>OV884053.1:57697-9569936 GCA_930367265.1 Catocala fraxini
CATGCACTGCCCGCCGGCTAGGGGACGGCACCGGCGGGGGAGTGTGGGACTCCCAGCGAGACGCGCTGGTATACCCACTAAAAAACCTGGGGTGTTCCCTCTCTCATCCAATAGGGGGGGCCAGTTGGGAGCTCTTGGAGGATTCATCCATAGCAGGCCCCCCCATGTGGGTGTGGGCCGGGTCAAACGGACCCGGCCACCTCTCGTCCCCAGGGGAGAGCCTGACCGCTCTCCCCTTTCGACGGTAGAAGGCGCGCGGGAACACCGCGCGCGCCCTCTCGGGGTTCCTAATTTACGGGTGGCAGGGTCCCCTCAGGCCTTGCCACCCGGAACCCTTAAGTGGGGGGCAGGAGAGCGACAAAAGCGCGTCTCCTGCGCCCTCTCCTCCGGCGGCGGACTTCCGGGGCGTAAGGATCATCCTCACGCCCCCGTTCCGCCGCCTCCTTCCGCGAGATGACAGTCTCGCAGAAGGACCTCATTGCGCCCCAGCACCTGTCGTCGCCGACCATCCTGGATACGACGGTCGGCAACGAGAGGTCGGGGCCAATCACAGCGACCAGGGCGCAGCGCTCCACGGCCCACGCCGAACACTCCTCGAGCGTGTGCTGCGCCGTGTCCTGGTCACACTCCTCACAATGGTTGCACCTGGTTGTCGGCTCCCTACCGGCTATCTTGCAGAGGTACTCCCCGAAACAGCCGTGTCCGGAGAGCACCTGAGTAAGCCGGTAGGTGAGCGGTCCGCGCCGTCTGTCCGTCCACTGTCTTAGTACTGGACGGACAGCCTCGACGGTCCTTACCCCGTAGCGGGGCTGGGCCAGTCTATCTTCCCACTTGGCCTCGAGGACCAGTCGAGCCTGGGACCTTCGCGTCTCCACCGCACAATGCGAGGGAACCTCGCCATGAAGACGGAGGTCCGCACGCCAGTAATACACCGACGCCTGGACCTCCGCCTCCAAATCCCAAGGCGGTGATGCCGCCAAAACGCACGCCGCCTCAAAGGAGACGGTGCGGTACGCCCGCGACACCCTGATCGCCATCGCCCTCTGCGGTCTCCTCAGGAGGGCGACGTTGTGGCGATCGAGGGCGTCGGCCCAAATGGGCGCTCCGTATAGGAACCTAACCTAACCTAACCTAACCTTTTTTTTTTTTTTTTTTTTTTTTGTTACCCAGGAAAAATGCTTCATGCACTGCCCGCCGGCTAGGGGACGGCACCGGCGGGGGAGTGTGGGACTCCCAGCGAGACGCGCTGGTCTACCCACTAAAAAACCTGGAGTGTTCCCTCTCTCATCCAATAGGGGGGGCCAGTTGGGAGCTCTAGGAGGATTCATCCATAGCAGGCCCCCCCATGTGGGTGTGGGCCGGGTCAAACGGACCCGGCCACCTCTCGTCCCCAGGGGAGAGCCTGACCGCTCTCCCCTTTCGACGGTAGAAGGCGCGCGGGAACACCGCGCGCGCCCTCTCGGGGTTCCTAATTTACGGGTGGCAGGGTCCCCTCAGGCCTTGCCACCCGGAACCCTTAAGTGGGGGGCAGGAGAGCGACAAAAGCGCGTCTCCTGCGCCCTCTCCTCCGGCGGCGGACTTCCGGGGCGTAAGGATCATCCTCACGCCCCCGTTCCGCCGCCTCCTTCTGCGAGATGACAGTCTCGCAGAAGGACCTCATTGCGCCCCAGCACCTGTCGTCGCCGACCATCCTGGATACGACGGTCGGCAACGAGAGGTCGGGGCCAATCACAGCGACCAGGGCGCAGCGCTCCACGGCCCACGCCGGACACTCCTCCAGCGTGTGCTGCGCCGTGTCCTGGTCACACTCCTCACAATGGTTGCACCTGGTTATCGGCTCCCTACCGGCTATCTTGCAGAGGTACTCTCCGAAACAGCCGTGTCCGGAGAGCACCTGAGCGAGCCGGTAGGTGAGCGGTCCGCGCCGTCTGTCCGTCCACTGTCTTAGAACCGGACGGACAGCCTCGACGGTCCTCACCCCGTAGCGGGGCTGGGCCAGTCTTTCTTCCCACTTCTCCTCGAGGACCAGTCGAGCCTGGGACCTTCGCGTCTCCACCGCACAATGCGTGGGTTCCTCGCCATGGAGCCGGAGGTCCGCGCGCCAGTAATACACTGACGCCTGGACCTCCGCCTCCAAATCCCAAGGCGGCGATGCCGCCAAAACGCACGCCGCCTCATAGGAGACGGTGCGGTACGCCCGCGACACCCTGATCGCCATCGCCCTCTGCGGTTTCCTCAGGAGGGCGACGTTATGGCGATCGAGGGCGTCGGCCCAAATGGGCGCTCCGTAGAGCGCCATCGACCGCACCACCCCCAAATAGAGGCGGCGGCAGATGACACTCGGCCCCCCGATATTCGGCAGCAAAGAGCTAAGCGCTCCTGCCACCGACATCAGCCGGGGGGCCAGGCGGCTAAAATGGACGCGAAAGTTCCAGCGGCCGTCGAGGTGGAGCCCCAAGTATTTCATACTCGGCTCCACCCCGATGCGGACCCCTCCAACGATGATGTGGGCATCTGGTGGCGGCGCCCGCCGAGGCCCATGAAATAATAGGGCCTCGGACTTTTCCAGCGCCACCTCCAGTCCCAACATCCTAATCCTGCCGACAACCAGGGCAACTCCAGCCGTGGCAAGACGGGCAGCTGCCCCGTAATCCTCTCCCCGGGCCGTCACCAGCGTGTCGTCGGCGTAACAAGTTACGCCGACTCCCGGGGGCAGGGCGCCCCGCAGCACCCAGTCGTAGCCGATGTTCCACAGGATCGGACCCAGAACCGATCCCTGTGGAACACCGCACGACACCTCCCTCCGGAACGTCTCTCCGTTCCGCCCCACACAAAACACACTCCTCTGGTGCAGGTAGTCCCCGACTATTCGGCGCAGATAGGGAGGCACCCCATGAAATCGGAGCGCCTCCCTGATAGTCGCCCACGGCAGGGTGTTGAACGCGTTGGCGATGTCTAAGGACACCGCCAACATCACCCCGCGCGAGGCGACCGCCTCTTCCGAGAGGGCCTTGACGCGACTAATCGCGTCAATCGTCGATCGGCCCTCCCGGAAACCGAACTGGACTTCGGACAAGTCGGGGCCCACCCGCACCAGGTGCTTGGAGAGGCGGGCAACCACAACACGCTCAAAGAGCTTGCCCACCTCATCCAGCAGCACTATGGGGCGGTACGCGGAGGGAGAGTCCGCGGGGCGGCCCTCCTTTCTCAGGAGGACCAGCTTACCCGTCTTCCACCTGGAAGGGAACCGTCCCGACTCCAGACAGGCGCTAAACAGCCTGAGGAGCCGGTCCCCTAGGGCGTCGTAGGCCAAAACCCAGGCGCGGCCAGGAATTCCGTCCGGCCCCGGGGCGGTATTTTTACCCCGGAGCCGCATCATTGCCGCGCCGAGCTCCGCCATTGTAACTTCTGGCGCCCCGGCATCAGCACCGCCCTCCTCAATTTCGGGCGGCGCCATTACGGGAGGCGAGTGCTCCGCTCTCGAAGGAAAGAGAGCGGAGACCACCTCCTCCAATTGCCGGGGCTGGAGACTCTCGGTGACCGGTGGGGCCCAGGGGCGCAACTTGCCCCTGACCGCCTTGTACGGACGGCCCCACGGATCTGCCTCGAGAGTCCCCAGGAACCCTTCCCATCTTTGGGTTTTGGCCTCGCTGATGGCGGACTGCAGGGCGTACTTTCGCTGTTTGTACGCATCCCGCAGCCGTGCCTCCACGGTCTGGTCACGGTACCGCCTGCGTCGGCGGTACCTAGTGTACTGGCGACGCGCCGCAATGCACGCGGCGCGTTTCTCGCTGATGTCTTCAGACCACCAGTACACCTGACGCCTCGGAGGTCGAGCACTGGCCCGGGGCATCGACGCGTCGCAAATCAGCGTCATCGCGCCCCGGAACCACTCTGCCTCTAGCTCGACCTCCACAGGCCCTTCGCCCATCGGGGTCCAGGCCTGGACGATGGAGGCTTCCACCAGCACGTCTACATTGAGACGTTTCAACGCCCATCGTGGGGACGACGGGGTGTGCACTCTCCTCGGGCGATCGTCCGGGATCGCTGGTGAGGCGGAGACGTCGAACCGCACGTAACGGTGGTCCGACAGAGACTCCGCCTCGACCAGCACTTGCCAGTCCCGGACGCGGCGCGCTACGGCAGGGCTTGCAAACGAAATGTCCACAATGGACTCGCCCTGCCAGCGCACGCACGTGGCGACCGAACCCCGGTTCAGAACCACGAGGCCGGTCGCAATCGCCCACTCCTCCAGCGCGTCGCCGCGAGCGTCCGTGACAGGGGATCCCCAAGCCGTTGATTTGGCATTGAAGTCCCCCGCCACCACGACCGGACGCGATGGGTACCGATTAATCACGGCCCCCACCGCGCCCAAAAATCGCTCAAACTCGACGAGGCGCCGGTTCGGAGAGAAGTACACCCCGATCAGAACGGTTCCCTCCCAATCAACACACACATAACCCTCGCCCCTGTCTGTCATCACCAGGAGCGAGGGTCCAGACGAAACAATAGCCGCCGAGCTCCCGAGGTCCCCAAACCAGTTGTGTCGGCTGGGGACGCAGTAAGGCTCGGCGACCACGGCGATGTCTATTGACCACTCCGCCATATGCTGCAACAAGATATCCTGCGCTCTGGCGGAGTGGTTAATATTCACCTGTAGGAGGCGATGGACCATAATTAATTACGTGTCCATCGCCTCCCTACTGCTCCCTGCTTGGGAGGGGGCCGGGGCGGCCAGAGTCCTGGCGACCGCCCCTCTGGCCCTACGTCTTTTTGGTGGGGAGCAAGATTTGCTCCCCATCCGGTGCTCCGCCGGCTTTCCTGCAGCCAAACAGATGCTGCAGGAAAGTTTTGCGGCGGAGCAGGCGGCGACTTTGTGGCCGGGCTGGCCGCAGCGAAAACAAAAGTCGCTGCGATCAGTTTCGGCGGTGCATTGCTGCCTCACGTGCCCCGGTTCGAGGCAGCGGTAGCACCGCCTAGGCCTCGGCTCCAGGAGCTTCACCTGAGCCGAGACCATCCCGACCAGCAAACGGCCGGCCGCAGCCTTCTTCGCCGCAGCGATGGGACAGCGCACCACCACCGTGCACAGTCCGCTCTCGCTGCGGCGCATCTCCCCCACCCTGACCTGCGCCTGAGGGCAGGCTCCAGCTTGTGCCACCGCAGCGGCGACATCCTCGGAGGAGGCCGAGTCGTCCAGCCCGGTTATCCGCATTTCAGCGGACTTCACCGGGCGGGAGATCTTGACCTCCTCAGGCGGGAACAGGGACCGAATTTCAGCGGCTACCCTGTCCGCCTTGTCGCCGGAGGTGGCACCTGGGACCTCTAAAATTCGGGCCCCAGTGGCGGCTACCTTAAAGCAAACGCCTCCAGCGAGGCCCATCTCGGCGAGATTGATAGCCTGAGTGGCGCGCCGGAGGACGCTTGCGTAGGTGACGCCCTGCCGGAGCCCCTCCTCCGTCAGCTCTACCACGACGGCGGTGGAGCGTGGAGGGCGCAGGTCAGCTGGGCGGAGGCCCTTCTTCTTATTTACGACCTGGGGAGCCTTGGAGGCCTTCCTCTTCTTCTTCCGCCTCCTCCTGGTGACCTCCGTCCATGGCTGTTCAGCCGAGGTAGAGGCCACCGGGGCGGCTTGGGGCTGGGGGGCGGGGCGCGGCGGCGCCACAGAGACGGTCGCCTTCCCCTTGCCCCTCCTTTTCCCCTTAGAGGAGGAAGCCGTCGGTGTGGGGGCAGATGTCTGCCCTGCCACTGGCTGGCTGGAGAGCGCCGGGCCAGCCGGCGCGCCCCCGACCATGCGGGGACGGCCCCCGAGCAACCTAACCTAACCTAACCTAACCTAACCTAACCTAACCTAACCTAACCTAACCTAACCTAACCTTTTTTTTTTTTTTTTTTTTTGTTACCCAGGAAAAATGCTTCATGCACTGCCCGCCGGCTAGGGGACGGCACCGGCGGGGGAGTGTGGGACTCCCAGCGAGACGCGCTGGTCTACCCACTAAAAAACCTGGGGTGTTCCCTCTCTCATCCAATAGGGGGGGCCAGTTGGGAACTTAGAGGATTCATCCATAGCAGGCCCCCCCATGTGGGTGTGGGCCGGGTCAAACGGACCCGGCCACCTCTCGTCCCCAGGGGAGAGCCTGACCGCTCTCCCCTTTCGACGGTAGAAGGCGCGCGGGAACACCGCGCGCGCCCTCTCAGGGTTCCTAATTTACGGGTGGCAGGGTCCCCTCAGGCCTTGCCACCCGGAACCCTTAAGTGGGGGGCAGGAGAGCGACAAAAGCGCGTCTCCTGCGCCCTCTCCTCCGGCGGCGGACTTCCGGGGCGTAAGGATCATCCTCACGCCCCCGTTCCGCCGCCTCCTTCTGCGAGATGACAGTCTCGCAGAAGGACCTCATTGCGCCCCAGCACCTGTCGTCGCCGACCATCCTGGATACGACGGTCGGCAACGAGAGGTCGGGGCCAATCACAGCGACCAGGGCGCAGCGCTCCGCGGCCCACGCTGGACACTCCTCCAGCGTGTGCTGCGCCGTGTCCTGGTCACACTCCTCACAATGGTTGCAATCCTAACCTAACCTAACCTAACCTAACCTAACCTTTTTTTTTTTTTTTTTTTTTTTTTTTTTTTTTTTTTTTAACGTGGGGGAATGCTTGATGCATACCCCTCCGCGGGGGCGGGCGGAGGGGTTATGTCGGACTCTCCGGGGTAAAAGAAAGATGTTAAGAAGAAAATGTACCTCCCGGAATACCGACTAAACCTACCACGGTGTTCCTCGACAAAACCACTATCGACGGGGCCGCGCGAATCACTTTCGCATGCGGTCGCGACCCCGCCGAGGTTTCGGCCCGCCGTATGAAACGGCAGGCCACTACACGAAAGATCTACCCAAAGGCACTTCTAACACTCCCTACTGTCCCCCCTAGAGGGGAGACGGACTCGAAACAACAGAGGCGCGCGTGGGAACACGCACACCGCCTCTCGGACCTGGTGCTGAACGGATGGCGGGCAGGCCCACAAAGCCCGCCATCCCCAGGTCAAACCTCAGGGTGGCTGGAGGTCGTCCCGCGCCCTCCGGCGCCCGGCTCTGCGGTTGGGGAGAGGGTTCAAACGCTCCCTCTCCCGCTCCGCCGCCTCCTTGATGGAAATGACTTCCTCACAGAAGGAGGCGACGGCGTTCCACGACCTCTCACTCCGGACCATAGACTGAACTACGGCCGGGAGCGAGAGGGCAACCAATCCGACTGCCGCGATCAATTCACGGCGCTGCGATGCCCAGGCGGGGCAAACCGCCAAAGTGTGCAGCGCCGTGTCCTCAACAACGTCGCGGCAGTCGCCGCAGTGGTGACAACCGGGCGTCTCTTGCCGGCGTATGCGACACAGGAACTGGCCAAAACAACCGTGGCCAGTCATTACCTGTGTCAGCCGGAAGGTGAGGGCGCCATGGCGCCTCTCCAGCCACTCCTCAAACACGGGACTTACCGCCACGATCGTGGCGTGCCCGGCACTGGGGTGCACAAGTCGTTCCTTCCAATTTGCCACTAGGACCTGGCGGAGCTCGGACCTCGCCGCCTCGAGAGCGGGAAGAGCCGGTCCTTCGCCCCGAGCTAGCGCCTCCCGGCGCCAACGATAGAGCGACGCCAGGAGCGCCGCTTCCAGGTCCCATGGCATCGATCCGGCGAGGAGGCTCGCAGCCTCGAACGAGATCGTGCGGTAACCTCTTATCAACCTGACGGCCATGGCGCGCTGTGGTGCACGAAGCGCCGAAATGTTTCGGGCCGTCAGGTTGTCTGCCCAAACTGGGGCCCCATATAGGGCCATGGACCGCACGACCCCCTCGTAGAGCCTCCGGCAGGAGGTGTTTGGCCCCCCGAGGTTGGGCAGCAGACGCGAAAGCGCGCCTGCAGCGCCCCGAAGAATGGGGACCAAACGACGAAAATGGGCTGTAAAGTCCCACCGGCTGTCGAGCAAAAGACCCAAATATTTCAGGGTCGGCTCGACGCCGATGCGGACCCCTCCTACCATGATATGGGCCCCTGGAGGTGGCCGGTTCCGAGGGCCGTGAAAACAAACGGCCTCGGACTTCGACAGGGCCACCTCGAGGCCCAACCGCCGGATACGACCAACGACTTGTGCGACCCCAGCGGTCGCCAGTATGGCCGCCGCCCGGTGCGACTTACCCCTCGCCGTGACAAGCGTGTCGTCGGCGTAACAAATGACGCCGACGCCACGGAGGAGCGCACCTCGCAGCACCCAGTCGTAACCGATGTTCCACAGGAGCGGACCCAGAACCGATCCCTGTGGAACACCGCACGACATCTCTCGCCGACTCCAACCGTCGTGACCCGGGTAGACTACTACCCTCTCCGATAGATATGCCCCGACTATGCGGCGGAGGTAGGTCGGCACTCGATGGAAAATGAGTGCCGCCCTGATACAACTCCAGGGCAAGGTGTTGAAGGCATTCGCGATGTCGAGAGACACCGCGAAGACGACCTCGCCCCGGGACACCGCATCCTCCGCCAGGCTCCTCACGTGCAGGACAGCATCAATTGTAGAGCGCCCGCGGCGGAAACCATATTGGTTGTCCGCCAAGTCCGGACCCACGAAAGAAAGACGCTGGACGAGGCGCTCCGCGATAATAAACTCAAACAGTTTAGCCACCTCGTCCAGCAACACTATGGGCCGGTAGGCGGACGGACTGTCCGCCGGGCGCCCTTCCTTCCTGATCAGGACCAGCTTCCCCACCTTCCACTGGCGCGGAAACTGGCCCTGCTGTAAACACTCACTGAGGAGCCCCCTGAGTCGGGGCGCGAGCTCCTCAAGGACCAGGGCCAATGCACGACCCGGAATGCCGTCGGGCCCTGGGGCGGTGTTTTTCGAGCGAAGTCTCGACACCGCCGCTCGCAACTCTACTTGGGTCACTTCGGGAACCACGTCGTCGTCAAAGTCCGCGCTGGACGCCATGGAAGGCAGAACCATCGGCGGAGGAGTGTGCTCCGCCCGTGAAGGGAACAGAGCGGCCACCACCTCCTCAACCAACTGTGGCCGGAGACTCTGGGACAAAGGGGGCGCCCAGGGGCGAAGTTTGCCCCTGACCATAAGATATGGACGCCCCCAGGGATTACTGTCCAGAGTCCCCAGCAGCTCCTGGCGGGCCTCATCCTTGGCCCGCTTTATGGCAATTTTGAGGAGCTTCTTGGCCGCTCTGTAGACCTCGTACAGTTCCGCCTCCCTGGCGTCAAAATCGGGAGGGCGGCGACGCCTCCTACGAAGCCGGATGTACCGGCGTCTGGCCGCCACACAAGAGTGGCGCAGGTCGGCTATATGATCCGACCACCAGTACACCCGACGCCTAGCCGAAATGTTTAGTGGCACTCTAGGCATCGCCGCATCACAGATTTGAGTGATGGCCTCCCGGAACCACTCGGCCTCCATCTCGACATTGTCAGGCCTGGCCGGTGCTGGCACCCAGGCCTGAACGATGGAGGCTTCCAGGAGGACCTCCCGATTCAGCTTTTTCAAAGCCCAACGCGGACCGCCCCCAATCGGGACCCTTGGGGCCGGGGGGTCGGAGGTCTGGGCGGAGACGTCGAACCGTATATAGCGGTGGTCCGACAATGTCTCCACCTCCTCGACGACACGCCAGCCTTGGACACGGCGTGCTAGCGCGGGGCTGGCAAAGGAGACGTCAATAACTGACCCGCCCCGCTGACGCACGCACGTGTGCACTGACCCACGATTGAGGACTAGCAGGCCGTTTTCTACGGCCCACTCCTCGAGCAATTCACCCCTCGCGTCCGTGGTCGCGGAACCCCAAGCCGAGGATTTGGCATTGAGGTCCCCGACGACGAGCACGGGCCGAGGGTGGCTTCGAGCGACGACGACGTTCAGTTCGAGGAGATACTCCTCGAAGTCGGCGAGAGGTCGGTTGGGTGAGAAGTAGCCGCCCACCACAACCGCTTCTCCTACGAGTGCTGCGACGCAGCCCCGTCCTCGGACGATGTTCTCGAAGGACGGGGTGCCGGCGGCGGCCGGCGAAATTAACGCCACCGAGCCATCGAGGTCCCCTACCCAGTCAGCCCTGGGGGGGACAAAATAGGGCTCGGCTACTATGGCGACATGAATTGACCACTGCGCCATGCTCTGGAGGAGAAGATCCTGAGCCCTGGCGCAGTGGTTTAAATTACACTGCAGGAGGTGGAGGCGTGGAGCCATTACGTCTCCATACTGACCTCCACCCCCCTGACCGCGGGAGCGGCGACCGCGGTTGCTGTTGATGGCGAGGCAGGGGACCGTGGGGGTTGTTTCTTTTGGGTGGCGGCGCACTCCTTGCCACCCGCCCGGTGCTTCGGTGATTTGCCCGCCGCCGCACACAAAATACAGTGCGGCGTGGCCTCACATGTAGCGGCCACGTGACCAGGCTGACCGCAGCGGAAACAGCGGCCGGTGCAGTCAGCCTGTGACGGGCACTTGACGCCCACATGGCCGCTTGAAAGGCAGCGATAGCACCGGGCGGGTCTGGGTTCCAAGACCTTGACCTGCGCCGACACCCAACCCACTAAAATTCGGCGGCCATCAGCCAGTTTTTTGGCGGCGGCCACGGGACAGCTAATTAAAGCCGTCCCCATTCCGGCGCGGCCCTGCTTAATTTCACCGCTCCGGACTTGGTCTGCAGGGCACCCCCCAGTCTTGGCGACGGCAGCGACGATCTCTTCCTTTGTGACTGAGTCATCCAGGCCAGAAATGCGTAAATCCACGCATTTTTGTGGCCTGGAGACGCGGACCTCTTCAGCCTCCAAAACCTGACGGAGGCTTTCCGCCAGACGGTCCGCCTGATCGCCGCTTGCGACTCCCGGCACTTCAATAAGGCGGGCGCCGGTCTGGGTAATCCGGCACCGCAATCCTGCTGTTATGCCGAGTTTACCGGGGTCGATTGCGCTCCGCGCCTTCTTCAGAAGCTCCGCGTATGTTGCCCCTCGCTCTATGGCAGCTGGCTGCAGTGTGAGGACCACTGCAGTGGAGCGAGGGGCGTGGAGCTTCCTCGCCGCCTTTTTTGCTGCCTGCCTGGCCTTCTTGGCCGCCTTCTTTTTCTGCTTGGCTGCCTCTTTCTTTTTACCGACGACCTCCCAGTCATCGGCTTCGCGTACGGTGGCAGCAGGTTGTTTCCTAATAGCGGCAGGGTGCTTCATGGGAGCAGCGGGTACGCGCCTAGCCTGCGGCCTTTTCTTGCCCTTTTGGCCGGCTGGAGCTGTGGCACCGGCCACTGGAGCAATTGCTTGAGGCCGCGAGGCTCTAACTTTAGCCGCATACGACGTTGGCGCAGGCATCGGGGTAGGAGGAGGAGGAGGCTCTCTTAGTCTGTCCGCTGCCAAGGGAGGGCGCAGCAACCGGCCCTCCATAACCGAGAGCTTGGCGCGAAACTCGCCAAGCTCCTGCCGGACCAGAGCCACGAGCTCCGACTCCGTCTTGTTTGCACCCTGCTCGTGCCGCTTCTCAAACTCCTCCTGCCTTGTTTTAAGTTCGGCCACTTCCTTTGCCAGGCGAGCATTCTCGGCCAGCAGTTTCGTGACCTCCTCATTGGCCGATCGGCTGAAGGCTGCCTCCGCAATTGCCCGAATGGCCTCGATGGAGTCTTTAAGGGTCTTTTGGCACGTGCCCTTTAGACCCTTTGACTTCCTTGAGACCAGTCGTATGGCCTCTAGAGCGTCACTAAGCCGGGTCTTGAGGTGTGACACCGGGAGATCTTCGGCATCCAGCTCCGCCATAGGCTGCCTCCGACCCGCAGCGACTCGCCGGGCCGCAGCAGCAATTGCGCAGTCCTCCTCGGACGTGCGCTCCTCGGCCTCGGCCTTCCGCAATGCGGCGGCAAGCTCGGCCTTGGCCTGACCCAGACCCACGTATCTGCCGTGGGTGGGCGGGCGACCGCGACCACGTCGGGCTGTCGGCACCTTTGCAGCCGATACCGCATCTTCGCTGGAGCCATCCGACTCCGACTCCTGCGCAGACCGCAACCGTTTGCGTGGAGCTTTCTCCGGAGTTGCCTCTGAAGTTAGCTCCACAACGTCACTATCATGCTCCGATGGCACGTAGTCTTCATCCTCCGATCGCGCAGAACTAGGCGTGCACGATCCACTTTCTGCTATCTTCGTTTTTAAAATTGTTTTAATAGGTTTTTCCATATCTAGACCCACGAGTATGGGAGAAATAAAAGTCGACCCGGGCAGAGATCCCGATACCCGGGCAAGCCTAATACAACAGGGGGACGGCAGGTACCCTGAGGGGGCCGCACTAGTGACTGAACTACCCATCAGCCATGCATCTCCTCGCCGTGCGGCAGCAACTTGAGATTCGGGGTGGTTTTTATAGAGGGCCACTCCCTCGCAGTCCGGGCGGTGAAGCCAAGACCCTCGGTCCCGTCAGCAGCCGCGAGACGTGATCCACGACACTGCACACTACGGGGTTACGATATGCTCTAGACGGTGACAACGGGGACAAAAGACAAAAGAAAGGGAGCAAAACAAAGGGAGGGGAAAACAAAGTGGACGCAGAACCACAAAGGAGGGGGGGGGACAAAACAAAGGGGCAAAGAAAGGGGGGGGGGGGAAGAGTCGTCAGACTGACGAGAAGAGACCCCGTTGTCTGTTCAGCGGCAGGGTGAGTGCACGCCGAACCCGTCAAAGCGGCTCTCCCATGTCCACTCTAAAACAGAGCGGTACTGGGAGAGCCGGGCCCAAAGAGAGGGCCTCCGGCTTGGGGATGGGACAAACGTCCATCCCCCCGCCACCGGTGCCGAACGCGACGGCACAAGGCACCGGTTGTCAGAATATTAGCCGCCAGCAATAATGAAGAGCATTATTGCCAACGTTGCCCAGGGTGTACCACGAGGAGGTTTTCTGACAAACACCCTTTTTTTTTTTTTTTTTTTTTTTTTTTTTTTTTTTTTTTTACGTGGGGGAATGCTTGATGCATACCCCTCCGCGGGGGCGGGCGGAGGGGTTATGTCGGACTCTCCGGGGTAAAAGAAAGATGTTAAGAAGAAAATGTACCTCCCGGAATACCGACTAAACCTACCACGGTGTTTCTCGACAAAACCACTATCGACGGGGCCGCGCGAATCACTTTCGCATGCGGTCGCGACCCCGCCGAGGTTTCGGCCCGCCGTATGAAACGGCAGGCCACTACACAAAAGACCTACCCAAAGGCACTCCTCACAAATTATCCCTACTGTCCCCCCTAGAGGGGAGACGGACTCGAAACAACAGAGGCGCGCGTGGGAACACGCACGCCGCCTCTCGGACCTGGTGCTGAACGGATGGCGGGCAGGCCCACAAAGCCCGCCACCCCCAGGTCAAACCTCAGGGTGGCTGGAGGTCGTCTCGCGCCCTCCGGCGCCCGGCTCTGCGGTTGGGGAGAGGGTTCAAACGCTCCCTCTCCCGCTCCGCCGCCTCCTTGATGGAAATGACTTCCTCGCAGAAGGAGGCGACGGCATTCCACGACCTCTCACTCCGGACCATAGACTGAACTACGGCCGGGAGCGAGAGGGCAACCAATCCGACTGCCGCGATCAACTCACGGCGCTGCGATGCCCAGGCGGGGCAAACCGCCAAAGTGTGCAGCGCCGTGTCCTCAACAACGTCGCGGCAGTCGCCGCAGTGGTGACAACCGGGCGTCTCTTGCCGGCGTATACGACACAGGAACTGGCCAAAACAACCGTGGCCAGTCATTACCTGTGTCAGCCGGAAGGTGAGGGCGCCATGGCGCCTCTCCAGCCACTCCTCAAACACGGGACTTACCGCCACGATCGTGGCGTGCCCGGCACTGGGGTGCACAAGTCGTTCCTTCCAATTCGCCACTAGGACCTGGCGGAGCTCGGACCTCGCCGCTTCGAGAGCGGGAAGAGCTGGTCCTTCGCCCCGAGCTAGCGCCTCCCGGCGCCAACGATAAAGTGACGCCAGGAGCGCCGCTTCCAGATCCCATGGCATCGATCCGGCGAGGAGGCTCGCAGCCTCGAACGAGATCGTGCGGTAACCTCTTATCAACCTGACGGCCATGGCGCGCTGTGGCGCACGAAGCGCCGAAATGTTTCGGGCCGCCAGGTTGCCTGCCCATACTGGGGCCCCATAAAGGGCCATGGACCGCACGACCCCCTCGTAGAGCCTCCGGCAGGAGGTGTTTGGCCCCCCGAGGTTGGGCAGCAGGCGCGAGAGCGCGCCTGCAGCGCCCCGAAGAATGGGGACCAAACGACGAAAGTGGGCTGTAAAGTCCCACCGGCTGTCGAGCAAAAGACCCAGATATTTCAGGGTCGACTCGACGCCGATGCGGACCCCTCCTACCATGATATGGGCCCCTGGAGGTGGCCGGTTCCGAGGGCCGTGAAAACAAACGGCCTCGGACTTCGACAGGGCCACCTCGAGGCCCAACCGCCGGATACGACCAACGACTTGTGCGACCCCAGCGGTCGCCAGTATGGCCGCCGCCCGGTGCGACTTACCCCTCGCCGTGACAAGCGTGTCGTCGGCGTAACAAATGACGCCGACGCCACGGAGGAGCGCACCTCGCAGCACCCAGTCGTAACCGATGTTCCACAGGAGCGGACCCAGAACCGATCCCTGCGGAACACCGCACGACATCTCTCGCCGACTCCAACCGTCGTGACCCGGGTAGACTACTACCCTCTCCGATAAGTATGCCCCGACTATGCGGCGGAGGTAGGTCGGCACTCGATGGAAAATGAGTGCCGCCCTGATACAACTCCAGGGCAAGGTATTGAAGGCATTCGCGATGTCAAGAGACACCGCGAAGACGACCTCGCCCCGGGACACCGCATCCTCCGCCAGGCTCCTCACTCGCTGGACAGCGTCGATTGTGGAGCGCCCGCGGCGGAAACCATATTGGTTTTCCGCCAGATCCGGACCCACTGATGACAGACGCTGGACGAGGCGCTCCGCGACAATAAACTCGAACAGTTTAGCCACCTCGTCCAGCAACACAATGGGCCGGTAGGCGGACGGAGAGTCCGCCGGGCGCCCCTCCTTCCTGATCAGGACCAGTTTCCCCACCTTCCACTGGCGCGGAAACTGGCCCTGCAATAGACACTCACTGAGGAGCCCCCTGAGTCGGGGCGCGAGCTCCTCGAGGACCAGGGCCAATGCAAGACCTGGAATGCCATCGGGCCCTGGGGCGGTGTTTTTCGAGCGAAGTCTCGACACCGCCGCTCGCAACTCTACTTGGGTCACTTCGGGAACCACGTCGTCGTCGAAGTCCGCGCTGGACGCCATGGAAGGCAGAACCATCGGCGGAGGAGTGTGCTCCGCCCGTGAGGGAAACAGAGCGGCCACAACCTCCCGTACCAATTGTGGCCGGAGACTCTGGGACAAAGGGGGCGCCCAGGGGCGAAGCTTGCCCCTTACCATAAGGTATGGACGCCCCCAGGGATTACGGTCCAGAGTCCCCAGCAGCTCTTGGCGGGCCTGATCTTTGGCCCGCTTGATTGCCATCTTAAGAGCCTTTTTGGCCGCTCTGTAGGCCTCGTACAGTTCCGCCTCCCTGACCACGAAATCGGGAGGGCGGCGACGCCTCCTGCGAAGCCGGATGTACTGGCGCCTGGCCGCCACGCACGAGTGGCGCAGTTCGGCTATGTGGTCCGACCACCAGTACACCCGGCGCCTAGCCGGAATGTTTAGTGGCATTCTAGGCATCGCCGCATCACACACCTGTGTTATGGCCTCCCGGAACCACTCGGCCTCCATCTCGATATTGTCAGGCCTGGCCGGTGCTGGCACCCAGGCCTGAACGATGGAGGCTTCCAGGAGGACCTCCCGATTTAGCTTTCTTAAAGCCCAACGCGGACCGCCCCCAATCGGGGCCCTTGGGGCTGGGGCGTCGGAGGTCTGGGCGGAGACGTCGAACCGTATATACCGATGGTCCGACAAAGTCTCCACCCCCTCGACGACGCGCCAGCCTTGGACACGGCGTGCTAGTGCGGGGCTAGCAAAAGACACATCGATGACCGAGCCGCCCCGCTGGCGCACGCACGTGTGCACTGACCCACGATTGAGGACTAGCAGGCCGTTTTCTACGGCCCACTCCTCGAGCAACTCACCCCTCGCGTCCGTGGTCGCGGAACCCCAAGCCGAGGATTTGGCATTGAGGTCCCCGACGACGAGCACGGGACGAGGGTGGCTTCGAGCGACGACGACGTTCAGTTCGAGGAGATACTCCTCGAAGTCGGCGAGAGGTCGGTTGGGTGAGAAGTAGCCGCCCACCACAACCGCTTCTCCTACGAGTGCTGCGACGCAGCCCCGTCCTCGGACGATGTTCTCGAAGGACGGAGTGCCGGCGGCGGCCGGCGAAATTAACGCCACCGAGCCATCGAGGTCCCCTACCCAGTCAGCCCTGGGAGGGACGAAATAGGGCTCGGCTACAACGGCGACATGAATCGACCACTGCGCCATGCTCTGGAGGAGAAGATCCTGAGCCCTGGCGCAGTGGTTCAAATTACCTTGGAGGAGGCGGAGGCGTGGAGGCATTACGTCTCCATGCTGACCTCCGCCCCTCCAACCGCGGGAGCGGCGACCTTTGTTGTCGCCGACGATGAGGCAGGCGGCCTTGGCGGTAGTTTCTTCTGGGTGGCGGCGCACCCTTTGCCACCCGCCCGATGCTCCGCTGATTTGCCCACCGCCGCACACAAAACACAGTGCGGCGTGGCCTCACACGTTGCGGCCACGTGGCCGGGCCGACCGCAACGGAAGCAGCGGCCGGTGCAGTCAACCCGTGAAGGGCACATGACACCCACGTGGCCACTGGATAAGCAGCGGTAGCATCGGGCGACCCTGGGCTCCAGTGCTTTAATCTGTGCCGACACCCACCCCACCAAAACTCGCCGACCATCGGCAAGTTTTTTGGCGGCGGCCACGGGACAGCTTATGATAGCCGTCCCCATTCCGGCGCGGCCCTGCTTAATATCGCCACACTTTATTTGGTCGGCAGGGCACCCTCCGGTCTTGGCGACGGCAGCGACGACCTCTTCTTTATCAACCGAGTCATCCAGGCCCGTAATGCGCATATCAACACATTTTGTGGGCCTGGAGACGCGGACCTCTTCTGACTCTAACACCTGACGGAGACTTTCCGCCAGGCGGTCCGCCTGGTCGCCGCTTGCGACTCCCGGCACTTCAATTAGGCGGGCACCGGTCTGGGTAGTCCGGCACCGCAAGCCTCCCGTTATGCCCAGTTTGCCGGGGTCGATCGCCGTCCGCGCCTTCTTGAGGAGCTCCGCGTATGTGGCACCTCGCTCGATGGCAGCCGGCTGCAGTGTTAGGACCACCGCAGTCGAGCGAGGGGCCTGGAGCTTCCTCGCCGCCTTTTTGGCCGCCTGCCTTGCCTTCTTGGCCGCCTTCTTCCTCTTCTTTGCCTCCTCCTTCTTTTTGCCGACAACCTCCCAATTGTCGGCTCTGCGTACGGTGGCAATTGGTCGTTCCACAGGAGGGGCGGGGCGTTCCTTGGGAGCTGCAGGAACGCGCTTGACCTGCTGTCTTTTCCTGCCCTTCTGACCGGCAGGAACATCTGTGACGGCCGCTGGAACAGATGCTGGGGGTTGCGAGGCCCTTACTTTTGCCGCGTAAGTTGCTTGCGGCGCAGGCGTCGGGGAAGAAGGCGGCGGAGGCTGTCTCCGATCTGCAGCTAGAGGAGGGCGCAGCAGCCGGCCCTCCATAACGGAGAGTTTGGCACGGAACTCTCCGAGTTCCTGCCGGACTAGCGCCACGAGCTCCGACTCCTTTTTATTCGTGTCGTGGTCTTGCCTCTTCTCAAATGCCTCCTGGCGTCGCTTGAGCTCGGCAACCTCCTGCGCCAGGCGAGCGTTTTCAGTCTGCAGCTTCTGGACCTCCTCACTGGCTGTGCGGCTGAATACGGCCTCCGCAATCTCCCGAATGGCCTCGATGGACTCTTTAAGGGACTTCTGGCACGTGCCCTTCAGTCCCTTCGATCTCTTGGAGACCAAACGGATTGCCTCCAGGGCGTCAGTTAGCCGGGTCTTCAGTTGTGTCACCGGGAGGTCTTCGGCATCCGGCTCCACCAACGGCTGCTTCCGTCCAGCAGCGACTCTCTGGGCTGCCGCAGCAATGACGCTGTCCTCCTCGGACGTGCGCTCCTCGGCTTCGGCCTTCCGCAACGCGGCTGCAAGTTCGGCCTTCGCCTGACCCAGACCCACGTACCTGCCGTGGGTGGGTGGGCGACCGCGTCCACGTCGGGCCGTCGGCACCTTCGCAGCCGAAGCCGCGTCCTCACTGGAGCCGTCCGATTCCGATTCCTGCGCTGACCGCAACCGTTTACGTGGAGCCTTCTCCGGTGTTGTCTCCGAAAGCTCCATAACGTCGCTATCGTGCTCCGACGGCACGTACTCCTCGTCTTCTTCAGATCGCGCAGAACTGGACGTGCGCGACCTCTCCCTCAACATCTTTTTTAAAATTGGTTTTATTTGCTTTTCCATAATAATACCCACGAGAATGGGAGAAATAAATGTCGACCCGGGCAGAGATCCCGATACCCGGGCAAGCCTAATACAACAGGGGGACGGCAGGTACCCTGAGGGGGCCGCACTAGTGACTGAACTACCCATCAGCCATGCATCTCCTCGCCGTGCGGCAGCAACTTGAGATTCGGGGTGGTTTTTATAGAGGGCCACTCCCTCGCAGTCCGGGCGGTGAAGCCAAGACCCTCGGTCCCGTCAGCAGCCGCGAGACGTGATCCACGACACTGCACACTACGGGGTTACGATATGCTCTAGACGGTGACAACGGGGACAAAAGACAAAAGAAAGGGAGCAAAACAAAAGGGAGGGGAAAACAAAGTGGACTCAGAACCACAAAGGAGAGGGGGGGGGACAAAACAAGGGGGCAAAGAAAAGGGGGGGGGGAGAGTCGTCAGAGTGACGAAAAGGGACCCCGTTGTCTGTTCAGCGGCAGGGTGAGTGCACGCCGAACCCGTCAAAGCGGCTCTCCCATGTCCACTCTAAAACAGAGCGGTACTGGGAGAGCCGGGCCCAACGACAGGGCCTCCGGCTTGGGGATGGGACAAACGTCCATCCCCCCGCCACCGGTGCCGAACGCGACGGCACAAGGCACCGGTTGTCAGAATATTAGCCGCCAGCAATAATGAAGAGCATTATTGCCAACGTTGCCCAGGGTGTACCACGAGGAGGTTTTCTGACAAACACCCTAACCTAACCTAACCTAACCTAACCTAACCTAACCTAACCTTTTTTTTTTTTTTTTTTTTTGTTTCCCAGGAAAAATGCTTCATGCACTGCCCGCCGGCTAGGGGACGGCACCGGCGGGGGAGTGTGGGACTCCCAGCAAGACGCGCTGGTCTACCCACTAAAAAACCTGGGGTGTTCCCTCTCTCATCCAATAGGGGGGGCCAGTTGGGAGCTCTTGAAGGATTCATCCATAGCAGGCCCCCCCATGTGGGTGTGGGCCGGGTCAAACGGACCCGGCCACCTCTCGTCCCCAGGGGAGAGCCTGACCGCTCTCCCCTTTCGACGGTAGAAGGCGCGCGGGAACACCGCGCGCGCCCTCTCGGGGTTCCTAATTTACGGGTGGCAGGGTCCCCTCAGGCCTTGCCACCCGGAACCCTTAAGTGGGGGGCAGGAGACCGACAAAAGCGCGTCTCCTGCGCCCTCTCCTCCGGCGGCGGACTTCCGGGGCGTAAGGATCATCCTCACGCCCCCGTTCCGCCGCCTCCTTCTGCGAGATGACAGTCTCGCAGAAGGACCTCATTGCGCCCCAGCACCTGTCGTCGCCGACCATCCTGGATACGACGGTCGGCAACGAGAGGTCGGGGCCAATCACAGCGACCAGGGCGCAGCGCTCCACGACCCACGCCGGACACTCCTCCAGCGTGTGCTGCGCCGTGTCCTGGTCACACTCCTCACAATGGTTGCACCTGGTTGTCGGCTCCCTACCGGCTATCTTGCAGAGGTACTCCCCGAAACAGCCGTGTCCGGAGAGCACCTGAGTAAGCCGGTAGGTGAGCGGTCCGCGCCGTCTGTCCGTCCACTGTCTTAGTACCGGACGGACAGCCTCGACGGTCCTCACCCCGTAGCGGGGCTGGGCCAGTCTATCTTCCCACTTCTCCTCGAGGACCAGTCGAGCCTGGGACCTTCGCGTCTCCACCGCACAATGCGTGGGTTCCTCACCATGGAGCCGGAGGCCCGCGCGCCAGTAATACACCGACGCCTGGACCTCCGCCTCCAAATCCCAAGGCGGTGATGCCGCCAAAACGCACGCCGCCTCAAAGGAGACGGTGCGGTACGCCCGCGACACCCTGATCGCCATCGCCCTCTGCGGTTTCCTCAGGAGGGCGACGTTATGGCGATCGAGGGCGTCAGCCCAAATGGGCGCTCCATAAAGGGCAATCGACCGCACCACCCCCAAATAGAGGCGGCGGCAGACGACACTCGGCCCCCCGATATTCGGCAGCAAAGAGCTAAGCGCTCCTGCCGCCGACATCAGCCGGGGGGCCAGGCGGCTAAAATGGACGCGAAAGTTCCAGCGGCCGTCGAGGTGGAGCCCCAAGTATTTCATACTCGGCTCCACCCCGATGCGGACCCCTCCAACGATGATGTGGGCATCTGGTGGCGGCGCCCGCCGAGGCCCATGAAATAATAGGGCCTCGGACTTTTCCAGCGCCACCTCCAGTCCCAACATCCTAATCCTGCCGACAACCAGGGCAACTCCAGCCGTGGCAAGACGGGCAGCTGCCCCGTAATCCTCTCCCCGGGCCGTCACCAGCGTGTCGTCGGCGTAACAAGTTACGCCGACTCCCGGGGGCAGGGCGCCCCGCAGCACCCAGTCGTAGCCGATGTTCCACAGGATCGGACCCAGAACCGATCCCTGTGGAACACCGCACGACACCTCCCTCCGGAGCGTCTCTCCGTTCCGCCCCACACAAAACACACTCCTCTGGTGCAGGTAGTCCCCGACTATTCGGCGCAGATAGGGAGGCACCCCATGAAATCGGAGCGCCTCCCTGATAGTCGCCCACGGCAGGGTGTTGAACGCGTTGGCGATGTCTAAGGACACCGCCAACACCACCCCGCGCGAGGCGACCGCCTCTTCCGAGAGGGCCTTGACGCGACTAATCGCGTCAATCGTCGATCGGCCCTCCCGGAAACCGAACTGAAGTTCGGACAAGTCGGGGCCCACACGCACCAGGTGCCTGGAGAGGCGGGCAACCACAACACGCTCAAAGAGCTTACCCACCTCATCCAGCAGCACTATGGGGCGGTACGCGGAGGGAGAGTCCGCGGGGCGGCCCTCCTTTCTCAGGAGGACCAGCTTACCCGTCTTCCACATGGAAGGGAACCGTCCCGACTCCAGACAGGCGCTAAACAGCCTGAGGAGCCGGTCCCCTAGGGCGTCGTAGGCCAAAACCCAGGCGCGGCCAGGAATTCCATCCGGCCCCGGGGCGGTGTTTTTACCCCGGAGCCGCATCATTGCCGCGCCGAGCTCCGCCATTGTTACTTGTGGCGCCCCGGCATCAGCGCCGCCCTCCTCAACTTCGGGCGGCGCCATTTCGGGAGGCGTGTGCTCCGCTCTCGAAGGAAAGAGAGCGGAGACCACCTCCTCCAATTGCCGGGGCTGGAGACTCTCGGTGACCGGTGGGGCCCAGGGGCGCAACTTGCCCCTGACCGCCTTGTACGGACGGCCCCACGGATCTGCCTCGAGAGTCCCCAGGAACTCTTCCCATCTTTGGGCTTTGGCCTCGCTGATGGCAGACTGCAGGGCGTACTTTCGCTGTTTGTACGCATCCCGCAGCCGTGCCTCCACGGTCTGGTCACGGTACCGCCTGCGTCGGCGGTACCTAGTGTACTGGCGACGCGCCGCAATGCACGCGGCGCGTTTCTCGCTGATGTCTTCAGACCACCAGTACACTTGACGCCTCGGAGGTCGAGCACTGGCCCGGGGCATCGACGCGTCGCAGATCAGCGTCATCGCGCCCCGGAACCACTCTGCCTCTAGCTCGACCTCCACAGGCCCTTCGCCCATCGGGGTCCAGGCCTGGACGATGGAGGCTTCCACCAGCACGTCTACATTGAGACGTTTCAACGCCCATCGTGGGGACGACGGGGTGTGCACTCTCCTCGGGCGATCGTCCGGGATCGCTGGTGAGGCGGAGACGTCGAACCGCACGTAACGGTGGTCCGACAGAGACTCCGCCCCGACCAGCACTTGCCAGTCCCGGACGCGGCGCGCTACGGCAGGGCTTGCAAACGAAATGTCCACAATGGACTCGCCCTGCCAGCGCACGCACGTGGCGACCGAACCCCGGTTCAGAACCACGAGGCCGGTCGCAATCGCCCACTCCTCCAGCGCCTCGCCGCGAGCGTCGGTGACAGGGGATCCCCAAGCCGTTGACTTGGCATTGAAGTCCCCCGCCACCACGACCGGACGCGATGGGTACCGATTAATCACGGCCCCCACCGCGCCCAAAAATCGCTCAAACTCGGCGAGGCGCCGGTTCGGAGAAAAGTACACCCCGATCAGGACGGTTCCCTCCCAATCAACACACACATAACCCTCGCCCCTGTCTGTCATCACCAGGAGCGAGGGTCCGGACGAAACAATAGCCGCCGAGCCCCCGAGGTCCCCAAACCAGTTGTGTCGGCTGGGGACGCAGTAAGGCTCGGCGACCACGGCGATGTCTATTGACCACTCCGCCATATGCTGCAACAAGATATCCTGCGCCCTGGCGGAGTGGTTAACATTCACCTGTAGGAAGCGATGGACCATAATTAATTACGTGTCCATCGCCTCCCTACTGCTCCCTGCTTGGGAGGGGGCTGGGGCGGCCGGAGTCCTGGCGACCGCCCCTCTGGCCCTACGTCTTTTTGGTGGGGAGCAAGATTTGCTCCCCATCCGGTGCTCCGCCGGCTTTCCTGCAGCCAAACAGATGCTGCAGGAAAGTTTTGCAGCGGAGCAGGCGGCGGCTTTGTGGCCGGGCTGGCCGCAGCGAAAACAAAAGTCGCTGCGATCAGTTTCGGCGGTGCATTGCTGCCTCACGTGCCCCGGTTCGAGGCAGCGGTAGCACCGCCTAGGCCTCGGCTCCAGGAGCTTCACCTGAGCCGAGACCATCCCGACCAGCAAACGGCCGGCCGCAACCTTCTTCGCCGCAGCGATGGGACAGCGCACCACAACCGTGCACAGTCCGCTCTCGCTGCGGCGCATCTCCCCCACCCTGACCTGCGCTTGAGGGCAGGCTCCGGCTTGTGCCACCGCAGCGGCGACATCCTCGGAGGAGGCCGAGTCGTCCAGCCCGGTTATCCGCATTTCGGCGGACTTCACCGGGCGGGAGATCTTGACCTCCTCAGGCGAGAACAGGGACCGGATTTTTGCGGCTACCCTGTCCGCCTTGTCGCCGGAGGTGGCCCCTGGGACCTCCAAAATTCTGGCCCCAGTGGCGGCAACCTTAAAGCAAACGCCTCCAGCGAGGCCCATCTCGGCGAGATTCATGGCCTGAGTGGCCCGCCGGAGGACGCCCGCGTAGCTTACTCCCTGCCGGAGTCCCTCCTCTGTCAGCTCCACCACAACGGCGGTGGAGCGCGGGGGACGCAGGTCGGCCGGGCGGGGGCCCTTCTTTTGGTTTACCGGGGGAGCCCGGGAGACCTTCTTCTTCTTCTTCCTCTTCCTCTTGGTGACCTCCGTCCAAGGCTGATCAGCCGACGTAGAGGCCACCGGGGCAGGTTTGGGCTGGGGGGCGGGGCGCGGCGGCGCCACAGTGGCAGTCGCCTTTCCCTTGCCCTTGCCTTTCCCCTTGGAAGAGGAAGCCGACGGTGTGGGGGCAGATGTCTGCCGTGGCACCGGTTGCGCCGGGCCAGCCGGCGCACCCCCGACCATGCGGGGACGGCCCCCGAGCGGAGGGCCCGGAATCGGGACGGGCGCGAGGCCACAGCTGGCCAGGCACGCTTCAACGACGTTGCGCGCCTGAGCCACTGTGGCCCGCATCAGGTCGTCCGCCCAGGCGGGACGCCGGTCCTCCGCGGGAGTGAGGGGCTGCGCTGTGCGCCGTGAGAGAGGCGGGAACTCCTCTCGCGGCCCTCTGGCAGGCTTTGGCTTTGCGGCAGTGGCCGCGGCCGCCTTCATGGCCGTCACTTCGGCCCGGAGCTCCGCCAGCTGCCTATGCAGCCCCTCATTCTCCGACCTCCAGCGCCTTTGCAGGTCGGAGGAAGTCTGCCCCCACAAATGGAAGAAGGCCTCCCTCATGTCCTCCGCCGCGTTTTTGAGGTCCCGGACGAACCCCCCCTTAAGGTTGCCGGAACGGGCCGCCACCCTCAAGACGGTCTCGGCTCCAGCCTCGAACCGTTGCCTGAGGTCGGCAACCGAGTCCCCTCCCGAAGGGGACGCATCCGCGACCTCAGCCGCCTTGCGGAGGTCCCGACGGGCAGGCAAAGGTTGCCCGTGGACCTTCCTCGCGGAGGGAGGCGGCATCGGGGAACCAGCCCTTCCTACACAGGGCGTCCCCTCCGCTACCTCCACCTCCGTGTCCGACCCAGCATCGGACGCGTGGTGCGACGTCTTCCGGCGCTTCGCGGAAGCGCCGGGCGCCGCCCAGAACTTGAGGGTGCGGGAAGCGGAGCTATCCTCCCCCTCCTCCCTCTCCCGTCGAGCCGCCGACGAGCACCGGCTCTCAGGCCGACTGGCCTCCGAGCCCGAGCCCGCCCGCGACTCGACGTCCATGTCAGTGCCGGCGCTGAGCACGCTCGACAAAGAGTCGCTGCGCGCCAGCGCCGCCACCCGACACCTCGACCGTGTCTTCGGCACGCCCGGGACACTGTCCCCGGCTGTGACAAAGCGACCTTTGGAGTCGCGCAATGGGACTCCGTCCTCCGTCTTCTTCTTCTCCTCTGGTTTTTGTGTTTGATGTAATTTCTCCATTTTGTACCCACGAGTGGAGACGATTTAAAGTCGACCCCCGGGTGACGCTCATTCCGGGGGAAGGCCTACATACTGCTGGGGGACGGCAGGTACCCAGAGGATTTTACAACTTCGCTGTTGGGTGGTCTGAGTTTTCCTTCTCGCGGGCCGGCCAACTAAGGCAAGCCCCTCGGTCCCGTTGAGCCGCTAGACGTGATCAACGACACTCAACGGGGTAACGATGTGTAGACGGAGGCAGGGTTAGGTTTCCCCTCCCCTATGTGCCCCCGCCTAATGCCAGGGCTATGGCAGCCCTCAGCCCTACGCACAACCCGCCCCGGCCTTACGGCCCCCACTGGTGATTTTTTAGAGAGGTTTTCTTCCTCTATCCCCCCCGTCTCAAATCCACGTGTCCTCTGCTAATCAGAGGAACACGTGGAGAGACCCCCATACGCGGCCCTCGCGGGCCGATAATCCCGAGACAAGATGCCTCGGGTTCCCTATGCGTGCCAGAGTATTAGCCACGAGTAATAATGCCCCCGAAAGGACATTATTACCCGAGTTGCCCGGGGTGCACCGGCCCAACGTATGCTGTTCCATCCCACGAGAAGTGTAGAAAGGACCAGCAGCCGTCAGGCACACTGGGAGGTTCTCTGGCCACACACCCCAACCTAACCTAACCTAACCTAACCTTTTTTTTTTTTTTTTTTTTTTTTTTTTTTTTTTTTTTTTTTTTTTTTTTTTTTTTTTTTTTTTTTAACGTGGGGGAATGCTTGATGCATACCCCTCCGCGGGGGCGGGCAGAGGGGTTATGTCGGACTCTCCGGGGTAAAAGAAAGATGTTAAGAAGAAAATGTACCTCCCGGAATACCGACTAAACCTACCACGGTGTTCCTCGACAAAACCACTATCGACGGGGCCGCGCGAATCACTTTCGCATGCGGTCGCGACCCCGCCGAGGTTTCGGCCCGCCGTATGAAACGGCAGGCCACTACACGAAAGATCTACCCAAAGGCACTTCTAACACTCCCTACTGTCCCCCCTAGAGGGGAGACGGACTCGAAACAACAGAGGCGCGCGTGGGAACACGCACGCCGCCTCTCGGACCTGGTGCTGAACGGATGGCGGGCAGGCCCACAAAGCCCGCCACCCCCAGGTCAAACCTCAGGGTGGCTGGAGGTCGTCTCGCGCCCTCCGGCGCCCGGCTCTGCGGTTGGGGAGAGGGTTCAAACGCTCCCTCTCCCGCTCCGCCGCCTCCTTGATGGAAATGACTTCCTCGCAGAAGGAGGCGACGGCATTCCACGACCTCTCACTCCGGACCATAGACTGAACTACGGCCGGGAGCGAGAGGGCAACCAATCCGACTGCCGCGATCAACTCACGGCGCTGCGATGCCCAGGCGGGACAAACCGCCAAAGTGTGCAGCGCCGTGTCCTCAACTACGTCGCGGCAGTCGCCGCAGTGGTGACAACCGGGCGTCTCTTGCCGGCGTATACGACACAGGAACTGGCCAAAACAACCGTGGCCAGTCATTACCTGTGTCAGCCGGAAGGTGAGGGCGCCATGGCGCCTCTCCAGCCACTCCTCAAACACGGGACTTACCGCCACGATCGTGGCGTGCCCGGCACTGGGGTGCACAAGTCGTTCCTTCCAATTCGCCACTAGGACCTGGCGGAGCTCGGACCTCGCCGCCGCGAGAGCGGGAAGAGCCGGTCCTTCGCCCCGAGCTAGCGCCTCCCGGCGCCAACGATAGAGCGACGCCAGGAGCGCCGCTTCCAGGTCCCATGGCATCGATCCGGCGAGGAGGCTCGCAGCCTCGAACGAGATCGTGCGGTAACCTCTTATCAACCTGACGGCCATGGCGCGCTGTGGTGCACGAAGCGCCGAAATGTTTCGGGCCGTCAGGTTGTCTGCCCAAACTGGGGCCCCATATAGGGCCATGGACCGCACGACCCCCTCGTAGAGCCTCCGGCAGGAGGTGTTTGGCCCCCCGAGGTTGGGCAGCAGACGCGAAAGCGCGCCTGCAGCGCCCCGAAGAATGGGGACCAAACGACGAAAATGGGCTGTAAAGTCCCACCGGCTGTCGAGCAAAAGACCCAAATATTTCAGGGTCGGCTCGACGCCGATGCGGACCCCTCCTACCATGATATGGGCCCCTGGAGGTGGCCGGTTCCGAGGGCCGTGAAAACAAACGGCCTCGGACTTCGACAGGGCCACCTCGAGGCCCAACCGCCGGATACGACCAACGACTTGTGCAACCCCAGCGGTCGCCAGTATGGCCGCCGCCCGGTGCGACTTACCCCTCGCCGTGACAAGCGTGTCGTCGGCGTAACAAATGACGCCGACGCCACGGAGGAGCGCACCTCGCAGCACCCAGTCGTAACCGATGTTCCACAGGAGCGGACCCAGAACCGATCCCTGTGGAACACCGCACGACATCTCTCGCCGACTCCAACCGTCGTGACCCGGGTAGACTACTACCCTCTCCGATAGATATGCCCCGACTATGCGGCGGAGGTAGGTCGGCACTCGATGGAAAATGAGTGCCGCCCTGATACAACTCCAGGGCAAGGTGTTGAAAGCATTCGCGATGTCAAGAGACACCGCGAAGACGACCTCGCCCCGGGACACCGCATCCTCCGCCAGGCTCCTCACTTGCAGAACTGCATCAATTGTGGAGCGCCCGCGACGGAAACCATACTGGTTGTCCGCCAGATCCGGACCCACAGAAGAAAGACGCTGGACGAGGCGCTCCGCGATAACAAACTCAAACAGTTTAGCCACCTCGTCCAGCAACACAATGGGCCGGTAGGCGGACGGACTGTCCGCCGGGCGCCCTTCCTTCCTGATCAGGACCAGTTTCCCCACCTTCCACTGGCGCGGAAACTGGCCCTGCTGCAAACACTCGGTGAGGAGCCCCTTAAGTCGGGGCGCGAGCTCTTCGAGGACCAGGGCCAATGCACGACCTGGAATGCCGTCGGGCCCTGGGGCGGTGTTTTTCGAGCAAAGTCTCGACACCGCCGCTCGCAACTCTACTTGGGTCACTTCGGGAACCACGTCGTCGTCAAAGTCCGCGCTGGACGCCATAGAAGGCAGAACCATCGGCGGAGGAGTGTGCTCCGCCCTTGAAGGGAACAGAGCGGTCACCACCTCCTCAACCAGCTGTGGCCGGAGACTCTGGGACAAAGGGGGCGCCCAGGGGCGAAGTTTGCCCCTGACCATCAGATATGGACGCCCCCAGGGATTACCGTCCAGAGTCCCCAGCAGCTCCTGGCGGGCCTCGTCCTTGGCCCGCTTGATGGATATTTTGAGGAGCTTCCTGGCCGCTCTGTAGACCTCGTACAGTTCCGCCTCCCTGGCGTCAAAATCGGGAGGGCGGCGACGCCTCCTACGAAGCCGGATGTACTGGCGCCGGGCCACCACGCAAGAATGGCGTAGATGACCAATGTGGTCCGACCACCAGTACACCCGACGCCTACTTGGGATATTTCCAGGCACTCTAGGCATCGCCGCATCACAAATTTGAGTGATGGCCTCCCGGAACCACTCGGCCTCCATCTCGACATTGTCAGGCCTGGCCGGTGCTGGCACCCAGGCCTGAACGATGGAGGCTTCCAGGAGGATCTCCCGATTCAGCTTTTTCAAAGCCCAACGCGGACCGCCCCCAATCGGGGCCCTTGGGGCTGGGGGGTCGGAGGTCTGGGCGGAGACGTCGAACCGTATATACCGGTGGTCCGACAATGTCTCCACCTCCTCGACGACACGCCAGCCTTGGACACGGCGTGCTAGCGCGGGGCTGGCAAAAGAGACGTCAATGACTGATCCGCCCCGCTGACGCACGCACGTGTGCACTGACCCACGATTGAGGACTAGCAGGCCGTTTTCTACGGCCCACTCCTCGAGCAATTCACCCCTCGCGTCCGTGGTCGCGGAACCCCAAGCCGAGGATTTGGCATTGAGGTCCCCGACGACGAGCACGGGCCGAGGGTGGCTTCGAGCGACGACGACGTTCAGTTCGAGGAGATACTCCTCGAAGTCGGCGAGAGGTCGGTTGGGTGAGAAGTAGCCGCCCACCACAACCGCTTCTCCTACGAGTGCTGCGACGCAGCCCCGTCCCCGGACGATGTTCTCGAAGGACGGGGTGCCGGCGGCGGCCGGCGAAATTAACGCCACCGAGCCATCGAGGTCCCCTACCCAGTCAGCCCTGGGAGGGACGAAATAGGGCTCGGCTACTACGGCGATATGAATCGACCACTGCGCCATGCTCTGGAGGAGAAGATCCTGAGCCCTGGCGCAGTGGTTTAAATTACACTGCAGGAGGCGGAGGCGTGGAGCCATTACGTCTCCATACTGACCTCCACCCCCCTGACAGCGGGAGCGGCGACCCTAGCTGTTGCCGACGACGAGGCAGGCGGCCTAGGGGCCAGTTTTTTCTGGGTGGCGGCGCACTCCTTGCCACCCGCCCGGTGCTTCTCTGGTTTGCCCGCCGCCGCACACAAAATACAGTGCGGCGTGGCCTCACAAGTTGCGGCCATGTGACCAGGCTGACCGCAGCGGAAGCAGCGACCAGTGCAGTCAGCCTGCGAAGGGCACCTGACGCCTACATGGCCGCTCGAAAGGCAGCGATAGCACCGGGCGGGCCTGGGGTCCAAGGCCTTGACCTGCGCCGACACCCAACCCACTAACATGCGACGTCCATCGGCCAGCTTCTTAGCGGCGGCCACGGGACAGCTGATAATGGCCGTCCCCATTCCGGCGCGGCCCTGCTTTATATCGCCACACTTTATTTGTTCCGCAGGGCACCCTCCAGTCTTGGCGACGGCAGCGACGACCTCTTCCTTATCAACCGAGTCATCCAGGCCCGTGATGCGCAAATCAATGCTTTTTTGCGGCCTGGAGACGCGGACCTCTTCCGATTTCAAAACCTGGCGGAGACTTTCCGCCAGGCGGTCCGCTTGGTCGCCGCTAGCGACTCCCGGCACTTCTATTAGGCGGGCGCCGGTCTGGGTAGTCCGGCACCGCAAGCCTGCTGTTATTCCCAGTTTACCGGGGTCGATCGCCGTCCGCGCCTTCTTAAGGAGCTCCGCATATGTTGTCCCTCGCTCGATGGCAGCCGGCTGCAGCGTGAGGACTACTGCAGTGGAGCGAGGGGCCTGGAGCTTCCTTGCCGCCTTTTTAGCCGCTGCTTTCGCTTTCTTCGCCGCCTTCTTTCTCTTTTTGGCTGCCTCCTTCTTCTTGCCGACAACTTCCCAGTTGTCGGCTTCGCGAGCAGTGGCAGCTGGTTGTTCCCTGGGAGCTGCAGGGCGCTCCTTTGGAGCTGCACGCTTCACCTGCTGACTTTTCCTCTGCGTTTGCTTGGCAGGAGCGCTTATAACGGCCGCTGAAGTAGCTTCTGAGGGCCGCGAGGACCTTACTTTAGCCGCAAATGTTGGCGGCGCAGGCATGGGGGGAGAAGGATGGGGAGGCTCCCTGCCTCTGTCCGCAGCCAGCGGAGGGCGCAGCAGCCGGTCCTCCATAACAGAGAGTTTGGAGCGAAACTCGGCAAGCTCCCGCCGGACCAGCGCAACCAGCTCCGATTCTTTCTTGCTGGTGTCATGGTCTTGCCGCTTCTCAATATCCTCTTGGCGCCTCTTGAGCTCGGATATTTCCCTTGCCAAACGAGCATTCTCTGTCTGGAGCTTTTCTACCTCCTCATCTGTCGTGCGGCTGAAGACAGCCTCCGCAATGTCACTAATGGCCGCAATTGATTCTTTTAGGGTCTTTTGGCATGTGCCTTTAAGACCCTTGGACTTTTTGGAGACCAGGCGGATTGCCTCCAAGGCGTCACTAAGGCGTGTCTTCAGTTGGGACACTGGCAGGTCCTCGGCATCTAGCTCCACTATCGGTTGCTTCCTTGCGGAAGCAACTCGCTGGGCTGCCGCAGCAATTATGCTGTCCTCCTCGGACATGCGCTCCTCGTCGTCGGCCTTCCGCAGTGCGGCGGCAAGTTCGGCCTTGGCCTGGCCCAAACCCACGTATCTACCGTGGGTGGGCGGACGACCGCGTCCACGCCTTGCCGTTGCCACTTTTGGTGCCGGAACTGCGTCCTCGCTCGAGCCGTCCGACTCCGATGGCTGCGAAGACCGCGACCGTTTGCGCAGAACTCTCTCCGGGGTCGCTTCCGAAGAGACGACTTCAACTTCGTGCTCCGACGGCACGTAGTCCTCATCCTCTTCAGAGCGCGCAGAACTGGACGTGCGCGACTCTCTCAACGTCTTTTTTTTTAAAATTGGTTTGATTGCTGGTTCCATACTGAATCCCACGAGTATGGGAGAAATAAACGTCGACCCGGGCAGAGATCCCGATACCCGGGCAAGCCTAATACAACAGGGGGACGGCAGGTACCCTGAGGGGGCCGCACTAGTGACTGAACTACCCATCAGCCATGCATCTCCTCGCCGTGCGGCAGCAACTTGAGATTCGGGGTGGTTTTTATAGAGGGCCACTCCCTCGCAGTCCGGGCGGTGAAGCCAAGACCCTCGGTCCCGTCAGCAGCCGCGAGACGTGATCCACGACACTGCACACTACGGGGTTACGATATGCTCTAGACGGTGACAACGGGGACAAAAGTCAAAAGAAAGGGGAGGGGGAGCAAAACAAAAGGGAGGGGAAAACAAAGTGGACTCAGAACCACAAAGGGGGGGGGGGGACAAAACAAAGGGGCAAAGAAAAGGGGGAGAATCGTCAGAATGACGAAAAGGGACCCCGTTGTCTGTTCAGCGGCAGGGTGAGTGCACGCCGAACCCGTCAAAGCGGCTCTCCCATGTCCACTCTAAAACAGAGCGGTACTGGGAGAGCCGGGCCCAAAGAGAGGGCCTCCGGCTTGGGGATGGGACAAACGTCCATCCCCCCGCCACCGGTGCCGAACGCGACGGCACAAGGCACCGGTTGTCAGAATATTAGCCGCCAGCAATAATGAAGAGCATTATTGCCAACGTTGCCCAGGGTGTACCACGAGGAGGTTTTCTGACAAACACCCTAACCTAACCTAACCTAACCTAACCTAACCTAACCTAACCTAACCTTTTTTTTTTTTTTTTTTTACGGGGGGAAATCCTCATGGACTTCCTCCGCCTGGGGAAAGGCGGAGGGGCATGCCGGACTCTTACCGGCTAAAACCACCCCGGTGTCTCCTCGCAAGTCCGCGCGGGGCCGCGGGAGTCCAAATTCTTCCGCAGCCCCGCACTAGTGCTGGCCCGGTCCGTCCGGGCCCCGTCTCCTGCACGGGGTAGTGAGGTGTTAAACTACCCCGTGCATCGCCTCAGAGGCGCGCGCCGACACCCGCGCGCGCCTCCGCCTCGGGTCCATCGAATAGGGGGCGGCGACTTCCCCAAGTCCCTCGCCCCTGGACCCATTCATGGGGGCTGGAAAAGGGCGTTGTCCGCCCTTCTCCTGCGCCCGGTGCGCCTTCTGCGGCCCGGGAAGAGAGTCGAGATCTCCCTCTCCCGTTCCGCAGTTTCCTTCTGCGACATCACGTCCTCGCAGAAGGACACCACTGCGTCCCACGACTCTGCGCTACCGACCATACTCCGCACTACGGCCGGCAGCGACAGATCGCCTCCTACTTCATTTGTGAGGACACGGCGCTGCTCCTCCCAAGCAACGCACTCGGCGAGCGTGTGTTGCGCCGTGTCCTCCCCGCAATGAACGCAGTGGTGGCACCGAGCGTCCGGCTCCCTGTCTATGCGGCACAGGTACTTGCCGAAGCAGCCGTGCCCCGACAGCACCTGCGTCACCCTAAACGACAGGGAGCCGTGCCTTCTCCCGAGCCAGTCGTCGAGTACTGGCCGGATCGCCTCGACGGTAGCGAGGCCGGCGGCAGGGCGCAGAAGCCTTTGCCGCCATTCCGCCACCAAGACCTGACGGAGCTCCTCTCGGCGCAGCGCGATCTGCCGCTGCACCGGCCTCGAGCCCCGTGCCCGCTCTTCCTCGCGCCATCGATACAATGACGCGAGTACTTTCGCCTCTAGGTCCCAGGGCGGGGATCCGGCCAGGACGCAAGCCGCCTCGTAGGAAATCGTGCGATACCCGCGGACGACTCTGACGGCCATCGCCCTCTGCGGTTTACGCAGAATGGCGAGAGTGCTGGCCGTCACGTCCAAAGCCCACACAGGGGCCCCGTACAGGGCCATGGACCGCACGATTCCCACGTATAACCGCCTACAGGCGGCGCTCGGGCCCCCCAAGTTGGGAAGCAACGTTGAAAGCGCGCCCGCTGCACCCATCAGCTTGGGCGCCAGCCGCCGAAAGTGGGGCCCGAATTCCCATCGGCTGTCGAGCACCAATCCCAGATACTTCATGGTGGACTCGACAGCTATCCGGGCCCCGCCGACCACGATGTGTGATCCCGGCGCCGGCGCACGTCGGGGGCCATGAAACACCATGGCCTCCGACTTGTTCAGGGCCACCTCCAGGCCCAGGCGCCGGATGCGGTTCACCACCTGTGACACCGCAGCCGTGGCTATCAACGTCGCTTCCCTGTGCGAGCTCCCCCGGGCAGTGACAAGCGTGTCGTCCGCATAACACGTCAAGTCGGCGCCCGACGGGAGCTCGCCTCTCAGCACCCAGTCGTAGCCGATGTTCCACAGGAGCGGCCCCAAGACCGATCCCTGCGGAACACCGCACGACATGAGGTGCCGACCGGCACCGTCACGTCCCCGATAGGTGACGCATCTATCCGCCAGATAAGCCCCTACCGTACGGCGGAGGTAGGGAGGCACGCGATGGTATTTCAGGGCCTCCCGAATGCAACTCCAGGGTAGGGTGTTGAAGGCGTTGGAGATGTCTAAAGACACCGCCAGCACCACCCCACCCTGGGACACCGTCTCCTCCGCCAGGGCCCTCACGCGCATGATGGCGTCTATGGTGGAGCGCCCCCGACGAAAACCAAATTGGCTGTCGTCCAGGTCCGGCCCCTCTCTGCACAAGTGGCTGACGAGGCGATCCGCGACAATGCGCTCAAAAAGTTTGCCCGCCTCGTCAAGCAGCACTATGGGCCGATACGCGGACGGCGAGTCCGCGGGGCGCCCCTCCTTCCTGAGCAGGACCAGTCTCCCCTCCTTCCACACACTGGGAAACTGACCCTGCTCAAGACATGCCGTGAAGAGCCCCCTCAGCTGGGGCTCTAGCTCCTCCAGAGCCAGGACGAGAGCTCGACCAGGAACTCCGTCGGGTCCGGGCGCTTTGTTAGCCCGGAGTCGCGACACGGCCGCTCTCGTCTCTGCTTGCGTCACCTCGGGGACATCGGTGCTCTCCTCTTCTGGAGAGTCTGTGGCTGAGGGCGAAGCCATCGCCGGGGGAACGTGTCCCGCTCGCTCAGGGAAGAGGGCCGACACCACCGCCTCTAGCAACTGGGGTTGCATATCCTGGGCCAGTGGAGGCGCCCAGGGGCGCAACTTGCCCCGTACCCAACGGTAGGGGCGCCCCCACGGATCCCGATCTAGGGACCCCAGCAGCTCCTCCCTGGCACGCGACTTAGAGTCGCCGATGGCCAGCCACAGAGTCTCCTTGGACGCGCGGTACACCTCAAACAGCGCGTCCTCCTGGACGGAATCCCGTCGACGTCGTCTCCGGTATCGCGTGTACTGGCGGCGAGCCGCAACACACTCGACGCGCAGCCGCGCGATCTCGTCGGTCCACCAGTACACTTGGCGCCTTGCGGACTGTTGGCGGACACGGGGCATGGACGCGTCGCAGATCTGCGTCATCGCCCCGCGAAACCGCAGCGCCACCGCTTCGACGTCGACGGGGCCGTCCGTCGTCGACTCCCAAATCCAGGACTGGACTAAGGCAGCTTCTTTGAGTAGTTCCCTGTCGATGCGCTTAAGCGCCCAGCGCGGGCACCTAACCTAACCTTTTTTTTTTTTTTTTTTTTTTTTTACGTGGGGGAATGCTTGATGCATACCCCTCCGCGGGGGCGGGCGGAGGGGTTATGTCGGACTCGCCGGGGTAAAAGAAAGATGTTAAGAAGAAAATGTACCTCCCGGGATACCGACTAAACCTACCACGGTGTTCCTCGACAAAACCACTATCGACGGGGCCGCGCGAATCACTTTCGCATGCGGTCGCGACCCCGCCGAGGTTTCGGCCCGCCGTATGAAACGGCAGGCCACTACACGAAAGACCTACCCTATTGGCACTTCTACACTCCCTACTGTCCCCCCTAGAGGGGAGACGGACTCGACATAGAGGCGCGCGTGGGAACACGCACGCCGCCTCTCGGACCTGGTGCTGAACGGATGGCGGGCAGGCCCACAAAGCCCGCCACCCCCAGGTCAAACCTCAGGGTGGCTGGAGGTCGTCTCGCGCCCTCCGGCGCCCGGCTCTGCGGTTGGGGAGAGGGTTCAAACGCTCCCTCTCCCGCTCCGCCGCCTCCTTGATGGAAATAACTTCCTCACAAAAGGAGGCGACGGCGTTCCACGACCTCTCACTCCGGACCATAGACTGAACTACGGCCGGGAGCGAGAGGGCAACCAATCCGACTGCCGCGATCAACTCACGGCGCTGCGATGCCCAGGCGGGGCAAACCGCCAAAGTGTGCAGCGCCGTGTCCTCTACAAAGTCGCGGCAGTCGCCGCAGTGGTGACAACCGGGCGTCTCTTGCCGGCGTATACGACACAGGAACTGGCCAAAACAACCGTGGCCAGTCATTACCTGTGTCAGCCGGAAGGTGAGGGCGCCATGGCGCCTCTCCAGCCACTCCTCAAACACGGGACTTACCGCCACGATCGTGGCGTGCCCGGCACTGGGGTGCACAAGTCGTTCCTTCCAATTCGCCACTAGGACCTGGCGGAGCTCGGACCTCGCCGCCGCGAGAGCGGGAAGAGCCGGTCCTTCGCCCCGAGCTAGCGCCTCCCGGCGCCAACGATAGAGCGACGCCAGGAGCGCCGCTTCCAGGTCCCATGGCATCGATCCGGCGAGGAGGCTCGCAGCCTCGAACGAGATCGTGCGGTAACCTCTTATCAACCTGACGGCCATGGCGCGCTGCGGCGCACGAAGCGCCGAAATGTTACGGGCCGTCAGGTTGTGTGCCCAAACTGGGGCCCCGTACAGGGCCATGGACCGCACGACCCCCTCGTAGAGCCTCCGGCAGGAGGTGTTTGGCCCCCCGAGGTTGGGCAGCAGACGCGAGAGCGCGCCTGCAGCGCCCCGAAGAATGGGGGCCAAACGTCGAAAATGGGCTGTAAAGTCCCATCGGCTGTCGAGCAAGAGACCCAAATATTTTAGGGTTGACTCGACGCCGATGCGGACCCCTCCTACCATAATATGGGCCCCTGGAGGTGGCCTGTTCCGAGGGCCGTGAAAACAAACGGCCTCGGACTTGGACAGGGCCACCTCGAGGCCCAACCGCCGGATACGACCAACAACTTGTGCGACCCCAGCGGTCGCCAGTATGGCCGCCGCCCGGTGCGACTTACCCCTCGCCGTGACAAGCGTGTCGTCGGCGTAACAAATGACGCCGACGCCACGGAGGAGCGCACCTCGCAGCACCCAGTCGTAACCGATGTTCCACAGGAGCGGACCCAGAACCGATCCCTGCGGAACACCGCACGACATCTCTCGCCGACTCCAACCGTCGTGACCCGGGTAGACTACTACCCTATCCGATAGATATGCCCCGACTATGCGGCGGAGGTAGGTCGGCACTCGATGGAAAATGAGTGCCTCCCTGATACAACTCCAGGGCAAGGTGTTAAAGGCATTCGCGATGTCAAGAGACACCGCGAAGACGACCTCGCCCCGGGACACCGCATCCTCCGCCAGGCTCCTCACTTGCAGGACTGCATCGATTGTAGAGCGCCCGCGACGGAAACCATACTGGTTGTCCGCCAGATCCGGACCCACAGAAGAAAGACGCTGGACGAGGCGCTCCGCGATAACAAACTCAAACAGTTTAGCCACCTCGTCCAGCAACACAATGGGCCGGTAGGCGGACGGACTGTCCGCCGGGCGCCCTTCCTTCCTGATCAGGACCAGTTTCCCCACCTTCCACTGGCGCGGAAACTGGCCCTGCTGCAAACACTCGCTGAGGAGCCCCTTAAGTCGGGGCGCGAGCTCCTCGAGGACCAGGGCCAACGCAAGACCTGGAATGCCGTCAGGCCCTGGGGCGGTGTTTTTCGAGCGAAGTCTCGACACCGCCGCTCGCAACTCTACCTGGGTCACTTCGGGAACCACGTCGTCGTCAAAGTCCGCGCTGGATGCCATGGAAGGCAGAACCATCGGCGGCGGAGTGTGCTCCGCCCGTGAGGGAAACAGAGCGGCCACCACCTCCTCCACCAACTGTGGCCGGAGACTCTGGGACAATGGGGGCGCCCAGGGGCGAAGCTTGCCCCTTACCATAAGGTATGGACGCCCCCAGGGATCACGGTCCAGAGTCCCCAGCAGCTCTTGGCGGGCCTGATCTTTGGCCCGCTTGATGGCAGTCTTAAGAGCCTTCTTGGCCGCTCTGTAGGCCTCGTACAGTTCCGCCTCCCTGACAACGAAATCGGGAGGGCGGCGACGCCTCCTGCGAAGCCGGATGTACTGGCGCCTGGCCGCCACGCACGAGTGGCGCAGGTCGGCTATGTAGTCCGACCACCAGTACACCCGGCGCCTAGCTGTGACAGCTAGAGGAACTCTAGGCATCGCCGCATCACACACTTGTGTTACGGCCTCCCGGAACCACTCGGCCTCCATCTCGACATTGTCAGGCCTGGCCGGTGCTGGCACCCAGGCCTGAACGATGGAGGCTTCCAGGAGGACCTCCCGATTCAGCTTTTTCAAAGCCCAACGCGGACCGCCCCCAATCGGGGCCCTTGGGGCCGGGGGGTCGGAGGTCTGGGCGGAGACGTCGAACCGGATATAGCGGTGGTCCGACAGCGTCTCCACCCCCTCGACGACGCGCCAGCCTTGGACACGGCGTGCCAGCGCGGGGCCAGCAAAGGAGACGTCAATGACTGACCCGCCCCGCTGGCGCACGCACGTGTGCACTGACCCACGATTGAGGACTAGCAGGCCGTTTTCTACGGCCCACTCCTCGAGCAATTCACCCCTCGCGTCCGTGGTCGCGGAACCCCAAGCCGAGGATTTGGCATTGAGGTCCCCGACGACGAGCACGGGCCGAGGGTGGCTTCGAGCGACGACGACGTTCAGTTCGAGGAGATACTCCTCGAAGTCGGCGAGAGGTCGGTTGGGTGAGAAATAACCACCCACCACAACCGCTTCTCCTACGAGTGCTGCGACGCAGCCCCGTCCCCGAACGATGTTCTCTAAGGACGGGGTGCCGGCGGCGGCCGGCGAAATTAACGCCACCGAGCCATCGAGATCCCCTACCCAGTCAGCCCTGGGGGGGACAAAATAGGGCTCGGCGACGATGGCGACATGAATTGACCACTGCGCCATGCTCTGGAGGAGAAGATCCTGAGCCCTGGCGCAGTGGTTTAAATTACTCTGGAGGAGACGGAGGCGTGGAGGCATTACGTCTCCATACTCACCTCCGCCCCTCCAACCGCGGGAGCGGCGACCCTGGCGGCTGTTGACGACGAGGCAGGCGACCGTGGGGCCAGTTTTTTGTTGGTGGCGGCGCACTCCTTGCCACCCGCCCGGTGCTTTGATGGTTTGCCCGCCGCCGCACACAAAATACAGTGCGGCGTGGCCTCACACGTAGCGGCCACGTGACCAGACTGACCGCAGCGGAAACAGCGGCCAGTGCAGTCAGCCTGTGAGGGGCACTTGACGCCCACGTGGCCGCTAGATAGGCAGCGGTAGCACCGGGCGAGCCTGGGCTCCAGCACTTTTACCTGCGCCGACACCCACCCCACCAAAACTCGCCGACCATCGGTAAGTTTTTTGGCGGCGGCCACGGGACAGCCAATAATGGCCGTCCCCATTCCGGCGCGGCCCTGTCTGATTTCGCCACACTTGACTTGGTCCACAGGGCACCCTCCGGTCTTGGCGACGGCAGCGACGACCTCTTCTTTAGTAATCGAGTCATCCAGGCCCGTAATGCGCAGATCAACGCACTTTTGGGGCCTGGAGACGCGGACCTCTTCTGGTTCCAAAACCTGGCGGAGACTTTCCGCCAGGCGGTCCGCCTGGTCGCCGCTAGCGACTCCCGGCACTTCTATTAGGCGGGCACCGGTCTGGGTTGTCCGGCACCGCAAGCCTCCCGTTATGCCCAGTTTGCCGGGGTCGATCGCCGTCCGCGCCTTCTTGAGGAGCTCCGCGTAAGTGGTCCCTCGCTCGATGGCAGCCGGCTGCAACGTAATAACAACCGCAGTGGAGCGAGGGGCCTGGAGCTTCCTCTCCGCCTTTTTGGCCGCCTGCCTGGCTTTCTTGGCCGCCTTCTTCCTCTTCTTGGCTGCCTCCTTCTTCTTGCCGACAACCTCCCAGTCGTCGGCTTTGCGTGCGGCGGCAGCGGGTTGCTCCTTGGGCGCAGCGGGGCGTTCTTTAGGAGCTGCGGTTGCACGCTTAGCCTGCGCCCTTTTTCTGCTCCTTTGGCTTGCCGGAGCCGTGGTATCGGCCGCCGGAGCAGCTGCAGGAGGCCGCGGGGCTCGTAATTTAGCCGCGTACGACGTAGGCGGCGCAGGCGTCGGGGAAGAAGGCGGGAGAGGCTCTCGCCGATCCGCCGCTAAAGGAGGGCGCAGTAGCCGGCCCTCCATAACGGAGAGTTTGGCACGAAACTCTCCGAGCTCTTGTCGGACGAGAGCCACGAGCTCCGACTCCTTCCTGGAGGAGTCCTGATCCTGCCGCCTCTCAAACTCCTCCTGGCGTCGCTTGAGCTCGGCAACCTCCTGCGCCAGTCTAGTATTTTCGGACTGCAGTTTGAGGACTTCTTCATTGGCTGTGCGGCTGAAGACGGCCTCCGCAATGTCACGAATGGCCTCCACCGACTCCTTAAGGGTCTTCTGGCACGTGCCTTTCAGTCCCTTTGACTTTTTGGAGACCAGACGGATTGCCTCCAAGGCCTCGCTTAGCCGCGTCTTCAGCTGCGTCACCGGTAAGTCCTCGGCATCTTGCTCCGCCACCAGCTGCTTTCTTCCGGCAGCTACTCGCCGGGCCGCCGCAGCAATTACGCTGTCTTCCTCCGACGTTCGCTCCTCGGCTTCGGCCTTCCGCAACGCGGCTGCGAGTTCGGCCTTCGCCTGACCCAGACCCACGTACCTGCCGTGGGTGGGCGGGCGACCGCGTCCACGTCGGGCCGTCGGCACCTTCGCAGCCGATGCCGCATCCTCACTGGAGCCGTCTGACTGCTCAGATAGCTCCACAGACCGCGAACGTTTGCGCGTAGCCTTCTCCGGAGTAGTCTCCGGAGTAATCTCCACGACGTCACTGTCGTGCTCTGATAGCACGAACTCCTCCTCCTCTTCGGAGCGCGCAGTACTGGGCGTGCGCGACCTACTCTTCCTCAACGATTGTTTTTTTAAAATAGATTTTAAGGTTTCCATAATAAGACCCACGAGTACGGGAGAAATAAACGTCGACCCGGGCAGAGATCCCGATACCCGGGCAAGCCTAATACAACAGGGGGACGGCAGGTACCCTGAGGGGGCCGCACTAGTGACTGAACTACCCATCAGCCATGCATCTCCTCGCCGTGCGGCAGCAACTTGAGATTCGGGGTGGTTTTTATAGAGGGCCACTCCCTCGCAGTCCGGGCGGTGAAGCCAAGACCCTCGGTCCCGTCAGCAGCCGCGAGACGTGATCCACGACACTGCACAATACGGGGTTACGATATGCTCTAGACGGTGACAACGGGGACAAAAGACAAAAGAAAGGGGAGCAAAACAAAAGGGAGGGGAAAACAAAGTGGACTCAGAACCACAAAGGGGGGGGGGGGACAAAACAAAGGGGCAAAGAAAGGGGGGGTGGAAGAGTCGTCAGAGTGACGAAAAGGGACCCCGTTGTCTGTTCAGCGGCAGGGTGAGTGCACGCCGAACCCGTCAAAGCGGCTCTCCCATGTCCACTCTAAAACAGAGCGGTACTGGGAGAGCCGGGCCCAAAGAGAGGGCCTCCGGCTTGGGGATGGGACAAACGTCCATCCCCCCGCCACCGGTGCCGAACGCGACGGCACAAGGCACCGGTTGTCAGAATATTAGCCGCCAGCAATAATGAAGAGCATTATTGCCAACGTTGCCCAGGGTGTACCACGAGGAGGTTTTCTGACAAACACCCTACCTAACCTAACCTAACCTAACCTTTTTTTTTTTTTTTTTTTTTTTTTTTTTTTTTATCGTGGGGGAATGCTTGATGCATACCCCTCCGCGGGGGCGGGCGGAGGGGTTATGTCGGACTCGCCGGGGTAAAAGAAAGATGTTAAGAAGAAAATGTACCTCCCGGAATACCGACTAAACCTACCACGGTGTTCCTCGACAAAACCACTATCGACGGGGCCGCGCGAATCACTTTCGCATGCGGTCGCGACCCCGCCGAGGTTTCGGCCCGCCGTATGAAACGGCAGGCCACTACACGAAAGACCTACCCAAAGTCACTTCTACACTCCCTACTGTCCCCCCTAGAGGGGAGACGGACTCGACATAGAGGCGCGCGTGGGAACACGCACGCCGCCTCTCGGACCTGGTGCTGAACGGATGGCGGGCAGGCCCACAAAGCCCGCCACCCCCAGGTCAAACCTCAGGGTGGCTGGAGGTCGTCTCGCGCCCTCCGGCGCCCGGCTCTGCGGTTGGGGAGAGGGTTCAAACGCTCCCTCTCCCGCTCCGCCGCCTCCTTGATGGAAATGACTTCCTCACAAAAGGAGGCGACGGCGTTCCACGACCTCTCGCTCCGGACCATAGACTGAACTACAGCCGGAAGCGAGAGGGCAACCAATCCGACTGCCGCGATCAATTCACGGCGCTGCGATGCCCAGGCGGGGCAAACCGCCAAAGTGTGCAGCGCCGTGTCCTCAACTACGTCGCGGCAGTCGCCGCAGTGGTGACAACCGGGCGTCTCTTGCCGGCGTATACGACACAGGAACTGGCCAAAACAACCGTGGCCAGTCATTACCTTCATCCATAGCAGGCCCCCCCATGTGGGTGTGGGCCGGGTCAAAGGGACCCGGCCACCTCTCGTCCCCAGGGGAGAGCCTGACCGCTCTCCCCTTTCGACGGTAGAAGGCGCGCGGGAACACCGCGCGCGCCCTCTCGGGGTTCCTAATTTACGGGTGGCAGGGTCCCCTCAGGCCTTGCCACCCGGAACCCTTAAGTGGGGGGCAGGAGAGCGACAAAAGCGCGTCTCCTGCGCCCTCTCCTCCGGCGGCGGACTTCCGGGGCGTAAGGATCATCCTCACGCCCCCGTTCCGCCGCCTCCTTCTGCGAGATGACAGTCTCGCAGAAGGACCTCATTGCGCCCCAGCACCTGTCGTCGCCGACCATCCTGGATACGACGGTCGGCAACGAGAGGTCGGGGCCAATCACAGCGACCAGGGCGCAGCGCTCCGCGGCCCACGCTTGACACTCCTCCAGCGTGTGCTGCGCCGTGTCCTGGTCACACTCCTCACAATGGTTGCACCTGGTTGTCGGCTCCCTACCGGCTATCTTGCAGAGGTACTCCCCGAAACAGCCGTGTCCGGAGAGCACCTGAGTAAGCCGGTAGGTGAGCGGTCCGCGCCGTCTGTCCGTCCACTGCCTTAGTACTGGACGGACAGCCTCGACGGTCCTCACCCCGTAGCGGGGCTGGGCCAGTCTACCTTCCCACTTCTCCTCGAGGACCAGTCGAGCCTGGTCCTACCTAACCTAACCTAACCTAACCTAACCTAACCTAACCTAACCTAACCTTTTTTTTTTTTTTTTTTTTTTTTTTTGAGGGGGGAAATGCTCCTTATGCATACCGCCCCACTTGGGGTTGTGGGACGGTTATGTCGGGCTCACCGGCCTACAACACGGCCGGCATACCGACTAAAACCCCCCTGTGCACCGTCAATTCGCCTTGACGGGTGGGCCGTTGGAACCTGATACAACATCAGCGGCCCACCCAGCGACTGCCCGCGCCTCACGGGCACCAACACTGGCGGCGGCGTCTGGGTGCACCAGAGACGCCGCCTCTACGCGGAAGAGTGCGGGTGGGAGAATAAAAACCCCAATCTCCCACCCTCCGCTTTGTTAGGGGGGCATCAGGCGCGCATCGGCGCGCCGTCGCCGCCCAGTTCGCCGGCGACGGATCGGGTCAGCGAGGAGACTTTCCTCCCTGGCCCGCTCCGCCGCCTCCTTCTGCGAGATGATATCCTCGCAGAAGGATGCGACCGCACACCAGTTTCTGTCGCTATCGGCCATGGAGCGGATTATGGCCGATAGCGAGAGATCCGCACCGATGGTCTCGACGAGGGCACGACGCTGCTGCGCCCACGCCGGGCAGAACTCCAGCGTATGCTGCGCCGTGTCCTCATCACAATCACAGTGGTGACAGACGGGACTCGATTCCCTCCTCGCGACCTTGTGCAGGTAGTATCCGAAACACCCATGCCCGGATAACACCTGCACCAGCCGGAAGGAAAGGGTCCCGTGCTGTCGCCACACCCACAACGAAAGGACCGGCCGGAGCGCCTCCACTGTGCGAAAACCCGCACGTGGAGCCTCCAGCCGGGCTGACCATCGGGCCACGATGGCTCGGCGAGCGGCCTCGCGCCACTCGCGCACCTGCTCGGGCGGAGGGCGAACGCCTCCGCCTGCCCGAAATTCGGCCGTTCGCCGATATACGTCGGCGAGCACTTCCGCCTCCAAATCCCACGGGGGAGTACCGGCCAGCGCACATGCCGCGACTGCGGACACGGTGCGGTACCCGCGTATTGCCCTGACCGCCATAGTGCGCTGCGGTCGGCATAGCCGCGCGCGGTTCTGAGCGGTCAGGGACCCCGCCCACACCGGTGCGCCGTACAGTGCCATCGACCGTACTACCCCCGTGTAGAGCTTCCGGCACGCCAAACTGGGTCCGCCTAGGTTGGGCAATAATCGGCCCAGGGCGGACGCCGCGCCGTCCAGCTTGGGCTCAAGCTGGCGGAAGTGCTCGTCGAAGAGCCATCGTCCATCCAACACCAGGCCCAGATATCTCATCTGGGCCTGAACCGGTACGAGGACCGAGCCGACGGTGATCGAGGCGCGGGCAGGCGGCCCGCGACGGGGCCCGTGAAACAACAGGGCCTCCGTCTTGTTGAGGGCCACCTTAAGCCCTAGCGCCTCGATTCGCCCGACCACCTGAGAGACACCCGTGGCGGCCAGGCGAACAGCCTCCTCAAAGTTGCGTCCCCGGGCTGCTACTAACGTATCGTCAGCGTAGCAGAATACGCTCAGCCCGGGGGGTAAGACTCCGCGCAGGGCCCAGTCATAGCCGATGTTCCACAGAAGAGGGCCAAGGACGGACCCCTGTGGAACACCGCGAGATATCGCCCTGCGCACGACGTCGCCTGCTCGGTCCTCGCACAACACAAACCTCCGCTCCAAATAGTCTGCCACCAGCAGCCTCAGGTATGCGGGCACCCCATGGAATCGGAGTGCCTCCCTGATGCTGCCGAATGGCAGAGTATTAAATGCGTTGGCGATGTCTAAGGACACCGCCAACAGCACGCCGCCTCGTCTGACGGCTTCCTCGGTCGCGGCCCTCAGGGCCAAAATGGCGTCGATCGTCGAACGCCCGGCGCGGAAACCAAACTGGGCGTCCGACAGATCGGGCCCCACCTCCTCGAGGTGCCGGACGATGCGGTCAGCGAGAATCCTCTCCAGCAGCTTCCCCGCCTCGTCCAGCAGTACGATAGGCCTGTAGGCTGCAACCGAGTCCAGGGCTCTCCCCGGTTTGGGCAGGAGCACCAGCTTCCCCACCTTCCAGCACTCAGGGAACCTCCTCGACGACAGACATGCGTCAAACAGTTCCCTGAGGCGGTCACCCATGTGGTCAAGGGCAAGGGCCAACACTCGGGCCGGAATTCCGTCCGGCCCGGGGGCGGTCCGCTTCGAGCGAATGCGCAGAACAGCCGCCCCCATCTCCGCCTCCGTGACAGGCGGGACCACCATCTCTTCGGCCTCCCGGTCTTCGGCCTCTGCGGCCATCGCCGGGGGCGTGTGTTCCGCCTGTGGCGGGAATAGGCCCTCGACCACTTCGGTGAGGAAGCTAGGCTGAAGGGACTCGGTAAGGGGGGGGCCCGTCGCGCGGAGCTTGCTCAGCGCCGCGCGGTATGGGCGACCCCAGGGGTCACGATCAAGTCCCTCCAGCATCTCCTGCCGCGACTGCTCTTTGGCGCGACAGATGGCCAGCTTCAGAGCGTCACGCGCTGCTCGGTACGCTTCGTACAGCTGGCCCTCCCCATTATCATCGCGGCGTCGCCGCCGGCTGCGGGTGTAGGACCTCCGGGCACGAATGCAGGCCTCGCGGAGGTCCGCCAACTCCCGGGACCACCAGTAGACCTCCTTCCTAGGAGGCCGACGTCGGACGCGCGGCATGGCCGCATCGCAAGCCTGCGTAAACGCAACACGAATGCGGCTCGCCGCAGCATCAACCCCCTCGTCAGGAGGCACTGGAGACAGCCACGACTGCACTATGGCTGCCTCCTCTAGTAGGTCCCGGTTCAAGCGACCCACAGCCCACCGCGGAAATCGGGGAGCTCTGTCCGCCGTGTGACCCCTAACTGGGTCCTGGGGATTCCGGGAGATCTCTGCTCGGATATAGCGATGATCCGAGAGAGTCTCGACCTCCCCTAGGACTCGCCAGTTCCTTACGTTGTTTGCGACAGCAGGGCTAGCGAACGAGAGGTCCACTATCGACCCGCCCTGCTGCCGAACACAAGTCTCGGTGGTGCCTCTGTTGAGCAGGCAGAGGCCCACCGAATTTGCCCACTCTTCCACCGCTCTACCGCGGGCGTCCGTTCTGGGGGACCCCCACGCGTCGGATTTTGCGTTGAAGTCCCCCATCACCAAGACGCGGCCTGATGCCAAACGCCGTATCGAGGTCTCCAAAGATGTGAGGAAGACCTCGAAATCAGCCAGACTCCGGTTAGGGGAGAAGTACACCCCGAAAACGAGTAATCCCCCCCATTCGGCTGCCACAAATCCCGAGCCCCTGTCCTTGAGCGAGAAGGGCGGGGAACGCGGGGCCGTGGAGCTGACGATTGCCACGGAGCCGTCCCAGTCACCCACCCAGTTTGGGCGGGGAGGAACATAATAGGGCTCCGCGGCTACGGCCACACCAATCGACCACTGCGCCATGGATTGCAGGAAGAGATCCTGCGCACCGGCGCAGTGGTTAAGGTTCGCCTGGAGGAGGTGGGTGCAGTCGTGGTCCATTATTGGGCTGACGTACCTGCAACCACATCCTCCTCCATTCGCGACGGTGGAAGAGCGGCGACGACGACGACTGGGTTAGCCTGGGCCGATTGGCTATCCCCGACGTTCTTAGGCTTGGAGGCCCGGGGAGGGTTGCATCCCCTTCGCCCCATAATATGATTGGCGGGCAATTTACCCGCCGCACACGCGGGGCAATGGGGGACGGCGGAACAATCCGTCGCCTTGTGCCCCGGCTGGCCGCAGCGGAAGCATAGTCCGCTGCAGTCGAAGCCACTTCTGCATGTGGCACGCACGTGCCCCTCGGCCATGCATTTATGGCACCTCGCAGGCCTGGCCGCCAACAAAGAGACCTTGGCGGAACTCCAGCCCACGAGGAGCCTTCCTGCAGCAACCAAAGTGTTGGCCGCTGCGACGGGGCACTGCGCTACCACGGCTCCGACACCGCCGGGACCGGGGCGGATGGCGCCAACCTTGACGTTGTCCAGGCTGCATCCAGTTTTGGCTTGGATGGCCTGCCGGACATCGTCGGGCGTGACTGAATCGTCCAGGCCGGTTACACGAAATTCGGTGCACTTCACGGGCCTGGCGATCTTGACGCCTTCCTCCACCCCGAACAACCCTCGCAGCCTTTCCGCGATTGTGTCCGCCGTCTTTGCGCCCTCCGCACCGGGGAACTCAAGGATGCGAGCCCCCGTTTGGGCGAGGCGGTTCCTGACGCCGGTGGGGCCCAAGTCCGCCACACCGACGCTCTCCCGTGCCTTCTTAAAGACGGCGGCGTAGGAAAGGCCGCGCTCCGCCGCCTCCGGCGACACCGTTATAACGACGGCGGCCGATCTTGGCGGCCGGAGCTTCCCGGGCCTCTTCTTCTTCGCCTTCTTGCTCTTGACCTCTTCTTTCTTCCGCTCGGCAGCCGCGGCCCTCGCAGCGCTCCTGCGCTCGCGCCTCTTCCGACGCCGCATCTCTTTCTTCTCCCCAGCCGTCTGCCAGCCCTCATTAGAAGACGGACCAGGGACAGAAACTTGTCGTGGTGCACCCGTGGTTGATGGTGGTGCACGTTCCTTCGGCGCCGGGGCACGTGTTAAGACCGCAGGTGTCGACCTCAAGGGCGGGAAGTCCCTCTGGGACTGGGAAGGGGCTTTGGAGGTCCCCTTCTTCCCGGCTGCAGGTCTCGACCCTGCGGGGACGCTGACCGACGCTGACGCCGCCGTCGCATAGGACCGCTGGCCCGACGTGGGCATTGGGTCTCTAGCAGCGGACGCATGGTTGTCCGCTGCGAGTGGTGGACGACGACGCGGTTCGGGAGGCAGTCTTGCCTCCAGGCTCCCCAGCCGCACGTTGATCATTGTCCCAACGGACGACATGACCTGGCGCAGCTGCGCGTCGGTCAGCAGGGAGCGCTGCTCCTCTGCTTGCCGAGGAACGGCGTTCGGCTGCCGTATGGTCTCTCTGAGTTGGCTGAGCTCAGCACGGAGCTCAGCCATCTCCTCTGCCAGGCGGTCGTTTGCCGCCCGCAACCGCCTCGTCTCGTCGGAGGTGGTGCGCTCCGCGAGCGTTTGCACCACCTCCTGGAGGTGAGAGGCCGCCTTCTTGAGGGCATTAACAAAAGTGCCCTTCAAATTCTGACTTTTTGTGGCCACCGTGATTATGGCGGCCACAGAGTCTGCGGCGGACTGGACGAGGTCTACCTCTGAGCTTGAGGTCCGGGTCTCGTCCAGGAGCTGCGCAACAAATTGCTCAGCTGCGCGCTCCCCCTCTTGTCGGGTGCGGGCGACCGATTCCCGCCTATGGAACGGGGACGGGGTTGCCGATCTCGACCTATGCGCCGGCGGCGAACCGGGGGCAGGCACCTTGGTCGCTGGTGCGCTGCGCTCCGCTTCTGGCGATCTGCTCCTGCTGCGCTTTCGGGTCCTAGAGACCCGCCCGCTGGGGTCACGGGAGTCCAGGTCCTCGGACTCCGACTCGACGCCAAGGCTTACGGAGCTCCTCCGGCTTCCATCAGGCGTTGACGTTGTGGGCGTGCATGCCCCTATTCCTCCGCCATCGCTGGCGCGAGGTCGTAAAGGGCGCTTAAAGCGACCTTTGGAGTCGCGCATTGGGACTCCTTGCTCCTCCGCCTTCTTCTCCTTCTCATCAAGATTTTGAGTGTTTAAAAATTTTTCCATGTTATTCCCACGATTAGAGACGATCTAAAGTCGACCCCCGGGTGACGCTCATTCCGGGGGAAGGCCTACATACTGCTGGGGGACGGCAGGTACCCAGAGGTTTTTACAACTTCGCTGTTGGGTGGTCTGAGTTTTTCTTCTCGCGGGCCGGCCAACTAAGGCAAGCCCCTCGGTCCCGTTGAGCCGCTAGACGTGATCAACGACACTCAACGGGGTAACGATGTGTAGACGGAGGCAGGGTTAGGTTTCCCCTCCCCTATGTGCCCCCGCCTAATGCCAGGGCTATAGGCAGCCCTCAGCCCTACGCACAACCCGCCCCCGGCCTTACGGCCCCCACTGGTGATTTTTTAGAGAGGTTTTCTTCCTCTATCCCCCCCCGTCTCAAATCCACGTGTCCTCTGCTAATCAGAGGAACACGTGGAGAGACCCCCAAACGCGGCCCTCGCGGGCCGATATCCCCGAGACAAGTTGCCTCGGGTTCCCTACGCGCGTGCCAGAGTATTAGCCACGAGTAATAATGCCCCCGAAAGGACATTATTACCCGAGTTGCCCGGGGTGCACCGGCCCAACGTATGCTGTTCCATCCCACGAGAAGTGTAGAAGGGACCAGCAGCCGTCAGGCACACTGGGAGGTTCTCTGGCCACACACCCCAACCTAACCTAACCTAACCTAACCTAACCTAACCTGTGAATATTTACTGCTTTTAGACGTTAAAATATCTGAAAAATCGATGTACCATTACACCTCGGTACTGATTTGTATAGGAATTTAGACAACAAAATTTAGCAATTCCCACCATCGGGGGCGGTCGAGGGGGGTGCGGATCGACGGGGAATATATCCTGGCGCCGATTAATGACGGTTTGCTGAAAAAAATTTGACAAATTTCAGAGTTTTTGACAAAAAACAAAAAAAATTTAAGGCAAAAAAAAATTCTGAAGTGTTTGCACACTGAAAATTTCGATGGCGTTGTGCAAGACAAAACGAATGAAGACCTTCTGCTGAAAACCCGGTAAGAATATTTGAATATTTACTGCTTTTAGACGTTAAAATATCTGAAAAATCGATGTACCATTACACCTCGGTACTGATTTGTATAGGAATTTAGATAACAAAATTTAGCAATTCTCACCATCGGGGGCGGTCGAGGGGGGTGCGGATCGACGGGGAATAATTCCTGGCGCCGATTAATGACGTTTGCTGAAAAAAATTTGACAAATTTCAGAGTTTTTGACAAAAAACAAAAAAAATTTAAGGCAAAAAAAAATTCTGAAATGTTTGCACACTGAAAATTTCGATGGCGTTGTGCAAGACAAAACGAATGAAGACCTTCTGCTGAAAACCCGGTAAGAATATTTGAATATTTACTGCTTTTAGACGTTAAAATATCTGAAAAATCGATGTACCATTACACCTCGGTACTGATTTGTATAGGAATTTAGATAACAAAATTTAGCAATTCTCACCATCGGGGGCGGTCGAGGGGGGTGCGGATCGACGGGGAATAATTCCTGGCGCCGATTAATGACGGTTTGCTGAAAAAAATTTGACAAATTTCAGAGTTTTTGACAAAAAACAAAAAAAATTTAAGGCAAAAAAAAATTCTGAAATATTCGTACACTGAAAATTTCAATGGCGTTGTGCAAGACAAAACGAATGAAGACCTTCTGCTGAAAACCCGGTAAGAATATTTGAATATTTACTGCTTTTAGACGTTAAAATATCTGAAAAATCGATGTACCATTACACCTCGGTACTGATTTGTATAGGAATTTAGACAACAAAATTTAGCAATTCCCCCCATCGGGGGCGGTCGAGGGGGGTGCGGATCGACGGGGAATAATTCCTGGCGCCGATTAATGACGGTTTGCTGAAAAAAATTTGACAAATTTCAGAGTTTTTGACAAAAAACAAAAAAAATTTAAGGCAAAAAAAAATTCTGAAATGTTTGTACACTGAAAATTTCGATGGCGTTGTGCAAGACAAAACGAATGAAGACCTTCTGCTGAAAACCCGGTAAGAATATTTGAATATTTACTGCTTTTAGACGTTAAAATATCTGAAAAATCGATGTACCATTACACCTCGGTACTGATTTGTATAGGAATTTAGACAACAAAATTTAGCAATTCCCACCATCGGGGGCGGTCGAGGGGGGTGCGGATCGACGGGGAATAATTCCTGGCGCCGATTAATGACGGTTTGCTGAAAAAAAATTGACAAATTTCAGAGTTTTTGACAAAAAACAAAAAAAATTTAAGGCAAAAAAAAAATCTGAAATGTTTGCACACTGAAAATTTCGATGGCGTTGTGCAAGACAAAACGAATGAAGACCTTCTGCTGAAAACCCGGTAAGAATATTTGAATATTTACTGCTTTTAGACGTTAAAATATCTGAAAAATCGATGTACCATTACACCTCGGTACGGTACTGATTTGTATAGGAATTTAGACAACAACATTTAGCAATTCCCACCATCGGGGGCGGTCGAGGGGGGTGCGGATCGACGGGGAATAATTCCTGGCGCCGATTAATGACGGTTTACTGAAAAAAATTTGACAAATTTCAGAGTTTTTGAAAAAAAACAAAAAAAAATTAAGGCAAAAAAAAATTCTGAAATGTTTGCACACTGAAAATTTCGATGGCGTTGTGCAAGACAAAACGAATGAAGACCTTCTGCTGAAAACCCGGTAAGAATATGTGAATATTTACTGCTTTTAGACGTTAAAATATCTGAAAAATCGATGTACCATTACACCTCGGTACTGATTTGTATAGGAATTTAGACAACAAAATTTAGCAATTCCCACCATCGTGGGCGGTCGAGGGGGGTGCGGATCGACGGGGACTAATTCCTGGCGCCGACTAATGACGGTTTGCTGAAAAAAATTTAACAAATTTCAGAGTTTTTGACAAAAAACAAAAAAAATTTAAGGCAAAAAAAAATTCTGAAGTGTTTGCACACTGAAAATTTCGATGGCGTTGTGCAAGACAAAACGAATGAAGACCTTCTGCTGAAAACCCGGTAAGAATATTTGAATATTTACTGCTTTTAGACGTTAAAATATCTGAAAAATCGATGTACCATTACACCTCGGTACTGATTTGTATAGGAATTTAGACAACAAAATTTAGCAATTCCCACCATCGGGGGCGGTCGAGGGGGGTGCGGATCGACGGGGAATAATTCCTGGCGCCGATTAATGACGGTTTGCTGAAAAAAATTTGACAAATTTCAGAGTTTTTGACAAAAAACAAAAAAAATTTAAGGCAAAAAAAAATTCTGAAATGTTTGCACACTGAAAATTTCGATGGCGTTGTGCAAGACAAAACGAATGAAGACCTTCTGCTGAAAACCCGGTAAGAATATTTGAATATTTACTGCTTTTAGACGTTAAAATATCTGAAAAATCGATGTACCATTACACCTCGGTACGGTACTGATTTGTATAGGAATTTAGACAACAACATTTAGCAATTCCCACCATCGGGGGCGGTCGAGGGGGGTGCGGATCGACGGGGAATAATTCCTGGCGCCGATTAATGACGGTTTACTGAAAAAAATTTGACAAATTTCAGAGTTTTTGAAAAAAAACAAAAAAAATTTAAGGCAAAAAAAAATTCTGAAAAATGCTTTTAGACGTTAAAATATCTGAAAAATCGATGTACCATTACACCTCGGTACTGATTTGTATAGGAATTTAGACAACAAAATTTAGCAATTCCCACCATCGGGGGCGGTCGAGGGGGGTGCGGATCGACGGGGAATAATTCCTGGCGCCGATTAATGACGGTTTGCTGAAAAAAATTTGACAAATTTCAGAGTTTTTGAAAAAAAACAAAAAAAAATTAAGGCAAAAAAAAATTCTGAAATGTTTGCACACTGAAAATTTCGATGGCGTTGTGCAAGACAAAACGAATGAAGACCTTCTGCTGAAAACCCGGTAAGAATATGTGAATATTTACTGCTTTTAGACGTTAAAATATCTGAAAAATCGATGTACCATTACACCTCGGTACTGATTTGTATAGGAATTTAGACAACAAAATTTAGCAATTCCCACCATCGGGGGCGGTCGAGGGGGGTGCGGATCGACGGGGAATAATTCCTGGCGCCGATTAATGACGGTTTGCTGAAAAAAAATTGACAAATTTCAGAGTTTTTGACAAAAAACAAAAAAATTTAAGGCAAAAAAAAATTCTGAAATGTTCGTACACTGAAAATTTCAATGGCGTTGTGCAAGACAAAACGAATGAAGACCTTCTGCTGAAAACCCGGTAAGAATATTTGAATATTTACTGCTTTTAGACGTTAAAATATCTGAAAAATCGATGTACCATTACACCTCGGTACTGATTTGTATAGGAATTTAGACAACAAAATTTAGCAATTCCCACCATCGGGGGCGGTCGAGGGGGGTGCGGATCGACGGGGAATAATTCCTGGCGCCGATTAATGACGGTTTGCTGAAAAAAATTTGACAAATTTCAGAGTTTTTGACAAAAAACAAAAAAAATTTAAGGCAAAAAAAAATTCTGAAATGTTTGCACACTGAAAATTTCGATGGCGTTGTGCAAGACAAAACGAATGAAGACCTTCTGCTGAAAACCCGGTAAGAATATTTGAATATTTACTGCTTTTAGACGTTAAAATATCTGAAAAATCGATGTACCATTACACCTCGGTACTGATTTGTATAGGAATTTAGACAACAAAATTTAGCAATTCCCACCATCGGGGGCGGTCGAGGGGGGTACGGATCGACGGGGAATAATTCCTGGCGCCGATTAATGACGGTTTGCTGAAAAAAATTTGACAAATTTTAGAGTTTTTGACAAAAAACAAAAAAAAATTAAGGCAAAAAAAAATTCTGAAATGTATGCACACTGAAAATTTCGATGGCGTTGTGCAAGACAAAACGAATGAAGACCTTCTGCTGAAAACCCGGTAAGAATATTTGAATATTTACTGCTTTTAGACGTTAAAATATCTGAAAAATCGATGTACCATTACACCTCGGTACTGATTTGTATAGGAATTTAGACAACAAAATTTAGCAATTCCCACCATCGGGGGCGGTCGAGGGGGGTGCGGATCGACGGGGAATAATTCCTGGCGCCGATTAATTACGGTTTGCTGAAAAAAGTTTGACAAATTTCAGAGTTTTTGACAAAAAACAAAAAAAAATTAAGGCAAAAAAAAATTCTGAAATGTTTGCACCCTGAAAATTTCGATGGCGTTGTGCAAGACAAAACGAATGAAGACCTTCTGCTGAAAACCCGGTAAGAATATGTGAATATTTACTGCTTTTAGACGTTAAAATATCTGAAAAATCGATGTACCATTACACCTCGGTACTGATTTGTATAGGAATTTAGACAACAAAATTTAGCAATTCCCACCATCGGGGGCGGTCGAGGGGGGTGCGGATCGACGGGGAATAATTCCTGGCGCCGATTAATGACGGTTTGCTGAAAAAAAATTGACAAATTTCAGAGTTTTTGACAAAAAAAAAAAAAAATTTAAGGCAAAAAAAAAAATCTGAAATGTTTGCACACTGAAAATTTCGATGGCGTTGTGCAAGACAAAACGAATGAAGACCTTCTGCTGAAAACCCGGTAAGAATATTTAAATATTTACTGCTTTTAGACGTTAAAATATCTGAAAAATCGATGTACCATTACACCTCGGTACGGTACTGATTTGTATAGGAATTTAGACAACAACATTTAGCAATTCCCACCATCGGGGGCGGTCGAGGGGGGTGCGGATCGACGGGGAATAATTCCTGGCGCCGATTAATGACGGTTTGCTGAAAAAAAATTGACAAATTTCAGAGTTTTTGACAAAAAACAAAAAAAATTTAAGGCAAAAAAAAAAATCTGAAATGTTTGCACACTGAAAATTTCGATGGCGTTGTGCAAGACAAAACGAATGAAGACCTTCTGCTGAAAACCCGGTAAGAATATTTAAATATTTACTGCTTTTAGACGTTAAAATATCTGAAAAATCGATGTACCATTACACCTCGGTACGGTACTGATTTGTATAGGAATTTAGACAACAACATTTAGCAATTCCCACCATCGGGGGCGGTCGAGGGGGGTGCGGATCGACGGGGAATAATTCCTGGCGCCGATTAATGACGGTTTACTGAAAAAAATTTGACAAATTTCAGAGTTTTTGAAAAAAAACAAAAAAAATTTTAGGCAAAAAAAAATTCTGAAATGTTTGCACACTGAAAATTTCGATGGCGTTGTGCAAGACAAAACGAATGAAGACCTTCTGCTGAAAACCCGGTAAGAATATGTGAATATTTACTGCTTTTAGACGTTAAAATATCTGAAAAATCGATGTACCATTACACCTCGGTACTGATTTGTATAGGAATTTAGACAACAAAATTTAGCAATTCCCACCATCGGGGGCGGTCGAGGGGGGTGCGGATCGACGGGGAATAATTCCTGGCGCCGATTAATGACGGTTTGCTGAAAAAAATTTAACAAATTTCAGAGTTTTTGACAAAAAACAAAAAAAAATTAAGGCAAAAAAAAATTCTGAAATGTATGCACACTGAAAATTTCGATGGCGTTGTGCAAGACAAAACGAATGAAGACCTTCTGCTGAAAACCCGGTAAGAATATTTGAATATTTACTGCTTTTAGACGTTAAAATATCTGAAAAATCGATGTACCATTACACCTCGGTACTGATTTGTATAGGAATTTAGACAACAAAATTTAGCAATTCCCACCATCGAGGGCGGTCGAGGGGGGTGCGGATCGACGGGGAATAATTCCTGGCGCCGATTAATGACGGTTTGCTGAAAAAAATTTGACAAATTTCAGAGTTTTTGACAAAAAACAAAAAAAAATTAAGGCAAAAAAAAATTCTGAAATGTTTGCACACTGAAAATTTCGATGGCGTTGTGCAAGACAAAACGAATGAAGACCTTCTGCTGAAAACCCGGTAAGAATATTTGAATATTTACTGCTTTTAGACGTTAAAATATCTGAAAAATCGATGTACCATTACACCTCGGTACGGTACTGATTTGTATAGGAATTTAGACAACAACATTTAGCAATTCCCACCATCGGGGGCGGTCGAGGGGGGTGCGGATCGACGGGGAATAATTCCTGGCGCCGATTAATGACGGTTTACTGAAAAAAATTTGACAAATTTCAGAGTTTTTGAAAAAAACAAAAAAAATTTAAGGCAAAAAAAAATTCTGAAATGTTTGCACACTGAAAATTTCGATGGCGTTGTGCAAGACAAAACGAATGAAGACCTTCTGCTGAAAACCCGGTAAGAATATGTGAATATTTACTGCTTTTAGACGTTAAAATATCTGAAAAATCGATGTACCATTACACCTCGGTACTGATTTGTATAGGAATTTAGACAACAAAATTTAGCAATTCCCACCATCGTGGGCGGTCGAGGGGGGTGCGGATCGACGGGGACTAATTCCTGGCGCCGACTAATGACGGTTTGCTGAAAAAAATTTAACAAATTTCAGAGTTTTTGACAAAAAACAAAAAAAATTTAAGGCAAAAAAAAATTCTGAAGTGTTTGCACACTGAAAATTTCGATGGCGTTGTGCAAGACAAAACGAATGAAGACCTGCTGAAAACCCGGTAAGAATATGTGAATATTTACTGCTTTTAGACGTTAAAATATCTGAAAAATCGATGTACCATTACACCTCGGTACTGATTTGTATAGGAATTTAGACAACAAAATTTAGCAATTCCCACCATCGGGGGCGGTCGAGGGGGGTGCGGATCGACGGGGACTAATTCCTGGCGCCGATTAATGACGGTTTGCTGAAAAAAATTTAACAAATTTCAGAGTTTTTGACAAAAAACAAAAAAAAATTAAGGCTAAAAAAAATTCTGAAATGTTTGCACACTGAAAATTTCGATGGCGTTGTGCAAGACAAAACGAATGAAGACCTTCTGCTGAAAACCCGGTAAGAATATGTGAATATTTACTGCTTTTAGACGTTAAAATATCTGAAAAATCGATGTACCATTACACCTCGGTACTGATTTGTATAGGAATTTAGACAACAAAATTTAGCAATTCCCACCATCGGGGGCGGTCGAGGGGGGTGCGGATCGACGGGGAATATATCCTGGCGCCGATTAATGACGGTTTGCTGAAAAAAATTTTACAAATTTCAGAGTTTTTGACAAAAAACAAAAAAAATTTAAGGCAAAAAAAAATTCTGAAGTGTTTGCACACTGAAAATTTCGATGGCGTTGTGCAAGACAAAACGAATGAAGACCTTCTGCTGAAAACCCGGTAAGAATATTTGAATATTTACTGCTTTTAGACGTTAAAATATCTGAAAAATCGATGTACCATTACACCTCGGTACTGATTTGTATAGGAATTTAGATAACAAAATTTAGCAATTCTCACCATCGGGGGCGGTCGAGGGGGGTGCGGATCGACGGGGAATAATTCCTGGCGCCGATTAATGACGTTTGCTGAAAAAAATTTGACAAATTTCAGAGTTTTTGACAAAAAACAAAAAAAATTTAAGGCAAAAAAAAATTCTGAAATGTTTGCACACTGAAAATTTCGATGGCGTTGTGCAAGACAAAACGAATGAAGACCTTCTGCTGAAAACCCGGTAAGAATATTTGAATATTTACTGCTTTTAGACGTTAAAATATCTGAAAAATCGATGTACCATTACACCTCGGTACGGTACTGATTTGTATAGGAATTTAGACAACAACATTTAGCAATTCCCACCATCGGGGGCGGTCGAGGGGGGTGCGGATCGACGGGGAATAATTCCTGGCGCCGATTAATGACGGTTTACTGAAAAAAATTTGACAAATTTCAGAGTTTTTGAAAAAAAAAAAAAAAAAATTAAGGCAAAAAAAAATTCTGAAATGTTTGCACACTGAAAATTTCGATGGCGTTGTGCAAGACAAAACGAATGAAGACCTTCTGCTGAAAACCCGGTAAGAATATGTGAATATTTACTGCTTTTAGACGTTAAAATATCTGAAAAATCGATGTACCATTACACCTCGGTACTGATTTGTATAGGAATTTAGACAACAAAATTTAGCAATTCCCACCATCGTGGGCGGTAGAGGGGGGTGCGGATCGACGGGGACTAATTCCTGGCGCCGACTAATGACGGTTTGCTGAAAAAATTTAACAAATTTCAGAGTTTTTGACAAAAAACAAAAAAAATTTAAGGCAAAAAAAAATTCTGAAGTGTTTGCACACTGAAAATTTCGATGGCGTTGTGCAAGACAAAACGAATGAAGACCTTCTGCTGAAAACCCGGTAAGAATATTTGAATATTTACTGCTTTTAGACGTTAAAATATCTGAAAAATCGATGTACCATTACACCTCGGTACTGATTTGTATAGGAATTTAGACAACAAAATTTAGCAATTCCCACCATCGGGGGCGGTCGAGGGGGGTGCGGATCGACGGGGAATAATTCCTGGCGCCGATTAATGACGGTTTGCTGAAAAAAATTTGACAAATTTCAGAGTTTTTGACAAAAAACAAAAAAAATTTAAGGCAAAAAAAAATTCTGAAATGTTTGCACACTGAAAATTTCGATGGCGTTGTGCAAGACAAAACGAATGAAGACCTTCTGCTGAAAACCCGGTAAGAATATTTGAATATTTACTGCTTTTAGACGTTAAAATATCTGAAAAATCGATGTACCATTACACCTCGGTACGGTACTGATTTGTATAGGAATTTAGACAACAACATTTAGCAATTCCCACCATCGGGGGCGGTCGAGGGGGGTGCGGATCGACGGGGAATAATTCCTGGCGCCGATTAATGACGGTTTACTGAAAAAAATTTGACAAATTTCAGAGTTTTTGAAAAAAAACAAAAAAAATTTAAGGCAAAAAAAAATTCTGAAATGTTTGCACACTGAAAATTTCGATGGCGTTGTGCAAGACAAAACGAATGAAGACCTTCTGCTGAAAACCCGGTAAGAATATGTGAATATTTACTGCTTTTAGACGTTAAAATATCTGAAAAATCGATGTACCATTACACCTCGGTACTGATTTGTATAGGAATTTAGACAACAAAATTTAGCAATTCCCACCATCGGGGGCGGTCGAGGGGGGTGCGGATCGACGGGGAATAATTCCTGGCGCCGATTAATGACGGTTTGCTGAAAAAAATTTGACAAATTTCAGAGTTTTTGAAAAAAAACAAAAAAAAATTAAGGCAAAAAAAAATTCTGAAATGTTTGCACACTGAAAATTTCGATGGCGTTGTGCAAGACAAAACGAATGAAGACCTTCTGCTGAAAACCCGGTAAGAATATGTGAATATTTACTGCTTTTAGACGTTAAAATATCTGAAAAATCGATGTACCATTACACCTCGGTACTGATTTGTATAGGAATTTAGACAACAAAATTTAGCAATTCCCACCATCGGGGGCGGTCGAGGGGGGTGCGGATCGACGGGGAATAATTCCTGGCGCCGATTAATGACGGTTTGCTGAAAAAAAATTGACAAATTTCAGAGTTTTTGACAAAAAACAAAAAAAATTTAAGGCAAAAAAAAATTCTGAAATGTTCGTACACTGAAAATTTCAATGGCGTTGTGCAAGACAAAACGAATGAAGACCTTCTGCTGAAAACCCGGTAAGAATATTTGAATATTTACTGCTTTTAGACGTTAAAATATCTGAAAAATCGATGTACCATTACACCTCGGTACTGATTTGTATAGGAATTTAGACAACAAAATTTAGCAATTCCCACCATCAGGGGCGGTCGAGGGGGGTGCGGATCGACGGGGAATAATTCCTGGCGCCGATTAATGACGGTTTGCTGAAAAAAATTTGACAAATTTCAGAGTTTTTGACAAAAAACAAAAAAAATTTAAGGCAAAAAAAAATTCTGAAATGTTTGCACACTGAAAATTTCGATGGCGTTGTGCAAGACAAAACGAATGAAGACCTTCTGCTGAAAACCCGGTAAGAATATTTGAATATTTACTGCTTTTAGACGTTAAAATATCTGAAAAATCGATGTACCATTACACCTCGGTACTGATTTGTATAGGAATTTAGACAACAAAATTTAGCAATTCCCACCATCGGGGGCGGTCGAGGGGGGTACGGATCGACGGGGAATAATTCCTGGCGCCGATTAATGACGGTTTGCTGAAAAAAATTTGACAAATTTTAGAGTTTTTGACAAAAAACAAAAAAAAATTAAGGCAAAAAAAAATTCTGAAATGTATGCACACTGAAAATTTCGATGGCGTTGTGCAAGACAAAACGAATGAAGACCTTCTGCTGAAAACCCGGTAAGAATATTTGAATATTTACTGCTTTTAGACGTTAAAATATCTGAAAAATCGATGTACCATTACACCTCGGTACTGATTTGTATAGGAATTTAGACAACAAAATTTAGCAATTCCCACCATCGGGGGCGGTCGAGGGGGGTGCGGATCGACGGGGAATAATTCCTGGCGCCGATTAATTACGGTTTGCTGAAAAAAGTTTGACAAATTTCAGAGTTTTTGACAAAAAACAAAAAAAATTTAAGGCAAAAAAAAATTCTGAAATGTTTGCACACTGAAAATTTCGATGGCGTTGTGCAAGACAAAACGAATGAAGACCTTCTGCTGAAAACCCGGTAAGAATATGTGAATATTTACTGCTTTTAGACGTTAAAATATCTGAAAAATCGATGTACCATTACACCTCGGTACTGATTTGTATAGGAATTTAGACAACAAAATTTAGCAATTCCCACCATCGGGGGCGGTCGAGGGGGGTGCGGATCGACGGGGAATAATTCCTGGCGCCGATTAATGACGGTTTGCTGCAAAAAATTTGACAAATTTCAGAGTTTTTGACAAAAAACAAAAAAAATTTAAGGCAAAAAAAAATTCTGAAATGTTCGTACACTGAAAATTTCAATGGCGTTGTGCAAGACAAAACGAATGAAGACCTTCTGCTGAAAACCCGGTAAGAATATGTGAATATTTACTGCTTTTAGACGTTAAAATATCTGAAAAATCGATGTACCATTACACCTCGGTACTGATTTGTATAGGAATTTAGACAACAAAATTTAGCAATTCCCACCATCGGGGGCGGTCGAGGGGGGTGCGGATCGACGGGGAATAATTCCTGGCGCCGATTAATGACGGTTTGCTGAAAAAAATTTGACAAATTTCAGAGTTTTTGAAAAAAACAAAAAAAAATTAAGGCAAAAAAAAATTCTGAAATGTTTGCACACTGAAAATTTCGATGGCGTTGTGCAAGACAAAACGAATGAAGACCTTCTGCTGAAAACCCGGTAAGAATATGTGAATATTTACTGCTTTTAGACGTTAAAATATCTGAAAAATCGATGCACCATTACACCTCGGTACGGTACTGATTTGTATAGGAATTTAGACAACAACATTTAGCAATTCCCACCATCGGGGGCGGTCGAGGGGGGTGCGGATCGACGGGGAATAATTCCTGGCGCCGATTAATGACGGTTTACTGAAAAAAATTTGACAAATTTCAGAGTTTTTGAAAAAAAACAAAAAAAATTTTAGGCAAAAAAAAATTCTGAAATGTTTGCACACTGAAAATTTCGATGGCGTTGTGCAAGACAAAACGAATGAAGACCTTCTGCTGAAAACCCGGTAAGAATATGTGAATATTTACTGCTTTTAGACGTTAAAATATCTGAAAAATCGATGTACCATTACACCTCGGTACTGATTTGTATAGGAATTTAGACAACAAAATTTAGCAATTCCCACCATCGGGGGCGGTCGAGGGGGGTGCGGATCGACGGGGAATAATTCCTGGCGCCGATTAATGACGGTTTACTGAAAAAAATTTGACAAATTTCAGAGTTTTTGAAAAAAAACAAAAAAAAATTAAGGCAAAAAAAAATTCTGAAATGTTTGCACACTGAAAATTTCGATGGCGTTGTGCAAGACAAAACGAATGAAGACCTTCTGCTGAAAACCCGGTAAGAATATGTGAATATTTACTGCTTTTAGACGTTAAAATATCTGAAAAATCGATGTACCATTACACCTCGGTACTGATTTGTATAGGAATTTAGACAACAAAATTTAGCAATTCCCACCATCGGGGGCGGTCGAGGGGGGTGCGGATCGACGGGGAATAATTCCTGGCGCCGATTAATGACGGTTTGCTGAAAAAAAATTGACAAATTTCAGAGTTTTTGACAAAAAACAAAAAAAATTTAAGGCAAAAAAAAATTCTGAAATGTTCGTACACTGAAAATTTCAATGGCGTTGTGCAAGACAAAACGAATGAAGACCTTCTGCTGAAAACCCGGTAAGAATATTTGAATATTTACTGCTTTTAGACGTTAAAATATCTGAAAAATCGATGTACCATTACACCTCGGTACTGATTTGTATAGGAATTTAGACAACAAAATTTAGCAATTCCCACCATCGGGGGCGGTCGAGGGGGGTGCGGATCGACGGGGAATAATTCCTGGCGCCGATTAATGACGGTTTGCTGAAAAAAATTTGACAAATTTCAGAGTTTTTGACAAAAAACAAAAAAAATTTAAGGCAAAAAAAAATTCTGAAATGTTTGCACACTGAAAATTTCGATGGCGTTGTGCAAGACAAAACGAATGAAGACCTTCTGCTGAAAACCCGGTAAGAATATTTGAATATTTACTGCTTTTAGACGTTAAAATATCTGAAAAATCGATGTACCATTACACCTCGGTACTGATTTGTATAGGAATTTAGACAACAAAATTTAGCAATTCCCACCATCGGGGGCGGTCGAGGGGGGTACGGATCGACGGGGAATAATTCCTGGCGCCGATTAATGACGGTTTGCTGAAAAAAATTTGACAAATTTTAGAGTTTTTGACAAAAAACAAAAAAAAATTAAGGCAAAAAAAAATTCTGAAATGTATGCACACTGAAAATTTCGATGGCGTTGTGCAAGACAAAACGAATGAAGACCTTCTGCTGAAAACCCGGTAAGAATATTTGAATATTTACTGCTTTTAGACGTTAAAATATCTGAAAAATCGATGTACCATTACACCTCGGTACTGATTTGTATAGGAATTTAGACAACAAAATTTAGCAATTCCCACCATCGGGGGCGGTCGAGGGGGGTGCGGATCGACGGGGAATAATTCCTGGCGCCGATTAATTACGGTTTGCTGAAAAAAGTTTGACAAATTTCAGAGTTTTTGACAAAAAACAAAAAAAAATTAAGGCAAAAAAAAATTCTGAAATGTTTGCACACTGAAAATTTCGATGGCGTTGTGCAAGACAAAACGAATGAAGACCTTCTGCTGAAAACCCGGTAAGAATATGTGAATATTTACTGCTTTTAGACGTTAAAATATCTGAAAAATCGATGTACCATTACACCTCGGTACTGATTTGTATAGGAATTTAGACAACAAAATTTAGCAATTCCCACCATCGGGGGCGGTCGAGGGGGGTGCGGATCGACGGGGAATAATTCCTGGCGCCGATTAATGACGGTTTGCTGCAAAAAATTTGACAAATTTCAGAGTTTTTGACAAAAAACAAAAAAAATTTAAGGCAAAAAAAAATTCTGAAATGTTCGTACACTGAAAATTTCAATGGCGTTGTGCAAGACAAAACGAATGAAGACCTTCTGCTGAAAACCCGGTAAGAATATGTGAATATTTACTGCTTTTAGACGTTAAAATATCTGAAAAATCGATGTACCATTACACCTCGGTACTGATTTGTATAGGAATTTAGACAACAAAATTTAGCAATTCCCACCATCGGGGGCGGTCGAGGGGGGTGCGGATCGACGGGGAATAATTCCTGGCGCCGATTAATGACGGTTTGCTGAAAAAAATTTGACAAATTTCAGAGTTTTTGAAAAAAACAAAAAAAAATTAAGGCAAAAAAAAATTCTGAAATGTTTGCACACTGAAAATTTCGATGGCGTTGTGCAAGACAAAACGAATGAAGACCTTCTGCTGAAAACCCGGTAAGAATATGTGAATATTTACTGCTTTTAGACGTTAAAATATCTGAAAAATCGATGCACCATTACACCTCGGTACGGTACTGATTTGTATAGGAATTTAGACAACAACATTTAGCAATTCCCACCATCGGGGGCGGTCGAGGGGGGTGCGGATCGACGGGGAATAATTCCTGGCGCCGATTAATGACGGTTTGCTGAAAAAAATTTGACAAATTTCAGAGTTTTTGAAAAAAAACAAAAAAAATTTTAGGCAAAAAAAAATTCTGAAATGTTTGCACACTGAAAATTTCGATGGCGTTGTGCAAGACAAAACGAATGAAGACCTTCTGCTGAAAACCCGGTAAGAATATGTGAATATTTACTGCTTTTAGACGTTAAAATATCTGAAAAATCGATGTACCATTACACCTCGGTACTGATTTGTATAGGAATTTAGACAACAAAATTTAGCAATTCCCACCATCGGGGGCGGTCGAGGGGGGTGCGGATCGACGGGGAATAATTCCTGGCGCCGATTAATGACGGTTTGCTGAAAAAAATTTGACAAATTTCAGAGTTTTTGACAAAAACAAAAAAAATTTAAGGCAAAAAAAAATTCTGGAAATGTTTGCACACTGAAAATTTCGATGGCGTTGTGCAAGACAAAACGAATGAAGACCTTCTGCTGAAAACCCGGTAAGAATATTTGAATATTTACTGCTTTTAGACGTTAAAATATCTGAAAAATCGATGTACCATTACACCTCGGTACTGATTTGTATAGGAATTTAGACAACAAAATTTAGCAATTCCCACCATCGGGGGCGGTCGAGGGGGGTGCGGATCGACGGGGAATAATTCCTGGCGCCGATTAACGACGTTTGCTGAAAAAAATTTGACAAATTTCAGAGTTTTTGACAAAAATCAAAAAAAATTTAAGGCAAAAAAAAATTCTGAAATGTTTGCACACTGAAAATTTCGATGGCGTTGTGCAAGACAAAACGAATGAAGACCTTCTGCTGAAAACCCGGTAAGAATATGTGAATATTTACTGCTTTTAGACGTTAAAATATCTGAAAAATCGATGTACCATTACACCTCGGTACTGATTTGTATAGGAATTTAGACAACAAAATTTAGCAATTCCCACCATCGTGGGCGGTCGAGGGGGGTGCGGATCGACGGGGACTAATTCCTGGCGCCGACTAATGACGGTTTGCTGAAAAAAATTTAACAAATTTCAGAGTTTTTGACAAAAAACAAAAAAAATTTAAGGCAAAAAAAAATTCTGAAGTGTTTGCACACTGAAAATTTCGATGGCGTTGTGCAAGACAAAACGAATGAAGACCTTCTGCTGAAAACCCGGTAAGAATATTTGAATATTTACTGCTTTTAGACGTTAAAATATCTGAAAAATCGATGTACCATTACACCTCGGTACGGTACTGATTTGTATAGGAATTTAGACAACAAAATTTAGCAATTCCCACCATCGGGGGCGGTCGAGGGGGGTGCGGATCGACGGGGAATAATTCCTGGCGCCGATTAATGACGGTTTGCTGAAAAAAGATTGACAAATTTCAGAGTTTTTGACAAAAAACAAAAAACAATTAAGGCAAAAAAAAATTCTGAAATGTATGCACACTGAAAATTTCGATGGCGTTGTGCAAGACAAAACGAATGAAGACCTTCTGCTGAAAACCCGGTAAGAATATTTGAATATTTACTGCTTTTAGACGTTAAAATATCTGAAAAATCGATGTACCATTACACCTCGGTACTGATTTGTATAGGAATTAAGACAACAAAATTTAGCAATTCCCACCATCGGGGGCGGTCGAGGGGGGTGCGGATCGACGGGGAATAATTCCTGGCGCCGATTAATGACGTTTGCTGAAAAAAATTTGACAAATTTCAGAGTTTTTGACAAAAAACAAAAAAAATTTAAGGCAAAAAAAAATTCTGAAATGTTTGCACACTGAAAATTTCGATGGCGTTGTGCAAGACAAAACGAATGAAGACCTTCTGCTGAAAACCCGGTAAGAATATTTGAATATTTACTGCTTTTAGACGTTAAAATATCTGAAAAATCGATGTACCATTACACCTCGGTACTGATTTGTATAGGAATTTAGACAACAAAATTTAGCAATTCCCACCATCGGGGGCGGTCGAGGGGGATGCGGATCGACGGGGAATAATTCCTGGCGCCGATTAATGACGTTTGCTGAAAAAAATTTGACAAATTTCAGAGTTTTTGACAAAAAACAAAAAAAATTTAAGCCAAAAAAAATTCTGAAATGTTTGCACACTGAAAATTTCGATGGCGTTGTGCAAGACAAAACGAATGAAGACCTTCTGCTGAAAACCCGGTAAGAATATTTGAATATTTACTGCTTTTAGACGTTAAAATATCTGAAAAATCGATGTACCATTACACCTCGGTACTGATTTGTATAGGAATTTAGATAACAAAATTTAGCAATTCCCACCATCGGGGGCGGTCGAGGGGGGTGCGGATCGACGGGGAATAATTCCTGGCGCCGATTAATGACGGTTTGCTGAAAAAAATTTGACAAATTTCAGAGTTTTTGACAAAAACAAAAAAAATTTAAGGCAAAAAAAGATTCTGGAAATGTTTGCACACTGAAAATTTCGATGGCGTTGTGCAAGAGAAAACGAATGAAGACCTTCTGCTGAAAACCCGGTAAGAATATTTGAATATTTACTGCTTTTAGACGTTAAAATATCTGAAAAATCGATGTACCATTACACCTCGGTACTGATTTGTATAGGAATTTAGACAACAAAATTTAGCAATTCCCACCATCGGGGGCGGTCGAGGGGGGTGCGGATCGACGGGGAATAATTCCTGGCGCCGATTAATGACGGTTTACTGAAAAAAATTTGACAAATTTCAGAGTTTTTGAAAAAAAACAAAAAAAATTTAAGGCAAAAAAAAATTCTGAAATGTTTGCACACTGAAAATTTCGATGGCGTTGTGCAAGACAAAACGAATGAAGACCTTCTGCTGAAAACCCGGTAAGAATATGTGAATATTTACTGCTTTTAGACGTTAAAATATCTGAAAAATCGATGTACCATTACACCTCGGTACTGATTTGTATAGGAATTTAGACAACAAAATTTAGCAATTCCCACCATCGGGGGCGGTCGAGGGGGGTGCGGATCGACGGGGAATAATTCCTGGCGCCGATTAATGACGGTTTGCTGAAAAAAATTTAACAAATTTCAGAGTTTTTGACAACAAACAAAAAAAAATTAAGGCAAAAAAAAATTCTGAAGTGTTTGCACACTGAAAATTTCGATGGCGTTGTGCAAGACAAAACGAATGAAGACCTTCTGCTGAAAACCCGGTAAGAATATTTGAATATTTACTGCTTTTAGACGTTAAAATATCTGAAAAATCGATGTACCATTACACCTCGGTACTGATTTGTATAGGAATTTAGACAACAAAATTTAGCAATTCCCACCATCGAGGGCGGTCGAGGGGGGTGCGGATCGACGGGGAATAATTCCTGGCGCCGATTAATGACGGTTTGCTGAAAAAAATTTGACAAATTTCAGAGTTTTTGACAAAAAACAAAAAAAAATTAAGGCAAAAAAAAATTCTGAAATGTTTGCACACTGAAAATTTCGATGGCGTTGTGCAAGACAAAACGAATGAAGACCTTCTGCTGAAAACCCGGTAAGAATATTTGAATATTTACTGCTTTTAGACGTTAAAATATCTGAAAAATCGATGTACCATTACACCTCGGTACTGATTTGTATAGGAATTTAGACAACAACATTTAGCAATTCCCACCATCGGGGGCGGTCGAGGGGGGTGCGGATCGACGGGGAATAATTCCTGGCGCCGATTAATGACGGTTTACTGAAAAAAATTTGACAAATTTCAGAGTTTTTGAAAAAAAACAAAAAAAATTTAAAGCAAAAAAAAATTCTGAAATGTTTGCACACTGAAAATTTCGATGGCGTTGTGCAAGACAAAACGAATGAAGACCTTCTGCTGAAAACCCGGTAAGAATATGTGAATATTTACTGCTTTTAGACGTTAAAATATCTGAAAAATCGATGTACCATTACACCTCGGTACTGATTTGTATAGGAATTTAGACAACAAAATTTAGCAATTCCCACCATCGGGGGCGGTCGAGGGGGGTGCGGATCGACGGGGACTAATTCCTGGCGCCGATTAATGACGGTTTGCTGAAAAAAATTTAACAAATTTCAGAGTTTTTGACAAAAAACAAAAAAAAATTAAGGCAAAAAAAAATTCTGAAATGTTTGCACACTGAAAATTTCGATGGCGTTGTGCAAGACAAAACGAATGAAGACCTTCTGCTGAAAACCCGGTAAGAATATGTGAATATTTACTGCTTTTAGACGTTAAAATATCTGAAAAATCGATGTACCATTACACCTCGGTACTGATTTGTATAGGAATTTAGACAACAAAATTTAGCAATTCCCACCATCGGGGGCGGTCGAGGGGGGTGCGGATCGACGGGGAATATATCCTGGCGCCGATTAATGACGGTTTGCTGAAAAAAATTTGACAAATTTCAGAGTTTTTGACAAAAACAAAAAAAAATTAAGGCAAAAAAAAATTCTGAAATGTTCGTACACTGAAAATTTCGATGGCGTTGTGCAAGACAAAACGAATGAAGACCTTCTGCTGAAAACCCGGTAAGAATATTTGAATATTTACTGCTTTTAGACGTTAAAATATCTGAAAAATCGATGTACCATTACACCTCGGTACTGATTTGTATAGGAATTTAGACAACAACATTTAGCAATTCCCACCATCGGGGGCGGTCGAGGGGGGTGCGGATCGACGGGGAATAATTCCTGGCGCCGATTAATGACGGTTTGCTGAAAAAAATTTGACAAATTTCAGAGTTTTTGAAAAAAAACAAAAAAAATTTAAGGCAAAAAAAAATTCTGAAATGTTTGCACACTGAAAATTTCGATGGCGTTGTGCAAGACAAAACGAATGAAGACCTTCTGCTGAAAACCCGGTAAGAATATTTGAATATTTACTGCTTTTAGACGTTAAAATATCTGAAAAATCGATGTACCATTACACCTCGGTACTGATTTGTATAGGAATTTAGACAACAAAATTTAGCAATTCCCACCATCGAGGGCGGTCGAGGGGGGTGCGGATCGACGGGGAATAATTCCTGGCGCCGATTAATGACGGTTTGCTGAAAAAAATTTGACAAATTTCAGAGTTTTTGACAAAAAACAAAAAAAATTTAAGGCAAAAAAAAAAATCTGAAATGTTTGCACACTGAAAATTTCGATGGCGTTGTGCAAGACAAAACGAATGAAGACCTTCTGCTGAAAACCCGGTAAGAATATGTGAATATTTACTGCATTTAGACGTTAAAATATCTGAAAAATCGATGTACCATTACACCTCGGTACTGATTTGTATAGGAATTTAGACAACAAAATTTAGCAATTCCCACCATCGGGGGCGGTCGAGGGGGGTGCGGATCGACGGGGAATAATTCCTGGCGCCGATTAATGACGATTTACTAAAAAAAAATTGACAAATTTCAGAGTTTTTGAAAAAAAAACAAAAAAAATTTAAGGCAAAAAAAAATTCTGAAATGTTTGCACACTGAAAATTTCGATGGCGTTGTGCAAGACAAAACGAATGAAGACCTTCTGCTGAAAACCCGGTAAGAATATTTGAATATTTACTGCTTTTAGACGTTAAAATATCTGAAAAATTGATGTACCATTGCACCTCGGTACTGATTTGTATAGGAATTTAGACAACAAAATTTAGCAATTCCCACCATCGGGGGTGGTCGAGGGGGGTGCGGATCGACGGGGAATAATTCCTGGCGCCGATTAATGACGGTTTGCTGAAAAAAATTTGACAAATTTCAGAGTTTTTGACAAAAAACAAAAAAAATTGAAGGCAAAAAAAAATTCTGAAATGTTTGCACACTGAAAATTTCGATGGCGTTGTGCAAGACAAAACGAATGAAGACCTTCTGCTGAAAACCCGGTAAGAATATTTGAATATTTACTGCTTTTAGACGTTAAAATATCTGAAAAATCGATGTACCATTACACCTCGGTACGGTACTGATTTGTATAGGAATTTAGACAACAAAATTTAGCAATTCCCACCATCGGGGGCGGTCGAGGGGGGTGCGGATCGACGGGGAATATATCCTGGCGCCGATTAATGACGGTTTGCTGAAAAAAATTTGAGAAATTTCAGAGTTTTTGACAAAAAACAAAAAAAAATTTGACAAATTTCAGAGTTTTTGAAAAAAAACAAAAAAAATTTAGGGCAAAAAAAAATTCTGAAATGTTTGCACACTGAAAATTTCGATGGCGTTGTGCAAGACAAAACGAATGAAGACCTTCTGCTGAAAACCCGGTAAGAATATGTGAATATTTACTGCTTTTAGACGTTAAAATATCTGAAAAATCGATGTACCATTACACCTCGGTACTGATTTGTATAGGAATTTAGACAACAAAATTTAGCAATTCCCAGCATCGGGGGCGGTCAAGGGGGGTGCGGATCGACGGGGACTAATTCCTGGCGCCGATTAATGACGGTTTGCTGAAAAAAATTTAACAAATTTCAGAGTTTTTGACAAAAAACAAAAAAAATTTAAGGCAAAAAAAAATTCTGAAGTGTTTGCACACTGAAAATTTCGATGGCGTTGTGCAAGACAAAACGAATGAAGACCTTCTGCTGAAAACCCGGTAAGAATATGTGAATATTTACTGCTTTTAGACGTTAAAATATCTGAAAAATCGATGTACGATTACACCTCGGTACTGATTTGTATAGGAATTTAGACAACAAAATTTAGCAATTCCCACCATCGGGGGCGGTCGAGGGGGGTGCGGATCGACGGGGAATAATTCCTGGCGCCGATTAATGACGGTTTGCTGAAAAAAATTTGACAAATTTCAGAGTTTTTGACAAAAACAAAAAAAAATTAAGGCAAAAAAAAATTCTGAAATGTTCGTACACTGAAAATTTCGATGGCGTTGTGCAAGACAAAACGAATGAAGACCTTCTGCTGAAAACCCGGTAAGAATATTTGAATATTTACTGCTTTTAGACGTTAAAATATCTGAAAAATCGATGTACCATTACACCTCGGTACTGATTTGTATAGGAATTTAGACAACAAAATTTAGCAATTCCCACCATCGGGGGCGGTCGAGGGGGGTGCGGATCGACGGGGAATAATTCCTGGCGCCGATTAATGACGGTTTGCTGAAAAAAATTTGACAAATTTCAGAGTTTTTGACAAAAAACAAAAAAAATTTAAGGCAAAAAAAAAATCTGAAATGTTTGCACACTGAAAATTTCGATGGCGTTGTGCAAGACAAAACGAATGAAGACCTTCTGCTGAAAACCCGGTAAGAATATTTGAATATTTACTGCTTTTAGACGTTAAAATATCTGAAAAATCGATGTACCATTACACCTCGGTACTGATTTGTATAGGAATTTAGACAACAAAATTTAGCAATTCCCACCATCGAGGGCGGTCGAGGGGGGTGCGGATCGACGGGGAATAATTCCTGGCGCCGATTAATGACGGTTTGCTGAAAAAAATTTGACAAATTTCAGAGTTTTTGACAAAAAACAAAAAAAATTTAAGGCAAAAAAAAAAATCTGAAATGTTTGCACACTGAAAATTTCGATGGCGTTGTGCAAGACAAAACGAATGAAGACCTTCTGCTGAAAACCCGGTAAGAATATGTGAATATTTACTGCATTTAGACGTTAAAATATCTGAAAAATCGATGTACCATTACACCTCGGTACTGATTTGTATAGGAATTTAGACAACAAAATTTAGCAATTCCCACCATCGGGGGCGGTCGAGGGGGGTGCGGATCGACGGGGAATAATTCCTGGCGCCGATTAATGACGATTTACTAAAAAAAAATTGACAAATTTCAGAGATTTTGAAAAAAAACAAAAAAAATTTAAGGCAAAAAAAAATTCTGAAATGTTTGCACACTGAAAATTTCGATGGCGTTGTGCAAGACAAAACGAATGAAGACCTTCTGCTCAAAACCCGGTAAGAATATTTGAATATTTACTGCTTTTAGACGTTAAAATATCTGAAAAATTGATGTACCATTGCACCTCGGTACTGATTTGTATAGGAATTTAGACAACAAAATTTAGCAATTCCCACCATCGGGGGCGGTCGAGGGGGGTGCGGATCGACGGGGAATAATTCCTGGCGCCGATTAATGACGGTTTGCTGAAAAAAATTTGACAAATTTCAGAGTTTTTGACAAAAAACAAAAAAAATTGAAGGCAAAAAAAAATTCTGAAATGTTTGCACACTGAAAATTTCGATGGCGTTGTGCAAGACAAAACGAATGAAGACCTTCTGCTGAAAACCCGGTAAGAATATTTGAATATTTACTGCTTTTAGACGTTAAAATATCTGAAAAATCGATGTACCATTACACCTCGGTACGGTACTGATTTGTATAGGAATTTAGACAACAAAATTTAGCAATTCCCACCATCGGGGGCGGTCGAGGGGGGTGCGGATCGACGGGGAATATATCCTGGCGCCGATTAATGACGGTTTGCTGAAAAAAATTTGAGAAATTTCAGAGTTTTTGACAAAAAACAAAAAAAAATTTGACAAATTTCAGAGTTTTTGAAAAAAAACAAAAAAAATTTAGGGCAAAAAAAAATTCTGAAATGTTTGCACACTGAAAATTTCGATGGCGTTGTGCAAGACAAAACGAATGAAGACCTTCTGCTGAAAACCCGGTAAGAATATGTGAATATTTACTGCTTTTAGACGTTAAAATATCTGAAAAATCGATGTACCATTACACCTCGGTACTGATTTGTATAGGAATTTAGACAACAAAATTTAGCAATTCCCAGCATCGGGGGCGGTCAAGGGGGGTGCGGATCGACGGGGACTAATTCCTGGCGCCGATTAATGACGGTTTGCTGAAAAAAATTTAACAAATTTCAGAGTTTTTGACAAAAAACAAAAAAAATTTAAGGCAAAAAAAAATTCTGAAGTGTTTGCACACTGAAAATTTCGATGGCGTTGTGCAAGACAAAACGAATGAAGACCTTCTGCTGAAAACCCGGTAAGAATATTTGAATATTTACTGCTTTTAGACGTTAAAATATCTGAAAAATCGATGTACGATTACACCTCGGTACTGATTTGTATAGGAATTTAGACAACAAAATTTAGCAATTCCCACCATCGAGGGCGGTCGAGGGGGGTGCGGATCGACGGGGAATAATTCCTGGCGCCGATTAATGACGGTTTGCTGAAAAAAATTTGACAAATTTCAGAGTTTTTGACAAAAAACAAAAAAAAATTAAGGCAAAAAAAAATTCTGAAATGTTTGCACACTGAAAATTTCGATGGCGTTGTGCAAGACAAAACGAATGAAGACCTTCTGCTGAAAACCCGGTAAGAATATGTGAATATTTACTGCTTTTAGACGTTAAAATATCTGAAAAATCGATGTACCATTACACCTCGGTACTGATTTGTATAGGAATTTAGACAACAAAATTTAGCAATTCCCACCATCGGGGGCGGTCGAGGGGGGTGCGGATCGACGGGGAATAATTCCTGGCGCCGATTAATGACGGTTTGCTGAAAAAAATTTGACAAATTTCAGAGTTTTTGACAAAAAAACAAAAAAAAATTTAAGGCAAAAAAAAATTGATGGCGTTGTGCAAGACAAAACGAATGAAGACCTTCTGCTGAAAACCCGGTAAGAATATTTGAATATTTACTGCTTTTAGACGTTAAAATATCTGAAAAATCGATGTACCATTACACCTCGGTACTGATTTGTATAGGAATTTAGACAACAAAATTTAGCAATTCCCACCATCGGGGGCGGTCGAGGGGGGTGCGGATCGACGGGGAATAATTCCTGGCGCCGATTAATGACGTTTGCTGAAAAAAATTTGACAAATTTCAGAGTTTCTGACAAAAAACAAAAAAAATTTAAGGCAAAAAAAAATTCTGAAATGTTTGCACACTGAAAATTTCGATGGCGTTGTGCAAGACAAAACGAATGAAGACCTTCTGCTGAAAACCCGGTAAGAATATTTGAATATTTACTGCTTTTAGACGTTAAAATATCTGAAAAATCGATGTACCATTACACCTCGGTACTGATTTGTATAGGAATTTAGATAACAAAATTTAGCAATTCCCACCATCGGGGGCGGTCGAGGGGGGTGCGGATCGACGGGGAATAATTCCTGGCGCCGATTAATGACGGTTTGCTGAAAAAAATTTGACAAATTTCAGAGTTTTTGACAAAAAACAAAAAAAATTTAAGGCAAAAAAAAATTCTGGAAATGTTTGCACACTGAAAATTTCGATGGCGTTGTGCAAGACAAAACGAATGAAGACCTTCTGCTGAAAACCCGGTAAGAATATTTGAATATTTACTGCTTTTAGACGTTAAAATATCTGAAAAATCGATGTACCATTACACCTCGGTACTGATTTGTATAGGAATTTAGACAACAAAATTTAGCAATTCCCACCATCGGGGGCGGTCGAGGGGGGTGCGGATCGACGGGGAATAATTCCTGGCGCCGATTAATGACGGTTTACTGAAAAAAATTTGACAAATTTCAGAGTTTTTGACAAAAAACAAAAAAAATTTAAGGCAAAAAAAAATTCTGAAATGTTTGCACACTGAAAATTTCGATGGCGTTGTGCAAGACAAAACGAATGAAGACCTTCTGCTGAAAACCCGGTAAGAATATGTGAATATTTACTGCTTTTAGACGTTAAAATATCTGAAAAATCGATGTACCATTACACCTCGGTACTGATTTGTATAGGAATTTAGACAACAAAATTTAGCAATTCCCACCATCGGGGGCGGTCGAGGGGGGTGCGGATCGACGGGGAATAATTCCTGGCGCCGATTAATGACGGTTTGCTGAAAAAAATTTAACAAATTTCAGAGTTTTTGACAAAAAACAAAAAAAAATTAAGGCAAAAAAAAATTCTGAAGTGTTTGCACACTGAAAATTTCGATGGCGTTGTGCAAGACAAAACGAATGAAGACCTTCTGCTGAAAACCCGGTAAGAATATTTGAATATTTACTGCTTTTAGACGTTAAAATATCTGAAAAATCGATGTACCATTACACCTCGGTACTGATTTGTATAGGAATTTAGACAACAAAATTTAGCAATTCCCACCATCGAGGGCGGTCGAGGGGGGTGCGGATCGACGGGGAATAATTCCTGGCGCCGATTAATGACGGTTTGCTGAAAAAAATTTGACAAATTTCAGAGTTTTTGACAAAAAACAAAAAAAAATTAAGGCAAAAAAAAATTCTGAAATGTTTGCACACTGAAAATTTCGATGGCGTTGTGCAAGACAAAACGAATGAAGACCTTCTGCTGAAAACCCGGTAAGAATATGTGAATATTTACTGCTTTTAGACGTTAAAATATCTGAAAAATCGATGTACCATTACACCTCGGTACTGATTTGTATAGGAATTTAGACAACAAAATTTAGCAATTCCCACCATCGGGGGCGGTCGAGGGGGGTGCGGATCGACGGGGACTAATTCCTGGCGCCGATTAATGACGGTTTGCTGAAAAAAATTTAACAAATTTCAGAGTTTTTGACAAAAAACAAAAAAAATTTAAGGCAAAAAAAAATTCTGAAGTGTTTGCACACTGAAAATTTCGATGGCGTTGTGCAAGACAAAACGAATGAAGACCTTCTGCTGAAAACCCGGTAAGAATATTTGAATATTTACTGCTTTTAGACGTTAAAATATCTGAAAAATCGATGTACGATTACACCTCGGTACTGATTTGTATAGGAATTTAGACAACAAAATTTAGCAATTCCCACCATCGAGGGCGGTCGAGGGGGGTGCGGATCGACGGGGAATAATTCCTGGCGCCGATTAATGACGGTTTGCTGAAAAAAATTTGACGAATTTCAGAGTTTTTGACAAAAAACAAAAAAAAATTTAAGGCAAAAAAAAATTCTGAAATGTTTGCACACTGAAAATTTCGATGGCGTTGTGCAACACAAAACGAATGAAGACCTTCTGCTGAAAACCCGGTAAGAATATTTGAATATTTACTGCTTTTAGACGTTAAAATATCTGAAAAATCGATGTACCATTACACCTCGGTACTGATTTGTATAGGAATTAAGACAACAAAATTTAGCAATTCCCACCATCGGGGGCGGTCGAGGGGGGTGCGGATCGACGGGGAATAATTCCTGGCGCCGATTAATGACGTTTGCTGAAAAAAATTTGACAAATTTCAGAGTTTTTGACAAAAAACAAAAAAAATTTAAGGCAAAAAAAAATTCTGAAATGTTTGCACACTGAAAATTTCGATGGCGTTGTGCAAGACAAAACGAATGAAGACCTTCTGCTGAAAACCCGGTAAGAATATTTGAATATTTACTGCTTTTAGACGTTAAAATATCTGAAAAATCGATGTACCATTACACCTCGGTACTGATTTGTATAGGAATTTAGACAACAAAATTTAGCAATTCTCACCATCGGGGGCGGTCGAGGGGGGTGCGGATCGACGGGGAATAATTCCTGGCGCCGATTAATGACGGTTTGCTGAAAAAAATTTGACAAATTTCAGAGTTTTTGACAAAAAACAAAAAAAATTTAAGGCAAAAAAAAATTCTGAAATGTTCGTACACTGAAAATTTCAATGGCGTTGTGCAAGACAAAACGAATGAAGACCTTCTGCTGAAAACCCGGTAAGAATATGTGAATATTTACTGCTTTTAGACGTTAAAATATCTGAAAAATCGATGTACCATTACACCTCGGTACTGATTTGTATAGGAATTTAGACAACAAAATTTAGCAATTCCCACCATCGGGGGCGGTCGAGGGGGGTGCGGATCGACGGGGAATAATTCCTGGCGCCGATTAATGACGGTTTGCTGAAAAAAATTTGACAAATTTCAGAGTTTTTGACAAAAAACAAAAAAAAATTTAAGGCAAAAAAAAATTCTGAAATGTTTGCACACTGAAAATTTCGATGGCGTTGTGCAACACAAAACGAATGAAGACCTTCTGCTGAAAACCCGGTAAGAATATTTGAATATTTACTGCTTTTAGACGTTAAAATATCTGAAAAATCGATGTACCATTACACCTCGGTACTGATTTGTATAGGAATTAAGACAACAAAATTTAGCAATTCCCACCATCGGGGGCGGTCGAGGGGGGTGCGGATCGACGGGGAATAATTCCTGGCGCCGATTAATGACGTTTGCTGAAAAAAATTTGACAAATTTCAGAGTTTTTGACAAAAAACAAAAAAAATTTAAGGCAAAAAAAAATTCTGAAATGTTTGCACACTGAAAATTTCGATGGCGTTGTGCAAGACAAAACGAATGAAGACCTTCTGCTGAAAACCCGGTAAGAATATTTGAATATTTACTGCTTTTAGACGTTAAAATATCTGAAAAATCGATGTACCATTACACCTCGGTACTGATTTGTATAGGAATTTAGACAACAAAATTTAGCAATTCCCACCATCGGGGGCGGTCGAGGGGGGTGCGGATCGACGGGGAATAATTCCTGGCGCCGATTAATGACGTTTGCTGAAAAAAATTTGACAAATTTCAGAGTTTTTGCAAAAAACAAAAAAAATTTAAGGCAAAAAAAAATTCTGAAATGTTTGCACACTGAAAATTTCGACGGCGTTGTGCAAGACAAAACGAATGAAGACCTTCTGCTGAAAACCCGGTAAGAATATTTGAATATTTACTGCTTTTAGACGTTAAAATATCTGAAAAATCGATGTACCATTACACCTCGGTACTGATTTGTATAGGAATTTAGATAACAAAATTTAGCAATTCCCACCATCGGGGGCGGTCGAGGGGGGTGCGGATCGACGGGGAATAATTCCTGGCGCCGATTAATGACGGTTTGCTGAAAAAAATTTGACAAATTTCAGAGTTTTTGACAAAAACAAAAAAAATTTAAGGCAAAAAAAAATTCTGGAAATGTTTGCACACTGAAAATTTCGATGGCGTTGTGCAAGACAAAACGAATGAAGACCTTCTGCTGAAAACCCGGTAAGAATATTTGAATATTTACTGCTTTTAGACGTTAAAATATCTGAAAAATCGATGTACCATTACACCTCGGTACTGATTTGTATAGGAATTTAGACAACAAAATTTAGCAATTCCCACCATCGGGGGCGGTCGAGGGGGGTGCGGATCGACGGGGAATAATTCCTGGCGCCGATTAATGACGGTTTACTGAAAAAAATTTGACAAATTTCAGAGTTTTTGAAAAAAAACAAAAAAACTTTAAGGCAAAAAAAAATTCTGAAATGTTTGCACACTGAAAATTTCGATGGCGTTGTGCAAGACAAAACGAATGAAGACCTTCTGCTGAAAACCCGGTAAGAATATGTGAATATTTACTGCTTTTAGACGTTAAAATATCTGAAAAATCGATGTACCATTACACCTCGGTACTGATTTGTATAGGAATTTAGACAACAAAATTTAGCAATTCCCACCATCGGGGGCGGTCGAGGGGGGTGCGGATCGACGGGGAATAATTCCTGGCGCCGATTAATGACGGTTTGCTGAAAAAAAATTAACAAATTTCAGAGTTTTTGACAAAAAACAAAAAAAAATTAAGGCAAAAAAAAATTCTGAAGTGTTTGCACACTGAAAATTTCGATGGCGTTGTGCAAGACAAAACGAATGAAGACCTTCTGCTGAAAACCCGGTAAGAATATTTGAATATTTACTGCTTTTAGACGTTAAAATATCTGAAAAATCGATGTACCATTACACCTCGGTACTGATTTGTATAGGAATTTAGACAACAAAATTTAGCAATTCCCACCATCGAGGGCGGTCGAGGGGGGTGCGGATCGACGGGGAATAATTCCTGGCGCCGATTAATGACGGTTTGCTGAAAAAAATTTGACAAATTTCAGAGTTTTTGACAAAAAACAAAAAAAAATTAAGGCAAAAAAAAATTCTGAAATGTTTGCACACTGAAAATTTCGATGGCGTTGTGCAAGACAAAACGAATGAAGACCTTCTGCTGAAAACCCGGTAAGAATATGTGAATATTTACTGCTTTTAGACGTTAAAATATCTGAAAAATCGATGTACCATTACACCTCGGTACTGATTTGTATAGGAATTAAGACAACAAAATTTAGCAATTCCCACCATCGGGGGCGGTCGAGGGGGGTGCGGATCGACGGGGAATAATTCCTGGCGCCGATTAATGACGTTTGCTGAAAAAAATTTGACAAATTTCAGAGTTTTTGACAAAAAACAAAAAAAATTTAAGGCAAAAAAAAATTCTGAAATGTTTGCACACTGAAAATTTCGATGGCGTTGTGCAAGACAAAACGAATGAAGACCTTCTGCTGAAAACCCGGTAAGAATATTTGAATATTTACTGCTTTTAGACGTTAAAATATCTGAAAAATCGATGTACCATTACACCTCGGTACTGATTTGTATAGGAATTTAGACAACAAAATTTAGCAATTCCCACCATCGGGGGCGGTCGAGGGGGGTGCGGATCGACGGGGAATAATTCCTGGCGCCGATTAATGACGTTTGCTGAAAAAAATTTGACAAATTTCAGAGTTTTTGACAAAAATCAAAAAAAATTTAAGGCAAAAAAAAATTCTGAAATGTTTGCACACTGAAAATTTCGATGGCGTTGTGCAAGACAAAACGAATGAAGACCTTCTGCTGAAAACCCGGTAAGAATATTTGAATATTTACTGCTTTTAGACGTTAAAATATCTGAAAAATCGATGTACCATTACACCTCGGTACTGATTTGTATAGGAATTTAGACAACAAAATTTAGCAATTCCCACCATCGGGGGCGGTCGAGGGGGGTGCGGATCGACGGGGAATAATTCCTGGCGCCGATTAATGACGGTTTGCTGAAAAAAATTTGACAAATTTCAGAGATTTTGACAAAAAACAAAAAAAATTGAAGGCAAAAAAAAATTCTGAAATGTTTGCACACTGAAAATTTCGATGGCGTTGTGCAAGACAAAACGAATGAAGACCTTCTGCTGAAAACCCGGTAAGAATATGTGAATATTTACTGCTTTTAGACGTTAAAATATCTGAAAAATCGATGTACCATTACACCTCGGTACTGATTTGTATAGGAATTTAGACAACAAAATTTAGCAATTCCCACCATCGGGGGCGGTCGAGGGGGATGCGGATCGACGGGGACTAATTCCTGGCGCCGATTAATGACGGTTTGCTGAAAAAAATTTAACAAATTTCAGAGTTTTTGACAAAAAACAAAAAAAATTTAAGGCAAAAAAAAATTCTGAAGTGTTTGCTCACTGAAAATTTCGATGGCGTTGTGCAAGACAAAACGAATGAAGACCTTCTGCTGAAAACCCGGTAAGAATATTTGAATATTTACTGCTTTTAGACGTTAAAATATCTGAAAAATCGATGTACGATTACACCTCGGTACTGATTTGTATAGGAATTTAGACAACAAAATTTAGCAATTCCCACCATCGAGGGCGGTCGAGGGGGGTGCGGATCGACGGGGAATAATTCCTGGCGCCGATTAATGACGGTTTGCTGAAAAAAATTTGACAAATTTCAGAGTTTTTGACAAAAAACAAAAAAAAATTAAGGCAAAAAAAAATTCTGAAATGTTTGCACACTGAAAATTTCGATGGCGTTGTGCAAGACAAAACGAATGAAGACCTTCTGCTGAAAACCCGGTAAGAATATGTGAATATTTACTGCTTTTAGACGTTAAAATATCTGAAAAATCGATGTACCATTACACCTCGGTACTGATTTGTATAGGAATTTAGACAACAAAATTTAGCAATTCCCACCATCGGGGGCGGTCGAGGGGGGTGCGGATCGACGGGGAATAATTCCTGGCGCCGATTAATGACGGTTTGCTGAAAAAAATTTGACAAATTTCAGAGTTTTTGACAAAAAACAAAAAAAATTTAAGGCAAAAAAAAATTCTGAAATGTTCGTACACTGAAAATTTCAATGGCGTTGTGCAAGACAAAACGAATGAAGACCTTCTGCTGAAAACCCGGTAAGAATATGTGAATATTTACTGCTTTTAGACGTTAAAATATCTGAAAAATCGATGTACCATTACACCTCGGTACTGATTTGTATAGGAATTTAGACAACAAAATTTAGCAATTCCCACCATCGGGGGCGGTCGAGGGGGGTGCGGATCGACGAGGAATAATTCCTGGCGCCGATTAATGACGGTTTGCTGAAAAAAATTTGACAAATTTCAGAGTTTTTGACAAAAAACAAAAAAAAATTTAAGGCAAAAAAAAATTCTGAAATGTTTGCACACTGAAAATTTCGATGGCGTTGTGCAAGACAAAACGAATGAAGACCTTCTGCTGAAAACCCGGTAAGAATATTTGAATATTTACTGCTTTTAGACGTTAAAATATCTGAAAAATCGATGTACCATTACACCTCGGTACTGATTTGTATAGGAATTTAGACAACAAAATTTAGCAATTCCCACCATCGGGGGCGGTCGAGGGGGGTGCGGATCGACGGGGAATAATTCCTGGCGCCGATTAATGACGGTTTGCTGAAAAAAATTTAACAAATTTCAGAGTTTTTGACAAAAAACAAAAAAAATTGAAGGCAAAAAAAAATTCTGAAGTGTTTGCACACTGAAAATTTCGATGGCGTTGTGCAAGACAAAACGAATGAAGACCTTCTGCTGAAAACCCGGTAAGAATATTTGAATATTTACTGCTTTTAGACGTTAAAATATCTGAAAAATCGATGTACCATTACACCTCGGTACTGATTTGTATAGGAATTTAGACAACAAAATTTAGCAATTCCCACCATCGAGGGCGGTCGAGGGGGGTGCGGATCGACGGGGAATAATTCCTGGCGCCGATTAATGACGGTTTGCTGAAAAAAATTTGACAAATTTCAGAGTTTTTGACAAAAATCAAAAAAAATTTAAGGCAAAAAAAAATTCTGATATGTTTGCACACTGAAAATTTCGATGGCGTTGTGCAAGACAAAATGAATGAAGACCTTCTGCTGAAAACCCGGTAAGAATATTTGAATATTTACTGCTTTTAGACGTTAAAATATCTGAAAAATCGATGTACTATTACACCTCGGTACTGATTTGTATAGGAATTTAGACAACAAAATTTAGCAATTCCCACCATCGAGGGCGGTCGAGGGGGGTGCGGATCGACGGGGAATAATTCCTGGCGCCGATTAATGACGGTTTGCTGAAAAAAATTTGACAAATTTCAGAGTTTTTGACAAAAAACAAAAAAAAATTAAGGCAAAAAAAAATTCTGAAATGTTTGCACACTGAAAATTTCGATGGCGTTGTGCAAGACAAAACGAATGAAGACCTTCTGCTGAAAACCCGATAAGAATATGTGAATATTTACTGCTTTTAGACGTTAAAATATCTGAAAAATCGATGTACCATTACACCTCGGTACTGATTTGTATAGGAATTTAGACAACAAAATTTAGCAATTCCCACCATCGGGGGCGGTCGAGGGGGGTGCGGATCGACGGGGAATAATTCCTGGCGCCGATTAATGACGGTTTACTGAAAAAAATTTGACAAATTTCAGAGTTTTTGAAAAAAAACAAAAAAAATTTAAGGCAAAAAAAAATTCTGAAATGTTTGCACACTGAAAATTTCGATGGCGTTGTGCAAGACAAAACGAATGAAGACCTTCTGCTGAAAACCCGGTAAGAATATTTGAATATTTACTGCTTTTAGACGTTAAAATATCTGAAAAATCGATGTACCATTACACCTCGGTACTGATTTGTATAGGAATTTAGACAACAAAATTTAGCAATTCCCACCATCGGGGGCGGTCGAGGGGGGTGCGGATCGACGGGGAATAATTCCTGGCGCCGATTAATGACGGTTTGCTGAAAAAAATTTAACAAATTTCATAGTTTTTGACAAAAAAAAAAAAAAAATTTAAGGCAAAAAAAAATTCTGAAATGTTTGCACACTGAAAATTTCGATGGCGTTGTGCAAGACAAAACGAATGAAGACCTTCTGCTGAAAACCCGGTAAGAATATTTGAATATTTACTGCTTTAAGACGTTAAAATATCTGAAAAATCGATGTACCATTACACCTCGGTACGGTACTGATTTGTATAGGAATTTAGACAACAAAATTTAGCAATTCCCACCATCGGGGGCGGTCGAGGGGGGTGCGGATCGACGGGGAATAATTCCTGGCGCCGATTAATTACGGTTTGCTGAAAAAAGATTGACAAATTTCAGAGTTTTTGACAAAAAACAAAAAACAATTAAGGCAAAAAAAAATTCTGAAATGTATGCACACTGAAAATTTCGATGGCGTTGTGCAAGACAAAACGAATGAAGACCTTCTGCTGAAAACCCGGTAAGAATATTTGAATATTTACTGCTTTTAGACGTTAAAATATCTGAAACATCGATGTACCATTACACCTCGGTACTGATTTGTATAGGAATTAAGACAACAAAATTTAGCAATTCCCACCATCGGGGGCGGTCGAGGGGGGTGCGGATCGACGGGGAATAATTCCTGGCGCCGATTAATGACGTTTGCTGAAAAAAATTTGACAAATTTCAGAGTTTTTGACAAAAAACAAAAAAAATTTAAGGCAAAAAAAAATTCTGAAATGTTTGCACACTGAAAATTTCGATGGCGTTGTGCAAGACAAAACGAATGAAGACCTTCTGCTGAAAACCCGGTAAGAATATTTGAATATTTACTGCTTTTAGACGTCAAAATATCTGAAAAATCGATGTACCATTACACCTCGGTACTGATTTGTATAGGAATTTAGACAACAAAATTTAGCAATTCCCACCATCGGGGGCGGTCGAGGGGGGTGCGGATCGACGGGGAATAATTCCTGGCGCCGATTAATGACGTTTGCTGAAAAAAATTTGACAAATTTCAGAGTTTTTGACAAAAAACAAAAAAAATTTAAGGCAAAAAAAAATTCTGAAATGTTTGCACACTGAAAATTTCGATGGCGTTGTGCAAGACAAAACGAATGAAGACCTTCTGCTGAAAACCCGGTAAGAATATTTGAATATTTACTGCTTTTAGACGTTAAAATATCTGAAAAATCGATGTACCATTACACCTCGGTACTGATTTGTATAGGAATTTAGATAACAAAATTTAGCAATTCCCACCATCGGGGGCGGTCGAGGGGGGTGCGGATCGACGGGGAATAATTCCTGGCGCCGATTAATGACGGTTTGCTGAAAAAAATTTGACAAATTTCAGAGTTTTTGACAAAAAACAAAAAAAATTTAAGGCAAAAAAAAATTCTGGAAATGTTTGCACACTGAAAATTTCGATGGCGTTGTGCAAGACAAAACGAATGAAGACCTTCTGCTGAAAACCCGGTAAGAATATTTGAATATTTACTGCTTTTAGACGTTAAAATATCTGAAAAATCGATGTACCATTACACCTCGGTACTGATTTGTATAGGAATTTAGACAACAAAATTTAGCAATTCCCACCATCGGGGGCGGTCGAGGGGGGTGCGGATCGACGGGGAATAATTCCTGGCGCCGATTAATGACGGTTTACTGAAAAAAATTTGACAAATTTCAGAGTTTTTGAAAAAAAACAAAAAAAATTTAAGGCATAAAAAAAATCTGAAATGTTTGCACACTGAAAATTTCGATGGCGTTGTGCAAGACAAAACGAATGAAGACCTTCTGCTGAAAACCCGGTAAGAATATTTGAATATTTACTGCTTTTAGACGTTAAAATATCTGAAAAATCGATGTACCATTACACCTCGGTACTGATTTGTATAGGAATTTAGACAACAAAATTTAGCAATTCCCACCATCGGGGGCGGTCGAGGGGGGTGCGGATCGACGGGGAATAATTCCTGGCGCCGATTAATGACGGTTTGCTGAAAAAAATTTAACAAATTTCAGAGTTTTTGACAAAAAACAAAAAAAATTGAAGGCAAAAAAAAATTCTGAAGTGTTTGCACACTGAAAATTTCGATGGCGTTGTGCAAGACAAAACGAATGAAGACCTTCTGCTGAAAACCCGGTAAGAATATTTGAATATTTACTGCTTTTAGACGTTAAAATATCTGAAAAATCGATGTACCATTACACCTCGGTACTGATTTGTATAGGAATTTAGACAACAAAATTTAGCAATTCCCACCATCGAGGGCGGTCGAGGGGGGTGCGGATCGACGGGGAATAATTCCTGGCGCCGATTAATGACGGTTTGCTGAAAAAAATTTGACAAATTTCAGAGTTTTTGACAAAAATCAAAAAAAATTTAAGGCAAAAAAAAATTCTGATATGTTTGCACACTGAAAATTTCGATGGCGTTGTGCAAGACAAAACGAATGAAGACCTTCTGCTGAAAACCCGGTAAGAATATTTGAATATTTACTGCTTTTAGACGTTAAAATATCTGAAAAATCGATGTACCATTACACCTCGGTACTGATTTGTATAGGAATTTAGACAACAAAATTTAGCAATTCCCACCATCGGGGGCGGTCGAGGGGGGTGCGGATCGACGGGGAATAATTCCTGGCGCCGATTAATGACGGTTTGCTGAAAAAAATTTGACAAATTTCAGAGTTTTTGACAAAAAACAAAAAAAATTGAAGGCAAAAAAAAATTCTGAAATGTTTGCACACTGAAAATTTCGATGGCGTTGTGCAAGACAAAACGAATGAAGACCTTCTGCTGAAAACCCGGTAAGAATATGTGAATATTTACTGCTTTTAGACGTCAAAATATCTGAAAAATCGATGTACCATTACACCTCGGTACTGATTTGTATAGGAATTTAGACAACAAAATTTAGCAATTCCCACCATCGGGGGCGGTCGAGGGGGGTGCGGATCGACGGGGAATAATTCCTGGCGCCGATTAATGACGTTTGCTGAAAAAAATTTGACAAATTTCAGAGTTTTTGACAAAAAACAAAAAAAATTTAAGGCAAAAAAAAATTCTGAAATGTTTGCACACTGAAAATTTCGATGGCGTTGTGCAAGACAAAACGAATGAAGACCTTCTGCTGAAAACCCGGTAAGAATATTTGAATATTTACTGCTTTTAGACGTTAAAATATCTGAAAAATCGATGTACCATTACACCTCGGTACTGATTTGTATAGGAATTTAGATAACAAAATTTAGCAATTCCCACCATCGGGGGCGGTCGAGGGGGGTGCGGATCGACGGGGAATAATTCCTGGCGCCGATTAATGACGGTTTGCTGAAAAAAATTTGACAAATTTCAGAGTTTTTGACAAAAAACAAAAAAAATTTAAGGCAAAAAAAAATTCTGGAAATGTTTGCACACTGAAAATTTCGATGGCGTTGTGCAAGACAAAACGAATGAAGACCTTCTGCTGAAAACCCGGTAAGAATATTTGAATATTTACTGCTTTTAGACGTTAAAATATCTGAAAAATCGATGTACCATTACACCTCGGTACTGATTTGTATAGGAATTTAGACAACAAAATTTAGCAATTCCCACCATCGGGGGCGGTCGAGGGGGGTGCGGATCGACGGGGAATAATTCCTGGCGCCGATTAATGACGGTTTACTGAAAAAAATTTGACAAATTTCAGAGTTTTTGAAAAAAAACAAAAAAAATTTAAGGCAAAAAAAAAATCTGAAATGTTTGCACACTGAAAATTTCGATGGCGTTGTGCAAGACAAAACGAATGAAGACCTTCTGCTGAAAACCCGGTAAGAATATTTGAATATTTACTGCTTTTAGACGTTAAAATATCTGAAAAATCGATGTACCATTACACCTCGGTACTGATTTGTATAGGAATTTAGACAACAAAATTTAGCAATTCCCACCATCGGGGGCGGTCGAGGGGGGTGCGGATCGACGGGGAATAATTCCTGGCGCCGATTAATGACGGTTTGCTGAAAAAAATTTAACAAATTTCAGAGTTTTTGACAAAAAACAAAAAAAATTGAAGGCAAAAAAAAATTCTGAAGTGTTTGCACACTGAAAATTTCGATGGCGTTGTGCAAGACAAAACGAATGAAGACCTTCTGCTGAAAACCCGGTAAGAATATTTGAATATTTACTGCTTTTAGACGTTAAAATATCTGAAAAATCGATGTACCATTACACCTCGGTACTGATTTGTATAGGAATTTAGACAACAAAATTTAGCAATTCCCACCATCGAGGGCGGTCGAGGGGGGTGCGGATCGACGGGGAATAATTCCTGGCGCCGATTAATGACGGTTTGCTGAAAAAAATTTGACAAATTTCAGAGTTTTTGACAAAAATCAAAAAAAATTTAAGGCAAAAAAAAATTCTGATATGTTTGCACACTGAAAATTTCGATGGCGTTGTGCAAGACAAAACGAATGAAGACCTTCTGCTGGAAACCCGGTAAGAATATTTGAATATTTACTGCTTTTAGACGTTAAAATATCTGAAAAATCGATGTACCATTACACCTCGGTACTGATTTGTATAGGAATTTAGACAACAAAATTTAGCAATTCCCACCATCGGGGGCGGTCGAGGGGGGTGCGGATCGACGGGGAATAATTCCTGGCGCCGATTAATGACGGTTTGCTGAAAAAAATTTGACAAATTTCAGAGTTTTTGACAAAAAACAAAAAAAATTGAAGGCAAAAAAAAATTCTGAAATGTTTGCACACTGAAAATTTCGATGGCGTTGTGCAAGACAAAACGAATGAAGACCTTCTGCTGAAAACCCGGTAAGAATATGTGAATATTTACTGCTTTTAGACGTTAAAATATCTGAAAAATCGATGTACCATTACACCTCGGTACTGATTTGTATAGGAATTTAGACAACAAAATTTAGCAATTCCCACCATCGGGGGCGGTCGAGGGGGGTGCGGATCGACGGGGACTAATTCCTGGCGCCGATTAATGACGGTTTGCTGAAAAATATTTAACAAATTTCAGAGTTTTTGACAAAAAACAAAAAAAATTTAAGGCAAAAAAAAATTCTGAAGTGTTTGCACACTGAAAATTTCGATGGCGTTGTGCAAGACAAAACGAATGAAGACCTTCTGCTGAAAACCCGGTAAGAATATTTGAATATTTACTGCTTTTAGACGTTAAAATATCTGAAAAATCGATGTACGATTACACCTCGGTACTGATTTGTATAGGAATTTAGACAACAAAATTTAGCAATTCCCACCATCGAGGGCGGTCGAGGGGGGTGCGGATCGACGGGGAATAATTCCTGGCGCCGATTAATGACGGTTTGCTGAAAAAAATTTGACAAATTTCAGAGTTTTTGACAAAAAACAAAAAAAAATTAAGGCAAAAAAAAATTCTGAAATGTTTGCACACTGAAAATTTCGATGGCGTTGTGCAAGACAAAACGAATGAAGACCTTCTGCTGAAAACCCGATAAGAATATGTGAATATTTACTGCTTTTAGACGTTAAAATATCTGAAAAATCGATGTACCATTACACCTCGGTACTGATTTGTATAGGAATTTAGACAACAAAATTTAGCAATTCCCACCATCGGGGGCGGTCGAGGGGGGTGCGGATCGACGGGGAATAATTCCTGGCGCCGATTAATGACGGTTTGCTGAAAAAAATTTGACAAATTTCAGAGTTTTTGACAAAAAACAAAAAAAATTTAAGGCAAAAAAAAATTCTGAAATGTTCGTACACTGAAAATTTCAATGGCGTTGTGCAAGACAAAACGAATGAAGACCTTCTGCTGAAAACCCGGTAAGAATATGTGAATATTTACTGCTTTTAGACGTTAAAATATCTGAATAATCGATGTACCATTACACCTCGGTACTGATTTGTATAGGAATTTAGACAACAAAATTTAGCAATTCCCACCATCGGGGGCGGTCGAGGGGGGTGCGGATCGACTAGGAATAATTCCTGGCGCCGATTAATGACGGTTTGCTGAAAAAAATTTGACAAATTTCAGAGTTTTTGACAAAAAACAAAAAAAAATTTAAGGCAAAAAAAAATTCTGAAATGTTTGCACACTGAAAATTTCGATGGCGTTGTGCAAGACAAAACGAATGAAGACCTTCTGCTGAAAACCCGGTAAGAATATTTGAATATTTACTGCTTTTAGACGTTAAAATATCTGAAAAATCGATGTACCATTACACCTCGGTACGGTACTGATTTGTATAGGAATTTAGACAACAAAATTTAGCAATTCCCACCATCGGGGGCGGTCGAGGGGGGTGCGGATCGACGGGGAATAATTCCTGGCGCCGATTAATTACGGTTTGCTGAAAAAAGATTGACAAATTTCAGAGTTTTTGACAAAAAACAAAAAACAATTAAGGCAAAAAAAAATTCTGAAATGTATGCACACTGAAAATTTCGATGGCGTTGTGCAAGACAAAACGAATGAAGACCTTCTGCTGAAAACCCGGTAAGAATATTTGAATATTTACTGCTTTTAGACGTTAAAATATCTGAAAAATCGATGTACCATTACACCTCGGTACTGATTTGTATAGGAATTAAGACAACAAAATTTAGCAATTCCCACCATCGGGGGCGGTCGAGGGGGGTGCGGATCGACGGGGAATAATTCCTGGCGCCGATTAATGACGTATGCTGAAAAAAATTTGACAAAAAACAAAAAAAAATTAAGGCAAAAAAAAATTCTGAAATGTTTGCACACTGAAAATTTCGATGGCGTTGTGCAAGACAAAACGAATGAAGACCTTCTGCTGAAAACCCGGTAAGAATATGTGAATATTTACTGCTTTTAGACGTTAAAATATCTGAAAAATCGATGTACCATTACACCTCGGTACTGATTTGTATAGGAATTTAGACAACAAAATTTAGCAATTCCCACCATCGGGGGCGGTCGAGGGGGGTGCGGATCGACGGGGAATAATTCCTGGCGCCGATTAATGACGGTTTGCTGAAAAAAATTTGACAAATTTCAGAGTTTTTGACAAAAAACAAAAAAAATTTAAGGCAAAAAAAATTCTTAAATATTCGTACACTGAAAATTTCAATGGCGTTGTGCAAGACAAAACGAATGAAGACCTTCTGCTGAAAACCCGGTAAGAATATGTGAATATTTACTGCTTTTAGACGTTAAAATATCTGAAAAATCGATGTACCATTACACCTCGGTACTGATTTGTATAGGAATTTAGATAACAAAATTTAGCAATTCCCACCATCGGGGGCGGTCGAGGGGGGTGCGGATCGACGGGGAATAATTCCTGGCGCCGATTAATGACGGTTTGCTGAAAAAAATTTGACAAATTTCAGAGTTTTTGACAAAAAACAAAAAAAATTTAAGGCAAAAAAAAATTCTGAAATGTTTGCACACTGAAAATTTCGATGGCGTTGTGCAAGACAAAACGAATGAAGACCTTCTGCTGAAAACCCGGTAAGAATATTTGAATATTTACTGCTTTTAGACGTTAAAATATCTGAAAAATCGATGTACCATTACACCTCGGTACTGATTTGTATAGGAATTAAGACAACAAAATTTAGCAATTCCCACCATCGGGGGCGGTCGAGGGGGGTGCGGATCGACGGGGAATAATTCCTGGCGCCGATTAATGACGTTTGCTGAAAAAAATTTGACAAATTTCAGAGTTTTTGACAAAAAACAAAAAAAATTTAAGGCAAAAAAAAATTCTGAAATGTTTGCACACTGAAAATTTCGATGGCGTTGTGCAAGACAAAACGAATGAAGACCTTCTGCTGAAAACCCGGTAAGAATATGTGAATATTTACTGCTTTTAGACGTTAAAATATCTGAAAAATCGATGTACCATTACACCTCGGTACTGATTTGTATAGGAATTTAGACAACAAAATTTAGCAATTCCCATCATCGGGGGCGGTCGAGGGGGGTGCGGATCGACGGGGAATAATTCCTGGCGCCGATTAATGACGGTTTGCTGAAAAAAAATTGACAAATTTCAGAGTTTTTGACAAAAAACAAAAAAAATTTAAGGCAAAAAAAAAAATCTGAAATGTTTGCACACTGAAAATTTCGATGGCGTTGTGCAAGACAAAACGAATGAAGACCTTCTGCTGAAAACCCGGTAAGAATATTTAAATATTTACTGCTTTTAGACGTTAAAATATCTGAAAAATCGATGTACCATTACACCTCGGTACGGTACTGATTTGTATAGGAATTTAGACAACAACATTTAGCAATTCCCACCATCGGGGGCGGTCGAGGGGGGTGCGGATCGACGGGGAATAATTCCTGGCGCCGATTAATTACGGTTTACTGAAAAAAATTTGACAAATTTCAGAGTTTTTGACAAAAAAACAAAAAAAAATTAAGGCAAAAAAAAATTCTGAAATGTTTGCACACTGAAAATTTCGATGGCGTTGTGCAAGACAAAACGAATGAAGACCTTCTGCTGAAAACCCGGTAAGAATATGTGAATATTTACTGCTTTTAGACGTTAAAATATCTGAAAAATCGATGTACCATTACACCTCGGTACTGATTTGTATAGGAATTTAGACAACAAAATTTAGCAATTCCCACCATCGTGGGCGGTCGAGGGGGGTGCGGATCGACGGGGACTAATTCCTGGCGCCGACTAATGACGGTTTGCTGAAAAAAATTTAACAAATTTCAGAGTTTTTGACAAAAAACAAAAAAAATTTAAGGCAAAAAAAAATTCTGAAGTGTTTGCACACTGAAAATTTCGATGGCGTTGTGCAAGACAAAACGAATGAAGACCTTCTGCTGAAAACCCGGTAAGAATATGTGAATATTTACTGCTTTTAGACGTTAAAATATCTGAAAAATCGATGTACCATTACACCTCGGTACTGATTTGTATAGGAATTTAGACAACAAAATTTAGCAATTCCCACCATCGGGGGCGGTCGAGGGGGGTGCGGATCGACGGGGAATAATTCCTGGCGCCGATTAATGACGGTTTGCTGAAAAAAATTTGACAAATTTCAGAGTTTTTGACAAAAATCAAAAAAAATTTAAGGCAAAAAAAAATTCTGATATGTTTGCACACTGAAAATTTCGATGGCGTTGTGCAAGACAAAACGAATGAAGACCTTCTGCTGGAAACCCGGTAAGAATATTTGAATATTTACTGCTTTTAGACGTTAAAATATCTGAAAAATCGATGTACCATTACACCTCGGTACTGATTTGTATAGGAATTTAGACAACAAAATTTAGCAATTCCCACCATCGGGGGCGGTCGAGGGGGGTGCGGATCGACGGGGAATAATTCCTGGCGCCGATTAATGACGGTTTGCTGAAAAAAATTTGACAAATTTCAGAGTTTTTGACAAAAAACAAAAAAAATTGAAGGCAAAAAAAAATTCTGAAATGTTTGCACACTGAAAATTTCGATGGCGTTGTGCAAGACAAAACGAATGAAGACCTTCTGCTGAAAACCCGGTAAGAATATGTGAATATTTACTGCTTTTAGACGTTAAAATATCTGAAAAATCGATGTACCATTACACCTCGGTACTGATTTGTATAGGAATTTAGACAACAAAATTTAGCAATTCCCACCATCGGGGGCGGTCGAGGGGGGTGCGGATCGACGGGGACTAATTCCTGGCGCCGATTAATGACGGTTTGCTGAAAAATATTTAACAAATTTCAGAGTTTTTGACAAAAAACAAAAAAAATTTAAGGCAAAAAAAAATTCTGAAGTGTTTGCACACTGAAAATTTCGATGGCGTTGTGCAAGACAAAACGAATTAAGACCTTCTGCTGAAAACCCGGTAAGAATATTTGAATATTTACTGCTTTTAGACGTTAAAATATCTGAAAAATCGATGTACGATTACACCTCGGTACTGATTTGTATAGGAATTTAGACAACAAAATTTAGCAATTCCCACCATCGAGGGCGGTCGAGGGGGGTGCGGATCGACGGGGAATAATTCCTGGCGCCGATTAATGACGGTTTGCTGAAAAAAATTTGACAAATTTCAGAGTTTTTGACAAAAAACAAAAAAAAATTAAGGCAAAAAAAAATTCTGAAATGTTTGCACACTGAAAATTTCGATGGCGTTGTGCAAGACAAAACGAATGAAGACCTTCTGCTGAAAACCCGATAAGAATATGTGAATATTTACTGCTTTTAGACGTTAAAATATCTGAAAAATCGATGTACCATTACACCTCGGTACTGATTTGTATAGGAATTTAGACAACAAAATTTAGCAATTCCCACCATCGGGGGCGGTCGAGGGGGGTGCGGATCGACGGGGAATAATTCCTGGCGCCGATTAATGACGGTTTGCTGAAAAAAATTTGACAAATTTCAGAGTTTTTGACAAAAAACAAAAAAAATTTAAGGCAAAAAAAAATTCTGAAATGTTCGTACACTGAAAATTTCAATGGCGTTGTGCAAGACAAAACGAATGAAGACCTTCTGCTGAAAACCCGGTAAGAATATGTGAATATTTACTGCTTTTAGACGTTAAAATATCTGAATAATCGATGTACCATTACACCTCGGTACTGATTTGTATAGGAATTTAGACAACAAAATTTAGCAATTCCCACCATCGGGGGCGGTCGAGGGGGGTGCGGATCGACGAGGAATAATTCCTGGCGCCGATTAATGACGGTTTGCTGAAAAAAATTTGACAAATTTCAGAGTTTTTGACAAAAAACAAAAAAAAATTTAAGGCAAAAAAAAATTCTGAAATGTTTGCACACTGAAAATTTCGATGGCGTTGTGCAAGACAAAACGAATGAAGACCTTCTGCTGAAAACCCGGTAAGAATATTTGAATATTTACTGCTTTAAGACGTTAAAATATCTGAAAAATCGATGTACCATTACACCTCGGTACGGTACTGATTTGTATAGGAATTTAGACAACAAAATTTAGCAATTCCCACCATCGGGGGCGGTCGAGGGGGGTGCGGATCGACGGGGAATAATTCCTGGCGCCGATTAATTACGGTTTGCTGAAAAAAGATTGACAAATTTCAGAGTTTTTGACAAAAAACAAAAAACAATTAAGGCAAAAAAAAATTCTGAAATGTATGCACACTGAAAATTTCGATGGCGTTGTGCAAGACAAAACGAATGAAGACCTTCTGCTGAAAACCCGGTAAGAATATTTGAATATTTACTGCTTTTAGACGTTAAAATATCTGAAAAATCGATGTACCATTACACCTCGGTACTGATTTGTATAGGAATTAAGACAACAAAATTTAGCAATTCCCACCATCGGGGGCGGTCGAGGGGGGTGCGGATCGACGGGGAATAATTCCTGGCGCCGATTAATGACGTTTGCTGAAAAAAATTTGACAAAAAACAAAAAAAAATTAAGGCAAAAAAAAATTCTGAAATGTTTGCACACTGAAAATTTCGATGGCGTTGTGCAAGACAAAACGAATGAAGACCTTCTGCTGAAAACCCGGTAAGAATATGTGAATATTTACTGCTTTTAGACGTTAAAATATCTGAAAAATCGATGTACCATTACACCTCGGTACTGATTTGTATAGGAATTTAGACAACAAAATTTAGCAATTCCCACCATCGGGGGCGGTCGAGGGGGGTGCGGATCGACGGGGAATAATTCCTGGCGCCGATTAATGACGGTTTGCTGAAAAAAATTTAACAAATTTCAGAGTTTTTGACAAAAAACAAAAAAAATTTAAGGCAAAAAAAATTCTTAAATATTCGTACACTGAAAATTTCAATGGCGTTGTGCAAGACAAAACGAATGAAGACCTTCTGCTGAAAACCCGGTAAGAATATGTGAATATTTACTGCTTTTAGACGTTAAAATATCTGAAAAATCGATGTACCATTACACCTCGGTACTGATTTGTATAGGAATTTAGATAACAAAATTTAGCAATTCCCACCATCGGGGGCGGTCGAGGGGGGTGCGGATCGACGGGGAATAATTCCTGGCGCCGATTAATGACGGTTTGCTGAAAAAAATTTGACAAATTTCAGAGTTTTTGACAAAAAACAAAAAAAATTTAAGGCAAAAAAAAATTCTGAAATGTTTGCACACTGAAAATTTCGATGGCGTTGTGCAAGACAAAACGAATGAAGACCTTCTGCTGAAAACCCGGTAAGAATATTTGAATATTTACTGCTTTTAGACGTTAAAATATCTGAAAAATCGATGTACCATTACACCTCGGTACTGATTTGTATAGGAATTAAGACAACAAAATTTAGCAATTCCCACCATCGGGGGCGGTCGAGGGGGGTGCGGATCGACGGGGAATAATTCCTGGCGCCGATTAATGACGTTTGCTGAAAAAAATTTGACAAATTTCAGAGTTTTTGACAAAAAACAAAAAAAATTTAAGGCAAAAAAAAATTCTGAAATGTTTGCACACTGAAAATTTCGATGGCGTTGTGCAAGACAAAACGAATGAAGACCTTCTGCTGAAAACCCGGTAAGAATATGTGAATATTTACTGCTTTTAGACGTTAAAATATCTGAAAAATCGATGTACCATTACACCTCGGTACTGATTTGTATAGGAATTTAGACAACAAAATTTAGCAATTCCCATCATCGGGGGCGGTCGAGGGGGGTGCGGATCGACGGGGAATAATTCCTGGCGCCGATTAATGACGGTTTGCTGAAAAAAAATTGACAAATTTCAGAGTTTTTGACAAAAAACAAAAAAAATTTAAGGCAAAAAAAAAAATCTGAAATGTTTGCACACTGAAAATTTCGATGGCGTTGTGCAAGACAAAACGAATGAAGACCTTCTGCTGAAAACCCGGTAAGAATATTTAAATATTTACTGCTTTTAGACGTTAAAATATCTGAAAAATCGATGTACCATTACACCTCGGTACGGTACTGATTTGTATAGGAATTTAGACAACAACATTTAGCAATTCCCACCATCGGGGGCGGTCGAGGGGGGTGCGGATCGACGGGGAATAATTCCTGGCGCCGATTAATGACGGTTTACTGAAAAAAATTTGACAAATTTCAGAGTTTTTGAAAAAAAAACAAAAAAAAATTAAGGCAAAAAAAAATTCTGAAATGTTTGCACACTGAAAATTTCGATGGCGTTGTGCAAGACAAAACGAATGAAGACCTTCTGCTGAAAACCCGGTAAGAATATGTGAATATTTACTGCTTTTAGACGTTAAAATATCTGAAAAATCGATGTACCATTACACCTCGGTACTGATTTGTATAGGAATTTAGACAACAAAATTTAGCAATTCCCACCATCGGGGGCGGTCGAGGGGGGTGCGGATCGACGGGGAATAATTCCTGGCGCCGATTAATGACGGTTTGCTGAAAAAAATTTGACAAATTTCAGAGTTTTTGACAAAAAACAAAAAAAATTTAAGGCAAAAAAAATTCTTAAATATTCGTACACTGAAAATTTCAATGGCGTTGTGCAAGACAAAACGAATGAAGACCTTCTGCTGAAAACCCGGTAAGAATATGTGAATATTTACTGCTTTTAGACGTTAAAATATCTGAAAAATCGATGTACCATTACACCTCGGTACTGATTTGTATAGGAATTTAGATAACAAAATTTAGCAATTCCCACCATCGGGGGCGGTCGAGGGGGGTGCGGATCGACGGGGAATAATTCCTGGCGCCGATTAATGACGGTTTGCTGAAAAAAATTTGACAAATTTCAGAGTTTTTGACAAAAAACAAAAAAAATTTAAGGCAAAAAAAAATTCTGAAATGTTTGCACACTGAAAATTTCGATGGCGTTGTGCAAGACAAAACGAATGAAGACCTTCTGCTGAAAACCCGGTAAGAATATTTGAATATTTACTGCTTTTAGACGTTAAAATATCTGAAAAATCGATGTACCATTACACCTCGGTACTGATTTGTATAGGAATTAAGACAACAAAATTTAGCAATTCCCACCATCGGGGGCGGTCGAGGGGGGTGCGGATCGACGGGGAATAATTCCTGGCGCCGATTAATGACGTTTGCTGAAAAAAATTTGACAAATTTCAGAGTTTTTGACAAAAAACAAAAAAAATTTAAGGCAAAAAAAAATTCTGAAATGTTTGCACACTGAAAATTTCGATGGCGTTGTGCAAGACAAAACGAATGAAGACCTTCTGCTGAAAACCCGGTAAGAATATGTGAATATTTACTGCTTTTAGACGTTAAAATATCTGAAAAATCGATGTACCATTACACCTCGGTACTGATTTGTATAGGAATTTAGACAACAAAATTTAGCAATTCCCATCATCGGGGGCGGTCGAGGGGGGTGCGGATCGACGGGGAATAATTCCTGGCGCCGATTAATGACGGTTTGCTGAAAAAAAATTGACAAATTTCAGAGTTTTTGACAAAAAACAAAAAAAATTTAAGGCAAAAAAAAAAATCTGAAATGTTTGCACACTGAAAATTTCGATGGCGTTGTGCAAGACAAAACGAATGAAGACCTTCTGCTGAAAACCCGGTAAGAATATTTAAATATTTACTGCTTTTAGACGTTAAAATATCTGAAAAATCGATGTACCATTACACCTCGGTACGGTACTGATTTGTATAGGAATTTAGACAACAACATTTAGCAATTCCCACCATCGGGGGCGGTCGAGGGGGGTGCGGATCGACGGGGAATAATTCCTGGCGCCGATTAATGACGGTTTACTGAAAAAAATTTGACAAATTTCAGAGTTTTTGAAAAAAAAACAAAAAAAAATTAAGGCAAAAAAAAATTCTGAAATGTTTGCACACTGAAAATTTCGATGGCGTTGTGCAAGACAAAACGAATGAAGACCTTCTGCTGAAAACCCGGTAAGAATATGTGAATATTTACTGCTTTTAGACGTTAAAATATCTGAAAAATCGATGTACCATTACACCTCGGTACTGATTTGTATAGGAATTTAGACAACAAAATTTAGCAATTCCCACCATCGTGGGCGGTCGAGGGGGGTGCGGATCGACGGGGACTAATTCCTGGCGCCGACTAATGACGGTTTGCTGAAAAAAATTTAACAAATTTCAGAGTTTTTGACAAAAAACAAAAAAAATTTAAGGCAAAAAAAAATTCTGAAGTGTTTGCACACTGAAAATTTCGATGGCGTTGTGCAAGACAAAACGAATGAAGACCTTCTGCTGAAAACCCGGTAAGAATATGTGAATATTTACTGCTTTTAGACGTTAAAATATCTGAAAAATCGATGTACCATTACACCTCGGTACTGATTTGTATAGGAATTTAGACAACAAAATTTAGCAATTCCCACCATCGGGGGCGGTCGAGGGGGGTGCGGATCGACGGGGAATAATTCCTGGCGCCGATTAATGACGGTTTGCTGAAAAAAATTTGACAAATTTCAGAGTTTTTGACAAAAATCAAAAAAAATTTAAGGCAAAAAAAAATTCTGATATGTTTGCACACTGAAAATTTCGATGGCGTTGTGCAAGACAAAACGAATGAAGACCTTCTGCTGGAAACCCGGTAAGAATATTTGAATATTTACTGCTTTTAGACGTTAAAATATCTGAAAAATCGATGTACCATTACACCTCGGTACTGATTTGTATAGGAATTTAGACAACAAAATTTAGCAATTCCCACCATCGAGGGCGGTCGAGGGGGGTGCGGATCGACGGGGAATAATTCCTGGCGCCGATTAATGACGGTTTGCTGAAAAAAATTTGACAAATTTCAGAGTTTTTGACAAAAAACAAAAAAAATTGAAGGCAAAAAAAAATTCTGAAATGTTTGCACACTGAAAATTTCGATGGCGTTGTGCAAGACAAAACGAATGAAGACCTTCTGCTGAAAACCCGGTAAGAATATGTGAATATTTACTGCTTTTAGACGTTAAAATATCTGAAAAATCGATGTACCATTACACCTCGGTACTGATTTGTATAGGAATTTAGACAACAAAATTTAGCAATTCCCACCATCGGGGGCGGTCGAGGGGGGTGCGGATCGACGGGGACTAATTCCTGGCGCCGATTAATGACGGTTTGCTGAAAAATATTTAACAAATTTCAGAGTTTTTGACAAAAAACAAAAAAAATTTAAGGCAAAAAAAAATTCTGAAGTGTTTGCACACTGAAAATTTCGATGGCGTTGTGCAAGACAAAACGAATGAAGACCTTCTGCTGAAAACCCGGTAAGAATATTTGAATATTTACTGCTTTTAGACGTTAAAATATCTGAAAAATCGATGTACGATTACACCTCGGTACTGATTTGTATAGGAATTTAGACAACAAAATTTAGCAATTCCCACCATCGAGGGCGGTCGAGGGGGGTGCGGATCGACGGGGAATAATTCCTGGCGCCGATTAATGACGGTTTGCTGAAAAAAATTTGACAAATTTCAGAGTTTTTGACAAAAAACAAAAAAAAATTAAGGCAAAAAAAAATTCTGAAATGTTTGCACACTGAAAATTTCGATGGCGTTGTGCAAGACAAAACGAATGAAGACCTTCTGCTGAAAACCCGATAAGAATATGTGAATATTTACTGCTTTTAGACGTTAAAATATCTGAAAAATCGATGTACCATTACACCTCGGTACTGATTTGTATAGGAATTTAGACAACAAAATTTAGCAATTCCCACCATCGGGGGCGGTCGAGGGGGGTGCGGATCGACGGGGAATAATTCCTGGCGCCGATTAATGACGGTTTGCTGAAAAAAATTTGACAAATTTCAGAGTTTTTGACAAAAAACAAAAAAAATTTAAGGCAAAAAAAAATTCTGAAATGTTCGTACACTGAAAATTTCAATGGCGTTGTGCAAGACAAAACGAATGAAGACCTTCTGCTGAAAACCCGGTAAGAATATGTGAATATTTACTGCTTTTAGACGTTAAAATATCTGAATAATCGATGTACCATTACACCTCGGTACTGATTTGTATAGGAATTTAGACAACAAAATTTAGCAATTCCCACCATCGGGGGCGGTCGAGGGGGGTGCGGATCGACGAGGAATAATTCCTGGCGCCGATTAATGACGGTTTGCTGAAAAAAATTTGACAAATTTCAGAGTTTTTGACAAAAAACAAAAAAAAATTTAAGGCAAAAAAAAATTCTGAAATGTTTGCACACTGAAAATTTCGATGGCGTTGTGCAAGACAAAACGAATGAAGACCTTCTGCTGAAAACCCGGTAAGAATATTTGAATATTTACTGCTTTAAGACGTTAAAATATCTGAAAAATCGATGTACCATTACACCTCGGTACGGTACTGATTTGTATAGGAATTTAGACAACAAAATTTAGCAATTCCCACCATCGGGGGCGGTCGAGGGGGGTGCGGATCGACGGGGAATAATTCCTGGCGCCGATTAATTACGGTTTGCTGAAAAAAGATTGACAAATTTCAGAGTTTTTGACAAAAAACAAAAAACAATTAAGGCAAAAAAAAATTCTGAAATGTATGCACACTGAAAATTTCGATGGCGTTGTGCAAGACAAAACGAATGAAGACCTTCTGCTGAAAACCCGGTAAGAATATTTGAATATTTACTGCTTTTAGACGTTAAAATATCTGAAAAATCGATGTACCATTACACCTCGGTACTGATTTGTATAGGAATTAAGACAACAAAATTTAGCAATTCCCACCATCGGGGGCGGTCGAGGGGGGTGCGGATCGACGGGGAATAATTCCTGGCGCCGATTAATGACGTTTGCTGAAAAAAATTTGACAAAAAACAAAAAAAAATTAAGGCAAAAAAAAATTCTGAAATGTTTGCACACTGAAAATTTCGATGGCGTTGTGCAAGACAAAACGAATGAAGACCTTCTGCTGAAAACCCGGTAAGAATATGTGAATATTTACTGCTTTTAGACGTTAAAATATCTGAAAAATCGATGTACCATTACACCTCGGTACTGATTTGTATAGGAATTTAGACAACAAAATTTAGCAATTCCCACCATCGGGGGCGGTCGAGGGGGGTGCGGATCGACGGGGAATAATTCCTGGCGCCGATTAATGACGGTTTGCTGAAAAAAATTTAACAAATTTCAGAGTTTTTGACAAAAAACAAAAAAAATTTAAGGCAAAAAAAATTCTTAAATATTCGTACACTGAAAATTTCAATGGCGTTGTGCAAGACAAAACGAATGAAGACCTTCTGCTGAAAACCCGGTAAGAATATGTGAATATTTACTGCTTTTAGACGTTAAAATATCTGAAAAATCGATGTACCATTACACCTCGGTACTGATTTGTATAGGAATTTAGATAACAAAATTTAGCAATTCCCACCATCGGGGGCGGTCGAGGGGGGTGCGGATCGACGGGGAATAATTCCTGGCGCCGATTAATGACGGTTTGCTGAAAAAAATTTGACAAATTTCAGAGTTTTTGACAAAAAACAAAAAAAATTTAAGGCAAAAAAAAATTCTGAAATGTTTGCACACTGAAAATTTCGATGGCGTTGTGCAAGACAAAACGAATGAAGACCTTCTGCTGAAAACCCGGTAAGAATATTTGAATATTTACTGCTTTTAGACGTTAAAATATCTGAAAAATCGATGTACCATTACACCTCGGTACTGATTTGTATAGGAATTAAGACAACAAAATTTAGCAATTCCCACCATCGGGGGCGGTCGAGGGGGGTGCGGATCGACGGGGAATAATTCCTGGCGCCGATTAATGACGTTTGCTGAAAAAAATTTGACAAATTTCAGAGTTTTTGACAAAAAACAAAAAAAATTTAAGGCAAAAAAAAATTCTGAAATGTTTGCACACTGAAAATTTCGATGGCGTTGTGCAAGACAAAACGAATGAAGACCTTCTGCTGAAAACCCGGTAAGAATATGTGAATATTTACTGCTTTTAGACGTTAAAATATCTGAAAAATCGATGTACCATTACACCTCGGTACTGATTTGTATAGGAATTTAGACAACAAAATTTAGCAATTCCCATCATCGGGGGCGGTCGAGGGGGGTGCGGATCGACGGGGAATAATTCCTGGCGCCGATTAATGACGGTTTGCTGAAAAAAAATTGACAAATTTCAGAGTTTTTGACAAAAAACAAAAAAAATTTAAGGCAAAAAAAAAAATCTGAAATGTTTGCACACTGAAAATTTCGATGGCGTTGTGCAAGACAAAACGAATGAAGACCTTCTGCTGAAAACCCGGTAAGAATATTTAAATATTTACTGCTTTTAGACGTTAAAATATCTGAAAAATCGATGTACCATTACACCTCGGTACGGTACTGATTTGTATAGGAATTTAGACAACAACATTTAGCAATTCCCACCATCGGGGGCGGTCGAGGGGGGTGCGGATCGACGGGGAATAATTCCTGGCGCCGATTAATGACGGTTTACTGAAAAAAATTTGACAAATTTCAGAGTTTTTGAAAAAAAAACAAAAAAAAATTAAGGCAAAAAAAAATTCTGAAATGTTTGCACACTGAAAATTTCGATGGCGTTGTGCAAGACAAAACGAATGAAGACCTTCTGCTGAAAACCCGGTAAGAATATGTGAATATTTACTGCTTTTAGACGTTAAAATATCTGAAAAATCGATGTACCATTACACCTCGGTACTGATTTGTATAGGAATTTAGACAACAAAATTTAGCAATTCCCACCATCGTGGGCGGTCGAGGGGGGTGCGGATCGACGGGGACTAATTCCTGGCGCCGACTAATGACGGTTTGCTGAAAAAAATTTAACAAATTTCAGAGTTTTTGACAAAAAACAAAAAAAATTTAAGGCAAAAAAAAATTCTGAAGTGTTTGCACACTGAAAATTTCGATGGCGTTGTGCAAGACAAAACGAATGAAGACCTTCTGCTGAAAACCCGGTAAGAATATGTGAATATTTACTGCTTTTAGACGTTAAAATATCTGAAAAATCGATGTACCATTACACCTCGGTACTGATTTGTATAGGAATTTAGACAACAAAATTTAGCAATTCCCACCATCGGGGGCGGTCGAGGGGGGTGCGGATCGACGGGGACTAATTCCTGGCGCCGATTAATGACGGTTTGCTGAAAAAAATTTAACAAATTTCAGAGTTTTTGACAAAAAACAAAAAAAAATTAAGGCTAAAAAAAATTCTGAAATGTTTGCACACTGAAAATTTCGATGGCGTTGTGCAAGACAAAACGAATGAAGACCTTCTGCTGAAAACCCGGTAAGAATATTTGAATATTTACTGCTTTTAGACGTTAAAATATCTGAAAAATCGATGTACCATTACACCTCGGTACTGATTTGTATAGGAATTTAGATAACAAAATTTAGCAATTCTCACCATCGGGGGCGGTCGAGGGGGGTGCGGATCGACGGGGAATAATTCCTGGCGCCGATTAATGACGTTTGCTGAAAAAAATTTGACAAATTTCAGAGTTTTTGACAAAAAACAAAAAAAATTTAAGGCAAAAAAAAATTCTGAAATGTTTGCACACTGAAAATTTCGATGGCGTTGTGCAAGACAAAACGAATGAAGACCTTCTGCTGAAAACCCGGTAAGAATATTTGAATATTTACTGCTTTTAGACGTTAAAATATCTGAAAAATCGATGTACCATTACACCTCGGTACTGATTTGTATAGGAATTTAGATAACAAAATTTAGCAATTCTCACCATCGGGGGCGGTCGAGGGGGGTGCGGATCGACGGGGAATAATTCCTGGCGCCGATTAATGACGGTTTGCTGAAAAAAATTTGACAAATTTCAGAGTTTTTGACAAAAAACAAAAAAAATTTAAGGCAAAAAAAAATTCTGAAATATTCGTACACTGAAAATTTCAATGGCGTTGTGCAAGACAAAACGAATGAAGACCTTCTGCTGAAAACCCGGTAAGAATATGTGAATATTTACTGCTTTTAGACGTTAAAATATCTGAAAAATCGATGTACCATTACACCTCGGTACTGATTTGTATAGGAATTTAGACAACAAAATTTAGCAATTCCCACCATCGGGGGCGGTCGAGGGGGGTGCGGATCGACGGGGAATAATTCCTGGCGCCGATTAATGACGGTTTGCTGAAAAAAATTTGACAAATTTCAGAGTTTTTGACAAAAAACAAAAAAAATTTAAGGCAAAAAAAAATTCTGAAATATTCGTACACTGAAAATTTCAATGGCGTTGTGCAAGACAAAACGAATGAAGACCTTCTGCTGAAAACCCGGTAAGAATATGTGAATATTTACTGCTTTTAGACGTTAAAATATCTGAAAAATCGATGTACCATTACACCTCGGTACTGATTTGTATAGGAATTTAGACAACAAAATTTAGCAATTCCCACCATCGGGGGCGGTCGAGGGGGGTGCGGATCGACGGGGAATAATTCCTGGCGCCGATTAATGACGGTTTGCTGAAAAAAAATTGACAAATTTCAGAGTTTTTGACAAAAAACAAAAAAAATTTAAGGCAAAAAAAAAAATCTGAAATGTTTGCACACTGAAAATTTCGATGGCGTTGTGCAAGACAAAACGAATGAAGACCTTCTGCTGAAAACCCGGTAAGAATATTTGAATATTTACTGCTTTTAGACGTTAAAATATCTGAAAAATCGATGTACCATTACACCTCGGTACGGTACTGATTTGTATAGGAATTTAGACAACAACATTTAGCAATTCCCACCATCGGGGGCGGTCGAGGAGGGTGCGGATCGACGGGGAATAATTCCTGGCGCCGATTAATGACGGTTTACTGAAAAAAATTTGACAAATTTCAGAGTTTTTGAAAAAAAACAAAAAAAAATTAAGGCAAAAAAAAATTCTGAAATGTTTGCACACTGAAAATTTCGATGGCGTTGTGCAAGACAAAACGAATGAAGACCTTCTGCTGAAAACCCGGTAAGAATATGTGAATATTTACTGCTTTTAGACGTTAAAATATCTGAAAAATCGATGTACCATTACACCTCGGTACTGATTTGTATAGGAATTTAGACAACAAAATTTAGCAATTCCCACCATCGGGGGCGGTCGAGGGGGGTGCGGATCGACGGGGAATAATTCCTGGCGCCGATTAATGACGGTTTGCTGAAAAAAATTTGACAAATTTCAGAGTTTTTGACAAAAAACAAAAAAAATTTAAGGCAAAAAAAAAAATCTGAAATGTTTGCACACTGAAAATTTCGATGGCGTTGTGCAAGACAAAACGAATGAAGACCTTCTGCTGAAAACCCGGTAAGAATATTTAAATATTTACTGCTTTTAGACGTTAAAATATCTGAAAAATCGATGTACCATTACACCTCGGTACGGTACTGATTTGTATAGGAATTTAGACAACAACATTTAGCAATTCCCACCATCGGGGGCGGTCGAGGGGGGTGCGGATCGACGGGGAATAATTCCTGGCGCCGATTAATGACGGTTTGCTGAAAAAAAATTGACAAATTTCAGAGTTTTTGACAAAAAACAAAAAAAATTTAAGGCAAAAAAAAAAATCTGAAATGTTTGCACACTGAAAATTTCGATGGCGTTGTGCAAGACAAAACGAATGAAGACCTTCTGCTGAAAACCCGGTAAGAATATTTAAATATTTACTGCTTTTAGACGTTAAAATATCTGAAAAATCGATGTACCATTACACCTCGGTACGGTACTGATTTGTATAGGAATTTAGACAACAACATTTAGCAATTCCCACCATCGGGGGCGGTCGAGGGGGGTGCGGATCGACGGGGAATAATTCCTGGCGCCGATTAATGACGGTTTACTGAAAAAAATTTGACAAATTTCAGAGTTTTTGAAAAAAAACAAAAAAAATTTTAGGCAAAAAAAAATTCTGAAATGTTTGCACACTGAAAATTTCGATGGCGTTGTGCAAGACAAAACGAATGAAGACCTTCTGCTGAAAACCCGGTAAGAATATGTGAATATTTACTGCTTTTAGACGTTAAAATATCTGAAAAATCGATGTACCATTACACCTCGGTACTGATTTGTATAGGAATTTAGACAACAAAATTTAGCAATTCCCACCATCGGGGGCGGTCGAGGGGGGTGCGGATCGAAGGGGAATAATTCCTGGCGCCGATTAATGACGGTTTGCTGAAAAAAATTTAACAAATTTCAGAGTTTTTGACAAAAAACAAAAAAAAATTAAGGCAAAAAAAAATTCTGAAATGTATGCACACTGAAAATTTCGATGGCGTTGTGCAAGACAAAACGAATGAAGACCTTCTGCTGAAAACCCGGTAAGAATATTTGAATATTTACTGCTTTTAGACGTTAAAATATCCTCGACCGCCCCCGATGGTGGGAATTGCTAAATTTTGTTGTCTAAATTCCTATACAAATCAGTACCGAGGTGTAATGGTACATCGATTTTTCAGATATTTTAACGTCTAAAAGCAGTAAATATTCAAATATTCTTACCGGGTTTTCAGCAGAAGGTCTTCATTCGTTTTGTCTTGCACAACGCCATCGAAATTTTCAGTGTGCAAACATTTCCAGAATTTTTTTTTGCCTTAAATTTTTTTTGTTTTTGTCAAAAACTCTGAAATTTGTCAAATTTTTTTCAGCAAACCGTCATTAATCGGCGCCAGGAATTATTCCCCGTCGATCCGCACCCCCCTCGACCGCCCCCGATGGTGGGAATTGCTAAATTTTGTTTTCTAAATTCCTATACAAATCAGTACCGAGGTGTAATGGTACATCGATTTTTCAGATATTTTAACGTCTAAAAGCAGTAAATATTCAAATATTCTTACCGGGTTTTCAGCAGAAGGTCTTCATTCGTTTTGTCTTGCACAACGCCGTCGAAATTTTCAGTGTGCAAACATTTCAGAATTTTTTTTTGCCTTAAATTTTTTTTGTTTTTTGCAAAAACTCTGAAATTTGTCAAATTTTTTTCAGCAAACGTCATTAATCGGCGCCAGGAATTATTCCCCGTCGATCCGCACCCCCCTCGACCGCCCCCGATGGTGGGAATTGCTAAATTTTGTTGTCTAAATTCCTATACAAATCAGTACCGAGGTGTAATGGTACATCGATTTTTCAGATATTTTAACGTCTAAAAGCAGTAAATATTCAAATATTCTTACCGGGTTTTCAGCAGAAGGTCTTCATTCGTTTTGTCTTGCACAACGCCATCGAAATTTTCAGTGTGCAAACATTTCAGAATTTTTTTTTGCCTTAAATTTTTTTTGTTTTTTGTCAAAAACTCTGAAATTTGTCAAATTTTTTTCAGCAAACGTCATTAATCGGCGCCAGGAATTATTCCCCGTCGATCCGCACCCCCCTCGACCGCCCCCGATGGTGGGAATTGCTAAATTTTGTTGTCTTAATTCCTATACAAATCAGTACCGAGGTGTAATGGTACATCGATTTTTCAGATATTTTAACGTCTAAAAGCAGTAAATATTCAAATATTCTTACCGGGTTTTCAGCAGAAGGTCTTCATTCGTTTTGTGTTGCACAACGCCATCGAAATTTTCAGTGTGCAAACATTTCAGAATTTTTTTTTGCCTTAAATTTTTTTTTGTTTTTTGTCAAAAACTCTGAAATTTGTCAAATTTTTTTCAGCAAACCGTCATTAATCGGCGCCAGGAATTATTCCCCGTCGATCCGCACCCCCCTCGACCGCCCCCGATGGTGGGAATTGCTAAATTTTGTTGTCTAAATTCCTATACAAATCAGTACCGAGGTGTAATGGTACATCGATTTTTCAGATATTTTAACGTCTAAAAGCAGTAAATATTCACATATTCTTACCGGGTTTTCAGCAGAAGGTCTTCATTCGTTTTGTCTTGCACAACGCCATTGAAATTTTCAGTGTACGAACATTTCAGAATTTTTTTTTGCCTTAAATTTTTTTTGTTTTTTGTCAAAAACTCTGAAATTTGTCAAATTTTTTTCAGCAAACCGTCATTAATCGGCGCCAGGAATTATTCCCCGTCGATCCGCACCCCCCTCGACCGCCCCCGATGGTGGGAATTGCTAAATTTTGTTGTCTAAATTCCTATACAAATCAGTACCGAGGTGTAATGGTACATCGATTTTTCAGATATTTTAACGTCTAAAAGCAGTAAATATTCAAATATTCTTACCGGGTTTTCAGCAGAAGGTCTTCATTCGTTTTGTCTTGCACAACGCCATCGAAATTTTCAGTGTGCAAACATTTCAGAATTTTTTTTTGCCTTAAATTTTTTTTGTTTTTTGTCAAAAACTCTGAAATTTGTCAAATTTTTTTCAGCAAACGTCATTAATCGGCGCCAGGAATTATTCCCCGTCGATCCGCACCCCCCTCGACCGCCCCCGATGGTGGGAATTGCTAAATTTTGTTGTCTTAATTCCTATACAAATCAGTACCGAGGTGTAATGGTACATCGATTTTTCAGATATTTTAACGTCTAAAAGCAGTAAATATTCAAATATTCTTACCGGGTTTTCAGCAGAAGGTCTTCATTCGTTTTGTGTTGCACAACGCCATCGAAATTTTCAGTGTGCAAACATTTCAGAATTTTTTTTTGCCTTAAATTTTTTTTTGTTTTTTGTCAAAAACTCTGAAATTCGTCAAATTTTTTTCAGCAAACCGTCATTAATCGGCGCCAGGAATTATTCCCCGTCGATCCGCACCCCCCTCGACCGCCCTCGATGGTGGGAATTGCTAAATTTTGTTGTCTAAATTCCTATACAAATCAGTACCGAGGTGTAATCGTACATCGATTTTTCAGATATTTTAACGTCTAAAAGCAGTAAATATTCAAATATTCTTACCGGGTTTTCAGCAGAAGGTCTTCATTCGTTTTGTGTTGCACAACGCCATCGAAATTTTCAGTGTGCAAACATTTCAGAATTTTTTTTTGCCTTAAATTTTTTTTGTTTTTTGTCAAAAACTCTGAAATTTGTCAAATTTTTTTCAGCAAACGTCATTAATCGGCGCCAGGAATTATTCCCCGTCGATCCGCACCCCCCTCGACCGCCCCCGATGGTGGGAATTGCTAAATTTTGTTGTCTTAATTCCTATACAAATCAGTACCGAGGTGTAATGGTACATCGATTTTTCAGATATTTTAACGTCTAAAAGCAGTAAATATTCAAATATTCTTACCGGGTTTTCAGCAGAAGGTCTTCATTCGTTTTGTCTTGCACAACGCCATCGAAATTTTCAGTGTGCATACATTTCAGAATTTTTTTTTGCCTTAATTGTTTTTGGTTTTTTGTCAAAAACTCTGAAATTTGTCAATCTTTTTTCAGCAAACCGTAATTAATCGGCGCCAGGAATTATTCCCCGTCGATCCGCACCCCCCTCGACCGCCCCCGATGGTGGGAATTGCTAAATTTTGTTGTCTAAATTCCTATACAAATCAGTACCGTACCGAGGTGTAATGGTACATCGATTTTTCAGATATTTTAACGTCTTAAAGCAGTAAATATTCAAATATTCTTACCGGGTTTTCAGCAGAAGGTCTTCATTCGTTTTGTCTTGCACAACGCCATCGAAATTTTCAGTGTGCAAACATTTCAGAATTTTTTTTTGCCTTAAATTTTTTTTTGTTTTTTGTCAAAAACTCTGAAATTTGTCAAATTTTTTTCAGCAAACCGTCATTAATCGGCGCCAGGAATTATTCCTCGTCGATCCGCACCCCCCTCGACCGCCCCCGATGGTGGGAATTGCTAAATTTTGTTGTCTAAATTCCTATACAAATCAGTACCGAGGTGTAATGGTACATCGATTTTTCAGATATTTTAACGTCTAAAAGCAGTAAATATTCACATATTCTTACCGGGTTTTCAGCAGAAGGTCTTCATTCGTTTTGTCTTGCACAACGCCATTGAAATTTTCAGTGTACGAACATTTCAGAATTTTTTTTTGCCTTAAATTTTTTTTGTTTTTTGTCAAAAACTCTGAAATTTGTCAAATTTTTTTCAGCAAACCGTCATTAATCGGCGCCAGGAATTATTCCCCGTCGATTCGCACCCCCCTCGACCGCCCCCGATGGTGGGAATTGCTAAATTTTGTTGTCTAAATTCCTATACAAATCAGTACCGAGGTGTAATGGTACATCGATTTTTCAGATATTTTAACGTCTAAAAGCAGTAAATATTCACATATTCTTACCGGGTTTTCAGCAGAAGGTCTTCATTCGTTTTGTCTTGCACAACGCCATCGAAATTTTCAGTGTGCAAACATTTCAGAATTTTTTTTTGCCTTAATTTTTTTTTGTTTTTTGTCAAAAACTCTGAAATTTGTCAAATTTTTTTCAGCAAACCGTCATTAATCGGCGCCAGGAATTATTCCCCGTCGATCCGCACCCCCCTCGACCGCCCTCGATGGTGGGAATTGCTAAATTTTGTTGTCTAAATTCCTATACAAATCAGTACCGAGGTGTAATCGTACATCGATTTTTCAGATATTTTAACGTCTAAAAGCAGTAAATATTCAAATATTCTTACCGGGTTTTCAGCAGAAGGTCTTCATTCGTTTTGTCTTGCACAACGCCATCGAAATTTTCAGTGAGCAAACACTTCAGAATTTTTTTTTGCCTTAAATTTTTTTTGTTTTTTGTCAAAAACTCTGAAATTTGTTAAATTTTTTTCAGCAAACCGTCATTAATCGGCGCCAGGAATTAGTCCCCGTCGATCCGCATCCCCCTCGACCGCCCCCGATGGTGGGAATTGCTAAATTTTGTTGTCTAAATTCCTATACAAATCAGTACCGAGGTGTAATGGTACATCGATTTTTCAGATATTTTAACGTCTAAAAGCAGTAAATATTCACATATTCTTACCGGGTTTTCAGCAGAAGGTCTTCATTCGTTTTGTCTTGCACAACGCCATCGAAATTTTCAGTGTGCAAACATTTCAGAATTTTTTTTTGCCTTCAATTTTTTTTGTTTTTTGTCAAAATCTCTGAAATTTGTCAAATTTTTTTCAGCAAACCGTCATTAATCGGCGCCAGGAATTATTCCCCGTCGATCCGCACCCCCCTCGACCGCCCCCGATGGTGGGAATTGCTAAATTTTGTTGTCTAAATTCCTATACAAATCAGTACCGAGGTGTAATGGTACATCGATTTTTCAGATATTTTAACGTCTAAAAGCAGTAAATATTCAAATATTCTTACCGGGTTTTCAGCAGAAGGTCTTCATTCGTTTTGTCTTGCACAACGCCATCGAAATTTTCAGTGTGCAAACATTTCAGAATTTTTTTTTGCCTTAAATTTTTTTTGATTTTTGTCAAAAACTCTGAAATTTGTCAAATTTTTTTCAGCAAACGTCATTAATCGGCGCCAGGAATTATTCCCCGTCGATCCGCACCCCCCTCGACCGCCCCCGATGGTGGGAATTGCTAAATTTTGTTGTCTAAATTCCTATACAAATCAGTACCGAGGTGTAATGGTACATCGATTTTTCAGATATTTTAACGTCTAAAAGCAGTAAATATTCAAATATTCTTACCGGGTTTTCAGCAGAAGGTCTTCATTCGTTTTGTCTTGCACAACGCCATCGAAATTTTCAGTGTGCAAACATTTCAGAATTTTTTTTTGCCTTAAATTTTTTTTGTTTTTTGTCAAAAACTCTGAAATTTGTCAAATTTTTTTCAGCAAACGTCATTAATCGGCGCCAGGAATTATTCCCCGTCGATCCGCACCCCCCTCGACCGCCCCCGATGGTGGGAATTGCTAAATTTTGTTGTCTTAATTCCTATACAAATCAGTACCGAGGTGTAATGGTACATCAATTTTTCAGATATTTTAACGTCTAAAAGCAGTAAATATTCACATATTCTTACCGGGTTTTCAGCAGAAGGTCTTCATTCGTTTTGTCTTGCACAACGCCATCGAAATTTTCAGTGTGCAAACATTTCAGAATTTTTTTTTGCCTTAATTTTTTTTTGTTTTTTGTCAAAAACTCTGAAATTTGTCAAATTTTTTTCAGCAAACCGTCATTAATCGGCGCCAGGAATTATTCCCCGTCGATCCGCACCCCCCTCGACCGCCCTCGATGGTGGGAATTGCTAAATTTTGTTGTCTAAATTCCTATACAAATCAGTACCGAGGTGTAATGGTACATCGATTTTTCAGATATTTTAACGTCTAAAAGCAGTAAATATTCAAATATTCTTACCGGGTTTTCAGCAGAAGGTCTTCATTCGTTTTGTCTTGCACAACGCCATCGAAATTTTCAGTGTGCAAACACTTCAGAATTTTTTTTTGCCTTAATTTTTTTTTGTTTTTTGTCAAAAACTCTGAAATTTGTTAATTTTTTTTCAGCAAACCGTCATTAATCGGCGCCAGGAATTATTCCCCGTCGATCCGCACCCCCCTCGACCGCCCCCGATGGTGGGAATTGCTAAATTTTGTTGTCTAAATTCCTATACAAATCAGTACCGAGGTGTAATGGTACATCGATTTTTCAGATATTTTAACGTCTAAAAGCAGTAAATATTCACATATTCTTACCGGGTTTTCAGCAGAAGGTCTTCATTCGTTTTGTCTTGCACAACGCCATCGAAATTTTCAGTGTGCAAACATTTCAGAATTTTTTTTTGCCTTAAAGTTTTTTTGTTTTTTTTCAAAAACTCTGAAATTTGTCAAATTTTTTTCAGTAAACCGTCATTAATCGGCGCCAGGAATTATTCCCCGTCGATCCGCACCCCCCTCGACCGCCCCCGATGGTGGGAATTGCTAAATTTTGTTGTCTAAATTCCTATACAAATCAGTACCGAGGTGTAATGGTACATCGATTTTTCAGATATTTTAACGTCTAAAAGCAGTAAATATTCAAATATTCTTACCGGGTTTTCAGCAGAAGGTCTTCATTCGTTTTGTCTTGCACAACGCCATCGAAATTTTCAGTGTGCAAACATTTCCAGAATTTTTTTTTGCCTTAAATTTTTTTTGTTTTTGTCAAAAACTCTGAAATTTGTCAAATTTTTTTCAGCAAACCGTCATTAATCGGCGCCAGGAATTATTCCCCGTCGATCCGCACCCCCCTCGACCGCCCCCGATGGTGGGAATTGCTAAATTTTGTTATCTAAATTCCTATACAAATCAGTACCGAGGTGTAATGGTACATCGATTTTTCAGATATTTTAACGTCTAAAAGCAGTAAATATTCAAATATTCTTACCGGGTTTTCAGCAGAAGGTCTTCATTCGTTTTGTCTTGCACAACGCCGTCGAAATTTTCAGTGTGCAAACATTTCAGAATTTTTTTTTGCCTTAAATTTTTTTTGTTTTTTGCAAAAACTCTGAAATTTGTCAAATTTTTTTCAGCAAACGTCATTAATCGGCGCCAGGAATTATTCCCCGTCGATCCGCACCCCCCTCGACCGCCCCCGATGGTGGGAATTGCTAAATTTTGTTGTCTAAATTCCTATACAAATCAGTACCGAGGTGTAATGGTACATCGATTTTTCAGATATTTTAACGTCTAAAAGCAGTAAATATTCAAATATTCTTACCGGGTTTTCAGCAGAAGGTCTTCATTCGTTTTGTCTTGCACAACGCCATCGAAATTTTCAGTGTGCAAACATTTCAGAATTTTTTTTTGCCTTAAATTTTTTTTGTTTTTTGTCAAAAACTCTGAAATTTGTCAAATTTTTTTCAGCAAACGTCATTAATCGGCGCCAGGAATTATTCCCCGTCGATCCGCACCCCCCTCGACCGCCCCCGATGGTGGGAATTGCTAAATTTTGTTGTCTTAATTCCTATACAAATCAGTACCGAGGTGTAATGGTACATCGATTTTTCAGATATTTTAACGTCTAAAAGCAGTAAATATTCAAATATTCTTACCGGGTTTTCAGCAGAAGGTCTTCATTCGTTTTGTGTTGCACAACGCCATCGAAATTTTCAGTGTGCAAACATTTCAGAATTTTTTTTTGCCTTAAATTTTTTTTTGTTTTTTGTCAAAAACTCTGAAATTTGTCAAATTTTTTTCAGCAAACCGTCATTAATCGGCGCCAGGAATTATTCCCCGTCGATCCGCACCCCCCTCGACCGCCCCCGATGGTGGGAATTGCTAAATTTTGTTGTCTAAATTCCTATACAAATCAGTACCGAGGTGTAATGGTACATCGATTTTTCAGATATTTTAACGTCTAAAAGCAGTAAATATTCACATATTCTTACCGGGTTTTCAGCAGAAGGTCTTCATTCGTTTTGTCTTGCACAACGCCATTGAAATTTTCAGTGTACGAACATTTCAGAATTTTTTTTTGCCTTAAATTTTTTTTGTTTTTTGTCAAAAACTCTGAAATTTGTCAAATTTTTTTCAGCAAACCGTCATTAATCGGCGCCAGGAATTATTCCCCGTCGATCCGCACCCCCCTCGACCGCCCCCGATGGTGAGAATTGCTAAATTTTGTTGTCTAAATTCCTATACAAATCAGTACCGAGGTGTAATGGTACATCGATTTTTCAGATATTTTAACGTCTAAAAGCAGTAAATATTCAAATATTCTTACCGGGTTTTCAGCAGAAGGTCTTCATTCGTTTTGTCTTGCACAACGCCATCGAAATTTTCAGTGTGCAAACATTTCAGAATTTTTTTTTGCCTTAAATTTTTTTTGTTTTTTGTCAAAAACTCTGAAATTTGTCAAATTTTTTTCAGCAAACGTCATTAATCGGCGCCAGGAATTATTCCCCGTCGATCCGCACCCCCCTCGACCGCCCCCGATGGTGGGAATTGCTAAATTTTGTTGTCTTAATTCCTATACAAATCAGTACCGAGGTGTAATGGTACATCGATTTTTCAGATATTTTAACGTCTAAAAGCAGTAAATATTCAAATATTCTTACCGGGTTTTCAGCAGAAGGTCTTCATTCGTTTTGTGTTGCACAACGCCATCGAAATTTTCAGTGTGCAAACATTTCAGAATTTTTTTTTGCCTTAAATTTTTTTTTGTTTTTTGTCAAAAACTCTGAAATTCGTCAAATTTTTTTCAGCAAACCGTCATTAATCGGCGCCAGGAATTATTCCCCGTCGATCCGCACCCCCCTCGACCGCCCTCGATGGTGGGAATTGCTAAATTTTGTTGTCTAAATTCCTATACAAATCAGTACCGAGGTGTAATCGTACATCGATTTTTCAGATATTTTAACGTCTAAAAGCAGTAAATATTCAAATATTCTTACCGGGTTTTCAGCAGAAGGTCTTCATTCGTTTTGTCTTGCACAACGCCATCGAAATTTTCAGTGTGCAAACACTTCAGAATTTTTTTTTGCCTTAAATTTTTTTTGTTTTTTGTCAAAAACTCTGAAATTTGTTAAATTTTTTTCAGCAAACCGTCATTAATCGGCGCCAGGAATTAGTCCCCGTCGATCCGCACCCCCCTCGACCGCCCCCGATGGTGGGAATTGCTAAATTTTGTTGTCTAAATTCCTATACAAATCAGTACCGAGGTGTAATGGTACATCGATTTTTCAGATATTTTAACGTCTAAAAGCAGTAAATATTCACATATTCTTACCGGGTTTTCAGCAGAAGGTCTTCATTCGTTTTGTCTTGCACAACGCCATCGAAATTTTCAGTGTGCAAACATTTCAGAATTTTTTTTTGCCTTAATTTTTTTTTGTTTTTTGTCAAAAACTCTGAAATTTGTCAAATTTTTTTCAGCAAACCGTCATTAATCGGCGCCAGGAATTATTCCCCGTCGATCCGCACCCCCCTCGACCGCCCTCGATGGTGGGAATTGCTAAATTTTGTTGTCTAAATTCCTATACAAATCAGTACCGAGGTGTAATGGTACATCGATTTTTCAGATATTTTAACGTCTAAAAGCAGTAAATATTCAAATATTCTTACCGGGTTTTCAGCAGAAGGTCTTCATTCGTTTTGTCTTGCACAACGCCATCGAAATTTTCAGTGTGCAAACACTTCAGAATTTTTTTTTGCCTTAATTTTTTTTTGTTTTTTGTCAAAAACTCTGAAATTTGTTAAATTTTTTTCAGCAAACCGTCATTAATCGGCGCCAGGAATTATTCCCCGTCGATCCGCACCCCCCTCGACCGCCCCCGATGGTGGGAATTGCTAAATTTTGTTGTCTAAATTCCTATACAAATCAGTACCGAGGTGTAATGGTACATCGATTTTTCAGATATTTTAACGTCTAAAAGCAGTAAATATTCACATATTCTTACCGGGTTTTCAGCAGAAGGTCTTCATTCGTTTTGTCTTGCACAACGCCATCGAAATTTTCAGTGTGCAAACATTTCAGAATTTTTTTTTGCCTTAAATTTTTTTTGTTTTTTGTCAAAAACTCTGAAATTTGTCAAATTTTTTTCAGTAAACCGTCATTAATCGGCGCCAGGAATTATTCCCCGTCGATCCGCACCCCCCTCGACCGCCCCCGATGGTGGGAATTGCTAAATTTTGTTGTCTAAATTCCTATACAAATCAGTACCGAGGTGTAATGGTACATCGATTTTTCAGATATTTTAACGTCTAAAAGCAGTAAATATTCAAATATTCTTACCGGGTTTTCAGCAGAAGGTCTTCATTCGTTTTGTCTTGCACAACGCCATCGAAATTTTCAGTGTGCAAACATTTCCAGAATTTTTTTTTGCCTTAAATTTTTTTTGTTTTTTGTCAAAAACTCTGAAATTTGTCAAATTTTTTTCAGCAAACCGTCATTAATCGGCGCCAGGAATTATTCCCCGTCGATCCGCACCCCCCTCGACCGCCCCCGATGGTGGGAATTGCTAAATTTTGTTATCTAAATTCCTATACAAATCAGTACCGAGGTGTAATGGTACATCGATTTTTCAGATATTTTAACGTCTAAAAGCAGTAAATATTCAAATATTCTTACCGGGTTTTCAGCAGAAGGTCTTCATTCGTTTTGTCTTGCACAACGCCATCGAAATTTTCAGTGTGCAAACATTTCAGAATTTTTTTTTGCCTTAAATTTTTTTTGTTTTTTGTCAGAAACTCTGAAATTTGTCAAATTTTTTTCAGCAAACGTCATTAATCGGCGCCAGGAATTATTCCCCGTCGATCCGCACCCCCCTCGACCGCCCCCGATGGTGGGAATTGCTAAATTTTGTTGTCTAAATTCCTATACAAATCAGTACCGAGGTGTAATGGTACATCGATTTTTCAGATATTTTAACGTCTAAAAGCAGTAAATATTCAAATATTCTTACCGGGTTTTCAGCAGAAGGTCTTCATTCGTTTTGTCTTGCACAACGCCATCAATTTTTTTTTGCCTTAAATTTTTTTTTGTTTTTTGTCAAAAACTCTGAAATTTGTCAAATTTTTTTCAGCAAACCGTCATTAATCGGCGCCAGGAATTATTCCCCGTCGATCCGCACCCCCCTCGACCGCCCCCGATGGTGGGAATTGCTAAATTTTGTTGTCTAAATTCCTATACAAATCAGTACCGAGGTGTAATGGTACATCGATTTTTCAGATATTTTAACGTCTAAAAGCAGTAAATATTCACATATTCTTACCGGGTTTTCAGCAGAAGGTCTTCATTCGTTTTGTCTTGCACAACGCCATCGAAATTTTCAGTGTGCAACCATTTCAGAATTTTTTTTTGCCTTAATTTTTTTTTGTTTTTTGTCAAAAACTCTGAAATTTGTCAAATTTTTTTCAGCAAACCGTCATTAATCGGCGCCAGGAATTATTCCCCGTCGATCCGCACCCCCCTCGACCGCCCTCGATGGTGGGAATTGCTAAATTTTGTTGTCTAAATTCCTATACAAATCAGTACCGAGGTGTAATCGTACATCGATTTTTCAGATATTTTAACGTCTAAAAGCAGTAAATATTCAAATATTCTTACCGGGTTTTCAGCAGAAGGTCTTCATTCGTTTTGTCTTGCACAACGCCATCGAAATTTTCAGTGTGCAAACACTTCAGAATTTTTTTTTGCCTTAAATTTTTTTTGTTTTTTGTCAAAAACTCTGAAATTTGTTAAATTTTTTTCAGCAAACCGTCATTAATCGGCGCCAGGAATTAGTCCCCGTCGATCCGCACCCCCCTTGACCGCCCCCGATGCTGGGAATTGCTAAATTTTGTTGTCTAAATTCCTATACAAATCAGTACCGAGGTGTAATGGTACATCGATTTTTCAGATATTTTAACGTCTAAAAGCAGTAAATATTCACATATTCTTACCGGGTTTTCAGCAGAAGGTCTTCATTCGTTTTGTCTTGCACAACGCCATCGAAATTTTCAGTGTGCAAACATTTCAGAATTTTTTTTTGCCCTAAATTTTTTTTGTTTTTTTTCAAAAACTCTGAAATTTGTCAAATTTTTTTTTGTTTTTTGTCAAAAACTCTGAAATTTCTCAAATTTTTTTCAGCAAACCGTCATTAATCGGCGCCAGGATATATTCCCCGTCGATCCGCACCCCCCTCGACCGCCCCCGATGGTGGGAATTGCTAAATTTTGTTGTCTAAATTCCTATACAAATCAGTACAGTACCGAGGTGTAATGGTACATCGATTTTTCAGATATTTTAACGTCTAAAAGCAGTAAATATTCAAATATTCTTACCGGGTTTTCAGCAGAAGGTCTTCATTCGTTTTGTCTTGCACAACGCCATCGAAATTTTCAGTGTGCAAACATTTCAGAATTTTTTTTTGCCTTCAATTTTTTTTGTTTTTTGTCAAAAACTCTGAAATTTGTCAAATTTTTTTCAGCAAACCGTCATTAATCGGCGCCAGGAATTATTCCCCGTCGATCCGCACCCCCCTCGACCGCCCCCGATGGTGGGAATTGCTAAATTTTGTTGTCTAAATTCCTATACAAATCAGTACCGAGGTGCAATGGTACATCAATTTTTCAGATATTTTAACGTCTAAAAGCAGTAAATATTCAAATATTCTTACCGGGTTTTGAGCAGAAGGTCTTCATTCGTTTTGTCTTGCACAACGCCATCGAAATTTTCAGTGTGCAAACATTTCAGAATTTTCTTTTGCCTTAAATTTTTTTTGTTTTTTTTCAAAATCTCTGAAATTTGTCAATTTTTTTTTAGTAAATCGTCATTAATCGGCGCCAGGAATTATTCCCCGTCGATCCGCACCCCCCTCGACCGCCCCCGATGGTGGGAATTGCTAAATTTTGTTGTCTAAATTCCTATACAAATCAGTACCGAGGTGTAATGGTACATCGATTTTTCAGATATTTTAACGTCTAAATGCAGTAAATATTCACATATTCTTACCGGGTTTTCAGCAGAAGGTCTTCATTCGTTTTGTCTTGCACAACGCCATCGAAATTTTCAGTGTGCAAACATTTCAGATTTTTTTTTTTGCCTTAAATTTTTTTTGTTTTTTGTCAAAAACTCTGAAATTTGTCAAATTTTTTTCAGCAAACCGTCATTAATCGGCGCCAGGAATTATTCCCCGTCGATCCGCACCCCCCTCGACCGCCCTCGATGGTGGGAATTGCTAAATTTTGTTGTCTAAATTCCTATACAAATCAGCACCGAGGTGTAATGGTACATCGATTTTTCAGATATTTTAACGTCTAAAAGCAGTAAATATTCAAATATTCTTACCGGGTTTTCAGCAGAAGGTCTTCATTCGTTTTGTCTTGCACAACGCCATCGAAATTTTCAGTGTGCAAACATTTCAGATTTTTTTTTTGCCTTAAATTTTTTTTGTTTTTTGTCAAAAACTCTGAAATTTGTCAAATTTTTTTCAGCAAACCGTCATTAATCGGCGCCAGGAATTATTCCCCGTCGATCCGCACCCCCCTCGACCGCCCCCGATGGTGGGAATTGCTAAATTTTGTTGTCTAAATTCCTATACAAATCAGTACCGAGGTGTAATGGTACATCGATTTTTCAGATATTTTAACGTCTAAAAGCAGTAAATATTCAAATATTCTTACCGGGTTTTCAGCAGAAGGTCTTCATTCGTTTTGTCTTGCACAACGCCATCGAAATTTTCAGTGTACGAACATTTCAGAATTTTTTTTTGCCTTAATTTTTTTTTGTTTTTGTCAAAAACTCTGAAATTTGTCAAATTTTTTTCAGCAAACCGTCATTAATCGGCGCCAGGAATTATTCCCCGTCGATCCGCACCCCCCTCGACCGCCCTCGATGGTGGGAATTGCTAAATTTTGTTGTCTAAATTCCTATACAAATCAGTACCGAGGTGTAATCGTACATCGATTTTTCAGATATTTTAACGTCTAAAAGCAGTAAATATTCAAATATTCTTACCGGGTTTTCAGCAGAAGGTCTTCATTCGTTTTGTCTTGCACAACGCCATCGAAATTTTCAGTGTGCAAACACTTCAGAATTTTTTTTTGCCTTAAATTTTTTTTGTTTTTTGTCAAAAACTCTGAAATTTGTTAAATTTTTTTCAGCAAACCGTCATTAATCGGCGCCAGGAATTAGTCCCCGTCGATCCGCACCCCCCTTGACCGCCCCCGATGCTGGGAATTGCTAAATTTTGTTGTCTAAATTCCTATACAAATCAGTACCGAGGTGTAATGGTACATCGATTTTTCAGATATTTTAACGTCTAAAAGCAGTAAATATTCACATATTCTTACCGGGTTTTCAGCAGAAGGTCTTCATTCGTTTTGTCTTGCACAACGCCATCGAAATTTTCAGTGTGCAAACATTTCAGAATTTTTTTTTGCCCTAAATTTTTTTTGTTTTTTTTCAAAAACTCTGAAATTTGTCAAATTTTTTTTTGTTTTTTGTCAAAAACTCTGAAATTTCTCAAATTTTTTTCAGCAAACCGTCATTAATCGGCGCCAGGATATATTCCCCGTCGATCCGCACCCCCCTCGACCGCCCCCGATGGTGGGAATTGCTAAATTTTGTTGTCTAAATTCCTATACAAATCAGTACCGTACCGAGGTGTAATGGTACATCGATTTTTCAGATATTTTAACGTCTAAAAGCAGTAAATATTCAAATATTCTTACCGGGTTTTCAGCAGAAGGTCTTCATTCGTTTTGTCTTGCACAACGCCATCGAAATTTTCAGTGTGCAAACATTTCAGAATTTTTTTTTGCCTTCAATTTTTTTTGTTTTTTGTCAAAAACTCTGAAATTTGTCAAATTTTTTTCAGCAAACCGTCATTAATCGGCGCCAGGAATTATTCCCCGTCGATCCGCACCCCCCTCGACCGCCCCCGATGGTGGGAATTGCTAAATTTTGTTGTCTAAATTCCTATACAAATCAGTACCGAGGTGCAATGGTACATCAATTTTTCAGATATTTTAACGTCTAAAAGCAGTAAATATTCAAATATTCTTACCGGGTTTTCAGCAGAAGGTCTTCATTCGTTTTGTCTTGCACAACGCCATCGAAATTTTCAGTGTGCAAACATTTCAGAATTTTTTTTTGCCTTAAATTTTTTTTGTTTTTTTTTCAAAAACTCTGAAATTTGTCAATTTTTTTTTAGTAAATCGTCATTAATCGGCGCCAGGAATTATTCCCCGTCGATCCGCACCCCCCTCGACCGCCCCCGATGGTGGGAATTGCTAAATTTTGTTGTCTAAATTCCTATACAAATCAGTACCGAGGTGTAATGGTACATCGATTTTTCAGATATTTTAACGTCTAAATGCAGTAAATATTCACATATTCTTACCGGGTTTTCAGCAGAAGGTCTTCATTCGTTTTGTCTTGCACAACGCCATCGAAATTTTCAGTGTGCAAACATTTCAGATTTTTTTTTTTGCATTAAATTTTTTTTGTTTTTTTTCAAAAAATCTGAAATTTGTCAAATTTTTTTCAGCAAACCGTCATTAATCGGCGCCAGGAATTATTCCCCGTCGATCCGCACCCCCCTCGACCGCCCTCGATGGTGGGAATTGCTAAATTTTGTTGTCTAAATTCCTATACAAATCAGTACCGAGGTGTAATGGTACATCGATTTTTCAGATATTTTAACGTCTAAAAGCAGTAAATATTCAAATATTCTTACCGGGTTTTCAGCAGAAGGTCTTCATTCGTTTTGTCTTGCACAACGCCATCGAAATTTTCAGTGTGCAAACATTTCAGAATTTTTTTTTGCCTTAAATTTTTTTTGTTTTTTGTCAAAAACTCTGAAATTTGTCAAATTTTTTTCAGCAAACCGTCATTAATCGGCGCCAGGAATTATTCCCCGTCGATCCGCACCCCCCTCGACCGCCCCCGATGGTGGGAATTGCTAAATTTTGTTGTCTAAATTCCTATACAAATCAGTACCGAGGTGTAATGGTACATCGATTTTTCAGATATTTTAACGTCTAAAAGCAGTAAATATTCAAATATTCTTACCGGGTTTTCAGCAGAAGGTCTTCATTCGTTTTGTCTTGCACAACGCCATCGAAATTTTCAGTGTACGAACATTTCAGAATTTTTTTTTGCCTTAATTTTTTTTTGTTTTTGTCAAAAACTCTGAAATTTGTCAAATTTTTTTCAGCAAACCGTCATTAATCGGCGCCAGGATATATTCCCCGTCGATCCGCACCCCCCTCGACCGCCCCCGATGGTGGGAATTGCTAAATTTTGTTGTCTAAATTCCTATACAAATCAGTACCGAGGTGTAATGGTACATCGATTTTTCAGATATTTTAACGTCTAAAAGCAGTAAATATTCACATATTCTTACCGGGTTTTCAGCAGAAGGTCTTCATTCGTTTTGTCTTGCACAACGCCATCGAAATTTTCAGTGTGCAAACATTTCAGAATTTTTTTTTGCCTTAATTTTTTTTTGTTTTTTGTCAAAAACTCTGAAATTTGTTAAATTTTTTTCAGCAAACCGTCATTAATCGGCGCCAGGAATTAGTCCCCGTCGATCCGCACCCCCCTCGACCGCCCCCGATGGTGGGAATTGCTAAATTTTGTTGTCTAAATTCCTATACAAATCAGTACCGAGGTGTAATGGTACATCGATTTTTCAGATATTTTAACGTCTAAAAGCAGTAAATATTCACATATTCTTACCGGGTTTTCAGCAGAAGGTCTTCATTCGTTTTGTCTTGCACAACGCCATCGAAATTTTCAGTGTGCAAACATTTCAGAATTTTTTTTTGCTTTAAATTTTTTTTGTTTTTTTTCAAAAACTCTGAAATTTGTCAAATTTTTTTCAGTAAACCGTCATTAATCGGCGCCAGGAATTATTCCCCGTCGATCCGCACCCCCCTCGACCGCCCCCGATGGTGGGAATTGCTAAATGTTGTTGTCTAAATTCCTATACAAATCAGTACCGAGGTGTAATGGTACATCGATTTTTCAGATATTTTAACGTCTAAAAGCAGTAAATATTCACATATTCTTACCGGGTTTTCAGCAGAAGGTCTTCATTCGTTTTGTCTTGCACAACGCCATCGAAATTTTCAGTGTGCAAACATTTCAGAATTTTTTTTTGCCTTAATTTTTTTTTGTTTTTGTCAAAAACTCTGAAATTTGTCAAATTTTTTTCAGCAAACCGTCATTAATCGGCGCCAGGGTATATTCCCCGTCGATCCGCACCCCCCTCGACCGCCCCCGATGGTGGGAATTGCTAAATTTTGTTGTCTAAATTCCTATACAAATCAGTACCGAGGTGTAATGGTACATCGATTTTTCAGATATTTTAACGTCTAAAAGCAGTAAATATTCACATATTCTTACCGGGTTTTCAGCAGAAGGTCTTCATTCGTTTTGTCTTGCACAACGCCATCGAAATTTTCAGTGTGCAAACATTTCAGAATTTTTTTTTGCCTTAATTTTTTTTTGTTTTTTGTCAAAAACTCTGAAATTTGTTAAATTTTTTTCAGCAAACCGTCATTAATCGGCGCCAGGAATTAGTCCCCGTCGATCCGCACCCCCCTCGACCGCCCCCGATGGTGGGAATTGCTAAATTTTGTTGTCTAAATTCCTATACAAATCAGTACCGAGGTGTAATGGTACATCGATTTTTCAGATATTTTAACGTCTAAAAGCAGTAAATATTCACATATTCTTACCGGGTTTTCAGCAGAAGGTCTTCATTCGTTTTGTCTTGCACAACGCCATCGAAATTTTCAGTGTGCAAACATTTCAGAATTTTTTTTTGCTTTAAATTTTTTTTGTTTTTTTTCAAAAACTCTGAAATTTGTCAAATTTTTTTCAGTAAACCGTCATTAATCGGCGCCAGGAATTATTCCCCGTCGATCCGCACCCCCCTCGACCGCCCCCGATGGTGGGAATTGCTAAATGTTGTTGTCTAAATTCCTATACAAATCAGTACCGAGGTGTAATGGTACATCGATTTTTCAGATATTTTAACGTCTAAAAGCAGTAAATATTCACATATTCTTACCGGGTTTTCAGCAGAAGGTCTTCATTCGTTTTGTCTTGCACAACGCCATCGAAATTTTCAGTGTGCAAACATTTCAGAATTTTTTTTTGCCTTAATTTTTTTTTGTTTTTTGTCAAAAACTCTGAAATTTGTCAAATTTTTTTCAGCAAACCGTCATTAATCGGCGCCAGGAATTATTCCCCGTCGATCCGCACCCCCCTCGACCGCCCTCGATGGTGGGAATTGCTAAATTTTGTTGTCTAAATTCCTATACAAATCAGTACCGAGGTGTAATGGTACATCGATTTTTCAGATATTTTAACGTCTAAAAGCAGTAAATATTCAAATATTCTTACCGGGTTTTCAGCAGAAGGTCTTCATTCGTTTTGTCTTGCACAACGCCATCGAAATTTTCAGTGTGCAAACATTTCCAGAATCTTTTTTTGCCTTAAATTTTTTTTGTTTTTGTCAAAAACTCTGAAATTTGTCAAATTTTTTTCAGCAAACCGTCATTAATCGGCGCCAGGAATTATTCCCCGTCGATCCGCACCCCCCTCGACCGCCCCCGATGGTGGGAATTGCTAAATTTTGTTATCTAAATTCCTATACAAATCAGTACCGAGGTGTAATGGTACATCGATTTTTCAGATATTTTAACGTCTAAAAGCAGTAAATATTCAAATATTCTTACCGGGTTTTCAGCAGAAGGTCTTCATTCGTTTTGTCTTGCACAACGCCATCGAAATTTTCAGTGTGCAAACATTTCAGAATTTTTTTTGGCTTAAATTTTTTTTGTTTTTTGTCAAAAACTCTGAAATTTGTCAAATTTTTTTCAGCAAACGTCATTAATCGGCGCCAGGAATTATTCCCCGTCGATCCGCATCCCCCTCGACCGCCCCCGATGGTGGGAATTGCTAAATTTTGTTGTCTAAATTCCTATACAAATCAGTACCGAGGTGTAATGGTACATCGATTTTTCAGATATTTTAACGTCTAAAAGCAGTAAATATTCAAATATTCTTACCGGGTTTTCAGCAGAAGGTCTTCATTCGTTTTGTCTTGCACAACGCCATCGAAATTTTCAGTGTGCAAACATTTCAGAATTTTTTTTTGCCTTAAATTTTTTTTGTTTTTTGTCAAAAACTCTGAAATTTGTCAAATTTTTTTCAGCAAACGTCATTAATCGGCGCCAGGAATTATTCCCCGTCGATCCGCACCCCCCTCGACCGCCCCCGATGGTGGGAATTGCTAAATTTTGTTGTCTTAATTCCTATACAAATCAGTACCGAGGTGTAATGGTACATCGATTTTTCAGATATTTTAACGTCTAAAAGCAGTAAATATTCAAATATTCTTACCGGGTTTTCAGCAGAAGGTCTTCATTCGTTTTGTCTTGCACAACGCCATCGAAATTTTCAGTGTGCAAACATTTCAGAATTTTTTTTTGCCTTCAATTTTTTTTGTTTTTTGTCAAAAACTCTGAAATTTGTCAAATTTTTTTCAGCAAACCGTCATTAATCGGCGCCAGGAATTATTCCCCGTCGATCCGCACCCCCCTCGACCGCCCCCGATGGTGGGAATTGCTAAATTTTGTTGTCTAAATTCCTATACAAATCAGTACCGAGGTGCAATGGTACATCAATTTTTCAGATATTTTAACGTCTAAAAGCAGTAAATATTCAAATATTCTTACCGGGTTTTCAGCAGAAGGTCTTCATTCGTTTTGTCTTGCACAACGCCATCGAAATTTTCAGTGTGCAAACATTTCAGAATTTTTTTTTGCCTTAAATTTTTTTTGTTTTTTTTTCAAAAACTCTGAAATTTGTCAATTTTTTTTTAGTAAATCGTCATTAATCGGCGCCAGGAATTATTCCCCGTCGATCCGCACCCCCCTCGACCGCCCCCGATGGTGGGAATTGCTAAATTTTGTTGTCTAAATTCCTATACAAATCAGTACCGAGGTGTAATGGTACATCGATTTTTCAGATATTTTAACGTCTAAATGCAGTAAATATTCACATATTCTTACCGGGTTTTCAGCAGAAGGTCTTCATTCGTTTTGTCTTGCACAACGCCATCGAAATTTTCAGTGTGCAAACATTTCAGATTTTTTTTTTTGCCTTAAATTTTTTTTGTTTTTTGTCAAAAACTCTGAAATTTGTCAAATTTTTTTCAGCAAACCGTCATTAATCGGCGCCAGGAATTATTCCCCGTCGATCCGCACCCCCCTCGACCGCCCTCGATGGTGGGAATTGCTAAATTTTGTTGTCTAAATTCCTATACAAATCAGTACCGAGGTGTAATGGTACATCGATTTTTCAGATATTTTAACGTCTAAAAGCAGTAAATATTCAAATATTCTTACCGGGTTTTCAGCAGAAGGTCTTCATTCGTTTTGTCTTGCACAACGCCATCGAAATTTTCAGTGTGCAAACATTTCAGAATTTTTTTTTGCCTTAAATTTTTTTTGTTTTTTGTCAAAAACTCTGAAATTTGTCAAATTTTTTTCAGCAAACCGTCATTAATCGGCGCCAGGAATTATTCCCCGTCGATCCGCACCCCCCTCGACCGCCCCCGATGGTGGGAATTGCTAAATTTTGTTGTCTAAATTCCTATACAAATCAGTACCGAGGTGTAATGGTACATCGATTTTTCAGATATTTTAACGTCTAAAAGCAGTAAATATTCAAATATTCTTACCGGGTTTTCAGCAGAAGGTCTTCATTCGTTTTGTCTTGCACAACGCCATCGAAATTTTCAGTGTACGAACATTTCAGAATTTTTTTTTGCCTTAATTTTTTTTTGTTTTTGTCAAAAACTCTGAAATTTGTCAAATTTTTTTCAGCAAACCGTCATTAATCGGCGCCAGGATATATTCCCCGTCGATCCGCACCCCCCTCGACCGCCCCCGATGGTGGGAATTGCTAAATTTTGTTGTCTAAATTCCTATACAAATCAGTACCGAGGTGTAATGGTACATCGATTTTTCAGATATTTTAACGTCTAAAAGCAGTAAATATTCACATATTCTTACCGGGTTTTCAGCAGAAGGTCTTCATTCGTTTTGTCTTGCACAACGCCATCGAAATTTTCAGTGTGCAAACATTTCAGAATTTTTTTTTGCCTTAATTTTTTTTTGTTTTTTGTCAAAAACTCTGAAATTTGTTAAATTTTTTTCAGCAAACCGTCATTAATCGGCGCCAGGAATTAGTCCCCGTCGATCCGCACCCCCCTCGACCGCCCCCGATGGTGGGAATTGCTAAATTTTGTTGTCTAAATTCCTATACAAATCAGTACCGAGGTGTAATGGTACATCGATTTTTCAGATATTTTAACGTCTAAAAGCAGTAAATATTCACATATTCTTACCGGGTTTTCAGCAGAAGGTCTTCATTCGTTTTGTCTTGCACAACGCCATCGAAATTTTCAGTGTGCAAACATTTCAGAATTTTTTTTTGCTTTAAATTTTTTTTGTTTTTTTTCAAAAACTCTGAAATTTGTCAAATTTTTTTCAGTAAACCGTCATTAATCGGCGCCAGGAATTATTCCCCGTCGATCCGCACCCCCCTCGACCGCCCCCGATGGTGGGAATTGCTAAATGTTGTTGTCTAAATTCCTATACAAATCAGTACCGAGGTGTAATGGTACATCGATTTTTCAGATATTTTAACGTCTAAAAGCAGTAAATATTCACATATTCTTACCGGGTTTTCAGCAGAAGGTCTTCATTCGTTTTGTCTTGCACAACGCCATCGAAATTTTCAGTGTGCAAACATTTCAGAATTTTTTTTTGCCTTAATTTTTTTTTGTTTTTTGTCAAAAACTCTGAAATTTGTCAAATTTTTTTCAGCAAACCGTCATTAATCGGCGCCAGGAATTATTCCCCGTCGATCCGCACCCCCCTCGACCGCCCTCGATGGTGGGAATTGCTAAATTTTGTTGTCTAAATTCCTATACAAATCAGTACCGAGGTGTAATGGTACATCGATTTTTCAGATATTTTAACGTCTAAAAGCAGTAAATATTCAAATATTCTTACCGGGTTTTCAGCAGAAGGTCTTCATTCGTTTTGTCTTGCACAACGCCATCGAAATTTTCAGTGTGCAAACACTTCAGAATTTTTTTTTGCCTTAATTTTTTTTTGTTTGTTGTCAAAAACTCTGAAATTTGTTAAATTTTTTTCAGCAAACCGTCATTAATCGGCGCCAGGAATTATTCCCCGTCGATCCGCACCCCCCTCGACCGCCCCCGATGGTGGGAATTGCTAAATTTTGTTGTCTAAATTCCTATACAAATCAGTACCGAGGTGTAATGGTACATCGATTTTTCAGATATTTTAACGTCTAAAAGCAGTAAATATTCACATATTCTTACCGGGTTTTCAGCAGAAGGTCTTCATTCGTTTTGTCTTGCACAACGCCATCGAAATTTTCAGTGTGCAAACATTTCAGAATTTTTTTTTGCCTTAAATTTTTTTTGTTTTTTTTCAAAAACTCTGAAATTTGTCAAATTTTTTTCAGCAAACCGTCATTAATCGGCGCCAGGAATTATTCCCCGTCGATCCGCACCCCCCTCGACCGCCCCCGATGGTGGGAATTGCTAAATTTTGTTGTCTAAATTCCTATACAAATCAGAACCGAGGTGTAATGGTACATCGATTTTTCAGATATTTTAACGTCTAAAAGCAGTAAATATTCAAATATTCTTACCGGGTTTTCAGCAGAAGGTCTTCATTCGTTTTGTCTTGCACAACGCCATCGAAATTTTCAGTGTGCAAACATTTCCAGAATCTTTTTTTGCCTTAAATTTTTTTTGTTTTTGTCAAAAACTCTGAAATTTGTCAAATTTTTTTCAGCAAACCGTCATTAATCGGCGCCAGGAATTATTCCCCGTCGATCCGCACCCCCCTCGACCGCCCCCGATGGTGGGAATTGCTAAATTTTGTTATCTAAATTCCTATACAAATCAGTACCGATGTGTAATGGTACATCGATTTTTCAGATATTTTAACGTCTAAAAGCAGTAAATATTCAAATATTCTTACCGGGTTTTCAGCAGAAGGTCTTCATTCGTTTTGTCTTGCACAACGCCATCGAAATTTTCAGTGTGCAAACATTTCAGAATTTTTTTTGGCTTAAATTTTTTTTGTTTTTTGTCAAAAACTCTGAAATTTGTCAAATTTTTTTCAGCAAACGTCATTAATCGGCGCCAGGAATTATTCCCCGTCGATCCGCATCCCCCTCGACCGCCCCCGATGGTGGGAATTGCTAAATTTTGTTGTCTAAATTCCTATACAAATCAGTACCGAGGTGTAATGGTACATCGATTTTTCAGATATTTTAACGTCTAAAAGCAGTAAATATTCAAATATTCTTACCGGGTTTTCAGCAGAAGGTCTTCATTCGTTTTGTCTTGCACAACGCCATCGAAATTTTCAGTGTGCAAACATTTCAGAATTTTTTTTTGCCTTAAATTTTTTTTGTTTTTTGTCAAAAACTCTGAAATTTGTCAAATTTTTTTCAGCAAACGTCATTAATCGGCGCCAGGAATTATTCCCCGTCGATCCGCACCCCCCTCGACCGCCCCCGATGGTGGGAATTGCTAAATTTTGTTGTCTTAATTCCTATACAAATCAGTACCGAGGTGTAATGGTACATCGATTTTCAGATATTTTAACGTCTAAAAGCAGTAAATATTCAAATATTCTTACCGGGTTTTCAGCAGAAGGTCTTCATTCGTTTTGTCTTGCACAACGCCATCGAAATTTTCAGTGTGCATACATTTCAGAATTTTTTTTTGCCTTAATTGTTTTTTGTTTTTTGTCAAAAACTCTGAAATTTGTCAATCTTTTTTCAGCAAACCGTAATTAATCGGCGCCAGGAATTATTCCCCGTCGATCCGCACCCCCCTCGACCGCCCCCGATGGTGGGAATTGCTAAATTTTGTTGTCTAAATTCCTATACAAATCAGTACCGTACCGAGGTGTAATGGTACATCGATTTTTCAGATATTTTAACGTCTAAAAGCAGTAAATATTCAAATATTCTTACCGGGTTTTCAGCAGAAGGTCTTCATTCGTTTTGTCTTGCACAACGCCATCGAAATTTTCAGTGTGCAAACACTTCAGAATTTTTTTTTGCCTTAAATTTTTTTTGTTTTTTGTCAAAAACTCTGAAATTTGTTAAATTTTTTTCAGCAAACCGTCATTAGTCGGCGCCAGGAATTAGTCCCCGTCGATCCGCACCCCCCTCGACCGCCCACGATGGTGGGAATTGCTAAATTTTGTTGTCTAAATTCCTATACAAATCAGTACCGAGGTGTAATGGTACATCGATTTTTCAGATATTTTAACGTCTAAAAGCAGTAAATATTCACATATTCTTACCGGGTTTTCAGCAGAAGGTCTTCATTCGTTTTGTCTTGCACAACGCCATCGAAATTTTCAGTGTGCAAACATTTCAGAATTTTTTTTTGCCTTAAATTTTTTTTGATTTTTGTCAAAAACTCTGAAATTTGTCAAATTTTTTTCAGCAAACGTCATTAATCGGCGCCAGGAATTATTCCCCGTCGATCCGCACCCCCCTCGACCGCCCCCGATGGTGGGAATTGCTAAATTTTGTTGTCTAAATTCCTATACAAATCAGTACCGAGGTGTAATGGTACATCGATTTTTCAGATATTTTAACGTCTAAAAGCAGTAAATATTCAAATATTCTTACCGGGTTTTCAGCAGAAGGTCTTCATTCGTTTTGTCTTGCACAACGCCATCGAAATTTTCAGTGTGCAAACACTTCAGAATTTTTTTTTGCCTTAATTTTTTTTTGTTTTTTGTCAAAAACTCTGAAATTTGTTAAATTTTTTTCAGCAAACCGTCATTAATCGGCGCCAGGAATTATTCCCCGTCGATCCGCACCCCCCTCGACCGCCCCCGATGGTGGGAATTGCTAAATTTTGTTGTCTAAATTCCTATACAAATCAGTACCGAGGTGTAATGGTACATCGATTTTTCAGATATTTTAACGTCTAAAAGCAGTAAATATTCAAATATTCTTACCGGGTTTTCAGCAGAAGGTCTTCATTCGTTTTGTCTTGCACAACGCCATCGAAATTTTCAGTGTGCAAACATTTCAGAATTTTTTTTGGCTTAAATTTTTTTTGTTTTTTGTCAAAAACTCTGAAATTTGTCAAATTTTTTTCAGCAAACGTCATTAATCGGCGCCAGGAATTATTCCCCGTCGATCCGCACCCCCCTCGACCGCCCCCGATGGTGGGAATTGCTAAATTTTGTTGTCTAAATTCCTATACAAATCAGTACCGAGGTGTAATGGTACATCGATTTTTCAGATATTTTAACGTCTAAATGCAGTAAATATTCACATATTCTTACCGGGTTTTCAGCAGAAGGTCTTCATTCGTTTTGTCTTGCACAACGCCATCGAAATTTTCAGTGTGCAAACATTTCAGATTTTTTTTTTTGCCTTAAATTTTTTTTGTTTTTTGTCAAAAACTCTGAAATTTGTCAAATTTTTTTCAGCAAACCGTCATTAATCGGCGCCAGGAATTATTCCCCGTCGATCCGCACCCCCCTCGACCGCCCTCGATGGTGGGAATTGCTAAATTTTGTTGTCTAAATTCCTATACAAATCAGTACCGAGGTGTAATGGTACATCGATTTTTCAGATATTTTAACGTCTAAAAGCAGTAAATATTCAAATATTCTTACCGGGTTTTCAGCAGAAGGTCTTCATTCGTTTTGTCTTGCACAACGCCATCGAAATTTTCAGTGTACGAACATTTCAGAATTTTTTTTTGCCTTAATTTTTTTTTGTTTTTGTCAAAAACTCTGAAATTTGTCAAATTTTTTTCAGCAAACCGTCATTAATCGGCGCCAGGATATATTCCCCGTCGATCCGCACCCCCCTCGACCGCCCCCGATGGTGGGAATTGCTAAATTTTGTTGTCTAAATTCCTATACAAATCAGTACCGAGGTGTAATGGTACATCGATTTTTCAGATATTTTAACGTCTAAAAGCAGTAAATATTCACATATTCTTACCGGGTTTTCAGCAGAAGGTCTTCATTCGTTTTGTCTTGCACAACGCCATCGAAATTTTCAGTGTGCAAACATTTCAGAATTTTTTTTTGCCTTAATTTTTTTTTGTTTTTTGTCAAAAACTCTGAAATTTGTTAAATTTTTTTCAGCAAACCGTCATTAATCGGCGCCAGGAATTAGTCCCCGTCGATCCGCACCCCCCTCGACCGCCCCCGATGGTGGGAATTGCTAAATTTTGTTGTCTAAATTCCTATACAAATCAGTACCGAGGTGTAATGGTACATCGATTTTTCAGATATTTTAACGTCTAAAAGCAGTAAATATTCACATATTCTTACCGGGTTTTCAGCAGAAGGTCTTCATTCGTTTTGTCTTGCACAACGCCATCGAAATTTTCAGTGTGCAAACATTTCAGAATTTTTTTTTGCTTTAAATTTTTTTTGTTTTTTTTCAAAAACTCTGAAATTTGTCAAATTTTTTTCAGTAAACCGTCATTAATCGGCGCCAGGAATTATTCCCCGTCGATCCGCACCCCCCTCGACCGCCCCCGATGGTGGGAATTGCTAAATGATGTTGTCTAAATTCCTATACAAATCAGTACCGAGGTGTAATGGTACATCGATTTTTCAGATATTTTAACGTCTAAAAGCAGTAAATATTCACATATTCTTACCGGGTTTTCAGCAGAAGGTCTTCATTCGTTTTGTCTTGCACAACGCCATCGAAATTTTCAGTGTGCAAACATTTCAGAATTTTTTTTTGCCTTAATTTTTTTTTGTTTTTGTCAAAAACTCTGAAATTTGTCAAATTTTTTTCAGCAAACCGTCATTAATCGGCGCCAGGATATATTCCCCGTCGATCCGCACCCCCCTCGACCGCCCCCGATGGTGGGAATTGCTAAATTTTGTTGTCTAAATTCCTATACAAATCAGTACCGAGGTGTAATGGTACATCGATTTTTCAGATATTTTAACGTCTAAAAGCAGTAAATATTCACATATTCTTACCGGGTTTTCAGCAGAAGGTCTTCATTCGTTTTGTCTTGCACAACGCCATCGAAATTTTCAGTGTGCAAACATTTCAGAATTTTTTTTTGCCTTAATTTTTTTTTGTTTTTTGTCAAAAACTCTGAAATTTGTTAAATTTTTTTCAGCAAACCGTCATTAATCGGCGCCAGGAATTAGTCCCCGTCGATCCGCACCCCCCTCGACCGCCCCCGATGGTGGGAATTGCTAAATTTTGTTGTCTAAATTCCTATACAAATCAGTACCGAGGTGTAATGGTACATCGATTTTTCAGATATTTTAACGTCTAAAAGCAGTAAATATTCACATATTCTTACCGGGTTTTCAGCAGAAGGTCTTCATTCGTTTTGTCTTGCACAACGCCATCGAAATTTTCAGTGTGCAAACATTTCAGAATTTTTTTTTGCTTTAAATTTTTTTTGTTTTTTTTCAAAAACTCTGAAATTTGTCAAATTTTTTTCAGTAAACCGTCATTAATCGGCGCCAGGAATTATTCCCCGTCGATCCGCACCCCCCTCGACCGCCCCCGATGGTGGGAATTGCTAAATGTTGTTGTCTAAATTCCTATACAAATCAGTACCGAGGTGTAATGGTACATCGATTTTTCAGATATTTTAACGTCTAAAAGCAGTAAATATTCACATATTCTTACCGGGTTTTCAGCAGAAGGTCTTCATTCGTTTTGTCTTGCACAACGCCATCGAAATTTTCAGTGTGCAAACATTTCAGAATTTTTTTTTGCCTTAATTTTTTTTTGTTTTTTGTCAAAAACTCTGAAATTTGTCAAATTTTTTTCAGCAAACCGTCATTAATCGGCGCCAGGAATTATTCCCCGTCGATCCGCACCCCCCTCGACCGCCCTCGATGGTGGGAATTGCTAAATTTTGTTGTCTAAATTCCTATACAAATCAGTACCGAGGTGTAATGGTACATCGATTTTTCAGATATTTTAACGTCTAAAAGCAGTAAATATTCAAATATTCTTACCGGGTTTTCAGCAGAAGGTCTTCATTCGTTTTGTCTTGCACAACGCCATCGAAATTTTCAGTGTGCAAACATTTCCAGAATCTTTTTTTGCCTTAAATTGTTTTTGTTTTTGTCAAAAACTCTGAAATTTGTCAAATTTTTTTCAGCAAACCGTCATTAATCGGCGCCAGGAATTATTCCCCGTCGATCCGCACCCCCCTCGACCGCCCCCGATGGTGGGAATTGCTAAATTTTGTTATCTAAATTCCTATACAAATCAGTACCGAGGTGTAATGGTACATCGATTTTTCAGATATTTTAACGTCTAAAAGCAGTAAATATTCAAATATTCTTACCGGGTTTTCAGCAGAAGGTCTTCATTCGTTTTGTCTTGCACAACGCCATCGAAATTTTCAGTGTGCAAACATTTCAGAATTTTTTTTGGCTTAAATTTTTTTTGTTTTTTGTCAAAAACTCTGAAATTTGTCAAATTTTTTTCAGCAAACGTCATTAATCGGCGCCAGGAATTATTCCCCGTCGATCCGCATCCCCCTCGACCGCCCCCGATGGTGGGAATTGCTAAATTTTGTTGTCTAAATTCCTATACAAATCAGTACCGAGGTGTAATGGTACATCGATTTTTCAGATATTTTAACGTCTAAAAGCAGTAAATATTCAAATATTCTTACCGGGTTTTCAGCAGAAGGTCTTCATTCGTTTTGTCTTGCACAACGCCATCGAAATTTTCAGTGTGCAAACATTTCAGAATTTTTTTTTGCCTTAAATTTTTTTTGTTTTTTGTCAAAAACTCTGAAATTTGTCAAATTTTTTTCAGCAAACGTCATTAATCGGCGCCAGGAATTATTCCCCGTCGATCCGCACCCCCCTCGACCGCCCCCGATGGTGGGAATTGCTAAATTTTGTTGTCTTAATTCCTATACAAATCAGTACCGAGGTGTAATGGTACATCGATTTTTCAGATATTTTAACGTCTAAAAGCAGTAAATATTCAAATATTCTTACCGGGTTTTCAGCAGAAGGTCTTCATTCGTTTTGTCTTGCACAACGCCATCGAAATTTTCAGTGTGCAAACATTTCAGAATTTTTTTTTGCCTTCAATTTTTTTTGTTTTTTGTCAAAAACTCTGAAATTTGTCAAATTTTTTTCAGCAAACCGTCATTAATCGGCGCCAGGAATTATTCCCCGTCGATCCGCACCCCCCTCGACCGCCCCCGATGGTGGGAATTGCTAAATTTTGTTGTCTAAATTCCTATACAAATCAGTACCGAGGTGCAATGGTACATCAATTTTTCAGATATTTTAACGTCTAAAAGCAGTAAATATTCAAATATTCTTACCGGGTTTTCAGCAGAAGGTCTTCATTCGTTTTGTCTTGCACAACGCCATCGAAATTTTCAGTGTGCAAACATTTCAGAATTTTTTTTTGCCTTAAATTTTTTTTGTTTTTTTTTCAAAAACTCTGAAATTTGTCAATTTTTTTTTAGTAAATCGTCATTAATCGGCGCCAGGAATTATTCCCCGTCGATCCGCACCCCCCTCGACCGCCCCCGATGGTGGGAATTGCTAAATTTTGTTGTCTAAATTCCTATACAAATCAGTACCGAGGTGTAATGGTACATCGATTTTTCAGATATTTTAACGTCTAAATGCAGTAAATATTCACATATTCTTACCGGGTTTTCAGCAGAAGGTCTTCATTCGTTTTGTCTTGCACAACGCCATCGAAATTTTCAGTGTGCAAACATTTCAGATTTTTTTTTTTGCCTTAAATTTTTTTTGTTTTTTGTCAAAAACTCTGAAATTTGTCAAATTTTTTTCAGCAAACCGTCATTAATCGGCGCCAGGAATTATTCCCCGTCGATCCGCACCCCCCTCGACCGCCCTCGATGGTGGGAATTGCTAAATTTTGTTGTCTAAATTCCTATACAAATCAGTACCGAGGTGTAATGGTACATCGATTTTTCAGATATTTTAACGTCTAAAAGCAGTAAATATTCAAATATTCTTACCGGGTTTTCAGCAGAAGGTCTTCATTCGTTTTGTCTTGCACAACGCCATCGAAATTTTCAGTGTGCAAACATTTCAGAATTTTTTTTTGCCTTAAATTTTTTTTGTTTTTTGTCAAAAACTCTGAAATTTGTCAAATTTTTTTCAGCAAACCGTCATTAATCGGCGCCAGGAATTATTCCCCGTCGATCCGCACCCCCCTCGACCGCCCCCGATGGTGGGAATTGCTAAATTTTGTTGTCTAAATTCCTATACAAATCAGTACCGAGGTGTAATGGTACATCGATTTTTCAGATATTTTAACGTCTAAAAGCAGTAAATATTCAAATATTCTTACCGGGTTTTCAGCAGAAGGTCTTCATTCGTTTTGTCTTGCACAACGCCATCGAAATTTTCAGTGTACGAACATTTCAGAATTTTTTTTTGCCTTAATTTTTTTTTGTTTTTGTCAAAAACTCTGAAATTTGTCAAATTTTTTTCAGCAAACCGTCATTAATCGGCGCCAGGATATATTCCCCGTCGATCCGCACCCCCCTCGACCGCCCCCGATGGTGGGAATTGCTAAATTTTGTTGTCTAAATTCCTATACAAATCAGTACCGAGGTGTAATGGTACATCGATTTTTCAGATATTTTAACGTCTAAAAGCAGTAAATATTCACATATTCTTACCGGGTTTTCAGCAGAAGGTCTTCATTCGTTTTGTCTTGCACAACGCCATCGAAATTTTCAGTGTGCAAACATTTCAGAATTTTTTTTTGCCTTAATTTTTTTTTGTTTTTTGTCAAAAACTCTGAAATTTGTTAAATTTTTTTCAGCAAACCGTCATTAATCGGCGCCAGGAATTAGTCCCCGTCGATCCGCACCCCCCTCGACCGCCCCCGATGGTGGGAATTGCTAAATTTTGTTGTCTAAATTCCTATACAAATCAGTACCGAGGTGTAATGGTACATCGATTTTTCAGATATTTTAACGTCTAAAAGCAGTAAATATTCACATATTCTTACCGGGTTTTCAGCAGAAGGTCTTCATTCGTTTTGTCTTGCACAACGCCATCGAAATTTTCAGTGTGCAAACATTTCAGAATTTTTTTTTGCTTTAAATTTTTTTTGTTTTTTTTCAAAAACTCTGAAATTTGTCAAATTTTTTTCAGTAAACCGTCATTAATCGGCGCCAGGAATTATTCCCCGTCGATCCGCACCCCCCTCGACCGCCCCCGATGGTGGGAATTGCTAAATGTTGTTGTCTAAATTCCTATACAAATCAGTACCGAGGTGTAATGGTACATCGATTTTTCAGATATTTTAACGTCTAAAAGCAGTAAATATTCACATATTCTTACCGGGTTTTCAGCAGAAGGTCTTCATTCGTTTTGTCTTGCACAACGCCATCGAAATTTTCAGTGTGCAAACATTTCAGAATTTTTTTTTGCCTTAATTTTTTTTTGTTTTTTGTCAAAAACTCTGAAATTTGTCAAATTTTTTTCAGCAAACCGTCATTAATCGGCGCCAGGAATTATTCCCCGTCGATCCGCACCCCCCTCGACCGCCCTCGATGGTGGGAATTGCTAAATTTTGTTGTCTAAATTCCTATACAAATCAGTACCGAGGTGTAATGGTACATCGATTTTTCAGATATTTTAACGTCTAAAAGCAGTAAATATTCAAATATTCTTACCGGGTTTTCAGCAGAAGGTCTTCATTCGTTTTGTCTTGCACAACGCCATCGAAATTTTCAGTGTGCAAACACTTCAGAATTTTTTTTTGCCTTAATTTTTTTTTGTTTGTTGTCAAAAACTCTGAAATTTGTTAAATTTTTTTCAGCAAACCGTCATTAATCGGCGCCAGGAATTATTCCCCGTCGATCCGCACCCCCCTCGACCGCCCCCGATGGTGGGAATTGCTAAATTTTGTTGTCTAAATTCCTATACAAATCAGTACCGAGGTGTAATGGTACATCGATTTTTCAGATATTTTAACGTCTAAAAGCAGTAAATATTCACATATTCTTACCGGGTTTTCAGCAGAAGGTCTTCATTCGTTTTGTCTTGCACAACGCCATCGAAATTTTCAGTGTGCAAACATTTCAGAATTTTTTTTTGCCTTAAATTTTTTTTGTTTTTTTTCAAAAACTCTGAAATTTGTCAAATTTTTTTCAGTAAACCGTCATTAATCGGCGCCAGGAATTATTCCCCGTCGATCCGCACCCCCCTCGACCGCCCCCGATGGTGGGAATTGCTAAATTTTGTTGTCTAAATTCCTATACAAATCAGTACCGAGGTGTAATGGTACATCGATTTTTCAGATATTTTAACGTCTAAAAGCAGTAAATATTCAAATATTCTTACCGGGTTTTCAGCAGAAGGTCTTCATTCGTTTTGTCTTGCACAACGCCATCGAAATTTTCAGTGTGCAAACATTTCCAGAATCTTTTTTTGCCTTAATTTTTTTTTGTTTTTGTCAAAAACTCTGAAATTTGTCAAATTTTTTTCAGCAAACCGTCATTAATCGGCGCCAGGATATATTCCCCGTCGATCCGCACCCCCCTCGACCGCCCCCGATGGTGGGAATTGCTAAATTTTGTTATCTAAATTCCTATACAAATCAGTACCGAGGTGTAATGGTACATCGATTTTTCAGATATTTTAACGTCTAAAAGCAGTAAATATTCAAATATTCTTACCGGGTTTTCAGCAGAAGGTCTTCATTCGTTTTGTCTTGCACAACGCCATCGAAATTTTCAGTGTGCAAACATTTCAGAATTTTTTTTGGCTTAAATTTTTTTTGTTTTTTGTCAAAAACTCTGAAATTTGTCAAATTTTTTTCAGCAAACGTCATTAATCGGCGCCAGGAATTATTCCCCGTCGATCCGCATCCCCCTCGACCGCCCCCGATGGTGGGAATTGCTAAATTTTGTTGTCTAAATTCCTATACAAATCAGTACCGAGGTGTAATGGTACATCGATTTTTCAGATATTTTAACGTCTAAAAGCAGTAAATATTCAAATATTCTTACCGGGTTTTCAGCAGAAGGTCTTCATTCGTTTTGTCTTGCACAACGCCATCGAAATTTTCAGTGTGCAAACATTTCAGAATTTTTTTTTGCCTTAAATTTTTTTTGTTTTTTGTCAAAAACTCTGAAATTTGTCAAATTTTTTTCAGCAAACGTCATTAATCGGCGCCAGGAATTATTCCCCGTCGATCCGCACCCCCCTCGACCGCCCCCGATGGTGGGAATTGCTAAATTTTGTTGTCTTAATTCCTATACAAATCAGTACCGAGGTGTAATGGTACATCGATTTTCAGATATTTTAACGTCTAAAAGCAGTAAATATTCAAATATTCTTACCGGGTTTTCAGCAGAAGGTCTTCATTCGTTTTGTCTTGCACAACGCCATCGAAATTTTCAGTGTGCATACATTTCAGAATTTTTTTTTGCCTTAATTGTTTTTTGTTTTTTGTCAAAAACTCTGAAATTTGTCAATCTTTTTTCAGCAAACCGTAATTAATCGGCGCCAGGAATTATTCCCCGTCGATCCGCACCCCCCTCGACCGCCCCCGATGGTGGGAATTGCTAAATTTTGTTGTCTAAATTCCTATACAAATCAGTACCGTACCGAGGTGTAATGGTACATCGATTTTTCAGATATTTTAACGTCTAAAAGCAGTAAATATTCAAATATTCTTACCGGGTTTTCAGCAGAAGGTCTTCATTCGTTTTGTCTTGCACAACGCCATCGAAATTTTCAGTGTGCAAACACTTCAGAATTTTTTTTTGCCTTAAATTTTTTTTGTTTTTTGTCAAAAACTCTGAAATTTGTTAAATTTTTTTCAGCAAACCGTCATTAGTCGGCGCCAGGAATTAGTCCCCGTCGATCCGCACCCCCCTCGACCGCCCACGATGGTGGGAATTGCTAAATTTTGTTGTCTAAATTCCTATACAAATCAGTACCGAGGTGTAATGGTACATCGATTTTTCAGATATTTTAACGTCTAAAAGCAGTAAATATTCACATATTCTTACCGGGTTTTCAGCAGAAGGTCTTCATTCGTTTTGTCTTGCACAACGCCATCGAAATTTTCAGTGTGCAAACATTTCAGAATTTTTTTTTGCCTTAAATTTTTTTTGATTTTTGTCAAAAACTCTGAAATTTGTCAAATTTTTTTCAGCAAACGTCATTAATCGGCGCCAGGAATTATTCCCCGTCGATCCGCACCCCCCTCGACCGCCCCCGATGGTGGGAATTGCTAAATTTTGTTGTCTAAATTCCTATACAAATCAGTACCGAGGTGTAATGGTACATCGATTTTTCAGATATTTTAACGTCTAAAAGCAGTAAATATTCAAATATTCTTACCGGGTTTTCAGCAGAAGGTCTTCATTCGTTTTGTCTTGCACAACGCCATCGAAATTTTCAGTGTGCAAACACTTCAGAATTTTTTTTTGCCTTAATTTTTTTTTGTTTTTTGTCAAAAACTCTGAAATTTGTTAAATTTTTTTCAGCAAACCGTCATTAATCGGCGCCAGGAATTATTCCCCGTCGATCCGCACCCCCCTCGACCGCCCCCGATGGTGGGAATTGCTAAATTTTGTTGTCTAAATTCCTATACAAATCAGTACCGAGGTGTAATGGTACATCGATTTTTCAGATATTTTAACGTCTAAAAGCAGTAAATATTCACATATTCTTACCGGGTTTTCAGCAGAAGGTCTTCATTCGTTTTGTCTTGCACAACGCCATCGAAATTTTCAGTGTGCAAACATTTCAGAATTTTTTTTTGCCTAAAATTTTTTTTGTTTTTTTTCAAAAACTCTGAAATTTGTCAAATTTTTTTCAGTAAACCGTCATTAATCGGCGCCAGGAATTATTCCCCGTCGATCCGCACCCCCCTCGACCGCCCCCGATGGTGGGAATTGCTAAATGTTGTTGTCTAAATTCCTATACAAATCAGTACCGTACCGAGGTGTAATGGTGCATCGATTTTTCAGATATTTTAACGTCTAAAAGCAGTAAATATTCACATATTCTTACCGGGTTTTCAGCAGAAGGTCTTCATTCGTTTTGTCTTGCACAACGCCATCGAAATTTTCAGTGTGCAAACATTTCAGAATTTTTTTTTGCCTTAATTTTTTTTTGTTTTTTTCAAAAACTCTGAAATTTGTCAAATTTTTTTCAGCAAACCGTCATTAATCGGCGCCAGGAATTATTCCCCGTCGATCCGCACCCCCCTCGACCGCCCCCGATGGTGGGAATTGCTAAATTTTGTTGTCTAAATTCCTATACAAATCAGTACCGAGGTGTAATGGTACATCGATTTTTCAGATATTTTAACGTCTAAAAGCAGTAAATATTCACATATTCTTACCGGGTTTTCAGCAGAAGGTCTTCATTCGTTTTGTCTTGCACAACGCCATTGAAATTTTCAGTGTACGAACATTTCAGAATTTTTTTTTGCCTTAAATTTTTTTTGTTTTTTGTCAAAAACTCTGAAATTTGTCAAATTTTTTGCAGCAAACCGTCATTAATCGGCGCCAGGAATTATTCCCCGTCGATCCGCACCCCCCTCGACCGCCCCCGATGGTGGGAATTGCTAAATTTTGTTGTCTAAATTCCTATACAAATCAGTACCGAGGTGTAATGGTACATCGATTTTTCAGATATTTTAACGTCTAAAAGCAGTAAATATTCACATATTCTTACCGGGTTTTCAGCAGAAGGTCTTCATTCGTTTTGTCTTGCACAACGCCATCGAAATTTTCAGTGTGCAAACATTTCAGAATTTTTTTTTGCCTTAATTTTTTTTTGTTTTTTGTCAAAAACTCTGAAATTTGTCAAACTTTTTTCAGCAAACCGTAATTAATCGGCGCCAGGAATTATTCCCCGTCGATCCGCACCCCCCTCGACCGCCCCCGATGGTGGGAATTGCTAAATTTTGTTGTCTAAATTCCTATACAAATCAGTACCGAGGTGTAATGGTACATCGATTTTTCAGATATTTTAACGTCTAAAAGCAGTAAATATTCAAATATTCTTACCGGGTTTTCAGCAGAAGGTCTTCATTCGTTTTGTCTTGCACAACGCCATCGAAATTTTCAGTGTGCATACATTTCAGAATTTTTTTTTGCCTTAATTTTTTTTTGTTTTTTGTCAAAAACTCTAAAATTTGTCAAATTTTTTTCAGCAAACCGTCATTAATCGGCGCCAGGAATTATTCCCCGTCGATCCGTACCCCCCTCGACCGCCCCCGATGGTGGGAATTGCTAAATTTTGTTGTCTAAATTCCTATACAAATCAGTACCGAGGTGTAATGGTACATCGATTTTTCAGATATTTTAACGTCTAAAAGCAGTAAATATTCAAATATTCTTACCGGGTTTTCAGCAGAAGGTCTTCATTCGTTTTGTCTTGCACAACGCCATCGAAATTTTCAGTGTGCAAACATTTCAGAATTTTTTTTTGCCTTAAATTTTTTTTGTTTTTTGTCAAAAACTCTGAAATTTGTCAAATTTTTTTCAGCAAACCGTCATTAATCGGCGCCAGGAATTATTCCCCGTCGATCCGCACCCCCCTCGACCGCCCCCGATGGTGGGAATTGCTAAATTTTGTTGTCTAAATTCCTATACAAATCAGTACCGAGGTGTAATGGTACATCGATTTTTCAGATATTTTAACGTCTAAAAGCAGTAAATATTCAAATATTCTTACCGGGTTTTCAGCAGAAGGTCTTCATTCGTTTTGTCTTGCACAACGCCATTGAAATTTTCAGTGTACGAACATTTCAGAATTTTTTTTTGCCTTAAATTTTTTTTGTTTTTTGTCAAAAACTCTGAAATTTGTCAATTTTTTTTCAGCAAACCGTCATTAATCGGCGCCAGGAATTATTCCCCGTCGATCCGCACCCCCCTCGACCGCCCCCGATGGTGGGAATTGCTAAATTTTGTTGTCTAAATTCCTATACAAATCAGTACCGAGGTGTAATGGTACATCGATTTTTCAGATATTTTAACGTCTAAAAGCAGTAAATATTCAAATATTCTTACCGGGTTTTCAGCAGAAGGTCTTCATTCGTTTTGTCTTGCACAACGCCATCGAAATTTTCAGTGTGCAAACATTTCAGAATTTTTTTTTGCCTTAATTTTTTTTTTTTTTTTTTCAAAAACTCTGAAATTTGTCAAATTTTTTTCAGCAAACCGTCATTAATCGGCGCCAGGAATTATTCCCCGTCGATCCGCACCCCCCTCGACCGCCCCCGATGGTGGGAATTGCTAAATTTTGTTGTCTAAATTCCTATACAAATCAGTACCGAGGTGTAATGGTACATCGATTTTTCAGATATTTTAACGTCTAAAAGCAGTAAATATTCACATATTCTTACCGGGTTTTCAGCAGAAGGTCTTCATTCGTTTTGTCTTGCACAACGCCATCGAAATTTTCAGTGTGCAAACATTTCAGAATTTTTTTTTGCCTTAAATTTTTTTTGTTTTTTTTCAAAAACTCTGAAATTTGTCAAATTTTTTTCAGTAAACCGTCATTAATCGGCGCCAGGAATTATTCCCCGTCGATCCGCACCCCCCTCGACCGCCCCCGATGGTGGGAATTGCTAAATGTTGTTGTCTAAATTCCTATACAAATCAGTACCGTACCGAGGTGTAATGGTACATCGATTTTTCAGATATTTTAACGTCTAAAAGCAGTAAATATTCAAATATTCTTACCGGGTTTTCAGCAGAAGGTCTTCATTCGTTTTGTCTTGCACAACGCCATCGAAATTTTCAGTGTGCAAACATTTCAGAATTTTTTTTTGCCTTAAATTTTTTTTGTTTTTTGTCAAAAACTCTGAAATTTGTCAAATTTTTTTCAGCAAACCGTCATTAATCGGCGCCAGGAATTATTCCCCGTCGATCCGCACCCCCCTCGACCGCCCCCGATGGTGGGAATTGCTAAATTTTGTTGTCTAAATTCCTATACAAATCAGTACCGAGGTGTAATGGTACATCGATTTTTCAGATATTTTAACGTCTAAAAGCAGTAAATATTCAAATATTCTTACCGGGTTTTCAGCAGAAGGTCTTCATTCGTTTTGTCTTGCACAACGCCATCGAAATTTTCAGTGTGCAAACACTTCAGAATTTTTTTTTGCCTTAAATTTTTTTTGTTTTTTGTCAAAAACTCTGAAATTTGTTAAATTTTTTTCAGCAAACCGTCATTAGTCGGCGCCAGGAATTAGTCCCCGTCGATCCGCACCCCCCTCGACCGCCCACGATGGTGGGAATTGCTAAATTTTGTTGTCTAAATTCCTATACAAATCAGTACCGAGGTGTAATGGTACATCGATTTTTCAGATATTTTAACGTCTAAAAGCAGTAAATATTCACATATTCTTACCGGGTTTTCAGCAGAAGGTCTTCATTCGTTTTGTCTTGCACAACGCCATCGAAATTTTCAGTGTGCAAACATTTCAGAATTTTTTTTTGCCTTAATTTTTTTTTGTTTTTTTTCAAAAACTCTGAAATTTGTCAAATTTTTTTCAGTAAACCGTCATTAATCGGCGCCAGGAATTATTCCCCGTCGATCCGCACCCCCCTCGACCGCCCCCGATGGTGGGAATTGCTAAATGTTGTTGTCTAAATTCCTATACAAATCAGTACCGTACCGAGGTGTAATGGTACATCGATTTTTCAGATATTTTAACGTCTAAAAGCAGTAAATATTCAAATATTCTTACCGGGTTTTCAGCAGAAGGTCTTCATTCGTTTTGTCTTGCACAACGCCATCGAAATTTTCAGTGTGCAAACATTTCAGAATTTTTTTTTGCCTTAAATTTTTTTTGTTTTTTGTCAAAAACTCTGAAATTTGTCAAATTTTTTTCAGCAAACGTCATTAATCGGCGCCAGGAATTATTCCCCGTCGATCCGCACCCCCCTCGACCGCCCCCGATGGTGAGAATTGCTAAATTTTGTTATCTAAATTCCTATACAAATCAGTACCGAGGTGTAATGGTACATCGATTTTTCAGATATTTTAACGTCTAAAAGCAGTAAATATTCAAATATTCTTACCGGGTTTTCAGCAGAAGGTCTTCATTCGTTTTGTCTTGCACAACGCCATCGAAATTTTCAGTGTGCAAACACTTCAGAATTTTTTTTTGCCTTAAATTTTTTTTGTTTTTTGTCAAAAACTCTGAAATTTGTCAAATTTTTTTCAGCAAACCGTCATTAATCGGCGCCAGGATATATTCCCCGTCGATCCGCACCCCCCTCGACCGCCCCCGATGGTGGGAATTGCTAAATTTTGTTGTCTAAATTCCTATACAAATCAGTACCGAGGTGTAATGGTACATCGATTTTTCAGATATTTTAACGTCTAAAAGCAGTAAATATTCACATATTCTTACCGGGTTTTCAGCAGAAGGTCTTCATTCGTTTTGTCTTGCACAACGCCATCGAAATTTTCAGTGTGCAAACATTTCAGATTTTTTTTTAGCCTTAATTTTTTTTTGTTTTTTGTCAAAAACTCTGAAATTTGTTAAATTTTTTTCAGCAAACCGTCATTAATCGGCGCCAGGAATTAGTCCCCGTCGATCCGCACCCCCCTCGACCGCCCCCGATGGTGGGAATTGCTAAATTTTGTTGTCTAAATTCCTATACAAATCAGTACCGAGGTGTAATGGTACATCGATTTTTCAGATATTTTAACGTCTAAAAGCAGTAAATATTCACATATTCTTACCGGGTTTTCAGCAGGTCTTCATTCGTTTTGTCTTGCACAACGCCATCGAAATTTTCAGTGTGCAAACACTTCAGAATTTTTTTTTGCCTTAAATTTTTTTTGTTTTTTGTCAAAAACTCTGAAATTTGTTAAATTTTTTTCAGCAAACCGTCATTAGTCGGCGCCAGGAATTAGTCCCCGTCGATCCGCACCCCCCTCGACCGCCCACGATGGTGGGAATTGCTAAATTTTGTTGTCTAAATTCCTATACAAATCAGTACCGAGGTGTAATGGTACATCGATTTTTCAGATATTTTAACGTCTAAAAGCAGTAAATATTCAAATATTCTTACCGGGTTTTCAGCAGAAGGTCTTCATTCGTTTTGTCTTGCACAACGCCATCGAAATTTTCAGTGTGCAAACATTTCAGAATTTTTTTTTGCCTTAAATTTTTTTTGTTTTTTTCAAAAACTCTGAAATTTGTCAAATTTTTTTCAGTAAACCGTCATTAATCGGCGCCAGGAATTATTCCCCGTCGATCCGCACCCCCCTCGACCGCCCCCGATGGTGGGAATTGCTAAATGTTGTTGTCTAAATTCCTATACAAATCAGTACCGTACCGAGGTGTAATGGTACATCGATTTTTCAGATATTTTAACGTCTAAAAGCAGTAAATATTCAAATATTCTTACCGGGTTTTCAGCAGAAGGTCTTCATTCGTTTTGTCTTGCACAACGCCATCGAAATTTTCAGTGAGCAAACATTTCAGAATTTTTTTTTGCCTTAATTTTTTTTTGTTTTTTGTCAAAAACTCTGAAATTTGTCAAATTTTTTTCAGCAAACCGTCATTAATCGGCGCCAGGAATTATTCCCCGTCGATCCGCACCCCCCTCGACCGCCCTCGATAGTGGGAATTGCTAAATTTTGTTGTCTAAATTCCTATACAAATCAGTACCGAGGTGTAATGGTACATCGATTTTTCAGATATTTTAACGTCTAAAAGCAGTAAATATTCAAATATTCTTACCGGGTTTTCAGCAGAAGGTCTTCATTCGTTTTGTCTTGCACAACGCCATCGAAATTTTCAGTGTGCAAACACTTCAGAATTTTTTTTTGCCTTAATTTTTTTTTGTTTTTTGTCAAAAACTCTGAAATTTGTTAAATTTTTTTCAGCAAACCGTCATTAATCGGCGCCAGGAATTATTCCCCGTCGATCCGCACCCCCCTCGACCGCCCCCGATGGTGGGAATTGCTAAATTTTGTTGTCTAAATTCCTATACAAATCAGTACCGAGGTGTAATGGTACATCGATTTTTCAGATATTTTAACGTCTAAAAGCAGTAAATATTCACATATTCTTACCGGGTTTTCAGCAGAAGGTCTTCATTCGTTTTGTCTTGCACAACGCCATCGAAATTTTCAGTGTGCAAACATTTCAGAATTTTTTTTTGCCTAAAATTTTTTTTGTTTTTTTTCAAAAACTCTGAAATTTGTCAAATTTTTTTCAGTAAACCGTCATTAATCGGCGCCAGGAATTATTCCCCGTCGATCCGCACCCCCCTCGACCGCCCCCGATGGTGGGAATTGCTAAATGTTGTTGTCTAAATTCCTATACAAATCAGTACCGTACCGAGGTGTAATGGTACATCGATTTTTCAGATATTTTAACGTCTAAAAGCAGTAAATATTTAAATATTCTTACCGGGTTTTCAGCAGAAGGTCTTCATTCGTTTTGTCTTGCACAACGCCATCGAAATTTTCAGTGTGCAAACATTTCAGATTTTTTTTTTTGCCTTAAATTTTTTTTGTTTTTTGTCAAAAACTCTGAAATTTGTCAATTTTTTTTCAGCAAACCGTCATTAATCGGCGCCAGGAATTATTCCCCGTCGATCCGCACCCCCCTCGACCGCCCCCGATGGTGGGAATTGCTAAATGTTGTTGTCTAAATTCCTATACAAATCAGTACCGTACCGAGGTGTAATGGTACATCGATTTTTCAGATATTTTAACGTCTAAAAGCAGTAAATATTTAAATATTCTTACCGGGTTTTCAGCAGAAGGTCTTCATTCGTTTTGTCTTGCACAACGCCATCGAAATTTTCAGTGTGCAAACATTTCAGATTTTTTTTTTTGCCTTAAATTTTTTTTTTTTTTTGTCAAAAACTCTGAAATTTGTCAATTTTTTTTCAGCAAACCGTCATTAATCGGCGCCAGGAATTATTCCCCGTCGATCCGCACCCCCCTCGACCGCCCCCGATGGTGGGAATTGCTAAATTTTGTTGTCTAAATTCCTATACAAATCAGTACCGAGGTGTAATGGTACATCGATTTTTCAGATATTTTAACGTCTAAAAGCAGTAAATATTCACATATTCTTACCGGGTTTTCAGCAGAAGGTCTTCATTCGTTTTGTCTTGCACAACGCCATCGAAATTTTCAGTGTGCAAACATTTCAGAATTTTTTTTTGCCTTAATTTTTTTTTGTTTTTTGTCAAAAACTCTGAAATTTGTCAAACTTTTTTCAGCAAACCTTAATTAATCGGCGCCAGGAATTATTCCCCGTCGATCCGCACCCCCCTCGACCGCCCCCGATGGTGGGAATTGCTAAATTTTGTTGTCTAAATTCCTATACAAATCAGTACCGAGGTGTAATGGTACATCGATTTTTCAGATATTTTAACGTCTAAAAGCAGTAAATATTCAAATATTCTTACCGGGTTTTCAGCAGAAGGTCTTCATTCGTTTTGTCTTGCACAACGCCATCGAAATTTTCAGTGTGCATACATTTCAGAATTTTTTTTTGCCTTAATTTTTTTTTGTTTTTTGTCAAAAACTCTAAAATTTGTCAAATTTTTTTCAGCAAACCGTCATTAATCGGCGCCAGGAATTATTCCCCGTCGATCCGTACCCCCCTCGACCGCCCCCGATGGTGGGAATTGCTAAATTTTGTTGTCTAAATTCCTATACAAATCAGTACCGAGGTGTAATGGTACATCGATTTTTCAGATATTTTAACGTCTAAAAGCAGTAAATATTCAAATATTCTTACCGGGTTTTCAGCAGAAGGTCTTCATTCGTTTTGTCTTGCACAACGCCATCGAAATTTTCAGTGTGCAAACATTTCAGAATTTTTTTTTGCCTTAAATTTTTTTTGTTTTTTGTCAAAAACTCTGAAATTTGTCAAATTTTTTTCAGCAAACCGTCATTAATCGGCGCCAGGAATTATTCCCCGTCGATCCGCACCCCCCTCGACCGCCCCCGATGGTGGGAATTGCTAAATTTTGTTGTCTAAATTCCTATACAAATCAGTACCGAGGTGTAATGGTACATCGATTTTTCAGATATTTTAACGTCTAAAAGCAGTAAATATTCAAATATTCTTACCGGGTTTTCAGCAGAAGGTCTTCATTCGTTTTGTCTTGCACAACGCCATTGAAATTTTCAGTGTACGAACATTTCAGAATTTTTTTTTGCCTTAAATTTTTTTTGTTTTTTGTCAAAAACTCTGAAATTTGTCAATTTTTTTTCAGCAAACCGTCATTAATCGGCGCCAGGAATTATTCCCCGTCGATCCGCACCCCCCTCGACCGCCCCCGATGGTGGGAATTGCTAAATTTTGTTGTCTAAATTCCTATACAAATCAGTACCGAGGTGTAATGGTACATCGATTTTTCAGATATTTTAACGTCTAAAAGCAGTAAATATTCACATATTCTTACCGGGTTTTCAGCAGAAGGTCTTCATTCGTTTTGTCTTGCACAACGCCATCGAAATTTTCAGTGTGCAAACATTTCAGAATTTTTTTTTGCCTTAATTTTTTTTTGTTTTTTTTCAAAAACTCTGAAATTTGTCAAATTTTTTTCAGCAAACCGTCATTAATCGGCGCCAGGAATTATTCCCCGTCGATCCGCACCCCCCTCGACCGCCCCCGATGGTGGGAATTGCTAAATTTTGTTGTCTAAATTCCTATACAAATCAGTACCGAGGTGTAATGGTACATCGATTTTTCAGATATTTTAACGTCTAAAAGCAGTAAATATTCACATATTCTTACCGGGTTTTCAGCAGAAGGTCTTCATTCGTTTTGTCTTGCACAACGCCATCGAAATTTTCAGTGTGCAAACATTTCAGATTTTTTTTTTGCCTTAAATTTTTTTTGTTTTTTTTCAAAAACTCTGAAATTTGTCAAATTTTTTTCAGTAAACCGTCATTAATCGGCGCCAGGAATTATTCCCCGTCGATCCGCACCCCCCTCGACCGCCCCCGATGGTGGGAATTGCTAAATGTTTTTGTCTAAATTCCTATACAAATCAGTACCGTACCGAGGTGTAATGGTACATCGATTTTTCAGATATTTTAACGTCTAAAAGCAGTAAATATTCAAATATTCTTACCGGGTTTTCAGCAGAAGGTCTTCATTCGTTTTGTCTTGCACAACGCCATCGAAATTTTCAGTGTGCAAACATTTCAGAATTTTTTTTTGCCTTAAATTTTTTTTGTTTTTTGTCAAAAACTCTGAAATTTGTCAAATTTTTTTCAGCAAACCGTCATTAATCGGCGCCAGGAATTATTCCCCGTCGATCCGCACCCCCCTCGACCGCCCCCGATGGTGGGAATTGCTAAATTTTGTTGTCTAAATTCCTATACAAATCAGTACCGAGGTGTAATGGTACATCGATTTTTCAGATATTTTAACGTCTAAAAGCAGTAAATATTCAAATATTCTTACCGGGTTTTCAGCAGAAGGTCTTCATTCGTTTTGTCTTGCACAACGCCATCGAAATTTTCAGTGTGCAAACACTTCAGAATTTTTTTTTGCCTTAAATTTTTTTTGTTTTTTGTCAAAAACTCTGAAATTTGTTAAATTTTTTTCAGCAAACCGTCATTAGTCGGCGCCAGGAATTAGTCCCCGTCGATCCGCACCCCCCTCGACCGCCCAAGATGGTGGGAATTGCTAAATTTTGTTGTCTAAATTCCTATACAAATCAGTACCGAGGTGTAATGGTACATCGATTTTTCAGATATTTTAACGTCTAAAAGCAGTAAATATTCACATATTCTTACCGGGTTTTCAGCAGAAGGTCTTCATTCGTTTTGTCTTGCACAACGCCATCGAAATTTTCAGTGTGCAAACATTTCAGAATTTTTTTTTGCCTTAATTTTTTTTTGTTTTTTTTCAAAAACTCTGAAATTTGTCAAATTTTTTTCAGTAAACCGTCATTAATCGGCGCCAGGAATTATTCCCCGTCGATCCGCACCCCCCTCGACCGCCCCCGATGGTGGGAATTGCTAAATGTTGTTGTCTAAATTCCTATACAAATCAGTACCGTACCGAGGTGTAATGGTACATCGATTTTTCAGATATTTTAACGTCTACAAGCAGTAAATATTCAAATATTCTTACCGGGTTTTCAGCAGAAGGTCTTCATTCGTTTTGTCTTGCACAACGCCATCGAAATTTTCAGTGTGCAAACATTTCAGATTTTTTTTTTGCCTTAAATTTTTTTTGTTTTTTGTCAAAAACTCTGAAATTTGTCAATTTTTTTTCAGCAAACCGTCATTAATCGGCGCCAGGAATTATTCCCCGTCGATCCGCACCCCCCTCGACCGCCCCCGATGGTGGGAATTGCTAAATTTTGTTGTCTAAATTCCTATACAAATCAGTACCGAGGTGTAATGGTACATCGATTTTTCAGATATTTTAACGTCTAAAAGCAGTAAATATTCAAATATTCTTACCGGGTTTTCAGCAGAAGGTCTTCATTCGTTTTGTCTTGCACAACGCCATCGAAATTTTCGGTGTACAAACATTTCAGAATTTTTTTTTGCCTTAAATTTTTTTTGTTTTTTGTCAAAAACTCTGAAATTTGTCAAATTTTTTTCAGCAAACCGTCATTAATCGGCGCCAGGAATTATTCCCCGTCGATCCGCACCCCCCTCGACCGCCCCCGATGGGGGGAATTGCTAAATTTTGTTGTCTAAATTCCTATACAAATCAGTACCGAGGTGTAATGGTACATCGATTTTTCAGATATTTTAACGTCTAAAAGCAGTAAATATTCACATATTCTTACCGGGTTTTCAGCAGAAGGTCTTCATTCGTTTTGTCTTGCACAACGCCATTGAAATTTTCAGTGTACGAATATTTCAGAATTTTTTTTTGCCTTAAATTTTTTTTGTTTTTTGTCAAAAACTCTGAAATTTGTCAAATTTTTTTCAGCAAACCGTCATTAATCGGCGCCAGGAATTATTCCCCGTCGATCCGCACCCCCCTCGACCGCCCCCGATGGTGAGAATTGCTTAATTTTGTTATCTAAATTCCTATACAAATCAGTACCGAGGTGTAATGGTACATCGATTTTTCAGATATTTTAACGTCTAAAAGCAGTAAATATTCAAATATTCTTACCGGGTTTTCAGCAGAAGGTCTTCATTCGTTTTGTCTTGCACAACGCCATCGAAATTTTCAGTGTGCAAACATTTCAGAATTTTTTTTTGCCTTAAATTTTTTTTGTTTTTTGTCAAAAACTCTGAAATTTGTCAAATTTTTTTCAGCAAACGTCATTAATCGGCGCCAGGAATTATTCCCCGTCGATCCGCACCCCCCTCGACCGCCCCCGATGGTGAGAATTGCTAAATTTTGTTATCTAAATTCCTATACAAATCAGTACCGAGGTGTAATGGTACATCGATTTTTCAGATATTTTAACGTCTAAAAGCAGTAAATATTCAAATATTCTTACCGGGTTTTCAGCAGAAGGTCTTCATTCGTTTTGTCTTGCACAACGCCATCGAAATTTTCAGTGTGCAAACACTTCAGAATTTTTTTTTGCCTTAAATTTTTTTTGTTTTTTGTCAAAAACTCTGAAATTTGTCAAATTTTTTTCAGCAAACCGTCATTAATCGGCGCCAGGATATATTCCCCGTCGATCCGCACCCCCCTCGACCGCCCCCGATGGTGGGAATTGCTAAATTTTGTTGTCTAAATTCCTATACAAATCAGTACCGAGGTGTAATGGTACATCGATTTTTCAGATATTTTAACGTCTAAAAGCAGTAAATATTCACATATTCTTACCGGGTTTTCAGCAGAAGGTCTTCATTCGTTTTGTCTTGCACAACGCCATCGAAATTTTCAGTGTGCAAACATTTCAGAATTTTTTTTAGCCTTAATTTTTTTTTGTTTTTTGTCAAAAACTCTGAAATTTGTTAAATTTTTTTCAGCAAACCGTCATTAATCGGCGCCAGGAATTAGTCCCCGTCGATCCGCACCCCCCTCGACCGCCCCCGATGGTGGGAATTGCTAAATTTTGTTGTCTAAATTCCTATACAAATCAGTACCGAGGTGTAATGGTACATCGATTTTTCAGATATTTTAACGTCTAAAAGCAGTAAATATTCACATATTCTTACCGGGTTTTCAGCAGAAGGTCTTCATTCGTTTTGTCTTGCACAACGCCATCGAAATTTTCAGTGTGCAAACACTTCAGAATTTTTTTTTGCCTTAAATTTTTTTTGTTTTTTGTCAAAAACTATGAAATTTGTTAAATTTTTTTCAGCAAACCGTCATTAGTCGGCGCCAGGAATTAGTCCCCGTCGATCCGCACCCCCCTCGACCGCCCACGATGGTGGGAATTGCTAAATTTTGTTGTCTAAATTCCTATACAAATCAGTACCGAGGTGTAATGGTACATCGATTTTTCAGATATTTTAACGTCTAAAAGCAGTAAATATTCACATATTCTTACCGGGTTTTCAGCAGAAGGTCTTCATTCGTTTTGTCTTGCACAACGCCATCGAAATTTTCAGTGTGCAAACATTTCAGAATTTTTTTTTGCCTTAATTTTTTTTTGTTTTTTTTCAAAAACTCTGAAATTTGTCAAATTTTTTTCAGTAAACCGTCATTAATCGGCGCCAGGAATTATTCCCCGTCGATCCGCACCCCCCTCGACCGCCCCCGAGGGTGGGAATTGCTAAATGTTGTTGTCTAAATTCCTATACAAATCAGTACCGTACCGAGGTGTAATGGTACATCGATTTTTCAGATATTTTAACGTCTAAAAGCAGTAAATATTTAAATATTCTTACCGGGTTTTCAGCAGAAGGTCTTCATTCGTTTTGTCTTGCACAACGCCATCGAAATTTTCAGTGTGCAAACATTTCAGATTTTTTTTTTTGCCTTAAATTTTTTTTGTTTTTTTTCAAAAACTCTGAAATTTGTCAATTTTTTTTCAGCAAACCGTCATTAATCGGCGCCAGGAATTATTCCCCGTCGATCCGCACCCCCCTCGACCGCCCCCGATGGTGGGAATTGCTAAATGTTGTTGTCTAAATTCCTATACAAATCAGTACCGTACCGAGGTGTAATGGTACATCGATTTTTCAGATATTTTAACGTCTAAAAGCAGTAAATATTTAAATATTCTTACCGGGTTTTCAGCAGAAGGTCTTCATTCGTTTTGTCTTGCACAACGCCATCGAAATTTTCAGTGTGCAAACATTTCAGATTTTTTTTTTTGCCTTAAATTTTTTTTGTTTTTTGTCAAAAACTCTGAAATTTGTCAATTTTTTTTCAGCAAACCGTCATTAATCGGCGCCAGGAATTATTCCCCGTCGATCCGCACCCCCCTCGACCGCCCCCGATGGTGGGAATTGCTAAATTTTGTTGTCTAAATTCCTATACAAATCAGTACCGAGGTGTAATGGTACATCGATTTTTCAGATATTTTAACGTCTAAAAGCAGTAAATATTCACATATTCTTACCGGGTTTTCAGCAGAAGGTCTTCATTCGTTTTGTCTTGCACAACGCCATCGAAATTTTCAGTGTGCAAACATTTCAGAATTTTTTTTTGCCTTAAATTTTTTTTGTTTTTTGTCAAAAACTCTGAAATTTGTCAAATTTTTTTCAGCAAACGTCATTAATCGGCGCCAGGAATTATTCCCCGTCGATCCGCACCCCCCTCGACCGCCCCCGATGGTGGGAATTGATAAAATTTGTTGTCTTAATTCCTATACAAATCAGTACCGAGGTGTAATGGTACATCGATTTTTCAGATATTTTAACGTCTAAAAGCAGTAAATATTCAAATATTCTTACCGGGTTTTCAGCAGAAGGTCTTCATTCGTTTTGTCTTGCACAACGCCATCGAAATTTTCAGTGTGCAAACATTTCAGATTTTTTTTTTGCCTTAAATTTTTTTTGATTTTTGTCAAAAACTCTGAAATTTGTCAAATTTTTTTCAGCAAACGTCATTAATCGGCGCCAGGAATTATTCCCCGTCGATCCGCACCCCCCTCGACCGCCCCCGATGGTGGGAATTGCTAAATTTTGTTGTCTAAATTCCTATACAAATCAGTACCAAGGTGTAATGGTACATCGATTTTTCAGATATTTTAACGTCTAAAAGCAGTAAATATTCACATATTCTTACCGGGTTTTCAGCAGAAGGTCTTCATTCGTTTTGTCTTGCACAACGCCATCGAAATTTTCAGTGTGCAAACATTTCAGAATTTTTTTTTGCCTTAATTTTTTTTTGTTTTTTGTCAAAAACTCTGAAATTTGTCAAATTTTTTTCAGCAAACGTCATTAATCGGCGCCAGGAATTATTCCCCGTCGATCCGCACCCCCCTCGACCGCCCCCGATGGTGGGAATTGCTAAATTTTGTTGTCTTAATTCCTATACAAATCAGTACCGAGGTGTAATGGTACATCGATTTTTCAGATATTTTAACGTCTAAAAGCAGTAAATATTCAAATATTCTTACCGGGTTTTCAGCAGAAGGTCTTTATTCGTTTTGTCTTGCACAACGCCATCGAAATTTTCAGTGTGCAAACATTTCAGAATTTTTTTTTGCCTTAAATTTTTTTTGTTTTTTGTCAAAAACTCTGAAATTTGTCAAATTTTTTTCAGCAAACCGTCATTAATCGGCGCCAGGAATTATTCCCCGTCGATCCGCACCCCCCTCGACCGCCCCCGATGGTGGGAATTGCTAAATTTTGTTATCTAAATTCCTATACAAATCAGTACCGAGGTGTAATGGTACATCGATTTTTCAGATATTTTAACGTCTAAAAGCAGTAAATATTCACATATTCTTACCGGGTTTTCAGCAGAAGGTCTTCATTCGTTTTGTCTTGCACAACGCCATTGAAATTTTCAGTGTACGAATATTTAAGAATTTTTTTTGCCTTAAATTTTTTTTGTTTTTTGTCAAAAACTCTGAAATTTGTCAAATTTTTTTCAGCAAACCGTCATTAATCGGCGCCAGGAATTATTCCCCGTCGATCCGCACCCCCCTCGACCGCCCCCGATGGTGGGAATTGCTAAATTTTGTTGTCTAAATTCCTATACAAATCAGTACCGAGGTGTAATGGTACATCGATTTTTCAGATATTTTAACGTCTAAAAGCAGTAAATATTCACATATTCTTACCGGGTTTTCAGCAGAAGGTCTTCATTCGTTTTGTCTTGCACAACGCCATCGAAATTTTCAGTGTGCAAACATTTCAGAATTTTTTTTTGCCTTAATTTTTTTTTGTTAATCGGCGCCAGGAATTATTCCCCGTCGATCCGCACCCCCCTCGACCGCCCCCGATGGTGGGAATTGCTAAATTTTGTTGTCTTAATTCCTATACAAATCAGTACCGAGGTGTAATGGTACATCGATTTTTCAGATATTTTAACGTCTAAAAGCAGTAAATATTCAAATATTCTTACCGGGTTTTCAGCAGAAGGTCTTCATTCGTTTTGTCTTGCACAACGCCATCGAAATTTTCAGTGTGCATACATTTCAGAATTTTTTTTTGCCTTAATTGTTTTTTGTTTTTTGTCAAAAACTCTGAAATTTGTCAATCTTTTTTCAGCAAACCGTAATTAATCGGCGCCAGGAATTATTCCCCGTCGATCCGCACCCCCCTCGACCGCCCCCGATGGTGGGAATTGCTAAATTTTGTTGTCTAAATTCCTATACAAATCAGTACCGTACCGAGGTGTAATGGTACATCGATTTTTCAGATATTTTAACGTCTTAAAGCAGTAAATATTCAAATATTCTTACCGGGTTTTCAGCAGAAGGTCTTCATTCGTTTTGTCTTGCACAACGCCATCGAAATTTTCAGTGTGCAAACATTTCAGAATTTTTTTTTGCCTTAAATTTTTTTTTGTTTTTTGTCAAAAACTCTGAAATTTGTCAAATTTTTTTCAGCAAACCGTCATTAATCGGCGCCAGGAATTATTCCTCGTCGATCCGCACCCCCCTCGACCGCCCCCGATGGTGGGAATTGCTAAATTTTGTTGTCTAAATTCCTATACAAATCAGTACCGAGGTGTAATGGTACATCGATTATTCAGATATTTTAACGTCTAAAAGCAGTAAATATTCACATATTCTTACCGGGTTTTCAGCAGAAGGTCTTCATTCGTTTTGTCTTGCACAACGCCATTGAAATTTTCAGTGTACGAACATTTCAGAATTTTTTTTTGCCTTAAATTTTTTTTGTTTTTTGTCAAAAACTCTGAAATTTGTCAAATTTTTTTCAGCAAACCGTCATTAATCGGCGCCAGGAATTATTCCCCGTCGATCCGCACCCCCCTCGACCGCCCCCGATGGTGGGAATTGCTAAATTTTGTTGTCTAAATTCCTATACAAATCAGTACCGAGGTGTAATGGTACATCGATTTTTCAGATATTTTAACGTCTAAAAGCAGTAAATATTCACATATTCTTATCGGGTTTTCAGCAGAAGGTCTTCATTCGTTTTGTCTTGCACAACGCCATCGAAATTTTCAGTGTGCAAACATTTCAGAATTTTTTTTTGCCTTAAATTTTTTTTGTTTTTTGTCAAAAACTCTGAAATTTGTCAAATTTTTTTCAGCAAACCGTCATTAATCGGCGCCAGGAATTATTCCCCGTCGATCCGCACCCCCCTCGACCGCCCCCGATGGTGGGAATTGCTAAATTTTGTTGTCTAAATTCCTATACAAATCAGTACCGAGGTGTAATGGTACATCGATTTTTCAGATATTTTAACGTCTAAAAGCAGTAAATATTCAAATATTCTTACCGGGTTTTCAGCAGAAGGTCTTCATTCGTTTTGTCTTGCACAACGCCATTGAAATTTTCAGTGTACGAACATTTCAGAATTTTTTTTTGCCTTAAATTTTTTTTGTTTTTTGTCAAAAACTCTGAAATTTGTCAATTTTTTTTCAGCAAACCGTCATTAATCGGCGCCAGGAATTATTCCCCGTCGATCCGCACCCCCCTCGACCGCCCCCGATGGTGGGAATTGCTAAATTTTGTTGTCTAAATTCCTATACAAATCAGTACCGAGGTGTAATGGTACATCGATTTTTCAGATATTTTAACGTCTAAAAGCAGTAAATATTCACATATTCTTACCGGGTTTTCAGCAGAAGGTCTTCATTCGTTTTGTCTTGCACAACGCCATCGAAATTTTCAGTGTGCAAACATTTCAGAATTTTTTTTTGCCTTAATTTTTTTTTGTTTTTTTTCAAAAACTCTGAAATTTGTCAAATTTTTTTCAGCAAACCGTCATTAATCGGCGCCAGGAATTATTCCCCGTCGATCCGCACCCCCCTCGACCGCCCCCGATGGTGGGAATTGCTAAATTTTGTTGTCTAAATTCCTATACAAATCAGTACCGAGGTGTAATGGTACATCGATTTTTCAGATATTTTAACGTCTAAAAGCAGTAAATATTCACATATTCTTACCGGGTTTTCAGCAGAAGGTCTTCATTCGTTTTGTCTTGCACAACGCCATCGAAATTTTCAGTGTGCAAACATTTCAGAATTTTTTTTTGCCTTAAATTTTTTTTGTTTTTTTTCAAAAACTCTGAAATTTGTCAAATTTTTTTCAGTAAACCGTCATTAATCGGCGCCAGGAATTATTCCCCGTCGATCCGCACCCCCCTCGACCGCCCCCGATGGTGGGAATTGCTAAATGTTGTTGTCTAAATTCCTATACAAATCAGTACCGTACCGAGGTGTAATGGTACATCGATTTTTCAGATATTTTAACGTCTAAAAGCAGTAAATATTCAAATATTCTTACCGGGTTTTCAGCAGAAGGTCTTCATTCGTTTTGTCTTGCACAACGCCATCGAAATTTTCAGTGTGCAAACATTTCAGAATTTTTTTTTGCCTTAAATTTTTTTTGTTTTTTGTCAAAAACTCTGAAATTTGTCAAATTTTTTTCAGCAAACCGTCATTAATCGGCGCCAGGAATTATTCCCCGTCGATCCGCACCCCCCTCGACCGCCCCCGATGGTGGGAATTGCTAAATTTTGTTGTCTAAATTCCTATACAAATCAGTACCGAGGTGTAATGGTACATCGATTTTTCAGATATTTTAACGTCTAAAAGCAGTAAATATTCAAATATTCTTACCGGGTTTTCAGCAGAAGGTCTTCATTCGTTTTGTCTTGCACAACGCCATCGAAATTTTCAGTGTGCATACATTTCAGAATTTTTTTTTGCCTTAATTTTTTTTTGTTTTTTGTCAAAAACTCTAAAATTTGTCAAATTTTTTTCAGCAAACCGTCATTAATCGGCGCCAGGAATTATTCCCCGTCGATCCGTACCCCCCTCGACCGCCCCCGATGGTGGGAATTGCTAAATTTTGTTGTCTAAATTCCTATACAAATCAGTACCGAGGTGTAATGGTACATCGATTTTTCAGATATTTTAACGTCTAAAAGCAGTAAATATTCAAATATTCTTACCGGGTTTTCAGCAGAAGGTCTTCATTCGTTTTGTCTTGCACAACGCCATCGAAATTTTCAGTGTGCAAACATTTCAGAATTTTTTTTTGCCTTAAATTTTTTTTGTTTTTTGTCAAAAACTCTGAAATTTGTCAAATTTTTTTCAGCAAACCGTCATTAATCGGCGCCAGGAATTATTCCCCGTCGATCCGCACCCCCCTCGACCGCCCCCGATGGTGGGAATTGCTAAATGTTGTTGTCTAAATTCCTATACAAATCAGTACCGAGGTGTAATGGTACATCGATTTTTCAGATATTTTAACGTCTAAAAGCAGTAAATATTCAAATATTCTTACCGGGTTTTCAGCAGAAGGTCTTCATTCGTTTTGTCTTGCACAACGCCATCGAAATTTTCAGTGTGCAAACATTTCAGAATTTTTTTTTGCCTTAAATTTTTTTTGTTTTTTGTCAAAAACTCTGAAATTTGTCAAATTTTTTTCAGCAAACCGTCATTAATCGGCGCCAGGAATTATTCCCCGTCGATCCGCACCCCCCTCGACCGCCCCCGATGGTGGGAATTGCTAAATTTTGTTGTCTAAATTCCTATACAAATCAGTACCGAGGTGTAATGGTACATCGATTTTTCAGATATTTTAACGTCTAAAAGCAGTAAATATTCAAATATTCTTACCGGGTTTTCAGCAGAAGGTCTTCATTCGTTTTGTCTTGCACAACGCCATCGAAATTTTCAGTGTGCAAACACTTCAGAATTTTTTTTTGCCTTAAATTTTTTTTGTTTTTTGTCAAAAACTCTGAAATTTGTTAAATTTTTTTCAGCAAACCGTCATTAGTCGGCGCCAGGAATTAGTCCCCGTCGATCCGCACCCCCCTCGACCGCCCACGATGGTGGGAATTGCTAAATTTTGTTGTCTAAATTCCTATACAAATCAGTACCGAGGTGTAATGGTACATCGATTTTTCAGATATTTTAACGTCTAAAAGCAGTAAATATTCACATATTCTTACCGGGTTTTCAGCAGAAGGTCTTCATTCGTTTTGTCTTGCACAACGCCATCGAAATTTTCAGTGTGCAAACATTTCAGAATTTTTTTTTGCCTTAATTTTTTTTTGTTTTTTTTCAAAAACTCTGAAATTTGTCAAATTTTTTTCAGTAAACCGTCATTAATCGGCGCCAGGAATTATTCCCCGTCGATCCGCACCCTCCTCGACCGCCCCCGATGGTGGGAATTGCTAAATGTTGTTGTCTAAATTCCTATACAAATCAGTACCGTACCGAGGTGTAATGGTACATCGATTTTTCAGATATTTTAACGTCTAAAAGCAGTAAATATTCAAATATTCTTACCGGGTTTTCAGCAGAAGGTCTTCATTCGTTTTGTCTTGCACAACGCCATCGAAATTTTCAGTGTGCAAACATTTCAGATTTTTTTTTTTGCCTTAAATTTTTTTTGTTTTTTGTCAAAAACTCTGAAATTTGTCAATTTTTTTTCAGCAAACCGTCATTAATCGGCGCCAGGAATTATTCCCCGTCGATCCGCACCCCCCTCGACCGCCCCCGATGGTGGGAATTGCTAAATTTTGTTGTCTAAATTCCTATACAAATCAGTACCGAGGTGTAATGGTACATCGATTTTTCAGATATTTTAACGTCTAAAAGCAGTAAATATTCAAATATTCTTACCGGGTTTTCAGCAGAAGGTCTTCATTCGTTTTGTCTTGCACAACGCCATCGAAATTTTCAGTGTACAAACATTTCAGAATTTTTTTTTGCCTTAAATTTTTTTTGTTTTTTGTCAAAAACTCTGAAATTTGTCAAATTTTTTTCAGCAAACCGTCATTAATCGGCGCCAGGAATTATTCCCCGTCGATCCGCACCCCCCTCGACCGCCCCCGATGGTGGGAATTGCTAAATTTTGTTGTCTAAATTCCTATACAAATCAGTACCGAGGTGTAATGGTACATCGATTTTTCAGATATTTTAACGTCTAAAAGCAGTAAATATTCACATATTCTTACCGGGTTTTCAGCAGAAGGTCTTCATTCGTTTTGTCTTGCACAACGCCATTGAAATTTTCAGTGTACGAATATTTCAGAATTTTTTTTTGCCTTAAATTTTTTTTGTTTTTTGTCAAAAACTCTGAAATTTGTCAAATTTTTTTCAGCAAACCGTCATTAATCGGCGCCAGGAATTATTCCCCGTCGATCCGCACCCCCCTCGACCGCCCCCGATGGTGAGAATTGCTAAATTTTGTTATCTAAATTCCTATACAAATCAGTACCGAGGTGTAATGGTACATCGATTTTTCAGATATTTTAACGTCTAAAAGCAGTAAATATTCAAATATTCTTACCGGGTTTTCAGCAGAAGGTCTTCATTCGTTTTGTCTTGCACAACGCCATCGAAATTTTCAGTGTGCAAACATTTCAGAATTTTTTTTTGCCTTAAATTTTTTTTGTTTTTTGTCAAAAACTCTGAAATTTGTCAAATTTTTTTCAGCAAACGTCATTAATCGGCGCCAGGAATTATTCCCCGTCGATCCGCACCCCCCTCGACCGCCCCCGATGGGGAGAATTGCTAAATTTTGTTATCTAAATTCCTATACAAATCAGTACCGAGGTGTAATGGTACATCGATTTTTCAGATATTTTAACGTCTAAAAGCAGTAAATATTCAAATATTCTTACCGGGTTTTCAGCAGAAGGTCTTCATTCGTTTTGTCTTGCACAACGCCATCGAAATTTTCAGTGTGCAAACATTTCAGAATTTTTTTTAGCCTTAATTTTTTTTTGTTTTTTGTCAAAAACTCTGAAATTTGTTAAATTTTTTTCAGCAAACCGTCATTAATCGGCGCCAGGAATTAGTCCCCGTCGATCCGCACCCCCCTCGACCGCCCCCGATGGTGGGAATTGCTAAATTTTGTTGTCTAAATTCCTATACAAATCAGTACCGAGGTGTAATGGTACATCGATTTTTCAGATATTTTAACGTCTAAAAGCAGTAAATATTCACATATTCTTACCGGGTTTTCAGCAGAAGGTCTTCATTCGTTTTGTCTTGCACAACGCCATCGAAATTTTCAGTGTGCAAACACTTCAGAATTTTTTTTTGCCTTAAATTTTTTTTGTTTTTTGTCAAAAACTCTGAAATTTGTTAAATTTTTTTCAGCAAACCGTCATTAGTCGGCGCCAGGAATTAGTCCCCGTCGATCCGCACCCCCCTCGACCGCCCACGATGGTGGGAATTGCTAAATTTTGTTGTCTAAATTCCTATACAAATCAGTACCGAGGTGTAATGGTACATCGATTTTTCAGATATTTTAACGTCTAAAAGCAGTAAATATTCACATATTCTTACCGGGTTTTCAGCAGAAGGTCTTCATTCGTTTTGTCTTGCACAACGCCATCGAAATTTTCAGTGTGCAAACATTTCAGAATTTTTTTTTGCCTTAATTTTTTTTTGTTTTTTTTTCAAAAACTCTGAAATTTGTCAAATTTTTTTCAGTAAACCGTCATTAATCGGCGCCAGGAATTATTCCCCGTCGATCCGCACCCCCCTCGACCGCCCCCGATGGTGGGAATTGCTAAATTTTGTTGTCTAAATTCCTATACAAATCAGTACCGTACCGAGGTGTAATGGTACATCGATTTTTCAGATATTTTAACGTCTAAAAGCAGTAAATATTTAAATATTCTTACCGGGTTTTCAGCAGAAGGTCTTCATTCGTTTTGTCTTGCACAACGCCATCGAAATTTTCAGTGTGCAAACATTTCAGATTTTTTTTTTTGCCTTAAATTTTTTTTGTTTTTTGTCAAAAACTCTGAAATTTGTCAATTTTTTTTCAGCAAACCGTCATTAATCGGCGCCAGGAATTATTCCCCGTCGATCCGCACCCCCCTCGACCGCCCCCGATGATGGGAATTGCTAAATTTTGTTGTCTAAATTCCTATACAAATCAGTACCGAGGTGTAATGGTACATCGATTTTTCAGATATTTTAACGTCTAAAAGCAGTAAATATTCACATATTCTTACCGGGTTTTCAGCAGAAGGTCTTCATTCGTTTTGTCTTGCACAACGCCATCGAAATTTTCAGTGTGCAAACATTTCAGAATTTTTTTTTGCCTTAAATTTTTTTTGTTTTTTGTCAAAAACTCTGAAATTTGTCAAATTTTTTTCAGCAAACGTCATTAATCGGCGCCAGGAATTATTCCCCGTCGATCCGCACCCCCCTCGACCGCCCCCGATGGTGGGAATTGCTAAATTTTGTTGTCTTAATTCCTATACAAATCAGTACCGAGGTGTAATGGTACATCGATTTTTCAGATATTTTAACGTCTAAAAGCAGTAAATATTCAAATATTCTTACCGGGTTTTCAGCAGAAGGTCTTCATTCGTTTTGTCTTGCACAACGCCATCGAAATTTTCAGTGTGCAAACATTTCAGAATTTTTTTTTGCCTTAAATTTTTTTTGTTTTTTGTCAAAAACTCTGAAATTTGTCAAATTTTTTTCAGCAAACCGTCATTAATCGGCGCCAGGAATTATTCCCCGTCGATCCGCACCCCCCTCGACCGCCCCCGATGGTGGGAATTGCTAAATTTTGTTATCTAAATTCCTATACAAATCAGTACCGAGGTGTAATGGTACATCGATTTTTCAGATATTTTAACGTCTAAAAGCAGTAAATATTCACATATTCTTACCGGGTTTTCAGCAGAAGGTCTTCATTCGTTTTGTCTTGCACAACGCCATTGAAATTTTCAGTGTACGAATATTTAAGAATTTTTTTTGCCTTAAATTTTTTTTGTTTTTTGTCAAAAACTCTGAAATTTGTCAAATTTTTTTCAGCAAACCGTCATTAATCGGCGCCAGGAATTATTCCCCGTCGATCCGCACCCCCCTCGACCGCCCCCGATGGTGGGAATTGCTAAATTTTGTTGTCTAAATTCCTATACAAATCAGTACCGAGGTGTAATGGTACATCGATTTTTCAGATATTTTAACGTCTAAAAGCAGTAAATATTCACATATTCTTACCGGGTTTTCAGCAGAAGGTCTTCATTCGTTTTGTCTTGCACAACGCCATCGAAATTTTCAGTGTGCAAACATTTCAGAATTTTTTTTTGCCTTAATTTTTTTTTGTTTTTTGTCAAATTTTTTTCAGCAAACCGTCATTAATCGGCGCCAGGAATTATTCCCCGTCGATCCGCACCCCCCTCGACCGCCCCCGATGGTGGGAATTGCTAAATTTTGTTGTCTTTATTCCTATACAAATCAGTACCGAGGTGTAATGGTACATCGATTTTTCAGATATTTTAACGTCTAAAAGCAGTAAATATTCAAATATTCTTACCGGGTTTTCAGCAGAAGGTCTTCATTCGTTTTGTCTTGCACAACGCCATCGAAATTTTCAGTGTGCATACATTTCAGAATTTTTTTTTGCCTTAATTGTTTTTTGTTTTTTGTCAAAAACTCTGAAATTTGTCAATCTTTTTTCAGCAAACCGTAATTAATCGGCGCCAGGAATTATTCCCCGTCGATCCGCACCCCCCTCGACCGCCCCCGATGGTGGGAATTGCTAAATTTTGTTGTCTAAATTCCTATACAAATCAGTACCGTACCGAGGTGTAATGGTACATCGATTTTTCAGATATTTTAACGTCTTAAAGCAGTAAATATTCAAATATTCTTACCGGGTTTTCAGCAGAAGGTCTTCATTCGTTTTGTCTTGCACAACGCCATCGAAATTTTCAGTGTGCAAACATTTCAGAATTTTTTTTTGCCTTAAATTTTTTTTTGTTTTTTGTCAAAAACTCTGAAATTTGTCAAATTTTTTTCAGCAAACCGTCATTAATCGGCGCCAGGAATTATTCCTCGTCGATCCGCACCCCCCTCGACCGCCCCCGATGGTGGGAATTGCTAAATTTTGTTGTCTAAATTCCTATACAAATCAGTACCGAGGTGTAATGGTACATCGATTATTCAGATATTTTAACGTCTAAAAGCAGTAAATATTCACATATTCTTACCGGGTTTTCAGCAGAAGGTCTTCATTCGTTTTGTCTTGCACAACGACATTGAAATTTTCAGTGTACGAACATTTCAGAATTTTTTTTTGCCTTAAATTTTTTTTGTTTTTTGTCAAAAACTCTGAAATTTGTCAAATTTTTTTCAGCAAACCGTCATTAATCGGCGCCAGGAATTATTCCCCGTCGATCCGCACCCCCCTCGACCGCCCCCGATGGTGGGAATTGCTAAATTTTGTTGTCTAAATTCCTATACAAATCAGTACCGAGGTGTAATGGTACATCGATTTTTCAGATATTTTAACGTCTAAAAGCAGTAAATATTCACATATTCTTATCGGGTTTTCAGCAGAAGGTCTTCATTCGTTTTGTCTTGCACAACGCCATCGAAATTTTCAGTGTGCAAACATTTCAGAATTTTTTTTTGCCTTAATTTTTTTTTGTTTTTTGTCAAAAACTCTGAAATTTGTCAAATTTTTTTCAGCAAACCGTCATTAATCGGCGCCAGGAATTATTCCCCGTCGATCCGCACCCCCCTCGACCGCCCTCGATGGTGGGAATTGCTAAATTTTGTTGTCTAAATTCCTATACAAATCAGTACCGAGGTGTAATCGTACATCGATTTTTCAGATATTTTAACGTCTAAAAGCAGTAAATATTCAAATATTCTTACCGGGTTTTCAGCAGAAGGTCTTCATTCGTTTTGTCTTGCACAACGCCATCGAAATTTTCAGTGTGCAAACACTTCAGAATTTTTTTTTGCCTTAAATTTTTTTTGTTTTTTGTCAAAAACTCTGAAATTTGTTAAATATTTTTCAGCAAACCGTCATTAATCGGCGCCAGGAATTAGTCCCCGTCGATCCGCACCCCCCTCGACCGCCCCCGATGGTGGGAATTGCTAAATTTTGTTGTCTAAATTCCTATACAAATCAGTACCGAGGTGTAATGGTACATCGATTTTTCAGATATTTTAACGTCTAAAAGCAGTAAATATTCACATATTCTTACCGGGTTTTCAGCAGAAGGTCTTCATTCGTTTTGTCTTGCACAACGCCATCGAAATTTTCAGTGTGCAAACATTTCAGAATTTTTTTTTGCCTTCAATTTTTTTTGTTTTTTGTCAAAAACTCTGAAATTTGTCAAATTTTTTTCAGCAAACCGTCATTAATCGGCGCCAGGAATTATTCCCCGTCGATCCGCACCCCCCTCGACCGCCCCCGATGGTGGGAATTGCTAAATTTTGTTGTCTAAATTCCTATACAAATCAGTACCGAGGTGTAATGGTACATCGATTTTTCAGATATTTTAACGTCTAAAAGCAGTAAATATTCAAATATTCTTACCGGGTTTCCAGCAGAAGGTCTTCATTCGTTTTGTCTTGCACAACGCCATCGAAATTTTCAGTGTGCAAACATATCAGAATTTTTTTTTGCCTTAAATTTTTTTTGATTTTTGTCAAAAACTCTGAAATTTGTCAAATTTTTTTCAGCAAAACGTCATTAATCGGCGCCAGGAATTATTCCCCGTCGATCCGCACCCCCCTCGACCGCCCTCGATGGTGGGAATTGCTAAATTTTGTTGTCTAAATTCCTATACAAATCAGTACCGAGGTGTAATGGTACATCGATTTTTCAGATATTTTAACGTCTAAAAGCAGTAAATATTCAAATATTCTTACCGGGTTTTCAGCAGAAGGTCTTCATTCGTTTTGTCTTGCACAACGCCATCGAAATTTTCAGTGTGCAAACACTTCAGAATTTTTTTTTGCCTTCAATTTTTTTTGTTTTTTGTCAAAAACTCTGAAATTTGTTAAATTTTTTTCAGCAAACCGTCATTAATCGGCGCCAGGAATTATTCCCCGTCGATCCGCACCCCCCTCGACCGGCCCCGATGGTGGGAATTGCTAAATTTTGTTGTCTAAATTCCTATACAAATCAGTACCGAGGTGTAATGGTACATCGATTTTTCAGATATTTTAACGTCTAAAAGCAGTAAATATTCAAATATTCTTACCGGGTTTTCAGCAGAAGGTCTTCATTCGTTTTGTCTTGCACAACGCCATCGAAATTTTCAGTGTGCAAACATTTCAGATTTTTTTTTTGCCTTAAATTTTTTTTGTTTTTTTTCAAAAACTCTGAAATTTGTCAAATTTTTTTCAGTAAACCGTCATTAATCGGCGCCAGGAATTATTCCCCGTCGATCCGCACCCCCCTCGACCGCCCCCGATGGTGGGAATTGCTAAATTTTGTTGTCTAAATTCCTATACAAATCAGTACCGAGGTGTAATGGTACATCGATTTTTCAGATATTTTAACGTCTAAAAGCAGTAAATATTCAAATATTCTTACCGGGTTTTCAGCAGAAGGTCTTCATTCGTTTTGTCTTGCACAACGCCATCGAAATTTTCAGTGTGCAAACATTTCCAGAATTTTTTTTTGCCTTAAATTTTTTTTGTTTTTTGTCAAAAACTCTGAAATTTGTCAAATTTTTTTCAGCAAACCGTCATTAATCGGCGCCAGGAATTATTCCCCGTCGATCCGCACCCCCCTCGACCGCCCCCGATGGTGGGAATTGCTAAATTTTGTTATCTAAATTCCTATACAAATCAGTACCGAGGTGTAATGGTACATCGATTTTTCAGATATTTTAACGTCTAAAAGCAGTAAATATTCAAATATTCTTACCGGGTTTTCAGCAGAAGGTCTTCATTCGTTTTGTCTTGCACAACGCCATCGAAATTTTCAGTGTGCAAACATTTCAGAATTTTTTTTTGCCTTAAATTTTTTTTGTTTTTTGTCAAAAACTCTGAAATTTGTCAAATTTTTTTCAGCAAACGTCATTAATCGGCGCCAGGAATTATTCCCCGTCGATCCGCACCCCCCTCGACCGCCCCCGATGGTGGGAATTGCTAAATTTTGTTGTCTAAATTCCTATACAAATCAGTACCGAGGTGTAATGGTACATCGATTTTTCAGATATTTTGACGTCTAAAAGCAGTAAATATTCACATATTCTTACCGGGTTTTCAGCAGAAGGTCTTCATTCGTTTTGTCTTGCACAACGCCATCGAAATTTTCAGTGTGCAAACATTTCAGAATTTTTTTTTGCCTTCAATTTTTTTTGTTTTTTGTCAAAAACTCTGAAATTTGTCAAATTTTTTTCAGCAAACCGTCATTAATCGGCGCCAGGAATTATTCCCCGTCGATCCGCACCCCCCTCGACCGCCCCCGATGGTGGGAATTGCTAAATTTTGTTGTCTAAATTCCTATACAAATCAGTACCGAGGTGTAATGGTACATCGATTTTTCAGATATTTTAACGTCTAAAAGCAGTAAATATTCAAATATTCTTACCGGGTTTTCAGCAGAAGGTCTTCATTCGTTTTGTCTTGCACAACGCCATCGAAATTTTCAGTGTGCAAACATATCAGAATTTTTTTTTGCCTTAAATTTTTTTTGATTTTTGTCAAAAACTCTGAAATTTGTCAAATTTTTTTCAGCAAACCGTCATTAATCGGCGCCAGGAATTATTCCCCGTCGATCCGCACCCCCCTCGACCGCCCTCGATGGTGGGAATTGCTAAATTTTGTTGTCTAAATTCCTATACAAATCAGTACCGAGGTGTAATGGTACATCGATTTTTCAGATATTTTAACGTCTAAAAGCAGTAAATATTCAAATATTCTTACCGGGTTTTCAGCAGAAGGTCTTCATTCGTTTTGTCTTGCACAACGCCATCGAAATTTTCAGTGTGCAAACACTTCAGAATTTTTTTTTGCCTTCAATTTTTTTTGTTTTTTGTCAAAAACTCTGAAATTTGTTAAATTTTTTTCAGCAAACCGTCATTAATCGGCGCCAGGAATTATTCCCCGTCGATCCGCACCCCCCTCGACCGCCCCCGATGGTGGGAATTGCTAAATTTTGTTGTCTAAATTCCTATACAAATCAGTACCGAGGTGTAATGGTACATCGATTTTTCAGATATTTTAACGTCTAAAAGCAGTAAATATTCAAATATTCTTACCGGGTTTTCAGCAGAAGGTCTTCATTCGTTTTGTCTTGCACAACGCCATCGAAATTTTCAGTGTGCAAACATTTCAGATTTTTTTTATGCCTTAAATTTTTTTTGTTTTTTTTTCAAAAACTCTGAAATTTGTCAAATTTTTTTCAGTAAACCGTCATTAATCGGCGCCAGGAATTATTCCCCGTCGATCCGCACCCCCCTCGACCGCCCCCGATGGTGGGAATTGCTAAATTTTGTTGTCTAAATTCCTATACAAATCAGTACCGAGGTGTAATGGTACATCGATTTTTCAGATATTTTAACGTCTAAAAGCAGTAAATATTCAAATATTCTTACCGGGTTTTCAGCAGAAGGTCTTCATTCGTTTTGTCTTGCACAACGCCATCGAAATTTTCAGTGTGCAAACATTTCCAGATTTTTTTTTTGCCTTAAATTTTTTTTGTTTTTTGTCAAAAACTCTGAAATTTGTCAAATTTTTTTCAGCAAACCGTCATTAATCGGCGCCAGGAATTATTCCCCGTCGATCCGCACCCCCCTCGACCGCCCCCGATGGTGGGAATTGCTAAATTTTGTTATCTAAATTCCTATACAAATCAGTACCGAGGTGTAATGGTACATCGATTTTTCAGATATTTTAACGTCTAAAAGCAGTAAATATTCAAATATTCTTACCGGGTTTTCAGCAGAAGGTCTTCATTCGTTTTGTCTTGCACAACGCCATCGAAATTTTCAGTGTGCAAACATTTCAGAATTTTTTTTTGCCTTAAATTTTTTTTGTTTTTTGTCAAAAACTCTGAAATTTGTCAAATTTTTTTCAGCAAACGTCATTAATCGGCGCCAGGAATTATTCCCCGTCGATCCGCACCCCCCTCGACCGCCCCCGATGGTGGGAATTGCTAAATTTTGTTGTCTAAATTCCTATACAAATCAGTACCGAGGTGTAATGGTACATCGATTTTTCAGATATTTTGACGTCTAAAAGCAGTAAATATTCAAATATTCTTACCGGGTTTTCAGCAGAAGGTCTTCATTCGTTTTGTCTTGCACAACGCCATCGAAATTTTCAGTGTGCAAACATTTCAGAATTTTTTTTTGCCTTAAATTTTTTTTGTTTTTTGTCAAAAACTCTGAAATTTGTCAAATTTTTTTCAGCAAACGTCATTAATCGGCGCCAGGAATTATTCCCCGTCGATCCGCACCCCCCTCGACCGCCCCCGATGGTGGGAATTGCTAAATTTTGTTGTCTTAATTCCTATACAAATCAGTACCGAGGTGTAATGGTACATCGATGTTTCAGATATTTTAACGTCTAAAAGCAGTAAATATTCAAATATTCTTACCGGGTTTTCAGCAGAAGGTCTTCATTCGTTTTGTCTTGCACAACGCCATCGAAATTTTCAGTGTGCATACATTTCAGAATTTTTTTTTGCCTTAATTGTTTTTTGTTTTTTGTCAAAAACTCTGAAATTTGTCAATCTTTTTTCAGCAAACCGTAATTAATCGGCGCCAGGAATTATTCCCCGTCGATCCGCACCCCCCTCGACCGCCCCCGATGGTGGGAATTGCTAAATTTTGTTGTCTAAATTCCTATACAAATCAGTACCGTACCGAGGTGTAATGGTACATCGATTTTTCAGATATTTTAACGTCTTAAAGCAGTAAATATTCAAATATTCTTACCGGGTTTTCAGCAGAAGGTCTTCATTCGTTTTGTCTTGCACAACGCCATCGAAATTTTCAGTGTGCAAACATTTCAGAATTTTTTTTTGCCTTAAATTTTTTTTTGTTTTTTGTCAAAAACTCTGAAATTTGTTAAATTTTTTTCAGCAAACCGTCATTAATCGGCGCCAGGAATTATTCCCCGTCGATCCGCACCCCCCTCGACCGCCCCCGATGGTGGGAATTGCTAAATTTTGTTGTCTAAATTCCTATACAAATCAGTACCGAGGTGTAATGGTACATCGATTTTTCAGATATTTTAACGTCTAAAAGCAGTAAATATTCAAATATTCTTACCGGGTTTTCAGCAGAAGGTCTTCATTCGTTTTGTCTTGCACAACGCCATCGAAATTTTCAGTGTGCAAACATTTCAGAATTTTTTTTTGCCTTAAATTTTTTTTGTTTTTTTTCAAAAACTCTGAAATTTGTCAAATTTTTTTCAGTAAACCGTCATTAATCGGCGCCAGGAATTATTCCCCGTCGATCCGCACCCCCCTCGACCGCCCCCGATGGTGGGAATTGCTAAATTTTGTTGTCTAAATTCCTATACAAATCAGTACCGAGGTGTAATGGTACATCGATTTTTCAGATATTTTAACGTCTAAAAGCAGTAAATATTCACATATTCTTATCGGGTTTTCAGCAGAAGGTCTTCATTCGTTTTGTCTTGCACAACGCCATCGAAATTTTCAGTGTGCAAACATTTCAGAATTTTTTTTTGCCTTAATTTTTTTTTGTTTTTTGTCAAAAACTCTGAAATTTGTCAAATTTTTTTCAGCAAACCGTCATTAATCGGCGCCAGGAATTATTCCCCGTCGATCCGCACCCCCCTCGACCGCCCACGATGGTGGGAATTGCTAAATTTTGTTGTCTAAATTCCTATACAAATCAGTACCGAGGTGTAATAGTACATCGATTTTTCAGATATTTTAACGTCTAAAAGCAGTAAATATTCAAATATTCTTACCGGGTTTTCAGCAGAAGGTCTTCATTCATTTTGTCTTGCACAACGCCATCGAAATTTTCAGTGTGCAAACATATCAGAATTTTTTTTTGCCTTAAATTTTTTTTGATTTTTGTCAAAAACTCTGAAATTTGACAAATTTTTTTCAGCAAACCGTCATTAATCGGCGCCAGGAATTATTCCCCGTCGATCCGCACCCCCCTCGACCGCCCTCGATGGTGGGAATTGCTAAATTTTGTTGTCTAAATTCCTATACAAATCAGTACCGAGGTGTAATGGTACATCGATTTTTCAGATATTTTAACGTCTAAAAGCAGTAAATATTCAAATATTCTTACCGGGTTTTCAGCAGAAGGTCTTCATTCGTTTTGTCTTGCACAACGCCATCGAAATTTTCAGTGTGCAAACACTTCAGAATTTTTTTTTGCCTTCAATTTTTTTTGTTTTTTGTCAAAAACTCTGAAATTTGTTAAATTTTTTTCAGCAAACCGTCATTAATCGGCGCCAGGAATTATTCCCCGTCGATCCGCACCCCCCTCGACCGCCCCCGATGGTGGGAATTGCTAAATTTTGTTGTCTAAATTCCTATACAAATCAGTACCGAGGTGTAATGGTACATCGATTTTTCAGATATTTTAACGTCTAAAAGCAGTAAATATTCAAATATTCTTACCGGGTTTTCAGCAGAAGGTCTTCATTCGTTTTGTCTTGCACAACGCCATCGAAATTTTCAGTGTGCAAACATTTCAGAATTTTTTTTTGCCTTAAATTTTTTTTGTTTTTTTTCAAAAACTCTGAAATTTGTCAAATTTTTTTCAGTAAACCGTCATTAATCGGCGCCAGGAATTATTCCCCGTCGATCCGCACCCCCCTCGACCGCCCCCGATGGTGGGAATTGCTAAATTTTGTTGTCTAAATTCCTATACAAATCAGTACCGAGGTGTAATGGTACATCGATTTTTCAGATATTTTAACGTCTAAAAGCAGTAAATATTCAAATATTCTTACCGGGTTTTCAGCAGAAGGTCTTCATTCGTTTTGTCTTGCACAACGCCATCGAAATTTTCAGTGTGCAAACATTTCCAGAATTTTTTTTTGCCTTAAATTTTTTTTGTTTTTTGTCAAAAACTCTGAAATTTGTCAAATTTTTTTCAGCAAACGTCATTAATCGGCGCCAGGAATTATTCCCCGTCGATCCGCACCCCCCTCGACCGCCCCCGATGGTGGGAATTGCTAAATTTTGTTGTCTAAATTCCTATACAAATCAGTACCGAGGTGTAATGGTACATCGATTTTTCAGATATTTTGACGTCTAAAAGCAGTAAATATTCAAATATTCTTACCGGGTTTTCAGCAGAAGGACTTCATTCGTTTTGTCTTGCACAACGCCATCGAAATTTTCAGTGTGCAAACATTTCAGAATTTTTTTTTGCCTTAAATTTTTTTTGTTTTTTGTCAAAAACTCTGAAATTTGTCAAATTTTTTTCAGCAAACGTCATTAATCGGCGCCAGGAATTATTCCCCGTCGATCCGCACCCCCCTCGACCGCCCCCGATGGTGGGAATTGCTAAATTTTGTTGTCTTAATTCCTATACAAATCAGTACCGAGGTGTAATGGTACATCGATTTTTCAGATATTTTAACGTCTAAAAGCAGTAAATATTCAAATATTCTTACCGGGTTTTCAGCAGAAGGTCTTCATTCGTTTTGTCTTGCACAACGCCATCGAAATTTTCAGTGTGCAAACATTTCAGAATTTTTTTTTGCCTTAATTGTTTTTGGTTTTTTGTCAAAAACTCTGAAATTTGTCAATCTTTTTTCAGCAAACCGTAATTAATCGGCGCCAGGAATTATTCCCCGTCGATCCGCACCCCCCTCGACCGCCCCCGATGGTGGGAATTGCTAAATTTTGTTGTCTAAATTCCTATACAAATCAGTACCGTACCGAGGTGTAATGGTACATCGATTTTTCAGATATTTTAACGTCTTAAAGCAGTAAATATTCAATTATTCTTACCGGGTTTTCAGCAGAAGGTCTTCATTCGTTTTGTCTTGCACAACGCCATCGAAATTTTCAGTGTGCAAACATTTCAGAATTTTTTTTTGCCTTAAATTTTTTTTTGTTTTTTGTCAAAAACTCTGAAATTTGTCAAATTTTTTTCAGCAAACCGTCATTAATCGGCGCCAGGAATTATTCCTCGTCGATCCGCACCCCCCTCGACCGCCCCCGATGGTGGGAATTGCTAAATTTTGTTGTCTAAATTCCTATACAAATCAGTACCGAGGTGTAATGGTACATCGATTTTTCAGATATTTTAACGTCTAAAAGCAGTAAATATTCACATATTCTTACCGGGTTTTCAGCAGAAGGTCTTCATTCGTTTTGTCTTGCACAACGCCAATGAAATTTTCAGTGTACGAACATTTCAGAATTTTTTTTTGCCTTAAATTTTTTTTGTTTTTTGTCAAAAACTCTGAAATTTGTCAAATTTTTTTCAGCAAACCGTCATTAATCGGCGCCAGGAATTATTCCCCGTCGATCCGCACCCCCCTCGACCGCCCCCGATGGTGGGAATTGCTAAATTTTGTTGTCTAAATTCCTATACAAATCAGTACCGAGGTGTAATGGTACATCGATTTTTCAGATATTTTAACGTCTAAAAGCAGTAAATATTCACATATTCTTACCGGGTTTTCAGCAGAAGGTCTTCATTCGTTTTGTCTTGCACAACGCCATCGAAATTTTCAGTGTGCAAACATTTCAGAATTTTTTTTTGCCTTAATTTTTTTTTGTTTTTTGTCAAAAACTCTGAAATTTGTCAAATTTTTTTCAGCAAACCGTCATTAATCGGCGCCAGGAATTATTCCCCGTCGATCCGCACCCCCCTCGACCGCCCTCGATGGTGGGAATTGCTAAATTTTGTTGTCTAAATTCCTATACAAATCAGTACCGAGGTGTAATCGTACATCGATTTTTCAGATATTTTAACGTCTAAAAGCAGTAAATATTCAAATATTCTTACCGGGTTTTCAGCAGAAGGTCTTCATTCGTTTTGTCTTGCACAACGCCATCGAAATTTTCAGTGAGCAAACACTTCAGAATTTTTTTTTGCCTTAAATTTTTTTTGTTTTTTGTCAAAAACTCTGAAATTTGTTAAATTTTTTTCAGCAAACCGTCATTAATCGGCGCCAGGAATTAGTCCCCGTCGATCCGCATCCCCCTCGACCGCCCCCGATGGTGGGAATTGCTAAATTTTGTTGTCTAAATTCCTATACAAATCAGTACCGAGGTGTAATGGTACATCGATTTTTCAGATATTTTAACGTCTAAAAGCAGTAAATATTCACATATTCTTACCGGGTTTTCAGCAGAAGGTCTTCATTCGTTTTGTCTTGCACAACGCCATCGAAATTTTCAGTGTGCAAACATTTCAGAATTTTTTTTTGCCTTCAATTTTTTTTGTTTTTTGTCAAAATCTCTGAAATTTGTCAAATTTTTTTCAGCAAACCGTCATTAATCGGCGCCAGGAATTATTCCCCGTCGATCCGCACCCCCCTCGACCGCCCCCGATGGTGGGAATTGCTAAATTTTGTTGTCTAAATTCCTATACAAATCAGTACCGAGGTGTAATGGTACATCGATTTTTCAGATATTTTAACGTCTAAAAGCAGTAAATATTCAAATATTCTTACCGGGTTTTCAGCAGAAGGTCTTCATTCGTTTTGTCTTGCACAACGCCATCGAAATTTTCAGTGTGCAAACATTTCAGAATTTTTTTTTGCCTTAAATTTATTTTGATTTTTGTCAAAAACTCTGAAATTTGTCAAATTTTTTTCAGCAAACGTCATTAATCGGCGCCAGGAATTATTCCCCGTCGATCCGCACCCCCCTCGACCGCCCCCGATGGTGGGAATTGCTAAATTTTGTTGTCTAAATTCCTATACAAATCAGTACCGAGGTGTAATGGTACATCGATTTTTCAGATATTTTAACGTCTAAAAGCAGTAAATATTCAAATATTCTTACCGGGTTTTCAGCAGAAGGTCTTCATTCGTTTTGTCTTGCACAACGCCATCGAAATTTTCAGTGTGCAAACATTTCAGAATTTTTTTTTGCCTTAAATTTTTTTTGTTTTTTGTCAAAAACTCTGAAATTTGTCAAATTTTTTTCAGCAAACGTCATTAATCGGCGCCAGGAATTATTCCCCGTCGATCCGCACCCCCCTCGACCGCCCCCGATGGTGGGAATTGCTAAATTTTGTTGTCTTAATTCCTATACAAATCAGTACCGAGGTGTAATGGTACATCGATTTTTCAGATATTTTAACGTCTAAAAGCAGTAAATATTCACATATTCTTACCGGGTTTTCAGCAGAAGGTCTTCATTCGTTTTGTCTTGCACAACGCCATCGAAATTTTCAGTGTGCAAACATTTCAGAATTTTTTTTTGCCTGAATTTTTTTTTGTTTTTTGTCAAAAACTCTGAAATTTGTCAAATTTTTTTCAGCAAACCGTCATTAATCGGCGCCAGGAATTATTCCCCGTCGATCCGCACCCCCCTCGACCGCCCTCGATGGTGGGAATTGCTAAATTTTGTTGTCTAAATTCCTATACAAATCAGTACCGAGGTGTAATGGTACATCGATTTTTCAGATATTTTAACGTCTAAAAGCAGTAAATATTCAAATATTCTTACCGGGTTTTCAGCAGAAGGTCTTCATTCGTTTTGTCTTGCACAACGCCATCGAAATTTTCAGTGTGCAAACACTTCAGAATTTTTTTTTGCCTTAATTTTTTTTTGTTTTTTGTCAAAAACTCTGAAATTTGTTAATTTTTTTTCAGCAAACCGTCATTAATCGGCGCCAGGAATTATTCCCCGTCGATCCGCACCCCCCTCGACCGCCCCCGATGGTGGGAATTGCTAAATTTTGTTGTCTAAATTCCTATACAAATCAGTACCGAGGTGTAATGGTACATCGATTTTTCAGATATTTTAACGTCTAAAAGCAGTAAATATTCACATATTCTTACCGGGTTTTCAGCAGAAGGTCTTCATTCGTTTTGTCTTGCACAACGCCATCGAAATTTTCAGTGTGCAAACATTTCAGAATTTTTTTTTGCCTTAAATTTTTTTTGTTTTTTGCAAAAACTCTGAAATTTGTCAAATTTTTTTCAGCAAACGTCATTAATCGGCGCCAGGAATTATTCCCCGTCGATCCGCACCCCCCTCGACCGCCCCCGATGGTGGGAATTGCTAAATTTTGTTGTCTAAATTCCTATACAAATCAGTACCGAGGTGTAATGGTACATCGATTTTTCAGATATTTTAACGTCTAAAAGCAGTAAATATTCAAATATTCTTACCGGGTTTTCAGCAGAAGGTCTTCATTCGTTTTGTCTTGCACAACGCCATCGAAATTTTCAGTGTGCAAACATTTCAGAATTTTTTTTTGCCTTAAATTTTTTTTGTTTTTTGTCAAAAACTCTGAAATTTGTCAAATTTTTTTCAGCAAACGTCATTAATCGGCGCCAGGAATTATTCCCCGTCGATCCGCACCCCCCTCGACCGCCCCCGATGGTGGGAATTGCTAAATTTTGTTGTCTTAATTCCTATACAAATCAGTACCGAGGTGTAACGGTACATCGATTTTTCAGATATTTTAACGTCTAAAAGCAGTAAATATTCAAATATTCTTACCGGGTTTTCAGCAGAAGGTCTTCATTCGTTTTGTGTTGCACAACGCCATCGAAATTTTCAGTGTGCAAACATTTCAGAATTTTTTTTTGCCTTAAATTTTTTTTTGTTTTTTGTCAAAAACTCTGAAATTTGTCAAATTTTTTTCAGCAAACCGTCATTAATCGGCGCCAGGAATTATTCCCCGTCGATCCGCACCCCCCTCGACCGCCCCCGATGGTGGGAATTGCTAAATTTTGTTGTCTAAATTCCTATACAAATCAGTACCGAGGTGTAATGGTACATCGATTTTTCAGATATTTTAACGTCTAAAAGCAGTAAATATTCACATATTCTTACCGGGTTTTCAGCAGAAGGTCTTCATTCGTTTTGTCTTGCACAACGCCATTGAAATTTTCAGTGTACGAACGTTTCAGAATTTTTTTTTGCCTTAAATTTTTTTTGTTTTTTGTCAAAAACTCTGAAATTTGTCAAATTTTTTTCAGCAAACCGTCATTAATCGGCGCCAGGAATTATTCCCCGTCGATCCGCACCCCCCTCGACCGCCCCCGATGGTGGGAATTGCTAAATTTTGTTGTCTAAATTCCTATACAAATCAGTACCGAGGTGTAATGGTACATCGATTTTTCAGATATTTTAACGTCTAAAAGCAGTAAATATTCAAATATTCTTACCGGGTTTTCAGCAGAAGGTCTTCATTCGTTTTGTCTTGCACAACGCCATCGAAATTTTCAGTGTGCAAACATTTCAGAATTTTTTTTTGCCTTAAATTTTTTTTGTTTTTTTGTCAAAAACTCTGAAATTTGTCAAATTTTTTTCAGCAAACGTCATTAATCGGCGCCAGGAATTATTCCCCGTCGATCCGCACCCCCCTCGACCGCCCCCGATGGTGGGAATTGCTAAATTTTGTTGTCTTAATTCCTATACAAATCAGTACCGAGGTGTAATGGTACATCGATTTTTCAGATATTTTAACGTCTAAAAGCAGTAAATATTCAAATATTCTTACCGGGTTTTCAGCAGAAGGTCTTCATTCGTTTTGTGTTGCACAACGCCATCGAAATTTTCAGTGTGCAAACATTTCAGAATTTTTTTTTGCCTTAAATTTTTTTTTGTTTTTTGTCAAAAACTCTGAAATTCGTCAAATTTTTTTCAGCAAACCGTCATTAATCGGCGCCAGGAATTATTCCCCGTCGATCCGCACCCCCCTCGACCGCCCTCGATGGTGGGAATTGCTAAATTTTGTTGTCTAAATTCCTATACAAATCAGTACCGAGGTGTAATCGTACATCGATTTTTCAGATATTTTAACGTCTAAAAGCAGTAAATATTCAAATATTCTTACCGGGTTTTCAGCAGAAGGTCTTCATTCGTTTTGTGTTGCACAACGCCATCGAAATTTTCAGTGTGCAAACATTTCAGAATTTTTTTTTGCCTTAAATTTTTTTTGTTTTTTGTCAAAAACTCTGAAATTTGTCAAATTTTTTTCAGCAAACGTCATTAATCGGCGCCAGGAATTATTCCCCGTCGATCCGCACCCCCCTCGACCGCCCCCGATGGTGGGAATTGCTAAATTTTGTTGTCTTAATTCCTATACAAATCAGTACCGAGGTGTAATGGTACATCGATTTTTCAGATATTTTAACGTCTAAAAGCAGTAAATATTCAAATATTCTTACCGGGTTTTCAGCAGAAGGTCTTCATTCGTTTTGTCTTGCACAACGCCATCGAAATTTTCAGTGTGCATACATTTCAGAATTTTTTTTTGCCTTAATTGTTTTTGGTTTTTTGTCAAAAACTCTGAAATTTGTCAATCTTTTTTCAGCAAACCGTAATTAATCGGCGCCAGGAATTATTCCCCGTCGATCCGCACCCCCCTCGACCGCCCCCGATGGTGGGAATTGCTAAATTTTGTTGTCTAAATTCCTATACAAATCAGTACCGTACCGAGGTGTAATGGTACATCGATTTTTCAGATATTTTAACGTCTTAAAGCAGTAAATATTCAAATATTCTTACCGGGTTTTCAGCAGAAGGTCTTCATTCGTTTTGTCTTGCACAACGCCATCGAAATTTTCAGTGTGCAAACATTTCAGAATTTTTTTTTGCCTTAAATTTTTTTTTGTTTTTTGTCAAAAACTCTGAAATTTGTCAAATTTTTTTCAGCAAACCGTCATTAATCGGCGCCAGGAATTATTCCTCGTCGATCCGCACCCCCCTCGACCGCCCCCGATGGTGGGAATTGCTAAATTTTGTTGTCTAAATTCCTATACAAATCAGTACCGAGGTGTAATGGTACATCGATTTTTCAGATATTTTAACGTCTAAAAGCAGTAAATATTCACATATTCTTACCGGGTTTTCAGCAGAAGGTCTTCATTCGTTTTGTCTTGCACAACGCCATTGAAATTTTCAGTGTACGAACATTTCAGAATTTTTTTTTGCCTTAAATTTTTTTTGTTTTTTGTCAAAAACTCTGAAATTTGTCAAATTTTTTTCAGCAAACCGTCATTAATCGGCGCCAGGAATTATTCCCCGTCGATCCGCACCCCCCTCGACCGCCCCCGATGGTGGGAATTGCTAAATTTTGTTGTCTAAATTCCTATACAAATCAGTACCGAGGTGTAATGGTACATCGATTTTTCAGATATTTTAACGTCTAAAAGCAGTAAATATTCACATATTCTTACCGGGTTTTCAGCAGAAGGTCTTCATTCGTTTTGTCTTGCACAACGCCATCGAAATTTTCAGTGTGCAAACATTTCAGAATTTTTTTTTGCCTTAATTTTTTTTTGTTTTTTGTCAAAAACTCTGAAATTTGTCAAATTTTTTTCAGCAAACCGTCATTAATCGGCGCCAGGAATTATTCCCCGTCGATCCGCACCCCCCTCGACCGCCCTCGATGGTGGGAATTGCTAAATTTTGTTGTCTAAATTCCTATACAAATCAGTACCGAGGTGTAATCGTACATCGATTTTTCAGATATTTTAACGTCTAAAAGCAGTAAATATTCAAATATTCTTACCGGGTTTTCAGCAGAAGGTCTTCATTCGTTTTGTCTTGCACAACGCCATCGAAATTTTCAGTGAGCAAACACTTCAGAATTTTTTTTTGCCTTAAATTTTTTTTGTTTTTTGTCAAAAACTCTGAAATTTGTTAAATTTTTTTCAGCAAACCGTCATTAATCGGCGCCAGGAATTAGTCCCCGTCGATCCGCATCCCCCTCGACCGCCCCCGATGGTGGGAATTGCTAAATTTTGTTGTCTAAATTCCTATACAAATCAGTACCGAGGTGTAATGGTACATCGATTTTTCAGATATTTTAACGTCTAAAAGCAGTAAATATTCACATATTCTTACCGGGTTTTCAGCAGAAGGTCTTCATTCGTTTTGTCTTGCACAACGCCATCGAAATTTTCAGTGTGCAAACATTTCAGAATTTTTTTTTGCCTTCAATTTTTTTTGTTTTTTGTCAAAATCTCTGAAATTTGTCAATCTTTTTTCAGCAAACCGTCATTAATCGGCGCCAGGAATTATTCCCCGTCGATCCGCACCCCCCTCGACCGCCCCCGATGGTGGGAATTGCTAAATTTTGTTGTCTAAATTCCTATACAAATCAGTACCGTACCGAGGTGTAATGGTACATCGATTTTTCAGATATTTTAACGTCTTAAAGCAGTAAATATTCAAATATTCTTACCGGGTTTTCAGCAGAAGGTCTTCATTCGTTTTGTCTTGCACAACGCCATCGAAATTTTCAGTGTGCAAACATTTCAGAATTTTTTTTTGCCTTAAATTTTTTTTTGTTTTTTGTCAAAAACTCTGAAATTTGTCAAATTTTTTTCAGCAAACCGTCATTAATCGGCGCCAGGAATTATTCCCCGTCGATCCGCACCCCCCTCGACCGCCCCCGATGGTGGGAATTGCTAAATTTTGTTGTCTAAATTCCTATACAAATCAGTACCGAGGTGTAATGGTACATCGATTTTTCAGATATTTTAACGTCTAAAAGCAGTAAATATTCACATATTCTTACCGGGTTTTCAGCAGAAGGTCTTCATTCGTTTTGTCTTGCACAACGCCATTGAAATTTTCAGTGTACGAACATTTCAGAATTTTTTTTTGCCTTAAATTTTTTTTGTTTTTTGTCAAAAACTCTGAAATTTGTCAAATTTTTTTCAGCAAACCGTCATTAATCGGCGCCAGGAATTATTCCCCGTCGATCCGCACCCCCCGCGACCGCCCCCGAGGGTGGGAATTGCTAAATTTTGTTGTCTAAATTCCTATACAAATCAGTACCGAGGTGTAATGGTACATCGATTTTTCAGATATTTTAACGTCTAAAAGCAGTAAATATTCAAATATTCTTACCGGGTTTTCAGCAGAAGGTCTTCATTCGTTTTGTCTTGCACAACGCCATCGAAATTTTCAGTGTGCAAACATTTCCAGAATTTTTTTTTGCCTTAAATTTTTTTTGTTTTTGTCAAAAACTCTGAAATTTGTCAAATTTTTTTCAGCAAACCGTCATTAATCGGCGCCAGGAATTATTCCCCGTCGATCCGCACCCCCCTCGACCGCCCCCGATGGTGGGAATTGCTAAATTTTGTTATCTAAATTCCTATACAAATCAGTACCGAGGTGTAATGGTACATCGATTTTTCAGATATTTTAACGTCTAAAAGCAGTAAATATTCAAATATTCTTACCGGGTTTTCAGCAGAAGGTCTTCATTCGTTTTGTCTTGCACAACGCCGTCGAAATTTTCAGTGTGCAAACATTTCAGAATTTTTTTTTGCCTTAAATTTTTTTTGTTTTTTGCAAAAACTCTGAAATTTGTCAAATTTTTTTCAGCAAACGTCATTAATCGGCGCCAGGAATTATTCCCCGTCGATCCGCACCCCCCTCGACCGCCCCCGATGGTGGGAATTGCTAAATTTTGTTGTCTAAATTCCTATACAAATCAGTACCGAGGTGTAATGGTACATCGATTTTTCAGATATTTTAACGTCTAAAAGCAGTAAATATTCAAATATTCTTACCGGGTTTTCAGCAGAAGGTCTTCATTCGTTTTGTCTTGCACAACGCCATCGAAATTTTCAGTGTGCAAACATTTCAGAATTTTTTTTTGCCTTAAATTTTTTTTGTTTTTTGTCAAAAACTCTGAAATTTGTCAAATTTTTTTCAGCAAACGTCATTAATCGGCGCCAGGAATTATTCCCCGTCGATCCGCACCCCCCTCGACCGCCCCCGATGGTGGGAATTGCTAAATTTTGTTGTCTTAATTCCTATACAAATCAGTACCGAGGTGTAATGGTACATCGATTTTTCAGATATTTTAACGTCTAAAAGCAGTAAATATTCAAATATTCTTACCGGGTTTTCAGCAGAAGGTCTTCATTCGTTTTGTGTTGCACAACGCCATCGAAATTTTCAGTGTGCAAACATTTCAGAATTTTTTTTTGCCTTAAATTTTTTTTTGTTTTTTGTCAAAAACTCTGAAATTTGTCAAATTTTTTTCAGCAAACCGTCATTAATCGGCGCCAGGAATTATTCCCCGTCGATCCGCACCCCCCTCGACCGCCCCCGATGGTGGGAATTGCTAAATTTTGTTGTCTAAATTCCTATACAAATCAGTACCGAGGTGTAATGGTACATCGATTTTTCAGATATTTTAACGTCTAAAAGCAGTAAATATTCACATATTCTTACCGGGTTTTCAGCAGAAGGTCTTCATTCGTTTTGTCTTGCACAACGCCATTGAAATTTTCAGTGTACGAACATTTCAGAATTTTTTTTTGCCTTAAATTTTTTTTGTTTTTTGTCAAAAACTCTGAAATTTGTCAAATTTTTTTCAGCAAACCGTCATTAATCGGCGCCAGGAATTATTCCCCGTCGATCCGCACCCCCCTCGACCGCCCCCGATGGTGAGAATTGCTAAATTTTGTTGTCTAAATTCCTATACAAATCAGTACCGAGGTGTAATGGTACATCGATTTTTCAGATATTTTAACGTCTAAAAGCAGTAAATATTCAAATATTCTTACCGGGTTTTCAGCAGAAGGTCTTCATTCGTTTTGTCTTGCACAACGCCATCGAAATTTTCAGTGTGCAAACATTTCAGAATTTTTTTTTGCCTTAAATTTTTTTTGTTTTTTGTCAAAAACTCTGAAATTTGTCAAATTTTTTTCAGCAAACGTCATTAATCGGCGCCAGGAATTATTCCCCGTCGATCCGCACCCCCCTCGACCGCCCCCGATGGTGGGAATTGCTAAATTTTGTTGTCTTAATTCCTATACAAATCAGTACCGAGGTGTAATGGTACATCGATTTTTCAGATATTTTAACGTCTAAAAGCAGTAAATATTCAAATATTCTTACCGGGTTTTCAGCAGAAGGTCTTCATTCGTTTTGTGTTGCACAACGCCATCGAAATTTTCAGTGTGCAAACATTTCAGAATTTTTTTTTGCCTTAAATTTTTTTTTGTTTTTTGTCAAAAACTCTGAAATTCGTCAAATTTTTTTCAGCAAACCGTCATTAATCGGCGCCAGGAATTATTCCCCGTCGATCCGCACCCCCCTCGACCGCCCTCGATGGTGGGAATTGCTAAATTTTGTTGTCTAAATTCCTATACAAATCAGTACCGAGGTGTAATCGTACATCGATTTTTCAGATATTTTAACGTCTAAAAGCAGTAAATATTCAAATATTCTTACCGGGTTTTCAGCAGAAGGTCTTCATTCGTTTTGTCTTGCACAACGCCATCGAAATTTTCAGTGTGCAAACACTTCAGAATTTTTTTTTGCCTTAAATTTTTTTTGTTTTTTGTCAAAAACTCTGAAATTTGTTAAATTTTTTTCAGCAAACCGTCATTAATCGGCGCCAGGAATTAGTCCCCGTCGATCCGCACCCCCCTCGACCGCCCCCGATGGTGGGAATTGCTAAATTTTGTTGTCTAAATTCCTATACAAATCAGTACCGAGGTGTAATGGGTACATCGATTTTTCAGATATTTTAACGTCTAAAAGCAGTAAATATTCACATATTCTTACCGGGTTTTCAGCAGAAGGTCTTCATTCGTTTTGTCTTGCACAACGCCATCGAAATTTTCAGTGTGCAAACATTTCAGAATTTTTTTTTGCCTTAATTTTTTTTTGTTTTTTGTCAAAAACTCTGAAATTTGTCAAATTTTTTTCAGCAAACCGTCATTAATCGGCGCCAGGAATTATTCCCCGTCGATCCGCACCCCCCTCGACCGCCCTCGATGGTGGGAATTGCTAAATTTTGTTGTCTAAATTCCTATACAAATCAGTACCGAGGTGTAATGGTACATCGATTTTTCAGATATTTTAACGTCTAAAAGCAGTAAATATTCAAATATTCTTACCGGGTTTTCAGCAGAAGGTCTTCATTCGTTTTGTCTTGCACAACGCCATCGAAATTTTCAGTGTGCAAACACTTCAGAATTTTTTTTTGCCTTAATTTTTTTTTGTTTTTTGTCAAAAACTCTGAAATTTGTTAAATTTTTTTCAGCAAACCGTCATTAATCGGCGCCAGGAATTATTCCCCGTCGATCCGCACCCCCCTCGACCGCCCCCGATGGTGGGAATTGCTAAATTTTGTTGTCTAAATTCCTATACAAATCAGTACCGAGGTGTAATGGTACATCGATTTTTCAGATATTTTAACGTCTAAAAGCAGTAAATATTCACATATTCTTACCGGGTTTTCAGCAGAAGGTCTTCATTCGTTTTGTCTTGCACAACGCCATCGAAATTTTCAGTGTGCAAACATTTCAGAATTTTTTTTTGCCTTAAATTTTTTTTGTTTTTTGTCAAAAACTCTGAAATTTGTCAAATTTTTTTCAGTAAACCGTCATTAATCGGCGCCAGGAAGTATTCCCCGTCGATCCGCACCCCCCTCGACCGCCCCCGATGGTGGGAATTGCTAAATTTTGTTGTCTAAATTCCTATACAAATCAGTACCGAGGTGTAATGGTACATCGATTTTTCAGATATTTTAACGTCTAAAAGCAGTAAATATTCAAATATTCTTACCGGGTTTTCAGCAGAAGGTCTTCATTCGTTTTGTCTTGCACAACGCCATCGAAATTTTCAGTGTGCAAACATTTCCAGAATTTTTTTTTGCCTTAAATTTTTTTTGTTTTTTGTCAAAAACTCTGAAATTTGTCAAATTTTTTTCAGCAAACCGTCATTAATCGGCGCCAGGAATTATTCCCCGTCGATCCGCACCCCCCTCGACCGCCCCCGATGGTGGGAATTGCTAAATTTTGTTATCTAAATTCCTATACAAATCAGTACCGAGGTGTAATGGTACATCGATTTTTCAGATATTTTAACGTCTAAAAGCAGTAAATATTCAAATATTCTTACCGGGTTTTCAGCAGAAGGTCTTCATTCGTTTTGTCTTGCACAACGCCATCGAAATTTTCAGTGTGCAAACATTTCAGAATTTTTTTTTGCCTTAAATTTTTTTTGTTTTTTGTCAGAAACTCTGAAATTTGTCAAATTTTTTTCAGCAAACGTCATTAATCGGCGCCAGGAATTATTCCCCGTCGATCCGCACCCCCCTCGACCGCCCCCGATGGTGGGAATTGCTAAATTTTGTTGTCTAAATTCCTATACAAATCAGTACCGAGGTGTAATGGTACATCGATTTTTCAGATATTTTAACGTCTAAAAGCAGTAAATATTCAAATATTCTTACCGGGTTATCAGCAGAAGGTCTTCATTCGTTTTGTCTTGCACAACGCCATCAATTTTTTTTTGCCTTAAATTTTTTTTGTTTTTTGTCAAAAACTCTGAAATTTGTCAAATTTTTTTCAGCAAACCGTCATTAATCGGCGCCAGGAATTATTCCCCGTCGATCCGCACCCCCCTCGACCGCCCCCGATGGTGGGAATTGCTAAATTTTGTTGTCTAAATTCCTATACAAATCAGTACCGAGGTGTAATGGTACATCGATTTTTCAGATATTTTAACGTCTAAAAGCAGTAAATATTCACATATTCTTACCGGGTTTTCAGCAGAAGGTCTTCATTCGTTTTGTCTTGCACAACGCCATCGAAATTTTCAGTGTGCAAACATTTCAGAATTTTTTTTTGCCTTAATTTTTTTTTGTTTTTTGTCAAAAACTCTGAAATTTGTCAAATTTTTTTCAGCAAACCGTCATTAATCGGCGCCAGGAATTATTCCCCGTCGATCCGCACCCCCCTCGACCGCCCTCGATGGTGGGAATTGCTAAATTTTGTTGTCTAAATTCCTATACAAATCAGTACCGAGGTGTAATCGTACATCGATTTTTCAGATATTTTAACGTCTAAAAGCAGTAAATATTCAAATATTCTTACCGGGTTTTCAGCAGAAGGTCTTCATTCGTTTTGTCTTGCACAACGCCATCGAAATTTTCAGTGTGCAAACACTTCAGAATTTTTTTTTGCCTTAAATTTTTTTTGTTTTTTGTCAAAAACTCTGAAATTTGTTAAATTTTTTTCAGCAAACCGTCATTAATCGGCGCCAGGAATTAGTCCCCGTCGATCCGCACCCCCCTTGACCGCCCCCGATGCTGGGAATTGCTAAATTTTGTTGTCTAAATTCCTATACAAATCAGTACCGAGGTGTAATGGTACATCGATTTTTCAGATATTTTAACGTCTAAAAGCAGTAAATATTCACATATTCTTACCGGGTTTTCAGCAGAAGGTCTTCATTCGTTTTGTCTTGCACAACGCCATCGAAATTTTCAGTGTGCAAACATTTCAGAATTTTTTTTTGCCCTAAATTTTTTTTGTTTTTTTTCAAAAACTCTGAAATTTGTCAAATTTTTTTTTGTTTTTTGTCAAAAACTCTGAAATTTCTCAAATTTTTTTCAGCAAACCGTCATTAATCGGCGCCAGGATATATTCCCCGTCGATCCGCACCCCCCTCGACCGCCCCCGATGGTGGGAATTGCTAAATTTTGTTGTCTAAATTCCTATACAAATCAGTACCGTACCGAGGTGTAATGGTACATCGATTTTTCAGATATTTTAACGTCTAAAAGCAGTAAATATTCAAATATTCTTACCGGGTTTTCAGCAGAAGGTCTTCATTCGTTTTGTCTTGCACAACGCCATCGAAATTTTCAGTGTGCAAACATTTCAGAATTTTTTTTTGCCTTCAATTTTTTTTGTTTTTTGTCAAAAACTCTGAAATTTGTCAAATTTTTTTCAGCAAACCGTCATTAATCGGCGCCAGGAATTATTCCCCGTCGATCCGCACCCCCCTCGACCGCCCCCGATGGTGGGAATTGCTATATTTTGTTGTCTAAATTCCTATACAAATCAGTACCGAGGTGCAATGGTACATCAATTTTTCAGATATTTTAACGTCTAAAAGCAGTAAATATTCAAATATTCTTACCGGGTTTTGAGCAGAAGGTCTTCATTCGTTTTGTCTTGCACAACGCCATCGAAATTTTCAGTGTGCAAACATTTCAGAATTTTTTTTTGCCTTAAATTTTTTTTGTTTTTTTTCAAAATCTCTGAAATTTGTCAATTTTTTTTTAGTAAATCGTCATTAATCGGCGCCAGGAATTATTCCCCGTCGATCCGCACCCCCCTCGACCGCCCCCGATGGTGGGAATTGCTAAATTTTGTTGTCTAAATTCCTATACAAATCAGTACCGAGGTGTAATGGTACATCGATTTTTCAGATATTTTAACGTCTAAATGCAGTAAATATTCACATATTCTTACCGGGTTTTCAGCAGAAGGTCTTCATTCGTTTTGTCTTGCACAACGCCATCGAAATTTTCAGTGTGCAAACATTTCAGATTTTTTTTTTGCCTTAAATTTTTTTTGTTTTTTGTCAAAAACTCTGAAATTTGTCAAATTTTTTTCAGCAAACCGTCATTAATCGGCGCCAGGAATTATTCCCCGTCGATCCGCACCCCCCTCGACCGCCCTCGATGGTGGGAATTGCTAAATTTTGTTGTCTAAATTCCTATACAAATCAGTACCGAGGTGTAATGGTACATCGATTTTTCAGATATTTTAACGTCTAAAAGCAGTAAATATTCAAATATTCTTACCGGGTTTTCAGCAGAAGGTCTTCATTCGTTTTGTCTTGCACAACGCCATCGAAATTTTCAGTGTGCAAACATTTCAGAATTTTTTTTTGCCTTAAATTTTTTTTGTTTTTTGTCAAAAACTCTGAAATTTGTCAAATTTTTTTCAGCAAACCGTCATTAATCGGCGCCAGGAATTATTCCCCGTCGATCCGCACCCCCCTCGACCGCCCCCGATGGTGGGAATTGCTAAATTTTGTTGTCTAAATTCCTATACAAATCAGTACCGAGGTGTAATGGTACATCGATTTTTCAGATATTTTAACGTCTAAAAGCAGTAAATATTCAAATATTCTTACCGGGTTTTCAGCAGAAGGTCTTCATTCGTTTTGTCTTGCACAACGCCATCGAAATTTTCAGTGTACGAACATTTCAGAATTTTTTTTTGCCTTAATTTTTTTTTGTTTTTGTCAAAAACTCTGAAATTTGTCAAATTTTTTTCAGCAAACCGTCATTAATCGGCGCCAGGAATTATTCCCCGTCGATCCGCACCCCCCTCGACCGCCCTCGATGGTGGGAATTGCTAAATTTTGTTGTCTAAATTCCTATACAAATCAGTACCGAGGTGTAATCGTACATCGATTTTTCAGATATTTTAACGTCTAAAAGCAGTAAATATTCAAATATTCTTACCGGGTTTTCAGCAGAAGGTCTTCATTCGTTTTGTCTTGCACAACGCCATCGAAATTTTCAGTGTGCAAACACTTCAGAATTTTTTTTTGCCTTAAATTTTTTTTGTTTTTTGTCAAAAACTCTGAAATTTGTTAAATTTTTTTCAGCAAACCGTCATTAATCGGCGCCAGGAATTAGTCCCCGTCGATCCGCACCCCCCTTGACCGCCCCCGATGCTGGGAATTGCTAAATTTTGTTGTCTAAATTCCTATACAAATCAGTACCGAGGTGTAATGGTACATCGATTTTTCAGATATTTTAACGTCTAAAAGCAGTAAATATTCACATATTCTTACCGGGTTTTCAGCAGAAGGTCTTCATTCGTTTTGTCTTGCACAACGCCATCGAAATTTTCAGTGTGCAAACATTTCAGAATTTTTTTTTGCCCTAAATTTTTTTTGTTTTTTTTCAAAAACTCTGAAATTTGTCAAATTTTTTTTTGTTTTTTGTCAAAAACTCTGAAATTTCTCAAATTTTTTTCAGCAAACCGTCATTAATCGGCGCCAGGATATATTCCCCGTCGATCCGCACCCCCCTCGACCGCCCCCGATGGTGGGAATTGCTAAATTTTGTTGTCTAAATTCCTATACAAATCAGTACCGTACCGAGGTGTAATGGTACATCGATTTTTCAGATATTTTAACGTCTAAAAGCAGTAAATATTCAAATATTCTTACCGGGTTTTCAGCAGAAGGTCTTCATTCGTTTTGTCTTGCACAACGCCATCGAAATTTTCAGTGTGCAAACATTTCAGAATTTTTTTTTGCCTTCAATTTTTTTTGTTTTTTGTCAAAAACTCTGAAATTTGTCAAATTTTTTTCAGCAAACCGTCATTAATCGGCGCCAGGAATTATTCCCCGTCGATCCGCACCCCCCTCGACCGCCCCCGATGGTGGGAATTGCTAAATTTTGTTGTCTAAATTCCTATACAAATCAGTACCGAGGTGCAATGGTACATCAATTTTTCAGATATTTTAACGTCTAAAAGCAGTAAATATTCAAATATTCTTACCGGGTTTTCAGCAGAAGGTCTTCATTCGTTTTGTCTTGCACAACGCCATCGAAATTTTCAGTGTGCAAACATTTCAGAATTTTTTTTTGCCTTAAATTTTTTTTGTTTTTTTTTCAAAAACTCTGAAATTTGTCAATTTTTTTTTAGTAAATCGTCATTAATCGGCGCCAGGAATTATTCCCCGTCGATCCGCACCCCCCTCGACCGCCCCCGATGGTGGGAATTGCTAAATTTTGTTGTCTAAATTCCTATACAAATCAGTACCGAGGTGTAATGGTACATCGATTTTTCAGATATTTTAACGTCTAAATGCAGTAAATATTCACATATTCTTACCGGGTTTTCAGCAGAAGGTCTTCATTCGTTTTGTCTTGCACAACGCCATCGAAATTTTCAGTGTGCAAACATTTCAGATTTTTTTTTTTGCCTTAAATTTTTTTTGTTTTTTGTCAAAAACTCTGAAATTTGTCAAATTTTTTTCAGCAAACCGTCATTAATCGGCGCCAGGAATTATTCCCCGTCGATCCGCACCCCCCTCGACCGCCCTCGATGGTGGGAATTGCTAAATTTTGTTGTCTAAATTCCTATACAAATCAGTACCGAGGTGTAATGGTACATCGATTTTTCAGATATTTTAACGTCTAAAAGCAGTAAATATTCAAATATTCTTACCGGGTTTTCAGCAGAAGGTCTTCATTCGTTTTGTCTTGCACAACGCCATCGAAATTTTCAGTGTGCAAACATTTCAGAATTTTTTTTTGCCTTAAATTTTTTTTGTTTTTTGTCAAAAACTCTGAAATTTGTCAAATTTTTTTCAGCAAACCGTCATTAATCGGCGCCAGGAATTATTCCCCGTCGATCCGCACCCCCCTCGACCGCCCCCGATGGTGGGAATTGCTAAATTTTGTTGTCTAAATTCCTATACAAATCAGTACCGAGGTGTAATGGTACATCGATTTTTCAGATATTTTAACGTCTAAAAGCAGTAAATATTCAAATATTCTTACCGGGTTTTCAGCAGAAGGTCTTCATTCGTTTTGTCTTGCACAACGCCATCGAAATTTTCAGTGTACGAACATTTCAGAATTTTTTTTTGCCTTAATTTTTTTTTGTTTTTGTCAAAAACTCTGAAATTTGTCAAATTTTTTTCAGCAAACCGTCATTAATCGGCGCCAGGATATATTCCCCGTCGATCCGCACCCCCCTCGACCGCCCCCGATGGTGGGAATTGCTAAATTTTGTTGTCTAAATTCCTATACAAATCAGTACCGAGGTGTAATGGTACATCGATTTTTCAGATATTTTAACGTCTAAAAGCAGTAAATATTCACATATTCTTACCGGGTTTTCAGCAGAAGGTCTTCATTCGTTTTGTCTTGCACAACGCCATCGAAATTTTCAGTGTGCAAACATTTCAGAATTTTTTTTTGCCTTAATTTTTTTTTGTTTTTTGTCAAAAACTCTGAAATTTGTTAAATTTTTTTCAGCAAACCGTCATTAATCGGCGCCAGGAATTAGTCCCCGTCGATCCGCACCCCCCTCGACCGCCCCCGATGGTGGGAATTGCTAAATTTTGTTGTCTAAATTCCTATACAAATCAGTACCGAGGTGTAATGGTACATCGATTTTTCAGATATTTTAACGTCTAAAAGCAGTAAATATTCACATATTCTTACCGGGTTTTCAGCAGAAGGTCTTCATTCGTTTTGTCTTGCACAACGCCATCGAAATTTTCAGTGTGCAAACATTTCAGAATTTTTTTTTGCTTTAAATTTTTTTTGTTTTTTTTCAAAAACTCTGAAATTTGTCAAATTTTTTTCAGTAAACCGTCATTAATCGGCGCCAGGAATTATTCCCCGTCGATCCGCACCCCCCTCGACCGCCCCCGATGGTGGGAATTGCTAAATGTTGTTGTCTAAATTCCTATACAAATCAGTACCGAGGTGTAATGGTACATCGATTTTTCAGATATTTTAACGTCTAAAAGCAGTAAATATTCACATATTCTTACCGGGTTTTCAGCAGAAGGTCTTCATTCGTTTTGTCTTGCACAACGCCATCGAAATTTTCAGTGTGCAAACATTTCAGAATTTTTTTTTGCCTTAATTTTTTTTTGTTTTTTGTCAAAAACTCTGAAATTTGTCAAATTTTTTTCAGCAAACCGTCATTAATCGGCGCCAGGAATTATTCCCCGTCGATCCGCACCCCCCTCGACCGCCCTCGATGGTGGGAATTGCTAAATTTTGTTGTCTAAATTCCTATACAAATCAGTACCGAGGTGTAATGGTACATCGATTTTTCAGATATTTTAACGTCTAAAAGCAGTAAATATTCAAATATTCTTACCGGGTTTTCAGCAGAAGGTCTTCATTCGTTTTGTCTTGCACAACGCCATCGAAATTTTCAGTGTGCAAACACTTCAGAATTTTTTTTTGCCTTAATTTTTTTTTGTTTGTTGTCAAAAACTCTGAAATTTGTTAAATTTTTTTCAGCAAACCGTCATTAATCGGCGCCAGGAATTATTCCCCGTCGATCCGCACCCCCCTCGACCGCCCCCGATGGTGGGAATTGCTAAATTTTGTTGTCTAAATTCCTATACAAATCAGTACCGAGGTGTAATGGTACATCGATTTTTCAGATATTTTAACGTCTAAAAGCAGTAAATATTCACATATTCTTACCGGGTTTTCAGCAGAAGGTCTTCATTCGTTTTGTCTTGCACAACGCCATCGAAATTTTCAGTGTGCAAACATTTCAGAATTTTTTTTTGCCTTAAATTTTTTTTGTTTTTTTTCAAAAACTCTGAAATTTGTCAAATTTTTTTCAGTAAACCGTCATTAATCGGCGCCAGGAATTATTCCCCGTCGATCCGCACCCCCCTCGACCGCCCCCGATGGTGGGAATTGCTAAATTTTGTTGTCTAAATTCCTATACAAATCAGTACCGAGGTGTAATGGTACATCGATTTTTCAGATATTTTAACGTCTAAAAGCAGTAAATATTCAAATATTCTTACCGGGTTTTCAGCAGAAGGTCTTCATTCGTTTTGTCTTGCACAACGCCATCGAAATTTTCAGTGTGCAAACATTTCCAGAATCTTTTTTTGCCTTAAATTTTTTTTGTTTTTGTCAAAAACTCTGAAATTTGTCAAATTTTTTTCAGCAAACCGTCATTAATCGGCGCCAGGAATTATTCCCCGTCGATCCGCACCCCCCTCGACCGCCCCCGATGGTGGGAATTGCTAAATTTTGTTATCTAAATTCCTATACAAATCAGTACCGAGGTGTAATGGTACATCGATTTTTCAGATATTTTAACGTCTAAAAGCAGTAAATATTCAAATATTCTTACCGGGTTTTCAGCAGAAGGTCTTCATTCGTTTTGTCTTGCACAACGCCATCGAAATTTTCAGTGTGCATACATTTCAGAATTTTTTTTTGCCTTAATTGTTTTTTGTTTTTTGTCAAAAACTCTGAAATTTGTCAATCTTTTTTCAGCAAACCGTAATTAATCGGCGCCAGGAATTATTCCCCGTCGATCCGCACCCCCCTCGACCGCCCCCGATGGTGGGAATTGCTAAATTTTGTTGTCTAAATTCCTATACAAATCAGTACCGTACCGAGGTGTAATGGTACATCGATTTTTCAGATATTTTAACGTCTAAAAGCAGTAAATATTCAAATATTCTTACCGGGTTTTCAGCAGAAGGTCTTCATTCGTTTTGTCTTGCACAACGCCATCGAAATTTTCAGTGTGCAAACACTTCAGAATTTTTTTTTGCCTTAAATTTTTTTTGTTTTTTGTCAAAAACTCTGAAATTCGTTAAATTTTTTTCAGCAAACCGTCATTAGTCGGCGCCAGGAATTAGTCCCAGTCGATCCGCACCCCCCTCGACCGCCCACGATGGTGGGAATTGCTAAATTTTGTTGTCTAAATTCCTATACAAATCAGTACCGAGGTGTAATGGTACATCGATTTTTCAGATATTTTAACGTCTAAAAGCAGTAAATATTCACATATTCTTACCGGGTTTTCAGCAGAAGGTCTTCATTCGTTTTGTCTTGCACAACGCCATCGAAATTTTCAGTGTGCAAACATTTCAGAATTTTTTTTTGCCTTAATTTTTTTTTGTTTTTTTTCAAAAACTCTGAAATTTGTCAAATTTTTTTTAGTAAACCGTCATTAATCGGCGCCAGGAATTATTCCCCGTCGATCCGCACCCCCCTCGACCGCCCCCGATGGTGGGAATTGCTAAATGTTGTTGTCTAAATTCCTATACAAATCAGTACCGTACCGAGGTGTAATGGTACATCGATTTTTCAGATATTTTAACGTCTAAAAGCAGTAAATATTCAAATATTCTTACCGGGTTTTCAGCAGAAGGTCTTCATTCGTTTTGTCTTGCACAACGCCATCGAAATTTTCAGTGTGCAAACATTTCAGATTTTTTTTTTTGCCTTAAATTTTTTTTGTTTTTTGTCAAATACTCTGAAATTTGTCAATTTTTTTTCAGCAAACCGTCATTAATCGGCGCCAGGAATTATTCCCCGTCGATCCGCACCCCCCTCGACCGCCCCCGATGGTGGGAATTGCTAAATTTTGTTGTCTAAATTCCTATACAAATCAGTACCGAGGTGTAATGGTACATCGATTTTTCAGATATTTTAACGTCTAAAAGCAGTAAATATTCAAATATTCTTACCGGGTTTTCAGCAGAAGGTCTTCATTCGTTTTGTCTTGCACAACGCCATCGAAATTTTCAGTGTACAAACATTTCAGAATTTTTTTTTGCCTTAAATTTTTTTTGTTTTTTGTCAAAAACTCTGAAATTTGTCAAATTTTTTTCAGCAAACCGTCATTAATCGGCGCCAGGAATTATTCCCCGTCGATCCGCACCCCCCTCGACCGCCCCCGATGGTGGGAATTGCTAAATGTTGTTGTCTAAATTCCTATACAAATCAGTACCGAGGTGTAATGGTACATCGATTTTTCAGATATTTTAACGTCTAAAAGCAGTAAATATTCACATATTCTTACCGGGTTTTCAGCAGAAGGTCTTCATTCGTTTTGTCTTGCACAACGCCATTGAAATTTTCAGTGTACGAATATTTCAGAATTTTTTTTTGCCTTAAATTTTTTTTGTTTTTTGTCAAAAACTCTGAAATTTGTCAAATTTTTTTCAGCAAACCGTCATTAGTCGGCGCCAGGAATTATTCCCCGTCGATCCGCACCCCCCTCGACCGCCCCCGATGGTGAGAATTGCTAAATTTTGTTATCTAAATTCCTATACAAATCAGTACCGAGGTGTAATGGTACATCGATTTTTCAGATATTTTAACGTCTAAAAGCAGTAAATATTCACATATTCTTACCGGGTTTTCAGCAGAAGGTCTTCATTCGTTTTGTCTTGCACAACGCCATCGAAATTTTCAGTGTGCAAACATTTCAGAATTTTTTTTTGCCTTAATTTTTTTTTGTTTTTTTTCAAAAACTCTGAAATTTGTCAAATTTTTTTCAGTAAACCGTCATTAATCGGCGCCAGGAATTATTCCCCGTCGATCCGCACCCCCCTCGACCGCCCCCGATGGTGGGAATTGCTAAATGTTGTTGTCTAAATTCCTATACAAATCAGTACCGTACCGAGGTGTAATGGTACATCGATTTTTCAGATATTTTAACGTCTAAAAGCAGTAAATATTCAAATATTCTTACCGGGTTTTCAGCAGAAGGTCTTCATTCGTTTTGTCTTGCACAACGCCATCGAAATTTTCAGTGTGCAAACATTTCAGATTTTTTTTTTTGCCTTAAATTTTTTTTGTTTTTTGTCAAAAACTCTGAAATTTGTCAATTTTTTTTCAGCAAACCGTCATTAATCGGCGCCAGGAATTATTCCCCGTCGATCCGCACCCCCCTCGACCGCCCCCGATGGTGGGAATTGCTAAATTTTGTTGTCTAAATTCCTATACAAATCAGTACCGAGGTGTAATGGTACATCGATTTTTCAGATATTTTAACGTCTAAAAGCAGTAAATATTCAAATATTCTTACCGGGTTTTCAGCAGAAGGTCTTCATTCGTTTTGTCTTGCACAACGCCATCGAAATTTTCAGTGTACAAACATTTCAGAATTTTTTTTTGCCTTAAATTTTTTTTGTTTTTTGTCAAAAACTCTGAAATTTGTCAAATTTTTTTCAGCAAACCGTCATTAATCGGCGCCAGGAATTATTCCCCGTCGATCCGCACCCCCCTCGACCGCCCCCGATGGTGGGAATTGCTAAATTTTGTTGTCTAAATTCCTATACAAATCAGTACCGAGGTGTAATGGTACATCGATTTTTCAGATATTTTAACGTCTAAAAGCAGTAAATATTCACATATTCTTACCGGGTTTTCAGCAGAAGGTCTTCATTCGTTTTGTCTTGCACAACGCCATTGAAATTTTCAGTGTACGAATATTTCAGAATTTTTTTTTGCCTTAAATTTTTTTTGTTTTTTGTCAAAAACTCTGAAATTTGTCAAATTTTTTTCAGCAAACCGTCATTAATCGGCGCCAGGAATTATTCCCCGTCGATCCGCACCCCCCTCGACCGCCCTCGATGGTGGGAATTGCTAAATTTTGTTGTCTAAATTCCTATACAAATCAGTACCGAGGTGTAATGGTACATCGATTTTTCAGATATTTTAACGTCTAAAAGCAGTAAATATTCAAATATTCTTACCGGGTTTTCAGCAGAAGGTCTTCATTCGTTTTGTCTTGCACAACGCCATCGAAATTTTCAGTGTGCAAACACTTCAGAATTTTTTTTTGCCTTAATTTTTTTTTGTTTGTTGTCAAAAACTCTGAAATTTGTTAAATTTTTTTCAGCAAACCGTCATTAATCGGCGCCAGGAATTATTCCCCGTCGATCCGCACCCCCCTCGACCGCCCCCGATGGTGGGAATTGCTAAATTTTGTTGTCTAAATTCCTATACAAATCAGTACCGAGGTGTAATGGTACATCGATTTTTCAGATATTTTAACGTCTAAAAGCAGTAAATATTCACATATTCTTACCGGGTTTTCAGCAGAAGGTCTTCATTCGTTTTGTCTTGCACAACGCCATCGAAATTTTCAGTGTGCAAACATTTCAGAATTTTTTTTTGCCTTAAATTTTTTTTGTTTTTTTTCAAAAACTCTGAAATTTGTCAAATTTTTTTCAGTAAACCGTCATTAATCGGCGCCAGGAATTATTCCCCGTCGATCCGCACCCCCCTCGACCGCCCCCGATGGTGGGAATTGCTAAATTTTGTTGTCTAAATTCCTATACAAATCAGTACCGAGGTGTAATGGTACATCGATTTTTCAGATATTTTAACGTCTAAAAGCAGTAAATATTCAAATATTCTTACCGGGTTTTCAGCAGAAGGTCTTCATTCGTTTTGTCTTGCACAACGCCATCGAAATTTTCAGTGTGCAAACATTTCCAGAATCTTTTTTTGCCTTAAATTTTTTTTGTTTTTGTCAAAAACTCTGAAATTTGTCAAATTTTTTTCAGCAAACCGTCATTAATCGGCGCCAGGAATTATTCCCCGTCGATCCGCACCCCCCTCGACCGCCCCCGATGGTGGGAATTGCTAAATTTTGTTATCTAAATTCCTATACAAATCAGTACCGAGGTGTAATGGTACATCGATTTTTCAGATATTTTAACGTCTAAAAGCAGTAAATATTCAAATATTCTTACCGGGTTTTCAGCAGAAGGTCTTCATTCGTTTTGTCTTGCACAACGCCATCGAAATTTTCAGTGTGCAAACATTTCAGAATTTTTTTTGGCTTAAATTTTTTTTGTTTTTTGTCAAAAACTCTGAAATTTGTCAAATTTTTTTCAGCAAACGTCATTAATCGGCGCCAGGAATTATTCCCCGTCGATCCGCATCCCCCTCGACCGCCCCCGATGGTGGGAATTGCTAAATTTTGTTGTCTAAATTCCTATACAAATCAGTACCGAGGTGTAATGGTACATCGATTTTTCAGATATTTTAACGTCTAAAAGCAGTAAATATTCAAATATTCTTACCGGGTTTTCAGCAGAAGGTCTTCATTCGTTTTGTCTTGCACAACGCCATCGAAATTTTCAGTGTGCAAACATTTCAGAATTTTTTTTTGCCTTAAATTTTTTTTGTTTTTTGTCAAAAACTCTGAAATTTGTCAAATTTTTTTCAGCAAACGTCATTAATCGGCGCCAGGAATTATTCCCCGTCGATCCGCACCCCCCTCGACCGCCCCCGATGGTGGGAATTGCTAAATTTTGTTGTCTAAATTCCTATACAAATCAGTACCGAGGTGTAATGGTACATCGATTTTTCAGATATTTTAACGTCTAAAAGCAGTAAATATTCAAATATTCTTACCGGGTTTTCAGCAGAAGGTCTTCATTCGTTTTGTCTTGCACAACGCCATCGAAATTTTCAGTGTGCAAACATTTCAGAATTTTTTTTTGCCTTAAATTTTTTTTGTTTTTTGTCAAAAACTCTGAAATTTGTCAAATTTTTTTCAGCAAACCGTCATTAATCGGCGCCAGGAATTATTCCCCGTCGATCCGCACCCCCCTCGACCGCCCCCGATGGTGGGAATTGCTAAATTTTGTTGTCTAAATTCCTATACAAATCAGTACCGAGGTGTAATGGTACATCGATTTTTCAGATATTTTAACGTCTAAAAGCAGTAAATATTCAAATATTCTTACCGGGTTTTCAGCAGAAGGTCTTCATTCGTTTTGTCTTGCACAACGCCATCGAAATTTTCAGTGTGCAAACACTTCAGAATTTTTTTTTGCCTTAAATTTTTTTTGTTTTTTGTCAAAAACTCTGAAATTTGTTAAATTTTTTTCAGCAAACCGTCATTAGTCGGCGCCAGGAATTATTCCCCGTCGATCCGCACCCCCCTCGACCGCCCACGATGGTGGGAATTGCTAAATTTTGTTGTCTAAATTCCTATACAAATCAGTACCGAGGTGTAATGGTACATCGATTTTTCAGATATTTTAACGTCTAAAAGCAGTAAATATTCAAATATTCTTACCGGGTTTTCAGCAGAAGGTCTTCATTCGTTTTGTCTTGCACAACGCCATCGAAATTTTCAGTGTACAAACATTTCAGAATTTTTTTTTGCCTTAAATTTTTTTTGTTTTTTGTCAAAAACTCTGAAATTTGTCAAATTTTTTTCAGCAAACCGTCATTAATCGGCGCCAGGAATTATTCCCCGTCGATCCGCACCCCCCTCGACCGCCCCCGATGGTGGGAATTGCTAAATTTTGTTGTCTAAATTCCTATACAAATCAGTACCGAGGTGTAATGGTACATCGATTTTTCAGATATTTTAACGTCTAAAAGCAGTAAATATTCACATATTCTTACCGGGTTTTCAGCAGAAGGTCTTCATTCGTTTTGTCTTGCACAACGCCATTGAAATTTTCAGTGTACGAATATTTCAGAATTTTTTTTTGCCTTAAATTTTTTTTGATTTTTGTCAAAAACTCTGAAATTTGTCAAATTTTTTTCAGCAAACGTCATTAATCGGCGCCAGGAATTATTCCCCGTCGATCCGCACCCCCCTCGACCGCCCCCGATGGTGGGAATTGCTAAATTTTGTTGTCTAAATTCCTATACAAATCAGTACCGAGGTGTAATGGTACATCGATTTTTCAGATATTTTAACGTCTAAAAGCAGTAAATATTCAAATATTCTTACCGGGTTTCAGCAGAAGGTCTTCATTCGTTTTGTCTTGCACAACGCCATCGAAATTTTCAGTGTGCAAACATTTCAGAATTTTTTTTTGCCTTAAATTTTTTTTGTTTTTTGTCAAAAACTCTGAAATTTGTCAAATTTTTTTCAGCAAACGTCATTAATCGGCGCCAGGAATTATTCCCCGTCGATCCGCACCCCCCTCGACCGCCCCCGATGGTGGGAATTGCTAAATTTTGTTGTCTTAATTCCTATACAAATCAGTACCGAGGTGTAATGGTACATCGATTTTTCAGATATTTTAACGTCTAAAAGCAGTAAATATTCAAATATTCTTACCGGGTTTTCAGCAGAAGGTCTTCATTCGTTTTGTCTTGCACAACGCCATCGAAATTTTTAGTGTGCAAACATTTCAGAATTTTTTTTTGCCTTAAATTTTTTTTGTTTTTTGTCAAAAACTCTGAAATTTGTCAAATTTTTTTCAGCAAACCGTCATTAATCGGCGCCAGGAATTATTCCCCGTCGATCCGCACCCCCCTCGACCGCCCCCGATGGTGGGAATTGCTAAATTTTGTTATCTAAATTCCTATACAAATCAGTACCGAGGTGTAATGGTACATCGATTTTTCAGATATTTTAACGTCTAAAAGCAGTAAATATTCACATATTCTTACCGGGTTTTCAGCAGAAGGTCTTCATTCGTTTTGTCTTGCACAACGCCATTGAAATTTTCAGTGTACGAATATTTAAGAATTTTTTTTTGCCTTAAATTTTTTTTGTTTTTTGTCAAAAACTCTGAAATTTGTCAAATTTTTTTCAGCAAACCGTCATTAATCGGCGCCAGGAATTATTCCCCGTCGATCCGCACCCCCCTCGACCGCCCCCGATGGTGGGAATTGCTAAATTTTGTTGTCTAAATTCCTATACAAATCAGTACCGAGGTGTAATGGTACATCGATTTTTCAGATATTTTAACGTCTAAAAGCAGTAAATATTCACATATTCTTACCGGGTTTTCAGCAGAAGGTCTTCATTCGTTTTGTCTTGCACAACGCCATCGAAATTTTCAGTGTGCAAACATTTCAGAATTTTTTTTTGCCTTAATTTTTTTTTGTTTTTTGTCAAAAACTCTGAAATTTGTCAAATTTTTTTCAGCAAACCGTCATTAATCGGCGCCAGGAATTATTCCCCGTCGATCCGCACCCCCCTCGACCGCCCTCGATGGTGGGAATTGCTAAATTTTGTTGTCTAAATTCCTATACAAATCAGTACCGAGGTGTAATGGTACATCGATTTTTCAGATATTTTAACGTCTAAAAGCAGTAAATATTCAAATATTCTTACCGGGTTTTCAGCAGAAGGTCTTCATTCGTTTTGTCTTGCACAACGCCATCGAAATTTTCAGTGTGCAAACACTTCAGAATTTTTTTTTGCCTTAATTTTTTTTTGTTTGTTGTCAAAAACTCTGAAATTTGTTAAATTTTTTTCAGCAAACCGTCATTAATCGGCGCCAGGAATTATTCCCCGTCGATCCGCACCCCCCTCGACCGCCCCCGATGGTGGGAATTGCTAAATTTTGTTGTCTAAATTCCTATACAAATCAGTACCGAGGTGTAATGGTACATCGATTTTTCAGATATTTTAACGTCTAAAAGCAGTAAATATTCACATATTCTTACCGGGTTTTCAGCAGAAGGTCTTCATTCGTTTTGTCTTGCACAACGCCATCGAAATTTTCAGTGTGCAAACATTTCAGAATTTTTTTTTGCCTTAAATTTTTTTTGTTTTTTTTCAAAAACTCTGAAATTTGTCAAATTTTTTTCAGTAAACCGTCATTAATCGGCGCCAGGAATTATTCCCCGTCGATCCGCACCCCCCTCGACCGCCCCCGATGGTGGGAATTGCTAAATTTTGTTGTCTAAATTCCTATACAAATCAGTACCGAGGTGTAATGGTACATCGATTTTTCAGATATTTTAACGTCTAAAAGCAGTAAATATTCAAATATTCTTACCGGGTTTTCAGCAGAAGGTCTTCATTCGTTTTGTCTTGCACAACGCCATCGAAATTTTCAGTGTGCAAACATTTCCAGAATCTTTTTTTGCCTTAAATTTTTTTTGTTTTTGTCAAAAACTCTGAAATTTGTCAAATTTTTTTCAGCAAACCGTCATTAATCGGCGCCAGGAATTATTCCCCGTCGATCCGCACCCCCCTCGACCGCCCCCGATGGTGGGAATTGCTAAATTTTGTTATCTAAATTCCTATACAAATCAGTACCGAGGTGTAATGGTACATCGATTTTTCAGATATTTTAACGTCTAAAAGCAGTAAATATTCAAATATTCTTACCGGGTTTTCAGCAGAAGGTCTTCATTCGTTTTGTCTTGCACAACGCCATTGAAATTTTCAGTGTGCAAACATTTCAGAATTTTTTTTGGCTTAAATTTTTTTTTTTTTTTGTCAAAAACTCTGAAATTTGTCAAATTTTTTTCAGCAAACGTCATTAATCGGCGCCAGGAATTATTCCCCGTCGATCCGCATCCCCCTCGACCGCCCCCGATGGTGGGAATTGCTAAATTTTGTTGTCTAAATTCCTATACAAATCAGTACCGAGGTGTAATGGTACATCGATTTTTCAGATATTTTAACGTCTAAAAGCAGTAAATATTCAAATATTCTTACCGGGTTTTCAGCAGAAGGTCTTCATTCGTTTTGTCTTGCACAACGCCATCGAAATTTTCAGTGTGCAAACATTTCAGAATTTTTTTTTGCCTTAAATTTTTTTTGTTTTTTGTCAAAAACTCTGAAATTTGTCAAATTTTTTTCAGCAAACGTCATTAATCGGCGCCAGGAATTATTCCCCGTCGATCCGCACCCCCCTCGACCGCCCCCGATGGTGGGAATTGCTAAATTTTGTTGTCTTAATTCCTATACAAATCAGTACCGAGGTGTAATGGTACATCGATTTTTCAGATATTTTAACGTCTAAAAGCAGTAAATATTCAAATATTCTTACCGGGTTTTCAGCAGAAGGTCTTCATTCGTTTTGTCTTGCACAACGCCATCGAAATTTTCAGTGTGCATACATTTCAGAATTTTTTTTTGCCTTAATTGTTTTTTGTTTTTTGTCAAAAACTCTGAAATTTGTCAATCTTTTTTCAGCAAACCGTAATTAATCGGCGCCAGGAATTATTCCCCGTCGATCCGCACCCCCCTCGACCGCCCCCGATGGTGGGAATTGCTAAATTTTGTTGTCTAAATTCCTATACAAATCAGTACCGTACCGAGGTGTAATGGTACATCGATTTTTCAGATATTTTAACGTCTAAAAGCAGTAAATATTCAAATATTCTTACCGGGTTTTCAGCAGAAGGTCTTCATTCGTTTTGTCTTGCACAACGCCATCGAAATTTTCAGTGTGCAAACATTTCAGAATTTTTTTTTGCCTTAAATTTTTTTTTGTTTTTTGTCAAAAACTCTGAAATTTGTCAAATTTTTTTCAGCAAACGTCATTAATCGGCGCCAGGAATTATTCCCCGTCGATCCGCACCCCCCTCGACCGCCCCCGATGGTGGGAATTGCTAAATTTTGTTGTCTTAATTCCTATACAAATCAGTACCGAGGTGTAATGGTACATCGATTTTTCAGATATTTTAACGTCTAAAAGCAGTAAATATTCAAATATTCTTACCGGGTTTTCAGCAGAAGGTCTTCATTCGTTTTGTCTTGCACAACGCCATCGAAATTTTCAGTGTGCATACATTTCAGAATTTTTTTTTGCCTTAATTGTTTTTTGTTTTTTGTCAAAAACTCTGAAATTTGTCAATCTTTTTTCAGCAAACCGTAATTAATCGGCGCCAGGAATTATTCCTCGTCGATCCGCACCCCCCTCGACCGCCCCCGATGGTGGGAATTGCTAAATTTTGTTGTCTAAATTCCTATACAAATCAGTACCGAGGTGTAATGGTACATCGATTTTTCAGATATTTTAACGTCTAAAAGCAGTAAATATTCACATATTCTTACCGGGTTTTCAGCAGAAGGTCTTCATTCGTTTTGTCTTGCACAACGCCATCGAAATTTTCAGTGTGCAAACATTTCAGAATTTTTTTTTGCCTTAAATTTTTTTTGTTTTTTTTCAAAAACTCTGAAATTTGTCAAATTTTTTTCAGTAAACCGTCATTAATCGGCGCCAGGAATTATTCCCCGTCGATCCGCACCCCCCTCGACCGCCCCCGATGGTGGGAATTGCTAAATTTTGTTGTCTAAATTCCTATACAAATCAGTACCGAGGTGTAATGGTACATCGATTTTTCAGATATTTTAACGTCTAAAAGCAGTAAATATTCAAATATTCTTACCGGGTTTTCAGCAGAAGGTCTTCATTCGTTTTGTCTTGCACAACGCCATCGAAATTTTCAGTGTGCAAACATTTCCATAATCTTTTTTTGCCTTAAATTTTTTTTGTTTTTGTCAAAAACTCTGAAATTTGTCAAATTTTTTTCAGCAAACCGTCATTAATCGGCGCCAGGAATTATTCCCCGTCGATCCGCACCCCCCTCGACCGCCCCCGATGGTGGGAATTGCTAAATTTTGTTATCTAAATTCCTATACAAATCAGTACCGAGGTGTAATGGTACATCGATTTTTCAGATATTTTAACGTCTAAAAGCAGTAAATATTCAAATATTCTTACCGGGTTTTCAGCAGAAGGTCTTCATTCGTTTTGTCTTGCACAACGCCATTGAAATTTTCAGTGTGCAAACATTTCAGAATTTTTTTTGGCTTAAATTTTTTTTGTTTTTTGTCAAAAACTCTGAAATTTGTCAAATTTTTTTCAGCAAACGTCATTAATCGGCGCCAGGAATTATTCCCCGTCGATCCGCATCCCCCTCGACCGCCCCCGATGGTGGGAATTGCTAAATTTTGTTGTCTAAATTCCTATACAAATCAGTACCGAGGTGTAATGGTACATCGATTTTTCAGATATTTTAACGTCTAAAAGCAGTAAATATTCAAATATTCTTACCGGGTTTTCAGCAGATGGTCTTCATTCGTTTTGTCTTGCACAACGCCATCGAAATTTTCAGTGTGCAAACATTTCAGAATTTTTTTTTGCCTTAAATTTTTTTTGTTTTTTGTCAAAAACTCTGAAATTTGTCAAATTTTTTTCAGCAAACGTCATTAATCGGCGCCAGGAATTATTCCCCGTCGATCCGCACCCCCCTCGACCGCCCCCGATGGTGGGAATTGCTAAATTTTGTTGTCTTAATTCCTATACAAATCAGTACCGAGGTGTAATGGTACATCGATTTTTCAGATATTTTAACGTCTAAAAGCAGTAAATATTCAAATATTCTTACCGGGTTTTCAGCAGAAGGTCTTCATTCGTTTTGTCTTGCACAACGCCATCGAAATTTTCAGTGTGCATACATTTCAGAATTTTTTTTTGCCTTAATTGTTTTTTGTTTTTTGTCAAAAACTCTGAAATTTGTCAATCTTTTTTCAGCAAACCGTAATTAATCGGCGCCAGGAATTATTCCCCGTCGATCCGCACCCCCCTCGACCGCCCCCGATGGTGGGAATTGCTAAATTTTGTTGTCTAAATTCCTATACAAATCAGTACCGTACCGAGGTGTAATGGTACATCGATTTTTCAGATATTTTAACGTCTAAAAGCAGTAAATATTCAAATATTCTTACCGGGTTTTCAGCAGAAGGTCTTCATTCGTTTTGTCTTGCACAACGCCATCGAAATTTTCAGTGTGCAAACATTTCAGAATTTTTTTTTGCCTTAAATTTTTTTTTGTTTTTTGTCAAAAACTCTGAAATTTGTCAAATTTTTTTCAGCAAACGTCATTAATCGGCGCCAGGAATTATTCCCCGTCGATCCGCACCCCCCTCGACCGCCCCCGATGGTGGGAATTGCTAAATTTTGTTGTCTTAATTCCTATACAAATCAGTACCGAGGTGTAATGGTACATCGATTTTTCAGATATTTTAACGTCTAAAAGCAGTAAATATTCAAATATTCTTACCGGGTTTTCAGCAGAAGGTCTTCATTCGTTTTGTCTTGCACAACGCCATCGAAATTTTCAGTGTGCATACATTTCAGAATTTTTTTTTGCCTTAATTGTTTTTTGTTTTTTGTCAAAAACTCTGAAATTTGTCAATCTTTTTTCAGCAAACCGTAATTAATCGGCGCCAGGAATTATTCCTCGTCGATCCGCACCCCCCTCGACCGCCCCCGATGGTGGGAATTGCTAAATTTTGTTGTCTAAATTCCTATACAAATCAGTACCGAGGTGTAATGGTACATCGATTTTTCAGATATTTTAACGTCTAAAAGCAGTAAATATTCACATATTCTTACCGGGTTTTCAGCAGAAGGTCTTCATTCGTTTTGTCTTGCACAACGCCATCGAAATTTTCAGTGTGCAAACATTTCAGAATTTTTTTTTGCCTTAAATTTTTTTTTGTTTTTTGTCAAAAACTCTGAAATTTGTCAAATTTTTTTCAGCAAACCGTCATTAATCGGCGCCAGGAATTATTCCCCGTCGATCCGCACCCCCCTCGACCGCCCCCGATGGTGGGAATTGCTAAATTTTGTTGTCTAAATTCCTATACAAATCAGTACCGAGGTGTAATGGTACATCGATTTTTCAGATATTTTAACGTCTAAAAGCAGTAAATATTCACATATTCTTACCGGGTTTTCAGCAGAAGGTCTTCATTCGTTTTGTCTTGCACAACGCCATCGAAATTTTCAGTGTGCAAACATTTCAGAATTTTTTTTTGCCTTAAATTTTTTTTGTTTTTTGTCAAAAACTCTGAAATTTGTCAAATTTTTTTCAGCAAACGTCATTAATCGGCGCCAGGAATTATTCCCCGTCGATCCGCACCCCCCTCGACCGCCCCCGATGGTGGGAATTGCTAAATTTTGTTGTCTTAATTCCTATACAAATCAGTACCGAGGTGTAATGGTACATCGATTTTTCAGATATTTTAACGTCTAAAAGCAGTAAATATTCAAATATTCTTACCGGGTTTTCAGCAGAAGGTCTTCATTCGTTTTGTCTTGCACAACGCCATCGAAATTTTCAGTGTGCATACATTTCAGAATTTTTTTTTGCCTTAATTGTTTTTTGTTTTTTGTCAAAAACTCTGAAATTTGTCAATCTTTTTTCAGCAAACCGTAATTAATCGGCGCCAGGAATTATTCCCCGTCGATCCGCACCCCCCTCGACCGCCCCCGATGGTGGGAATTGCTAAATTTTGTTGTCTAAATTCCTATACAAATCAGTACCGTACCGAGGTGTAATGGTACATCGATTTTTCAGATATTTTAACGTCTAAAAGCAGTAAATATTCAAATATTCTTACCGGGTTTTCAGCAGAAGGTCTTCATTCGTTTTGTCTTGCACAACGCCATCGAAATTTTCAGTGTGCAAACATTTCAGAATTTTTTTTTGCCTTAAATTTTTTTTTGTTTTTTGTCAAAAACTCTGAAATTTGTCAAATTTTTTTCAGCAAACGTCATTAATCGGCGCCAGGAATTATTCCCCGTCGATCCGCACCCCCCTCGACCGCCCCCGATGGTGGGAATTGCTAAATTTTGTTGTCTTAATTCCTATACAAATCAGTACCGAGGTGTAATGGTACATCGATTTTTCAGATATTTTAACGTCTAAAAGCAGTAAATATTCAAATATTCTTACCGGGTTTTCAGCAGAAGGTCTTCATTCGTTTTGTCTTGCACAACGCCATCGAAATTTTCAGTGTGCATACATTTCAGAATTTTTTTTTGCCTTAATTGTTTTTTGTTTTTTGTCAAAAACTCTGAAATTTGTCAATCTTTTTTCAGCAAACCGTAATTAATCGGCGCCAGGAATTATTCCTCGTCGATCCGCACCCCCCTCGACCGCCCCCGATGGTGGGAATTGCTAAATTTTGTTGTCTAAATTCCTATACAAATCAGTACCGAGGTGTAATGGTACATCGATTTTTCAGATATTTTAACGTCTAAAAGCAGTAAATATTCACATATTCTTACCGGGTTTTCAGCAGAAGGTCTTCATTCGTTTTGTCTTGCACAACGCCATCGAAATTTTCAGTGTGCAAACATTTCAGAATTTTTTTTTGCCTTAAATTTTTTTTTGTTTTTTGTCAAAAACTCTGAAATTTGTCAAATTTTTTTCAGCAAACCGTCATTAATCGGCGCCAGGAATTATTCCCCGTCGATCCGCACCCCCCTCGACCGCCCCCGATGGTGGGAATTGCTAAATTTTGTTGTCTAAATTCCTATACAAATCAGTACCGAGGTGTAATGGTACATCGATTTTTCAGATATTTTAACGTCTAAAAGCAGTAAATATTCACATATTCTTACCGGGTTTTCAGCAGAAGGTCTTCATTCGTTTTGTCTTGCACAACGCCATCGAAATTTTCAGTGTGCAAACATTTCAGAATTTTTTTTTGCCTTAAATTTTTTTTGTTTTTTGTCAAAAACTCTGAAATTTGTCAAATTTTTTTCAGCAAACCGTCATTAATCGGCGCCAGGAATTATTCCCCGTCGATCCGCACCCCCCTCGACCGCCCCCGATGGTGGGAATTGCTAAATTTTGTTGTCTAAATTCCTATACAAATCAGTACCGAGGTGTAATGGTACATCGATTTTTCAGATATTTTAACGTCTAAAAGCAGTAAATATTCAAATATTCTTACCGGGTTTTCAGCAGAAGGTCTTCATTCGTTTTGTCTTGCACAACGCCATCGAAATTTTCAGTGTGCAAACAGTTCAGAATTTTTTTTTGCGTTAATTTTTTTTTGTTTTTTGTCAAAAACTCTGAAATTTGTCAAATTTTTTTCAGCAAACCGTCATTAATCGGCGCCAGGAATTATTCCCCGTCGATCCGCACCCCCCTCGACCGCCCTCGATGGTGGGAATTGCTAAATTTTGTTGTCTAAATTCCTATACAAATCAGTACCGAGGTGTAATCGTACATCGATTTTTCAGATATTTTAACGTCTAAAAGCAGTAAATATTCAAATATTCTTACCGGGTTTTCAGCAGAAGGTCTTCATTCGTTTTGTCTTGCACAACGCCATCGAAATTTTCAGTGTGCAAACACTTCAGAATTTTTTTTTGCCTTAAATTTTTTTTGTTTTTTGTCAAAAACTCTGAAATTTGTCAAATTTTTTTCAGCAAACCGTCATTAATCGGCGCATGGAATTAGTCCCCGTCGATCCGCACCCCCCTCGACCGCCCCCGATGGTGGGAATTGCTAAATTTTGTTGTCTAAATTCCTATACAAATCAGTACCGAGGTGTAATGGTACATCGATTTTTCAGATATTTTAACGTCTAAAAGCAGTAAATATTCACATATTCTTACCGGGTTTTCAGCAGAAGGTCTTCATTCGTTTTGTCTTGCACAACGCCATCGAAATTTTCAGTGTGCAAACATTTCAGATTTTTTTTTTGCCCTAAATTTTTTTTGTTTTTTTTCAAAAACTCTGAAATTTGTCAAATTTTTTTTTGTTTTTTGTCAAAAACTCTGAAATTTCTCAAATTTTTTTCAGCAAACCGTCATTAATCGGCGCCAGGAATTATTCCCCGTCGATCCGCACCCCCCTCGACCGCCCCCGATGGTGGGAATTGCTAAATTTTGTTGTCTAAATTCCTATACAAATCAGTACCGAGGTGTAATCGTACATCGATTTTTCAGATATTTTAACGTCTAAAAGCAGTAAATATTCAAATATTCTTACCGGGTTTTCAGCAGAAGGTCTTCATTCGTTTTGTCTTGCACAACGCCATCGAAATTTTCAGTGTGCAAACACTTCAGAATTTTTTTTTGCCTTAAATTTTTTTTGTTTTTTGTCAAACACTCTGAAATTTGTCAAATTTTTTTCAGCAAACCGTCATTAATCGGCGCCAGGAATTATTCCCCGTCGATCCGCACCCCCCTCGACCGCCCCCGATGGTGGGAATTGCTAAATTTTGTTGTCTAAATTCCTATACAAATCAGTACCGAGGTGTAATGGTACATCGATTTTTCAGATATTTTAACGTCTAAAAGCAGTAAATATTCACATATTCTTACCGGGTTTTCAGCAGAAGGTCTTCATTCGTTTTGTCTTGCACAACGCCATTGAAATTTTCAGTGTGCAAACACTTCAGAATTTTTTTTTGCCTTAAATTTTTTTTGTTTTTTGTCAAAAACTCTGAAATTTGTCAAATTTTTTTCAGCAAACCGTCATTAATCGGCGCCAGGAATTATTCCCCGTCGATCCGCACCCCCCTCGACCGCCCCCGATGGTGGGAATTGCTAAATTTTGTTGTCTAAATTCCTATACAAATCAGTACCGAGGTGTAATGGTACATCGATTTTTCAGATATTTTAACGTCTAAAAGCAGTAAATATTCACATATTCTTACCGGGTTTTCAGCAGAAGGTCTTCATTCGTTTTGTCTTGCACAACGCCATCGAAATTTTCAGTGTGCAAACATTTCAGAATTTTTTTTTGCCTTAAATTTTTTTTGTTTTTTGTCAAAAACTCTGAAATTTGTCAAATTTTTTTCAGCAAACCGTCATTAATCGGCGCCAGGAATTATTCCCCGTCGATCCGCACCCCCCTCGACCGCCCTCGATGGTGGGAATTGCTAAATTTTGTTGTCTAAATTCCTATACAAATCAGTACCGAGGTGTAATCGTACATCGATTTTTCAGATATTTTAACGTCTAAAAGCAGTAAATATTCAAATATTCTTACCGGGTTTTCAGCAGAAGGTCTTTATTCGTTTTGTCTTGCACAACGCCATCGAAATTTTCAGTGTGCAAACACTTCAGAATTTTTTTTTGCCTTAAATTTTTTTTGTTTTTTGTCAAAAACTCTGAAATTTGTTAAATTTTTTTCAGCAAACCGTCATTAATCGGCGCCAGGAATTAGTCCCCGTCGATCCGCAACCCCCTCGACCGCCCCCGATGGTGGGAATTGCTAAATTTTGTTGTCTAAATTCCTATACAAATCAGTACCGAGGTGTAATCGTACATCGAATTTTCAGATATTTTAACGTCTAAAAGCAGTAAATATTCACATATTCTTACCGGGTTTTCAGCACAAGGTCTTCATTCGTTTTGTCTTGCACAACGCCATCGAAATTTTCAGTGTGCAAACATTTCAGAATTTTTTTTTGCCTTAATTTTTTTTGTTTTTTTTCAAAAACTCTGAAATTTGTCAAATTTTTTTCAGTAAACCGTCATTAATCGGCGCCAGGAATTATTCCCCGTCGATCCGCACCCCCCTCGACCGCCCCCGATGGTGGGAATTGCTAAATTTTGTTGTCTAAATTCCTATACAAATCAGTACCGAGGTGTGTAATGGTACATCGATTTTTCAGATATTTTAACGTCTAAAAGCAGTAAATATTCAAATATTCTTACCGGGTTTTCAGCAGAAGGTCTTCATTCGTTTTGTCTTGCACAACGCCATCGAAATTTTCAGTGTGCAAACATTTCAGAATTTTTTTTTGCCTTAATTTTTTTTGTTTTTTTTCAAAAACTCTGAAATTTGTCAAATTTTTTTCAGTAAACCGTCATTAATCGGCGCCAGGAATTATTCCCCGTCGATCCGCACCCCCCTCGACCGCCCCCGATGGTGGGAATTGCTAAATTTTGTTGTCTAAATTCCTATACAAATCAGTACCGAGGTGTAATGGTACATCGATTTTTCAGATATTTTAACGTCTAAAAGCAGTAAATATTCAAATATTCTTACCGGGTTTTCAGCAGAAGGTCTTCATTCGTTTTGTCTTGCACAACGCCATCGAAATTTTCAGTGTGCAAACATTTCAGAATTTTTTTTTGCCTTAAATTTTTTTTGTTTTTTGTCAAAAACTCTGAAATTTGTCAAATTTTTTTCAGCAAACCGTCATTAATCGGCGCCAGGATATATTCCCCGTCGATCCGCACCCCCCTCGACCGCCCCCGATGGTGGGAATTGCTAAATTTTGTTGTCTAAATTCCTATACAAATCAGTACCGAGGTGTAATGGTACATCGAATTTTCAGATATTTTAACGTCTAAAAGCAGTAAATATTCAAATATTCTTACCGGGTTTTCAGCAGAAGGTCTTCATTCGTTTTGTCTTGCACAACGCCATCGAAATTTTCAGTGTGCAAACATTTCAGAATTTTTTTTTGCCTTAAATTTTTTTTGTTTTTTGTCAAAAACTCTGAAATTTGTCAAATTTTTTTCAGCAAACCGTCATTAATCGGCGCCAGGATATATTCCCCGTCGATCCGCACCCCCCTCGACCGCCCCCGATGGTGGGAATTGCTAAATTTTGTTGTCTAAATTCCTATACAAATCAGTACCGAGGTGTAATGGTACATCGATTTTTCAGATATTTTAACGTCTAAAAGCAGTAAATATTCAAATATTCTTACCGGGTTTTCAGCAGAAGGTCTTCATTCGTTTTGTCTTGCACAACGCCATCGAAATTTTCAGTGTGCAAACATTTCAGAATTTTTTTTTGCCTTAAATTTTTTTTGTTTTTTGTCAAAAACTCTGAAATTTGTCAAATTTTTTTCAGCAAACCGTCATTAATCGGCGCCAGGATATATTCCCCGTCGATCCGCACCCCCCTCGACCGCCCCCGATGGTGGGAATTGCTAAATTTTGTTGTCTAAATTCCTATACAAATCAGTACCGAGGTGTAATGGTACATCGAATTTTCAGATATTTTAACGTCTAAAAGCAGTAAATATTCACATATTCTTACCGGGTTTTCAGCAGAAGGTCTTCATTCGTTTTGTCTTGCACAACGCCATCGAAATTTTCAGTGTGCAAACATTTCAGAATTTTTTTTTGCCTTAATTTTTTTTGTTTTTTGTCAAAAACTCTGAAATTTGTCAAATTTTTTTCAGCAAACGTCATTAATCGGCGCCAGGAATTATTCCCCGTCGATCCGCATCCCCCTCGACCGCCCCCGATGGTGGGAATTGCTAAATTTTGTTGTCTAAATTCCTATACAAATCAGTACCGAGGTGTAATGGTACATCGATTTTTCAGATATTTTAACGTCTAAAAGCAGTAAATATTCAAATATTCTTACCGGGTTTTCAGCAGAAGGTCTTCATTCGTTTTGTCTTGCACAACGCCATCGAAATTTTCAGTGTGCAAACATTTCAGAATTTTTTTTTGCCTTAAATTTTTTTTGTTTTTTGTCAAAAACTCTGAAATTTGTCAAATTTTTTTCAGCAAACGTCATTAATCGGCGCCAGGAATTATTCCCCGTCGATCCGCACCCCCCTCGACCGCCCCCGATGGTGGGAATTGCTAAATTTTGTTGTCTTAATTCCTATACAAATCAGTACCGAGGTGTAATGGTACATCGATTTTTCAGATATTTTAACGTCTAAAAGCAGTAAATATTCAAATATTCTTACCGGGTTTTCAGCAGAAGGTCTTCATTCGTTTTGTCTTGCACAACGCCATCGAAATTTTCAGTGTGCATACATTTCAGAATTTTTTTTTGCCTTAATTGTTTTTTGTTTTTTGTCAAAAACTCTGAAATTTGTCAATCTTTTTTCAGCAAACCGTAATTAATCGGCGCCAGGAATTATTCCCCGTCGATCCGCACCCCCCTCGACCGCCCCCGATGGTGGGAATTGCTAAATTTTGTTGTCTAAATTCCTATACAAATCAGTACCGTACCGAGGTGTAATGGTACATCGATTTTTCAGATATTTTAACGTCTAAAAGCAGTAAATATTCAAATATTCTTACCGGGTTTTCAGCAGAAGGTCTTCATTCGTTTTGTCTTGCACAACGCCATCGAAATTTTCAGTGTGCAAACATTTCAGAATTTTTTTTTGCCTTAAATTTTTTTTTGTTTTTTGTCAAAAACTCTGAAATTTGTCAAATTTTTTTCAGCAAACGTCATTAATCGGCGCCAGGAATTATTCCCCGTCGATCCGCACCCCCCTCGACCGCCCCCGATGGTGGGAATTGCTAAATTTTGTTGTCTTAATTCCTATACAAATCAGTACCGAGGTGTAATGGTACATCGATTTTTCAGATATTTTAACGTCTAAAAGCAGTAAATATTCAAATATTCTTACCGGGTTTTCAGCAGAAGGTCTTCATTCGTTTTGTCTTGCACAACGCCATCGAAATTTTCAGTGTGCATACATTTCAGAATTTTTTTTTGCCTTAATTGTTTTTTGTTTTTTGTCAAAAACTCTGAAATTTGTCAATCTTTTTTCAGCAAACCGTAATTAATCGGCGCCAGGAATTATTCCTCGTCGATCCGCACCCCCCTCGACCGCCCCCGATGGTGGGAATTGCTAAATTTTGTTGTCTAAATTCCTATACAAATCAGTACCGAGGTGTAATGGTACATCGATTTTTCAGATATTTTAACGTCTAAAAGCAGTAAATATTCACATATTCTTACCGGGTTTTCAGCAGAAGGTCTTCATTCGTTTTGTCTTGCACAACGCCATCGAAATTTTCAGTGTGCAAACATTCCAGAATTTTTTTTTGCCTTAAATTTTTTTTTGTTTTTTGTCAAAAACTCTGAAATTTGTCAAATTTTTTTCAGCAAACCGTCATTAATCGGCGCCAGGAATTATTCCTCGTCGATCCGCACCCCCCTCGACCGCCCCCGATGGTGGGAATTGCTAAATTTTGTTGTCTAAATTCCTATACAAATCAGTACCGAGGTGTAATGGTACATCGATTTTTCAGATATTTTAACGTCTAAAAGCAGTAAATATTCACATATTCTTACCGGGTTTTCAGCAGAAGGTCTTCATTCGTTTTGTCTTGCACAACGCCATCGAAATTTTCAGTGTGCAAACATTTCAGAATTTTTTTTTGCCTTAAATTTTTTTTGTTTTTTGTCAAAAACTCTGAAATTTGTCAAATTTTTTTCAGCAAACCGTCATTAATCGGCGCCAGGAATTATTCCCCGTCGATCCGCACCCCCCTCGACCGCCCCCGATGGTGGGAATTGCTAAATTTTGTTGTCTAAATTCCTATACAAATCAGTACCGAGGTGTAATGGTACATCGATTTTTCAGATATTTTAACGTCTAAAAGCAGTAAATATTCACATATTCTTACCGGGTTTTCAGCAGAAGGTCTTCATTCGTTTTGTCTTGCACAACGCCATCGAAATTTTCAGTGTGCAAACAGTTCAGAATTTTTTTTTGCCTTAATTTTTTTTTGTTTTTTGTCAAAAACTCTGAAATTTGTCAAATTTTTTTCAGCAAACCGTCATTAATCGGCGCCAGGAATTATTCCCCGTCGATCCGCACCCCCCTCGACCGCCCTCGATGGTGGGAATTGCTAAATTTTGTTGTCTAAATTCCTATACAAATCAGTACCGAGGTGTAATCGTACATCGATTTTTCAGATATTTTAACGTCTAAAAGCAGTAAATATTCAAATATTCTTACCGGGTTTTCAGCAGAAGGTCTTCATTCGTTTTGTCTTGCACAACGCCATCGAAATTTTCAGTGTGCAAACACTTCAGAATTTTTTTTTGCCTTAAATTTTTTTTGTTTTTTGTCAAAAACTCTGAAATTTGTCAAATTTTTTTCAGCAAACCGTCATTAATCGGCGCATGGAATTAGTCCCCGTCGATCCGCACCCCCCTCGACCGCCCCCGATGGTGGGAATTGCTAAATTTTGTTGTCTAAATTCCTATACAAATCAGTACCGAGGTGTAATGGTACATCGATTTTTCAGATATTTTAACGTCTAAAAGCAGTAAATATTCACATATTCTTACCGGGTTTTCAGCAGAAGGTCTTCATTCGTTTTGTCTTGCACAACGCCATCGAAATTTTCAGTGTGCAAACATTTCAGATTTTTTTTTTGCCCTAAATTTTTTTTGTTTTTTTTCAAAAACTCTGAAATTTGTCAAATTTTTTTTTGTTTTTTGTCAAAAACTCTGAAATTTCTCAAATTTTTTTCAGCAAACCGTCATTAATCGGCGCCAGGAATTATTCCCCGTCGATCCGCACCCCCCTCGACCGCCCCCGATGGTGGGAATTGCTAAATTTTGTTGTCTAAATTCCTATACAAATCAGTACCGAGGTGTAATCGTACATCGATTTTTCAGATATTTTAACGTCTAAAAGCAGTAAATATTCAAATATTCTTACCGGGTTTTCAGCAGAAGGTCTTCATTCGTTTTGTCTTGCACAACGCCATCGAAATTTTCAGTGTGCAAACACTTCAGAATTTTTTTTTGCCTTAAATTTTTTTTGTTTTTTGTCAAACACTCTGAAATTTGTCAAATTTTTTTCAGCAAACCGTCATTAATCGGCGCCAGGAATTATTCCCCGTCGATCCGCACCCCCCTCGACCGCCCCCGATGGTGGGAATTGCTAAATTTTGTTGTCTAAATTCCTATACAAATCAGTACCGAGGTGTAATGGTACATCGATTTTTCAGATATTTTAACGTCTAAAAGCAGTAAATATTCACATATTCTTACCGGGTTTTCAGCAGAAGGTCTTCATTCGTTTTGTCTTGCACAACGCCATTGAAATTTTCAGTGTGCAAACACTTCAGAATTTTTTTTTGCCTTAAATTTTTTTTGTTTTTTGTCAAAAACTCTGAAATTTGTCAAATTTTTTTCAGCAAACCGTCATTAATCGGCGCCAGGAATTATTCCCCGTCGATCCGCACCCCCCTCGACCGCCCCCGATGGTGGGAATTGCTAAATTTTGTTGTCTAAATTCCTATACAAATCAGTACCGAGGTGTAATGGTACATCGATTTTTCAGATATTTTAACGTCTAAAAGCAGTAAATATTCACATATTCTTACCGGGTTTTCAGCAGAAGGTCTTCATTCGTTTTGTCTTGCACAACGCCATCGAAATTTTCAGTGTGCAAACATTTCAGAATTTTTTTTTGCCTTAAATTTTTTTTGTTTTTTGTCAAAAACTCTGAAATTTGTCAAATTTTTTTCAGCAAACCGTCATTAATCGGCGCCAGGAATTATTCCCCGTCGATCCGCACCCCCCTCGACCGCCCTCGATGGTGGGAATTGCTAAATTTTGTTGTCTAAATTCCTATACAAATCAGTACCGAGGTGTAATCGTACATCGATTTTTCAGATATTTTAACGTCTAAAAGCAGTAAATATTCAAATATTCTTACCGGGTTTTCAGCAGAAGGTCTTTATTCGTTTTGTCTTGCACAACGCCATCGAAATTTTCAGTGTGCAAACACTTCAGAATTTTTTTTTGCCTTAAATTTTTTTTGTTTTTTGTCAAAAACTCTGAAATTTGTTAAATTTTTTTCAGCAAACCGTCATTAATCGGCGCCAGGAATTAGTCCCCGTCGATCCGCAACCCCCTCGACCGCCCCCGATGGTGGGAATTGCTAAATTTTGTTGTCTAAATTCCTATACAAATCAGTACCGAGGTGTAATCGTACATCGAATTTTCAGATATTTTAACGTCTAAAAGCAGTAAATATTCACATATTCTTACCGGGTTTTCAGCACAAGGTCTTCATTCGTTTTGTCTTGCACAACGCCATCGAAATTTTCAGTGTGCAAACATTTCAGAATTTTTTTTTGCCTTAATTTTTTTTGTTTTTTTTCAAAAACTCTGAAATTTGTCAAATTTTTTTCAGTAAACCGTCATTAATCGGCGCCAGGAATTATTCCCCGTCGATCCGCACCCCCCTCGACCGCCCCCGATGGTGGGAATTGCTAAATTTTGTTGTCTAAATTCCTATACAAATCAGTACCGAGGTGTGTAATGGTACATCGATTTTTCAGATATTTTAACGTCTAAAAGCAGTAAATATTCAAATATTCTTACCGGGTTTTCAGCAGAAGGTCTTCATTCGTTTTGTCTTGCACAACGCCATCGAAATTTTCAGTGTGCAAACATTTCAGAATTTTTTTTTGCCTTAATTTTTTTTGTTTTTTTTCAAAAACTCTGAAATTTGTCAAATTTTTTTCAGTAAACCGTCATTAATCGGCGCCAGGAATTATTCCCCGTCGATCCGCACCCCCCTCGACCGCCCCCGATGGTGGGAATTGCTAAATTTTGTTGTCTAAATTCCTATACAAATCAGTACCGAGGTGTAATGGTACATCGATTTTTCAGATATTTTAACGTCTAAAAGCAGTAAATATTCAAATATTCTTACCGGGTTTTCAGCAGAAGGTCTTCATTCGTTTTGTCTTGCACAACGCCATCGAAATTTTCAGTGTGCAAACACTTCAGAATTTTTTTTTGCCTTAAATTTTTTTTGTTTTTTGTCAAACACTCTGAAATTTGTCAAATTTTTTTCAGCAAACCGTCATTAATCGGCGCCAGGAATTATTCCCCGTCGATCCGCACCCCCCTCGACCGCCCCCGATGGTGGGAATTGCTAAATTTTGTTGTCTAAATTCCTATACAAATCAGTACCGAGGTGTAATGGTACATCGAATTTTCAGATATTTTAACGTCTAAAAGCAGTAAATATTCACATATTCTTACCGGGTTTTCAGCAGAAGGTCTTCATTCGTTTTGTCTTGCACAACGCCATCGAAATTTTCAGTGTGCAAACATTTCATAATTTTTTTTTGCCTTAAATTTTTTTTGTTTTTTGTCAAAAACTCTGAAATTTGTCAAATTTTTTTCAGCAAACCGTCATTAATCGGCGCCAGGATATATTCCCCGTCGATCCGCACCCCCCTCGACCGCCCCCGATGGTGGGAATTGCTAAATTTTGTTGTCTAAATTCCTATACAAATCAGTACCGAGGTGTAATGGTACATCGATTTTTCAGATATTTTAACGTCTAAAAGCAGTAAATATTCAAATATTCTTACCGGGTTTTCAGCAGAAGGTCTTCATTCGTTTTGTCTTGCACAACGCCATCGAAATTTTCAGTGTGCAAACATTTCAGAATTTTTTTTTGCCTTAAATTTTTTTTGTTTTTTGTCAAAAACTCTGAAATTTGTCAAATTTTTTTCAGCAAACCGTGATTAATCGGCGCCAGGATATATTCCCCGTCGATCCGCACCCCCCTCGACCGCCCCCGATGGTGGGAATTGCTAAATTTTGTTGTCTAAATTCCTATACAAATCAGTACCGAGGTGTAATGGTACATCGAATTTTCAGATATTTTAACGTCTAAAAGCAGTAAATATTCACATATTCTTACCGGGTTTTCAGCAGAAGGTCTTCATTCGTTTTGTCTTGCACAACGCCATCGAAATTTTCAGTGTGCAAACATTTCAGAATTTTTTTTTGCCTTAATTTTTTTTGTTTTTTGTCAAAAACTCTGAAATTTGTCAAATTTTTTTCAGCAAACGTCATTAATCGGCGCCAGGAATTATTCCCCGTCGATCCGCATCCCCCTCGACCGCCCCCGATGGTGGGAATTGCTAAATTTTGTTGTCTAAATTCCTATACAAATCAGTACCGAGGTGTAATGGTACATCGATTTTTCAGATATTTTAACGTCTAAAAGCAGTAAATATTCAAATATTCTTACCGGGTTTTCAGCAGAAGGTCTTCATTCGTTTTGTCTTGCACAACGCCATCGAAATTTTCAGTGTGCAAACATTTCAGAATTTTTTTTTGCCTTAAATTTTTTTTGTTTTTTGTCAAAAACTCTGAAATTTGTCAAATTTTTTTCAGCAAACGTCATTAATCGGCGCCAGGAATTATTCCCCGTCGATCCGCACCCCCCTCGACCGCCCCCGATGGTGGGAATTGCTAAATTTTGTTGTCTTAATTCCTATACAAATCAGTACCGAGGTGTAATGGTACATCGATTTTTCAGATATTTTAACGTCTAAAAGCAGTAAATATTCAAATATTCTTACCGGGTTTTCAGCAGAAGGTCTTCATTCGTTTTGTCTTGCACAACGCCATCGAAATTTTCAGTGTGCATACATTTCAGAATTTTTTTTTGCCTTAATTGTTTTTTGTTTTTTGTCAAAAACTCTGAAATTTGTCAATCTTTTTTCAGCAAACCGTAATTAATCGGCGCCAGGAATTATTCCCCGTCGATCCGCACCCCCCTCGACCGCCCCCGATGGTGGGAATTGCTAAATTTTGTTGTCTAAATTCCTATACAAATCAGTACCGTACCGAGGTGTAATGGTACATCGATTTTTCAGATATTTTAACGTCTAAAAGCAGTAAATATTCAAATATTCTTACCGGGTTTTCAGCAGAAGGTCTTCATTCGTTTTGTCTTGCACAACGCCATCGAAATTTTCAGTGTGCAAACATTTCAGAATTTTTTTTTGCCTTAAATTTTTTTTTGTTTTTTGTCAAAAACTCTGAAATTTGTCAAATTTTTTTCAGCAAACGTCATTAATCGGCGCCAGGAATTATTCCCCGTCGATCCGCACCCCCCTCGACCGCCCCCGATGGTGGGAATTGCTAAATTTTGTTGTCTTAATTCCTATACAAATCAGTACCGAGGTGTAATGGTACATCGATTTTTCAGATATTTTAACGTCTAAAAGCAGTAAATATTCAAATATTCTTACCGGGTTTTCAGCAGAAGGTCTTCATTCGTTTTGTCTTGCACAACGCCATCGAAATTTTCAGTGTGCATACATTTCAGAATTTTTTTTTGCCTTAATTGTTTTTTGTTTTTTGTCAAAAACTCTGAAATTTGTCAATCTTTTTTCAGCAAACCGTAATTAATCGGCGCCAGGAATTATTCCTCGTCGATCCGCACCCCCCTCGACCGCCCCCGATGGTGGGAATTGCTAAATTTTGTTGTCTAAATTCCTATACAAATCAGTACCGAGGTGTAATGGTACATCGATTTTTCAGATATTTTAACGTCTAAAAGCAGTAAATATTCACATATTCTTACCGGGTTTTCAGCAGAAGGTCTTCATTCGTTTTGTCTTGCACAACGCCATCGAAATTTTCAGTGTGCAAACATTTCAGAATTTTTTTTTGCCTTAAATTTTTTTTTGTTTTTTGTCAAAAACTCTGAAATTTGTCAAATTTTTTTCAGCAAACCGTCATTAATCGGCGCCAGGAATTATTCCCCGTCGATCCGCACCCCCCTCGACCGCCCCCGATGGTGGGAATTGCTAAATTTTGTTGTCTAAATTCCTATACAAATCAGTACCGAGGTGTAATGGTACATCGATTTTTCAGATATTTTAACGTCTAAAAGCAGTAAATATTCACATATTCTTACCGGGTTTTCAGCAGAAGGTCTTCATTCGTTTTGTCTTGCACAACGCCATCGAAATTTTCAGTGTGCAAACATTTCAGAATTTTTTTTTGCCTTAAATTTTTTTTGTTTTTTGTCAAAAACTCTGAAATTTGTCAAATTTTTTTCAGCAAACCGTCATTAATCGGCGCCAGGAATTATTCCCCGTCGATCCGCACCCCCCTCGACCGCCCCCGATGGTGGGAATTGCTAAATTTTGTTGTCTAAATTCCTATACAAATCAGTACCGAGGTGTAATGGTACATCGATTTTTCAGATATTTTAACGTCTAAAAGCAGTAAATATTCACATATTCTTACCGGGTTTTCAGCAGAAGGTCTTCATTCGTTTTGTCTTGCACAACGCCATCGAAATTTTCAGTGTGCAAACAGTTCAGAATTTTTTTTTGCCTTAATTTTTTTTTGTTTTTTGTCAAAAACTCTGAAATTTGTCAAATTTTTTTCAGCAAACCGTCATTAATCGGCGCCAGGAATTATTCCCCGTCGATCCGCACCCCCCTCGACCGCCCTCGATGGTGGGAATTGCTAAATTTTGTTGTCTAAATTCCTATACAAATCAGTACCGAGGTGTAATCGTACATCGATTTTTCAGATATTTTAACGTCTAAAAGCAGTAAATATTCAAATATTCTTACCGGGTTTTCAGCAGAAGGTCTTCATTCGTTTTGTCTTGCACAACGCCATCGAAATTTTCAGTGTGCAAACACTTCAGAATTTTTTTTTGCCTTAAATTTTTTTTGTTTTTTGTCAAAAACTCTGAAATTTGTCAAATTTTTTTCAGCAAACCGTCATTAATCGGCGCATGGAATTAGTCCCCGTCGATCCGCACCCCCCTCGACCGCCCCCGATGGTGGGAATTGCTAAATTTTGTTGTCTAAATTCCTATACAAATCAGTACCGAGGTGTAATGGTACATCGATTTTTCAGATATTTTAACGTCTAAAAGCAGTAAATATTCACATATTCTTACCGGGTTTTCAGCAGAAGGTCTTCATTCGTTTTGTCTTGCACAACGCCATCGAAATTTTCAGTGTGCAAACATTTCAGATTTTTTTTTTGCCCTAAATTTTTTTTGTTTTTTTTCAAAAACTCTGAAATTTGTCAAATTTTTTTTTGTTTTTTGTCAAAAACTCTGAAATTTCTCAAATTTTTTTCAGCAAACCGTCATTAATCGGCGCCAGGAATTATTCCCCGTCGATCCGCACCCCCCTCGACCGCCCCCGATGGTGGGAATTGCTAAATTTTGTTGTCTAAATTCCTATACAAATCAGTACCGAGGTGTAATCGTACATCGATTTTTCAGATATTTTAACGTCTAAAAGCAGTAAATATTCAAATATTCTTACCGGGTTTTCAGCAGAAGGTCTTCATTCGTTTTGTCTTGCACAACGCCATCGAAATTTTCAGTGTGCAAACACTTCAGAATTTTTTTTTGCCTTAAATTTTTTTTGTTTTTTGTCAAACACTCTGAAATTTGTCAAATTTTTTTCAGCAAACCGTCATTAATCGGCGCCAGGAATTATTCCCCGTCGATCCGCACCCCCCTCGACCGCCCCCGATGGTGGGAATTGCTAAATTTTGTTGTCTAAATTCCTATACAAATCAGTACCGAGGTGTAATGGTACATCGATTTTTCAGATATTTTAACGTCTAAAAGCAGTAAATATTCACATATTCTTACCGGGTTTTCAGCAGAAGGTCTTCATTCGTTTTGTCTTGCACAACGCCATTGAAATTTTCAGTGTGCAAACACTTCAGAATTTTTTTTTGCCTTAAATTTTTTTTGTTTTTTGTCAAAAACTCTGAAATTTGTCAAATTTTTTTCAGCAAACCGTCATTAATCGGCGCCAGGAATTATTCCCCGTCGATCCGCACCCCCCTCGACCGCCCCCGATGGTGGGAATTGCTAAATTTTGTTGTCTAAATTCCTATACAAATCAGTACCGAGGTGTAATGGTACATCGATTTTTCAGATATTTTAACGTCTAAAAGCAGTAAATATTCACATATTCTTACCGGGTTTTCAGCAGAAGGTCTTCATTCGTTTTGTCTTGCACAACGCCATCGAAATTTTCAGTGTGCAAACATTTCAGAATTTTTTTTTGCCTTAAATTTTTTTTGTTTTTTGTCAAAAACTCTGAAATTTGTCAAATTTTTTTCAGCAAACCGTCATTAATCGGCGCCAGGAATTATTCCCCGTCGATCCGCACCCCCCTCGACCGCCCTCGATGGTGGGAATTGCTAAATTTTGTTGTCTAAATTCCTATACAAATCAGTACCGAGGTGTAATCGTACATCGATTTTTCAGATATTTTAACGTCTAAAAGCAGTAAATATTCAAATATTCTTACCGGGTTTTCAGCAGAAGGTCTTTATTCGTTTTGTCTTGCACAACGCCATCGAAATTTTCAGTGTGCAAACACTTCAGAATTTTTTTTTGCCTTAAATTTTTTTTGTTTTTTGTCAAAAACTCTGAAATTTGTTAAATTTTTTTCAGCAAACCGTCATTAATCGGCGCCAGGAATTAGTCCCCGTCGATCCGCAACCCCCTCGACCGCCCCCGATGGTGGGAATTGCTAAATTTTGTTGTCTAAATTCCTATACAAATCAGTACCGAGGTGTAATCGTACATCGAATTTTCAGATATTTTAACGTCTAAAAGCAGTAAATATTCACATATTCTTACCGGGTTTTCAGCACAAGGTCTTCATTCGTTTTGTCTTGCACAACGCCATCGAAATTTTCAGTGTGCAAACATTTCAGAATTTTTTTTTGCCTTAATTTTTTTTGTTTTTTTTCAAAAACTCTGAAATTTGTCAAATTTTTTTCAGTAAACCGTCATTAATCGGCGCCAGGAATTATTCCCCGTCGATCCGCACCCCCCTCGACCGCCCCCGATGGTGGGAATTGCTAAATTTTGTTGTCTAAATTCCTATACAAATCAGTACCGAGGTGTGTAATGGTACATCGATTTTTCAGATATTTTAACGTCTAAAAGCAGTAAATATTCAAATATTCTTACCGGGTTTTCAGCAGAAGGTCTTCATTCGTTTTGTCTTGCACAACGCCATCGAAATTTTCAGTGTGCAAACATTTCAGAATTTTTTTTTGCCTTAAATTTTTTTTGTTTTTTGTCAAAAACTCTGAAATTTGTCAAATTTTTTTCAGCAAACCGTCATTAATCGGCGCCAGGATATATTCCCCGTCGATCCGCACCCCCCTCGACCGCCCCCGATGGTGGGAATTGCTAAATTTTGTTGTCTAAATTCCTATACAAATCAGTACCGAGGTGTAATGGTACATCGAATTTTCAGATATTTTAACGTCTAAAAGCAGTAAATATTCACATATTCTTACCGGGTTTTCAGCAGAAGGTCTTCATTCGTTTTGTCTTGCACAACGCCATCGAAATTTTCAGTGTGCAAACATTTCAGAATTTTTTTTTGCCTTAAATTTTTTTTGTTTTTTGTCAAAAACTCTGAAATTTGTCAAATTTTTTTCAGCAAACCGTCATTAATCGGCGCCAGGATATATTCCCCGTCGATCCGCACCCCCCTCGACCGCCCCCGATGGTGGGAATTGCTAAATTTTGTTGTCTAAATTCCTATACAAATCAGTACCGAGGTGTAATGGTACATCGATTTTTCAGATATTTTAACGTCTAAAAGCAGTAAATATTCAAATATTCTTACCGGGTTTTCAGCAGAAGGTCTTCATTCGTTTTGTCTTGCACAACGCCATCGAAATTTTCAGTGTGCAAACATTTCAGAATTTTTTTTTGCCTTAAATTTTTTTTGTTTTTTGTCAAAAACTCTGAAATTTGTCAAATTTTTTTCAGCAAACCGTCATTAATCGGCGCCAGGATTTATTCCCCGTCGATCCGCACCCCCCTCGACCGCCCCCGATGGTGGGAATTGCTAAATTTTGTTGTCTAAATTCCTATACAAATCAGTACCGAGGTGTAATGGTACATCGAATTTTCAGATATTTTAACGTCTAAAAGCAGTAAATATTCACATATTCTTACCGGGTTTTCAGCAGAAGGTCTTCATTCGTTTTGTCTTGCACAACGCCATCGAAATTTTCAGTGTGCAAACATTTCAGAATTTTTTTTTGCCTTAATTTTTTTTGTTTTTTGTCAAAAACTCTGAAATTTGTCAAATTTTTTTCAGCAAACGTCATTAATCGGCGCCAGGAATTATTCCCCGTCGATCCGCATCCCCCTCGACCGCCCCCGATGGTGGGAATTGCTAAATTTTGTTGTCTAAATTCCTATACAAATCAGTACCGAGGTGTAATGGTACATCGATTTTTCAGATATTTTAACGTCTAAAAGCAGTAAATATTCAAATATTCTTACCGGGTTTTCAGCAGAAGGTCTTCATTCGTTTTGTCTTGCACAACGCCATCGAAATTTTCAGTGTGCAAACATTTCAGAATTTTTTTTTGCCTTAAATTTTTTTTGTTTTTTGTCAAAAACTCTGAAATTTGTCAAATTTTTTTCAGCAAACGTCATTAATCGGCGCCAGGAATTATTCCCCGTCGATCCGCACCCCCCTCGACCGCCCCCGATGGTGGGAATTGCTAAATTTTGTTGTCTTAATTCCTATACAAATCAGTACCGAGGTGTAATGGTACATCGATTTTTCAGATATTTTAACGTCTAAAAGCAGTAAATATTCAAATATTCTTACCGGGTTTTCAGCAGAAGGTCTTCATTCGTTTTGTCTTGCACAACGCCATCGAAATTTTCAGTGTGCATACATTTCAGAATTTTTTTTTGCCTTAATTGTTTTTTGTTTTTTGTCAAAAACTCTGAAATTTGTCAATCTTTTTTCAGCAAACCGTAATTAATCGGCGCCAGGAATTATTCCCCGTCGATCCGCACCCCCCTCGACCGCCCCCGATGGTGGGAATTGCTAAATTTTGTTGTCTAAATTCCTATACAAATCAGTACCGTACCGAGGTGTAATGGTACATCGATTTTTCAGATATTTTAACGTCTAAAAGCAGTAAATATTCAAATATTCTTACCGGGTTTTCAGCAGAAGGTCTTCATTCGTTTTGTCTTGCACAACGCCATCGAAATTTTCAGTGTGCAAACATTTCAGAATTTTTTTTTGCCTTAAATTTTTTTTTGTTTTTTGTCAAAAACTCTGAAATTTGTCAAATTTTTTTCAGCAAACGTCATTAATCGGCGCCAGGAATTATTCCCCGTCGATCCGCACCCCCCTCGACCGCCCCCGATGGTGGGAATTGCTAAATTTTGTTGTCTTAATTCCTATACAAATCAGTACCGAGGTGTAATGGTACATCGATTTTTCAGATATTTTAACGTCTAAAAGCAGTAAATATTCAAATATTCTTACCGGGTTTTCAGCAGAAGGTCTTCATTCGTTTTGTCTTGCACAACGCCATCGAAATTTTCAGTGTGCATACATTTCAGAATTTTTTTTTGCCTTAATTGTTTTTTGTTTTTTGTCAAAAACTCTGAAATTTGTCAATCTTTTTTCAGCAAACCGTAATTAATCGGCGCCAGGAATTATTCCTCGTCGATCCGCACCCCCCTCGACCGCCCCCGATGGTGGGAATTGCTAAATTTTGTTGTCTAAATTCCTATACAAATCAGTACCGAGGTGTAATGGTACATCGATTTTTCAGATATTTTAACGTCTAAAAGCAGTAAATATTCACATATTCTTACCGGGTTTTCAGCAGAAGGTCTTCATTCGTTTTGTCTTGCACAACGCCATCGAAATTTTCAGTGTGCAAACATTTCAGAATTTTTTTTTGCCTTAAATTTTTTTTTGTTTTTTGTCAAAAACTCTGAAATTTGTCAAATTTTTTTCAGCAAACCGTCATTAATCGGCGCCAGGAATTATTCCCCGTCGATCCGCACCCCCCTCGACCGCCCCCGATGGTGGGAATTGCTAAATTTTGTTGTCTAAATTCCTATACAAATCAGTACCGAGGTGTAATGGTACATCGATTTTTCAGATATTTTAACGTCTAAAAGCAGTAAATATTCACATATTCTTACCGGGTTTTCAGCAGAAGGTCTTCATTCGTTTTGTCTTGCACAACGCCATCGAAATTTTCAGTGTGCAAACATTTCAGAATTTTTTTTTGCCTTAAATTTTTTTTGTTTTTTGTCAAAAACTCTGAAATTTGTCAAATTTTTTTCAGCAAACCGTCATTAATCGGCGCCAGGAATTATTCCCCGTCGATCCGCACCCCCCTCGACCGCCCCCGATGGTGGGAATTGCTAAATTTTGTTGTCTAAATTCCTATACAAATCAGTACCGAGGTGTAATGGTACATCGATTTTTCAGATATTTTAACGTCTAAAAGCAGTAAATATTCACATATTCTTACCGGGTTTTCAGCAGAAGGTCTTCATTCGTTTTGTCTTGCACAACGCCATCGAAATTTTCAGTGTGCAAACAGTTCAGAATTTTTTTTTGCCTTAATTTTTTTTTGTTTTTTGTCAAAAACTCTGAAATTTGTCAAATTTTTTTCAGCAAACCGTCATTAATCGGCGCCAGGAATTATTCCCCGTCGATCCGCACCCCCCTCGACCGCCCTCGATGGTGGGAATTGCTAAATTTTGTTGTCTAAATTCCTATACAAATCAGTACCGAGGTGTAATCGTACATCGATTTTTCAGATATTTTAACGTCTAAAAGCAGTAAATATTCAAATATTCTTACCGGGTTTTCAGCAGAAGGTCTTCATTCGTTTTGTCTTGCACAACGCCATCGAAATTTTCAGTGTGCAAACACTTCAGAATTTTTTTTTGCCTTAAATTTTTTTTGTTTTTTGTCAAAAACTCTGAAATTTGTCAAATTTTTTTCAGCAAACCGTCATTAATCGGCGCATGGAATTAGTCCCCGTCGATCCGCACCCCCCTCGACCGCCCCCGATGGTGGGAATTGCTAAATTTTGTTGTCTAAATTCCTATACAAATCAGTACCGAGGTGTAATGGTACATCGATTTTTCAGATATTTTAACGTCTAAAAGCAGTAAATATTCACATATTCTTACCGGGTTTTCAGCAGAAGGTCTTCATTCGTTTTGTCTTGCACAACGCCATCGAAATTTTCAGTGTGCAAACATTTCAGATTTTTTTTTTGCCCTAAATTTTTTTTGTTTTTTTTCAAAAACTCTGAAATTTGTCAAATTTTTTTTTGTTTTTTGTCAAAAACTCTGAAATTTCTCAAATTTTTTTCAGCAAACCGTCATTAATCGGCGCCAGGAATTATTCCCCGTCGATCCGCACCCCCCTCGACCGCCCCCGATGGTGGGAATTGCTAAATTTTGTTGTCTAAATTCCTATACAAATCAGTACCGAGGTGTAATGGTACATCGATTTTTCAGATATTTTAACGTCTAAAAGCAGTAAATATTCACATATTCTTACCGGGTTTTCAGCAGAAGGTCTTCATTCGTTTTGTCTTGCACAACGCCATCGAAATTTTCAGTGTGCAAACATTTCAGAATTTTTTTTTGCCTTAAATTTTTTTTGTTTTTTGTCAAAAACTCTGAAATTTGTCAAATTTTTTTCAGCAAACCGTCATTAATCGGCGCCAGGAATTATTCCCCGTCGATCCGCACCCCCCTCGACCGCCCCCGATGGTGGGAATTGCTAAATTTTGTTGTCTAAATTCCTATACAAATCAGTACCGAGGTGTAATGGTACATCGATTTTTCAGATATTTTAACGTCTAAAAGCAGTAAATATTCACATATTCTTACCGGGTTTTCAGCAGAAGGTCTTCATTCGTTTTGTCTTGCACAACGCCATCGAAATTTTCAGTGTGCAAACAGTTCAGAATTTTTTTTTGCCTTAATTTTTTTTTGTTTTTTGTCAAAAACTCTGAAATTTGTCAAATTTTTTTCAGCAAACCGTCATTAATCGGCGCCAGGAATTATTCCCCGTCGATCCGCACCCCCCTCGACCGCCCTCGATGGTGGGAATTGCTAAATTTTGTTGTCTAAATTCCTATACAAATCAGTACCGAGGTGTAATCGTACATCGATTTTTCAGATATTTTAACGTCTAAAAGCAGTAAATATTCAAATATTCTTACCGGGTTTTCAGCAGAAGGTCTTCATTCGTTTTGTCTTGCACAACGCCATCGAAATTTTCAGTGTGCAAACACTTCAGAATTTTTTTTTGCCTTAAATTTTTTTTGTTTTTTGTCAAAAACTCTGAAATTTGTCAAATTTTTTTCAGCAAACCGTCATTAATCGGCGCATGGAATTAGTCCCCGTCGATCCGCACCCCCCTCGACCGCCCCCGATGGTGGGAATTGCTAAATTTTGTTGTCTAAATTCCTATACAAATCAGTACCGAGGTGTAATGGTACATCGATTTTTCAGATATTTTAACGTCTAAAAGCAGTAAATATTCACATATTCTTACCGGGTTTTCAGCAGAAGGTCTTCATTCGTTTTGTCTTGCACAACGCCATCGAAATTTTCAGTGTGCAAACATTTCAGATTTTTTTTTTGCCCTAAATTTTTTTTGTTTTTTTTCAAAAACTCTGAAATTTGTCAAATTTTTTTTTGTTTTTTGTCAAAAACTCTGAAATTTCTCAAATTTTTTTCAGCAAACCGTCATTAATCGGCGCCAGGAATTATTCCCCGTCGATCCGCACCCCCCTCGACCGCCCCCGATGGTGGGAATTGCTAAATTTTGTTGTCTAAATTCCTATACAAATCAGTACCGAGGTGTAATCGTACATCGATTTTTCAGATATTTTAACGTCTAAAAGCAGTAAATATTCAAATATTCTTACCGGGTTTTCAGCAGAAGGTCTTCATTCGTTTTGTCTTGCACAACGCCATCGAAATTTTCAGTGTGCAAACACTTCAGAATTTTTTTTTGCCTTAAATTTTTTTTGTTTTTTGTCAAACACTCTGAAATTTGTCAAATTTTTTTCAGCAAACCGTCATTAATCGGCGCCAGGAATTATTCCCCGTCGATCCGCACCCCCCTCGACCGCCCCCGATGGTGGGAATTGCTAAATTTTGTTGTCTAAATTCCTATACAAATCAGTACCGAGGTGTAATGGTACATCGATTTTTCAGATATTTTAACGTCTAAAAGCAGTAAATATTCACATATTCTTACCGGGTTTTCAGCAGAAGGTCTTCATTCGTTTTGTCTTGCACAACGCCATTGAAATTTTCAGTGTGCAAACACTTCAGAATTTTTTTTTGCCTTAAATTTTTTTTGTTTTTTGTCAAAAACTCTGAAATTTGTCAAATTTTTTTCAGCAAACCGTCATTAATCGGCGCCAGGAATTATTCCCCGTCGATCCGCACCCCCCTCGACCGCCCCCGATGGTGGGAATTGCTAAATTTTGTTGTCTAAATTCCTATACAAATCAGTACCGAGGTGTAATGGTACATCGATTTTTCAGATATTTTAACGTCTAAAAGCAGTAAATATTCACATATTCTTACCGGGTTTTCAGCAGAAGGTCTTCATTCGTTTTGTCTTGCACAACGCCATCGAAATTTTCAGTGTGCAAACATTTCAGAATTTTTTTTTGCCTTAAATTTTTTTTGTTTTTTGTCAAAAACTCTGAAATTTGTCAAATTTTTTTCAGCAAACCGTCATTAATCGGCGCCAGGAATTATTCCCCGTCGATCCGCACCCCCCTCGACCGCCCTCGATGGTGGGAATTGCTAAATTTTGTTGTCTAAATTCCTATACAAATCAGTACCGAGGTGTAATCGTACATCGATTTTTAAGATATTTTAACGTCTAAAAGCAGTAAATATTCAAATATTCTTACCGGGTTTTCAGCAGAAGGTCTTTATTCGTTTTGTCTTGCACAACGCCATCGAAATTTTCAGTGTGCAAACACTTCAGAATTTTTTTTTGCCTTAAATTTTTTTTGTTTTTTGTCAAAAACTCTGAAATTTGTTAAATTTTTTTCAGCAAACCGTCATTAATCGGCGCCAGGAATTAGTCCCCGTCGATCCGCAACCCCCTCGACCGCCCCCGATGGTGGGAATTGCTAAATTTTGTTGTCTAAATTCCTATACAAATCAGTACCGAGGTGTAATCGTACATCGAATTTTCAGATATTTTAACGTCTAAAAGCAGTAAATATTCACATATTCTTACCGGGTTTTCAGCACAAGGTCTTCATTCGTTTTGTCTTGCACAACGCCATCGAAATTTTCAGTGTGCAAACATTTCAGAATTTTTTTTTGCCTTAATTTTTTTTGTTTTTTTTCAAAAACTCTGAAATTTGTCAAATTTTTTTCAGTAAACCGTCATTAATCGGCGCCAGGAATTATTCCCCGTCGATCCGCACCCCCCTCGACCGCCCCCGATGGTGGGAATTGCTAAATTTTGTTGTCTAAATTCCTATACAAATCAGTACCGAGGTGTGTAATGGTACATCGATTTTTCAGATATTTTAACGTCTAAAAGCAGTAAATATTCAAATATTCTTACCGGGTTTTCAGCAGAAGGTCTTCATTCGTTTTGTCTTGCACAACGCCATCGAAATTTTCAGTGTGCAAACATTTCAGAATTTTTTTTTGCCTTAATTTTTTTTGTTTTTTTTCAAAAACTCTGAAATTTGTCAAATTTTTTTCAGTAAACCGTCATTAATCGGCGCCAGGAATTATTCCCCGTCGATCCGCACCCCCCTCGACCGCCCCCGATGGTGGGAATTGCTAAATTTTGTTGTCTAAATTCCTATACAAATCAGTACCGAGGTGTAATGGTACATCGATTTTTCAGATATTTTAACGTCTAAAAGCAGTAAATATTCAAATATTCTTACCGGGTTTTCAGCAGAAGGTCTTCATTCGTTTTGTCTTGCACAACGCCATCGAAATTTTCAGTGTGCAAACATTTCAGAATTTTTTTTTGCCTTAAATTTTTTTTGTTTTTTGTCAAAAACTCTGAAATTTGTCAAATTTTTTTCAGCAAACCGTCATTAATCGGCGCCAGGATATATTCCCCGTCGATCCGCACCCCCCTCGACCGCCCCCGATGGTGGGAATTGCTAAATTTTGTTGTCTAAATTCCTATACAAATCAGTACCGAGGTGTAATGGTACATCGAATTTTCAGATATTTTAACGTCTAAAAGCAGTAAATATTCACATATTCTTACCGGGTTTTCAGCAGAAGGTCTTCATTCGTTTTGTCTTGCACAACGCCATCGAAATTTTCAGTGTGCAAACATTTCAGAATTTTTTTTTGCCTTAAATTTTTTTTGTTTTTTGTCAAAAACTCTGAAATTTGTCAAATTTTTTTCAGCAAACCGTCATTAATCGGCGCCAGGATATATTCCCCGTCGATCCGCACCCCCCTCGACCGCCCCCGATGGTGGGAATTGCTAAATTTTGTTGTCTAAATTCCTATACAAATCAGTACCGAGGTGTAATGGTACATCGATTTTTCAGATATTTTAACGTCTAAAAGCAGTAAATATTCAAATATTCTTACCGGGTTTTCAGCAGAAGGTCTTCATTCGTTTTGTCTTGCACAACGCCATCGAAATTTTCAGTGTGCAAACATTTCAGAATTTTTTTTTGCCTTAAATTTTTTTTGTTTTTTGTCAAAAACTCTGAAATTTGTCAAATTTTTTTCAGCAAACCGTCATTAATCGGCGCCAGGATATATTCCCCGTCGATCCGCACCCCCCTCGACCGCCCCCGATGGTGGGAATTGCTAAATTTTGTTGTCTAAATTCCTATACAAATCAGTACCGAGGTGTAATGGTACATCGAATTTTCAGATATTTTAACGTCTAAAAGCAGTAAATATTCACATATTCTTACCGGGTTTTCAGCAGAAGGTCTTCATTCGTTTTGTCTTGCACAACGCCATCGAAATTTTCAGTGTGCAAACATTTCAGAATTTTTTTTTGCCTTAATTTTTTTTGTTTTTTGTCAAAAACTCTGAAATTTGTCAAATTTTTTTCAGCAAACGTCATTAATCGGCGCCAGGAATTATTCCCCGTCGATCCGCATCCCCCTCGACCGCCCCCGATGGTGGGAATTGCTAAATTTTGTTGTCTAAATTCCTATACAAATCAGTACCGAGGTGTAATGGTACATCGATTTTTCAGATATTTTAACGTCTAAAAGCAGTAAATATTCAAATATTCTTACCGGGTTTTCAGCAGAAGGTCTTCATTCGTTTTGTCTTGCACAACGCCATCGAAATTTTCAGTGTGCAAACATTTCAGAATTTTTTTTTGCCTTAAATTTTTTTTGTTTTTTGTCAAAAACTCTGAAATTTGTCAAATTTTTTTCAGCAAACGTCATTAATCGGCGCCAGGAATTATTCCCCGTCGATCCGCACCCCCCTCGACCGCCCCCGATGGTGGGAATTGCTAAATTTTGTTGTCTTAATTCCTATACAAATCAGTACCGAGGTGTAATGGTACATCGATTTTTCAGATATTTTAACGTCTAAAAGCAGTAAATATTCAAATATTCTTACCGGGTTTTCAGCAGAAGGTCTTCATTCGTTTTGTCTTGCACAACGCCATCGAAATTTTCAGTGTGCATACATTTCAGAATTTTTTTTTGCCTTAATTGTTTTTTGTTTTTTGTCAAAAACTCTGAAATTTGTCAATCTTTTTTCAGCAAACCGTAATTAATCGGCGCCAGGAATTATTCCCCGTCGATCCGCACCCCCCTCGACCGCCCCCGATGGTGGGAATTGCTAAATTTTGTTGTCTAAATTCCTATACAAATCAGTACCGTACCGAGGTGTAATGGTACATCGATTTTTCAGATATTTTAACGTCTAAAAGCAGTAAATATTCAAATATTCTTACCGGGTTTTCAGCAGAAGGTCTTCATTCGTTTTGTCTTGCACAACGCCATCGAAATTTTCAGTGTGCAAACATTTCAGAATTTTTTTTTGCCTTAAATTTTTTTTTGTTTTTTGTCAAAAACTCTGAAATTTGTCAAATTTTTTTCAGCAAACGTCATTAATCGGCGCCAGGAATTATTCCCCGTCGATCCGCACCCCCCTCGACCGCCCCCGATGGTGGGAATTGCTAAATTTTGTTGTCTTAATTCCTATACAAATCAGTACCGAGGTGTAATGGTACATCGATTTTTCAGATATTTTAACGTCTAAAAGCAGTAAATATTCAAATATTCTTACCGGGTTTTCAGCAGAAGGTCTTCATTCGTTTTGTCTTGCACAACGCCATCGAAATTTTCAGTGTGCATACATTTCAGAATTTTTTTTTGCCTTAATTGTTTTTTGTTTTTTGTCAAAAACTCTGAAATTTGTCAATCTTTTTTCAGCAAACCGTAATTAATCGGCGCCAGGAATTATTCCTCGTCGATCCGCACCCCCCTCGACCGCCCCCGATGGTGGGAATTGCTAAATTTTGTTGTCTAAATTCCTATACAAATCAGTACCGAGGTGTAATGGTACATCGATTTTTCAGATATTTTAACGTCTAAAAGCAGTAAATATTCACATATTCTTACCGGGTTTTCAGCAGAAGGTCTTCATTCGTTTTGTCTTGCACAACGCCATCGAAATTTTCAGTGTGCAAACATTTCAGAATTTTTTTTTGCCTTAAATTTTTTTTTGTTTTTTGTCAAAAACTCTGAAATTTGTCAAATTTTTTTCAGCAAACCGTCATTAATCGGCGCCAGGAATTATTCCCCGTCGATCCGCACCCCCCTCGACCGCCCCCGATGGTGGGAATTGCTAAATTTTGTTGTCTAAATTCCTATACAAATCAGTACCGAGGTGTAATGGTACATCGATTTTTCAGATATTTTAACGTCTAAAAGCAGTAAATATTCACATATTCTTACCGGGTTTTCAGCAGAAGGTCTTCATTCGTTTTGTCTTGCACAACGCCATCGAAATTTTCAGTGTGCAAACATTTCAGAATTTTTTTTTGCCTTAAATTTTTTTTGTTTTTTGTCAAAAACTCTGAAATTTGTCAAATTTTTTTCAGCAAACCGTCATTAATCGGCGCCAGGAATTATTCCCCGTCGATCCGCACCCCCCTCGACCGCCCCCGATGGTGGGAATTGCTAAATTTTGTTGTCTAAATTCCTATACAAATCAGTACCGAGGTGTAATGGTACATCGATTTTTCAGATATTTTAACGTCTAAAAGCAGTAAATATTCACATATTCTTACCGGGTTTTCAGCAGAAGGTCTTCATTCGTTTTGTCTTGCACAACGCCATCGAAATTTTCAGTGTGCAAACAGTTCAGAATTTTTTTTTGCCTTAATTTTTTTTTGTTTTTTGTCAAAAACTCTGAAATTTGTCAAATTTTTTTCAGCAAACCGTCATTAATCGGCGCCAGGAATTATTCCCCGTCGATCCGCACCCCCCTCGACCGCCCTCGATGGTGGGAATTGCTAAATTTTGTTGTCTAAATTCCTATACAAATCAGTACCGAGGTGTAATCGTACATCGATTTTTCAGATATTTTAACGTCTAAAAGCAGTAAATATTCAAATATTCTTACCGGGTTTTCAGCAGAAGGTCTTCATTCGTTTTGTCTTGCACAACGCCATCGAAATTTTCAGTGTGCAAACACTTCAGAATTTTTTTTTGCCTTAAATTTTTTTTGTTTTTTGTCAAAAACTCTGAAATTTGTCAAATTTTTTTCAGCAAACCGTCATTAATCGGCGCATGGAATTAGTCCCCGTCGATCCGCACCCCCCTCGACCGCCCCCGATGGTGGGAATTGCTAAATTTTGTTGTCTAAATTCCTATACAAATCAGTACCGAGGTGTAATGGTACATCGATTTTTCAGATATTTTAACGTCTAAAAGCAGTAAATATTCACATATTCTTACCGGGTTTTCAGCAGAAGGTCTTCATTCGTTTTGTCTTGCACAACGCCATCGAAATTTTCAGTGTGCAAACATTTCAGATTTTTTTTTTGCCCTAAATTTTTTTTGTTTTTTTTCAAAAACTCTGAAATTTGTCAAATTTTTTTTTGTTTTTTGTCAAAAACTCTGAAATTTCTCAAATTTTTTTCAGCAAACCGTCATTAATCGGCGCCAGGAATTATTCCCCGTCGATCCGCACCCCCCTCGACCGCCCCCGATGGTGGGAATTGCTAAATTTTGTTGTCTAAATTCCTATACAAATCAGTACCGAGGTGTAATCGTACATCGATTTTTCAGATATTTTAACGTCTAAAAGCAGTAAATATTCAAATATTCTTACCGGGTTTTCAGCAGAAGGTCTTCATTCGTTTTGTCTTGCACAACGCCATCGAAATTTTCAGTGTGCAAACACTTCAGAATTTTTTTTTGCCTTAAATTTTTTTTGTTTTTTGTCAAACACTCTGAAATTTGTCAAATTTTTTTCAGCAAACCGTCATTAATCGGCGCCAGGAATTATTCCCCGTCGATCCGCACCCCCCTCGACCGCCCCCGATGGTGGGAATTGCTAAATTTTGTTGTCTAAATTCCTATACAAATCAGTACCGAGGTGTAATGGTACATCGATTTTTCAGATATTTTAACGTCTAAAAGCAGTAAATATTCACATATTCTTACCGGGTTTTCAGCAGAAGGTCTTCATTCGTTTTGTCTTGCACAACGCCATTGAAATTTTCAGTGTGCAAACACTTCAGAATTTTTTTTTGCCTTAAATTTTTTTTGTTTTTTGTCAAAAACTCTGAAATTTGTCAAATTTTTTTCAGCAAACCGTCATTAATCGGCGCCAGGAATTATTCCCCGTCGATCCGCACCCCCCTCGACCGCCCCCGATGGTGGGAATTGCTAAATTTTGTTGTCTAAATTCCTATACAAATCAGTACCGAGGTGTAATGGTACATCGATTTTTCAGATATTTTAACGTCTAAAAGCAGTAAATATTCACATATTCTTACCGGGTTTTCAGCAGAAGGTCTTCATTCGTTTTGTCTTGCACAACGCCATCGAAATTTTCAGTGTGCAAACATTTCAGAATTTTTTTTTGCCTTAAATTTTTTTTGTTTTTTGTCAAAAACTCTGAAATTTGTCAAATTTTTTTCAGCAAACCGTCATTAATCGGCGCCAGGAATTATTCCCCGTCGATCCGCACCCCCCTCGACCGCCCTCGATGGTGGGAATTGCTAAATTTTGTTGTCTAAATTCCTATACAAATCAGTACCGAGGTGTAATCGTACATCGATTTTTCAGATATTTTAACGTCTAAAAGCAGTAAATATTCAAATATTCTTACCGGGTTTTCAGCAGAAGGTCTTTATTCGTTTTGTCTTGCACAACGCCATCGAAATTTTCAGTGTGCAAACACTTCAGAATTTTTTTTTGCCTTAAATTTTTTTTGTTTTTTGTCAAAAACTCTGAAATTTGTTAAATTTTTTTCAGCAAACCGTCATTAATCGGCGCCAGGAATTAGTCCCCGTCGATCCGCAACCCCCTCGACCGCCCCCGATGGTGGGAATTGCTAAATTTTGTTGTCTAAATTCCTATACAAATCAGTACCGAGGTGTAATCGTACATCGAATTTTCAGATATTTTAACGTCTAAAAGCAGTAAATATTCACATATTCTTACCGGGTTTTCAGCACAAGGTCTTCATTCGTTTTGTCTTGCACAACGCCATCGAAATTTTCAGTGTGCAAACATTTCAGAATTTTTTTTTGCCTTAATTTTTTTTGTTTTTTTTCAAAAACTCTGAAATTTGTCAAATTTTTTTCAGTAAACCGTCATTAATCGGCGCCAGGAATTATTCCCCGTCGATCCGCACCCCCCTCGACCGCCCCCGATGGTGGGAATTGCTAAATTTTGTTGTCTAAATTCCTATACAAATCAGTACCGAGGTGTGTAATGGTACATCGATTTTTCAGATATTTTAACGTCTAAAAGCAGTAAATATTCAAATATTCTTACCGGGTTTTCAGCAGAAGGTCTTCATTCGTTTTGTCTTGCACAACGCCATCGAAATTTTCAGTGTGCAAACATTTCAGAATTTTTTTTTGCCTTAATTTTTTTTGTTTTTTTTCAAAAACTCTGAAATTTGTCAAATTTTTTTCAGTAAACCGTCATTAATCGGCGCCAGGAATTATTCCCCGTCGATCCGCACCCCCCTCGACCGCCCCCGATGGTGGGAATTGCTAAATTTTGTTGTCTAAATTCCTATACAAATCAGTACCGAGGTGTAATGGTACATCGATTTTTCAGATATTTTAACGTCTAAAAGCAGTAAATATTCAAATATTCTTACCGGGTTTTCAGCAGAAGGTCTTCATTCGTTTTGTCTTGCACAACGCCATCGAAATTTTCAGTGTGCAAACATTTCAGAATTTTTTTTTGCCTTAAATTTTTTTTGTTTTTGTCAAAAACTCTGAAATTTGTCAAATTTTTTTCAGCAAACCGTCATTAATCGGCGCCAGGATATATTCCCCGTCGATCCGCACCCCCCTCGACCGCCCCCGATGGTGGGAATTGCTAAATTTTGTTGTCTAAATTCCTATACAAATCAGTACCGAGGTGTAATGGTACATCGAATTTTCAGATATTTTAACGTCTAAAAGCAGTAAATATTCACATATTCTTACCGGGTTTTCAGCAGAAGGTCTTCATTCGTTTTGTCTTGCACAACGCCATCGAAATTTTCAGTGTGCAAACATTTCAGAATTTTTTTTTGCCTTAAATTTTTTTTGTTTTTTGTCAAAAACTCTGAAATTTGTCAAATTTTTTTCAGCAGACCGTCATTAATCGGCGCCAGGATATATTCCCCGTCGATCCGCACCCCCCTCGACCGCCCCCGATGGTGGGAATTGCTAAATTTTGTTGTCTAAATTCCTATACAAATCAGTACCGAGGTGTAATGGTACATCGATTTTTCAGATATTTTAACGTCTAAAAGCAGTAAATATTCAAATATTCTTACCGGGTTTTCAGCAGAAGGTCTTCATTCGTTTTGTCTTGCACAACGCCATCGAAATTTTCAGTGTGCAAACATTTCAGAATTTTTTTTTGCCTTAAATTTTTTTTGTTTTTTGTCAAAAACTCTGAAATTTGTCAAATTTTTTTCAGCAAACCGTCATTAATCGGCGCCAGGATATATTCCCCGTCGATCCGCACCCCCCTCGACCGCCCCCGATGGTGGGAATTGCTAAATTTTGTTGTCTAAATTCCTATACAAATCAGTACCGAGGTGTAATGGTACATCGAATTTTCAGATATTTTAACGTCTAAAAGCAGTAAATATTCACATATTCTTACCGGGTTTTCAGCAGAAGGTCTTCATTCGTTTTGTCTTGCACAACGCCATCGAAATTTTCAGTGTGCAAACATTTCAGAATTTTTTTTTGCCTTAATTTTTTTTGTTTTTTGTCAAAAACTCTGAAATTTGTCAAATTTTTTTCAGCAAACGTCATTAATCGGCGCCAGGAATTATTCCCCGTCGATCCGCATCCCCCTCGACCGCCCCCGATGGTGGGAATTGCTAAATTTTGTTGTCTAAATTCCTATACAAATCAGTACCGAGGTGTAATGGTACATCGATTTTTCAGATATTTTAACGTCTAAAAGCAGTAAATATTCAAATATTCTTACCGGGTTTTCAGCAGAAGGTCTTCATTCGTTTTGTCTTGCACAACGCCATCGAAATTTTCAGTGTGCAAACATTTCAGAATTTTTTTTTGCCTTAAATTTTTTTTGTTTTTTGTCAAAAACTCTGAAATTTGTCAAATTTTTTTCAGCAAACGTCATTAATCGGCGCCAGGAATTATTCCCCGTCGATCCGCACCCCCCTCGACCGCCCCCGATGGTGGGAATTGCTAAATTTTGTTGTCTTAATTCCTATACAAATCAGTACCGAGGTGTAATGGTACATCGATTTTTCAGATATTTTAACGTCTAAAAGCAGTAAATATTCAAATATTCTTACCGGGTTTTCAGCAGAAGGTCTTCATTCGTTTTGTCTTGCACAACGCCATCGAAATTTTCAGTGTGCATACATTTCAGAATTTTTTTTTGCCTTAATTGTTTTTTGTTTTTTGTCAAAAACTCTGAAATTTGTCAATCTTTTTTCAGCAAACCGTAATTAATCGGCGCCAGGAATTATTCCCCGTCGATCCGCACCCCCCTCGACCGCCCCCGATGGTGGGAATTGCTAAATTTTGTTGTCTAAATTCCTATACAAATCAGTACCGTACCGAGGTGTAATGGTACATCGATTTTTCAGATATTTTAACGTCTAAAAGCAGTAAATATTCAAATATTCTTACCGGGTTTTCAGCAGAAGGTCTTCATTCGTTTTGTCTTGCACAACGCCATCGAAATTTTCAGTGTGCAAACATTTCAGAATTTTTTTTTGCCTTAAATTTTTTTTTGTTTTTTGTCAAAAACTCTGAAATTTGTCAAATTTTTTTCAGCAAACGTCATTAATCGGCGCCAGGAATTATTCCCCGTCGATCCGCACCCCCCTCGACCGCCCCCGATGGTGGGAATTGCTAAATTTTGTTGTCTTAATTCCTATACAAATCAGTACCGAGGTGTAATGGTACATCGATTTTTCAGATATTTTAACGTCTAAAAGCAGTAAATATTCAAATATTCTTACCGGGTTTTCAGCAGAAGGTCTTCATTCGTTTTGTCTTGCACAACGCCATCGAAATTTTCAGTGTGCATACATTTCAGAATTTTTTTTTGCCCTAAATTTTTTTTGTTTTTTTTCAAAAACTCTGAAATTTGTCAAATTTTTTTTTGTTTTTTGTCAAAAACTCTGAAATTTCTCAAATTTTTTTCAGCAAACCGTCATTAATCGGCGCCAGGAATTATTCCCCGTCGATCCGCACCCCCCTCGACCGCCCCCGATGGTGGGAATTGCTAAATTTTGTTGTCTAAATTCCTATACAAATCAGTACCGAGGTGTGTAATGGTACATCGATTTTTCAGATATTTTAACGTCTAAAAGCAGTAAATATTCAAATATTCTTACCGGGTTTTCAGCAGAAGGTCTTCATTCGTTTTGTCTTGCACAACGCCATCGAAATTTTCAGTGTGCAAACATTTCAGAATTTTTTTTTGCCTTAATTTTTTTTGTTTTTTTTCAAAAACTCTGAAATTTGTCAAATTTTTTTCAGTAAACCGTCATTAATCGGCGCCAGGAATTATTCCCCGTCGATCCGCACCCCCCTCGACCGCCCCCGATGGTGGGAATTGCTAAATTTTGTTGTCTAAATTCCTATACAAATCAGTACCGAGGTGTAATGGTACATCGATTTTTCAGATATTTTAACGTCTAAAAGCAGTAAATATTCAAATATTCTTACCGGGTTTTCAGCAGAAGGTCTTCATTCGTTTTGTCTTGCACAACGCCATCGAAATTTTCAGTGTGCAAACATTTCAGAATTTTTTTTTGCCTTAAATTTTTTTTGTTTTTTGTCAAAAACTCTGAAATTTGTCAAATTTTTTTCAGCAAACCGTCATTAATCGGCGCCAGGATATATTCCCCGTCGATCCGCACCCCCCTCGACCGCCCCCGATGGTGGGAATTGCTAAATTTTGTTGTCTAAATTCCTATACAAATCAGTACCGAGGTGTAATGGTACATCGAATTTTCAGATATTTTAACGTCTAAAAGCAGTAAATATTCACATATTCTTACCGGGTTTTCAGCAGAAGGTCTTCATTCGTTTTGTCTTGCACAACGCCATCGAAATTTTCAGTGTGCAAACATTTCAGAATTTTTTTTTGCCTTAAATTTTTTTTGTTTTTTGTCAAAAACTCTGAAATTTGTCAAATTTTTTTCAGCAGACCGTCATTAATCGGCGCCAGGATATATTCCCCGTCGATCCGCACCCCCCTCGACCGCCCCCGATGGTGGGAATTGCTAAATTTTGTTGTCTAAATTCCTATACAAATCAGTACCGAGGTGTAATGGTACATCGATTTTTCAGATATTTTAACGTCTAAAAGCAGTAAATATTCAAATATTCTTACCGGGTTTTCAGCAGAAGGTCTTCATTCGTTTTGTCTTGCACAACGCCATCGAAATTTTCAGTGTGCAAACATTTCAGAATTTTTTTTTGCCTTAAATTTTTTTTGTTTTTTGTCAAAAACTCTGAAATTTGTCAAATTTTTTTCAGCAAACCGTCATTAATCGGCGCCAGGATATATTCCCCGTCGATCCGCACCCCCCTCGACCGCCCCCGATGGTGGGAATTGCTAAATTTTGTTGTCTAAATTCCTATACAAATCAGTACCGAGGTGTAATGGTACATCGAATTTTCAGATATTTTAACGTCTAAAAGCAGTAAATATTCACATATTCTTACCGGGTTTTCAGCAGAAGGTCTTCATTCGTTTTGTCTTGCACAACGCCATCGAAATTTTCAGTGTGCAAACATTTCAGAATTTTTTTTTGCCTTAATTTTTTTTGTTTTTTGTCAAAAACTCTGAAATTTGTCAAATTTTTTTCAGCAAACGTCATTAATCGGCGCCAGGAATTATTCCCCGTCGATCCGCAACCCCCTCGACCGCCCCCGATGGTGGGAATTGCTAAATTTTGTTGTCTAAATTCCTATACAAATCAGTACCGAGGTGTAATGGTACATCGATTTTTCAGATATTTTAACGTCTAAAAGCAGTAAATATTCAAATATTCTTACCGGGTTTTCAGCAGAAGGTCTTCATTCGTTTTGTCTTGCACAACGCCATCGAAATTTTCAGTGTGCAAACATTTCAGAATTTTTTTTTGCCTTAAATTTTTTTTGTTTTTTGTCAAAAACTCTGAAATTTGTCAAATTTTTTTCAGCAAACGTCATTAATCGGCGCCAGGAATTATTCCCCGTCGATCCGCACCCCCCTGGACCGCCCCCGATGGTGGGAATTGCTAAATTTTGTTGTCTTAATTCCTATACAAATCAGTACCGAGGTGTAATGGTACATCGATTTTTCAGATATTTTAACGTCTAAAAGCAGTAAATATTCAAATATTCTTACCGGGTTTTCAGCAGAAGGTCTTCATTCGTTTTGTCTTGCACAACGCCATCGAAATTTTCAGTGTGCATACATTTCAGAATTTTTTTTTGCCTTAATTGTTTTTTGTTTTTTGTCAAAAACTCTGAAATTTGTCAATCTTTTTTCAGCAAACCGTAATTAATCGGCGCCAGGAATTATTCCCCGTCGATCCGCACCCCCCTCGACCGCCCCCGATGGTGGGAATTGCTAAATTTTGTTGTCTAAATTCCTATACAAATCAGTACCGTACCGAGGTGTAATGGTACATCGATTTTTCAGATATTTTAACGTCTAAAAGCAGTAAATATTCAAATATTCTTACCGGGTTTTCAGCAGAAGGTCTTCATTCGTTTTGTCTTGCACAACGCCATCGAAATTTTCAGTGTGCAAACATTTCAGAATTTTTTTTTGCCTTAAATTTTTTTTTGTTTTTTGTCAAAAACTCTGAAATTTGTCAAATTTTTTTCAGCAAACGTCATTAATCGGCGCCAGGAATTATTCCCCGTCGATCCGCACCCCCCTCGACCGCCCCCGATGGTGGGAATTGCTAAATTTTGTTGTCTTAATTCCTATACAAATCAGTACCGAGGTGTAATGGTACATCGATTTTTCAGATATTTTAACGTCTAAAAGCAGTAAATATTCAAATATTCTTACCGGGTTTTCAGCAGAAGGTCTTCATTCGTTTTGTCTTGCACAACGCCATCGAAATTTTCAGTGTGCATACATTTCAGAATTTTTTTTTGCCCTAAATTTTTTTTGTTTTTTTTCAAAAACTCTGAAATTTGTCAAATTTTTTTTTGTTTTTTGTCAAAAACTCTGAAATTTCTCAAATTTTTTTCAGCAAACCGTCATTAATCGGCGCCAGGAATTATTCCCCGTCGATCCGCACCCCCCTCGACCGCCCCCGATGGTGGGAATTGCTAAATTTTGTTGTCTAAATTCCTATACAAATCAGTACCGAGGTGTAATCGTACATCGATTTTTCAGATATTTTAACGTCTAAAAGCAGTAAATATTCAAATATTCTTACCGGGTTTTCAGCAGAAGGTCTTCATTCGTTTTGTCTTGCACAACGCCATCGAAATTTTCAGTGTGCAAACATTTCAGAATTTTTTTTTGCCTTCAATTTTTTTTGTTTTTTGTCAAAAACTCTGAAATTTGTCAAATTTTTTTCAGCAAACCGTCATTAATCGGCGCCAGGAATTATTCCCCGTCGATCCGCACCCCCCTCGACCGCCCCCGATGGTGGGAATTGCTAAATTTTGTTGTCTAAATTCCTATACAAATCAGTACCGAGGTGCAATGGTACATCAATTTTTCAGATATTTTAACGTCTAAAAGCAGTAAATATTCAAATATTCTTACCGGGTTTTCAGCAGAAGGTCTTCATTCGTTTTGTCTTGCACAACGCCATCGAAATTTTCAGTGTGCAAACATTTCAGAATTTTTTTTTGCCTTAAATTTTTTTTGTTTTTTTTCAAAAACTCTGAAATTTGTCAAATTCTTTTCAGTAAGCCGTCATTAATCGGCGCCAGGAATTATTCCCCGTCGATCCGCACCCCCCTCGACCGCCCCCGATGGTGGGAATTGCTAAATGTTGTTGTCTAAATTCCTATACAAATCAGTACCGTACCGAGGTGTAATGGTACATCGATTTTTCAGATATTTTAACGTCTAAAAGCAGTAAATATTCAAATATTCTTACCGGGTTTTCAGCAGAAGGTCTTCATTCGTTTTGTCTTGCACAACGCCATCGAAATTTTCAGTGTGCAAACATTTCAGATTTTTTTTTTTGCCTTAAATTTTTTTTGTTTTTTGTCAAAAACTCTGAAATTTGTCAAATTTTTTTCAGCAAACCGTCATTAATCGTCGCCAGGAATTATTCCCCGTCGATCCGCACCCCCCTCGACCGCCCCCGATGGTGGGAATTGCTAAATTTTGTTGTCTAAATTCCTATACAAATCAGTACCGAGGTGTAATGGTACATCGATTTTTCAGATATTTTAACGTCTAAAAGCAGTAAATATTCAAATATTCTTACCGGGTTTTCAGCAGAAGGTCTTCATTCGTTTTGTCTTGCACAACGCCATCGAAATTTTCAGTGTGCAAACATTTCAGAATTTTTTTTTGCCTTAATTTTTTTTGTTTTTTTTCAAAAACTCTGAAATTTGTCAAATTTTTTTCAGTAAACCGTCATTAATCGGCGCCAGGAATTATTCCCCGTCGATCCGCACCCCCCTCGACCGCCCCCGATGGTGGGAATTGCTAAATTTTGTTGTCTAAATTCCTATACAAATCAGTACCGAGGTGTGTAATGGTACATCGATTTTTCAGATATTTTAACGTCTAAAAGCAGTAAATATTCAAATATTCTTACCGGGTTTTCAGCAGAAGGTCTTCATTCGTTTTGTCTTGCACAACGCCATCGAAATTTTCAGTGTGCAAACATTTCAGAATTTTTTTTTGCCTTAATTTTTTTTGTTTTTTTTCAAAAACTCTGAAATTTGTCAAATTTTTTTCAGTAAACCGTCATTAATCGGCGCCAGGAATTATTCCCCGTCGATCCGCACCCCCCTCGACCGCCCCCGATGGTGGGAATTGCTAAATTTTGTTGTCTAAATTCCTATACAAATCAGTACCGAGGTGTAATGGTACATCGATTTTTCAGATATTTTAACGTCTAAAAGCAGTAAATATTCAAATATTCTTACCGGGTTTTCAGCAGAAGGTCTTCATTCGTTTTGTCTTGCACAACGCCATCGAAATTTTCAGTATGCAAACATTTCAGAATTTTTTTTTGCCTTAAATTTTTTTTGTTTTTTGTCAAAAACTCTGAAATTTGTCAAATTTTTTTCAGCAAACCGTCATTAATCGGCGCCAGGATATATTCCCCGTCGATCCGCACCCCCCTCGACCGCCCCCGATGGTGGGAATTGCTAAATTTTGTTGTCTAAATTCCTATACAAATCAGTACCGAGGTGTAATGGTACATCGAATTTTCAGATATTTTAACGTCTAAAAGCAGTAAATATTCACATATTCTTACCGGGTTTTCAGCAGAAGGTCTTCATTCGTTTTGTCTTGCACAACGCCATCGAAATTTTCAGTGTGCAAACATTTCAGAATTTTTTTTTGCCTTAATTTTTTTTGTTTTTTGTCAAAAACTCTGAAATTTGTCAAATTTTTTTCAGCAAACCGTCATTAATCGGCGCCAGGAATTATTCCCCGTCGATCCGCACCCCCCTCGACCGCCCTCGATGGTGGGAATTGCTAAATTTTGTTGTCTAAATTCCTATACAAATCAGTACCGAGGTGTAATGGTACATCGATTTTTCAGATATTTTAACGTCTAAAAGCAGTAAATATTCAAATATTCTTACCGGGTTTTCAGCAGAAAGTCTTCATTCGTTTTGTCTTGCACAACGCCATCGAAATTTTCAGTGTGCAAACATTTCAGATTTTTTTTTTTGCCTTAAATTTTTTTTGTTTTTTGTCAAAAACTCTGAAATTTGTCAATTTTTTTTCAGCAAACCGTCATTAATCGGCGCCAGGAATTATTCCCCGTCGATCCGCACCCCCCTCGACCGCCCCCGATGGTGGGAATTGCTAAATTTTGTTGTCTAAATTCCTATACAAATCAGTACCGAGGTGTAATGGTACATCGATTTTTCAGATATTTTAACGTCTAAAAGCAGTAAATATTCAAATATTCTTACCGGGTTTTCAGCAGAAGGTCTTCATTCGTTTTGTCTTGCACAACGCCATCGAAATTTTCAGTGTACAAACATTTCAGAATTTTTTTTTGCCTTAAATTTTTTTTGTTTTTTGTCAAAAACTCTGAAATTTGTCAAATTTTTTTCAGCAAACCGTCATTAATCGGCGCCAGGAATTATTCCCCGTCGATCCGCACCCCCCTCGACCGCTCCCGATGGTGGGAATTGCTAAATTTTGTTGTCTAAATTCCTATACAAATCAGTACCGAGGTGTAATGGTACATCGATTTTTCAGATATTTTAACGTCTAAAAGCAGTAAATATTCACATATTCTTACCGGGTTTTCAGCAGAAGGTCTTCATTCGTTTTGTCTTGCACAACGCCATTGAAATTTTCAGTGTACGATTATTTCAGAATTTTTTTTTGCCTTAAATTTTTTTTGTTTTTTATCAAAAACTCTGAAATTTGTCAAATTTTTTTCAGCAAACCGTCATTAATCGGCGCCAGGAATTATTCCCCGTCGATCCGCACCCCCCTCGACCGCCCCCGATGGTGGGAATTGCTAAATTTTGTTGTCTAAATTCGTATACAAATCAGTACCGAGGTGTAATGGTACATCGATTTTTCAGATATTTTAACGTCTAAAAGCAGTAAATATTCACATATTCTTACCGGGTTTTCAGCAGAAGGTCTTCATTCGTTTTGTCTTGCACAACGCCATCGAAATTTTCAGTGTGCATACATTTCAGAATTTTTTTTTGCCTTAATTTTTTTTTGTTTTTTGTCAAAAACTCTGAAATTTGTCAAATTTTTTTCAGCAAACCGTCATTAATCGGCGCCAGGAATTATTCCCCGTCGATCCGCACCCCCCTCGACCGCCCTCGATGGTGGGAATTGCTAAATTTTGTTGTCTAAATTCCTATACAAATCAGTACCGAGGTGTAATGGTACATCGATTTTTCAGATATTTTAACGTCTAAAAGCAGTAAATATTCAAATATTCTTACCGGGTTTTCAGCAGAAGGTCTTCATTCGTTTTGTCTTGCACAACGCCATCGAAATTTTCAGTGTGCAAACATTTCAGATTTTTTTTTTTGCCTTAAATTTTTTTTGTTTTTTGTCAAAAACTCTGAAATTTGTCAAATTTTTTTCAGCAAACCGTCATTAATCGGCGCCAGGAATTATTCCCCGTCGATCCGCACCCCCCTCGACCGCCCCCGATGGTGGGAATTGCTAAATTTTGTTGTCTAAATTCCTATACAAATCAGTACCGAGGTGTAATGGTACATCGATTTTTCAGATATTTTAACGTCTAAAAGCAGTAAATATTCAAATATTCTTACCGGGTTTTCAGCAGAAGGTCTTCATTCGTTTTGTCTTGCACAACGCCATCGAAATTTTCAGTGTACAAACATTTCAGAATTTTTTTTTGCCTTAAATTTTTTTTGTTTTTTGTCAAAAACTCTGAAATTTGTTAAATTTTTTTCAGCAAACCGTCATTAATCGGCGCCAGGAATTATTCCCCGTCGATCCGCACCCCCCTCGACCGCCCCCGATGGTGGGAATTGCTAAATTTTGTTGTCTAAATTCCTATACAAATCAGTACCGAGGTGTAATGGTACATCGATTTTTCAGATATTTTAACGTCTAAAAGCAGTAAATATTCACATATTCTTACCGGGTTTTCAGCAGAAGGTCTTCATTCGTTTTGTCTTGCACAACGCCATCGAAATTTTCAGTGTGCAAACATTTCAGAATTTTTTTTTGCCTTAATTTTTTTTTGTTTTTTGTCAAAAACTCTGAAATTTGTCAAATTTTTTTCAGCAAACCGTCTTTAATCGGCGCCAGGAATTATTCCCCGTCGATCCGCACCCCCCTCGACCGCCCCCGATGGTGGGAATTGCTAAATTTTGTTGTCTAAATTCCTATACAAATCAGTACCGAGGTGTAATGGTACATCGATTTTTCAGATATTTTAACGTCTAAAAGCAGTAAATATTCACATATTCTTACCGGGTTTTCAGCAGAAGGTCTTCATTCGTTTTGTCTTGCACAACGCCATCGAAATTTTCAGTGTGCAAACATTTCAGAATTTTTTTTTGCCTTAACTTTTTTTGTTTTTTGTCAAAAACTCTGAAATTTGTCAAATTTTTTTCAGCAAACCGTCATTAATCGGCGCCAGGAATTATTCCCCGTCGATCCGCACCCCCCTCGACCGCCCTCGATGGTGGGAATTGCTAAATTTTGTTGTCTAAATTCCTATACAAATCAGTACCGAGGTGTAATGGTACATCGATTTTTCAGATATTTTAACGTCTAAAAGCAGTAAATATTCAAATATTCTTACCGGGTTTTCAGCAGAAGGTCTTCATTCGTTTTGTCTTGCACAACGCCATCGAAATTTTCAGTGTGCAAACACTTCAGAATTTTTTTTTGCCTTAAATTTTTTTTGTTTTTTGTCAAAAACTCTGAAATTTGTTAAATTTTTTTCAGCAAACCGTCATTAATCGGCGCCAGGAATTATTCCCCGTCGATCCGCACCCCCCTCGACCGCCCCCGATGGTGGGAATTGCTAAATTTTGTTGTCTAAATTCCTATACAAATCAGTACCGAGGTGTAATGGTACATCGATTTTTCAGATATTTTAACGTCTAAAAGCAGTAAATATTCACATATTCTTACCGGGTTTTCAGCAGAAGGTCTTCATTCGTTTTGTCTTGCACAACGCCATCGAAATTTTCAGTGTGCAAACATTTCAGAATTTTTTTTTGCCTTAATTTTTTTTTGTTTTTTGTCAAAAACTCTGAAATTTGTCAAATTTTTTTCAGCAAACCGTCATTAATCGGCGCCAGGAATTATTCCCCGTCGATCCGCACCCCCCTCGACCGCCCCCGATGGTGGGAATTGCTAAATTTTGTTGTCTAAATTCCTATACAAATCAGTACCGAGGTGTAATGGTACATCGATTTTTCAGATATTTTAACGTCTAAAAGCAGTAAATATTCACATATTCTTACCGGGTTTTCAGCAGAAGGTCTTCATTCGTTTTGTCTTGCACAACGCCATCGAAATTTTCAGTGTACAAACATTTCAGAATTTTTTTTTGCCTTAAATTTTTTTTGTTTTTTGTCAAAAACTCTGAAATTTGTCAAATTTTTTTCAGCAAACCGTCATTAATCGGCGCCAGGAATTATTCCCCGTCGATCCGCACCCCCCTCGTCCGCCCCCGATGGTGGGAATTGCTAAATTTTGTTGTCTAAATTCCTATACAAATCAGTACCGAGGTGTAATGGTACATCGATTTTTCAGATATTTTAACGTCTAAAAGCAGTAAATATTCACATATTCTTACCGGGTTTTCAGCAGAAGGTCTTCATTCGTTTTGTCTTGCACAACGCCATCGAAATTTTCAGTGTGCAAACATTTCAGAATTTTTTTTTGCCTTAAATTTTTTTTGTTTTTTTTCAAAAACTCTGAAATTTGTCAAATTTTTTTCAGTAAACCGTCATTAATCGGCGCCAGGAATTATTCCCCGTCGATCCGCACCCCCCTCGACCGCCCCCGATGGTGGGAATTGCTAAATGTTGTTGTCTAAATTCCTATACAAATCAGTACCGTACCGAGGTGTAATGGTACATCGATTTTTCAGATATTTTAACGTCTAAAAGCAGTAAATATTCAAATATTCTTACCGGGTTTTCAGCAGAAGGTCTTCATTCGTTTTGTCTTGCACAACGCCATCGAAATTTTCAGTGTGCAAACATTTCAGATTTTTTTTTTTGCCTTAAATTTTTTTTGTTTTTTGTCAAAAACTCTGAAATTTGTCAATTTTTTTTCAGCAAACCGTCATTAATCGGCGCCAGGAATTATTCCCCGTCGATCCGCACCCCCCTCGACCGCCCCCGATGGTGGGAATTGCTAAATTTTGTTGTCTAAATTCCTATACAAATCAGTACCGAGGTGTAATGGTACATCGATTTTTCAGATATTTTAACGTCTAAAAGCAGTAAATATTCAAATATTCTTACCGGGTTTTCAGCAGAAGGTCTTCATTCGTTTTGTCTTGCACAACGCCATCGAAATTTTCAGTGTACAAACATTTCAGAATTTTTTTTTGCCTTAAATTTTTTTTGTTTTTTGTCAAAAACTCTGAAATTTGTCAAATTTTTTTCAGCAAACCGTCATTAATCGGCGCCAGGAATTATTCCCCGTCGATCCGCACCCCCCTCGACCGCTCCCGATGGTGGGAATTGCTAAATTTTGTTGTCTAAATTCCTATACAAATCAGTACCGAGGTGTAATGGTACATCGATTTTTCAGATATTTTAACGTCTAAAAGCAGTAAATATTCACATATTCTTACCGGGTTTTCAGCAGAAGGTCTTCATTCGTTTTGTCTTGCACAACGCCATTGAAATTTTCAGTGTACGATTATTTCAGAATTTTTTTTTGCCTTAAATTTTTTTTGTTTTTTGTCAAAAACTCTGAAATTTGTCAAATTTTTTTCAGCAAACCGTCATTAATCGGCGCCAGGAATTATTCCCCGTCGATCCGCACCCCCCTCGACCGCCCCCGATGGTGGGAATTGCTAAATTTTGTTGTCTAAATTCGTATACAAATCAGTACCGAGGTGTAATGGTACATCGATTTTTCAGATATTTTAACGTCTAAAAGCAGTAAATATTCACATATTCTTACCGGGTTTTCAGCAGAAGGTCTTCATTCGTTTTGTCTTGCACAACGCCATCGAAATTTTCAGTGTGCATACATTTCAGAATTATTTTTTGCCTTAATTTTTTTTTGTTTTTTGTCAAAAACTCTGAAATTTGTCAAATTTTTTTCAGCAAACCGTCATTAATCGGCGCCAGGAATTATTCCCCGTCGATCCGCACCCCCCTCGACCGCCCTCGATGGTGGGAATTGCTAAATTTTGTTGTCTAAATTCCTATACAAATCAGTACCGAGGTGTAATGGTACATCGATTTTTCAGATATTTTAACGTCTAAAAGCAGTAAATATTCAAATATTCTTACCGGGTTTTCAGCAGAAGGTCTTCATTCGTTTTGTCTTGCACAACGCCATCGAAATTTTCAGTGTGCAAACATTTCAGATTTTTTTTTTTGCCTTAAATTATTTTTGTTTTTTGTCAAAAACTCTGAAATTTGTCAAATTTTTTTCAGCAAACCGTCATTAATCGGCGCCAGGAATTATTCCCCGTCGATCCGCACCCCCCTCGACCGCCCCCGATGGTGGGAAATGCTAAATTTTGTTGTCTAAATTCCTATACAAATCAGTACCGAGGTGTAATGGTACATCGATTTTTCAGATATTTTAACGTCTAAAAGCAGTAAATATTCAAATATTCTTACCGGGTTTTCAGCAGAAGGTCTTCATTCGTTTTGTCTTGCACAACGCCATCGAAATTTTCAGTGTACAAACATTTCAGATTTTTTTTTTGCCTTAAATTTTTTTTGTTTTTTGTCAAAAACTCTGAAATTTGTCAAATTTTTTTCAGCAAACCGTCATTAATCGGCGCCAGGAATTATTCCCCGTCGATCCGCACCCCCCTCGACCGCCCCCGATGGTGGGAATTGCTAAATTTTGTTGTCTAAATTCCTATACAAATCAGTACCGAGGTGTAATGGTAAATCGATTTTTCAGATATTTTAACGTCTAAAAGCAGTAAATATTCAAATATTCTTACCGGGTTTTCAGCAGAAGGTCTTCATTCGTTTTGTCTTGCACAACGCCATCGAAATTTTCAGTGTACAAACATTTCAGAATTTTTTTTTGCCTTAAATTTTTTTTGTTTTTTGTCAAAAACTCTGAAATTTGTCAAATTTTTTTCAGCAAACCGTCATTAATCGGCGCCAGGAATTATTCCCCGTCGATCCGCACCCCCCTCGACCGCCCCCGATGGTGGGAATTGCTAAATTTTGTTGTCTAAATTCCTATACAAATCAGTACCGAGGTGTAATGGTACATCGATTTTTCAGATATTTTAACGTCTAAAAGCAGTAAATATTCACATATTCTTACCGGGTTTTCAGCAGAAGGTCTTCATTCGTTTTGTCTTGCACAACGCCATTGAAATTTTCAGTGTACGAATATTTCAGAATTTTTTTTTGCCTTAAATTTTTTTTGTTTTTTGTCAAAAACTCTGAAATTTGTCAAATTTTTTTCAGCAAACCGTCATTAATCGGCGCCAGGAATTATTCCCCGTCGATCCGCACCCCCCTCGACCGCCCCCGATGGTGGGAATTGCTAAATTTTGTTGTCTAAATTCCTATACAAATCAGTACCGAGGTGTAATGGTACATCGATTTTTCAGATATTTTAACGTCTAAAAGCAGTAAATATTCACATATTCTTACCGGGTTTTCAGCAGAAGGTCTTCATTCGTTTTGTCTTGCACAACGCCATCGAAATTTTCAGTGTGCAAACATTTCAGAATTTTTTTTTGCCTTAACTTTTTTTGTTTTTTGTCAAAAACTCTGAAATTTGTCAAATTTTTTTCAGCAAACCGTCATTAATCGGCGCCAGGAATTATTCCCCGTCGATCCGCACCCCCCTCGACCGCCCTCGATGGTGGGAATTGCTAAATTTTGTTGTCTAAATTCCTATACAAATCAGTACCGAGGTGTAATGGTACATCGATTTTTCAGATATTTTAACGTCTAAAAGCAGTAAATATTCAAATATTCTTACCGGGTTTTCAGCAGAAGGTCTTCATTCGTTTTGTCTTGCACAACGCCATCGAAATTTTCAGTGTGCAAACACTTCAGAATTTTTTTTTGCCTTAAATTTTTTTTGTTTTTTGTCAAAAACTCTGAAATTTGTTAAATTTTTTTCAGCAAACCGTCATTAATCGGCGCCAGGAATTATTCCCCGTCGATCCGCACCCCCCTCGACCGCCCCCGATGGTGGGAATTGCTAAATTTTGTTGTCTAAATTCCTATACAAATCAGTACCGAGGTGTAATGGTACATCGATTTTTCAGATATTTTAACGTCTAAAAGCAGTAAATATTCACATATTCTTACCGGGTTTTCAGCAGAAGGTCTTCATTCGTTTTGTCTTGCACAACGCCATCGAAATTTTCAGTGTGCAAACATTTCAGAATTTTTTTTTGCCTTAATTTTTTTTTGTTTTTTGTCAAAAACTCTGAAATTTGTCAAATTTTTTTCAGCAAACCGTCATTAATCGGCGCCAGGAATTATTCCCCGTCGATCCGCACCCCCCTCGACCGCCCCCGATGGTGGGAATTGCTAAATTTTGTTGTCTAAATTCCTATACAAATCAGTACCGAGGTGTAATGGTACATCGATTTTTCAGATATTTTAACGTCTAAAAGCAGTAAATATTCACATATTCTTACCGGGTTTTCAGCAGAAGGTCTTCATTCGTTTTGTCTTGCACAACGCCATCGAAATTTTCAGTGTACAAACATTTCAGAATTTTTTTTTGCCTTAAATTTTTTTTGTTTTTTGTCAAAAACTCTGAAATTTGTCAAATTTTTTTCAGCAAACCGTCATTAATCGGCGCCAGGAATTATTCCCCGTCGATCCGCACCCCCCTCGTCCGCCCCCGATGGTGGGAATTGCTAAATTTTGTTGTCTAAATTCCTATACAAATCAGTACCGAGGTGTAATGGTACATCGATTTTTCAGATATTTTAACGTCTAAAAGCAGTAAATATTCACATATTCTTACCGGGTTTTCAGCAGAAGGTCTTCATTCGTTTTGTCTTGCACAACGCCATCGAAATTTTCAGTGTGCAAACACTTCAGAATTTTTTTTTGCCTTAAATTTTTTTTGTTTTTTTGTCAAAAACTCTGAAATTTGTTAAATTTTTTTCAGCAAACCGTCATTAATCGGCGCCAGGAATTATTCCCCGTCGATCCGCACCCCCCTCGACCGCCCCCGATGGTGGGAATTGCTAAATTTTGTTGTCTAAATTCCTATACAAATCAGTACCGAGGTGTAATGGTACATCGATTTTTCAGATATTTTAACGTCTAAAAGCAGTAAATATTCACATATTCTTACCGGGTTTTCAGCAGAAGGTCTTCATTCGTTTTGTCTTGCACAACGCCATCGAAATTTTCAGTGTGCAAACATTTCAGAATTTTTTTTTGCCTTAATTTTTTTTTGTTTTTTGTCAAAAACTCTGAAATTTGTCAAATTTTTTTCAGCAAACCGTCATTAATCGGCGCCAGGAATTATTCCCCGTCGATCCGCACCCCCCTCGACCGCCCCCGATGGTGGGAATTGCTAAATTTTGTTGTCTAAATTCCTATACAAATCAGTACCGAGGTGTAATGGTACATCGATTTTTCAGATATTTTAACGTCTAAAAGCAGTAAATATTCACATATTCTTACCGGGTTTTCAGCAGAAGGTCTTCATTCGTTTTGTCTTGCACAACGCCATCGAAATTTTCAGTGTACAAACATTTCAGAATTTTTTTTTGCCTTAAATTTTTTTTGTTTTTTGTCAAAAACTCTGAAATTTGTCAAATTTTTTTCAGCAAACCGTCATTAATCGGCGCCAGGAATTATTCCCCGTCGATCCGCACCCCCCTCGACCGCCCCCGATGGTGGGAATTGCTAAATTTTGTTGTCTAAATTCCTATACAAATCAGTACCGAGGTGTAATGGTACATCGATTTTTCAGATATTTTAACGTCTAAAAGCAGTAAATATTCACATATTCTTACCGGGTTTTCAGCAGAAGGTCTTCATTCGTTTTGTCTTGCACAACGCCATTGAAATTTTCAGTGTACGAATATTTCAGAATTTTTTTTTGCCTTAAATTTTTTTTGTTTTTTGTCAAAAACTCTGAAATTTGTCAAATTTTTTTCAGCAAACCGTCATTAATCGGCGCCAGGAATTATTCCCCGTCGATCCGCACCCCCCTCGACCGCCCCCGATGGTGGGAATTGCTAAATTTTGTTGTCTAAATTCCTATACAAATCAGTACCGAGGTGTAATGGTACATCGATTTTTCAGATATTTTAACGTCTAAAAGCAGTAAATATTCAAATATTCTTACCGGGTTTTCAGCAGAAGGTCTTCATTCGTTTTGTCTTGCACAACGCCATCGAAATTTTCAGTGTGAAAACATTTCAGAATTTTTTTTTGCCTTAATTTTTTTTGTTTTTTTTTCAAAAACTCTGAAATTTGTCAAATTTTTTTCAGTAAACCGTCATTAATCGGCGCCAGGAATTATTCCCCGTCGATCCGCACCCCCCTCGACCGCCCCCGATGGTGGGAATTGCTAAATTTTGTTGTCTAAATTCCTATACAAATCAGTACCGAGGTGTAATGGTACATCGATTTTTCAGATATTTTAACGTCTAAAAGCAGTAAATATTCAAATATTCTTACCGGGTTTTCAGCAGAAGGTCTTCATTCGTTTTGTCTTGCACAACGCCATCGAAATTTTCAGTGTACAAACATTTCAGAATTTTTTTTTGCCTTAAATTTTTTTTGTTTTTTGTCAAAAACTCTGAAATTTGTCAAATTTTTTTCAGCAAACCGTCATTAATCGGCGCCAGGAATTATTCCCCGTCGATCCGCACCCCCCTCGACCGCTCCCGATGGTGGGAATTGCTAAATTTTGTTGTCTAAATTCCTATACAAATCAGTACCGAGGTGTAATGGTACATCGATTTTTCAGATATTTTAACGTCTAAAAGCAGTAAATATTCACATATTCTTACCGGGTTTTCAGCAGAAGGTCTTCATTCGTTTTGTCTTGCACAACGCCATTGAAATTTTCAGTGTACGATTATTTCAGAATTTTTTTTTGCCTTAAATTTTTTTTGTTTTTTGTCAAAAACTCTGAAATTTGTCAAATTTTTTTCAGCGAACCGTCATTAATCGGCGCCAGGAATTATTCCCCATCGATCCGCACCCCCCTCGACCGCCCCCGATGGTGGGAATTGCTAAATTTTGTTGTCTAAATTCGTATACAAATCAGTACCGAGGTGTAATGGTACATCGATTTTTCAGATATTTTAACGTCTAAAAGCAGTAAATATTCACATATTCTTACCGGGTTTTCAGCAGAAGGTCTTCATTCGTTTTGTCTTGCACAACGCCATCGAAATTTTCAGTGTGCATACATTTCAGAATTTTTTTTTGCCTTAATTTTTTTTTGTTTTTTGTCAAAAACTCTGAAATTTGTCAAATTTTTTTCAGCAAACCGTCATTAATCGGCGCCAGGAATTATTCCCCGTCGATCCGCACCCCCCTCGACCGCCCTCGATGGTGGGAATTGCTAAATTTTGTTGTCTAAATTCCTATACAAATCAGTACCGAGGTGTAATGGTACATCGATTTTTCAGATATTTTAACGTCTAAAAGCAGTAAATATTCAAATATTCTTACCGGGTTTTCAGCAGAAGGTCTTCATTCGTTTTGTCTTGCACAACGCCATCGAAATTTTCAGTGTGCAAACATTTCAGATTTTTTTTTTTGCCTTAAATTTTTTTTGTTTTTTGTCAAAAACTCTGAAATTTGTCAAATTTTTTTCAGCAAACCGTCATTAATCGGCGCCAGGAATTATTCCCCGTCGATCCGCACCCCCCTCGACCGCCCCCGATGGTGGGAATTGCTAAATTTTGTTGTCTAAATTCCTATACAAATCAGTACCGAGGTGTAATGGTACATCGATTTTTCAGATATTTTAACGTCTAAAAGCAGTAAATATTCAAATATTCTTACCGGGTTTTCAGCAGAAGGTCTTCATTCGTTTTGTCTTGCACAACGCCATCGAAATTTTCAGTGTACAAACATTTCAGAATTTTTTTTTGCCTTAAATTTTTTTTGTTTTTTGTCAAAAACTCTGAAATTTGTCAAATTTTTTTCAGCAAACCGTCATTAATCGGCGCCAGGAATTATTCCCCGTCGATCCGCACCCCCCTCGACCGCCCCCGATGGTGGGAATTGCTAAATTTTGTTGTCTAAATTCCTATACAAATCAGTACCGAGGTGTAATGGTACATCGATTTTTCAGATATTTTAACGTCTAAAAGCAGTAAATATTCAAATATTCTTACCGGGTTTTCAGCAGAAGGTCTTCATTCGTTTTGTCTTGCACAACGCCATCGAAATTTTCAGTGTACAAACATTTCAGAATTTTTTTTTGCCTTAAATTTTTTTTGTTTTTTGTCAAAAACTCTGAAATTTGTCAAATTTTTTTCAGCAAACCGTCATTAATCGGCGCCAGGAATTATTCCCCGTCGATCCGCACCCCCCTCGACCGCCCCCGATGGTGGGAATTGCTAAATTTTGTTGTCTAAATTCCTATACAAATCAGTACCGAGGTGTAATGGTACATCGATTTTTCAGATATTTTAACGTCTAAAAGCAGTAAATATTCACATATTCTTACCGGGTTTTCAGCAGAAGGTCTTCATTCGTTTTGTCTTGCACAACGCCATTGAAATTTTCAGTGTACGAATATTTCAGAATTTTTTTTTGCCTTAAATTTTTTTTGTTTTTTGTCAAAAACTCTGAAATTTGTCAAATTTTTTTCAGCAAACCGTCATTAATCGGCGCCAGGAATTATTCCCCGTCGATCCGCACCCCCCTCGACCGCCCCCGATGGTGGGAATTGCTAAATTTTGTTGTCTAAATTCCTATACAAATCAGTACCGAGGTGTAATGGTACATCGATTTTTCAGATATTTTAACGTCTAAAAGCAGTAAATATTCACATATTCTTACCGGGTTTTCAGCAGAAGGTCTTCATTCGTTTTGTCTTGCACAACGCCATCGAAATTTTCAGTGTGCAAACATTTCAGAATTTTTTTTTGCCTTAACTTTTTTTGTTTTTTGTCAAAAACTCTGAAATTTGTCAAATTTTTTTCAGCAAACCGTCATTAATCGGCGCCAGGAATTATTCCCCGTCGATCCGCACCCCCCTCGACCGCCCTCGATGGTGGGAATTGCTAAATTTTGTTGTCTAAATTCCTATACAAATCAGTACCGAGGTGTAATGGTACATCGATTTTTCAGATATTTTAACGTCTAAAAGCAGTAAATATTCAAATATTCTTACCGGGTTTTCAGCAGAAGGTCTTCATTCGTTTTGTCTTGCACAACGCCATCGAAATTTTCAGTGTGCAAACACTTCAGAATTTTTTTTTGCCTTAAATTTTTTTTGTTTTTTGTCAAAAACTCTGAAATTTGTTAAATTTTTTTCAGCAAACCGTCATTAATCGGCGCCAGGAATTATTCCCCGTCGATCCGCACCCCCCTCGACCGCCCCCGATGGTGGGAATTGCTAAATTTTGTTGTCTAAATTCCTATACAAATCAGTACCGAGGTGTAATGGTACATCGATTTTTCAGATATTTTAACGTCTAAAAGCAGTAAATATTCACATATTCTTACCGGGTTTTCAGCAGAAGGTCTTCATTCGTTTTGTCTTGCACAACGCCATCGAAATTTTCAGTGTGCAAACATTTCAGAATTTTTTTTTGCCTTAATTTTTTTTTGTTTTTTGTCAAAAACTCTGAAATTTGTCAAATTTTTTTCAGCAAACCGTCATTAATCGGCGCCAGGAATTATTCCCCGTCGATCCGCACCCCCCTCGACCGCCCCCGATGGTGGGAATTGCTAAATTTTGTTGTCTAAATTCCTATACAAATCAGTACCGAGGTGTAATGGTACATCGATTTTTCAGATATTTTAACGTCTAAAAGCAGTAAATATTCACATATTCTTACCGGGTTTTCAGCAGAAGGTCTTCATTCGTTTTGTCTTGCACAACGCCATCGAAATTTTCAGTGTACAAACATTTCAGAATTTTTTTTTGCCTTAAATTTTTTTTGTTTTTGTCAAAAACTCTGAAATTTGTCAAATTTTTTTCAGCAAACCGTCATTAATCGGCGCCAGGAATTATTCCCCGTCGATCCGCACCCCCCTCGACCGCCCCCGATGGTGGGAATTGCTAAATTTTGTTGTCTAAATTCCTATACAAATCAGTACCGAGGTGTAATGGTACATCGATTTTTCAGATATTTTAACGTCTAAAAGCAGTAAATATTCACATATTCTTACCGGGTTTTCAGCAGAAGGTCTTCATTCGTTTTGTCTTGCACAACGCCATTGAAATTTTCAGTGTACGAATATTTCAGAATTTTTTTTTGCCTTAAATTTTTTTTGTTTTTTGTCAAAAACTCTGAAATTTGTCAAATTTTTTTCAGCAAACCGTCATTAATCGGCGCCAGGAATTATTCCCCGTCGATCCGCACCCCCCTCGACCGCCCCCGATGGTGGGAATTGCTAAATTTTGTTGTCTAAATTCCTATACAAATCAGTACCGAGGTGTAATGGTACATCGATTTTTCAGATATTTTAACGTCTAAAAGCAGTAAATATTCACATATTCTTACCGGGTTTTCAGCAGAAGGTCTTCATTCGTTTTGTCTTGCACAACGCCATCGAAATTTTCAGTGTGCAAACATTTCAGAATTTTTTTTTGCCTTAACTTTTTTTGTTTTTTGTCAAAAACTCTGAAATTTGTCAAATTTTTTTCAGCAAACCGTCATTAATCGGCGCCAGGAATTATTCCCCGTCGATCCGCACCCCCCTCGACCGCCCTCGATGGTGGGAATTGCTAAATTTTGTTGTCTAAATTCCTATACAAATCAGTACCGAGGTGTAATGGTACATCGATTTTTCAGATATTTTAACGTCTAAAAGCAGTAAATATTCAAATATTCTTACCGGGTTTTCAGCAGAAGGTCTTCATTCGTTTTGTCTTGCACAACGCCATCGAAATTTTCAGTGTGCAAACACTTCAGAATTTTTTTTTGCCTTAAATTTTTTTTGTTTTTTGTCAAAAACTCTGAAATTTGTTAAATTTTTTTCAGCAAACCGTCATTAATCGGCGCCAGGAATTATTCCCCGTCGATCCGCACCCCCCTCGACCGCCCCCGATGGTGGGAATTGCTAAATTTTGTTGTCTAAATTCCTATACAAATCAGTACCGAGGTGTAATGGTACATCGATTTTTCAGATATTTTAACGTCTAAAAGCAGTAAATATTCACATATTCTTACCGGGTTTTCAGCAGAAGGTCTTCATTCGTTTTGTCTTGCACAACGCCATCGAAATTTTCAGTGTGCAAACATTTCAGAATTTTTTTTTGCCTTAATTTTTTTTTGTTTTTTGTCAAAAACTCTGAAATTTGTCAAATTTTTTTCAGCAAACCGTCATTAATCGGCGCCAGGAATTATTCCCCGTCGATCCGCACCCCCCTCGACCGCCCCCGATGGTGGGAATTGCTAAATTTTGTTGTCTAAATTCGTATACAAATCAGTACCGAGGTGTAATGGTACATCGATTTTTCAGATATTTTAACGTCTAAAAGCAGTAAATATTCACATATTCTTACCGGGTTTTCAGCAGAAGGTCTTCATTCGTTTTGTCTTGCACAACGCCATCGAAATTTTCAGTGTGCAAACATATCAGAATTTTTTTTTGCCTTAAATTTTTTTTGTTTTTTTTCAAAAACTCTGAAATTTGTCAAATTTTTTTCAGTAAACCGTCATTAATCGGCGCCAGGAATTATTCCCCGTCGATCCGCACCCCCCTCGACCGCCCCCGATGGTGGGAATTGCTAAATTTTGTTGTCTAAATTCCTATACAAATCAGTACCGAGGTGTAATGGTACATCGATTTTTCAGATATTTTAACGTCTAAAAGCAGTAAATATTCAAATATTCTTACCGGGTTTTCAGCAGAAGGTCTTCATTCGTTTTGTCTTGCACAACGCCATCGAAATTTTCAGTGTGCAAACATTTCAGATTTTTTTTTTTGCCTTAAATTTTTTTTGTTTTTTGTCAAAAACTCTGAAATTTGTCAATTTTTTTTCAGCAAACCGTCATTAATCGGCGCCAGGAATTATTCCCCGTCGATCCGCACCCCCCTCGACCGCCCCCGATGGTGGGAATTGCTAAATTTTGTTGTCTAAATTCCTATACAAATCAGTACCGAGGTGTAATGGTACATCGATTTTTCAGATATTTTAACGTCTAAAAGCAGTAAATATTCAAATATTCTTACCGGGTTTTCAGCAGAAGGTCTTCATTCGTTTTGTCTTGCACAACGCCATCGAAATTTTCAGTGTACAAACATTTCAGAATTTTTTTTTGCCTTAAATTTTTTTTGTTTTTTGTCAAAAACTCTGAAATTTGTCAAATTTTTTTCAGCAAACCGTCATTAATCGGCGCCAGGAATTATTCCCCGTCGATCCGCACCCCCCTCGACCGCCCCCGATGGTGGGAATTGCTAAATTTTGTTGTCTAAATTCCTATACAAATCAGTACCGAGGTGTAATGGTACATCGATTTTTCAGATATTTTAACGTCTAAAAGCAGTAAATATTCAAATATTCTTACCGGGTTTTCAGCAGAAGGTCTTCATTCGTTTTGTCTTGCACAACGCCATCGAAATTTTCAGTGTGCAAACATTTCAGATTTTTTTTTTTGCCTTAAATTTTTTTTGTTTTTTGTCAAAAACTCTGAAATTTGTCAATTTTTTTTCAGTAAACCGTCATTAATCGGCGCCAGGAATTATTCCCCGTCGATCCGCACCCCCCTCGACCGCCCCCGATGGTGGGAATTGCTAAATTTTGTTGTCTAAATTCCTATACAAATCAGTACCGAGGTGTAATGGTACATCGATTTTTCAGATATTTTAACGTCTAAAAGCAGTAAATATTCAAATATTCTTACCGGGTTTTCAGCAGAAGGTCTTCATTCGTTTTGTCTTGCACAACGCCATCGAAATTTTCAGTGTGCAAACACTTCAGAATTTTTTTTTGCCTTAAATTTTTTTTGTTTTTTGTCAAAAACTCTGAAATTTGTTAAATTTTTTTCAGCAAACCGTCATTAATCGGCGCCAGGAATTATTCCCCGTCGATCCGCACCCCCCTCGACCGCCCCCGATGGTGGGAATTGCTAAATTTTGTTGTCTAAATTCCTATACAAATCAGTACCGAGGTGTAATGGTACATCGATTTTTCAGATATTTTAACGTCTAAAAGCAGTAAATATTCACATATTCTTACCGGGTTTTCAGCAGAAGGTCTTCATTCGTTTTGTCTTGCACAACGCCATCGAAATTTTCAGTGTGCAAACATTTCAGAATTTTTTTTTGCCTTAATTTTTTTTTGTTTTTTGTCAAAAACTCTGAAATTTGTCAAATTTTTTTCAGCAAACCGTCATTAATCGGCGCCAGGAATTATTCCCCGTCGATCCGCACCCCCCTCGACCGCCCCCGATGGTGGGAATTGCTAAATTTTGTTGTCTAAATTCCTATACAAATCAGTACCGAGGTGTAATGGTACATCGATTTTTCAGATATTTTAACGTCTAAAAGCAGTAAATATTCACATATTCTTACCGGGTTTTCAGCAGAAGGTCTTCATTCGTTTTGTCTTGCACAACGCCATCGAAATTTTCAGTGTGCAAACATTTCAGATTTTTTTTTTTGCCTTAAATTTTTTTTGTTTTTTGTCAAAAACTCTGAAATTTGTCAAATTTTTTTCAGCAAACCGTCATTAATCGGCGCCAGGAATTATTCCCCGTCGATCCGCACCCCCCTCGACCGCCCCCGATGGTGGGAATTGCTAAATTTTGTTGTCTAAATTCCTATACAAATCAGTACCGAGGTGTAATGGTACATCGATTTTTCAGATATTTTAACGTCTAAAAGCAGTAAATATTCAAATATTCTTACCGGGTTTTCAGCAGAAGGTCTTCATTCGTTTTGTCTTGCACAACGCCATCGAAATTTTCAGTGTGCAAACATTTCAGATTTTTTTTTTTGCCTTAAATTTTTTTTGCTTTTTTTTGTCAAAAACTCTGAAATTTGTCAATTTTTTTTCAGCAAACCGTCATTAATCGGCGCCAGGAATTATTCCCCGTCGATCCGCACCCCCCTCGACCGCCCCCGATGGTGGGAATTGCTAAATTTTGTTGTCTAAATTCCTATACAAATCAGTACCGAGGTGTAATGGTACATCGATTTTTCAGATATTTTAACGTCTAAAAGCAGTAAATATTCAAATATTCTTACCGGGTTTTCAGCAGAAGGTCTTCATTCGTTTTGTCTTGCACAACGCCATCGAAATTTTCAGTGTACAAACATTTCAGAATTTTTTTTTGCCTTAAATTTTTTTTGTTTTTTGTCAAAAACTCTGAAATTTGTCAAATTTTTTTCAGCAAACCGTCATTAATCGGCGCCAGGAATTATTCCCCGTCGATCCGCACCCCCCTCGACCGCCCCCGATGGTGGGAATTGCTAAATTTTGTTGTCTAAATTCCTATACAAATCAGTACCGAGGTGTAATGGTACATCGATTTTTCAGATATTTTAACGTCTAAAAGCAGTAAATATTCAAATATTCTTACCGGGTTTTCAGCAGAAGGTCTTCATTCGTTTTGTCTTGCACAACGCCATCGAAATTTTCAGTGTGCAAACATTTCAGAATTTTTTTTTGCCTTAAATTTTTTTTGTTTTTTGTCAAAAACTCTGAAATTTGTCAAATTTTTTTCAGCAAACCGTCATTAATCGGCGCCAGGAATTATTCCCCGTCGATCCGCACCCCCCTCGACCGCCCCCGATGGTGGGAATTGCTAAATTTTGTTGTCTAAATTCCTATACAAATCAGTACCGAGGTGTAATGGTACATCGATTTTTCAGATATTTTAACGTCTAAAAGCAGTAAATATTCACATATTCTTACCGGGTTTTCAGCAGAAGGTCTTCATTCGTTTTGTCTTGCACAACGCCATCGAAATTTTCAGTGTGCAAACATATCAGAATTTTTTTTTGCCTTAAATTGTTTTTGTTTTTTTTCAAAAACTCTGAAATTTGTCAAATTTTTTTCAGTAAACCGTCATTAATCGGCGCCAGGAATTATTCCCCGTCGATCCGCACCCCCCTCGACCGCCCCCGATGGTGGGAATTGCTAAATTTTGTTGTCTAAATTCCTATACAAATCAGTACCGAGGTGTAATGGTACATCGATTTTTCAGATATTTTAACGTCTAAAAGCAGTAAATATTCAAATATTCTTACCGGGTTTTCAGCAGAAGGTCTTCATTCGTTTTGTCTTGCACAACGCCATCGAAATTTTCAGTGTGCAAACATTTCAGAATTTTTTTTTGCCTTAAATTTTTTTTGTTTTTTGTCAAAAACTCTGAAATTTGTCAAATTTTTTTCAGCAAACCGTCATTAATCGGCGCCAGGAATTATTCCCCGTCGATCCGCACCCCCCTCGACCGCCCCCGATGGTGGGAATTGCTAAATTTTGTTGTCTAAATTCCTATACAAATCAGTACCGAGGTGTAATGGTACATCGATTTTTCAGATATTTTAACGTCTAAAAGCAGTAAATATTCACATATTCTTACCGGGTTTTCAGCAGAAGGTCTTCATTCGTTTTGTCTTGCACAACGCCATCGAAATTTTCAGTGTGCAAACATTTCAGAATTTTTTTTTGCCTTAATTTTTTTTTGTTTTTTGTCAAAAACTCTGAAATTTGTCAAATTTTTTTCAGCAAACCGTCATAAATCGGCGCCAGGAATTATTCCCCGTCGATCCGCACCCCCCTCGACCGCCCTCGATGGTGGGAATTGCTAAATTTTGTTGTCTAAATTCCTATACAAATCAGTACCGAGGTGTAATGGTACATCGATTTTTCAGATATTTTAACGTCTAAAAGCAGTAAATATTCAAATATTCTTACCGGGTTTTCAGCAGAAGGTCTTCATTCGTTTTGTCTTGCACAACGCCATCGAAATTTTCAGTGTGCAAACACTTCAGAATTTTTTTTTGCCTTAAATTTTTTTTGTTTTTTGTCAAAAACTCTGAAATTTGTCAAATTTTTTTCAGCAAACCGTCATTAATCGGCGCCAGGAATTATTCCCCGTCGATCCGCACCCCCCTCGACCGCCCCCGATGGTGGGAATTGCTAAATTTTGTTGTCTAAATTCCTATACAAATCAGTACCGAGGTGTAATGGTACATCGATTTTTCAGATATTTTAACGTCTAAAAGCAGTAAATATTCAAATATTCTTACCGGGTTTTCAGCAGAAGGTCTTCATTCGTTTTGTCTTGCACAACGCCATCGAAATTTTCAGTGTGCAAACATTTCAGAATTTTTTTTTGCTTTAAATTTTTTTTGTTTTTTGTCAAAAACTCTGAAATTTGTCAAATTTTTTTCAGCAAACCGTCATTAATCGGCGCCAGGAATTATTCCCCGTCGATCCGCAACCTCCTCGACCGCCCCCGATGGTGGGAATTGCTAAATTTTGTTGTCTAAATTCCTATACAAATCAGTACCGAGGTGTAATGGTACATCGATTTTTCAGATATTTTAACGTCTAAAAGCAGTAAATATTCACATATTCTTACCGGGTTTTCAGCAGAAGGTCTTCATTCGTTTTGTCTTGCACAACGCCATTGAAATTTTCAGTGTACGAACATTTCAGAAATTTTTTTTGCCTTAATTTTTTTTTGTTTTTTGTCAAAAACTCTGAAATTTGTCAAATTTTTTTCAGCAAACCGTCATTAATCGGCGCCAGGAATTATTCCCCGTCGATCCGCACCCCCCTCGACCGCCCCCGATGGTGGGAATTGCTAAATTTTGTTGTCTAAATTCCTATACAAATCAGTACCGAGGTGTAATGGTACATCGATTTTTCAGATATTTTAACGTCTAAAAGCAGTAAATATTCAAATATTCTTACCGGGTTTTCAGCAGAAGGTCTTCATTCGTTTTGTCTTGCACAACGCCATCGAAATTTTCAGTGTGCAAACATTTCAGAATTTTTTTTTGCCTTAAATTTTTTTTGTTTTTTGTCAAAAACTCTGAAATTTGTCAAATTTTTTTCAGCAAACCGTCATTAATCGGCGCCAGGAATTATTCCCCGTCGATCCGCACCCCCCTCGACCGCCCCCGATGGTGGGAATTGCTAAATTTTGTTGTCTAAATTCCTATACAAATCAGTACCGAGGTGTAATGGTACATCGATTTTTCAGATATTTTAACGTCTAAAAGCAGTAAATATTCACATATTCTTACCGGGTTTTCAGCAGAAGGTCTTCATTCGTTTTGTCTTGCACAACGCCATCGAAATTTTCAGTGTGCAAACATTTCAGAATTTTTTTTTGCCTTAATTTTTTTTTGTTTTTTGTCAAAAACTCTGAAATTTGTCAAATTTTTTTCAGCAAACCGTCATAAATCGGCGCCAGGAATTATTCCCCGTCGATCCGCACCCCCCTCGACCGCCCCCGATGGTGGGAATTGCTAAATTTTGTTGTCTAAATTCCTATACAAATCAGTACCGAGGTGTAATGGTACATCGATTTTTCAGATATTTTAACGTCTAAAAGCAGTAAATATTCAAATATTCTTACCGGGTTTTCAGCAGAAGGTCTTCATTCGTTTTGTCTTGCACAACGCCATCGAAATTTTCAGTGTGCAAACACTTCAGAATTTTTTTTTGCCTTAAATTTTTTTTGTTTTTTGTCAAAAACTCTGAAATTTGTTAAATTTTTTTCAGCAAACCGTCATTAATCGGCGCCAGGAATTATTCCCCGTCGATCCGCACCCCCCTCGACCGCCCCCGATGGTGGGAATTGCTAAATTTTGTTGTCTAAATTCCTATACAAATCAGTACCGAGGTGTAATGGTACATCGATTTTTCAGATATTTTAACGTCTAAAAGCAGTAAATATTCAAATATTCTTACCGGGTTTTCAGCAGAAGGTCTTCATTCGTTTTGTCTTGCACAACGCCATCGAAATTTTCAGTGTGCAAACATTTCAGAATTTTTTTTTGCTTTAAATTTTTTTTGTTTTTTGTCAAAAACTCTGAAATTTGTCAAATTTTTTTCAGCAAACCGTCATTAATCGGCGCCAGGAATTATTCCCCGTCGATCCGCAACCTCCTCGACCGCCCCCGATGGTGGGAATTGCTAAATTTTGTTGTCTAAATTCCTATACAAATCAGTACCGAGGTGTAATGGTACATCGATTTTTCAGATATTTTAACGTCTAAAAGCAGTAAATATTCACATATTCTTACCGGGTTTTCAGCAGAAGGTCTTCATTCGTTTTGTCTTGCACAACGCCATTGAAATTTTCAGTGTACGAACATTTCAGAAATTTTTTTTGCCTTAATTTTTTTTTGTTTTTTGTCAAAAACTCTGAAATTTGTCAAATTTTTTTCAGCAAACCGTCATTAATCGGCGCCAGGAATTATTCCCCGTCGATCCGCACCCCCCTCGACCGCCCCCGATGGTGGGAATTGCTAAATTTTGTTGTCTAAATTCCTATACAAATCAGTACCGAGGTGTAATGGTACATCGATTTTTCAGATATTTTAACGTCTAAAAGCAGTAAATATTCACATATTCTTACCGGGTTTTCAGCAGAAGGTCTTCATTCGTTTTGTCTTGCACAACGCCATCGAAATTTTCAGTGTGCAAACATTTCAGAATTTTTTTTTGCCTTATTTTTTTTTTGTTTTTTGTCAAAAACTCTGAAATTTGTCAAATTTTTTTCAGCAAACCGTCATTAATCGGCGCCAGGAATTATTCCCCGTCGATCCGCACCCCCCTCGACCGCCCCCGATGGTGGGAATTGCTAAATTTTGTTGTCTAAATTCCTATACAAATCAGTACCGAGGTGTAATGGTACATCGATTTTTCAGATATTTTAACGTCTAAAAGCAGTAAATATTCAAATATTCTTACCGGGTTTTCAGCAGAAGGTCTTCATTCGTTTTGTCTTGCACAACGCCATCGAAATTTTCAGTGTGCAAACATTTCAGAATTTTTTTTTGCCTTAATTTTTTTTTGTTTTTTTTCAAAAACTCTGAAATTTGTCAAATATTTTTCAGTAAACCGTCATTAATCGGCGCCAGGAATTATTCCCCGTCGATCCGCACCCCCCTCGACCGCCCCCGATGGTGGGAATTGCTAAATTTTGTTGTCTAAATTCCTATACAAATCAGTACCGAGGTGTAATGGTACATCGATTTTTCAGATATTTTAACGTCTAAAAGCAGTAAATATTCAAATATTCTTACCGGGTTTTCAGCAGAAGGTCTTCATTCGTTTTGTCTTGCACAACGCCATCGAAATTTTCAGTGTGCAAACATTTCAGAATTTTTTTTTGCCTTAAATTTTTTTTGTTTTTTGTCAAAAACTCTGAAATTTGTTAAATTTTTTTCAGCAAACCGTCATTAATCGGCGCCAGGAATTAGTCCCCGTCGATCCGCACCCCCCTCGACCGCCCCCGATGGTGGGAATTGCTAAATTTTGTTGTCTAAATTCCTATACAAATCAGTACCGAGGTGTAATGGTACATCGATTTTTCAGATATTTTAACGTCTAAAAGCAGTAAATATTCACATATTCTTACCGGGTTTTCAGCAGAAGGTCTTCATTCGTTTTGTCTTGCACAACGCCATCGAAATTTTCAGTGTGCAAACATTTCAGATTTTTTTTTTGCCTTAAATTTTTTTTGTTTTTTGTCAAAAACTCTGAAATTTGTCAAATTTTTTTCAGCAAACCGTCATTAATCGGCGCCAGGAATTATTCCCCGTCGATCCGCACCCCCCTCGACCGCCCCCGATGGTGGGACTTGCTAAATTTTGTTGTCTAAATTCCTATACAAATCAGTACCGTACCGAGGTGTAATGGTACATCGATTTTTCAAATATTTTAACGTCTAAAAGCAGTAAATATTCAAATATTCTTACCGGGTTTTCAGCAGAAGGTCTTCATTCGTTTTGTCTTGCACAACGCCATCGAAATTTTCAGTGTGCAAACATTTCAGAATTTTTTTTTGCCTTAAATTTTTTTTGTTTTTTGTCAAAAACTCTGAAATTTGTCAAGTTCTTTTCAACAAACCGTCATTAATCGGCGCCAGGAATTATTCCCCGTCGATCCGCACCCCCCTCGACCGCCCCCGATGGTGGGAATTGCTAAATTTTGTTGTCTAAATTCCTATACAAATCAGTACCGAGGTGTAATGGTACATCGATTTTTCAGATATTTTAACGTCTAAAAGCAGTAAATATTCAAATATTCTTACCGGGTTTTCAGCAGAAGGTCTTCATTCGTTTTGTCTTGCACAACGCCATCGAAATTTTCAGTGTGCAAACATTTCAGAATTTTTTTTTGCCTTAATTTTTTTTTGTTTTTTGTCAAAAAATCTGAAATTTGTTAAATTTTTTTCAGCAAACCGTCATTAATCGGCGCCAGGAATTATTGCCCGTCGATCCGCACCCCCCTCGACCGCCCCCGATGGTGGGAATTGCTAAATTTTGTTGTCTAAATTCCTATACAAATCAGTACCGAGGTGTAATGGTACATCGATTTTTCAGATATTTTAACGTCTAAAAGCAGTAAATATTCAAATATTCTTACCGGGTTTTCAGCAGAAGGTCTTCATTCGTTTTGACTTGCACAACGCCATCGAAATTTTCAGTGTGCAAACATTTCAGAATTTTTTTTTGCCTTAAATTTTTTTTGTTTTTTGTCAAAAACTCTGAAATTTGTCAAATTTTTTTCAGCAAACCGTCATTAATCGGCGCCAGGAATTATTCCCCGTCGATCCGCACCCCCCTCGACCGCCCCCGATGGTGGGAATTGCTAAATTTTGTTGTCTAAATTCCTATACAAATCAGTACCGAGGTGTAATGGTACATCGATTTTTCAGATATTTTAACGTCTAAAAGCAGTAAATATTCAAATATTCTTACCGGGTTTTCAGCAGAAGGTCTTCATTCGTTTTGTCTTGCACAACGCCATCGAAATTTTCAGTGTACGAACATTTCAGAATTTTTTTTTGCCTTAAATTTTTTTTGTTTTTGTCAAAAACTCTGAAATTTGTCAAATTTTTTTCAGCAAACCGTCATTAATCGGCGCCAGGATATATTCCCCGTCGATCCGCACCCCCCTCGACCGCCCCCGATGGTGGGAATTGCTAAATTTTGTTGTCTAAATTCCTATACAAATCAGTACCGAGGTGTAATGGTACATCGATTTTTCAGATATTTTAACGTCTAAAAGCAGTAAATATTCACATATTCTTACCGGGTTTTCAGCAGAAGGTCTTCATTCGTTTTGTCTTGCACAACGCCATCGAAATTTTCAGTGTGCAAACATTTCAGATTTTTTTTTTGCCTTAAATTTTTTTTTGTTTTTTGTCAAAAACTCTGAAATTTGTCAAATTTTTTTCAGCAAACCGTCATTAATCGGCGCCAGGAATTATTCCCCGTCGATCCGCACCCCCCTCGACCGCCCCCGATGGTGGGAATTGCTAAATTTTGTTGTCTAAATTCCTATACAAATCAGTACCGAGGTGTAATGGTACATCGATTTTTCAGATATTTTAACGTCTAAAAGCAGTAAATATTCAAATATTCTTACCGGGTTTTCAGCAGAAGGTCTTCATTCGTTTTGTCTTGCACAACGCCATCGAAATTTTCAGTGTGCAAACATTTCAGAATTTTTTTTTGCCTTAAATTTTTTTTTGTTTTTTGTCAAAAAATCTGAAATTTGTTAAATTTTTTTCAGCAAACCGTCATTAATCGGCGCCAGGAATTAGTCCCCGTCGATCCGCACCCCCCTCGACCGCCCTCGATGGTGGGAATTGCTAAATTTTGTTGTCTAAATTCCTATACAAATCAGTACCGAGGTGTAATGGTACATCGATTTTTCAGATATTTTAACGTCTAAAAGCAGTAAATATTCAAATATTCTTACCGGGTTTTCAGCAGAAGGTCTTCATTCGTTTTGTCTTGCACAACGCCATCGAAATTTTCAGTGTGCAAACATTTCAGAATTTCTTTTTGCCTTAAATTTTTTTTGTTTTTTTTCAAAAACTCTGAAATTTGTCAAATTTTTTTCAGTAAGCCGTCATTAATCGGCGCCAGGAATTATTCCCCGTCGATCCGCACCCCCCTCGACCGCCCCCGATGGTGGGAATTGCTAAATGTTGTTGTCTAAATTCCTATACAAATCAGTACCGTACCGAGGTGTAATGGTACATCGATTTTTCAGATATTTTAACGTCTAAAAGCAGTAAATATTCAAATATTCTTACCGGGTTTTCAGCAGAAGGTCTTCATTCGTTTTGTCTTGCACAACGCCATCGAAATTTTCAGTGTGCAAACATTTCAGATTTTTTTTTTTGCCTTAAATTTTTTTTGTTTTTTGTCAAAAACTCTGAAATTTGTCAAATTTTTTTCAGCAAACCGTCATTAATCGGCGCCAGGAATTATTCCCCGTCGATCCGCACCCCCCTCGACCGCCCCCGATGGTGGGAATTGCTAAATTTTGTTGTCTAAATTCCTATACAAATCAGTACCGAGGTGTAATGGTACATCGATTTTTCAGATATTTTAACGTCTAAAAGCAGTAAATATTCAAATATTCTTACCGGGTTTTCAGCAGAAGGTCTTCATTCGTTTTGTCTTGCACAACGCCATCGAAATTTTCAGTGTGCAAACATTTCAGATTTTTTTTTTGCCTTAAATTTTTTTTTGTTTTTTTTCAAAAACTCTGAAATTTGTCAAATTTTTTTCAGTAAACCGTCATTAATCGGCGCCAGGAATTATTCCCCGTCGATCCGCACCCCCCTCGACCGCCCCCGATGGTGGGAATTGCTAAATGTTGTTGTCTAAATTCCTATACAAATCAGTACCGTACCGAGGTGTAATGGTACATCGATTTTTCAGATATTTTAACGTCTAAAAGCAGTAAATATTCAAATATTCTTACCGGGTTTTCAGCAGAAGGTCTTCATTCGTTTTGTCTTGCACAACGCCATCGAAATTTTCAGTGTGCAAACATTTCAGAATTTTTTTTTGCCTTAAATTTTTTTTGTTTTTTGTCAAACACTCTGAAATTTGTCAAATTTTTTTCAGCAAACCGTCATTAATCGGCGCCAGGAATTATTCCCCGTCGATCCGCACCCCCCTCGACCGCCCCCGATGGTGGGAATTGCTAAATGTTGTTGTCTAAATTCCTATACAAATCAGTACCGTACCGAGGTGTAATGGTACATCGATTTTTCAGATATTTTAACGTCTAAAAGCAGTAAATATTCAAATATTCTTACCGGGTTTTCAGCAGAAGGTCTTCATTCGTTTTGTCTTGCACAACGCCATCGAAATTTTCAGTGTGCAAACATTTCAGATTTTTTTTTTTGCCTTAAATTTTTTTTGTTTTTTGTCAAAAACTCTGAAATTTGTCAAATTTTTTTCAGCAAACCGTCATTAATCGGCGCCAGGAATTATTCCCCGTCGATCCGCACCCCCCTCGACCGCCCCCGATGGTGGGAATTGCTAAATTTTGTTGTCTAAATTCCTATACAAATCAGTACCGAGGTGTAATGGTACATCGATTTTTCAGATATTTTAACGTCTAAAAGCAGTAAATATTCACATATTCTTACCGGGTTTTCAGCAGAAGGTCTTCATTCGTTTTGTCTTGCACAACGCCATCGAAATTTTCAGTGTGCAAACATTTCAGAATTTTTTTTTGCCTTAAATTTTTTTTGTTTTTTGGCAAAAACTCTGAAATTTGTCAAATTTTTTTCAGCAAACCGTCATTAATCGGCGCCAGGAATTATTCCCCGTCGATCCGCACCCCCCTCGACCGCCCTCGATGGTGGGAATTGCTAAATTTTGTTGTCTAAATTCCTATACAAATCAGTACCGAGGTGTAATCGTACATCGATTTTTCAGATATTTTAACGTCTAAAAGCAGTAAATATTCAAATATTCTTACCGGGTTTTCAGCAGAAGGTCTTCATTCGTTTTGTCTTGCACAACGCCATCGAAATTTTCAGTGTGCAAACACTTCAGAATTTTTTTTTGCCTTAAATTTTTTTTGTTTTTTGTCAAAAACTCTGAAATTTGTTAAATTTTTTTCAGCAAACCGTCATTAATCGGCGCCAGGAATTAGTCCCCGTCGATCCGCAACCCCCTCGACCGCCCCCGATGGTGGGAATTGCTAAATTTTGTTGTCTAAATTCCTATACAAATCAGTACCGAGGTGTAATCGTACATCGATTTTTCAGATATTTTAACGTTTAAAAGCAGTAAATATTCAAATATTCTTACCGGGTTTTCAGCAGAAGGTCTTCATTCGTTTTGTCTTGCACAACGCCATCGAAATTTTCAGTGTGCAAACACTTCAGAATTTTTTTTTGCCTTAATTTTTTTTTGTTTTTTGTCAAAAAATCTGAAATTTGTTAAATTTTTTTCAGCAAACCGTCATTAATCGGCGCCAGGAATTAGTCCCCGTCGATCCGCACCCCCCTCGACCGCCCCCGATGGTGGGAATTGCTAAATTTTGTTGTCTAAATTCCTATACAAATCAGTACCGAGGTGTAATGGTACATCGAATTTTCAGATATTTTAACGTCTAAAAGCAGTAAATATTCACATATTCTTACCGGGTTTTCAGCAGAAGGTCTTCATTCGTTTTGTCTTGCACAACGCCATCGAAATTTTCAGTGTGCAAACATTTCAGAATTTTTTTTTGCCTTAAATTTTTTTTGTTTTTTTTCAAAAACTCTGAAATTTGTCAAATTTTTTTCAGTAAACCGTCATTAATCGGCGCCAGGAATTATTCCCCGTCGATCCGCACCCCCCTCGACCGCCCCCGATGGTGGGAATTGCTAAATTTTGTTGTCTAAATTCCTATACAAATCAGTACCGAGGTGTAATGGTACATCGATTTTTCAGATATTTTAACGTCTAAAAGCAGTAAATATTCAAATATTCTTACCGGGTTTTCAGCAGAAGGTCTTCATTCGTTTTGTCTTGCACAACGCCATCGAAATTTTCAGTGTGCAAACATTTCAGAATTTTTTTTTGCCTTAAATTTTTTTTGTTTTTTGTCAAAAACTCTGAAATTTGTCAAATTTTTTTCAGCAAACCGTCATTAATCGGCGCCAGGATATATTCCCCGTCGATCCGCACCCCCCTCGACCGCCCCCGATGGTGGGAATTGCTAAATTTTGTTGTCTAAATTCCTATACAAATCAGTACCGAGGTGTAATGGTACATCGAATTTTCAGATATTTTAACGTCTAAAAGCAGTAAATATTCACATATTCTTACCGGGTTTTCAGCAGAAGGTCTTCATTCGTTTTGTCTTGCACAACGCCATCGAAATTTTCAGTGTGCAAACATTTCAGAATTTTTTTTTGCCTTAATTTTTTTTGTTTTTTGTCAAAAACTCTGAAATTTGTCAAATTTTTTTCAGCAAACCGTCATTAATCGGCGCCAGGAATTATTCCCCGTCGATCCGCACCCCCCTCGACCGCCCTCGATGGTGGGAATTGCTAAATTTTGTTGTCTAAATTCCTATACAAATCAGTACCGAGGTGTAATGGTACATCGATTTTTCAGATATTTTAACGTCTAAAAGCAGTAAATATTCAAATATTCTTACCGGGTTTTCAGCAGAAAGTCTTCATTCGTTTTGTCTTGCACAACGCCATCGAAATTTTCAGTGTGCAAACACTTCAGAATTTTTTTTTGCCTTAATTTTTTTTTGTTTTTTGTCAAAAAATCTGAAATTTGTTAAATTTTTTTCAGCAAACCGTCATTAATCGGCGCCAGGAATTAGTCCCCGTCGATCCGCACCCCCCTCGACCGCCCCCGATGGTGGGAATTGCTAAATTTTGTTGTCTAAATTCCTATACAAATCAGTACCGAGGTGTAATGGTACATCGATTTTTCAGATATTTTAACGTCTAAAAGCAGTAAATATTCAAATATTCTTACCGGGTTTTCAGCAGAAGGTCTTCATTCGTTTTGTCTTGCACAACGCCATCGAAATTTTCAGTGTGCAAACATTTCAGAATTTTTTTTTGCCTTAAATTTTTTTTGTTTTTTGTCAAAATCTCTGAAATTTGTCAAATTTTTTTCAGCAAACCGTCATTAATCGGCGCCAGGAATTATTCCCCGTCGATCCGCACCCCCCTCGACCGCCCCCGATGGTGGGAATTGCTAAATTTTGTTGTCTAAATTCCTATACAAATCAGTACCGAGGTGTAATGGTACATCGATTTTTCAGATATTTTAACGTCTAAAAGCAGTAAATATTCAAATATTCTTACCGGGTTTTCAGCAGAAGGTCTTCATTCGTTTTGTCTTGCACAACGCCATCGAAATTTTCAGTGTGCAAACATTTCAGTTTTTTTTTTTTGCCTTAATTTTTTTTTGTTTTTTGTCAAAAACTCTGAAATTTGTCAAATTTTTTTCAGCAAACCGTCATTAATCGGCGCCAGGAATTATTCCCCGTCGATCCGCACCCCCCTCGACCGCCCCCGATGGTGGGAATTGCTAAATTTTGTTGTCTAAATTCCTATACAAATCAGTACCGAGGTGTAATGGTACATCGATTTTTCAGATATTTTAACGTCTAAAAGCAGTAAATATTCACATATTCTTACCGGGTTTTCAGCAGAAGGTCTTCATTCGTTTTGTCTTGCACAACGCCATCGAAATTTTCAGTGTGCAAACATTTCAGAATTTTTTTTTGCCTTAAATTTTTTTTGTTTTTTTTCAAAAACTCTGAAATTTGTCAAATTTTTTTCAGTAAGCCGTCATTAATCGGCGCCAGGAATTATTCCCCGTCGATCCGCACCCCCCTCGACCGCCCCCGATGGTGGGAATTGCTAAATGTTGTTGTCTAAATTCCTATACAAATCAGTACCGTACCGAGGTGTAATAGTACATCGATTTTTCAGATATTTTAACGTCTAAAAGCAGTAAATATTCAAATATTCTTACCGGGTTTTCAGCAGAAGGTCTTCATTCGTTTTGTCTTGCACAACGCCATCGAAATTTTCAGTGTGCAAACATTTCAGATTTTTTTTTTTGCCTTAAATTTTTTTTGTTTTTTGTCAAAAACTCTGAAATTTGTCAAATTTTTTTTAGCAAACCGTCATTAATCGGCGCCAGGAATTATTCCCCGTCGATCCGAACCCCCCTCGACCGCCCCCGATGGTGGGAATTGCTAAATTTTGTTGTCTAAATTCCTATACAAATCAGTACCGAGGTGTAATGGTACATCGATTTTTCAGATATTTTAACGTCTAAAAGCAGTAAATATTCAAATATTCTTACCGGGTTTTCAGCAGAAGGTCTTCATTCGTTTTGTCTTGCACAACGCCATCGAAATTTTCAGTGTACAAACATCTCAGAATTTTTTTTTGCCTTAAATTTTTTTTGTTTTTTGTCAAAAACTCTGAAATTTGTCAAATTTTTTTCAGCAAACCGTCATTAATCGGCGCCAGGAATTATTCCCCGTCGATCCGCACCCCCCTCGACCGCCCCCGATGGTGGGAATTGCTAAATTTTGTTGTCTAAATTCCTATACAAATCAGTACCGAGGTGTAATGGTACATCGATTTTTCAGATATTTTAACGTCTAAAAGCAGTAAATATTCACATATTCTTACCGGGTTTTCAGCAGAAGGTCTTCATTCGTTTTGTCTTGCACAACGCCATCGAAATTTTCAGTGTGCAAACATTTCAGAATTTTTTTTTGCCTTAATTTTTTTTTGTTTTTTGTAAAAAACTCTGAAATTTGTCAAATTTTTTTCAGCAAACCGTCATTAATCGGCGCCAGGAATTATTCCCCGTCGATCCGCACCCCCCTCGACCGCCCCCGATGGTGGGAATTGCTAAATTTTGTTGTCTAAATTCCTATACAAATCAGTACCGAGGTGTAATGGTACATCGATTTTTCAGATATTTTAACGTCTAAAAGCAGTAAATATTCAAATATTCTTACCGGGTTTTCAGCAGAAGGTCTTCATTCGTTTTGTCTTGCACAACGCCATCGAAATTTTCAGTGTGCAAACACTTCAGAATTTTTTTTTGCCTTAAATTTTTTTTTGTTTTTTGTCAAAAACTCTGAAATTTGTTAAATTTTTTTCAGCAAACCGTCATTAATCGGCGCCAGGAATTATTCCCCGTCGATCCGCACCCCCCTCGACCGCCCCCGATGGTGGGAATTGCTAAATTTTGTTGTCTAAATTCCTATACAAATCAGTACCGAGGTGTAATGGTACATCGATTTTTCAGATATTTTAACGTCTAAAAGCAGTAAATATTCAAATATTCTTACCAGGTTTTCAGCAGAAGGTCTTCATTCGTTTTGTCTTGCACAACGCCATCGAAATTTTCAGTGTGCAAACATTTCAGAATTTTTTTTTGCCTTAAATTTTTTTTGTTTTTTTTCAAAAACTCTGAAATTTGTCAAATTTTTTTCAGTAAACCGTCATTAATCGGCGCCAGGAATTATTCCCCGTCGATCCGCACCCCCCTCGACCGCCCCCGATGGTGGGAATTGCTAAATGTTGTTGTCTAAATTCCTATACAAATCAGTACCGTACCGAGGTGTAATGGTACATCGATTTTTCAGATATTTTAACGTCTAAAAGCAGTAAATATTCAAATATTCTTACCGGGTTTTCAGCAGAAGGTCTTCATTCGTTTTGTCTTGCACAACGCCATCGAAATTTTCAGTGTGCAAACACTTCAGAATTTTTTTTTGCCTTAAATTTTTTTTTGTTTTTTGTCAAAAACTCTGAAATTTGTTAAATTTTTTTCAGCAAACCGTCATTAATCGGCGCCAGGAATTATTCCCCGTCGATCCGCACCCCCCTCGACCGCCCCCGATGGTGGGAATTGCTAAATTTTGTTGTCTAAATTCCTATACAAATCAGTACCGAGGTGTAATGGTACATCGATTTTTCAGATATTTTAACGTCTAAAAGCAGTAAATATTCAAATATTCTTACCAGGTTTTCAGCAGAAGGTCTTCATTCGTTTTGTCTTGCACAACGCCATCGAAATTTTCAGTGTGCAAACATTTCAGAATTTTTTTTTGCCTTAAATTTTTTTTGTTTTTTTTCAAAAACTCTGAAATTTGTCAAATTTTTTTCAGTAAACCGTCATTAATCGGCGCCAGGAATTATTCCCCGTCGATCCGCACCCCCCTCGACCGCCCCCGATGGTGGGAATTGCTAAATGTTGTTGTCTAAATTCCTATACAAATCAGTACCGTACCGAGGTGTAATGGTACATCGATTTTTCAGATATTTTAACGTCTAAAAGCAGTAAATATTCAAATATTCTTACCGGGTTTTCAGCAGAAGGTCTTCATTCGTTTTGTCTTGCACAACGCCATCGAAATTTTCAGTGTGCAAACATTTCAGAATTTTTTTTTGCCTTAAATTTTTTTTGCTTTTTGTCAAAAACTCTGAAATTTGTCAAATTTTTTCCAGCAAACCGTCATTAATCGGCGCCAGGAATTATTCCCCGTCGATCCGCACCCCCCTCGACCGCCCCCGATGGTGGGAATTGCTAAATTTTGTTGTCTAAATTCCTATACAAATCAGTACCGAGGTGTAATGGTACATCGATTTTCAGATATTTTAACGTCTAAAAGCAGTAAATATTCAAATATTCTTACCGGGTTTTCAGCAGAAGGTCTTCATTCGTTTTGTCTTGCACAACGCCATCGAAATTTTCAGTGTACAAACATTTCAGAATTTTTTTTTGCCTTAAATTTTTTTTGTTTTTTGTCAAAAACTCTGAAATTTGTCAAATTTTTTTCAGCAAACCGTCATTAATCGGCGCCAGGAATTATTCCCCGTCGATCCGCACCCCCCTCGACCGCTCCCGATGGTGGGAATTGCTAAATTTTGTTGTCTAAATTCCTATACAAATCAGTACCGAGGTGTAATGGTACATCGATTTTTCAGATATTTTAACGTCTAAAAGCAGTAAATATTCACATATTCTTACCGGGTTTTCAGCAGAAGGTCTTCATTCGTTTTGTCTTGCACAACGCCATTGAAATTTTCAGTGTACGATTATTTCAGAATTTTTTTTTGCCTTAAATTTTTTTTGTTTTTTGACAAAAACTCTGAAATTTGTCAAATTTTTTTCAGCAAACCGTCATTAATCGGCGCCAGGAATTATTCCCCGTCGATCCGCACCCCCCTCGACCGCCCCCGATGGTGGGAATTGCTAAATTTTGTTGTCTAAATTCGTATACAAATCAGTACCGAGGTGTAATGGTACATCGATTTTTCAGATATTTTAACGTCTAAAAGCAGTAAATATTCACATATTCTTACCGGGTTTTCAGCAGAAGGTCTTCATTCGTTTTGTCTTGCACAACGCCATCGAAATTTTCAGTGTGCAAACATTTCAGAATTTTTTTTTGCCTTAATTTTTTTTTGTTTTTTGTCAAAAACTCTGAAATTTGTCAAATTTTTTTCAGCAAACCGTCATTAATCGGCGCCAGGAATTATTCCCCGTCGATCCGCACCCCCCTCGACCGCCCTCGATGGTGGGAATTGCTAAATTTTGTTGTCTAAATTCCTATACAAATCAGTACCGAGGTGTAATGGTACATCGATTTTTCAGATATTTTAACGTCTAAAAGCAGTAAATATTCAAATATTCTTACCGGGTTTTCAGCAGAAGGTCTTCATTCGTTTTGTCTTGCACAACGCCATCGAAATTTTCAGTGTACGAATATTTCAGAATTTTTTTTTGCCTTAAATTTTTTTTGTTTTTTGTCAAAAACTCTGAAATTTGTCAAATTTTTTTCAGCAAACCGTCATTAATCGGCGCCAGGAATTATTCCCCGTCGATCCGCACCCCCCTCGACCGCCCCCGATGGTGGGAATTGCTAAATTTTGTTGTCTAAATTCCTATACAAATCAGTACCGAGGTGTAATGGTACATCGATTTTTCAGATATTTTAACGTCTAAAAGCAGTAAATATTCACATATTCTTACCGGGTTTTCAGCAGAAGGTCTTCATTCGTTTTGTCTTGCACAACGCCATCGAAATTTTCAGTGTGCAAACATTTCAGAATTTTTTTTTGCCTTAACTTTTTTTGTTTTTTGTCAAAAACTCTGAAATTTGTCAAATTTTTTTCAGCAAACCGTCATTAATCGGCGCCAGGAATTATTCCCCGTCGATCCGCACCCCCCTCGACCGCCCTCGATGGTGGGAATTGCTAAATTTTGTTGTCTAAATTCCTATACAAATCAGTACCGAGGTGTAATGGTACATCGATTTTTCAGATATTTTAACGTCTAAAAGCAGTAAATATTCAAATATTCTTACCGGGTTTTCAGCAGAAGGTCTTCATTCGTTTTGTCTTGCACAACGCCATCGAAATTTTCAGTGTACAAACATTTCAGAATTTTTTTTTGCCTTAAATTTTTTTTGTTTTTTGTCAAAAACTCTGAAATTTGTCAAATTTTTTTCAGCAAACCGTCATTAATCGGCGCCAGGAATTATTCCCCGTCGATCCGCACCCCCCTCGACCGCCCCCGATGGTGGGAATTGCTAAATTTTGTTGTCTAAATTCCTATACAAATCAGTACCGAGGTGTAATGGTACATCGATTTTTCAGATATTTTAACGTCTAAAAGCAGTAAATATTCAAATATTCTTACCGGGTTTTCAGCAGAAGGTCTTCATTCGTTTTGTCTTGCACAACGCCATTGAAATTTTCAGTGTACGAATATTTCAGAATTTTTTTTTGCCTTAAATTTTTTTTGTTTTTTGTCAAAAACTCTGAAATTTGTCAAATTTTTTTCAGCAAACCGTCATTAATCGGCGCCAGGAATTATTCCCCGTCGATCCGCACCCCCCTCGACCGCCCCCGATGGTGGGAATTGCTAAATTTTGTTGTCTAAATTCCTATACAAATCAGTACCGAGGTGTAATGGTACATCGATTTTTCAGATATTTTAACGTCTAAAAGCAGTAAATATTCACATATTCTTACCGGGTTTTCAGCAGAAGGTCTTCATTCGTTTTGTCTTGCACAACGCCATCGAAATTTTCAGTGTGCAAACATTTCAGAATTTTTTTTTGCCTTAACTTTTTTTGTTTTTTGTCAAAAACTCTGAAATTTGTCAAATTTTTTTCAGCAAACCGTCATTAATCGGCGCCAGGAATTATTCCCCGTCGATCCGCACCCCCCTCGACCGCCCTCGATGGTGGGAATTGCTAAATTTTGTTGTCTAAATTCCTATACAAATCAGTACCGAGGTGTAATGGTACATCGATTTTTCAGATATTTTAACGTCTAAAAGCAGTAAATATTCAAATATTCTTACCGGGTTTTCAGCAGAAGGTCTTCATTCGTTTTGTCTTGCACAACGCCATCGAAATTTTCAGTGTGCAAACACTTCAGAATTTTTTTGTGACTTAAATTTTTTTTGTTTTTTGTCAAAAACTCTGAAATTTGTTAAATTTTTTTCAGCAAACCGTCATTAATCGGCGCCAGGAATTATTCCCCGTCGATCCGCACCCCCCTCGACCGCCCCCGATGGTGGGAATTGCTAAATTTTGTTGTCTAAATTCCTATACAAATCAGTACCGAGGTGTAATGGTACATCGATTTTTCAGATATTTTAACGTCTAAAAGCAGTAAATATTCACATATTCTTACCGGGTTTTCAGCAGAAGGTCTTCATTCGTTTTGTCTTGCACAACGCCATCGAAATTTTCAGTGTGCAAACATTTCAGAATTTTTTTTTGCCTTAATTTTTTTTTGTTTTTTGTCAAAAACTCTGAAATTTGTCAAATTTTTTTCAGCAAACCGTCATTAATCGGCGCCAGGAATTATTCCCCGTCGATCCGCACCCCCCTCGACCGCCCCCGATGGTGGGAATTGCTAAATTTTGTTGTCTAAATTCCTATACAAATCAGTACCGAGGTGTAATGGTACATCGATTTTTCAGATATTTTAACGTCTAAAAGCAGTAAATATTCACATATTCTTACCGGGTTTTCAGCAGAAGGTCTTCATTCGTTTTGTCTTGCACAACGCCATCGAAATTTTCAGTGTGCAAACATATCAGAATTTTTTTTTGCCTTAAATTTTTTTTGTTTTTTTTCAAAAACTCTGAAATTTGTCAAATTTTTTTCAGTAAACCGTCATTAATCGGCGCCAGGAATTATTCCCCGTCGATCCGCACCCCCCTCGACCGCCCCCGATGGTGGGAATTGCTAAATTTTGTTGTCTAAATTCCTATACAAATCAGTACCGAGGTGTAATGGTACATCGATTTTTCAGATATTTTAACGTCTAAAAGCAGTAAATATTCAAATATTCTTACCGGGTTTTCAGCAGAAGGTCTTCATTCGTTTTGTCTTGCACAACGCCATCGAAATTTTCAGTGTGCAAACATTTCAGATTTTTTTTTTTGCCTTAAATTTTTTTTGTTTTTTGTCAAAAACTCTGAAATTTGTCAATTTTTTTTCAGCAAACCGTCATTAATCGGCGCCAGGAATTATTCCCCGTCGATCCGCACCCCCCTCGACCGCCCCCGATGGTGGGAATTGCTAAATTTTGTTGTCTAAATTCCTATACAAATCAGTACCGAGGTGTAATGGTACATCGATTTTTCAGATATTTTAACGTCTAAAAGCAGTAAATATTCAAATATTCTTACCGGGTTTTCAGCAGAAGGTCTTCATTCGTTTTGTCTTGCACAACGCCATCGAAATTTTCAGTGTACAAACATTTCAGAATTTTTTTTTGCCTTAAATTTTTTTTGTTTTTTGTCAAAAACTCTGAAATTTGTCAAATTTTTTTCAGCAAACCGTCATTAATCGGCGCCAGGAATTATTCCCCGTCGATCCGCACCCCCCTCGACCGCCCCCGATGGTGGGAATTGCTAAATTTTGTTGTCTAAATTCCTATACAAATCAGTACCGAGGTGTAATGGTACATCGATTTTTCAGATATTTTAACGTCTAAAAGCAGTAAATATTCAAATATTCTTACCGGGTTTTCAGCAGAAGGTCTTCATTCGTTTTGTCTTGCACAACGCCATCGAAATTTTCAGTGTGCAAACATTTCAGAATTTTTTTTTGCCTTAAATTTTTTTTGTTTTTTGTCAAAAACTCTGAAATTTGTCAAATTTTTTTCAGCAAACCGTCATTAATCGGCGCCAGGAATTATTCCCCGTCGATCCGCACCCCCCTCGACCGCCCCCGATGGTGGGAATTGCTAAATTTTGTTGTCTAAATTCCTATACAAATCAGTACCGAGGTGTAATGGTACATCGATTTTTCAGATATTTTAACGTCTAAAAGCAGTAAATATTCACATATTCTTACCGGGTTTTCAGCAGAAGGTCTTCATTCGTTTTGTCTTGCACAACGCCATCGAAATTTTCAGTGTGCAAACATTTCAGAATTTTTTTTTGCCTTAATTTTTTTTTGTTTTTTGTCAAAAACTCTGAAATTTGTCAAATTTTTTTCAGCAAACCGTCATAAATCGGCGCCAGGAATTATTCCCCGTCGATCCGCACCCCCCTCGACCGCCCTCGATGGTGGGAATTGCTAAATTTTGTTGTCTAAATTCCTATACAAATCAGTACCGAGGTGTAATGGTACATCGATTTTTCAGATATTTTAACGTCTAAAAGCAGTAAATATTCAAATATTCTTACCGGGTTTTCAGCAGAAGGTCTTCATTCGTTTTGTCTTGCACAACGCCATCGAAATTTTCAGTGTGCAAACACTTCAGAATTTTTTTTTGCCTTAAATTTTTTTTGTTTTTTGTCAAAAACTCTGAAATTTGTTAAATTTTTTTAGCAAACCGTCATTAATCGGCGCCAGGAATTATTCCCCGTCGATCCGCACCCCCCTCGACCGCCCCCGATGGTGGGAATTGCTAAATTTTGTTGTCTAAATTCCTATACAAATCAGTACCGAGGTGTAATGGTACATCGATTTTTCAGATATTTTAACGTCTAAAAGCAGTAAATATTCAAATATTCTTACCGGGTTTTCAGCAGAAGGTCTTCATTCGTTTTGTCTTGCACAACGCCATCGAAATTTTCAGTGTGCAAACATTTCAGAATTTTTTTTTGCCTTAAATTTTTTTTGTTTTTTGTCAAAAACTCTGAAATTTGTCAAATTTTTTTCAGCAAACCGTCATTAATCGGCGCCAGGAATTATTCCCCGTCGATCCGCACCCCCCTCGACCGCCCCCGATGGTGGGAATTGCTAAATTTTGTTGTCTAAATTCCTATACAAATCAGTACCGAGGTGTAATGGTACATCGATTTTTCAGATATTTTAACGTCTAAAAGCAGTAAATATTCAAATATTCTTACCGGGTTTTCAGCAGAAGGTCTTCATTCGTTTTGTCTTGCACAACGCCATCGAAATTTTCAGTGTGCAAACATTTCAGAATTTTTTTTTGCCTTCAATTTTTTTTGTTTTTTGTCATAAACTCTGAAATTTGTCAAATTTTTTTCAGCAAACCGTCATTAATCGGCGCCAGGAATTATTCCCCGTCGATCCGCACCCCCCTCGACCGCCCCCGATGGTGGGAATTGCTAAATTTTGTTGTCTAAATTCCTATACAAATCAGTACCGAGGTGTAATGGTACATCGATTTTTCAGATATTTGAACGTCTAAAAGCAGTAAATATTCACATATTCTTACCGGGTTTTCAGCAGAAGGTCTTCATTCGTTTTGTCTTGCACAACGCCATTGAAATTTTCAGTGTACGAACATTTCAGAATTTTTTTTTGCCTTAAATTTTTTTTGTTTTTTGTCAAAAACTCTGAAATTTGTCAAATTTTTTTCAGCAAACCGTCATTAATCGGCGCCAGGAATTATTCCCCGTCGATCCGCACCCCCCTCGACCGCCGCCGATGGTGGGAATTGCTAAATTTTGTTGTCTAAATTCCTATACAAATCAGTACCGAGGTGTAATGGTACATCGATTTTTCAGATATTTTAACGTCTAAAAGCAGTAAATATTCAAATATTCTTACCGGGTTTTCAGCAGAAGGTCTTCATTCGTTTTGTCTTGCACAACGCCATCGAAATTTTCAGTGTGCAAACATTTCAGAATTTTTTTTTGCCTTAAATTTTTTTTTTATTTTGTCAAAAACTCCGAAATTTGTCAAATTTTTTTCAGCAAACCGTCATTAATCGGCGCCAGGAATTATTCCCCGTCGATCCGCAGCCCCCTCGACCGCCCCCGATGGTGGGAATTGCTAAATTTTGTTGTCTAAATTCCTATACAAATCAGTACCGAGGTGTAATGGTACATCGATTTTTCAGATATTTTAACGTCTAAAAGCAGTAAATATTCACATATTCTTACCGGGTTTTCAGCAGAAGGTCTTCATTCGTTTTGTCTTGCACAACGCCATTGAAATTTTCAGTGTACGAACATTTCAGAATTTTTTTTTGCCTTAAATTTTTTTTGTTTTTTGTCAAAAACTCTGAAATTTGTCAAATTTTTTTCAGCAAACCGTCATTAATCGGCGCCAGGAATTATTCCCCGTCGATCCGCACCCCCCTCGACCGCCCCCGATGGTGGGAATTGCTAAATTTTGTTGTCTAAATTCCTATACAAATCAGTACCGAGGTGTAATGGTACATCGATTTTTCAGATATTTTAACGTCTAAAAGCAGTAAATATTCACATATTCTTACCGGGTTTTCAGAAGAAGGTCTTCATTCGTTTTGTCTTGCACAACGCCATCGAAATTTTCAGTGTGCAAACATTTCAGAATTTTTTTTTGCCTTAATTTTTTTTTGTTTTTTGTCAAAAACTCTGAAATTTGTCAAATTTTTTTCAGCAAACCGTCATTAATCGGCGCCAGGAATTATTCCCCGTCGATCCGCACCCCCCTCGACCGCCCTCAATGGTGGGAATTGCTAAATTTTGTTGTCTAAATTCCTATACAAATCAGTACCGAGGTGTAATCGTACATCGATTTTTCAGATATTTTAACGTCTAAAAGCAGTAAATATTCAAATATTCTTACCGGGTTTTCAGCAGAAGGTCTTCATTCGTTTTGTCTTGCACAACGCCATCGAAATTTTCAGTGTGCAAACACTTCAGAATTTTTTTTTGCCTTAAATTTTTTTTGTTTTTTGTCAAAAACTCTGAAATCTATTAAATTTTTTTCAGCAAACCGTCATTAATCGGCGCCAGGAATTAGTCCCTGTCGATCCGCACCCCCCTCGACCGCCCCCGATGGTGGGAATTGCTAAATTTTGTTGTCTAAATTCCTATACAAATCAGTACCGAGGTGTAATGGTACATCGATTTTTCAGATATTTTAACGTCTAAAAGCAGTAAATATTCACATATTCTTACCGGGTTTTCAGCAGAAGGTCTTCATTCGTTTTGTCTTGCACAACGCCATCGAAATTTTCAGTGTGCAAACATTTCAGAATTTTTTTTTGCCTTAAATTTTTTTTGTTTTTTTTCAAAAACTCTGAAATTTGTCAAATTTTTTTCAGTAAACCGTCATTAATCGGCGCCAGGAATTATTCCCCGTCGATCCGCACCCCCCTCGACCGCCCCCGATGGTGGGAATTGCTAAATTTTGTTGTCTAAATTCCTATACAAATCAGTACCGAGGTGTAATGGTACATCGATTTTTCAGATATTTTAACGTCTAAAAGCAGTAAATATTCAAATATTCTTACCGGGTTTTCAGCAGAAGGTCTTCATTCGTTTTGTCTTGCACAACGCCATCGAAATTTTCAGTGTGCAAACATTTCAGAATTTTTTTTTGCCTTAAATTTTTTTTGTTTTTTGTCAAAAACTCTGAAATTTGACAAAATTTTTTTAGCAAACCGTCATTAATCGGCGCCAGGATATATTCCCCGTCGATCCGCACCCCCCTCGACCGCCCCCGATGGTGGGAATTGCTAAATTTTGTTGTCTAAATTCCTATACAAATCAGTACCGTACCGAGGTGTAATGGTACATCGATTTTTCAGATATTTTAACGTCTAAAAGCAGTAAATATTCAAATATTCTTACCGGGTTTTCAGCAGAAGGTCTTCATTCGTTTTGTCTTGCACAACGCCATCGAAATTTTCAGTGTGCAAACATTTCAGAATTTTTTTTTGCCTTAAATTTTTTTTGTTTTTTGTCAAAAACTCTGAAATTTGTCAATTTTTTTCAGCAAACCGTCATTAATCGGCGCCAGGAATTATTCCCCGTCGATCCGCACCCCCCTCGACCGCCCCCGATGGTGGGAATTGCTAAATTTTGTTGTCTAAATTCCTATACAAATCAGTACCGAGGTGTAATGGTACATCGATTTTTCAGATATTTTAACGTCTAAAAGCAGTAAATATTCAAATATTCTTACCGGGTTTTCAGCAGAAGGTCTTCATTCGTTTTGTCTTGCACAACGCCATCGAAATTTTCAGTGTGCAAACATTTCAGAATTTTTTTTTGCCTTAATTTTGTTTTGTTTTTTGTCAAAAACTCTGAAATTTGTCAAACTTTTTTCAGCAAACCGTCATTAATCGGCGCCAGGAATTATTCCCCGTCGATCCGCACCCCCCTCGACCGCCCCCGATGGTGGGAATTGCTAAATGTTGTTGTCTAAATTCCTATACAAATCAGTACCGTACCGAGGTGTAATGGTACATCGATTTTTCAGATATTTTAACGTCTAAAAGCAGTAAATATTCAAATATTCTTACCGGGTTTTCAGCAGAAGGTCTTCATTCGTTTTGTCTTGCACAACGCCATCGAAATTTTCAGTGTGCAAACATTTCAGAATTTTTTTTTGCCTTAAATTTTTTTTGTTTTTTATCAAAAACTCTGAAATTTGTCAAATTTTTTTCAGCAAACGTCATTAATCGGCGCCAGGAATTATTCCCCGTCGATCCGCACCCCCCTCGACCGCCCCCGATGGTGGGAATTGCTAAATTTTGTTGTCTAAATTCCTATACAAATCAGTACCGAGGTGTAATGGTACATCGATTTTTCAGATATTTTAACGTCTAAAAGCAGTAAATATTCACATATTCTTACCGGGTTTTCAGCAGAAGGTCTTCATTCGTTTTGTCTTGCACAACGCCATCGAAATTTTCAGTGTGCAAACATTTCAGAATTTTTTTTTGCCTTATTTTTTTTTTGTTTTTTGTCAAAAACTCTGAAATTTGTCAAATTTTTTTCAGCAAACCGTCATTAATCGGCGCCAGGAATTATTCCCCGTCGATCCGCACCCCCCTCGACCGCCCCCGATGGTGGGAATTGCTAAATTTTGTTGTCTAAGTTCCTATACAAATCAGTACCGAGGTGTAATGGTACATCGATTTTTCAGATATTTTAACGTCTAAAAGCAGTAAATATTCAAATATTCTTACCGGGTTTTCAGCAGAAGGTCTTCATTCGTTTTGTCTTGCACAACGCCATCGAAATTTTCAGTGTGCAAACATTTCAGAATTTTTTTTTGCCTTAAATTTTTTTTGTTTTTTATCAAAAACTCTGAAATTTGTCAAATTTTTTTCAGCAAACGTCATTAATCGGCGCCAGGAATTATTCCCCGTCGATCCGCACCCCCCTCGACCGCCCCCGATGGTGGGAATTGCTAAATTTTGTTGTCTAAATTCCTATACAAATCAGTACCGAGGTGTAATGGTACATCGATTTTTCAGATATTTTAACGTCTAAAAGCAGTAAATATTCACATATTCTTACCGGGTTTTCAGCAGAAGGTCTTCATTCGTTTTGTCTTGCACAACGCCATCGAAATTTTCAGTGTGCAAACATTTCAGAATTTTTTTTTGCCTTAAATTTTTTTTGTTTTTTGTCAAAAACTCTGAAATTTGTCAAATTTTTTTCAGCAAACGTCATTAATCGGCGCCAGGAATTATTCCCCGTCGATCCGCACCCCCCTCGACCGCCCCCGATGGTGGGAATTGCTAAATTTTGTTGTCTAAATTCCTATACAAATCAGTACCGTACCGAGGTGTAATGGTACATCGATTTTTCAGATATTTTAACGTCTAAAAGCAGTAAATATTCAAATATTCTTACCGGGTTTTCAGCAGAAGGTCTTCATTCGTTTTGTCTTGCACAACGCCATCGAAATTTTCAGTGTGCAAACATTTCACAATTTTTTTTTGCCTTCAATTTTTTTTGTTTTTTGTCAAAAACTCTGAAATTTGTCAAATTTTTTTCAGCAAACCGTCATTAATCGGCGCCAGGAATTATTCCCCGTCGATCCGCACCCCCCTCGACCGCCCCCGATGGTGGGAATTGCTAAATTTTGTTGTCTAAATTCCTATACAAATCAGTACCGAGGTGTAATGGTACATCGATTTTTCAGATATTTTAACGTCTAAAAGCAGTAAATATTCAAATATTCTTACCGGGTTTTCAGCAGAAGGTCTTCATTCGTTTTGTCTTGCACAACGCCATCGAAATTTTCAGTGTGCAAACATTTCAGAATTTTTTTTTGCCTTAAATTTTTTTTGTTTTTTGTCATAAACTCTGAAATTTGTCAAATTTTTTTCAGCAAACCGTCATTAATCGGCGCCAGGAATTATTCCCCGTCGATCCGCACCCCCCTCGACCGCCCCCGATGGTGGGAATTGCTAAATTTTGTTGTCTAAATTCCTATACAAATCAGTACCGAGGTGTAATGGTACATCGATTTTTCAGATATTTTAACGTCTAAAAGCAGTAAATATTCACATATTCTTACCGGGTTTTCAGCAGAAGGTCTTCATTCGTTTTGTCTTGCACAACGCCATCGAAATTTTCAGTGTGCAAACATTTCAGAATTTTTTTTTGCCTTAAATTTTTTTTGTTTTTTGTCAAAAACTCTGAAATTTGTCAAATTTTTTTCAGCAAACCGTCATTAATCGGCGCCAGGAATTATTCCCCGTCGATCCGCACCTCCGTCGACCGCCCCCGATGGTGGGAATTGCTAAATTTTGTTGTCTAAATTCCTATACAAATCAGTACCGAGGTGTAATGGTACATCGATTTTTCAGATATTTTAACGTCTAAAAGCAGTAAATATTCAAATATTCTTACCGGGTTTTCAGCAGAAGGTCTTCATTCGTTTTGTCTTGCACAACGCCATCGAAATTTTCAGTGTGCAAACATTTCAGAATTTTTTTTTGCCTTAAATTTTTTTTGTTTTTTGTCAAAAACTCTGAAATTTGTCAAATTTTTTTTAGTAAACCGTCATTAATCGGCGCCAGGAATTATTCCCCGTCGATCCGCACCCCCCTCGACCGCCCCCGATGGTGGGAATTGCTAAATTTTGTTGTCTAAATTCCTATACAAATCAGTACCGAGGTGTAATGGTACATCGATTTTTCAGATATTTTAACGTCTAAAAGCAGTAAATATTCAAATATTCTTACCGGGTTTTCAGCAGAAGGTCTTCATTCGTTTTGTCTTGCACAACGCCATCGAAATTTTCAGTGTGCAAACATTTCAGAATTTTTTTTTGCCTTAAATTTTTTTTGTTTTTTTTCAAAACCTCTGAAATTTGTCAAATTTTTTTCAGTAAACCGTCATTAATCGGCGCCAGGAATTATTCCCCGTCGATCCGCACCCCCCTCGACCGCCCCCGATGGTGGGAATTGCTAAATTTTGTTGTCTAAATTCCTATACAAATCAGTACCGAGGTGTAATGGTACATCGATTTTTCAGATATTTTAACGTCTAAAAGCAGTAAATATTCAAATATTCTTACCGGGTTTTCAGCAGAAGGTCTTCATTCGTTTTGTCTTGCACAACGCCATCGAAATTTTCAGTGTACGAACATTTCAGAATTTTTTTTTGCCTTAAATTTTTTTTGTTTTTGTCAAAAACTCTGAAATTTGTCAAATTTTTTTCAGCAAACCGTCATTAATCGGCGCCAGGATATATTCCCCGTCGATCCGCACCCCCCTCGACCGCCCCCGATGGTGGGAATTGCTAAATTTTGTTGTCTAAATTCCTATACAAATCAGTACCGAGGTGTAATGGTACATCGATTTTTCAGATATTTTAACGTCTAAAAGCAGTAAATATTCACATATTCTTACCGGGTTTTCAGCAGAAGGTCTTCATTCGTTTTTTCTTGCACAACGCCATCGAAATTTTCAGTGTGCAAACATTTCAGAATTTTTTTTTGCCTTAATTTTTTTTTGTTTTTTGTCAAAAACTCTGAAATTTGTTAAATTTTTTTCAGCAAACCGTCATTAATCGGCGCCAGGAATTAGTCCCCGTCGATCCGCACCCCCCTCGACCGCCCCCGATGGTGGGAATTGCTAAATTTTGTTGTCTAAATTCCTATACAAATCAGTACCGAGGTGTAATGGTACATCGATTTTTCAGATATTTTAACGTCTAAAAGCAGTAAATATTCACATATTCTTACCGGGTTTTCAGCAGAAGGTCTTCATTCGTTTTGTCTTGCACAACGCCATCGAAATTTTCAGTGTGCAAACATTTCAGAATTTTTTTTTGCCTTAAATTTTTTTTGTTTTTTGTCAAAAACTCTGAAATTTGTCAAATTTTTTTCAGTAAACCGTCATTAATCGGCGCCAGGAATTATTCCCCGTCGATCCGCACCCCCCTCGACCGCCCCCGATGGTGGGAATTGCTAAATGTTGTTGTCTAAATTCCTATACAAATCAGTACCGTACCGAGGTGTAATGGTACATCGATTTTTCAGATATTTTAACGTCTAAAAGCAGTAAATATTCAAATATTCTTACCGGGTTTTCAGCAGAAGGTCTTCATTCGTTTTGTCTTGCACAACGCCATCGAAATTTTCAGTGTGCAAACACTTCAGAATTTTTTTTTGCCTTAAATTTTTTTTGTTTTTTGTCAAAAACTGAAATTTGTCAAATTTTTTTCAGCAAACCGTCATTAATCGGCGCCAGGATATATTCCCCGTCGATCCGCACCCCCCTCGACCGCCCCCGATGGTGGGAATTGCTAAATTTTGTTGTCTAAATTCCTATACAAATCAGTACCGAGGTGTAATGGTACATCGATTTTTCAGATATTTTAACGTCTAAAAGCAGTAAATATTCACATATTCTTACCGGGTTTTCAGCAGAAGGTCTTCATTCGTTTTGTCTTGCACAACGCCATCGAAATTTTCAGTGTGCAAACATTTCAGAATTTTTTTTTGCCTTAATTTTTTTTTGTTTTTTGTCAAAAACTCTGAAATTTGTTAAATTTTTTTCAGCAAACCGTCATTAATCGGCGCCAGGAATTAGTCCCCGTCGATCCGCACCCCCCTCGACCGCCCCCGATGGTGGGAATTGCTAAATTTTGTTGTCTAAATTCCTATACAAATCAGTACCGAGGTGTAATGGTACATCGATTTTTCAGATATTTTAACGTCTAAAAGCAGTAAATATTCACATATTCTTACCGGGTTTTCAGCAGAAGGTCTTCATTCGTTTTGTCTTGCACAACGCCATCGAAATTTTCAGTGTGCAAACATTTCAGAATTTTTTTTTGCCTTAAATTTTTTTTGTTTTTTTTCAAAAACTCTGAAATTTGTCAAATTTTTTTCAGTAAACCGTCATTAATCGGCGCCAGGAATTATTCCCCGTCGATCCGCACCCCCCTCGACCGCCCCCGATGGTGGGAATTGCTAAATGTTGTTGTCTAAATTCCTATACAAATCAGTACCGTACCGAGGTGTAATGGTACATCGATTTTTCAGATATTTTAACGTCTAAAAGCAGTAAATATTCAAATATTCTTACCGGGTTTTCAGCAGAAGGTCTTCATTCGTTTTGTCTTGCACAACGCCATCGAAATTTTCAGTGTGCAAACATTTCAGAATTTTTTTTTGCCTTAAATTTTTTTTGTTTTTTTTCAAAAACTCTGAAATTTGTCAAATTTTTTTCAGCAAACCGTCATTAATCGGCGCCAGGAATTATTCCCCGTCGATCCGCACCCCCCTCGACCGCCCCCGATGGTGGGAATTGCTAAATTTTGTTGTCTAAATTCCTATACAAATCAGTACCGAGGTGTAATGGTACATCGATTTTTCAGATATTTTAACGTCTAAAAGCAGTAAATATTCAAATATTCTTACCGGGTTTTCAGCAGAAGGTCTTCATTCGTTTTGTCTTGCACAACGCCATCGAAATTTTCAGTGTACGAACATTTCAGAATTTTTTTTTGCCTTAAATTTTTTTTGTTTTTGTCAAAATCTCTGAAATTTGTCAAATTTTTTTCAGCAAACCGTCATTAATCGGCGCCAGGAATTATTCCCCGTCGATCCGCACCCCCCTCGACCGCCCCCGATGGTGGGAATTGCTAAATTTTGTTGTCTAAATTCCTATACAAATCAGTACCGAGGTGTAATGGTACATCGATTTTTCAGATATTTTAACGTCTAAAAGCAGTAAATATTCAAATATTCTTACCGGGTTTTCAGCAGAAGGTCTTCATTCGTTTTGTCTTGCACAACGCCATCGAAATTTTCAGTGTGCAAACATTTCAGAATTTTTTTTTGCCTTAATTTTTTTTTGTTTTTTGTCAAAAACTCTGAAATTTGTTAAATTTTTTTCAGCAAACCGTCATTAATCGGCGCCAGGAATTAGTCCCCGTCGATCCGCACCCCCCTCGACCGCCCCCGATGGTGGGAATTGCTAAATTTTGTTGTCTAAATTCCTATACAAATCAGTACCGAGGTGTAATGGTACATCGATTTTTCAGATATTTTAACGTCTAAAAGCAGTAAATATTCACATATTCTTACCGGGTTTTCAGCAGAAGGTCTTCATTCGTTTTGTCTTGCACAACGCCATCGAAATTTTCAGTGTGCAAACATTTCAGAATTTTTTTTTGCCTTAAATTTTTTTTGTTTTTTTTCAAAAACTCTGAAAGTTGTCAAATTTTTTTCAGTAAACCGTCATTAATCGGCGCCAGGAATTATTCCCCGTCGATCCGCACCCCCCTCGACCGCCCCCGATGGTGGGAATTGCTAAATGTTGTTGTCTAAATTCCTATACAAATCAGTACCGTACCGAGGTGTAATGGTACATCGATTTTTCAGATATTTTAACGTCTAAAAGCAGTAAATATTCAAATATTCTTACCGGGTTTTCAGCAGAAGGTCTTCATTCGTTTTGTCTTGCACAACGCCATCGAAATTTTCAGTGTGCAAACACTTCAGAATTTTTTTTTGCCTTAATTTTTTTTTGTTTTTTGTCAAAAACTCTGAAATTTGTCAAATTTTTTTCAGCAAACCGTCATTAATCGGCGCCAGGATATATTCCCCGTCGATCCGCACCCCCCTCGACCGCCCCCGATGGTGGGAATTGCTAAATTTTGTTGTCTAAATTCCTATACAAATCAGTACCGAGGTGTAATGGTACATCGATTTTTCAGATATTTTAACGTCTAAAAGCAGTAAATATTCACATATTCTTACCGGGTTTTCAGCAGAAGGTCTTCATTCGTTTTGTCTTGCACAACGCCATCGAAATTTTCAGTGTGCAAACATTTCAGAATTTTTTTTTGCCTTAATTTTTTTTTGTTTTTTGTCAAAAACTCTGAAATTTGTTAAATTTTTTTCAGCAAACCGTCATTAATCGGCGCCAGGAATTAGTCCCCGTCGATCCGCACCCCCCTCGACCGCCCCCGATGGTGGGAATTGCTAAATTTTGTTGTCTAAATTCCTATACAAATCAGTACCGAGGTGTAATGGTACATCGATTTTTCAGATATTTTAAAGTCTAAAAGCAGTAAATATTCACATATTCTTACCGGGTTTTCAGCAGAAGGTCTTCATTCGTTTTGTCTTGCACAACGCCATCGAAATTTTCAGTGTGCAAACATTTCAGAATTTTTTTTTGCCTTAAATTTTTTTTGTTTTTTTTCAAAAACTCTGAAATTTGTCAAATTTTTTTCAGTAAACCGTCATTAATCGGCGCCAGGAATTATTCCCCGTCGATCCGCACCCCCCTCGACCGCCCCCGATGGTGGGAATTGCTAAATGTTGTTGTCTAAATTCCTATACAAATCAGTACCGTACCGAGGTGTAATGGTACATCGATTTTTCAGATATTTTAACGTCTAAAAGCAGTAAATATTCAAATATTCTTACCGGGTTTTCAGCAGAAGGTCTTCATTCGTTTTGTCTTGCACAACGCCATCGAAATTTTCAGTGTGCAAACATTTCAGAATTTTTTTTTGCCTTAAATTTTTTTTGTTTTTTTTCAAAAACTCTGAAATTTGTCAAATTTTTTTCAGCAAACCGTCATTAATCGGCGCCAGGAATTATTCCCCGTCGATCCGCACCCCCCTCGACCGCCCCCGATGGTGGGAATTGCTAAATTTTGTTGTCTAAATTCCTATACAAATCAGTACCGAGGTGTAATGGTACATCGATTTTTCAGATATTTTAACGTCTAAAAGCAGTAAATATTCAAATATTCTTACCGGGTTTTCAGCAGAAGGTCTTCATTCGTTTTGTCTTGCACAACGCCATCGAAATTTTCAGTGTACGAACATTTAAGAATTTTTTTTTGCCTTAAATTTTTTTTGTTTTTGTCAAAAACTCTGAAATTTGTCAAATTTTTTTCAGCAAACCGTCATTAATCGGCGCCAGGATATATTCCCCGTCGATCCGCACCCCCCTCGACCGCCCCCGATGGTGGGAATTGCTAAATTTTGTTGTCTAAATTCCTATACAAATCAGTACCGAGGTGTAATGGTACATCGATTTTTCAGATATTTTAACGTCTAAAAGCAGTAAATATTCAAATATTCTTACCGGGTTTTCAGCAGAAGGTCTTCATTCGTTTTGTCTTGCACAACGCCATCGAAATTTTCAGTGTGCAAACACTTCAGAATTTTTTTTTGCCTTAAATTTTTTTTGTTTTTTGTCAAAAACTCTGAAATTTGTCAAATTTTTTTCAGCAAACCGTCATTAATCGGCGCCAGGATATATTCCCCGTCGATCCGCACCCCCCTCGACCGCCCCCGATGGTGGGAATTGCTAAATTTTGTTGTCTAAATTCCTATACAAATCAGTACCGAGGTGTAATGGTACATCGATTTTTCAGATATTTTAACGTCTAAAAGCAGTAAATATTCACATATTCTTACCGGGTTTTCAGCAGAAGGTCTTCATTCGTTTTGTCTTGCACAACGCCATCGAAATTTTCAGTGTGCAAACATTTCAGAATTTTTTTTTGCCTTAAATTTTTTTTGTTTTTTTTCAAAAACTCTGAAATTTGTCAAATTTTTTTCAGTAAACCGTCATTAATCGGCGCCAGGAATTATTCCCCGTCGATCCGCACCCCCCTCGACCGCCCCCGATGGTGGGAATTGCTAAATGTTGTTGTCTAAATTCCTATACAAATCAGTACCGTACCGAGGTGTAATGGTACATCGATTTTTCAGATATTTTAACGTCTAAAAGCAGTAAATATTCAAATATTCTTACCGGGTTTTCAGCAGAAGGTCTTCATTCGTTTTGTCTTGCACAACGCCATCGAAATTTTCAGTGTGCAAACATTTCAGAATTTTTTTTTGCCTTAAATTTTTTTTGTTTTTTGTCAAAAACTCTGAAATTTGTCAAATTTTTTTCAGCAAACCGTCATTAATCGGCGCCAGGAATTATTCCCCGTCGATCCGCACCCCCCTCGACCGCCCCCGATGGTGGGAATTGCTAAATTTTGTTGTCTAAATTCCTATACAAATCAGTACCGAGGTGTAATGGTACATCGATTTTTCAGATATTTTAACGTCTAAAAGCAGTAAATATTCAAATATTCTTACCGGGTTTTCAGCAGAAGGTCTTCATTCGTTTTGTCTTGCACAACGCCATCGAAATTTTCAGTGTGCAAACACTTCAGAATTTTTGTTTGCCTTAAATTTTTTTTGTTTTTTGTCAAAAACTCTGAAATTTGTTAAATTTTTTTCAGCAAACCGTCATTAGTCGGCGCCAGGAATTAGTCCCCGTCGATCCGCACCCCCCTCGACCGCCCACGATGGTGGGAATTGCTAAATTTTGTTGTCTAAATTCCTATACAAATCAGTACCGAGGTGTAATGGTACATCGATTTTTCAGATATTTTAACGTCTAAAAGCAGTAAATATTCACATATTCTTACCGGGTTTTCAGCAGAAGGTCTTCATTCGTTTTGTCTTGCACAACGCCATCGAAATTTTCAGTGTGCAAACATTTCAGAATTTTTTTTTGCCTTAAATTTTTTTTGTTTTTTGTCAAAAACTCTGAAATTTGTCAAATTTTTTTCAGCAAACCGTCATTAATCGGCGCCAGGAATTATTCCCCGTCGATCCGCACCCCCCTCGACCGCCCCCGATGGTGGGAATTGCTAAATTTTGTTGTCTAAATTCCTATACAAATCAGTACCGAGGTGTAATGGTACATCGATTTTTCAGATATTTTAACGTCTAAAAGCAGTAAATATTCAAATATTCTTACCGGGTTTTCAGCAGAAGGTCTTCATTCGTTTTGTCTTGCACAACGCCATCGAAATTTTCAGTGTGCAAACATTTCAGAATTTTTTTTTGCCTTAAATTTTTTTTGTTTTTTGTCAAAAACTCTGAAATTTGTCAAATTTTTTTCAGCAAACGTCATAAATCGGCGCCAGGAATTATTCCCCGTCGATCCGCACCCCCCTCGACCGCCCCCGATGGTGGGAATTGCTAAATTTTGTTGTCTTAATTCCTATACAAATCAGTACCGAGGTGTAATGGTACATCGATTTTTCAGATATTTTAACGTCTAAAAGCAGTAAATATTCAAATATTCTTACCGGGTTTTCAGCAGAAGGTCTTCATTCGTTTTGTCTTGCACAACGCCATCGAAATTTTCAGTGTGCAAACATTTCAGAATTTTTTTTTGCCTTAATTTTTTTTTGTTTTTTGTCAAAAACTCTGAAATTTGTCAAATTTTTTTCAGCAAACCGTCATTAATCGGCGCCAGGAATTATTCCCCGTCGATCCGCACCCCCCTCGACCGCCCCCGATGGTGGGAATTGCTAAATTTTGTTATCTAAATTCCTATACAAATCAGTACCGAGGTGTAATGGTACATCGATTTTTCAGATATTTTAACGTCTAAAAGCAGTAAATATTCACATATTCTTACCGGGTTTTCAGCAGAAAGTCTTCATTCGTTTTGTCTTGCACAACGCCATTGAAATTTTCAGTGTACGAATATTTCAGAATTTTTTTTTGCCTTAAATTTTTTTTGTTTTTTGTCAAAAACTCTGAAATTTGTCAAATTTTTTTCAGCAAACCGTCATTAATCGGCGCCAGGAATTATTCCCCGTCGATCCGCACCCCCCTCGACCGCCCCCGATGGTGGGAATTGCTAAATTTTGTTGTCTAAATTCCTATACAAATCAGTACCGAGGTGTAATGGTACATCGATTTTTCAGATATTTTAACGTCTAAAAGCAGTAAATATTCACATATTCTTACCGGGTTTTCAGCAGAAGGTCTTCATTCGTTTTGTCTTGCACAACGCCATCGAAATTTTCAGTGTGCAAACATTTCAGAATTTTTTTTTGCCTTAATTTTTTTTTGTTTTTTGTCAAAAACTCTGAAATTTGTTAAATTTTTTTCAGCAAACCGTCATTAATCGGCGCCAGGAATTATTCCCCGTCGATCCGCACCCCCCTCGACCGCCCCCGATGGTGGGAATTGCTAAATTTTGTTGTCTAAATTCCTATACAAATCAGTACCGAGGTGTAATGGTACATCGATTTTTCAGATATTTTAACGTCTAAAAGCAGTAAATATTCACATATTCTTACCGGGTTTTCAGCAGAAGGTCTTCATTCGTTTTGTCTTGCACAACGCCATCGAAATTTTCAGTGTGCAAACATTTCAGAATTTTTTTTTGCCTTAAATTTTTTTTGTTTTTTTTCAAAAACTCTGAAATTTGTCAAATTTTTTTCAGTAAACCGTCATTAATCGGCGCCAGGAATTATTCCCCGTCGATCCGCACCCCCCTCGACCGCCCCCGATGGTGGGAATTGCTAAATTTTGTTGTCTAAATTCCTATACAAATCAGTACCGAGGTGTAATGGTACATCGATTTTTCAGATATTTTAACGTCTAAAAGCAGTAAATATTCAAATATTCTTACCGGGTTTTCAGCAGAAGGTCTTCATTCGTTTTGTCTTGCACAACGCCATCGAAATTTTCAGTGTGCAAACATTTCCAGAATTTTTTTTTGCCTTAAATTTTTTTTGTTTTTTGTCAAAAACTCTGAAATTTGTCAAATTTTTTTTAGCAAACCGTCATTAATCGGCGCCAGGAATTATTCCCCGTCGATCCGCACCCCCCTCGACCGCCCCCGATGGTGGGAATTGCTAAATGTTGTTGTCTAAATTCCTATACAAATCAGTACCGAGGTGTAATGGTACATCGATTTTTCAGATATTTTAACGTCTAAAAGCAGTAAATATTCACATATTCTTACCGGGTTTTCAGCAGAAGGTCTTCATTCGTTTTGTCTTGCACAACGCCATCGAAATTTTCAGTGTGCAAACATTTCAGAATTTTTTTTTGCCTTAATTTTTTTTTGTTTTTTGTCAAAAACTCTGAAATTTGTCAAATTTTTTTCAGCAAACCGTCATTAATCGGCGCCAGGAATTATTCCCCGTCGATCCGCACCCCCCTCGACCGCCCTCGATGGTGGGAATTGCTAAATTTTGTTGTCTAAATTCCTATACAAATCAGTACCGAGGTGTAATGGTACATCGATTTTTCAGATATTTTAACGTCTAAAAGCAGTAAATATTCAAATATTCTTACCGGGTTTTCAGCAGAAGGTCTTCATTCGTTTTGTCTTGCACAACGCCATCGAAATTTTCAGTGTGCAAACATTTCAGAATTTTTTTTTGCTTTAATTTTTTTTTGTTTTTTGTCAAAAACTCTGAAATTTGTCAAATTTTTTTCAGCAAACCGTCATTAATCGGCGCCAGGAATTATTCCCCGTCGATCCGCACCCCCCTCGACCGCCCCCGATGGTGGGAATTGCTAAATTTTGTTATCTAAATTCCTATACAAATCAGTACCGAGGTGTAATGGTACATCGATTTTTCAGATATTTTAACGTCTAAAAGCAGTAAATATTCACATATTCTTACCGGGTTTTCAGCAGAAAGTCTTCATTCGTTTTGTCTTGCACAACGCCATTGAAATTTTCAGTGTACGAATATTTCAGAATTTTTTTTTGCCTTAAATTTTTTTTGTTTTTTGTCAAAAACTCTGAAATTTGTCAAATTTTTTTCAGCAAACCGTCATTAATCGGCGCCAGGATATATTCCCCGTCGATCCGCACCCCCCTCGACCGCCCCCGATGGTGGGAATTGCTAAATTTTGTTGTCTAAATTCCTATACAAATCAGTACCGAGGTGTAATGGTACATCGATTTTTCAGATATTTTAACGTCTAAAAGCAGTAAATATTCACATATTCTTACCGGGTTTTCAGCAGAAGGTCTTCATTCGTTTTGTCTTGCACAACGCCATCGAAATTTTCAGTGTGCAAACATTTCAGAATTTTTTTTTGCCTTAATTTTTTTTTGTTTTTTGTCAAAAACTCTGAAATTTGTCAAATTTTTTTCAGCAAACCGTCATTAATCGGCGCCAGGAATTATTCCCCGTCGATCCGCACCCCCCTCGACCGCCCTCGATGGTGGGAATTGCTAAATTTTGTTGTCTAAATTCCTATACAAATCAGTACCGAGGTGTAATGGTACATCGATTTTTCAGATATTTTAACGTCTAAAAGCAGTAAATATTCAAATATTCTTACCGGGTTTTCAGCAGAAGGTCTTCATTCGTTTTGTCTTGCACAACGCCATCGAAATTTTCAGTGTGCAAACACTTCAGAATTTTTTTTTGCCTTAATTTTTTTTTGTTTTTTGTCAAAAACTCTGAAATTTGTTAAATTTTTTTCAGCAAACCGTCATTAATCGGCGCCAGGAATTATTCCCCGTCGATCCGCACCCCCCTCGACCGCCCCCGATGGTGGGAATTGCTAAATTTTGTTGTCTAAATTCCTATACAAATCAGTACCGAGGTGTAATGGTACATCGATTTTTCAGATATTTTAACGTCTAAAAGCAGTAAATATTCACATATTCTTACCGGGTTTTCAGCAGAAGGTCTTCATTCGTTTTGTCTTGCACAACGCCATCGAAATTTTCAGTGTGCAAACATTTCAGAATTTTTTTTTGCCTTAAATTTTTTTTGTTTTTTTTCAAAAACTCTGAAATTTGTCAAATTTTTTTCAGTAAACCGTCATTAATCGGCGCCAGGAATTATTCCCCGTCGATCCGCACCCCCCTCGACCGCCCCCGATGGTGGGAATTGCTAAATGTTGTTGTCTAAATTCCTATACAAATCAGTACCGTACCGAGGTGTAATGGTACATCGATTTTTCAGATATTTTAACGTCTAAAAGCAGTAAATATTCAAATATTCTTACCGGGTTTTCAGCAGAAGGTCTTCATTCGTTTTGTCTTGCACAACGCCATCGAAATTTTCAGTGTGCAAACATTTCCAGAATTTTTTTTTGCCTTAAATTTTTTTTGTTTTTTGTCAAAAACTCTGAAATTTGTCAAATTTTTTTTAGCAAACCGTCATTAATCGGCGCCAGGAATTATTCCCCGTCGATCCGCACCCCCCTCGACCGCCCCCGATGGTGGGAATTGCTAAATTTTGTTATCTAAATTCCTATACAAATCAGTACCGAGGTGTAATGGTACATCGATTTTTCAGATATTTTAACGTCTAAAAGCAGTAAATATTCACATATTCTTACCGGGTTTTCAGCAGAAAGTCTTCATTCGTTTTGTCTTGCACAACGCCATTGAAATTTTCAGTGTACGAATATTTCAGAATTTTTTTTTGCCTTAAATTTTTTTTGTTTTTTGTCAAAAACTCTGAAATTTGTCAAATTTTTTTCAGCAAACCGTCATTAATCGGCGCCAGGAATTATTCCCCGTCGATCCGCACCCCCCTCGACCGCCCCCGATGGTGGGAATTGCTAAATTTTGTTGTCTAAATTCCTATACAAATCAGTACCGAGGTGTAATGGTACATCGATTTTTCAGATATTTTAACGTCTAAAAGCAGTAAATATTCACATATTCTTACCGGGTTTTCAGCAGAAGGTCTTCATTCGTTTTGTCTTGCACAACGCCATCGAAATTTTCAGTGTGCAAACATTTCAGAATTTTTTTTTGCCTTAATTTTTTTTTGTTTTTTGTCAAAAACTCTGAAATTTGTCAAATTTTTTTCAGCAAACCGTCATTAATCGGCGCCAGGAATTATTCCCCGTCGATCCGCACCCCCCTCGACCGCCCTCGATGGTGGGAATTGCTAAATTTTGTTGTATAAATTCCTATACAAATCAGTACCGAGGTGTAATGGTACATCGATTTTTCAGATATTTTAACGTCTAAAAGCAGTAAATATTCAAATATTCTTACCGGGTTTTCAGCAGAAGGTCTTCATTCGTTTTGTCTTGCACAACGCCATCGAAATTTTCAGTGTGCAAACACTTCAGAATTTTTTTTTGCCTTAATTTTTTTTTGTTTTTTGTCAAAAACTCTGAAATTTGTTAAATTTTTTTCAGCAAACCGTCATTAATCGGCGCCAGGAATTATTCCCCGTCGATCCGCACCCCCCTCGACCGCCCCCGATGGTGGGAATTGCTAAATTTTGTTGTCTAAATTCCTATACAAATCAGTACCGAGGTGTAATGGTACATCGATTTTTCAGATATTTTAATGTCTAAAAGCAGTAAATATTCACATATTCTTACCGGGTTTTCAGCAGAAGGTCTTCATTCGTTTTGTCTTGCACAACGCCATCGAAATTTTCAGTGTGCAAACATTTCAGAATTTTTTTTTGCCTTAAATTTTTTTTGTTTTTTTTCAAAAACTCTGAAATTTGTCAAATTTTTTTCAGTAAACCGTCATTAATCGGCGCCAGGAATTATTCCCCGTCGATCCGCACCCCCCTCGACCGCCCCCGATGGTGGGAATTGCTAAATTTTGTTGTCTAAATTCCTATACAAATCAGTACCGAGGTGTAATGGTACATCGATTTTTCAGATATTTTAACGTCTAAAAGCAGTAAATATTCAAATATTCTTACCGGGTTTTCAGCAGAAGGTCTTCATTCGTTTTGTCTTGCACAACGCCATCGAAATTTTCAGTGTGCAAACATTTCCAGAATTTTTTTTTGCCTTAAATTTTTTTTGTTTTTTGTCAAAAACTCTGAAATTTGTCAAATTTTTTTTAGCAAACCGTCATTAATCGGCGCCAGGAATTATTCCCCGTCGATCCGCACCCCCCTCGACCGCCCCCGATGGTGGGAATTGCTAAATGTTGTTGTCTAAATTCCTATACAAATCAGTACCGAGGTGTAATGGTACATCGATTTTTCAGATATTTTAACGTCTAAAAGCAGTAAATATTCACATATTCTTACCGGGTTTTCAGCAGAAGGTCTTCATTCGTTTTGTCTTGCACAACGCCATCGAAATTTTCAGTGTGCAAACATTTCAGAATTTTTTTTTGCCTTAATTTTTTTTTGTTTTTTGTCAAAAACTCTGAAATTTGTCAAATTTTTTTCAGCAAACCGTCATTAATCGGCGCCAGGAATTATTCCCCGTCGATCCGCACCCCCCTCGACCGCCCTCGATGGTGGGAATTGCTAAATTTTGTTGTCTAAATTCCTATACAAATCAGTACCGAGGTGTAATGGTACATCGATTTTTCAGATATTTTAACGTCTAAAAGCAGTAAATATTCAAATATTCTTACCGGGTTTTCAGCAGAAGGTCTTCATTCGTTTTGTCTTGCACAACGCCATCGAAATTTTCAGTGTGCAAACATTTCAGAATTTTTTTTTGCCTTAAATTTTTTTTGTTTTTTGTCAAAAACTCTGAAATTTGTCAAATTTTTTTCAGCAAACCGTCATTAATCGGCGCCAGGAATTATTCCCCGTCGATCCGCACCCCCCTCGACCGCCCCCGATGGTGGGAATTGCTAAATTTTGTTATCTAAATTCCTATACAAATCAGTACCGAGGTGTAATGGTACATCGATTTTTCAGATATTTTAACGTCTAAAAGCAGTAAATATTCACATATTCTTACCGGGTTTTCAGCAGAAAGTCTTCATTCGTTTTGTCTTGCACAACGCCATTGAAATTTTCAGTGTACGAATATTTCAGAATTTTTTTTTGCCTTTAATTTTTTTTTTTTTTGTCAAAAACTCTGAAATTTGTCAAATTTTTTACAGCAAACCGTCATTAATCGGCGCCAGGATATATTCCCCGTCGATCCGCACCCCCCTCGACCGCCCCCGATGGTGGGAATTGCTAAATTTTGTTGTCTAAATTCCTATACAAATCAGTACCGAGGTGTAATGGTACATCGATTTTTCAGATATTTTAACGTCTAAAAGCAGTAAATATTCACATATTCTTACCGGGTTTTCAGCAGAAGGTCTTCATTCGTTTTGTCTTGCACAACGCCATCGAAATTTTCAGTGTGCAAACATTTCAGAATTTTTTTTTGCCTTAATTTTTTTTTGTTTTTTGTCAAAAACTCTGAAATTTGTCAAATTTTTTTCAGCAAACCGTCATTAATCGGCGCCAGGAATTATTCCCCGTCGATCCGCACCCCCCTCGACCGCCCTCGATGGTGGGAATTGCTAAATTTTGTTGTCTAAATTCCTATACAAATCAGTACCGAGGTGTAATGGTACATCGATTTTTCAGATATTTTAACGTCTAAAAGCAGTAAATATTCAAATATTCTTACCGGGTTTTCAGCAGAAGGTCTTCATTCGTTTTGTCTTGCACAACGCCATCGAAATTTTCAGTGTGCAAACACTTCAGAATTTTTTTTTGCCTTAATTTTTTTTTGTTTTTTGTCAAAAACTCTGAAATTTGTTAAATTTTTTTCAGCAAACCGTCATTAATCGGCGCCAGGAATTATTCCCCGTCGATCCGCACCCCCCTCGACCGCCCCCGATGGTGGGAATTGCTAAATGTTGTTGTCTAAATTCCTATACAAATCAGTACCGTACCGAGGTGTAATGGTACATCGATTTTTCAGATATTTTAACGTCTAAAAGCAGTAAATATTCAAATATTCTTACCGGGTTTTCAGCAGAAGGTCTTCATTCGTTTTGTCTTGCACAACGCCATCGAAATTTTCAGTGTGCAAACATTTCAGAATTTTTTTTTGCCTTAAATTTTTTTTGTTTTTTTTCAAAAACTCTGAAATTTGTCAAATTTTTTTCAGTAAACCGTCATTAATCGGCGCCAGGAATTATTCCCCGTCGATCCGCACCCCCCTCGACCGCCCCCGATGGTGGGAATTGCTAAATGTTGTTGTCTAAATTCCTATACAAATCAGTACCGTACCGAGGTGTAATGGTACATCGATTTTTCAGATATTTTAACGTCTAAAAGCAGTAAATATTCAAATATTCTTACCGGGTTTTCAGCAGAAGGTCTTCATTCGTTTTGTCTTGCACAACGCCATCGAAATTTTCAGTGTGCAAACATTTCCAGAATTTTTTTTTGCCTTAAATTTTTTTTGTTTTTTGTCAAAAACTCTGAAATTTGTCAAATTTTTTTTAGCAAACCGTCATTAATCGGCGCCAGGAATTATTCCCCGTCGATCCGCACCCCCCTCGACCGCCCCCGATGGTGGGAATTGCTAAATTTTGTTATCTAAATTCCTATACAAATCAGTACCGAGGTGTAATGGTACATCGATTTTTCAGATATTTTAACGTCTAAAAGCAGTAAATATTCAAATATTCTTACCGGGTTTTCAGCAGAAGGTCTTCATTCGTTTTGTCTTGCACAACGCCATCGAAATTTTCAGTGTGCAAACATTTCAGAATTTTTTTTTGCCTTAAATTTTTTTTGTTTTTTGTCAAAAACTCTGAAATTTGTCAAATTTTTTTCAGCAAACGTCATAAATCGGCGCCAGGAATTATTCCCCGTCGATCCGCACCCCCCTCGACCGCCCCCGATGGTGGGAATTGCTAAATTTTGTTGTCTTAATTCCTATACAAATCAGTACCGAGGTGTAATGGTACATCGATTTTTCAGATATTTTAACGTCTAAAAGCAGTAAATATTCAAATATTCTTACCGGGTTTTCAGCAGAAGGTCTTCATTCGTTTTGTCTTGCACAACGCCATCGAAATTTTCAGTGTGCAAACATTTCAGAATTTTTTTTTGCCTTAAATTTTTTTTGTTTTTTGTCAAAAACTCTGAAATTTGTCAAATTTTTTTCAGCAAACCGTCATTAATCGGCGCCAGGAATTATTCCCCGTCGATCCGCACCCCCCTCGACCGCCCCCGATGGTGGGAATTGCTAAATTTTGTTATCTAAATTCCTATACAAATCAGTACCGAGGTGTAATGGTACATCGATTTTCCAGATATTTTAACGTCTAAAAGCAGTAAATATTCACATATTCTTACCGGGTTTTCAGCAGAAAGTCTTCATTCGTTTTGTCTTGCACAACGCCATTGAAATTTTCAGTGTACGAATATTTCAGAATTTTTTTTTGCCTTAAATTTTTTTTGTTTTTTGTCAAAAACTCTGAAATTTGTCAAATTTTTTTCAGCAAACCGTCATTAATCGGCGCCAGGAATTATTCCCCGTCGATCCGCACCCCCCTCGACCGCCCCCGATGGTGGGAATTGCTAAATTTTGTTGTCTAAATTCCTATACAAATCAGTACCGAGGTGTAATGGTACATCGATTTTTCAGATATTTTAACGTCTAAAAGCAGTAAATATTCACATATTCTTACCGGGTTTTCAGCAGAAGGTCTTCATTCGTTTTGTCTTGCACAACGCCATCGAAATTTTCAGTGTGCAAACATTTCAGAATTTTTTTTTGCCTTAATTTTTTTTTGTTTTTTGTCAAAAACTCTGAAATTTGTCAAATTTTTTTCAGCAAACCGTCATTAATCGGCGCCAGGAATTATTCCCCGTCGATCCGCACCCCCCTCGACCGCCCTCGATGGTGGGAATTGCTAAATTTTGTTGTCTAAATTCCTATACAAATCAGTACCGAGGTGTAATGGTACATCGATTTTTCAGATATTTTAACGTCTAAAAGCAGTAAATATTCAAATATTCTTACCGGGTTTTCAGCAGAAGGTCTTCATTCGTTTTGTCTTGCACAACGCCATCGAAATTTTCAGTGTGCAAACACTTCAGAATTTTTTTTTGCCTTAATTTTTTTTTGTTTTTTGTCAAAAACTCTGAAATTTGTTAAATTTTTTTCAGCAAACCGTCATTAATCGGCGCCAGGAATTATTCCCCGTCGATCCGCACCCCCCTCGACCGCCCCCGATGGTGGGAATTGCTAAATTTTGTTGTCTAAATTCCTATACAAATCAGTACCGAGGTGTAATGGTACATCGATTTTTCAGATATTTTAATGTCTAAAAGCAGTAAATATTCACATATTCTTACCGGGTTTTCAGCAGAAGGTCTTCATTCGTTTTGTCTTGCACAACGCCATCGAAATTTTCAGTGTGCAAACATTTCAGAATTTTTTTTTGCATTAAATTTTTTTTGTTTTTTTTCAAAAACTCTGAAATTTGTCAAATTTTTTTCAGTAAACCGTCATTAATCGGCGCCAGGAATTATTCCCCGTCGATCCGCACCCCCCTCGACCGCCCCCGATGGTGGGAATTGCTAAATTTTGTTGTCTAAATTCCTATACAAATCAGTACCGAGGTGTAATGGTACATCGATTTTTCAGATATTTTAACGTCTAAAAGCAGTAAATATTCAAATATTCTTACCGGGTTTTCAGCAGAAGGTCTTCATTCGTTTTGTCTTGCACAACGCCATCGAAATTTTCAGTGTGCAAACATTTCCAGAATTTTTTTTTGCCTTAAATTTTTTTTGTTTTTTGTCAAAAACTCTGAAATTTGTCAAATTTTTTTTAGCAAACCGTCATTAATCGGCGCCAGGAATTATTCCCCGTCGATCCGCACCCCCCTCGACCGCCCCCGATGGTGGGAATTGCTAAATGTTGTTGTCTAAATTCCTATACAAATCAGTACCGTACCGAGGTGTAATGGTACATCGATTTTTCAGATATTTTAACGTCTAAAAGCAGTAAATATTCACATATTCTTACCGGGTTTTCAGCAGAAGGTCTTCATTCGTTTTGTCTTGCACAACGCCATCGAAATTTTCAGTGTGCAAACATTTCAGAATTTTTTTTTGCCTTAATTTTTTTTTGTTTTTTGTCAAAAACTCTGAAATTTGTCAAATTTTTTTCAGCAAACCGTCATTAATCGGCGCCAGGAATTATTCCCCGTCGATCCGCACCCCCCTCGACCGCCCTCGATGGTGGGAATTGCTAAATTTTGTTGTCTAAATTCCTATACAAATCAGTACCGAGGTGTAATGGTACATCGATTTTTCAGATATTTTAACGTCTAAAAGCAGTAAATATTCAAATATTCTTACCGGGTTTTCAGCAGAAGGTCTTCATTCGTTTTGTCTTGCACAACGCCATCGAAATTTTCAGTGTGCAAACATTTCAGAATTTTTTTTTGCCTTAAATTTTTTTTGTTTTTTGTCAAAAACTCTGAAATTTGTCAAATTTTTTTCAGCAAACCGTCATTAATCGGCGCCAGGAATTATTCCCCGTCGATCCGCACCCCCCTCGACCGCCCCCGATGGTGGGAATTGCTAAATTTTGTTATCTAAATTCCTATACAAATCAGTACCGAGGTGTAATGGTACATCGATTTTTCAGATATTTTAACGTCTAAAAGCAGTAAATATTCACATATTCTTACCGGGTTTTCAGCAGAAAGTCTTCATTCGTTTTGTCTTGCACAACGCCATTGAAATTTTCAGTGTACGAATATTTCAGAATTTTTTTTTGCCTTAAATTTTTTTTGTTTTTTGTCAAAAACTCTGAAATTTGTCAAATTTTTTTCAGCAAACCGTCATTAATCGGCGCCAGGATATATTCCCCGTCGATCCGCACCCCCCTCGACCGCCCCCGATGGTGGGAATTGCTAAATTTTGTTGTCTAAATTCCTATACAAATCAGTACCGAGGTGTAATGGTACATCGATTTTTCAGATATTTTAACGTCTAAAAGCAGTAAATATTCACATATTCTTACCGGGTTTTCAGCAGAAGGTCTTCATTCGTTTTGTCTTGCACAACGCCATCGAAATTTTCAGTGTGCAAACATTTCAGAATTTTTTTTTGCCTTAATTTTTTTTTGTTTTTTGTCAAAAACTCTGAAATTTGTCAAATTTTTTTCAGCAAACCGTCATTAATCGGCGCCAGGAATTATTCCCCGTCGATCCGCACCCCCCTCGACCGCCCTCGATGGTGGGAATTGCTAAATTTTGTTGTCTAAATTCCTATACAAATCAGTACCGAGGTGTAATGGTACATCGATTTTTCAGATATTTTAACGTCTAAAAGCAGTAAATATTCAAATATTCTTACCGGGTTTTCAGCAGAAGGTCTTCATTCGTTTTGTCTTGCACAACGCCATCGAAATTTTCAGTGTGCAAACATATCAGAATTTTTTTTTGCCTTAATTTTTTTTTGTTTTTTGTCAAAAACTCTGAAATTTGTTAAATTTTTTTCAGCAAACCGTCATTAATCGGCGCCAGGAATTATTCCCCGTCGATCCGCACCCCCCTCGACCGCCCCCGATGGTGGGAATTGCTAAATTTTGTTGTCTAAATTCCTATACAAATCAGTACCGAGGTGTAATGGTACATCGATTTTTCAGATATTTTAACGTCTTAAAGCAGTAAATATTCACATATTCTTACCGGGTTTTCAGCAGAAGGTCTTCATTCGTTTTGTCTTGCACAACGCCATCGAAATTTTCAGTGTGCAAACATTTCAGAATTTTTTTTTGCCTTAAATTTTTTTTGTTTTTTTTCAAAAACTCTGAAATTTGTCAAATTTTTTTCAGTAAACCGTCATTAATCGGCGCCAGGAATTATTCCCCGTCGATCCGCACCCCCCTCGACCGCCCCCGATGGTGGGAATTGCTAAATGTTGTTGTCTAAATTCCTATACAAATCAGTACCGTACCGAGGTGTAATGGTACATCGATTTTTCAGATATTTTAACGTCTAAAAGCAGTAAATATTCAAATATTCTTACCGGGTTTTCAGCAGAAGGTCTTCATTCGTTTTGTCTTGCACAACGCCATCGAAATTTTCAGTGTGCAAACACTTCAGAATTTTTTTTTGCCTTAATTTTTTTTTGTTTTTTGTCAAAAACTCTGAAATTTGTTAAATTTTTTTCAGCAAACCGTCATTAATCGGCGCCAGGAATTATTCCCCGTCGATCCGCACCCCCCTCGACCGCCCCCGATGGTGGGAATTGCTAAATTTTGTTGTCTAAATTCCTATACAAATCAGTACCGAGGTGTAATGGTACATCGATTTTTCAGATATTTTAACGTCTAAAAGCAGTAAATATTCACATATTCTTACCGGGTTTTCAGCAGAAGGTCTTCATTCGTTTTGTCTTGCACAACGCCATCGAAATTTTCAGTGTGCAAACATTTCAGAATTTTTTTTTGCCTTAAATTTTTTTTGTTTTTTTTCAAAAACTCTGAAATTTGTCAAATTTTTTTCAGTAAACCGTCATTAATCGGCGCCAGGAATTATTCCCCGTCGATCCGCACCCCCCTCGACCGCCCCCGATGGTGGGAATTGCTAAATGTGGTTGTCTAAATTCCTATACAAATCAGTACCGTACCGAGGTGTAATGGTACATCGATTTTTCAGATATTTTAACGTCTAAAAGCAGTAAATATTCAAATATTCTTACCGGGTTTTCAGCAGAAGGTCTTCATTCGTTTTGTCTTGCACAACGCCATCGAAATTTTCAGTGTGCAAATATTTCCAGAATTTTTTTTTTTGCCTTAAATTTTTTTTGTTTTTTGTCAAAAACTCTGAAATTTGTCAAATTTTTTTTAGCAAACCGTCATTAATCGGCGCCAGGAATTATTCCCCGTCGATCCGCACCCCCCTCGACCGCCCCCGATGGTGGGAATTGCTAAATTTTGTTATCTAAATTCCTATACAAATCAGTGCCGAGGTGTAATGGTACATCGATTTTTCAGATATTTTAACGTCTAAAAGCAGTAAATATTCAAATATTCTTACCGGGTTTTCAGCAGAAGGTCTTCATTCGTTTTGTCTTGCACAACGCCATCGAAATTTTCAGTGTGCAAACATTTCAGAATTTTTTTTTGCCTTAAATTTTTTTTGTTTTTTGTCAAAAACTCTGAAATTTGTCAAATTTTTTTCAGCAAACGTCATTAATCGGCGCCAGGAATTATTCCCCGTCGATCCGCACCCCCCTCGACCGCCCCCGATGGTGGGAATTGCTAAATTTTGTTGTCTAAATTCCTATACAAATCAGTACCGAGGTGTAATGGTACATCGATTTTTCAGATATTTTAACGTCTAAAAGCAGTAAATATTCAAATATTCTTACCGGGTTTTCAGCAGAAGGTCTTCATTCGTTTTGTCTTGCACAACGCCATCGAAATTTTCAGTGTGCAAACATTTCAGAATTTTTTTTTGCCTTAAATTTTTTTTGTTTTTTGTCAAAAACTCTGAAATTTGTCAAATTTTTTTCAGCAAACGTCATTAATCGGCGCCAGGAATTATTCCCCGTCGATCCGCACCCCCCTCGACCGCCCCCGATGGTGGGAATTGCTAAATTTTGTTGTCTTAATTCCTATACAAATCAGTACCGAGGTGTAATGGTACATCGATTTTTCAGATATTTTAACGTCTAAAAGCAGTAAATATTCAAATATTCTTACCGGGTTTTCAGCAGAAGGTCTTCATTCGTTTTGTCTTGCACAACGCCATCGAAATTTTCAGTGTGCATACATTTCAGAATTTTTTTTTGCCTTAATTGTTTTTTGTTTTTTGTCAAAAACTCTGAAATTTGTCAATCTTTTTTCAGCAAACCGTAATTAATCGGCGCCAGGAATTATTCCCCGTCGATCCGCACCCCCCTCGACCGCCCCCGATGGTGGGAATTGCTAAATTTTGTTGTCTAAATTCCTATACAAATCAGTACCGTACCGAGGTGTAATGGTACATCGATTTTTCAGATATTTTAACGTCTAAAAGCAGTAAATATTCAAATATTCTTACCGGGTTTTCAGCAGAAGGTCTTCATTCGTTTTGTCTTGCACAACGCCATCGAAATTTTCAGTGTGCAAACATCTCAGAATTTTTTTTTGCCTTAAATTTTTTTTTGTTTTTTGTCAAAAACTCTGAAATTTGTCAAATTTTTTTCAGCAAACCGTCATTAATCGGCGCCAGGAATTATTCCCCGTCGATCCGCACCCCCCTCGACCGCCCCCGATGGTGGGAATTGCTAAATTTTGTTGTCTAAATTCCTATACAAATCAGTACCGAGGTGTAATGGTACATCGATTTTTCAGATATTTTAACGTCTAAAAGCAGTAAATATTCACATATTCTTACCGGGTTTTCAGCAGAAGGTCTTCATTCGTTTTGTCTTGCACAACGCCATCGAAATTTTCAGTGTGCAAACATTTCAGAATTTTTTTTTGCCTTAATTTTTTTTTGTTTTTTGTCAAAAACTCTGAAATTTGTCAAATTTTTTTCAGCAAACCGTCATTAATCGGCGCCAGGAATTATTCCCCGTCGATCCGCACCCCCCTCGACCGCCCTCGATGGTGGGAATTGCTAAATTTTGTTGTCTAAATTCCTATACAAATCAGTACCGAGGTGTAATCGTACATCGATTTTTCAGATATTTTAACGTCTAAAAGCAGTAAATATTCAAATATTCTTACCGGGTTTTCAGCAGAAGGTCTTCATTCGTTTTGTCTTGCACAACGCCATCGAAATTTTCAGTGTGCAAACACTTCAGAATTTTTTTTTGCCTTAAATTTTTTTTGTTTTTTGTCAAAAACTCTGAAATTTGTTAAATTTTTTTCAGCAAACCGTCATTAATCGGCGCCAGGAATTAGTCCCCGTCGATCCGCACCCCCCTCGACCGCCCCCGATGGTGGGAATTGCTAAATGTTGTTGTCTAAATTCCTATACAAATCAGTACCGTACCGAGGTGTAATGGTACATCGATTTTTCAGATATTTTAACGTCTAAAAGCAGTAAATATTCAAATATTCTTACCGGGTTTTCAGCAGAAGGTCTTCATTCGTTTTGTCTTGCACAACGCCATCGAAATTTTCAGTGTGCAAACACTTCAGAATTTTTTTTTGCCTTAAATTTTTTTTGTTTTTTGTCAAAAACTCTGAAATTTGTCAAATTTTTTTCAGCAAACCGTCATTAATCGGCGCCAGGAATTATTCCCCGTCGATCCGCACCCCCCTCGACCGCCCTCGATGGTGGGAATTGCTAAATTTTGTTGTCTAAATTCCTATACAAATCAGTACCGAGGTGTAATGGTACATCGATTTTTCAGATATTTTAACGTCTAAAAGCAGTAAATATTCACATATTCTTACCGGGTTTTCAGCAGAAGGTCTTCATTCGTTTTGTCTTGCACAACGCCATCGAAATTTTCAGTGTGCAAACATTTCAGAATTTTTTTTTGCCTTAATTTTTTTTTGTTTTTTGTCAAAAACTCTGAAATTTGTCAAATTTTTTTCAGCAAACCGTCATTAATCGGCGCCAGGAATTATTCCCCGTCGATCCGCACCCCCCTCGACCGCCCTCGATGGTGGGAATTGCTAAATTTTGTTGTCTAAATTCCTATACAAATCAGTACCGAGGTGTAATGGTACATCGATTTTTCAGATATTTTAACGTCTAAAAGCAGTAAATATTCAAATATTCTTACCGGGTTTTCAGCAGAAGGTCTTCATTCGTTTTGTCTTGCACAACGCCATCGAAATTTTCAGTGTGCAAACACTTCAGAATTTTTTTTTGCCTTAATTTTTTTTTGTTTTTTGTCAAAAACTCTGAAATTTGTTAAATTTTTTTCAGCAAACCGTCATTAATCGGCGCCAGGAATTATTCCCCGTCGATCCGCACCCCCCTCGACCGCCCCCGATGGTGGGAATTGCTAAATTTTGTTGTCTAAATTCCTATACAAATCAGTACCGAGGTGTAATGGTACATCGATTTTTCAGATATTTTAATGTCTAAAAGCAGTAAATATTCACATATTCTTACCGGGTTTTCAGCAGAAGGTCTTCATTCGTTTTGTCTTGCACAACGCCATCGAAATTTTCAGTGTGCAAACATTTCAGAATTTTTTTTTGCCTTAAATTTTTTTTGTTTTTTTTCAAAAACTCTGAAATTTGTCAAATTTTTTTCAGTAAACCGTCATTAATCGGCGCCAGGAATTATTCCCCGTCGATCCGCACCCCCCTCGACCGCCCCCGATGGTGGGAATTGCTAAATTTTGTTGTCTAAATTCCTATACAAATCAGTACCGAGGTGTAATGGTACATCGATTTTTCAGATATTTTAACGTCTAAAAGCAGTAAATATTCAAATATTCTTACCGGGTTTTCAGCAGAAGGTCTTCATTCGTTTTGTCTTGCACAACGCCATCGAAATTTTCAGTGTGCAAACATTTCCAGAATTTTTTTTTGCCTTAAATTTTTTTTGTTTTTTGTCAAAAACTCTGAAATTTGTCAAATTTTTTTTAGCAAACCGTCATTAATCGGCGCCAGGAATTATTCCCCGTCGATCCGCACCCCCCTCGACCGCCCCCGATGGTGGGAATTGCTAAATGTTGTTGTCTAAATTCCTATACAAATCAGTACCGTACCGAGGTGTAATGGTACATCGATTTTTCAGATATTTTAACGTCTAAAAGCAGTAAATATTCACATATTCTTACCGGGTTTTCAGCAGAAGGTCTTCATTCGTTTTGTCTTGCACAACGCCATCGAAATTTTCAGTGTGCAAACATTTCAGAATTTTTTTTTGCCTTAATTTTTTTTTGTTTTTTGTCAAAAACTCTGAAATTTGTCAAATTTTTTTCAGCAAACCGTCATTAATCGGCGCCAGGAATTATTCCCCGTCGATCCGCACCCCCCTCGACCGCCCTCGATGGTGGGAATTGCTAAATTTTGTTGTCTAAATTCCTATACAAATCAGTACCGAGGTGTAATGGTACATCGATTTTTCAGATATTTTAACGTCTAAAAGCAGTAAATATTCAAATATTCTTACCGGGTTTTCAGCAGAAGGTCTTCATTCGTTTTGTCTTGCACAACGCCATCGAAATTTTCAGTGTGCAAACACTTCAGAATTTTTGTTTGCCTTAAATTTTTTTTGTTTTTTGTCAAAAACTCTGAAATTTGTTAAATTTTTTTCAGCAAACCGTCATTAGTCGGCGCCAGGAATTAGTCCCCGTCGATCCGCACCCCCCTCGACCGCCCACGATGGTGGGAATTGCTAAATTTTGTTGTCTAAATTCCTATACAAATCAGTACCGAGGTGTAATGGTACATCGATTTTTCAGATATTTTAACGTCTAAAAGCAGTAAATATTCACATATTCTTACCGGGTTTTCAGCAGAAGGTCTTCATTCGTTTTGTCTTGCACAACGCCATCGAAATTTTCAGTGTGCAAACATTTCAGAATTTTTTTTTGCCTTAAATTTTTTTTGTTTTTTGTCAAAAACTCTGAAATTTGTCAAATTTTTTTCAGCAAACCGTCATTAATCGGCGCCAGGAATTATTCCCCGTCGATCCGCACCCCCCTCGACCGCCCCCGATGGTGGGAATTGCTAAATTTTGTTGTCTAAATTCCTATACAAATCAGTACCGAGGTGTAATGGTACATCGATTTTTCAGATATTTTAACGTCTAAAAGCAGTAAATATTCAAATATTCTTACCGGGTTTTCAGCAGAAGGTCTTCATTCGTTTTGTCTTGCACAACGCCATCGAAATTTTCAGTGTGCAAACATTTCAGAATTTTTTTTTGCCTTAAATTTTTTTTGTTTTTTGTCAAAAACTCTGAAATTTGTCAAATTTTTTTCAGCAAACGTCATAAATCGGCGCCAGGAATTATTCCCCGTCGATCCGCACCCCCCTCGACCGCCCCCGATGGTGGGAATTGCTAAATTTTGTTGTCTTAATTCCTATACAAATCAGTACCGAGGTGTAATGGTACATCGATTTTTCAGATATTTTAACGTCTAAAAGCAGTAAATATTCAAATATTCTTACCGGGTTTTCAGCAGAAGGTCTTCATTCGTTTTGTCTTGCACAACGCCATCGAAATTTTCAGTGTGCAAACATTTCAGAATTTTTTTTTGCCTTAAATTTTTTTTGTTTTTTGTCAAAAACTCTGAAATTTGTCAAATTTTTTTCAGCAAACCGTCATTAATCGGCGCCAGGAATTATTCCCCGTCGATCCGCACCCCCCTCGACCGCCCCCGATGGTGGGAATTGCTAAATTTTGTTATCTAAATTCCTATACAAATCAGTACCGAGGTGTAATGGTACATCGATTTTTCAGATATTTTAACGTCTAAAAGCAGTAAATATTCACATATTCTTACCGGGTTTTCAGCAGAAAGTCTTCATTCGTTTTGTCTTGCACAACGCCATTGAAATTTTCAGTGTACGAATATTTCAGAATTTTTTTTTGCCTTAAATTTTTTTTTTTTTTGTCAAAAACTCTGAAATTTGTCAAATTTTTTTCAGCAAACCGTCATTAATCGGCGCCAGGATATATTCCCCGTCGATCCGCACCCCCCTCGACCGCCCCCGATGGTGGGAATTGCTAAATTTTGTTGTCTAAATTCCTATACAAATCAGTACCGAGGTGTAATGGTACATCGATTTTTCAGATATTTTAACGTCTAAAAGCAGTAAATATTCACATATTCTTACCGGGTTTTCAGCAGAAGGTCTTCATTCGTTTTGTCTTGCACAACGCCATCGAAATTTTCAGTGTGCAAACATTTCAGAATTTTTTTTTGCCTTAATTTTTTTTTGTTTTTTGTCAAAAACTCTGAAATTTGTCAAATTTTTTTCAGCAAACCGTCATTAATCGGCGCCAGGAATTATTCCCCGTCGATCCGCACCCCCCTCGACCGCCCTCGATGGTGGGAATTGCTAAATTTTGTTGTCTAAATTCCTATACAAATCAGTACCGAGGTGTAATGGTACATCGATTTTTCAGATATTTTAACGTCTAAAAGCAGTAAATATTCAAATATTCTTACCGGGTTTTCAGCAGAAGGTCTTCATTCGTTTTGTCTTGCACAACGCCATCGAAATTTTCAGTGTGCAAACATATCAGAATTTTTTTTTGCCTTAATTTTTTTTTGTTTTTTGTCAAAAACTCTGAAATTTGTTAAATTTTTTTCAGCAAACCGTCATTAATCGGCGCCAGGAATTATTCCCCGTCGATCCGCACCCCCCTCGACCGCCCCCGATGGTGGGAATTGCTAAATTTTGTTGTCTAAATTCCTATACAAATCAGTACCGAGGTGTAATGGTACATCGATTTTTCAGATATTTTAACGTCTAAAAGCAGTAAATATTCACATATTCTTACCGGGTTTTCAGCAGAAGGTCTTCATTCGTTTTGTCTTGCACAACGCCATCGAAATTTTCAGTGTGCAAACATTTCAGAATTTTTTTTTGCCTTAAATTTTTTTTGTTTTTTTTCAAAAACTCTGAAATTTGTCAAATTTTTTTCAGTAAACCGTCATTAATCGGCGCCAGGAATTATTCCCCGTCGATCCGCACCCCCCTCGACCGCCCCCGATGGTGGGAATTGCTAAATGTTGTTGTCTAAATTCCTATACAAATCAGTACCGTACCGAGGTGTAATGGTACATCGATTTTTCAGATATTTTAACGTCTAAAAGCAGTAAATATTCAAATATTCTTACCGGGTTTTCAGCAGAAGGTCTTCATTCGTTTTGTCTTGCACAACGCCATCGAAATTTTCAGTGTGCAAACACTTCAGAATTTTTTTTTGCCTTAATTTTTTTTTGTTTTTTGTCAAAAACTCTGAAATTTGTTAAATTTTTTTCAGCAAACCGTCATTAATCGGCGCCAGGAATTATTCCCCGTCGATCCGCACCCCCCTCGACCGCCCCCGATGGTGGGAATTGCTAAATTTTGTTGTCTAAATTCCTATACAAATCAGTACCGAGGTGTAATGGTACATCGATTTTTCAGATATTTTAACGTCTAAAAGCAGTAAATATTCACATATTCTTACCGGGTTTTCAGCAGAAGGTCTTCATTCGTTTTGTCTTGCACAACGCCATCGAAATTTTCAGTGTGCAAACATTTCAGAATTTTTTTTTGCCTTAAATTTTTTTTGTTTTTTTTCAAAAACTCTGAAATTTGTCAAATTTTTTTCAGTAAACCGTCATTAATCGGCGCCAGGAATTATTCCCCGTCGATCCGCACCCCCCTCGACCGCCCCCGATGGTGGGAATTGCTAAATGTTGTTGTCTAAATTCCTATACAAATCAGTACCGTACCGAGGTGTAATGGTACATCGATTTTTCAGATATTTTAACGTCTAAAAGCAGTAAATATTCAAATATTCTTACCGGGTTTTCAGCAGAAGGTCTTCATTCGTTTTGTCTTGCACAACGCCATCGAAATTTTCAGTGTGCAAATATTTCCAGAATTTTTTTTTGCCTTAAATTTTTTTTGTTTTTTGTCAAAAACTCTGAAATTTGTCAAATTTTTTTTAGCAAACCGTCATTAATCGGCGCCAGGAATTATTCCCCGTCGATCCGCACCCCCCTCGACCGCCCCCGATGGTGGGAATTGCTAAATTTTGTTATCTAAATTCCTATACAAATCAGTGCCGAGGTGTAATGGTACATCGATTTTTCAGATATTTTAACGTCTAAAAGCAGTAAATATTCAAATATTCTTACCGGGTTTTCAGCAGAAGGTCTTCATTCGTTTTGTCTTGCACAACGCCATCGAAATTTTCAGTGTGCAAACATTTCAGAATTTTTTTTTGCCTTAAATTTTTTTTGTTTTTTGTCAAAAACTCTGAAATTTGTCAAATTTTTTTCAGCAAACGTCATTAATCGGCGCCAGGAATTATTCCCCGTCGATCCGCACCCCCCTCGACCGCCCCCGATGGTGGGAATTGCTAAATTTTGTTGTCTAAATTCCTATACAAATCAGTACCGAGGTGTAATGGTACATCGATTTTTCAGATATTTTAACGTCTAAAAGCAGTAAATATTCAAATATTCTTACCGGGTTTTCAGCAGAAGGTCTTCATTCGTTTTGTCTTGCACAACGCCATCGAAATTTTCAGTGTGCAAACATTTCAGAATTTTTTTTTGCCTTAAATTTTTTTTGTTTTTTGTCAAAAACTCTGAAATTTGTCAAATTTTTTTCAGCAAACGTCATTAATCGGCGCCAGGAATTATTCCCCGTCGATCCGCACCCCCCTCGACCGCCCCCGATGGTGGGAATTGCTAAATTTTGTTGTCTTAATTCCTATACAAATCAGTACCGAGGTGTAATGGTACATCGATTTTTCAGATATTTTAACGTCTAAAAGCAGTAAATATTCAAATATTCTTACCGGGTTTTCAGCAGAAGGTCTTCATTCGTTTTGTCTTGCACAACGCCATCGAAATTTTCAGTGTGCATACATTTCAGAATTTTTTTTTGCCTTAATTGTTTTTTGTTTTTTGTCAAAAACTCTGAAATTTGTCAATCTTTTTTCAGCAAACCGTAATTAATCGGCGCCAGGAATTATTCCCCGTCGATCCGCACCCCCCTCGACCGCCCCCGATGGTGGGAATTGCTAAATTTTGTTGTCTAAATTCCTATACAAATCAGTACCGTACCGAGGTGTAATGGTACATCGATTTTTCAGATATTTTAACGTCTAAAAGCAGTAAATATTCAAATATTCTTACCGGGTTTTCAGCAGAAGGTCTTCATTCGTTTTGTCTTGCACAACGCCATCGAAATTTTCAGTGTGCAAACATCTCAGAATTTTTTTTTGCCTTAAATTTTTTTTTGTTTTTTGTCAAAAACTCTGAAATTTGTCAAATTTTTTTCAGCAAACCGTCATTAATCGGCGCCAGGAATTATTCCCCGTCGATCCGCACCCCCCTCGACCGCCCCCGATGGTGGGAATTGCTAAATTTTGTTGTCTAAATTCCTATACAAATCAGTACCGAGGTGTAATGGTACATCGATTTTTCAGATATTTTAACGTCTAAAAGCAGTAAATATTCACATATTCTTACCGGGTTTTCAGCAGAAGGTCTTCATTCGTTTTGTCTTGCACAACGCCATCGAAATTTTCAGTGTGCAAACATTTCAGAATTTTTTTTTGCCTTAATTTTTTTTTGTTTTTTGTCAAAAACTCTGAAATTTGTCAAATTTTTTTCAGCAAACCGTCATTAATCGGCGCCAGGAATTATTCCCCGTCGATCCGCACCCCCCTCGACCGCCCTCGATGGTGGGAATTGCTAAATTTTGTTGTCTAAATTCCTATACAAATCAGTACCGAGGTGTAATCGTACATCGATTTTTCAGATATTTTAACGTCTAAAAGCAGTAAATATTCAAATATTCTTACCGGGTTTTCAGCAGAAGGTCTTCATTCGTTTTGTCTTGCACAACGCCATCGAAATTTTCAGTGTGCAAACACTTCAGAATTTTTTTTTGCCTTAAATTTTTTTTGTTTTTTGTCAAAAACTCTGAAATTTGTTAAATTTTTTTCAGCAAACCGTCATTAATCGGCGCCAGGAATTAGTCCCCGTCGATCCGCACCCCCCTCGACCGCCCCCGATGGTGGGAATTGCTAAATGTTGTTGTCTAAATTCCTATACAAATCAGTACCGTACCGAGGTGTAATGGTACATCGATTTTTCAGATATTTTAACGTCTAAAAGCAGTAAATATTCAAATATTCTTACCGGGTTTTCAGCAGAAGGTCTTCATTCGTTTTGTCTTGCACAACGCCATCGAAATTTTCAGTGTGCAAACACTTCAGAATTTTTTTTTGCCTTAAATTTTTTTTGTTTTTTGTCAAAAACTCTGAAATTTGTCAAATTTTTTTCAGCAAACCGACATTAATCGGCGCCAGGATATATTCCCCGTCGATCCGCACCCCCCTCGACCGCCCCTGATGGTGGGAATTGCTAAATTTTGTTGTCTAAATTCCTATACAAATCAGTACCGAGGTGTAATGGTACATCGATTTTTCAGATATTTTAACGTCTAAAAGCAGTAAATATTCACATATTCTTACCGGGTTTTCAGCAGAAGGTCTTCATTCGTTTTGTCTTGCACAACGCCATCGAAATTTTCAGTGTGCAAACACTTCAGAATTTTTTTTTGCCTTAAATTTTTTTTGTTTTTTGTCAAAAACTCTGAAATTTGTTAAATTTTTTTCAGCAAACCGTCATTAATCGGCGCCAGGAATTAGTCCCCGTCGATCCGCACCCCCCTCGACCGCCCCCGATGGTGGGAATTGCTAAATTTTGTTGTCTAAATTCCTATACAAATCAGTACCGAGGTGTAATGGTACATCGATTTTTCAGATATTTTAACGTCTAAAAGCAGTAAATATTCACATATTCTTACCGGGTTTTCAGCAGAAGGTCTTCATTCGTTTTGTCTTGCACAACGCCATCGAAATTTTCAGTGTGCAAACATTTCAGAATTTTTTTTTGCCTTAATTTTTTTTTGTTTTTTGTCAAAAACTCTGAAATTTGTCAAATTTTTTTCAGCAAACCGTCATTAATCGGCGCCAGGAATTATTCCCCGTCGATCCGCACCCCCCTCGACCGCCCTCGATGGTGGGAATTGCTAAATTTTGTTGTCTAAATTCCTATACAAATCAGTACCGAGGTGTAATCGTACATCGATTTTTCAGATATTTTAACGTCTAAAAGCAGTAAATATTCAAATATTCTTACCGGGTTTTCAGCAGAAGGTCTTCATTCGTTTTGTCTTGCACAACGCCATCGAAATTTTCAGTGTGCAAACATTTCAGAATTTTTTTTTGCCTTAATTTTTTTTTGTTTTTTGTCAAAAACTCTGAAATTTGTCAAATTTTTTTCAGCAAACCGTCATTAATCGGCGCCAGGAATTATTCCCCGTCGATCCGCACCCCCCTCGACCGCCCTCGATGGTGGGAATTGCTAAATTTTGTTGTCTAAATTCCTATACAAATCAGTACCGAGGTGTAATGGTACATCGATTTTTCAGATATTTTAACGTCTAAAAGCAGTAAATATTCAAATATTCTTACCGGGTTTTCAGCAGAAGGTCTTCATTCGTTTTGTCTTGCACAACGCCATCGAAATTTTCAGTGTGCAAACACTTCAGAATTTTTTTTTGCCTTAATTTTTTTTTGTTTTTTGTCAAAAACTCTGAAATTTGTTAAATTTTTTTCAGCAAACCGTCATTAATCGGCGCCAGGAATTATTCCCCGTCGATCCGCACCCCCCTCGACCGCCCCCGATGGTGGGAATTGCTAAATTTTGTTGTCTAAATTCCTATACAAATCAGTACCGAGGTGTAATGGTACATCGATTTTTCAGATATTTTAACGTCTAAAAGCAGTAAATATTCACATATTCTTACCGGGTTTTCAGCAGAAGGTCTTCATTCGTTTTGTCTTGCACAACGCCATCGAAATTTTCAGTGTGCAAACATTTCAGAATTTTTTTTTGCCTTAAATTTTTTTTGTTTTTTTTCAAAAACTCTGAAATTTGTCAAATTTTTTTCAGTAAACCGTCATTAATCGGCGCCAGGAATTATTCCCCGTCGATCCGCACCCCCCTCGACCGCCCCCGATGGTGGGAATTGCTAAATGTTGTTGTCTAAATTCCTATACAAATCAGTACCGTACCGAGGTGTAATGGTACATCGATTTTTCAGATATTTTAACGTCTAAAAGCAGTAAATATTCAAATATTCTTACCGGGTTTTCAGCAGAAGGTCTTCATTCGTTTTGTCTTGCACAACGCCATCGAAATTTTCAGTGTGCAAACATTTCCAGAATTTTTTTTTGCCTTAAATTTTTTTTGTTTTTTGTCAAAAACTCTGAAATTTGTCAAATTTTTTTTAGCAAACCGTCATTAATCGGCGCCAGGAATTATTCCCCGTCGATCCGCACCCCCCTCGACCGCCCCCGATGGTGGGAATTGCTAAATTTTGTTATCTAAATTCCTATACAAATCAGTACCGAGGTGTAATGGTACATCGATTTTTCAGATATTTTAACGTCTAAAAGCAGTAAATATTCAAATATTCTTACCGGGTTTTCAGCAGAAGGTCTTCATTCGTTTTGTCTTGCACAACGCCATCGAAATTTTCAGTGTGCAAACATTTCAGAATTTTTTTTTGCCTTAAATTTTTTTTGTTTTTTGTCAAAAACTCTGAAATTTGTCAAATTTTTTTCAGCAAACGTCATTAATCGGCGCCAGGAATTATTCCCCGTCGATCCGCACCCCCCTCGACCGCCCCCGATGGTGGGAATTGCTAAATTTTGTTGTCTAAATTCCTATACAAATCAGTACCGAGGTGTAATGGTACATCGATTTTTCAGATATTTTAACGTCTAAAAGCAGTAAATATTCAAATATTCTTACCGGGTTTTCAGCAGAAGGTCTTCATTCGTTTTGTCTTGCACAACGCCATCGAAATTTTCAGTGTGCAAACATTTCAGAATTTTTTTTTGCCTTAAATTTTTTTTGTTTTTTGTCAAAAACTCTGAAATTTGTCAAATTTTTTTCAGCAAACGTCATTAATCGGCGCCAGGAATTATTCCCCGTCGATCCGCACCCCCCTCGACCGCCCCCGATGGTGGGAATTGCTAAATTTTGTTGTCTTAATTCCTATACAAATCAGTACCGAGGTGTAATGGTACATCGATTTTTCAGATATTTTAACGTCTAAAAGCAGTAAATATTCAAATATTCTTACCGGGTTTTCAGCAGAAGGTCTTCATTCGTTTTGTCTTGCACAACGCCATCGAAATTTTCAGTGTGCATACATTTCAGAATTTTTTTTTGCCTTAATTGTTTTTTGTTTTTTGTCAAAAACTCTGAAATTTGTCAATCTTTTTTCAGCAAACCGTAATTAATCGGCGCCAGGAATTATTCCCCGTCGATCCGCACCCCCCTCGACCGCCCCCGATGGTGGGACTTGCTAAATTTTGTTGTCTAAATTCCTATACAAATCAGTACCGTACCGAGGTGTAATGGTACATCGATTTTTCAGATATTTTAACGTCTAAAAGCAGTAAATATTCAAATATTCTTACCGGGTTTTCAGCAGAAGGTCTTCATTCGTTTTGTCTTGCACAACGCCATCGAAATTTTCAGTGTGCAAACATCTCAGAATTTTTTTTTGCCTTAAATTTTTTTTTGTTTTTTGTCAAAAACTCTGAAATTTGTCAAATTTTTTTCAGCAAACCGTCATTAATCGGCGCCAGGAATTATTCCCCGTCGATCCGCACCCCTCTCGACCGCCCCCGATGGTGGGAATTGCTAAATTTTGTTGTCTAAATTCCTATACAAATCAGTACCGAGGTGTAATGGTACATCGATTTTTCAGATATTTTAACGTCTAAAAGCAGTAAATATTCACATATTCTTACCGGGTTTTCAGCAGAAGGTCTTCATTCGTTTTGTCTTGCACAACGCCATCGAAATTTTCAGTGTGCAAACATTTCAGAATTTTTTTTTGCCTTAATTTTTTTTTGTTTTTTGTCAAAAACTCTGAAATTTGTCAAATTTTTTTCAGCAAACCGTCATTAATCGGCGCCAGGAATTATTCCCCGTCGATCCGCACCCCCCTCGACCGCCCTCGATGGTGGGAATTGCTAAATTTTGTTGTCTAAATTCCTATACAAATCAGTACCGAGGTGTAATCGTACATCGATTTTTCAGATATTTTAACGTCTAAAAGCAGTAAATATTCAAATATTCTTACCGGGTTTTCAGCAGAAGGTCTTCATTCGTTTTGTCTTGCACAACGCCATCGAAATTTTCAGTGTGCAAACACTTCAGAATTTTTTTTTGCCTTAAATTTTTTTTGTTTTTTGTCAAAAACTCTGAAATTTGTTAAATTTTTTTCAGCAAACCGTCATTAATCGGCGCCAGGAATTAGTCCCCGTCGATCCGCACCCCCCTCGACCGCCCCCGATGGTGGGAATTGCTAAATGTTGTTGTCTAAATTCCTATACAAATCAGTACCGTACCGAGGTGTAATGGTACATCGATTTTTCAGATATTTTAACGTCTAAAAGCAGTAAATATTCAAATATTCTTACCGGGTTTTCAGCAGAAGGTCTTCATTCGTTTTGTCTTGCACAACGCCATCGAAATTTTCAGTGTGCAAACACTTCAGAATTTTTTTTTGCCTTAAATTTTTTTTGTTTTTTGTCAAAAACTCTGAAATTTGTCAAATTTTTTTCAGCAAACCGTCATTAATCGGCGCCAGGAATTATTCCCCGTCGATCCGCACCCCCCTCGACCGCCCCCGATGGTGGGAATTGCTAAATTTTGTTGTCTAAATTCCTATACAAATCAGTACCGAGGTGTAATGGTACATCGATTTTTCAGATATTTTAACGTCTAAAAGCAGTAAATATTCACATATTCTTACCGGGTTTTCAGCAGAAGGTCTTCATTCGTTTTGTCTTGCACAACGCCATCGAAATTTTCAGTGTGCAAACACTTCAGAATTTTTTTTTGCCTTAAATTTTTTTTGTATTTTGTCAAAAACTCTGAAATTTGTTAAATTTTTTTCAGCAAACCGTCATTAATCGGCGCCAGGAATTAGTCCCCGTCGATCCGCCCCCCCCTCGACCGCCCCCGATGGTGGGAATTGCTAAATTTTGTTGTCTAAATTCCTATACAAATCAGTACCGAGGTGTAATGGTACATCGATTTTTCAGATATTTTAACGTCTAAAAGCAGTAAATATTCACATATTCTTACCGGGTTTTCAGCAGAAGGTCTTCATTCGTTTTGTCTTGCACAACGCCATCGAAATTTTCAGTGTGCAAACATTTCAGAATTTTTTTTTGCCTTAATTTTTTTTTGTTTTTTGTCAAAAACTCTGAAATTTGTCAAATTTTTTTCAGCAAACCGTCATTAATCGGCGCCAGGAATTATTCCCCGTCGATCCGCACCCCCCTCGACCGCCCTCGATGGTGGGAATTGCTAAATTTTGTTGTCTAAATTCCTATACAAATCAGTACCGAGGTGTAATCGTACATCGATTTTTCAGATATTTTAACGTCTAAAAGCAGTAAATATTCAAATATTCTTACCGGGTTTTCAGCAGAAGGTCTTCATTCGTTTTGTCTTGCACAACGCCATCGAAATTTTCAGTGTGCAAACACTTCAGAATTTTTTTTTGCCTTAAATTTTTTTTGTTTTTTGTCAAAAACTCTGAAATTTGTTAAATTTTTTTCAGCAAACCGTCATTAATCGGCGCCAGGAATTAGTCCCCGTCGATCCGCACCCCCCTCGACCGCCCCCGATGGTGGGAATTGCTAAATTTTGTTGTCTAAATTCCTATACAAATCAGTACCGAGGTGTAATGGTACATCGATTTTTCAGATATTTTAACGTCTAAAAGCAGTAAATATTCACATATTCTTACCGGGTTTTCAGCAGAAGGTCTTCATTCGTTTTGTCTTGCACAACGCCATCGAAATTTTCAGTGTGCAAACATTTCAGAATTTTTTTTTGCCTTAATTTTTTTTTGTTTTTTGTCAAAAACTCTGAAATTTGTCAAATTTTTTTCAGCAAACCGTCATTAATCGGCGCCAGGAATTATTCCCCGTCGATCCGCACCCCCCTCGACCGCCCTCGATGGTGGGAATTGCTAAATTTTGTTGTCTAAATTCCTATACAAATCAGTACCGAGGTGTAATGGTACATCGATTTTTCAGATATTTTAACGTCTAAAAGCAGTAAATATTCAAATATTCTTACCGGGTTTTCAGCAGAAGGTCTTCATTCGTTTTGTCTTGCACAACGCCATTGAAATTTTCAGTGTACGAACATTTCAGAATTTTTTTTTGCCTTAAATTTTTTTTGTTTTTTGTCAAAAACTCTGAAATTTGTCAAATTTTTTTCAGCAAACCGTCATTAATCGGCGCCAGGAATTATTCCCCGTCGATCCGCACCCCCCTCGACCGCCCCCGATGGTGGGAATTGCTAAATTTTGTTGTCTAAATTCCTATACAAATCAGTACCGAGGTGTAATGGTACATCGATTTTTCAGATATTTTAACGTCTAAAAGCAGTAAATATTCACATATTCTTACCGGGTTTTCAGCAGAAGGTCTTCATTCGTTTTGTCTTGCACAACGCCATCGAAATTTTCAGTGTGCAAACATTTCAGAATTTTTTTTTGCCTTAATTTTTTTTTGTTTTTTGTCAAAAACTCTGAAATTTGTCAAATTTTTTTCAGCAAACCGTCATTAATCGGCGCCAGGAATTATTCCCCGTCGATCCGCACCCCCCTCGACCGCCCTCGATGGTGGGAATTGCTAAATTTTGTTGTCTAAATTCCTATACAAATCAGTACCGAGGTGTAATCGTACATCGATTTTTCAGATATTTTAACGTCTAAAAGCAGTAAATATTCAAATATTCTTACCGGGTTTTCAGCAGAAGGTCTTCATTCGTTTTGTCTTGCACAACGCCATCGAAATTTTCAGTGTGCAAACACTTCAGAATTTTTTTTTGCCTTAAATTTTTTTTGTTTTTTGTCAAAAACTCTGAAATTTGTTAAATTTTTTTCAGCAAACCGTCATTAATCGGCGCCAGGAATTAGTCCCCGTCGATCCGCACCCCCCTCGACCGCCCCCGATGGTGGGAATTGCTAAATTTTGTTGTCTAAATTCCTATACAAATCAGTACCGAGGTGTAATGGTACATCGATTTTTCAGATATTTTAACGTCTAAAAGCAGTAAATATTCACATATTCTTACCGGGTTTTCAGCAGAAGGTCTTCATTCGTTTTGTCTTGCACAACGCCATCGAAATTTTCAGTGTGCAAACATTTCAGAATTTTTTTTTGCCTTAATTTTTTTTTGTTTTTTGTCAAAAACTCTGAAATTTGTCAAATTTTTTTCAGCAAACCGTCATTAATCGGCGCCAGGAATTATTCCCCGTCGATCCGCACCCCCCTCGACCGCCCCCGATGGTGGGAATTGCTAAATTTTGTTATCTAAATTCCTATACAAATCAGTACCGAGGTGTAATGGTACATCGATTTTTCAGATATTTTAACGTCTAAAAGCAGTAAATATTCAAATATTCTTACCGGGTTTTCAGCAGAAGGTCTTCATTCGTTTTGTCTTGCACAACGCCATCGAAATTTTCAGTGTGCAAACATTTCAGAATTTTTTTTTGCCTTAAATTTTTTTTGTTTTTTGTCAAAAACTCTGAAATTTGTCAAATTTTTTTCAGCAAACGTCATTAATCGGCGCCAGGAATTATTCCCCGTCGATCCGCACCCCCCTCGACCGCCCCCGATGGTGGGAATTGCTAAATTTTGTTGTCTAAATTCCTATACAAATCAGTACCGAGGTGTAATGGTACATCGATTTTTCAGATATTTTAACGTCTAAAAGCAGTAAATATTCAAATATTCTTACCGGGTTTTCAGCAGAAGGTCTTCATTCGTTTTGTCTTGCACAACGCCATCGAAATTTTCAGTGTGCAAACATTTCAGAATTTTTTTTTGCCTTAAATTTTTTTTGTTTTTTGTCAAAAACTCTGAAATTTGTCAAATTTTTTTCAGCAAACGTCATTAATCGGCGCCAGGAATTATTCCCCGTCGATCCGCACCCCCCTCGACCGCCCCCGATGGTGGGAATTGCTAAATTTTGTTGTCTTAATTCCTATACAAATCAGTACCGAGGTGTAATGGTACATCGATTTTTCAGATATTTTAACGTCTAAAAGCAGTAAATATTCAAATATTCTTACCGGGTTTTCAGCAGAAGGTCTTCATTCGTTTTGTCTTGCACAACGCCATCGAAATTTTCAGTGTGCATACATTTCAGAATTTTTTTTTGCCTTAATTGTTTTTTGTTTTTTGTCAAAAACTCTGAAATTTGTCAATCTTTTTTCAGCAAACCGTAATTAATCGGCGCCAGGAATTATTCCCCGTCGATCCGCACCCCCCTCGACCGCCCCCGATGGTGGGAATTGCTAAATTTTGTTGTCTAAATTCCTATACAAATCAGTACCGTACCGAGGTGTAATGGTACATCGATTTTTCAGATATTTTAACGTCTAAAAGCAGTAAATATTCAAATATTCTTACCGGGTTTTCAGCAGAAGGTCTTCATTCGTTTTGTCTTGCACAACGCCATCGAAATTTTCAGTGTGCAAACATCTCAGAATTTTTTTTTGCCTTAATTTTTTTTTGTTTTTTGTCAAAAACTCTGAAATTTGTCAAATTTTTTTCAGCAAACCGTCATTAATCGGCGCCAGGAATTATTCCTCGTCGATCCGCACCCCCCTCGACCGCCCCCGATGGTGGGAATTGCTAAATTTTGTTGTCTAAATTCCTATACAAATCAGTACCGAGGTGTAATGGTACATCGATTTTTCAGATATTTTAACGTCTAAAAGCAGTAAATATTCACATATTCTTACCGGGTTTTCAGCAGAAGGTCTTCATTCGTTTTGTCTTGCACAACGCCATTGAAATTTTCAGTGTACGAAAATTTCAGAATTTTTTTTTGCCTTAAATTTTTTTTGTTTTTTGTCAAAAACTCTGAAATTTGTCAAATTTTTTTCAGCAAACCGTCATTAATCGGCGCCAGGAATTATTCCCCGTCGATCCGCACCCCCCTCGACCGCCCCCGATGGTGGGAATTGCTAAATTTTGTTGTCTAAATTCCTATACAAATCAGTACCGAGGTGTAATGGTACATCGATTTTTCAGATATTTTAACGTCTAAAAGCAGTAAATATTCACATATTCTTACCGGGTTTTCAGCAGAAGGTCTTCATTCGTTTTGTCTTGCACAACGCCATCGAAATTTTCAGTGTGCAAACATTTCAGAATTTTTTTTTGCCTTAATTTTTTTTTGTTTTTTGTCAAAAACTCTGAAATTTGTCAAATTTTTTTCAGCAAACCGTCATTAATCGGCGCCAGGAATTATTCCCCGTCGATCCGCACCCCCCTCGACCGCCCTCGATGGTGGGAATTGCTAAATTTTGTTGTCTAAATTCCTATACAAATCAGTACCGAGGTGTAATCGTACATCGATTTTTCAGATATTTTAACGTCTAAAAGCAGTAAATATTCAAATATTCTTACCGGGTTTTCAGCAGAAGGTCTTCATTCGTTTTGTCTTGCACAACGCCATCGAAATTTTCAGTGTGCAAACACTTCAGAATTTTTTTTTGCCTTAAATTTTTTTTGTTTTTTGTCAAAAACTCTGAAATTTGTTAAATTTTTTTCAGCAAACCGTCATTAATCGGCGCCAGGAATTAGTCCCCGTCGATCCGCACCCCCCTCGACCGCCCCCGATGGTGGGAATTGCTAAATGTTGTTGTCTAAATTCCTATACAAATCAGTACCGTACCGAGGTGTAATGGTACATCGATTTTTCAGATATTTTAACGTCTAAAAGCAGTAAATATTCAAATATTCTTACCGGGTTTTCAGCAGAAGGTCTTCATTCGTTTTGTCTTGCACAACGCCATCGAAATTTTCAGTGTGCAAACACTTCAGAATTTTTTTTTGCCTTAAATTTTTTTTGTTTTTTGTCAAAAACTCTGAAATTTGTTAAATTTTTTTCAGCAAACCGTCATTAATCGGCGCCAGGAATTAGTCCCCGTCGATCCGCACCCCCCTCGACCGCCCCCGATGGTGGGAATTGCTAAATGTTGTTGTCTAAATTCCTATACAAATCAGTACCGTACCGAGGTGTAATGGTACATCGATTTTTCAGATATTTTAACGTCTAAAAGCAGTAAATATTCAAATATTCTTACCGGGTTTTCAGCAGAAGGTCTTCATTCGTTTTGTCTTGCACAACGCCATCGAAATTTTCAGTGTGCAAACACTTCAGAATTTTTTTTTGCCTTAAATTTTTTTTGTTTTTTGTCAAAAACTCTGAAATTTGTCAAATTTTTTTCAGCAAACCGACATTAATCGGCGCCAGGATATATTCCCCGTCGATCCGCACCCCCCTCGACCGCCCCCGATGGTGGGAATTGCTAAATTTTGTTGTCTAAATTCCTATACAAATCAGTACCGAGGTGTAATGGTACATCGATTTTTCAGATATTTTAACGTCTAAAAGCAGTAAATATTCACATATTCTTACCGGGTTTTCAGCAGAAGGTCTTCATTCGTTTTGTCTTGCACAACGCCATCGAAACTTTCAGTGTGCAAACACTTCAGAATTTTTTTTTGCCTTAAATTTTTTTTGTTTTTTGTCAAAAACTCTGAAATTTGTTAAATTTTTTTCAGCAAACCGTCATTAATCGGCGCCAGGAATTAGTCCCCGTCGATCCGCACCCCCCTCGACCGCCCCCGATGGTGGGAATTGCTAAATTTTGTTGTCTAAATTCCTATACAAATCAGTACCGAGGTGTAATGGTACATCGATTTTTCAGATATTTTAACGTCTAAAAGCAGTAAATATTCACATATTCTTACCGGGTTTTCAGCAGAAGGTCTTCATTCGTTTTGTCTTGCACAACGCCATCGAAATTTTCAGTGTGCAAACATTTCAGAATTTTTTTTTGCCTTAATTTTTTTTTGTTTTTTGTCAAAAACTCTGAAATTTGTCAAATTTTTTTCAGCAAACCGTCATTAATCGGCGCCAGGAATTATTCCCCGTCGATCCGCACCCCCCTCGACCGCCCTCGATGGTGGGAATTGCTAAATTTTGTTGTCTAAATTCCTATACAAATCAGTACCGAGGTGTAATCGTACATCGATTTTTCAGATATTTTAACGTCTAAAAGCAGTAAATATTCAAATATTCTTACCGGGTTTTCAGCAGAAGGTCTTCATTCGTTTTGTCTTGCACAACGCCATCGAAATTTTCAGTGTGCAAACATTTCAGAATTTTTTTTTGCCTTAATTTTTTTTTGTTTTTTGTCAAAAACTCTGAAATTTGTCAAATTTTTTTCAGCAAACCGTCATTAATCGGCGCCAGGAATTATTCCCCGTCGATCCGCACCCCCCTCGACCGCCCTCGATGGTGGGAATTGCTAAATTTTGTTGTCTAAATTCCTATACAAATCAGTACCGAGGTGTAATGGTACATCGATTTTTCAGATATTTTAACGTCTAAAAGCAGTAAATATTCAAATATTCTTACCGGGTTTTCAGCAGAAGGTCTTCATTCGTTTTGTCTTGCACAACGCCATCGAAATTTTCAGTGTGCAAACACTTCAGAATTTTTTTTTGCCTTAATTTTTTTTTGTTTTTTGTCAAAAACTCTGAAATTTGTTAAATTTTTTTCAGCAAACCGTCATTAATCGGCGCCAGGAATTATTCCCCGTCGATCCGCACCCCCCTCGACCGCCCCCGATGGTGGGAATTGCTAAATTTTGTTGTCTAAATTCCTATACAAATCAGTACCGAGGTGTAATGGTACATCGATTTTTCAGATATTTTAACGTCTAAAAGCAGTAAATATTCACATATTCTTACCGGGTTTTCAGCAGAAGGTCTTCATTCGTTTTGTCTTGCACAACGCCATCGAAATTTTCAGTGTGCAAACATTTCAGAATTTTTTTTTGCCTTAAATTTTTTTTGTTTTTTTTCAAAAACTCTGAAATTTGTCAAATTTTTTTCAGTAAACCGTCATTAATCGGCGCCAGGAATTATTCCCCGTCGATCCGCACCCCCCTCGACCGCCCCCGATGGTGGGAATTGCTAAATGTTGTTGTCTAAATTCCTATACAAATCAGTACCGTACCGAGGTGTAATGGTACATCGATTTTTCAGATATTTTAACGTCTAAAAGCAGTAAATATTCAAATATTCTTACCGGGTTTTCAGCAGAAGGTCTTCATTCGTTTTGTCTTGCACAACGCCATCGAAATTTTCAGTGTGCAAACATTTCCAGAATTTTTTTTTGCCTTAAATTTTTTTTGTTTTTTGTCAAAAACTCTGAAATTTGTCAAATTTTTTTTAGCAAACCGTCATTAATCGGCGCCAGGAATTATTCCCCGTCGATCCGCACCCCCCTCGACCGCCCCCGATGGTGGGAATTGCTAAATTTTGTTATCTAAATTCCTATACAAATCAGTACCGAGGTGTAATGGTACATCGATTTTTCAGATATTTTAACGTCTAAAAGCAGTAAATATTCAAATATTCTTACCGGGTTTTCAGCAGAAGGTCTTCATTCGTTTTGTCTTGCACAACGCCATCGAAATTTTCAGTGTGCAAACATTTCAGAATTTTTTTTTGCCTTAAATTTTTTTTGTTTTTTGTCAAAAACTCTGAAATTTGTCAAATTTTTTTCAGCAAACGTCATTAATCGGCGCCAGGAATTATTCCCCGTCGATCCGCACCCCCCTCGACCGCCCCCGATGGTGGGAATTGCTAAATTTTGTTGTCTAAATTCCTATACAAATCAGTACCGAGGTGTAATGGTACATCGATTTTTCAGATATTTTAACGTCTAAAAGCAGTAAATATTCAAATATTCTTACCGGGTTTTCAGCAGAAGGTCTTCATTCGTTTTGTCTTGCACAACGCCATCGAAATTTTCAGTGTGCAAACATTTCAGAATTTTTTTTTGCCTTAAATTTTTTTTGTTTTTTGTCAAAAACTCTGAAATTTGTCAAATTTTTTTCAGCAAACGTCATTAATCGGCGCCAGGAATTATTCCCCGTCGATCCGCACCCCCCTCGACCGCCCCCGATGGTGGGAATTGCTAAATTTTGTTGTCTTAATTCCTATACAAATCAGTACCGAGGTGTAATGGTACATCGATTTTTCAGATATTTTAACGTCTAAAAGCAGTAAATATTCAAATATTCTTACCGGGTTTTCAGCAGAAGGTCTTCATTCGTTTTGTCTTGCACAACGCCATCGAAATTTTCAGTGTGCATACATTTCAGAATTTTTTTTTGCCTTAATTGTTTTTTGTTTTTTGTCAAAAACTCTGAAATTTGTCAATCTTTTTTCAGCAAACCGTAATTAATCGGCGCCAGGAATTATTCCCCGTCGATCCGCACCCCCCTCGACCGCCCCCGATGGTGGGAATTGCTAAATTTTGTTGTCTAAATTCCTATACAAATCAGTACCGTACCGAGGTGTAATGGTACATCGATTTTTCAGATATTTTAACGTCTAAAAGCAGTAAATATTCAAATATTCTTACCGGGTTTTCAGCAGAAGGTCTTCATTCGTTTTGTCTTGCACAACGCCATCGAAATTTTCAGTGTGCAAACATCTCAGAATTTTTTTTTGCCTTAAATTTTTTTTTGTTTTTTGTCAAAAACTCTGAAATTTGTCAAATTTTTTTCAGCAAACCGTCATTAATCGGCGCCAGGAATTATTCCCCGTCGATCCGCACCCCCCTCGACCGCCCCCGATGGTGGGAATTGCTAAATTTTGTTGTCTAAATTCCTATACAAATCAGTACCGAGGTGTAATGGTACATCGATTTTTCAGATATTTTAACGTCTAAAAGCAGTAAATATTCACATATTCTTACCGGGTTTTCAGCAGAAGGTCTTCATTCGTTTTGTCTTGCACAACGCCATCGAAATTTTCAGTGTGCAAACATTTCAGAATTTTTTTTTGCCTTAATTTTTTTTTGTTTTTTGTCTAAAACTCTGAAATTTGTCAAATTTTTTTCAGCAAACCGTCATTAATCGGCGCCAGGAATTATTCCCCGTCGATCCGCACCCCCCTCGACCGCCCTCGATGGTGGGAATTGCTAAATTTTGTTGTCTAAATTCCTATACAAATCAGTACCGAGGTGTAATCGTACATCGATTTTTCAGATATTTTAACGTCTAAAAGCAGTAAATATTCAAATATTCTTACCGGGTTTTCAGCAGAAGGTCTTCATTCGTTTTGTCTTGCACAACGCCATCGAAATTTTCAGTGTGCAAACACTTCAGAATTTTTTTTTGCCTTAAATTTTTTTTGTTTTTTGTCAAAAACTCTGAAATTTGTTAAATTTTTTTCAGCAAACCGTCATTAATCGGCGCCAGGAATTAGTCCCCGTCGATCCGCACCCCCCTCGACCGCCCCCGATGGTGGGAATTGCTAAATGTTGTTGTCTAAATTCCTATACAAATCAGTACCGTACCGAGGTGTAATGGTACATCGATTTTTCAGATATTTTAACGTCTAAAAGCAGTAAATATTCAAATATTCTTACCGGGTTTTCAGCAGAAGGTCTTCATTCGTTTTGTCTTGCACAACGCCATCGAAATTTTCAGTGTGCAAACACTTCAGAATTTTTTTTTGCCTTAAATTTTTTTTGTTTTTTGTCAAAAACTCTGAAATTTGTCAAATTTTTTTCAGCAAACCGACATTAATCGGCGCCAGGATATATTCCCCGTCGATCCGCACCCCCCTCGACCGCCCCCGATGGTGGGAATTGCTAAATTTTGTTGTCTAAATTCCTATACAAATCAGTACCGAGGTGTAATGGTACATCGATTTTTCAGATATTTTAACGTCTAAAAGCAGTAAATATTCACATATTCTTACCGGGTTTTCAGCAGAAGGTCTTCATTCGTTTTGTCTTGCACAACGCCATCGAAATTTTCAGTGTGCAAACACTTCAGAATTTTTTTTTGCCTTAAATTTTTTTTGTATTTTGTCAAAAACTCTGAAATTTGTTAAATTTTTTTCAGCAAACCGTCATTAATCGGCGCCAGGAATTAGTCCCCGTCGATCCGCACCCCCCTCGACCGCCCCCGATGGTGGGAATTGCTAAATTTTGTTGTCTAAATTCCTATACAAATCAGTACCGAGGTGTAATGGTACATCGATTTTTCAGATATTTTAACGTCTAAAAGCAGTAAATATTCACATATTCTTACCGGGTTTTCAGCAGAAGGTCTTCATTCGTTTTGTCTTGCACAACGCCATCGAAATTTTCAGTGTGCAAACATTTCAGAATTTTTTTTTGCCTTAATTTTTTTTTGTTTTTTGTCAAAAACTCTGAAATTTGTCAAATTTTTTTCAGCAAACCGTCATTAATCGGCGCCAGGAATTATTCCCCGTCGATCCGCACCCCCCTCGACCGCCCTCGATGGTGGGAATTGCTAAATTTTGTTGTCTAAATTCCTATACAAATCAGTACCGAGGTGTAATCGTACATCGATTTTTCAGATATTTTAACGTCTAAAAGCAGTAAATATTCAAATATTCTTACCGGGTTTTCAGCAGAAGGTCTTCATTCGTTTTGTCTTGCACAACGCCATCGAAATTTTCAGTGTGCAAACACTTCAGAATTTTTTTTTGCCTTAAATTTTTTTTGTTTTTTGTCAAAAACTCTGAAATTTGTTAAATTTTTTTCAGCAAACCGTCATTAATCGGCGCCAGGAATTAGTCCCCGTCGATCCGCACCCCCCTCGACCGCCCCCGATGGTGGGAATTGCTAAATTTTGTTGTCTAAATTCCTATACAAATCAGTACCGAGGTGTAATGGTACATCGATTTTTCAGATATTTTAACGTCTAAAAGCAGTAAATATTCACATATTCTTACCGGGTTTTCAGCAGAAGGTCTTCATTCGTTTTGTCTTGCACAACGCCATCGAAATTTTCAGTGTGCAAACATTTCAGAATTTTTTTTTGCCTTAATTTTTTTTTGTTTTTTGTCAAAAACTCTGAAATTTGTCAAATTTTTTTCAGCAAACCGTCATTAATCGGCGCCAGGAATTATTCCCCGTCGATCCGCACCCCCCTCGACCGCCCTCGATGGTGGGAATTGCTAAATTTTGTTGTCTAAATTCCTATACAAATCAGTACCGAGGTGTAATGGTACATCGATTTTTCAGATATTTTAACGTCTAAAAGCAGTAAATATTCAAATATTCTTACCGGGTTTTCAGCAGAAGGTCTTCATTCGTTTTGTCTTGCACAACGCCATTGAAATTTTCAGTGTACGAACATTTCAGAATTTTTTTTTGCCTTAAATTTTTTTTGTTTTTTGTCAAAAACTCTGAAATTTGTCAAATTTTTTTCAGCAAACCGTCATTAATCGGCGCCAGGAATTATTCCCCGTCGATCCGCACCCCCCTCGACCGCCCCCGATGGTGGGAATTGCTAAATTTTGTTGTCTAAATTCCTATACAAATCAGTACCGAGGTGTAATGGTACATCGATTTTTCAGATATTTTAACGTCTAAAAGCAGTAAATATTCACATATTCTTACCGGGTTTTCAGCAGAAGGTCTTCATTCGTTTTGTCTTGCACAACGCCATCGAAATTTTCAGTGTGCAAACATTTCAGAATTTTTTTTTGCCTTAATTTTTTTTTGTTTTTTGTCAAAAACTCTGAAATTTGTCAAATTTTTTTCAGCAAACCGTCATTAATCGGCGCCAGGAATTATTCCCCGTCGATCCGCACCCCCCTCGACCGCCCTCGATGGTGGGAATTGCTAAATTTTGTTGTCTAAATTCCTATACAAATCAGTACCGAGGTGTAATCGTACATCGATTTTTCAGATATTTTAACGTCTAAAAGCAGTAAATATTCAAATATTCTTACCGGGTTTTCAGCAGAAGGTCTTCATTCGTTTTGTCTTGCACAACGCCATCGAAATTTTCAGTGTGCAAACACTTCAGAATTTTTTTTTGCCTTAAATTTTTTTTGTTTTTTGTCAAAAACTCTGAAATTTGTTAAATTTTTTTCAGCAAACCGTCATTAATCGGCGCCAGGAATTAGTCCCCGTCGATCCGCACCCCCCTCGACCGCCCCCGATGGTGGGAATTGCTAAATTTTGTTGTCTAAATTCCTATACAAATCAGTACCGAGGTGTAATGGTACATCGATTTTTCAGATATTTTAACGTCTAAAAGCAGTAAATATTCACATATTCTTACCGGGTTTTCAGCAGAAGGTCTTCATTCGTTTTGTCTTGCACAACGCCATCGAAATTTTCAGTGTGCAAACATTTCAGAATTTTTTTTTGCCTTAATTTTTTTTTGTTTTTTGTCAAAAACTCTGAAATTTGTCAAATTTTTTTCAGCAAACCGTCATTAATCGGCGCCAGGAATTATTCCCCGTCGATCCGCACCCCCCTCGACCGCCCTCGATGGTGGGAATTGCTAAATTTTGTTGTCTAAATTCCTATACAAATTAGTACCGAGGTGTAATGGTACATCGATTTTTCAGATATTTTAACGTCTAAAAGCAGTAAATATTCAAATATTCTTACCGGGTTTTCAGCAGAAGGTCTTCATTCGTTTTGTCTTGCACAACGCCATCGAAATTTTCAGTGTGCAAACACTTCAGAATTTTTTTTTGCCTTAATTTTTTTTTGTTTTTTGTCAAAAACTCTGAAATTTGTTAAATTTTTTTCAGCAAACCGTCATTAATCGGCGCCAGGAATTATTCCCCGTCGATCCGCACCCCCCTCGACCGCCCCCGATGGTGGGAATTGCTAAATTTTGTTGTCTAAATTCCTATACAAATCAGTACCGAGGTGTAATGGTACATCGATTTTTCAGATATTTTAACGTCTAAAAGCAGTAAATATTCACATATTCTTACCGGGTTTTCAGCAGAAGGTCTTCATTCGTTTTGTCTTGCACAACGCCATCGAAATTTTCAGTGTGCAAACATTTCAGAATTTTTTTTTGCCTTAAATTTTTTTTGTTTTTTTTCAAAAACTCTGAAATTTGTCAAATTTTTTTCAGTAAACCGTCATTAATCGGCGCCAGGAATTATTCCCCGTCGATCCGCACCCCCCTCGACCGCCCTCGATGGTGGGAATTGCTAAATTTTGTTGTCTAAATTCCTATACAAATCAGTACCGAGGTGTAATGGTACATCGATTTTTCAGATATTTTAACGTCTAAAAGCAGTAAATATTCAAATATTCTTACCTGGTTTTCAGCAGAAGGTCTTCATTCGTTTTGTCTTGCACAACGCCATCGAAATTTTCAGTGTGCAAACATTTCAGAATTTTTTTTTGCCTTAAATTTTTTTTGTTTTTTGTCAAAAACTCTGAAATTTGTCAAATTTTTTTCAGCAAACGTCATTAATCGGCGCCAGGAATTATTCCCCGTCGATCCGCACCCCCCTCGACCGCCCCCGATGGTGGGAATTGCTAAATTTTGTTGTCTAAATTCCTATACAAATCAGTACCGAGGTGTAATGGTACATCGATTTTTCAGATATTTTAACGTCTAAAAGCAGTAAATATTCAAATATTCTTACCGGGTTTTCAGCAGAAGGTCTTCATTCGTTTTGTCTTGCACAACGCCATCGAAATTTTCAGTGTGCAAACATTTCAGAATTTTTTTTTGCCTTAAATTTTTTTTGTTTTTTGTCAAAAACTCTGAAATTTGTCAAATTTTTTTCAGCAAACGTCATTAATCGGCGCCAGGAATTATTCCCCGTCGATCCGCACCCCCCTCGACCGCCCCCGATGGTGGGAATTGCTAAATTTTGTTGTCTTAATTCCTATACAAATCAGTACCGAGGTGTAATGGTACATCGATTTTTCAGATATTTTAACGTCTAAAAGCAGTAAATATTCAAATATTCTTACCGGGTTTTCAGCAGAAGGTCTTCATTCGTTTTGTCTTGCACAACGCCATCGAAATTTTCAGTGTGCATACATTTCAGAATTTTTTTTTGCCTTAATTGTTTTTTGTTTTTTGTCAAAAACTCTGAAATTTGTCAATCTTTTTTCAGCAAACCGTAATTAATCGGCGCCAGGAATTATTCCCCGTCGATCCGCACCCCCCTCGACCGCCCCCGATGGTGGGAATTGCTAAATTTTGTTGTCTAAATTCCTATACAAATCAGTACCGTACCGAGGTGTAATGGTACATCGATTTTTCAGATATTTTAACGTCTAAAAGCAGTAAATATTCAAATATTCTTACCGGGTTTTCAGCAGAAGGTCTTCATTCGTTTTGTCTTGCACAACGCCATCGAAATTTTCAGTGTGCAAACATCTCAGAATTTTTTTTTGTCTTAATTTTTTTTTGTTTTTTGTCAAAAACTCTGAAATTTGTCAAATTTTTTTCAGCAAACCGTCATTAATCGGCGCCAGGAATTATTCCTCGTCGATCCGCACCCCCCTCGACCGCCCCCGATGGTGGGAATTGCTAAATTTTGTTGTCTAAATTCCTATACAAATCAGTACCGAGGTGTAATGGTACATCGATTTTTCAGATATTTTAACGTCTAAAAGCAGTAAATATTCACATATTCTTACCGGGTTTTCAGCAGAAGGTCTTCATTCGTTTTGTCTTGCACAACGCCATTGAAATTTTCAGTGTACGAAAATTTCAGAATTTTTTTTTGCCTTAAATTTTTTTTGTTTTTTGTCAAAAACTCTGAAATTTGTCAAATTTTTTTCAGCAAACCGTCATTAATCGGCGCCAGGAATTATTCCCCGTCGATCCGCACCCCCCTCGACCGCCCCCGATGGTGGGAATTGCTAAATTTTGTTGTCTAAATTCCTATACAAATCAGTACCGAGGTGTAATGGTACATCGATTTTTCAGATATTTTAACGTCTAAAAGCAGTAAATATTCACATATTCTTACCGGGTTTTCAGCAGAAGGTCTTCATTCGTTTTGTCTTGCACAACGCCATCGAAATTTTCAGTGTGCAAACATTTCAGAATTTTTTTTTGCCTTAATTTTTTTTTGTTTTTTGTCAAAAACTCTGAAATTTGTCAAATTTTTTTCAGCAAACCGTCATTAATCGGCGCCAGGAATTATTCCCCGTCGATCCGCACCCCCCTCGACCGCCCTCGATGGTGGGAATTGCTAAATTTTGTTGTCTAAATTCCTATACAAATCAGTACCGAGGTGTAATCGTACATCGATTTTTCAGATATTTTAACGTCTAAAAGCAGTAAATATTCAAATATTCTTACCGGGTTTTCAGCAGAAGGTCTTCATTCGTTTTGTCTTGCACAACGCCATCGAAATTTTCAGTGTGCAAACACTTCAGAATTTTTTTTTGCCTTAAATTTTTTTTGTTTTTTGTCAAAAACTCTGAAATTTGTTAAATTTTTTTCAGCAAACCGTCATTAATCGGCGCCAGGAATTAGTCCCCGTCGATCCGCACCCCCCTCGACCGCCCCCGATGGTGGGAATTGCTAAATGTTGTTGTCTAAATTCCTATACAAATCAGTACCGTACCGAGGTGTAATGGTACATCGATTTTTCAGATATTTTAACGTCTAAAAGCAGTAAATATTCAAATATTCTTACCGGGTTTTCAGCAGAAGGTCTTCATTCGTTTTGTCTTGCACAACGCCATCGAAATTTTCAGTGTGCAAACACTTCAGAATTTTTTTTTGCCTTAAATTTTTTTTGTTTTTTGTCAAAAACTCTGAAATTTGTCAAATTTTTTTCAGCAAACCGACATTAATCGGCGCCAGGATATATTCCCCGTCGATCCGCACCCCCCTCGACCGCCCCCGATGGTGGGAATTGCTAAATTTTGTTGTCTAAATTCCTATACAAATCAGTACCGAGGTGTAATGGTACATCGATTTTTCAGATATTTTAACGTCTAAAAGCAGTAAATATTCAAATATTCTTACCGGGTTTTCAGCAGAAGGTCTTCATTCGTTTTGTCTTGCACAACGCCATCGAAATTTTCAGTGTGCAAACACTTCAGAATTTTTTTTTGCCTTAAATTTTTTTTGTTTTTTTGTCAAAAACTCTGAAATTTGTTAAATTTTTTTCAGCAAACCGTCATTAATCGGCGCCAGGAATTAGTCCCCGTCGATCCGCACCCCCCTCGACCGCCCCCGATGGTGGGAATTGCTAAATTTTGTTGTCTAAATTCCTATACAAATCAGTACCGAGGTGTAATGGTACATCGATTTTTCAGATATTTTAACGTCTAAAAGCAGTAAATATTCACATATTCTTACCGGGTTTTCAGCAGAAGGTCTTCATTCGTTTTGTCTTGCACAACGCCATCGAAATTTTCAGTGTGCAAACACTTCAGAATTTTTTTTTGCCTTAATTTTTTTTTGTTTTTTGTCAAAAACTCTGAAATTTGTTAAATTTTTTTCAGCAAACCGTCATTAATCGGCGCCAGGAATTATTCCCCGTCGATCCGCACCCCCCTCGACCGCCCCCGATGGTGGGAATTGCTAAATTTTGTTGTCTAAATTCCTATACAAATCAGTACCGTACCGAGGTGTAATGGTACATCGATTTTTCAGATATTTTAACGTCTAAAAGCAGTAAATATTCACATATTCTTACCGGGTTTTCAGCAGAAGGTCTTCATTCGTTTTGTCTTGCACAACGCCATCGAAATTTTCAGTGTGCAAACATCTCAGAATTTTTTTTTGCCTTAATTTTTTTTTGTTTTTTGTCAAAAACTCTGAAATTTGTCAAATTTTTTTCAGCAAACCGTCATTAATCGGCGCCAGGAATTATTCCTCGTCGATCCGCACCCCCCTCGACCGCCCCCGATGGTGGGAATTGCTAAATTTTGTTGTCTAAATTCCTATACAAATCAGTACCGAGGTGTAATGGTACATCGATTTTTCAGATATTTTAACGTCTAAAAGCAGTAAATATTCACATATTCTTACCGGGTTTTCAGCAGAAGGTCTTCATTCGTTTTGTCTTGCACAACGCCATTGAAATTTTCAGTGTACGAAAATTTCAGAATTTTTTTTTGCCTTAAATTTTTTTTGTTTTTTGTCAAAAACTCTGAAATTTGTCAAATTTTTTTCAGCAAACCGTCATTAATCGGCGCCAGGAATTATTCCCCGTCGATCCGCACCCCCCTCGACCGCCCCCGATGGTGGGAATTGCTAAATTTTGTTGTCTAAATTCCTATACAAATCAGTACCGAGGTGTAATGGTACATCGATTTTTCAGATATTTTAACGTCTAAAAGCAGTAAATATTCACATATTCTTACCGGGTTTTCAGCAGAAGGTCTTCATTCGTTTTGTCTTGCACAACGCCATCGAAATTTTCAGTGTGCAAACATTTCAGAATTTTTTTTTGCCTTAATTTTTTTTTGTTTTTTGTCAAAAACTCTGAAATTTGTCAAATTTTTTTCAGCAAACCGTCATTAATCGGCGCCAGGAATTATTCCCCGTCGATCCGCACCCCCCTCGACCGCCCTCGATGGTGGGAATTGCTAAATTTTGTTGTCTAAATTCCTATACAAATCAGTACCGAGGTGTAATCGTACATCGATTTTTCAGATATTTTAACGTCTAAAAGCAGTAAATATTCAAATATTCTTACCGGGTTTTCAGCAGAAGGTCTTCATTCGTTTTGTCTTGCACAACGCCATCGAAATTTTCAGTGTGCAAACACTTCAGAATTTTTTTTTGCCTTAAATTTTTTTTGTTTTTTGTCAAAAACTCTGAAATTTGTTAAATTTTTTTCAGCAAACCGTCATTAATCGGCGCCAGGAATTAGTCCCCGTCGATCCGCACCCCCCTCGACCGCCCCCGATGGTGGGAATTGCTAAATGTTGTTGTCTAAATTCCTATACAAATCAGTACCGTACCGAGGTGTAATGGTACATCGATTTTTCAGATATTTTAACGTCTAAAAGCAGTAAATATTCAAATATTCTTACCGGGTTTTCAGCAGAAGGTCTTCATTCGTTTTGTCTTGCACAACGCCATCGAAATTTTCAGTGTGCAAACACTTCAGAATTTTTTTTTGCCTTAAATTTTTTTTGTTTTTTGTCAAAAACTCTGAAATTTGTCAAATTTTTTTCAGCAAACCGACATTAATCGGCGCCAGGATATATTCCCCGTCGATCCGCACCCCCCTCGACCGCCCCCGATGGTGGGAATTGCTAAATTTTGTTGTCTAAATTCCTATACAAATCAGTACCGAGGTGTAATGGTACATCGATTTTTCAGATATTTTAACGTCTAAAAGCAGTAAATATTCACATATTCTTACCGGGTTTTCAGCAGAAGGTCTTCATTCGTTTTGTCTTGCACAACGCCATCGAAATTTTCAGTGTGCAAACACTTCAGAATTTTTTTTTGCCTTAAATTTTTTTTGTTTTTTGTCAAAAACTCTGAAATTTGTTAAATTTTTTTCAGCAAACCGTCATTAATCGGCGCCAGGAATTAGTCCCCGTCGATCCGCACCCCCCTCGACCGCCCCCGATGGTGGGAATTGCTAAATTTTGTTGTCTAAATTCCTATACAAATCAGTACCGAGGTGTAATGGTACATCGATTTTTCAGATATTTTAACGTCTAAAAGCAGTAAATATTCACATATTCTTACCGGGTTTTCAGCAGAAGGTCTTCATTCGTTTTGTCTTGCACAACGCCATCGAAATTTTCAGTGTGCAAACACTTCAGAATTTTTTTTTGCCTTAATTTTTTTTTGTTTTTTGTCAAAAACTCTGAAATTTGTTAAATTTTTTTCAGCAAACCGTCATTAATCGGCGCCAGGAATTATTCCCCGTCGATCCGCACCCCCCTCGACCGCCCCCGATGGTGGGAATTGCTAAATTTTGTTGTCTAAATTCCTATACAAATCAGTACCGAGGTGTAATGGTACATCGATTTTTCAGATATTTTAACGTCTAAAAGCAGTAAATATTCACATATTCTTACCGGGTTTTCAGCAGAAGGTCTTCATTCGTTTTGTCTTGCACAACGCCATCGAAATTTTCAGTGTGCAAACATTTCAGAATTTTTTTTTGCCTTAAATTTTTTTTGTTTTTTTTCAAAAACTCTGAAATTTGTCAAATTTTTTTCAGTAAACCGTCATTAATCGGCGCCAGGAATTATTCCCCGTCGATCCGCACCCCCCTCGACCGCCCCCGATGGTGGGAATTGCTAAATTTTGTTGTCTAAATTCCTATACAAATCAGTACCGAGGTGTAATGGTACATCGATTTTTCAGATATTTTAACGTCTAAAAGCAGTAAATATTCAAATATTCTTACCGGGTTTTCAGCAGAAGGTCTTCATTCGTTTTGTCTTGCACAACGCCATCGAAATTTTCAGTGTGCAAACATTTCCAGAATTTTTTTTTGCCTTAAATTTTTTTTGTTTTTTGTCAAAAACTCTGAAATTTGTCAAATTTTTTTTAGCAAACCGTCATTAATCGGCGCCAGGAATTATTCCCCGTCGATCCGCACCCCCCTCGACCGCCCCCGATGGTGGGAATTGCTAAATTTTGTTGTCTAAATTCCTATACAAATCAGTACCGAGGTGTAATGGTACATCGATTTTTCAGATATTTTAACGTCTAAAAGCAGTAAATATTCACATATTCTTACCGGGTTTTCAGCAGAAGGTCTTCATTCGTTTTGTCTTGCACAACGCCATCGAAATTTTCAGTGTGCAAACATTTCAGAATTTTTTTTTGCCTTAATTTTTTTTTGTTTTTTGTCAAAAACTCTGAAATTTGTCAAATTTTTTTCAGCAAACCGTCATTAATCGGCGCCAGGAATTATTCCCCGTCGATCCGCACCCCCCTCGACCGCCCTCGATGGTGGGAATTGCTAAATTTTGTTGTCTAAATTCCTATACAAATCAGTACCGAGGTGTAATGGTACATCGATTTTTCAGATATTTTAACGTCTAAAAGCAGTAAATATTCAAATATTCTTACCGGGTTTTCAGCAGAAGGTCTTCATTCGTTTTGTCTTGCACAACGCCATTGAAATTTTCAGTGTACGAACATTTCAGAATTTTTTTTTGCCTTAAATTTTTTTTGTTTTTTGTCAAAAACTCTGAAATTTGTCAAATTTTTTTCAGCAAACCGTCATTAATCGGCGCCAGGAATTATTCCCCGTCGATCCGCACCCCCCTCGACCGCCCCCGATGGTGGGAATTGCTAAATTTTGTTGTCTAAATTCCTATACAAATCAGTACCGAGGTGTAATGGTACATCGATTTTTCAGATATTTTAACGTCTAAAAGCAGTAAATATTCACATATTCTTACCGGGTTTTCAGCAGAAGGTCTTCATTCGTTTTGTCTTGCACAACGCCATCGAAATTTTCAGTGTGCAAACATTTCAGAATTTTTTTTTGCCTTAAATTTTTTTTGTTTTTTGTCAAAAACTCTGAAATTTGTCAAATTTTTTTCAGCAAACCGTCATTAATCGGCGCCAGGAATTATTCCCCGTCGATCCGCACCCCCCTCGACCGCCCCCGATGGTGGGAATTGCTAAATTTTGTTGTCTAAATTCCTATACAAATCAGTACCGAGGTGTAATGGTACATCGATTTTTCAGATATTTTAACGTCTAAAAGCAGTAAATATTCACATATTCTTACCGGGTTTTCAGCAGAAGGTCTTCATTCGTTTTGTCTTGCACAACGCCATCGAAATTTTCAGTGTGCAAACATTTCAGAATTTTTTTTTGCCTTAATTTTTTTTTGTTTTTTGTCAAAAACTCTGAAATTTGTCAAATTTTTTTCAGCAAACCGTCATTAATCGGCGCCAGGAATTATTCCCCGTCGATCCGCACCCCCCTCGACCGCCCTCGATGGTGGGAATTGCTAAATTTTGTTGTCTAAATTCCTATACAAATCAGTACCGAGGTGTAATCGTACATCGATTTTTCAGATATTTTAACGTCTAAAAGCAGTAAATATTCAAATATTCTTACCGGGTTTTCAGCAGAAGGTCTTCATTCGTTTTGTCTTGCACAACGCCATCGAAATATTCAGTGTGCAAACACTTCAGATTTTTTTTTTGCCTTAAATTTTTTTTGTTTTTTGTCAAAAACTCTGAAATTTGTTAAATTTTTTTCAGCAAACCGTCATTAATCGGCGCCAGGAATTAGTCCCCGTCGATCCGCACCCCCCTCGACCGCCCCCGATGGTGGGAATTGCTAAATGTTGTTGTCTAAATTCCTATACAAATCAGTACCGTACCGAGGTGTAATGGTACATCGATTTTTCAGATATTTTAACGTCTAAAAGCAGTAAATATTCAAATATTCTTACCGGGTTTTCAGCAGAAGGTCTTCATTCGTTTTGTCTTGCACAACGCCATCGAAATTTTCAGTGTGCAAACACTTCAGAATTTTTTTTTGCCTTAAATTTTTTTTGTTTTTTGTCAAAAACTTTGAAATTTGTCAAATTTTTTTCAGCAAACCGTCATTAATCGGCGCCAGGAATTATTCCCCGTCGATCCGCACCCCCCTCGACCGCCCTCGATGGTGGGAATTGCTAAATTTTGTTGTCTAAATTCCTATACAAATCAGTACCGAGGTGTAATGGTACATCGATTTTTCAGATATTTTAACGTCTAAAAGCAGTAAATATTCAAATATTCTTACCGGGTTTTCAGCAGAAGGTCTTCATTCGTTTTGTCTTGCACAACGCCATCGAAATTTTCAGTGTGCAAACACTTCAGAATTTTTTTTTGCCTTAATTTTTTTTTGTTTTTTGTCAAAAACTCTGAAATTTGTTAAATTTTTTTCAGCAAACCGTCATTAATCGGCGCCAGGAATTATTCCCCGTCGATCCGCACCCCCCTCGACCGCCCCCGATGGTGGGAATTGCTAAATTTTGTTGTCTAAATTCCTATACAAATCAGTACCGAGGTGTAATGGTACATCGATTTTTCAGATATTTTAACGTCTAAAAGCAGTAAATATTCACATATTCTTACCGGGTTTTCAGCAGAAGGTCTTCATTCGTTTTGTCTTGCACAACGCCATCGAAATTTTCAGTGTGCAAACATTTCAGAATTTTTTTTTGCCCTAAATTTTTTTTGTTTTTTTCAAAAACTCTGAAATTTGTCAAATTTTTTTCAGCAAACCGTCATTAATCGGCGCCAGGAATTATTCCCCGTCGATCCGCACCCCCCTCGACCGCCCCCGATGGTGGGAATTGCTAAATTTTGTTGTCTAAATTCCTATACAAATCAGTACCGAGGTGTAATGGTACATCGATTTTTCAGATATTTTAACGTCTAAAAGCAGTAAATATTCAAATATTCTTACCGGGTTTTCAGCAGAAGGTCTTCATTCGTTTTGTCTTGCACAACGCCATCGAAATTTTCAGTGTGCAAACATTTCCAGAATTTTTTTTTGCCTTAAATTTTTTTTGTTTTTTGTCAAAAACTCTGAAATTTGTCAAATTTTTTTTAGCAAACCGTCATTAATCGGCGCCAGGAATTATTCCCCGTCGATCCGCACCCCCCTCGACCGCCCCCGATGGTGGGAATTGCTAAATTTTGTTATCTAAATTCCTATACAAATCAGTACCGAGGTGTAATGGTACATCGATTTTTCAGATATTTTAACGTCTAAAAGCAGTAAATATTCAAATATTCTTACCGGGTTTTCAGCAGAAGGTCTTCATTCGTTTTGTCTTGCACAACGCCATCGAAATTTTCAGTGTGCAAACATTTCAGAATTTTTTTTTGCCTTAAATTTTTTTTGTTTTTTGTCAAAAACTCTGAAATTTGTCAAATTTTTTTCAGCAAACGTCATTAATCGGCGCCAGGAATTATTCCCCGTCGATCCGCACCCCCCTCGACCGCCCCCGATGGTGGGAATTGCTAAATTTTGTTGTCTAAATTCCTATACAAATCAGTACCGAGGTGTAATGGTACATCGATTTTTCAGATATTTTAACGTCTAAAAGCAGTAAATATTCACATATTCTTACCGGGTTTTCAGCAGAAGGTCTTCATTCGTTTTGTCTTGCACAACGCCATCGAAATTTTCAGTGTGCAAACATTTCAGAATTTTTTTTTGCCTTAATTTTTTTTTGTTTTTTGTCAAAAACTCTGAAATTTGTCAAATTTTTTTCAGCAAACCGTCATTAATCGGCGCCAGGAATTATTCCCCGTCGATCCGCACCCCCCTCGACCGCCCTCGATGGTGGGAATTGCTAAATTTTGTTGTCTAAATTCCTATACAAATCAGTACCGAGGTGTAATCGTACATCGATTTTTCAGATATTTTAACGTCTAAAAGCAGTAAATATTCAAATATTCTTACCGGGTTTTCAGCAGAAGGTCTTCATTCGTTTTGTCTTGCACAACGCCATCGAAATTTTCAGTGTGCAAACACTTCAGAATTTTTTTTTGCCTTAAATTTTTTTTGTTTTTTGTCAAAAACTCTGAAATTTGTTAAATTTTTTTCAGCAAACCGTCATTAATCGGCGCCAGGAATTAGTCCCCGTCGATCCGCACCCCCCTCGACCGCCCCCGATGGTGGGAATTGCTAAATGTTGTTGTCTAAATTCCTATACAAATCAGTACCGTACCGAGGTGTAATAGTACATCGATTTTTCAGATATTTTAACGTCTAAAAGCAGTAAATATTCAAATATTCTTACCGGGTTTTCAGCAGAAGGTCTTCATTCGTTTTGTCTTGCACAACGCCATCGAAATTTTCAGTGTGCAAACATTTCAGAATTTTTTTTTGCCTTAAATTTTTTTTTGTTTTTTGTCAAAAACTCTGAAATTTGTCAAATTTTTTTCAGCAAACCGTCATTAATCGGCGCCAGGAATTATTCCCCGTCGATCCGCACCCCCCTCGACCGCCCCCGATGGTGGGAATTGCTAAATTTTGTTGTCTAAATTCCTATACAAATCAGTACCGAGGTGTAATGGTACATCGATTTTTCAGATATTTTAACGTCTAAAAGCAGTAAATATTCACATATTCTTACCGGGTTTTCAGCAGAAGGTCTTCATTCGTTTTGTCTTGCACAACGCCATCGAAATTTTCAGTGTGCAAACACTTCAGAATTTTTTTTTGCCTTAATTTTTTTTTGTTTTTTGTCATAAACTCTGAAATTTGTCAAATTTTTTTCAGCAAACCGTCATTAATCGGCGCCAGGAATTATTCCCCGTCGATCCGCACCCCCCTCGACCGCCCTCGATGGTGGGAATTGCTAAATTTTGTTGTCTAAATTCCTATACAAATCAGTACCGAGGTGTAATCGTACATCGATTTTTCAGATATTTTAACGTCTAAAAGCAGTAAATATTCAAATATTCTTACCGGGTTTTCAGCAGAAGGTCTTCATTCGTTTTGTCTTGCACAACGCCATCGAAATTTTCAGTGTGCAAACACTTCAGAATTTTTTTTTGCCTTAAATTTTTTTTGTTTTTTGTCAAAAACTCTGAAATTTGTTAAATTTTTTTCAGCAAACGTCATTAATCGGCGCCAGGAATTATTCCCCGTCGATCCGCACCCCCCTCGACCGCCCCCGATGGTGGGAATTGCTAAATTTTGTTGTCTTAATTCCTATACAAATCAGTACCGAGGTGTAATGGTACATCGATTTTTCAGATATTTTAACGTCTAAAAGCAGTAAATATTCAAATATTCTTACCGGGTTTTCAGCAGAAGGTCTTCATTCGTTTTGTCTTGCACAACGCCATCGAAATTTTCAGTGTGCAAACATTTCAGAATTTTTTTTTGCCTTAAATTTTTTTTTGTTTTTTGTCAAAAACTCTGAAATTTGTCAAATTTTTTTCAGCAAACCGTCATTAATCGGCGCCAGGAATTATTCCCCGTCGATCCGCACCCCCCTCGACCGCCCCCGATGGTGGGAATTGCTAAATTTTGTTGTCTAAATTCCTATACAAATCAGTACCGAGGTGTAATGGTACATCGATTTTTCAGATATTTTAACGTCTAAAAGCAGTAAATATTCACATATTCTTACCGGGTTTTCAGCAGAAGGTCTTCATTCGTTTTGTCTTGCACAACGCCATCGAAATTTTCAGTGTGCAAACACTTCAGAATTTTTTTTTGCCTTAATTTTTTTTTGTTTTTTGTCATAAACTCTGAAATTTGTCAAATTTTTTTCAGCAAACCGTCATTAATCGGCGCCAGGAATTATTCCCCGTCGATCCGCACCCCCCTCGACCGCCCTCGATGGTGGGAATTGCTAAATTTTGTTGTCTAAATTCCTATACAAATCAGTACCGAGGTGTAATCGTACATCGATTTTTCAGATATTTTAACGTCTAAAAGCAGTAAATATTCAAATATTCTTACCGGGTTTTCAGCAGAAGGTCTTCATTCGTTTTGTCTTGCACAACGCCATCGAAATTTTCAGTGTGCAAACACTTCAGAATTTTTTTTTGCCTTAAATTTTTTTTGTTTTTTGTCAAAAACTCTGAAATTTGTTAAATTTTTTTCAGCAAACCGTCATTAATCGGCGCCAGGAATTAGTCCCCGTCGATCCGCACCCCCCTCGACCGCCCCCGATGGTGGGAATTGCTAAATTTTGTTGTCTAAATTCCTATACAAATCAGTACCGAGGTGTAATGGTACATCGATTTTTCAGATATTTTAACGTCTAAAAGCAGTAAATATTCACATATTCTTAACGGGTTTTCAGCAGAAGGTCTTCATTCGTTTTGTCTTGCACAACGCCATCGAAATTTTCAGTGTGCAAACATTTCAGAATTTTTTTTGCCTTAATTTTTTTTTGTTTTTTGTCAAAAACTCTGAAATTTGTCAAATTTTTTTCAGCAAACCGTCATTAATCGGCGCCAGGAATTATTCCCCGTCGATCCGCACCCCCCTCGACCGCCCTCGATGGTGGGAATTGCTAAATTTTGTTGTCTAAATTTCTATACAAATCAGTACCGAGGTGTAATGGTACATCGATTTTTCAGATATTTTAACGTCTAAAAGCAGTAAATATTCAAATATTCTTACCGGGTTTTCAGCAGAAGGTCTTCATTCGTTTTGTCTTGCACAACGCCATCGAAATTTTCAGTGTGCAAACACTTCAGAATTTTTTTTTGCCTTAATTTTTTTTTGTTTTTTGTCAAAAACTCTGAAATTTGTTAATTTTTTTTCAGCAAACCGTCATTAATCGGCGCCAGGAATTATTCCCCGTCGATCCGCACCCCCCTCGACCGCCCCCGATGGTGGGAATTGCTAAATTTTGTTGTCTAAATTCCTATACAAATCAGTACCGAGGTGTAATGGTACATCGATTTTTCAGATATTTTAACGTCTAAAAGCAGTAAATATTCACATATTCTTACCGGGTTTTCAGCAGAAGGTCTTCATTCGTTTTGTCTTGCACAACGCCATCGAAATTTTCAGTGTGCAAACACTTCAGAATTTTTTTTTGCCTTAATTTTTTTTTGTTTTTTGTCATAAACTCTGAAATTTGTCAAATTTTTTTCAGCAAACCGTCATTAATCGGCGCCAGGAATTATTCCCCGTCGATCCGCACCCCCCTCGACCGCCCTCGATGGTGGGAATTGCTAAATTTTGTTGTCTAAATTCCTATACAAATCAGTACCGAGGTGTAATCGTACATCGATTTTTCAGATATTTTAACGTCTAAAAGCAGTAAATATTCAAATATTCTGACCGGGTTTTCAGCAGAAGGTCTTCATTCGTTTTGTCTTGCACAACGCCATCGAAATTTTCAGTGTGCAAACACTTCAGAATTTTTTTTTGCCTTAAATTTTTTTTGTTTTTTGTCAAAAACTCTGAAATTTGTTAAATTTTTTTCAGCAAACCGTCATTAATCGGCGCCAGGAATTAGTCCCCGTCGATCCGCACCCCCCTCGACCGCCCCCGATGGTGGGAATTGCTAAATTTTGTTGTCTAAATTCCTATACAAATCAGTACCGAGGTGTAATGGTACATCGATTTTTCAGATATTTTAACGTCTAAAAGCAGTAAATATTCAAATATTCTTACCGGGTTTTCAGCAGAAGGTCTTCATTCGTTTTGTCTTGCACAACGCCATCGAAATTTTCAGTGTGCAAACATTTCCAGAATTTTTTTTTGCCTTAAATTTTTTTTGTTTTTTGTCAAAAACTCTGAAATTTGTCAAATTTTTTTCAGCAAACCGTCATTAATCGGCGCCAGGAATTATTCCCCGTCGATCCGCACCCCCCTCGACCGCCCCCGATGGTGGGAATTGCTAAATTTTGTTGTCTAAATTCCTATACAAATCAGTACCGAGGTGTAATGGTACATCGATTTTTCAGATATTTTAACGTCTAAAAGCAGTAAATATTCACATATTCTTACCGGGTTTTCAGCAGAAGGTCTTCATTCGTTTTGTCTTGCACAACGCCATCGAAATTTTCAGTGTGCAAACACTACAGAATTTTTTTTTGCCTTAATTTTTTTTTGTTTTTTGTCATAAACTCTGAAATTTGTCAAATTTTTTTCAGCAAACCGTCATTAATCGGCGCCAGGAATTATTCCCCGTCGATCCGCACCCCCCTCGACCGCCCTCGATGGTGGGAATTGCTAAATTTTGTTGTCTAAATTCCTATACAAATCAGTACCGAGGTGTAATCGTACATCGATTTTTCAGATATTTTAACGTCTAAAAGCAGTAAATATTCAAATATTCTGACCGGGTTTTCAGCAGAAGGTCTTCATTCGTTTTGTCTTGCACAACGCCATCGAAATTTTCAGTGTGCAAACACTTCAGAATTTTTTTTTGCCTTAAATTTTTTTTGTTTTTTGTCAAAAACTCTGAAATTTGTTAAATTTTTTTCAGCAAACCGTCATTAATCGGCGCCAGGAATTAGTCCCCGTCGATCCGCACCCCCCTCGACCGCCCCCGATGGTGGGAATTGCTAAATTTTGTTGTCTAAATTCCTATACAAATCAGTACCGAGGTGTAATGGTACATCGATTTTTCAGATATTTTAACGTCTAAAAGCAGTAAATATTCACATATTCTTACCGGGTTTTCAGCAGAAGGTCTTCATTCGTTTTGTCTTGCACAACGCCATCGAAATTTTCAGTGTGCAAACATTTCAGAATTTTTTTTGCCTTAATTTTTTTTTGTTTTTTGTCAAAAACTCTGAAATTTGTCAAATTTTTTTCAGCAAACCGTCATTAATCGGCGCCAGGAATTATTCCCCGTCGATCCGCACCCCCCTCGACCGCCCTCGATGGTGGGAATTGCTAAATTTTGTTGTCTAAATTCCTATACAAATCAGTACCGAGGTGTAATGGTACATCGATTTTTCAGATATTTTAACGTCTAAAAGCAGTAAATATTCAAATATTCTTACCGGGTTTTCAGCAGAAGGTCTTCATTCGTTTTGTCTTGCACAACGCCATCGAAATTTTCAGTGTGCAAACACTTCAGAATTTTTTTTTGCCTTAATTTTTTTTTGTTTTTTGTCAAAAACTCTGAAATTTGTTAATTTTTTTTCAGCAAACCGTCATTAATCGGCGCCAGGAATTATTCCCCGTCGATCCGCACCCCCCTCGACCGCCCCCGATGGTGGGAATTGCTAAATTTTGTTGTCTAAATTCCTATACAAATCAGTACCGAGGTGTAATGGTACATCGATTTTTCAGATATTTTAACGTCTAAAAGCAGTAAATATTCACATATTCTTACCGGGTTTTCAGCAGAAGGTCTTCATTCGTTTTGTCTTGCACAACGCCATCGAAATTTTCAGTGTGCAAACATTTCAGAATTTTTTTTTGCCTTAAATTTTTTTTGTTTTTTTTCAAAAACTCTGAAATTTGTCAAATTTTTTTCAGTAAACCGTCATTAATCGGCGCCAGGAATTATTCCCCGTCGATCCGCACCCCCCTCGACCGCCCCCGATGGTGGGAATTGCTAAATTTTGTTGTCTAAATTCCTATACAAATCAGTACCGAGGTGTAATGGTACATCGATTTTTCAGATATTTTAACGTCTAAAAGCAGTAAATATTCAAATATTCTTACCGGGTTTTCAGCAGAAGGTCTTCATTCGTTTTGTCTTGCACAACGCCATCGAAATTTTCAGTGTGCAAACATTTCCAGAATTTTTTTTTGCCTTAAATTTTTTTTGTTTTTTGTCAAAAACTCTGAAATTTGTCAAATTTTTTTCAGCAAACCGTCATTAATCGGCGCCAGGAATTATCCCCCGTCGATCCGCACCCCCCTCGACCGCCCCCGATGGTGGGAATTGCTAAATTTTGTTATCTAAATTCCTATACAAATCAGTACCGAGGTGTAATGGTACATCGATTTTTCAGATATTTTAACGTCTAAAAGCAGTAAATATTCAAATATTCTTACCGGGTTTTCAGCAGAAGGTCTTCATTCGTTTTGTCTTGCACAACGCCATCGAAATTTTCAGTGTGCAAACATTTCAGAATTTTTTTTTGCCTTAAATTTTTTTTGTTTTTTGTCAAAAACTCTGAAATTTGTCAAATTTTTTTCAGCAAACCGTCATTAATCGGCGCCAGGAATTATTCCCCGTCGATCCGCACCCCCCTCGACCGCCCCCGATGGTGGGAATTGCTAAATTTTGTTGTCTAAATTCCTATACAAATCAGTACCGAGGTGTAATGGTACATCGATTTTTCAGATATTTTAACGTCTAAAAGCAGTAAATATTCACATATTCTTACCGGGTTTTCAGCAGAAGGTCTTCATTCGTTTTGTCTTGCACAACGCCATTGAAATTTTCAGTGTACGAACATTTCAGATTTTTTTTTTGCCTTAAATTTTTTTTGTTTTTTGTCAAAAACTCTGAAATTTGTCAAATTTTTTTCAGCAAACCGTCATTAATCGGCGCCAGGAATTATTCCCCGTCGATCTGCACCCCCCTCGACCGCCCCCGATGGTGGGAATTGCTAAATTTTGTTGTCTAAATTCCTATACAAATCAGTACCGAGGTGTAATGGTACATCGATTTTTCAGATATTTTAACGTCTAAAAGCAGTAAATATTCAAATATTCTTACCGGGTTTTCAGCAGAAGGTCTTCATTCGTTTTGTCTTGCACAACGCCATCGAAATTTTCAGTGTGCAAACATTTCAGAATTTTTTTTTGCCTTAAATTTTTTTTGTTTTTTGTCAAAAACTCTGAAATTTGTCAAATTTTTTTCAGCAAACCGTCATTAATCGGCGCCAGGAATTATTCCCCGTCGATCCGCACCCCCCTCGACCGCCCTCGATGGTGGGAATTGCTAAATTTTGTTGTCTAAATTCCTATACAAATCAGTACCGAGGTGTAATCGTACATCGATTTTTCAGATATTTTAACGTCTAAAAGCAGTAAATATTCAAATATTCTTACCGGGTTTTCAGCAGAAGGTCTTCATTCGTTTTGTCTTGCACAACGCCATCGAAATTTTCAGTGTGCAAACACTTCAGATTTTTTTTTTGCCTTAAATTTTTTTTGTTTTTTGTCAAAAACTCTGAAATTTGTTAAATTTTTTTCAGCAAACCGTCATTAATCGGCGCCAGGAATTAGTCCCCGTCGATCCGCACCCCCCTCGACCGCCCCCGATGGTGGGAATTGCTAAATGTTGTTGTCTAAATTCCTATACAAATCAGTACCGTACCGAGGTGTAATGGTACATCGATTTTTCAGATATTTTAACGTCTAAAAGCAGTAAATATTCAAATATTCTTACCGGGTTTTCAGCAGAAGGTCTTCATTCGTTTTGTCTTGCACAACGCCATCGAAATTTTCAGTGTGCAAACATTTCAGAATTTTTTTTTGCCTTAATTTTTTTTTGTTTTTTGTCAAAAACTCTGAAATTTGTCAAATTTTTTTCAGCAAACCGTCATTAATCGGCGCCAGGAATTATTCCCCGTCGATCCGCACCCCCCTCGACCGCCCTCGATGGTGGGAATTGCTAAATTTTGTTGTCTAAATTCCTATACAAATCAGTACCGAGGTGTAATCGTACATCGATTTTTCAGATATTTTAACGTCTAAAAGCAGTAAATATTCAAATATTCTTACCGGGTTTTCAGCAGAAGGTCTTCATTCGTTTTGTCTTGCACAACGCCATCGAAATTTTCAGTGTGCAAACACTTCAGAATTTTTTTTTGCCTTAATTTTTTTTTGTTTTTTGTCAAAAAATCTGAAATTTGTCAAATTTTTTTCAGCAAACCGTCATTAATCGGCGCCAGGAATTAGTCCCCGTCGATCCGCACCCCCCTCGACCGCCCCCGATGGTGGGAATTGCTAAATTTTGTTGTCTAAATTCCTATACAAATCAGTACCGAGGTGTAATGGTACATCGAATTTTCAGATATTTTAACGTCTAAAAGCAGTAAATATTCACATATTCTTACCGGGTTTTCAGCAGAAGGTCTTCATTCGTTTTGTCTTGCACAACGCCATCGAAATTTTCAGTGTGCAAACATTTCAGAATTTTTTTTTGCCTTAAATTTTTTTTGTTTTTTTTCAAAAACTCTGAAATTTGTCAAATTTTTTTCAGTAAACCGTCATTAATCGGCGCCAGGAATTATTCCCCGTCGATCCGCACCCCCCTCGACCGCCCCCGATGGTGGGAATTGCTATATTTTGTTGTCTAAATTCCTATACAAATCAGTACCGAGGTGTAATGGTACATCGATTTTTCAGATATTTTAACGTCTAAAAGCAGTAAATATTCACATATTCTTACCGGGTTTTCAGCAGAAGGTCTTCATTCGTTTTGTCTTGCACAACGCCATCGAAATTTTCAGTGTGCAAACATTTCAGAATTTTTTTTTGCCTTAAATTTTTTTTGTTTTTTGTCAAAAACTCTGAAATTTGTCAAATTTTTTTCAGCAAACCGTCATTAATCGGCGCCAGGAATTATTCCCCGTCGATCCGCACCCCCCTCGACCGCCCCCGATGGTGGGAATTGCTAAATTTTGTTGTCTAAATTCCTATACAAATCAGTACCGAGGTGTAATGGTACATCGATTTTTCAGATATTTTAACGTCTAAAAGCAGTAAATATTCAAATATTCTTACCGGGTTTTCAGCAGAAGGTCTTCATTCGTTTTGTCTTGCACAACGCCAGCGAAATTTTCAGTGTGCAAACATTTCAGAATTTTTTTTTGCCTTAAATTTTTTTTGTTTTTTTTCAAAAACTCTGAAATTTGTCAAATATTTTTCAGTAAACCGTAATTAATCGGCGCCAGGAATTATTCCCCGTCGATCCGCACCCCCCTCGACCGCCCCCGATGGTGGGAATTGCTAAATTTTGTTTTCTAAATTCCTATACAAATCAGTACCGAGGTGTAATGGTACATCGATTTTCAGATATTTTAACGTCTAAAAGCAGTAAATATTCAAATATTCTTACTGGGTTTTCAGCAGAAGGTCTTCATTCGTTTTGTCTTGCACAACGCCATCGAAATTTTCAGTGTGCAAACATTTCAGAATTTTTTTTTGCCTTAAATTTTTTTGGTTTTTTGTCAAAAACTCTGAAATTTGTTAAATTTTTTTCAGCAAACCGTCATTAATCGGCGCCAGGAATTAGTCCCCGTCGATCCGCACCCCCCTCGACCGCCCTCGATGGTGGGAATTGCTAAATTTTGTTGTCTAAATTCCTATACAAATCAGTACCGAGGTGTAATGGTACATCGATTTTTCAGATATTTTAACGTCTAAAAGCAGTAAATATTCAAATATTCTTACCGGGTTTTCAGCAGAAGGTCTTCATTCGTTTTGTCTTGCACAACGCCATCGAAATTTTCAGTGTGCAAACATTTCAGAATTTTTTTTTGCCTTAAATTTTTTTTGTTTTTTTTCAAAAACTCTGAAATTTGTCAAATTTTTTTCAGTAAGCCGTCATTAATCGGCGCCAGGAATTATTCCCCGTCGATCCGCACCCCCCTCGACCGCCCCCGATGGTGGGAATTGCTAAATGTTGTTGTCTAAATTCCTATACAAATCAGTACCGTACCGAGGTGTAATGGTACATCGATTTTTCAGATATTTTAACGTCTAAAAGCAGTAAATATTCAAATATTCTTACCGGGTTTTCAGCAGAAGGTCTTCATTCGTTTTGTCTTGCACAACGCCATCGAAATTTTCAGTGTGCAAACATTTCAGATTTTTTTTTTTGCCTTAAATTTTTTTTGTTTTTTGTCAAAAACTCTGAAATTTGTCAAATTTTTTTCAGCAAACCGTCATTAATCGGCGCCAGGAATTATTCCCCGTCGATCCGCACCCCCCTCGACCGCCCCCGATGGTGGGAATTGCTAAATTTTGTTGTCTAAATTCCTATACAAATCAGTACCGAGGTGTAATGGTACATCGATTTTTCAGATATTTTAACGTCTAAAAGCAGTAAATATTCAAATATTCTTACCGGGTTTTCAGCAGAAGGTCTTCATTCGTTTTGTCTTGCACAACGCCATCGAAATTTTCAGTGTGCAAACATTTCAGATTTTTTTTTTGCCTTAAATTTTTTTTTGTTCTTTTTCAAAAACTCTGAAATTTGTCAAATTTTTTTCAGTAAACCGTCATTAATCGGCGCCAGGAATTATTCCCCGTCGATCCGCACCCCCCTCGACCGCCCCCGATGGTGGGAATTGCTAAATGTTGTTGTCTAAATTCCTATACAAATCAGTACCGTACCGAGGTGTAATGGTACATCGATTTTTCAGATATTTTAACGTCTAAAAGCAGTAAATATTCAAATATTCTTACCGGGTTTTCAGCAGAAGGTCTTCATTCGTTTTGTCTTGCACAACGCCATCGAAATTTTCAGTGTGCAAACATTTCAGAATTTTTTTTTGCCTTAAATTTTTTTTGTTTTTTGTCAAAAACTCTGAAATTTGTCAAATTTTTTTCAGCAAACCGTCATTAATCGGCGCCAGGAATTATTCCCCGTCGATCCGCACCCCCCTCGACCGCCCCCGATGGTGGGAATTGCTAAATTTTGTTGTCTAAATTCCTATACAAATCAGTACCGAGGTGTAATGGTACATCGATTTTTCAGATATTTTAACGTCTAAAAGCAGTAAATATTCACATATTCTTACCGGGTTTTCAGCAGAAGGTCTTCATTCGTTTTGTCTTGCACAATGCCATTGAAATTTTCAGTGTACGAACATTTCAGAATTTTTTTTTGCCTTAAATTTTTTTTGTTTTTTGTCAAAAACTCTGAAATTTGTCAAATTTTTTTCAGCAAACCGTCATTAATCGGCGCCAGGAATTATTCCCCGTCGATCCGCACCCCCCTCGACCGCCCCCGATGGTGGGAATTGCTAAATTTTGTTGTCTAAATTCCTATACAAATCAGTACCGAGGTGTAATGGTACATCGATTTTTCAGATATTTTAACGTCTAAAAGCAGTAAATATTCACATATTCTTACCGGGTTTTCAGCAGAAGGTCTTCATTCGTTTTGTCTTGCACAACGCCATCGAAATTTTCAGTGTGCAAACATTTCAGAATTTTTTTTTGCCTTAAATTTTTTTTGTTTTTTGTCAAAAACTCTGAAATTTGTCAAATTTTTTTCAGCAAACCGTCATTAATCGGCGCCAGGAATTATTCCCCGTCGATCCGCACCCCCCTCGACCGCCCTCGATGGTGGGAATTGCTAAATTTTGTTGTCTAAATTCCTATACAAATCAGTACCGAGGTGTAATCGTACATCGATTTTTCAGATATTTTAACGTCTAAAAGCAGTAAATATTCAAATATTCTTACCGGGTTTTCAGCAGAAGGTCTTCATTCGTTTTGTCTTGCACAACGCCATCGAAATTTTCAGTGTGCAAACACTTCAGAATTTTTTTTTGCCTTAAATTTTTTTTGTTTTTTGTCAAAAACTCTGAAATTTGTTAAATTTTTTTCAGCAAACCGTCATTAATCGGCGCCAGGAATTAGTCCCCGTCGATCCGCACCCCCCTCGACCGCCCCCGATGGTGGGAATTGCTAAATTTTGTTGTCTAAATTCCTATACAAATCAGTACCGAGGTGTAATGGTACATCGAATTTTCAGATATTTTAACGTCTAAAAGCAGTAAATATTCACATATTCTTACCGGGTTTTCAGCAGAAGGTCTTCATTCGTTTTGTCTTGCACAACGCCATCGAAATTTTCAGTGTGCAAACATTTCAGAATTTTTTTTTGCCTTAAATTTTTTTTGGTTTTTTGTCAAAAACTCTGAAATTTGTTAAATTTTTTTCAGCAAACCGTCATTAATCGGCGCCAGGAATTAGTCCCCGTCGATCCGCACCCCCCTCGACCGCCCTCGATGGTGGGAATTGCTAAATTTTGTTGTCTAAATTCCTATACAAATCAGTACCGAGGTGTAATGGTACATCGATTTTTCAGATATTTTAACGTCTAAAAGCAGTAAATATTCAAATATTCTTACCGGGTTTTCAGCAGAAGGTCTTCATTCGTTTTGTCTTGCACAACGCCATCGAAATTTTCAGTGTGCAAACATTTCACAATTTTTTTTTGCCTTCAATTTTTTTTGTTTTTTTTCAAAAACTCTGAAATTTGTCAAATTTTTTTCAGTAAGCCGTCATTAATCGGCGCCAGGAATTATTCCCCGTCGATCCGCACCCCCCTCGACCGCCCCCGATGGTGGGAATTGCTAAATGTTGTTGTCTAAATTCCTATACAAATCAGTACCGTACCGAGGTGTAATGGTACATCGATTTTTCAGATATTTTAACGTCTAAAAGCAGTAAATATTCAAATATTCTTACCGGGTTTTCAGCAGAAGGTCTTCATTCGTTTTGTCTTGCACAACGCCATCGAAATTTTCAGTGTGCAAACATTTCAGATTTTTTTTTTTGCCTTAAATTTTTTTTGTTTTTTGTCAAAAACTCTGAAATTTGTCAAATTTTTTTCAGCAAACCGTCATTAATCGGCGCCAGGAATTATTCCCCGTCGATCCGCACCCCCCTCGACCGCCCCCGATGGTGGGAATTGCTAAATTTTGTTGTCTAAATTCCTATACAAATCAGTACCGAGGTGTAATGGTACATCGATTTTTCAGATATTTTAACGTCTAAAAGCAGTAAATATTCAAATATTCTTACCGGGTTTTCAGCAGAAGGTCTTCATTCGTTTTGTCTTGCACAACGCCATCGAAATTTTCAGTGTGCAAACATTTCAGTTTTTTTTTTTGCCTTAAATTTTTTTTTGTTCTTTTTCAAAAACTCTGAAATTTGTCAAATTTTTTTCAGTAAACCGTCATTAATCGGCGCCAGGAATTATTCCCCGTCGATCCGCACCCCCCTCGACCGCCCCCGATGGTGGGAATTGCTAAATGTTGTTGTCTAAATTCCTATACAAATCAGTACCGTACCGAGGTGTAATGGTACATCGATTTTTCAGATATTTTAACGTCTAAAAGCAGTAAATATTCAAATATTCTTACCGGGTTTTCAGCAGAAGGTCTTCATTCGTTTTGTCTTGCACAACGCCATCGAAATTTTCAGTGTGCAAACATTTCAGAATTTTTTTTTGCCTTAAATTTTTTTTGTTTTTTGTCAAAAACTCTGAAATTTGTCAAATTTTTTTCAGCAAACCGTCATTAATCGGCGCCAGGAATTATTCCCCGTCGATCCGCACCCGCCTCGACCGCCCCCGATGGTGGGAATTGCTAAATTTTGTTGTCTAAATTCCTATACAAATCAGTACCGAGGTGTAATGGTACATCGATTTTTCAGATATTTTAACGTCTAAAAGCAGTAAATATTCACATATTCTTACCGGGTTTTCAGCAGAAGGTCTTCATTCGTTTTGTCTTGCACAACGCCATTGAAATTTTCAGTGTACGAACATTTCAGAATTTTTTTTTGCCTTAAATTTTTTTTGTTTTTTGTCAAAAACTCTGAAATTTGTCAAATTTTTTTCAGCAAACCGTCATTAATCGGCGCCAGGAATTATTCCCCGTCGATCCGCACCCCCCTCGACCGCCCCCGATGGTGGGAATTGCTAAATTTTGTTGTCTAAATTCCTATACAAATCAGTATCGAGGTGTAATGGTACATCGATTTTTCAGATATTTTAACGTCTAAAAGCAGTAAATATTCACATATTCTTACCGGGTTTTCAGCAGAAGGTCTTCATTCGTTTTGTCTTGCACAACGCCATCGAAATTTTCAGTGTGCAAACATTTCAGAATTTTTTTTTGCCTTAAATTTTTTTTGTTTTTTGTCAAAAACTCTGAAATTTGTCAAATTTTTTTCAGCAAACCGTCATTAATCGGCGCCAGGAATTATTCCCCGTCGATCCGCACCCCCCTCGACCGCCCTCGATGGTGGGAATTGCTAAATTTTGTTGTCTAAATTCCTATACAAATCAGTACCGAGGTGTAATCGTACATCGATTTTTCAGATATTTTAACGTCTAAAAGCAGTAAATATTCAAATATTCTTACCGGGTTTTCAGCAGAAGGTCTTCATTCGTTTTGTCTTGCACAACGCCATCGAAATTTTCAGTGTGCAAACACTTCAGAATTTTTTTTTGCCTTAAATTTTTTTTGTTTTTTGTCAAAAACTCTGAAATTTGTTAAATTTTTTTCAGCAAACCGTCATTAATCGGCGCCAGGAATTAGTCCCCGTCGATCCGCACCCCCCTCGACCGCCCCCGATGGTGGGAATTGCTAAATTTTGTTGTCTAAATTCCTATACAAATCAGTACCGAGGTGTAATGGTACATCGAATTTTCAGATATTTTAACGTCTAAAAGCAGTAAATATTCACATATTCTTACCGGGTTTTCAGCAGAAGGTCTTCATTCGTTTTGTCTTGCACAACGCCATCGAAATTTTCAGTGTGCAAACATTTCAGAATTTTTTTTTGCCTTAATTTTTTTTTGTTTTTTGTCAAAAACTCTGAAATTTGTCAAATTTTTTTCAGCAAACCGTCATTAATCGGCGCCAGGAATTATTCCCCGTCGATCCGCACCCCCCTCGACCGCCCCCGATGGTGGGAATTGCTAAATTTTGTTGTCTAAATTCCTATACAAATCAGTACCGAGGTGTAATGGTACATCGATTTTTCAGATATTTTAACGTCTAAAAGCAGTAAATATTCAAATATTCTTACCGGGTTTTCAGCAGAAGGTCTTCATTCGTTTTGTCTTGCACAACGCCATCGAAATTTTCAGTGTGCAAACATTTCAGATTTTTTTTTTGCCTTAAATTTTTTTTTGTTCTTTTTCAAAAACTCTGAAATTTGTCAAATTTTTTTCAGTAAACCGTCATTAATCGGCGCCAGGAATTATTCCCCGTCGATCCGCACCCCCCTCGACCGCCCCCGATGGTGGGAATTGCTAAATGTTGTTGTCTAAATTCCTATACAAATCAGTACCGTACCGAGGTGTAATGGTACATCGATTTTTCAGATATTTTAACGTCTAAAAGCAGTAAATATTCAAATATTCTTACCGGGTTTTCAGCAGAAGGTCTTCATTCGTTTTGTCTTGCACAACGCCATCGAAATTTTCAGTGTGCAAACATTTCAGAATTTTTTTTTGCCTTAAATTTTTTTTGTTTTTTGTCAAAAACTCTGAAATTTGTCAAATTTTTTTCAGCAAACCGTCATTAATCGGCGCCAGGAATTATTCCCCGTCGATCCGCACCCGCCTCGACCGCCCCCGATGGTGGGAATTGCTAAATTTTGTTGTCTAAATTCCTATACAAATCAGTACCGAGGTGTAATGGTACATCGATTTTTCAGATATTTTAACGTCTAAAAGCAGTAAATATTCACATATTCTTACCGGGTTTTCAGCAGAAGGTCTTCATTCGTTTTGTCTTGCACAACGCCATTGAAATTTTCAGTGTACGAACATTTCAGAATTTTTTTTTGCCTTAAATTTTTTTTGTTTTTTGTCAAAAACTCTGAAATTTGTCAAATTTTTTTCAGCAAACCGTCATTAATCGGCGCCAGGAATTATTCCCCGTCGATCCGCACCCCCCTCGACCGCCCCCGATGGTGGGAATTGCTAAATTTTGTTGTCTAAATTCCTATACAAATCAGTACCGAGGTGTAATGGTACATCGATTTTTCAGATATTTTAACGTCTAAAAGCAGTAAATATTCACATATTCTTACCGGGTTTTCAGCAGAAGGTCTTCATTCGTTTTGTCTTGCACAACGCCATCGAAATTTTCAGTGTGCAAACATTTCAGAATTTTTTTTTGCCTTAAATTTTTTTTGTTTTTTGTCAAAAACTCTGAAATTTGTCAAATTTTTTTCAGCAAACCGTCATTAATCGGCGCCAGGAATTATTCCCCGTCGATCCGCACCCCCCTCGACCGCCCTCGATGGTGGGAATTGCTAAATTTTGTTGTCTAAATTCCTATACAAATCAGTACCGAGGTGTAATCGTACATCGATTTTTCAGATATTTTAACGTCTAAAAGCAGTAAATATTCAAATATTCTTACCGGGTTTTCAGCAGAAGGTCTTCATTCGTTTTGTCTTGCACAACGCCATCGAAATTTTCAGTGTGCAAACACTTCAGAATTTTTTTTTGCCTTAAATTTTTTTTGTTTTTTGTCAAAAACTCTGAAATTTGTTAAATTTTTTTCAGCAAACCGTCATTAATCGGCGCCAGGAATTAGTCCCCGTCGATCCGCACCCCCCTCGACCGCCCCCGATGGTGGGAATTGCTAAATTTTGTTGTCTAAATTCCTATACAAATCAGTACCGAGGTGTAATGGTACATCGAATTTTCAGATATTTTAACGTCTAAAAGCAGTAAATATTCACATATTCTTACCGGGTTTTCAGCAGAAGGTCTTCATTCGTTTTGTCTTGCACAACGCCATCGAAATTTTCAGTGTGCAAACATTTCAGAATTTTTTTTTGCCTTAATTTTTTTTTGTTTTTTGTCAAAAACTCTGAAATTTGTCAAATTTTTTTCAGCAAACCGTCATTAATCGGCGCCAGGAATTATTCCCCGTCGATCCGCACCCCCCTCGACCGCCCTCGATGGTGGGAATTGCTAAATTTTGTTGTCTAAATTCCTATACAAATCAGTACCGAGGTGTAATCGTACATCGATTTTTCAGATATTTTAACGTCTAAAAGCAGTAAATATTCAAATATTCTTACCGGGTTTTCAGCAGAAGGTCTTCATTCGTTTTGTCTTGCACAACGCCATCGAAATTTTCAGTGTGCAAACACTTCAGAATTTTTTTTTGCCTTAATTTTTTTTTGTTTTTTGTCAAAAAATCTGAAATTTATTAAATTTTTTTCAGCAAACCGTCATTAATCGGCGCCAGGAATTAGTCCCCGTCGATCCGCACCCCCCTCGACCGCCCCCGATGGTAGGAATTGCTAAATTTTGTTGTCTAACTTCCTATACAAATCAGTACCGAGGTGTAATGGTACATCGAATTTTCAGATATTTTAACGTCTAAAAGCAGTAAATATTCACATATTCTTACCGGGTTTTCAGCAGAAGGTCTTCATTCGTTTTGTCTTGCACAACGCCATCGAAATTTTCAGTGTGCAAACATTTTAGAATTTTTTTTTGCATTAAACTTTTTTTGTTTTTTTTCAAAAACTCTGAAATTTGTCAAATTTTTTTCAGTAAACCGTCATTAATCGGCGCCAGGAATTATTCCCCGTCGATCCGCACCCCCCTCGACCGCCCCCGATGGTGGGAATTGCTAAATTTTGTTGTCTAAATTCCTATACAAATCAGTACCGAGGTGTAATGGTACATCGATTTTTCAGATATTTTAACGTCTAAAAGCAGTAAATATTCAAATATTCTTACCGGGTTTTCAGCAGAAGGTCTTCATTCGTTTTGTCTTGCACAACGCCATCGAAATTTTCAGTGTGCAAACATTTCAAAATTTTTTTTTGCCTTAAATTTTTTTTGTTTTTTGTCAAAAACTCTGAAATTTGTCAAATTTTTTTCAGCAAACCGTCATTAATCGGCGCCAGGATATATTCCCCGTCGATCCGCACCCCCCTCGACCGCCCCCGATGGTGGGAATTGCTAAATTTTGTTGTCTAAATTCCTATACAAATCAGTACCGAGGTGTAATGGTACATCGATTTTTCAGATATTTTAACGTCTAAAAGCAGTAAATATTCAAATATTCTTACCGGGTTTTCAGCAGAAGGTCTTCATTCGTTTTGTCTTGCACAACGCCATCGAAATTTTCAGTGTACGAACATTTCAGAATTTTTTTTTGCTTTAAATTTTTTTTGTTTTTGTCAAAAACTCTGAAATTTGTCAAATTTTTTTCAGCAAACCGTCATTAATCGGCGCCAGGATATATTCCCCGTCGATCCGCACCCCCCTCGACCGCCCCCGATGGTGGGAATTGCTAAATTTTGTTGTCTAAATTCCTATACAAATCAGTACCGAGGTGTAATGGTACATCGATTTTTCAGATATTTTAACGTCTAAAAGCAGTAAATATTCACATATTCTTACCGGGTTTTCAGCAGAAGGTCTTCATTCGTTTTGTCTTGCACAACGCCATCGAAATTTTCAGTGTGCAAACATTTCAGAAATTTTTTTTGCCTTAAATTTTTTTTGTTTTTTTTCAAAAACTCTGAAATTTGTCAAATTTTTTTCAGCAAACCGTCATTAATCGGCGCCAGGAATTATTCCCCGTCGATCCGCACCCCCCTCGACCGCCCCCGATGGTGGGAATTGCTAAATTTTGTTGTCTAAATTCCTATACAAATCAGTACCGAGGTGTAATGGTACATCGATTTTTCAGATATTTTAACGTCTAAAAGCAGTAAATATTCAAATATTCTTACCGGGTTTTCAGCAGAAGGTCTTCATTCGTTTTGTCTTGCACAACGCCATCGAAATTTTCAGTGTGCAAACATTTCAGATTTTTTTTTTGCCTTAAATTTTTTTTTGTTCTTTTTCAAAAACTCTGAAATTTGTCAAATTTTTTTCAGTAAACCGTCATTAATCGGCGCCAGGAATTATTCCCCGTCGATCCGCACCCCCCTCGACCGCCCCCGATGGTGGGAATTGCTAAATGTTGTTGTCTAAATTCCTATACAAATCAGTACCGTACCGAGGTGTAATGGTACATCGATTTTTCAGATATTTTAACGTCTAAAAGCAGTAAATATTCAAATATTCTTACCGGGTTTTCAGCAGAAGGTCTTCATTCGTTTTGTCTTGCACAACGCCATCGAAATTTTCAGTGTGCAAACATTTCAGAATTTTTTTTTGCCTTAAATTTTTTTTGTTTTTTGTCAAAAACTCTGAAATTTGTCAAATTTTTTTCAGCAAACCGTCATTAATCGGCGCCAGGAATTATTCCCCGTCGATCCGCACCCCCCTCGACCGCCCCCGATGGTGGAAATTGCTAAATTTTGTTGTCTAAATTCCTATACAAATCAGTACCGAGGTGTAATGGTACATCGATTTTTCAGATATTTTAACGTCTAAAAGCAGTAAATATTCACATATTCTTACCGGGTTTTCAGCAGAAGGTCTTCATTCGTTTTGTCTTGCACAACGCCATTGAAATTTTCAGTGTACGAACATTTCAGAATTTTTTTTTGCCTTAAATTTTTTTTGTTTTTTGTCAAAAACTCTGAAATTTGTCAAATTTTTTTCAGCAAACCGTCATTAATCGGCGCCAGGAATTATTCCCCGTCGATCCGCACCCCCCTCGACCGCCCCCGATGGTGGGAATTGCTAAATTTTGTTGTCTAAATTCCTATACAAATCAGTACCGAGGTGTAATGGTACATCGATTTTTCAGATATTTTAACGTCTAAAAGCAGTAAATATTCACATATTCTTACCGGGTTTTCAGCAGAAGGTCTTCATTCGTTTTGTCTTGCACAACGCCATCGAAATTTTCAGTGTGCAAACATTTCAGAATTTTTTTTTGCCTTAAATTTTTTTTGTTTTTTGTCAAAAACTCTGAAATTTGTCAAATTTTTTTCAGCAAACCGTCATTAATCGGCGCCAGGAATTATTCCCCGTCGATCCGCACCCCCCTCGACCGCCCTCGATGGTGGGAATTGCTAAATTTTGTTGTCTAAATTCCTATACAAATCAGTACCGAGGTGTAATCGTACATCGATTTTTCAGATATTTTAACGTCTAAAAGCAGTAAATATTCAAATATTCTTACCGGGTTTTCAGCAGAAGGTCTTCATTCGTTTTGTCTTGCACAACGCCATCGAAATTTTCAGTGTGCAAACACTTCAGAATTTTTTTTTGCCTTAAATTTTTTTTGTTTTTTGTCAAAAACTCTGAAATTTGTTAATTTTTTTTCAGCAAACCGTCATTAATCGGCGCCAGGAATTAGTCCCCGTCGATCCGCACCCCCCTCGACCGCCCCCGATGGTGGGAATTGCTAAATTTTGTTGTCTAAATTCCTATACAAATCAGTACCGAGGTGTAATGGTACATCGAATTTTCAGATATTTTAACGTCTAAAAGCAGTAAATATTCACATATTCTTACCGGGTTTTCAGCAGAAGGTCTTCATTCGTTTTGTCTTGCACAACGCCATCGAAATTTTCAGTGTGCAAACATTTCAGAATTTTTTTTTGCCTTAATTTTTTTTTGTTTTTTGTCAAAAACTCTGAAATTTGTCAAATTTTTTTCAGCAAACCGTCATTAATCGGCGCCAGGAATTATTCCCCGTCGATCCGCACCCCCCTCGACCGCCCTCGATGGTGGGAATTGCTAAATTTTGTTGTCTAAATTCCTATACAAATCAGTACCGAGGTGTAATCGTACATCGATTTTTCAGATATTTTAACGTCTAAAAGCAGTAAATATTCAAATATTATTACCGGGTTTTCAGCAGAAGGTCTTAATTCGTTTTGTCTTGCACAACGCCATCGAAATTTTCAGTGTGCAAACACTTCAGAATTTTTTTTTGCCTTAATTTTTTTTTGTTTTTTGTCAAAAACTCTGAAATTTGTTAAATTTTTTTCAGCAAACCGTCATTAATCGGCTCCAGGAATTAGTCCCCGTCGATCCGCACCCCCCTCGACCGCCCCCGATGGTAGGAATTGCTAAATTTTGTTGTCTAACTTCCTATACAAATCAGTACCGAGGTGTAATGGTACATCGAATTTTCAGATATTTTAACGTCTAAAAGCAGTAAATATTCACATATTCTTACCGGGTTTTCAGCAGAAGGTCTTCATTCGTTTTGTCTTGCACAACGCCATCGAAATTTTCAGTGTGCAAACATTTTAGAATTTTTTTTTGCATTAAATTTTTTTTGTCTTTTTTCAAAAACTCTGAAATTTGTCAAATTTTTTTCAGTAAACCGTCATTAATCGGCGCCAGGAATTATTCCCCGTCGATCCGCACCCCCCTCGACCGCCCCCGATGGTGGGAATTGCTAAATTTTGTTGTCTAAATTCCTATACAAATCAGTACCGAGGTGTAATGGTACATCGATTTTTCAGATATTTTAACGTCTAAAAGCAGTAAATATTCAAATATTCTTACCGGGTTTTCAGCAGAAGGTCTTCATTCGTTTTGTCTTGCACAACGCCATCGAAATTTTCAGTGTGCAAACATTTCAAAATTTTTTTTTGCCTTAAATTTTTTTTGTTTTTTGTCAAAAACTCTGAAATTTGTCAAATTTTTTTCAGCAAACCGTCATTAATCGGCGCCAGGATATATTCCCCGTCGATCCGCACCCCCCTCGACCGCCCCCGATGGTGGGAATTGCTAAATTTTGTTGTCTAAATTCCTATACAAATCAGTACCGAGGTGTAATGGTACATCGATTTTTCAGATATTTTAACGTCTAAAAGCAGTAAATATTCAAATATTCTTACCGGGTTTTCAGCAGAAGGTCTTCATTCGTTTTGTCTTGCACAACGCCATCGAAATTTTCAGTGTACGAACATTTCAGAATTTTTTTTTGCTTTAAATTTTTTTTGTTTTTGTCAAAAACTCTGAAATTTGTCAAATTTTTTTCAGCAAACCGTCATTAATCGGCGCCAGGATATATTCCCCGTCGATCCGCACCCCCCTCGACCGCCCCCGATGGTGGGAATTGCTAAATTTTGTTGTCTAAATTCCTATACAAATCAGTACCGAGGTGTAATGGTACATCGATTTTTCAGATATTTTAACGTCTAAAAGCAGTAAATATTCACATATTCTTACCGGGTTTTCAGCAGAAGGTCTTCATTCGTTTTGTCTTGCACAACGCCATCGAAATTTTCAGTGTGCAAACATTTCAGAAATTTTTTTTGCCTTAAATTTTTTTTGTTTTTTTTCAAAAACTCTGAAATTTGTCAAATTTTTTTCAGCAAACCGTCATTAATCGGCGCCAGGAATTATTCCCCGTCGATCCGCACCCCCCTCGACCGCCCCCGATGGTGGGAATTGCTAAATTTTGTTGTCTAAATTCCTATACAAATCAGTACCGAGGTGTAATGGTACATCGATTTTTCAGATATTTTAACGTCTAAAAGCAGTAAATATTCAAATATTCTTACCGGGTTTTCAGCAGAAGGTCTTCATTCGTTTTGTCTTGCACAACGCCATCGAAATTTTCAGTGTGCAAACATTTCAGAATTTTTTTTTGCCTTAAATTTTTTTTGTTTTTTTTCAAAAACTCTGAAATTTGTCAAATATTTTTCAGTAAACCGTCATTAATCGGCGCCAGGAATTATTCCCCGTCGATCCGCACCCCCCTCGACCGCCCTCGATGGTGGGAATTGCTAAATTTTGTTGTCTAAATTCCTATACAAATCAGTACCGAGGTGTAATGGTACATCGATTTTTCAGATATTTTAACGTCTAAAAGCAGTAAATATTCAAATATTCTTACCGGGTTTTCAGCAGAAGGTCTTCATTCGTTTTGTCTTGCACAACGCCATCGAAATTTTCAGTGTGCAAACATTACAGATTTTTTTTTTTGCCTTAAATTTTTTTTGTTTTTTGTCAAAAACTCTGAAATTTGTCAAATTTTTTTCAGCAAACCGTCATTAATCGGCGCCAGGAATTATTCCCCGTCGATCCGCACCCCCCTCGACCGCCCCCGATGGTGGGAATTGCTAAATTTTGTTGTCTAAATTCCTATACAAATCAGTACCGAGGTGTAATGGTACATCGATTTTTCAGATATTTTAACGTCTAAAAGCAGTAAATATTCAAATATTCTTACCGGGTTTTCAGCAGAAGGTCTTCATTCGTTTTGTCTTGCACAACGCCATCGAAATTTTCAGTGTACAAACATTTCAGAATTTTTTTTTGCCTTAAATTTTTTTTTGTTTTTTGTCAAAAACTCTGAAATTTGTCAAATTTTTTTCAGCAAACCGTCATTAATCGGCGCCAGGAATTATTCCCCGTCGATCCGCACCCCCCTCGACCGCCCCCGATGGTGGGAATTGCTAAATTTTGTTGTCTAAATTCCTATACAAATCAGTACCGAGGTGTAATGGTACATCGATTTTTCAGATATTTTAACGTCTAAAAGCAGTAAATATTCACATATTCTTACCGGGTTTTCAGCAGAAGGTCTTCATTCGTTTTGTCTTGCACAACGCCATCGAAATTTTCAGTGTGCAAACATTTCAGAATATTTTTTTGCCTTAAATTTTTTTTGTTTTTTGTCAAAAACCCTGAAATTTGTCAAATTTTTTTCAGCAAACCGTCATTAATCGGCGCCAGGAATTATTCCCCGTCGATCCGCACCCCCCTCGACCGCCCCCGATGGTGGGAATTGCTAAATTTTGTTGTCTAAATTCCTATACAAATCAGTACCGAGGTGTAATGGTACATCGATTTTTCAGATATTTTAACGTCTAAAAGCAGTAAATATTCAAATATTCTTACCGGGTTTTCAGCAGAAGGTCTTCATTCGTTTTGTCTTGCACAACGCCATCGAAATTTTCAGTGTGCAAACACTTCAGAATTTTTTTTGGCCTTAAATTTTTTTTTGTTTTTTGTCAAAAACTCTGAAATTTGTTAAATTTTTTTCAGCAAACCGTCATTAATCGGCGCCAGGAATTATTCCCCGTCGATCCGCACCCCCCTCGACCGCCCCCGATGGTGGGAATTGCTAAATTTTGTTGTCTAAATTCCTATACAAATCAGTACCGAGGTGTAATGGTACATCGATTTTTCAGATATTTTAACGTCTAAAAGCAGTAAATATTCAAATATTCTTACCAGGTTTTCAGCAGAAGGTCTTCATTCGTTTTGTCTTGCACAACGCCATCGAAATTTTCAGTGTGCAAACATTTCAGAATTTTTTTTTGCCTTAAATTTTTTTTGTTTTTTTTCAAAAACTCTGAAATTTGTCAAATTTTTTTCAGTAAACCGTCATTAATCGGCGCCAGGAATTATTCCCCGTCGATCCGCACCCCCCTCGACCGCCCCCGATGGTGGGAATTGCTAAATGTTGTTGTCTAAATTCCTATACAAATCAGTACCGTACCGAGGTGTAATGGTACATCGATTTTTCAGATATTTTAACGTCTAAAAGCAGTAAATATTCAAATATTCTTACCGGGTTTTCAGCAGAAGGTCTTCATTCGTTTTGTCTTGCACAACGCCATCGAAATTTTCAGTGTGCAAACATTTCAGATTTTTTTTTTTGCCTTAAATTTTTTTTGTTTTTTGTCAAAAACTCTGAAATTTGTCTATTTTTTTTCAGCAAACCGTCATTAATCGGCGCCAGGAATTATTCCCCGTCGATCCGCACCCCCCTCGACCGCCCCCGATGGTGGGAATTGCTAAATTTTGTTGTCTAAATTCCTATACAAATCAGTACCGAGGTGTAATGGTACATCGATTTTTCAGATATTTTAACGTCTAAAAGCAGTAAATATTCACATATTCTTACCGGGTTTTCAGCAGAAGGTCTTCATTCGTTTTGTCTTGCACAACGCCATCGAAATTTTCAGTGTACAAACATTTCAGAATTTTTTTTTGCCTTAAATTTTTTTTGTTTTTTGTCAAAAACTCTGAAATTTGTCAAATTTTTTTCAGCAAACCGTCATTAATCGGCGCCAGGAATTATTCCCCGTCGATCCGCACCCCCCTCGACCGCCCCCGATGGTGGGAATTGCTAAATTTTGTTGTCTAAATTCCTATACAAATCAGTACCGAGGTGTAATGGTACATCGATTTTTCAGATATTTTAACGTCTAAAAGCAGTAAATATTCACAACTTCTTACCGGGTTTTCAGCAGAAGGTCTTCATTCGTTTTGTCTTGCACAACGCCATTGAAATTTTCAGTGTACGAATATTTCAGAATTTTTTTTTGCCTTAAATTTTTTTTGTTTTTTGTCAAAAACTCTGAAATTTGTCAAATTTTTTTCAGCAAACCGTCATTAATCGGCGCCAGGAATTATTCCCCGTCGATCCGCACCCCCCTCGACCGCCCCCGATGGTGGGAATTGCTAAATTTTGTTGTCTAAATTCCTATACAAATCAGTACCGAGGTGTAATGGTACATCGATTTTTCAGATATTTTAACGTCTAAAAGCAGTAAATATTCAAATATTCTTACCGGGTTTTCAGCAGAAGGTCTTCATTCGTTTTGTCTTGCACAACGCCATCGAAATTTTCAGTGTGCAAACATTTCAGATTTTTTTTTTGCCTTAAATTTTTTTTGTTTTTTGTCAAAAACTCTGAAATTTGTCAAATTTTTTTCAGCAAACCGTCATTAATCGGCGCCAGGAATTATTCCCCGTCGATCCGCACCCCCCTCGACCGCCCCCGATGGTGGGAATTGCTAAATTTTGTTGTCTAAATTCCTATACAAATCAGTACCGAGGTGTAATGGTACATCGATTTTTCAGATATTTTAACGTCTAAAAGCAGTAAATATTCAAATATTCTTACCGGGTTTTCAGCAGAAGGTCTTCATTCGTTTTGTCTTGCACAACGCCATCGAAATTTTCAGTGTACAAACATTTCAGAATTTTTTTTTGCCTTAAATTTTTTTTGTTTTTTGTCAAAAACTCTGAAATTTGTCAAATTTTTTTCAGCAAACCGTCATTAATCGGCGCCAGGAATTATTCCCCGTCGATCCGCACCCCCCTCGACCGCCCCCGATGGTGGGAATTGCTAAATTTTGTTGTCTAAATTCCTATACAAATCAGTACCGAGGTGTAATGGTACATCGATTTTTCAGATATTTTAACGTCTAAAAGCAGTAAATATTCAAATATTCTTACCGGGTTTTCAGCAGAAGGTCTTCATTCGTTTTGTCTTGCACAACGCCATCGAAATTTTCAGTGTGCAAACACTTCAGAATTTTTTTTTGCCTTAAATTTTTTTTTGTTTTTTGTCAAAAACTCTGAAATTTGTTAAATTTTTTTCAGCAAACCGTCATTAATCGGCGCCAGGAATTATTCCCCGTCGATCCGCACCCCCCTCGACCGCCCCCGATGGTGGGAATTGCTAAATTTTGTTGTCTAAATTCCTATACAAATCAGTACCGAGGTGTAATGGTACATCGATTTTTCAGATATTTTAACGTCTAAAAGCAGTAAATATTCAAATATTCTTACCAGGTTTTCAGCAGAAGGTCTTCATTCGTTTTGTCTTGCACAACGCCATCGAAATTTTCAGTGTGCAAACATTTCAGAATTTTTTTTTGCCTTAAATTTTTTTTGTTTTTTTTCAAAAACTCTGAAATTTGTCAAATTTTTTTCAGCAAACCGTCATTAATCGGCGCCAGGAATTATTCCCCGTCGATCCGCACCCCCCTCGACCGCCCCCGATGGTGGGAATTGCTAAATTTTGTTGTCTAACTTCCTATACAAATCAGTACCGTACCGAGGTGTAATGGTACATCGATTTTTCAGATATTTTAACGTCTAAAAGCAGTAAATATTCACATATTCTTACCGGGTTTTCAGCAGAAGGTCTTCATTCGTTTTGTCTTGCACAACGCCATCGAAATTTTCAGTGAGCAAACATATCAGAATTTTTTTTTGCCTTAAATTTTTTTTGTTTTTTGTCAAAAACTCTGAAATTTGTTAAATTTTTTTCAGCAAACCGTCATTAATCGGCGCCAGGAATTAGTCCCCGTCGATCCGCACCCCCCTCGACCGCCCCCGATGGTGGGAATTGCTAAATTTTGTTGTCTAAATTCCTATACAAATCAGTACCGAGGTGTAATGGTACATCGATTTTTCAGATATTTTAACGTCTAAAAGCAGTAAATATTCACATATTCTTACCGGGTTTTCAGCAGAAGGTCTTCATTCGTTTTGTCTTGCACAACGCCATCGAAATTTTCAGTGTGCAAACATTTCAGATTTTTTTTTTGCCTTAAATTTTTTTTGTTTTTTGTCAAAAACTCTGAAATTTGTCAAATTTTTTTCAGCAAACCGTCATTAATCGGCGCCAGGAATTATTCCCCGTCGATCCGCACCCCCCTCGACCGCCCCCGATGGTGGGAATTGCTAAATTTTGTTGTCTAAATTCCTATACAAATCAGTACCGTACCGAGGTGTAATGGTACATCGATTTTTCAAATATTTTAACGTCTAAAAGCAGTAAATATTCAAATATTCTTACCGGGTTTTCAGCAGAAGGTCTTCATTCGTTTTGTCTTGCACAACGCCATCGAAATTTTCAGTGTGCAAACATTTCAGAATTTTTTTTTGCCTTAAATTTTTTTTGTTTTTTGTCAAAAACTCTGAAATTTGTCAAGTTCTTTTCAGCAAACCGTCATTAATCGGCGCCAGGAATTATTCCCCGTCGATCCGCACCCCCCTCGACCGCCCCCGATGGTGGGAATTGCTAAATTTTGTTGTCTAAATTCCTATACAAATCAGTACCGAGGTGTAATGGTACATCGATTTTTCAGATATTTTAACGTCTAAAAGCAGTAAATATTCAAATATTCTTACCAGGTTTTCAGCAGAAGGTCTTCATTCGTTTTGTCTTGCACAACGCCATCGAAATTTTCAGTGTGCAAACATTTCAGAATTTTTTTTTGCCTAAAATTTTTTTTGTTTTTTTTCAAAAACTCTGAAATTTGTCAAATTTTTTTCAGCAAACCGTCATTAATCGGCGCCAGGAATTATTCCCCGTCGATCCGCACCCCCCTCGACCGCCCCCGATGGTGGGAATTGCTAAATTTTGTTGTCTAACTTCCTATACAAATCAGTACCGAGGTGTAATGGTACATCGAATTTTCAGATATTTTAACGTCTAAAAGCAGTAAATATTCACATATTCTTACCGGGTTTTCAGCAGAAGGTCTTCATTCGTTTTGTCTTGCACAACGCCATCGAAATTTTCAGTGTGCAAACATTTTAGAATTTTTTTTTGCATTAAACTTTTTTTGTTTTTTTTCAAAAACTCTGAAATTTGTCAAATTTTTTTCAGTAAACCGTCATTAATCGGCGCCAGGAATTATTCCCCGTCGATCCGCACCCCCCTCGACCGCCCCCGATGGTGGGAATTGCTAAATTTTGTTGTCTAAATTCCTATACAAATCAGTACCGAGGTGTAATGGTACATCGATTTTTCAGATATTTTAACGTCTAAAAGCAGTAAATATTCAAATATTCTTACCGGGTTTTCAGCAGAAGGTCTTCATTCGTTTTGTCTTGCACAACGCCATCGAAATTTTCAGTGTGCAAACATTTCAAAATTTTTTTTTGCCTTAAATTTTTTTTGTTTTTTGTCAAAAACTCTGAAATTTGTCAAATTTTTTTCAGCAAACCGTCATTAATCGGCGCCAGGATATATTCCCCGTCGATCCGCACCCCCCTCGACCGCCCCCGATGGTGGGAATTGCTAAATTTTGTTGTCTAAATTCCTATACAAATCAGTACCGAGGTGTAATGGTACATCGATTTTTCAGATATTTTAACGTCTAAAAGCAGTAAATATTCAAATATTCTTACCGGGTTTTCAGCAGAAGGTCTTCATTCGTTTTGTCTTGCACAACGCCATCGAAATTTTCAGTGTACGAACATTTCAGAATTTTTTTTTGCTTTAAATTTTTTTTGTTTTTGTCAAAAACTCTGAAATTTGTCAAATTTTTTTCAGCAAACCGTCATTAATCGGCGCCAGGATATATTCCCCGTCGATCCGCACCCCCCTCGACCGCCCCCGATGGTGGGAATTGCTAAATTTTGTTGTCTAAATTCCTATACAAATCAGTACCGAGGTGTAATGGTACATCGATTTTTCAGATATTTTAACGTCTAAAAGCAGTAAATATTCACATATTCTTACCGGGTTTTCAGCAGAAGGTCTTCATTCGTTTTGTCTTGCACAACGCCATCGAAATTTTCAGTGTGCAAACATTTCAGAAATTTTTTTTGCCTTAAATTTTTTTTGTTTTTTTTCAAAAACTCTGAAATTTGTCAAATTTTTTTCAGCAAACCGTCATTAATCGGCGCCAGGAATTATTCCCCGTCGATCCGCACCCCCCTCGACCGCCCCCGATGGTGGGAATTGCTAAATTTTGTTGTCTAAATTCCTATACAAATCAGTACCGAGGTGTAATGGTACATCGATTTTTCAGATATTTTAACGTCTAAAAGCAGTAAATATTCAAATATTCTTACCGGGTTTTCAGCAGAAGGTCTTCATTCGTTTTGTCTTGCACAACGCCATCGAAATTTTCAGTGTGCAAACATTTCAGATTTTTTTTTTGCCTTAAATTTTTTTTTGTTCTTTTTCAAAAACTCTGAAATTTGTCAAATTTTTTTCAGTAAACCGTCATTAATCGGCGCCAGGAATTATTCCCCGTCGATCCGCACCCCCCTCGACCGCCCCCGATGGTGGGAATTGCTAAATGTTGTTGTCTAAATTCCTATACAAATCAGTACCGTACCGAGGTGTAATGGTACATCGATTTTTCAGATATTTTAACGTCTAAAAGCAGTAAATATTCAAATATTCTTACCGGGTTTTCAGCAGAAGGTCTTCATTCGTTTTGTCTTGCACAACGCCATCGAAATTTTCAGTGTGCAAACATTTCAGAATTTTTTTTTGCCTTAAATTTTTTTTGTTTTTTGTCAAAAACTCTGAAATTTGTCAAATTTTTTTCAGCAAACCGTCATTAATCGGCGCCAGGAATTATTCCCCGTCGATCCGCACCCCCCTCGACCGCCCCCGATGGTGGAAATTGCTAAATTTTGTTGTCTAAATTCCTATACAAATCAGTACCGAGGTGTAATGGTACATCGATTTTTCAGATATTTTAACGTCTAAAAGCAGTAAATATTCACATATTCTTACCGGGTTTTCAGCAGAAGGTCTTCATTCGTTTTGTCTTGCACAACGCCATTGAAATTTTCAGTGTACGAACATTTCAGAATTTTTTTTTGCCTTAAATTTTTTTTGTTTTTTGTCAAAAACTCTGAAATTTGTCAAATTTTTTTCAGCAAACCGTCATTAATCGGCGCCAGGAATTATTCCCCGTCGATCCGCACCCCCCTCGACCGCCCCCGATGGTGGGAATTGCTAAATTTTGTTGTCTAAATTCCTATACAAATCAGTACCGAGGTGTAATGGTACATCGATTTTTCAGATATTTTAACGTCTAAAAGCAGTAAATATTCACATATTCTTACCGGGTTTTCAGCAGAAGGTCTTCATTCGTTTTGTCTTGCACAACGCCATCGAAATTTTCAGTGTGCAAACATTTCAGAATTTTTTTTTGCCTTAAATTTTTTTTGTTTTTTGTCAAAAACTCTGAAATTTGTCAAATTTTTTTCAGCAAACCGTCATTAATCGGCGCCAGGAATTATTCCCCGTCGATCCGCACCCCCCTCGACCGCCCTCGATGGTGGGAATTGCTAAATTTTGTTGTCTAAATTCCTATACAAATCAGTACCGAGGTGTAATCGTACATCGATTTTTCAGATATTTTAACGTCTAAAAGCAGTAAATATTCAAATATTCTTACCGGGTTTTCAGCAGAAGGTCTTCATTCGTTTTGTCTTGCACAACGCCATCGAAATTTTCAGTGTGCAAACACTTCAGAATTTTTTTTTGCCTTAAATTTTTTTTGTTTTTTGTCAAAAACTCTGAAATTTGTTAATTTTTTTTCAGCAAACCGTCATTAATCGGCGCCAGGAATTAGTCCCCGTCGATCCGCACCCCCCTCGACCGCCCCCGATGGTGGGAATTGCTAAATTTTGTTGTCTAAATTCCTATACAAATCAGTACCGAGGTGTAATGGTACATCGAATTTTCAGATATTTTAACGTCTAAAAGCAGTAAATATTCACATATTCTTACCGGGTTTTCAGCAGAAGGTCTTCATTCGTTTTGTCTTGCACAACGCCATCGAAATTTTCAGTGTGCAAACATTTCAGAATTTTTTTTTGCCTTAATTTTTTTTTGTTTTTTGTCAAAAACTCTGAAATTTGTCAAATTTTTTTCAGCAAACCGTCATTAATCGGCGCCAGGAATTATTCCCCGTCGATCCGCACCCCCCTCGACCGCCCTCGATGGTGGGAATTGCTAAATTTTGTTGTCTAAATTCCTATACAAATCAGTACCGAGGTGTAATCGTACATCGATTTTTCAGATATTTTAACGTCTAAAAGCAGTAAATATTCAAATATTCTTACCGGGTTTTCAGCAGAAGGTCTTCATTCGTTTTGTCTTGCACAACGCCATCGAAATTTTCAGTGTGCAAACACTTCAGAATTTTTTTTTGCCTTAATTTTTTTTTGTTTTTTGTCAAAAAATCTGAAATTTGTTAAATTTTTTTCAGCAAACCGTCATTAATCGGCTCCAGGAATTAGTCCCCGTCGATCCGCACCCCCCTCGACCGCCCCCGATGGTAGGAATTGCTAAATTTTGTTGTCTAACTTCCTATACAAATCAGTACCGAGGTGTAATGGTACATCGAATTTTCAGATATTTTAACGTCTAAAAGCAGTAAATATTCACATATTCTTACCGGGTTTTCAGCAGAAGGTCTTCATTCGTTTTGTCTTGCACAACGCCATCGAAATTTTCAGTGTGCAAACATTTTAGAATTTTTTTTTGCATTAAATTTTTTTTGTTTTTTTTCAAAAACTCTGAAATTTGTCAAATTTTTTTCAGTAAACCGTCATTAATCGGCGCCAGGAATTATTCCCCGTCGATCCGCACCCCCCTCGACCGCCCCCGATGGTGGGAATTGCTAAATTTTGTTGTCTAAATTCCTATACAAATCAGTACCGAGGTGTAATGGTACATCGATTTTTCAGATATTTTAACGTCTAAAAGCAGTAAATATTCAAATATTCTTACCGGGTTTTCAGCAGAAGGTCTTCATTCGTTTTGTCTTGCACAACGCCATCGAAATTTTCAGTGTGCAAACATTTCAAAATTTTTTTTTGCCTTAAATTTTTTTTGTTTTTTGTCAAAAACTCTGAAATTTGTCAAATTTTTTTCAGCAAACCGTCATTAATCGGCGCCAGGATATATTCCCCGTCGATCCGCACCCCCCTCGACCGCCCCCGATGGTGGGAATTGCTAAATTTTGTTGTCTAAATTCCTATACAAATCAGTACCGAGGTGTAATGGTACATCGATTTTTCAGATATTTTAACGTCTAAAAGCAGTAAATATTCAAATATTCTTACCGGGTTTTCAGCAGAAGGTCTTCATTCGTTTTGTCTTGCACAACGCCATCGAAATTTTCAGTGTACGAACATTTCAGAATTTTTTTTTGCTTTAAATTTTTTTTGTTTTTGTCAAAAACTCTGAAATTTGTCAAATTTTTTTCAGCAAACCGTCATTAATCGGCGCCAGGATATATTCCCCGTCGATCCGCACCCCCCTCGACCGCCCCCGATGGTGGGAATTGCTAAATTTTGTTGTCTAAATTCCTATACAAATCAGTACCGAGGTGTAATGGTACATCGATTTTTCAGATATTTTAACGTCTAAAAGCAGTAAATATTCACATATTCTTACCGGGTTTTCAGCAGAAGGTCTTCATTCGTTTTGTCTTGCACAACGCCATCGAAATTTTCAGTGTGCAAACATTTCAGAAATTTTTTTTGCCTTAAATTTTTTTTGTTTTTTTTCAAAAACTCTGAAATTTGTCAAATTTTTTTCAGCAAACCGTCATTAATCGGCGCCAGGAATTATTCCCCGTCGATCCGCACCCCCCTCGACCGCCCCCGATGGTGGGAATTGCTAAATTTTGTTGTCTAAATTCCTATACAAATCAGTACCGAGGTGTAATGGTACATCGATTTTTCAGATATTTTAACGTCTAAAAGCAGTAAATATTCAAATATTCTTACCGGGTTTTCAGCAGAAGGTCTTCATTCGTTTTGTCTTGCACAACGCCATCGAAATTTTCAGTGTGCAAACATTTCAGAATTTTTTTTTGCCTTAAATTTTTTTTGTTTTTTTTCAAAAACTCTGAAATTTGTCAAATATTTTTCAGTAAACCGTCATTAATCGGCGCCAGGAATTATTCCCCGTCGATCCGCACCCCCCTCGACCGCCCTCGATGGTGGGAATTGCTAAATTTTGTTGTCTAAATTCCTATACAAATCAGTACCGAGGTGTAATGGTACATCGATTTTTCAGATATTTTAACGTCTAAAAGCAGTAAATATTCAAATATTCTTACCGGGTTTTCAGCAGAAGGTCTTCATTCGTTTTGTCTTGCACAACGCCATCGAAATTTTCAGTGTGCAAACATTACAGATTTTTTTTTTTGCCTTAATTTTTTTTTGTTTTTTGTCAAAAACTCTGAAATTTGTCAAATTTTTTTCAGCAAACCGTCATTAATCGGCGCCAGGAATTATTCCCCGTCGATCCGCACCCCCCTCGACCGCCCCCGATGGTGGGAATTGCTAAATTTTGTTGTCTAAATTCCTATACAAATCAGTACCGAGGTGTAATGGTACATCGATTTTTCAGATATTTTAACGTCTAAAAGCAGTAAATATTCAAATATTCTTACCGGGTTTTCAGCAGAAGGTCTTCATTCGTTTTGTCTTGCACAACGCCATCGAAATTTTCAGTGTACAAACATTTCAGAATTTTTTTTTGCCTTAAATTTTTTTTGTTTTTTGTCAAAAACTCTGAAATTTGTCAAATTTTTTTCAGCAAACCGTCATTAATCGGCGCCAGGAATTATTCCCCGTCGATCCGCACCCCCCTCGACCGCCCCCGATGGTGGGAATTGCTAAATTTTGTTGTCTAAATTCCTATACAAATCAGTACCGAGGTGTAATGGTACATCGATTTTTCAGATATTTTAACGTCTAAAAGCAGTAAATATTCACATATTCTTACCGGGTTTTCAGCAGAAGGTCTTCATTCGTTTTGTCTTGCACAACGCCATCGAAATTTTCAGTGTGCAAACATTTCAGAATTTTTTTTTGCCTTAAATTTTTTTTGTTTTTTGTCAAAAACCCTGAAATTTGTCAAATTTTTTTCAGCAAACCGTCATTAATCGGCGCCAGGAATTATTCCCCGTCGATCCGCACCCCCCTCGACCGCCCCCGATGGTGGGAATTGCTAAATTTTGTTGTCTAAATTCCTATACAAATCAGTACCGAGGTGTAATGGTACATCGATTTTTCAGATATTTTAACGTCTAAAAGCAGTAAATATTCAAATATTCTTACCGGGTTTTCAGCAGAAGGTCTTCATTCGTTTTGTCTTGCACAACGCCATCGAAATTTTCAGTGTGCAAACACTTCAGAATTTTTTTTGGCCTTAAATTTTTTTTTGTTTTTTGTCAAAAACTCTGAAATTTGTTAAATTTTTTTCAGCAAACCGTCATTAATCGGCGCCAGGAATTATTCCCCGTCGATCCGCACCCCCCTCGACCGCCCCCGATGGTGGGAATTGCTAAATTTTGTTGTCTAAATTCCTATACAAATCAGTACCGAGGTGTAATGGTACATCGATTTTTCAGATATTTTAACGTCTAAAAGCAGTAAATATTCAAATATTCTTACCAGGTTTTCAGCAGAAGGTCTTCATTCGTTTTGTCTTGCACAACGCCATCGAAATTTTCAGTGTGCAAACATTTCAGAATTTTTTTTTGCCTTAAATTTTTTTTGTTTTTTTTCAAAAACTCTGAAATTTGTCAAATTTTTTTCAGTAAACCGTCATTAATCGGCGCCAGGAATTATTCCCCGTCGATCCGCACCCCCCTCGACCGCCCCCGATGGTGGGAATTGCTAAATGTTGTTGTCTAAATTCCTATACAAATCAGTACCGTACCGAGGTGTAATGGTACATCGATTTTTCAGATATTTTAACGTCTAAAAGCAGTAAATATTCAAATATTCTTACCGGGTTTTCAGCAGAAGGTCTTCATTCGTTTTGTCTTGCACAACGCCATCGAAATTTTCAGTGTGCAAACATTTCAGATTTTTTTTTTTGCCTTAAATTTTTTTTGTTTTTTGTCAAAAACTCTGAAATTTGTCTATTTTTTTTCAGCAAACCGTCATTAATCGGCGCCAGGAATTATTCCCCGTCGATCCGCACCCCCCTCGACCGCCCCCGATGGTGGGAATTGCTAAATTTTGTTGTCTAAATTCCTATACAAATCAGTACCGAGGTGTAATGGTACATCGATTTTTCAGATATTTTAACGTCTAAAAGCAGTAAATATTCACATATTCTTACCGGGTTTTCAGCAGAAGGTCTTCATTCGTTTTGTCTTGCACAACGCCATCGAAATTTTCAGTGTACAAACATTTCAGAATTTTTTTTTGCCTTAAATTTTTTTTGTTTTTTGTCAAAAACTCTGAAATTTGTCAAATTTTTTTCAGCAAACCGTCATTAATCGGCGCCAGGAATTATTCCCCGTCGATCCGCACCCCCCTCGACCGCCCCCGATGGTGGGAATTGCTAAATTTTGTTGTCTAAATTCCTATACAAATCAGTACCGAGGTGTAATGGTACATCGATTTTTCAGATATTTTAACGTCTAAAAGCAGTAAATATTCACAACTTCTTACCGGGTTTTCAGCAGAAGGTCTTCATTCGTTTTGTCTTGCACAACGCCATTGAAATTTTCAGTGTACGAATATTTCAGAATTTTTTTTTGCCTTAAATTTTTTTTGTTTTTTGTCAAAAACTCTGAAATTTGTCAAATTTTTTTCAGCAAACCGTCATTAATCGGCGCCAGGAATTATTCCCCGTCGATCCGCACCCCCCTCGACCGCCCCCGATGGTGGGAATTGCTAAATTTTGTTGTCTAAATTCCTATACAAATCAGTACCGAGGTGTAATGGTACATCGATTTTTCAGATATTTTAACGTCTAAAAGCAGTAAATATTCAAATATTCTTACCGGGTTTTCAGCAGAAGGTCTTCATTCGTTTTGTCTTGCACAACGCCATCGAAATTTTCAGTGTGCAAACATTTCAGATTTTTTTTTTGCCTTAAATTTTTTTTGTTTTTTGTCAAAAAATCTGAAATTTTTCAAATTTTTTTCAGCAAACCGTCATTAATCGGCGCCAGGAATTATTCCCCGTCGATCCGCACCCCCCTCGACCGCCCCCGATGGTGGGAATTGCTAAATTTTGTTGTCTAAATTCCTATACAAATCAGTACCGAGGTGTAATGGTACATCGATTTTTCAGATATTTTAACGTCTAAAAGCAGTAAATATTCAAATATTCTTACCGGGTTTTCAGCAGAAGGTCTTCAATCGTTTTGTCTTGCACAACGCCATCGAAATTTTCAGTGTACAAACATTTCAGAATTTTTTTTTGCCTTAAATTTTTTTTGTTTTTTGTCAAAAACTCTGAAATTTGTCAAATTTTTTTCAGCAAACCGTCATTAATCGGCGCCAGGAATTATTCCCCGTCGATCCGCACCCCCCTCGACCGCCCCCGATGGTGGGAATTGCTAAATTTTGTTGTCTAAATTCCTATACAAATCAGTACCGAGGTGTAATGGTACATCGATTTTTCAGATATTTTAACGTCTAAAAGCAGTAAATATTCAAATATTCTTACCGGGTTTTCAGCAGAAGGTCTTCATTCGTTTTGTCTTGCACAACGCCATCGAAATTTTCAGTGTGCAAACACTTCAGAATTTTTTTTTGCCTTAAATTTTTTTTTGTTTTTTGTCAAAAACTCTGAAATTTGTTAAATTTTTTTCAGCAAACCGTCATTAATCGGCGCCAGGAATTATTCCCCGTCGATCCGCACCCCCCTCGACCGCCCCCGATGGTGGGAATTGCTAAATTTTGTTGTCTAAATTCCTATACAAATCAGTACCGAGGTGTAATGGTACATCGATTTTTCAGATATTTTAACGTCTAAAAGCAGTAAATATTCAAATATTCTTACCAGGTTTTCAGCAGAAGGTCTTCATTCGTTTTGTCTTGCACAACGCCATCGAAATTTTCAGTGTGCAAACATTTCAGAATTTTTTTTTGCCTTAAATTTTTTTTGTTTTTTTTCAAAAACTCTGAAATTTGTCAAATTTTTTTCAGCAAACCGTCATTAATCGGCGCCAGGAATTATTCCCCGTCGATCCGCACCCCCCTCGACCGCCCCCGATGGTGGGAATTGCTAAATTTTGTTGTCTAACTTCCTATACAAATCAGTACCGTACCGAGGTGTAATGGTACATCGATTTTTCAGATATTTTAACGTCTAAAAGCAGTAAATATTCACATATTCTTACCGGGTTTTCAGCAGAAGGTCTTCATTCGTTTTGTCTTGCACAACGCCATCGAAATTTTCAGTGTGCAAACATATCAGAATTTTTTTTTGCCTTAAATTTTTTTTGTTTTTTGTCAAAAACTCTGAAATTTGTTAAATTTTTTTCAGCAAACCGTCATTAATCGGCGCCAGGAATTAGTCCCCGTCGATCCGCACCCCCCTCGACCGCCCCCGATGGTGGGAATTGCTAAATTTTGTTGTCTAAATTCCTATACAAATCAGTACCGAGGTGTAATGGTACATCGATTTTTCAGATATTTTAACGTCTAAAAGCAGTAAATATTCACATATTCTTACCGGGTTTTCAGCAGAAGGTCTTCATTCGTTTTGTCTTGCACAACGCCATCGAAATTTTCAGTGTGCAAACATTTCAGATTTTTTTTTTGCCTTAAATTTTTTTTGTTTTTTGTCAAAAACTCTGAAATTTGTCAAATTTTTTTCAGCAAACCGTCATTAATCGGCGCCAGGAATTATTCCCCGTCGATCCGCACCCCCCTCGACCGCCCCCGATGGTGGGAATTGCTAAATTTTGTTGTCTAAATTCCTATACAAATCAGTACCGTACCGAGGTGTAATGGTACATCGATTTTTCAAATATTTTAACGTCTAAAAGCAGTAAATATTCAAATATTCTTACCGGGTTTTCAGCAGAAGGTCTTCATTCGTTTTGTCTTGCACAACGCCATCGAAATTTTCAGTGTGCAAACATTTCAGAATTTTTTTTTGCCTTAAATTTTTTTTGTTTTTTGTCAAAAACTCTGAAATTTGTCAAGTTCTTTTCAGCAAACCGTCATTAATCGGCGCCAGGAATTATTCCCCGTCGATCCGCACCCCCCTCGACCGCCCCCGATGGTGGGAATTGCTAAATTTTGTTGTCTAAATTCCTATACAAATCAGTACCGAGGTGTAATGGTACATCGATTTTTCAGATATTTTAACGTCTAAAAGCAGTAAATATTCAAATATTCTTACCGGGTTTTCAGCAGAAGGTCTTCATTCGTTTTGTCTTGCACAACGCCATCGAAATTTTCAGTGTGCAAACATTTCAGAATTTTTTTTTGCCTTAAATTTTTTTTGTTTTTTGTCAAAAACTCTGAAATTTGTCAAATTTTTTTCAGCAAACCGTCATTAATCGGCGCCAGGAATTATTGCCCGTCGATCCGCACCCCCCTCGACCGCCCCCGATGGTGGGAATTGCTAAATTTTGTTGTCTAAATTCCTATACAAATCAGTACCGAGGTGTAATGGTACATCGATTTTTCAGATATTTTAACGTCTAAAAGCAGTAAATATTCAAATATTCTTACCGGGTTTTCAGCAGAAGGTCTTCATTCGTTTTGACTTGCACAACGCCATCGAAATTTTCAGTGTGCAAACATTTCAGAATTTTTTTTTGCCTTAAATTTTTTTTGTTTTTTGTCAAAAACTCTGAAATTTGTCAAATTTTTTTCAGCAAACCGTCATTAATCGGCGCCAGGAATTATTCCCCGTCGATCCGCACCCCCCTCGACCGCCCCCGATGGTGGGAATTGCTAAATTTTGTTGTCTAAATTCCTATACAAATCAGTACCGTACCGAGGTGTAATGGTACATCGATTTTTCAGATATTTTAACGTCTAAAAGCAGTAAATATTCACATATTCTTACCGGGTTTTCAGCAGAAGGTCTTCATTCGTTTTGTCTTGCACAACGCCATCGAAATTTTCAGTGTGCAAACATTTCAGAATTTTTTTTTGCCTTAAATTTTTTTTGTTTTTTTTCAAAAACTCTGAAATTTGTCAAATTTTTTTCAGTAAACCGTCATTAATCGGCGCCAGGAATTATTCCCCGTCGATCCGCACCCCCCTCGACCGCCCCCGATGGTGGGAATTGCTAAATGTTGTTGTCTAAATTCCTATACAAATCAGTACCGTACCGAGGTGTAATGGTACATCGATTTTTCAGATATTTTAACGTCTAAAAGCAGTAAATATTCAAATATTCTTACCGGGTTTTCAGCAGAAGGTCTTCATTCGTTTTGTCTTGCACAACGCCATCGAAATTTTCAGTGTGCAAACATTTCAGATTTTTTTTTTTGCCTTAAATTTTTTTTGTTTTTTGTCAAAAACTCTGAAATTTGTCTATTTTTTTTCAGCAAACCGTCATTAATCGGCGCCAGGAATTATTCCCCGTCGATCCGCACCCCCCTCGACCGCCCCCGATGGTGGGAATTGCTAAATTTTGTTGTCTAAATTCCTATACAAATCAGTACCGAGGTGTAATGGTACATCGATTTTTCAGATATTTTAACGTCTAAAAGCAGTAAATATTCACATATTCTTACCGGGTTTTCAGCAGAAGGTCTTCATTCGTTTTGTCTTGCACAACGCCATCGAAATTTTCAGTGTACAAACATTTCAGAATTTTTTTTTGCCTTAAATTTTTTTTGTTTTTTGTCAAAAACTCTGAAATTTGTCAAATTTTTTTCAGCAAACCGTCATTAATCGGCGCCAGGAATTATTCCCCGTCGATCCGCACCCCCCTCGACCGCCCCCGATGGTGGGAATTGCTAAATTTTGTTGTCTAAATTCCTATACAAATCAGTACCGAGGTGTAATGGTACATCGATTTTTCAGATATTTTAACGTCTAAAAGCAGTAAATATTCACAACTTCTTACCGGGTTTTCAGCAGAAGGTCTTCATTCGTTTTGTCTTGCACAACGCCATTGAAATTTTCAGTGTACGAATATTTCAGAATTTTTTTTTGCCTTAAATTTTTTTTGTTTTTTGTCAAAAACTCTGAAATTTGTCAAATTTTTTTCAGCAAACCGTCATTAATCGGCGCCAGGAATTATTCCCCGTCGATCCGCACCCCCCTCGACCGCCCCCGATGGTGGGAATTGCTAAATTTTGTTGTCTAAATTCCTATACAAATCAGTACCGAGGTGTAATGGTACATCGATTTTTCAGATATTTTAACGTCTAAAAGCAGTAAATATTCAAATATTCTTACCGGGTTTTCAGCAGAAGGTCTTCATTCGTTTTGTCTTGCACAACGCCATCGAAATTTTCAGTGTGCAAACATTTCATATTTTTTTTTTTGCCTTAAATTTTTTTTGTTTTTTGTCAAAAACTCTGAAATTTGTCAAATTTTTTTCAGCAAACCGTCATTAATCGGCGCCAGGAATTATTCCCCGTCGATCCGCACCCCCCTCGACCGCCCCCGATGGTGGGAATTGCTAAATTTTGTTGTCTAAATTCCTATACAAATCAGTACCGAGGTGTAATGGTACATCGATTTTTCAGATATTTTAACGTCTAAAAGCAGTAAATATTCAAATATTCTTACCGGGTTTTCAGCAGAAGGTCTTCATTCGTTTTGTCTTGCACAACGCCATCGAAATTTTCAGTGTACAAACATTTCAGAATTTTTTTTTGCCTTAAATTTTTTTTGTTTTTTGTCAAAAACTCTGAAATTTGTCAAATTTTTTTCAGCAAACCGTCATTAATCGGCGCCAGGAATTATTCCCCGTCGATCCGCACCCCCCTCGACCGCCCCCGATGGTGGGAATTGCTAAATTTTGTTGTCTAAATTCCTATACAAATCAGTACCGAGGTGTAATGGTACATCGATTTTTCAGATATTTTAACGTCTAAAAGCAGTAAATATTCAAATATTCTTACCGGGTTTTCAGCAGAAGGTCTTCATTCGTTTTGTCTTGCACAACGCCATCGAAATTTTCAGTGTGCAAACACTTCAGAATTTTTTTTTGCCTTAAATTTTTTTTTGTTTTTTGTCAAAAACTCTGAAATTTGTTAAATTTTTTTCAGCAAACCGTCATTAATCGGCGCCAGGAATTATTCCCCGTCGATCCGCACCCCCCTCGACCGCCCCCGATGGTGGGAATTGCTAAATTTTGTTGTCTAAATTCCTATACAAATCAGTACCGAGGTGTAATGGTACATCGATTTTTCAGATATTTTAACGTCTAAAAGCAGTAAATATTCAAATATTCTTACCAGGTTTTCAGCAGAAGGTCTTCATTCGTTTTGTCTTGCACAACGCCATCGAAATTTTCAGTGTGCAAACATTTCAGAATTTTTTTTTGCCTTAAATTTTTTTTGTTTTTTTTCAAAAACTCTGAAATTTGTCAAATTTTTTTCAGCAAACCGTCATTAATCGGCGCCAGGAATTATTCCCCGTCGATCCGCACCCCCCTCGACCGCCCCCGATGGTGGGAATTGCTAAATTTTGTTGTCTAAATTCCTATACAAATCAGTACCGTACCGAGGTGTAATGGTACATCGATTTTTCAGATATTTTAACGTCTAAAAGCAGTAAATATTCACATATTCTTACCGGGTTTTCAGCAGAAGGTCTTCATTCGTTTTGTCTTGCACAACGCCATCGAAATTTTCAGTGTGCAAACATATCAGAATTTTTTTTTGCCTTAAATTTTTTTTGTTTTTTGTCAAAAACTCTGAAATTTGTTAAATTTTTTTCAGCAAACCGTCATTAATCGGCGCCAGGAATTAGTCCCCGTCGATCCGCACCCCCCTCGACCGCCCCCGATGGTGGGAATTGCTAAATTTTGTTGTCTAAATTCCTATACAAATCAGTACCGAGGTGTAATGGTACATCGATTTTTCAGATATTTTAACGTCTAAAAGCAGTAAATATTCACATATTCTTACCGGGTTTTCAGCAGAAGGTCTTCATTCGTTTTGTCTTGCACAACGCCATCGAAATTTTCAGTGTGCAAACATTTCAGATTTTTTTTTTGCCTTAAATTTTTTTTGTTTTTTGTCAAAAACTCTGAAATTTGTCAAATTTTTTTCAGCAAACCGTCATTAATCGGCGCCAGGAATTATTCCCCGTCGATCCGCACCCCCCTCGACCGCCCCCGATGGTGGGAATTGCTAAATTTTGTTGTCTAAATTCCTATACAAATCAGTACCGTACCGAGGTGTAATGGTACATCGATTTTTCAAATATTTTAACGTCTAAAAGCAGTAAATATTCAAATATTCTTACCGGGTTTTCAGCAGAAGGTCTTCATTCGTTTTGTCTTGCACAACGCCATCGAAATTTTCAGTGTGCAAACATTTCAGAATTTTTTTTTGCCTTAAATTTTTTTTGTTTTTTGTCAAAAACTCTGAAATTTGTCAAGTTCTTTTCAGCAAACCGTCATTAATCGGCGCCAGGAATTATTCCCCGTCGATCCGCACCCCCCTCGACCGCCCCCGATGGTGGGAATTGCTAAATTTTGTTGTCTAAATTCCTATACAAATCAGTACCGAGGTGTAATGGTACATCGATTTTTCAGATATTTTAACGTCTAAAAGCAGTAAATATTCAAATATTCTTACCGGGTTTTCAGCAGAAGGTCTTCATTCGTTTTGTCTTGCACAACGCCATCGAAATTTTCAGTGTGCAAACATTTCAGAATTTTTTTTTGCCTTAAATTTTTTTTGTTTTTTGTCAAAAACTCTGAAATTTGTCAAATTTTTTTCAGCAAACCGTCATTAATCGGCGCCAGGAATTATTGCCCGTCGATCCGCACCCCCCTCGACCGCCCCCGATGGTGGGAATTGCTAAATTTTGTTGTCTAAATTCCTATACAAATCAGTACCGAGGTGTAATGGTACATCGATTTTTCAGATATTTTAACGTCTAAAAGCAGTAAATATTCAAATATTCTTACCGGGTTTTCAGCAGAAGGTCTTCATTCGTTTTGACTTGCACAACGCCATCGAAATTTTCAGTGTGCAAACATTTCAGAATTTTTTTTTGCCTTAAATTTTTTTTGTTTTTTGTCAAAAACTCTGAAATTTGTCAAATTTTTTTCAGCAAACCGTCATTAATCGGCGCCAGGAATTATTCCCCGTCGATCCGCACCCCCCTCGACCGCCCCCGATGGTGGGAATTGCTAAATTTTGTTGTCTAAATTCCTATACAAATCAGTACCGTACCGAGGTGTAATGGTACATCGATTTTTCAGATATTTTAACGTCTAAAAGCAGTAAATATTCACATATTCTTACCGGGTTTTCAGCAGAAGGTCTTCATTCGTTTTGTCTTGCACAACGCCATCGAAATTTTCAGTGTGCAAACATTTCAGAATTTTTTTTTGCCTTAAATTTTTTTTGTTTTTTTTCAAAAACTCTGAAATTTGTCAAATTTTTTTCAGTAAACCGTCATTAATCGGCGCCAGGAATTATTGCCCGTCGATCCGCACCCCCCTCGACCGCCCCCGATGGTGGGAATTGCTAAATGTTGTTGTCTAAATTCCTATACAAATCAGTACCGTACCGAGGTGTAATGGTACATCGATTTTTCAGATATTTTAACGTCTAAAAGCAGTAAATATTCAAATATTCTTACCGGGTTTTCAGCAGAAGGTCTTCATTCGTTTTGTCTTGCACAACGCCATCGAAATTTTCAGTGTGCAAACATTTCAGAATTTTTTTTTGACTTAAATTTTTTTTGTTTTTTGTCAAAAACTCTGAAATTTGTCAAATTTTTTTCAGCAAACCGTCATTAATCGGCGCCAGGAATTATTGCCCGTCGATCCGCACCCCCCTCGACCGCCCCCGATGGTGGGAATTGCTAAATTTTGTTGTCTAAATTCCTATACAAATCAGTACCGAGGTGTAATGGTACATCGATTTTTCAGATATTTTAACGTCTAAAAGCAGTAAATATTCAAATATTCTTACCGGGTTTTCAGCAGAAGGTCTTCATTCGTTTTGACTTGCACAACGCCATCGAAATTTTCAGTGTGCAAACATTTCAGAATTTTTTTTTGCCTTAAATTTTTTTTGTTTTTTGTCAAAAACTCTGAAATTTGTCAAATTTTTTTCAGCAAACCGTCATTAATCGGCGCCAGGAATTATTCCCCGTCGATCCGCACCCCCCTCGACCGCCCCCGATGGTGGGAATTGCTAAATTTTGTTGTCTAAATTCCTATACAAATCAGTACCGTACCGAGGTGTAATGGTACATCGATTTTTCAGATATTTTAACGTCTAAAAGCAGTAAATATTCACATATTCTTACCGGGTTTTCAGCAGAAGGTCTTCATTCGTTTTGTCTTGCACAACGCCATCGAAATTTTCAGTGTGCAAACATTTCAGAATTTTTTTTTGCCTTAAATTTTTTTTGTTTTTTTTCAAAAACTCTGAAATTTGTCAAATTTTTTTCAGTAAACCGTCATTAATCGGCGCCAGGAATTATTCCCCGTCGATCCGCACCCCCCTCGACCGCCCCCGATGGTGGGAATTGCTAAATTTTGTTGTCTAAATTCCTATACAAATCAGTACCGAGGTGTAATGGTACATCGATTTTTCAGATATTTTAACGTCTAAAAGCAGTAAATATTCAAATATTCTTACCGGGTTTTCAGCAGAAGGTCTTCATTCGTTTTGTCTTGCACAACGCCATCGAAATTTTCAGTGTGCAAACATTTCCAGAATTTTTTTTTGCCTTAAATTTTTTTTGTTTTTTGTCAAAAACTCTGAAATTTGTCAAATTTTTTTCAGCAAACCGTCATTAATCGGCGCCAGGAATTATTCCCCGTCGATCCGCACCCCCCTCGACCGCCCCCGATGGTGGGAATTGCTAAATTTTGTTATCTAAATTCCTATACAAATCAGTACCGAGGTGTAATGGTACATCGATTTTTCAGATATTTTAACGTCTAAAAGCAGTAAATATTCAAATATTCTTACCGGGTTTTCAGCAGAAGGTCTTCATTCGTTTTGTCTTGCACAACGCCATCGAAATTTTCAGTGTGCAAACATTTCAGAATTTTTTTTTGCCTTAAATTTTTTTTGTTTTTTGTCAAAAACTCTGAAATTTGTCAAATTTTTTTCAGCAAACGTCATTAATCGGCGCCAGGAATTATTCCCCGTCGATCCGCACCCCCCTCGACCGCCCCCGATGGTGGGAATTGCTAAATTTTGTTGTCTAAATTCCTATACAAATCAGTACCGAGGTGTAATGGTACATCGATTTTTCAGATATTTTAACGTCTAAAAGCAGTAAATATTCAAATATTCTTACCGGGTTTTCAGCAGAAGGTCTTCATTCGTTTTGTCTTGCACAACGCCATCGAAATTTTCAGTGTGCAAACATTTCAGAATTTTTTTTTGCCTTAAATTTTTTTTGTTTTTTGTCAAAAACTCTGAAATTTGTCAAATTTTTTTCAGCAAACGTCATTAATCGGAGCCAGGAATTATTCCCCGTCGATCCGCACCCCCCTCGACCGCCCCCGATGGTGGGAATTGCTAAATTTTGTTGTCTAAATTCCTATACAAATCAGTACCGAGGTGTAATGGTACATCGATTTTTCAGATATTTTAACGTCTAAAAGCAGTAAATATTCAAATATTCTTACCAGGTTTTCAGCAGAAGGTCTTCATTCGTTTTGTCTTGCACAACGCCATCGAAATTTTCAGTGTGCAAACATTTCAGAATTTTTTTTTGCCTTAAATTTTTTTTGTTTTTTTTCAAAAACTCTGAAATTTGTCAAATTTTTTTCAGTAAACCGTCATTAATCGGCGCCAGGAATTATTCCCCGTCGATCCGCACCCCCCTCGACCGCCCCCGATGGTGGGAATTGCTAAATGTTTTTGTCTAAATTCCTATACAAATCAGTACCGTACCGAGGTGTAATGGTACATCGATTTTTCAGATATTTTAACGTCTAAAAGCAGTAAATATTCAAATATTCTTACCGGGTTTTCAGCAGAAGGTCTTCATTCGTTTTGTCTTGCACAACGCCATCGAAATTTTCAGTGTGCAAACATTTCAGATTTTTTTTTTTGCCTTAAATTTTTTTTGTTTTTTGTCAAAAACTCTGAAATTTGTCTATTTTTTTTCAGCAAACCGTCATTAATCGGCGCCAGGAATTATTCCCCGTCGATCCGCACCCCCCTCGACCGCCCCCGATGGTGGGAATTGCTAAATTTTGTTGTCTAAATTCCTATACAAATCAGTACCGAGGTGTAATGGTACATCGATTTTTCAGATATTTTAACGTCTAAAAGCAGTAAATATTCACATATTCTTACCGGGTTTTCAGCAGAAGGTCTTCATTCGTTTTGTCTTGCACAACGCCATCGAAATTTTCAGTGTACAAACATTTCAGAATTTTTTTTTGCCTTAAATTTTTTTTGTTTTTTGTCAAAAACTCTGAAATTTGTCAAATTTTTTTCAGCAAACCGTCATTAATCGGCGCCAGGAATTATTCCCCGTCGATCCGCACCCCCCTCGACCGCCCCCGATGGTGGGAATTGCTAAATTTTGTTGTCTAAATTCCTATACAAATCAGTACCGAGGTGTAATGGTACATCGATTTTTCAGATATTTTAACGTCTAAAAGCAGTAAATATTCACAACTTCTTACCGGGTTTTCAGCAGAAGGTCTTCATTCGTTTTGTCTTGCACAACGCCATTGAAATTTTCAGTGTACGAATATTTCAGAATTTTTTTTTGCCTTAAATTTTTTTTGTTTTTTGTCAAAAACTCTGAAATTTGTCAAATTTTTTTCAGCAAACCGTCATTAATCGGCGCCAGGAATTATTCCCCGTCGATCCGCACCCCCCTCGACCGCCCCCGATGGTGGGAATTGCTAAATTTTGTTGTCTAAATTCCTATACAAATCAGTACCGAGGTGTAATGGTACATCGATTTTTCAGATATTTTAACGTCTAAAAGCAGTAAATATTCAAATATTCTTACCGGGTTTTCAGCAGAAGGTCTTCATTCGTTTTGTCTTGCACAACGCCATCGAAATTTTCAGTGTGCAAACATTTCAGATTTTTTTTTTTGCCTTAAATTTTTTTTGTTTTTTGTCAAAAACTCTGAAATTTGTCAAATTTTTTTCAGCAAACCGTCATTAATCGGCGCCAGGAATTATTCCCCGTCGATCCGCACCCCCCTCGACCGCCCCCGATGGTGGGAATTGCTAAATTTTGTTGTCTAAATTCCTATACAAATCAGTACCGAGGTGTAATGGTACATCGATTTTTCAGATATTTTAACGTCTAAAAGCAGTAAATATTCAAATATTCTTACCGGGTTTTCAGCAGAAGGTCTTCATTCGTTTTGTCTTGCACAACGCCATCGAAATTTTCAGTGTACAAACATTTCAGAATTTTTTTTTGCCTTAAATTTTTTTTGTTTTTTGTCAAAAACTCTGAAATTTGTCAAATTTTTTTCAGCAAACCGTCATTAATCGGCGCCAGGAATTATTCCCCGTCGATCCGCACCCCCCTCGACCGCCCCCGATGGTGGGAATTGCTAAATTTTGTTGTCTAAATTCCTATACAAATCAGTACCGAGGTGTAATGGTACATCGATTTTTCAGATATTTTAACGTCTAAAAGCAGTAAATATTCAAATATTCTTACCGGGTTTTCAGCAGAAGGTCTTCATTCGTTTTGTCTTGCACAACGCCATCGAAATTTTCAGTGTGCAAACACTTCAGAATTTTTTTTTGCCTTAAATTTTTTTTTGTTTTTTGTCAAAAACTCTGAAATTTGTTAAATTTTTTTCAGCAAACCGTCATTAATCGGCGCCAGGAATTATTCCCCGTCGATCCGCACCCCCCTCGACCGCCCCCGATGGTGGGAATTGCTAAATTTTGTTGTCTAAATTCCTATACAAATCAGTACCGAGGTGTAATGGTACATCGATTTTTCAGATATTTTAACGTCTAAAAGCAGTAAATATTCAAATATTCTTACCAGGTTTTCAGCAGAAGGTCTTCATTCGTTTTGTCTTGCACAACGCCATCGAAATTTTCAGTGTGCAAACATTTCAGAATTTTTTTTTGCCTTAAATTTTTTTTGTTTTTTTTCAAAAACTCTGAAATTTGTCAAATTTTTTTCAGCAAACCGTCATTAATCGGCGCCAGGAATTATTCCCCGTCGATCCGCACCCCCCTCGACCGCCCCCGATGGTGGGAATTGCTAAATTTTGTTGTCTAACTTCCTATACAAATCAGTACCGTACCGAGGTGTAATGGTACATCGATTTTTCAGATATTTTAACGTCTAAAAGCAGTAAATATTCACATATTCTTACCGGGTTTTCAGCAGAAGGTCTTCATTCGTTTTGTCTTGCACAACGCCATCGAAATTTTCAGTGTGCAAACATATCAGAATTTTTTTTTGCCTTAAATTTTTTTTGTTTTTTGTCAAAAACTCTGAAATTTGTTAAATTTTTTTCAGCAAACCGTCATTAATCGGCGCCAGGAATTAGTCCCCGTCGATCCGCACCCCCCTCGACCGCCCCCGATGGTGGGAATTGCTAAATTTTGTTGTCTAAATTCCTATACAAATCAGTACCGAGGTGTAATGGTACATCGATTTTTCAGATATTTTAACGTCTAAAAGCAGTAAATATTCACATATTCTTACCGGGTTTTCAGCAGAAGGTCTTCATTCGTTTTGTCTTGCACAACGCCATCGAAATTTTCAGTGTGCAAACATTTCAGATTTTTTTTTTGCCTTAAATTTTTTTTGTTTTTTGTCAAAAACTCTGAAATTTGTCAAATTTTTTTCAGCAAACCGTCATTAATCGGCGCCAGGAATTATTCCCCGTCGATCCGCACCCCCCTCGACCGCCCCCGATGGTGGGAATTGCTAAATTTTGTTGTCTAAATTCCTATACAAATCAGTACCGTACCGAGGTGTAATGGTACATCGATTTTTCAAATATTTTAACGTCTAAAAGCAGTAAATATTCAAATATTCTTACCGGGTTTTCAGCAGAAGGTCTTCATTCGTTTTGTCTTGCACAACGCCATCGAAATTTTCAGTGTGCAAACATTTCAGAATTTTTTTTTGCCTTAAATTTTTTTTGTTTTTTGTCAAAAACTCTGAAATTTGTCAAGTTCTTTTCAGCAAACCGTCATTAATCGGCGCCAGGAATTATTCCCCGTCGATCCGCACCCCCCTCGACCGCCCCCGATGGTGGGAATTGCTAAATTTTGTTGTCTAAATTCCTATACAAATCAGTACCGAGGTGTAATGGTACATCGATTTTTCAGATATTTTAACGTCTAAAAGCAGTAAATATTCAAATATTCTTACCGGGTTTTCAGCAGAAGGTCTTCATTCGTTTTGTCTTGCACAACGCCATCGAAATTTTCAGTGTGCAAACATTTCAGAATTTTTTTTTGCCTTAAATTTTTTTTGTTTTTTGTCAAAAACTCTGAAATTTGTCAAATTTTTTTCAGCAAACCGTCATTAATCGGCGCCAGGAATTATTGCCCGTCGATCCGCACCCCCCTCGACCGCCCCCGATGGTGGGAATTGCTAAATTTTGTTGTCTAAATTCCTATACAAATCAGTACCGAGGTGTAATGGTACATCGATTTTTCAGATATTTTAACGTCTAAAAGCAGTAAATATTCAAATATTCTTACCGGGTTTTCAGCAGAAGGTCTTCATTCGTTTTGACTTGCACAACGCCATCGAAATTTTCAGTGTGCAAACATTTCAGAATTTTTTTTTGCCTTAAATTTTTTTTGTTTTTTGTCAAAAACTCTGAAATTTGTCAAATTTTTTTCAGCAAACCGTCATTAATCGGCGCCAGGAATTATTCCCCGTCGATCCGCACCCCCCTCGACCGCCCCCGATGGTGGGAATTGCTAAATTTTGTTGTCTAAATTCCTATACAAATCAGTACCGTACCGAGGTGTAATGGTACATCGATTTTTCAGATATTTTAACGTCTAAAAGCAGTAAATATTCACATATTCTTACCGGGTTTTCAGCAGAAGGTCTTCATTCGTTTTGTCTTGCACAACGCCATCGAAATTTTCAGTGTGCAAACATTTCAGAATTTTTTTTTGCCTTAAATTTTTTTTGTTTTTTTTCAAAAACTCTGAAATTTGTCAAATTTTTTTCAGTAAACCGTCATTAATCGGCGCCAGGAATTATTCCCCGTCGATCCGCACCCCCCTCGACCGCCCCCGATGGTGGGAATTGCTAAATTTTGTTGTCTAAATTCCTATACAAATCAGTACCGAGGTGTAATGGTACATCGATTTTTCAGATATTTTAACGTCTAAAAGCAGTAAATATTCAAATATTCTTACCGGGTTTTCAGCAGAAGGTCTTCATTCGTTTTGTCTTGCACAACGCCATCGAAATTTTCAGTGTGCAAACATTTCCAGAATTTTTTTTTGCCTTAAATTTTTTTTGTTTTTTGTCAAAAACTCTGAAATTTGTCAAATTTTTTTCAGCAAACCGTCATTAATCGGCGCCAGGAATTATTCCCCGTCGATCCGCACCCCCCTCGACCGCCCCCGATGGTGGGAATTGCTAAATTTTGTTATCTAAATTCCTATACAAATCAGTACCGAGGTGTAATGGTACATCGATTTTTCAGATATTTTAACGTCTAAAAGCAGTAAATATTCAAATATTCTTACCGGGTTTTCAGCAGAAGGTCTTCATTCGTTTTGTCTTGCACAACGCCATCGAAATTTTCAGTGTGCAAACATTTCAGAATTTTTTTTTGCCTTAAATTTTTTTTGTTTTTTGTCAAAAACTCTGAAATTTGTCAAATTTTTTTCAGTAAACCGTCATTAATCGGCGCCAGGAATTATTCCCCGTCGATCCGCACCCCCCTCGACCGCCCCCGATGGTGGGAATTGCTAAATGTTGTTGTCTAAATTCCTATACAAATCAGTACCGTACCGAGGTGTAATGGTACATCGATTTTTCAGATATTTTAACGTCTAAAAGCAGTAAATATTCAAATATTCTTACCGGGTTTTCAGCAGAAGGTCTTCATTCGTTTTGTCTTGCACAACGCCATCGAAATTTTCAGTGTGCAAACATTTCAGATTTTTTTTTTTGCCTTAAATTTTTTTTGTTTTTTGTCAAAAACTCTGAAATTTGTCTATTTTTTTTCAGCAAACCGTCATTAATCGGCGCCAGGAATTATTCCCCGTCGATCCGCACCCCCCTCGACCGCCCCCGATGGTGGGAATTGCTAAATTTTGTTGTCTAAATTCCTATACAAATCAGTACCGAGGTGTAATGGTACATCGATTTTTCAGATATTTTAACGTCTAAAAGCAGTAAATATTCACATATTCTTACCGGGTTTTCAGCAGAAGGTCTTCATTCGTTTTGTCTTGCACAACGCCATCGAAATTTTCAGTGTACAAACATTTCAGAATTTTTTTTTGCCTTAAATTTTTTTTGTTTTTTGTCAAAAACTCTGAAATTTGTCAAATTTTTTTCAGCAAACCGTCATTAATCGGCGCCAGGAATTATTCCCCGTCGATCCGCACCCCCCTCGACCGCCCCCGATGGTGGGAATTGCTAAATTTTGTTGTCTAAATTCCTATACAAATCAGTACCGAGGTGTAATGGTACATCGATTTTTCAGATATTTTAACGTCTAAAAGCAGTAAATATTCACAACTTCTTACCGGGTTTTCAGCAGAAGGTCTTCATTCGTTTTGTCTTGCACAACGCCATTGAAATTTTCAGTGTACGAATATTTCAGAATTTTTTTTTGCCTTAAATTTTTTTTGTTTTTTGTCAAAAACTCTGAAATTTGTCAAATTTTTTTCAGCAAACCGTCATTAATCGGCGCCAGGAATTATTCCCCGTCGATCCGCACCCCCCTCGACCGCCCCCGATGGTGGGAATTGCTAAATTTTGTTGTCTAAATTCCTATACAAATCAGTACCGAGGTGTAATGGTACATCGATTTTTCAGATATTTTAACGTCTAAAAGCAGTAAATATTCAAATATTCTTACCGGGTTTTCAGCAGAAGGTCTTCATTCGTTTTGTCTTGCACAACGCCATCGAAATTTTCAGTGTGCAAACATTTCAGATTTTTTTTTTTGCCTTAAATTTTTTTTGTTTTTTGTCAAAAACTCTGAAATTTGTCAAATTTTTTTCAGCAAACCGTCATTAATCGGCGCCAGGAATTATTCCCCGTCGATCCGCACCCCCCTCGACCGCCCCCGATGGTGGGAATTGCTAAATTTTGTTGTCTAAATTCCTATACAAATCAGTACCGAGGTGTAATGGTACATCGATTTTTCAGATATTTTAACGTCTAAAAGCAGTAAATATTCAAATATTCTTACCGGGTTTTCAGCAGAAGGTCTTCATTCGTTTTGTCTTGCACAACGCCATCGAAATTTTCAGTGTACAAACATTTCAGAATTTTTTTTTGCCTTAAATTTTTTTTGTTTTTTGTCAAAAACTCTGAAATTTGTCAAATTTTTTTCAGCAAACCGTCATTAATCGGCGCCAGGAATTATTCCCCGTCGATCCGCACCCCCCTCGACCGCCCCCGATGGTGGGAATTGCTAAATTTTGTTGTCTAAATTCCTATACAAATCAGTACCGAGGTGTAATGGTACATCGATTTTTCAGATATTTTAACGTCTAAAAGCAGTAAATATTCAAATATTCTTACCGGGTTTTCAGCAGAAGGTCTTCATTCGTTTTGTCTTGCACAACGCCATCGAAATTTTCAGTGTGCAAACACTTCAGAATTTTTTTTTGCCTTAAATTTTTTTTTGTTTTTTGTCAAAAACTCTGAAATTTGTTAAATTTTTTTCAGCAAACCGTCATTAATCGGCGCCAGGAATTATTCCCCGTCGATCCGCACCCCCCTCGACCGCCCCCGATGGTGGGAATTGCTAAATTTTGTTGTCTAAATTCCTATACAAATCAGTACCGAGGTGTAATGGTACATCGATTTTTCAGATATTTTAACGTCTAAAAGCAGTAAATATTCAAATATTCTTACCAGGTTTTCAGCAGAAGGTCTTCATTCGTTTTGTCTTGCACAACGCCATCGAAATTTTCAGTGTGCAAACATTTCAGAATTTTTTTTTGCCTTAAATTTTTTTTGTTTTTTTTCAAAAACTCTGAAATTTGTCAAATTTTTTTCAGCAAACCGTCATTAATCGGCGCCAGGAATTATTCCCCGTCGATCCGCACCCCCCTCGACCGCCCCCGATGGTGGGAATTGCTAAATTTTGTTGTCTAACTTCCTATACAAATCAGTACCGTACCGAGGTGTAATGGTACATCGATTTTTCAGATATTTTAACGTCTAAAAGCAGTAAATATTCACATATTCTTACCGGGTTTTCAGCAGAAGGTCTTCATTCGTTTTGTCTTGCACAACGCCATCGAAATTTTCAGTGTGCAAACATATCAGAATTTTTTTTTGCCTTAAATTTTTTTTGTTTTTTGTCAAAAACTCTGAAATTTGTTAAATTTTTTTCAGCAAACCGTCATTAATCGGCGCCAGGAATTAGTCCCCGTCGATCCGCACCCCCCTCGACCGCCCCCGATGGTGGGAATTGCTAAATTTTGTTGTCTAAATTCCTATACAAATCAGTACCGAGGTGTAATGGTACATCGATTTTTCAGATATTTTAACGTCTAAAAGCAGTAAATATTCACATATTCTTACCGGGTTTTCAGCAGAAGGTCTTCATTCGTTTTGTCTTGCACAACGCCATCGAAATTTTCAGTGTGCAAACATTTCAGATTTTTTTTTTGCCTTAAATTTTTTTTGTTTTTTGTCAAAAACTCTGAAATTTGTCAAATTTTTTTCAGCAAACCGTCATTAATCGGCGCCAGGAATTATTCCCCGTCGATCCGCACCCCCCTCGACCGCCCCCGATGGTGGGAATTGCTAAATTTTGTTGTCTAAATTCCTATACAAATCAGTACCGTACCGAGGTGTAATGGTACATCGATTTTTCAAATATTTTAACGTCTAAAAGCAGTAAATATTCAAATATTCTTACCGGGTTTTCAGCAGAAGGTCTTCATTCGTTTTGTCTTGCACAACGCCATCGAAATTTTCAGTGTGCAAACATTTCAGAATTTTTTTTTGCCTTAAATTTTTTTTGTTTTTTGTCAAAAACTCTGAAATTTGTCAAGTTCTTTTCAGCAAACCGTCATTAATCGGCGCCAGGAATTATTCCCCGTCGATCCGCACCCCCCTCGACCGCCCCCGATGGTGGGAATTGCTAAATTTTGTTGTCTAAATTCCTATACAAATCAGTACCGAGGTGTAATGGTACATCGATTTTTCAGATATTTTAACGTCTAAAAGCAGTAAATATTCAAATATTCTTACCGGGTTTTCAGCAGAAGGTCTTCATTCGTTTTGTCTTGCACAACGCCATCGAAATTTTCAGTGTGCAAACATTTCAGAATTTTTTTTTGCCTTAAATTTTTTTTGTTTTTTGTCAAAAACTCTGAAATTTGTCAAATTTTTTTCAGCAAACCGTCATTAATCGGCGCCAGGAATTATTGCCCGTCGATCCGCACCCCCCTCGACCGCCCCCGATGGTGGGAATTGCTAAATTTTGTTGTCTAAATTCCTATACAAATCAGTACCGAGGTGTAATGGTACATCGATTTTTCAGATATTTTAACGTCTAAAAGCAGTAAATATTCAAATATTCTTACCGGGTTTTCAGCAGAAGGTCTTCATTCGTTTTGACTTGCACAACGCCATCGAAATTTTCAGTGTGCAAACATTTCAGAATTTTTTTTTGCCTTAAATTTTTTTTGTTTTTTGTCAAAAACTCTGAAATTTGTCAAATTTTTTTCAGCAAACCGTCATTAATCGGCGCCAGGAATTATTCCCCGTCGATCCGCACCCCCCTCGACCGCCCCCGATGGTGGGAATTGCTAAATTTTGTTGTCTAAATTCCTATACAAATCAGTACCGTACCGAGGTGTAATGGTACATCGATTTTTCAGATATTTTAACGTCTAAAAGCAGTAAATATTCACATATTCTTACCGGGTTTTCAGCAGAAGGTCTTCATTCGTTTTGTCTTGCACAACGCCATCGAAATTTTCAGTGTGCAAACATTTCAGAATTTTTTTTTGCCTTAAATTTTTTTTGTTTTTTTTCAAAAACTCTGAAATTTGTCAAATTTTTTTCAGTAAACCGTCATTAATCGGCGCCAGGAATTATTCCCCGTCGATCCGCACCCCCCTCGACCGCCCCCGATGGTGGGAATTGCTAAATTTTGTTGTCTAAATTCCTATACAAATCAGTACCGAGGTGTAATGGTACATCGATTTTTCAGATATTTTAACGTCTAAAAGCAGTAAATATTCAAATATTCTTACCGGGTTTTCAGCAGAAGGTCTTCATTCGTTTTGTCTTGCACAACGCCATCGAAATTTTCAGTGTGCAAACATTTCCAGAATTTTTTTTTGCCTTAAATTTTTTTTGTTTTTTGTCAAAAACTCTGAAATTTGTCAAATTTTTTTCAGCAAACCGTCATTAATCGGCGCCAGGAATTATTCCCCGTCGATCCGCACCCCCCTCGACCGCCCCCGATGGTGGGAATTGCTAAATTTTGTTATCTAAATTCCTATACAAATCAGTACCGAGGTGTAATGGTACATCGATTTTTCAGATATTTTAACGTCTAAAAGCAGTAAATATTCAAATATTCTTACCGGGTTTTCAGCAGAAGGTCTTCATTCGTTTTGTCTTGCACAACGCCATCGAAATTTTCAGTGTGCAAACATTTCAGAATTTTTTTTTGCCTTAAATTTTTTTTGTTTTTTGTCAAAAACTCTGAAATTTGTCAAATTTTTTCAGCAAACGTCATTAATCGGCGCCAGGAATTATTCCCCGTCGATCCGCACCCCCCTCGACCGCCCCCGATGGTGGAAATTGCTAAATTTTGTTGTCTAAATTCCTATACAAATCAGTACCGAGGTGTAATGGTACATCGATTTTTCAGATATTTTAACGTCTAAAAGCAGTAAATATTCAAATATTCTTACCGGGTTTTCAGCAGAAGGTCTTCATTCGTTTTGTCTTGCACAACGCCATCGAAATTTTCAGTGTGCAAACATTTCAGAATTTTTTTTTGCCTTAAATTTTTTTTGTTTTTTGTCAAAAACTCTGAAATTTGTCAAATTTTTTTCAGCAAACGTCATTAATCGGCGCCAGGAATTATTCCCCGTCGATCCGCACCCCCCTCGACCGCCCCCGATGGTGGGAATTGCTAAATTTTGTTGTCTTAATTCCTATACAAATCAGTACCGAGGTGTAATGGTACATCGATTTTTCAGATATTTTAACGTCTAAAAGCAGTAAATATTCAAATATTCTTACCGGGTTTTCAGCAGAAGGTCTTCATTCGTTTTGTCTTGCACAACGCCATCGAAATTTTCAGTGTGCAAACATTTCAGAATTTTTTTTTGCCTTAAATTTTTTTTTGTTTTTTGTCAAAAACTCTGAAATTTGTCAAATTTTTTTCAGCAAACCGTCATTAATCGGCGCCAGGAATTATTCCCCGTCGATCCGCACCCCCCTCGACCGCCCCCGATGGTGGGAATTGCTAAATTTTGTTGTCTAAATTCCTATACAAATCAGTACCGAGGTGTAATGGTACATCGATTTTTCAGATATTTTAACGTCTAAAAGCAGTAAATATTCACATATTCTTACCGGGTTTTCAGCAGAAGGTCTTCATTCGTTTTGTCTTGCACAACGCCATCGAAATTTTCAGTGTGCAAACACTTCAGAATTTTTTTTTGCCTTAAATTTTTTTTGTTTTTTGTCAAAAACTCTGAAATTTGTTAAATTTTTTTCAGCAAACCGTCATTAATCGGCGCCAGGAATTAGTCCCCGTCGATCCGCACCCCCCTCGACCGCCCCCGATGGTGGGAATTGCTAAATTTTGTTGTCTAAATTCCTATACAAATCAGTACCGAGGTGTAATGGTACATCGATTTTTCAGATATTTTAACGTCTAAAAGCAGTAAATATTCACATATTCTTACCGGGTTTTCAGCAGAAGGTCTTCATTCGTTTTGTCTTGCACAACGCCATCGAAATTTTCAGTGTGCAAACATTTCAGAATTTTTTTTTGCCTTAATTTTTTTTTGTTTTTTGTCAAAAACTCTGAAATTTGTCAAATTTTTTTCAGCAAACCGTCATTAATCGGCGCCAGGAATTATTCCCCGTCGATCCGCACCCCCCTCGACCGCCCTCGATGGTGGGAATTGCTAAATTTTGTTGTCTAAATTCCTATACAAATCAGTACCGAGGTGTAATCGTACATCGATTTTTCAGATATTTTAACGTCTAAAAGCAGTAAATATTCAAATATTCTTACCGGGTTTTCAGCAGAAGGTCTTCATTCGTTTTGTCTTGCACAACGCCATCGAAATTTTCAGTGTGCAAACACTTCAGAATTTTTTTTTGCCTTAAATTTTTTTTGTTTTTTGTCAAAAACTCTGAAATTTGTTAAATTTTTTTCAGCAAACCGTCATTAATCGGCGCCAGGAATTAGTCCCCGTCGATCCGCACCCCCCTCGACCGCCCCCGATGGTGGGAATTGCTAAATTTTGTTGTCTAAATTCCTATACAAATCAGTACCGAGGTGTAATGGTACATCGATTTTTCAGATATTTTAACGTCTAAAAGCAGTAAATATTCACATATTCTTACCGGGTTTTCAGCAGAAGGTCTTCATTCGTTTTGTCTTGCACAACGCCATCGAAATTTTCAGTGTGCAAACATTTCAGAATTTTTTTTTGCCTTAATTTTTTTTTGCTTTTTGTCAAAAACTCTGAAATTTGTCAAATTTTTTTCAGCAAACCGTCATTAATCGGCGCCAGGAATTATTCCCCGTCGATCCGCACCCCCCTCGACCGCCCTCGATGGTGGGAATTGCTAAATTTTGTTGTCTAAATTCCTATACAAATCAGTACCGAGGTGTAATGGTACATCGATTTTTCAGATATTTTAACGTCTAAAAGCAGTAAATATTCAAATATTCTTACCGGGTTTTCAGCAGAAGGTCTTCATTCGTTTTGTCTTGCACAACGCCATCGAAATTTTCAGTGTGCAAACACTTCAGAATTTTTTTTTGCCTTAATTTTTTTTTGTTTTTTGTCAAAAACTCTGAAATTTGTTAATTTTTTTTCAGCAAACCGTCATTAATCGGCGCCAGGAATTATTCCCCGTCGATCCGCACCCCCCTCGACCGCCCCCGATGGTGGGAATTGCTAAATTTTGTTGTCTAAATTCCTATACAAATCAGTACCGAGGTGTAATGGTACATCGATTTTTCAGATATTTTAACGTCTAAAAGCAGTAAATATTCACATATTCTTACCGGGTTTTCAGCAGAAGGTCTTCATTCGTTTTGTCTTGCACAACGCCATCGAAATTTTCAGTGTGCAAACATTTCAGAATTTTTTTTTGCCTTAAATTTTTTTTGTTTTTTTTCAAAAACTCTGAAATTTGTCAAATTTTTTTCAGTAAACCGTCATTAATCGGCGCCAGGAATTATTCCCCGTCGATCCGCACCCCCCTCGACCGCCCCCGATGGTGGGAATTGCTAAATTTTGTTGTCTAAATTCCTATACAAATCAGTACCGAGGTGTAATGGTACATCGATTTTTCAGATATTTTAACGTCTAAAAGCAGTAAATATTCAAATATTCTTACCGGGTTTTCAGCAGAAGGTCTTCATTCGTTTTGTCTTGCACAACGCCATCGAAATTTTCAGTGTGCAAACATTTCCAGAATTTTTTTTTGCCTTAAATTTTTTTTGTTTTTTGTCAAAAACTCTGAAATTTGTCAAATTTTTTTCAGCAAACCGTCATTAATCGGCGCCAGGAATTATTCCCCGTCGATCCGCACCCCCCTCGACCGCCCCCGATGGTGGGAATTGCTAAATTTTGTTATCTAAATTCCTATACAAATCAGTACCGAGGTGTAATGGTACATCGATTTTTCAGATATTTTAACGTCTAAAAGCAGTAAATATTCAAATATTCTTACCGGGTTTTCAGCAGAAGGTCTTCATTCGTTTTGTCTTGCACAACGCCATCGAAATTTTCAGTGTGCAAACATTTCAGAATTTTTTTTTGCCTTTAATTTTTTTTGTTTTTTGTCAAAAACTCTGAAATTTGTCAAATTTTTTTCAGCAAACCGTCATTAATCGGCGCCAGGAATTATTCCCCGTCGATCCGCACCCCCCTCGACCGCCCCCGATGGTGGGAATTGCTAAATTTTGTTGTCTAAATTCCTATACAAATCAGTACCGAGGTGTAATGGTACATCGATTTTTCAGATATTTTAACGTCTAAAAGCAGTAAATATTCACATATTCTTACCGGGTTTTCAGCAGAAGGTCTTCATTCGTTTTGTCTTGCACAACGCCATTGAAATTTTCAGTGTACGAACATTTCAGAATTTTTTTTTGCCTTAAATTTTTTTTGTTTTTTGTCAAAAACTCTGAAATTTGTCAAATTTTTTTCAGCAAACCGTCATTAATCGGCGCCAGGAATTATTCCCCGTCGATCCGCACCCCCCTCGACCGCCCCCGATGGTGGGAATTGCTAAATTTTGTTGTCTAAATTCCTATACAAATCAGTACCGAGGTGTAATGGTACATCGATTTTTCAGATATTTTAACGTCTAAAAGCAGTAAATATTCACATATTCTTACCGGGTTTTCAGCAGAAGGTCTTCATTCGTTTTGTCTTGCACAACGCCATCGAAATTTTCAGTGTGCAAACATTTCAGAATTTTTTTTTGCCTTAAATTTTTTTTGTTTTTTGTCAAAAACTCTGAAATTTGTCAAATTTTTTTCAGCAAACCGTCATTAATCGGCGCCAGGAATTATTCCCCGTCGATCCGCACCCCCCTCGACCGCCCTCGATGGTGGGAATTGCTAAATTTTGTTGTCTAAATTCCTATACAAATCAGTACCGAGGTGTAATCGTACATCGATTTTTCAGATATTTTAACGTCTAAAAGCAGTAAATATTCAAATATTCTTACCGGGTTTTCAGCAGAAGGTCTTCATTCGTTTTGTCTTGCACAACGCCATCGAAATTTTCAGTGAGCAAACACTTCAGAATTTTTTTTTGCCTTAAATTTTTTTTGTTTTTTGTCAAAAACTCTGAAATTTGTTAAATTTTTTTCAGCAAACCGTCATTAATCGGCGCCAGGAATTAGTCCCCGTCGATCCGCACCCCCCTCGACCGCCCCCGATGGTGGGAATTGCTAAATGTTGTTGTCTAAATTCCTATACAAATCAGTACCGTACCGAGGTGTAATGGTACATCGATTTTTCAGATATTTTAACGTCTAAAAGCAGTAAATATTCAAATATTCTTACCGGGTTTTCAGCAGAAGGTCTTCATTCGTTTTGTCTTGCACAACGCCATCGAAATTTTCAGTGTGCAAACATTTCAGAATTTTTTTTTGCCTTAATTTTTTTTTGTTTTTTGTCAAAAACTCTGAAATTTGTCAAATTTTTTTCAGCAAACCGTCATTAATCGGCGCCAGGAATTATTCCCCGTCGATCCGCACCCCCCTCGACCGCCCCCGATGGTGGGAATTGCTAAATTTTGTTGTCTAAATTCCTATACAAATCAGTACCGAGGTGTAATCGTACATCGATTTTTCAGATATTTTAACGTCTAAAAGCAGTAAATATTCAAATATTCTTACCGGGTTTTCAGCAGAAGGTCTTCATTCGTTTTGTCTTGCACAACGCCATCGAAATTTTCAGTGTGCAAACACTTCAGAATTTTTTTTTGCCTTAATTTTTTTTTGTTTTTTGTCAAAAAATCTGAAATTTGTCAAATTTTTTTCAGCAAACCGTCATTAATCGGCGCCAGGAATTAGTCCCCGTCGATCCGCACCCCCCTCGACCGCCCCTGATGGTGGGAATTGCTAAATTTTGTTGTCTAAATTCCTATACAAATCAGTACCGAGGTGTAATGGTACATCGAATTTTCAGATATTTTAACGTCTAAAAGCAGTAAATATTCACATATTCTTACCGGGTTTTCAGCAGAAGGTCTTCATTCGTTTTGTCTTGCACAACGCCATCGAAATTTTCAGTGTGCAAACATTTCATAATTTTTTTTTGCCTTAAATTTTTTTTGTTTTTTTTCAAAAACTCTGAAATTTGTCAAATTTTTTTCAGTAAACCGTCATTAATCGGCGCCAGGAATTATTCCCCGTCGATCCGCACCCCCCTCGACCGCCCCCGATGGTGGGAATTGCTAAATTTTGTTGTCTAAATTCCTATACAAATCAGTACCGAGGTGTAATGGTACATCGATTTTTCAGATATTTTAACGTCTAAAAGCAGTAAATATTCAAATATTCTTACCGGGTTTTCAGCAGAAGGTCTTCATTCGTTTTGTCTTGCACAACGCCATCGAAATTTTCAGTGTGCAAACATTTCAGAAATTTTTTTTGCCTTAAATTTTTTTTGGTTTTTTGTCAAAAACTCTGAAATTTGTTAAATTTTTTTCAGCAAACCGTCATTAATCGGCGCCAGGAATTAGTCCCCGTCGATCCGCACCCCCCTCGACCGCCCTCGATGGTGGGAATTGCTAAATTTTGTTGTCTAAATTCCTATACAAATCAGTACCGAGGTGTAATGGTACATCGATTTTTCAGATATTTTAACGTCTAAAAGCAGTAAATATTCAAATATTCTTACCGGGTTTTCAGCAGAAGGTCTTCATTCGTTTTGTCTTGCACAACGCCATCGAAATTTTCAGTGTGCAAACATTTCAGAATTTTTTTTTGCCTTAAATTTTTTTTGTTTTTTTTCAAAAACTCTGAAATTTGTCAAATTTTTTTCAGTAAGCCGTCATTAATCGGCGCCAGGAATTATTCCCCGTCGATCCGCACCCCCCTCGACCGCCCCCGATGGTGGGAATTGCTAAATGTTGTTGTCTAAATTCCTATACAAATCAGTACCGTACCGAGGTGTAATGGTACATCGATTTTTCAGATATTTTAACGTCTAAAAGCAGTAAATATTCAAATATTCTTACCGGGTTTTCAGCAGAAGGTCTTCATTCGTTTTGTCTTGCACAACGCCATCGAAATTTTCAGTGTGCAAACATTTCAGATTTTTTTTTTTGCCTTAAATTTTTTTTGTTTTTTGTCAAAAACTCTGAAATTTGTCAAATTTTTTTCAGCAAACCGTCATTAATCGGCGCCAGGAATTATTCCCCGTCGATCCGCACCCCCCTCGACCGCCCCCGATGGTGGGAATTGCTAAATTTTGTTGTCTAAATTCCTATACAAATCAGTACCGTACCGAGGTGTAATGGTACATCGATTTTTCAGATATTTTAACGTCTAAAAGCAGTAAATATTCAAATATTCTTACCGGGTTTTCAGCAGAAGGTCTTCATTCGTTTTGTCTTGCACAACGCCATCGAAATTTTCAGTGTGCAAACATTTCAGATTTTTTTTTTGCCTTAAATTTTTTTTTGTTCTTTTTCAAAAACTCTGAAATTTGTCAAATTTTTTTCAGTAAACCGTCATTAATCGGCGCCAGGAATTATTCCCCGTCGATCCGCACCCCCCTCGACCGCCCCCGATGGTGGGAATTGCTAAATGTTGTTGTCTAAATTCCTATACAAATCAGTACCGTACCGAGGTGTAATGGTACATCGATTTTTCAGATATTTTAACGTCTAAAAGCAGTAAATATTCAAATATTCTTACCGGGTTTTCAGCAGAAGGTCTTCATTCGTTTTGTCTTGCACAACGCCATCGAAATTTTCAGTGTGCAAACACTTCAGAATTTTTTTTTGCCTTAAATTTTTTTTGTTTTTTGTCAAAAACTCTGAAATTTGTTAAATTTTTTTCAGCAAACCGTCATTAATCGGCGCCAGGAATTAGTCCCCGTCGATCCGCACCCCCCTCGACCGCCCCCGATGGTGGGAATTGCTAAATTTTGTTGTCTAAATTCCTATACAAATCAGTACCGAGGTGTAATGGTACATCGATTTTTCAGATATTTTAACGTCTAAAAGCAGTAAATATTCACATATTCTTACCGGGTTTTCAGCAGAAGGTCTTCATTCGTTTTGTCTTGCACAACGCCATCGAAATTTTCAGTGTGCAAACATTTCAGAATTTTTTTTTGCCTTAATTTTTTTTTGCTTTTTGTCAAAAACTCTGAAATTTGTCAAATTTTTTTCAGCAAACCGTCATTAATCGGCGCCAGGAATTATTCCCCGTCGATCCGCACCCCCCTCGACCGCCCTCGATGGTGGGAATTGCTAAATTTTGTTGTCTAAATTCCTATACAAATCAGTACCGAGGTGTAATGGTACATCGATTTTTCAGATATTTTAACGTCTAAAAGCAGTAAATATTCAAATATTCTTACCGGGTTTTCAGCAGAAGGTCTTCATTCGTTTTGTCTTGCACAACGCCATCGAAATTTTCAGTGTGCAAACACTTCAGAATTTTTTTTTGCCTTAATTTTTTTTTGTTTTTTGTCAAAAACTCTGAAATTTGTTAATTTTTTTTCAGCAAACCGTCATTAATCGGCGCCAGGAATTATTCCCCGTCGATCCGCACCCCCCTCGACCGCCCCCGATGGTGGGAATTGCTAAATTTTGTTGTCTAAATTCCTATACAAATCAGTACCGAGGTGTAATGGTACATCGATTTTTCAGATATTTTAACGTCTAAAAGCAGTAAATATTCACATATTCTTACCGGGTTTTCAGCAGAAGGTCTTCATTCGTTTTGTCTTGCACAACGCCATTGAAATTTTCAGTGTACGAACATTTCAGAATTTTTTTTTGCCTTAAATTTTTTTTGTTTTTTGTCAAAAACTCTGAAATTTGTCAAATTTTTTTCAGCAAACCGTCATTAATCGGCGCCAGGAATTATTCCCCGTCGATCCGCACCCCCCTCGACCGCCCCCGATGGTGGGAATTGCTAAATTTTGTTGTCTAAATTCCTATACAAATCAGTACCGAGGTGTAATGGTACATCGATTTTTCAGATATTTTAACGTCTAAAAGCAGTAAATATTCACATATTCTTACCGGGTTTTCAGCAGAAGGTCTTCATTCGTTTTGTCTTGCACAACGCCATCGAAATTTTCAGTGTGCAAACATTTCAGAATTTTTTTTTGCCTTAATTTTTTTTTGTTTTTTGTCAAAAACTCTGAAATTTGTCAAATTTTTTTCAGCAAACCGTCATTAATCGGCGCCAGGAATTATTCCCCGTCGATCCGCACCCCCCTCGACCGCCCTCGATGGTGGGAATTGCTAAATTTTGTTGTCTAAATTCCTATACAAATCAGTACCTACCGAGGTGTAATCGTACATCGATTTTTCAGATATTTTAACGTCTAAAAGCAGTAAATATTCAAATATTCTTACCGGGTTTTCAGCAGAAGGTCTTCATTCGTTTTGTCTTGCACAACGCCATCGAAATTTTCAGTGTGCAAACACTTCAGAATTTTTTTTTGCCTTAATTTTTTTTTGTTTTTTGTCAAAAAATCTGAAATTTGTTAAATTTTTTTCAGCAAACCGTCATTAATCGGCGCCAGGAATTAGTCCCCGTCGATCCGCACCCCCCTCGACCGCCCCCGATGGTAGGAATTGCTAAATTTTGTTGTCTAACTTCCTATACAAATCAGTACCGAGGTGTAATGGTACATCGAATTTTCAGATATTTTAACGTCTAAAAGCAGTAAATATTCACATATTCTTACCGGGTTTTCAGCAGAAGGTCTTCATTCGTTTTGTCTTGCACAACGCCATCGAAATTTTCAGTGTGCAAACATTTTAGAATTTTTTTTTGCCTTAAATTTTTTTTGTTTTTTTTCAAAAACTCTGAAATTTGTCAAATTTTTTTCAGTAAACCGTCATTAATCGGCGCCAGGAATTATTCCCCGTCGATCCGCACCCCCCTCGACCGCCCCCGATGGTGGGAATTGCTAAATTTTGTTGTCTAAATTCCTATACAAATCAGTACCGAGGTGTAATGGTACATCGATTTTTCAGATATTTTAACGTCTAAAAGCAGTAAATATTCAAATATTCTTACCGGGTTTTCAGCAGAAGGTCTTCATTCGTTTTGTCTTGCACAACGCCATCGAAATTTTCAGTGTGCAAACATTTCAAAATTTTTTTTTGCCTTAAATTTTTTTTGTTTTTTGTCAAAAACTCTGAAATTTGTCAAATTTTTTTCAGCAAACCGTCATTAATCGGCGCCAGGATATATTCCCCGTCGATCCGCACCCCCCTCGACCGCCCCCGATGGTGGGAATTGCTAAATTTTGTTGTCTAAATTCCTATACAAATCAGTACCGTACCGAGGTGTAATGGTACATCGATTTTTCAGATATTTTAACGTCTAAAAGCAGTAAATATTCAAATATTCTTACCGGGTTTTCAGCAGAAGGTCTTCATTCGTTTTGTCTTGCACAACGCCATCGAAATTTTCAGTGTGCAAACATTTCAGAATTTTTTTTTGCCTTAAATTTTTTTTGTTTTTTGTCAAAAACTCTGAAATTTGTCAAATTTTTTTCAGCAAACCGTCATTAATCGGCGCCAGGAATTATTCCCCGTCGATCCGCACCCCCCTCGACCGCCCCCGATGGTGGGAATTGCTAAATTTTGTTGTCTAAATTCCTATACAAATCAGTACCGAGGTGTAATGGTACATCGATTTTTCAGATATTTTAACGTCTAAAAGCAGTAAATATTCAAATATTCTTACCGGGTTTTCAGCAGAAGGTCTTCATTCGTTTTGTCTTGCACAACGCCATCGAAATTTTCAGTGTACGAACATTTCAGAATTTTTTTTTGCTTTAAATTTTTTTTGTTTTTTTTCAAAAACTCTGAAATTTGTCAAATTTTTTTCAGCAAACCGTCATTAATCGGCGCCAGGATATATTCCCCGTCGATCCGCACCCCCCTCGACCGCCCCCGATGGTGGGAATTGCTAAATTTTGTTGTCTAAATTCCTATACAAATCAGTACCGAGGTGTAATGGTACATCGATTTTTCAGATATTTTAACGTCTAAAAGCAGTAAATATTCAAATATTCTTACCGGGTTTTCAGCAGAAGGTCTTCATTCGTTTTGTCTTGCACAACGCCATCGAAATTTTCAGTGTGCAAACATTTCAGAATTTTTTTTTGCCTTAAATTTTTTTTGTTTTTTGTCAAAAACTCTGAAATTTGTTAAATTTTTTTCAGCAAACCGTCATTAATCGGCGCCAGGAATTAGTCCCCGTCGATCCGCACCCCCCTCGACCGCCCTCGATGGTGGGAATTGCTAAATTTTGTTGTCTAAATTCCTATACAAATCAGTACCGAGGTGTAATGGTACATCGATTTTTCAGATATTTTAACGTCTAAAAGCAGTAAATATTCAAATATTCTTACCGGGTTTTCAGCAGAAGGTCTTCATTCGTTTTGTCTTGCACAACGCCATCGAAATTTTCAGTGTGCAAACATTTCAGATTTTTTTTTTCCTTAAATTTTTTTTGTTTTTTGTCAAAAACTCTGAAATTTGTCAAATTTTTTTCAGCAAACCGTCATTAATCGGCGCCAGGAATTATTCCCCGTCGATCCGCACCCCCCTCGACCGCCCCCGATGGTGGGAATTGCTAAATTTTGTTGTCTAAATTCCTATACAAATCAGTACCGAGGTGTAATGGTACATCGATTTTTCAGATATTTTAACGTCTAAAAGCAGTAAATATTCAAATATTCTTACCGGGTTTTCAGCAGAAGGTCTTCATTCGTTTTGTCTTGCACAACGCCATCGAAATTTTCAGTGTACAAACATTTCAGAATTTTTTTTTGCCTTAAATTTTTTTTGTTTTTTGTCAAAAACTCTGAAATTTGTCAAATTTTTTTCAGCAAACCGTCATTAATCGGCGCCAGGAATTATTCCCCGTCGATCCGCACCCCCCTCGACCGCCCCCGATGGTGGGAATTGCTAAATTTTGTTGTCTAAATTCCTATACAAATCAGTACCGAGGTGTAATGGTACATCGATTTTTCAGATATTTTAACGTCTAAAAGCAGTAAATATTCACATATTCTTACCGGGTTTTCAGCAGAAGGTCTTCATTCGTTTTGTCTTGCACAACGCCATCGAAATTTTCAGTGTGCAAACATTCCAGAATTTTTTTTTGCCTTAATTTTTTTTTGTTTTTTGTCAAAAACCCTGAAATTTGTCAAATTTTTTTCAGCAAACCGTCATTAATCGGCGCCAGGAATTATTCCCCGTCGATCCGCACCCCCCTCGACCGCCCCCGATGGTGGGAATTGCTAAATTTTGTTGTCTAAATTCCTATACAAATCAGTACCGAGGTGTAATGGTACATCGATTTTTCAGATATTTTAACGTCTAAAAGCAGTAAATATTCAAATATTCTTACCGGGTTTTCAGCAGAAGGTCTTCATTCGTTTTGTCTTGCACAACGCCATCGAAATTTTCAGTGTGCAAACACTTCAGAATTTTTTTTGGCCTTAAATTTTTTTTTGTTTTTTGTCAAAAACTCTGAAATTTGTTAAATTTTTTTCAGCAAACCGTCATTAATCGGCGCCAGGAATTATTCCCCGTCGATCCGCACCCCCCTCGACCGCCCCCGATGGTGGGAATTGCTAAATTTTGTTGTCTAAATTCCTATACAAATCAGTACCGAGGTGTAATGGTACATCGATTTTTCAGATATTTTAACGTCTAAAAGCAGTAAATATTCAAATATTCTTACCAGGTTTTCAGCAGAAGGTCTTCATTCGTTTTGTCTTGCACAACGCCATCGAAATTTTCAGTGTGCAAACATTTCAGAATTTTTTTTTGCCTTAAATTTTTTTTGTTTTTTTTCAAAATCTCTGAAATTTGTCAAATTTTTTTCAGTAAACCGTCATTAATCGGCGCCAGGAATTATTCCCCGTCGATCCGCACCCCCCTCGACCGCCCCCGATGGTGGGAATTGCTAAATGTTGTTGTCTAAATTCCTATACAAATCAGTACCGTACCGAGGTGTAATGGTACATCGATTTTTCAGATATTTTAACGTCTAAAAGCAGTAAATATTCAAATATTCTTACCGGGTTTTCAGCAGAAGGTCTTCATTCGTTTTGTCTTGCACAACGCCATCGAAATTTTCAGTGTGCAAACATTTCAGATTTTTTTTTTTGCCTTAAATTTTTTTTGTTTTTTGTCAAAAACTCTGAAATTTGTCTATTTTTTTTCAGCAAACCGTCATTAATCGGCGCCAGGAATTATTCCCCGTCGATCCGCACCCCCCTCGACCGCCCCCGATGGTGGGAATTGCTAAATTTTGTTGTCTAAATTCCTATACAAATCAGTACCGAGGTGTAATGGTACATCGATTTTTCAGATATTTTAACGTCTAAAAGCAGTAAATATTCACATATTCTTACCGGGTTTTCAGCAGAAGGTCTTCATTCGTTTTGTCTTGCACAACGCCATCGAAATTTTCAGTGTACAAACATTTCAGAATTTTTTTTTGCCTTAAATTTTTTTTGTTTTTTGTCAAAAACTCTGAAATTTGTCAAATTTTTTTCAGCAAACCTTCATTAATCGGCGCCAGGAATTATTCCCCGTCGATCCGCACCCCCCTCGACCGCCCCCGATGGTGGGAATTGCTAAATTTTGTTGTCTAAATTCCTATACAAATCAGTACCGAGGTGTAATGGTACATCGATTTTTCAGATATTTTAACGTCTAAAAGCAGTAAATATTCACATATTCTTACCGGGTTTTCAGCAGAAGGTCTTCATTCGTTTTGTCTTGCACAACACCATTGAAATTTTCAGTGTACGAATATTTCAGAATTTTTTTTTGCCTTAAATTTTTTTTGTTTTTTGTCAAAAACTCTGAAATTTGTCAAATTTTTTTCAGCAAACCGTCATTAATCGGCGCCAGGAATTATTCCCCGTCGATCCGCACCCCCCTCGACCGCCCCCGATGGTGGGAATTGCTAAATTTTGTTGTCTAAATTCCTATACAAATCAGTACCGAGGTGTAATGGTACATCGATTTTTCAGATATTTTAACGTCTAAAAGCAGTAAATATTCAAATATTCTTACCGGGTTTTCAGCAGAAGGTCTTCATTCGTTTTGTCTTGCACAACGCCATCGAAATTTTCAGTGTGCAAACATTTCAGATTTTTTTTTTTGCCTTAAATTTTTTTTGTTTTTTGTCAAAAACTCTGAAATTTGTCAAATTTTTTTCAGCAAACCGTCATTAATCGGCGCCAGGAATTATTCCCCGTCGATCCGCACCCCCCTCGACCGCCCCCGATGGTGGGAATTGCTAAATTTTGTTGTCTAAATTCCTATACAAATCAGTACCGAGGTGTAATGGTACATCGATTTTTCAGATATTTTAACGTCTAAAAGCAGTAAATATTCAAATATTCTTACCGGGTTTTCAGCAGAAGGTCTTCATTCGTTTTGTCTTGCACAACGCCATCGAAATTTTCAGTGTACAAACATTTCAGAATTTTTTTTTGCCTTAAATTTTTTTTGTTTTTTGTCAAAAACTCTGAAATTTGTCAAATTTTTTTCAGCAAACCGTCATTAATCGGCGCCAGGAATTATTCCCCGTCGATCCGCACCCCCCTCGATCGCCCCCGATGGTGGGAATTGCTAAATTTTGTTGTCTAAATTCCTATACAAATCAGTACCGAGGTGTAATGGTACATCGATTTTTCAGATATTTTAACGTCTAAAAGCAGTAAATATTCAAATATTCTTACCGGGTATTCAGCAGAAGGTCTTCATTCGTTTTGTCTTGCACAACGCCATCGAAATTTTCAGTGTGCAAACACTTCAGAATTTTTTTTTGCCTTAAATTTTTTTTTGTTTTTTGTCAAAAACTCTGAAATTTGTTAAATTTTTTTCAGCAAACCGTCATTAATCGGCGCCAGGAATTATTCCCCGTCGATCCGCACCCCCCTCGACCGCCCCCGATGGTGGGAATTGCTAAATTTTGTTGTCTAAATTCCTATACAAATCAGTACCGAGGTGTAATGGTACATCGATTTTTCAGATATTTTAACGTCTAAAAGCAGTAAATATTCAAATATTCTTACCAGGTTTTCAGCAGAAGGTCTTCATTCGTTTTGTCTTGCACAACGCCATCGAAATTTTCAGTGTGCAAACATTTCAGAATTTTTTTTTGCCTTAAATTTTTTTTGTTTTTTTTCAAAAACTCTGAAATTTGTCAAATTTTTTTCAGTAAACCGTCATTAATCGGCGCCAGGAATTATTCCCCGTCGATCCGCACCCCCCTCGACCGCCCCCGATGGTGGGAATTGCTAAATGTTGTTGTCTAAATTCCTATACAAATCAGTACCGTACCGAGGTGTAATGGTACATCGATTTTTCAGATATTTTAACGTCTAAAAGCAGTAAATATTCAAATATTCTTACCGGGTTTTCAGCAGAAGGTCTTCATTCGTTTTGTCTTGCACAACGCCATCGAAATTTTCAGTGTGCAAACATTTCAGATTTTTTTTTTTGCCTTAAATTTTTTTTGTTTTTTGTCAAAAACTCTGAAATTTGTCAATTTTTTTTCAGCAAACCGTCATTAATCGGCGCCAGGAATTATTCCCCGTCGATCCGCACCCCCCTCGACCGCCCCCGATGGTGGGAATTGCTAAATTTTGTTGTCTAAATTCCTATACAAATCAGTACCGAGGTGTAATGGTACATCGATTTTTCAGATATTTTAACGTCTAAAAGCAGTAAATATTCACATATTCTTACCGGGTTTTCAGCAGAAGGTCTTCATTCGTTTTGTCTTGCACAACGCCATCGAAATTTTCAGTGTACAAACATTTCAGAATTTTTTTTTGCCATAAATTTTTTTTGTTTTTTGTCAAAAACTCTGAAATTTGTCAAATTTTTTTCAGCAAACCGTCATTAATCGGCGCCAGGAATTATTCCCCGTCGATCCGCACCCCCCTCGACCGCCCCCGATGGTTGGAATTGCTAAATTTTGTTGTCTAAATTCCTATACAAATCAGTACCGAGGTGTAATGGTACATCGATTTTTCAGATATTTTAACGTCTAAAAGCAGTAAATATTCAAATATTCTTACCGGGTTTTCAGCAGAAGGTCTTCATTCGTTTTGTCTTGCACAACGCCATTGAAATTTTCAGTGTACGAATATTTCAGAATTTTTTTTTGCCTTAAATTTTTTTTGTTTTTTGTCAAAAACTCTGAAATTTGTCAAATTTTTTTCAGCAAACCGTCATTAATCGGCGCCAGGAATTATTCCCCGTCGATCCGCACCCCCCTCGACCGCCCCCGATGGTGGGAATTGCTAAATTTTGTTGTCTAAATTCCTATACAAATCAGTACCGAGGTGTAATGGTACATCGATTTTTCAGATATTTTAACGTCTAAAAGCAGTAAATATTCACATATTCTTACCGGGTTTTCAGCAGAAGGTCTTCATTCGTTTTGTCTTGCACAACGCCATCGAAATTTTCAGTGTGCAAACATTTCAGAATTTTTTTTTGTTTTTTGTCAAAAACTCTGAAATTTGTCAAATTTTTTTTAGCAAACCGTCATTAATCGGCGCCAGGAATTATTCCCCGTCGATCCGCACCCCCCTCGACCGCCCTCGATGGTGGGAATTGCTAAATTTTGTTGTCTAAATTCCTATACAAATCAGTACCGAGGTGTAATGGTACATCGATTTTTCAGATATTTTAACGTCTAAAAGCAGTAAATATTCAAATATTCTTACCGGGTTTTCAGCAGAAGGTCTTAATTCGTTTTGTCTTGCACAACGCCATCGAAATTTTCAGTGTACGAATATTTCAGAATTTTTTTTTGCCTTAAATTTTTTTTGTTTTTTGTCAAAAACTCTGAAATTTGTCAAATTTTTTTCAGCAAACCGTCATTAATCGGCGCCAGGAATTATTCCCCGTCGATCCGCACCCCCCTCGACCGCCCCCGATGGTGGGAATTGCTAAATTTTGTTGTCTAAATTCCTATACAAATCAGTACCGAGGTGTAATGGTACATCGATTTTTCAGATATTTTAACGTCTAAAAGCAGTAAATATTCACATATTCTTACCGGGTTTTCAGCAGAAGGTCTTCATTCGTTTTGTCTTGCACAACGCCATCGAAATTTTCAGTGTGCAAACATTTCAGAATTTTTTTTTGCCTTAACTTTTTTTGTTTTTTGTCAAAAACTCTGAAATTTGTCAAATTTTTTTCAGCAAACCGTCATTAATCGGCGCCAGGAATTATTCCCCGTCGATCCGCACCCCCCTCGACCGCCCTCGATGGTGGGAATTGCTAAATTTTGTTGTCTAAATTCCTATACAAATCAGTACCGAGGTGTAATGGTACATCGATTTTTCAGATATTTTAACGTCTAAAAGCAGTAAATATTCAAATATTCTTACCGGGTTTTCAGCAGAAGGTCTTCATTCGTTTTGTCTTGCACAACGCCATCGAAATTTTCAGTGTGCAAACACTTCAGAATTTTTTTTTGCCTTAAATTTTTTTTGTTTTTTGTCAAAAACTCTGAAATTTGTTAAATTTTTTTCAGCAAACCGTCATTAATCGGCGCCAGGAATTATTCCCCGTCGATCCGCACCCCCCTCGACCGCCCCCGATGGTGGGAATTGCTAAATTTTGTTGTCTAAATTCCTATACAAATCAGTACCGAGGTGTAATGGTACATCGATTTTTCAGATATTTTAACGTCTAAAAGCAGTAAATATTCACATATTCTTACCGGGTTTTCAGCAGAAGGTCTTCATTCGTTTTTTCTTGCACAACGCCATCGAAATTTTCAGTGTGCAAACATTTGAGAATTTTTTTTTGCCTTAATTTTTTTTTGTTTTTTGTCAAAAACTCTGAAATTTGTCAAATTTTTTTCAGCAAACCGTCATTAATCGGCGCCAGGAATTATTCCCCGTCGATCCGCACCCCCCTCGACCGCCCCCGATGGTGGGAATTGCTAAATTTTGTTGTCTAAATTCCTATACAAATCAGTACCGTACCGAGGTGTAATGGTACATCGATTTTTCAGATATTTTAACGTCTAAAAGCAGTAAATATTCACATATTCTTACCGGGTTTTCAGCAGAAGGTCTTCATTCGTTTTGTCTTGCACAACGCCATCGAAATTTTCAGTGTGCAAACATATCAGAATTTTTTTTGGCCTTAAATTTTTTTTGTTTTTTTTCAAAAACTCTGAAATTTGTCAATTTTTTTTCAGTAAACCGTCATTAATCGGCGCCAGGAATTATTCCCCGTCGATCCGCACCCCCCTCGACCGCCCTCGATGGTGGGAATTGCTAAATTTTGTTGTCTAAATTCCTATACAAATCAGTACCGAGGTGTAATGGTACATCGATTTTTCAGATATTTTAACGTCTAAAAGCAGTAAATATTCAAATATTCTTACCGGGTTTTCAGCAGAAGGTCTTCATTCGTTTTGTCTTGCACAACGCCATCGAAATTTTCAGTGTGCAAACACTTCAGAATTTTTTTTTGCCTTAATTTTTTTTTGTTTTTTGTCAAAAACTCTGAAATTTGTTAAATTTTTTTCAGCAAACCGTCATTAATCGGCGCCAGGAATTATTCCCCGTCGATCCGCACCCCCCTCGACCGCCCCCGATGGTGGGAATTGCTAAATTTTGTTGTCTAAATTCCTATACAAATCAGTACCGAGGTGTAATGGTACATCGATTTTTCAGATATTTTAACGTCTAAAAGCAGTAAATATTCAAATATTCTTACCGGGTTTTCAGCAGAAGGTCTTCATTCGTTTTGTCTTGCACAACGCCATCGAAATTTTCAGTGTGCAAACATTTCAGATTTTTTTTTTTGCCTTAAATTTTTTTTGTTTTTTGTCAATAACTCTGAAATTTGTCAATTTTTTTTCAGCAAACCGTCATTAATCGGCGCCAGGAATTATTCCCCGTCGATCCGCACCCCCCTCGACCGCCCCCGATGGTGGGAATTGCTAAATTTTGTTGTCTAAATTCCTATACAAATCAGTACCGAGGTGTAATGGTACATCGATTTTTCAGATATTTTAACGTCTAAAAGCAGTAAATATTCAAATATTCTTACCGGGTTTTCAGCAGAAGGTCTTCATTCGTTTTGTCTTGCACAACGCCATCGAAATTTTCAGTGTACAAACATTTCAGAATTTTTTTTTGCCTTAATTTTTTTTTGTTTTTTGTCAAAAACTCTGAAATTTGTCAAATTTTTTTCAGCAAACCGTCATTAATCGGCGCCAGGAATTATTCCCCGTCGATCCGCACCCCCCTCGACCGCCCCCGATGGTGGGAATTGCTAAATTTTGTTGTCTAAATTCCTATACAAATCAGTACCGAGGTGTAATGGTACATCGATTTTTCAGATATTTTAACGTCTAAAAGCAGTAAATATTCACATATTCTTACCGGGTTTTCAGCAGAAGGTCTTCATTCGTTTTGTCTTGCACAACGCCATCGAAATTTTCAGTGTGCAAACATTTCAGAATTTTTTTTTGCCTTAATTTTGTTTTGTTTTTTGTCAAAAACTCTGAAATTTGTCAATTTTTTTTCAGCAAACCGTCATTAATCGGCGCCAGGAATTATTCCCCGTCGATCCGCACCCCCCTCGACCGCCCCCGATGGTGGGAATTGCTAAATTTTGTTGTCTAAATTCCTATACAAATCAGTACCGAGGTGTAATGGTACATCGATTTTTCAGATATTTTAACGTCTAAAAGCAGTAAATATTCACATATTCTTACCGGGTTTTCAGCAGAAGGTCTTCATTCGTTTTGTCTTGCACAACGCCATCGAAATTTTCAGTGTGCAAACATTTCAGAATTTTTTTTTGCCTTAACTTTTTTTGTTTTTTGTCAAAAACTCTGAAATTTGTCAAATTTTTTTCAGCAAACCGTCATTAATCGGCGCCAGGAATTATTCCCCGTCAATCCGCACCCCCCTCGACCGCCCTCGATGGTGGGAATTGCTAAATTTTGTTGTCTAAATTCCTATACAAATCAGTACTGAGGTGTAATGGTACATCGATTTTTCAGATATTTTAACGTCTAAAAGCAGTAAATATTCAAATATTCTTACCGGGTTTTCAGCAGAAGGTCTTCATTCGTTTTGTCTTGCACAACGCCATCGAAATTTTCAGTGTGCAAACACTTCAGAATTTTTTTTTGCCTTAAATTTTTTTTGTTTTTTGTCAAAAACTCTGAAATTTGTTAAATTTTTTTCAGCAAACCGTCATTAATCGGCGCCAGGAATTATTCCCCGTCGATCCGCACCCCCCTCGACCGCCCCCGATGGTGGGAATTGCTAAATTTTGTTGTCTAAATTCCTATACAAATCAGTACCGAGGTGTAATGGTACATCGATTTTTCAGATATTTTAACGTCTAAAAGCAGTAAATATTCACATATTCTTACCGGGTTTTCAGCAGAAGGTCTTCATTCGTTTTGTCTTGCACAACGCCATCGAAATTTTCAGTGTGCAAACATTTCAGAATTTTTTTTTGCCTTAAATTTTTTTTGTTTTTTTTCAAAAACTCTGAAATTTGTCAAATTTTTTTCAGTAAACCGTCATTAATCGGCGCCAGGAATTATTCCCCGTCGATCCGCACCCCCCTCGACCGCCCCCGATGGTGGGAATTGCTAAATGTTGTTGTCTAAATTCCTATACAAATCAGTACCGTACCGAGGTGTAATGGTACATCGATTTTTCAGATATTTTAACGTCTAAAAGCAGTAAATATTCAAATATTCTTACCGGGTTTTCAGCAGAAGGTCTTCATTCGTTTTGTCTTGCACAACGCCATCGAAATTTTCAGTGTGCAAACATTTCAGAATTTTTTTTTGCCTTAATTTTTTTTTGTTTTTTGTCAAAAACTCTGAAATTTGTCAAATTTTTTTCAGCAAACCGTCATTAATCGGCGCCAGGAATTATTCCCCGTCGATCCGCACCCCCCTCGACCGCCCCCGATGGTGGGAATTGCTAAATTTTGTTGTCTAAATTCCTATACAAATCAGTACCGAGGTGTAATGGTACATCGATTTTTCAGATATTTTAACGTCTAAAAGCAGTAAATATTCACATATTCTTACCGGGTTTTCAGCAGAAGGTCTTCATTCGTTTGGTCTTGCACAACGCCATCGAAATTTTCAGTGTGCAAACATATCAGAATTTTTTTTTGCCTTAAATTTTTTTTGTTTTTTTTCAAAAACTCTGAAATTTGTCAAATTTTTTTCAGTAAACCGTCATTAATCGGCGCCAGGAATTATTCCCCGTCGATCCGCACCCCCCTCGACCGCCCCCGATGGTGGGAATTGCTAAATTTTGTTGTCTAAATTCCTATACAAATCAGTACCGAGGTGTAATGGTACATCGATTTTTCAGATATTTTAACGTCTAAAAGCAGTAAATATTCACATATTCTTACCGGGTTTTCAGCAGGTCTTCATTCGTTTTGTCTTGCACAACGCCATCGAAATTTTCAGTGTGCAAACATTTCGAAATTTTTTTTTGCCTTAAATTTTTTTTGTTTTTTGTCAAAAACTCTGAAATTTGTCAAATTTTTTTCAGCAAACCGTCATTAATCGGCGCCAGGAATTATTCCCCGTCGATCCGCACCCCCCTCGACCGCCCTCGATGGTGGGAATTGCTAAATTTTGTTGTCTAAATTCCTATACAAATCAGTACCGAGGTGTAATGGTACATCGATTTTTCAGATATTTTAACGTCTAAAAGCAGTAAATATTCAAATATTCTTACCGGGTTTTCAGCAGAAGGTCTTCATTCGTTTTGTCTTGCACAACGCCATCGAAATTTTCAGTGTGCAAACACTTCAGAATTTTATTTTGCCTTAATTTTTTTTTGTTTTTTGTCAAAAACTCTGAAATTTGTTAAATTTTTTTCAGCAAACCGTCATTAATCGGCGCCAGGAATTATTCCCCGTCGATCCGCACCCCCCTCGACCGCCCCCGATGGTGGGAATTGCTAAATTTTGTTGTCTAAATTCCTATACAAATCAGTACCGAGGTGTAATGGTACATCGATTTTTCAGATATTTTAACGTCTAAAAGCAGTAAATATTCAAATATTCTTACCGGGTTTTCAGCAGAAGGTCTTCATTCGTTTTGTCTTGCACAACGCCATCGAAATTTTCAGTGTGCAAACATTTCAGAATTTTTTTTTGCCTTAAATTTTTTTTGTTTTTTGTCAAAAACTCTGAAATTTGTGAAATTTTTTTCAGCAAACCGTCATTAATCGGCGCCAGGAATTATTCCCCGTCGATCCGCACCCCCCTCGACCGCCCCCGATGGTGGGAATTGCTAAATTTTGTTGTCTAAATTCCTATACAAATCAGTACCGAGGTGTAATGGTACATCGATTTTTCAGATATTTTAACGTCTAAAAGCAGTAAATATTCACATATTCTTACCGGGTTTTCAGCAGAAGGTCTTCATTCGTTTTGTCTTGCACAACGCCATTGAAATTTTCAGTGTACGAACATTTCAGAATTTTTTTTTGCCTTAAATTTTTTTTGTTTTTTGTCAAAAACTCTGAAATTTGTCAAATTTTTTTCAGCAAACCGTCATTAATCGGCGCCAGGAATTATTCCCCGTCGATCCGCACCCCCCTCGACCGCCCTCGATGGTGGGAATTGCTAAATTTTGTTGTCTAAATTCCTATACAAATCAGTACCGAGGTGTAATGGTACATCGATTTTTCAGATATTTTAACGTCTAAAAGCAGTAAATATTCAAATATTCTTACCGGGTTTTCAGCAGAAGGTCTTCATTCGTTTTGTCTTGCACAACGCCATCGAAATTTTCAGTGTGCAAACACTTCAGAATTTTATTTTGCCTTAATTTTTTTTTGTTTTTTGTCAAAAACTCTGAAATTTGTTAAATTTTTTTCAGCAAACCGTCATTAATCGGCGCCAGGAATTATTCCCCGTCGATCCGCACCCCCCTCGACCGCCCCCGATGGTGGGAATTGCTAAATTTTGTTGTCTAAATTCCTATACAAATCAGTACCGAGGTGTAATGGTACATCGATTTTTCAGATATTTTAACGTCTAAAAGCAGTAAATATTCAAATATTCTTACCGGGTTTTCAGCAGAAGGTCTTCATTCGTTTTGTCTTGCACAACGCCATCGAAATTTTCAGTGTGCAAACATTTCAGAATTTTTTTTTGCCTTAAATTTTTTTTGTTTTTTGTCAAAAACTCTGAAATTTGTGAAATTTTTTTCAGCAAACCGTCATTAATCGGCGCCAGGAATTATTCCCCGTCGATCCGCACCCCCCTCGACCGCCCCCGATGGTGGGAATTGCTAAATTTTGTTGTCTAAATTCCTATACAAATCAGTACCGAGGTGTAATGGTACATCGATTTTTCAGATATTTTAACGTCTAAAAGCAGTAAATATTCACATATTCTTACCGGGTTTTCAGCAGAAGGTCTTCATTCGTTTTGTCTTGCACAACGCCATTGAAATTTTCAGTGTACGAACATTTCAGAATTTTTTTTTGCCTTAAATTTTTTTTGTTTTTTGTCAAAAACTCTGAAATTTGTCAAATTTTTTTCAGCAAACCGTCATTAATCGGCGCCAGGAATTATTCCCCGTCGATCCGCACCCCCCTCGACCGCCCCCGATGGTGGGAATTGCTAAATTTTGTTGTCTAAATTCCTATACAAATCAGTACCGAGGTGTAATGGTACATCGATTTTTCAGATATTTTAACGTCTAAAAGCAGTAAATATTCACATATTCTTACCGGGTTTTCAGCAGAAGGTCTTCATTCGTTTTGTCTTGCACAACGCCATCGAAATTTTCAGTGTGCAAACATTTCAGAATTTTTTTTTGCCTTAATTTTTTTTTGTTTTTTGTCAAAAACTCTGAAATTTGTCAAATTTTTTTCAGCAAACCGTCATTAATCGGCGCCAGGAATTATTCCCCGTCGATCCGCACCCCCCTCGACCGCCCTCGATGGTGGGAATTGCTAAATTTTGTTGTCTAAATTCCTATACAAATCAGTACCGAGGTGTAATGGTACATCGAATTTTCAGATATTTTAACGTCTAAAAGCAGTAAATATTCAAATATTCTTACCGGGTTTTCAGCAGAAGGTCTTCATTCGTTTTGTCTTGCACAACGCCATCGAAATTTTCAGTGTGCAAACATTTCAGAATTTTTTTTTGCCTTCAATTTTTTTTGTTTTTTGTCAAAAACTCTGAAATTTGTCAAATTTTTTTCAGCAAACCGTCATTAATCGGCGCCAGGATATATTCCCCGTCGATCCGCACCCCCCTCGACCGCCCCCGATGGTGGGAATTGCTAAATTTTGTTGTCTAAATTCCTATACAAATCAGTACCGTACCGAGGTGTAATGAATGGTACATCGATTTTTCAGATATTTTAACGTCTAAAAGCAGTAAATATTCAAATATTCTTACCGGGTTTTCAGCAGAAGGTCTTCATTCGTTTTGTCTTGCACAACGCCATCGAAATTTTCAGTGTGCAAACATTTCAGAATTTTTTTTTGCCTTCAATTTTTTTTGTTTTTTGTCAAAAACTCTGAAATTTGTCAAATTTTTTTCAGCAAACCGTCATTAATCGGCGCCAGGAATTATTCCCCGTCGATCCGCACCCCCCTCGACCGCCCTCGATGGTGGGAATTGCTAAATTTTGTTGTCTAAATTCCTATACAAATCAGTACCGAGGTGTAATGGTACATCGATTTTTCAGATATTTTAACGTCTAAAAGCAGTAAATATTCAAATATTCTTACCGGGTTTTCAGCAGAAGGTCTTCATTCGTTTTGTCTTGCACAACGCCATCGAAATTTTCAGTGTGCAAACATTTCAGAATTTTTTTTTGCCTTAATTTTGTTTTGTTTTTTGTCAAAAACTCTGAAATTTGTCAAATTTTTTTCAGCAAACCGTCATTAATCGGCGCCAGGAATTATTCCCCGTCGATCCGCACCCCCCTCGACCGCCCCCGATGGTGGGAATTGCTAAATTTTGTTGTCTAAATTCCTATACAAATCAGTACCGAGGTGTAATGGTACATCGATTTTTCAGATATTTTAACGTCTAAAAGCAGTAAATATTCAAATATTCTTACCGGGTTTTCAGCAGAAGGTCTTCATTCGTTTTGTCTTGCACAACGCCATCGAAATTTTCAGTGTGCAAACATTTCAGAATTTTTTTTTGCCTTAATTTTGTTTTGTTTTTTGTCAAAAACTCTGAAATTTGTCAAATTTTTTTCAGCAAACCGTCATTAATCGGCGCCAGGAATTATTCCCCGTCGATCCGCACCCCCCTCGACCGCCCCCGATGGTGGGAATTGCTAAATTTTGTTGTCTAAATTCCTATACAAATCAGTACCGTACCGAGGTGTAATGGTACATCGATTTTTCAGATATTTTAACGTCTAAAAGCAGTAAATATTCAAATATTCTTACCGGGTTTTCAGCAGAAGGTCTTCATTCGTTTTGTCTTGCACAACGCCATCGAAATTTTCAGTGTGCAAACATTTCAGAATTGTTTTTTGCCTTAAATTTTTTTTGTTTTTTTTCAAAAACTCTGAAATTTGGCAAATTTTTTTCAGTAAACCGTCATTAATCGGCGCCAGGAATTATTCCCCGTCGATCCGCACCCCGCTCGACCGCCCCCGATGGTGGGAATTGCTAAATTTTGTTTTCTAAATTCCTATACAAATCAGTACCGTACCGAGGTGTAATGGTACATCGATTTTTCAGATATTTTAACGTCTAAAAGCAGTAAATATTAACATATTCTTACCGGGTTTTCAGCAGAAGGTCTTCATTCGTTTTGTCTTGCACAACGCCATCGAAATTTTCAGTGTGCAAACATTTCAGAATTTTTTTTTGCCTTAAATTTTTTTTGTTTTTTGTCAAAAACTCTGAAATTTGTCAAATTTTTTTCAGCAAACCGTCATTAATCGGCGCCAGGAATTATTCCCCGTCGATCCGCACCCCCCTCGACCGCCCCCGATGGTGGGAATTGCTAAATTTTGTTGTCTAAATTCCTATACAAATCAGTACCGAGGTGTAATGGTACATCGATTTTTCAGATATTTTAACGTCTAAAAGCAGTAAATATTCACATATTCTTACCGGGTTTTCAGCAGAAGGTCTTCATTCGTTTTGTCTTGCACAACGCCATCGAAATTTTCAGTGTGCAAACATTTCAGAATTTTTTTTTGCCTTAATTTTTTTTTGTTTTTTGTCAAAAACTCTGAAATTTGTCAAATTTTTTTCAGCAAACCGTCATTAATCGGCGCCAGGAATTATTCCCCGTCGATCCGCACCCCCCTCGACCGCCCTCGATGGTGGGAATTGCTAAATTTTGTTGTCTAAATTCCTATACAAATCAGTACCGAGGTGTAATGGTACATCGAATTTTCAGATATTTTAACGTCTAAAAGCAGTAAATATTCACATATTCTTACCGGGTTTTCAGCAGAAGGTCTTCATTCGTTTTGTCTTGCACAACGCCATCGAAATTTTCAGTGTGCAAACATTTCAGAATTTTTTTTTGCCTTAAATTTTTTTTGTTTTTTTTCAAAAACTCTGAAATTTGTCAAATTTTTTTCAGTAAACCGTCATTAATCGGCGCCAGGAATTATTCCCCGTCGATCCGCACCCCCCTCGACCGCCCCCGATGGTGGGAATTGCTAAATTTTGTTGTCTAAATTCCTATACAAATCAGTACCGAGGTGTAATGGTACATCGATTTTTCAGATATTTTAACGTCTAAAAGCAGTAAATATTCAAATATTCTTACCGGGTTTTCAGCAGAAGGTCTTCATTCGTTTTGTCTTGCACAACGCCATCGAAATTTTCAGTGTGCAAACATTTCAGAATTTTTTTTTGCCTTAATTTTTTTTTGTTTTTTGTCAAAAACTCTGAAATTTGTCAAATTTTTTTCAGCAAACCGTCATTAATCGGCGCCAGGATATATTCCCCGTCGATCCGCACCCCCCTCGACCGCCCCCGATGGTGGGAATTGCTAAATTTTGTTGTCTAAATTCCTATACAAATCAGTACCGTACCGAGGTGTAATGGTACATCGATTTTTCAGATATTTTAACGTCTAAAAGCAGTAAATATTCAAATATTCTTACCGGGTTTTCAGCAGAAGGTCTTCATTCGTTTTGTCTTGCACAACGCCATCGAAATTTTCAGTGTGCAAACATTTCAGAATTTTTTTTTGCCTTAATTTTGTTTTGTTTTTTGTCAAAAACTCTGAAATTTGTCAAATTTTTTTCAGCAAACCGTCATTAATCGGCGCCAGGAATTATTCCCCGTCGATCCGCACCCCCCTCGACCGCCCCCGATGGTGGGAATTGCTAAATTTTGTTGTCTAAATTCCTATACAAATCAGTACCGAGGTGTAATGGTACATCGATTTTTCAGATATTTTAACGTCTAAAAGCAGTAAATATTCACATATTCTTACCGGGTTTTCAGCAGAAGGTCTTCATTCGTTTTGTCTTGCACAACGCCATCGAAATTTTCAGTGTGCAAACATTTCAGAATTTTTTTTTGCCTTAAATTTTTTTTGTTTTTTTTCAAAAACTCTGAAATTTGTCAAATTTTTTTCAGTAAACCGTCATTAATCGGCGCCAGGAATTATTCCCCGTCGATCCGCACCCCGCTCGACCGCCCCCGATGGTGGGAATTGCTAAATTTTGTTTTCTAAATTCCTATACAAATCAGTACCGTACCGAGGTGTAATGGTACATCGATTTTTCAGATATTTTAACGTCTAAAAGCAGTAAATATTCAAATATTCTTACCGGGTTTTCAGCAGAAGGTCTTCATTCGTTTTGTCTTGCACAACGCCATCGAAATTTTCAGTGTGCAAACATTTCAGAATTTTTTTTTGCCTTAAATTTTTTTTGTTTTTTGTCAAAAACTCTGAAATTTGTCAAATTTTTTTCAGCAAACCGTCATTAATCGGCGCCAGGAATTATTCCCCGTCGATCCGCACCCCCCTCGACCACCTCCGATGGTGGGAATTGCTAAATTTTGTTGTCTAAATTCCTATACAAATCAGTACCGAGGTGTAATGGTACATCGATTTTTCAGATATTTTAACGTCTAAAAGCAGTAAATATTCAAATATTCTTACCGGGTTTTCAGCAGAAGGTCTTCATTCGTTTTGTCTTGCACAACGCCATCGAAATTTTCAGTGTGCAAACATTTCAGAATTTTTTTTTGCCTTAATTTTGTTTTGTTTTTTGTCAAAAACTCTGAAATTTGTCAAATTTTTTTCAGCAAACCGTCATTAATCGGCGCCAGGAATTATTCCCCGTCGATCCGCACCCCCCTCGACCGCCCCCGATGGTGGGAATTGCTAAATTTTGTTGTCTAAATTCCTATACAAATCAGTACCGAGGTGTAATGGTACATCGATTTTTCAGATATTTTAACGTCTAAAAGCAGTAAATATTCAAATATTCTTACCGGGTTTTCAGCAGAAGGTCTTCATTCGTTTTGTCTTGCACAACGCCATCGAAATTTTCAGTGTGCAAACATTTCAGAATTTTTTTTTGCCTTAAATTTTTTTTGTTTTTTGTCAAAAACTCTGAAATTTGTCAAATTTTTTTCAGCAAACCGTCATTAATCGGCGCCAGGATATATTCCCCGTCGATCCGCACCCCCCTCGACCGCCCCCGATGGTGGGAATTGCTAAATTTTGTTGTCTAAATTCCTATACAAATCAGTACCGTACCGAGGTGTAATGGTACATCGATTTTTCAGATATTTTAACGTCTAAAAGCAGTAAATATTCAAATATTCTTACCGGGTTTTCAGCAGAAGGTCTTCATTCGTTTTGTCTTGCACAACGCCATCGAAATTTTCAGTGTGCAAACATTTCAGAATTTTTTTTTGCCTTCAATTTTTTTTGTTTTTTGTCAAAAACTCTGAAATTTGTCAAATTTTTTTCAGCAAACCGTCATTAATCGGCGCCAGGAATTATTCCCCGTCGATCCGCACCCCCCTCGACCGCCCCCGATGGTGGGAATTGCTAAATTTTGTTGTCTAAATTCCTATACAAATCAGTACCGTACCGAGGTGTAATGGTACATCGATTTTTCAGATATTTTAACGTCTAAAAGCAGTAAATATTCAAATATTCTTACCGGGTTTTCAGCAGAAGGTCTTCATTCGTTTTGTCTTGCACAACGCCATCGAAATTTTCAGTGTGCAAACATTTCAGAATTTTTTTTTGCCTTAAATTTTTTTTGTTTTTTGTCAAAAACTCTGAAATTTGTCAAATTTTTTTCAGCAAACCGTCATTAATCGGCGCCAGGAATTATTCCCCGTCGATCCGCACCCCCCTCGACCGCCCCCGATGGTGGGAATTGCTAAATTTTGTTGTCTAAATTCCTATACAAATCAGTACCGAGGTGTAATGGTAAATCGATTTTTCAGATATTTTAACGTCTAAAAGCAGTAAATATTCACATATTCTTACCGGGTTTTCAGCAGAAGGTCTTCATTCGTTTTGTCTTGCACAACGCCATCGAAATTTTCAGTGTGCAAACATTTCAGAATTTTTTTTTGCCTTAATTTTTTTTTGTTTTTTGTCAAAAACTCTGAAATTTGTCAAATTTTTTTCAGCAAACCGTCATTAATCGGCGCCAGGAATTATTCCCCGTCGATCCGCACCCCCCTCGACCGCCCTCGATGGTGGGAATTGCTAAATTTTGTTGTCTAAATTCCTATACAAATCAGTACCGAGGTGTAATCGTACATCGATTTTTCAGATATTTTAACGTCTAAAAGCAGTAAATATTCAAATATTCTTACCGGGTTTTCAGCAGAAGGTCTTCATTCGTTTTGTCTTGCACAACGCCATCGAAATTTTCAGTGTGCAAACATTTCAGAATTTTTTTTTGCCTTAAATTTTTTTTGTTTTTTGTCAAAAACTCTGAAATTTGTTAAATTTTTTTCAGCAAACCGTCATTAATCGGCGACAGGAATTAGTCCCCGTCGATCCGCACCCCCCTCGACCGCCCCCGATGGTGGGAATTGCTAAATTTTGTTGTCTAAATTCCTATACAAATCAGTACCGAGGTGTAATGGTACATCGATTTTTCAGATATTTTAACGTCTAAAAGCAGTCAATATTCACATATTCTTACCGGGTTTTCAGCAGAAGGTCTTCATTCGTTTTGTCTTGCACAACGCCATCGAAATTTTCAGTGTGCAAACATTTCAGAATTTTTTTTTGCCTTAAATTTTTTTTGGTTTTTTGTCAAAAACTCTGAAATTTGTTAAATTTTTTTCAGCAAACCGTCATTAATCGGCGCCAGGAATTAGTCCCCGTCGATCCGCACCCCCCTCGACCGCCCCCGATGGTGGGAATTGCTAAATTTTGTTGTCTAAATTCCTATACAAATCAGTACCGTACCGAGGTGTAATGGTACATCGATTTTTCAGATATTTTAACGTCTAAAAGCAGTAAATATTCAAATATTCTTACCGGGTTTTCAGCAGAAGGTCTTCATTCGTTTTGTCTTGCACAACGCCATCGAAATTTTCAGTGTGCAAACATTTCAGAATTGTTTTTTGCCTTAAATTTTTTTTGTTTTTTTTCAAAAACTCTGAAATTTGGCAAATTTTTTTCAGTAAACCGTCATTAATCGGCGCCAGGAATTATTCCCCGTCGATCCGCACCCCGCTCGACCGCCCCCGATGGTGGGAATTGCTAAATTTTGTTTTCTAAATTCCTATACAAATCAGTACAGTACCGAGGTGTAATGGTACATCGATTTTTCAGATATTTTAACGTCTAAAAGCAGTAAATATTCAAATATTCTTACCGGGTTTTCAGCAGAAGGTCTTCATTCGTTTTGTCTTGCACAACGCCATCGAAATTTTCAGTGTGCAAACATTTCAGAATTTTTTTTTGCCTTAAATTTTTTTTGTTTTTTGTCAAAAACTCTGAAATTTGTCAAATTTTTTTCAGCAAACCGTCATTAATCGGCGCCAGGAATTAGTCCCCGTCGATCCGCACCCCCCTCGACCGCCCCCGATGGTGGGAATTGCTAAATTTTGTTGTCTAAATTCCTATACAAATCAGTACCGAGGTGTAATGGTACATCGATTTTTCAGATATTTTAACGTCTAAAAGCAGTAAATATTCACATATTCTTACCGGGTTTTCAGCAGAAGGTCTTCATTCGTTTTGTCTTGCACAACGCCATCGAAATTTTCAGTGTGCAAACATTTCAGAATTTTTTTTTGCCTTAATTTTTTTTTGTTTTTTGTCAAAAACTCTGAAATTTGTCAAATTTTTTTCAGCAAACCGTCATTAATCGGCGCCAGGAATTATTCCCCGTCGATCCGCACCCCCCTCGACCGCCCTCGATGGTGGGAATTGCTAAATTTTGTTGTCTAAATTCCTATACAAATCAGTACCGAGGTGTAATGGTACATCGAATTTTCAGATATTTTAACGTCTAAAAGCAGTAAATATTCACATATTCTTACCGGGTTTTCAGCAGAAGGTCTTCATTCGTTTTGTCTTGCACAACGCCATCGAAATTTTCAGTGTGCAAACATTTCAGAATTTTTTTTTGCCTTAAATTTTTTTTGTTTTTTTTCAAAAACTCTGAAATTTGTCAAATTTTTTTCAGTAAACCGTCATTAATCGGCGCCAGGAATTATTCCCCGTCGATCCGCACCCCCCTCGACCGCCCCCGATGGTGGGAATTGCTAAATTTTGTTGTCTAAATTCCTATACAAATCAGTACCGAGGTGTAATGGTACATCGATTTTTCAGATATTTTAACGTCTAAAAGCAGTAAATATTCAAATATTCTTACCGGGTTTTCAGCAGAAGGTCTTCATTCGTTTTGTCTTGCACAACGCCATCGAAATTTTCAGTGTGCAAACATTTCAGAATTTTTTTTTGCCTTAATTTTGTTTTGTTTTTTGTCAAAAACTCTGAAATTTGTCAATTTTTTTTCAGCAAACCGTCATTAATCGGCGCCAGGAATTATTCCCCGTCGATCCGCACCCCCCTCGACCGCCCCCGATGGTGGGAATTGCTAAATTTTGTTGTCTAAATTCCTATACAAATCAGTACCGTACCGAGGTGTAATGGTACATCGATTTTTCAGATATTTTAACGTGTAAAAGCAGTAAATATTCAAATATTCTTACCGGGTTTTCAGCAGAAGGTCTTCATTCGTTTTGTCTTGCACAACGCCATCGAAATTTTCAGTGTGCAAACATTTCAGAATTTTTTTTTGCCTTCAATTTTTTTTGTTTTTTGTCAAAAACTCTGAAATTTGTCAAATTTTTTTCAGCAAACCGTCATTAATCGGCGCCAGGAATTATTCCCCGTCGATCCGCACCCCCCTCGACCGCCCCCGATGGTGGGAATTGCTAAATTTTGTTGTCTAAATTCCTATACAAATCAGTACCGTACCGAGGTGTAATGGTACATCGATTTTTCAGATATTTTAACGTCTAAAAGCAGTAAATATTCAAATATTCTTACCGGGTTTTCAGCAGAAGGTCTTCATTCGTTTTGTCTTGCACAACGCCATCGAAATTTTCAGTGTGCAAACATTTCAGAATTTTTTTTTGCCTTAAATTTTTTTTGTTTTTTGTCAAAAACTCTGAAATTTGTCAAATTTTTTTCAGCAAACCGTCATTAATCGGCGCCAGGAATTATTCCCCGTCGATCCGCACCCCCCTCGACCGCCCCCGATGGTGGGAATTGCTAAATTTTGTTGTCTAAATTCCTATACAAATCAGTACCGAGGTGTAATGGTACATCGATTTTTCAGATATTTTAACGTCTAAAAGCAGTAAATATTCACATATTCTTACCGGGTTTTCAGCAGAAGGTCTTCATTCGTTTTGTCTTGCACAACGCCATCGAAATTTTCAGTGTGCAAACATTTCAGAATTTTTTTTTGCCTTAATTTTTTTTTGTTTTTTGTCAAAAACTCTGAAATTTGTCAAATTTTTTTCAGCAAACCGTCATTAATCGGCGCCAGGAATTATTCCCCGTCGATCCGCACCCCCCTCGACCGCCCTCGATGGTGGGAATTGCTAAATTTTGTTGTCTAAATTCCTATACAAATCAGTACCGAGGTGTAATCGTACATCGATTTTTCAGATATTTTAACGTCTAAAAGCAGTAAATATTCAAATATTCTTACCGGGTTTTCAGCAGAAGGTCTTCATTCGTTTTGTCTTGCACAACGCCATCGAAATTTTCAGTGTGCAAACACTTCAGAATTTTTTTTTGCCTTAAATTTTTTTTGTTTTTTGTCAAAAACTCTGAAATTTGTTAAATTTTTTTCAGCAAACCGTCATTAATCGGCGACAGGAATTAGTCCCCGTCGATCCGCACCCCCCTCGACCGCCCCCGATGGTGGGAATTGCTAAATTTTGTTGTCTAAATTCCTATACAAATCAGTACCGAGGTGTAATGGTACATCGATTTTTCAGATATTTTAACGTCTAAAAGCAGTAAATATTCACATATTCTTACCGGGTTTTCAGCAGAAGGTCTTCATTCGTTTTGTCTTGCACAACGCCATCGAAATTTTCAGTGTGCAAACATTTCAGAATTTTTTTTTGCCTTAAATTTTTTTTGGTTTTTTGTCAAAAACTCTGAAATTTGTTAAATTTTTTTCAGCAAACCGTCATTAATCGGCGCCAGGAATTAGTCCCCGTCGATCCGCACCCCCCTCGACCGCCCCCGATGGTGGGAATTGCTAAATTTTGTTGTCTAAATTCCTATACAAATCAGTACCGTACCGAGGTGTAATGGTACATCGATTTTTCAGATATTTTAACGTCTAAAAGCAGTAAATATTCAAATATTCTTACCGGGTTTTCAGCAGAAGGTCTTCATTCGTTTTGTCTTGCACAACGCCATCGAAATTTTCAGTGTGCAAACATTTCAGAATTGTTTTTTGCCTTAAATTTTTTTTGTTTTTTTTCAAAAACTCTGAAATTTGGCAAATTTTTTTCAGTAAACCGTCATTAATCGGCGCCAGGAATTATTCCCCGTCGATCCGCACCCCGCTCGACCGCCCCCGATGGTGGGAATTGCTAAATTTTGTTTTCTAAATTCCTATACAAATCAGTACCGTACCGAGGTGTAATGGTACATCGATTTTTCAGATATTTTAACGTCTAAAAGCAGTAAATATTCAAATATTCTTACCGGGTTTTCAGCAGAAGGTCTTCATTCGTTTTGTCTTGCACAACGCCATCGAAATTTTCAGTGTGCAAACATTTCAGAATTTTTTTTTGCCTTAAATTTTTTTTGTTTTTTGTCAAAAACTCTGAAATTTGTCAAATTTTTTTCAGCAAACCGTCATTAATCGGCGCCAGGAATTAGTCCCCGTCGATCCGCACCCCCCTCGACCGCCCCCGATGGTGGGAATTGCTAAATTTTGTTGTCTAAATTCCTATACAAATCAGTACCGAGGTGTAATGGTACATCGATTTTTCAGATATTTTAACGTCTAAAAGCAGTAAATATTCACATATTCTTACCGGGTTTTCAGCAGAAGGTCTTCATTCGTTTTGTCTTGCACAACGCCATCGAAATTTTCAGTGTGCAAACATTTCAGAATTTTTTTTTGCCTTAATTTTTTTTTGTTTTTTGTCAAAAACTCTGAAATTTGTCAAATTTTTTTCAGCAAACCGTCATTAATCGGCGCCAGGAATTATTCCCCGTCGATCCGCACCCCCCTCGACCGCCCTCGATGGTGGGAATTGCTAAATTTTGTTGTCTAAATTCCTATACAAATCAGTACCGAGGTGTAATGGTACATCGAATTTTCAGATATTTTAACGTCTAAAAGCAGTAAATATTCACATATTCTTACCGGGTTTTCAGCAGAAGGTCTTCATTCGTTTTGTCTTGCACAACGCCATCGAAATTTTCAGTGTGCAAACATTTCAGAATTTTTTTTTGCCTTAAATTTTTTTTGTTTTTTTTCAAAAACTCTGAAATTTGTCAAATTTTTTTCAGTAAACCGTCATTAATCGGCGCCAGGAATTATTCCCCGTCGATCCGCACCCCCCTCGACCGCCCCCGATGGTGGGAATTGCTAAATTTTGTTGTCTAAATTCCTATACAAATCAGTACCGAGGTGTAATGGTACATCGATTTTTCAGATATTTTAACGTCTAAAAGCAGTAAATATTCAAATATTCTTACCGGGTTTTCAGCAGAAGGTCTTCATTCGTTTTGTCTTGCACAACGCCATCGAAATTTTCAGTGTGCAAACATTTCAGAATTTTTTTTTGCCTTAATTTTGTTTTGTTTTTTGTCAAAAACTCTGAAATTTGTCAATTTTTTTTCAGCAAACCGTCATTAATCGGCGCCAGGAATTATTCCCCGTCGATCCGCACCCCCCTCGACCGCCCCCGATGGTGGGAATTGCTAAATTTTGTTGTCTAAATTCCTATACAAATCAGTACCGAGGTGTAATGGTACATCGATTTTTCAGATATTTTAACGTCTAAAAGCAGTAAATATTCAAATATTCTTACCGGGTTTTCAGCAGAAGGTCTTCATTCGTTTTGTCTTGCACAACGCCATCGAAATTTTCAGTGAGCAAACATTTCAGAATTTTTTTTTGCCTTAAATTTTTTTTGTTTTTTTTCAAAAACTCTGAAATTTGTCAAATTTTTTTCAGTAAACCGTCATTAATCTGCGCCAGGAATTATTCCCCGTCGATCCGCACCCCGCTCGACCGCCCCCGATGGTGGGATTTGCTAAATTTTGTTTTCTAAATTCCTATACAAATCAGTACCGTACCGAGGTGTAATGGTACATCGATTTTTCAGATATTTTAACGTGTAAAAGCAGTAAATATTCAAATATTCTTACCGGGTTTTCAGCAGAAGGTCTTCATTCGTTTTGTCTTGCACAACGCCATCGAAATTTTCAGTGTGCAAACATTTCAGAATTTTTTTTTGCCTTAAATTTTTTTTGGTTTTTTGTCAAAAACTCTGAAATTTGTTAAATTTTTTTCAGCAAACCGTCATTAATCGGCGCCAGGAATTAGTCCCCGTCGATCCGCACCCCCCTCGACCGCCCTCGATGGTGGGAATTGCTAAATTTTGTTGTCTAAATTCCTATACAAATCAGTACCGAGGTGTAATGGTACATCGATTTTTCAGATATTTTAACGTCTAAAAGCAGTAAATATTCAAATATTCTTACCGGGTTTTCAGCAGAAGGTCTTCATTCGTTTTGTCTTGCACAACGCCATCGAAATTTTCAGTGTGCAAACATTTCAGAATTTTTTTTTGCCTTAAATTTTTTTTGTTTTTTGTCAAAAACTCTGAAATTTGTCAAATTTTTTTCAGCAAACCGTCATTAATCGGCGCCAGGAATTATTCCCCGTCGATCCGCACCCCCCTCGACCGCCCCCGATGGTGGGAATTGCTAAATTTTGTTGTCTAAATTCCTATACAAATCAGTACCGAGGTGTAATGGTACATCGATTTTTCAGATATTTTAACGTCTAAAAGCAGTAAATATTCAAATATTCTTACCGGGTTTTCAGCAGAAGGTCTTCATTCGTTTTGTCTTGCACAACGCCATCGAAATTTTCAGTGTGCAAACATTTCAGAATTTTTTTTGCCTTAATTTTGTTTTGTTTTTTGTCAAAAACTCTGAAATTTGTCAAATTTTTTTCAGCAAACCGTCATTAATCGGCGCCAGGAATTATTCCCCGTCGATCCGCACCCCCCTCGACCGCCCCCGATGGTGGGAATTGCTAAATTTTGTTGTCTAAATTCCTATACAAATCAGTACCGTACCGAGGTGTAATGGTACATCGATTTTTCAGATATTTTAACGTCTAAAAGCAGTAAATATTCAAATATTCTTACCGGGTTTTCAGCAGAAGGTCTTCATTCGTTTTGTCTTGCACAACGCCATCGAAATTTTCAGTGTGCAAACATTTCAGAATTTTTTTTTGCCTTAAATTTTTTTTGTTTTTTGTCAAAAACTCTGAAATTTGTCAAATTTTTTTCAGCAAACCGTCATTAATCGGCGCCAGGAATTATTCCCCGTCGATCCGCACCCCCATCGACCGCCTCCGATGGTGGGAATTGCTAAATTTTGTTGTCTAAATTCCTATACAAATCAGTACCGAGGTGTAATGGTACATCGATTTTTCAGATATTTTAACGTCTAAAAGCAGTAAATATTCAAATATTCTTACCGGGTTTTCAGCAGAAGGTCTTCATTCGTTTTGTCTTGCACAACGCCATCGAAATTTTTAGTGTGCAAACATTTCAGAATTTTTTTTTGCCTTAATTTTGTTTTGTTTTTTGTCAAAAACTCTGAAATTTGTCAAATTTTTTTCAGCAAACCGTCATTAATCGGCGCCAGGAATTATTCCCCGTCGATCCGCACCCCCCTCGACCGCCCCCGATGGTGGGAATTGCTAAATTTTGTTGTCTAAATTCCTATACAAATCAGTACCGAGGTGTAATGGTACATCGATTTTTCAGATATTTTAACGTCTAAAAGCAGTAAATATTCAAATATTCTTACCGGGTTTTCAGCAGAAGGTCTTCATTCGTTTTGTCTTGCACAACGCCATCGAAATTTTCAGTGTGCAAACATTTCAGAATTTTTTTTTGCCTTAAATTTTTTTTGTTTTTTGTCAAAAACTCTGAAATTTGTCAAATTTTTTTCAGCAAACCGTCATTAATCGGCGCCAGGATATATTCCCCGTCGATCTGCACCCCCCTCGACCGCCCCCGATGGTGGGAAATGCTAAATTTTGTTGTCTAAATTCCTATACAAATCAGTACCGTACCGAGGTGTAATGGTACATCGATTTTTCAGATATTTTAACGTCTAAAAGCAGTAAATATTCAAATATTCTTACCGGGTTTTCAGCAGAAGGTCTTCATTCGTTTTGTCTTGCACAACGCCATCGAAATTTTCAGTGTGCAAACATTTCAGAATTTTTTTTTGCCTTCAATTTTTTTTGTTTTTTGTCAAAAACTCTGAAATTTGTCAAATTTTTTTCAGCAAACCGTCATTAATCGGCGCCAGGAATTATTCCCCGTCGATCCGCACCCCCCTCGACCGCCCCCGATGGTGGGAATTGCTAAATTTTGTTGTCTAAATTCCTATACAAATCAGTACCGAGGTGTAATGGTACATCGATTTTTCAGATATTTTAACGTCTAAAAGCAGTAAATATTCAAATATTCTTACCGGGTTTTCAGCAGAAGGTCTTCATTCGTTTTGTCTTGCACAACGCCATCGAAATTTTCAGTGTGCAAACATTTCAGAATTTTTTTTTGCCTTAAATTTTTTTTGTTTTTTGTCAAAAACTCTGAAATTTGTCAAATTTTTTTCAGCAAACCGTCATTAATCGGCGCCAGGAATTATTCCCCGTCGATCCGCACCCCCCTCGACCGCCCCCGATGGTGGGAATTGCTAAATTTTGTTGTCTAAATTCCTATACAAATCAGTACCGAGGTGTAATGGTACATCGATTTTTCAGATATTTTAACGTCTAAAAGCAGTAAATATTCACATATTCTTACCGGGTTTTCAGCAGAAGGTCTTCATTCGTTTTGTCTTGCACAACGCCATCGAAATTTTCAGTGTGCAAACATTTCAGAATTTTTTTTTGCCTTAATTTTTTTTTGTTTTTTGTCAAAAACTCTGAAATTTGTCAAATTTTTTTCAGCAAACCGTCATTAATCGGCGCCAGGAATTATTCCCCGTCGATCCGCACCCCCCTCGACCGCCCTCGATGGTGGGAATTGCTAAATTTTGTTGTCTAAATTCCTATACAAATCAGTACCGAGGTGTAATCGTACATCGATTTTTCAGATATTTTAACGTCTAAAAGCAGTAAATATTCAAATATTCTTACCGGGTTTTCAGCAGAAGGTCTTCATTCGTTTTGTCTTGCACAACGCCATCGAAATTTTCAGTGTGCAAACACTTCAGAATTTTTTTTTGCCTTAAATTTTTTTTGTTTTTTGTCAAAAACTCTGAAATTTGTTAAATTTTTTTCAGCAAACCGTCATTAATCGGCGCCAGGAATTAGTCCCCGTCGATCCGCACCCCCCTCGACCGCCCCCGATGGTGGGAATTGCTAAATTTTGTTGTCTAAATTCCTATACAAATCAGTACCGAGGTGTAATGGTACATCGAATTTTCAGATATTTTAACGTCTAAAAGCAGTAAATATTCACATATTCTTACCGGGTTTTCAGCAGAAGGTCTTCATTCGTTTTGTCTTGCACAACGCCATCGAAATTTTCAGTGTGCAAACATTTCAGAATTTTTTTTTGCCTTAATTTTTTTTTGTTTTTTGTCAAAAACTCTGAAATTTGTCAAATTTTTTTCAGCAAACCGTCATTAATCGGCGCCAGGAATTATTCCCCGTCGATCCGCACCCCCCTCGACCGCCCTCGATGGTGGGAATTGCTAAATTTTGTTGTCTAAATTCCTATACAAATCAGTACCGAGGTGTAATCGTACATCGATTTTTCAGATATTTTAACGTCTAAAAGCAGTAAATATTCAAATATTCTTACCGGGTTTTCAGCAGAAGGTCTTCATTCGTTTTGTCTTGCACAACGCCATCGAAATTTTCAGTGTGCAAACATTTCAGAAATTTTTTTTGCCTTAAATTTTTTTTGTTTTTTTTCAAAAACTCTGAAATTTGTCAAATTTTTTTCAGTAAACCGTCATTAATCGGCGCCAGGAATTATTCCCCGTCGATCCGCACCCCCCTCGACCGCCCCCGATGGTGGGAATTGCTAAATTTTGTTGTCTAAATTCCTATACAAATCAGTACCGAGGTGTAATGGTACATCGATTTTTCAGATATTTTAACGTCTAAAAGCAGTAAATATTCAAATATTCTTACCGGGTTTTCAGCAGAAGGTCTTCATTCGTTTTGTCTTGCACAACGCCATCGAAATTTTCAGTGTGCAAACATTTCAGAATTTTTTTTTGCCTTAAATTTTTTTTGTTTTTTGTCAAAAACTCTGAAATTTGTCAAATTTTTTTCAGCAAACCGTCATTAATCGGCGCCAGGATATATTCCCCGTCGATCCGCACCCCCCTCGACCGCCCCCGATGGTGGGAATTGCTAAATTTTGTTGTCTAAATTCCTATACAAATCAGTACCGTACCGAGGTGTAATGGTACATCGATTTTTCAGATATTTTAACGTCTAAAAGCAGTAAATATTCAAATATTCTTACCGGGTTTTCAGCAGAAGGTCTTCATTCGTTTTGTCTTGCACAACGCCATCGAAATTTTCAGTGTGCAAACATTTCAGAATTTTTTTTTGCCTTCAATTTTTTTTGTTTTTTGTCAAAAATTCTGAAATTTGTCAAATTTTTTTCAGCAAACCGTCATTAATCGGCGCCAGGAATTATTCCCCGTCGATCCGCACCCCCCTCGACCGCCCCCGATGGTGGGAATTGCTAAATTTTGTTGTCTAAATTCCTATACAAATCAGTACCGAGTTGTAATGGTACATCGATTTTTCAGATATTTTAACGTCTAAAAGCAGTAAATATTCAAATATTCTTACCGGGTTTTCAGCAGAAGGTCTTCATTCGTTTTGTCTTGCACAACGCCATCGAAATTTTCAGTGTGCAAACATTTCAGAATTTTTTTTTGCCTTAATTTTGTTTTGTTTTTTGTCAAAAACTCTGAAATTTGTCAATTTTTTTTCAGCAAACCGTCATTAATCGGCGCCAGGAATTATTCCCCGTCGATCCGCACCCCCCTCGACCGCCCCCGATGGTGGGAATTGCTAAATTTTGTTGTCTAAATTCCTATACAAATCAGTACCGAGGTGTAATGGTACATCGATTTTTCAGATATTTTAACGTCTAAAAGCAGTAAATATTCAAATATTCTTACCGGGTTTTCAGCAGAAGGTCTTCATTCGTTTTGTCTTGCACAACGCCATCGAAATTTTCAGTGAGCAAACATTTCAGAATTTTTTTTTGCCTTAAATTTTTTTTGTTTTTTTTCAAAAACTCTGAAATTTGTCAAATTTTTTTCAGTAAACCGTCATTAATCGGCGCCAGGAATTATTCCCCGTCGATCCGCACCCCGCTCGACCGCCCCCGATGGTGGGATTTGCTAAATTTTGTTTTCTAAATTCCTATACAAATCAGTACCGTACCGAGGTGTAATGGTACATCGATTTTTCAGATATTTTAACGTGTAAAAGCAGTAAATATTCAAATATTCTTACCGGGTTTTCAGCAGAAGGTCTTCATTCGTTTTGTCTTGCACAACGCCATCGAAATTTTCAGTGTGCAAACATTTCAGAATTTTTTTTTGCCTTAAATTTTTTTTGTTTTTTGTCAAAAACTCTGAAATTTGTCAAATTTTTTTCAGCAAACCGTCATTAATCGGCGCCAGGAATTATTCCCCGTCGATCCGCACCCCCCTCGACCGCCCCCGATGGTGGGAATTGCTAAATTTTGTTGTCTAAATTCCTATACAAATCAGTACCGAGGTGTAATGGTACATCGATTTTTCAGATATTTTAACGTCTAAAAGCAGTAAATATTCAAATATTCTTACCGGGTTTTCAGCAGAAGGTCTTCATTCGTTTTGTCTTGCACAACGCCATCGAAATTTTCAGTGTGCAAACACTTCAGAATTTTTTTTTGCCTTAAATTTTTTTTGTTTTTTGTCAAAAACTCTGAAATTTGTTAAATTTTTTTCAGCAAACCGTCATTAATCGGCGCCAGGAATTAGTCCCCGTCGATCCGCACCCCCCTCGACCGCCCCCGATGGTGGGAATTGCTAAATTTTGTTGTCTAAATTCCTATACAAATCAGTACCGAGGTGTAATGGTACATCGAATTTTCAGATATTTTAACGTCTAAAAGCAGTAAATATTCACATATTCTTACCGGGTTTTCAGCAGAAGGTCTTCATTCGTTTTGTCTTGCACAACGCCATCGAAATTTTCAGTGTGCAAACATTTCAGAATTTTTTTTTGCCTTAATTTTTTTTTGTTTTTTGTCAAAAACTCTGAAATTTGTCAAATTTTTTTCAGCAAACCGTCATTAATCGGCGCCAGGAATTATTCCCCGTCGATCCGCACCCCCCTCGACCGCCCCCGATGGTGGGAATTGCTAAATTTTGTTGTCTAAATTCCTATACAAATCAGTACCGAGGTGTAATGGTACATCGATTTTTCAGATATTTTAACGTCTAAAAGCAGTAAATATTCAAATATTCTTACCGGGTTTTCAGCAGAAGGTCTTCATTCGTTTTGTCTTGCACAACGCCATCGAAATTTTCAGTGTGCAAACATTTCAGAATTTTTTTTTGCCTTAAATTTTTTTTGTTTTTTGTCAAAAACTCTGAAATTTGTCAAATTTTTTTCAGCAAACCGTCATTAATCGGCGCCAGGATATATTCCCCGTCGATCCGCACCCCCCTCGACCGCCCCCGATGGTGGGAATTGCTAAATTTTGTTGTCTAAATTCCTATACAAATCAGTACCGTACCGAGGTGTAATGGTACATCGATTTTTCAGATATTTTAACGTCTAAAAGCAGTAAATATTCAAATATTCTTACCGGGTTTTCAGCAGAAGGTCTTCATTCGTTTTGTCTTGCACAACGCCATCGAAATTTTCAGTGTGCAAACATTTCAGAATTTTTTTTTGCCTTCAATTTTTTTTGTTTTTTGTCAAAAACTCTGAAATTTGTCAAATTTTTTTCAGCAAACCATCATTAATCGGCGCCAGGAATTATTCCCCGTCGATCCGCACCCCCCTCGACCGCCCCCGATGGTGGGAATTGCTAAATTTTGTTGTCTAAATTCCTATACAAATCAGTACCGAGGTGTAATGGTACATCGATTTTTCAGATATTTTAACGTCTAAAAGCAGTAAATATTCAAATATTCTTACCGGGTTTTCAGCAGAAGGTCTTCATTCGTTTTGTCTTGCACAACGCCATCGAAATTTTCAGTGTGCAAACATATCAGAATTTTTTTTTGCCTTAATTTTGTTTTGTTTTTTGTCAAAAACTCTGAAATTTGTCAAATTTTTTTCAGCAAACCGTCATTAATCGGCGCCAGGAATTATTCCCCGTCGATCCGCACCCCCCTCGACCGCCCCCGATGGTGGGAATTGCTAAATTTTGTTGTCTAAATTCCTATACAAATCAGTACCGTACCGAGGTGTAATGGTACATCGATTTTTCAGATATTTTAACGTCTAAAAGCAGTAAATATTCAAATATTCTTACCGGGTTTTCAGCAGAAGGTCTTCATTCGTTTTGTCTTGCACAACGCCATCGAAATTTTCAGTGTGCAAACATTTCAGAATTTTTTTTTGCCTTCAATTTTTTTTGTTTTTTGTCAAAAACTCTGAAATTTGTCAAATTTTTTTCAGCAAACCGTCATTAATCGGCGCCAGGAATTATTCCCCGTCGATCCGCACCCCCCTCGACCGCCCCCGATGGTGGGAATTGCTAAATTTTGTTGTCTAAATTCCTATACAAATCAGTACCGAGGTGTAATGGTACATCGATTTTTCAGATATTTTAACGTCTAAAAGCAGTAAATATTCAAATATTCTTACCGGGTTTTCAGCAGAAGGTCTTCATTCGTTTTGTCTTGCACAACGCCATCGAAATTTTCAGTGTGCAAACATTTCAGAATTTTTTTTTGCCTTAATTTTGTTTTGTTTTTTGTCAAAAACTCTGAAATTTGTCAATTTTTTTTCAGCAAACCGTCATTAATCGGCGCCAGGAATTATTCCCCGTCGATCCGCACCCCCCTCGACCGCCCCCGATGGTGGGAATTGCTAAATTTTGTTGTCTAAATTCCTATACAAATCAGTACCGAGGTGTAATGGTACATCGATTTTTCAGATATTTTAACGTCTAAAAGCAGTAAATATTCAAATATTCTTACCGGGTTTTCAGCAGAAGGTCTTCATTCGTTTTGTCTTGCACAACGCCATCGAAATTTTCAGTGAGCAAACATTTCAGAATTTTTTTTTGCCTTAAATTTTTTTTGTTTTTTTTCAAAAACTCTGAAATTTGTCAATTTTTTTTCAGTAAACCGTCATTAATCGGCGCCAGGAATTATTCCCCGTCGATCCGCACCCCCCTCGACCGCCCCCGATGGTGGGATTTGCTAAATTTTGTTTTCTAAATTCCTATACAAATCAGTACCGTACCGAGGTGTAATGGTACATCGATTTTTCAGATATTTTAACGTGTAAAAGCAGTAAATATTCAAATATTCTTACCGGGTTTTCAGCAGAAGGTCTTCATTCGTTTTGTCTTGCACAACGCCATCGAAATTTTCAGTGTGCAAACATTTCAGAATTTTTTTTTGCCTTAAATTTTTTTTGTTTTTTGTCAAAAACTCTGAAATTTGTCAAATTTTTTTCAGCAAACCGTCATTAATCGGCGCCAGGAATTATTCCCCGTCGATCCGCACCCCCCTCGACCGCCCCCGATGGTGGGAATTGCTAAATTTTGTTGTCTAAATTCCTATACAAATCAGTACCGAGGTGTAATGGTACATCGATTTTTCAGATATTTTAACGTCTAAAAGCAGTAAATATTCAAATATTCTTACCGGGTTTTCAGCAGAAGGTCTTCATTCGTTTTGTCTTGCACAACGCCATCGAAATTTTCAGTGTGCAAACATTTCAGAATTTTTTTTTGCCTTAAATTTTTTTTGTTTTTTGTCAAAAACTCTGAAATTTGTCAAATTTTTTTCAGCAAACCGTCATTAATCGGCGCCAGGATATATTCCCCGTCGATCCGCACCCCCCTCGACCGCCCCCGATGGTGGGAATTGCTAAATTTTGTTGTCTAAATTCCTATACAAATCAGTACCGTACCGAGGTGTAATGGTACATCGATTTTTCAGATATTTTAACGTCTAAAAGCAGTAAATATTCAAATATTCTTACCGGGTTTTCAGCAGAAGGTCTTCATTCGTTTTGTCTTGCACAACGCCATCGAAATTTTCAGTGTGCAAACATTTCAGAATTTTTTTTTGCCTTCAATTTTTTTTGTTTTTTGTCAAAAACTCTGAAATTTGTCAAATTTTTTTCAGCAAACCGTCATTAATCGGCGCCAGGAATTATTCCCCGTCGATCCGCACCCCCCTCGACCGCCCCCGATGGTGGGAATTGCTAAATTTTGTTGTCTAAATTCCTATACAAATCAGTACCGAGGTGTAATGGTACATCGATTTTTCAGATATTTTAACGTCTAAAAGCAGTAAATATTCAAATATTCTTACCGGGTTTTCAGCAGAAGGTCTTCATTCGTTTTGTCTTGCACAACGCCATCGAAATTTTCAGTGTGCAAACATTTCAGAATTTTTTTTTGCCTTAATTTTGTTTTGTTTTTTGTCAAAAACTCTGAAATTTGTCAAATTTTTTTCAGCAAACCGTCATTAATCGGCGCCAGGAATTATTCCCCGTCGATCCGCACCCCCCTCGACCGCCCCCGATGGTGGGAATTGCTAAATTTTGTTGTCTAAATTCCTATACAAATCAGTACCGTACCGAGGTGTAATGGTACATCGATTTTTCAGATATTTTAACGTCTAAAAGCAGTAAATATTCAAATATTCTTACCGGGTTTTCAGCAGAAGGTCTTCATTCGTTTTGTCTTGCACAACGCCATCGAAATTTTCAGTGTGCAAACAATTCAGAATTTTTTTTTGCCTTAAATTTTTTTTGTTTTTTTTCAAAAACTCTGAAATTTGTCAAATTTTTTTCAGTAAACCGTCATTAATCAGCGCCAGGAATTATTCCCCGTCGATCCGCACCCCGCTCGACCGCCCCCGATGGTGGGAATTGCAAAATTTTGTTTTCTAAATTCCTATACAAATCAGTACCGTACCGAGGTGTAATGGTACATCGATTTTTCAGATATTTTAACGTGTAAAAGCAGTAAATATTCAAATATTCTTACCGGGTTTTCAGCAGAAGGTCTTCATTCGTTTTGTCTTGCACAACGCCATCGAAATTTTCAGTGTGCAAACATTTCAGATTTTTTTTTTGCCTTAAATTTTTTTTGTTTTTTGTCAAAAACTCTGAAATTTGTCAAATTTTTTTCAGCAAACCGTCATTAATCGGCGCCAGGAATTATTCCCCGTCGATCCGCACCCCCCTCGACCGCCCCCGATGGTGGGAATTGCTAAATTTTGTTGTCTAAATTCCTATACAAATCAGTACCGAGGTGTAATGGTACATCGATTTTTCAGATATTTTAACGTCTAAAAGCAGTAAATATTCAAATATTCTTACCGGGTTTTCAGCAGAAGGTCTTCATTCGTTTTGTCTTGCACAACGCCATCGAAATTTTCAGTGTGCAAACATTTCAGAATTTTTTTTTGCCTTAATTTTGTTTTGTTTTTTTGTCAAAAACTCTGAAATTTGTCAAATTTTTTTCAGCAAACCGTCATTAATCGGCGCCAGGAATTATTCCCCGTCGATCCGCACCCCCCTCGACCGCCCCCGATGGTGGGAATTGCTAAATTTTGTTGTCTAAATTCCTATACAAATCAGTACCGAGGTGTAATGGTACATCGATTTTTCAGATATTTTAACGTCTAAAAGCAGTAAATATTCAAATATTCTTACCGGCTTTTCAGCAGAAGGTCTTCATTCGTTTTGTCTTGCACAACGCCATCGAAATTTTCAGTGTGCAAACATTTCAGAATTTTTTTTTGCCTTAAATTTTTTTTGTTTTTTGTCAAAAACTCTGAAATTTGTCAAATTTTTTTCAGCAAACCGTCATTAATCGGCGCCAGGATATATTCCCCGTCGATCTGCACCCCTCTCGACCGCCCCCGATGGTGGGAATTGCTAAATTTTGTTGTCTAAATTCCTATACAAATCAGTACCGTACCGAGGTGTAATGGTACATCGATTTTTCAGATATTTTAACGTCTAAAAGCAGTAAATATTCAAATATTCTTACCGGGTTTTCAGCAGAAGGTCTTCATTCGTTTTGTCTTGCACAACGCCATCGAAATTTTCAGTGTGCAAACATTTCAGAATTTTTTTTTGCCTTCAATTTTTTTTGTTTTTTGTCAAAAACTCTGAAATTTGTCAATTTTTTTTCAGCAAACCGTCATTAATCGGCGCCAGGAATTATTCCCCGTCGATCCGCACCCCCCTCGACCGCCCCCGATGGTGGGAATCGCTAAATTTTGTTGTCTAAATTCCTATACAAATCAGTACCGAGGTGTAATGGTACATCGATTTTTCAGATATTTTAACGTCTAAAAGCAGTAAATATTCAAATATTCTTACCGGGTTTTCAGCAGAAGGTCTTCATTCGTTTTGTCTTGCACAACGCCATCGAAATTTTCAGTGTGCAAACATTTCAGAATTTTTTTTTGCCTTCAATTTTTTTTGTTTTTTGTCAAAAACTCTGAAATTTGTCAAATTTTTTTCAGCAAACCGTCATTAATCGGCGCCAGGAATTATTCCCCGTCGATCCGCACCCCCCTCGACCGCCCCCGATGGTGGGAATTGCTAAATTTTGTTGTCTAAATTCCTATACAAATCAGTACCGAGGTGTAATGGTACATCGATTTTTCAGATATTTTAACGTCTAAAAGCAGTAAATATTCAAATATTCTTACCGGGTTTTCAGCAGAAGGTCTTCATTCGTTTTGTCTTGCACAACGCCATCGAAATTTTCAGTGTGCAAACATTTCAGAATTTTTTTTTGCCTTAATTTTGTTTTGTTTTTTGTCAAAAACTCTGAAATTTGTCAAATTTTTTTCAGCAAACCGTCATTAATCGGCGCCAGGAATTATTCCCCGTCGATCCGCACCCCCCTCGACCGCCCCCGATGGTGGGAATTGCTAAATTTTGTTGTCTAAATTCCTATACAAATCAGTACCGTACCGAGGTGTAATGGTACATCGATTTTTCAGATATTTTAACGTCTAAAAGCAGTAAATATTCAAATATTCTTACCGGGTTTTCAGCAGAAGGTCTTCATTCGTTTTGTCTTGCACAACGCCATCGAAATTTTCAGTGTGCAAACATTTCAGAATTTTTTTTTGCCTTAAATTTTTTTTGTTTTTTTTCAAAAACTCTGAAATTTGTCAAATTTTTTTCAGTAAACCGTCATTAATCAGCGCCAGGAATTATTCCCCGTCGATCCGCACCCCGCTCGACCGCCCCCGATGGTGGGAATTGCAAAATTTTGTTTTCTAAATTCCTATACAAATCAGTACCGTACCGAGGTGTAATGGTACATCGATTTTTCAGATATTTTAACGTGTAAAAGCAGTAAATATTCAAATATTCTTACCGGGTTTTCAGCAGAAGGTCTTCATTCGTTTTGTCTTGCACAACGCCATCGAAATTTTCAGTGTGCAAACATTTCAGATTTTTTTTTTGCCTTAAATTTTTTTTGTTTTTTGTCAAAAACTCTGAAATTTGTCAAATTTTTTTCAGCAAACCGTCATTAATCGGCGCCAGGAATTATTCCCCGTCGATCCGCACCCCCCTCGACCGCCCCCGATGGTGGGAATTGCTAAATTTTGTTGTCTAAATTCCTATACAAATCAGTACCGAGGTGTAATGGTACATCGATTTTTCAGATATTTTAACGTCTAAAAGCAGTAAATATTCAAATATTCTTACCGGGTTTTCAGCAGAAGGTCTTCATTCGTTTTGTCTTGCACAACGCCATCGAAATTTTCAGTGTGCAAACATTTCAGAATTTTTTTTTGCCTTAATTTTGTTTTGTTTTTTTGTCAAAAACTCTGAAATTTGTCAAATTTTTTTCAGCAAACCGTCATTAATCGGCGCCAGGAATTATTCCCCGTCGATCCGCACCCCCCTCGACCGCCCCCGATGGTGGGAATTGCTAAATTTTGTTGTCTAAATTCCTATACAAATCAGTACCGAGGTGTAATGGTACATCGATTTTTCAGATATTTTAACGTCTAAAAGCAGTAAATATTCAAATATTCTTACCGGGTTTTCAGCAGAAGGTCTTCATTCGTTTTGTCTTGCACAACGCCATCGAAATTTTCAGTGTGCAAACATTTCAGAATTTTTTTTTGCCTTAAATTTTTTTTGTTTTTTGTCAAAAACTCTGAAATTTGTCAAATTTTTTTCAGCAAACCGTCATTAATCGGCGCCAGGATATATTCCCCGTCGATCTGCACCCCCCTCGACCGCCCCCGATGGTGGGAATTGCTAAATTTTGTTGTCTAAATTCCTATACAAATCAGTACCGTACCGAGGTGTAATGGTACATCGATTTTTCAGATATTTTAACGTCTAAAAGCAGTAAATATTCAAATATTCTTACCGGGTTTTCAGCAGAAGGTCTTCATTCGTTTTGTCTTGCACAACGCCATCGAAATTTTCAGTGTGCAAACATTTCAGAATTTTTTTTTGCCTTCAATTTTTTTTGTTTTTTGTCAAAAACTCTGAAATTTGTCAATTTTTTTTCAGCAAACCGTCATTAATCGGCGCCAGGAATTATTCCCCGTCGATCCGCACCCCCCTCGACCGCCCCCGATGGTGGGAATCGCTAAATTTTGTTGTCTAAATTCCTATACAAATCAGTACCGAGGTGTAATGGTACATCGATTTTTCAGATATTTTAACGTCTAAAAGCAGTAAATATTCAAATATTCTTACCGGGTTTTCAGCAGAAGGTCTTCATTCGTTTTGTCTTGCACAACGCCATCGAAATTTTCAGTGTGCAAACATTTCAGAATTTTTTTTTGCCTTAATTTTGTTTTGTTTTTTGTCAAAAACTCTGAAATTTGTCAAATTTTTTTCAGCAAACCGTCATAAATCGGCGCCAGGAATTATTCCCCGTCGATCCGCACCCCCCTCGACCGCCCCCGATGGTGGGAATTGCTAAATGTTGTTGTCTAAATTCCTATACAAATCAGTACCGAGGTGTAATGGTACATCGATTTTTCAGATATTTTAACGTCTAAAAGCAGTAAATATTCAAATATTCTTACCGGGTTTTCAGCAGAAGGTCTTCATTCGTTTTGTCTTGCACAACGCCATCGAAATTTTCAGTGTACAAACATTTCAGAATTTTTTTTTGCCTTAAATTTTTTTTGTTTTTTGTCAAAAACTCTGAAATTTGTCAATTTTTTTTCAGCAAACCGTCATTAATCGGCGCCAGGAATTATTCCCCGTCGATCCGCACCCCCCTCGACCGCCCCCGATGGTGGGAATTGCTAAATTTTGTTGTCTAAATTCCTATACAAATCAGTACCGAGGTGTAATGGTACATCGATTTTTCAGATATTTTAACGTCTAAAAGCAGTAAATATTCACATATTCTTACCGGGTTTTCAGCAGAAGGTCTTCATTCGTTTTGTCTTGCACAACGCCATCGAAATTTTCAGTGTGCAAACATTCCAGAATTTTTTTTTGCCTTAAATTTTTTTTGTTTTTTGTCAAAAACTCTGAAATTTGTCAAATTTTTTTCAGCAAACCGTCATTAATCGGCGCCAGGAATTATTCCCCGTCGATCCGCACCCCCCTCGACCGCCCCCGATGGTGGGAATTGCTAAATTTTGTTGTCTAAATTCCTATACAAATCAGTACCGAGGTGTAATGGTACATCGATTTTTCAGATATTTTAACGTCTAAAAGCAGTAAATATTCACATATTCTTACCGGGTTTTCAGCAGAAGGTCTTCATTCGTTTTGTCTTGCACAACGCCATCGAAATTTTCAGTGTGCAAACATTTCAGAATTTTTTTTTGCCTTATATTTTTTTTGTTTTTTGTCAAAAACTTTGAAATTTGTCAAATTTTTTCAGCAAACCGTCATTAATCGGCGCCAGGAATTATTCCCCGTCGATCCGCACCCCCCTCGACCGCCCCCGATGGTGGGAATTGCTAAATTTTGTTGTCTAAATTCCTATACAAATCAGTACCGAGGTGTAATGGTACATCGATTTTTCAGATATTTTAACGTCTAAAAGCAGTAAATATTCAAATATTCTTACCGGGTTTTCAGCAGAAGGTCTTCATTCGTTTTGACTTGCACAACGCCATCGAAATTTTCAGTGTGCAAACATTTCAGAATTTTTTTTTGCCTTAATTTTGTTTTGTTTTTTGTCAAAAACTCTGAAATTTGTCAAATTTTTTTCAGCAAACCGTCATTAATCGGCGCCAGGAATTATTCCCCGTCGATCCGCACCCCCCTCGACCGCCCCCGATGGTGGGAATTGCTAAATGTTGTTGTCTAAATTCCTATACAAATCAGTACCGAGGTGTAATGGTACATCGATTTTTCAGATATTTTAACGTCTAAAAGCAGTAAATATTCAAATATTCTTACCGGGTTTTCAGCAGAAGGTCTTCATTCGTTTTGTCTTGCACAACGCCATCGAAATTTTCAGTGTACAAACATTTCAGAATTTTTTTTTGCCTTAAATTTTTTTTGTTTTTTGTCAAAAACTCTGAAATTTGTCAAATTTTTTTCAGCAAACCGTCATTAATCGGCGCCAGGAATTATTCCCCGTCGATCCGCACCCCCCTCGACCGCCCCCGATGGTGGGAATTGCTAAATTTTGTTGTCTAAATTCCTATACAAATCAGTACCGAGGTGTAATGGTACATCGATTTTTCAGATATTTTAACGTCTAAAAGCAGTAAATATTCACATATTCTTACCGGGTTTTCTGTAGAAGGTCTTCATTCGTTTTGTCTTGCACAACGCCATCGAAATTTTCAGTGTGCAAACATTTCAGAATTTTTTTTTGCCTTATATTTTTTTTGTTTTTTGTCAAAAACTCTGAAATTTGTCAAATTTTTTCAGCAAACCGTCATTAATCGGCGCCAGGAATTATTCCCCGTCGATCCGCACCCCCCTCGACCGCCCCCGATCGTGGGAATTGCTAAATTTTGTTGTCTAAATTCCTATACAAATCAGTACCGAGGTGTAATGGTACATCGATTTTTCAGATATTTTAACGTCTAAAAGCAGTAAATATTCAAATATTCTTACCGGGTTTTCAGCAGAAGGTCTTCATTCGTTTTGACTTGCACAACGCCATCGAAATTTTCAGTGTGCAAACATTTCAGAATTTTTTTTTGCCTTAATTTTGTTTTGTTTTTTGTCAAAAACTCTGAAATTTGTCAAATTTTTTTCAGCAAACCGTCATAAATCGGCGCCAGGAATTATTCCCCGTCGATCCGCACCCCCCTCGACCGCCCCCGATGGTGGGAATTGCTAAATTTTGTTGTCTAAATTCCTATACAAATCAGTACCGTACCGAGGTGTAATGGTACATCGATTTTTCAGATATTTTAACGTCTAAAAGCAGTAAATATTCACATATTCTTACCGGGTTTTCAGCAGAAGGTCTTCATTCGTTTTGTCTTGCACAACGCCATCGAAATTTTCAGTGTGCAAACATTTCAGAATTTTTTTTTGCCTTAAATTTTTTTTGTTTTTTGTCAAAAACTCTGAAATTTGTCAAATTTTTTTCAGCAAACCGTCATTAATCGGCGCCAGGAATTATTCCCCGTCGATCCGCACCCCCCTCGACCGCCCCCGATGGTGGGAATTGCTAAATTTTGTTGTCTAAATTCCTATACAAATCAGTACCGAGGTGTAATGGTACATCGATTTTTCAGATATTTTAACGTCTAAAAGCAGTAAATATTCACATATTCTTACCGGGTTTTCAGCAGAAGGTCTTCATTCGTTTTGTCTTGCACAACGCCATCGAAATTTTCAGTGTGCAAACATTTCAGAATTTTTTTTTGCCTTATATTTTTTTTGTTTTTTGTCAAAAACTCTGAAATTTGTCAAATTTTTTCAGCAAACCGTCATTAATCGGCGCCAGGAATTATTCCCCGTCGATCCGCACCCCCCTCGACCGCCCCCGATGGTGGGAATTGCTAAATTTTGTTGTCTAAATTCCTATACAAATCAGTACCGAGGTGTAATGGTACATCGATTTTTCAGATATTTTAACGTCTAAAAGCAGTAAATATTCAAATATTCTTACCGGGTTTTCAGCAGAAGGTCTTCATTCGTTTTGTCTTGCACAACGCCATCGAAATTTTCAGTGTGCAAACATTTCAGAATTGTTTTTTGCCTTAAATTTTTTGTGATTTTGTCAAAAACTCTGAAATTTGTCAAATTTTTTTCAGCAAACCATCATTAATCGGCGCCAGGAATTATTCCCCGTCGATCCGCACCCCCCTCGACCGCCCCCGATGGTGGGAATTGCTAAATTTTGTTGTCTAAATTCCTATACAAATCAGTACCGAGGTGTAATGGTACATCGATTTTTCAGATATTTTAACGTCTAAAAGCAGTAAATATTCAAATATTCTTACCGGGTTTTCAGCAGAAGGTCTTCATTCGTTTTGTCTTGCACAACGCCATCGAAATTTTCAGTGTACGAACATTTCAGAATTTTTTTTTGCCTTAAATTTTTTTTGTTTTTTGTCAAAAACTCTGAAATTTGTCAAATTTTGTTCAGCAAACCGTCATTAATCGGCGCCAGGAATTATTCCCCGTCGATCCGCACCCCCCTCGACCGCCCCCGATGGTGGGAATTGCTAAATTTTGTTGTCTAAATTCCTATACAAATCAGTACCGAGGTGTAATGGTACATCGATTTTTCAGATATTTTAACGTCTAAAAGCAGTAAATATTCAAATATTCTTACCGGGTTTTCAGCAGAAGGTCTTCATTCGTTTTGTCTTGCACAACGCCATCGAAATTTTCAGTGTACAAACATTTCACAATTTTTTTTTGCCTTAAATTTTTTTTGTTTTTTGTCATAAACTCTGAAATTTGTCAAACTTTTTTCAGCAAACCGTCATTAATCGGCGCCAGGAATTATTCCCCGTCGATCCGCACCCCCCTCGACCGCCCCCGATGGTGGGAATTGCTAAATTTTGTTGTCTAAATTCCTATACAAATCAGTACCGTACCGAGGTGTAATGGTACATCGATTTTTCAGATATTTTAACGTCTAAAAGCAGTAAATATTCAAATATTCTTACCGGGTTTTCAGCAGAAGGTCTTCATTCGTTTTGTCTTGCACAACGCCATCGAAATTTTCAGTGTGCAAACAATTCAGAATTTTTTTTTGCCTTAAATTTTTTTTGTTTTTTGTCAAAAACTCTGAAATTTGTCAAATTTTTTTCAGCAAACCGTCATTAATCGGCGCCAGGAATTATTCCCCGTCGATCCGCACCCCCCTCGACCGCCCCCGATGGTGGGAATTGCTAAATTTTGTTGTCTAAATTCCTATACAAATCAGTACCGAGGTGTAATGGTACATCGATTTTTCAGATATTTTAACGTCTAAAAGCAGTAAATATTCAAATATTCTTACCGGGTTTTCAGCAGAAGGTCTTCATTCGTTTTGTCTTGCACAACGCCATCGAAATTTTCAGTGTGCAAACATTTCAGAATTTTTTTTTGCCTTAATTTTGTTTTGTTTTTTGTCAAAAACTCTGAAATTTGTCAAATTTTTTTCAGCAAACCGTCATTAATCGGCGCCAGGAATTATTCCCCGTCGATCCGCACCCCCCTCGACCGCCCCCGATGGTGGGAATTGCTAAATTTTGTTGTCTAAATTCCTATACAAATCAGTACCGAGGTGTAATGGTACATCGATTTTTCAGATATTTTAACGTCTAAAAGCAGTAAATATTCAAATATTCTTACCGGGTTTTCAGCAGAAGGTCTTCATTCGTTTTGTCTTGCACAACGCCATCGAAATTTTCAGTGTGCAAACATTTCAGAATTTTTTTTTGCCTTAAATTTTTTTTGTTTTTTTTTCAAAAACTCTGAAATTTGTCAAATTTTTTTCAGTAAACCGTCATTAATCGGCGCCAGGAATTATTCCCCGTCGATCCGCACCCCGCTCGACCGCCCCCGATGGTGGGAATTGCTAAATTTTGTTTTCTAAATTCCTATACAAATCAGTACCGAGGTGTAATGGTACATCGATTTTTCAGATATTTTAACGTCTAAAAGCAGTAAATATTCACATATTCTTACCGGGTTTTCAGCAGAAGGTCTTCATTCGTTTTGTCTTGCACAACGCCATCGAAATTTTCAGTGTGCAAACATTTCAGAATTTTTTTTTGCCTTATATTTTTTTTGTTTTTTGTCAAAAACTCTGAAATTTGTCAAATTTTTTCAGCAAACCGTCATTAATCGGCGCCAGGAATTATTCCCCGTCGATCCGCACCCCCCTCGACCGCCCCCGATGGTGGGAATTGCTAAATTTTGTTGTCTAAATTCCTATACAAATCAGTACCGAGGTGTAATGGTACATCGATTTTTCAGATATTTTAACGTCTAAAAGCAGTAAATATTCAAATATTCTTACCGGGTTTTCAGCAGAAGGTCTTCATTCGTTTTGACTTGCACAACGCCATCGAAATTTTCAGTGTGCAAACATTTCAGAATTTTTTTTTGCCTTAATTTTGTTTTGTTTTTTGTCAAAAACTCTGAAATTTGTCAAATTTTTTTCAGCAAACCGTCATTAATCGGCGCCAGGAATTATTCCCCGTCGATCCGCACCCCCCTCGACCGCCCCCGATGGTGGGAATTGCTAAATTTTGTTGTCTAAATTCCTATACAAATCAGTACCGAGGTGTAATGGTACATCGATTTTTCAGATATTTTAACGTCTAAAAGCAGTAAATATTCACATATTCTTACCGGGTTTTCAGCAGAAGGTCTTCATTCGTTTTGTCTTGCACAACGCCATCGAAATTTTCAGTGTGCAAACATTTCAGAATTTTTTTTTGCCTTAAATTTTTTTTGTTTTTTGTCAAAAACTCTGAAATTTGTCAAATTTTTTTCAGCAAACCGTCATTAATCGGCGCCAGGAATTATTCCCCGTCGATCCGCACCCCCCTCGACCGCCCCCGATGGTGGGAATTGCTAAATTTTGTTGTCTAAATTCCTATACAAATCAGTACCGAGGTGTAATGGTACATCGATTTTTCAGATATTTTAACGTCTAAAAGCAGTAAATATTCACATATTCTTACCGGGTTTTCAGCAGAAGGTCTTCATTCGTTTTGTCTTGCACAACGCCATCGAAATTTTCAGTGTGCAAACATTTCAGAATTTTTTTTTGCCTTATATTTTTTTTGTTTTTTGTCAAAAACTCTGAAATTTGTCAAATTTTTTTCAGCAAACCGTCATTAATCGGCGCCAGGAATTATTCCCCGTCGATCCGCACCCCCCTCGACCGCCCCCGATGGTGGGAATTGCTAAATTTTGTTGTCTAAATTCCTATACAAATCAGTACCGAGGTGTAATGGTACATCGATTTTTCAGATATTTTAACGTCTAAAAGCAGTAAATATTCAAATATTCTTACCGGGTTTTCAGCAGAAGGTCTTCATTCGTTTTGACTTGCACAACGCCATCGAAATTTTCAGTGTGCAAACATTTCAGAATTTTTTTTTGCCTTAATTTTGTTTTGTTTTTTGTCAAAAACTCTGAAATTTGTCAAATTTTTTCAGCAAACCGTCATTAATCGGCGCCAGGAATTATTCCCCGTCGATCCGCACCCCCCCTCGACCGCCCCCGATGGTGGGAATTGCTAAATTTTGTTGTCTAAATTCCTATACAAATCAGTACCGAGGTGTAATGGTACATCGATTTTTCAGATATTTTAACGTCTAAAAGCAGTAAATATTCACATATTCTTACCGGGTTTTCAGCAGAAGGTCTTCATTCGTTTTGTCTTGCACAACGCCATTGAAATTTTCAGTGTACGAACATTTCAGAATTTTTTTTTGCCTTAAATTTTTTTTGTTTTTTGTCAAAAACTCTGAAATTTGTCAAATTTTTTTCAGCAAACCGTTATTAATCGGCGCCAGGAATTATTCCCCGTCGATCCGCACCCCCCTCGACCGCCCCCGATGGTGGGAATTGCTAAATTTTGTTGTCTAAATTCCTATACAAATCAGTACCGAGGTGTAATGGTACATCGATTTTTCAGATATTTTAACGTCTAAAAGCAGTAAATATTCACATATTCTTACCGGGTTTTCAGCAGAAGGTCTTCATTCGTTTTGTCTTGCACAACGCCATCGAAATTTTCAGTGTGCAAACATTTCAGAATTTTTTTTTGCCTTATATTTGTTTTGTTTTTTGTCAAAAACTCTGAAATTTGTCAAATTTTTTTCAGCAAACCGTCATTAATCGGCGCCAGGAATTATTCCCCGTCGATCCGCACCCCCGTTGACCGCCCCCGATGGTGGGAATTGCTAAATTTTGTTGTCTAAATTCCTATACAAATCAGTACCGAGGTGTAATGGTACATCGATTTTTCAGATATTTTAACGTCTAAAAGCAGTAAATATTCAAATATTCTTACCGGGTTTTCAGCAGAAGGTCTTCATTCGTTTTGTCTTGCACAACGCCATCGAAATTTTCAGTGTGCAAACATTTCAGAATTTTTTTTTGCCTTAAATTTTTTTGTTTTTTTTTCAAAAACTCTGAAATTTGTCAAATTTTTTTTAGTAAACCGTCATTAATCGGCGCCAGGAATTATTCCCCGTCGATCCGCACCCCCCTCGACTGCCCCCGATGGTGGGAATTGCTAAATTTTGTTGTCTAAATTCCTATACAAATCAGTACCGAGGTGTAATGGTACATCGATTTTTCAGATATTTTAACGTCTAAAAGCAGTAAATATTCACATATTCTTACCGGGTTTTCAGCAGAAGGTCTTCATTCGTTTTGTCTTGCACAACGCCATCGAAATTTTCAGTGTGCAAACATTTCAGAATTTTTTTTTGCCTTAAATTTTTTTTGTTTTTTGTCAAAAACTCTGAAATTTGTCAAATTTTTTTCAGCAAACCGTCATTAATCGGCGCCAGGAATTATTCCCCGTCGATCCGCACCCCCCTCGACCGCCCCCGATGGTGGGAATTGCTAAATTTTGTTGTCTAAATTCCTATACAAATCAGTACCGAGGTGTAATGGTACATCGATTTTTCAGATATTTTAACGTCTAAAAGCAGTAAATATTCAAATATTCTTACCGGGTTTTCAGCAGAAGGTCTTCATTCGTTTTGTCTTGCACAACGCCATTGAAATTTTCAGTGTACGAACATTTCAGAATTTTTTTTGCCTTAAATTTTTTTTGTTTTTGTCAAAAACTCTGAAATTTGTCAAATTTTTTTCAGCAAACCATTATTAATCGGCGCCAGGAATTATTCCCCGTCGATCCGCACCCCCCTCGACCGCCCCCGATGGTGGGAATTGCTAAATTTTGTTGTCTAAATTCCTATACAAATCAGTACCGAGGTGTAATGGTACATCGATTTTTCAGATATTTTAACGTCTAAAAGCAGTAAATATTAACATATTCTTACCGGGTTTTCAGCAGAAGGTCTTCATTCGTTTTGTCTTGCACAACGCCATCGAAATTTTCAGTGTGCAAACATTTCAGAATTTTTTTTTGCCTTAATTTTTTTTTGTTTTTTGTCAAAAACTCTGAAATTTGTCAAATTTTTTTCAGCAAACCGTCATTAATCGGCGCCAGGAATTATTCCCCGTCGATCCGCACCCCCCTCGACCGCCCTCGATGGTGGGAATTGCTAAATTTTGTTGTCTAAATTCCTATACAAATCAGTACCGAGGTGTAATGGTACATCGATTTTTCAGATATTTTAACGTCTAAAAGCAGTAAATATTCAAATATTCTTACCGGGTTTTCAGCAGAAGGTCTTCATTCGTTTTGTCTTGCACAACGCCATCGAAATTTTCAGTGTGCAAACACTTCAGAATTTTTTTTTGCCTTAAATTTTTTTTGTTTTTTGTCAAAAACTCTGAAATTTGTTAAATTTTTTTCAGCAAACCGTCATTAATCGGCGCCAGGAATTATTCCCCGTCGATCCGCACCCCCCTCGACCGCCCCCGATGGTGGGAATTGCTAAATTTTGTTGTCTAAATTCCTATACAAATCAGTACCGTACCGAGGTGTAATGGTACATCGATTTTTCAGATATTTTAACGTCTAAAAGCAGTAAATATTCACATATTCTTACCGGGTTTTCAGCAGAAGGTCTTCATTCGTTTTGTCTTGCACAACGCCATCGAAATTTTCAGTGTGCAAACATTTCAGAATTTTTTTTTGCCTTAATTTTTTTTTGTTTTTTTTCAAAAACTCTGAAATTTGTCAATTTTTTTTCAGCAAACCGTCATTAATCGGCGCCAGGAATTATTCCCCGTCGATCCGCACCCCCCTCGACCGCCCCCGATGGTGGGAATTGCTAAATTTTGTTATCTAAATTCCTATACAAATCAGTACCGAGGTGTAATGGTACATCGATTTTTCAGATATTTTAACGTCTAAAAGCAGTAAATATTAACATATTCTTACCGGGTTTTCAGCAGAAGGTCTTCATTCGTTTTGTCTTGCACAACGCCATCGAAATTTTCAGTGTGCAAACATTTCAGAATTTTTTTTTGCCTTAATTTTTTTTTGTTTTTTGTCAAAAACTCTGAAATTTGTCAAATTTTTTTCAGCAAACCGTCATTAATCGGCGCCAGGAATTATTCCCCGTCGATCCGCACCCCCCTCGACCGCCCTCGATGGTGGGAATTGCTAAATTTTGTTGTCTAAATTCCTATACAAATCAGTACCGAGGTGTAATGGTACATCGATTTTTCAGATATTTTAACGTCTAAAAGCAGTAAATATTCAAATATTCTTACCGGGTTTTCAGCAGAAGGTCTTCATTCGTTTTGTCTTGCACAACGCCATCGAAATTTTCAGTGTGCAAACACTTCAGAATTTTTTTTTGCCTTAAATTTTTTTTGTTTTTTGTCAAAAACTCTGAAATTTGTTAAATTTTTTTCAGCAAACCGTCATTAATCGGCGCCAGGAATTATTCCCCGTCGATCCGCACCCCCCTCGACCGCCCCCGATGGTGGGAATTGCTAAATTTTGTTGTCTAAATTCCTATACAAATCAGTACCGTACCGAGGTGTAATGGTACATCGATTTTTCAGATATTTTAACGTCTAAAAGCAGTAAATATTCACATATTCTTACCGGGTTTTCAGCAGAAGGTCTTCATTCGTTTTGTCTTGCACAACGCCATCGAAATTTTCAGTGTGCAAACATTTCAGAATTTTTTTTTGCCTTAATTTTTTTTTGTTTTTTTTCAAAAACTCTGAAATTTGTCAATTTTTTTTCAGCAAACCGTCATTAATCGGCGCCAGGAATTATTCCCCGTCGATCCGCACCCCCCTCGACCGCCCCCGATGGTGGGAATTGCTAAATTTTGTTATCTAAATTCCTATACAAATCAGTACCGAGGTGTAATGGTACATCGATTTTTCAGATATTTTAACGTCTAAAAGCAGTAAATATTCAAATATTCTTACCGGGTTTTCAGCAGAAGGTCTTCATTCGTTTTGTCTTGCACAACGCCATCGAAATTTTCAGTGTGCAAACATTTTAGAATTTTTTTTTGCCTTCAATTTTTTTTGTTTTTTGTCATAAACTCTGAAATTTGTCAAATTTTTTTCAGCAAACCGTCATTAATCGGCGCCAGGAATTATTCCCCGTCGATCCGCACCCCCCTCGACCGCCCCCGATGGTGGGAATCGCTAAATTTTGTTGTCTAAATTCCTATACAAATCAGTACCGAGGTGTAATGGTACATCGATTTTTCAGATATTTTAACGTCTAAAAGCAGTAAATATTCAAATATTCTTACCGGGTTTTCAGCAGAAGGTCTTCATTCGTTTTGTCTTGCACAACGCCATCGAAATTTTCAGTGTGCAAACATTTCAGAATTTTTTTTTGCCTTAAATTTTTTTTGTTTTTTGTCAAAAACTCTGAAATTTGTCAAATTTTTTTCAGCAAACGTCATTAATCGGCGCCAGGAATTATTCCCCGTCGATCCGCACCCCCCTCGACCGCCCCCGATGGTGGGAATTGCTAAATTTTGTTGTCTAAATTCCTATACAAATCAGTACCGAGGTGTAATGGTACATCGATTTTTCAGATATTTTAACGTCTAAAAGCAGTAAATATTCAAATATTCTTACCGGGTTTTCAGCAGAAGGTCTTCATTCGTTTTGTCTTGCACAACGCCATCGAAATTTTCAGTGTGCATACATTTCAGAATTTTTTTTTGCCTTAATTTTTTTTTGTTTTTTGTCAAAAACTCTGAAATTTGTCAATCTTTTTTCAGCAAACCGTAATTAATCGGCGCCAGGAATTATTCCCCGTCGATCCGCACCCCCCTCGACCGCCCCCGATGGTGGGAATTGCTAAATTTTGTTGTCTAAATTCCTATACAAATCAGTACCGAGGTGTAATGGTACATCGATTTTTCAGATATTTTAACGTCTATAAGCAGTAAATATTCAAATATTCTTACCGGGTTTTCAGCAGAAGGTCTTCATTCGTTTTGTCTTGCACAACGCCATCGAAATTTTCAGTGTGCAAACATTTCAGAATTTTTTTTTGCCTTAAATTTTTTTGTATTTTGTCAAAAACTCTGAAATTTGTCAAATTTTTTTCAGCAAACCGTCATTAATCGGCGCCAGGAATTATTCCCCGTCGATCCGCACCCCCCTCGACCGCCCCCGATGGTGGGAATTGCTAAATTTTGTTGTCTAAATTCCTATACAAATCAGTACCGAGGTGTAATGGTACATCGATTTTTCAGATATTTTAACGTCTAAAAGCAGTAAATATTCACATATTCTTACCGGGTTTTCAGCAGAAGGTCTTCATTCGTTTTGTCTTGCACAACGCCATTGAAATTTTCAGTGTACGAACATTTCAGAATTTTTTTTTGCCTTAAATTTTTTTTGTTTTTTGTCAAAAACTCTGAAATTTGTCAAATTTTTTTCAGCAAACCGTCATTAATCGGCGCCAGGAATTATTCCCCGTCGATCCGCACCCCCCTCGACCGCCCCCGATGGTGGGAATTGCTAAATTTTGTTGTCTAAATTCCTATACAAATCAGTACCGAGGTGTAATGGTACATCGATTTTTCAGATATTTTAACGTCTAAAAGCAGTAAATATTCAAATATTCTTACCGGGTTTTCAGCAGAAGGTCTTCATTCGTTTTGTCTTGCACAACGCCATCGAAATTTTCAGTGTGCAAACATTTCAGAATTTTTTTTTGCCTTAAATTTTTTTTGTATTTTGTCAAAAACTCTGAAATTTGTCAAATTTTTTTCAGCAAACCGTCATTAATCGGCGCCAGGAATTATTCCCCGTCGATCCGCACCCCCCTCGACCGCCCCCGATGGTGGGAATTGCTAAATTTTGTTGTCTAAATTCCTATACAAATCAGTACCGAGGTGTAATGGTACATCGATTTTTCAGATATTTTAACGTCTAAAAGCAGTAAATATTCAAATATTCTTACCGGGTTTTCAGCAGAAGGTCTTCATTCGTTTTGTCTTGCACAACGCCATCGAAATTTTCAGTGTGCAAACATTTCAGAATTTTTTTTTGCCTTAAATTTTTTTTGTTTTTTTTCAAAAACTCTGAAATTTGTCAAATTTTTTTCAGTAAACCGTCATTAATCGGCGCCAGGAATTATTCCCCGTCGATCCGCACCCCGCTCGACCGCCCCCGATGGTGGGAATTGCTAAATTTTGTTTACTAAATTCCTATACAAATCAGTACCGAGGTGTAATGGTACATCGATTTTTCAGATATTTTAACGTCTAAAAGCAGTAAATATTCACATATTCTTACCGGGTTTTCAGCAGAAGGTCTTCATTCGTTTTGTCTTGCACAACGCCATCGAAATTTTCAGTGTGCAAACATTTCAGAATTTTTTTTTGCCTTAAATTTTTTTTGTTTTTTGTCAAAAACTCTGAAATTTGTCAAATTTTTTTCAGCAAACCGTCATTAATCGGCGCCAGGAATTATTCCCCGTCGATCCGCACCCCCCTCGACCGCCCCCGATGGTGGGAATTGCTAAATTTTGTTGTCTAAATTCCTATACAAATCAGTACCGAGGTGTAATGGTACATCGATTTTTCAGATATTTTAACGTCTAAAAGCAGTAAATATTCACATATTCTTACCGGGTTTTCAGCAGAAGGTCTTCATTCGTTTTGTCTTGCACAACGCCATCGAAATTTTCAGTGTGCAAACATTTCAGAATTTTTTTTTGCCTTATATTTTTTTTGTTTTTTGTCATAAACTCTGAAATTTGTCAAACTTTTTTCAGCAAACCGTCATTAATCGGCGCCAGGAATTATTCCCCGTCGATCCGCACCCCCCTCGACCGCCCCCGATGGTGGGAATTGCTAAATTTTGTTGTCTAAATTCCTATACAAATCAGTACCGTACCGAGGTGTAATGGTACATCGATTTTTCAGATATTTTAACGTCTAAAAGCAGTAAATATTCAAATATTCTTACCGGGTTTTCAGCAGAAGGTCTTCATTCGTTTTGTCTTGCACAACGCCATCGAAATTTTCAGTGTGCAAACAATTCAGAATTTTTTTTTGCCTTTTTTTTTTTTTTGTTTTTTGTCAAAAACTCTGAAATTTGTCAAATTTTTTTCAGCAAACCGTCATTAATCGGCGCCAGGAATTATTCCCCGTCGATCCGCACCCCCCTCGACCGCCCCCGATGGTGGGAATTGCTAAATTTTGTTGTCTAAATTCCTATACAAATCAGTACCGAGGTGTAATGGTACATCGATTTTTCAGATATTTTAACGTCTAAAAGCAGTAAATATTCAAATATTCTTACCGGGTTTTCAGCAGAAGGTCTTCATTCGTTTTGTCTTGCACAACGCCATCGAAATTTTCAGTGTGCAAACATTTCAGAATTTTTTTTTGCCTTAAATTTTTTTTGTTTTTTTTCAAAAACTCTGATATTTGTCAAATTTTTTTTAGTAAACCGTCATTAATCGGCACCAGGAATTATTCCCCGTCGATCCGCACCCCCCTCGACCGCCCCCGATGGTGGGAATTGCTAAATTTTGTTGTCTAAATTCCTATACAAATCAGTACCGAGGTGTAATGGTACATCGATTTTTCAGATATTTTAACGTCTAAAAGCAGTAAATATTCAAATATTCTTACCGGGTTTTCAGCAGAAGGTCTTCATTCGTTTTGTCTTGCACAACGCCATCGAAATTTTCAGTGTGCAAACATTTCAGAATTTTTTTTTGCCTTAAATTTTTTTTGTTTTTTTTCAAAAACTCTGATATTTGTCAAATTTTTTTTAGTAAACCGTCATTAATCGGCGCCAGGAATTATTCCCCGTCGATCCGCACCCCCCTCGACCGCCCCCGATGGTGGGAATTGCTAAATTTTGTTGTCTAAATTCCTATACAAATCAGTACCGAGGTGTAATGGTACATCGATTTTTCAGATATTTTAACGTCTAAAAGCAGTAAATATTCAAATATTCTTACCGGGTTTTCAGCAGAAGGTCTTCATTCGTTTTGTCTTGCACAACGCCATCGAAATTTTCAGTGTGCAAACATTTCAGAATTTTTTTTTGCCTTAAATTTTTTTTGTTTTTTTTCAAAACCTCTGAAATTTGTCAAATTTTTTTCAGTAAACCGTCATTAATCGGCGCCAGGAATTATTCCCCGTCGATCCGCACCCCGCTCGACCGCCCCCGATGGTGGGAATTGCTAAATTTTGTTTTCTAAATTCCTATACAAATCAGTACCGAGGTGTAATGGTACATCGATTTTTCAGATATTTTAACGTCTAAAAGCAGTAAATATTCACATATTCTTACCGGGTTTTCAGCAGAAGGTCTTCATTCGTTTTGTCTTGCACAACGCCATCGAAATTTTCAGTGTGCAAACATTTCAGAATTTTTTTTTGCCTTATATTTTTTTTGTTTTTTGTCAAAAACTCTGAAATTTGTCAAATTTTTTTCAGCAAACCGTCATTAATCGGCGCCAGGAATTATTCCCCGTCGATCCGCACCCCCGTCGACCGCCCCCGATGGTGGGAATTGCTAAATTTTGTTGTCTAAATTCCTATACAAATCAGTACCGAGGTGTAATGGTACATCGATTTTTCAGATATTTTAACGTCTAAAAGCAGTAAATATTCAAATATTCTTACCGGGTTTTCAGCAGAAGGTCTTCATTCGTTTTGTCTTGCACAACGCCATCGAAATTTTCAGTGTGCAAATATTTCAGAATTTTTTTTTGTCTTAAATTTTTTTTGTTTTTTTTCAAAAACTCTGATATTTGTCAAATTTTTTTTAGTAAACCGTCATTAATCGGCACCAGGAATTATTCCCCGTCGATCCGCACCCCCCTCGACCGCCCCCGATGGTGGGAATTGCTAAATTTTGTTGTCTAAATTCCTATACAAATCAGTACCGAGGTGTAATGGTACATCGATTTTTCAGATATTTTAACGTCTAAAAGCAGTAAATATTCAAATATTCTTACCGGGTTTTCAGCAGAAGGTCTTCATTCGTTTTGTCTTGCACAACGCCATTGAAATTTTCAGTGTACGAACATTTCAGAATTTTTTTTTGCCTTAAATTTTTTTTGTTTTTTGTCAAAAACTCTGAAATTTGTCAAATTTTTTTCAGCAAACCATCATTAATCGGCGCCAGGAATTATTCCCCGTCGATCCGCACCCCCCTCGACCGCCCCCGATGGTGGGAATTGCTAAATTTTGTTGTCTAAATTCCTATACAAATCAGTACCGAGGTGTAATGGTACATCGATTTTTCAGATATTTTAACGTCTAAAAGCAGTAAATATTCAAATATTCTTACCGGGCTTTCAGCAGAAGGTCTTCATTCGTTTTGTCTTGCACAACGCCATCGAAATTTTCAGTGTGCAAACATTTCAGAATTTTTTTTTGGCTTAATTTTTTTTTGTTTTTTGTCAAAAACTCTGAAATTTGTCAAATTTTTTTCAGCAAACCGTCATTAATCGGCGCCAGGAATTATTTTCCGTCGATCCGCACCCCCCTCGACCGCCCCCGATGGTGGGAATTGCTAAATTTTGTTGTCTAAATTCCTATACAAATCAGTACCGTACCGAGGTGTAATGGTACATCGATTTTTCAGATATTTTAACGTCTAAAAGCAGTAAATATTCAAATATTCTTACCGGGTTTTCAGCAGAAGGTCTTCATTCGTTTTGTCTTGCACAACGCCATCGAAATTTTCAGTGTGCAAACATTTCAGAATTTTTTTTTGCCTTAAATTTTTTTTGTTTTTTGTCAAAAACTCTGAAATTTGTCAAATTTTTTTCAGCAAACCGTCATTAATCGGCGCCAGGAATTATTCCCCGTCGATCCGCACCCCCCTCGACTGCCCCCGATGGTGGGAATTGCTAAATTTTATTGTCTAAATTCCTATACAAATCAGTACCGAGGTGTAATGGTACATCGATTTTTCAGATATTTTAACGTCTAAAAGCAGTAAATATTCAAATATTCTTACCGGGTTTTCAGCAGAAGGTCTTCATTCGTTTTGTCTTGCACAACGCCATCGAAATTTTCAGTGTGCAAACATTTCAGAATTTTTTTTTGCCTTAGTTTTTTTTTGTTTTTGTCAAAAACTCTGAAATTTGTCAAATTTTTTTCAGCAAACCGTCATTAATCGGCGCCAGGAATTATTCCCCGTCGATCCGCACCCCCCTCGACCGCCCCCGATGGTGGGAATTGCTAAATTTTGTTGTCTAAATTCCTATACAAATCAGTACCGAGGTGTAATGGTACATCGATTTTTCAGATATTTTAACGTCTAAAAGCAGTAAATATTCAAATATTCTTACCGGGTGCTCAGCAGAAGGTCTTCATTCGTTTTGTCTTGCACAACGCCATCGAAATTTTCAGTGTGCAAACATTTCAGAATTGTTTTTTGCCTTAAATTTTTTGTGATTTTGTCAAAAACTCTGAAATTTGTCAAATTTTTTTCAGCAAACCGTCATTAATCGGCGCCAGGAATTATTCCCCGTCGATCCGCACCCCCCTCGACCGCCCCCGATGGTGGGAATTGCTAAATTTTATTGTCTAAATTCCTATACAAATCAATACCGAGGTGTAATGGTACATCGATTTTTCAGATATTTTAACGTCTAAAAGCAGTAAATATTCAAATATTCTTACCGGGTTTTCAGCAGAAGGTCTTCATTCGTTTTGTCTTGCACAACGCTATCGAAATTTTCAGTGTGCAAACATTTCAGAATTTTTTTTTGCCTTAAATTTTTTTTGTTTTTTGTCAAAAACTCTGAAATTTGTCAAATTTTTTTCAGCAAACCGTCATTAATCGGCGCCAGGAATTATTCCCCGTCGATCCGCACCCCCCTCGACCGCCCCCGATGGTGGGAATTGCTAAATTTTGTTGTCTAAATTCCTATACAAATCAGTACCGAGGTGTAATGGTACATCGATTTTTCAGATATTTTAACGTCTAAAAGCAGTAAATATTCAAATATTCTTTACGGGTTTTCAGCAGAAGGTCTTCATACGTTTTGTCTTGCACAACGCCATCGAAATTTTCAGTGTGCAAACATTTCAGAATTTTTTTTTGCCTTAATTTTTTTTTGTTTTTTTTCAAAAACTCTGAAATTTGTCAAATTTTTTTTAGTAAACCGTCATTAATAGGCGCCAGGAATTATTCCCCGTCGATCCGCACCCCCCTCGACCGCCCCCGATGGTGGGAATTGCTAAATTTTGTTGTCTAAATTCCTATACAAATCAGTACCGAGGTGTAATGGTACATCGATTTTTCAGATATTTTAACGTCTAAAAGCAGTAAATATTCAAATATTCTTACCGGGTTTTCAGCAGAAGGTTTTCATTCGTTTTGTCTTGCACAACGCCATCGAAATTTTCAGTGTGCAAACATTTCAGAATTTTTTTTTGCCTTAATTTTTTTTTGTTTTTTGTCAAAAACTCTGAAATTTGTCAAATTTTTTCCAGCAAACCGTCATTAATCGGCGCCAGGAATTATTCCCCGTCGATCCGCACCCCCCTCGACCGCCCCCGATGGTGGGAATTGCTAAATTTTGTTGTCTAAATTCCTATACAAATCAGTACCGAGGTGTAATGGTACATCGATTTTTCAGATATTTTAACGTCTAAAAGCAGTAAATATTCAAATATTCTTACCGGGTTTTCAGCAGAAGGTCTTCATTCGTTTTGTCTTGCACAACGCCATCGAAATTTTCAGTGTGCAAACATTTCAGAATTTTTTTTTGCCTTAGTTTTTTTTTGTTTTTGTCAAAAACTCTGAAATTTGTCAAATTTTTTTCAGCAAACCGTCATTAATCGGCGCCAGGAATTATTCCCCGTCGATCCGCACCCCCCTCGACCGCCCCCGATGGTGGGAATTGCTAAATTTTGTTGTCTAAATTCCTATACAAATCAGTACCGAGGTGTAATGGTACATCGATTTTTCAGATATTTTAACGTCTAAAAGCAGTAAATATTCAAATATTCTTACCGGGTTCTCAGCAGAAGGTCTTCATTCGTTTTGTCTTGCACAACGCCATCGAAATTTTCAGTGTGCAAACATTTCAGAATTGTTTTTTGCCTTAAATTTTTTGTGATTTTGTCAAAAACTCTGAAATTTGTCAAATTTTTTTCAGCAAACCGTCATTAATCGGCGCCAGGAATTATTCCCCGTCGATCCGCACCCCCCTCGACCGCCCCCGATGGTGGGAATTGCTAAATTTTATTGTCTAAATTCCTATACAAATCAGTACCGAGGTGTAATGGTACATCGATTTTTCAGATATTTTAACGTCTAAAAGCAGTAAATATTCAAATATTCTTACCGGGTTTTCAGCAGAAGGTCTTCATTCGTTTTGTCTTGCACAACGCCATCGAAATTTTCAGTGTGCAAACATTTCAGAATTTTTTTTTGCCTTTGTTTTTTTTTGTTTTTGTCAAAAACTCTGAAATTTGTCAAATTTTTTTCAGCAAACCGTCATTAATCGGCGCCAGGAATTATTCCCCGTCGATCCGCACCCCCCTCGACCGCCCCCGATGGTGGGAATTGCTAAATTTTGTTGTCTAAATTCCTATACAAATCAGTACCGAGGTGTAATGGTACATCGATTTTTCAGATATTTTAACGTCTAAAAGCAGTAAATATTCAAATATTCTTACCGGGTTCTCAGCAGAAGGTCTTCATTCGTTTTGTCTTGCACAACGCCATCGAAATTTTCAGTGTGCAAACATTTCAGAATTATTTTTTGCCTTAATTTTTTTTTGTTTTTTGTCAAAAACTCTGAAATTTGTCAAATTTTTTTCAGCAAACCGTCATTAATCGGCGCCAGGAATTATTCCCCGTCGATCCGCACCCCCCTCGACCGCCCCCGATGGTGGGAATTGCTAAATTTTGTTGTCTAAATTCCTATACAAATCAGTACCGTACCGAGGTGTAATGGTACATCGATTTTTCAGATATTTTAACGTCTAAAAGCAGTAAATATTCAAATATTCTTACCGGGTTTTCAGCAGAAGGTCTTCATTCGTTTTGTCTTGCACAACGCCATCGAAATTTTCAGTGTGCAAACATTTCAGAATTTTTTTTTGCCTTAGTTTTTTTTTGTTTTTGTCAAAAACTCTGAAATTTGTCAAATTTTTTTCAGCAAACCGTCATTAATCGGCGCCAGGAATTATTCCCCGTCGATCCGCACCCCCCTCGACCGCCCCCGATGGTGGGAATTGCTAAATTTTGTTGTCTAAATTCCTATACAAATCAGTACCGAGGTGTAATGGTACATCGATTTTTCAGATATTTTAACGTCTAAAAGCAGTAAATATTCAAATATTCTTACCGGGTTTTCAGCAGAAGGTCTTCATTCGTTTTGTCTTGCACAACGCCATCGAAATTTTCAGTGTGCAAACATTTCAGAATTTTTTTTTGCCTTAATTTTTTTTTGTTTTTTGTCAAAAACTCTGAAATTTGTCAAATTTTTTTCAGCAAACCGTCATTAATCGGCGCCAGGAATTATTCCCCGTCGATCCGCACCCCCCTCGACCGCCCTCGATGGTGGGAATTGCTAAATTTTGTTGTCTAAATTCCTATACAAATCAGTACCGAGGTGTAATCGTACATCGATTTTTCAGATATTTTAACGTCTAAAAGCAGTAAATATTCAAATATTCTTACCGGGTTTTCAGCAGAAGGTCTTCATTCGTTTTGTCTTGCACAACGCCATCGAAATTTTCAGTGTGCAAACATTTCAGATTTTTTTTTTGCCTTAGTATTTTTTTGTTTTTGTCAAAAACTCTGAAATTTGTCAAATTTTTTTCAGCAAACCGTCATTAATCGGCGCCAGGAATTATTCCCCGTCGATCCGCACCCCCCTCGACCGCCCCCGATGGTGGGAATTGCTAAATTTTGTTGTCTAAATTCCTATACAAATCAGTACCGAGGTGTAATGGTACATCGATTTTTCAGATATTTTAACGTCTAAAAGCAGTAAATATTCAAATATTCTTACCGGGTTCTCAGCAGAAGGTCTTCATTCGTTTTGTCTTGCACAACGCCATCGAAATTTTCAGTGTGCAAACATTTCAGAATTGTTTTTTGCCTTAAATTTTTTGTGATTTTGTCAAAAACTCTGAAATTTGTCAAATTTTTTTCAGCAAACCGTCATTAATCGGCGCCAGGAATTATTCCCCGTCGATCCGCACCCCCCTCGACCGCCCCCGATGGTGGGAATTGCTAAATTTTGTTGTCTAAATTCCTATACAAATCAGTACCGAGGTGTAATGGTACATCGATTTTTCAGATATTTTAACGTCTAAAAGCAGTAAATATTCAAATATTCTTACCGGGTTTTCAGCAGAAGGTCTTCATTCGTTTTGTCTTGCACAACGCCATCGAAATTTTCAGTGTACAAACATTTCAGAATTTTTTTTTGCCTTAAATTTTTTTTGTTTTTTGTCATAAACTCTGAAATTTGTCAAACTTTTTTCAGCAAACCGTCATTAATCGGCGCCAGGAATTATTCCCCGTCGATCCGCACCCCCCTCGACCGCCCCCGATGGTGGGAATTGCTAAATTTTGTTGTCTAAATTCCTATACAAATCAGTACCGAGGTGTAATGGTACATTGATTTTTCAGATATTTTAACGTCTAAAAGCTGTAAATATTCAAATATTCTTACCGGGTTTTCAGCAGAAGGTCTTCATTCGTTTTGTCTTGCACAACGCCATCGAAATTTTCAGTGTGCAAACATTTCAGAATTTTTTTTTGCCTTAATTTTTTTTTGTTTTTTGTCAAAAACTCTGAAATTTGTCAATTTTTTTTCAGCAAACCGTCATTAATCGGCGCCAGGAATTATTCCCCGTCGATCCGCACCCCCCTCGACCGCCCCCGATGGTGGGAATTGCTAAATTTTGTTGTCTAAATTCCTATACAAATCAGTACCGAGGTGTAATGGTACATCGATTTTTTTTTTTTTTTTTTTTTTAAACTTTATGCATAAAATTATACATCGGCGGACTTAATGCCAAGGGCATTCTCTACCAGTCAGCCTTAGGGTGATGCAGAGATCAAATAAAGTAGGTGCATAAAGTAGCCTGATGGATACAATATATACATACCAATAAACATATTTAATACACTAAATAAAATATATACACTAATAAACTAAATAAAATATATACTCACATATATATATATTCATATAGATATAGATACATGCATACATAAATACATACATACATATCATACGTATTAAATTAATGATGAGAAGAATCTGATAAACGGTCGAGGAGGAGAGCACGTACTTTTAACTTGAAAGTGTAACGGTTTGTGGACATCCTGACTTCATGAGGGAGCGCATTCCACAGTATAACAGACTGGACAAAGAAAGAAGAATGAAGGAAACCAGAAGTATGAGAGGGACAAAGTAAGAGAAGGTTATTAGTAGAACGAAGATTTCTATCATGATTAGAACATAGGTATTGGAAAAGACAGGTTAAATAACTGGGGGCATTTGGTGAAGTTAGAACAGAAAATAATACTGTAAGGGCACGCAAACTACGGCGTTGACGAATGGGTTACCATTTTAAAGTGGATCTATGAGATGAAATATGGTCATATTTCAAATGCAGTTATTTAGAAGTCGGTCATATTTATTGAGTAGATCTGCATTCAGGTCATAGTAACACACATCACCATAGTCAATTAAGGGAAAGATCAAAGTCTGTACAAGCATTATTTTTGTCTTAGATGGGAGGAAATTTTTTAGCCGATACAAGGCGCGTAGCGTTCCAGTTACTCTCTGACTGACACTAGTAACCTGAGATTGCCAATTCAAGTTGGAGTCAATGAGTAAACCCAGATCCTTTACAGTAGGACTGAACGGTATAGGTGTTCCATCATACACAACAGGAGGTAAAAAGTACTGGAGTCCAACCTGCTTATCAATCGTTGACTTCCAACTAAGATTGACTGGCACTTAGCCGGGTTAACAGATAATCCAAATCTGCCCGACCAGCTCCTAATTGTTTCAAGATCAGCATTTACTTTAGAAATGGCTCCAGGAAGATTATCCGTAGTGTCTTGAGCATATAGCTGCAAGTCATCAGCATAAAGATGATACTTGCACTGAAGGTTCGTAGTTATAAAGTTAATAAAAAGAGAAAATAATAACGGAGATAGAATGCCACCTTGAGGAACCCCAGAGTCGAGGTCACGCCAAATCGATGACATGTCATCGATGTGTACTGACTGCTGGCGTCCCTGAAGATATGTTGAGAACCATTCAAGTACACCAGGTGAGATATTAAGATGGGATAGGATCGCTAGCAGGATGTCATGACTGACGGTATTGAAGGCGTTCGAGAAGTCAACCAAAGCCAACACAGTGACTTTGGTATCCTCCATGCCCATCCTGATATCGCCAGTCACTTTGAGGAGAGCGGAAGTAGTGCTGTGCCCAGGCCTAAAGCCAGATTGGAGAGGACTCAATAGGTTATTCAGGTTCACAAACTGTGCTAGTTGTTTGTGTACACATGCTTCGAGCACTTTAGATAGGAAAGGAAGAATGGATATGGGTCGGTAGTGGTTTGGAAGGGAAGGACTAGGTACCTTAGGAATAGGGATAACAAAGGCGCTACGCCACAAGGAAGGAAAACTCCCAGTGTCAAGAGAAAAATTGACGATATGGGATATGGCAGGAAGGAGTTGATCAAGTTGTGGAAGGACGGCCGATTGTGCCTGTTGCGGAAGGAAGGGCGAGACACAACCTCGCCTTCCGCATACAGGCCAATCGTGTTGCTGGATGACACGGGTAAGCTGCTAGAGAGAGTGGTGGCTGCCCGTGTCATCCAGCACTTGGAGGGGACTGGGCCGGCGCTATCGCAGGCCCAGTATGGGTTCAGAGCGGGGCGGTCTACGATAGACGCCCTGCTCTGGCTCAAAGACTGGACGCAGGAAGCGGTCGGTGGGGGGAACAAGGCGTTGGCTGTCTCGCTGGACATTGCCAACGCCTTCAACAGCCTCCCGCATGGAACAGTACAGGAGGCGCTCCGGTATCACGGAGTGCCCCTGTATTTGCGGAGGCTGTTGGCCGACTACCTCCAGGACCGCGAGGTCCTGGTGGAGGGACGCGACGGTTTGAGGCGCCGTCGCGTATTCTGCGGGGTTCCACAGGGGTCGGTGCTGGGACCGCTCCTGTGGAACGTTGGCTACGACTGGGTGCTTCGAGGCACGCTTCCCGCGAGTATGCGGGTGGCGTGCTATGCCGATGACACCCTGGTCGTAGTCAAGGGGAGGGATCTCGGGGAGGCGGTGCGGTTGGCCGCGGTGGGAGCTGCCCTAGTGGTCGACCGTATCCGCGCCCTGGGATTGGAGGTTGCCCTCTCCAAGACCGAGGCCCTATTGTTCCATGGACCTCGGGGAGGACCTCCTCCAGGTACGCGAGTGGCACTGGACGGGGTCCTGGTCCGGGTTGGGACCCAAATGAGGTACTTGGGTCTCATCCTGGACGGGAGGTGGACTTTTGGGGCACACTTCACCCAGCTGGCCCCAAGAGTCCTGGTAGCGGCGGCCGCCCTGGGGAGGCTGCTGCCCAACGTGGGTGGCCCGAGTGCCACCTGTCGCCGACTGTACTCCGGAGTGATCCGGAGTATGGCCCTTTACGGGGCACCGGTCTGGGCGGACGCCCTTAGTCGCGACAATAAGACCCTGCTGCGACGTCCGCAACGGGTCGTCGCGACGAGGGCCATACGCGGTTACCGGACGGTGTCCTGGACGGCGGCGTGCGTGCTGGCCAGTGACCCCCCCTGGGAGCTACAAGCGGAGATCCTCGCCGAAGTGTACCACTTCGTGGCGGCGAGGAGGTCCCGCGGGGAGCCCCCGGGGTGGGAGGAGGTCGCACGCATGCGGCGACAGGCGCGGGCCGCCCTATTGAGGCGGTGGACGGAGGACCTGGCTCCACCGGCCCCGGGCCAGTGGACGGTGGAGGCCATTCGCCCGGTCCTCCGGGGGTGGATAGGGCGGCGATTCGGGTCGCTGACCTTCCGACTGGTGCAGGTGCTTTCCGGGCACGGATGCTTCGGAAAGTATTTGCACCAGATCGCGAGACGGGAGGCGACCCCTGCCTGCCACGAGTGTGGGGCGTCGGAAGACACGGCGCTCCACACGCTGGAGGCGTGTGCCGCGTGGGGGCCGCAGCGGCACACGCTTTCGGCCATAATAGGCGGAGATCTCTCCCTGCCGAGCGTGATCAACGCCATGCTCGGCGGCGAGAGGTCGTGGCAGGCAGTGGTCTCCTTCTGCGAAGCTGTCATGGCGCAGAAGGAGACCGCGGAGAGGGTCAGGGAGAACAACCTCCTCGCTGACCCTCTCCGGCGCAGACGGACGGGAGCGAGAAGGAGGCGATTTGCCCGCCTTTTCGCTACTGTATAGTGGGGTCACTGGTACAGAGTCGGGGGACTCTCTACCGGCTTGCACGGCCCCACACGTCTGAGGGATGGCCTTGGTGAGCAAGGCCTTCCCTCCACAGGTGCTGAGGCCCGGTCACCATCAGCCGGGCCAACCGCCGGGGCGGGATGGTGATTGCTAACGCGACCCCATCCCGCCCCACTCCGTCGGCGGAGGGACTGCTCACCCCAGGTTTTTAGTGTGTATACCGACCCCCTTCAGGGGCGGAGAGTCTCACATAACCACCCTTCCCCCCCCCGGGGGAGGGAAAAGGAGTTGATCAAGAATTGGTGTGATCATAGGACGACTAATACCATCACAGCCCACAGCCTTTGACTTGATCGACAGGATTATCTTTTTGATCTCACCCGGGTCTACAGAAGAAAACAAAAAAGGATCAATTTTGGGCCTGGGTAGGTTAGCTAAGTAATCCAAAGTACAACGCTTGATTTGTTGATCCAGCATAATAGAAGAGGTGAAATGTTGATTGATATCATCCAAATCAATCGTTGTACGCAGATCACTTTGTTGCTTGTTGCCAATGCCTAGGGTTCCAAGAAACCGCCAAATATCAGCAGGAGATGAGGATGTTATACTATCGAGAATATGGCGGCGTTTTGCATTACGTATCATCTGATTACACCGATTCCTAGCAACTTTAAAAAGAATCCAGTTGTCATCAGAGCGATCCTTTCTAAAAGTGCGAAATGTACGATCCCTGCGCCGCATCGCCATTCTAACACCTCTTGACATCCAAGGGGCGGGCGGACGCTTCACCTTAATTCTACGGACGGGAGCGTGGACGTTATAAAGGTTCACCACGGCGTTATTAAAAATAACAACCTTTTGATCCACCGTGGAAGCCGTCTCCAAACGTTCCCAGTTAAGAGCAGAAGCATCTTTACGTAGCTTGTCCACGTCCATCCGCCCAAAACAACGCCTGTGCAGAATTTTGGGACAGGGTTTGGGTGGTTTAAGGTTATAGGAAATGAATATGAGTCATGGCCATGACTGCGGATTAAGGTAGGAGCAGAGGTAAGGATCAGATCCAGCCATGTGTCAGTATCATTAATGTTGTGGTGGGTTGCATTTAAAGGTAAAACGTGAAGACTGGCGGATTCTATGATTTGGAGAAGTTTACGAGAACGAAAGGAATTATGTGTTAGGAGGTCAGTGTTAAAATCGCCCATGATGATATGATGTGAGTACTCTGCCCCTAAAGATTCCAGAATCGATTCGAAACTGGAGAAGTAGTCAACAGTGGGGGGACAATATACTACCCCTAGAACGGTTTTAGCTCCTTTGACACAAACCTCAAGAAAAAGAAATTCCGCAGATGAAGTGGAGTTAGAAGGAGACGAAGCAATGATTTTATACGGCAAATTACCTCGCAGGTAAATAGCCACGCCACCCCCTCGCCGGCCAACCCTATCATTCCTGATAAGAATGTAGCCAGTTAAAGGGTACGAGGTTGAAAGAAGATTAGGTTTGAGCCAACTCTCCGAAATCAGGATGGCATGAACGTTAGTGTTAGTAAAAGTCTCAAGAAAGTCGCTATAATGACTGGGAATACTACTTTCAGGTGACAAACGTTCAAGCAACATTCAGGCTGTTGATAGAACGTCTGCCGCACAAAATCGCCCAGCGTATCAGTGATTGAACAAAAACTATCGTCACTCGACAAACTGGTAGCTTCATCAGCTGAAATAAATGACTCATCATCAGACAACATGACAAAAATAAATACAAAATACTATACGATAAATATAAATAAATAAATATAAGTAAACTAAAAGAATAACTTATAATATATACGCACTTCGATTAATGCAATGTTTTAAACTCTGCACCACCCGCCAGCAACCTGTCACACACAATTTGAAAGGAAATATATTTAAAATGAAAAAAAATACACAACAAAAAGAAAAAAAACAACGATATAACTCACTATGGATAAATAAACGCAATAATATAAACAGAAGACAAAAGCTAATTATCTAAACTTGAACGATTAGCGTTTTAGAACGAAACTTGTAAGATCGACAACATAATGACAGATGTCAAACGTGAATATAAGAAAACAATATTATAAGTATTTTGTGAGTGAGGGTGAACAAAATTATAGTAAACAAACAAGTATACAAGCCTCGCTGCTAAATGACTACAAAGATATCACGGATTAATAATAAAACTGAATACTCGCGGCCATACAAACACTAGTATTGAAAGCTATTTCCGCATGTTGGTTTTATTTACATTTGCGCCCGACGAAACCGCACTCCCAGTGTTATATACATTACTCCTGCTGGTTGCTGAAGAAGTCGGCTCCAATACTTTTGGATGCTGTTCCAGTAACAGAGTGAGCTCATCCATCGACGAGACCTTATGACGTCTTCCGTCGGACACTTTAACAACAATGATGCCATCTTGAGTCCACACCGCTTTCATGCCGTATTGTTGACGAGATTTAACGAAGACTGCCTGGCGAGTTTAGGTTAGGAACTCTCTAACTGAGACTGCTGACCCCTTCAATGCTGACTTAGCTCTCCAGACATTAATTCTCGATTTGATGCAAGTAAACCGGACAAGTAAGGGCCTGGGATGATCCTTGTGCTGTGCTCCAAGCCTATGACAGACTTCAAGATTAGGGAGCATGATGTCATTTAGCCCCAGCATCCTGTGAAGTATATCCAGAGTGGCAGCAGTGCAATCCTCCTTATCCTTCTCTGGAACTCCCAAGAAGATGAGAGCCTTACGCCGGTGCCTAGTCTCCATTGTGTCGACCATTCTGTAGCACTCGTTGATTTGCTTGCGAAGCAGGCCAAGCATGTTAAAGATGAGTTCACGAAAGGTACGGAACTCCTCTGCCACTTTTGCTACAGTGTCCTTAGCTGGTCCAGTGCTGTGCAGCCGTGCCTCAAGCTCAGTCATCCTTTTATTGAAGCTATCTTCCAAGCTCTTTTGTGCGTTTTCAATCTCGTGCAGTTGTGACATCTTCTTGTAATGTATAAGTGTGTAAATGTGCAGCTGGCAGGTGGTGTTAAGTTAGATTTCTTGTGCTACATATATTTATACTTGCAAGTACTCCAAAATATATTATTAAAAGCCAGTGTAAATCAAATAATATTAAATTCAACTAATTTTCACTTAGCAAACACGTCTATACTTTTATGCACCCACCCACAAAAAAAAGATTTTTTTCAGATATTTTAACGTCTAAAAGCAGTAAATATTCAAATATTCTTACCGGGTTTTCAGCAGAAGGTCTTCATTCGTTTTGTCTTGCACAACGCCATCGAAATTTTCAGTGTGCAAACATTTCAGAATTTTTTTTTGCCTTAAATTTTTTTTGTTTTTTGTCAAAAACTCTGAAATTTGTCAAATTTTTTTCAGCAAACCGTCATTAATCGGCGCCAGGAATTATTCCCCGTCGATCCGCACCCCCCTCGACCGCCCCCGATGGTGGGAATTGCTAAATTTTGTTGTCTAAATTCCTATACAAATCAGTACCGAGGTGTAATGGTAGGTACATCGATTTTTCAGATATTTTAACGTCTAAAAGCAGTAAATATTCAAATATTCTTACCGGGTTTTCAGCAGAAGGTCTTCATTCGTTTTGTCTTGCACAACGCCATCGAAATTTTCAGTGCGCAAACATTTCAGAATTTTTTTTTGCCTTAAATTTTTTTTGTTTTTTGTCAAAAACTCTGAAATTTGTCAAATTTTTTTTAGCAAACCGTCATTAATCGGCGCCAGGAATTATTCCCCGTCGATCCGCACCTCCCTCGACCGCCCCCGATGGTGGGAATTGCTAAATTTTGTTGTCTAAATTCCTATACAAATCAGTACCGAGGTGTAATGGTACATCGATTTTTCAGATATTTTAACGTCTAAAAGCAGTAAATATTCAAATATTCTTACCGGGTTTTCAGCAGAAGGTCTTCATTCGTTTTGTCTTGCACAACGCCATTGAAATTTTCAGTGTACGAACATTTCAGAATTTTTTTTTGCCTTAAATTTTTTTTGTTTTTTGTCAAAAACTCTGAAATTTGTCAAATTTTTTTCAGCAAACCGTCATTAATCGGCGCCAGGAATTATTCCCCGTCGATCCGCACCCCCCTCGACCGCCCCCGATGGTGGGAATTGCTAAATTTTGTTGTCTAAATTCCTATACAAATCAGTACCGAGGTGTAATGGTACATCGATTTTTCAGATATTTTAACGTCTAAAAGCAGTAAATATTCAAATATTCTTACCGGGTTTTCAGCAGAAGGTCTTCATTCGTTTTGTCTTGCACAACGCCATCGAAATTTTCAGTGTGCAAACATTTCAGAATTTTTTTTTGCCTTAAATTTTTTTTGTTTTTTGTCAAAAACTCTGAAATTTGTCAAATTTTTTCCAGCAAACCGTCATTAATCGGCGCCAGGAATTATTCCCCGTCGATCCGCACCCCCCTCGACCGCCCCCGATGGTGGGAATTGCTAAATTTTGTTGTCTAAATTCCTATACAAATCAGTACCGAGGTGTAATGGTACATCGATTTTTCAGATATTTTAACGTCTAAAAGCAGTAAATATTCAAATATTCTTACCGGGTTTTCAGCAGAAGGTCTTCATTCGTTTTGTCTTGCACAACGCCATCGAAATTTTCAGTGTGCAAACATTTCAGAATTTTTTTTCGCCTTAAATTTTTTTTGTTTTTTGTCAAAAACTCTGAAATTTGTCAAATTTTTTTCAGCAAACCGTCATTAATCGGCGCCAGGAATTATTCCCCGTCGATCCGCACCCCCCTCGACTGCCCCCGATGGTGGGAATTGCTAAATTTTATTTTCTAAATTCCTATACAAATCAGTACCGAGGTGTAATGGTACATCGATTTTTCAGATATTTTAACGTCTAAAAGCAGTAAATATTCAAATATTCTTACCGGGTTTTCAGCAGAAGGTCTTCATTCGTTTTGTCTTGCACAACGCCATTGAAATTTTCAGTGTACGAACATTTCAGAATTTTTTTTTGCCTTAAATTTTTTTTGTTTTTTGTCAAAAACTCTGAAATTTGTCAAATTTTTTTCAGCAAACCGTCATTAATCGGCGCCAGGAATTATTCCCCGTCGATCCGCACCCCCCTCGACCGCCCCCGATGGTGGGAATTGCTAAATTTTGTTGTCTAAATTCCTATACAAATCAGTACCGAGGTGTAATGGTACATCGATTTTTCAGATATTTTAACGTCTAAAAGCAGTAAATATTCAAATATTCTTACCGGGCTTTCAGCAGAAGGTCTTCATTCGTTTTGTCTTGCACAACGCCATCGAAATTTTCAGTGTGCAAACATTTCAGAATTTTTTTTTGCCTTAATTTTTTTTTGTTTTTTGTCAAAAACTCTGAAATTTGTCAAATTTTTTTCAGCATACCGTCATTAATCGGCGCCAGGAATTATTCCCCGTCGATCCGCACCCCCCTCGACCGCCCCCGATGGTGGGAATTGCTAAATTTTGTTGTCTAAATTCCTATACAAATCAGTACCGTACCGAGGTGTAATGGTACATCGATTTTTCAGATATTTTAACGTCTAAAAGCAGTAAATATTCAAATATTCTTACCGGGTTTTCAGCAGAAGGTCTTCATTCGTTTTGTCTTGCACAACGCCATCGAAATTTTCAGTGTGCAAACATTTCAGAATTTTTTTTTGCCTTAAATTTTTTTTGTTTTTTGTCAAAAACTCTGAAATTTGTCAAATTTTTTTCAGCAAACCGTCATTAATCGGCGCCAGGAATTATTCCCCGTCGATCCGCACCCCCCTCGACTGCCCCCGATGGTGGGAATTGCTAAATTTTATTGTCTAAATTCCTATACAAATCAGTACCGAGGTGTAATGGTACATCGATTTTTCAGATATTTTAACGTCTAAAAGCAGTAAATATTCAAATATTCTTACCGGGTTTTCAGCAGAAGGTCTTCATTCGTTTTGTCTTGCACAACGCCATTGAAATTTTCAGTGTACGAACATTTCAGAATTTTTTTTGCCTTAAATTTTTTTTGTTTTTTGTCAAAAACTCTGAAATTTGTCAAATTTTTTTCAGCAAACCGTCATTAATCGGCGCCAGGAATTATTCCCCGTCGATCCGCACCCCCCTCGACCGCCCCCGATGGTGGGAATTGCTAAATTTTGTTGTCTAAATTCCTATACAAATCAGTACCGAGGTGTAATGGTACATCGATTTTTCAGATATTTTAACGTCTAAAAGCAGTAAATATTCAAATATTCTTACCGGGTTTTCAGCAGAAGGTCTTCATTCGTTTTGTCTTGCACAACGCCATCGAAATTTTCAGTGTGCAAACATTTCAGAATTTTTTTTTGCCTTAAATTTTTTTTGTTTTTTGTCAAAAACTCTGAAATTTGTCAAATTTTTTCCAGCAAACCGTCATTAATCGGCGCCAGGAATTATTCCCCGTCGATCCGCACCCCCCTCGACCGCCCCCGATGGTGGGAATTGCTAAATTTTGTTGTCTAAATTCCTATACAAATCAGTACCGAGGTGTAATGGTACATCGATTTTTCAGATATTTTAACGTCTAAAAGCAGTAAATATTCAAATATTCTTACCGGGTTTTCAGCAGAAGGTCTTCATTCGTTTTGTCTTGCACAACGCCATCGAAATTTTCAGTGTGCAAACATTTCAGAATTTTTTTTTGCCTTAATTTTTTTTGTTTTTTTTTCAAAAACTCTGAAATTTGTCAAATTTTTTTCAGTAAACCGTCATTAATCGGCGCCAGGAATTATTCCCCGTCGATCCGCACCCCCCTCGACTGCCCCCGATGGTGGGAATTGCTAAATTTTATTTTCTAAATTCCTATACAAATCAGTACCGAGGTGTAATGGTACATCGATTTTTCAGATATTTTAACGTCTAAAAGCAGTAAATATTCAAATATTCTTACCGGGTTTTCAGCAGAAGGTCTTCATTCGTTTTGTCTTGCACAACGCCATTGAAATTTTCAGTGTACGAACATTTCAGAATTTTTTTTTGCCTTAAATTTTTTTTGTTTTTTGTCAAAAACTCTGAAATTTGTCAAATTTTTTCCAGCAAACCGTCATTAATCGGCGCCAGGAATTATTCCCCGTCGATCCGCACCCCCCTCGACCGCCCCCGATGGTGGGAATTGCTAAATTTTGTTGTCTAAATTCCTATACAAATCAGTACCGAGGTGTAATGGTACATCGATTTTTCAGATATTTTAACGTCTAAAAGCAGTAAATATTCAAATATTCTTACCGGGTTTTCAGCAGAAGGTCTTCATTCGTTTTGTCTTGCACAACGCCATCGAAATTTTCAGTGTGCAAACATTTCAGAATTTTTTTTTGCCTTAAATTTTTTTTGTGTTTTGTCAAAAACTCTGAAATTTGTCAAATTTTTTTCAGCAAACCGTCATTAATCGGCGCCAGGAATTATTCCCCGTCGATCCGCACCCCCCTCGACCGCCCCCGATGGTGGGAATTGCTAAATTTTGTTTTCTAAATTCCTATACAAATCAGTACCGAGGTGTAATGGTACATCGATTTTTCAGATATTTTAACGTCTAAAAGCAGTAAATATTCAAATATTCTTACCGGGTTTTCAGCAGAAGGTCTTCATTCGTTTTGTCTTGCACAACGCCATCGAAATTTTCAGTGTGCAAACATTTCAGAATTTTTTTTTGCCTTAAATTTTTTTTGTGTTTTGTCAAAAACTCTGAAATTTGTCAAATTTTTTTCAGCAAACCGTCATTAATCGGCGCCAGGAATTATTCCCCGTCGATCCGCACCCCCCTCGACCGCCCCCGATGGTGGGAATTGCTAAATTTTGTTGTCTAAATTCCTATACAAATCAGTACCGAGGTGTAATGGTACATCGATTTTTCAGATATTTTAACGTCTAAAAGCAGTAAATATTCAAATATTCTTACCGGGTTTTCAGCAGAAGGTCTTCATTCGTTTTGTCTTGCACAACGCCATTGAAATTTTCAGTGTACGAACATTTCAGAATTTTTTTTGCCTTAAATTTTTTTTGTTTTTTGTCAAAAACTCTGAAATTTGTCAAATTTTTTTCAGCAAATCGTCATTAATCGGCGCCAGGAATTATTCCCCGTCGATCCGCACCCCCCTCGACCGCCCCCGATGGTGGGAATTGCTAAATTTTGTTGTCTAAATTCCTATACAAATCAGTACCGAGGTGTAATGGTACATCGATTTTTCAGATATTTTAACGTCTAAAAGCAGTAAATATTCAAATATTCTTACCGGGTTTTCAGCAGAAGGTCTTCATTCGTTTTGTCTTGCACAACGCCATCGAAATTTTCAGTGTGCAAACATTTCAGAATTTTTTTTTGCCTTAAATTTTTTTTGTTTTTTGTCAAAAACTCTGAAATTTGTCAAATTTTTTCCAGCAAACCGTCATTAATCGGCGCCAGGAATTATTCCCCGTCGATCCGCACCCCCCTCGACCGCCCCCGATGGTGGGAATTGCTAAATTTTGTTGTCTAAATTCCTATACAAATCAGTACCGAGGTGTAATGGTACATCGATTTTTCAGATATTTTAACGTCTAAAAGCAGTAAATATTCAAATATTCTTACCGGGTTTTCAGCAGAAGGTCTTCATTCGTTTTGTCTTGCACAACGCCATCGAAATTTTCAGTGTGCAAACATTTCAGAATTTTTTTTTGCCTTAATTTTTTTTGTTTTTTTTTCAAAAACTCTGAAATTTGTCAAATTTTTTTCAGTAAACCGTCATTAATCGGCGCCAGGAATTATTCCCCGTCGATCCGCACCCCCCTCGACCGCCCCCGATGGTGGGAATTGCTAAATTTTGTTGTCTAAATTCCTATACAAATCAGTACCGAGGTGTAATGGTACATCGATTTTTCAGATATTTTAACGTCTAAAAGCAGTAAATATTCAAATATTCTTACCGGGCTTTCAGCAGAAGGTCTTCATTCGTTTTGTCTTGCACAACGCCATCGAAATTTTCAGTGTGCAAACATTTCAGAATTTTTTTTTGCCTTAATTTTTTTTTGTTTTTTGTCAAAAACTCTGAAATTTGTCAAATTTTTTTCAGCAAACCGTCATTAATCGGCGCCAGGAATTATTCCCCGTCGATCCGCACCCCCCTCGACCGCCCCCGATGGTGGGAATTGCTAAATTTTGTTGTCTAAATTCCTATACAAATCAATACCGTACCGAGGTGTAATGGTACATCGATTTTTCAGATATTTTAACGTCTAAAAGCAGTAAATATTCAAATATTCTTACCGGGTTTTCAGCAGAAGGTCTTCATTCGTTTTGTCTTGCACAACGCCATCGAAATTTTCAGTGTGCAAACATTTCAGAATTTTTTTTTGCCTTAATTTTTTTTTGTTTTTTGTCAAAAACTCTGAAATTTGTCAAATTTTTTTCAGCAAACCGTCATTAATCGGCGCCAGGAATTATTCCCCGTCGATCCGCACCCCCCTCGACTGCCCCCGATGGTGGGAATTGCTAAATTTTATTGTCTAAATTCCTATACAAATCAGTACCGAGGTGTAATGGTACATCGATATTTCAGATATTTTAACGTCTAAAAGCAGTAAATATTCAAATATTCTTACCGGGTTTTCAGCAGAAGGTCTTCATTCGTTTTGTCTTGCACAACGCCATCGAAATTTTCAGTGTGCAAACATTTCAGAATTTTTTTTTGCCTTAGTTTTTTTTTGTTTTTGTCAAAAACTCTGAAATTTGTCAAATTTTTTTCAGCAAACCGTCATTAATCGGCGCCAGGAATTATTCCCCGTCGATCCGCACCCCCCTCGACCGCCCCCGATGGTGGGAATTGCTAAATTTTGTTGTCTAAATTCCTATACAAATCAGTACCGTACCGAGGTGTAATGGTACATCGATTTTTCAGATATTTTAACGTCTAAAAGCAGTAAATATTCAAATATTCTTACCGGGTTTTCAGCAGAAGGTCTTCATTCGTTTTGTCTTGCACAACGCCATCGAAATTTTCAGTGTGCAAACATTTCAGAATTTTTTTTTGCCTTAAATTTTTTTTGTGTTTTGTCAAAAACTCTGAAATTTGTCAAATTTTTTTCAGCAAACCGTCATTAATCGGCGCCAGGAATTATTCCCCGTCGATCCGCACCCCCCTCGACCGCCCCCGATGGTGGGAATTGCTAAATTTTGTTGTCTAAATTCCTATACAAATCAGTACCGAGGTGTAATGGTACATCGATTTTTCAGATATTTTAACGTCTAAAAGCAGTAAATATTCAAATATTCTTACCGGGTTTTCAGCAGAAGGTCTTCATTCGTTTTGTCTTGCACAACGCCATTGAAATTTTCAGTGTACGAACATTTCAGAATTTTTTTTGCCTTAAATTTTTTTTGTTTTTTGTCAAAAACTCTGAAATTTGTCAAATTTTTTTCAGCAAACCGTCATTAATCGGCGCCAGGAATTATTCCCCGTCGATCCGCACCCCCCTCGACCGCCCCCGATGGTGGGAATTGCTAAATTTTGTTGTCTAAATTCCTATACAAATCAGTACCGAGGTGTAATGGTACATCGATTTTTCAGATATTTTAACGTCTAAAAGCAGTAAATATTCAAATATTCTTACCGGGTTTTCAGCAGAAGGTCTTCATTCGTTTTGTCTTGCACAACGCCATCGAAATTTTCAGTGTGCAAACATTTCAGAATTTTTTTTTGCCTTAAATTTTTTTTGTTTTTTGTCAAAAACTCTGAAATTTGTCAAATTTTTTCCAGCAAACCGTCATTAATCGGCGCCAGGAATTATTCCCCGTCGATCCGCACCCCCCTCGACCGCCCCCGATGGTGGGAATTGCTAAATTTTGTTGTCTAAATTCCTATACAAATCAGTACCGAGGTGTAATGGTACATCGATTTTTCAGATATTTTAACGTCTAAAAGCAGTAAATATTCAAATATTCTTACCGGGTTTTCAGCAGAAGGTCTTCATTCGTTTTGTCTTGCACAACGCCATCGAAATTTTCAGTGTGCAAACATTTCAGAATTTTTTTTTGCCTTAATTTTTTTTGTTTTTTTTTCAAAAACTCTGAAATTTGTCAAATTTTTTTCAGTAAACCGTCATTAATCGGCGCCAGGAATTATTCCCCGTCGATCCGCACCCCCCTCGACCGCCCCCGATGGTGGGAATTGCTAAATTTTGTTGTCTAAATTCCTATACAAATCAGTACCGAGGTGTAATGGTACATCGATTTTTCAGATATTTTAACGTCTAAAAGCAGTAAATATTCAAATATTCTTACCGGGCTTTCAGCAGAAGGTCTTCATTCGTTTTGTCTTGCACAACGCCATCGAAATTTTCAGTGTGCAAACATTTCAGAATTTTTTTTTGCCTTAATTTTTTTTTGTTTTTTGTCAAAAACTCTGAAATTTGTCAAATTTTTTTCAGCAAACCGTCATTAATCGGCGCCAGGAATTATTCCCCGTCGATCCGCACCCCCCTCGACCGCCCCCGATGGTGGGAATTGCTAAATTTTGTTGTCTAAATTCCTATACAAATCAATACCGTACCGAGGTGTAATGGTACATCGATTTTTCAGATATTTTAACGTCTAAAAGCAGTAAATATTCAAATATTCTTACCGGGTTTTCAGCAGAAGGTCTTCATTCGTTTTGTCTTGCACAACGCCATCGAAATTTTCAGTGTGCAAACATTTCAGAATTTTTTTTTGCCTTAATTTTTTTTTGTTTTTTGTCAAAAACTCTGAAATTTGTCAAATTTTTTTCAGCAAACCGTCATTAATCGGCGCCAGGAATTATTCCCCGTCGATCCGCACCCCCCTCGACTGCCCCCGATGGTGGGAATTGCTAAATTTTATTGTCTAAATTCCTATACAAATCAGTACCGAGGTGTAATGGTACATCGATATTTCAGATATTTTAACGTCTAAAAGCAGTAAATATTCAAATATTCTTACCGGGTTTTCAGCAGAAGGTCTTCATTCGTTTTGTCTTGCACAACGCCATCGAAATTTTCAGTGTGCAAACATTTCAGAATTTTTTTTTGCCTTAGTTTTTTTTTGTTTTTGTCAAAAACTCTGAAATTTGTCAAATTTTTTTCAGCAAACCGTCATTAATCGGCGCCAGGAATTATTCCCCGTCGATCCGCACCCCCCTCGACCGCCCCCGATGGTGGGAATTGCTAAATTTTGTTGTCTAAATTCCTATACAAATCAGTACCGTACCGAGGTGTAATGGTACATCGATTTTTCAGATATTTTAACGTCTAAAAGCAGTAAATATTCAAATATTCTTACCGGGTTTTCAGCAGAAGGTCTTCATTCGTTTTGTCTTGCACAACGCCATCGAAATTTTCAGTGTGCAAACATTTCAGAATTGTTTTTTGCCTTAAATTTTTTGTGATTTTGTCAAAAACTCTGAAATTTGTCAAATTTTTTTCAGCAAACCTTCATTAATCGGCGCCAGGATTTATTCCCCGTCGATCCGCACCCCCCTCGACCGCCCCCGATGGTGGGAATTGCTAAATTTTGTTGTCTAAATTCCTATACAAATCAGTACCGAGGTGTAATGGTACATCGATTTTTCAGATATTTTAACGTCTAAAAGCAGTAAATATTCAAATATTCTTACCGGGTTTTCAGCAGAAGGTCTTCATTCGTTTTGTCTTGCACAACGCCATCGAAATTTTCAGTGTGCAAACATTTCAGAATTTTTTTTTGCCTTAAATTTTTTTTGTTTTTTGTCAAAAACTCTGAAATTTGTCAAATTTTTTTCAGCAAACCGTCATTAATCGGCGCCAGGAATTATTCCCCGTCAATCCGCACCCCCCTCGACCGCCCCCGATGGTGGGAATTGCTAAATTTTGTTGTCTAAATTCCTATACAAATCAGTACCGAGGTGTAATGGTACATCGATTTTTCAGATATTTTAACGTCTAAAAGCAGTAAATATTCAAATATTCTTACCGGGTTTTCAGCAGAAGGTCTTCATTCGTTTTGTCTTGCACAACGCCATCGAAATTTTCAGTGTGCAAACATTTCAGAATTTTTTTTTGCCTTAAATTTTTTTTTTTTGTCAAAAACTCTGAAATTTGTCAAATTTTTTTCAGCAAACCGTCATTAATCGGCGCCAGGAATTATTCCCCGTCGATCCGCACCCCCCTCGACCGCCCCCGATGGTGGGAATTGCTAAATTTTGTTGTCTAAATTCCTATACAAATCAGTACCGAGGTGTAATGGTACATCGATTTTTCAGATATTTTAACGTCTAAAAGCAGTAAATATTCAAATATTCTTACCGGGTTTTCAGCAGAAGGTCTTCATTCGTTTTGTCTTGCACAACGCCATCGAAATTTTCAGTGTGCAAACATTTCAGAATTTTTTTTTGCCTTAAATTTTTTTTGTTTTTTGTCAAAAACTCTGAAATTTGTCAAATTTTTTACAGCAAACCGTCATTAATCGGCGCCAGGAATTATTCCCCGTCGATCCGCACCCCCCTCGACCGCCCCCGATGGTGGGAATTGCTAAATTTTGTTGTCTAAATTCCTATACAAATCAGTACCGAGGTGTAATGGTACATCGATTTTTCAGATATTTTAACGTCTAAAAGCAGTAAATATTCAAATATTCTTACCGGGTTTTCAGCAGAAGGTCTTCATTCGTTTTGTCTTGCACAACGCCATCGAAATTTTCAGTGTGCAAACATTTCAGAATTTTTTTTTGCCTTAAATTTTTTTTGTGTTTTGTCAAAAACTCTGAAATTTGTCAAATTTTTTTCAGCAAACCGTCATTAATCGGCGCCAGGAATTATTCCCCGTCAATCCGCACCCCCCTCGACCGCCCCCGATGGTGGGAATTGCTAAATTTTGTTTTCTAAATTCCTATACAAATCAGTACCGAGGTGTAATGGTACATCGATTTTTCAGATATTTTAACGTCTAAAAGCAGTAAATATTCAAATATTCTTACCGGGTATTCAGCAGAAGGTCTTCATTCGTTTTGTCTTGCACAACGCCATCGAAATTTTCAGTGCGCAAACATTTCAGAATTTTTTTTTGCCTTAAATTTTTTTTGTTTTTTGTCAAAAACTCTGAAATTTGTCAAATTTTTTTTAGCAAACCGTCATTAATCGGCGCCAGGAATTATTCCCCGTCGATCCGCACCCCCCTCGACCGCCCCCGATGGTGGGAATTGCTAAATTTTGTTGTCTAAATTCCTATACAAATCAGTACCGAGGTGTAATGGTACATCGATTTTTCAGATATTTTAACGTCTAAAAGCAGTAAATATTCAAATATTCTTACCGGGTTTTCAGCAGAAGGTCTTCATTCGTTTTGTCTTGCACAACGCCATTGAAATTTTCAGTGTACGAACATTTCAGAATTTTTTTTTGCCTTAAATTTTTTTTGTTTTTTGTCAAAAACTCTGAAATTTGTCAAATTTTTTTCAGCAAACCGTCATTAATCGGCGCCAGGAATTATTCCCCGTCGATCCGCACCCCCCTCGACCGCCCCCGATGGTGGGAATTGCTAAATTTTGTTGTCTAAATTCCTATACAAATCAGTACCGAGGTGTAATGGTACATCGATTTTTCAGATATTTTAACGTCTAAAAGCAGTAAATATTCAAATATTCTTACCGGGTTTTCAGCAGAAGGTCTTCATTCGTTTTGTCTTGCACAACGCCATCGAAATTTTCAGTGTGCAAACATTTCAGAATTTTTTTTTGCCTTAAATTTTTTTTGTTTTTTGTCAAAAACTCTGAAATTTGTCAAATTTTTTCCAGCAAACCGTCATTAATCGGCGCCAGGAATTATTCCCCGTCGATCCGCACCCCCCTCGACCGCCCCCGATGGTGGGAATTGCTAAATTTTGTTGTCTAAATTCCTATACAAATCAGTACCGAGGTGTAATGGTACATCGATTTTTCAGATATTTTAACGTCTAAAAGCAGTAAATATTCAAATATTCTTACCGGGTTTTCAGCAGAAGGTCTTCATTCGTTTTGTCTTGCACAACGCCATCGAAATTTTCAGTGTGCAAACATTTCAGAATTTTTTTTTGCCTTAATTTTTTTTGTTTTTTTTTCAAAAACTCTGAAATTTGTCAATTTTTTTTCAGTAAACCGTCATTAATCGGCGCCAGGAATTATTCCCCGTCGATCCGCACCCCCCTCGACCGCCCCCGATGGTGGGAATTGCTAAATTTTGTTGTCTAAATTCCTATACAAATCAGTACCGAGGTGTAATGGTACATCGATTTTTCAGATATTTTAACGTCTAAAAGCAGTAAATATTCAAATATTCTTACCGGGTTTTCAGCAGAAGGTCTTCATTCGTTTTGTCTTGCACAACGCCATCGAAATTTTCAGTGTGCAAACATTTCAGAATTTTTTTTTGCCTTAGTTTTTTTTTGTTTTTGTCAAAAACTCTGAAATTTGTCAAATTTTTTTCAGCAAACCGTCATTAATCGGCGCCAGGAATTATTCCCCGTCGATCCGCACCCCCCTCGACCGCCCCCGATGGTGGGAATTGCTAAATTTTGTTGTCTAAATTCCTATACAAATCAGTACCGTACCGAGGTGTAATGGTACATCGATTTTTCAGATATTTTAACGTCTAAAAGCAGTAAATATTCAAATATTCTTACCGGGTTTTCAGCAGAAGGTCTTCATTCGTTTTGTCTTGCACAACGCCATCGAAATTTTCAGTGTGCAAACATTTCAGAATTGTTTTTTGCCTTAAATTTTTTGTGATTTTGTCAAAAACTCTGAAATTTGTCAAATTTTTTTCAGCAAACCTTCATTAATCGGCGCCAGGATTTATTCCCCGTCGATCCGCACCCCCCTCGACCGCCCCCGATGGTGGGAATTGCTAAATTTTATTGTCTAAATTCCTATACAAATCAGTACCGAGGTGTAATGGTACATCGATTTTTCAGATATTTTAACGTCTAAAAGCAGTAAATATTCAAATATTCTTACCGGGTTTTCAGCAGAAGGTCTTCATTCGTTTTGTCTTGCACAACGCCATCGAAATTTTCAGTGTGCAAACATTTCAGAATTTTTTTTTGCCTTAAATTTTTTTTGTTTTTTGTCAAAAACTCTGAAATTTGTCAAATTTTTTTCAGCAAACCGTCATTAATCGGCGCCAGGAATTATTCCCCGTCAATCCGCACCCCCCTCGACCGCCCCCGATGGTGGGAATTGCTAAATTTTGTTGTCTAAATTCCTATACAAATCAGTACCGAGGTGTAATGGTACATCGATTTTTCAGATATTTTAACGTCTAAAAGCAGTAAATATTCAAATATTCTTACCGGGTTTTCAGCAGAAGGTCTTCATTCGTTTTGTCTTGCACAACGCCATCGAAATTTTCAGTGTGCAAACATTTCAGAATTTTTTTTTGCCTTAAATTTTTTTTTTTTGTCAAAAACTCTGAAATTTGTCAAATTTTTTTCAGCAAACCGTCATTAATCGGCGCCAGGAATTATTCCCCGTCGATCCGCACCCCCCTCGACCGCCCCCGATGGTGGGAATTGCTAAATTTTGTTGTCTAAATTCCTATACAAATCAGTACCGAGGTGTAATGGTACATCGATTTTTCAGATATTTTAACGTCTAAAAGCAGTAAATATTCAAATATTCTTACCGGGTTTTCAGCAGAAGGTCTTCATTCGTTTTGTCTTGCACAACGCCATCGAAATTTTCAGTGTGCAAACATTTCAGAATTTTTTTTTGCCTTAAATTTTTTTTGTTTTTTGTCAAAAACTCTGAAATTTGTCAAATTTTTTCCAGCAAACCGTCATTAATCGGCGCCAGGAATTATTCCCCGTCGATCCGCACCCCCCTCGACCGCCCCCGATGGTGGGAATTGCTAAATTTTGTTGTCTAAATTCCTATACAAATCAGTACCGAGGTGTAATGGTACATCGATTTTTCAGATATTTTAACGTCTAAAAGCAGTAAATATTCAAATATTCTTACCGGGTTTTCAGCAGAAGGTCTTCATTCGTTTTGTCTTGCACAACGCCATCGAAATTTTCAGTGTGCAAACATTTCAGAATTTTTTTTTGCCTTAAATTTTTTTTGTGTTTTGTCAAAAACTCTGAAATTTGTCAAATTTTTTTCAGCAAACCGTCATTAATCGGCGCCAGGAATTATTCCCCGTCAATCCGCACCCCCCTCGACCGCCCCCGATGGTGGGAATTGCTAAATTTTGTTTTCTAAATTCCTATACAAATCAGTACCGAGGTGTAATGGTACATCGATTTTTCAGATATTTTAACGTCTAAAAGCAGTAAATATTCAAATATTCTTACCGGGTTTTCAGCAGAAGGTCTTCATTCGTTTTGTCTTGCACAACGCCATCGAAATTTTCAGTGCGCAAACATTTCAGAATTTTTTTTTGCCTTAAATTTTTTTTGTTTTTTGTCAAAAACTCTGAAATTTGTCAAATTTTTTTTAGCAAACCGTCATTAATCGGCGCCAGGAATTATTCCCCGTCGATCCGCACCCCCCTCGACCGCCCCCGATGGTGGGAATTGCTAAATTTTGTTGTCTAAATTCCTATACAAATCAGTACCGAGGTGTAATGGTACATCGATTTTTCAGATATTTTAACGTCTAAAAGCAGTAAATATTCAAATATTCTTACCGGGTTTTCAGCAGAAGGTCTTCATTCGTTTTGTCTTGCACAACGCCATTGAAATTTTCAGTGTACGAACATTTCAGAATTTTTTTTTGCCTTAAATTTTTTTTGTTTTTTGTCAAAAACTCTGAAATTTGTCAAATTTTTTTCAGCAAACCGTCATTAATCGGCGCCAGGAATTATTCCCCGTCGATCCGCACCCCCCTCGACCGCCCCCGATGGTGGGAATTGCTAAATTTTGTTGTCTAAATTCCTATACAAATCAGTACCGAGGTGTAATGGTACATCGATTTTTCAGATATTTTAACGTCTAAAAGCAGTAAATATTCAAATATTCTTACCGGGTTTTCAGCAGAAGGTCTTCATTCGTTTTGTCTTGCACAACGCCATCGAAATTTTCAGTGTGCAAACATTTCAGAATTTTTTTTTGCCTTAAATTTTTTTTGTTTTTTGTCAAAAACTCTGAAATTTGTCAAATTTTTTCCAGCAAACCGTCATTAATCGGCGCCAGGAATTATTCCCCGTCGATCCGCACCCCCCTCGACCGCCCCCGATGGTGGGAATTGCTAAATTTTGTTGTCTAAATTCCTATACAAATCAGTACCGAGGTGTAATGGTACATCGATTTTTCAGATATTTTAACGTCTAAAAGCAGTAAATATTCAAATATTCTTACCGGGTTTTCAGCAGAAGGTCTTCATTCGTTTTGTCTTGCACAACGCCATCGAAATTTTCAGTGTGCAAACATTTCAGAATTTTTTTTTGCCTTAATTTTTTTTGTTTTTTTTTCAAAAACTCTGAAATTTGTCAATTTTTTTTCAGTAAACCGTCATTAATCGGCGCCAGGAATTATTCCCCGTCGATCCGCACCCCCCTCGACCGCCCCCGATGGTGGGAATTGCTAAATTTTGTTGTCTAAATTCCTATACAAATCAGTACCGAGGTGTAATGGTACATCGATTTTTCAGATATTTTAACGTCTAAAAGCAGTAAATATTCAAATATTCTTACCGGGTTTTCAGCAGAAGGTCTTCATTCGTTTTGTCTTGCACAACGCCATCGAAATTTTCAGTGTGCAAACATTTCAGAATTTTTTTTTGCCTTAATTTTTTTTTGTTTTTTGTCAAAAACTCTGAAATTTGTCAAATTTTTTTCAGCATACCGTCATTAATCGGCGCCAGGAATTATTCCCCGTCGATCCGCACCCCCCTCGACCGCCCCCGATGGTGGGAATTGCTAAATTTTGTTGTCTAAATTCCTATACAAATCAGTACCGTACCGAGGTGTAATGGTACATCGATTTTTCAGATATTTTAACGTCTAAAAGCAGTAAATATTCAAATATTCTTACCGGGTTTTCAGCAGAAGGTCTTCATTCGTTTTGTCTTGCACAACGCCATCGAAATTTTCAGTGTGCAAACATTTCAGAATTTTTTTTCGCCTTAAATTTTTTTTGTTTTTTGTCAAAAACTCTGAAATTTGTCAAATTTTTTTCAGCAAACCGTCATTAATCGGCGCCAGGAATTATTCCCCGTCGATCCGCACCCCCCTCGACTGCCCCCGATGGTGGGAATTGCTAAATTTTATTTTCTAAATTCCTATACAAATCAGTACCGAGGTGTAATGGTACATCGATTTTTCAGATATTTTAACGTCTAAAAGCAGTAAATATTCAAATATTCTTACCGGGTTTTCAGCAGAAGGTCTTCATTCGTTTTGTCTTGCACAACGCCATTGAAATTTTCAGTGTACGAACATTTCAGAATTTTTTTTTGCCTTAAATTTTTTTTGTTTTTTGTCAAAAACTCTGAAATTTGTCAAATTTTTTTCAGCAAACCGTCATTAATCGGCGCCAGGAATTATTCCCCGTCGATCCGCACCCCCCTCGACCGCCCCCGATGGTGGGAATTGCTAAATTTTGTTGTCTAAATTCCTATACAAATCAGTACCGAGGTGTAATGGTACATCGATTTTTCAGATATTTTAACGTCTAAAAGCAGTAAATATTCAAATATTCTTACCGGGTTTTCAGCAGAAGGTCTTCATTCGTTTTGTCTTGCACAACGCCATCGAAATTTTCAGTGTGAAAACATTTCAGAATTTTTTTTTTGCCTTAATTTTTTTTGTTTTTTTTTCAAAAACTCTGAAATTTGTCAAATTTTTTTCAGTAAACCGTCATTAATCGGCGCCAGGAATTATTCCCCGTCGATCCGCACCCCCCTCGACCGCCCCCGATGGTGGGAATTGCTAAATTTTGTTGTCTAAATTCCTATACAAATCAGTACCGTACCGAGGTGTAATGGTACATCGATTTTTCAGATATTTTAACGTCTAAAAGCAGTAAATATTCAAATATTCTTACCGGGTTTTCAGCAGAAGGTCTTCATTCGTTTTGTCTTGCACAACGCCATCGAAATTTTCAGTGTGCAAACATTTCAGAATTTTTTTTTGCCTTAATTTTTTTTTGTTTTTTGTCAAAAACTCTGAAATTTGTCAAATTTTTTTCAGCAAACCGTCATTAATCGGCGCCAGGAATTATTCCCCGTCGATCCGCACCCCCCTCGACCGCCCCCGATGGTGGGAATTGCTAAATTTTGTTGTCTAAATTCCTATACAAATCAGTACCGTTCCGAGGTGTAATGGTACATCGATTTTTCAGATATTTTAACGTCTAAAAGCAGTAAATATTCAAATATTCTTACCGGGTTTTCAGCAGAAGGTCTTCATTCGTTTTGTCTTGCACAACGCCATCGAAATTTTCAGTGTGCAAACATTTCAGAATTTTTTTTTGCCTTAATTTTTTTTGTTTTTTTTTCAAAAACTCTGAAATTTGTCAAATTTTTTTCAGCAAACCGTCATTAATCGGCGCCAGGAATTATTCCCCGTCGATCCGCACCCCCCTCGACTGCCCCCGATGGTGGGAATTGCTAAATTTTATTGTCTAAATTCCTATACAAATCAGTACCGAGGTGTAATGGTACATCGATTTTTCAGATATTTTAACGTCTAAAAGCAGTAAATATTCAAATATTCTTACCGGGTTTTCAGCAGAAGGTCTTCATTCGTTTTGTCTTGCACAACGCCATCGAAATTTTCAGTGTGCAAACATTTCAGAATTTTTTTTTGCCTTAGTTTTTTTTTGTTTTTGTCAAAAACTCTGAAATTTGTCAAATTTTTTTCAGCAAACCGTCATTAATCGGCGCCAGGAATTATTCCCCGTCGATCCGCACCCCCCTCGACCGCCCCCGATGGTGGGAATTGCTAAATTTTGTTGTCTAAATTCCTATACAAATCAGTACCGAGGTGTAATGGTACATCGATTTTTCAGATATTTTAACGTCTAAAAGCAGTAAATATTCAAATATTCTTACCGGGTTCTCAGCAGAAGGTCTTCATTCGTTTTGTCTTGCACAACGCCATCGAAATTTTCAGTGTGCAAACATTTCAGAATTGTTTTTTGCCTTAAATTTTTTGTGATTTTGTCAAAAACTCTGAAATTTGTCAAATTTTTTTCAGCAAACCGTCATTAATCGGCGCCAGGAATTATTCCCCGTCGATCCGCACCCCCCTCGACCGCCCCCGATGGTGGGAATTGCTAAATTTTATTGTCTAAATTCCTATACAAATCAGTACCGAGGTGTAATGGTACATCGATTTTTCAGATATTTTAACGTCTAAAAGCAGTAAATATTCAAATATTCTTACCGGGTTTTCAGCAGAAGGTCTTCATTCGTTTTGTCTTGCACAACGCCATCGAAATTTTCAGTGTGCAAACATTTCAGAATTTTTTTTTGCCTTAAATTTTTTTTGTTTTTTGTCAAAAACTCTGAAATTTGTCAAATTTTTTCCAGCAAACCGTCATTAATCGGCGCCAGGAATTATTCCCCGTCAATCCGCACCCCCCTCGACCGCCCCCGATGGTGGGAATTGCTAAATTTTGTTGTCTAAATTCCTATACAAATCAGTACCGAGGTGTAATGGTACATCGATTTTTCAGATATTTTAACGTCTAAAAGCAGTAAATATTCAAATATTCTTACCGGGCTTTCAGCAGAAGGTCTTCATTCGTTTTGTCTTGCACAACGCCATCGAAATTTTCAGTGTGCAAACATTTCAGAATTTTTTTTTGCCTTAATTTTTTTTTGTTTTTTGTCAAAAACTCTGAAATTTGTCAAATTTTTTTCAGCAAACCGTCATTAATCGGCGCCAGGAATTATTCCCCGTCGATCCGCACCCCCCTCGACCGCCCCCGATGGTGGGAATTGCTAAATTTTGTTGTCTAAATTCCTATACAAATCAGTACCGTACCGAGGTGTAATGGTACATCGATTTTTCAGATATTTTAACGTCTAAAAGCAGTAAATATTCAAATATTCTTACCGGGTTTTCAGTAGAAGGTCTTCATTCGTTTTGTCTTGCACAACGCCATCGAAATTTTCAGTGTGCAAACATTTCAGAATTTTTTTTGCCTTAAATTTTTTTTGTTTTTTGTCAAAAACTCTGAAATTTGTCAAATTTTTTTCAGCAAACCGTCATTAATCGGCGCCAGGAATTATTCCCCGTCAATCCGCACCCCCCTCGACCGCCCCCGATGGTGGGAATTGCTAAATTTTGTTGTCTAAATTCCTATACAAATCAGTACCGAGGTGTAATGGTACATCGATTTTTCAGATATTTTAACGTCTAAAAGCAATAAATATTCAAATATTCTTACCGGGCTTTCAGCAGAAGGTCTTCATTCGTTTTGTCTTGCACAACGCCATCGAAATTTTCAGTGTGCAAACATTTCAGAATTTTTTTTTGCCTTAGTTTTTTTTTGTTTTTTGTCAAAAACTCTGAAATTTGTCAAATTTTTTTCAGCAAACCGTCATTAATCGGCGCCAGGAATTATTCCCCGTCGATCCGCACCCCCCTCGACCGCCCCCGATGGTGGGAATTGCTAAATTTTGTTGTCTAAATTCCTATACAAATCAGTACCGTACCGAGGTGTAATGGTACATCGATTTTTCAGATATTTTAACGTCTAAAAGCAGTAAATATTCAAATATTCTTACCGGGTTTTCAGCAGAAGGTCTTCATTCGTTTTGTCTTGCACAACGCCATCGAAATTTTCAGTGTGCAAACATTTCAGAATTTTTTTTTGCCTTAGTTTTTTTTTGTTTTTGTCAAAAACTCTGAAATTTGTCAAATTTTTTTCAGCAAACCGTCATTAATCGGCGCCAGGAATTATTCCCCGTCGATCCGCACCCCCCTCGACCGCCCCCGATGGTGGGAATTGCTAAATTTTGTTGTCTAAATTCCTATACAAATCAGTACCGAGGTGTAATGGTACATCGATTTTTCAGATATTTTAACGTCTAAAAGCAGTAAATATTCAAATATTCTTACCGGGTTCTCAGCAGAAGGTCTTCATTCGTTTTGTCTTGCACAACGCCATCGAAATTTTCAGTGTGCAAACATTTCAGAATTGTTTTTTGCCTTAAATTTTTTGTGATTTTGTCAAAAACTCTGAAATTTGTCAAATTTTTTTCAGCAAACCGTCATTAATCGGCGCCAGGAATTATTCCCCGTCGATCCGCACCCCCCTCGACCGCCCCCGATGGTGGGAATTGCTAAATTTTATTGTCTAAATTCCTATACAAATCAGTACCGAGGTGTAATGGTACATCGATTTTTCAGATATTTTAACGTCTAAAAGCAGTAAATATTCAAATATTCTTACCGGGTTTTCAGCAGAAGGTCTTCATTCGTTTTGTCTTGCACAACGCCATCGAAATTTTCAGTGTGCAAACATTTCAGAATTTTTTTTTGCCTTAAATTTTTTTTGTTTTTTGTCAAAAACTCTGAAATTTGTCAAATTTTTTTCAGCAAACCGTCATTAATCGGCGCCAGGAATTATTCCCCGTCGATCCGCACCCCCCTCGACTGCCCCCGATGGTGGGAATTGCTAAATTTTATTGTCTAAATTCCTATACAAATCAGTACCGAGGTGTAATGGTACATCGATTTTTCAGATATTTTAACGTCTAAAAGCAGTAAATATTCAAATATTCTTACCGGGTTTTCAGCAGAAGGTCTTCATTCGTTTTGTCTTGCACAACGCCATCGAAATTTTCAGTGTGCAAACATTTCAGAATTTTTTTTGCCTTAGTTTTTTTTTGTTTTTGTCAAAAACTCTGAAATTTGTCAAATTTTTTTCAGCAAACCGTCATTAATCGGCGCCAGGAATTATTCCCCGTCGATCCGCACCCCCCTCGACCGCCCCCGATGGTGGGAATTGCTAAATTTTGTTGTCTAAATTCCTATACAAATCAGTACCGAGGTGTAATGGTACATCGATTTTTCAGATATTTTAACGTCTAAAAGCAGTAAATATTCAAATATTCTTACCGGGTTCTCAGCAGAAGGTCTTCATTCGTTTTGTCTTGCACAACGCCATCGAAATTTTCAGTGTGCAAACATTTCAGAATTGTTTTTTGCCTTAAATTTTTTGTGATTTTGTCAAAAACTCTGAAATTTGTCAAATTTTTTTTTAGCAAACCGTCATTAATCGGCGCCAGGAATTATTCCCCGTCGATCCGCACCCCCCTCGACCGCCCCCGATGGTGGGAATTGCTAAATTTTATTGTCTAAATTCCTATACAAATCAGTACCGAGGTGTAATGGTACATCGATTTTTCAGATATTTTAACGTCTAAAAGCAGTAAATATTCAAATATTCTTACCGGGTTTTCAGCAGAAGGTCTTCATTCGTTTTGTCTTGCACAACGCCATTGAAATTTTCAGTGTACGAACATTTCAGAAATTTTTTTTGCCTTAAATTTTTTTTGTTTTTTGTCAAAAACTCTGAAATTTGTCAAATTTTTTTCAGCAAACCGTCATTAATCGGCGCCAGGAATTATTCCCCGTCGATCCGCACCCCCCTCGACCGCCCCCGATGGTGGGAATTGCTAAATTTTGTTGTCTAAATTCCTATACAAATCAGTACCGAGGTGTAATGGTACATCGATTTTTCAGATATTTTAACGTCTAAAAGCAGTAAATATTCAAATATTCTTACCGGGTTTTCAGCAGAAGGTCTTCATTCGTTTTGTCTTGCACAACGCCATCGAAATTTTCAGTGTGCAAACATTTCAGAATTTTTTTTTGCCTTAAATTTTTTTTGTTTTTTGTCAAAAACTCTGAAATTTGTCAAATTTTTTCCAGCAAACCGTCATTAATCGGCGCCAGGAATTATTCCCCGTCGATCCGCACCCCCCTCGACCGCCCCCGATGGTGGGAATTGCTAAATTTTGTTGTCTAAATTCCTATACAAATCAGTACCGAGGTGTAATGGTACATCGATTTTTCAGATATTTTAACGTCTAAAAGCAGTAAATATTCAAATATTCTTACCGGGTTTTCAGCAGAAGGTCTTCATTCGTTTTGTCTTGCACAACGCCATCGAAATTTTCAGTGTGCAAACATTTCAGAATTTTTTTTTGCCTTAATTTTTTTTTTTTTTTTTTCAAAAACTCTGAAATTTGTCAATTTTTTTTCAGTAAACCGTCATTAATCGGCGCCAGGAATTATTCCCCGTCGATCCGCACCCCCCTCGACCGCCCCCGATGGTGGGAATTGCTAAATTTTGTTGTCTAAATTCCTATACAAATCAGTACCGAGGTGTAATGGTACATCGATTTTTCAGATATTTTAACGTCTAAAAGCAGTAAATATTCAAATATTCTTACCGGGCTTTCAGCAGAAGGTCTTCATTCGTTTTGTCTTGCACAACGCCATCGAAATTTTCAGTGTGCAAACATTTCAGAATTTTTTTTTGCCTTAATTTTTTTTTGTTTTTTGTCAAAAACTCTGAAATTTGTCAAATTTTTTTCAGCATACCGTCATTAATCGGCGCCAGGAATTATTCCCCGTCGATCCGCACCCCCCTCGACCGCCCCCGATGGTGGGAATTGCTAAATTTTGTTGTCTAAATTCCTATACAAATCAGTACCGTACCGAGGTGTAATGGTACATCGATTTTTCAGATATTTTAACGTCTAAAAGCAGTAAATATTCAAATATTCTTACCGGGTTTTCAGCAGAAGGTCTTCATTCGTTTTGTCTTGCACAACGCCATCGAAATTTTCAGTGTGCAAACATTTCAGAATTTTTTTTCGCCTTAAATTTTTTTTGTTTTTTGTCAAAAACTCTGAAATTTGTCAAATTTTTTTCAGCAAACCGTCATTAATCGGCGCCAGGAATTATTCCCCGTCGATCCGCACCCCCCTCGACTGCCCCCGATGGTGGGAATTGCTAAATTTTATTTTCTAAATTCCTATACAAATCAGTACCGAGGTGTAATGGTACATCGATTTTTCAGATATTTTAACGTCTAAAAGCAGTAAATATTCAAATATTCTTACCGGGTTTTCAGCAGAAGGTCTTCATTCGTTTTGTCTTGCACAACGCCATTGAAATTTTCAGTGTACGAACATTTCAGAATTTTTTTTTGCCTTAAATTTTTTTTGTTTTTTGTCAAAAACTCTGAAATTTGTCAAATTTTTTTCAGCAAACCGTCATTAATCGGCGCCAGGAATTATTCCCCGTCGATCCGCACCCCCCTCGACCGCCCCCGATGGTGGGAATTGCTAAATTTTGTTGTCTAAATTCCTATACAAATCAGTACCGAGGTGTAATGGTACATCGATTTTTCAGATATTTTAACGTCTAAAAGCAGTAAATATTCAAATATTCTTACCGGGTTTTCAGCAGAAGGTCTTCATTCGTTTTGTCTTGCACAACGCCATCGAAATTTTCAGTGTGAAAACATTTCAGAATTTTTTTTTGCCTTAATTTTTTTTTTTTTTTTTTCAAAAACTCTGAAATTTGTCAAATTTTTTTCAGTAAACCGTCATTAATCGGCGCCAGGAATTATTCCCCGTCGATCCGCACCCCCCTCGACCGCCCCCGATGGTGGGAATTGCTAAATTTTGTTGTCTAAATTCCTATACAAATCAGTACCGAGGTGTAATGGTACATCGATTTTTCAGATATTTTAACGTCTAAAAGCAGTAAATATTCAAATATTCTTACCGGGCTTTCAGCAGAAGGTCTTCATTCGTTTTGTCTTGCACAACGCCATCGAAATTTTCAGTGTGCAAACATTTCAGAATTTTTTTTTGCCTTAATTTTTTTTTGTTTTTTGTCAAAAACTCTGAAATTTGTCAAATTTTTTTCAGCAAACCGTCATTAATCGGCGCCAGGAATTATTCCCCGTCGATCCGCACCCCCCTCGACCGCCCCCGATGGTGGGAATTGCTAAATTTTGTTGTCTAAATTCCTATACAAATCAGTACCGTACCGAGGTGTAATGGTACATCGATTTTTCAGATATTTTAACGTCTAAAAGCAGTAAATATTCAAATATTCTTACCGGGTTTTCAGCAGAAGGTCTTCATTCGTTTTGTCTTGCACAACGCCATCGAAATTTTCAGTGTGCAAACATTTCAGAATTTTTTTTTGCCTTAAATGTTTTTTGTTTTTTGTCAAAAACTCTGAAATTTGTCAAATTTTTTTCAGCAAACCGTCATTAATCGGCGCCAGGAATTATTCCCCGTCGATCCGCACCCCCCTCGACTGCCCCCGATGGTGGGAATTGCTAAATTTTATTGTCTAAATTCCTATACAAATCAGTACCGAGGTGTAATGGTACATCGATTTTTCAGATATTTTAACGTCTAAAAGCAGTAAATATTCAAATATTCTTACCGGGTTTTCAGCAGAAGGTCTTCATTCGTTTTGTCTTGCACAACGCCATCGAAATTTTCAGTGTGCAAACATTTCAGAATTTTTTTTTGCCTTAGTTTTTTTTTGTTTTTGTCAAAAACTCTGAAATTTGTCAAATTTTTTTCAGCAAACCGTCATTAATCGGCGCCAGGAATTATTCCCCGTCGATCCGCACCCCCCTCGACCGCCCCCGATGGTGGGAATTGCTAAATTTTGTTGTCTAAATTCCTATACAAATCAGTACCGAGGTGTAATGGTACATCGATTTTTCAGATATTTTAACGTCTAAAAGCAGTAAATATTCAAATATTCTTACCGGGTTCTCAGCAGAAGGTCTTCATTCGTTTTGTCTTGCACAACGCCATCGAAATTTTCAGTGTGCAAACATTTCAGAATTTTTTTTTGCCTTAATTTTTTTTTGTTTTTTTTCAAAAACTCTGAAATTTGTCAAATTTTTTCCAGCAAACCGTCATTAATCGGCGCCAGGAATTATTCCCCGTCGATCCGCACCCCCCTCGACCGCCCCCGATGGTGGGAATTGCTAAATTTTGTTGTCTAAATTCCTATACAAATCAGTACCGAGGTGTAATGGTACATCGATTTTTCAGATATTTTAACGTCTAAAAGCAGTAAATATTCAAATATTCTTACCGGGTTTTCAGCAGAAGGTCTTCATTCGTTTTGTCTTGCACAACGCCATCGAAATTTTCAGTGTGCAAACATTTCAGAATTTTTTTTTGCCTTAATTTTTTTTGTTTTTTTTTCAAAAACTCTGAAATTTGTCAATTTTTTTTCAGTAAACCGTCATTAATCGGCGCCAGGAATTATTCCCCGTCGATCCGCACCCCCCCTCGACCGCCCCCGATGGTGGGAATTGCTAAATTTTGTTGTCTAAATTCCTATACAAATCAGTACCGAGGTGTAATGGTACATCGATTTTTCAGATATTTTAACGTCTAAAAGCAGTAAATATTCAAATATTCTTACCGGGCTTTCAGCAGAAGGTCTTCATTCGTTTTGTCTTGCACAACGCCATCGAAATTTTCAGTGTGCAAACATTTCAGAATTTTTTTTTGCCTTAATTTTTTTTTGTTTTTTGTCAAAAACTCTGAAATTTGTCAAATTTTTTTCAGCATACCGTCATTAATCGGCGCCAGGAATTATTCCCCGTCGATCCGCACCCCCCTCGACCGCCCCCGATGGTGGGAATTGCTAAATTTTGTTGTCTAAATTCCTATACAAATCAGTACCGTACCGAGGTGTAATGGTACATCGATTTTTCAGATATTTTAACGTCTAAAAGCAGTAAATATTCAAATATTCTTACCGGGTTTTCAGCAGAAGGTCTTCATTCGTTTTGTCTTGCACAACGCCATCGAAATTTTCAGTGTGCAAACATTTCAGAATTTTTTTTCGCCTTAAATTTTTTTTGTTTTTTGTCAAAAACTCTGAAATTTGTCAAATTTTTTTCAGCAAACCGTCATTAATCGGCGCCAGGAATTATTCCCCGTCGATCCGCACCCCCCTCGACTGCCCCCGATGGTGGGAATTGCTAAATTTTATTTTCTAAATTCCTATACAAATCAGTACCGAGGTGTAATGGTACATCGATTTTTCAGATATTTTAACGTCTAAAAGCAGTAAATATTCAAATATTCTTACCGGGTTTTCAGCAGAAGGTCTTCATTCGTTTTGTCTTGCACAACGCCATTGAAATTTTCAGTGTACGAACATTTCAGAATTTTTTTTTGCCTTAAATTTTTTTTGTTTTTTGTCAAAAACTCTGAAATTTGTCAAATTTTTTTCAGCAAACCGTCATTAATCGGCGCCAGGAATTATTCCCCGTCGATCCGCACCCCCCTCGACCGCCCCCGATGGTGGGAATTGCTAAATTTTGTTGTCTAAATTCCTATACAAATCAGTACCGAGGTGTAATGGTACATCGATTTTTCAGATATTTTAACGTCTAAAAGCAGTAAATATTCAAATATTCTTACCGGGTTTTCAGCAGAAGGTCTTCATTCGTTTTGTCTTGCACAACGCCATCGAAATTTTCAGTGTGAAAACATTTCAGAATTTTTTTTTGCCTTAATTTTTTTTTTTTTTTTTTCAAAAACTCTGAAATTTGTCAAATTTTTTTCAGTAAACCGTCATTAATCGGCGCCAGGAATTATTCCCCGTCGATCCGCACCCCCCTCGACCGCCCCCGATGGTGGGAATTGCTAAATTTTGTTGTCTAAATTCCTATACAAATCAGTACCGAGGTGTAATGGTACATCGATTTTTCAGATATTTTAACGTCTAAAAGCAGTAAATATTCAAATATTCTTACCGGGCTTTCAGCAGAAGGTCTTCATTCGTTTTGTCTTGCACAACGCCATCGAAATTTTCAGTGTGCAAACATTTCAGAATTTTTTTTTGCCTTAATTTTTTTTTGTTTTTTGTCAAAAACTCTGAAATTTGTCAAATTTTTTTCAGCAAACCGTCATTAATCGGCGTCAGGAATTATTCCCCGTCGATCCGCACCCCCCTCGACCGCCCCCGATGGTGGGAATTGCTAAATTTTGTTGTCTAAATTCCTATACAAATCAGTACCGTACCGAGGTGTAATGGTACATCGATTTTTCAGATATTTTAACGTCTAAAAGCAGTAAATATTCAAATATTCTTACCGGGTTTTCAGCAGAAGGTCTTCATTCGTTTTGTCTTGCACAACGCCATCGAAATTTTCAGTGTGCAAACATTTCAGAATTTTTTTTTGCCTTAAATGTTTTTTGTTTTTTGTCAAAAACTCTGAAATTTGTCAAATTTTTTTCAGCAAACCGTCATTAATCGGCGCCAGGAATTATTCCCCGTCGATCCGCACCCCCCTCGACTGCCCCCGATGGTGGGAATTGCTAAATTTTGTTGTCTAAATTCCTATACAAATCAGTACCGAGGTGTAATGGTACATCGATTTTTCAGATATTTTAACGTCTAAAAGCAGTAAATATTCAAATATTCTTACCGGGTTTTCAGCAGAAGGTCTTCATTCGTTTTGTCTTGCACAACGCCATCGAAATTTTCAGTGTGCAAACATTTCAGAATTTTTTTTTGCCTTAGTTTTTTTTTGTTTTTGTCAAAAACTCTGAAATTTGTCAAATTTTTTTCAGCAAACCGTCATTAATCGGCGCCAGGAATTATTCCCCGTCGATCCGCACCCCCCTCGACCGCCCCCGATGGTGGGAATTGCTAAATTTTGTTGTCTAAATTCCTATACAAATCAGTACCGAGGTGTAATGGTACATCGATTTTTCAGATATTTTAACGTCTAAAAGCAGTAAATATTCAAATATTCTTACCGGGTTCTCAGCAGAAGGTCTTCATTCGTTTTGTCTTGCACAACGCCATCGAAATTTTCAGTGTGCAAACATTTCAGAATTTTTTTTTGCCTTAAATTTTTTTTGTTTTTTGTCAAAAACTCTGAAATTTGTCAAATTTTTTCCAGCAAACCGTCATTAATCGGCGCCAGGAATTATTCCCCGTCAATCCGCACCCCCCTCGACCGCCCCCGATGGTGGGAATTGCTAAATTTTGTTGTCTAAATTCCTATACAAATCAGTACCGAGGTGTAATGGTACATCGATTTTTCAGATATTTTAACGTCTAAAAGCAGTAAATATTCAAATATTCTTACCGGGCTTTCAGCAGAAGGTCTTCATTCGTTTTGTCTTGCACAACGCCATCGAAATTTTCAGTGTGCAAACATTTCAGAATTTTTTTTTGCCTTAATTTTTTTTTGTTTTTTGTCAAAAACTCTGAAATTTGTCAAATTTTTTTCAGCAAACCGTCATTAATCGGCGCCAGGAATTATTCCCCGTCGATCCGCACCCCCCTCGACCGCCCCCGATGGTGGGAATTGCTAAATTTTGTTGTCTAAATTCCTATACAAATCAGTACCGTACCGAGGTGTAATGGTACATCGATTTTTCAGATATTTTAACGTCTAAAAGCAGTAAATATTCAAATATTCTTACCGGGTTTTCAGCAGAAGGTCTTCATTCGTTTTGTCTTGCACAACGCCATCGAAATTTTCAGTGTGCAAACATTTCAGAATTTTTTTTTGCCTTAAATTTTTTTTGTTTTTTGTCAAAAACTCTGAAATTTGTCAAATTTTTTTCAGCAAACCGTCATTAATCGGCGCCAGGAATTATTCCCCGTCAATCCGCACCCCCCTCGACCGCCCCCGATGGTGGGAATTGCTAAATTTTGTTGTCTAAATTCCTATACAAATCAGTACCGAGGTGTAATGGTACATCGATTTTTCAGATATTTTAACGTCTAAAAGCAATAAATATTCAAATATTCTTACTGGGCTTTCAGCAGAAGGTCTTCATTCGTTTTGTCTTGCACAACGCCATCGAAATTTTCAGTGTGCAAACATTTCAGAATTTTTTTTTGCCTTAATTTTTTTTTGTTTTTTGTCAAAAACTCTGAAATTTGTCAAATTTTTTTCAGCAAACCGTCATTAATCGGCGCCAGGAATTATTCCCCGTCGATCCGCACCCCCCTCGACCGCCCCCGATGGTGGGAATTGCTAAATTTTGTTGTCTAAATTCCTATACAAATCAGTACCGTACCGAGGTGTAATGGTACATCGATTTTTCAGATATTTTAACGTCTAAAAGCAGTAAATATTCAAATATTCTTACCGGGTTTTCAGCAGAAGGTCTTCATTCGTTTTGTCTTGCACAACGCCATCGAAATTTTCAGTGTGCAAACATTTCAGAATTTTTTTTTGCCTTAGTTTTTTTTTGTTTTTGTCAAAAACTCTGAAATTTGTCAAATTTTTTTCAGCAAACCGTCATTAATCGGCGCCAGGAATTATTCCCCGTCGATCCGCACCCCCCTCGACCGCCCCCGATGGTGGGAATTGCTAAATTTTGTTGTCTAAATTCCTATACAAATCAGTACCGAGGTGTAATGGTACATCGATTTTTCAGATATTTTAACGTCTAAAAGCAGTAAATATTCAAATATTCTTACCGGGTTCTCAGCAGAAGGTCTTCATTCGTTTTGTCTTGCACAACGCCATCGAAATTTTCAGTGTGCAAACATTTCAGAATTGTTTTTTGCCTTAAATTTTTTGTGATTTTGTCAAAAACTCTGAAATTTGTCAAATTTTTTTCAGCAAACCGTCATTAATCGGCGCCAGGAATTATTCCCCGTCGATCCGCACCCCCCTCGACCGCCCCCGATGGTGGGAATTGCTAAATTTTATTGTCTAAATTCCTATACAAATCAGTACCGAGGTGTAATGGTACATCGATTTTTCAGATATTTTAACGTCTAAAAGCAGTAAATATTCAAATATTCTTACCGGGTTTTCAGCAGAAGGTCTTCATTCGTTTTGTCTTGCACAACGCCATCGAAATTTTCAGTGTGCAAACATTTCAGAATTTTTTTTTGCCTTAAATTTTTTTTGTTTTTTGTCAAAAACTCTGAAATTTGTCAAATTTTTTTCAGCAAACCGTCATTAATCGGCGCCAGGAATTATTCCCCGTCGATCCGCACCCCCCTCGACTGCCCCCGATGGTGGGAATTGCTAAATTTTATTGTCTAAATTCCTATACAAATCAGTACCGAGGTGTAATGGTACATCGATTTTTCAGATATTTTAACGTCTAAAAGCAGTAAATATTCAAATATTCTTACCGGGTTTTCAGCAGAAGGTCTTCATTCGTTTTGTCTTGCACAACGCCATCGAAATTTTCAGTGTGCAAACATTTCAGAATTTTTTTTTGCCTTAGTTTTTTTTTGTTTTTGTCAAAAACTCTGAAATTTGTCAAATTTTTTTCAGCAAACCGTCATTAATCGGCGCCAGGAATTATTCCCCGTCGATCCGCACCCCCCTCGACCGCCCCCGATGGTGGGAATTGCTAAATTTTGTTGTCTAAATTCCTATACAAATCAGTACCGAGGTGTAATGGTACATCGATTTTTCAGATATTTTAACGTCTAAAAGCAGTAAATATTCAAATATTCTTACCGGGTTCTCAGCAGAAGGTCTTCATTCGTTTTGTCTTGCACAACGCCATCGAAATTTTCAGTGTGCAAACATTTCAGAATTGTTTTTTGCCTTAAATTTTTTGTGATTTTGTCAAAAACTCTGAAATTTGTCAAATTTTTTTCAGCAAACCGTCATTAATCGGCGCCAGGAATTATTCCCCGTCGATCCGCACCCCCCTCGACCGCCCCCGATGGTGGGAATTGCTAAATTTTATTGTCTAAATTCCTATACAAATCAGTACCGAGGTGTAATGGTACATCGATTTTTCAGATATTTTAACGTCTAAAAGCAGTAAATATTCAAATATTCTTACCGGGTTTTCAGCAGAAGGTCTTCATTCGTTTTGTCTTGCACAACGCCATCGAAATTTTCAGTGTGCAAACATTTCAGAATTTTTTTTTGCCTTAAATTTTTTTTGTTTTTTGTCAAAAACTCTGAAATTTGTCAAATTTTTTCCAGCAAACCGTCATTAATCGGCGCCAGGAATTATTCCCCGTCAATCCGCACCCCCCTCGACCGCCCCCGATGGTGGGAATTGCTAAATTTTGTTGTCTAAATTCCTATACAAATCAGTACCGAGGTGTAATGGTACATCGATTTTTCAGATATTTTAACGTCTAAAAGCAGTAAATATTCAAATATTCTTACCGGGCTTTCAGCAGAAGGTCTTCATTCGTTTTGTCTTGCACAACGCCATCGAAATTTTCAGTGTGCAAACATTTCAGAATTTTTTTTGCCTTAATTTTTTTTTGTTTTTTGTCAAAAACTCTGAAATTTGTCAAATTTTTTTCAGCAAACCGTCATTAATCGGCGCCAGGAATTATTCCCCGTCGATCCGCACCCCCCTCGACCGCCCCCGATGGTGGGAATTGCTAAATTTTGTTGTCTAAATTCCTATACAAATAGGCACCGTACCGAGGTGTAATGGTACATCGATTTTTCAGATATTTTAACGTCTAAAAGCAGTAAATATTCAAATATTCTTACCGGGTTTTCAGCAGAAGGTCTTCATTCGTTTTGTCTTGCACAACGCCATCGAAATTTTCAGTGTGCAAACATTTCAGAATTTTTTTTTGCCTTAAATTTTTTTTGTTTTTTGTCAAAAACTCTGAAATTTGTCAAATTTTTTTCAGCAAACCGTCATTAATCGGCGCCAGGAATTATTCCCCGTCAATCCGCACCCCCCTCGACCGCCCCCGATGGTGGGAATTGCTAAATTTTGTTGTCTAAATTCCTATACAAATCAGTACCGAGGTGTAATGGTACATCGATTTTTCAGATATTTTAACGTCTAAAAGCAATAAATATTCAAATATTCTTACCGGGCTTTCAGCAGAAGGTCTTCATTCGTTTTGTCTTGCACAACGCCATCGAAATTTTCAGTGTGCAAACATTTCAGAATTTTTTTTGCCTTAATTTTTTTTTGTTTTTTGTCAAAAACTCTGAAATTTGTCAAATTTTTTTCAGCAAACCGTCATTAATCGGCGCCAGGAATTATTCCCCGTCGATCCGCACCCCCCTCGACGGCCCCTGATGGTGGGAATTGCTAAATTTTGTTGTCTAAATTCCTATACAAATCAGTACCGTACCGAGGTGTAATGGTACATCGATTTTTCAGATATTTTAACGTCTAAAAGCAGTAAATATTCAAATATTCTTACCGGGTTTTCAGCAGAAGGTCTTCATTCGTTTTGTCTTGCACAACGCCATCGAAATTTTCAGTGTGCAAACATTTCAGAATTTTTTTTTGCCTTAAATTTTTTTTGTTTTTTGTCAAAAACTCTGAAATTTGTCAAATTTTTTTCAGCAAACCGTCATTAATCGGCGCCAGGAATTATTCCCCGTCGATCCGCACCCCCCTCGACTGCCCCCGATGGTGGGAATTGCTAAATTTTATTGTCTAAATTCCTATACAAATCAGTACCGAGGTGTAATGGTACATCGATTTTTCAAATATTTTAACGTCTAAAAGCAGTAAATATTCAAATATTCTTACCGGGTTTTCAGCAGAAGGTCTTCATTCGTTTTGTCTTGCACAACGCCATCGAAATTTTCAGTGTGCAAACATTTCAGAATTTTTTTTTGCCTTAGTTTTTTTTTGTTTTTGTCAAAAACTCTGAAATTTGTCAAATTTTTTTCAGCAAACCGTCATTAATCGGCGCCAGGAATTATTCCCCGTCGATCCGCACCCCCCTCGACCGCCCCCGATGGTGGGAATTGCTAAATTTTGTTGTCTAAATTCCTATACAAATCAGTACCGAGGTGTAATGGTACATCGATTTTTCAGATATTTTAACGTCTAAAAGCAGTAAATATTCAAATATTCTTACCGGGTTCTCAGCTGAAGGTCTTCATTCGTTTTGTCTTGCACAACGCCATCGAAATTTTCAGTGTGCAAACATTTCAGAATTGTTTTTTGCCTTAAATTTTTTGTGATTTTGTCAAAAACTCTGAAATTTGTCAAATTTTTTTCAGCAAACCGTCATTAATCGGCGCCAGGAATTATTCCCCGTCGATCCGCACCCCCCTCGACCGCCCCCGATGGTGGGAATTGCTAAATTTTATTGTCTAAATTCCTATACAAATCAGTACCGAGGTGTAATGGTACATCGATTTTTCAGATATTTTAACGTCTAAAAGCAGTAAATATTCAAATATTCTTACCGGGTTTTCAGCAGAAGGTCTTCATTCGTTTTGTCTTGCACAACGCCATCGAAATTTTCAGTGTGCAAACATTTCAGAATTTTTTTTTGCCTTAGTTTTTTTTTGTTTTTGTCAAAAACTCTGAAATTTGTCAAATTTTTTTCAGCAAACCGTCATTAATCGGCGCCAGGAATTATTCCCCGTCGATCAGCACCCCCCTCGACCGCCCCCGATGGTGGGAATTGCTAAATTTTGTTGTCTAAATTCCTATACAAATCAGTACCGAGGTGTAATGGTACATCGATTTTTCAGATATTTTAACGTCTAAAAGCAGTAAATATTCAAATATTCTTACCGGGTTTTCAGCAGAAGGTCTTCATTCGTTTTGTCTTGCACAACGCCATCGAAATTTTCAGTGTGCAAACATTTCAGAATTTTTTTTTGCCTTAAATTTTTTTTGTTTTTTGTCAAAAACTCTGAAATTTGTCAAATTTTTTCCAGCAAACCGTCATTAATCGGCGCCAGGAATTATTCCCCGTCAATCCGCACCCCCCTCGACCGCCCCCGATGGTGGGAATTGCTAAATTTTGTTGTCTAAATTCCTATACAAATCAGTACCGAGGTGTAATGGTACATCGATTTTTCAGATATTTTAACGTCTAAAAGCAGTAAATATTCAAATATTCTTACCGGGCTTTCAGCAGAAGGTCTTCATTCGTTTTGTCTTGCACAACGCCATCGAAATTTTCAGTGTGCAAACATTTCAGAATTTTTTTTGCCTTAATTTTTTTTTGTTTTTTGTCAAAAACTCTGAAATTTGTCAAATTTTTTTCAGCAAACCGTCATTAATCGGCGCCAGGAATTATTCCCCGTCGATCCGCACCCCCCTCGACCGCCCCCGATGGTGGGAATTGCTAAATTTTGTTGTCTAAATTCCTATACAAATCAGTACCGTACCGAGGTGTAATGGTACATCGATTTTTCAGATATTTTAACGTCTAAAAGCAGTAAATATTCAAATATTCTTACCGGGTTTTCAGCAGAAGGTCTTCATTCGTTTTGTCTTGCACAACGCCATCGAAATTTTCAGTGTGCAAACATTTCAGAATTTTTTTTTGCCTTAAATTTTTTTTGTTTTTTGTCAAAAACTCTGAAATTTGTCAAATTTTTTTCAGCAAACCGTCATTAATCGGCGCCAGGAATTATTCCCCGTCAATCCGCACCCCCCTCGACCGCCCCCGATGGTGGGAATTGCTAAATTTTGTTGTCTAAATTCCTATACAAATCAGTACCGAGGTGTAATGGTACATCGATTTTTCAGATATTTTAACGTCTAAAAGCAATAAATATTCAAATATTCTTACCGGGCTTTCAGCAGAAGGTCTTCATTCGTTTTGTCTTGCACAACGCCATCGAAATTTTCAGTGTGCAAACATTTCAGAATTTTTTTTTGCCTTAATTTTTTTTTGTTTTTTGTCAAAAACTCTGAAATTTGTCAAATTTTTTTCAGCAAACCGTCATTAATCGGCGCCAGGAATTATTCCCCGTCGATCCGCACCCCCCTCGACCGCCCCCGATGGTGGGAATTGCTAAATTTTGTTGTCTAAATTCCTATACAAATCAGTACCGTACCGAGGTGTAATGGTACATCGATTTTTCAGATATTTTAACGTCTAAAAGCAGTAAATATTCAAATATTCTTACCGGGTTTTCAGCAGAAGGTCTTCATTCGTTTTGTCTTGCACAACGCCATCGAAATTTTCAGTGTGCAAACATTTCAGAATTTTTTTTTGCCTTAAATTTTTTTTGTTTTTTGTCAAAAACTCTGAAATTTGTCAAATTTTTTTCAGCAAACCGTCATTAATCGGCGCCAGGAATTATTCCCCGTCGATCCGCACCCCCCTCGACTGCCCCCGATGGTGGGAATTGCTAAATTTTATTGTCTAAATTCCTATACAAATCAGTACCGAGGTGTAATGGTACATCGATTTTTCAGATATTTTAACGTCTAAAAGCAGTAAATATTCAAATATTCTTACCGGGTTTTCAGCAGAAGGTCTTCATTCGTTTTGTCTTGCACAACGCCATCGAAATTTTCAGTGTGCAAACATTTCAGAATTTTTTTTTGCCTTAGTTTTTTTTTGTTTTTGTCAAAAACTCTGAAATTTGTCAAATTTTTTTCAGCAAACCGTCATTAATCGGCGCCAGGAATTATTCCCCGTCGATCCGCACCCCCCTCGACCGCCCCCGATGGTGGGAATTGCTAAATTTTGTTGTCTAAATTCCTATACAAATCAGTACCGAGGTGTAATGGTACATCGATTTTTCAGATATTTTAACGTCTAAAAGCAGTAAATATTCAAATATTCTTACCGGGTTTTCAGCAGAAGGTCTTCATTCGTTTTGTCTTGCACAACGCCATCGAAATTTTCAGTGTGCAAACATTTCAGAATTTTTTTTTGCCTTAGTTTTTTTTTGTTTTTGTCAAAAACTCTGAAATTTGTCAAATTTTTTTCAGCAAACCGTCATTAATCGGCGCCAGGAATTATTCCCCGTCGATCCGCACCCCCCTCGACCGCCCCCGATGGTGGGAATTGCTAAATTTTGTTGTCTAAATTCCTATACAAATCAGTACCGTACCGAGGTGTAATGGTACATCGATTTTTCAGATATTTTAACGTCTAAAAGCAGTAAATATTCAAATATTCTTACCGGGTTCTCAGCAGAAGGTCTTCATTCGTTTTGTCTTGCACAACGCCATCGAAATTTTCAGTGTGCAAACATTTCAGAATTGTTTTTTGCCTTAAATTTTTTGTGATTTTGTCAAAAACTCTGAAATTTGTCAAATTTTTTTCAGCAAACCGTCATTAATCGGCGCCAGGAATTATTCCCCGTCGATCCGCACCCCCCTCGACCGCCCCCGATGGTGGGAATTGCTAAATTTTATTGTCTAAATTCCTATACAAATCAGTACCGAGGTGTAATGGTACATCGATTTTTCAGATATTTTAACGTCTAAAAGCAGTAAATATTCAAATATTCTTACCGGGTTTTCAGCAGAAGGTCTTCATTCATTTTGTCTTGCACAACGCCATCGAAATTTTCAGTGTGCAAACATTTCAGAATTTTTTTTTGCCTTAGTTTTTTTTTGTTTTTGTCAAAAACTCTGAAATTTGTCAAATTTTTTTCAGCAAACCGTCATTAATCGGCGCCAGGAATTATTCCCCGTCGATCCGCACCCCCCTCGACCGCCCCCGATGGTGGGAATTGCTAAATTTTGTTGTCTAAATTCCTATACAAATCAGTACCGAGGTGTAATGGTACATCGATTTTTCAGATATTTTAACGTCTAAAAGCAGTAAATATTCAAATATTCTTACCGGGTTTTCAGCAGAAGGTCTTCATTCGTTTTGTCTTGCACAACGCCATCGAAATTTTCAGTGTGCAAACATTTCAGAATTGTTTTTTGCCTTAAATTTTTTGTGATTTTGTCAAAAACTCTGAAATTTGTCAAATTTTTTTCAGCAAACCGTCATTAATCGGCGCCAGGAATTATTCCCCGTCGATCCGCACCCCCCTCGACCGCCCCCGATGGTGGGAATTGCTAAATTTTATTGTCTAAATTCCTATACAAATCAGTACCGAGGTGTAATGGTACATCGATTTTTCAGATATTTTAACGTCTAAAAGCAGTAAATATTCAAATATTCTTACCGGGTTTTCAGCAGAAGGTCTTCATTCGTTTTGTCTTGCACAACGCCATCGAAATTTTCAGTGTGCAAACATTTCAGAATTTTTTTTTGCCTTAAATTTTTTTTGTTTTTTGTCAAAAACTCTGAAATTTGTCAAATTTTTTCCAGCAAACCGTCATTAATCGGCGCCAGGAATTATTCCCCGTCAATCCGCACCCCCCTCGACCGCCCCCGATGGTGGGAATTGCTAAATTTTGTTGTCTAAATTCCTATACAAATCAGTACCGAGGTGTAATGGTACATCGATTTTTCAGATATTTTAACGTCTAAAAGCAGTAAATATTCAAATATTCTTACCGGGCTTTCAGCAGAAGGTCTTCATTCGTTTTGTCTTGCACAACGCCATCGAAATTTTCAGTGTGCAAACATTTCAGAATTTTTTTTTGCCTTAATTTTTTTTTGTTTTTTGTCAAAAACTCTGAAATTTGTCAAATTTTTTTCAGCAAACCGTCATTAATCGGCGCCAGGAATTATTCCCCGTCGATCCGCACCCCCCTCGACCGCCCCCGATGGTGGGAATTGCTAAATTTTGTTGTCTAAATTCCTATACAAATCAGTACCGTACCGAGGTGTAATGGTACATCGATTTTTCAGATATTTTAACGTCTAAAAGCAGTAAATATTCAAATATTCTTACCGGGTTTTCAGCAGAAGGTCTTCATTCGTTTTGTCTTGCACAACGCCATCGAAATTTTCAGTGTGCAAACATTTCAGAATTTTTTTTTGCCTTAAATTTTTTTTGTTTTTTGTCAAAAACTCTGAAATTTGTCAAATTTTTTCCAGCAAACCGTCATTAATCGGCGCCAGGAATTATTCCCCGTCAATCCGCACCCCCCTCGACCGCCCCCGATGGTGGGAATTGCTAAATTTTGTTGTCTAAATTCCTATACAAATCAGTACCGAGGTGTAATGGTACATCGATTTTTCAGATATTTTAACGTCTAAAAGCAGTAAATATTCAAATATTCTTACCGGGCTTTCAGCAGAAGGTCTTCATTCGTTTTGTCTTGCACAACGCCATCGAAATTTTCAGTGTGCAAACATTTCAGAATTTTTTTTTGCCTTAATTTTTTTTTGTTTTTTGTCAAAAACTCTGAAATTTGTCAAATTTTTTTCAGCAAACCGTCATTAATCGGCGCCAGGAATTATTCCCCGTCGATCCGCACCCCCCTCGACCGCCCCCGATGGTGGGAATTGCTAAATTTTGTTGTCTAAATTCCTATACAAATCAGTACCGTACCGAGGTGTAATGGTACATCGATTTTTCAGATATTTTAACGTCTAAAAGCAGTAAATATTCAAATATTCTTACCGGGTTTTCAGCAGAAGGTCTTCATTCGTTTTGTCTTGCACAACGCCATCGAAATTTTCAGTGTGCAAACATTTCAGAATTTTTTTTTGCCTTAAATTTTTTTTGTTTTTTGTCAAAAACTCTGAAATTTGTCAAATTTTTTTCAGCAAACCGTCATTAATCGGCGCCAGGAATTATTCCCCGTCAATCCGCACCCCCCTCGACCGCCCCCGATGGTGGGAATTGCTAAATTTTGTTGTCTAAATTCCTATACAAATCAGTACCGAGGTGTAATGGTACATCGATTTTTCAGATATTTTAACGTCTAAAAGCAATAAATATTCAAATATTCTTACCGGGCTTTCAGCAGAAGGTCTTCATTCGTTTTGTCTTGCACAACGCCATCGAAATTTTCAGTGTGCAAACATTTCAGAATTTTTTTTTGCCTTAATTTTTTTTTGTTTTTTGTCAAAAACTCTGAAATTTGTCAAATTTTTTTCAGCAAACCGTCATTAATCGGCGCCAGGAATTATTTCCCGTCGATCCGCACCCCCCTCGACCGCCCCCGATGGTGGGAATTGCTAAATTTTGTTGTCTAAATTCCTATACAAATCAGTACCGAGGTGTAATGGTACATCGATTTTTCAGATATTTTAACGTCTAAAAGCAGTAAATATTCAAATATTCTTACCGGGTTCTCAGCAGAAGGTCTTCATTCGTTTTGTCTTGCACAACGCCATCGAAATTTTCAGTGTGCAAACATTTCAGAATTGTTTTTTGCCTTAAATTTTTTGTGATTTTGTCAAAAACTCTGAAATTTGTCAAATTTTTTTCAGCAAACCGTCATTAATCGGCGCCAGGAATTATTCCCCGTCGATCCGCACCCCCCTCGACCGCCCCCGATGGTGGGAATTGCTAAATTTTATTGTCTAAATTCCTATACAAATCAGTACCGAGGTGTAATGGTACATCGATTTTTCAGATATTTTAACGTCTAAAAGCAGTAAATATTCAAATATTCTTACCGGGTTTTCAGCAGAAGGTCTTCATTCGTTTTGTCTTGCACAACGCCATCGAAATTTTCAGTGTGCAAACATTTCAGAATTTTTTTTTGCCTTAATTTTTTTTTGTTTTTTGTCAAAAACTCTGAAATTTGTCAAATTTTTTTCAGCAAACCGTCATTAATCGGCGCCAGGAATTATTCCCCGTCGATCCGCACCCCCCTCGACTGCCCCCGATGGTGGGAATTGCTAAATTTTATTGTCTAAATTCCTATACAAATCAGTACCGAGGTGTAATGGTACATCGATTTTTCAGATATTTTAACGTCTAAAAGCAGTAAATATTCAAATATTCTTACCGGGTTTTCAGCAGAAGGTCTTCATTCGTTTTGTCTTGCACAACGCCATCGAAATTTTCAGTGTGCAAACATTTCAGAATTTTTTTTTGCCTTAGTTTTTTTTTGTTTTTGTCAAAAACTCTGAAATTTGTCAAATTTTTTTCAGCAAACCGTCATTAATCGGCGCCAGGAATTATTCCCCGTCGATCCGCACCCCCCTCGACCGCCCCCGATGGTGGGAATTGCTAAATTTTGTTGTCTAAATTCCTATACAAATCAGTACCGAGGTGTAATGGTACATTGATTTTTCAGATATTTTAACGTCTAAAAGCAGTAAATATTCAAATATTCTTACCGGGTTCTCAGCAGAAGGTCTTCATTCGTTTTGTCTTGCACAACGCCATCGAAATTTTCAGTGTGCAAACATTTCAGAATTGTTTTTTGCCTTAAATTTTTTGTGATTTTGTCAAAAACTCTGAAATTGGTCAAATTTTTTTCAGCAAACCGTCATTAATCGGCGCCAGGAATTATTCCCCGTCGATCCGCACCCCCCTCGACCGCCCCCGATGGTGGGAATTGCTAAATTTTATTGTCTAAATTCCTATACAAATCAGTACCGAGGTGTAATGGTACATCGATTTTTCAGATATTTTAACGTCTAAAAGCAGTAAATATTCAAATATTCTTACCGGGTTTTCAGCAGAAGGTCTTCATTCGTTTTGTCTTGCACAACGCCATCGAAATTTTCAGTGTGCAAACATTTCAGAATTTTTTTTTGCCTTAATTTTTTTTTGTTTTTTGTCAAAAACTCTGAAATTTGTCAAATTTTTTTCAGCAAACCGTCATTAATCGGCGCCAGGAATTATTCCCCGTCGATCCGCACCCCCCTCGACTGCCCCCGATGGTGGGAATTGCTAAATTTTATTGTCTAAATTCCTATACAAATCAGTACCGAGGTGTAATGGTACATCGATTTTTCAGATATTTTAACGTCTAAAAGCAGTAAATATTCAAATATTCTTACCGGGTTTTCAGCAGAAGGTCTTCATTCGTTTTGTCTTGCACAACGCCATCGAAATTTTCAGTGTGCAAACATTTCAGAATTTTTTTTTGCCTTAATTTTTTTTTGTTTTTTGTCAAAAACTCTGAAATTTGTCAAATTTTTTTCAGCAAACCGTCATTAATCGGCGCCAGGAATTATTCCCCGTCGATCCGCACCCCCCTCGACCGCCCCCGATGGTGGGAATTGCTAAATTTTATTGTCTAAATTCCTATACAAATCAGTACCGAGGTGTAATGGTACATCGATTTTTCAGATATTTTAACGTCTAAAAGCAGTAAATATTCAAATATTCTTACCGGGTTTTCAGCAGAAGGTCTTCATTCGTTTTGTCTTGCACAACGCCATCGAAATTTTCAGTGTGCAAACATTTCAGAATTTTTTTTTGCCTTAAATTTTTTTTGTTTTTTGTCAAAAACTCTGAAATTTGTCAAATTTTTTCCAGCAAACCGTCATTAATCGGCGCCAGGAATTATTCCCCGTCAATCCGCACCCCCCTCGACCGCCCCCGATGGTGGGAATTGCTAAATTTTGTTGTCTAAATTCCTATACAAATCAGTACCGAGGTGTAATGGTACATCGATTTTTCAGATATTTTAACGTCTAAAAGCAGTAAATATTCAAATATTCTTACCGGGCTTTCAGCAGAAGGTCTTCATTCGTTTTGTCTTGCACAACGCCATCGAAATTTTCAGTGTGCAAACATTTCAGAATTTTTTTTGCCTTAATTTTTTTTTGTTTTTTGTCAAAAACTCTGAAATTTGTCAAATTTTTTTCAGCAAACCGTCATTAATCGGCGCCAGGAATTATTCCCCGTCGATCCGCACCCCCCTCGACCGCCCCCGATGGTGGGAATTGCTAAATTTTGTTGTCTAAATTCCTATACAAATCAGCACCGTACCGAGGTGTAATGGTACATCGATTTTTCAGATATTTTAACGTCTAAAAGCAGTAAATATTCAAATATTCTTACCGGGTTTTCAGCAGAAGGTCTTCATTCGTTTTGTCTTGCACAACGCCATCGAAATTTTCAGTGTGCAAACATTTCAGAATTTTTTTTTGCCTTAAATTTTTTTTGTTTTTTGTCAAAAACTCTGAAATTTGTCAAATTTTTTTCAGCAAACCGTCATTAATCGGCGCCAGGAATTATTCCCCGTCAATCCGCACCCCCCTCGACCGCCCCCGATGGTGGGAATTGCTAAATTTTGTTGTCTAAATTCCTATACAAATCAGTACCGAGGTGTAATGGTACATCGATTTTTCAGATATTTTAACGTCTAAAAGCAATAAATATTCAAATATTCTTACCGGGCTTTCAGCAGAAGGTCTTCATTCGTTTTGTCTTGCACAACGCCATCGAAATTTTCAGTGTGCAAACATTTCAGAATTTTTTTTTGCCTTAATTTTTTTTTGTTTTTTGTCAAAAACTCTGAAATTTGTCAAATTTTTTTCAGCAAACCGTCATTAATCGGCGCCAGGAATTATTCCCCGTCGATCCGCACCCCCCTCGACCGCCCCCGATGGTGGGAATTGCTAAATTTTGTTGTCTAAATTCCTATACAAATCAGTACCGTACCGAGGTGTAATGGTACATCGATTTTTCAGATATTTTAACGTCTAAAAGCAGTAAATATTCAAATATTCTTACCGGGTTTTCAGCAGAAGGTCTTCATTCGTTTTGTCTTGCACAACGCCATCGAAATTTTCAGTGTGCAAACATTTCAGAATTTTTTTTTGCCTTAAATTTTTTTTGTTTTTTGTCAAAAACTCTGAAATTTGTCAAATTTTTTTCAGCAAACCGTCATTAATCGGCGCCAGGAATTATTCCCCGTCGATCCGCACCCCCCTCGACTGCCCCCGATGGTGGGAATTGCTAAATTTTATTGTCTAAATTCCTATACAAATCAGTACCGAGGTGTAATGGTACATCGATTTTTCAGATATTTTAACGTCTAAAAGCAGTAAATATTCAAATATTCTTACCGGGTTTTCAGCAGAAGGTCTTCATTCGTTTTGTCTTGCACAACGCCATCTAAATTTTCAGTGTGCAAACATTTCAGAATTTTTTTTTGCCTTAGTTTTTTTTTGTTTTTGTCAAAAACTCTGAAATTTGTCAAATTTTTTTCAGCAAACCGTCATTAATCGGCGCCAGGAATTATTCCCCGTCGATCCGCACCCCCCTCGACCGCCCCCGATGGTGGGAATTGCTAAATTTTGTTGTCTAAATTCCTATACAAATCAGTACCGAGGTGTAATGGTACATCGATTTTTCAGATATTTTAACGTCTAAAAGCAGTAAATATTCAAATATTCTTACCGGGTTCTCAGCAGAAGGTCTTCATTCGTTTTGTCTTGCACAACGCCATCGAAATTTTCAGTGTGCAAACATTTCAGAATTGTTTTTTGCCTTAAATTTTTTGTGATTTTGTCAAAAACTCTGAAATTTGTCAAATTTTTTTCAGCAAACCGTCATTAATCGGCGCCAGGAATTATTCCCCGTCGATCCGCACCCCCCTCGACCGCCCCCGATGGTGGGAATTGCTAAATTTTATTGTCTAAATTCCTATACAAATCAGTACCGAGGTGTAATGGTACATCGATTTTTCAGATATTTTAACGTCTAAAAGCAGTAAATATTCAAATATTCTTACCGGGTTTTCAGCAGAAGGTCTTCATTCGTTTTGTCTTGCACAACGCCATCGAAATTTTCAGTGTGCAAACATTTCAGAATTTTTTTTTGCCTTAATTTTTTTTTGTTTTTTGTCAAAAACTCTGAAATTTGTCAAATTTTTTTCAGAAAACCGTCATTAATCGGCGCCAGGAATTATTCCCCGTCAATCCGCACCCCCCTCGACCGCCCCCGATGGTGGGAATTGCTAAATTTTGTTGTCTAAATTCCTATACAAATCAGTACCGAGGTGTAATGGTACATCGATTTTTCAGATATTTTAACGTCTAAAAGCAGTAAATATTCAAATATTCTTACCGGGTTTTCAGCAGAAGGTCTTCATTCGTTTTGTCTTGCACAACGCCATCGAAATTTTCAGTGTGCAAACATTTCAGAATTTTTTTTTGCCTTAAATTTTTTTTTTTTTGTCAAAAACTCTGAAATTTGTCAAATTTTTTTCAGCAAACCCTCATTAATCGGCGCCAGGAATTATTCCCCGTCGATCCGCACCCCCCTCGACCGCCCCCGATGGTGGGAATTGCTAAATTTTGTTGTCTAAATTCCTATACAAATCAGTACCGAGGTGTAATGGTACATCGATTTTTCAGATATTTTAACGTCTAAAAGCAGTAAATATTCAAATATTCTTACCGGGTTTTCAGCAGAAGGTCTTCATTCGTTTTGTCTTGCACAACGCCATTGAAATTTTCAGTGTACGAACATTTCAGAATTTTTTTTTGCCTTAAATTTTTTTTGTTTTTTGTCAAAAACTCTGAAATTTGTCAAATTTTTTTCAGCAAACCGTCATTAATCGGCGCCAGGAATTATTCCCCGTCGATCCGCACCCCCCTCGACCGCCCCCGATGGTGGGAATTGCTAAATTTTGTTGTCTAAATTCCTATACAAATCAGTACCGAGGTGTAATGGTACATCGATTTTTCAGATATTTTAACGTCTAAAAGCAGTAAATATTCAAATATTCTTACCGGGTTTTCAGCAGAAGGTCTTCATTCGTTTTGTCTTGCACAACGCCATCGAAATTTTCAGTGTGAAAACATTTCAGAATTTTTCTTTGCCTTAATTTTTTTTGTTTTTTTTTCAAAAACTCTGAAATTTGTCAAATTTTTTTCAGTAAACCGTCATTAATCGGCGCCAGGAATTATTCCCCGTCGATCCGCACCCCCCTCGACCGCCCCCGATGGTGGGAATTGCTAAATTTTGTTGTCTAAATTCCTATACAAATCAGTACCGAGGTGTAATGGTACATCGATTTTTCAGATATTTTAACGTCTAAAAGCAGTAAATATTCAAATATTCTTACCGGGCTTTCAGCAGAAGGTCTTCATTCGTTTTGTCTTGCACAACGCCATCGAAATTTTCAGTGTGCAAACATTTCAGAATTTTTTTTTGCCTTAATTTTTTTTTGTTTTTTGTCAAAAACTCTGAAATTTGTCAAATTTTTTTCAGCAAACCGTCATTAATCGGCGCCAGGAATTATTCCCCGTCGATCCGCACCCCCCTCGACCGCCCCCGATGGTGGGAATTGCTAAATTTTGTTGTCTAAATTCCTATACAAATCAGTACCGTACCGAGGTGTAATGGTACATCGATTTTTCAGATATTTTAACGTCTAAAAGCAGTAAATATTCAAATATTCTTACCGGGTTTTCAGCAGAAGGTCTTCATTCGTTTTGTCTTGCACAACGCCATCGAAATTTTCAGTGTGCAAACATTTCAGAATTTTTTTTTGCCTTAAATTTTTTTTGTTTTTTGTCAAAAACTCTGAAATTTGTCAAATTTTTTTCAGCAAACCGTCATTAATCGGCGCCAGGAATTATTCCCCGTCAATCCGCACCCCCCTCGACCGCCCCCGATGGTGGGAATTGCTAAATTTTGTTGTCTAAATTCCTATACAAATCAGTACCGAGGTGTAATGGTACATCGATTTTTCAGATATTTTAACGTCTAAAAGCAATAAATATTCAAATATTCTTACCGGGCTTTCAGCAGAAGGTCTTCATTCGTTTTGTCTTGCACAACGCCATCGAAATTTTCAGTGTGCAAACATTTCAGATTTTTTTTTTGCCTTAATTTTTTTTTGTTTTTTGTCAAAAACTCTGAAATTTGTCAAATTTTTTTCAGCAAACCGTCATTAATCGGCGCCAGGAATTATTCCCCGTCGATCCGCACCCCCCTCGACCGCCCCCGATGGTGGGAATTGCTAAATTTTGTTGTCTAAATTCCTATACAAATCAGTACCGTACCGAGGTGTAATGGTACATCGATTTTTCAGATATTTTAACGTCTAAAAGCAGTAAATATTCAAATATTCTTACCGGGTTTTCAGCAGAAGGTCTTCATTCGTTTTGTCTTGCACAACGCCATCGAAATTTTCAGTGTGCAAACATTTCAGAATTTTTTTTTGCCTTTAATTTTTTTTGTTTTTTGTCAAAAACTCTGAAATTTGTCAAATTTTTTCCAGCAAACCGTCATTAATCGGCGCCAGGAATTATTCCCCGTCGATCCGCACCCCCCTCGACTGCCCCCGATGGTGGGAATTGCTAAATTTTATTGTCTAAATTCCTATACAAATCAGTACAGAGGTGTAATGGTACATCGATTTTTCAGATATTTTAACGTCTAAAAGCAGTAAATATTCAAATATTCTTACCGGGTTTTCAGCAGAAGGTCTTCATTCGTTTTGTCTTGCACAACGCCATCGAAATTTTCAGTGTGCAAACATTTCAGAATTTTTTTTTGCCTTAGTTTTTTTTTGTTTTTGTCAAAAACTCTGAAATTTGTCAAATTTTTTTCAGCAAACCGTCATTAATCGGCGCCAGGAATTATTCCCCGTCGATCCGCACCCCCCTCGACCGCCCCCGATGGTGGGAATTGCTAAATTTTGTTGTCTAAATTCCTATACAAATCAGTACCGAGGTGTAATGGTACATCGATTTTTCAGATATTTTAACGTCTAAAAGCAGTAAATATTCAAATATTCTTACCGGGTTCTCAGCAGAAGGTCTTCATTCGTTTTGTCTTGCACAACGCCATCGAAATTTTCAGTGTGCAAACATTTCAGAATTGTTTTTTGCCTTAAATTTTTTGTGATTTTGTCAAAAACTCTGAAATTTGTCAAATTTTTTTCAGCAAACCGTCATTAATCGGCGCCAGGAATTATTCCCCGTCGATCCGCACCCCCCTCGACCGCCCCCGATGGTGGGAATTGCTAAATTTTATTGTCTAAATTCCTATACAAATCAGTACCGAGGTGTAATGGTACATCGATTTTTCAGATATTTTAACGTCTAAAAGCAGTAAATATTCAAATATTCTTACCGGGTTTTCAGCAGAAGGTCTTCATTCGTTTTGTCTTGCACAACGCCATCGAAATTTTCAGTGTGCAAACATTTCAGAATTTTTTTTTGCCTTAAATTTTTTTTGTTTTTTGTCAAAAACTCTGAAATTTGTCAAATTTTTTTCAGCAAACCGTCATTAATCGGCGCCAGGAATTATTCCCCGTCGATCCGCACCCCCCTCGACTGCCCCCGATGGTGGGAATTGCTAAATTTTATTGTCTAAATTCCTATACAAATCAGTACCGAGGTGTAATGGTACATCGATTTTTCAGATATTTAACGTCTAAAAGCAGTAAATATTCAAATATTCTTACCGGGTTTTCAGCAGAAGGTCTTCATTCGTTTTGTCTTGCACAACGCCATCGAAATTTTCAGTGTGCAAACATTTCAGAATTGTTTTTTGCCTTAAATTTTTTGTGATTTTGTCAAAAACTCTGAAATTTGTCAAATTTTTTTCAGCAAACCGTCATTAATCGGCGCCAGGAATTATTCCCCGTCGATCCGCACCCCCCTCGACCGCCCCCGATGGTGGGAATTGCTAAATTTTATTGTCTAAATTCCTATACAAATCAGTACCGAGGTGTAATGGTACATCGATTTTTCAGATATTTTAACGTCTAAAAGCAGTAAATATTCAAATATTCTTACCGGGTTTTCAGCAGAAGGTCTTCATTCGTTTTGTCTTGCACAACGCCATCGAAATTTTCAGTGTGCAAACATTTCAGAATTTTTTTTTGCCTTAAATTTTTTTTGTTTTTTGTCAAAAACTCTGAAATTTGTCAAATTTTTTCCAGCAAACCGTCATTAATCGGCGCCAGGAATTATTCCCCGTCAATCCGCACCCCCCTCGACCGCCCCCGATGGTGGGAATTGCTAAATTTTGTTGTCTAAATTCCTATACAAATCAGTACCGAGGTGTAATGGTACATCGATTTTTCAGATATTTTAACGTCTAAAAGCAGTAAATATTCAAATATTCTTACCGGGCTTTCAGCAGAAGGTCTTCATTCGTTTTGTCTTGCACAACGCCATCGAAATTTTCAGTGTGCAAACATTTCAGAATTTTTTTTTGCCTTAATTTTTTTTTGTTTTTTGTCAAAAACTCTGAAATTTGTCAAATTTTTTTCAGCAAACCGTCATTAATCGGCGCCAGGAATTATTCCCCGTCGATCCGCACCCCCCTCGACCGCCCCCGATGGTGGGAATTGCTAAATTTTGTTGTCTAAATTCCTATACAAATCAGTACCGTACCGAGGTGTAATGGTACATCGATTTTTCAGATATTTTAACGTCTAAAAGCAGTAAATATTCAAATATTCTTACCGGGTTTTCAGCAGAAGGTCTTCATTCGTTTTGTCTTGCACAACGCCATCGAAATTTTCAGTGTGCAAACATTTCAGAATTTTTTTTTGCCTTAAATTTTTTTTGTTTTTTGTCAAAAACTCTGAAATTTGTCAAATTTTTTTCAGCAAACCGTCATTAATCGGCGCCAGGAATTATTCCCCGTCAATCCGCACCCCCCTCGACCGCCCCCGATGGTGGGAATTGCTAAATTTTGTTGTCTAAATTCCTATACAAATCAGTACCGAGGTGTAATGGTACATCGATTTTTCAGATATTTTAACGTCTAAAAGCAATAAATATTCAAATATTCTTACCGGGCTTTCAGCAGAAGGTCTTCATTCGTTTTGTCTTGCACAACGCCATCGAAATTTTCAGTGTGCAAACATTTCAGAATTTTTTTTTGCCTTAATTTTTTTTTGTTTTTTGTCAAAAACTCTGAAATTTGTCAAATTTTTTTCAGCAAACCGTCATTAATCGGCGCCAGGAATTATTCCCCGTCGATCCGCACCCCCCTCGACCGCCCCCGATGGTGGGAATTGCTAAATTTTGTTGTCTAAATTCCTATACAAATCAGTACCGTACCGAGGTGTAATGGTACATCGATTTTTCAGATATTTTAACGTCTAAAAGCAGTAAATATTCAAATATTCTTACCGGGTTTTCAGCAGAAGGTCTTCATTCGTTTTGTCTTGCACAACGCCATCGAAATTTTCAGTGTGCAAACATTTCAGAATTTTTTTTTGCCTTTAATTTTTTTTGTTTTTTGTCAAAAACTCTGAAATTTGTCAAATTTTTTTCAGCAAACCGTCATTAATCGGCGCCAGGAATTATTCCCCGTCGATCCGCACCCCCCTCGACTGCCCCCGATGGTGGGAATTGCTAAATTTTATTGTCTAAATTCCTATACAAATCAGTGCCGAGGTGTAATGGTACATCGATTTTTCAGATATTTTAACGTCTAAAAGCAGTAAATATTCAAATATTCTTACCGGGTTTTCAGCAGAAGGTCTTCATTCGTTTTGTCTTGCACAACGCCATCGAAATTTTCAGTGTGCAAACATTTCAGAATTTTTTTTTGCCTTAGTTTTTTTTTGTTTTTGTCAAAAACTCTGAAATTTGTCAAATTTTTTTCAGCAAACCGTCATTAATCGGCGCCAGGAATTATTCCCCGTCGATCCGCACCCCCCTCGACCGCCCCCGATGGTGGGAATTGCTAAATTTTGTTGTCTAAATTCCTATACAAATCAGTACCGAGGTGTAATGGTACATCGATTTTTCAGATATTTTAACGTCTAAAAGCAGTAAATATTCAAATATTCTTACCGGGTTCTCAGCAGAAGGTCTTCATTCGTTTTGTCTTGCACAACGCCATCGAAATTTTCAGTGTGCAAACATTTCAGAATTGTTTTTTGCCTTAAATTTTTTGTGATTTTGTCAAAAACTCTGAAATTTGTCAAATTTTTTTCAGCAAACCGTCATTAATCGGCGCCAGGAATTATTCCCCGTCGATCCGCACCCCCCTCGACCGCCCCCGATGGTGGGAATTGCTAAATTTTATTGTCTAAATTCCTATACAAATCAGTACCGAGGTGTAATGGTACATCGATTTTTCAGATATTTAACGTCTAAAAGCAGTAAATATTCAAATATTCTTACCGGGTTTTCAGCAGAAGGTCTTCATTCGTTTTGTCTTGCACAACGCCATCGAAATTTTCAGTGTGCAAACATTTCAGAATTTTTTTTTGCCTTAGTTTTTTTTTGTTTTTGTCAAAAACTCTGAAATTTGTCAAATTTTTTTCAGCAAACCGTCATTAATCGGCGCCAGGAATTATTCCCCGTCGATCCGCACCCCCCTCGACCGCCCCCGATGGTGGGAATTGCTAAATTTTGTTGTCTAAATTCCTATACAAATCAGTACCGAGGTGTAATGGTACATCGATTTTTCAGATATTTTAACGTCTAAAAGCAGTAAATATTCAAATATTCTTACCGGGTTCTCAGCAGAAGGTCTTCATTCGTTTTGTCTTGCACAACGCCATCGAAATTTTCAGTGTGCAAACATTTCAGAATTGTTTTTTGCCTTAAATTTTTTGTGATTTTGTCAAAAACTCTGAAATTTGTCAAATTTTTTTCAGCAAACCGTCATTAATCGGCGCCAGGAATTATTCCCCGTCGATCCGCACCCCCCTCGACCGCCCCCGATGGTGGGAATTGCTAAATTTTATTGTCTAAATTCCTATACAAATCAGTACCGAGGTGTAATGGTACATCGATTTTTCAGATATTTTAACGTCTAAAAGCAGTAAATATTCAAATATTCTTACCGGGTTTTCAGCAGAAGGTCTTCATTCGTTTTGTCTTGCACAACGCCATCGAAATTTTCAGTGTGCAAACATTTCAGAATTTTTTTTTGCCTTAATTTTTTTTTGTTTTTTTTCAAAAACTCTGAAATTTGTCAAATTTTTTTCAGCAAACCGTCATTAATCGGCGCCAGGAATTATTCCCCGTCAATCCGCACCCCCCTCGACCGCCCCCGATGGTGGGAATTGCTAAATTTTGTTGTCTAAATTCCTATACAAATCAGTACCGAGGTGTAATGGTACATCGATTTTTCAGATATTTTAACGTCTAAGAGCAGTAAATATTCAAATATTCTTACCGGGTTTTCAGCAGAAGGTCTTCATTCGTTTTGTCTTGCACAACGCCATCGAAATTTTCAGTGTGCAAACATTTCAGAATTTTTTTTTGCCTTAAATTTTTTTTTTTTGTCAAAAACTCTGAAATTTGTCAAATTTTTTTCAGCAAACCGTCATTAATCGGCGCCAGGAATTATTCCCCGTCGATCCGCACCCCCCTCGACCGCCCCCGATGGTGGGAATTGCTAAATTTTGTTGTCTAAATTCCTATACAAATCAGTACCGAGGTGTAATGGTACATCGATTTTTCAGATATTTTAACGTCTAAAAGCAGTAAATATTCAAATATTCTTTACGGGTTTTCAGCAGAAGGTCTTCATACGTTTTGTCTTGCACAACGCCATCGAAATTTTCAGTGTGCAAACATTTCAGAATTTTTTTTTGCCTTAATTTTTTTTTGGTTTTTTCAAAAACTCTGAAATTTGTCAAATTTTTTTTAGTAAACCGTCATTAATCGGCGCCAGGAATTATTCCCCGTCGATCCGCACCCCCCTCGACCGCCCCCGATGGTGGGAATTGCTAAATTTTGTTGTCTAAATTCCTATACAAATCAGTACCGAGGTGTAATGGTACATCGATTTTTCAGATATTTTAACGTCTAAAAGCAGTAAATATTCAAATATTCTTACCGGGTTTTCAGCAGAAGGTTTTCATTCGTTTTGTCTTGCACAACGCCATCGAAATTTTCAGTGTGCAAACATTTCAGAATTTTTTTTTGCTTTAATTTTTTTTTGTTTTTTGTCAAAAACTCTGAAATTTGTCAATTTTTTTCCAGCAAACCGTCATTAATCGGCGCCAGGAATTATTCCCCGTCGATCCGCACCCCCCTCGACCGCCCCCGATGGTGGGAATTGCTAAATTTTATTGTCTAAATTCCTATACAAATCAGTACCGAGGTGTAATGGTACATCGATTTTTCAGATATTTTAACGTCTAAAAGCAGTAAATATTCAAATATTCTTACCGGGTTTTCAGCAGAAGGTCTTCATTCGTTTTGTCTTGCACAACGCCATCGAAATTTTCAGTGTGCAAACATTTCAGAATTTTTTTTTGCCTTAAATTTTTTTTGTTTTTTGTCAAAAACTCTGAAATTTGTCAAATTTTTTTCAGAAAACCGTCATTAATCGGCGCCAGGAATTATTCCCCGTCAATCCGCACCCCCCTCGACCGCCCCCGATGGTGGGAATTGCTAAATTTTGTTGTCTAAATTCCTATACAAATCAGTACCGAGGTGTAATGGTACATCGATTTTTCAGATATTTTAACGTCTAAAAGCAGTAAATATTCAAATATTCTTACCGGGTTTTCAGCAGAAGGTCTTCATTCGTTTTGTCTTGCACAACGCCATCGAAATTTTCAGTGTGCAAACATTTCAGAATTTTTTTTTGCCTTAAATTTTTTTTTTTTGTCAAAAACTCTGAAATTTGTCAAATTTTTTTCAGCAAACCGTCATTAATCGGCGCCAGGAATTATTCCCCGTCGATCCGCACCCCCCTCGACCGCCCCCGATGGTGGGAATTGCTAAATTTTGTTGTCTAAATTCCTATACAAATCAGTACCGAGGTGTAATGGTACATCGATTTTTCAGATATTTTAACGTCTAAAAGCAGTAAATATTCAAATATTCTTACCGGGTTTTCAGCAGAAGGTTTTCATTCGTTTTGTCTTGCACAACGCCATCGAAATTTTCAGTGTGCAAACATTTCAGAATTTTTTTTTGCCTTAATTTTTTTTGTTTTTTGTCAAAAACTCTGAAATTTGTCAAATTTTTTCCAGCAAACCGTCATTAATCGGCGCCAGGAATTATTCCCCGTCGATCCGCACCCCCCACGACCGCCCCCGATGGTGGGAATTGCTAAATTTTATTGTCTAAATTCCTATACAAATCAGTACCGAGGTGTAATGGTACATCGATTTTTCAGATATTTTAACGTCTAAAAGCAGTAAATATTCAAATATTCTTACCGGGTTTTTAGCAGAAGGTTTTCATTCGTTTTGTCTTGCACAACGCCATCGAAATTTTCAGTGTGCAAACATTTCAGAATTTTTTTTTGCCTTAATTTTTTTTTGTTTTTTGTCAAAAACTCTGAAATTTGTCAAATTTTTTCCAGCAAACCGTCATTAATCGGCGCCAGGAATTATTCCCCGTCGATCCGCACCCCCCTCGACCGCCCCCGATGGTGGGAATTGCTAAATTTTGTTGTCTAAATTCCTATACAAATCAGTACCGAGGTGTAATGGTACATCGATTTTTCAGATATTTTAACGTCTAAGAGCAGTAAATATTCAAATATTCTTACCGGGTTTTCAGCAGAAGGTCTTCATTCGTTTTGTCTTGCACAACGCCATCGAAATTTTCAGTGTGCAAACATTTCAGAATTTTTTTTTGCCTTAAATTTTTTTTTTTTGTCAAAAACTCTGAAATTTGTCAAATTTTTTTCAGCAAACCGTCATTAATCGGCGCCAGGAATTATTCCCCGTCGATCCGCACCCCCCTCGACCGCCCCCGATGGTGGGAATTGCTAAATTTTGTTGTCTAAATTCCTATACAAATCAGTACCGAGGTGTAATGGTACATCGATTTTTCAGATATTTTAACGTCTAAAAGCAGTAAATATTCAAATATTCTTTACGGGTTTTCAGCAGAAGGTCTTCATACGTTTTGTCTTGCACAACGCCATCGAAATTTTCAGTGTGCAAACATTTCAGAATTTTTTTTTGCCTTAATTTTTTTTTGGTTTTTTCAAAAACTCTGAAATTTGTCAAATTTTTTTTAGTAAACCGTCATTAATCGGCGCCAGGAATTATTCCCCGTCGATCCGCACCCCCCTCGACCGCCCCCGATGGTGGGAATTGCTAAATTTTGTTGTCTAAATTCCTATACAAATCAGTACCGAGGTGTAATGGTACATCGATTTTTCAGATATTTTAACGTCTAAAAGCAGTAAATATTCAAATATTCTTACCGGGTTTTCAGCAGAAGGTTTTCATTCGTTTTGTCTTGCACAACGCCATCGAAATTTTCAGTGTGCAAACATTTCAGAATTTTTTTTTGCTTTAATTTTTTTTTGTTTTTTGTCAAAAACTCTGAAATTTGTCAATTTTTTTCCAGCAAACCGTCATTAATCGGCGCCAGGAATTATTCCCCGTCGATCCGCACCCCCCTCGACCGCCCCCGATGGTGGGAATTGCTAAATTTTATTGTCTAAATTCCTATACAAATCAGTACCGAGGTGTAATGGTACATCGATTTTTCAGATATTTTAACGTCTAAAAGCAGTAAATATTCAAATATTCTTACCGGGTTTTCAGCAGAAGGTCTTCATTCGTTTTGTCTTGCACAACGCCATCGAAATTTTCAGTGTGCAAACATTTCAGAATTTTTTTTTGCCTTAAATTTTTTTTGTTTTTTGTCAAAAACTCTGAAATTTGTCAAATTTTTTTCAGAAAACCGTCATTAATCGGCGCCAGGAATTATTCCCCGTCAATCCGCACCCCCCTCGACCGCCCCCGATGGTGGGAATTGCTAAATTTTGTTGTCTAAATTCCTATACAAATCAGTACCGAGGTGTAATGGTACATCGATTTTTCAGATATTTTAACGTCTAAAAGCAGTAAATATTCAAATATTCTTACCGGGTTTTCAGCAGAAGGTCTTCATTCGTTTTGTCTTGCACAACGCCATCGAAATTTTCAGTGTGCAAACATTTCAGAATTTTTTTTTGCCTTAAATTTTTTTTTTTTGTCAAAAACTCTGAAATTTGTCAAATTTTTTTCAGCAAACCGTCATTAATCGGCGCCAGGAATTATTCCCCGTCGATCCGCACCCCCCTCGACCGCCCCCGATGGTGGGAATTGCTAAATTTTGTTGTCTAAATTCCTATACAAATCAGTACCGAGGTGTAATGGTACATCGATTTTTCAGATATTTTAACGTCTAAAAGCAGTAAATATTCAAATATTCTTTACGGGTTTTCAGCAGAAGGTCTTCATACGTTTTGTCTTGCACAACGCCATCGAAATTTTCAGTGTGCAAACATTTCAGAATTTTTTTTTGCCTTAATTTTTTTTTGGTTTTTTCAAAAACTCTGAAATTTGTCAAATTTTTTTTAGTAAACCGTCATTAATCGGCGCCAGGAATTATTCCCCGTCGATCCGCACCCCCCTCGACCGCCCCCGATGGTGGGAATTGCTAAATTTTGTTGTCTAAATTCCTATACAAATCAGTACCGAGGTGTAATGGTACATCGATTTTTCAGATATTTTAACGTCTAAAAGCAGTAAATATTCAAATATTCTTACCGGGTTTTCAGCAGAAGGTTTTCATTCGTTTTGTCTTGCACAACGCCATCGAAATTTTCAGTGTGCAAACATTTCAGAATTTTTTTTTGCCTTAATTTTTTTTGTTTTTTGTCAAAAACTCTGAAATTTGTCAAATTTTTTCCAGCAAACCGTCATTAATCGGCGCCAGGAATTATTCCCCGTCGATCCGCACCCCCCTCGACCGCCCCCGATGGTGGGAATTGCTAAATTTTATTGTCTAAATTCCTATACAAATCAGTACCGAGGTGTAATGGTACATCGATTTTTCAGATATTTTAACGTCTAAAAGCAGTAAATATTCAAATATTCTTACCGGGTTTTTAGCAGAAGGTTTTCATTCGTTTTGTCTTGCACAACGCCATCGAAATTTTCAGTGTGCAAACATTTCAGAATTTTTTTTTGCCTTAATTTTTTTTTGTTTTTTGTCAAAAACTCTGAAATTTGTCAAATTTTTTCCAGCAAACCGTCATTAATCGGCGCCAGGAATTATTCCCCGTCGATCCGCACCCCCCTCGACCGCCCCCGATGGTGGGAATTGCTAAATTTTGTTGTCTAAATTCCTATACAAATCAGTACCGAGGTGTAATGGTACATCGATTTTTCAGATATTTTAACGTCTAAAAGCAGTAAATATTCAAATATTCTTACCGGGTTCTCAGCAGAAGGTCTTCATTCGTTTTGTCTTGCACAACGCCATCGAAATTTTCAGTGTGCAAACATTTCAGAAATATTTTTTTGCCTTAATTTTTTTTTGTTTTTTGTCAAAAACTCTGAAATTTGTCAAATTTTTTTCAGCAAACCGTCATTAATCGGCGCCAGGAATTATTCCCCGTCGATCCGCACCCCCCTCGACCGCCCCCGATGGTGGGAATTGCTAAATTTTGTTGTCTAAATTCCTATACAAATCAGTACCGTACCGAGGTGTAATGGTACATCGATTTTTCAGATATTTTAACGTCTAAAAGCAGTAAATATTCAAATATTCTTACCGGGTTTTCAGCAGAAGGTCTTCATTCGTTTTGTCTTGCACAACGCCATCGAAATTTTCAGTGTGCAAACATTTCAGAATTTTTTTTTACCTTAGTTTTTTTTTGTTTTTGTCAAAAACTCTGAAATTTGTCAAATTTTTTTCAGCAAACCGTCATTAATCGGCGCCAGGAATTATTCCCCGTCGATCCGCACCCCCCTCGACCGCCCCCGATGGTGGGAATTGCTAAATTTTGTTGTCTAAATTCCTATACAAATCAGTACCGAGGTGTAATGGTACATCGATTTTTCAGATATTTTAACGTCTAAAAGCAGTAAATATTCACATATTCTTACCGGGTTTTCAGCAGAAGGTCTTCATTCGTTTTGTCTTGCACAACGCCATCGAAATTTTCAGTGTGCAAACATTTCAGAATTTTTTTTTGCCTTAATTTTTTTTTGTTTTTTTTCAAAAACTCTGAAATTTGTCAAATTTTTTTCAGTAAACCGTCATTAATCGGCGCCAGGAATTATTCCCCGTCGATCCGCACCCCCCTCGACCGCCCCCGATGGTGGGAATTGCTAAATTTTGTTGTCTAAATTCCTATACAAATCAGTACCGAGGTGTAATGGTACATCGATTTTTCAGATATTATAACGTCTAAAAGCAGTAAATATTCAAATATTCTTACCGGGTTTTCAGCAGAAGGTCTTCATTCGTTTTGTCTTGCACAACGCCATCGAAATTTTCAGTGTGCAAACACTTCAGAATTTTTTTTTGCCTTAAATTTTTTTTTGTTTTTTGTCAAAAACTCTGAAATTTGTCAAATTTTTTCCAGCAAACCGTCATTAATCGGCGCCAGGAATTATTCCCCGTCGATCCGCACCCCCCTCGACTGCCCCCGATGGTGGGAATTGCTAAATTTTGTTGTCTAAATTCCTATACAAATCAGTACCGAGGTGTAATGGTACATCGATTTTTCAGATATTTTAACGTCTAAAAGCAGTAAATATTCAAATATTCTTACCGGGTTCTCAGCAGAAGGTCTTCATTCGTTTTGTCTTGCACAACGCCATCGAAATTTTCAGTGTGCAAACATTTCAGAATTTTTTTTTGCCTTAATTTTTTTTTGTTTTTTGTCAAAAACTCTGAAATTTGTCAAATTTTTTCCAGCAAACCGTCATTAATCGGCGCCAGGAATTATTCCCCGTCGATCCGCACCCCCCTCGACCGCCCCCGATGGTGGGAATTGCTAAATTTTGTTGTCTAAATTCCTATACAAATCAGTACCGAGGTGTAATGGTACATCGATTTTTCAGATATTTTAACGTCTAAAAGCAGTAAATATTCAAATATTCTTACCGGGTTCTCAGCAGAAGGTCTTCATTCGTTTTGTCTTGCACAACGCCATCGAAATTTTCAGTGTGCAAACATTTCAGAATTTTTTTTTGCCTTATATTTTTTTTGTCTTTTGTCAAAAACTCTGAAATTTGTCTATTTTTTTTCAGCAAACCGTCATTAATCGGCGCCAGGAATTATTCCCCGTCGATCCGCACCCCCCTCGACCGCCCCCGATGGTGGGAATTGCTAAATTTTGTTGTCTAAATTCCTATACAAATCAGTACCGTACCGAGGTGTAATGGTACATCGATTTTTCAGATATTTTAACGTCTAAAAGCAGTAAATATTCAAATATTCTTACCGGGTTTTCAGCAGAAGGTCTTCATTCGTTTTGTCTTGCACAACGCCATCGAAATTTTCAGTGTGCAAACATTTCAGAATTTTTTTTTGCCTTAATTTTTTTTTGTTTTTTTTCAAAAACTCTGAAATTTGTCAAATTTTTTTCAGTAAACCGTCATTAATCGGCGCCAGGAATTATTCCCCGTCGATCCGCACCCCCCTCGACCGCCCCCGATGGTGGGAATTGCTAAATTTTGTTGTCTAAATTCCTATACAAATCAGTACCGAGGTGTAATGGTACATCGATTTGTCAGATATTTTAACGTCTAAAAGCAGTAAATATTCAAATATTCTTACCGGGTTTTCAGCAGAAGGTCTTCATTCGTTTTGTCTTGCACAACGCCATCGAAATTTTCAGTGTACAAACATTTCAGAATTTTTTTTTGCCTTAATTTTTTTTTGTTTTTTGTCAAAAACTCTGAAATTTGTCAAATTTTTTCCAGCAAACCGTCATTAATCGGCGCCAGGAATTATTCCCCGTCGATCCGCACCCCCCTCGACCGCCCCCGATGGTGGGAATTGCTAAATTTTGTTGTCTAAATTCCTATACAAATCAGTACCGAGGTGTAATGGTACATCGATTTTTCAGATATTTTAACGTCTAAAAGCAGTAAATATTCAAATATTCTTACCGGGTTCTCAGCAGAAGGTCTTCATTCGTTTTGTCTTGCACAACGCCATCGAAATTTTCAGTGTGCAAACATTTCAGAATTTTTTTTTGCCTTAATTTTTTTTTGTTTTTTTTTCAAAAACTCTGAAATTTGTCAAATTTTTTTCAGCAAACCGTCATTAATCGGCGCCAGGAATTATTCCCCGTCGATCCGCACCCCCCTCGACCGCCCCCGATGGTGGGAATTGCTAAATTTTATTGTCTATATTCCTATACAAATCAGTACCGTACCGAGGTGTAATGGTACATCGATTTTTCAGATATTTTAACGTCTAAAAGCAGTAAATATTCAAATATTCTTACCGGGTTTTCAGCAGAAGGTCTTCATTCGTTTTGTCTTGCACAACGCCATCGAAATTGTCAGTGTACAAACATTTCAGAATTTTTTTTTGCCTTAAATTTTTTTTTTTTTTGTCAAAAACTCTGAAATTTGTCAAATTTTTTTCAGCAAACCGTCATTAATCGGCGCCAGGAATTATTCCCCGTCGATCCGCACCCCCCTCGACCGCCCCCGATGGTGGGAATTGCTAAATTTTGTTGTCTAAATTCCTATACAAATCAGTACCGAGGTGTAATGGTACATCGATTTTTCAGATATTTTAACGTCTAAAAGCAGTAAATATTCAAATATTCTTACCGGGTTCTCAGCAGAAGGTCTTCATTCGTTTTGTCTTGCACAACGCCATCGAAATTTTCAGTGTGCAATAATTTCAGAATTTTTTTTTGCCTTATATTTTTTTTGTCTTTTGTCAAAAACTCTGAAATTTGTCAAATTTTTTTCAGCAAACCGTCATTAATCGGCGCCAGGAATTATTCCCCGTCGATCCGCACCCCCCTCGACCGCCCCCGATGGTGGGAATTGCTAAATTTTGTTGTCTAAATTCCTATACAAATCAGTACCGTACCGAGGTGTAATGGTACATCGATTTTTCAGATATTTTAACGTCTAAAAGCAGTAAATATTCAAATATTCTTACCGGGTTTTCAGCAGAAGGTCTTCATTCGTTTTGTCTTGCACAACGCCATCGAAATTTTCAGTGTGCAAACATTTCAGATTTTTTTTTTGCCTTAAATTTTTTTTGTTTTTTGTCAAAAACTCTGAAATTTGTCAAATTTTTTTCAGCAAACCGTCATTAATCGGCGCCAGGAATTATTCCCCGTCGATCCGCAATCCCCTCGACCGCCCCCGATGGTGGGAATTGCTAAATTTTATTGTCTAAATTCCTATACAAATCAGTACCGAGGTGTAATGGTACATCGATTTTTCAGATATTTTAACGTCTAAAAGCAGTAAATATTCAAATATTCTTACCGGGTTTTCAGCAGAAGGTCTTCATTCGTTTTGTCTTGCACAACGCCATCGAAATTTTCAGTGTGCAAACATTTCAGAATTTTTTTTTGCCTTAAATTTTTTTTGTTTTTTGTCAAAAACTCTGAAATTTGTCAAATTTTTTTCAGCAAACCGTCATTAATCGGCGCCAGGATATATTCCCCGTCGATCCGCACCCCCCTCGACCGCCCCCGATGGTGGGAATTGCTAAATTTTGTTGTCTAAATTCCTATACAAATCAGTACCGAGGTGTAATGGTACATCGATTTTTCAGATATTTTAACGTCTAAAAGCAGAAATATTCAAATATTCTTACCGGGTTTTCAGCAGAAGGTCTTCATTCGTTTTGTCTTGCACAACGCCATCGAAATTTTCAGTGTGCACACATTTCAGAATGTTTTTTTCCCTTAATTTTTTTTGTTTTTTGTCAAAAACTCTGAAATTTGTCAAATTTTTTTCAGCAAACCGTCATTAATCGGCGCCAGGAATTATTCCCCGTCGATCCGCACCCCCCTCGACCGCCCCCGATGGTGGGAATTGCTAAATTTTGTTGTCTAAATTCCTATACAAATCAGTACCGAGGTGTAATGGTACATCGATTTTTCAGATATTTTAACGTCTAAAAGCAGTAAATATTCAAATATTCTTACCGGGTTTTCAGCAGAAGGTCTTCATTCGTTTTGTCTTGCACAACGCCATCGAAATTTTCAGTGTGCAAACATTTCAGAATTTTTTTTTGCCTTAAATTTTTTTTGTTTTTTGTCAAAAACTCTGAAATTTGTCAAATTTTTTTCAGCAAACCGTCATTAATCGGCGCCAGGAATTATTCGCCGTCGATCCGCACCCCCCTCGACCGCCCCCGATGGTGGGAATTGCTAAATTTTGTTGTCTAAATTCCTATACAAATCAGTACCGAGGTGTAATGGTACATCGATTTTTCAGATATTTTAACGTCTAAAAGCAGTAAATATTCAAATATTCTTACCGGGTTCTCAGCAGAAGGTCTTCATTCGTTTTGTCTTGCACAACGCCATCGAAATTTTCAGTGTGCAAACATTTCAGAATTTTTTATTGCCTTATATTTTTTTTGTCTTTTGTCAAAAACTCTGAAATTTGTCAAATTTTTTTCAGCAAACCGTCATTAATCGGCGCCAGGAATTATTCCCCGTCGATCCGCACCCCCCTCGACCGCCCCCGATGGTGGGAATTGCTAAATTTTGTTGTCTAAATTCCTATACAAATCAGTACCGTACCGAGGTGTAATGGTACATCGATTTTTCAGATATTTTAACGTCTAAAAGCAGTAAATATTCAAATATTCTTACCGGGTTTTCAGCAGAAGGTCTTCATTCGTTTTGTCTTGCACAACGCCATCGAAATTTTCAGTGTGCAAACTTTTCAGAAATTTTTTTTTGCCTTAAATTTTTTTTTGTTTTTTGTCAAAAACTCTGAAATTTGTCAAATTTTTTTCAGCAAACCGTCATTAATCGGCGCCAGGAATTATTCGCCGTCGATCCGCACCCCCCTCGACCGCCCCCGATGGTGGGAATTGCTAAATTTTGTTGTCTAAATTCCTATACAAATCAGTACCGAGGTGTAATGGTACATCGATTTTTCAGATATTTTAACGTCTAAAAGCAGTAAATATTCAAATATTCTTACCGGGTTTTCAGCAGAAGGTCTTCATTCGTTTTGTCTTGCACAACGCCATCGAAATTTTCAGTGTGCACACATTTCAGAATGTTTTTTTCCCTTAATTTTTTTTGTTTTTTGTCAAAAACTCTGAAATTTGTCAAATTTTTTTCAGCAAACCGTCATTAATCGGCGCCAGGAATTATTCCCCGTCGATCCGCACCCCCCTCGACCGCCCCCGATGGTGGGAATTGCTAAATTTTGTTGTCTAAATTCCTATACAAATCAGTACCGAGGTGTAATGGTACATCGATTTTTCAGATATTTTAACGTCTAAAAGCAGTAAATATTCAAATATTCTTACCGGGTTTTCAGCAGAAGGTCTTCATTCGTTTTGTCTTGCACAACGCCATCGAAATTTTCAGTGTGCAAACATTTCAGAATTTTTTTTTGCCTTATATTTTTTTGTCTTTTGTCAAAAACTCTGAAATTTGTCAAATTTTTTTTCAGCAAACCGTCATTAATCGGCGCCAGGAATTATTCCCCGTCGATCCGCACCCCCCTCGACCGCCCCCGATGGTGGGAATTGCTAAATTTTGTTGTCTAAATTCCTATACAAATCAGTACCGAGGTGTAATGGTACATCGATTTTTCAGATATTTTAACGTCTAAAAGCAGTAAATATTCAAATATTCTTACCGGGTTTTCAGCAGAAGGTCTTCATTCGTTTTGTCTTGCACAACGCCATCGAAATTTTCAGTGTGCAAACATTTCAGAATTTTTTTTTGCCTTAAATTTTTTTTGTATTTTGTCAAAAACTCTGAAATTTGTCAAATTTTTTTCAGCAAACCGTCATTAATCGGCGCCAGGAATTATTCGCCGTCGATCCGCACCCCCCTCGACCGCCCCCGATGGTGGGAATTGCTAAATTTTGTTGTCTAAATTCCTATACAAATCAGTACCGAGGTGTAATGGTACATCGATTTTTCAGATATTTTAACGTCTAAAAGCAGTAAATATTCAAATATTCTTACCGGGTTTTCAGCAGAAGGTCTTCATTCGTTTTGTTTTGCACAACGCCATCGAAATTTTCAGTGTGCAAACATTTCAGAATTTTTTTTTGCCTTAAATTTTTTTTGTTTTTTGTCAAAAACTCTGAAATTTATCAAATTTTTTTCAGCAAACGTCATTAATCGGCGCCAGGAATTATTCCCCGTCGATCCGCACCCCCCTCGACCGCCCCCGATGGTGGGAATTGCTAAATTTTGTTGTCTAAATTCCTATACAAATCAGTACCGAGGTGTAATGGTGCATCGATTTTTCAGATATTTTAACTTCTAAAAGCAGTAAATATTCAAATATTCTTACCGGGTTTTCAGCAGAAGGTCTTCATTCGTTTTGTCTTGCACAACGCCATCGAAATTTTCAGTGTGCAAACATTTCAGAATTTTTTTTTGTTTTTTGTCAAAAACTCTGAAATTTGTCAAATTTTTTTTAGCAAACCATCATTAATCGGCGCCAGGAATTATTCCCCGTCGATCCGCACCCCCCTCGACCGCCCCCGATGGTGGGAATTGCTAAATTTTGTTGTCTAAATTCCTATACAAATCAGTACCGAGGTGTAATGGTACATCGATTTTTCAGATATTTTAACGTCTAAAAGCAGTAAATATTCAAATATTCTTACCGGGTTTTCAGCAGAAGGTCTTCATTCGTTTTGTCTTGCACAACGCCATCGAAATTTTCAGTGTGCAAACATTTCAGAATTTTTTTTTGCCTTTAATTTTTTTTGTTTTTTGTCAAAAACTCTGAAATTTGTCAAATTTTTTTCAGCAAACCGTCATTAATCGGCGCCAGGAATTATTCCCCGTCGATCCGCACCCCCCTCGACCGCCCCCGATGGTGGGAATTGCTAAATTTTGTTGTCTAAATTCCTATACAAATCAGTACCGTACCGAGGTGTAATGGTACATCGACTTTTCAGATATTTTAACGTCTAAAAGCAGTAAATATTCACATACTCTTACCGGGTTTTCAGCAGAAGGTCTTCATTCGTTTTGTCTTGCACAACGCCATCGAAATTTTCAGTGTGCAAACATTTCAGAATTGTTTTTTGCCTTAAATTTTTTTTGATTTTGTCAAAAACTCTGAAATTTGTCAAATTTTTTTCAGCAAACCGTCATTAATCGGCGCCAGGAATTATTCCCCGTCGATCCGCACCCCCCTCGACCGCCCCCGATGGTGGGAATTGCTAAATTTTGTTGTCTAAATTCCTATACAAATCAGTACCGAGATGTTATGGTACATCGATTTTTCAGATATTTTAACGTCTAAAAGCAGTAAATATTCAAATATTCTTACCGGGTTTTCAGCAGAAGGTCTTCATTCGTTTTGTCTTGCACAACGCCATCGAAATTTTCAGTGTGCAAACATTTCAGAATTTTTTTTTGCCTTAAATTTTTTTTGTTTTTTGTCAAAAACTCTGAAATGTGTCAAATTTTTTTCAGCAATTCGTCATTAATCGGCGCCAGGAATTATTCCCCGTCGATCCGCACCCCCGTCGACCGCCCCCGATGGTGGGAATTGCTAAATTTTGTTGTCTAAATTCCTATACAAATCAGTACCGAGGTGTAATGGTACATCGATTTTTCAGATATTTTAACGTCTAAAAGCAGTAAATATTCAAATATTCTTACCGGGTTTTCAGCAGAAGGTCTTTATTCGTTTTGTCTTGCACAACGCCATCGAAATTTTCAGTGTGCAAACATTTCAGAATTTTTTTTTGCCTTAAATTTTTTTTGTTTTTTGTCAAAAACTCTGAAATTTGTTAAATTTTTTTCAGCAAACCGTCATTAATCGGCGCCAGGAATTATTCCCCGTCGATCCGCACCCCCCTCGACCGCCCCCGATGGTGGGAATTGCTAAATTTTGTTGTCTAAATTCCTATACAAATCAGTACCGAGGTGTAATGGTACATCGATTTTTCAGATATTTTAACGTCTAAAAGCAGTAAATATTCAAATATTCTTACCGGGTTTTCAGCAGAAGGTCTTCATTCGTTTTGTCTTGCACAACGCCATCGAAATATTCAGTGTGCAAACATTTCAGATTTTTTTTTTGCCTTAATTTTTTTTTGTTTTTTGTCAAAAACTCTGAAATTTGTCAAATTTTTTTCAGCAAACCGTCATTAATCGGCGCCAGGAATTATTCCCCGTCGATCCGCACCCCCCTCGACCGCCCCCGATGGTGGGAATTGCTAAATTTTGTTGTCTAAATTCCTATACAAATCAGTACCGTACCGAGGTGTAATGGTACATCGATTTTTCAGATATTTTAACGTCTAAAAGCAGTAAATATTCACATATTCTTACCGGGTTTTCAGCAGAAGGTCTTCATTCGTTTTGTCTTGCACAACGCCATCGAAATTTTCAGTGTGCAAACATTTCAGAATTGTTTTTTGCCTTAAATTTTTTTTGATTTTGTCAAAAACTCTGAAATTTGTCAAATTTTTTTCAGCAAACCGTCATTAATCGGCGCCAGGAATTATTCCCCGTCGATCCGCACCCCCGTCGACCGCCCCCGATGGTGGGAATTGCTAAATTTTGTTGTCTAAATTCCTATACAAATCAGTACCGAGGTGTAATGGTACATCGATTTTTCAGATATTTTAACGTCTAAAAGCAGTAAATATTCAAATATTCTTACCGGGTTTTCAGCAGAAGGTCTTCATTCGTTTTGTCTTGCACAACGCCATCGAAATTTTCAGTGCGCAAACATTTCAGAATTTTTTTTTCCTTAAATTTTTTTTGTTTTTTGTCAAAAACTCTGAAATGTGTCAAATTTTTTTCAGCAAACCGTCATTAATCGGCGCCAGGAATTATTCCCCGTCGATCCGCACCCCCGTCGACCGCCCCCGATGGTGGGAATTGCTAAATTTTGTTGTCTAAATTCCTATACAAATCAGTACCGAGGTGTAATGGTACATCGATTTTTCAGATATTTTAACGTCTAAAAGTAGTAAGTATTCAAATATTCTTACCGGGTTTTCAGCAGAAGGTCTTCATTCGTTTTGTCTTGCACAACGCCATCGAAATTTTCAGTGTGCAAATATTTCAGAATTTTTTTTTGCCTTAAATTTTTTTTGTTTTTTGTCAAAAACTCTGAAATTTGTCAAAAATTTTTCAGCAAACCGTCATTAATCGGCGCCAGGAATTATTCCCCGTCGATCCGCACCCCCCTCGACTGCCCCCGATGGTGGGAATTGCTTAATTTTGTTGTCTAAATTCCTATACAAATCAGTACCGAGGTGTAATGGTACATCGATTTTTCAGATATTTTAACGTCTAAAAGCAGTAAATATTCAAATATTCTTACCGGGTTTTCAGCAGAAGGTCTTCATTCGTTTTGTCTTGCACAACGCCATCGAAATTTTCAGTGCGCAAACATTTCAGAATTTTGTTTTTGCCTTAAATTTTTTTTACTTTTTGTCAAAAACTCTGAAATTTGTCAAATTTTTTTCAGCAAACCGTCATTAATCGGCGCCAGGAATTATTCCCCGTCGATCCGCACCCCCTTCGACCGCCCCCGATGGTGGGAATTGCTAAATTTTGTTGTCTAAATTCCTATACAAATCAGTACCGAGGTGTAATGGTACATCGATTTTTCAGATATTTTAACGTCTAAAAGCAGTAAATATTCAAATATTCTTACCGGGTTTTCAGCAGAAGGTCTTCATTCGTTTTGTCTTGCACAACGCCATCGAAATTTTCAGTGTGCAAACATTTCAGAATTTTTTTTTGCCTTAATTTTTTTTTGTTTTTTGTCAAAAACTCTGAAATTTGTCAAATTTTTTTCAGCAAACCGTCATTAATCGGCGCCAGGAATTATTCCCCGTCGATCCGCACCCCCCTCGACCGCCCCCGATGGTGGGAATTGCTAAATTTTGTTGTCTAAATTCCTATACAAATCAGTACCGAGGTGTAATGGTACATCGATTTTTCAGATATTTTAACGTCTAAAAGCAGTAAATATTCAAATATTCTTACCGGGTTTTCAGCAGAAGGTCTTCATTCGTTTTGTCTTGCACAACGCCATCGAAATTTTCAGTGTGCAAACATTTCAGAATTTTTTTTTGCCTTATATTTTTTTTGTCTTTTGTCAAAAACTCTGAAATTTGTCAAATTTTTTTCAGCAAACCTTCATTAATCGGCGCCAAGAATTATTCCCCGTCGATCCGCACCCCCCTCGACCGCCCCCGATGGTGGGAATTGCTAAATTTTGTGGTCTAAATTCCTATACAAATCAGTACCGAGGTGTAATGGTACATCGATTTTTCAAATATTTTAACGTCTAAAAGCAGTAAATATTCAAATATTCTTACCGGGTTTTCAGCAGAAGGTCTTCATTCGTTTTGTCTTGCACAACGCCATCGAAATTTTCAGTGTGCAAACATTTCAGAAATATTTTTTTGCCTTAATTTTTTTTTGTTTTTTGTCAAAAACTCTGAAATTTGTCAAAAATTTTTCAGCAAACCGTCATTAATCGGCGCCAGGAATTATTCCCCGTCGATCCGCACCCCCCTCGACTGCCCCCGATGGTGGGAATTGCTTAATTTTGTTGTCTAAATTCCTATACAAATCAGTACCGAGGTGTAATGGTACATCGATTTTTCAGATATTTTAACGTCTAAAAGCAGTAAATATTCAAATATTCTTACCGGGTTTTCAGCAGAAGGTCTTCATTCGTTTTGTCTTGCACAACGCCATCGAAATTTTCAGTGCGCAAACATTTCAGAATTTTGTTTTTGCCTTAAATTTTTTTTGTTTTTTGTCAAAAACTCTGAAATTTGTCAAATTTTTTTCAGCAAACCGTCATTAATCGGCGCCAGGAATTATTCCCCGTCGATCCGCACCCCCCTCGACCGCCCCCGATGGTGGGAATTGCTAAATTTTGTTGTCTAAATTCCTATACAAATCAGTACCGAGGTGTAATGGTACATCGATTTTTCAGATATTTTAACGTCTAAAAGCAGTAAATATTCAAATATTCTTACCGGGTTTTCAGCAGAAGGTCTTCATTCGTTTTGTCTTGCACAACGCCATCGAAATTTTCAGTGTGCAAACATTTCAGATTTTTTTTTTGCCTTAAATTTTTTTTGTTTTTTGTCAAAAACTCTGAAATTTGTCAAATTTTTTTCAGCAAACCGTCATTAATCGGCGCCAGGAATTATTCCCCGTCGATCCGCACCCCCCTCGACCGCCCCCGATGGTGGGAATTGCTAAATTTTGTTGTCTAAATTCCTATACAAATCAGTACCGAGGTGTAATGGTACATCGATTTTTCAGATATTTTAACGTCTAAAAGCAGTAAATATTCAAATATTCTTACCGGGTTTTCAGCAGAAGGTCTTCATTCGTTTTGTCTTGCACAACGCCATCGAAATTTTCAGTGTGCAAACATTTCAGAATTTTTTTTTGCCTTAATTTGTTTTTGTTTTTTGTCATAAACTCTGAAATTTGTCAAATTTTTTTCAGCAAACCGTCATTAATCGGCGCCAGGAATTATTCCCCGTCGATCCGCACCCCCCTCGACCGCCCCCGATGGTGGGAATTGCTAAATTTTGTTGTCTAAATTCCTATACAAATCAGTACCGAGGTGTAATGGTACATCGATTTTTCAGATATTTTAACGTCTAAAAGCAGTAAATATTCAAATATTCTTACCGGGTTTTCAGCAGAAGGTCTTCATTCGTTTTGTCTTGCACAACGCCATCGAAATTTTCAGTGTGCAAACATTTCAGAATTTTTTTTTGCCTTATATTTTTTTTGTCTTTTGTCAAAAACTCTGAAATTTGTCAAATTTTTTTCAGCAAACCTTCATTAATCGGCGCCAAGAATTATTCCCCGTCGATCCGCACCCCCCTCGACCGCCCCCGATGGTGGGAATTGCTAAATTTTGTTGTCTAAATTCCTATACACGGCTGCTGACGGGACCGAGGGTCTTGGCTTCACCGCCCGGACTGCGAGGGAGTGGCCCTCTATAAAAACCACCCCGAATCTCAAGTTGCTGCCGCACGGCGAGGAGATGCATGGCTGATGGGTAGTTCAGTCACTAGTGCGGCCCCCTCAGGGTACCTGCCGTCCCCCTGTTGTATTAGGCTTGCCCGGGTATCGGGATCTCTGCCCGGGTCGACGTTTATTTCTCCCATACTCGTGGGATTCAGTATGGAACCATCAATTAAAACAATTTAAAAAAAAAGACGTTGAGAGAGTCGCGCACGCCCAGTTCTGCGCACTCTGAAGAGGATGAGGACTACGTGCCGTCGGAGCACGAAGTTGAAGTCGTTTCTTCGGATGCGACCCCGGAGAGAGTTCTGCGCAAACGGTCGCGGTCTTCACAGCCATCGGAGTCGGACGGCTCGAGCGAGGACGCAGTTCCGGCAGCAAAAGTGGCGACGGCAAGGCGTGGACGCGGTCGTCCGCCCACCCACGGTAGATACGTGGGTTTGGGCCAGGCCAAGGCCGAACTTGCCGCCGCACTGCGGAAGGCCGACGACGAGGAGCGCACGTCAGAAGAGGATAGCCTCATCGCTGCGGCAGCCCAAAGAGTCGCTGTGGGACGGAAGCAGCCGTTGGTGGAGCCGGACGCCGAAGACCTGCCGGTGACACAGCTAAAGACCCGGCTTAGCGACGCCTTGGAGGCAATCCGTTTGGTCTCCAAGAAATCGAAGGGACTAAAGGGTACGTGCCAGAAGACCCTGAAAGAGTCCATCGAGGCCATTCGGGACATAGCGGAGGCCGTCTTTAGCCGCACAGCGAATGAGGAGGTGCAAAAGCTGCAGCTGGAAAATTCTCGTCTGGCGCGAGAGTTATCCGAGCTCAAGAAGAGGCAGGAGGCATTTGAGAAGCGGCATGACCAGGGCGCGAACAAGACCGAATCGGAGCTTGTAGCCCTGGTCCGGCAGGAGCTTGGCGAATTTCGCGCCAAGCTATCAGTTATGGAGGGCCGGCTGCTGCGGCCTCCTCTGGCCGCAGACAGAGTCAGAGTGCCTCCCCCTCCTTCTCCCCCGATGCCTGCGCCGCTGACGTACGCGGCTAAAGTAAGGTCCTCGCGGCCTCCTCCAATTGCTCCAGCGGCCGACACAACAGCTCCGGCCAACCAAAAGGGCAGAAAAAGGTCTCAGGCTAAGCGTGCGCCTGTGGCTGCCAAGGAGCGCCCTGTTGCTCCCGTTGATGGGCCAGCAGCTTCCGCACGCAAAGCCGACAACTGGGAGGTTGTCGGCAAGAAGAAGGAGGAGGCCAAGAGGAGGAAGAAGGCGGCCAAGATCCTGAGCCCTGGCGCAGTGGTTTAAGTTGCACTGGAGGAGACGGAGGCGTGGAGGCATTACGTCTCCATACTTACCTCCGCCGCTCCAACTGCGGGAGCGGCAACCTTTGTTGCCGACGTCGAGGCAGGCGACCTTGGGGCTAGTTTTTTCTGGGTGGCGGCGCACCCTTTGCCACCCGCCCGATGCTCCGCTGGTTTGCCCGACGCCGCACACAAAACGCAATGCGGCGTGGCCTCACACGTAGCGGCCACGTGACCGGGCTGACCGCAACGGAAGCAGCGGCCGGTGCAGTCAACCCGTGAGGGGCACATGACTCCCACATGGCCGCTGGATAAGCAGCGGTAGCATCGGGCGAGTCTGGGCTCCAACGCTTTAATTTGCGCCGACACCCACCCCACCAGAAGACGTCGGCCATCGGCCAGTTTCTTGGCGGCGGCGACGGGACAGCTAATAATGGCCGTCCCCATTGCGGCGCGGCCCTGCTTGATTTCGCCACATTTTATCTGTTCCGCAGGGCACCCTCCGGTTTTGGCGACGGCAGCGACGACCTCTTCTTTCGTTACTGAGTCATCCAGGCCCGTAACGCGCAAATCCACGCATTTTTGCGGCCTGGAGACGCGGACCTCTTCCGGTTCCAACACCTGGCGGAGACTTTCCGCCAGGCGGTCCGCCTGGTCGCCGCTTGTGACTCCCGGCACTTCGATTAGGCGGGCACCGGTCTGGGTAGTCCGGCACCGCAAGCCTCCCGTTATTCCCAGTTTGCCGGGGTCGATCGCCGTCCGCGCCTTCTTGAGAAGCTCCGCGTATGAGACTCCTCGCTCGATGGCAGCCGGCTGCAGCGTTAGCACCACCGCAGTAGAGCGAGGGGCCTGGAGCTTCCTCGCCGCCTTTTTGGCCGCCTGCCTGGCCTTCTTAGCTGCCTTCTTTCTTTGTTTGGCTGCCTCTTTTTTCTGGCCGGCAACCTGCCAGTCATCGACTTTGCGCGCGGCAGCAGCAGGTTGTATCCTGGGAGCAGCAGGGCGTTCGGCAGCTACAGGTGCGCGCTTAACCTGCGACCTTTTCCTGCCCTTATGTTTGACAGGAGCTGTTGTGTCGGCCGTTGGAGCAGTCGCTGGGGGCCGCGAGGTCTTCACTTTTGCCGCATACGATGTTAGCGGCACAGTCGTCGGGGGAGAAGGCAAAAGAGGCCCTCCCCGATCCGCTGCCAAAGGAGGTCGCAGCAGCCGGCCCTCCATAACCGAGAGCTTGGCGCGAAACTCGCCAAGCTCTTGCCGGACCAAGGCCACGAGTTCCGACTCCGCCTTGTTAGCACCCTGCTCGTGCCGCTCCTCAAACTGCTCCTGTCTTCTTTTAAGATCGGCCACTTCTTTTGCCAAGCGAGCATTTTCGGTCAGCAGTTTGGTCACCTCCTCATTGGCCGATCGGCTGAAGGCTGCCTCCGCAATTTCCCGGATTGCCTCAATGGAGTCTTTAAGGGTCTTTTGGCACGTGCCCTTCAGACCCTTCGACCTCCTTGAGACCAGTCGTATGGCCTCCAAGGCGTCAGTGAGCCGGGTTTTGAGTTGTGACACCGGCAGATCTTCGGCATCCAGCTCCACCGTTGGCTGCTTCCGACCCGCAGCAACTCGCCGGGCTGCTGCAGCAATTACGCAGTCCTCCTCGGACGTGCGCTCCTCGGCGTCGGCCTTGCGTAATGCGGCAGCAAGTTCGGCCTTCGCCTGGCCCAGACCCACGTATCTGCCGTGGGTGGGCGGACGACCGCGTCCGCGTCGGGCTGTCGGCACTTTTGCAGCCGATGCCGCGTCCTCGCTGGAGCCATCCGACTCCGACTCCTGCGCGGACCGCAACCGTTTACGTGGAGCTTTCTCCGGTGTTGCCTCCGAAGTAAGCTCCATGACATCACTGTCGTGCTCTGACGGCACGTATTCTTCGTCTTCTTCGGATCGCGCAGAACTGGGCGTGCGCGATCGACTCTCTACCTCCAACTTCTTTTTTAAAATAGATTTATTTAAGTTTTCCATAATGAATCCCACGATTATGGGAGAAAGGGTGGTCGACCCGGGCAGAGATCCCGATACCCGGGCAAGCCTATTACACTCAGGGGGTCGGCCGGTGCCCTGAGGGGGCCGCACTAGTGACTGAACTACCCATCAGCCATGCATCTCCTCGCCGTGCGGCAGCAACTTGAGATTCGGGGTGGTTTTTATAGAGGGCCACTCCCTCGCAGTCCGGGCGGTGAAGCCAAGACCCTCGGTCCCGTCAGCAGCCGCGAGACATGATCCACGACACTGCACAATACGGGGTTACGATGTGTTCTAGACGGTGACAACGGGGACAAAAGACAAAAGAAAGGGAGCAAAACAAAAGGGATGGGAAAACAAAGTGGACTCAGAACCACAAAAAGGGGGGGGAAGGGACAAAACAAAGGAGCAAAGAAAAGGGGGAGAATCGTCAGAGTGACGAGAAGGGACCCCGTTGTCTGTTCAGCGGCAGGGTGAGTGCACGCCGAACCCGTCAAGGAGGCTCTCCCATGTCCACTCTAAAACAGAGCGGTACTGGGAGAGCCGGGCCCAAAGCAGGGCCTCCGGCTTGGGGATGGGACGAAAGTCCATCCCCCCGCCACCGGTGCCGAACGCGACGGCACAAGGCACCGGTTGTCAGAATATTAGCCGCCAGCAATAATGAAGAGCATTACTGCCAACGTTGTAGGGTGTACCACGAGGAGGTTTTCTGACAAACACCCTTCCTGACAAACACCCTAACCTAACCTTTTTTTTTTTTTTTTTTTTTTTTAACGCGGGGAAATGTGCAAATCACATTCCCCATCGCCGGTTTTGGGGCGGGCGATGGGGATATGTCGGGATCCAGCCCATAAGATAGAAATTTGGGCTGAACCGACTAAAACCACCGCGGTGTTCCTCACACATTTATGACGGGGTCGCGCGGATCGCTCTCGCATTCAAATCGCGACCCCGTCAAAGGTTTTACCCGCCGATGGACGTGGCGGGTCCCACAAACACAATAAAAATTCACATCCTATAATTGGGGACCTGGTCCCCGACAACAAAGCGGGGGGACCTAGTCCCCTTTCCAACATCGAGAGGCGTGCGTGGAACACGAACGCCGCCTACTCGGACATGCACTGATCGGGCGGTGAACGGCCCCAATGGGTCCACCGCCCGCAGGCTTCTACTCAGGGTGGCTGGAGGTCGTCTCGCGCCCTCCTGCGCCCGGCTCTGCGGTTAGGGAGAGGGATTGAACGTTCCCTCTCCCTCTCCGCCGCCTCCTTCACTGACATCACCTCCTCACAGAAGGAGGCGACGGCATTCGAAGACCTCTCGCTCGAGATCATGGACAGAACCATAGCCTCGAGCGAGAGGACGACTCTACCGACTGCCGCGTGCATGACACGGCGTTGCGTGGCCCAAGCAGGGCAAGCCACCAATGTGTGCAACGCCGTGTCCTCGACAACGACGCGGCAGTCGCCGCAGTGATGACAACCGGGCGTCTCCTGTTTGCCTATTCGACACAGATACCGACCGAAACAACCGTGGTCGGCCAGCACCTGCGTCAGGCGAAACGTGAGGGCGCCATGACGCCTCTCCAGCCACTCTCTAAGAACGGGTCTTACCGCCACGATTGTGGCGTGCCCGGCGCTGGGATTGACAAGTCGTTCCTCCCATTCTGCCACTAGGACCTCGCGGAGCTCGCGCCGCCGCACCTCGATATCGCGATGCGACGGCACCTCACCCCGTACCAGTGCCTCCTGGCGCCATTGGAATAGCGACGCCAGGAGCCCGGCCTCTAGGTCCCAGGGCGACGATCCGGCAAGGAGGCTCGCTGCCTCGAACGAGATCGTGCGGTAACCTCGAATTGCCCTGACGGCGATGACGCGTTGTGGCCGCCGAAGAGCGGCCACATTTTTGGCCGTCAGGGTGTTGGCCCATACGGGTGCTCCGTATAGGGCCTTAGCCCGCACGACCCCCTCGTAGAGCCTCCGGCAGGAGGCGTTTGGCCCCCCTAAGTTGGGCAGCAGGCGCGCTAACGCGCCTGCAACGCCCAGAAGACTGGGAGCCAAACCTCGAAAATGTGCAGCAAAGTCCCACCGACTGTCGAGCACGAGTCCCAGATACTTGAGAGTCGACCCGACGCCGATGCGGACCCCTCCTACCATGATGTGGGCCCCTGGAGGTGGCCGGTTCCGAGGACCATGAAAGTAGATGGCCTCGGACTTAGAAAGAGCCACCTCTAGGCCCAACCGCCGGATACGACCAACGACTTGTGCAACCCCAGCGGTCGCCAATATGGCCGCCGCCCGGTGCGACTTACCCCTTGCCGTGACTAAGGTGTCGTCGGCGTGCAATATCGGGTGTCGGGATAGACAAATGAAACGCTCAAAGTACAATCTTAGACTACTTTATTTAGTGGATTGCACTTGCTTATAATATCTTAATTATATGACGTCACTTCACCTCCGAGGGTGAAAGAAAAAAAAAAATCGAATACAATGTGATTTTTTTTTTTTTTTTACAAAATTATAGAAGAATGTATAAGAAACATGTATGTATGTTACTACAGCTAATATAAAATATTCATACTCATTTATGTACGTTAGAATATATGCATATTATTATCTATATCTATTAATTACGACTACGATACAATTTTGTTCTATCCTTATGTATTAATTCACATTTATTATTTTTATTTATTTTAACATTAGGTCCCATATCTTCTAATACATTGTAAGGGCCTTCAAAAATATTATCTAATTTTCTACCACACTCATTTTTTACTAAAACTAAATCACCTACATTATAAGTAATGGGGTTACATGTTTTATCATATAAAAGCTTACGTTTTTCCTTACTACTAATTAAATTATTTCTAGCATCCTGAAGAGCAACCTGCAATCTATATTTTAAATCTAAAGGGTAATTTTCTGGGTTATACAGTGGATCTACATTCATACAAATTGATTTAGGAATATTACAATCTCTACCAAAAATAAGTTCGAAAGGCGTATATTTTGTTTCCGTGTGTACTGTGTTATTGTAACTGAAACACCAAAATGGTATCCAGTGGGACCATGGATAACTGTTGTTACTGCAATAATTTCTTAAAAACGCACCTAAATGTTTGTGAGCATTTTCGAGGGAACCAATTGTTTGATGATGGTATGCGGTGGATGTAAGTTTTTCTATTTGTAATAATCTACAAACCTCTATCATAGTGGAAGAAATAAATTCAGAACCCCTGTCTGTTGCAATACATTCAGGTATTCCAAATCGCAAAATGAAATTCTGTACAAACGCTCTGGCTACAGTTATAGTCTCTTTATTTTTAATTGGATACGCCTCCACGAACTTTGTTAGTTCGCACTGTATAGTAAGAATATAACTATTATCGTCTTCGTCCCTATCTAATGGACCAACTAAGTCTAAATATATTTTTTGAAAACCAGCTGACGCGGTTGTAGTGATTGTCATTGGTTGCTTGGTATATCTACTATACTTTGATTTCTGACATGCAGGACACTTACTAACGAAATCACTAACATCTTTTTCGAGTTTTGGCCAGTAAAATTGTCTCTTAATATTATTTGTCATCCTGCGCACTCCAGCATGTCCACTGGTAGGCAGCAGATGAAAATCATTTAAAATGAATCGTTTAACGCTTTCGTCATCTATTCTTTGTACTCCTCGCAATATACATATCCTTGGACCGGTCCATGCCTTTAATATTTTGAGCTCATTACATATTTCTTTAATAAATTCTTCATTTTCTTTATTTTTTATTATACATATTTCTTTTATTTTTAATTTCTTGCTAATATTCTCCAACTTAGTCACAAATTCGGCTCGCGAGAAATGTGCCCTAAAGCTGAGATTTATACAAAGCATCATTTTGCTAGGAATGTAAGCAAAACATTCTTCTTCAAAATATATTAGCTTATCTTTTCTATATTTGTCTATCTTATCCTTTTGTACTAAAATCATTTCTGTCAAATCGCTCGGTTTCCTTAATAACTCCACGATTCTTGGTTGATCAGACCTGTCATCGGTGGGTTTACTAAGTAACGGCGAGTCATTCTTACTTTCTTCATTCAGTCTCCTTTTTTGTGCCCTAGTCATCACATTTACTTTCGAAATTTCATCATTCATACTCTTTAATTCACTCGATGTTAAGCACACTCTGGATAATGCATCCGCGACTGTATTATCCTTCCCTTTCACGTACACAATCTTAAAATCGTATTCCTCCAAAGTTAAACGAAACTTTAACAGTCTGCTTGATGGGTCTCTCATACCAAACAAATACACTAAGGGTTTGTGGTCAGTCATTATGGTAAAATGTCTAGCATATAAATATGGCCTAAAATATTTTACTGCCCATACTATGGCTGTCAGTTCTTTTTGAATGGTTGGATAATTTAATTCGGCTTTATTTAATGGCCTACTCGCATAAGCCACTGGTCTTAAGTCCTTATTACATAAAACTGCGCCAATAGCTATACCTGATGCATCAGTCTGTAAAATAAATTCATTTGAATCAGAGAAATTTGGATACTGGAGTATCGGGGGAGTTGCTAACGCCTGTTTTAGGTAATCAAATGACTTCTGACATTCGTCAGTCCATATAAAAGTCACATGTTTTCTACATAATCGGTTTAATGGTAGGGTAATTTCAGCAAAAGATGGTACAAATTTACGATAGTAGTTGCAGAAGGCTACAAATCTTCTAACTTCATCTGCGTTTTTGGGTACAGGATAATTTTGTAAGGCTTTGGTTTTTTCAGGATCAGGCAAAACGCCGTTTGCAGAAACAAGATGACCCAGATATAAGATTTCCTTTTTCAAAAATTGGCATTTAAGAGGATTAAGTTTTAAATTTACCTTTCTCAACCTCTCCAGCACAGAAATTAGATTCGAATTATGAACGTTTAAATTTCTACCGAATATTACTAAATCATCCATGTAAATAAAGCACTTTTCATACGTCAGACCAGACATAGCTATTGACATAACTTGACTAAAATTACTACAGGAAGTTTTAAGTCCCATTGGTAGTCGTTTTAATTGATACTGTCCTGTACTAGTAGAAAAGGCAGTATATTTTCGACTATTTGGATGAAGACTCACTTGGTAATAGCTTTGGTTAAGATCTAAATGTGAGTAATAAATAGAGCCAGAAAGAGAGTCTAAAATATCAGTGATGTTTGGTAGAGGAAACTTGTCATCGACGATAACATCGTTAAGTTTCCTATAATCGACGACCAAACGCCACTTTTTCGATCAATTGTCTGATTTTTTTGGTACTAACAATACAGGACTTGACCATTCACTTGTCGATTCTTCTATTATGTCATCTTTTAACATTTGGTCTATTAGTCTATCTATTTCTGGTTTCATTGAATGTGGCAATCTGTAAGGTTTGACGTAGACAGGATTAACATTAGGTTTAAGGGTTATTGTTTGCTCATATACATTAGTGGTAGTTAGTTTATCACCAGGAAGAAAAAATACGTCTGAATATTTAGAACAAATGACTTCCAAGGAGACTTTTTCTTCTAAATTTAAATGTTTAAAATCTAATAATGTAAGTAAAGTTTTAGCTCTATCAACGTTAGCTTTAGATTTTGAGAAGGAAAATGTGTCGTATTCACTCAGAAGATTAACTTCTGGAATAAAATTAGCTAATCTAACTTCTTCTTCCCTAACATTAAGAATTCTAACTGGTATTTTTCCACAATTTGGTTTCACTATAGTTCCTGCTAGAAAGACATCCTTCTCTATCTCTATCGCGCTCACAAAACAATCATCAATCACATCCTTATCTAAGTACACATAATGAATAGTTTCACTACGAGCTGGTAGAATTAGATTGTTACTTAAATCTGGTTTATCAAAAAGAGGCAGGTTAGCTGTACAACCATTATAGTTAATTGTCAAAATACTCGATGCTAAATTAATGTTACAATAGTAACTTGAAAGAAAATCTAATCCTAAAATTCCGCTTGCTTTCAAAGGTAATTTATCAAAAACATGAAATTTATGTAAGAACGTGTCATCATTTTCTAAAGAAATATTCAGTGTTACTTGTCCCAATGACCTAATTTGACCTCCTATCCCATTAATCACTGTATCATCGTTAAGTATACGTATACTTTTTGGTAACTCATCCTTTTTTATGACTGATACTGAAGCACCAGTGTCTACTAAAAATATGAATTTCCTGTTATTGACATAAAATGATACGAATTTACTTTGTCCACTACAAGCTAAAACATAATCCTTAAACTCGAAAAAACGGATTTATGCTTTGCGAATGCCCAGGACTGCTTGAATTGTCAGCATTATTATTCTGGGAACTATTATTTTCACTTTCCTGAACCGCATAAATATTTCTAGAGTTACCAATATAACCACCTCTACGGCTATATCCACCACGATTAGTTGTACCCCGGTTATTAAATTGAAAAGGTCTAAAATTACCTCGAGCACGAAAATAAGTATGGGAATTATTGTAATACGTACTGCGTTGACCTTGAACTCTCGGCCTTGAGGAAGGTCTGAACTTACCACGAGATCTGCGTACGAACTGCATTACGTTCGGTGACCTGTTAGAGCTGGACGGCGCTGGTACCTCTTCATCTTTGGCCACCTGAATCGCGTCCTTGAGGCTGCTACAGTTCCGCGCAGCCACGATGGTGCTCAACCTAGAGTCCTTCAACCCATCTGAAAATTTCTTAATTGCCATTTTTTCGTTCACCGTTTTTAAAACAGAATATTTAGTGGAATCACCATGCGCCTGCGAGACAGTAAGTTCTGTAAAAAGTTTTTCTAGCTCAGAGCCATATTCCTCAATGGACCTCCACCCTTGGTTCATACGATAAAGTCGTGACTGAATAGATGTGGAACATTTAGTAGGTACTAAATGAGTTCGCACATCCTGAATCAAATCGCTAACTGTAGAGTAATCATTAGATAAACGTAATTTAGCCGATTCAGAAAGTCGACCTTTGAGCACAAATTTTATCAAACGGGTCTTCCCCGTATTATCTAACATTTCGGCGTACATCTCTACCGCATCAATCAACCGCTTGGTTGTATCCTCTTTACCATCTAAAAGTGGAATCAAACTACACGCCGTTCGGATATCGAATTCCATTGTTGCTACTAAACTATCACCAGAACAACTACACAATTGAGTTATCTCTAAAAACAATCGTTTTATATTATCATAAGCGGCAGTTAAGCATGACACTACTTCCGGCTTTTCATCACAAGATATTTTTGTTAACAATAATTGAGACTGGTTATATAAAATTTCAGCTTCCTTTAATTTATTTATTGTAATTAACCCCTTATATCTACTCTGACCTTTCTTTACTAAATAGTTACGAATAACAAGTAACTCATCGTATATTTTATAAAAAGTTTCAGCCATACTATTATAAAATAAAGTATAAAAATAATGATTGCATCATTACTGCTTGTCCCATTTCATATCATTGGATGCGTTATATGGTAAACTATTCTAAACTATACCATATACGTCGAGAGATATCATGTTCGGCGAGGCACTGTGCACGATTTATGACTTACAATAGCCGTGAATGAAATAAAATATTTTGATATAAACGTAATTATATGAATTGTTAATTGATAAAAGTCACTTAATATACATATTGAATATACGTTAACGATTATATGTTACTATCTAAACTTATTTTACGTATATATCGGTAAAAAAAAGTCACTAATAATCTTCGAACATAGTTATCACTCTCAATGCTATTTATAGCGCGGTCCGTATTCCGACGACGAAAACACTATATCGCCAAGACTTTTATAAGTACTTACGCGAAGCCTATAATATGTGGAGAACACTGCACTTTTTGATTACGTACGTACACGATAACACGCACTTGATAAGCCGATTTTAGTTTTTTAGGACACTTCGACGTTTTATGCACTTTTATTTATTACTATTTTTACCGCTCAGACGTTGTCGTCGCGAACTGCTTGCTTATTGAAAAAAATCGCAGCCTCCCTGCGACGCAGCGACCGACGACTCAGTTGCCTCTCCATCCATTTGGTATGCATCTTCTTATAAAAATGGAAAATCGCATACAATGCTGCGGCCAATACGACGACTACTATGATCGTCAGTAATATATTGGTGGTGCCAATATTAGACAAGCTGGTTTCAGATGCCGCATTGTTCTTGCCATCTCCAGCAGCAGATTGCGCGATGATCGTCTCTTCTTTGGAGTATGTCTTGCCCATTCTTATGGATTATGGTGATAGATACTGATATCGTTGAAGGCTTCAGGGGAAAAAAATAGGAAACTGCACGCGAAAAAAAATAAAAAAACTTTCTAGTCCGGGCTTTAACATTTACGTATCACTCGCGAATGCAATGCGCGTTGATGCCATATTTGGCACTGGCAGGGTCGCCATGCAATATCGGGTGTCGGGATAGACAAATGAAACGCTCAAAGTACAATCTTAGACTACTTTATTTAGTGGATTACACTTGCTTATAATATCTTAATTATATGACGTCACTTCAGGCGTAACAAATGACGCCGACGCCACGGAGGAGCGCACCTCGCAGCACCCAGTCGTAACCGATGTTCCACAGGAGCGGACCCAGAACCGATCCCTGTGGAACACCGCACGACATCTCTCGCCGACTCCAACCGTCATGACCCGGATAAACAATAAATCTATTATTTAAATAAGCCCCGACTATGCGACGGAGGTAGGGAGGCACGCGATGGAAAACTAACGCCTCCCTAATACAACTCCAGGGCAAGGTATTAAAGGCGTTGGCGATGTCGAGTGACACCGCCAAGACGACCTCACCCCGGGCAACTGCTTCCTCCGTCAGACTCCTCACACGCTGAACAGCGTTGATGGTGGAGCGCCCGCGACGGAAGCCATACTGACTGTCCGCCAAATCCGGGCCCACCGAAGACAAGTGCTGGACGAGGCGCTCCGCGATAATTCTTTCGAACAATTTAGCGACCTCGTCCAGCAAAACAATGGGCCGGTAGGCGGACGGGCTGTCCGCCGGACGCCCCGGCTTTCTGAGGAGGACCAGTTTCCCAACCTTCCACTGACTTGGGAACCGGCCCTCCCGAAGACACAATGTGAGGAGTCCCCTGAGTCGGGGCTCGAGCTCCTCAAGGGCCAGGACCCACGCACGACCTGGAATGCCGTCGGGTCCTGGGGCGGTGTTCTTCGCACGAAGTCGTGACACCGCCGCTCGTAATTCTACCCGGGTCACTTCGGGAACAACGTCGTCGTCAAAGTCCGCGTTGGACGCTACTGAAGGCGGAACCATAGGCGGAGGAGTGTGCTCCGCTCTGGAAGGAAACAGAGCGGCCACCACCTCTCGCAGGAGCTCCGGACGGAGACTCTGGGACAAGGGGGGCGCCCATGGGCGAAGCTTCGACATTACCATAAGGTATGGGCGCCCCCACCCTTTTTTTTTTTTTTTTTTTTTTGTTTCCCAGGAAAAATGCTTCATGCACTGCCCGCCGGCTAGGGGACGGCACCGGCGGGGGAGTGTGGGACTCCCAGCGAGACGCGCTGGTCTACCCACTAAAAAACCTGGGGTGTTCCCTCTCTCATCCAATAGGGGGGGCCAGTTGGGAGCTCTAGGAGGATTCATCCATAGCAGGCCCCCCCATGTGGGTGTGGGCCGGGTCAAACGGACCCGGCCACCTCTCGTCCCCAGGGGAGAGCCTCACTGCTCTCCCCTTTCGACGGTAGAAGGCGCGCGGGAACACCGCACGCGCCCTCTCGGGGTTCCTAATTTACGGGTGGCAGGGTCCCCTCAGGCCTTGCCACCCGGAACCCTTAAGTGGGGGGCAGGAGAGCGACAAAAGCGCGTCTCCTGCGCCCTCTCCTCCGGCGGCGGACTTCCGGGGCGTAAGGATCATCCTCACGCCCCCGTTCCGCCGCCTCCTTCTGCGAGATGACAGTCTCGCAGAAGGACCTCATTGCGCCCCAGCACCTGTCGTCGCCGACCATCCTGGATACGACGGTCGGCAACGAGAGGTCGGGGCCAATCACAGCGACCAGGGTGCAGCGCTCCACGGCCCACGCCGGACACTCCTCCAGCGTGTGCTGCGCCGTGTCCTGGTCACACTCCTCACAATGGTTGCACCTGGTTGTCGGCTCCCTACCGGCTATCTTGCAGAGGTACTCCCCGAAACAGCCGTGTCCGGAGAGCACCTGAGTGAGCCGGTAGGTGAGCGGTCCGCGCCGTCTGTCCGTCCACTGCCTTAGTACTGGACGGACAGCCTCGACGGTCCTCACCCCGTAGCGGGGCTGGGCCAGTCTTTCTTCCCACTTCTCCTCGAGGACCAGTCGAGCCTGGGACCTTCGCGTCTCCACCGCACAATGCGTGGGTTCCTCGCCATGGAGCCGGAGGTCCGCGCGCCAGTAATACACTGACGCCTGGACCTCCGCCTCCAAATCCCAAGGCGGCGATGCCGCCAAAACGCACGCCGCCTCATAGGAGACGGTGCGGTACGCCCGCGACACCCTGATCGCCATCGCCCTCTGCGGTCTCCTCAGGAGGGCGACGTTGTGGCGATCGAGGGCGTCGGCCCAAATGGGCGCTCCCTAGAGCGCCATCGACCGCACCACCCCCAAATAGAGGCGGCGGCAGACGACACTCGGCCCCCCGATATTCGGCAGCAAAGAGCTAAGCGCTCCTGCCGCCGACATCAGCCGGGGGGCCAGGCGGCTAAAATGGACGCGAAAGTTCCAGCGGCCGTCGAGGTGGAGCCCCAAGTATTTCATACTCGGCTCCACCCCGATGCGGACCCCTCCAACGATGATGTGGGCATCTGGTGGCGGCGCCCGCCGAGGCCCATGAAATAATAGGGCCTCGGACTTTTCCAGCGCCACCTCCAGTCCCAACATCCTAATCCTGCCGACAACCAGGGCAACTCCAGCCGTGGCAAGACGGGCAGCTGCCCCGTAATCCTCTCCCCGGGCCGTCACCAGCGTGTCGTCGGCGTAACAAGTTACGCCGACTCCCGGGGGCAGGGCGCCCCGCAGCACCCAGTCGTAGCCGATGTTCCACAGGATCGGACCCAGAACCGATCCCTGTGGGACACCGCACGACACCTCCCTCCGGAACGTCTCTCCGTTCCGCCCCACACAAAACACACTCCTCTGGTGCAGGTAGTCCCCGACTATTCGGCGCAGATAGGGAGGCACCCCATGAAATCGGAGCGCCTCCCTGATAGTCGCCCACGGCAGGGTGTTGAACGCGTTGGCGATGTCTAAGGACCCCGCGCGAGGCGACCGCCTCTTCCGAGAGGGCCTTGACGCGACTAATCGCGTCAATCGTCGATCGGCCCTCCCGGAAACCGAACTGTATTTCGGACAAGTCGGGGCCCACCCGCACCAGGTGCCTGGAGAGGCGGGCGACCACAACACGCTCAAAGAGCTTGCCCACCTCATCCAGCAGCACTATGGGGCGGTACGCGGAGGGAGAGTCCGCGGGGCGGCCCTCCTTTCTCATGAGGACCAGCTTACCCGTCTTCCACATGGAAGGGAACCGTCCCGACTCCAGACAGGCGCTAAACAGCCTGAGGAGCCGGTCCCCTAGGGCGTCATAGGCCAAAACCCAGGCGCGGCCAGGAATTCCGTCCGGCCCCGGGGCGGTGTTTTTACCCCGGAGCCGCATCATTGCCGCGCCGAGCTCCGCCATGGTTACTTGTGGCGCCCCGGCATCAGCGCCGCCCTCCTCAGCTTCGGGCGGCGCCATTACGGGAGGCGAGTGCTCCACTCTCGAAGGAAAGAGAGCGGAGACCACCTCCTCCAATTGCCGGGGCTGGAGACTCTCGGTGACCGGTGGGGCCCAGGGGCGCAACTTGCCCCTGACCGCCTTGTACGGACGGCCCCACGGATCTGCCTCGAGAGTCCCCAGGAACTCTTCCCATCTTTGGGTTTTGGCCTCGCTGATGGCGGACTGCAGGGCGTACTTTCGCTGTTTGTACGCATCCCGCAGCCGTGCCTCCACGGTCTGGTCACGGTACCGCCTGCGTCTGCGGTACCTGGTGTACTGGCGACGCGCCGCAATGCACGCGGCGCGTTTATGACTAATGTCTTCAGACCACCAGTACACCTGACGCCTCGGAGGTCGAGCACTGGCCCGGGGCATCGACGCGTCGCAAATCAGCGTCATCGCGCCCCGGAACCACTCGGCCTCTAGCTCGACCTCCACAGGCCCTTCGCCCATCGGGGTCCAGGCCTGGACGATGGAGGCTTTCACCAGCACGTCTACGTTTAAACGTTTCAACGCCCATCGTGGGGACGACGGGGTGTGCACTCTCCTCGGGCGATCGTCCGGGATCGCCGGCGAGGCGGAGATGTCGAACCGCACGTAACGGTGGTCCGACAGAGACTCCGCCTCGACCAGCACTTGCCAGTCCCGGACGCGGCGCGCTACGGCAGGGCTTGCAAACGAAATGTCCACAATGGACTCGCCCTGCCAGCGCACGCACGTTGCGATCGAACCCCGGTTCAGAACCACGAGGCCGGTCGCAATCGCCCACTCCTCCAGCGCGTCGCCGCGAGCGTCGGTGACAGGGGATCCCCAAGCCGTTGATTTGGCATTGAAATCCCCCGCCACCACGACCGGACGCGATGGGTACCGATTAATCACGGCCCCCACCGCGCCCAAAAATCGCTCAAACTCGGCGAGGCGCCGGTTCGGAGAGAAGTACACCCCGATCAGAACGGTTCCCTCCCAATCGACACACACATATCCCTCGCCCCTGTCTGTCATCACCAGGAGCGAGGGTCCAGACGAAACAATAGCCGCCGAGCCCCCGAGGTCCCCAAACCAGTTGTGTCGGCTGGGGACGCAGTAAGGCTCGGCGACCACGGCGATGTCTACTGACCACTCCGCCATATGCTGCAACAAGATATCCTGCGCCCTGGCGGAGTGGTTAATATTCACCTGTAGGAGGCGATGGACCATAATTAATTAGGTGTCCATCGCCTCCCTACTGCTCCCTGCTTGGGAGGGGGCCGGGGCGGCCGGAGTCCTGGCGACCGCCCCTCTGGCCCTACGTCTTTTTGGTGGGGAGCAAGATTTGCTCCCCATCCGGTGCTCCGCCGGCTTTCCTGCAGCCAAACAGATGCTGCAGGAAAGTTTTGCAGCGGAGCAGGCGGCGGCTTTGTGGCCGGGCTGGCCGCAGCGAAAACAAAAGTCGCTGCGATCAGTTTCGGCGGTGCATTGCTGCCTCACGTGCCCCGGTTCGAGGCAGCGGTAGCACCGCCTAGGCCTCGGCTCCAGGAGCTTCACCTGAGCCGAGACCATCCCGACCAGCAAACGGCCGGCCGCAACCTTCTTCGCCGCAGCGATGGGACAGCGCACCACAACCGTGCACAGTCCGCTGTCGCTGCGGCGCATCTCCCCCACCCTGACCTGCGCTTGAGGGCAGGCTCCGGCTTGTGCCACCGCAGCGGCGACATCCTCGGAGGAGGCCGAGTCGTCCAGCCCGGTTATCCGCATTTCGGCGGTCTTCACCGGGCGGGAGATCTTAACCTCCTCAGGCGTGAACAGGGACCGAATTGTAGCGGCTACCCTGTCCGCCTTGTCGCCGGAGGTGGCACCTGGGACCTCTAAAATTCTGGCCCCAGTGGCGGCAACTTTAAAACAAACGCCTCCAGCGAGGCCCATCTCGGCGAGATTCGCCTTCATGGCCTGAGTGGCCCGCCGGAGGACGCCCGCGTAGCAGACTCAGGTCACAGGTCACAGGTCACAGGACACAGGTCGGCCGGGCGGGGGCCCTTCTTTTTGTTTACCGGGGGAGCCCGGGAGACCTTCTTCTGCTTCTTCCTCTTCCTCTTGGTGACCTCCGTCCAAGGCTGTTCAGCCGACGTAGAGGCCACCGGGGCAGGTTTGGGCTGGGGGGCGGGGCGCGGCGGCGCCACAGTGGCCGTCGCCTTTCCCTTGACCTTCCCCTTCCCCTTGGAAGAGGAAGCCGGTGTGGGGGCAGATGTCTGCCGTGCCACCGGTTGCACCGGGCCAGCCGGCGCACCCCCGACCATGCGGGGACGGCCCCCGAGCGGAGGGCCCGGAATCGGGACGGGCGCGAGGCCACAGCTGGCCAGACACGCTTCAACGTCGTTGCGCGCCTGAGCCACTGTGGCCCGCATCAGTTCGTCCGCCCAGGCAGGACGCCGGTCCTCCGCGGGAGTGAGGGGCTGTGCTGTGCGCCGTGAGAGAGGCGGGAACTCCTCCCGCGGCCCTCTGACAGGCTTTGGCTTTGCGGCAGTGGCCGCGGCCGCCTTCATGGCCGTCACTTCGGCCCGGAGCTCCGCCAGCTGCCTATGCAGCCCCTCATTCTCCGACCTCCAGCGCCTCTGCAGGTCGGAGGAAGTCTGCCCCCACAAATGAAAGAAAGCCTCCCTCATGTCCTCCGCCGCGTTTTTGAGGTCCCGGACGAACCCCCCCTTAAGGTTGCCGGACCGGGCCGCCACCCTCAAGACGGTCTCGGCTCCAGCCTCGAACCGTTGCCTGAGGTCGGCAACCGAGTCCCCTCCCGAAGGGGACGCATCCGCGACCTCAGCCGCCTTGCGGAGGTCCCGACGGGCAGGCAAAGGTTGCCCGTGGACCTTCCTCGCGGAGGGAGGCGGCATCGGGGAACCAGCCCTTCCTGCACAGGGCGTCCCCTCCGCTACCTCCACCTCCGTGTCCGACCCAGCATCGGACGCGTGGTGCGACGTCTTCCGGCGCTTCGCAGAAGCGCCGGGCGCCGCCCAGAACTTGAGGGTGCGGGAAGCGGAGCTATCCTCCCCCTCCTCCCTCTCCCGTCGAGCCGCCGATGAGCACCGGCTCTCAGGACGACTGGCCTCCGAGCCCGAGCCCGCCCGCGACTCGACGTCCATGTCAGTGCCGCTGCCGGCGCTGAGCACGCTCGACAAAGAGTCGCTGCGCGCCAGCGCCGCCACCCGACACCTCGACCGTGTCTTCGGCACGCCCGGGACACTGTCCCCGCCTGTGACAAAGCGACCTTTGGAGTCGCGCAATGGGCCTCCGTGCCCCTCCGTCTTCTTCTCCTTCTCGTCTAGTGTTTTTTGTAGATTTTCCATATTGTTCCCACGATTAGAGACGATCTAAACTCGACCCCCGGGTGACGCTCATTCCGGGGGAAGGCCTATATACTGCTGGGGGACGGCAGGTACCCAGAGGTTTTTACAACTTCGCTGTTGGGTGTTCTGAGTTTTCCTTCTCGCGGGCCGGCCAACTAAGGCAAGCCCCTCGGTCCCGTTGAGCCGCTAGACGTGATCAACGACACTCAACGGGTAACGATATGTAGACGGAGGCAGGGTTAGGTTTCCCCTCCCCTATGTGCTCCCGCCTAATGCCAAGGCTATTGGCAGCCCTCAGCCCTACGCACAACCCGCCCCGGCCTTACGGCCCCCACTGGTGATTTTTTAGAGAGGTTTTCTTCCTCTATCCCCCCCGTCTCAAATCCACGTGTCCTCTGCTAATCAGAGGAACACGTGGAGAGACCCCCATACGCGGCCCTCGCGGGCCGATAATCCCGAGACAAGATGCCTCGGGTTCCCTATGCGTGTCAGAGTATTAGCCACGAGTAATAATGCCCCCGAAAGGACATTATGATGCATACCCCTCCGCGGGGGCGGGCGGAGGGGTTATGTCGGACTCGCCGGGGTAAAAGAAAGATGTTAAGAAGAAAATGTACCTCCCGGAATACCGACTAAACCTACCACGGTGTTCCTCGACAAAACCACTATCGACGGGGCCGCGCGAATCACTTTCGCATGCGGTCGCGACCCCGCCGAGGATTCGGCCCGCCGTATGAAACGGCAGGCCACTACACGAAAGACCTACCCAAAGTCACTTCTACACTCCCTACTGTCCCCCCTAGAGGGGAGACGGACTCGACATAGAGGCGCGCGTGGGAACACGCACGCCGCCTCTCGGACCTGGTGCTGAACGGATGGCGGGCAGGCCCACAAAGCCCGCCACCCCCAGGTCAAACCTCAGGGTGGCTGGAGGTCGTCCCGCGCCCTCCGGCGCCCGGCTCTGCGGTTGGGGAGAGGGTTCAAACGCTCCCTCTCCCGCTCCGCCGCCTCCTTGATGGAAATGACTTCCTCACAAAAGGAGGCGACGGCGTTCCACGACCTCTCACTCCGGACCATAGACTGAACTACGGCCGGGAGCGAGAGGGCAACCGATCCGACTGCCGCGATCAATTCACGGCGCTGCGATGCCCAGGCGGGGCAAACCGCCAAAGTGTGCAGCGCCGTGTCCTCAACAACGTCGCGGCAGTCGCCGCAGTGGTGACAACCGGGCGTCTCTTGCCGGCGTATGCGACACAGGAACTGGCCAAAACAACCGTGGCCAGTCATTACCTGTGTCAGCCGGAAGGTGAGGGCGCCATGGCGCCTCTCCAGCCACTCCTCAAACACGGGACTTACCGCCACGATCGTGGCGTGCCCGGCACTGGGGTGCACAAGTCGTTCCTTCCAATTTGCCACTAGGACCTGGCGGAGCTCGGACCTCGCCGCCTCGAGAGCGGGAAGAGCCGGTCCTTCGCCCCGAGCTAGCGCCTCCCGGCGCCAACGATAGAGCGACGCCAGGAGCGCCGCTTCCAGGTCCCATGGCATCGATCCGGCGAGGAGGCTCGCAGCCTCGAACGAGATCGTGCGGTAACCTCTTATCAACCTGACGGCCATGGCGCGCTGTGGTGCACGAAGCGCCGAAATGTTTCGGGCCGTCAGGTTGTCTGCCCAAACTGGGGCCCCATATAGGGCCATGGACCGCACGACCCCCTCGTAGAGCCTCCGGCAGGAGGTGTTTGGCCCCCCGAGGTTGGGCAGCAGACGCGAAAGCGCGCCTGCAGCGCCCCGAAGAATGGGGACCAAACGACGAAAATGGGCTGTAAAGTCCCACCGGCTGTCGAGCAAAAGACCCAAATATTTCAGGGTCGGCTCGACGCCGATGCGGACCCCTCCTACCATGATATGGGCCCCTGGAGGTGGCCGGTTCCGAGGGCCGTGAAAACAAACGGCCTCGGACTTCGACAGGGCCACCTCGAGGCCCAACCGCCGGATACGACCAACGACTTGTGCGACCCCAGCGGTCGCCAGTATGGCCGCCGCCCGGTGCGACTTACCCCTCGCCGTGACAAGCGTGTCGTCGGCGTAACAAATGACGCCGACGCCACGGAGGAGCGCACCTCGCAGCACCCAGTCGTAACCGATGCTCCACAGGAGCGGACCCAGAACCGATCCCTGTGGAACACCGCACGACATCTCTCGCCGACTCCAACCGTCGTGACCAGGGTAGACTACTACCCTCTCCGATAGATATGCCCCGACTATGCGGCGGAGGTAGGTCGGCACTCGATGGAAAATGAGTGCCGCCCTGATACAACTCCAGGGCAAGGTGTTGAAAGCATTCGCGATGTCAAGAGACACCGCGAAGACGACCTCGCCCCGGGACACCGCATCCTCCGCCAGGCTCCTCACTTGCAGAACTGCATCAATTGTAGAGAGCCCGCGACGGAAACCATACTGGTTGTCCGCCAGATCCGGACCCACAGAAGAAAGACGCTGGACGAGGCGCTCCGCGATAACAAACTCAAACAGTTTAGCCACCTCGTCCAGCAACACAATGGGCCGGTAGGCGGACTGACTGTCCGCCGGGCGCCCCTCCTTCCTGATCAGGACCAGTTTCCCCACCTTCCACTGGCGCGGAAACTGGCCCTGCTGCAAACACTCGGTGAGGAGCCCCTTAAGTCGGGGCGCGAGCTCTTCGAGGACCAGGGCCAATGCACGACCTGGAATGCCGTCGGGCCCTGGGGCGGTGTTTTTCGAGCGAAGTCTCGACACCGCCGCTCGCAACTCTACTTGGGTCACTTCGGGAACCACGTCGTCGTCAAAGTCCGCGCTGGACGCCATAGAAGGCAGAACCATCGGCGGAGGAGTGTGCTCCGCCCTTGAAGGGAACAGAGCGGTCACCACCTCCTCAACCAGCTGTGGCCGGAGACTCTGGGACAAAGGGGGCGCCCAGGGGCGAAGTTTGCCCCTGACCATCAGATATGGACGCCCCCAGGGATTACCGTCCAGAGTCCCCAGCAGCTCCTGGCGGGCCTCGTCCTTGGCCCGCTTGATGGATATTTTGAGGAGCTTCCTGGCCGCTCTGTAGACCTCGTACAGTTCCGCCTCCCTGGCGTCAAAATCGGGAGGGCGGCGACGCCTCCTACGAAGCCGGATGTACTGGCGCCGGGCCACCACGCAAGAATGGCGTAGATGACCAATGTGGTCCGACCACCAGTACACCCGACGCCTACTTGGGATATTTCCAGGCACTCTAGGCATCGCCGCATCACAAATTTGAGTGATGGCCTCCCGGAACCACTCGGCCTCCATCTCGACATTGTCAGGCCTGGCCGGTGCTGGCACCCAGGCCTGAACGATGGAGGCTTCCAGGAGGATCTCCCGATTCAGCTTTTTCAAAGCCCAACGCGGACCGCCCCCAATCGGGGCCCTTGGGGCTGGGGGGTCGGAGGTCTGGGCGGAGACGTCGAACCGTATATACCGGTGGTCCGACAATGTCTCCACCCCCTCGACGACACGCCAACCTTGGACACGGCGTGCTAGCGCGGGGCTGGCAAAAGAGACGTCAATGACTGATCCGCCCCGCTGACGCACGCACGTGTGCACTGACCCACGATTGAGGACTAGCAGGCCGTTTTCTACGACCCACTCCTCGAGCAATTCACCCCTCGCGTCCGTGGTCGCGGAACCCCAAGCCGAGGATTTGGCATTGAGGTCCCCGACGACGAGCACGGGCCGAGGGTGGCTTCGAGCGACGACGACGTTCAGTTCGAGGAGATACTCCTCGAAGTCGGCGAGAGGTCGGTTGGGTGAGAAGTAGCCGCCCACCACAACCGCTTCTCCTACGAGTGCTGCGACGCAGCCCCGTCCCCGGACGATGTTCTCGAAGGACGGGGTGCCGGCGGCGGCCGGCGAAATTAACGCCACCGAGCCATCGAGGTCCCCTACCCAGTCAGCCCTGGGAGGGACGAAATAGGGCTTGGCTACTACGGCGATATGAATCGACCACTGCGCCATGCTCTGGAGGAGAAGATCCTGAGCCCTGGCGCAGTGGTTTAAATTACACTGCAGGAGGCGGAGGCGTGGAGCCATTACGTCTCCATACTGACCTCCACCCCCCTGACAGCGGGAGCGGCGACCCTAGCTGTTGCCGACGACGAGGCAGGCGGCCTAGGGGCCAGTTTTTTCTGGGTGGCGGCGCACTCCTTGCCACCCGCCCGGTGCTTCTCTGGTTTGCCCGCCGCCGCACACAAAATACAGTGCGGCGTGGCTTCACATGTTGCGGCCATGTGACCAGGCTGGCCGCAACGGAAACAGCGGCCAGTGCAGTCAGCCTGTGAGGGGCATTTCACGCCTACATGGCCGCTGCAAAGGCAGCGATAGCACCGGGCAGGCCTGGATTCCAAGACCCTGACCTGCGCCGACACCCAACCCACTAAAACTCGTCGGCCATCGGCCAGTTTCTTGGCGGCGGCGACGGGACAGCTAATTAGGGCCGTCCCCATTCCGGCGCGGCCCTGCTTAATTTCGCCACATCTAATTTGGTCCGCAGGGCACCCTCCGGTCTTGGCGACGGCAGCGACGACCTCTTCTTTATCAACTGAGTCATCCAGGCCCGTGATGCGCAAATCTACGCATTTTTGGGGCCTGGAGACGCGGACCTCTTCCGGTTCCAGGACCTGGCGGAGACTTTCCGCCAGGCGGTCCGCTTGGTCGCCGCTAGCGACTCCCGGCACTTCGATAAGGCGGGCACCGGTCTGGGTAGTCCGGCACCGCAAGCCCGCCGTTATTCCCAACTTTCCGGGGTCGATCGCCGTCCGCGCCTTCTTAAGGAGCTCCGCGTATGTTGTCCCTCGCTCGATGGCGGCCGGTTGCAGCGTGAGGACTACTGCTGTTGAGCGAGGGGCGTGGAGCTTCCTCGCCGCCTTTTTGGCCGCCTGCCTTGCCTTCTTGGCCGCCTTTTTCTTCTTCTTGGCCTCCTTTTTCTTCTCGCCGACAACCTCCCAGTTGTCGGCTTTGCGTGCGGAAGCTGCTGGTTGTTCCACGGGAGCAGCGGGGCGCTCCCTGGGAATCATGGGTGCGCGCTTCGTCTGCTGACTTTTCCTGCCTTTTTGGCTGGCAGGAACGCTTGTGACGGCCGCTTGAGCCGCATAACGGAGAGCTTAGCGCGGAACTCTCCGAGCTCCTGACGGACGAGAGCTACAAGCTCCGAGTCGGCCTTGCTTGCGCCCCGGTCGTGCCGCTTCTCAAACTCTTCCTGGCGATTCTTGAGCTCGGAGACTTCCTTGGCCAACCGAGCATTCTCCGTCTGGAGTTTTTGTACCTCCTCATTGGTCGTGCGGCTAAATACGGCCTCAGCAATGTCCGTAATGGCCTCAATTGCCTCCTTCAGGGTCTTTTGACAGGTGCCCTTAAGACCCTTTGACTTCTTGGAGACAAGACGGATTGCCTCCAAGGCGTCACTAAGCCGGGTCTTAAGCTGGGCCACCGGTAGGTCGTCGGCATCCGGCTCTACCACCGGCTGCTTTCGTCCTGCAACGACTCGCCGGGCCGCCGCAGCAATGAGGCTGTCCTCCTCCGACGTGCGCTCCTCCTCTTCGGTCTTCCGCAGTGCGGCAGCAAGCTCGGCCTTTGCCTGGCCCAGACCCACGTATCTGCCGTGGGTGGGCGGACGGCCACGTCCGCGTCTTGCTGTCGCCACTTTTGGTGCCGACACTGCATCCTCACTCGAGCCTTCCGACTCCTCTGACAGCTGCGCAGATCGCGAACGCTTGCGCGTAGCTCTCCTCGAACTACAATCCGAAGACACAAGATGTACCTCGTGCTCCGACGGCACGTAGTCCTCGTCTTCCTCGGAGCGCGCAGAACTAGGCGTGCGCGACTCTCTCAACGTCTTTTTTTTTAAGATAGATTTAGTAGAATTTTCCATAATGAAACCCACGAGTATGGGAGAAATAAAAGTCGACCCGGGCAGAGATCCCGATACCCGGGCAAGCCTAATACAACAGGGGGACGGCAGGTACCCTGAGGGAGCCGCACTAGTGACTGAACTACCCATCAGCCATGCATCTCCTCGCCGTGCGGCAGCAACTTGAGATTCGGGGTGGTTTTTATAGAGGGCCACTCCCTCGCAGTCCGGGCGGTGAAGCCAAGACCCTCGGTCCCGTCAGCAGCCGCGAGACGTGATCCACGACACTGCACAATACGGGGTTACGATGTGTTCTAGACGGTGACAACGGGGACAAAAGACAAAAGAAAGGGGGCAAAACAAAAGGGAGGGGAAAACAAAGTGGACTCAGAACCACAAAGGGGGGGGGAGGGACAAAACAAAGGGGCAAAGAAAAGGGGGGAGAATCGTCAGAGTGACGAAAAGGGACCCCGTTGTCTGTTCAGCGGCAGGGTGAGTGCACGCCGAACCCGTCAAAGCGGCTCTCCCATGTCCACTCTAAAACAGAGCGGTACTGGGAGAGCCGGGCCCAAGATAGGGCCTCCGGCTTGGGGATGGGACGAAAGTCCATCCCCCCGCCACCGGTGCCGAACGCGACGGCACAAGGCACCGGTTGTCAGAATATTAGCCGCCAGCAATAATGAAGAGCATTATTGCCAACGTTGCCCAGGGTGTACCACGAGGAGGTTTTCTGACAAACACCCTTTTTTTTTTTTTTTTTGTTACCCAGGAAAAATGCTTCATGCACTGCCCGCCGGCTAGGGGACGGCACCGGCGGGGGAGTGTGGGACTCCCAGCGAGACGCGCTGGTCTTCCCACTAAAAAACCTGGGGTGTTCCCTCTCTCATCCAATAGGGGGGGCCAGTTGGGAACTTGGAGGATTCATCCATAGCAGGCCCCCCCATGTGGGTGTGGGCCGGGTCAAACGGACCCGGCCACCTCTCGTCCCCAGGGGAGAGCCTGACCGCTCTCCCCTTTCGACGGTAGAAGGCGCGCGGGAACACCGCGCGCGCCCTCTCGGGGTTCCTAATTTACGGGTGGCAGGGTCCCCTCAGGCCTTGCCACCCGGAACCTTTAAGTGGGGGGCAGGAGAGCGACAAAAGCGCGTCTCCTGCGCCCTCTCCTCCGGCGAGGGACTTCCGGAGCGTAAGGATCATCCTCACGCCCCCGTTCCGCCGCCTCCTTCTGCGAGATGACAGTCTCGCAGAAGGACCTCATTGCGCCCCAGCACCTGTCGTCGCCGACCATCCTGGATACGACGGTCGGCAACGAGAGGTCGGGGCCAATCACAGCGACCAGGGCGCAGCGCTCCACGGCCCACGCCGGACACTCCTCCAGCGTGTGCTGCGCCGTGTCCTGGTCACACTCCTCACAATGGTTGCACCTGGTTGTCGGCTCCCTACCGGCTATCTTGCAGAGGTACTCGCCGAAACAGCCGTGTCCGGAGAGCACCTGAGCGAGCCGGCAGGTGAGCGGTCCGCGCCGTCTGTCCGTCCACTGTCTTAGAACCGGACGGACAGCCTCGACGGTCCTCACCCCGTAGCGGGGCTGGGCCAGTCTTTCTTCCCACTTCTCCTCGAGGACCAGTCGAGCCTGGGACCTTCGCGTCTCCACCGCACAATGCGTGGGTTCCTCGCCATGGAGCCGGAGGTCCGCGCGCCAGTAATACACTGACGCCTGGACCTCCGCCTCCAAATCCCAAGGCGGCGATGCCGCCAAAACGCACGCCGCCTCAAAGGAGACGGTGCGGTACGCCCGCGACACCCTGATCGCCATCGCCCTCTGCGGTTTCCTCAGGAGGGCGACGTTATGGCGATCGAGGGCGTCAGCCCAAATGGGCGCTCCATAAAGGGCCATCGACCGCACCACCCCCAAATAGAGGCGGCGGCAGACGACACTCGGCCCCCCGATATTCGGCAGCAAAGAGCTAAGCGCTCCTGCCGCCGACATCAGCCGGGGGGCCAGGCGGCTAAAATGGACGCGAAAGTTCCAGCGGCCGTCGAGGTGGAGCCCCAAGTATTTCATACTCTGCTCCACCCCTCCAACGATGATGTGGGCATCTGGTGGCGGCGCCCGCCGAGGCCCATGAAATAATAGGCATTTTTTAGGCCCATTTTCCAGCGCCACCTCCAGTCCCAACATCCTAATCCTGCCGACAACCAGGGCAACTCCAGCCGTGGCAAGACGGGCAGCTGCCCCATAATCCTCTCCCCGGGCCGTCACCAGCGTGTCGTCGGCGTAACAAGATACGCCGACTCCCGGGGGCAGGGCGCCCCGCAGCACCCAGTCGTAGCCGATGTTCCACAGGATCGGACCCAGAACCGATCCCTGTGGAACACCGCACGACACCTCCCTCCGGAACGTCTCTCCGTTCCGCCCCACACAAAACACACTCCTCTGGTGCAGGTAGTCCCCGACTATTCGGCGCAGATAGGGAGGCACCCCATGAAATCGGAGCGCCTCCCTTATAGTCGCCCACGGCAGGGTGTTGAACGCGTTGGCGATGTCTAAGGACACCGCCAACATCACCCCGCGCGAGGCGACCGCCTCTTCCGAGAGGGCCTTGACGCGACTAATCGCGTCAATCGTCGATCGGCCCTCCCGGAAACCGAACTGGACTTCGGACAAGTCGGGGCCCACCCGCACCAGGTGCCTGACCGCCTTGTACGGACGGCCCCACGGATCTGCCTCGAGAGTCCCCAGGAACTCTTCCCATCTTTGGGTTTTGGCCTCGCTGATGGCGGACTGCAGGGCGTACTTTCGCTGTTTGTACGCATCCCGCAGCCGTGCCTCCACGGTCTGGTCACGGTACCGCCTGCGTCGGCGGTACCTGGTGTACTGGCGACGCGCCGCAATGCACGCGGCGCGTTTCTCTCTGATGTCCTCAGACCACCAGTACACCTGACGCCTCGGAGGTCGAGCACTGGCCCGGGGCATCGACGCGTCGCAAATCAGCGTCATCGCGCCCCGGAACCACTCTGCCTCTAGCTCGACCTCCACAGGCCCTTCGCCCATCGGGGTCCAGGCCTGGACGATGGAGGCTTCCACCAGCACGTCTACATTGAGACGTTTCAACGCCCATCGTGGGGACGACGGGGTGTGCACTCTCCTCGGGCGATCGTCCGGGATCGCTGGTGAGGCGGAGACGTCGAACCGCACGTAACGGTGGTCTGACAGAGACTCCGCCTCGACCAGCACTTGCCAGTCCCGGACGCGGTGCGCTACGGCAGGGCTTGCAAACGAAATGTCCACAATGGACTCGCCCTGCCAGCGCACGCACGTGGCGACCGAACCCCGGTTCAGAACCACGAGGCCGGTCGCAATCGCCCACTCCTCCAGCGCGTCGCCGCGAGCGTCGGTGACAGGGGATCCCCAAGCCGTTGATGGATGGTACCGATTAATCACGGCCCCCACCGCGCCCAAAAATCGCTCAAACTCGGCGAGGCGCCGGTTCGGAGAGAAGTACACCCCGATCAGAACGGTTCCCTCCCAATCGACACACACATATCCCTCGCCCCTGTCTGTCATCACCAGGAGCGAGGGTCCGGACGAAATAATGGCCGCCGAGCCCCCGAGGTCCCCAAACCAGTTGTGTCGGCTGGGGACGCAGTAAGGCTCGGCGACCAAGGCGATGTCTATTGACCACTCCGCCATGTGCTGCAGCAAGATATCCTGCGCCCTGGCGGAGTGGTTAACATTCACCTGAAGGAGGCGATGGACCATAATTAATTAGATGTCCATCGCCTCCCTACTGCTCCCTGCTTGGGAGGGGGCCGGGGCGGCCAGAGTCCTGGCGACCGCCCCTCTGGCCCTACGTCTTTTTGGTGGGGAGCAAGATTTGCTCCCCATCCGGTGCTCCGCCGGCTTTCCTGCAGCCAAACAGATGCTGCAGGAAAGTTTTGCAGCGGAGCAGGCGGCGGCTTTGTGGCCGGGCTGGCCGCAGCGAAAACACAAGTCGCTGCGATCAGTTTCGGCGGTGCATTGCTGCCTCACGTGCCCCGGTTCGAGGCAGCGGTAGCACCGCCTAGGCCTCGGCTCCAGGAGCTTCACCTGAGCCGAGACCATCCCGACCAGCAAACGGCCGGCCGCAACCTTCTTCGCCGCAGCGATGGGACAGCGCACCACCACCGTGCACAGTCCGCTCTCGCTGCGGCGCATCTCCCCCACCCTGACCTGCGCCTGAGGGCAGGCTCCGGCTTGTGCCACCGCAGCGGCGACATCCTCGGAGGAGGCAGAGTCGTCCAGCCCGGTTATCCGCATTTCGGCGGACTTCACCGGGCGGGAGATCTTGACCTCCTCAGGCGGGAACAGGGACCGAATTGTATTGGCTACCCTGTCCGCCTTGTCGCCGGAGGTGGCACCTGGGACCTCCAAAATTCTGGCCCCAGTGGCGGCAACCTTAAAGCAAACGCCTCCAGCGAGGCCCATCTCGGCGAGATTCGCCTTCATGGCCTGAGTGGCCCGCCGGAGGACGCCCGCGTAGCTCACTCCTTGCCGGAGCCCCTCCTCTGTCAGCTCCACCACAACGGCGGTGGAGCGCGGGCGACGCAGGTCAGTCGGGCGGGGGCCCTTCATTTTATTTATCGGGGGAGCCCGGGAGACCTTCTTCTTCTTGTTTCTCTTCCTCTTGGTGACCTCCGTCCAAGGCTGTTCAGCCGACGTAGAGGCCACCGGGGCAGGTTTGGGCTGGGGGGCGGGGCGCGGCGGCGCCACAGTGGCCGTCGCCTTTCCCTTGCCCTTCCCCTTCCCCTTGGAAGAGGAAGCCGGTGTGGGGGCAGATGGCTGTCGTGCCACCGGTTGCACCGGGCCAGCCGGCGCACCCCCGACCATGCGGGGACGGCCCCCGAGCGTAGGGCCCGGAATCGGGACCGGCGCGAGGCCACAGCTGGCCAGACACGCTTCAACGACGTTGCGCGCCTGAGCCACTGTGGCCCGCATCAGCTCGTCCGCCCAGGCGGGACGCCGGTCCTCCGCGGGAGTGAGGGGCTGTGCTGTGCGCCGTGAGAGAGGCGGGAACTCCTCCCGCGGCCCTCTGACAGGCTTTGGCTTTGCGGCAGTGGCCGCGGCCGCCTTCATGGCCGTCACTTCGGCCCGGAGCTCCGCCAGCTGCCTATGCAGCCCCTCATTCTCCGACCTCCAGCGCCTCTGCAGGTCGGAGGAAGTCTGCCCCCACAGGTTGAGGAAGGCCTCCCTCATGTCCTCCGCCGCGGTTTTCAGGTCCCGGACGAACCCCCCCTTAAGGTTGCCGGACCGGGCCGCCACCCTCAAGACAGTCTCGGCGCCGGCCTCGAACCGTTGCCTGAGGTCGGCAACCGAGCTCCCTCCGTCGGGGGACGCAACCGCGACCCCAGCCGCCTTGAGGGGGTCTCGACGGGCAGGCAAAGGCTTCCCGGAGAGCCTTCTAGCGGAGGGAGGCGGCATCGGGGAAGCAGCCCTTTCACCACAGGGCGTCCCCTCCACTGCTTCCACCTCCGTGTCCGAGCCAGAATCGGACACGTGGTGCGATGTCTTCCGGCGCTTAGAGGAAGCGCCAGGCGCCGCCCAGAACTTGCGGGTGAGGGAAGCAGAGCTTTCCTCCCCCTCCTCGCTCTCCCGTCGAGCCGCCGACGAGCACCGGCTCTGAGGTCGACTGGCCTCCGAGCCCGAGCCCGCCCGCGACTCGACGTCCATATCAGTGCCGGTGCCGGCGCTGAGCACGCTCGACAAGGAATCGCTGCGCGCCAGGGCCGCCACCCGACACCTCGACCGTGCCTTCGGCACGCCCGGGACACTGTCCCCGGCTGTGACAAAGCGACCTTTGGAGTCGCGCAATGGGACTCCGTGCCCCTCCGTCTTCTTCTCCTTCTCGTCTGTAGTTTTGGTTTTCAGTAGATTTTCCATAGTGTTCCCACGAGTAGAGACGACTTAAACTCGACCCCCGGGTGACGCTCATTCCGGGGGAAGGCCTATATACTGCTGGGGGACGGCAGGTACCCAGAGGTTTTTACAACTTCACTGTTGGGTGTTCTGAGTCTTCCTCTATGCCCCGTGTTGGGCCGGATGGGGGTCCATGCTGGACCGATCCACCCGCCCCAAGACCGCCCGAGTGGGCCCCCATTGGTGATTTATTAAAGAGGTTGTCTTCCTCTATCCCCCCGTGTTGGGCCGGATGGAAGTCCATGTTGGACCAATCCACCCGCCCCAACACCCCAAAATCGCCTATCTAGGCAGGACTCCTAAACCTAAACCTAGCCTAACAACCCTAACTAAACCTAACAACCCTAAATATATATATATATATATACATACACACATATATATACATACATATACCTAACCTAACCCTACTACCCTTTTTTTTTTTTTTTTTGTAACTCAGATTAGATCTTGCGACTTTTCTGCAGTGTAACAGTATTATCCACTGTGCCAACTGGGCTTTAACCCTACTACCCTAAACTAACCTAACCTAACAATCCTAAATATATATATATATATATATACACATACACATATATATATATATATACATACCTAACCTAACCCTACCACCCTACCTACCTAGGCCTGCCTTGGCCTTACGGGCCCCTACTTGTTATTTTTTACCGAGGTTTTCCTCCTCTACCCTCCCTGTCTCAAATCCACGTGTCCTCTGCTAATCAGAGGAACACGTGGAGAGACACCCAAACGCGGCCCTTGCGGGCCGATAACCCCGAGACAAACTGCCTCGGGTTCCCTACGCGTGTGCCAGAGTATTAGCCACGAGTAATAATGCCCCCGAAAGGACATTATTACCCGTGTTGCCCGGGGTGTACCGGCCTAACGACTGCTGTTCCCATCCACGAAAAGTGTAGAAGGGACCAGCAGGCGTCAGGCACACTAGGAGGTTCTCTGGCCACACACCCCAACCCTACTACCCTTTTTTTTTTTTTTTTTTTTTTTTTTTTTTTTTTATCGTGGGGGAATGCTTGATGCATACCCCTCCGCGGGGGCGGGCGGAGGGGTTATGTCGGACTCGCCGGGGTAAAAGAAAGATGTTGAAAAGATGAAGTACCTCCCGGAATACCGACTAAACCTACCACGGTGTTCCTCGACAAAACCACTATCGACGGGGCCGCGCGAATCAAATCAATGCGGTCGCGACCCCGCCGAGGTTTCGGCCCGCCGTATGAAACGGCAGGCCACTACACGAAAGACCTACCCAAAGTCACTTCTACACTCCCTACTGTCCCCCCTAGAGGGGAGACGGACTCGACATAGAGGCGCGCGTGGGAACACGCACGCCGCCTCTCGGACCTGGTGCTGAACGGATGGCGGGCAGGCCCACAAAGCCCGCCACCCCCAGGTCAAACCTCAGGGTGGCTGGAGGTCGTCTCGCGCCCTCCGGCGCCCGGCTCTGCGGTTGGGGAGAGGGGTCAAACGCTCCCTCTCCCGCTCCGCCGCCTCCTTGATGGAAATGACTTCCTCACAAAAGGAGGCGACGGCGTTCCACGACCTCTCACTCCGGACCATAGACTGAACTACGGCCGGGAGCGAGAGGGCAACCAATCCGACTGCCGCGATCAACTCACGGCGCTGCGATGCCCAGGCGGGGCAAACCGCCAAAGTGTGCAGCGCCGTGTCCTCAACAACGTCGCGGCAGTCGCCGCAGTGGTGACAACCGGGCGTCTCTTGCCGGCGTATACGACACAGGAACTGGCCAAAACAACCGTGGCCAGTCATTACCTGTGTCTGCCGGAAGGTGAGGGCGCCATGGCGCCTCTCCAGCCACTCCTCAAACACGGGACTTACCGTCGTGGCGTGCCCGGCACTGGGGTGCACAAGTCGTTCCTTCCAATTCGCCACTAGGACCTGGCGGAGCTCGGACCTCGCCGCCTCGAGAGCGGGAAGAGCCGGTCCTTCGCCCCGAGCTAGCGCCTCCCGGCGCCAACGATAGAGCGACGCCAGGAGCGCCGCTTCCAGGTCCCATGGCATCGATCCGGCGAGGAGGCTCGCAGCCTCGAACGAGATCGTGCGGTAACCTCTTATCAACCTGACGGCCATGGCGCGCTGCGGCGCACGAAGCGCCGAAATGTTACGGGCCGTCAGGTTGCGTGCCCAAACTGGGGCCCCATACAGGGCCATGGACCGCACGACCCCCTCGTAGAGCCTCCGGCAGGAGGTGTTTGGCCCCCCGAGGTTGGGCAGCAGACGCGAAAGCGCGCCTGCAGCGCCCCGAAGAATGGGGACCAAACGACGAAAATGGGCTGTAAAGTCCCACCGGCTGTCGAGCAAAAGACCCAAATATTTCAGGGTCGACTCGACGCCGATGCGGACCCCTCCTACCATGATATGGGCCCCTGGAGGTGGCTGGTTCCGAGGGCCGTGAAAACAAACGGCCTCGGACTTCGACAGGGCCACCTCGAGGCCCAACCGCCGGATACGACCAACGACTTGTGCGACCCCAGCGGTCGCCAGTATGGCCGCCGCCCGGTGCGACTTACCCCTCGCAGTGACAAGCGTGTCGTCGGCGTAACAAATGACGCCGACGCCACGGAGGAGCGCACCGTGGCCGGAGACTCTGGGACAAAGGGGGCGCCCAGGGGCGAAGCTTGCCCCTTACCATAAGGTATGGACGCCCCCAGGGATTACGGTCCAGAGTCCCCAGCAGCTCTTGGCGGGCCTGATCTTTGGCCCGCTGTATGGCTATCTTAAGGGCCTTCTTGGCCGCTCTGTAGGCCTCGTACAGTTCCGCCTCCCTGGCGTCAAAATCGGGAGGGCGGCGACGCCTCCTACGAAGCCGGATGTACTGGCGTCTGGCCGTCACGCAAGAAGAGCGCAGGTCGGCTATGTGGTCCGACCACCAGTACACCCGACGCCTAGCTGTAACAGCCAGAGGAACTCTAGGCATCGCCGCATCACACACTTGTGTTATGGCCTCCCGGAACCACTCGGCCTCCATCTCGACATTGTCAGGCCTGGCCGGTGCTGGCACCCAGGCCTGAACGATGGAGGCTTCCAGGAGGACCTCCCGATTTAGCTTTTTTAAAGCCCAACGCGGACCGCCCCCAATCGGGGCCCTTGGGGCTGGGGGGTCGGAGGTCTGGGCGGAGACGTCGAACCGTATATAACGATGGTCGGACAACGTCTCCACCTCCTCGACGACGCGCCAGCCTTGGACACGGCGTGCTAGTGCGGGGCTAGCGAAGGAAACATCGACGATCGAACCGCCCCGCTGACGCACGCACGTGTGCACTGACCCACGATTGAGAACTAGCAGGCCGTTTTCTACGGCCCACTCCTCGAGCAATTCACCCCTCGCGTCCGTGGTCGCGGAACCCCAAGCCGAGGATTTGGCATTGAGGTCCCCGACGACGAGCACGGGCCGAGGGTGGCTTCGAGCGACGACGACGTTCAGTTCGAGGAGATACTCCTCGAAGTCGGCGAGAGGTCGGTTGGGTGAGAAGTAACCGCCCACCACAACCGCCTCTCCTACGAGTGCTGCGACGCAGCCCCGTCCCCGAACGATGTTCTCGAAGGACGGGGTGCCGGCGGCGGCCGGCGAAATTAACGCCACCGAGCCATCCAGATCCCCTACCCAGTCAGCCCTGGGGGGGACAAAATAGGGCTCGGCGACGATGGCGACATGAATTGACCACTGCGCCATGCTCTGGAGGAGAAGATCCTGAGCCCTGGCGCAGTGGTTTAAGTTGCACTGGAGGAGACGGAGGTGTGGAGGCATTATGTCTCCATACTAACCTCCGCCCCTCCAACTGCGGGAGCGGCAACCTTTGTTGCCGACGTCGAGGCAGGCGACCTTGGGGCTAGTTTTTCCTGGGTGGCGGCGCACCCTTTGCTACCCGCCCGATGCTCCGCTGGTTTGCCCGACGCCGCACACAAAACGCAATGCGGCGTGGCCTCACACGTAGCGGCCACGTGACCGGGCTGACCGCAACGGAAGCAGCGGCCGGTGCAGTCAACCCGTGAGGGGCACATGACTCCCACATGGCCGCTGGATAAGCAGCGGTAGCATCGGGCGAGCCTGGGTTCCAACGCTTTAATTTGCGCCGACACCCACCCCACCAGAAGACGTCGGCCATCGGCCAGTTTCTTGGCGGCGGCGACGGGACAGCTAATAATGGCCGTCCCCATTGCGGCGCAGCCCTGCTTGATTTCGCCACATTTTATCTGCTCCGCAGGGCACCCTCCGGTCTTGGCGACGGCAGCGACGACCTCTTCTTTCGTTACTGAGTCATCCAGGCCCGTAATGCGCAAATCCACGCATTTTTGCGGCCTGGAGACGCGGACCTCTTCCGGTTCCAACACCTGGCGGAGACTTTCCGCCAGGCGGTCCGCCTGGTCGCCGCTTGTGACTCCCGGCACTTCGATAAGGCGGGCACCGGTCTGGGTAGTCCGGCACCGCAAGCCGCCCGTTATTCCCAGTTTGCCGGGGTCGATCGCCGTCCGCGCCTTCTTGAGAAGCTCCGCGTATGAGACTCCTCGCTCGATGGCAGCCGGCTGCAGCGTTAGCACCACCGCAGTAGATCGAGGGGCCTGGAGCTTCCTCGCCGCCTTTTTGGCCGCCTGCCTGGCCTTCTTAGCTGCCTTCTTTCCTTGTTTGGCTGCCTCTTTTTTCTGGCCGGCAACCTGCCAGTCATCGCCTTTGCGCGCGGCAGCAGCAGGTTGTATCCTGGGAGCAGCAGGGCGCTCGGCAGCTACAGGTGCGCGCTTAACCTGCGACCTTTTCCTGCCCTTATGTTTGACAGGAGCTGTTGTGTCGGCCGTTGGAGCAGTTGCTGGGGGCCGCGAGGTCTTCACTTTTGCCGCATACGATGTTGGCGGCACAGTCGTCGGGGGAGAAGACAAAAGAGGCCCTCCCCGATCCGCTGCCAAAGGCGGTCGCAGCAGCCGGCCCTCCATAACCGAGAGCTTGGCGCGAAACTCGCCAAGCTCTTGCCGGACCAAGGCCACGAGTTCCGACACCGCCTTGTTAGCATGCTGCTCGTGCCGCTCCTCAAACTGCTCCTGTCTTCTTTTAAGATCGGCCACTTCTTTTGCCAAGCGAGCATTTTCGGTCAGCAGTTTGGTGACCTCCTCGTTGGCCGATCGGCTGAAGGCTGCCTCCGCAATTTCCCGGATTGCCTCAATGGAGTCTTTAAGGGTCTTTTGGCACGTGCCCTTCAGACCCTTCGACCTCCTTGAGACCAGTCGTATGGCCTCCAGGGCGTCACTGAGCCGGGTTTTGAGTTGTGACACCGGCAGATCTTCGGCATCCACCTCCAGCGTTGGCTGCTTCCGACCCGCAGCAACTCGCCGGGCTGCTGCAGCAATTACGCAGTCCTCCTCGGACGTGCGCTCCTCGGCGTCGGCCTTGCGTAATGCGGCAGCAAGTTCGGCCTTCGCCTGGCCCAGACCCACGTATCTGCCGTGGGTGGGCGGACGACCGCGTCCGCGTCGGGCTGTCGGCACTTTTGCAGCCGATGCCGCGTCCTCGCTGGAGCCATCCGACTCCGACTCCTGCGCGGACCGCAACCGTTTACGTGGAGCTTTCTCCGGTGTTGCCTCCGAAGTAAGCTCCATGACATCACTGTCGTGCTCTGACGGCACGTACTCTTCGTCTTCTTCGGATCGCGCAGAACTGGGCGTGCGCGACCTCTCCCTCAACGTCTTTTTTAAAATTGATTTATTTAACTTTTCCATAGTGAATCCCACGATTATGGGAGAAAGGGTGGTCGACCCGGGCAGAGATCCCGATACCCGGGCAAGCCTATTACACTCAGGGGGTCGGCCGGTGCCCTGAGGGGGCCGCACTAGTGACTGAACTACCCATCAGCCATGCATCTCCTCGCCGTGCGGCAGCAACTTGAGATTCGGGGTGGTTTTTATAGAGAGCCACTCCCTCGCAGTCCGGGCGGTGAAGCCAAGACCCTCGGTCCCGTCAGCAGCCGCGAGACGTGATCCACGACACTGCACACTACGGGGTTACGATATGCTCTAGACGGTGACAACGGGGACAAAAGTCAAAAGGAAGGGAGCAAAACAAAAGGGAGGGGAAAACAAAGTGGACTCAGAACCACAAAAGGGGAGGGGGACAAAACAAAGGGGGCAAAGAAAGGGGGGAGAATCGTCAGAGTGACGAGAAGGGACCCCGTTGTCTGTTCAGCGGCAGGGTGAGTGCACGCCGAACCCGTCAAAGCGGCTCTCCCATGTCCACTCTAAAACAGAGCGGTACTGGGAGAGCCGGGCCCAAAGACAGGGCCTCCGGCTTGGGGATGGGACAAGGGTCCATCCCCCCGCCACCGGTGCCGAACGCGACGGCACAAGGCACCGGTTGTCAGAATATTAGCCGCCAGCAATAATGAAGAGCATTATTGCCAACGTTGCCCAGGGTGTACCACGAGGAGGTTTTCTGACAAACACCCTAACCCTACTACCCTTTTTTTTTTTTTTTTTTTTTTTTTTTTTTTTTTTTTTTTTTTGACCCAGGAAAATCCTTTATGGATACCCCCTCCCCCGGGGGGGGAAGGGTGGTTATGTGAGACTCTCCGCCCCTGAAGGGGGTCGGTATACACACTAAAAACCTGGGGTGAGCAGTCCCTCCGCCAACGGAGTGGAGCGGGATGGGGTCGCGTTAGCAATCACCATCCCGCCCTGGCGGTTGGCCCGGCTGATGGTGACCGGGCCTCAGCACCTATGGAGGGAAGGCCTTGCTCACCAAGACCATCCCCCAGACGTGTGGGGCCGTGCAAGCCGGTAGAGAGTCCCCCGACTCTGTACCAGTGACCCCACTATACAGGAGCGAAAAGGCGGGCAAATCGCCTCCTTCTCGCTCCCGTCCGTCTGCGCCGGAGAGGGTCAGCGAGGAGGTTGTTCTCCCTGACCCTCTCCGCGGTCTCCTTCTGCGCTATGACAGCTTCGCAGAAGGAGACCACTGCCTGCCACGACCTCTCGCCGCCGAGCATGGCGTTGATCACGCTCGGCAGGGAGAGATCTCCGCCTATTATGGCCGAAAGCGTGTGCCGCTGCGGCCCCCACGCGGCACACGCCTCCAGCGTGTGAAGCGCCGTGTCTTCCGGCGCTCCACACTCGTGGCAGGCCGGGGTCGCCTCCCGTCTCGCGATCTGGTGCAAATACTTTCCGAAGCATCCGTGCCCGGAAAGCACCTGCACCAGTCGGAAGGTCAGCGACCCGAATCGCCGCCCTATCCACCCCCGGAGGACCGGGCGAATGGCCTCCACCGTCCACTGGCCCGGGGCCGGTGGAGCCAGGTCCTCCGTCCATCGCCTCAACAGGGCGACCCGCGCCTGTCGCCGCATGCGTGCGACCTCCTCCCACCCCGGGGACTCCCCGCGGGACCTCCTCGCCGCCACGAAGTGGTAAACTTCGGCGAGGACCTCCGCTTGTAGCTCCCAGGGGGGGTCACTGGCCAGCACGCAAGCCGCCGTCCAGGACACCGTCCGGTAACCGCGTATGGCCCTCGTCGCGACGACCCGCTGCGGACGTCGCAGCAGGGTCTTATTGTCGCGACTAAGGGCGTCCGCCTGGGCCTGGGCCTCTCGGACCTGGTGCTGAACGGATGGCGGGCAGGCCCACAAAGCCCGCCACCCCCAGGTCAAACCTCAGGGTGGCTGGAGGTCGTCTCGCGCCCTCCGGCGCCCGGCTCTGCGGTTGGGGAGAGGGTTCAAACGCTCCCTCTCCCGCTCCGCCGCCTCCTTGATGGAAATGACTTCCTCACAGAAGGAGGCGACGGCGTTCCACGACCTCTCACTCCGGACCATAGACTGAACTACGGCCGGGAGCGAGAGGGCAACCAATCCGACTGCCGCGATCAATTCACGGCGCTGCGATGCCCAGGCGGGGCAAACCGCCAAAGTGTGCAGCGCCGTGTCCTCAACAACGTCGCGGCAGTCGCCGCAGTGGTGACAACCGGGCGTCTCTTGCCGGCGTATGCGACACAGGAACTGGCCAAAACAACCGTGGCCAGTCATTACCTGTGTCAGCCGGAAGGTGAGGGCGCCATGGCGCCTCTCCAGCCACTCCTCAAACACGGGACTTACCGCCACGATCGTGGCGTGCCCGGCACTGGGGTGCACAAGTCGTTCCTTCCAATTCGCCACTAGGACCTGGCGGAGCTCGGACCTCGCCGCCTCGAGAGCGGGAAGAGCCGGTCCTTCGCCCCGAGCTAGCGCCTCCCGGCGCCAACGATAGAGCGACGCCAGGAGCGCCGCTTCCAGGTCCCATGGCATCGATCCGGCGAGGAGGCTCGCAGCCTCGAACGAGATCGTGCGGTAACCTCTTATCAACCTGACGGCCATGGCGCGCTGTGGCGCACGAAGCGCCGAAATGTTACGGGCCGTCAGGTTGTCCGCCCAAACTGGGGCCCCATACAGGGCCATGGACCGCACGACCCCCTCGTAGAGCCTCCGGCAGGAGGTGTTTGGCCCCCCGAGGTTGGGCAGCAGACGCGAAAGCGCGCCTGCAGCACCCCGAAGAATGGGGACCAAACGACGAAAATGGGCTGTAAAGTCCCACCGGCTGTCGAGCAAAAGACCCAGATATTTCAGGGTCGACTCGACGCCGATGCGGACCCCTCCTACCATTATATGGGCCCCTGGAGGTGGCCGGTTCCGAGGGCCGTGAAAACAAACGGCCTCGGACTTCGACAGGGCCACCTCGAGGCCCAACCGCCGGATACGACCAACGACTTGTGCGACCCCAGCGGTCGCCAGTATGGCCGCCGCCCGGTGCGACTTACCCCTCGCCGTGACAAGCGTGTCGTCGGCGTAACAAATGACGCCGACGCCACGGAGGAGCGCACCTCGCAGCACCCAGTCGTAACCGATGTTCCACAGGAGCGGACCCAGAACCGATCCCTGTGGAACACCGCACGACATCTCTCGGCGACTCCAACCGTCGTGACCCGGGTAGACTACTACCCTCTCCGATAGGTATGCCCCGACTATGCGGCGGAGGTAGGTCGGCACTCGATGGAAAATGAGTGCCGCCCTGATACAACTCCAGGGCAAGGTGTTGAAGGCATTCGCGATGTCGAGAGACACCGCGAAGACGACCTCGCCCCGGGACACCGCATCCTCCGCCAGGCTCCTCACGTGCAGGACAGCATCAATTGTAGAGCGCCCGCGGCGGAAACCATATTGGTTGTCCGCCAAGTCCGGACCCACAAAAGAAAGACGCTGGACGAGGCGCTCCGCGATAATAAACTCAAATAGTTTAGCCACCTCGTCCAGCAACACTATGGGCCGGTAGGCGGACGGACTGTCCGCCGGGCGCCCTTCCTTCCTGATCAGGACCAGCTTCCCCACCTTCCACTGGCGCGGAAACTGGCCCTGCTGTAAACACTCACTGAGGAGCCCCCTGAGTCGGGGCGCGAGCTCCTCAAGGACCAGGGCCAATGCACGACCTGGAATGCCGTCGGGCCCTGGGGCGGTGTTTTTCGAGCGAAGTCTCGACACCGCCGCTCGCAACTCTACCTGGGTCACTTCGGGAACCACGTCGTCGTCAAAGTCCGCGCTGGATGCCATGGAAGGCAGAACCATCGGCGGCGGAGTGTGCTCCGCCCGTGAGGGAAACAGAGCGGCCTCCACCTCCTCCACCAACTGTGGCCGGAGACTCTGGGACAAGGGGGGCGCCCAGGGGCGAAGCTTGCCCCTTACCATAAGGTATGGACGCCCCCAGGGATTACGGTCCAGAGTCCCCAGCAGCTCTTGGCGGGCCTGATCTTTGGCCCGCTTGATGGCTGTCTTAAGAGCCTTCTTGGCCGCTCTGTAGGCCTCGTACAGTTCCGCCTCCCTGGCAACGAAATCGGGAGGGCGGCGACGCCTCCTGCGAAGCCGGATGTACCGGCGCCTGGCCGCCACGCACGAGTGGCGCAGGTCGGCTATGTGGTTCGACCACCAGTACACCCGGCGCCTAGCCGGAATGTTCAGTGGCACTCTAGGCATCGCCGCATCACACACCTGTGTTATGGCCTCCCGGAACCACTCGGCCTCCATCTCAACATTGTCAGGCCCGGCCGGTGCTGGCACCCAGGCCTGAACGATGGAGGCTTCCAGGAGGACCTCCCGATTTAGCTTTCTTAAAGCCCAACGCGGACCGCCCCCAATCGGGGCCCTTGGGGCCGGGGGGTCGGAGGTCTGGGCGGAGACGTCGAACCGTATATAACGATGGTCCGACAACGTCTCCACCCCCTCGACGACGCGCCAGCCTTGAACACGGCGTGCTAGTGCGGGGCTAGCAAAAGACACATCGATGACCGAGCCGCCCCGCTGGCGCACGCACGTGTGCACTGACCCACGATTGAGGACTAGTAGGTCGTTTTCTACGGCCCACTCCTCGAGCAACTCACCCCTCGCGTCCGTGGCCGAGGAACCCCAAGCCGAGGATTTGGCATTGAGGTCCCCGACGAAGAGCACGGGCCGAGGGTGGCTTCGAGCGACGACGACGTTCAGTTCGAGGAGATACTCCTCGAAATCGGCGAGAGGTCGGTTGGGTGAGAAGTAGCCGCCCACCACAACCGCTTCTCCTACGAGTGCTGCGACGCAGCCCCGTCCCCGGACGATGTTCTCGAAGGACGGGGTGCCGGCGGCGGCCGGCGATATTAACACCACCGAGCCATCGAGGTCCCCTACCCCGTCAGCCCTGGGAGGGACGAAATAGGGCTCGGCTACTACCGCGACATGAATTGACCACTGCGCCATGCTCTGGAGGAGAAGGTCCTGAGCCCTAGCGCAGCGGTTTAAGTTTCCTTGGAGGAGACGGAGGCAGGGAGGCATTACGTCTCCATGCTGACCTCCGCCCCCCCAGCCGCGGGAGCGGCGACCTTGGCTACTGCCGACGACGAGGCAGGCGACCTGGGGGCCAGTTTTTTGTTGGTGGCGGCGCACTCCTTGCCACCCGCCCGGTGCTTCGCCGATTTGCCCGCCGCCGCACACAAAATGCAGTGCGGCGTGGCCTCACAAGTTGCGGCCATGTGACCAGGCTGACCGCAGCGGAAGCAGCGACCAGTGCAGTCAGCCTGCGAAGGGCACCTGACGCCTACATGGCCGCTCGAAAGGCAGCGATAGCACCGGGCGGGCCTGGGATCCAAGGCCTTGACCTGCGCCGACACCCAACCCACTAATATGCGACGTCCATCGGCCAGCTTCTTGGCGGCGGCCACGGGACAGCTGATAATGGCCGTCCCCATTCCGGCGCGGCCCTGCTTTATATCGCCACACTTTATTTGTTCCGCAGGGCACTCTCCAGTCTTGGCGACGGCAGCGACGACCTCTTCCTTATCAACCGAGTCATCCAGGCCCGTGATGCGCAAATCAATGCTTTTTTGCGGCCTGGAGACGTGGACCTCTTCCGATTTCAAAACCTGGCGGAGACTTTCCGCCAGGCGGTCCGCTTGGTCGCCGCTAGCGACTCCCGGCACTTCTATTAGGCGGGCGCCGGTCTGAGTAGTCCGGCACCGCAAGCCTGCTGTTATTCCCAGTTTACCGGGGTCGATCGCCGTCCGCGCCTTCTTAAGGAGCTCCGCATATGTTGTCCCTCGCTCGATGGCAGCCGGCTGCAGCGTGAGGACTACTGCAGTGGAGCGAGGGGCCTGGAGCTTCCTTGCCGCCTTTTTAGCCGCTGCTTTCGCTTTCTTCGCCGCCTTCTTCCTCTTTTTGGCTGCCTCCTTCTTCTTGCCGACAACTTCCCAGTTGTCGGCTTCGCGAGCAGTGGCAGCTGGTTGTTCCCTGGGAGCTGCAGGGCGCTCCTTTGGAGCTGCACGCTTCACCTGCTGACTTTTCCTCTGCGTTTGCTTGGCAGGAGCGCTTATAACGGCCGCTGAAGTAGCTTCTGAGGGCCGCGAGGACCTTACTTTAGCCGCAAATGTTGGCGGCGCAGGCATGGGGGGAGAAGGATGGGGAGACTCCCTGCCTCTGTCCGCAGCCAGCGGAGGGCGCAGCAGCCGGCCCTCCATAACAGAGAGTTTGGAGCGAAACTCGCCAAGCTCCCGCCGGACCAGCGCAACCAGCTCCGATTCTTTCTTGCTGGTGTCATGGTCTTGCCGCTTCTCAATATCCTCTTGGCGCCTCTTGAGCTCGGATATTTCCCTTGCTAAACGAGCATTCTCTGTCTGGAGCTTTTGTACTTCCTCATCTGTCGTGCGGCTGAAGACAGCCTCCGCAATGTCACTAATGGCCGCAATTGATTCTTTTAGGGTCTTTTGGCATGTGCCTTTAAGACCCTTGGACTTTTTGGAGACCAGGCGGATTGCCTCCAAGGCGTCACTAAGGCGTGTCTTCAGTTGGGACACTGGCAGGTCCTCGGCATCTAGCTCCACTATTGGTTGCTTCCTTGCGGAAGCAACTCGCTGGGCTGCCGCAGCAATTATGCTGTCCTCCTCGGACGTGCGCTCCTCGGCTTCGGCCTTCCGCAATGCAGCGGCAAGTTCGGCCTTGGCCTGACCCAAACCCACGTATCTGCCGTGGGTGGGTGGGCGACCGCGTCCACGTCGGGCTGTCGGCATTTTTGCAGCTGATACAGCGTCCTCGCTGGAGCCGTCTGACTCCGAATCCTGCGCAGACCGCAACCGTTTGCGAGGAGCTTTTTCCGGTGTTGCCTCCGAAGTGAGCTCCACGACTTCGCTATCGTGCTCCGACGGCACGTACTCTTCATCTTCTTCAGATCGCGCAGAACTGGGCGTGCGCGACCGTCTCTCTACTACCTCCAACTTCTTTTTTAAAATAGATTTGATTGACTGTTCCATAACGAATCCCACGAGAATGGGAGAAAGGGTGGTCAACCCAGGCAGAGATCCCGATACCTGGGCAAGCCTATTACACTCAGGGGGTCGGCCGGTGCCCTGAGGGGGCCGCACTAGTGACTGAACTACCCATCAGCCATGCATCTCCTCGCCGTGCGGCAGCAACTTGAGATTCGGGGTGGTTTTTATAGAGGGCCACTCCCTCGCAGTCCGGGCGGTGAAGCCAAGACCCTCGGTCCCGTCAGCAGCCGCGAGACGTGATCCACGACACTGCACACTACGGGGTTACGATATGCTCTAGACGGTGACAACGGGGACAAAAGTCAAAAGAAAGGGAGCAACAAAAGGGAGGGGAAAACAAAGTGGACTCAGAACCACAAAAGGGGGGGGGGGGACAAAACAAAGGGGCAAAGAAAGGGGGGAGAATCGTCAGAGTGACGAGAAGGGACCCCGTTGTCTGTTCAGCGGCAGGGTGAGTGCACGCCGAACCCGTCAAAGCGGCTCTCCCATGTCCACTCTAAAACAGAGCGGTACTGGGAGAGCCGGGCCCAAAGAGAGGGCCTCCGGCTTGGGGATGGGACAAACGTCCATCCCCCCGCCACCGGTGCCGAACGCGACGGCACAAGGCACCGGTTGTCAGAATATTAGCCGCCAGCAATAATGAAGAGCATTATTGCCAACGTTGCCCAGGGTGTACCACGAGGAGGTTTTCTGACAAACACCCTAAACCGAACTGGACTAACCTTTTTTTTTTTTTTTTTTTTTTTGTTACCCAGGAAAAATGCTTCATGCACTGCCCGCCGGCTAGAGGACGGCACCGGCGGGGGAGTGTGGGACTCCCAGCAAGACGCGCTGGTCTACCCACTAAAGACCACCCCCTGGGGTGTTCCCTCTCTCATCCAATAGGGGGGGCCAGTTGGGAGCTCTAGGAGGATTCATCCATAGCAGGCCCCCCCATGTGGGTGTGGGCCGGGTCAGGTAGAAGGCGCGCGGGAACACCGCGCGCGCCCTCTCGGGGTTCCTAATTTACGGGTGGCAGGGTCCTCTCAGGCCTTGCCACCCGGAACCCTTAAGTGGGGGGCAGGAGAGCGACAAAAGCGCGTCTCCTGCGCCCTCTCCTCCGGCGGCGGACTTCCGGGGCGTAAGGATCATCCTCACGCCCCCGTTCCGCCGCCTCCTTCTGCGAGATGACAGTCTCGCAGAAGGATCTCATTGCGCCCCAGCACCTGTCGTCGCCGACCATCCTGGATACGACGGTCGGCAACGAGAGGTCGGGGCCAATCACAGCGACCAGGGCGCAGCGCTCCGCGGCCCACGCTTGACACTCCTCCAGCGTGTGCTGCGCCGTGTCCTGGTCACACTCCTCACAATGGTTGCACCTGGTTGTCGGCTCCCTACCGGCTATCTTGCAGAGGTACTCCCCGAAACAGCCGTGTCCGGAGAGCACCTGAGTAAGCCGGTAGGTGAGCGGTCCGCGCCGTCTGTCCGTCCACTGCCTTAGTACTGGACGGACAGCCTCGACGGTCCTCACCCCGTAGCGGGGCTGGGCCAGTCTACCTTCCCACTTCTCCTCGAGGACCAGTCGAGCCTGGGACCTTCGCGTCTCCACCGCACAATGCGTGGGTTCCTCACCATGGAGCCGGAGGTCCGCGCGCCAGTAATACACCGACGCCTGGACCTCCGCCTCCAAATCCCAAGGCGGTGATGCCACCAAAACGCACGCCGCCTCAAAGGAGACGGTGCGGTACACCCGCGACACCCTGATCGCCATCGCCCTCTGCGGTTTCCTCAGGAGGGCGACGTTTTGGCGATCGAGGGCGTCAGCCCAAATGGGCGCTCCATAAAGGGCCATCGACCGCACCACCCCCAAATAGAGGCGGCGGCAGACGACACTCGGCCCCCCGATATTCGGCAGCAAAGAGCTAAGCGCTCCTGCCGCCGACATCAGCCGGGGGGCCAGGCGGCTAAAATGGACGCGAAAGTTCCAGCGGCCGTCGAGGTGGAGCCCCAAGTATTTCATACTCGGCTCCACCCCGATGCGGACCCCTCCAACGATGATGTGGGCATCTGGTGGCGGCGCCCGCCGAGGCCCATGAAATAATAGGGCCTCGGACTTTTCCAGCGCCACCTCCAGTCCCAACATCCTAATCCTGCCGACAACCAGGGCAACTCCAGCCGTGGCAAGACCGGCAGCTGCCCCGTAATCCTCTCCCCGGGCCGTCACCAGCGTGTCGTCGGCGTAACAAGTTACGCCGACTCCCGGGGGCAAACCTAACATTTTTTTTTTTTTTTTGTTTTTTTTTGTTACCCAGGAAAAATGCTTCATGCACTGCCCGCCGGCTAGGGGACGGCACCGGCGGGGGAGTGTGGGACTCCCAGCGAGACGCGCTGGTCTACCCACTAAAAAACCTGGGGTGTTCCCTCTCTCATCCAATAGGGGGGGCCAGTTGGGAGCTCTAGGAGGATTCATCCATAGCAGGCCCCCCCATGTGGGTGTGGGCCGGGTCAAACGGACCCGGCCACCTCTCGTCCCCAGGGGAGAGCCTGACCGCTCTCCCCTTTCGACGGTAGAAGGCGCGCGGGAACACCGCGCGCGCCCTCTCGGGGTTCCTAATTTACGGGTGGCAGGGTCCCCTCAGGCCTTGCCACCCGGAACCCTTAAGTGGGGGGCAGGAGAGCGACAAAAGCGCGTCTCCTGCGCCCTCTCCTCCGGCGGCGGACTTCCGGGGCGTAAGGATCATCCTCACGCCCCCGTTCCGCCGCCTCCTTCTGCGAGATGACAGTCTCGCAGAAGGACCTCATTGCGCCCCAGCACCTGTCGTCGCCGACCATCCTGGATACGACGGTCGGCAACGAGAGGTCGGGGCCAATCACAGCGACCAGGGCGCAGCGCTCCACGACCCACGCCGGACACTCCTCCAGCGTGTGCTGCGCCGTGTCCTGGTCACACTCCTCACAATGGTTGCACCTGGTTGTCGGCTCCCTACCGGCTATCTTGCAGAGGTACTCCCCGAAACAGCCGTGTCCGGAGAGCACCTGAGTGAGCCGGTAGGTGAGCGGTCCGCGCCGTCTGTCCGTCCACTGCCTTAGTACTGGACGGACAGCCTCGACGGTCCTCACCCCGTAGCGGGGCTGGGCCAGTCTGTCTTCCCACTTCTCCTCGAGGACCAGTCGAGCCTGGGACCTTCGCGTCTCCACCGCACAATGCGTGGGTTCCTCGCCATGGAGCCGGAGGTCTGCGCGCCAGTAATACACCGACGCCTGGACCTCCGCCTCCAAATCCCAAGGCGGTGATGCCGCCAAAACGCACGCCGCCTCATAGGAGACGATGCGGTACGCCCGCGACACCCTGATCGCCATCGCCCTCTGCGGTTTCCTCAGGAGGGCGACGTTATGGCGATCGAGGGCGTCAGCCCAAATGGGCGCTCCATAAAGGGCCATCGACCGCACCACCCCCAAATAGAGGCGGCGGCAGACGACACTCGGCCCCCCGATATTCGGCAGCAAAGAGCTAAGCGCTCCTGCCGCCGACATCAGCCGGGGGGCCAGGCGGCTAAAATGGACGCGAAAGTTCCAGCGGCCGTCGAGGTGGAGCCCCAAGTATTTCATACTCTGCTCCACCCCTCCAACGATGATGTGGGCATCTGGTGGCGGCGCCCGCCGAGGCCCATGAAATAATAGGCATTTTTTAGGCCCATTTTCCAGCGCCACCTCCAGTCCCAACATCCTAATCCTGCCGACAACCAGGGCAACTCCAGCCGTGGCAAGACGGGCAGCTGCCCCGTAATCCTCTCCCCGGGCCGTCACCAGCGTGTCGTCGGCGTAACAAGTTACGCCGACTCCCGGGGGCAGGGCGCCCCGCAGCACCCAGTCGTAGCCGATGTTCCACAGGATCGGACCCAGAACCGATCCCTGTGGGACACCGCACGACACCTCCCTCCGGAACGTCTCTCCGTTCCGCCCCACACAAAACACACTCCTCTGGTGCAGGTAGTCCCCGACTATTCGGCGCAGATAGGGAGGCACCCCATGAAATCGGAGCGCCTCCCTGATAGTCGCCCACGGCAGGGTGTTGAACGCGTTGGCGATGTCTAAAGACACCGCCAACATCACCCCGCGCGAGGCGACCGCCTCTTCCGAGAGGGCCTTGACGCGACTAATCGCGTCAATCGTCGATCGGCCCTCCCGGAAACCGAACTGAAGTTCGGACAAGTCGGGGCCCACCCGCACCAGGTGCCTGGAGAGGCGGGCAAAAACAACACGCTCAAAGAGCTTACCCACCTCATCCAGCAGCACTATGGGGCGGTACGCGGAGGGAGAGTCCGCGGGGCGGCCCTCCTTTCTCAGGAGGACCAGCTTACCCGTCTTCCACATGGGAGGGAACCGTCCCGACTCCAGACAGGCGCTAAACAGCCTGAGGAGCCAGTCCCCTAGGGCGTCGTAGGCCAAAACCCAGGCGCGGCCAGGAATTCCGTCCGGCCCCGGGGCGGTGTTTTTACCCCGGAGCCGCATCATTGCCGCGCCGAGCTCCGCCATTGTAACTTCTGGCGCCCCGGCATCAGCACCGCCCTCCTCAATTTCGGGCGGCGCCATTACGGGAGGCGAGTGCTCCGCTCTCGAAGGAAAGAGAGCGGAGACCACCTCCTCCAATTGCCGGGGCTGGAGACTCTCGGTGACCGGTGGGGCCCAGGGGCGCAACTTGCCCCTGACCGCCTTGTACGGACGGCCCCACGGATCTGCCTCGAGAGTCCCCAGGAACTCTTCCCATCTTTGGGTTTTGGCCTCGCTGATGGCGGACTGCAGGGCGTACTTACGCTGTTTGTACGCATCCCGCAGCCGTGCCTCCACGGTCTGGTCACGGTACCGCCTGCGTCGGCGGTACCTAGTGTACTGGCGACGCGCCGCAATGCACGCGGCGCGTTTCTCGCTGATGTCTTCAGACCACCAGTACACCTGACGCCTCGGAGGTCGAGCACTGGCCCGGGGCATCGACGCGTCGCAAATCAGCGTCATCGCGCCCCGGAACCACTCTGCTTCTAGCTCGACCTCCACAGGCCCTTCGCCCATCGGGGTCCAGGCCTGGACGATGGAGGCTTCCACCAGCACGTCTACATTGAGACGTTTCAACGCCCATCGTGGGGACGACGGGGTGTGCACTCTCCTCGGGCGATCGTCCGGGATCGCTGGTGAGGCGGAGACGTCGAACCGCACGTAACGGTGGTCCGACAGAGACTCCGCCTCGACCAGCACTTGCCAGTCCCGGACGCGGCGCGCTACGGCAGGGCTTGCAAACGAAATGTCCACAATGGACTCGCCCTGCCAGCGCACGCACGTTGCGACCGAACCCCGGTTCAGAACCACGAGGCCGGTCGCAATCGCCCACTCCTCCAGCGCGTCGCCGCGAGCGTCGGTGACAGGGGATCCCCAAGCCGTTGATTTGGCATTGAAGTCCCCCGCCACCACGACCGGACGCGATGGGTACCGATTAATCACGGCCCCCACCGCGCCCAAAAATCGCTCAAACTCGGCGAGGCGCCGGTTCGGGGAGAAGTACACCCCGATCAGAACGGTTCCCTCCCAATCAACGCCCCAAGTATTTCATACTCGGCTCCACCCCGATGCGGACCCCTCAACGATGATGTGGGCATCTGGTGGCGGCGCCCGCCGAGGCCCATGAAATAATAGGGCCTCGGACTTTTCCAGCGCCACCTCCAGTCCCAACATCCTAATCCTGCCGACAACCAGGGCAACTTCAGCCGTGGCAAGACGGGCAGCTGCCCCGTAATCCTCTCCCCGGGCCGTCACCAGCGTGTCGTCGGCGTAACAAGTTACGCCGACTCCCGGGGGCAGGGCGCCCCGCAGCACCCAGTCGTAGCCGATGTTCCACAGGATCGGACCCAGAACCGATCCCTGTGGGACACCGCACGACACCTCCCTCCGGAACGTCTCTCCGTTCCGCCCCACACAAAACACACTCCTCTGGTGCAGGTAGTCCCCGACTATTCGGCGCAGATAGGGAGGCACCCCATGAAATCGGAGCGCCTCCCTGATAGTCGCCCACGGCAGGGTGTTGAACGCGTTGGCGATGTCTAAGGACACCGCCAACATCACCCCGCGCGAGGCGACCGCCTCTTCCGAGAGGGCCTTGACGCGACTAATCGCGTCAATCGTCGATCGGCCCTCCCGGAAACCGAACTGAAGTTCGGACAAGTCGGGGCCCACCCGCACCAGGTGCCTGGAGAGGCGGGCAAAAACAACACGCTCAAAGAGCTTACCCACCTCATCCAGCAGCACTATGGGGCGGTACGCGGAGGGAGAGTCCGCGGGGCGGCCCTCCTTTCTCAGGAGGACCAGCTTACCCGTCTTCCACATGGGAGGGAACCGTCCCGACTCCAGACAGGCGCTAAACAGCCTGAGGAGCCAGTCCCCTAGGGCGTCGTAGGCCAAAACCCAGGCGCGGCCAGGAATTCCGTCCGGCCCCGGGGCGGTGTTTTTACCCCGGAGCCGCATCATTGCCGCGCCGAGCTCCGCCATTGTAACTTCTGGCGCCCCGGCATCAGCACCGCCCTCCTCAATTTCGGGCGGCGCCATTACGGGAGGCGAGTGCTCCGCTCTCGAAGGAAAGAGAGCGGAGACCACCTCCTCCAATTGCCGGGGCTGGAGACTCTCGGTGACCGGTGGGGCCCAGGGGCGCAACTTGCCCCTGACCGCCTTGTACGGACGGCCCCACGGATCTGCCTCGAGAGTCCCCAGGAACTCTTCCCATCTTTGGGTTTTGGCCTCGCTGATGGCGGACTGCAGGGCGTACTTACGCTGTTTGTACGCATCCCGCAGCCGTGCCTCCACGGTCTGGTCACGGTACCGCCTGCGTCGGCGGTACCTAGTGTACTGGCGACGCGCCGCAATGCACGCGGCGCGTTTCTCGCTGATGTCTTCAGACCACCAGTACACCTGACGCCTCGGAGGTCGAGCACTGGCCCGGGGCATCGACGCGTCGCAAATCAGCGTCATCGCGCCCCGGAACCACTCTGCTTCTAGCTCGACCTCCACAGGCCCTTCGCCCATCGGGGTCCAGGCCTGGACGATGGAGGCTTCCACCAGCACGTCTACATTGAGACGTTTCAACGCCCATCGTGGGGACGACGGGGTGTGCACTCTCCTCGGGCGATCGTCCGGGATCGCTGGTGAGGCGGAGACGTCGAACCGCACGTAACGGTGGTCCGACAGAGACTCCGCCTCGACCAGCACTTGCCAGTCCCGGACGCGGCGCGCTACGGCAGGGCTTGCAAACGAAATGTCCACAATGGACTCGCCCTGCCAGCGCACGCACGTTGCGACCGAACCCCGGTTCAGAACCACGAGGCCGGTCGCAATCGCCCACTCCTCCAGCGCGTCGCCGCGAGCGTCAGTGACAGGGGATCCCCAAGCCGTTGATTTGGCATTGAAGTCCCCCGCCACCACGACCGGACGCGATGGGTACCGATTAATCACGGCCCCCACCGCGCCCAAAAATCGCTCAAGCTCGGCGAGGCGCCGGTTCGGAGAGAAGTACACCCCGATCAGAACGGTTCCCTCCCAATCAACACACACATAACCCTCGCCCCTGTCTGTCATCACCAGGAGCGAGGGTCCAGATGAAACAATAGCCGCCGAGCCCCCGAGGTCCCCAAACCAGTTGTGACGGCTGGGGACGCAGTAAGGCTCGGCGACCACGGCGATGTCTATTGACCACTCCGCCATGTGCTGCAGCAAGATATCCTGCGCCCTGGCGGAGTGGTTAACATTCACCTGAAGGAGGCGATGGACCATAATTAATTAGATGTCCATCGCCTCCCTACTGCTCCCTGCTTGGGAGGGGGCCGGGGCGGCCAGAGTCCTGGCGACCGCCCCTCTGGCCCTACGTCTTTTTGGTGGGGAGCAAGATTTGCTCCCCATCCGGTGCTCCGCCGGCTTTCCTGCAGCCAAACAGATGCTGCAGGAAAGTTTTGCGGCGGAGCAGGCGGCGGCTTTGTGGCCGGGCTGGCCGCAGCGAAAACAAAAGTCGCTGCGATCAGTTTCAGCGGTGCATTGCTGCCTCACGTGCCCCGGTTCGAGGCAGCGGTAGCACCGCCTAGGCCTCGGCTCCAGGAGCTTCACCTGAGCCGAGACCATCCCGACCAGCAAACGGCCGGCCGCAACCTTCTTCGCCGCAGCGATGGGACAGCGCACCACAACCGTGCACAGTCCGCTCTCGCTGCGGCGCATCTCCCCCACCCTGACCTGCGCCTGAGGGCAGGCTCCGGCTTGTGCCACCGCAGCGGCGACATCCTCGGAGGAGGCCGAGTCGTCCAGCCCGGTTATCCGCATTTCGGCGGACTTCACCGGGCGGGAGATCTTAACCTCCTCAGGCGTGAACAGGGACCGAATTGTAGCGGCTACCCTGTCCACCTTGTCGCCGGAGGTGGCACCTGGGACCTCTAAAATTCTGGCCCCAGTGGCGGCAACTTTAAAACAAACGCCTCCAGCGAGGCCCATCTCGGCGAGATTCGCCTTCATGGCCTGAGTGGCCCGCCGGAGGACGCCCGCGTAGCTCACTCCTTGCCGGAGCCCCTCCTCTGTCAGCTCCACCACAACGGCGGTGGAGCGTGGAGGGCGCAGGTCAGCCGGGCGGAGGCCCTTCTTTTTATTCAAGACCTGGGGAGCCCGGGAGGCCTTCTTCTTCTTCTCCTTCCTCTTCCTCCTGGTGACCTCCGTCCAAGGCTGTTCAGCCGACGTAGAGGCCACCGGAGCAGGTTTGGGCTGGGGGGCGGGGCGCGGCGGCGCCACAGTGGCAGTCGCCTTTCCCTTGCCCTTGCCTTTCCCCTTGGAAGAGGAAGCCGACGGTGTGGGGGCAGATGTCTGCCGTGTCACTGGCTGGCCGGAGAGCGCCGGGCCAGACGGCGCGCCCCCGACCATGCGGGGACGGCCCCCGACCATGCGGGGACGGCCCCCGAGCGGAGGGCCCGGGATCGGGACGGGCGCGAGGCCACAGCTGGCCAGGCACGCTTCTACGACGTTGCGCGCCTGAGCCACCGTGGCCCGCATCAGGTCGTCCGCCCAGGCGGGACGCTTGTCCTCCGCGGGAGTGAGGGGCTGAGCTGTGCGCCGTGAGAGAGGCGGGAACTCCTCCCGCGGCCCTCTGGCAGGCTTTGACTTGGCGGCGTCGGCCCGAGCAGCAGTGGTTGCGGCCGCCTTCATGGCCGTCACCTCCGCCCGGAGCTCCGCCAGCTGCCTATGCAGCCCCTCATTCTCCGTCGGCGCTGCTAACCTTTTTTTTTTTTTTTTTTTTTTTTTTTTGTTACCCAGGAAAAATGCTTCATGCACTGCCCGCCGGCTAGGGGACGGCACCGGCGGGGGAGTGTGGGACTCCCAGCGAGACGCGCTGGTCTACCCACTAAAAAACCTGGGGTGTTCCCTCTCTCATCCAATAGGGGGGGCCAGTTGGGAGCTCTAGGAGGATTCATCCATAGCAGGCCCCCCCATGTGGGTGTGGGCCGGGTCAAACGGACCCGGCCACCTCTCGTCCCCAGGGGAGAGCCTGACCGCTCTCCCCTTTCGACGGTAGAAGGCGCGCGGGAACACCGCGCGCGCCCTCTCGGGGTTCCTAATTTACGGGTGGCAGGGTCCCCTCAGGCCTTGCCACCCGGAACCCTTAAGTGGGGGGCAGGAGAGCGACAAAAGCGCGTCTCCTGCGCCCTCTCCTCCGGCGGCGGACTTCCGGGGCGTAAGGATCATCCTCACGCCCCCGTTCCGCCGCCTCCTTCTGCGAGATGACAGTCTCGCAGAAGGACCTCATTGCGCCCCAGCACCTGTCGTCGCCGACCATCCTGGATACGACGGTCGGCAACGAGAGGCCGGGGCCAATCACAGCGACCAGGGCGCAGCGCTCCACGACCCACGCCGGACACTCCTCCAGCGTGTGCTGCGCCGTGTCCTGGTCACACTCCTCACAATGGTTGCACCTGGTTGTCGGCTCCCTACCGGCTATCTTGCAGAGGTACTCCCCGAAACAACCGTGTCCGGAGAGCACCTGAGTGAGCCGGTAGGTGAGCGGTCAGCGCCGTCTGTCCGTCCACTGCCTTAGTACTGGACGGACAGCCTCGACGGTCCTCACCCCGTAGCGGGGCTGGGCCAGTCTGTCTTCCCACTTCTCCTCGAGGACCAGTCGAGCCTGGGACCTTCGCGTCTCCACCGCACAATGCGTGGGTTCCTCGCCATGGAGCCGGAGGTCTGCGCGCCAGTAATACACCGACGCCTGGACCTCCGCCTCCAAATCCCAAGGCGGTGATGCCGCCAAAACGCACGCCGCCTCATAGGAGACGGTGCGGTACGCCCGCGACACCCTGATCGCCATCGCCCTCTGAGGTTTCCTCAGGAGGGCGACGTTATGGCGATCGAGGGCGTCAGCCCAAATGGGCGCTCCATAAAGGGCCATCGACCGCACCACCCCCAAATAGAGGCGGCGGCAGACGACACTCGGCCCCCCGATATTCGGCAGCAAAGAGCTAAGCGCTCCTGCCGCCGACATCAGCCGGGGGGCCAGGCGGCTAAAATGGACGCGAAAGTTCCAGCGGCCGTCGAGGTGGAGCCCCAAGTATTTCATACTCGGCTCCACCCCGATGCGGACCCCTCCAACGATGATGTGGGCATCTGGTGGCGGCGCCCGCCGAGGCCCATGAAATAATAGGGCCTCGGACTTTTCCAGCGCCACCTCCAGTCCCAACATCCTAATCCTGCCGACAACCAGGGCAACTCCAGCCGTGGCAAGACGGGCAGCTGCCCCGTAATCCTCTCCCCGGGCCGTCACCAGCGTGTCGTCGGCGTAACAAGTTACGCCGAAACCTAACCTAACCTTTTTTTTTTTTTTTTTTTTTGTTGGTACATCGATTTTTGAAATATTTTAACGTCTAAAAGCAGTATACATTCATACTGACAAATCTGGCACAGCGCCCCCGAAATTTTCAGTCTAGCCGATATTTCAGAATTTTTTGCCTTTAAATTTTTTGCCTTTAAATTTTTTGTTTTTTGGCAAAGACTCTGAAATTTGTCAAATTATTTTCATTAAACCGTCGTTAATCGACGCCAGGAATTATTCCCCGTCGATCGCCACCCCTTTCGACCGCCCCCGATAGTGGGAAGTGCTAAATTTGATTGTCTAAATTCCAAATAAATCATAAACCGAGGTGTAATGGTACATCGATTTTTGAAATATTTTAACGTCTAAAAGCAGTATACATTCATATTTTTTCAGCGGGTTTTCAGCTGAAACTCTTAATTCGTTTTGTCTGGCACAGCGCCCCCGAAATTTTCAGTCTAGCCGATATTTCAGAATTTTTTGCCTTTAAATTTTTTGCCTTTAAATTTTTTGTTTTTTGGCAAAGACTCTGAAATTTGTCAAATTATTTTCATTAAACCGTCGTTAATCGACGCCAGGAATTATTCCCCGTCGATCGCCACCCCTCTCGACCGCCCCCGATAGTGGGAAGTGCTAAATTTTATTGTCTAAATTCCAAATAAATCATAAACCGAGGTGTAATGGTACATCGATTTTTGAAATATTTTAACGTCTAAAAGCAGTATACATTCATATTTTTTCAGCGGGTTTTCAGCTGAAACTCTTAATTCGTTTTGTCTGGCACAGCGCCCCCGAAATTTTCAGTCTAGCCGATATTTCAGAATTTTTTGCCTTTAAATTTTTTGCCTTTAAATTTTTTGTTTTTTGGCAAAGACTCTGAAATTTGTCAAATTATTTTCATTAAACCGTCGTTAATCGACGCCAGGAATTATTCCCCGTCGATCGCCACCCCTCTCGACCGCCCCCGATAGTGGGAAGTGCTAAATTTTATTGTCTAAATTCCAAATAAATCATAAACCGAGGTGTAATGGTACATCGATTTTTGAAATATTTTAACGTCTAAAAGCAGTATACATTCATATTTTTTCAGCGGGTTTTCAGCTGAAACTCTTAATTCGTTTTGTCTGGCACAGCGCCCCCGAAATTTTCAGTCTAGCCGATATTTCAGAATTTTTTGCCTTTAAATTTTTAGCCTTTAAATTTTTTGTTTTTTGGCAAAGACTCTGAAGTTTGTCAAATTATTTTCATTAAACCGTCGTTAATCGACGCCAGGAATTATTCCCCGTCGATCGCCACCCCTCTCGACCGCCCCCGATAGTGGGAAGTGCTAAATTTTATTGTCTAAATTCCAAATAAATCATAAACCGAGGTGTAATGGTACATCGATTTTTGAAATATTTTAACGTCTAAAAGCAGTATACATTCATATTTTTTCAGCGGGTTTTCAGCTGAAACTCTTAATTCGTTTTGTCTGGCACAGCGCCCCCGAAATTTTCAGTCTAGCCGATATTTCAGAATTTTAAGCCTTTAAATTTTTTGCCTTTAAATTTTTTGTTTTTTGGCAAAGACTCTGAAATTTGTCAAATTATTTTCATTAAACCGTCGTTAATCGACGCCAGGAATTATTCCCCGTCGATCGCCACCCCTTTCGACCGCCCCCGATAGTGGGAAGTGCTAAATTTGATTGTCTAAATTCCAAATAAATCATAAACCGAGGTGTAATGGTACATCGATTTTTGAAATATTTTAACGTCTAAAAGCAGTATACATTCATATTTTTTCAGCGGGTTTTCAGCTGAAACTCTTAATTCGTTTTGTCTGGCACAGCGCCCCCGAAATTTTCAGTCTAGCCGATATTTCAGAATTTTTTGCCTTTAAATTTTTTGCCTTTAAATTTTTTGTTTTTTGGCAAAGACTCTGAAATTTGTCAAATTATTTTCATTAAACCGTCGTTAATCGACGCCAGGAATTATTCCCCGTCGATCGCCACCCCTCTCGACCGCCCCCGATAGTGGGAAGTGCTAAATTTTATTGTCTAAATTCCAAATAAATCATAAACCGAGGTGTAATGGTACATCGATTTTTGAAATATTTTAACGTCTAAAAGCAGTATACATTCATATTTTTTCAGCGGGTTTTCAGCTGAAACTCTTAATTCGTTTTGTCTGGCACAGCGCCCCCGAAATTTTCAGTCTAGCCGATATTTCAGAATTTTTTGCCTTTAAATTTTTTGTTTTTTGGCAAAGACTCTGAAATTTGTCAAATTATTTTCATTAAACCGTCGTTAATCGACGCCAGGAATTATTCCCCGTCGATCGCCACCCCTCTCGACCGCCCCCGATAGTGGGAAGTGCTAAATTTTATTGTCTAAATTCCAAATAAATCATAAACCGAGGTGTAATGGTACATCGATTTTTGAAATATTTTAACGTCTAAAAGCAGTATACATTCATATTTTTTCAGCGGGTTTTCAGCTGAAACTCTTAATTCGTTTTGTCTGGCACAGCGCCCCCGAAATTTTCAGTCTAGCCGATATTTCAGAATTTTTTGCCTTTAAATTTTTAGCCTTTAAATTTTTTGTTTTTTGGCAAAGACTCTGAAGTTTGTCAAATTATTTTCATTAAACCGTCGTTAATCGACGCCAGGAATTATTCCCCGTCGATCGCCACCCCTCTCGACCGCCCCCGATAGTGGGAAGTGCTAAATTTTATTGTCTAAATTCCAAATAAATCATAAACCGAGGTGTAATGGTACATCGATTTTTGAAATATTTTAACGTCTAAAAGCAGTATACATTTATATTTTTTCAGCGGGTTTTCAGCTGAAACTCTTAATTCGTTTTGTCTGGCACAGCGCCCCCGAAATTTTCAGTCTAGCCGATATTTCAGAATTTTTTGCCTTTAAATTTTTTGCCTTTAAATTTTTTGTTTTTTGGCAAAGACTCTGAAATTTGTCAAATTATTTTCATTAAACCGTCGTTAATCGACGCCAGGAATTATTCCCCGTCGATCGCCACCCCTCTCGACCGCCCCCGATAGTGGGAAGTGCTAAATTTTATTGTCTAAATTCCAAATAAATCATAAACCGAGGTGTAATGGTACATCGATTTTTGAAATATTTTAACGTCTAAAAGCAGTATACATTCATATTTTTTCAGCGGGTTTTCAGCTGAAACTCTTAATTCGTTTTGTCTGGCACAGCGCCCCCGAAATTTTCAGTCTAGCCGATATTTCAGAATTTTTTGCCTTTAAATTTTTTGCCTTTAAATTTTTTGTTTTTTGGCAAAGACTCTGAAATTTGTCAAATTATTTTCATTAAACCGTCGTTAATCGACGCCAGGAATTATTCCCCGTCGATCGCCACCCCTCTCGACCGCCCCCGATAGTGGGAAGTGCTAAATTTTATTGTCTAAATTCCAAATAAATCATAAACCGAGGTGTAATGGTACATCGATTTTTGAAATATTTTAACGTCTAAAAGCAGTATACATTCATATTTTTTCAGCGGGTTTTCAGCTGAAACTCTTAATTCGTTTTGTCTGGCACAGCGCCCCCGAAATTTTCAGTCTAGCCGATATTTCAGAATTTTTTGCCTTTAAATTTTTAGCCTTTAAATTTTTTGTTTTTTGGCAAAGACTCTGAAGTTTGTCAAATTATTTTCATTAAACCGTCGTTAATCGACGCCAGGAATTATTCCCCGTCGATCGCCACCCCTCTCGACCGCCCCCGATAGTGGGAAGTGCTAAATTTTATTGTCTAAATTCCAAATAAATCATAAACCGAGGTGTAATGGTACATCGATTTTTGAAATATTTTAACGTCTAAAAGCAGTATACATTCATATTTTTTCAGCGGGTTTTCAGCTGAAACTCTTAATTCGTTTTGTCTGGCACAGCGCCCCCGAAATTTTCAGTCTAGCCGATATTTCAGAATTTTAAGCCTTTAAATTTTTTGCCTTTAAATTTTTTGTTTTTTGGCAAAGACTCTGAAATTTGTCAAATTATTTTCATTAAACCGTCGTTAATCGACGCCAGGAATTATTCCCCGTCGATCGCCACCCCTTTCGACCGCCCCCGATAGTGGGAAGTGCTAAATTTGATTGTCTAAATTCCAAATAAATCATAAACCGAGGTGTAATGGTACATCGATTTTTGAAATATTTTAACGTCTAAAAGCAGTATACATTCATATTTTTTCAGCGGGTTTTCAGCTGAAACTCTTAATTCGTTTTGTCTGGCACAGCGCCCCCGAAATTTTCAGTCTAGCCGATATTTCAGAATTTTTTGCCTTTAAATTTTTTGCATTTAAATTTTTTGTTTTTTGGCAAAGACTCTGAAATTTGTCAAATTATTTTCATTAAACCGTCGTTAATCGACGCCAGGAATTATTCCCCGTCGATCGCCACCCCTCTCGACCGCCCCCGATAGTGGGAAGTGCTAAATTTTATTGTCTAAATTCCAAATAAATCATAAACCGAGGTGTAATGGTACATCGATTTTTGAAATATTTTAACGTCTAAAAGCAGTATACATTCATATTTTTTCAGCGGGTTTTCAGCTGAAACTCTTAATTCGTTTTGTCTGGCACAGCGCCCCCGAAATTTTCAGTCTAGCCGATATTTCAGAATTTTTTGCCTTTAAATTTTTTGTTTTTTGGCAAAGACTCTGAAATTTGTCAAATTATTTTCATTAAACCGTCGTTAATCGACGCCAGGAATTATTCCCCGTCGATCGCCACCCCTCTCGACCGCCCCCGATAGTGGGAAGTGCTAAATTTTATTGTCTAAATTCCAAATAAATCATAAACCGAGGTGTAATGGTACATCGATTTTTGAAATATTTTAACGTCTAAAAGCAGTATACATTCATATTTTTTCAGCGGGTTTTCAGCTGAAACTCTTAATTCGTTTTGTCTGGCACAGCGCCCCCGAAATTTTCAGTCTAGCCGATATTTCAGAATTTTTTGCCTTTAAATTTTTAGCCTTTAAATTTTTTGTTTTTTGGCAAAGACTCTGAAGTTTGTCAAATTATTTTCATTAAACCGTCGTTAATCGACGCCAGGAATTATTCCCCGTCGATCGCCACCCCTCTCGACCGCCCCCGATAGTGGGAAGTGCTAAATTTTATTGTCTAAATTCCAAATAAATCATAAACCGAGGTGTAATGGTACATCGATTTTTGAAATATTTTAACGTCTAAAAGCAGTATACATTCATATTTTTTCAGCGGGCTTTCAGCTGAAACTCTTAATTCGTTTTGTCTGGCACAGCGCCCCCGAAATTTTCAGTCTAGCCGATATTTCAGAATTTTTTGCCTTTAAATTTTTTGCCTTTAAATTTTTTGTTTTTTGGCAAAGACTCTGAAATTTGTCAAATTATTTTCATTAAACCGTCGTTAATCGACGCCAGGAATTATTCCCCGTCGATCGCCACCCCTCTCGACCGCCCCCGATAGTGGGAAGTGCTAAATTTTATTGTCTAAATTCCAAATAAATCATAAACCGAGGTGTAATGGTACATCGATTTTTGAAATATTTTAACGTCTAAAAGCAGTATACATTCATATTTTTTCAGCGGGTTTTCAGCTGAAACTCTTAATTCGTTTTGTCTGGCACAGCGCCCCCGAAATTTTCAGTCTAGCCGATATTTCAGAATTTTTTGCCTTTAAATTTTTTGCCTTTAAATTTTTTGTTTTTTGGCAAAGACTCTGAAATTTGTCAAATTATTTTCATTAAACCGTCGTTAATCGACGCCAGGAATTATTCCCCGTCGATCGCCACCCCTCTCGACCGCCCCCGATAGTGGGAAGTGCTAAATTTGATTGTCTAAATTCCAAATAAATCATAAACCGAGGTGTAATGGTACATCGATTTTTGAAATATTTTAACGTCTAAAAGCAGTATACATTCATATTTTTTCAGCGGGTTTTCAGCTGAAACTCTTAATTCGTTTTGTCTGGCACAGCGCCCCCGAAATTTTCAGTCTAGCCGATATTTCAGAATTTTTTGCCTTTAAATTTTTTGTTTTTTGGCAAAGACTCTGAAATTTTTCAAATTATTTTCATTAAACCGTCGTTAATCGACGCCAGGAATTATTCCCCGTCGATCGCCACCCCACTCGACCGCCCCCGATAGTGGGAAGTGCTAAATTTTATTGTCTAAATTCCAAATAAATCATAAACCGAGGTGTAATGGTACATCGATTTTTGAAATATTTTAACGTCTAAAAGCAGTATACATTCATATTTTTTCAGCGGGTTTTCAGCTGAAACTCTTAATTCGTTTTGTCTGGCACAGCGCCCCCGAAATTTTCAGTCTAGCCGATATTTCAGAATTTTTTGCCTTTAAATTTTTTGTTTTTTGGCAAAGACTCTGAAATTTGTCAAATTATTTTCATTAAACCGTCGTTAATCGACGCCAGGAATTATTCCCCGTCGATCGCCACCCCTCTCGACCGCCCCCGATAGTGGGAAGTGCTAAATTTGATTGTCTAAATTCCAAATAAATCATAAACCGAGGTGTAATGGTACATCGATTTTTGAAATATTTTAACGTCTAAAAGCAGTATACATTCATATTTTTTCAGCGGGTTTTCAGCTGAAACTCTTAATTCGTTTTGTCTGGCACAGCGCCCCCGAAATTTTCAGTCTAGCCGATATTTCAGAATTTTTTGCCTTTAAATTTTTTGCCTTTAAATTTTTTGTTTTTTGGCAAAGACTCTGAAATTTAGAAAGAAAGAAAAGAAAGAAAGAAAGAAATCATTCTTTATTGCCACAAAGAAATATGATTACATATTTTTCTTACAAAATAGACAAAATAATAAAAAATACAATTAAATAAACAGTTAGTAATTAAAGAAAATATATATATATACATATTATGCTATTGTGGCAACAAATGGTCTCCATTCAGCATTGATGTTGCGATAAAACCGATGTGATATCGCAACGCTGATTTTCAATGGAGACCACCGTTACGCACGGACATCAAGCCAGCTGCATACAATTTTACAACTAACAATAAATTAGAAAATTTCAAAGATACGTACCCAGAGAAAAAACAAACTATTACTCAACCCATATAAAAAGAAATAAATGACAAAAAAAATAATTAAAAAAATTAAACCTTTACAGTATGCACGTATTGTCTCATGCGGTGATCCAACCCACAACACTCCCCACCGGCAGAGGCGTGGCACACACAAACGTGCCATCCGTGCCGTCGGGACAAGAATAATAATTTTATATTGAACTTTAAATTTAAACAATGGATGACGTACATTACACGGGCGCCGCGATCCATCTGTCTCCCTTACACCGCGCATAGAGGGGGATAAAACAACTCGCGTGATATCGAGAGATCGCTCCTCGCAATACACGGCCAAACCGGCTCGGCAGCAATGCGCGCGAGTCTCGCGAATTTCGTAAACAACGCTCATACACAACAAACAAAACATCATGCTCACTAGCGGATTTTTCTATGCTGTTATCTATAACTTGCAAATAGAAAGGCAGCCAACGGGACCACAAAATGCAAAACCAGCCTCCCGACATGCATTTTGATCGTTAACTGAGAGGTAAGTGATTATAATTTCCTTTTTGCTTTTGTTCATTTAAGAGAAATGATTTAAAGTGTTTTTTAAACGTAAATTTACTTGTTTTAGATCGACACGGTGGCGGGATGCTGTTCCAGCATTTGGTGGCTGCGTATTTGAAGCAACCTCTAAAAGCAGTGGTTCTATACATTGGGACGGACAGCGGCACTGTTGTGGATCGTGTATGGTATTTTAAACGATCTTGCCTCCAATCCAATTGCGCATAGAGGTATTTAGGCTTTTTTGTGATTATAACACCGAATAATAAATTTGCCAGATGAAGTCTTCGCCTTGCCTGCATTTTTAACATATCGCCTTCATTTAAAAATGGCGTGACATGGTTACGACGTGGTATATGAAAACAGAACCTAGCGCATGCGTTTTGGACCCGTTGTATGAGTTTTTCGGTTCTAGATAATAAGCAGGGCCCGTATACGGTGTCACAGTAGTTAAGCTTTGCCAGTACTAGGCTGTCTACTAGTCTTTTTCTAATCTCGACACTGAGATATTGCTTGAAGCGGTAAAGAAGTTTTAGCCTATAGAAACAATTCCTAACCATGGTACCTATATGCTTTTCAAAACGTAGTTCGGGATCTATGACTAATCCTAGATTGCAAGCGCTATCTACGCGGTTAATACTATCACTTTTTATTTTTATATCTGGTCGGGCGCATAATATGGAACCGATTTGACTCTTGCTTCCCATGATAAGAAACTTAGATTTACGGGGATTTAGTACTAGAGAGTTCAATTCAGACCAGGTTATTATTCTTTCCAGCTCGTCGTTCATTTTTTGTACCGATAATAATGTATCGCTGGGTTTAAATGACAAATACAGCTGGATATCGTCCGCATACATATGATATTTGCATACTCGCATGCATCTTGTAATATCGGCACTGTATATAATGTAAAGAAGGGGCCCGAGCAGAGAACCTTGTGGTATTCCTCTGGTTACTAACCGCGATGATGATGTTGTAGTGGAACCGTCCTCTTTACGAAGCTCAACTCTCTGCGACCTCTTGCATAGGTAACTATCAAACCATTTTATAGAATTTTGGTCAAAGCCGTAGTATGCAAGTTTTGATAACAGCAGATTCATGTTAATAGCATCAAATGCCCGGGTATAATCAAGTAGTGTGAGTAGTGTCCCCTCACCATGATCACGGGCTTCAAGGATACTGCCTACTACGTCTGCCAGCGCTGTGGCAGTACCACGTCCAGACCTGAAACCCGATTGAAGCTCAGGCAGAACATCATTTGCCTCTAAGTAGTCGGATACCTGAGTGTAAACTACACGCTCAAGTATCTTTGACAGACATGGCAGTATGTATGCTGATTGGGCGAAGATCATTGACTGACATCGGGTTACTATTTTTTGGTATCGGCCGGACGATTGCGCTGCGCCACAATTCGGGAAAGGTATTAGTGTCTAGCGACCGGTTTATAATTGCGGTGATTGTACTTAGGGACTGGGGCAGCGTAAGTTGTATCATGTCCTTCGTGATGCCATCTGTCCCTTGCGCATTTGTCGAAATTTTATAAATTGCTTTAGAAATTGCTTTTTCGGACACGTTTTTAAAAGAGAAGGTTGTTTGCCCATGCCTGTGATATTCGAAGAATGAAAGTTGCGAAATGGCGGCATTGGAATTACCCGGTACATCCAAAAATGCTTTATTAATCTCGTCAGGATCACATAAATAATTTGGCAGAGAGTTATAGTTGTTATTGCTCGGGTATACGTGTTCTTTTAAATTTTTCCATAATGTTTTGGAGTCATTCATATGCTCATTTATATGTTGAGTAAAATAAGCCCGCTTTTCATTATTTAAAGCATTTATAGCGGTTTTTTTAAGTTGAAGGTAATACACTCTGTGGTCTTCGAGTTTAGTGAGTCGATATCGGCAACGCGCTTCATTTCGCAGCTTAAACATTAATTTGATGTTTTCAGTGATCCATGGCGTCAGGCGGCACTTAAACAACTTACATTTGATGGGAGCATGTAAATCAAATATGCTATGTATGTGCGCGTTAAAGGTAGACACCATCACGTTAACATCTTGTAGGTTACGTATATGATCCCATGGTATAAGACCGAGGTCCCGCTCAAACTTATCTATAAGTATATCCTTAAGAGGCCGATACACAACAAATCTATTTTTCTCTTTGTCCTTTTTTAATAATAATTGACATGTAATGAATGAATGATGCCCAAGGTCACTTATATGGTCAATAATTAAATCTTTGTATGGGGCATCTGTGCAGATAACATCTATCAATGTACCACTATTACCTACAAAATGTGTTGGCATGTTAACAATTTGATCAAGTCCGCAGTAGTTTATAAAGTTGTTAAGCTTTGTTGTGTTATTATTATTAATTGTCAGCATGTCAATGTTTAGATCGCCCAGTAAGACAACGTGGTCATATGGAGCGAGTGCGGTAATACTTTCCGTCATCGCATCAAGAAACCGGTCCACATCTAGCCATGGTGGGCGGTACGCTGTACCTATGAGTATTTTTTTCTTATTTACATTCATAGAAAGCCATATTTGCTCCACCTGAAATTGTTCCGGATGAAGTCTAAGTCTGACACTCAATCCGGTTTTTATATAAAAGCCCACCCCGCCTCCACGCCCTTCGCGGACCGATACTGGACGCGGCACGTGTTTTAATCGGTAACCTGGGACACAGGGAGCTCGTCCGTCTTCACCCGGTCGTAACCATGTCTCGTTGATCGCCATTATATCTACACTGTAAGTACTCATGGCTATCAAAAACTCATCCTGATTAGTTGCAAGCGATCCCGCGTTAAATAAACCAACTTTCAAGTACTTGCTACCAATCATTATACGTATGGTAAATGGCGTTCAACACAATATCAAATAGTACCTCGCACATTTTAGCATATTGTATGTAGGCATAGTATTTGTGTATGATGTTGTTACTATGCGTACAGCTGTTGTTTTGTGTTAGTTGCAAGGCGCTCAGTTTTATGTTGATGTATAAGTGATCTTTGTGTATAGAAATATAATGTATAATATAGTTATAATAGATTGGTATTATCGTAATGACAAGAGGCAGCTTGTGACAATACAATTGAATAAAGCAATTATAATAATACAAATAACATGTTGGTATGTCATCAGTCAAAAGTAATGTGTAAATATGACAACCTTGTGATATTAAACGACATGACTGGAATGCTAGTCGACAGATATACTTAATTAATTTAAGAACAATATGTTTTAGCTTTAAGATACATTTACGCGGTTTACTGAGGATTATTTTCGTTGAAGATACGTCGTAAATCAGCTTCTGTGCGGACAAAAAAGGCCGAATCACCAGACTTTTGTCTGGCAAGTATGCGACCTCGCTTTGTCCACACAAACCGCCAGCCAAGACGATGTGCTGACTCCCGCGCCTGTCGAAATAACATCCGGTTCGTCTTTGTTAGGCGTTCATTGACGTAAAACCGCCTCGGCGAACCCGACACACCGAGTTCTGCCGTGGTCGCGCCCCGCCGCACTCGCGCCGCACGCAGCAGCTCGTCGCGCACGTCTCGCCGCGCCAGGCGCACGACTACGGGGCGCGGGCGCACCTCCTGTGCCCCCTCCGGGCTGGTTGCGTTGATGTGTCTGCCGCCGATACGATCCACGCTCACTATGTCGCGCTCCTCCATGCCGACACCCAATTTCACCGCCATGGCTGTCATGATATGGACAAGATTCTCGCCCCTGTTCTCTGGAATGTTGGTTGTCAAATTATTTTCATTAAACCGTCGTTAATCGACGCCAGGAATTATTCCCCGTCGATCGCCACCCCTCTCGACCGCCCCCGATAGTGGGAAGTGCTAAATTTTATTGTCTAAATTCCAAATAAATCATAAACCGAGGTGTAATGGTACATCGATTTTTGAAATATTTTAACGTCTAAAAGCAGTATACATTCATATTTTTTCAGCGGGTTTTCAGCTGAAACTCTTAATTCGTTTTGTCTGGCACAGCGCCCCCGAAATTTTCAGTCTAGCCGATATTTCAGAATTTTTTGCTTTTAAATTTTTTGCCTTTAATTTTTTTGTTTTTTGGCAAAGACTCTGAAATTTGTCAAATTATTTTCATTAAACCGTCGTTAATCGACGCCAGGAATTATTCCCCGTCGATCGCCACCCCTCTCGACCGCCCCCGATAGTGGGAAGTGCTAAATTTGATTGTCTAAATTCCAAATAAATCATAAACCGAGGTGTAATGGTACATCGATTTTTGAAATATTTTAACGTCTAAAAGCAGTATACATTCATATTATTTCAGCGGGTTTTCAGCTGAAACTCTTAATTCGTTTTGTCTGGCACAGCGCCCCCGAAATTTTCCGTCTAGCCGATATTTCAGAATTTTTTGCCTTTAAATTTTTTGTTTTTTGGCAAAGACTCTGAAATTTGTCAAATTATTTTCATTAAACCGTCGTTAATCGACGCCAGGAATTATTCCCCGTCGATCGCCACCCCTCTCGACCGCCCCCGATAGTGGGAAGTGCTAAATTTTATTGTCTAAATTCCAAATAAATCATAAACCGAGGTGTAATGGTACATCGATTTTTGAAATATTTTAACGTCTAAAAGCAGTATACATTCATATTTTTTCAGCGGGTTTTCAGCTGAAACTCTTAATTCGTTTTGTCTGGCACAGCGCCCCCGAAATTTTCAGTCTAGCCGATATTTCAGAATTTTTTGCCTTTAAATTTTTTGCCTTTAAATTTTTTGTTTTTTGGCAAAGACTCTGAAATTTGTCAAATTATTTTCATTAAACCGTCGTTAATCGACGCCAGGAATTATTCCCCGTCGATCGCCACCCCTCTCGACCGCCCCCGATAGTGGGAAGTGCTAAATTTGATTGTCTAAATTCCAAATAAATCATAAACCGAGGTGTAATGGTACATCGATTTTTGAAATATTTTAACGTCTAAAAGCAGTATACATTCATATTTTTTCAGCGGGTTTTCAGCTGAAACTCTTAATTCGTTTTGTCTGGCACAGCGCCCCCGAAATTTTCAGTCTAGCCGATATATCAGAATTTTTTGCCTTTAAATTTTTTGTTTTTTGGCAAAGACTCTGAAATTTGTCAAATTATTTTCATTAAACCGTCATTAATCGACGCCAGGAATTATTCCCCGTCGATCGCCACCCCTCTCGACCGCCCCCGATAGTGGGAAGTGCTAAATTTTATTGTCTAAATTCCAAATAAATCATAAACCGAGGTGTAATGGTACATCGATTTTTGAAATATTTTAACGTCTAAAAGCAGTATACATTCATATTTTTTCAGCGAGTTTTCAGCTGAAACTCTTAATTCGTTTTGTCTGGCACAGCGCCCCCGAAATTTTCAGTCTAGCCGATATTTCAGAATTTTTTGCCTTTAAATTTTTTGTTTTTTGGCAAAGACTCTGAAATTTGTCAAATTATTTTCATTAAACCGTCGTTAATCGACGCCAGGAATTATTCCCCGTCGATCGCCACCCCTCTCGACCGCCCCCGATAGTGGGAAGTGCTAAATTTGATTGTCTAAATTCCAAATAAATCATAAACCGAGGTGTAATGGTACATCGATTTTTGAAATATTTTAACGTCTAAAAGCTGTATACATTCATATTTTTGCAGCGGGTTTTCAGCTGAAACTCTTAATACGTTTTGTCTGGCACAGCGCCCCCGAAATTTTCAGTCTAGTCGATATTTCAGAATTTTTTGCTTTTAAATTTTTTGCCTTTAAATTTTTTGTTTTTTGGCAAAGACTCTGAAATTTGTCAAATTATTTTCATTAAACCGTCGTTAATCGACGCCAGGAATTATTCCCCGTCGATCGCCACCCCTCTCGACCGCTCCCGATAGTGGGAAGTGCTAAATTTTATTGTCTAAATTCCAAATAAATCATAAACCGAGGTGTAATGGTACATCGATTTTTGAAATATTTTAACGTCTAAAAGCAGTATACATTCATATTTTTTCAGCGGGTTTTCAGCTGAAACTCTTAATTCGTTTTGTCTGGCACAGCGCCCCCGAAATTTTCAGTCTAGCCGGTATTTCAGAATTTTTTGCCTTTAAATTTTTTGCCTTTAAATTTTTTGTTTTTTGGCAAAGACTCTGAAATTTGTCAAATTATTTTCATTAAACCGTCGTTAATCGACGCCAGGAATTATTCCCCGTCGATCGCCACCCCTCTCGATCGCCCCCGATAGTGGGAAGTGCTAAATTTTATTGTCTAAATTCCAAATAAATCATAAACCGAGGTGTAATGGTACATCGATTTTTGAAATATTTTAACGTCTAAAAGCAGTATACATTCATATTTTTTCAGCGGGTTTTCAGCTGAAACTCTTAATTCGTTTTGTCTGGCACAGCGCCCCCGAAATTTTCAGTCTAGCCGATATTTCAGAATTTTTTGCCTTTAAATTTTTTGCCTTTAAATTTTTTGTTTTTTGGCAAAGACTCTGAAATTTGTCAAATTATTTTCATTAAACCGTCGTTAATCGACGCCAGGAATTATTCCCCGTCGATCGCCACCCCTCTCGACCGCCCCCGATAGTGGGAAGTGCTAAATTTTATTGTCTAAATTCCAAATAAATCATAAACCGAGGTGTAATGGTACATCGATTTTTGAAATATTTTAACGTCTAAAAGCAGTATACATTCATATTTTTTCAGCGGGTTTTCAGCTGAAACTCTTAATTCGTTTTGTCTGGCACAGCGCCCCCGAAATTTTCAGTCTAGCCGATATTTCAGAATTTTTTGCCTTTAAATTTTTTGCCTTTAAATTTTTTGTTTTTTGGCAAAGACTCTGAAATTTGTCAAATTATTTTCATTAAACCGTCGTTAATCGACGCCAGGAATTATTCCCCGTCGATCGCCACCCCTCTCGACCGCCCCCGATGGTGGGAAGTGCTAAATTTTATTGTCTAAATTCCAAATAAATCATAAACCGAGGTGTAATGGTACATCGATTTTTGAAATATTTTAACGTCTAAAAGCAGTATACATTCATATTTTTTCAGCGGGTTTTCAGCTGAAACTCTTAATTCGTTTTGTCTGGCACAGCGCCCCCGAAATTTTCAGTCTAGCCGATATTTCAGAATTTTTTGCCTTTAAATTTTTTGCCTTTAAATTTTTTGTTTTTGGCAAAGACTCTGAAATTTGTCAAATTATTTTCATTAAACCGTCGTTAATCGACGCCAGGAATTATTCCCCGTCGATCGCCACCCCTCTCGACCGCCCCCGATAGTGGGAAGTGCTAAATTTGATTGTCTAAATTCCAAATAAATCATAAACCGAGGTGTAATGGTACATCGATTTTTGAAATATTTTAACGTCTAAAAGCAGTATACATTCATATTTTTTCAGCGGGTTTTCAGCTGAAACTCTTAATTCGTTTTGTCTGGCACAGCGCCCCCGAAATTTTCAGTCTAGCCGATATTTCAGAATTTTTTGCCTTTAAATTTTTTGTTTTTTGGCAAAGACTCTGAAATTTGTCAAATTATTTTCATTAAACCGTCGTTAATCGACGCCAGGAATTATTCCCCGTCGATCGCCACCCCTCTCGACCGCCCCCGATAGTGGGAAGTGCTAAATTTTATTGTCTAAATTCCAAATAAATCATAAACCGAGGTGTAATGGTACATCGATTTTTGAAATATTTTAACGTCTAAAAGCAGTATACATTCATATTTTTTCAGCGGGTTTTCAGCTGAAACTCTTAATTCGTTTTGTCTGGCACAGCGCCCCCGAAATTTTCAGTCTAGCCGATATTTCAGAATTTTTTGCCTTTAAATTTTTTGCCTTTAAATTTTTTGTTTTTTGGCAAAGACTCTGAAATTTGTCAAATTATTTTCATTAAACCGTCGTTAATCGACGCCAGGAATTATTCCCCGTCGATCGCCACCCCTCTCGACCGCCCCCGATGGTGGGAAGTGCTAAATTTTATTGTCTAAATTCCAAATAAATCATAAACCGAGGTGTAATGGTACATCGATTTTTGAAATATTTTAACGTCTAAAAGCAGTATACATTCATATTTTTTCAGCGGGTTTTCAGCTGAAACTCTTAATTCGTTTTGTCTGGCACAGCGCCCCCGAAATTTTCAGTCTAGCCGATATTTCAGAATTTTTTGCCTTTAAATTTTTTGCCTTTAAATTTTTTGTTTTTGGCAAAGACTCTGAAATTTGTCAAATTATTTTCATTAAACCGTCGTTAATCGACGCCAGGAATTATTCCCCGTCGATCGCCACCCCTCTCGACCGCCCCCGATAGTGGGAAGTGCTAAATTTGATTGTCTAAATTCCAAATAAATCATAAACCGAGGTGTAATGGTACATCGATTTTTGAAATATTTTAACGTCTAAAAGCAGTATACATTCATATTTTTTCAGCGGGTTTTCAGCTGAAACTCTTAATTCGTTTTGTCTGGCACAGCGCCCCCGAAATTTTCAGTCTAGCCGATATTTCAGAATTTTTTGCCTTTAAATTTTTTGTTTTTTGGCAAAGCCTCTGAAATTTGTCAAATTATTTTCATTAAACCGTCGTTAATCGACGCCAGGAATTATTCCCCGTCGATCGCCACCCCTCTCGACCGCCCCCGATAGTGGGAAGTGCTAAATTTTATTGTCTAAATTCCAAATAAATCATAAACCGAGGTGTAATGGTACATCGATTTTTGAAATATTTTAACGTCTAAAAGCAGTATACATTCATATTTTTTCAGCGGGTTTTCAGCTGAAACTCTTAATTCGTTTTGTCTGGCACAGCGCCCCCGAAATTTTCAGTCTAGCCGATATTTCAGAATTTTTTGCCTTTAAATTTTTTGCCTTTAAATTTTTTGTTTTTTGGCAAAGACTCTGAAATTTGTCAAATTATTTTCATTAAACCGTCGTTAATCGACGCCAGGAATTATTCCCCGTCGATCGCCACCCCTCTCGACCGCCCCCGATAGTGGGAAGTGCTAAATTTTATTGTCTAAATTCCAAATAAATCATAAACCGAGGTGTAATGGTACATCGATTTTTGAAATATTTTAACGTCTAAAAGCAGTATACATTCATATTTTTTCAGCGGGTTTTCAGCTGAAACTCTTAATTCGTTTTGTCTGGCACAGCGCCCCCGAAATTTTCAGTCTAGCCGATATTTCAGAATTTTTTGCTTTTAAATTTTTTGCCTTTAATTTTTTTGTTTTTTGGCAAAGACTCTGAAATTTGTCAAATTATTTTCATTAAACCGTCGTTAATCGACGCCAGGAATTATTCCCCGTCGATCGCCACCCCTCTCGACCGCCCCCGATAGTGGGAAGTGCTAAATTTGATTGTCTAAATTCCAAATAAATCATAAACCGAGGTGTAATGGTACATCGATTTTTGAAATATTTTAACGTCTAAAAGCAGTATACATTCATATTATTTCAGCGGGTTTTCAGCTGAAACTCTTAATTCGTTTTGTCTGGCACAGCGCCCCCGAAATTTTCCGTCTAGCCGATATTTCAGAATTTTTTGCCTTTAAATTTTTTGTTTTTTGGCAAAGACTCTGAAATTTGTCAAATTATTTTCATTAAACCGTCGTTAATCGACGCCAGGAATTATTCCCCGTCGATCGCCACCCCTCTCGACCGCCCCCGATAGTGGGAAGTGCTAAATTTTATTGTCTAAATTCCAAATAAATCATAAACCGAGGTGTAATGGTACATCGATTTTTGAAATATTTTAACGTCTAAAAGCAGTATACATTCATATTTTTTCAGCGGGTTTTCAGCTGAAACTCTTAATTCGTTTTGTCTGGCACAGCGCCCCCGAAATTTTCAGTCTAGCCGATATTTCAGAATTTTTTGCCTTTAAATTTTTTGCCTTTAAATTTTTTGTTTTTTGGCAAAGACTCTGAAATTTGTCAAATTATTTTCATTAAACCGTCGTTAATCGACGCCAGGAATTATTCCCCGTCGATCGCCACCCCTCTCGACCGCCCCCGATAGTGGGAAGTGCTAAATTTGATTGTCTAAATTCCAAATAAATCATAAACCGAGGTGTAATGGTACATCGATTTTTGAAATATTTTAACGTCTAAAAGCAGTATACATTCATATTTTTTCAGCGGGTTTTCAGCTGAAACTCTTAATTCGTTTTGTCTGGCACAGCGCCCCCGAAATTTTCAGTCTAGCCGATATATCAGAATTTTTTGCCTTTAAATTTTTTGTTTTTTGGCAAAGACTCTGAAATTTGTCAAATTATTTTCATTAAACCGTCATTAATCGACGCCAGGAATTATTCCCCGTCGATCGCCACCCCTCTCGACCGCCCCCGATAGTGGGAAGTGCTAAATTTTATTGTCTAAATTCCAAATAAATCATAAACCGAGGTGTAATGGTACATCGATTTTTGAAATATTTTAACGTCTAAAAGCAGTATACATTCATATTTTTTCAGCGGGTTTTCAGCTGAAACTCTTAATTCGTTTTGTCTGGCACAGCGCCCCCGAAATTTTCAGTCTAGCCGATATTTCAGAATTTTTTGCCTTTAAATTTTTTGCCTTTAAATTTTTTGTTTTTTGGCAAAGACTCTGAAATTTGTCAAATTATTTTCATTAAACCGTCGTTAATCGACGCCAGGAATTATTCCCCGTCGATCGCCACCCCTCTCGACCGCCCCCGATAGTGGGAAGTGCTAAATTTGATTGTCTAAATTCCAAATAAATCATAAACCGAGGTGTAATGGTACATCGATTTTTGAAATATTTTAACGTCTAAAAGCTGTATACATTCATATTTTTGCAGCGGGTTTTCAGCTGAAACTCTTAATACGTTTTGTCTGGCACAGCGCCCCCGAAATTTTCAGTCTAGTCGATATTTCAGAATTTTTTGCTTTTAAATTTTTTGCCTTTAAATTTTTTGTTTTTTGGCAAAGACTCTGAAATTTGTCAAATTATTTTCATTAAACCGTCGTTAATCGACGCCAGGAATTATTCCCCGTCGATCGCCACCCCTCTCGACCGCCCCCGATAGTGGGAAGTGCTAAATTTTATTGTCTAAATTCCAAATAAATCATAAACCGAGGTGTAATGGTACATCGATTTTTGAAATATTTTAACGTCTAAAAGCAGTATACATTCATATTTTTTCAGCGGGTTTTCAGCTGAAACTCTTAATTCGTTTTGTCTGGCACAGCGCCCCCGAAATTTTCAGTCTAGCCGATATTTCAGAATTTTTTGCCTTTAAATTTTTTGCCTTTAAATTTTTTGTTTTTTGGCAAAGACTCTGAAATTTGTCAAATTATTTTCATTAAACCGTCGTTAATCGACGCCAGGAATTATTCCCCGTCGATCGCCACCCCTCTCGATCGCCCCCGATAGTGGGAAGTGCTAAATTTTATTGTCTAAATTCCAAATAAATCATAAACCGAGGTGTAATGGTACATCGATTTTTGAAATATTTTAACGTCTAAAAGCAGTATACATTCATATTTTTTCAGCGGGTTTTCAGCTGAAACTCTTAATTCGTTTTGTCTGGCACAGCGCCCCCGAAATTTTCAGTCTAGCCGATATTTCAGAATTTTTTGCCTTTAAATTTTTTGCCTTTAAATTTTTTGTTTTTTGGCAAAGACTCTGAAATTTGTCAAATTATTTTCATTAAACCGTCGTTAATCGACGCCAGGAATTATTCCCCGTCGATCGCCACCCCTCTCGACCGCCCCCGATAGTGGGAAGTGCTAAATTTTATTGTCTAAATTCCAAATAAATCATAAACCGAGGTGTAATGGTACATCGATTTTTGAAATATTTTAACGTCTAAAAGCAGTATACATTCATATTTTTTCAGCGGGTTTTCAGCTGAAACTCTTAATTCGTTTTGTCTGGCACAGCGCCCCCGAAATTTTCAGTCTAGCCGATATTTCAGAATTTTTTGCCTTTAAATTTTTTGCCTTTAAATTTTTTGTTTTTTGGCAAAGACTCTGAAATTTGTCAAATTATTTTCATTAAACCGTCGTTAATCGACGCCAGGAATTATTCCCCGTCGATCGCCACCCCTCTCGACCGCCCCCGATGATGGGAAGTGCTAAATTTTATTGTCTAAATTCCAAATAAATCATAAACCGAGGTGTAATGGTACATCGATTTTTGAAATATTTTAACGTCTAAAAGCAGTATACATTCATATTTTTTCAGCGGGTTTTCAGCTGAAACTCTTAATTCGTTTTGTCTGGCACAGCGCCCCCGAAATTTTCAGTCTAGCCGATATTTCAGAATTTTTTGCCTTTAAATTTTTTGCCTTTAAATTTTTTGTTTTTGGCAAAGACTCTGAAATTTGTCAAATTATTTTCATTAAACCGTCGTTAATCGACGCCAGGAATTATTCCCCGTCGATCGCCACCCCTCTCGACCGCCCCCGATAGTGGGAAGTGCTAAATTTGATTGTCTAAATTCCAAATAAATCATAAACCGAGGTGTAATGGTACATCGATTTTTGAAATATTTTAACGTCTAAAAGCAGTATACATTCATATTTTTTCAGCGGGTTTTCAGCTGAAACTCTTAATTCGTTTTGTCTGGCACAGCGCCCCCGAAATTTTCAGTCTAGCCGATATTTCAGAATTTTTTGCCTTTAAATTTTTTGTTTTTTGGCAAAGACTCTGAAATTTGTCAAATTATTTTCATTAAACCGTCGTTAATCGACGCCAGGAATTATTCCCCGTCGATCGCCACCCCTCTCGACCGCCCCCGATAGTGGGAAGTGCTAAATTTTATTGTCTAAATTCCAAATAAATCATAAACCGAGGTGTAATGGTACATCGATTTTTGAAATATTTTAACGTCTAAAAGCAGTATACATTCATATTTTTTCAGCGGGTTTTCAGCTGAAACTCTTAATTCGTTTTGTCTGGCACAGCGCCCCCGAAATTTTCAGTCTAGCCGATATTTCAGAATTTTTTGCCTTTAAATTTTTTGCCTTTAAATTTTTTGTTTTTTGGCAAAGACTCTGAAATTTGTCAAATTATTTTCATTAAACCGTCGTTAATCGACGCCAGGAATTATTCCCCGTCGATCGCCACCCCTCTCGACCGCCCCCGATAGTGGGAAGTGCTAAATTTTATTGTCTAAATTCCAAATAAATCATAAACCGAGGTGTAATGGTACATCGATTTTTGAAATATTTTAACGTCTAAAAGCAGTATACATTTATATTTTTTCAGCGGGTTTTCAGCTGAAACTCTTAATTCGTTTTGTCTGGCACAGCGCCCCCGAAATTTTCAGTCTAGCCGATATTTCAGAATTTTTTGCCTTTAAATTTTTAGCCTTTAAATTTTTTGTTTTTTGGCAAAGACTCTGAAATTTGTCAAATTATTTTCATTAAACCGTCGTTAATCGACGCCAGGAATTATTCCCCGTCGATCGCCACCCCTCTCGACCGCCCCCGATAGTGGGAAGTGCTAAATTTTATTGTCTAAATTCCAAATAAATCATAAACCGAGGTGTAATGGTACATGGATTTTTGAAATATTTTAACGTCTAAAAGCAGTATACATTCATATTTTTTCAGCGGGTTTTCAGCTGAAACTCTTAATTCGTTTTGTCTGGCACAGCGCCCCCGAAATTTTCAGTCTAGCCGATATTTCAGAATTTTTTGCCTTTAAATTTTTTGTTTTTTGGCAAAGACTCTGAAATTTGTCAAATTATTTTCATTAAACCGTCGTTAATCGACGCCAGGAATTATTCCCCGTCGATCGCCACCCCTCTCGACCGCCCCCGATAGTGGGAAGTGCTAAATTTTATTGTCTAAATTCCAAATAAATCATAAACCGAGGTGTAATGGTACATCGATTTTTGAAATATTTTAACGTCTAAAAGCAGTATACATTCATATTTTTTCAGCGGGTTTTCAGCTGAAACTCTTAATTCGTTTTGTCTGGCACAGCGCCCCCGAAATTTTCAGTCTAGCCGATATTTCAGAATTTTTTGCCTTTAAATTTTTTGCCTTTAAATTTTTTGTTTTTTGGCAAAGACTCTGAAATTTGTCAAATTATTTTCATTAAACCGTCGTTAATCGACGCCAGGAATTATTCCCCGTCGATCGCCACCCCTCTCGACCGCCCCCGATAGTGGGAAGTGCTAAATTTTATTGTCTAAATTCCAAATAAATCATAAACCGAGGTGTAATGGTACATCGATTTTTGAAATATTTTAACGTCTAAAAGCAGTATACATTTATATTTTTTCAGCGGGTTTTCAGCTGAAACTCTTAATTCGTTTTGTCTGGCACAGCGCCCCCGAAATTTTCAGTCTAGCCGATATTTCAGAATTTTTTGCCTTTAAATTTTTAGCCTTTAAATTTTTTGTTTTTTGGCAAAGACTCTGAAATTTGTCAAATTATTTTCATTAAACCGTCGTTAATCGACGCCAGGAATTATTCCCCGTCGATCGCCACCCCTCTCGACCGCCCCCGATAGTGGGAAGTGCTAAATTTTATTGTCTAAATTCCAAATAAATCATAAACCGAGGTGTAATGGTACATGGATTTTTGAAATATTTTAACGTCTAAAAGCAGTATACATTCATATTTTTTCAGCGGGTTTTCAGCTGAAACTCTTAATTCGTTTTGTCTGGCACAGCGCCCCCGAAATTTTCAGTCTAGCCGATATTTCAGAATTTTTTGCCTTTAAATTTTTTGCCTTTAAATTTTTTGTTTTTTGGCAAAGACTCTGAAATTTGTCAAATTATTTTCATTAAACCGTCGTTAATCGACGCCAGGAATTATTCCCCGTCGATCGCCACCCCTCTCGACCGCCCCCGATAGTGGGAAGTGCTAAATTTTATTGTCTAAATTCCAAATAAATCATAAACCGAGGTGTAATGGTACATCGATTTTTGAAATATTTTAACGTCTAAAAGCTGTATACATTCATATTTTTGCAGCGGGTTTTCAGCTGAAACTCTTAATACGTTTTGTCTGGCACAGCGCCCCCGAAATTTTCAGTCTAGCCGATATTTCAGAATTTTTTGCTTTTAAATTTTTTGCCTTTAAATTTTTTGTTTTTTGGCAAAGACTCTGAAATTTGTCAAATTATTTTCATTAAACCGTCGTTAATCGACGCCAGGAATTATTCCCCGTCGATCGCCACCCCTCTCGACCGCCCCCGATAGTGGGAAGTGCTAAATTTTATTGTCTAAATTCCAAATAAATCATAAACCGAGGTGTAATGGTACATCGATTTTTGAAATATTTTAACGTCTAAAAGCAGTATACATTCATATTTTTTCAGCGGGTTTTCAGCTGAAACTCTTAATTCGTTTTGTCTGGCACAGCGCCCCCGAAATTTTCAGTCTAGCCGATATTTCAGAATTTTTTGCCTTTAAATTTTTTGCCTTTAAATTTTTTGTTTTTTGGCAAAGACTCTGAAATTTGTCAAATTATTTTCATTAAACCGTCGTTAATCGACGCCAGGAATTATTCCCCGTCGATCGCCACCCCTCTCGACCGCCCCCGATAGTGGGAAGTGCTAAATTTTATTGTCTAAATTCCAAATAAATCATAAACCGAGGTGTAATGGTACATCGATTTTTGAAATATTTTAACGTCTAAAAGCAGTATACATTTATATTTTTCAGCGGGTTTTCAGCTGAAACTCTTAATTCGTTTTGTCTGGCACAGCGCCCCCGAAATTTTCAGTCTAGCCGATATTTCAGAATTTATTGCCTTTAAATTTTTAGCCTTTAAATTTTTTGTTTTTTGGCAAAGACTCTGAAATTTGTCAAATTATTTTCATTAAACCGTCGTTAATCGACGCCAGGAATTATTCCCCGTCGATCGCCACCCCTCTCGACCGCCCCCGATAGTGGGAAGTGCTAAATTTTATTGTCTAAATTCCAAATAAATCATAAACCGAGGTGTAATGGTACATCGATTTTTGAAATATTTTAACGTCTAAAAGCAGTATACATTCATATTTTTTCAGCGGGTTTTCAGCTGAAACTCTTAATTCGTTTTGTCTGGCACAGCGCCCCCGAAATTTTCAGTCTAGCCGATATTTCAGAATTTTTTGCCTTTAAATTTTTTGCCTTTAAATTTTTTGTTTTTTGGGAAAGACTCTGAAATTTGTCAAATTATTTTCATTAAACCGTCGTTAATCGACGCCAGGAATTATTCCCCGTCGATCGCCACCCCTCTCGACCGCACCCGATAGTGGGAAGTGCTAAATTTTATTGTCTAAATTCCAAATAAATCATAAACCGAGGTGTAATGGTACATCGATTTTTGAAATATTTTAACGTCTAAAAGCAGTATACATTCATATTTTTTCAGCGGGTTTTCAGCTGAAACTCTTAATTCGTTTTGTCTGGCACAGCGCCCCCGAAATTTTCAGTCTAGCCGATATTTCAGAATTTTTTGCCTTTAAATTTTTTGTTTTTTGGCAAAGACTCTGAAATTTGTCAAATTATTTTCATTAAACCGTCGTTAATCGACGCCAGGAATTATTCCCCGTCGATCGCCACCCCTCTCGACCGCCCCCGATAGTGGGAAGTGCTAAATTTTATTGTCTAAATTCCAAATAAATCATAAACCGAGGTGTAATGGTACATCGATTTTTGAAATATTTTAACGTCTAAAAGCAGTATACATTCATATTTTTTCAGCGGGTTTTCAGCTGAAACTCTTAATTCGTTTTGTCTGGCACAGCGCCCCCGAAATTTTCAGTCTAGCCGATATTTCAGAATTTTTTGCCTTTAAATTTTTTGCCTTTAAATTTTTTGTTTTTTGGCAAAGACTCTGAAATTTGTCAAATTATTTTCATTAAACCGTCGTTAATCGACGCCAGGAATTATTCCCCGTCGATCGCCACCCCTCTCGACCGCCCCCGATAGTGGGAAGTGCTAAATTTTATTGTCTAAATTCCAAATAAATCATAAACCGAGGTGTAATGGTACATCGATTTTTGAAATATTTTAACGTCTAAAAGCAGTATATGTTAGCGACGACGCCTAGAACATGAAGAAAATACATACAATAATATGAAGTGTCATCTAACGCGTTCAAGTAAGACTAATACAATGTAATTTTTTCACGTTTAGTATATATATCAATATTAAAATAATTAAGAGTAGATTAAAATTAGGAAAATGTGCAAGTACCCACATTATAAAAAATTGTTATTTTCTGTTTTTTATTTCTCACACCAGAGAGCGCTACACGTAGCTTAAGTACAACGAAACTTTACCGTAACGAGAGCCGCTAAGGGTTTTTTACTATTTTTTAGTGTAAAATAGACATATTTAATTAGAATTTTTTGTATTCAGATAGGAAAAGTACCTATAAGATTAAAATAAGAGTTAATTTGTAAAGGGTGCCCAATTACGGAAATTGGAAAAATAAAGTTTCCCATACAAAAGTACATTAGTGCCGTGTGCAAAATCTAAGTGTTTTGATTGGTCAATGGGGCCGAGATTAGAGCCGTGTGCAAAATTTAAGCGTTCTGATTGGTCAGCCGGACCGAGACTACGATATAAAAGGGACGCCAATTCCGTGGTTGGGCATTCGGAAACCAGCAGTACTACTAGAAATAAGAAGAAAGAAATAAAAGCGAAAGAAACCTCCTGAAGCCCGTTTTATTTAAGTCGCCGCCACCTCTGCCAAGCTATTCCCGCCAGCACTACTCAATTCTACACTACAGTCACCAACAAATGGTCCTTCGAGCCGGATCGGGAGCAATAGTATGAAGAAGATGCCCAACACCAGAGGAGCAGCAGCGCGTTCGAATACTACAGGGGAAAGTTCGACGTCATCAGACTGGAGTATGAATACGCCAAGCGATTCTACGGGTACAACGGCCGAGTCCGCTTCGAGTCAATCGACGCTAACGAGGAAGATACCGCCGCCCAGTGTACAAGCACACCAGTCGTCCGTACGCCGACCGAAGGATACTGCCGGTGAAGAATCAACACAAAGGGAAGATAACCGTCCCGGGCCCTCATCCAGTGCAACCAAGGAGCAAAGTGAAGCTACGGAACCCGCACGCCAGGAAGACAGTCGCCCCGTTCTGCAAAACGAGGAAAGAAGCAGTACCGTAGTCGCTAGAAGAGCATTAAGGAACGTGACTACGTCAACAGAAGGAAGCCTGCAGCAACCCCAGCGACCTGAGAGACCAGCCCGTGACGTCGACACACAGTCAGCCCGTTCATTACAGAAGAAGAGGGCTGAAGCGCAAGCAAGGATGACACTCGCGTTGAGAGACCTAGAAGTGGCCGAAGCGCGATCTAGACTAGCTCAGGCTGAGCTAGACCTCATCACTGCGGATTCAGAAGAGGAGGATGGCGCCGGAGAAGAGTTGTACGAGCAAACTCAACATGTCGAGAAGTGGATCATCGAGGCCGGCAGCAGACCTAATAAGGAACCATTACCAGTGGGCACAGAAGAGAAGAAGAGCGACATTCAAGAACTGGCTCAAGTTATACTCAAGCTAGCCGACAAGTCACGTGACCCGTCTACCCCGAAGCACTTAGAACTCCCTCACTTCAACGGGGCCTGTGAAGAATGGCTGGCATTCAAGAGATCATACGACGACATGGCTACCTCCTTCAACAACACACAGAACTTGGCGCGCCTCAGAAGAGCAATACAGGGAAAAGCCAGGGAGGCAGTGCAAAGCCTACTGTTCACCGCTGAAGACCCGACTGAAGTCATCAGAGGCCTAGAAGCTAGATTTGGACGACCCGGAGCCCTAGCATTGGCAGAATTAGAGAAGCTGAAGAGTTTACCAAAGGTCACTGAAAACCCTAGTGACATTTGTGTATTTGCAAGTAAAGTAAAGAATGCGGTCGCCACAATCAAAGCCTTGAAGAAGCCACAGTATCTCAGTTCACCTGAAGCCATGAAAGTGATAACAGACAAGATGCCACCGTCTATGAAATTCAGATGGTTCGCTTACCATAGAAGCCGAAGAAATGAAGAGTTACAAGAGTTAGTACTTATACAAGAGTTCCTGGAAGTGGAAGCTGACATGTGCGGAGACTTTGCTCCACTTGACACAACTGTGGAGCAAAAGAAGGGAATGAAGAAATCCGTGCATGCAGTTCAAGAAGAGTCACAAGAAAAACATAAGAAGACATGCCCTATCTGTCAAGAAGAACACTACTTGACAGATTGCAAGGCGTTTAAGGAAGCCAACGTTGATGAGAAGTGGGAAGCGGTGAAGAAGGCCAAGATCTGTTTCAAGTGTCTCCGCTTCAGGCATTCAAGAATTAACTGCAAAGCTCCAGTCTGCAAACAGTGCAGAAGATGGCATCATACTACGCTGCACTCAGACAGACCACCGGTTCCAGCCGAGAAGAAAGCAAACCAAGAAGAAGAACCCTTAGAGAAAGTTGCTTCAATCCACAAGTCCAAGGGGGAAGAGAAAGCTTACCTGAAGATTACCCCAGTGGATCTTTATGGACCTAAGGGTCATGTTCGCGTGCTGGCGCTACTGGACGAAGGGTCAACGGTCACACTTTTAGACGCTTCAATAGCCGAACAGATTGGAGCTGAAGGACGTCAAGAGAACCTTACCATCGAAACAGTTGGTGGAAAAATTATTACGAAGAGCAGTTCAAAGAAGATCAAACTGAAGATAAAGGGGGCTCATAGAAGAGACAAGAAGGACATTGAGGCCAGAACCATCGATGACCTAAGGCTGTCAGAACAAAGCATAAGTGAAGCTGCCTTAAGAAACTGTCAACATCTGAAAGGGATTGAAGATCAGCTTCTCTACACAACTGAGAAGCCCAAGCTCCTGATTGGTCAAGACAATTGGGGACTTATAGTAACAAGGAGATTGAAGACAGGCAAGCCAAGTGACCCTGTAGCCTCTCTTACCAACCTGGGGTGGGTACTGCACGGGTGTGACACTGGAGCCAACGCCGTAGTAAACTTCATTCATCAATATAAAGACTCAGCTAATGAAGACATAGAAGATATCGTCCGGCATCACTTTCAGTTGGAATCCCTCGGCATTCAAGATAGACTGCCAAAGAACGACAGCGACAGAAGAGCACTAGAAATTCTAGACAAGGAAACAAGAAGACTAGCTAATGGTCAATTCGAAACGGGCCTTTTATGGAAAACCGAACAGGAGAGCCTGCCAAACAACTACTCACAAGCCTACAGACGCCTGATCGGTATTGAGAAGAAGTTGGATAAAGATGAAACAATCAAAGAGTCATATGAGAAACAAATCAAGAAGTTAATTGAACAAGGATACGCAGAGAAGGCTTTACCATCTGCAAGCGAAGGGAGGACATTCTACTTACCTCACTTCGCTGTCGTGCATCCAGTCAAGAAAAAGCCAAGAATTGTCTTCGACGCAGCAGCCAAGTTTGAAGGGAAGAGTCTCAACGATGCATTGCTACCCGGTCCAGACCTACTACAGTCATTACTGGGAGTCCTGCTTCGCTTCAGAGAAGGACCAGTGGCTGTCATGGCCGACATTCAAGACATGTTCCTGCGCGTCAAAGTAAGAGAAGAGGATCGAGATAGCCTGAGGTTCCTGTGGCGGGGAAGGAAGAGAACGGGCAAGCCTGAAGAATATAGAATGTCGTCCATTATCTTTGGGGCGGCATCATCACCAGCCACAGCGATATATGTAATGAACAAGAACGCTGAAGACTTTAAGAAGACTCATCCTGAAGCAGTAAGGGCAATAAAGAGAAATCATTACATGGATGACTACTTACAAAGCTTCTCGTCAACTGCTGAAGCGAGGAAGATATCAAAAGAAGTGAAGGAGATCCACGAAAGGGCAAGCCTTCATCTCAAGGGCTGGGCCAGTAACGATTCAAAGGCTTTAAACGAAGTCGAAGATACAAACAAAGAAGACTGCGTGCAATTAACAAAGGAAGAAAAGACTTTGGGACTGAGATGGCTGGTGAAAGAAGATACGCTAGCCTTCAATATTGGGCTACGAAATACATCAGAAGAGCTACTTGATGGGAGAAGAACTCCGACAAAGAGAGAAGTCACAAGCGCTGTGATGTCAACTTTTGACCCGATGGGATTCGCTACTCCAGTTTTAATACAAGGAAAGAAATTAATTCAAGACATCTGGCGTACGAAAATAGATTGGGATGATGAAATCAACGAGAACCAAAGGGAAGCTTGGCAACAATACTTGACAGAGGTGGCGGCGCTAACCAAGACAAAGATCCCAAGATGTATTTCACCCAACAATAGAAGAGGACAATTGCACACATTCTCCGATGCGAGTGAAGAAGCCTATGCAGCAGTTGTCTATTGGAGAACGGTTGAACCTGACGGAGGAGTCCACATTTCCATGATTATCGGCAAAGCAAGAGTAACGCCCACGAAGCCAGTATCAATACCGAGACTGGAGCTGCAAGCGGCCTTGCTTGGTAGTAGGCTGACAGCTACGGTGGAAGAAGAAATGGAACTGGAGGTGGAAAAGAAAACTTACTGGACCGACTCCAGCACTGTGCTTCAGTGGATAAGGTCAGAGCCGAGGAAGTTCAAGACTTTCGTGGCCAACCGGCTTGCTGAAATCGAAGAAAAGTCAAGTCCAAATGATTGGAGATGGGTACCAACCAAAGAGAACCCAGCAGATGACGCCACAAGGGGAACTCCGCTTGAATTCGACTACAACGCAAGGTGGTTTCAAGGGCCGACATTCCTTCGTGAACCAGAAGAAGAATGGCCGTTCCGAGATTTCAAACCGGAAGGTGCCATATTAGAAGAGAAGAATAAGCAGAAGGTGATGGCGACGAGGGTCGAAGAGAACTTACTTGATCTGGAGAGGTTTTCAAGATGGGGGCAGCTACTGCGCACCACGGCAAGAGTGATCGCCTTCGCATACCTCTTATTAAAGAAGACCCGTAAAGCGACCACCGCCGCCGTCCGCCAGAAGGAGGAATCCTGGAAACCTCAAAGGAAACCTCAGAAGAAGGCGCGAGAAACCATCACCTTACGCCAAGAGGAGAAGCGGCTATACGTACCTTTGGAAGAAGAGCATCTAAAGAAGGCTGAGCTGTTATTAATTAAACTAAGTCAAAACGACAGCTTTGCTTCAGAAATAAGAAGTCTGAAGGCAAGAAAACCATTAGAAAACGCAAGTCGTCTCAAAAAAATCGATATCTACGTGGATAGCGACGAAATAATCAAGTTAAGAAGTAGAACCATGAAGTTTCGCGACGATGACAGAAGGAAGATGAACCCCATCATTTTGAACGGGAAACAGAAGATAGCTCGCCTCATCGTACGCCACTATCACGAGAAGTTTCTACATGGAAATACAGCAACGGTCATGAACGAGATACGACAGAAGTACTGGATCCTGGGACTGCGAGCTACATTGAAAGCAATCTCACACAGCTGTCAATGGTGCAAGACGAGGAAGAGCCTACCTCAAATACCACTGTTGGGAGATCTACCAAGAGAACGGCTGCAACATCATCAGTTCCCTTTCTCATGCACAGCCGTGGACTACTTCGGGCCGATGCTAGTAACCGTCGGGAGAAGAAGTGAGAAGCGCTGGGGGGCACTATTTACTTGCCTCACCACAAGGGCTATACATCTGGAGCTGGTACCCTCTCTTAGTACCAGTTCAATGATCATGGCACTTCGACGAATGGCATCAAGAAGAGGAACTCCGAAGGTTATCTTTAGCGACAACGGGACAAACTTCATTGGAGCACATAAGGAGCTAGAAGAGGCCGCAGAAGAAAAAGGAATCCAGTGGAAATTCATACCTCCAGGGAGTCCAAACATGGGTGGCGCCTGGGAAAGGCTGGTGCGAACAGTCAAGACCGCACTGGCAGCCGTCCTGAATGAAAGAAACCCACCAGAAGAAGTACTCCACACGCTGATGACTGAGGTCGAACATATAGTCAACTCGAGACCTCTCACTCCAGTCAGTATGGACCCAGAAGACGAAGAAAGTCTAACTCCCAACCATTTCCTGTTGGGAAGATCATGCGCAGCGATGGCACCAGGCGAATTCAGCGACACAGACCTGGTCGGAAAGGCCAACTGGAGAACTACCCAGAGACTGGCAGATCACTTCTGGAAGAGATGGATCAGAGAATACCTACCCCTTCTGATGCAAAGAAGAGTTGAAGGAAGAGAGACCAGCGATCCAAGGGAAGGCGACATCGTGCTTATAGTCGACGCAACCCTACCACGCAACTCATGGCCCCGCGGAGAAGTGATCAAAACATATCCCGGGCCAGATGGCAGAACGCGAGTGCTGGACGTGCGGACAACGGGCGGAGTACTTCGGCGGCCAACGAGAAGGATCATCGTGTTGGTTCCTGCGGCGTCATCGCGTCCACAGGAAGATGTGCTACGCACCGTGGGGGAGGATGTTAGCGACGACGCCTAGAACATGAAGAAAATACATACAATAATATGAAGTGTCATCTAACGCGTTCAAGTAAGACTAATACAATGTAATTTTTTCACGTTTAGTATATATATCAATATTAAAATAATTAAGAGTAGATTAAAATTAGGAAAATGTGCAAGTACCCACATTATAAAAAATTGTGATTTTCTGTTTTTTATTTCTCACACCAGAGAGCGCTACACGTAGCTTAAGTACAACGAAACTTTACCGTAACGAGAGCCGCTAAGGGTTTTTTACTATTTTTTAGTGTAAAATAGACATATTTAATTAGAATTTTTTGTATTCAGATAGGAAAAGTTAATACCTATAAGATTAAAATAAGAGTTAATTTGTAAAGGGTGCCCAATTACGGAAATTGGAAAAATAAAGTTTCCCATACAAAAGTACATTAGTGCCGTGTGCAAAATCTAAGTGTTTTGATTGGTCAATGGGGCCGAGATTAGAGCCGTGTGCAAAATTTAAGCGTTCTGATTGGTCAGCCGGACCGAGACTACGATATAAAAGGGACGCCAATTCCGTGGTTGGGCATTCGGAAACCAGCAGTACTACTAGAAATAAGAAGAAAGAAATAAAAGCGAAAGAAACCTCCTGAAGCCCGTTTTATTTAAGTCGCCGCCACCTCTGCCAAGCTATTCCCGCCAGCACTACTCAATTCTACACTACAGTCACCAACAGTATACATTCATATTTTTTCAGCGGGTTTTCAGCTGAAACTCTTAATTCGTTTTGTCTGGCACAGCGCCCCCGAAATTTTCAGTCTAGCCGATATTTCAGAATTTTTTGCCTTTAAATTTTTTGCCTTTAAATTTTTTGTTTTTTGGCAAAGACTCTGAAATTTGTCAAATTATTTTCATTAAACCGTCGTTAATCGACGCCAGGAATTATTCCCCGTCGATCGCCACCCCTCTCGACCGCCCCCGATAGTGGGAAGTGCTAAATTTTATTGTCTAAATTCCAAATAAATCATAAACCGAGGTGTAATGGTACATCGATTTTTGAAATATTTTAACGTCTAAAAGCAGTATACATTCATATTTTTTCAGCGGGTTTTCAGCTGAAACTCTTAATTCGTTTTGTCTGGCACAGCGCCCCCGAAATTTTCAGTCTAGCCGATATTTCAGAATTTTTTGCCTTTAAATTTTTTGCCTTTAAATTTTTTGTTTTTTGGCAAAGACTCTGAAATTTGTCAAATTATTTTCATTAAACCGTCGTTAATTGACGCCAGGAATTATTCCCCGTCGATCGCCACCCCTCTCGACCGCCCCCGATAGTGGGAAGTGCTAAATTTTATTGTCTAAATTCCAAATAAATCATAAACCGAGGTGTAATGGTACATCGATTTTTGAAATATTTTAACGTCTAAAAGCAGTATACATTCATATTTTTTCAGCGGGTTTTCAGCTGAAACTCTTAATTCGTTTTGTCTGGCACAGCGCCCCCGAAATTTTCAGTCTAGCCGATATTTCAGAATTTTTTGCCTTTAAATTTTTTGTTTTTTGGCAAAGACTCTGAAATTTGTCAAATTATTTTCATTAAACCGTCGTTAATCGACGCCAGGAATTATTCCCCGTCGATCGCCACCCCTCTCGACCGCCCCCGATAGTGGGAAGTGCTAAATTTTATTGTCTAAATTCCAAATAAATCATAAACCGAGGTGTAATGGTACATCGATTTTTGAAATATTTTAACGTCTAAAAGCAGTATACATTCATATTTTTTCAGCGGGTTTTCAGCTGAAACTCTTAATTCGTTTTGTCTGGCACAGCGCCCCCGAAATTTTCAGTCTAGCCGATATTTCAGAATTTTTTGCCTTTAAATTTTTTGCCTTTAAATTTTTTGTTTTTTGGCAAAGACTCTGAAATTTGTCAAATTATTTTCATTAAACCGTCGTTAATCGACGCCAGGAATTATTCCCCGTCGATCGCCACCCCTCTCGACCGCCCCCGATAGTGGGAAGTGCTAAATTTTATTGTCTAAATTCCAAATAAATCATAAACCGAGGTGTAATGGTACATCGATTTTTGAAATATTTTAACGTCTAAAAGCAGTATACATTCATATTTTTTCAGCGGGTTTTCAGCTGAAACTCTTAATTCGTTTTGTCTGGCACAGCGCCCCCGAAATTTTCAGTCTAGCCGATATTTCAGAATTTTTTGCCTTTAAATTTTTTGCCTTTAAATTTTTTGTTTTTTGGCAAAGACTCTGAAATTTGTCAAATTATTTTCATTAAACCGTCGTTAATCGACGCCAGGAATTATTCCCCGTCGATCGCCACCCCTCTCGACCGCCCCCGATGGTGGGAAGTGCTAAATTTTATTGTCTAAATTCCAAATAAATCATAAACCGAGGTGTAATGGTACATCGATTTTCGAAATATTTTAACGTCTAAAAGCAGTATACATTCATATTTTTTCAGCGGGTTTTCAGCTGAAACTCTTAATTCGTTTTGTCTGGCACAGCGCCCCCGAAATTTTCAGTCTAGCCGATATTTCAGAATTTTTTGCCTTTAATTTTTTTGCCTTTAAATTTTTTGTTTTTTGGCAAAGACTCTGAAATTTGTCAAATTATTTTCATTAAACCGTCGTTAATCGACGCCAGGAATTATTCCCCGTCGATCGCCACCCCTCTCGACCGCCCCCGATAGTGGGAAGTGCTAAATTTTATTGTCTAAATTCCAAATAAATCATAAACCGAGGTGTAATGGTACATCGATTTTTGAAATATTTTAACGTCTAAAAGCAGTATACATTCATATTTTTTCAGCGGGTTTTCAGCTGAAACTCTTAATTCGTTTTGTCTGGCACAGCGCCCCCGAAATTTTCAGTCTAGCCGATATTTCAGAATTTTTTGCCTTTAAATTTTTTGCCTTTAAATTTTTTGTTTTTTGGCAAAGACTCTGAAATTTGTCAAATTATTTTCATTAAACCGTCGTTAATTGACGCCAGGAATTATTCCCCGTCGATCGCCACCCCTCTCGACCGCCCCCGATAGTGGGAAGTGCTAAATTTTATTGTCTAAATTCCAAATAAATCATAAACCGAGGTGTAATGGTACATCGATTTTTGAAATATTTTAACGTCTAAAAGCAGTATACATTCATATTTTTTCAGCGGGTTTTCAGCTGAAACTCTTAATTCGTTTTGTCTGGCACAGCGCCCCCGAAATTTTCAGTCTAGCCGATATTTCAGAATTTTTTGCCTTTAAATTTTTTGCCTTTAAATTTTTTGTTTTTTGGCAAAGACTCTGAAATTTGTCAAATTATTTTCATTAAACCGTCGTTAATCGACGCCAGGAATTATTCCCCGTCGATCGCCACCCCTCTCGACCGCCCCCGATAGTGGGAAGTGCTAAATTTTATTGTCTAAATTCCAAATAAATCATAAACCGAGGTGTAATGGTACATCGATTTTTGAAATATTTTAACGTCTAAAAGCAGTATACATTCATATTTTTTCAGCGGGTTTTCAGCTGAAACTCTTAATTCGTTTTGTCTGGCACAGCGCCCCCGAAATTTTCAGTCTAGCCGATATTTCAGAATTTTTTGCCTTTAAATTTTTTGCCTTTAAATTTTTTGTTTTTTGGCAAAGACTCTGAAATTTGTCAAATTATTTTCATTAAACCGTCGTTAATCGACGCCAGGAATTATTCCCCGTCGATCGCCACCCCTCTCGACCGCCCCCGATGATGGGAAGTGCTAAATTTTATTGTCTAAATTCCAAATAAATCATAAACCGAGGTGTAATGGTACATCGATTTTTGAAATATTTTAACGTCTAAAAGCAGTATACATTCATATTTTTTCAGCGGGTTTTCAGCTGAAACTCTTAATTCGTTTTGTCTGGCACAGCGCCCCCGAAATTTTCAGTCTAGCCGATATTTCAGAATTTTTTGCCTTTAAATTTTTTGCCTTTAAATTTTTTGTTTTTTGGCAAAGACTGAAATTTGTCAAATTATTTTCATTAAACCGTCGTTAATCGACGCCAGGAATTATTCCCCGTCGATCGCCACCCCTCTCGACCGCCCCCGATAGTGGGAAGTGCTAAATTTTATTGTCTAAATTCCAAATAAATCATAAACCGAGGTGTAATGGTACATCGATTTTTGAAATATTTTAACGTCTAAAAGCAGTATACATTCATATTTTTTCAGCGGGTTTTCAGCTGAAACTCTTAATTCGTTTTGTCTGGCACAGCGCCCCCGAAATTTTCAGTCTAGCCGATATTTCAGAATTTTTTGCCTTTAAATTTTTTTCCTTTAAATTTTTTGTTTTTTGGCAAAGACTCTGAAATTTGTCAAATTATTTTCATTAAACCGTCGTAAATCGACGCCAGGAATTATTCCCCGTCGATCGCCACCCCTCTCGACCGCCCCCGATAGTGGGAAGTGCTAAATTTTATTGTCTAAATTCCAAATAAATCATAAACCGAGGTGTAATGGTACATCGATTTTTGAAATATTTTAACGTCTAAAAGCAGTATACATTCATATTTTTTCAGCGGGTTTTCAGCTGAAACTCTAAATTCGTTTTGTCTGGCACAGCGCCCCCGAAATTTTCAGTCTAGCCGATATTTCAGAATTTTTTGCCTTTAAATTTTTTGTTTTTTGGCAAAGACTCTGAAATTTGTCAAATTATTTTCATTAAACCGTCGTTAATCGACGCCAGGAATTATTCCCCGTCGATCGCCACCCCTCTCGACTGCCCCCGATAGTGGGAAGTGCTAAATTTTATTGTCTAAATTCCAAATAAATCATAAACCGAGGTGTAATGGTACATCGATTTTTGAAATATTTTAACGTCTAAAAGCAGTATACATTCATATTTTTTCAGCGGGTTTTCAGCTGAAACTCTTAATTCGTTTTGTCTGGCACAGCGCCCCCGAAATTTTCAGTCTAGCCGATATTTCAGAATTTTTTGCCTTTAAATTTTTTGCCTTTAAATTTTAGTTTTTTGGCAAAGACTCTGAAATTTGTCAAATTATTTTCATTAAACCGTCGTTAATCGACGCCAGGAATTATTCCCCGTCGATCGCCACCCCTCTCGACCGCCCCCGATAGTGGGAAGTGCTAAATTTTATTGTCTAAATTCCAAATAAATCATAAACCGAGGTGTAATGGTACATCGATTTTTGAAATATTTTAACGTCTAAAAGCAGTATACATTCATATTTTTTCAGCGGGTTTTCAGCTGAAACTCTTAATTCGTTTTGTCTGGCACAGCGCCCCCGAAATTTTCAGTCTAGCCGATATTTCAGAATTTTTTGCCTTTAAATTTTTTGCCTTTAAATTTTTTGTTTTTTGGCAAAGACTCTGAAATTTGTCAAATTATTTTCATTAAACCGTCGTTAATCGACGCCAGGAATTATTCCCCGTCGATCGCCACCCCTCTCGACCGCCCCCGATAGTGGGAAGTGCTAAATTTTATTGTCTAAATTCCAAATAAATCATAAACCGAGGTGTAATGGTACATCGATTTTTGAAATATTTTAACGTCTAAAAGCAGTATACATTCATATTTTTTCAGCGGGTTTTCAGCTGAAACTCTTAATTCGTTTTGTCTGGCACAGCGCCCCCGAAATTTTCAGTCTAGCCGATATTTCAGAATTTTTTGCCTTTAAATTTTTTGTTTTTTGGCAAAGACTCTGAAATTTGTCAAATTATTTTCATTAAACCGTCGTTAATCGACGCCAGGAATTATTCCCCGTCGATCGCCACCCCTCTCGACCGCCCCCGATAGTGGGAAGTGCTAAATTTTATTGTCTAAATTCCAAATAAATCATAAACCGAGGTGTAATGGTACATCGATTTTTGAAATATTTTAACGTCTAAAAGCAGTATACATTCATATTTTTTCAGCGGGTTTTCAGCTGAAACTCTTAATTCGTTTTGTCTGGCACAGCGCCCCCGAAATTTTCAGTCTAGCCGATATTTCAGAATTTTTTGCCTTTAAATTTTTTGTTTTTTGGCAAAGACTCTGAAATTTGTCAAATTATTTTCATTAAACCGTCGTTAATCGACGCCAGGAATTATTCCCCGTCGATCGCCACCCCTCTCGACCGCCCCCGATAGTGGGAAGTGCTAAATTTTATTGTCTAAATTCCAAATAAATCATAAACCGAGGTGTAATGGTACATCGATTTTTGAAATATTTTAACGTCTAAAAGCAGTATACATTCATATTTTTTCAGCGGGTTTTCAGCTGAAACTCTTAATTCGTTTTGTCTGGCACAGCGCCCCCGAAATTTTCAGTCTAGCCGATATTTCAGAATTTTTTGCCTTTAAATTTTTTGCCTTTAAATTTTTTGTTTTTTGGCAAAGACTCTGAAATTTGTCAAATTATTTTCATTAAACCGTCGTTAATCGACGCCAGGAATTATTCCCCGTCGATCGCCACCCCTCTCGACCGCCCCCGATAGTGGGAAGTGCTAAATTTTATTGTCTAAATTCCAAATAAATCATAAACCGAGGTGTAATGGTACATCGATTTTTGAAATATTTTAACGTCTAAAAGCAGTATACATTCATATTTTTTCAGCGGGTTTTCAGCTGAAACTCTTAATTCGTTTTGTCTGGCACAGCGCCCCCGAAATTTTCAGTCTAGCCGATATTTCAGAATTTTTTGCCTTTAAATTTTTTGCCATTAAATTTTTTGTTTTTTGGCAAAGTCTCTGAAATTTGTCAAATTATTTTCATTTAACCGTCGTTAATCGACGCCAGGAATTATTCCCCGTCGATCGCCACCCCTCTCGACCGCCCCCGATAGTGGGAAGTGATAAATTTTGAAAACGCCCAACCCACCCTTTGATAATTATTAGGGACAATTGGACGTTTTCCAGAGGCTATTCCATTGAAGAGACACGACGATCAGGATCATATTGGTACCTGGAACAGAAAAATTGGACTAAAAATAAAGCTTTTTGTTACTAGCTACCGACTGCTTGGCGTTTTTAAGTTAATAAGCTACTTTTTATTAAATACTATATTGTTTTATCTATATTTACATCTCTACTTACAAACTGTGACATACCTTACCGACTATTACTTACTATTATTTTACAAATCTATATATATATTAATGACACACCTCTTCAGCTGACCCGGCACAGCAATTGACTGTTGTTTTGACAACCTGACATTTTGCGTGCTGACCAGCTAAGAATTATTACTTATTATATACACATACACATATAAATATATATTTTTTTACTATTAGACTAAAGCTTGGAAGTTGACGCTTAAAATTATTAGAATAATGTAGAACACAATTCCTCCAGTTCGCATGGTCATATTTTCATTAATTCCACAGCAAATGTGTATGTGTGATATATGGTTAGAATCGTTAGGAAGTACTCTAATTAAAAATAATTTAAGTGAAGCTTTTTGTGAAAACTGGAAAGGTATAGAATTTTTTTTTTGGGGCCGAATATTTTAACCTTATTAGAAACTTCAAATAGACTTTTGACAGTTAGCAGTGTCTACCAATGAAGTAGTCAGGGCAAAAAAAAAAAAAATCTGCCCGAATCTGCCCCCCTTGAAATGAATCGAAAAATCCCAGATGGGGGGAAAATACAAAATATTTCAAAAAATATTTTAAGTTGTGATTGACGAGATTTTTGAACAATTAGATTATTTTTGACGTCTAATTCGAAAATTTAAAAAATATAATATTATCTATTTACTAAAATTTACTAATTTACTGGGTATAATATCGTTTTTTTTTATCTTCAAGACAGATGTGGTTAATGTTTTATTATCACTGTGTGAATTACAAGTTTCTCATGTAGGGAGGAAATGGCGGTTAAAGTTAATATTGTACATTATATCAGCACTACTAACCAACTTCATTGATAGTGGTTAAGAACGTGATAATGACAAAAAAAATTCGCACGATATTTAGTATAAAAGTTATAGATTTACATTGTCATTTACCAGTACTTTAGTGTGCTTTAGTGTATGACATAATAATGATAGTCTTCACCATCCTCATTAAAGAAAAGTTAGAAGTGTACGTATACAACAAAAAGAGTAAATTTGCTTTGCCTGTACGAGTATTGTGCGAATGTTTCATTGACCATGGAACGAAATCAGAAGATATTGAAGTGTTTCTTGTGACACTTACTATTTGCGTGTAGTGCAAGATGTAGATGTTAGAAGGCAAGCCAAGAGTAATTAAAGAAGCGATTAGCGATTTACTAATGTATTTAGATATAATTACAATAGTGCGGACGGAAAGCAGAAAGCGTAATAATATAGCATAGAAACAACACAGGTATTTATACACAAAAACAATTAATAATAATTATGGTTCGGTCTTGACCATTTTTAATTGTGGGCCGGACCGTAGAACAATAGACTGGGCAGCGGCCATGTTGCGCCGGCGCCGCTCGAGCAAATGCGCGGGCGCCCAGTTATGGAAGGCCGGGTTAAGTCCGACTTCTTTTGCACGCGGCACGCTCCAGTAGGCGGACCTTTATGAGTTGTTTTGCACACGGCCCGCTCTGACGTAAAATCGTATGATTCTGTGCTGCGTTGTAATGGATCACCTTACTTGCCGACTCGCCGTACTTTACTCGCCTACTCGCCACAATATTCAAAAATACTTGGAAGAACAACACGATTTGTCGTCCGAAAAAAGTAAGTTGGTTCTAAGATGTATTCAAAAAGCACTTATAACAGCTTTTAAAGATCGGTGGGCCAAATCTAACCGAACTAAAGAACGTTTTTATAGTAAAAATACAACGTGGTTGGACGGTGAATTAAGGGTCAAATTCGAGGAAACACCGATGGATACACCTACAACATCTGGAGAACGTGGACGACCACCAAAGTCTTATGAAGATCTATCAGAGAAATCGAAAATAAGGAAGAATATGGAATTAGTACAAGAATATGGACTCGAGTATATACATAATGCATACGTTCAAGGATTGCGGTCTGAAAGAGAATTCGAAGAAGCTACTGTTGTTTCAATGATAAGGAATGGTGATAGAAATGAAAAAAGGATCATGAAGGAAAAATTGTTGCATGAAAGTCGCAATGCAATATATTTTACGGCAGATGAAGCTTTAAGTATTTTTGCAGATTTAGATCTTTCGAAATCACAATACGGATTACTTCGAGCAAGTCTGATTAACAAAAACTTCGATATATTGCCATCATACAATATATTGACGAATGCTAAAAAACTGTGTTATCCTCCACCATCCAGCATTGAAATTACCGATACATAATATGCTTAAGTAAATCTACAAGATTTACTGGATTACACTACTGCTCGCATCTTGAAGATTGAAAATGTGTACGGCCCAACAAGAATGTCTCTTATACTGTTTACCAAGTAGGGATGTGATGGTTCATCGGGACAAAGTGAGTATAAATAAGTTTTAACAGATGAGAGTGACTTAGTCTCAGATGCAAATTTATTTATAGCGTCTTTGGTACCGATAAAGCTGACTGACGCAGAAACGAATGAAGTTATTTGGAAAAACCCGGCTTGTTCTTCTATTCGTTATTGCCGACCAAACCTGATGGAATTTGCTAAAGAAACCCCCGAGAAAACCCAATCAGTGGTTGGTGATATTAGGGGTCAAATTGAAAATTTGCGAACTTCAAAGATACACAAGGATGAACAGGTCATTGAAATAAGGCACGAGCTATTCCTAACTATGGTGGATGGAAAAGTTACACAAGTTTTAACTGACACAAGTTCTGGAGCTGTGTGTACAGTGTGTGGGGCTAAACCAAGCGAAATGAATAATTTGGAGAAGATTGAATCAAAGCCAGATAATATAAACGCATACGAATACGGTTTGTCTACCTTGCATGCGTGGATCAGGTGCATGGAGTTAATTTTACATATTTCATATAACCTTTCATTTAAAAAATGGGCTGCGAGAACTCCGGAAGGTAAAAAAAGCAAAGAAGACAAGAAAAAGCTTGTACAAAGTTTATTTAGAAGCCAAATGGGATTGCATGTTGATAAACCCCGACAAGGAAGTGAAAACAGCAATGACGGCAATACAGCTCGGCGTTTTTTTGTGAACTATTCTTGCGTATCAGAAATTACAGGAGTTGACGAGGAACTTATTAAAAGGTTCTATGTTATTCTCCAGACTTTGGCATCCGGTATTGCTGTAAATCCAGAAAAATTTGGTGAATATACTCGCACAACCGCACAACTGTACGTAACAAAGTATATGTGGTATGATATGCCTTCTTCAGTACATAAAATCTTAATACATGGGGTAAGTATAATTAGACATTATGCTGTTCTGCCTATTGGTAATATATCTGAAGATGACCAAGAATCTCGAAATAAAGATTACAAAACATTCAGATTGTATCACGCAAGAAAATGCTCTAGATCAGCAACGAATCAAGACGTATTTCATGGTCTCCTATTTACATCAGATCCTTATCTATCAAGTATCAGAAAACCATCAGTGACTATTTCCAAGGAATTGTTAGCCGAAGCCAAGAACCTCTTAGATATTTAAGTAGAAGTAGGTATTACATTAATTAAAAAATATATGTTTTTGGAATTAATTATTATATTATATTTGTTATTTAATTAAATTTTAGATTTATATATAATAAAAAAATATATATTAAATAGTAGTAATATCATAAAACTGTAAAATTGTAATTGAATAAGCTAAACAAACTATGGTTTAATATGAAAAAGTACATTTTTTATTTTTGTTTTTATTTTTAAATATTTTTAATTCAACATTTGACAAAACATGTTTAATAATTGGATTGTATATACATTCGAGATACTACGTGCCAAATTTGAGCTATTTATTTCAATTAACATAAAAGTTACAGATTTTTGAGACGGTACGCACGGATCTGGCCCATAGTGCGCCGGTTCGGAGAAAAGTACACCCCGATCAGGACGGTTCCCTCCTAATCAACACACTTATACCGCTCGCCCCTGTCTGTCATCACCAGGAGCGAGGGTCCGGACGAAACAATAACCGCCGAGTCCCCGATGTCCCCAAACCAGTTGTGTCGGCTGGGGACGCAGTAAGGCTCGGTGACCACGGCGATGTCTATTGACCACTCAGCCATGTGCTGCAGCAAGATATCCTGCGCTCTGGCGGAGTGGCTGACTTTCACCTGTAGGAGGCGATGGGCCATAATTAATTACGTGTCCATCGCCTCCCTAGAGCTCCCTAAATCGCTTGAACCTAACCTAACTTAACCTTTTTTTTAAAGCCAGGCAAATCTTTTATGGATACCATACAACGATATTAACGAGCTATCACTGTGTCCGAAATATAACTATTGTTACGCCCAGTGACATCTCTCGGCATTGTGGGAAAGACTCGGCAGTTCCGTCTAATAATTTATTACACCGCCATCTATTGACATCTTACGGAACTACGTAGTAGGTATGCATACGAGAATCGTAAAGATAACGCTGGTACTTTCTCGAAACATCGTACTGTTTACATACCAGGTATAGCGTTACTAGAAAACTCTAGAAACGCTTTACCCGCGTATAAATAGGGCGCACGCGCACCGCCGAGTCAGTTTACAATCGTAAGCGGTCAAGTGTTCATCGAAGCGAACGGAAGCGGCAATACTACGGAGTTTGAAGCAGTACAGTGAAAAAGTGTGATATAGTGTTTGTTGTGTTTTAAATTTAATTGTGTGTTTGAATAAAACGTGTTCTAATCGGTAATATTGTTTGCATTCTTATCTGTCGAACCTAGCACGTAACACTATTAATTCGAACACCTTAGAGTTACGATTAAATTTAGATTATGTCCTGAATTATTTAGAAACGTCTATGGTTACCCTATAAGAGCAGCGATAGCTCAGTGGGGAGACCAACAGACTGCAATGCAGAGGGTCTCGGGTTCGAACCCACGTCGCGCACCTCTGACTTTAGAAAGTAATATGAGTTTTCGAAATGATGTGCGTATTGATTGACAATTATCGCCTGCTCCGTGCCTCGGAGAGCACGTTAAGCCGTCGGTCCAGGCTGCTATGAACATCTATGGCAGTCGTTATTGGGAGAGTGTCGACACAAAAGATCCCACTGGATCGAAGTGTCGCCGGTCTGTACTGACTGGCCCCCACATAAGATACATTGTTACCGTATTATTCTAACTCGAAGAAATTATCAATGCAATAATGTTCTGTAGTCAATACATTCTGCTGGTGGTCATGTCCCCGACGACTATACACCGGGAGTTAGCTGATAACGTTAGACAGCTGCCTGATGATTTAAACTTACCTTTGCAATTAGATATAAGCTCGGTACACAACATTGTTAAAGTGTCAACATTGGTATGCTATTATTTTAATGGTAAATTAGTTTTTCTTTTACGTGTACCTTTGGTATCTATCCAAGAATACATATTATTTAACAACATAGCACTACCAACGCCGCATGTAAACCAGTCTAACATGTATAACCTTATTGTACCTAGTAGAAAGTATATGGCTATCACGAAAGATACAATACGGCCGACGTATCTTGGCGAGTCTGAAGTTCGTGCAGAAGGCTGCGCAATTGCTCTTTTTAGGAACCAAATGGTGGGATGAGGCGACGTGCGGGAGGCGGTGGTCTAAGCTAGAGATGGACCTTACGTAAACACACTCGACCCTTTATTCAATTAAATATGGCAATCGATTAGTTTTGTTTAGAATTTATTGATTTTTGTTTAAATAAGATATTATACGAAATAGATTTACGAATATAGTGAATTTTGTTGTTAATAAACGAAATTTCGACGTAAATAAAAATGAACTAATAATATGTAATTTTCTCGGTTGAGAGGCATGATTTTTTTTTTTTTACGTGTGGAATGCATGACGCAATCCCCTCCGTGAGGGCGGGCGGAGGGGTTATGTCGGACTCGCCGGGGTAAAAGAAAGATGTTACAGATGATAAAGTACCTTCCGGAATACCGACTAAACCTACCACGCTGTTCCTCGACAAAACCACTATCGACGGGGCCGCGCGAATCACTTTCGCATGCGGTCGCGACCCCGCCGAGGTTTCGGCCCGCCGTATGAAACGGCAGGCCACTACACGAAAGACCTACCCTATTGGCACTTCTACACTCCCTACTGTCCCCCCTAGAGGGGAGACGGACTCGACATAGAGGCGCGCGTGGGAACACGCACGCCGCCTCTCGGACCTGGTGCTGAACGGATGGCGGGCAGGCCCACAAAGCCCGCCACCCCCAGGTCAAACCTCAGGGTGGCTGGAGGTCGTCTCGCGCCCTCCGGCGCCCGGAAAGACATGATTTACTTAAATATCAGTTATCTATTACCAACTACTTGAGTAACGACTGTTTGAGAAAATTTAAAACCTCCTTATAAAATTAAAAATAAATATATTTTTATGACTTAATTTCAATCGATTTGAATAAAACTCGATTAGACAACACCCTCGGGCACGCGTATTGGACATCCCTTTTAGCAAGCAAGCAACTTCGTAAAGCTTCGTGTTTATTCGGCAATGCTCGGTGCACTGTAATATGTCTCAGTCACACGTTAGCATTGATGTCGTGTTCGTGTCGCTATCTCTGTCTTGAGAAAGTCGGTTACAAAAGTTTTCGTTGTTATTGTTATTATTATTGTTAAGTTTTTTGTTCAGTGTTAAGTTCATAGATTGTTAAGTTTGTTTTATTTGTGTTATTTGCAAGTGTCTGTTGCCACTAATATTATTCGCCAAATATGCCACCAAAGAGAGGTCGAAAGGTTCGAGGATCGAAATAGAATTTTTATTTTATAAGTTATTTTTGTAGCTTTCTGTCTCAAAGTGATTCGATATTTGTTATTATTTGTACTTGGTCACTGTATTACGGCAATTTTATTCGTACATTGGTTTATAAAAAACAAATTTCATAACACATGCATTAACAGTTTTCTACACGAGTGTACATGCGCTAAAGTTCGCAGAGCCTATGTTCAGACTCGCCAAAATACGTCGGCCGTATTGTAAATCCAGTTATTGCGGTCTGAAAACATAAGAAAACTGCAAAATTTTAAATCCTGCAGAATATGTGTGTGACATCCCAGTGACCTATAAAACCGATTCAAAGCCAAATTGTGAAAGCGAATTTATGTCTAAAACAGTAGTTAATATCCCAAAACAGTGTAACCATAAATTCATTTATGGTAAATTGAATACTTTTAAATCTTTGGTTAATAATAAATACCTTTACATACAAGCCGAATCGGTCAAACTGTCTTTGGATTGTCAAGGTTTCAACCGAATACAAGAAACAATTAATATCTCTGGTACTGGCATACTTTATACGGGTGATTCTACGATAAGAGGCAACTTACGCGGCAATCAGTTTAAAATCGGTTTTTTATTCTGAATCTTGTTATTTTTTGCATTGAATGACATCATCTTAATGTACTTTATTAAATACAATCAGGATTAAATGCCCAATTAAAGCACATTTGCCTGAAATTCCTTACAAAGCCTAAAAAAGTCTCTACCCTGGCCTGTCCCCCTGCCGGTTTCCGTTTTAATTTGCAGACAAAACATACCTTTTGTGTATCAGTTGCTAAACAAAGTATGTTTATCACAAACTTAAATAAATATACTTAAGTATTATTAAGGAAAAATACAACAATATTTGTTCATTTTCAATAATTATTAAACTTAACTTTTGTCCCACTTTTTTTGTGTATCTACCCTGCCAAATTTCGTTCCTCTACTACAAACATAAATAAAAAGCTAGCATATGCCAAATATTGCTCATGGACATTTATTGACGGGAAGTTCGCAATACAAAACACACAAGCCATTAGAGCGCCGCCATTTGTTAGTTGTTGTGATGCGACAGTGCGGTGTAGTGGTTTCGCAAGATGATTATGTCTCTCCTCTGGTAAGTTGTGAAATTTATAATATCCATTTAATTTACTTGTATTTTCTACCCTAGTTCAATAATATTGTAATAGTTAAAGTGCGATATATAATTAACCCAAAAATGTCATATATCAATTAAAAAAATTGCATTTGTCATGAAAACGTCTCTCCCCTGCCGTATTTCCCCTGGCAAGATAACCACCAGGGGAGATACGCACTGACCAGGGGAGATAATATGCATCATAAGATGTTTGAGCAAACTAACTCAGATATAGCTAATTTCTATCAACCTCAGTTTTAAATGACTCAAATAATTATGGCAAGTATAAATTCTTATGATTATAAAAAAATTAAGTAAGTTCTCAGTTCATATTGTTATTATATTATTGTCTAACATTGTTACAGATTACGGCAACGCGCTTTCTGCTTTTTAGACTAAAAAGATAAATTTCATAGAAAAGGAAGCTGTGATTCATATGGATTTCAGTGAAAATTACTTAACTTAATACGCAGAAGAAATTCAGGCATTCCATTTTGGAGGTTCTCATCAACAGAGTGTGCACACGGTTGTAACTTACACGAAAGAAGAGGTATCAGGTGCAGTAAAGATTACATGCTATTGTTCGATGTCACTTAATTTGTTACATTCGCCTCCAGATATATTTGAACAGCTTGTCACCCAATGTAGTGATCCTCCATTTTTGGAGCGATGGATCAGTAGCCCGATGTAGCCGTAACACAAATACATGTTATACTTTCTTGTCACTCATTTAATAGAATTCTATTCAACCCTCATACACTTTACGTAGAATTACCATGAAGCTGGACACGTTAAGGGGGATCCTAATGATGTCGGTCCTGTTTGCAAGAGATCAGTTCGACCGTAAATGTAAATGAGTATTTGGTGGCTAGTGGCAAGGATATAGCATATCTGAGCGAGTTGTCAGATGCTCTTCAAAAGAACTGTCCTAGCATCAATGTTTTCCTTATTCACGACAAAAATATCTTAGAAAAGGTGCTTTGCTTGCATTTGCCAAATAAAACAGACTTTTCCCGGTACTTTGCGTGTCAATCGAAAACAATAACAATCCAAAAAAAAAACTACGAAGTATTTAAGCCGCTTTTGCAATGAAAATGAATAATTATTTCAAAATTGATGTCATGACATACTCGTCTAAGAAAAATCTCCGAGTCGAGAATGTTTACGGGCCAGATTTAGAGTACGAAAACGAGAAAGAGAATCCATCTAACAGTGAACAAATTATCACACCAAAAGGTGACAAGCATCAGATAGAGGATGAACAACAACCGTCGACATCCAAAAATACATTCAAGAACGGTAACTTTATTCTAGTCATACTACTATAAAAAATAGTACCGTTATGTGGCTATGTGTACCTACGGGTTTGAAAGATGATGAGATACGTGTAGTTTTCTGTAAAAAAGGGATCTTAAATTATTTATAGTTGATTAACAAGATATTTCATTCATTTCAGAGATAAGATTGTCCAGACACTCCCTACGCTAAATCTTATTTTGAAAGGACGGAGGATGTTCTACTCTGTCAAAAAGTCGGTTAATGTGTTTCAGAAAGCTTAAGCATTTTATTTTCTATTATGTAGGCGAGAGAATGCCTTTAATTTGTTATTTATTGATATTTCATGGTTTGAGTAAAACATGTTCATTTAATAAAACATATAGCATAAGTATAGCTAATATGTAAATTATCCTGATTATCACAAGTCTGATTATCACTTAAAAGTATATTTTATTATTTGTTGAAGGTACGATAGCATGTTAATTTACATATATTTTTGTAAATGAAATTAATGACTCTTTTGTTTATTAGCTACAAGTAATGGCTGTAATATGATAGTCTGATTATAAGTTAAGCACAATGTTTAATAAAAGTGGATTTTATTAATTTTATTAACTATTTTATTGCGTCAAAGTATCTCCCCTGGTCAAATAAGTATCTACCCTGACCTTGATGTCTCTACCCTGTCTGATGTATTTACCCTGGCCTTCTAAAAAGTAACAAAATATGTATAAAGTGACTTGCCCTTCCGTGAAAAGGTACATAAACAGGACATAAACCGTAATATAAGTGATTAATGAAAAAACTCCTACTTTTCTCATTGGCCGTATCCTCTATGGACGTGAAACCTCTTATCGTAGAATTACCCATATACCAAATCATTGTATCGCCTATTGCAAAGGCACTACATTATTGCCTAAGTACAATAATATTTTAAACTTAACTTCGCCAATTAACATGCCAGATTTCAACCTTTTCTCTAGTACTTGCTGCAAAATAAATATAGTGAGAAATGTAACAAACACAAACATCTTGTCCTCTATTCATTTAGAAAATATCGACCTGAGCGACATACACCTGATTGATAAATTATCAACCAAACTTTTATCAGACGCGGAAACAATAAACCCAACTCCACATCTAATTGATTATGGGACACTATTCGATAGCCATAAACATGATTATTTGTATTATTTTAATTTTTCTAATAGGTATACATACATACACGGTGTAATTTTAAGCGTCCCGAAAAACTCGTAAAATCGGCTTTCTATGGTCACTTATTATCATGAAAAATTCAGTTCAGCATAAAAATGAAAGATAAAAGATTTATCATTATTTAGTTAATTCGCGCTACGTAATGTACAGCGAACAATACAATTTATCGCTGTAGCGTTGTACTACGCGCGGACACGGAGTAGCGGTCCATGAACGCATGCCGCACGCGCGGCGGCTCTTACCTACCTACACGGCGCTGTGGCTTAGAACCCAGCTGTCGAGTGTTGCTGTGATCGTCTTATAACTTAATAAACTACACAGCTATTGGTTTAGGGTACATTCAAAATTTAGGCAAACCAAAGACGTAAAGAAAATATTACGTGAAAACATTTATTACAATTCTGATTTAATCTGATCTTAAAAGATCAGATTAAATCAGAGTCGGCGAGAGATGTCGTGCGGTGTTCCACAGGGATCAGTTCTGGGCCCGCTCCTGTGGAACATCGGTTACGACTGGGTGCTGCGAGGTGCGCTCCTCCGTGGTGTCGGCGTCATTTCTTACGCCGACGACACTCTTGTCATGGCTAGGGGTAAGACGCACCGGGCGGCGGCCATATTGGCGACCGCTGGGGTTGCACAAGTCGTGAGTCGTATCCGGCGATTGGGCCTTGAGGTGGCCCTGTCCAAATCCGAGGCCGTCTGTTTTCACGGTCCTCGGAACCGGCCACCTCCAGGGGCCCACATCATGGTAGGAGGGGTCCGCATCGCTGTCGAGCCAACCCTTAAGTATCTGGGTCTCTTGCTCGACAGCCGATGGGACTTTGTAGCCCATTTTCGTTGTCTGGCCCCCAGGCTTCTGGGCGCTGCAGGTGCGCTCGCACGTCTGCTGCCCAACCTAAGGGGGCCAGGCACCTCCTGCCGGAGGCTCTACGAAGGGGTCGTGCGGTCCATGGCCCTTTATGGGGCACCAGTTTGGGGAGATAACCTGACGGCCCGTAATATTTCGGCGCTTCGTGCGCCACAGCGTGCAATGGCCGTCAGGTTAATTAGAGGCTACCGCACGATCTCGTTCGAGGCAGCGAGTCTCCTAGCCGGATCGATGCCCTGGGATCTGGAAGCGGCGCTTCTGGCGTCACTCTATCGTTGGCGCCAGGAAGCACTAGCTCGGGGTGAAGGACCAAGTCTTCCCGCTGTAGAGACGGCACGGTCCGAACTCCGCCAGGTCCTGGTGGAAGAATGGAGAAATCGACTTGTGCACCCCAGTGCCGGGCACGCCACGATCGTGGCGGTAAGTCCCGTTTTTGAGGAGTGGCTGGAGAGGCGGCATGGCGCCCTCACCTTCCGGCTGACACAGGTAATGACTGGCCACGGTTGTTTTGGCCAGTTCCTGTGTCGTATAGGCCGGCAGGCGACGCCCGGTTGTCATCACTGCGGCGACTGCCGCGATGTTGTGGACACGGCGCTGCACACTTTGGTGGATTGCCCCGCCTGGGCATTGCAGCGCCGTGAGTTGATCGCGGCAGTCGGACTGGTTGCCCTCTCACTCCCGGCCGTGGTTCAGTCTATGGTCCGGAGTGAGAGATCGTGGAACGCCGTCGCCTCCTTCTGTGAGGAAGTAATTTCCATCAAGGAGGCGGCGGAGCGGGAGAGGGAGCGCTTAAACCCTCTCCCCAACCGCAGAACCGGGCGCCGGAGGGCGCGAGATGACCTCCAGCCACCTTGAAGTTTGACCTGGGGGTGGTGGGCTGCGTGGGCCTGTTCGCCACCCGATCAGCACCAGGTCCGAGAGGCGGCGTGCGTGTTCCCACGTGCGCCTCTGTATCGTGTCTTTGTCCCCCCTGCTCAGGGGGATGGTGGAGGAGATATACTTCGCGCAGTGGCCTGCCGTTTCACACGGCGGGCCGAAACCACGGCGGGGTCGCGATTGCATGTGAAAGCGATTCGCGCGGCCTCGCCGTCTATGGTTATGTCGAGGAACACCGTGGTAGGTTTAGTCGGTATTACCGGGGTATCTTTTCCCCGGTGAGCCCGACATAACCTCTCCGTCGCCCCGCGGAGAGGTATGCGTCAAAGCATTCCCCCACGTAAAAAAAAAAAAAAAAAAAAAAAAAGGGCACTGAATATAAATACGTAGCGCTAGAGAAGCATTTCCTCTTGCTTCACCATATGCCATTAACATCTCCCCGTATTTCCGCGCAGAAAAAGGCCGATTTGGCACCCGATACATAATAAAAGCACGACACACAAAAATACTGATCGAATTATACTTTTCACTGCACAAGTCTAAGTCTAATTATTTATAAAACAGTCACGATTACTTCCGCTTTTCGATGGAAGTCCCGGCGAACTGAACGAATTTATCTACTTATTTGAAAATTATTACAAAGTTGCACATTGCAACAAATAGAGGTGAGATAATGGTAACATCATAACATGTGAAAACTATCGATAATATCGATTAGTTTCATACGATCAATGAAATTAGACTTCATGTGAAACTGTATTTGAAATATCTTTAAACCTAGAACCAATTACGTAATTCAGTTCTGTGGCATAAACGTTCACAATGAATCAGTATCGTTTTCTTACTTATACACCTTATAAAGTTTAGATGACGTCGAATTACAAAGTAATTAAAATAATTATTGTTATTATGACATAAGTAAGTACTAAATTAACAATTTTGTATTAAATGTTATGCATTAGGTACTTAATAGAAATACCGCCCTAATAATCGCCAAATAAACGCAAGTCTTTATTTTATAATCCTGGAATTCTATGGTCAGCGCAAATTTGTTTCGATATCGACATCAACTGATATTACTCTAGTGACGAAGGTACAATCACGCGACGGTAGCGCCACAAACATTGCGTGGCGTCAACGAAAATTACAGCGAGGCGTCAGACTCATGCTCAGACTTCATTTGTGTGGCGGCGGTGTGCGGTGTGCCTACTTATTTGTTAGTGTGCGTAAATACTAAACGCACACAAGCACGCGTGTAACACAAACTTATGAGCGTCACAGGGAAATGCTCTCTGAGTATAAGTATTCTGTGATCTTTCTGCTCGGGTGGTGCAGTGGTTCAGGCGGTCGCCTCGTCTTTTAACATTGCGCCGATTGTTGTGGGTTCGATATCCGCACAAGACAGCACTTTGAACAATCTAAACTTGTGGTTTCATGTATGGGTGTACAGTGTGTCCATTAATTTAATGTTTCTAAAGTCACTTGCGACACAAGGTTTATACCCGAGTTGTCTATTTATAAAATTAAATAAAACCGCTTTAGCAAGACAGGCTGATCGTATAAAATGTCGTGTACCTACACATCGTATTGTTTTTGCTAATTTGTGCTAACAGTATCTATTGGTAACGTTCTGTAAAACAATCAGGTTACTCATCATGTTGCCATTTTGAAAAAGGTAAAGGGAAATAAGAATTGGCATTTTTTGTTGGTCAAACAATGTTTTAGTTATAGTTATATAACTATTCGTAACAGTATTCATTTGTAGTAGAAAACATTTTTCACCCCAGTTGCAGTTCCAACAAAGCATAGGATATCATCGCATTTAGATAAATTAAATGATTTAATACAATTTTGTAAAAACAATGATGATCGATCGAACAATAATGAAACAATAAGTACCTACCAGCCACAATTTATGAATTATTGAATTGAATTTTGTAGGTTATCAAAATACCTACGTTGTTACCTAGGTACGTCACAAAGACGTCGGCAGACTTGCCTATTAACCGTATAATGTTTACAAATTTTAGATGTAGTCGATCATCAATTTAACATAGTGTTTCTGAGCTCATTAGGTAGGTAGGTAATTAATGAAGTAAAAGAATTCATAAAACGTGTGAGCTGGTTTTGGAGCAGGTAGGTATTTGATACAGCGTAATAACAAAACTAGATAATTATGTACTTAAATTGAATAATTATGCATTATTTAATACATTTCATCAAATTTTACACCGCCCTCGTCTATCTTTGTAATAATTAAATTTAGTACCTAGTTAACTTATCCACACATTATTGTTAACCAAATTTCGCGCAACTTCGTATCACTTCGGAAATCTTCGGGAGACGTAGGTACCGAATTGAGCGAGCGGTCGCCGCTGCAACAATGTAACTACAATGTTGTAGCATAGTACAATAAGAATAGTAGGTTAGCTAAGGCCGATCGGCGAGTTAATTGCCTACTATTGCGTTGACAGGGTTGTCACTTTTATTTTTAGTTAAATATTAACAATATCCGTAAACGTAACCGTATCCGAAATTCAATACCCGTAACATCCCCGGTATCTAGTACCTACTATTATATATCCTGTGACTGCGGGCACATTATAGTCGCTTAGAGGTATGAATATTAAAAAACGAATTATGAACAAAACATCTCACATAACACACCTGAAGTACATATTATAATTATTAATAACTACGTATGTAAACTAAACAACTAAACTATGACTATAACCAAAGCTATCTTACGAAATAAAATGAAAATCAAATTTTAAACATCAATCACTCAATTCACTCAATCCAACAGTGACTAGTAAGTGCTGAAATGTACACGCATAATGGACCAACTTAGAGTTCAAATGCGGAAAAGGGAGTCCAATTACAATTACAATTACAATTACAAAGTGCTGAAATGAATACCCGTGTTAATATCTACACCATTTCAACAAAACACCACGGCGCAGGGTTTGTCGACGCGTGCGCTTTTTCGCCGCTTTTATAAGTGATCGCGCTGAATACCTACTTCACAATTTAAGCTTAAATATATATTTTTTTTCATACTGACTAAGCGTTATATATCGCGATATAACTATCTAAACACCTTATATGACGAGGAACTAGTTTAATTTACTGTCGTTTAACACATTGTATTATACGTTTTGTTAGTAAATACATACCTACTTATAACATAGTACACCAGACTCTGAACAATTACATATCTGTGAACTCAAATGCTCAATTCAGAAACCTGAGCTAGTCTATTAGCGTACATACACATACCTAATTTAATTAGAAAATGTTTAGGTTGGTAATTTACGCTTCTCGTTCAGTAGGTATTTGGATGAATGATAAGTCCGGGTTTGAGGAGTTGTTATTGAGGCACCCGAAGACTCTACAATATCTTTTGGCTCTTTTTGAAGTCATAATAACGTTTATTACAAAACTAAATGGATATAAAGTGGCCAGTGAGAGCAGCGAATTCCAGCGGGCGAGCAGTGTAGTACGTGAATGCGCGCGATCAAACGCGTGGCGCATCCCGTACAGAGTCCCCGGCCGATCGCCGCCCCGTTTGGCTGTGTGATTGTGTGCGTGAAAAGTGCGTGCGTACACGGCGCCGGCGACTCACGCGTACATTCAAACCGGCGGCGGCGGATTTGTATGAAGCTATCCGTACGCGCGACCGTGTCATTGTACTTGCCGCCGTAACAGCTGATAGTGCGAGTTTTCGTGTTCATATCTACATTGCTGTTTTTTGGAAAATTGTTTAATTCTTAGAATTTCATGAAAAATTAAGTGCGGGTCGTCAATGGTAACTATTTCATTACATTATATGGAAAAACAATGCCAAAAAAAATCGGAATATTCATGACTTTTTTTCCGGTAAATTCGACCACCAAGGGCCTGAGGCCATCATGTACTGAATCATTGGTATCGGTTTTCAGTACGCCGTTCCTTACACCCTATAAGTTTGTAATGTTCTTTTGTAAGCCCGGCAGCAACCTACGTAAGTTCCGTATATATAAGTTACGCGAATCAAGTGAACCACAGTCAAAATCTGTAGAATTGGAAGAACCAATTCAAGAAATTCCAGCTCCAGTTTTGAGAACCTCATTTTAAAAGTTAAATTCGGTATTATCCCTGAAGTTCAGTCTTAAGGGGGAGGTGTTATAACCCTATACTGAACCCTAACTTGATGACATGGCCCTCAGTCATACGTCTCAGCATTTATGCTAGGTCAGCAGTTTGACCATTGACGAGACAGCTAGTCCGTATTAAAGTCAGTCTATTCTCAGCTCTCGCGAACTTCGGTTGCCTACGGGTTCTCTCCTCTCTTTGTACGTTTTCCAATAAATTGTTTAGTTTATTATAATTTTTTTTAAAACTACGTTGGAGAGTTACCCCGTAACAGAACGTACAACCAAAATTCAAACACAGGAAGCGACGATCTGCTGACAAGAGTGACCACAGCAACATGGCCAGCAGAGGGATTCCGGAGCGGTACACGTCGGCGGCGGCACTATGCAGGACAGTGAGTACGTCGAGGTAAGCGTAAGGCGAGTTGACCTTGGGAGCGAGGTAGTATTCCGCATCAGGACGACAATTCGCAGCGTACTCCGAGGACAGTGAACGACATGGGACCGGCGGTGGCACTCTATGAAACAGAGCACGCGGCGAAGCGGTTGATTACACTTGAAGGCGAGGATGGACAACATATTTGCTTCCTTGGACGACCAGCTCTCGACAAGCGGCTTACGAAGAGCAAGAGAAGTTTGACGGACGTGTCATTCTTGTGTCACACATATATTGTTTCTTTAAATGTTTCTGTTGTGTCTTTGTATACTTAGGTATTTCAGATCGTCGCACTGTTAGTCGTAATAATTCCATGTATTGAATCAGTGTACTATTTCTGCATAGCTTCCATTGTTATTAGAACTAGCGCTCGGTAACTGGATGCGATTGTCTACGTTATGATATGAGACGAGCGCCAGTTTTATTGTTCTATTATGTATGTTATAACATTTATTCTTTTGGTTTATTAGATACTTAGTTAAATTATAAAGTAGCATTTTTTAATAACTTTGAAGCGTCAGCCGCTGCTACGATACTACCTGTATTGTAGCAGCTGCTGACGCTTCAAATTTATATGCAAGTCACGCAGTGTGTGCGCAGCGCAGCAGTCGTCTCCCCACACCCGCGCAGCTAGGTCGCGTAATTATTTAGTTTATTTTTGTATATTTGTTATAAGCTTCTGATACCAGTAAAGAAAGTATATATCAATGTGATCATCATTTCTTACACCTCACATCATTATATCGTCCCTACACGAGTATAACAAATGGCATCATGATTTGATCGGTCACCTTGTAACAGCTTGGGGACTTTGTTACCTATGAATACTTATTATTAGATTAGTATTGATGGTTAGGTGCTGTCACCTAACCATCAATTGTAATCTAATATATAAAAACAATCTTTTACAGGCTCGGTGATCATCTTCGAGGCCCACGGTTGCAACGCCGAAGAGGGACGCAAGCCTCAACAGTCCAGGTCGTCTTCCCAGGAGACTTCGAAACTTCATCAATCGTCCAAACTCGGCTTGTGAGATCGATGAGAGTTCGGGCCAATGGTATCCAACAAGCGTTTCGTTGCCAGTAAACTGCGTAAGTTTAACGTTTATCGCGAAGAGGAGCACGAAGAGACGCAATCAATGGCTTTGGAAGACGGCCTGGACTTAGAGGAGCTGCTAGAAAGTGTTGACGGCGTCTCGGACGGGCAGCAGACGCGGCGGCTGGCGATGGTGGCGAGATGGCCGGGTGGCTACCTCTGGCGATGCAGGCCTGGTTGGAAGCAGAGCTGCAGCACCTACTGGATCTGGAGAAAGTGCGGCTGACGACGCTGTTGCGAGCCTGCGGCTAATATAAATCACCTGGCCCGAAGATTTTCAACCTCTTCGGGCCACCAGGAAGCTATTTGAATGCCCCGGGCTCGCAAGTTTGTTCGTCCAACGCCTCAACTATAAGTCGTTATGTTACCGCAGCAGAATCGATGAGTACTGGACAACAGGGTGTTTAGGTATGCCAGAGTTCAGATCAATAAGGTCGACAAACAGATTTATGAAGTTGATGCGATTCTTACATTTTGTTGACAATGACTCGGGTTTCGGCCTCACAACAAAAAGATTATTAAAATTGAATCAATCCTAACACAATGTAACAACAAGTTCAGTAGCATGTATACTCCGCAGACACTGAGCTTGGACGAGTCGCTTTTACTTTGGAAGGGCCGCCATTCGTGGGTACAATGCATCCGGTCAAAGGCGGGCTTTCTGGGTTGAAATCGTTAAAGCTCAGTGAAGCTAGTTCTAGATACATGCTACGGAGATTGTTGTATACAGGCCACTGCACCATGTCTTAGGGAGCCATCGATGGTTTCGAGAATCCCACCGCAAAGGTAGTTCTCAAAGTTATGGATGGCTACCTGGACCAGGGTGTGTCTCATGAGACATACCCTGGTAAAGGACGACTGGTACAACCAGTTGTCCTTAACCAGGTTCCGAAAACACAGGCATACCGACGTCATTGGCATGAATCGCCGTAGATCACACGTGCCCTAGGTGATATCTTGTGCCAATGACAGTGGGATTCGACGCGGTGAACAGCTTGTTCAGCATTGTGGAGATATTTCGACAATCTATATTTCGAAAGTTCTTTCCGGGTCAAAGGCTCAGACAGATACGTGAAGCGTTGTCCATCAGAGTATGAAGTCGCAAAAGTTAAAAAATGTTTTAAAATGTTTTCATGTTAGATGTTTACCTAATACTGGAATACACACACGCGCACGCACACGCACACGCACACCTACACCCACCCACACGCACACGCACACACACACACACACTTTTGCAAAAAATAACAAGTATATTGCTTTTTTTTATTGTTCATGTTGTCTGTTGATAAGTCATTTATTTCTGCTGAGGAGGCTGCCAGCTTGTCGAGTGAGGATAGTTTTTGTTCGGTCACTGATACCTTGGGCGATTTTGTGCGGCAGACGTTCAATAAACAGTCTGAATGTTGTTTGAACGTTTGTCACCTGAACGCTTAAAGTAGATACATATTCCCAGTCATTACAGCAACTTTCTTGAAACTTAGTAATACCAACGTTCATGCCATCCTGATTTCGGAGTTGGCTCAAACCTCACCTTCTCTCAACCACGTAGGTACCCTTTACTCGGCTGCATTCTTATCAGGAATGATAGGGTTGGCCGGCGAGGGGGTAGCGTGGCTATTTATCTGCGTGGTAATCTGCCATATAAAATCCTTGTTTCGTCTCCTTCAAGATTGGCAAATGTCGTGGCATTCTTTCTTAGTCTTATAAGTGCGCCCATTGTAGAAATCATGCGGCCAACAATGTAAAAATGCCAAAAGATATTTAACGCGACGTCAAAATACCAGCCGCACATTGGATTTTTAACTATTGGCTAACCGTGGCGCTGAATAGGTATGTAATTTACGATAGAATTTTATGTAGTTATAATTATTATTAATTTTGTTATTGTTTGATTGTAACAAATATTTTCAACACAATCTATATTGTTAAGAAATAAATAACTGATGAACTTATAATGTGTATGAACTTAACACACCTACATAATATATTTAACGTATGACTCTTAGTACTTACCGTAACAGGACCTGCGGTGTGCACTGCGACTCGCACTTGACAGCCTGTTTATAGTCAGAGGTAAAAAGAAAACACGAGATCGTTGAAAAAAATAATTTATTTAAATATAAAAGAATTATCTTAGTAATTATATTCTTGCTTAAACATAATATTATATAGCAACCGAACGAGCGCTAGGTCGCGCGTGACAGCAGGCGGTTGGTTCGCTTTGAAACACATACATACATATATAGTATGACGCTTGTATCCCTGAAGGGGCTGTACTACATCTAAACTGTGTCTTCAGGTCCCACATAATAGGACGCAAACCTATCACCGTCTACGAGGCACAGTTTCAGACTCCGCGCTGCTACTGAGAACTTCTTAATAAAAAACTCAATAACATTTTGCCCGACTCAGGAATTGAACCCAAGACCTCATGTACATCAGCATTCACTACCGCTGCGCAACCAAGGCAGTCTGTCGAGATACAAATCTAATAAATCTACAATCGTATAATCTCTTATTCGATTTTGATTCGTCACCACTAAATAACAATGAAATAATCGAATAAAATTTCACAAGGTGCTTGATTACAATAGCAACGCAATAAGTAGACACACAATATCGATTAGTTATTCGAGAACTAGCTAAGCTTATGTGCCTTCGAATTTATAATTATGCAGTACTTAAATAACAGTGAACAATTATGCAGGATAATCGAATAAATTCACATTCCAATCGAATAAAATCGATTATTATTCGATTATAATTGAATAAATGCTACAATCGAATCATTTCACTTGTATTTACAATCGGTCTTCGCTTTATAACAAACTGAACAGTGTACCTAGCGGACATGAGTGTTTGTTTTTAACTGTAATCTTACACAGATAGATCATATTTATATAATTTCTAAGTGTCTCAGAAAGCGCGTAGTTGCCTAGGCACTAAATAAACAGATATTCGCTTTAACACACGCGTCAAACGCACGCACATCCACACAGACCCACACGTAAAACGATTTCACACCAAATCTACCTTACATTGTCTAGAACCCATAGTACAAGGTCTGCTTAGTTTGGGCTAGGTGGTGTCGTGCGTATGTGGTAGAATATTATTATTTGTTCGAATATTTTTAACTCCCGCAATTAAAATCCAGCTTTGCATCGCGGAGGAGTTTACAAACATACAAATAACGGACACAAAGTACACTCAGACTCGGAATAATCATTAGTGTGCACAAGTAATTGTCTAGTATGATATTCGAACTCACAACACTCGACTGAGGCGCCCGGTTGTCTGTTACGCCATCCGTGCACAACTCGATCCCAGACCGCAGATCCCGTGGGGTCTGTGCGTGTGTGCTTTTGTTCGAGTCCTTGTATTACAAATTATATGTATATTTTTAATTTGTCCTACCTGTTATAAATGTCTACGAGTTTAGTTAGTGGCTAATATACATACATACATATAATATAATCTCACGGCCATACCTCCGAGGGATAGGCACACGTGTTACGCCCACATTTCGCTAATTATTTAAGGTCAGCTATTCAAGGTCCCACAAAGAGGGCTTCAGAGTTCCAGACTACTGAGAATTGCCTGCCAGAAGAACCCAACAGCAATAGCTTGTACGGATAGCGCAGTAGGCAAGCGGTCTCTTCACCGCTACCGCCGAGTTTTCGAATCCCACACGAGACAATAATTGTGAGATCCACAAATGATTGTTCCGAAGCTATGTGTACCTACTTTGTGTCCGTTAATTGTATGTTTGTAAAACATACAATTAGACAGGCACGACAGGGTTTGCGCTTTTACAAGTCATCTTTTAAAATAACAAAATATCTGTGCTCTGCTCGGGAATCGATCCGACAACTCATGCACAGCAGTCGTCAAAACAAAATAGAGAGTTAAATGCAGTTTGTTATGATGGCTTGTGACAACAGCTGGCCACGATTGTGTCATATCTCTATGTTGTATATACATACTTTATACACCTTTCGAGGCGCTCATAGCCAGATGCAACCACTAACCGGTAAATGATTAGCGAGGTTAAGCAAAGTTGTGTGCGGTCAGTCTGTAGATGGGTGACCGCTTAGTGGTATTTCATCTGAGCGTCTCCGTGCTTCGGAGGGCACGTAAAAAGTCGGTCCCGGTTGTTGTCAAATTGACAGCAGTCGTTAAGCCATGTCAGAGGCCTACGGGCGGCTTGAAAAACTCTTGACAACAGGTTGGCCACTAACCACACGAAAAGAAAAACAACAAGACGATATACACTTCGTATTAGTTCGTTGTTATACGATTGCAGTTATACTATCACACCCGTATCTACTTTAGGGGTAGGCAGAATAGGCAGGATGAGAGGTTTAAGTGATTCTAATTAGTCCATATTTTAGATTAGCAAAAATATTAAATCCCTATTTTTTATTTTAACAAAGCAATAGAAATGAGCTCAGGTGTCACGCAGTTTGGGAGTGCTTGTGACGTCACACTTTTGTACCGAACAGTCACAAATTTAAACGCGTTGTATGTTCGTAGTTATTAGTTGGTGGGACTAAAGGAAAATACGTGTCCAATATTTTTTGCTGATATAAAAGACGGACTAAATACTTATTTTCAGTCATGATGCCTATTGCTTCACACATTTAATCAAGTATTTTAACTACCACTATTTGATTCGATCATGAAGTCTTGAATTCGATTCCCGGGCCTACTAATCTGGAAATAAGTTTCTAAGGAGCCATAGGGAATAAAATCGCCCCTTTTACATAGGATACCGACAGAGTTGACGAAATGTGGTACAGATGTGCCCACCCCTTCGGCGATACAGAGGACAATGTTAAAATATTGTTTAATAATAATCTTCGTGGATATATTATAGATCTCAGATGTTAAGAATGGAGGTGACGAACAGATTTAAATCATGGATGCATTAAACACATTTCAATATGATCACCTTTCTCGATTTTAAGTTCTCACACAATCTGAATTGTGAATATATGTAGTTTTATCACGCTCATTCATATCATATAAGAGAGTACACTATTGTTCTCTGTCGTGTAAATGTCATGTGTGAGCTCACTCTTCCCAGTGTGGACACTTGTAATCACAGTAAGGGCACATCTATGATTTAAACCTTTGAAAGTGTAGAATATTTGTGGTCGTATTTAACGCTCTTTCCGCCCAAAATGCGTTACAGTAGGTAACGTCGTACAATCTGACCTTCACGTTACATATGACCACACTTATTTGTTCGGTGTCTGTCTGTATGTATAGCTATGTGCATAATTACATTCAAATTAAATTCAAACGCACATATAATATTATTAAGTATGTTCAATGCGTCCTAGAGGCGTCGTAATGTGCGCAACAAATATGTATTCGAATTGCATTCGAATGCAATTATTTATAGCGCTAGTATTCATGTATGTGTGCACATACACATGTGTGTGTGTTATGAGTGTATGTAAACATACATGATAAACACTATGTAAGTATTTATGTGTTTGGATGTGTGTGTGTGTGTGTGTGTATGTGTATGTATGTACACACTGTGTATTTATGTCTGTGTATGTACTTGAGTGTCTATGTGTGCGTGTATGTACGTGTTCGTGTGTGTATGTATGTACATGTGAGCGGGCGAGGGCGCGCTGAGGTCTAGAAGGTCTTGCGGTGCACGGCGCGGTGTCCCTCCTCGTCGTACTCCCGCTTGGAGACCCACATCTTCCGGAATGTGTCGAGTGACGCGAGGATCGAACCCCCTATCCACGTCGAGTAGAGACGCTCTTGCGGCGCTGAGATCTGTCCAACAAATGTCATATATTAGCTATTTTTATGTTAATGTAAAGGAAAGGAATCAAAGGAATTTGTCCAGAAAGTGTCCGATCTTATCAACAAACGTTTGGCTAGGTCTGCCTCTTGCGACTGTTCCATTCACACTAGCCTTATAGACTTTCTTAGTCAGTCTTTCCTGGTCCATTCTTTCTGCATGCCCAAACGAGCTTAACATACCCTTTTCTATTCTTGTCACTATATCCACTTTATATATATAAATGTATATGTATATAAATGTTTTAATATTGAATAAGCTTGTAAGCTATGTGTAATTACCCGTATCTTCATGTCCTTGGGCGCGAGTCGCCGTATCTCGGCGAGCAGTCGGTCCCCGAAGCCACGGAACAGCGTGGACCCGCCGGACAGCACGATGTTCTGGTACAGCACCTTGCGCAGATCCATGTCAGACTTCTGGATCGCGAACATCAGCACCTCGTGCAGACCTAAGGAGTACCAGACATGAACATATATACACCGGCCCCAGCTGGCCACTGGCGACCCTTCTCACTGGGAGAATGGTCAGGCCGTGTCTAGCAGTGGCACAGTGACGGTTGGTAGACTTTACATATCTTTGAGAACATTATGAACAACTCACAGACTTGCAGGTTTCCTCAGGATGTCTCTTTATCGTTAAAGAGAGCGATAGTTAATTATTAATTCGCTTAAAAAGTCAGAGTTGACGTAATTTTTATATTTATATTTATTTTCATTATTTCTCATACTAAGGCGTAGCCTTAGAATATTTTCGGTACGCTCAAAACACCAAAGAAGTGTCACAAAGAAAAGTCCGGACACCGTCCGTCACATTACCAGAGTAATCAATTGAATGTCATTAATCCAAGGCTTTTGACTGTGTAAGTGTGTACATCATAAACATTAGTTACTATGGAGTAAAACATACAGCTCTGATCTACTCATTTCATATTTCAATAATAGGATTTAGAAAGTGGATGTTAACAAGAAGTGATCATCGGCATCATCTATGGTTAAAAATGGGTGCCTAGGGCTCAATCCTCTCTCCTTTCTTATTTGTATGTAGTTTACATTAATGACTGTTTGTTATTGTTTGCATATGAGACGTACATTACATTGCTGTACTTAGTAGCATGTGGTATATTGGTTTAATTTAAGTAAATTAAATGTCGACACAGGCAAAATTAGAAACACCCATCATTTTGTAAATTTCTTTGGCAATGTTACAGGTCCTCTACAAAATTACTATATAATGATAGTCTTTTAGAATCTGCTGTTGGATGTCAACAAGGTGACCCTCTTGGACCGGTCTGAAAATTTTCAGTTTGGCAATTCAACCTATTATTCGGCAGATAAATTCAAAATTTAATGTTATGTACAGTTTAATGTATTTAGACGATGGGACTCTCGGAGGCGATGCAGATACAATATTACAGGATTTGGCCCTTCTTAAAGACAAATTTGCATCTATTGGCTTGGAATTAAATACCAGTAAATGTGAACTTTTTTTAAACAATATTGAAAACAATAACAAACACTTGGTACTTTCAAAATTTAATTGTTTGGCTCCCAACATCAAAATTATGGATAAAAGTTCTCTTCGCCTCCTTGCGTCACCAGTCTTTGAAGAAGCTTTTAATTCCTTCATAGATGAGAAGATATAACATTTTTGTGAAATTTCAGATCGCCTCCTCAAAATTAATATTCATTCGGCTTTTACAATTAAACGATATTGCCTTTTTGTTCCCAAATTTACGCATGCGCTAAGATCTTCACAGTTTTGGAAAAATTTAGTACCTTGATTTGATAAAATTATTCAAAATACTCTAAAAAATATTATAAATGTGGATTTGAACGACCGAGCTTGGCTACAGGCTTCTCTGCCTGTTCGCCTTGGTGGGTTCGGCGTTCGCAAAATTTCCGATGTTAGTCTACCGGCGTTCCTGTCCTCGGTTCACAGCACGGAAGAATTAACCAGGAAAATTTTAGCACCCACACTGGTTAATTCAGAAGTGCTGTGCAAAACTGACGCTGTGAACGCCTGGAAAATGGCTTGTCCGAATTCTGCTTTGCCAACCAACCTATTCTCCCAGCGGCAGTGGGACGGGCCACTTTTTAGCTTTTTTCTACATCTTCCATGTTGTTGAGCGTGCTCGATTGCTGGCTGTGGGAGAATGGGAATCTGGTCTTTGGCTTCAGGCGCTTCCATCGTCCAATATAGGTACCATGTTGGACGATACCACTTTCCGCCTCGCCACTTGCCTCCGTTTAGGTGTTTCGTGTGTTTCTCCGCATTGCTGTCACTGTGGAGAAACTGTCGATAGCCTCGGACACCATGGACTCTCTTGTAGCAGAAATGCTGGTCGAATTTCTCGGCACGCTAATCTTAATGACATAATACGTCGTGCTCTTGTCACTGCTGGCGTTCCAGCTGTACTTGAACCCAATGGCTTGGTACGTGACGATGGGAAGAGACCGGACGGAATGTCATTGTTGCCTTGGAAGATGGGCAGGCCTTTGGTGTGGGACGCAACATGCGTTGACACCCTTGCGCCATCACATCTTCCAAGTACTGCGGGATGTGCCGGCGCTGCTGCTGCAACCGCGGAAACCCTCAAACGGCGCAAATATAGTAATTTAGTTGGAAATTACATTTTTGAGCCGTTTGGGGTGGAAGCCCTAGGTTCATGGGGTCCGAGCGCTCGTATTTTGTACAGGGAGATCGCAAAACGCCTGATCGACGTTTCGCGTGATCAGAAGGCTGGTCTTTTCTTAGCCCAAAGAATCAGCATTGCCATTCAACGTGGCAATTCTGCCAGTCTTCTGGGCACGTTACCAGTTGACAGCGATGCTGAAGAATTCTACGATGCCTAAACCATTTTTGTAAATATTTAGTATTATAATTATTTGTGTTTTTGTAATTATGTTATCTTTTTTAGTACGTTTGTAAATATAGGTTATTAGATTATTTCATTTTAAAATTAATTATGTAAAATTTTATTTAATTATATGAATAGATAATAATTTAATAGCTTCAAAATTTAAGTAAATTGATTGTTAACGCATTGTGCCAAAAATGTCAATCTGCAAGAACACATATTCTTGTTGAGGAATAGTTTAACGATCATGAACTCGCTACATACAGCGGTCTGTACGTACTGATTCAGTGCTCGGTACGCTGCCTCTTATACCCTGCATAAAAGTTACTTATATACTGTAATAATTTGTGAAATCCGTTATTAAAATATATTAGATGATGATTATTACTATTATTTATGCTAATTCCTATCTGCGTGAATTCCGCGAAATGGCGTACTTGGATTATCCACAATGATGTGTTACTGCAGCACATGGTCTATCTGTGTATCAATGTTCATGCTAATCCGTTTGCCGGTTCATGATTCAGTAATCATGATCACGATTAAGTAACATCCAGACATGCATACGAACTTTCACATTAATGGTGCGATTCCTGCACAAGTCAAACATTTGTGTGTATGGACATGGATGCTTGACTTGGTTTGGGTGTTTCTAGGTATAATATGGATGTAGTTACAAAAAAAGAAGTATATATATATATGTTTATTCATTGTGTAGTACCCATAGTACAAGCTCTGCTTAGTTTGGGCTAGATGGTGTTGTGTGTATGTGGTAGAATATATTATTATTAATAATATCAGTAGGTCAGTAGGTTTGTGCTATCCGTGCAGTCATGTGGCGGTGGCAGGGTATCACGTAATGGTATACAGAGTGTAACAGAAAGGTGTGGTTATATTTTAGAGCCGTAACCTATATCTGAAAAATAACCTAAGTGGCCATCCCAAACCAAAACAAATTTAAAATTTTATGAGAGTTTCATGCATTATATTTTTTTATTATATAACTTGTATTAAAAACGAATTAAATCACTATGAAATTGCGCCTGGTAATTTTTCGGTTTACGGAGGTCACCGAATAAGCCATTGGGGTCTTTTAAGTAAGTAAGTTGTTATAGTCTGCGCACTATAGCAACCAGAAACAACTATAGAGGTGAGTAAAGGTAAGTCTGCAGGTATAACAGTGGTGACGCACCTTCGCACTCCTCGCCGATGAGGTCTGGCCGGAACAGCACCTCGGGCGCGCGGAACCGCGCCGGCCCGATCTGCAACAAAGGTTATTACATATTACACCGAGCGTCCAGAACCGCCATGTACCGCTACGTAGCTATGCTAACTATTACTAAACCGCGTGCTGTCAGCGGGCTCTGCCTCATGAACCGTAATAGCTAGAGTTGAAATTTTCACAAGGTATGTGTTTCTATTGCCCCTTTAACAACAGATAATAAAACCAAGATGGCGAATTTATCTGGTAATTTTTTTCCAGTCTAACTCTAAGCCAATTACAGACTGCTACGACAGTGGAATACGAGGTACAGCATTGTGATTTATAGTGTTAGAATTCACTAAGTAAAACAATGAGCTTTAAATAACAAAAGAACATAACTGAACGACAATTATCAGTACACGATGGCACGGAACCCTTTGTGTGCCAGTCCGACTAGCACTTGGCCGGTTTTAAAAAAGAAAGTTGTTAATTATGATATAAAGAAGATATCGATATAAAGTTATTAGTATTTTTATTTGAGCCCCACTTCTGCTTATATCTTAGAAACGTACAGACGTAAGTCAATATAGTAAGGACCATTACCTCTAACTGCGTGCCGTCAGGGAGGGTATACTGTGCCCTCTCAGTCTCCAGTGTTTCCTCTTTGAGAGGGTTGGGCGAGAGGTAGCAGGCTCTCTCCTTGATCGCCTTCACGATCTCCAGCTCGGCCGAAGTGCGGAGATTCACTCCCTCCTTGCGAAGGAGTAATCTAGTAGGAGATGAAAGAGTGAATAACTCTTCTACAACGTATTACAGAAAAGTGTGATCATATTAGACTATTTATATTGAAAAAGCAGTGATGCGGGGCTTTTATTTCAGTGCCATTTAAAGTAAAAGAGCAGAAACGCTGCATTGTAAGCCCTTGTGTAGCGTCTTTGAGCTGTGGTAACTGATTACCACCAGACGTATGTTGCGATAAATGATAACTTTTTATATTGAAGGAGCAGCGACGCTGAATTTGAACCCCTTGTGTAGCGTCTTTGAGCTATGGTTACTACATGCACGCCACGGTAAATACTTACTATTAATATTGACGGAGCAGCGACTCTTTATTGATTACCGCTAGACATACTTCGGAGTAAGTGATTACTTTTTATATTAAACCAGCAGCAAAACTATATTGTATTGCCATATGTACCATATTTAAGTTGAGGTAAGCGCTTACCACTCACATGGCTCGGTAAATAGTTATCTCTCATATTTAAGGAGCAGCGTTTTTAAATAACACTTTGTGTGGCGTCTTTGACCTGCGGTAAGCGCTTACCACACGCACGTCCTGGTAAATAGTTATCTCACACATTTTAGGAGCAGCAGCACTACATTATAACACTTTGCAGCGTATTTTAGCTGCGGTAAACATTTACCTGAGGTATCTTGTGACGTCCCTGCCGGCGACGTCAACCCTCATGATGGAGTGCGGCATGGCGAACCCCTCGTAGATGGGCACGGAGTGCGTCACGCCATCCCCTGAGTCCAGCACCACGCCTGTCGTTCTACCCGTCGCGTATCTAACATTACATCTATATTAATGTTTAGGTAAATACACGGACTCCACAAGTGTCCAGAACCCAGTGTCGGGAAGACTTTTCCTTTCTGTCCGGCAAGAGAAAGAGTCCATACTAAGAAGAGTAAGCTCACACGTTACATTTATACGGTAAATAGATGTTGCTCGCGGCCACGCCCGCCTAAATGTAATGTATAAAATGTCATTGTCATTGTTTATCCCTCGGGCACAGTGACTGCACGGATGGCGAAGTTATTTAGGTAGTCACCTCGCCACTGCCTCTCTGCTTCGAATATTGTAGGTTTGATCCCCGCGCGGGTCATATATTTGTAAGATCCACAAATGGTTGTTCCGAGTCTGGCTGTTCTTTGTGTTCTGTTGTTTGAATGTTTGTAAAGTCCTTCGCGACCCCGGAATTATTCCTAGAACAGGAATTATCACCCGTGTGTAGCGCTTATAAATAAAAAAATGTAATGTAAACTTAGTCTGGATGAAAAGTACCCTATATCTTTGTCTGTACCCCTGACAACCTGTATACAAAATGTCATGATGATCGGTTGAGTAGTCAAGTCGTGAACGAGTAACAAACAAACAAACTCACATTCATATTTATATTAGTTAGGATTTAGTCAGATGACAACTTAGCATCCAGAATGGTGACCATTTTTAAACGTAGTATATGATTTAAATCATGGATTGTGTGTAGTTTTCGTTACTAATTAAAGCACGTCCACACTAAAATATTCTATCCACAGCTTCAAATTTGGGCATACAACAACAACAACAGACTGCGCATGGAAGAATTAATACATACAGAGAAAGGATCACGCTTGTATCCCTGAAGGGGTACCAGATATGGTTTAGGTGCGACATAACAGGCGGCGAGCCTTTGGCCGTCCACGGACTGGGCTGCCACTAGGGGCTTAGGCAGAAAAATCCCAATGACATATTGCTCGACTCATGAATGGAACCCGAGATGTTAATGGGAAATGGTAAAAGGCTCACTCTTATTTCGTCGGAATAACTTACGAAGCGCGGGTGCAATACATCTCTACCAACCCCTTCGGAAATATATGCTTGAGATATGTATGTATATATGAAATCTATATATTTGCCTTTCCCAACCACTTTAGATAAAATAAACCACAAAAGAATAATAAAGACACTACTCACAGACTGAGCACGGCCTGCATGGATAGAAAGAGCGCGGGCACGTTGAAGGTCTCGAAGAACACCTCGGCGGCCTTCTCCCTGTTGCGCCGCGGGTTCAGCGGAGCCTCCGTCAGCAGTACCGGGTGCTCCTCCGAGAACGTCGACAGTTGGTCCTGACGACGATACACTTTGTGACAACATTATGGACTAATGGCAGCGGCACACCGGCGGCATAAACTATGGGTTCACAATTATATCTGGCACTCCAACAATTGACAGGTTAAGGTGACCGCGTCTCGTATTGGGAGTATTGGGAGACACTGGACAAAAATCTACCATATAATAGTTGTTTAGAGTCTGGTCCGCCGCGCGCACTCATTTTAACTGGCTAAGGAGATTACTTTTTAAAAGGAATAAAGTTATTGGGAAGATAGGAACCCGCCACGCACCCTCGGATTGTCCACCCCAACCATTGCAATATCAAAAGGTTGACAATACCAAACTGCTCTGGATAGGGAGGAACACGTGTCGACACATAATTTGTATTCGAAGCAGAATACTGCAAGTTGGAGTACGCCCGGATCCGAGGTCGTGGCTGTCCCTATCCAGAGGAGTTCGGTATTGTCTACCTTTTTCTATTGCACTGGTTGAGGTGGGCAATTCGAGGGTGCGTGGCGGATTCCTCTCTTCACAATAATTTTATTACAATGGACTTCCGCCAAGTAACGCTTACTTCGATTCAATATCTTTTTTATAGGAAAAAGGAATCTACAAACTAGTGTCTTGGTAAACGCTTGAAAACAACCTCTAGGAAAACAAAGGATACCACAGGATGTCCATTATCAAAAGAGACCCGCTTTGTATTATTATTATACAAACTTTTGTGTGCGGTAATTATACGCTTCTTGGTAGGAGCACGAGAATTCAAGAGAGACCATCATCAAAGGAGTTCACTATTATTATCATAGAAACATTTGTGAATAGTAACCATACATGATATCAGGTGTATTACAATACCTGCTCATGATTAAGAACCCCGATTGGGTTCGAAACTAGTTCGAAACTTGAATAACAAAATAACTGCAGAGAGAGGAATCTATTTGGGTTGCCCATTCCAATTCTTGCAATAGAAAATGGTTGGCAATACCAAACTCATAACCTATTATTTAAAATGCCAAGGCATATATATAATACATTTTATTATCATTGATTTCCACCAAACAATGTCTAGTTTCATTCAAAAGTTAGGATACTTCTACTAGCCCCTGTTCTGGATTAGCTCAAAGGTTTGAGCCACACAGTAATTCCAGCTATGGATTATGCATGATTCAGTAAGATATTTTCATTAACTTTCACATTTATAAAATCCCATTACATAAAACACATGGCAGGAATCAATGTAGATTCACGAAAATGACCAAACAGATTTCTCAACAGTTTGACAGCATCTCACATACCTTACTGTATATATAGTTCCACACTCTCTCCATGTCATTCCAATCTGTGACTATTCCATGTTCCATGGGGTATTTGATGCTGAGCAGGCCGCGGTGCTCCTCAGCGCGGGGACCTACAAAGAGTTCACCTTCTAGGGCGCCAGCCATCACCCGGACATGCTTCGGGCGACCAATACTGGAAACAATCAGATCCACTGATTTAGTTTGTTTCTTTAAACCTAACTTATAAAAACATTAAGGTTTCACAACAAATGGGTGGTGGAATTAGAACCACATTACTAAGCCTGTGGAGATGTGCCTATCCTGCCTTCACAGAGTGCAAACTAATAATCATTTCATGTCTCTGTCAAGCACTTGGGTAACATTTTATTAATCTACTAATGTGGAGTTGTATTGGCAATTCAAACAACAATCATACATGGATAGATGGCCATTAATACATGGTAAAATAACAGTTTATGAATATAAGTGAGGTCTACAACATGAAGACACCAGCATCCGAGTTTAGCCAAACTATTTAAAACATTTGTTATGATAGTCTTATTTTGTATAAATAACTTTTTTGTATTTTCGTATTATTGCTACCTAGATTAGTTGAAAGGTAAAAAGTGTAGAGTGTGCAAGTTTCTTGCAGATTTCTTCTCATAGGCTCAACCCTTAAGCTTAACCAAACTCTCTTATTACACTCATAAAGCAATAAACTTTGACATTTATAATTTAACATTTGACTTAAACAATAAAAATATACTAACTTAGGCTTGCTATAAATGGGAAAGCCTTATTGTTCATGATGTAAGCAAGCAAGTAAGCAGGTGAACCATCTGAATTCAATCAGCATCAAAACATACTTTTTCAACATTATATTTTATTAAAATATCTTATATAGTTTATTGACATGTCCATGAATTAATTGCACATTTTTATAGATTTTATTTTTAAGTTTGACTTTGACAATATGGTATATTTGTGATAGAATTATATTTCACGTAACCGTCACCACGCTTCTAAGCTGATAGATGGAGAGTACTTTTACTGCCAGATCTTTTATAATTACTTCTAGAGTAATAAGTTGAAGGTACTTACTAATTTGGAAATCTGCATTTTGGTATCTGGTCCCCCGCAAATCCAGCTTTGATCACTCCAGAACCCTGTCAAAGGCCGGTAACATTTTATTGATTCATAAAAACACTAGGAAATTGCATAAATTAAACAATTTATGGTATTGTCAAAGTTGGGTGACTCATTTTGATCACCTATTGTATGAAAACGTTTATATAAACTATATTAAGGGATCCCACAACATCTGTAATTAGTTTTTCTTAAGTGTAAGCCGGATTGGATATCGATTTTAATAAAATCTATAAAAAATACATCATCTCGTCGATACGGCAAAAAACAGTGTTTTATATAAAATTGTGTTGATATTTACGTTATCTATAACGACGGGCTGATTTACTATAACATCATTTAATTCCATTTTATCAAAATTTGGTAAGAATTAAATATGTTATTATGAATTTACGCCAATTTCTTTATTGAGAATTCCACAAATCTGAAATCGACATTCGGATGCGATTTTTCACTAAATGCATTACAAAGCCAAATGTCACATGTTTAACATAGTATGATGCTGGCTTTGTTGCACTTATGTGTTAAGAACATGTGCTATCTTATTTTAATGATACAACGTATGGCCGATTTTCATAGTCTGGAACGCATCAATATGATATGACATACAAAGATGACATCAGAATATTTTAGTATTGCCACAAATAATGTTCAAACAAACTACTACCACCACGTATACAAATACCTACATAGAAATAGACCAAATAATAATTTAATAATTGATATCGATGCGTGTTAATAAAATATCTCACTGTTATATTAAGTTGTAAGTAAGCTGAGGGGTTATTTGTGTGCAACCAAAATTTCTTAATCATTTTCATTTTTACAATGTAGATAATATTCTCAGTCTCTGTTAACTAATTCATCTTCGGAAAGGCTAAGCCGATCGTTATGAACTTTCATACAGATTGTAGGGGCACTGTATGTTAATGTGTGCGTAGGAAACAGCGTTGTCAGCGAATGTATTATGCGCTAGTGCGGACCGCGGGGACAGGCGAGCAGTTCACTCCCCGACGCGGCAATACCCGGTACTGTGTATATTATTAGAACATAAGTATACCCATTGTGAAGTAAAATATATACTTCGTTGATTATTCTGTATACTATCTTTTATTTACATATCCAAAGTAGACAATTCCTACAAGATCAAGGATTTTACGACTACGAATATAATACATTCTGTGGTCATGTAGGGGGCTCTATAGAAATAGGAACTTTATTTGCTTGGAATGTGGGAATAGCAAATCGAAACGAAACGCACCGGAAAAAGTAATTTTTAAATTTCTATTGTTCATTTTATACCTTTTCCATTACTTTTGTTTTATTATTTTTAATTTTTACTGTGTCCACTTTATGGAGTCTGTGACATTCCTTGTATACCATTCCTGGAATTGGGCGCTGATAGCTGTGCCATAGTTTTTAAAACTTTTGCAGCTATCAACGTTTCTAATGTAAAATTTATGTAAACTAAATTCGTTCCAAATTAACGTTATTATCATTATTATTATAATTAAGATTGAGCGAGGTTTATTTTAGAATGATTTTTTTAATAAACAAGTGAGAAACGGCAATTAATTGCCGTAAATCTCAGAGTTCGTAAAAATGGTATCACGTGGCTCTGAGGTCAGAGGTCAAAGGTCATAGTAATTTCGGGGGTATATAGACTATGCTGAGTCGAATGCCGTTGACTGCGAGTCTCTAGCTCTTACGGTTCTTGAGTTGAAAGTTGTATATCAGACAGACGGACAAAGCGGTTGTATAAGAGTTTTTCGAACACTAAAAGTCATAATATTGTCTTCTATTTACGCGAATATTATTCATTGAAATTAAACTGCTATATACGGATTTTATCGCGTTGTTTATTTGACACTTTATTACAAAATTTTGAAAATTGTTCCACTACTACTACTATTAAACTTTACTAATTTTTAAGCTAATTAAATTATAATAATAATATTCTACCACATACACACAACACCATCTAGCCCAAACTAAGCAAAGCTTGTACTATGAGTACTAGACAATGGATAAACATACATATATACTTTTTTTTTGTAAATACATACATATTATACATATAAATACCCAGACCAAGACAAACATCCATGTTCATGCACACAAATGTTTGACTTGTGCGGGAATCGAACCCGCGACCTCAGGCGTGGCAGTCGGTTACACTAACCACTACGCCATCGAGGTAGGCCATGTAAGGGGTGTCACTGACAAGATTGGCTACATCTTGAAGCGAGCTTCAATCAACACATACTTCAAGCCGCCAACGAAGATAAGTCATTTTTTACCATCCGTCAAGTGCCAACTACCTTTACAAGATGCAGGGGTCTATAAAATAGATTGTGACTGCGGACTCTCATACATTGGTCAAACCAAGAGAAACATAGGCACCCGCATAAAAGAACACATAGCTGATGTAAAACACCAACGCTCGTTGAAGTCTGCTGTGTGTGAACATGTGCAACAGGGGACCAACCACTACCTGAGATTTGACAAACCACAGATTCTCGCTAAAGAACACCGATTCCTACCAAGGATGCTTCGCGAGGCTATTGAAATCAAAAAACATCCTAATTTTAATAGAGAAGATGGTTGGAATGTACTACCAGCTTGGGATCCAGTAATAAAAATAGTCAAACCCAAGAAGAAGCAAACCACAGCTAGACTTCATGATACTTTGAGCTCATTCTGCGTAAATAGAAACACCAATGATTAAATTATGTTCGGGTACTTTGAAATAACTACACTGGAACATTGAGACAACTGCCATCTTAGTCTCCCCGTGACCATGGCTGCTGAAAAGCAACCGAAACGTCGGGGAAAGTGTAAAAATAAATGAAATCTAAATAGTTTAATAATAATTTAATTAGCTTAAAAATTAGTAAAGTTTAATAGTAGCAGTAGTGTAACAATTTTCAAAATTTTGTAATAAAGTGTCAAATAAACAACGCGATAAAATCCGTATATAGCAGTTTAATTTCACTAAAAGTCATAGTCTGAGTCGGTTTTAGTTTTACTTAGTTCTTAATCATGTTAGTTCATCACAAGAGGTTAGACTGGGTGACACACTACCGAGAAGTGGTCGGTTAATATTTTATTGAATTTCATGGATGATTTAGTATTGTTTGCCCACACTGTTTCACGCCTGTTAATACTAAAAGTAGCTGAAACTGGAATGTATGGGTTCTACTGGATTATGTAAATGAATAATTATAATAATAAGTCAATAAAAAGGCTGCATTTGTAATGAAGCAGACTTTTCTACTCTTGACTAACGCTTTATACTTTCCGTTATACTTAGGTGCCAGACGAGCGGATGAAAAGACAAAGTTAAGGTATCTATTTTTACTATTTTGGTAGAAAAGGGTACGCAATCGCGAATAAAACCAGAGAGAATTAAATCAATGAATAGTACCTACTTACTGACTTGGCTTACTCTGTGCTTACTGTGCTCTATGCTCCATATTCAATACGTCAATGTGTCAATGACCCAAAAATAATAAACAAAGTAATGTCAACCGTACCTTTTTACTAATTTTATACTTTCAAAATGATTTTAATAAGCTTACTAGTCACTCGTTTAATATTAACGGCAGCAGAAACTAGTTCAGACCTCCAATACTGTGATGCGAATACGAATTCATGTGATATTCAGTCCGTAAATGCAGACGATGAAAGGTTCATTTTTTATGATGTGAATCCTGGCGAAGGTTTTAATTTAAGGAGAGATGTTTATATGAGGTTCGCTATCATGTTGTCAGAGGCTCGGAAGAAAGGCAAAAACAATTGGAAATTAGTTTTACCTCCTTGGTGCGACCTATATCATTGGAAATGGGATCGCGGCTTGCCTCGACAATGGAACATGTTTTTTGATATAGACGAGCTACAATCGTTCGCTCCAGTCGTAGAGATACATGATGTGTTTAATAAAACCAAAGGTAAAGTTCTGGCAATTGATACTCTGTATATACTTCAAAACTTCGAAGACGCCTTTGAAAGTGGTTTTTTTAAAGAAAAGTGGACAATTGTTGCCAAATGCGAAAATAATGTGCAATTTTGGGGCTATGAAAATATTACAGCAAAAGAGGTTCTATGTGTGCAGTTTCAAGGCAAGGCATCTAAGCTTTGGGAGTTGATTTCTATGCATCCAAGTGACAAAAAAGTAATGTTTGCGCATGGTGAAATTGCTCTACATGACAGCTATGGCACAAAAACATATTGGGATTGCCGCAAAAGCATGAAATTCAACAAAAAACTTATTAAAATAGCTAAGAAATACATATCATCCAGCTTAAAATGTAAAACAACCATGTGTAAAAATTATTTAAGTGTGCACTGGAGAAGACAAGACTTTGCCCGTGGTAGAGGAGATGATGTTCCAACTGTAGCAGGCACTGTAAAACAATTACGCAAAATCCTCAAAAAGCTACCAGATATTAAAAAAGTATTCATTGCTACCGATGCCTCAATGACTGAGCTAAGCAGCCTTAGGTCACAACTATCTGCACATAAGTATGAAGTACACTTTTTCTTAGCAAATTCAGCAATTATAGAGGAACATAATGATGGTGGTATAGCTATAATAGATCAAATCATCTGTTCACGAGCTGCATACTTTGTTGGTACCCATGAGAGTACATTCACATACAGAATTCAAGAGGAACGAGAAATACTTGGATTTGAAAGCAACACTACGTTTAACAGGCTCTGCCCGGATGTGGGACATTGTGAGAAGCCATCCAGATGGACTATAGTTAACGATGATACATATGAGAAAGTAGAATAAGTACAAATAAATATTAATACTTCACAACATATACTTACTAGAATTAAAGTAAATAATTGTAAGATTCATACTTGTAAGTCCCCAGAAAGGTAGGCAGCAGTGTTTAAATCTCACTTAATTGATAGGTTACATCCGGGCTTGGGACCGGCAACGTAAATCTCATGTAATAGATTACAAATCTATATGTTTACGCTTATTATGTTTATTTAGTTTACTTAGCAGATTTGATTCTGAGTTATTCAATGTGAGTTACTGAGTTTCATTATAAATTGTCCAATAATAGTCTTGATTTAGAATATGTGGCTGGTAGATAAATAACAGCATTTGCCGATAAAGAGAGGGCAATGAATTATCAGGTCCACCCCAAAATGTAAGGTTGTAACGTTATATTCTAGGCTGGTATGTAGACCATTGCATAATTATTCCACAGAATCTATACTGATATAGAAATATAATTATATAAGTACTTTAGTAGCAGGATCTATTATGTATAATGAACAAAATGGTTGATCTGTAGTAAATATTTCTTATTTAGATGTTAAGTACAACAATAAGTATTGATGTGTAACTGTGCCATATTAACAATACCAAAGCATTAAATAAAATAAGAATTTTGGGACTAACTCTGGTTTTTATTTAATCTCTTGTGAATAGAGGGCGCTACGGTACATATGGACTGCGCTGTTTATCTTTTCTACTTTATTTAGTTCCGTACTGCACGAATGGCGTAGTGGTTAAATATTCGCCTCACCACTGCCCCTGCGCCCAGTGTTGTGGGTTCGAATCCCACACGGGACAAAACTTTGTGTGATCCACAAATTGGTATTCCGAGTCTGGCTGTTCTTTGTGTCCGTTGTTTCAATGTTTGTAAAGACCCCCGCGACACAGGATTTATTCCTTTTAGTTCCGTTAATGCGGGAGTTGCATTTTATAAGAAATAATTGCCTGTTGGTTTTTGAATGCCCTTTTTATAATTTTACTCCTGCAGCTGAATTAAAGCTAGTTTTAATTTTTTTGGAATGAATGAAGAATTTGGGTGGAAGTCGAACCCGAAAATTTCAACGCATTATCCATTGGGATACTCCCATAATTAAATAAACTATTTACTGATATTATGGTGGCTTACTTTAAAAACACCTCTTTGAAACTTTTATTTACAAATAATTTTTAGTAGTTTGAAGGTTTTATAGTTGACAAGAGACAACACCCACTCTTGAAATTATTTCTGTGTTGTTGCCTTTAACATTCAATCAACGGGCCTGAATAACGACAGACTCGTAACAACAATTAATGTATCTCACAAATAGTTGGCCCGCGTGGGGATCGAACCCACATTATTGGGCGCAGTGGCCGTGGCGAGGCGACTGTTTAAACTGCTACATCGTCCGAGCAGCGCCGCCGTTTGTTACTATACATTCAGGGTCGATACGACCTATAAATAAAAACCATATATATTTTCACATATACATATAATATTTATTGATACAATAAATTTTAGCTAAAGCTTAGTTTATGTTAAAATTAACACAAAATTAAAACATACACAGATTCGTACACCCACCCTCTCCTCCCCCGAGGGGGTGGGCACAGGTGTAATACACCCACTATTCGCCAACTTAGTTTAGGTCTCACGCGACATTTTCAGTCTCCTTGCTGCTACTGTAAATTTTTCTTACAGAAAAAGTCAATAACAAAATTGAGGAGTCGAACCCGGGACCTAAGTAGCAGTTGAGCGAATGCTGTCACTTACACCACTGCTTCAATGAGACAGTACGTTTAATACATAACACTAGAAATTATAAAAATATATTTATAACATATTCTATATTACGCTTTGCGTCATTTATTTTAATATTTCACATGCTTGGCATGCTTGTCGAATTAAGAGTTCATATAACAAATATGTGTGGTCCTTCCGTATATAATAACAGCCGACGCACTGTGGGCTGAAAATCGACCTCCATAGACATAGAAATGAAAGTTGCTAGATGTTCGTTTTGTTGACGGATATGGCTTCTATTAGCTATTATACACATAACAATGTCATCTGAGCTAACTCCGCACAAAAATGAATTTATTACAAGGTTTTTTCGAAAAAAATGTATGGAGCTAGCATGAAAAATCTGAATATCTCTGAACTTGCAAGGAAAACCGTAATATCCTCAGAGATGGTTATAGAACTAATTATTTGTGATTTTTTGACATACTTCATATAACGGTACCTGCTGCAGAATTTTTTTTAAAAATCATCGAATTTTTAATTAATTTTTTTTAACATTAAACGATTTGTTTTGGTGTATAAGTAAAGAAACAACACGTTATATGCATATAATACTAAATCTTCGCCAGTTATTTGTTAAAATATCAAGAAAAATATTTTTGCCTAACATAGTATATATGTTTTAAAACAGTTAATTGGATACCATTACTGAACTTTGCATACAGGTAAACTACTGAATAATAAATAAGCCTTCTAATGAGTTCTGAATAAGAGATTAAGTGATTTGCAATGTCGCACAATGGTAACTACGGATTACACTAATTAAAATCTTACAGGTAAGTACATAAGTAACTTAAATAGTTAATTAGACATGTTACGAGTTCTAAGAAATATTTTCGACAACTGTCTAATGAGGTCGTTAACTAATGTTGGACTGAAATATAAAAGGGTTAACATTTTGCATCATAATTTAGTTTATTCTAAGCTTTGTTACCCCTAACATATCACTGTGAAATTTTATGATGGAAAGTTTAAATACCAATTTAGACCTATTCGTTCTTCTAAAATGTAAGAGTACTTCATTTGATCATGAGGTATTGTTTAGTGAAGTTATATCCCGCCTAGACGTTTGTCTTTCCGTTGAAGATTAAGTGACTCTAAAAGAATTTTGTCAGAGATTTGTACGAGCTGCATCAAAAGGTGGCAAAAATCTCACCGAATTCTTGATACTTTTAGAAAACAATACGAAATTTGGCTGCAAGCAACTATCGATTGGCCAAGTTGTATAAATTTAGTCGCTCAAGAACCAACTGTTGCTGAGGGATCAAGATCAATCTCTCCAGAACCCTCAACATCATACTCTGTTGGTACAATGACAAAGAGGTCACGAAAACCATTCGAAGATCTGGGAAGCAAACAGAAGAAGAGAAAATCTGATGAGCATAAAACTGACAATCCCAGTGAATTGGCACATACAGCAGCGGCGCGTTTTAAGGAAGAAGGTTGTGAGGATATCGCATCTGTAATCGAATATATGCTGAAACATCCTGAAGCAGCCTCTAAAATTAAGGAAACGCTTAAGCAACCGGTGAAAACTATCTTATTTACACCAGAAAAAGCACTTGGATTACTCCTTTCATTAAAATTATCAAAGTGGCAATACATCACTTTACGAGAGTCAGCTATTCGGGAAGGTAGAAAGGATATTTATCCATCCTACTATAAAGTGCAACAAACCAAGCTGGCATGCTATCCTCCGAAGCAATCAGTGTTAGTGACCGATTCATCGGCAAGAATAACCCTTCAAGCTTTACTCGACATTACGGTCAAAAGAATCCTCCAAAGTTTTCCTAACGATGATGTGCAAAATAAGGATTTAAAATTGATATCTAAATGGGGTTTCGATGGTGCGTCAAACCAAAGCCGATACAAGCAGAAAATGGATAGCGATCAAGACGATTCAAGTATTTTCATGACTTCCTTGGTGCCACTAAAACTGACTGATGGAGACAATACTTTGTGGATGAACCCAAAACCATGCTCAGCAATGTATTGTCGTCCAGTTCAATTTACTTTTGTGAAGGAAAGCGAAGCAGTAGTCATCGAACACAAACGACAAATGGATGAAGAAATTAAGTCTCTCATTCCTACAGAGTGCAATAATAGAAACAGGGTGAATCATCACCTAATGATGACAATGATCGATGGTAAAGTCTGCACGTATTTGTCTCAAGCCAGATCAAGTTCATCATGCTATTTGTGTTTGGCAAAACCGACAGAAATGAACCGTTTGGGTGTAGTAACAGCAAAGACCGTATCTTCTGACATATACGAGTTTGGATTGTCATCTCTACACGCCCGTATAAATTGTATGGAATGTTTACTACATATTTCGTATAGACTAGATTTTAAAGAGTGGGCTGCGAGAGGTAACGAGCACAAAGAAATGCTAAGTAAGAGAAAAAAGATTATTCAAGACAAATTTAAAGACGAATTAAATCTATTGATTGACATTGTTAAACAAGGTCCCGGAACTACTAATGACGGCAACACTGCAAGAAAGTTTTTCAAATTTCCCCATAAAACTGCAGCCATTACTGGGTTGGACGAAGAACTAACACTTCACAGTGATATGTTAGGGGTAACAAAGCTTAGAATAAACTAAATTATGATGCAAAATGTTAACCCTTTTATATTTCAGTCCAACATTAGTTAACGACCTCATTAGACAGTTGTCGAAAATATTTCTTAGAACTCGTAACATGTCTAATTAACTATTTAAGTTACTTATGTACTTACCTGTAAGATTTTAATTAGTGTAATCCGTAGTTACCATTGTGCGACATTGCAAATCACTTAATCTCTTATTCAGAACTCATTAGAAGGCTAATTTATTATTCAGTAGTTTACCTGTATGCAAAGTTCAGTAATGGTATCCAATTAACTGTTTTAAAACATATATACTATGTTAGGCAAAAATAATTTTCTTGATATTTTAACAAATAACTGGCGATGATTTGGTATTATATGCATATAACGTGTTGTTTCTTTACTTATACACCAAAACAAATCGTTTAATGTTAAAAAAAATTAATTAAAAATTCGATGATTTTTAAAAAAAATTCTGCAGCAGGTACCGTTATATGAAGTATGTCAAAAAATCACAAATAATTAGTCCTATAACCATCTCTGAGGATATTACGGTTTTCCTTGCAAGTTCAGAGATATTCAGATTTTTCATGCTAGCTCCATACATTTTTTTCGAAAAAACCTTATAATAAATTCATTTTTGTGCAGAGTTAGCTCAGATGACATTGTTATGTGTATAATAGCTAATAGAAGCCATATCCGTCAACAAAACGAACATCTAGCAACTTTAATTTCTATGTCTATGGAGGTCGATTTTCAGCCCACAGTGCGACGTGAATTTAAGAAAATATTGCCTTTACAGTATATTGAGTTGCCGAAGTGATCTTGACAAAACGAATTTGTCAAAATTACTTCGGCAAAATGGCTTTGCCAAGTTCACTTAGGCAAAATGGCTTCGCCAAGATTATAGTAATATCAGCCCTGTATTAAACTGTCCCACTGCTGGGCATGGGCCTCTTCTCAGTGTGAGAAGGGTTAGGCCATAGTCCGCCAAGCTGGCCTAGTGCGGGTTAGCAGACTTCACATATCTTCGAGAACATTATGGAGAACTCTCAGACATACAGATTGCCTCACGATGTTTTTCATCACCGTTAAGCAAGTGGTACTTAATTATTTAATACGCATATAACTTCGAAAAGTCAGAGATGCATGCCTTGGGTTCAAACCCGATACCTCTGCGTGGCAGTCCAACGGTTTCCCACTAGGCTATCGCCAAAATTACTTTCGACGAAATAACTTCACCAAGATCACTTTGGCAAATAACTTCGCCAAGATCACTTCGTTTAAAATCACTTTATTATTAACATTTTACAAAGATGACTTAAGAATATTTCATAATGAAAACCGTAGGTACGTAATGATCACTTCACGAACATTTCTCGACCAAGATCCCTTTGTCGAGATTAAAACACCCAACAAAAAAACGCTTTTTTCTAAATAGCGTTATCGTAGTGACTCTGTCGAAGCGATTTTGGAGAAGTTATATTTGCAAAGTGATATTGGCGTAGTGATCTTAATGAAGTAGAGTATCAAAGCTGATGTAGGTATATCTCCGAGTTTTCTTGTAGAATCCGTTTAGTCGGTTCGACAGTGGCAGGCGTTGAGTGCGTTCTCAATGAGCGTGGTGAGTTCAGTGTAGAGAAGACAGCGGCGGCTGGACGGCTTGCAGATCTCCCGGTGGTCAACATTGACCCCGTGCAGGAACCCCACACCCGCGTCTGTGAGACACAACCATTTTACACATATACTCTACTCATATTATAAACTGCCTCCGTGGCGCAACGGTACTGAATGCGACTGCTGTGCATGAGGATTTCGGTACGAATACTGGGTCGGGCTAACAAAATGTGATTAATCTTTTCTGTTAAGAAATCTCAACGGAAAAGCTTAATTACTCCACCCTCGTGCTTTGGAATGCATGAAAAGCCGTTAGTCCTGCGCCTGATGTCTCTCCGGTCGTGTCGGATTGCCGTTCAATAGGATTATGAGGGTTAAGGAACAGAGAGTGCACTTGCGTTCACACACACACTTGTGCACTATAATATCTCTTGTGCAGATGGCTTGGCTTCCGTTAAGATTGGCGTAACCAAAATTCCAGCTCCACCAGCAGCTGGCAGTCTGAGCATATACACATGACTGTGTTGTGTTGTGTTGTGTCGGTGTAGTACCTGCGGAGTCAACGCTGACGATGCGCAGCCGATGCGCAGCCACAGCACGGCCATGAGCGTGCGGCACGTCTCCACCAGCTGGCAGTCTGAGCATATACACATGACTGTATTGTGTTGTGTTGTGTCGGTGTAGTACCTGCGGAGTCGACGCTGACGATGCGCAGCCACAGCACGGACATGAGTGTGCGGCACGTCTCCACCAGCTGGCAGTCTGAGTATATACACATGACTGTGTTGTGTTGTGTCGGTGTGGTACCTGCGGAGTCGACGCTGACGATGCGCAGCAGCCACAGCACGGACATGAGCGTGCGGCACGTCTCCACCAGCTGGCGGTCTGAGTATATACACATGACTGTGTTGGGTTGTGTTGTGTCGGTGTGGTACCTGCGGAGTCGACGCTGACGATGCGCAGCCACAGCACGGACATGAGCGTGCGGCACGTCTCCACCAGCTGGCAGTCTGAGTATATACACATGACTGTGTTGTGTTGTGTTGTGTCGGTGTGGTACCTGCGGAGTCGACGCTGACGATGCGCAGCCACAGCACGGACATGAGCGTGCGGCACGTCTCCACCAGCTGGCAGTCTGAGTATATACACATGACTGTGTTGTGTTGTGTTGTGTCGGTGTGGTACCTGCGGAGTCGACGCTGACGATGCGCAGCCACAGCACGGACATGAGCGTGCGGCACGTCTCCACCAGCTGGCAGTCTGAGTATATACACATGACTGTGTTGTGTTGTGTTGTGTCGGTGTGGTACCTGCGGAGTCGACGCTGACGATGCGCAGCCACAGCACGGACATGAGCGTGCGGCACGTCTCCACCAGCTGGCAGTCTGAGTATATACACATGACTGTGTTGTGTTGTGTTGTGTCGGTGTGGTACCTGCGGAGTCGACGCTGACGATGCGCAGCCACAGCACGGACATGAGCGTGCGGCACGTCTCCACCAGCTGGCAGTCTGAGTATATACACATGACTGTGTTGTGTTGTGTTGTGTCGGTGTGGTACCTGCGAAGTCGACGCTGACGATGCGCAGCCACAGCACGGACATGAGCGTGCGGCACGTCTCCACCAGCTGGCAGTCTGAGTATATACACATGACTGTGTTGTGTTGTGTTGTGTCGGTGTGGTACCTGCGGAGTCGACGCTGACGATGCGCAGCCACAGCACGGCCATGAGCGTGCGGCACGTCTCCACCAGCTGGCAGTCTGAGTATATACACATGACTGTGTTGTGTTGTGTTGTGTCGGTGTGGTACCTGCGGAGTCGACGCTGACGATGCGCAGCCACAGCACGGACATGAGCGTGCGGCACGTCTCCACCAGCTGGCAGTCTGAGTATATACACATGACTGTGTTGTGTTGTGTTGTGTCGGTGTGGTACCTGCGGAGTCGACGCTGACGATGCGCAGCCACAGCACGGACATGAGCGTGCGGCACGTCTCCACCAGCTGGCAGTCTGAGTATATACACATGACTGTGTTGTGTTGTGTTGTGTCGGTGTGGTACCTGCGGAGTCGACGCTGACGATGCGCAGCCACAGCACGGACATGAGCGTGCGGCACGTCTCCACCAGCTGGCAGTCTGAGTATATACACATGACTGTGTTGTGTTGTGTTGTGTCGGTGTGGTACCTGCGGAGTCGACGCTGACGATGCGCAGCCACAGCACGGACATGAGCGTGCGGCACGTCTCCACCAGCTGGCAGTCTGAGTATATACACATGACTGTGTTGTGTTGTGTTGTGTCGGTGTGGTACCTGCGGAGTCGACGCTGACGATGCGCAGCCACAGCACGGACATGAGCGTGCGGCACGTCTCCACCAGCTGGCAGTCTGAGTATATACACATGACTGTGTTGTGTTGTGTTGTGTCGGTGTGGTACCTGCGGAGTCGACGCTGACGATGCGCAGCCACAGCACGGACATGAGCGTGCGGCACGTCTCCACCAGCTGGCAGTCTGAGTATATACACATGACTGTGTTGTGTTGTGTTGTGTCGGTGTGGTACCTGCGGAGTCGACGCTGACGATGCGCAGCCACAGCACGGACATGAGCGTGCGGCACGTCTCTACGACGCTGCGCACCGCAGGCCGCGACGCGCGCGCCGCCGCCAGCCAGCGGCCTTGCAGCTCCACCACCAGCTGGCAGTCTGCGGATACATACATGACTGTTGTAACGTACCTACGATATAGTAACCACTGAGCCCGGTATCCACCAAAGCAGAGAGGAGATGAGACGAGAGGATATGTGTTTTGAATAACCCAACCAGATTTCGATATTTCCACTTTTCCTCTCCGCTTAACTTCGGTGGAAATGGATCAAGCACAGAGGAGAGGTGATATCTCCTTTTTCTGTAGAACTTTTTACCGCGAGCGAGTAAGTGGCGCGGCAGAACGGAGATGTGTGTAGCCGTGCGGCCGGGCGGCGCCCCGTTCGCACACCGGAAAGCGTCATTCGATTGACTGGTTTCTCACAGCTCACATCTCTGTTACACACAGCTCACATCTCCTCTCTGCTATGCATCTCCTCTCCGCTTTGGTGGATATAACCTGCCAGCGTCTCATCTCTACTCCTCTCGTCTCCTCTTCTCTCTGCTTTGGTGGATACCGGGCCTAACACCAAGAGATGGCGCTATACTTAATTATATATGTCATGTAGGTACTTTGTGTAGAAATCGGAATCGCGCAAGCGAAGTTGGCGGTACGAGATACTATACATGGTATACATGGTACACGGGATACTATACAGGTATATCTGCATTGTCGCCAAATACAGGGTTCAATGAAAAATACTGATTTATCTTATATCTTTAACGCGTGTCTTCCTTACATCATATTTAACAACCTTTGCCTGAACCTAGAAACTAACCTAAATGTAGCTTCAGTCATTTAGTAAACTCATTTTTTAACCTATATATTTTGACGTTCATGTGTTACTTTGTAACCTAAATGAATAAATGATTTGACTTTGACTTTGATACTTTGACACACATATTATGTATATACATCGTTCGGCGTATGCGACAATATTTTTATTGACTTCCAAAAAAACATAAATTGTGTTAAATAAATGTAGATCAAACAAATACAAATAAATTACGATATGATGCCAAAACCAGAATACAGACCAATAAATCAACCAGCCTGCTTGGAAGACCCCCGCTTTGTATCAGAAGGGTATCAAACACATCACATCACACATGATTCCTTCAAATATAACGGGTAGGGCAGGCATGGTGGTTGCGATTAATTATGCTTTTTCTTGGTACGCGGTCTTAGTTAAGAGTCCAGTGGCGAGCACAGTACCTTCTTGAAGTTGCTTTTCTATCAAGAAATTCTTAGTACAGCACAAAGTCTGCCAACGGTAGACGGTAATAGCATTGTCGCGTTGTAAATATACCTGAGGTGGTATTTGCCTTTCTGATAAAAAAAAGTAGACATGGTTTTATTATAAATCTCTTCGGTTCCATGAGGAGGACTTACCCTTGCTGATCTCTAGGAGCTCGATGCTGCGCGCGGTGATGGGCGTCTTGATGTCAGCGAGCGGCGAGCCGCGGTGCGGCACCGAGTAGAACATGAACCCTGCGCTCGCGCGCCACAGGGACGACCGCCGCTCCAGGGACTCCATGTCTTCTGGGGAGAACGACAACACCACACACACGTTAGAGTACGTGTGCGATCTACCCGGCACATTCATACTGAAACTGGTAAGCAATACCGGCCCTGGGGTGAAGCGAGAAACAGTCGGTCTACGAGCCAAAAGGCAAGAGACACCAAAAACTTAATCTGAAAAATAGTTTACAGCGCAAATCTGGAAAAACCGAAGATACAATATTGAAAATTTGGGCATAATTATTTATCTATATGTCGACGAGTCAAGATTCGTTTCCGAACACAAGTGTGACGTCACTACCGAGTCATGCTTGGACGCGACCGTTGGAGCGGGCGGGCATTCTATAATCGGAGCTCGCACCGTGCGGACGTGTTTGTTCGAGAATACTTGCTAGTTATTATATTGTGAATTTATTTAAATAAACGTTGTTAAATCGTTCTTCGTGACTATTATTGCTCGAGGCTACCCGTCATGTCGGCATCCGACGAAAATACGCGCCCACTGAGTCCGGTGGCCCAGCAGTCTGCGACATATATATATAAAATTAAAATTAATTCCAGTTTCCCTTGGTTACGCCGTGACTTGACAAGGACTTTAAAGATTTCATTAATCTTTTTTTTAAGTTTTCTAATACTTTGTAGAAGGTTCTTACGGAAAGAAAAGATAAGAAAATTGTGCAAAAATTGGATAGTTTCAGAAAACTTAACGACTATTTGAACTTCGCGAGTTTGGCAGTTGATGAATGTGAATTTTATTCATATTTAAGACAGAGCAACGTCTGTCGGGTCAGCCAGTTTAACACAAAAGCGAAGTAGAATGTGCGTGAAGTGAAAGCGTGAACCCAAGGGCGTCGAAAGACAATCTTGCTCTACTCTAATTAAAGGCTAAGCGCTGCCGGTAAGACTCTAGTTCTTACTGTAAAGCAATTTTCCATAAGCGCTAAATCTGAACCTAAAACAGCTACCAAAATCTGAGTGCAACGCACGTAATGAAAACGCATTAGGCGGAGTATGTAAGTGATATATGTACCTTCGTTATTTGAAGACATCTCTTCATAGTTCAAGCAGTTTCTTTCTTCGTTCGATTCGTTTTCGTCCGCCATGTCGTCAATACTGTCGTCGTCTTGTATATCTATATCTATATATTCAGTACGATCGTATCTGGCTTGCGTATTGTCTAAATCATCATCGTTTCCGACACAGGCACATATCTCAGTGTTCGCGTCTTCAGTATATTTGACAAAGTTGAAGTTTTTATCTGTTTCTTTAATGTTATTTATTCTTTCTTTTCCGTTATTGTTATTTGTATAATCTTTTACGTTTGGTAATTCTTCATTTTTGGTTTGGTTTATATTATTTTCATTAAGTCTGTCTTTATTTGTTGTATAATTATTATCTATATTATTACTATTATTACTTTGGTTCTCTTCATTATTGGCTTTATCTAAATTGTCATTAATCTTTTTATTTATTTGTTTGTAGGCTTCATAAGCTGAAAGAAAATTATAGGTGAAGAAAAAATTTTTTATTTTCGGGTGGCGCATTGACTAATGCTATTATATTATGTTGTAAGTATAAATGGTGCGGCTGTCGAGGTCATCTCAAACCTTACCTTCACAAAATATTTGCTTGATAAACAGCCCTCCTTTCGAGTGTCCGACCCATATGATAGGTCTTTTCCCTACTCCTAGCTCTAATAACTGCCCCATCATCTGTTCTGCTCGTTCGTGGAGTCGTAATCTGAAAGGGTAAGTAATGCTTAATTAATGATGAAAACTCCGCCGCGCGCCGTAGCTAATTATTACAATAACTAACTATCTCTCTTTTTCAGTAAGAAGTAGCAAACTGTTACTGCGTTAGTTCAAGTACCTCTAGGTATAGTTATGATTACAGCAGGCAATATGTAAGTAAGCAAGTATTTCTAGTACAGTCGGGTAGTCTACAGCTCTCCACACCACGTCCCTATTACAGCAGAAGTGGTGCCGAGGTCTTTACTTTGACGGCATAAAGAATTGCTTTATCACGCCCGTTTCAAAGACTCGGTCGAAGTGCCGGTTTCTGTTTGTTCTTGTCTTACGTTTGCGCGAATATTATACATTGCAATTAAACTACCTTATACGAATTTTATTGCGTTGTTACTTCAAGAACATTGCTTTTAATTGTGAAGCTATTGTACTTTGCTACTATTTGACGAAGCCCGACGGTCTGGTTGCTGTTCAACAGCCAGGGTCACACTGCTAAAGTGATATCTACGGACGTCAAAGTATGTTGTTTATTACCTTTTGTTTCCTTTAATCCATAAAGGTCTCCAAAGATACGGGTCACTAGTGTAGTTAATAGATATAACTCTGGCCCCAGGGAAGTCTTCTTTGATCCAATCTTTAGGCCAACAGGACGAATAACATTCATCGCAAACACAGCCACAGCCTATTTCACACTTATTTAACTTCGTTTCTACATTTATTTTACACTCACACTCATTTAATTTACATATACATTTATTTTCACAGTTACATTTGTTATCATTTTCATCTAAATTACATTTAAATGTATCTAAATCACAGGATTTGTTGCAGTCGGTTTTGAACATTTCTGAAACGAACTTTGCTTGTGTTTCATAATTGTTTACATTTACATTTAAAAATGTATTGTTGTAGAATTTCTCTGTAATTAACGAGTTCTCGTTTGGAAGGATTTTCTTGAAGCAACCGTTAATTTGTTTAAATGAAACTGTTTCATTTAATTCTGTTTCATTTAAATTCGTTTCGTATGTAAAATTAATGTTGTTGTATGACTGTTCTTGTTTTGTATGACACTTGCATGGCTGGGATGCATGGTTTCTTAAAGGCACTTTTGTGGGCTCTAACTTATATTTAGATCGCCAGTCTCCTTGACGCCAAGTATTGCCGAGGGACCCTAGAATCAGAAACAGTTAAATTAAACAGGGCACATAAAAAATATGATGGAATGATTATTGTGAAGAATGATTGATTCCCGTCATCAAGTAGATAACTGTGCTCGGATTTTAAATGTTATTGTGTAGACAGATGTAACTCAGATTCGATGATGGGTAAACAATATTTAAAAGGAGAATCATCAATCATCGTCATCATCGACACTTCTTGTGACCAGAAGGCTGGTATTTTCTTTTTGTGCAACAATGAATAAGTATCGCCATTCAATCTGGCAATGCTGCCAGTCTTCTGGGCACGTTGCCAATTGACGACGATGCGAAGGCATATTATGACGCTTTTTAATTTTGAAGTTTTATTAACCTCTGAGTCTTCTTCAAAGAGGTCAATGAAAGCACTATGTGAGTCTGTTAGTGACCGGTATAACTCCGGAACCACTGGACCGATTAACTTGTAACTTAATGTGCAGACACCTTGGAGTCATCCCTCGGTCGAGTTTGAATATGGGCCATGTGGGTCAAAAGACCCCCAAGATATAGGGGTCACAAAGTCACATATATTTTAAATGGGAAATATTGACTTGTATCTTGGTGTGCAGACGCCTTGGGGACATACCTCGGTCGAGTTTAAATAGTGGCCCTGTGGGTCAAAAGACCCCGAGATATAACGGTCATTTCTTATGATTACTTTGATATTTAAGGCGAAGATGTTGAATCCTGGATTTTTACACCCATCTCGTTTTTTCTATCTTTTATATAAGTCATTTTTGTATAAATGGTTTAGATTTGGTTTTCTTTTATTTTTTCTGTTTTGTCGTGTTTTCAGGACAACGTCTGTCGGGACAGCTAGTACTTTATATTGCTTGTAAATAATTTGTGTATATATTATGTTAATTATTTAATTACGTCATATATGTCACTTATCAAACAAATAAAAGGAGAACGATTACGACTCTGTCTCTGTCAGTCGTAAACTCTATTACGAGAAACATGTTACATACCTACGTCTTTTTTGCTTATGACGACAGAATAGGAATCCAGCACGGTAACCGCTTGCCATCAGCTATTCACGAACTCACGAGCAGTAGGAAGAAGTCTCACCATATAGTCCATGTACAAAGACGACGTCTAGTGTGTGTGTATCCGGCGCGTGCAGCACCACGCACTCCACGCGCGGCTCGGGGTGCAGGTGCTCCGTGCCCGCCTGACGCTTGCTCAGCGACGGTCTGGGCGCCGCCCGCGGCGCCGGCTTCGTTGCTGGGGACATACAACATGCATCCGTACAGTTAGTGAAGATGTTTTTGGCACTCAATTATGAATGAATTGTTCAAACTCATGAATTAACACATAGATTTCTATCTCGGTATTTGTTCGCGTAGAATTTATAGAGGCGAAGCTATACAGTTAGAAATCAATGTGACAAAATCATGGTTCAAGAAAACACATAAATTACTTTGTCGGAAATCGAATCCGAGGCAGCGAGAAATGTACATGTTAATAAAGTGATTTATTTTCTCACCACAATATAAATAATACCAAGTCTGTTCATAAATTACCCCAATGCTGGACACGAACCTCTCCACAAAATAAAAGGTTAGGCTATAATCCAGTGCGCAAGCCCGGTGCGGTTTGGTAGATTTACACATCTTCGAAGATAATAAGTATATAGAATTCTCAAACTTGAGGTGTGCCTGACAATATCTACCTTCACCGTTTAGCGAGCGATAATTAACTATTAATTAATAACATTATATTTAGTATATTAGTCGAATTCGAAACCACTGTATGTGAGTCCAACGGACGCTCACTAAGCTATTTTAATACATGTGTTAACATTTAAGCCCATTAGTCATGCAGTTATTGATCGGTGTGGTGATTACACCCTGGTATCGAGGATACTCACCGGTGATGGAGGGTAGCGGCGCGGTGACCAGGCGATGTAGAAACACTGACGCCGTGCTCCACAGGCACGATACGCACCAACGTCTGTTCAACAATGCAACACATTAATAACTCTAAAGTCCTGTTTTAAAAAGACAACTCCCGCACCAGGTTTAATTCCTGTGTCACGGCAAAATGTACAGACATTCAAGTAACGGACACAATGACCACGCAGACTCGGAGTCGGTTCTGATTGGACTGGCAATAGGGTTTAGTTGCCTGCTTTATTTTGTCTATTATTTTTACAAGAGGAAATCACAATCGAGGGAAATCTTTTGTGCAAACATTATCAACGTTTTTGGAAAATAAGGGAGTAATCAAATGTTTTTAATTAAGGAGTATGATAAACTGGGGTGCATATATTATATGCGCTATCTTTGTCAGATCGCGCATCCTGTCATTTGACAACTACCAGATTTGAAACACTTGTTTCTTATTAACTTAAGAGACGATACAAAAAAAAATATGTTGTGATTCAATTACTCTATTCTTGAGATTACCGTTCAAATGAACAAGCAAAATCTTCAGCTTTATCACATTAGTGTCGGTGGAAAATTCTAATTCAACGCGCTGCGGCAGTTTAGCTAGTCTTGTGGCTGAGCCCTCGGCTTCGAATACTGTGTTTAGTTGAGTTATGTCATTCTTCTAATGAGAATTTTCCTGTAACAGCACGGAGTGGGGAACCGTAGGTACCTTGGACGTAAAAACATATCTGGCAAAATTTGTGTATCATACGCGTCTACCTACTTCTTCGAGGATATAGGCATGGTACTATGTACCAGGCCACTCAGAAAGTATTGCGAAAAATGTTTCATTACAGGTCATCCTAACTAATATTAACAACGGAAATGTGAGTTTGTTTGTTACGCTTTAACGCCTTAACTACTCGAACGACCATCATGAAATTTCGTATACACGTTGTTAGAAAAAGACATAGGATACATTTCGTCCAGAAAAAAAGTACTGTCGCTAACTATATAAGCGAGCGAAGCCCCGGGCAAAATCGAGATACAATATAAAGACTTGGGCACGAATGTACTAACAATATATTGTTACTATACCTCACCTTGGCTAATGTCATTCCTAAGCCACGAAGCCACAAATAAATATACAAGCGTTGAAGCAATGGACACAAAAAATAATTGTCTCATAAGATCGAACCCACACCAGTCGGCTCATCAGCCGCATTAATGTGACTACTGTAACCACAGCTCCATCGTCACCCTCAATGAGCACGGTGACATAAGCACAATATCCGCGATACCTACACTGATTACTACAAGTAGTTGTTGTGAGCCCACTCCCGAGTCCGAGTGTCCATTAGTAGTGGGCTGCGCATGCGCAGATACCACGCAAATTGGCGCCATTACTCGCAATAACACCTTATTGAGACCTCGTGACCGCCGGCGTTCATCTATATATATATACGACCCACCACATAAATACCTGGAGATACTATATACTAGTAGAGATAAACTAATAGTTTCCCGCGGCTTTGCCCGTGTAAATCCTACAGAAACCCGTACAAGGAAAAATAAAATCCTATGTGTGCTAGAAGTCAAGGCAAACCTGGTCCTGCATTAACTCCTAACTAATATTATAAATGCGAATGTGAGTTTGTTTTTTACGTTTGCACGCCTTAATAGGTTGACCAATCATCAGTCAGGGGAACAGAAAAGGACATAAGGTACCTTTCATCCAGAAACAAGTGAGAAACGGCAATGAGTTGCCGTAAATCTTAGAGTTAGAAAAACAATATATGCAAAGGTCACGTGATATCACGTGACCTTGAGGTCAGAGGTCAAAGGTCATAGTAATTTGGAGGTAAATCGACTATGCTGAGTCGAATGGCGTTGACCGCGAGTCTCTAGCTCTTACGGTTCTTGAGTTGAAAGTTGTATAACAGACAGACGGACGGACAAAATTGTTGTATAAGAGTTTTCAAACTCTAAAAAGGACTGATATAAACCTAACCTACATTTTAGGTGTCGCCGCAAAGCCGCGGGCAATATATGTGTGTCAGATTCATACGAATCAGTTGAACGGTTTACGCGTGATGCAGGAACAAACATGTAAACATCTTTAATAAATCTCATTCATAATATTAGTAGGAATCCACTAAACCTGTGTGGTGAACACTCTGGAAACCACATCTGACTTTGGGTTTTGGGTTTCATTCCTGAAATGCGATAATATTTTCCGATCAGGATGGTGTTATTGCGTTTTCCAGTTAAAAACTCTCAAAAGCAGCCCGGAGTCTGTAAATGTGTCCAGCAATGAGATCGCTCCGTATTATGTGGAATATAAAACGTTGCTAAGTTGATATGATACACCTCCGGCTACTTCTAAATATTACCGGAGGGGTAAGCAGAGAAGTGGTCCAGGCCTGTATATACATGTATATCATAAATAGAGAAATGAAATAGATTGTTATCATTGTATACGCGTGCTTATTAATAACCAGTAAACCAGTAGTTGAACTACTCCATTGAATAAACTTGTATCTAACTTTAAGTACCTGAAATAAAATGAAATGATATTTCAATCAATCAGCCTACCGCAGTCCACTGCTGGACATAGGCCTCTCTCATTTTACGCCACAACTTCCGGATTTAAACAGCTAGTAAATAATAAAATAATCAACACACACACTGCAAAGATGGCGCAGTGGTCGCCACGCAAATACCACTGCACCGAGTGTTAAAATGATAATTATTTCACATAAAATAGAGTACAATTAGGTGGTCAGGTAGGTTGGTCCTTCGCTTTTGCCACAAGTGGTATGTGAAAGAGAACACCTCACTCTTCACATTACAGTATAATAATAAAAGCTCCACAGAAAGTTTGTTTTGATTTACGCAAATGGTTATCAAATATAAACAGATATTTAATTTAATATTTAATTTAATGTGTTATGTTCGGTTACTTAGCAATAACTACACTTCGATCAGCTTAGTCTCCCCGTGACTATGACTGCTGAAAAGCAAACGAAACATCAAGAAAACTACACAAGACCCGGTTCCTATATTTTTTATACAACTATTTCGGCAAACAAGCATGCGGCCCACCTGATGGTAAGTGGCCACCGTAGCCTATGGACACCTGCAACACCAGAGGCGAGAGAAGAGAAAAAGGAAGTGGGAAGAAGAAGGATTGGGAAGGGGGAAAGAGGGTGATTGGGTCTCGGGCACTCTCACTCACCGAACGAAACACAACAGTAGGAATACTGGTATTTTACGTCGATGTTCTGAGAGAGGGTAGTCCTTCCGCGGTCGAGCCGGCACAGTTAAATATTGTCAAACTTTTATAAATAATAATATGTATCATATATTAACTGTCTCCTAGTGAAAAAACTTAAGACCAATCGTTTCTTAACATAGGAACCAGGCTTTAAACAGTTTAATAACAATTTAAAAGTAATGTTTTTAAAGTGAGCGCGTTAACATCAATGGTTCAATTTCAGTGTAATACATTGGCGTAAACATAAGACAATATTATGTGGATACAATGTCGTGTTTGGCAACAGTTCACAGGACGTCATGAGTGTCACACAATGTGTCATATTGCCGGGTTTAGTTCATGAATCAAAAGAAATGTGATTTAGATTTTAATTTGAACCATGTGCTACGAAATTGAGAAGTACGTAGCGATATCCGTTCAGTTTTTCTACGAGATTTGTTGTCACGCGTGGGCATCGAACCGTAACACTCGGTGCAGTGGTATTTGCGTGGCGACCACTGCGCCATCTTTGCAGTGTGAGTGTTGATTATTTTTATTATTTACTAGCTGTTGTCAGCGGCTCCACTCGCGTAACAGTTGGAAAGATGAAAAAAGATTAGATACTTTCCTTTTAAAATAAAATATAGCCTTTGTTACTCGGTGATAATGTAGCTTTTTAATTTAGAAGAAAAAAAATATTAATATCAGTTGTGTAGTTTTTCAGTTAAATAGTTACAAACAAACAGAAAATTAAATCTTTCCTCTTTGTAATATTCGTATAGATTTATGATTATTGTTTTTAAAGATACCAGTCTCGTTCTAAATCAAACCTGTGTCGCGGGGGACTTTACAAACATTCAAACAACGGACACAAAGAACAGACTCGGAACAACTAATTGTGCTCCACACGAATGACTGTCCCGTGCGGGGATTGAACCCACAACACTTGGCGCACTGGTTATGGCGCGGATGCCGGCGACCATTAAAACCACTACACGATTCTAACAATCATTATACTTTATTAATATTAATTAGGTACATATTTTAATATTAATGAAGTATGTGAAAGACAGTTTGAGTACCATGCCATTTATTTAATTGAGTTTTCTTATTAAATTTGGACCATTTATTACATTCCATACGCATGTACATAGGTACGAATGCTACGGCAAACAGAACGTAAGACTGCACACTGCGACAGATCGCAAGGCGCGCTCCTCTGACTTTTCGAAGTTATGTGCGTATTAAATAACTGGCTGACCCGCGTAACTTCGTCTGCTTCACATAAGGCAATTTTCTCCGTTATCGCAACATTTTTCATTGATGCTCTGCTCCTATTGGTCGCAGCGTGATGTTATATAGCTTATAGCCTTCTTCGATAAATGGGCTATGCAACAATAATTTTTCAATTCGACTCATTAGTTGCTGAGATTAGCGCGTTCAACCAAACAAACAAACTCTTCAGCTTTATAATATTAGTAGAGATAATTCCAGTTGTAGATACTAGACTATTTAAATTGAACCAGTAGGTACCTTTTCTTTTTGTTTTTAAAGACAACCCTTCGCACGCTATGATTTAGTCTAGTAGCGCGGGGGATTTTCCATACATTTATTTATTTATTTAAAACTTTATGCAAAAAATAGTACATCGGCGGACTTAATGCCACGGGTATTATCTACCAGTCAACCGTTGGGAGATGCAGAGATAAAAAGCAGTAGGTGCATACATTTACATATACCTACTAAACAAATGATTATACTCAGGAATATTATAATAAAAACGATATAACACATAACATATACACACCAATAAACATATTTTATAATCAAAATAAAATAAATATAAATAACTATTTACACGAGCACCTAATATATGATGATGTACTCGTAACTGTGAACTAAATGTAATACTGCGAGGGACCTGGTCCCAAAAGTAACACACAAGTTAAATCTTACATTGGGTACCAGATTACAACAAATTCTGTATTAACTTGTCTTAATATATAATGTATACTACTGTGTTCATGCTAAAGGTAACTTTTTGAAAAATAAATATTTTTATTATTATTATTATTTGTGGATCATACAAATTTTAATCATCGTCAGAGATCAAAGCCACGGACAGAAGGCCAAGAATGGTACCCTGCGGCATTACCCAGAAGGCTCAGAATGATACCTTGCGGCATACCCCTAATAGTTTAGTATGGCACCCTACGGCGTATTCAAGGGTACCGTTTTGGTTTATAATCCCGAAGCCAGTTGCACTCACTGATCGGTAAACGATTAGCGAGGTTAAGCAACGTTGGGTGCGGTCAGTCTATAGATGGGTGACCTCTTAGTGGTATTTATTTGAGCGTCTCCGTGCTTCGGAGGGCACGTAAAAAGTCGGTCCCGGTTGTTGTCAAATTGGCAGCAGTCGTTAAGCCATGTCAGAGGCCTACGAGCTTCGCGAAAAACTCAAAAACGACTGAACGGATTATCATGCGGTTTTCACCAATAGACGGAGTAAGTCATGAAGAAGATTTATGTTTACAATTTGTTAAGGTTTTATGAAGCCGCTGTAGTCGCTGGTATAATATCTATAACTTAAAAATTATCGGATGTCCGCTGAGAACGAGATGTGTTCCAACATTCTTATTTTTTAACACCTTGGTTGTACACTATGTCTCAAGCGAATTAAGTTTTTTTTCTATTTTCCCTCATGCATCCAATATAGATGGTATCTATTTTATATGACATTTGGTGATGCGTATTAAATAACGTATGAAACATAGGCACCTACGAGTGCTATGACTGCTCATGATCGACCTTCGGCACTTAAGATATGATTATTATTAATGTTAGTGCTCAGTGGCTATTGTAGACAACAATAACACATCTTTGTGATATCAATTACCTCTTGAGTGCCTGAACACACGGGTGTCCAAAGGAAATGAGTTCTTAATAGTCTTGGAATTGTTTAGGTAATAAATCTGTGCCTAGGCCTTCGAAGATATGTACAGGAGTTGTTTGTTAGTACAAACAACTCCTGTATATAATAATATCCTGTATGTAATAATATTATAATTTACTAGCTGACCCGCGCAACTTTGTCTGCTTCACTTAAGAGAAATTTCCCCTTTTTGAAACCTTTTTATTAATACTCCGATCCTATTGGTCGTAGCGTGATGTTATACAGCCTTTAGCCGTCCTCTATAAATGGGCTATCCAACTTTAAAATAATTTTTCAATTCGAACCAGTAGTTCCTTAAAATTAGCGTGTTCCAAACAAACTCTTCAGCTTTATAATATTAGTACAGATTATATTATGTCCGCAGTCTCGCTCGCGTAAATGCAGTAATGTAGTTTTTAGAGTTCGAAAAAACTCTAATACAACAGCTTTGTCCGTCCGTCCGTGTGTTATACAACTTTCAACTCAAGAACTGTAAGAGCTAGAGACTCGTGGTCAACGCCATTCGACTCACCATAGTCGATGTACCCCCGAAATGACTATGACTTTTGACCTCTAAGATTTACGACAATTGATGGCCGCTTCTCACTTGTTTCTGGATAAAGAGACTCTATGTCCTTTTCGGTACGCTTGACGTGTTTGCGAAATTGCATGATGATCGGTCGAGTACTCGTAAGACTTGAAAGGGTAACAAACAAACAAACTCACGTTAGCATTTATAATATTAAGTAAGTCAGGTTGTGAAAGTTCGTGAAGCAGTTCGGATGTTTGTTACTGAATCACGCCTAAACTATTCTGCGGATTCGAACAGAACTTGACACACAGATAGTCTATGTCCTGGATTTAACACATATGATACTTTTTATTCCGGGAGCGAAAGTATCATATATATTATTCCTACATTTAATCTAGTACTATCATGCAACTGAAATTAAAACATTACATACATATGTATATAGCGTGAGGCCTGTCTACCGGAAAGGGAGGGTAGGGTGTATTCCTCACACGTTTCGTTAGCTACCGTTTACCGGACGCAATTGACTTTACTACTGGGAGTTTCTCTAGTGCCGCTACTGAGACATTCTTGATAAGAACTAATAACACTTTGTTGGAGTCAATCATCGTCAAACTCGGAACCTTATGCACAGCAGTCGCACACATTACCGCTGTGCCAACGAGGCTGTGAGAACAATAATACAAAGGACACAAAACGGATTGTATTATATTTTGCTGTTATAGAAACCGTATCAAGCCAACTATTCAACACACGCGACATTGAGCTACCATTTAAACGAGTGACGCCGTGTGCCGAACGTAGTTTTACATAATTCTATATTATCTACCTATATGTATATTAAGCAGCGATAGCTCAGTGGGGAGACCAACAGACTGGAATGCAGAGGGTCTCGGGTTCGAACCCACGTCGCGCACCTCTAAGTTTCGGAAGTTATATGACTTTTCGAAATTATGTGCGTATTGATTGACAATTATCGCCTGCTCCGTGCCTCGGAGAGCACGTTAAGCCGTCGGTCCCGGCTGCCATGAACATCTATGGCAGTTGTTATTGGGAAAGTCAGTACCCTCTAATATCCTGACACTGGTCTAGCCTTAGGGTATCGTTAGCCTTCGGGTTGCGGAGGTCAGGTGGCAGCCGCTCCGTGTAAAAACTAATATCCAGTCAAATCCGGTTAGACCAGAAAAGCCGACCCCAAGTGACTTGGGAATAATAAAGGCTAAGGGAGAAGATGTATACAAAAGGAAAAAATCTTTACATCCCCTTTTTAACATATTGCGCGCACTGTTTAATAGTTAATAAGTTTTATACATACTATATGCACCATGGTTTGTTTTGTGTGCCTTATTAAATAAATAAATAAAGGAGTGCGGTATTTAGCTAAATATGTTTTGGAGAATTAATACAAATATCTAATATTCGTCAAATATCTTTTATATGAAGAATTGCTGTTGAATTGCCCAATTATTGTTCTATTGAATATTTACGTCTCCTTTCCAATAGCCGAGGCCGAGGCCACTATTAACAATAATATTTAGTTCATTATCATCATCCACTAAAGCGATAAATTAATGAACTAATAAATTAACGACCTTGATAACTGAACGCCTATTGGTGAGTCATTATCACGGGGCACAATATTTGGAGCGGCCGATAATGTGTTGTGAGCACGTGTTGTTACAAAGAACGGAACATATCGCGGCTTTGTGTATAATGGGTGTTGAACACTAGCCACAGCTATACAAACAATATAACACGAGGGTAAGGTAAAACGTTCTCGGCCTGGCAACGGCAGGCTGCGATTTCAGCTAAGAATAATGTTATTCTTCTACATTACATACATCTTCGTTGACTTCATCGCACTTGGTTGGTAGTCTGGCAGGCTGTGAAATATTCATCTACTGCCCACTCTATAAGGGATACGACTGCACGGCGTAGTGAGCTATGTGGTTGCGTCGCCACTGCCACTGCGCCAAGTGTTGTGGGTTCGAATCCCACACGGGACAATGCTTTGTGTGATCTACAAATGGTTGTTCCGAATCTGGATGTTCTTTGAGTCCGTTGTATAAATGTTTATAAACTCCTCTACGATACAGGAATTATTCTCATTGCGGGCGTGCCTGCCTTTTATAAACAAAAGCAGATAAGAAATACTCTTATTATTTGATAAACAAACAAATCATTATAAAACCATTTACTTACTGCATTCAGACTATAAACGTTCTCAAATGAAATGTAAGCAAATCACAGTAGTCAACGTTTATTTATTTATTTAAGGACCACCAGCGGTGACAACCATGACGTGACTACAAAATTACATTGACATTGATACATAATTATGTAGGTTCTGGTAATCGTTGGTTGTATAACCTAAAGGCGGCATTTAATGCACTAATTAGAGCTAATATCAAAACCGAAATAGTTAATAGAGCTACCTAAAATATATTATGTACATGCGTTTAACAGTATGGTGATCTTAACTAAGCTTTATGTTAATCTGTGTTTACGAAACCGGGGCTGGTGACTGATAGCTACGTTTAGATCGTACAAAGCGTAGTCTGTTGTGGTGTAGAGAAACGGTTTGTGATGTCCCTTCGACACAAAAGGAGGATCTACCGACCAGGCTGGGTGATCGTGCCTGGCGGGCCTCGGCCCTACGGTTGGTTTCGGGAACTTGTATATAATTATGTACATATAGTAATTTGATGTCTCCAATTCACTAGCGCGCTTCAGGTACATCTCTTGTCGTTTATCGAAATTCTTGGTCTGTGTAGAGGTCGTTCCAGTGGGAATTGAACCCACAACAGATGTCTCGATGTAGTGACCAGTTATGCAGTACATTGTCACCTAATACCCACGTGTACGAATAAAAAGTACATGTGTATAAATAGTGTCACAAACTTACGGTCAAGGTTAAGAAGCCCACCACCGACATTACGTACATAACACACAGTAGCGATACACTAAACGGATTATACCCGCAACGTAGGGAAGGTGAAACAAATCCCTATTTATCGCTTTTTATCATATACTAGCTGTGTCCAGCAGTTTTACCCGCGTTTATGATTAATGCGCCGCTCCGGTGGGACGTAGCGAGGTGTTGTATAGCCTAGGTATGCTACTTCTGGATATAGTAGCTTTTTAATGCTGAAAGAATCTAAAATCCATCTCGTAGTTTTGGAGTTTATTATTTACGAATAAAAATAGTAATCTTTTCTATTTATAATATTAGAGTAAATACAGCAATAAGCTGCCACGCAGAGGTATCGAGCTCGATCGCTTAGATCTGATCAGATCAGATTAACACGACATTTCGAAGTTAAGTGCATATTAAATAGTTAATTATCGTTTGCTTTAACGGTGAAGGAAAACTTGAGGAAACCTGCCTAAGAGTTCTACATAATGTTCTCGAAGATATGTGAAGTTTGCCTACCCGCACTGGACCAGCGTGGTGGACTAACCTTTTTCCCATTGAGAAAAGGCGCGTGCCCAGCAGTGGGACAGTTTATATACAGAGCTGATATTATATATCATATATACATTTGCATGCCTATATCCCTGAAGGGGATATATTAATACGAGAAGCAAAATCTTTGTACCCCTTTTTATGAAAATTGCGCGGACGGAGGAGTATGAAATTTGGCACAGTTAAAGTTTATATGGAGAAGGAGTGGCGAATCCTAATATTTTTATAAAATATGCATTAGAAATACATTAAATTAACGAAAAAACACTACACGCACACAACCATGCATTTGCCAAAATTAGTCAAATCGCGTTCGTAGTATTTCGGCATTGTTCGTCTGACTTTGCGCGTCATACAATTCTTTGTAACTATGGTTATCTATACCTTATTTATATGTAATAAAGAACAAGTGAGAAACGGCCATGAACTGCCGTAAATTTTAGAATTCGAAAAAATTGTATCGCTTGACCTTGAGGTCAGAGGTCAAAGGTCATAGTCATTTCAAGGGTATATCGACTATGCTGAGTCGAATGGCACTGACCGCGAGTCTCTAGCTCTTACGGTTCTTGAGTTGAAAGTTGTATAACAGACAGACGGACCGACGGACAAAGCTGTTGTATAAGAGTTTTTTCGAACTCTAAAAATAGAAAACAAAGTAGCAAGCTTAGTATTTTTGGTCGAATTATGACCGCTAGGCGACCGCTAGTTAGTTATATTACATCTAATATTTATATTCAGAAAAAAAGTGTCCTCGCTAGGACTTCATATACGAGAAGCAGTAGGCTTCCCGTATATGTGTACCTAGATGTTTCTTTTATCCAACAAGTGAAAGAGATTTGTGATAGTGATTACTGCATCGACATGAGCTACTCTTAAAAACAAATAGTCTATCTAGAATAATGTAATACCTATCAAATTGTGAATGAATTATTTAAAGCGCATGAGTAATTCAGGAGATTACCTCCTACATACAAACCATATCCCTTAATATTAGTATAGGTACATAGTCTCACACCTTAACCCTGAAGGGGTAGGCACACCACGCTGTATTACACGCACATTTTGCCTGCTATGGATGTAGGTCGTATAATATTTCTGACTCCATGCTTGCTATTTAGAATTTATTGACAGAAAAATACCAACGGGTTTAAGTGGTCGCCTCATCACTGCCCTTGCGCCGAATATTGTGGGTTAGATTCCCACACGGGACAAACATTTGTGTGATCCACAAATAGTTGTTCCGAGTCTGGTGTTCTTTGTGTCTGTTGTTTATAAAATCTCCCATGCCACAGGAATTACCACACGTGCAACATCACCTTTGCCCAACATGAGTATCGAACTCAAGACAGGCATAGGAGTGGCATTCACTACAGCTGTGGTACTATGTACCTGTGTATGACGTAACAGTTACGCAGTACGTGTGGTTGAAGGGTCTTAGATAACACAGACCTTGGGGCTAGTGGAGCAGCTACACACTACATAGGTACGGATGGCCGGGTCGATACAATACGAGAAATCATAATGAATCCGCCGTTGTCTACGATTTGGTGGTCGTATCATTAAAATATACTGTAAAATCTTTATTAGATCAATTAAAGGGGTAAAATGGCGAGTTCCGTAGCTATTGCACAAGCTTTTATTATAATTTATTTATTTATTTAAGGCACACTAACTATATATTTACAAACAATGTGTTACATTTAATACCGTTAATACGAAATGCAGTGTAAATATATCACTTAAAGCTGTACATACCACGCATATTTTCAAAATTTTACATAAATTCAATACATATTACATACATTTTACACACACACATTACATACATAATATCATCGTTAATGTCTAGTTCATTTTAAATACAGTTTCATTCCAATACATTTGAGTAGTTGCATTTTATACATTTTCATTTGTACAAATATATTAAAGTTGATAGGTACACATTGAATAAAATTAAATAATAAAAATATTAATTTAAATTAAAGATTAAAGTAGTAAGAAGTTTTGGTTGATAAGACATTGATTACATTGATTTGTCACAATTCATAATATTCATAATTAATAACAGCTTGATTTTTATTTAAAATTAGGATAAAATTTGAAACCAATTAAATAAAATTAAATCAATGTCCTCTAGATAGAATTATCGTCATTTTAATGGAGAACATGCAAACGTGTACACAAACACAGCTGCCTCGATGGTGGAGCTGTACTGAATGCAAGAAATCTCGGGTTCAAATCACTTAATGGGTTTTTCTGTATTAAATTCTCAGTAGCAAGCCAGAGTTGGGCAGTTGGTGGTGTTAGACACCCTTGTGCCTCGGTGCGCACGTAAAGCCGTTGGTTCTGCGTCTGATCTCTCTCCGGTCGTGTCTGATTGTCGTCCCAAAGTACGTACAATATAAATTACAACTGAAGTTGTTGTGTGAACCTATTTTACTATTTTGTGGCACCATATGCATACAATTTGTTTATTTATATTTATCTATACTAATATTATAAAGCGAAAAAGTTTATTTGTTTGGCTGAATGCGCTTATATCAGGAACTACTGGTTCGAATTGAAAAATTATTTTAGTGTTGGATAGTCCATTTATCGAGGAAGGCTATAGCTAGCTAAGCAGAGCTCAATAAGAAATGTTTCAAAAACAGAGCAAATTCTCTTATGTGAAGCAGACGAAGTTGCGCGGGTCAGCTAGTTTTCTTATAAGAGCGTGATAGTGTCCATCTGTATTCCTGTAATCTGTGTCTGTGTCGGGGTCGCCACGTGTTTATAGAGTACTAGTGTTTCAATGGCAACATTCCGATGTCGTAATTACATACATAGTCTCTCTAGTTTCTCGTATATATCTCCGGAAGGATAGCCAGAGGTGTTCTAGACTCACATTTCGTCAGTTATAGATTTATGTCGACCCGGTAAACATATCACCGGGCCAGTTAAAACATTTTTTTCCCATGTGGCCCGGCGCCGGGCCAAGTCACCGGGCCAGATGGGATACACTCCGTAATAGATGGTAAGTATATTGTCTAACGAGCAAAGAAAGTTTACAACGTAGAATTTTCTAATAGAGACTGAATCACACTTTCGGCTGGATGGCGTAATGGTTTAAGTAGTCGACTGGTAGCTGCCAGCGCTGGAGGTTGTGGGTCCGATTTCTGGACAACGCGCACCGGGACAAAAAATAATAGTCATCTACAAATTGTTATTCGCAGTTTGGTTGTTCTTTGAATACATTGTTTAAATGTTTCTAAAATAAAAGATCGGACCCGGGCAACGAACCCGAGACTACACGATCAGTCGCAGAGATAATCCCAACTGGCACCACGGTGCTAAAGGTACCCGTAGTAGTGAAAGTTCACAAACATGCGCGGTACTTGTATAACTCTGGTACTTACACTAATATTGGGAACACCTCCGTGACCCAGAGAGCACGTGGCGCCATCAAACCTGACTGTCATGCACGGCTACGTCACTCGACATGTGGACTCGGTAACCTAAAAGGAGACCGTTGGACTCTCATACAGTCTCGAGTTCGTTTCCAAGGCGCACATCTTTATCTTTTCGAAGTTATGTGTCTGAGAGTTCTCCATGATGTTCTCGAAGATATGTGAAGTCTGTCGACCGCTGTGGCTTTAATACCGCTTAAGATTTACGAATAATAATATAATATAATAATATAATAATATTCTACCACATACACACAACACCGTCTAGCCCAAACTAAGCAGAGCTTGTACTATGGGTACTAGACAATGGATAAACATACATATATACTTTTTTATTTGTAAATATATACATATTATACATAGAAACACCCAGACCAAGACAAACATCCATGTTCATGCACACAAATGTTTGACTTGTGCGGGAATCGAACCCGCGACCTCAGGCGTGGCAGTCGGTTACACTAACCACTACGCCACCGAAGCCGACTAAAATAATAATATTACCAGCCCTGTATTAAGCCGTCCCACTGCTGGGCACGCGCCTCTTCTAAGTCTAGGAAGCGCTAGCCCATAGTCCACCACGCTGGCCCAGTGCGTGTAGACAGACTTTACATATCCTCGAGGAAATTATGAAGAACTACTAGACTTGCAGAATTCCTAACAAAGCTCTCATTCTTAAAAAGTCAGAGGTACTTTGTGATCAAAGTGATCAAACTCGAGACCGTGGAGACCTACGGTCTCCCACTGGCTGTTTCCTTAAGACCACAGTAACAAAGGCGCTCTGTAGCCTCGCTGATTTCAGCATGAATGTGCCGGCTCAATCGAGGAGGGACTACCCTCTCATAAAATATCGACGTGAAATACCAGTATTCCTACTGTTGTCTTTCGTTCGGCAAGTGAGAGTGCCGGAGGCCAAATCCCCCTTTTTCTCGCTGCCCGCTCCTTTTCCTTCCCACTTTCTTTTTCTCTTCTTCGTTTCCTATAGGGTCGGCAACGCGCAAGTGTTGCCTCTGGTGTTGCAGGCGTCTATAGGCTATGGTGACCACTTACGCTTGTTTGACACCTTGGGTGTATAAAAAAAACCGCTAGTGCGCCTTCTATGTTTACGTATAATAGAAGCCAGGATTGAAAAACAAGGAAACACGTGTGCTGGTACTGAGTTCCAGATTGCTGTACTAAATATATAAGCGTCACCGAAACATCTGTTAGTTTACGACTATGTGTATAAGTAATGTATGACTCCTCCTTAAACCACATAACTATTAATAAACACAGCAATAACGCTGGGTTTAGAAACTAGTCTGTCAACCCGCAGTAATCATAGGTTACCTACGATAAGATCTATTTCCTGTGACACCACCATGTGCTAGTGATGGCCAAGAGTTTAGTAGGGTTGAACTGACTATGACTGAATACAACCAGTCGACTTATATGTATGTTACGTACACATAGTAGTATCGATGAGTGAAAGTGCGAGCCACGTGTTATGTAATACATAACGAGGTATACAAGCGCGGGTCAGCGCCCTTTGGCATTGGTTCGTGTTGGCGCGTCGCCAGCGAACACACAAATCTTAACTCTTATCTCATATATATAAGATAACAGAATATTTTAAACGCAGCGGTAGTTATGTGACTGCTGTGTGTTAGGTCTGGGGCTCGATGCCCTGGTCGAGTAAATAGTTATTGTGTTTAGTAGCAAGTTATCTGGAATATGCCCGGTAGACGGCATTAGATCCACCCGTTACGTGGGCGTAAAACCATAGTGATATTTGTTCTTAAATTTTTATTTTTACCTTCGTTCTAATTTTACTAATTGCTAATCTATACTAATATTATAAAGGTGAAGAGTTTGTTTGTTTGTTTGATCGAACGTGCTAATCTCAGGAACTACCGGTTTGAATTGAAAATTATTTTAGTGTTGGATAGCCCATTTACCGAGAAACGCTATAGGCAATATAAAATCACGCTGCGACCAATAGGAGCGGAGCATCAATGAAAAATGTAGCAAAATCGGGGGAAATTGTCTTATGTGAAGCAGACGAAGTTGCGCGGGACAGCTAGTTCTTTATAATTGTCACTAATTAGTATTTGTTGTCTTTTATTGTATATCGAGATAACGGTGCTGCATCATAGTTATGACTTATGCACGCTGCACACTTAAAGTGTTGCGCATTTAGTTATTATTTATGGTCTTATTGAGTTATGTAGAAATAATAAAACAATTACTGGATGTCCAAATTAATAAATAGCTGCCGGAAGGGGCATGCCAAGACGCCATAGGAATTCGGGCCCACAGTGCACACGTATAAAGGCTAATGATAATAATAGTAAGCAATGCCAATAATTAATTAGCATAAGAAGTAATTTACAAAAATCTTGGCATTTTAAAGTGATCGATGCTTCGCGTGACCAGAAGGCTGGACTTTTTTTGGCTCAAAGATTCAGCATTGCCATTCAGCGTGGCAATGCTGCCAGTCTTCTGGGCACACTCCCGGTCGACAGCGATGCTGAGGAATTTTACGACGCTGCCTAAACCAGCCATCCCATTTTATTAATTTTTACAGTCCCATATTTAGTTACTCTTCATTTTGTTCTATTTATAAGTGGTTAGTTTTGTTAATATTAGTTAAGTTGTAAATATATGGATTTAATTGAATTTTAAAGTTAATAAATCTTTTTATATATCATTAATACAATTTATATTAAATATGTGCTATATTATTTTACACATTATTTTAATTTATTTATGTGTACAATCTATTAGGAATGAAATAAAACAGAATAAATTGCAGTTTTAAAGCTTATAGATAAAAGTCGTCGATATTAACCGCAATAAATAAACACTAACCGTTACAATGGAGTTGTAAAACAAACAATGCTATTGATATTTACCTTTTCCGGCGTCATACAATTTATAGATGGTGTTGCCATAATAAACACAAAACCTCGATACATCGATAATAGACATTACTTTAAGTTAACCAAAGCAATCTTGCAAAGATAAAACTAAATAATTATTATTAGATTTTGTATCTATTACTTTTGTATAAAAAATGAAATGAACGATTAAAATAATAATTATATAATATAGTAATGGTAATTTTTTTTACGATTAATTACCTGTCATCATATTTTGTGTAAAGGCAACATTTTGACGTTAATGTACTTGCTTTCAAGTTCTATTACATAGTTTAGTCCTTTTCTTGTTTCGGGCACGCCACGATCGTGGCGGTAAGTCCCGTGTTTGAGGAGTGGCTGGAGAGGCGCCATGGCGCCCTCACCTTCCGGCTGACACAGGTAATGACTGGCCACGGTTGTTTTGGCCAGTTCCTGTGTCGTATACGCCGGCAAGAGACGCCCGGTTGTCACCACTGCGGCGACTGCCGCGACGTAGTTGAGGACACGGCGCTGCACACTTTGGCGGTTTGCCCCGCCTGGGCATCGCAGCGCCGTGAATTGATCGCGGCAGTCGGATTGGTTGCCCTCTCGCTCCCGGCCGTAGTTCAGTCTATGGTCCGGAGTGAGAGGTCGTGGAACGCCGTCGCCTCCTTTTGTGAGGAAGTCATTTCCATCAAGGAGGCGGCGGAGCGGGAGAGGGAGCGTTTGAACCCTCTCCCCAACCGCAGAGCCGGGCGCCGGAGGGCGCGAGACGACCTCCAGCCACCCTGAGGTTTGACCTGGGGGTGGCGGGCTTTGTGGGCCTGCCCGCCATCCGTTCAGCACCAGGTCCGAGAGGCGGCGTGCGTGTTCCCACGCGCGCCTCTGTGTTGAGTCCGTCTCCCCTCTAGGGGGGACAGTAGGGAGTGGTAGAAGTGCCTTTAGGGTAGGTCTTTCGTGTAGTGGCCTGCCGTTTCATACGGCGGGCCGAAACCTCGGCGGGGTCGCGACCGCATGCGAAAGTGATTCGCGCGGCCCCGTCGATAGTGGTTTTATCGAGGAACACCGTGGTAGGTTTAGTCGGTATTCCGGGAGGTACTTTATCATCTTAACATCTTATTTTACCCCGGCGAGTCCGACATAACCCCTCCGCCCGCCCCCGCGGAGGGGTATGCGTAATGCATGCCCCCATGTAAAAAAAAAAAAAAAAAAAAAAAAAAAGTCCTTTTCTTGTTTAATATTTTTAGAAAATATATTATTATTATAATAAATACAAGGAAAAACTAGGATAAATATTAATATTTTTTTAGTATAGCCAATTTCTTGTGCATCTCTGGGCCGAATACTGGCATGCCCCTTTGGGTAATTATAAATATATATTTACAAACCACTTAGAGGATATAAGAGAGAGGCTCTGTATGTATCTGATATGTAGGTAGTAAAGAATAACAAGACGATGATTACAATCAAACGGTTTCAAACAACGCCCGACATGTTATTTCGACGTACGATCACTTAAATCATTTCATCAGTTATTGTTGTAGTAGTAACAAGGGGCGAGTCTATTGCCATTCACCAAGGAGTACCAGCTCTGAGCTGCCTCTATTAAATTATTTACAGGAAACGCAATAATTCTTTAACAGACCCGAGATTGTGACCGAGATCACATCAGAATAGTTACACCGTTATCCGTGCAGGCAAATGGTCGGCAATTATTTATTTACTTTAATTATAACGGTAGTCTACCAATTACATTAAAACAGTTAACAGTTAAGATGAAATTAAACAAAAAAGAAAATTAAGTACCAATCATCTATCCTCGCAGACATGCAAAATTTTTAATAATATATGTGGTCATCCATTCTCTGACAAAACAGACAGGATCGGCGCTTGAGTGCAGAAATGGTGCACAGAATTAAATAAAGGCAACTTCTAAACGGCCAATATTTTACTAAAATATTGTTGTCTATCTATAGTTCTACACTAATATTATAAACAGAAAAGATTTGTAGTTTGTTTATAAGAATAAACTCAAAAACTACTGGACCGATTTAAAACATTATTTCACCATTAGAAAGCTACTGTATCCAGAAGTAACATAGGCTATGTAACATCACGCTACGAGCCACGGGAGCGGAGCAGTCATCATAACCGTGGATAAAATCCCAGGGGACATATGATGTGTTATGTTTACAATGGCCGAAGCATTCCTAGTTTTTGAGCCGGCCGGGCTATAGTTCAACACAAAGAAATGATGATTGACTGTAGAGAATGCGCAGTAGTTTAGAAGATAGTCACCTGACCTCTGCCCGAGCATTATGGCTTTGATCCCTACACGGGACAAAAATATGTGTGATCTAGACATAGCTATTATGAGTTTGGGCGTCTTTGTGTCTATTATTAAAACCTTTGTAAAGTCCTTCGCGATATATGTAGGATTTATTCCTAGTGCCGCAGTTGTAACTTTTAAAGAACACACGAACACATAATGATGTATATAAGTTAAAATATTGCGCGTTTAGAAGCCCGTTCTCAATCGTTACCTGTTCCTAAACATGTCAAGTTCAAGCAGTAGTTGTTTTTTACGTAACTTTTGGTAGCAACCGCGTGACATTGGTATTCATATATTTAGATTACGTTATGGGACTGTCTCTAGATTGCATTGTGTAAGCGGTTACCGAAATTATATTCGCTTGTAATTTACGGCTATTACTAAACCGTTGTTAATAGAATTTTGAAAGCATGGAAAGGATATAGGCTACGTTTAGAGGAAATGCGGACGAAGCCGCGGGTTCTTAGGTTAAACACCTTGCTAAAGGCCGTAAACCGTAAGATCTCGATAATACTATCTTACATTTACGCAAATGTAAAATTGAACTACTATTACAGATTTTATCGCGATTAATTTAGTAAACGCTGTTTGTAGTATTAAACTATTTATTTAAAGTTTCGGTAGCTATTCAGCAGCTATGGTTACGGGACACTAAGATGGTAGTCGTCTCATTGTCTCAGAGTGTAGAATAGAATAGAACAGCATTTATTTCTTAGTGTGAGGTACTATTGAGTATTGAGGCCTTATATTTACATTGATTCACATACCTATTCTACTTTTGCCTGTGTAGTTGTTTTTATCAGAATTGGAATGATTCGACAGCCATAGAATTCGTTATCACTGAATATTATTTGAATCATAATCTAATATTAATGTATGAACACGTTTATTGTTGTCAAGAGCGAAAATGTCTCAGATGTGTCGTGATCGATCGTCTAAGAATCTTCTATCTCGCTTCCGTCGTACAACGTTGGCAACATATTTTTTATTGCAGTTCAATGATCTTTTGTTTGCTTTTAACTTCTGCGATTCATAAATCTGTATTAACAATGATTTCTTTCGGAGGCCTACTAATATTTGTTATAAATGTTAAAGTTGTGAAGATGTGCTACTCTATTACGCATACACCAGTCAACGGATTCAGATGGAACTTGGCACACAGATAAGCCATGTCTGGGAATATCACATATTTTAAGATTTTTATTTCGGTACGCGATTACGTGAATTCATATTTAATACAGTTTCTGCCAGTGGTGTTGTCCGCGTAAATTCCCAGGAACGTACTTGGATAAAAATGATGCTATGGTATTATCTAGGGCACAGTATATATTATGTTTCAAGTTTCATACAAAGATAGGCCAAATTGTTCATTGTCCTTTCATGATGATCGGTCGAGTAGTTAAGGCATGAAAGCGTAACAAACAAAGAAATAAACTCCCATTCGCACAACATTAGTAAAGAATTAAGATTATAGGATTTCTAAATATTAACATGACTCGAATCGATTAAGATTTATTTAATAAAATTGAATAAACCGATAATAATGAAACTACGATCGTGTAACGTAAACATCGGCGTGGCGTACCCTAAGTATATAGTGTTTAGTATTATTTTGGTCACGAATAAAACGTGCGTCTCATATTAATAGCAGAGTTGTATCGAGGAGCCACGTAATGGTGTCTCTATTTATAATAAAAAAATTCGCTATTAGCTAAAGCTATTTGGAGATAGGGGATCTCCAAATAGCTTTAGCGAATAGCGAAATTTTTTCTTATTATACCTTTTTTCTAAGCGTGCGAAATCATCAAATTATTCCTTTCGTTTTGGGCGGAACGACGGGCTATGACAGATTTCTATAGATTCAAATCATTCTTGTGTTCCTTTTCTTGCCCTTTGTATTCCGGATTGCTTCGTGAGACATCTTGAATTATACCTTGAAGAGGACCCGACTGTTTACTGGAAAATTGGTAAGGTATGAACTGTATGAATTAGCCGGCTCGGGAAACTACCACTTATTTACAGGAAATCCCAGTAACAGTAAAAACATTGTAGCTGCGTTTTAGACAGGAATTTAATGTTTCCCAAAACACCGAAAACTAACTAGCATTTAGCGGTTTTGATATATACTGGAATCAGAACTAGGCTTTTCACAAGGCTTTTTCCTGGTCCTTCTAAGCCTGTATTGGTTTGAGTTCACACAATACGGTGCCGTTCAATGCAAAAAGCGGTGAGGTGCGATGGCGGCTGCTGGTGAGTAAAGAATTCCTAGATTTTGGAAGAGGAATAACCAGCTACTGCCCGTTTCTTAAAATACTTCAAATTGGTCGGTAAGGTACTAGAATTATGGAACTTTTATTGGGAACCGATTCATTGGAACCACAACCGAACCGAAACTTGACCCGGAACCGTTCCGAAAAGAAGAACTTTTTAAAGAACCGAAATTAAGAACCGGAAGCCATAATTGTACCTATTTTCAATCACTGGTTTTCTTGATTTCCCTCGCGTGAATATTATCAAACCTTCGGTAAATGATATCTCTATACCTAGTATACCTAGTAGGTGGCGCTGGCAAACTAACGTTCGAGGAAGACAACGTCTGTTGGCTCTGCTAGTAATAGTGTAAATTAAGAAGAAATTGCACTAAGCACATGTAAGTACTTATGCATTTTTAAATAATCTAAGGTCTGAACTTAAAACAATAACTCTTCATAGAATATTTCTGTTTTACGCATTACGTATCTACTGAATGAATTATACCCCAAACCGATCCGACAGTTTAAAGTTCGAGGCATGTTTCATCCAAATCTGTAACACAGGAGATATGCAGTTCACACGAGCGAAGCCGCAGGGCCCAGCTAGTATAACAAGTAGTTGAGTAGTAAACTAAAGTACCTACTTAAACTGGTATCGCCTTACACCGGCCCTGTGCGCGTGATACAACATGGCCTCGGCTCCATGTGGAAATAATAATAATAAATACACTAAATGAAATTCACACACTTGCCGACATCACACAAGAATTTTCAAAAGATATACACATGGAATTTGGAATTGATAAATGTAAAATTCAATCTGTTAACAAAGGGATAGTAGAATACACTTCGTACGAATTAGCGAATCACGAAACTATAGATGCCGTGGACCCAGTGGAAGGTTATAAATATTTAGGATACTACCAGTCACAAGAAATTCACCACAAAAACACAAAAAAACTACTACAACAAAATTTCAAGAGTAGACTACACAAAATATTACACACTCATCTTAACGCAAGGAACACTATCAAAGCTATTAACACATTCGCTATTCCTATATTAACTTACTCTTTTGGAATCATCCGCTGGACCCGAACAGACCTCACTACACTACAAAGGATCGTTAACACCACAATGACTAAACATAGGAAACATCACCCCAGAGCTTGCATTCAAAGATTAACTTTGCCTAAAAGCGAGGGTGGTCGAGGCTTCATCGACATCACAAACCTTCACAACAAGCAGATCACACTACTCAGGGCATTCTTCCACAACCGTTCATCCCATTCACAACTACACAACGCTGTATGTCAGGCAGATACATTCACACCACTCTCTCTCAATGATCACACTAAACGAATGATAACAATAACTAAAGAACAAAAAATAGATATGTGGACACAAAAATCTCTCCATGGCCGACATCGTCTCGACTTAAATAGTCCTAATGTTGACAAGATAGCGTCAAACGCATGGCTAAAACGAGGCGAGCTGTTTCCTGAAACAGAAGGTTTTATGCTAGCGATCCAAGACCAGGTTATAGAGACAAAAAATTACAGGAAATACATCATCCGAGATAGCAGTTTAAATAGCGATCATTGTCGGCATTGTCATAAACAAGCTGAAACAATTCAACACATCACAGGCGCATGCTCATCAATCACACAAACAGACTATAAGCACAGACATGACCAGGTAGCAGCTATTATACACCAAATACTTGCCTACAAACACAAACTACTATCCGAAAAAACACCATATTACAAATACACACCCCAAATTATATTAGACTCACCAGACTTCAAAATGTACTGGGACAGAACTATACTTACAGACAAAACAATACATCATAATAGACCGGACATCACACTACACGACAAACAAAATAAAATCGTATATCTCATAGACGTAGCCATACCCAACACACATAACTTAAGCTCCACTCATACTAGCAAACTTTCCAAGTACGCAGATTTGACTATTGAACTCAAAACCCAATGGCGAGTTCACACGGTCAAGACCATCCCCATAATCATATCCAGCACAGGCGTCATACCTAAAACACTCCATTCAAGCCTAAAAACATTAAACATCCATCCTCTCACATACACACAAATACAGAAAGCAGTTATCTTAAATACATGCAGGATCGTCAGAAAGTTTTTGTCTATTGATTAATCATCTCACCAGCAGAGTTGTTTTGGCCAAAAGCCCGCAATTCTGGTGAATGTCCCCAGAAATGGGCGAGGATAAAACCAAATAAATATAAATAATAATAATAATATTCTACCACATACACACAACACCGTCTAGCCCAAACTAAGCAGAGCTTGTACTATGGGTACTAGACAATGGATAAACATACTTATATACTTTTTTTTTGTAAATACATATATATTATACATGTAAACACCCAGACCAAGACAAACAGCCATGTTCATGCACACAAATGTTTGACTTGTGCGGGAATCGAACCCGCGACCTTAGGCGTGGCAGTTGGTTACACTAACCACTACGCCATCGAGGCCGAAATGGTAGCTAACTCATTATCTAAACGTATTATAAAATCATTAACGCAAGCTTATAACTATATCTCATGGTTTTATAACTGCGAAGTGATAGGCAGAGATGTGTTACAGCACAAGTTTTATGAATATCATGGTTATGATATTCATGAACTAGTGTTGTAACACATATCATACATAACCTAACATAACTATTAATATTATAAATAGTATATCAAAATTGTATTTCAATTGTAATCAGAAGACATCCACAGGATAGGCTTGCCTAGGGTGCGGCCAATGGATACTATGTGTAATATTGTACTCTTTTGGTAATAAATATTTTTTTATATTCATATGAATTTTCTAATTTCTTATTTATGAATGGAATTTTATGAATGAATGAATTTTTGGCTGGATGTCATCTCGCGCTCTCCGGCGCCCGGTTCTGCGGTTGGTGAGAGGGTTTAAGCGCTCCCTTCCTCACAGAAGGAGGCGACGGCGATCCACGACCTCTCACTCCGGACCATGGACTGAACCACGGCCAGGAGCGAGAGGGCAACTATACCGACTGCCGCGATTAAATCACAGCGTTGCGATGCCCAGGCGCCAAAGTGTGTAGCACCGTGTCCTCAACAACGTCCCGGCAGTCGCAGCAGTGGTGACATCTGGGCGTCTCTTGCCGGCCTATGCGACACAGGAACTGACCATAGCAACCGTAGCCAGTCATTACCTGTGTCAGCCGGAAGGTGAGGGCGCTATGCCGCCTCTCCAGCCACTCCTCAAAATCGGGACTTACCTACCGCCACGATCGTGGCGTGCCCGACCTTTTCATCCACAAAAATAACTTTTACTAACCTAATCTAATATAGATTTACGCGAGTAAAGACGCGGTTAAAATCTAGTACATCCATCAAAATAGGCTTTCTATATCTTTGGATACAAGTCTGCTTGCCATTTCGGAGATATAGCCGTGAGACTATTGACTGCGCTGATGGCGTAGTGATTTATATGGTCGCCTCACAACTGCCACTGCGCCGTGTGTTGTGGGTTCGAACCCAACACGGAATAAAAATGTGTATGATTCACAAATACTTGTACCGTGTTTGGGTGTTCTTTGTATGTTTGTAAAGTCACCCGCAGGACAGAAATTTTTATTAGCGCAATAGATGGCATTAAAAGAACAGAAATTCTGTTTTTTTTTTTTTTACTCTAATAGGCTTGCGTTTGACCGCGATCTCACCTGATCTTAAGTGTAGATGCAGTCGACGATGGAGCACGCTTGCCTAGAAAAGATTTACAGAAATCCCTAACAGAAAGGCTCTGTTGCAGAATCTGGCAAATAATTTTATTTATTTATTGTTAGGCTTTATTAGTACGGCTACAAGCCGAAACTACTTACTATACATAAGAATACAAAATATTTACAACAATGAAAATAAACAAAACAATGTATATATAATATATAATAATATAATATCAGCCCTGTATTAAACTGTCCCACTGCTGGGCATGCGCCTCTTCTCACTGTGAGAAGGGTTAGGCCATAGTCCACCACGCTGGCCCAGTGCGGGTTGGTAGGCTTCACATATCTTAGAGAACATTTTGTAGAATTCTCAGGACATGTAGATTTCCTCACGATGTTTTCTTTCACCGTTAAAGCGAGCGATAATTAACTATTTAATACGCACATAACTTCGAAAACTCAGAGATGCCTTGGGTTTGAACTCGAGACCTGTGCGTGGCAGTCCAACGGTTGCCCTCTTGGCTATCGCTGCTGACAATGTCTATTTGTATACTAATACTGGCTGCCCGGACAGACTTCTTCTGTCAAAAGTAATTTTTCTTTTTTTTATGATTACTTTATCACTAATATGGATATGAAAAAAAAAGATAGTAGCCGATTCTCAGACCTACTAAATATGCATATAAAATTTGATAAAAATCGGTCAAGCCGTTTTGGAGGAGTATGGTAACTAACATTGTGACACGAGAATTTTATATATAAGATTATAAAGAGGAAATATTTGATTTTGTGTTTGTGTATAAGGATTCAACTCAAAAACAAATCAACCGATTATAAAAACTCTGTCGCACTTACAAAGCTATATTATCACCGAGTAACATAGGCTATGTATTATTGAAAAAAAGGTACTGCTGCTAACCTAACCTAACCTACTTATATCCGAGCGAATCCGCAGGCAAAAGCTAGTGTTCCAATATGATAGAAGGCTCGCTCTCATTATATAGCTGGCAAAATTTTGACGTACTTAATATGCTTCTGTCTACCTAACTGACGGGCGTGAGTGTAGGTATACATATACATTAAGAGACATTATATGTATGTAGTGGGCAATCCCCTTTGGAATCAAGCCAAGAATGTTTGGCATTCATAATTCTTTCAAATATTTCCATTTATTTTGAGTAAAGACACAGTATGGTCTGAATGACCCCTGGACTCAATCCAAAGAGTAACTATTCTTGGTAAATTTACACCTATATACATATATCTACATACATAATACGATTCCCGGGCCAGGCAAAGTGTTAGATGTTACTGTATAGAAATTCTTAGTAGTAGCACGGACCTGGTAAACTACTCAAGCCAGTGTGTAACCGTTCAGAAAATCTGTAGGTATATTACTAGCTGACCTGCGCAACTTCGTCTGCTTCACATAAGACACTTTTTTTACCGTTTGCAACATTTTTAATTGATGCGCTGCTCCTATTGGTCGTAGCGTGATGTTATATAGCCTATAGCTTCCTCGATAAATGGGCTATCCAACACTGAAATATTTTTTCAATTCTAACCAGTAGTTCCTGAGACTAGCGCGTTCGACTAAACAAACTCTTCAGCTGCAGCCTATAGCCTTCCTCGATAAATATATCGAGGAAGGCTATAGGCTATATAACATCACGCTACGACCCACGGGGACGGCGCAGTAACTATAAACGCGGGTGACACCGTGGGCACATCTAGTTACTATGTATAAGTTAATAATATTTTTTCGTCTTAATTTTTCCTTTGTGTTAACGTCTTTATGATTTATATGTAATGCTATCTCGTATGTTGTACCAAAATAAATATATTTACTTGTTCTATCTTTTTCTAGAAAGTACAAAAAATATGAAGTACGGTCTAATTTCGACCATTGCGACTACTAGTGATATTATAAAGTACTCACACTAAAGTAATCAAGTACGGATGTAGTTTGACGTTGGCGGCGCCATCTTGTGCTATCGTGACGTCACCCGACGACGCCATCTTGTCGAGCTGCACTTACTCGCCGCTCGCTGAAACAATTATACATTATTATTGATTTATCGTTAATTATTAATGAATATCGACTGACTCGGTACCGCAGCTGTTGTGTACCTATTCATATATTTATAACTAGGTATCTTTTGCCTGCAGCTTCATACGGGAACGGAATTTTTCTGGGTGAAGAGTACCGTATGTCCTTTACTGTACCCCTGACAACGTGTATGCGAATTTCATGATGATCGGTCGAGTTGATAGGACGTGAAAGCGTAACACACAAGCAAAGTCGCATTCGCATTTATAATATTATAGATAGTTAGGTTTAGTTCAAGTTTAGATTCTAAACACAGTTTATTATGTTTGCATGTCAATACTAGTTTGGCAATGACAAGGTGTCCTTAACCAGTACGCCATTCGTGCATTAGGATGTTTTGACTATATCTTATTATTTTATCTATACTAATACTAGATGTGCCCGCGGATTCACCCGCGTTTATGATTACTGCGCCGCCCCCGTGGGTTGTAGCATGATTTTATGTAGCCTATAACCTTCCTTAGTAAATAGGCTATCCAAAACAAAAATAATTTTTCAATTCGGTCCAGTAGTCCTTGAGATTAGCGCGTTCGAACAAACAATCTCTTCAGCTTTATAATATTAGTATAGATTATAAAGAGGTAAGTAATATTTTTGAGTTTGTAAGGATATAACTCAAAAACTACTGCACCGATTTCAATAATACTTTCACCATTAGAAAGCGACATCACGCTACAAGCCACGGGAGCGGCGCAGTAATCATGGACGTGGGTGAGTGATTCTTTAAAGTTGAGGACGAGCGGCTCTATTAGAACAAAACTAAAGAAAACTCATATTTTCTTCTATTTGTTTTGCCGTTCATAAGTGTTACTTTGTGACCTAAATGAATAAATGATTTTTGACTTTGACTTTGACTTTGTACTTTTACTACTATTTCAACTGTCCATAACAAAAACAAAAATCGTCACTAATATTATAAATGCGAATGTGAGTTTGTTTGTTTGTTACGCTTTTATGCCCTAACTACTCAACCGATCATCATGAAATTTCGCATGAACGTTGTCAATGGTGGAAAAGGATATAGGCTACTTTTCATCCAGAAATAAATATTGTTGCCGAGGGATTGAAAATTGACATAACCTTACCTTAATATAACATTTACGCGAGCGAAGTCGCGGGCAAAATCTAGTATTTAATATAATTTAATTACAAAGAAACACAAAAATTTGCTCGAAACTTGCGACAACACACAAGATGATAACACTTCGAGCAAATTTTAAAGTATCAACCGCGAAGAACAGCTGGTGAGAAATAAATGTTCTGCCTATCTATTTCATATATGATTACTAGCGACCGGCCCCGGCTTCGCACGAGTAGTACAAAAAACCAATACACCAAAATCCTCCTCGTGAATCACCCTATCCATTGGTGAAAACCACATGAAAATCTGTTCAGTAATTTTCGAGTTTATCGCAAAACGACACAAACGCGGCGGGGGACTTTATTTTATAATATGTAGTGAAATAGGGATTTAACCAGTTGATATTGTTTTCATTTTCGTCAAATAAATTAGTTTTTTCTTTCTATCCCGAAACATTTTTTTTGTGCTTATCTGCAATCAGTCCCAAACTATAAGCAGATTTGTTCTGTATCGTTTTAATCATGTTGAAGGAGCTCCTCAGTAAGAGATCCCTCATCCATCACCAACTGTCACCAAGTTTATGTATATCATGGCGTTTCAGCCGTTTAATGTAGCTGATATTTGTTAACGCGGTAGCTAAGTCATTTGGGAGATTTTCCAACCACGTTTGATATTTATTCCCTGCTAGTTTTAACTCCTCTTTAACAGTTCTTATGGTCAGGGCTTTATGGATCTCTGTGTTGGTGATGGACCAGGGTGCATTTTAAATGGTTCTTAGGATACAATATTGCAGCCTTTGTATTACGTTTACATTTCAGTCGCTAGCACTTCCCCATAGCTGTGCGCCATACGTCTATATTGGTTTCGGGATTATTTTGTATATCAGCAGTTTGTTGTCGATCGACAGTTTGGAGTTACGTGCCATCAGCCAGTAAATGTTTCTGAACCGCATGCTCAGCTCGTCTCGTTTTTCTCGTCTACTTTTGTCCAGATGCATACCGAGATATCGGACTGTGTCACTCTGTGGTAGAACATTGTCGCCCATTTTTACCGGAACACAGGTTCCCCTCCTCAGCGTAAATGTGACATGTACAGATTTAGTTGTAGTGGGTTTGATTCTCCATTTCTGGATAAATTCGTCGACCTTATCAAGGCTATTTTGTAAGACGGCGGATGCTGCGATTGGATCCTTGCTGCTTGCGAGAATTGCAGTGCTGTCAGCAAATGTAGCCGTAGTTACCCCTTGTGTTTCTGGGAGGTCAGCAGTGTGGATGGTATATTAGACAGAGCCAAGGACAGATTCCTGTGGAACTCCCGCACTTATATCTTGAATAATGGATAGTTCTCCATCCTCTCTCACCTGGAAAATTCTGTTTGTGAGGTATGACTCCATCAACAGGTAGTGACTATGCGGCAAAGACGAAACATAAATATGTAGTCGTAATTATACAAGTGAATGTAACGAGTACAACGCTCTATCGTAAGACGTTGACCCTTAACACTTAATGATCTGATACCAATGTGTAACAATTAGACTGTTGTCACGGCACGTGTTCACAATGTACTCCACACTGAATTTCGGTCACGGCGAACAATTTGATAGCACGGATGGCGCAGAGCAAGCGGTGGCTTGGCCGCTGCCGCCACCGCGTCTAGTGTTGCGGGTTCGAATCCAAGTGATTTATCTGATCTTCAAATTGTTCAGAGTCTGAGTGTATATTAGGATCCTTAATTGTATATTTGTAAACTACCTACTTTATATTCGTTAATTGATGTTTGTCAAGTGCTCCGCGACACTGGAGCTAATTCCAAATTTATATTATATGAGCTTAATAATTTAAAACATTCTAACTAATATTATAAATGCGAATGTGAGTTTGTTTATAACGCCTTCACGTCTTAACTACTCAACCGATCATCATGAAATTTGGCATACACGTTGCTAGGGTAACAGAAAAAGACATAGGATACCTTTCATCCAGAAAAAGTACTGTTACTAACGTAACCTAACCTGACCTAGGTACATTTATGTAAGCGAAGCCGCGGGCAGAATTTAGTAGGTTTATGTTAATACATACTAGCTGTGCCTGCGGTTTCATCCGCGTTTATAGTTACTGCGCGTCTCCTGTGGGTCGTAGCGTGATGTTATATAGCCTATAGCCTACCTCGATAAATAAGCTATCCAATACTAAAATAATTTTTAATTTGTACCAGTAGTTCCTGAGATTAGCGCGTTCAACCAAACAAACAAACAAACTCTTCAGCTTTATAATATTAGTATAGTATATTTGTATCAGAAATCATTTAACTGTAGAATATACAAAGCGACTCGCGTTAGAGAGGTTTTAGGTTCGAATCTAATTGCAATACTACCGTGAACCCACTCATACCTCAATCATGTAGGTAACTAATTTCGAGACGTTAATTAAAATAAATTTCACCGATTACCTGTGTCTAGGTCCCACTTAATAGTGAATCGATCCTATTGCCATCCAGCGGGAAATTCGGGAACAGTTCCAGACTACATTATATTATTGTGAATTTCTTGACAAAATCCCAATAACGCTTTGTCCAATACAGCAACCGACACAAGACTGCATACACAACAGACTGTATTTTCCTGAGAATCCCAGTATGTTTGTGTCCACAAAACTCGAAAAGTAGTCAATGGATTGTCTTGAAATCTTTACATGACGTTGCAGTTTTATGTAAGAGTGCTTTCATATATTTTTATCTCGAAAATCCTTTGGGAACGGACAATTTATCAAATCCGACTGAACCACAGGGAAATGTAGTCGAGTTAAATATAAACCTACTTACTTAAAATTGGCAATGAGTTACTTAAATATTCACAAAAACAACACAATTTGGCCTCTTTCTATATTAGCATGTACAATGAGACCGCTGACAATTTACTTCTCTGTCTTACGAGCGTACGATAGTACAGTGCCGTCCCTGTCGTGACCTGTGACGTCACACACAGGTCGATTATATTATTATTCATAGTTAGTGTTATGAGCACATTTCTGAGCTATTACAATAGTATCAATGAATATTAGAGAGAAAGAAGTTCTGACTCACTCATTAAACCTTTGGACTTGAAATCTGACATTAGCACATAGCACGTATGTATATGATGTAAACAAGGGAAAACTATTGTCTACACTGACTAACGGCTGGCGCAGTGGTTTAAGTGGTCGTCTCGCCACTGCCACTGCGCCGAGTGTTGTGGGTTCGAATACCACACAGGACAAAAATTTGTGTGATCCACAAATGGTTGTTCCGAGTCTGGGTGTGTCCGTTGTTTGAATGTTTGTAAAGTCCATACAGGAATTATAAATAGAACGGGTATTGTATTTAAAAAAAATATTGAAGTTCCCATCAGTCTTCCATTTGGCCACTGACAAGTAAAGGTCTCGGGAGATGCCGAGTTAAATAAATAAAAAAATGCATTTTCTATGTTATAAACACAGTAAGTAGGTAGTACTGTATCAGTCGCTGGCGAAAATATTAACAAAATCAAAAATTATATAGGAAGCTTATCGTTTTCAAAAATACCTATATGAAACTACAGACCCCACATTAGCTTATAATAATTACATGGAGTTGTTCTTACTATTACATCTGCGATGCTTTCCTAAGCTGCATATTACGGTCAATCTTGCAAAAACAACAAAATGGGTATCGCGTGGTTTAAAGTTTTGTTGCAAAAAGAAACGTGGTTTATTATGGAAGTATAGACGACAACCTACTATACACAACAACAATCTGTTTACGAATTATTCTAAGCTTTATCGAAATATTATTAAGTTAACACAAAAGGCCCAGAATAATCATAAAATAAAGACAGCAAACAATAAATCAAGAACTACCTGGCAAATAATAAACCGTACCCAATTAAATTTAGGTACCAGTGAATCATATATATGTTACGGCTAAAGGTGGGTGTGAACATAAACTTAAGATTAGCCGGCTACAACTAGGTGCAGCCGGCCACGTGCGGTTAGGTTATGTTAGGTTACTTTTGAGTTTAGCCGGCTAAAACTAGGTGTAGCCGTACTTCGGCTATTAGCCGAAACATATATAAACTTAAAATAAACAATGAAATTATAACTGCTCCTAAAATACTTGCAAATGCATTTAATAACTACTTCGTTGATAAGATTAATTCTATTATATTGTGTTCCGGCGACAAAGTTACAAACACATATTTAGCAGAAAGGAATCTATGTTTATGTCGCCAAGTTTGCCACAGGATATACTGAGAATTATTCTATCACAAAAAAATACACATAGCGTAGAGTATGATGGCATTTCCACGAAGGTAGTCAAAGCAGTAGCTTCTGAAATTAGTGGGCCATTAAGTCACATACCTAATTAACTTAAATATTGATCAAGGTGTATTTCAAACAAACAAACAAACTCTTCAGCTTTATAATATTAGTATAGATGACACTGTAAAAATTCATATATAGCCATGTCAATGGTCTTATTTTGTCTAAAATATTTTATGCAATGAACAGAAAGGCTGTTCATTGCATAAAATATTTTCGTTTCTAAGTACGTATTGAGCTCTTTTTATCATTTTTTTTTTGTATAAAATAAAATGCTTTATAATATAAATATAGATAAATGATAATTTCCAAATTCTAAAAGCAGGGCTTATATTTTTTTAAATTTACAAAATTTGCTTAAAGTGGCCTAGCCATTGCTACTGAGCCAAGTGTCGCAGCTTGTCGCTACAAACAGTCGTTCTTTGTGTCCGTTGTTTGAAGTCTTCCTCGGACTATGACATATGGTCTCGCGTTGCTTTTACTCTGTGTTCACGTAAGTGGATGCTCCTATTCTACCATAAACTACTATTGGAGGTTTAACATGATATACTTATTGCTCGAGTGTTCCATGAGTGGTAAGTGGCTTAATAGTTGCAGCACATTACAGATTACCAGTTCTTCTCATTGGTTCTACGTTCTAAGCAAGGGCTGCTTCGCTGAACATGGCAACAGGTAATTTTAATTCACATTATTTAGTGTAAATTTGTCGTTCATATGTGACACTTTGTGTCCTACATGAATATACATTAGGTATTCTTATTTTTATATAGCTGTTTGTAGTTTTCCGCGGATACCCAAATTTTTCTGAAATAAAAGTAGCCTAAGGTACTCCTTATAACATCAGCTATCTGCCAGTGAACAGACAGACATACAGACAAAATTTTAATAACTGTTTTTCTTATATAGGTACCTACCTTATATACTTTTACATGCATTTAGTGAAAAGCTGTTATTTTGGCATTACAAACAGACACTTCAATTTCATTTATTTGTATATATTTTATTTAAAACTTACTTTAACTAACTTAACTGCCTCCGTGGCGCAGCGGTAGTGAATGCGACTGCTGTGCATGAGGTCCCGGGTTCGAATCGCAGGTCGGACCAACAAAATGTTATTGGGTTTGTCTGTTAAGAAATCTCAATACGAGACCGGAGTTAGGAAGTTGACCGTGTTAGATATCTCCGTGCCTCGGAAAGCATGTAAACCCGTTGGTCCTGCGCCTGATCTCTCTCCGATCGTGTCGGATTACCGTCCATCGGATCATGAGAGTTAGAGAACAGAGAGTGCACTTGTGTTTGCGCACACACTTGTGCACTATAATGTCTTCTGCGCCGATGACCAGACTCCGTTAAGATTGGCCGCTGTAGCAGAAATTCGGTCTGGAGGACATTATTTAAAAGATAATAATTGGTTCTTTAATACCTCTGCCTTCATCAGAAAAGTGGATATATAATATTATGTGTGTATATTTCACAATGCACGCGTGTTGTGCGTTAGGTAACTGGTACATACTGTGTTATATAGGTCTTGAACTTTAACATCGCCCACTTTATCGAACAATAGTGTGTTCGCGCCGACGCGAAGTGTTTATAAAACTAATACAGTTGGTAAGTACATTCCTTTATGCTGCTGTTTTTTTGAGGAAACTACGGAAAAAGGTTATACAACTGATTTTATAGCGTGTGACAGAAAGCTGTGTTCATATTGTAGGGATGAGAGAAATCAAGCGAATACTGAATAAACAGTCTGTATTATTTCGTTGAAGTGGGACTGGGCCTCATGTCTGTTGCTTGCACCCGGTGAGGTGCGCACCAATCACCGATTGGGTATTTTTTATGTTGTAATAGGCTTGCGTTTAACAGCGACCTCATTCAGTTCTTCAGTTAAGTGAAGATGCAGTCAACAATAGAGCACGCTTGTCTAGAGATACCTATTCACTCGTGACTTGAAGACACTCAGATTGTACTCATCGAGAAACACAGACTTAGGTAGTGAGTCCCACTCTTTTACTGTACGCGTTATAAAAGTGGAAGCAAAGCGCTTCGTGCGTATGTGGGGTATATCCACCATGTACCTGTGCCGCTGGTCTGTTTGTCTGGTCGTCCGTTGTAGAATGGGGAAGGAGGAATCAAATTATGCAGTTTCTCTGCACACTCTCCGAAATATATCCGATAGAAAACCTAAAGACTGGCAACCTTATGACGATGCTCCAAGCTTTGGAGTCATGCGTTGCCACACGACAGTCGAAGCCGAGGCCAGACCTATACAAATATGGCGGGACGACCTGGACGCTTTATAAAGGGACTGGCAGGAGATATCCACCAACAAAGTAATTTGGAAGTCCAAGGCTTTTGCCCAGCAGTGGGACATATAAAAAAGTTTAAGAAAATGTTTGATTTCTCTCATTACCACAATATTTGAGCGTCACATAATATGGTTTTATTTTGTTTATCTAAATACAAATGTTAGTGCAACAATACAAACAAAATCACCATCTAATGATTTACTATTTTTGGAATAATTACTTTAGTTATACATAAACAGTGTGTAGCAGAAAGGTGTGGTCATATATAAATGTCACATGATGTAGTCTCTGTACAACAGAAAACCGCGACAAATAAATCCGTATACATTATTTTCACTAAGATAGGTATAGCATTCTCCTTTTTATCGACTTATCAGTACTATACATTCTAGTCGATACTTAAACAACACTAACAGCTGATTCTGGTGATCTCTGTGGACCCGAAAATTATCACACGCAATTTTGATAGTGATGTAATGCGTTTGTTTTGATGCCTAAATAATAAATAGGTCTGAATTAGACAGAACATTTAAAAGTTCAAGTCTATAATCAATTACTTTTCGAATTTTGCCGTCATAAACTGTATTTTTATACAGAATGTCCAGTAAAGAATGGACAATCCTAAACCATTTAGAACTATTGGAAGCTCAAAAGTTAATACAATAAAAATGTTTCTTAGTACATATTCATAAATATAAGATTTTATAGCATTACCTCGGATTTACTCGAGATAACATAATGTATTATACTATTCTAAAATCTGTATTTATAGTGTATTATTAGCGACTTCATTTATTCGTAGCCATGGCCTATACTGAAAAGCAAAGTACTTATTGTAAAATTAGTTTTTTTATATCTAGTTTACGGTTCCCTATCCATTTGCATTAAATGTTAAGACATCATTTTACATGGCATACCTTTGTTTACCCTAACTATATTTACACATAACAGCTTACGCAATTTTTTTTACTAACCTAACCAAAACAAATTAGCCTAAAAGATAATTATGTCAACATAGTCAGTATGCCAGAAATAATTATGGTAAAGTAATTATAACCCACAAATTAGGGTAGTATTTAACTGTTTCTCAATTTTTTACCTTTATTCCACCAAAAATACTAATTGCACGCCAAAATATGCTAACTAAAGTATTTTAAAGAGATAAAACTAAGTCGACGGAGCCAGAGCTCCTATTTTTGGGTGGGTTTAAGAAGGAACCTAACATAACCTAACCCTTCCGAGACAGAATGCAGGGATTGGAGGCGTATAGGTGCTCGTTATGATATATTTTAGTAAGCATATTTTGCTGTGCAATTAGTATTTTTGGTGGTCATTATATTTAATCCCAAAAAATTATGCCAGAGTATATTAGTAAAAAACATTATGCGAAAATGAGAGATTCTTTTGTTTACTACCTAGGAGACATTCATTTTGTATTTAATGCCCCTAATACCTCCGCCGTAAAATGGTTCCGATGTATAGGTTCTATACGGGATATCTAGTATATGAAAAATGTATAACATCACGCTACGTACTTAAAGAAGCTCAGCAGAGACCATAAGCGTGTGATACCGCGACGCACAGCTAATCTCTGTCGAAATAAATCCCGTGTGTCAAGATTACGTGTTTGGTCATCATTACGTAAAACCGCTTCTGCATAAGTGCCTTAACCTCGTCTCGGTATATTATTATGTGTATATTAAATACATCGTGTTCCAGAAACTTGTGCAATATACACATGTATATCTCGTATACTGACCTCTATAATACTAGAGTAAGATTTTAAAATATAATTTTCGCTTTCGGTCTAAACTTTGTGTCGCGGGGGATTGTACAAACATTTAAAATACCGGACACAAAGAACAGAACTTAAACTTGAACAAATGAGAATCGTCAATGAATTGCCGCAAATCTTAGAGTTTGAAAAAATGGTTCATGTAATATGCAAAGGTCACGTGATATCATGTGACCTTGAGGTCAAAGGTCATAGTCATTTCAGGGGCGATTATGCTGAGTCGAATGGCGTTGACCGCGAGTCTCTAGCTCTTACGGTTCTTGAGTTGAAAGTTGTATAACAGACAGACGGACGGACAAAGCTGTTGATAAGAGTTTTTCGTACTCTAAAATTCTATTTGTTGAACACACATTTCTGTGTTTGAACCTACAGCACTGGCGCAGTGGCAATGGCGAGGCGACCAATTAAATTACTATGCCAGCCCAGCCGTGCAATAATTTCGCGAGCTACGTTTTTAAGTTCTTCATAGAGCGAGTATTGTTGCCTTGATATCGCATACATAAAGTAGATTAAGTAGGCACGATAAATACTTCCTAAGCCTTTCTAAATTATATATAACCGTAGATATAATATCGTTATACTTATTGGCTTCCGTACGTCACAACGACAGGCTCCAGTGGAAGACCAGTGCCTGTTTTTTGGGACCAGGCAAATGCTGAACTGGAGTCCTGATTGCTGGAGCTGTGGGGCGCATGTGTCTCAAGAGGTTTATTGAGTATTTTATGCTACTGATTTTTTTTATTTCTTCCTTTATATTACTGTAATTGTTATTTCTTTTATCTTCGTATACATTACAACATGAAAGCTGTATAATAGCAATAAAGATTTCTTTCTTTCTTTCTTTCCGGTTTTTATCTGATTATTAGAATCCAGGCACATACCTAATTATTAAATTCTTGTTATGATATGACTGCTATTTAATAATAATCATTGCCTCGGTGGCGCAGCTTAGTGGATGCGACTGCTGTGCGTCGGCTCTTGGGTTCGAATCCCGGATCGGGCCACAAAAATATATTGAGCTTTCGGTCAAGTAATACCAATATCAGCTCGGAGTTAGGAAATTGATAGTGTTAAATAATCCCGTGTCTCGTTAATATCAAAATCTATATCAATGTCACATAAAATACATTAACTTCCGATATGACGCATCTAAATCACAATAGCATTAATAATGTAATAGAAGTCTAAATCAAAGGTCAAAATAGTTTCCTTGTAAACTCAATGGCAGCGCTTCAAACGAAACCAAAACAATAACTGCCATAATAGCTGGTCCAACGTGCAATATTAGAGGATGGTGTGATCATATGAAGCAATAAAAGGAGATACTACTTCATTATCTAAAAGGCTGACGGGCGACTCAATATCAAACTTATGTTCATTGGCTGTTGACAAGTGTATAACAACCAATCACAGCAATTGACAGGCGTTTCACCGTCTGTTAACTAAGTTTTAAATGGTTTTTTTAAAGGCAACTTCCACTCTGGTAGTAATTCCTGTGACGCTGGAGACTTTGCAAACATTCAAACAACGGAAACAAAGAACACCCAGACTCGGAACAACTATTTGTGGATCACAACATTTTTTTGTCCCGTGAGGGATTCGAACCCACAACACTCAGCGCAGTGGCAGTGGCGAGGCGAGCACTTAGACCACTACGCCATCTGTGCTGTCAATAGTTATGATCTTCCCCTTACCAGATATTATACATCAACACAAAACAAACTCACTGTCACATTTATCGCCACATAGTCAAAACTGCACGGTGGACTACTATTATTACTATTGGACCACACACTACACCTGAAAAGCTGAAGACAGGGCGCTATGGCGCTCATTAGGGGAAGGCTATGTCCAGCAGTGGACTATTATAGCCTGATGATGATGACACACAACACCATCTAGCCCAAACTAAGCAAAGCTTGTACTATTGGTACTAGACAATGGATAAACATACATATAGACATTTTTTTTGTAAATACATTCATACATATTGTTACGTGCTGGGTTCGAGGGAAATGTAAACAATATTACCGACTCAAACACGTTTAATTCTAACCCACAATTAACTATTATATTATATTCTAACCCAAATTTAAAACACAACACACTATACTACACTTTTCCACTGTAACCGTTTCAAACTCCGTAGTATTTTTGCTTCCGTTCGCTCCGATGAATACTTGACCGTTTGTGTTCTCTCTACTATTCGCGTACCGACAAACTACGTAGTTCCGTAAAATGTCAATAGATGGCGCTGTAATAAATTACACTATGCAACACCAAAAAAACAACAATAGCCCGAGTAATGATTCGTTTCAGGTATACTTAGTAAACAACTGAAAACAAACTCATATTTAGTTATCACGTCCCAAAACATCAATAACGGCAATTTTACTTTGCTTACTTTTTGCAACACTTGTGCGAGGCTAATTAAATTAAACAAGGTTTTTTCATCGGTCCAGACATAAGAAAATTAATCAATGATCTCGCAATTTAGGTAAGCCTCAGTCACATAAAAAAAAAATTGATGGGTCAAATTGCCTCGGCAACCACAAATCGCCGGATTGCCATGACAAAATTAAACTAACGCTGGATGCGTATCACAAACTAGGACTTAATATTACGTTGAAAATGCATTTCTCACACTCTCATTTAAGTTTCCCACCCGATAACATGAGTGTAGTAAGTGATGAACACGGTGAAATATTTTATCAAGAAATTTCAGAGTATGAGAGCGTTATCAGGGTAGATAGGAGCCAGTTATGCTTGCAAACTACTGTTGGAACATCCAGAGGGATAATTACACTACTAACTATGAGACGAAAGCCAAGCGTTAAAAAAAAAACAAGCCTTTTTAATGTAGAATAACAATTTATGTCAATACTTCATACACTTTTAAGTAAAGTCAGAAATGCGTTTCACTACTAAACTTGACGTGATGAATGATGATGTTTTCAAATAGTTTTAGAGTGGCTAATCATAATAACATACTGTGAACCAAGTGAAAATTAAAAATATTTACTTTGTTGCATAGTGTTATTAGACGGAACTGCCAAGTCTTCCCCACAATGCCGAGAGATGGCACTGGGTGTAACAATATTATACATAGAAACACCCAGACTAAGACAAACATCCATGTAAATGCACACGAATGTTTGACTTGTGTGGGAGTCGAACCCAAAGGTAAAAAGATAAAGGTACTATTAGAGTCTACATATTTTACATAAATACATACTCTAACGCCTATTTCCCCGAAGGGGTAGGCACACAATATATATACACATCTGTATTGCGCACACATATCACCAGCTTAAGCTTTAGTTCCACGCTATAGGGGACGAGCTTATTGTCGTTTACCAAAACACAGATTGAAAGCGACTACTGTGCATGAGCTCTCGGGTTCGATCCTGGGTAGTACATACATACATAGATTCACGCCTGTTTCCCAGAGGGGTAGGCAGAGACGTTTGTGTTTATCGTATGTGTTTCATCACATTCCTCATACACACTCGCCGGTTTGACACTATATCCACTTTCATGCCGCATCTCTCTCTATTCTCACTGGGTAGTATTATTCAGTTTTTCTGTCAAGAAATTTATTGACTCCGGGCGTCTGAAAATGTGCTCGGTGAACGGCATTAGGCTCGCCTTAAGTGGGACTTGAAAACATAGCGAGCGTTTTCGCCAGATGATTGCGTGTGTAACACGAAGTAATTAGGCCTATAATAATTGCCTGATTATCACATTTACACGTCTTAACTGCTAAACCTTTATTTATTGAATGATGAAATGATTATGTTAAAATTTGGTTTGGATTTTGATGCTTGGAAAGTTGCACACTACCCGACTCAGGGTTCCTGAGCGGGTAGTGCTCAAAAGGTAAATTTATAATAGCAGTATGCACAGTGGCGAAGCGTGGGTGTCAGCTGCCCGGGGCGGCAGAAAACTTCGCCGCCCTCTTATTTAGGTATTTCAATTTAAAAGAATATATATAATAAAAAGCAATCTGAAAAATGTCGCCAAGAACAGGCATCATTAGTATACAATTTAAATATTTTCAAGATATTATTATTATTTATTATGAAATTTTGCCGTCCCCTAAGAAGTGAAGAGAGTCGTCCGGGGCGGTCTACCCCTGCCGCCCCCACTACGCTACGCCACTGAGTATGGAGCCTGGCAATATGTCCTGTTAACGGCAATGGGCTAATTTCCTTTCGTGGCACAACTGGCAACATATGGTTATAACCTCTGACAATCCCATTCACGAAATCCAAGCGTGAATATACATACAGCTCATACGTAAAAGCTCTAACGGATATTAACAATACACTTTTCAATTACAAGAAATGTACGATATGTTTTTAACGGAGTATGAAAATCTTCAAATATGTATGTTCTGAATGCTAGCAAGCTTAAAAATACTCGAAAGAGCGCAATAGTGGCATTAAGATGACACGAGGAGTGAAGGTCATGGAGTAACAGATTCATAAAATCCTATTATAAATGTGAGAGTTTGTGAAGGTGCAAACCGTTCAACGGATTTAGATGAAATGTAACAAACAGATAGTCCATGTCTTGGATTAGACATAGGATTCTTTTTATCTCGGTTTGCATTACGAATCAAAAACTAGTCGTAAATAACAGTGGATTGAGAATGGCACCTTGAGGTACCCCACTATTAAAGATACACAATATCGATGAAGACTGATCAATGCGGACAGATTGCTGGCATCCCTGTAGATACAGTGGAAACCAGTGCCCTAGGAAATATCATATGATGGGAGAGTATGGTCGGCAGGATATCGTGAGTAACGGTATTGAAAGCCTTCGAAAAATCAACAAACACCAACAAAATTAATTTTAATAATATTGCAGTACACTAAAGTCACTCCAGTTTAGTGTACTCTAGGCAATAGATAGTAGAGTCTAATGGATTTTAATATATACTGGATACATCAAAGTGACAGTTGAAACAATGAGTCGGAATGAGGGCTATGGCGCTTGAATTCACCGCTAGAGGCGCTAGTGGATAGTAGGGTCTCTAGACGTCATACTCTATAGTCATAATAACAGTAACCGTGGCAATCGCCACTGTTTACCACCAAATACGCTTTTGACAGCAGCTGTGACTGCATTAACAGGACCTTACTCTCCATTAAAAATTATTGACATTGTTTGACATTTAATCAAATCGAATAATGGTTGAGGTTTTTTTTATACTACTAATGTGGCAAACAATTATACGGCCCACCTGATGGTAGGTAATCACCGTAGCCTATGGACGTCTGCAACACCAGAGACATCACTTGCGCGTTGCCGACCTTTTAGGAAAGGAAGTGGGAAGGGGGAAAGAGGGTGATTGGGACTACGGCACTCTCACTCACCGAACGAAACACAACAGTAGGAATACTGGTATTTCACGTCGATATTCTGTGAGAGGGTAGTCCTTCCCTGGTCAAGCCGGCCCATTCATGCTGACATCAGCGAAGCTCTACTAGTACGTACGTAGCCGTTTCAATAGTAATATTTATAAACAGAGGTGGTATTATTTTAACACATTTGCCATCGCCCTCGCATTTTCCCTTTAATCTCGATCTCTCCTTAAAGGCTCTTCGTAACAAGTTATATAAGTCCATTGCTTACAATATATAAGTAATAATAATTCATTGTATTGTCCGTTTTGTTGAACATGAGTAACCGCGATTACGTATTAGCCAGCGATTACCGCAATCATAATATTGAACACGTGGTCACACAAACACTTGACTCTTCTACAGAATGTGGGGGTAGTTATGTCATGATCTGTGATCTCTGGCATAGATTACGTAAGTACAGATGTACGCAAAACAGTGTGAGAAAACTGATATTATTACTACTTTTACATAAGACATCCCTGACGGTAAGCAGTTGTCGTAGCCTATGACTCATTACAATATCCCTATCTCGCGCGTTGCCATCTCTATAATATAATATCAGCCCTCTATTAAACTATCCCATTGCTGGGTACGCGCCTCTTCCCAGCGTTAGAAGGGTTAGGCCATGGCCCACCACGCTGGCCCAGTGCGGGTTGGCAGACTTCACATATTGTCGAGAACATTATGGACAACTCTCAGACGCTGTTGACGGTGTTCGCCTGTGACGGAGAACATCGTGAGGAAGCCTGCATGGCTTCCTCAAGATGTTATCCGTCTCCGTTAAAGCAAGCGATAATTAACTATTAATACGCACATCACTTCGAAAAGTCAGAGATGCGCGCCTTGGGATCGACCTCGAGACCTCTGCGTGGCAGTCCAACGGTTTCCCACTAGGCTATCGCTGCTATACCTAGGTAAATGGAATTAAAGCTGAGATGAAAGGAAAGTAATTTGAGGTATGTATACGATGTGTGTACTCGCTTCTACTGGCTTATTTTCCTCTTCTTTTCTTTTTTGCGTACTTGCATCCCTTGAGCATGCATACTGGGAGAAAAGTATTCAATGTGCTAATTTAGGACATGGTCTATCTGTGTGTCAACTTTTATATTTGTACAAATCCGTTCAATGAGTTAATATCCCATCATATTTACAAACTTTCATATTTATAATTAGGCTAAATTTTGCCCGTGATTTCGTGTGTATAAATAGTTAGCCAGTATTATTTTATTAAGAATGGAACATCAAACAGTTACAGTACAAAATGTAATCACTTAAATCTAGGTAGTAGTCCACGGCGATGCTCACAGATTACCATTAGATTAAAACTATAACACGTTTTTACCAAAAAAGCATCGTTCTGTTGGTATTGCAGGACAAACATTGTAAAAATCATTGTTTTGGGTGCAAACCCTTTTAAACATTCAATTGCCGAAGTATATCCAATGGACAGTCATGGCTTCGTTACAATTTTATAATAATACTAGGTGTCCCCCGCGGTTTCACTCAAGTTTGTAATGACTGCACCGCTCCTGTCTCGTAGAGTGACGTTACATAGCCTTTCTTGCCTATATCCTTCCGTAAGAATTAAGCTATCAAAATTTTCCAATTGGACTGGATGTTCCACAGATTAGCGAGTTCAAACAAATTCTTCAGCCTTAATTTATTAGCATGAAACAGATTAAAACGTATGAATACAACAATAAACATACGTGATAACATTATCTAGATGACTACATTATTATCTGCACATGTCATATGAAATGAGAAACTGACTGATTGAATAACTGACTGAATTATATGTATGTGATGCACAGCTCACATCGCAACGTCGAGATTCTTATAATTTTCTAACACATATGTATAATTTAGCTATCAACTAAGGAAGTGTAATTGGCAATTCATTAATTTTTAAATGATGTGTGATGTATGTTGTGGATCTTTTTATAAAACAACTCTAAAGTTTACATTCTTCTTTAAACGGACAATTCCTGCACGATTAGGAGTAATTCCTGTGTCGCGGCGGAGTTACCAAACATTCAAGCAACGGACACAAAGAACATCCAGAACACAATCCTTTGTAAATCACACAAGTAATTATGCCCAACATCTATACTAATATTATAAAGCTGAAGAGTTTGTTTTGTTTGTTTGGTTGAACGCGCTAATCTCAGGAACTACTGGTTCCAATTGAAAAAAAATTGTGTTGGGTAGCCCATTTATCGAGGAGGCTGTAGACTATATAACATCATGCTACGACCCACGGAGTAAACATAAACGCGGGTGAAACCGCGACCACAGCTAGTTCTTTATATGAATACTTAGTTTCGCACACCGCAGAGCCACGAGCTTCACCCGGAAGTTCTGCGGGTACAACAAGGGCCAAATACGCCTGCTTACAGGAGCGTTTACTGGTCACTTTGGCACCAATGACTTCCTGTGCAGATTGAGTTTGGCAAACAATTTGATCTGCAGAGCCTGTGGTGAACTAGACGAGTCCATATTACACCTACTGTGTGAATGTGACGCTTTGGCTGGACTAAGGATGGGTCTGATGGGGTTGGCATATCCGAACCCTGAAGACTTCAGGCTTCTCCCTCTGAAGTGTACGCTGCGACTGATGCAGTACATTCATAGGGAGATAGCTAAGGGATAGATCTCGGGGCCGACACAAAAGATCCCACTGGGTCGAAGTGACGCCGGTCTACACTGACTGGCCCCCGTAACAAGATAAGATAAGATAGTTTCGCACACACGGTATCAAGGGTACAGATAAGGACATAGGGTACCAACAGAAGAAACTGCTGTTCCCAAGCTCAGCCGCAGGCAAACACTCGTATTAAGTAATATAATTATGTATGTATGTATGTATTGTATGTGATTTCTTTCCTTTTATATGCGAGTGGTCATCCGTTCATTAAATAAACCCCTTAAAAATAGGAATTGGAATCGCGAGCATGCAATAAAGCTAAATCGTTTGAATTAAAATGAAACCACATAAATATTGTTCAGGCGTCTTATAGCCCAGGGTAGCTTTCATCTCGACTCTCACACGTGGAGGAAAACGTGGGCGTCGGGCAGTATACCTAAGTACATATACACTAGGTGATGCCCACGCAGTGACTCTTCATCGCACACGCGTGGGATGGCCACGTGTATTGTGCATTCACGGAGCTTCAAACACCTACAAACACCGTTACAACTTAAAATCTTGTAGTGTTAAACCAATGTCACGCAGTAGCAGCCACACACAGGAGCTCATATGAATAGAAGTAAATAAATGTATTTGTGTTGTTTAGAATCATATGTCAAAGTCAAAGTAAAAAATCATTTATTCATTTAGGTCACAACGTAACACTTATGACCGTCAAAAGGGTTAGTGAGTTTATTACATTTACTGAATTTACATTTATGTTAGTTGCAAGGTTCAGGCAAAAGGTTGAGCCTATGAGAAGATAGCTGCAGGAAACTCGAGGCCACTCTTTCACATCGCCATCAAATTATACTTAATTTCAGTATTTTACAACTCATTTACGTACCAGGTGCAGCAGTCATTATGTCATATGTTACTGCCCATATAAAACTAAATACTAAAAATTAAGGAAAATTTAATAATATCGTGAAAGAAGATTTGCATTAATATTTATCAGTAGTAATTTAGAATGAAATTGTTCCTTTAACAAATAAGTAATGTAAAAATGTACTATACATTCGTTCACAATGTAATTGAAATATAATTCTCAATAATGCTTATACCTCACGCTACGTGTAAGATCTTATTTGCCGCGACGAATTTAAATCTACTCGATATTTAGTCATGTATTTAATCAAATGGAACTTGTTAACTGCTATCCAATATTTAAATTTTTTTGTTATTTTGTCTCTATCTACCTACCCAGGAAAAAGGCGTTAAGTTTTACTGCTAAGCTAGCTGCAATAACCGTAGACTAACTTTAAGGATCCTGGAAATACATTTGCGATAATACAGGCACCTCTGACATTTCAAAGTTATGTGCATATTAAATAGTTCATTATCGCTCGCTTACGATAAAGAAAAACACCGCCAGGAAACCTGCATGTCTGGGAGTTTTACATAATGTCCTCGAAGATATATGAAGTCGTTAGGCCAGCGCGCAGCGTGGTGGCCATAGCCCTTCTCTCTTTAAAAAGAGGCTTGTGTCGAAACTGATTATAAAAACTTCAGTTTCTAGATCCCTGCCGAGCATTCCGGTGTAGCTTTCCTACTTTTATTTATGCCTCTTAGAATTGAGGCTGGTACCGTGCGCCTAACTTTTAGTTCGCTCTAAAGTTGCGCCAAGTGGCATCTCAGTGACTAAAATCAGGCGTACGGGGTACTAACTAGAAGTTTGACTACCTATAATATTATATCTTTAGATTTTTCATTAATCAGCATATCTTGTACACTAGTTATAATGCATGTATCGCGTAGGACTTTACAAAGGTTTAAACAACGGACACAAGCAACACTAAGTATTTCAACTTTAAGCTCACTAAACAGAAACATCTATGATAATTAAATAATTTGGGATACTTACTTTGAAATACACACTTCACACTTTAAGATTCGAACGAACCACCTGAGTCTTATAATAAATCTCCCGATGACCATGCCTGCCAAAACGTCGTGGATGGTGTAAATTAATATAAATAATTTGAATTTGAAATTAACAGCAATAAAAAGAAAAATTCATGTGTTATTTCGCGTAGATTTAAGACAATATTAATATGTATGGTATGTGTTGATCCAGGACATGGTCTATCTGTGGGCAAAGATACATCCAAACCAGTTCGACGGTTGACGCGTGATTGATCAAACATCCGAAACTCGAGCCATTTTTACAAGCATTTATAATATTAGTAAAATAACATAAATATTTACAGAAGTCTGTGCTCTCTCTCTCTCTCTTTGACGATTTCGCGCATGGTATTCGCACATGCGTCATAGGTCGTTGGATGTATTATTTAAATAAGACTGATTCGAAAGCCTAAATGAAATTAAGTTTACTTATATAAGTCACCTCGGTGGTGGGCGTCGCGGCAGTACATGCGGCTGATGCGCAAGAGGTCTTGGCTTCGTATCCGGGTCGTGCAAAGTGTTATTAGCTCTTTCTTACAAGATATTCTCAGTAGCACCGCGGAGTTAGGAACTGTGTCCAGGAGTTGGCATTAGGCTTACTTCTCACAAGTGGGACCCAACCGTAACCTACCCTTTTGGGTATATGGTTCGATATCCAAAGTGTTAAAAATCTATCATCATCTGTATCAGACAAAGTGTTAAAATTTTCTGAAGCAGCACAATTCTGGTATGTGCAATAGGTGGACGGCAACACGCACACCTAATAAATTTCTTTTCTTTTCCATAACAAGTGAGAATCGGCAATGAATTGCCGTAAATCTTAGAGTTCAATAAAATGGTTCAAGTAATATATAAAGATCACGTGATACCACGTGACTTTGAGGTCAGAGGTCAAAGGTCATAGTCGTTTAGGGGTATATCGACTATGCTGAGTCGAATGGCGTTGACCGCGAATCTCTACCTCTTACGGTTCTTAAGTCGAAAGTTGTATAACAGACAGACGGACAAACCTGTTGTATAAGAGATTTTTCGAACTCTAAAAAGACAACTCCCGCTCCAGTAGTAAATCCTGTGCCACGGAAGACTTTACAAGCATTCAAACAACGGACACAAAGAACACCCAGATCTGGAACAACCATTTATGGATCACACAATTTTTTGTCCCCTGTGGAGATCCAACGCGAGCACTTAAGCCACTGCGCCATCCGTGCTGTCAAACCTAATAATTGAACAAGTGGACCACGTACGCTAATACTTGGCACGTATCATTAAACTTATATGGCTAAATATGAGCGTCATTTGGCTAAATCTTCTTCTACAAATACGTGAAGCAAAATCTTTCTACCCCTTTTTACGAAAATTGCGCGTATGGAGGAATATGAAATTTGCCTCAGTTAAAGTTTATATGGAGAAGGAGTGGCGAATCCTAATATTTATATAAAATATGCATTAGAAATACATTAAATTAATGAAAAAACACTACACGCACACGACCATGCATTTGAACCACGCAGTCGAATCGCGTTCGTAGTATTTCGGCATTGTTCGTCTGACGTCGTACAATTATTCTTTGTAACTATGGTTACCTATACCTTATTTATAATTTGTAACTAGCTGTGCCCGCGGTTTCACCCGCGTTTATTGTTACTGCGGCGCCCCCGTGGGTCGTAACGTGATGTTATATAGCCTATAGCCTTCCACAATAAATAGGCTATCCAATACTAAAATAATTTTTCCATTCGCACCAGTAGTTCCTGAGATTAGCACGTTCAAACAAACAAACAAACTCTTTAGCTTTTTAATATTAGTATAGATAGAGAAAAGAAATCAAAGTAGCAAGCTTAGTAATTTTGGTCGAATTTTGACCACTAGACGATCGCTAGTGTGAGTGTAATCGTGTCTGCTTACCCCTTCGGGGTTACAGACGTGTGGCTATGTATGTATGTTACATACATAATATATAATAAATAATGTCCAGACCGAATTTCGGTCACGGCGGCTAATCTTAACGGAGTCTGGCCATCGCAGAGACATGATAGTGCACAAGTGTGTGCGCAAACACAAGTGCTCTCTCTATTCCCTAACTCTCATGATCCGATGGGACGGATAATCCGACACGACCGGAGAAAGATCAGGCGCAGGACCAACGGCTTTACGTGCTTTCCGAGGCACGGGGTTGTCTAACACCGCCATCTTCCTAACTTCTAGCTCGTATTGACATTTCTTAACAGGAAAACCCAATAACTTTTTGTTGGCTCGCCTCGGGATTCGAATCCGAGACCTCATGCTTAGCTGTCGCATTCACTACCGCTGCGTCACGGAGGCATAAATACACAAGGTACCAAGTTCGAACCCGAATCGTGCAAAATGTTATTGGTAATCCTAAATAAATTGAAAAACACATAAATTAAGTTAACTCTCAACTTCCTTGTTGGGACATTGACTCTGTCATCGCTTGTAAACGTGCCGGTTTCCAATCCAATATTTGACATCACAATTTCTTTATTGCAGCATATGAATGTGGTTGCCGTGCAAGAGGTCTCTGGTTTGAAGTGTGAACTGCATGAAGTTCTTAGTAGAAGCACGGAGTGTGGCAATAGGCCTTGTAGACAGAAAAAGCTCGCTCCCTTCTACGTGTGACATCCCAACTAATATTATAAATGCAAATGTGAATTTGTTTATTTATTTATATAAGCATCACTTACAACTGCTACAGGTACAACCCAGTGTGATAGAGAAGCAAACCCAACAACAACTTATTTTCTAAAACTTGTTAGATTTTTACTTCTTAACTAGTCGACCGATCATCATGACATTTCGCATACAAATCAGGAGTAGAGAAAAGAACATAGGATACTAAATTATTTTTGAGCATTTTTTCTGAATGTAAGGTATCCCACGTTCTTTTCTGTATCTCTGACATTATAGATGCGAAATATCATGAAGATCATCGCTTCCCAAGGGACAGCAATTTATTGAAAAATCTTAATTAACACGAGCTAAACCACGGGCAAAATGTAGTTAAATAATACTTGGCAAAATGTGCATGTAATACAACCCCGCGCCGCTTAACCCTTATGGATGTATAAACGATGGTTAGGGCAGCGGGCAAGGGTTTGCCTCCCTACTGCTACCGCTCCAAGCGTTGTGGATTGAAATCTCACACACCACACACATAATTTGAGTGACCCACAAAAATACTGCCGAATCTAAGTATTCTTTGTGTCCGTTAATTGTATACATAGTGTATAAAGTATTCTACAACACATGACTCGAACACCAACGTCTTGTCTTTATAAAAACAAGAGTCATGTTCGCCGGAGCACGTGCTCTTTGAGGCACGAGGTTTGGCTATTGCCCCTCATAGATAACTAGGGTTCCCAACCATATTGTTAAAAACAGTATTATACTTTTTTCGTTCGTTAATACTTTTTACTATTCTATAAAAAAGTATACAAAATACTGTTTTATGTCCGTATTAAATGTAAACGTCCGTATACAAACTACATTTTAGAACGAAACTGTCAATGTCAAGTGAGTGCTACGCATGCGCAGCGCAGAACGCATGTATAATATTATTAATATTATAAATTAATATAAAATAAAACACTGTTTTATTTTGTAAAATACTGTTCATTTTAATTCTCCGATCTTAATATACTTCATTTCTCGTACAAAAAGTTGGGAACCCTGTAGATAACGCGTTGATAATATTTACATTTACACAATCACACACACACGAACACACACACGAACACACACACGAACACACACACGAACACACGCACGAATAAACTCAAGGGAGTAAGCAGTAGAGTATAACAGCCATGTTTCACTGCGTTGGTAGCGCAGCGGTGGGAAATACGACTGCTTTGTATGAGGTCTTGGATTAGATTGCCGAGTTGAGTAAAATTATATTAGGTTGGGTTTGTTGTTGTCTGTATTGTCTGGGACTGGGTCTGATAGGTGACGATAAAGGCTCGCTCCCTATTACGTCGGTCTTTGAATAACTGACGAAATGTGGGTTTAATACTCCTCTGCTTAGCCTATACTATACCGAAAGGCGTAAAACCATTTATGTATGTATGTATGTTTGCTACCTATGTTTTGAACTCAAATAAATACCGCTGTAGGCACATTTTTAAATGCTATACAGATAATGAGAATTAGTTAACAGAGAAACCTAATAACATTGTCCTTCCTGGGAATGAAACATGTGTCTTTACGATCGGCTCCTCACAATACAGGAGCGAAACAAGCTCAAAAACAGTTTGATCGACCCGAGAACCGACTACAGGCCCTCACGATTGTAAGATTCTCGTACGTAAGTACGAATTTAGTCCACGGAACCACAGAGGCAATTGATGATACACTAGATGAGATGCGAATAAATTAAAATGTATATTGAGTAATTAAGTAACTTATTAACTAATAAACAAGGGCATTGTCCTAATAACAATAGTTAATAAATACGTAATTGTTTAAACATTATGTCACTAATGCGCCAAAGTAAGATAACAAACAAAAAATATATTACCTTGACAAAAGGCGTAATTTGCGGCGATTCCGTCGGCCATAACAATATTATCAACAAAAACAGTCCATAACATTACATTACATCACATAAACATTAATTAAACACAACAATATTAAATATAACTATAACAAATTATTGTTATAATAGCGCCAATTGCGAAGAATAGATAATAAAGTTATTTTTTTAAACAATAGATCACTTAGGCACGCGCGTTCGCGCCGCCGCTTCCCGCGCTACTAAGATCCTCATTTTGTAATTTATACCTAATACCAATTTTCCAATACCTCAATAAAGTCATTGCTAACTCTTATCACAACTACATAAGGTGCAAATTAGTTTGACACGAATGTCAACACGATATTGTTTTCGACCACTATCTGACGTTTCCTAAACAACTTTTCATTTGCTGTCGGCTAACAAGATTACTGCTTTGTAATGTATCGACGATATAGTTTTTGAATGGTAAGTGTAAGTTTGTAAATGTAGGAGCATGTGTTTATTGTTGTCAAGTTTTCGATGATAAACTAGGTATCGCTTGCGGTTCCGCCTGTTTTAACTTGTAGGTACATTTCGCAACCATTGTTTAATATATTTATTTTTATTTTATATACGCCTGTCATTACGTTTATATACAAAAATGTTGTAAATGTTAGAACTAGCTGTCAAACCGGTTGCGGTAGGTTTCGCTCTCATTTACCTACTAGTTTGACACGATTTTTTTTTAATATGACTGGCTCCTGCCTAATAAATATTTAATTATAACTCGCTGTAACGTGAAGGCAAACATCGTAAGTAAACCTGCATGTCTTTTTACTGTTTCATAGCATTTTCTTTTATTCTTTGGTAAGTACAATATGTATATCATCATAATATACATATACTTACTTATATCATAATATTGTCTTCGTACACAACGTCCATGTCTCGAATACGAAGGATAATAAAGCTAAACGTATAGAGGTATGTAGAACTGTAATGAGTTTTAGCAGCATCACGCAACATCTATTACATAACTCACTTGCATGTAATTTTATCAATATAAGCTTTAGCTCATATCTCGCATCGCACATTTTTGTTCTATCCCATGCGTACTTCCAAAAAGCCAGAAAAGACTTTAGTGACTCTTGTCGGGATTTTTATTGTGATTATTAACCTATGTGCCTAATTTCAAGTGTGTAGTAATAAGAACTAATATTATAAATGCGAATGTGAGTATGTTTGTTTGTTACGCCTTCACGCATTAACTACATGACTGATCATCATGAAATTTCGCATACAACGTGTATCAGGACAACAGATAAGTACTTACTGTCACTGACCTAAGCTATATACGCGAGCGAACCCGCGGGCAGAACAAATAAATTTAAAACGAAAACGTTTATTCTCTACTAAGTACCTACTACTTAATATTTATATCGAAGGCATTTCGATGAACAGTTATTCCTTAACTACCTCATAAAAGGACCTTCTGTGCATCATTCATCTTTCTAGAGGCAAGGGTCAAGACTGGACGTTAATAGGTTAATCAATTACTGAATCAATATTTCTATATTATAAAATTACTAGCTTTTGCCTGCGGTTTCGTTTGCTTAGAAATAGATGTCTTTCTGGTTGAAAGATATCCTTTTCAGTAGGTATCCCTTATAACGTCTATGCAAAATTTCATGATTATCGGTCGAGTAGTTACGACGTGAAAGCGTAACAAACAAACAAACACACATTCGCATGTATAATATTAGTAATACTCCATTTGGTTAGGTACTTAACTAAAGGTAAACAATCTTGATGTGACTTTTTACACAAACACATATTCAACAAATAAACTACTGCTTAAACTAATGGTTCAATTGATTTAGCAATCATTATTGTTGTACTTACATTGATCTTTAGCAGCATTATATTTTAAACTGAGTTTTTAGATAAAGAGTCACATCAAGATTGTTTACCTTTAGTTAAGTACCTAACCAAATGCAGTATAGGATTATATTGATAATGAGACATACGCCGGCAGTACAAAACAGATTTAAAATAATCACGGTCACCATCGCTTGTTTAATGTTAAATAACTTATACAATTAATTCTCTTACAGGGAACATTCTGCGCACACATATTACATTCTGGCTTTTTAAGACTTACCCACTCTATACTCTATTAATTCTCCATGACAGTCAGTGATTAGTAAGTCAAGTACATAAATACATAGAAAGCTACTAATGTAGTTATATATTTATTTGTTAGGATAATTTCTATAATGGAATTGTAATAAATAATAATATATACATATACCTCATGTACTTTCTTATAGAAATGCAACGAATGAAAGAAAACTTCAAGTCAATTATTTGTTTGTTTATTTTCATTGACTACTTTTGAATTTTCCAAGCACAAACATATGGATAGGTACTGAATTTTATCTATACTAATATTATAAAGAGTAAAGATTAGATTTTTTGTTTGTTTGTTTGTAAGGATTGAACTAAACCTAGGCAAAAGATTAAAAAATAAATTATCACTGAATAACATAGGCTATCTTCTTCGTCGTTTTCTTCATCACTGAAGGTCGTGTCCGTCCTGAAATGCTTTCACAGAGTCGTAGACTAGCTGTTTCCACACCATCCGATCTTCGGCTTTTCTAAGGGCAGTGGCAACTGTAAGTCCCATTATTGTCTTGATCTGATCAGACCAGCGAGTAGGTGATCAACATAGGATTATATTATACATGAACATATTAACATAACATGAACATATTATATAAAAAAAAATGAACTTTTACTAACAAAGCAAGGCAAAAGTTAGTATACTTATAAAGATCATGTTTTAAAGATATATCACGTACGCGATGCGGCAGGCAACAGCTAGTGTACCAGAACAATTTATAAATACGTTATTGAATATTGTCCATACCTATTCATTACGTTCACGTCACTGAATTATAATATAAAAGGATGATTGGAATAGCAGACATACTTTAACATTATAAAATATGCGTCTGTTAGTTTATTAGTTTGTTTGTTACGCTTTCACGCCTTAACACCACTCGACCAATTATCATGAATTTTCGCATACACGTTGTCATGGGTACAGAAAAGGACATAGGGTTAGCGTCATCCAGAAAAAAGTATTGCATCCTACGTCTACGTAAGAATTTTTGCCCACGGTCATATACGAGGGCATTAACTCCGTCCCAGGGACAACAGAGTCGCCTTCTCTGCCCTCCACTGGGGTAAGTCCTGTCCAACGCGTCCATGTCGCGGGGGTGGGCGCTACACATCTCCGTAGGCCGGGATGTGAGGGTGGCCGAGTCCAGACAGGGACCCAATTCTGCGGGGTATAACGCGGAGCCCGAGCCCAAGGATACGGGTGAAGACCTCAACGGCTGTGAAAGCGGATGTGGATACCACTGGTACGGCGGAGCTGGTGGAAGGGGCAAAACCCACTGGCAAGCTGCCCTTACATATTGAGTCCAGTACAGTGAGTGCGCTAGATCTGCAGCGTGAGGCAGGATGACGCAGTAGAGGTGGCAGCGGACGAGACGAAGGTCCAATGATGGCTCCCACACTACTCCGGGAGTAATACTGCCTTAGCGTCAGGCGGCAGCCGGCTGTAAGACTAATAACTAAACCTAGCCACAAATAATACTAATAATGAGGGAAAACAAGAATGAGAGAGCGATAATGGCTAGGGCGTCCCCCGCAAGCGACGGCACCAGTGAAGACACGAACAATACTACGGCGTCCCCCCCAAACGACGGCAAGAAGAAACATCGGATCATGGCGCCAGTATTCAAGATGCGTGTAGCTACATGGAATATTGGATTCACGACAGGACGCTGCACGGAACTTAGTGCCGTACCAGGACGACGAAATATAGACGGATGTTGTGTACAGGAAACCAAATTGAAAGGCGCCAAATCACGACAAATCGGAAAGGGATATAAGCTCATTTACAACGGAACCACGAATACTAGGAACGGGGTTGGAATCATTCTGAGCCACCGCCTCCGCGAAAAACTAGTGAAGATAAATAGAGCCAGTGACCGTATCATCTCAGTTAAGATAGCTCTGGACCGTCAGCCATGCTTAAACATTATATCCGTCTATGCAACACAAATTAATTGTCCGGAAGCTGAAAATAATGAGTTTTGAAGAACTGCATACCTTAGTTGGTGCCACACCAAGTAGAGAACAAAAGCTTATCTGCAGTGATCTGAATGGACATGTTAGCCAAGAGAGGGTAGGATATGTTGGCTTCCATGGGTATGGCTTGGAGACAAGAAACCAAGAAGGAGACAGAATCCTGGACTTTGCAGCAACCCATAGTTTGTCTATAGTTAACACCTATTTCCAAAAGAAAGATGAACACCTGATCACATACAAAAGTGGGAACTCCAAGTCACAAATTGATTTTTTTCTAATGGAAAAACAAGACATCACACTAGCTAAAGACTGCAAAGTAATCCCAGGTGAACCTCAGACCTCACAACATAGGCTCCTGCTTCTCGCACTCAATCTCCGTTTCCCAATTAGGACTAAGCCACCGAGAATAGAGAAGATAAAATGGCACGCTCTGAATGGGGCCAAAGCTGAACTTCTGAAAGCGAAGCTAGTTGATCATCTGCAGGAAGGCAATAACTTGGGTACCTCCGCAGACGACGCGTGGGCCAAATTTGAGAACGTCTGCGTTGCAACAGCTAAAAAAATACTTGGCATCAGAAAAGGAGCCTACAGCAAAATCTGGAGCAATGGAGGAAAGCTTTGGAGGATAATGGCCTACGAATAAGTAGAAGCAAGACCGAATTCATGGTTTGACACTTTCAACAAACGCGCCCGCTTAATACGGTCGTCACGCTAGGAAACACCAAGTTGCCATTAGTTAGTAAGTTTCGATACCTGGGATCAGTAATTTCTGACGATGGCACCATAGACGCGGACGTCACGTATAGAGTGACCACGGCCTGAAGTAAATGGCGCTTACTGACGGGAGTTTAGTGTGATACCAAAATACCTGTAAGAACTAAGGGTAAAATATATAAAACCGCAATAAGACCAGCGATGTTATATGGCAGCGAAACATGGGTTGCCAAAAGAATTCAAACACAAAAACTTCATACTGCCGAAATGCGAAAGCTCCGTTGGTCTGGAGCTGTTACAATGAAAGACAAAGTCCGAAACGGGTACATCGCTGACAAAATGGTAGAATCGAGGCTGAGATGGTACGGCATGTGATGCGCCGACCCGAAGAGTTCGTAGTGAAAAAGTGCCTATCCGTCGCAACGGGAAAAAGAGGAAGAGGAAGACCGCCAGCAACATGGCTAACGACTGTCCAAATGGATATGAAAACAATGTCCCTCGTAGAGAACGGTACTAACAAGCGCAACAAGTGGCGCCTCAGAATTAGGAAAGCCGGCCCCGTGTAACGGGAGGTGGCGAGGACGAAGAAGAACAATCCTACGTCTACGTGAGTGAAGCTGCAGGCAAAATCTTGGCACTAAATATTTATTATTTTTAAGTTTGTAGTTTGGTAAATTGATGATCTGATTTTCATGCAGTTTTCACAATTAGACAGAGTGATTCATGACGAAGGTTTAGGTGTTTATTTTGTTAAGGTTTTATTCTATCCGTGCTAAGACGGGTCAGGTCACTAGTATATTATAAATAAATATGAAAGTTTATGAAGATTTCGTTAAACGGATTTGGATGGAACTAGACACATGGATAGATTATGTCCTGGAATAACACAGTCCAAAGCAAAACAACAACTAGTACCTTGACGATTGTGAGTCTTTATCTAAAACTCAGTTTAAAATAAAATGCTGCTAAAGATCAATGTCAATACAACAATAACGATTACTAAATCAATTGAACCGTTAGTTTAAGCAGTTGTTTATTTGTTTAATATGTGTTTGTGTAAAAAGTCACATCAAGATTGTTTACCTTCAGTTAAGTACCTAACCAAATGGAGTATAGGTTTCTCTTCATTACGTGGAACTTAAACATAGCTGGTAATGCGAGTGTCTTTATCTATTGTTTAGTTCTTTAACTGCACACATGGCGTACAGGTTTGAACGGTCTCCGCGCCGCCACCACTGTGGGAAGAGTTGCCGATGCCCACACGGAACCAAAATTAGGAAATCATGTTTGTTTAACTAGTATTTAGCAGGTCATGATTTAATATTCAGAGTGACACTAGAGTCATCGACACCTAAATAAGAATCACATGATCAGATTCATTGCCCCGGTGGCGCAGCGGTTGTGTAGCAACTGCTGCGCGAGAGGTTTCGGGTGCGACTGCCGAGTCGGGCAAAGCGTTATTGATTTTTTCTGTGTAGAGCTTCTCAGATACAAGCTGTCAGGAACTGTGAACGGCAAACAGCAATAGACGTGCTCCGTATTACGTGGGACATAGCTTGCGAAATGTGTGTGAACCACTTTTTGGGGATATAGACGTCAGACTTCGTATGTATGTATGTATGATCATTATCATCTCAGCCGAAAGACGTCCGCTGCTGGATATAGGCCTCCCCCAAGGTCTTCCACACAGACCGGTCTTTAACCATCCGCATCCAACCGCTTGCCGCGACCCTTACCAGGTCACCGGACCACCTTGTGGGGAGCTTACCCCTGCTGCGTGTTCCGGTACGTGGCTGCCACTCCAGAACTTTTCTGTCCCAACGGCCATCGGTTCTACGCGCTATGTGCCCTGCCCACTGCCACTTCATCTTGGCTATCCGGAGAGCTATGTCGGGAACTTTAGTTTTTTGCGGTTTCTCCTCATTTCTGATTCGATTCCGCAGGGCAACCCCGAACATAGCTCTCTCCATCGTCCTCTTAGTGACCTTGAGCCTTCTGATAAGGTCCATAGTGAGTGACCACGTTTCTGAGCCACCGTAAGATATCACTGGCAACACACACTGGTCAAAGAATTTCGTCTTGTGACACTCCGGTATATTGGACGAAAAGATATGTGGTAGATTTATTTTTTGACCCAGAAAAATCCTTTATGGATACCCCGTCCCCCCGGGGGGGAGGGGAGGGCGGTTATGTGAGACTCTCCGCCTTTGAAGGAGATCGGTATACACACTAAAAACCTGTGAGCAGTCCCTCCGCCGACGGGATGGGTCGGGATGGGGTCGCGTTAGCAATCACCATCCCGCCCCGGCGGTTGGCCCGGCTGATGGTGACCGGGCCTCAGCACCTGTGGAGGGGTGGGCTTGCTCACCAAGGCCACCCACCAGACGTGTGGGGCCGTGCAAGCCGGTAAATTGTCCCCCGACTCTGTACCAGTGACCCCACTATACAGGAGCGAGAAGGCGGGAAATCGCCTCCTCCTCGCTCCCGTCCGTCTGCGCAAAGTCGTAGCTTCCAGAACGCTGCCCAGCCGAGTTGGATTCGACGGATGACCTCTTTCTCGAAGTTGGACCTACCTGACTGGATCGTTTTTCCCAGTATCTATGATCATTTTGGTCTTAATAATTCTATTTAAATTGTGTTTTGGAACGTTTTCCAAAAACTTCAAATTACATTCGACCTCGGCATTTTAAATATAATTCTTAAACACAACAGTAGGAATACTGGTATTTCACGTCGATATTCTGTGAGAGGGTAGTCCTTCTCCGGTCGAGCCGGCCCATTCATGCTGAAATCAGCGAGGCTCTACTGCTCTGAAAGTTTGCCTACCCCTTCAGGGATATTCAGGTATATGTTGCAGCTAGCAACGCCTCATGACAGGATATCAACATTTAATTGTGTGCAAACATTATATCGAACAGACAGACTTGTTTATAAACATTGTTCTCAAACAACATCACATATGACAACAACTATATCGGTCATGTACGGTCGGCCAAGAAAGTGGTGTACCAGTTTTGATTTAGTTTCCTAGTCATCGAAGATTACAATAAGGTACCAGAAACGCTGCGTCATCGACTGTTGTCACGAAATACGTGAAACATATACATAGATGGCCTGTTATACAGAGTGCGAACAGACGGACTCACACTATAAATCCTATTATTATCTACGACTCAATTTTGCCCGTGGCTTCGCCGGCGTATATATGTACATATATGTAGGTTACTGGTTATGTTATTAACAGTTCGGCTGAGTCGCGATCCGCATGTGAGAACGATAAGCGCGGCGTCCCGCCGATTCTGGTAACGTCGAGGAACACCGTGGTAGGTTTAGTCGAACAACACGTAAAAGAAATTGTTAGTCACAGTACTACTTTTTTCTAAATGAAGTTTTCCTTTTCTTTTGCCCTGACAACGTATACGGTGTATGCGAAATTTCATGATGATCAATCGAGTAGTTAAGGCGTGATAACGTAACAAACAAACAAACTCAAATTCGCATTTATAATATTAATTAGGATATGAAAGTGATGCAGATGTTTGGATGTTAACTAGTTATTCAATCACGCGTAAACCGTTAAATGTACCTATTTGGATGAAACTTGGCACACAGATACAAGTATAGTATGTTATCCCTGTATGTTACGAGTAATACTGCTGAAGGTTTAAATACCTACCCTCTCGTTTCTTTCCTTTCAATCCATCTTTAATTACTTTTCTTTTCAGTGCATGCGATCATAAACTGCAGGCGTAGACGCTTAACATTAGGTGGGTCTGCTATCTAAAGAAAGTTTAAAATACGCATCCTACTAGAACATTTGAAGTATTTAGATTTTTTATTAAGAATAGTTATAAATTATAATGATTATGAATGCTTGTAAGTAATATAATGTATTAGCTTTCCACCCTTTGCCCGCGTGGAATTTGGTTATATCGCGCCTTTTAATAAACTCGACAGCGCTTTTTCTTCTTTAAATTTGAATGGGATTTTCGAAGAAATCTTGCAGTATTTATTTTATTTATATATTTACAACAAAGAGGATGTTTACCAATTTTCAGCTTTCTATCTTAACACGTATTTATTAATTTGTAGTAAACAATTAAAATCCAAATTTTCAAGTCACTAACTTCAACGGTGTAGAACTTTTATATATTTTTTTTTGGAAATTCCACCCCTAATGTGGTCCTTGGGGGTGGAATTTCCAAAAACCCTCTCTTAGTGCTCCCCTACACTCTCCAAGGAACATACATGCCAAATTTCAGCTTCTTGCGTTTAGTAGTTTCGGCTGTGCGTTGTCTGTCAGTCACTCAGTAACGGAAGAGTTTTATATACATATATAGATTTAATTTTATACAATATGTTGTGGCTGTAATTTATTTTAATGGATTGTTTATTTAAATGTACTTAATATTTTTATATTTTTCTAAATATTTTTTTTTATTATGTAATATTCAGAAACAATTGTAATAAATTGTTAATGAATTAAATAAACAAATAAATAAATAAATACTAAATCAAGATGACCCTGTCCAGCATATATTTTTTATGGAAAGGCCAATTATTGAAATTAAATTTAATTATACGGATTTTGTTGCGTTGTTTATTTTAAAAACACTTTATTACATATTTATGTTCTAAAAGTGTTTTCAAAGGCCAATAATTGGTTATTTCCCTTATCACGGTGGAGTTTGCAAACATTCGCACAAAGAACACCTAGACTCGGAACTGATATTTGCAGGGCTCACAATTCTTTGGCGCGTGCGGCACTCGGCACTCGGCACTCGGCACTCGGCACTCGGCACTCGGCACTCGGCACTCGGCACTCGGCACTCGGCACTCGGCACTCGGCACTCAAGCCGCCGGCACTCGCCGAAGGGGCAGTGGTGAGGCGACCACTTAAGCGCTGCGCCGGCGCCGCCGTGCATTCAAGTAGTACAGCTCAGCCTGCTGGTTCTAAGAAGTTAAACATCCTGTCTGAAATTACATTTACACAATCTGTAAAATGTCGTAATGCCAGAAAAAGTCTTTTAATGTTTTTATACTAGAATAACCTTGGATCTACCATTTTCTAGGCGTTACTGTGCGACACTGAACTAATCAACGCCAACGTCCGCATAATCCCTATTATTAATATTATAAATGCGACTGTTCGCTTGTTTATTTGTTTGTTATACTTTCACGCCTTAACTATTCGACCGATCGTCATGAAATTTTGCATACATGTTGTCAGGGGAACAGAAAGGACATACGGGGTACCTTTTATCCAGAAATTAGTAATAACAGTATCTCTGACAAACAAGCTTACATTCACATTTATAATATTAGTACTAGTACATACAGTATTATATTATCTGTGGAATTAGTTAGGTTGTCTCGAGTTGATTAAGCTGTCAAATGTGTTTTCAAAATTATGTAATAATGTGTCAAATAAATAACGCGATAAAATCCGTATATAGTAGTTTAATTTCAATAAGCTGTCAAGTTAAAAACAATAATAAGCTTATTTCATTTCTACAGATCCTTTCACTCAGAAAAAAGTACTGTTCGCGAGTGAGCGAATCCGCATGCAAAAGCTAGTGGTTAATAAGTTAAATATGATAACAAACCTTAATGTTAGTAGGTAGTATTGTATTGCCTCAGGTAACAGACGAGGCAGTATCCCACTTGAAGTAACCGGTGAACGCCGCTCATGGACATGGCTGTATTCCTTTAACATTACAAAAGCCATACTAAGAAAGTGGAAGTTCAATCGTGAACATTCAAAGACGTATATTGGCCGTTGTAACCGAGACTCGGTTCGAAAGACTTTAATGATGTCTATATAAGTTGCCTAACAACACACGATTTGGCGCCATCCGGTCCCGATTACTAACGTTGTCAACAATATCACCTGACCGAGATTCGTGCAACTCCGTCGACACAGACATATTAATGTCCTCCAGACAGAATTTTGGTCACAGCGGCCAATCTTACCAGAGCCTAGTTAACTGCACAGGAGATATGATAGTGCACTTGTGTGTGCGCAAACACAAGTGCACTCTCTGTTCCCTCACTCTCATAGTGCGATGGGACGTCACCAACACGAGCCGAAGGAGATCAGGCGCAGGTTCGAGGCATAGAGGTCTGCTCGCCATCTTCGGACAATTTATTGATAAAAATACTCAATAGCTTCTTGTTGGCCCAACTCGAGATCGGACCTGTGACTTTTTGCACAGAAGTCGTATTCGCTACCTCAGCGATATCAAAGCAATTACGAACACACTATTAGCTAACGTAATAGCTAACAGTATATAAAAGATAAATAAACAATTTTAGAATAATATACTATGTAAATGCGAATGTAACCCTGCTTGTTTGATGCCTTACCACGACTCAACAGCTAAACTAATCTATACTATCTATACTTCTATACTAATACTAGCTGACCCGCGCAACTTCGTCTGCTTCACATAAGAGAATTGCCCCGGCTACTGCAACATTTTTCATTGACGCTCCGCTTCTATTGGTCGTAGCGAGATGTTATATACCCTATAACCTTCCTCGATAAATGGGCAATCCAAATGTAAAATAATTTTTCAATTCGCATCAGTAGTTCCTGAGATTAGCGCGTTCAAAAAATATTTAACCATTACTGTGTTGACGAAGCATTTATAAATTGTATAGTCACGTAAATTAGGTATATTATAATTACTTGAAAATTAGCTTATGGCATAATGCTTTAAGGTCGTTTAGTATATTCTGCTATTATTTAAGTTTACGGCATTAATTAATATCACTAGTTAGTTATGTACTTATAATTATAAATTAATCAATGGTATTCAGAAATAAATAACATTATAAAAATGAAAATAAATATTGTAAGAAATTATAATAATATTATTTAGAAATAGTTTTGAATTAAGATATTCTGCATGCAATAAAACGTAAAACCAGGATGACCTTGGCTTTTGACAGCAAGAAATCATGTTGCCAATTCAAGTTTTTGCTTATGATGAGGGTAGTTATTAGGGTTCCGTAATAACTATTTTAAATAAGAGACATTAAATTTGCTTTTTGCATTTGCGGAGCTTTTACTTTTGAAGAGTTATTGTTGCTGGTAAATCATTATAAACTGTTAAAATAAAACCAATATAAACTTAATTTCATCTTAAAAGTACACACTGTAGTAATTTTATCTCGGCGATTCTCAAATTCTTATTATTTTAACAATAATCTTGAACGTGTACCGTTTATAGTAGAAGAAATTGAATATGTAGGTTTTAGAAATACTAGTTTACTCTACAGCACACTACAGTTATTGACGTTTTCTAAATTTGACTTATTATTCAGTCCATCATCACGCCACAACTTAATTTTTACTGATCTATACAATTAGTAATGTCGCAGTTTCTCAAAACATACGTTTTAATGTCACTAAGCTAGTTATATTATAAAACTGGCACATTACGGAACATGTTAAATCAATATCCAAAACTGGGTAAATCAAAAACACGTATGGCAACACCAGTATGACGGCCATAGCAGTTTACTCAGTCACGCGAGAAAAAAAATGTGAATTTACCAATTCATTATTCTTTGTTTTAATTGTTTATAAGAACTTTAAAGCGTGTTTTTTCCTAAAAATATAGTTTATATCAACTTTAGAATACAATGGAAGTGTTATTAAGTGTGTTTTGGAGTGGAAACATGACGAATTTAGTGTTTAAAAACTAATTTGTGACTGGATGAAAAAAAGTGATTTTTTGTAGTATACGATTGAGGCAGGTGAGTTTTTTTACAGTGAGGATATCGATTAGTACATCCAACGTTGTTCTGTATCGTTACAAACCGCGTTTTGTCCTCAGATCAGTTGCAAAAACATATTTTGCTTACCTGTTTACATTTTTGGAATATCTAATGAATTGATATTATACTATGTTTTATATTTGGTATTGTTGGAATTCGTTTACGCGTAAGTTATTTAAATGGCGTGTAATTAAATTATATATAATTTCACGCGTTATAATAACATTTGAAATACTTTTATATATGTTGCAACTAAATAATACATATTATTTATGGTTAAACATTAAAAAAATAAACTGCTGTAGAGAATCTCAATAACATAAAAATTTACTTAAAGCACTAAATTATTTGTAGTAAAACAATAAAAACACTTATCTTATCAAAACATACAATTTATAATATTAAAATATAAGAAGCCTTGTTACCCGTAATAAAAACAGGTAAATCAATTAATTTGATATAATTACTACTGAAGCAAGTTCAGTTAAGTAAACACAGATATGTAATGAACTTTGTAACATGTATAGTATTCTATATATTAAGCGTATTACACCTAACTTTCACCAGTTATACTTAGGTGCCCTGTGTACTTAATTAACTAGAAATTAAAGTTGATGATAAGCTCATCTGTGTAGGCAAGGGCTAAGATTTAGTTCAGCTTGCAAAAGGTTAAAAGTTAAGTGTGACATGTGACTTAGATGAATAAATATATTTTAACTAAATTATAAAAAGATATGAAATAGTTTGGATAAGATTTTTTGTTTTATTATAACTATATTGAGTAAACTGGTGTTTTATTGAGATCAACTAGACTGTGATTGATAATTTCCTATCAGAAACCCTAATAACAGTTGACTTAACTAAGGGTTCAACTTGGAATTCATGATAGTCATAAACAACTCCAAAAACTTCTAACACAGATTCAATGAGGCTATCATATCATATTGTACACTCCATCTCTATGTATCTGAAGGGGTGGGCAGACATCTAGAATGCTACCTATGTTTTTTTGGTGCCACTTAGTACGGCATGAGAATTGGCATATTCAAAGTTATTTAGTAGATGAGATGGTGCAATTAATGTACTGTTCTGCATGAGATCTTGGATTCAATTCCCAGGTTAAGCAAAGTTACGTTTTTCTATTAACATGCCCTTTGACAGAGGCTCGCATACAAGTCGCTACATTTGTACCCTGTATTTGTTACCGGCTTGGATACGAGCCACCATGTGCGCGCCACTGTAAACCTTATTTTACTAACCTTAATGCTTAAAACTGATTGTTCATCAGCTACGAATGGATTTGTTTCTGGTGAAGGACATATCATTAGGTATAATGAAAATATAAACATACAAAACTTTCTGGTTGACAGAACATGACAGACAGAAATGTGGGTATTATCTATGCCTGCCTACCCCTTGCAGAATGGCGGCTTCAGAGCATGTACGCATATCAATCTGATTATAATTTCTTGTACTTTCTTGCTTACAGGCCTTCAAAATGAATCACACTGGAATAGACCTGGACCCTCTTAGCAATTACGAATACCCTTCATATGAGAGTTACCCGTTATCTACCACGCAACCATATTCATACAATGTGAAACTAGAAGATACATTATATTACAACCAAAACAATCAGAACAACACGGGTTACATAAACAATGCACCTAACAGCGTACCTCAAGAACCAGAACCAAGCCAAATGGAACCCCAACCAGCGAAAAAAGAACCAGTCAGTGATGGAAAAGATAGCAAACCTGTTATAACTAGGAAGAAAAGAGATAAAAAGAATGGAAAGAATTATTGTTCTGAAAAGATCAATGATACATCATTTCCCTTTTACGGTTGTTCTGTTTGCAATATTAGTTATTCCGCACTTCAGGAATTAGATCAACATGTTATTATACACAAAAATAGGATGACAAGTTATAGACTAAGGTTAAGAAATCAACATAAAAAGAAACAAATAAAAAAGGAAAAGAGAAAACTTAAAAAGCTCAAAAAGATTAAAAAGGAGGCCGATTTAGATATAGAAATTAAGCCTGAAGATGGTTACATTGGCAATGAGAAAGCAGCAGATTACAAAAATAATGATAATAGAACAAGTTTAAATGAGGATAGGAAAGAAATATTGTGTGACAAGAAGGACAATAGTGATACACATGCTATGAATGATAGTAATGATACAGAGAATAATGCAGAGAGTAGTAAAAGTAACGATAAGGATGCCGATGAAGCGGAATTGAATAATTTAGAGAAAATTTATAAATGTTTTGCTTGTCAGAAGCAGTTTACGTTGAGTTATTATTTAAAGTTACATGTTAGATCTCATACAGGTATGTTGATATTTGTATTATATTGTAATTGAACTTAGGCAGACCTGTCTCTTTGGTGGTAGATGTGGGAGACATATTACACCCACAGCTTGGAACACAGTTCTAGACTCGGTGTGACTGAGACATTTTTATAAAAAGTTCTATAATACTTTGTCCAACTATGAGGCACTCTAAAATCCACACACACTCAGGCATTTATGTATATCTTGAAAGGTGCAGTTAGAAGAGTAATATTTGCTCCAACTATATTTTAAGTAATTAGATATTATTATGGGCACGGATAGAAATATTTGTTCCCTTAAAACGAAAGTGGAAGAGGTTAGAAATATTAAGTTGGAAATGTCCTTTCATCAGTAATTACCTACAGATAAAAATATTTTATTGCCATCTGTCCTCCTAAAGAGAAGTGATTGAAATACAAGACAAGGGTCAAATAGGTGTAAAAAGTTGATCTGTCACCCTCCTATTAGGGGGGAACAGATCAAACTATTTATTTAAGTCCCTGACTTCTTAGGGGAGCAAGAATATTCCCACGTTAGGGTCAAGCCTATTGCTCCAAACAGGCCACTGTTCAAGACTCTATGCTTATCCTAAAAGTTACAGTTATTTCCTAATGAAAAATCTTTCCTACGGCATTTGTATATCCGTATTTTATAAATAATACTTTTGTAAACATTTCCAGATGAAAAGCCGTATACATGTAATGTGTGCGGGCAGTCGTTCATCACGGCGAGTAAACTCGGGAGGCACAACAAGCGAATACACCTAGCCGCCAGATACCAGTGTAGAATATGCTTTAAGATATTTTCCAGGTAAAGTCAGTATACTACAACAACTATCCCCGATGGTGTAGGGGTGTATTATAGACACATTTCGCCAAACATAATTTAAAGTCTAAAGTAAGACGGTGCAAACCCGTTGGCTTATGCAAGGTACAGCTCCAAACTCGGTACCTACCCTATTAAGAATTTTCTAACTGATAAGCTTGTAGCACTGTCCCGCTTATTCTCACTATGAGAATGGTTAGGTCATAGTCCACCACACTGGCCCAGTGCGGGTTAGCAGAATTCACATATCATCGAGAACATTATGGAGAAATCTCAGACATGCAGGTTTTGCTTTAGCGTTAAAACAGCGATAACTAACTATTTCATACGCACATGTCATAGAAAAGTCAGAGGTGCGTGGCGTGGGATCGAACTTGAGATCTCCGGCAGTGCAACCCATTACATTGCTTAGATTGGGTATATTATATACAAAAGCATATTTTTTGTTTCAGATTTGAGTTACTAACGAGTCATTTTGATAAAAATCACGCCGAAGATAAATTAGAGGGTGAACCGTACGGTAATTAATATATGCATACATAGACTTAAGCCTGTATTGTCCTAAGGTGCAGGCGAAGTGCAGAGCATTTATAGTTCGGTAGCTCAGTCTTTAGGTCCAGCATAGCTGTTAGGCTCAATATCGAGGTGAAGTTTCGGTACATAAACCCAAGAACCACACACATTGCTCCATCGGAAATTGAATTGGAAACTTGACAAGTCACGTCCGTAAACAAACCATGCTTAATCAAACCATGGCGCCAACGTAGTACTCTGGGCTTAATATAACTCCACATGTATGTCGTGTGGAGTTAGACTATTATTGTTTCAAACGGTCGCCTCGCCACAGCGCCGAGTGTTGTGAGTTCGATCACACAAAGGACAAAGATTTGTGTCATTTTCAAATACGCTACATGAACCTAACTATTTTTTTTAAATGCGCATGTGAATTTGCAACACTGCTTTTGCCTGGATGAAAGATACCATATTAAGTCCTTTTCTGTACCCCTGACCAAGTGTATGCGAAATTTCATGATGATTGAGTTAAGGCACACACTTTAACTACTCGACCGATCATCATGAAATTACATATTAAGCGTAACAAACAAACAAACTTACATTCGTATCCTAACTTCCTTACTAATGTTATAAATGCCAATGTGAGTTTGTCTATTTGTAACACTTTCACATTAACTACTCGACCGATCATCGTGAAATTTTGCACACGTGGTCTGGGGCACAGAAAAACACATCAGGTACATTTAATCCATAAAAAGTATTCTTCTCGAGCGAAGCCGCGGCCACAAGCTAGTGGTAATATAAGCCATGTGATTTCAGATTACAACGCGATACTGCCGTATCTGAAGGAGCTGGAGGAACAATTGCGGGAGCAGTCGGAAGCCAAAGAGGAGAAGAAGGAAGACCCTTGGTTCGACTGTGGGCAACCGCCGCCTGACGCCGTCAAGGAAGAGGTGAGAGAAGAAACCGTCTTAGTCAGACTTAAGGTGGACTTCTTAGGGGATATTAGAAACATCAACTTCACAAAATATTGGAGTCTTTGATCTTAGTAAATTTAAACTTTATTACCAAATAATATACTAGCAATTATATAATTAGGTAACCATTATTATCTATGGAATAGTAATGAAAACGGACGGATATAGATGTAGTTCATACAGTTAGTGACAATTACGCACTAGTAATAATTCCTGTGTCGCGGAGGACTTCACAATCATTCAAACAACGGACACAAAGAACACCCAGACCCTGAACAATTATTTACGGATCACGGAAAGTTTTGTCTCGTGTAGGATTCGAACCCACAACACTCTGCACAATAGCGAGGTGACCACTTAACCACTACGCCATCCGTGCAGTCACTTCTGAACCTGCAGAGAAACTCCAGGCGTAGCTCTCTCTCCATCGCCCTCCGAGTGACCTTGAGCTTCTGATAACACCCATAGGCCCTTCGAAGGTTCAACAACCAACAAAAACCTACAACTCTGTCTTTATACTCATGTGTTGTTATTGTAACCACTTAATAATAATAATATCAGCTTTGTATTAAACTGCCACTGCTGGGCACGGGCCGCTTTTCATTGTGAGAAGGCTTAGGCCAACATTACGTAGAACTCTCAGACATGCAGGTTCCTCACGATGTTTTCCTTCACCGTTAAAGCGAGCAACAATTAATTATTTAATACGCACATAACTTTGAAAAGTCAGAAATGCGCGCCTCGGGATCGAACTCGAGACCGCTGCGTGGCAGTCCAATGGTTTTCCACTAGGATATCGCTGCTAATAGTTTGCTGAACTGTACTGGTGAAATACCCTTTAAAATAAAAATCTGCCTTGTCTCCAGACCCTGGACGGTGAGCAGCCTCTCCTGCCGAAGATCGACGTGATAGTGGAGGAGGTAAAGGTGGACGGGTATGAGGAGGACGTGAGGGTGAAGGAAGAGGTACCCGATCTGGAGGAAGGGGAGGGAGAGGGAGAGACGACGGAGGCCCGCGAACTGCCCGGGGATGACTTCAGAGATGATGACGATGTGAAGAACGAGGACTTCAAAGACGACAGGTATACATCTATACTAATATTATAAAGCTGAATAGTTTGTTTATTTGGTTGAACACGCTAATCTCAGAAACTACTGATTCGAATTGAAAATTATTTTAGTCTTGGATAGCCTATTTATTGATGAAGGCTATAGGCTATATAACATCACGCTACAACGAATAGGAGCGGGGCATTAATGTAAAATGTTGCAAAAGCGGGAAAAATTATCTTATGTGAAGCAGACGAAGTTGCGTGGGTCAGCTAGTATGTAATAATAGTAGACGTAACAGACGTTGACTCGTCTGAACGTGGGCTTGCAACCCGATCGCAGTGTCACCTACCATAAACCTACCTGCCATCCTTTTTTTGGATCGAACTCGAGATCTTGCTGGAACCAATCGAATCTAAACCTATTCACAATGATTCTTAACGATTATATACATTCCAGCCATTCAGACGAAGACTACTTCCCTTCAAACACATGGGCGGCGACACCCAAATGCGACCCATCCCCCCCTCCGTCTCCCAAACGCAAGAAGTCGTCTAGCTTCAAGGCGCGCACATGCGAGATATGCAAGAAGGAGATCAGCACGGCGTCGTACTTGCGCGTGCACATGCGCACGCACACCGGCGAGCGACCGTTCAAGTGTTATACGTGCGGGAGAGGGTTCATCACCAGTAGCAAGATGAACAGACATGTTCTGACGCATGGAGCTGATGGTATGTGTATTGTGTACTTACTTTAATTATATATTTTTTATTTTATTACTAGCTTTTGCCCGCGGCTTCGCCTGTGTAAAAATATATTAGTGAGTAGTATCACTAAGATGAATTTATGTCGTCACACAACACACACATACACACACACACACGCACACGCACACGCACACGCACACACGCACTCGCTGCTATGGTGCTCATTAGGGGAAGGCTATGTCCAGCAGTGGACTATTATAGCCTGATGATGATGATGATTCTGTGAGAGGGTAGTCCTTCCCCGGTCGAGCCGGCACATTCATGCTGACATCAGCGAGGCTTTTCTTCTCAATGTTTTTATCGCAGATACGTCCTTTTTCCTTATGATGGCAGTACTGTATGGATATACCTATGTAGTTATATTCACTGGTAGCAGTTATAAATACTTATATAATAACGTATTGGACGAGGACCTGACCGAGTGGTTGCGGGAGTCGACTGGCGCTGGGCGCTACTGCAAGCCGACTGTTTACCACTAAAGCGCCAGCAGTGTCACTACAATACCATGCAATGCAATGCTTTAATGGCTAATATATTTTTGTGTTATATTATAGCTAAAGAAGAAGTAAAAGAGGAGAATGGTGACGTGAAAGCAGAGGAGGACATTCCCTCCGAAGACGAAACCTCAGAGAGTCCAAAGTAAGTTTACTATAAATATACAATAACAAAATTTTGCCCGCGGCTTCGCTTACGTAATTATAGGTTTTTTATATATTCTTTTATCCCTCGAGAACAGTACGTGTTCTGGATGCAAGGTACCCTATGTCCTTTTCTGTTCTCCTGACAACGTGTATGCGACTTTTTATGATGATCGGTCGAGTAGTTAAGGTGAAAGCGTGACAAACAAACAAAGTCACTTTCTCATTTATAGTATTAGTTAGGTATACGATATCTTAATATAATTAAGGTAAGGTTAAAAGAATAATAATCGTATTACTTTCCTACAGATCTACAAAGAAGAAAAAGAAGCTCAAAAAGAAGGTGTCCAAAACTCTAGTGAACGGTGAACAGAAGAGCAAGAAGAAACATCAGAAGAGGCCACACTCGTGCGAGTACTGCAATCAGAAGTATATGATATATCTACTTTATCAACAATTATTTTATAAGCATTTCCCGTACTAAGGTAGAATGTTAATTATAACAAAGGCATAGACAACCTTGATAATGCGATGACACGTTTCGACGAGGTCGCAAGTTCAGGACCTGCTTCATACATTGTTTTGCCTTTGTTATAATTTACAAGTATTTTATTACCAATGTGTAACTACATCAGCTATAGGTGATCAACGTCTCAATCAAAATAGATACTCAACGGATAGATAATAATAATATAATATAATGATATTAGCCCTATATTAAACTGTCCCGCTGCTGGGCACGGGCCTCCTCTTACAGTGCTTTGAGTTTACTTTAACTTAACTGTTTACAACTTGCTCAATAAGTTGATGACTTGTTGAGTGAGCTCGGAGACTCGCGGCGCTCCGACGATCGCCCACCAGGCTATGTTCGCACAACATATCACACTTGCCCCGTAGATTCCTGCACCTCCACATGCTAGAGGTGCACAAGAAGTGCCACGAGGGCGAAGCCCTGGTGCTCAAGTGTCACTTCTGCCTCGAGGAGGCGCTCGACGCCGCCGCCCTCAAGGAGCACGAGGCCACGCACGCCGGACCGAAGCCCTACCTCTGCACTGTGTGCGGGAAGTCTTACAAGAAGAGGGAGACCATGGTCAGTGACTAATATTTATAATCACAAATATATGGGAACCCATAGGGATGTGGTTAGGGTGATATTTGTGACCGTTGTTTGAATGTTTATGAAGTCTCCCGCGATACAGGATTAACCGATTGCGGAGGTTGACTTTTTAAATAAAAATATGTTATGTGTCAGTGGGACAGTACCCCACTGCTAGAAACGCAGTAACAGTTATTACTATTATTTTAGAATCCTATAAGGACGTGGTAGTTTCCTGAGCAAGCTGAATCATTTGTACATAAAAATTAACAACAGCAAATTTTTGCACAGCATCCGGTTTCTGAAAGGTTACTTGAACGTATCAAAGTTACCTGATTTTTAAACCGATCATTTTCTATACTTCGGTAATCTTAATCACTCGGTGGCTAAGTGTTTCTAATCCTTCTTTTTCTTTTTATACAATATTTGACTATTTTTGATTTTATAACTAATTTATACACAAGTGCAATCAAAAGATCTTTATTCTCAATAAAGACAAAGTCCCTTACATGAGAACAATAATAATAATAATAATAATAATAATATTCTACCACATACACACAACACCATCTAGCCCAAACTAAGCAGAGCTTGTACTATGGGTACTAGACAATGGATAAACATACATATATACTTTTTTTTTTTGTAAATACATACATATTATACGTAGAAACACCCATAATAAAACATACGTTCAGATAACTACTAAACTAAACTCGAAAGTAATACTTGTTTAACCACAAGTTACAAACAAACAAACAACGTAAACAGCTCGTCGAGTACTGCGTTTACTAACCTGTGAGATCTTTGTAAATTACAAGTTAGTGTTTATGTTCTCACTTATACTTTTCCTCGTCACGATGCATGTACTATAAGTGTGTAGTTGATTGATAGTCATTATTTTGGTCTCATTATATATTTTATTAGTAGATGTGTCATTTGGATATGTAAAAATAGTTCTCACTACTTTATTTGCATGAGCTGCAGTTTCTTTTTTTGAGTCGCTGCCCTCTCCTCGGTTAAGTATAATAAGTGGACTTAACTAAAGAGTTACAAATTGTATCACGCATGTGTCTGTATAGGCAGACATCTGTTTATATTACGAAGCAAACCAATTAGTAAAGAAAGTTTTTATTTTATGTAGTCTATTTGTTCGTTCCGTGTTAAATAACTATTCATTCTCAAACCAAGGTATTTTTTGTTATTGCACGAGGTTATTTAGATAAGGAAGAGGTGTTGTTCCAATATTAATCCTTGTGGAACTCCATACGACACAGGTAGGGCACTTCTTTCATAATTTTCTATCTTGACAACCTGCGATTTATATGTCAGATTAAGTGAAAATATTTAGCGCCTTACCTTTGACACCTATGTTTTCTAGTTTGTACAATAATTGTTTGTGACTTACGGTATCAAAGGCTTTTTAAGGTTCATAAAGTCATCTAAAGCAATATATTTTTATATATATTGGTTTTCATTTTTGTTGTAAGTTCGATTGTAGCAACAGTGGTGTTACTTGCGGTTTGGAATCCATATTGACGTTCTGGTATTAAACTAAATGAATCTAAATATTTAACTAGACTTATCAAAAATGTTAGGCAGCATGGATAACACTGAGATGTAATTAGCTGGCTCAGTTTTGAGACCAGATTTATAAATTGGTTTTACTTTCGCAACCAAACAAGACACTGAATGTCTTTGGATATTCCCCTTTAAACATTAGTTTGTTAAAGCATTGAGCCAAAGAATTAGATATGATGTTATTTTATATCCTTGGTGATTATTCTATCTAAGCCAGTACTTGAGTAGTTAATAATTTTAGTGATTTCAATTAGGCTACGTGGTTTTAGCGTGGACAGTTCGGTGATGCTCTTATATCTTTTGGTTATGAGGTATGGTGAGGTGTCATGATCTGTCTGGTATTTGTTTTATGAATTGTGACTCTATGATTGAAAATATTGATTAAAGATCTCACAAATTTCGTTGGTGCTAGTAATCAATTTAGAATCTAATTGAATTGAGGACTTTCAGGGAAGTGCAGCGCAGAGCTGCTGAGTTTTATTGTTATTTAGCTCATATATGCGATTTCAAAAAGTCTTTGTATTCAGACTGAATTTATTATATATTTATTTGACTTCAAGAATGAAAAATTGTCAGTCAACTATCTTATTATTTTTCCTGGTATTGTCTGCTATGTTGGACAACGAAAACCACTTATCACTATTAGACGGATCACATACCTACTCATTTGCCACCATAGTCTAATAAAAATGTCTGTCTGTGTATATATCCCTGTGCAATTAGGGATATAATAATAATAATATCACAGACATCTTTATTAAAGAAGACCAGATTTTGCCTGCGGCTTCTCATATTCGCATTTATAATATTAAATTGAGATATCTGTTCTGTGACTTTGTTTTGTCCTATCCAATCAAATTGAATCCCATCCTTGGTATTTGTACCGAGTATATAGATAGTGTGATGTCGTCCGCAGGTGTACCACCGCAAACACCACGCGCCGGAGCGCGAGTACATCTGCGACATCTGCAGCAAGCGTTTCAACGCGGCCTGCAAACTCGCCAAGCACATGAGCACGCACCGTGCAGACCAGTTCGTGCTGCGCTACGAGTGCCCCGTGTGTGCGCACATGTTCAACACGCAGTACCACGTGCAGATGCACCTCGCCACCCACCAGAGGGAGGGCCTGTGAGTACACACACACACACACACGCACACACACACGAGCACGCACCGTGCAGACCAGTTCGTGCTGCGCTACGAGTGCCCCGTGTGTGCGCACATGTTCAACACGCAGTACCACGTGCAGATGCACCTCGCCACCCACCAGAGGGAGGGCCTGTGAGTACACACACACACACACGCACACGCACACACACACGAGCACGCACATGCACACGCACACACACACGAGCACGCACATGCACACGCACACACACACACACACACACACACACACACACCGTGCAGACTAGTTCGTGCTACGCTACGAGTGCCTTGTGTGCACTGTAAAATAAAAAAATAAGAAAGCGAACATTTTTGCATTTATAATATGACTAACGATTACCACCAACGATATCATTCGTATAAATTCGATTGTTCGATTATTCGCATGATCATCCATATAGCCGCACATGTAAACTGTTGGTATTGCCCCGCAGTATCCTGGAGTCGAACCGCAGCGAGGTGCTGGCCATGGTGCTGCAGAACGCGCTGAAGATACCCAAGCAACCCGACGCCGCCGCCGCCCTCACCGACATCACGCCCGCCGACGAACGGTCCGTGCTCTGCCTTGCCTTCTAGCCGACAGCAGTACTTACGATACCAACACGACGACTATTTATTTGTGTAGTCGGAATTAACTGCTTACAATTTTTTATTTTTCTTTGTACAAATAGTCTCCCGCACTAAGAATAATTCCTGTATCACTTTACAAACATTTAGACAACAAACACAAAATACACCCAGACGCGAAACAACCATTTGTTGATTACACAAAGTTTTGTCCCGTGTGGGATTCGAACCCACAACACTTTACCACAACGCCCTCCATGCAGTCTCCAATTATTTTAAATACCTAGGTGATCATGGTCCATTTTGGGATTATGACAACCCGGGTATAGGGGGCGAGCTAATCACTGAAAACCTAACGTAACCTAACCCTGGACCTCGTAAATGGCAGTCGCACTTACGACAGCCTCGCCCCCGGGGCAATCATACAAAGACACATTTTATTTCCATTCTGCAGTCATTTCTTGTCGGCCTCGATGGCGTAGTGGTTAGTGTAACCGGCTGCTACGCCTGAGGTCGCGGGTTACATTCCCACACAAGTTGTGTTCATGAACATGGATGTTTGTCTTGGTCTGGGTGTTTCTATGTATAATATGTATGTATTTACAAAAAAAAGTATATATTATGTATGTTTATCCATTGTCTAGTACCCATAGTACAAGCTCTGCTTAGTTTGGGCTAGGTGGTGTTGTGTGGTAGAATATTATTATTATTATTTCGTAGTATTATAATTTATTCCTATATTTTTATCCCACAGATACAGAATATGCAAGATCTGCGGCGAAACATTCCACCATTTCTACTACTTAGAAGAACACCTCAAAAGCCACGGCTCCAAAATAGCCATCGACGACAACAACAAGACCGAAGAGAAGAAGTACATCTGCGAGATTTGCAACAAAGGCTTCAAACTGCACTACTATCTCAAACTGCACAGCTTCACACACTCGAAAGAAAAACCATTCATGTGCCAGCAGTGCGGGAAAGGATTCATCACTAAAGGGAAGCTAAAAAGGCACTTGGAGACTCATTCTGGGTTGAAAAAGTACCAGTGTCACATCTGTTACAAGTTCTTTACCCGGCCGAGCTACTTGCGTATCCACATCCGGACGATACACGGGACGCAAGACTACAACTTCCGGTTCGATAAGTCTTGCATGTCTTTGAGTGCGATGTCGGCGCTGACGCAGATGTCTGACAGTCAGACTAGCGTGTGATTGTTGGTTTAGTACATATAGGTAACGGATCAAATTGATATTTAGCATCAGGACTATCGCTGAAGGGGCAGGTAGAGATGTAGTAACATCTTTCGCTATGGTTCTAGATGCAGTCATCCTTAATATATGTATACGGATAAGATTACATTAAAATGTCTACATCCAAAATGCCAAAATATTGTATGGCTATGTACAGTCGCCTGTATTTCCATGGATACTTTAAGGTCTAAAATCCTGTGAACACTCGAATTTGAATTAATTTGAATGAACTAAATGGCGTTGTTTTACAAATTACTGCTAGATAAGGTATCGACGGTCAGGTTATTATTCATGAAAGAAAATTAGTTCGTTTTTAAATATACTACTGAGAATAGAGATTAAAAATTGTTTAAAGCAATTTAACAAAATCGAGTTATTAAGAAATCTACATTTTTATGTTATAGTAGTGCACCGCCATCTATTTCGATATAACTGAGCTACTTAACAGTTCTTGTATCGATTTCCGTTAGATGGCGTCAATTACCGGCTTGTACCATTTTAGTTTTCATATGGTTTTTGCAGCTCTCTGTACATGTATGTGGCATGGGCATTTATGGCCGTCTGTCGGGCACAGTTGTAGGTATCGTGCTGCTTATGAAAATTTCTTGATAGAATACTCCAATTACACTGCCTTATCGGAAATCGAACCAGGTATGCACAGCAGTCGCATTTTATACCGCTGCGCCACCGAGTAATATTCAATTAAAATTTTGTTTATCGTAATTATAAACTCTACTTGCCTCTTTCATTTAGAGAAATTAGTTTGGGCTTATGTTCGCGTGTGATCGTGAAGTCTCGAGTTCAATCCCCAAGTTAAGCAGTCTACACACCCACATAGAACACATTTATTAGGTACATGAATAAAAACCTGAGCGTCGTTTTTAAATAAACTTTTGGGCCACTAAGCAATATTAAATTTAAATTTTGTTGTCAAGTCAAGCAGCCTTACTAAAATACTCTTAGTAATAACACGAGTTAGTACATGTGCCCGCTGTACTGCTCAACCACAACACAACAATCGCATCCTGTTAAATGAAATCTTACAACGATGGCTGGCGTAATATGTGTGGAACACCTCTACTTGTCCTTTCAAAAAGATAAACGTCATACTAAAACGACAATACAGGTGTCAGTCTGAAATATCAGAGATTCTGGATCAAATTCATTTAATCGTTTCACAGATCGTAAGGAATTTATTTTAGTGTACAGTAGTTTCACACTGAATTATGATTTATAATATTATGCTCAAACTATGAAAGTACCTTCACCCTAGAATAAATAGACAAAAAGCCTGAGGCCAGGCTTTTTAATACTATTCTGGACTAAGCGGACTTTCAGTAGGACTACCTGGGCTTTGGACTTATATAAAGGTATCAACACTGCACTTCACTCGATTTTATCACGTTAGCAAAATAATTCGCCTTACTGCTGTAATCCGAAACACCATGTCTCGTGTTGTAAACACAGAAATTAGTGTATTCGACTAAAATTATATATTTAAAGGTTTGCAAAAATGTTTGCATGTTTCTCGAGCTGCTTTACGAGTGATTGAATATCACTCGTAAACCGCTCAACAGATTTGTATGAAACTTAGCATTCAGGTAGACCATGTCCTAGATTAACACAAGGTCCCGTGGTCCCGCTTCGGCTCGGTTCCTGGGCCGAGCAAGGATTTTCTGTTACAAAATTCTAAGTTTCACGGTGTCTGGAACGCTGCTCTGTAGAAGCATAGTAGACTAATATCTAATGTGGGTCTTAACTAACCATTGATGTATTTGTGTGTAATATCCTTCCGGGATATAAGGGGCGATTCTGCAATCGTTTCTGTCACTAACTTCGATCTATACTAATATTATAAAGCTGAAGACTGTTAGTTTGGTTGAATGCGCTAATCTCAGGAACTACTAGTTCGAATTGAGCCTATTTATCGAGGAAGGCCAATAGGAGCGAGGAGCCAATGAAAAATATTGCAGAAACGGGGGAAAATGTCTTATGTGACGCAAACCAAGTTCAGTTCGCGGGTCAGCTATTCGGATAATATATAGGTATACATTACACTAAAAAGGTATCAAATGTGAAAATAATGTTTGTTATATTATCACGGCAAACTACTGCACCAATTTCGATGATATTCGGCACGGATATAGCTCTAGCCATAAGAAAGGACACAGGCTACTTAAAGAACGGATGTCACTTATATGTAAATAACAAAATAAATGTATGCGCGCGAGACTTTAAATTACATTATATTGCATCGGTATGAGTTCGATGCCTGATTGAGGTATACATCCGCGTAACTATAAACTGGGGTCACATTAAAGGGTTATAAGACTTCAAGAATAATATAATTGCTACAAGTTATACAAAAATGTTTATAAAACATTTCTGTATACAACATAGTAAAGATTTGAAGATCGTAACTATAATTATAAATTTTCGAAATTATGTGCGTATTGATTGACAATTATCGCCTGCTCCGTGCCTCGGAGAGCACGTTAAGCCGTCGGTCCCGGCTGCCATGAACATCTATGGCAGTCGTTATTGGGAGAGTGTCGACACAAAAGATCCCACTGGGTCGAAGTGTCGCCGGTCTGCACTGACTGGCCCCCACATAAGATACAATATTATAAATGCGAATGTGAGTTTGTTTGTTACGCTTTCACGTCTTAATTACTCGATCAATCGTCATGAACTTTCGCATACACTTTGTCAGGGGATAGTTGGAGCGTGTAGAAATAACGGTTGATAAAATATTGATCAAGAATTATAAGGCATACGTGAATGGGACACTAGGGAAAGACCTTGGCGAACGTTCTCTGATCTCATCGAAGATGTGAAAACAGGTTAAGAGTGCCCTTAATCGTCGAGTGTGTGTAAAGATTATAGTGAAAGCGAATAAAGCAAGAGAGATATGCCAGGATCATACCTAATAGACATCTGTAGTATCTGCCTACCCCTCCAGTAAATAAGCCTGATGGTAAGCAGTTACCGTAGCCTTGCAATAACAGCAGTATCTTGTACAGGTTGCGGATGTTTATGTAAAGGAATAAAAGAAAAGGAATGTTGGAGCTACTTACCGTACGAAACGCAGTAACGGAGTTACTTCTTACATCGTGACATCTGCTTTCTGTAAGAGGGTCGTAGGTCTCCGGGTAAGCCAGGCTTGGCTTATACGTACATCAATACATCATTTGGGAATATGGAGGGTAGGATTACATTTCTTGCACTTAATGACTCTTCAACATGACCACAGGTTCTAGTTACACGGTGTATACGTATAGGTTATTTTTTTACCTCTTTATTTGAAGTTTTAAGTTTCGATTATACAGGGTGTTTGTAAGCGTAATGTTTGTTATACAGAATGGTGTGAGTACATCGGTACTAAGTTTTCTCGGTAACGGTAAATAAATATTGTTAGAGTAATTAAATATGTTGTAATTAATTAAAGGTTGTTGATTTTGTATGTAAATGGAATAAATTAAGTTTTATATTTATGTTGTTGTTTTATTTTTATTGACTTATTGGTGCATGGCGCGTTTACCTATATCTGCGGTACTTGTAGAGGTCCTGTATTCAATTTCCGAGTCAGGACAGTGGCGTAACAATAGGGTGGCAGAGCAAGCAAAAAGCTACGGACCCCCAGTCTGAGGTAGTCTCTGAGTCCGCTGCTCTTCAACATTGTCATGAACTACTTGACCGCGAACATACAGAAAACAGTACCATGGAACAACAGATGATGTCATTTTAATATCGGACAGTAAACAGGATCTACAGCAAAACCTGTAGCAATAGAGGAAAGCCTTGGAGGATAATGGCCGACGAATAAGTAGAAGCAAGACCGAATTCATGGTTTGCTACTTTCAATAAACGCGCCCGCTCAATATGGACGTCACGCTAGAAAACACCAAGTTGCCATTAGTTAGTAAGTTTCGATACCTCGGATCAGTAATTTCTAACGATGGCACCATAGACTCGGACGTCACGTATAGAGTGACCACAGCCTGGAGCAAATGGCGCTCACTCACGGAAGTTTTGTATGATACCAAAATACCTGTAAGATCTAAGGTAAAGTATACAAAACCGAATAAGAAAATTCGAGGAAGTCAAAGTGCCATCCATCGCCGACTAAATGGTAGAATCGAGGCTGAGATGGTACGGCATGTGATGCGCCGACCCGAAGAGTTCGTAGTGAAAAGTTGCCTATCCGTCGCAATAGGAGCAAGAGGAAGAGGAAGACCGCCAGCAACATGGCTAACGACTGTCCAAATGGATATGAAAACAATGTCCCTCGTAGAGAACGGTACTAACAAGCGCAACAAGTGGCGCCTCAGAATTAGGAAAGCCGGCCCCGTGTAACGGGAGGTGGCGAGGACAGAGAAGAAGCTATTTGGAGGATAAACAGACACGTATACCACGCTTGTATGGCATAGAGCAGACGACCCACGATTCTTTTATTATTTAAGCCAATAGTTCGATTACCTAAACTCATAAATCCATTTTTGCAATCTATTAATAAATAAATAAGATACAAACATTTCAAATGTGGTAGTATGGGTATTAATAAATTAACAGAAAAAGGATGCAGGATGCAATCTGTGATGTAAGCGCAATTCAAATGCTGATTCTGAAGGACATAGCGAGATTTCCTCACTGCACCCCCACTACTTCATATATTCAAATTTAAAATACTATATGTCAATTATTGTTATTTTGCAACTAATTTTGACATTGTTTTCACAAGAAGCTTTCTTTTCATTTCAATTTTCTCGTGTGCGAAATAATGTATACAATCAAACATAGTCAAGTACCCTAATCTATACCACAGATAATATAATACTATAATCTATACTAATATTATAAAAGCTGAAGAGTTTGTTTGGTTGATCGCGCTAATCCCAGATATTTATAATCCTCAACAAGTGCTTAATAAGTTGCGAATACCAGTTAAATATTGAATTGCAAGCCATTACTAGGTATAACAAAATGAAACACACAAAAACATGCAACATTGTTTTCATCACCGAGGGCCATACATTTAACAATAGTTAAACAATGCTTAATCACTCTGTAGCTATATTTGCAAATGTTGCCAGTCGCTAAAAACATATCGCAGAGTATATCACCGAATTTAGTGTCTGGCAACTTACGTTTAGACATATCTTGGTAGACCTTTAAGTACTCCTTGAAGTATCGGATGATGCTGGTGCAAAAGATGCAGCAGTTGTCGTTAAACGAGGTGACTAAAGTGGTGAGGGAGGGTCTGCGGCTGCTGCCGGCGCCCTCCGATGAGCAACACATGTTGTCACTCTCGGTTATCCGTTTTCTTTTCTTCGTTTTGGTTCTTAAACAAGCTGCTACGATTGGCTTCTTAACCAGGCTCGACTGTCGCACTTCCATCTGAAATGTTTAGAAAAAGTTATATTTTAATGTTAACATGTTAATGGGTTGCGGTAGTCTATCACTGACAATATCAGGAGCTTACCAAGCGTTATTAGAAGAAAACTAAGCGGTATTAAAGGAATACCCTTGACCTTGTTCTAAAGTGAGACTTAAGTTGCCGTGTTGCAGACTGCTGGTCGCAAATACAAGGACGCGAAGTTTTTACCTATTCTTAGAGGTACAAAATCGCACACTATTGTCGACTATCCTGAAGGTTCGTCTTTGTTTCGAAGCGTAGGTAATATAATAAGGGCAAGGCTAATCTCGAGGTGGTCCGGCCCGTAGGCGACAGGAGTATTCAATGAAGATTTCTAACTTGCCACTTGTTACTGCCGTTCCGGAGTTTCGAAAACTTAAAAACCCACCCATCCCCATTTCGTTTGCATGTAGACTTATCGGCAGTCATATCTGATTTGCAAAAGGTTGATTTTTCTTATATATTCATGTTGAACGATGCAAATTTAGCTGCCGAGTTACTAATCAATAAAGTCTTAACCATCATCCAGACATATTCCAATCAAGTCAAGATACCACACAGGAAAAAAATCATTAAGTCCTGAATTACCCCTGGCCTCCTAAAGTGTATTAGGAATAGAGATGCTTAACACCAAAAATTTAATTAAAGTCCGTACAATATTATAGTTCAAACGACTTATAATCAATATCGCAATTTTTGCAATAACCTATTAAAAGATGTCAAAAATAATTATAATAAGAAGCAACTCAAAGGCCTCGTGGGATGTCATTAGGATTATCACCGATACGCGTGAACAAAATTCGCCTTCAAACGAACTTCTCAACTTACACAGTGACCCTAAGGAATCTACAAATATTTTTAACCGGCATTTATCAAACATTGACAAAACATTAGCCTCTAATATACAAAAGAGTAAGCGTCATCAGTCAAGTTCAATACCTAACTCCACCTCTAAAACATATTTTCAATATTTCTTTATCGACAGGAACTTTCCCCGTCCTGACTTCAAGAATGGGGACAGAGAACAAGTTGTCAATTACAGACCTATCTCTGTTCTAACCACGGTGTCGAAAGTCTTTGAGAAGTGCATTAACAAAAGACTAATAGGCTACCTCGGTAACTACGATCTCATCTCTGACAATCAATAATTATGGGTTCGTTAAAGGCTAATCTACAGAGGATGCTGTTATCGACCTAACGCATTCAGTTATCAAGTTGATAGAGAGGAAAATTAAAGTTAAGTCATATTCTTAGATCTCTCAAAGGCTTTCGATAGCATATCTGTTCTTATGCTTTTAGGCAGGCTGGAATCCATAGGGATAAGAGGAACTGTTCTGAAAGTGTTCTGGAGCTACTTGAGTGGTCGTATTCAGTGTGTGAACATTGGAGAGCATATTAGTAATGAAGAAACAATAACATATGGCGTGCCCCAGGGGAGCGTATTGGGCCCGACACTTTTTATTTTGTACGTAAATGACCTCAGTCGTATGTCAATACCAAACTGCAAAATAATCGCCTATGCTGACGATACAGTATTATTATTGTCCATGGAAAAAACTGGATGCAAGCCTACAGTCACGCAGATAAAGCTCTCTCTTCAGTAATGTCTTGGCTAGCTACCAGTCTTCTCACACTGAACGTTGAAAAACCAAATATAGTACCTTCTCCTGCAACGCTTCCTCTCAACCGCACAGTGGTCTTCAAATAAAGGGACACACTTGTGCCCAGGTAAATGAGCATAATTGTGCCTGTTTACCCTTGGTACACACGTTTAATATCAAGTATCTTGGCGTGCGTATATACTCTTATCTTCGTTGGGATAAGCATATTGAAACTCTATCGTCTCGCACTAGAAAGTTGATATATGTCGCAAAAAAGTTAAGGTCCTCAGCTGACTTATACACATTAAAACTTGTGTACTTTGCTTTTGTGCAATCAGTGCTTTGTTATTGCATCTCCACATGGGGCTGTGCCTGTTCTACGTATATGATTAAAGTGGAAAGGGCACAAAGAGCTGTTCTTAAAGTTTTACTACGGAAACCGTTCAGATATCCAACAACATCACTATATCAAGAATGTTCAGCACTCACTGTGAGACAGCTTTTTGTGCTCCAGGTGACACTACGTAAACATGCAGAAGTACCCTTAAATAGCAATAGCAAACGCAGAAAGGACCGCATTTGCGTTATCGCAAAAATTAGCGTTAACAACTTGGCTAAACGTTGGACTATAGACAGACGGAAAACCTTTTGCATACACCATCATAACATATTTCTTCATTCTCAACAATCATATCCTCATATGCACACACACACACACACACACACACACACACACACACACACACACACACATAGACACACGCACACACACATAGACACACGCACACACACACACGCACACGCACACACACATACGCACACGCAAACACACACATACGCACACACACGAATTGAATTATACTAAAATTATAACAAGTTGTCTTGGTTAAAATATTTATAAAACATTTATTTACAGTAATGATTATTTTTGTTTGTCAATTTCTTAACTGTACACACAAGAAATGAAAGGCGCTGACCCCTGTACAAACATAAAATTAAGGGTAATTTTCGATAAATTTGGTGGTCATGAGATAAACAAAACAGCTGCTAAAGCAACGTTCATAGATCCAAGATTTAAGAAAACTGTTTTTGGCGTCAAGAGAAATGCAGACTGCTGACTGACTAAATGCTCAAAAAATTGTTGTTGACGAATTGATGATGTTAGAAACATTGGAATCTCAAGCTCAATTCTAGATCCCAAAGAGATCTCCACAGCCATCTACTTCACGTCACGAAATACCTTCAACTTCATCTTCAGATTTCCAGCATATAGCTTCTGATGTGACTGGTGAGAATTTATGGGAGCATCTAGATAAAAGGGTATTGGAATTTTCTAGCATTAAAACCCCTCAACACCAGCAATTATCAAGGTGAAACAGTATGTAGAACTACCGTATTTGGATAGAAAAGACAATCCACTTAAATTTTGGGAACTTAACACACAACACAACCACAACCACACACTACAACGTAACGTAACAACGGCCTTTATAAAATAGCTTTAAAATATTTATGCATTCCAGCCACTTCTGTGTCTTTAGAATGAGTTTTCTCCAAGGTTGGACTTTTATGCAACCAACGTCGTAATAGGCTAGAATCCAAGAAGGTTGACTAAATACTTTTTTTGACCGGTTATTTAAAATAATTTTTATTTTCTTATCTCTATTTTGTTTTGACTGATAACTTTTAATATCTACCTTTAAGAATTGTTTTTTTTACTATTATATTAATCTAAGGCACGGTACTATTGTACCGTACCTTTAGGTAGCTTAGCTAGATACCTTCCCAAATGTTATATTCCGAGCTATTGAGTTTGTGTACCTACTTTTTTGTAATATTAAAATGCTGGTTTAATTTCAATGCTCACTATTTCTATCTAGGTATCAAGAGTTTAGACATATAGGCATTTTTCAAGCTGTATCAAAAGACTCATAATCAAATATCTCGTGTCTGAATCTTGAGTAACCTTAAATTTTATGAGACTTGAGACAGCTTTTAGAACGCCGCAATTTTAATGTGTGTGAGTTTCGATTCAAAAACTTTCTTTAGGCTTATTTGATTCGTCTAAAAATAGATATAGATGTGATTTTTGTACAAAATTTATAACTTGATTGTCTTATTAATAAGTAAAATTACTTGCAAAGTTTGTAAAAAACGAATAGAACAAATATCTAAAGTTCTTAAATAGCTCCTTAAAAGATCTCCTTTTGTTGTGTAATAAAACAAATAGAGCTTGATCTCATTACTGGTTCCTAGATACCTCTTTAGTATGTCCAATGTTTTTTTATGTAATGTTTTAAAATATTTTCATTAAAAATGTTTTGATCTATTATCGTTGTGTCCTTTTCGACTTTTCTTTTTTGTTCTAAAATTGGTAACGGGCTCGAGTTCTAGACTGGAATTTCCAGACTTGAGTTCTGGACTCGAATTTCTAGACTCGAGTTCTGGACTCGAGTCTGACTCGAGTTCTGGACTCGAATCGCGGAATCGAATCATGATTCGAATACCGTATAAACGGCCTCGAGACGACTCGATCCACCAAAACAGCGACTCGGCACTTCACTAACCACTACGCGACCGCTAGTAGGTATTAATCGAGCGTGTAGCGCTTGTCTTGGTCTTTGGGTACAAACCTTAGTCCTCCAGGCTTCGGAAGCCACTGCCATGACTCCAGGATTCTATCTGTACATCTTACTGTAATTTCATGTTAACTTAAATCTGAATAAATTGCGAATATTTTTGAAATTTAATCAAGTACACTGACAATTTATGTGTCAACCCAACCGCATATAATATAATAGTACTCTGTGGTGTCAACTGTGAAAAATAATTGCTCTAATTTCTAGCCATTATTTGATGTGAAAGAAGATTGTGCTTTATCTATAGATATTACTTATCTATTCTTTATATGTGTATGTGATACTAATATTATAAATGTAAAAACATGTTAGGTACTTTACGGGAGCGAAGTAAAACCGACGACGGCTATTAGCACACTGCTTGATTCACGTGTTAACACAGGCGGGGGGACGCAGCCCGCGCACACAAGCACATCCATAACATATAACAACTTAGTTATAACTACAATTGGATACTTAACTAATTAAAAGGTACATAAATTTGAAACGTCAAAGATCGGTAAAAGCTCGGATCCGAGACTTCTGCGTGGCAATCCAAAGGTCTTCCACTAAAGTAACTAACTAGTATTTGTGGATCTGCTCACTGTGAAGTGTTGTAGGTTCAATCTCCACACGAGACAAAATTTGTGCGATTCACAAACAGTCGTTTCGAGTCTGGATGTTCTTTGTGTCTGTTGTATAAATGTTTGTAATGTCCCACGCGGCATTGGATTTATTTCTAGAGCGGATTATCTCTATTATGAAAGACATTTTATCTATTATAATAGGTATTACTGCTTGGCACGGTCCTCTGCTCGGTGTGAGAAGGCTTAGGCCATAGTCCACCACGCTGGCCTAGTGCGGATGGCAGACTTCACATATCTTCGAGAGCATTATGGAGAAGTCTCAGACATGCAGGTTTCCTCACGATGTTTTCCTTCACCGTTAAAGCTAGCGTTATATTTAATACGCATATAACTTCGAAAAGGCAGAGATGCGCGCCTTGAGTTCGAACTCGAGACCTCTGCGTGGCAGTCCAACTAGCCTTACTAGGCTATCGCTTCTATTATCACCCTTATAATTTAGACAAACGGCTTGTTGAATGCAGGCACAACCTGACATCTATCGGAACATACCTAACCAATTTATAAAACAAACTGCGTCACCAAGTAATGAGTAGGGACCTACAAAGTCACGCCTTAAAGTCAAACTATCATTATTCTTAACGTGTGGCTGATGAAGCAAACCTAACTAAAGTTAGATAAGTGGGAAGGTTAATGTTTGAAGTAAGTACTTCTAACATTTAACTCCTTTTATTTCAGCACTTACATAAAACGGATTTGAAGAGAAAACAGTCATCACTTTCACGAGGCCTTTTTAAATTATGATGAAATAAAACTACACTCCCAATTAATATATATATTTATACCAATTAGTAGTAATATATATTTATGAAGTAGCGAAAATTGTTAAATGTAATTTAGAATTGTTCGAAGTTAAAGATAATAAAAATAAGCGTAAAATTAACCATAACTATTTAAAAATGCACATACATGAGATGTTAAGAACAAATTGTGTGTATATGGCACCACTTATTTTTAACGCGATACCTGAACATATAGTAAAAATACCGTATAATAAATTTAGCCCTGCACTAATAAAATGGCTGATTGAAGATAGTTTTTATATCGATAAAGAATTTTTTTTAAATTTTGCCTCAGTCGTATCATTTTAGAAATACATTGTGTTAATAAATATTAAATTGTGTAAATGAAATCTTGAATTCTATAAATTGTACTTAGGTATTCAACATTTGCATGCTGTAGTAATATGGCGAAATGTGTTTTGTGCTCTTTGTTTTTTGGTCATCTTTGTATCCACCACATGTTATAAATTTATTATTATTATTATTTATTATTATAATAAAAAACAAGTAGTTTTGTCAAATAACTATAAACAACACGAGAACGTTGGTTTGACTTATGAAATATTAAGGGATTATTGGCGCGAGGATCTCAGCTAGGTAAAATGGAATCACTGGCGGTTAAAGACCACAGTCGTTTCGGTTTAAAATACGCAATTTGGATAGATTTATGGATTTCGATTACTTTTACCGATTTATTGATTTTTGATTTAAATAGGGTAGTTACAAAATTAAACATAGGCATGGTTCTTTTTGTACATTAGTTTACACTCAACAGCAAATAGCAATCAAAGGAAATCTTGTTGTACAAACAGTATCAAAATCGGTGCAAAATAAGAGAGTAATCTATATATTACGTAGCTATATAAAAATTAATCCGTTTTCCTTGGTCACGCCATAACTTGAGAACGACTTTACCGATTTCGTGCATGTTTCTTTTTTAAGTTTTCTGATACTTAGGTAGTATGTAGGAGGTTCTTACGGAAAGAAAAGATAAGACAATTACGCTGAAAATTGGATAATTTCAGAAAACTCAACGACTTTTTTAGCCTTGCAAAGGGACAAAATCTATCGGGTCAGCTAGTTAAAATCTTAATTTGGATATATAGATAAGTGGGAGTTTAATGGGGATATCTCGCTATCTCTCTCGGACAGCAGCGCTTAAATAGCGGCCATGTCATAGCTTGTATCGTGCATCCTTGTTCTGTCATTTGATAATTACCCTTTGTACTTTATTTGAAACGCTTGTGTCTTATTTATTATTGAGTAGGTTGTGAAAATACTTTATATGTAATAGTTTGGGTATTGTAACTATTTTACTTTAATGATAAAAAAATGAGAGTCTCATAATTTTTACGGTAAATAAGTATTGTCAACAACATTGTGAAACTCCTCCATTGCCGTTTAGTATAAAGGAAGTCAGTAATGTTATGTCTTTCATAACACTTCTAATCAATATCTTTCAATGACTTTATGCCAAGTATGGTGTGTTCAAAATTATCGTAAAATGTAGGTATCGTCAATGTACACGCAACTTTACAGTTTTATAACAGACTAGCTGACCCGCGCAACTTCATCTGCTTCACATAAGATAATTTTCTTCGTTACTGCTAGACTTTCCATTGCTCCTATTGATCGTAGCGTGATGTTATATAACCTTCCTTGGTAAATGGAGTATCCAACACTTACAGATTTTTCAATTTGAACTAGTAGATCGTTTCTGAGATTAGCGCGTTCAACCAAACAAACAATCTTTTCAGATATATAATTTATTTACTATAATAATGGGTTGTATAGGCGCGCAAAGGACGGCGTATCTAAAACTTTAGCAAGACGTATTTATATATATCGAAGAGAATATCTATTCAACATAAAAACGCTGGGTTACGATTTTATATTGATTAACATTCGCGGTACGCAATGACTGATAACTGTACGAACCACGTAGTCGGTTGTATATACTGTGGCGTAGTGGCTTAGGTAAGTGGTCGCCATGCCACTGTCACTGCGCCGAGTGTCGTGGGTTCGAATCCCACACGGGACAAAACTTTTTGTGATCCAAAAATGGTTGTTTCGGGTCTGGGTGCCCTTTGTGTCCGTTGTTTGGATACAACACAAGAATTATTCCTAGCGCCTTAGGAGGTGACTTGTTAAAAAAATAGAATTATTTCAGTGACCGAGTTCGCCGTGGCTCGTCTTATAATTGACTATGGCCATCTTATTTTAAACATAAAATAAAGAAATAAGAAAATCATGCTCATTCTATACAGCTAACAAAACCAAAACCAGTACTGCTCATGAAGAATATAAAATTATTTACAAAATGTAGATTAGCGCGAGTGAAGTCGCAGACAAATTCTTGTAATGATATGTTATGCACAATAGTGATAAGTCATGTCATTGTTTCATCCTGTCAATTATTATCGTTCTTTATGAAATAACAAGCATTCGCCTACGCAGCTTCGGCTTGCTAGTCGCCTTCGGCGACCAACCCTAATTGTGGTATGCTTAACCGCAGGACATACTGGTAACCTATGTTTTATATGTACCTACACCTTTTTTGATCTATGCCCACAATAAATGGATTTGATTTGATTAGGTTTTCTGGCTCTATTGTCTCTGCTGCTTTATTTCTAATCTATGTCGTTTTCGTTCGGATGCTGTCGCTTTGTTACGTAATGGCGTAGAGGCTGCACTTCCCGCAGCGCCGCAGACGTCCCAGTTGTAAGTTGCTTCCAAAACAACAAATTTTATGCAAGACAGAATATACAATGTTACAATTTTGAGGTTAAGATTGAACAACTTTCAGATTTTTTTCTCGGTATCTAGACATTTGCGCGCGATGGGAGTAACTAGGGGGTTCAGCACTCCCTCCCCCTCCCCCTCAAACACCCTCAACCCTTAATTAAATCGGCCCGTTTCTAAAGCAATCCCTAACTTTTTAATGGTTGAAGAATTTTAAAATCGATGCAAAGTGTTAAAAAGAGTGGCCATGAGTTTCTTGCCCGTTCTTCTCATGAGCCCTACATCCTTGTTTTGCTGAATGTGGCATTAAATGTAAATTTACAGAAATAATTTAGTGTAACTTTGACATTCATAAGTGTTACCTTAACCTAATCTGAATAAATTTATTTTGAATTTTGATTATTTTCTGAGATGTTTTTGTGTCAACTCCTGAGGTACAAACAAACAAACAAATATATAATCTTTCCTCTTTATAATATTAGTATGGATTACTTTTCCTGCTCTGCTAGTAACTAACATTAATGTCGAATTAAATGCAATAATAAAAGAGATTAAACCTTAGCATTCGAACGTAGCTCAAAATGGCTCCGTAATATTTATAAACCATTAAATTGTATAATACTCATAACTAACATGACCATCATGTTTATAAAATACAAAACTACCTAGTAAAAATATTAATCGAATATTTATAAAATTGACTGCACGAATTACGATATTCTACTCGACTATATAAAACATCGGGTACTAACCTGCTAATTTGTAAAGTTTACCCGTATGTACCTATGGTGCGGTCGCTTTTACGTAGCCTTTATAATTTGGTCGGCTTTCATAATAGTCGTAATTTAAAGCTCAAATTAACAGGATTGTTATTGACGGAACATTTTAATTAGTTCATAGTATTCGATGTTTCCTTGTTTGATGGGAACTGCGTATTCGATCATTTAAATCAGACCATATAAAATGTAATTAAATTTCTTTGCATCTTTATATTGCGTAGAGTCACATAATGTAAAGTTACTGTTGTTATAAAGGTGTACCAAGGGTACATGATGCAGCTTTATATTTGATTGTAAGTGTACTGATTCACTTGCAAATCTGTTTCTTTCTGAATTTCGGCACCATTTAATTACATTGGTGTTCATCAAACAAATTAAAAACTAAGGTTTGAACAAATTTGAACTAATTAAGGTCTATTATTGGTATTTTTTTCAAACTTCTACCCCGAGCCGTTTTTGAGATCTGGGCAATCCCAAAACGTTACCGCAGAAAAATCTTAAATAACTTTAGAACCACAACACATACAAATTTTGCTGTTCACAAACATTTAATACGCAACAAAAGCTATCTATTCATGCATTTATTGCCGGGATGAAACGATTTTATAAAAAATGTTTTGCCAGGGTAATGTTTCAAACATTACTGCAGCAAAATCTGTTTTTCTCGACTAACTTTACAACTACAACTTGAACAAATTTTGCTATTAGTGAACAAATTACTCTTTACGATGAACTAATTATTTGTTATACTTTCAACTCTCTAAAGCACAACATTTTATTACATTTTGCTGCGGTAACGCACACGAAAAATTCTTACGATATCAACCTAATTTTCGCGTTCTTACTAGATTTACCATGACTTTTACAATCACACCTTTTTCTTACACGCCGTGTTAATGATACTTCGTTATGCTTTTAAGTACCATGCAAATAGTATTAAGGGAAGTCTAAACTTCTCTTAAAATATACTTACACTCTTACAAAAACAAATTTATTTCCCTTTTTTTAAAAGGCAACTCGCGCACTATATTGTAGTCCAGTATTGCGGAGGACTTAACAAACGTTCAACAACGGACACAAAGAACATCCAAACTCCGAACAACAATTTGTGGATCAAACAAATCTTTGTCGCGTGTGGGGTTCGAACCCACAACACTCGGCGCAGTGGCAGTGGCGCGGCGACTATACCACTACGCCTTCCGTGCAATCTAAAAACTTATCGCGTGCCGCAACTTATACTCAGTACTACTGAGAATATAGTGTGTCGCAAGGTGAGTGCTGAAGACTCACATGCATGTCACTCTCATTCCTTTCCATTCATTCCATCTATTATTATCGTCAACAACCTCTGGTACCTATAACAAGTAATCCTGTGCTACAGTAATGACTTACCATTCAGCGACGCATATGCTTGACTGCCACGTTTATTGTATAAAAACAAATTAAATAGGTAAAGTTTTACTGGGATCACCACGACTTTATACAGGATACGAAGATGTTACCGAGAGTAGGATGTAACGCTAATGAGAAATAAAAATAAAACACCACTTGTAATAATAAACTTTTTTTTCAATAGCATATATTTTTACGAAATAAAAAATACACATTACTTTAAAATAACTTGTTTAAGCTATCCTTAGAGCTAACGCCCCACAGTTTGTGACGGTACCAAATAAAAACAAATTGTCAAACAGACATACAGGTTGGCTGCTTTTGTTTGCTGCGTGTCTTTGATAACACCCTGTTTGGTTGTGGTGTGTGTATATATGAGGTTGCTTAGAAACCATTTACAACTTGCAGTTACATTTAAAATATATTTTAATTTATTTATTAGCCGAAATTGTAATCCTTGTACCGGCAGATACTACGCTGGCAAACCATAAAAGTACATACATAATAAGTTGATAGGATTATTTGCCACTTTTTAGTGTCAGATTTGCTCTTGTCATTATTGAGATGAACGTGACACTTGTTTAAAAAAAGAATAGCAGTTTAATGAATCCACTTTTCCAACAACCTTCGTGTAAAACACATTTATAGACATAAATAATATTTCGAACAAATATAATTTCAGTTACAAAGCTTTAAATACCATGTACCTACGAACAAATGAGACAACACTGCAATACCGATGTTACAGTAAACGGTTACTAACAACCGACCACTCCCAAATCTTCGTTCAAAATACACACACTAGCAACTAGCGTGCTATTTAGCAGCTGCTACTTGGTAGCACGCTTTGGGGATATTGCTCGTATACAAGAATCAGCCGGTTCAATATTTAACGAAACACTATGCACTACATATATGGTCAAGATTTTAATAAATCTACGAAGAAACCAGTACATATTTTATGTTTGTATGACATAACGTCTGTATACATACAATTTTTAAGTGCAGTATACTATGGGGCGAGTACGTCGCCATCTGTTGGACAAAGTTATAGATTACAATAAGTTTTCTTGAATATGGGTAACTGGTCTGACGGCTAGTACTGTCTAGTGAATGTATTTCGAACATAAAAATAACAAATTCAACTTGTCATTTTAACAACGCTAGAGTAATTCTAGGTAATGTCAAATCGAAGGGCATTAAGGGATCATAATAAAAATACACTTTTTTTATTAAAAAATTAAAGACACTTTAAAATTAACAACATTATAATGTACTGGTTTCACGTGCGTTGTGGGTTTACTTGGAAATTTTAGTGTAAATTTGACACGTTTTAGTGTGAGCGTATCAAAATTTATTGTAAACATTCTTTAGTGACAATATTAATTTAAATGAATAAAATTGATTTATGTACTAAAACAGATAAAAGATAATAAAACTAATAAAAAACATTGATTTATTTATTTGTTAATACGTAGCCAAGTAAAACCACACACACAGTATGTCCGAATTATAAAAAAATGAAGGAAAATAAAATAAGTTAAATCTACAGAAAGTAGGCTAGCCTGCTTAATCTTAAATTTACATAAAATGCTAACATATATTATATTTTGTTTTATATTTAATAAAATATCAATTTCATAGAATGATCTGTCAAAAATAAGAGAAATACAAACTACCGAATTTTATTATAAAATACATATATACTAAAATTATCGAAACTCATTACCGAAAAAAAATATAATTTCGATTTATATTTTTAATATATCTTTTTTTTTAATATCAGCAGTGTACTTGGTCGCATTGTTAAGAACTTATGAACTAAAGTGAACGTGCCATAGAGCAGCCACATATTGACAGACCATCCTAACTAAATGATATATCTATTTCGTTATTTTAAAAGCACAAATGGCGGGACGAGTCTATTGACAGTTGGTCATCACCCGGATATGTTTGGTTGACCAACATTTCACAAAAAATACCCTACTTCCCGTAAATGGAAGTGATTAGGGCCTTAGTACACTAGACTTCTTAGATATCATCACGCTATGTTCCTTTATCATTAACGCTACAGATTGTACTGTTAATGTCGTGTCAACCATTATCCGAGTAGACCACGTTAAATAGACACCTCCAAAAAGCATTATATGCCATCTAGAAAATGAAATAATAATGTAAAAAACGATGCACCAAGTTTTGTTACGATTTTAACTGAAAATCGCGGGATCTAGATGCCGGACGATCATCGTAATATTTTATTCTAACATTTAATTTAATATTATAAAGCCAATTAATTAGCGCACCAATACAAATAAAGTAACACCCAAACTCGAAAGATCACATAATTATTTTTGTACCGTGCAAGGAACAAATTCGCCTCACACATTGCTGAGGGCCTCCACTACATCGGACATTGTGCTTTGTAATGAACGTCATATTATATTCAATTTTAAATGTGATTTGAATCGGATTCAGCTGCCAAAAGACACATCACCGACGTTTACAGTCAAAATCGCAAATACAGTCAGAAAACTAAAATTAAAAAAGAAATAAAAGTTACATGTAAATATCGTCATAATTTTTAACCATAAGAATTCGTTTGGCAAGGCATAAATAGAACAGGATAAACCAAAATGGGTCAAAAATTTCGTCGAAATTATTGTCAAAGGAATAAATTAAGAAAAAATACGCCGTTTAACTATTTTATAGCGTCTAACCACTAAAAACGCTCGTGTGTTGCTCAAATTTGAGCAACGTTGCTCAATAAGTCCTCTTTACGTTGAGCATTGTAGTAAAAAGTTACTCAAACTTGAGCATTTCTCATGATAGGCTCAATAACGTGCAAATTGCTTAACATTACATAACACAAATAATTGCTCAAGTGCCGAAAATCTTTGCTCAAGTTACTTAAAGTTGAGCAATCACGAGCGCGATCTAACGAGAAAGTGTAGCAGCACGCTCGACGTCTCTGCTTCAAATTTCAGCTTAAACGCCTCCGCTCAAATAGCCGGTGGGTGGGTTTTAAAAAAAATTGTACATAGGACTTCTACAGCCGCTCAAAACCAAGTAAAACATTACTCAGTTATACCGCTCAACTTAGAGCGACGAGCAATGACTTCCTGACTCAATTCCGAGTATTTCTCAAGGACGAGCATTTAAGGCGTACCAATATTAATCCATTGGTACATTTAAAGCCACTGACTCAGACTGGATCAGAAGTCACTACTCTCGCGTCGATAATAAAAAATGAATTAACTGCCAAGCTTCAAGAGATAGACCATCTATTTATGAATCAAAGTTTGGTTGTAAGCGGCTTAGTCAAAGCACACATAGCTTTACATATAAATTTCATGACGCGATCGCTATTTTTGAAAATATTAGTTTTAAACACTGATTTTTAACTTCACCACAACTATTAGCACCTGCCTTTCTTTTTCTAAATTTATCGGATCCCTCACTCGCACGTAATGCCGAACTAATGAGTGTAAGCAGGTCAGCATTCATCCTAAAGTTGCGGTGAAGGTTTCTTATTTTATATATTTTAGGCGATTTTTAATTAGTTACTTATGATCCAATACAAGCTTACAAATATATCTTAATGTCATAAGCTATATTTCGGGTACTATAAAGGCGAGTTCACACTGATATGAACCGGTTTATATCGGTTATAACCTGTATCGGTCATAGGATTACTCATTTGGTTGTAATTATTAACCGCTTACGGGACCATCGCAGTGTGAACTCACCAAGTTGGGAATTTTCTAACAATGGGAATCTCCTACCAATAGGAATGTTATTATAAAATGGAAGATAGGATCCTACAACTCGAATTTACTTTAGAAAAACACACTAGCAAGATATTCTCAAACAATACATAAATGGAAAACAATTCCCACTGTTTGGGAAGAATCCCCAACACCGGGAAGACAACTACCGATATCTATTTTTTATATAAAATTTTACAATTTCTTAAAACAACAAAAATATTATATATTTCTAAAACAGCGACCGAGACACGTATACAGCATGTTCGTTTTCACATAATTATGTACACCCCACCGTTAACATACTGTATAAGCTGATGACGTATTACAATTACGCAATTTCTGGATAAATCCTTACAATTATTAAAAAAATTACAAGTAGGTATTCTGAAAGCGAGATGGCAGTGTGAATTTGTGGGTTTATCTGAAACAGAAAAGAAAATATAAATTATGATTAATGCCTGCTATCAGATTTTAGATACAGTGTCGTGACTAAGCTTTGCGCTTGAGCTGTGTGAGATCGTGACGTCCCCGTATTTGGTTCACGGGTTGTACAATGTGCTACTAAGATATTCTGGTAGACAATTCGTAGAGATTCGTATTACATCTGGTATGCCTTATGTACTGCTGATGCTGCTTTTAAAAATTAATGAAAGGTAAATTCAATATAAGATTTCCCAGCTTAGGCATCAAATGTGCACATGGCGATCGCACGCAAAATAAGCGCTTACTTATATCTTAGGACCAAATATGCAAGATCTAGTCTAAGAAACCAGTATTGAACGGTAAAACGAACCGGCGATAGCCCAATGGTTAAGACATCTGTTTTGCATTCATGGGTTCGAGCCAGCGTCCTCCACGAAGACCACGGTCACGGTTGATAGTGGTAGTATGGTCAGTCTCTCTAGTCTTTATTTATTTATTTAGGAACTCTTACAAGACATACAATGTCTCAATCAATATATTTTGATAATTGAAATCAGATCTCATGTTTGCATAATCAAAAACGAAAATACAGGCAATTAGAAAAAGTAAGTTATGGAAAATTTGTATCACAGTAAGACAACTCGCATTAGAAAAAATTCCTTTGTAGAGAGATAGAAAGGGAGAATAATTAACCATTAAAACAACTAGTACAAAGGATACCAAAGTCGGCGCAACCATTTATTTATCTTCAATATGCCTTACCATCAGTTCTTAAGCATCCGTGATTATTTAACTATTAAGTTTGAGACAACTGGCATTGGAGAAAATCTCTGAATAAAGAGCAAATAAATAACCTTAACAACAACTATTACAAAAAAAACCAAATTGGAAGCAACATGTATGTATGTATGGGTGACAAGACACTATGCCTTCCATGGGGAGCGAACCAACAACTCAAGTGCTTTAAAATTATCATTTAAACAAGCAAGTTTGAACCCGTTACCTCTAGGCGGGCTGCGGCGTGCTGGACTTCTTTTTCTCTTTCTTCTTCTTCAAGAACGAGGGCGTCCTGAGACCCTTCTTCTTCTTCTTGTCCTTCTTAGGAGAGTCCTCGGTCGACACCTCCTTCGATGGAGAACCCTGGATACAAAACAAGTTTATATAAATATACAATTCACAGACGAAATGAAAAGCATATTGACTAGCTTTTCTTTTTAAAAAGAGTGGAATTATTTCACGTGTGGAGGACTCAGTCTTGAGTAAAACATCGAGGGCTAGGCAAACATTCCCTAGTGTTTTTAACCGCATGCTCCCTCTTTTTAAACTATTGTTGATGGTGTTTTCACAAAATGCTATTAAATAATTTTAATTGATTACAAAACATAACCTTTATTGTTAAAGTTATAAGCAGTGATGGTACAAACCTCTTTACTGCTATGCGAGAAGGTGCTCTGGTGTGCGTCAGAGTGGTCTCCATTCACCGTGTGCTCGCCTGTAATATATACATACATCATTTATTATATAGCATTTTATATACTCGCAAATACATCTACTAATAATGTAAATGTCAAAAAATTTTACTTGATCACTTTCTACAGATTTGTATAAAACTTAACACACAGATAGACTGTGCCCGGGATTAACACATAGGATATGTAACCCGGTATGTTAGATAGTTATATATGCAAGCAAAATGTTTGCTCTGTAAGAATCGAACTCACATTTGTATCGGCTAAGATCACTTCAATTTCTTTACCACGTTTTATCTAAACGAAAATGTATCAAAGCCACTTTTCTAAACTTTAATTGTACACGCAGGCAATATGCGCTAGTTGAAACACTGGTCGCACCAATAACTTAAGTACCATTCAAAACTGTATCAAGAAGGCGATCTGATCCAGTATTGTATATACACACATAGCCTGTATATGCCCCAAGGGTGCGCTGAGGTGTATAACAAATATATGGAGCCAGCTCGGGCTGAAGGTTTGACGGACTAAGAGGCTAGTTTATTGCCCTATGCCGGGTACATTGCTAGAGGAAAATAGTCGTATCACAAAAATCCATTAACATTTATCCTGATTCGGGTATAGAGCCCGGCATCAAACTATTATACGCAAACTTATGCATCGGGACCAACAAAACAGCGTCTATAAATATATCACCTAAAAATAAAACAATACCAAAAACTGTAAAATTCCCATGCGTTAGTGTAAGTACAGGCAACATTTTACAACCCTATGCTCCAGTGTAAAAAAGGCCAAACAGTATAAAATTGCCATGCCTTAGTATTATATATAGTGTGATAAAGTGTAGAAGCACTTACCGTCGCTGTGAGTTAGTACGACGAACCTCCGTTCCCGGAACCACGTGATAGCTATCGCATGCACAACCGAAGCCAAGTACACAGTAAGCGATATTATTGCAAAAGAAACACAAAGAAACATAATCAAAATAACATTTGATCAATATGATACGTTTTGTCTTAATAGCAGGGAGTACTTCAACCCCCGGTTCCTATCAAGAAACAAGTCGTTTTAGCTACAGTTATATTTAGACATATTTTCTACTAGCGATCCAAAACTTCTCTCATGAATCACTCTATAAGTAAAAATTTCATGGCAATCAGTCGTTTTTGAGTTTATCGCGAACAGACAGACAGATGCGGCGGGAAACTTTTTTATAATATGTATTGATAGTAATAACTATACTGCTATACTAATATTATAAAGAAAATATTTAATTCTTATTAGTAAGGATGCACCACAAAAACTAAACAACCAACTTAAAAAATAGATCGTGACCTGGGTTAACTCATAGTACTTTTAAATCTAGTATGTGTACTAATGCGGGCAACGCCGCGGGTAGAAGCTAATAATTTATAAGCTGTTAATTCGTAAGCTTTATAATGTAAATGCATAATTATGTATGACGTGTAACAGACGACATTGTGGACATATTTATATATCAGACGTGTGAGTACGTCATATTATAATATGGGATAACAGTCGGAGTGTATGTATTACAAACCGAGGCTTCTATATTTGCTAGGACTTCAACAGAAGCGATGGTTTTAGTTTTGACTAGGACTCTTTTAATGTGGTTCTCCGAGGACGTTTTTAATCCAAGAACAGTTTGTTTAATCGTCTTAACAATATAAACCCAGATTCAATGTAGTCTTTACAGCATATTTAAAGATATTAGTCTTTTAGTCTCTTAACTTACATACAAATGTGACGAAAAGCCAATTTTTATTATATAATTTAATTTCATCGATTTTATTCCTTAATCAAAGTGTATGTGGTCATATAAACTTTAATTAAGGAATAAAATCGACATTTCAAAAGTTAAAGTTATTCATAAGGGATCTGTTATGTTTATTGCTTAGGTAAGCACCCAAATTTTATTACTAAAGTCCCAGCTATCTACTTATTTGTCAGTTCAACACAGACATTAAAATATGCCCACAGATTTGCGAAGCACGTAATATATTTCTAAGCTTCACATTGCAAGAACAACGGCGACACAAGCTACAATAAAACACTGAACTCTATCCACACTTTAATATACAAAACATTAAAAGACAATAATGGATACCATGACAACGTGGACACATGAAAATTACACATATTATTTGAGCGATACTTTTAATTCTTAAGCAAAGAAATAAGGGGCACTAGTATTTGTGCAGATCCTAGAATATGATATGTGCCAAAGTGCGTTAAATTTGCCATATTGCGGACAAAACACTTTTATGATCAGTTTCACAACTATCAAATAAAAGTTATCCGAAATATAAATCGCATACTGTCTCACTCTTGTTAGGTTAAAGAAGAGAGATGGCGACACTTTCATCTTATAGATAAATGCTGTATGGAGGTTGCGAAACAGACCGATTATTAGCAATTACAATTTATTTTAGACACACAATTGTAATTTTAGCAATATTTGTAATAACTGAGCGACATAAAAACGATGCTACATAATAATACATATTTTAAAACGCAACAAAAACAAATAATTAATTAAATTACGTAAACGAAAGTAAATGAACAAAACACATATAAAAAGAACATTCTTCTTGTAAATGTAAAAATAAAAACCACAGCGTGTGCACCTATAGTAATGTCGTAACAAAATAAGTATATATTATATAGTAATATCTATTTACTTTTGAATTAAAGATAATTAGGATTTAGATTCACAGGTATAGCTCGGTTATTGGGCTCGGGTAGATTATCGCTACAGATGCCTTGATATAACATAACTTGATCTCCAAGGCATGAAATAAATGCAACTTTTTCTACTCGAGAGTACATTCGACATCAGAACTTAATAACATAAGTTTCCTGTGTGTTATTTAACTCAATGTCCTGTGTACAATAACCTGATCCTGAACTAAAATGATTAAAATATGGATATCAATAGCACCTACCTTGTCGATGAAGCGTTATATCTTATAGAAATTACATTAAATAAGGTACAGGCAATGATTAGTAATCATTTACTTCATGGCAATCATAAAAATCTTATAAAGAGCTATGTATGTCGCCTTAGAACTCTTTACGGAACCAGCTAAAGAAGCTTTTTTATATTAAATACTCAAGGCACAATTATCGTAATACCGATTAAATGTGTAAATGCGTTACATTCCATTTTAACCGATTAAATGTGTAAATGCGAACATTCCATTTTATTTTTAATTTGTTCAAAAAGATAACCTATTGGATGTATTCATCATGGCCGATTATCTTAAAGAAATATATCAACAAACTTTATATTAAAACAGTTACCGGTTAGACTGTCTTCTTTAAATGGAACGTGGTCTTAACTGAATAAGTATTTAAACGCAGTTTACTAAGAACCGATTCAATACATTTAAGATCTCAAACGGACAATGTTATCAATAATGCAGTAGATTATTCAAATCTACAAGCTGTTATCGAATCTCGTGGCGTCTAAATCGCTCGGATCGAAACTCTCAGACATTCTGAACTGCGAAATGATCTTGTAAAATAACGTGTCCTCGTATGGTGGCCAGCTGGAGTATTGCCTTTTAGATGGCTTGCTGTGCACCTCGTAAATCAGTTTCATTTGAGGTATATCTGGTTCTTCTTCCACTGTTCCAAGCTCACACTCCTTATGAATTTTTGACTGCATTAAGGATTGGCAACTCGCATATTCCATAGAGCTGCCTGACGCTACAAAATTTTTACCTTTCGTATAGTCGTTCAACAGAATCGATGATCTTTTCGTGTTAATCTTCTCAATGAACTGATTCTTTTGGCTTTCGTTATCATCATCTATATCTATAGAAATGAAACTGGGCAGAGTATCATCTATACTTTTGACGGCTCTGACAGACTTCTTCTCATTTTCAACCAATTGTTCGTCAAAGGACACCCAGAATTTGACGCCGCCTGAATTTTCAGTCTGCTTGATCGATATAACGTGGGGTTTTTTAACAAAAGGCGAAATGACGTCGTCGGTTGTGTCTCTTGTATTTAATGGAGTTTTAATAGGAGAGTCTGCGAGCTCGAAAATAGGTGTCCTGTTGGGTGATGAGGATCGACTTGAGGCTTTAGTTGATGTATACTTTTGAAGTGCCTCTGAAAAGCTTGGTGGTGTAAAATAAGTATCAGATGATATTCTATTGGATGAATCAAGCGCCGATAAGTCATGATTATCATCGTAGTAAATGGCTTCTTCATTTAGTGATAAGGCTGGATTTTCGTAACACATGTATTCTTTCTCTTGAGCTAGCAATCGAGATTTTTCTAAATCTGCCTCGCCTCTAAACTCATCGTAGGAGATTTGTGATTCATTGTCTAAATTGTTAAATAGATTCGGTAAATAATCTTCGTTAGTATCATTTTTTGTATAGTTTTGTATACTCGGATATAAAGCAGTACGTTTACCTTGAATGTCAGGAGAAGATGATATGAGATGTTCTTCAGAACGACTAGTTTCTTCAAGAAACGCATTATTCATTTCGCTGGAGTCTACGAATGTTTCGTTATGCATTTTATCGATATCCGTGTTATGAATAGCATTGATATAATTTATTTCAGTACTGTTTTGAACAAATATATCGTCAACATTATTAGTTATGGCGTTAAATTTATCTGTATTATTATCTTCGGTAAAATACATCGCATTGTGTTTTATATCTTCTTCAAACGAAATGTCTTTATGAATGCTTGCATTATGTGTGTTTTCAAAATCATCGTCGTAAATTTCAGAGTTAATGGTGAGATTAGGATCGTGTATTTCAACAGCTTCTTTATATTCGGAGACTTGACCTTTAAAACTGGTATTATCTTCATGGCAATTAGCAATATTATCTGTACCGATACCGTCACATTTGCTATCATCATCAACGTCATCAAAATGATTTTCAATGAATCTCAAGACAGTCTCTGACATTTCGTGACTGTAAAGATTTTCAAGAACCAGATCATGTTCTTTTATCTGTTGTATAACTTCTGGATCTAGTTGTTTATTATTTAAATTAGTTTCTTTTATATGTTCATCGACTTCTTTATCGCCACTAACATCAAAACTACGTTTAATATCTGTTTTGGGTATATCATGCGCATCAAACCAAATTGGTTTTGCAGTATACAAAATGTCTTCGCAATCAACGACTGTGACAACCTTTTTGTCTCTGTTTTTGTTAATTTTACTTCTCTCATGGCTCACAAACATGGCTCTATCAAATATGTAGTACATTACACTCTCTACTACTATATCACTTTGAGAGCTGACATCAGTGGCACTAATTTCAGTTAGTACTGTGTCATTTGGACACACATTCTGTTCGATATTTTCAATTATTTTTGCTATAGAGAACGTTTCAGCGGGTTCTTCAAGTTTTATATGTGAATTCAATTCCACAGACGGTACAGTAAATTTTATTCTATTAATTATAATCGCTATTACTTCTGCCACAACTTCGTATTTCTCGAATTCAGCTATGGAATCGAAGCTGGTCCTGTCGTTTGAGCTTAGAGTACTTCCAAAGGAAGTTGATCTCTTTGGTGTTGTATGTTTATTTTCGATTAAAGGCATGATGTCTTCGTGAATGTTATTATTTATCTCATTTTGATGAATTGGTATATTCATTTCAGCAGCATCGTTTGTTATATAATTATCCTGTTCAACAGACACTACTGTAAATCTTCCACTACTTGTATTAGAAATTTTATTATCATATTCACTAACTACAGGCTCTGCATCCAAGATGTCATTAGCAGCGTTTTCTATTAGTTCTTTTTTCTCTAGTTGAGATGTGTTACACTCATCCCCGTAGGAACTTTTGGATTCCTCTAAAATTGGCTCTAGAATATTCTTCACTTTTAAGGGCGATCTTTTGTCATCTTTAGTCTTGTAATCATCACAGTAAAAATCTATAGGTACAGAGTAATCTCTTATATCTTTTTCGACAAGTTCTTTTACAGGACTTTCGTAAGAGTCTTCCAAGTCTGTGAAACTGTGGTATTCTCCTTCAGTAGATTCTATGGTTTTGTTAACATCATCTACAGTGTCTAATGGAAGAACATCTTCAATAAACGCAGTCTTATCATCTTTAGTAATAGTCTGATCAAGTATCGGTGGAGCCTCATCATCACCCTCATCTTTTTCAATCACCGTCTTGTTTTCAGACGAGAAACTATTCCCGATATCTCCTATATAGTTATCTTCATTAAACTCTTGGCTTTCAACAAACTCATTCTCTGTTTTCTCAACTTTCAACACCGGAATAAACTTCTCTAGAACTTTTACATGAGTCACACCTCTATCATTTTCTTCTAAGCACTTTTGAGGGATATTATCGACGGAGTAGTACATATGTGACTGGTTCTTAAGCTTTCTGTTTTTAACCTTTTCGTCTTTACTCAACTCCCAAGCATAGGAGATGCTAGCTGCACCACAAGAACTACACCTAGGTATATGATAGTGAGTAGGTTCTGGATCTTTAATATAAGAATTAATAAGGCCACTATGCGATTGCGTCCTGAACAATTTGCCGTGACTAGACCGCAGTCTGGACAAAGACCTGGTTCTGACACCGAAGTCAGACTTGCATCTTCCGTCCCACTCTATTGAAGGGATAGAGTGTAAGCTGGAGCGGCTGCTAGCATGTTCCTGATGCCCTAGCCTGTTCGTTAAACTAACTTTACACTTGGGTACTTTACGAGGCGAATCGAAATATTTGACAATGTTATCGAAATTAGTTATACGAGAATAGTCGTGTTTTGATCGTTTGTTAGTAATTAGAGCTTCTCCCTCTTCGTTTTTACCTAGAAGTTAGAGGGAGAGGTTTGTTAGTTCACTATGGAGTTAGAAATTTGTACACTACTCAAGTTTTATCTACAGTCGGATATCTAATTCGATATAGTAAATTGGCAGATGGTAATGTTGCCTGGTAAAATATCGTTGCTCTACCAATTTTTATAAAGAAGTTAGATATTTTCGCACTGAGCAAAATCTTTAAAGTATCTGCTATTTAAATTATAATTAATAGATTTATTAAACTTTAAGCGCGACTAGTAATAATAGGTTTGCTTATAGCTATTATAAGGTACTTAATATATTGGTAAGGAAGTCTTACCGAGTGATTAAATATTAATGCAATCAATCCTTTGCATTTTATTATAACTGGAAACCAAGTAAACATCTTTTTACTATATCTAATTACATATCTGACTGTGGATATACCACTTTCAGCCTAGCTACAGCCAATGCACACACTTCGCTAACGACCTCAGGTGAGCGAGGTCGGTTCCGTCTAATCGAACGATCAGGCGGTACTTACATCACTCAATACGAGTGATGTAAGTACCGCCTGATCGTTCGACCGTTCCGCAACGGTTGCGTTAGTGCGATCGTTAGCAGACTGTATGTATCAGCTTTAGTTAAACTTAGTCACTGCTAACGTTACTGAAGAGACTACTACATATAATTAATAACAGTATTACAATTTCTCGAAACTAGAATATTTTGAAATATGTGTAATAAATAATTAGGAAATTAAATATATTTTTGTTAACAAATAGATTGCGGCATTCATTGCGCTGTTTTTACTTCAACTATTGTGTTTTTCTATATATTTAAACGAAATATTAAAATTGCTGCATCCTACAATTTAAATAATTCGTTTAAATATATAGTATTTTATATACGCCTACATTATTATAGAGTCGGACATTACCTAAATCCATAATAAAGTAGTTTAATTTCTATTTTATGATTAAACACATGTAGGGGACCATTTAATGGACTGAAACCAAACGGATGATGACGCAATAACGACACAAACACCGGACAACACAACAGAGGCTTCAATAATAGGTGGTTTTAGCCACAACTGGGAACAAGTCCTAACGATGAATTTCTCCACTGATGGAGAAGCATATAAGCCCAGACAAGTATTATGATCGAGCTGATGGCTAGATGTTAGCATCGATGAGAACTGTGATTCGCTATGGAGGATTGCATATGTTGATTGGAATTTTACGACGAGTAACAGTTAAATGTGGCCGACATATTGAAGGATTGTACAGTGGAGTAAGTAAATAACAGGCATATATTTTTAATATAACTCTTTTATCGATTTTAGAAACAATAACGTATGCAAAATATTATGTCGTCTCATTCTTTGAAATTAAATAAATCATAAAGATAATAATATAATAATAATAATATTCTATCACATACACACAACACCATCTAGCCCAAACTAAGCAGAGCTTGTACTATGGGTACTAGACAATGGATAAACATACATACATAGAATAGTCGACTTACGCCTGCGTATGTCCAGAGATATCTCTCTGGACATACGCAGACATACGAGACTACATCTCGTCCTATCGGATGAAATGTATTACACACACATTTCACTGAGGTCCTGCTGTTTTTGGTCACACATAATAAAAGGCAAGTCTGGTGCAGTCTACCGAACACATTTCTAAACGCAGTGCTAAGACTGGGAATTTCTTAATAAACAAGACCAAATATATCTTGTCCGACTTGGGAATCGACGCTATACCATGACTTACTCTATATCAACGAGGTACTTTGTTATGATATAAAAAATAAACATCACTATATATCCTTCAATATGACAACATCTGCATGTTACTTGCGATAAATACCAATATACAACTCAAACCCTGATGGACAACTCTCGCCTGACGGACCCCACGTAGGAGGTCACACCCACCTCTGGCGACGGTCTGCTGGACGGCGGCGTGATGGGACCTCACCACGACGGGACCCTGCACAGGGCCCGCCGGACCCGTCGAGTAAAACACCGCCTCGTCGTTCGAAATTTGTCGAAGGTCTCGAGGCATGGCTTTAGAAGATAGAAAACTGTACAAAATCTGACCACAAATTGATTCATGTCATCAGTCTTGCATACAAAGAGTTATAGTTCATGGTCTAACGTCTATACCATCGAAGGGCAGGCAGAGGTATAATACGTACACATTTCACCAGCACCATTCGAAGTACCACGCAGTAGCAGGCAAGTGCTCGTGATTTGTCGAAGATCACGAGGCATGGCTTTAGAAGACGGAATTCTTTACAAAATCTGACCAGTCTTGATTCAAACACTTTCATAAATCTTGCATACATGGTCTCATAGTCTATAGTCTCACGCTTGCCCTCGAAGGACTAGGCAGAAGAGTATGACATCCATATTTTGTTAGCCATGATTTTAATGGCTCCTAAGTAACAGAGGCCTCATTTCGTCTATCGGACACAGTTTCAAACACCGTAAAGCTACTTTTTGACAGAAAGTCCCAATAGCACATTGCCTGACCCGGGATTTGAACCCGAGAGCTCATGCACAGCAGTCACTTTTACTACTATAGCTAACGAGAAAATTCTTTGCACATATTCACGATTTACAATTGCATCTCTATCTAACCTACAGTCTCTCATTGGCACACATACCAATTTCACCAATCTACCAATCAAAACTGTCAAGCACAAAACTGACCAATCAAAGCAATCTATCAACCCATGCCGCACATACAAAGCATCACACATTGAACTATAAGTTACCACCAGAATAGCTCATTTTACCTTCTGAATGTGCCATGATGAAGATGATAAAATTAAAAACTTTATAATTTTTAGGATTTGCCAGCTGTTGCATGCGACTTCGTCACCCTATGTTTTTCTAAAATAAAATTATCCTAAGTTACTCCTTATAAAATCTGCCAGTGAAAGTCCCGTCAAAATTGGTCCTGCCGTTTCAGAGATTAGCCGGAACAAACACACAGAAAGATAAAAATTTTAAAACCTTATTTATTTGATATTAATACCGTTTATACTTTCATATGCATTTAGTAAAAAGCTGTTATTTTGACATTACAAACAGATAGTTGAATTTTATTTATTTGTATAGATTTATTAATACTTATTATACTTAATTTACTATTCCCATTGAATATAACATGACTATTCTGTTAAGTTCTGCGATATCTAGTCTATAATCGCAAGTTGAAGTAAGACAGAGCTATTGCGTTGACTGAGGTGCGGTGCATACGCCGCAGTTGGGTGGCACATACATATTGTTTAGTGGTAACATGTAGTTCAATGGCATCACACATCCACAACATCCATCGACCGACCACGTCTCACCTCTAACGACGACGTGTTGGATGTTCGGTGACGTCATGCCCGATGACGTCAGTGGTGACGCGGGCGAGTCAAAGAACACCTCGTCGTCGGACAACAAGTTCGGATCCCGGGTGGCGACTTGTTGGTGAATTACTAAAATGTGGATTTGATATAGTAGGTAACGATATTGCGCTTGTAGGTATTGCACATCCCTTGAGGGGGTGGGTATGCATAATTATTTATTTATATATCGATAAATTAAACTGTTTATCTGTAATAACATTATTATAGTTGTAACCTGTATGCATAATTTTATTTACTTATTTTAACGTTATTATAATAATTATATACTGTGTAAATAACGTGTATTATATATAAAATAAATAGAAAAGAAAGAAAATACAACAAATGTTGAAACATGACAAGTTAGTTGGTGCACAGATTAGTATTACATATAGAAAATAAAAATATTATGTAACAAATATAAGTTAGAAGATAGGAAGCGCTAGTATTAATGCAACAAAAGATATAATACTTTAAAACTTTCAATATCAGTCACGATTTAAACGAGAGTAGAGTTTAAACAAATTATAAAGAGAGTGAGAGAGAGTTTTACAAACGGCAGTAGTACAATGGACAACACATTACATTTATTATCCAGAGGTCGTCGGTTCACTACTCATCCAGATTAACAAATATACTAGGAAATGTTGACAAAATTGTCTGGTTAAACTATGACTGATATTATCAGCTTAATTGTCTATTTACATAATGGAAATTTCTTAAAGCAAGTATCGTCCTATCTTTGTCTTACTTGGTGCAAACAGGGAAAGCAAAACACTTGCTTTAAGAAACTCATCTTGTTATAAATGGGCATTCAAACGCTTTATTAAAAAGGTGCGATGTCGAATTGTATACAGTTCTGTTCTTAATTACAAGAAAACCAATAATTTCATGTATAATAAGTTGGTATTTACAAAAAAAAAAAGTATATATGTATGTTTATCCATTGTGTAGTACCCATAGTACAAGCTCTGCTTAGTTTGGGCTAGATGGTGTTGTGTGTATGTGATAGAATATTATTATTATCATAATAGAGACGAGAGCTTCGTAAAAAATCTCTTAAAAGGAAAGATCAAATATTCAATATGTTTAAAATAGTTTTACATTCAACTTCCGATAAGCAGATCAACACAAAACTTTACAGACGATCAAACGCTTGTCAGCTGCTGTGATTGGTTGAAGTAGTAACAACCAATCAAATAACTGACATGAGTTTGATAATCTCACGTCATCGATTAACCTTGCAGAAATCGGATGTTAATTGGTCAGTGCTGAATAAAAACCTATAATTTAACACACATATATTTATATGTATGTACGTGTGCTATTTATAAAACGACTGTAACCATGCATTGACATTATTCATGAACTAAACAAAATTAGTATACAAATCGACATCACCACTGATTAGTAATAAATAATCCACATGCATCTAATAAGTTAGTAATGTAACACTCATGAGGTGCGCGGCACTCACCTTTCGTCCTGTCGGCGTGAGCGCGCTCCGCGTTCAAGAAGTCGCTCGTGTCCGCTACAATACATGGATATATGTATGATGCCGTCATACACATGCGCGCTCACCACTAACGATACGTCAAAGGCGTTTACACTTAGTATAGCGCCATCTATTGGGCATTACTATTGCGACGAACGATCGGCAAAAATCTAATATATGAGCTGTGAAAGCTTATAAACTGGGATCACAGAGCACGAAACACGGTAGCTTGCTTCTAGAGTCATTGATTGTCATCCTAACTAACATTATAAATGTAAATTTATTTGTTTGTTACACTTTCACGCCTCACCTATTCGACATGAAATTTCGTACACACGTTGTCAAAGGTACAGAAAAAGACGTAGAATACCTTTCATCCAGAAAAAAGTACTGTTCACGGGTAAAGCTGCGGGCTAGTATTGTATACAATGGGCGTGTGTCAATGACTGCCGTTGTAGCCTAATGAAATTAACGAAACGCGATCAAAAGATCATGGGTTTGAGTCACAGCCATTTCACTACTAACGTGAACCCACTCCTAACACAACCATATCAGCTTAGCTAAAGGAGTTACCGAGAATACTAGTCATTTGGAACCCTAATTGATAATAAAACTTGTACAAAATATATTTATTACTATACAAGCGACACAAAAATGTCATATATATTGTGGTCTGTCTCTAGAGATGTATACAAGACACAACTTTTTAACTGACGGTACGCTGCGGCCTGCGCCTGGCGCTTTCTCTAACTAGCCAAACAAATTGTCGTTTTACTAGAAGCTAGCGTATATTATTCCGTACTGTGCGATTCGCACCAATATTAATACAAAAAATAATTACAAGAAAACAAAATATTCGTATAAACGCCTTTGATTATATTAATAATTGTGGTAAGCCCATCGTCGTGCAGAAAGTGTAGCCATCTTTAGATAACGACCATCGATAGACTATTTGTTCTTAGTTGTTAGTTAGTAAACAAACATGTTGTACTGGTAGCTAAACATAATACACAGAGACCCATATCTATGTATTGTCTTCTATATCGTCATCACTATTTATTAGATTACGCATATAGTCTGAAACCAGTAACTGAATGATTTGTTTAACAAATAAAATAGGTAAAGACTTAACTTGAAACATCTGACTTTACTCCAGAGTCAAATGTTAAAGTAAAAGAGAAACTATTTGTGAACTCCTAACAAATAGTTTCTCATTGAAATAAAACTGCTTTATACGGATTTTATCGCAATCTTTATTTACACTTTTAATACATCATTTTGAAAATATTACAGTACTAATAAATCTATATAAAATTCTTTAAACTATTTAGATTTAAATTAACACTCTTCCCGACGCGGCGACGTTTCCGTTGCTTTTCACTTAAATCTAAATAATTTTAAATAGATAAAATAGTATTATAGATTCAGTAGTAGTGCAATATTTTCAAAATTATGTAATAAAAGTAATTTTAATAAATAACGCGGAAAAATCCCTATTTTAATTTCAATACATAACATTCGTGAAACGTAAGGCAATATTATATACTTGTCTCTTTTGCTTTTGCTCCAAGTTGGAACGAGATAGCGATATAACATTTGTGGTAGGTTTATGCATGTATGGCGTATCTCGAGTGGCTACACTTTTGTATAAATGGTCAACGATACATCTAAGATTAAAATCGCTATTGTCGATAGAAATGTATTTATGTAATTATTGAATGTTGCTACTATACATCATGTAACAAGAAGGTGTGGTTATACCTACTATATGAAATGTGAAAGTAACTGTCTATTTGTCATATTTGCACTGCTAAACGACTAAAACAATTTTATGAAAGGATATGAAATTGTGTATTACAGTATAACTTACCCCTTGGGGAGATAACTATGCTTGAGTTTACTATAAAAGTTTTATATGACCACAAATTCTCGTTACAAGAATAATTAAAAAAACATGACCAATAACATTATAAAAATCTAACATAACAACTAATTACTATAAAATTTAGAAAACATGCCTTCAGAGCAGGCAATGGATACCCAAATATGTTATATAAAAAAATACCGTGCTAATACATTTGTACAGAGAATTTCAAGTCGCTCGAAGATCTCTGACTTGGTTCATTCAATCAAAATTTCAAACATCGCGAAAAATATTCGATTGCCTTCGAATAATAAATGGCTCGATTTCTATTCGATTGTTCCATTGTTTTTCAATTGCCTAATTGTTAATCGATTGTTATCGAATCCTAATCGAACAGTTTATTACAACGCGATTGTTACTAAAAATATTCGATTGCATTCGAATAATAAACCGTTCGATTATTATGCGATTGTCCAATTTTTATTCGAGTATTCGATTGTTATCGAACAATTACAAATAGACCAGTTGTACATTGTAGTTATTGGTAAGTACTTACCGTCGCTTAACACGACTTCCGGTTGACTGCGCACCGGAGCCTGTTTGGTCTCTATTCTTAGCACGCGGTGTTCTGTAATTCAAAAATATAGTTGTTAAACAACATTGACGAGGTGAGATGCTAGATTGTAGGACCGAGATAATTTAAATATCACATATTTGTGTTTGGTAGAGCCCGAAAATAAAATCATCCGTCAAGTAAGTTTGTCCAGGTCACATATGAGATGTGCGTCTATACATACATAATCTTATACCTGTTTCCTGGAGGGGTAGGCAGAGACTACAGATTGCTACTAGCAACGATCTTGGCAAATCTGTAATGCTTCATATACTCTCATTACATTCTTAATGCATGCTTAACGGTTTGTTGTCTTTTTATATATGTAACAATATGCGATACATATTTTAGTATAAGTTAAGCAACATTGTCAATGTCAGATGTCAGATCTTATATGATAAAATTAACCAACTGACAACTTATCTAAATTTATAATAAGTCTATGTGTTCGGGAATTAATATACTATAGAAGGGGTCAAATATAAATAAAAGTAGAAATAAATAAAATACCTATTAAATAAAAATAAAAGTAAAAGCAGAAGAAAACAATACATAAATAAAATACACAAATACAAAAAGAAAACTGAAATCTAAACAGCAAAAGACAGATTAATTAAAATATAAAGTTGAAATAAATAAACAAGCAATAAACACAAAAAAGAAAAGTTAGTTTTATCAATTAGAATAAATCAAAATCTTCATAATAACATCGAGCAAGTAATAGTTAAAAAGCAAATATAAGCGTCCCTTGTGATAAAGGGATGAATCCCCACAGTACAAGATTTCTTTAAAAGAAAATACCACACAGCATCACTCCTGTAAAGCCTCCTGAAGAATAGACAAAGGTATATTTCAGCCTCATATATGTATAAGCGAGTCTATTACCGTTTACTGAGCAAATTTCTAGACTGAAAACCACAGAAAACCTTTAACAATACTCGACCCGGGATTCGAACCTCGAGATCACGCACAACTGAATACTTACGACGATGCATATATATTATAAACTAAAGAGAGCATATGCCAAACATTATGTTGGCATATGTCCTGTGTTCATACCCCAGCTGTTGAGTGCTTTTAATACTATAAAGAAAAGAAAAATACATAAATATATACATATATAAATATATAAGACCTGTAGATAAGGGGCGGTCAGAGTAATATTGCACCCAATACAAAATAATGTTTTTAAGGTCCATGTGAAGCTAGCATTCTCATCTACTGAGTACGTTACTTATACTCAATCTTTGTTAAGAGAACTTCATAAGTATAACAATTTTGCTCGATCTGAGATTCGAACTCGAGAGTTTAGCTTATTTTGTTTTTACGGGCCATGTAAAGCTAGACCTTTGTCATCTATTGAGCACGTTGTCAAACTCAAACTTTGTTAAGAGATTAACCATATAATATTTTGTTTCACCTGGGATTCGAACCCGAGATCTCAGCTATAAACATAAGCATAAACTTATAATAATGTTTTTCAGATCAAATTTTATTCACAGCGGCTAAACTTGACGGCGGCTGGCTATCTGCACAGGATAGTATAGCGCACTTGTGTGCGCTCTCTGTTTCCTCACTCTCATAGTGTGGTGTGACGTCACCGACACCACCGGAGAAAGATAATAATATAATATTCTACCACATACACACAACACCACCTAGCCCAAACTAAGCAGAGCTTGTACTATGGGTACTAGACAATGGATATGCATACATATATACTAGAAACACCCAGACCAAGATAAACATCTATGTTCATGCACACAAATGTTTGAGTTGTGCGGGCATCGAATCCGCGACTTCAGGCGTGGCAGTCGGTTACACTAACCACTATGCCATCGTGGCCGACAAAGATCAGGGATCAACGTGCTCTCCGAGGCACGGGGGTGTCTACCACCGCCAACTTCCTCATTCCGGGCGGCAATTGAGATTTCTTAGCAGAAAACCTAAAAACTTTTTGTTGATTTGAACCCACTACCGCTGCGCCCACGGAGGCAGTCAACTTATATCACGGAACTGATCATACAGATAATAAAACAAAGGCCTATAAATATTTGGTAAATCAAACGCATATTATCTTCGTACAGAAAATCGCATTTAAATTGTGTTCCTGCGGTAAATAGCGTTTCCAGAGTATATTGACACCCTCTAAGGATGAAATGTGAAAGCAATTTTGGCGAAATTTAGTTACTGATGTAACCTTATTTAGTTTTTCGAGCTGTATCGACCTGTCTATTTAAAATAACGATTTGTAAAAATAATGGTTTTACTACCCAGAAAATACGTCAGCTTAAAACTATTATTTTAAAAATACTGGTTTAATGAATACTGTAAATCGTTATTAATGCTATAAAATATATATTTATAGAAATGTGAAATTCATGAAAACAAAAAAAAAATGTAAACTAAGTTTTATGTGTTTGGCTGTCCTGAAAAGTAGTATTTGGGTTTTTACTACATTTCATTCTCGAAGGGTCGATATGTGAAAACATAAGAGTGCGTACATACGCGGACACCTCTACATGTTGTGTAAGCGGGTAGGCAGAGAGGTAGGTATGATGTGATTTTAGCGTAGGTGTCTATCTGTTAGCTTAACTGTAGTTTACTGAGCTATATAACTATATGACGAGCACGTTGTGTAAGCGAGTAGGTGGTGAGTGGTAGGTACGGTAGATGTATGGGTGGGTAGGTGTTGTGTGGTGGTGGACGGTGGACGGTACGTACCGTCGCGCGACTCCTCCTCGGTCTCCGAGGGCGCGCTGGCGGGCGACGTGACCTGCGCCGCGCTGATGGCCTCCGACTCCGACAGGTCCGTGTCGTCTGCAACACAACACACCACACGTCAACTCCACAGGGGGTAGCCAGAAGTACTACACACATATTAAGATTGTTATATTTTCAAAACATAATAACATTCAAACTTCGCTTTGCATGATGTACAGTGTGTCCGGTAATTAATGGATAACCTTGAAATGTCTTGTAATAGAACTTAAGGCCGTTAAAAAAAAAAATGAAAAAAACTATCCAACTACTACCTAAGATATAATTTTTTTAATTACCTTGTTTAACTTGTACATTATGACCATAAATGAATGATTTCCATCGGTTTTTATTGTTCTATTACTAAACACTAATTATGCTAATAGATAGACAGTCAAAGGTATGACTAGCTATTGCACTAATTATTATTTTTAGTATTTTTTTCTGTTCATCCATCAATTCTTCTATAAGATATTTCAAGGTTATCCATTAAATTTAATATATTATATATTATATATAAATAATTACCGGACAACCTGTATATATAATCCTTACCAAATACTAACCAACACGATCATGCATAATGATCACTTTATTGATTTTTGATGTTTCGACTAGGCTACCGTAGCTAACCTCACACTTCTATAAAAGGTGCACAAAGTGTTAATGCTGTTAGATCCGACGTAATGTCGGACGAGTCTATTGCTATTCCGGTTCCCGTCATATTTGCAAACTTGAGAAAGTCTTAAATCACTGACCAAACCAGGAAACGATTTTAAATAAATCATTTTCAATTTTATAAGTAATTAAAGGTTAATCCATATATTTTTTAATATTGTTTATCAAACATAGCATATGCGTGGCAAACGTTTTCGAAAGCGTCAGTACTTCTCTGAACGATTACAAATAAATTAATTTGGACATTATTTTCAGTACCAGATGAAGTTAATAAATTAAAGTGAGTACGATATGTGTGTGTGTGTGTACAACCTTGATAAAACAGTGAGGCTTTATTTCTATCTACATAAAGTATGTATCACATATAAGCTCTACACCAATTTCAGTTCAATAGGAGCAGTTTAGCCACAGGATCGATTTTAGTTTTTGCTAAACTGCAGCGGGTTGTATCTGCTCTAACAGCTGACGGAGAGTCTAAGCATAGGTATCTAAGGTCATGCACCTTAAAGCGACAAAAATGTAGGAGACGTTGCCGCTCTGATTCCGGGATACCCGTGACAACAATAAAACAATGAAAGAAAAACATCAATGAAACAATGAAAGACAAGAGAATGTGACGTTGCCTTTTTGTTATGCAAGTGATCGAAGGTTAGTGTTAATGTTTTTAAATGGTGTTTGCGTATTAAATTGGTTAAATTTGTTTGAAAAATGTGATTTTCTATTTTATCTTTATCGAGTTTTTAGCTGATTCGAATGAATACTCTGTCCATCAGAATGTCCGTGGCTCTAGAGGGGCATACAAGGGCGGCACCGACCGTCGGGGCGCTGGCGGCGCTCGACGGAGCGGCGGTACTCGGCGATGTCGTGCTCCGACACGCGCTCGAAGGGGTTGCGCGCGTAGGGCGCCGAGTACACGCTGGCGTTGTGCTGGTAGCCGCGCTGGATGATGCCCTTCGACGCCGCGCCCATCAGCACCTGCGCGCCACACATTGTACACGCATACATCTCACTACATAGTCTATACACTTGCAGTACATCAATAACATGCTCAAATACAAAATAATTTCACGTATTATATGAAAATGACAAAAAATTTAAATATCGCTTCGGCAAGTCGGAAGTACGTTGCCCTGGAATCGAACACTCATAAGTGTCGCCTTGATATTCGTAAGTGTAACTTCGACATTCATAAGTGTAACCTTAACATTCATAAATGTCACCTTGACGTTCATAAGTGTAACGTTGACGTTCATAAGTGATACCTTGTGAACTAAATAAATTTAGTTTTGTTGAGCAGTAATGCGGTACTCACGACGTGATCGCCGGTGTGCGTGTTGGCGGCGTCTTCGCCGATGAGCTTGCTGGCCTCGTCCCAGGTCACACCCTCGAGGATGTGCGACTGCGGACCGGCGCTGATCTTGTCCGCGCGACGGTTCTCCTTGATCTAATATAACACATGAGTAACATGACCGTGCTACATTTGAAATAGTAAAAACATTTATATATATTTATAATAGTAAAACTCAAAAACTAATACACCGATTTTTGAAATGCTTTTACCATTAGAAAGCTATATTATCACCAAGTAACATAGGCTATTTTAAAAAATACTGTTGCTAATATAACCTAGTAGTACTAGTTGATAGACTATATTATTATAAGTACCACAAAATAAAGGCCACAAATCTGTTGCCCTCCACCGAGCAAAATACTAGACTCAAAGCAGTTGTTAAAAATTGCCTAACAACAAAATCTAATACCAATTTGCCTAACCCGGAGATCGAACCCAGGCGATTTATATTATTCGCTCTCACTTTCTTAAGTCGAAACTAATACTCCGAGATCTACGAGTCTCATATATATTAATTATTAAAGTTACGAGACTTCAATTCTGTATCAAAGGCATTGAAACAATGGATACAAAAACACCTAGCCTGAAATAAGTATTTGTGGATCACACTAATATTTATTCTGCTTGGGTATCGAAACCACAATGGTGTAAAATGCGACGTGACTACTTAATCCCCACTACCATACATTCAGTCTAAACAACTAGCATAGAGACGAAGGAAAAATTCGTAATAAATCTAGGAAATACGTATTCTGACTAACCTGTTGCTGTAATTTCTTGAACTCCTTAGGGTTGGTGTTCTTGGGCACAAATTGGAGCGTATCGATCTTCACTGGAGTACTGGAGTGCGCCGGGGATGCGTCTTGTACCCACTGGTGCACACCCATCATGTTCCATAACGGTACGTGTAGTGACGACACATGACGGTATTCCAGTTCAGTATTACACCATGACACAAACGTTTTGACAGTTCATGTGAACATTTTGTCATGTCGAGTTTTGTGGATTGACATGACATTTTATGTAGACAATTTTGTCAATTCAAATTGTAGGTTTGATTAAATATTTGAATAGGTGTGTTTCATATGTGTCGTATTAACAAAATATTAGTCAAATTGTAATTATTTTGTAATATTGGGTAGTGAATTTTGAAAATTTTGACATTTTTGAAAGTCAGTATTGATGATTTTGACATTTTGTGTAATAAAAATGTATTATATTTTGACGGTGTGTTGTTTGATACCACATTTTACGTTCATTTCCGTAGTAGTAATTATGATTATATTTAATAATCACGAATACAAGTGTCAATTCATGGTGTGATATAATATGTAATAGATCCAAAATATAAATAGTTCAACCATTTTCAGTCAATTTTGTGTAACGTCATGTTCATTTTTTAATTCGCCATTTTATTCGTACATTGAAGTTCCGTTTCCGTAGTGTAGTCACCATACGTGATAGAAAAAAAGAGAAAAAAGTGTAATTAGTAACAATGTTGCCAACATGTCTACCGAAAATTCGACAAATATTATTTTCATCAAAAATATTTATCGATTCTCGTTCGAAAAGGGTTAGTTATAAGGATAATGGCAAGGTGGCATTTATATTTTTTATAATAAAAATAGAAAAGACTTGTGCGGAGAAAGAGAAAAATATAAAAAAGAAATTAGAAAAGAATTGCTTTAAATTTTTACTCCTGGTAATACATCGAGCGTGTACAGTACAGATCTTTCGCATTTCGGGCATAAGCAGACATCCAAATTCATTCCCCATGCAAAGCAAATTATATTTTTTATAAGCATTTTATAAGCTACATTCGTTCTGACATATATTCAAGGACAAGCACTATATTTTTTATTCAAACGATATAAAAACATACATTTGACTAAGGATAAATCTTGCACAGCCTTGTAAACTAATAAAAAGAATTGACACAGTGTATTTTTCTTATAAAATCTTTGCTAATTAATATATGCTAAAAGAAATGAATACCCGAAATAATCCTACATGATTCATGTTTTTTAAATCTTGTGCGAATATCAGGCACGGATCGAAGGAATAACGGGAAGAATAAAAAAATAAAGGTCGTGCAAGGAAACGGGAGAGTTTTTACATGTGGCAACATAACTACTGATTATTATTATTTTTATACTAAACTACACTGTACAGACTCGATGTTCGAATAAAATATTTTATTCTAAACCAGGGTTATAAAATAATGAAATGCTGTTTGAATAATTACACCAAAATGTCCTAGAAATATTTTTTTTAAATTATTGTCACCGTAGTGGTAATTTGGACTTCACAACATATCCCCGAAATCCCGAAAGTGTGGTTAGAAGAAGCTATGAAAAGTAAAGAAAAGAATAGAAAAAGATAAAAGATATTCTTTGACATAATTCTTGACGTCATCACGTAGGAAACGTTATATCCAATAGTGCGTTTGTAAATACAGAACGCCCGGACAGTTCTAAATATTTTACATAGAAATTTATTAATGAGAAAGGTCACTGAAACTTGGAACATTTGTCTACAATAGCAGCTTTGAGATTAACTATTATTTGGTAACGATTAGAATGGCCAATGCCAGGAGCCCTTTCATCGTCGTACACGAAACCGACGTAATATAGTTGTAACACAGTTACCGAATTTCGTCCTGTGAACAAATGCAATTTCAGAGTCATACACCTACCTCTTACATTCGTTTCCGGTTATTTCATAGTTTTTGATTATTCTTGTTCCCTAGGGTCTCAATCTGCAAGCATTAACCGCTTACCATCACACGGATCGTCTGTTTGTTCGTCTCAGTAAAATCTTGTAATATAACACAGTGTAGCTTGTCATAGGCTCAACAAATGTTGCAGCGATAACCTCTACGTCGAGGGTATTAATTTCAAAATGCAAGTGTTAAGAATAAATTAAAGGTGTGAATTAGTGCTTAACGAGTTACAAGGATTTATTAAATGCGATATAGTGTCGAAGAAGCTAATTAGAATTTGCCGAAAATAGGTATTTCACCGAAATAAGAATGTTTACGATCAACGTTAGGTGTTTTGATGATGATTTTAATGACCGAGATGACCTAATCAAAATCATCAAATGCCATTTTGACCCTGTTGAAGACATTATTGACCCGAGTCGGGACATTTAGATTTATTACTTCAATAATAATTCATAAATAAGATTTTAACCATGCCCTAACTGAGTATAAGCAAAAACATTGCTCTTAAAATAATTTTTGAAAGTTCTCGTGATAGTCAAAGAATTATGTCAAAAAAGAAATGATTGAATATTAAAATATTGTCGAAATTACCTCTTCGTTGTTAGCGTCCACCCACTGCAAAACATTATTGTATTAGTAACAAAAACAAAAATATACACAAATCTTATAAAAATAAAACAAACACAAACTCGTCAAAAGCATTTCATTATCAGAGAAGCACCAAAGTATAGAATGTTATTGTTTCTCATATATTTTTAATTTATATTATAGATTTCTTGTATTATTTATAACATATCTATAAGCACAATAATTATAAAAAGCTTGTTTACGCAGCCCCGTCGCTAGTGAAATTTTTTGATATACAAATATTTTTAAATATTAAATAATAAGAATATATTATTTTCCAAAATATTTAGAATTTTTAAACCAAACGTTATCCCAAAATGAATTCCATAATTTAATATAAGATCAAAAATATTTCACAAAAATAAATAGCGGACATTTATTAATAAAATCTCGAATTATTACACACTATAGCGTTAAGCAATTATTAATTATACAGATATAAAACGCATTTACTTTATTTACTAATAATAATATCTGAATAAAATATACTCTTATATTACTAAAACGATTTCGATGATTTGGTAATGAAAGAAAGAAAAGATAAAAAAAATGTGAAATTAGAAATCTTTGAGCCATTTTGAGCACAGCATAGACAAAATTGCTCTGGTATATTAGTTTTTTGCACGAAATCCTTAAAGCTTATATCTATAGACTATTTGATTATGGTTAACATTTTGTCTATTCCTCAACTATTGCAAATAGCGATGATTAATTATTATAATGTAATTAATATCCCGTAACTTATACATAGAAAGATGATGTTTAAAATATAATAATAAAAAGTTAAAATAATATAAATGCCACTACCAAAACCCCGAGTAAAATATAGAGAATAAAAATATAATTGTAAAAAAGTATAAAATGGAATGTCCATAGATTATAAGTAAAATGACTGTGATGTTTATCTGTGATGATTATGAAGTCATTGATACCCTTTTAAGTAAGATTCTACACATAAACATTTTATTAAGGAATCTCAAGTATACATATCTATTTGCAGCTGGAGAAAAGTCCTAGAGCAGAAAAAACGAATTGGTAAAAGTAATAGGAATGCTCCGGGTGAAGATGTCTAGGTTACACCTGGGTCTCAGAAGCGAGGCTTAATTTGTGCCACGAAAATGTGAGATCAGAGTTACCATTTACAAGTTATCATCCGTCTGTCACATGTATGTTATATTGATATTTGACATGAACATAGTTTTGATGCGTAGAGTTCCAAAAGGATAGCAATGACTCTCTCCTTAGTATAATCCAACCAAAAAAAGCAACCATTCTTAGTATACCGAGATTTATTACATAATACTACGATATCTTTATAATAGAGACAGATTTTAAGATGAAGGTTTTGGTTAAATTATGAAAGGAATAATATAATGAGATACTATGATTGCTTTAAACACAATTGTTTTGTTATATAACAAATATATACTGACTCCTGTCATATAGATATTTTTATACATAACAATATTTATCTAAAATTATATTTGCTTTTTCTGATGATCATTAAGGCATCTGGAAATTTTTCTTACCACAGAAACACAACATATATCTGTTTGTCTGATGATAAATTAAAACGAAAACCTACACGACACCATGAACTTGGGATAAAACAAGTCTTTGCCCATTACCCATTATGTATTGGAGACAATTTGTTAGCATCTAACAATCAGTATTTATAAACAATCAGTACATATTTATTATATAATCTTATAGTAAATGTAACATAGGACTTATGTACTGTGACGATGGCAATATGAAACATTATTGTAACATAAATTGTTGTTCAGAATGAACCTTAATAATTATAGGTTAGTGTGATCAGAGATAAGGAATATATTTTATAATTCTAGTTCGAACTTATATTGATATTGGTTATTTGACAATTAATTTAAAACTATCAATATTCTCATACATTCATTTCAATAATTTGTATGCAGTACCGATTTCTGGATCGTACTTTCAACTAGTGAATAAATGACCTTAATTGGTCAATTCGTTTGAATTGTATAAATATATGAATGAAAGTTTGTTTGAATAAAACACGAAACATTCGCGCTAATGATTGTGTATACAAACACTTTTTAATATTATCGATTCTGTTAACAGCGCAAAATGCGCTTTTTAGTAACTTTTAAAGTCCTGCTCTTGTGAGAAGGTCTACAGAAACATGTAACACAGTTGTTTGGCTGCAGTTTTATTTAGGACTCGGATACTTCAATCATTCAGCTGGTACTGTCTCGAATATTTTCAGACCTCTAAATCGTCAAATAGCCAACACCTATATAAATATGGGTGGATTTCATTATTATTACCAATCTCTAAGTTACACAAAGCACTTCCTCAAACGCCTGACCGAACCTATTAGCCTCTTAAACTGAAGAAAATAGTGAACAACCACAAAGAAAATCGACAGTGGTTTACACATATCAAACGAAATTTTCCAGGTTCAACACAATTTATCTTCCTCATCTACACCTATGATGAAGGTACCTAATCACCATACCCATCACTGAATATTTCATCACCCATCATCAGTGATGTTATCGCAGATGATATCAACTATCATTGCATTTAATTCCGTTAGTTTATAGAGGTTTCATTTGTATAACATTTTATTCCAAGTTACAGCTATGTTTCAAAATAAGCAAACTTCAAATATTAATATATTTGAAGCTTGTGTATTTTAAGCCAGAGTTGTTAATTCGAAATAAAGATCAACTGAATACAATTATAATTATTTCTATTAATATAACAAGTGTGAAAGTTTGTTACTCAATTACACGAAAACAGTTTAACAGATTTGGATGAAACTTGGCACACAGATAGACCATGTCTCGGATAACTTTTATCTGTAGGCTTGTCAGTGGCAGTCAAGCTAAATTTATAATTTTTACCCGAAGGCAGAAACTAGTGATTTTTAATAACAAATACAATTTACGAGCCTCCAATCCATATAGTAAATAATTATAAGCTTCGCTTAGGAGGTTATACTGAGTCAAACTGTTTCCTCACTGCAATGCTTTACCTATCTTTACTAATACTATAAATGCAATTTATAGATTTGTAGTTTTGCCAACTTTATGAACTGAACTGCATGATATTTTTCATATGTTCATATGGTTAATTTATGATGCGGAGAATGACATAAGCAGTAATCCCACTTTCTGTAAGACAGAACTGTAGTAGTTGTAGCTATCTATATGTAACACCGATTTTAGTGATGATTTTTGTACATAATCTATACTAATATTATAAAGCTGAAGAGTTTGTTTGAACGCGCGCTGATCTGAAGGGAACTTCTGGTTTGAATAAAAACAAATCTTTTGGTTTCAGATAGCCCATTTATCGAGGAAGGCTATAGGCTATATAATTTCACGCTACGACCAATAGGAGCGTACCATCAATGAAAAATGTTGCAAAAACGGGGCAAATTATTTTATGTGTAGCAGACAAAGTTACGCGGTTCAGCTAGTTCCAATATACACTTATGTATGTTTTACATCAAATACCTCTATAAATTAACGGATATAAACGTGTGGTAGTAAGCTGTGGTGGGATCCACATGACCCTACTCGGCTTCAAGCCGCAGGTATTCTACCTTGGTGATCTTCTTGGGGTCAGTCGTGCCAGTCTCCAGGACCTCCACCTTCTGGTACACGTTGGGAGAGTTCAGCCAGCGGGTGCGCTCGCCTGTCTTGCCCTGACCCTTCTTCCATATCCTGCAGAAGTTAAATAAGTTTAGGTTTTAAAATACATATATACATACATAGGGTCATTGCCTATATCCTTTAAAGAGTATGCAGTGGTGTATAAGATTCTCGATCCATGTATTGTCATCAACCAGTACCAGTAGTGCAAACATTTTTATTTATTGCTGCCGAATGTCCACCTCGTGGTAATCAGTTTTCGTAGTGTATGTGATGGAATTGGGTAGAAACGAGGTGAGAGCAAAAAGGGACTAAGGATTAGGTCTCCTTCCTGGACAAAAAGCAACAATTCAGTAGTATAGTAGTAATTCACGTGGCTATTATACACATATATGATTAACTTACCCTTGCTTGTACAACTCTTCCTCTTCAAGCAGATATCCCAGTGAGGAGACCGCAGGCGGCACCTCCACGTCATTTTTCGGTCGCGGAACGTCATTCTGTTATTATATAAAAATATTTTAATATATAGCTTGTAACAGGAAACTGTGAGGGTCGTACAGTACAAGTAATGTATTAGAGAGTTGTAAAATATTATAAGCTGAAAAGTGGTAACCGCGACTTATAACTAGCACCGATGCCAAGAATACAGCTGAGTTTCTTTTTCCAATTGTTTATAGTAAAGTGATTTCAATAGTATATTTTATTTCCATTTATAGTCCTAGGGGAATCTCTGTGTGACAGGGGATATAAAATTGTTTCAAGTAAGTACAGTGGCAGTACCTTCGTACAAGTCCAAAAACTCGTGTGCCTTACTGAAAATTTACGCTCTAGAATCTATATCAGTCCAGTATTTGAAACGCTAATCAATGGCAGTAACGAAATCAAAGTCATGTCAATTAATTTGATTGGCTGTTGCTAATGTAGTCAGACAATCACAGTAGTTTACATTCATTTGACTGTCTGTTAAATAATTTTTGTGTTGAACTTCCATTCCGAAGCAGGGGGTTACTGTTTAAACGATAATACGAAGCACCCTTACACCACTCTAAATAAGTAGGGATGTTCATGAGTTTTATATAGGCCTTATCACAAGGCTAAAATAATGTCACTTAGGGAGCGATGGAGAGAGTTATGCTCAGCGTTTCTCTTGGGAATTGGATCAGAAATAAGGAGATCCGTAAGAAAACCAAAAAAGCCGACATAGCTCTGCATAGCCACGCTGATTTAGTAATAAGCAGGGCACATAGCTCGTAGAATCTATGGAGAAAGGTTCTGAAGATGCAGCAAGGGTAGGTTCTCCACCAGGTGGATTGACGACCTGGTAAGGGTAGCGGTAGTGGTCCAAGACCGGTCTTTGTGGAAATCCTTGGAAGAGGCCCATGTCCAGCAGTGGACGTGTTTCGGCTGACGTGATGTAGATGATGGTGTATAGTCGTTACCTTGACGAGCGGGTGTCGGTAGATGTACCCGGTGCGGAAGCCTGCGTTGTCGAGCATGCGCATGAGCGCCTCGAACTCCTCGCCGCCCACGCGCCACTTGGCGCCCTCCGCCGGCGCCGTGCGCGACTGCTCGTACATCTACAACATACATACAACATCATTTATATACAAAACAACATAAAACATGGTTACTGTTTGACGAATTTATTTGAATTTTGAATTTTAATGCAAGGACCATTTCATTGCAGCGCACGAGAACTAAGTATTCGACTCATTTCAAATCAGTAGAGTAGAATAAAAACAAGGTAGAAAAAGTAAGAAACTAAATATTATTTTTATACTCATTATTACTATTTTTTTCTAATTATTACATTTTTAAATATAAATAAAAAACATACATATTCAAATTATTTTTATTATTATTACAAAATTAAATTATGTCAATTTAAAATTAAGTTAAAGTCAAGTCAAAAACAAATCTAAGTCAAGTCAAAATTAAATCGAAGTCAATTCAAAATCAAGTCGAAGTCAAGTCAAAATCAAATCGAAGTCAATACAAAAATAATGCATTAAGCTTGGTGCCGCTCACCTGTCTCCGTGTGTCCTCGTCGATGAGCGCGAGTTCATCTACGGGCACGGCGGCGAGGCGCAGCTGTATGTCGCAGGCGGCCGTTAGGTTGCGCGCCTGGAAGAACGCCTCCTCCAGCGTGGCGCCGCAGCACAGCGCGCCGCCGGAGCTCAGCATCAGCACCTTCGCCGACGGGCCCAGCGCGCGGACCAGCTTGTCGCGCTCCTCGTTGTCCAGGATACCTGCGCACGACACACTTGTACTACCGGCCCAGCGTGCGCACGTGTGCGAGGGCACGTGTACTGACCGTTGGGCACGCGGTGGTAGGCGATGTCGCCCAGCAGCGCGGCCTCGCTGCAGAGCGGCAGCAGGCCGCGGCGCAAGGCGGACACGGCCAGCGCCGCCGCCGAGCGCACGTGCAGCACGCAGCGCACGTCGGGCCGCGCCGCGTGCACCGACGCGTGCAGCGAGAACCCTGCGCAGACACCCGCCTCGTCAGTCGGTCGCTTCTAGTACACCCTACGGACTCTCAGCCTAAAGCCTCGGTAGTGCTCGTCGTGCAGACAACATTATTCTATTTGCTCCTAACATCATAAACTGAACCGTTGCTAGACACAAGCCTTCACTCAGTTTTAAAAAGGGATATACCAGCACGCTGATACAATGCGGATTGGTATGAGAAAAGTTAGGTCAAAGTCGAACACGCCGGCCTAGTGAGGATTGATTAGAGAAAGGTTAGACCACAGTCCACCACACTGGACTAGTGTGGATTAACATAAGATAGATTAGATCAAAGTTGCGGGCCGCCCTATTGAGGCGGTGGACGGAGGACCTGGCTCCACCGGCCCCGGGCCAGTGGACGGTGGAGGCCATTCGCCCGGTCCTCCGGGGGTGGATAGGGCGGCGATTCGGGTCGCTGACCTTCCGACTGGTGCAGGTGCTTTCCGGGCACGGATGCTTCGGAAAGTATTTGCACCAGATCGCGAGACGGGAGGCGACCCCGGCCTGCCACGAGTGTGGGGCGCCGGAAGACACGGCGCTCCACACGCTGGAGGCGTGTGCCACGTGGGGGCCGCAGCGGCACACGCTTTCGGCTATAATAGGCGGAGATCTCTCCCTGCCGAGCGTGATCAACGCCATGCTCGGCGGCGAGAGGTCGTGGCAGGCAGTGGTCTCCTTCTGCGAAGCTGTCATGGCGCAGAAGGAGACCGCGGAGAGGGTCAGGGAGAACAACCTCCTCGCTGACCCTCTCCGGCGCAGACGGACGGGAGCGAGAAGGCGACGATTTGCCCGCCTTTTCGCTCCTGTATAGTGGGGTCACTGGTACAGAGTCGGGGGACTCTCTACCGGCTTGCACGGCCTTCCTTCCATAGGTGCTGAGGTGCTGGGGCCCGGTCACCATCAGCCGGGCCAACCGCCGGGGCGGGATGGTGATTGCTAACGCGACCCCATCCCGCCCCACTCCGTCGGCGGAGGGACTGCTCACCCCAGGTTTTTAGTGTGTATACCGACCCCCTTCAGGGGTGGAGAGTCTCACATAACCACCCTTCCCTCCCCCCCTCCCCCCTCGGGGGAAGGGGTATCCATAAAGGATTTTCCTGGGTCAAAAAAAAAAAACCAAGCATAAGATAGAAATCTTATGCTTGCACATAAGATTTCGATCTGTCTATGACATTTGATTCTGTTTCACATAATTTATTATTGTGTAATACTGAAAAAGTATAGAATCCATGGCTCTGCATTTCAATGGTTTAGAAACTACTTGTAGGATAGAATTTAATGTGTCTGTAGTTTCTCAAATATAATAGTAATCATGAATTAAAAGACTACCGATTTTAGGCATAATGGTTCAGGTGTGCCAGAGGGAAGTATGTTTGGGCCTCTTCCATTTTTATTGTATGTAAATGATAATAATAAATGATGATAATATTTATTCTCTATGTGAGAAGGGTTAGACCACACTCCATCACGCTAGCCTAGTGCGGGTAGGCAGACTTGACATTACATCTTCTCACTTTCACACATGCAAATTTTATCACGAAGTTTTCCTTAGCCGTTAAAGCGAGCTAAAATTTAACTTTTTATAATAGAGTACATACTGTTAGAAAAATGTTTATTATTCAGGTACTTATGTTACCATATGTAGGTGGAAGAAACAATGCTGGAAGGGAATGTATTCAGATGAAATGATATATGACGTATAAAAGTATACCTTCAACGTTAACGGGGAAGTTGGTGGTCCCCTGGTCTTGCACGGCACCTTGCATGTCGACCTTGACGAGTGACGAGGCGGTCACCTCGTGCGGCAGCAACCCGCGGGGGGTCGTCAGCACCGACTCCATCGCCGTGTTCAGGCGGGCGGTGATCTGCCCTGTGATGCCAGCTGGAATGAGGACGAGAACATTAGTTTAATTTATGTGTTTTGTTTATACTCAACCTGTCAATTCTTGGAATGACATAAGTACATAATTGTAAACCTATTGTGTCAGGCTGCCACTCAATAGGTTAAAAATATTTATGTTCTGTGTAGGGCTCTCTCGCCATTGCCAGTACTCCAGTTCTTGCAGTATAGATATTATAATTATAGTACATTTTCTTGGTTGTCTTATTTAGTAAACAAATATTTATTTATTTAAATTTTATGGCATACTAGTAGCTAGACACAATACATAGAGACATATTATCTTAATTTCTTGTGATCACTATTTCTTAGAGAATCGATATAGTCTGCAGGCGGTAACTAAATTATTTTATAACTAACTTTTGCCCGTGGCTTCACTCGGGAACGGTTCTTTTTCTATATATGAAATTTCATGATGACCGGTCGAGAAGTTAAGGTATGAAAGCGTAACAAGCAAACACGAAAGAAAAGGACATACGGCACCAATAGGTAAGAACTGTTCTCGTAGCAGCGGGCAAAAGTAATGTGCAATATCGGCTAATACAATTAAGTAATCGAAAGATCCAATAGAATGTTTTCCTTGCATTGTAGGTTGCAAACTTTGTGCTATTCATAACAATCAAGAATAGAATTAGATTCGGTCATGATTTGATTAAGAAGTTTTCGATGTTCATGACAAATGGAACAATTTTACCGCGTTCTTCTCAACGTATCATCAAACGTGTTACACTAAATATGCTTCAAGACATCTTTCAGCTCAGCACGAGGTATCCGGAGTATCACGAGAGAGTTTAACAATGAATGAGCGATGGGATTGGTGTTTCTATTGAATAGTTATGGTGGTCAATCCGGGGGTGCGTAGTGGGTACCTCTCTTGGCAATTCTTGATATGAAGACAAGACCTGTTAATACCTGACATTCAAAGGTATCTTTAGCATTGGCCGATGCAACAGACCCCTCAGTTATAACTTCTAAAAAGATTTTCACACGCCTTTACTATGTTATAAAATATGGTCATACAACGACAACAGGACATCTGAAATATAAATATAGTAATTCTACTTTCTATTCGCATTGAAAATACCATATGTTTTCTATCCAATGTTTAAGTTCACTATTTTTATTAGTTTTATTATTATTTATGGATACTTTTTCGTGCGATTTAAATACAGTGAGGGCACATCTATATTTAATTATACTTTTATTTGGCATCTTGCACAGAAGGTATTATCACTGTGTCACGGGCGACTTTACAAAAATTCGAACAACGGACACGAAGAACACCCAAATTCAAAACAAATATTCTGGGTTTATATAATCTTTGTCACGTGTAGGAACCGAACCTATAATACTCGGCGCAGTGGCAACGGCAAGGCGACCACTTAAACCACTACGCTAGTCCGAGCACCAGTAAAAAACTACTTTGGCAGTAGAACCAACAAGTATTTAATCCCTACAATATATAACAAACGTAGATGGCTTAGAGACATGAATATTAGAATAAGTAAATGATCTCTAAAACACAAGCTACAGACACTGCTACTCGCTGAACTCACAGATAACTGTCACGCTTAGGTCCTCAAGTTGCTGTAATGTGTGTAATGGTACCTAATGCAATATGTATTTTATTTTTTGTTTTATAATTAAGCTTAGTGCATGTACCTAGTTATTATAAATTAGAGTGTTCCTGCCGACAAACTGTTAAGCAGTTTGGTGGAATTTAAATGTTTAAATTCATATGTTTTGGACTTAATAAATATTTTTATTATTATCCGTGTAATCAATTACCCAGGGGCATACAGGGGCTCAGCACTACCGATAGTGTTATAGGGGATCTTGGGCACCCCCAGCTTTACTGACGCTACATTTAGGTTGGTTGCTAGATTCAGGGTTGAGCGGCTAGTGCCATTGAGTGATCTAGGGCACCCGCAGGCTGTATGGAGTTAGCGGTAGTGCCTGTCAGGGTTAAGCTGATAGTTCCATAGGGAAGAACTAGGGTACCTCCAGGTTTACTGAATCTAAATTTAGGTTAGTTGCTAGGTCTAGGCAAAGGATTGAGCAGATAATTCCATAAGGAGGGTCTAGGGCATCCACAGGCCGTATGAAGTCAGCGATAATGTCTGTGAGGATTAAGCTAATAGTTCCATAGGGTCTAGGGCACCCTCACGTGGTGGTGTGTGGTACTCACTCTGCGTCCATCCGAAGAGATCGACGAGGCGGTAGACTGCGGCTAGCTTGCAGCGCAGGATCTTCTCGCCCTTCTCGTAGCCCACGCCCTCGATGCCGCGGATATCGTTGATCGGCAGCACGCACGCCGGACCCTGACAACACAACAAGTATTTAAAATAGAGACAAACTGATATCACGAGTTCAACGAGGTGTACATAATGAGTAATTTTAATTTGTTTTTAACATAGTAAATATTATTTGTATAGTTGAAGTGGACTCTATATTTATGAAGAAGTTACAGCCAGCGACAATAGCTGGCGTGTTTCTCATACATCTTAAACTAGACCCAGAATCGCGCTAGCAAAATTATATACATATATTATATATTAAAAGCGTTATTATATTGTATTCGGAGAGCGTTGATGGCCCGCTGCGTGTAGTTGACCCACAGATTGCAGGTGTAGAGAGTTTGGCAGAATGCTTTAAACATAAATAAAGCCTGCCCGGGCTGCCAGGTACGATCATTTAGCCTGGTTAGAGATATCTTTGTGTAGATGGAGGATCAAACCAAACAGTTATGTGTCGTACCCTGAGGCTGCCGGTGTGCAACCTGCCGCCGACCATTTCTCGGATGCGCTGCAGTAGCGGCGCGTCGTTGCCCTCGTGCATCTGCTGGTCCAGCACGCGCTCCAGCTCCTCGCGGAACAGCTTCGACGACATCAGCGCTTCCACGCGCTTGCGGCGCTCCATCTCACGGACGTCCTGCAAACATACAATAATACATTATTATGGGGCAGGTGAGTCTGTAGCGAGTAGGTCAGTAACCAAGCTCAATAGGGAATCGGTCATTCGCCTCTGCATGTTGGACTCATGTCTCCAGGCCTCCCAAACACTATCATCATCTATATAAATGTAATGTGTGAGCTCACTCCTCTTAGTAAAGACACTTTTTCGTACGACAAGTATGGCGAGGTTTCAATTCGCGGATTGCATAGATGATCATTTGTGGATTATACATAATTTATAATAATTAACGAACATCGTTCAATCGACCATTGTATGTTTTACAAAGTGCCCTGCGAGAGGGAAGAGGGCGCTTGGTTCCTTTACCATGAGGCAAATCGCAATCGGACTGAAACTAGATTTAAACACGGTGATTAAGCTAGTTGTACATGGAGTGTTTATGGCGGCAGTTAGATGGTGTATGGTAGTGTGCGGTGGTATGTGGTGATGTACTGTGGTGTCATGATGTGTGGTGATGTATGCTGGTGTGTGATGGTGTATGGTGGTGACTGGTGTAGCATAATGGTGTATGGTGGTGTAAGGTGGTGTATAGTGGTGATGGTGGTGTATGGTGGTGTGTGGTGGTAGTATACTCACGGCGTCGATGTCAGCGGGGCGCTGCTTCATTCTCTCGTCCTCCTCCTCGGTGGAGATGGCGCCGGTGCCGTTCGGCAACGTCTCTGCGTCGGTCTCGGCCATCGTGGGCGGCACGGTTGCTTACTCTGCAGACAACACAACAAACAAACATTAATATCGTTATATGTATATACAGTTATATGGACATTGGCTATTGGGATTAGCTTGAGTTGAGGTAATACTCAAACCAAAAAGGAGGATTCTTTTAAAAAGCATTGGTCTTGCGGTCTAAAGGGCGTGGGTTCAAATTCCTCAACCCACCGAAATATGTATATACTATACTCTAACACAAGTATATTAGCTGAAAGTGTTCACGGATATAACATTAATTTGAAACGAAATTGCAAGCACACTTTAAAAACATAGTTCTGATTTATACAACTTCACTTCGAGACAATGCAAAGACCACCATCTTAGTCTCCCTGAGTGACAGCAACCGAAAGATCGCTAGGACAGTTTCAATTAAATAGTATCAAAACAATATTATTAAAACACCGCGATTATCCAATTAAAGTACGGTTATGTATTACAGAAACTAGTTTATTGAATGGTCCGTATCTAGTATTAGCAGCATTCATAAAATACCTACTGGCACCACTATAACTAGACAGCTTGTACGTTCGTTTTCCACTTTAATAGCATAAACAACTGAGTCAAGAGATAGCTCATTATACCTCCGAGCATGACGCATGACGCGTATATTCGTCACGGCACATTATCCTTAATAAGACCACAAATGTTTCTAGGTAACAGAACGAACAGAATGAGAGAACCGATTAGCAAAGTGCCCTGAATGGCTCCTGTGATAATTCATTCATTACACGTTTAGCTTGACCTCAATGGATTTACGTAATCGTCTGGTTTTGTAGTAAATACTGTTGATAAATATATACATACATAGACTCACAGAAATTCCCGTGAGGATAGGCAGGGGTCTATAACACACACATTTCTCTAAGTGCGGCCTCGATGGCGTAGTGGTTAGTGTAACCGACTGCCACGCCTGAGGCCGCGAGTTCGATTCCTGCACAAGTCAAACATGTGTGCATGGACATGGATGTTTTTTTGGTCTGGGTGTTTCTATGTATAATATGGATGTATATATTTACAAAAAAATGTATTGTCTTCTGTTTACGCGAATATTATTCATTGAAATTAAACTACTATATACGGATTTTATCGTGTTATTCATTTGACACTTTATTACATAATTTTGAAAACTGTTACACTACTACTACTATTAAACTTTACTAATTTTTAAGCTAATTGAATTATTATTAAAACTATTAAAACTATTTAGATTTAATTTAATTTTACACTTTCTCCGACGTTTCGGTTGCTTTTCAGCAGCCATGGTCACGGGGAGGTCTCCCCGTGAAAAAAAAAGTACATACATAATATGTATAATTTTTTTTTTGATAAACTTCTATATTTATAACATATGTATGTATGTTTATCCATTGTCTAGTAAGTACCCATAGTACAAGCTCTGCTTAGTTTGAGCTAAATGGTGTTGTGTGTATGTGAAATAAACTATTATTGTGATAGAATATTATATGTTTTACGGTATACGGTACAGGGGACGAGTCTAAGCCGGTCTTGTATGTGATCGAATTCAAAGCTTCATCATTTACATTGCAAGAATGCATATGACGATACGATCAGCGTCCACTAGCTAATCTTTTTCTTTTTAAAAATGCCTCGTCCACGCTGGGAATCATGCCTATGTTGCGATGGTTTTTACCAACATTTAAACAACGGACTCAAAGAACATCCAGTCTCGGAACAACTATTTGTGAAGCACACAAATGTTTGGTCCGTGTATCTCTCATTTGCATCCAAATCCTAAGAACGGTTTACGTGTGATTTGAGTTACAAATATCTTTGCAAAATGTCATATTTATAATATTAGTTTGACAACGGCTCTTCTACCGAGTTGGTAGCCCTATACCGTAGTCGTAACGGACAGACAGACTCATTCAATTTCCTATATCAATCTCTTTTAATACCGTAACTGTTATTAGATGATTAGGCATCACGATTCAGCTGCGATTGCCTAAATAGGTCCTCAATTACGGTACAGAACAGTAGTGATTGCATGGATGGCGCGTGGTTTAAATCCCCATCCCACATATCCCCACATGGGATAAAAATTATGTGAACCAAAGATAGTTGTTTCTTGTCTCGGAGTTCTGTGTCCGATGTTTGAATATTTCTTAAGTCTTCACGTCACAGAAATCATTTCTAGTGCAGGAGTTGTCTTTTATTAAACACATACATAGTCCGACGCCGTTGGCAAACAAAGATATATAACAAAGACATTTCGCCAGCTATTTACTGACCCACGTAATACAGGTAGTACGAGTAGTAGAGCCTCGCTGCTGTCAGCGCGAGTGCCGGCTCGACCGGGAGGGACCACCCTCTCACAGAATATCGACGTGAAATACCAGTATTCCTACTGTTGTGTTTCGTTCGGTGAGTGAGAGTGCCGCTCTTTCCCCCTTCCCGCTCCTTGTCCTTCCCACTTCCTTTTTCTCTTATTCTTTTCCTAAAGGCTGGACAACGCGCAAGTGACGCCTCTGGTGTTGCAGGCGTCCACAGGCTACGGTGACCACTTGTTTGCCACCTTAGTTATATAAAAAGTAAATAAAAAAATGAGGCAAGTCTGTTGTCTTCTACCGGACACATTTCAGACACCATACTGTAATTGAGAATTATATTTCCTGTTTTTTTTTATATTCTTGATTGTAAAACCCAAAAACTCTTGGCCCAGTTGATATGCTTGATGAATATACTATTATCGTGTACCCAATTGAATCAATTCAGTCAATGTAGTCCATATGTACAGCATAATAGCACATGTAGAGTATACCATATCTATTATATTCGTAACTGCTGCATGTCTAGGCATTCAATGTATGCATTGAACGAGATTGATATAGACAATTGAATCAGTCTGTCTGTCCACTCGCTCGTATAATGTTTATGATGTGCTTCGCCTACTCAAATGATTCACGGCAAAGTATACTTGTCTAGAATGAAACTAAGTATAAATTGTACTGTATTGTTCTTCTAGTGCCTATAACATCGTTTTATAAGAAATTAATATATTCTTTGTCATAATCGACTTTAATAAATTATATTTAAACAACTAAAATGCAGAACGCTTATTAATAAAAGAAAGATGTTTGTATTAAAAGCAGCCGTAATATTTACCGTCAGCTATTATTTTTAGTCTACTGTTAAAAAATAATTATCTAGTTTATAGTCGTCATGACTTTAAATATCTCCAATAACTCTATGCCAGTTCAACGCGTATATCACAACATATTATAAAACAAAGTGCCACGCCACGTCTTCGCAATAAACTCAAAAACGACTGAACTGATTTTCATGCAGTTTTCACCAATAAACATTGTTCATTCATGAGGTAGGTTTAGGTGTATAAATTGTTAAGATTTTGTACTAGCCATGCGAATCCGGGGCGTGTCGCTAGTTCAAAATAATAGGAGAGGAGCATATTGCCATAATTATATTGGTCACATTGCCAGAATCCACATTGCTACAATTTTTTTTAACAATATACCTTATTAACACCTACTCAGGAATCGAACCCGGTACCCCACGATCGATCGTACGCGCGTACCTATGCCACGAAACCTACAGCACATTCAGACAACAACGGATACTACACACAACGATATAAAGAAACTGTTAGTCTGTATATAGATTTCGGTTTCCGTTTTGCGAGTACTGAATACGAATTGCGAAATTGAACAATGTTCTACACTGACTCACAGTCTATACATACATACATTCACGGCTGGACCCTGGAAGGGTAGGCAGAGAGTACTTAGTTATATTTTCTATAGCTCTGGCCAAAAAGCACGCTAGTAAGTGAGAAGTATTAGTTTTAGCGGCGGTAGCCCAAGGAATAAGGCATTGGACTTGTGATCGAGAGGTCGCGGGTTCGAATCTCACCCATTGCACTACTGACGTGCCCACTTTAACACAATCATTCTAGCTTAGCTGGAGGGGTTAACAAGAATACTGGTAATTTGAAACCCAAATGTCTAGTAATCTTTTAAAAAAGGGTTTACTGTCTCGATGGCGCAGGTGGCAGCGAATGCTGTGGTCTCTGGTTCAAAAGCCAGACGAGCTAACAAAAAAATTCTGTGTATGTCTAAATAAATTAATAAATTGTTTATTTCGATTTCTAGTACATCCACAATGATATTACAATATTTAGAATAACTTTTCTTTATCTCAGCTATAAGTCACAGTTCGTCACCCGATGGTGTTATAAAGTCCCATGTCTCAATGCGCATGTGCGGTTGTGCCTGAGTCTGATCTCTCTCCGGTCGTGACAGATTGCCGTCTCATCAGACTATGATGAGTCAGGGAATAGCCTGGCCAAAATTACGTGTGGAGGAGCTCGCCTGTGCAGCGGTAGTGAATACGACTGCTAGTCTACTCAACAAGTGCTTTTTTGGTCAACTTTTTTCAGCAGTCTCGGAATAATATGAACGAGGTGTCAGACATTTGAAAAATTTCAATTTGTTTATGAGATATTTGCAAAAACTAAACCCTCTTTAATTTTTTTAGTTAATTGTTAATAGCTTTTGCAATTTTTGCAAGCGGAAATGTAATTTTTTAAAAATCATCTTGCCATTCCGAATCGAATGAAACCTCGTTCATATTTTTTCGAGACTGCTGAAATAAGTTGACCAAAAAAGCACTTGTTGACTAGACTATGCTGCTGTGCATTATGTTTGAGGTACGATTCACGGCTTGGACAGAGTTATTTAGATTTTCTGTCAAGCAGTTCTCAATAGTAGCGATTTTCCAGAATTACGACTTCTCGTTACTGGATTCTATTACGTAGAGCTTAAAAAGATAGTTCACGAAGCACATGTCGCATCCTTAACAAAACAGAGACTTATCTCAGTATTTTGGATTAAACAAATTTGAACTCTATTGCAAAGATTTAACACAAATATAATATTAGAATTTAACATATACAATTAGAATTCAAATTGCCTTAATTTCAAATTTCGACTTAAGTCGCTGTTTTATTAAGAGTGCGATGTGTGTATGTAATATAACTCTGCCTTTCCTTTCGTGTATAAAATAATAAAATATTCAATTCATTCACAATAAAGCCCTTATTCGCCCAGTTAGAACATAGACTGTCCTTTTACCTAAGCCTCTAGATCCCTTGATCTAACCCTAGGTCCATTAACCGTGGATGTCCTTGAATTCGTTATCAACAAGACATCCACCGGCATGCGGTGTTATGTAGAAACCCAACACGTATAAAATAATCGTTCCATACCAGTTTGATCGTCCAAAACCATTACAAAGCTGGCGTGGGCCTCAAAGTATCCAACTATAATTACTATACTATATAATTACGCTATAGCCGGCTCGCCTGTAGCCTTAGATAAAAAACGTTGTACTTTAAACTTTAGAACAAAAGATTTTAAATATTTGACTGCCGTAAAGGGGCATGTTCTATAAAATGTATTGAATCTTTTATATATACAGGGTGTTCCAGAATATGTGAATCAAATTGTAACGAGAGATTACTTAGGTAAGGACCTATCAAATGTGCAAAATAAAAAGATTATGGCATTTGTGTAAAAATAAAAATCTATTTTTGGTGATAAAAAAATACACTATAATAATGCGGCAATTACAAAACTACGTCAGGTTAAAAAAAAATATCAATATCAATCCTTATCAATCCTTCACAAATAATAATCCTCGTATCAATCCTTCACAAATAATAATAGTGCAATAAAAAATTGGCCATAAACGAAGTACCTGTAGCTGAAAGTCTGAAAAAGTCGTATATTTTTAAAACCTTATTTTTACAGGACTGTCATAATTTTTTTAGCACATTTCAATGGTCCTTACCTAAGGAATCTCCCGTTACAACTTGATTCACATATTCTGGGACAGCCTGTATATAAGGCCACACGCCTATTTTCCCGAAAGGGCAGACAGAATTGAATTAAACATACTATAATATCCCAATTCATTTCCTTTCATCCCATCTTCTAAAGTACGTGAGCCCTCACAATTCTTACTGACCTGTCCGATATTTGAAAAGATCGAGACTCCGTAAGAACCAGCTTAAGGCAAAAAGGCTGACCCATGCGTGGTAAATGGGAACGGGTGGTAACTGATACGCCTTGGTTTCGTGGATTTTGGAAATACATTTTCCACTTATCTTATCAATTTAGTCCAGCATTGCTTTTATTGTGTACACGTAAGTGAATGCTTCTATTCTACCATAAATACAGATATACTTATTGCCTGTCATGGATGGTGAGTGGTTTAATAGATGCAGCTTTTCATGTATGTAGCCTCCGTACAAAACTGATTTGTAAAATGAACAATATTACAAACTTAGCAATCAAAATGAGTAGCCGCCGCCTTGGTTCTAGGACCTTGCTTTGCTGAACAAGGCAGCAGGTAAATTCATATTAATAAGTATAACTTTGACTTTCATACGTGTTACTTTGTAACATACATGAATAAACATATTTTTTATTAAATTTAAGCACCGCCACCAATACATTGGCCTCGTTGACGTCGACCACTCAAAAACATTATATTTTTGTTTCATTAGATTTAAGCACCGCGACCAAAACGTTAACTTTTAGACCGCTCAGAAACACCCAGCAAAACGTCGAATCTGACACTTCTGCTGATCCTTATGGAGACAAGCCGTGATGATACGCAAGTATCACTCACAATAGCCAATAATTATTTCTGTAGTGCCATCAGAGGGCCCCACGGAACATGCTCCACAACCGTCAAATGTGTCGGTCACGGCGGGTCAACGACCCCGGCGCCATGTTGAAATTTCACTCACTCTATTGTGTCGGACATTGATTTACTAGCGTGTACGGCTGGACGCCAGACTGGGGTAGGCAGACTTGTATTCAGGACGTCTGTTTATGGTCTGGTTTGGTATAGCAACCTAATTTTTGTAGCAACAATATTACACTCGGTAGGCGGCAATAAGGCTCTATTAAATAGAATCTGAATCGTAATGTAGGCCTAATACACCTATGCGTTCAAGAATATATAGCGTGAGACTATATAATATATAATATACATTCTGTCTGACTGAGGTATTCAGACACCATGTTATCAATAAGTAAGATCTTCTTAGGAGTCCTGCAGACTGCGATTCTAAAGAGATTGACCGTCTGGCCGTGCAATGGGGCACAAGTGGGCACTCTCAAAGTTCGATGGGACTACAATCTGACACGACCGGCGAGAAATCAGGCGCAAGAACAATGGGTTAATGTGCACACAGAAGCACGGGGGCATGTAACACCGCAAACCGTATAATGCCGGGCTGCTTTTTGAGAATTTCTTATCAGAATAAACCTATAGAATTTTTCTGACAAGAAATTCTGTGTATGTTGCTCTCCCTAAAACCATACTCGGCAAAATACATTGTTAAAACACCTACGCCAACTATATATATACATATATACGTATATTTTAAAGTACCACATATAAATACGTGATTTATTGGGCTCTTTACCATGCTGGAACTGAACGATGCATACAGTAAAACCGGAAACACTTCACATTCACACCTTCCTAATCTGGGTTTCGAACCCGGTGCCTCACGATCGTAAGCTTAAAACTACCACTGCACCAATGGATCAGTTAAAAATAGATACCAGTATTGAAAAATGAAAGCCTGCATAATCAATTCGATAAGCCATTTGTTTCCGATTCTGTCGGTAATTACGCGACATCACTTTCTAACAAGGGCAGTAAGATAAGGACAAAAATATTTTAATAATCTATAACATCACGCCATCTTAACGAAGTGTAAACCAGAATTGTATTTATAGAAAAGTGATAATAAAGGAAGGTATTTGAGCGACGGTAGCTTTTAGCTGGATTTACGAACGAGAGGTCGTGGGCTCGAGTCCAACTATAGCACTACCGATGTGAACACACTACTGACACAAATATGTTAGCTTAACTGGATGGGTTAACAAAAGTTCTAGTAACCCAAAGTCTATGGTCCGGAGTGAGAGATCGTGGACCGCCGTCGCCTCCTTCTGTGAGGAAGTAATTTCCATCAAGGAGGCGGCGGAGCGGGAGAGGGTGCGCTTAAACCCTCTCCCCAACCGCAGAACCGGGCGCCGGAGGGCGCGAGATGACCTCCAGCCACCTTGAAGTTTGACCTGGGGGTGGTGGGCTGCGTGGGCCTGTTCGCCACCCGATCAGCACCAGGTCCGAGAGGCGGCGTGCGTGTTCCCACGTGCGCCTCTGTATCGTGTCTTTGTCCCCCCCGCTCAGGGGGATGGTGGAGGAAATATACTTCGCGCAGTGGCCTGCCATTTCACACGGCGGGCCGAAACCACGGCGGGGTCGCGATTGCATGTGAAAGCGATTCGCGCGGCCTCGCCGTCTATGGTTATGTCGAGGAACACCGTGGTAGGTTTAGTCGGTATTACCGGGGTATCTTTTCCCCGGTGAGCCCGACATAACCTCTCCGTCGCCCCGCGGAGAGGTATGCGTCAAAGCATTCCCCCACGTAAAAAAAAAAAAAAAAAAAAAAAAAAAAAAAAAAAAAAAAAAAAAAAAAAAAAAAAAAAAAAAAAAAAAAAAAAAACCCAAGTTGCATTACTTTATTTTTAAAACATGTTACACATTTCGTATAGTAAAGTAGTACAACGGACACAAAGAACACTCAGACTCGGAACAACTCTCCATAGACTACACAATTTCCAGCTCACGTAATCATCGAACCCACAACACTCGTCTATTATTTAACCATTTACATACACATCATGTTTGTATCAACAGAATCGACATCGCTACCTATACGTAGCATGGCCCTGATTCCCCGTGCGGCTGGGAAGCCCTACTTGTCCTACAAACCACACAACCCTATCTGGTATTGATTATTCCACTGTATACATTGCAGTTATTTTATTTATTTCCTTAAGTGGCAGAAGAGCCGAGCGCTCCACCAGGCTGACTGGTAACCATCGCCCATGGACTTGGAGAAAGAAATAGAAAGAAAGAATAAATAAATTATTTGAATCTCTATACATACATAATTTTAAAAGATACAATAAAAAATACAATTAAACAGAAGGCGGTACATGTAGATCAAATTGGGCAACTGTGTCAGCTATTGTCGCAGTATAGACTACAACGCTGGGACTATCACAGGCCTACGAATAATAATTTATTACAATGCATAAGAAAATAAAACATAAATAAATTAAAAAATAATAAATCTAAACTTATAAATAACAATATATGTATTTACATAATATTGTCTTACGTTTACGCCAATGTTATACATTGAAATTAGTTAATGTGTTTTTCTTTAAAATAAACAACGCGATGAAATCCGTATAGATTTGTTTTATTTCAAAACAATTTATATTATTTATATTATATTCATACATATACACATGTATGTATGTATTTGTATAGTCTGAAGTGAGTCTGAAGCCGCTGCCTACTCTTAAGGAGAACTCTAGGGCTCTGTCTATGTGCAATTTAACGTAAGGACACAAATTAAAGAATACTACCTGTTCTATTTAACTAACATTAAAAAAGAACAATTCTTTTTATACTATAAAAATCCATATATCATTCTCGCAGATTACCACACGATTAAGATATCTTATTAAAAAATCCAAAATAACCTATAATCCTTATATCAGAAGAGATTTTAAGCAACAGAATGTCCACATTTTACAATCTGTCAACACTAAAACCGTCAGGGAATTAGTAAAAAAAAAATAAACAAACGAAAAAATTGGTGAAAATTTTAAATTTGGAACAAGCGGAAGCGCATTCCTCACTCGCCCGCCGTCTATTTCGGACCTGCGTTAGAGCAATTCTTTTTTTGAAATAACTAAAATTAAATTCCTTTCAGGGCGGCACAGGTTGCTTTGTTTTGACAGGCGCTTAGCGTAGTCCTCCGTAGTTATAATAACATGTTGTCAACGGTTCGGAACCATCATTTTATTAACGTATTGATAACTTATATGAGCGAGTTTCCATTGCAGCGATCGAGTATTAAAAATCGGTTAAAAAAATCCCTATAAGCTAAGTAAATTTTTGTCGAAAATAAGGAACAGTAATCCTAACTAATATTATAAATGCGAATGTGAGTTTGTTTATTTGTCTATTTGTTACGCTTTCATGCCTTAACTACTTGACCGATCATCATGAAATTTCGTATACACGTTGTCAGAGAAGCAGAAAAGGACATAGAGTACATTTCATTCAAAAATAAAATACTCTTATGGCAGAAGCTAGTAATGAATGAAGTAAGGTTTAATTAAGAGTTAAAACATATATCGACTCCAAAAAAAGGATTTTATGTTAATAGTAATAGTGAATATAAATTCCGTGCAAGAGTTTAAGACCAAACTCTTATTTCAGAATATTGTCTTCTGTTTACGCGAATGTTATTCAATGATATTAAACTACTTTATCGTGTTGTTATTTAACACATTATGACATAATTTAAAAACTGTTACACTAATTTTACTATTAAACTTTACCAATTTTTAATCTAATGTCAGGTCGGGCAAAGTGTTATTTGCCTTTTTCGTCAAGGAATTCTCAACAACAATTAATCTGTGGCTGTGAATAGTTTGCCTCTAATACGTGATACATAAAACCATAATTGGTGAGATTTTGGTTTAAAGCACCTCTGCCTACTCTTTCGGGGATATAGGCGTGACACTATGAATGACACTATTTTGACATTCATAAGTGTTACTTGGTGACCTAAATGAATAAATGATCTTCGACTTTGAATGTGTAAAAATCGTGTAACAACGGACACAGACCACAAAGTTGACACCACGTTTAAGTTTTCATAACGGTAATGTATTCTAAGAAATATTGAACGTGATAAATTGTGAGTACACGTAGCATTGCGCTCGTATACCGGTATAAGGAGTAGGCAGACGTGTATATCGTTTATTCATTGTTAAGTATGTAATATTACAAATAATCATACATTGATTTCCATAATCATGTTTAAATCTGAGATATAATGATAATTAACGGAGTATTGAATATCTTTTTAGAATTTTTGTAACAGTGTATTAAATTTCACGCAGTAGTTTTTGCGTGATGCGCGTACATACATACAGACAGACAAATATTCTAAGATAATTGTTTAGGCTTCTATAGCTCATACAAAGACTTCAGTTTATCTTAAACTAGCGACCCGCCCTGGCTTCGCACGGGTAGTACAAAACCTTAACAAATTATACACCTAAACCTTACTCATGAATCACTCTGTCTATTGGTGATAAAGGCATGAAAACCCATTCAGTACTTTCTTTAATTTTTCGCGAACAGACAGACAGACACGTTGGGGGACTTTGTTTTATAATATGTTGTGATATCTTCTATGGACATATCGACCAGTTAGAATTCTATTATATGTATAGATTACCATAAAAAAAAGGAATTAAATCATGAGGTGAACACACACAAAGTGCTATTCTCCGCAAAACCCCCGCGCCCACGCGTAAGGGCGAGTGAGTCAGAGTTCGTTGACCCTGCGTAGGCGCAGCAAGCCTCCGCCGATATCGACTATTATGCATCAATTGTGTACGCCGCCTATGTTTATACTATTATGCTGTATTATCACGCTTTTTAACACGTTTCCGGGATTGGCAGGACTGTTGTTGTGGTTTTGCTAGACCCATTTTGATGTGACTGCGACGTTACTACGATAAAAATACAAACGTACCCTACGTTTGTATTTGCACGCAATCGTAATGTACGTTTGTATTTTCACGCAATTGTAATTCGTAAAGTTCCGTGTTTCAATTAATTTCGACTTTTGGTATGGTATAACGAAATCAAATAAGTTATGCAGCAGTGACAGCAACAATTTTAAAAATGTGCTCGTCCTGATCACTTTGGACTAAAAAAATGAACCGGAAATGTCGATGTAGGTAATACATATTATCTGTGCACACCTTTGGGGATAGAAATACGTACTTTTATAGTATTGTATACCTATATAAACAAAATTGCCTCCGTGGCGCAGCAGTAGTGAATGCGACTGCTATGCATGAGATCTCTGGTTCGAATCCCGGGTCGAGCCAACAAAAGGTTATTGAGTTTTCAGGTAAGAAATCTCAATAGCAGCCCGGAGTTAGGAAGTTGGCGGTGTTAGACACCTCTGTGCCTCGGAAAGCACGTAAAGTCGTTGGTCTTGCGCCTGATCTCTCTCCGGTAGTGTCGGATTACCGTCCCATCGGATCATGAGAGTTAGGGAACAGAGAGTGCACTTGTGTTTGCGCACACACTTGTGCACTATAATATCTCCTGTGTAGTTGGCCAGTCTCGCTGAAATTCGGTCTGGAGGATATTATTATTATATTATTATACCTATATATGGCACTCGAATAACTAGAACTAAACAACCAGCCCAATGGATAAGGCATTGGACTTGCGTTCTAATCTCATCCACCCCACTTCCGACGTGAACCCAACTTTAACACAAGCTTAGCTAGAGTTAACAAGAATATATCGTAATCGTTAGATTAACTTAGTATTTGACCAATCCATTTTTAAAATACTGGTTGTCTATGTGACAATATATTTTTTAATATTTTAATATCTAGTTTACCTTAGGATTACTATAGATATATTATTTTATTTTTTTAATTACCTTTCAATTATTAAAATTTAAATAATAATTTGATTTCTTTATTTATTTGAATATAGAAAAGATTTAATTTAACATGAAAATAATGTAAAATATGTGGTAATTTTATTATCAATTTATGTTATTGCTATTCTGTGATCTGATATGCTTATAGCTTTTTTAAGAGTTGTTTATTTGAATAATTTATTATTCATGATAATATATGTGATCTGGATGTTCTCACATATATTAACATTTCGATCTTTTAACTTATTTTCCGTTTACAATAACTTAACTCACTTACAATTCATTTTAAGAGCAGCGATAGCTCAGTGGGGACACCAGCAGACTGCAACGCAGAGGGTCTCGGGTTCGAACCCACGTCGCGCACCTCTGACTTTCGGAAGTTAAATGACTTTTCGAAATTATGTGTGTATTGATTGACAATTATCGCCTGCTCCGTACCTCGGAGAGCACGTTAAGCCGTCGGTCCCGGCTGTTACAAACATCTATGGCAGTCGTTATTGGGAGAGTGTCGACACAAAAGATCCCACTGGGTCGAAGTGTCGCCGGTCTGCACTGACTGGCCCCCACATAAGATACATACAAACAATTCATTTTTTTAGGCTGGCCCTGTGTCGCTGGTGTCTTCACAAACAACAGTCTCAGAACAATAATTAGCGAATCTTACAAATGATTGTCGCGTCTAGGAGTCCAACCTACAACACTCAGCGGCGACATGACCGCCAGCCCACTACGAACACCATATCCCTCACTAATTACAAATATGAACGCGCTATTCATAACGCTATGAGTCAGAGACAGTAGTCTATGGTGTAGCACGCGGCCGCATGGTGGTAACCTTATTATACCAATTAGTGGTATGAGGCGGCCATTGTTAAGGTCACAGACCTTAAGGCCTGGCCAGGTCAAATGTACGTCTTCACAGTGTAACATGAGAGCTTATGCTTAAGGCAATTCCGATGACTTGAGTCAACGGGCTGAGTAGTGGTTTAGTGGTCGCCTCGCCACGGCTACTGCATGTTGTGGGTTCGATCACCACATGCCGATACGTCTTATTCAGGACATGGTCTATCTATGTGTCAAATGTTTAAATCCGTTGAACGATTTACACGTGACTGTAAAAAACAAAGAAGCCTCCTAACTAATATTAAAATTCTAATGTAAATTTGTTTGTTTGTTACGCTTTCACGCCTTAACTACTCGACCAAACCTCATGAAATTTTCCATACACATTGTCAGGGGTACAGAAAAGGAAGTACTTTTCATCCGGAAAAGTACTATTTCCGAGCGACGTGAAGGCAAAAGCTAGACTTACATATTTATCCTATTAGTAGAATTATGATAAAATATTTGTTATTATTTTGTGTAAAATGAGATAAAATATTAACAAGCAGGTGGCTCAGTGATCGACTTACATCACCGTCATGACTCACTTATCGTAGCGAGTAGAATACCCAGTACTTGTATTAAAATTGATTTTATATCTATTGAAATTTTATTTAGTGGCGGCTGCTGAAAATCAACCAAAACGTCACGCGTCGGGAAAATAGTAAATTAGTAGTTCAAATATCTAAAAGTAGATTTCTCTACTTGTAAGTATCAAGTATTGTTTCAAAGAACAGACACAAAGCACAATTCTACACGTAACAACTTTTTGCGAACCATACAATCTTTAGTCCCTTGTGGATCCAACCCACAACACTGCATAGTGGCAGTGGTAAGTGGCACCCATTTAAGTCACTACGCCACTCGTGCAATTACTTCACTACGAACGGGCCACCTATTCAATCCTAGTCGTACATAAACCCATGACACATGACGTAATAAAGACAGGTGACCATAAACCCTAAGGATGACACACCATCAATACCCATAACACTAAAGTCAACGACCCCGCATCGATCGACCTATGTACTCGGAGGGTAGTTGGAAATGTACGTGACGTCATAGCTATTACAGGGGAACGTTTTCTTAGAATGACTTTGGTTAAGGTAACTTTTGGTAATTAAATTAACATGTTCGAAGAATTTCGGGGCTGTATTTAACTTTTGTATATAAGGAGGGTCGATGATATTTGGCAAGCTTGCAAAACTATCTAGGCACGAGATATAACAATGTAAGTACTGCCTTGACTGTACCAAAATAGCGAAAAAGCGTCAAGCAATCATAATGGAAGTTGCCTATGTGTGATATTCAAATAGCACTTCAAAAGAAGTCTTCTTGTGAAAGCAGCATCAAAATTGGTTGCAAAACTCAGGAGGTTTTAATATTAATCAATTCTGTATCAATTACGTAACATAATTACGTGCTTCCCTTATCATCGTTATTTGACAACTATCCCATTTCCCAGATTAAAGAGTGGGCTTAGAAAAAGCCTAGTTAAAGTACTTGTATAACGTAACGTTTTGTAAAAAGAAGTTCGTCTTCTTTAAGATAGAAAAACGAAACACCAGCTCTGTAAAACTTATCCCTAAACCTTTTACGACTACACACACTTTCCAAGTGCGTTGTAGCACAAGGAGAGGGAGAGCTTCTATACGCTTCTTGTGACAATGGGTTTAAAACGAAATGTATCTTCGTGACTAACTTTTAGGCACATGAGCAAAATCAAAATACGGCAAATCAACAGGGTGTTATCATTGACCGGAATGTCTAGAAGGATATCATCATTATCATGCCAACGAATGCGGTGAGCTGACGTTATTCTGGGTAATGTAGTCCATTAATAGTAATAAGTCCTGTATCGCGGGGGACTTTACAGACATCCAAACAACGGACACAAAGACAACCCACACTAAGAACAGCTAGTTGCGAATCACACAAATTGATTGCACCATGTGTGAATTGAACCCAGAATACTCGGCGTAGAGTCAATAGGGAGGCAACCAATTAAAACCTTACCATCAGAGCATTTAACCTGTTGAGTGGCAGGACACACCGATCGTCAGCCGCAATAGATTTTTAATTTATGTCTTGTATTGACTTGACAGGTGAATAAAGTAAGCCGGTCTTTTGGGCATATATAAAGGTACAGTTTCTGATCTATATATGTATGTATTGGCTTCCAGTTATATATATATGTATAAGTTTGCGTGACAAGAGGCCATAGTTGTATACCTACACTGTTATATTATTAGGTAAATCGGCGTCGAACAAGATTGTAATAACAACTAAAATATCATGTTTTATTGGATTTCAAATGGTTTATTGTGAACTATCACGATTCTTGCTAGTTAGCTGGTTATATTAATATCAGCTTTGTATATACACTACCTCACTGGCTTTAAAGGTTCTTCTGAGTATAAGGGTTAATCTATAGTCCATCACGCTGACCCAGTGCAGGTTGGTGAACCTTACACATCTTCGAGAACATTATGAAGAACTCTCAGACATGTTTTGCCGCGGTCTTTTCCTTCACCGTTAAATCCATCAATAATTAACTATTTAAAACGCTCATAACGCAAAATTTCGGAGTTAGCGTGCCGTAGGATACAACTAGTAACCTCTGGTCTCATAACCCAGTGTGATATCACAGAGACATAAGTTGCTGTCTTCGGTAGGGTAGTCTGAGCGGTTAATAGTTTTTTGGTAAGATTTAAAATTTCAACCATGATTATAGCTCGAGTCCTTACTAATTTAAGCTGTCTATATTAATAGTCATTCATAATAGACAGACGTTTACTACACACGCCTTTCACTAACTATAGTTTAAAGCACTAATCCTTTGGATTTGACCACCCAAAAATGGTCTCACCGCCTAAAATATGACTACATTGTAACGTGTACTCGTCGTGCAACAAAAGAAACATATCAACACTAAGTAGAAGTGACAATATACTCTATAATCCTTACACCATAGAGCAATACCGTACACCGCATTTTCCCCGTTGGGCGCCACTAGCCGACGCAACAAAATCAATACTACCCCGCACGCACCGCCGCGACTCCGTTCGACGCGGCCGCGCTCATTCCTTTGTCTCTACGTATTAATTAACTTACTGCTGCACCCGGTACTGCCACACGGATAGAAGGTTGAGTGGATTTATATTGGCTTACTATTTAGTAGTAAATGTAGCAGTAACAATTTAATAAGTACCTATTACTTTGTGGTTTATCAATTTTTATGACCTACATATTTGTAACGAGTTTTTGATTTGATTTTAAAACCTTGTTGTTAACAGAATTATGCGCTTTGTGCGATTCTGTTAAGTATTTAGTCATCTATGTACAATTTTGAAAATTTGTCGTTTCGAACGATACAGGCCGTTGCCACAAGCAGACTCAGTTAGCGAATACCTAGGGCAATCGTTTTCAGCAGACATCGTCCTGGCTTTATACGTCGGGTATATACTTGAATACTATATAGTCACTCGAACTAAAAACTGCTTCCGTGATTAAGACTACAGTTCAAGTTGTATGAAGTAGCGTGTAATTGGATACAGCATTATATCTTGAGATTAGTTCAATCTTTTTCGGCGGGAGGTCTGCAACACTAGTGTGATCCCTTACCTCCTATTACCTATAATATGCCATGTGAGAGCGCAAAAGTAAGTATTTGTCTACCCTCCAAACGACAGGCGCGTTTCTTTGCAATAAGTTCGTATATTTGTCCCGCGGTGGGCGCCAATAAAACCAGCACAGTAATCGATAGAACAGGAATTAGGCTAATCATGTTTGATCAACATACTAAGAATGGTTCCTACTCGTAATAGCATCACGCCTCTGTACCTATACTTTCGACGGATTAATAGATACTACTACATTTAAAATACTAGCTTTCTTACACTGTTTAACTTATCTCAGTTTTATTATAATTGATTTAAATCACTATCGTCTAGGTTTAGTGGCATTTGCACTTACCGATAACCGTGCGTGCAATTATGGATTCGGCAGCCGATTTTTGTCTAAGCACAATGATCGTTACAGTTAAAAATAAATTGCTGACTGGCATCTAAAAATGATGTCCGATAGACGGCGACAGGTTCTATAACGCAAGACCTAAAAGCAGCTCACAAAATAATAAAGTAATACACCAACGCCTACTCCTTCAAGGATATACAAGCAACGTTACTATAAACATCAGCACACCAGGCCGAGTTGTTATATTATCAGTAACTAACAAACATGAGACCGTAATCGTAGATACTCCACTTGAAAAGTAAATACCACTCACACTCCGAAAAACTATTTGCAATATCCAAATTTTTATCACACATAGGTACCGACCCCAAACCCCTCAGCGCACTAACCGACGACTTACTTACACTCACAATATTCAGTTTTATGACAGCATAACTCACAAGTAACTATCCAATTTCCATTGACAAAAACATTACTATATATTCATGGAGGCTGGCCACCCTTTCAGCGAGCGCAGTGCGCGGGTGACCTAGTTCTGAACCCAGGGCCAATCCGGGTTGGTGCCAACAACCCGGACGAAACAAAGGCTTTGTTTGTTCTTACCATTCCGATATGGAGATTGGTTTGTTATCGAAACATGAAGACATAGCTACAAGCTTTTATTTATCTTGCAATGTTTGTATGTTTGTTTAGGAAATAATTATGGCAAAAGCTGGGTGTTTAGCCAAATCAAAAAAACTTTGTATAACTCTTTCGTTATGTCTAAAAATCAGATGTAATGGTGTCTATTTCTTGCTGTTATCTTGTTGTTTAAATGTCGTCTCTATTATTTACACTTTATTCTGCTATCTGTGAAAACTTTTAATTGGCCTTCTTTTTTCGTATCAAATCTGTCTATGATACTAATTTAGCTGTAAGTCTTCTGAAAATTGTAAAATAAATTAAAATGTATTCATAAATCTGATGATAATGTTATGTTATGGTGAACTGGACTTGATGCTGTTGTCAGGGCTGCCTGGAGACCACTCAACTTCTCAATAGCTTACAGCAGCCATATCATGTCTACGTTCGTTTAGATTACATTTATTTAAAAGAATATTATTTTACAATTCAAGAAAATGCATAGCCAGATATCGAATAAGATAAAGAGAGCATTTCCTCTTAACATAAATCTTTAAATGTTTTTACTACATGTATTGCTATCGCGCCGCGTGCGAACGCATATCGATGTGCAAAAAAGATTATCGGCGAAAACAGAATTACGATTGAATGGAATGACTGCTGTCTTTGCCTTTCCTCTTAAATAACATTCACTTTAAATTTTTCTTCTTTTATAAAAACATATTCTCGTTCTTGTTGTTGTTTGCCGTTGTGCGGAAAACTTTATAAACAACAAACGAACACAAAAACATCCAAACTCGGCACTACTATCTGTGGATTACACCATTTTTTATCGCATAGAGAAAAAATATCACATCAGCACGAATTTTCCATGCAGTCAATTGTAAGTGATAAAAGAATCCTGTTTACCGATTGGAGTTATAAATGTCCACACAATACAGTTGTACCTACTAAAATGACACAACACATCTGATACACCACGATGATGTAAGCTTGTACATCGTCACATGTTATGTATAACTACATACATGTTACTATTACCTTAAATAGAATAATATGTATTATGTATCTATAAATTGTGTATACGTCTATTTTTGACTTAGTTGAATTGTAAATATTCATGTTTCGGTTGCGTTGTGCTAGTGTATGTAACTGCTGAAATGAGGTTCTCATATTCGATTCCTGGGTCGGACAGTGTAATGTTTTAAATGGTGCAATAATTAAACGAATTTAGATGAAACTTGGCAAACAGAAAGATCATTTTACAAAAAATAACACTTCTTGATGCTTTAAGCTTATTCTGCGCGAATTAAATTATGTTCGGGTATACTGAAATAACTACAATTCAAGACAATGAGATAACACCATCTTAGACTTCTCTTAAAAATGGCTGCTGAAAAGTAACCGAACGTCTTGAAATGTAGAAAATTAAATTAATATTATTTTTAAAACTAAGAGCTGATATAATCCTAATAAAGCAGTTTAATATAAACATTGCATACCTTTAATCCTGCTTACCGTTCTAGTTAGATTCACCCAGACAAAGCCGCGTGCATAACTAATATCATTATATAAAAAACAAGGCCAACTTCCGCATTTACCCATACTTTATTAATGTGACGTCATATATGACGCAATAGGCACCGGGGCACTCCTCGAAGGCGCAACAGGGCGCCAACCCCCACATCCCTCACCCCCCCTCGGAGGGGAGGCTTCCGGGTCGCGCCTCAATTTACTCACTGCTGACACGACAGCTGTTATGTTTTGTGAATACGTTTGGTAACATCGCGACTATTCTTGTTTGACTGATATGGGTAGTACAATGGCCCAAAAATATTAAATTGCTTACTTCGCTGGTTCAGCGACTCAGAGTGGGTCTTAGCCTCCGAAATTAAAGAGCACCATTCCTACCTATTGTTGTCAAGTCAGACCAATGGGGCACATTCATCTCATTCATATTAAATGGCTACGTGTGTGATTGTGACTTATCTACAACACAGAATACACGTACTATCTACTTATCTACACTTTACAAAGAAACTTGTACTTTGTGGCTCGCAATAGACTCGCAATTTTAATCAATTATGGTCGAATTTTGACCACTAGGCGATCGCTAGTACATAGAAACAGCCAGACCAAGACTAACATCCGTGTTCATGCACACATTTGTTTGACTTGCGCGGAAATCGAACCCGCGATGTCAGCCGTGGCAGTCGGTTACACTAACCACTACGCCATCGAGGCCGCTTCTAACTCAATTAACTATTTAATACGCACATGACTTCAAAAAGTCAGTGGTGTGTGCCTTGGGCTTGATCTCGAGACCTCCGCGTGGTAGTTCTGCAGTTTTTTACTAGGGTATGGCTACTTAAAGGCTGTCCTAGGTGTAATATATAATATTATACTGACATTTGCACAACCGAAATTTAGGTTCCCACGTAGCAGTTAGGAAGCATATTATACCCTCAATCGGGCACAATTCCAGACTATTTTCCAGCTTTTACTGAGTCACTTTGTCCGACCCGAGAATCCAGCCCTCACGAACGCACACATTAGCGAAACTTTTGCTACAGCGGGACAAAGTAGTTCAACTCACGAGCCTCAAATACGATTACACTTTTCAGTCACCTCTTGCATAATCACACACAAAAGCACACATTCCACGATCGTTTAGACAGACATACCGCGGCATATATTAAGACATAAAGCCCACATCGGCTCAATACATCGTAACTAGGTTTACGACCATATGTATACACGTTCGAGTACCGGCTCATGTATTTATAGTACGGTTCTCTTTAATAGTTATAAAAATTCGATCTGCATAGCATATGCAATGTTGTTATATAATTCTGTCAAAAGAATTTTAGGCTGTAGCAGAGGTTTGGAACTGTGCTTGGCAGACGGAAATAGTCTTGCTCTTATGTAGGAGCTGAAACCATAGCTTTTTTATTTTAAAGAGACAGCTCCCGCTGTAGGAATAATTCCTGTATCGCGGGGGACTTTACAAACATTCAAACAACGGACACAAAGAACATCCAGACTCGGTACAACTATTGATGCCACACAAATTTTTGTGTCGTATGGGCTTCGAACTCGGCGCGGTGGCTGTGGCCAGGCGACCACTCCCCACAAACTACGTAACGAATTGTAGGTGTTCACACTGTTAAGCCTACCCCTTTGGGAAATATAGGGGTAGCAGTATGTATGCACAGCGATGACAAATCAAATCATACAAATTATTAGTAACTAGCAGACCCGCGCAACTTCGTCTGCGTCACATAAGAGAACTTGCCCCGTTATTACAACATTTTTCATTGATATGCCGCTCCTATTGGTCGTGGCGTGACTTTATATACCCTATAGCCTTTATCGACAAATGGGCTATCCAACACTAAAATAATTTTTTTAATCGAACCTGTAGATCCTGATATAAACGCAAACTCTACAGCTTTATAATATAAGTATAGATTTGAATTATTCGCTGTCGTTCATTTACTACAAACACAATCTCTCGCCTATAGTAACTATGGGGTAGGCAGAGGTAATAACACTAACATATCCCCAGATATAAGGATCCTAGGCAATAGAAGGTAAGCCGAGTCTACAGGGCACGGCTCCAAACACCGTTCTGATACTAAGAATTTTCTGATAGAAAATTGAATAACACTTTCAATCTGAGATTTTATGCTCAGAAGTCATATGCACCACCATATTTCCATCGAAGATATACGAATAGCAGTTTATTATATTCAATCTAACACTATTAAGCCATGAACTCACACTCGCCAGGCGAGTGACATCCTAACGCATATTATACATGCGAACATGAGTTTGTTTGTTACGCTTTCACGCCTTACTCGACCGACCATCATGAAGTTTTGCATACACGTTGTCAGGGGTACAGAAAAGGACATAGGAAAACAAATATATTGACAAAACCTGTAAGAACGTATGCGATGCCGTGGGAAAAACCTAGTTGAATAATACAATTCCTTATTTTAAAACCTTAGCCACGCTACTGTAAGTGACCATGACGTCACTTACAGCGTTAGCATCAGCGTGAACTCTACGCGCTTGTGTGTTAAGCTCAGTACGAAGCATCTAAAAATACGTTGACATTTCTCCAGATATACTGAGTCAGAAACCAAAGCTCTTATTTATAACGTGGGACGCGGGAAATGGACTTCATTTTGTTATGACAAACAACTGTGGTTGTACAGTTAAAATTTATATTGAAGATTAGGCAATAGAGTTCGAATCCTGCACTAGACAAACATTTGTATGTACTAATTGCACCGTTAAAGTGGTCCCGCCGCTGGCTCTATGCCGAGTGTTATGGGTTCGATCCTAACTAATACCGAACAATCCTAACTAGTACTATAAATGCGAATGTAAATTTGTTTGTTACGGTATCACGCCTTAAATACGACCGATCATAATGAAATTACGCATACATGTTGTCGTGGGAACAGAAAAGGACATATGGTACCCTTGATCCACGAAACCTCGGCGGGGTCGCGACCGCATGTGCACGTGATTCGCGCGGCCCCGCCGTTTGCGGTTTTGTCGAGGAACACTGTGGTAGGTTTAGTCGGTATTCTGAGAGATCCATTTTTATCATCATTACCATCTTTCTCTTTTATCCCGGCGAGTCTGACATAACGCCTACGCCCGCCCCCGCGGAGGGGTATGCGTCAATGCATCCCGCAACGCTAAAAAGAAAAATTATTTAATCCAGAAAAAGTACTGTTACTAATATTGTCTTCTGTTTACGCGAATGTAATTCATTGAAATTAAACTACTATATACGTTTAAATGACACTTTTTTACATAATTTAGAAACTACTACTATCAAACTTTACTAACTTAACCTAACTAACCTACATTTACGCGAATGAATTCGCGGGAAAAATCTAGTATAATATCGGCCCCGTATATAAACTGTCCCACTGCTGGGCAAGGGCCTTTCATCAGTTTAAGAAGGGTAAGACAAAAGATAACAGCGAATAAATTCTGCGTTGCGAGAGACTTTACAAACATTCAAACAACGGACACAAAGAACATCCAGACTCGGAACAACCGTTTACGGATCACACAATTTTTTGTCCCGTGTGGGATTCGAAGTCACAACACTCGACGTTGTAGCAGTGGCGAGGCGACCACTTAAACCACTACGCTATACGTCCAATACTTTCTTAGTCACTCTTTTGACGTCCATTCCATATTCCATTGTTTCAATGTTTGTAAATTGTCGCACTAGAAATAGTACCAATGTCAATCATAAAACTTAGCATAAGTACTGTGGGTGTCTTTAAAAAAATATATGCGCCATATATTCATGACTAGATGTGCCCGCAGTTTCACCCGCGTTTATGATTACTGCGCCGTCCCCATGGGTAGTAGCGTTATATAGCCTATATCCTTCCTCGATAAAAGAGCTATACAACGCTAAAATAATTTTTCGATTCGAACCAGTAGTGCCTGAGATTAGCGCGTTCAAACAAACAAACTTTTCAGCTTTATAATATAAGTATAGATCAAATAACGAGCTACTAGCGCTCCGCCCCGGCTTCGCACGGGTAGTACAAAACCTTAACAAATTATACACCTAAGTCTTCCTCATGAATCACTCTGTCTTGGTGAAAACAGCATGAAAATCAGTTTAGAAATTTTTGAGTTTATCGCGAACAGACAGACAGACGCGGCAGGGGACTTTGATTTACAATATGTAGTGATACTGTGGCTCACACGATTTTTATCCATTTCACATTGCCAATGATAATTTCCTTTCCGACTCAACACTGCCGAAGTATCGACCTAAAACAAAGAATTTTTATACGTTTCATACTGCTAATCAGTAATCATAATTTCTTTTTCGACTCAACACTGTCCGACTCGGACCCCAAACCGATCATCACACCATCGATCGCAAACGCACTTACACTACAGGACTACAGAGGCTAAGTCTAGACTTGTTATAAATAGAATGAACAGTACATATTAAGTATTCGCGTCACATAATGTTAAATCACCGCCGCGCGCCGCGCTAATGAATGCCCGCCATGACACAATGTGCACACTGTGTCAATATTTACGTTGAAACTAAGGTGATAAAAACGTTATTTTATCTAGTTTGTAAAGAGATTTTAGCGTGACAATATCACGCTATTGTCTGACTAGAGACCTCCCTGGTTTAAAATCTATTATACATACATAATACCACGCCTTGATAATCCTCTAATTGATCCCCAAGAGTGTATCCAGAGTTGTATAGCACTCATATCTCGACAGCAATGGTTTTAAGTCCCATTTAATACGAGAGAGAGAGTGAAGCGCACTTCTCCTTTTTAAAAATACAACAATAATGATTCTTGTGTCGGGGGACTTTGCAAACATTTATTTTTCTCTTAATAAGATTACTAGCAATTTAGGTTTCAAATGACTAGCATTCTTGTTAACCCCTCCAGCTAAGCTAGAAGGCTTGTGTTAGGAGTGGGTTCACGCCAGTAGAGCAATGGGTGGAAACAACGGACACAAGGAACACCCAGTCTCGGAACAACTATTTTCTGATCACACAATTTTTTGTGCTGCTACAAAACATTCATGATAGAAAATCCTGTTCAAGCACAACGAGACATCAACCTCATTATTATTTGTTTGCAAACATATGAATACCTATGTATGAAAAAGTGCACTACAGAAACATCTGTGAAGCAAATGTCATTTTCATACATTTGAATATTTCCGCTGGCGCTAGGGTTTACAGTAAAATCTTGTATACGCCCCCTGCAATGCAATGCAAAGCGTTACGATAACTCGTATGGACTGACGAGTTATCGTAACGCTCATAATTATCAGTCCAGTATATAAAAGTGCCCCACTGCTGGGCAGGCCTCGTCTTAGTGTGCGATGGGTTAGGCAATAGTCAACCATGCTGGTCCAGTACGAATTTGAAGAATTACCATATCTTCGAGAACATAGAAATAGCAATATGGTTCAGATTGTGTGATCCACGAATTGTTGTTCCAAGACCGGGTGTTCTGTGTCCGTTATTACTTCGATATTTAGAGGTATCCAGCGACACGTGAGTTCTTCAAAGCCAAAGTAAAGGCAAAGGCAACAAGTATTTAAAAAAAATATTCTCCGTAAGTTCGTGTCCGAAGTACTCTAGAAAAACAGTTGATGACTTGAATTTTGTACGCAGTCTTGCATTTCTTTATAAAGCTGTTTTCATTTACTTTTATCTCGAAGTTCTTACAGGATTTTGTTATTTACGTCGCAAAGACACACTTATCTAAATCAAAAGTTATATATTTCAAAGTCAGCTGCTAGACCTAACACAAAACAGCGTTTATATAACATTTCAACAGGCATTATAATAATATTAATTTAATTTAATGCCAACACCATCCATTGTTGGTTCTAAGTTCTTACATAGACACATTTCACAATAATCGGATACCGCAAGTTATAAGCGCGAATCAGAATTATATTTTATTTTGGTCTATCTATTAGAGCATTCTTAATTTGGCCGTTTTCGAGAAAGGCCAATTCAGAAACAATGAGTTTGAATTAAATGAAACACGTCTAAATTAAAGAGGAAACCTGCATGTCTGACAGTTCTTCATAATGTTATCGAAGATTAAGTATGTGAAGTCTGCCAGCACGCACTAGTCCAGCGTGGTGGACTATGGCCTAACCTTTCTCACAGTGAGAAGAGGCGCGTGCCCAGCAGTGGGACAGTTTAATACAGGGCTGATATTATTATACGTCTAAAGTAACACTTATGGACGACAAAGTTTAACAGTGTGTTGACTGATGTTACAAATTTAACACTTAGGTTAGTTTATAGGAGAAGACGAATGGTTATGCTTGTGAGAACACATCTGCATGAATTATATGCTAGTCTCATAGATCCCGTAGTCCGTAGTCCCGAAGTTGGGCAAAGCGCTATTGGGCTTTTGTGATAAACAATACATAGTAGCAGCACAAAGCTCAGAATATACCCGAAAGACGATTTGCCCCTGTAATGAGAAACCTAAAACCTATCTGACGAACTATGAGCGTGGCGCGTCAATCTGCCGTCCGCTAACGAAAAAAGTCACTAACCCGCATGCTTCCTCGCACCACTCAACGCATTTTAGTCAGTGGACGGCAAAATCAAACCCGCTATCGCGTATAACACGTGCAGCATCAGTCCAATTCCGCAACAGTGTGAGAAACAGGCGCGATAGCATCATCAAAGCTTTTGTTTTACAATCAACATTAGCACGTAATGCTGTCTTGTGTTCGCTGACCCAGTTGTGGAGTCAGCTTTCATTTTTGCGCGCTGCGGTTATAGCCATTTGGTTTTAAGTTCACATCATAGCTTGCACTACAATTCTGTCGGAACTAATAATATTGTTGAATTGAGTTTATAGTTTGCTAGTGTTTGCTTGCTTTTCCGTTCGCGTGGACTTTAGTTGTTAAATACTTATTTGCACTATAACGAGAGGATTCAGAAATATCCTGAAAATATTTACATAATAGTTCTAGTCTCTAGTAATCCTAACTAAGATTATAAATGCGAATGTGAGTTTGTTTGTTACGCTTTCTATGTCTTAACTACGTGACCTATCGTCATGAAATTTCGCCTACCCGCTGTCAGAGGTATAGAAAAGGATCTAGTACCTTTCACAGTTACGAGCACTGTGTATGAGTAAAACTCCTGCTTGATTAAATGAATTCAGATAAAACGTGAATTATATTGAAAGTCGTACGGTAGCTACCAAACGAAAAACGTATTAAAATGTGTTCAGCTATTTCTGCGTAATCCGTTTCTGGACCAAACGGACAAAAATATGGAAAATAACAGTTTCACCATGAATAAGTCTGATATTTAATTTATTAAAAATCTTTAATGTGTTTGACATAGAGGCATAGGGTATCTTTCTGTTTTTCTCTATTACATATAAATAAGGTATAGGTAACCATAGTTATAAAGAATTGTATGACACGCAACGTCAGTCGAATGTCGAAATACTACGAACGCGATTCGACTGCGTGTGTCAAATGCATGATTGTGTGCGTGTAGTGTTTTTCAATAATTTAATGTATTTCTAATGCATATTCTATAAAAATATTTGGATTCGCCCCTCCTTCTCCATATAAACGTCAACTGTGCCAAATTTTATACTCCTCCGTCCGGTAAATTTTCGTAACAAGGGGTACAAAGTTTTCGCTTCACTTATTAATATATAGATTATTTATTATTCCCTTTAAGATTTACATATCGCACTCTTAATAAAACAGCGACCTAACTCGAAATTTGAGAGTAAGGCAATTTGAATTCTAATTGTATATGTTAAATTCTAATATTATATTTGTGTTAAATCTTTGCAATAGAGTTCAAATTTGTTTAATCCAAAATACTGCGATAAGTCTCTGTTTTATTAAGGCTGCGATATGCGAATCTGCAGACAAACACTAGCGTATAAAAAAATCACCTAGCTATTGTCTCTACACGATTTATTGACATAAAGATCAGCAGGCATAATGTGAGTTCGTGATGTGTCAATGTTACAAATCAGTTTTCGCAACATCTCGCACCGAATCAGCTAATAGATGCCAAGGCCTGTACGATGGTGAGCGGAAGAGGCGCCTCGTGTTTAAATATAGTGATTCAGATGGATGTTTGTATGCTTGTTATATAGTTTTACGCCTATATATCCAAAGAGACATAGGCGGAAAATCTAAGAAGTATACATATATAGCAGGGCGTGTAGTAACAAACAACTTTGTTTTTAAATGACAACGCACTAGGAGTCATTACTGTGTCGCTGTGACTTTACAAACATTCAAACAATGGACACAAGAATACTCAGACTCGGAACAGGTACTTGAGAAACACACATTTTTGTGCCGTGTGGGGATCGAACACAAAACACAGAGCAGTGAACAGTGGCGAAGACGACCAGTTAAACGAGTGCGCAGTCAAGCATCGCTACATACATACATACACACGTACGTAATTTTACGCTATTTCTTTGAAGGGTAGTAGGCATACTGGCCAGTGCGGGTTGGCAGACCTTACTGATCTTCCAGAACATTATATAAGACTCTTACACATACAGACTAAAAAGCCTGTAAAGGAAAGCATCGTTAAAATACAATGGTTTACTTTAAAACTCTTATAGCCGAGGTGAAACATCAGAAATTCGTGCTTTGGAGTCGAACTCGCCACCTCTACGGGGTAAATACAAATATATTACACCCACATTTAGCCAGTAATGGTTTTAGAAATGACGTAATAGACTATTGACGTCTATCTCGCGCCCAGATTCCGTGCTGCTATAAGCAATTCTAGGCCTGTAGTTGGAACCGAACGGCTAACCTTACGCACAGTTCTCGTTGACTACCGCTCCATCACCGTGGCTCTCCTGACACAAGCAACTTAGCTGGAGATGTTAACAAGAATACTACCAATTGAAAAAAGGTAAAATTGCGAAGTGGAAACAATGAAAAAAAATTTAACACGAGCGATGTCTGTTTCAGAAATAAACATATAATAGCGACAGCCCTATATCCACGTCCGGCACAGAACCCACGACCCGCGCGTTGTTTCCGCACGGTAGCTGACGCGTGGCGCGCGTTACGTCACGCGTGACGTCATCTACTAATTAGTGTCAATGTCGAATTAGCCGAGAGCGTGGGGCGTGGTCGCAGTGCGAGCGAGTAGCAAAACATATATATTTAAGTATATTATACATATATACATTGACATTATTTGTTTGTTACGCTTGCACGCCTTCACTACTAGACGTATCAAGATAATATTTCGCATACACGTTATTAAGGATACAGAAAAGGATATAGGAGTATCCTATATCCTTTTATACTTTTACATTTTACTGTGTGAGTTTTTACTCAGGAAAAAGTACTGTTCCTGAGGTATAGAAATGTATTGACAAAATCTAGATTAATGCAAGCAAAGTCGTAGAAAATCTAGCTTCATCATATTTGTGTGCAACATCAAGGGTTTAATTCCCGAAACGTACATAGTTCAATACAGTCTGGAGATTTACCCGATAGACGGCGATAGCATCGCCTTTATTATATATTACCTTAAACCATAGCTACCTTAATATGTAATTACACATAATATGTCCTGCATATGCAGACAGGTTATAACAATGATTCATAATCGGCACAGAACCCACGACCCTCACGCATTTCTTAGCCTACTCCAATGTAATGTCATGAACAAATTAAAGTCAATGTCATATTAACAGCGCGTGGGGTGCCACTGCGAGCGTGTAACGAGACACCGGTATGTAAGGTATCGGTTTCGTACTCAGTTCGATGTAGCGTTTGTGCATTTGATACACATTGTGCGCAATTGGGTTCGGAACAATTGTAATTTAAGATAATGTCTTGTGGAAAATGTACTGCACTACTGCTTGTGGTTTGAAATATGTGCATCTCACAGAAACGTACACATTGCGTAACAGAAAGGTGTGGTCATATTTAGGCGTCACGTAAAGTCCCTGTACAATGAAAAACCGCAACAAATAAATGCATATACATTATTTTCACTAAGATATAGCATTCTTTTTTTATCGTCTCATCAATATTGCACATTCTGGTCGATACATAAACAACAATAACAGCTGACTTGGTGACCTCCGTGAACCCGAAAATGACCAGATGCAATTTTGATAGGGATCTAATACGTTTGTTTAGATTACTTTAGACGTTTGATTAATAAGTAAAATGGTTGAAATTGTCATCTATATGATGGATAGGGCACATACGTTATTTTACAGATATACATTATGGTCCTAAAATAGGACCTCATGCTGTATACGGATACAAATATAATCATATGTGGTAATCCAGAACATGGTCTGTCTCTGTGCCAACTGACACACAAATAAGTTGCACGGTCTACGTGTGGTTAACTAACAAACACCTTCACAAACTTACTTTTTTATAATAATGACTATTTCTAAATATAAAAAGCAAATAACACTTTGGTCGAACCGGGATTCGGACCCCACACCTTATGTACGACAGCCGCATAAACTACACCATATCCTACCCCTTTGGGGATATGAAGAGTGAAGACGTGATGGTATGTTGCTATAAATAAACGCACGCAACACTTCGTTGTAATCTCATAAATATGGTAATTAATTGTACGTTATTCGTCGGCACGGTCGCACTGACAGCGGCAAACTGTTTAACAGCGATTTTGCAAACTTATTAATCCACTGTGATTGAGGTCTCGGGTTCGATAACCGGGTCGGAAAAAGTATTATTCGGTTTTCTGTCTAGAAATTCATTGTAGCAGCACGAGGTCTACTACTGTGTTCGATAGAAAGTAATATTACGCATGAACTAAAACAGTAAATTGCGAAATGAGGGAGCATTGCACCTCTGGTTATCCATTCGTGGATATAGACCTGAGTATCATAAGTAGGTATACATATAATAAGACTGTAAATGTTAACTCTAATAACACTAATTACAACAAATGTGCTATTAATATTCTTTTATAATATAATTTACTAGCTTTTGCCCACGCGTTCGCTCGGGATCAGTACTATTTTTCTGGTTGAAAGGTACCCTATGTCATTTTCTGTACTTCTGAAAAGGTGTTTGCGAAATTTTATGATGATTGAACGAGTAGCTTAGACATGAAAGTGTTTCAATTCAATTAGGATTTTAGGCTGTATTCGCCTACTACAGGTAAAAGCCCTTCCAATCGTATTTATAGTATAACTAAAATTACTAAAACTAAACATTAATTAAGTATGATAATATATTATGCTGATAGTAAGCAGTCACCGTAGCCTATGTAGACTTCCAACACCAAGGGTAATACTCGCACTACTAAACCATCTGTTAGAAACACGGCGATTTCTAAGAGCGACATTCCTACTCACAACAACTTTGTAAAGAACCTTTAAAATATGAACTGTTTCATCATGTTATATCTATTTGACGTGGGACTCAAACATAGCCGGAAACCTGTGGGCGCAGGACACCTCTACCTTATATTTTATACAGAAAAGCAAACATAACTAGTGCAGCACACTAAAGTCTCAAAAACGTCCCAATTAGGGCGTTTCTCTATAGTACTCAAAACTAAGTCGGTGTTACAAAATCCCTTCGAAAATATATAAAGAGCGATTGTTCAAGTTTTAACTATATCTTACCATATATATTGACCTGCTTAGTAGTTTAGTTTAGAGACACAAATTCAATTATTAATAACTAAATAGTCTGGTCACCAGATTCTCAACGTCCATTACTATGAAAGTAAGATAATAATATCTATACTCCATTTGGATAGGTAGTTAACTAAAGGTAAACAATCTTGATGTGTCTTTTTATCTAAAAACTCAGTTTAAAAATAAAATGCTGCTAAAGATCAATGTAAGTACAACAATAACGATTACTAAATCAATGGAACCGTTAGTTTAAGCAGTAGTTTATTTGTTTAATACGTGTTTGTGTAAAAAGTCACATGGAGTATAGTATGAAATGATGATAGCAGCGTTAGCCTAGTGAGACACCGGTGGGCTGCCACGCAGAGGTTTCAAAATTAATCCCATGACAAGATTATCCAAGTTATGTGCGTATTAAATAATTAATTAGGTAGGTATCACTCGCTTCAATAATGATAAAAAGCATAGTTAAAAACGTGCATATCTATGAGTTCTATCGACATAATGTTCTCGAAGCTGTGTGTATCTGCCACCCTGCACTGGGCCAGCGCACAGTGTACGGAAGAACCTTAACATCGGAAATGTTCAAGTAACTTCACTTTTGAATAGGCCTTAGCGTACCTAATGTAGCAGTACAACTCCCGTTTTAAACTTCGCTCCAGTTTACGACAAAATTATTACCAAAGTTTCATTTTCTTTTTTGCGGTTCCAATTAAAAACACAAAAATTTCTTTGTAACTATTCCATTTAACACTTTTTTGACAAATTTATTTGAAAACGCTTTAAAAAAGGCACCCAGTGTGCTTTGTCGCAATATAATATAATCGGTCTCGATGGCATAGTAGTTAGTGTAACCGACTGCCACGCCTGAGGTCGCGGGTTACATTCCCGCACAAGTCAAACATTTGTGTGCATGAACATGGATGTTTGTCTTGGTCTGGGTGTTTCTATGTATAATATGTATGTATTTACAAAAAAAAAGTATATATGTATATTTATCCATTGTCTAGTACCCATAGTACAAGCTCTGCTTAGTATAGATGGTGTTGTGTGTATGTGGTAGAATATTATTATTATTATTCAAAAGTGAAGTTTCTTGAAAATTTCCGATGTCAAGGTTCTTTCGTACACTGTGCAGCGTGGTAAACTATGGCCGAAACCGTCGCAAACTGAGTCAAGGCCCGTGTCCATCAGTGGGACAATTTATAAAAGGACTAATATTATAATTACATAAAATATGTGGGTTAAAATATGTGTTGTGATATATAAAGTATAATGTCAACTACCTACTCCGCCTGCACATTGATCTCACAATCAATCACGGCACTTACATAAACAAATATTACGTAAATCGTTATGCAACACTCAGCTGCGACGCACTGCGTATGTGTGCGTGCGTGTCCTGCGCCATGTGCACTAGGGCTGTCGTTACATACTAATATAATATTTTATAACTTTCTTCTGGATCAAAGTACCCTGACAGCGTGTACCTATGCAAAATTTCACAAACAAATAAATACACAAACGCATTCACAATTATAATGTTAGTTTTGAATAAAGATTATTTACGACTCATTTTATTTAGATAAATATTATCAGCTGAAGATAAGGTATTCTTAAGAACATTCAGCCCTTAATTGACTGACAGATCTGTCTTGCCTCGAGAGCGCAGCTGTGGTGAATTTAACCGATCATGAGGTCTTGTCTACGTTACCCGGTTAGATATGGAGAAGAGGCCCATGCCTAACAGTAGGAATGTTTAATACAGGCCTGATACTATTTATATATTATTCTTTACACCGATCTTCCCCGGTAGGGCACTACGAGTCAGACTATGCGATATACTTTCCGCAGGCGTAAATGCCGATTGAAAATGAATCTAGACCGTTTAGGCCTGGCAACCCTATCGGTAACACAGTAGGAGTGCAGGAAACCGACGTACAACAGGACGCGGTCAATTAGGAACGCGACGGAAAGCGACGGAAAGCGAGCGGAGGAGGGGAGGAGAGGAGGGACTCAGGACACGGTGGAGGTGGGTACCCGAGCGGCACTAGGTGAGCAGGATTAGTGCTATATGCGGTTATATTGGGTGAATATGGGTTAATTGAGTGACGATGTTGTGATCAATATGTACATACGTGTGATGTCTTTGTATTCAGTTGGGTAGGCCTGCCACGTATGTAAGGTTATATGTTTTTGGAGTGGTTGAATATATACGTACATAGTCATTGCGTTATATTTCAGTTGGGGTAGGCAGAGATGTTTGATAGCAAGGTTTGATTAAGGCGTTGATGTCCTAGGTTTACGTTAGTAACACTAAGCTAAGCTTTTCAACATCTTCCTTTAAAAGTTGTAGTTGACTCTTTTATACTATTTATCTGATATACTTAAATAAACGTTTGTATATACCAGAGGATTAGGCAGAGTGGAGTTCAATCCACGTTTAGCTACCTATAATTAAGATACCACGTATTAGGGACCTCTATTACGTGGTAAGCAATGTGTTTATAGACAGTTATAGGCATGAGCATGGCTATTACAAACTACCGAACTCATTTCCAGTCCCGATGCTGCTACAGAGAATGTAATTACGCTTTGTGGAACCCAGGATTAGAAACCAGGACTTCACAATCGAATAGACCAACGCAGCAGACACAAATTATATAAAATATTAATAATATTCTACCACATACACACAACACCATCTAGCCCAAACTAAGCAGAGCTTGTACTATGGGTTCTAGACAATGGATAAACATACATATATACTTTTTTTTGTAAATACATACATATTATACATAGAAACACCCAGACCAAGACAAACATCCATGTTCATGCACACAAATGTTTGACTTGTGCGGGAATCGAACCCGCGACCTCAGGCGTGGCAGTCAGTTACACTAACCACTACGCCATCGAGGCTGACGACATTGCTAACATTGAAGGTAGGAAGGAAATCACCACGTATTGTTAGCTGCAACAAAGCTGTTCGTATTGAATGGGAGTCGATTCCTGACAATAGCACAATGATGGGATCGCTTGGTGAATGTTGTCACAAATTACGATACTACAGATGGACTGATTAATACAACGCATGGAAACAGACTCACAAGTTGGATTAACTCAACCTTACCTACTGACTCTATACCTTACCAACCCCGCTCTGTGGCTAAGACACCTTGAGCCATTTTTGCTCAGTCGTGTGAGTCTGCTCGACTGGCAGTGTGTTATCTATCCTCAACCTGGACAACCCGTCTACCCGACGCCTGTTAAATATTAGCACAAATTACGATACTACAGCTGCCCAGACTAATAAAACACACAGAAACAGACGCACACGACGGATCGAGCCGGCCGAATACTAGTAAGCCGGTCCCCGCGGTTTACCCCAAGTTAATGACAACTGCTCCGCTCCCGTGGCTCGTAGCGCGATGTTATATAGCCTATGTTACTTCTGGATAAAAGAGCTTTCTAATGGTGCATTTGTATTTTGTAGATTAAACGTTTATTCTATTCGGTAAAATAAAAATACAAAACTATCCTCTTTATAATATTAGCATAGACTGATACCGGACGTACCTACCACTCGCGCGTTGGCGACCGAAAAGGAATTAAAGTGGAGAGGATAATAGGAGAAGTATATGAGGCTCCGAAACACTTACTCATCAGTCGAAACTCAGTAACAGTTACTACTGTTACATCCTTTTCTGTAAGAGATTTCTGCACTCACTCGTACTGCTCCCATAATACTCTAACTGGCTAATTCTATCAATCATATCTAGCAGAAAATCCTCTAAATCAAGTGCTCAACTCGGAAATCAAAGCTCACCTTTAAAGCACTAACAAGTGCAACACTCAGAACTCTCGTTAGTAAGAACATCTATACGTAGACAGCTCTAGTTGTACTGGACTTGAAGATAGGAAGAGATAGAAATAAATAATAGTTAACAAGCGCGTTCGTTCAGCTTTACGCTTGAAGGGACGCATACCGACACCAATTTAATTTATACGTCCCTCCACATTTAAGTTACTCATATTATTTATACACTAGCTGACCCGCGCAGACGAAGGTACCTAAGAGAATTTTTACCGTTTTTGCAACTTTCTTCATTGATGCTCCGCTCCTATTGGTCGTAGCGTAATGTTATATAGCCTATAGCCTTCCTCGATAAATGGGCTAACTAACCCTAAAGTAATTTTTCAATTCGAGCCAGTATTTCCTGAGATTAGCGCGTTCAACCAAACAAACAAATAAACAAACAAACTCTTCAGCTTTATAATATTAGTATAGATAGGTTTACTATTAAATATACCTCAAGGGAGAGCCACAGATATTTTGCTAGCTATGGTTGTGGGTTAAATAATATATCATATACCTATCAATCATAATAAGAAGCGAAGGCTTCGCCGTTTATCGAGCACATTTTCAGACTCTCGTGTTGCTATTGTAGATGTTATTTACACATATACCAAGCTCACGGCCGAGTATCCCCGAAGGGATAAGCATAGTAATTATAATACTACTACATTCTGCGCGCCGTGTTTCAGACTAACGTCATAAGGATCGAACTCGCTGCCGTTTGCGAGTATATCTGATTCCGTGGTGCTACTCAAAATTCTTATAAGAAAACTTTTTCGTGCTGGGAATGTGGCCCTAACGATTGCCTTTAGCCTTATAAATTGCGAGGGACTTCACAAATGCGTTCAAATAACGCACACAAAAAATACCCAGACTCGAAACAACCATTGAACACCAAAATGTTAGTCCCGAGTGGGATTTAAATACGAGGCGTAGTGCCACCAATAACTGAAACTATTTAAACCATAGTCTTTTAATAACGACCTAAAAACTAACAGAAACTGTTTAAATCAAACAAGGTTTAAATGTTTAAAAAAACAAACTGTTTATTCATCCAATTCATTGTTAACACACCAATGAAGCGCGACGTCAAGATCGTCCATATTTATTCATTAACAGAATTCGAATCAATTTGAATTCCGAACACATACTCTCATTCGACGATCGGCTCTCTTACTCAAGTGAGACGTGTTCACTTTTTACAAACAACTATCAACAACTATCGAGGCTAATTAACACGTTTAATGATTGTAATTAATTTTATTTATGACATTGTGTGTCGATTAGTGCGACTAATTGCTTACATAATAGTTATATTATTGGACAATATTTATTTTTACTTGTGCAATGTCGCGGATAGTTTTACACAGCGTGTAATGTAACAATAAAGTGTGGTCATATTTTATGATCGTAAAACAATTTCGACTAAAGTAAAGCACTATATTTTTTATTCTTATCATATTGTTTTATAACTTTTATACAGTAAATAACTTATAATAATATTTATAGAGGCTTTCTCACCTGATAGAAAGGCTGATTTGTATTAACTGGGTGTTGACGTCAAAGCCGGTATTTTCCGGTAACATTTGAGTGAAAAACAATTCGCTATTACTGATATTGCCACACAAAGGAATTTGGTAAAAATATGAAGAAAAAAAAACACTAGTTAAAATAATGAAAAGACCATTAAAAAATGTTACTGTTACACCCTGAACACTTCAGTTCACTCGAATATATTTCGAATAATAATAATAATAACATTTATTTCTCTTCCACAAAGGCATCTTATCTTATATCTAACAAATGTACATATTACAGAATATAAGCTGATCCTTTGTGGGAGACTGGTATCTGCACTAGGAAACCCTGTCACGCAGATTACCAGGCATTCTTAAAATATTTATGTATAACAATGACATAAGTTAGGTAAAATAAAACCTTTGCTGAGAGGACTATAAAATAAATAATCGCAAACATGACTTACCATCTCACGCATACCGTATGTTTGTTAACCATTTTAATGACACAAAATCATGCAAAAGCAAAGCTCGTGAGGCAAGTGCACCCACTAATTGCATTTCCCCCCACCTGCTGGTAATATTAAAAGTCAGCTGTATGACTTTTTATATTGCCCTAACGGTAGGGCTGTCGCAAATAAATGTTGTTGCAAAGCCCCCGACGCCGCGGGCGCCGTCGCGCGTCGCGTCGAGTGGTCGACCGGTAACTTGCTGACTTGAACGACCTCGTTAAGCGATGATGAGGGGTGGAAACGTCAAAGATTATTTGAGAATGATTTTTAGAAAAAAACGAAGGCAATGATGTCGAGTCACATTAGCTAGAGTTTATTTATAATGAGACAGCCACGAGTGCTCCAGCCGTAGTCAATGTATTTCGGAATATATACTAAGCTCAGGGTCTGGCCAGAAAATTCTTCATAGCCGCACGGGGCCTGGAACTGTGCCCGATAGATAAAACCTCAGCTAGCAAACCGTGAAAGTAATCGCTAATTCCACTGCTATCCCCATCGAGGATATAAGCGTGAAACTACATAATGTATGTATGTATGTTTAAATATTAATAATGCTGAACTATTGTAATCAGTTATTTCATTCAGAATATTTGGACCTTCGTGCAATGCGAAGCGTTGACAAACAAGTCTTACTCACATACGTATCTTACGTGGCTTTTCTTTAGTCTTTACAATTTATGTATGTTAAGAAAATAAATAAATAAATTTGAAGGTAGGTACTGACCCGCCATATCGACTATCATAGATATAGTTGACAGCCGACCGGCGGCTTTTCGTACTCTGACGCACAAAGTTAAACCGTTTAATTTCAAGACCAATCTAGACTATGCCCATTTAAAACCAAAAACTTCAATGACACCTAATTCATCCACATGCCCTAACTACTTTTAAACTGAGCACCCACTTGAGTGCCACAATACTGCAGCTATCCATCAACTAAACAAAGACCTAACGCAGCTATAAACGCGCGAGTGTCGACTCTGCGGCGTCTCGTGTTTGTGCCCGACGCCCGACCGCCCGCCGCGCCGCTCTGTCGCGGTCGATATTGACGTTTTATTGCTCTGTGGCGCTATGCGGAGGGTATAACACTAATTATTACATACTGTTACAGTTTTAAATGACAAAATTTACCGTTTTAATTTTTTTAATTTGCTGCTCGTTTGGTGTACTTAGAGTCGGCTTTAAAGAAGTGTTATATAATTTTAGTTATGTCTTAAGGTAAAAGCTTTGACAGAGTCAAAAAGCACATTGCGTTGTTGTGTTGGTATGGTTGCATATCGATTGCTATTCTTTGTAAGTTGCACAATATAAGCTGAGCTTTATTTTCTTCATACTAGCCTTGTAGGAAGGCCGCCAGCCGGCAGAAATGAAGTTTGGCAAAATTCGGTTGATTTTGCTTTATAAAGATAATTCCCGCACCAGCAATAATGCCTGTGTCGTAGAGATCTTTACAAACCATTAAACAATGACACAAACAAACACGACTCGAATCAACAATAATTTGTGAATACCACAACACTGGGCGCAGTAGCAGTTGCAGTGACAGTTAAACCACTGCACCATTCGTGTAGTCAAAATATCAGTAGTAGTACCTTCGCATAAAAACGAGATAACGATATTCTAAAGTTGGACCTGATTTTATTATATTTGAGAGCACCGACTGCCCGTATCGACTATCTACAATATTCATGGCAGACATGATTTCACGCTTTATGTACGCACGAACACCAAGCTAATTCATTAATTTCAGCTCTGTATATAAACTGTCCCACCGCTGGGCATGGGCCTCCTCTCAGTATGAAACGGTTTAGGCTATACTTCACCACGCTGGCCCAGTGCGGGTTGGCAGACTTCACATATCTTTCGCACGATATTTTCTTGCACCGTTAAAGCGAGCGATAACCAATTATTTAATCCGGACTGAGCTTCAAAAAATCAGACGTTGGACTATAACTTCTACCACCCTCAATCGCCAACTATTCAATAAATCTACAGAAACAAACTACAGGTGTAATATCGTCTGGTGACTCGTCGAAAACATCCGATTTCACCCAACGACCGACACTATCGATCGCGCCTGGCTGGCGACTCTCACAGAGTAACGAATGCAGACGTGACACATGATTGTTATTTACTTTATATCCATCCATGTGTATGTAATCTGTTCTATCAATATGGTAATCATACAATTTGAATATTATTTTCATAATATTACTGTCAAAGATAGGCTGTTGTTGTTTAGAATCTCTATGTATTTGAGTGGCACTGTGACACTAGTGACATCTACAAGACACGATTACAGATTACGAACTTTCTACAGAAAATTTATCTACGTATCTTATTTTGTAAATAATTTTGCTTAGGTATTTCATTCAGGCCCTTCTGTTAGTGTCTGTATGTTAAAATGAAACCCTTTAACTTGGTGATCGATTAGTGTACATAGTGATAGCTTTAAAAAGTTATATTATCTATTTATTTCTTTACATGGATTTTGACATTGGCTTGCAGTCAAAAGAAAAATTCCGTTATCATCCTCTATTTGAAATTGTAGGTTTAGGATGCTTGTCCTATCTATCTATCAATTCCTTGCTATCAATCATTTATTTTATTTTAGTTCTGTTATAGCTCATATGTCTATAGAGATATTACCTGTGCCACGAAGCCGACGAAACATTTATCTATTTTACGTAAACCAAAGTAACTATATCAAATCCAATGAACGAAACAGCCATTTATTAATATTAATACTATCACCATTATAAAGACTTTACCGCCCACACACACATTCCGTCAGTTGTGACTTACATCTCACATAACAATTACTAAGATTAATACCATCTACCAGAAAAAAATAACCAAATTCCGTAATACTATTGAGATTTTCCTAACAAAAAATACAAAAACAACTCACCAAACCCAGAACCCGCTACAAACATAAGGATAAACCACGGCACCAACGATCTAATCCCATTACCAAAGAACAAAAACAGCTGTTTTCTCACGCTATGTTAATTAAACGTCATCAGCCATAGAATATAAATGAAGATACGCCACGTGTCTGGTGTCTACTGCCGCTCGGGTGTAAGTGATATGTGGCGCGACGCGAATACGTTAACATAGTAAATGCTAATTTTATTTATTTTATAGTCATATCAGGTATACATTGTTAGGCAATAAATGTCATATATTCTCTTAGTAGTGCAAAACAATGTCGCTATTCGCGTCAGTCTGTCTGTTTGATTCGTTCTATTAAGCTACGGTACAGATTTGGATGCCGTTTCATCGGAGTTCATTAAATAAATAGTAGAGAACCATCGTTGTTTTGTAAGCAAATCGTGTCTGGATTAACAATATTTATAACTGTAGTTAAGGCTAATTATGAGATTGGGTTAATTATGAGATTGATTTTAAAAAATATTGCTTAATCTACATTAAGACGATTAGGCTTAATATTATATAAAGAGTAGAAAGAGCTCAACGAGCGATTCTGAAGTAGCCACATCCCGACCTTTTCTTTTTCCCACAATTATCTATACTAATATTATAACGCTGAAGAGTTTGTTTGTTTGTTTGAACACGCTAATCTCAGGAACTACAGGTCCGAATTGAAAAATTGTATTGAAAAAAAAAATATTTTAGTGTTGGATAGCCCATTTGTTGAGGAAGGCTATAAGCTATATAACATCACGCTACGACCAATAGGAGCGGAGCAGCAATGGAAAATGTTGCTAAAACGGGGAATATTCTCTTATATAAATATAAAGCAGACGAAGTTGCACGGGTCAACTAGTGTTATATAAATCGTGCAAGGTGACGAGTGTTCGCCAAATTTTCATACTTCACACAGTACTAAAACAGCACACATTGCTTACCTATCGCGTAGATGTTACTAACAACAGACGAAAAGATATAGTCTGCGCCTCCCAATCAGGTTCAAAATTCATTTATCCAAATAGATTTTATTCTTTTCTAGGTCCAATTATATATACTAGATTAAATGCAGTGTTAAGTATTTATAAATTAAATTATGTTAGCTGTAAGAAAATATTACATCATTATTACCAATTTTGTCGTATGACCAAATTGAGCAGTTACTTCAAATATGTAAATAAAAATATGCTGATCTGTCTTAGCGCATCATTATTTTTGACCCATTTATTACCGGTACTGCTAGTTGCTTATGCAGATTATTATAATGTTATTCATTTATTATAAATTATTGTACTTATTATTTAAATAAATATATTATTATTATTATAATAAGAATTATAAGATTAAGATTACCAGATTTGGATATTTTTCATAAATTAACTAGTGCTATATTTAAGCATAACCTTTATTATTGAAAATACTACAGTTTGGCTTACAAGGCTTATGTCTACAGTGTATTTTAAGACCTATATCTCAGGTGATAATATTCAATGTTGCTTGTAATAAAACAAGATCGCGCCTGCACCCCAGCCCCACGCCGCGATTGAAATCTAATTTGCCGAGACCCTATAAATAATAATTTATTTGATCAAGGCGCAAGCGTCCATAAATCTACACAAAGCTCTTTGTAAAAAGGCAGCTCTTTTTACGGTAATGTTTGTCAGACGCACAAAAAGTTCGCAGATCAAATATTGCTTTCACACGTATTACAATATAAATCGATTTTCGATCAATAAATCGTTTATTTGCTTTATCCAATTTTTGGCATAGCAACATTTGGCGGTCGAAATCTTATAATAATACTTGCATAGCTGGACAAAACGAAAAAACAATTGTGCCTGGATTTCAGGACCGAGATGCTGGCCACTACGGTTAGGCAAGTAATTACAGTAGAACTCCAACTATTCGAATCGCTTTCGGTGAAACATATTTGGGAGATAAAATAATAAAGATAAAGAAAAAAAATTAAGAAAATGTATATACAATTGTATCCCATATGTATGTAACATGTTTATGTGTTGCAATTTCAAATAAGCTCCATTTCATTAAAATATATAATGCACATATACTTACATATCTTTTTTTTTCGGAGAAATGTAACTATCCGAATGGGATCTAGTCCCAATTGACTCGAATAATTGGAGTTCCATCGTACTTGCATAAAGCATCGAGTTTTATATCGAGACGTTAATCGATTAGATACTCACTCAATAACACGTGTTGAGAAAAATCAATGCGACGCCCTCCTTGGATGCATGCACGACACTGCAACAATACAAAAACAAAAAACATAAGCATACAATAAATTAAGATCAATATAAACATTTTATTTGGCAGGCCTTTGCAGGCACTTAAAAACAAGAAAGATGTCGGGATATTTTGTGAGTTATACGTAGCTTGTATGTTACCGAAAGGGTAAGCAGAGAGCTAATAAGGCCGTATAATTTGCTAGCATACAATTTTCGAGCCTATTATCGTCTAGCGGACCCCTCTAGGTGTTGTACTGTTATTGACAATGTTCATGACTTAGCAAAGTTCTGCGGCCAACGCAAATCAACACTAAGCCCACGCACAGCAGTCGCTACCACTGCGTACATTCAAAATGTACCAAAAACGTTCCGTCTAAAGAAAGCAAAATAGTCACGAAAAAATATATTAAAATGTTTTTATTATAAACACCATCTTATAAAAACAAAAAAAAAAGTTTATATCTACGGCTTCCGTTTGAAAGTAGACTTGGTGGGTCGACCACACAAAACACATACCAAATATTTGCCATACGCGTGACATCCACTAATCCACTCGGATCATTAAACCGCCACTATAGAAGATTAACGAGACCAACGAAACCATAGATTGTTTCGTAGCTCTATGCTAAAGTTTAGGGTATTATTTCTGAAAGGTAATATTTTTTGTATATTCGTGTAGGGCCCAGGGTGTCAGAATAATGCAGGCTCGAATCATGTATTTTTGGCAGTAAACGAAGTGAAGTTCATCTTGTTTCCTCTTTATAATTTATTGTCACTTGCATGTCATGGATGACGTCACCAAAGCACACTGAAAGCATACTTGATTAAATATAAAATACTATTATTTAATCTCTTGGACAACGCTCAGACCTTGGAGACCAGACACAATGCTTTTTTTACTGTGTCTGGTTGCCGGTTCATTGACTCAATATTCTGGATCCAACATTTTAAGAAAGCATGACTGGACTCTTGAGACGGGTATCTCTTCTGACTGTGTTAAGAAATACTCAACTCATGGGAGTCTGGAAACATGTCCAATAGACGGCAATAGGAACGAACTCTACAAAGGTACAAAAAATAGTTGTTAGACGAAATATGAGTCAAATACTCTTCTGCCTACCCCGTAAATGAATACAATCACAAGTCCACGCCCACTTATATATTAAAAAAAGCCGTAACTAACACACTATGTAAAACTAAATATTTAATGCATCCGACACAAAAAAATCACAATAAAAATTGACAATGACTTATATCATTACGCCGACTTTTTTTATAGTCATCCGTTCCGCTCTAGATGGCGGGATGGGCGTGACGTCACCGCGCCTGTCGAACCGTGACGCGTTCGGCACAGTTCGGCAACAATCGGCCATTGTCGGGGCCCTGCGCACACGCAGATTACTGTATACTTTTTTTTGTGTGGATGCGCCCGTTTCTTTGAATTGTGTAGTGTTCTGTGCTGAGTGATTTGGTTTGTATGCGTGATATTATCTCGAAAATTGTTTTTGCAAGCAGTTTGGGCACAACTGTGAGTGTTTAAGATGTTGGTTAGGTCAATGTCAAAATGCTTTTATAACGGAATACAAAAGCTTTTTATTTTGTATAGAAATTATATTTGACGTTGGTACTTGTTGAAACTTACAGCACGCACATCATTCAAGATTATTATAGAAAAATCGTTGGGTAAAACATCGAACATTCCCTGCATATCTCCGAAAGGGGTAGGCAGACCGAAAGTCGTCGTCGAAGTACTACCGAAAATTATTTGGTTAGGTGTGGCAAAACTGACACGATAGTATAAAAGACGGTAATTAAAATGATAGAATTAGGTAAGTATGTATTCATCTTTAAAGGAAATCAGGAATAGTGATAAGCTCTGAGGCCTGAAAGACTGTTAGTAAAAATGTATTGGTATCTCAATGCGAGTGAAATAATTGGATAATTTCACTGGTATATGAGCTTACCACAGCACACTGGCAGTATACAGGTAAAGACCTAGCCGAACGATCTCTGACACATCATGCAAGACATTTTGGCGAAAGGCCAGGTTAAGACCACCCTAAACCAACGACCGCACATGAACAATGAATCAAGTAAGACAAATATTGTTAGTTTGTCTAGTCAAGTTAGATAGTCTGTATTCTCTGACTGCCCGTCAATGAAACATGCGTGGTTCTATACACATTTAACAAAGAGAATGTTGTTGTAGTTCGCGTACAATAGCTCGAAGCTCATTAAACTATAATTAGAACGTGGCACTCAATGGAGGCGCGGTAACGTATTACTAATACATCTAAAATAGACCGCAAGGTTATATCTACAGGCAGCTCAGGATTTTTTAACTCGTAAGGTCACAAACTGGCTCACAGGTAGTTCGTAAGCAGTAATGTTCTTCACTGGAATAAGGGAATCCGTGGGATATCCTTATTAATATTAAGAATGCGAATGTGAGTTTGTTTGTTACGCTTTCACGTCTCATCTACCCGACCGATCATCGTGAAATTTCGCATACACGTTATAAGGGGTACAGAAATGGACATAGGATGCCTAACATCCAGAAAAAAAGAAGTACTGTTTCGAAGGAGTACCTAGTATTGTTTGGGTTAAAAAAGACATCTGCCGTTTTTGAACTAATTCCTATGCGTCGCAGAGAAAAAACATCCAACAGACTCAAAGGACACCCAGACTCGGAACAACTATTTGTGGATCTTATACATTTTTGTCCATTATTTGTACATTATATTAGATTTAAGTACGCAAGCTAAATCGTTAGCAGAATCTTTATCCCTATATTCATTCACCAGTTAGAATTAACCAGCCAGCCTATTTGACATCAATAACACATGACCCCACAAGAATGTGACCTCCGGCCCGCTGTAAAGATAACTGCGAGACGATGACTGTCAATATTAACTGACGATTGCTTGACAGTACTGATTGACACCAATCAACTTCACGGTGAAAATGAATTGACTTCTAAGAATTACATTTTATGATGATTTATTTTTTCCTGTTGACGTCTAACAGAGGTTTATTATTGATAGTGTGGTTTCGATTCCCGTGTGAGAAAGAGTTTTTGTAAAGTAATTTTTATATCAGTTATTTTTTTTTGTAAAGAACTCTACCGCACTAGGAATACTTCCTGTGTCGCGGGGTACTTTACAAATATTCAAACAACGGACGCAAAGAACCTCCAGACTCGGGACAACCATTTGTGGATCACACAAATTTTTGCCCCGCCTGGGATTCGATCCCACAACACTCGGCGCAGTGGCAGTGGCGAGGCGACCACTTAAACCACTACACCATCATCCGTACAGTCATACGCCACCAGTACGAACGGCAATGCGTCCGATATACCTAGCATTTAAGACAGTAAGAAGAAGGTAAATGATCTTCACCAAACATTTTGAAAATAAGCAAATAAGTATGTGTAAATACTACATTCTGTAAAATAGATTAGTAGCAATTTTAGTTAAATTTGACTAGATTCCTGTTAAACCCTGTATTTTTGGTGACACTAACTTAAATGGTGTGAAATTCCAACAAGACAATGCTCCGTGTCACAAGTCAGCTACTACGATGCGCTGGTTTACTGAAAATTGTATTGATCTGTTAGATTGGCCTGCCCAGTCCCCGGATCTAAATCCTATTGAACATTTGTGGAGTATTTTGAAGAGAAAAATAAAAGAGTACTCGATAACATCAAAAACTGCTTTAAAAAACGCGTTAGTGCAAGAATGGGATGCAATTTCTCCAGAGGAATGTGCGAAACTTGTACGTAGTATGCCCCACAGAGTTGCTGCTGTCATAAAATCAAAGGGTGGCCCAACAAAATATTGATGTTTTTACAATATTCTAATGGAAATAAAGTACTTTAATCATTATAATTAGTTTTATTTCTCTCTAAGCCTGAAATATGCAGTAATTTATAGGGTGCCTAATACTTTTGGCCAAGGCTGTACATACATAATATGTTTTATGAGAAAGTTCACCTCGGTAGGGCAACGGGTGGGAATCTAACACACGACTTCTTGAATCGCTAATCTGACGCTACAGTCTTTGCCAAGATACTAACTTACAAGCTCTTATAGTACGGCATATATATAACAGCGATAGTCCAGTGGTAGACCGCAGAACTGCTACGCAGAGGTCTCGAGTTTGATTCAAACTAGAATTAATAGTTAATTATCGCTTGCTTTAAGGTAAAGAAAAACATCGTGAGGAAACCTGCATGTCTGAGAGTTGTCCATATTAATCTCAAAGATATGTGAAGTTTAGCAACCCACTGGGCCAGCGTGGTGGACTATGGCCTAACCCTTCTCACACTGAGAGGAGACCCGTGGCCAATAACAGTGGGACAGTTTAATACAGGGCTGATATTATTTATCAAGAGATTGCATGTCGCTGTAAAGGGTCACCTTTCCAAACCCCACGTCGCCAACATAAGCTTAACCAGTCTGAGTAGCAATAAGTAATGTATCATAATGCGTTATCACGACGACTAAGAATATAAACTATTAAATGGAACGAAATACTCACAGATAAGATACACACAATCAGTTCGAGATATACTTGACTTATTGGTAGGGTGAGTGTACCGACTCACGGCACTGCAGCGGTAACGATTAGTTATTATGGTAGATGGACACTGATAACAGTTTTTCTTTGACGAATTGAGAGGCAACGGCACACTGGCCAGTAGGCAGAATAGTTTTTTAATTATGTGTAGAATTTTAACAATCGCCAAGTTAAATACCTGCCTTTGGTGAGATATGACAGTTTCTCCGTCTCAAGTAACACGATTTAACAAGAATGTTATGAACAAAACACTATCAAATTATGACATACATGTTTCATTCTGCGATACTTTTTCGCTTCAGTTACTTTTGTCTGATACCGAAAGAGTAGGCAGAGGTAATAAATGGCTTATTGCTACCTACCATGAGGTTCGAGACTCCATGTTGCTCATGTATTTTTTACACAGTGTGTTCACCTCGGGACCTTAGAGGCCGTCTGAGTAGAATATAATTAAACTTAAATAAAGCGATAGTTTAGTGGATATGTGTTGGACTACCATGCACAGACCTCGAAGTCGATTCCACAGCTCGCAGCTATGACTTTTTGAAGTTATGTACATATAAAATAATTAATTAACGCTCACTTTAACGCGGAAAGAAATTATCATATAGGAAAACTGCATGTCTGAGAGTTCTACATAATTTTCTCAAAGAAATGCGAAGTCTGCCGATCCGCACTGGGTCAGCGCGGTGGTCTATGGGCTGACCCGGCTCACACTGCAAAGAGGCCGGTACCTCACAGTGCGACAGTTTATAAACAAGGCTGATATCATTATTATATATTAAGTAGTTATAATATTTATATACTGTCATGGCCGCCGATTGGTTAGTCAACCCCATATCATTATCAGTTATGAGTTTATCTTTAGGAATGTTTTTCGTTGAATTCGTGTTGTAATGGACTCTATCTTTTATATTATAAGTACAAATATCACGAATATATAATATGTATTTCATAGATCTATAAATACTTTATCTAGTAGCCAGTGTCGAGCTGGTTTCAATATGAATTTTGACTTGAACGGAGAAGTTCTATCTACTCTTTTACAGAAAACCGGTGAGCAGTACTAACACTGTTACTGAGTTTCGCTAGGTAGAGTTGCGGAGTCTGACCTTACATATATATGTCACATATTCCTTTGACCTCTAGTCGACAATCTAAGAGTGATACCTCTCAGAGGTCTGCCTAGCAAGCTAAAGGGATCATAGGAGCCACTTATTGTAAGGCAAGCCGTATGTCAGTTTACCACTTTGATAATTTATAAAAATACTAGCTTTAGCCCGCGGCTTCGCCCGCCTAAAAGTATGTTAGTTTAGTAACAGTACTTTTTAACACGCTTTTATTAGCTTGGTATGTATCTATGTAACGGAATCTTTGAACGTGATTTTCACCCTTTTCAAACCGACGGATTGATTTGAAACTTTGCACACTTATCGAGGGCCGAAGATAATACAATATATTAGACAAAAAAAAAAGTTGCTTTCTAAGATATTTTGATAACCTCCACACCACGCTTTTTACATTAAAATTATTAAATTACTTTCTACTTTTATAAAGCGTGTTTTTTAGTTTTATTATACTATTTTTATTATTTTCAAATAAAATATAGTCTATGGTACTCGGTGATAATATAGCTTTCTAAAGGTGAAATAATTTTTAAAATCGGTTGAGTAGTTTTTGAGCTAAATCCTTATAAATAAACTTAGTATAGATAAATAACATAGCAGACATTTCTTTCCATACATTACCCAACCAAACCTACATACTAATATTACAAATGTAAAAGTTTGCGACGATATTGGTAACTTAATCACATCTTAAACTATAGAATTGATTTGGATAAAAGTTGGCATACATAACATGATAGACCATATTCTGAATTAAAATATATGACAATACCATCCTTAAACTACTCCACTGCTGAGCAATAGTGTCTTACGTTCAAAGTAATTCAAATAGTTTTATCCCGGTATGCGTTCCCGTGGGTTTTAGGCAGGCGAAGCCACGATTATAAGCAATAAACAGTAGAATTTGATCCTGTTCCAGTACCCAAGGTCTGTGAAACTGTGTCAGTAACAAGTTGGGGTCTAATAGGGTCATTAATGACATAAGCTAGACGGTATGACCGCATCAATTGGCGACAAGGTCAAGAGAATAACGTGAGCGGCCGCGGTATTCGGAGGATATATCGTCATAGAAGCGGTTAATAGATACCACTCAGCCACATAATTGTTTATCACATTAAAAGTGTTTCTACTGCGGGTAATAGCAAAGAGTGTTGATATTAAACTACTGTAAACGGGTATTATTGCGGTTTATTAAAAAGAAACACTACTTTACGACTATTATTAAACTATTAAGACAAATTAAATTTACACTTCAGGTAGGGTCTGGTCAGGTCTTCACTACAACTTTTCAGGTTGCTTTTCGACAACCATGGTTACTAAGATGATGTTCGTTTTATGTTTTATGGAAGTGTATTTGAAAGTACCCGAACATAATTAAATTTTTGGTGTTTATATTTACGCAGTATGAGATCAAAGTATCGTCTCTGCTTCTGTTTTAATTTTTCTTGGGTTTTAGTAAATTAACAACATTTTCTTTTGATTACAACCGTCTTGTCTAATGCTATTTATTACGGTACATCTTTATCTTTTACAAAATGAGTATCAAATGGACATCATAGATAAGTAGCATTCTTGTACCATGACGGCTGTATTATCTTGGTAAAATATTGAAGGGTCCTCTAAAATGCTGATAACTGCAAAAGGTTTTTACGTGCTCACTAGTATAGTACGGAGACTTACGCTTACATATCGACTAAAGGAGTAAGCAGAGTTCGTTGCTTCTGTAAGTTATTAGAAATTTGTGTTCTTGTTAATTTCTTAAAGCTTGTTTGCTTTCGTTACCTGTTGATTCATGTGGGTAGTGCAATAGATGAGAATGTCAAAGAATTTCAATGTTGATATCCTAACGGCTAACCTATTACAAATTACTTTACCTATGAATACCTAATAGTTTAAATGTTTAGGCAGCTGCACCTGCACCAGGCGAATCTGGTGCACGAAGACAATTCTCTTCTTCTGTAACAGTTTTACGACCCGGAAATTAAATCCAGGCTGAGTTCATTTTCGGGGTCTTGTAAACTAGTATTGGGTGAGGCAATTCTAAGTTTGGCAAGCGACCGGAGCGCCTTGATAACTCAGTAGTATGAGCTTAAGCCTATATTTGCAGTCGATCGTGTGGTTACGGATTTTTAATCGGAGTCGGATAAGTTTAATTAAACTGCCATTGTTACTCTGCAGACGGAATTCTTACATGGAGCTTTAGAACAGCAGACAAAACGTGTAGCTACCTTTGCCTACCCCTTCAGGGATCAAAGATCAGTCGCAATATACCATTTCTAGACACATTCTCAAATGCTACGACCCCATTTAACGCATCGGCGTTATTCCAAGTCACCCATAAAGCAAGAAACGCCACTTCCTGAGGGAACTCCACAGGGCAAGCTATTTATAGCTCCCATGTTTAACCGATCTAGCCGATGTAGGATTGTAGGTAACCGACTTAGTTTGTTGTTTTAACCGAATTTACTATGTTCACGGTAGCTGTGTACGTGGGGTAGGCACTGGTTTAAGTCTGTTGTGTAAGTGTCTAGTGAAAGAATTATCTCTGAAAGATAGAATAAGGAATAGTAGGATTAGACAGAGATGCGGCATGAAAGTGGATATAGTGACAAGAATAAAAAAAGTTAAGCTGGTTTGGGCATGCAGAAAGAATGGACGAGAAAAGACTGACTAAGAAAGTTTATCTTTAGTTTAACAGTCGCAAGGGGAAGACCTATGCGAACGTTTCTTGATCAGATCGGAGACGTTCTGGATAAAGGCCAGATTAAGAGCACCTTAAACCGACGAGCGTGTATGAGGAATGTGATGAAAGTGAATGAAGCCAGAGACACGCTACGATCCTGACACACTTGTCAGGATCGTAGCAAATGGAAATCCGTAGTGTCTGCCCACCCCTTTGGGAAACAGGCGTGAATCGATGTATATATATGTCTATTGAAAGAGCTACGCATGACGATCGCACGGTCGGTGGAGGACGCTCCTCTTAAAACTTATAAAGAAAATTACATTTTGTCCGCGTAAGTGTATGTACCAACCTAAGTAACTGAGAAGAGGTCCGGGCCCATTCGTTGGACGGCTCTTAATCAAGGCTGATTTTATATTGTATTGCTGTCTAGATATTGCTCGCGGCTCCACTTTCGTAAATGTAGGTTAGGTTAGTAAAATAGATTTTGGAATATGGATATATTTTAGAAAATGGATGCAAGGTACCTTATGTCCATATCGGTTTCCCTGAGAACCCGTATGCGAAATTTCATGATGGTCAGTTAATTAGTGAAAACGTCAAAGCGTAACAAACAAACTCACATTCGCATTTTTAATATTAAGTTAGGATTTACACAAAAAGCAAATTCGTCTTAACATAGCTATTAATAATATAAAATATGTATCTGTAATATGGAGATGAATGCTTTATAATAAATTATTTATAACACTCAAGATCAGTAGCATTATAAATAAAATAATATATGGTGGGAAAAATAAATTCAGATGTCTCCTTTTATACATAATACTAATAACTCAATAACCTCAATATTCTATTTTAAAGATTACTATACAATTTGGGCTGTTAGTTTCCTTAATTATACAACTTAGTTTTTCAAGTCTTAGAATACTAAACATTGTCTGGCCGCCGGTGTAACGCTGCGACTCAATAGGTTGTAAAGGAAATGCTTTGAATGAGCTTAGCGAAGCGTGTTGCTATGTAAAACCAGCTCGCGAGGCAAAGTAGCACCCTCTAACATTAAACCGGCGTAACAGAACTCTGTTACTGCGTTCGGCCTGATGAGTAAGAGTTCCAGAGGGTCATTATATGTCCCATTGCTTTCTTCCCATCTTTAATTAGCTTCTTATAGGATCAACAATGCACGAAGATACTCCTGATGTTACAAGCGTTAGCAGGCTACGGCTAATACAAGCAATCATAGGTAGGTACTATTTATCGTGTGATATAACGGTGAAAGAAAACATCCTGAGAAAACTTATAATATGTTCTTAAAAATATGTGAAGTCTGCCAACCCGCACTGGGTCAGCGTGGTAAACTATGACCTGAGCCTTAAACTCAGGGGACCCTTGCCCAGCAGTGTGACAGGCCTAATATTATTACAGGCTGCAGAAACCGCTTACCATAAGCCTGACCATATTACCATCCGTAAAAATAATAAAACGAATCAATAACTAAACAAAATCCAATAAAAGCTTAAGCACAGTAAAGCACATATCCATGTAAGTTTTTATGTTTCTCATTTGAATCCATAGGCAAAAACTTAGCACGACCAGTCTTTAATATTATTAAGCACACCGCGCCCACTATTTTTTACCGGTAACGTACTTATAACCAGTTTACCGAATATAAGAGAGAGAACAAAATAATATCAAAGGTGTCAGAGAGAGCCGGATAGAGGCTGCATTTTGAATCCTGTATTTATTTAACGGTCGACGTTTTCAAATTGTGATATTATTTTAGCTTTGCGTAAATTTATTTGTTTTGGCTGTGATTCATTGGCCTGTTAGCACGCAGTATTTGTGAGAGTGTGCTGAGTGTGCAGTAGTGCTGAGGGTGTGTTCCATTCCTGAGTCATGCAAGTTACATGACGCATGTTAGGTTTTCCTGTGAGGTCATTGTCTGTGAGGAACCTTACAAGCTTTCGTATGTCATCCAAAAGAGATTCTCTTATTAAGTAAGCTATCTCAATTTCTCTCTATCCTCCGCTATATATTTTAGACCTGCTGATAAAATACGACTTTCACCTCGTCAAAGGAGTAAGCTAAATAGGAATTTGATATCACACAATTACTTTTTAAAACTATAGATACTGGAAAAGAGTAATAGTAAATAAGAGAATATCCTAGAAAATTTATTTAAAATATTAAAGAGATGCTATTGTCGCAAAAATAGTTGCCAATGCGCCTCTGCCTACCTCCAGCAAACGAGCCCAAACATGCGTACTTAACCGCCGAGAATTGCACAAGAGGTCAACAGAAATTAAAATGATTGCAAAATTACGTGAGTGTGTGTGTGCGCGAGCTAAAAGTTCAAATATATTCCGTTTAGCAGACAGCAAGGAACTGGTTTTGATACAGATGGGTGCGCGCTCCATCGCAAGATATGTCTTAGTCATACTTTAATATAATATTATGGTTATTGGATTTCTCATTTAAGAAATTCTTGATGGCAGCATGGAGTCTCTAAATATGTAGAGTCAATGGTAGACAGCAATGAAAGTATTTATTTAAGTAAATATGCACGGAAAAGAAATTTCCGCCGGCGGGCCAGCGCAGCTCAAGATATTAAAAAACAAAACTGGTCGTGCGATTCGCACTCGCACACGGTACCTTCCGCAACATCATTCAAGATATAACACTATATACTTTTCTATTATTTGTTATTATAGCGGCAATAGAAATATTACACACTCTTCGAAAATTCCCACATTAACTACTACGCTTAATGAGATACAGCCCGCTGACAGACAGACGGTCGAACAACAGAGGCTTAGTAATAGTTGGTACCCTTCAGCACTAAAAAGCCTATAATTATAGCATACATAGGCAACAAAATTCAAATATTTTAGTAGGCTGTATAATATAAGCATAATTCTTACGCCTTCCGCTGACGACGGACTGCGACAATTTAGCCAGTATTATATGTAGAACAAATCGAGATATTTCACAGAGTCCTATGCAACAACGTACACGTATGAGAAAGACAAAGAGTCCGTTGGTGTCGGGCGGATGTTAGCAGACAAAACCTCTGCCGGACTTCCCTGTCTGTTGGAAAAACCGTGGTCTACAGAACGCTTTACAAGTCAATTATGATGTTGAAACTTGAGCTAGCACAATAATAATCCATCAATACCAACCTAAATGTGTCTGTAGCCGAGCTTCGAATTTCATAAGCGAACATAACTCACATTTGTATATGAAACAGGATACTTTAATAGCAGTGGAAGTGTAACGGAATAGTTTCAGAGGAATTTCCTACCACTACATTCCAAAATAATAAGCTTGCTTTACTCTTTAGTAATAAGAACATCTTATGTATTATCTGCTTGCCTGTTATAATTTATTATTGTGTTAATTTGTAGTCAAATTTTATTTAGATTAGAATACATATTCTCTTTTGCTATTATTAATTAATGTGTACTGTTGACAACGTTCGAGCGTTAGACAGAATTAGTTTGCAATATGCCCACTTTGTAACATTTAGTTAAGTATTAACTTTGATGTTACGTTGTCGTGTTGTTTACTTTTAAGTAAGTAATAATTAATTATGTTTCTCGCAACTCTTTTAAGCTTATCATGTGAATAATTGTTTCTCAGTCAGTGAATAATTGTGAATTCTTATGAGGAAATAAAAATCTTAAACCGTAATTTTAAATAATAGACTATAATGAATCTGCACGCCGCTGTGTCGCTGACACGTGACGGGCTCAAATGGTATACAACATCTTTGTACTATGTTTCTAGCAAATAAATAAAAACTTCACTAAAGATATAGCTCTCGCGTAAAATTTCTTCTTATACATAAATATATTTTAACGATTACGGCCGCAGTACGAATAAATCCAATGTCGCTGAAGACTTTACAAACATTCAAACGACGGACACAAACCACGCAGACTCGGAACAAGTATTTGTCGACCACCGAAATCATTCGGCGCATGGCGACGCAAGGCGACGATTGAAACCACTACACCGCCCAAACTGATAGCTTACAGCCTTCTCGAAGCTATATCATAGCTGGGACACGAGGCTGCACTTAAGAAAACCGGTCGCGCAGGCGCCTTAGCGTCATAACCGAGCCTGCAAGCCCGCGTCTGGCTGCTTGCGTAACGGTAACCGCTGCGTACACATGAAAAATATATCGAAACCACACAGCCGCCCGATATTTGCTATGGGGATTGTATAACGTCACTTCCGCACTTGAAAGCACAAGCAATATCTGTTAGGTATGATTATGAAACTGACCTCTGTAGTACTCGCCGACTATCGCAACCACAAAAGTGATACCATTTGATTTTCGCCATTTTGGTGCATGCAATTTAAATTCAAATATTTTATTTTCATAAAATAATTACAACTGTTATTTAGACTCGTCAAATATTTAGAAAATTAACAGGATTTAATAGAATCTTTAAAAAAAAGAGGCGGTTCGAGAAGAGAGCTCATGAGAAGATGCAGGCAAGAAACTCATGTCCACTCTTTTTAATCGCCAATAATTGTATAACAATATATATATTGTAGTACGTGTATAACAATATATATATTGTAGTATGTGTATAACAATATACCTATATAACATAATATATAATCTATTTAATATAGTTTGTAGACATAAAAATGAAACGGCCACAGTGAGTGGTTGATAATTTATTTATTTTTAGTGTTCTTGAATTCGTTGCTTTCTTTAACTCGCCATAATTACAATGATGTTTAAAGCGTGTAATTAAAAATATTTGACTTAATTTTAGGTCGTGCTGTTTTTGTTAAACAAACTATACTTGACCAAAAGTCAAGTAACAGTACATGTGATGAAATATCATTTATATTTTTATTATGGCTACTCCATAAAATCATTTAAACAAAGGGACACAAGAACACCCAGACTGGGAGCAACTAAATGTGAATCACATCATCAACCATTTTGAAACTTCTCTCACTATTAGATAGCTATTTTATCCGTCAGTACCACAGGCTATATAACATCACGCTACGAGTCGCGGGAGCGGCGCAGTAATCATGGACGATGGATGAAACCGCGAGGGACTACTAATTATTAATTTTACGTTTTTTTTAACGTGTGGTGTATCACTCTCTGCGGGAGGAGCAGAGATGGTATGTTTAGTTTAACGAGGGAGAGCTGGAAAGTCCCAGGTTCTACAGATTTTGTTGTTTATTGGTTATGCTTCCATACTACACAACAACTAGTCGACCGATAATCATGAAATTTCACATACACGTCGTCTGGGAAACAGAAAAGGACGTAGGGTGCATACCTTTCATCCAGGAAATATAATAATAATTAACCTAACCTACATTTACGCAAGCGAAGCCGCGGTGAAATCTTGTGGCGAATATATAGCGAGAACGCAATCCAATGACGGCATGTAATACATTAAAGTAATGTATGCGCTAACATACTCGGTAATGTAAACATATCGCAGTTATACATCGGGTCGGAAGCTTGTCAAGAGTTACGCAATCAAGAACATCAGTTAGTATCTCTAAGTACCATTTAGTATTGACATTATCTAAAGAGTGGTCTTGAGACATATACACGCCTATATCCTTAAAGGAGGGCAGGCAGATGTGTTTTACACGATACACACATAATAGAAGCCCAGAAATCATGAAAATGTTTATATTTGTCACAAAGTAACACTTATGAACGTCAAAGTTATACTAATTAATATGAATTTACATTTCTATTTACCTGTTGCCATATTCAGCAAGGCAAAGACGTAAAGTTGACACAGGCGAAACCGTAAGCAGAAGCTAGTTCTTTGATACAATATTATGTCGCTCATTAATTAAGCAGTCTCTGTAGCGTAGCCAAGGTGATTACGATTACTATACACGATATTGCGTTCGATTCCCGGACCGGATAAGATTTTCAAAAATCTATAATTAGGTTAAACAAGATCTAAAATAAATAAAAATCTCGAAATAAATATAATTATATCTTCTAACAGAGTCATTTGGAAGGTAGACGCTGTTGCCCAGCAGTGGAATATAAAAAAGCCAAAGATAAAACGAATCTTTTTAATTTGGTAAATTGTCAGTAGAATTGCGGAGTTTAGAACATGAGACCCAACAAGAACATTAAAAATGTAAATATAATTAAGTCTCTGCCTAACCCTACATTGCTACAAAGACATTACAACTTAGCTTTTTAACGTAAAAGAGAAATAAAATATACCCAGTCAAGAGCACTTCGGCATTGCGAACAGCTAGCTAATGAAAACGTTGTCACTCAATACTTTGTATAATAATGTAACAGGCAGGTTTATAATCAGTGTGAGCGAGATAACACACGTACCGGTCGAATGCAACGTTGTGACGTCACAGACAACAAAGTGATAACGACTCAAACAATCGCACTTATCACTATACGAAAAAGAATCATCAAAATCCGTTCACCTAGAAAAGAGTTCTCAGGTAGCACACATAACAAAATACGATCGAATTCAGAACTCCTCTTTTCTTAAGCCGGTTAAACACACAAATAATTCGTGCACGGCACTGAAAGAAACAACACCTGTAATATGATGACAGAAACCTTAAAAATTCATAAATAGTTACATGTCTGTTTTCCTAAAAGGGTAAGCAGAGGCTCATACATATATTGCCTCATTTACAATGATTTTAGAACCCACGTAACAGAGGGACAAGCTTACTGCTGATTCTATGCTACTGAGAATTTCTACACAAAAATTCTATAGAAGTACACACGACCAAACAATTCTTCTAAGATCTCTATAGCATACTGTTCTTTTGAAAACGCTTTTAATATTCACTATTGGCTCTTTCCCGCCTTTTCTCCCGCCCCGCGGGCAACGCGTCCGCGCGACGGAGCACGCGAGCGGAGCTGTTTCTAGGAAATCAGTGACCGCAGCTTTGTTACTGCCGGCGCTGCGAGAGGCGGGAGTCCGTTCACGGCGCGGGTCTCCGCGGCGGGCGCCCGCTCCGTGCACCCTCTTAACGCAACGGACGGCTTTAAGAGCCCACTATTACAATACTGCTTTTATTATGCATCATACAGGAATTGAAATTACACTTGATGTAACCAGTGCTATACATACAAAACACCGCACCGTCCATGCAATCCTCCAGCCAAAAAGATACGCAATTTCTCATATCAGATAGTTCCAACTGATAACAGTGTAATACCGAGATAAATAAACGATCAAAACATAAATATTATAACAATATTAATTTATATACTTAAAGTTTTTAATGTAAAACGTACAATCGGTCAACTACACGTCTGATTGTATGAAAACTAGTAACGTATTACAAATGTATTCGAATACACATATCGCTAGGTATGGAGTCTAACTGATGTTAACAATTGTGTTTCTTTTCTTTAAAGTAGGTAATAGTACTTTTACCTGGATGAAAGGTATCTTATGTCATTTTCTATTCTCCTGAAAACGTGTTTGCGAGATTTCATGGCGATCGGTCGAATAGATCAATCGTGAAAGCGTAACAAATAAACAAACTCACTTTAGCATTTATAATAATTATTAGTTAGGATAAGAGTACTCCCGCACTGAGAATAATTCCTGTATCGCGGGCGACTTAACAAACAATCAAACAACGGACACTAAGAACACCCAGATTCGGAACAACCTTTTGTGAATCAAACCATTTTTTCCCCGTGTGGGATTCGAACCCACAGCACTCGGCGCATGGTCAGTGGCGAGGCGACCACTTAAACCACTACGCCATCCGTGCAGTTTGACAGGTAAATCCAAAAACAGTTTGACAGGTAAATCCAAAAACATTTTGCCTGATTTGGAAATCGATCCTAAGACCTCAAGCTAGCGTCTCATATACTACCGAAACCACCAGCACCAACTACCTGACTCGCCCAACATTTTTGCATTGTGCGGCCACCAAACACTACACGCTTAAGTAACTTCATAACCACTGAGCTACCCGTGCACCCAGTAGTTAAATGTGTGTTTTATAAATAGTAAGTGGGAATACGACCTCGGGTTCAAATATAGCACATCCCTTCGTTCCCCACGATACTCGTATAAGGTAAATATTATACACTCTCCGAACGGAATGGTCACCTGTTTCATTGAACCGGCTACCTGCCCACGTCCATCCCATGGGAACGTATACCGGGATAACAAGTATTCTATGGGGTAATCCAGAATATGGTCTATCAAAAATAAAGATTAATCTATACTAATATTATAAAGCTGAAGAGTTTGTTTGTTTGGTTGAACGCGCTAATCTCACGAACTACGGGTTCGAATTGAAAATTATTTTTGTGTTGGATAGCCTATTTATCGAGGAAGGCTATAGGCTATATAACATCACGCTATGACCCACGGGGGCGACGCAGTAACGATAAACGCGGGTGAAACCGCGGGAATCATATATAAACAAAATATCGACAAATAACCTAGCTTCACTACATATTATAAAACAAAGTCCCCCGCCGAATCTGTTAGCGATAATCTCAAAAACGACTGAACGAATTATTATGCGGTTTTCACCAATAGACAGAGTGACTCATGAGGACGGTTTTGGTGTATAATTTGTTAAGGTCTTGTACAACCCGTGCGAAGCTGGGGCGAGTCGCTAGTAACAATAAATCAGGAAAAAGATAGCAAATTTATGGAATTTAAAAGTAGTACAATTATGTATCTCACGCCAGCAAAAGGTGTCCAATATTATCGCATCTTATTTTTCATGATGGTATTCGATTGATACCCTCCAAATTAGCCATTATTTTCTAGAAAAATGATAATCACAGTAATAGACGTATAAAACCTCGTTTGAACTTCTAATTTGAGAGTTAGCGATATCGAGTTCTATAAAACCTTTCTATTTAAGTAATTCAGGATCGGCTAACATAAAGAAACGCGACTGGTTTAGTTAAAAAATAAATTAAACATACATATTGTAAAAAGATTTAGTATTGGAAAATATCTGTGTGCCAAGTTCATCCCAAGCCGTTGCACAGTTTACGCGTGGTTAAGTAAAAATCATATAAAACTGCATTCGGCGAACTGCGGATGTAATATACCCTCTGCTTACCCTTTCCGGGATATACGCGCGAGACTGTATATGTAAAATAAACTATAAAAACACTGAAGTAGAAAAATCTTTCGACAGGTCAAACACAATGTGGTAACCCTTAAACCTGGCAATTCGCCAACAGATTCAGGCGTTGCCAATTATTTGATGAAGGATGAATGAGCCAGGTCAACCGAGAAACTACCATCTTCTAACAGGAAACTAGCGTAGCAGTAGTATCAGCTTGCATATTATGCTATCTCTGTCTTACGACTGCGCCTAAATAGTGGATAACTCACAATATGTATGCTGCATTCATATTTGGCAATTGACTATTATCCCTACAACATGAATTGAAATGCTTCCAACTTATTTTTTTCAGTGGATTAGTATAATATATTTAACGTATAGCGTAACTTTTTAGTAAGAATTATAAACATATTGAGTCAGCTCTACTGTATTAAGAAAAATACAACAAATTGCCCTCAAATTGCTATTTACACCAGTAGCCTCTGCTACATCTACATGAGCTGATAGCTGATACATGAGCCTGTACAAGTATGTGTATATCTATACTATTTATAAAACTCTAACGAGGATGTGCATTAGTTAATCTAATTATTCCCAGCATAGCCGCGAATAAGTCGCGGTCATAAATGAACAATAACAAGACATAATGACAAAAAGCATCGTGTATGGACGCCGGTGTCCGTATAGCATCTCCTGAATCTGTTTAGAGACTTCAGCATCACTTCACGTGAGGACACGGCGTAGAGAGATCTGCTCGTAGACTAGACGACTGCTTACCATCAGGCGGAGTGAAGTCATTTGCACAGGCAAATAATACTTGAAAACAACAGAAAAGTTCTGGAGTGACGGCCACGCACCGGAAAACGCAGCATGTTTAGGTCCCACAGTGCAGACTGACGACCTAGTAAGGGTCGCGGGTAGCGGTTAGATGCGGGCGGCCCAAGATCGGTCTGTGTGGAAAACGTTTTGGGAAGTCTTTGTCCAGCGATGGACATTTTTCGGCTGAGCTTATGAATACTTGAAAATCCCGAACTGGCAAAAAGCTTTGTTTTCAAAAACACAACAACAAAGTTTCAACCCGGCATGTCACACGCCGGCTAGGCGCTGAGTATGCAATCGTATAAACAGATCTGACGAGTGCCCGTGGCGAGCTGGCGCGCTGCCCAATTACGTCACACATGTACTCCACTCATATTCAGATCTGTGAATAGTGCTCCAACGTATAGAACCGCGTGCTCAGTTTTTAAAAGCTGGACATCGCATGGATAACAAAATTTCATGAATGCCTCATGGAAATATTAAAATTTTATGTGAGACTTTCTGAAGACATAGTACGTTCTACAGATTTGGATGAAATTTTGCACACAGCTAAATCTGTGGACTAACACAGGACTATTAATCTCGGTGTGTCTTTCCATGGAATTCACGCAGGCAAAGCCGTTTTAGAAGCTATATATTATAAATTTGATAGCATGTAAAGATAATTGGATCACGCGTAAACCATTGAATAGGTTTGAATAAAACGTGGCGCACAGATATACCATGTGCTGAATTAAACAGGATAATAATAATCTCGGTACGTTTAAGTGGGATTCACGTGGGCGAAGTTGCGGGCAGAAGCTAGTTTTAACGACTCGGTTACCGAACTGGCCGAGTCGTTTCTATAGAAAGACAATCTAATATCAAATAATTATATCTTCCTATTTTTCTTTCCGTAGATACGACTCGGCCAGTTCTTAGAGGTATGTGCGACTCTTGTCCGTCCTTAATAAGTGCCAGGTCGTCGCCTCGGTGTTATCGCCAACAATTTTATTCTATCCTGCAGGGCCCCGCTGGGTGGATCGCCAAAGTAGCTACTACTATTTCGTACAACTTGGATCCGAAAAACCACCTATACCATAAATAGAGTGGAAGCAAACAGTGGGGTTTTAATTTGTTGGCCCGTTTCTGTTTGGGAAAGTCTCACATAACTCCTTAATCCCGTAACGAATACGTATGAATGGCGCTTTCTCCCAAGTGTGGTGAAAGAAGAAAAAGGCAATAAAAGACAATTTTAAGAAATATTCCATTTAGCAAGAGCTTGCTCTGTCTTCATGTGTAAGAGTTTCCCTTGTCCGTCTAAGTTTGCTGGATTTTAGAGATTATCAAGTTTTAGGTTCGATTACCGAAACGAGCAAAGTACTATTAGTATTTTCAATAAAGAAATTCTTGGTAGTAAGTATGATTAGAATTTTCTGTAAGAATTTTCCAAATATCAAAACTATTTCTAGTTATCTACCTAGTAGACAGCAATACCTGTGCTCGGTTCCTACCACGTGGAAGCAAAAATAAAGCTAGCAAAATGAGGGTGTTATACACCTCTCGCTATTACGCCGATAATATACAGGTTTATACGAAATTCCAACGACATGTTGCCAAAACCGCTATGCCACCATTATTTCAGAAAAACACGTAAGTATTTCTACAATCTAGATACTAGATTGACAAAAAATCTTAAGTAGTATTTTCCCTGAATACACAATTTTATTTTAGCTTGTTATTGTGAACAGGAAAGTCAGACTGCGACGAAAGATATATGTGATCTTGATTGTATCTTATGCTTTTGGTGGCGGTACTAACGAGGCAGTACGCCTGAAAAAGTATTACCCGGAAACCGGCGTAAACAGCACAAACACTTACTGTGTTTCACTCGGTGAGTAAGAGTTCCGGGGCATTCATTCCATTTTATGTCGTTTCCTACAGTCGACGTTGCATGAGCGATACCTCTGGCAAGCGATCATAGGGAAGCGCTTACTCATCAGGCAGGCCGGATGATTGGCTGGCAACATTATTATTAAAAAAAATCGTTTTAAGCAACAAAGGTGGCACACAGCCCGCTCGACAGAAAATGGTTACTGTAGTGTATAATCGGTTCGCGCTTTGCCGCAATATATAGGCTGCAATAAGGCATTAAAGATGGAATGAAAGGAATGCGAACGATAGGTATGTCAGCCTATAGTAAGAGGTGGAGGTTTTCATTAGTAAATAAGTGTGATTACTGGATTAAACGCAGTAACAGTGCTACTAACTTTTACGCCGGTTTCGATAAGGGGGTAGGCCAGCTTAATGGATTTGCCCTAGGCCCGGTTCCTATATTCAAGAAACAAGTCGTTTAACCTACGGGCAGTTAATTTTTGACACATATTCTGTGTAAAATATATCAAAAAATTACTGTCCTTGATATAAGGCATCTATATTATTATTTGTGGAGAATAAATGTGGCTGCATCAACAGAAATTTCTGGCGGTCATTAGTTTTTACATTTGGCAATCTAAAAAACTTAAAGCAAATCTTAAAGCTTGTTAACCTTAACAAACATTTGTGTATCCCATATTTTTTATATGAATCGAACTGACACACGACGCATTGATTATGGTGTTACCCCTTTTAAACCATTACATTATCTGTGCAATCGGTAGAATAATTGGTTTTCTGTGTTGCCACACTATTCAAGCAGCCCAATGAATATTTTAAATGGCAATACTGACATATATGGTGTTATAAATCTGTCGCGCACTTTGGCAGACATCCAAAAATATTTCGAATGTCTAGACGAGCCAAATAAAAGTATGAAAACTAGCATTCTGTTAAAGAATTAACGTTTCGTAAGAAAATTAGGGGGACCGGCAGAGTTATAGCTATTTCATAAATTGAAATGTTTTACATAAAAAATTTAAATCTGCTTCATTATTCTCGCGGTTAAGTTTGCAGCTATTCGTAAGAGCTCTATTCAAATCCCGATTAGTAGTAGTAACTTACGTGTGTAAAAGTGCCCGAACGAAGGCAATACGTTCCCTGCTGTGTGGGATGCAAAACACAAATTAAAGAACTTAATTTGTGCGATATGATTGTGTAATACATCTTTCAATACCTGAATTGCAGAAGTAATACTTTTATATACCAAAATAGGAACGATCAGACGCCTACGATGGTAAGCGGTTATCATAGCCTATGATAATTACCAATACAAGAGGTACCATTTGTATTTGAAGAATTATAGAAGATGGAAGGATAGGAATGGGAGAAGTAGACAATAAGCCGTCAGACTCACCGGGTGTAACGCACGAGCAGTGTTGCCACAATTACGCCGGTATCTTGTAAGAGGATAGTATTAACAGGGCGAGCTCAGTTAGTCGCTCATATAAAATGGAATCAAAAATTTGTGTATTTTTGTTTGTCACAGGTACAATACAGGTGGTAAAATTTTGCGTGTTTCACTGCAACATACCCATAGGGTGTACAATAATAAAAACGTTAAATACATGATCTTCTTCTTCTTTTCGTGTGGTTCGGTTAGTGGCCAACCTGTTGTCTAGAGTTGTTCAAGCCGCCCGTAGGCCGGCGAATACATGATAGTTTAGTTAAATGCACATTCAATAATAGTCTATCAATATTCTTTACATCTTAAATGTCACCAGTAAAGCGCGACAAATCAAAATTAAGTACAAAGAAAATATTTACTATCTCTTCAGGTTAATCATTCCTATATCCTGGTTGCTTTTACAAACATTCAAACAATGGCACAAAGAACACCCAGGCTTGGAACAACCATTTGTGGATCACATTTTTTCCCGTTTGGAGATGGAACGCCATCCGTGCAGACTCAGTTATAATAAAAAAAACATTGTGCCTACACACCGATAAACGAATAATTGATCATTTTATCCACTCCGCCTCCCGTGCAGACACAAGGTAGTCAGTGAACATAATGTATACAAACACACACAGTTATACGTCGCTCGTGTTGAGTTTGACCGCGCCCTGCGCACGCGCACGTACAGCTAATACCGAGAAGTCATTACGCGACGTCAATGTTTCATAGCTTATTCTTTAGTAAGTACTGACGGTACTTTTGTTTTATAATTATCATAAATGTTAATTATATTTTCTCAGAATATCGAATATTAAAAAGAAACCGCTGTGTTTATCCTGTATTATAGGCGCTGTGCTACAGGGGCGCAGTCTGAGAATCGAACGTGTAGTAAAGAGCATAGCTTTTTCAGTTATGAAATATTTTCATAGTTTATTCTTTAGTGTTCTGGTGTATATTTTTACTTAATTGTTATTGTAACCAACAGTTACAAGTATACAATAATTGATTTACAAGACATACAAATTAAGTATTTCAAAACCACAGCGTGCATTACAATATTTATAAAATTATACAAACACATATGGTTCGCCATCAACTTAAAAACTACTCGAGGGATTTTCATGCGGTTTTCACCAATAGACAGAGTGATTCATGAGGAAGGTCTAAGTATACAATTTGTTAAGCTTTTGTACTACCCGCGCGAAACCGAGACGGGCCACTAGTATAAAATATAATATTAGACAGTTTTCAATCAGAACGAACGAAATATGTGTGTAACTCACTTGTGCCTACTATCTCGAAGATATACAGACTTTAGTATACTTAAGTTAATAAACGATAAGCTCAAGTTGTCAACATAACGAGTACATTATATACACATCTACACTAATATCATAAAGATATAACGTTTGTAAGTTTGGCTGCAGGACGTAATCTCTGGAACTAGCAGTCCGATTCGAAAATTCTTTTCGCATGAGGTAGTTTGTCTGAGTCTGTTTGTTGTGGAAGGACGTAGGATATAACATCTCGCTACGAGCCTCGGAGGCGGAGTTGTCATCTTGAATGTGTGAAAACGAAGGGGACAGCTTTTATTAGTTATAATAAAATGGTTAAAACTGTTTTTTATCAAGTGCATTTGATAGTTAAAGTTCCTATTTTTAAACGTCCGTCGCGGCCCATAAGGTTTAAGGTCACCTAAATAAATTTTAAAATATAGTCAATTCATCTCAGCCGAAATACGTCCACTGCTGGACATAAGCCTCCACCAAAGTTTTAGTTAATTACCCTATTCTAATATAGTTTGTATAGGTAGATGATACAAGCCGCGGGCACAGTTAGCGTTATTATAAAACTCGTTATCCATCCATATTTGTACGATTAGGTGCAGCCGAGATAAACTAATTGATAATATCAGTCATGTGCTGTGACGTCACCTGTGTACGACCGAAACAGATACACATCGACGCGAAAAAATGCTAATTAATATTTATAAAAAATATATACGTACACACGGGTACTCATCAAGTTAGACACCCTATATACGCATAACTACGCTACATACAAAATAGAGAATTGTCGGACAGGGACCGTGCATAGTGGTGTCGATGTAATGGTAAGGATAGAGCGTCGCGTCCCGTTCAGCATAAGTGCGACAAAATAACAAAAATATAACGCACTCTCTTCTCGCACGATTCAACTTCTAATAGTTCAAAGTCCAAACAGTCTAGGTTGATGTGTCACTGTGTGTACATAGTCGCACGCCGATATCTCTGATAAGGTGTATTATACTCACATTTCGCCAGCTCTGCTTTTCCGTCCCAGGTCACTGTTCCAGACTGTGCTGCTACTAGGGTTGCTAACCGTACTTTATAATAAAGTATTGTACGTTATTTCGAGTAAACGTACTTTAACTTTTACCGGTTTTATTTAATTGTTTACTTAAATCAACGCTATAGATTCCCTAAATTAAATAAAAGCAACTGATTATCTCTTTTTTTCTTTTTTACTTTATCCTTAATTATATTTCTAGCTTAAATTACGTTAAGTTTAATAATGTAAGTAGGTTTATATTCTTATTGTCACCAGTAGATTTTTACTTATCTTATCTTATGTGGGGCCCAGTCAGTGTAGGACCGGCGACACTTCGACCCAGTGGGATCTTTTGTGTCGACACTCTCCCAATAACGACTGCCACAGATGTTCATGGCAGCCGGGACCAACGGCTTAACGTGCTCGCCGAGGCACGGTGCAGGCGATAATTGTCAATCAATACGCACATAATTTCGAAAAGTCATATAACTTCAGAAATTCAGAGGTGCGCGACGTGGGTTCGTACCCGAGACCCTCTACATTGCAGTCTGTTGGTCCTACCAACTATCGCTATATCAACTATTCCTACTGAACTATCGCTGCTCTTAGATTTTTACTTAGTTTAACTGTGAAATTGGAGGGTTGCTAGTACTTATAGCACAGGATATATCCTATTTTAAGTACCAGCAAAACATTATAATTAAGAATTCTGAACCTACATTAAGTTTTCTACTACTATGTACCTACTTGTATTTTTGTGTCAATAAAGAAGTTTTATTATTATTATTATTATTATCTTAATATAGACATACATTACATTGTATAAATCCAGTTACGACGTTCCTTGACAATTAATATTTGTTAGATGCCACTAGCATCAACAAAAATATGGTAGCAGAAAGGCAGGTTAAATAAATAGGTAAGTACTTAATACTTTATTTTCAGAACTTACTTGTTTTTTTCTTTACCTTAGCTAGTAAATATACTCTATTCGTTCAAACCGACTCGGGAAACGAACGGGACGCGTCAGGGACAGGAGTCGCCCCAGGTCGTATTGCTCATAATATGTATGTCACAGTAATTTTATTCACACACTTGTAATTGTATGAAATTTGCAAGGCAGGTATTCTAAAAACCAGTATCATAAAAACATCCTTATCCAGGCTTTGATCACGTGATTTCTCAATCGGAAGTCAGACTACAAAACCCAAAATCCGGTCCAACTAGAATCGTGAGATTAGCATTTTTAAACTACAGAGTAGGTATATATAAAAATAAAACATAATGTCATGGTGCATGCCAATGACCTTACGACTCGCAAAATCTTATTAACTGTCATTCTAACGACAAGCTGTAAAAAAAAACAGTTTCACTCCCACGACAATGCTGAGACAATAGTATAAAAAAAAACATTTATAATCATACTAATATTATAAATAAGAAAGTTTTTATGATGTTTGGATGTTTGTTAATCAATCATGCTCAAACTGTAGAACAAATTTGGATGAAATTTGGTAACACAAATAGCCTATGTCCTAGATATGGGTGTATTTTATCTACATAGAATGTATTTCCGCAGGATGTATGCAGAGACTAGTATTAAATTATCTTTTTAAATCACGCTTTTCTACAAGCCTACGCCTGTTTTCCGGAAAGATGCCTACCTTTCCTGAAAACAGGCGTAAGCTTGTGTGAGAGAGAGGGAGCACCACAGATTTGCACATGGTAATGATCTTGGCTCCTTTAGGCTTGTTCACTCTCATAATTAAAGCCATGTAAAGTACTTTTATATCTATGTGTAATGTTTGCATAAACATAAGACATAAGCATTGCTTATGGAAGCTTATCAGTTCAGAGTACTTTTAAATTGTTACTAACTACAATACTAATGGTAATCAGTAACATATGCATTATAATGTTAAAATGTAATAGCATCACCTGAATATCCCAAAAGATAATCAAACCAATTGCAGTTTATTGGCAGTTTAGACAGATTAAAACTATACATTTTACCAAGAGGATCCTTACAGGAAAAAATCCTGTACAACTAGATATAGAATCCAGAACCTCACATTTAACAGCAAACGTACCAATAAAGCCTGTCAAAATAACAATATAGTAATGTCAACTAGATAAAGATAGATATGTATTTGTTTGAAATGTAATATATTTTGAACAATGCACTCAGCATTGTTCTAAATGTAGGTTAATTAGTCACTGATATAATATTAACATGATATCTATGACATACCAGTTTAACATAACATTATCCTTAATATTATAAATGCTAAGTGTATTTGTCAGTTTCTGCTTTTAGGTAGCAAACTGAGCAATTGATCAACTTGAAGCAACACTGCTGACCCAGTCATCTGTCTGCAACCAATCAGTTAGGTTGTAGCTCAATATGTATTTATATTATGTAACTGGTACTAGTAAATATATATTGGTATCTACCATGAAACATTTCATTTGGACACCCACAACAACACATCATTACTTTACTTTCTACCTCTCTAAATTAGGCCACTGCACCCTACAATTTACCAATTAAACCTTAATATGAAGGTGTGTGACCTTTTATCCCAGGAAACGGATGCATGTTGTCTGTGGAATACCTTTATCTCTTAAGAAAAATATTCTATGTAACAAGGTACTGCTCACAAACACCTCCTCAAGGTGGCTATCACTAACAGCCTCTTATGTAAACGCAATATAGAGATTAAGTAGACATTGGCTTATGTCCTTACATGGTAGAAGTGTGGGCAACAAACAGGCTAGACATTTGATCAATTCAGAATTGATGATGGATGCACTGTGCAACAATAGAGTCTTACTGTTTTTCTGGGCAGAGTTAAGGTTGTATGACTAGTCGACCAATGCTCGCCGCTCCGTGTGATAAGATCTCCAAACAACATTTATTTAACAAAAACTACCATGTACAACTTCATGAGGAACAGAGAGATCAATCGGGAATTAACGAGGTCCGAGTCTACACCGATGGCTCAAAGACCATACAGGGAACGGGTGCAGGAGTTCATTCCCTGGATCTCAATATTAACACATCTATGACACTAGGCTCACACAGTTCCATCTTCCAATGCGAATGTGTGGCCATCACGGAGGCCGCCACCGCGATCGATAGAAGACGGATTGAAGGCTACAGGATACGAATCCTCTCCGACAGCACAGCTATACTTAGAGCCCTAGAGAGCAATAGCTGCAACTCCAGGCTCGTTTACGAATGCCACTTTGCTCTCGAAAGAATATCCATAAAAAACACAGTGACCTTACAATGAATAAAGGGGCACAGTGAATCGCTGGGCAATGATGCTGCAGATGAGTTGGCTAGAAGAGGGTTGGGAACCACCACGGAAGGTCCATCTCCATTCCTCCCTCTACCATTCTCACAACTAAAAACATGGATGCGGCTTCGCACTCAGAGCCAACATAATAAACGCTGGGCACAGACAACGGACTGTAGACAGTCGAGAGCAGCCCTACCGGCCATCTCACCACGTCTGACACACCGCCTGCTCAACCTACAAAGATTGGACCTTCGGACCATCGTGGGGATCCTACCAGGACACTGTCCCCTGAACAAACATCTTTACAACATCGGAGCAACAGACAGCCCACTCTGTAGGGGATGTCTGACCGAAGAAGAATCTGCTGCCCATGTAGTCCTGGAATGTGTGGGAGTAACAGCACAACATAAGGAAATCCTCAACAACCCGAGGTCACTCCGCGAAGCCTGCGAAGACCCTAGGAAACTTCTGTGCTTCTGCGCGGAGTTGGGCTGGCTATCTCCGTAACCGGCCGACTCTCACGCATAATGGACCAACTTAGAGTTCAAATGCGGAAAAGGGAGTCCAATTACAGTTACAATTACAATATGACTAGTCGACAACCCTTGCATTAGTCAGATCCTGGAGCCAGAATGCAATGATTTTCCATTGTGTCTAGGTACTGGCTAATAGAAGTATTAAATGAGGAGTTGATACACATAATAGCCTTACCAGCAATTTCAAAAGCACTGTTGCTGCATGTTTGGGCGTCCAGCTAGTGAATACACTTTTGCCTATCCCTTAATTGATATAACAGTGAAACTATGTATGTCTGCCTGTAATCAATTAAACTTGATTTAAATGTCTAAAACATTTAAATCAAGTTTAATTAGAATTGAAAGTTGTTTTTTTAGTAAATTAATAGTGATTGTTCAGTAATCAATTATTTCAGCAATTAGTCATGTCCCAGATTTTGATCATGAGGCTTTGGACTCTATAGTTCAGGATACCAATTGCTGCTGAGTAACCTTGTGTTGTGCCTGCAGCAAAAGCAATTTCCAAAATTACTAAGCATTCAGTGGAGGAACTAATGGTTTTCATCTCTTAACACCTGCATTCATTAGTGCAACCCATGAATTTTGTCTCTTAGAACAGAGCTGCTCTATTTGATCAGAAAGAACACTGTTAAATGTTTTTACTTTATTTTCACTGGTGTGATCAGTTTATTTGCCACCATACACACTTCTTCAATTGAGCCAGTGGTTTGCTGTTTGCTTTTATCTAAAGAGCATTAAAAAGAAATGTAATGAAACCAAGCTTGTCTGGTAACTAAATGGGATTTACTATTTGTTTTTGACTGTAGAAATTTTGTCTGTCAGCTTGTCTGTACTGGCATCACACAGAAATCTCTGCAAGAATTTTGATTCTGTTTTCAGTTAGGTAGCTTTGAGTTCAACTTCAAATATGAGGTTCAATTGAGGACAAACTATGGTTCATGCACACAAAAGTGAGGGACAACCACTTATGAATAATCCTTGAAAAGGAAACCAGTCATATTATTAACTAAATGTGCCTGCGGTTTCACCCGCGTTTATGATTACTGCGCCGCCACCGTGGGTCTTAGCGTGATGTTATATAGCCTATACAATCCTCGATAAATGAGCTATCCAACAATAAAATATTTTTTCAATTGAGACCAGTAGCTCCTGTGATTAGCACACTCAAACAAATAAACTCTTCAGCTTTATAATATTAGTATAGATTTAAAATCAATGTAAAATCAAATCGTAACAGGAATATTGGAACAAAATGAGTGCAAAAATATTATAAAACATGAAGTGTGAAAATATGTAGGATAAATTATTATTTTATGTTTAAACTTATGTATATACTATTTTTATAATCTCATAGGTGTTATAGGGATAAATTATTAAGAGCTTGATCCTTCTATTACAGTAATTCTATGCTTTGTATAGGTACACAATACATACCAGAACCTATCTGGCAACAAAGTGAACGGAGCTCTACATGCTTTTATGAACAGTTGAAATGTATCTGAAAAGGCACGTTTAGCTGTTCATAGAGGACTATTAGTGCCCACACTTATGTATGGAAGTGAAAGTTAGGTATGGCAAAAGAAGCATGAGAGCAGAATAAATGCTGTAGAAATGAGAGTGCTGAGAAATATATGTGGTGTGACTCTGAAAGATAGAATAAGGAATAGTGTTATTAGAGAGAGATGTGGCATGAAAGTGGATATAGTGACAAGAATAGAAAAGGGTATGTTAAGCTGGTTTGGGCATGTAGAAAGAATGGAGGAGGAAAGACTGACTAAGAAAGTTTATAAGGCTAGTGTGAATGGAACAGTCACAAGAGGAAGACCTAGGCGATCGTTTCTCGATCAGATCGGAGGCGTTCTGGACAAAGGCCAGATTAAGAGCACCTTGAACCGACGGGCATGTATGAGGAATGTGAAGAAAGTGAATGAAGCCAGAGAAGTGTGTCAGGATCGTAGCAAATGGAAATCTGTAGTCTCTGCCTACCCCTCTGGGAAACAGGCGTGAATCTATGTATGTATGTAGTTAGAATAGGTAAAGTAATTTAGCTTATAGAATACCTGTACTGCCAATAAAAAAGTATTCTCTTTGGATAGCCTATTTATCGAGGAAGGCTATAGGCTATATAACATCACGCCACGACCCACGGGAGCGGCGCAGTAACGATAAACGCGGGTGAAACCGCGGGAACATCTATAGACTTATAAAAGTATAATATTGATGAACATACTTGTTACGGTAACTGATTCATATAGTTATATTAATCTCTACCTTTATGAATTAGTTATCAATTAACTGAGACTGCATCTGCTTTGATTAGTATGCTATGTCCTTGCTAAATATAATTAAAATTGAGCCTGCATTTAGCCATGATAATATACAAAGAGACTAAGTTTATTTCACACTCATTAGTATAAATTACTTTTCCATAGACATCCAGACATAATCCAGAAAGCATTGCATTCAAAACCCAGGTGAACTTTTGGCCAAAAGATTAAAAAGAAACTATTTGTCAAGCCACCTGACTCTAACTTAAACCTAACCTGTCCCATAGTTCAGTGGCTGCCAACAATGAGACAAAATGTTTTGACTAGCAACAAATAAATTCCATTTCAAAAAGCATTTTTCCAGTCTGAGTGATTTCGTCTTTGCTAGAACCCATAACCAAGGCTAACTAAAATGGGACATCTGGAAAGGAAGAGAGCTTGGTAAATGTTCTTGAGGACATTCTGGAAGAGGCAGGCCTTATTATAATACAAAATTCAAATGCACATGGATGAAACATTCTGTATTACTCATTTATTATCATACAACTGGCTATATAAAGAAAACAATCACAGGAATATATGGCTCCATTGAGTACGATTGGGCAGTATGCCATTATCTTGAAAGAACTTCGTATTTAATTCAACCTTTGCACCAAAGAAATTAGCTCAGAGTACCTATGTGAGTAATACATAGCCAGAGGAAAAAATCTAATTAGTTTCTTGTTCTCGTTCAATAGAATAATCGCCTCAAGATTTTGTTTAAATGAATCATTCATTCTACATAGCGTGTACATCAATTAAATCAAACCAAAAAATCTTTTCAAAGCTGACCGAGACTACCCAATCGCGCCTATTGCTATCGGCGTATAACCCTTCCGAATTAAAAACGTACCGTCCTTACATAATCTGTGCAGGTGATCCGTGTTCTTGATTCGATCGGATAATACAGCACCAGATCTTACGAGGTGACATCATCGCACATTATTGCACAGATAATAGTAATTGATTAGCGTCACGCCCAAAATGTAGTCATAAAACACTATTTCCTACTCCAGATAGACAATAAAACATAATATTTTTGTGATAAAACCCATTATAAACGCCAATAAAGCGATCGTAATTTTACCGCACTTACATGACGGAAGTTGCGAGCTTTTAGTCCTAACGCGTCAAATTTTTCGCGGAACACGGCAATCGGCCAAAATCACGCATATCGAGACATATATAGACACTTTGAACTAAAAAAAAAATCCGACCTAATTCCTATACACCAAGTAAGACACACCCAATACAGCGGGTGATGAAAAAAAACGCATACCGAGACAGAAGTAACGCGTTCCTATTGATAATGTAAACAAATATGTAAAAAAGAAAGCTGGACACACGCAATACTCACCGGCAGAGCTCCAAGACGCGATAAAAGTCGATTTTTATGTCACTTCACACACTTATATTGAATAGCGATTGTAACTTACACTAAGCACATAAACGCAGTAACATTATATAAAATAACATGCACAAAACGTTGTTCGTCAATTTTCAAAGCACCAGCACCGCCGACATTACGCGTAGAGCGTTTATTTCAATATTTCGTTCGTAAAAAAAGAATTCTCCAACACGCTACCGGAGAAGATCGATGTCGGCGCGAGTTTCACTTTTCCGCCGTAGCGTCGCTGTCGTCGACTGACATCGGACGCAACGCTTCAGATGGCGCTGTTGTAGATAATGTTGCCACACATAGCCTTCAACTCTCTCCTGATTTTAATTATTGTAGCACTTTTAAAGATGCTTTGTCCAAAGAATGTCAAAAGTTACCTTCTTGGTTTGAAAAATTTGTGACAATTCAAGTTTTGCCGAATTGGGCAAAGAATAATTGGCTTTTTGGAATGGCTTGAGATTTAGAACTATAAATAAAAGGTACACAGCATTAGGGTAACGAAATATGTAAGACTACAATGAAATCGGCAAAATATATTTGAACCTTTTGTAGCTTAATGTTATCTTTGTATTATACATAGGTACTTCCTAGATGTAAGCGTCCTAGGTAGTACGCAAAATATTATATTCGTTTACTTCTAGTACAAGCTATAACAAGCATACTATCCGGTTATCGTAGCCAAGGATCCCTTGCTATATTTGGGGTATATCAGTTGCGATTTACCATAATAATGTAAAAATTATATGCGATGTAAATAATAATAATAATAAACGTTTCTTAAACTAGGTTAACCTGTGCTATAAGTAACAGTTACATTTGTATTTGGCATAGGTTACGTTACATCTATTTGTACAGGATTGTGTAAAATTTATACTAAACATTTATTTAAGAATAAAATAAGAAGATTCATACTACAGCAAAAGTTAATACTTAACTGGCACGGAGTATTTTCTGTGAGGCTTGTCTCTCTCTGTGTGAAAGTAAGTGTGTGTGCGTGTGTGTGCGTGTGTGTGTGTGTGCGGTGTCTAAGTTGGTAAGTGAGTGAGTGTTTGTGTGTGTGTGTGAGTGTGTGCGTGCGTATGTGTGTCTGTATATGTGTGTGTGTTTGTGGGTGTTTGTTTACGTGCGCGCGAGTTTCTGAATAATGAGTATTTATGATGCTAGTTATTTTATTTATTAGTGGGCACATAAGATGTCTTCGGTCTCAGAATAAATTAGTTCGTTTAAATAGGTTTTTACAATGTTTTAAGTCTAAATCGAGATAGTTCATTTAGTGTAATTTGTTTGTTAATTTTATTATAAATTAAATGAGGATATATATATATATATATATATGGGTGTCTTTTTGCGAAAGTTTTATTATGGGATTTGGTATTAAACATTACGTCCTGTCTTCTTTTTTTAGTGGCGTCAGAATTCCTGTTAAGTAGATGGGTGTGAGCATAAATTATGTTACGTTAAATAAACAGCTGACGTATAGTTAGAACTCCAATTACTTGGTAAAGATTTCCAGTCCCTGTTTTAAAATGGAAAATGTTAAATATTTAGTTTTAATGAGGTTAATGGTAAGTTTTTTTTATATTGAGCCAGTATATTATTTCTTTTAGACTGTTTTCAGTTATTTTGCTTACTTCATTCCAGTTTTTGCCGTGAAAAACAACTGCTGTGTCGTCAGCAAATGTTACAAATTTAGCATTTTGTAATTTTATATTGCATAGTTCGTTGATGTATATCAAGAATAGAGTAGGCCCAAGTTTACTTCCTTGCGGAACACCGTAAGATACATGAGCATCTTGACTAATATAAGTGCCAATTTTTACGCGCTGTCTTCTTTTTGTTAGATAACTTTTGAAAATGTCTAATTGCTTACTCTTTATTCCGATGTTCTCCATTTTTTCAAGAAGTGAAGGAATACAGACATTTTCAAATGCTTTAGCAAGATCCAAGAAAACGCCGACACATTTTTGCTTGTTACCAATATTTTACTATAGTTTCGGTTAGTGTTCTCAAAGCATCTTCAGTGGATTTACCTGCTATAAAACCATATTGATTGCTAGAAATAAGGTTAGATGTGGCTCAGTAATATGTCAATCTTTTTTTCAAATGTTTTTTAAGTATCTTGTAGTTTGTTAGAAGAACTGATATTGGTCTATAGTTATTGACACTGTCTCTATTGCCTGATTTAAATATGGGATGAATGAGAGCTGTTTTAAAATGTTTAGGAAATATACCTGACTGAAAACTAAGATTGCAAATGTATGTAATAGCAGGGGTAAGAACATGACGTGCCAATTTTAATAATCTATTTGAGATACCGTCATGACCAACGGCGCTGTGATCTTTAAGATTCTTAATGATCGAGTTAACTTCAATATTATCAGTGTCTAATAGGATGAATTAATTTTTGTGTTGACGTAATAGGTTTTTGTTTCAGATACTGTTATTAGTTCTAATATTTTCGCCAAGTTTTTGACCAACAATCGCGAAGAAGTTATTAACGGTATTAAATGAATCTCGCGGACATGAAACTATTTCTAACAGAGTCTCGTTTTCCTCTTTGTTTTTATTTAACGATGCTCTAGTTTTAATTACGCTCCATGTCTATAAAGTAAAGGAAGGTATAGCAGATAAAGACATGTGAGTCTACGGAGTTCTTATTTAAGTGGCTTGATTTTAAATCAATAGTAACTTATTTATACTGTAATTTATTTATTATTGTTAAACAACGTGGATAATACTCCTTTGAGAAATTAACTACGTCTAGAAGTAATTTTTCCCTTAATACAACACTGCAGAAATACGTTCCGTTATACTGTAATAACGGTAAGATTACAGGTATAAACAAATGATTTTGTACTTCTTTTATAGGTTATTTGCATAAAGGAAGCATTACTTGTGCTGAACTATTGTGCTGTGCTAATTGTTTCCAGTAATTACAATAGTATTTTTAATGTTAGATTAAAGGATATAAAAATATCATAGCTGAATCAAAGAGACTTCATATTACGTATTAAGAAACGAATTTCACGTTTTGTTCATGCATATATATAAGCATAGTTATCTATAAATTTAATACATCTAGTTAATTCTATAAATATTTTTATTTGTTTAAGATTATAATAGAAAGTAGTGTTAATTATTCAAATTTATGGAAATGAACATGACAAATGAGAAAACATTTCTTTGAACTATGTAAGTTAACAAAACGCGAATGTCGTTAAAAAACCGAACCATTCCATTTATTTGTCAATTGTTTGTCATTCATTTTCAAAATGGCGTTAGCCTAAGTTGTGCGTTATTGTTACTTTTTGTTTTTGTAAAATTTTAAAACTGTTGACTTAAAACTGAGGTACAAACATGTCTCGTATCATTCCTACGCCGTCTGCTTCATATTTGTTTGCTTAGAGCTTTTACTAATCGTGTTTAATGTGTTGAAACAGGTTACAATGGGGCGATCTCCTAGCCCGCGGCGGCGCGATGATAGGCGCCGTGACCGCGACAGGGACATCAGAGACAGACTAGACAGAGATCGAGACCGAGATAGGGACCGTGAGAGGCGGAGACCTCGCACTCGGTCCCGTTCGCGGTCTCTAGACCGGCGGCGTCGAACTCCAGAACGCCGTCGCAGCCCCTCGCCGCGCCGCCGCCAGCGCTCCCGCTCTCCATCACCTGGACCTTCAACCTCTTTCGTGAAGCCGAAGAAAACTTTTGGTGAGCGCCCTATAGTTACTCCTGCAGATTTAGAAGGTAAAACGCCTGAGGAACAAGAGATGTTAAAAATCATGGGTTTCTGTGGCTTTGACACAACCAAAGGAAAAAAGGTAGAAGATAATGTTGAAGGGGACGTACATGTGGTGTTAAAACGTAAGTACAGGCAGTATATGAACAGGAAAGGCGGGTTCAACAGGCCGCTAGACTTTGTAGCATGATCCATTCGTAAACGCACAGCTGGTGATCATTTTTGTGGTCCCTACATGTTGGTCTATGTTTTCTTTAGTCCTAAGGCGAATATGTGATATTTTTGAGAGCTTGGTTTTATATTAATTTCATATTTACACTTACATTTAATACCATTTATACAGAGTCCTCCAGAGGTTTTTATTATTAATGACTGTTATACAGAAAGACATACAATATGACCTCTTTTTGTTATTAAATGTGTTTTATACTCTGTCATATTAAGACAGAAAATATTGTTAGGTTTTGACTACATTTTCATCCTTGTTGCATATTCTCAAACCTCCCATAAAATTGATTTTGGAGAAGTACAGTATAATAACTCATTTATTTTAATACATGTCTGAGTTAAGTTGCCTGTTAATAAACAGGCTTGTCATAACTGAATTATGAGTGGTATTCTGTATTACTCTCTTAGACTCCGGGGCCCAGACACGCTTTTTAATTGTATGGTTTTTGGCTTATTTATGGGTTAATGATTGAAATTTGTCATAAGCTGCAGACAAATTATGTCAAATTTCTATCACTAAGTAGTAGTATGGGAAACTACAGATAGATTGGTTATTGGGAACAGCTGAAACTTACACCATACAAAAAGGTTCAAAGGATTTTTCAGTACCTAAGGTTTATTTTGTGGACCTAAGATAAATCAGTTCTTTAAAATCTGTTTTTAAATGTTACAACCCCTTAAAATACAAACAGACAACCTCGGACCACTAAACAAAAGATATTTGAGGGTTGCATCTTGACATTGCAATTTTAACAATAGGCTTCCTGACAGCTGCTATGATCTGTCCTGATCAGGTTTTCAGACTAAAGAAACAGCCCTTACTTTCTTAGACTTTCTCTTTATTTATTTACATCAATAACAATTTATTTTCTCACTAGGTTAGTAATAATAATTTAAATACACTTAAATTATTATTAATATCTTGTCAATATTTTGAACGAAACCTGCATTATGACACCAGCCTTTAAAACTATGCCAACTCTACTTCGATAATTTCTGGTTTTAAATGATGTGTTATAAATTATCTGATTGGTAGTACATTTATTTAGCATTATGTAGTATTAAAAATTACATAAATTTCGAAAAATAAATAAACATGAAGGTTTAATTCAATTTTAAATTGAATTTTTGAGCATCAAATCATATAATTTAGGAATTGTTTATGTTTAACACACATACTGTTAAAATAGTGATTTACTAATATAAGAAGTGGTGTAGTGTTTATTACAGGTATTATAATGCCAGAACTCATGGTTAGATGATATACAAATACAACAAGCTAAAGATGATTGGATATTGTAGTCAAACAATAGTCTAACAGACTGGTTACTTGTTTACGGTCAACCATACCATAATAAATTAACTCAAGGCTGTCCAAATCACTTAAATTTAAATCAAAGCCTACCCAGAAAGTAAAAGATAAAATATCTGCTATAATTAATGAGTGGTGTGTTAATTGGCTTTTGGCTTCTAGTGTTAATAAAATCATACCAACTCGAGCAGGCAGTAAGTTAAAGCCATCGTAGTGGTATCTAAAGTTTGTACTATATTCTGAACATTTAATTCTAGATTTATCTTTCATCTAAGCAACTAAATATCAGGTTTATCTGCTTGCACAGCACTGTTTAGCTACTCGGCCAGTAAGATGGACTCTCAATAATGAATGTTAGTATAAAACCAGGCTCCATGTCAACTTTTTTACCTAGATATAAGTGTTAATCAACTGTTTTCACTCTCCCTCTCAAATAATATAACTGTGATAATTAGAATGTACATAGACTTAGACCTCTTCATCTATGGAATAGGCAGAGACTACTATTGAGACCTTGCCGACTTAGAATTTTATCCAATTTTTTATACATCCACACACATCATATTTTTGAATGAATCAGGAGTCTATGTCAGTATTCCATTATGCAGAAATCTGTAGCGAAGGGAACGTAATCAAAAAGAGTACCAAGTGTTTATTTTAAACTCGCATATGGCAGTGGATCGAAGAACAACTCAAAAAACAATGTTAACATGAGCATAAAAGCTTCTTCACTTTGTTGTTTGATACTAAAAAAACATTTCGTTTCGAGTTATGTATTTTAAAATCATAGTCAACAATAATTTATATCTTTTATATCACAAAGTAACACTTATGAACATCAAAGTTTAGTAATTAGTGATTTCAACAATTCATATGGCATCATTCTTCTTCTTTTCGAGTCAATGGCAAACGTGGCATTGTTACAAAAGATATTAACTACAACAGCTTATCATTTAATTATTATGTTCTAATTAACACAGTTGTGTTATGAAAATACCAAAATCTTGTTGAGAAACTATAAAGAATATTACTAACATTTTATATTTGAAGATATAATTTAGAAATATTTAAAAAGAACAAGTAAGGACATTTTACTAAACTGTGGGTAGTGTATATAACTTTTGTTTTCTTCTATCATATATTTATATTCCTTGTGATAGAAAAAGGCAACACACTGTATAACTATTCCTCACCATTTTCAGAATACATGTTTCCAATTGGAGCAGTTACATTTCTTGGTATCTTAGTAGATTTTAAGACTTCGACATAACTAAAAGGTCGAGGATACGTAAAATTACTTTCTTAAATGTTTTGCTAGTTAACCTTTTCATAATTAATATAATCATATTTATTGGAGTTATTAAAAATAATTTAATATTGATAAATGAGGTAACCATTCAATCATATCAAGCAAGAATTCCCAGCAATGTAAATATACCTCATTTATAGAATATTGTTTGAAGTTTCTCTCCAAGTGTCCTAGCAAGTAAGTTAGTCAATAAGTCCGTTACACAGTCCCCGCGCGCTGCTGACGCCCGCGCGGGTCCAATACGCGTTCAACGCACCCAAGAAACTGTCCGGACTACGTACGGAGACGAAGTTTTGTGGTCTGGCTACACAGATTTGGCGAAAACCTTTGGAACGTTTTCTATATCACTACTTCATTATATGACCACTTTAGTTCAAGTATTTACACTGTGCTTGACATTTCAATTATACAATTTATAGCCAAAATTGTTATCAAAATTCCCATAGTTAGTTGTTAAAGTGACCAAATATCCGTTATACACTTTTTTTTTCGACTACCCTCACTTTACAAGTGACTATAAACAAATTTTCGACCAAACTGTGTTACCGACCGATTTATAAGACTGACGCTGACCGCACTAGTTATACGTTTATACGCACGGCACACTAGCATAGTAGAAGATATATTTATACACACATATACACACCCGCCCCCCCAGATTTCACCCCCTTATCCTCCATAATGTACAATAGTTAAGTCTGTCCTATCAGAATGCAGTGTCTTTTTGTGAACCATTTTACTGTATGAGGATCTGATTTGTTATATATTAATAAGCTGTGGCAATACTGATCATTTTCTGATGTCAATGTTGCCAGGGCATTGTGTTTTTTGTGTTAAAATTTTGACCCATAGCTCCTATGGCGAAAATCATAATTTTTAATTTATTTGCTATGGTTCAGCTTGTTTGATTCTTTATCCTCATTATACAGTTAATTGAACGAAAAAGACATTACATTCTGTCATGGCAGCCTCCGATATACAATATACAATGGTTAAATATATTTTTTAAATATAAGAGTAACATCGCGCCGTGCAGGTGCGGGAAGCAATGACCGAGGTCGTGTCCGTACCTAGTTCAGCCAGTTTGTCACAACACCTGCCTCTTTCGAATGAATCTCTGAAAAATAACACTATTTCGCACAAAAATAATATCATCAAATTCACAAAATGTTGGTGAAAAATGCTTTTTATTATTCCGGTCATGGTGTAAAAATACAGTAAAATTTTATTGAGTAACATTTTCACGACATTAATATTAAATTTTTAAGCATCATTTATTAGGATTTTTATAATTGTCCGAAAATGTTTCTCAATGAATCACTAATACCAACAACTGCAATAGCGATATATTTTAAATCAAATAAATTATTCCAAGCATTTGTGCCAACCGCATTCAGCACTTATATAAAATTAAAATCTTGTACCAATATCAAAATAACTACCCTTGGTACTTACTACATTTTCGCGCCAATTTTTGACAGATCGGCGCTATTTTCTGTGAATTACAGATATTTCTTCGATTTTCTTTGTAATATTTTTTGCAAGAAGTTTTCATTTATTGATTTAAACACAGTTTTAGTTTTCACAACAGTTTTAGTTTACACAACAGTTTTAGTTTTGTTTTAAGACAAAAATATTCAATAATTTTATGGTTCTAAAAACTACAAAAAATGTCATGTAAAAGTTTCTGTTGTTATGTAAAATACATATCAACATAACTTTAAAGAAGAATGTTTTCTATCATGGAAAACTGAATAGATTCATTCCCAATGTACATACCACGAATTATTTATACTAATTTAAAATAAAACATGCGTAAAATTCTACCCTACTTTATCGAAATTGTACATTTATTTCTATGACAAAAATGTGTATAACATTCTGATAATATCATTTTATAATTTGACGCGCCATAAGTCCTGCAAAATATGTTATTAATATAACTAGACGAATTATGTAATATCATATCAGATTTACAGGCGTGTCTATGTAAAATTGTTTATATCAAAATTGATGTTTGGCATCTTAAATAGTATACAAATGTATATGTTCTATGTGGTAAAATCAGCATACATCAAATTCATAAAAATTCGATTGAAAAATTCTTGGTATTATTTATCGAATTTGTATTTAATTCAGGCATAGCCCACTAGATTGATACTGATTTTTCCACTTAAAGCTAATTATCTAAATTGATGTTTTATAGTATAAAAGTATTGATTATAATAACGTGTAGTCATTCTATAAAATCCAAAGGATTACAATTTACAGTGGGGTAACTCAGGTTGATTTCAAATGTTTGTTTATATTCTATAGTATTGTATAAATGTGTAAAAAATGTCCTTGGTAATTTTAGTTATGGTCGATATTTAATTATAATTATCTCAGATTTAAGCAATATGGCATTTGTATGGATGTCTGAAATTATATTATCAAAAATAATATGAAGTTATATTAGTAACTTTGTTTCATTCAAAAGATACTTAATTAATTATTATATTGCTATCGATATGATGAAAAATATACATCATATGCTTGATTATTTATATTCAAGCAGCCTTAACATTCTTGCTGCACCTATTTTTTAATTAACATCCAGCATGTCCAGATTTTATCAAAATCTATTTCAAAATTTTATATGAACATAAAATAATTTAAAAATTAAGCAACAAAATTGAATTTTTACGCTGAGTCTGCAATTGATTAGTAATTAGTAGTTATATTGTTCACAAATATTGTAATCGGTTATTGTCAAGCAACATCCATACAGACATGACTTGCCTTTATTTCCAATTATCTATTACACTTACATTAAGTATCTGAATGCAAAATGTATACTTACTAAATTTGGAAACTCCACACATTACAAAATGAAAATATGATTTATATCGACAAATTATTGGTTTTGTCAAATATGTTTATACCCAATGTAAAAAATTTCGTGAGTTTGGTTTTGTATATTTTGTGTATAAAGTATAATTTTAGTTTTGTTAACCAAGGATGAAAAAAGGAATAAATCATTTGGAAAGTATGTTTGTTTTACTGTATCAACTATCATGTTTACTATCCCAGTCTGGTAAAATAAATCTCTGAAGCACTCGAATACGCAAGTCAAGGCAAACACGCAAATCAAAACGGGCATGTCTGATCCATTCACCATTTCCCTAAAAGCTTGAAATACAATAAAATAGTTGTTCTGTCTGATGTACAGTCAGCGACGTAAGTAGCTGAACCTTTTATGTAACCGTATTTTATGATTGGACATAACTATTGAGCAGTACCAATAGCCTACTAGCAGACCATTAAACTGACGCAGAGGACTATTTCAAGACCCATAGCGCATCACTGGCTTTTCGAAATGCGAATTGAATAGTAAATGATCACTCTCTTTAACAGTTAAGGAAGTAACCTGAATGTCGGAGAGTTCCCCATCATGTTCTCGATATGTGATCTCTTTCAACCCACACTGGGCCAGCGTGGACTATGGCCTAAACCTCACACAGAAGAGGCCCGTGCACAGTAGTAAAATTAATTACAGGTTAGAGATTATTATTAGGTATTTAACTGTAACTGCAGTAAGAGATGAGTAATTACTATTCCCGTGTATGATAAAGCAACTCAAATCTCACAAATAAATCGACCTATGTTGACTGCATCGCGTGGTAGGCGGAGCATTCGTTACACAAGTGAGAGGTTTGAATTTGTACTGTCATGGCTCAATGTCTCAGACGTCCGATCTATCTGTAGTGAGGTTTTGTCTAAGGGATTTGTAAGTACTATGTACAGTCAGCGACATTGGCGCTAGAAGTTTGTGAAATTTTGAATTATTCTATCATTCATAGTACCTAACCACCGTTCTGATGTTTTTACTACAGACAACAGTGATAGTTAAAGGAAAATTCATTTGATATTTATATAATACGTTATAATAAAATTAGAGCTTTCATACATCATTTATAGCCACAAATTCGTTTAGCTACGTATGTCGCTGACTGTACCTAACAATAGTCACGGCGCGTGATAACGAGACGGTCTATTACTATTACACAGCTTGAGTCCCCTGGTGCGACAAGTGGAAAGATTTTCCAATCTTCGCTACCGTGTCGTCACTGGTATCATATACCTATCATGCCTGATGCTAGTTTTGTTAATAGGCAGGTATAGTCGAGAAAATAAAACATGTTCGGTACCTACTTGTATAAAATCAGTCTTTAAAAGCATGCTAAATAAAATTGATTTAAATAAAAAAAGAACTAATGCGTTTTGAGAAATATTGTATCGATAATATATCAAACCGAAAAGACAGGCTTTGTCTAAACATTCTTTTAGTAAGGGACTAGGTGTAATAACTAATAAATCACGTCAATAAGTGGTTTGCGTCTTTCATGAGATCGAGTTTTTATGAATTCATATCAAGATGATTAATTATATATTGAGGTAAATGGGCGCTTTTAGCTTATATCTACAGTTGCAACTCGCAACATTTCTTGTTTAAATGCTGAGATATACATAGAGAGCTATACTGAAATTAAGTAAGTCAAATACAAATCGAATATGCGCTTCACAGTGTAACTAGGTCTGTGGTATAGGTGAGCTACAATTTTGGAGGATAGAGGTAAGGAGAACCATCTTATTATATATAAGTGACAAGTTCAAAAAGTGTCCAGCTGTAAGCAGCAAATTGTAGTTCAAAAACCCACCACAATAGCGCTAGGGTAGCAAGAGGTGATATAAATTTAACAGTTGTAATTATTTAAAAAATATATAATTATGTATTTCTTTAAAAGTGCCATAATAATTTTAATGTTATCTTCTCTTTACTACTTACTTACAAATAGCTACGCGCTTGAAAATTATATTTAATTATATTCCATTTCGATGTTCTCGTTATAGTTATTTTGAAAAGTGAACCATAATAAAGCAGAAGTCTTTCTTTCCTTGTTTAATTTACTAAAATACCCTAAGATGCTAACAACTTTCGGCGTTATCTTTAAAATTTACCCTCTTGCTATCGTGGCACCGTAATTTGCCGTTTTTCGACGAACACTTCACCCTATATAGCTACTATCATGGACTCTATTAAGCACAGCGATTTAATAAACCCTTTGAGTATTGAGTTGTTGTCGCTATTAGCGGTGCCGTTGTCACCAATACTTACAGATAAGAAATAACCATTTAGTAGAAATTCGTACAAACTTAGGTTCGCTGCACAATGGCGGGCATACCTACGCGTTACGTACCTACAAAAGTTAGCCAAAATCCAAATAACTTGGTTACAATAATTTTATGAAACACAATATCTTTTTAAGTATTTTATATAAGTTGAAACAATAAAGTGGGGTACATTAAAAACACCGAGCATAATTTTATTTGATCATGAACTAAAAGTACCATAATAGGTAGATATTTAATTCTTCGTGACATGACTAGAAAATCTCTCCCTATAATTTTGGATATCTTTATTTCGGAATTCTTGCTCTCCTTCTGATAAAGAACCAATGACTATCTGGTGCTCTATTAGTTTCACCCGTAGAATTTTATGTATTCTGGTAGGCATTCTGTACCACGGTTTTTACAAAGATTTTTAGTTTGTAGGCAATAGAACTTGATATTTTGATATCTATGAAGGCTGTGGTCCTGGATATAGTCTACCTATATTACTTATATAGAACCGATATATAAGGTTTATGTGTAGGTACTCAAGTGATACCTACCTACCACAATTTCTTTTTTTACAATTTCCTTCTTGTTATGATCATAAAACAATACGTAAGAAGCTTATCTTTTAGAATGAATTAATATTTACCTACGCTAAAGTCAGCACTCATTAAACATTTTGTGAAAACACGCAATAAAAAAAAAGAAAATTACATTTAATAATGCCAAAAAATGAAAGACTTACTTGCATCCAGGTTGGGAATCCATTATCATTAAGTAGATCAAGACACAAATCACAACACAGCAATGCAATGCGTAAATAATAGCTATAGGTAAGTACATCCGTTAGTAGAGCAATCAAACTTTGGACTGAGGTCACCCGTCAGTTGTTTGGCACAAGCGCATACCTACGCAGTTTTGTTTGTGGGTAGTTATAAACTGATAGAGAGAACTTAATGCCCCCACATTTATTAACTACCCACTAACCAATAACTAAACCACAAACAAAGAACACCGTGTTCGTACGAAAGAAATAAATAAATCTTTATTGCTATTATAAAGCTTTCAGGTGGGCACAATGTGTATGAAAATAAAAATAAACAATTACAGTAATAAAAAGGGAAAAATAAAAATAATAAATACATAAAATACTTATTCAATAAACCTCTTGAGACACATGCGTCCCACAGCTGCAGCAATCAGGACTCCAGTTCAGCATTTGCCTGATCCCAAGAACAGGTACTGGTCTTCCACTGGAGCCTGTCATTGTGACGTACGGAAGCCAATAAGTATAACGATATAGTAATATATAATTTAGAATTATGTATATACCATTAGCGTAAGAAGATATAAAATACATAGACAAATGTTAAATATTTACACAATTATATATACAATAAAATAAAAACGACAGTAAGTCAGTTAAAATAATCATAATAGGTATTGTTATATTGAACAACGCATGGATGCAGGGCGCGCGCAGCTATGTAGGTATTGCACAATAATGAGTCATCTTAAAACGACGTTTTTATAGGTTTAAGCAATTAATTATAGGCTATAAGCAACCGTAGCTGTAAGTCGAGCCATCAGGTATTAATATAACTCAAAAGACTTTATAGTTGGGTTGATACCGAGCTATGAAATCTTTTGATTTGAGAAGAAAGGTTCACCTTCTTTTTATACATCTAAGGTGGCCAACAAGCATACTACTGCCCACCTGATGGTAAGTGGTCACCGTAGCCTATGGACGCCTGCAACACCAGAGGCATCACTTGCGCGTTGCCGACCCTTTAGGAAAGCAAGTGGGAAGGAGGGGGCAGGGATAAAGGGGGTGATTGGGCCTACGGCCTGCCTTTTCCAATAATATAACGCTATAAATAAGCCCGTTCGGTAAATTACCACCTTACAGGGAAACTGCGTAAGAAGTAGCACCCTTATTGCGTTTCAACAGTAGGTACTAATGCTGCGTCAAAACTGACCGCTCTGTCTAACACGTAAAGCGCGCTTGCCTTCGTGAATTGCAAGAACTGCACTAGGGGTATTGTATATGTTCATCCGGTTTCAAAGATACAAAATATTGTTGGATTTTTCTGTCAAGAATTCCCTAGTGACAGTCTAGAGTTAGGAAACCCCGTGCCTCAAAAAACACGTAATGCTGTTGTATCTGCGCCGGGTCTCTCCCGTCGTGGTGGATCGCCGTATTAGAGTGTGGGAATAGAGAGGGCACTTGTGCTTGTGCACTATAATATCATCGGCGCAGATGGCTAGTCTTGACATAGGTCGCTGTGTCTGAAATTCAGCTTGGAGGCTAATAATTATAATAAATGAAACACCAAAACCATCATAATTTACATTTATTTAGCCCATCAACATTTACATACGTACAACTTTTCTTATACATAATGTATCAGATCTAATATCGCAGTATAAATAAAGAACTTTTTCTAAACACCCAAAAAGCTCAGTGAACGGCTAAGTCCAGAGCTCGTGCCTGATTGAGACAGCAACCAAAAATAGACTTTGGCTAAATGTGTCCACATTTAGCCAAAGTTAATGACTGCTAATGATAGGTGACAGGAAGTACCGAGTACTCGTACAGTGAGCTGGTACATGCCTTGTCCGCTTAGATTTAGACAGTGCCAGTACTATTTTAAATAGCATTTATTAATACGAGAGCATATCACTAATAATAATAGAAATATTAAATCTATAAAACAGTAAATCACAATGAAATTAAATAATATTTTAATAAATTAATAAAGCGAGGATGGCTCAATGGACGTACATACATTAGACTTCCGATCTACATGTCTTAGATTCGAATCCCATCCATTGCACTACCGACGTGAACCCACTCGTAACACAAGCGTTTAATTAACAAGAATAGTAATAATTTATAAAGAAAATTGCAATTAATTGATATAATATAATATTGACAACATTACAGGCAATTTTTAGGAACTATATTTTAGGCAAAAATTATGTAAAATTCAAAGTAAAATATTATACTTAATACAAAGTAAATTTATTATAGATAATATAAATTAAAGGTGGGTCATATCATATCGAAAGTTATATTATAGTGATATACAGCGTGTAACAGTAAGTGGCGGTCATGATTAAAGGTTGTATGATAGACCTTGAGACTAATTCTCTTAAATATACATATGTCTTTTATAGCAAAATATTTTTAAACACAACATTATAAGAAATTTAGACTCAATAAATGATTTTTGACTTTGACATTGAATAGATTTAAATTGACTGTAGATAATAAGAATAACTCAACAATGCTGAAGGCATGTCCGGCATCGCCGCAGTAAAAAGTATGATAAGATATTCTTGATACAGACATGCTAACATATTTACGATATTTTCTATAGGAATTTAATTATCCTTACTAATATTATAAATTCGAAAGTACCTCTGTCTGTCTATCTGTAACCTTTTCACGGCTAATACGCTCAACCGATTTAGATAAAATTTGATACAGATATAGTTTAAAACCCAGGGAAAGACATAGGCTTTTTGACGTTCATAAGTGTTACTTTGTGACCTAAATGAATAGATGATTTTTGACTTTGACTTTGGCTACTTTTTATTGAAGTAAGTACCACACGGGCGGAGTCGCGCGCAATAGCTAGTTAATTATAATTTAACGCTGCATAATAATTTGCATGCACATTTGTATGTACAAAATAGCTTACGGTGCTATTCCTCTATTATCAGATCACGCCCACTGTTACATTCTGTGTAGTGTACACCAAGAATAAAGTAAACCACAATATTTAAATAAATTTATAACAATCTTTTACATTTGGTAAGTATTCATAAATGTATAGGAATGTAGAACTTCAGTGCAACTAAGTTTGAATGAAATGTTAATAAGTAATACTGAATACAATTAAAATACTACCTCATTGACCGGTAGCATAAGTTTGCCTGTAATCCTCGTTTGATGCTCGGGTCAGGAAAATTGCTATTGAGTTTTCTTGTTGGGAAATTGTTAATATCGGCAAAGATCTGGTATTAAGCCTGGTAGACGGCACGCAACAAGCTCGCTAGCTTAAGCTAGAGATCTAGCTAAAGATAGCTGACCTATTCTTTTTCAGCAAAATATTTTTTCTATTAGGTGGTAATTAGACCCAGCTAATATTAAACCGCTTACCAGAAAAATTCAAGAACATTGTCGTATCCGGACATCGAATATAGGATCTAAACCGCACACTTATGCCAGAGGACCAACGAGATAAATTTCCAAGTCGATACATATTTGCGCCATACTAAAACTAGTAAAGATAAAAAGCCTCGTACAGGAACAGAACCTTGAACTTGTCAAGCGAGCCTCCGCTCCACAGGTAACATGGAACATTATTACAACGATCATACAAACTTTATCATATATACAAATATTTTTATTTATATATTCTTATTTTTACAGTGCTAACCTAAATTGCGATAAGAAATGCAGATTTTATTATTATTAATATATATAAATAATAAAATAATGGAGGCAGACGCATATCTCACCCTGATTGCCAACCGCAAAATTTGTAATAAGTAAAATATTATTGTGCTAATTGGCGATTGGAGTGGTCATGAGTTTCTTGTCAGGTTCTTCTCATGTTAGCGATGCAACATGTGTATTTAATTATTATTTATATAATTCATTGTCATTCTTAGCAATGCAACATGTATATTTCCTTTTTAATTTATTTTACTAATATGATATATTGAAAACACTATGTAAGTATTGTCAACAAATTTTTATTGCAATCGTTGAGTTTAATAATCTGAGGTATACTATGCTTGTGAACTATCTTCAAAAGCATTAGTTTATTATTTATATCTCGAAGTGATATCTTATTAAATTAATTATTTAAATAAATATTGTTAAGACCTATCTAGATTAAAAAGCTTAAACATATAAAAATGCCCTTATGAATATAATGCCCTCTCTTAGAAATGGAATAAGCTTTAGATATGAACAGTGAAAGTTAGTATATTTTATGTATATAATATACCTTTAATCATTTGACCGCCACAGTCATGTATACATGACGAAGCAAAATGTGTCCAGCACGCCACGATCACGAGTCACGACTACATGACTAATTTAAACGAAACCGTAGTTAGGCGCCGAGAGCTCACTTTTGCTTTTTGGCGGGGCGGTCAAAAGGTTAAATAACACTATGAATAATGCACACGTCTCTTCCTTTCTCCCTTTACCCTTCCACCTATTAGTCTACCCTGATTTCTGAACCCCACCACACATCAATTATTTTTACCTACTCACTCGACCACCCAATCATCCTTCCACTTATCCATCTGTATATTTCCAACTGCCTATCAAACCATCCACCCGGTCACTCATCCAGCTATCCACATATGAAGATCGGCTGACCTACATAACATCCCCTCGACCCACAACTACCCTTTGCCTCAAAGACGACAGTTATAATAAAATCGTAACTAATATTATAAATGTAAATGTGAATTTGTTTATAACGCTTTGACGCTTTACCTACTCGACTGATCATCATGAAATTTCGCATACACGTTGTCAGGGGAACAGAAAAGAACGTAGGGTTACGTCCAGGATAAAGTACTATTACCAAAGGATATAATTTTTTGACAGAATGTATATTAAGCAAGCGAAGCAGGCAAGATCTAGTATTCAATATAAACGGTAACGATTTACCACTTTTACAGTTCATAACTAAAATTATTCCATATTGGTATATAAAGACCAAGCATTATCGGTCATGGTTGACCGCAGAAGAAATAGGACAACATTTTCGGTAAACCATTTACGTTATTCAAGATATGAGAGATGAAAATATAACTATATGTAAGGTAGACTCCTACTCATACCTGGACCAGCTCTCCTGGACATATACCTTCAATCTACAGTAGATGGACAGACCCAAGCTTGTGTAGTGTTCCTATGATGAGTAGGATCACCAAACTCTTAGAAAAGCCGCTGTACTGTTAAAGAGACCAGTGATCTTTGTCCCTTGGGCGGGACACATCGACATTTGCAAGGTCGGCAATAAAAGACAGTCCTCGTGTAACAAGGTAACTGCGGTAACCAATTACCTAGTGGTAATGGGTTACCGGGCTGTAGTAAACTGTTACCCGATGGAGGTACAGATAGCAATATAAGTCGACACACAATTAAAAACATTACTGCTTCTTTCTTTCACAATCATAACAAATTTTAGTTTTAATAGATAATTTTGAAAGTATGAAACTACTTAAATATTAAACTATTTTCCATGATCATGGCTGCTGGTGATGCCAGGCTGGAAAGTGTATATTTAAATCCAAACTAATATTATAAACGTGGGTGTGAGTTTGTTTCTTTGTTACGCTTTAACTAGTCGACATCATCGTCATGAAATTTCGCATACACGTTGTCAGAGGAACAGAAAATGACATAGGGTACCTTTCACCTTTCCAGAAAAATTACTGTCACTAACGTAACCTAAATTTACGCGAGCGAAGACGCGGGTCAAATGAAGTAGTTTAATAATTTGAGTAATTTAATAGTTTTATAATTATCTAAAATTTGTGATGCTCAAATTAACCAAGATAAAATACATCACGCCACGACCAATAGGAGCGGAGCATCAATGAAAAGTGTTGCATAAACGAAGAAATTTATTTTATGCGAAGCAGAAGAAGTTGCGCTGGTCAGCTAGATTACAATATACAGAATTAAAAGAATTAGTTAAATGTTCAGTTGCCTACATTGCTGATTATACCTGTGTTATAATTCTGAGAGGAAGCCTATAGTACATCATATAAAGCAAATTAATACATACTTATCCTAATTTTATAAACTATCTTTCAAAAATTAATATTCAATCTGATGTTTATTTCTTAGATTTAAGATATAATATTTATAGTGCTTCTTACGTTTATCAAATGCTTTAATAGTGGTTTAGTGAGTACTAAAACTATGGTCCTGTCAAGGCAACGCAAAAAAACAACGAGAATCCGGCTCACAGTTTTTGGTTTTTATTATTTGTAATTTTACCCCGTTCTTTGCTATAGAGCAAAGACAAAAACCTGATATAATATTGTCTTCTGTTTACACGAATATTATTCATTGTAATTAAACTACTATATACGGATTTTATCGCGTTGTTTATTTGACACACAACATGATTTATGTTCAGGTACTTTGAAATAACAACACTGGAACATTGAGACAACTACCATCTTAGTCTCCCCGTGACCATGGCTGCTGAAAAGTAACCGAAACGTCGGGGAAAGTGTAAAAATAAATTAATTCTAAATAGTCTTAATAGTTTTAATAATAATTTAACTAGCTTAAAAATTAGTAAAGTTTAATAGTAGTAGTAGTGTAACAGGTTTCAAAATTATGTAATATAGTGTAAAATAAACAACGCGATAAAATCCGTATATAGTAGTTTAATTTTTTTTTAAATCTGATATTATCTACTGCTCTCTCGAGACCATAATGGTAATAATATAGGTGATAAGGGTCGATCTAGGTGTAATAAGCTTACGGTAATGTAAGGCGACTAGGATTATCACGGGGAATGGACTATTCTATATGGTAGGCTGTGGGCTAACTATACGAATTATCTATACATACATACATAGCCTCACGCCATATCCCCAAAGGGGTTGGTAGAGTATTGCACTCATTTTTTACTCACAATGACTTTAGGTCCCTTTAACCGTCTAAGAGGCACAGTTCCAGACTATATGCTACTCCTGAAAATTTTATGATTGAAAACTCCACGTAATTATTGCTCGACCTTGGAATTGAATCCGAGACTTTATTGCACAGAAGTCGTATTCATTATATATCTAGATATACGTCAGAGTGGTCACCGATGATCAGATGGGTAAGACCACTCAAGCACTAGCACACAACGGACACAAAGAACATCTAGACTCGGAACAACGATTTGGGTATCACACAATTTTTTGGATTTTTGGATTCGAACTCACGACACTCGGCGTGATGGCTGTGGGGAGGCCACTTAAACCACTACGTCATCCGTGCAGCTTATTACATGGGACTTATGACATATTTGACGAATTGTGTGTGTATTAGACCTTTTCCCACCCCTTTCGGGAAAATATCGTGAACTATATATGTATGTATATAATCTATACTAATATTATAAAGCTGAAGAGTTTGTTTGTTTGGTTGAACGCGCTAATCTCAGGAACTACAGGTTCGAATTGAAAATTAATTCAGTGTTGGATAGCCCATTTATCGAGGAAGGCTATAGGATATATAACACCACACTACGACCAATAGGAGCAGAGCCTAAATGTTGCAAAAACGGGGAAATCCTTCTTAGGTGAAGCAGACGAAGTTGCGCGGGTCAGCTAGTTGTATATAATCCATAAGATATTTATTTAGTACATAAAGCCCTTTTAAACTCAATATTTAAGCTATATAAGCTAATATTAATAGTATTATCTCGTGCTATTATTTAATAATTATTATTATCTTGCACATATAATTCTCAATATAGTACACAAATTTGATATAATATAATCTTATGTTTGTATATCTGTGAAGAGATAGAAACAGGTGAATTAGACTCACTTTTTGAGATCTATATTTAGGTTCTACATGATAGCACACGAGCCTTAACCGTCTACCTAGTACAGTTTCAGATACGGACTGATGTTTTTTTTGAAAAAGGCAATTTAATCTGTGCCCAGTATCAATCTTATCTTATGTAGGGGGCAGTCAGTGCAGACCGGCGACACTTCGACCCAGTGGGATCTTTTGTATCGACACTCTCCCAATAACGACTGCCATAGATGTTCATGGCAGCCGGGACCGACGGCTTAACGTGCTCTCCGAGGCACGGAGCAGGCGATAATTGTCAATCAATACGCACATCATTTCGAAAAGTCATATAACTTCCGAAAGTCGGAGGTGCGCGACGTGGATTCGAACCCGAAACCCTCTGCATTGCAGTCTGTTGGTCTCCCCACTGAGCTATCGCTGCTCTATGGGGTATCAAACTTGGGATAATAAGAAAACCCACAAGCACTTTTATACCACTGCACTAATCCTTACTAATATTATAAATTCGAAAGTAATTCTATCTGTCTGTTACATCTTTAGGACTAAACAACTCAATCGATTAGTAATTTGGTACAAAGATAGTTTAAAACCTGGGAAAGAACATAGGCTGCTTTTTATTGATGTAGATACCACGCGGGCGGAGCCGCGCGCTAAAGCTAGTACGTAATATAATCAATGTAAAAAAAAAATTGGCATGCTATTATTATCGTTAGGAAAGTTACAGTTATTCTTAACTAAACTGCAAAACCGATTAAGATGAATTTTGGAATATAATAGCTAAGATTAGACAAACTATTTATTTACAAAAACTTTTATAACAAATGTTTCAGATTAAGGTGTTCATTATACCCCGACTGCCTTATTGGTCTTGCGATATAGACGTAAACGCTTATGCACTGTCCATCATTAGTACCCGCGTTCGATGCCTGATTCGGCAAGTTATGCTTTATTTTTTTTGAATAATTTTTAGTAGAAGCACGGGTCTCAAACTGTCCTCGGTAGACGACTATAATTAAATTTTATAATACGTGGGTACCTAAATATAACTTGCGAAAAGTGAGAGTAAATCACCTCTGCCAACCTCTTAGAAGACATACAGACCTAACACTTATCATAAATAGTTAGTAATAAACACAAATTCTTTGATAGACCCAAATAAAATATGAAACAGATTTTAGAGCATCCATTTCTATTCCTTCAGAATTCTGGTAAGATTATTTTCATATTATTTTTATGAATAAATCAAATAGCTTAGAGCTTAGAATAGAGTAGAAGATGTTACAGGAAGATGTGGTCATATTTAAAATACGGACAATCTATACTAATATTATAAAACTGAAGAGTTTGTTAAGTTGAACGCGCTAATCTCAGGAACTACTGGTTCGAATTAAAAAAATATTTCTGTGATGGATAGCCCATTTATTGAGGAAGGCTATAGGCTATATAACATCACGCTACGACCAATAGGAGCATCAATGAAAAATGTTGCAATAACAGGAAAAATCTCTTACGTGAAGCAGGCGAAGTTGCGCGGGTCAGCTATATACGGGCAAGAAGAAAAATTCTATAGATGACAGTTTTTTTTTATAGGATACAAGTATACAACTTGCTTCAAGGTAAGCAGTTACCGTAAAAAAGCAACAATAGCATAGTGTGCGACCGTTGGACTGCCACGCAGAGGTCCCGAGTTCGATCCCGAGGCGCGCATCTCTGAATTTTCCAAGTTATATGCGTATTAAATAGTTAATTACCGCTCGCGTTAACGGTGAAGGAAAACATCGTGAGGAACATGCATGTCTGAGAGTTCAACATAATGTTCTCTAAGATATGTGAAGTCTGACCAACCCGTATTAAGCCAGCGTGGTGGACTATAGGCTAACCCTTTTCACTTAAAAGCACTGCCCAGCAGTGGGACAGTTTATTACAGGGCTGATATTATTATATAGATGCTTATAATAGCTATTATAAGCATCTATATAATATATTTTATATATGCTATTAGGGGACCGATAAGGTATCATACTGTTACAGCCAGTGCCATCTCTCGGCACTGTGCGGAAGACTCGGGAGTTCCTTCTGATAATTTATTACGACCTCTGACGTCTTACTGAACTACGTAGCTTGTCAGTACGCGAAGAGTAGAGAGAGAGCGCAAGAATTTTCTCGAATATTCGTACTGTTACATATCGGGTATGGCGCTTCCAGAAAATTCCAGAAACGCTTGAATCGCTTAAATAATACGGAGCATGGGCTCTGCCAAGTGAGTTTACAATCGTAAGCTAGTATCTTATATATTATTGACTACGGTAATCAGTTACCATCAAGCGGTCACTGTTTACACCTTAACAGTAAAATAAATACAAATCACTATGACCTCAACTTCCTGTAACACGGCATATACGTATAGACAAACAATCGAATCTAAATATATTACGGAGAACAAATATTGAAGAATTTGTAGCAATATTATTGTATTCTTACATTGAGAGAAAAAGAGAAAATGGTGTAGGTAGATGATATTGTTTGACGCGAGAGTTATACATTAAAATTATAGTATATACGGATTTTATTGCAGTTTATGTGAAAACATTATTTAAGATCAATTTTGAAGTTATTAACTACTGGCTGTCCCGAAAAAAGTTGTTCAGTAAACTCGAAAAATAAAAACAAATCTATACCATGCCCGAATCCACATAAACACAAACAAAAAAAATTTCATCGAAATCGGTCTAGCCATATAGGAGGAGTTTAATTACAAACACGCGCACAGAACATTTATATATATAAAGATTACTACGATTAAACTTTACTACTATGAAACTATTTAGATTAACACCCAACTAATCTCAAAATAGTGTTTCTCAAATAAATCTCCGTCAAATCGGTATAACGAAGTTTAATTTTAATACTTTAGGTATATATAAATCCAAAAGCTCTGTTTGCCTTATTGACATGGTCGTTAAGAATGTACACAACGTTAATTTAATTACCTGCAATGCTTACTATTGGTATAGTCGCCGTTTAAATTAAAGAATCGTCATCAACATAACTGAAACCGTGGGACATGTATTGGAAATGCCTTATTCAGACAAGGCCAAAATATAGTACTCTCTCTTTTTGTCACAAAGTAAGCTTATTATAACACTGCTACAAAATTTACGCTACGAATAGATAATGATAACACAATATTACAGCAATCACATTAACGTTATACCTAAATACTATATTTAATGATATAGCGATGTGTTCTTACTATTAACGAATACTTACACTTTACAAATCACTTACATACCTGCCAACATATTACTATAATTTACCGGTGCTTACCGAACTTTACCGGTACGTACCGTTTGTTTACCGAACATTACCAGTGCTTACCGAACTTTACCGGTACGTACCGTTTGTTTACCGAACATTACCAGTGCTTACCGAACTTTACCGGTACGTCACGTTTGTTTACCGAACATTACCAGATACCTACAAGACTATCTACACATACTGGTTACTTAGTAATCATTACCAGTAAATACTGGTTGCTTAGCTAGTATTACTGGTAAATACCGGTCTTTGCTAGTACATACCGTATGTTTACCAAGCTATGCCGATACATACCGGCTGTTTACTAAGTTTTACCGGTACATGCAGGTCTTTACTGGTATATACCGGAATTTACCGATACATACTGCACTTAACCGATATATACCAGTATTAACCGTAACTTTTCGGTTGTTTACCGGATATAACCGGTATGCACCGGTAACTTACCGTGCTTTACCGGTTCACACAAAACGTTACCGGTTATTACCGGTTGTCTAGAAGGGCGCAGCTTCGTCTAGCGTGTGAAGCCAGTTGAAGATCATCATATTTCTCTCGTATTTCGACAGAGGGCGTCCTCGTTCACGTTCTAAATCCGCCGCGGTTAGCGCTAAGTGGGCCGCTTCTGGAAAAAGATGATATAGTATTGTTGGTTATCGATGGCGTGGTAAACGAGTGACGTCACGAATCATCCCATCGAGCGCTTATAAAAGCGTGTTCCGCACGCATCGAGTCACTTTGACATCGAGCGGCGGACGGAGCGGACGTGCTGTGTGATCGTTGTTGGATATCTTTAATTAACCGTTACAATATCCATCCTGTAACATTGATGATTATTTAAAAAAGAAAGTACGTTTTTTATTTTAAGCTATTTCACTTCTGATTCCTAACAATATAGTATCTATATAAACTAGGTTGCCTTTGGTAGGGAATACAACTGCTGTGTGTGTGGTCTCAGCTTTGATTTCCGAGTCAGGCAATGTTATTTGGTTTTTCTGTTAAGAAAGTCCGAAATTGTGATCGATGGCTATAGAATTGCTCCTTATTATTTCAAGGATAGCGTAGCGGTTATGTCGCCTTGCCACTACTTCTGCACTGAGAGTTGTGGGTTCAATACCTAGTACGGGTGATGTATTTTGTAGTCGATAAGACTTACTATATGGCCGGTAAGACTCATATACTTAACTCTCTCATTGCTTTCATCTTGAATTCCTTTACCTTGGTCATTAACGAGCCAATGATACTTCAAGCAATAAAAGTCTTACAGTAACCGCTTAACAGGCATAACAAGGGTTCATAAATGACGTCGCATGTTAAGGGGGAGGGAGGGGGTCGATGAAATGAGACATTGTGTAACAAGGGTTAAGAAGGGTCCTGAATTTCGTGACGTCACATTTCTAAATGTAATATATCTAAGTATAGCACCCCGCCTTACACGAAGGAAGGAAGGTATTCCTAAATAAAAGTTGCTGTTTGAATTTACTAATTACCAGATGTAAAATTTAAAAATATGTGACATCACACTAGGGGACCCTGCCCGAGTGTGACGTCACATATTTCTCACAAATGTGACAAGGACAGAGGAGTCAAAATATCATGTAATTCATGTGACGTAATCAGGCAATGTAACACACATCGATAAAATAAAATCAAGCAGTATACATACCAGGGTGTACGAACCGCGAGTGCGGTTGCTTGGTCTGCGGCACCGCGAGGGTCGTGGGTCCAGGACCCGACACGGCATTCGCTACAGCTGAGACCGCTGCCGCCTGCAAACAGGTATAAATACATGCATAATGTGTCAACTATGTTGGTAAAGTTTTATGTAAAAACAAGCAAGCTTAAATTTAAACTGTCCGACCAAAAAGGGTACCCCTTAGGTAGAATGCAAGCTTATGCCACAGAATGGACTAGGTGTTCAATTTAGATTGATCGAACCTATTGCCGCTTACTGGATAAGCCTTTATGCTGCTATGAATTTTTTGACAGATAAACAGACCGGCCTGGGAATCAAAACCGAGACCTCAAGAACAACAATTGCACTCATTACAACAGAAAAAGTCAGAGGCAGGCAGAAAGCCAATATATATTACTTTTATTTATTTATTTAGGCATATTTACAGGATAAACACAGACAATCACATATAATTAACAATTATCAAAGAGCATGTACTACCCCAATGACAAATATGCACAGCACTGGCCGGTAGACATGTTGTCTACTGGCCAAAACGAAGTGATAAAATTTAAGAAAATACAATATATAAAATCAACAGAACATCAATATTAATCTGAAATTTTCAGATAAATATTGACCAACTTATAATACGTTATTGCTATTAGTTATTTTATATTTAATTTTTTATTAATTAATGAATTATTAATAAATAAAGTGTTTTATATAAATTCTGTCTCAAGCATTTTTGTAACGCAAGCCGGGGTAAATGTAAATGTAATTGGACTCCCTTTTCCGCATTTGAACTCTAAGTTGGTCCATTATGTGTAAGAGTCGGCCGGTTATAGAGATAGCCAGCCCAACTCCGCCCAGAAGCACAGAAGTTTCCTGGGGTCTTCACAGGCTTCGCGGAGTATCCTCGGGTTGTTGAGGATTTCCTTACGTTGTGCTGTTACTCCCACACATTCCAGGACTACATGGGCAGCAGATTCTTCTTCGGTCACACATCCCCTACAGAATGGGCTGTCTGTTGCTCCGATGTTGTAGAGATGTTTGTTCAGGGGACAGTGTCCTGTTAGGATCCCCAAGATGGTCCGAATGACGCAAGCCGGGGTTTTAGAGATACCACAGATTTCAGAACCTGATTATAGATAGCACGAACCAAACCGTTTTGAACGTAACAGTATCCATGCAGGTACCTCAGCCTAAAGCTTGTTTTTCGGAATGTAAAGAAATTTTTTGGGGTTACTTTCGTTTATAGTAGAAGCGCGAGGCGATATGCTCTGTAAGATAATGTAGTCTCACCTCTAGCCTATCTAAGTTGAAGTCTGACTGCGACATTCTCTCGAGCGCGCGGTACGTGGTCAGCAGTCTTCGCTTTATGTAATTCTGTCGCACCTGCAATGTACAATATAAAGGAATTTAAGAAACGACCGGACCTTCCGAGTGTTATCTAAACCGAAGTAGAACAATCTGAAATATACAAGATTTTATCTGCATTCTCGCCATATAATAACAAAATATGATATTATAAATTTATTTAATATGGGTATACTGATATTATTATATTAATACCATATTTAATAAAAAAAACTGGTACTCATTTACTAAATTTACTTATAAATATAAATTAGAATCACCGACATCAATCAATAGGGATCCCTTATTTTCGTATAAAACTTTTTGCGTAATATACTTTTGCATAAAGTTTATGTTGATATAATTATCTTAGTGACAACCCGAAAAATAGGTTCAGGTTGCCGCGGGCTGGCCCCAGGCGCCCAGTTGTGGTAATATACAAACAAACACTATATATATGATTAAAAAAAAATTATGTGTAAATATAATTAGGACAAACAAAAGTATGCCATGTTTTATTATGTCTTAAAATTTTATGCAAATGTATAGGAACCGAATCAATATTAATTATACTATTATCAACATTTTCTTTCTCCTATGATATTAGTAGTTCATTCATGACTTAATGATAGCGATATAAATATAATATTGTAACTATTTATTATTTAGTACTAATTCTCAGCTCTCACACATCTTGCTTTCTTGTCCGTTTAGTCGCTTCCCCCGACATAAATTTGAGTAGAATCTAAGATAGCCTAAATAAGTTGACATTGATTAAGCGGATGGTCTAATAGTCATTTTGTCATTATTACTGTGCTGTTACGGGTTCAATTCCTACTAAATCAAATGTTTGGGCGAATCATCGAAAGTTGTTCTAATTTTATACGTCGTCGTTTTAAGGTCAACATAAAAAAAATCTAGGCAAGTGAACTTCTACAAACCTTACTTATTTAAAGACCAGTTTTAGCTTGCGTAAAACGCGTTAACACAAGATTAGGAACAGCGATACAAAATTATCAACTATACATACCAAACTTTATCGTGTGTAATGTAATGAAACATACATACATAGATTCACGCCTGTTTCCCAGAGGGGTAGGCAGAGACTACGGATTTCCATTTGCTACGATCCTGACACACTTCTCTGGCTTCATTCACTTTCATCACATTCCTCATACACGCCCGTCGGTTCAAGGTGCTCTTAACCTGGCCTTTGTCCAGAACGCCTCCGATCTGATCAAGAAACGTTCGCCTAGGTCTTCCTCTTGCGACTGTTCCAATCACACTAGCCTTATAAACTTTCTTAGTCAGTCTTTCCTCGTCCATTCTTTCGACATGCCCAAACCAGCTTAACATACCCTTTTCTATTCTTGTCACTATATCCACTTTCATGCCGCATCTCTCTCTAATCACACTATTCCTTATTCTATCTTTCAGAGTCACACCATATATATTTCTCAGCGCTCTCATTTCTACAGCATTTATTCTGCTCTCATGCTTCTTTTGCCATACCCAACTTTCACTTCCATACATAAGTGTGGGCACTAATAGTCCTCTATGAACAGCCAAACGTGCCTTTTCGGAAATATTTCGAATGTTCATAAAAGCGCGTAGAGCTCCATTCACATAATGAAAATGATATTTTATATTTGTTTCAGTGTAAAGAAACAATAAATACTTACTTTCTTATTGTCACTAGGAAGGGGTCTGTGCGGGGGCTGCGCGGGGTGCGAGCGCTGAGGGGACGGCAGCTGAGACCCTCCCACTGGAACACACAACATAATTATTGTTATAAGAGATAGGGTACACTGGACCTGCCATGCTACCATGGGGTACACCCCTTTACATTTACAAGTAGAAGCTTGTTGTTGTCAATTATTTGATGACGGTATTAATCTGTCTTGGAATAATATCAGCCCAGTAAATAAACTGACCCACTGGGCCTCTTTTCAGTGTGAGTAGGGTTTGACTGGAGTCCACCACGCTGGCCCAGTGCGGGTTGACAAACTTAACATATCTTCGAGAACATTATGTAGAACTTTCAGATATGGAGGTTTCCTCACGATGTTTTCCTTTACCATTAAACCGAGTTAATATGCACATAATTTTGAAAAGTCAGAAGTGCGTACCATGCGAGGCAGTCCAGCGGTCTCTCTGACATGCAGGTTTTCTCACCATGATTGCTTTTACTGGTAACCTATTGAATCGAAGCGGCCCACCAGCAGCCAGATACAATAGGTTTTAAATTATGTCTGGCATTCCGAAAATTGACAGGTTAAAGCGAGCGATAATTACATATTTATTACGCGCATAAGTTCGAAAAGTCAGAAGTGCGTGCCTTAGGCATAATTCAAATGAAAAATGTAATAGCAGTATTCCTACTGTTGTTTCGTTTGGTGAGTGAGAGTGTCGGAAGCTCAATCAGCCTCTTTTCCCCTTCCCGCTGCTTCTCCTTCCCACTTCCTTTCCCTCTTCTTCCTTTCCTATAGGGTCGGCAACGCGCAAGTGATGCCTCTGGTGTTGCAGGCGTCCATAAGCTACGGTGACCACTTACCATCAGGTGAGCCGTATGTTTGTTTGCCACCTTAGTTGTATAAAAAAAAATAACTATTGTATCTAGCTCCGTTGTGCCGCAGCGACTCAATACGTTAAATGTCACTTAAAATTAATTAGTCAATTTTCATTCATAAAATACAGTTATAAAATTGTTCAATGTTCAGCAATTTACATATATCGTTGCCTGTACAACTAGAATTTAAAATTGATTATGCGACGACAAGTTTATAATAAATGCATATGTACAATATAAAAGCACTCACCAGCGACCCAAGTGCTGCACGAGCGAGAAGCGGCGCTCAGCGTCAGGGCTTCGAGTGCCGCGCACAGACCCACCTCCGAAGTAGCGCTGGGATTGTACACACACATTATTAGAAATACATACATACATACATGGTCTCATGTCTATCTGCCTGAAAGAGCAAGCAAGTATTAGACACATACGCAACTTAGGTTTTTGGTTCCACATAATAGATGAGAAGCTCCGTGAGGCTACTGAAAGTTTCTTGACGGAAAAACTGCCTGGAAATCAAACCCGAGACTTCCTCCGACGCTCTTAACGTTAGAGGGTAAGGACCATACCGTGGCTTTAATACTATAAGTTTGCCCATGGTTTCGCTCGCTTATTTGCCACATGACTGCTTTAAAATGTTTCCTATGTGTTAATTCAGGACATGTTCTTGCTTTGTGCCGAGTTTTATCTAAATTCGATCAAGGCTTTTCGCATGATTAAGTAACAAATATCTAAACATCTTCACGAATTTTCACAATTATAATATAAGTAGGATATTTGATTTATAAATAATCATTTCTTTTCAATTTCTCTTAGATGTTTTATTAGCCTAAGGTGACATATTTTAAAAATTACCAGAAATTTGTGTTACAAACTACAAGTATTGATGACAAAAATCATGACACAGGCATTTGATTGCATCGACTATAACACAACGCTATTATAAGTGGTCTAACGTTTTCCGTTTGTTTTTGTTTTGTAAACCCGAGCTAAAATAACAAGTAGGATAAACGATTAAGATTTATAGCCTAAAATCAGATGATCAGGTTTGAAAATCAAAATACCCGATTATGCCGAAAGGTGTACCGCAGGGGAATACATTAGGTCCCTTACACTGAGTGTAGGTACGAACCTCCTGAGCGTGTGCGGGTGCGGCGCGGGCGCGGACACGTCGGCGCAGCTGAAGGAGCGGCGCAGGCCGAGCTGCGCGCACAGCGCCGCGCAGCCCGCCAGCAGCTCCACGCAGCGGTCGTGGCTCTGCAGGCGCAGGGACGATGATGCACGTCTGCGCAACCGACGCACACCATATTAAAATCACATCTACTAATCCTAATTTCATCATAATCATTGAAATTAAACTACTATATACGGATTTTATCGCGTTGTTTATTTGACACTTTATTACATAATTTTGAATATTGTTACACTACTACTACTATTAAACTTTGCTAATTTTAAGCTAATTAAATTATTATTAAAACTATTTAGATTTAATTTAATTTTACACCCGCCTCGACGTTTCCGTTGCTTTTCAGCAGCCATGGTCACGGGGACTCTCCACGTGACGAAACGTCGGATCATCAATCATCATCGGATCCTTTTCGTTTTTAGGCAATTGTTGACAATTGCATGCTAAATGTGGAGGCAGCCCAAGGTTGTGGCCCTAATCAAACCTGGGAAACCACCCGACGATATAAAGAGGTACAGACCGATCTCCCCTGCTTTGCTACACGCACTAATTATTTGAGAGACTTCTTCCCAACCGCCTCATGCCACTCATAGATCTTATTGCAAAACAAGCAGGTTTTTGACCCAGGAAGTCTTGTTGTGGTCAGATTCTTAATCTCACACAGCACATCGAGGATGGGTTTGAGAAGATTAATATTACGGGTGCGGTTTTTGTGGATCTATCAGCTGCCTGGGTATTAACCCACCACAATCACAGCCGCCTGATATTAATCAGGCGGCTGTGATTGTGGTGAGCTGGAGCAGACAATGGCACATTTGTTGGTATGCCCTTCTTGGTTGGGCACTTGCACAATATCAGGGCTTTGTGCGACCACTCCTAACGCAATTAGAATGGCCGAAATGGTTCTAGTTTGAACTATATATTATATTAATAATATATAGTTCAAACTAGAACCATTGACACGAAGAAGAAGAATCATAACGGATATCGCCGAAGTTTTGTTGTGTTCGATTTGCACACGGGACAATTATTTGAGTGATCCACAAAAGGAATTAGCGGCTAAGAAATAATTCCTAATGATGGAATGCCTTTTTGTCGAATGATGATCATCTGGGGTCTGCTCTCGTTAACTCCTTTCTTTTATACCGTTGACGGTACACCTCTATTCCCCCAAATCACATTAATATGACAGCAATATTAGTGTTCCCAAGCTCGAAAAGATCCCGAAAATACATACATTTAGCTATCTATTTTATTATAAGATCGCCGATTTTATCGAAGACAGTTCCAAACTCCATTAAAATATAATGTTTAATATTAATACATCAATACTTCCTATTACATTATAGGTGTCCTAAAATCCAGAATCAGATGATTGGTTTGACTTAAAAACCGACTTGAAAAAAACATCAACAGATGTACAATACACAATAATGCCGAAAAGTTCTTACTCTCTTCTTCTCTCTACTGTATATTATAGTCTTTTTAAATCGAAATATCTAAATAAGAATGCCGCAAAATTTTATTCCGCCCCGGGCGGCTGATATCCAGGCTACGCCACTGCTTAGTAAAAACCTAAAGAAAGTAAGACTAGAAGAAAAAGATAATACTCACTTCAGAACTTTGCTGTCAGGGTTGGGGCTGGCGACGCGGAGTGATGGATCAGGACCCTGACCAGCCTATAAACAGATTTCTAGTCAGAAAGATTATGTCAATGTCAAATGCTGTACCAGAGCGAGTTTGTAGACTTGACACATTGAAACATAAAGAATTCACAGAGATGCAGGTGTTTTTTACTATGTTACTCTTCACAATTAAATCAAGCGAAAGGCGAGGCGCTGTGCCAGTGTGGTTTACTAGTTTTGAATCTGGGTTGTTTTTGTGGCCCTTGTATCTTCCTTGCGACACAGGCATTATTCATAGTGCGGGTGTTTTCTTATTTAATAAAGCAAAAGAAAGGAGTTATTACCCTTACAGCAGTTTTCTGGCAGAAGTTGGTACTTCCTCGGATAAGACGGCTAATTTATACCATCACCAAAAAATTGTCAATGGTGGACTCTACCACTTTAGTTAAATAAGCAGTACGCTGGTAATGGTAGTAGGTACCTTGCAGGCAAGGAGGCGCAGCACCCTGGCGTCGGAGGCGGCCGAGGACACGCTGAAGAGCGACAGGTCTGTGGTGACGGACTCGTGGGACGGCGAGCGTGCCACGCCACCGCGCCACGCCTCTGGAGTGCACATCTCCACTGGACGTACATACCTCATATTAGTACAGTACAAAACTAAAATCTTTTGGTATTTATTTATTTTAAGACACATCTGCAATATACATACATACATAATTACATGTGAAGAGAGACTACAGATTTCCATTTGCTATGATCCTGACACACTTCTCTTCCTACCACTCTGGGAAACAGGCCCGAATCCTTGTATGTATGTAGATACATACATACACACATTATGATAATATTTTGCTTAAAATGAGTCTTATGTCAGTGAAGATCAGCCTATTATTAGCCATCTCAGAATATTTAATTATTGCTTAGCTTTTATCGACATATTAAAACACTTACAGAATAATGAAACCGATTTACATATTTGTGAAGGAAAGTCTGAGGAAGACAGACTCTCTCTCAGTCACTACTAATATACTGCATTACTGCAGTGGTGCACAGACAACAAGTTGCTTGCATCCAAGTGAAAAGGGCTTGGCATGCAATCCTAAAGGAATCATATTTTCATCATTTTAATATCCCACCATGGAGTTCTAAAAGCAATGTACATAAAGTACATTATTCGTTCCAAATTGCATTCACATACAACAGTCTTTGCTAACCTACCATCCAGCAACATCCTTAAGTAAAAGCCGATACCATCCTATAAACCTTATTGCTAATTGACTTTCTACTAACTCCACAAGCAATTTTTCTGTTTCCTTGGAGGATATCTTTACAATAATATTCACAAAATCAATCAAAGCAGGTGTTAGCGTGAAGAGAGATCCAAGTAAGTTACCCCATTTGCTTGCTCTTTTTTCATTTTTCTTGTAGCCAAGGTGCAATAAGTGCCAGCTGGGACTTAGCGCCTAGAGCAGCCTCTCGGTACATCCTATGATAGAGTCAGCATGTTTTCTCTTTATACACTACCAAACCTACAATGTACAAAGCACGATTGGAGAGTGGCTCATAGCATTAGACTATGAGAGGACTGAATGTTTGCTAGAGCTCTCCAGTTGATGTGACTTACCTACACACTACACACACATGAAGACAGCATTATGTCTGGCCTTTGGGAGCTATACATTGTCCGAAATATTAAATTACTTACAACACACATACAAAAGGCCTTTACATCCACATAGTACCAGCTACCTTTGTAGGTTGGATATAATAGGTATTGAGATTATTGCGGTTTACCGGGCACAGTTCCATACTACTATTTAAAATCTCAATAAAACTGTCCGACACAGGAATCAAATTGGAGACTTTATGCACAACGGTCATATTTACTACTGCACCACTAAGGCATTAACTGATAATCCTCATCAACAAAAAATCCAACTGTACTGACATAAGTTTTCCCTTTTTTAATAAACTAATAAATAAATAAATCTGTAAATAAATTAATGCTCTATGCTAATACAACATATTGTGCATTGCAATAGTATGTAATGCATTTTCTGTTTAATAAAATCATAATCTAATGAATATTACGAATGATTGTGACCAAATTCAGAGTAATTTAACTCATTTCCTCCTTTTGTTTAAGTGTAATCAAGCACGACAATCATATGATTGGCAGCCAGATGATTTTTTTATTGCAGTCTAAATACGCATGACCGAGTTCCGTTTTCAATCTGCCGATTTTTTTATTCAATGTCCAATAAGAAAACTTTTATATACAGTATATCGAATTCTAAAGTTATCCCGACATAATATAATAAATACCGGCGTACATCGAGCATTTTTTTCTACTAATTACGCATTTTATTTTGCTATTTGTTTTATTCACTATCCGGTAAACAAATTCTATAATTTTACCACGTAAATTACTCTAAAAAGTTATTTCCTTGTTTTTAATTCAATTTACTAGTCTATACTGCAGAAACAAAGGAGTATAAAAATTTATATAAGATATTATTTGCGCAAAAATCGGTGGAAATAACAACAACAAACAATTCAACGTACCGCTTGTTTTGGGATCCACGACGCACGGTAATACTTTTACTCACACGCGAAAATGTACTTTATTCGGGCTTCAAATATTTTTGTAAATAAACAAACATTAACGTTGCAATTTTATCTGCAATTTAATGTTTTCGTTAATGGCCGGATAAATTTGACAAATTGAATATGGGCCGTTGGGGTGCGTTCTATACCTTATACAAGTTTCGCCGGAAAATATATTTCAACATAAACAAAACTAATTATTAACGTAAAAATGATTGTTATAATATTCTTATAATGTTTTGTTATAAAAACCATTTAAAACCACAGCCAAATAATAAAAAAATCACTACTACGTTAAATAAACAAAAATCAACGTATTAATGTTTGATAATTTGAAATTCAGAACGTACCTGACCGCATTTGACGATTTATGTCGCTCATTGAATTTGGTAGGATAATATTTCACAAAACGTGTTTTCTTGATTCTTATTAGAACTAACGTTGACACACCATAACAGTATTACAAAATAGATTTAGGCTAATTTAATTATTAAAATCTTCAATTCCAAGATACTACAAATAATTTTTCATATCTGTTATTTTATAACACTATAAAATTAAAAAGTCTTCCGGGTGCAGTAACTTTACTAAAATCGAAGCTTTGCAAGTTGGTTACATAATATTATGTATTGTAAGCGACATCTAGGAACACTGGTAGACAAATACGGCTTGAAGTTATAATGTTCAATCGAGAGATGGCAATACATATTTAGAAAACAGATATTAACAACAAAAACAGCACGGTCATTCTTAATTAGATTCATTTAAAAGACATAATTTGAAGAGTATTAAAAAGACAAGCGAATCGTAAACGCGAAAATGAATGGATAAAACAATGTAATTGCCGTAGTTTCTATACTTTAAGAAGTAATGTAAATCTTGGTAATTAATTTTGATAATTACATAATATGTATAAATGCGTAATGCTAGATCAAGTAAATTCTATTATGTGCCTACTTTATGTCTAGAAACTAAATAAGCGAACCTCATAGTTATTCATCACTAGATCATGTGAATACAAACAATTTAGTATGATCAAAATATACTACATATTAAAGACGAATCCAAAATGTTTTAGATAACTTGGGTATTATTATTAATGTTATTTTAATTTATGAAAACAGATTTTGCTATTGTGTATTATCTTTGTGATTTATAAGAACCTAGGTAGGTAGGTACTTAAGATTTTATTGCATTTATATTTCGAAATATGTATTTAGGTAGTTAATAAATAAAACTGATTAAAATTCGTTCTTCTATATTTACATTTATTATAAATATGAAGGGCAAGGTATATTAGTTTCTTTCTTAATCGCTGTAGAATAATAAGTAGTTATATAATATAATTAATATGTAAAACACGAGCTAATAATGTAGTTAATAATCCTAATAAAGCAGATAAGGTGAGTGAAGCCACGAGTTTGGCCTAGTTGTAGTCGTGTTTATTGATTTGAACTGTATTCTCGAAGCTTAGCATCCGATGTTGACAAACTTGGGTATCGGGTCGGTTAGTAGAGGTTCACATGGCGCGCCGACGCGTACCTACGACAATAATTATTATATTATGTATGTATATTTATCAGTAGTAAATTTTATATAAATAATTTATGAAGAATTTGATTAGGTATGTTGCTCATTAGTAATATTACTGTCATTTTTTATTTGTCTTAGTCTAGTAAACAAACGAATTTATTGTTTATAAAATCATCCACTTACTGCTTTCAGACTATATTCGTTATCGTATAGAGATGTCTGATCAAGTTTGAGTCTAACACAAAGGGTTCCGTGCTTTATAACGAACATCTTGGTTTCTTATTGCTTTTTATTATATCAACTCTTTACAGCCCACTCACACAGACGGACGAACAGCCAGGCTAGTGGTAGGGTCCTATTGGCAATTTTCGGGTACAGAACCCTAAAAATGAAATATAAAATGCACCAAGTTACGTAATAGGCAGAACATCTCAAATAAAATGGGATTCCGATTTAGTTTCAGCGTGATAAACCCCACAAAAAGTTTACAAAAGTTTAAATTTTAAACTAAACTAAGCGTCAAATGTGAGCTCTCAGTTTCATATTCTTATTACGAGCACATTGTATACGTGAATTATTGGTTCTCTAATAAAATATTGAATAATAATAATAGTAGATGTGCATGTGAGCCGATGTGAAACGTTATACGTCCGTACATGTATATGTAGCGAGTGAATACGTTATCAGCAAATGTATGTTATGTTTCTCGTGTGGCAGACACTACCACGCACACAAACATTCCGCACAATTACTAGACTAATTATCTATAAGTACTAATATTATAAAGCTGAAGAGTTTGTTTGTTTATTTGAACGCGCTAATTTCAACAACTAGGTACTGATTCGAATTGAAAAATTCTTTAAGTGTTGGATAACATCACGCTACGACCCACTGGGGCGGCGCAGTAACCATAAACGCGAGTGTAACTGCGGGCACAGCAAGCAAACAAATAAATGTGCCGTAGTGGTAGTCAATACGACTGCTGCGCATGAGGTATCGGGTTGTATATAGTGCGTGTTGTTTGTAATTGGGTTCTCTGTCAAGAAATTATTAGTGGGTGTGGATTCATGGAGTTTGGATCTGTGCCTAGTTGATAACAATATTTTGGCCTGCTATTATGTAGGATGTATAATTAGTTTTGGATATGTATGTGTATACACTTGTGATTATCATTTCGGGTATAAAAGCGTGAGATTATGTACACAAGTGGCCATAAACAGATATAAGTAAGAGTAAGTATACGGCTTAGATAATAAAGGCTAAATTTGAAAAACCGGGGTTATCACTTACGCTTTAGGGTTTCTTTTTATACAGCTAAGGTTGCATCGAGTGTTTTATTATTTTTTTGTTATAACCATAGACTACGGTCATCGAATGAAAAATAGTTATTATACTCGCGTCGTCCATTCTAAAAATAGGTACCGCTGCTAGGATTTCTAAATAGTATATTTAATACCTATGCCTACCCCTCTGGGAAACAGGCGTGAATCTATATTTAATAATATAATATCTTACTATAGTTTAGACCAGGCTACTATATACTGTTGGAAAATATATAGTAGTTAATCTACTATATTGCTGCTAGACAGTGGAAACACTCAACAAAGCCCGTTTATCGATCATATTGTCATTGACAAGAATACTTTCAAAAATAAAGACTATATATTTTTCTAGTCTATTGATTTACCCTAGATTGAATTCTTTTTTAAGTATTTCCCTTGTAATTTTTGGTAACCCTAATCGCTTTCAACACATGAGACACACACAGATAAAAGTTTCTACTTATAGTTGCCACCCACTCTGCCATGTTGCAAAATTCATTAAAATATTACCCAGACATTTGCCAAAACGTCCAAATTCCAAAAAGTGTTAGCAACGTGAACGTATATATAAAACATTCCCACTACTTTACACGTTACATTGGATATTCTATGTACATACAAGTTTTATACTATCTACTAATACACGCAATTAATATATCTGTCTGTTTGTCATTATCATTTTGTGTTTGGCACAGACAACGTTGCCAATTATTTCGTTACAGTAAGCCAATTATATATGAGACGTTGGGTAACTACTACCCTCAAGTCAAACACCGTAACTCCGTGTCTGAGTTTCGATCGTGGACAAGAGTGCCAGAGACTCACAAACATAATGTGCCATTCAATCTTATACTATTTTGCCCGCGGTTCCGCTCGTCTAAATGTAGACTAGGTTTGTAGCAATCCTTTTTCTGGATAAAAGGTACCTTATGTCTTATATTGTACCCCCAACAACGTGTATGCGCCAAAATTGTATGTTGACCGGTTAAGTAGTTCAGGCGTGAAAGTGCAACAAACAAACAAACTCCCATTCGCAATTATAATATTAAGTAAGAATTATAAAGATGAAGATTTGTATTCTTGTTTGTAATGGATAAACTCAAAAAATGCTGAACCGATTTTAATAATTCTTTCACCATTAGAAAGCTTATCCAGACGAAACATAGGCTATATAACATCACGCTACGAGCTAAAGGAGCGGAGCAGTGATCATAAACTTAGCTGGCGAAATGTGATTGGAAATCATCTTTATCTACTTCATACATGTTTTTCATAAACTTCTGAAATAAAGAATTTTTCATAGAAATAATGTTAAGCTGGTTTGGGCATGTAGAAAGAATTAACGAGAAAACATTGACTAAGAAAGTTTATAAGGCTAGTGTGAATGGAACAGTCGCAAGTGTATGAGGAATGTGATGAAAGTGAATGAAGCCAGAGAAGTGTGTCAGGATTAGTCTCTGCCTACCCCTCTGGGAAACAAGCATGAATCTATGTATGTATGTACTATTCATACACTTCTGCTTACTCCTATCGGGGATATAAGCGTCAGATTATCAATGTATATTTAACATCAACTCTTATTACTTGGGTCTCTCCCACAGCTGGTCAAACGTGACCGTAATGAACCCCCGCCTACCCCTTAAGGTAAAAGTAGGCGTGATAACGATACAGATAATAAAATAAAAACATAAACGATGACTCTATTCATTTTCGTAACGAGGAGCTACTTACCGTTCGGTACGATTTTAAAATTAAAAACTTTAACGTACATGTGTGTGCGTCCCTTGTGTGTGTGCGTGCACGTTTACATTATATATAAGCTGTCAGTTTATGTATGTTTGTTGTTGTGTGCGTTCGAGTTGTTAATGTGTGCGTGTTGGAAAGATTTGTGTGGATACGGTGAAGGGATTTGGTTTATTTTTGCAATTTTTGTTTTCAGATTTTATATGAGATGTTATTATTTAGTACGTATGGAATTTTTTCGCGTGATGAGTGAGAATGTAATTTATAAATGAGGAAAATGTCAAACTATACCTGTAACCTTGATAACTTGATAACCGTATAATTGTTAGGAATTGAAATGGAGCGTCTAATAACATCTGAATTTGTAAAATAATGATACGACTTGTCGAGATAGCGAGTTCAAGTCGTGCTTCGTGTAGGTATTGTCTCTTGCTTAGTTTATCAACGGTTTGACCTCTGGCTCTAACTCAACGCTTAGTTCATTGTGTTTGGTTTCTGGATAATTGATTAGGTAGTTAAATTATAATATACATAAATTTAGTAAAGAAATTGGAAATCTTACTGTTGCCTATAATAACATACTTGAAGGAGCAAGTAGTGATATATTAAATACACTTTTAGTAACACGGTTTAAGTATATATATCAGACATATTACCAGACTCTGTACTGCTACCAATAACACTTTCAATTTTCAATGGATCCTAGGATTAGATTCGTTGAGCGAAGATGTAATTAAACTGAATCATAAATATCTATATAATTTATAATCTTTTAACAGAATGTACCTCAAAATAAAAGTTGCAATATATAAAGTTAAATGCACCTTGACTCTTGTGATTCGGAATACAAGTCTTTATAAATAAATTTCGCTCTCCAGCCTATTAACTCTATGCAAGAACATGACATCGGTCCTTTCCGTTACAGCGTGGCAGAAGGATAGACCAAAACCGTCTCTTTGTAATCTATATATATAAAATTCTTCTGTTACTAGTGACTGACAGACAACGCACAGCCGAAACTACTGAACGCAAGAAGCTGAAATTTGGCATGTATGTTCCTTGGAGAGAGTAGGGGACCACTAAGAGAGGATTTTTGGAAATGCCACCCTGAAGCGGGTGAAAGGGGTGAAACCCAATATTCACACTGGAACGGGACTTACGCGAGTGAAACCGCGGGAAAACTACTAGTTTATAATATTCGTATTTCATTAAATTCATCGCTCATCATCTAGCATTGCACAGAGCCTTATAGGAACTACCGGCTGTTATTTAAAATAATTATAGAGCCAATAACACACGTTTATAATAAGATAAATTAGATCGCACGTGAAAGAAGAAGCAATTAACTATGTTGTTATGTTTTTGATTATTAAAGTTACGCTTATTAGCAAATATGTAACACTAATTTTTCTGTAGGTAAGTGAATTGTACATTATTTTGAGGAATTACAATTCTTTAACCGTAATATTAGTAAAGATGTATCCAGGACAAGAATAAATATAAGTAAACATTTACCTCATTCACGAAACGATACAATCATGTTTTATTCAAAGATATTTGTTATTGATCTGTCGTAAAAAGGGAACTACATACACGTCTCAGACTTGAGTGATTATCTGATAATAGAATAAATTGTGAACTCAAAAAATAATAACAATTACTGGCGAAATAGAAGAAGAAGTAAGAACGCATGCTGTTATGGTGTTACAGAACCTGTCTGTGCCCGTCTCGCAATTATAATAAAATGTATGAATACGATAGATAAACTGCTATATACGGATTTTATCGCGTTGTTTATTTGACACTTTATTACAAAATTCTCTCCCCGTGACCATGGCTGCTAAAAAGCAACCGAAACGTCGGGGAAAGTGTAATAATAAATTAAATCTAAATAGTTTAATAATAGTTTAATTAGCTTAAAAATTAGTAAAGTTTAATAATAGTAGTAGTGTAACAATTTTTTAAAATTTTTGTAATAAAGTGTCAAATAAACAACGCGATAAAATCCGTATATAGCAGTTTAATTTCAATGAATAATATTCGCGTAAATAGAAGACAATATTATATAAAATAAGTTACTAGCTTTTCCAATCTTGTAGTAAGGGTAAATGTCAAATGACAGAAAAAGGATACACGATACAAACTGTGACGTAATCGCTTTTTAAACGTTGTAGTTCGAAGGAGATAGCGAGATATTCCACGACAGCTCCACTTTTTCTTATATTTAAAATATTAATTACAACCAGTTTGATACTGTTTGCACAAATAGATATCTTTTGACTGCTATTTACTTTTGTGTGTAAAATCTATACTAATATTATAAAGCTGAAGAGTTTATTTGTTTGGTTGAACGCACCAATCTCAGGAACTACAGGTACGAATTAAAAATATATTTTAGTGTTAGTTAGCCCATTTATCGAGGAATCACGCTACGACCAATAGGAGCGGACCATCAATGAACAATGTTGCAATAACGGCTAAAATTATCTTATGCATAATTTTTTTTTTCTCTTTTAGCCTCTATTATTCCCAAGTCACTTGGGGTCGGCTTTTCTGGTCTAACCGGATTTGACTGGATATCAGTTTTTACAAGGAGCGGCTGCCACCTGACCTCCGCAACCCAAAGGCTAACGATACCCTAAGGCTAGACCAGTGTCAGAATATTAGAGGGTACTGACTTTCCCAATAACGACTGCCATAGATGTTCATGGCAGCCAGGACCAACGGCTTAACGTGCTCTCCGAGGCACGGAGCAGGCGATAATTGACAATCAATACGCACATAATTCCGAAAAGTCATATAACTTCCGAAAGTCAGAGGTGCGCGACGTGGGTTCGAACCCGAGACCCTCTGCATTGCAGTCTGTTGGTCTCCCCACTGAGCTATCGCTGCTGTATATAATAATAACAAATATAAATATTTTATGACGTCTGATTTTATTCGTCAGTTAGCTTAAGAATCATTATTACAGAATGCAGTACACAAAACCTGTCGAAATTCCTCCTAGATAACCAAAATCCAGAACCTAATCCAAAAACCAGCCTTAATCACTTTTTTTTTTAATAAATAAAAAAAAAATTTATTAGTCATAATTTCCGCTTACACAAAAACATAAATAAACGTTATGCTGATTTGAAACAAGTTCATTTTACTTGTGACTGTTATCCTTCTACATCATGTTATGTATAATTATTAATTACAGTTTTATAAAGAATTTAATACCTATAAATTTTTGCATTACTTATGTTTATTCAAAAGACCTTCATACTTATAGATAAATAAAAAAAGAACCCCTGGAGCATTCCTGCACAACACGGTAAATATTCCCAGTACCATATCAGAAACGCAGTCCACGTGTATGAGCTGGTGTGATATCCACGCTATGCTGTCCCCGGGCCGGGTATTGTACTTGATTGTAGCACGAGTGGCGGCGAGCGGAATGCAAACTAAACCGCGCAGGGCTGCTGCCACAAGTTATTATTATTATTATTTATACTTATTTTATACTTATATCGGTTATTTTGGAGATTTCGGTTATTATAAGTCGCTGCATTCACATTTTGTGGCATAATTGTTATTACCTCCTTTCTTTAAGGATTTTGGTTATTATAGTAACAGTTTTCACATTCACATGAGTCATATATTCCTTTCTTTGAATTATTAAATCTTTTCAATGTCTTTAAGAAAGGAAAGAACTACTTCCATAGCAATTATTATCAATTAATTATATCAATACTCTGTAGTTTATGCCAGTTAATATTATAAAGGCAAATGTGAGTTTGTTTGTTAGGTTTTCAAACTTTAGTTTCTCGACCTATGGTCATGAAATTTCGCATACACATTGTCAGGGGTACAGAAAAGGACATAAGAAGATACCTTTCATCCATAAAAAAGGACTGTTGCCGAGCGAGCGAAACCAGTATTTTTATACAAAGCTATCCCGCGCTGTTTTACTCACGTCTATGATTACTGCTCGTCTCATGTGGCTCGTAGCGTGATGTTATGTGACAAAAATACAAAAAATTTAAATCTTTGCTCTTTATAATATTAGTATAGATGCGTGGCAACCTATTTTCTATTTTGCTTTATGGTAAGCGGAAACTGTTACTTCCTCTTACCGGGTGAAACGTTAGTGGTACCCTCACCTATTAATTGGCAACCTACCGTGCCAATTACCATCTATCACTCAAAAATCTAATTAAAAGGTTTTAATTAAGGCTGTACAAAGTGGTCCCAATGTTAATTTGAATGTTTGTGTGGGAGGTTAGACGCGGCAGTCTGAAAAGTGCTTGTTTTAAAAAAAAGTGATATTATAATCTCTGTAACGACTGTGTCTGGTAGACACCAATAAGCGTGACCACAATTACCTGACACTTTTAACATGAATAGCAAAATATGCATGTATGTATACACCTCTGCTTGGCGGGCTCGATAGCGTAGTGGTTAGTGAAAACGATTACCACGCCTGAGATCGCGGGTTCGATTTCCGCACAAGTCAAACATTTGTGTGCATGGACATGGATTTTTGTCTTGGTTTGGGTGTTTCTATGTATAATATGCATGTATTTACAAAACAAAATAGTATATATGTATATTTATCCATTGTCTAGTACATAGTACAAGCTGTGCTTAGTTTGGGCTAGATGGTGTTGTGTGAATTATTATTCTCTTATTATAGAATATTATTATTATTCTCTTGTGAAGATATTGGCGTGAGTATTGTCAATTACCGAATTAACCACAGTCTGGGTGTGTTGGAGTCAAATAAATAAACATATCTAGCCCGCAGTGTCCTACTCTTTATAATTTTCGCAATGTATTCTATTTGTAACGTGCTGCAACCATTATAGATCGCGCACTGTATGATGGCCGGTCTGAACATTGCGCGAGTGGCGTCGCAGTTGTAAGTATTAGGTCTCTTTGGTGACAGGGGGCGGGGGCGGGATGCAATCCGTACTGACTGACAGACTTTACATGCGCAACAATTCGGAGACGCTATGTTCAGTCCGGCCATACATACATTTAGGTAGTAGTCTCTAGACCTCCTAACCCGAGGCTAAAAATGCATTCACCAATAATAAGCTACAGTATAGCTTAATAAAAGCAGATATAATAAACAAAATACCAACCAATTTTCTTTTAAAATAAATGTCATACATTTAAATCAAACTTCTTTACACAGATTTTAGCAAAATACGGAATATTCGGCATATGTAATAATAGTGTTTTAAAAACTAACGCTGTAAAAGCCGTATGTGTAGTTTAATTTCAATATAAAATATTACAAATAATATTTGTATTTGCGACAGCCCTGCGTTTATATTAGCGCGCACACACGCGCAGTAATGTCCGGATACACGCACACATACGCGACATACGAATTAGGGTCGGCTGTGTTTCTGTGCACTGGGCAAGTGACATAACTCAGGTAATTGGAATATTGTTATTAAGATTATAATTGTTTTTAAGATGATTGGATTGTTGGTCGTTTGTGTTCGCAATTAATGGTTAGACCCCGGTTTCAATTCTAGGGTGGACCAAGTGTTAGTTAGACAATTTTTAGTAACGGAATGGTTACTAGATATACATATTATATATTAATAGCTTTGCCTTTTATAGGACCTGAAAAGTAGCTGGCGAAATATGTGTGTGATGTATCTTTTTCTAATTTATTTATTTCTTATGAACCACAAAGGTAATTGTTTGTGAGTTTAGTTGCTAGATTCAGACAAGATGCAAGAAACTCGTGGCCACTTTTTTGAACCATCATTTAATAAACATTTTTGTATTATGAAATTCATATCAAGGTGTTGCCATAGGCTTTATTCATTACCACCATACAATAAAGTAATAATATAATGGGGTGAAGCGTTTCTGGTATCACTATATATCATTTACACCTGAAGGAAACGGTTATCGTTGGTCCTGATCATGGCCATAGTATATATCTATATTCTTACAACACAGACAATGAGTTTTCGTCGTCACAAAATCTTTAGGTGAAATTTGATATGAAGATTGATATTAAACTTGTTATTTAAAATATTATAAAAAATAGGTATAATATAAATTGAAATAAAAATAATGTATTATCATCTGTATACAATACATTACGAAAACACAACGTCAACACTAGGCTAGGCCTGTCTCGTGAAAGGTTTTACAAAGGACTAACATAATTTTATTGTTAATACGATACAGTTTAGAGGATTTTTTTAAGCACAGTACACTGGCCGCAGTGTATTTTAATGAGTTAATAAATCCGAATATTGATAAGATCAGTTCAGCAAAATAATTGTTTTGTTAAGTTATTTTTACTAATAAGTTAATTAGATAGGTCATATGATAAAGCTTCATGCAGAATGAAAACATGATTGATATGATATCTACCTAAGCTTAGTAAGTTTCTTGTCCGTTCTTCCCATTGGTTCTACGCCCGTTGATGAATGTTGCAACAGATAATTATATAAATTCATATTATAGTTTAGTTAGTGTAACCTTGACGTTCATAAGTGTTCCATTGTAACCTAAATTAATAAAGTTATTTTGATTTTGTTAACATATTGAGTCTCAGCAGCACAACGGCGTCTAGACACAATAGATTTTTAATTATCTCTGGTATTGAAGACATGACAGATTAAATAATAATAACGTTATGATAAAAACATCAAGATACAAACCCAAAAACGCAAAATATCATTATTGTGACTTATGCCTGTATCCCAATGAACGTCACCCGTTTTTTATGATGCCTGCTAGATGTCCTTACGTACACTATATATTGTTTAGATGTTATTTTTTGTATGAATTTTGTAAAAAAATCTTATAAAAACACACTCAGCCATACATGTATGTATTTATGTATGAACTTTGTATGAAAACATACGCTTTTGTGATACATTAAACGATTTAGCATAATATCATGATACTGTTGACTTTAAAGTCTTGCTTACAGACTTGGAGGCGTAAGAGCACAGATGTAATAAAACTACATTTTAACTACATTTCTATATACTAATATTACTAATAATTACATTTCCCTAAACTCATATTATAAAAAAAATATTTGTATGTTCGTTTGTAATGAATAAACTGAAAGACTATTGGACCGATTTTAATCATTATTTCACCATTAAAAATCTACTTTATCCAAAAGTAACACAGACTATATAACATCAAGCTACGAGCCACGGGAGCGGGGCAGTAGTCAAAAACGTGGGTAAAACTGGAGACAGCTAGTTTTTAATAATTGCACAGCTGTTTATGCTCTATCCCACTGCTGGGCATGGTGTAGTTTTCAGAACGAGAAGTATTAGCCCGTAGCCTACCACGCGGGCCCAGTGCTGGTTGGCAGAATGCACATATCTTCGAGAACATTATGTAGAACTCTCAGACATGCAGGTTTCCTCACGATGTTTTCCTTCACCGTTGAAGCGAGCGATAATTAACTATTTAATAATATAATTGTTTTAAATTTACACAGTATTATGGAGTTGATGTAAACCTACTTTTTATTCATCACGACTTATCCTTACTATTAATGTAGCAGTAGGTAATTGTATCTGTCTGTCACGTATTTATGCCTGAATAGTGGTGCCGATTTTGATGAAATTTGGCAAGGAGATAGTTACAGGCGCTATTTTAAAAATGTGATTGAAGTCACGGGTTTGAACTAGTAGAATGAAGGTGAGTAATAATGAATTCAAATAACTATGAATGCTGATGGAATAACAATTGATATTGTTAGAATATTGTATTCGAATGATCTGCTGCTTCAAATTATGCCAAAGTAGATTCACACCTGTATTTTCGTATACAGACAAAAACATATCTATACTAATATTATAAAGCTGAAGAGTTTGTTTGTTTGGTTGAATGTGCTAATCTCAGGAACTACTAGATCGAATTGAAAATAAAATAAAAGATTATTTTAGTGTTAGATAGCCCATTTATCGAGGAAGGCTATAGGCTATATAACATCAAGCTACGACTAATAGGAGCGGAGCAGCAATGAAAAATGTTGCAAGAACAGAAAAAATCTCTTACGTGAAGCAGACGAAGTTGCGCGAGTCAGCTAGTGTTACATATTAATACATAATTATATCTAATAGCAAAGTTCTGTTCTTCACAATTTGAAACGATTGCTGCACTATGTAAAAATCTTGTATCCCGGAGGACTTTACAAACATTCAAACAACGGACACAAAGAACACCCAGACTCGGAGCAATCATTTATGGATCACACAAATTTTTGTCCCGTGTGGGATTCGAACCTACAACACTCGGCGAAGTGCCAGTGGGGAGTCAGCCACTTAAACCACTACGCCTTCCGTGCAGTCTGTATAACTCATGGAGTCATGGCCGATCGATCGTATTGACAATATTCTCGTGTTCAGTATCAGGTGACGATTGCACTCGTATTTGCGAATTACTAATACATAGAAAATCAATAACCGAATATTGCATACGGCTGTATTCCTGAAGGGGGTAGGCAGGGTTGTATTACATATTTGGCTAGCTATAGTTTTATATAATAATATGAGCCCTGTATTAATCTGTCCCACTGCTGGGCACGGGCCTCTTCTCAGTGTGAGAAGGGTTAGGCCATAGCCCACCACGCTGGCCCAGTGCGGGTTGGCAGACTTCACATATCTTCGAGAACATTATGTAGAACTCTCAGACATGCAGGTTTCCTCACGATGTTTTTGAAAGCGAGCGATAAATAACTGCCGTTGTCGGCCTTGATGGCGTAGTGGTTAGTGTAACCGACTGCCACGCTTGAGGTCGCGGTTTCGATTCCCGCACATGTCAAACATTTGTGTACATGAACATGAATGCTTGTCTTGGTCTGGGTGTTTCTATGTACAATATGAAAGTACGCATTTACAAAAAAAATTGCATATAAGTATGTATGATAGAATAATATAATATAATAATATAATATAACTACCTATTAACAAATATATAACCCAATGGCTTGGTACGTGACGATGGGAAGAGACCGGACGGAATGTCATTGTTGCCTTGGAAGATGGGCAGGCCTTAGATGTGGGACGCAACATGCGTTGACACCCTTGCGCCATCACATTTTTAAGCCGTTTGGGATGGAAACCCTAGGTTCATGGGGTCCGAGCGCTCGTATTTTGTACAGGGAGATCGCAAAACGCCTGATCAACGTTTCGCGTGATCAGAAGGCTGGTCTTTTCTTAGCCCAAAGAATCAGCATTGCCATTCAACGTGGCAATGCTGCCAGTCTTCTGGGCACGTTACCAGTTGACAGCGATGCTGAAGAATTCTACGATGCCTAAACCATTTTTGTAAATATTTAGTATTATAATTATTTGTGTTTTTGTAATTATGTTATCTTTTTTAATACGTTTGTAAATATAGGTTATTAGATTATTTCATTTTAAAATTAATTATGTAAATAAAAATGTCTTGATATACTACCTATTTAATACGCACATAACTTCGAAAAGTCAGAGGCTTGGACATTTTTTTAATATAATATTCTATCACATACACACAACACCACCTAGCCCAAACTAAGCAGAGCTTGTACTATGGGTACTAGACAACGGATAAACATACATATATACATTTTTTTGTAAATACGTACATATTATACGTAGAAACACTGTGGGATCAAACTCGAGATCTCTGCATGGCAGTCCAACGGTCTCCCACTAGGCAATCGCTGCTTTTTGATTAACCTCATTTGAGACAGTCCTTCAATGTATATGAGGGCTATTAGGTGATGACGGCAGTCTCACTCATGTACTTGTTTAAGAGGTACATATACGAACATACACCGTTTGATTGCACTGATTGCGTAGTGGTTAAAATGGTCGCTCCGCTATTGCCACTGCGCCCAGTAGGTTTGATCCCTACACGGGACAAAATCGTGTGATCCACAAATAGTTGTTCCGAGTCTGGATGTTCTTTGTGTCCGTTGTTTGAATGTTTGTAAAGTGTCCGCGACACAGGAGATATTCCTAGAGCGTGTGTTTTTAAAAATTATTTTATCGTTAGAAAGCTACTTTATCCAAAAGTAACATAGGCTATATAACATCGCGCTACGAGCCACAAGAGCGGAGCAGTCATAATGAACGTGGGTGAAACCGCGGCGAACACCTAGTACTTATAATACATCAGAAAGACACTACATACTATTTGTCTCAACTTAAAACGTTTTACATCAATAATCATTCGAATAATTGAATCAATCGATAATTTAGGTGTAGAGACATGCATCAAATTTAAATATCTTTATTCTTTCAAGTCACAAAGTAACACTTATGAAATTCAAACATTCTTCTCAAATCTATACAAATAATAAAATTACAACTGATTGATGTCTGTGCTTAATAAATATTTAAGGAAATAAGATAAGATAATATGTATGTTTTTACAAAAAAAAAGTATATATGTATGTTCATCCATTGTCTAGTACCCATAGTACAAGCTCTGCTTAGTTTGGGCTAGATGGTGTTGTGTGTATGTGGTAGAATATTAATATTATATTAATTATTAATTATTATTATAATATCTCTTTATAAAAACTATAGAAGCCAAAACAATTATTTTAGTCTGTCTGTAAGTGTGTTTGTACACGCATCACTCAAAAACTGCTACACGAAATTGAATGCGGTATCAAAGTTTTATCACGAAAGTCTAATTGAAAGCTGGTGCATGGTTCATCTTGTTACATAATTTCAGTCTCCCCGTGAACATGGCTGCTGAAAAGCAACCGAAACGTCGGGGAGAGTGTAAATTTAAAAATAAATAGTTTTAATTTATTGTAATAGCTTAAATTGTACTAGAGTTCAATAATAGAGCCTAGTACAGATACCAGTCTCTCACATAGTTGCGAATATGTATATGTCTAGGTTAAGTTTCTTTTGTGTAATTTCTTATTATATATCTATGTGAGAGAGAAACAATAAACTATTATTATTATTATTATTATTATAGTAGTGTTATAATTCAAAATTTTGTAATTAAAGTGTTTTAAAATTAACAACGCGACAAAATCTCTATAAAGTACTTTAATTTCAATTATCTTGTTACGTCTAAACGTCAAGTCTTATGTGTGTAGGTCACCTTCCTGCATGCAGCGAAATAAAGAAACAGATACGTTATATTCCAAACTCTAGTCTGCAATAGAAATCACAGTGAGCCTCCTAAAACCATTATATCGATCTCTCGATAACGGCACACCCCTACGAGTTGGGTTATCGCCGAGTGTTTGTATTGAAAATTTGTAACTAAACCATAAAAATTATCGTTATGTATGTGTGTGTAACTGTACACGGTGCGAGTGTCTGTTTGTGTGCGCTTGACGCACACTCGCGCGATCTGGTCTCAAAACAGTTAGGGTTGGCAATATTGTCGTTCTAAATTAGTTTTGTATTTATATGTAGGTATAAGATAAGTATGGAATAAAAAGTGTTTGTAACTTCAAGCACATAATTATTGTATATTCATGTTCTGCAACATATTTGAATTAATTTTCCTTTTTGTCCTTAATTCGGTACGGGTTTCGAATTAATATCTATAAAAATCTCGTGTCACGGTGTGTGTGGTCGCAATCCTCCGAAACGACTCGACCGATTTTTATGAATTTTTTTAAGAGAATAGATCGTAAAATATTTGTCATACCGCTAAGATATAATTTATTTGACAGAACAACGTTTGCCGGCAATTTGAAAGCTAATTAAAATGTTATAGATAGATGACTGTCTCGGTGGCGCAGTAGTAGTGACTGCTGTGCATAAGGTCTCGGTTTCAATTCCCAGATCGGGTGAAATAATTTGTTTCCGAATACGAAATAAGCTTATCCTTTATTATTTGGAATCGCAAACGCAGCTGGAGAAATGTAAATGATATATACCATTTTTATTTTTTTATTTTTTTTACGTGGGGGAATGCATGACGCATACCCCTCCGCGGGGGCGGGCGGAGGGGTTATGTCGGACTCGCCGGGGTAAAAGAAAGATGGTAAAGATGTTAAAGTACCTCCCGGAATACCGACTAAACCTACCACGGTGTTCCTCAACAAAACCACTATCGACGGGGCCGCGCGAATCACTTTCGCATGCGGTCGTGACCCCGCCGAGGTTACGGCCCGCCGTATGAAACGGCAGGCCACTACACGAAAGACCTACCCTACATCTAAAAACTCCCTACTGTCCCCCCTAGAGGGGAGACGGACTCGACACAGAGGCGCGCGTGGGAACACGCACGCCGCCTCTCGGACCTGGTGCTGAACGGATGGCGGGCAGGCCCACAAAGCCCGCCACCCCCAGGTCAATCCTCAGGGTGGCTGGAGGTCGTCTCGCGCCCTCCGGCGCCCGGCTCTGCGGTTGGGGAGAGGGTTCAAACGCTCCCTCTCCCGCTCCGCCGCCTCCTTGATGGAAATGACTTTCTCACAAAAGGAGGCGACGGCGTTCCACGACCTCTCACTCCGGACCATAGACTGAACTACGGCCGGGAGCGAGAGGGCAACCAATCCGACTGCCACGATCAACTCACGGCGCTGCGATGCCCAGGCGGGGCAAACCGCCAAAGTGTGCAGCGCCGTGTCCTCAACAACGTCGCGGCAGTCGCCGCAGTGGTGACAACCGGGCGTCTCTTGCCGGCGTATACGACACAGGAACTGGCCAAAACAACCGTGGCCAGTCATTACCTGTGTCAGCCGGAAGGTGAGGGCGCCATGGCGCCTCTCCAGCCACTCCTCAAACACGGGACTTACCGCCACGATCGTGGCGTGCCCGGAAATGATATATACCACTGCCTACTTTTACTAACACGGTCTATTTTTTTAAATATATTTTAGACGTTTATGTAAGTCTTTAATAATAATATTTTTATATTATATTATTACATGCTTTGAGAGAGCAATTAGGAATCAAAAGAGAGAGACCGTGGAAGTGAAAGCGGGAGCGGGGAAGAGAAATATACAGTATGACATAATATTATCACAAAATATGGTTGCTTTATAAAAACCCTCTCACGAGTAACTGTACATATCGAAACAACTACTTATTTGTAAATCTTACATTTTTTGATGAACCTACGTCCCGCGGCGCGCCGTAGTGTATTTGTGACAACTAGGTAAACCAATACGTTTATTCAAAACTAGCAGACCCGCGCAACTTCGTCTGCTTCACAAAAGAGAATATTCCCCGTCTTTGCAATTTTTTTCATTGCTGCTCCGCTCCTATTGTTCGTAGCGTGATGTTATATAGCCTATAGCCTTCCTCGATAAATGGGCTATCTAACACTAAAATAATTTTTCAATTCGGACCAGCAGTTCCTGAGATTAGCGCGTTCAAACAAACAAACAAACAAATAAACAAACAAACAAACTCTTCAGCGTTATAATATTAGTATAGATGTGTGAAACCTTAAGTTTCACTTCTCGTGCGTGCACACGCCGATGCACGCACAAATTTATTTTATAATCGTAATTTGATAATTGAATCAATCCTGTTAATATTATGAATACGTTTATTACTTAATTAGTAATCACGCAAAAACTTAAACTGGAAATGAAAAACACAGGTCAGAATATCTCCAGGGTATAGTCTATCTATGTTTTTCTTTTCAACCAAATTAACACATCACTACATGTTATAAAACAAAGACTTCCACCGCGTCTGTCTGTCTGTTCGCGTTAAACACAAAAACTACTGAACGGATATGCATGCGGTTTTCACCAACATACAGATTGATTCATGAGGAAGGTTTAGGTGTATAATTTGTTAAGGTTTTATACTACCCGGGCGAAGCCGGGGCGGGTCGCTAGTAGGATTTATAAAAAGAGTGTCCGTGAATTCTTTGCCCGTTATTCTCATTGGTTCTACGCACTTGTATAATTCAGATTATTAAACCTTGATGTTCATAAGAGTTACTTTGTGACCTAAATTAATAAAGATATTCTGATTTTGATTTTCAATGCAGTCCTGAGTGATTCTCGTAAAGCAAAAGCAGGTATCAAATAAGTATCGGTTTTATATCTTGTACAATGAGAATACTTCTGCCGCGAGTGGCCCTTAAACATAAAAACCATAAAGAACTCTTACTCTCGGCTTAACAGGCTAATTAACGGCGTGTTAAATTAAACTCATGTCAAGTTATTAGATTGGCTGCTGTCAAGTGAGCCATTCATAACAGTTGATAAAAATAATAGATTGATTATTATTCAGAAACCGGAATTTAAAATCGTTACAATTAGTACAATATTTTGTACTTCAAGTAATAATTTCACTTGCATAGTAATGGACGTCATAAATTAACTTGTGTTGAAATTTACACAAATACGTGAAAGGGATTCAAATTATATTATAGATAGAGAATTATTTATTTCGTTGCACAAAAAATTTCCGTAAGTTAGTTTGTGGAGTCTCTTTTTAAGAATTAAATGCCTGTGTAAGGCGGCTCCGCACTTCCATATCGAAAATTTACATATTGAAAATAAAAGTTTAATGTAATAGTTATCATTCGAACAATAGTTAGTTGACTATTATATACTTTGTACATTATTTTACACATGAAAGAAAATAGCACTTATGAGAAATCTTTTTGTAAAAACAGTATCAAAATTGGTTGTGAAGTAAGGGTGTAATTAATATTTCTGATTTTGCTTTAATAAAAGTGTCGCTATCTTTCTCAGACTTATAGATACGTTTAAATAATGGCTACGTGACAGTTTGTATCGTGCATCCCTTTTCTCTCATTTGTTAGTTACCTCTACTACCAGATTTGAAACGCATGTACTTTATTTATTTTTCAATCTATACTAATATTATAAAGCTGAAGAGTTTGTTTGTTTGTTTGTTTGGTTGAACGCGCTAATCTCAGGAACTACTGTTTCAATAATTATTAAGTGTTGGATAGCCTATTTACCGAGGAAGGTTATAGGCTACATAACATCACGCTACAACCCACGACGGCGGCGCAGTAATCATAAACGTAACGGAAGAAAATAACAATTTAACTGTTTTAAATGGATTTTATTGAACTGATTTTGGTTTAAGATCAACAGAAAAATGTCCTGCGTTCTTACTTTTCTTTTAATAGTTGTAATATAATAGTTTTAATATAATATTAAAGTTGTAAGTTGTAAACAAACAAATATCTGCTTCTTTTCTCTATATAGATAATATAATGTGACTTCAACTCAATAATTCACGCAGTTAAAACAAATCACCCATTCAAGGTATATCAAGTACCTACTATAAAACCTACTACTAAAACAACATCAAAAAGATTCAAACGCACGACCCATCCTTTCCTTGTACGAAGTTATTAACATCAATTATATTAATCCGCAGCCCTGACACACACGAACACACAGGCGCGCGCTCGCACACACGCACACACGCACACACCGGCCATATGAAACCGAATACTTGTCAAACTAAATGGATACGGTGAGTAGGGCTGTGCTGAGGGCGGATGTATCGATAGATGATTGGTAATTATTGATTCATACATGCATATGTGTGGTTAATGTGGTTATGTATGTATGGTGAGGAATCATTTACTCTAGTTTTCAGTCACCAATGATCTACATGAATGCATCTGTCTTGAAACCCGATAACAGTATTAACAATATGACTAATATTTTATAGTGATAATTTTTTTGGACGAAATATAATGTGCACTGTAATAATTCTTAAAATTTGACGACTAGTAAGGTACTACATTTGATCTGCAGAGCCTGTGGTCAACAGGACGAGTCCATATAGATCCAGACGAGTGTGAATGTGACGCGTTGGCTGGACTAAGGATGGGTCTGATGGGATTGGCATATCCGAACCCTGAAGACTTCAGGCTTCTCCCTCTGAAGTGTACGCTGCGACTGATGCAGTACATTCATAGAGAGATAGCTCAGTGATAGATCTCGGGGCCGACACAATAGATCCCACTGGGTTGAAGTGTCGCCGGTCTACACTGAATGGCCCCCGAAATAAGATAAGATAAGGTACTACATTATTATATTATTATTATAATTTAATGATATACCACCAGAACTAAGCTGCGAGGCAGCAATAACAAAGAAAACAAATTGCATATAATATACTATCATTTTATACACTTAAATTATAAACGTTGCATTCTTTCAACAAACTAACATTAATGACCATTACCTTTACATCCACATAACATCCACGATACTCATTTTAAAACATCTTATGTCAAGCACGACTTGATGTATAAGCTACATTAACAAAGTTAGCACATAGTATAAATTATTAATATCAAAAGTAAACTTGCAATCTTATGTATATATATACCTTTTAACCTTTACATTTACATAAATTTTTTTATTATAATTTTTTAACTTGTCAGCTTACCCAAATCGAGACTTGATGATAACAACATTGTGTTTGAACGCCGGCGTCCGTATGATGCTGTACGTGTCTAAGGCATATTGAATTTCAGTTAATGTTACTATTTTTATACAAAAACAAGCATAGGTACGGTCCATCTGATAGGAATTGAAGAAGAAATTACTTGTATATTATGATTATGAACCAAATATCGACAAGTCTATATCGACAGAGTTCAATCCCTTGGCGTGCCTGCGCTTGTATTATTAGCCAACGATAGGCCACGTTCACATTGCTCGTGTATAAAGACGTGGACACATTGATAAACACCAACTTTAAATTTTTGAACGTAACACTTTTATTTAAAGAAAATTATAGATTTATTAAATTGTGATGACTACCACAACTGTATTTTCAATTCAGTCATTCATTCATGAGTGGCAGCACGGAGTTTGAAACTGCACTTGGTATACAGCAATAAGCCCACTTCCTATTACGTGACACCTTAAATTATAGCTGACAAAATATATGTGTTAAATAAAACTATAAAATTAAAAGTCATTGTAGATTTTATTAGAGTAGTAGAGTCTCGCTGATGTCAGCATGAGTGGGCCGGCTCGCGCGGGGAAAGACTACCCTCTCACAGAATTTCGACGTGAAATACCAGTATTCCTGCTGTTGTGTTTCCTTTGGTGAATGAGAGTGCCGGAGGCCCAATCACCCTCTTTCCTCCTACCTGCTCCTTCTCCTTAACACTTCCTTTTTCCCTTCTTCCTTACCTAAAGGTTTTCTATAATTCTACCTGATATTATAAATGTGAATGTGAGTTTGTTTGTTTGTTACGCTTCCTCGCCTTAACTACTAGACAGATCTTTATTAAATTTCGCATACACGTTGTCAGGGGAGCAGAAAAGTACATAAGACTCCTTATAATCAGAAAAATATAATGTTTCCGAGGCATGCCTAGTCATAGTTCATGTGGTTTTCTAAGTTATAGTAATATTACACAGGATTCATTTTGTTTCTTTGTTTGTAATTGACTCTAACACTACTGAGCCGATTTTAACAATTCTCCTTCCTAGAAGTAGCGTAGGCTGTTTAACATCACGCTACAAGCCACGGAAACGCAGAGATCATAAGAGTGGGTAAAACCGCGAGCAACAGTTAGCTCATTATATATTAATAGCTTATCATCAGACTTCTGTATTCAAGGAGTGGTAGGCTGAGGTGCCTCAGAGACACATTTTGTTAACTTTGTTAGGATTTAAGACCTTCTAAAAGTCTATAGCCGTGTAGGGCGCCCCAAACCTTGAGTTGCTGCAGAGAATTTCCGCACAGAAAAAGCCAAAAACAAAAAATATGTACTTATATAATAATAAATGTTTCAATTCGAGAAATATACCATTTGAAATTTATGGATATAATTGAAAATGTATTGTATCAGGCCGCCGCCGCGCCGGTATGCCGCTGCAATTTAATAGTTTTAACAAAACATTATAACAGTCATAAAAATATGTAAATGTCATAGGTTTGCTAAAATAATCAACGAATAAAATTGAATGTTGATTTTTTTTAACATAAGCACTCATGTTCTAGGGACACATCTCTGAGTAAGTGATTGTAAATATTACAATTTATGCTATCTTTGTCTAGTTCAAGATACCTGGGAATGATTGGGGACCTTGGGAATGATAAGCTTTTAGGGATCTTAATGATTGTGAGTCTATCAAAATAGGCCGCTGTGCAATCGATTTAGCAAAGTATTAAAATTTATGTATTAATTCATTAACGCCACATAATTATGTCAATTTCCTTAGGATTAAAAGCAGAATAACAAATTAAAAGTTATTTATTTTTATTCAAACTACACAACAAGATGGCGTCTTTTCCACGTCCAAAATGATTCAAACAAAAGAACACGCGCTGCGATTATCTTGTGGGAAAATTATTGAACTACAAATATTTAGTATGGGAAAAAGTGCATTTACAAAGACTAAAATCACTTTTTTAATATATATATTTTTTATACCTAGACTAAGTAATTAGTAATTACATACTGCAAATGCCTAATCATTATATTAATTGTAATTCTTTGTTTATAATATTATCTAAACATGTGTAGGTATTATCGTAGATCAGACAGTTTTATCAAAAGTTGTGTAGTTTTTCGTTGTCGGTATCGAATTATCACATTTTTAACATTGAACGTTCGTCCGTCGCGCAATTGTCCTATGTGTGAACAGACTTTGGAAATGTACAGACGCACTCATGAATATGTTAAGTTTTTCCTTAAGACTTCTAAATATGTTAATTTTGTTTTCTAGTGTTTGTAATCGTTGTACGAGACGTCACAGGATCGTATGGACACAGTTTTATGTACCAATGAATATGATTAATTTTACTTACCTTGTTTTCTGTTGTATTTTTACCTTACTTTCATTCAAAATTTGAATGATATAATGATATAATATAACTTATAAGGCGTGTATAGTAATATTTACGGGCAGATACTGACTCCTAAGATACAGGCATATACACGCCTAGTTTAGAAGTCAGGGTTAATATTTTGACAAATCTGCATCTTCTGAGGAGCAGCTTAGCATCGCCTGGCCGCTCTTCATCGAGAATGCAGAAATAAATGCCTGGTGTAAAAATGTTTTAAGATATTTAAAAGTTTTTGATGAATAATTATATCAAGAATTAATATAGAGGTCTGACTTATGTAAGTAATTATCGCTCGCTTTAAGGGTTAAGCTAAAGATTGTGAAGCAATCTGCATGTCTGAGAGTTCTCCATAATGTTGATCTTGCATGCCTATTAAAGGTACCCAGAGCATTCACTAAGTACATAAAAGATAACAATTTGTTAAAATTACAATATTATAAAAATATAACGGCAAATATATCATACTAGATGTCGCCCGCGGCTTCGCTAGCGTTAATGTAGGTTACGTTAGTAACAATACTTATTCCCCAGTGCCGGGCACGCCACGATCGTGGCGGTAAGTCCCGTTTTTGAAGAGTGGCTGGGGAGGCGGCATAGCGCCCTTACCTTTCGGCTGACACAGGTAATGACTGGCCGCGGTTGTTTTGGTCAGTTCCTGTATCGCATAGGCCGGCAGGAGACGCTCAGTTGTCACCACTGCGGCGACTGCCGCGACGTTGTTGTGAAACACTTTGCTGGATCGCCCCGCCTGGTCATCGCAGCGCCGTGAGTTAATCGCGGCAGTTGGATTGGTTGCTCTCTCGCTCACGGCCGTGGTTCAATCTATAGTCCGGAGTGAGAGTTCGTGGAACGCCGTCGCCTCCTTCTGTAAGGAAGTCATGTCCTTCAAGGATGCGGCGCAGCGGCAGAGGGAGCGTTTAAACCCCCTCCCCAACTCCAGAACCAGGCGCCGGAGGGCGCGAGATGACCTCAAGCCACCCTGAGCTTTGACCTGGGCTGCGTGGGCCTGCTCGCCACCCAATCAGCACCAGGTCCGACAGGCGGCGTGCGTGTTCCCACGTGCGCCTCTGAGTCGTGTTTTTGTTCCCCCACAAGGGGACAGTAGAGGAAGTGTTTTATGTAGTGGCCTGCCATTTCACACGGCGGGGTCGCGATTGCATGTGAAAGCGATTCGCGCCGCCCCGCCGTCTATGGTTATTTCGAGGAACACCGTGGTAGGTTTAGTCGGTATTACCGGGGTATCTTGCCCCGGTGAGCCCGACATAAACTCTCCGTCGCGGTTCAGAGAGGTATACGTCAAAGCATAACACAAAAATAAAAAAATAAGTAACAGTACTTATTACTGGAGGAAAAGTACCCTATGTCCTTTTCTGTACCCCCTGACAACGTGTATGCGACATTTCATGATAATCGGTCGAGTAGTTAAGGCTTAAAGGATAATAAATAAACAAATGAATAAAACATCCCATGACTCTTTTTGCTGATGACTACACTTCTATCATTATTGGGAAAAAACTTGAACGTAAGATTATACTATGGCTAAATGAAAACAATTTATAAATTAATTTCGAGAAAACCCACATAATTACATATAGGCAAAGAAGCAATGATACTAATATGAATATAAATTATGATAACAACACCATTAGTAAAATTGACCATACTAAGTTTTGGGAATTTCGTTAGATCCAAGCATGACATGGAAAATACATATAGACAATATAATAAAAAAACTTAACCAGTATTGCTATGCTCTATATAATTTAAATAAGGTTGCAGACCGTGATACTGTTCTTACTGCATACCACGCATATGTCTCTTCTACACTCAGATACGGTATAATATTTTGGGGTAATTCGACTGATACGGATAAAGCATTTATGGCCCAAAAAAAGGGCCTCCGATCAGTATGCAAGTAGTTAAAAATTTTAACTCTTCCGGGCCTGTACATATATGAGGTAGCCTTATTTGTTAAAAGTAATTTGAGTCAATTTGAAACCCTTACTAACAGACGTCATAAAGACAAAATACGCATACAGCAACATCAAACTACACTTTTTTCTAAAAGTTTTCTTGGCATGGCTCCTAAAATATTTAATAAATTCCCCAAAGACGTAAGATCTTTGGATTTCAACTAATTTAAGAAATCCCTTCACATGTTTTTGCTTGAACAAACATACTATTCGATTAATGAGTTTCTTTTTATGACAAGTCAAATTTAAATGTCTGAGATGCCGATATATGTATTTGTAATCCCAATATCATATTAGTTCCTCATATAATTAGTCTAATTAAATGATTTAATTGTAATGAAAATAAGAATTAATAATTATCTAAATATGTAAGCAAATAATTTATAATATTACTGATTATTATTTATATAGTCAATAAAATGTTGTTTAAACTATGACATTGATAATTAATTTGATAATTTTATTATGATATGGTAATTTAAAATTCAATAAATATTTATGTATAGTTTTATATATAATTAATTTGTACGCCTCACAGGGCGAGATATAGTGATACGTTTAGAGTGCGAAAAAACTCGTATACATTATACAACAGCTTTATCCGTCCGTCCGGCCGTCTGTTATACAGCTTTCAACTCAAGAACCGTAAGAGCTAGAGACTCGCGGTCATCGCCATTCGACTCAGCATAGTCGATAAAACCCCGAAATGACTATGACCTTTGACCTCTGACCTCAAGGTCGCGTGTTTTTCGATCTCTAAGATTAACAGCAATTTATTGCCGTTTCTCATTTGTTCTATTAATATGTTATAACTTGTAACGTATATGTTTCACAAATAAAACAATTTGAATTTGAAATAAACAAACAAACAAACTAACATTCGCATTTATAACATTAGTTAGGATAAGGATATACACAATTATATAGATAAGCAATTATTAAGTAAGATATTATTAATTCTCAGTAAAAGTTAACACCATCAGCTAAATATAGATTGCCTGATATTTCCTGTTTGTCTCCAAGGTAAAGGACACCCTTTGCTTTGCTAAATTCTATACTAATTAAATAGCTAATTAGCATATTACGATCTTTCTTAGTGTACACTAACATATAAGATCAAGGTATTAATAATAATTGTAGTTAGTACTTGAAAATTGTGTTACATATTCCTAGTAATATTGTTAATCCCCTCCATCCAGTTAACCTAATATGTTTGTGTCAGGAGTCGGTACACGTCGGTATTGCATTGAGCTTCAAACTTTCGATCGCGTACAGCTTATACATACTAATATTATAAAGCTGAAGAGTTTGTTTGTTTGAACGTGCTAATCTCAGGAACTTCTGGTCCGAATTTAAAATTATTTTAGTGTTGGATAGCTCATTTATCGAGGAATGCTATAGGCTATATAACATCACGCTACAACCCACGGGGGCGGCGCAGTAATCATAAACGCGGGTGAAACCGCGGGCAAATCGGGTCCTTGAATAAAATTTACTGCATGGATAGGTTCGTGATGTAAGTGGTAGCCTCGCTACTACCGTCGCGTTGCGCCGAGTGGTGTGGGTTCCACACGGGACAAATATTTGTGTTATCCACAAATAGTTGCTCCGAGTCTGGATGTTCTTTGTGCCCGTTGTTTAAAAGTTGTGTAAAGTCCCCCGCGATACAGGAATTATTCCGAGAGCGGGAGTTTCTTTTTATAAAAATGTGCATTGTTGGTACTGCAAATAAAAATGATTGTGCTGTTACAGCAAGTTACAAAGGCTCTGGGGGTGGTGGGTTGCGTGGGCCTGCTCGCCACCCGATCAGCACCAGGTCCAAGAGGCGGCGTGCGTGTTCCACGTGCGCCTCTGTATCGTGTCTTTGTCCCTCTCAGGGGGACGGTGGAGGAAGTATTTTTGTGTAGTGGCCTGCCGTTTTACACGGCGGGGTCGCGATTGCATGTGAAAGCGATTCGCGCGGCCTCGCCGTCCATGGTTATGTCGAGGAACACCGTGGTAGGTTAAGTCGGTATTACCGGGGTATCTTTTCCCTGGTCAGTCCGACATAACCTATCCTTCGCCCCGCGGAGAGGGGTGCGTCAAAGCAAAAAGTTACAAAAGCTGCATAATGCATTTGTTACAGTAAAGCGCCTCCCTCGGAAACAAGGATAGGTACTATTCACTGCAGGACAAAAAAGGTAGTCTGGATGCGATCAAGTGTAGGGATGAGGAACCATGCCAATTGAAATGATCGAGATATTTATTATCAGTTCCGTTGTAACTTACATCTGAGCAGTCTATTTTTTTAAATTTAATTATAGGATATTACTACATACATACATTTCGCGATGCCTGACTATAATTAAGAGAGAGGGCAGCACCACGTATGCTCTGGTCAAAAATTGTAGCTGTAAAGTAAAAGTATCGACATACCTTGCGTTAAAAATATAACTCAACATACATGCACTCACGCGTATATCCCAGAAAAATTAAGTAGCAATGTATATTATACCCACATTTTGCCAACCGTTTTAAAGTATACTACATAATAAAGATATTAATATCGACCGGACATAATCCGAACAATAAACTCAAAAATAATCTCTCCAGCCCAGGAATCAAACTTATATCGGCCCAGTTGCCTGACAAACCACGCGACCAACGAGACAATCACATATAATTACAAAATCAATAATCGTAAATAATTCCAGTGTACGAGATTGCTAAGTCTTAGTAAACGCCATGGCACTCGCACACAAACAAGACTCTTGTGTGCGTAGGAGTGCGCAATTTACCGTAAGAAACGTATGGATCAATGGCAACATTATTTTTATTAGTAATGTGCACGAATGCGTTCGAATTACATTTGAATTATATAGATAACCAGATTTTGACCGCGGTTTCACTCGCATAAATGTAGCATAGAATTAGGTAAGTACTTTTTCTGGATGGAATGCCTATGGCTTTTTCTATATCCCTGAATGACCTGATTCGACATTTTAATATGTACTTGCTGCTGCGAATTAACTGTCTTTAATGTAGCCTATCCTTACTCACTTTTAAGCTATATCTACATTATCAAAATTGGTGCAGTTATTTAGCTGAGCAAACATTAAAAACAACAAAGCTTATGCAATAATATATTCAAATTGTTTTATTGTGAATCACAGGTACAGAGGAAGTTGCACAATTACATTATAGATCACACATATTGTTACACCACTTGGACATACAATATAATCATAATATAAAATTTGCAAATAAATACATGCCACTCAAATAAAAATAAAATATAAGCATGGATATTTCTTTTCTTAACCAAAGAAAACTTTCTTATTTAATCTTTAAAAATGTAACTATCATATCCACTCAAGTCTGTCCAACAAAATGGAAGGCATTCCGGTTCTGCCTCACACACACTCATATATAATTGAATATGTTACACTTCTCACAAATTTATTTACAGACGAAAAAATATATTTCCTTCCATTTTGACCCTTAATCCCAAGAAATAAAATAAAGAAACCATTTTTCCAACGGCAAATAAATTGGTTTCAACGTATACGTTCGTGTATTAATATGAACAATGATTATAAACAACAGTTAAAAATCATTTAGATAAAATATATATTATCTGTGGATGTCCTTAGCTGTCAGAAGTTCGCGCCATACGATACGTTGTTTTTGGTAGGTATCGTGGCGGTCAGGGCGATGTTGTCTATGGACATTGCATAAATTATTGTTGAAATATTGTGTTACTTTCTATTATTGATTTAATTAGCTAGCAATTGCTTTTTAACTTATGTCATTTGACATAATATATGGCTAGGCTGGGTCTAGCTATAGTATGCATGCAGTCTGCTTACGAAATATTTAAAACGTACCTAGATGTGCTCTTACCGTACCTACTTATGTCACAAATAGACACATGTACAACACACAGAGTGAGCCCACTTAAGTTATTACGTATAGAACTATTGTAGTGTACAATCTTCAATATGAGTGAGCGTGATATTACTATATTTATAATTTAGAAGTAATGTTATCATTGTGTGTCGGATGACAACTTAATGTCCAGAAAGTTCAGAAAGGTGGCCGTATTTAAACGTAGTATATATGGTTTCAATTTGCTAACAATCGTTTCCATGTGACATACAGGTACCGACTTATCGTGTAGTTAGTCGGCCATCTTGCGTCGCCATCTTGTTGTACCATATTAATTTAATTTATTTTTCTCTAGGATTACAAACGAGAAATACTTCTGATTTTGCAAGTGATCATAGCTATATTATTTACAAGCAGATTTATGCTTGTCATTATCACTACATATTATAAAACAAAGTCCCTTACCGCGTCTGTCTGTTCACGATAAACTCAAAAACTACTGAACGGATATTAATGATGTTTTCACCAATAGACAGTGATTCATGAGGAAGTAATTTGTTAAGCTTTTGTACTACCCGTGCGAAGTGCCTACTAGGTTTTTATAAATATAATAGTTATTATATTAATTATACTTACTTACCGACTTATGTCATATGTCAAATAAAGCTATAGTAAGTATATTTTAATACTCAATAAAAGAAATACTGCACGAATGGTGTAGTGATTTCAGTGGTCACCTCGTCGCAGTCACTGCGCCGGGGGTTGTTGGTTCGATTCCCACACGGGGGAATCATTTGTGTGTTCTGGAAATGATTGTTTCGAGTCTGGGTGTTCATTGTATCTGGAGATACCAAGTGCAGGAGTTGTGTTTTTAAAAATAATAAATTATTATTCACCATTTTGTCGTTGGAGTAAAATTTAATAATATATAATTGGTATTATAATTACTGAAGATTTTACAAAAACGTAAGTTAAAAGAATAAATAAACAAAATCTACTGAACCGAAAAGAAAATGTTTTCTCCATTAGAAAGCTACTGTATTCAGAAGTAACATAGGCTATATAACATTACGCTACGAGCCACGGGTGCGACGCAGAAAACATAAACATGGACGAAACCGTGAAACAGCTAGTATAGATTCTAATAATAAAATAATAATAATGGCGAAACCCTTCTCACAGTGAGAAGAGGCCCGTGCCCAGCAGTGGGACAGTTTAATACAGGGCTGATATTATTATAGTATCTTATAGTTATGTTTAACAAAATCAAACAAACTATTATCTAATCCCAAATGGTAACAAAAAGCAAAGTCATATGAAAAAACTAGTCGACAAGTAATGTTTGTATGCAAAATGTGCGAGCGGGACGCATAATGTACGTGCGACAAAGACGGCGGTACTCAGACAAAGGCGTGCGAGTGGGACAGACATATAATTAAAAGTTTTGTCGCAGAGGCTTTCCGAGGGTACACTCGGGTTGAACAGAGAGAGATGTGGAGACAACATTACTTTATGAGTAATATAACATTTACAATTTATTTACGTTATTAATTTTAAAACTAATTAATCTAATATATATTTACAAACGTATTAAAAAAGATAACATAATTACAAAAATTAATATTTTCAAAATGGTTAAGGCTTTGTAGAATTTGTCAGCATCGCTGTCAACTGGTAACGTGCCCAGAGTACTGGCGAATTATTAGACATTACTTTTATATAAAAATGTAAATGTTCATGAAGATGTTTGAATATATTTATTTTTATTTATCCAACAGCTTATTCTAGTTTGACAATACATATGTAACTCAATTACGCTTAAACAGTTTAAAGGATTTGGATAGGTACATCTCTACATACAGATATTTGATTTTCTGTATTAACACTAGGATCTTCCAATTTGAATCCCAGTGTGCGATCTCGTAAGATTTATGCGAAACTGTGGCCAAAGGTAATCTATACTTCTATACTAATATTATATAGAGCAAAGATTTGATATTTTATTTGTTTGTTTGTAACGATTTGACTCAAAAACTACTATACCGGTCTTAAAATTATTTCATTATTAGATAGCTGTATTATCAGCTAGTAACAAAGGCGATATTTTATTTCAAAAAGTACTGTTTCTAACATAACCTAACATAACCTAACCTGCTTTTACGCGAACGAAGCCGCGGGTAAAAGCTAGTTAGAAACAAAACTATAAGATAACTCGGCAAAAGAAAACTCAATAAAATTTTATGCGTCTACAGTCATAAAAAAGACATTGATAACAAATACAATCACACAAATGAATAGGGAACGCCTTTTTCATTTCAGCCTAGTTTACTTATTCTTTTTAAACGAAATAAACCGGCGATAACCTATAAAAAAATCCAAGTAATATTCTTTTAAGTAATACAGTACTGTTTTCTGGATTAAAGCCTACCCTATGTCCTTTTCTGTACTACTGACAACGTGTATGCGAAATTTCAAGATGATCGGGCGAGTAGTTAATAATAATAATAATAATTATTATTATTATTTTCAAAAAACAGATATATAGTTAGTTAGTTAGTTAGTGTTAAGGCATGAAAGCGCAACAAACAAACTCACATTCGCATTTATAATATTAGTTAAGATGCCTAGTAGGATCTTAATACATGCCTTTAAATATCCGAAGTGGTAGGCAGTATATAAATTATATAATTACAGTCCAATGTCCCCTCCACAGTTTGCTCTGCGCCGTTTTTACGGAATATATTCCGATGAGTTCCGTTTATACCCTCCTTACCCGACCGCGCGGGGGAGGTGCTGTGTTTGTTACTTATTTCCTTTCAACACTTACCTGAATACTCGTTATGTGGAAACTGATTTAAATCTGTTTATAAACATATATGTTAACATCAATAGTTTAAACATTATTGTAGTAGTTTGGTATACGGTTGAATTCCCCCAGGCCGTACAAACTAGAAACCTATTTGTTAGGAATAAATGGCGTTTTGGGATCCCGTTATATTTGGTAGGTCATCATAACGTGGGTCAAAAAATAAATTGGCAAAATATGGATATAGTAACATAAAAATAATATAAGTACCTACTATTACTAACAGATAGATTTATGAAACTAGTTGTCTGCCATGGTTTCACCCACATTTATGATGACTGCTCCGCTCCGTTGCTCGTAGCGTTATGTTATATAGCCTATGGTACTTCTGGATAAAGTAGCTATCTAACGGTGAAATAATGATTAAAATCGGTGCAGTAGTTTTTGAGATTATTAATTACAAACTAATATATTTACAAATCTTTTCTCTTTGTATTATTAGTATAGATATTGTACTTCTCTGCCTAATCTATACTAATATTATAAAGCTGAAGAGTTTGTTTGTTTGAACGCGCTAATCTCAGGAACTACTGATTCCCATTGAAAAATTATTTTAGTGTTGGATAGCTTATTATTGAGGAAGGCTATAGGATATATAACATCACACTACGACCCACGGGGGCGGCGCAGTAACGATAATCGCGGGTGAAACCGCGGGAACATCTATCCTTAATATACAGTTAGTCTATATGTATATCACTAGCTGTTGGCCCTGACTTCACCTTAGAACGGACGTTAATGAGATTTAAATGACTCCTAACATCCTTTTATCAAACTAGTTTTTGCTCTTAGTGTCGCCTGAAACATTTGATTTTTACGGATAAAATGTACTCTTTTACATTTCATCCAGAAAAAAGTACTGTTCTCGAACGAGCGAAGCCGCGGCCGAAAGCTAGTTATTTTATAACACGAGTTAGAGTAACTCACTCAATCTGAACCATGCGATTGCTGAAAATGTGGATGTAATACCAGCCCTGCCTACCCTTTCAGGGATTTAGGCGTAAGGCTAAGAAGACTAGCTTATGCGCGCGGCGCCGCCCGTGTGGTACCTACTTCAATAAATAGTAGCCTATGTCCTTCCCCAGGTTTTAAACTATATCTGTACAAAATTTCATCTAAATCGGTTGGGTGGTTTAGCCGTGAAAAGGTAACAGACAGACAGACAGAGTTACTTTCGCATTTATAATATTAGTAAGGATTACTTTCGAATTTATAATACTAGTAAGGAAGTAAGGATAGATACATATTATATTTGAATGCCTTTGAAAGCATTACGGTTGCCCAATTGAATCGTCAAGGTTTCGGAAAAAACAAGAATCTTTAAACAAATTTAATTATAGTATGTTACGCAATTTTAAAGAATCTATGAAGGTTTTGTGGTTAAACTACCGTTGCTAATTCCATAGGTATAAATGAGGAACTACCATCTTAAGAAAACGCCGTAATAACAATAACTCTGTAACTGCGTTTCGTCTGAGTAAGAGTGTAGGCAACTCACATACTTGATTGCTTTTTTAAAAGACAACTCTTGCACTAGGATTAATTCCTGTATCACGGGAGACTTTACAAACAATCAAACAACGGACTCAAAGAACACCCAGACTCGTAACAATCATTTGTGGATTGCGAAACAGTAACACAATTTTTGTCATAAAACGAGGCATCCTACGCAGTAAACTAAGTCATTGATTGACTTTTAATCACTTAAAAACGCAATTTATAATTTACTAAAATATTTTACACATACGCTACGCTTTACGTACGTCAAATATTGTGTTTTAAAACGAATACTGCCGTACTACGTTGGTATTTTTGTGTCCGTTGTTTGTAAATGTTTGTAAAGGGTTACAAACATTCAAACAACGGACACAAAGAACACCCAGACACTGAACAACTATTTATGGATCACACACATTTCACATTTTAAAATTAGGCATTCTTACTCAGTACCTATAGTCAGTCAATTGACTGATTTTTATTACTAAAATACTTTCCACTCACAAATACTTACTCTCCCGCCATATTTAACGTCAAAAGTATAAAACAAGATGGCGTCCATAAATTCCTAAGTCAGTACTATTAACAATCATAACTAATATTATAAATGCGAATATGAGTTTGTTTGTTACGCTTTCATGCCTTAACTACACGACCGATGATTATAAAATTATGCATACACGTTGTTGTACAGAAAAGCACATAGAGTACCTTTCATCCAGGAAAATGACTGTCCTCAAGGGATAAAAGATTGGTATAACGTACATTTACGCGGGCGAAGGCGTTGGTATAATCTAGTCTAGTAATAACTAAATAATAATAATAGCTGCGAGATGTCGTAATAGTCTGTACGCGGTCAGTACACATTCATTTGCTGAAGCAAGCGGTGTTCAGGTCAGCGGCTCCACACGGGCCGACTATTTCAAAGTATTCTTATCTTTTGTTTGAATATTTACATTAATATTGTCGTTTTAAATTATTATTATTAAATTATATTTGTGTATTTGTAGGTAGAAATATGTTGGTAGTGATTATTTATAGCTAGTTTTGATTGTCGCTTCGCTTATGTATATCTTAAGGTTATATTGGGATAAAATTGCTAAATATTTTGAATTCGTGTGTTAATTTTCAATAAAATCCGTTCATACAAATATATTAAATATAACAATATTATTTACATGTCTATGTATGTTTAATTTTTGTAATTATATACACTGTAAATCATATTTAATGTAATATCTCAGTAAATAAACATAATATTTTACAATCTTATTCCGCCAGCTGTATCTTTAGGTTAATTAATTAATCATACAGGGTGACTACAAACCCATCTACCAAGAACAGATCTAAATTCCAAACATGTATAAAGAATTTCTCGACAGCCACATCACACTTAGGTCAACACGGGAATCAATCTTATAACCGACTGTAGCCTAGAACGCACAGGAACAGGTAAACAGTCAATGAATGCGATTGTTTATTTGATTATTACGTTTTCACTACTCGCTCGATCACCATGAAATTTCGCATACACCTTGTCCGAGGTAAGTACATTAAGCTCATAGGGTACCTTTCATCCAGCATAAAAAGCTGAGTTCTCAAACAAAGCCGCGTGTATAAGCTAGTACAATAACAAACAAATAATAATAATAATAAAGTCGGTATCGATATTATTTCGCGTCGTGTGTGCGCGCCGCGTGTCGTATCCATTTGGTTGAAATTGCTGTTTAGTTCTCGTACATTCTACGTTACTTTAGGTATTTATTAAATAAACAATATTATTTAATGTTTGATATGAAACTACTTTATAATATGGATTTTATGTAAAACACTATCATTCCATAATATCCGTACAAAGTAGTAAATTATCAATATAAAAACGTATAAACGTGAGATTTTGTTAACAATTTTCTTGTTTTATCTTAGTGGAGTAACGATAGTGAATGCGATTGGCAGGCATGAGGTCTCGGGTTTGACTGTCAGTTGAGTATTGTTATCGGGATTTCCTGTCGAGAAATTCCCGGCAATTTTTATTTGAATTTTTAATACTTATTATTTCCTTTACAACGGTAAGTTAGCTATTACAGTTTATACTGTTCAAACTTATTGTTTACTGAAAAGGCGCTTTCTTAAGTCTACTGAATAGCAAAAACGCTATTAATTATAAAAGACAAAGAAATGCAACTATTATTATAATTAAGGCTTCTTTAGTTCATCCGTGGCTTCGTGTAAGCCTCCCTAAGGGCCAGGAATTTTTCAATGTATTATGTTAGAAAATACCTGTGATAAGAGAAACTGCCTACCCTTTTAAATATAATTATATAAGCGTGAGTATATATGTATATATTTCCACAGTCATCCAATAAATGACACACACGACGCCTTGAGAGCTAAAACGTATTTTACGTTTAAGGTCGCCATCTTGTTCTCGAGACAGCTGTATAAATGTGTATTTAAATAATAATAATGTATTTAACATGAGAATAATGATGTGAAATATGAATAGTTAATAATAATTCACTAAATTTTATAGATTTTATCGTGGCATATTGTTTTTAGAGGTTTTCCTACAATTATACGCAGCGGTAGTGGATGTGACTGCTGTGTATGATGTCTCGGGTTGGATTCTCGGTTAGGGCAAAGAGGTAGTGTCAACCAACTATTTCTCAGAAGCAGCACGTAGTATTGAACTGTGAATAAGATTGCCCGTTTAGATGGGACCTGAGTCACAAGTATTCTCGACAAAAATCTTTTCGATAACTTTAGCCCCGATTTTTATTACAAAATATTTTTATATATTTGCTCGGTAATTATTAAGATTTTGTTAAGTCTCGATGAATAAAAATTTCCGTCTCGGTCAGTCTCGATCGAGAAATAACAAGTCTCGTCACATCAATTAATAAAAAATATAAGGTTAGCAAAACCGAAATTGTCCGGAAATGCCCACAGCTCACACGATAACATTTTTGAACAGACAGACAAATATTCAAGTACCGCTACCTTATGACCATGACTTGTTGTTACATAACTCTTTTTAATCAATAATTAGGTAATTAGTTATAGACTTCTGTTTTCAGTTTCCATTATATTTCCATATCTAATGTCGTATCACATGTATCATGGCCATAATGAATATTATCTATGATTTATAAAAACAAAATCAAGAATACCTCCAATTCGTTTTTACGACTGCCGGTTACTATGGCCCACTTGTCATTTGATTTCAAATATTAGTCATCGTTAAAAGCTGTTCTAAGCCTATTATGAATTAGGCAAATCATATTTGTTATGTTATTTCTTTTCAAATAATCCCTTACTTTACTTTTGAGAAATATAAAATAATTACTGTTAAATAAACGAATACCGAGATTTTATCACAAAACTTTAGTCGATAAACGAAAGAAAATGACTGCCTTTCTTTGTCCGCTGTCGTTAATAAAAGAAGTTACAACTATATAATCCGTATTACCCATACATGTTTATATTTATTCAACAAACAAACATACAATTTGATTTTTGTTTGTACGTATGTATACAAGTGAATGCGATCATCCACTGAGTCATACTCTCGATATACAACAACATGCATGCGCCGATAGTAACGACCCGCGGCTTTACTTGGCATACACGACTCACAGTTTTATGTGTGGATATCATTATTTCATCAGAATTACTAAAGGAAAATTTATTTATCGGTGCACAATAATTTATAAATATGAATGACTTCATAATTAAACGCCGTTTATATTATCAGGATTCCTTTTTAATTATTTTATTTCGGTCCTTTTATTGCTATGGTAATATACCAGTCCCATTGTAATCATCAGTTTTGTGTTAATTTAAAAGTATTCCCGGTAAACGGCGGACATTTTGATAAAAATCCGCTCCAATTTTGACGGAACTCTTGTCCAAAAAAAGGTGACATTACTTTCTTGTTCCTAGGTAGGTATTGTTACAGATAAGATAAAAGTAGTTATCGTCTATTTGAATTGTTCTGTATGGTTGTCATGAAACACTCTACGTGCGGTATTAACTTGAAAGATTAAAACTTATCATGCTTATCATAAAGTATAAAATAAAATCTTACAATATAATAACATTTAAATAATTGAAACAGATCAAAATCTGTTGAAGAAGAAATACCATTTAATAATTCATTCATCCGCCAAAAACTTTTACGATTATAATTTTAGTTCAAAACAAAAATACACGTTCTAAAATAAATAAATAAATTATTGTCCGCCATCTTATTTTTGTATATACACGTCAGTAGCTAAGAAGCTACTAATGCCATCTACCTGCGTTTTATCAAAACTATAGATCGCAAACGATTAGAAATCGTTATTTCGTGTGCATTTCAAATAGCTTTTTGCGGAAATCCATAACCTAAGCTAAAAATAAATTAACTAAAATACCGGACAGTCCATAATATGAGAGTGCAGTATATGCAATGTTTTCAGATGCTATCATTCCTTTACTAAGAACTAACTGACACCCGCGACTGCACTTGTTTATTTTATTATATTATGTATATGTGCATATGTATAATATGCATGTATTTACAAAAACATAAGTATGTATGTATGTTTATCCATTGTCTAGTACCCATAGTACAAGCTCTGCTTAGTTTGGGCTAGATGGTGTTGTGTGTATGTGGTAGAATATTATTATTATTATTATCATATATAAGAAGTAGATACTATATTACATCATAGAAAATGGATTATATGTGGTAATTTATCACGCTTGTGTTATATAATGAATAGTTAAACTGAAAATTTGGGTCAACAGTTATGAAAAAGTTACCTGAGCCCTTTTGAACAAGTCTGAGAGTATTTTAATTGCATGTCCGAGAACGAATAAGCGCGTTAGAGACCGCATACAATTGTCTTGTTCGCGCACAAGCAATGACAATGCTTGTGCCCTATTGTACGTTACTTATAGTCTCCTTTTATAGAAAAATCCTTTTACTAGCACAGTCGAATTGATAATCGGTTTTATTATTCTAACAGTATTTTTTCTTATAGACATTCGCCGCAGTATGAGCCATTCCTGTCTAGCGAGTGAATTTCTTAACATTTAATCAACAGACACAGGAACACCCAGCCTTAAAACAACCAGTGTCAGTGGCGAAGTGACCACTTTAACGAATACGCCATCCATACAGTCTATATAATTAAAATAATTCTCACTAATGTTAAAAAGCTTAAGAGTTTGTTTATTTGTTTGGTTGAACGCGCTAATCTCAGGAACTACTGGTTCGAATTGAATAATTATTTTAGTATTGGATAGCCTATTTATCGAGAAAGGCTATAGGCTATATAATATCACGCTACGACCCACGGGGGCGGGGTAGTAACGATAAACGCGGGTGAAACGGCGGGCACATCTTGTGTATACTAATATTATAAAGCTGATGAGTTTTTTTTTTGGATGAACGTGCTAATCTCAAGAACTACTGGTTCGAATTCAGAAAATATTTTAGTGTTGGATAGCCTATTTATTGAGGAAGGCTATAGGCAATATAACAGCACGCTACGAACAATAGGAGCGGAACAACAATAAAAAATGTTGCAAAAACGGGGCAAAATTAATTGAATCATCTGAACACATTTTTAATTAAAAATCTATATTGTATTACATAAAATAATCAATAGTTCACACTAATGAGAAATACTCAAATGTAATTGCTTATTGCTACTTCTTTAACCTATTCAGTAATGCGTTGAATGCATACTAATATACGCCAGTTACGTCGGTCGGTTTACACCGACATACACCAGTTACGTAGTAGATCTGTACTGTTTCTTGAGCATCGCCAGGCTCTGTGTCGCTACAGAATGTAATTTATGGATATCACAGTTTTCATTAAATCGTAAACACTTTATTGACTCTTTCTAAATACTAACTAATAATTCTGTCGTCAATCTCGTTTCTTTCAAAAATAGCCTTGTCTGACAAAAGATTAAAGATTTTCTTAAAAACACTTAAAAATGCACTTATAATATTAGTGATTTTTTTTGTTAAGTCATTCTTAACGTGTAACTTATTTTAATTAATTAATTTTATATTTTAAGCTTTTTTGTTATAAGTATGTCATGTGGTCTCTTATAACGTAAGGAGTACACAGTTCTTCGTGAGAGATCCTTAATAAATAAATACATATCAAATTGTGCATGGGTAATATTAAGAAAAAAAATTCAATAAATAAAATCATAGTATGCACCTATTTTAAATCTATAGTATCCGTTTTAAAATGTTGTCCTTTTGTGATTTCAGTATTTAAGCATACGTGAGAATGCTATTTGGTTATTTAAAAAAACTAAATGTCCCTCTTAATAATAAGTTTGGCATTTCCACGTCGCAGTTTCAGTGTGTAGCCTAAACGTATGGTCATATTCAAATATCGTTACCTAATAGCCTCAAATTCAGTTTATACTATTTATTCATTTATTTTCTTCCTATTTTCAGGGACAGCACCTGCACTATAATAATGCCAGTGTCGTAGAGGCTTTCTAAGCATTTAAACAAAGGACATAAAGTAGATCCATAAACTTTAATCCAGCGTGAAGGGATAGGTCTCTTATTATATTAAGACATGTTATTTTACCTTTACATACCTAAATATTTCGATTTTCCATTTAATATATCATGCTATTTTACTATTCTGGCAAAGCTAAATCTTTTATTTCTGTAATAGTCTCATTTCATTCACTAAGAGAAAAATATTTTTAAAATCTAATACCTATTTTTATTGTTTCTCCACTTTGTACTAGGTTTACAATCATAAATAAATTCGAGATGTAGCGTTAAGACATTAAAATAAATAAACACGCGTTATGTAATACAATTGTCAAATCAAATCAATTTTCAATTCAGTAACGGTATAAAGTCATCAATATTTAAATAATTTATCTGTTTTGTTAGCGTGTCCTATGACAATCTTTATTTACGTAAAAAATATGTATAGATACCTCTATGCTAGAGTGCGTGAATTGCATTTGTGTGAGTGTTAGGGTCGGCACTGCATTTTCGGATGACATTATTATTTTATTATTTTAATATTTCATTTTAAATGTTTTAATATATACTATTATTTAATGTATAGCTTTGGTTTGTGAAATATAGAATACAACAGATTTATATATTCAACTGATATAAATAAAATAGTGATATCGATAAGTGCATTATTCTAATACTCAAGAAAAGTAGTTATTTTACATGACAAATAAGTTAAGAATAAAGAGGAAAGAAAGAAAATTAACTCTTGAAGTAACGTTAAGCTTTGCTCATTCTGTACTTAACCTAGTTTTAAGTACGCCCACTCCGAAAATCTAAACAGCAGACGTTTTAAGATAGATAACTTATTCTCTTACTTCATATCAATAAGCATTCCAGAAGATTCCTAAGCTAAATTCAAATTAAAATCTGAATGACATTTAGAAATCTAATGTGCGATATTATGACTAAACAATAACGATTTACAACATTTTTATACGTAGCATTGTTTAATGTGTCAGCCATTATTGTTATCAAAATAATAATAACATAATTTTAAAATATTACTAAACTGACGTAGCAGCCCTAGGCTCGACGTGTGAGCGGGCTAGAGAATATGAACGAACACAGATACGGACGGGCCGCGTAGCGATATGGCCGCGCGCGTTTACCACGTAACGCGCGCTCGTGTTTTGTCTCATATCTGTCGAAATTCGCCATATTGTTTTATTGTACACTATTATTTTTAATTACAAAAACATTTTTTTACAATTCTGTGTTATTTACGTCAAAATACCAACCCAAAGGATATTATGTCAAGTGTTCCAAGGCATTATTACATTTATTGATAATTGTAATATTTATCTCGTATTATCACGATCGGCGATTCGTTACGGACGTGTGTAATGTAAAAATTGGAAATTATATTTTATAATTAAGTAAATATACGAGTGTATGTGCGGTGTTTCTAAAAATATTACGTTGAAAACTAACTGTTTGTACACTCAGTGTTGTGTTTAATTTTAGTGCAATGTCTACTCTGAACGTTAAAATAAGAATGCATATATTATCGCCATTGTTTTAAAATTGTTGTTTAGCGAAATGGATGTGTTTGTGTTGTGATATGGATTATCCTTTGTGTCACGGATTATAAAAATGGATAAACCCTCTTTCAAGGTAAGGCATTTTAGAATTTGTACCTTTGCCTCAGATTTAGTATAGGTAGGTGTTTGCCAAATATAAATATCTGGTCAATACAAATACTTTTATTTGTTTCCTAGGTAAATATGACGATGTCATGTTAAATAATAGATTAATTACTAGACGAGCCTAATTAAATAAGTACCTACATGTAATCGATGTATTACGAGTGATAATCGAATAAATAATTGGCAGTCGAAATACTAGAGTTAACGTGTGACGTCATCTATTGTCTCTAGTTCTTAGGAAGACTTCTCAGTGCGCGGATTTATTGTATGCGATTTTAAAGTTTTTAAACAAAAACAATTAGGTATTACGTGTAGGTAATTGATATTTTAAAGTATTCATTAAGTTTTTTTAATTTAGTAAGAAAGCAAATAGGCCCTTAAGGAAGCATTTATTTAGTAGTAAAGAAAATGTTATTATTACTAATAGTCCCCAACCCTGCCTCTGTCCGCCATATCAGCAAGTGCTAGTGCTGTAGTGCACTAATAAAAATATCGACATCGATGTTCCGTATTTTTAATTGACTTATTGTTCGAATGGTTGTTTTGATAATGATATTGATTAGTCATTGCATGATTTATTGATTACTGTCATGCTTGTTAGTGAGCCTACTTCCTACTTTTAATGTAATCTACTTTTAATCCTAACGATTTAATGATTAAAATAATTCGTACAGCGAGATGAATAATAAGTAAACTAAATAAATCATATGAACCAGTCACTCGAGATTGTGATACAGTAGTAATAGCTGTTAAAATAATATGGTTGGCATTTCTAAAGTAACTTAATGTGAAACGTTTAATTTAAAATTGTAATTACAATAATTTATCAACCATTTTCATGAAATGTGCCGATTCACGTGTTCTTATGGTACGCTATTTGTAGAATTTGTACACATTATGAGTACATCTTTTGACTGTAGCTAATTTTGGATCGTCGCATGTCGCTATGTGGTTCACGTACGTTTGAATCTATAATAAAACCGCGTTAAAACCGACCGGATGCACTTTGCAATTGTGATATTATGCTATTTGTATTAACGTACGAAACTTGGTCGTGTGATATCCAGTTTGCGATGAAAGTTAATGAAACAGTCTTAGTTCCCGTGGGTCTTAGGTGTCATATAAGCAAAGAAGGTCTACGTCAACACAAACGAGCATTGTGTATTTACCTTACTGAGCAATCGAGGATAATATTGTCATTAAGCCGGCCTGAATATTACGTCAGAGTTATTTATTGAAGAGTCTAGGAATGCATTGTAATGCTCAATCAGTGATAATTATTATGTTAATGAAATGATAATTATTTACTGTGTAGTTCATTTTTCGGTATGTAGTCGACGATTGACGGGCGTTACGGAACAGTATGACATATTAGCATAGGTAGTATTTGTAACATTATGTTTAATAAAATTTGGTAATTAAAGTATCAACCTTTAATAATATTATGTAAGTTCATAGTACACATTTTAGTCGTAAACGGGGAAAAAATCCATATTAAGTATTATATCTTATTTAGTTATTGTCGGCGATCAATAGTAGTAGTAGTAGGTAGGTTAGGTTAGTCAAAAGTTATGACAGGTATACATTTTTATCAATATTGAAAGCATCCGCCAACGCCGCCACGTAAATGTTTTAGGTAATCGGCGACCCATAAAGTTTAATTTAGAACATCTATTTATAAAATGCATCGTGTCTCATAGTAAGAACTCTTTTATGATCGTTTAGTTAAATTTATAGTCCTATTGTTTTGTTACTTTGAATAAACTGTTGAGTGTTATTATCCGCTAGGCTTTTGTAGACGTAGCCATGTGTTAATTTAGTTACTTCTTATTCTTTAATACAAATGAATGCAAATCTCAACGATTAACATATTATTATCAATCTGATAAAATATGTAGTTAATACTATAGGTACTTTAAGTTAATAATTATGAGACATACAGAAAACAATATTATCATTACTTCGCCACATACTAACGGATACCCGGGGCTGCACTCTTGCGAAACGTGGTTTCGAAATATGCTTTCTCTATATTTAAAGTTTATTTCTCCGTGGAAATATTGTTGAGTGAATGACGAACGTATTTATATTATATAGGGAGAAACTAAAATGTAATTATCATAATAATTTTATTTAAGACTTATTAAATTTTAATAGTTGTAATATTTTCTCTTGTTATTATTGTTCTTTGTAAGTTAGAAATAATAGAATGCAAGCAACACCGAGGAGCGCCCTCTGTATAATGTAACCTTGGTAACAAAATAAGTTGAGTTTGTATTACACGTAACCGTTAACCACTGTAATTGTATAAATTAGAAAATCTAATTATGTTATTGATAAATGAATTTAACCCTTAGTACTCGGAGCTTAAAGTAAACATTTAATACAATACACTCAAAATTTAATTCTGTCACTGTCAAACAAAGAAAATACGTAATGAAATATTCGAAGTCGTGAATTAATTAGCTGAAGCTAATTGGTATTTACAATTGATTCTTTTGCTTGTTTTATATTCTATCACATGATAAAACAGCACATCACTGAAATCCAAACATTTTTAATTTATCATGTTATTAATATATTACAATATTTATTTGACCTTCAACTTAAAAGCACTTGAATTTGTGTAAATATGTGTCTGTTCATAAACATCTACATAACTAACGTGGAAACAATTTTCTATTTTAAACTTCGTATCAATTGGAAACGCTTAATCTTTTAAAATATGTTCAGTACCAACACTTCCATGGCAAAACATTACAAAATAACAATTACTTAACAACGATTTCGCAAATCTATCGACATGATTTATCGATACAATCGTACACTAGTTCGGGGCCATTCGTTGGCATTATGAGCCATTTTATTCCATTTTTTTACTCGATACAGAACACGCGCACTGCCAATAACGGTGACGAATTCAAAATTTAAATAAAATTAGACTTCTTCAGTGTTTATGTAGATGTCTGTGATCTTAACAATTACTCATGTTAGTCAATGGTCTTTACCTTAATTATGTAATCATCACTGATATAAAGTACCTATAAATGTTTTTATAAGTATGTTTTATTAGCTCAACTTTATATTATAGTAACCACAAGTTCATTGTTTATGACATACTAGATCTTGCAAGGGCCTTCGTTTGCGTAAATGTCCGTTAGGTTTGCAACAGCACTTTTATCTGGATGACACCCTATGTACCCTATGTCCTTTTCTGTACCGTTGACAATGTGTATGCTAAATTTCATGATGATCGGTCGGGTAATTAAGGCATGAGCGCAACAAACCAACTCACATTCGCATAATTATAATATTATTATTAATGCGAATGGATTATTTAGGATAGTAACTAATACACGAGTTTAAGTAATTATTTCAATAAGAAAATCCATTTGAAATCGCTTTACAAACAGTTGTAAGCAATCTTGTTCCGGGAAAACGTCACGTGTAGCAAAAAATGCTTTGTACCGTTCAACAGTCTTAAATAATTATGATCTACAAGATTGCGTTTTCTGTTTTTTATCACTTTCTAGGCGAGTAAAACCGCGGGAGGTCAATTTGCCTTGTTAATTAATATAGTCCTCGTATAACATACGGAATTGGGTGAAGTTAGCATACTGCCACTAGAGTCACCAATACGATACAGGCTAATCTAAATTAAATTTTATTATCCATACTATTAAGTCGATAATTCCTTAACATATCTTGATAGAATTACGACGTTTTGATTTAAATGCTAGCTTGTCATTGTTAGTTGTTCTAAATTGTGCTCTATTTCTTACATATTAGAGATGCTATTTGTATGAGTTTAAGTAGACAGTTCCATTTTTGAAATTGAATTTTGTATGATCAGCATGGCAGCTGCTTGCTACCGCCTTCTCACTCTTGCTAAAGGTATAAGCGTGACAAATTATTAAAAAAATAAGTATCGTCATGGCTCATTGGTTCTGTAGCGTAAGTTAACGGCCATGTAGCCTAGAATTCGATTTTCGGGTCGAACCGTATTATTATATTATAATGTTGTATGAAAAAAATATCAAGAGTAGGATAAAGTGTGAAAATGTGACCTACAGACATTACGATTTTCTTTTTTTTGCGAAATTATTATTAAGCCGTCATCTCTGCCTACCCCATCAAGAATATACAGTCGTGGGATTATTTATGTAGATATGACATATTTGTTCTTCACTCTTCAAATCTTTGTTTACACGATTGTTCGAAATTGTGCTCTATTTCATTAGCAATAGGTATAATATTAGCATATCGACCTACTGTGTCTTCCGTCACTTCATAATATATGCAGAATATGCACATCCTTGTGTATGCCATTTCTCTCGTTCTCCATTTTCTATGTATACTTTTTCTATATATATATACGGGTCAAGTATATGGTATTACCTGCTTCTAGCCGCGGCTTTGCTCGGCGTTTCGGTCTAAATACGGGTCTATGTCACTCTTTGGCTTTATAAATCTATCTCTATGCTATGAGAATTAGGGACAAATTTATAGACAGACTAATATTATAAATGCGAATGTGAGTTTGTTTGTTCGTTTGTTACGCTTTTACGCCTTAACTACTCGACCGATCATTATGAAATTTTGCATTCACATTGTCAGGGGTACAATGTAGGACATAGGGTACCTTTCATACAGAAAAAAATACTTTTCTCGAAGTATAGAAATTGAACGATAAAATCTAGATTTATGTGAGCGAATCCGCGTGCAAAATCTAGTTATTATATAAAACTGCACGTGCCACTGACAAGTGCCTGTGTTGTATGACAGAAGATACAAAAACTACAAGGATGAAAGTGATAGCTATCTAAAAACTGTTCCGCTTTAAATAATCTATGTATGTCAACAGTGCAAGTGCACTCAATGTCCTTGTTGCACTCGTGATAGAACAAATTTTGACTGCACGGATGGTGTAGTGGTTTATGAGGTCGCCTCGCCACTGCCGTTACGCCGAGTGTCCTAGGTTCAAATCCCACGCAGGACAAAGATCCACAAACAGTTGTTTTAAGATTGGGTCTTTTTGTGTCCCGTACTTTTTTCTGGATCTAAGGTACTATAATATTATGTCCTTTTCTGTTCCCCTGACAACGTGTATGCGAACTTTCATGGTAATGGTGATCGGTCGAGTAGTTAGGGCGGGCAAGCGTAACAAACAAACTCACATTCGCATTTATAATATTAGTTAGGATTTTTTATTATTATATTGTAAGCGTCCATCGGCTACAGTGATCGCTTGCTTTATATTTGTTTTAACTGCCTCCGTGGCGCAGCGGTAGTGAATGCGACTGCTGTGCATGAGGTCTCGGGTTCGAATCCTGGGTCGGGCCAACAAAAAGTTATTGGGTTTTTCTGTAAAGAAATCTCAATAGCAGCTCGGAGTTAGGAAGTTGGCGGTGTTAGACACCCCCGTGCCTCGGAAAGCACGTAAAGCCGTTGGTCCTGCACTTGATCTCTCTCCGGTCGTGTCGGAATGCCGTCCCATCGATTCATGACAGTTAGGAAACAGAGAGAGCACTTGTGTTTGCGCACATACTTGTGCACTATAATATCTCCTGCGCAGATGGCCAGTCTCTGTTAAGACTGGCCGCCGTGGCCGAAATTCGGTCTGGAGGACATTATTATTATTTGTATACCACTAATTGCTAAATTAATAAAAAGAAAGTTTTATAAATAATATCAGCTACCATCTGATTATTATCTAGATCAACTAACAGACCCACGCAACTTCGTCTGCGTCACATAAGAGAATTTGCCCCGTTTTTGCAACCTTTTTCATTGATGCTCCGCTCCTATTGGTCGCCTTCCTCGATAAATGGACTATTCAACACTAAAATATTTTTCAATTCGTACCACTCGTTCCTGAGATTAGCGCGTTTAACCAAACAAACAAACTCTTCAGCTTTATAATATTAGTAGAGATAATATTAAACTTGATTTTAATATTTGTATCTTAATCCGGTTTTTATTACAACACAAATGACTTAAAATAGAAATAAAACAAATCTATACAATAAAATTGAAGTGTCTGTTTTTACTAAATGCATATGAAAGTACATACGGTACCTACTTACATAGAAAAAATTTTTTTTTCTATGTATGTTTGTTTGTACGCCTAATCTCTGAAACGGCTGGATTGATTTTGACGAAACTTTCACTGACAGATAGCCGATGTTATAAAGAGTAACTTAGGCTATTTTTATTTTAGTTTTTTTTTTAAATTATTCTAGAAAGGATTCGCGGTTTACAGCTTTTAAAAATATAATGATGCTTAAAGTGTCACAAATAAAATAACGGTCGAGAAATGCGCGCGGTAATAACATTCGAAATTCGAAATTGTATGTCACGTGACGCGCCACGCTAACGCGGGCCGCCATAATTGTTGTTTGTTTCTTAGAGTTTCGCAATCTTTATTTTTTTTAGAAGGCACGTTTTTGTAACGTTTTATTTGATTTTACTTTTATAAAATGACATAATATATCTGCGCTAGGAATAATGCATGTATTGCTATGGACATTTCAAAGCTTCCAAGAACGGACTTAAAAATACGGAGACTTGGAACAACGTGCCCAGTGTGAGGATAAAACCCTGAACACTTGTCGCGATGGCAGTGGCGAGGCGACCACTACGGTATCCTTTCAGTCGAAAATTATTGATGTACTAGACTAGCTCACGGCTTCGTTCGAGTTTGTCTGGATTTTATCAATAAATTTCTATAGATCTATCGGGAACAGCACTTTTTCCTGTATCCCTGATAACATGTATGCAAAATTCCATGAAGATCCGTCGATTCCAAAAAATATATGACTTGTATTGGCATGTCCCTATGTTTTCCTTTTTTATAAATTAATTATTAAAGGAGACATGAGCCTTCTAAAACCTCAAAAATTGACCAGATTTTCCGCTGCGTTCAAACATCCAGAAAACAAATTTGACTAGATTGTAATATAAAAAAAGGAAAATATAGTAACAAGCCTTTCTTTAATTTAATTGAAAAAGGTAGTTAAATTGATTAAGTTATTTTGTGTACTTTTAATAGGTACATATTTTCGGTCCAAGTTGCACTTCACGACTGCAATAGATTTTACAAATACCTATATTCAATTCTGTCGCCCTAGTGTTTCCTCTTATGGCGTGAAAGCGTAACAAACAGACAAATAAACAAACTCACATTCGCATTTATAATCTTCTCTCTTAGCCTTTATTATTCCCAAGTCACTTGGGGTCGGCTTTTCTGGTCTAACCGGATTTGACTAGATATCAGTTTTTACATGGAGCGGCTGCCACCTGACCTCCGCAACCCGAAGGCTAACGATACCCTAAGGCTAGACCAGTGTCAGGATATTAGAGGGTACTGACTTGCCCAATAACGACTGCCATAGATGTTCATGGCAGCCGGGACCGACGGCTTAACGTGCTCTCCGAGGCACGGAGCAGGCGATAATTGTCAATCAATACGCACATAATTTCGAAAAGTCATATAACTTCCGAAAGTCAGAGGTGCGCGACGTGGGTTCGAACCCGAGACCCTCTGCATTGCAGTGTGTTGGTCTCCCCACTGAACTGTCGCATTTATAATATTAGCTAAGCTGTATTAATAACTTTAGATAGCTACCATGGAGTTTGGCGTTTAAAAGGTTTAATTTTCTATAATCTCACTACGAAAATCACTTCCGATTTGGCAATGAAAATTAGATTTAGTTATACCCATCGCAACAATAGATGGTTACTATGACAACTTCCAAATTACAATGGGGGTAAGAGGTGACTTTCATTAGCTTGGCAAGTAGGTACAATTTTCTGGCCAGTCTGTTGCCACACAGGAGCTTCTTATTATGATTTAATCTTAATCAATCCTATCCTACTAATCTCTACTAATATTATATAGCTGAAGAGTTTGTTTGTTTGGTTGAACGCGCTAATCTCAGGAATTACTGATTCGAATTGAAAAATTATTTTATTGTTGGATTGCTTACTTATCGAGAAAGGTTATAGGCTTTATAACATCATGCTACGACCCATGGGGGCGGCGCAGTAATCATAAACGCGGGTGAAACCGCGGGCACATCTAGTAATATTATAAATGTGAAGGTTTGTGAGGAACATTCATCCCAATGTTTGTTATTCTTTTACGCAAAAACTTCTAAACCGATTTTGATGAAACTGTACAGTATTATTGTTAATATACCCGAATAACATATAGGCTACTAAAAAACTATCTTAACATAAATCTACATTAACGCCAGCGAAGCTGCGGGCAAAATCTAGTCTAGTATTATAAATGCGAGTGTGAGTTTGTTTGTTACGCTTTCACGCCTTATCTACTCGACCGATCGTCATGAAGTTTCGCTTACACGTTGTCAGGGGTACAGAAAAGGACATAGGGTACCTTTTATCCAGAAAAAGTACAGTTACTAATGTCACCTTACCTACATTTACATGAGCGAATATCTGGTTGCAAAATAATTCTTCTTTCACGACTTGAAGTCCCAGCGCAACCTGGCCGATCGGTTAAATTGTAACGCTATACCTATGTTAGATAGAAGGATAAGCAGCTGTATTTTACTTACAACTTTATGTTGCGACTCCAATACCTATGGTTGATAGGTAATGAAACATTGAACATAATGAATCCTGCATTACACATCCTTATACATGTGTTAAATAATACCGGAAGGAAAATAGTTTGTAATAGGTAAGCAAGTATGCTACTGCGTTTTTATGTTTAATTGTCCAGTATTGATTTTGTAACAGAAAACTCCGTTAATATTAATATTTTTTAAATTCAATAAGTCATGTAGGGTATACAATATCCTAGATAGGTAATACAAAGATAAAATAAATAATATATACCTACCTCATTTTTGTTAGTTACTATAATATCAGAGTTGGTTCGTACCCACGTCGCGCACCTCTGACTTTCGGAAGTTATATGAATTTTCGAAATGATGTGCGTATTGATTGACAATTATCGCCTGCTCCGTGCCTCGGAGAGCACGTTAAGCCGTCGGTCCCGGCTGCCATGAACATCTATGGCAGTCGTTATTGGGAGAGTGTCGACACAAAAGATCCCACTGGGTCGAAGTGTCGCCGGTCTGCACTGACTGGCCCCCACATATGATACATACATACATACTATAATATCGATTTATATTTTATAAACAAAAAGAAAAACAATATATTATGTGCTAATACTGAAATTTTATGTATGGCAACTAATTTCGTCAACAGTTGCAACTGTACTGAATAAGTAACTTCGATATGACTTAAAACTTAAAAAAAACTCATCAAATATTAAAACTTCTGTTTGAAATATGTCCATAGGGTTAGTGGAGATATAGAACACTCGTATCGAACCAGCTATATTTAGACCCTGCATTATAGGGGACAAATTAACAGCTGTTTTAAAAGCTATAATGCTATAATTACCAGAAGACCACAGTATCTACTTACCATTAAAAGAAACGTATGCTTTTTCAAAGAATAATATCAATATTTAAAGTCGGCCTCGATGGCGTAGTGGTTAGTGTAACCGACTGCCACGCCCGAGGTCGCGGGTTCGATTCCCGCACAAGTCAAACATTTGTGTGCATGAACATGGATGTTTGTCTTGGTCTGGGTGTTTCTATGTATAATATGTATGTATTATTTAAAGTATTGATTTAAAAGTAAAAGCTTGAGAACCGCAGCTATAGAACGGTGCGTCATTATTTTGTGTAATAGCGAAACTAAGCCATATAGCCGACTGCGATTCTCAATATCGAGCCGCTTGACTTGTTTTTGTCCATTATGTTTCATTTATTCAGCTTTCGCGTAAAGAAACCTTTGATTTTTCAAGAGGTACACATTTTTATGCTTTAGTGTAGCAGGATTTATGTAAGAGGTAACATGTATCCTTTTTATAAAATCACATTTAATGTGAAAGTTGCTGAGGATGGATGGATGTTTGTTACTCTTTCACGCAAAAACTATTGAACCGATTGCGATGAAACTTGCTATGTGGATAGCTGGAGACTTTTTATCCTGATATACCCACGGTATCGGGACCGCGGGTTCCAGGTAGTTATAGCTACGATACTCTGGTATTTAGATATCATTTTAAAATGCTTGACGTTTTGACCAGGTTGTAAGTTTCGGTTACCTAACATAACACATACGAAAATAGGCTCGCTTCCTATTACGTAGGTACATTAAACTGCCTGCGTGGTGCAGCGGTAGCGATTGCGACTGCTGTGCATGAGGTCTCGGGTTCGATTCCCGGGTCAGGCCAACAAAAAGTTATTGGGTTTTCTGGTAAAAAATCTCAATATGAGCTAGGAAGTTGGCGGTGTAAGACTCCACACACACACACACACACACACACACACACACACACACACACACACACACACACACACACACATACACCCCTGTGCCTCGGAAAGCACGTAACGCCGCGGCCGTTGATCCTGCGCCTGTTTTTTAATAATCTAATAGGCTTGCGTTTGACCGCGATCTTACCTGATCTTAAGTGAAGAAGCAGTTGACGATAGATTCACTCGCGACTTGAAGACACCCAGATTGTACTCATCGGAAAACACAGACTTAGGTAGCGAATTCTACTCCTTAGCGGTACGCATTATGCGCCTGATCTCTCTCCGGTCGATTTGGATTATCCGTCCTATCGGTTCATGAGGGTTAGGGAACAGATACAGCACACTTGTGTTTGCGCTTATACTTGTGCACTATAATATCTCCTGCGCAGATGGCCAGTCTCCGTTAAGATTGGCCGCTGTGATCGAAATTCGGTCTGGAGGACTTTTATTTTAGGTCCTTAAACTCTAGCTGGCGACTAGTGAAGGTGTAATAGACCTCTGCTTTCCCCTTCACGGATATATGTTTGAGAGTATGTACATACAGGGTGTTCCAGAAGTCGACGTCAAGCCGGAATCAAGAAACAGGCTAAGTTATAATAGCCACCAGAAAAATATAAAAAAGTATCTAAGTTAGGTACGTATTTTAAAAATTATAGGCATTTCAAAACAATAAATTTTCAATGTGGTCACTTAAAGATGGGCTAAGTATTAACTTTAAATCTTTGATTGGAAAAAAAATTACGTTTACTTATAAGCTGGAGCAGTGGACTCTAAATTTTAGGTGAAAGAAGCATTATTCGAAATTACAAAACAAAAAAAATATTTATTTAGTAAACATCTGTAGAAACAGGATTGAAAAGACCGTCACAGATGTAGATTTTTTATTTATATTAAATGCCTATAATTTTTTAAATACGTACTTTACTTAGATTTTTTAATTATATTTTTCTGTTATCTTTTATAACTTAGCCTGTTACCTGATGCCGACTTGACGTCGACTTCTGGGACATCCTGTATGTAACTATAACATACATTTTGAAAGGGTTGGCAGAGGTTCAATCCAATTACATTTTACCAACTGTGTTAAATGAAAAATATTTTTTCAATAACTAAAGAATATTGTTCAATCCCTGACCTCACAATCGGTCGTAATAATAACTTCCGCTACAAAATCACCAGTGGGGCAGTTGCAAGATAAAAAAGTGATTGTATTTAGGAGTAAAACCTAAATGAATCGTTTAAAAATAAAAGTAGCTAACATTAATTAAATTAGTGACCACCTGGTGTCTGTGGCATGTGTTTGTGGCGAACTGCAAGCCACAAAACAAATCCCAACAACACTTTCGACCCGGCAATTGAACCTGATACCTTATCCGCAGTAGTCGCTTGTATGAGTGCTGCGTCACCGAGGCAGTTTCTGTTAATTCAAATAAGTAATGGGTACATCGCTTTTTATCTTAGTTTCACCTTAGTTTAGTGACGGTCTAATAGACCTCTGCCTACCTCTTCACACATATAGGCATATTATTATGTATTACTAGTTTTTATCCGCGGTTTCACCCGCGTTAGTCCAGTTTCCGTGGGAATATCGAGATAAAAAGAAAACCAGAAAACACAATAAGTAACTTTTTGTTGGCCTGACTTGGGATTCGAAACCGAGACCTCATGCACAGCAGTCGCCTTACTACCACTGCACCACGGAGACAGTTTAATGTACATACGTAATAGGAAGCGAGCCAATTTTCGTATGTGTTATGTTAGGTAACCGAAACTTATTTGGGCTTGTGACCACAATCAGTACAACCTGATCAAAACGTCAAGCATTTTAAAATGATACCTAAATACCAGAGCATCGTAGCTATAACTACCTACAATCCGCGGTCCCGATGCCGTGGGTATATCAGAATAAAAAGTAGCCTATGTGTGAATCCAGGTCTCTAGCTATCCACATACGAATTTCATCGCAATCGGTCCTAGTAGATTTTGCGTGAAAGATTAACAGACATCCATACAAACTTCCGCGTTTATAATATTAGTAAGGATGTAGACATAGCATACATTTTGAAAAGCTTTGCTGAAGTTTATCCCTGTCACTTTTATCAACTATGTTTAGACCTCACGTAATTGTAGCGTGACGATTGGCAGAGATTTTCCTTACAAAATCTCAACGATATTGCCAAGTCAAGACCTCATAATCGGTAGTAATTATAACTTACGCCACGAGACCACCGGGGGGCAGTTGCAACATAAAAAGTGATTGTATTAAATAGTAAATTTATAAAAAACAAAGTTAATTGTTAAGAAATTCGCATTCATGGCTGCTACGCTAACGAAGCTGCTTATGTTTTTTAAATATATAGTATGTAATAGCTTTTAATCTTAGTTTTAACTCCAATGTATTTAATTATTGTAGTTAGTATTATATGTTTTAGTATATTATATGCGTTACAATTATAGAAAAAATAAATAAGTAAATAAACCGGGCATCGTACCCGAGACTTATCACCGGTGGCGCAGCGAAACTAGCAATAAAACGGCTGCTAAACTAAAACACAACATAAGTTTGTCGAGATTAAATTCGCTAAGAAATAATCTGTAAAGTTTGAGAATGGCTGGCCAGCGATCCCTAAACCAATATACGACGTTACATTAGAGAATAGGGTTTCGCCCCAGGGCTGCCGCACAAGGATTGTATCATTTATAATAAAAAATATTATAAAGCTGAAGAGTTTCTTTGTTTGTTTGTTTGTTTGAACGCGCTAATCTCAGGCACTACTGGTTCGAATTGACAAATTATTTTAGTGTTGGATAGCTCATTTATCGAGGAAGGCTATAAGCTATATAACATCATGCTACGACCAATAGGAGCGAAGCATCAATGGAAAATGTTCCAAAAACGGGGAGATTTCTCTTTTGTGAAGCAGACGAAGTTGCGCGGGTCAGCTATTTATTTATTATTTGGAACATCTACAAAGACACACACAACTTAAAGCTAAATACAAAAGTGTTAGGTCAATAGATTCAGTGTGCACCCTCACTTATAGAAGGCCACAGCATGTAAAGTAAAAACGTACATACAGTTGGCGAAATTGGACAAAGTTACAAATAGTAAATTACTAATAATTAATTAAAAATAATGAATTACAAATAATAAAATGCAAATGACATATGATATGATATTCTATCACATACACACAACACCATCCAGCCCAAACTAAGCAGAGCTTGTACTATGGGCACTAGACAATGGATAAACATATATATATACGTACTTATTTGCACGAAGTATCCACGCTAAAAAGTACGATTATTATCACGCGCACTCATGTTCAGCACTAGCGTCCTCTATTATGAAAATTTAATATGTGAGCCACTCTTCTTCGTGTGATCTAAGAACTATGAGGACACATCTATGGTTTAAATTGTTGGTAACAAAGTTATTGTTATGCTGTGATACAATTATGCCAACATTTTAAATCGCTTTGAATTATTCCTAAACAAAGAAGTATTTTTGTATAATAATATTGTAACTGTCCCACTGCTGGGCGCGGGCCTCTTCTCAGTATAAGAAGGGATAGGCTATAGTCCACTACGCTGGCCCAGTGCGGGTTGGCAGACTTTATACTTTGAGAACATTATGTAGAACTCTTTAACGGATAGATGGATAGCGGATTTTCTCGCGATATTTTCCTTCATCGGGAAATCGAGCAAAAATTTGCTGTTTTAATACGCAGATCACGCATCTGCGTATTAAAACAGCAAATTTTAGGAATAAACTTAAGGAGTAATATATAAGTCAACGACGTTCTACAAGTCAGGACCAAGTCACTACGAGTACTTGGAACTTCGTCATTCACCGAACGAAACTCAACAGTAGGAATACTGGTATTTCACGTCGATATTCTGTGAGAGGGTAGTCCTTCCCCGGTCGAGCCGGCCCATTCATGGCTCTACTAGCTTATAAAAAGAAATATTTTTCATTTTGTGCTTTGTTGTTATATGTTTATCTATATATATAAAACTCTTCCGTTACTGGGTGACTGACAGACAACGCACAGCCGAAACTACTGAACGCAAGAAGCTGAAATTTGGCATGTATGTTCCTTGGAGAGTGCAGGGTAGCACAAAGAGAGGATTTTTGGAAATTCCACCCTGAAGGGGGTGAAAGGGGTGAAACCCGGTATTCACACGGGAACGGGACTTACGCGGGTGAAACCGCGGAAAAACTACTAGTTATATATAAAACTTATGTCCATTTCGCACCCTTAATAAAACAGAGACTTATCTTAGTATACTGGATTAAACAAATTTGAACTCTATTGCAAAGATTTAATACAAATATAATATTAGAATTTAACATATACAATTAGAGTTCAAATTGCCTTACTTTCAAATTTCGAGTTAAGTCGCTGTTTTATTAAGAGTGCGATTTGTTTGTGCAATTTTGTGTATGTATATTCTTTGTTGGAGATCTTAATAAATAAATAAATAATAGAGTAACTTACTTTTTTATTATAGATAATTTAAAGACTAAGTTTATTAACCAAATAAAAATATTATAATAAATATTTATTTTATTTGGCAGCCCTGAACCAAACGCAATGGTTCACGGCCGTACGCTGTGAAAGCCCTGTATAATAAGGTCGGGAACATCTTGCGTCCCACTCGCACTACACCTAGCTTGTGATATGGAGATCCGTGGAGAGGATTGATTTTTAAATTGTTTCTCTATGTGACATTTAATGTTTAGTCATTTCATTATTTTGTTAATTGTGGCACTATACTAAATACGAAAATAAATGACATACAATGTTAACAAAACTTAAGGCTAACAAAAGAAATAAAATAATATAAAATTTGTACACAAAAACAATCGTATATCAACTTGAGAACTATTAAATTATTTTTAACATTTAGATGTGTATAAATATGTTTTAAGATTATGTTTTGGGAATCAAAAAATATATCTGTATCTGGACTATATTGAAGGAACTCATTGATAAGCCTAATTGCTCTAGCAGTGGCTGGTGTCAGCTTGGGGAGAGCGCCAATCTACTTTATCCAGATTGTGTTTATTACAACGCGATAAAATCCGTATGAAGTCGTTTAATTTCAATAATATTAAGTATGTGTTTAAGATTATATCTGCGAAAAGGCAATTATAATTGAATATGCCTGTAAGCGTCAGCAGTGTCGTGATATATTTAATGATTTGGTTTTGCTGTAATAAAGACTCCTTCCGTGCTAGGAATAATCCCTTTGTCGCGGGGGACCTTACAAACATTCAAACAACGGACACAAAGAACAACCAGACTCGGAACAACTATTCTTGGATCACACACATTTTTGTCCCGTCTGGAGATCAAGCTCACTACGGTATCCGTGCAGATCAATACATACATACATAATCTTACGCCAATATCCTCCAAAGTTATATTGCTTTTAGAGTTCGAAAATACTCTTATTTTTTACAACAGCTTTGTCCGTCCGTCTGTCTGTTATACAACTTTCAACTCAAGAACCGTAAGAGCTAGAGACTCGCGGTCAACGCCATTCGACTCAGCATAGTCGATATACCCCCGAAATGACTATGAACTTTGACCTCTGACCTCAAGGTCACGTGATACCATTTTTTTATACAACTAAGGTGGCAATCAAGCATACGGCCCACCTGATGGTAAGTAGTCACCGTAGCCTATGGACACCTGCAACACCAGAGACATCATTGCGCGTTACCAACCCTTTAGGAAAGGAAGAAGAGAACAAGGAAGTGGGAAGGAGAAAGAGAGCGGGAAGGGGGAAAGAGAGTGATTGGGCCTCCGGCACTCTCTCTCACCGAACGTGTAAACCTACATGTTCCCGCGGTTTCACCCGCGTTTATCGTTACTGCGCCGCCCCCGTGGGCCTTAGTGTGATGGTATATAGCCTATAGCCTTCCTCGATAAATAGGCTATCCAACATTAAATATTTTTTCAAATCGAACCAGTAGTTTCTGAGATCAGCGCGTTCAAACAAACAAACAAACAAATATAGTAAGTATAGATAATAAGGCTATAACAGAGTTGAGTTCGTATATGAAATATGTTAAAAATATATTTTTACTATAGACTGCCTTCATGGCGTAGCGATAGTGTAACGACAGCTGTGTATGTGAGAGAGGTAACGGGTTTGATGCCTAGATCGGACAATATTTTATCTTATTTTTATGATACGGAATTCTTAGTAGCAATATCGAGTCTGCAACTGTGCTCAGTAGATGGTTATAAGCTGGCTCCTATTACGTGGGAATTCAAACTAAAGGAACCTAAAGCCATATCTAACTAAATGTGTGTGTCCTCTGCCTACCTCTTCAGAGATATAGCCGTGAGTCATTTACATAATAATATATTCCCAAATTTGTGAAGGATACCAATTTTGCTAAATAAGTTCTTAGATAACGTAATATATCCGACTGTCAGGCACAACCCCGGATCCCGTATAACTACTGACAATTGCTCAACAGAAAACCCAAATAACACTACCCAACCCAACGATCGAACTCGAGACCTCAAACCATTCGTCGCATTAATTCCCATTGCGCACCAAAAACATTCCAAAGACACATTTTTATAATAATTCAATCTTTTCCAAAGAGCAGGTGCTGTCTAAACTCTACCGGTCTCTTTCCGGTATTAATCTGTCTCGCTCTAACCGGGCTCGTTCAATTTTATACTTATTGATTCAGTTCAGCTTTCAGTACCGTTAGCATGTGAAGATTGGACTTCTTTTTTGTTATTTTTTGTCTTTTATACGACTTTGATTAGCTCAGTTTTGGTCTTGTTGGTTTTTTGGTTGCGTTGGTGGTATTGGTGAAGTTCTGTGTTATTTTAATTCGAGTGCCGTATTTGCGTTAAAATCTAATTAAAATATGTTTAATATACATAGTGGCGCAAATGTTATCACATTAATTTATACCATATATATTATATTACATGGTATTCTGTGACGATTTACGAAGAACATCATGTAATGTAGAGATAACTGTACTTAGGTGTCAAAGACTTTAAACAGCGATATTAAAAAAACGTCGTATTGTAATTATGTATTATCGGGTCCGGGAATTGCCGGATCCTAGCGAGTTGACAAAGACGATTTCTCGGAACCTATAACCGCTAACGAGCTGGCTACAGCGCAGGATTGCTTAAAATGGTGTTCCAATTTCTGTCTAATTTTATATTATATATAATGTTCAAAAAAATAATTTCTCAATTTCTGCGAAAATAGGTATTTCGTTTATGTTAATCGTCTTATATCAACCAGCTTAAGGTAGTGTATCATTTAATGTGATAACGTTTGCGCCACCTTGTATAGTTCTCAAAGTAACACTTACTTATTCATTCAATTTCGTAGAGTATTTTTTGCGTAATCTGCAAACAAACATAGGTAAAGACAGGCACACGAAAAATCTAAAATAATTGCTTTAGATCTCACCCGCAAGCTTAACCTTTGTTCTTGCTAAAAGGAACCCTATGTCCTTATGTACCTCTGACTACGTTTATGTGAAACTAGCTTTTGGCAGCGACTTCGTCCGCGTGGAATAGTTAGGACAGCATTTTATTATTTTAAGAAACTTATTTTGCAAATAATACACGTATAAATGCTGTGGTTTACTGCACATATAGCTTAATTTAATAGGAACATTTTTATAAATTCTGTATTTTCCTCCTTTGCTAAAACATAAAGATTTTGCGGGTATGATATTGACAAGCACGCCACATAGTGGAAAACAGTTTTGTTTATTATTATCGTACATGCTGCTTTTAGGGGAATATGTACTTTTTTCAACTGAAATGGCATATCGGTCGGAATCATCGGAATACGGGGAAATAAAAGATTTTCTCCTTTTGCCATTCTAGTCATGATTATAACTTTTATAATATTGCGTCCTAGATGAGTAATTTGTTGCCGTGTACCATTACATAGCCTTGGTGCGTCAAGATTTCTCATTAACATGACTGGAATACCAACTTTCAGCCTTAACTTATGGTAAGGCACTCCCGATAATTCTAAAGAGTTGAAATACTCTATAGGATGCGATGTCACTTGTTCAGTGTCCATAACATTGTCTACTGAGAAAACACGACAATATCTCCCTCATCATCTAACGTAATTTGGTCGTTTATCTGACCTACTGTCTCATTTTTCGGCGCGGCATTTGACCTGTCACACAACCATTCTCGATTGCCCATACTTGTTTGTAGATCTGGATAGACATTATTATTTAAATCATCTGTGTTATCGCCAATTTGACAGAATTCACGTCTTAGTGTAATCATGCAGTTACTGTCTGTTAGCATACAATCTTCTCCGACTTTTAGAAGAGCAGCCGCGTATTGCCCTGGGCAGTCGCATATTTATTTGTAGTCAGACAAGACTTATTTACGTGTCCTCGTAATAAAGACGCCTTCAAACAGGCATTTATTTCATCTGCCGGTGTACCCCTAGTAATAACCCGCAGGGGCTGTCTAAAGTCACCAGCTGAGAGTACCACCATCCCTCCTATGATACCCTGGTTGCTCTTGATATCTTTCATGGCGCGATATAGTGCTTCGATTGCTTTTTTGTGGGACATCATACATTCATCCCAAATCTAACACTTTACACTGCTGCAACATTTTTGCTAATGTTACAAACTCCCTCACTACGCTGCGCTGCGCGGCCGCCGGCGCATCTTTCATTGCGTATGGCGCCTGACGTGTCCAGTACTCGCGCGACGTGTATATATTAAGTCGGCATTTTACTAATTATACAATGCTGCCGATAAATATATGTAGGTATTGTAAAAGTAGAGGGATGCCACACGAATTTTTATCTCCTATTTCATCGCCATGTAGGGAAAAATTTTAAAATAGCTGCAACAAATGTTTGCTTATTTACTTCTTATCAAGTGCCTTAATACAAAGTCTCATGGTTTTATATTCGATAATGACTAATTCCCATACAAACATTCATCACTTATTTCAATCCCTTCATGCTTTTTTTTTACAACAAAATGTAACTTATGTCCTTTACCAAGGTCTAGTCTATCTTTGTACCAAATTTCATCTAAATCGGTAGTAGGCGCGATAAAGACTAATTCCCATACTAACTTTCATCCCTTATTTCAACCCGTTCACGCACTTTTTTACGACAAAAGGTGTCTTTTCTCAAAGTCTAATCTATTTCGGTCATAAATTTCGTCAAAATCGGTTCAGTGGTTTAGGCGTGAAAGCGTAACAGACACACAGACAGACAGACCGAGTTACTTTCGCATTTATAATATTAGAAGGGACTAGCAGGGATTACATGGTGATCGGTCAAGTAGTTAGGGCGTACAAGCGTAACAGGCAAACAAACATTAGATATGATTTAAACATCGAAACCGCATTACATCACTATCAAAATTGCGTCGAGTCATTTTCGGATGCACGGAGGTCGCCGAGTCAGTTGTTATTGTTGTTTAAGTATCGACTAGAATGTGCTGATAATTGATATTGATTAGTCGATAAAAAAGAAAATGCTATATCTCAGTGAAAATAATTTATACGGATTAATTTATCACTGTTTTCCATTGCACAGGGGCTGTATCGTGTGACGTTTAAATATGAACACGCCTTTCGTTACACGCTGTGTATTGATAGAAGTAGTGACCCGCCCCGGCTTCGTACGACTAGTACAAAACCTTAACAAATTGTACACCTAACCATCCTCATGTATCACTCTGTCTATTAACCTCTGGTATGCCGGAACGTGGATCTGCGCGAGACACAATGCTTTTTCTATTATGTCTGGTATTCTGGCATACAACAGGTTAAACCGCATGAAAACCCGTTCAGTAGTTTCTTAGTTTATCGCGAACAGACAGACAGACAGACGCGGCGGGAGACTCTGTTTTATAATATGTAGTAAAGTGATATGTCCTTATCATGTCATTATGAATATCTGTCTGTGTTTCCCCGATATAAGTTTCGTAGAAATCGGTTCGTACCTACATATTATATATGTGCGTATAAGTCACCTTCTTATAAGTGAATCTTTAACAAGAACATTTGAGTAATCTTTAAATTAAATCTATACTAATATTATAAAGCTGAAGAGTTTGTTTGTTTGAACGCGCTAATCTCAGGAACTGCTGGTTCGAAATGAAAAATTATTTTAGTATTGGATAACCTATTAACCGAGGAAGGCTATTGGCTATATAACATCACGCTCCGACCCACGGGAGCGGCGCAGTAAGTATAAACGCGGGTGAAACCGCGGGCACATCTAGATGTGCCCGCGGTTTCACCCGCGTTTATATTTAGGTAGACCAGTTACAATTTCATTATATATAGGTACTAGTACCTATATTATAATGAAATTGTAACTGGTCTGGTCTCGGTGTCTGTACATACTAAGTAATATTATGAATGTGCGTTTGTTTGTTACGCTTTCACGTCTTAACTACTTAACCCGATCATCATGAAATTTCGCATACACGTTGTCAAGGCTACGGAAAAAGAAACCTTTGGTCCTGAAAGAAGTACTGTTCACAGGCAAGCGGGCAAAGGCTAGTTTATTGTAATTATTTGTAAATCGTGATTGACTTACAATAATCAAATTAAGGTTATTTCAAAGATAAATCGACAATTAGAAAACAGAAACTGTTTTTATTATACTATTTGTAATAAGATGCACGATTTCTTTTGGTGGCACAGCGATTGCTGTGCTTTAGGTTTTGCTTCGATGCCCGGATCGGTCAAATTATTTTATATTGTTTCTGTTAGTTAAGATTCTCAGAAGCACCTGAAACTATATCTGCTGTAATGTGGATATAACACGCTGTTTGCCACTTTGGAGATATAGGCGTACGATTATAAATGTATATCACCCCCTTTTATGAGTTGTCCCACTGCTGGGCACGAGCTTCTCTTCAGTTTGAGAGGAGTTAGGCAATAGTCCACCACGCTGGCTCAGTGCGGGTTGGCATACTTTACATATCTTCGAGAACATTATGTAGAACCCTCAGACATGCAGGATTCCTCAAGATTTTTCCCTTCACCGTTAGATAATTAACCATTTAATTCGCACATAACTTAGAAAAGTCAGAGGTTCGTGCCTTGGGATTGAACTCGAGACCTCTACATAGCAGTCCAATGGTCTACTAACTAGGCTATCGCTGCAATATTAAATAGCGAATATTTCATACGTCTTGTGTGAATTAACATACACAATTAAATTAAATTCACGTGTCTGTTTGTAATGTCAACAGAACAGCTTTTTACTTAATGCGTATGAAAGTATATGTATACGATAATTAAATCAATAAAATCATTTATAAAATTTTTGTCGGTCTGTTTGTTCCCGCTAATCTCTAAACGGCTGTACCGATTTTGACATGACTTTCATTGTCAGATAGCTAATGTTAAGGAGTAACTTAGGCTACTTTTATTTTAGACAAAAGATTAGGATTGCGCGATAAAATGTTTTTAAACGTTTTTGTTAAATTCCACGCGGACGAACTCGCGGGTAACAAGTAGTCTTTAATAGCATTAGATCATCGAGCATAACTGATGAATCATTGATTTGATATTATTATGTAGCTACATATTTAAATGGATGTTATTATAACAATTATGATTGTTTATAAATTAGGTATCTCTGCCTTATTTAGTGCAGTTGTATTAGTGTCAGCGTTTGTAATACCTGGAGACATGGGTTTGATGTTTGGGGCGGATAAGAGTTCATATTTCAAAGCCTTTGTGCTATTTTTTTTAATACTCGATGGGCGGATGTGCTTTGCACTCCCATTCCGTAAGCTATATTTATGAGACTGCTAGAATTTGCTCGCGTCTTCGCTCACATAAATATAGGTTGGTAACAGAACCTTTACTGGATGAAAGGTACCCTATGTCATATTCGGTACCCCTGACAACGTGTATGCCAAATTTTATGATGATCGGTCGAGTGGTTCAGGCGTGAAAACGTAACAAACAAACTCACATTCGCATTTATAATATTAGTTAGGATTGACGTTAACCAACATTAATAAAATTCGTGTTGCCACTAAGAATTCTTTGAAAAATACTCGGGCCGGGTGTCGAATCTGACACTGCACAGAAGGCGCATTCACCGCTGCGCCACCAAGAACAATCGTGCATCTTTTAACAAATAGTATAATAAAAACAGTTTCTGTTTTCTAATTACATATTTAACGTTTGAATAACTCTAATATAATTGTAAACCAATCACGCTTCACGAATAAATATAATAAATTCAATCGATTTGTATGCGTTTGCTGACCGTACGTTTGTCAAAGCATTCTCTGTTCTTGATACCTATTGTTATTGCAACCGGCGATGCTTGCTTTTTTATACAGAGTCTCTTGTAAGTATTGGATCAACGAGGTTTAGGGGATAGAAAGAGTTATTATTTAACAATAGTCTTGTAATATTAAAGATACTTATGTATTTTATGACTAACTTAATTTTGTCAGCGGTTTCGATTGCGTAAATGCAGATTTAATACATTAGGTTAGATTAGTAACAGTACTTTTTTCTGGATGAAAGGTACCCTTTATCCTTTTTTGTACCTCTGACAACGTGTATGCGAAATTTCATGATGATCCGTCGAGTAGTTGAGGCTTGATAGTGGCTCACGTTCGCATTTATAATATTAGTTAGGATTTGAAATTGTCACACATCGAACTCAAAACTTAAAATTATTTCCCTGAAGATAGTTAAAATACATATGTCTTCTTAACTAAATGATATTCAAGCATAATTGAAGGGGGGTACAGGGAAAAAAAGATCATTCTCACTTGAGGTTTGTCTTGAGAAAATTGATAAAACTTATTTAACTTCCTTAAAGTATTTATTTAAAAACATTATGAAGTATCTTTTAGTACTACATTACATGTGTTACAAAATTATACTAACATGAACTATTTATTAAAGATACATTACAATTATTTACAAAAGGGATTAAATATAATTACCATCAAAAATACTAATTTCACAGCAAAATATGCTGACTAAAATATATCATAACGAGCACCTATACGCCTCAAATCCCTGCATTCTGTCTCGAAAGGGCTAGGTTATGTTAGGTTCCTTCTTAAACCCACCCAAAATTAGGAGCCCCGCGAAAGGGGGCTCCGTCGATTTAGTTTGATCTCTTTAAATATATTTTGTTGCGCAATTAGTATTTTTGGTAAGCATACTAAATGCAATACAAATACTAATTGCACAGCATATTGCACCTTAATAAAATGACCTATATATTATAATAGTCAATAAATATCAATCATAAGTAAAATATGTAAATAATAAAATATGTAAAACTTCCTCCTCTCTCCTACACCTTGCCGTGCCGACAAGGCCCACACATGTTTCTTATATTATACCATTGTAACATCTATTTAACTTGTGGAGTGCAATAAATGTATTGAGTATTGCTGTGCAATATGCTATGCTAAAGTTTTTTTTTAAATTGGTTGTAAAGGTTTAAATCAAGATATACTAAACCGATTTTAAAAATTGTTTCACCTTTAGTAAGCTATATTATCATCGAGTAATATAGGCTGTATTTTATTAACAAACAGTACTGTTACACCTAACCTACTTTTACGAGAGCAAAGCCGCAGGTAAAAGCTAGTATTACGATATTGATTTAGTTATTTGAATGTTTGTAAAATTGTCTTACGTTTACGCGAATGTTATACATTGAAGTTAACTTTATTCTTTTATAAAACATTACCTTTATATAATAATAATAATAAATTCTTTATTGTAACAAAAAGATATATACAATTAAATTGTAAGCCCTGATTCTCAAACTAGCGTGAGCTGTATAATGACAATCAGTGCCTTCCCAAAAACAATTGATACAAAATTGTTACGAAAACATTGGGAACGAACATAGTTTAGAACATACTTAAACAATAGATTTTGTTAATTTTTTGTGTGCGTATGAGTGTATGTGTGTGTGTGTGTGCGTGTCTGTGCGTGTGCGCGCGCGTGTGTGTGTGGGTGTGTTTACGTGCGTGAAATATTACTTCTTCACAAACACAAAATTTTCTACATCATCGTAGCCGAAACTCTTAAGCCATGTTTTAATAATGTTTTTAATTTGATAGTTAAATAAGCGTTGTGTTTTGTACACTAAATTTAGTTTATTGTATAATCTGGATGCAATATTACTATATTGTTGTTGTGCAAAATTACTTTTAACACTTGGGACTGGACATTTGTCTTTTCTTTTACCTGAAGGTTTGAAAAAGGGTACAGTATGCTTATGATATTTACGAATACATCGATAGACAAATAATTTTCGGACGCTTAGGACATCAGCTTTTTCGTACAATAAGTTTGCAGGGTGGCGGAACGGTAAGTAAAGGAGTACTAAGTACAGCCCGTTGTGCTCTTTCGGCCTCAATCAAACTTGTCTTTGCCGCTGCGTCCCACGAACGAATACAGTAGGCGATTAAACATTCAGCTAGAGCTTTATATGTTTGAATTAGAAGTGTAGTATCTGGTATTACTCTTAAATCCTTCAAAATGTAAATAAGCTTTCCTAATATAGCACTAACTGTATTTATATGATTTTCCAGTTAAATTTATCGTCAATATTCTCGCCTATACTCCATTTGGTTAGGTACTTAACTAAAGGTAAATCTTGATGTGACTTTTTACACAAACACATATTAAACAAATAAACTACTGCTTAAACTAACGGTTCAATTGATTTAGTAATCGTTATTGTTGTATTTACGTTGATCTTTAGCAGCATTTTATTTTAACCGGTCGTATACCGCCGGCTCGCATACCAGCCGGCAGATTTGTACCCGTCGTAGGCCGGTGGCTCGCATGCGAGCCACCAAATTGGCGCCAAAACGCCGCGCGCCGCCTTCGCTTTAGCTTAAGCTAACGTAAAACCAATTTGGTGGCTCGCATGCGAGCCATCGGCCTACGACGGGTACAAATCTGCCGGCTGGTATGCGAGCCGGCGGTATACGACCGGTTAAACTGTCTTTAGATAAAAAGAGTATATAATATAACTAAGATATTTTCACCTGCTAGTTACTGTTTACTTACTAGTTACTGAGCAGCGATAGCTCAGTGGAGAGACCAACAGACTGCAATGCAGAGGGTCTCGGGTTCGAACCCACGTCGCGCACCTCTGACTTTCGGATGTTATATGACTTTTCGAAATGATGTGCGTATTGATTGACAATTATCGCCTGCTCCGTGCCTCGAAGAGCACGTTAAGCCGTCGGTCCCGGCTGCCATGAACATCTATGGCAGTCGTTATTGGGAGAGTGTCGACACAAAAGATCCCACTGGATCGAAGTGTCGCCGGTCTGCACTGACTGGCCTCCACATAAGATACATACATACTGTTTAATTACATATATTCATAAATAGCTTATATAATAATGATGTTTTATAAAAATAAACAACGCGATAAAATCAGTATAAATTAAAATTTCATTGTTTGTAAAATCTCAGCAACACAGAAATTATTCCAAATGCAAGAGATATATTTCAAATAAGTAATTAGAAAATAAAAGGAAGTGATACTTTTTTTGCTGTCGCTACGTTATCCAAACAATTTCGTATCCATTCTTATTATTGTCACCGTGAGTTCGTGTCGTAATGTTTTGAGAGACGGCCATTTTGTTACTCTGTTTGTATCACATTACTATACTCCTAAACTATTAAACCATTATCTATTCAATACAATACAGTTTCTGTATTGCTTTCAGTAATGTGGATTGCTTTTTATATCGAGGTGGTAAATCAGCATGCAGTAAGATGGCTTGTAATACTCGAAGTACAATACCAGAGACTGCATAGGTGTGTAGCGGGCAAGCGGTCGTCGGTGGGTTCGAATCCTACACGGTACAATTTTATTAATTGATCCATATTATTTAAAACTCCTTGGCATAGATAGGTTTCCTCACGATGATCAATATCAAAATAAAAATTAGTTGATTCATATAGGTCACAAAGTAACATCTATGAATGTCAAAGTTACACTTACAAATATGAAATAGTAGTTCCTTAATGGCTGAAATGTATTATACATAAAGTGGATTAAAAACATGACATGTAACAATTGTACAATATAATTGAAATATTAACAGAAGGTTAAGCTTCCACTGTATAAATAAATTACTATTGCTATTATATTATATTATTGTGAAGCAGCGATAGCGTAGTCGGAGACCGTTGGACTGCTACGCAGAGGTCTCCAGTTCGATCCCAAGGCGCGCATCTCTGACTTTTCGTAGTAAATCTGCTTGTCTAAGAATTCTACACAATCTAAGATATGTGAAGCCTGCCAACCCGCACTGGGCCAGCGTGGTGGACTATGGCCTAACCCTTCTCACAGTGAGAAGAGGCGCGTGCCCAGCAGTGGGGCAGTTTAATACAGGGCTGATATTATTATTATATAACCTGCTATGAAACTAAGTCCCGCAGCGCAGGGCGGCTTTTTAACAAAGATAAGACATGACTTTAATATAGTAGCTTATGTTAAAAACGAGTTTATTTTTTAAATACAATTCCCTCACTTATAATAACTACAGTCTCGGAGAGGACTTTACAATCATTCAAACGATGGACCTAAAGAACATCAATTTGTAGATCACACAAATATTTGTATCGATACAAAAATTTCAAATCCTCCCAAAGCTTTATACCAAGGTGACCACTTAAACCATTATCATCCAATTAAACGTAAGGACGTTAAATGTAATTAATAATATTATAATTTCACGTACAAAGAAATGAAATAACTTTAGTTGTCGTTGAAAGATCTCGATGTATCTTATTTCAAGTCATCGTCAAAGTCATCTTAAAATACCTGTACCCCACCCAATTTATCGCAGAATTTACATTTTAACCACGAAAGGAAGTAACTGTAGTGCAGGAGTTTATCAAAATCAATATATGTTTATTCATGTAGGTCACAAAGTAACACTTATGAACGTCAAAGTTACGCTTATTAATGTGAATTTACATTTACTTGTTGCCATGTGCAGCAGAGCAAGGGCGTAGAACCAATGAGAAGAACGGGCAAGAAACTCACGACCACCCTTTTAATCGCCAAGTTTACAGTATTGTATATTTTACTTATCTTAAGAAGATCTGTATATGTTTGTCTCACGAAATATTCCTCTCCAGCTGGTGGGAGCGCCATGCGGTCAGCACGGCCAGTACACGTTCTACAAGGCGCTGCGTCTCACCGGCGCCTCCGACAAGATCATCGCCATAGGAGACTTCTTCTTCGTCAGAATATGGCAGGATTCCGAACTCGTCTCCATCGGTAAGACAACAAGCGTTTCTTCAATGTTGAGTTATGAACCCACTCGTAAGACAAGCATTCTAATATAGTATTACGTTAACGCGAATATTGAAATTAAACTACTTTATACGGCATTTGTTGATTTGTTTATTTTAAAACACTTTTATTTTAGAAATATTTACAGGGTAAAAACAGACATTAACATATAATTGACAATTATCAAAGTGCATGTGCTACCCCAATTACAAATATGCACGGCACTTGCAGGTAGACAAACATGCAAAATCTAAATTTAAAACTTAAAGCTTAACTAAGATGAAGATTTAATCTACAGGCGCTTACGGGCTTAAACCTACATAGTCAGGACTTTTAAAAGAGACAGGTAATATGGTGGTGACAAAACAACCGAAACATTGGGGAAAGTCTTCATTTCAATATTAATAGTTTTATAATTTAGTAAAGTTTAATCATTGTAGTGGAATAGTTTCAAAATTACGTTATAAAGTGTTTGTAAATAAACAACGCGACAAGATCCATATAAACAAGCATTCTAGTTTGGCTGGAGGAATTTAAAAAAATACTAGTAGTCCATTCGTAACACAAGTTGATTGTAACCTTTGAAAAATTGGATTATTTAAAGAAATCTTATTACATTCCAATTCATTAAATCTATAGGATATACCAATATTTGTATTTAAATTAATTTATATACAGAATATGTAATTATTCATTTATTGGTATACTTCATTATTTACATAAAGAAAGCAACAATCATAATTCACAACTTAACTAATATTAACAAAACTAACCACTTATAAATAGAACAAAATGAAGAGTAACTAAATATGGGACTGTAAAATGTAATAAAATGGGATGGCTGGTTTAGCCAGCGTCGTAAAATTCCTCAGCATCGCTGTCGACCGGGAGTGTGCCCAGAAGACTGGCAGCATTGCCACGCTGAATGGCAATGCTGATTCTTTGAGCCAAAAAGAGTCCAGCCTTCTGGTCACGCGAAGCGTCGATTAGCCGCTTAGATATATCTCTAAAAAGCGCACGAGCGCCCGGACCCCATGAACCTAGCGTCTCTACCCCAAACGGCTCGAAAACGTAATTACCAATTAAATTACTGTATTTGCGCCGTTTGAGGTTTTCCGCGGCTACAGCAGCAGCACTGGCACAGCTCACCGTGCTTGGACGAAGTGATGGCGCAAGGGTATATAGAATATTAATAAATATGAAAATTTGATTTCATATATAAGGATTTTCCTATTTTATTTTATGTTTTATAAATTTTACGTATCCAGATATTTAAAAAATACTAATAATCTTTTACGCGTCTTCTTTCCTTCATACTTAACAACCATTTTTCTAACAAAAATTTTTAAAATTCAATACCATTTCCAAAAAACCGTATTTTTCGAACCCACACAACGCTTCCACACCCCGCGGTGTGTTGTTCGGTTACGAAGCTACTTTCTTTTGCGACCGCGTGTCACCTCAAGTTTTAGTCGTACGATTAGAGCCATCAATTTCAACATTGTTGTTTGTATGGAAAGATCAAATAATTTAAATGTATTAAATTTATGAAAATAGTAGAACAAAAGTTGTTAAATAAGATATAAATAATTCACGGGTAAAAGGTTATTAGTATATTTGTATTTAAATGTATACAGTTCACATGTATTGATACAATATAAAAACAGATTTTCTATTCTGACTATCACGGGACAGCGAAAGGGTTAAATATAACCCTACTTCATCCATCCAATATTTAAGTGCTAGGCACGTTGATATATAAAAATCCTATACATCAATGGCTAGGCACTTATCGATGTAGCGATTTCTATCTTTCTCGCTAATGATAGATTTATATTTATTAATATGTTTATAACAAAGAATTTTCATTATATTTACTGTTGTATTTATCGATTCTTTCGCACTTAATTATAATATTTAAATATATTTGTTATAATTTAATATTTTATTTTTATAAATTACTTACAAACATAATAAGTATCATTATAATATATATCGTTATGCTAACGAGCAAAAGAATTTTAATTTAAATAAACATTCTTCCTTGCGTAGTAGGTCAAAAAATATTTAATAAGCCTTGTTTTAATATTAAATACCATGTTAGGTGCAAAAACTTGAAGTAAGTATTCTTATGTAAAAAAAAGACATACGGGTCGAATAAAATATCTCTCAGTTATAAATAACTAACTGTAGGTGTAATATTACATACTTCTTTATAACATCAAGAGTCATGTTTATCTTTCTAAATCTATCCATCCATTATTCTTCTTTCTCACAAAGAAAGTGCATACGTAACCATTTCCTAACTGCTCTGTGCCTTCAAAGGCTTTAAATAATTAATAATATATTATGTAATTGAGTCGGCCTCGATGGCGTAGTGGTAAGTGTAACCGACTGCCACGCTTGAGGTCGCGGGTTCGATTCCCGCACAAGTCAAACATTTGTGTGCATGAACACGGCTGTTTGTCTTGGTCTGGGTGTTTCTATGTATAATATGTATGTATTTACAAAAAAAAAAGTATATATGTATGTTTATCCATTGTCTAGAACCCATAGTACAAGCTCTGCTTAGTTTGGGCTAGATGGTGTTGTGTGTATGTGGTAGAATATTATTATATTATTATTATTATTAATTAATAGTTTACACATATTAATTATTCAGAATTTTCAATTGCACGAATTGCAATTGTGACTTCATTAGTCACTCGAGATTTTGGGTTCGATCCCCACACGAGAAGATAGTTATTTTATTATTCTAGAAAAGACAATACCAATTTAGGCATAATTCCTGTTTCGTGGAAGACTTAATAAACATTCAAACAACGGACACAAAGAACACCCAGACTCGGAACAACTATTTGTGGATCCCACAAAGTTTTGTTCACACAGCGCAATGGCAGCGGCGACCCGAACAGTGAAAGATGTTCCTGGTCTTTGTGTCCGTTGCTTCCCCCTGCAAAACAGGAATCATTCCTACCAAGAATACTCTTAATAAAAATACCAATTATTTGAAAATCGGCGGCTTTACAAACTTTCTATATTTAATAAAATAATTGGGCAGAGAGAAATCCGTCACGCTCCCTCGGATTGCCCATCACAACTATTGCAATAGAAAAAGGTTGACAATACCGAACTCCTCTGGATAGAGACAGCCGTCGTGGGATCCGGGCGTACTCCAACAAGCAGTATTCCGTTTCGGACAGATATTTAGTATCTGCAGATTCTTTTCTGTCCAATTATTTTATTACAATGGCTTTTCGCCTAATTCGATTCAATACTTTCGAATTTAGTTACCCTAAAAAATGTGAGCTCTATCTAACAAAATCATTATACAATAAATATTAGTATCAGCTGAGCACCACCAGCTATCATCTCAGCATATCCAACGATGACCATTTCTCTGATCAGGTGAGCTGCAGCTGCTGTGGACGGACCGCGTCTCCGACCAGACCCTTGTCAGTCTACGGCTCTACTTCCTCCCGGAGAACACTCCTGAGGGAAGAAACCTTCATGGCGAGGTAAGTCACGTATCTTCTTTACATCTATTAAGCTATTCAAGGTCCAGAATTCAAATTTACTAGTGTATTCTGCGCTAGACTTTGCCTTGCTTCGGTCACATAAATATAGGTTAGGTTAGTGACAGTACTTTTTTCTGGATGAAAGGTACCCTATGTCCTTTTCTGTACCCCTGACAACGTGTATGCGAAATTTCATGACGATCGGTCGAGTAGTTAAGGCGTGAAAGCGTGACGAACTTACATTCGCATTTATAATATTAGTTAGGACTCAAACTTCTACGTCAGGGATTGGAAATGGCTGTGTGTTTCGCATCTGAAGCGATTGTCGAGGTCGCAGGTTCAAACCTTGCTTCATGCATTTTCTTTTACCTTTGTTATAATTTACATTCTATCTCACCTCTCCGGGCCTCTTTTCAGTGCGAGAGTCAGCCATAGTACATCAAGCTGGTCTACGCATATCTTTGAGAACGTTATGTAGAACTCGCAGACATGCAGGTTTTCTCACGATGCTTATCTGCACCGTTAGAGCGAGCGATAATTAACTAATTACATATATAACTTATATATATATATTAGAAGGGTTAGACCATAGTCCACCACGCTGGCCCAGTGTGGATTGGCAGACTACGCACTTTCGAGAACATAATGTAGCACTCTTAAACATGCAGGTTTTGTCACGAAGTTTTCCTTTACCTTTAATATGCACAAAACTTTGAAAATTCAGAAGTGTGTGCAATCGAACAGTCTACTCACTAAACTATTGTGTAGATACCACAAATATTCGGTTAGTAACAAACGCAGTTCCAATTTGTTCCGTCTTAGTTCAAGCCATTGATTTTTATTGTTCCATGTTCCATTATTTTAGTTCAAGTTATTCAATGAAAAGAAAGTTGAATTGTTATTATCTATTTTCTATGCTATTGTTAATTATAAGTTTTAAACTGTCGATGGATCAGTGGCTTATGTTCGACTGATCTTGAGGTCCTAGTTCGAGCTTTGGACCGGAAAAATTATTAGGCTTTTTTGTTAAATAGTTGGAACTGTAAGTAGGCTCGATCAAACAAGCGTAACCTTTTCACTACAGAGTCAAGGAGACGTTATGTAACATCTTAAAGATTTATTATAAAAACCGGCTGTGTCATATGAAATTAAACTTTCTCTAACGTACAAACGCCCAAAGGTCTGAGTGTCACTTTTACATAAATAACATTACGTTTTTACTGTAAAGAATGGGCAGATGTAGTAAATAATAAGATATATACATCAAATAAAACCTCAACTCAAATTACTTAAAATCGTAAAATGATTTATTTAAATGAAACTACTTTACACAGAGTTCGTCGCGTTGTTTATTTTAGAACACTTATTACATCATTTTGAACGTCTTATACATCATTTATAACACTATTATCATTGAACTCTACTACAATTCAAGCTATTTAAATTATTAACCTACTGTGAGTCTCCCCGTGACCATGGCTGCTGAAAAGCAACCGAAACGTCGGGAAAGTGTAAACTTAAATATAAATAGATTTAATAATAATTTATTAGTATTTACATTGGTAAAGTTTAATAGTAGTAGTAGTGTAATAGTTTTCAAAATTATGTATAAAAGTGTCAAATAAATAACGCGATAAAATCCGTATATATAGCAGTTTAATTTCAATGAATAATATGCGCGTAAACAGAAGACAATATTAATATGATGTTCTCGAAGATACGTGAAGTGCGCCAACCCGCTTTGGGCCTGCGTGGTGGACTATGGCCTCTCCTAAGTATGTAAAGGGTTATCCTTTACAGACTCAGGAGAGGCCCGTGCCCAGCAGTGGGACAGTTTAGTACAAGGCTGATATTATATAAAGCTTAACAGTAGTATTTAAATAGTTTCAAAATTAAGTACATAAGTGACAGTAGTGTTTTTAAAAATGAACAACGCGATATAATCAGTATAAAGTAGTTTAATTTTAATCTATACTCTATACTACTATTATAAAGCTGAAGAGTTTGTTTGTTTGTTTGTTTGAACGCGCTTACCTCAGGAACTACTGGTCCGAATTGAAAAATTATTTTAGTGTTGGATAGCTCATTTATCGAAGAAGGCTATAGGCTATACAACATCACGCTACGACCTACGGGAGCGGGTGAAACCGCGGGCACATCTAGTGTATAATATTTGCGTAAACGTAAGACAATATCATGACAATATCTAATAACTAGCTTCTGCGCGTGGTTTTGCTTGCTTAAAAGTAGGTTAGGTTATGTTGCTAATAGTACTTTCTTTTTAAATAAAACATAGCAGTTACTCGGCTTTCTAAGTGGATAAGATTTTTTAAAATCGTTTGCGTAGTATATAACAAAAATCAAATCATTCCTCTTTATAATATAAGTAGTATAGAAAGTAGAAACACCAATGATTAAATTATGTTCGGGTACTTTGAAATAACTACACTGGAACATTGAGACAACTACCATCTTAGTCTCCCCGTGACCATGGCTGCTGAAAAGCAACCGAAACGTCGGGGAAAGTGTAAACTTAAATATAAATAGTTTTAATAGTTTTAATAATTTAATTAGCTTAAAATTAGTATAGTTTAATAGTATCTAGTAGTAGTGTAACAGTTTCAAAAATTTTTGTAATAAAGTGTAAAATATATAACGCGATAAAATCCGTATATAGTAGTTTAATTTCAATGAATAACATTCGCGTAAACAGAAGACAACATTATATAAGTAGTATAGATAAAGAATAACTTAAATGTTCTATGTATATAGTCTACCTACCATGCCATGCGACTACAATTCAACTGAAAAGCACGAAGTTCTCGAAGTTATGAAATTAAATTAAAAACAAACCAACACACACACACATTCGCGCGCACACACACACAGACACACACATGCACACGCACACGCACGCGCACACGCACGCGCACGCGCACGCAAGCACGCGAATATTATTCATTGAAATTAAACTGCTATATACGGATTTTATCGCGTTGTTTATTTGACACTAAATCACAAAATTTTGAAAATTTTTACACTACTACTACTATTAAACTTTACTAATTTTTAAGCTAATTAAATTATTATTATACCATTTAGATTTAATTTATTTTTACACTTTCCCCGACGTTTCGGTTGCTTTTCAGCAGCCATGGTCACGGGGAGACTCTTGTTTATTTTAGTTAATTTTTAGACAACCTTTTATAGTCCTCTCAGCAAAGGTTTTATTTTACCTAGCTTATGTCATTGTTATACATAACTATTTTAAGAGGGGGGCTGGTAATCTGCGTGACAGGGTTTCCTAGTGCAGATACCAGTCTCCCACAAAGGATCAGCTTATATTCTGTAATATGTATATTTATTAGATATAAAATGCCTTTGTGGAACAGACATAAATTTTATTATTATTATTATTACCTACAATCACTGCCTAAGTGCCTACCAACCGAAAGCTACAGACACGATATACGTATGTATAAATTATTTTTACCAAACCCTTCTCGCGGTGGAAATAAGGTCAGATCCGAGTATATATAGACTATGGCTATTTTTATACTGGACTAATACCAGCCCGCGGGCTCGCTCGATATTTTATACGACGCTAGATTAAACTACCGGTGAATCAATACAGGTAGTAGTGATAGTTCGGTGGGAAGACCGCTGGATTGTCACTGTATGACTTCGATTCCATGATAATTTTACTGATGTTATGAATGTGATGTTTGAGATGTTTGGACATTCATGAATGTTACTTTATGACCTAAATGAATGAAAATATTTTGATTTGGATTCCGTTAAATCAATACAAGTAGTCCAGTGGTAAGAACGTTGGATTGCCATGTAGAGGTTTCCAGTTCGTATCCAAAAAAATCTTACTGATGTTATTGAAGGCTTGTAAAGATGTATGCCGCTAAACCAATACAGGCAGTCCAGTGCGAAGTAGGCTGGATTGCGACGTATGGCATTAATTCGAATCCAAAAAAATCTTTTAGGTATTATAAATGTAAAGGTTTATGAATATATTTTAACAGTAATTGTTAGTTTATTTTGCTGCACTTAGGTATCGAGATATAACTTTTTCAGTTTATTTATTTTAAGTCAGAATTCTCAGTTTCACAATTGCATCTTAACAATTACGTAAAGTGCACTTATAGATATGTGTTTGGACGAGAAAGACTGACTAAGAAAGTTTATAAGGCTAGTGTGAATAGAACAGTCGCAAGGAGATGACCTAGACGAACGTTCCTCGATCAAATCGTAGACGTTCTGGACAAAGGCCAGGTAAATAGCACTTTAAACCGGCGAGCGTGTATGAGGAATGAGATGAAAGAATAAATAATACCAGAGAAGTGTGTCAGGATCGTAGCATATAGCAATCCGTAATCTCTGCCTACCCCTCTGGGAAACAGGCGTGAATCTATGTATGTATGTTTAGATAGTTTGTTATTCAATCACGTGCATTATTTAACAAAGGATATAACATATTATATAAAAGACCATGTACCGTAAGATCGATTGACTGCCACGTAGAGGTTGCCATATCAACCCTGTATTAAACTGTCCCACTGCTGGGCATGGGCTTCTTTTCAGGGTGAGAAGGGTTAGACCATAGTCCACCACGCTGGCCCAGTGCGGGCTAGCAGACTTCACATATCTTCGAGAACATTACGTAGAACTCTCAGACATGCAGGTTCCTCACGATGTTTTCCTTCACCGTTAAAGCGAGCGATAATTAATTATTTAATACGCACATAACTTCGAAAAGTCAGAGATGCGCGCCTTGGGATCGAACTTGAGACCTCTGCGTGGCAGTTCAACGGTTTGCCACTAGACTAAAATTAAAAACAGATTGTAAATAAATAGTGTTTTCTGTGAAGAAAGTTTCAGTTTCAATTTCATTATATTATTTATACTAGCGGTCGCCAAGTGGTCGAAATTCGCAAATAATTTTATTGATTAATATTTTAAGTTTGATCGTTATTAAGGTTTTATTGTCTATAACTATACCTTTATAATCACATTTAATTTAGTCACCTACTCCTCATACATATGTAACCATAGTTACGAAAAATTCTACGACATCAGCCGAACAATGCCGAAATACTACGAACGCGATTCGACTGCTTGTGTCAAATGCATGGTTGTGTTCATGTTTTTTAATTAATTTAACGTATTTCCAAAGTATATTTTTTTTAAATATTAGTATGCGCTACTCCTTCTCCATATAACTGTGCCAAATTTAATACTCCTCCGTGCGCGCAATTTTCGTAAAAAGGGGTACAAAGGTTTTGCTTCACGTATTAATATATAGATATAAACACATCCCACACAATCCTTACAGGACAACCCATTGCGATTGTGGGATAAAATTAAACATCTAAAATAAAAAGAACCTACATTTATACATTTAAAATATAAAATTTAAAAAACCTTAAGTAGAACTAGGTTTCAATATCACATAAGTAATATGTACTTAGACTCAATAAAAAATGCATTACGCGTTATGTATATGAAACAAAACATAAAGCGAACTTTGCGAATTCACTCAAATTACACAAAAAGATATAATTTTTTGTTTACTTTAATTTTATCACGTAATTATCAAAATGCATAGCTAATTAAATTTGAGTATAACACACTCCTGTTTACCCCATGTGTATAGTACGGGTAGTACAAAACCCTAACAAATTGTACATCTATTGGTGGAAACCGCATGAAAATCCGTTCAGCAGTTTTTGAGTGTATTGCAAATAGACAGACAGACGCGGCGGTGGACTTTGTTTAATAATATGTAGTGATAACTATAAATATAAATTAACACAAATGGCAAAACCGTAATTACTCTGGTTTATTTAAAACTTGAACTGATATCATAAATCGGTACTTTCTCTTAAAGTGAGATGGGTGGCCATCTATATTAATATTAGTAATATTATAAAGAGGAAAGATTTGATTTTTGTGTGTTTGTTTGCAAGGGTTTACCTCAAAAACTACACAACCGAATTTAAATTTCTTTCACCATTAGAAAGCTATATTATCACCGAGTAACATAGGATGTATTGTATTTGATACAAAAAGTACTGTTTCTGTCCAAACCTAACTTTACTTCTAACTAAGTACTATTTTTATAATAATTATTATAAAAAATATTTTACAAATTAAATGTTACTAAGTTTGTAACTTATAAATTTTGCATGCTATAGTGTTAGCAAAACATGTATGACCAATATAATTACATCCTAACATCTTTTACACCGTGTTTTAAGCAAAATATAAATATATTATTATTGTTTTACGCGAGCGAAGCCACAGGCAAAACCTTTCTATGAATAATTTTTTTTTATAAACGAGCACTCTCGCGCAGGGTATAATCCTGTGTCGGTCTTTACTAACATTCAAACAACGGACACAAAGAACACCGAGACTCTGAACAATCATTTGTGTATCACACAATTTTATGTCCCGTGTGGGGGATTCGAACCTACAACACTCGGTGAGGCGACCACTTAAACCACTACGATATCCGTGCAGCCTACAAAGCGAGCTAGTTACTTATATACGGAACCGAACCCCAGACCCACATTTCCCTACAAACCTCTAAAAGATTCGTTTAAAATAAGCGGCGCTCAGAAATCGAGAGAGCGCTGTGAACGCGGTCGGCGTGCCGTCTCGCTCGCACCCTCATATTCCGATAGTGCCGTCTCACTCTAATCCCTATTTGGTAACACCAACTATTTCATGGATGAAATTACTGTTCGAGTTTGGTGTGTGTTACAAGCGGTGGCGGAGGCGATTTAATGTAGTTTAGAAAAATGGGTTATTATTTAAATGTTTGACTAGTAATTATTTGTGATGTAGAAGATTTTTGTGTTTGATGTTTATGTTGTGTATGTAAAATGGAGCAACAACATCAAGAGAAAATATTTGAAATTTAAATTAATTGACATGAATGTGGAAACGCAGTTTCTGTTTCAATTATTTTTGCGATGAGAGCATAGCAAAGTCGTTAAACTTGTTTTTAAGGACAGCAGATATTACAGATATAATTATAATCTTCATCAATAAAAGAGCTACAAAATACAGTAAAATACAGAATAATCATTCAAATCTGACTAATAGTTTCCTGAGATTAGTATCTTCAAGCGCAAACAAACAATCTTCTTTGCTTTATAATATTATAATAGACTAGCATTTGCGGACGGCTTCGCTTGCGTAAATGTAGGTTAGGTTAGATGTAGTAGTACTTCTTTTTAAATATAATGTAGCCTATGTTACTCGGTAATAAATAATAATATAGCTTTCTAATGAATAAGATTTTTAAAAATCAGTTAATTAGTTTTTGAGTTAAACCCTTACAAACAAACAATAATGAAATGTCTTTATAATATTAGTTTAGATAAGCTTAATATATAGGGCTTACTGGCTTTACAACAAAATATTTTTAGTAAAAAATTTGAAAAATAATATCAGTCAATCTATTTTCATATCAACATGGGGCTGAATCTGTATCAAGTAGACTTATTAAGTGGGACCTACATACATAACTGGTGAAATGTGTGTACAATACAGTTCTGCCTACCCCTTGGGTGTACAGGCTTCAGATTACGTATGTATGTATTATATTATAATTTCACAATTGCTGACGGCCTTCTGTTCATATCGAGATTAAATCGATTCGTCTTACCAATCAATTTGTATTGTTTTATCGATAAGATGTCAATGCTACTTCTTACTGGCACACTTTAGCTTAACCAATCCAATCCACGAGAGAATAAACCGGATTAAGGACCGGTGCCTATATTCAAAATCGAGTCATTTTATTGTTTTGATGGATGAGATGGATCTGCACGGATGGCGTAATAGTTTAATTAATTGGTCGACCCGCCACTGCCACTGCGTCAAATGTTGTGGGTTCGACTCCCACACGGTACAAAACTTTGCGTGATCCACAAATGGTTGTTCCGAGTCTGAGTTCTTTGTGTCCCTTATTTGAATGTTTGAAAATTCCCCCGCGATACAGGATTTACTACTAGAGCGGACTTTATAAAAAACAACTACAGACTGTTATTGACACATATTCAATGAAAAATATGTCAATATTTAACTTGTTCGTAGCTAAAACGACTTGTTTCTTGATAAAGGAACCTATTCTATAAAAAATATGTCACAATTTTACTATCCTTAGCATTAAAATAACTAGGGACCGGGCTATGCTAGCTAACTAGGAAACCACTGTTAGTTGTAAAATCAGTTTATCTTACATATGCACAAGGCATGGCTGTCCGAAGTGGTTTAAGTGATCGCCCCGCTGCAGCCACCACGCCATGTATCGTGTGTTCGCATCCCACACGGACTACAATGTTTCCTTTTACCCGGAGTTTAAATTAAAGTGTTGTTAATTTTGTTAGAATAAGTAATTACGTAAACCTTGTTTATTCTTCTCTTGACTTTCAAGCTATCTTCATATTATATTTAATAAGAATCTGTTTAGCTATTTAACTGTTAAAACAGCAAACAGTCACATTCGCATTTTGTTACTTCCATCCAATTGAATTTATAACTTTATGGAAAGTATTAGTTTAACTTAGTCATCACGTTTCAAGGAATACGATGCTTTCATTTTAATTATATATAATTGTGTATATTTATTATGTTTTTATTAATATTACTAAAAGCTTGCTTGTTACCGAGGCGACGTTTAAACGTAGACGACGTTCAATCCCCAGACCGGGTAACTTGTTTTTTCTAGAAAAATTATCAGTAGGTACCTGCACTATGGCAATGTGCCCATTATAAAGCTTTAGGCTCGTTAAGTTTAATTTTTTAAATTAGTTTGTAAAGCTACCACAATATGTTTCTTTATCCAGCCTTGACTCAGCTATTCGTCGATCGGACAATTTTTTAGGTCTTGATAGGATCGAACCCGCCTCACAAAGCTTTGCATGCGCTAAACAATCTAAGTTTTTCTTACCAATAATAATATCAATTCATCATTTGATTGGGGCAACGCCAAAGCACAAAAAAGGTTTGTTGGCTGCTTCCCAACCAAAGCTCGTGTATTATTACCATTATTTAATTAATTTCATATCAAATAAATAATATAATATACTTAATACGACTGTTGTGGGTGAAGTCTCAGGTTCGATTCATTAGGTTTTCTGTCATTAGTATAATAATAAATCCCGTGCCTCGGAAAGCACGTAAAGCCGTTGGTCCTGCGCCTGATCTCTCTCCGGTCGTGTCGGATTGCCGTCCCATCGGATCATGAGAGTTAGGGAACAGAGAGTGCACTTGTGTTTGCGCACACACTTGTGCACTATAATATCTCCTGCGCAGATGGCCAGTCTCTGTTAAGACTGACCGCCGTGGCCGAAATTCGGTCTGGAGGACATTATTATAATAATAAATAAATATTTATGACTAGCTGACCCGCGTAACTTCGTCTGCTTCACATAAGAGAATTTAATCCGTTTTTGCAACATTTTCCATTGATGCTCCGCTCCTATTAGTCGTAGCGTGGTGTTATATAGCCTATAGCGTGTTCAACCAACCAACAAAAAAGTTGTATATTCGTAATTATATTAGTTAGGATTATCAGAGGAAAGATTTGTATTTTTGTTTGTAATGAATAAACTCAACCAAACAAATTCTTTCACCATTACAATGCTACTTTATCAATAATAACAAACATCACTCTACGAGCCACGAGAACGGAGCATTCATTATAAACGTAAATGAAACCTAGGTAGAGAGCTAGTATTGGAAAAAGGAACATCTAAATCTTCCTTTCTCTCAATCCTTCAACATAACCTTCTAAAATCATTCAAACAAAGACAAAAATAATATATATTTGTTTTCGCTTGGACCATACAGTGGTACCTATTGCTTTGCAAACACAAGCGATTTTAGATCTTATTCCCTCGGAATAACCGTGAGTTTCGTTTGTACCGAGGTCGTGTAATTTTGTAGTACGTTATGGGGATTTGGATAGTACGAGTGAACAGTCTTGATCTTTTACGAATTGTTATTTTGCTTTATCGATTTATTAATGTGGTTTGCGTCTTGTTGTGTGTTGTGATTGGTTTGTTTCTCTGCTGTGGAAATGTTTGGGTGTGCATGTTTTTGATGTGAAGTCTTCTCTCTTAGCCTTTATTATTCTCAAGTCACTTGGGGTCGGCTATTCTGGTCTAAGCGGATTTGACTGGATATCAGTTTTTACACGGAGCGGCTGCCACCTGACCTCCGCAACCCGAAGGCTAACGATACCCTAAGGCTAGACCAGTGTCAGAATATTAGAGGGTACTGACTTTTCCAATAACGACTACCATAGATGTTCATGGCAGCCGGGACCAACGGCTTAACGTGCTCTCCGAGGCACGGAGCAGGCGATAATTGTCAATCAATACGCACATAATTTCGAAAGGTCATAACTGCCGGTAGTCAGAGGTGCGCGACGTGGGTTCGAATCCGAGACCCTGTGCATTGTAGTCTGTTGGTCTCCCCACTGAGCTACCGCTGCTCCGTTTTTGATGTGAAGTAAATATTTTTATTTTGTGAGATGTCTGATGTAAGCCAAGAAATTTTTATTTTGTCGTGTATAGATTTGTTCTTACTGGATTTGAAGATGTGTCTTAATTTAATTGCCTACAAATGCAAAAATTACAGTGAAAGTTACTGTGATTTTATTGTCTTAATGGTGCAATAAAGTAATTGAGTGTTTATATGAGCGTGATTTGGTGCTAGGGTGGACCCACGTATGCTATGAGTTCTTGTATTGTTCATTTAGTGACATTAACATTATTTATATGTTTATTTATTTAAGCTTAGCCTTACCAACTAAAATACATACAGAACTTTAACTTAAAATAAAACAAAATACATCAGATCATCGTATGCCTTTAAATTAAAGGTAGGCATAACATTGTTATTGAAAGTGGGTTTTACAATATTGACTTCATGCAACTTCTAACATAGTTTCAACAAGCAGATACGACATTATTAATATTAATAACTTGTACTATTCCAGTATGTACTTAATACGATAAATTATAGGACGATTATGTCTTTATATTTGGTGTGCTGCGAGAAGTCTGTGTGTTAGAGGTGTAGTTTTATGTAGTGTATAATATACTAGCTTTTACTCGCGGACTCCCTCGCTTTTTTTCAAATGTAATGTAGCCTATGTTACTCTGCGATAATTTAGCTTTCCAATGGTGAAAGAATTTTTGAGATCGGTTGAATATTTTTTGATTTAAATCATTACAAACAAACAAACGACAAGTCATTTATTTTTCCTGTTTATTATATAAGTATAGATATTATGTATAATAAGTTAATAACATTGTCTGCCAGCCGTTCTGATTAGGATCAAATAAATTAACTAATCTCGTCTTGCTTTAAGCGTTACGAGTGATTTGTTTAGTGATCGTTATCGTAAGATCTGTTGTATTTGATATTGCGATAAGTGGCGCAACGTCGCGCTCAATGACTTGTCTTTTTATTTAATTTATTTTGTAATTAACACTTTAATCAATAGTAAATATTAAAATAGTGCTCCGTTGTGTGATATATAACGCATATCAATTAAGATAATATCAATAAATATTATAATCAAATTATGTATTTCATTTCATTTCATTTCATTACATACATAACATACTAGATTGTGCCCACGGCTTCGCTAGCTTAAATGTAGGTTAGGTTACTAACAGTACTTTTTCTGGAAGATAGGTACATTGGGCCCTTTTTGTTCCCCTGACAATGTGTATGCGATATTTCATGATGATCGGTCGAGTAGTTGAGGCGTGAGAGCATAACAACCAAACTCACATTCGCTTTTATAATATTTGTTAGGACTATATACGTGTCATGATATAAGATTATTTGTTATTACTTGCTCTTTATACTAGCTTATCATTTTGCCGCCTCGTTAAATAAGTTCGCTTACGTTTGGACCCGATTGTAGAGTGCCATGTTTGATAATCGGGTCGTACCTATTTCTTGAGATTAATTTTGAAGGAATTCTCAGTAAAGGTTTGGAATCGAAAAATGGGGATGATAAATGACAAATGCTTACCCATCTTATCGCGGGATCAGGAAACACATCTTGCGAGGTGTAGATATCTACATCTTTACGTTCATATTCGGATTATGATGATTGTATGTATATACATTTATTTATTTCCCAAAAGTATTGTGTTAAACACAACATCAGCAAAACCATGTTTCAAAGCCATCGTACATTATTCCTTCTCTATTATATAGCGTTAAGTCTGTATGTAACAAATACGCACATTCACTATACACCACATTATATCAGAATCAATAATTTCATAAGAATAAATTTTCTTTTTTAAAGTCTTCCTTATCCTGTTGGAATAATTCCTGCGTCGCGGAGAACGTTACAAACATTCAGACAATGGTCACAAAGAACATCCAGACTCAAAACAACCATTTGTAGATCATACAAATTTTCGTCCGTGTGGGATTCGAACCTACAACACTCGGCGCAGTGGTGAGGCGACCATTTAAACCACTACGCCATCCGTGCAGTCAAAAATCTTAATGTACTAAAATACATCTTATTATCCAAGCAATATAATATAAAACTAACAATTCACAGCTATCTACTAGAAAGTGTACCCGATCAAAATTCAAATAGAAAGCTATCAATTGTAGCCTACTAACTATTTCAATAAAAATAAATACAAGTAATAATAATAATAATAATAAGAAGCATCAAGTGTGTTCGCGCGAGTATACAATACACTAGAACTGCGACGCGCCATGTGACGACTTTAGAACAGGGCGCGCGGCGGAGTCGACTTGTTACTCCAAATATTTTGCATTTATTTTCTTTGTTCATTATTTTTTCTTACTTGTTTAAGTAATTGGTGTTCTTTTAGAAGAATAACCTTTTTAAGTTTTTACATCTTTAATATCGGGGTCGTGGATGATTTTAAATTAACCGATGGCGCAGTGCCATTGCTAAAGCGCCGTAGTGTTGTGGTTTCGAGCACACGGGACAAAACAATGTGTGATCTAGAAGTAGTTGTTCTGAGCCTGACTGCTCGTTGAAAGTTTGTAAAGTACAACTCGACACTGGTTTTATTGCAAACCAAAAAAAAAGCAATACAAAATTAATTCAAACAACGGACACAAAGAACATAACGAATCAGATAAACACTATTTATGCAAAGGGAAGGGCTTGTCCAGTATCACTTATATACACAGTCTCATTCCTATAGCCCTGGCAGAGTTATATTATACACATACATATTTCGCCAATTACGTAACTAACTTCAAAGTGATGGAGGGCAAGAGTTTGGCTGATTCAGGCTCCGTGCTCCCATTGAGATTTACTTAACTGAAAAACTATTTTCAATAGCACTTTGTACAATCAGACCCGGGATTCATCTGACGCAAACTTAGGCCACAAAACTGATAAGCCAGTGATTTTATAAATTCTTATTAATAATTACGGCAATGGCGCCCCATTATAATATATAATAATATCAGCCCTGTATTAAACTGTCCCTGCTGGGCACGGACTTCTTTTCAGTGTGAGAAGGGTTAGCCCATAGTCATCCACGCTGGCCCAGTGCGGGTTGGCAGACTTCACATGTCTTCCAAAACATTATGGAGAATTCTCAGACTTGCAGGTTTCCTCATGATGTTTTCTTTCACCGTTAAAGCAAGCGATAGTTAACTATTTTAATACGAGTATAACTACGAAAACTGAGAAATGCGTGCCTTGGGATCGAACTCGAGACCTCTGCGTGGCAGTTCTTTGGTCTCTCACTAGGCTAGTAGGAACTTATAGCTGTCAAAATGTGGATGATATACACCTCTGCGTACTCTTTCGAGAAGATACAGATGTGTGTCTATGTATGCATTATATCGAAGAGCCAAGGTGTCAGTCAGTTCAAGATCTATTTATAGCAAAGTAAACACGGTCCACTCCCGCAGTTATTAATTATTGTAATGAAATATGTTATTATTACAGTGACTTACTTAAATACATTGTTAATAAAGCATTCATGTATTGAAGTCCAAACTAATATTATAAATGTGAATGTGATTTTGTTTGACATAGGGAGTGTTCATTTGAAAAAAGTAATGTTTTCGACGGTTACGCAATAATTGTCATAACCTACATTTACGCGAACAGAGCCGCGGGTAAAATCTAGTCATTTATAACTTGGAATATTGTTATCGTACTAGTCTTGTTTATATAGTATATCGAGAGTCCCATTGCTGGGCTTCTTATCAAAGATCTGTTCGATAGTGAGATATTTTATAAATAGAATTTATGATTGATGTTATTATTAATTAGACACTAAAACAAAAAGTGCCGATATTCTTGAGCAGAGCTATCTGTGTATGAGTTTACAACTCAAGTGTTGTTATAATAATATTTAAGTAAAACTATATCACCTCACAGGAACACATTACCGGGATCAAATATCCCACGTGCTAATCCAGCACATAGTCTAGCGTTTTGCTCGGCTACATCTAAATCAGTTTAACGGTTTACTCGTAATGGAGTAACATACATGCAAACATCGTAACGGATTCTCACATGTATAATACCATTGCCTTATATAGAGAAAACATTAATTATAATAATTTTTATGCTTCACAGAATACTAAATTACAGAACTGTAGTCATAAATCAAAATAACGTTGATTGTATTTAATTATCTTGCGAAAGACGGAAACGATAACTTTAAATTATCTTACTAATAAAATTATATCATTATATTATTATAACTTAGGTAAATAGTTACTTGTATAAGTAATAACATTAATGTATAAATTATGTGTATCTGTTATTACCTATTAAAATAAATACACTGTCACGGTTGTTTCTCAGAGAGGTAGGCAGTGCTTGGTCGGTTTCGGGAACACTTAAGCTGGTCTACCGTCAGAACTTCTCCGGTATACTTAGATAAATGTGTATTAGGTCTTCTTCTTGTGACTTGTCCACTGATTTGTATATTTGATTAAAATAAAATAAAAAACAGAGTCACGCCTTTTTCCAAAAGAAAATACGGATTTTCACTAGTTGCGATCTTAGTATATATCCTACAGATCTTGCAAAAAAGGCAATATTTTTGTAAAATTAACATTTTGTCCTAAACGCTAATTAGTTCAGGAGGTCCCTGTAAAAGGGCCAGAACTGAACCAATAAATTCTTTAAATTCACCCAAGATACTGTTGAGGATATAGTAATAATAACATAAAAAATAATATTTTTAAATAATAATTTGAGCTAAAAGTAGTATGTGTATTGTCGGGTTTGGTAATAATCATAAGTTTTGAGTGTCCCTAGGTATAAAGTTTATCTAATCTGTGAGTTCATTCTGTGTGTAAATAACTGATAACGCCGCTGTTAGCGTACAGGCGAGCGGTTAAATTGTATCATTTATTTATTTATTGTCTTACTAATTGCGTAGATTTTTAAGTAGTTTTTTAATGCATATTGATGGACAAGTACGCAAGGACACAAAGTATTCCCAGCTTCGAAACAACTATAAAAGGATCAAACAAGTTATTACTTGCTTATTAGGTAATTGTTTAGTCTCTCTTAAAGGTACTTATATTCAAATCTATAAATATTTATTATAGAAAATAGGAAAAGTAAAACTGAAAGAAAGAACCTGGGGTTCTGTTTAAACTTGAGTAACTCGAGCCAGTCAATACCTACATTATCCAAATTATTGTTTCAACTTTCAATAGCTATTAAAACAATTATACTTAACTAGCTGACCCACGTAACTTCGTTTGCTTCATATAAGAGAATTTTCCTCGTTTTTGCAACATGTTTCATTGATGCGCCGCTCCTATTGATCGTAGCGTGATGTTATATAGCCTCTAGCCTTCCTCGATAAATAGGCTATCCAACACTATAATAATTTTTCAATTCGAATCAGTAGTTCCTGAGATTAGCGCGTTCAACCAAGCAAACAAACAAACAATCAAACAAACAATCAAACAAACAAACAAACTCTTTAGCTTTATAATATTAGTATAGATAATCTAATTTGTTAACCACACCTTGTGATCCTGTCTCGTCGGTCCCGTACCATGACCGCGTTCCTGGGTTGAGTGCCCGTTAAGACTGGAGTTTGTTGAGGTTGCTCGTAGAAATATCTGAACAGCACTGCGACACCTCCGTATCTGGTAAATGACAATAGGCTCGTCCCTACTACGCGACTACGCGTGACCTAAGTCATGGCTAGTGAAATGATGGCATAATACACTTTTGCCTATCCTCCCCCTCTCTCCCTTCATGAATATATGAGACTATTCATATAACTGGAACGTATTACTTCAGAATGTTCGCGAATATTAATAGCATATACTCAAACATTTTTCTGATTACATGTACTTCGTAATAATCGCATTGATACGAAGTGTACGTCGTTCTCAGTGAATAAATTCTTTTTGTTGCCAAGATAAATATAGATATCGCGGTTCTTAAACGTTTCTAGGTCATAAATAATAATAATAATAACATACGTTCTCGCTTATATATCCTTCAAGGGTAGGCAGGGTTATTAACACCTTAATTTTACCAGCTGGTTCCCGTGGTTCAGTTCCCACTTACGATCAGCTCTGTTTCTGATCTTACTAAAGATCAGGGTCGAGCCTCTTGCAAGCTAGTGGAAATTCTAGCAGGGCATGTAGTTATTTTCCGTCGAGAAATTTATAGTCGATAAGTTTGCCGTCAGAAGACTCGAAAAACGTCTGGCATAATACGTTCCATGGTGTACGTATCTACCAACAAGATCTAAATGGTTAGATGACCCTTTGAATTTCATATGTATGTTTCTTTGTTTGCATTTAGCTGAACTAACTATTCGTTATTGATTTGTACTTAGACTGTCGATCATGATTATAATAATAATAATAATAATAATAATAATAATTATTATTATTATTTATTCAACTTAAATTGGTACAAATTGATTCAGAGCTTAGGTTACATTGTAAAGGTAATATATAAGGGGTGCCTGTACTAGGGTAAACCTGTGCCTACCTATAACTGGAGAAATACCACTTTTTGCTTACTGTTGCAATAAATAAATCAATGCAGAATGATAATGTTATACACAAAAGACAAACTTTATCCGTCTATAAGTTTGATTTAGAGACAGAAACTCTCATTAAATTTTACGATACGATATAACATCCTTCGGGTTTTGCAGATGCGTTTTCAAGTTATTTGTAACAATTGACCATGAGATCAATTTGGTCTTTAGAAGGCGATTAGCGTTTACCATCAGGTGTACCATAATGATGCCAGTTTTTGTACATAACTAAGGTGGAAAACTCTTATGCTAACTGATGGTAAACGGTTACCGTCGCCTATGATTGCTTATACAAGTGGTAAAACTCGCAGTGCTAATCACTACGGAAAAATATGTGTCTGTAGTCTTACGCTGGTTTCCTGCAAGAAGGCAGAGAAGGAGCCTATGCACCAAGTGTTGGTTTGACAACACATGGCATACTGTCTAACGATACGAGTACTGCGCTATTCGTGCAGTGTATACACAAACATATTACGTTAAAAAGTCAAAAAGAAACTTCTTATCATTATCACATTATTCGTAGGTAGTAATATTCCTTATCACCACACTGGCTTGTTATTTACTAATCATATTATAGAAATACAAGTATGGGTATTGCCGGAAAATATTCAACAATACATTATGTATTGACAAACTTAATACAACGCTTAAAACATTTTATTTTCAAAATACAAATTCTGTTACGTACTTATACCGACCTTCGTTCTGTCCTTTGTGTCCACTGTTGTTACATATGTGTATATATTTGTGTCCGTTGTTTAAATGTTAGTAATATCCTTCGTGACAGCGCAATATATAATAACAGGAACCCTGACTCATGTACTGACTGCCTTTAACCTAGGAAGCAGAGATTTTACACACAGGTGTAGACATAAGGCTGGATTTTTACAATATCCCACGGAATAGGGAGGCATCCCACACGAGACAATCGTGTGTCTGATGCACAATTTATTGTTTTATCAGTATATGCTATGTATATTTTGTGTCAATTATATGTTTTTAACGTCTAGGCTCTAATGTGGGATATATCATTTAAAAAAAACATTATTTAACTTGCAAGATTAAATATGTAGAACCTGAAAAGTTACTGTTTAAAACTACCTGCTTTTTACTTCTTCAATTTAGCTATTGTTGGTCAAGCAATCGTCACATCTCGCAGTTTAATAATTTAACAGTTAATTATTTATAAATTCGCGTTAACGGTAAAGTAAAACATTGCGAGGAAACCTGCATGTCTGAAAGTTCTACATAATGTTCTCGAAGGTATATGAAGTCTGTCAACGCACTGGGTCAGCGTGATGCATTATAGGCTAACCCTTTTCACACTAAAGACTGTGCCCAGCAGTGGGACAATTTACATACTAGGCTGATATTATTATTATATACTAGAAAACAGTCAATATAATAATTACTTCAATTCCTTTGTTACCAATATAATATTTTAGCCCCAACCGTCTCCACAGTTTCCCAGTTAAGCAATTATTTACCAGTGACGCGGCGCTTGCCAGGGCTACCAACCTACAGATTATATTTTTTAATGATGCCAACATTTGAATAATGTATATTGTACTATATTGTTACCGCGGATACGCCTGTTTTTGGCGACGTATTATTGAAATATGAAACGTAACACGAGGTTTTCTGTTCGTAGCTTCACGCTTTTAATATGGAAGGTTAGGCAGATGTTTATTGTGATATGACTGCACTGTTAGCATAGTGGCTTGTATCGTCGCTAGTGTGCCAAGTGTGTGGGTTCGATCTACACACCGGATAAATAGTTGTCCCGAGTCTGGATGTTCTCTGTGTCCGTTGTTTGAATGTTTGTAAGGTCTCCGATATTAAAGAAACAATTTATAAAGGGGGATATAACCTTATGATTTTCGCCTGTATGGTTTCTGCTTTGGGAGACCGTGGGCCTGCCACGTAAAGGTCACGAGTTCGATCCCTATTCCAGGGCACGTCACACTTTGACTTTTTGAAGTTATGTGCGCAACTATGTATTATATAGTTAAATATAATTTCAGAGTATAGTTTAGTGTAGCCTTGACATTCATAAGTGTTACGTTATGAACTAAATTAATAAAATATATTGATTTTTGATTTTAAGGTTTAAGAGTGAAGGGATCCATTGTGAGGAATCTTGCATGTCTGAGGCCTGAGAGTTCTATATAAATAATTTTATTTATTTCTACTAGTAAAAATATCGGTACAAGCAGACCTATAATGTTCTCGAAGATATCTGAAGTCTACCAACCCGCACTGGACCAGTGCAGCGTGGTGGACTATGGGCCAGGCCCCTTCTCATACTGAGACGACCCCTGCACCCGCAGTGGGACAGCTTATCAACAAAACCTATATTAATTTTGTAGTCTTATATAAAGTCATGAGTATCTCAAGAATCGTAAACTAATTCCTACGGGTCAATAGTTATGCAATAATTCTACTCGGATATGTTCATTGTTCTGCCAACCTTCATTTGAGTAGAAGCGTGAAGATCCAAATAACACACAGCAGTAAACACTTGTGCTCATAGCGAGCAGTTTGTGCTTGCCTCGTGACATCGCTAGCGACAGCAAAAAAAGGTTTTAAAAAAAGTCCCTCAAGTATAGAAAACCTCTATTAAAACTGTGTCACTGCTGGGTTCGAGCCTCTTCTCAATGTCATCCCTTGTTTCTTGGGATTATGCTCCTGATGCTAACTCCCTCGCCACGAGGGGAGGCTAGAGGGTTATTTTGGGCTCTCCTGAGACTTCGGGCCCACCGATCAAAACCACCACGGGTGTGCCAATTCACTGCTTAGTACGGTGGTTGTGTTCAGAGTGTCCTCTCAGGGTTAGCACGGTAGATTATTGACTAACCCTTCGTCAATAATCTACCGAACACAAAGGACACCCAGACATGGAACTACTATTTGTAGGAGGCCCAATCACCCTCCTTCCCCCTTCCCGCTCCTTCCCCCTTCCCGCTCCTTCTCATTCCCACTTCCTTTCCTAAAGGATTGGCAACGCGCAAGTGATGCCTCTGGTGTTGCAGGCGTCCACAGGCTACGGTGCCCACTTACCATCAGGTGGGCCGTAGGCTTGTTTGCCGCCTAAGTTGTATAAAAAAAATAGTCTGACAAATTTTTGTCTCGTGTGTGGATCACAGTAGCAAGCGGTGAGGCGACCACTTCAATCATTACACCATTCGTGTAGACAAGTCAAAGTAGAGGCCTGGCCAAAAAATATCCCATATATCGGAGGAATTTCGGCAAGTCCTGAAATAAGTTATTAGCGTTTTATAATACCTACTACGACTAGTTATATAGGATTTGTAAACAAAACATAATTAAAAATTAATTGTAACCAAGAATTCTCTATAATGCTAAAAATTGATTCACGCCTGTTTTCCAGAGGGATAGGCAGAGACTACGGATTTCCATTTGCTACGATCCTGACACACTTCTCTGGCTTCATTCACATTCCTCATACACGCTCGTCGGTTTAAGGTGCTCTTAACCTGACCTTTGTCCAGAACGTCACCTATCTGATCGAAAAATTTACGCCTAAGTCTTCCTCTTGCGACTGTTTCATTCACCCTAGCCTTATAAACTTGTATTAAGGTTAGTGTGGATGGATTTTAGTTTTAGTTGATTCTAAAGAATCCTAGCTTTTTCCTTTTCTGCATTACAATCTAAATTTCCATGCCTCGGCATCAATACTTTTTCCCCGGATGATAGGTACCCAATGTTCTTTTCTGTTCCTCGACAACGTGTATGCGAAATTTGATGATGATCGGTCGAGTAGTTAAGGCGTGAAAGCGTAACAAACAAACTCACATCCACATTTATAATATTAGTTAGGATACTAATATTATAATGCAAAAGTAGCTCTGTCAGTCAGTTACACTTTCACGGTTAAACCTCTTAACCCATTTTGATAAAATTTGTCAAGGAGATACATTTATAAGAAAGGACAGAGTCTACATTTTATTCCGGTATGTGATTCCTTGAGATTCACGCAGGCAAAACAGCAGGCAAGACTAGTTAAATATAAGTTCAAGGATGTAAAAAGCTCTGAATAATAATTTAATGTATTCTTAACGTTTTTTGCTATCTCTACAAGCTGTCTTCGGCTCACGGAGCAAAATAATGAAAAAAAGTGTCGCCATTGCCAACCGTACCTATTTGTAATAAAAGTATTATAATGTAGACTCACGCTGTCGCATCCCCAACGGGGTTGGCAGACGTGTATAATATACTAACTAATATTATAAACGCGAATGTGAGTTTGTTTGTTACGCTTTCACGCCTTAACTACTCGACCGATCGTTATGAAATTTCGTATACTCGTTGTCGGGGTTCAGAAAAGAATATATGGTACCATCTATCTAGAAAGAAAGTACTGTGCCCTAGCAAGCGAAACCGAAGCATAAGCTAGTATCAATATATATTGTTAGTTAAAGGTTTTCTAAGGAAATGTCTGAATGATCTCATCGCCTTTGAAAACAATTAGGGGATAGCTAAGAACAGGGCAATTTAAAACCCCGAGTTCTATGCCCAACAGTGAAACATTTTGTGAATCCCCTGGTATTGTAAACGTAAATAGTCGACGGTAAATGCTTATCATCATTACCGTAAGCTTATTCACTATTTATAATATCAGCCTTGTATATAAAATGTCTCACTGTTGGGCCTTTGGTCTTTTTCCACTGAGAGTTGTTACACAGAAAATCCCAATAATACTTTATCATTTTAATTACATCGTGTGAGGTTAGCGCACATAACACATACATTATTTAATTTAATTATGGAGAAAGTAATTGTTGTCGCTTTCCACTTTTAACGCAATTATATTTTTATTAATAAGGCATAAGGTCACGAGTTTGATGCACAGGTCGGACAAAGTATCATCGAGTTTGGTGTCAAGTAATACTCAGTAGTAGCACGGAGTTGGAATAGTGACCGGTAATAGTAATAGCCCCCTATTATAATATAGAATATACTTACAGCAATATAAGGTCTAAGACCATATTCTACCAAAAGTATCTTTACAGAAATATATAATATTACAGAATATGGTCTAAGAGCATCTACTGGTTACATTACCAAATCCATGTTGCTACTGAAAATAATAACATCAGCCCTGTATTAAACTGAAATATCTTTACTGAAAATATCTCGACGAATCTATATGGACTGCAGAGTATATCTTAACAGAAACATAAGGTCTAAAACCATCTACCAGTCATAGTTCCAAACACCGTGTTGATACTAAAAATATCTAGACAGGTATATATTATAAGGTTTAAATTAATAATAATAATAATAATCATTTATTCAACTTAAATTGGTACAAATTGATTCAGAGCTTAGGTTACATTGTAAAGGTAATATATAAGGGGTGCCTGTACTAGGGTAAACCTGTGCCACAGGACTTTAAGACTATCTACTATTCTCATCTCCAAACCCGCGGCACTACTCACAATATCTTGACAGAAATATAAAATCTTAGGTATGCTATTCATATTTCCAAACTCCGTATTGCTTCATAACGTATTCTGATAATTATATAAGGACCTAAACCATCTACCGCCCACAGACCTAAACTCGGTGCTTCTACTGATAGTATCTTGACATATATTAGATCTAAGGTCTTCTTTCTATTCATATTGCCAAACTCCGTGCTACAAAATATAATAATAATAATAATAATAATATTCTATCACATACACACAACACCATCTAGCCCAAACTAAGCAGAGCTTGTACTATGGGTACTAGACAATGGATAAACATACATATATACTTTTTTTTTTTGTAAATACATACTTATTATACATAGAAACACCCAGACCAAGACAAACATCCATGTTCATGCACACAAATGTTAGACTTGTGCGGGAATCGAACCCACGACCTCAGGCGTGGCAGTCGGTTACACTAACCACTACGCCATCGAGTCGTCGTATCATATAAGGTCTTAGTCCATCTACCTTTCAAAGACCAAACTCCGTGTCGCTACAGAGTATATCTTAACAGAAACAAGCACTATGAAGTATTATCCGAGTAGCGCTTACCGCTTGTAGTTCGTCCGTACCTTGACACAAATACATTATATATCGTGATGCGGCGATAAATGTGGTTAAAGCGTTTTTATTTTTAACTACCTTATATAGCGCAGTGGTTAATTTGCTCAGTCGCCAGTTCGATAGCACGTGCACGAAAACCTGGACTCAAGTCGACAAGTGCAGTATCGTTTCACGCTTCTTGAAAATTAAACTAGCTTTTGCTGGCGGCTTCGCTCGCCTAAAAGCAGGTTACGTTAGTAACAATATCTTTATTTTGTATATAGTCTATGTTAGTCGGTATCTATTAGAAAAATAATTTTTAAATCGGTTGTGTAGTTTTTGTGTTAAATCCTTACAAACAAACAAAAATTAAATCTTTCCCTTTATAATACTATAGATGCCCGCGGTTTCAATCACGTTTATAATGCTCCGCTCCCGTGGCTCGTAGCGTGACGTTGTATAGCCTATGGTACTTCTGGATACAGTAGCTTCCTAATGGGTACGGTTTAATAGGTATAGAAGTTAATTTATCTTAACTAATGTTATAAATGCAAATGTGAGTTTGTTTGATACACCTTAACTACTCGACTTATCTTCGTGAAATTTCGCATACACGTTGTCAGGTGTACAGAAAAGGATATAAGATAGGGCCTCTTAGAACCTTCCCCCCAGGAAAACAGTTTCCGAGCGGCAAGTCAGGCAAATGCTTGTAAAATATGTATACAGGGCCTGTATGGCTTATATGGTCGAAGGGTAATTACTCACATATCGCCAGCTGTTATGCTTTATATGTAATGACTGCCACATTAGTTTATCCTGTCATTAATTCCTGTGTCGCGTGGGATTTTATAAACACTCAAACAGCTGACACAAAGAGCACCCAGACACGGAGCAACTTTTTGTGGATCACACAACTTTTTGTTCTCGTATACAACAATCGGCGCAGTGTCAGTGGCGAGCCGATTACTTAAAGCACTTTACTAGCCGAACACTCAACATATACTACAGATCGTGTTAGCCTAAAGATAACGATATGTAGCAACTGGAATTCGAACCTCCGACCTCGTGCACAAAGCCAATCATATGTATCACATATTAGTTCACGAGAGAGTATTTAGTTATTCAGTTCAATATTCGTACTAAGCTTGTGTAAGTACTGCCAGTAGGTTCACCATAAATGTGCGGGTATTACAGATTTGTACTAACTGGAGACCTTTAATGGTTTGTTTTTATACAACTAAAGTGGCAAACAAGTAAGTCCACCTGATGGTAAGTGGTCACCGTAGCTAATGGACGCCTGCAACACCAGAGACATCACTTGCGCGTTGCCGACCCTGTAGAAGCCTTTTAAAACCGTTTTTCCAATGGCCCATTAAAAATAATAATATCAGCCCTGTATTAAACTGTCCCACTGCTGGGCACAGGCCTCTTCTCAGTGTGAGAAGGGTTAGGCCATAGTCCACCACGCTGGCCCAGTGCAGGTTGGCAGACTTCACATATATTATCTTCGAGAACATTATGTAGAACTGTCAGACATGCATGCTTCTTCACGATATTTTCCTTCACCGTTGGAGCGAGTGATAATTATATTGATAAACCTATCTATACATATGAAATAATTTCAGTACCTTTTTCTCCTGTATTTGTCCTCTGAATTTCCTTTTTTTTATAAATTACTAATCGAATGTAAGTTTTCCTCCATTTTCAGTAACGATTGTGGTCTGTAGAATTTCGATCACTGTGCGAGCTCTGGTATTATTAACCTCTGAACCAACGCTAGGACGCTCGCATCCGAGCTTAACCAGATTATTTGAAACGTATATTTTGTTACGACAGCTTTGAAAAATTTAATACATTTTTGTATTTTTGAATAACTGGTTTGGTTGAGAGGTTGAATAGGTTAAAACGTGTAATTAAAATATAATTATCATGAATTTTTTTTTATTTTGAATATTCATTTGTATATACAATTATATTTGTGATCCTTGTAAAGGTGATAAAAACAATTCAATCATTGTTTCATAACACTTGTAAATCTTACACCTAAAAATAAACTACAAAATAAAGTAAATGTACGTTAAGTTAAATAAATATACATATTAAACTTAAAAATTACCTGCATAATTAATACAATAAAGCATTATTCAAAAAACAATTCAATCTATTAATAATAATGACCAAAATAAAAGTTATTTTTGCCCGAAAGGTACCTATAAGATGAACTTCTCATACATGTCGCTATCTAACATCTTTCATCGCTTTCATCAGCATATTGTGAGAATTCGAGCCACCCTCGGCAATCGAACCCATCACCCAACAGTGCGCTTACAACATTATACCGAGACTTTTATTAAACCCGTACAGAAAATGTCTTAGCAGACACATCCAACACATATGACTATTTTATTACAACACTAACTTTTACCCGCAGCTTCGTTCGCCTAAAAGTTGTACTTTATGATAATATAGCTTTCAAATTTTGATTGATTCGACCAAAAACTACTTGATTGATTTAAATCCTTACGAACAAAGAATCAAATGTTTGCTCTTTATAATATTAGTACAGATTGTCACCCATATTTCTAGTAAATAAATAAAATTCAAATTGAGCAACACTTGGCCCGGGAATCAAACCCAACCTCACATCTTCAAACTCAACCAACAAACAACAAGAAAATACAATATCCACAAATCCGCTCAGCGTGCCGACCCTACAGGCGTATCGAAAACATTGTGACGTAATCATAACACAACACATTGCAATATAAACTTTAAGAAGTACGGAATAAGGTCGAGATTCCTTCAGTACGCGTTGTGTATGTAGTAGTGACCGTAAAATTAGATGTGTATGTGTGTGTGCGCGCGCGTGTGTGTGTATTAAACATGAAGTTCTCGTTGACATGCGTGCTGTTGCAGCTCGGTTTGTATTTGTTTAGTTTTAAAATGTGTCCAGTGGTATGATTAGTAGTTGCGATTGAGAGGTCGCGGGTTCGAATCCCACATATGCACTACCGACGTGAATCCACTACTAATACAAGCATTCTAGCTTACTTAAGGGGTTAACAAGAATTTGCTTTTAAGCACTTTATTCTAGCAGTTTGTTTTTCCCTCAAAGTTGTATTATACAGGATCCCTGCTTTTCGCATAATGTTTATTTTATTAATATACTTTGACATGACTATTTAGGCATTTTTTTAATATTGTTCCGAGTCTGGGTGTACTTTGTGTCCGTTGTTTGAATGTTTGTAAAATCAGCGCTACATATGAATTACTGATACCGTATGAAACATAAAAAATCAAGTCATATTTTGTAAATAACATTATACATTCATTTATTTTGCTTTCACTCTATATTCGTTCTTTAATAATAGGGTAGGTTTTTCTCAATTAAAATTTTTTTGATTATTTTTGTCAAATAATTACGTTTATCCAAAATCTAAAATACAAAACCTTTTTGGCATTTACTTAAAAGATAATAGTCTACGTTTCAAATCTGGTTAGGAGTAAATATCAAATGACAGAAAAGGGATGCACGATACAAACTGTGACGTAATCGGTATATAAACGCTGCTGTCTAATATTACAAAATCTGTACTTTGTTTAATTTGACAAGATTTTTAGATTATTACGTATTCTAAAAATTTTGTCAAATTATACAAAGTACAGACATTAATTAATTTAGAAATAGACTATTTAAGATAAATTATTTATAAGCAACATCTGTAATCCTAATATTATGAATGCGAATGTGAGTTTGTTTGTTTGGTTATTACGCTTACACGCCTTTTCTACTTGAACGATCATCATGAAATTTCGCATACACGTTGTCAGGGGTACAGAAAAGGACATATAGGGTACCTTTCATCCAGAAAAAGGACTGTTACTAAAATAACCTAACCAACATTTTCGCGTGCGAAGCCGTGGGTAAAAATCTAGTCACTATGATCACTAAATAAAGAATTTGATTTAAAACCTCTCAAAATATGACACATTTTTGTCACGTCGCCGTCGCCACTCGGCACAGACCACATAGCATGAAAACGGTTTGTATAATGATGTGTTAGCAAAATAACACGCTCGATATAATCGGAGCTACATCGCTGCGCGACTCCGCTGCATAAATATCAATGTACAATCGAGGTAATTTCTCTACTCGACTATATTATGTCCGCGCGCAGGGCTCGCTCACACACAAGCATTAGTTAATCTTTACTAATATTATAAAGCTGAAGAGTTTGTTTGTTTGGTTGAACGCGCTAATCTCAGAAAATACTGGCCCGAATTGAAAAATTCCTTTATTGTTGGATAGCTCATTTATCGAGGAAGGCTATACATTACGCTACGATCTACGGGAGCGGCGCAGAAATCATAAACGCGTGTGAAACCGCGGGGACATCTACTTTATTATATCTATACTAATATTATAAAGCTGAAGAGTTTGTTTGTTTGGTTCAACGCGCTAATCTCAGGAAGTACCACTGATTCAAACTGAAAAATTATTTTAGTGTCGGATAGCCCATTTATCGAGGAAGGCTATAAGTGTATAACATCACGCTATGGCCAATAGGAGCGGAGCATCAATGAAAAATGTTACAAAAACGGTGAAAGTTCTCTTATGTGACGCAGATGAAGTTGCGCGGGTCAGTTAATTATACTAATAAAATCGTAGCTATATCCCCGAAGAGGTAGGCAGACGTCTATTAGGTATTCTGCCGTCATAAGGAAAATACGTATCTCTAACATTTTTTTTGCAATATTAGTATTTTACCTATTTGGAATCAGTAAAAAAGGAAATATCTGACAGAAAATTAATAAAAATAAATCAGCTGTTTTTTACTGTTGCTGTTTAACACATACCTGCCTAGGTAAGCAGAGGTGTATCAGACAGACTCGGTAGTACCAATGAGTTTATTATACTTGGATGTAATATGCCTGCGCTCTCATATAACTATTGTTTATTTTATAGTCTTATTACATATGTATATAAATACTCTATTATACGTGTTTAGTTACCAATGTGTTAGTCCTACGTTATACGGGAAAACCAAAAGTGAAGAACTTAAAAAATAAATTGTACGTTTCGAGATTCGATCCCGGGGCCTCACAATCGCTCGGAAACACAACGAAGCAGCAAATTAGTAAAGATTTAACAATTTAGATTCAAAATATATTTTATAATATAAGTTTAATTTTTGTGATACAAAAAGGTATCAAACTATTTCATAATTAAAACTCTATATAACATCAAATATATAAGTTAACTACTCTATGATTATATGTTTTCGTGATCTATGTGGGGTGAGAGGGAAGGGAGGGGGTACTTGACCTCCGCGGCAGCGCTACCTTGACGCCGGCCTTGGTAGGAATCACATATTAATGTCACATATATGTACATACATACACATATTATATATAATGATCTCGAAGATATGTGGGGTCTGCCAACCCGCACTGGGCCAGTGTGGTGGACTATAGCCTAACCCTTCTCACACTGAGAAGAGGCCCGTGCCCAGCAGTGGGACACCTTAATACAGGGCTGATATTATTATAATATGTACCTTAGGATTAATACGTGCAAAACCAACAAAGTAATAAGGTCACCCATCCAAATAACAAACCGTAGCTTAACCGTTGCACGTTAAAGCACGAAATCTGAACAAAAAGCCATTAAGTGTTATCGCGTTTCGTAACCTCATTGATAAGAGTTTTATATTCGTGTCGTGATAACGACTGCACAATGCACGGCGCACACACAGACCTACACTAAACATACACACACGCACAAGCCTTAAACCCCTCGGAGAGGTAGACAGATGACACCAAACATGATTGCCCAACTTAATAGAGGGCGAGCCAAAATAATCCTTACTTTTAATATTATAAATGTGAATGTAAGTTTGTTTGTAACACTTTCACGCCTTAACTGCTCGAGCGAACATCTTGAAATTTTGCATTCACGTTGTCAGGGGAACAGAAAAGGACTTTTAATCCAGAAAGAGTTTCAGAACGGATTTACGGATGGTTTAAGTGGTCGCCTCGTCATTGCTGCTCCGCCGAGTATTGTGGATTCGAATCCCACACGGGACAAACATTTGTGTGATCTACAAATAGTTGTGTCGAGTCTGGGTGATTTTTGTGTCCGTTGTTTGAATATTTGTAAAGTCCCCCGCGATACAGGAATAAAATATATCACAGTGCGGGTAGTCTTTTAAAAAATAAATTGGACTGTTACTAATCTAACGTAACCAGACCTATATTTATGCGAGCAAAGCCGCGGCCAAGTACTAACTAATATTGTACACCTTGTACACACAGCGACACATCAACCTAGACTGTTTGGACTTTGAACTATTAGAAGTTGAATCGTGCGAGAGAGTGCGTTATATTTTTGTTATTTTGTCGCACTTATGCTGAACGGGACGCGACGCTCTATCCTTACCATTACATCGACACCACTATGCACGGTCCCTGTCCGACAATTCTCTATTTTGTATGTAGCGTAGTTATGCGTATATAGGCTGTCTAACTTGATGAGTAGCCGTGTGTACACATGAGTAAAATACTGAAATCATAATTGAATAGCGATTTAAAAGAGTGGCCTTGAGGTATCTTCTCATAGGCTCAACATGATGCCTGAACCTTGCAGCCGACCTAAATATAAATTTAGTAGCTTTAGTAAACTTTAACGTTAATAAGTGTTACTTTGTGACCTAAATGAATAAATGATTTTTGACTTTGGTTTTAAATACATAGATTCACGCCTGTTTCCCAGAGGGGTAGGCAGAGACTACGGATTTCCATTTGCTACGATCCTGACACACTTCTCTGGCTTCATTCACTTTCATCACATTCCTCATACACGCCCGTCGGTTCAAGGTGTTCTTAACCTGGCCTTTGTACAGAACGCCTCCGATCTGATCGAGAAACGTTCGCCTAGGTCTTCCTCTTGCGACTGTTCCATTCACACTAGCCTTATAAACTTTCTTAGTCAGTCTTTCCTCGTCCATTCTTTCTACATGCCCAAACCAGCTTAACATACCCTTTTCTATTCTCGTCACTATATCCACTTTTATGCCGCATCTCTTTGATTTTGACTTATTATAAATGCGAATGTGCGTTTGTTTGTTACGCTTTCACTCCTGAACTACTCAATCATTATAAAATTTCGCATACACGTTGTCAGGGGTACAGAAAAGGACATATGGTACCTTTCTTCCAGAAAAACAATGTTCCCAAGGGAATGAAATTTATTGACAAAATATATTATTATAGCGAGCGAAACCGCCGGCTAAATCTAGTATTTTTAATCAAAAGTTAAGTGATATCGGAATATTTAGAAACAACTAACGGTCCACAAGTAGGCCAGCTCAATTAATTCATTCCAAAATAAAATGGAGGTCAAATAAAGACACACAACACAACATCCATCAAAAAATAATGATTTTAATTTATATCACAAATTAAATTGCCTTGATAATTAGTCTAGGCTTATATTCGGGTTTGAATCCCAGCTTGGACAAATGATATAGGAAGTTCTCAGTGACCTAAAACTAAACTTTGTGTGATACACAAATGGTTGTTCCGAATCTGGTTAATCCTTGTATCCGTTGTTTGAATGTTTGTAAAGTTCTCAGACACAGGAATTATTCCTAGAGCGGGAGTTAAAAAGAAACTATCATCACGAAGTTGGGCCCGTTAGACGGTTACTGGCTACCATATGACATGGCAGGGTATATCTACCAACAGAGTAATTTGTAAGTCCAAAAGAGAGGCATTAGCCCAGCTGTGGGACATATATAAAAAATTAAAATGCTAATAAAAAAAATAGATAATTTTCAGTAGCATGACGGAGTTTGGCCTTGTAGTCGGTAATAGGCTACCCTATGACATGGCACCTAAAGAATTACTGTGGTGCATTAAACTAACTTTTCGCACCTGCTGATTGAGGTCTATAAAACCAACATAACGGTATCTATGTTTTAAGTCTCATATATTACGAGAAATGCCTATTATCGTCTACCAGGCAGTCTATCGTCTTCCAGAATCTTTACTCGTCACTACATATTATTAAACAAAGTCTCTCTAGCAAAAATGCCAGTGTCGTTTGGCACTTTACAAACATTCAAACAACGGTCACAAAGAACACCCAGACTGTTTATAATTTGTGGATCACACAAGTTTTCGTCCCGTGTGGGATTCGAATCCACAACACACGGCGCAGGTGGTACCACTTAGACCACTACGCCGTCCGTGCAGTCTAAAAACGCTCTCTCCATTCTGCGTTATATTACATAACATCGGCCTAGCAATTCCCAATATTAACTCATCCATACAAACAAACTCTAACTCTATAATAAAGACACATGATTCCAACAACGTATCAAAGCGACGACCTTAGGCATTAAACACAAAAAAAAATACCATATTCGATGACGTCACACTTCTGAAAAAGCAATCATTTGACATTTATCAAATCGTCCATACAAACAAACTGTAACTTTATAATAAATACCTATATAAGCAGTCTATATAAACCAAAACAATATTCTTAAATCGGCCTAGCAGTTCCTGAGATTAACTCATCCAAACAAACAAACTTCAAACATGATTCCAACAACGTATCAAAACTACGACATTAACAACAAAAAATGATTATATTCGATGACGTCACACTTCAAAAAGGCAATCATTTGACATTTATCAAATAAAATAAAATTAATATTGTGGAGTCGCAGCTACTTACATAAACGCTACTTAAACCCTTAGTGCGGGGGGCGGGGGGACGGGGGACCTGCGAGCGGGACGGAAGATGTGCTCGCAGTACTGTGGAGTAGCATCGATATATTAAAGATTTTATTTTAATTTGTTTTTCATACTAAATCTCATTTGATTTTATGCTATTAGTAATTCAAATTCAAATTATTTATTCTCTACGGTGTTACAATGATATGAGTAGTGCTTATAACTTAGTGCCTCAAGCATTACAATACTGTGGGCTAACAATAATATATACTGAATAGAATTGTATGAAACTTACCAAGTTCTGTACATATCTGGGTTCCATATTTATGCTAAATCTTACTATCGTTATATTACTAGTAGACGCTACTTGTGGATTTGCATGCGTATTAGCGTGATTCCAGAATTTGAAAATGTTGTATGTAATTTGACAAGTTGAATAAAAATCTGTTCAAAGGATTACCCAGGATTGCGTAATTAAACATCCAAATATAGATATTTAGATGTTTGTGACTTACAAAATATCACATTTATTATATTTGTAGGATTATTTATTTTATAATTGTTATAATTCTTTAGTTATTAGCTCGTAACGTATAACGTTAATATTACATTCTTATTCAATCATTTTACTTCTTTTTTAATATATTTATACATTTTGCATGCTGATTGATAAAATATGGCTGAACAATAATTGTTACTATAATTTTCACTGTACCCATACACGTAAAGTAATTATCTTTAATTACTTATCCTGTATTGATGCTAAATATCATTTGGCTTTGTTCTGACGGCGATATTATCAATGGAAAAGAAAATAAAAAAATATAAAAAAATACGTATAGGCGTGAACACATCACAACACACACACGCACACATACGTACACGCCTATGATATTGTGATTTGCCATAAAATTATATAATTTAACTAAAGAACACTGGTACTGGTACACGTAAAACAAGTTAGAACTTACCTAACAAAAACAGTCTCGTTTATTTCGATAATATTATTGTTTGTAAATAGAAATGTACAAAAGCTCTTCTGTGTTATTATTATTAAACAAATTACATTGCCTTGTTTATCTTAATCTGTCTTAATTTTAAAATAATTAATGGTATATTTATAAAGATGTAAAACTTGTTTTTGTGATCTTTTGGAACTACTGAACCGATTCCAAAAATAGATTATCGTGTCGCATTGCCTATGTTTTAAACAAGTTTTAAAAAACTATTAATTAATAATATTCTTAATTCACCATTCGAGTTGAGAATAAATAAATATTATATAATAATTATATATGTATTATCATCATTAGTATACAAATATTTTTTCATTGTACATTGTACAATGTGTCAAATTAAATGTCATTTATTTTGATTAGTAGCAAGGTTTTACCTAGTATAATAAAAGCAATAAATACAGAAATTATATAAATGACTTCAAACACATAATATAATTACTAGAGAATCAATTTAGCCGATCAAAAGCTGTAATATTCTTGCCCATTATAATCATTGGTAACTAGCAAGAGCTTAAGGGCTTGTCCTACCACCTCCAGATAGCATTTATCTATAAGATAAAAGTCTCGCCATCTCTCTTCTTCAACCTGAAAAGAGTGAAACAACATACTATTTATCTTTCGGATAACGTTTACTTGTTAGATGTAGGACTAGCCATAAAAGTCCTTTTTATTTAGGTATTGAAATTAAACTACTATATACGGATTTTATCGCGTTCATTATTTGACAATTTATTACATAATTTAGAAACTGTTACACTATACTATTAAACTTTACTAATTTTTAAGCTAATTAAATTATTAATACTATTTAAACTATTTATATTTAAGTTTACACTTTCCCCGACGTTTCGGTTGCTTTTCAGCAGCCATGGTCACGGGGAGACTAAGATGGTAGTTGTCTCAATGTTCCAGTGTCGTTATTTCAAAGTACCCGAACATAATTTAATCATTGGTGTTTCTATTTACGCAGAATGAGCTCAGAGTATCATGAAGTCTAGCTGTGGTTTGCTTCTTCTTGGGTTTGACTATTTGAATGACTGGATCCCAAGCTGGTGGTACATTCCAACCATCTTCTCTATTGAAATTAGGATGATCCTTTTTATTTATTTGCGAGTAAATGTCCGGGGATATTCCTGCTTTAATTCTTTGGCTACACATACTATAATAAAAAGTAACCAGTTAATCCAGTCCATGATCTATCTGTATGTCTAGTTTTACCCAAATCAGTTCATCGTTACAGTGTTGGTTGGATAGCACATTTATCGAGAAAGGCTATAGGCTATATAACATTACGCTACGACCAATAGAAGATAAATGGAAAATGTTACAGAAACAGAGAAAATTATCTTATGTGAAGCAGACGAAGTTGCGCGGGTCAGCTAGTCGACTTATAAAAGAGATAGCCAATAAAAATAAAATAATCTTTGACTTTGAACCTGCCTGTTTTAGTTTATTTACTCGTGTTTAAATATCAAACAGCCAAACATAAAACATCTTCACATTTATAACATTTTAGTAATATTAACATCCTGTTTAGAAGTAATATTATGCAAATAAAGAGATTAAATTAAATCAGTTTTCAAATATAACAAGACTCTCATCGCTCCAGGCCACATGTTCGCACTTACGTTTAAGACATCTTGAGAAACCCAGGATGGGTTAGGTAGCCGTATTGGACAGTGTTATTGAATTTTATATTAAGTCAAATGCAGGATAGTTTCTTGTAAATTGCCCGGTAGACGGCAATAGTGAAGCCAAAACCTGGATTGGTCTGTAGGTTTTTTTTATTGTCGCTAATCTACGGCATGGGGTCTGACAATTTGACGGCAATAGTCTTCCTAATACGTGGAGCCCAATACTGGCTGTGTGTTGTGATACATAAAGATATACATGAAATATCTTTTTTGTACGCCAATTATTCTTTTCCGATAGACCACAAGCTTGAAACTCATATGAGCACGTTTTTTGTGTTAGCTAAACACACCACGTGTTAAGCTGACAGTCAACCCGCGATAATTGATGAGCGATAGAACATAATTTCATTAACACCCGTGTGATTACATAAAATTCAAAAGAGTAATTAAAAGAAAATCCTATTTACCTTTAATTTAACAAACATCACAATAGAATCAATATCAAAAACCAAACACACAAAAACGACCAACAAAAAATTAAATTAGCAGCAAGTCGACTCCGCCACGCGTTTGTTCCACCAGTGAAAAAATATCGGGCGCATACTCACCGAGGCGGTAGGGTTGTCGCACAATATAATTATTATTATTACTGAATTTATTTATTTTGTTATCTTTGACAATCGATCATCGAGGTTTGTTTGTCGTGGCCATTCGATAATTTAATGTATTTTACATGTGTATTGTAGATTATTGATATGAAAATGAAATGTGGTATTTAGAAATATATTTTTGTTTGATGTCCTTTGTGCCTAGTAGGGCACTGTTGGATTGCAACGCATACACGTGGTCAGGGATACAGAAATATACATAGGGTACCATTCATATCGTACAGTTTTCAATAGAAATTTATCGATAAAATCTAGACTAACGCGAGTGCAAATCCAGTTCTAAATATATCGTTTATCAAGTGTAGGCAGATATAACACTCTCACATTTTTCATACTGATATAAGAAATAAATAAATAATAGCAATAATAAATATACTTAACAAACGAGGTCAAATATATAATAAAACGGTTATTATTACATTATAATTTATTTCGAATGTCTTCTAATATATGTTTATAATTACGCATCAATTATAATTATTAATGTCGAGTTATAATTCCGGTAGTATATGTATATATATATATATATATATATTATTTATAAGCATGTACATTATACTAATAAATAAAATAAAAAACTTAATTTTAAATATTTTTTGTATTCATTAATATACTTTATATGAATTGAACTTAGAATTGTAGAATATATTTTAATAATGCAAAGAAATAAAGAAATAATATATATTCAAACTAATACTAGCTTTTGCCCGCAGCTGTGCTCGAGAACAGTACGTTTTTTTTTCCTTAAATGGTACCATAATATGTCCTTTTCTGTACCCCCCCACAACGTGTATGCGAAATTTAACAACGATCGGTCGAGTAGTTAAGGCGTAAAACCGTAACAAACTTAACTCATATTCGCATTTATAATATTAGTAAGAATTATAAATGCAAAAAGTACCATTATTTTTAAAACGCTAAACCAGCTATGGTGAAATTTTCTAAATAAATAAAGTAGTTAGTGGCCTGTTTTTTTTCAAGTGCCTTATCCCCGCCCTATTTGTACACACGTATCACTATCTTCCCTGAAATCAAATCCAGAACCCTCTAATCTATCCCATAGAACCAAGGAATCAATAAATCAATAATTCGTATATAAAGTGTAAACAATTGTAATGTACGATGGTGAGGCAGCCCTATGACCTCGCGCTCGCTGCTTTACTTAGAGCTGAAGCCGCACAAGGGCGCTAATGCAACGTTGTTTTCATTATATTTAATTATTATTTAATTGATTCTATATCTGTTTTTTCTTTAATATTATGTAGTAATTTTAGTATCAGTTATCTTTATTTAAACAGTGAATTTGATTATACTATTGAATAGGACAGTTGTCTATGTCTGATTTTGTGTATTATTGAGTGTATGTATTGAGCAATAAAATAAATATTTTTGTACATACATATCGTAAATAATATTTACTCTCTCATTTTGCAACTTTGGATATAAGGAAAAGTGAGAGTGTAGTGGGGATATCTTGCTATCTACCTCGGACAGCTGCACTTAAATAGCGATTACGTCACAGTTTGTATCGTGTATTCTTTTTATATAATTTTACAATTACATAATACTAATAATAAATAGTACTTGAAACGCTTGTATGGTATTTATATTAAGTAGATATTATATACTCTTATAAATTGGACAGCAATATGCCTGCTATTACAAATAGTTTATGTATCCGTTTTTCAATGTTTGTTAATTTGCCCACGAAAAAAGATTATTAAGAATTTTAATGGGCGTTTTTTAAGTTCGTATTCTATGGTAATAAACCGGTTTCAATTCCCAGGTCATGTCCATGTGTTCTGTTAAACACTAGGTCAACAAATATGTCCAGTAAACGGCAAAACGCCTCTTTTACGAGACCTTAAACTAAGTGAACTGGGTGTAATACGTCTGTGCCTACCTCCTCAGGTGTATACTGTCTATTTAATAGGTATTTATGTGATATCATCCAACGCTATGTAATAATAAATGTATTGTTAGATTTATTCAACATAGTCTTATCAGTAACTATGAAAATTAATTTTATACGGAAGGCAGTCCCCGTAATACACAACTAACAATCAAATAAATAGTAATATATCAATAATATAATAATATCAGCCCTGTTTATGCCACTGCTGGGCACGGGCCTGTTCTCAGCGTGAGAAAAGTTTGCCCATTATGAAGAATTTACAGACGTACAAGTTTCCTCACGATGTTTTCTTTAACTTTAAAGTGAGCGATAATTAGCTATTTATACAAACTTAACTTCGAAACGTCAGGCGGGCTTCAGGATCGATCTGTGCGCAAATATTAGATAATATTAAGGAGTATTTTTTCTTCTTATATTATTTACTCACCACCCACTGCAGCAGGGCACAGGGATAAGCAGAGATGTCTGTAACCAAACTTCACCTTTACTTAACTTTCTATATATTAGAGAGCCTTTTGCTGTCTATGGAAAATGTTTATAGACATTTTTGTCTATCGTGTTTTTAACAGACTATTTCTACATTTAAAATACTTACGGCTAGTCCTGCAACTAACAAGTAAAACTTATCCGAAAGATAAATCGCATGCTGTCTCACTCATGTTAGGTCAAAGAAGAGAGATGGCGAGAATTTATCTTATAGATAAATGCTATCTGGAAGCGGTTGTCCTAACACTCTTATATTTCAAACAATGGTCTCAAGGAATGAACTCGGATAAATAAACAAAATTAAATATAATGTTCCAGACTTCGCTATCGAGAATTCTTCACAGACCAACCCAATAACAATTAACTACGCTGAGAATCGAACCTGGAGCGAGTCTATTGGCGTTTACCAAGCAACAGTTCTATACTCCTGTGTGTTCTCTTTATAAAAAGCCAACTACAGCTTCACCCAGCAATCGAACCCGTGAACATTACACAGCAGTCGCATTCACTACCAATATACCATAAAATCAAATCTTAATGATCAATCTATCTATATATATAAAAAGCAATTGCTGTTTGTTTGTCTCGCTAAAACTCCAGAACGGCTGGGCTGATTTAGCTGATTTTGGTTTTGATATGTTTGTCGTAGTCCAGGGAAGGTTTAAACGGTGAGAAAATATAGAAAAATTAGTTTGGATTGGTGATACGAAGTACACCGGGTCAGCTAGTATTTAATAAAATATTTAATTCCGCCCTTCGCCGCGAGCGTCGTACTAACGTTTCGTAATCGACGACGTCACATTCTGTCTGCTATACCGCGACCGACTGATGTTGATACTATCTAATAATAATATCAGCCCAGTATTAAACTGTCCCACTGCTGGGCATGAGCTTTCTCACTGTCATATAAAACAAACTCGCATTCATATTTATAATATTAGTTAGATAAACCAAAGTGGTTTAACGGTAGTGTGCATGAGGTATCGCGTTCGATACCCGTGTTGGACAGTGCTTTCCAGTAGCAGGAGTCTAAGTGTGTCGAAAAGAAGGTATTATTGAACCTCTGCCTACTTATTTTAGAAAAGAAGCGTGATTCTACTGTGTAGGGATAATACATAATAGTATATTAAATACATTAATTGTACCATTTTTATTCAACCGTACATATACTGATGAAGTACTTCGTATCACCTTTTTTTTACGTGGGGTAATGCTTTGACGCATACCTTTCCGCGGGGCGACGGAGAGGTTATGTCGGGCTCACCGGGGAAAAGATACCCCGGTAATACCGACTAAACCTACCACGGTGTTCCTCGACATAATACGACATAATACGACATAGACGGCGGGGTCGCGCGAATCGCTTTCACATGCAATCGCGACCCCGCCGTGGTTTCAGTCCGTCGTGTGAAACGGCAGGCCACTTCACAAAAAATATTTCCTCCACCGTCCCCCTTGGGGACAAACACACGACACAGAGGCGCACGTGGGAACACGCACGCCGCCTCTCGGACCTGGTGCTGATCGGGTGGCAAGCAGGCCCACGCAGCCCACCACCCCCAGGTCAAACCTCAGGGTGGCCAGAGGTCATTTTACGCCCTCCGGCGCCCGGTTCTGCGGTTGGGGAGAGGATTTGTACTTCGTATCATCTATCTTAACGACATTAAAATTCTCCCTTCGCTAAATAAAGACGTCAATCATCATCATCATTTCGTTTAGGTTTTAACTATCTGTCTTGCATATTTTCTCACCGTTTGAACCTTCCCTGGACTACGACAAACATTTGAAAACCAAAATCAGCTAAAACGGTCCAGCCGTTCTCGAGTTTTAGCGAGACAAACGAACAGCAATTGTTTTTTATATAATATATAGAAGAAGAAGATAGAAGATAAATATTAAATTAACATTTACTGTTATTTAACGATTCATCATCATCATCATCGTTTTATATGACACTAAGAAAGCCTATGCCCAGCAGTGGGATAGTTTATACCAGGGCTGATATTATTATTATCACCGAGTTAAGGCTGTTTTGGCATACGGACGAAGCCGCTGGCACAAGGTTGTTATAATAAATTACTAATTCAATTATGTTAAAATAAATAATTATTATGTATTTGATAATTTAGTAATGGCGATTAAAATGTTTAAATATACATAACTTGATCGGTCGCATAAATGTATACTCCATTTGGTGAGGTACTTAACTAAAGGTAAACAATCTTGATGTGTCCTTTTATCTAAAAACTCAGTTTAAAATAAAATGCTGCTAAAGATCAATGTAAGTACAACAATAACGATTACTAAATCAATTGAACCGTTAGTTTAAGCAGTAGTTTATTTGTTGAATATGTGTTTGTGTAAAAAGTCACATCAAGATTGTTTACCTTCAGTTAAGTACCTAACCAAATAGAGTATACGTTACCTTACGAAAATAACTGTACTTTTTCTGGATAAAAGGTACCCTATGTTCTTTTCTGCACCTCTGACAACGTGTATGCGGCATTTCATGTTGATCGGTCGAGTAGTTAAGACGTGAAGTGTAACAAACAAACTCACTTTCGCATTTATAATATTAGTTAGGATTTTATGTTACTACTAGCTGATATCCGCGACTTCGTCCGCGTGGATTTTAACAAAAAGATTTAATTTTGTTTTCGCGGTGCCCTATTTCTTTTTTCTATAACAAGAAAACCCTAAATTACTCGTTAACATCAACTATCTGCCAAGTAAAAGTCCTGTCAAAATCGGTCTAGCTGTTGCAGAGATTAGCCAGAACCAACTGACAGACAGACATACATACTTTCATACGCATTTAGTAAAAAGCTGTTATTTTGGCATTACAAACAGACGCTTCAATTTTATTTATTTGTGTAGATATGTCGAGTTTGTTATAGGGTTCTGTGTTGAAGTGTTCTGTGTCCTTGTCTTCAAATCTTGGCAGACGGAAGCGGCTGATTGTTCAGTGCGTAGGAGGCAGGTTAGGAATCTGTCAGTACTTAGGTTCAATTATTCTTTTAGCTGGATATATGTTTGTTTGAGATGTTTATTGTGATTGGGGTCATGTACTCATGGCCTGATATACATAGAAACGGTCAAGTGTGAGTTGTACACGTGTTGGTAATGTAATGATACTGCACGGATGGTGTAGTGGTTAAGTGGTCGACTCGCCGCTGCCACTGCGCCGAGTGTTGTGGGTTCGAATCCCACACGAGCCAAAAGAATTTATGATCCACAAATAGTAGTTCTAAGTTTGGGTGTTCTTCGTGTGCGTTGTTTGAATGTTTGTGAATTACCCCGGGAAGTATTCCTAGTGCTGGAGATTTCTTTTAAAATACAAAATACCAATGATTTGAAATTTTCCACATGTATCCGGATATTTCTTTATGAAAATACTAGATATGCCCGCGGTTTCACCCGCGTAGCGTGATGTTATATAGCTTATAGGCTTCCTCGATAAATAGGCTATCCAACACAAAAAGAATTTTTCAAATCGAACCAGTAGGGTCTGAGATTAGCGCGTTCAAACAAACAAACAAACAAACAAACAGCTTTATAATATTAAGTATAGATTAAAATTGTAAAATATGAGCAATGCTTATGGCTTATTACTTCAATAAGAAGGTGATTATTGATATTCGGCATATATTATATTGATATATGTATATTGACGATATTAATATTATAAATAATTTACTCAGTATTAAAGCAATATAGCGTGATAGTCCGCTCAGCGTGTGTCGTGGGGCACACTCCATCCTGTTCTATTATTAGTGTCGAATCGATAAGGTTGCTTAACTGTCACGCCGAGTACGTACTCAGAGCTGCCTTAACCGACTTTAAATATTACCTAGTTATGTGTTTTACTTGTGTTAATATACTAACTTTAGCTCGCGGCTTCATTCGCGTAAAAGTAGGTTAGATCAGATTAGAAACAGTACCTTTTTAAAATAAAATAGAGCCCACGTTACTCGGTAAAAGCTTTCTAATGGCGAATGAATTTTAAAATCGTTACCTACAAACGAAAAATTAAATCTTTCCTCTTCATAATATTAGTATAGGCGTAGTCATACTTTAGATAAGCATACAGTGACTCAGAGTATCGTGAGCGGAAAATTAGTTTCAACGGATATTAAAGTTGTCTTTATTCTACTAAGAGATGCCTCGGTGAAGTAATGGTATTGAATGATACTGCTCTAAATGGGGTTCGAAGCCCGGATGTTGGCAAGTCATCTTTAATGGTTCCCGTTCACCTAAGGGGTGCTTCGCCCCCTAGTAGGTATTTGTTAGGTTTCCTCTTAAAACCCACCCAAAAATAGGAACTCCGTCTTTTTATGAGGGGTACGCCCTCGGGCTTGTAGTCTCTTTAATATATCTTATTAAGTATGTGAAAGTAAGGTATTGTCCTGGTATATTGTTGACAAACAGTATGGAAAATTAAAATATGTTGTATTTTGGATGTGCAACTAATATTAAAATAGTATTTATCACACAGCGATGCCTCGGTATGGTATTAAATGCTTCTCTACATGAGGTCTGGGCTTTGAATCCTAGATGTGGGCAAGTCATCTTTGTTTTTGCCGGGCAATTATCTTATATGGATATGTCAACCCTATCATATCTTATCACAAAGTAAATACATCTTTATCTATTAATATAATAAAGAAATATTGTATTTATGCTCGTAAAATAAAAGAAACTGCTTAGCCGATTTAAAAATTATTTAACCATAATAAAGTTACTGTATCCAAAAGTAACAAAGGCTATATAACACCACCCTACGAACCACGGGAGCGGAGCAGTCATCACAAACGTGACGAAACCGTGGGGCACAGCTAGTAATATGCACTTAAAATAAAAATAATATCAGCCCTGTATTAAACTGTCCCACTGCTGGGCACTCGCCTCTTCTCACTGTTACTGTTGTTCTTACTGTTAGGCAATAGTCCACCACGCTGGCCCACTGCGGGTTGGCAGACTTCACATATCTTCGAGAACATTATGTAGAACTCTCAGACATGCAGGCAACTGGTACTTAGACTGAAAATACTTTACCTTTTTAGAGTTCGAAAAACTCTTATACAACAGCTTTGTCCGTCCGTCCGTCTGTCTGTTATACAACTTTCAACTCAAGAACTGTAAGAGTTAGATACTCGCGGTCAACGCCATTCGACTCAGCATAGTCGATATACCCCGAAATGACTATGACCTTTGACCTCTGACCTCAAGGTTACGTCGTATCACGTGATCTTTTCATATTACTTGAACTATTTTTTCGAACTCCAAGATTTACGGCAATTCATTACCGATTCTCACTTGTAATCAAAGTATAACTGGGTTTTCTGTCAAGACTGCATCATGATTCATCATTGCACATCTGCCTACCCCATAATAGACGTGTGACTGTATATGTATGACATCAATATTCATCGAACTTAAACCTTTACTCAAGAAGGTGACCCATCCCGCCACTGAGCTATCATTATCATAATAAATTATTTAAGTTGCTTATCAACATTTTTATTTCTTATCTCATTCCAATAGGTTTAACGTTATAGATAATATTATAAGTTATTCATTGTGATTTAAAGGTTAAGGTCTTAGTTGATAAAATGGGTTCGGTTCCCAAAGGGTATTGACTACAGTATGGTCGGTTCGAATCCCACACGGGACAATTAGTTGTTTGATTCACATATTATTTTTTAGTGTGTTCTTTGTGTCCGTTATTTGTATGTTTGTTTGTAAAGTTCCCCGCGTCGCAGGATTTATTCCTAGTGCGGCAATTGTCTTTTAATAACATATCATCATCATCAGGCTATAATAGTCCACTGCTGGACATAGCCCTCCCCTAATGAGCGCCATAGCGCCCTGTCTTCAGCTTGCCGCATCCAGCGTCTGCCTGCAGACCGTCATCCTACCTGGTCGGAGGGCGTCCTACACTACGTTTGCCGAGTCGCGGTTTCCACTCAAGAACACGTTTACCCAGTGGTTATTTTATAATTTAATTAAATTAATCATAAAACAAAGGCTCTCGGCGCGTCTGTTCGCAATAAACTCAAAAAGTACTGAATGGTTTTCACCAATAGACACAGTGGTTTATGAAAAAGGTTTAGGTGTATAATTTGTTAAGGTTTTGTATTACCCGGGCGAAGCCGGGGTGGGTCGCTAGTAGGATTTATAAAAAGAGTGTCCGTGAATTCTTTGCCCGTTATTCTCATTGGTTTTACGCACTTGTATAATTCAGATTATTAAACCTTTTAAACAGATTATTCGTTCACAAGGGTTACTTTGTGACCTAAATTAATAAAGATATTCTGATTTTGATTTTCAATGCAGTCCTGAGTGATTCTCGTAAAGCAAAAGCAGGTATCAAATAAGTATCGGTTTTGTATCTTGTACAATGAGAATACTTCGACCGCGAGTGGCCCTTAAACATAAAGACCATAAAGAACCCTTACTTTCGGCTTAAAAGGCTAATTAACGGCGTGTTAAATTAAACTCATGTCAAGTTATTAACGAACCCATACGAGATAACTATTTGTGTGATCCTCATACTCGTACTCGTAAACCCAGACTAGGAACACCCATTTGTGGAATACGCAAATTTTGTCCCGTGTGGTGATCGAACCCACACTAGACGTAGTGGCAGTAGTGACCACTAAACACTACACCATCCCTACAGTCCAATCACTATTCAAATCTATACTAATATTATAAAAAGCTGAAGAATTTGTTTGTTTGAACGCGCTAATCTCAGGAGCTATTGGTTCGAATTAAAAAATTCTTTTAGTATTGGGTAGTCCATTTATCGAGGAAGGCCATCTGCTATATAACATCACGCTACTATCCACGGGGGTGAAACCGCGGTAACATCTAGTTTAAAATAAACAAGTGAGAATCGGCAATGAATTGCCGTAAATCTTAGAGTTCGAAAAAAGGTACCACGTGACCTTGAGGTCAGAGGTCAAAGGTCATAGTCATTTCGGGGGTATATCGACTATGCTGAGTCGAATGGCGTTGGCCGCGAGTTTCTAGCTAATGATATTATTGAACAAAATAATATCATTTAAAATTAGACACAAATTGGAACACCATTGTAATAAGCACACACTAACCTATTTCTTTTCGTCACAAGATTATGGACCTTATTTCATTTTTCTTTTTTTGTGTTTTTATCGTTTGTTCGTTTTTTTTTAATATCGCTGCTTGAGATCTTTGACATTTATCTCTGCATTACACATGGTGTCCTAAATTATGAAAACAAAAAAAATGTCCTGTGGCTAAACTACTCAACACATTTAGTACATAATTTGTAAATAGTAAAAGAATACCATGTAGTATAATATATGTGGTATCAATTAATGTGATCATATTTGCGCCACCTTGTATAACTCTTTAGGAATATACAAAGAGACTATGTATGTATTATAAACAGCTTACTTAGCATAGCAACAAGCTTGTATCTCTCACAAGAGGTAGGCAGATGTGTAGGTACGCCCACATATCGCGAGTATAGCCCCCACGTATTAGGTTCGAGTCTATTGTCAGACAGACCTTCTCTGATATAGGACCTAGGGTTGCCAACCGTACTTTATAATAAAGTATTGTACGTTATTTCGGGTAAACGTACTTCATACTTTATTAGGAAAATAAAGTACGTGAATATATTTTATTTTACTTATGTCGACTTTTACAAGTTTTATTTAATTGTTTACTTAAAGCAACGCCATAGAGATTTCCTAAATTGACTTAAACAATTTTGTTTATCTATCTCAATATAGACATATATTGTAAAGATGCGGTTAAGACGTTCCTCGATAATAAATATTTGTTAGATGTTATTAGCATCAACAAAAATATGGTAACAAAAACGCAGGTTAAATAAATAATACTTTATTTTCGATACTTGTACTTTATTTTTTACCTCAGATAGTAAATGTGCTCTTCAAAATAAAGGTGGCATCCCTAATAGGACCCGTGCGGCTACTGACAAATACTTTAAAATAATAATAATAATTTATTTATTTACCAAAAAATTATAATTAACTACACCTACAAATAATATTGGTGAAACGATAATATTTTATAAACAATAAAAAGTAAAGGTCGATAATAATGTAAACCTAACTAATATTATAAATGCGAATGTGAGTTTGTTTGTTACGTTTTCACGCCTTAAGTACTCGACCGATCATCATGAAATTTCGCATACACGTTGTCAGGGGAACAGAAAAGGACTTGGGATCTTTTCATCCAGGAAAAAGTACTGTTCGAAAACGAAGCTGCGGGCAAAAGCTAGTCGTCTATAAATTAGATTATATTAGATTTTGCGCGCAAATGTAGTATATAGTACTTTTCTCTGAATGTAAGGTACCCTATGTTCTTTTCTGTACCCCTGAAAACGTGTATGCGAAATTTAAGTTAAGGCGTAAAGCATAATAAACAAAATCACAATCGCATTTATAATATTAGTTAACAGAAAAATTAAATTAATTAATTATAGTGAGCACCATCCCTTTCCAAACCCTATCAATGTCCATTACTCCAACAACAAACATCGAACACGAGACCTCTTTAAAACCACAACCTAAATAAACACCAAAAACCACCACCCATCCTTTTCCAAACCTCACCGACATCCGATTGCCATTAAAAAAAATTGCTACACTACAAATAGGCAAAAGAGAGAGAGAGAGACAAAAAGCAAAAAAAAACGGGGCGACAAAAAACCGATTTCCTAATCTCCAAATTCTATATAAGCTAGGTCGTATTAATAAGTTAAACAAACAAAAAAGTTAACTTCAACTTTAAAGTTAAATACGTAAGGTGTATTTTATAATGGCATGTTGTTCTATTATTTCGTACATACGCCTTTTTGTGTACGAGCGGGTTCGAAACTTCGTGAACATTATGTTTACTTGAACGGGGTAGTCTTGGTACTTGATTTTTTGCGATAATAATTTTTTTTTTGTGTATTTCTGTTTGTTTATTTGATCTGTATGTATGTTATTACGTGTAAATGTAACGTAACCTTTTGATACCATACAAGTGCTACCAGCCGGTTCAATAAATCTAGTATATATAAGTATGTATGACATAAAAAAGACTAAAAGAAATGAACGAATACATGAAACATAGTTTACCCCATTCGACGTCCCGTGATAGACACAATAGAAAATCTATTGTTATGTATCATATGTGATTCATCCGATGAATCGAACCTGTTAATAAACCAAAATACTACTTGGTAATTCTACTTAAATGATGATCTTTCATTTAGTTATTAAATATAATTTTAATTAAGGTAAGAAAGCGTCGAATGCTTTCTAATTAGTATTTCGTAACTTATACTGATGTTATCGATAAAACAAACTGTTATACAATCCCCTTTGGTTACTTAAAGTTATATTATTATGTTCAAATGAATATATTTTGAAATATATTGCTGTTCTATTAACTAGATTCATTTAATAGTTATTAACCGTTCTTCTCATTCTTGTTTATCTTATTTTCAAGACGAGGTAACAAAACAAGTTAAAGTTGACAATATTTTTGTTGTAAAAGTCAACTAAACTAAAATCTTTTTCTGTAGTCTTTTCACTAGAGCAAATTTATGCATGTGTGCTTGCAGGAGATCAAGATTAACTCTTAACTCTGAAACGATACTTCGCATAGCATTTTATTGGATTAAACTCATATTGTTTCTCAAAACAGAATTACAATGATTTACTAAGCTAAGTAATACATGGTTAAACTTACATGTAGTAATAAACCAATATATTTGTGTTACTAATGGCTTGTCTATAGCAATAAAGTACTGATAATAATAGTAATATCAGCCCTGTTTATTAACTGTCCCACTGTTGGACACTATGAAAAGGGATAGGCCATAATCCACCACGCTGGCCCAGTGCAAGTTGATAGACTTAGATAGATAATTGTCAGACTTACAGGTTTCCTCACGACGTTTCCCTTCACCGTAAACCCGAGCGATAATTAACATTTTAATACGCACATGAGTTCAAAATATCAGAGATGCGTGTCGTGGGAGTCAATTTGAGTGATATTAAATGCGTGGCCGTCCAACTCACACCTATTGGGCTATAGTTGCTCTTTTATTCAGTATTAGCTAAAGTGGGAGATTAGTTTTTAATTATATTATTTATTATGTTATAAATTATAATATGTTTTGTAACATAACATAATATGTCTTACGAGTGTAAAATTTATTTTACCTAACGGATTACGATTACATTATCATAAAAAAATATTTGATAGTACAAATTCTTCGTTAAATAAATTTTCTTACCAGTCACACTGTATTATTGTATTTAAATATTTACACCTGAGTTTTACAATACTTAGATATTCTGTTTCCTATTGTGTTCATATAGGACCATCCAAACAGGTTTTATAATAAAAACAATAGATAACCGTGTTAATGAAATGAGTAAGTCTAATTAAATATTTAAATTTGTAATATATTCGATAAGAATAATTGTGTTTTTGTTAGGCAATTCTATGGCATGAGCGCGGATTAAGCACGTCTTCTTTAAATTCAACTATATAAAGCCACGTGGTTATTGCCTGTAAAATATATTTAATATATTAGTTAAATATGATAATATAGGAATCGTGTCAGGCATGACTTGCTAAATCTACTGTGAAAAATAATTGGGTAAAGACGAATCCATGTTGCTCCCTCAGCTTGGCTAACACAATGTTTCTAACAGAATGATGGCTAACAACAGTTTATTATTAATTCTAAGTGAAATTGTCATTGCTTTTCTTCGTTGCTTTAATTTTCTTAATGTTGTTAACTATTTAATCAATTATGTTGTGACGTATTTGCATTATAATTATGCTAAAACATCGATTGGAGCGGCTGGAGTACGGAGAAGTACGGCTGGAGCTACTAATAAACGACCGAAACGTTGGAAACCTATAAATATAAATAAACGTAACACCATAACTTGTTTTTTAATAGTTTTAATTTGATACACAAGTATGTCAAACAAAATCATTCCTATAAAAAAGGGATTTCATTTCATATCATTGTTATTTCATATGTTGTTTCTTTATCCATACAAATGTTATAAAGCTTAATATATTAATTAGATTTCAGAAAATATTATTTCTGTATGTATTAATAGAGAAAGGTTATAGGCGTCTTTGTTCTAACCGCGGGAGCACAACGCAGCTAGTAATACGTAAAAAATCTATTAAAATAACAATCATATAATATATCAACACGCGCAACCACACATACACACACACACACACACACACACACACACACACACACACACACACACGCACACGCGCGCACACGCAGACACACGTATAATATAATATTTCTTATATATCATATTATTGTATGTCATACTAGCGAAGGGCGGAGTTCTCTAAAATAAGCATTAATTGCTTAAAAAGAGACTCCAAGCACTAAACTAATGCGTGTATTTGAGGAGATAGAGAGTATGTATTTGAGCCACAATAAATATTATTATTTTTAAGTACTAACTTGTTTGTATAAAGCACGATTAGCATACAATATTACGTAAGTAAAGTAAAGTATCAAATCTGTCGTGCCGCGGTATTCGACCTAACTCTCATCTTTCACTGCTTTCTGCCGGGGACGGACTTCGCGTGCCATTTTTATTTTATTTTTTGTGTTATTTTATCCTTTCTAGGATTCCGATTTAGGATAATTGTTGATAGTTTGAAGGTACTAGCTTTTATTCCAGACTAAACATAGTCTGAAAACTGAAATCGTGTGTTTAAAACACACGGGACAATCGTTTCTGGTATTTACGTGTGTTTGTTCCGAGTCTGGGTGTTCTTTGCGTCCGTTGTTTGAATGTTGGTAAAGTCCCCCGCGATACAGAAATATAAAAATCGTCCTTCTTAAAGTGTAATTAAAATCAGCTTGTATCTTTTACTAGCTTTCATTTCATCTAGGGCCATACCACCATGTCTTACAGCACTCTCATTGCTAGAGCACGAATGAGACAGCGCATTACAGAATGTATAACTTTGTTTCATTCTCACTTTGCTTAAGGGCTCTGCCTGGCGGTAATGTTATATAAGCCCAAAGGCCAGGGTTTCTTTATTGAAATGCTCAAGGCAGAATATATAATAAGTCAGTTTATTATATACAATTTATCACTAGCACGCGTTCAGTGCGCTCTGGTGAGCTCATCCACGAAATATGAGTGACATTGAACTATAAAGCAAGAACAAGATAGATTTCGCTTCATTATCTGTTCGATACATAACGCCTTATTCTTGCAACGCTTGGTACTGCAATTTATTCGATATCAATTCAGTACTTTAGTTGTTATTCTCATGGTAAAAATGCCCTTAATTATTGGCATAGTTTTTATCTGACTAATGAACTAAAAATCATGTTGCGTGAAATGGTAAGTATTGGAAAATTAACGTATTTGTTATATAAAAAGCATCACTCACACATTGCCAGCAGAAAAGAAACAGACTTCTAGTGTCTATGTTTACCCCATAACGCTTTTAAGTAGTACTTGTTGTTACGCTTTTAAGTAGTTTGTTATTATTGACTAAGGAAAGCTTAATTAAAAATACATCTATACTAATATTATAATAAGGAAAGATTTGCTTTCTTGTTTGTTTGTATGGATTGAACGCAAAAAATACACAACCGATTTTAAAAATTGTTTCCTCATTCGAAGGTATCACCGAGTAACATAGGCTATATTTTATTAAAAAAGTACTGTTACTAACCTAACCTAACATGCTTGTAGGCGAACGAAGCCGCGTGCAAAAGCTAGGATTATAATAAGAGCAGGTTACTCTTTAGGCGCCCGCAAAGTGCAAGTAAAACCTACTCAGCAGCTGCGTGATACGTAAGCTGTATTTTGATTTGATAGGTTAATCGATGACCTAATATAAATGTACGAGTATAAAATTTTTCATTTTGGTTCGTCTTTTCGTTCGTTTGTCAGTGAACACGCGTTCTATCTTTTATAATTTTTATATTAAAAATCAGCGTCCATATGTCTGGGTCTGCGTAAAATTAGACTAGGTAGGTATAGTTAATTTTTTTCACTACGTAGTTTTTATATTTTACCCCAAAGTTCTCACGGGAATGGTTCTATAAAATATAAATATCAGAGAGCATATTTTTGTATACCTACTTAATTTAGTAATCAGTTAGAAATTAATGTTTGTAATAGGCTTTAGACCTGTCTTTGACATAATTAATATTATATTATATATTGTAATATTATATTACTAAATAAAACTCTATATACCTAGGTATATATTAAATAGCATTTAAAGATTAAAATTTGTAAAAAAAAGTTACTCTCTTATTTATATTATACCTATTATATATCTGTACTTAGCTTATAATATCGTTTTAGGATATCCTGTAAAGATATTATAAAAGTGTTTAAATTAATAAATGATTTTTATTGAGTTTATTACTACTAAACATATTTGTGGGGACAACTTAGAGAACTTTAATTAACTAAAATATCAGAATTGTAATTTTTGTACTAACGTAAAAGATAGGTTTATAAAGTCTAAAAATCTAACATTTCCAACAATAGCGCAACATCGCATATATTACTAATATTCATACAAAACATACTAATTAATTAAATGTACACACGTAATTAATAAAAACTAGAAGTACAAGGGTACCCACGCGTATCGGGTTCCTTACTGTATAGAACACTTATGATAAGTGAATAGACAAACAAATTGTATGCCATATTTAATATCACGCATTTAACACCTAAAGGCCAACACAGTAGTAGAGCCTCGCTGATGTCGGCATGAATGGGCCGGCTCGACCGGGGAAGGACTACCCTCTCACAGAATATCGACGTAAAATACCAGTATTCCTACTGTTGTGTTTCGTTCGATGAATGAGAGTGACGGAGGCCCAATCACCCTTTTTCACTCTTCTCGCTCCTTCTTCTTTCCTAAAGCGTCGGCAACACGCAAGTGATGCCTCTGGTATTGCAGGCGTCCATAGGCTACGGTGACCACTTATCATCAGTATGCTTGTTGGCCACCTTAGTTGGATAAAAAATGAAACATTCACTATTTCTGACAGCATAGAGCAGTTTATTTTATACAATACCTGTTAAACTCAGCAGCTCTTTGCCGTAGGTCTGTCGAATATGTATTATTAGGGTAGTAAATACAAATATTCTAATTGCCTCTTCTGATGGGAACTTCGGGATAAAAATACATGAGAACATTGTTATATAGAAATGCCACGGTCTGTTAAAACTCAAAGTCAATCCATTAAAACTTTTCGTGTTTTGCGGAAGGAACAAACATACGAAGGCTGATGCTAGCTGAGCCGCGCGACTTCGTCTGCGTCACATAAGAGGACTTTCTCGTTTATGCATCATTTTTCATTTATGCTCCGCTTCTATTGGTGATGTTATATAGCTTATAGCCTTCCTCCATAAATGGGCTATCCAAAACAAAATAATTTTTCAAGGCGAACCAGTATTTTCTAAGATTAGCAAGTTCAACCAACCAAACAAACAAACTCCATTTTTATAATATTATAGTATATATATATATATATATATATATATAAATTTTCGTTCACGAATTAACCTACGGACTCCAAAAACTTAATTATACAATAAATATTATATTTTATATGTATTCTAATATATTAAGTTATGGTTAAGTATATATTTGAATATATTATGATGTCTAGGTTAACAACAGTGAGTAGCTTCCTGTTGAGGATTTCGAGTTGACCGGTTCGCATCTCGGGTCAGACAAAACCAGTTTATAATTATCTATATAATGTTATAATAATATCCAATAATAATATATAGTTGATGAGTTTGTTTGTTTATAAGCGGTAATCTAAGAAACTATTAGACCAAACAGAAAAACGTTTTAAGTATCAGAATCAGAATCATTTATTTGTTAAACATAGGTAAATATTAAGGTGTTACATTTGTTTTAGTACTTCTATGTTTTGTCTTCAGGACATACAAACATTTGATAAATAAAATAAAATTGTTAGTGATATAGTAAGAGAGTCTGTTAATTGAGGAAAACATCCTGCAAATTTTGAAGTATGAGCAGAGCCTGCTCTTAGCCCAGCAGTGGGTCAGTTCAATATAGAGCTCATATTATTAAATACTAGATTTAGCCCGCGCCTTTGCTCCCGTAAATGTAGGTTAGGTTAGATTAGTATTTTCTTGGATGAAATGTACCCTATGTCCTTTTCTGTTACCCTGACAACGTGTATGCAAAATTTCATGATGATCGGTCTAGTAGTTAAGGCGTGAAAGCGTAACAAACAAACAGACTCACATTCACAATTATGACATTAGTTAGGATTAGGATTATAGGTATTCCTGATCTCTGGTCGAATAAGCTTGCCGTTCCATCGCACTATGAGAGTGAGGGAATAGAGAGTGCACTTGTGTTTGCGCACACACTTGTGAACAATATCTCCTGCGTGGATGGCCAGTCTCCATTAATATCGGCTGCCATGACCGAAATATAGCCATAATATGTATGTGTTAATTTCTGAAACCTCGGTTAAAATAATGGCAAGTTAAATAATAACTTTATATTATAATATCAAGATTCACCTTCCACAAATGTCTTACTTCTTGTATAATGTATGTTAATTACATGTTTGCTAGTTTGCACAAGTGATACATAATTAATTACTTTTTTCCTCAGTCTGTTCAAATGGCTTGCGTTTTTAATATTATGTCGAAAATACTAGATTTGCTGTAAGGTAGTATTTGAAGTATAGTAGTAGTAATAAGTATAGTATTTGAATATTTATCCATTGGCTAGTACCCATAGCACACACAGCGACACACCAGCCTAGACTGTTTGGACTTGAGCTATTAGAAGTTGAACGCTGCGAAAGAGTGAGTTATATTTTTGTTATTTTGTCTCACTCACGCTGAACGGGACGCGACGCTCTATCCTTACCATTACATCGACACCACTATGCACGGTCCCTGTCCGACAATTCTCTATTTTGTATGTAGCGTAGTTATGCGTATATAGGCTGTCTAACTTAATGTGTAGCCGTGTGTACAAGCTCTGCTTAGTTTGGGCTAGATGGTGTTATGTGTATGTGATATAATTTTATTATTATAGGAGCAAAAATGACTGTGTCATTGAATTTGAATTGATTGATAAAATCGTTCCACAAATAGTTGTGTTGAGTCTGGGTTTTCTTTGTGTGCCGAATGTTGTGGATTTTATCCTGATAGGAGCAAACATTACTGTCAGTCACAAATTGTTGTGTTCAGTCTGGGTGCTCTTTGTGTTCATTGTTTGGATGGTTGTGAAGTCACCCGCAATACAGGAATAATTCCTAGTATCCGTTAAAAAAAGATATTTTTCTATTTAAGATTTTAACGATTTCGTAAGAGAACCATCGATTGCCCCCGGGTTTACAATACGGGTACTCTTTTTACTATCTTATGAGCATTTAAGTGGACGCCTACTATTAGAGACTAACATTATTATTTTTAAGTTTAAACAAATTATTAACAAAATACCCTAAATAAATTATTTTAATTGGATCCACGTTGATCGTAAACTGTTTTGATTGACTACATTTATTTTGACGTCACATGTTTGTAAAAGTCGTCTGTCATTGCTTGCTGTCAAATGTTGATATACAAACGTGTTACGTCACTTGACGTTTCAACGCCATATTGTCGGCGCATAGATTTTGACTAAACCTTATGTGTTGGGTACATAGACCACTACCTATATATTGTGAGATGGTTTCCAGCAACTAGTCAAATATACTATTCTAATGTTTTTTAATTTCAGGCATATTTCCTGTAAAAGAATTGCTCACCCTTCACACATTATACGAAATACAGGAAACGGGCATGTGCCGTCATTATATACTTACTTTATTTGTATTCAAGGTCCCACAAACTCAATACAATTTATTCAATTTCTGAACCTTGAAATTTAAAATATATACATTGTCAAGTTTCAAATGCATTCGATATGCTTACAATTCGGTTATAGAATTAGTTATTATTCCTATAAGCTGAAGATTTGCAGAAGAGATCCGTATCACATTGACTATTTCGCCGGATTAGCTACTTCTTTGGCGTAGTAGCCAGAGTATAGGATCATGACATCCCGTGTCAGACCAAACGTTATTAATTAATTTACCGTGATGAGATTTTAAGTGATAGCCCGTTGTTAGACAGCTGGTGATGCTTCATCGCTGTGCTTCCGAAAGCCCGTAAATCCGTGAGTCCTGCGCCAGATCTGTCTCTGGTTGTGTCGGAGTGACATCACATCGGACTACGTGAGTGAGGGAATAGGTAGTGCAATTGTGATTGCGCACACACTTGTGCGCTATAATATCATCTGTTAGGATTGACCGCTATGACCGAAGTTCAGTCTGGAGGACGTTATTATCATTTTTTAAGAGGTACAATCCCCAGTTTAACTAGATCAGCTCGTCTAAGGATATGTTCAAAGAAGATTGACAGATAGGTAGAGTTCCGCTGGTTGCACTTAATACCTCTGATGTTGAAATCGTTAGGCAGTGCTTGTTTTAGTAACTAAAACAAGATATAAATATCAGATACTATAGCAATTAAGCAGATTAATTAACATAATATTATCTTTGTGTTTCTAATATAAAACATAGTATGATCCAATTATCATTAGTTTAAACAATCGCGAGGCACAACGTTGTAATTAATTTTTGATTCGAAATCCATGTTAATATTATAAATGTGAAAGTTTGTTTGTTACGTTGTATCTGCGAAACTGCTGCACCGAAACAAGGGACAAAGAACACCGGTCCCTAACTCACAGGATTGCGTCTCCTTAAAGTATGGAGCTCCTCCTTCAGAAATACTACCACAAGCTTGTATGTGTATCGATCTACTGTAGGGTAGAAGTAATTCTGCTGTAAATTTGCATATTGGCTTGAAAATTAACTTTCCTTCTCCCTTAGCCTTTATTATTCCCAAGTCATTTGGGGTCGGCTTTTCTAGTCTAACCGGATTTGACTGGATATCAGTTTTTACACGGAGCGGCTGCCACCTGACCTCCGCAACCCAAAGGCTAACGATACCCTAAGGCTAGACCAGTGTCAGGATATTAGAGGGTACTGACTTTCCCAATAACGACTGCCATAGATGTTCATGGCAGCCGGGACCGACGGCTTAACGTGCTCTCCGAGGCACGGAGCAGGCGATAATTGACAATCAATACGCACATAATTCCGAAAAGTCATATAACTTTCAAAAGTCAGAGGTGCGCGACGTGGATTCGAACCCGAGATCCTATGCATTGCAGTCTGTTGGTCTCCCCACTGAGCTATCGCTGCTTGTAAACTTGAAAACTATTACAGATTAATAGTTAGTTTTCAAGGCAATTTAGTTGGAGTACCAAACATAATTGGAAACCTATAGTTTCTAGTCGCCGGTGTGCCGCTGCTACTCAATAGGTTAAATTTCACACTACTTTTCCATTTTTTTATACTTATATATACGAGGAAATACACTAAATACATAATATATTCTAAGTTCATCCTTTTAGTCATTCGAATAATATATGACAAATAAATCATCAAGAAATTGTTATTCTTATTTTCATTTTATTATATAATTTAAATGTACCTCTGTTGTCTGAACAATACAATCTCACACTAACTAATCATTTTAATTGTATAAATAAATTACTTCTTTATATTGTTGTACACAATTTATTTATATATTATACTGATTTAAATATTTTAGTTAGAGCTATGGCATAGATATACCGTTAAATTTATTTATGTATGAGTTAATAAAATATATGATCATGCTTGGGTGCCGCAGGCGTAGAGAACACCAGCTTCACCTAATATGTTATAGGCGTTGGGTACTGTTACCATCTACCGACCCTTAAAACTATTGTTTCTCTACTGTCAATTTTGACAAAACGCAAAAACACTTAAAATTAATTTACAATCGAATGCTAAGATGCAATCGACTTAAGTCTTAATAAACATATTTTAATTTCAATTCATCAAAATATGACATTTAAAACTATAGGTAAAATTACAAAAATTTAAATATTTATTACATTATGCATAATAAAAATACGTAGCTATAACAATAAGTTAAAATAATAATAATAGCGGCGCGCGCGGAGTGCGGCCCTGTGCCCCCCCTCCCGCGGCCCCGCGCCGCCATTTCGTGTTATTGAGAATTTATGTCGGTTAGGCTCGCCGCACACCCAGCCACTCAGTGTGTCCTTTGTTACTCACTATTTGTGTGTTTTAATTGTTGTTGATCAGTAACGCATGTTTGTAAGTATTATTTGTATGATTGGATTTTGTGTATATCAGTAAATTTTATAAATCTAATGTTGAGTGTATCTTGGTTCGGCATCCAAAACCGCGAATGTGACATATTGTTCAAAAATCTGAATTTTGATGATCTGAATGATGTCGTTCTATACGTTTAAATTCGCGATCATATAAATAAATTTTGGCCAGAAGCTAATCCAATCTTGTTATTTTTCGATTCGGGCAAAACCGTGATTTTAAAAATTGTAGTTGTACAATCAATTATTAAGATTTTTTGGCTTTTGAAAATTTTTGTGATTGTTGCATTCGCAGTATTGAATGCCAAATGACGATATGGTAAACAGGAAGTCGAAATTGCAGGGTCAGAGTGTAATATGGTCCAAATTAGCATACAATTCGTTTTCAACGAGTCACCTAGGATAGCGTATGAATATTACTTTGAAAATATATAATTATTAAATTGCTAATTAATGTATTACATGCAATAGAATATAATCAAATAAAACGTTATTATCCACTAATAATTTATCAACGCATTGAATTGAATTTAAATAATACGAGTATTTAGATAAACTAAATTGTATTGTTAATAAATGAATAATGATATTCTTAAAGGAACCATAAAATCAAATACAAATTTGTTAAATAATAATGGCAGATTAAAACAAAATTATAAATTATCAGTAGTACAAATTGTATGTGAAAATTAAATTTTGACATAATAATTAATGAGAGGTCTAGAGCCACACTATACATCACACACCGTATAACACCTCCGAAAATACAATTACTCCATGTTTAAATGCCAAAATCGTTTAAAATTCCTGAACGAAATTAAGTGATAGATAAAAAAGTCATTACTCGTACATGTTATTTAAGTACTTATCTAATACTGATAAAGCTACGTAACTACATTTTTGTTGAACACACCAGGCCTTTTCACAATACGGTATTTCAACTGAACATCTGCTTAACGACTTTTTATAATTATTTTTGTTTAACACTAACTTTTGCATGGTTACTGCACTAGTATTTACTGCGTCATATCTTCAGTTCTGCTGAACCGAATCAGATGAAACTTGGTTTATATATTAAGTTGCATTCAAAGGAATTTGATTGTGAAAATCGCATCCAAAGTGTTTTTGCGTGAAACGAACCAATAGACAAATATATTCTAACCTAATAAAATTATTGGGGTTTCTGCGTAAATAGGAACACCATTAATTTATTTATATTCGTGTACTTTAAGATAACTGCACTCCAAGACAATGAGAATACCATCGTAGTCGCTCCGTGACCATGGCTGCTGAAAATCAACCGAAACGTCGGTAAAAGTGTAAACGTATATAGTTCAATAATTTAATATTTGTAACTGTTTTTAAAACTATTTAAAAGTATTTTTAGATAAATCTCGATAAAATCCGTATAAAATAGTTTACTTTCAAATCAAATAAGCTCTGCTTAGTTTGGGCTAGATGGTGTTGTGTGTATGTGGTAGAATATTATATTATTATTAAATACAATTAATCAATATTATCGCGATTACGAATGACCGTGAGCAGTAAATTTTTAAAGACAATCATTGACTGTACTGGATGTCGTAGAGGCTTAAGATGGCGTAGTGGTGTAAGTGATCGCCTTGTCACTGCTAATGTGCCGAATATTGTGGATTTGAATCCCAAACGGGACATTGTTTGAATGTTTATAAAGTACCTTGCGACACAATTATATTTATTTAACGTAAGACTTACCAACGAAAATACATAAAAATCTGTGTATAGTTTTAAATTAATGGTGAGCACAGCATTACCTATATCTAAAGTGTACATACATGAAAGGTTAAAATTTAATTACTAAGTTATATAAACCACACAATAAAGTAAGGGCTATATTAAAGACTAAATTAAAACTATATTATACTATTGCAGGAGTAGTCATTTATAAATTATATTTATCTATAACATTCTGTAATATTTTAACTACTATTAAGATATCTTAAACAATTTTAAAGTGTTATCAACAATACGTAAAAAAATAACAAAGAAATATAACAGTTGTAGAGATGGTTAGGTGTCGTGGTGTGTGCACCGCCTTACGGCCGGGGCGTTGCACCGAATAGATCCGACGAACGCTATCAATTCCCCGCGCGTGTGTGAGTGCGCCTGTGTGCGTGTCACATGTGATCCGATACAGCGTGTTGTTTTTACTTGTGCGACTCTAGTTTTTAATTATTTATTTTGTTTCTTAGTTTTGTGTGTTATGTGCTAATGTCTATCTAAGGCCTAAGGTCTAGTTTTTTTTTGTTTGGGGGTACCATAATAAAATAAAAATATTTATTACCAATAACAATAGAATCTATACGCAATATCCATTGGTCTCGCACTAGGCAAAGCCTGTTCTGTACCTATGCTATAACAATTTTCTTTTGTAAATATCTTCCACGCTAGAGTTTAAGTTTTTACAAGCGTACAATTAACACAGATAAAGTAAATCCGGACTCTAAATAAATATTTGTGACATAATTGACCCGTGTCGATTATAATTCAAAATTAATTACACTAACCCTGCGTACATAACCTGTTTTAATGACAGAAACAAAGACAGAAGCTAGATAAATAATCGATTACTTGTTATAAGTTTGTGTTTTATGAATGCTTCGATTTCTGCATCGGTAATAACGAATTCGTATTGTATTATCGCCGACACAATCAAAGAGAGGTTGGAAATGGAAATATATTTGAATGTATGTTAGTCAATCACTTGAACCGTTCGACGGCACTAAAGCATACATACGGATCATGTTCTGAACACATAGAATCCTTAATAGAATGTCTTACATTTACGGAAACGTTACAAATTAAACTATTTATTAAGGAATTTCTCGCTGTTTATTTAAATCATAATAATTTTATCCTAGTACGAAGTTAGCTAAAACACATGCTAGTTAAACATATACAATCTTTTTATTAAAGACTACTACTGCACTAGGCTTAAACCTTTTATCACAGGGAACTCTACAAACATTTAGACAACGGACTCAAATAACACCCAGACTCAAAACAACTATTTAAGAATCACACAATTTTTTGCACACTGCATCACTTTAAGGCAATCTTCTAAACATTAACCAATTTAATATTCTCTACAAACGAAACTCCCTGTATAAGTTCACCTTGTTTCGAACATACACACGCATAATCTCCACATTACACACACACGTACACACATACACGTATGTGTGCGTGCTAATATTTATATACACACAAAATTGTGCACTGCATCTGTTTGTCATTTCATATATTTATGATTTTACTTAGGTATCTGTTAATATTGAAATGTGTTTTGTGTTAAATGTTGCGAGATCGATACCTGCGCATGACATATTAATTTATATTTCGTTATATATTGATAGTTTAGTTATTAAATTATTTACTGATACATATTTTGTTAGTTAAGTATTATTAAATGATAGCTGATGGTGCAACTTCGTCTGCTTCACATAAGAGAATTTCCCCCGATTTTGCAACATTTTTCATTAATGCTCCGCTCCTATTGGTCGTAGCGTGATGTTATATAGCCTATAGCCTTCCTCGATAAAAGGGCTGTCGAACATTAAAATAATTTTTCAATTCGAACCAGTAGTTCCTGAGATTAGCGCGTTCAACCAAACAAACAAACTCTTCAGCTTTATAATTATACTTATTTAAATATTTTGTCAAACAAGGATAAGCTGTTGGACCTCCATAAAATAAATAAATAAATAATATTAGTATAGATAAATTTACTATTTGATTATAACTGTATTCTTTATATATAAAAATATACATAATTTTACGTCTATAGGGCAAAAAGTAACATACCTGTCTCCTCCCTAAGGAAAAGACAGAGGTATATTAGACCTACATTTTGCCAGAATTGTTTTCGTTTTTACCTACAACTAAGGTGGCAAACAAGCTTATGGTAAGTGGTCACCGTAGCCTATGGACGCCTGCCACACCAGAGGCATCAGAAGAAAGAAAGAAGAAAGAAAGAAATCATGTTTATTACGTACTTCTTCACTTGCGCGTTGCCGACCCTTTAGGAAAAGAAGTGGTAAGGAGAAGGAGCGGGAAGTGGGAAAGAGGGTGATTGGGCCTCTAGCACTCTCACTCACCGAACGAAACACAACAGTAGGAATACTGGTATTTCACGTTGATATTCTGTGAGAGGGTAGTCCTTCCCCGGTCGAGCCGGCACATTCATACTGAAATCAGCGAGGCTCTACCATTCTGGTTTAGGTCCCACGTAATAGGGTCAAGCTTATTGTTGTCTATGGGACAGTTTCAAACTCAGTATTTCTACTAGGAATTGGTATTTAAAGAAAGCCAATAACACTAATACCAATAAAAATCGTCGAGCGACTCTAGAATCGAATCTAAGACATCTCATGCAAACACTACTGGTAGGCCACCGCCTTAAATCGTTATCAAAACGTAATATTCCGTACCAAGAACGTGACGCACTTAACTTGTTCGGGTAAAGCATATCTATACTAATATGTATTATAAAGAGATAAAGAGATTGTTTGTTTGTTTGTTTATTTATTTGTTTGTTTGTCTGGTTGAACGCGCTAATCTCAGGAACTACTGGTTCGAATTTAAAAACTCTTTCAGTGTTGGATAGTCCATTTATCGGGGAAGGCTATAGGTTATATAACATCACGCTACGACCAATAGGAGCAGAGCATCAATGAAAAATGTTGCAAAAACGAGGAAAATTATCTAATGTGAAGCAGACGAAGTTGCGCGGGTCAGCTAGTGAGTCTATATAAGCTACTAGTTTATGCCCGCGGCTTCGTTCGGAAATAGTACTTTTTAGTCAGTCAGTCAACAACAATCCTTTTTTGTTCCCCTGACAACGTGTATGCGAAATTTCATGGTGATCGGTCGAGTAGATAAGACTTGAAATCGTAACAAACAAACAAACTCACATTCGCATTTATAATATTCGTTAAGATCTCTGTAAAACTTAGAAAATACTAACATTTGCCTGCGGTTTCGCGCGGGAACAGTACTTATTTTCTAAATTAAAGGCACCCTATGTAATTTTCTGTGGCCCTGACAACGTGTATGCTAAATTTCGTGACGGTCGTGTTAGGGTAACAAACAAATTAAAATTCGTATATGTATATTAGTTTAGATTGCCGTACATATATAAAATATTAGTCAGTACGTACGTTCGTAGCTCACTAGCTGTATTCCACCTGCGGTCTGTCTGTCCATCGAGGAATGTCAGTAGGTATTGCTCGTCGCACTGCTCACGTATCTTTGAAGCACAAATTCCACTATTTCAGCAACTTTGATTTATTAGTTTCAGGCTGTATTTCGCTTGTTAGGAAGATTTTCTAGTTATTATGCTGTATTATGACTACAAATATAATATCAGCCCTGTATATAAACTGTCCCACTGCTGGGCACGGGCCTCTTCTCAGTGCGAGGGTTAGGCCATAGTCTACCACGCTGGTCCAGTACGAGTTGGCAGATTTCACATATCTTCGAGAACATTATGTAGAACTGTCAGACGTGCAGGTTTCCTCACGATGTTTTCCTTCACCGTTGAAGCGATGGTTAAGTTAGGTCAAATATAATTTATTAGTTTTAGGTCACAAAGTAACACTTATGAACGTCAAAGTATATCGGTTAGTGAATTTAGTGAAGTTACTGAATTTATATTTATGTTAGTTGCTATGTTCAGGCAAAGGGTTGATGAGAAGATATACCTATATATGATTGAATATATACTGTTGTATTTTTAAATTGTTAAGTACCCATAGTACAAGCTCTGCTTAGTTTGGGCTATATGGTGTTGTGTGTATGTGGTAGAATATTATTATTAAATTATTATATATATATGAGGGCGATATATATGTTGTATGTATGATAGTCTTGGTGTTTATCTATGCGTCTATGCCACGCGAAATAAAATCGTAATCATTATTATTATGTAAGTGTAAGTGTTAGTATGTATGTACACACATCCCTGTAAACCCCCGAAGCGGTAAGCAAAGGTGTATCAAACACCTATATCTCGATTTAGTTTTCAATTATGTTTTCAGCTCACGTAACTGAATACCGTCTACCAGACACATTTAAATACTCTGTTTTACAACTGAGAATTTTCTAACAAAAATTTCAATTACATTTGTAAATTATTCCTGAGACCACACGATATTAATGTTATTAAACCAATGAGCTAATCTTTAATTACGTAAAACAAAGAAAATGGAAATAACAAAAAAGAAAAAAAAAAAGAGATTTTATCTTATACTATACTAGCTGAACCGCGTAACTCCGTCTGCTTCACATAAGAGAATTTTCTCCATTATTGCATAATTTTTCATTGATTTTCCTTTTCCGTTCCTATTGATCGTAGCGTGATATTATATAGCCTTATAGCCTTCTTCGATAAATGGGCTATCCAACACTAAAAGAATTATTCAAATCGCACCAGTAGTTTCTGAGATTAGCGTGTTCAACCAAAAAAAGAAACAAACTCTTTAGCTTTGTAATATTAGTATAGATGATGCTGTCCGTGTTAACAATGTATATAAAAAGAATTTAGTCGCGTCATGTATCTACAGGACAGGCTCGCCTAGGGTGGGGCACGGGGTATTACTTTTAGCATTGTTAATATTTTTATGGTCATAAACAAATTTTATTTATTTATTGTATAGTTTTCCAATCATTTATAATTTACGGGAAAATCTTGTATTTTCTACTGACCCTGACTGAGATTGTCCAAAATCATATCTCACCTATTCTAAAACCATTATATATACATATCTACCATTCTATAACATTGTGCCCAGTAGCCATAATTCTAAAGCGAGTCCTATCCTCTAATTTCTATAATTAACATCTCATTAAATATTAAATGAACATAATTAAAATTTAACATCAGCCTGTACTTACCTCACTCACACAAATACAAGTGTATGTATCCTGTGTATGTACATTGTTCACGCACACAGAGACGGCACACGTACATGTTTACGTTAAATTTAATTGTATACGCATACAGCATGATTTGATTTCTGTTTTTGGTTTCAGTTACTTACTAAAAACTATAATATTTATTATAATTTAGTTGGCGTTTGTATATGTATTTATAACATACGTATCTATATGGATAGGATAAGTAGGGGTCTTATACACTCACATTTTACTTATGAAGTTCCATGTACCAGGCTAAGGACCTACTTCCGTACACCGGTCCCTATTTCTAGACTCTAACTTAGACGAAAATTCAAAAACAATTGACCGGTAAAAGAATCCTTGACCTCACGCATAGTACGTTTTACGCCCATGCTATGCTGAGCAACTAGTAAATTTACCTTAATAAATGTATAACTATGACGTTCATAAGTGTTACTTTGTGACTGATATGAATAAATGTATTTCTGATCTTTGAGTATGCAATCATTGTGACATGCTGTCTTTAAATCTAATATAATAATATCAATCCTGTATTAAACTGTCCTACTGCTGGGCACGGGCCTCTTCTCACTGTGAGAATGGCAAGGCCACTTTAGAGCTAAACGCCACAGTAAGTTTTAAACTTAATATTTGACCTAAAATGCGATCGAATTACTCAGTCATTCAGGTCAAGTATTTATAATAATAATGAGTAATATAATAACGGTGGCCAATAAGGTCACACTTGTACATACACAGTCTCACGCCCATATCCCCGGATCGAAGATCTCGATCAGATCGGAGACGTTCTGGACAAAGGCCAGGTTAAGAGCACCTTAAACAGACGAGCGTATGAGGAATGTGATGAAAGAGAATGAATTATGGGTAGTAGAGCCTCGCTGATTTCAGCATGAATGGGTCGGCTCGACCGGGGAAAGACCCTCTCACAGAATATCGACGTGAAATACCAGTATTCCTACTGTTGTGTTACGTTCGGTGAGTGAGAGTGCCGGAGGCCCAATCACCCTCTTTCTCCCTTCCCGCTCCTTTTTCTTCCCACTTCCTTTCCTAAAGGGTCGGTAACGCGCAAGTGATGCCTCTGTTGTTGCAGGCGTCCATAGACTACGGTGACCACTTATCATCAGGTAGGCCGTATGCATGTTTGCCACCTTAGTCGTACAAAGAAAAAAAAAAAGAAGTCAGAGAAGTGTGTCACGATCGTAGCAAACGGAAATCCGTAGTCTCTGCCTACCCTCTGGGAAACAGTCGTGAATGTAGGTATGTATATTCCTGAAGGGGTAGAATACTACGATATCTTATGAGATGTTAATAAATCCGTATAAAGTACATAGTTTATTTTCAATGAGTAACATTCGCGTAAACAGAAGTCAATGTTATATGTACTACGAGATAAAGAGCAAACCAGAATTTAACACCAATCATTTTATAATTAACTATCTTATGCCCGTGGCTTCGCTCGCGTAAAAGTAGGTTAGATTATTTTAGTAACAGTACTGTTTTTCAATAAAATATAGTCTATGTTACTCGCTGATAGCTTTCTAACCGTGAAAGAATTTTTAATATCGGTTGAGTACTTTTTGAGTTAAACCCTTACAAACAAACAAAAAAGAGATCAAATCTTTCCTCTTTATAATATTGGTATAGAATTAAGCGAACTATATGCTTTGTGTGACCTAAATAATATAAAAAAGATATACACTTATCCAAATACAAGTATCTCGTTACATTTGTATAAAAAAGTGAATATATAACGAGCGGAACCACGTGTAAGAGGCTAGTCGTTAATAAAATTGCGAATTACTATAAAACCTTCTCGCAGACTACCTAAAATAACTCGGAGACCTATTCTGAACGTTACACGACAAATAAATGAAATTAAAATACTAGTGGTATAATATTCAAATAGTTTATTTTAAAGACTGCAGTACTATTGTAAGTGTTCGCCTCGCTTCTGCTATTGTGACGCGTGTTGTAGGCCCGATCCCCGCGCGGGACACAGCGTTGTGTGATATAAAAATAATTGTTCCGAGTCTGGATGTTCTGTGTCAGTTGTACCAATGTTCTCTGTGACACAGGCATTATTGCTAGTTGACTTTGAAAAACATGCCTGTTGAACAGTAATAACCTTACCTCTTATTCATCATCATCATCATGGTGGCCTTTTGGTTATCTAATCTTGGATGTAGGCCTCTTCCCTCTTCTTCCACTCCTGTCGATCTTGTGCCCGACTCATCCAGTCTCGACCTCCGTGTCGTCGGATGTCGTCCACCCAGCGCTGCGGTGGTCTTCCGCGACCTCAGGTGTCTGCTCTGGGTCTCCATTCTAGGGCTCGTCTTGTCCAGCGGCTCTTGTCCATTCTCGCCATGTGCCCCGCCCATGTCCACTTTCTTTGCGCTATTACGGCCATAGTGTCTCTAGCTTTGATCTTACTTCAAATCCAATCATTCCGTTTCCGGTCTCGTAGGGTGCTCCCGAGCATAGCGACCTCTTATTAAGTAGGAATTAAAACATAGCTTGTGACATTATAATATTAATTCTAAACTTTATTTTCCTACATAATGCATGCTAGCTCTTATTGTCACGTACAGTAACAGTAGAAGAGAAGAAGAGCAGTTACTATATATACATAGTCATTTTACATATACGTGTAATACCTCTGCTTACCCCTTTGGGGCTATCCCAGCGAGTTACGTAAGTCGAGTGTCGATATCGTTGCGAGGTCGCAGCGGTATCGCCGCCCGCTTTCAGAATACGCCCGGGGGTTGGTTACTTATTTGAAAGCAATTTTAGTTCTACCCCCCACCACCTTCATTTAGAATTGCGCAGGGACGGAATCAGGCAACATTTCTGTTTGTTATTGGCAGAATATTATTTTGTTTGTGTCGGTGACTTAGTTATGTGAATAACATTCGTTTTACATAAGTATATTAGGTTAACTGGAGAGGTTAATAAGAATACTAGTATATTGTAATATGAAAACGAAATACAAAAATTATTAAGGTTGAAATTGCATAAAATATATATTCTTAGATACATAAATTGTTTAAAGAAGGTACTACTCATGCATTTCACACTTATCCTGTATCGCCGGGGGCTTAACAAACGTTTCAACAACGGACACGAAGAACACCCACACTCGGAGCAACTATTTGCGGATTACACTAATTTTTGTCCCGCGCGGGATTCGAACTTGCAACAATGTTCGACTTTGCAGTAGTGACTTTACTTGCTAATATAGCGAATTTCTCATTAAATTAAATTCTTCAATCAAATTAACTGGAGGTAGGGAAATAAAAAAGAAAAGATAATTTATTGATATCGATAAGATAACGTAATAAATTGTGCTAAGAATTAAATATATTTATGGGCGATCTTAACCACAATTATTATAAAAAAATAGAGGAAAACGATAATTTTCATATTTTTATTTTTATCCGCTCGTTTGTACTCTTGTGTTAGTTACTAAACAAAAATCGGTTGTCAAACAAACAGAGGAGAAAATGGTACCAAACTGTTTTGTATTTGCCTACTTATATTTTTTTGACGACTTCGATGGCGTAGTGGTTAGTGTAACCGACTGCCACACCTGAGGTCGCGGGTTCGATTCCCGCACAAGTCAAACATTTGTGTGCATGAACATGGATGTTTGTCTTGGTCTGGGTGTTTCTATGTATAATATGTATGTATTTACAAAAAAAAAAAAAAAAAGTATATAAGTATGTTTATCCATTGTCTAGTACCCATAGTACAAGCTCTGCTTAGTTTGGGCTAGACGGTGTTGTGTGTATGTGATAGAATATTATTATTATATATTATTATATATAGATAAGCAAATTAAAAAACTTAAATATTTTGCCGTTGAACACACAAATTGTTCGTTTCTTTTCTGCTTATGATGCTAGTTATCATTTGTATTGTATGTCCCTATAGTAGGTATATTATTGCTAGTTATCATTTGTATTGTATGTCCCTATAGTAGGTATATTATTTCTGGGCACATTCGGACCAGCCATCAACACCCGCAATTAATTATTAATATATAGATATCAACTCATAAATAGCATTAAACATTTGCTATAACAATATTTTAAGTCCATAAATAGGGAGTCTATTTAAAATATATGTGGAAAATGTGTTTTATATTAACCACAGAGTCCACAAAACCTTAAAACAGGATCACACTTAACTGTTTCACACTGTATCACACAATATAATAATAATAAATCAAATATAAACATTTAAAGTATGAAGCATAATATCCCGAGTCCAGCCCGGGTTGTGGGAGGTCCCACCCCGGCGGGTAATTCGGCAGGGTTGCGCTCCTCGCCGATTTATTTGTGCCGCCTTTAATTATGTACACACGTACACTCAGCTAAATAACGTGAAGACGGGGTCAGCAGAACTCACCCGATGCACATTCACTGGATCTATACTGAATATAATAAAGATAAATTCTGTCTGTTTGTTTGTAACTGATATACTTCGGAACTACTGCACCGATTTGAATAATACTTTTACTGTTTGAAGTTGCATAGATTATGTAACATCACGCTACGGAGCAGTTATCATAAATGTGGGTGAAATCACGGCGGATTGCTAGTCTATACTAATGTCATAAAAAGAAAATATCTGTTTGTTAGTGTGTAATCGATATTTTCTGAAAGTATTGAATTATTTTTTATAATACGGTAGTTCTATGTTTTGTACATTTTACACACAATAACTGATAACAATCAAAAAAAAGATTTTATAAATCGGTATTAAAATTGGTTGCATAATAAGAAAGTAATTTATATTTTAAATTTGGATGTAAGTAAGGGTGGACATAGCGGCGATGTCGCACTATCTCTCTCGCACAGCTGTATTCAAATAGCGGTAACGTCACAGTTTGTATAGTGCATCCTTTTTCTGTCATTTGACAATTACCCCTACTGTCAGATTTGAAACACTCGAAACTTATTCATTTTTGAGTTAGTTGAAAAATTCTCGCTTTATTTATTTTTATCCTATTATATAATAATAATAACGTTTATTGACATTAAAAAGAAACAGTAATTTGAACACATAAAAATTATACAAGTAATTTTACACAGCCTTGTTAAACTCTGCTACCCAAGATTGAACTTTTTATTTATTTATTTATTTAAACTTTATGCATAAAATTATACATCGGCGGACTTAATGCCAAGGGCATTCTCTACCAGTCAACCTTAGGGTGATGCAGAGATCAAATAAAGTAGGTGCATAAAGTAGCCTGATGGACACAATATATACATACCAATAAACATATTTAACCGGTCGTATACCGCCGGCTCGCATACCAGCCGGCAGATTTGTACCCGTCGTAGGCCGGTGGCTCGCATGCGAGCCACCAAATTGGCGCCAAAACGCCGCGCGCCGCCTTCGCTTTAGCTTAAGCTAACGTAAAACCAATTTGGTGGCTCGCATGCGAGCCACCAAATTGGCGCCAAAACGCCGCGCGCCGCCTTCGCTTTAGCTTAAGCTAACGTAAAACCAATTTGGTGGCTCGCATGCGAGCCACCGGCCTACGACGGGTACAAATCTGCCGGCTGGTATGCGAGCCGGCGGTATACGACCGGTTAATACACTAAATAAAATATATACTCACATATATATATATTCATATAGATATAGATACATGCATACATAAATACATACATACATAAATACATACATACATATCATACGTATTAAATTAATGATGAGAAAAATCTGATAAACGGTCGAGGAGGAGAGCACGTACTTTTAACTTGAAAGTGTAACGGTTTGTGGACATCCTAACTTCATGAGGGAGCGCATTCCACAGTATAACAGACTGGACAAAGAAAGAAGAATGAAGGAAACCAGAAGTATGAGAGGGACAAAGTAAGAGAAGGTTATTAGTAGAACGAAGATTTCTATCATGATTAGAACATAGGTATTGGAAAAGGCAGGTTAAATAACTGGGGGCATTTGGTGAAGTTAGAACAGAAAATAATACTGTAAGGGCACGCAAACTACGGCGTTGACGAATGGGTAACCATTTTAAAGTGGATCTATGAGATGAAATATGGTCATATTTACGAAGATTATAAATGAATCGAATGCAGTTATTTAGAAGTCGGTCATATTTATTGAGTAGATCTGCATTCATGTCATAGTAACACACATCACCATAGTCAATTAAGGGAAAGATCAAAGTCTGTACAAGCATTATTTTTGTCTTAGATGGGAGGAAATTTTTTAGCCGATACAAGGCGCGCAGCGTTCCAGTTACTCTCTGACTGACACTAGTTCAAGCTCAAGTTCAAGTTCATAACTCAAGTTCAATCTTACTTGATACATTTTATTTATCAATATAGTGTATATTAACTCACTGTTCGATTCACGCAAGTGAAACCGCAGGCAGAAACTAATTGTGTATAATTAATTGACTTCCGTCTAATCTAAATGTATAATCTATATTTGTATTAATTAAGCACATGTTATAAATGCGAAAGTAAATACCTGTTTGTTACGATTGCATCGCTAAATTGCTGGATTGGTTTTGATTAAACTTGTTGTGGAGATAGCGATAATGTGCTCGTTAAATCAATAAATATGCGTAAAGAAAGTCACGGGTGTCGATAAATTTAATGATGTGCAATTTCGACTAATATTAGAATTATACTATTGCAGTTGTGATTGCGATTGCTGTGCATCGGGTCGCGGGTTTGAATTCCGGATCGGGCTAATAAAAATTTTAGTAGGCTTTTCTGCCAAGACATTCCAGTTTAGAATTTGGCGGTGTTGCACACCCCCTTGCTTCGGAAAGCATATAAAGCCTGTGGTCCTGCGCTTTATTTCTTAACGCTTTTCTTGCCGCTCGTGTCGGTGACGTCCCATCGCACTATGAGAGTGAGGGAACAGACAGTGAACTTATGTTTACACGCACTTAAGCACTGTAATATCTCCTGCGCAGATGGGCCAGTTTGAAGCCTGTATTCTTTTCACTTAGCACCAACTAAACCTAATCTCTATCTTTTCAGGACGAGGTCCTAGCTATCAACGACAAGGTGGTTCTCCGAGCAGACGATCTGCTGAGCTGGATCTGTACCGGCACCGAGTGGCGCTGGGGGCTGCGCGCAGTGTGGCGAGGAGCCTGCGCCCCGCCCGCCGATCCGCGGCACACCTCGCCGCTACACCACACTAAGCTCGACTTCAGCGATGTGGATACCGAGAAGAATACCATTGGTAAGTCACTACGATCCTAAAGTCCATATAAGAGCCACAAATCTATGGTGGCATTCTCATGAAGAGGATGAATTGTAGAAAAACGTGGTGTAATGTCCGTTGGTAAGATCGTGGAGGATCCACGATCTTGTTTCTTGATACTTAAGAGCTTTACCCTTGTCGGCGAAGTCATTCAAGATTCAGAAGTTATATTTAGGCTCTGCTAGAGCGCGGAGCGAGAATATAGGACTGAACACTAGTCTGCGATTCAAAACACGCATAGCCAACGTAGGTGTTAAATAAATATGGCATAAATATGGCAGGCAAAAGAGGGACGGTTAATCTCGTCTGATGCATCCAGGGACATGGACACAAAAACAATTGGTTTTTGATAAGTTGTGAAGTCTATCACGCACTGGGCCAGCGTGGTGGTCTATGACTAACCTTACAATACGGAGTGGCAGGTCAATGCCCAGCAGTAGGACACTTAATTCGAACGCTGGTATTATTATTTTTAGTAGTTTATGATATGAGGTAGCCTGGTGGAAGACTGTTAGATTCCACGCAGAGGTGTCAGAGAATCTCTGACTTTTCGAAGTTATGTGTGTAGTTAATTATCACACGCTTTAACGGTAAAGGAAATCGAGCGAGTTCTACACAGAGTTCTTGAAGATACTGTGACGTAGTTCTTGTCGATCACGTCGCGCGTGACAATACGTAGTCTGCCAACGAGCACTGGACCAGCGCGGTGATCCCTTACCCTTCTCACACTAAGAAGATGTATGTGCCCAGCAGTGGGACAGTTTATTAACAAGGCATATATTATTATCTTATTAGTTTATTATATGAGACACACTCTAGTTCGCTCGTACCCTCGCCATTGCAGACTAAACAGCAAGAATACCTTTTTCCCCAAACTACCTTTCTAAAAGACCACATCTCCCTTCCAGCGATAGACGCAGACGCGCCAGGCGTCGTGGTTTTCTCCTACCCTCGGTACTGTCGCTACCGAGCGCTGCTGTCCCGCCTGGAGGGCATCCAGGCGGACTGGCTAAGAGACTCCCTTGTCGCGGCCCTGGGAGGGTATGCGGCTCCCACCAACAATACTAGGATACTATATTGTAAGGTGAGTATGGTATCAGTGATCTGATAGACAGGGAGGTCTGGTCATCATACCTGTCTCTCTGTCTGTCCAGGTCTTGATATGTACTTTTTTATTTGGATTTTGCCTCACTTAATATTCCGTCAGTGTGTAGTTTGACTATAAATAAATATACGTTATTCATTTTCCTACTCCAATTAGCTTTAATACACATCATTATGTACAAATGGATTAAAAAATACAGTACAGTAATTTAAATATGAAATATTTGCTAAAGTGGTTTAGGCGCCGTAGAACTTGTCAGCATCGTTTGCAACGTGAAAACGTTGAATGACAATACTGCTTGTGTGGGTCAAGAAAACCAGCCTTCTGATTACGTGTAACGTCGATGAAGCGTTTCGTGAGCTCTCTGTACAAAATACAAGCGCTCGGATACCATGAGCCTAACGGTTTCACCCCAAACGGCTAGATTACGTAATGGCCCACTATATGAATTAAAATTTAGTTAGATTAATTAGTACTAGCGGTCGCCAAGTGATCGAAATTCGTCCATAATTGTTTAAAATTTTAAGTTTGATGGTTATTAAGGTTTTATTGTCTATAACTATACCCTTATAATCACATTTCATTTAGATTTCGCCAACTTTTTCTTTATTACATATAAATAAGGTTTGTAACCATAGTTACGAAGAATTGTACGACATCAGCCGAACAATGCCGAAATACTACGAACGCGATTCGATTCAAATGCATGGTTGCGTGCGTGTAGTGTTTTTCATTAATTTAATGTATTTCTAATGCATATTTTATAAAAATATTAGGATTCGCCACTCCTTCTCCATATAAACTTTAACTGTTAACATTAAAATTTCATATTCCTCAGACCGCGCAATTTTCGTAAAAAGGAGTACAAAGTATTTGCTTGATTAACTTTTTTAATTAAAGACTACAATAATAATATTTAAATACATTAAAAATAACAACAATGTAAAATTAAAATAAACAAATTAAACAGAAAAAGCAAATGGTGTAGTGGTTGCTTCATTACCGCCGCTGCATGGGTTCGATCCCCACACACAAACATCTGTGTGATCCACAAATAATTGCTCCGAGTCTGGATGTTCTTTGTGTCCGTTGTTTGAATGCCAGCAAAATTCTCGGCGACATAGGAATTATTCCTAGTGCGGGAACTTTCCATAAGAATGATAAACTTCGCTACTCACACCCTGTTCTTTCTTCCAGGATACGTTCGAATACCCAGAGCTGGAAGGTCATGAGTTCGTGTGCAACCACCTGGCCCCTCGGCTTAAGGGGAGGCCTCGCGGACGCAGGAGACGCGCCCCCCACTCCCCTTCCCCTGACAGGACCGACAGATCAGCCACCGAGTCGCCGCTGGCGCTCTCACCGCCAGTAAGGATATACTGTTATGTCGATTAGGCATTCGAATGATTCACGGCACCCTTTACACGGACACATCCAACATCCCTATAGACTAAAAAGTCGTAAAAGCTTTGTCAAGTGAGTTGTACCCTTGACATTGAAACCATCAGTCGCGAGGTGTAAACTATGGAGGGAAGAAGTATCCCTGCCAGTCCCATTCGTACCACCGATTGAGAATCTTCCACTAGGACACAAATTATAATGGCCGGTCTGGAAGTCACTAAACAGACTTCGAACTCAGGTCGGCCGGTGCGAGGAAAATATGTTCAGGTGGGGTTTCGTAAACGGTCCCAATCTGAGCTGTTTGTGCGGTGCAACCGAAACGATGTCGCACCTTTTATTGCGCCCTGAGTGTCCCAGCAACTTCACGGGGACTTAATGATTGCTTCAGACGATGCAATCAAGGTAGCTGCGTTCTGGGCCACTATATAATACTGAGCGACGATTGCCACCGTAACGCTAAGAAGTAGAAAGAAGAAGTTATTCGAACAGTATCGATTGTTCTTCGGTTGTGTCATAGAATTTGCGACATTAGCGTATAATCACTATTTTACTTTTGCGTTGCATGATAACGATATTTATATGCCGTTGTAACAGCTTTCCTTTCAAAAAAGGCATGGAAAAGGAAAGCATTTTAAATACATACATACATACATAGATTCACGCTTGTTTCCCAGAGGGGTAGGCAGAGACTACGGATTTCCATTTGCTACGATCCTGACACACTTCTCTGGCTTCATTCACTTTCATCCCATTCCTCATACACGCCCGTCGGTTCAAGGTGCTCTTAACCTGGCCTTTGTCCAGAACGCCTCCGATCTGATCAAGAAACGTTCGCCTAGGTCTTCCTCTTGCGATTGTTCCATTCACACTAGCCTTATAAACTTTCTTAGTCAGTCTTTCCTCGTCCATTCTTTCTACATGCCCAAACCAGCTTAACATACCCTTTTCTATTCTTGTCACTATATCAACTTTCATGCCGCATCTCTCTCTAATCACACTATTCCTTATTCTATCTTTCAGAGTCACACCACATATATTTCTCAGCGCTCTCATTTCTACAGCATTTATTCTGCTCTCATGCTTCTTTTGCCATACCCAACTTTCACTTCCATACATAAGTGTGGGCACTAATAGTCCTCTATGAACAGCCAAACGTGCCTTTTCGGAAACATTTCGACTGTTCATAAAAGCGCGTAGAGCTCCATTCACTTTGTTTCCCGCAATCGTTCTCCTTTCAATATCTCCCTCATGTTTACCATCCCTTGTAAACAATTTAAAAACATTTTAAAAAGTATGGCAATACCGAGTATCATTGCGTTAATAGCCGGTTGCCGTTATTTAAATCAGCCTATAACTTGAGCGATGTAGATCCTTATTTTTTATCTTTTTGCGTTGTAGTCGATTAGATTTGTGTGTATAGATACTAAGCATGATGGTAGAACCGGATAATGTAGACCCCAAGCAACGTTGCGGCACTTTCGCAAGTTGTAAGGAAAGTGATGGATCGCTCGCATAATTCACACAAGGTCCCACCCACTATGATTTACTCATGCAAGAAGACCGAGGTACAAACTTGCTTATGAGCTCGACCTGCTTGCATCATGTACGTAGGTACCAGTTTAACCGAAATCTCTGGCCATTCCATCACCACATAGCAGAGAATATTGTTCTCTATAATCCTGTTTCTCATTTTAGACGCCGCGCCGGCTCTCCCTCCGTAACGGCGGGCCAGACAAGCAGAGCGAAGACGAAGAAGAAGACTGCAAGAGAGTAGAAGAAAGCACAGAAGACCGCGCGTTCCTACAGTCGCTGAAGCAGTTCTACAAGGATAGGAGCGAACCTTTCAAGAGTGGACACACGCTTAAAGACCGTGAGTAGATCACTGTAGACCATGCAGAAGACCGCGCGTTCCTGCAGTCGCTGAAGCAGTTCTATAAGGACAGGAGCGATCCATTCAAAAGCGGACACACGCTGAAAAACAGTGAGTAGACCGCAGTAGACCCTTCAGAAGACCACGTGTTTCTGCAGTAGCTGAAGCAGTTCAACACAGACAGGAGCGAGCCGTTCAAGAGCGGACACTCCCTGAAAGACCGTGAGTAGACCACAATAGATCCTGCAGAAGACCGCACATTAAAGCAGCAGCTCAACCAATCTATCTATCGGGCATAGTTCCAGTGATTTCATAGTAATACTGAGAATTTCCTAACAAAATAAACTTAAAACACTGCCCGGCCTGGGCATCGAATCTTCATCAAGCACTCACGGTTGAACGCAAACTTAAGTTATTTAATTGCCAAGCTTATGGCAAATATTGGTGGTGGTAACTAGTAATCCTAATCTTAACTAATATTATAAATGCGAATGTGAGTTTGTTTGTTACGCTTTCACACCCTAATTACTCGACTTATGCTTATGAAAGTATGTATATACTGTCTGTCAGTTGGTTCTGGCTAATCTCAGCGACAGCTGGACCGATTTTGACGGGACTTTTACTTGACAGATAGTTAATGTTATAACAAGTACTTTAGGCTACTTTTGATACAGAAAAAAAAAATTTTGTTAAATTCCACGCGGATGAAGTCGTGAATAACAACGAGTAGTAACATAAAATCCTAACTAATATTATAAATGCGAATGTGAGTTTGTTTGTTTGTTACGCTTTCCCGCCTTAACTACTCGACCGATCATCAGATTTCGCCAACACGTTGTCAGGGGTGTAGAAAAAGACATAGGGTACTTTCCATCCAGAAAAAAATTGGGCGAATCCGTAGGCAAAAGCTATTCTAATATAATAAAACTGTGGCGTTTATTTGAAACGTGTCATCCAGGATAAGGTACAAATTCTAAGAGATAAAATGTATCGACAAAATCTGCATTAAAGCGAGGGAAGCCGCGGGCAAAATCTAGTTGTCTGTTAACAGCTAATCACATATGATACATAACAATAGATTTTTTATTGTGTCGATCACGAGACAGCGAATGCGTTAATTTTAGTATTATGTACTGTTTCTAATATAAGTTTGTCTCCACAGTGTCCCTCCGAGCGCTGTACATGTCGGTGGTGTCCCGCGGGGGGTACGAGGCCGTGTGCAGACACAAGCTATGGCGCGCGCTCGCACACGACCAGCCGGCCAGGACCCGCAGACACTATGAGAGGTACCGACTATCTTTAAGCTAGCTCTCCACGTTGGCCATTGTATATGCCATGGTATTAGTCATCAGAAATTTAAAACCACGACACAGGTTGGACCAATGAGCAGAACAACCAAAATTTTACATTTTGTTAGACCCGGGAACCCGAAACCTTATGCACAGCAATAGCATTCACTACTTCTGTGTCACCGAGGCATTCTATCAGAATAATAATGAGTTGGCGAGTCACCGCCTGCCCACTGCATTGATGCTATTAGAGTATTCAGGGCAGACGCCGTTTTTTATCCATAGTTAGGTACCAATATACCGGTCCACCAAACACCCATATCCATAACCCATATATTAGAATCCATACGTAGCAATAGTCCTATGCCTGCTGTGGCTAGTGCCACTGTCGGTGTTCCTTTGATTACAACTCTCGAAAGGCCTCTTCACGTTGGACCCATGTCTCTGTGTAAGCCTCTCAAAGGGCCAGGTATTCTCAATATAATATGTTAGTAAATACCTGTGATAAGAGAAACATAATAATAATGTATGTTTATTTTATCTCTCAAAGGTTAAATTTAACCTTTGAGAGAGCTGGAACCTGTACTAGGTTCAAGGCCTGTATGACAAATCTCCTGGCCCTCTGCCTATTATGTAGACATTGTTAAAAATATTTAATGTAGCTATGGTTGTATGAACAGAGCGCTGATAACTATAGTTAAAAACACTACGAAACGCTTACTTTAGGAGTCAAACAATGCATAACAAACAGTGTTATAAAGCTTCGATAAGTAAAATTAAACTTAGCCTACGTTGTATTAATAAACTAGAACTATATACATATATCCTATCGGACTCGACAGACGATGTTCTGCCTGCTAGGCAAAAATTAAAAATATCTATTTGAGTCGCAGCGCATCCTACCGGAATCATTTGTGAATCTAAACCATCCAGGCAAATCTAGGCTGACCGAACCAGACTGATTTTCATGACATTGAGTACTTAACACACAAGTTTATTTTTTTATAAAATTCATCAATATCGGTTTAGCCGCTTGGGAGGAGTTTAGTGGTATACACACGTACAGAAGAATTATATATACATATATGTATATATATATTGTTTGGATGGTTATTAAGTATTATTACAGGATCCCTATTGATACTGAAAATTTAATAACAATTTGTCCGACACGGGCACCGTACCTAGACCTTAGCACAGCAATTGCACCAAAGCAGGCAGCTATTAAAACCCAACCTACCTATTATTATCATATTATCCCTATCATTCACTAACAGGACATTTAATAGTCACCACAATTTCGATTTAAATATTGTTCCCCCAGTTTCCTTATAAACAACATTGAATGACGAAACACCGCCATCTTTCTTTTTCATACAAGGAAAGACGTATGTCAATAGTTAACACTTAGGTATTTATTAACATTTATATTATAATATTAAGTTTAAGTCAGTCAGACGTAAGGCGGTCGATGTATTATTTGCGTATTTTGTTATTAATTTATATATTATGTAAATTGTGTGTGTATGTTGTGTTATAAACAAAATAGTATTAAGAGGTTTTGTTATGTATCTCTGCATGTTCTCTGACGAGATCGAAGGGGTTTTTCTAGCGGTCACGTGATAAAATTGATTTCAGAACTGATCAAGACTTGTGTTTTAACGCGATCATTGGTATACAGGTTCATTTTCTGGATCTTCTTCTTTCCTTTTCGTGTAGTTAGTGGCCAACCTGTTGTCAAGAGTTGTTCAAGCCGCCCGTAGGGCTCTGGCATGGCTTAACGACTGCTGTCAATATGACAACGACTGGGACCGACTTTTTACGTGCCCTCCGAAGCACGGAGACGCTCAGATGAAATACCACTAAGCGGTCTCCCATCTATAGACTGACCGCATCCAACGTTGCTTAACTTCGCTAATCGTTTACCGATCACTTAGTGCAACTGGCTACGAGCGCCTCAGTTTGTAGATAAGATCTAGATTTTAAATATCGGTTTTATTCAGAATTTTGCCTTCATGCCCTAGAATTTTGAGATAAATTCTAAGATTCTTAGGTCAGATAATCCTGGGGCAGGCACGACCTCCTAGGATCTTATATACGCAGATGAAAGTGAGACATTGTCGCTAAGAATTTTTATATATTAAGTCTTTGGGGTAGACTGCACGGATAGCTTAGTGATTTATGGGATCGCCTCGAGTGTTGTGGTTTCGATCCCCATACGGGACAAAAATATGTGTGATCCACAAATGATTGTTCCGAGTCTGGGTGTTCTTAGTGTCCGTTGTTTGAATGTTTGTAAAGTGCCCCGCGATACAGGAATTAATCCCAGTGCGGGAGTAGTATTTTGTGTAATTTACAAATAGTTGTTCCGAGTCTGGGTGTAAAGAATAACTATTCTTGAATGACTAAAACTTTCGTCTTTAACCACTCAATGCTTAAATATTTGCGTAAATGTAATATAATGTTATAGTTGGTCGATCTGGTTTTAGGGACTAGATCGACCGGGATAGTAAATAGCGGAGATAATATAAATAATATACATCGCAATTACAAAGTTTTTAATTAAAATTTACCAAACTCTGCACAGTAACAACTGTAATATTTCTTTCTTTCTTTCTTTCTTTCTAATATTACACGATAAATATTAACTACACGTTAAGAAGAGAAACAGCGCGTGGTTCTAGAAGTAAGGCTTGTTCCGTGGTGTTTGATAATAAAGACCACTTAGCTTCAAGATGGCAGCGCAGCGGAAGGAGCCGCACCTGGGCGCGCTGTAGCTAGTATAGCGCAGCTACCGCCGCCAGGGGGGAGACGGGCGCCACCCCACGTCGCCTCCACCATGGCGCTAGCGGTCGACGTGACACTATTACATAAGCTTAGATGTGTGTCACTCGTGGGTTCAAACTGAAGACCTTTGTATAGCAATCCAGCTTTCTCTCACTAACCTATCACTACTTTCGTCACATAAAAAAACTAACCACTCCAATCTTTCCAGATTCCTCCTACCATACGAGAACCACGAACGCCGCAACGGCGCAGCCCCCCTCTTTAAAATAAACGGCAAACTGGACATCGAACCGCAAACGATCGCAACAATAGACGTGACAGACTCCCCACTACGCGACGACGAACACTCAGACAAGATACTACGCACACCATCACCTAAACTAGAGAAATACAACTCAGAAAACGAAATTTCCAAAGACGAAATCATCACGACCAAAAACGCCGAAGAACTCAACAGAGAATTCCTAGATTCCTTACCGAAAGAAGAAAAACCGGTCAAGATTTCGGTGAAACCGGTGGAGAAGTTGATTCAGCCGCATGTAGTAAAACTTTTTGAGGAGAATAGTGTGGTGGACGCGACGAAATGCGGCTTGGAACTGACTAAGATGGAGGATGTTAAGGACATGACGCAGAGTAACCTGTTCCTGAGTGATATCAATAAGATTAATATGGGTGAGAGGATTTTTTCTTATTGGTTTCTTCAGTTAGATGTCCTTTGCTGGCTCGTAGCGTGATGTTGTATAACCTATAAGCAAGGATGCACGGATGGCGTAGTGTTCGCCTCGCCAATGCCACTGCGCCAACTGTTGTGGGTTCGAATCCCACACGGGTCAAAAATTTGTGTGACAGACGGTTGTTCCGAATCTGGGTGTTCTTTGTATCCGTTGTTTGAAAGTTTGTGTCGCTAGACACAAAATTATTCCTAGTGGAAAAAGACTAAAAAAATAAATAATAATATAACAAAACTTGTATAACAATGTATTACATGCTCATGAATATAAGTTACTAGATGTACTCGCGGTTTCACCCGGGTTTATGATTACTACGCCACTCCCGTGGGTCGTAGCGTGATGTTATGTAGCCTATAGCCTTCCTCGATAAATGAGCTATCCAACATTAAAGTAATTTTTCAATTCGGATTTGTTGTTCCTGAGATTAGCGCGTTCAACCAAACAAACAAACTCTTCAGCTTTATAATATTAGTATAGATAATTATTATGTAGACCCAATATAAATCATGCTCTGTGTCTCATCCCAGCAGATCCTCTGAGTCGCGGCGCAGCTCCGCCACTCAACGGCCACGCGCCGCCTGCTATCGACCTGGTAACTATGATCATACATATATACCTCACTACACACTGCCTCATTACTTCAGTAACAAAAGTGTTGGGGATATATGGGTCCAGTAGGAATATTACTAAGTGAAAATAAAATAATCTTGGTTGCTTTCGTGTTAACGATTTAATAGCTTCTGGCCTACCCACACAACAGTACATAATTATAAAAATATTAAAGCGCCTACAACAATGTTTAGTGCTATTGCTAATGTAAGTCTAATAGGCGTAAACAAACAAACTGTTCATTATTAAGTCCCAAATTCGATTCTAGCTCAATCATATTGTAAACCTTATTGAATTGCGAGAACATAGAAATACAATATATGCAGCCTGTCTGCTGTTTGAAAGGCTTTTCGCGTCGATATGTCCGCCTAATAATGCATTTAAACTACATACATACATCGATTCACGCCTGTTTTCCAGAGGGATAGGCAGAGACTACGGATTTCCATTTGCTAAGATCCTGACACACTCCCTGGCTTCATTCACTTTCATCAGATTCCTCATACACGCTCGCCGGTTTAAGGTGCTCTTAACCTGGCCTTTGTCCAGAACGTCTCCGATCTGATCGATAGACGTTTGCCTTTTTTTTTTTTTTTTTTTTTTTTTTTTTTTCGTGGGGAAATGCGCCTGATGCATACCCTCTCGCCACAAGGGGAGGCGAGAGGGCTATGTCCGGCTCTCCCGTTCTTCGGGCCTACGGACCAAAACCCCACGGTGTGCACGCTCGCTGCCTTTTATATTGGATGGGCCGCTGGCAAAAGTTACTACCTCAGCGACCCACCCAGCAGTCTACAACGCCTCGGCGACGCCCCGGCACTACATAGGGCGTCGGACCGACTCAATGGCTGGCGGGCGGGCGATTCCCGTTCGCCCGCCCGCGGCCTTCATTATGGCGGCATTAGGCGCGCGAAAGCGCGCCTGCGCCGCCCGGTTCGCCGGCGACGGCTCGGATCCGCAAGGATACTTTCTTCACGGATCCGCTCCGCCGCCTCCTTCTGCGAGATGACGTCCTCGCAGAAGGACGCGACCACTGCCCACTTCCTCTCGCTGTCGACCATGGCTTTGATCACGGCCGGCAGCGAGAGATTTTCACCCACAACCTCAATGAGTTCACGGCGCTGCACCGCCCAAGCACGACATTGCTCGAGCGTGTGCTGCGCCGTGTCCTCCTCACAGTCGCAGTGGTGGCAGACGGGACTCGGTTCCCTCCTAGCGACCGTGTGCAGGTATTTGCCAAAGCAACCGTGCCCTGACAACACCTGCACCAGCCGGAAGGAAAGGGTCCCATGCTGCCGCCCTGCCCACCGCTCCAATACCGGCTGGAGGGCCCCAACGGTTCTGAAACCAGCCAAGGGCGCCTCCAGCCGCGCCTTCCACTTTAAAATCATGCCTTGATGGGCTCGATTGCGCGCGCACTCAATCACTGTCGGGAAGGGACGACAACCCGTCTCCTCCCGCACCGCCTCACTCACTGCAAACACTTCGGCGAGCACTTCAGCCTCCAAATCCCACGGGGGTGTACCGGCCAACGCGCAAGCTGCGGTGCAGTATCCACGTATTACCCTGACCGCTATGACTCTCTGCGGTCTCCGCAAGAGAGTCCTACACTGAGCGGTTAGAGCGGTAGACGTTTGCCTAGGTCTGCCTCTTGCAACTGTTTCATTCACACTAGCCTTATAAACTTTCTTAGTCAGTCGTTTCTTGTACATTCTTTTTGCATGCTCAAACCAGCCTAACATACCCTTTTCTATTCTCGTCACTATATCCACTTTCATTTCAATTTTGATTTGAGTAATATTATAATGCAATGATAAATAGTTAAAAAATGTTATAATATTTTTCATAGGGTAGGCAGACGTGTTTGACATTTTGCTAGCTTTAGTTCTAGATTCGGTGTTATACACTGAATTTATTCTCGTATCGGATACCGTGTCAGACTTGGTGTCGTTAATGAGAATTTCTTGACAGAAAAATTGTCTGACTCGAGGCTCGGATCTAAGATTTCATATATAACAGTTGTAGTTATTTCTGTTGCGTCATCGAAGTATTCTATAACTTAAGAAATTTAGCGTTACTTGTGTATATTTTAAAATTCGCCTTCAACCAGCTGGCGTGAGCCTAGCACGTTGGTCACACACCAACTGTTTGACGGTGGCTTTAAAGCTAAGGAGTACAGCGTGACGCCCTCCCTCCTTTGGACCTGAGATCTCATGCATAACAGTTGTATTTATAATCGTTGCGTTATTGAAGCAGTCTTTAAAACAGACGTAAAATAGCTGGCTAGACAAAGCGCGTAGGTCACAAACGTGACGCTTCCGCCGAGTGTTTGATGAGACTAGAGCTAGGAGTACAGCGCGAGTTCCCGCAGAAGGCGTGCCGGCCGGCGGGCCGCAGTTCGCTGCGGGCCGTGCGCGTGAAGCCCGCGCGCCCGCCGCCCAGCGCCGCCGCCACTACACGTGAGTGCACTTACAATACTAAATTCATATAAAACACATTTAAAAAATAACAAAGATAGAATCTAAAAGGTAGTTACCGAAGATGATAAAACAGGAAAAAGCCAATATAGGGTAGGTTGGCGTTTTTCCCAAACCCACATTTCCTCATACCAAAATTTATAATAAAAATTGATCCTTCCTTTTGCAATAGATTTTTGGTAAATGATATATATATAATAGAAATAATTTAGGCACCAATATACTGCCTTGAGGTATCCTCAGATTTAGATTGACCTAACTCCACTATTTTCGTAAATGTATTATGTGACTCAATAACAGTTGTATGCATTCTGTTTACATAGGTTTATATTTATTTTAATACTCACTACCTTTCAACCTAATTAACTAAATATCATATGTCAGAGAATCGAAAGCTTTAGCGACGTCAATGAAAAAAGCAGCGCAGTAGTCTATTATTTTCTTATAGTCAAGTTATAATGTGTCGCAATCATTTTTATATGATAACGGTTATACAAACCTTTTTTTATACTGTAATATTAATTTTGAGAAAATTGCTCCCAAAGCTGGAAAACAACTATCACGCTATCTAAATACAAATTACTATTTGCCTAATACCAAAAAAGGCGTCGTGCACGCGTCTTATAAAAATATTGTACAACACACATACTTAATTTTAACTCACTATACAATTTGTCACCAACACTTAACGACTCTAAAATATAATTACACTTACAGTAACACACTATCATTACGGATGTAATTAGTTATATCTAATACAACTATCAATTTTCCCTCCACAGCTCCAAACCCTCTCCGGCCGGACTCAGCGTCGTCCTCCCCTCCGCTGTCCAGCTCGCTGCTCTCCACCGTGGGGATGAGCAGCAACCTCCCCGTGTCACTCAGCAGTAACCCTCCGGTCACCAACTTCGGGATACACCACCCACCACCACCTCAACATCACAGCGATGACGATATTGTGGAGGTAAGTACTCATATTGAAAGACTGGTAAACTATCAATATATATAGGCCTTTACGTCTATTACAGACGATTCATGCCGTGTGATGGTCTGTGAAACAGCTCTTTTCGTGGCTGTACAAACCTATGCGAGAGCGACATAAACTACCGAAGGCTCGACAAGAGAAATCGGCGGTTGTTGGTGCCAAGCCACCTAGATGACGTTTCTGTCTCTTGTCGGCAAGTGCTTAAAACCAGGCATCATCGCAAAACTTGCGACCCTCCATTATACGTTTGCGCCAATCGGTTCTATTTTCTGGGAGCTTTTTCCAGTTACGGTGATCAATTTCAAAAGTGGTCATGTCACGTTTAGCGCTGTCCTTAAAACGAAGCAAAGGCTTCCCAACATCTCTTTTTGCATTCGCTACTGCACCTAGGAGAAAGCGTCGTGGTAAACGGGAGGGTTCCATCCTGTGCACATGCCCCAGCCATCGTAGACGCCTCTGTTTGAGAAGTGCAGTCAAGCTAGGTAGCTGTGCGATTTCTAGAACCTTCTCGTTGGTTACCCTGTCTTGCCATGATATGCCTAAAATTTTGCGTGGACAACGCATGTAAAATTAGTTAAATCGATGCTCTTGTTTTGCGTACGTTGTCCAGGTCTCAGCTCCGTACAGGAGAATGCTTAATATGGAAGCCTGAAAGACTACCATTTTGGTCTTTGTAGTGAGACATTTGTTGTACGATACTCTTGTACTAAGCTTCCTGAACATGGTCGCCGCTTTGCCAATACGTGTGTCGATCTCTTCTAAAAGATGTTTGACAAGGTCGACCCTAAGTAGCAAAACCTGTCAAATAACTCTGATAGCGTGCAATTTAAAAAAAATTGAAGGAGCTTCTTGAGTGCCATGTGTTAGCACATCTGTCTTTTTGGTGTTAACAGACATGGCAGATAGGGAACAGGCCTGAGAAAATTTGTCCAACATAGACTGAAGTTCAACTTGTGAATTGGCCACAAAGGCCGCGTCATCAGCAAAAAGAAGACTATGACGAAAAGGTCATCGCGGTTTCTTTTAGATTTAAGGAGAGAGATGTTAAACATCTTTCGGTCAGTCCTCGTATGCAGGTGGATATCCTGTTGGTCGTCGCTGAAAGCTTTGTGCTATATTAGTGAGAAATATATTCTAAACGGGGTTAGGAGCCAAGACGCAGCTCTGGCTATACCTCTACAAATGTCAAACGACTCAGATCTAGAGCCGTTAAAAACTACAGTGCCCTTCATATCCTCGTGGAAAGATTTAAAGAGGCTCAGGTGTTTAGGCGGACATCCAATGCTCTCCAAACTGATGCTCTCCGGCTGAGTGAAAACCTTCCCTGCTGACCGTGTGTTTGTGGTCGCACACCTCCGGTTCGGCCGATTTCTATGCAATTTTTATGTATATTTGGTAGATATGAGAATACGTCGTAAAGTATATTTCATACCGCTAGGTGATTAGGGTGCCCTATCTAATCTTTTTTATGGCAGACATCGTTTGCCGGGTCAGCTAGTAATGTTATAATATTAGTCCTTTATTAAACTGTCCCACTGCTGGGCACAGGCCTCTTCTGACTGTGAGAAGGCTTAGGACCATAGTCCACCACGCTGCCACCAACCTGGGTCAGTGCGAGTTAGCAGACTTTACATATCTACGAGAAAATTATGGAGAACTCTCAGACATGCAGGTTTCCGATGTCACTATGTTTTCCTTTGGAGCGAGCTATAATTAACTATATAATACGCACATAACTTCCAGAAGTCAGAGGTGCGTGCCTTGGGATCAAACTCGAGACGTCTGCATGGCCATCCAACAGTCTCCTATAGGCTATTGCTATAAACTATATTCAAATTAAATGCAGTGGTCTTTCTTTTGTGTTTGTGTCGGTAGCCCAATAAGGCATTGAATTTATTACTTGAGTAATGCCTCTTTCGCATTCCTCTCCACGGGCAAAGGCAGTATATCGGGCTCTCCCGGGGAAAGATGGAAAGTTCCGGGTTCTACCGACTAAACCTACCACAGTGTGCCAACTCGCTGCCTTGAACGTGAACTTACTCCTAATTCAAACATTCTAGCTTAGCCAGTGGGGTAAAAAAAATCATCTTTTATTTTTACAGGTCCCTTATAAACCGAAGACCCCAGAGATAATTGACCTCGACGAATACCCGGAAAGCCCTCAAGCTATCAAGAAAAAGAAGCTGGACATCCTCAAGGAACGAGGCCTGGAAGTCACTGCTCTACCACCATGGAACCCCATGCCCCCAATGATTAACCCTCCCATGATCTTAAATCCAGCCATGCAACACCAGATCATGACCCAAGCACAGCTATTCCAAATGTATAACATCATACCTCCGAATTATGCCAACGGGCTTCAACCTCCAAAGGTCATTCAAGGGTCCTCGATCTTCGGCAATATGGGACCAGAGAAGACCGTCTACGGAAACCCAAAAGACCCTTTCATGCCTCCCCCACACATACTTCATGGGGCTCCAGTCAAACCTCTAAGAAATATACCAACCACGAATCCGACTCCTCAAGATATCCTAGACTTGACCTGCAAATCAGCCAGTCCACCTCCCCAGAAACCAGCAGTGGAAATCTTAAGAGTATCTTGTCCCTCGCCGAAGTCTACCGCTCAAAATTTATCCAAAAACTACACTTTACTAGATGGCAAAGCTGTGGTGGGATCCAATTTAGAAATAACTTTAGTCAACAAAGCCCACAGCCCCACCAAAACTGGTCCTAGACCACCTCAAAAGAGGTCTTCTAACGGCAAGTTTATGTCTACAAAGACTCCTACACCCCCCAAAGACTACAAGTTCCCAAGTCCCCAACCCTCAAATATGCAGAAGAAACCAGCGATCACGATCCCGAATTACCAGATTAGGGAATCATCGTCTCCTACAGGATCTTCTCAAAAGCAGGCCCCGTTTAAAGGTCCAAATGCACCCGTAGCACAAATTATGGACCTTCAAAAGGGGTCTGGTCCTATGTCGTCATTCATAGACCCCTACACCGTGGCGCTGTACAGCAGTCTAGCCGGTCAGATGGACCAGAGACAATTGGCTATGTATAGAGATTTAATGGCTAACCAATTCAGAGGTTACCCTGGTCTGTTAAATTTAGGAGTATCAAACACACCTACAACGAAAAATTAGTTATCTAGTCTAAAGATTAGGCGATGAGAGATGATATAATATATACTAGTTGCAACCCGTTACTTCATTCGTGGCTTTTTAAGATTCGTTGTTAATAACTTGACTACAACGCCATCTATGGGTCGTAGCGTAGTGACGAAGAATTGTATCGACAACATTATACATATATAAATTTACAGTGTCATGCTTTTAGATAGAAGTTTATTGCACTCACATTTCTCCATCTATAGTTAAGGTCCCATGCGATAGCAAGCAAGCCTTTTGCTGTTTAGCGTGTACAGTTTCAAACTAATCTATCAACAAATTTCAATAGCAGTTCAAAGTCCGACTCTGCCTGGTATAAGTCAAGATAAGATCTGAAACTATATCTAGCGAGAGTTAGATGTTAGACACGTCTGAAGTGTACTTCATTGATATACACGTGAGATGAGGGCGATGTATGTATATATTTATTTATTTTTTATCCACAGAATTACAAATTGTTGTACAAAAACATGTTTGGTGAATAATACTAATGATACATTTGCCAATTACGGCATAACCAGCATGCGTGTTATGACAATGACACAAAGAAAAATATACATAACACAATGATTTAACTAAACTTAAAAATATCGTGTAATTAAATAATATGATTACATACGTATTCTTTTCAATTGTTGGTGACTATACAGGCTGTCCCAGAAGTCGACGTCAAGCCGGAATCAGGTAACAGGCTAAGTTATAATAGCCTGTATATGTTAAATCGCTACATTCTGCCCAATAGATAGCGCTGTACTCAATTTATTAACTTGCCTACATAAAAACGCGAGCGTACACGCGGTATATAACTATATAAGTATACATAAATCATGTCTTATCGCATAAACCATATTTGTGATAGTATAAAATGTTATTTTAGTGTGGCTTTTGAGATTACTACTAGACACTGCGTTAGCATGTCACGACAACTCTGTAAATCTATTCGTATCCTAGTATAATAATTGAATCCAAGGATGTTTCCGTGCTAGCCTTCATCAGTATAGGAAGGCTAGTAAAGGCTCAGTGGTAGTTTATGATCTCGAATTCGGTCCGGGCTAGGTAAAGTGTTACTATTATCAAACTCACGACGTCATGCATAGCAGTTGCATTCACTACTGCTGTGCCATCAAGTCAGTTTTGTAATAAGATTGGAAGCTCTACTTTTTTACCCCATTAATTTAATATTTTATAAATAAAAAACAAATTACCCAAAAATTTAAATCATAGATCACACTAGAAAGTGTCCACACTAAGAGTGCCCTCACTCATCAGCTAAAAAAGGACAGTGTACAATTTTGTGAAATAAGTGAAAACTTAACGTACAGAAAGGTGACCGTATTTAAACGTAGTGGGAGTGTAGGACGCATCTCTGAGTCTTCGAAGTTATGTGCGTATTCAATAGTTAATTATCGCTTGCTTTAACGGTGAAGGAAAACATTGGCACAAAACCTGCATGTCTGAGAGTTCTCGATAATGTTCTCGAAGATATGTAAAGTTTGCCAACCCGCACTCGGCCAGTGTGGTGGACTATGGCCTAACCCTTCTCACACTGAGAAGAAGCCCGTGCCCAGCAGTGGGACAGTTACGTAATACAGGGCGCATCTATGGTTTAAATCTCTACATATACCCTATTTTAGCCCCTATCCCTTTTATATGGTTGTCGAACTACCCTCAAAAGCCACAAATCTGATCTCCGGGGATGTTTTTTTTTAATTATATAGATTGAAAAATATGGGAACAATTAATAATTTGTTTCTATTTCATTGATTTGAAATAAAATTAATGTAAATATTAGAAATTAATTTGTCTATACTTCTTTTTTATGCGAAAGTTTTATCCAAAGTGTGTAGCGATGTCGATGTTTATGTGTGCTGTTTTGCTTGTCTCTGGCGGCTTGAAATCTCTGACGGACTTTGTAAGCTGTTATAGAAAATATGGAAGCAAGAAAAGTGTATTTTTGGTTGTTCCAAAATTTTGATGTGATTTTTATATGGTGCGAAGGTATACTCAAATTAAATATTGCTAAGTAGTCGTCAAGTTATCCAAAGTTCTTCGTAAGGGTCTATGATTGACGTCGTAAGTGACTGCACTGCGCCAAGAGGGTTCAATCCCCAAACGGAACAACAATCGTGTGATCCACAAATAGTTGTTTCGAGTCTGGGTGTTCTTTGTGTCCGTTGTTTGAATGTTTGTGAAGTCATTCACCCACAGGAATGATTCTGGGGGTCTTTAAAAGAATAGAGCAGGGGTCGGCAACGCGCGGCGCCTGGCTCGGCGGCTGCGGCTCTTACGGAACGTTTGGTGCAGGCACGGAGTATTACTTTATCTTGCCTTATGAGTAGGTATGATACCAAATTTTATTTACTGTCAATTAAACTAACACTTTTTTGACAAAGGCGAGCTTGAAAGTGTACATTTAATCCTAATTATTTCCGTAATAATGTCTCATGCTAAAGTTAAAAAAATTGGCTCTTTGAATAAATTTATTTTGTGTATTGTCTATATTTGGCTCTTTTGGATGACAAGGTTGCCGACCACTGGAATAGAGTATACACGTAACTGCGCCAAAGATTCCTAAAGAGAATTACATCAAAATCTGTCAATTAATTGCTGATATAGAACACACATACTAATCGACACGGCCACACACTAATGTAAATTATTAATATTGTGTTAAATTAGCTGAAATTGTAGCTTAAATCTTGAATTTAACGTCGAACTCACGTCAGGACGCGAAAATGATGGGTGATATCACCAAAGTTTAAAATGGGGTTTAAACGCTTATTTGGTTAATTATGAACCGTATGTTCAGCAGGGGAATTATTATTTAAGTTTAAAATAGTCCTGACGTTAGTAAGACATGTTTTTGTGACAGCTTTGGAATAATTTGTTAATGTGTTGACTGAGCATGAAGTCTCGAGTTCGATTCCCGAAAGAGTTATTTGGTTTTTGGCAAGAATATCTCAATAACAGCAACTGTACCTCATAAGGACCCACAGTCACTTAGCTGGTGTAATGTGGACATAATTCAGTTTTACCTAACCCTTCAGATATAAGCGTAAAACTGTTTCTTGTCATCTGTGAGATACCAGAAAAACTGACTAGGTAGGACTACATCACTTAAGAAAAGTGCTAGGAGCCTAGACTACACTGGTAATACTCCCATACCTACCTTGGGAGTATTTCTCCACTTCCAATACTTGTATGTGACCGGTTTATAGTCAAGCGTAGGGTATCGCGGCCAGGTTTCAAGGTGGAGATAAAACACTATCACTAAAAGAAGTACTAGGAGCCTAGAATACATCAGGAGTACTCCCATACCTACATTGGGAGTATTTCCGCACTTTATGTCATCAGTTTACAGTTAAGCTTAGGGTACCGCGGCCATGTTTGAGATGGTGATATGCTATAATTATTCCAAAGCTGCGTTGATTGTATAAATGTTTCCTAGGCTAATTTTTTAAACGGCAATGTGTACATATATAATATTGCGTTAAGAAGTCGCTCTGTAACACAGGCGTACCAATAAAGTTATTAAAATTTATTTGGATTGTTTTATTTTTATGGCTGACTGAATTTCAATTATTAATGTGCGCTCTCACATATTGCAAAAAAGTATCAGTCCAAGTTAAAATAATTTAACTTATAAAGAACACTTATTAACGTCAAAATATATAGGTTAGTGGGTTTACTGAAACTATATTTATGTTAGTCGCTAAAGTAAGACGAAGGGTTGACAAGATGCCTGCAAGAAACTCACTGTTAAATCTCCAGTTATAATATAATTTCAGTATTTACATCGCACTATGAGAGTAGAACACATTTGTGCACATTTGTTTGTATATCTGCTGCTAAACCAGACTTCCTTAAGATGCCATGACTGAAATTCAGTGTAAATAGCCCCAGATAAGTAAATAAAACTTAAGAACATGTATAGAAATCACATTTATTGATAGAGACATTAAGGTGTGTTAGGCGAGGTCCGGCGCCCACAGCTTGAAGGTCCGATCGTATGAACACGTCGCGATGTACTTATTGTCAAAGGACATATCCGCACTCATCACCTGAAACAATATCAAATTAATCATTTTAATCCTAATTAATATTATAAATGCGAATTGATGCGATTGAGACAACTGCCATCTTAGTCTCCCCGTGACCATGGCTGCTGAAAAGCAACCGAAACGTCGGGGAAAGTGTAAAAATAAATTAAATCTAAATAGTTTAATAATAATTTAATTAGCTTAAAAATTAGTAAAGTTTAATAGTAGTAGTAGTGTAACAATTTTCAAAATTTTGTAATAAAGTGTCAACTAAACAACGCGATAAAATCCGTATATAGCAGTTTAATTTCAATGCGAATGTGAGTTTGTAACGCTTTCACGCCTTAACTTCTCGACCGATCATCATGAAATGTCGCATACACGTTGTCAGGGGTACAGAAAAGGACATAGGATACCTTTCATCCGAAAAAAGTACTGTCACTTTCGTAAGCTAACGTACACTCCATTTGGTGAGGTACTTAACTAAAGGTAAACAATCTTGATGTGACTTTTTACACAAACACATATTAAACAAATAAACTACTGCTTAACACGTTCAATGCCGCCGACACGCCTAGCGTGTTCTTGCTAATTTCTATAACTACGCCTCGAACACGCCAGGCGTGTTCTAAATGTTTTAGAGATATTACGAATATTTGCCTAAATTGCCTTTTGAAATTCTCAGTACATTATCCTCTAGCAATAACCTAAGTATAACTGAGGTGGCCCCCGGAAAAACCCTTTAAATTTTTGCATTAAAATAAAAGTGATTATGTAATGCCGAGAACACGCCAAGCGTGTCCACCTTATCAATTTATCAGAAGTTGTCAACAGTTTCTTTCGTTTTACTACTTCCGCTATATTAGGTGTATTCCCACAAATGTAAACACGCGTAAAGTGTATGGTATATGATATCACTGTCGTAAATAGGGAGATCTTGTGTTCCCAGTTAGTGCGACTAAAATCATTAAAAGAGATGTAACATTGCCGCACAACTCGTTATCGTTATAGAGATGTTATTATATGATGTTATTATATACCTACATTCAATGTTATTTCTAAAATAATCATTATATAAAAATAAAACCAAAGACAATAAAAATGAAAATCATAATACATTTAATGTAATGATTGCGAATTCGTTCATATTACACGCAAATAAATCTATCCTTTCGTGAACTTCATTAATAACACGATTTGTTTCATTATGTATAAAAAAAATTAAAAATATAGCAAATATCTTTATTAATTATACTACATTCTACTAATTACTAGAAATACCTATATAAGACATAATAATACTAATACTAACATATTTTGGATTATGTAGGTACATAGGTAGATTATTGTTTTACGACACCCGCAGGGTATGTAGGTATCTACTCATATTTATTTAATTCTTAAATCACTGTGTATGTATTAAAACATTAAATATATAAAATTAGTGCCTACATTAGTAAACAATTTGGTATTTGTAGTAAATAAATACGATAACATCAACAAAAAAGGTATCGTTAATGTTATGTATAATCTATTTCAAAATGACAACATGTTTACGATCTCTGATAAAATTACGATAATTACTTACCTAAAAATCTATTTCCAGCCATAATTCCAGGTTAAATCTCACTACCGTATTAGAATCACCTTTATTCTTGCGAAGCGAAATGCAAACTAACTGATATTCAACGTTGAAACCGAGAATTAGACAAATTTAGAATTTAACTCTATCGAGGTGCCACTGAACACGCCTAGCGTGTCAATGTTTAACTAGATGCAGTACCGCCGACACGCCTGGCGTGTTCGCGTGCATTTACAGGGCGGCATCGCTATGAACTTCAAAAAAATTGTGGTGGCAGTGAACGTGTTAAACTAACAGTTCAATTGATTTAGCAATCGTTATTGTTGTACTTACATTGATCTTTAGCAGCATTTTATTTTAAACTGAGTTTTTAGACAAAAAGACACATCAAGATTGTGTACCTAACCATATGCAGTATAGCTTAACCGATTCGTTGCGACGCCCATTTTCGAACACTTTTATCTGTGGCGGCGAACAAATATTTCGTGACACGATAGTCGTGTCAAGCGCCATAGAAGTTGATGACACGCCTATTGTGCCATAAGCCATGTACAAAACAAAATGCTCTTTTTATGCTTTTCTACTTGTTTAGTCTTGAATTCTGTTTAATTGACATCAAACATCGGACGTAAACAGCAGGTTACGTTGTGTAAAGTGGTTTTGAAGTGAATAACTATGTGTTTTACTGAAAATGGATGGTAAGTAACTTTTTTATTCAGATGTTGTAAACCTTTTGTACTGTTTTTATGATTTAGGTAATATATATCATACTGGAATTGTAAGTTATAAAACATTTTAAGTTTTATTTATAAGCATTTCTTATGCTAAGGATTATTGTCTATTATAATTTTTTTATGAGTCCAGTATTACACGCAAAAATATACCTTATCACGCACGAGCATACAATAGATACTTCGCTGGTCCAAACACTCATTTCAATAATACATTTATTATATTAGCTACGAAAACATAATGGTCCTTTCCAAAAACTTACTGAGCCGAGCAAGCCGAGTTACAAAATAAATTCTTAAACGATCGCAACGAGATTTAGTGAATGTAAAATTCAGTTGCAAAAAATATTGTAAACATTTATTATTTATTTAGGTATCTTCTACTTATACTTTTAATGGTTATTACGGTAGTCTTATCGTACACAATTAAAAACTGAGGTACTGTTTAGAATAATTCAAGGTAATGCGTTGCATTAATAGGTACCTTATCGCTGTATTCGTAATGCTACTTATCAAGGTTTTCAACTCCTGAAATTATCTGATTCGCATAATATCCAGAAACGAAGACTATAGGCATGATCTGAATTCAAAACAATTAATGTTTAGTTCAAGAAACACCTCATAAAAATCAATTTGAGCGAGTTATAAGGAATTTAAAAATGACACGACATTCGTGTCACACGCCATATACGAAAAAAATGAATGGCACGCCTGTCGTGCCATCCGCAACGAATCGGTTAACCTACATTTACGTGAGCGAAGCCGCAGGAAAAGTCTAGTATCAAAATAAAGATTAAAAACAGAGTTGTGGTTATGTGGTCGCCCGGTCACTGCCACTGCGCGGAGTGTTGTGTTCGATGCCCATATACAACAAAAATTGTGCGACCCACAATTAGTTGTTCCGATCCTGAATTTTCTTTGTGACTGTTGATTTGTAAAGTACCTCGCGACACAGGAATTAAAGTCGCAGCGTCACACCGGCGGTCAGATACAATAAGTTTTCAATTATGTCTGGTTTTCCAACAATAGACAGGTTTAAATACAATAAAAAATTAAACAACTATATATTATTATTGTTACAGCCAGTGCCATTTCTTGGCACTGTGGGGAAAACGCAGAGTCTTCTAATAATTTATTACAGCGCCATCTATTGACGTCTTACTGAACTAAGTAGCTTGTCAGTACGCGAAGAGTGGAAAGAGCGCTAAAACTTTCTCGTAATACGCCAGGTATGGCGCTTCTAGAAAATTCCAATAATTGACTTGAATCACGTATAAATAGAGCGCACCGCTTAGTCAGTTTACAATCGTAAGCGATCAAGTATTCATCGGAGCAAACGGAAGCGAAAATACCACAGAATTTGAAAGCAGTTAGAGTGGAAAAGTGTTTAAGTAGTGTGTGTTGTGTTTTAAATTGAGTGAGAATAAAACGTGTTTAAGTCGGTAATATTGTTTAAATTCTTATCCCTCGAACCCAGCACGTAACAAAATTATAAATAAATATTTCCTAAGATGGTGAAAATAGGACTCTAAATTAAATGGCAATCTTTATTATCCTAACTCCGAGAGATATCTTTAAAATATAATTCTAGATTTCTATTACAATATGAGGTCTGTTACCTTATTATCGTGTCCAGAGAGGGTCCTTAGCGGGTGCCAGGCGGGGTTGGACCATAGCTTTGCGGTCTTATCATATGAAGAGGTCAACAAGAAGTGCCCGTGGCTCTTTTGATATCTTACATCTGCAAAAAATATGCTTTAGAAGTTAGAATATATAAAATTATAATCAAAATATCTTTATTCATGTAGGTTGGACTGCCACGCAGTGGTCTCGAGTTCGATCTCAAGGCACGCACCTCTGACTTTTCGAAGTTATGTGCGTATTAAATAGTTCAGAAATGTGTGTTTGTTAGATATACTCACCACTTAACAGATGTGTATGTGAAGGGATGGTATAAAGTGCAGTTCTCCTTCTCAAATCCCAGATTTTCGCCTGTAAGTAGAAAACATCTCACTTTTTAAATCAGTACAATTTATTTATTTAGCAAAGTCAAAAATAATTTATTCACTTAGGTCACAAAGTAACACTTATGAACGTCACAGAGGTTAATGAGTTTATTACATTTACTGATTTACATTTATGTTAGTTGCAAGGTTCAGGCAAAAGGTTGAGCTTATTTATGGTAAGATCTCTGGACCAGATAAAAATATCAAATACAAAATGTCCAACAAAACAAGCATGACATGTAATGTTGTTATTTTAAAGTCTAAATACACCTAATAAAATTGGCTGCACGTATAGCGTAGTGGCATAAGAGATCGTCTGACTATTGCCAATGCGCCGAATGTAGTGAGTTCGAACCGAAACTAAAATTTGTGTGATCCACAAATGATTGTTCCCAGTCTGGGTGTTCTTTGTGTCCGTTGTTTGAATGTTTGTAAAGTCCTCCGCGATACAGGAATTTATTCCTAGTGCGGGAGTTGTCTTTTAACAAAAAATAAACATAGGTAGGTTCAAAGAAATTTATTCTTTAAAAGACAAAGGCAAACGGCCGTCACACGATAGGTATTTTGGTGCTCACTTAACATATTATATTTATTTGATAACTTGGTTGTTTTTTAGTTAGGTATTTATTTTGTTTAGAAGTCATTTTGTTTAATATATTCTAATAATTTTCTTTTGTATATGTTAAATGAGCTCACATATTTTATATCGGATGGTAACTTATTAATAATAATAATAATATTCTATCACATACACACAACACCATCTAGCCCGAACTAAACAGAGCTTGTACTATGGGTACTAGACAATGGATAAACATACATATATACTTTTTTTTTGTAAATACATACATATTATACATAGAAACACCCAGACCAAGACAAACATCCATGTTCATGCACACAAATGTTTGACTTGTGCGGGAATCGAACCCACGACCTCAGGCGTGGCAGTCGGTTACACTAACCACTACGCCATCGAGTCGTCAAAGTAAAGTTTTGTAAGTAAGTATTGTAAAGTTGTGGTCCTTCAAAACTTATGTAATTAATATAAGTAATTAATGAATTCTCTAAAAACTCTTGACGATATAAAATAATAAATACAAAATGTTATTTAGGTAAAATATATCCCCTATTTTCTAACGCTTGCACTAGAAATAATTCCTGTGACGCGGAGGAATTTTAAAACATTCATTTTCAAGAAATCGTGATTTACTGCCACTGCACCGGGTGTTGTGGATTTGATCCCTACACGGGGCAAAAAATTGTGTGATCCGCAGATAGTTGTTCCGACACAATGCTAGTAAAGAAACTTCTGGATCTGGGTGTTATTTGTGTCCATTGTTTGAATGTTTGTCCCCGTAAGATCCGCTTCCTGCTCCTCCGTCCTTGAAAAGATCCCCGCGACACAAGTATTATTTCTAGTGCGGAATTTGAAAAGGAACAAATTAAGTGCCCACAAGTACTTACACCCAAAACTTTTATTTGTGGACCACAATTGCCCGATTTGGGATTCGAAGCTAAATCAATTGTTGCGCCGTCAGCTAAGAGGCAACCGTTAACTCACTGGGCTATCCGTGGAAACAAAGTTAAGCTTTATAATATTAGTGTAGATGTCACCAAAGTAACAAACAAGCACAATGTATGATATTTACAATATACTACTAAGTAAACTCGTCAAGACAATTAGCTTAGTCCAAAAGTGGGCAAGCCCAGCAATATAAAACAACATTCTCACCTGATGATCAGCAGCAGCTGTTGCCAGATGATGCCCAGCTGGCGACCAGTCCACGCCCAACACTGGACCAAGGTGACCTTCGAGGAACATCACGCATCTACCCGTGCGGAGGTCCCAGACTCGACCGAATGCGTCCATACCCCTGAAGAAATAAATATATATGTTAAGAACTACGATAATTTAGCGATAATAAGATATTTAATTGATTTCATTGTACGAACGCGCAAGCGCTGTGACGTCAACGAGTCACGTGAACGGAATCGTTTGGGAATTTTTGAATACCTATATAATTCTAACATATATGAATAAGTGAGACATACGTCAAGGGGCATTCGGTCGGACGCTACGAAGATCAGACCATTCAAACGGGACCGCTGGTTCTCCCAGCACAAATAATGTAATTAGTGCTAAAATTATTCGCAGGAAGTATTTAATGTAACTGCAGTAAAATAAACTGATTGTAAGAAGTGTGTTAGCGTGTCAGCATCAGCCAGGCAGGGATTTGTGTGATTGTATGTCTTCTTAGGGTAGGTAGCCAATGAATTGTATATTTCTTCCGTTTAAAACTGATATATTTAATTTTACAATAATACAAAAATATATGCTCACGACCGTCGTCGTTGAGAGCGAGTACATTCAAAATTTTGAATATTCGCCGATGCTGCAGGCGCCTCACCGCGCGGCCACTAGATGGCGCTACTTGACAAAGTGTGTAGTTGCTATTTGAAATTTGGGCCATGAAACCGCTACCAGAGCACCCTACTGAAGTCGGCTATGCCGCTAACTTCACGCATATATAACGAGCTGTGTGAAGAAACCCAGGATTCAACTTCTTCGTCTTAATGTAACCTTTTTTCTTTCATCAGCTTTTTTTAATGTCCTACTGCTGGTCAAAATCCTCTACCTTGGACTTCCAAATCACTCTGTTGGTGGATATCCCCTGACCTCATGACCCCTATATCTTGGGGGATTTTTGACCCACAGGGCTCAAATTCTTTATAAACTCGACCGAGGTATGACTCCTAGGTATCAGCACACTAAGTTAGAAGTCAATCCATCCAGTGGTTCCGGAGCTATGCCTGTCACTAACATCAATCTGTCACTAACACACAGACCGTTACAAAGTGGTTTCATTAACCTCTTCGAAGAAGACTCTGAGGTTAATAACCATCGGTCGGGAACAGTACTTAGTTACTATTCAAGGTGCAATGTGTATTATTTCCCAGGTGTGCAACCCTAACTACGATATCTACATATCGCAAAGGCAGTTCTTGAGGTATATCCAATTTCATTCTAGAACTTATTTGCCGGATTATTTCAGCCGATGCCGAAAGTTTTACTAACTTCCTCTGCAACAGCGAAGGCAAAAAGAGGATATTACCTTTTTATTTAAAATTGCAAATGGTTCGACGGATGTAGCCGAGCTGGTGAACAAAATTGGCCTGCGCGTACCCTCTGCGCTGTGACGAGGGTATAACTTTACTTACACTCCTGCCATCTCTAGCACCTACAGGCAGAATTCATTTACGATCAGGGCTTGTCGTATATGCAATACAGCATGCCGGATAGTTGATATTGAGTTCTTTAGCACGAGGGTGACTAATCTAAAAAGGGGTTCTGTGTAATGACTTTTTTGTATTTTCTTGTTTATATTACTGTCTCATGTATGCATATATTATAGTTTGCGATCTTACATAATGTTACTTATTTTTATGGTGAACTAAGTAGACGTGTTACTGTCATGTTTTTTATGTGCAATTGCTTTGCCAGAAGGCTTGTCTTTGCCAATAACTTAATCATAGTATTTTTATTTAAACTGTTAACTAGCTCTAAGATTTTTAAACCTAAAATGAATAAAAAAAATTGCCGAGCAAAGCCGCGGGCAGAAGCTAGACGACAAACGGTAATAAGTGTAAAAATTGCATTTAAACGATGTGTCTATGAGTTTCTTACTTACCCAGTAACTGCAAGAGAGCCGTCTCCTTGGAAGGATATGCTATACACTGGTTTCGCGTGACCTTCTTGATGTAAAACTTCAGTCGCTGAAAATAAAGATTTAATACAACATATTAAAAATAATCCAAAATTTTGTAAAGATTGCTCCTATATAATGCATGCAACATTGGACACAAACTATTTTTGGACCACGCAACTGTTTGTCCCGACTGGGATTCGAACCCCCAACACTCGGCGTAGTGGCAGTGGCGTGGCGACTACTGAAACCACTACGCCATCTGTGCAGTCTATCTATGTATATTAAAACTAACGTCCCGCCCGGCTTCCACACCTCGGCCCGGATAGTACAAAACCTTAACAAATTATACACCCAAACCTTCCTCATTAATAATTCTATCTATTGATGAAAATCTGTTCAGTAGTTTTTGAGTTTATCGCGAACAGACAGACAGACAAACAGACGCGACGGGTGACTTTGTTTTATAAAATATAATTAAAGTGAACAGAAAACTTTGAAAAAAGGAGTGTGGGATTTAACAAAGTTAAAGTTTATATAACATTCATTTTTACATTTTAATATTTTTACTAATTTTAAGTAAAATTTATGAAAACGAACGAAAATATAAGCAGTCTGGGTAGTAGAACAGCTATAATTCTAAAAGTGGTTATGGTTGGTAGTGTCATCTTACCTGTCTCCAGGTCCCACAGTCGCCAGGAGTGGTCGAACACTGTAGTGGCGAGGAATCTTCCTGATGGGTGGAACTCCACTCGAGACACGCGCGAAGGACCATGGCCCTCCAAAGATGCCATTGGAGATTCGCTGCAAAATAATATCAATTCTGTCCTAACTTACTAATATAATAAGAACGGTTCTGGAGTGGCGGCCACGCACTGGAACACGCAGCAGGGGTAGGCGTCCTCAAGGTGGACTGCCGACCTGGTGAGGGTTGCAGGAAGCGGTTGGATGCAGGTGGCCTCAGACCGGTCTGTATGGAACACCTTGGGGGAGGCTTATGTCCAGCAGTGGACGTCTTTCGGCTGAGATGATGAATTTATAAATGTCAATGTGAGTTTCTTTGTTACGCATTCACGCCTCAATTACTCGACGGATCATCATGAGATTTCGCATACATGTTGTTAGGTCAACAGGAAAGGGTACCTTTCATCCAGAAAAATAACTATTTTCGACAGATAGAAATTTACTGACAACATGTAGAATAACGGCAGCGAACGTGTGCGTTCCTGAACCTTGCAACTAACATAAGTGTAAATTGTGTAATTTAGTCAAGTCACTAACTCCTATGACGTTCATAAGTGTTACTTTGTGACCTATTGACGTTCATAAGTGTTACTCTGTGACTTATTGACGTTCATAAGTGTTACTTTGTGACCTATTGATGTTCATAGATGTTAATTTGTGACCTAAATGGATAAATGATTTCTGACTTTGAGAATGCTGTGTCATAATTCCTTACCTGACAAAGTTCCACAGATGCACGGTACCGTCGTACGCACAGGAGGCCATGGTGCAGCTCTCCGAAGCTCCCTCAGTATTCGCAGAGCCCTGCTCCATGAGAGCGGCACCGTCTTCAGACTCCTTGGATTCTTTGGATTGTGTGATCTGTGTAATTCATATTTATTTAATTAGGCATTGCTTCACGGATAGTGTGCGTTAAATGGCCACTTTTAACGCGTGTGTTCGATTCCCTACACGGGACAAAAGTTTGTGTAATCTAGGTTGTTCCGAGCCTTTCTTTCTTTTGTCCGTAATTTTTGTAAAGGCCTTCGAAACTGGAATTATTCGAAGTGAGGCAGTTGTCTTTTTTAAATAACCTTATAAAATCATTGACTTAGGGGTCCAGTTGAAAACCAGCGCCAGCTCTAGCTATCTGGCAAATGCTGAACTGGGCACCCTCTGCAACGACTGCGGCACACATATAACTTCTATTTAGTATTTTAGTTTATTTTTAATTATTTATTTGAACGAACTTAGGTTAGTTGATGATTTTCTGATGTATATTGTGTTATGTTTTTCTTCTTGTGTCTCACTGACTTTAGAAATAAACGGCCCTAGCTTTAGTTCTTCTTTTAAAAAAAATAACATGAAGATAAGTGAAGCCTGCCCGCACTGAATCATCGTGGTAGATTAAGGTCTAACTCTTCTCACACTTTTATAATCAAGGCTGACCGGTTTTCTTATTTTCGAAATTCTAGCAGTTTGAATCTACGTACCTTGGCAACAAAGTGTTCAGGTATTTCCGCCTTCGGATGGAAGTTGGCTCCGCTTACGTTGCACTTGTGACCTTTTAGCACGTGGAGTAGTTTACAATCGGGCACTGACCACACCTTGCTCAGACCTGACCTGTGGAACAGACACTATTTATATACGGCGACCAATTTAAATATTGTAATTTATATTTTTTTTATATCTTTCATCGGTGACAGACGGGCCAACGGCCAACCTGATAGTAAGCGGGAACCGTGGCTCATACAGAAGCAATGTCAAAAAAACACAACCAAGTCGCTGCCTACCGGGAGGAAAAGGGAAATGGAGCAGGATGGGGTTTGGGAAGGGAAGGGTGATTGGGCCTCCGGCGCTCTCACTCACCGAACGAAACATAACAGATACTGTTATTTTACGTCTAATAATATAAGTCTACCAACCTACAATGATTTACCAGCTAGGCTATCGTTGCCTCTAAGCAACCTATATAGAAAGGTATATATATATATATATATATATATATATATATATATATATATATATATATATATATATATATATATATATATATATATCAATATAGCCTAGTTTGTAGACCATTGGACTATCCCACAGACTCAACTTGACATTCTACAGAAGAATGCGGTTTGTTGCAGTTCTTTAACACATTGACTGCCATATAGAAGCCCCAAAGGAAAATTTATGTATGTTCGCGGTTATTTGTGACCGACATGGCGTTCAATATCGTTTAAAAAAGAAAAGAAAAGAAATGTTTAGGCAATGCTGTTGTGGAGGAACATGGTGTGATGTCCCTCCAACACAAAGGGAGGATCCTCCGACCAGGCTGGGTGATCGTGCCAGGTGGCTGATGTCAGGAGCTTGTATATTTACTTAATCGCTGTGTAATTGTTACTTGTGCGATTCAGGATTGTATGACGTCATTTTAAGCGCTTATTATGTATAGCGCCATCTGTTAGATGCAGGCGCTTCTTCATCTGTGCGGAATTGCCACATTGTGCTTACAACAGATGAACAGTATCATCTTTTCCCCACAAAGCAAGCTGCAACCCTGCTTCTCTTAGAAAGACTGAAAAAGCCTTTATCATATGAAAAGAAGTAACACATCTTAAGGTTTAGAAAATGATGGATGGCTCACCAGCTAGCTGTGATCAACATCTTGCTGTCACTACTAAATCTGCAAAAACTTATGGGACGCGTATCACCTATCTGGAAATAAAAAATAATCAGTTTTGGTACAGCATATTATAGTAAAGTGTCGTTATCCCAACATATTATAAATGCGAATGTGAGTTTGTTTGTTACGCTTTCACGCCTTAACTACTCGACCGATCAACATGAAATTTTGCATACACGTTGTCAGGGAAACAGAAAAGGACGTACGGTACCTTTTATTCAAAATAAGAACTGTTGCTAACCTAACGTAACTTACATTTACGCGATTGAAGCCGCGAGGAAAATCTAGTTTTTAGAGTTCGAAGAAACTCTTATATAACAGCTTTGTCCGTCCGTCTGTTATATAACTATCAACTCAAGAACCGTAAGAGCTAGAGACTCGCGGTCAACGCCATTCGACTCAGCATAGTCGATATACCTCCGAAATGACTATGACCTTTGACCTCTGACCTCAAGGTCAAGTGATACCATTTTATCGAACTCTAAGATTTACGGCAATTCATGGCCGTTTCTCACTTGTTAATATTTGCATTTCTTGAAATAAACAGACCAGACCATGTTAGGGCAACATAAAGTATGTTTTATAACACCAAAATGTACACATGTATTGACAAATAAATAGTCTTTATCTTGGAGAACTTACCTGACTGCAGTATATAGACATGGCCGACGCCTTCCTCTGTGACTCCTGTTTAGCCGCCGCGCGGACACTGCCGGCTAGCTTCAACTCCTCGCGGGCTTTGATCAACCTGATTATAATATTTAATTAAATTATTGAGTTTTCCGCCAAGAAATTCATAATAGCAGCCCAGAGTTAGAAAATTGGCGGTGTTACATACACGCGTGCGTCGAAAAGCACGCAAAAATGTTGATTCGTGACTGATCTCTCTCCGGACCCATCGGATCATTAGAGTTAGGATCAACTCAAGCATGCTCTCTGTACTTTCTAGTCTTACCCCACAGTGAATATGCTCGCACATGTTCGAGTGCATGACGCTGTTCGCTAGACTATACTTCTTGGGTACGATTATGAGCTCAATTTAATTGGATAAGGTGTATATTTTATTTAGATTTCTAAAGTGCTCAAGCATTTTTCCGCTCAATCTGAGTTGACCCATACGAAACAGAAAGTGCACTTGTGTTTGTGCACTATAATATCCTCCTGCGCAGATGTTTGAATGCAATTGCTAGTCAGATTCCAGGTCTTGATATTAACTCACCTTTGCTTGGCCTTCGGTAATGAGTACCTGGCTATCCACAGCCTAGCCTCTCTTAGCTCTGTAGGCCCTTCGTGGTACCAGGTCCCTTCCCTGCCTCTGTCCCTTTCAATTCTAGCTTCTTCTTCTTCCAACTTCTTGTGTATCGCATCTTCACCGAGACTGAAAAATACCATTTTCTCACATATCTGTTTTTCTAAAAGGTATTTAAATAGTGAGCATGATCGCGTTATTATACAATAACTAGCTAAACATCAAATAAATTTGTAAACATATGTCTTTAATTAAAAATGTTAATTAGAAAGAAAGAAAGAAAAATAATTTATTCAGCATATGCATGCTTGGTTACAAATATTTATATAAGTAAAGGTAATAAGGTTTGGGCAAGTTGTCGAATCCCAACTCAAGTAAGCATTACAAGGTAACATAGCATGTATTGCTGAAAAGGTTACAAGCTCAGCATGTGCTAGGTGTCAAAGACCCAGAGCTGGCACCAATTCATTAATTCATTCATAAATTAACTCTGAACTATGAGTAAATTATCTTTCAACTATTAATGTTATCATCAGTAGGACTTAGTCATATTAATTAAAATAGGGTAGATCAAAAATCGGTGTTTCGACTAATGTTACCGACTGCATACATTGCGGAGCGGGCAAGCTGCCGCCACGAGTTTAACCACGACCCCACGCGCGACAAATATTATTTGTGAGATCTACAAATTATTGTTCTGAGTCTCAGTGTACTTTGTGTCCGATAATTATAGGTTTGTAAATTCCCCCGCGACACAGGGATTAATTCCTAGTGCAGGATATCGAAAATACGTCTGGCCTGATGGTGGTGCAATCAAAGCATATATGGTGATAAGGCCAAGATATGTAATCAGTAATTACTTACTAGCTGAGTAAATCTCTAAGCCTCACTCTTCTCTCTGCAGGTCCTTCACCGAACAGGCACACTGGCTCGCCTAGCTGTCTGAGACTTCTGCGTACCTGTAGAGTTACAACAAAATCATTTTCACATATCTTATCTTATTTTATGTGGGGGCCAGTCAGTGCAGACCGGCGACACTTCGACCCAGGTGGGATCTTTTGTGTCGACACTCTCCCAATTACGACTGCCATAGATGTTCATGGCAGCCGGGACCGACGGCTTAATGTGCTCTCCGAGGCACGAAGCAGGCGATAATTGTCAATCAATACGCACATAATTTCGAAAAGTCACATAACTTCCGAAAGTCAGAGGTGCACGACGTGGGTTCGAACCCGAGACCCTCTGCATTGCCGTCTGTTGGTCTCCCCACTAAACTATCATTTTCACATATAGTAAGTTAATGTACAATACTGGTCCCAGTTTGTTACCCTGTGCTACACCTTGTTTTATATCGGTCCTAGTTTGCTACCCTGTGGTACACTTTAATTTACATGTATTTAGATTCGTGGTTTCAAGTCTTGCTATATGCATTCAGGTGTTGATTTGCATTTCCAATATGGTTTTATTAATATAAGACAATGGGCGTTATTTAACTATATATTGTTAATTTAACCTACTTACTTAGTACTTATATATTTAATTATTGTTAAAAACGTTTATGGTGAGTAGAAAATGATTTACAGTATGAGCTTACAATATTGTCCACTGTAATATAATACTTTTCTTGGCAATAGGCATAAACATGATTATTCAAAATTCTTCTAATACCAATCATTGTCTGTAAATTTACCTGCTTGACAACCATACGGTATAATATTAATTGACTAATGAACATACTTCATCATCATCAGTGGAGACGTTCAGCTGCCGAGCTTTACGTCTCCTCTCAAACTCCTCAAGTAAGGCTTTCTTGTCTCTCGACATTTCTTCTTCAAGCTCCATATATTCTGAGAAAGGAAATAATTTAATTTAATTGTATTGCTGAATGTTATCCTTAAGCTTACTATGATTTTAGGTACCAATTAAAAAAGGGTGAATCAATGGTTTTCTAATGGGTACAGTTCTGGAGTCCATGCTGTTTATGATAACTCAGCACAAAACAATAACATTTTAGCTAAACCAGGAATCTAAACCGGCGGTCTTACTGCACTATGCTGCCTTGAAACTTTACAAGGATAGCTACTAATATTATAAATGTGAAAGAGTGTTTGTTCTGTTGTTTATTTATCATCCAGCAACAGTGTAATAGTTGGACATCAATTTATGGATAAAGATAGTTTATGTATTAGAGAATAATGTTTGCTTACTATCCTGCAAAATTCATGCGTCTTGTGAAGTAGTTATTATCCTTAGAATCAGGTGAGAGAATCATCTTGTAAAAGCTAGTATGTATTCCCACTACGATAATTTAAAAACCTCTTTGCTTTAAGATAATAATATAGTTCTTACCGCTTGATATTTGTATGTCTCCCAATTCTTTACCACCCATATCTTCAGCGCCTTCTTTGGCGGCTGCGGCGAGAGCCGCCAGCCTTGCCTTCTCCTGTTCCTCCAAGGATCCATAGTGGACATGCTTCGATTTTTTTGCCACCAATATAATATCATCATCATCAGACATTTTGAGGTTATCTTAGAATTTAGCCTAGATGTAACTCGTACCACGTTTAAGATTTTCAATAGACAAAGAGGTGCTGAAATAAGAGTTAAATCAAGAAATGCTAAGAAGATAACAACGGAATTTAATATTTATCCCTAACGTTGTTGTCAATCACATATACGTATCACGTTTTGATTTACGCAGACTCTAGAAGCGGAATTTTTAAATAATCGACTTAATCTACTGCTTTAGAATTTTTATTTTTATAATTTACTATGTTTTAATAGAAAGGTAAATAAGGTTTGAAGTCTATATAAAATAAGTATCATTGGTATTTCATTTCATCCTTAGTTGTCCATATAAAAATCTTGCGTGTAAAGGAACAGTACCATAGACCAACTATAGTGATACCAGTAATTAAAAATATGTTATTGTGTGACAAAATGCCCAAAGAATATTATTGTTTGTTATTAGACTTATACATAAGTACACTAGCGAAAAGTTTACGCCTTTGAATATGTCTTTAATTTTTTATAAATTCGATTACAAAGGTTGACTTACTTTTATACGAACCAAACGTTTCACAGAGAGAAACATGTTGGATAATTCTTAATTACACTGACAACATTAATATCTATGGTCGTTGTTTACGTCAGTGCTTTACAACAATTATTGTCGCTTTATTGGATAAAAATCTAATTAAAATGTAAAACAACACGAAATTTATTCAAATTAAAACTAATTATATTAAATAAGTTTTATTTTTTATGTGAAAACATAGTTTTAGTTAGTCATTAGAAAGATAACCTACAAACTGTGTAATAATACAGTTGATATCTAGTTTGTGTGATTATTTGGTGATTATCATGGCGCTGCAACTGTCTAGGCGGGAAGTAGAAGACCTAAGGTCATCGCTAGACCGCGCTATATACAGGACTATTGGCAAATCGGACAGTTCTTTATTAACTACTGTATCATCGTGTCTTACCAGTGGGTAAGTAATTATCTATTCATATCTTATTGGATTTAATGTTATAGTAAACATAATATATTATAAACATATTAATAATAATAGACAAAAGCCTAAAAACATATTGTAACAAATTATGTTCCAACTTAAACATTTGTAGGGGAAATGTATTGAGTGCTCTTGTGTTAGCCAAATTAAATAAAAATTAAAGTGTTGGCAGTATCCCTACACACTCACATAATTCAATAAATGGCTGCGATACATACAATGAACATAACCAGCTATCATATAGGGTATACATATTTGTTAGCGGAGGTACTGCAACATCTTTTTTACCAAATTGTCTCATAGTGACTCAGTATAGAGAGAGAGAGAGACCCAGAGCTTAGAGAGAAAATATTAATCATATTATTAAGTTCTATATTTTAGAATTATTAAACGCAAACAACCATATTCTTCAATTAGCCAGCAAATAGACATATTTTCTGGGTCCTAGGTTAGGATGATCGAAGTAACATTGACACACAAATTATACTTTGTTTAGGCAGAGGCTGAAACATAAGTATTGCCTGATCCAGGATTTATCCTAGATATAAATCCTGGATCAGGCAATATTGTCAGTTATTGAATGAGAAATAAATATGGATGATTTCTTAGATTTTGTTTAGTTGTCTCAGTGTCAGTAGTGCAGAAATTGGCGAGACAACGCAATTGTAATAGGCTTGTATTTACTCATAGTTTCATGGAACAAAACTACAAACATTAACATTTTTATTACTTTTGTTGTCATTATTGTCATTATATATATATATAACACCAGCTGAACCGACAGTTGTTGTCCTGACAAAGTATATAAAATACATTTCACATAATTAAATTCAATATCAAAATGTCAGTCCAAAATGTTTCGCAAATTTCCATTTATACAAACCTTATCATGACTGTTCCAAACACAACAAAAAAACAGCCAAATCGGTTGAGCCGTGCTTAAGTGATGGTCTGTCATACATACGGCAATTGATTTTTATTTATATAGGTATCAAAATTATTTTGTCCCTTCTCACTTTTCAGCTATGAACGCAGAAAAATCATAGACAAAATTTCATCCCACATAGATTCAAAGAAAGCAAGCAAATTAGCTGACAAAATCATTGCATTAGCCCAAGAATTGATTTCTTCGTCAAAATCCTCTACCAAGCGCAAACATGACACTGGAGATCGGGATAAGGACGTTAAACGTTCAAGACATGACGATGTTAAGGAGGAGAAAGAGCCGAAAGACGAAAAAGACAGAAAAGAGGAGAAGAAAAATGGAGTGGAGGGACCAGCGGTCACACCGGAGGGCGAGACGGTTGGCTCTAAAATGGCAGTGCTAAGTGCGGATAGGATAAAAGTAAGATATATTATTTGTGGTTGACAAAGCACTCTTTTACACCAGATAGAACTTGGAATTTATTATGATGAAAATTTTACTACCATTCATACATGGTTGGTGTAGCAGGCAATCAGTCGCGTCTTTGATGAGTTCAGCTCGCAGGACCCAGGACAAATATTTGTGTGGTCTACAATAAATTGCTTTCAGCACTGTGTAGTATTTTATGTTCATTGTTTGAATGTTTGTGACACAGGAATTATACCTTTTGTGGAAGTTGTCTTTTAGAACAAGCATTGTTTTAAAATAACCCTTCCAGTTGGCATGAAACAATCTTCCAGAAAAGCTAATATATATTTGTACGCAAGATAATTTAACTAAATCTTCTTTACAGCTTATGATGGCCAACGCTCAGAAGGAGATAGAAGAACGCAAGCGTGCGCTCCTGGCCATGAAGGGAGGAGATACCAAGAGTACCGGTGTGAGTGCTGCGGCTGCCACCGCCCAGCAGCTGAAGTTACAGGTCCAGAGTAGCATACCTCCTCCGAGTGTCATCAAACCGGTGTTGTACTCTAGACCAGGTAATGACCATATGGGTAAAATGCTTTTTTTAAATAGTGTAAAATGCGTAGATCGCTTCATTAAAAATTTTTAGTATAGAGTAAAGATGTTGCGAATATTCTCATTCGCATCCGCAATTGCGGAGCTTCCGCATCGATTTCGACATCTGCATCCGCATCCACTATAATCAAAGCAGATGTTAATGCGGATACAGATATAGTGCAGGTTGCGACAAGAAAGAAAATGGGTGAGCCGATGAATGGCGCGATGATTCTTCAAGTGAAGATGAGAATCAAGAAAAACCAGAGAATGGTAAAGCTACCAATATACTCAAAAAGAAACTGGTATTTAGCTCAAGCAAAATTAAGGTCAATGTAAATCAAAATCTACTTAAAAGGTAAAGCATTAATTGAGAAGGATTGAAAATATCATGAACAATAGCACGCAGATTTGTATTTCCGTCACCAGCCAGGGTTCCTAGTAAACAGTTGTTCAGTAGTGCGTGTTTAATTTATGAACCTTTGTAAAACAGGCTTGAACCTGCAACGGCTGTGATATTAGATACCTTTTATTTAATAAGATGCACAATTTTCATCAACATCCGCATCCGCAATTACAAAGCTTCCGCATCGATTTGGACATACGTATCTGCGGATGTGAGCCTTCAAATATCCGTAATCGCATCCGCATCCGCGGATATCAAAAAATCTGCATCCGCAACATCCCCGGTGCAGAACAGAATAGTCTTATGGCATAAATGTGCGCTAACAAGAACAGCCGCATTACAGTCTATGCTTTTATAAGGAAAGTGATATTGTCATTAACAACATGGTGTCTGGACCAGGATGTGCAACATTTAAGACAGGACAAGTCGAAATCGTATATATAAGGCACCAGCGAAATTTGAGGGTAGTCAGTACTTTTTTTTATTTTTCTGCGGAGTTTCGGAGATGTTATGTCGGAATCACCGGAATGGCGACATCCCGGTAATACGGACTACACCTACCATGGTATTCCTCGTCATAACTAAGGCCGGCGGGGCCGCGCGTATCACTTTCACATATCATCGCGACCCGCCGAGGTGTCGACCTGCCGTATGAAACGGCAGGCCTCTACACAAATCGATCTACCCTATTTAGAGATAATTTTATTCCTTACGGTTTGGTGCAAGCGACACTAAACAACAGAATGGCACGCGTGGGAACACGCATGCCGCGAGGGTAATCAGTACTGCAATAAGTAGAATTTCTTAAGTAGAAATTTTTAACTGCCTCTAGCGTAGCGGTAGAGGACGTGACTGCTGTGCATGAGGTCTCGGGTTCGAATCTCGAGTCGGGCCAACAAAAAAGTTATTGGGTTTTCTGTTATGAAATCTCAATAGCAGCCCGGAGTTAGAAGGTTGGCGTTGTAAGACACCCCCGTGGCTCAGAAAGCACGTAAAGCCGTTGGTCCTGCGCCTGATGTCTCTCCGGTCATGTCGGATTATCCGTCCCATCGGATCATGAGAGTTAGGGAACAGAGAGTGCACTTGTGTTTGCGCACATACTTGTGCACTATAATATCTCCTGCGCTGATGGCCAGTCTCCGTTAAGATTGGCCGAAATCCGCAGCCGTGCATGCGCTATACGGGGCCGGTTCCCTTTTAATCTGGCCCACTTTATAACTTTTCTGCTCCAACAGCCATCGGTTCTGTACGCTATGTGCCCTATCCAGCAATTCAGCTTGGCAATCTGGAGAGTTATCAAAATATGAGTAACAGTGTATTGTATTTTCAACAGCCGTGAATGCTATGAGTCAGGAAGAATTGGAGAAACAGAGGAAGATAGCTGAACTGCAAGCCAGGATTCAGAGGAAATTGGCCGGTGAGTGCATTCTGCAGTATTATAAGTCTTTATCTATGAAATTGTCCTTTATTATGTAATGTTGTATTCTTTAGGCCTAGTGGTTTTAGTTGTCGCCTGGCCACTGCCGCCGCGCTAAGTTCGATCCTAGTGGACAAAAATTTGTGTGATCCACAAATGATTGTTCCGAGTCTGGGTGTTCTTTGTGTCCATTGTTTGAATGTTTGTAAAGTGCCCCGCGACACAAGGATTATTCCCAGTGCGATAGTTGTCTTAAAAAACAAGTGAGAAACGGCTATGAATTGCCGTAAATCTTAAAGTTCTAAAAAATGGTATCACGTTTCCTTGAGGTCAGAGGTCAAAGGTCATAGTCATTTCGGGGGTATATGGACTATGCTGAGTCGAATGGCGTTGACCGCGAGTCTCTAGTTCTTACGGTTCTTGAGTTGAAAGTTGTATAACAGACAGACGGACGGACAAAGCTGTTGTATTAGAGTTTTTCGAACTCTTAAAAGGGAAAATGGCTATATCTCACCTTCGGTAAGACAATGAGATAACTTCTTAATAGAAAAATACATAATGAATAAATAAAAATGATTAACCTTCTGTAAAGAACATGCACTATGCACAAAAGTTAAGGGCTCATTTCAACAATAATTAATTTACACTATGAGCAAAATACTCCGACACGGAATGTAAAAAAACATTTATGTGCCTTGCCTTTGAACCTCTTAACCAATCCAGTTATCAAAAATACAAAACAACTATTCAAACAAATGAAGACTATCAAAAAAAAATTTGTGTGGGGATCGAACCCACAACACTCAGCGAGGCGACTACGCAAACCCCTACGCCATCCTTATACTATGCAGAATACGCTAATCCTGTTTTCTGTCAAAGAGTATGAGAGCTAATTTGCATTGATTTTCTGTTCGGTTCCCAGGCGGAGCTTTAACCAGTACAGTGGGGTCAGGCCCTGCGCCATTGATCCTGGATCGGGAGGGTCGTACTGTTGACACCAGTGGCAAAAGGGTCCAGCTCACCCATGTGGCCCCTACGCTAAAGGTACGACTAATATTTAGGATTCTATTATAGCGGTAGGGAATACGACTGCTGTGCATGATTCCTCGGGCTCAATAATATTTTTTCAGGTTTTTCTTTTTTGTTTATACTGCTAAGGTGGCAAACAAACATACCTGATGGTAAGTGGTCACCGTAACCTATCTATGGACGCCTGCAACACCAGAGGCATCACTTGCGCGTTGCCGACCCTTTAGGAAAGGAAGTGGGAAGGAGAAGGAGCGGGAAGTGGGAAAGAGGGTGATTGGGCCTCCGGCACTCTCACTCACCGAACGAAACACAACAGTAGGAATACTGGTACTTCACGTCGGTATTCTGTGAGAGGGTAGTCCTTCCCCGGTCGAGCCGGCCCATTCATGCTGACATCAGTGAGGCTCTACTAGTCTGTTAGAAACACAGTACAAACTCGGATTCTGGATACGGCAATTGCTTCGCTGCCTACTACATCGGATCTAAAGATATATCACAATACGCCAGCTATGGTTTCAGTAACCACGTACTAGAGCTGTTTGTCGTTCAATATGCACATATTAAAATGCTCTACTACTAATAAGAATTTAATGACAGAAAATTCTAATAACTCTATGTCCGATATGGAAATCGAACCCTAGACTTCAAGCACAGCAGTCACATACACTACTCCTGTGTCGCCGTGGCAGTCAAAGCAATAATATTCAATTTTATTTTTGAATGTGTCAAGATAACAGCATAGTAACAAAACAAAAATAATATGACGTTATATGACGTTGCATGACGTATTTTAATCTAGTTCCAAGCAAATTCTATCCTATTCTAGGCCAACATCCGCGCCAAACGTCGCGAGGAGTTCCGCGCGCAACTATCAGGCGCGGCCACTTCCGAGCCCAGCACCAGCGCCGCGTGGATCGATGAGCGGGTGGCCTCCAAGCCGCCCGCCAGGGTCAAGCGAGCGCTGCGCTTCCACGAGCCCGGCAAGTTCAGTCAGATGGCAGAGAGACTGCGGATGAAGGTACGTGACGTAGAGTTGTGGTTGTGAAGTGAATTCACGTGACCCGCCACTGGGGCCACGTAAACCCAGTGGTGGGTCACGGAACGGTAAATGTAATAGTTTGAAATATATCAGAAATGGTGGCACAGGACTGGACATTGAGATCATAACCCTCCATTAGAGGCGTGACTCGCTTTTAGAGACTCATGATTCCCCATTAGGGGCACGTAACACTTTATTGGGGTACATGATCCAGCATTAGGGACACGTGAGTCGCCATTGGGGTCACATGAACCACCATTAGAAGCACGTGGTTCACCATTAGGGGCACATGACCCACCATTAGAGTCACTTGTATGTTATGTGATAGTTTAATTTCATGTGTAATTTGGTAAAAATATTTTTTTGCTGATATTTAGTAGTTTGTTAAATATACTAAAACAAGCATAACGGATATTTGCCCTTCTATAATAGCTATAGGATATACAAGAAGAGGCCCGTGCCCAGCAGGAAAAACAGGACTAATACTTTTTTCTTTTCAGGCCCAACTAGAAAAACTTCAGAATGAAATATCGCAGATAGCTCGTAAGACTGGCATATCTTCAGCTACTAAACTGGCATTGCTAGCAGCTGACACACCACACTCAGACAGAGTGCCAGACATTGAGTGGTAAGTACTTACCATCTTATGGTAACTCATGACCACTCCGAACATCGGTCTTAGTAACCTATAGCTGACCCGCGCAACTTCGTTTGCTTCACATATGAGAATCTTCCCCGTCTTTGCAACATTTTTCATTGATGCTCCGCTCGTATTGGTCGTAGTGTGATGTTATATATCTTATAGCCTTCCTCGATAAATGGGCTATCCAACATTAAAATAATTTTTCAATTCGAACCTGTAGTTCCTGAGATTAGCGCGTTTAACATTATAACCAAACAAACAAACTCTTAAGCTTTATAATATTATATTAGTATAGATTTAAACTAGGAGATATGATAGTGCAGGCGTGTGTGCGCGCAAGTGCACTCTGTTCTCTAGCTCTCACAGTGCGATGGGACGTCACCGACACCACCGAAGAGAAATCAGGTGCAGGACCAACGGTTTTACGTGACAGAGGCTTGGAGGTGAAACACAGCCAACTTCCTAACTCCGGTCTGCTATTAAAATTTTTGGTCTAGCAATCTTATTCAAAATCGAAAATTTGTTTATTCATGTAGGTCACAAAATAACACTTATGAACGTCAAAATTACACTTATTAATGTGAGTTTACATTTACCTGTTGCCATGTTCAGCAGAGCAAAGGCGTAGAACCAATGAGAAGAACTGGCGAGAAACTCACGGCCACTGTTTTCAATCGCCAAGTTTACAGTATTGTTTATATCAAAAATCTTTTCTGTAAGTAGCTGCAACCATTAAACCACTTACCACTCATAAAACACTCAAGCAATAAGTCCCTAATATTTCAAAGTTAGCCTCTAATGATAGTTTTCAGACTCCATACAGAAAATTTCCTTACTAATGCCAGCACTTTTCTGGAACCAGGCATCTCACAATAACAAATATAAGCGTTTTTATACTTGCCCACGTTTGCCCACTTTTGCCCACTTTTGCCTACAGGTGGGACAGCGTGATCCTGATGACGCCGGAGGAGCGCGAGTCGCGACGCCGCGCCGAACCGGCGACCGCGGACACTCGTACCGACAGCCAACGCGTCGACGCCTGCAACACTGGGGAGGATGATATTGTTGATAATCTGAACGAGGACGCCATTACCAACCTGGTGGAACATCCACAACAACTCCGACCACCCAGTAAGTAGAATTAAATCATAGATGTGTACTAAGATCGCAAGAAAACGTGTCCGCATTAAGAAGAGTGAGCTCGCACATTACTCGCACATTTGATTGAGAATGACAGTGTATAATTTTCAATATGGGTGAGCCTGATAATACTATATTGATAATTTAGATGTCATGTTGGCATTGTGTGACAGCTTAGTGTCTAAAAGGTTGACCATATTAAACATATAAATTCATGTCTTAGGAAATAGGATAACTTTTAATGAAAAGAATCATACTGGTACTTCTTCTGGGTGTTTTTTGTGTCCGTTGTTTGAATGTTTGTAAATGTCCCGCGACACAGGCATTATTCCTAATGCGTATTTATTTATGAGCAGAAATTTTGGATCCAGTGTGGATATTATTAAAATAAAAAACAATTTTTACATGATATGCGACAATTAAAATAGACAAAGTATAATTTATAAAAGTGATTTATCTATATATATAAAACTCTTCCGTTACTGAGTGACTGACAGACAACGCACAGTCGAAACTACTGAACGCAAGAAGCTGAAATTTGGTATGTATGTTCCTTGGAGAGTGTAGGGGAGCACTAAGAGAGGATTTTTGGAAATTCCAAAGTTGAAAGGGGTGAAACCCGATATTCACACGGGAACGGGATTTACGCGGGTGAAACCGCGGGAAAACTACTAGTTTTATATATAATATGCATATAGGTAGATGTATTTAGATGTATTTCACACACATTTCATTTAATATGGTTTTAATTCTCATATAATAAGACGCAGGCCTAACTCCGTACTTGAACAGAACATTTCTTGACTGGAAAACGCAATAAGACTATGTCTTACTCAGACATTGAACCGCCTTATACTCCACAATTGCCCATATAATAGGGAAAGCCTAATTCTAATATTATAAATGCCAAAGTCAGTTTGTTTGTTACGCTTTCACGCTTTAACTACCGGACCGATTATCATGAAATGTCGCATACACGTTGTCAGAAATACAGAAAAGGCCATAGGGATAGATATTTTTTCTGGATATGCCATAGGGATATCCAGAAAAATACTGTTTATGAAGGATAGAATGGCAAAAGCTCTGTATTAACCTGTACCTCTGCTGGGCGCGGGCCTCTTCTGTGTGAGAAGGGTTAGGCCATAGTCCACCACGCTGGCCTAGTGCAAGTTGGCAGACTGCACATAATATCTTAGAGAACATTATGTATAACTGTCAGACATGCAGGTTTCCTCACGATGTTTTCCTTTACCGTTAATGCGAGTGATAATTAACTATTTAATACGCTAAATAATAGGGTAACTAATCAATACTTACTAATACCCACAGCCGAGCCCCTCAAACCCACATACATGCCAGTGTTCCTCACCAAGAAAGAGAGGAAGAAACTTCGGCGCCAGTCCAGGAGAGAGGCGTGGAAAGAAGAACAAGAGAAGGTCAGGCTCGGGCTTGAAGCGCCACCAGAACCTAAGCTGAGGTGAGTAGGAGTTAGAAAGAGATAAAGGGAGAAAAGAAGAGATAAAGTGAGAAAGAAAGAGTTAAAGGGAGAACGAAAGAGACAAAGGGAGACCGAAAGCCCACCTTTTCATAATTACATTTGTGTTGTGTATTACCAAAGATTTAAATAGGTAATTGACACTACTTAATGAAATTTGGCTCTGTCTCCTTGTAAGCCTTCCAAAGAGAAACAAAATATAATAATAATATCAGCCCTGTATATGAACTGTCCCACTGCTGGGCACCGGCGTTCTCTCACTGTGAGCAAGGCAAGGCAACTACCCACCATGCTGACCCAGTGCAGGTTGACAAACTTCACATAATATCTCCGAGAACAAAGGTAAAATCTCAGACATGCAGGTTTCCTCTCGATGTTTTACTTCACCGTTGAAGCGAGCAATAATTTGAGAAGTCAGAGACGCACATTTCGGTATTGAACTGGAGACCTCCGCCTGGCAGTCCAAGGGTCTCCTACTTGGCTATCGCTGCTAGTTCCGTACATCGATAGCACGAAAAATGTCTACAATAGGAAGCTTCTACCCTAACTAATATTATAAATGCGAAAGTGAGTTAGTTTATTTCGTCATCACGCATTATTTACTCGACCGATCATCATAAAATTTCGCATACACGTTGTCAGAAAAGGACATAGGGTACATTTTATCCAGAAAAATTCTTGTTGCCGACGGAGAGAAATTTATTGATTAAATCTAAATCTACATTAACGCGACCGTAGCAGTAATTTAATACTTTTGTATTTCAGGATATCGAACCTAATGCGCGCTTTGGGTACGGAGGCCGTGCAGGACCCCACAGCCATCGAGGCGAAGGTCCGCGAGCAGATCGCGAAGAGACAGAAGACACATCTCGAAGCGAACAAGGCGAGGGCGCTCACTAAAGAACAGAAAAGAGAAAAGGTTAGTCATTTTACTAGGTTTTAAGTTTGATTTCCATGTTGAGCAATTGTATTTTATGTATACTTTTATTTTGTCTCATTCACAGCATACTTACTTACTTACTTCGCTGGCTCAACGATCCAAAGTGGATCTTGACCTCCGACATTAAAGTGCGTCATTCTTTTCTGTTTTGTGCCAAGTCAGACCAATCCAGCACATTCATCTCTTTCAGGTCTTTAGTCATTTCGTCTTTCCAGCGGTACCTTGTGCGACCCACAAGACGACGTCTGGTCTGTTGCCCGAAATATGCTCTTTTGGCAGTTCGATCCTCTCCCATTCTTGCCACATGTCCGAGCCAGCGAAGTAGGCTTTTATTTCTCCGATGATATTCGGCTCTGACACTATATCATTCACAACAGCTTTTTCATATTCATTCATATACAAAGTGTAACAGAAAGGTGTGCTCATATGGATTGAGATGGAGATTAGGAAAATATAGAGTTTTAATATGTTGTAAATGATTTTCAGGTTGACAGGAAGATAAGAGAAGATACAAGTATGGGCGTGAACGTTGCTGTATATAGGTAATTATTATTTACTTATTAGTTATATTACATTTGCTATCGTGTCGTGTTGCGTATTTATAATTTTATATAAACTACGGTAAGAATCATATAAAGTAGTTCGATTTCAACGTAGGACGTTACTATTATGTTAAGAGTTAGGATGTAGGTTCGAATAAAATGTCAGTTGTACGACGTAAATCTACATTCATAATAGTTTTTACCTCCGTATTCAGAAAGATTAGAATGCGGTAGAAGCGTGTCTTTTTGGAGTAATAAAGATTTTTCCATTTTGATAGAGTTTTCCCATACGGCAATGCCGTACCGAATTTTCGAGCAGATGTAGGCGTGATATACCATCAAAGGGGTATGCCTAGTCGAGACATATTTAACATTTCTAATTGTTAATATAAAGTGGTTGGTTTTCCAGTAAGATGCTCATCAAGTACTATACCTAGATACCTTGCATTATGTGCCTGATTTATATCTATGTTTTTATATCGAATGTTAAGTTGTACAGGTTAACTTTTCGAGGCAGCAATTTAGTTATCAAAATAATAACATTATTAAGCGTTTGGTTAATTTCAGCGTCATAGCTTTGTCGATGTTTAAATTTTATTGGTATTGTAATGTCATCGGCAAATAGAACACATTGATTCTTTAATGACTATGGTAGTTCGTTTATATAAAGAAAAAAGAATAATGGTCCCAAAATGCTACCTTGCGGTACACCACAATGATTAATTCTCGGTTGGAAATCATATTGTTCTAAATTGTTTCCTAAATGACTGAATTTTATTATTCTAGTAATCCGTTCCTTTTACTTAAATATGACGGAATCCACTTTTTAGGTCGGCCTCTGACACTGATCTGCTCTAGTTTTCCCAAAAGTCTCTCATGGTTTAAAGGTTAAAAGCTTTAAGTAGGTCTAAAGATAATGCAGTACGCGGTATTTTGTCATCAATATTGTTCATAATTGCCTGTACTAACCTATAAATTGCCAGGTTGGTTGATTTATTATCTCTAAACCTATATTTATTATAACACGCGTCTGTACATAATCTTTTCAAATAATTTTGAAAATATTGGAGGCAGTGCTATTGGTTTGTAGCTATCGACATTAGATTTGTCATTGATATCCTAAACGGCTAAATCTATTTAGATAAAATTTGATGTGTGTATTTGAGTGGGTCTCAGGATGAACAATTGGACCCGATAGGTGGCGCTGCGTTCGGGTATCCCTAGTACACTATATTTATGTGTTGTGACAGAGTGCAGGACCTGTTCGAGTGCGCATCAGCCAAGTTTAAGGTGGAGGCCAACGCTCAGCAGCTACACATGACGGGCTGCGTGGTGCTGCACCGCGGCTGCTGCGTCGTCGTCGTGGAGGGCGGCCCGCGGCAGCACGCCAAGTATAAGAGGTGCGTGCACTCATCACACTCACCAATACTCTCGAACCTTTACAAATTAGTGCTATGCTCCTATCAGCTTTCACTGGAACTGTTCTGAAGAGATCACGTTGAATGAAGTTGTGTTGTTGGTAGTACAACAAGAGGTGCATGTACTCATTACACTCATCAATTCCCTTGAACCTCTGCATCTCAGTACCATGTCCCTACCAGATTCCACGGGAACTGTTCTAAAGATCTCACGTTGAGTTGAGTTGTTGTTAGTACAAGTAAAAGAGGCGCATGCACACATACCCAGTAGCTGAGTGCTACCGTACCCCATAGCTCAGAGACGTGATGATACTTCCCAAAACCACGTTCAGACTCCATGCTATTCTATATTATGTTTAAGATTATAGTAATCTATGTTAATTCATAAGTTTAAAATGTAAAATCTGTTGGCGAAATTTACAATAAAAAAATAAAATATACTGCACCGATGGCATAGTAGTTGCCACTGCCGCCGCGCAGTATAATAATAATAATAATAATAAAGTTTATTGACCAAATTTTAAGTTACAATACATCGGTAATACATATTAGCATAGTATATTATAGGGCACACTCACTTACTTACGTTCAAATAAACTAAGATAGAACTTATCTATAACAAGTAGCAAGGTGAGTAGAAGAAGCATTAAATTATAATACTGGTATCACAAGTAAAGCAAAGGTTCACATACTTGATAAAATTTATAAATGCCCAATGACGGTATACAGAGAAAAGTACTTTACCTCCCGTGCTAGTCAAAGACTGTGTTACGGCAAGGTAAGATTCTCGCTCATAGGATAATAGTCATTACGTAAACAAGTTAAGACACTTTTTACCAAATACTTTTGTTTTGCTGTGAATCATAGTTGACGATAACGAGTTACCTACAAGTTTAGCGTAAACAAGTAGTATATGTAAAGAAATCAGACAATGCAACTACTAACGTTATTTCAATATAAACCAAGTATTTTCACAATAACAATGTTTGTTCAGAATTTCTAATAAGAAAAGCGTGTTAAAATAAAATAAAACAAAAATAAAAAATGATGTTTCCTAAACTAAAACAATAAAATTAAAAGTACTTATAACAAAAGTTGTAGTAAATTTTATAACCTGTATTGTATAGTATTGTGGGTTCAATCCCCAAACGGGATAAAAAATTTTGTGATCCACAAATAGTTGTACCGAGTCTGGTTGTTCTTTGTGTCCGTTGTTTGAATGTTTGTAAAGTCCTCCGCCTTATTCCTAGTGGGGGAGTTATCTTTTAAAATGAATAAAAAAATATGTTCGTCGGTTCAAAACACCTCTCGTCTCACCTCCATACTGGTTTAATTCCAGGTTGATGCTGCACCGTATCAAATGGGAGGAGGACTTGATTAAAGATACGGAGGGCAACGAAGTCCCGAACACTTGCTACCTCGTGTGGGAGGGCTCCGTCAACCAGAGGGCCTTCGGAGAAATGAAGTTTAAAGTGAGTATACATCCTAACTAATATTAAAAATGCGAATGTAAGTTTGTTACGCTTTCACGCCTTAGCTATTCAATCGATCAACATGAAATATCGCATAAACGTTGACGGTGTTACAGAAAAGGACATAGGGTACCTTTTATCTAGTAACAAGTGTGAAACGGCTATAAATTGCTGTTAATATTAGAGATCGAAAAATTTTTGTCACGTGACCTCGAGGTCAGAGGTCAAAGTTCATAGTCATTTCGGAGGTATATCGACTATGCTGAGTCGAATGGCGTTGACCGCGAGTCTCTAGCTCTTACGGTTCTTGAGTTGAAAGTTGTATAACAAACAGACGGACGGACGGACGGACAAAGCTGTTGTATATGAGTTTTTTCGAACTCTAAAAAGTACTGTTACTAACCTAACCTACATTTACGCGAACGAAGCCTCGGGCAAAATCTAGTTTTTAATAACTCGCCTGCACGGGTGGTGGTTTAAGTGATCGCCTCGCCGCTGCCACTGCGTCTAGTGTTGTGGGTTCGAATCCCACGCGGGACAAAAATATGTGTGATCCACAAATGGTTGTACCAAGTCTGGATGTGCTATCTGTTTGTTGTTTGAATGTTTTTATGTCTAAGAGCGGGAGCTGTTTTAAAAAAAAATAGACGCTTGGGAGCATCTTCTTACGTGTATACAGAATGAAAACAACGTGAGAACATTTTGCAGTCCGAGAGGAACTGGCGGACCTGGGCATCGGACCCTAGACTTCATGCACGGCAGTCCTACAGTACCTTTGCACCATTGCCACATTATTAATACTGTTCCTTCACCAGGTGATGCCAACGGAGAAGATGGCCCGCGAGCACTTTCAGAAGCACCGCGTCGAGCAGTACTGGGACCTCGCCTACAGCGGCGCCGTGCTCGGCAACACAGAGGAGCCCTAGGCCTCCGCTCGTACAACAATAAACTGTTCACTAATATCTATGCCTTTTATTTGTATTATCTTCCTTTTATATGTTATTAGCAGACCTGACAGACATTGTGCTGTCTGAACGTTGGCTTGTGATGTATTAGGGAAAAAACCCTTCTTGCCGGGATATAAGGTTCAGGAATGATACACAACTTCGCTGTACAACGTATATTGGCCGACTGGCTTGCTACATTTTCAGTGCATGGACGTTACTTATAGCTACCCGCTATTTATAATATTGTTACGTGCTGGGTTCGAGGGATAAGAATTTAAACAATATTACCGATTTAAACTTTTATTCTCACTCAATTTAAAAGACAACACACTACTTAAACACTTTTCCACTCTAACTCTTTCAAACTCTGTGGTATTTTCGCTTCCGTTCGCTTCGATGAACTTGATCGCTTACGATTGTAGTCATATTGTAATAGGAATTGGCTTCCCGCGGCAGTTTAGCCGCACCCTTCAGAGGCCGGACAAAATAACATTACGTGTGTGAGACGCTTCAACGTAATTGTCCTTTGCACTTGCATTAGGTTTTAAGACTACTATCTTGGTGGTGCGCGTGCTCCGGCTTATACGAGGTTAAAAGCGATTCTGGAATTTTCTTAAAGCGCCATATCCGGTACGTTCCTTAACCGGTCGTATACCGCCGCCTCGCATACCAGCCGGCAGATTTGTACTCGTCGTAGGCCGGTGGCTCGCATGCGAGCCACCAAATTGGTTTTACGTTAGCTTAAGCTAAAGCGAAGGCGGCGCGCGGCGTTTTGGCACCAATTTGGTGGCTCGCATGCGAGCCACCGGCCTACGACGGGTACAAATCTGCCGGCTGGTATGCGAGCCGGCGGTATACGACCGGTTAAACCAGACCGAGAAAGTTCTAGCGCTTTCTCTACTCTTCGCGTACTGACAAGCTACGTAATTCAGTAAGACGTCAATAGATGGCGCTGTAACAAATTGTGACAAGGCCGGGCGCTTTCCTACAGTGCCGAGAGATGGCTCTGGCTGTAACAATATATTACAGTAACCGTAGCGCCACCTTTCAGGTCCAAATGTAAATCTAAACCAATGTCATAGTATAAACTTTATTTCAAAATTTTATTGTTTTTAAATAGAATATATACACACATACATAAAATTTTGCAAAACGGTGCAAATTCTCTTATGTGAAGCAGACGAAGTTGCGCGGGTCAGCTAATGTTAGTGTGTATATAAAATTGTATTTAGTCTATCTTTTTGTACGCTCATTTATTGTAAATATGGATTCTCAGTAAGTGAATTATTGTAATTCTTACGAGGATAAAGTTCTTAAACCAGATAAAGACGTTTTCAATCATTTCAATGTCGACTAAAATATTAGGCAGCTAATTTTCTCTTCTTCAGTCGTTCTTGTCATTAGTTCTAGAAAGAGATAAAATTTTGGTTAAACATCGAATATTATTTGAAATCAAGAAAATCAATATGGACTATGGCACTATGGCCTAGCCCTTCCCGCACTGAACAGAGGCCCGTGCCCAGCAGTGGACAGTTTAATACAAGGCTGATATTATTATTTATATATATTGCAATAGTTAATAACATAGATATGAAATCTCACGCCATATGGAACCCTGAATATCACTATCACTACATATTATAAAACAATTTCCCCCGCCGCGTCTGTCTGTCTGTTCGCGATAATCTCAAAAATTACTGAACGGATTTTCATGCGGTTTTTACCAATAGACAGAGCGGTATATAAGAAAAGTTTAGGTGTATAATTTGTTAAGGTTTTACACCCGTGCGAAGCCTGGGCGTATCGCTAGTTATATCTATAGATGACAAAACAAGGTGTACCTTCGAGTGGTCTTCACACATCTGATGGGAAGCTGCTGGTTTCTGGTCACTCCATGGATGTTCACCAGATGTTTTCTCACAGAAGCTGGACGCTTATATCTGTAAAGTAAGACATAATAAGAGAGTTCCTCCAAAAAGAAAAACAATACTTTCGCCTTGGACTGCCACGCAGAGGTATCGAACTCAGTACACTGCGTGGCAGTCCAATAGTTCCCCACTAGGCGATAGCCCAAGACGCTTAAACTGCTATTACAAGTCGTAGATATAAGTATTAAAATACGAATATTTATTGGCAATTGAAAAAGAGTGGCCGTGAGTTTCTTGCAGGTATCTTCTCATAGGCTAGCTTCAGTAAATTCACTAACCAATAAACTATTATGTTTATACGTGTTGCTATATTATCTAAATAAATAAATGACTTTTGTCGTTGAATTTTTTTACAAAAGACAACTTTTGCGTTAAGAGTAATTCCTGTGTCGCGGAGGACTTTACAAACATTCAAACAACGGACACAAAGAACATCCAGACTCGGAACAACCTTTATGGATCACATAAATTTTCGTCACGTGTGGGGATCGAACCCACAACACTCAGCGACCCCTTAAACCAATACGCCACCACTTCTACCTACTACGAGTCTATCCTTTGTGTTCGTTGTTTGAATATTTGTAGACCCGCAATACAGGAATTACTCCTAAAGAGGGAATTGTCAAAAAAATAATCATTTTTGTAATATTTGTGATACATACAGGTCTCTAACTATCGGCCCATTAGCATTCTCGGGTGTATAGCGAAGCTCTTTGAATCTTTAGTATATATTCCACTTTATAATCATTTATGTAACTATATTTCCAACAAACAACACGGTTTTGTCAAAAAAAGATCCACACTTAGTAATCTTCTTGAATATAAAAATTATCTTTGCGGCGCCTTTGCTTCTGGCGGGCAAGTGGACGCCATATATCTAGACTTTAGTAAAGCTTTTGACAAAGTAGACCATTCGCTGTTATGTCTTAAACTCGCACACTACGGTATACATGGGTGTTTGTTAAGGTGGATCACTTCGTACCTGAGTAACAGGAGCCAACTTGTAACTATTAAGGGTTATTCTTCTGTTCCCGTACCCGTCTCTTCTGGGGTTCCACAGGGGTCACATCTTGGTCCGCTCTTTTTTATAGTCTTTATTAACGATCTTATAAATCGATTATCTTGTCCTGCATTGCTATACGCTGATGACCTAAAGATTTATAATAAGATAAACGAGACCACAGATAGTTTGGCCCTTCAGCGAGATCTCAACATCGTTACGGACTGGTGCTTGTCAAACAATATGTGCCTCAATGTGGACAAGTGTTGCGTTATTTCTTTTACCAGAAAAAAGCACAAACTGTTTCACCCTTACTTTATAGAAAATAGTGTGTTAAATAGAAAAGAGGTGGTAAAAGATTTGGGAGTCTTATTTGATAGGGAGTTATCATTCCGTTCACATTACGAGCATGTTGTGAAGAGAAGTAGCAAACTTCTGGGATTTATTATAAGGTCCACTAAAGAGTTTAAGAATGCACAAAGTACCCTGTGTCTCTATTTCAGTCTGGTGAGGAGTATCTTAGAATACTGTTGCCCAATTTGGTCTCCTTATTATAAAACGCATATATATGACATAGAGAGAGTACAGAAAAGGTGCTTAAAATTCCTTTCTCGTAAATTCAGTTATGGTCGCTTAAATTATGCTGAGAGGTTAAGTAAATTTAATGTTGTCTCATTGCAAACCCGACGTCAGAGATACGATTTACTCTATTTGCATAAATTGATTCATTCATCTATCGATGCTCCGGCTTTACTCTCATCTCTCAGCTTTAATATTTCACATAGATCTCGTAATCCTAACATATTTGCAATTCAGACATATAAAAATAATACATCATTTTATAATCCAATAGTAAGAATGTGCAGATCATATAATAAATTAGCACGTGTAAATAAAGAAGTCGATATTTTTGAAATAAATTTTAACAGATATAAAAAGATTGTATCAGGTGTACTTAGTTCCGAAAAGTTCCAAGCCTAGCTGTTATAATGTAAAATTACAGTTATTAAGTTATTACCCGTTTTTAATGATTCATTTGTATCCTACGCTAACAAATTTAAGATTTTAATTAATGTTTATTTTTTGCACGAGTAATCTGCTTTAATATGTACATGTTGTGTACACTACCTTAGGATTACTGTCCGGTTTATATATTATGTTCTTTATTACTACCTACTATGTTAAGACTGTAATCTGTTTGTGTACCTATTATAAATAAATAAATACCCCTTGGGGGGATACGGTGTATATACTCACGTGTCGTTGCACAGGTAACAGTAGTAAGTGTAGATATGGTTATGGACCCTATTCTGATGGTTGGTCAGCTCGGAGCGGCTGCGGAACATGGCGGGACAGCGCTCGCACTGGGACAGGACAAAATGGCGGCGATGACGTCGTCACATACAGACATACACACAATAACAAACTGACTGCACGGATGGTACCTACAGTGTTGAAACTGCTGGTTGAGTTACAAATGATTAAATACTAGCTTTTGCGTGCGGCTCCGCCCGCGTGGTACCTACATCAATAAAAAGTAGCCTATGTCCTTCCTCAGGTTTTAAACTGTCTTTGTACCAAATTTCTTTAAAATCGCTTGTATGGTTTAGACGTGAAAAGGTGACAAACAGACAGAGTTACTTTCGAATTTATAATATTAGTAAGTATTGACAAATTGGTCTGTGTGGTAAATCTTGAGGTAAGCCTATTTCCAGAAGTGGACGTCTTTCGGCTGATATGATGATGAAGGGTTGACTTTCGCCTTGTAGGGCGTACGCCGCGGCTGGTGCCCCATCCCACTTTAGATTAAAACACTCGAATGGCCTCTGCACGTTGGTCCATGAGCTCGTGTAAGCCTCCCAAAGGCCGGCCCTTTGGGCCCTTTTTATCTATACAAATAAATGGAGTGTCTGTTTGTAATGTCAAAATATCAGGTTTTTACTAAATGTATATGAAAGTATATAATATATAGCGATAGCTCAGTGGGGAGACCAACATTGCATTGCAGAGGGTCTCGGGTTCGAATCCACGTCGCGCACCTCTGACTTTCGGAAGTTATATGACTTTTCGAAATGATGTGCGTATTGATTGACAATTATCGCCTGCTCCGTGCCTCGGAGAGCACGTTAAGCCGTCGGTCCCGGCTGCCATGAACATCTATGGCAGTCGTTATTGGGAAAGTCAGTACCCTCTAATATCCTGACACTGGTCTAGCCTTAGGGTATCGTTAGCCTTTGGGTTGCGGAGGTCAGGTGGCAGTCGCTCCGTGTAAAAACTGATATCCAGTCAAATCCGGTTAGACCAGACAAGCCGACCCCAAGTGACTTGGGAATAATAAAGGCTAAGGGAGAAGATATAAAAGTATATAATATTGTTACGCCCAGTGACATCTCTCGGCATTGGGGGAAAGACTCGGCAGTTCCGTCTAATAATTTACACCGCCATCTATTGACATCTTACGGAACTGCGTAATACGGTACGAGAATCTTAGAGAGAATGCTGGTACTTTCTCGAATCATCGTGCTGTTTACACGCCGAGTAGGGCGTTGCTGGAAAGCTCTAGAAGCGCTTTGCCCGCGTATAAATAGGGCGCACGCGCACCGCCGAGTCAGTTTTACAATCGTAAGCGATCAAGTGTTCATCGAAGCGAACGGAAGCAGAAATACTACGGAGTTTGAAGCAGTACAGTGAAAAAGTGTGGTATAGTGTTTGTTGTGTTTTAAATTTAATTGTGTGTTTGAATAAAAAGTGTTTTAGTCGGTAATATTGTTTATATTCTTATCCGTCGAACCCAGCACGTAACAATTGGTGTCAGAAGTGGGATAAGAATATGCCAGTACTACCGAAGGAGGAAGTGGAAGGGGTGCGTACCAGGAACCAGCGCCAGCAAGATGTGGACCAGAGGCGCTTTGGAGACGCCCCCTCGCCGACGTCAGGTGAATCACGTGACTCCGCGGCTGCAGCGGAACTATCTAGTGCAGCTCACTCGCCGGTGAACCCCGACCTCGCGACTCTGATGGCGTTTATGCAGGAGCAGGCACGCCGCCAGGAGGAGCAGGCACGCCGCCTCGAGGAACAGCTGCAACGCGATAAGGAAGAGGGCATGCGCCGCCAGGAGGAGCAGGCACGCCGCCTCGAGGAACAGCTGCAACGCGATAAGGAAGAGGGCATGCGCCGCCAGGAGGAGCAGGCACGCCGCCAGGAGGAGCAGGCACGCCGCCTTGAGGAACAGCTGCAACGCGATAAGGAGGAGGGTATGCGCCGCCAGGAGGAGCAGCTGATGATGTTAAAAGACCTCAGCGCAACGGTTGGCAAGGAGATGAAGGAGGTGAAAGAGCAAGTCCAACGCCACGAAAGTCGCATCGCCGAGGTGGAGAAAACGATACGTGGGCTCAAGGCTGGCGATGGGATCGTGGCACCTGCGGTCGTGGCGTCTTCACCACGAGGCTTTAAAGTCCCACCATTCGACGGATCATCGTCATGGTCAGCCTATAAGATCCAGTTCGAGGCCGTCATGAAATCGAACGGGTGGACGCAAGAACAGGCTCTGACCGCTCTCACCTTGGGGCTTCGTGACCAGGCCTTGACCGTGTTAGAGGCGCTTGGTCAAGACATCACGTACGAGAAGCTGTTGGAGGCATTAGAAGCGAGATATGGCGACGCACATCTGGAACACGTGTTTCGCGCACAGCTGAAAGACCGATCGCAACGTGTTGGTGAAACCTTGCAGCAGTGGGCCCTGGAGGTGGAGAAGCTGGTTCGAAAGGCGTACCAGTCCTCACCTGTGCTCATCGACGGCAACCTCGTTCAAGCTTTCACCGACGGGATCCGAGACCTTGAGGTTAGGGCCGCAGTAAGACTCGGACATTTCAAAAACCTGAAGGACGCCCTAGCCCACGCTCTGGAAGTGGAAGCAGTACGACGGGATGATCGAGCTCACCGTATCAGGGAAGTGTCGACTTCGCTCCGGTGCTATAGCTGTGGTGAGAGAGGCCACATCAGGTTGAGCTGCCCGAAGCGAAGGAGTCCACGCAGCAGTAACCAGTCGCCGGTAGAAGGAACACCTGATGTGCCTGCCGGGCAACAACAGCAGGGAAACGAGTAGACGCCAGGACTACGGGGCGGGTGCTGGCTGGTGATAGGAGAGCCCCAAGGATCTCGATCTCACAATCGTGTGACGGAAACAGCCTGATTATCGAAGGCGAAATTAACAGAATGCCGTGCAAGATGACATTGGACACTGGAGCTTCTCGGACAGTCGTCAGTTTCCGACTAGCAAGACGGTTTCTTGGGGACTACTACGGGAACCATGAATGTATACATCTAAGAACAGCTACCGGTCAGCACATAACCGTCCGAGGTGAGAAGGGGGTGGACATGAAACTAGGTAATAAAATTTACCGCCACAACGTCATCGTGGCTGACATAGTGGACGACTGCATCCTGGGTTTAGACTTCTTACGGAAGCATCACTGTGAGATCGACGTTAGTCAAGGAGTATTGAAGTGTGGCTCAGAAGAAGTATTCATGGAGGGCGCATCATCAGGCAAAGTGTACTGCCTGAAGAAAGTAGTACTTCGTCCGAGGTCGGAAACAATCATACCGGTTTGTCTACCAAGGAATCCTGATCAGGAAAATCGATGTGTAATTATAGAAGGGTTGGACAACGATGCTTCATGGAAGATTGCACGCACTCTGGCTAGGAATACCAACGTTACATCGGTACGTGCACTGAACCCAAGCGACAAAGAACTGGTACTCAAGAAGGGCACGATATTGGGCACCTGTGAAGGAGCAGTTTGGATGCGTAGATGCCATGAACAGCCTACCAACGCCAAAGTTCAAGGGGCAAGGTACGACGTATCTTCTCTCTTGAAGGACTGCCAGAATAACCTGTCGAGAGAAGAAAAGAACAAGGCTGAGACGATGTTAAACCGGTTTGCCGACATCTTCTCGACAAGTGATGCTGACATAGGCAAGACTGCCCTAGTTCAACACAAAATAAACACAGGAAATGAGGTACCGATTCGCCAGCGACCAAGACGTGTACCAGTGGCACGGGAACATGAAGTTGACACTATGATCGAGGGTATGGTGAAAGAAGGTGTGATTGAGCCTTCGTCCAGTCCATGGTGTTCACCAGTGGTTTTGGTTAAGAAGAAGGATGGCAGCATGCGCTTCTGTGTGGACTATCGTCGGCTAAATGACATCACAAAGAAAGACAGTTACCCGTTGCCAAGGATTGACGACACTCTGGATACGCTAACGGGGATGAAGTGGTTTTCTACACTAGACCTAAAAAGTGGCTACTGGCAGGTCGAGATACATCCTCGAGATAAGGAGAAGACAGCATTCTCCACAGGCAAAGGATTGTGGCAATTTAACGTCATGCCCTTTGGATTGTGTAATGCCCCTGCCACTTTTGAGAGATTGATGGAACGGGTACTTACTGGATTGATTGGAGACGCCTGCCTGGTCTACTTGGACGATATTATCATAGTAGGACGCACCTTCGAGGATCACCTTCGCAACCTGGAACGCGTTCTCTCGAAGATTCGAGGAGCCAACCTGAAGTTAAGTCCAAAGAAATGCGCGTTGTTCAGGCGGCAAGTGAACTTCTTAGGACATGTGGTCTCCGAAGAAGGCATCCAAACGGACCCGGATAAGATCATTGCTGTCAAGGACTGGCCAGTTCCGGAGAACAAGACACAAGTCAGGGCATTTCTTGGTTTGTGCTCCTACTATCGACGGTTTGTAAGGAACTTTGCTGACATCGCCCGGCCTCTGCATAAGCTCACCGAGGATAAGATAAAGTTCTGCTGGAATGAGAGCTGTGACGTCGCATTTCAGAAGCTGAAGGAACATCTGTGTAATTCACCAATTCTAGGCTATCCCGACAATGAACATGAATTTGTAGTAGATACAGATGCCAGTAACACCGGCATTGGTGGCGTGTTATCTCAACGTAAAGGAGAGCATGAGGTTGTAATAGCGTACTTCAGCAAGGCCCTATCCAAACCTGAGAGGAACTACTGTGTCACACGAAGGGAACTTCTAGCTGTCGTAAAGACATTGCAGCACTTCAGTAAATACTTGTTGGGACGGAAATTTCACCTGCGAACTGACCACGCTGCATTGAAATGGCTACTACAGTTTAAAGACCCAGAAGGACAGGTAGCAAGATGGATTGAACAACTACAGGAATTCGACTTCGTAATACAGCATCGTAGTGGCAAGTCACATGGTAATGCGGATGCCCTGTCACGTAGACCGTGTCCCGACCAGTGTAAGCACTGCGCCAGGCAAGAGGCTAAGCAGGAAGGACTAGTGAGGATGTTGAGGACGGATCTCAGCGAAGACTGGAAGGAAACTATGCAGAGAACGCAACAAGAGGATAAAGACTTAGGACCCATCCTCGAATGGAAGAAAACAGGTGCATCGAGACCTCACTGGAGTGAAGTTGCGTCAATGAGCTCTACCACCAAGAGTTATTGGGCACAGTGGGAAAGCTTGGTTATCCAGGATGGAGTTCTGTGCCGGAAATGGGAGAATGCTCGAGGTGACAAGTGTCACCTGCAAATGATCGTGCCAAAACTCAAGGTACCGGAAGTTTTACAACTCTATCATAATGGGAGTTCGGGAGGTCACATGGGAGTTAAGAGAACTCTGGTTAAGATCCGAGAACGATTTTATTGGATCCATTGTCGAGAAGACGTTGAGGAATGGTGCCGTAAATGCACGAGTTGTGCTGCCGTGAAGGGACCACACACTCGCAGCAGGGGTGCATTAAAGGTGTACAATGTTGGAGCCCCGTGGGAACGTATAGCTTTAGATGTTGCCGGACCGTTTCCTGAAAGCCAAAGTGGGAACAAGTACTTCTTGGTGGTCATGGATTACTTTACAAAGTGGCCGGAAGTGTTTGCGATTCCCAATCAAGAGGCATCTACGGTCGCCGACAAGCTAGTCCACGAAGTCTTTTGTCGTTTCGGGGTGCCCTTAGAGATACACAGTGACCAAGGTCGGAACTTCGAGTCTGAAGTTTTTAAGGAGACATGCCGGGTGATGGGTACCCACAAAACGAGAACGACCGCTTATCATCCGCAATCAGACGGCATGGTTGAACGATTTAACCAGTCTCTGGAAAGATATCTGGCAAAAGTTGTAGAACGCAAACAAAGGGATTGGGACAAACACATTCAACCGTTTCTCCTGTCATACCGTAGTGCCGTTCACGAAAGCACATCAGTAACACCTGCTTTCGCTAACTTCGGAAGGGAACTACGATTACCTGCAGACTTGATAACCGGCATCCCACCTGAATCTCCACGCAGCATAACAGATTATGCGAATGATTTGCGCAACAGGATGAATGACGTATACGAGCACATCAGACAGACCGGTCAGCAGATGTCTGAGAGGATGAAGACCCGTTACGACCGGAAGGCGAACAATAAAGGCTTCGAGGAAGGATCGCTGGTGTGGTTACATAATCCGGTACGCAGCAAAGGAAAATCTCCTAAGTTGCAGGCAAAATGGGATGGACCCTATCGCATAGTCACTAAGATGAATGACGTCACCTACCGGATCCAGAAAGGACCACGAGGTACACCAAAGATCGTTCATGTGGATCGATTGGCACGCTACTACGGATCCAACAATGTTCGGGACGAACATGTCTAAGAGGGGGGCAGTGTTACGCCCAGTGACATCTCTCGGCATTGGGGGAAAGACTCGGCAGTTCCGTCTAATAATTTACACCGCCATCTATTGACATCTTACGGAACTGCGTAATACGGTACGAGAATCTTAGAGAGAATGCTGGTACTTTCTCGAATCATCGTGCTGTTTACACGCCGAGTAGGGCGTTGCTGGAAAGCTCTAGAAGCGCTTTGCCCGCGTATAAATAGGGCGCACGCGCACCGCCGAGTCAGTTTTACAATCGTAAGCGATCAAGTGTTCATCGAAGCGAACGGAAGCAGAAATACTACGGAGTTTGAAGCAGTACAGTGAAAAAGTGTGGTATAGTGTTTGTTGTGTTTTAAATTTAATTGTGTGTTTGAATAAAAAGTGTTTTAGTCGGTAATATTGTTTATATTCTTATCCGTCGAACCCAGCACGTAACAATATATATCAAAAAATGGTAGGTACTTATATCAAAAAATCAATTTTAATGATTTTTGTCTGTTTGTTTGTTCCGGTTAATCTCTGAAACGGCTGAACCGATTTTGACGGGACTTTCACTGGCAGATAGCTGATATTATACTGAGTAAATATCAGCAGGGAGTATTGAAAATTTTAAATCAAGAAAATCAGGGATAGGAATTAAACTACTATATACGGATTTTATCGCGTTGTTTATTTGACACTTTATTACATAATTCTGAAGGGAGTCTCCCCGTGACCATGGCTGCTGAAAAGCAACCGAAACGTCGGCGAAAGTGTAAAATTAAATTAAATCTAAATAGTTTTAATAATAATTTAATTAGCTTAAAAATTAGTAATTTTAAATAGTAGTAGTGTAACAATTTTCAAAATTATGTTATAAAGTGTCAAATAAATAACGCGATAAAATCCGTATATAGTAGTTTAATTTCAATGAATAATATTCGCGTAAACAGAAGACAATATTATGAAAATCAGGGACTATGCAAAAAAACTATTTTGTTATATTCCACGCGGACGATAGTTATTATTATAAAACTGATACAATTACCTGTAGGTTCCTGACTCCAAAGTGCTTCCTCATATGTTGCGCTATGTTGGCTCTCATTCTGAACGCGTCCCCACATACGTCGCATATATAAGGTCTCTCTCCAGTGTGTGTAGCTCTGTTGTGGTTCTGGAATACATAATAACATTATATAAATGTAATCATCCTACTGTCTATTTGGATGAATATTAAATAATTCTACCAAACCTAATTATTTCATATCCTTAATACTACTAAGTAATTTTTGTTAATATTTTTAGATTTTTTTAATAGTCAGTAATATATGGCTATATGGCTATATAATGGCTGCAACACCTTGTTGATATGAGTTGTAAAATACTGAAATTATATTTAATAGCGATTTAAAAGAGTGGCCGTGAGTTTCTTGCAGGGTTCTTCTCATAGGCTCTACCCTTTGCCTGAACCTAGCAACTAAGCTAAATGTACCTTCAGTAACTTAGTAAACTCACTAACCTATATATTTTGACGTCCATAAGTGTTACGTTGTGATCTAAATGAATAAATGATTTTAGACTTTGACTTTGTAAGCACAAGTGGTTTGCACAAACATTTCGCTTGGTTTTATTATATCAGCCCTGTATTAAACTGTCCCACTGCTGGGCACGGGCCTCTTGTCAGTGTGAGAAGGGTTAGCCCATAGTCCACCACGCTGGCCCAATGCGTGTTGGCAGACTGCACATAATATCTTCGAGAACATTATGTATAACTCTCAGACATGCAGGTTTCCTCGCGATGTTTTGCTTCACAGTTAAAGTGTAATTGGAGACCGAGAATGCATTAACAGATTAACCCAATAACATTTACATTAACATTTAGTATTAAAAAAAACATATTTTATAACGTAAATATAGTCTTTTTTATTATCTACCATAAAACCTTACACTCTAATAAAGCAAAAATAAAATCAAGCTTCTTTATTATTATATTCTGTATTTCTATCTTTATTATCGTTGAATTTTAATGTATAATTAATTAGTCGTGATTTCCTTTTGTAATGATATTAACTGACTGTCTTGACTTAATTTTTAAAGTACACACAGTGATGCTGTAGATATAAGACATTTTTAAAGACAACTCCCGCTCTCTAAATAATTCCTACGCCGATCGAACCTACAATACTTAAGAGTACAAGGTTACTGTTTAAACCACTAAGCCGTAGTATTGTCTTCTATTTACGCGAATATTATTCATTGAAATTAAACTGCTATATACGGATTTTATCGCGTTGTTTATTTGACACTTTATTACAAAATTTTGAAATTTTTTTCACTACTACTAATATTAAACTTTACTAATTTTTAAGCTAATTAAATTATTATTAAACTATTTAGATTCAATTTATTTTTACACTTTCCCCGACGTTTCGGTTGCTTTTCAGCAGCCATGGTCACGGGGAGACTAAGATGGCAGTTGTCTCAATGTTCCAGTGTAGTTATTTCAAAGTACCCGAACATAATTTAATCATTGCTGTTTCTATTTATATATATATATAGCCGTAGGTTTAGTCGCATTCCCCATGTTACTAAATAGGCTGTTACAAGAAGGTATATTTGATATTAATTTCGTTTCAGACTGCCTATGCATATACCCTATGCTCTTTTCTGTACCACTGACAACGTACATACATATATATAAAACTCTTCCGTTACTGAGTGACTGACAGACAACGCACAGTCGAAACTACTGAACGCAAGAAGCTGAAATTTGGCATGTATGTTCCTTGGAGAGTGTAGGTGAGCACTAGGAGAGGATTTTTGGAAATTCCACCCCGAAGGGGGTGATAGGGGTGAAACCCGATATTCACACGGGAACGGGACTTACGCGGGTGAAACCGCGGGAAAACTACGAGTATATATATATATATATATATACAAAATTTCATAATGGTCGATCGAGTAGGTAAGGCGTTATAAGTTAGCATTTGTTATTCAATTACATAATTATAAACTAAGATTATTTAACATATAAACAGATGTCAAACTAACGCAGGACTACGAGTTCCGCTGCGACGCCTCACAAGCAATTATAATAAGTACTTCTTAGACTTAGACTTGTTTTCCATGTCACCTGGATCTATTTCGCAATCTTGCTTTAAAAACACCAAATACTTAGATACATATTAAGCTCTTAATGTTCAAAATATTAAGTAGGTACCGACTTTTATTTTCATTTGTTTTGTAGAACTTTCGTTGTTTTAAACATTATTTTTACTGTTAGTTTTATCGTCAGCCTCGATGGCGTAGTGATTAGTGTAACCGACTGCCACGCCTGAGGTCGCGGGTTCGTTCCCGCACAAGTCAAACATTTGTGTGCATGAACATGAATGTTTGTCTTGATCTGGGTGTTTCTGTGTATAATATGTATGTATTTACAAAAAAAAGTATATATGTATGTTTATCCATTGTCTAGTACCTATAGTACAAGCTCTGCTTAGTTTGGGCTAAATGGTGTTGTGTGTATGTGGTACAATATTATTAATATTATTATTATTATTTATTTATTATAGGATTTCCAACAATGGCATATACAATAACATACATAATAAAGCAATAGTACAATTCTTAGCGTGTAGTCCCTCAAATATAGGAAACCACAGCTTGTAAATTATAAGTACAACTAAACTTACAAACGTAATTAAAGAAATAAACATAAATAATAATAAATTCACGATGCTAATTAATTAAGGACAATATTTTTTTTATTTTTTCTTACAATATTAATGTTGTCTAGTATTCACATATTATTAATCATAAATATTAATTTTGCATACCGTTCATACAGTGAGACATGCTGTGCTTATTTTATTATTTAAACATCCTTGTAACCGTGTTTCTAGCAAATTAAGATTATTATTATTATTATTCTTATAAAAAACATAAAACATAAAATTTTTCAACATTTTTTTTTTACTTATTTTTTTACTCGAAGTATGTTAGTACGGCTACTTACATTCTGTTGTCTTCAAAATACATTACTTCACACACTTTGTATTATCTACTGTGTAATTGTTTGTTGTTGCAAATGAGTAAAAATAAATTATATTATTATACCTGCAACTGTTGAGGGTCAACAGCTCTATAAGGGCACAGAGCACAGGCCAGACGCTTCCTACGACCGTGCACTCGCTGTTGATGATATCGCATATGACTTCTGTTCACGAATTTCTTACCGCACTCCTGGAAAGAAAATGGAGGCACGTGGAATGAGGTCCCTCCAATACAAAGGGAAGATCCTCCGACCAGGCTGGATGATCGTAAAAAACTTCGCTTGCGAGATTCACGATTGTATAGAGTAGTGTAATTGAGTACAGCGCCATCTATTGTGGATACCACTGCGCTTGTGTGATCCACAAACAATTTGAGTTTGGGCATACCTACTATGTGCTAACAAAATTTTATATTGTTTATTTCTTTTGTAAAACACAGTCTCAATGTATAGCCCATTTTATTAATTAATTTCAAATTTTCTATAAAAGCTTTGTTGTTATAGTTATAAATAATAAAATAAAGCTGTAGAATTTGTTGGTTTTTATTTGAATTGTATCTTTGGAACTACAAGTAGAACTAGATATGTTTTTGTATTTGATAGGTTATAGGCTATGCAACCATCACGCTACGAGCTACAGTAGCGAAGCAGTAATCACAAAATTGGATAAAACCGTGGCGAAGAGCAAGAAAAATAAATTAAATTGGAACTTGCAAAATCTTAATTACATACCTCACAAGCATTCTGTGGTTCAAAATGCGTTTTCGCGTGGCACTTGAAGTTCTGTGTGTTTCTCACTTCTTTGCTGCATAAGGTACAACGTATCGGACCTCCAGGGTCGTATGGGGTCACAGCTAGAGACATCAGCTTGCTATCTAGTTCCTAAAACATAATAAATACATATAAACATAGTCTCACACTAAATTACTATACCTGACAGGTAGCAAAGGTGTATTTTTATTTATTTATTTAAAGTTACACCATCGACACATCACTACAATTATAATTTAGAATAGTTAGGGAATGGTACACAGTGAAATACCTTTACAGGTGTATACAACACTCACGATTTAAAAACAAACACGAATGCTAAAGCAAGAATGAAATTAAAAATGGAATAAAAATAATTCTAAACAATACTAGAAATAATGTTTTTGTATGTCCCTAAAACACAGTACATATGTGTTAAGAACACAGTACCTGAATACAGAGAGTTCTAAACTTATCAATGTCTGCCATGTGAAATTGTCAATATTGTTATTTTTGTAAGTGATATGATTATACGTACTCATAAGTCTCACTCACTCACACTCTCCTTTGAACAGTCAGTCAGGAGTGTGTTTGCCTAAATAACTTCTGCTTCAAAATGGACTAAAATCTATTTCTATAAGACTGGGTAGACTGCTGGGGACGGTCAGATTTATTTGCCTAAGGTATTCTGGAGAAATTAATCTGAATGATTAAAGACCTCATGTAATAGAAGGTCAACCTATTACCGTTATCCAGACCTAGTTCCAGACCTTATGCAGCTACTGAGAATTTCATAATAGAAAAAAACAATAACACTTAATCTGGGAATTGTATCTAAGACCTCATGCACAACTGCTGGGCCACAGAGGCATAATAAAATATAATCGCTTTCTTGGGTACTAGATTTTGCAAGATGCTTCGCTTACATAAATGTACATTAGGGTATCTTAGTAACAGTATTTTATGTGCACCCAATCTCCTTTTCTGTTCCCCTGATAAAGTGTATGCGAAATTTTTATGATGATCGGTCGAGTAGTTAAGGCGTGAAAGCATAACAAACAAACTGACATTCGCATTTATTATATTAGTTAGGATATTGGCATAAATCTAAACTACTTTCTTAAATTGGACAGTGTTAATGGAATAATATATAATAATAATAATATTCTATCACATACACACAACACCATCTAGCCCAAACTAAGCAGAGCTTGTACTATATATATTTATACAATGGATAAACATACATATAAACTTTTTTTAATACATAGATATTGTACATAGAAACACCCAGACCAAGACAAACATCCATGTTCATGCACACAAATGTTTGACTTGTGCGGGAATCGAATCCGCGACCTCAGGCATGGCAGTCGGTTACAATAACCACTACGCCATTGAGATATTGTATGTTCAGAAATTGTCAGTAGCCTGGGTCTGAAATTCTGAATATAAGACGGCAATTGTCTCACCCTTATTATGTAGAACCTAAAACCAGAGCTCTCAAAATAAAGGTGTTAGTATGCTATTGCCTTCCTCTTTGGGGATATACATGTGATAATAAGAATGTACGTACTACACACCTTAGACTCCATTTTTCTCTTTTCTCTCTCTAAAAATACTTTCTCTTTAATCTCCCAGTTAAACTTTAAACACTTCTTGGATTCTTGTTTTAGCATCATAACATCTTCTTCATCAAAACTGTCGCTTGACTCATAATCTTCTATTCTAACTCTCTTCTCTTCTCCACTATCAGATTCTAATTCTTCTAGAATAATATCATTCATTTGTGAGTCATCACTTGATTCAAAATCTTCTATACGTACAGCATATTCCATTTTAATCTTTTCTTCTGATTTAAGTTTCAAACATTTTTGATGAGATATTTTTTTTACTATGTTTTGGTGACTACTATCGGTTTGAGAAATACTGTCTTCTTGTTTGGATATTTTAATATCATGACCATTAGTATCCGGTTTTATAGATTTTTTTAGTATTTTATCTGATGTAGAACTTTGTGCTCTTAGTTTTAATGCTCCTGTAACTAAATTGTTGCATGGTACGCATATAAGTTGGGTTAGACCATCATCGGGTTTTATCTGAAATGAGAAATATAGATTGTTAGTTGGGCCTGATGTTCATGTTGAATTATGTTTAAGATTAATTTGTGTCTCTTAAATTGAATCCTATGTACATAAGTATAATTGTTCAAAGTTAAATGTACAGAGAGAAACTCTCAACATAAGTAGGATTGTTAACCGTGCTTGAAATGTAATTTAACTACTTAAACAAATATAAAGAATATCTGTATTTTAAAGTAGTTTAGTTTAATTCATAACATTCTCATAAACATAAGATAATATTGTGATTGAGTAAATAAGAAATAACATTATATACATTCATATTTAAAATATTGCTTTGATAGAATAAGAGCGGTTCTTAAAGAAATAGCAGTAACTCTAAATATAAACAAGAAGAATATCCTTCGGTAAGTGGAAACTAAATCAATGTAAGTGGAGTCAGGAAACCATTGCATACAAGAAGCCAGACAGAGGAATAGAGTTCACATAGTAATTGTCGTTTAAAATTAATACATTGGCACAATAATAAATGTGACTGTTGGGCATGAAGTCTCGAGTTTGATTCAGTACTAGGGCAATGTTATTGGATTTATGTGCATAAATTTTCAAATGCAACATGCTATAAGGAACTTGCAGGGACACACTTCAGTGTATGCACACATACTTATCTATATGTAACCTATATAAGTAAGGCATATGCACCGCCTCGCCAGTCACGGGATAATCGGATGGCAGACGGTTGCATCTTTATTATAACTTTGTAATTAACTAAATTGTGGCAAGACAATACAATACTATTTACTTGATATCTGACATTTTATTTTACTCTCCATATTCACCCGACCCGTGGCTCAATAAACTTATTATTTGGAACCTGTAACCATAGCTGGCGAACTGTGGGTATGGAATATGTTTGCCTAACCCTTAGGGGTATAAACGTGAGACTGTGTACATATAATATTCATAGTACCTTCGCTGCTGACTAATATCCTCAAGAACCAATATAATAAATCATATTGACAACGTCTCAATGGCGTAGTAGTTAGTGTAACCGACTGCCACGCCCGAGATCGCGAGTTCGATTCCCGCACAAGTCAAACATTTGTGTGCATGGACATGGATGTTTGTCTTGGTCTGGGTATTTCTATGTACCTATAATAGGTATATATTTACGAAAAAAAGTACCTATATATGTATGTTTAACCATTGTCTAGTACCCATAGTATAAGCTCTGCTTAGTTTGAGCTAAATGGTGTTGTGTATGTGATAGAATATTATTATTATTATTATATCATCTTTATATACTGCACTAGACACGTAATTAGCATTATACTATTTTCTAATTACTTACTTCCTTCCTGCGCATTAATCTTAAGATAAACATGATAACAAAATTATTTTATCATTCTTACTGTTACTTTTATCGTAGAGTTTCGTATGCATAATAATTACCTTAATGCCTGTGACGGTATAAAGCTCTTTAGCTCGCGGTGCTGTAAGATCCTTATCAGAAAATATCGCTGTCAAATCGTTTTTAGATAAACAAGTGCGACATACAGACATTTTAATTTATTATTTTATGTTTTACAAATCTTATAAAATTCACTGATAATGTTTTACATTGTTATGTGTTTAAAAAGAACGATAGTAATAAAATTAGATATTATCGTAATCCTTATCGCAGTAACACTATGTATTTAAACTATTTATAATGTTATTTGGCTTACACTATTAAGGTGTGATGTTGTAATATTTAGATAATGATAAAGGGGTTGTGATATGCATAATAACATTTATCTTCTTTAGGTGTTGGCAATTGAAACGAGATTTGTAAACAATCAAGATAATGTCTCAGTGTTAGGTATAGTGTAGCTAGTTTTGAAATACATTTTGCCTAGATTTCAAAAATAATTATATTTTTAGCAAAAGGATACCCAAATTTAAACAAATTCTATGTTATTCACATTCGGATTAAAATTATACAATTAGTTTCAATATTGTATTACTTGTATATTAATTTATTGGAGTGTAACTACAGGGCGTATATTGCCCACCGAATCATCGAAACTGTATGCAACTTGTGAGCCACACTGTCAATTAGACTAGTGTTGGCCTAAGTACAAGATAAATTATTTGATCATATTTACTAGAAGAATGTATGTTGTTATTTCTTTGTTTCTAAGAAAATTTATAAGAATATACATATTTTCTAGCCGTGGCTACTACTACGATAGTAAAAAAATATTATGGGTAAATACTTTAAGACTTAAATTATAAAGAAGAGATAATAAACGATTAGTATGCAACAATATTATTGATATTTCCTTTTGTGCAACCTGCAAGTCAATGCAATACCTTGAAATCTATTTAATATATATGTCATGTGTGTTCATGACAAAACCCTCCGTGCATAACCTGGTTGCTGTTGGTGCTTCGATTGCAGACGGAGTCACAGGCATAAGATAATGTATCAATCAATACGATATTAACACAAAATCACACCCAATATGTAGCCTTATAAATTATCATACTGATAACCTTGTAAATATTTCTCAGAATACAACGCGCATTAAAAAAGTACTGATTTATCACAAAATCCAGCAAAACGTAATAAATATAAAACAAAATCAAGAATAATCTTTATAACACTATATCATTAACTGTTAAACATAAAATTCTTAGAAATAACAGATTAGCTTTACACATCACTATTGGCAAATGTCATTGACACCATCAGCCGATTGCATAGTCCGTACGGGTCGGGCGAGATATAATAAAAACTCGCGAACTTCCAACAGAGCAGTAATTACTGCCTATCACCGAAAACATTTGGTCGCCACATGTTGTAAAGAGCGGGGCGGACGCAAAAACGCGGCAACAAAGACTCAACGCGATACAATCAACGATTTAATCTGTATAACACAAAACATAGCAAATTAATTAGTTTTAACGTGTATAATACGCGACCGAAGTGCTTTTTATCGCTTTCGTGGTGTTAAACTAGTTAGTCGTGTGTTTTAAGTGGTAATAGCAAGATGGTTATTGGAAAAATCTGTTGTTTAGGCGCGGGATACGTCGGCGGTCCAACTTGCAGTGTGATTGCGTTAAAATGCCCGAATATCAAGGTAACTGTCTGTGACAAGAGCGTAGACAGGATAAGTCAGTGGAATTCTGACAAATTGCCGATCTACGAGCCTGGTTTGGACGATGTCGTGCAGCAATGTCGAGGTAGAAACTTATTTTTTTCTACGGACATCGCCAAAGGAATTCGGGAAGCCGATTTGATATTTATATCCGTGAATACGCCGACTAAAACGTTTGGTAATGGTAAAGGCAGAGCTGCAGACTTGAAGTATGTTGAGAGTGCCGCTAGAATGATTGCAGACTTGGCTACGAGCAACAAGATTGTTGTAGAAAAAAGCACTGTGCCTGTAAAGGCAGCTGAAATTATCATGAAGATACTAAGAGCTAATACTAAACCAGGAGTTGAGTATCAGATCTTGTCTAATCCAGAGTTTTTGGCTGAAGGAACCGCCATTGTAGACCTAGTTGAAGCAGAGAGGGTCCTGATTGGTGGTGAAGATACACCAGAAGGTCAAAAAGCTATTCAAGAGCTGTGCTGGGTGTACGAACACTGGATACCAGCGAAAAACATCCTTACAACAAATACTTGGAGTTCTGAATTGTCTAAGCTTGCTGCAAACGCATTCCTTGCCCAACGTATATCAAGTATTAACTCGTTATCTGCTGTTTGTGAGGCTACAGGAGCAGACGTATCTGAGGTAGCCCGTGCTGTTGGCCGTGACTCACGTATCGGACCTAAATTCCTTGAAGCATCCATCGGTTTTGGTGGCAGCTGCTTCCAAAAGGATATTCTAAACCTTATATACTTATGTGAATGCCTTAACTTGCCTGAAGTGGCTGCATATTGGCAGCAAGTCCTCAATCTAAATGACTATCAGAAGACTCGGTTTACTCGTAAAGTCATAGAATCATTATTTAACACAGTCACAGACAAAAACATAGCCGTCCTAGGTTTTTCATTTAAGAAAAACACAGGAGACACGAGAGAATCACCCGCTATATATGTCTCAAAAACATTGCTTGATGAAGGTGCTAAACTACACATATATGATCCAAAAGTTGAACCAGAACAAATGATGTACGAATTAACCAGTCCGTATTTAACGTCAGAACCAGAGGTTGTCAAAAAGAATGTTGAAATTCATGACACAGCATACTCAGCAGTTACCGGTGCCCATGCAATAGTGCTATGTACAGAATGGGATGAGTTTAAGACGTTGGACTTTAAGAAAATATATGAGGTGATGATGAAGCCTGCGTATATCTTTGATGGAAGGAAGATCTTGAATCATGAAGCATTGCAGAACATTGGTTTCCATGTGCAGACAATTGGAAAGAGGCTGAACAGAGTGGGCAGTATCCGTGCACAAGGAAGTCAGACAATGCCTTAAATGTGAGTATACATTTTTAATCGTTTTTGATTCTGCCCGTGGCTTAGTTAGATAAAAGTATCCTGTATGTTAATCATGATCTATCTTTGTGCTAAATTTTATCTAAATATGTTTAAAAGCTTACATCTGATTGAGTCAGATAGTCAAAATTTTTACTACCATTAAAATGTGTAAACTCTTCTGGGACATGTCAATTAAGTAATATATTATTATAAAAAAATGAAGGTAAATAAAAACTTTCATTGAAAATTCCAGATCAGTAGACCTCTTATGAGAAGCTGGCATGAAACTCATTGTCACTCTTTTCAATTACTAATTCTTTACAATAAAAGTTAAAAAAATCCAAACAATTCTAATCCTAACTAATATTATAAATGTGAATGTGAGTTTGTTTGTTTGTTATGCTTTCACCGCTTCGCTATTTGACCGATCATCATGTAATTTCGATCCACTTTGTCTGAGTTACAGAATAGGACATAGAGTACCTTTCATCCAGAAAATAGTACTATTATTAACGTACCCTAACCTACATTTACGGCCGAAGCCGCGGAAAAATGGTAGTTTATAATATAAGCAATATAATAATGTTATATTATGAGTCATACAATTTCATCTTCAGAAATATTGTAATATAAAAATCAATACTTTGCATATTTTTTGCTGTGATCTCATATAACACATGTTGGCCTCTGTGGAAATATCGTTTCGTCAATTACTGGTATCTATTTAAATAATTATTTGACGTTTGATTATTCTGAAAGTACTTAGAATTGTTTGTGGGAAAACCATTGCTGATAAACAAATTATAAATAGGTAGAAAAGCTATACTAAGTCATACATAGGTATGTATGTATGACTAATATGTATATTAATACGTGGAAATTGCTTTGGATTAAGTGTAGTTAATTTGAACATTAATTATATTCAAATTTTTCCCCTAAGTAATACAACAAAAATAAAAAAATTAAATATAAATCTACTTTTACTGTACACCTTGTACTTTTTTCTGGATGAAAGGGACCCTATGCCCTTTTTTGTACCCCTGACAATGTTTATGCGAAATTTCATGATGATCGTTTGAGTAGTTAAGGCGTTAAAGCGTAACAAACAAACTCACATACATATTTATACTACTTAGGGCCCTCGCCCACGGCGACTTTTTGTAGCGATGCAGTCGCGCGTTTCGTAAACGCGCGACAGCATCGCTACTAACGCGCGTTAGTCGCATTTGCAACGCGCTATAGAAGCGATGCCAACGCGCGACCGTGTCGGACGACATCGGGGAGAGAACGGAGGGAGGGTGGCGCGTGAGTGGAGAACCGAAGTACGATGCATACCAAGTAATCTATCTTTATTAAATGGGTGCCTCCAATATTGACGCTGCTTTCGTTGCCCACACTTCGGCTGCTTACGGAAAAGCAGCACTAAAGACAACGTGACTAATGTTGCCTCAACGGAGTCCATCTTGCAACTGGAGCGATCGCAGGCGGCATGTTTGTGCCGTTACTGAATCGCGTTTGCATCGCGACAGAAGCGCGACAGTATCGTGATTGCATCGCGACTGAATCGTGGTTATGTGGGCGAGGGCACACAGCTAGCGACTGCATCGCGACTGTATCGATGCGAACGCGCGACAGCATCGCTACTGCATCGCTACAAAAAGTCGCCGTGGGCGGGGGCCCTTAATATTATAAAGCTGAAGAGTTTGTTTGTTTGGTTGAATGCATTAATCTCAGGAACTACTGGTTCGAATCGAAAATTTATTTTATTGTTGGGTAGTTCATTTATCTAGGAAGCTATAGGCTATATAACATCACGCTACGACCAATAGGAGCGGAGCAGCAATGAAAAATGTTTGCAAAAACGGGCAAAATTGTCTTATGTGAAGCAGACGAAGTTGTGCGGGTCAGCTAGTTTATAATAATTGTTAGGATACTGTGACTGCCTTAGTCACTCAGCGGTAGTGAATGCGACAGTCGTGCATGGGTCTCCGATTTGAGTCCAGGGTTAGGTTCCAAAGTTGCCTGCACGGATGGCTTAGTGGTTTAAATGGTCGCCTCGTCACTGCCACTGGCAGCGTTGTGGGTTCCTATCCCATGACAAAACTTTGTGTGATTCACAAATGGTTGTACCGAGTCTGAGCGGTCTTTGTGTCCGTTGTTTGAATGTTTGTAAAGCCCCCCGCGATACAGGAATTATTTCTAGTGCGGGAGTTGTCTTTTTTTAGAAGACGGTGTTGAGGAAAATATTTTCAGATGCGGCTATGTAGAGTATGAGGAACCAACAACTCACACAGAATGGTCACTTCGCAAGGTTAAAACCTGGATTTTGAGCGCGTAATCAATGATGTGATAAATTAAACTCATGTCTCGTGATTTGTTGACTGTTGCTAATTATGCTAGTTTTGATCATATCATATCAGCCCTGTATTACCCTGGCCCACTGGCAGGGCACGGCACGAGATACAGAAGTGGAACTTAGGCCATAGTCCACCACGCTGGCCCAGTGCAGGTTTACAGACTTCACATATCTTCAAGAACATTATGGAGAACTCTCAGACATGCAGGTTTCCTCACGATGTTTTCCTTCACTGTTAAAGCGAGCGATAATAATATAATATTGTACCACATACACACAACACCATCTAGCCCAAACTAAGCAGAGCTTGTACTATGGGTACTAGACAATGGATAAACATAGATATATACTTTTTTTTTGTAAATACATACATATTATACATAGAAACACCCAGACCAAGACAAACATCCATGCACAAATGTTTGATTTGTTCGGGAATCGAACCCGCGACCTCAGGCCTGGCAGTCGGTTATACTAACCACTACGCCATGGAGGATATAACAAATTAATACGCATATAACTTCAAAAAGTCTGAGATGTGCGCCTTGGGAACTGGAGAGCTCTGCGTGGCAGTCCAACGGTTCACCACTAGGGTATCTATTGATATTATTATTATTTATATAACTGCCTCCGTGGCGCAGCGGTAGTGAATGCGACTGCTGTGCATGAGGTCTCAGGTTCGAATCCCGGGTCGGGCCAACAAACAGTTATTGGGGTTTTCAGTTAAAAAATCTCAATACAATAGCAGCTCGGAGTGAAGAAGTTGTCGGTGTTAGACACCCCCGTGCCTCGGAAAGCACGTAAATCCGTTGGTCCTGCGCCTGATCTCTCTCCGGTCGTGTCTGATTACCGTCCCATCAGATCATGAGGGTTAGGGAACAGCGAGTGCACTTGTGTTTGCGCACACACTTTTGCATTATAATATCTCCTGCGTAGTTGGCCAGTCTCCGTTAAGACTGGCCGCCGTGGTCGAAATCGGTCTGGAGGATATTATTATTTAAATGATAAAATATTTATCGTGATTTCTCCTTTTCAAAAATCGTAGCTTATTGCGGTAAACGTACGCTCAACTAATTGACTAAATAACTTTTAAACTATAACAGTCTTGTATTGAAATCGTTTCGGATCATTTCGCTTAAACTCGGGACAGATGTGAGCAGGGCATGAGCCTATATCGACCGACGTCCGACCGACCGTCTGACGTCGTACAATTCTTCGTAACTATGGTTACATATAATAAAATAATAAATAAAATCTAAATGGAATGTGATTATATGGCTAAAGTTATAGACAATAAAACCATAATAACGATCAAACTTAAAATTTAAATCAATTATGGTCGAATTTTGACCACTCGGCGACCGCTGGTATAAATAAAAATGCTGGTATGAACAAAACGTCTTATACTTTTTATCTTAAGGTATATATTCCTTTGCACCTGTTTCTTCGCAAGCTGTACAGAGCAATGGCCTCATGAAGCGTCTCTAAAGACCAATCTTTTACAATTCTGATCAAAATTCTGATCACTCACGCAGTGCTTGGAAATGCATTTATGTTTAGTAAAATTGTAGACACTTAAGTAAAGATTTTAAACAGATTTAGTAGATGGCTTAGTGATTTACATACGTGGTCGCCTAGTCACTGCGCCGAATATTGTGTGTTCGAATCCCACACGGGACAAAAATTGTGTGATCCACAAATGGTTGTACCGAGTCTGGTTGTTCTTTGTGTCCGTTGTTTGAATGTTTGTAAAGTCCCCCGCGATACATACAGGATGTATTGCTTGTGCGGGAGTTGTCTTTTAAAATAAGAGAAAAATGATAAGAAAATTTGACTTAAGTGACTAGGATAGCATAATGGACGTCTCTTGCACTGCCACGCAGAGATCTCGAGCTCGATCCCAAGGCAGTCACCTCTGACTTTTCAATCGAAGTTATCTGCGTATTAAATAGTTAATTATCGCTTGCTCTCGAAAGCATCGTGAGGAAACCTGCATGTCTGAGAGTTCTACATAATGTTCTCGAAGATATGTGAAGTCTGCCAACCCGCACTGGACCAGCGTGGTGGACTATGGCGTAATCCTTCTCACACTGAGAAGAGGGCAGTGGGACAGTAGTTATATCCATATGAAACAAAAAATTATGTATTCACATATTGTTGTTAGAGTGTGGGTGTTCATTGTGTCCGTTGTTTGAATGTTTGTAAAGACTCTCGACACACAGGAATTATTGCAAGTGTGGGAGTTGTCCTTTTTAAGATGAACATACATCGAGCTCCTACGGTAATGCCTAGGTCCTCGAGAATAAAGGATTCATTTAAAAACAATTTAACAGCGTAATAAGGTTTACAACAATAATAATGTCCTCCTGACCGAATTTCGGTCAAGGCGGCCAATCTTAACGGAGACTGTCAATCTGCGCAGGAGATATTATAGTGCACAAGTGTGTGCGCAAACGCAAGTGCACTCTCTGTTCCCTCACTCACATAATCCGATAGGACGGTAAATTTTCCGACATGACCGGAGAGAGATCAGGCGCAGGACCAACAGCTTTACGTGCTTGCCGAGGCACGGGGCTGTCTAACACCGCCAACTTCCTAACGCCAGGCCTGTATTGAGATTTCTTAACAGGAAAACCCAATTACTGTTTGGTGCCCGGACCCGGGATTCGAACCCGAGACCACATGCACAGCAGTTGCATTCACTACCGCTGCGCCACGGAGGCAGTAAAGGTTTATAGGTTTACATTAATAAGTTCACAACTGATTAAAAATGGCGGCCATTACAATTGTAATCGCGTTTGACATAATTAATGAGATTAATACGCATTTAACTGTTGGCTTATAGCAAATATGTAGAACTCTTGCCAGCTACGTCTTTAAGTACATTTAAAAAGATATATGCAAAACAAAGTTCCATTAAAATATGTACATATCATAGCAAAATCTATACTAATATTATAAAGCTGAAGAGTTTGTTTGAACATGCTAATCTCAGAAACTACTGATTCGAATTTTTGTGTAGTAGAGCCTCGCTGATTTCAGCATGAATGTACCGGCTCGACCGGGAAAGGACTACCCTCTCATAGAATATCGACGTGAAATACCAGTATTCCTACTGTTGTGTTTCGTTCGGTGAGTGAGGGTGCCGGAGACTCTCTTCCCCCCTTCCCGCTCCTTCTCCTTCCCACTTCCTCCTTTCCTAAAGGGTCGGCAATGCGCAAGTGATGCCTCTGGAGTTTCAGGCGTCCATAGGCACTTACCATCAGGTATGGCCGTATATTTGTTTGCCACCTCATATGTATAAAAAAAAAAGAAAAAATTAAGATTATTTTAGTGTTGGATAGCCTATTTATCGAGGAAGGCTATAGGCTATATAACATCACGCTACGACCCACGGGGGCGTCGCAGTAATGATAAACAGGAGTGAAACCGCGGGCACAGCTTGTATTGTATACATCTGTTATATTTACTTCGCTATCCTAACTATATATATTAGACTAGATTTCGCAAGTGGCTTCGCTCGCGTTGTAGATTTTATCAATAATTTTGAATCCCCAGGGAACGATAGGTACTTATTTTGGATGAAAAGTTACGTTACGTCACATTGTCTGGAGTACCGAAAAAGACCTGAAGTCCTTTTCGGTACTCCAGACAACGTGTATGCGAAATTTCATGTTGATCGGTCGAGTAGTTAAGGAGTGAAAGCATAATAAACAAACAAACTCAAATTCGCATTTATAATATTAGTTAGGATAGGTACGTCTTAGTATGTGTTTTTCCACGAAAAGAGCAGTTATTGCCTTTTGGCATATTTTCAGAATTCGTATTACTACTGAGAATTTCTTTACTGGAAAACCCTATATAATTTCGTCAGAATCGAATCCAAAACAGGCTAGCTGTCGCATTCACTAACACTGCGCTAATTAGTCAGTTACTTAGTTAATAAACTGTATTTCATAATTACTACTAGATTTTGCCTTTGATTAGTACTTTTTCTGGATGAAAGGTACCCTTTATCCTTTTCTGTTCCCCTGACAACGTGTATGCGAAATTTCATGATGATCGGTCGAGTAGTTAAGGATGAACGTCAAGATGTCAAGATGTCGGGACCACGCCAGGTTTTTCGAATATCATGTGAATAGGATTTAAAACACTATTTCTATTATTTTATACGTTCGTAGAAAAATTCTACATTCATAAAATTTCAAAATATTCTACATAGAAAGTGGTACAATCACCCTTTTTTCCCTTCCCGCTCCTTCTTCTTCCCACTTTCTCCTTTCCTATAGGGTCGGCAACGCGCAAGTGATGCCTCTGGTGTTGCAGGAGTCCATAGGCTACGGTGACCACTTACCATCAGGTGGACCGTATGCTTGTTTGCCACATTAGTTAAAAATACTCTATGTCCGACCAAGGCATCGAATCCGAGACTTTACGCAACAGTCGCCTTCACTACCGTTGTGCCATCGACGAAATCATTTAGTCAGTTATTTTTATAACGTATTTGATTATTAAAAAGCTATTTCATGGTTAAAACAACATCAATTTCGGTTGGGGATACAGGAAAATAATAGCGCATATTAAATCTTATGATACCTCACTGCTTATCCTCAATCAAGAGCAATCATGTTAAAAATAACTTCATTCAAAATCGCTTATACAAAGTAATCGTTTTAATAATTCTTTATGTTGCGGGTTCAGTATCGGTTTAAAGACTAAATAAATCTATATTAATATTATAAAGCTGAAGAGTTTGTTTGTTTGTATGTTAGTTTAGTTAAACGTGTTAATCTTAGGAACTACTGGTTCGAATTGAAAAATTCTCTTTATTATCTATACTAATATTTTAAAACTGAAGAGTTTGTTTGTTTGGTTGAACGCGCTAATCTCAGGAACTACTGGTTTGAATTGAAAATTCTTTTAGTGTTAGATAACCCATTAATTTAGGAAGGCTATAAGCTACATAACATCACGCTACTACTAATAGGAGCGGAGCATCAATGAAAAATGTTGCAAAAACGGGGAAAATTCTCTTATGTGACGCAGACGAAGTCGCGCGGGTCAGTTAGTGCTTTAACTTTATTACTATTCAATAATCAACTATATACTCAGTGGGGAGACCAACAGACTGCAATGCAGAGGGTCTCGGGTTCGAACCCACGTCGCGCACCTCTGACTTTCGGAAGTAATATGACTTTTCGAAATTATGTGCGTATTGATTGACAATTATCGCCTGCTCCGTGCCTCAGAGAGCACGTTAAGCCGTCGGTCCCGGCTGCCATGAACATCTATGGCAGTCGTTATTGGGAAAGTCAGTACCCTCTAATATCCTGATACTGGTCTAGCCTTAGGGTATCGTTAGCCTTCGGGTTGCGGAGGTCAGGTGGCAGCCGCGCCGTGTAAAAACTGATATCCAGTCAAATCCGGTTAGACCAGAAAAGCCGATCCCAAGTGACTTGGGAATAATAAAGGCTAAGAGAGAAGATACTTACAATTATGGCTGCACGGATGGCTTAGTGGTCAGTGTAACCGACTGCCACGCCTGAGGTCGGTTCGATTCCCGCACAAGTCAAACATTTGTGTGCATGGACATGGATGTTTGTCTTGGTCTGGGTATTGCTATGTATAATATGTACGTAATTACAAAAAAAAAAGTATATATGTATGTTTATCCATTGTCTAGTACCCATAGTACAAGCTCTGCTTAGTTTGGGCTAGACGGTGTTGTGTGTATGTGGTAGAATATTATTATTATTATTATTATTAATGGTCGCAACGCCACTGTTACTGCGCTGAGTGTTGTGTTCGAATCCCACACGGGGCAAAAATTTGTGTGTTCTACAAATGGTTGTACCGAGTCTGGTTGTTCTTTGTGTCCGTTGTTTGAATGTTTGTAAACTCCCCCGCGACACAGAAATTATAACTAGTGCGGGAGTTGTCTTTTTACTTATATACTACTTTCCGCCCGCGTAAAATATTAGATTTCTTGTTTGTTTGTTAGGGATTAACTCAAAAACGACTCAACTGATTTTAATAATTCTTTTAGTGTATAACATAGGTATATTAAAAAAGTACTGTTATTAACATAACCTAACCTTTTTTTTACGCGAACGAAACCGCGAGCAGTCACTAATATCTATATAGGTAAAGATATGTGGTTTTGCTCATATATGCAAAGAACCCTAACATGTGTGCAAAATCTCCATCGACCGGCGCAGGCGCATAATGACGAAATGATAATGATTCAGTAGTTTCCGAGAAACGTCCGTGCTGACGAACTTGCACGATGTTGAACTTACGATCATCACGAGCTTGGCCGAGCCGTGGCGAGAACGAGATAGGAATATATAGTGTGTGACTCATAAGTGTGGTCATGGAGCCTTGGGAAGATATAGATTTGAGAGTTTATATTTCAAACTTATGGTATACGACTAATTAGGCAGGTAGGTTTAGATGATAAATGTTATAACAATATCTCAGATTTTCTATTGGATAGGTTATGACATTGAAAAGGCATAATAATAAATAATATTTTGTTATTTCTTTTTTATTCAAATTTTTAATTTTGGCATTTACTATTAATATTCTGACATTTAAAATTTATTGCTACCACTAGAATAATAATAATTAATGCTATGAATTATTATATACTTTTAAATTAATAATCAAGCTATCAGTTTAATATTAATGTTTAAAATAATTAAGAATCTGAATGATAATTTCAATAGAATTGTATATATCTGCACGCCCTTTGTGGCAAAACTCAGCGCACTCGTGATATTTTGTAACTTCTCTGTAAACCTGTGTTTAATAGCAAATAAAATATTATGATTATTATTAAAGACTGATGTAGCATATTCTTTAAACATAATAAAGAATTATAGTATCAACCCTATACATCGTGTAACATAACAGAAAGGTGTGGTCATGTTTGTCTGTACGGATAGCTTAGTGATTAAAGTGGTCGCCTCGCCGCTGCGCCGAGTGTTGCGGGTTCGATCTCCACACGGAACAAAAAATTTGTGATTACAAATGGTTGTTCCGAGTCTGGGTGTTCTTTGTGTCCGTTGTTTGGATGTTTGTAAAGTCCATCGCATCACAGGAATTATTCCTTGTCCAAGAGTAGTTTTTTATGAAATTTAAAAATAAAATACTCACTCAATTCCGGTAATGCCTGTGCCGACCATACGGTAGCGTCGAGTGAGTTCAAGACAGGTATGACACATCAGGTCAGTGTACAATTAGGTGCGCATCTTATCTGCCCCCTATTAATATAAATATTAATTAAATTAATTTGATATAATTATATAAATTACAGAAAACGTTTTAATTTATTAAACAAATATATTTATAAATAAATTAAAACGTTTCTGTTAGCTAAATGCTACTACACAATAAAATAATTTATCGACGATAAATTCACTTCAAAATAAAGCTATACCTAATAAACACATACATACATACATAGATTCACGCCCGTTTCCCAGAGGGGTAGGCAGAGACTACGGATTTCCATTTGCTACGATCCTGACACACTTCTCTGGCTTCATTCACTTTCATCACATTCCTCATACACGCCCGTAATGCCCGATACTAAACAATAATCTATTAAATTATTTATGTTTAACTTAAATTTAAAAAGTAATGTGGAAGTGTGTGCACATAAACAATGCGTTAAAATCCGTATGAAGTAAGCAAGTAAGTGATAATATAATATTGTTTCGGATTCCTTATGTAATTATTGAAAATCCGGATCTTATCTAGCGTCGTGGACGATATTAGAAATTCTACGCATTTGCGATCATGCCCCGGAGGTTATATTCACTGAGTCACTTGTTTTTTTATTTAGCTCTTTATTTACCTCCTACAATTATATGTATACGTAAATATCTTACGCTGTTAGTATTGTACTGCAATTTTTTTTATTTGACTCCATTATTCAGACCAGAGGTTCCCAGACTCTTTTTGTCACTGGCTTCATTCACTTTCGTCACATTCCTCACACACGCCCGTCGGTTCAAGGTGCTCTTAACCTGGCCTTTACCTATTTTTATTTTATTTTTATCTGATAAATATTCAGGGCAATTTAATAATAATAATATTATACACATACACATATCCACATACACACAACACCATCTAGCCCAAACTAAGCAGAGCTTGTACTATGGGTACTAGACAATGGATAAACATACATATATACTTTTTTTTGTTTTTTTTTTGTTTTGTAAATATATATTATACATAGAAACATAGAAACACCCAGAACAAGACAAACATCCATAATTATGCACACAAATGTTTGACTTGTGCGGGAATCGAACCCGCGACCTCAGGCGTCGCAGTCGGTTACACTAACCACTACGCCATCGAGACCGACAAATTTATTTTTAAGTCTTAAACACATATTGTATTTAGAGATAAAACTAGTCATAGACGTGTTCTTAAATGTACACATAATAATATGTGTGAATATATTATATTCTGAACGAAATTCCAACAAATTTCGCAGAAGGGTGCCGTTAAGTTAAAATGTGTAACAATGAATATATAACAAAACGTTTGTGAACAAAGGACACTTTTTTAGTGTTGCTGTTTTTAATTGTCGGTATAGCCTCTATAAGTACGTACACTATTAAAACATAAAAATTTTTGTTGCTTGCCTTCGCCCTTATTTATTATTCCCAAGTCACTTGGGGTCGGCTTTTTCTAGTCTAACCGGATTTGACTGGATATCAGTTTTTACACGGAGCGGCTGCCACCTGGCCTCCGCAACCCGAAGGCTAACAATACCATAAGGCTAGACCAGTGTCAGGATATTAGAGGGTACTGACTTTCCTAATAACGACTGCCATAGATGTTCATGGCAGCCGGGACCGACTGCTTAACTCCGAGGCACGGAGCAGGCGATAATTGTCAATCAATACGCACGTAATTTCGAAAAGTCATATAACTTCCGAAAGTCGGAGGTACGCGACGTGGGTTCGAACCCGAGACCCTCTGCATTGCAGTCTGTTGGTCTCCCCACTGAGCTATCGCTGCTTGCTTGCTGCTTGTTGCTAACTGTACATATCGCATCCTTAATAAAACAGAGACTTATCTCAGTATTTTTGATTAAACAAATTTGAACTATATTGAAAAGATGTAACACAAATATAATATTAGAATTTAACATATACAATTAGAGTTAAAATTGGCTTACTTTCAAATTTCGAATTAAGTCGCTGTTTTATTAAGAATGCGATTATATATTAGTCAAATATTTATGTTCATTTCTGATCCCTTACGCAGAGGATCCGATGGGTATAAAAAAGTAATATATATAACAAATCGGATCATCAGAGTCACGGTATCGGAACGGCATAACTCCATTTTATACTCATCGCCCGCCTTATGTAAAATTATCGCGTTGCGGGGGACCATACAAACATTCAAACAACGGACACAAAGAACACCTAGAGTCGCAACCATTGTTTGTGGATCACACAAATTTTTGTTCCATGTGGGAATCGTACCCACAACACTCGCTCTAGTGGTGAGGCGACCATTAAAAGCACTACGCCATCCGAGCAGTCTGTACCTAAGTTAAGAGTGCTTTAGGATCGAACTCGAAACCTCTGCATGAAAGTCCAACACTCTCCCACTAAACCACTGGTGCTAAAATGCGGTGATATAGCCCGATCGCAGCGCCACCCACTCTGATCGTAAATCTAACCCACCCAAACACACAAAAAATCGTTCCAGCCATTTAGTAGGCGTTCAGTGACGTATAGGTACACAGAAGAATTATTTAAATATATAAAGATTATTATAATTGTAATAGTCAATGATAATTGCATATTCGTGATGATGATACGTGATCCAACTATTAATGTTAATAATAATAATGATTATCATTAATACATCACTTAATAGGCGTACGGAAGTGCTGAGCCATGTTCAGTAATCTAGACTTCAAGGCCAGCGCATTTCGGCTGGCACTTACCAATAGACATGCGGACTAAAAAATAACATTTAGTCCGTCTTATAGATTGGCAAAAAATATTGGACACGTATATTTTCTTTTGTCCCACTAACTAATAACAACGAAGATACAACGCGTTTAAATTTCGTGTTACGTCACTTGTCGGTACGAATTTTACAAACATGTGACGTCACTTGTTTGTAAAATTCTACCGATCTTTAATGCGTTATATATTAGTAAATTTTTATTGTTTTGTTAAACCAAAAATAGGTGTCCAATATTTCGAAACAGAAGAGGAAAGATGTTTGGCCACCATATAAGACATGATGACTTCATAAGAAACATCATTGAAGGAAAAGTGGAAGGGGCAGATCCAGAAGGACATCCACTGACCAAATAAAAGAAAAGGCGAAGGTCATGTCTTATATGGAGGTCAAGCAATTGGCCGTCATAAGTCATTTATTTCAGAACAAATTACATTTGTGTTGAAAATAATTTCGCATTTAGTAAAAAAAAACCAAAACAATTACAATTACGACAAGGTTAAATACAATTGAATATACTATAATGAGGTCAACAATAATTAAAAAACAATCCCATTCATTTCATGTCAAAAATAATATAATATAAAAACAAGTCAGAACAATGAAAAAAAAAAAAAAAAAAATTTACGCTAGAATACAATACAATTAGCAATGTCAGAAGAAAAAAATGGATTTAGATGTCAATATAAATTCAAAAATATCAATATTATAGTATAACCTTATAATTACTATTTGAAAAGATAAAAATAAATTAAAATAAAATAGAAATTACTACAATATATGGTCTTTATCATTTAAAAATTCATTTATACTATAATAGCATTTTTTTAGTAAATATGCTTTTAATTTATTTTTAAATAGAATTGAATTTTGTATAACTTTTAGTTCTATTGGTAATTTGTTGAACAGCAATACAGCTTGATAACGAGTGCTATGATGAACTATATTTAGTTTAGGTTGTATTATTGTAGGAAGGTCTTTTCTGCGAGTTATTAATCTATTTTCTCTCTGTGTTTCTGTTTCAAAACTATGAAGGTGTTTGATAAAATTCCCCAATAACACTAAAATATAGAGTAAATCGAGAAAGATGGCGTATACTTCACCGAAAAGAGAAAAGCTCTTAAACATGAAGAAGAAGAATATTTCGCCTTTGCTTTCGTAAATGCAGGCTAAGTTACGTCTGTAACAGTACTTTTTTCGGATGAAAGGTACCCTATGCCTTTTCTGTACACCTAACAACGTGTATGCCAAATTTTATGATGTTCGGAGTAGTTAGGCGTGAAAACGTAACAAACAAACAAACTCACATTCGCATTTATAATATTAGTTGGGATACTAAACGATCACACACCGGTGGTAAATCGTGGTATCATTTATTTCTTTCAATATTAATCAACTATTTACTAATTAAATATAAGCATATGGTCAAATCGGCAATATTTTATGTACATTTTACGTTGTTAAAGCGGTTTCTTTTAATTCATGTTACTATATTCACTGCATTAAATTAAAATCCTACCGAGCCTGATTATGTCAGTCTTGGTCGAGACCGAAATAATTTCTCGAACGAGATCGAGACTTAAATGTCGCAACTGATATCGAGATGAAAATAATTTCTTGTCCGAGATCGAGACAGATATAATTTCTCGACCAAACCGGATTAGTCATAATTTCTCATATGATCAGGACAGAAATGATGTCTACCTTTATCGAGACTGAAAGACTTTCTCGGCCTAAACGAGACAGTTTATTCGTACTACTTACTATACCGAGAAAGATTTAATTCCACAGTCTATACAGAGACGGAAATAATTTCACGTTCCATACCGTGCCATAAATAATTTCGCGTTCCTTACCGAGACAGAAATAATATATCGCACTATACCGCAAGAGAAATAACTTGTCGCCTATTTAAGACAGTAATTATTACATTTGTCGGCCTCGATGGCGTAGTGGTTAGTGTAACCGACTGCCACACCTAAGGTCCGGGTTCGATTCCCGCTCAAGTCAAACATCTGTGTGCATGAACATGGATGTTTGTCTTGGTCTGGGTGTTTCTATGTATAATAGGTGTGTATATCCAAAAAAAAAGTGTATATGTATGTTTATCCATTGTCTAGTACCCATAGTACAAGCTCTGCTTAGTTTGGGCTAGATGGTTTTGTGTGTATGTAGTAGAATATTATTATTATATTTATCGAGAGACAGAAACGAAGTCTCGACCAAACCCGAGACATATAGATATAGTTTCTCGTTCTCGACTGATTTTAGTCGAGACCGGAGACGTAATTACTCGAACTAGATTTTGAGCCTAAACCAAATTAACTGTGTTACTATCGCAGCCAATTTGGCTGCTTTTCTGATGTTTCCCAGCGGTAAGCAACGCTGCCAAAAATTGTTCAAGGCGATATAAACATAACTATTCCAATAGGTTAAATTTTTATTTTGTGGTAACTATATCATAGAGAAGCGATAGCCTAGTGAAAGACCGCTGGACTGATACACAGAGGTCTCGCGTTCGATCCCAAGGCGTGCTTCTCAGACTTATCTTATATCAAATAGTTAATTATCGCTCGCTTAACGGTGAAGGAAAAACATCGTGAGGAAACCTGCACGTCTGAGAGTTCTATATAATGTTCTTGAAGATATGTGAAGTCTGCCAACATGCAGTGGGCCAGCGTGATGGACTATGGCCTAACCCTTCTAACGCTGGAAAGAGGCCCGTGACCAGACAGTGGGACAGTTTAATACAGGCCTGATATTATCCTTACATATTGTAAAACAAAGTTCCCCGCCGCGTCTGTCTGTCTGATCGCGATAAACTCAAAAACTACTGAACTGAATTTTCATGTGGTTTTTACCAATAGATAGCGTGATTCATGAGGAAGATTTAGGTGTATAATTTGATAAGGTTTTGTTTTACCCGTGCGAAGCCGGGCGGATTGTTAGTTATTATTATTTGTGGTATTCGAACCCACAACACTGTGCATTGTGCAACTAGCCAAATATTTAAAGCACTGCTGATAAATCTGGCATAAATCTATATATATAAAAATCTCGGGTCACGGTGTTTGTAGTCACACTCCTCCGAAACGGCTCGACCGATTTTTATGAAATTTTATGTATATTTGGTAGGTATGACAATAGCTCGTAAAGTGTATTTCATACCGCTAGGTGATAGGTCCCTATTGAATGAATTTAAATGGCAGAACAACGTTTGCCGGTTCAGCTAGTACCTATACATTTAGGCGGCCTCGATGGCGTAGTGGTTACTGTAACCGACTGCCACGCCTGAGGTCGCGGGTTCGATTCCCGCACAAGTCAAAATTTTGTGTGCATGGATATGGATGTTTGTCTTGGTCTGGGTGTTTCTACGTATAATATGTACGTAATTACAAAAAGAAATGTATATATGTATGTTTATCCATTGTCTAGTACCCATAGTACAAGCTCTGCTTAGTTTGGGCTAGATGGTGTTGTGTGTATGTGGTAGAACATTATTATTATTTATTTGCCTACCCTTTTACGCACATACAGTGTATCATGCGCCGGTAGCCTTCAATTCGATAGACTACGTCTGCACATATGTTTAATATACAACGTTACAAATATATCTGCTTAACGTTGTTTAAATTATTCATTAGTCTCGCTCCACTAAATATGTTATAAGCTGCGAAAATAACGAAACGTGTAGTGGCATACCCAGGGCTTTATAATTATAAAGCAACTAGCATTTGCCCGCGGCTTCACTCGCTTAAATGTTGGTTAAGTTAGGGTAGTGACAGACTTTTTATTAAAGAAAATATAGCATGTTACTCAGTAAAAATACAGCTTTCTAATGGAGATTTTTTTTAAATCGGATTTCTAGTTTTTTAGTTAAATCTTTACAATAAACAAACAAAAAAATCATATCTTTTCTTTTTAGAGCTCGAAAAAACTCTTATACAACAGCTTTGTCCCTCCGTCCGTCTGTCTGTTATATAACTTTCAACTCAAGAACCGTAAGAGCTAGAGACTCATTCGACTCAGCACAGTCGATATACCCCCGAAATGACTATGACCTTTGACCTCTGACCTCAAGGTCACGTGACAAAATCTATCAAACTAAGATTTATGTCAATTCATTGCCGTTTCTCATTTGTTTATAATATTAGTATAGTCTAGCTGTTTCCCGCAGCTTCACCTACGGTTATAATAATTGCTCCGCTCCCGCGGCTTGTGGCGTGATGTTATGTAACTTCTGGATAAAGTAACTTTCTAATGGTAAAGGATTTTTGAAAAACAGTTCAGTAGTTTTTGAGTTTATTCGTTACAAACAAAAATACAAACTTTTGGTTATAATATTGGTGTAGATAAAGTTATTGCGAAGAGAGGAATTTTGTATTGTCCATCAAAACTATTGCATAATAAAAAAATGTTATAATGTCACACTGTTACTCAATTGGAAAAAAATTTACGAATCGTAACACTGTAACTTAAAGCAAGGTCTTTTTCCTCAATAATTAACACTAGAATCTTTGAACTTACGTAACAGGGTTACTTATCGCGACGAAATATCCCAAACAGTGCCAGAATTTTATAGTTCAGGTGAAAATTAAAGAAAACGATTCTTATAGAAATCAACATCTTTTAATAACATTTTCTGTGGTTTACGCGAATGCTTTTTCAATTTTCAATTTCAATCAAATTCCTTTACTTAACGAGTATACAGGATTATGTTATGTAACAGTGTTACTTTTCGGTTTTTTTTTCCAATTGATTAACAGTGTGGCAGTCGGTTACACTAACCACTACGCCATCGAGGACGCCATATATTGAATGAATGTAATATTGTGTTTACGCGAATATTATTCATTGAAATTAAACTACTATATACGGATTTTATCGCTTGCGTAAAACCTCCAAAGCTGTATGGGTTACCAAAAATACACAAGGAAAACGCTTCCCGACGTCCTATTGTGAGTCAGATCGACACACCAACTTACAGACTGGCTCAGCACGCAGCGAAGATACTCTCACCACTCAGAGGCAACTCGAGAGCACATGTAAAGGATTCATACCATTTTGTGAGTGAGATTAAACACCTACGTCTCACTAACAATGAAACAATGGTTAGTTTTGATGTACAGTCATTATTTACATGCATACCTGCACATGACTGTATTGAAATAAAAGGAAGCTAATACAGTACAATATGGCTATCCGTTGTGGGACAATAAATTCTACATACAAGTCGATGGTGTCGCAATGGGCTCCCCAGTATCGCCTGTTGTTGCTGACATATATATGGCGGACTTCGAGGCTCGAGCTTTACAGACTGCCCCCATCACACCCAGGATTTGTAAGAAATTTGTAGATGATACTTTTACAATATTACCAACAAATAGTGTAAGTGTATTCCTAGAACACAGAATAGATAAGAAAAACCTGGACGCCGAGCTTCAACATGTCAAGCAAGTACTGCAAGGCAACAAGCTACAACAGCCGCGCCACTGTCACAGATCCCGAGAAAAGCCAGCCACAGTCGAGCGCCAGCCTGCTATACTGCCTTATGTAAAGGATCAATCAACAGATACTTCAAGCCGCCAACGAAGATAAGTCAATTTTTACCATCCGTCAAGTGCACACTACCTTTACAAGATGCAGGGGTCTATAAATTAGATTGTGACTGCGGACTCTCATACATTGGTGAAACCAAGAGAAGCATAGGCACCCGCATAAAAGAACACATAGCTGATGTAAAACACCAACGCTCGTTGAAGTCTGCTGTGTGTGAACATGTGCAACAGTGGACCAATCACTACCTGAGATTTGACAAACCACAGACTCTCGCTAAAGAACACCGATTCCTACCAAGGATACTTCGCGAGGCTATTGAAATCAAAAAACATCCTAATTTTAATAGAGAAGATGGTTGGAATGTACCACCAGCTTGGAATCCAGTAATTCAAATAGTCAGACCCAAGAAGAAGCAAACCACAGCTAGACTTCATGATACTTTGAGCTCATTCTGCGTAAATAGAAACACCAATGATTAAATTATGTTCGGGTACTTTGAAATAACTACACTGGAACTTTAAGACAACTACCATCTTAGTCTCCCCGTGACCATGGCTGCTGAAAAGCAACCGAAACGTCACGGAAAGTGTAAGCTTAAATATAAATAGTTTTAATAATAAATTAATTAGTATAAAAATTTGTAAAGTTTAATAGTAGTAGTAGTGTAACAGGTTTCAGAATTATGTAATAAAGTGTCAAATAAACAACGCGATAAAATCCGTATATAGTAGTTTTATTTCATTGAATGAATGTAACAGAACGAAGTCTTTCCGATGAGACTAACAATAAATTAACTCACAACACTATTGTTTATTGATACGTAACTAAAATTGTATAGTTATATTTACATAACAGTATTGATTAAACAAAGTGTCTCACGTCACGTGTTAGCTATTTTTGATTTTAGATATTTACTCTTATTAATAATTATTAGCGATCGCCTAGTGGTCAAAATTCGGGTTGTTCCGGCGTCATCCTATGACGTTTCATCCTACACTGCTTTTTTCTTAACTCAAACTATTTAGGTCCGCATTTTCTTTTTTTTTTTTACCTTGAGTAATTCATTTGGGCATACCTCTCCGCGGGGCGACGGAGAGGTTATGTCGGGCTCACCGGGGGAAAGATACCCCGGTAATACCGACTAAACCTACCACGGTGTTCCTCGACATAACCATAGACGGCGGGGCCGCGCGAATCGCTTTCACATGCAATCGCGACTCCGCCGAGGTTTCGGCCCGCCGTGTGAAACGTTAGGCCACTACATGAGACACTTCCTCTACTGTCCCCATTGTGGGGGAACAAAAACACGACTCAGAGGCGCGCGTGGGAACACGCACGCCGCCTCACGGATCTGGTGCTAAACGGGTGGCGAGCAGGCCCACGCAGCCCACCACCCCCAGGTCAAACCTCAGGGTGGCTGGAGGTCATCTCGCGCCCTTCGGCGCCCGGTTCTGCGGTTGGGGAGAGGGTTTAAGCGCTCCCTCTCCCGCTCCGCCGCCTCCTTGATGGAAAATACTTCCTCACAAAAGGAGGCGACGGCGTTCCACGATCTCTCACTCCGGACCATAGACTGAACTACGGCCGGAAGTGAGAGGGCAATCAGTCCGACTGCCGCGATCAACTCACGGCGCTGCGATGCCCAGGCGGGGCAGTACGCCAAAGTGTGCAGCGCCGTGTCCTCAACAACGTTGCGGCAGTCGCCGCAGTGGCAACAACCGGGCGTCTCTTGCCGGCGTATCGACACAGGAACTGGTCAAAACAACGGTGACCAGTCATTACCTGTGTCAGCCGGAAGGTGAGAGCGCCATGCCGCCTCTCCAGCCATTCCTCAAACACGGGACTTACCGCCACGATCGTGGCGTGCCCGATTGTGTCTAACCTAACCTAACCTACTTTTGCGAAGCCAAGGGTTGTTTTGCTATCCGTATATATATTATTAATAAATAAGGTATAGGTAACCATAGTTACAAAGAATTGTACGACGTCAGACGAACAATGCCGAAATACTACGAACGCGATTCGACTGCGTGTGTCACATGCATGGTTGTGTGCGTGTAGTGTTTTCCATTAATTTAATGTATTTCTAAGGCATATTTTATATAAATATTAGGATTCGCCCCTCCTTCTCCATATAAACTTTAATTGTGCCAAATTTCATACTCCTCCGCCCGCGCAATTTTCGTAAAAAGGGGTCAAAGTATTTGCTTCACGTATTAATATATAGATGATACAATTCACTCAATATGAGAACATAATTAATAGTAATTCTATACTAATATTATAAAGAGAAAAGATTTGGTTTTTAGTTTCAATGTTTGTTTGTAAGGATTTAACTCAAAAACTGCAAAACCGCTTTTATAAATTCTTTAACCATTAGAAAGCTATTGTAACCGAGTAACACAGGCTATACGAGCAGCGATAGCTCAGTGGGGAGGCCAACAGACTGCAATGCAGAGGGTCTCGGGTTCGAACCCACGTCGCGCACCTCTGACTTTCGGAAGTTATATGACTTTTCGAAATTATGTACGTATTGATTGACAATTATCGCCTGCTCCGTGCCTCGGAGAGCACGTTAAGCCGTCGGTCCCGGCTGCCATGAACATCTATGGCAGTCTTTATTGGGAGAGTGTCGACACAAAAGATCCCACTGGGTGGAAGTGTTGCCGGTCTGCACTGACTGGTCCCCACATAGGATAAGATAAAAACACAGACTATATTTTATTTAAAAACGTACTGTTACTAACATAAGCTAATCTACTTTTATGCGATCGATGCCGCAGGCAAAGGCTAGTCTATATACTAATATATATAAATCTTATGTGCGTGTGTTTGTAATTAAACGCCTCCTAAACGGCTGCACCGATTCTAATGAAATTTTTTGTGTGTGTTCATGTGGATTCGAGAATGGTATAGATTTGATTTTTTCTTTTTTTTTTGTGTGCAGGACAACGTCTGTCGGGACAGCTAGTACTTATATAAAAATCACGTGTCATGGTGTTTGTAGTCGCACTGCTGCGGAGCGGGTCGACAGATTTTTATAAAATTTTAATCTATGTTTGGGAGGCATGAGAATAGGTCGTAAAGTATATTTCATATCGCTAGAAGATAGACATCGACGTATAGACACCGTTTAACAAAAATTAACTTACGTACGTGTCCGCAAAACACGAAGACTAGTACTTTTTAACACGCTTTGATTAGCTTGGTATGTATCTATGAATCTATGTAACGGAATCTTTGAACGTGCTTTTCACCCCTTTCAAACCGACGGATTGATTTGAAACTTTGCACACTTATCGAGGACCGATGACAATACAATAATTTTGAAATATATATATAATAATTTTAAAAAAAATTGTTTAAAAAACTAAAAACACGCTTTAAAAAGTAGATAATAATTTAATAATTTTAATGTAGAAAAGCGTGGGGTACTTTCTAAGATATTTTGATAACCTCCACCCCACGCTTTATTACATTAATAAATTATTTCTACTTTTTAAAGCGTGTTTATTCGTTTTTTTAAGCTTTTATGTGAGTAGTAGTGCCTCGCTGATTTCAGCATGAATGTGCCGGCTCGACCGGGGAAGGACTATCATCTCACAGAATATCGACGTGAAATACCAGTATTCCTACTGTTGTATTTCGTTCGGTGAGTGAGAGTGCCGGAGGCCCAATCTCTCTCTTCCCCACTTCTTCCTTCCCTAAAGGGTCGGCAACGCGCAAGTGATGCCTCTGGTGTTGCAGGCGTTTATAGGCTACGATGACCATTTACCACCAGGTGGGTCGTATGCTTGTTTGCCACATAAGTTGATTAAAAAGAAATTGGTGTGTTTTTATATACGTGTTTCACGAAGTTCCAATGGGAACAGGAATGACTTCCAAAATATCAAACTGACACAACGAAGTGTGTATAAAACCATCGCCATATATATACGATAGTTTATTAATTTATAAACAAGCAATGCCGACATTATGATGAAACTGATTGGCTGATGGATGAAGGAAAATATATAAACGATTGCTTGAGGGTCCTTTATTAAACAATCACGATGGACCTTGCGTTGTGACCTCGGACATAAACATATCACGCGGCGTTCCTCGCTGTATTTGATCGGTCAGGGTCAATTTTAGTATGTATGCCTTCTAACTAATATTATGAATGCGAATGCGAGTTTGTTTGTTATGGTTTCACGCCTTAACTACTCGACCGGTCATCGTGGAATTTCGAAAAAAGTACTGTTTTCAAGCGAGTGAAACCGCAGTCACAAACTGGTCTTTAATATATAAAAGTCAATATCTTTTGGTACGTCGCCGCGTCGCTAGCAGAATAAATAATACCTACATATTATAATAACACCAGCCCTATATCAAACTATCCCACTGCTGGGCCAGGCAAGTGTGCTAACTCTTGACAAATGTCACAATCCGTGCGCCCAATGTACTTGAAACTACCCTTTACTAATTAATAGAAAGAAAGAAAGAAATCATGTTTATTTAGTATAGAGCACACACAATTAGTTATAACTTCTCTCTTAGCCTTTATTATTCCCAAGTCACTTGGGGTCGGCTTTTCTGGTCTAACCGGATTTGACTGGATATCAGTTTTTACACGCAGCGGCTGCCACCTGACCTCCGTAACCCGAAGGCTCACGATACCCTAAGGCTAGACCAGTGTCAGGATATTAGAGGGTATACTGACTTTCCCAATAACGACTGCCATAGATGTTCATGGCATCCGGGACCGACGGCTTAACGTGCTCTCCGAGGCACGGAGCAGGCGATAATTGTCAATCAATACGCACATAATTTCGAAAAGTCATATAACTTCCGAAAGTCAGAAGTGCGCGACGTGGATTCGAACCCGAGACCCTCTGCATTGCAGTCTGTTGGTCTCCCCACTGAGCTATCGCTGCTACTACACAATTAGTTATAACAAAGAAAATAAACAAAAAATATTATACATATTAAAAACAAAACGTGTATGCCCTCGCCGACAAGGGTCACCACCTCAGCATTAGCTGAGCACCCAAATTGAGTGCACCAGCGCTGGTTTTCAGTTCACCCGATACAATTGATGCACGGACGGAGGCAAATGCTTAACATTACAACAAAAATACAATAAATGTGGTTCTGCTACATACATACACAAGAAAAACGTATAGGGCATATTAAATTATGCTTATTTATATATATTATTTATATATATTTATAAATAAATTTTATTAAAAAAAAAAAAAAAAATTTAATCTAAATAGTTTAATAATAATTTAATTAGCTTAAAAATTAGTAAAGTTTAATAGTAGTAGTAGTGTAACAATTTTAAAAATTTTGTAATAAAGTGTCAAATAAACAACGCGATAAAATCCGTATATATAGCAGTTTAATTTCAATGAATAATATTCGCGTAAATAGAAGACAATATTATGCTTATAAATTAGGTAGGTACATTTTAAAATATGAGAGCAGTGGTGGAAATAAAATATGTCTCTAGCAAATAAATAAAGGGGTAGGCACAAATAAAATAAAAAAGTAGGTAATTGCATAATAGGCACTGATGACACAATATTATGCGCAGAGTGAAACGTGAACAAAGTGTTGGACCTCAGCGTTGTTGACTGGCGGCTATTTGTATTGTTTTTATTGTTTTTGTTTTGATATTATTATAAACTAGCTGTCCCGACAGACGTTGTCCTGTACACACGAAAAAAAACCCAAATCTAAACCATCCTCGAATCCACATGAACACACAAAAAAAATTATCAATATCGGTCCAGCCGTTTAAGAGGAGTTCAGTGACATACACACGTACAGTAGAATCTATATACATATATAAAACTCTTCCGTTACTGAGTGACTGACAGACAACGCACAGCCGAAACTGCTGAACGCAAGAAGCTGAAATTTGCCATGTATGTTCCTTGGAGAGCGTAGGGGAGCACTAAGAGAGGATTTTTGGAAATTCCACCCTGAAGGGGATGAAAGGGGTGAAACCCGATATTTACACGGGAGCGGGACTTACGCGGGTGAAACCGCGGGAAAACTACTAGTTATATATATAAAGATAATATCAAAACAAAATGAGTAATACATACATTTCTGGGTGTTTCTATTTATAATATATACTTGAATGTATTTACAAAAAAAATGTATTTATGTATGTTTATCCGTTGTCTAGTACCATAGTACAAGCTCTGCTTAGTTTGGGCTAGGTGGTGTTGTGTGTATGTGGTAGAATATTATATAACTAGCGGTCGTCGAGTGCTCGAAATTCGACCAAAGTTTGCCTGTAAGATATTGCTGATTATATATTGATGAATGTAACCACAGTTACGCGATTTGACTGCGTATGTCAAGTGCATGGTTGTGTGCGTGTAGTGTTTTTTCATTAATTGAATGTATTTCTAATGCATATTTTATATAAATATTAGGATTCGCCACTCCTTTTCCATATAAACTATAACTGTGCCAAATTTCATACTACTCAGACCGCGCAATTTTCGTAAAAAGAGGTACAAAATGTTTATATTATGTTTTTACAACGTTATCATAATGTTCTGTATTTCACAATTTCCTGTATGTCGATAGTAATGTATTACTATTCTGTTTTATCATATCGGCCGTATTGCCATATACTTTTCCAGTTACTCGTTATTTGGGTTACAATTTACTTGTATTCTTGTTAACCCATGTCTTTTTACACTGAGAAGAGGACCCTGCCCAGCAGTGGGACAGATTATGTACCTACGACGCTAATATTATTATGTTAACCAAGTAACCTAGAATTATAGTGTTAGGGACGTGTCCACGTCGGTACAATATCGGTGGGATTCGAACCCACGATCTGTCAGTCTCAAGTCCGAAGCTTTATTCGTTAGGTTAATGTTGAAATATAATGTGTATTAAATTATAATGGTATAGACGAACCAGCTGTTTTTAAAGGTAAACCTAGATTTTAGTATCGCCCATTTTCGTCTGAAATTTTCTTTAATTAGTTTGATTCTTGGCTTTAGTCGAGATTTGTACAATACCGTAATTTATTAATATCAGCCCTGTATAAGCTATTCCACTACTGGGCACTATGGTTCATCAAATTCAAATTCAAAATAAATTTATTCAGATTAGGTTACAAGGTAACACTTATGAATGTCAAATTTACACTAATTTTTTCTGCGAATTTACTTTTACTGCCACGTTCAGCAAAGCAAGGGTGTAGGGCTCATGAGAAGAACGGGCAAGAATCTCATAGTCACTCTTTTTAATCGTCAAGTTTTTGTTTACAAATCAACTCAGCTGTAAGGTGTTGCAACCATTTCTCCATGAACTACTACTGAACATACTCAAGCATTTAATCAAATTTGATGGCAGCCTCTAAAGCAGCAGTATGGTAAATAGGAGCATCCACTTACATGTACATTAATAATCTAGACAAGGCATGATTGTAGGCCGTAGTTTAATCTAACTGTTTAAATAAAAATGTAGTAAGTAAATCATCGAATTCCACGATACCAAGGTCGACCAGTCACCACAAGTAGCACCTGTTCACGAGTAAGACGCATGGGCCAGCCATCGTCCCCTTCGCCATATTGAAGGGAAGGGATCGACCCGGCCCATGACGACACCACAAGCAATGACATTTGAGTGAGCATGACGATCCTTGGCATGCGAACTCAGAATAAGACTCAAAAATAAAAATACGGAACTGTCCATGATCACGAGTTGCCTTCATTGCACATTACTCTTGATTGAAATACGACTGAGTGTAACAACAATGCAAATTCTAGCTTAAACAAGGTGTAACATTACAAAATAATATATAATATATATTTTAAAAAAAATAAGTGTTAGTATTTGTCATTTAACGTCCTGTGATCTGATGCAAATATTAGTGCCATGGATGTTTGTCATTAAAATAATCTATATTATAATATGCTTTAGAAATTAAGGTAGTTTTAATTTTCACTTTAAATGTATTATCTGGTAATTCTAGAATATTGGTCGGAATTTTATTATAAAAACGTATACCAAGACCTATGAAGGAACCATGAACTTTATGTCAAAAAAATCTTCTTTCGAGTATGAGAAGGCTTAGGCTATCAGTCTCGTTGGCCTATGTGGGTTCACATGTCTCCAAGAATATTACAGAAGACCCTCAGATATTCAGGTTTTCTCACAATGGTTTTCGTCACCGTTAAAGCGCGCGATAATTAACTATTTAGTACGCACATAACTTAGAAACGTCTGAGCTGCGCGCCTCAAGACCGAACTTGAGACACCTGTGTGGTAGTCCAACGGTTTCCCATTGAGCTATCGCTGTTATCGGCTGCTAGGCCGAGATTTAATTAATTTGTTTCCATGGTAGCGCCCAACGTTTATTCTGTCAGTTCCTCTTTGATTGGTTGATTATGATTAAATAAACACAGCCGCCGTTTGTCTCGCAACGCTTTTCAATTGTGCTTATTAAAATTTATGACTGTTTTTATAATATTGTCTTCTGTTTACGCGAATGCTATTCATTGAAATTAAACTACTATATACGGATTTTATCGGATTATTTATTTGACACTTTATTACAAGATTTTGAAACTGTCACACTACTACTGGATACTATTGAACTTTACTAATTTTAAGCTAATTAATTTATTAAAACTATTTACATTTAAGTTTACACTTTCCCCGACGTTTCGGTTGCTTGTTTGTTTCGGGTTTAAAATCCGTATATATATAGTAGTTTAATTTCAATGACTATTTTTATATTTCTCGGCGTTTATTAAGTTTTTGCCAATTCTCGGATCAGTCGAGAAATTTTAAGACTCGTTCGTGTCGGAGCTTTTATAAATAATGCAAAATCTGTTATTCGCAAATTCGTTTTCGTGTAGCTTTGCTTTTTAGAGTTCGAAAAAACTTATACAACAGCTTTGTTCGTCCTTTCTGTCTGCTATACAACTTTCAACTCAAGAACCGTAAGAGCTAGAGACTCGCGGTCAACGCCATTCGACTCAGCATAGTCGATATACCCCCGAAATGACTATGACCTTTGACCTCTGACCTCGGTCACGTGGTATCATGTGACCTTTCGTATTACTTGAACAATTTTTCCGAACTCTAATATTTACGGCGATTCTTTCCGTTTCTCACTTGTTAAAGATTCAGATAATGATACATAACCAAATGTCATAAAAATCTGTTAAGCTTTGTTGTTTTCAATACATTAGCCATATCTCTTCTCCTTAGCCTTTATTATTCCCAAGTCACTTGGGGTCGGCTTTTCTAGTCTAACCGGGTTTGACTGGATATCAGTTTTTACACGGAGCGGCTGTCACCTGACCTCCGCAACCCGAAGGCTAACGATACCCTAAGGCTAGACCAGTGTCAGAATATTAGAGGGTACTGACTTTCCCAATAACGACCGCCATAGATGTTCATGGCAGCCGGGAACGACGGCTTAACGTGCTCTCCGAGGCACGGAGCAGGCGATAATTGTCAATCAATACGCATATAATTTATATATAATAGCTCAGTGGGGAGACCAACAGACTGCAACGCAGAGGGTCTCGGGTTCGAACCCACGTCGCGCACCTATGACTTTCGAAAGTTATATGACTTTTCGAAATTATGTGCGTATTGATTGACAATTATCGCCTGCTCCGTGCCTCGGAGAGCACGTTAAGCCGTCGGTCCCGGCTGCCATGAACATCTATGGCTGTCGTTATTGGGAAGTCTGTGCCCCTATAATATCCTGACACTGGTCTAGCCTTAGGGTATCGTTAGCCTTCGGGTTGCGAAGGTCAGGTGTCAGCCGCTCCGTGTAAAAACTGATATCCAGTCAAATCCGGTTAGACCAGAAAAGACGACTCCAAGTGACTTGGGAATAATAAAGGCTAGGGAGAAGAAAACTTTAATGAACTCACTAACCTATATATTTTAAAGTTCATAAGTGTTACTTTATGACCCAAATGAATAAATGATTTTTGAATTTGACCTTGACCAGTTGCATGTTGTCAAGATATGTTTCCGATGGACGACAATATACTCGCCCCTTTAATGTAGAACCTGAAACTAAGCTGCGAATTAATGTGTATTAATACACCTCCTTCCTGCCCCCTTAGGGGAAACCCAGGCAGTACATCTATCTGAAAGATAAAAATAATATATCTAATTAATATTTTCTTTTCTTTCAGGTACTAATTGCAGCTAGGAGTCTGTTTGGAGCGCACGGCAGAGAAGCCAGCCAAATCTCAAACTTACAATCATTTTATAACGCCTATTTTCGTTATTCACATTTTTGTGTTTCTAACAGTAAGCATAAAATACATTACAGATAGCCAGGTACAATGAACGAAAACTTATTCTGTTAGAAATTTCTCAATAGCAGCTCGGATTATGGAAATGTGTTTGAGTAATTAGGGATTGCAATCTGGCATATCGACGATATGTTACCAATATGTTATCATTCCAAAATCTATTGTTTAAGCGATAATCAAGAAATAATATTTTTGCGTGAGGTTTTGGTTTGAATCTTCTTCACAATTCTAGAGCTGGATGATTTAACAAAATACTAGTGAATTGTAGTAATATCTTTAAACGTAGTTTAGTAATATCTTTAAGAACAGTAATGCAAGCATGTTTAAATTATTTTCTTTTAATATTGGTTTTATGGCATTTTGTAGCCGTATTAGTTGATTACCAGATCAGTTTATCCAGATTGCAATCCCAACGCATGAGTCTATGTATGTATTATTTAATTAACTAGCTTAACTAATTATAAATTCAATATTAGTTACAAACGCATGGATAATTTATTTTCATCTTATATCGATCAATTTTAAAGAACATTGACGCTGAATCGACGCTCGACGCTAAATTGACCGCGACTAAAACGTAAAGACTTTTTTAAAGAGAACTGGAAAAATATATACTATTCTTCACTCAAATTTATACTTTACTTAGTGAACATAAAGTTTATTATTCTGTGTGACATTATGAATAATAAGACGTGTCGAATCTGCAGCAGTGTGCTTTCAGTCTTAAAAGTCGAACAGTTCTAGTTTATAATATTTTTATATCGTAATATCTGTCGTGCGTGCTAAACGTAAGATATAGCTTATAATAAGTAGATTTGGTCATATTTCAATTTTATATAGCTAAATATAAAGAACACAACACTCACACCCAACTTGATCCGTACTTTTAGGATTTCGCCAAGATTCAATGTCAATGTCACCAAGTAATGTCGTGGGGATAATTGCTGTTTCGCAGCGGAATTATATACACATTAATCAACAAGTCTTAATGTGGATACCATCATGCCTAATGCAGAGGCTTTGTCTGCAGCAACCAAGGCAAAGGCACACTTAGGAAAATTGGAGTGTGATCTACAAATAGCAGTGCCGAGTCTAGACGTACTTTGCTTTCGTTGTTTAAATTATTCCCAGTGCGGCAGTCGAATAAATATAAAATAAAATTGCAATGAAGTTTCTTTATGTATCCTTGTGTTAAAGGACACAGAAAATACAGTCTTATACAGAGATGTCTGGTAATTAATGGATAACCTTGAAATGTCTTATAGTAGAACTGTTGACTGTCTATCTATTAGCATTATCAGTGTTTAATAATAAAACAAAAGAAACCGGTGGAATTCATTCATTTATGGTCGTAGTGTACAAGAAAGTTAAATATGGTAATTAAAAAACAAATCATATCTCGGGCAGTAGTTAGGATAGATCGTTTTTCATATTTTTTTCTGAACGGCTATCTGATCTACTACAAGACATTTCAAGGTTATCCATTAACTACCTGTATATGCAGAGAATATTAGGTAGGTACTTATGACCACCACTACTTGTTACACGCTATATACATATCATACACAGATCATGGATAGCGCCGCTTCAGCTAGAGACGAATCTAATAATGTTTGACGAGTGACGTTGTTTGAGTGTGCAGTTGTCTCTAACACGCGCGCACTGTGTACTGTAGCACTAGCAGGGAGTACACAGCAGTGAGATAGCGGCACCGTGATCTGTGTATCGACGTTTATATAATCCTAGTTTTAAGAAACTATTATCTATATTAAGTTAAGTGCTCTCAATTTATTTTTATAGAGGCAAGTAAAAAGAGAGTTTTTGATAAACCGAATTTTAAAGCGATGTAAATTCTTTTGCGATTACATAGCGTACTGCGCTGATGGATACAAATGTTCAAGGCCACTGCCGCCATTGCAGTACGCGATATAAACATGATAGTTTGCGGTCCGCAAAATTTGACATTTTGTTTTGTGTTTTGTCTATCCAGGTTTTGGCAGTGTGGTGGTTTATGGTCTAAAATCTATTTGTATAGCATACTGGTTCAATGTGGGACATATTTTTGGACAAAATAAGACTTGCACATGTAATAAATAAAAATATTGCTTTCATCATCATTTCAGCTGAAAGACGTCCATTGCTCATAGGTCTCCTCCAAGGTTAACCACACAGATTGATCTTAAGCTGCTCGCATCTTACTATATATTGAATATTGCATTAGCATGTCTAAAATGTGGATTCCGTGACATTGTCGCGCGAGACTTGAGCGACAACTTTTGATAAGGCAGTGAGGCGAAAGAGGGGTATGATCGTTTTGCCCGTCATACTTCCATCCTAACTAATATTATAAATGCGAATGTTTGTTTGTTACGCTTTTACACCTTAACTACTCAACAATTCATCTTGAAATTTTGCAATCACGTTGTCAGGGGTGCAAAAAAGGACATTAGGTACATTTGAAAAAAGAACTGGCTCTGAGTTAAGTCACGGACAAAACATAGTCAATAATAATACAATATATTTATGCACATTTGGAACAACGATCGATATCCCAAGACCTTCAATATGTTCCTCTTTTTACCAGTTATCGGATAAGCACAAATCTGAAACCACGTCTCTGTATTCTATCCTTAGTTTATATTTACATTATTGGTACACTTGACCGGTTTTTCATAACTATTGCTGCTTACTGCTAATAGAGTGTAGTCGTGAAGATACTAATGAAATAAGCAACATGTTATATAATAGCAACTAGCGGAACTACACGTCTATGTAACGTAAGATTTCAGGGTTGATATCCAAGTTGGAAACGTATTATTTGGTTGCCTGTCAAAAAGATTTGACTGCATAGATGGTGGAGAATTTTGAGTAGTAACTTCGACACGAATGTTGGGGATTCGTTTTTTTATACTACCTACTAAAGTAAAACAGGAATACGGCCTGACTGATGGTAAGGAACTATGCAGTTACAGTGGCCTACGATCAATGCAATACCAGAGGTATAGAACACTGGAGGCCCGATCACACCCTCGGTCCCTTTATAGCGCCTCTACCTTGTCCTCTTCACATAGACTGGGGAAACTGCTTACAAGGTAGATCGTTTGCCACCTATGAAACAATTTGTTTTGGTTACGAACAGTTAAATTTAGACTTTTTTTATAGAATATGTGTCAGAAATTAACTGTCCGTATGTAAAACGAATCGTTTCTTGGTTATAGGAACCGTGTCTATGTGGTTTATGGTACGTAGCGGCTTGGTAGTGTTTCCTTAGTTGTATTGTGATGCCAAATAAACACAACCATGTCCATGAACGGCGGTTACCTCTTATCATAGGTTGGACCGCTAGCTCTCCTGCCTCCAAAAGAAATAAACAGAAAGTTAAAGGAATTAAAGGTGGTATGATAGGATAGGAATTGGGATTGTATTATCACGGGTAAGCCAATTCTTACATACTGTCATCAAATAATGATCTGCAAGCTCATTTACTTATATTGGACGGATGGAATTGTAGTTTAAAAGGTCGTCACGCCAATGTGCTAAGTTTTTGAATCCCACACGACTCAAAATTGTGTGATCCACAAATGGTAGTTTTCACGTCACCGCGACTTGTTTACCTAAGACAGTCATCTTAGTTGAAAAAGTGTCCTAGATTTTTAAATCACAGACAATACACATGCAACAGTTCATCTATGTTGTAACCGTTACATAAAAGAATTACGTATAATTAAATATATAATCGCAGCTGTGTATGTTACGTCACGAGCTGACATTTGAATATAATTACATGAATGCATTTCACAAGACACTAAAGTTGCATCCGGCGAGAAACAGTCATTTATGTGTGTTTCGTAAGATTTTAAGACGCGTGTGTTGCTTAATTTTGCAATGTTATACGTTGTTGTTACGATGCACTTTTTTTTAAATTCGTTTTATTTATATTTGGTGTGAATCATGAGCCTGGATGAAGCGCTATTCGGATTTTCTGTTTGTGAAAAGTTAGAAGAGTTCTGAATGCTCATATTGATCATTTCATTTCGTTCATCCCATTTTTTATTGATTTTAAGATATTAAAAGGCATCTCTACTTTTGAAATTTATTTTTAAAAGACTTCATCCGCAGTAGTTATAATTTCTGTGTCGCGGGGGACTTTACAAACATTCAAACAACGGACACAAAGAACACCCAGACTCGGAACAACCATTTGTGGATCACAAATTTTTTTGTCCCGTGTGGGATTCGAACCCACAACACTCAGCGCAGTGGCAGCGGCGAGGCTACCACTTAAACCACTACGCCATCCGTGCAATCAATATCTTTAAATTATTTATTTAATTGAGTTATAAATATGACAAGTTTCTCAGTAGTTATACCAAATATCTGGTAGCCCAAACAATTCAAAGCTAACTTATTCATTCATATAAGCGTTTAGTAAGCCGCACGATATTCTACCATCGAAATAACCAAACCGAAAATCCCAGTGTTTAACTTGGGAATCGAACTTACAACCTCATCTTTGAAGCAGTATTCGCAACGCAGTATTTATAAAAAACTGGTCGACCTAGGTATTTTCTAGATATATTTTTATAATTTTTACTGGAAAGCTATTAATTTTATTTTGTCGAAATCGCATTTATTTTGTATTATTATTTCGAATTGAATGTTTATATTTAAGTTCAAAAACAACTATTGTGAAAGTATTAAAATAATTTTTTGTAATATATTTTAAGAACTTGCCGGTTCCACTTCCGTGCAACCGATCATTATATTTGCCTAAATGTATTACGCCCAGTTATTTTTAATAAAATATTATTTTATTTAATAATTTCTATATTTGTTTTATTCATACATAATGTACAGTAAAAATTTTCTTACTTGGTTTATTCTTCTTCTTCTCCCTAGCCTTAATTATTCCCAAGTCACTTGGGGTCGCCTTTCTTACTTGCCTTATCCTAACTTATAATATTATAAATGCGAATGTGAGTTTGTTTGTTATGTTTTCACGCTGTAACTACTCGATCGATCATCATAAAATTTGGCAGACACGTTGTCAAGTTAACAGAAAAGGTCATAGTGCCCTATGTCTTTTCTGTTCCCCTGACAACGTGTATGCAAGTTTTACAATGATCAGTTGAGTAGTTGCGTGAAAAACAAGCAAACAAATGAAAAATCAAACTCACGTTCGCATTTATAATATTGGTATAGATGAAACACGCTTTGGATGCAAGAATGCCGCTGTGGTCTACGTGGTAGGTACCTGTGGTACGGGGTTGTGGCTTCAATCCCTACAGCAGACATAACTTGTATGATCCGTAATGCGAGATCATCGTTTAACATCGATGAGATCATGGTCAAACACAAGACCTCTCATAAAAATTAAAGTCTATCGGTTTAAAGTTAAAACTAAGTCACTGAAGTCAAATCCTAATGTATTCTAATATAAAGCTGAAGAGTTTGTTTGTTTGGTTGAACGCGCTAATCTCAGGAACTAATGGTTCGAATTAAAAAATATTTTTTTGTTAGATAGCTTATTTATCGAGGAATATATAACATCACGCTAAGACCCACGGGGGCGACGCAGTAATCATTAACCCGGGTGAAATCGCGGGCACAAGTCATATTATAAATGTGAATGTGGGTTCGTTTTTCTGCTTGTTTGTTACGCTTTCACACCTTATATAAGCAGCGATAGTTCAGTGGAGAGACCAACAGACTGCAATGCAGAGGGTCTCGGGTTCAAACCCACATCGCGCACTTCCGACTTTCGGAAGTTATATGACTTTTCGAAATTATGTGCGTATTGATTGACAATAATTATCGCCTGCTCTGTGCCTCGGAGAACACGTTAAGCCGTCGGTCCCGGCTGCCATGAACATCTATGGCAATCGTTATTGAGAAGTCAGTGCCCTATAATATCCTGACACTGGTCTAGCCTTAGGGTATCGTTAGCCTTCGGGTTGCGGAGGCCAGGTGGCAGCCGCTCCGTGTAAAAACTGATATCAGTCAAATCCGGTTAGACCAGTAAAAGCCGACCCCAAGTGACTTGGGAATAATAAAGGTTAGAGAGAAGTTACGCTTTCACGCCATATCTACTCGACCGATCATCATGAAATTTCGCATACACGTTGTCAGGGTACAGAAAAGGACATAGGGTACCTTTCATCCAGAAAAAAGTACTGTCACTAACCTAACCTTACCTTTATTATTAGCTTATTAGCTTAAGATATAGCAACTTTTAATGGAACATTATTTTGTATACATCTTTTTGGTAACCACTTTCCCATATATAATGGTATCTTTAACGGTGAAGAAAAACATCGTGAGGAAACCCGTATGTCTGAGAGTTTTACACTAAGTTCTCGAAGGTATGTGAAGTCTGCCAACCCGCACTAGGCCAGCGTGGTGGTTAATAAGCATGTCAATTCGTTCTGAAATAAATCAGTTTTTAATTCGATTTGGACTTGACGCAATAATAATCGTCATACGTCGATTCTCGATAAAATCTACCATTGTTAAACCGATTAATCGATTGGACTAAGGTGGAGAGAAAATAAAATGAACTTAAAACCTGTTAAGAGAGATAGAAACATCCTTTGGGTCTCGGCGTTGCACACATTGGTAGATTGCCCTGCTTGGGCCACGCAACGCCGTGTCATGCACGTGGCAGTCGGTAGGGTCGTCTTCTCGCTCGAAGCTATGATTCTGTCCATGGTTTCGAGCGAGAGGTCTTTAAATGCTGTCGCCTCCTTCTGTGAGGAGGTGATGTTAGTGAAGGAGGCGGCGGAGAGGCAGAGGGAACGTTCAATCCCTCTCCCTAACCGCAGAGCCGGGCGCAGGAGGGCGCGAGACGACCTCCAGCCACCCTCAATAGAAGCCTGCGGACGGTGGACCCATTGGGGCCGTCCACCGCCCGATCAGCGCAGGTCCGAGTAGGCGGCGTTCGTGTTCCACGCACGCCTCTTGATGTAAGGGTGACTAGGTCCCTGCTTTTGTCGTCGGGGACCAGGTCCCCCAATTTGTGTGTTTGTGTGATGGTTGTGTGGGACCGGCCACGTCCATCGGCGGGTCAAACCTTTGACGGGGTCGCGATTTGAATGCGAGAGCGATCCGCGCGACCCCGCCATAAAGGTGTGAGGAACACCGCGGTGGTTTTAGTCGGTTCAGCCCAAATTTCCATCTTATGGGCTGGTTCCCGACATATCCCCATCGCCCGCCCCAAAACCGGCGATGGGGAATGTGAATTGCACATTTCCCCGCGTTAAAAAAGAAATCCATTGTGTCTATTTCTTCTCTTTCTTCTCCTAGCTCTTGATACATAGTCTAAGAAATAACAATTCAGTGCTTGTTTAACAACTAAAAGAATCATTTTACCAACAGAGAATCTTTGTTACATTATTCTTTTCTTTTGTAGCATTGTTTAGTGTTATTATCTAACTAACTGATCCGCGCAACTTGGTCTGCGTCACACATGAGAATTTTAAACATTTTTATACAACATTTTCTTTGACGTTCCGCTCCTATTGGTCGTAGCGTGATGTTATATAGCCTATAGCCTTCCTCAATAAATGTGCTGTCCAACACTAAAATATTTTTTTAGTTCGAACCAATAGTTCCTGAAATTAGCGCGTTCAACCAAACAAACAAACAATCATTTGGATACAGTTAGTTTTTTTATATAGTTAGGTTTTATAGAGAGGAGGTAGAATAAAGCAGTTTAGTACCTTTATCTCTTCTCTGTACCTACTAATATTAAAAAGAGGAAAGATTTGAGTTTTGTTTGCTTGTAAGGATTTAACTCAAAGACTACTACAACAGAAACCACAACCGATTTTAAAAATTATTTCTCCAGTATATAACTATATACACCGAGTAACATAGGCTCTATTTTATTTTTTAAATGTATTAGGTACTGTTACTAACATACCCTCCTACTATAATGTGAGCGAGGGCGCGGGCAAAACCTATCTATACATATGTAAACAGGCAAAGACAAAACAGTCCAGATTTTCGCCTGCGTTTGGCAAAATATTTTCTTTTTGCTTAGTATCATTGACAAGCTTTAGAGTTATCAATCAAATAATTTTGGGTAAGTAATAGATAATATAACAACATATAACAACGGAACCTATAATTTTATTTAATATAGCGATTAGTTAATATAATAAACGATTGATATTGAAGTGGTTGGGTTAACTACCCTAGACCACTTGCTTAATAGTAAGCGAGGAGGATGCTAGCAGCAATTAAATATGCAAGTTATTCGGTAGCTTATATTTGCACGTTACAATATTAAAAGCAGAATGAATACACATCATTAACAACACACTATTTATACTAAACATTAGATAATAATAATTAAGGATCGCGCTTGACATAATTCTAATTAATAAGAATAAAGGTTCGGTCTTGACACTTTTCTAGGTAGGCGTTGACCGAAGAACAAAGGACATACGGCAGCCATCTTGCGCGCGCGCCGCTAGTACAATGGCAGGTGGACGGCCATCTTGCTGTAGGTGGGGCTAAGCGCACTAATCCCTTACACGTGTAAAACATCACGCCACGTGTGACGTAGATCGTATGATCTCGTGCTGCGTTGTAGCGTATGGTTCTACTTGCCTACTCGCTACACCATTCCCCCGGTGAGACCGTGACTACGGGCGATAGTAACTTGGGAATCTGACTGTGCGCCCACTTTTGGTCTTCTTAATGACCGTTTGTTCTTTGATGCATTGGTTATCTGTGGGTACTGTCGGTGCCTCCTTTGTGACATAAGCAGGTTTTAAGCGGTCGATCGTTACTCTTTGCATCTTTCCTTTCACGTCGATGTCGAAGGTTTTATGGTCACGGCGCAGAACTTTGTATGGTCCCAGGTAAGGAGCTTGAAGTGGTCTTCGATCCGGACCCTGACGCAGGAAGACGTGTGTGGCTTTCTCCAGGTCTTTCGGTACATAGAATGGGCGACTGGAACTACCATGCCAAGACGTGGGTTGTGGCGTGAGCTTGTTCATGTGCGAACGAAGTCGACTGATTAGACTGGTCAGATCTACCGTTTCCTCGCAGGTGCTGCTAAAAAACTGTCCAGGCAAACGTAGTATTTCGCCGTAGACCAGTTCTGCTGTGGAAGCTTCAATGTCTTCCTTCCAAGCACTGCGGATGCCGAGAAGTACCCATGGTAGTACCTCAGTCCAGTTTGAATTGGCGTAACAGGTGATGGCGGCCTTCAGCTGGCGGTGTAACCTTTCCACTAGCCCATTAGCTGCAGGGTGGTAAGCGGAGGTTACATGATGTGTAGCGCCGACTAAAGCAGTCAGATCTTTGAATGTCTGCGATGTGAACTGTCGGCCGCGATCAGTCGTCATGTGTTCAGGACAGCCAAAGCGTGCGATCCATCCCGATGTTAGAGCGGCTGCACAGGTTTCTGCAGTGATGTCCGCGAGTGGGTACGCTTCAGGCCATCTGGTAACACGATCGATGACGGTAAGGCAGTACCTAAAGCCCGAGGACAGTGGTAACGGACCTATTAGGTCCAAGTTTATGTGGCGAAAACGTCCAGATGGTGTTTTGAATGCCGTTAAAGGAGTTTTCGTGTGCCTGGACACTTTGCTTTTCTGACATGGTTGACATTCCTTGGCCCAACGACGGCAGTCTCGCCTAACGCCAGGCCAGACAAACCTTTGGGTTACTAGGCGAACTGTGGCTTTTGCTCCCGGATGGCTGAGGTTGTGAAGTGCATCAAAGACATGCTTTCGAAACGACTTGGTGAGGAATGGCCGTGGTTCTGCAGTGGTGTCGCAGTAGACCTCTACTTGTGATTCTGGCAGTATTAGTTTCTCGAGCTTTAGACTAGAACCATTTCGCAACAGATCTTGAAGTTCGGCATCATTTTTCTGCTCGCTAGCCAGGGATGTATAATCTAAAGGCAAGTTCACTGTGTTAATTCGTGACAGAGTATCGGCCACGATGTTGTCCTTGCCTGCCACAAATCTTATATCAGTTGTGAACTGGCTGATGAAGTCTAAATATCTAAATTGCCGAGGAGAGCAGTTTTCACGATGAGAGGTGAAGGCAAAGATAAGCGGTTTATGATCTGTTGTGATAGAAAATACTCGAGCCTCGACCATGAATCGGAAATATCGTATGGCCTCGTAAATAGCTAGAAGCTCGCGGTCGTAAGGGCTGTATTTCCGCTGTGAAGGGCTTAATTTTTTTGAAAAAAATGCCAGTGCTTGCCATTCTGCGCTGTTCCGTTGCTGTAAGACGGCACCGATCGCTGTATCTGAAGCATCTGTTTGAACAGTCAATTCTGCTCGTGAATCTGGGTGTGCTAGGAGTGTAACCTCTGATAGACTATTCTTACACTTTTCGAAGGCTTCTAGTACTTCCTCTGTCATGACAACTGGATGGGATCCTTTAATCTTTGGACCTGAAAGCAGGCTATGAAGAGGCGCCTGTATCGAAGCTGCAGCTGGTATGAAACGGCGATAGAAATTCAGCATTCCTAAAAATCGTCTCAGCTCTTTGACAGTTCTGGGTGCTGGAAAATCTCGTATGGCTTGGACCTTCAAGTTAAGAGGCTGGATACCTGCAGCTGACACTTTGTATCCCAAGAATGTTACCTCCGTTTGGCCAAAAATACACTTGTTCGTGTTGATTAGGACTCCAAATGCTGATAATCTTTCGAAGAGTATTCGCAAGTGTTCCTGATGAAGGCTGCTGCTGCTGCTGTAGACCAGGATATCATCAAGGTAGCCGTAGCAGAAGTCCAGTCCACGAAGAACCTCATCCATGAACCGCTGAAAAGTTTGAGCGGCATTTCGAAGGCCAAACGTCATGAATGGGAACTCGTATAAGCCGAAAGGTGTTGTTATAGCGGTCTTGGGTATGTCTTCTTCTGCTACCGGTATCTGGTTATAGGCCTTTACTAGGTCGATGGTGGAGTATATAGTAGTGCCTGACAGCTGGTAAGTAAAGTCCTGCAGGTGTCTAATAGGGTACCGGTCCGGAATAGTGCGTGCGTTAAGTGACCGATAATCGCCACATGGACGCCAACCATCATTCTTTTTGCGCGCCAAATGAAGTGGCGAAGACCAGGCACTTTCTGACTTCCGCGCAGTACCATTCAACAGCATCTCTTCGAATTCCTGCTTCGCTATTTTGAACCGAGCAGGATCTAACCGACGAGGACGGCCGAAGACAGGAGGGCCGGGTGTAGTGCGGATGTGATGCATCGTACTGTGTTTCGGAGTACTTGGTTTACCCGCTGGACGTGTAAGGTCAGGAAACTCCTTCAGCAGACGATGGTAGTCGCTATCATCTATTATAGTGCGAACAGATGATATGTCTTCCGTGCACTTTTGTTGAGGTAGCTGGACTGTAAGCGTAGTAAGGTTGTCTATTAAGCACTGGTTTCGGCAATCGACTAGTAGATTATAATAAACTAAAAAGTCAACGCCGGTGATTGGCTTTGTGACATCCGCTACAATGAATCGCCAAGAAAATGCGCGACGAAGTCCTAAGTCCAGTGTGAGCGAAAGAAAACCGTAAGTGTTGATAATTGTTCCATTGGCTGCGAACAATTTGTACTCAGTTGTAGCGCGAGGCTCCCGAACAGCGGATCTTGGAAATACGCACAGGTCCGAACCCGTATCTATCAGATATTGTATTTTTGTCTTGCGATCCGTGATGAACAGGCGGCTTGATATTGCTAGGCAGTCTTTTCCCGCCATTATTGGCTGCCTTGGTAGTTTACCGACTTTGACGATCGGTAAGTGCATGGTTGCGTACATTTGTGGGCTCGATCTCCAAACCGGTGATGGTAGTAGCAGTACGGATGATCTCTGGACCGGGACCGTGAGTGAGAACGGCTTTGGCCTCGTTTGGGTCCTCTGGCTTGTGTACGCTGTACTCGTCGTAGCTCCGTACTCATGCATTCCATTTTGCGAGTCAGTTCAGACACAGCTTGTGTTAAGGCGTCAATAGTACTGCTTTGTATTGCAGCAGGTGATTGTGCAACTGCTGCTGCTTGTCCAGTTACTGGCATGCTAGAAGTGACTTGGCTAGTGACTGGAACGATATCGTTAATCCGGTCTACCAACTCTGCTACTTCTTCCAAGCTTGAATTGGCCTGCATTGCTACTATGGTCTGGAGGTTTGCCGGAAGTCTGCTAGACCAAATTGATCTGATAAAATCGTTAGGAACGGCAGGACCAGCTAGATGTTGTAAATGGCGAAGAAATTGCGTAGGTTTCCTATCGCCCAGCTCTTCGTGCATAAGCAACTGCTTTATTTTGCGCTCCTGCGATGCCGACAGTCGCTTGATCAGTTCTGTCTTGAGCTTCTCATATTTACCGGTTACGGGTGGAGTCACTATGAGATCTCGTACTTCTGCTGAATGCTGGGGTTCCAGTTGAGCCAGCACGTAATAAAACTTTGTGGTGTCGGTAGTGATGTTCGACAGAGCAAATTGGCCTTCCATCTGAGCGAACCATAGTAGCGGGTCATCAGCGTTGAATGCGGGGGCCTTGACTCCGACGCGGCATGACATAAAGAAGTCCTTGTTCTCCTCTGTGCTAGTAGACGTCATAGTTGCTGAAACTTGTCTCGAGTTTTCAATAATATTCTTCGAACTGCGAATGCTGGTTGTCGTAGGTCACCAGTGAAGTGGTTGGGTTAACTACCCTAGACCACTTGCTTAATAGTAAGCGAGGAGGATGCTAGCAGCAATTAAATATGCAAGTTATTCGGTAGCTTATATTTGCACGTTACAATATTAAAAGCAGAATGAATACACATCATTAACAACACACTATTTATACTAAACATTAGATAATAATAATTAAGGATCGCGCTTGACATAATTCTAATTAATAAGAATAAAGGTTCGGTCTTGACACTTTTCTAGGTAGGCGTTGACCGAAGAACAAAGGACATACGGCAGCCATCTTGCGCGCGCGCCGCTAGTACAATGGCAGGTGGACGGCCATCTTGCTGTAGGTGGGGCTAAGCGCACTAATCCCTTACACGTGTAAAACATCACGCCACGTGTGACGTAGATCGTATGATCTCGTGCTGCGTTGTAGCGTATGGTTCTACTTGCCTACTCGCTACAATATAATTTTAAAATAACTAATTTTTATAAGCCTAACATACATTAAATATAACATCGTTTGACATAACATACATTAAATATAACATCGTTTGACATAACATACATCTTTGTTTTATTCTTTGTAAGTTCTATCGTAGTTATAGGTAATAGTAACCTAAGTAGATATTAAACAACTAGTAACTGATTACCACCTGCGCTAAGATAGGTCGACGGAGCCCCGCTTGGCATATGGGTGGTTTTAAAAAAAATAACCACGAAGGCTAACCTATCCGAGTCGGGGTACTCTGAGTCGGGGTGTTAACCATAATGACGTTTTTTATATATATTAAACGTTAGACCTAATGAATTTCGATTAAATAAACAATATACATATTAAACGTTAGACCAAATGATTTTCGATTACATAAACGTTATATCAAACAACGTTATACTAATTAAGTTTTAGAACAAAATAAATGTTACATGTAAGGAAATTATATCAACAGTTGGTATATCTTATGAACGATAATAAAATGAAATTAGACCAAATGTGTTTATACGTTATGAGACGCACCCAATAATTTTGGCAACAGTTAAATGTTTCGGTTTGTTGTACATTTGTCACAAAGTAAATTCGTCACATTTTGAAAAATCCATGCATTAAAAGTAAATTCGTCACATGTATTAAAAAATATGTGTAAATTCGTCACAGGTACATGGGGGTTATTGTAAATTTGTCACAAATCCTCATTTTACATCATTTTTGCTTAAAGTAGCGATAGCAACCAAAGTTATTGATTTTAGCGCTCCATCATCGCACTAATCGGAGAACTATGATTTTTACGTAGGTGTTAGGTTAGGTTTTAGGTTTTAGGTTAGGTTATTACATCTATATATATAAAACTCTTCCGTTAGTGAGTGACTGACAGACAACGCACAGCCGAAACTACTGAACGCAAGAAGCTGAAATTTGGCATGTATGTTCCTTGGAGAGTGTAGGGGAGCACTAAGAGAGGATTTTTGGAAATTCCACCCTTAAGGGACTGAAAGGTATTCACCGATATTCACACGGGAACGGGACTTACGCGGGTGAAACCACGGGAAAACTACTAGTTTATTTATATAGTTGTAGGCAAGTCAGCAACTCGAGATCTGTTGTCTTTCTGTTGTTTATCTTACAATTGTAACGTTGTGGGCAGATCGTCCACTTGAGAACTGTGATTTTTATTTAGACGCAATAACGTAAATTATTAAACTTACTGCCACTCCTACAATTAACAAGTAAAAGTTATCCGAAAGATAAATCGCATGCTGTCTCAGTCATGTTAGGTTAAAGAAGAGAGATGGCGAGACTTTTATCTTATAGATAAATTCTATCTGGAGGTGGTAGTACAAGTACCCCTTTGGGTAGTATTTATACTGCACAGCAAAAAAATACTAATTGCACAGCAAAATATGCTTACCAAAAATACTAATTACACAGCAATATATATTTAAAGAGATCAAACTAAGTCGACGGAGCCCCGCTTCACGGGGCTCCTATTTTTGGGTGGGTTTAAAAAGGAACCTTACATAACCTAACCCTTCCAAGACGAAATGCAGTAATTTGAGGCGTATAGGTGCTCGTTATGCTGTGCAATTAGTATTTTTAATGGTCATTGTATTTATTCCCTTAAACTTACTGTGATTATGAAAAATATACATTTCTATTCTACTAGTTGTAGAATAAAAATGTATATGTTAATTTTTTTGCTATCAGTGCGGGTAAAAACCATGTGACGAATTTACAATAAACAAAATTATTATATTGGAAAAGGAGACCGTCTATATTCGGCTTGTACGTGGACAATCGTCTTATAAACAAAGTAAAATATTAAAACTTTTGTTTTAATATATAATAAATATTGGCTACTATCCAGTAGTATGAAGTTGACGATATTATAACAAAATAATACCTGTGTATATTATGCCTGGACGCAATAAGGCAGTATTACTGCAACTGCATAGTCGGCCGAAGGACTGTTGGTTGCTGTGCTCACATAATGTCTGTAATATGGTACTAAGCTGGGCAAGATATGAAAATGTCACACCACCAGCCTAGTTTTTGCAAAATATTTTAATAACTTATGAAGGTGACGGTGACACTTGAAAATAAATATTTATTTTAAACAATGTGATTCATTTTATTATTTAACGAACATGATACTAAACTTCATAGATTAATGTTTTCTACTTTGTTTAGGCTACTCAAAATTAATATTGTTATTACAATATAAAATTGTTCACGCCCAGGCCAGGGTCCCATACAAGGTGGTTGGTCTCCTTTATTGCATAAATTAGAATTGTGACGAATTTACAACAACCCAATGTTTCATATAAAGACAGTTCAGTACCTATTTCTACTCTGTCTTATAAAAGTGTATATACCCAAATATACAATCAACGAAAGTGAAAAACAGAGAAGAATATTGTAAAATTAAAATTTATGTTTGGTCTATATTGATTTTGGTCGAATTTCGTCCTCTAGGCGATCACAAGTTGATCCAAATAGACTTGCCAAACGAGATCTGGCAGTGCTTTGACACCGAGTAACTGTATCGAACCTGTTTGTCTGCGATCAGCGGCGAGATATACATATTACTGTACTTATGTTTATGTGTATAAATAATGAATTAGAATTGTTATATTCACATAATTTAGACTACCGGTTAGTCGTAGATAACACGTGTATACGTTTACGAAGATTACCGTTAGCTTTAGTTTAAGCGGGTTCGAATCCGACACGGGATAAATATTTTGTGAGTCACAAATGCAGTTGTCTCGCACTTTACCATATGGGAAAACATCGTGAGGAAACTTGCATGTCTTATGCTCGTTTTCACCAACAGGCCCCTAAGCTCCACCTAAGTAGGTGTCTTTTAAGCTAGGGGCATCCCTTAATCGAATACTTACCTAAATTCAATTTCACCATGCTAGCTATCACCTACGAAGGAATTCCCTAAGTGACAGTTAACTTTTTCTAAAGTCACGCTTCTGACATCAATGTTTTATCGATAAGATGAAAATTTCTATATTTCTTTTCAAATGAAAAACAGTACCAATAATGGATCTAAGTGATAGAAGTAAAATAAAAATATCTACTTTTAATTGTAAAGGAGTGAACAGGTCGGTGGATTGTGTGAAAAACCTATGCAAAACTGCTGACATTGTAGCCCTGCAAGAGACCTGGATTTGGCCACACGACATAGGATTCCTAGGAAACCTAGACGATAACTTCGCGTACAACGGCAAGTCAGCCATTGACACCTCTGTCAAAGTGATCTCAGGTCGACCGTACGGTGGTGTGGCACTACTGTGAAAAAAATCTGTGTTTTCATCGGTATCTATCGTGAAGTGCTTAAGTGATCGATTAGTGGCGATAAGAGTTGAATATGATAACCGTCCGATGTTGATATTTTCCGTATATATGCCCTACGATAACGGTAAGAGTGACAATTTGATCCTGTTTACACAAACCCTCAGCGAGATTATAGCTATTATTGAAAGTAATAACGTTGAGTGTGTACTTATGTTGGGGGATTTTAATGCTAACCCCGGCTCGCGATTTTTCAATGAACTTATAACGGTTTGTAGTGAGCAGACTTGGTTTTGCGCTGATTATGAGCTGTTACCGAAAGATACTCATACTTTTGTTTGTCAAGCGAGTGGCTCACGACGGTGGCTAGATCACTGTGTGATAACAACTGGTGCTAAAAATCTAATTACTAAGGCATCTGTCTTATATGGGGTTTACCAATCTGACCATTACCCTGTATTATTTGAGTGTAACCTAACTAAAATTAATCAGAAGGTATTAACACAGAACTTGTTAAGTAATAAAATAAAATGGGGTGAAAGAAATAATGAACAAATAAATAGGTACTATGAGCATTGTAATGATAAATTAAAATTAATAGATTTTCCCGATCAATGTGTTACATGTTCTCACAAAATGTGTAAGAATGAAGACCACTTAAAAATTATTAACAATATGTATTTGGAAATAGTTTCAACGCTCCAAGAGAGTGCCCGTAACACTTATGTCGGTAGCGATCGCATTAAGCGGCAAAAATATGTCACGGGCTGGAACAAACATGTCAGCGACGCTCACAGGGAGGCTCGTACCTACTATCAAACATGGCTATTGCATGGTACTCCTACGCAGGGGCCTGTTTATGAGAAAATGCGGGATACTCAATACTCAATACTCAATACTCAATACTTTATTGCTTCCATAATGTATAATTACAGGTGGTATTCTTAATCTATGGTAGCATTTATGGACCCTGTAGGGCACTGCACAGTGTAGGAGAGAGGAAGAAGAGGGCTTACTTTGTAATTTCTTAGAACTACTGACTATTTATTTATGTTAATTAAATTTAATAATTTAGATTATTAGTTCATTATGTTAAATTATGATATGTTCATAATACAATATATCTGATTATTTATTCAATATTTAATAAATTACAATACTTATTATTATTTATAACAGCACTTATTGCACACTATAATTGCTATTTAATTATTATAATTATTTTATTGCGTTAAGTATTTAATGGAATTAGATTATTTTCTGTTAAATTTATAATTAAAATTGATGTATAGGTAAATATATATTTGTTAAGTTATAATTTATCATTCAAGAATTCTTGTATTGTGTAGTAGCTTTTATTAATTAAATATTCTTTTAGCTTGCTTATAAAAATATTAAATTTGCTTATATTTTTAATGTATTCCGGTAGTTTATTATATATTTTTATAGACATAACCAAAGGGCTTGTAGAGTGCATAGTTATTCGTGAAGAAGGAAGATTTAATCTACTTTTATGTCTCAGGTTAAATTTAGTTACTTTATTTTCTCGTGTTGTGTAGAATTCTGGGTATTTACGAACAAACTTCAGTAAGTTTGTTCAGATCAGTATCTCTAATATATATATGCTAGGCAAGGTTAGGATTTTATGGGATTGAAAGTGTGGTTTACATGTGTCTGTTTCCTGTATGTTAACTAAAATTCTAATTAGTTTCTTTTGTATTCTAAATAGGGTTATTGCATCTACGCTGTTTCCCCATAGCATTATACCGTATGAGAGCTAGAGGGATACACGTAAGACTTTTAAGAGTAAATTAAAATTTGTTCAAAAAAACCAACAACAAATTAAATTAGACATGTTGGCAAAAAGTCATTCTAAAAAAGACTTCTGTAAGTTTTGGAAGTCAACCAACAAATTACAGGCCAAACCGAGTCTCCCTGCGAGTGTGGGGGGCATGAGTGACCCAGGGGATATCGCAAATCTCTTTCAAAAACACTTCCGGGTTCAGTCTGACTTGGACACTGGTGCAAGGGTGTTCGACGTGGGGGAATCTTCGGGGTCTGGTGAGTTGACTGTAATGTTTACAGCTACACAGGTTGCTACTGTCATCAAAAAAATGACCCGAGGTAAGTCACCAGGCCACGACGGCCTTAGCGTCGAGCACCTCAAGCATGCAGGACCACACCTGTATAGGGTTCTTGCCTTATTTTATAATCTTTGCCTTAGTCACCGTTATTTACCGCAGGACCTTATGCGTACGGTGGTGATACCTATTGTTAAGGACAGAACTGGGGACGCGTCTGAGGTGTCCAATTACAGGCCTATTTCTTTGGCCACGGTAGTCGCCAAGGTATTGGACAGTTTGCTTGATCAACAGTTGGCTGAACACATTGAACTCCACGACGCGCAGTTTGGCTTTAAACCTGGTTTATCCACGGAGAGTGCCATTCTGTGCCTCAAGCAAACTGTTCAATATTATACCTCGCGAAAAACACCAGTTTTTGCTTGTTTTTTGGACCTCTCTAAGGCGTTCGACCTAGTATCCTATGAGGTCCTGTGGGATAAATTACAGAAAGATACCAGACTACCGAGTGAAATAACATCCTTGTTTCGATACTGGTATAATAATCAGAGAAATAGTATCAGGTGGGCTGGCGCTCAATCGGATGTGTACGGGTTGGAATGCGGGGTGAGGCAAGGTGGGTTAAGTTCGCCCCGCCTATTTAACCTGTACATAAACAGGCTGATTGGTGGGCTCAGCAGCAGCAGAGTCGGATGTCACATCGATGATGTATGTATGAATAATATTAGTTACGCTGACGACATGGTGCTGCTGAGCCCATCGATTGGCGCTTTGAGGTCACTTGTTGCTACTTGTGAGTCTTATGCAGTGGCCCATGGGCTCAAGTACAATGTAAAGAAAAGTGAACTCATTATGTTCAAAGCGAATGCCTTTAATTATTCAAGCCTTCCTAGTGTCTCGCTCTGTGGCACTCCGTTGACGTGGGTGAACAAATTTAAGTACTTGGGTCACTGGGTCACTGATGATCTTAGAGACAACATAGATATAGAGAGGGAGCGCAGGTCGTTGGCTGTGCGTTGCAATATGCTGGTTCGAAGATTTGCACGTTGTACGAGTCAAGTTAAAGTCTCTCTTTTTAAAGCTTATTGCCAGTCTTTTTACACGTGCAGTCTTTGGACCAGTTTTACGCAAAGGACATACAGCGACCTGCGCGTCCAATATAATAACGCGTTCAGGATACTGTTGGGGCGATCGTGGAGATGCAGTGCGTCCAGTATGTTTGCGGAAGCGCGCACAGACGATTTTTACGCCATAATACGGAAGAGGACCGCCTCCTTGGCTGGACGGGTACGCTCCGCCACCAACGGTCTCTTGAGCGTGTTTATAGATCGGTGGGACTCCCCCCTGCTGCGCCACTGGGTAAGGATCCACACCAAATGATGAATTTTATTATATTACTAACAATAGTTTTAAGGTATTTTTGTTACTAACACTATGGACACTTGTCTGAAATAAAGAATTTGAATTTGAATTTGAAATTAATATATTGAAAAACAATATTACATATTTTGAACTCTATTCAGATTAATTTAAAAATAAAAATATTTTTGGTGCATGCGTATAGGCTGTAAGTACCCGTGTTCCTTTGCTTTTTTTGTCAAATGAACGAGAAACCTTATGTCATTTCTTAACATACGTCGTTGTGTGATTATTTGGAACTCCGATTGGTGTTAATTAAAGCTTACATCTTTTGTTATCGTTGAATTCTAAAAGATGCTCAATTTTTCTAATAAATATAGAACACTCTGTTTAGATAACCTATATCTTATGAAAAAGTCGACATCGTCGTATTTATCGAAGTGGTTGACTCTTTCACGGTCAATGCGTGGTATTTTTACAATTTGCTGAATGTTCTCTAGAGTCTCAATATCTTCTAGCCTCTCTATTAATTGCCCTAAATCATTTTCCACGATAGGAAACACTCGTATTTCGCGTATGAATAAACAATATTCTGTTACCTGAGCATAAGAGTAGTTTAAGGAGCCAACAATCGCACCCTTAAATATAAGAGCTGCTTTAGAGACTTAAGTGACACCTAAACGTTGGTGAAAACGAATTTTTTGTTAGGTGTTTCCTAAAAGCTGCTAAGGAATACTTATCTGTTGGTGAAAACGGGCATTAGAGTTCTACATAATGTTCTTAAAATATGTGAAGTCTGCCAACCCGCACTGAGCCAGCGTGGTGGACTATTATGGGTATTTCAATTCGTTCTGAAGTAAATTGGTTTTTCATTCGATTCGGACTTTTGATGCAATAGGTTCGATTGCAAGCAGTGATAGCCTAGTGGATGCTTCGCGAGGCTATTGAAATCAAAAAACATCCTAATTTCAATAGAGAAGATGGTTGGAATGTACCACCAGCTTGGGATCCAGTCATTCAAATAGTCAAACCCAAGAAGAAGCAAATCACAGCTAGACTTCATGATACTCTGAGCTCATTCTGCGTAAATAGAAACACCAATGATTAAATTATGTTCGGGTACTTTGAAATAACTACCCTGGAACATTGAGACAACTACCATCTTAGTCTCCCCGTGACCATGGCTGCTGAAAAGCAATCGAAACGTCGGGAAAAGTGTAAACTTAAATATAAATAGTTGTAATAGGTTTAATAATTCAATTAGCATAAAAATTAGTAAAGTTTAATAGTAGTGTAACAGTTTTCAAAATTATGTGATAAAGTGTCAAATAAACAACGCAATAAAATCCGTATAATGTAATTTAATTTCAATACTTGCTAGCTCAGTGGGGAGACCAACAGACTGCAATGCAGAGGGTCTCGGGTTCGAAACCACGTCGCGCACCTCTGACTTTCGGAAGTTATATGACTTTTCTAAATTATGTGCGTATCGATTGACAATTATCGCCTGCTCCGTGCCTCGGAGAGCACGTTAAGCCGTCGGTCCCGACTGCCATGAACATCTATGGCAGTCGTTATTGGGAAGTCAGTGCCCTATAATATCCTGACACTGGTCTAGCCTTAGGGTATCGTTAGCCTTCGGGTTGCGGAGGTCAGGTGGCAGCCGCTCCGTGTAAAAACTGATATCCAGTCAAATCCGGTTAGACTAGAAAAGCCGACCCCAAGTGACTTGGGAATAATAAAGGCTAGGGAGAAGAAATTTCAATACTTGACAGAAAACTCAGATAACACTTCGTTATACTCAAGAATCTAACTCGATAATTCATGCACACCAGTCAGATTCATTACCACGGCAGTGGTGCTACACAATATATATAATCATAATCGTAATAGTTTATTTGCTAAACACAGGGTTACAGAGATGTTACAAAATTACATGAATGCGCTGAGTTTTGCCACAAAGGGCGTGCAAATATATACCTAAATTTATATTAAAATAATTGTATAATAAATAAATAAATAATTAAAAGCATTAATAATTAATATTTTAGTTATAGCAGTATAGAGACTCAGTGGCGTAGCGTGGGTGTCAGCCGCCCGAGACGGAAGAAAATTTTATCGCTCTCTTATTTAGGTATTTTAATTTAAAAGAATATAAGAAACAGTAATACTAAAGATCTTTTCGGCAAGAACAGTCATCATTATTGTGTATTGTACATCTGCCCATTTCTCTCGTTCGCCATAAAATGGTTCAAATATTTACAAGATATTATTATTACTTATATTGATGTTTTGCCGTCTCCTAAAAATGCCACCCGGTCGGGCCAACCCTGCCGCCCCCACTACGTTACGCCACAGCATAGAGTATAGACTATATTTTATCAAAAAGCTATTTCTTTGGCTATACAACAAGAACATTTATTTGTGTTTAACCTACTAAGTATGGTGTGTTCGATCCCCGCAAAAATGTATGATTCATAAAAAAATGTTCTGATGTCGAGTATTCTTTGTGTCCGTTCTTTTAATGCGTACGAAGACCTCTGCGACATAATAATATGTATAAAAAGTGCCTGCAGAATAATACCAGGCAATAAATTAGTTATGTATTGCTATGAATAATTTACCAGGTGTCGGTAAAGTATTGTTAAATAAATTTCTTATCTTTATTAATATTATAAACTAGTTTCTATCCGTGGCTTCACCTGGGTGTATACTACCTGGCTAAAAAGTATAGAGGCAATATTCTTCATATATCCTAAGATTCATCCAATTCCATTGAACGGTTTACACAACCGAGAAATAAGGTAGGTAAGGTGCACACGTTCACCTTACACGTCATATTTACAATACATGTCAAAGTCAAAAATCATTTATTCATTTAGGTCACAAAGTAACACATGAGCGTCAAAATATATAGGTTAGTGAGTTTACTAAGTTACTGAAGCTACATTTAGGTTAGTTGCTAGGTTCAGGCAAAGGATTGACCCTATGAGAAGAAACCTGCAAGAAACTCACGGCCGCTCTTTTAAATCGCCATTTAAATATAATTTCAGTATTTTACAATTCCTATTGACAAAGTATTGCAGCCATTATATCATATACTGACTATACAAATCTCAATCTTAGGTATAACAATAATTACTTAATAATAATATAGAGATGAAATAATTTGGGTTTAGTTATATCTTTTAATATTAATCTAAAATAGACAGTAGGATGGCAAGATTACTTACATTTTGTGACAATGTTAAGGCAGTCCGTGACTAAATGCGGTTGTGCATTTATATTTTTCAATAATAATCGAAATTAAATGTATAATAACTATTGGTCAAGGTAATAATCTTTATTTGTCATTATAAAGGCTTCATAAAAATGTGATACAAAAGTGCTGCACTTAATACAATATTTACAGATCATTTCCTTGTCATTGATCTATGACCCCCATGCTAGGCAATTTCTGTCAGAGAGTCATCTATCCGTCTGTTCTAATTTATATCTATTTTCTTTTTAAGTGTAATACATTTCTTATAACATCAATTATTCTTCGTGTAAGAGTATAAATAGAATATAAACTATAACAAGACATTTGTAATTATTAAATAGAAACCTTAGCTGTATCTTAGTATTTAACAGAAGATTTACAATCATTTTGTGCAATCGGGCGTCTTAATTTGTGAATAATGTGCCCTCCAGACCGAATGCCGGTCACGGTGCTACAACTGCGCAGGACATATTGTAGTGCACAAGTATGTGCGCAAACACAAGTGCACCCTCTCTCATAATCTGATGGGACGGTAATCCCACACGACCGGAGAGAGATCAGGCGCAGGACCAACGGCTTTACGTGCTTTCCGAGGCACAGGGGTGTCTTACACCGCCAACTTCCTAACTCCGGGTTGCTATTGAGATTTCTTAACAGGAAAACCCAATAACTTTTTATTTGGAATTCGAACCCGAGACCTCATGCACAGTCACGTTTACTACCGCTGCGCCACGGAGGCAGTTCTACTGACAGACACAGATCTACTATATTATTACTTGCGCGGGAATCGATCCCGCGTCCTTAGGCGTGGCAGTCGGTTACACTAACCACTACGCCGCCAAATGGCTAAGATATTGTAATCCGGCTTCTAGTTCGTAACTAAAAGGAAAATACTTCCACGAGTAAACGTTATCAGTTAAAACAGCTTATCTTTTAAATTACAATGGCGTGAAACATCTGTATTCCAAAAAAACGAATGCAGAAAACAGTTTTATACAATTCGGATGCAGGTGTTAACCGAACCTGCTTTTGTATTTTTACTGGTGGCAAACAACCGTACGGCCTGTCTGATGATAATTGGTTACCTTAGGCGCTCTGCCCCTGATTTTTGAATAGGGTAGGTTTGTATAGGGGCCCGTCGTTTGTCTTGGCAGGGTCGCGATTCGCATGTGAGAACGATTCGCGCGACCCCGCCGCCCGTAAGAAAAAATGTCAGCACACAGAAATTTCAGGTAATGTACTTAAAATATATTATATCTATGTATTTTTTAAATATACATTTTAAAAACACATAGACTATTTTTGACGGCCTCTATGACGTAGTGGTTAGTGTAACCGACTGCCACGCCTGAGGTCGCGGGTTCGATTCCCGCACAAGTCAAACATTTGTGTGCATGAACATTGATGTTTGTCTTGGTCTGGGTGTTTCTATGCAGGTATGTATTTACAAAAAAAAATGTATATAATATGTATATTTATCCATTATCTAGTACCCATAGTACAAGCTCTGCTTAGTTTGGGCTAGATGGTGTTGTGTGTATGTGATAGAATATTATTATTAGTATTATAAAAGAAATGTGTATATAATGCACCCTTGCCAACATCTTCGAAGATTGAGTGTGAAGCTGTGTATGTATGTATAATTGTTTTGTGTTAAAATATATTTTAAGATAAGTAATTAATAGTTTATGTTTCATTGAAATGTTGATAAGCTTTGATCCCGGTATGTAATATAGTTTTGTGACGCGGTTTTGTTTGTTTATTGTAATGTCTTAGTAACTGATGGATATAAAAGAGTCTTCCTTTGGCTGCTGAAAAGCAACTGAAACGTCGGGAAAGTGTGAATCTGAACAGTATAAAATTGTTTAAAATAGTAGTGGAAAAGTTTCAAAATTATGTACCTAATAGTTGTGTTTTTTTTATGCAACTGAGGTGGCAAGCAAGTATACAGCCCACCTGATGGTAAGTGGTCACCGTTGCCTATGGACGCCTGCAACACCAGAAGCATCACTTGCCCGTTGCCGACCCTTTAGGAAAGGAAGTGGGAAGGATAACGAGCGGGAAGGGGGAAAGAGGGTGATTGGACCTCCGGTACTCTCACTCACCGAACGAAACACAACAGTAGGAATACTGCTATTTCACGTCGATATTCTGTGAGAGGGTAGTCCTCCCGGTCGAGCCGGTCTATTCTTGCCGAAATCAGCGAAACTCTTCGACTCAAAATTTTTCTAATAAATTGCGATAGAATCTGTTTAAAGCAGTGTTATATTAATATTAGCGAAAGCTTAGTAGCTTAGTAGTAAAAAAAAAAACTATGCAGATACCTCGAGTTCGATCCCAAGGCATTTCAAACTTTTCGAAGTTGTGTGCGTATTAAATAGTTAATTGTCGCTCGCTTTAACGGTGAAGAAAAACATTGTAAGGTAACTTGCATGTCTGAGAGCTCTAAATAATTTTCTCGAAGATATGTGAAAATGGCCAACCCGCACTGGGTCGGCGTGGTGGACTATACCCTAACCCTTCTCACAATGTGAAGAGGCCCGTGCCACAGTATACTAAGAACAGTAAGTCATCTTCATAGAAATGTGCCGCTCCCGGTTTGAATGTGTGCGTGCGCGGCGCACCGTGTCCGCACACACTGGCACTCACACATTAGCATAATATACGGCGGAATACTGTAACGGTAGCGTGGGCCGTACCGTGAGTGTGTCGTGTGATCGGGCGCGTTGAAGTACCTACGCTGCACGCACACTCGCGTTCGCCTGCTCTCACGTTATATTATATAATACACGTTATAATATACATAAAAATAAAAATATAGTGCTGCTTATATTGCGAAAATAATATTTAACTAAAATAAAAGTGACAACCTTAAGCGTCAACGCAAGAGTAGGCTGATAACTCACCGAGCGGTCTTAGATAAACTGCTGTTCTTAGTACCTATACTGTGCCCGTGCCCAGCAGTGGGACAGTTTATGTACAAGACTGATATTATAATTTATTATATAATTATGCATTAGTATAATTCCGTTAAAGTTTCCTCGTAAAGTGTTATTTGGGGTTTTCTGTAGGGAATTTCTTGGTTGCAGTCTCAATTTGACAAACATAGTTGGGGAAATATAGGTGTATCTTATATACTTTGGGTAATATGATTATATTGGTTTGTCGGCCTCGATGGCGTATTGGTTAGTGTAACGGATTGTCACGCCTGAGGTCGCGGGTTCGATTCCTGCACAAGACAAACATTTGTGTGCATGGACATGGATATTAGTCTTGGTGTGGGTATTTCTATGTATAATATAATTTGTATGTATTTACAAAAAATCGGTTGAGTCGTTTTGAGTTAAATACAGTAATCCCGGTAATCCGACAAACGTTTGCAGAGCGGTGTCGGACTATCGAATTTGTCGGCTTATAGGGTACTTCCACATACACATATAGTCCAGCAGTTTTTGATAAAGAGTGCCTTGTAATCCGACAGATTACTAATCAAAATGATAAGATTCTGTTGAACTACAACACGTCGAGCGCAAAAGTGGTGGCTCGTAGAAGTTACAACCTGTTCAATCATGCATTATATTAGTAAAGATATGCCAAAATAAATTTTATGTGCAGTGATAGGCATGTCGGATTACAGGGGACGCCGGATCAGACAGGATTACCGGGGGTCCACTGTAGTTACAAACAAAAATCAAATGCTTCCTCTTTATAATATTAGTTTAGAAGTATAGAGAACAAAGTATTGTAAAACAGGAAACTCACAAAGTAAATCAATTATCTAAACTAATATTATAAAGAGGAAACATTTGTGTTTTTGTATGTATGTTTGTAATGTTTCCACACAAAAACTATTGGACCGATTTCAAAAATTCTTTCACCATTAGAAAGCTGCCTCTTCACTGAGTGACATAGGCCATACTTCATTTTCAAAAAAATAGGGATCCTTAATAAAAATGCAATAATATAACCCAAGGTGTAAAAAAATTTGTCATAAAAAATCTGTCATCACGTGCGCAGCGGTAACTATTGATGATAGAACAAAAAAATGTTCTACAGTATTACAGAACGTATCAATATCTACAAAAAAGTCCGGGATACCATATGTCCAAATACTGTTGTTATGCTACTATAACTACTTTTTTACATTTTAAAAGTTGATAAAAGTGCCGACTATAATCAAACCATATCATTCATACCTCTGTATTAATCCTTATCCCATTAAATTATATTTTATTAAAGACCGTTTCAATACCGTACAATATAATACAAAATACATTTTAAATTATTAAAATCGGACATTTCATTCAAAAGATATAATTCTTTAGATATAGTAGGTAGTTTCTAAATATTAGTAGGTAGTTTTTAAGTATTAGCTATAATATAGCTAACTACACCTATATAGGTGTAGTTAGACTTATTAATTTCTTTAGTTGTAGTTTTATATATTAAAATTAGATAACAAATTAAAAGTAGGTATTGGGTAATAAATTAAAGTCCACGCGGACGAAGTCGCGGGCAACAGCTGGTTGTGAAATAATTGTGTTAGATTGTTGTAAGGAAATCGTACCTAAATAAATAATTTAATTAGAATATACATATAACATACTATTGTCTGTTTATGACTTCACCTGGCACATTTTCACAAGCGATGATAGCCTAACGGATCAAGCATTGGACTTGCGGCAATCGCGTTGTCAAGGTCGCAGGTTCAAATCTTGCTATATGAATTGTCTTTTGCCTTTCGTTAAAATTAACATTCTTTATTTATTTTTCTTCGTGGGAAAACGCACCTGATGCGTACCCCTTTCGCCACAAGGAGCGGCGAGAGGGTTATGTCTTCTCTTCTTCATAATTAACATTCTACCTTAGCATTATCAACTTCTGCAACTCCGTAGGGTCATTACCTCATTGGCATGCTTCTACGGAATATACCACGGGGAGTGCTCTGAAGAGTTATTCCACCTTAACCCTCCCTCCTCTTTCCTATCTAGAACAACGCGTGCTGGCATGCCATCCTTAAACGGTGGTGTCGATTAGAGTGTGCACCAACAAGTTTGGGTCCTCATACCTCTGCCGAACGATCTAGGCATGGAATTCTCTGCCAAGGCACGTGTTTCCTTAAATCCTGGGTCCATTAAGCGAGGCGTGAAAAAGCACCTTCTAAGCCGTTAAAGTAGGGACCTCAACAACGCCTCAGCTGCTATGAGGATGGTGTGAAGGTCACTGCTCTTGGACCACACGATCGCTTACCAACAGGTGGAGTGTCGTCATTTTGACAAGCAAAGAACAAACATAATAAAGCTTAATACTAAAATATATTTTGTTTTAACCTCGACGCCCACGATGCTTTTTATCATAAAACAACTTTTGCCCGTGTACCTACTTCCAACTATAATTTACTTTTCTGCATGTAGAAACACATAAGACTCGACTTCTAGGCGTATCAAGATACTCATAGAATTGCAAACATCATTTAAAGTTCATTACAATTATGTCCCCAAAATGTCTTTAAATCATTTGGTGGGGATCAGCTTCCTACCACGACCAGACGCCGCTGTAGCAATGGACTCCCCAAAAGAACTTATCACCATTGTGAGGTTCGAACCCTTACACGTTGCTGCGTGTTGCCACGGATTCAGCGATTCAGCTTCTTCTTCTCTCTTAGCCTTTATTATTCCCAAGTCATTTGGGGTCGGCTTTTCTGGTCTAACCGGATTTGACTGGATATCAGTTTTTACACGGAGCGGCTGCCACCTGACCTCCGCAACCGGAGGCTAACGATACCCTAAGGCTAGACCAGTGTCAGGATATTAGAGGGTATTGACTTTCCCAATAACGACTGCCATAGATGTTCATGGCAGCCGGGACCAACGGCTTAACGTGCTCTCCGAGGCACGGAGCAGGCGATAATTGTCAATCAATACGCACATAATTTCGAAAAGTCATATAACTGCCGAAAGTCAGAGCTGCGCGACGTGGGTTCGAACCCGAGACCCTCTGCATTGCAGTCTGTTGGTGTCCCCACTGAGCTATCGCTGCTTGCAATTTGCAATTCTATGAGTATCTTGATACGCCTAGAAGTCGAGTATTTATTTAATAATAATAATAATTGTTTATTAAGTTTAAGTTTGCACAAATATTATGTATTTATCAAATATTTAAACAAACAAATAAACAATGTCACATCCGCACTTATAATATTAGTTAGGATACCCACTAATTACATGTGTGTACATACAAACAAATATATTCCTCTTAATATTAGTTACTGAATCACATTACGTCACTTTAACCAGAACTGATAACACAGTACTCGCGGTGCCATTCTGACATGTTAGTTTATAATAGACTCAATACGGGTTAAACAGTTAGTGGCAATTTAACTGTTCAGTTATAACAGTGGTTTAGTGTGTTTAGTTTAATTTGTGACTGAAAACAGCGGTTATATTGCTGTGTATAGATCATAAAGTCAGTAGTATTTATAAAGTGTAGTCGCGTTCTTTAAAGTGAATTGTGGGCAACTTAGCCCAGATGTGGACAATGATAACTCTCTTTCGGTACCCTTTTGGGATGTAGGCGTAAGACTTATGTAACTTACCGGTATTTTTTGGATACGGTTCTTGGTATGAACTACGCGTCATTTACGCATTGCCTGCTATAAGTGTCTTGAATATAATTCCAATGTATGTGTTCAAAATGCGACTTTAATATATCAAAATAAGGACTATATTTGACTGTGATAAAGAAATAACGTTAAGTTTCTTCGGCGAAAATTGTATGTTTTTGTATTTACAGAACAAAAATAGTGTTTAATAAGACTTTCATGTTAAAATTACGTTATAAAATAAAAATAACATGTTACCGATATATTTTGTTATTGGTTTAATTAATGTTTTGGCGAAGACCAACAACTATGACATCAAAATTGATGACCCGGAGATGGATATACGGGTGAGAAGAGACATCCGGGATACCGATACTTCTTCAAAGATACTGCAACACCTTTTTGAAAGTCATGAGAACAAATTGATACGTGAAAAGAGACAATTCTCTTTCTTTTTACCAAAAAAGACAACTAACCAAGTGGCTACTACACTTAAATACAATAATAATATTGGTTATAATAACAAATATTATCATAATGGAAAACTGGACTACAATTTCGTCACTCAAAATAACGGCATGCTAAGAAAAAGCGACAGAATTACAACCAATAATATATTGGGAAATTATAATAACCGGAACGCTTGGAACACTTCAAATACAAGGCAAAATAATACAAATAACGGTATCTACATTCGTAATAACGTTACCGGTTTTTATGAATACCGGGCCAATAATGTATCGGTAACCAATTTTACTTATCCGTATAACGGATTTCCTGTAAACAGACCTTATCCATCAAAAACAACGTTAATGCCAAAATTCAATACGACCGGCTTTAAGCAATATAACGCAACCGGATATAACAATCAAACACCGAAATACTACGAAACAACCCAAAAAATATACAACTACCAAGACCCAACGAAGAGCAACTTCAGCGGATATTACGAGCATATGTATTCTAAATCCGGTAACGGTACTACCGGATATAACAACACGACTATCAAGCCATACGCGCCCGGATATTTACCAATACCGGCATTTAAACCAAGTAATACAACTACACATTGGTATAACAATTTCAACAACACACCGGCGCCTTATAAGCCAACAACACCTCAATACGTCTCAACAACACAAGCAGTTGTTGGGAAATCTGGTAATAACACAGTAACAACAACAACGGAAATATCAATCGCATGTGTCATTTGTAATATTGGTTGTCCAGTCAACCATCACCGGGTTGGCTTCAGTTGTGTGCCGGATGATGATGATGAGGATTATTAATATCACTACATATTAAAAAACAAAGTCCTCCGCTGCGTCTGTCTGTTTGTTCGCGATAAACTCAAAAACTACTGAACGAATTTTGATTGAGTGATTGTTGTTCCGAGTCTGGATATTCTTTAAGTCCGTTGTTAGAATGTTTGTAAAGACTTCCGTGAGACAGGAATTATTCCCAGTGCGGAGTTGTCTTTTTTGTGATAGCTTAGAATTAAACGCTTGATCGTTACTACAGACGCAAACCTGCATGTCTGAGAGTTGTACATAATGTTCTCAAATATATCGCACCCTTAATAAAACAGAGACTTATCTCAGTATTTTGGATTAAACAAATTTGAACTCTATTGCAAAGATTTAACACAAATATAATATTAGAATTTAACATATGCAATTAGAGTTCAAATTGCATAACTTTCAAATTTCGAGTTAAGTCGCTGTTTTATTAAGAGTGCGATATGTGAAGTCTGTCAACCCGCTACGCAAGCGTGGTCGAACTATGGCCATAATTATACCATAATTATCTATATTTAATGTAGAAAAAGTCCAATACACACGGTAACATATATTATACCTTAGACTATACTCGTAATAAGAATTCGCATCAGTATTTTGTGGCAGACCAAGAGCATCAAAACCCAAATAAGCACGACTAGCATGTGCTCCATTAATTACATCAGGAGAATCCATAGCAACAACCAATTCGCCAATGCGTGACTTAGAATTTAAAATTCCAGTTTCAATACGTTTCTTACATCTAGGATAATAAGTCCACTTAATAGTGGCACCATTTCGCAAAGGAGTACGTTTCATATTCTCATAAGAACCAGTCAACACAGGAGTACCAAAAGAAGCATGATTATTTACAAAATGAGTACATACTTCAAACGTATCTTGAGAAAACAATGGACCAACATGCAAATCAGAAAAATGTTTGTTCACCTGTTCTACTTTACCCATATCATAATAACGATTCAGCTCAATATTACTTATAACAAACTCTACTTTATTAATAATCATCATACCATATTGATTTTGTAAATATCGCCCAACATTTTTATATCCCATAGCAAACAAATTAAAAAATTGCATTCCCCGTACTTTTCTTCATAAAAAGAAGATCCAAAACGCCACGAATAAGATTGAATAGATTAGAATAAGATATACAATAGAATAACAATCCTGCATTAAACGACCAGGTGACCATATGGTCATGTTTTCACACTGAGAAAAGGCTTGTGCCCAACAGTGGAATACTTATATACAGGGCTGATTATATTTGAACTGTACCTAGGTCATTTTTCAAGATACTGATGACATTATTCCATTATTGTGTTTAGTCTTTTCTGAATCTTAAAAGCATAGGCAAAACTTAAATAACGATAATTACATACATATATGTATTTTTATCTATACTAATATTATATTTTTAACTGCCTACGTGGCGTAGCGGTATTGAATGCGACTGCTGTGCATGAGGTCTCGGGTTCGAATCCCGGGTCGGGCCAACAAAAAGTTATTGGGTTTTTCTGTTATTAAATCTCAATAGCAGCCCGGAGTTAGGAAGTTGGCGGTGTTAGACACCCCCGTGCCTCGGAGAGCACGTAAAGCCGTTGGTCCTGCGCCTGATCTCTCTCCGGGCGTGTCGGTGACGTCACATCGGATCATGAGAGTTAGGGAACAGAGAGTGCACTTGTGTTTGCGCACACACTTGTGTACTATAATATCTCCTGCGCAGATGGCCAGTCTCTGTTAAGACTGGCCGCCGTGGCCGAAATTCGGTCTGGAGGACATTATTATTATTATTAATATTATAAAGAAAATTTGAATTTTTGTTGTTTACTTGTAAGGATTTAACTCAAACAAGTGAGAAACGGCAATGAATTGCCGTAAATCTTAGAGTTCGAAAAAATGGTTTAAGTAATATACAAAGGTCACGTGATATTACGTGACGTGAGGTCAAAGGTCAAAGGTCATAGTCATTATGGGGGTATATCGACTATGCTGAGTCGAATGGCGTTGACCGCGAGTCTCTAGTTCTTACGGTTCTTGAGTTGAAAGTTGTATAACAGACGGACGGACAAAGCAGTTGTAGGTATAAGGGTTTTTTCGAACTCTAAAAATACATGACCGACTTAAAAAAATATTCTAACATTAGAAAGCTTTATTGTCACCGAGTAATATAGGATATTTTATTTTTATAAAAGTTCTGTTACTAACATAACCTAATCTACTTTTACGCGAGCCAAGCCGCGAGGAAACCTAGTATTAGATATTGAAATTAAACTGCTATATACGCGTTTATCGCGTTGTTTATTTGACACTTTATTACAAGATTTTGAAAATTGTTACACTACTACTACTATTAAACTTTACAAATTTTTAAACTAATTAAATTATTATTAAAACTATTTATATTTAAGCTTACACTTTCCGTGACGTTTCGGTTGCTTTTCAGCAGCCATGGTCACGGGGAGACTAAGATGGTAGTTGTCTCAATGTTCCAGTGTAGTTATTTCAAAGTACCCGAACATAATTTTATCATTGGTGTTTCTATTTACGCAGAATGAGCTCAAAGTATCATGAAGTCTAGCTGTGGTTTGCTTCTTCTTGGGTTTGACTATTTTTATTACTGGATCCCAAGCTGGCGGTAGTCTCCCCGTGACCATGGCTGCTGAAAAGCAACCGAAACGTCGGGGAAAGTGTAAAAATAAATTAAATCTAAATAGTTTTAATAATAATTTAATTAGCTTAAAAATTAGTAAAGTTTAATAGTAGTAGTAGTGTAACAATTTTCAAAATTTTGTGAACAAGTGTCATATAAACAACGCGATAAAATCCGTATATAGTAGTTTAATTTCAATGAATAATATTCGCGTAAATAGAAGACAGTATATAGTATTAGATATAACAATAATTCTTTTAGCATCTTCAAACTCAGGCATGTGTTTTTACAAAAGTAAAATAAATGTATGGTGATATTTAATTATAATTTTTAAGGTATTATTAATACTAGCGGTCGCCTAGTGGTCGAAATGCGACCAAAATGCCTAATAATTGTTTTCTGTTTTTTCTCTATTACATATGTATAAATAATAATAATAATAATAATAATATAAATAAGGTATAGGTAACCATAGTTACAAAGAATTGTACGACGTCAGACGAACAATGCCGAAATACTACGAACGCGATTCGACTGCGTGTGTCAAATGCATGGTTGTGTGCGTGTAGTGATTTCATTAATTTAATGTATTTCTAACGCACATTTTATAAACCTCTCAAACCCCGTTGACGCTTTAAGGGGCTGCGCAGACGACAGACTATCCATGACGCACTTTTTAGTCTGTGAAAATAGAACCTCCTCATTGTTGTTTCTAAATGAGTCAAAGCAGGTCTTAAAATAAATAGCACCTCATCAAATGTAGTGACAGACATTTTATAAAATTTGAAAAAATTTTCCGGATGTTGTTTCAGATTTGAATGTTTAGTATGGAACTGTCCCTTCAGTAATCTTGCCGAAAGTATAGGATGTACCCAAAACTCTCTATTTCTTCTTCTTTTTCTGTACTTCATGTACAAAATAATACTTCGCGATCTCTGCACGATTTCCATAGCGTCTACGTCCCTACAGCTCTGCCGACAGAATGATCGAAGATGTGCGTCGTGTGCGTTGAGTCTGTGAAAAATCCGCAACCGACTTTTTGCGCGCCATCCAGACTTTTTGTGCGCCGCAGACTCGATCGCACAAAAAGTGTGCCGTCTGCGCAGCCCCTAAGGCGTCCGCAGATTTGTACCCGTCGAGCCCCGTTGACGCCTGGCGTCGTCACGTGACCGCACAAAAAAAGAGGGTCGCGCACGCTATTGTTTTCCTTTTTTGTATAGAAGTGCCTGTATTTAAAGTTTAGTATTGTATATCATTGTACTCGGAATGAACTGAGTTTTTCGAATGAACCAGTTGCCAACCGGATAAAATTCTTATAGGTACTATTGTTTTTGTTATGTCACGTGACTTTGGGCCAAACGTTCGTTCGTCGATGTTATTTATTCCGCTATTTTCTGTAGATTTTTGTAGAGCATGTATATAAGTATAATACATTATTAGAAAGCTTATTCTTTCTATTTTTAGAAACAATAAAAGCAATACTGACTTATATTATTTTTGTATAACAAACTGAAGCCCGTATTAACCTATTATTATTTGTAGGATTGCCCGCCCTTTTTGATATTTGTTTTTTTTAGTACAGTATTATATCGTATTTCAGGTTTTAATCACTATAATAGTGTTATTTATTAGTGTTTCTATAAAAATATCTAAATACAAGGCTACGACGAATAATCAAAAAATATTCAAAATTTGCTTTCGCCGCGCTCTAAATGTACTCGTCACACATTTCAAGTGCTACTTTCACATACTAATATCTTATTTTTTTTCTCACAGGCATATATAAATACTTTTTCTACTATTAAGAGTATTTAACTAGTAAATAGAAAATAAAACCTCATTTTGTTACATTTACATACATTTAGTAGCAAATATTTTAAATATCGAACAAGTTTGACAGTTCTCGTAAGTTTAACCACGCGTATAAAATAAACTATACACGTAAATGCGGTGATGCATTATACTCGTCGTAGCTTACAATGTATATTTCTAAGAAACACAAGCGAAGTTATCATAACTTAGAGCACAAAAACATAAACAGCGATAGGGCGGTTCAAGTTGCGCTCAAGTGGCACCTTATGGCGCGCGGCGTGTCACGTGGCATAAACATCTGGCCCCTGGGCTTTGTTTACATTAAGAACGCGCGGCCCCTGAGAGGTAAAAATATTAGGATTATTCGCCCCTCCTTCTCCATATAAACTTTAACTGTACCAAATTTCATACTCAAAGTTTTTGCTTGACGTATTAATATATAGATTAATAATTTAATTTAATTATTTGACTGTATGAATGACGTAATTATCTGCGATAATGCGCCGAGTGTTGTGGGTTTGACCAAACATGAGATATTATATTGTCTTACGTTTACGCGAATGTTATACATTCAAATTAAACGACTTTATGTAAACACTGATATGTATATCATAATTTCGAAAATTTTAACTGATATTGTTAAACACTTTTACTAGTTACTGTTTATTTCTACTTAACACATTCACGGACACAAAACCACTCAATAGTTTGTGATATGGCACATAAACTTTCCATACAAAGTGACATCACGTCTGGGGACGTATTGCTACACTACACGGTTTTAAAAGTATGTGTTGCGGCAGTAACGGTTAACGCCTGTAGGCGGACATTCATACCAAGTGAATTCTAAACCGTGTAATACGGCAGGAGTGTTTGCTGTGGCTCTAGCGGTCTGTATTTTAGCCTAAAACGGCACAGAGTCATATCCTTCCTATAAATGCTATGGGAAATAGTCGGCCGTGGACGGAGTTTTACTTTTAGTGTATTTAAAATCGCCGCCTACAGCCGTAGTGCCATTTTATGAGGGTCATAATTCACGTCTCTCGACGTACTGTCCGGGAATGTGTTAAGCTATTTCAATTATTAAATCTATTTAGATTTAATTTTACACTTTCTCTGTGAACATGGCTGCTGAAAAGCAACCGACAAATCGGGGAAAGTGTAAAAATATAATAATAGTGTTTCAAGAAACATGACATAATATGTATGTTTAAAAAAATAGTTACCGATTGTATTGTATTGTACGGTATGAATGTTTTAAATTTTCCTGAGTTACAGGAATTATATATAACGTAGGAATTGTTGTAAATAAAAACATACGATTAAGTTACCGAAGTTTTCGCTATAGTTCGCTTTAACGGAAAACATCGTGAGAAACCTGTAAGTCTGAGAGTTTTAAATAATGTTTTTAAAGATATGTATATGAAGTCTATTGAACTATGGCCTAACCCTTATCCTAGAGCAGGTGTGTGTCCAGCAGTGGGACAGTTTAATATTTTATATTATTATTATAAAAGACGCTCTGTCTGCTCGCAGGCGGCTACATGATTTTTTGAGTAGTAGAGCCTCGCTGATTTCAGCATGAATGTGCCGGCTCGACCGGGGTAGGACTACCCTCTCACAGAATAGCGACGTGAAATATCAGTATTCCTACTGTTGTGTTTCGTTCGATAAGCGAGAGTGCCAGAAGCCCAATCACTCTCTTTCCCCCTTCCCGCTCCTTCTCCATCCCACTTTCTTTAATTCCTAAAGAGTCGGCTACGCGCAAGTGATGCCTCTGGTGTTGCAGGCGTCCATAGGCTACGGTGATCACTTACCATCAGGTGGGCCGTCTGCTTGTTTGCCACCTTACCAGTATAAAAAAAAACATGATCTGACATTTTTATATAAAATATTAAGAAGTGAAATTGGCTGTCTATCGGTCTTAAGCTCATTCAAGTTACGTGTTCCTCGTTATGTACCTAGGCGTGCGATTGTCAATGCAGGCCTTTTACATCAGCCATATGCTAGAACCAACCTATTACGATATTCTACCATATCTCGATTGTCGAAAGCATACAACGTTATTTGTGGAGAGGTGGATGAGTTTGTCGACAAATTGCCAACATTTAAAATAGTTGTTTTGAGGTTGTTAAGGGAACAATAAACGTATGTTATTTACCTACTTTAGTTTGAATTGTTATCACATAATAATGACTGTGTTTGCAATTACTTTACTTTTCAAACTTTTTCTTTTAATACCTTACTTTTAATTGTACAATAATAATACAGAATCTACTAAATTCAATACTTGCAAATGCTTTTAACTACTTTTACTTGAATATGTCATCATTTTTTAACATGTTTGTATAACTTAAAAGTTACCTTAATATCAGTGTTATCTCACTATGTATCTTATGTGGGGGCCAGTCAGTGCAGGCTGGCGACACTTCGACCCATTGGGATCTTTTGTATCGACACTCTCCCAATAACGACTGCCATAGATGTTCATGGCAGCCGGGACCAACGGCTTAACGTGCTCTCCGAGGCACGGAGCAGGCGATAATTGTCAATCAATGCGCACATAATTTCGATAAGTCATATAACTTCCGAAAGTCAAAGGTGCGCGACGTGGGTTTGAACCCGAGACCCTTTGCATTGCAGTCTGTTGGTCTCCCCACTGAGCTATCGCTGTTCTTGTTATCTCACTAAGTCATTTATAACGTTTTCATCAAATATTTTTATATGTTCATGTATTAATGTGACAACTACTGGTTGTCCTAATAAATAAAAATAAGTTATTATTGCAAATAAATCTTTTGTAACAATTTAATGAATTTTATTTTATTATTCTTAATTATGATAATCATGAATATCTTGCTAGCTTGAAGTATTGTAGTATGTTACAATATATACAGATCCTAATCTAAACTAATAATTATTATAAAGAGGAAACATTTGTGTTTTTTTATGTATGTTTGTAATGTTATCACACAAAAACGATTGGTCCGATTTCAAAAATTATTTCACCATTAGAAAGCTGCATCTTCACTGAGTGACATAGGCTACATTACATTATAAAAAAAAATAGGGATCCTTAATAAAAATGCAATAAATATAACCCAAGATGTGACAAATTAGTCATAAAAAATCTGTCATCGCGTGCGCTGCGGAAACTATTGAAGATAGAACTAAAAAATGTTCTACAGTATTACAGAACGTATCAATATTTACAAAAAAGTCCGCAGTACCATATGCATAATGTATAATATATAGCTAACTACACCTATATAAGTGTAGTTAGACTTATTAATTTCTTTAGTTGTAGTTTTATATATTAAAATTAGATAACATATTAAAAGTAGATATTGGGTAATAAATTAAAGTCCACGCGGACGAAGTCGCGGGCAACAGCTAGTTAATATTATAAATGCGAATATGGATTTGTTTGTTACACTTGCCCGCCTTAACGGATCATACGATCTTTGTAAAATTTCGCATACTCGTTGTCAGGGTACAGAAAAGGACGTATAGGGTACCTTCCATCCAGAAAAAAGTACTGTCACTAATATAACCTATGTACATTTACGTAAGCGAAGCCGCAGGAAAAATCTAGTTATGTATACAGATCTACGTCAGTACCCTGAAAGAGCATATAGAGGCGTATCTAGGGCCGCCGCTGGAGAGAAGCCGATGGAGGGGCGCCGCGAGCACGGCCGCTCAGCAACGACCGGTCCGCGTCACACAATATAGAAGCCAAAGTTAAGGGTTGCAGTCAGTGACATATACAGAAGCTCAAGACGATCAGTTATCGGCACGCCTGGGTCTTAGAGCCATTGAACTTAACCATGTTGGCATCACTCCAATCGTAGACTGCCTTCAAGGATAAGTTCATACGCTCGATCATAACTTCCCTGAGCAACTGTATCTGTGAGCCACTGGCCCTGGCGCATACCCAAACTTACCGGCTTTTAGCAAAACGTTAATATGCAGCAAAAGGGAATTGCAGAGAGTACTGATCCCTATAGAACCCCGGCATTAATTGCCTTTTGTTTGGACGAGTAGCCATCAATGACTACACGAATCGAGCGGCTTAATAACATTAATCGATAATTTATAATGATAGAATAAGGAATAGTGTGATTAGAGAGAGATGCGGCATGAAAGTGGATATAGTGACAAGAATAGAAAAGGGTATGTTAAGCTGGTTTGGGCATGTAGAAAGAATGGACGAGGAAAGACTGACTAAGAAAGTTTATAAGGCTAGTGTGAATGGAACAGTCGCAAGAGGAAGACCTAGGCGAACGTTTCTTGATCAGATCGGAGGCGTTCTGGACAAAGGCCAGGTTCAGAGCACCTTGAACCGTGTATGAGGAATGTGATGAAAGTGAATGAAGCCAGAAAAGTGTGTCAGGATCGTAGCAAATGGAAATTCGTAGTCTCTGCCTACCTCTGTATGCCTCTGGGATACAGGCGTGAATCTATGTATGTATGTATGTATGAATATGATCAACATCGTCCTAGACCTCGGCATAAGTGTCATAGGACCAAAGCAATATTTTATGGAGTATGGCAGAATATTTGTTTTTGGTTTATGGTTTCTGGTCATCAAAAATATGTCAAAACTTAATTGATGTTGTCAAAATTATTGTTTTGCTTTCGCCAACTCTCGCCACATATTGGCTACAAACAAATTAAAATGAAAATAAACATGTTATTTTCTTTACCATAAAAATAACTATGATGTCGATAATAGACAATATTCTACAATTTTTTATACTTTTACTTTGGTTTATTTATTAATTTTAGAATGGGGAATAAGGTGAGAATATTTAAAATCGTATTATTACATAATATATAACAATAGATGCAGTGACAGTCTAGCGGGAGAACGTTGGACTGCTACATAGAGGTCTCGAGTCCACCTCTGGCTCTTCGAAGTTATGTCCGTATTACATATTATGTAGTTAATTATCGCTCGCTTAACGGTGTATAAAAACGTCGTGAGGAAACCTGCATGTCTAAGATATATATATGTCTGTTCGTGAAGATATATGAAGTCTGCCAACCTGCACTGCGCCGGCGTGGTGGACTATGAATTAACCCTCTCACACTGTGATGAGACCCGTGCCTATTAATGGGACAGTCTATAAACAAGACTGGTATTATTATTAACCCATTCGCTGTCCCGTGATAGACACAATAGAAAATCTATTGTTATGTATCATATGTGATTCATCGGACAGGGAACCTGTTAAATAACAATAACATCCTCCACACCAAATGTCACGACGATTAATCTTAGCGGATATCAGCCCATCAGTAGATAGCCAAATTTCGGTTACGTCAGACAAGCTAATAATAATAATAATCCGTTTTTTATCCATAGTTTTATTATACCAGCACATTAAATACCCATCCCTATAACCTAGATTTATTAGGTTCCATATGTAGCAATAGTCTCCTACACTTGTCGCGGCTAGCGTCTCGGTAAGTGTTCCATCTCACTCTAAATTAAAACTCTCGAAGGGCCTCTGCATGTTGGACCCATGTCCCCGTGTAAGTCTCCCAAAGGGCCGGGTTTTCCCAAACGCATTAAGAAAATACCCGTGAAAGCGAAATAAAATAATAATAATAATAAACTAGAGACTGACTATCGTTGTAGGTGATAAAATAGTTTGCGCAAATCACTCTCAAAATCCGGTGTGATGTCACTGACATGTCACTGACACGGCCGCAGAGAGATCAGGCGTGGGAAAAACGGCGCAACGTGCGCACCGAAGCTCGGAAGCGTGTTGCTAAGAGTTTCTTTAAGGAACCCCAATAAGTTTTTTGCTGATTCGAATCAGGATTCAGTAGAAGCCACTAGATCCATCAGGCAGTAATGCACGGATGGCGTAGCCACGCCACTGCCAGTAAGGCGCAGCAGTTCGATCAACACACAGGACAAAACTCTGTGTGATCCACAAATAGTTGTTCCGAGTCTGGACCTTCTTTGTGTCATTTGTTTAAATGTTTGTAAAGTCCTCCGCGACACACAAATTATTAGTGCCAGTGGCGATGCGACCACTTAAACCATTTAAATGGTACTGTTTTCAGCTTGGGCGTCGGATAAGCAGCTATGAAACTCTCCGAACAGAACACACGCTACCTACGCAGAAAAAGGTATCTTTACTTTTACACAGCATAACAATAAGTAACTCCAGATTAGGAATCAGGGGTTTCGGTCAGGACGATCTTTCGGTTATGGCGGACAATCTTAACGGAGACTGACCATCTGCACAGGAGATATTATAGAGCACAAGTGTATGCGGAAACACAAGTGTACTCTCTGTTCCCTCACTCTCATAGTGCGATGGGCACTCACGGCCTGGCTAACTCTTCTTTGTATGGTCTGTCCATATAAAGAGAGGGTAGTTCAACAAAAAGTTATTAGGTTTTCTGTCAAAAGGAGTTAGAACGGTACGCACGTAAAGCCGCTAGCCCTGCGTCTTATCTCTCTCGGGTCTTGTCCGATTGACGTCACATCGCACTATGAGAGTGAAGGAACAAAACAGAACATAACAGGTTGTTTTTGCGCACACTCTTGTGCGTTATAATATCTCCTGCGCTGATGGCTAGTCTTTAGCTTAACTACTGTGACCGAAAATCGGCCTAGAAATTCCTATACATCCTTAGAAGGGTATAGCATAAACTTGGATTCCTCATAATAGGAGGCTATTTCATTTACCGAATGCAGTTCTAAAGTCCGAGCTGCCACTGAAAATTTATTGATAAAATAGCCCAACACAACAATCGAACCCAAGATCTCATGTACGACAGTCGCATTGATAGCCGCTGCACAGATAAAATCAATCAATATCTTCTACTACTTTCCAGAACACCCACAGCACGTACAGATCTACATTGGCTTCACATCAACAATGTCATTACGATTGGCCTAACCGAAGGCCTTTCAAAGAACATTACGGGTCTAACGATCCTCCACCTCGACCCTTCGAAAAATACCACCCGCCCATAGCACGGAGGAAACCACCAGGTAGGAGAATTGCCTTCATGAATAGAACACTGGTTCACATTAAAGGCACGAGGTGTATGGGACATCACACCATGTTCCTTTCCTTTCCTTGTCTTCATTCCGTTTCAACACAAAGGAAGGTTCCTCCGAGCAAGATATCTAGTCTATACTAATATTATAAAGAGGAATGATTTGTTTTTTGTTTTTAAGAATTTAACTCAAAAACTACTCAACCGATTTTAAAATTACTTCAGTATTTGAAAGCTTTATTATCACCGAGTAAACTGACGATATGTTATTAAAAAATATATATTTACGTGGGTTATGCCTTAACGCCTACCCCTCAGGGGCGGACGGAGAATTATGTACGATTCACCCGGGGAAAGATGGCAACATCCCGGTCATACCGACTAAACCTACCACGGTATTCGTCAACATTACTTGAGTCGGTGGGGCCGCGCAGATCATTTTCACATGCAATCGTGACAGAATAAATCTAACATACTTTATGCGTGCGAAGCCGCGGGCATAAGCTACTTAAACAATAGACATGTGAGAAACGGCCATGAATTGCCGTAAATTTTTGAATTAGAAAAATGGTATCACGTGACCTTGAGGTCAGAGGTCAAAGGTCATAATTTCAGGGGTATATCGACTATGCTGAGTGAAATGGCTTTGACCGTGAGTCTCTAGCTCTTACGGTTCTTGAGTTGAAAGATGGTATCACGTGACCTTGAGGTCAGAGGTCAAAGGTCATAGTCATTTCGGGGGTATACCGACTATGCTGAGTCGAATGGCGTTGACTGCGAGTCTCTAGCTCTTACGGTTCTTGAGTTGAAAGTTGTATAACAGACAGACGGACGGACGAACCGGCGGCTAAACTGTTGTATAAGAGTGTTTTCGAACTCTGAAAAATAAGGATATTTTTCAGGCCGTTTCATTTTCACAGTATTAAACGGTATACTCCTTGTAACCAACTCTTCGTTTCCAGCCAAGTCGAGGCGTCATCGTCCACCCTCGATCCTGAAGCGGTTCATGCGGAAGCTTAAACGACGACAAGAATGCAAAACCAATTATTCTCTATACCGGCAAAGAATATAAGAAAATGGCGCGGAATAGGTAACTATATACCTGTTATCTATTTTATTTATTTATTTATTTAATGAGGCACACAAAACAAAACATGTGCATACAGTATAAAACTTAAAAAATATTAAACAGTTTTGGTTTGTACCTACTATGGTTCTATGTGTACACATCATGATTATTAGATCATCAAGATGATGCTGCAAAGTTCTAAATAAAAAGAAATGCACAAATAATACCAATTGACTCAATCTTACTAAGTAAATTACAATACGTATAAATAAAATATGTAGGTATGTTATGATGCTTATCTATAATGAAAATAAAGACAAAATGTATAGTATTTTTAAATTGTATAATTTTATAGTTAAATCGAGTAAGAAACGGCAATGAATTGCCGTTAATTTTTTTTTCGAACTGTAACAGTTCGAAAAAAAAATGTATCACGTGACCTGACGCACTCCACCAACAGGAGATGAACATCGTCAAGAGTCTGTGCAATTCGGGCTGGCACTTTTCCCCATGAGATGTCGAAACATATTTTTTCCTTTTTTGCAAGTGAGAAACGGCAACGAATTGCCGTAAATCTTAGAGTACGAAAAAATGGTTTAAGTAATAAGCAAAGGTCACGGATACCACGTGACCTTGAAGTCAGAGGTCAAAGGTCATAGTCATTTCGGGGGTATATCGACTATGCTGAGTCGAATGGCGTTGACCGCGAGTCTCTAATTCTTACGGTTCTTGAGTTGAAAGTTGTATAACAGACAGACGGACAAAGCTGATGTATAAGAGTTTTTTAAAACTCTAAAAGTCGCGCTCGTCAATCAGTGACAAGTGAACAAAATTCTAAAATCTACGAGGGAATTCTTGGAAATCCTTGAGCGTATGTGCGTGCAGCGCGGCGGCGTATAAATAATGCGGCGTATAAAAGCAGATGGCACCTTCGCGCGTCGCTCAGTTCGTAAGTTGTTTTTGGCGTAGCTAGACGTATGATGCTCCGTTCGATTCCAGGTTCCTCATAAACTCATATGTTGCCTGTGCGTATATACATACGTCACACTACTTTATACAGCTTTTTCGCAGTTTATATATAACACATTATTACATAATTTTAAAAACTGTTACACTTCTATTCATCTTTACAAATTTTAAGATATTTAAATTATTAAAACTATTAAAAATATTTAAATTTATACTTTCCCCGACGTTTCGGTTGCTTTTCAGCAGCCATGGTCACGGGGAGACTAAGATGGTATTTAGTTGTCTCAACGTAAATGTCGGGGAAAGTGTAAACTTAAATATAAATACTTATAATAGTTTTGATAATTTAATTTCGCGTAAACAGAAGACAATAATAATATTATAAACTTAATCTCGTGCCACCGTCTTTGTGGTTCCACTCCTACGAAACAGCTCGACCGATTTTTATGACATTTTATGTATATTTGGTAGGTATGAGAAAAAGTCGTAAAGTATATTTCATACTGCTAGGTAATTAGGGTGTCCCTAACCAGATTCATTGTTCAATTATTTTGGAAATATTTATATTTTGTACTTTTCCTGATTTAGCATCAAAAATACTTATAACTCCAAAATGGCAGAACAAAGTTTGCCGGGTCAGCTATTGATCTATAATAACTATGCCTTTTATGAGATTGTAATAAATCTTCTTTTAATAAAATTTCTAAACTCTTGACGTATTCTGACAATACTTTGTCAAAATCAAGTGCCAAATAACCTCAAAATTACTAATATTAACCAAAATTGTACAAATAAGTTGAATTTTGACATAAAATTGTCTTTAGAGATGTAGATTTGTGAAATTCACAATGTAAACTTACTTCTGGTTTGGGCATGTAGAAAGAATGGACGAGAAAAGACTGACTAAGAAAGTTTATAAAGTTAGTGTAAATGGAACAGTCGCAAGGGGAAAACCTAGGCGAACGTTTCTTGATCAGATTGGAGACGTTTTGAACAAAGGCCAGGTTAAGCACCTGCACCTTAAGGCACCTTAAACCGGCGAGCGTGTATGAGGAATGTGATGAAAGTGCATGAAGCCAGAGAAGTGTGTCAGGAGGAGGCAAATGGAAATTTGTAGTGTCTGCCTACCCCTCTGGGAAACAGGCATGAATCTATGTATGTAAACTTACGTAAATGCATCGTATAAAAAATATTTGAGCATGGAAACATTAGAACATCAAATTAATACAGCATAAAGTGAAAAATGTGAAAACAAATGTATAGCATTTCTTCATATACAAAGACAAATCTATTAAATATGAATTTTACTTAGCCTTTCAGTAATGAATAATATAATAAATATAACAATAAATTAATAACTAACTTATTATATAATAATATAAAAATTTAGTTATGGGCAATCGGGTAAGTGGTTTGTTTAATTCTTATACTAGACTTATAGCTGGCTCTTTTCTTCGTCTGCTTCACATAAGACAATTTTCCCCGTCTTTGCAATATTTTTTTATTTATGCTCTGCTCCTATAGGGAGTAGCGTTATGTCATATAGCCTATAACCTTACTCGATAAATGGGCTATCCAACACTGAAATAATTTTTCTATTCGAATCAGTAGTTTCTGAGATTAGCGCGTTCAACCAAACAAACAAACAAACTCTTTAGCTTTATAATATTAGTATAGATTTTGCCCGCGGCTTGGCTCACTTTAATCTAGATTTTTAAATAAATTTATATTCCTCGAGAACAGTAAGTATTTTTCTTTGGGTCAAAGGTACCTTAAAGGTATCTCCTATTCTGCACCTGATAATGTATGTGCGAGATTTCATGACGATCGGTTGAGTAATTGAGGCGTGAAAGCGTCTTCTTCTCCTTAGCCTTTATTATTCGCAAGTCACTTGGGGTCGGCTTTTCTAGTCTAACCGGATTTGACTGATATCAGTTTTTACACAGAGCGGCTGCCACCTGACCTCCGCAACCCGAAGGCTAACGATACCCTAAGGCTAGACCAGTGTCAGGATATTATAGGGCACTGACTTTTCCAATAACGATTGCCATACGTCGGTCGTTCGTAAAAAATTCTAAGCACTGAGACGTGTCGACATTACCCAAAATACAAACTTCAACTAAAATAATAAATTTAAAATAGTCTCCTCTTTCTGACGTGTAAGGGATGTCTCGATTGGTTAAGGAGAAATATGGGCAGGGTTACATTTCTTAAGTTCAAACGATTCGGTTTGCAAAGTGGCACACCGCGGATTTGGCAGCGCCACAAAGTTATTAAGACTGATAATTGTAATCACACACATCCTAACTAATATTATGAATGCGAATGTGTGTTTGTTTGTTTGTTACGCTTTTACGCCGTAACTACTCGACTAATCATCATGAAATTTCGCATACACGTTGTCAGGAATACAGAAGCGGAAATAGAGTATCTAGTAAATAGTAATTAACCTTATGTAATTTTATTCATAATTGATATTATAAATGATGATGACATGACATATAATATATTACATTTGCATGCCATTCGAAATGGCTAAACGGCTTTGTACTCTTGTAACCCTGCTTATAGCAAATAAAGATAATCTTCTTTTCTCCTCAAAAAAGTATTCTTTCTAACCTATATTTACACGAGCAAAATGTAGTACCAACTATATCATCATCTCAGCGGAAAGACGTCCACTGCTCGACATAGGCCAAAGTAAGGTTTTCCACACACTGGTCTTGGGCACCCATGTTTGTTTACATATTGTCCTTTTTATACCTGCTTACCCTAAGGTTTTGTGGTCTTCAGGCCAGGGTCCCAACTGCTGCTTGCCTATGATAGCGTGCCTGACCTGCTTGTTCTGTTCATTCTGCCAAGTAATGATGGGAGGTGGCATGGGAGATGGCATGGGAGAACCCATGGGGACGATTATGGTGATGTCCGTGATGGAGGGCCTGATTGAAGGCAAAGATGGAATATGTGACGGTTATATCAGCAGGTAAGCATCTGCTTAAAATATATTTTGACTAGTATAATAACGACCAGATCGAATTTCGGTTACGGCAGCCAATCTTAACGGAGACTGGCCATCTGCGCAGAAGATATTATAGTGCACAAGTGTGTGCGCAAACACCAGTGCGCTCTCTGGTTCCTTACCCTTAATGATCCGATGGGACGGTTATCCGACACGACCAAAGAGAGATTAGGCGCAGGACCAACGTCTTAACGTGCTTTCGGAGGCGCAGGGGTGTCTAACACTGCCAACTTTCTAAGTCAGGCCTGCTATTGAGATTTTAACGGGAAAGCCCAATAACTTTTTGATGGCCCGATCCGGGATTTGAACCCGAGACTGCAGTCCTTGTAAAGATCTATGTGTATACCGCACAAATGGTGCAGTAATTTGTGAGGTTGCAGTGCATTGCTACTGCCAGTGCGCCGAGTGGAATTAGTTCGAACTCCAGACGGGAGACCAAAAATTGTGGGGTCACAAATAGTTGTTCCGAGTCAGGGTGTTCTTTGTGTCCGTTGTTTGAATGTTTGTAAAGTCCTCCGCGATACGGAATATATTATGCTTAGTGCAGGCGATATACAGTAAAAGAAATAAATGTTCTTTCTTTTATAAATATACCTATACAAACTCTTAAATTAAATGATGAATAAACTATTTTCCGTGTCTATGGTAAATGTCACCCATTTACTAGATGACATGACACATTGTCAGTCAAATTTAAAATTGTATCATTTACGGTCTATTACAATTAAATATTGATATATTTTTAATGTATTTTACGGATATTTGATGTACCGTTATTGTTATAAATATAATAATTTAATTTTTATTATATATTTATTGTTTGAAAGTGTAAAATTGCTTACAGATTAAAACATTTATAGTTAGTTATAACTTATAATCTTTAGATAACTTAATATCTTTTGATTAAAGTCTATCCCAATAAAATTTGAGGAAAAGGTAAACAACTTTTAGATACTTTTATCATAAAATACTTTTCTGTAAAATAAATTTAATTATTATTATTTATTATTATTATATAATTAAATTATGGATATTTATCAAAAGAAGGACTTTGATACGGCTTATTGTATTCATTAACTACTTTTCAAAGAGGTTTTGAATTTTGTAAATGACTTTATATAATTTAATTAGGCATGAAACGATTGTTTACATAAAATATTAATTCTATTGGGACAGAGTATAGTTATGTCGACGTATGACAGTAGCGGTCACAAATATTCTGGGTATGTCAAATAATTCTATTTATTTACAAATATTACATATTATATTATATTTTATTAAATAAAAATAAAACAGCTACAGCCAGCAACGATAGTTTAGTGGAAAGGCCGTTGGTCTGCCACGCAGAGGTCTCGAGTTGGCTCGTATCTTTGACTTTTCGAAGTGCGTATTAAATAATAATATTCTACCACATACACACAACACCATCTAGCCCAAACTAAGCAAAGCTTGTACTATGGGTACTAGACCATGGATGAACATACATATATACTTTTTTTGTTGTAAATACATACATATTATACATAGAAACACCCAGACCAAGACAAACATCCATGTATATGCACACAAACGTTTGACATGTCCGGGAATCGAACCCGCGACCTCAGGCGTGGCAGTAGTTTACACTAACCACTACGCCACCGAAGCCTATCGCTCACTTTAACGGCGAAGGAAAAATCGTGAGGATACCTGCATGTCTTAGAGTTCTCCATAATGTTCTCGAAGATATGTGAAGTCTGCCAACCCGCACTGGGCCAGCGTGGTGGACTATGGCCTAACACTTCTCACAGTGAGAAGTGCCGTGCAGTGGGACAGTTTAATACAGGGCTGATATTATATATTATTATATTGTGGAGGAACAGGGTATGATGTCTCTCCATCACAAAGGGAATATCCTCCGACCAGGCTGGTTGATCGTGCCTGGCAGGCCGCGGTCCAACGGTTGATGTCGGGAGCTTGTATATATGTATACTTAGTCACAGTGACAATGTTACTTGTGCGATTCATAATAGTATGACGTCATTTCAGCGCTTATTGTATAGAGTGCCATCTATTAGATGTAGGCTGAACTTCGTCTGTGCGGAGTCGCCACAATATCTGTATATTAGTAGATGATGGATATACGACCTTATGCTTAGACCCTAAGGTCATGAAGCAGAGCCGTATTACATATAGCCAAATATCACTTTCTGCATTGAAGGGCGTTGTAATAGAAGATCCGGCTATAGTTCTATTTCGAGAATCAGAGCTACTACTGAAAATATTCCCAGAGAAAAATATTATAATACCTCTTCATGATCGAGAACTTGTATGAATATTAACGACCAGATCTGCCAGTACAGAGCACAGCAGCGATAGCTCAATAGGGAGACCAACAGACTGCAATGCAGAGGGTCTCGGGTTCGAACTGTGAGTTTCGGAGGTTATATGACTTTTTGAAATTATGTGCATATTGATTGACAATTATCGCCTGCTCCGTGCCTCGGAGAGCACGTTAAGCCGTCGGTCCCGGCTGCCATGAACATCTATGGCAGTCGTTATTGGGAAAGTCAGTACCCTCTAATATCCGGACACTGGTCTAGCCTTAGGGTATCGTTAGCCTTCGAGTTGCGGAGGCCAGGTGGCAGCCGCTCCCTGTAAAAACTGATATCAGTCAAATCCGGTTACACTAGAAAAGCCGACGCCAAGTGACTTTGGGAATAATAAAGGCTAGGGAGAAGAAGAAGACCTGCCAGTACAAATTAGGCAATTAGTCTTTTACGGGTTAAAATGCATGCATGCCACAATTTTTGGTCATCAATAGTCATTAAAGTTGTTTTCCAAAGGGGCTTGCTTTGGCGATAGCTTATGTAAAACTTATATCTAAAGATTCTAGATTTTAGATAAAACCTTATATCCCGGTATTCATCATCATCATCTCAGCCGAAAGACGTCCACTGCTGGACATAGGCCTCCCCCAAGGTTTTCCACACAGACCGGTCTTGGGCCACCCGCATCCAACCGCTATTGGCACCCAAAAATTCTGGAACACGGACTAACTGATTCCCCTTTATATACTCCAATGTCAGTAGTCCTAAACTTATATCAGAAAATTCTCATCAGACGTGTTCTTTCAGAAGGATCATCCGATAGAACGTAATGGAAGGTAAATCAAAAAAGCCACTGAAAAAGGTGGCAACGTCAACATTACCGCTAGTCCTGATGATATCCAGAGGAACTGAGCGGCAATCAGCAGACATGGTCGACGAAAACTCATCACCAATCAACCAGACCCGATCGATATCAGTGGGGAAGGAGATATCGATAGAAACATCAGCCATCGGACAAATACTCTCGCCAACTCAAGGCACTTCAAGCGCTGTGGTTAAGAATCAGACCTTGGAAAAATCTCATACGGGAACAGCCCCAAAAGGCAGTGAATCTATAGATAGAATTGATGTGGCAACTGGAACGCAGCGATGGGGATTCTCAAGTACAGTCGTTGAGAGGCTTACTGCTTCAGAAAAGACCAGGGTGAGGACAGTAACGAAAGGTCTTGCGTTTCCAGATAAAACGAACGCTGGAACAACGGCACAAGGCCCTGGTCAGGAAGTTGAGACTAATACTGTAGCTCAGGTTGAAGTCAGCAAAAGGCAAGTTTCAATTGCACCTGCAGCCCTGGGATCGTATACCACGGTACTTCAGGTATGTTTATTTTTTTTTGGCACGGCATCCGCAGCACTTTATATGATTTAGTAGTCGCGGCGTACTTTTATAATAATAACACTCTATTCTATCGCATACACACAACAAGCCCAAACTAAGTAGAGCTTGTACTATGGGTACTAGACAATGGATATACAGTGTGTATAATAAACCCTGTCCAATCCGTTAAGGGCTTGTCTCCCACTTAAAAAAAAGCTAATAAAAATAATAAAAAAGATCTATATCATCGTAAAACGTCTTCATAATATTTTTAAGTACAGTATTGATCAGAATTTCTATCCTTAAATTACTGAAATTTCGCACAGTCTAGCAACACTCCACTAAAGTTAACAAGGACGCGGAGCGTGGCATACTTTCTGGCGGCATTTTTCTAAGGCGTAAGTAGGCGCGTCGTAGCGCGGCGCAGCGTCGGTGAATCTTTATGAACCTTAGTGATACCATGCCATGCCATGGGAAATCTATTGAGATGTTATTTTAAATAAATTAAATTTACGAGAGTAATTTTTTTGATCGATTTTTATGAAAGGATGTCACTTAAGTACTCATAATAAGCTACTGTATAACACCTATAAGTATCGGTCAGGGTTTATGAAACACACTGTATATATACCTTTTCTTTTGTAAATACTTACTTACTATACATAGAATCACCTAGACCAAGACAAACATCCACGTCCATGCACACAAATGTTTGACTTGTGCGGGAATCGAACCCGCGACCTCAGGCATGGCAGTCGGTTACACTAACCACTACGCCATCGAGTGTAACTTTAAGTTCATAAATGTTACTTTATAACTAAAATGATTTATGACGTTGCCTAATCTTTGAAAAACCTTTACAGCAAGGCTATACCACGCAGTACGCTGAACATGTGCTGACAGCACAACAGCCACCAATCCCATTGCTATCCCCAAAACCACCTGCACCAGCGGGAACACCACCTCCAAACATACCACCACCCACGCCGCCACCACCTAACTTGCCACCTGGACCACCCCGAAAGTCACCAACACCAGAGGGCTCCTCATCAGGGCCTCAACACTCAGAAACTTCTGCTGAAAAGCCATCATATGCAGTTCTATTAGGTACCTATATACTATGTATGTATCTTTAAGTGTTAGACACCCCCATGCCTCGGAAAATACGTAAAGCTGTTGGTCCTGCGCCTGATCTCTCTCCGGTCGCGTCAGATTACCGTCCCATCGGATCATGAGAGTTAGGGAGCAGAGAGTGCACTTGTATTTGCGTACACATTTGTGCACTTATAATATCTCTGCGATGGCCAGTCTCCGTTAAGATTGAGCGCCGTGACCGAAATTCGGTCTGGAGTATCGGTATTGTTATGTATGTATCTTTATACTTCGACGTTCACGTTACTGTGACTGGCTTCAATGGAAGACCAGTGCCTGGTTCTTGGGACCATGCAAATGCTGAACTGGAGTCCTGATTGCTGCAGCTGTGTTATTATTTTAAGTGTTTGTTATTTTGAATGGTCTCCTCGCGACGTGCACTAAGCCGAGTGATGTGGGTTCGAATCCCAGACGGGACAAAAAGTGGGATCCACAAATGGTTGCTCCGAGTCTGGATGTTCTTTGTGACCGTTGTTTGAGTGTTTGTAAAGCCCTCCGCGACACAGGATATATGCATAATGCAGGAGTTGTCTTTAAAATAACAAGAAAGACAGACGCAATTGGTTTTTAAATTATGTCTGGTGATGTTGGGGTCATTTTGGTTAATTCAAGAACATTATGATGAACTCTTAGACGTGAACGATTCCTTATGTTTTTCACCTGTTAAAGTGAGGAATGATTTACAAAAGCTGCTGTGTCATTCAATTATTGCGTCAATCCCGCAGTATAAAAGTTAAAGTAGCACATACTTTTTTGCGTGCGGCCTAAGGTTCGATGCCTGTATCAAGTAAATTGTTATTCGGATATTCTCTTAGGAAATTCTTAGTGACAGCGCTGAGACTGGTCAATGTAGGCAAAAATAGATTGGCTACTAATTAAAATTCGCCAACTAGGATGTTATATTCAACGTAATTATATTTATTTATAAAATAATTAGAAATTTAGTGGACTCCCCTTGTCTTCTTAGCAAAATATGTGTTGGATGTCCACGTAAAAAGTCTTTCTTCCATATTTCTGAGTTTAGGACAAATTATGCTAAAAACGCTTTTATTAGAAAAGGATGTCGGTTTTATAATGAATTAATGGCTGAAGTAATGATAGTACTAACCTAATTGATATATTTACCTTTACCTTTCTCTCCCAGAATTTAAAGGAAATGTTTAGAAATATTTGGTTATTAGATTTTCATAGACTACATAATATGTTCTTGTTGAAAGAATATGTATATTATGTATATTTTGTCTATGGTTATTTAGGTTCTCTTCTTTTCTTACTATAGCCTATATGTACTTTATTACTAACTGTGGAAAATGCTTCTGGATTATGTACTGTGTATATAATTATTGTCAACTTCATAAAATCTATTGTATTCGTTTTTTCCCTAATAATTTATTGCGGTATAACTTTTTTTTAATGCGTAAAAGCGTAACAAACCAACTCACATTCGCATTTATAACAATACTAGATTTTGACCACGGGTTTACTCGCGTAAATATAGATTTATATTAAGATAGATTTTTAGTAGTTTCAGTATTTTAGTAATATCCTGACACTGGTCTAGCCTTAGCGTATCGTTAGCCTTTGGGTTGCGGAGGTCAGGTGGCAGCCGCTCCGTGTAAAAACTAATATCCAGTCAAATCCGGTTATACTAGAAAAGCCGACCGCAAGTGACTTGGGAATAATAAAGGCTAAGGGAGAAGAAAGCTTCTAAGAAAGTATATTTTGTTAAATATTATTGGCGTGATATATTTTCTTGTTCTTTTACCATATTATCTTATCTTATGTGGGGGCCAGTCAGTGCAAACCGGCGACACTTCAACCCAGTGGGATCTTTTGTGTCGACACTCTCCCAATAACGACTGCCATAGATGTTCATGGCATATTCTTTTACCATAATAATTTTTTACAGGCGGTATTACCAATTTTCTCTGTATTTTTTTGCTTGGTATAGTATCTGTGTGATATATGCTCCTCGTTCTTTTTTATATAATACTGTTCTAGGGTTATAAAATAGTGTACTTTTATATTAACTGGAAGACATATATTAAATAACATATTATAATTTGGATTACACCTTAATTTCACTTTTTTGCTTACCAAATATTTCATTAATCGAATGTGAAGTTGCTTAATACGGTCAAGCTGGGTTTTAAATGTAAGAGTATAGCTGCTTAGGCCGTAGTTAATTATGGAATCAGCAAGTGCGTAATAAAGTGTAAACATAATTTTCTTATTCACAAACCAGCTGAGGTGTTGAGTGGGGCATGTTCAGAACGAAGTCTATTACTATATGATATATTTTCTATTAAGAGCAGTGATAGCTCAGTGGAGGGACCAACAGACTGCAATGCAGAGGGTCTCGAGTTCGAACCCACGTCGCGCACCTATGACTTTCGGGAATTATATGACTTTTCGAAATGATGTGCGTATTGATTGACAATTATCGCCTGCTTCGTGCCTCGGAGAGCACGTTAAGCTGTCGGTCCCGGCTGCCATGAACATCGTCAGTCGTTATTGGGAGAGTGTCGACACAAAAGATCCCACTGGGTCGAAGTGTCGCCGGTCTGCACTGACTGGCCCCCACATAAGATAAGAGTGGTATTGGCAAACCACGGATTATGAAGAGGTTCACTTTGTACAGTTTTATACCAAATGCCTTTAGTTAATGATCTTTCACTGTAATTTTTGCGTGACAGTGTAACAAACATACATCGATCCATCCATATTTCCTCACAATATTCCACATTCATAATATTAGTAGAATGAGTTAAGTATAATATTGTCTTCTATTTACGCGAATATTATTCATTGAAATTAAACTGCTATATACGGAATTAATCGCGTTGTTTATTTGACACTTGATTACAAAATTTTGAAAATTGTTACACTACTACTACTATTAAACTTTGCTAATTTTAAGCTAATTATATTGTTATTAAGACTATTTAGATGTGATTTATTTTTACACTTTCCCCGACTTTTCGGTTGCTTTTCAGCAGCCATGCCCCCGTGACCATGGCTGCTGAAAAGCAACCGAAACGTCGGGGAAAGTGTAAAAATAAATTAAATCTAAATAGTTTTAATAATAATTTAGTTAGCTTAAAAATTAATAAAGTTTAATAGTAGTAGTAGTGTAACAATTTTCAAAATTTTGTAATAAAGGGTTAAGTATGTCAAAGCCCACACTCCACGCGCGCAGTATACTTAAAATGTAGTACAAACTCTTCTCTTCTTGTATTTTTACAGAGAAGATACCATTCGACTTGTCTTCTACAAGGACCAGATTAATAGCTATCGGAATTCTAGCATTTTGCTTGTGTTCCATAAGCTTTACTACCTTTTTAGTATTCTTATGAACGGTGGATGGCATGGGGCTCAAATGGCAGAAGACTTCTGACGGACAGTATCTTCTACCTGGTAAGTTTTCTACTTTTAAAGACTCGCATTAGCTCGTTGCTTCGCTAGCTTTACGCTAGCGAAGTAGTTTAGATTAAGTTAGGTGTAACAGTACTTATTTTAGATAAAAGATGGTCTACGTTACTCGGTGGTAATATAGCTTTCTAATGGTGAATTAATTTTAAAATCAGTTGAGTAGTTTTTGAGTTAAACCCTTACAAATAAACGCACAAACAAAAATCTTTCCATTTTATAATATTAGTATAGACAGTGTTAGTACTTGGGGTAATTCCTGTGTCATGGTAGAGTTTACAAACATTCAAAATACTCACAAAGTACATCCACACCCGGAACAGCTTTTTGTGGATCACACAAATTTTTGTCCTATGTTAGTATTGAACTTAAAACTCAACGCAGTGTGTTTACTTAAACGAATACGCTATCCATCCAGTAATGTTTTTTATACTAGATATTGCCCGCGACTCGCCCGCGTGAATCCTTGGAAACTCCTATATAACGTTTAGGTTAATTATCCTATATGTTAATCCAGAATACACCCAGTCTATTTGTGTGCTAAGTCTCATCCAAATTTCTTGAACAGTTTGCGCGTACAGTTCTTACAACTCACGAAAGCGAGCGGGCTTTACTTGTAGTTGAACGTGTACATGCACAGTGCGGTAGTGTGCGTGTTTGACAGAGCGGTCAGTTGCGAGCGACACTTACATGTGTGTAAGTGCCATCACACATACATAGCCCGCTCGCCTTCGTGAGTTGCAAAAACTGTAACAGAGATCTAAATTCCAAATCTTTTAATCTGAAATTAATATTTAGTTTACAAATGATTAGTATTCTTGTTAACCCCTCCAGCTAAGCTAGAATGCTTGTATTAGCAGTGGGTTCACGTCGGTTGTGCAATGGGTGGGATTCGAACCCGCGACTTATCAATCGCAAGTCATTTTTGAGGTTAGGTTATTTTTGGGGTTTAATATAAACTATAGACATATTTTTCATACTCGACTTATTTGGCCACCTAATGAGAGATGATGACTTCATATAAAAATAGAACTAAATGTGGAAGGAGAGAGAGGAAGCGGCAGACCAAGACGGACCTTCACTGACCAAATAAAGGAAAAGGCGAAGGTCATGACTTATAAGGAGGTCAAGGTATTGGCCGAAAATCGAGAAAGATGATGTATACACCACAAACAAGAGCAAAGTTTTTAAACATGAAGAAGAAAACTTATTTAAAAAATAAAAACTACTTCATACGGGTTTTGTCGCGTTGTTTATTATAGAACACTTTAATGACATTATTTTGAACTATAACACTACTATTATTGAACTTTACAACAATTTAAGCTATTTAACTTAATAAAAACTATTTATATTTAAGTTTATACTTTTTGCCGGCATTTCGGTTGCTTTACAGCAGCCATGGTCACGGGTAGACTAAAAAAAATATATAATAAAAGTGTTTTAAAATAAACAATGTGACAAAATCGATATAAAGTAGTTTTTATTTCAATGTATAACATTTATGTAAACATAAGACAATATTTATTATGATATTCAGTTACTGTTTAAAGACTTTATTGGGTTTCTAATAACTGGAGATGACTTATAAGAAGGACAATTCATAGAGATGGCTCTCGTATTATCTCGAACTACCAATACGACATATTTGTTAACTATATAAGCACGTATAATAATAATAATAACCCCTCTGGGACTGTCGTTATCTCATCATGAGACTAACGCGATATCGGAGGGCACAGTACACTACCTTTTAAATTACCACCTTCGCCCTGTGTGTGCCCAAAATAAGTATCATTAGGTTAAATAAAAGCGCACAAACCGCAGGGCGAACTGAATGTAAGTAGGGCCACTGCGGTCCTGAATGCGAGTCGGTTAGGGCCACGTCCCCGGCTTGCCTTTACTAGTTGGCTGGGGTGGAACTTCAGGAGCGTCCGTAGGACTCTCAACTCTGGCTTGCCTTGGTCGGCTGGTCAGAGGGACGCCGCTAATAATTGGAAAAATATTCTTATTATTTCAACTTGAACATTATATGTAATTATAAAGTTGAACTACCTGGAATATTTTTCCAGTTAGTTCAACTAGTTGAAATTTTTTGAGTTGAATTTAATGACTTAGATGATTCCAGGCACCTAGCTTATAATATCACCAAGGAGGACATATATAAATTTAAAATAATAGACATTTCCTACAAAAAGTTTCAATGTTGTTTGACAGAATTTGACATGCTATGTCTAACAATTATAATATATACAATAATGAAATATTAATATTATATAATTAAAATGTATTAAAAACTAAGAAAGATGCATGTGTTACAATTGCTTAAAAAATAAAACATCTATATGGGGAATCAGGTAAATAGATATTTGTGATTGACACAGTAATGTTTACATCACTCACGACTATTATAATAATAATGTCCTCCAGACCGAATTTCGGTCACGGCGACCAATCTTAAGACTGGCCATCGCAGAGATATTATACTGCACAAGTGTGTGCGCAAACGCAAGTGCACTCTCTGTTCCCCAACTCTCATGACCAGATGTGACGTCACCGACACGACTGGAGGGAGATCAGGAATGGGACCAACGGCTTTACGTGCTTTTCAGGGGGTGTCTAACACCGCCAACTTCCTAATTCTGGGCTGCTATTAAGATTTCTTAACAGAATACCTCAATAACTTTTTGCTGGCCCGACTCGGGATTCGAACCCTAGACCTCATGCATGACTACATCCCGAAGAGGAAGACAAAGGTGTATAGCACTAACATTTCGCTAGCTTCGGCCTTAGGTCTCATGTATTAGGACGCAAATTTATTACCGTCTACAGTACCAGACTATGTGCTTGATAATTTCTCGACAGCAAAAACCGTTGGACTGTCACGCAGAAGTCTCGGGCACGCATCTCTGACTTTTCGTAGGTATATGCATATTAAATAGTTAATTAACCACCTCGATGGCGTAGTGGTTATTGTAACCGACTGCCACGCCTGAGGTCGCGGGTTTGATTCCCGCACAAGTAAAACATTTGTGTGCATGGACATGGATGTTTGCCTTGGTCTGGGTGTTTCTATGTATAATATGCAGGTATTTACAAAACAAAAAAAGTATATATGTATGTTTATCCATTGTCTAGTACCCATAGTACAAGCTCTGCTTAGTTTGGGCTAGATTGTGTTGTGTGTATGTGGTAGAATATTATATTATTATATTAACTATCGCTCGTTTTAACGGTGAAGGGAAACATCGTGAGGAAACCTGCATGTCTGAGAGTTCTACATAATGTTCTCGAAGATATGTGAAGCCTGCCAACCCGCACTGGGCCAGCGTGGTGGACTATGGCCTAACCCTTCTCACACTGAGAAGAGAGACCTCATACACAACAGTCGCTTTCATTACTGTTGCGCCTCAGATTTGGCGTCTACACTCACAGTCAAATTCTCTCTCAGCTATGTAGTTCTTGTCTCGTCTATGTAAACGTATATAATAAAAATAAGTCTATGTATATAATAGGCGTTCTGGACAAAGACCAGGTTAAGAGCACCTTGAACCGACGGGGGTGTATGAGGAATGTGATGAAAGTGAATGAAGCCAGAGAAGTGTGTCAGGATCGTAGCAAATGGAAATCCGTAGTCTCTGCCTACCCCTCTGGGAAACAGGCGTGAATCTATGTATGTAATATAATAGAATCCTCGCCTCTCTTCATTATCACTACCTATTATCAAACAAAGTCCCTCGCCGCGTCTGTCTGTTCGCGATAAACTCAAAAACTACTAAACGGATTTTCATGCGGTTTTCACCAATAGACAGAGTGATTCATGAGGAAGGTTTAGGTGTATAATTTGTTAAGGTTTTGCACTACTCGTGCGAAGCCGGATTGGGTCGCCAGTTAATAGTAATTAGTATTTTTGAGCTGAAATATTATTATTCAGAGGTTTGTCTTTAGATGGGTCATGGTGGTCAAGGACCTTTCGGTGGAGGTGGTGGGCCTTTTGGAGGAGGAGGACAAGGTGGGCCTTTCGGAGGAGGCGGGCCTTTCGGTGGAGGTCCGGGGGCGCCCTTCGGGGGTGGTCAAGGCGGCGGGCCTTTCGGAGGAGGTGGAGCCTTCGGAGGGGGTCAAGGTGGTGGGCCTTTCGGAGGAGGCGGGCCCTTCGGAGGAGGTCAAGGCGGCGGGCCTTTCGGAGGAGGTGGGGTTTTTGGCGGTGGTCAGCAAGGTCTATTTGGACAAAGGCCGCAAGCATTTGGACAGCAGGTAGTATTTTAACTAATAAAGTTAATTGTAATATAATAAATATGAGAGTGTGTCTGTTACTTTGTTTTTTATGCAGCAACGGGGCAAAGGTTAAACGCGATTTTTTGTAAGACATAGTTCATGGGCCAAAGAGTGATATTAGCTAATTGAATCTCAGGAAAATAATGTCCTGTACCTAATAGAGAAGCATAGTTAAATATATGATACATTTGGCGAAAGCATAATGTGAAGGGTCAAATGAAAAATACTAATAATTGGTGATTTCGTGATTTCTTAATATCATACTTTACAACTATTTATAAAACTCAATACTTTTTCCAAAAAACAAATATTAGCCGGCCTCGATGGCGTAGTGGTTAGTGTAACCGACTGCCACGCCTGAGGTCGCGGGCTCGATTCCCGCACAAGTCAAACATTTGTGTGCATGAATATGGATGTTTGTCTTGGTCTGGGTGTTTCTATGTATAATATGTATATATTTACAAAAACAAAAGTATATTTGTATGTTTATCCATTGTCTAGTACCCATAGTACAAGCTCTGCTTAGTTTGGACTAGATGATGTTGTGTGTATGTGGTAGAATATTATTAAATTATTATTTTATCTAGGTAAAAATTTCCAAAACAACATAGTTTAACAATAATTTTAACATTACAAACAACCGCGGTGTGTTGCTCGGTTAGGTACGTCGCTGCTTTCTTTTGCGACCACGTGTAGTCTTAAAACGTGCGATTAGAGCAACCAATTTCAATATAATTATGCATTTCAAAATCGAAATATAAATTAAGAAAAGTGGTAGAAAAATTGTTTAAGTCAGAGTCCGACTCGAACTGGCGTCCTTGATCCTTCTTCAGCTCCACCAGCTCTCGAGATATTTGAGCCAATCGTTCGTACATGGCAGCTATTTCGGTTGCACGACCCAATCCTGATATGTTCTGCTTGCTCGTCGCCATAGTTATGGGACTACGCTGGTGTAACGCAAACTAACGATACTGTGAATATAGCCTCTTGAAATTCCAGTGGTGAGACCCGCTTGTCGGTGGCTACTGGAATGTGCAAATCACGAGTATCACTCGAAGGTGGTACGATCGTTACACCAGCTGGCTCACAGCCAGTTGCACTCACTGATCGGTAAACGATTAGCGAGGTTAAGAGGACACTCTGAAAAAATGCACTAACTTTCATCGAATAGTATAGGACTATGAGAAGACCAATTAATCTAGAATTTTGATATAGGTAAATTGATGTCTTTAACTAGAATTTCCTAGCTCAAGAACACGATATTGTGATTTTGGCTCGATCATAATTATTTTCGAATACACCTCTGAAAAATTACTATTTTTGAAATTACAAGGAAGTTACACTATCAATATGCTTAGGAATTACTCAAATATATTTGTAACATCAATATTAGTGATTTGCTAGCTCATTATTTCCATAACTAAAACCAATAGTTTTTAAATAATATTTTAAGTTTTTTTAACAATTTCTAAGCGTTCTCGATCATTGCGAGCGCATCCCGATTTTAGACCTTATGACTGCTATTTAAGGATTGATACACAATGAGTGTCATTGGGGCGGATATGGGAAGAGCTATTCTAAACGATAATTTTCGCGGTGTCCCCTTAAGCAACGTTGGGTGCGGTCAGTCTATAGATTAGTGGTATTTCATCTGAGCGTCTCCGTGCTTCGGAGGGCACGTAAAAAGTCGTATTAATCGTAGTATTGACAGCAGTCGTTAAGCCATGTCAGAGGCCTACAGGCGGCTTGAACAACTCTTGACAACAGGTTGACAACTAACCACACGAAAAGAAGAAGACCAGCCGGTAGGCAAGAACCGGGTCCGTAGCTGGTATCACGTCGGTGTCACCAATGTAGTGAAAACTACGATTGTGTGTTCAGAATGCTTATTTATTCGATCATCATTAGAGAATTTATATTATAATAATATATTTCTCTTTACATGTGTGTATATGTAAACAGAAATATATTACTAAGTAAAATATTAAATAATAATTCAGCACAATTGAGTATGACCTACAATTGAGGTCGTCAGTACATTTAAAATATTGAGGTGACATAGTTGCTATGTGCCTACAATATAAATAATTCACAGGTAAAAGGTTATTTCGGTTTTCCAATTAACCTTGTATAGGATCGAATGATTACCTATCCATAAGTATAAATTTTAAAACATAACATGGTATACTTTTATTGAATGAATTCAGTAAGTATTTTTAATTATATTTACGCATAACGCATACAGTTTTTTACTAACACAACCTAACCAAAACAAATTAGCCTGAAAGATAATTATGTCAACATAAACTGTAGGTATGCCAAAACAATTACAGCAAGGTATCGTTATACCAAAAATATATATATATAGTATATGGCAATAAAGTTATGCCAATTTATGTAAGAAAAACAAACATTATGCGAAAAGAAGGGATCCAGAATCGAATTCATAGTTACATAATTATTGGGCAGAGAGGAACCCGTTACGCAGATTGGCCCACCATAAGTATTGCAGTAGAAAAACGTTGACAATACCGAACTCCTTTGGATAGGCCAGTCAGCATAGGCGCGTCGTGGGATCTGGGCGTACTTCAACTTGCAGTATTCCGCTTTGAACACAAAATATAAGCTGTTTCTCTCTTCTCAATTATTTTATTTTGAGTATAATTGGGAAAGATACTAGAAAAGCAGAATGGATGGTAGATCTTTAGAGAAAATAAGGATACCAATATCCAGAAAAACATTGTTTCTTAGAATAAATGTGGGAGATTGGAAAAATGTTTGGATGATGTGTGCTTGTTTCTATAACTGAGGTAAAAGGATAAAGAGCTAAGTAAGGTCAAGTCAAGTCAAAAATAATTCATTCATTTAGGTCACAAAGTAACTCTTATGAACGTCGAAGTTTAGTGAGTTTATTACATTTATTAATATAGTTTGATTGTTATTTATTTTACATAGCTGTTCAATACTTTCATCATCATATTTCACCAAGTTTTTATGTGATATTGTTTTTCTTTACCTGTACTGTTGCATTAGGTTTTTTCCTGTAAAGATAGTATAAGTCTGATTCAATAAATAAATAAATAAAAATATTTCATAAATGAATGATAACGTCATAAATGAATAAACATTTATTTATTTTTACAGCAACAATACCAGCATGGCTATCAGCAACCAGGTTTTCAACAACCAGGTTATCAGCAACCTGGCTTTCTACCAGGCTACCAGCAACAAGGCTATCAACAACAAGGCGGGTTCCAACAAGGTGGTTACCAGCAAGGTACTTTATTTATCTTATTTTATTTTAGCCAGTCATAATGGCTGTCTGATAGTAAGCAATCTAATAGTCCACGAGCAGAGTCCTCTACACCACGTCCTCATTACAACTGAAGTCGTGCCGAGGTCTCTACTTCGACGCCTATAAGAGGTGCTTTTTCACGCTCATCCAGGATCAAAGGAATAAGGATACACGCGGAGAATTTTAAGTTTTAGCAGTTCGTCAAACACATGAGATGCCAAACTTCTTGGTATGCGGGTAATCGGCTTTATCGTGTAAGGATAACGTAAGCCCCGCACTCGTTGTTCTGGATAGGAAAGGAGAGAATGAAATGAGTTGAAAGAGCCTTTTAGAACATTGAGGCAATGTCCCTACGCAGCTGCAGTTTAAGGGTTTTGGATACCATTGAATTTCATTAATATATCCCCACTAGAAGATCTTCGCTGACTGTATGTGTGGCTATAGTTTGAAAGGCATATCGATAACTTCCATATATTATTATATAAAAATCTCGTGTCGCTGTGTTTGTGGTCGCACTTCCCGAAATTTTATGAATTTTTTATGTATATTTCGTAGTAGGTCAAACCGCTAGGTATTTCTATCGAACGAATTTATATGGCAGAACACGAACAACTGTTGCCGGGTCAGCTGGTAATCAATAAAAATTCTCTAATAGGAAATCCACAAGCGTGACTATATTGTTCCACAGGAGGGGCGCCTGGTGGTGGCATGGGGATGGCTGCTATCATGGCCTGTCTAACCTGTCTCCTTTGTTCCTGCTGCCAAGGCATGATGGGGGGTGGTATGGGGCAAGGAATCGGCGAGGGAGGTGGCTTCGACGCTCCAGATGGTGGACCAGGTGAAGATATGGGGCACCAGTCGTCTCCAGAACCTACACTGCAGCAGCAACATTGAGGATTGGATGTCTTTAGGTAAGTTGTTTAATACTGGCTTTTGTCAGCGGTTTTGCCCGCATTTATGATTACTGTTTCGCTTTCGTGGCTTGTAGCGTGATGTAATATTATATAGGGTTGCCACATTTATTTTGAACGAATAGAATATTTTTACTATCTGAGGTAAAAAAACAAAATACAAGATCTGAAACAAAGTATTATTTATTACCATATTATTACCATATTGTTGTTGTTGCTAGTAACATCTAACAAATATTTATTATCAAGAAACGTCGTATCCGGATGTATATGTCTATATTAAGATAGGTAAACAATTGTCTTTGTTCAATTTAGGGCATCTCTATAGCGTTGCTTTAAGACTGCACCGAGCGTAAGACAGATAATGACAGAGCTCGTGCGACGCATATTCAAATCGGCGCGCGGTCGCCATAGTCAAATTGTATGGAGGATTTGAAGTGCTTTTTTGATTAATATGTATTTTTATTGTCAACCAACAACTTAAATATTTGGGACGGACAAATTGTAATATAACTATTTATGTTTCGTTTAAGCTGTAAAATAGGGTAGATTTCTACTGTTATAATCTAAAATTCACGTAACACGAGCTTACGTTTTTGCATTTTTCGTGCGTACGTAAAATTACGTAATTTTATAGGCTAAAATATTATTATTATTTTTTTTACACGGAGTAATTGTAAACACATTCGTTGTTATGGTAAACGTATATTTTATATTTGTATTAAACAAAAAGTGTCGATTTTATTCAGTTAACTGTGACCGCCTGTCTTGGCACATTTCGCTCGGCGCAGTCTTAAGTAAACAATTAAATAAAACTTGTAAAAGTCGACATAAGTAAAATAAAGTATTTCCACGTACTTTATTTTACTTATAAAGTATAAAGTATGTTTACCCGAAATAACGTACAATACTTTATTATAAAGTACGGATGGCAACCCTAATTATAGTATAGTATATACCTCCCTCAGAAATAGAGTCAATAGAAATAAAGAAATCACGTATCTGACTGGTATATTTGACGAGATAAGCGTTACCCAATAAAAAAACAATAATTTCAGTTTTTTATATATTATGTAGGTTATGTAATTTTATCCCTGGGGAACAGTACTTTTTCTGGACGAAGGGTACTTTATAGCCTTTTCTGTACCCCTGACAGCGTGTATGTGAAACTTCATGGTGATCGGTTGAGTAGTTAAGGCGTGAACGCGTAACAAACAACCTCACATTCTTATTTATAGTATCAGTAAGGATTTTTTTCCTAGTTTTGGACTATCAAATGCCTAGTATATATATATATACCTAGAGCGTGTGTACTCAAGTACTAACCGTGGGCAGCTTAACCCAGCCGTGGACATAGTAAACACTTACATATCTAATACATGTCCCACGCGATTTTACCCACTTTTTTTATTACTGCTCTGCCCTTGTGGCTCGTAGCGTGATGTTATAGTCTACCTTCATCAAGAATTATCCCGCCTTCCCCTTTCCTATCCAGACCAACACGTGCTGGGGTCAGATGCCATCCTTAAACGAGTCACGAGTCGATTAGAGCACGCACCAACAAGTTTAGGTCCTCATACCTCTGCCGTACGATCAAGGCATGGAATTCTCTGCCAAGGCACGTGTTTCCTTCTTCCTTAAACCCTGAGTCCTCTTCCTTAAACCCTGAGTCCTCTTCCTTAAACCCTGAGTCCTCTTCCTTAAACCCTGAGTCCTCTTCCTTAAACCCTGAGTCCTTTAAGCGGGGCGTGAAAAAGTACCTTCTTAGGCCGTCAAAGTAGGCTCCTCAACATCGCTTCAGCTGCTATAAGGATGGTGTGGCGGCCACTGCTCTTAGACTACATGATCGCTTACCATCAGGCGGAGTGTGGTCTTCTGATGAGTAAAATAAAAGAATAGAAAATGTGTTAAGAAATGCATAATTATACAGTTTTATTATACTTATTCTAGAATTTGCCTTCAACTTCGCTTGCGTAAATTTAGGTATGGTTAATTTTAATTCTTCGGAAACAAGATTTTTTTCTAGACGAGCAGAAAAGGACATAGGGTACCATGTCCAGTCCAGTTAGGATTTAGGTAGCATCGTATACAGAAACCAAATTGAAAGAGTAGCACATGGATCACAGCCGCGTAGCTTATATCGATATAACGTGGGAAAAAGAATAATGTTTTCCTAAAAACAAGAGATTTCTACCTATATGCTCTTCTACTTCTTCTCGAGTCGATGGTACAATTATTTTAAATATGACCTACCCAATGTGTAGCCACGGCAATCGTATCAGCGGTTGCGTCCATCAAATCCTCCATGGTGCATCTACAGAGAAAATTTGGGCATTTCAACAGATGTGACATGGTTTGATTGGTATCACCACATTCACATTAGTGCTATAATTATGTTGAAAGAGGTTTAACCGGTCGTATATCGCCGGCTCGCATACCAGCCGGCAGATTTGTACCCGTCGTAGGCCGGTGGCTCGCATGCGAGCCACCAAATTGGTTTTACGTTAGCTTAAGCTAAAGCGAAGGCGGCGCGCGGCGTTTTGGCGCCAATTTGGTGGCTCGCATGCGAGCCACCGGCCTACGACGGGTACAAATCTGCCGGCTGGTATGCGAGCCGGCGGTATACGACCGGTTAATAACGTCTTCTGTTAACGAAAGTGTTATTCATTGAAATTGAACTTCTATATATATACATATATATATAGTCTCCCCGTGACCATGGCTGCTGAAAAGCAACCGAAATGTCGGGAAAAGTGTAAACTTAAATATAAATAGTTTTAATAATTTAATTAGCTTAAAATTAGTAAAGTTAAATAGTATTTAGTAGTAGGGTAACAGTTTCAAAATTTTATAAAAGTGTAAAATAAATAACGCGCTAGAATCCGTATATAGTAGTATAATTTCAAAGGTTTAACAACATTAAAAAATAAACTGACATTTGACTATAAAAAAATGAAGCATTGACATTTGGTTCTGTCAAATCAAACGGTTTGTTTGCGTAAATTGTTTGAGTGTATTTTATAAATAATTATGTAGTTTCGTGCATAAAACATGTGATACTAACATATTGAAGCAAAATTTCAAGTGATGAGCTATTCAATGGTTCAGTTTGGTTCTTCTTTGGCAATATATAAATTGATTTACATGAACCGTGTTCCTGAGATAGTAGTTAAGTATACACTGCGGTTCTTTAAATAGGATTCCCAGAACACACAGTCAGGCGCTTTACTGCAAAAGTCACCACTTGATATTTTTTATGGGTACATATGTACATACATAGGTACATAGATTCACGCCTGTTTCCCAGAGGGGTAGGCAGAGACTACGGATTTCCATTTGCTACGATCCTGACACACTTCTCTGGCTTCATTCACTTTCATCACATTCCTCCATTCCATTCCTTTTTATGGGTAACATTTTTTAATTAAAATGTGACGTTTACACCTCATTACTTTATAATTCTAATTTATTGTTATGTTATTAGAAATAACTTAACGGCGGCCTCGATGGCGTAGTGGTTAGTGTAACCGACTGCCACGCCTGAAGTCGCGGGTTCGATTCCCGCACAAGTCAAACATTTGTGTACATGAACATGGATGTGTCTTGGTCTGGGTGTGTCTAAGTATAATATGTACGTATTTACAAAAACATGTAGGTATGTATGTTTATCCATTGTCTAGTACCTATAGGACAAGCTCTGCTTAGTTTGGGCTAGATGGTGTTGTGTGTATGTGAAGAACAACTGAAACTTCAAGGAAAGTGTAAATTTAAATCTAAGTAGTTTTAATAAGGGTTATTCCACATATCCCCATTGAGTATTCCCATCAATGGGGATCTGTGAACTTTTTGTCGACAAATCCCCGTTGACCAATAATTAACTTAGTAAAGGGGATTTATGGACATACAGCCGCATAAAGTTTACATCCCCATTGGGTTGTCTCATCAATGGGGATATGTGGAATAACTCTTAATAATTTAGAAGTGTCATGTTATTAAAATTATATATTTTTCTTTAAGAGTTTCCCCCTAGACCATGGCTATATTAATTTAATTCATAGAATATAATAACTAACATTTATCTTCTCTTGATCTGCAGAACTGGGTAACAGGTTAGGCATCCCAACCGCTGCGCTCGGCGTCCTAACCTTGATATACCTCATGTATCACTTCGTCACGTCATACAAGAAAGAAGGGAGTGATGACTTTGGTAGTCATGACTACAGTGACTTCGTAGACGGAGGACCTGGAGAGAACTGGTTTCTATAGACAGGCAGAAGTCCAGCTTTGTCTGGTAAGTCGCGAAATGTCCGAACGAAGACAAGCAACAGCTATAAAAATATCAGCTCTGTATTAAACTGTCCCACTGCTGGCCATCGGTCTACTTTATGGAAGGCCTACCCCTGCTGTGTGTTCCGGTACGTGGCCGCCACTCCAGAACCTTTCTGCCCCATCATCCATCGGTTCTGCGCGCTATGTGCCCTGCCCACTGCAACTTTAGCTTGGCTATCTGGATAGCTATGTCGCCAACTTTAGTTTTTCTACGAATCTCCTCAGTTCTGATTCGATTCCGCAGGGAATTGCTACTGGTCCATATATATAATGATAATATCAGCTCTGTATTAAACTGTACCACTGCTGGGCATGCACTGCTGGGCATGGGCCTCTTCTTCTTCCTGGTCCATATAACTACTGAAATTAATGGTTTGGTTTAAGTTCTTGTTTCGAGTCTGGGTGTTCTTTGTGTCCGTTGTTTGAATGTTTGTAAAGTTCCCTGCGACAAAAGATTTATTCCGAGTGCTGCAATAGTCTGAAAAAAAAATGCAAAGTTTTGTCTTCACGTATTAATTATATAGATTTGTTAACTATTAATAATTATATAGATTTATTTATCTGACAGGAATCAAACGATGGCAATGTATCCTTGGGGAACTCAAGAGTAGGAAAGGCCTCTGAGTGACCTTATTATTTACCATGCTTATCCGAGAAGAGTGTCATTGAAAACTGCTTCAGATCTTCTGAAATTACGTCAATTATCTGTGCGGGCTTTGAATAAGTCTGAAAAGCATTTTAACGTCTGGTAGTCAGAACTCTCTGTATCTGACCTGATACTGACAGGACACTATCAATTTTCGGGTCATGAATATACAAAAAATACACTTATTTGACGAAGATCTCTTAATAAGACAGGATTGGAAACAGAGCTTTTTCGGGTTTTAAATGGTGCAGGCATGGAATCAGAATCTGCGCGCCATATAATATTGGCGCAAGAATGGTATTGGTGAGCCTCGAGTTCACTGGCGAGTATTGGTAAGCTGCAGATTTCATCATCAGACAATTGGCAGAGGGCCAGGTATTACGGGATTATATTAATCCAAGAATAGCACCAGAGGACTGTTGCGCGTATGAGATTCAAGCAACAAGTAGTGCTTAAGAGCGAGGTTTCCTGGCTAGGCTTTCCGTGATCAGACTGGTGTATGAATTGCATCAGCGGGCCAAGGGTCACAGAATAGATTGCCAGGAATATCTGAAACCAGTTACCACAACAATAGTCGCTATACTACATATTATAAAACGAAGTCCCCCTGCCGCGTCTGTCTGTCCGCTCGCGATAAATTTAAAAACTACTGAACGGATTTTATTGGTTTTTACCAATAGACAGAGTAATTCATGAGGAAGGTTTAGGTGTATAATTTGTTAAGTTTTTATACTACCCGTACAAAGCCGGGGCGGGTCGCTAGTATATAACAAAGTAAACCTGGTGCAAGCAATTTGAAAGCAATTTAGGCCATCTTGGACTCCAAGGTCTAATTGATAAAGCAATAGTGTCAAGTACCGCTTTGGACCAGTTGCATGGAAAGACAGAGATACGAGGTGAGCTACGGGATCCAGGATGATGACCATTTTGAACCTGAACGGTACTAAGAGGCTTGCAACCCGAATTATTTATATGAACAGCAGGTAAGTGTCACTTGAGAAATCACTAACTGCCTTGCTTCATCCGAGTGAACACAACATATAGCCTATGTCTACCTAAAATAATATACATATGTACATTTCAAATGGTGACAGATATTTTAAATAGTAGTTTGGGCATTACCTGCGATAGACACACAAACACAAAATTTGCAGCTATAAGAATAATTCCACCGCTATTTGATAGGTGTATTATAAAAGGCGGACATCGGCGGTTTATTTTGTTCAACCCGAGCGACTTCGCACTTTCTCTATATGCACCAATTTTATTTACAGCTAAAGAATCCAAAAGATTTTTATATTCATAAGGGTTATATATACTATTAGAGTGTATATAGATGGAGTATTTCTATCAATGATATTCCCGCAAGTGAATATTCGCAACAACAGTATCCACAAGTTAATAGATTATTCGCAAAAAGAGTATCCACAAGAAAGTATCCGCAAAAAGAGTATTTGCAAGGCGAGTGGATACTCGTTAAGTATCCACAAGAAGGGTATCCGCGACAAAAAATGCGCTATCAGAGACTACGATTGCATCAACAACATGAGTATACTCAAGAGGCCCCACGATCAGAGACGTCAAGTAAGTGATAAATGCAAAATTCCACACATTCTCAGCATATACTTACAAAGTTTTTGGGTAATAAAACTTTGCTAGTCTTCTGGGTAACTACTACCATTTAGATAACATTTATGTAAATGACTAGTATCGCCAGACGTCCAATCTTTCCATAATCATCATTCAAGACAATTCGAAATCGGTTTTCTTCCCCTTTCTACATGTTAGTTGGAACCACGTGCATCATCGTGTTGCGTGTATAGACGCCAGTAAATCCTTACGATCACACAAACCCTATGCTTATCCTAATTGTAACTAATATTATAATTGCGTATATGATGAGCTTGTTTGTTTTTTACGCTTCCACAACTAGAAAGTAGCTACCTACTACAAGCAAACAAAAGTCAGAAACAAAAATAGACAAAACTTGTTTGTAGCTACTACAAACAAGCATACTACTCGCCCGATCTTCATGAAATATAAGTAAACTAACTTATACTTACGCAAAATCTAGCAATCGCTTTCAGTGGTAAATAAAAACAGCGAAATAAAAGCATTGTTCTTAATACACAATCCCTTATAAAACTTACAATTAAAACTGTCTTCAGTTGCTTATAAGTAGTTATATTAACTATATAAACCTTCATTAATGCATATTAAACCTTACCGCCTTAACTTTAAGTTGAATATACAAGGCTATCTAAAAAAGGTAATAAAATTTTACGAGCAGTGTCCGCCGATAGAATAAAGAATGAATGGAGTCGAATATTGTTTTTACGAATTTTAATGTTAGTTAATATTCTGACTTTATTATGTAGAGTTTATAAAATGCATGTGAATCTGTGTTATAAACACATATTTGCTTTTACTTTTACCTGTAGGTATTTTACCAAAGTTGTGTCCTATGATGTTCAATAAGATGAAACTAATGTACTGCCATTATAATTTATAATGGCAGCTCTTAAACAGATGGTAGAAGATCTTTTATTATTTTACCAGACATAACAGTAGTAATTATTTAACAAAATAGACAAGACAAGTAAAACATTAGTAAAATAGCATGTTTTTAATATATAACAATAATAGATAATTAATACGCACGTAAATAATATTACGAGTATGTTTCATTGCTGTTCATATACTTGGCTGCCCGACTATGAAATTATACGTGTTTGAACGTCACGCGATTGATTGTACTTACAAATTAACATAAAACAATAAAAATAGAGAGAAAATTAAGATTTCAAACTTGAAAAGATACGACATAATAAGATTTTCAAATGAAATAAATTGAGATTATTATATAATCTTCTAAATCTCTCTCATAAATCCGTCAAGGATTTAATTTTTTTTCCGTATCTTTCTTTGTTATATAATGCAATCTTATCTTGATATATCTCGCGATAATATATTTAATAGTATTATTTACATGATTTTCATTTGTTAATATGGCACTGTAAAGAATATAAGCTGACTCTCAGAAATTATGATATGTGTTGTTGTTGCTGTGCTTGTGATCGTTGCTGTGTCTAGCGTGTTATGGTACTCAAATTATTATGATAAATGTATGTTATAAGTACAAAATTAACATTGTTATTTTTAATATTCATAAAATATTTAGCCGGACAAACTGTACGGTTTATATATACATAATTATTATGTTCATAGTTCATAGCGAGCGACCGCTTAGCTGACGGCGACGTCACACGACCTTGCGCGACCGAGGGACGAACTATTTAACATGCGACACCGGGCCGCGCCGGTTCAGTGAGAATTCGCCTTCCGTCGTGGAGCGTTTACCCGTCGGATCTCTGTTATATACGTTATACAATTCTTATTTTCTGTAACTTTCGCCTTATTTCTTCTGCTAGTGTATGTACTTAACTATAGCGAACTTTTGTACTTTTTCCACGCTTATGATTGTTTGTGTGTATGTGAATAAACTCTCATTACATTACATCAAGCTAACTTTTATTTTTCACCTGAAACTTCGCTTGCTTCTGCTTACCACACGCTATACTGTGCTATAACGGATATCCATTTTGCACATCGCACGGGATCTCGAGGAAAGCTGAAATCCAACATAAGTATGTAGATACATTTTATAAATATCGCACTATAAGGATATCGTAAGAATCATTTATAAAAATTTAAACGAATACTATTATGTTTTGTAATAAAACAAGTCTAGTAATAAATAATATATACAATCGCATTATAATTTTAAAACAAATGAAATATATTTATTTTTAAAAAGTAACAGCTTCTCTATAATATTAGAATAGAGTCAAAATGTAACCCGGACTAATCAAGTGGAAATACAATAGTATGATTAATGCGCTTAGTAAGTGTTCATTTAAATGAGCCGTGTTATATGGTCGCTCTCTGTTACGAAATAAACAAAATAAAGTATTTTACTCACGCTAATCAGTATTATAATATAATTATAATAATAACATTATTACTTAACGAAAATATGAAACACCGTCCTTTTTTTGTGCTCTGGAAGTGTGATTTTACAAGTTTTAAACGAGCTCATATGAGCAATCGAACGGTACTAAATTAAAATTGTTCAAGTGGGTGCTCATTTGGTGAGTACGTTTTTTGACGCTGATTCTACTGTTTTTATATATCAGTGAATAAAAGTTAAAATAAAATCTCTTTTTATTGCAGCATAAAATTTTCTTCTGTGAATATATGTCAAAATATTTTGCCTGACAGATTTTGACATTATTTGTAACTGTTAAATTCTATGAAGGTGCATAATTTGCTAAAAAATTTTTTGTGTTTTTAATTAATGTTTAATATTCAATAATGTTTGTTTACATATACAATAAAATGCAATTTTAAATTATACTAGTGCACAGTAATGTTTTGTATGATTTGTTTTGTGATTTGTTTATAAAAGTTACTTTCAATGGACAATCAGGTTGGGTACAATACTAGTATTTTGTTTTTTTTTATTTTAGTTTTATATGCACGACGAAATCTATATTCAAATTATTTAATTTGTTAATCACAATTTTATAAAAGATATTACAAAAACAAATGGAAGTGCATAGCTGTCTTGCCATACAATCGGCGTACAAAAAATAAAACTATAAAAACATATACACACAAATAAATCATATAATATATGATTAAGTCGGCCTCGATGGCGTAGTGGTTAGTGTAACTGACTGCCACGCCCGAGGTGGCGGGTTCGATTCCCGCACAAGTCAAACATTTGTGTGCATGAACATGGATGTTTGTCTTGGTCTGGGTGTTTCTATGTATAATATGTATATATTTACAAAAAAAAACGTATATATGTATGTTTATCCATTGTCTAGAACCCATAGTACAAGCTCTGCTTAGTTTGGGCTAGATGGTGTTGTGTGTATGTGGTAGAATATTATTATTATCATAGAATAATTTAAAAAAATCTAAGCCTAAGATAAAGATAAAGATAAAGATATATTTATTTGTATAAGTTACATTTATTATTCCAAAACTAAAACATTACTTAAAGAATTAACAAAACGTGTCCTTGACAGAGTAGTAGCATTGTAATTGTAATTGGGGACTCCCTTTTCCGCATTTGAACTCCAAGTTGGTCCATTATGCTATATACAGAGTAGTAGCATTGTAATTGTAATTGGGGACTCCCTTTTCCGCATTTGAACTCCAAGTTGGTCCATTATGCTATATACAGAGTAGTAGCATTGTAATTGTAATTGGGGACTCCCTTTTCCGCATTTGAACTCCAAGTTGGTCCATTATGCTATATACAGAGTAGTAGCATTGTAATTGTAATTGGGGACTCCCTTTTCCGCATTTGAACTCCAAGTTGGTCCATTATGCTATATACAGAGTAGTAGCATTTTTCATACAATTAATTATTAAGCCTTTTCTAAAATGTTTTAAATTTAACTGTTTGTATTTCTCCTGTAACTTAAGTTATAACCTATAGATTTTTGGATCTAAACAAAACATACTTTGCCACATAAGGGCAGTATTAGCTCTTCGAGTAGGTATGAATAAATAATTTTTGCGTCTATTAAGTGTAACAATATCGGATAGACTGAGAAATAAATAAGGATTTGTTTTGACAAATAATGCGACTTGAAATATAATATATTTGAAATATGACCTAACATGGCTGGAAGCTGATAATTTGAAGGCTAACTTAGAAAAAACCAATTTAGTACATTTTAGCCAACGCATAACTATACGTTATATCTATATCGAATACAGAGACAGACAGCTAAATTCTTGGCCTCACTAGAGATGATGAACTAACATTGAAGTCACATACTGAAGTCATATCCAAAAAAATTAACAAAGCAGTTTTCACACTTCAATTAATTAGCGGAAGTGGCAAACAATAACACCGTAATGACTGGATATCATGGACTGGTGGTTTCTAAGCTGAGGTATGGTTTGGTTTTCTGGGGAATTTCGTCTGATAGATATCTCATATTTAAGGGACAGAAACGATGTATTAGGGCTATGTTTGGGTTACAACCTACTGATATTTGTAAGCCATTATTTATAAATTATAAAAGCCTTACTCTTCCTTGTCCCTACATCTATGAAGTTGCGATATTAGTTAAGCTTAATCTTAACCTACTTAATATAGTGTCAACATGTAACACCAGGTCTCAAGCGTGATATTTATAGAATTTGCGCCAATATTGCCAATATTGTCTTAGTATATTCTGTTTGGATCCAGAAATATACAATAAACTCCCAAAACAATTGAAAACAATAAACTTACAATTATAAACGAAACTGATACTGCTTGTAGTTAAATGTTATTATAACAGCTTAAATATATATAAATATTTATATAACAAATAAATACGAATAATAATTCCCATTTTAGTAAATATTTAGTATTATAATTATTTGTGTTTTTGTAATAATAAATTGTATTAAAAAAAGATTTAGTTTTTTATTTTATTCAATTGATCTGACATTCTGTAATTTAATTTTTTGTTATTTATTTATTAACTTTTGTTAATCTATTCTAATTTCGTTTTATTCCAATTTATACAGATGACATTACATTTCTTTTTTTTTTTACGTGGGGTAATGCTTTGCCGCATGCCCCTTCGCGGGGGCGGGCGAAGGGGTTATGTCGGACTCACCGGAGTAAAAGAAAGATGTTGAAATGATAAAGGACCTCCCGGAATACCGACTAAACCTACCACGGTGTTCCTCGACAAAACCGCTAACATAATATAATGTTAATTAATTATAACTAGCGGTCGCCAAGTGGTCGAAATTCGACCACAATTGATTTAAATTTTAAGTTTGATCGTTATTATATTTACCGCGAAATTGCAATAGGTACTTAAGGTATGTAACCATAGTTACGAAGAATTGTACGACATCAATCGAACCATGCCGAAATACTACGAACGCGATAGATCGACGATCGACTACGATCAAATGCATGGTTGTGTGCGTGCAGTGTTTTTCCATTAATTTAATGTATTACTACATACTAATGCATATTTTATAAAAATTTTAGAGTTTGCCGTTCCTTCTCCATATAAACTTTAACTGTGCCAAATTTCATACTCCTTTTGCTTCACGTATTAATTAATATATAGATTATTTGCATGGCACAAAGGTAGGAACATTTGATACTTGTACCTGTTGGACAATTTGTTACACCACTGTAACAATGTTTTCTGCAAATTAATTAATGATTTGATTTGATTATATTGATAGCAGCTCGAAGGGCTTGGTTGGATATTTATTTAGTATGTTTTTCTTATGGTTTAGGGGCAAACGAGCTTACAGAGAAACGAGATTGCTGGCCTTTTAAAAGGAGCACGCTCTTTTTTTGAAATGTTGATGATCGTATTGGTCCGGAAATACCGGAGGCGACAGCTTATTCCACAGTTTTGTTGTACGAGGTAGAAAATTCCTGGAGAAACGCACAGTTGTGGACTGCCAACCATCTAAACGATGGGAATGAAAATGCTGACGCATAGGATGATGGCGAAAAGAGGCGGCAGGGATCAGTCCGAACAATTCCTTGGAGCACTCCTCATAGTAAAAGCGATAGAAGATGCATAGCGAGGCTCCATCTCTACGCAGCGCCAAGGGGTCTAGGCGATTTGAAACATCTTGGCAGTCGACGATTCGATTCGCTCTCCGTTGAATATGGTCGAGAAGGAGAAGCTGGTACTGGGGTGCCCCTGCCCAAAGATGAGAACAGTATTCCATGTGAAGCCGAACCTGCACCTTACAAAGCTGTAGGCGGTGGGCCGGCATGAAATACTGTCTTGATCTGTTAAGCACGCCAAGCTTTTTTGAAGATAATTTAACCTTACCCTCTAAATAGCCGCGGAACTGGACTTCGCTTGATATGTCGTCACCAAGAATTCCAATATCGGCTGAGGCAGTAAGTAAGTAAGTAACGGATACTAACACAGGCATATTAAGTGTTAACGTATCTTATTAGACTTACAATAGCTCAGTGGGGAGACCAACAGACTGCAACGCAGAGGGTCTCGGTTTCGAACCATGTCGCGCACTTCTGACTTTCGTAAGTTATATGACTTTTGGAAATTATGTGCGTATTGATTGACAATTATCGCCTGCTCCGTGCCTCGGAGAGCACGTTAAGCCGTCGGTCCCGGCTGCCATGAACATCTATGGCAGTCGTTATTGGGAGAGTGTCAACACAAAAGATCCCACTGGGTCGAAGTCTCGCTGTTGGCACTGACTGGCCCCCAGATAAGATACATACTGTATCTTAGATCTGGTTTGTCATTGTCAAATGTTCCAAAATTAGGTTAAACATATATTATTTACCAGCTGAGCCGGCAAACGTTGTTGTGCCACATAAATTATTTCTTCTCCTAACGGTATGAAATATACTTTACGACCTATTCTTATACCTATCAAATATACCTAAATGAAAAGTTTATAAAAATCGGTCGAGCCGTTTCGGAGGAGTCCATAGGCCACAAACACCGTGACACGAGATTTTTGTATGTAGATATGAATGCGTTACCTACTTATCATATAAATCAAAAGCGTTGATGTTTATTAAAGTTGGTAAATGATCATTTAGTTTTTAGTACGAGCTTTACGTAAACCAATATGAGACGCGTTTTATCTGTATACATTTCGTAAAAATATCATAGCATCGAGATTAAAACTTGGATTATCGTGTGCTCACATTACAAACTCTTCATCCTACCACAAACACGTTTTTCGTTTGCAATCATTGGGGATATCAACAAGACTAAGCATTTTCTATTTAGTTACCATTTTTTTCATATTGTTACAGCCAGTGCCATCTCTCGGTACTGTGGGGAACACCCGGCCTTCTAATAATTTATTACAGCGCCATCTATTTACGTTTTACTGAACTACGTAGCTTGACAGTATGCGAAGTGTTCTAGCACTTTCTCTTATCGTTTTGAGGAATATCCCGACGATGGCGCTTCCAGAAAATACCAGAAATATTTTTAACCACATGACGGAGCACGCGCACCGCCATGGCAGTTTACGATTGTAAGCTGTCAAGTTCATCGGAGCGAAAGGAAGCAAAAATACCACAGGGTTTGATGCAGTAACATCAACTCAACGATTAGAGTGAAAAAGTAGGATGTGGGGTGTTTTAAATTTAGCTTGAATAAAACGTGTTTTAGTCGGTAATATTGTTTCAATTTTTATCCCTCGAACCCAGCACGTAAAAATATCATACTTCTGTTTTCCAAAGGGTTAGCAGAAACTACGGATTTCTGTTTGCTACGATTCTGGCTTACCTCTCTTGAGTGATATATGTAGTTACTCCAATCGCTTTTAATAATATAATGTATTTACACTTAAAAGTGAGTTTACGAATTTTATATATTCACAGGGTAGACCCCCAGGCCAATCTGGTCCAGGACCACCTACAACGGATCAGTTTGGATCCAGACCACCATCGCCGGGTCAAACTACCCCGAGTCCCTATGATGCACAACTGGTAAATATAGGCGTTTCTCGGCTCGAATCTGCAGTACTATTATTGGAAAATACCTACAATATATAATATCCTCGCGGTTACACTTACGTTTCTGATTACTGCACCGCTCCCGTGGCTCGTGGCGTGATTTTATATAAGTCTATGTTACTACTGGATAAAGTAGCTTTATAATTGTAAAAGAATTATTTAATTCGGTTCAGTAGTTTTAGAGTTTATTCATTACATACAAAAATACGAATATTTCCTCTTCCTAATATTAGTATAGATGAGTTCAGCTACCTACATAACTTTACTACAAATTATGATATAGTGCTCACTCCGTACCCACCCACTTCGTAAGAAAGAGGATCAGTATACCGTCCAGGCCTCTGAATGTGCTTTCAGACAGAGCACATTCTGAGGCCAGTTATAGACAGGTCTTGTCTCCAAATCTATGTATATGATAGGTATATCTCATATCATATACATAAATAAATGTAGATACATTATATTTTATATCATCATCATCATCAGGCTATAATAGTCCACTGCTGGACATAGCCGTCCCCTAATGAGCGCCATAGCGCCCTGTCTTCAGCTTGCCGCATCCAGCGTCTGCCTGCAGTCTTTCGCAGATCGTCATCCCTCCAAATATAAATAAATAAATATACATTGAAATTAAACTACTATATACGGATTTGAACGCGTTGTTTATTTGACACTTTATTACATAATTTTGAAAACTGTTACACTACTTTTACTTTTAAAGATTTACTAATTTTTAAGCGATAAAATCCGTATATAGTAGTTTAATTTCAACGAATAATATTCGCGTAAACAGAAGACAATATTATGTAAATAAATATACTTATAATAATTTATTATAAGCATATTTTATATACTTATAATAAATTATTTTAATTGCTACGTAGCCCTCTTTCTCTCTCGTAATTTGCTGTGCCCGACAGGGTACAGGGTCCATAGTGACCTAGTTTGTTTTATAAATGCATCATTCTATAACATTATGGAATTCAATAAAATATTGAGTATTGAAGATTCGGCTCTCGTTGTAGCGAGTACATAATTTTGAAACTCTAAATATATCGGGGAAATGACCAAACTTCTCGTGGTTAGGGCTCCAGCGATTACTTAAATTAATACTAAAGACGACTTAGATTAATACTAAAGACGCCTTCCAATGTGAGCTTCTTCAGATTGTGGTCAACCGTTAAGGATTTAAAATGTTTTTTGTTTTGTCTGCAGATCGTCCAACAACATAATTACCCTCAAGGGTATCCCTCACATGGATATCCGCAACAAGGGCATCCGCCACAAGGGTATCCGCCACAGCGGTATCCACAACAGGGGTATCCACAACAGGGGTATCCACAACAGGGGTATCCACCACAGGGATATCCGCCCCAGGGGTATCCGCAGCAAGGTTATCCACAGCAGGGATATCCGCCACAGGGATACCCGCCTCAAGGGCATCCGCCACAAGGGCAAGGTATTACTATAATAAGATCAAACCTATTTTTTTAGATTTGCCTGATAATATCTTAACTATATTGGATAAAGATAAATTAAATTAAAAAAATACAAAGCCGTCTTTAAGCTAATATCTTCATGGATAATTAAACTATCCAAATCTAACTGTACACACTATTAGAACTCAAATTGCTTTAACTTCAAAATTTCGAGTGAAGTGTCTGTTTTATCAAGAGAACGATGTAAAACGACTTCTGGTACTAATTTATCCATATTCGGGTGAAACAGAAGACTTAGAGACTATCTTTGGTTGTCATTAACCTTTAGAGCGCTACGGTCTTGTATAGAAGACAAACGTTTCTGTGCCCTCCACGCCTACACTTTATTAGAATACAAAGTCTAAGCGTAACATTTATTAAAAAAAAAAAGTTTTACTATTGCCTGAAACTGTATTTTTACATTTTTATTTCAAAAGGAGCCTTTGTTTATTTTAAAAAACAGTAAAATTTAAGTAGCCATAATTGTATAGCTTGGCGCTGGAGTACACATCGCGTTCGGCATAGGTTGGCGCTCAAAAGGTTAATCAATCAAATATTCAAAAGATTTTTTATTTGTTATTGTTATTTAAGTTTAATGTGGCTGAAAAATATTTGATTCCTTGACATAACATTTTGATATTTTATGTTATAATAATTATGGTAATGAATTCTCCCTTAAGGGCAGCAACAAGACAGTTTATTTGGAGGAAAAACTGGCATGGCAGCTCTCTTAGCATGCTTGGCTTGCGTGTTCTGTTCCTGTTGCCCGAGTTTGATGGCGGGGATGGGTGGCGACCAGGCAGGCGACGATGTTCCTGACAATTAAGACTAAACGGATGAGCCATTGCCAGATATGGTCTTAAATTGTCAGTTTTTGGAATGCCAGACATGATTGAAAAGCTATTGTGTCTAGATGCTGGTGTGTTGCTGCACTCAAAAGATGAAATAGAAGGTGAGAATGATATTGGCTTTTAGGTGGTTTATACGTATTTTAATACGCTTTTATTAGCTTTACCTGTATTGTTTGTTAGTTTTTTTGTAACCGACTCCTTTGGACTTGATTTTGACCCACTTCAAACGGTCAGATTTTATTTAAACGTTGTATACTTATTGAGGACCGATGACAATATATTGTCAAAAAAAATAGTATAAAACACAAAAAAACTGCTTTATTTAAAAAACCAAACTAAAAAGTAGAAAGTAATTTTTTGCGTGGTGTAGGGTTATCAAAATATCTTAGAAAGCACCCCACGCTTCTTAATCACTCTATCCTTAATTAGAATTATTAAAAAATATATGTTTAACTTCTTAATTTGGTTTATAAATAAAGCGTGTGTTTTAGTTTTTTTAAACTATTATTTATTTCATATTGTCTTCTGTTTACGCGAATATTATTCATTGAAATTAAACTACTATATACGGATTTTACCGCGTTATTTATTTGACACTTTATAACATAATTTTGAAAACTGTTACGCTACTACTGCTAATAAACGTTACTAATTTTTAAGCTAATTGAATTATTATTAAAACTTTTAAAACTATTTAGATTTAATTTAATTTTACACTTTCCCCGACGTTACGGTTGCTTTTCAGCAGCCATGGTCACAAGGAGGTCTCCCCGTGACCATGGCATAGTAGTAGTACTGTAACAGTTTTCATAATTATGTAATAAAGTGTCAAATAAATAACGCGATAAAATCCGTATATAGTAGTTTAATTTCAAATATTATTTACTGTTTTGGAAGTGCCTCTGTGGCCCAGTGGTAGTGACTTCTTTGTACGACTGCAGGCAAAGTGGTTTTCGTTTTTGTGTCTGGAATTTTGAGTAGCAGCACGTTGTCTGGTACTAATAGGATCGTCCTGATACTAATAATGTGTTCCAAAATGTCTACTGTTTTGAAGTTTTGAATGTGTAGACAATATAATGATATTTGTTCTCATGTTTGTAGCGACAGTGCTGACGCTTGAGTTTTGTATAGTCAGGCCCAAATATGCAGTAGCATATCACTGAGTTACGTCGTAGCTCGATATGTATTTATATTATAAGTAGTGCCAGTAAATATATATGTATCAAGAACTATTCCATTTGGCCGCCCACAAAACATTAGTGACCCTGAAATAAGAAGACGCAGCCTTCGATCATAACGTGGTAGCGCAGAACACGCATATAGATACCTTTAAATACATATTTGTGAATAGACACAGCAGATTATTTTTCTGTGTTGAAAATGTCAACGCCCGCTCTAGGAATAAATCCTTTGTCTCAGAGGACTTTACAAACATTCAAACAACGGATACAAAGAACACCCAGACTCGGAAGAACCATTTGTGGATCACACATAGTTTTGTCCCGTGTGGGATTCGAACTCACAACACGGCGCGGTGCCAGTGATGAGACGACCATTTAAACCTCTACACCATCCGTGCAGTCGAACTGTGACTGCTATGTATGACTGCTGGCTTGTGGTTTTCGTTTAAATAGTATTATAATAATATAATATTCTACCACATACACACAACACCATCTAGCCCAAACTAAGCAGAGCTTGTACTACGGGTTCTAGACAATGGATAAACATATATATATACTTTTTTTTTGTAATTACATATTATACATAGGAACACCCAGGCCAAGACAAACATCCATGTTCATGCACACAAATGTTTGACTTGTGCGGAAATCGAACCCGCGACCTCAGGCGTGGAAGTCGGATACACTAACCACTACGCTATCGAGGCCGACAAAATGAAGTGACAGAATTGTCTCAATAGCAGCACTAACTCTGGAACTTCTGCTCGGCTCTTTCTAATATGTAGAACTTAAAACTGTAGTTGGCAAAATGTGGGTGTAACAGTCATCATCATCTCAGCCGAAAGTCGTCCACTGCTGGACATAGGCCTTCCCCAAGGTTTTCCACACAGACCGGTCTTGGGCCATCCGCATCCAATCGCTTCCCGCGACCCCTACCAGGTCGTCGGTCCACCTTGTGGGGGGCCTACCCCTGCTGCGTGTTCCGGTACGTGGCCACCACACCAGAACCTTTCTGCGGTTCTGCGTGCTATGTGCCCTGCCCACTGTCACTTCATCTTGGCTATCCGGAGAGCAATGTCGACAACTTTAGTTTTCCTGCGGATCTTCTCATTTCTGATTCGATCCCGCAAGGAAACCCCGAGCATAGCTCTCTCCATCGCTCTTTGCATGACCTTGACTTAAGGCCCATAGTGAGCGACCAAGGTGTAACAGTAATAACACGGTAATGTTATCTAATAGTATTGTAACTCTGCTCTGTCCTTGAAATAATTACCTACAGCCGTGCGGTACGCAAACACGCGAAAGGGCTGCCCGCCTACAGTATTTTAATTTCATCTACCTACTTGAGTTTCTTTCTAGTTTAGTAATTGCAATATTATTTATTTCTTACTAAAAATAAATGTTTTTGTGAATGAAATAGGAAATGTTCAATAACAATCATGTTGTGTTTTTTGATTAGTAGATTTATAAAAACGACCTTATATATTTGAGACTGAAAAATATTTCTGCCTCGGCTGAGACGTACGAAAAGCTTTATTGTTAAATTCAATAGTATAAGAAAATCCGCATTCGGATAAAGGGGTTTAATAAAATATATTTTTGTTTACAATTGCACTTTGTCATAATTATTATGTAAGTACTTGTACTTATTTCAATCAAATTTTAACAAATCGCAAGCTTACCTTCACATCGGTCGTTCGTGTCTTCGGCACATTCGCGACTGATTGTGTACCGAGTGTATACCGGCCTCAAGGCGAGTAGGTATGACTCGTATAGAATACTGTTAGATAACATTACCGTGGTAACAGACTGCACGGATTGCGTAGTGCTTTAAGTGTTGTGGTCTTGAATCCCACACGGGACAAAAATTTGTGTGATCTACAAGTAGTTGTTCCGAGTCTGGATGTTCTTTGTGTCCGTTATTTGACTTTTTTAAAGGCCCCCGCGACACAGCAATTACTCTTAGTGCAGAAGTAGTCTTTAAAAAATGCATGAAAGAAGCTTTCTGGCAAACCTGTTCACCCAGTGTCAAAGAAGTGGTTGAAGTGAACCGCCTGCAAAGTACAGCAAGCAATAGCAGAGCCGAAAACAACTGTTCTGGCTCAAACCAGGCCACCATCTTGTGTCTACAGATAGTGGTTCTATGGCATAATAACGATTGCTGCATGATGGCAAGGAAACATGTTATTCCGGATTTTTATCGTGCAGTCATACGCCTTATGCATACCCACTTATCAAAGAGACAGACTGCACGGATGCCTTAGTGGTTTAAGAGGTCGCGCAGTGGCAGCACTGCGCCGTGTGTTTGCCTTTGAGATGCACTACCGGGACAAAAACTTGTGTGATCCACAAGTAGTTGTTCCGAGTCTGGATGTTCTTTGTTTTCGTTGTTTGAATATTTATAAAACAAGTGAGAATCGGCAATGAATTGCCGTAAATTTTAGAGTTCGAAAAATGGTTCAAGTAATATGCTCAAGGTCACGTGGTATCACGCTCAGAGATCAAAGGTTCGGGGTATACCGTCTATGCTGAGTCGAATGGCGCTGACCGCGAGTTTCTAGCTCTTACGGTTCTTGAGTTTAAAGTTGTATAACAGACAGATGGACGGACGGATGGACGGACAATGTCATTGTAAAAGAGGTTTTTCGAACTCTAAAAAACAAGGGATGCGAAGATACTATGTCGGGTTCTCTCAGAGAAGTTCGGATGTAATAATACATAGTGATTACACCCGAACATCAAGATCAAGATGTAGCTCCTCATTGCTTTTCGTGTGGGCAGATCGTTGGAACTGGCTCTCCATCACCTAATTCCAAGAAAATCTCTAGGTTAACTAGTTGCCGTAAAGTAATAAAGGCCAGTAGCAGAGTCACTTAACATTCGCTCTTGTATTTTTGCAGGCGGAAATAAGAAAGCTCTTCAAAAATCTCGCGACGTGTATTATTTTAAGCTTAATATGCCATGGTTACTGAGAAGACCAGTGAAGAAAGAAAAGAACTGAAATTATCTATGATCTTGATGAAATGGCTCGAACGCTATTTAGAATTTGTAAAAAATTTGCTGAGAAGAGAGTTCAATGGTTTACACGTAATAAAGTAACAACCATCTAAACACCTAAACCTATATACCCCTAAATATCCAAACATCTAAATCTTTAATAATCCAAATAATAATGTTCTTGGACACGTCACATAACTAATATACTATAAAAAAAAAATGAAACAAGAAAATCGCATTAAAAAAAGCCTGTTTGAGGAGTAGAGCTTTCTTGAGAAGAAGCAGGCAAGAAACTCATGGCCACTCTTTTCAATCGTCAACTAACTAACTCTATAACTAAGAAATTGCCGTTTATGTGCTATATTTAATTTCGTGGACTATGTACAAAACGCATTGGTTATTGTGTATTTCTTCCAACTTTACGCTTTTGCCTGATTGTTTTATAATATCCTAGGCAATTTATTGGACCATTTAGTAATTATTTTCTTTCGAAACTAAAGATAGAGAGGGAAAGCCAAACTGTCATCGTGTAAATAGATTATACAATGACAGTGTTTTGAAGGAAGTATAGTGCTGTCCTTGTTTTAATAGACGACAGTAACAAGTGACACTAGCTTGCTTCGTCTAAACGGGCCTTTGATTCAGCGTATTATAACTTTGTTATAATTTTATCAAAAGCCTTGATACTATCAGCAGTGTCAATGGCCATTACATCAGATCTCAGATTTCTGGTTTCATTCCCGGTTAGGGGAACAAATACTTTAGATTTTCCGACGATATGTTGACTATAACTAACAGCATGTATTTTGGAAGGCAGAATCTGCTTGTACGTTGGCGAGCACGTAGTCTTCGGTCTTGCAGTCAAAAGTTATACAAAATATGACAATGCCTATAATTAGTCAGACGTTGGGCTGCCTGAGTACAGCGGGAGACTTGACTGTCTCTGACGGCTAGAAACTAACCATTGGCAAGAAAGACTCAAGTATAATTATATTCTTGTCGGACAATCGAATCCATTTTACAAAATAGCATGATTGTAAATAAGTCCAAGGATCCTGCATGCTTATCGCTTGATAAAATCTTTGCACCAATTAAATACTTTCAAAATATTGGTGCTAGAAGTGCAAGGCGTCAAATATTCATCTTCGTACAGCTTTAACGAGTATATAGCTTTTGTTTGCTATTTAAATATGGCTAGAAAAGATAAATGTACGTTAAAATATATTTTCAGGCGATCAAATACTGGTAAATGGACTTTAATGATGAATTGAAACTTTAAAATGGGTGGTTTTCTTTAATAGAGCCTGTTTTCTCGACAGCATAATGCCTGTTCAAAGATCAAATTGGCTCGCATATAATTCGTGGTACTAGATGTTTTTGCGAACAATTATAGGATATAGCATCCACTTTGTTAAGCGATAATACGCTACGGCGTCCGTTTCCTAAGCGATCAAAGGAAACAGAGTCCGCTTACTTAAGTGTCCAAGGGCTACGACGCTCGTTTTGAAGCTATCATGGGCCAGGGCGCCCGCTTTTTGAAGCTATCATAGACTACGGCGCTTGCTTACTTAAGCGTTCATAGCCTATGACGCCCGGTTACTTAAGCTATTATAGACTACGGCGCTCGCTTTTTGAAGCTATCATTAGCCGGGGCGCTCGCTTTTTAAAGCTATTATAGGCTACAGCGCCTGCTTTCTTAAACCATCGAAGGCTATGGCGCTTGATTCTCCATGTGATTTTAGCCTACGGTGTTCGCTTCTTAAGCGATGACAAGCTATGGTACCCATTTAAGCGCAGATGATAAGTCTCCGCAGAGGTTGACCGACATAACCAAAGTTTATCCTGCAAGACTTTATACAAATTTATACTTTTTTTTTGGACATACATTTGCAACAAACAAACTAAGGACCTGCACGGCGCAAACTTAGCTTTAAACCTGGAGTGAGCCAACTAGGAAGTACCTCCACCCTACGGATAAGTAGGACTTCTAGAGCTCGTCACAAAAGCGGTTTGCCTGTGCAGTAGAGACCTCTGGGCCTTACCTATAACCCTAGCAGCTTATCAACTAGTATGTTGCGACATCAAAGTCGTGCAATTTTAACCCTTATCACGTTGATAGTGGCGTTAATTTTTGTATTCTTTCCATTCCTGCGGTACGGGGCTTTAAGGCCTCGTTTGAAAACAGTCGAAACGAAACTCGTATCATTATGGCGGAAAGGGGCTTATTAGACCCCGTGACGTTTAAGAAAGTTAAAGGTTTTTCTTCAGTGCGGTACGAGCTCAGTGACCCCGTATTAAAGTAGATACACCACTGCATTCTGTTTTAATATCTTAGATATATATGTATTTATCTCTTTCCTAAACTAAATCAAATTGAAGTTACGGTACGGCAGAGAAGTCTGTTTTTCTTAGCCGCACCACAAGGAAGACACATACGAGGCTTATTCGACCTCGTTACGCACTGAACGTGTTAATGATTTGCAAACTGTTAGCCTTACCTACCTACCTTTGATCGGTTTTTCTGGCAAGCAATTCTCCTTAGAAGTCTGGAGTTAAGTTGGGTAATACCTATGCATCGGGACGTGTTCAAGCAGTTAGCACTGGGCCTAATATCTCTTCGATCTGTCGAATTGTCATCTCATCAGAATGTGAGAGTGACCGTCACTTGTAAACTGAATACATCCTTCGCGGGGCTAGAGTCCGTTAAGATTGGCTCGTGACCGAAAAACGTGGAGGACACTATTATTAAACCTGAACCCTTCATCCACGCCAGAGATGACTTGTGACTAATTTCAGGCCAATTAACTAGGGATGTTAAACCTGGAAGGTCCCTCGTTTGCCCTGGGTCATACCTACTATCTTTACCGTGCTGTAAGAATATGGAACTCATAAACAATGCTGATAATTTTCTCTTTCGATAAAATATTTGTAAGAGCCACCAAAGTGAGGCCTGCTATATCGCTTTTGCAATATCCGCAATTGGGTTAGTAGCTTTCACTAACTGCTTACGTTCACGTAGTGACAAAATTTAGTTTTCTGTTAGTAATCCTTTGGTCTGTTCCAACTGACCATACGCACATTGGCTTAAAATTTACGGCACATTTTACACAAGTCGTCAAGAATGAAACTATATACACATCTGTTACCACATACATACATTTAAAGACATTTGTGGACTTAATATTATTGTAACCTTACTTTGGTCAGAGACTAAACGGTACACGTTGTGTATGGTTGTGCCAGTTTGACGCTAAAGTAAGATTATAATTGAAGGACTGCAGGCTCAAGGCTATTCAGAGGCTTTGATCTAACAGTATCAAAGTTTAAAATGCATTCGAACTATTTGAAAACAAAAATGTTTAATCTTCATTCATATTTATTTCCACTAGAACCAAGTAACATGGAAATTACAAGTAACATTTTTCTCAAAAATAATAAGCTCCACTAAATCTTATGGTAGTTAATTTTATTATAATCTTAGTTTAGTAAGAGTGGAGACCGTGTATAGTCCTTAGGTACGCTCTGAAGTTAATGGCAGTTTGACGCTAATGTAAGATTACTATAATATTGCTGCGGGCTACATTAATATTTATAGATCTGGTGCAAAGACAGTATGTTTTAAAGCAATGTTATTATAATCATTCTTAACATAAGATCGAGCTAAAATTATACACAATAGCAGCTCACCCGGCAAATGTTGTTCTGCCATATAAATTATTTCTTAGCGGTATGAAATATACTTTCTCATACCTACCAAATATACAATAAAAAATTCATAAAAATCGGTCGAGCCGTTTCGGAGGAGTGCGACCATAAACATCGTGACACGTAATTTTTATATACATATATAGATGTATAACATTGGCGTAATATTACAGTAAGATTGCTGTAAAGATTCAGGCGTTGTATAGGTACCTGGTTTTTAAGGCTTCAAATTCTGACGTGCCGTCGCGTAAAAATGGCAGCATTTTACTTCATATATAATTTTGGCAATGGAAATATTTTGTGTCTTTATTATTGCATGTTTTCTAATTCGTATGCGCTATTTTTATATGAATTTCTGGTATAATACATTATATTAACAAAATCGATCCTGACGCTCAAGTGATTCAATTGCTCACTTTATTTAGTAATTAACTCTATAAGATGATAAATGTTTTATTTTTTAAGCAATTTGATTTTCGAAATAAACTTGTTTATTTTCAAATGCCTGTTGTTTTTGTCTGCAGTTTTTTAAATTTATTTATTTACTTTGATAGTGTATGGCTATGGTATTAGAATTGCGATGTCTTGGGTTCGATCCCAACCATTGCACTGCCGACGTGAATCCACTTCTAACACAAGCATATTAGTTAAGCTGGAATTATTTATAATTATATCTACTAATCAAGGAACGTAATAAATACTTATATAATGCATATACAAATGCAATTAATTAAGGGCGAAATTGACGTGCCGTTATTTTTGGAAAAGTTAAGGTAGACTCGGTTATTAGTAAATTTTTCTGATGGTTGTGTTTACTGTATACATTATTATCGATGTTCATTTGTTTCACCGTCATTCGTTTTTCCGTCATTTTGTTTTACCGATGTTCTTTTGTTTTTTTTTAATGTATAATTGTCTAAGGTAGGTAATTTGAATTCAGCGGCATTACGACCTATTTTTATTTTATCTATGACTGGTAAAGTATGATGAAGTAGTTGTATTTATTAATAATTAGCGGTCGCCAAGTGGTCGAAATTCGCCCATATTTATTTACATTTTAAGTTTGATCGTTATTAAGGTTTTATTGTCTATAACTATTCCCTTATAATCACATTTCATTAAGTCACCTACTCCACATACATATATATATAACCATACTTTCGAAGCATTCTACGAAGTCAACCGAACAATGGCGAAATACTATGAACGCGATTCGACTGCTTGTATGTCAAATGCATGGTTGTGTGCGTGTAGATAGTGTTTTCCATTAATTTAATGTATTTCTAATGCATATTTTACAAAAATATTAGGAATCGTCATTGCTCCTCCATATAAACTATAACTGTGCCAAATTTCATACTCCTCCGTCCGCGCAGTTTTCGTAAAAAGGGGCACAAAGTTTTTGCTTCACGTATTAATATATAGTAGATAGATATATTAATAATCCTAATATTTTTATAAAATATGCATAGAAATACATTATATTAATGAAAATCACTACACGCACACAACCATGCATTTGACACACGCAGTCGAATCGCGTTCGTAGTATTTCGGCATTGTTCGTCTGACGTCGTACAATTCTTTGTAACTATGGTTACCTATACCTTATTTATATGTAATAATGAAAAAAAGAAAACGAAGTAGCAGGCTTAGGAATATCGTCAACAAAAGAGTATAGTCAAGTAAATAATAATTTGTTTCAAAAGGATAGGTAAATTAACCTGTATAGCCTTGGCGAAATCTAAACGAAATGTGATTATAAGGGTAAAGCTATAGACAATAAAACCTTAATAACGATCAAACTTAAAATTTAAATCAATTATGGTCGAATTTTGACCACTCGGCGACCGCTAGTAGATATTAATGGTGCAAACGAAACTAATTATTACTGATCGCATTAATGAAGAGATGAGATACTGACCAAAAGCAAAGGTACCCGAGAAAATTCGCGAGACAGATCAAAATTGCAATTCATAAGTTACAGGCAACACAATTGCTAAATAAATTTCCTTAAAAAATACGCAGTGTGATATTGTCCGTTTTATTTTTGAAAGGGGATCCTAATGAACTAATGTGTTCACGAGGATCTCCTGGGGGATCGGGCTAGTGGATCCTGGTACGTGCAAAAATTAGTGTACCTAATCCAAAAATGGTTGTCCCAAGTCTGGATGTTCTTTGTGTCCGTTGTTTGAATGTTTGTAAAGTCCCCCGCTGTACAGGAATTATTCCTAGTGTTGTCTTTGAAAAAGAAAAAGTAAATTTGTAAAACAAGTCTAGAATAGAAGCAGCAAGTAACGAATGTTGATTTAGGGAGTCACGTATCAGGGTCGCTTCCTTGTGTGGCAAAAGTTGAGACTGTGCTGATACATAGCGTTTTAGAAAAAGAAACGCAGTATATATGTATGAATACCTACGTCACTTTTTTGTAGTCATTAGATTCTGGTCGGATAACCAACCATTTTAAAAACGCATCTCAATGAAAATACTCCATCCAAAACCATGGTGTCATTGATTACACCAGACAAACAGACTCGCTGATTTCAGCATGAATATGCCGGCTCGACCGGGGAAGAACTACCCTCTCACAGAATATCGACGTGAAATACCAGTATTCCTACTGTTGTGTTTCGTTCGGTGAGTGAGAGTACCGGCGGCCCAATCACCCTCTTTCCCCCTTCCTTTTCTAAAGGGTCGGCAACGCGCAAGTGATGCCTCTGGTGTTAAGAAAATGGACTTGTTTGCTGCTAATTGCCTTGTGGTCAAGTGTGGCTGCGATTTAGTCATTGTACTTATATACCGCTCTTCTTCAACATCCAATGCCTATTGTTCCATACAGAGTCTCGATAATCTTCTTTATACTTCAAATACATTTAGTACCGTTGCTATCATCGGTGATATAAATATTAACATCTCACCGGTGAATACAGATCCAAATAGTGAATTTTACCCAAATACTATAGCATTGCATGGCATGCATATCCAGCCCGTTTAAATAATTGCTTAGACCACATTTTACTAAAAAGTTATAATAAGGTCACTACGATTGCGTTCGATTCCGCTCTTACCGATCTTGTGGCCATATTTTTAAACATAGAACAAGTTAATCGTCAACCTAAGCCTCCGGCTTCCTATGTACGGACTAATTACCAAAGCGCTCTTTTAGAACTTCATAACACCGATCTCTCAAAAGTAATGCACAATAACGATGCAAACCAGTCTGCTATATCATTAGTGAATATTTTACGTATCGTAATAAACAACAATACACATAGGAACAATAATATATAGGATGTGCATTACCCCAGGATTATTAGGGTGCGTCCACATCTGGCGAATGTGCCGCGAATGTGCAGCTCGCGAGCCGTTTGCGAGCTGCCCGCGAGCTGCGCGCGTGCATTTTTGTTCGTGCGCCGCTCCTGCGCCGCCCGCGCGCAGTTCGCGCGCAACCTAAGTGCCGTACGCGATCAGCGCGCGGGCGGCGCGCTAGCGGCTCGCGTCTTCCTTCCGCCCGCGCCTCAAGCCCCGCACCCCTAACTTACCCGCTCAGTTCGTGTCTGATTACTGGAGGCTAAGTACGTGTTGTCATGGAGTGGACGGAGGAAAATTGTTTACGCTTAATTGAAACATATAAAAGATTTCCAGTTTTGTGGGATCCTAAAGATCAATATTACTATAGAAAAAATCTAAAAAATGATGCGTGGAAAGAAATAGGTGCTATAATGGGAAGCGATTATGAACAATGCCGTAGCAAACTGTTAAGTCTTTTATCTTCTTTTAGAAAGAGAAAGGAAAAAGTCAAAAAAGTAAAGGGACAGGGAAAGGTGAGTAAAAAACTACTTGTTACTTTTTGTGTTTTATTTTATTAATTAAATTGACTATGTAACTAATATTATTCTATATTTTTAGGTGCATCCGAGACTTACAAAAGTAGATGGTTTGCCTACGACGCTTTTTCCTTTTTGGCTGATCGGGATAAACCAAGGAAACGTTTAAATACTGTAAGTAATTAAATCAACAATATTTGTCTTGAAATGCAATACGGCCTTCATTTACACAATAAGAAGCAATCTCATCTCTTATTTCGTTTATTTCTCTGGAATATCTTATTTGTGGTGTTTGAATATTTGAAAGAGATGTGAAATTAGGTACGGATTGGTTTATGTACATATTAGAATTAGTAGTATAAGTATCGGTGGCGTTCTGTTTCAAATAATTATGCAAGTGAATAATACTCATAACGACCACTTCAGCAACTTCTGGTTTTAATATCATAGGTTTTCTAAGTACCCTAAAAATGGACGATGCAATGCCAAAAGCACTCTCAACAATTCTGCGAGCTCTGCTTAATCTGTAGTTAAAAATACGTTCCGGAGTGCCTTTACTGTGGTTACCGGAGTATGGTTTCATCACATGTTTATCTAGAGCAAAAGCGCTGTCAGCAACAAAGAAGTAGGGTATCGCTTTAGTCCTATAAGGTAATGCTTTTTCTTGTGGTAAATTTAAGGAGCCATTTTGCATCATCTTGTAGAACTCTGTATTTTTGAATATCCCTCCATCAGATATACGCCCCTGGCAACCAACATCAGCAAACATAAATTTATAATCTGTGTTGGGGGTTATCTCGCCGTTAGCGGTACCCCGGTTGTAGTTAAGTTATAGGTAGTACACACGATATATCAAACCACTAGATAAGTTTATGAGTTTATTAGGTATAGTTCACAATAGTTGTTAATGTTAAGTTATCTGAGTCGCACTTTTCGTAATGTTATTGATTCGACACATACACAATAGCGCGTGACCGAGTTTTAGTTACGACTAATTAAATAATTGTTTGGTTGTCTTTGCCTAACTACGAATTATGCTGTATGAGCGTTATTGGCTCGTACATGCTCCCGAGGGAGAGGTATCAAGTACATACTCAGATCACCAAACTGATTTACAAGTTAAATAGTTCCTTACAAATTACAAATTCGTTAATAATAAAATGTTATTAAAATATAAATGTTATATAAAATCAAAAGTATACAAAATCATACAATAGTATTTATAATTGAAATCTTGTTCCCTCCGAATGTTGTGACCGAATTTTGCGCCTGGAATGTCCATCTTCTATTTCTGCGTAAGTAGGAATCTCCTTCATCTCTATGTTTTCCGATCTCTCTCGAGCTTTGGTTGGATGTGTATTTCGCTTCTTACGTGCAATAAGGTATCTTAGTCCCCAGACCACAATAGCGATGACACTTCCCACCAACAGGATGCCACTTATCGTGTAGTTTCCAATGTCATGGATACTCAGGTCGTAAGGGAGTACTTCTCGTTCCTTTTGTGCATTTATTTGATTTTCCAATAACCTGTGCTCATCAGATAAGTTTGGTTTAGTCAGCACAATCTTTGTGTTTTTAAACGTCTGCCACATATCATTTGGGGAATCAATAGTAGGTACTTCCAAATTAATTTCAATATTTGTTTTACTACTAAAAACGTTATGTGAGTATATTGAAGTGTCTTTGTGTTGTATTACACAATCCTGACCTAGAGCAAGGAGCCCCGCCTTTGTTATGACAGTCGACGTTATTTGATTCTCACATATTATACGGGTCGTACATTCACCGACACAATTATATAACCATATGTTTAGTCTTTGTAATTTAGTCCATTGGTCAGAACATTGTTGTAGTATCCAATCGCATGTGATGTTATTTACATATTGACTCAGCATTTTTGCTTCGCAAGATGCTGTGGCTCCGTGCAAGTTGTTTATAGGAGTGTAGGCGTGGCATATATAGTTATCCGACGTCATTGTTGTACATTGCTGTAGATCAACTTCTTCCAATTGTATGTAGGTGTTTTTTACGAAGTTTGCTCCTATATACTTTGTTGTTATCGCTATCACTTCACATTGGTCAGCCGTGAGGCGTTTAGGTATAGGTATATTGCGATATAACGTGTATTCATCATCGCTCAGTAATGGGATATGTAATTCAAACAGTAGGTATTGTTCTGTGAGTCGAGCTTTGACATAAATGAGTTTGTATATGTTCTGAATGTTCGCTCCATTAATGTTTTTAATAGGTAGCGATAATCTTTTCGATATAATCCCGGCAATGTAATTCAATTGTTCTGATAACTGTCCTGGTGTAAATAGTTTCATATCAAGATTTCCTCGATAGATGTCTGTCAACGCATCTAAGAGCATCTGTTGGTTTCTCCGCAATACTGAAAGTAGCAAGCTGGCAGTTAACGCTCCAGCGTTAACGTCATTCATTGTTTTCATAATTTGAAATCTGTTTTCCAAGACGGTTGTTCTATATTCAGTTGCGTTTATGAATTGCTGAATTACTTCTAGTTGTGATTTTACGAAATTCTCGTTTTTCTTAATGATATTGTTTACTGACTCGACGATAAGTGTTTGATTTTTTATGAGCTGCAGTAAATAGTGTTCATTCGTTTGGATTTTTTGTATGTCCTGAGCGTATTTTTCAGCAAACTTGCTATCCAGTATACCGAACAGGGTACGCGCAAGGTTTCCTACGCCGTCGACGTAGCCGCGACGCTTTCTTTGCTGATGTTGCGACAATAATAACATGTTGTATTCGTTTACCTGGCTCATTTCGAACTTTAATTGTTGTATTGTCGAGTGACATGGTTCAGTAGGCATAGTCTCGCATAGTTGAGCTAAACAATTCACGAACTTCTCAACCTTCGTAGTACTTTGCCAAAAGGTAGTCAGGTTATAATATACCAAAAGTTTCCATTCATCATGTATAAGTTGGATATTTCCTATGGGGTCAAAGTACACGGGTTGGTTTTCAGATAATGGCGTTATCTTGAAATGTTCTAGAGGCGTTGCTAGTCCACTTGACAGCGTTGTAAACGCAACTAATAACACCATAAGCAAGCTGTTCATCTTTTTCAGAGTATTCCCAGTTCTTTTTCTATCCTTATGACTTTCCTTTCCCGTAACCGCAGCCATTGTATCGATGTTTTCACATGCCTCGTCTACAGGTAGGGGTGTCAGTTTCGTAATGGGTCTTTTTAGCACTCCGGTCTGTGTTTTGAGAGTAACAACTCGAACTAAGTTGTCGCAGCCTGGGTGTAGCTCCAACACACGACCCATCGCCCATTTGCCTGGAGGTAGGTTGCTTTCCCTCACGAGAACAAGTTGACCTTTCTGTAGGTTTTCCTTAGTATGTTGCCACTTGTTTCGATTCTGTAGGATATGAAGGTACTCTTTCGACCAGCGATCCCAATAATGGCGGCGCATAAGTTCGATAAGTTTCCAGTTGTTTCTGATGTCCATATATTTCAGTTGTTCGGGTTCATTGAGTGGTAGTGACAGCGTCGGACTCCCCGTGAGAAAGTGACCGGGTGTAAGGTAGTTCAGGTCCTCTACATCCTCGGACAATGGGGTCAACGGCCGGCTGTTCATGCATTTGCTCTATTTGAGTAAGGAGCGTTGCGAATTGTTCGTAGGTTAGCTTCTGTTGTCCAAGTACACGTTTTAGATGGGCCTTCATAGATCGGACAGCAGCTTCCCATAGACCTCCTGCAGAGGGCCACAAAGGAGCGTTGAAATGCCACTCAATTTCAAGGTTGTTGATCTCTTTATGGAACTCTGGAGACAGCATTGTTTTATACTGCTGGAACTCTTCTTTTAACACGTTTGCGGCACCCACGAAGTTCGTCCCGTTATCGGAATACATGTGTTTGGGCGTTCCTCTTCTTGCACACATCCTTTTGAATGCTGCGATGAATGTTTGTGTAGACAGGTCCGACACAAGTTCAATATGTACTGCTTTCGTCCACATACATATGAATATGGCAATATAGCCCTTGCAAGTCTTTATTCCGCGCCCTTTGTTTATTTTTACATCCACATGTCCCGTAAAGTCCACACCGGTATGTGAAAACGGTCTTGACGGAGTGACCCTTTCTTTAGGAAGATTGCCCATCAACTGTTCAGTTCTCGTTGTTGAGTAACGACGGCATCGAACGCATTGTCGCAGTGTCTTTTTGACTGTTCGATTGCCGCTGACGATAAAGTATTTATCTCTAGTGTAAGCTAGCGTTAATCTAGCCCCACCGTGAAGAGTTCGTTGATGTGCCTTTTCAATTATTAGCTGCGTCAGTCTTCCTTTGCTTGGGAGGAGAATGGGATGCTTAGTTTCTTCAGGCAGGTTTGATTGTTTCAGACGTCCCCCGACACGGAGTATTCCGTTCGAGTCCAAAAACGGATTCAACTTTAACACGGCGCTCCTATTGGGTAGTTTTCCAGTTTTGTTTAGACATATTATTTCGTTGTCGAAATAATTCTCTTAAACAGATTTTATAACTATTTCAAATGCGTTGTTTATTTCTGCGAAGTGTAGTTCATTGCGCTCATGCGACCTGCATTTGTAACGTAACGCATCAGCAAAACGTACTATCCATGCGAGTATTCTTGTAATACGATCTATATTGCTATGTCGCTCAAGTAATGATTTAATTAATTCATTTTTATTCGACATGGGTTCCGTATTCTTTGCCGCGTAACAGTTTGTTAAACGACCTTCGTTCGTAACATAAGTTTTCTTCGTCACTTTGGTTTGGTCTTCTTGTCGTCTAAGCCACTGCGGACCTTGCCACCACAAGTTAAAGTTGACCAACTTTGATGGTAAAAGTCCTCTTGACGCGCAATCGGCAGGGTTTTCGCTACTGTTTACGTATCCCCAGTTTATCGCAGGCACTATGTTTATTATTAGCGATGTTCGGCTCGTTATATATTTTTCATATTTTGTTTGGGTGCCTTGTATCCATGCTAATACAACTTTAGAGTCAGTCCAACAGGATATCTTTAGATCATAATCTGATAGAATCTTGGATGTCTTTTGTATCAATTTAGCTAGTAATACTGCGGCGTTTAGCTCCAACTTGGGTATGGTAGATTTGTTTTTGAGAGGTGCCACTTTGGTTTTCGCTGCGAGTAAAGTCGTTTCATATGCACCGGTCGGTGACGTAGTACGACTGTATATGACGCAGGCGTAGGCTTTCTCGCTCGCGTCACAGAAGGCTTGCAGTTCTATTGTTTTATTGTTGTAGTTTTTAATCCATCTTGGTAAACTGATATTGTTTATGTTTGGTAGATCGTCTTTAATTCTCATCCATTCTCTTTGTACGCTATCCGGCACATTTTCATCCCAGCCAATGTTCTTACAGTTTTCACTCCATAATTTTTGGAATATTAATTTTGCTTGTATAGTCATTGGAGCCAACCAACCAAGAGGATCATAGATTTTACTTATTTCTGACAATAATCTGCGTTTAGTATATGTCGTTTTTGAGCTTTTAGGCACTTCGCTGTTAAAGAGGAATGTGTCGCTTGCGTCATTCCATACTAGGCCGAGTGTTTTGCTAAACTCTTGTTGTTTGAAGCTAAAACCGCCAGTGTTACTTTTCTCTTTCCCTTCTAGTTCTTTGAGAACAGATGTTTCGTTCGAAGCCCATTTGTGTAGAATGAAACCGCCTTTCTGTAGTAGCTCGTTAAGCTCTTTTTGCAGTAATCGTGCGGATTCGATGGTTTGATGACCCGTAATTACGTCGTCCATGTAAAATTCGTTTTGTAACGCCTTTTGAGCTAAGGGAAAAGCGTTGCCTTCATCCTTGGCCAGCTGCAAAAGAGTGCGCATAGCTATGAATGGTGCAGCTTTGGTACCGTAGGTCAAGGTACACAGTTGCATATCTGTTAGGGGTTCGCTTTCGGAGGTGCTCCAAATAATTCTTTGAAGGTCTCGCTGATCTTGATGAATAAGGATTTGACGATACATTTTTTGAATGTCAGCCGTTAGAACATATTGATAAGTTCGCCATTTAATGATCAAGGAGAATATGTCCTTTTGTAGGTTAGGCCCGTTTTCCATCAAATCATTGAGGCTGTAGCCGGAGCTTGTTTTCATCGACGCGTTAAAAACAGCTCGTAGTTTGGTTGTGGTTGAGCTCTCCCTTAGGACACCATGATGTGGTAGGTAGGCTTGTACTTGGCTGTCGGATTTTGGCGCTGGTTTCATGTGACCTAATTCGATGTAGTCTTGAATAAATTGTTTATATAATTTAGCGAAGTGTTCTTGCCGCGACATTTTTCTTTCTAAATGAAGAAATTGTGCTATGGTTTGAAGTTTTGAATTGCCCAATTTCTGTTCATAGTTTGCCTTCATTGGCATCTTCACTACATATCTTCCATCGCTCAATCGTTCTGTTGTTTCTGTGTAATATTTCTCACAGTGTTCCTGCTCTGTTGTAGTTTCGGGTACCGAAGGAATTTCTTCTAATTCCCAAAAGTTTGATATGTTATCTAGCTCGGTCAACGTAACTAGACAGTTAAACTGCTTTGTAGCACCACACAGTATCCACCCCAATTTGGTCTGTTGTGCTACTGGCGAGTCATTGCTATGCTTGAGTACTCCGTCTAAGATCACATCAGAGTAAATGTCAGCCCCAAGCAGTAAATCTATGGGTCCCGATATGCTGAAGTCTGGATCGGCCAACTTGATATTTTGAAGGTATGTCCAGCTGTTTGTGTTTATATTTGAGTTAGGGAGATTGTTTACAAGCTTACGCATAACTAAAGCTTCTGTTTGGAAAGTATAATCAGAATGGATAGATTTACATTCCAGTTTGATCATCCCTTTGCTCGTGCCCATTATCGTACCAACGCCCGTTACGGCGGCGTTCATCTTGTTTCGTGGTAAGTTCAATCGTTGAGCCGCATTTTCCGTAATCAAGGTGACTTGAGAGCCTTGATCAAGTAATGCTCGAAGGATGACGTAATCGCCTTCTCTGTTCTTGACCTTGAGTTGAAGAGTCGTCAGGAGAATCTCTTGTTCACCGTTAATATGGTTAGACGTTCGCTCAGATGCTTGTGAACTGGATGACCTTGGTTGTTGCCCTTTCAGATTTTCATCATGAAGTAGCGAATGATGTTTGTAGTTACAGGTGCGGCATCTTTTTGTTGAAGTGCATTTATTGCTTCCGTGACTAAACAAGCAATTTTTGCAAATATTTAGTTTGTTTGTTGTTTGATTTCGCGTTGCGACATCCATATTTAAAAATGTAGAGCATTGTCTAAGCGCATGATCGTTTTTGCAGAGTGGACATTTATGTATTGCAGCATGGTATGTCTTTGTCCATTTATCTGCGTCTTTAAAGTTCGTTGACTTGGAATTGTTATAATTTTTATGCGAAATATTCGGTGAATAATTCTGTTTCTGGCTGCCCTTTTTGGATCTAGATGTTTCCAATGTCATGAACTTTAATTCCAAGTACTCCATAAACTCGTTTAAGTCTGGGAGCTCTCTTGAATGTTTTATGTTTTGTATGTAATCGCCATAAGTGTCGTCATCCAGTTTCGATGATAGTAAATGCACAATAAGTGGTCCCCATACGGGAATATCAATGTCTATGTTCTCTAGCGCATTTAAACACTCCTTCGTGGTATCATGCAGCCTCTTCAAATTCGCTGAAGTTGGTTTATCTATAGACGGCTGATTGAGAAGTGTGTCTATATAGGAGATGAAAAGTAACCGTTTGTTGTTATAGCGATGTTGGATAATCTCCAAGCACGAGTCATAATTTTCGGCACTTACAGGAAGGTGCTTAATCAACTTTTCTGCTTCCCCTCTCAATTTAGATTTAAGGAACTTCATTTTTTGAGTTTTATTCAGCGTGGGGTTGTTATGAATCATCTCAAGGAATAAATCTCTAAAAGATATCCAATTGTTGTAAGTTCCATTGAACTCCGGCAATTCTATTCGCGGTGTTGTCTTCTCATAATGGGATGTTTCAAAGATTTTTCTGCTCAAATCTTCCTTCAAGCTGTCGTAGACTCGCTCCCAATGATCGAATTTTTCTTCATACTTCCTATCATTCCCTTGGAGTGAGTAGCTTATTTCCCAGTGAATCTTATCGATAGATTCCCACTTCGATTTAAGGATGTTCAGTTGATCTTCTAATTGCCACTTCTCCTTCTTTTCGTCTAGGTTAACCTTAGAGACGGCTCGTTCCAAGGCGTTAAAGTTACACCATTGTTTACGTAACAACGTTGACAATTGCTTGTCCAAATCATCTCCGGTTGCTTCTAATGGTGTTTCGTATTTTTCTGGCGTTTTAGGTTTAGATATACCCGAAAACCCTGGTTCGCTTATCAACTCATTTCGTAGCTGATTCATGGAAAGCATCGTTTCGTCAAACATGCTTTTCGTGATCTCGAAAATATTTTCCCTAAAGTAGTCATGGTCGCTCTTGACGGGCTCATACTTCTTTATGATCTCGTGATTCGTTCGAAATTCATCCCACAGGGATTGCAATGTTTCGATACGCTTGTTAAGGTACTCTATGGACTTTCTACTCACAGAATCCTTTTTGTAGTTCTTCTGAAGAGCTTTGATCTTCTCGTAACTGCATTGTTGCTTGTTAATAAGCTCTACAAACTGGAAGTAGTTTTCTTCAGACATAGTTGATAGATTGATCACGTGTGTAGTTGCAGTGGACGTTATCTCTGTCAGATGTTTGTTGTAACTGTAGGTAGTCTGCGCTGGTTCGTCAGTCACCGATACTTCGTGAAGCGTTTACTCCTTTACGTTATGTGCAACGTCTCAATGCTGCCGGTGAAACCCGCTTGTGGGAGGCCAACAACACCGATTTGCTAACGTAACTGTAAACTGCTAAGCTAAGTGCTCTGCTGATCAGGAGACAAGACGAACCGACACTAAAAAGGCTCGAAGGACCAAATTATGTTGGGGGTTATCTCGCCGTTAGCGGTACCCCGGTTGTAGTTAAGTTATAGGTAGTACACACGATATATCAAACCACTAGATAAGTTTATGAGTTTATTAGGTATAGTTCACAATAGTTGTTAATGTTAAGTTATCTGAGTCGCACTTTTCGTAATGTTATTGATTCGACACATACACAATAGCGCGTGACCGAGTTTTAGTTACGACTAATTAAATAATTGTTTGGTTGTCTTTGCCTAACTACGAATTATGCTGTATGAGCGTTATTGGCTCGTACAATCTGAGTCTACCAGTGCAAACAGAACAATACTAAAAGTAGATTTGTAATTATGATATTCAGTTCCACTTTTCGGAGGTGCCTGTGTGACTATATGTTTACCGTCTATTGCGCCAATGCAATGGGGCAAATGCCATTTATCTTCGAATCCTTTACTTACTTCTAGCCATATATCTGGTCTCCTTGGCACCTGAAAAATAATAATATAAATATAAAAACATTATAACAGGAACAAGCAGATATAGAACAAGATAAAGTGGATGAGCGACAGGTACAAGATGATGGAATAAATACTGAACCTCCGGCGTCCAAAAAGAAAAAATCAACGGATGATAAAATCGTAACTGAAGCACTACAAGTTTTAAAGACTGCTACAGAAAAATTGAGCGATAATTCCAAGTTGTCACAAGAAGTACATTCATTTATAAATTTTATTGGAGCCAAAATGGAATCTTATTCACGTTCAACAAAAAATATGGTTCAACAGGCAATATTTGATGTCATAATGAAAGCCGATTCTGGGTACTATGATTATCAACCAAATATGCAAGTGTCGACGCAAGGTTATACAACTTATTCTCAAAATGCTTCTACGTCCAGACCGCACAGTCAGGAAAGTAATTATTCGGCAGAAGATACGAATGACAGCTACAGTGATTTGTTTCAATAATAACTACTTTCTTTTCGTAAACTTATATGTTGCTTATAAAAAAGGCTATGTGATTATTAAATAAAGATAATTAGAAAAATACTCACACGTACGTTTTCCTTTAAACACTTGATAATCGCCAAACATACTTCAGGAATAATAATACTTATACTTTGCTTAGAAATTCTAAACAGGTACTGCAAGCTTGTGTAGGAATCTCCAGTGGCCAAGAATCGTAATGTCAAACTTAATTTATTTTCAACTGAAATTGGTAGCCTAAAATGCGTTTCCTTTTTAGCAATTTTGAAACTAACCATCTGTAGTAGATTTTGATATAATTCTGGTGACAATTTTAAAAAATTTGCATAGTGTCCGCTTAATTGATGGCTTTTCAACTCCGCTACTATATTCTGTTTTCTTTTAAAAATAGGATTTTGCCACCAACGCCGTTGTCTCTTTTTTTTCCTTTTTATCAGTAATATAATAGCTAATGATGCAGCAATTATATTAAAAGCACTAGTGTCGTCCGACATCTTTGAAAGTATTGAGCCAGTAAACGGAACTGTAAGCGCGAGAATTGAGTGCGCGCAGATCGCGCGCCGCGCGCACGCCTTTATACGAGCCTTGCATGAGTTGCGCTAAAGAGGCGCACCAAACCATTGCCGTGACTGCACGCGCGCAGCTCGCGGGCAGCTCGCAAACGGCTCGCGAGCTGCACATTCGCGGACGGATGTGGACGCACCCTTACGATGCATCCCACACCGAGACTCTCTTCACAAGACTCAACTTCCAAAGCATCACCAAACAATTAACTAACAACAAATGAAGGATTAACTAAAGCGATTTAAAAAAAAATATCGTTCTCATACACAGCACGACTTAGAGAAGGCTAAAAGCAACTAAGATTACTTGAAACATTCATTATCAAAGACGTCACCAACATGAAATCGACATAGTCTCCGCCAATTGAATTATTTAACATAGAAACCGACTCGATGTCCTCCGTTAATGCGGTGAACGACCTCTTTGCAGGAATTGGTAAAGAATTGGCATCTGCCATTCAGATTGATCAACAAAATCCGTTCTTTTTTACTACTCTAAATAACTAACCGCGCGGCGCTCACATTACTTGTAATTCCATGGGTTTATTTTCTGTAGACGACTGCGGAATAAACTCTATACCTAATATCAAATCTACGGAATGATAGTGCGCCGCAGTGTGATGATTTCCGATTCATCATCCTGTAGTAAAGCGGCCAAAACATACATTGTACCTCCAATCACGCATGTCCTAAACTTTTGCCTATTAAACGGCACATTTCCTTCTATCTTCAAACAGGCGCTGGTACATCCAATTCATAAGGGTGGGAACCGCGACAGTGTCACGAACTACAGACCAATCTCAGTACTGACCACCTTGCCAACAATCTTTGAAAAGGGCCTCAATTCTAGATTATCTATAATTTGATAATAACCAATTTGGTTTTAGAAGAGGGATGTCTACCTAAGATGCAGTCATGGATCTTACGAACACCATAATAAAGAACATGGACAATAAAGTTACAACCATTGAGTTATTCCTCGATCTCTCGAAAGCTCTCGACACTGTCGCGGTTCCCACTCTTCTGAAAAAGATATAACAGATAGGCATACAGGGATTAGCTCACGAGCTCTTTAGGGATTACCTCTCAGGTGCACAAAAATCCACAATATACTCAGTGCGGAGCTGTTGCTACAGGATTATGATTTATGTGCGTTATCCTCCACTTTATTTCTGTATCCTTATGTAAATGACCTCTGTAAACTCAACATTCCCAATTGCCAATCTCCTATGCCGATGACACAGCACTTTTAGTGCAGGCGCTACCTGGCGCGAAGTGCGAACAAACACTGAAAAAGCGCTCAGAATGGTAATGTCCTGGCTTGCGCATAGTTCACTTACCCTTAATCTAAATAAAACAAAATATTTAACCTATACGTCCTGCTCTATATCTCAACCTAATAAATCTATATTCACAATTAAAGCTCATATTTGCCCTGTAGGCTCCTTACATATTATTTACTTATATATACTCATCTTCTAAATAAACAATTTTGTGTCTTATATAATTAACATAAACAAATAAAATTATTATATTTACACACTTATATACTTACACTATCCTATATACATTTATATATATAATACTTACAAACTATGTATATCAACACATTATTATGTTATTTCACTGCACAGCGTCGAAGCCGTGCGTTGTGCGAATATCGTTCAATGGAACCGCGCTCAAATCTGTCTCTGAACCTAGGCGTGGCGCTGGCGCCGATCTCTATGTCTTTCAGTCGACCTTAAACTCTCTGACGTGCACCCCGTGTCGTCCGTTGATCCGCCGCGCCAACTTATGATTGCCACATATATTGTTTACGTGCTTTTTCAATCGCTGTCTTGTTCTCACGCTTTCTCCAACGCTATCACTGACTTTCTCCTTCTCATGTATATCTTTCTTCCGGACTATATCTGTGCTTGTGCTTGTGAATATATCTACTCTTCTGTGAACTGCACTACGTGTATTTATTTAATACCCGAGGGACCTACCAGGTACAGAACTTTATATAATCATATTAGAAAGAATTATATGGTGTGCACAGTGAACTCCATACCACACATACTACACATACCATAGCCCTATAGACAATATCCACTCATGTCTGTCAACATATTAAGATAAAGATAAAAATAGTTTTATTTATTAGTCAAAGTCAAAGACAAAAATCATTTATGTTTTTCCATTAGGTAGGCCGTACAAATTTTAAATATAAATCATGCAAATAAATGTAACAAAGAGAAAATAAAATAAAATAATTCATGTATATACATTGAACGTAGAAATAATCTATACTAATATTATAAAGCTGAAGAGTTTGTTTGTTTGTTTGTTTGAATGTGTTAATCTCAGGAACTACTAGTACGAATTGAAAAATTCTTCTAGTGTTGGGTAGCCCATTTATCGAGGAAGGCTATAGGCTATATAACATTTCGCTACGACCAATAGGAGCGCAGCAATGAAAAATGTTGCGAAAACGTGGAAAATTCTCCTATATGAAGCAGACGAAGTTGCGCGGGTCAGCTAGTATAAAATATCTTGCGGTATACCTCGCTAGTACCATGACTTAAAGTAAACATCTGGAGATACTCAAAGACTCGTGAACTTATTTTACGATTAAAAATCTTTGCGCCGTGGATGCTGGCTCATTGAGGACTGTTTTCTGCGCCTTAGCCCAATCCCTCCTATCATATTGCATCCCCGCATACGGTGGTACGTTTGCAACGATTCTTCTTGCAGTTGAAAGAGCCCAGGGAGCAATTCTCAAAGTAATGCTCAAGAAAACTATTTATTTTCCCACGGAGCGCCTGTGCGACGAATGCAATAAACTATCCCTACGGCAGCTCTTTGTGTACAGAGTAATACTCTGATATCAGGCCACAACGAATAACACACAGAGATATGCACGCAAACACACATACACACACACACACACCCTCACACACACGTTCAAACATGCATAACTCATACATACATACATTTGCATGTTTCGTTAAATTTTTACTTTTTTTGTTATTTTATTTATTACACGACATTAAAATATACAAACATAACAGGACACACTAAGGGTGGAGATCTGGTGTCCTAAGATAAAGACGTACCTAAGATTACTTTAGGCACCAGTCTACCACATTCATAACTTTTGTATTTGCACCTAGACCGCAAGAAATGTAATGTGGTGAGAAATGAAAACATTTTATTAATTTCTTTCTCATATCACAGATATATTTCTCACATATAAGAAAAATGAAGCATGAGAAGCATGAGAGCAGAATAAATGCTGTAGAAATGAGAGCGCTGAGAAATATATGTGGTGTGACTCTGAAAGATAGAATAAGGAATAGTGTGATTAGAGAGAGATGCGGCATGAAAGTGGATATAGTGACAAGAATAGAAAAGGGTATGTTAAGCTGGTTTGGGCATGTAGAAAGAATGGACGAGGCAAGACTGACTAAGAAAGTTTATAAGGCTAATGTGAATAGAACAGTCGCAAGAGGAAGACCTAGGCGAACGTTTCTTGATCAGATCGGAGGCGTTCTGGACAAAGGCCAGGTTAAGAGCACCTTGAACCGACGGGCGTGTATGAGGAATGTGATGAAAGTGAATGAAGCCAGAGAAGTGTGTCAGGATCGTAGCAAATGGAAATCCGTAGTCTCTGCCTACCCCTCTGGGAAACAGGCGTGAATCTATGTACGTATGTATGTATATAAGAAAAATATCTAGTCTTTTGGGAGGCTTACACGGATACATGGGTTTGGACCCATGTTGTGTGAAGAGGCCCTTCGAAAGTTTTAAACTAAAGTGCCATGGAACACCTACGATGGCACTAGCCGCAGCAGGCGTAGGACTATTGCTACATAATATGTATGAGTACATATTATGTACTCTAATAAGTATGGGCTATGGGGATGGGTGTTTAATGGACCGGTATATAGGTAACTATGGGTGATTATTATTATTTACTAATTTTTCAATAATAATAATATTTTTAAATATATAATTATAGAAAACACATTTAAAATATAAAAACTATGAACACCCACCGGCATCGGGAACTGGGTCCAAGCTACCGATGGTTAGGGCTCCAGCGAGAGGAACCTCTTCACGATGCGTGCCGCGTCAAGCAATACGGCCTTCTGCCTCAGAGACTTAAGACTGCGCCGAGAGAAATGTGCCAAAATAGGCGGTCACAGTTAAGTGAATAAAATCAACACTATTTATATAATACAAATATAAAATATACATTTACCATAACAATGAATGTGTTTACAATTACTCCGTGTAAAAAACTTAAAATAATTAATATTTCCGCCTACAAAATTTCGTAAATTTGCACGAAAAATGCAAAAACGTAAGCTCGTGTTACGTGATTTTTAGATTATAACAATAGAAATCTATCCTATTTTACAGCTTAAACGAAACATAAATAGTTATATTACAATTTGTCCGTTCCAAATATTTAAGTTATTGGTTGACAAGAAAGATACATTTTTATCAAAAAAGCACTTCAAATCCTCTATACAATTTGACTATGGCGGCCGCGTGGCGATTTGAATATGCACCGCACGAGCTTTGTCATTATCTGTCTTACGCTCGGTGCAGTCTTAATCCAGCCATCTAACACGAGTCTCTTCAGATGGTGATCGAGATTCTTGGCAATCAGTCCATGGACTGATATGACTATCGGTACAATGATCGCCGAATCCACATCCCACATGTCGGCAATCTCGTGCGGCAGATCCACATATTTAACTTGTTTATCCTTTTCAGCATTTACGAAATTCCCGTCATGAGGAATGGTAATATCGACGATTATTGCACGGCGCTCTAATCGGCCCACCGCTACAATGACAGGTCTATTGACTAGAACAGTCCTGTCAGTAATGATGGACCGATCCCAGTACAACAGTGCATTCTGACCATTTTCGAGAACCGGGCTGGGCACATACCTGTAGTACGGTCCTTTTAAGTCAACAAGATCATATTTTAAAGGAAGTTGCTGATGTATAATCCTGGCCACTTGGTTGTGTCTATGCAAGTACCCGCTATTAGCAAGACGAGAACATCCAGAGATAATATGCCTGAGAGATTCTGCGGGCTGGTGACACGCTCGACATATGTCAACCGTACCATCCTTCAGGATATATCTCCGGTAGTCATTCTTCATCACTACTTGGTCCATAATTGCACAGACAAAACCTTCAGTTTCTCCAAACAGGTCACCGAACCCTAACCAGGATACGGACGATATTAAATCTACGTCGGGCCCATATAGAGCCCGATAAGCCGTCCATTATTATTATTATTATGATTCTCTCATCACAGGTATTTTCTAACATATTATATTAGAAAATACCTGGCCCTTTGAGAGGCTTACACGTAGACATGGATCCGACGTGAAGAGGCCCTTCGAGAGTTTTAATCAAAGGTGTGATGGAACACCGACAGCGGCACTAGCCGCAGCAGGCGAAGGACTATTGCTACGTATGGATTCTAATATATGGGCTATGGGTATGGGTGTTTGGTGGACCGGTATATTGGTACCTAACTATGGATGAAAAACAGCGTCTGTCCTGAATACTCTAATAGCATCAATGCGATGGGCAGACAAAGACTCGCCAACTCACTAGATGGGCTTCTGAATAGCCACCATAGGCATACAAGTCAGCATCAGAGAGCAACACCGGTGCGAGCGGCCTAGCCGTGTCGAGCGGTGCGGCGCCGGTTTCACCATCACGAGTCTCGTGACAACGGAGACCCGGAGCGGGTTTCCCCGTAGTTACGCCCTTGAAAACGACACTTCCACCCCCAAGCATATAGCTCTAGCGGCCCTCCTCTGACCGGCCGACCAAGGCAAGCCAGAGTTGAGAGTCCTACGGGCACTCTTGAAGTTCCACCCCAGCCAACCATCAACGGCAAGCTGGAGACGAGGCCCTAACCGACTCTCTGAGGCATTCAGGACCGCAGTGTCGCCACTCACATTCAGCTCGCCACAAGCTGCCCTGCGGTTTGTGCGCTTTTATTTAACCTGGTGATACATTTTTTGTTTATATCACAAGGCGAAGGTGGTAGTTTAAAAGCTAGTGTATTGTGCCCTCCGATATCGCGTTAGTCTCATGATGAGATAACGACTGTCCCAGAGGGATTTATTATTATTATTATTAATGATCTTTTCTGAGTCTGAGTTTATTTTGTGTCCGTGTGTGTATTACTGTCGGTTTTTAAATATATTTTGTTGTATAACTGTATTCCTACATGATATATGGCTTGTACCCAAGGCGGGCAAAGTATTATTCAAACAAATAAACACGAATATTTGTTTACACAGCAAGCAGGGACAAGATGTCTGATTCTGATAGTGTAACATGTATGTATTTTGTTATATTGTGGTTCGAAAAATAAATATTATTATATTCATAAAGAATGTATTCTTTCTTCTTCTTTTTTTGATATAAATTTTTAATTCTTGATTTTAATTTTGGTCATAAGTACGTCGTGATCAGATGAATTTCTAGGAGCTGTTGTCTTGTTACACAATCATGTTTATATCAAAATATTATTTAAAACAGACTTTTAAATTACGATAACTAACTAACCTAGCACACATACTTATCGCAACGCCTCCAATGGCATCGCTAGGTTAAATACTTACCCTAAAGTACTAGAATTATACTTCTAAAATTCACCAAAGAGTTTAAAACATATTTCTTTTTAAACACATAATAACTCTCCTACCACGAAAACAAAACACATCGAAGAATTTGAATAAGAAACGATTGATATTCGAAGATGAAGAAATTCAAATCAGTCACATCTTTTGTACTAACACGACACAGTTGGTCGCTCTCCTACCATGGCCCAAATTTTCAAGTAATATAAAACCTTCAAATGTCTAAAATCGTCAAGTAATATACCAGTATAATAATAAAATTAAATAACTAGATATTTAAAATATCTCGTGAACATGGCTCTAGTATTGAGGAAGGCCGTCTTACCGAGGAACGTTTCTTTGTTGAAATGCATGAAAGGGCGTCCCTTGGCCACCGCGGCAAATAGAACAAACGCCTCGGTTGTATGTAAGTATTAAATCAATTATTTTTATACAATTCATTGTTGTATATGGACCTTAATGATTTCGTTTCGTGACGAAAAATCTCAAGTAATGTCATTAGTAAATACATCACTAGATTCGCTAGCAGCAGGCAAGTGATAAAAGTAGGTAGTCTTATTTGAGTAATTTCATTATTTGCTAAATTATATCGAAGGTAAGTTTTATGTAGGTATCTACATAGCATAAAATGTAAAAAAGTGAAAATCGACAGCTGACAGCTGTCAAATTTGACATTTGATTTTGACTATGCGAAGCATATTGCAGTACGGTACACAAGGATTAATTGGCAGCCATATTCATAACACTTATAATAAAATTTGCAAATCTGATAAGCATAATCTGTATCTGTTAGTGGTACTGGATGATAAAAACTTTCTCTTAATGAGAATAATATTTACTCTTGGCAATAAGCGCGTTTTTACTAATTACGAAAATACGATGTCGACATTCAATAAGCGCGTTATCTAATTACAAAAAAGACGTCATTGCTTAATAAAATGGCGCGCATGTAGCGGTCAGAAATAAATTATCTACTGTAAAGCCTTCTGTACTGTGAGATTAGACGTGCGTTTGTTTGCCTTTGGCAAGTTTAACATCAGTTGCGCTTAACTGTTATCGCAAAAGCGCGCAGTGAATACGTGCATTTTAAAACGAACGGCATTTATAGTAGGCGTTTGAAGCGTACTTTTATTGACCACCTAAGTAGACCTGTACTTCCATACCAAATATGATTAAAGTATGTACTTAGAGGAACTGCCCGGATAAGATGTTAAAGTGGAACGAGTTTTAGCAATAGCTACTTGGCCCGGTTCAGTTATTTTGGAGAACGGTGGTCGCCGTCAGGACTTCCAGGCTATAATACTCGGCGAGTGCGCGGGCGGCCTTCGTTCTTCTGAATAGCATGAGCCACTGGCCAGCGACTCCCTCGCCCGTATTATAGCTTGGACGTTCTTTACAGTACCCGCGGCGTCCCCTTCGCTGTTTGGTGACTTGTTGGATCAAGGGCGCACGGTGCTACTTTGTGGTGGAGATTGCCGCGGTTCATTAAGAGGCTACGCTGAAAAAAAGTCTGACAAGGAAGAAGGATGTCCTTGCTGCGGCTGTCCACCCCGCTGTCCTTGCCCTTGTGGACCTTGCTGCCCTTGCCCATGCGGCCCGTGCGGACCTTGCTGCCCTTGCCCATGCGGCCCGTGCGGACCTTGCTGCCCTTGTCCATGCGGTCCGTGCGGCCCCTGCGGCCCGTGCGGACCTTGCTGCCCGTGTCCTTGCGGACCATGTGGACCCTGTGGACCTTGCCGATGCCCCTGCCCCTGCCCTTGCGGACCCTGCGGCCCGTGTGGGCCATGCGGACCTTGCTGTCCATGTCCATGCGGACCATGCGGGCCCTGCTGCCCTTGCCCTTGCCCATGCCCGAAGCCGTGCCCTAAGAAGGCTCAGGCGGCCGCACAAGCGCACTGCTGCATGCAATGCCCTCCATTTCCGTCGTGTTGCCCCACTTGCTCCTGTGCCCAAGGAATGCCAATGCCAGCGCTGGCAACGCCTAACAAAAATGAGGACACAGCAAGCAAGGACAAGATGTCAACACGCAACAAGGGCAAAACCGCGTGCTAATAGAATTCCAACCGTTTAGACCGCTACGCTTCAACATTGTTAAAATACTTATTTAGATATTCTTAAATTTGTATGTTACCGTTTACAATAAACATGAAATGATTATTCGTTTGTTTAATTTGTGTACTCGCACACATCACTCGGCTTAGTCCAGTCATCTTTGCGAGTACTTACGAGCCAATACACTGCCGACCTTGGAACTAAAACGGATCTTTAATAAAGGTGAATAGCGTAAAATACCTTTGCAGCCACGGCGGTTCCAAGCCGATGCAAGAAGGAAAGGAAGACTCAGGGAATCGAGAAGATTGTGACGCAGCACTCTATACTTGGGGACCACAGCTCCCGATTCAAGACCGTTCAAATGCGTCTGTGTATGTCGTGTCCCAGCCTCGTCACTCAAGTGAAAAGGCAGCAGTTAGATGCTGACCTCTGCTGGCCACCCACATGCTTTAGTCTTCCCAAAACTAGGGCCATGGATCAGGAAACTGTTCTCACAAACACAGTAGCTGCTCGAACTTCCTTCATTAACCTATTTTCGAAGCTACCGTCCATGCTGCAATCCCGTAACGTCTCGAAGACTTCCAAGCGAGGATATGCCAGCAATCCTTGCCCCCCTTGTTGCCCCCCTTGTTGCCCCGGCCCTTGTTGCCTGCCTCCACCATGCAACACACCCGCCAAGTGCATTCAATATATGACTGGTTATTACTACTACCCATACGGTTTCTGGTTTTGCGGGCCTTACCACGTCACTGGCACTTGTGTCCCTGTTGGGCCGTGCTCCCCGTGTAAGCCTAGTCCTTGTTGCCCATGTCCCCCATGCCCGCCTTGCTGCCCCTGCCCCAAATGTTGTGCTTGCCTCTCATCTGCGATATCGCCGATAATTGGCCCAACGGCGACTGCAGGAGAACAAATAAAGCATAATTTTGCTGCTGCACCATGCCAACCGAATTCTCCATGCCAGCCAAAACCTACAAGCCAGCCGAAACCTTCAAGCCAGCCGAAACAATTTCGACAACAAGCAAGTAGGCAGACATGCCGAATGTCATCACCAGATATGTTTTCTACAAGTTGTCGAATAAACCAATTCAAAGTGCCACAACTCCAATCGGCAGCAGGCCATGTGGCCCAAAGCACTAGTATCCGGGAAAAGCCAGTCACCGGTAAAACAAATCGCAACGGCATATCCAAATTCTTTCCTTTCAGAGTTGCAGCTTCTGCTACTAGTAAGCCACACGCATGTCTCTTCTGCCCCTATAGTACACAGCCACACCCAGTCTGTCCCATATCGAAGTCATGTATGATAAATAACATGAAAACGAAAGCCTTAACACCGCGTCCAATAGCCCACTTCCCAAATTACCCGAGACGAGGCATTTCCGGCTCTTTCTCGAAGTCTTTCTCCGATTACTACGCGAGGAAAGCGAATCAGAGGCCGAAATCTACCACAGCTGCTACGATGACAGAGGCTGATGACCCATGTATCTTCCTCGAGAGCCCTAGAGCGATGCTGTCACCGGAGCAGCGAGACTGGCCTTACGTTCAGCCAAATGTTTTCGAATTCTACCAAGTACCGGACTACAAGAAACCGTACCCAAGCAAAAAACACTTCTAAAATTCTTTGAAGAGTTTAAACATCACAAATCTCTAACTATCTGCAAAGTATATTAACGAAATGCAATAAACAATGTCGGTCCAATGTTTGTTTTATTTGACGCCCTCTTGTTGAGCATGATAGGATTGTGATTATAGTACAAATCATACTTTCAGTAAAACTCGCGCCACGGTTGAATATGAAGGACGAAGCGAAGACAACGTTAAGACATTATTCAGCGATGACTATAAATAAGGCTGCTTCAGGGGTCAAAGGTTCAGAGAAGACTACGAGCCACTTGCTTAGAATGAGCATATCTTGCCCCTGCTTTCTTCCGAGTGCGATTAAAGATGTGGGATTAAGGTGCAAATGCCATCGCCAGAGTACGAGACAAACTCGCTCAGTCACCTGCCTTAACAAGAGAGATGTCCACGAGTATCACACCTCAGTTCCCGTATTCTCATCTTCATACAAAATCCGCTCCGTGCCACCGAATAGATTCCTTCCAACCTGGTCAGCTTTACCACGTCATAACTGCAACGCCTCCCAGGTGATGCAGCAGCTTTGCAACGTGAGCGCGGTGTGTCCGCCGTGTCCGCCGTGTGGTTGTGGTTGTGGTCCTTGTTGCGGTGGGTGCGGCTGCGGTTGTCTCCCCCCGCCCTGCAACACGCCGCCTAAGTGCATACAATACATGACTGGCTATTACTACTATCCATATGGCTTCTGGTTCTGTGGACCCTACCACGTCACCGGTACATGCACCCCTGTAGGTCCGTGTTCGCCTTGCGGCCCATGTTCATCGTGTGGGCCATGCTGCAGTGTTTGCAGCGTGTTCAACAGTTGTTTAGGCAAATCAAGCCCGCCTGACCCAAAAGAAACCAAGCCAGATTTCTCAAATATTTGCGATATTTATTCAGCATTATGTTGCGTGCCTTTATCTTGTGAACCTTGCAAACCATCTAGTATTGCTAGGTTAGCTATACCCCGCAGGACATGGAGTCTCGGTAGTTCAAAACGCCCCTGTGGTGTTTCTGGAGTTAGCAATTGTTTCGGCCCGTGTGGAGCTTGTGTAGCATGCAGGCCGTGTGGCCCATGTAACCCATGTAGAGGCTGCGGGCCGTATGGGCCATGTGTAGCATGCGGAGCGTGTGGCCCATGTGGACCTTGTGGCCCATGTGGCTCGTGTGGCCAATCTAGTTCTTCTGGGTTGTATGGCCCATGTGTAGCATGCGGACCGTGTGGACCATGTGGCCCGTGTGGACCATGTGGCCCGTGTGGACCATGTGGCCCGTGTGGCCCATGTGGTCCGTGTGGCCAATCTGGCTCTTCTGGCTTTTATGGCCCATGTATAGCTTGCGGGCCTTGTGGCCCATGCGCCCCATCTAGCTCTTCAGGGATGTGTGGTCCATGTGGCCCCAATGGACCATTCGGCCCGTGTGGCCCAGGATTTCCTGGTATGAGTTCCGAATTCTATGGTGGCGGCCGTTGCGGTTTTTGTGCAAGTGGCTGTCCACCACCTGGGCTATGTGCCCCATGCGTACCATTGAGCACCTGCGTTAAATGCACTCCATGCGTTCCATGTCATCCAACTACATGCGGCAGCTGCACCGCGTGTGGGCAGTGGTGCGGCCCTTGTCTCGACCTGAAGGTACCTCCGACGCCAATCCAAGGTCCCATCGCAACCGCTGCATGTTCAATGCTACGAGGGGGTAGTCCTCAAGAAAATTTAGCGCCTATGCAGCAGTCTTCCTCTTGCCCGCCCAATATGCCTTCAAATTCGCCCACTATACCGTCTACCTATGACCAGAACACAATAACTCATGACTCCCGCCTCAGTTCAGTGGGTAGGACCGGGCAGTCAATAAACGAAAACGAGGCGGTTACCCAATGTCCTTCATACAATCACCACAACAGGGGGATCCCTGGACACGGCCAGAATCCACCTCAGGCCCAATACAACATGCCACCAACTCATCCACGTCCACCAAATATGCAAGCGCGTATAAAGACACCAGTGAACTTGCTTATGACTGCATACTACTCTACTCTGGCTGGCGTAAAACGACCTGCAGGATGCCTTACCACTGAAGGCGATAAACTACCACGGAACAGTATTTTTCCAAACTAGTTCAGAAGTTGCTGCACGTCAAATAGTATTTTGTGCGATGACTGTCACTTCGGTGGTCCATGCGAGATAGAGCGGATAGGATAGTCACATCTTAATTCAAGCTCGTTACCGATGAAAACGATAAAAATTGGAGCGAATGCCAGGAAACAGAATATATATGGCCAAATCACTCTGATGTGTACGCATTATCGAGAGCTTAAAATTTATATAATACATTTTATATGGACGATTGAACATATTAAATATTGGAATATTTACTCATGTTTTATTTTAGCTGTAAACACCAAATTGTAATTGTAATGTCACCATCGCTTCATGTAGTAGCATCATCTTATATCACTTACATTGCCTGCTTCATAAATGAGGAGAGATTACGGTTTTCAACTTCTGACAACATAAGTATTGAAGAGACACTTGCACATTGTAACACGAAATTATCCACCAAACAAAGCCCTTCTATACACATCAAAATACCTAACTCGCTCGGCTAAAATCGGCTTTTCTTTTCTAATCGATGACCTACAATGGATTGTGTGACTACAGTAGAAATCATGCTTTCAGTAAAACTCGCGCCGCGGTTGACTGTGAAGGATGAAGTGACGGCTAAATTGCGAAATATTTCTGGCATGAAGAAAAAAAATGCGGCTCTACCGGTACAAGAAACTGTGAAGACGACTGGCTGCTTGCTTAGAAAGAGCGTCTCCTGTCCCTGCCTCCTTCCGAGTAGGATCCACGAGGAATTCCCTAACAGTTGCCATTGCCAGCGTTTGCGGCGATCACACTCAGCCACTGTCCCTAACCAGAGGCATGTTCACGAGTATCCTACTTCGAATCCCAACGTTACTATCCCATCTTCTTTCCGTTTCTACACTCTGCCGATGAATTCAAACGGCTCTCCAAAATGGTGTGAAATTGCCACTGATAACTCCGCGTCACACATGATGCATCAACTTTGCAACGTCGCAGCGGCGACGTGTCCAGCGCCTTGCTGCGGGCCTTGCTGCGGTTGTTGTCGCTGCCTGCCCCCACCGTGCAACACGCCACCTAGATGCATGCAGTACATGACTGGCTATTACTACTATCCATATGGCTTCTGGTTCTGTGGACCCTACCACGTTACCGGTACATGTACTCCTGTTGGCCCGTGTGCACCGGGAGGACCCTGTGGTCCATGCGCTCCTTGTCCAGGAGGCCCTTGTGGACCTTGTGGGCCTGGATGTGTGTGTGGTATATACAATACCCCACTGGGCCAACCCAGCCCTACAGATTCCAAATCAACCAAAAATCCTAAATTGGATTACTCGAAAATATTTGATGTGTATTCCAAATTATGTTGTTTTCCTTTATCTTTGACTCCGTCTAAACCCAGTCAATCTATCCTCCGCAAGATGTGGAGTTTAAACAACGCCAGCCGCAATTATGCTTGTTGTGGACCGTGCGGATGTGTCGGCCCATGCGGCCCGAGTGGCCCGTGTGGTCCATATGGCCCTTGTGGACCAGGGTACCCAGGTATGAGTTGCAACTTTTACGGCTGTGGCTGTGGACCCTGTGGTTGTGGGCCCTGTGGATGTGGGCCCTGTTGTGGACCCTGTGGTTGTGGGCCCTGTGGTTGTGGGCCCTGCGGTTGTGGACCATGCGGCTGTGGCCCATGTAGTCCATGCGTGTCCCCATGGTGTGGATGCGGTTCGTGCTGTGGATGTGGCCCATGCTGTGGTCCGTGCGGCCCATGTTGTGGCAGCATATGTTGCCGACCATGTGGCCCATGTGGCCGATGCGGTCCATGCTGCGGTCCCTGCGGCTGCGGTCCTTGCCCGCCGTATTGCCGGCCCGGTTGCGGTCCTTGCGCGCCGTGTTGCCGGCCCAGTTGCTGCTGCATCATGCCTAACTTAGCCGACTCGAGTTTTATGACCGGGATGTCCTCCTTACCTATGCCTGCAATGTCCTTACCACCTATGCCTGCAATGTCCTTACCACCTATGCCTGCAATGTCCTTACCACCTATGCCTGCAATGTCCTTACCACCTATGCCTACAATGTCCTTACCACCTGTGCCTGCAATGTCTTTACCGCAAGTGCCCACTTTGTCCTTACCTCCTATGCAATGGTCATCTGCGCCATGCCCACCTTGGCCACCTTTCATTTCGCAAGTCCCAGAAGTACCAGATCCTTCTCTGGCCACACCGACCTCCGGTAAAGACGCGAAAGATGTTTGCTTCTGCACTGTGTGCCGGGATAAGAGAGCTGGTAAGCAGCCGGTGAAAAGCGCCGCACGTTCCTCGTCAGATAATATGGCATCTCGACCAGGGATCAATCCGCATCTGATACGACGGTACCCATACAATGCGGCTAAACTAGAAAACCCATCATCGAAACTAAATAGACGTACTTTACCTTCTGTGAGCTTGATTTTGACTGCATACTTTTCCACCCTGACGGGACTAACTACCATGTTTTCGTCCCAATCAAAAAGCATCACCGTGCCACAGACACTAAAAGTAGAAGATCAATTGAAGAATTCTCCAAATTATTGCTGTCAACATCATAACCATTTTTGTGATGATTGCATTTTGGGTAATCCAAACAAGACAGATGCTTGCCGAAATTTGATTCCGAAGAAAGAAGTACTTTCGTCTCTTCCTTATCCTACGATGCCAATGAACACGATGTGCCCGAATATAATTGGATGTAGACAAAATGACCAGCTTTTAGGCCAGTCTGTTACGAATCCGCTAGCAAAAACTTGTTTACATAGTAAAGAAGCTTAGATAATTAATGACATATACATTATAATTAATCAATATTAATACGCCATCTTTCATTGTTAGCTAATTGTAGGTACATCCTAATTATACGCAGGTAAGCTGCACAACACATTTACGACATCCTCATACTAAAGCACAATCACTTCATTGAGAAGTTTGTGTTCATAGTACATCACTACTGTACAATCTTCACAGCTACACATACTTTATTGCTACACCCTTTATTGCTACACATCCTTTATTGCTACACACCCTTTATTGCTACACGTCCTTTATTGCTACACATCCTTTATTGCTACACATCCTTTATTGCTACACATCCTTTATTGCTACACATCCTTTATTGCTACACATCCTTTTCTTGCTACACATCCTTTATTGCTACACATCCTTTTCTTGCTACACATCCTTTTCTTGCTACACATCCTTTTCTTGCTACACATCCTTTATCGCTACACATCCTTTATCGCTACACATCCTTTATCGCTACACATCCTTTATCGCTACACATCCTTTATCGCTACACATCCTTTATCGCTACACATCCTTTATCGCTACACATCCTTTATCGCTACACATCCTTTATCGCTACACATCCTTTATCGCTACACATCCTTTATCGCTACACATCCTTTATCGCTACACATCCTTTATCGCTACACATCCTTTATCGCTACACGATACCGATCTGGCTTGCGCGTGCGGTGCACGACGATGCGCAGAGCTCGATGTAAGGTAGGACACCTAACGAGCTCTGCGTGCCCGGCAACTTGCACGCAGGAGGATCTGATGGCTGCCTCTGACAACGCAGCTAGCGTAGCTGCTTTTTGGGCGGCAAATAATTGCTTGCTGTTTCTTTGTTTGCTATCGTTTGCCAACGATATACGCTAAGAAGATTGCTACACATCCTTCCCTACTACACATCCTAAACATCCTAAATGACTAGTAAAAATGTGTAGTGAATGCACATATATTTCATTCTTGCGAGATAACACATTTCTGCTTCTACATCCTTCATCACTACACATCCTTCATCGCTACACATCCTTCATCGCTACACATCCTTCATCGCTACACATCCTTCATCGCTACACATCCTTCATCGCTACACATCCTTCATCGCTACACATCCTTCATCGCTACACATCCTTCATCGCTACACATCCTTCATCGCTACACATCCTTCATCGCTACACATCCTTCATCGCTACACATCCTTCATCGCTACACATCCTTCATCGCCACACATCCTTCATCGCCACACATCCTTCATCGCCACACATCCTTCATCGCCACACATCCTTCATCGCCACACATCCTTCATCGCCACACATCCTTCATCGCCACACATCCTTCACTATACACGTTTTTGCCAGACATCCGTGCAAGATTTCTTAGCTTTACATATTTAACGCCATTCCAAATAAATATTTTAACAATAATTTTACCTAATTCAATCGTCTGCAATGACATTTAGTATATTAAGAACATTAATACACTGCTACTTACGGCACTGCTGCCAGAAGTTAAAAAAACGATGCCCTGGGTGGCGGGATCCGTCAATTCGCGGCCCGGTCAAGTGGACTTTGGGCTAAGAAAACGCTCCAGACCTATTGGGATCTGCCTTCACTTTACTTACAAAGTGACTCTTTTGAATCAGTGGGCTGTAGCAGATTGACTGGAATATTACTTTCCAATCTAGTATTAATACTCGTTCACTTCAAAGAACTTTGGCTAAAAGACCACCAAGCCAAGGTAGTCTTGAACTCGCAACTTACACTGGATGTTTGCCATTATTCTAATATTGTAATATAAATGAACTGTATAGAATGTCTACACAAATTTTTGCTTTGCTTAACATAGCGTGGATCTTTGTAATCAGTTTTAGCTTAGCCGTTCATGACATTTAGAATTCATTAATTGATTTCAGGGTAATGGGGATCCAGAGAAAATATCCAAATTTATGGTTGGATAAAACTTGATTTGTCAGGCATTTTAGATTTTGCTTTATGGGTCGCCTATTCCCTCGTAAATATATTTTCTGACCTATGGGAGAAGCAGGTTTGCAGTTGTAAAAACAAGGAATGGTTTGCTGATGTGGTTTGATTTGATTTGGTTTGATTTGTTTTAGTCACTAGAAAAATAATTCCTGAAGTCATACTTACGAATGTGAATGCGCTATTTTCCATTTAACTATTAGTCAATCGTGGCTGTAAGCGTCCTTCCGGCAGTACGTATTTGATATTGACCAACTAGTATTTTGTTCTTGATTGGACCGTGACCCATACACAAGATTGGCTCGGCATCTCGCAAACACACACTTTACACATTCGTACAGTGAGTTCGGATCAATTCTACTAAATGTAATTATTGAAATACGGATGACTAAATTTTTATCCAAATTTATCAAATATATATTTGAAAGGGCCGAATTACGTGACCTTTGGCGTAGACGACAAAATACGTGTGGAATCAAATTATTTCGTCTAAAAGTTTCCTAAATCTTCCCATAGTACGTCCTTTATGGGCGAGATGTCGTGCCTGTGTATCCGTGAACACATGCACCGCCGCTAAACTTCATGAGCACATACCGCCACACACGCTAGGCTGCTTTGCAATAACTTGATATATGACACTTCGTAGATGTCCGCAGTAACGATGATCTTAGACAGCAACCCTTCGATAGATAAAAGCAGGAACAGTCCACCTCCTCAATACCTCGTCTTTGAAGTATGGTAGGCTTATTATTACAATAAAAATCATCCTTTCAGTAAAACTCTCGCCTCGGTTGACCGTCATGGACGAAGTAAGGACTATGATACGAAACATATCTACGATGAAGAGAAAGGCTACTTCGAGATCTGAAGACTCCACGAAGACTTTAGCCTTTACGCTTCGAAGGAGCGTCTCCTGTCCCTGCCTCCCAAGTAGAATTACCGAGAAATTGCCACGCTGTAACCAATGCCAAAAATTGAGACGGACACAATCTGCTATCTTCCCTGGCCAGAACCATGGACACGAGCACAGAACTACACCGAACCTCGACGCATATCACCAGCACCGCTTCACGCAACCGAACACGAGACTGCCAGTTTGGCCAGCACTACCACCTCAGAATTGCAACACTTCCCTGGTGATGCAGCAGCTTTGCAATGTGGGCGCGGTGTGTCCGCCGTGTCCGCCGTGTGGTTGTGGTTGTGGTCCTTGTTGCGGTGGGTGCGGCTGCTGTTGTCTCCCGCCTCCCTGCAACACTCCACCCAAGTGCATGCAGTACATGACTGGCTATTACTACTATCCATATGGCTTCTGGTTCTGTGGACCCTACCACGTCACCGGTACATGCACCCCTGTAGGTCCGTGTTCGCCTTGCGGACCATGTTCATCGTGTGGGCCATGCTGCAATGTTTGCGGCGTGTTCGACAGTATGTTGGGCAAATCGAGCCCGTCTGACCCCAAGGCGCCAGCAAATATAGACTTTTCTAAGATCTACGACATGTTCTCTAAGCTGTGTTGTTTTTCTATATCTTCTGAGTTGTTTAAAGCACCTCTGTCTACCATCCCGCGCAGTCCGTGCAGTCTTGGCAGTATTAAGCGCCCATGTGGTGTTTCTGGCGCTTGTGGTTGCTGCGGCCCATGTGGAGGTTGCTGTGGTCCATGTGGCACTGGCTGCGGTCCATGCGGCCCTTGCGGCCCCAATGGCCCTTTCAGCCTATGTGGCCCAGGATTCCCTGGGATGAGTTGCAATTTTAATGGTTGCTGCTGCTCGTGTGGTACTTGCTGTGGTCCATGCGGCCCCTGTTTGTGTGGATGCGGGCCGTGCGGTCCTTGCGGTCCGTGTGGACCCGTTTGCGGTGGCTGCGGACCTTGTGGCCCCTGTTGCGGTCCATGCGGATCTTGCTGTGGTCCATGCGGCTCGTGCTGCGGCCCATGTTGCGGTCCATGTGGACCTTGTTGTGGCGCATGCGGCCCATGTGGCCCATTGGTTCGAGCATGTATGGTCCCAGCTGCCCTCGGTCCGCTGTCTAACGGTACGATCCCAGCTGCCCTCGGTCCGCTGCCTACCGGGTTCCTTCCGCAACCAACTGCTTTACCCATGTTCAATAATATTATGTCACCCCCTTCACTACCTCTCCCATCCCCACCTATTCCATTTCCAATGAATTTCAATCCAATACAGCAACTTCATCCGCACGAAAGCAGTTCTTGCCCATCGACGAAGCCTAGACCACTTGAGACCACAGCTCAATCACTTAAACATTGTCCCGATCAATGTAACCCGCTCCCAAAGAAAGGATCTCCTCATTCCTATTCTACATCAAGCATAAATCCGCATTTGATCTCTCAATATCCATTTAAAACTACGAAATCCCCTCGAAAATAGTCTCACAAGCAATATCGAGTTATTTTACTCAACAGCTTAAGTTTGTTCACCATGAAATATCCGTTATAAAATAATGTAAACGTGCCATAACTGAAGACAGACAAGCAATATCATCGGGGCATAAACTCTCAACATCTTATTTCGACAACTGGCTAAAATTTTGACGTTTTGTGCGGTCAAATGTTATTGCACGAGGCGTAACGGCGTAGTCAGCTCAAGTGAGAAAGAGAGAAAACCTTTTCCGATCTGCTGTCTTCTTTTAGCAAGATGGTTGCAGTATTCATCAGTGTTAACTCAATAAATGGAATGGGTCTAATTAATTTGTTTTATTATTATTATAAACAAATGGATAATATGACGGTATACACCAAATCGTTGTACAAGTTACATTAATATTAATGTTGCCAGATGTATATTATATTGAGGTTTATATAAATTATATTACCTACCTAAGTACCATAGGTATTGTTCAAGTTGAAATAGGAATATTTCCAATTATTTTTTACTAAAACTGTTTTATTTGTTATACACTTAATAATATTCCAATTAGTTACATATTTGGAAAATACCTAAATGGAATATATTATTTTTAATTTGTGAATGAAATCATAACCAACATAATAGGTAGGTACAGCGACGCATCAACCTAGACTGTTTGGACTTTGAACAAGGTACCTATTAGAAGTTAAACGCTGCGAATCGTGCGAGAGCGTTATATTTCTGTTACGCTCTATACTTACCACTACATCGACACCACTATGCACAGTCCCTTTCCGGCAATTCTCTATTTTGTATGCAGCGTAGTTATGCGTATATAGGGTGTCTAACTTGATGTGTACATGAGCTAGTACATATATGCGCAAGTGATGCCTCTGGTGTTGTATGCGTCCATAAGCTACGGTGACCACTTACCATCAGGTATGCTTGTTTTGCCACCGTAGTAGTATAAAAGCACCTTTAGCAGGCGTTCTGGACAAAGGCTAGGTTAAGAGCACCTTGAACCGACGGGCGTGAGGAATGTTATGAAAGTGAATGAAGCCAGAGAAGTGTGTCAGGATCGTAGCAAATGGAAATCCGTAGTCTCTGCCTACCCCTCTGGGAAACAGGCGTGAATCTATGTAATGTAATGTAATGTAATGTAGTATAAAAAAAAGCTATTGAAATCCGTTGTGCCAAACGGAGCAAAAACGGACACCAAAAATCAACAAACCCTATGGCACGCCCTTCTAGTCCAGTAAGGTATGACATTGAAGGTAATTTCCCGCAGGCCACGGAGGAAGGGCGTTGCAGGTACTGCCAAAAAATACTGTAGTGTACTGCTGTAGCGAGTAGGCCAGTTCATTCGCACGACTTAACGTGGCACAGGATCATACGATTCTACGTCAGAGCGTGCCGTTTAAAAGGCCTTCTACACGGTCGGCAGGCGCCCAACTCAACCACGGTCACATCAAATATGGTTGAGTTGACGCTAAAATTGATCGTGTGGTCGTTGGTCGGACAACCAAATTAAGTTGACATCCAAACGACCTTGATTGCCAGCGCTGTGCTCGCAACAAAGGGCGAATAGACGGCGTTGTGATGACAAACCAATCGTGTGTAAGCTTGTTGCCCGACAGCGCGCATTCATTTGGATCGAGGCGTCGCGCGAGGAGGACGCGTAATGGCGAGCGAGTGTGCAGAGATCTTCCGTTTGTGGGACTTAAGTTCTCATGATTATAAATAATATCAGCCCTGTATTTAACTGTCCTGCCTGCCTCCTGCCTCTTCTCACTGTAAGAAGAGTTAAGCCATAGTCCACCAGGCTGGCGCTGGCATAGTGCGGGTTGGCAGACTTCACATATCTTTGAGAACATTATGGAGAACTCTTAGACGTGCAGGCTTTTCACGATGTTTTCCTTCACCGTTAGAGCAAGCGATAATTAACTATTAAATACACATAATAATATAACTTCGAAAAGTCAAAGATGCGCGCGCCTTGGGTTTGAACTCGAGACCGCTGCGTGGCAGTCCAACAGTTTACCATTAGGCTATAAATAAATCTACCTGTATACTACCTTACAATACTACAAACAAATATTAAATCTAAGGAATTAATAAAGCGAAATTTGAAAATAATAGAAATTATTAAGCGCCTGGAAAATTGATGATAGCAATTAGTGAAAAGACAAGCAGGAATCTAACGTTTGCTATTGCCAATTTGCCAGGCGCTTAATAATTTCTAAATATTATTATCAGATTCCGCTTTATTAATTGCTTAAATGTAATATTTGTTTGTAGTATTGTAAGGTAGTATACAGGTAGATTTATATGGAAGTGAGTCCATACTTAAACAATTGGTATTTCGTTCAGAAACAGAAATACACCCGCGGACCTGACCGTCAGGTTGGCGCCTCACTTTCTTTTTAAGCTATCTCTGAACCTTAAAGAGGTAGAATTGCTTTCTTTATAGGTAGATTTAGGTAGATTCAAGGTAGATTTGATACATTCTTATTTCATGCTGATTTGTAACATTACACCCACCATTCTGATGCAGACAAAAAAATGTATAGAACTTAAATGCGTACCGCTTACAAAAGGAAAGCGAAGAAGGTAAGTAAAATTAATATTATTATATAGTACCTACATAATAGAGTATGTAAGTAGGTATTTATTAAATTAAGGTTTTGTAGACAATCTTTTTATAAGGTAGATAGACAGTATGGGTACCGTTTTGCGTATTTGAAAGGGGTGCCACCGACGTACGTACTGCTCGCCGCTCACGTTAGAACTAAAGTTGTTTACCAACCACGCGATAGTGTAGAACCGCCGAGCAGTTTGGTTGACTTAAGTAAGGTCACGGTGGTTGGGCGTTTCACCCGACCGTGTAGAATACGTTATAGGTTTAATAGTCTGACTAAACCCCGCCTTCCGTAACGTGGCGCCCGTGCATTCGTTCGACTCGTCTATTGTAGTGGTGGTTAATATAGCGCATAGCGTCATAAACTCATAACATAGCACGCTATATTTACTCAACGCATAGCGCGTTCTATATCGTTTCAATCTCGGCGCTAGAAATAGTGTCGCGCTATATATGCCAGTCTGTTATTTAGTTATGCATAGAGTGGTATAACGACCAACGCGCTGCGCCGAGTATAAGCATAGTACAATAAGAATAGTAGGTTAGCTAAGGCCGATCGGCGAGTTAAAATCACTCAATTCACTCAATCCAACAGTGACTAGTAAGTGCTGAAATGCTACACCGTTTCAACAAAACACCACGGCGCAGGGTTTGTCGGCGCGCGCGCTTTTTCGCCGCTTTTATAAGTGATCGCGCTGAATACATACTTCACAATTTAAGCTTGAATATCTTTCTTTTTTCAAATACTGTCTAACCGTTATATATCGCGATATAACTATCTAAACACCTTATATGACGAGGAACTACACTCGCGTGCAAGTAAATCGACTCAAGCCTCAAGTGCGCATAAAAAGTGATATAACTTAAAAATGCCTTATTATACCTCTATATAATGTTTTACATAATTAAAGCCTAGTAATTGAGCTTTAAAATGGTGTAAGTTGCATGAAAATCGATTCAGTAGTTTAGTAAAAAAGGTTAATGCCAATGATAATGTAAAAAATGTTGAAAATTCATACAATTTCACAGTATGGGGTTATTGTGTTTAAATGAAACAAAATGTGCGTAAGATAAAAAATTTATTCGTGTCAATATTTGGTATTTCCTCCTCTAGCTCTGATCACTGCTCTCATGCGATTCTTCATCGACCTTATCAACTTTTTAATGGATGATTGTGGTATTCGACCCCACTCTTCTACCAACGCAGTCTTGAGCTCATTGATGTTTGTCGGAGCTGGATTCCTCGCTCTAACTTTCCTTTTGAGCTCGTCCCATATGTGCTCAATGGGATTTAAATCGGGGCTGAGCGCTGGCCAATGCATAGTGTGAATTCCAACTTCGTTCAGGAAATCACGTGTGGCCCGAGCAGTGTGACATCGGGCATTGTCATGCATCAAGATGAAATTTTCCCCAATAAAGCCTTGATAAGGGACAACTTGATCCAGTAGAACATTTTCAATGTAACGATCACTGGTCAGACCTCCTCCCCGGCCTCCCCCAGGAACGAAAACAAGCTCCGTTTTGCCTTCTAAGGAAATTCCGGCCCACATCATGCAAGATCCGCCACCATATGCAACGGTTTCCACAAAGCAGCACTGTGAAAACCGTTCACCGGGACGACGGTATACCCGACCTCTCCTGTCGCTGCCATGGAGACACATCCTCGTCTCATCTGTGAACAGGACTGACTGCCATTGCTCTATGCTCCAATCCAAATGCTCTCGAGCAAAGTGAAGGCGTGCTTGACGATGAGCTGTGGTCAACTTCGGGCCTGTAGCGGGTCTTTTCGGAGTAAGGTTAGCTTCTTTCAACCTTCTTCTAACTGTCCACTGACTGACAGTCACCCCGCGAACTTGACGTAGCTCCTGCTGCACATCTACGCCGGTAAGGTGTCGATTTCGGAGAGAGGTCGAGACCAAAAACCGGTCGTCACGCTCCGAGGTGCACCGGCGTCGGCTGGTATTAGGCCTCCGAGTGAAGGCACCAGTCTCTTGAAACCTTCTGTATACTCTCGAGACAGCGGACTGACTCATATTCAAACGACGAGCGACTTCTCGCTGGTTCAACCCTTCTTGCAATAGGGCAACGACTTGAGCGGCTTCTTCAGGTGTTGTATCCATAATTTTCTTCAAATGACGGCTTTAATTTGCAGAGATGTGTTCAGGTCAACGTCTAATGAGCGACTGATAAGAAAAAACGATTACAGAGGGTTTTTATAGGGGGTTGTGTCGCGCAAGTTGTGTATAATAGAGCGCAGAGCAGTTTACGGGAGGTTGCGTTCAGTTGCATTCTAAGTACAAGTGTTTATTTAAATTACTGATATTATGCTACCATTTGAAAGCCTAATTACTAGGCTTTAATTATGTAAAACATTATATAGAGGTAAAATAAGTAATTTTTTAGTTATATCACTTTTTATGCGCACTTGAGACTTGAGTCGATTTACTTGCACGCGAGTGTAGTTTAATTTACTGTCGTTTAACACATTGTATTAAATACGTTTTGTTTGTAAATACATACCTACTTATAACATAGTACACCAGACTCTGAACAATTACATATCTGTGAACTCAAATGCTCAATTCAGAAACCTGAGCTAGTCTATTAGCGTACATACACATACCTAATTTAATTAGAAAAATGTTTAGGTTGGTACTTACGCTTCTCGTTCAGTAGGTATTTGGAAGAATGTTAAGTCCGGGTTTGAGTTGTTATTGAGGCACCCGAAGACACTACAATAATACACTATAATAACAAAAACTAAATGGATATAAAGTGGCCAGTGAGAGCAACGAATTCGAGCGGGCGAGCAGTGTAGTACGAATCTCGCGATCAAACGCGTGGCGCATCCCGTACAGAGTCCCCGGCCGCCCCGTTTGGCTGTGTGATTGTGTGCGTGAAAAGTGCGTGCGTACGCGGCGCCGGCGACTCACGCGTACATTCAAACCAGCGGCGGCCGATTTGTATAAGTGTTGTGGCGCTGCGCGATGACACGCCAGTGCGAGCGGCGAGCGACGTCTAGCGCGCTAGCGGCTAGATAAGCTCGTCAGTAGTCAGTCGTAGACGTGGGTCGTTCTCAATTTCTGACAAAACGAAACGCAACCGTTTTTTCACAGACGAGAACCAGTTGCAGAAACGGTTACCGTTGCAACTCTTTAAAGACGAACGAAAACTATGAAAAAGTCAGTCTTACATAATTTTCATTTGTTTCGTTCCAGAATTAAAAATAGTTTCTAAAACTAGTTAGGTACTAGTTATACAGTTACTGTCGTTTTTATATGCCTAATTCCGATTGAATGTATACCTATTATTTTAAACTATAAAATTAGTATGTAGTAATAATATTGCATCCTGAAAATTATTGATTGGTACAATAGAAGTTAATAATCTCAAATAAATTCATAAATCCTCTTTCTAAGTAGTAACTTTATTATGATAGCAAGTGATAACGTTAGATAGCGTTTCAATTACTAATTATTTCACTAAAGTTTGTACCTAGTGTGTTAGTGTTTAATGACGTAGATAGTCAACTGAATATTTAAAATGAAATATAATATAATGTATAAGAGGTGAATATACTATTTATTTGTTTAACTTAAATGTTATGTTCAAAATACTTTTATAAACATTGGTATCACAGTAAAAGATTTTCATTGCTATTTGTTTTATTACATGTAACCAATGAAACGTTCCTCGTCCATATTTACGTTAAGGAACATAAGTTTTTCAACTTTGCTGGTTGTCAACCTTGTCCTACGTTGGTTGATTATAAGTCCTGATTTGGAGAACATGCGTTCGCAAGGAACTGATGTTGCAACCACGTTGTAGTGGCGGATAAATAATGTGGCCATATGCGGATATACCGCGCTGTGGTTCCTCCACCATTCCAACGGACAATTCCATTCCCCGGCTGCATTCTTGCGGGGTAACCTTTCGTCGGACAAGTACATGTCAACCTCCTTAATGGCACGAGATAAAGGAGTACCTTGACTTGAAGGTTGACCAAGCAACTCATCAAAAATTGCCCATGGACTTATGTCATCGAGAGGATGCGGTTCATTATTTGGTTCGCGTGATAGCTGTGTTACACATTCTTCACCTATAATTTCTACCACTAGGGCCTTCACTCGATCCTTGGTCCTCGTGGCCTCATTTGGATCCTCAAACGCCTGCATTTTAAACCGCGGATCCATAAAAGTGCATACAGCCAATGTTCCACTTTGTTCAATATGTTTTAGACGATCAGCTATGCCAACTTTTAATAATACGATGACGTCAGTAACAGGCAGATTAATTTTAGTTTTAGCTATATTAAAAGCTTCCTTTAAGCATCTTGTCATTACAATGACAGAGCTCGCAATTAGATATTTTTCACCACTGAGCTCGTGAGCTCTTCGAAAGGACGTAGCGCTATAATTAAATCGGCCAATGTATTCCAATCATCGGCTGTTATTTGCGGCAAATCTCTATCCACTAATGCCATTGTAGATCGAACTGCCTCTTTCAACTCCACGAATCTACTTATCATATAATACGTGGAATTCCACCTGGTGTCCACGTCTTGAATGAGTCGTTTCGGTTGAACACCTTGCTGTATTTGGTACTTGGCTAAACGTTCTGATGAAACAGTACTTTTTTTATAATGGCCGACTACCCTTTTTATTTTCTCTATTTGAGTTTTGCACGGCGCAAGCGCTTCCTCTACTATTAGGTTCAGGGTGCTAGCAAAACACCTAAAATGCTTAGCTCCAACATATTGTCTTATAGCCTTCACCATATTGGCCGCGTTGTCACTTATAAGTATATTTATTTTGTTGGTAATACCCCACTGATCAGTAATAGCGTTTAATTCTGACGCTATGTTGGCTGCTGTGTGATTGCCAGAAAAATTGCAACATCCTAATAATACAGTTTTAAATTTAAAGTTATTTGATATGTAGTGACCTGTAATGGCAATATAACTTTCCGTAACCCGCGAAGTCCACATATCTGTAGTTATACATATAGATTGCACGTCATGAGCTACTTCAAGCTTAATCTGTTGTTCTACTCTATAATATGTTTCATCTAGCAAAGAATTAGAAAGAGTTTTACGTGTTGGTAATTTGTATCCAGGTATCCAACGGCAAAACTTCTTGAAACCCCGTTCCTCCACTATAGAAAATGGGTGAAAGCTGTCGATACATAAATCTAATAAATCTTGATCAATTTTCTTTTTTTGTTGAGAACTGATATTCTTATTGATATAAGCATCTATGATTTTCTTTCTACCATGACTCTTTGGAGGAGGAATATCATTTATAGGAGTTACAGATACTTTCGAAGTTGAAGGTAAACTTTCTGTACACCGCGCTGGCTCATTAGCACATGAAATTTGTTGATTTTCTTCCTCCATCAACGAAGTAAAAGTACCAATGTGTTTTCTTTTTAGATGATTCCTCAAATTTGCCGTAGTTGACTTGTAGCTTAAAATCTCATGACACAAATTACACTTAGCTTTTTCATTGTTATTGTCTTTATCAAAATGCAACCATAAGACACTGGCATTTCTACGTGTCGCCGACATTGAGAAAATTTATTTAAAAGATTTAATTCCTAACCTGTGTATATATACAAAATACGAAGCTATTTACTAAGTACTAAACGAAAAGGCAAACTCTACAAAACAATTTGAATTTGGTGTCTCTTTACGCAAGTCACAAAAAATGTAAACAAACAACGAATGAACTAAGCGACGACGGACGGTCGGCGCTCGGCTTTAACTCTTATTATTATTTTCATTCTAGCCCGATGATATTGAACTTTATAATAACTACAATAAGTCTACACGTCATTGCCTAGCTCCGAGCGTTGCATTGCGAATGAATAATAATTTACTAATATAAGAAAATCGACTCTATCTTTATTATATAAAGTTTAATTTTGCTTACACGATTACTTGCTACTAGAACTGTTTGAAGAACGAACGAATGGATGAAATAAATTGAAGTAACGTTCCTCGTTTTAGACGACTAGTTCTCGCAACGAAGACTGTTTTGACCTAAACTTAAAAACGGTTCTATCGTCGCAGAAAACAAAACGGTTTTCAAAAACGGTTCGTTTCCGCAACGCCCACCACTAGTCAGTCGCCACTCACCGCGTGCTGCCGCTCGTTGTATGACGTATAATCGTTGTTTCGTTACTATGCTATTCCGGCCGGCTCACTCGTGTTACGTATTAATGAACTTTTAAATACGCTTATAATTGCTTTACTATAATAGAACCTATAATTATTATTATTCAGTAGTCACAGTCAAATTATAGACTATATAGGCCTAAGCCTCAAAAGTAGGAAGGACCGTTCATTGAATTTATTTTGCCTACTTATTAGATTATATATTTTTACAAAACACGCTCCACAGTTATAGTAGCACATTTCAAGGTTATATTCTCCACGGCTCCATGCTACCATATTTGTGACGCTACTAGGGTGCTCGAGCATTGCGATATAACATAGCATATAAAATAGCGCGCTAGAAAAATATAGTTTATAGTCCGTAGCGTGCTATCTTAATATAGCGGATTTGAACATTGTCTACACCAGTGGTCGGCAACCCGCGGTTCGCGAGCCGCATCCGGCTCTTTGACTCCTCGGCTGCGGCTCTTCCACGAAATGTTTAGTGCAGGCACAGAATATTACTTGTTATCTTGCATTATGACTACAATACCAAATTTAATTTAATTGACTGTTAGTTAAACCAAGACTTATTTGACAAAGGCAAGCTCGAGAGTGTACTTTAATCCTAACTTTTTCTTTAATAATGTCTCCTGCTAAAGTAAAGCTTAAGTTAAAAATGGCTCTATGAATAGATTTCACTTGTGAATTGTCTATATTTGGCTCTTTTGGACGTCAAGGTTGCCGACCCTTGGTCTACACTGACGTGGTCAACACCTGCGCAAAACGGTCAAGCGTAAACCGTTATTATTATTAAATAGTGCTTAGCAATTAGTATAAATACCTGTGTATTTTTGTATACTTATTCATTACTGTTTTATACTTTGTAACTGCAAGTAAATTATCGCTTCCCGCTCTGAATTTTATATGATCGCCTGCTGCCTACATACCTATTCTCCGCTATGGTTATACGTAGCTATACTTACGAACGTTGCAAGTTGTATATTAAGCTTGACAAAACGGAGTTCTATACTACTTCACTGCATAAAGTGTCAGATGCGACTATGCTTTGTGACTAAAAAAATACAAGAAATCGTTTTTTAGATTTCCATACCAAAGATTTTATCTGTTATGTAGTTTTTCAATTATATGTGATTTTATTCTTAATAAAATGTTATAATATTTTATTTTATAACTAATTATTGAGGTATTGCAGTGAAGTATGTAAGTTGTATACCTATTCTTATAAGGTTATATTATAAACGGGATTTACTACAAAGTAAACGTGTTATCATTTAGACTCCACACACCTATTATTTTGCCCTAATTTGATAATGTCCGTCAGACATTATCAAATAGGGCATATTTAAATATTTGGCAATGACCATTGAGACGGATATTATATTTTCGCGAAAGTAAGCATATAATATTTATTATTATTTTTTATATTCGCATTCTTTTACTCACTGCTAAATAAATATTAACAAAAATATAGATATTATAAACTTTTCTTTGCCAAATTAAGGGTGCTGCTAGATTATTTTAATGTTTATTATAATTTAAATTCTATTCTATATGAAATAATGTGTCTCAATAATAATTATTATAGATAGTGTTTGTGGTTTTTATTATTTATCATTTACATTACATGTCCGATATGAATGAACTGTTGAGCCAAAAAACGATTGTTAAACGAATAAGACCAGACATTGTACACAGTTGAGCAAGAAATAAATCTTTATCTTGCTTTGGCTTGGCCTCTTGCACGCGTGGTGTGCGATTCTTGTGTGGTTTGGTCTGATCTGGCTTGGCACTTGGACCTGGGGTTTGACCAGACACACCATCTCCTTTGTCGCCGCCCCCTGAATGCTCAAAAGCATAATTCTCTTTTTAAGTTATGTATATATTTTCATTAAAACTTTGTTGGGTGGGTTCGATTCCCACACGGGATAAAAAATTGTGTGAATCACTTATAATTGTTCCGAGATTAAATGTTTTTTTACACAGGAATTATTCCTAGCGCGGAATTTGTCTCTTTGAACAAAACAATCTAATTTATTATTATAATAGGGACTGTAAGTTTGTTTATGTTACACTTCCACGCCTTAATTACTTGACCGATCATCATGGAATTTCGCATACACGTTGTCAGGGGTACAAAATAGGACATACATTTTACCCAAAAAAAATTGCTGGTCGCGAGGGATAAAAATTTATTGACAAAATGTACATTAACGCGAGTGAAGCCGCGGGCAAAACTTACACGTATACAGACACCTACGCAAACTCCACATTTATAATATCTGTAGAATAATAATCACACAACACAATAATGTTCCACAACTCGTACATTGAACAAAGCGACGTGTTTTTTGATGATGATTGATTAACAATTATCGCCTGCGAAAGTTTTCCGTGCCTCGGAGAGCACGTTAAGCCGTCAGTCCCGGCTGCCATGAACATCTATGGCAGTCGTTATTGGGAAAGTCAGTACCCTCTAATATCCTGACACTAGTCTAACCTTAGGATATCGTTAGCCTTTGGGTTGCCGAGGTCAGGTGGCAGCCGCTCCGTGTAAAAACTGATATCCAGTCAAATCCGGTTAGACCAGAAAAGCCGACCCCAAGTGACTTGGGAGTAATAAAGGCTAAGAGAGAAGATATATTTTCATTACAAATCCGCATTTTTTTTTTGTGTAGGTACCTATCGTTATTTAGTATCATTTTCATACAAAAATTGCGTCGCGCTTTACCAACAACGGACACAAAGAACCAGCAAGACTCTGGGCAACCATTTGTGGATCTATGATCTATTAGTCTGGTCAGAGATTCGAACCTACTACGCTCGGCGTAGTTGCGGTGGTGAAACGTATACTTACCCACTACCCCATCAGTGCAGAGTAATTAATTATTATATATAATTCATTAATTATTACTTAACTATAATTTTTCTCATATCACACTTATTTTTCTAACATCTTAGAAAAATATCTGGCTCTTTGGGAGGCTTACACGGACATGGGTCCAATGTGAAGAGGCCCTTCGAGAGTTTTAATCGAAAGTGGGATGGAACACCTACGGTGGCACTAGCCGCAGCAAGCGTAGGACTATTGCTACATAATAATTATGTACTCTAATAAGTCTGGGCTATGGGGATGGATGTTTAATGGACCGGTTATTAATAACTATGGAAGAAAAGCGGCGTCTGCCCTGAATACTTTAATAGCATCAATCGGATGGGCAGTCGGTGACTTACCAACTCATTAGATGGGCCCCCTGAATAGCTACCTTAGGCATACAAGCCAGCAGCAGAGGGCAACACCGGTGTGAGCGGCTAGGGTTGTCGAGCGGTGCAACGCTGGTTTTACCATCACGGGTCGCGTGACAACGGAAACCAGAAGCGGGTTTCTCCGTAGTTATGCTCTTAAAAATGACACTTCCACCCCCAAGCATATAGTTCTAGTGGCCCCATCTGACCGGCCGACCCAGGCCAGCCAGAGTTGAGAGTCCTACGAGCTCTCTTGAAGTTCCACCCTAGCCAAGCAGTAACGGCAAGCCGTGGTCGAGGCCCTAACCGACTCTCTGAGGCATTCAGGACCGCACTGTCACCACTCACATTCAGCTCGCCACAAGCTGGCCTGCGGTTTGTGCGCTTTTATTTAATCTGGTGAGACATTTTTTGTTTATATCACAAGGCAAAGAATGTATTTTAAAGCTAGTGTACTGTGCCCTCTGATATTACGTTAGAGTCATGATGAGATAGCGACTGTCCCAGAGGGGTAATTAATAATAATTATTATTATTATAGTAGGTACATGGTAAACCTTTATTTATATTACAATAATTAATAACGCTTACACTGAAGTGGTAAGCCAAAACTATATTCTATGTTTATTGCAAACTTCCTTGTAACACACTTCTAATGAAAACTACTCCACAAGGGTCAAGGGTTCTTTCAGGGCAAACTTAGAGATAAACTGTATTATAGTTGTCCGTTAGAGGCGCGGTCAAACAGCTGAAGCGCGACGGCGCGGCGTGACCGAGTCGTGCGCGTGTCCCGCCGTGTGGACATATTATAAGACCAGTAAGCTGTATGATCGATTCGGGCGGTATTACGTTAACATAGCAAAACCGACTTTGAAGAAATTTGGTCTAGAGATAGTTTGAATCTCAAAAAACAAAGTACTATTAACGAAGTTTCAAGGGTTATGAATAAATTAGTAATAATCGGTTTTGATTTGGGTGTCTTTGGCCTATGACAATAATGAATTAATTGATTTAATTCAGTTCAACTAACTAATAAATAAATGTCTATGATAAACTGATTTATCACTATCATAATCCATAATTTAAACTTCTTAGTACAATAGTTAAATTAAATATACACATGTACATATATAAAACACAAAACTTAAAACGAAATAAAATAAAGCAATTTAGTGATGAAATTGGATTCTTCGTTATCAATTTAATTGATTAAATATTATTCCATCGATATTTATTTTTACCAAACGATAATTATTTATATGCTATGGAATTTAATAAAAAATGAATATTTCATGACACCAGATTCTAAATTTGTCTAAAATCCGGACAGACCAGACTCCGTCCTGTTACTGATCCTGGTAAAAAGCCTGAGGAAAGCCCAATAATACTTTGCCCAACCCTGGCATCAAACTCGGGATCTCAACATCAATCACATAAATAAGTGCAAATTTATGCCACGACACCAACGAAAAATTTTATTATAATCTTGCAATTCAATCTTGTAAATTAAAACGCTATAAATTTAAGCCAAAGTCACCAGCTGCTAAGAAAACAAATTCATCATTAAAATATTTCAATCAATAACGATCAAATTCTTATAATTTAGTGCAAAAGACAAAGCAACCAGTTGCAATCGCAATATTCCGGTGCACCTGAATAAAATATCCGGCTGCATTCTAAAAATATCGCTAGTTAAAGGCAAAATCGATATCGATTCAACAACTAGTTGGTGGCGGTAGTGTCAAGCACTAAAAGGCAAGCCGCCGGTCGCCATTTTAAGTCGACATTTGTTGATTTCCGTATGAAATGAAATTAAGTGAGGTGCTCTCGCTTGATATTTAACCAAAAAACTGATTGATTATGAGGACATAAGATTTTTGTAGACTTTTAGTGTTAATAAATATAATGGAAGACGAGTATATGGACACGCAGGACTCTTCAGTGACTGATGTAGTGAATAGAGGTGATGTGAGTGATAATTTAGTAGACAGTACTAAGGACTTCGGTGACGGTCTAGGCTACGGAGACGAGGGCTACGAAGACGACGAAGGTGGCAACAGTTTCAGGGGAAGTCGGGGACGCGGCAATTTCAGGTAAATTCTAAAAAAAATAACTTCTATTTATCTTGCAAAATTATGTATTTTGAGCTATTTGCGGCCTATACACAGTTTTCTTTAGTTATTCCGTACTATATATAATACGACCTTTTGAACATCTTTCAGCCATTTTAAAAGATGTCTATTTAAATAATATCATGTGTGTTTAAAATAGAGACCTTGAATTTGCATATAAACGTGATTTCCCTCCTTTGAATTGAATGCTGGCGTTAGGTATATACTTTGTAAAATACACTAGCTACTCGTAAAGCAATTTAAGTGGTATTTATTTAACATATCAACCTATTTCCTTTGTGACACAACTATATCATTATACTATACTGCGTATTCAGAAATATTATTATCTATAATGTATGCAATGTTCTTGTGTGTGATGCTTTTAACTTATATATGAAAAGCCTTGCAGCTTAGCACAAGCAAGTATAGTTATAAGTGACGAAATTGAATGTAAATTGAACTGTTGTATGTGATAATTAGCTATTTGGTAAGCAATCCTCTTACTCTATGAAGTGATTATAAAGCAATCAAACTTGTTTATTATTGCTATCATGATTGTTTCTATAAACAATATTGAGTACCTTCTTAGTCCATAAGTTTATGCTTCTATTTGGTTGATCTTGAGTCTCGGGTTCAATCCTCGGGTCGCACACATGAAGAAAGAAAACATTATTGAATTTTGTTTAGCAATTTTTGATATGCAGCACTGAGTCTACAAATGAACCTGCTAGACAGCAATAGACATGGCTGTTATTGCCATTAGTATATACATGGGAATAAACAGAATATAGCTAGCGTAATCTCTGTCAATACCTTCAGTATGTAGGTATGAATTAATTATCTTGCTGTCACATAATAGCACTCTCATATTAGCCTCAGTTATGAGATAATGCTATAGATCCAACATCTATACTTCCGATTGCACATATGGCTATTTTGAATGATTCAGTTGCCAGTAACAGTGATGTTTTCTGAGTTGAATCCCCAGGTGAGCTTAAAAAATATATATTGTTATTTTTAAGACTGTTTAAGTTCCATTGCTGTCAACTAATTCAATTGGCAGTAGATGTGGTAAACTTACCACCTCTGCACGGAGTGTTGTGAGTTCAATCCCCATGTATAAACTATTGTGTAAGCCATATATTAGCTGGTGCAGTAGCTTGACTGGTAATCCCCCTTACTTGTACTGCAATAATTGTTGAAGGTGCGAACCCCATGGAAAACAAATTATGTTATCCACAATCTTATTTCAAGTCTTGTTTAGCGACATTGATTATACCTAGAGAAGTAGTATTTCTAGAGATAAAAGACTAATGCATGTTATCTGAAAAATGTTATAGTATTTATTTAGTATATTAGTATTATATGTGTGGTGGTAATAGGTAATAGGTATGTATATATAACTTCATTTGCTTCAAGATGTCTATATACACATAGCTGTGTTTGTTTTAAGTCAACTGTCTGTTTAAATGCAATATATTGTCTGATATTGGTTAATAATTTATTCTTTAATAGTATTAAGTATTGAACATTATTCTAAATCATAGTCAAAAATATTTACTTCCACATAAATATGTAATCATATCTTGGACATGTCAACTAACTTATACTAGCATATTAATAAGAAATTATTACAATAAAATAAAAGGAAAAACAAAATTTTCATTGCAAAAAGCCTGTTTGAGAGGTACAACCGTTTTGAGAAGAAAGAAGCATGAATCTCATAACCATGCTTTTCAATAAAATTGCCAATTGCTTACAATATAATTCTTAATGATACCAGACAATTTAATATCTATTCCTTTAAAAAGTATGCTCTTTTTAACTATAGTTGAGAACAAATATGTAATTAATCATATTTTTAGATGGTATAAGACCTAACATTTTATTTTTCTATTCAAATTGTGATATATGTTTAGAGTTCACATAAGTGAACTATGGAACACGCACATCCAAGTATGAACTGGGAGCAGCTTAACACAGGTAAGAAAATTAGAAACACTCAAGTTAAACACATATTACCAAACCAAGTAGTCTCAACCTGGAATAAACACTTTTAAAAGGTGATATGGATATCATCACTGAACTGCTCCAAGATAGAAAAAATTTAAATCTGAAGACACATACATACATAGATTAACGCCTGTTTCAAAGAGGGGTAGGCAGAGACTACGGGTTTCCATTTGCTATGATCCTGACACACTTCTCTGGCTTCATTCATTTTCATAACATTCCTCATACACGCTCGCCGGTTTAAGGTGCTCTTAACCTGGCCTTTATCCAGAACGTCTCTGATCTGATCAAGAAACGTTTGTCTAGGTTTCTTCCCCTTGTGACTGTTCCATTCACACTAGCCTTATAAACTTTGTTAGTCAGTCTTTTCTCGTCCATTTTTTCTACATGCCTAAACCAGTTTAACATACCCTTTTCTATTCTCATCACTATATGCACTTTCATGCCGCATCTTTCTCTAATCACACTATTCCATATTTTATGTTTCAGAGTCACACCACATATATTTCTCAGCGCTCTCATGTCTACAGCATTTATTCTGCTCTCATGCTTCTTTTGACATACCCAAATTTCACTTCCATGCATAAGTGTAAGCACTAATAGTCCTCTATGAACAGCCAACTGTGCCTTTTCGGATACATTTCGACTGTTTATATGTAAAAGCGCGTAGAGCGCCATTCACTTTATTGCCAGCAATCATTCTCCTTTCAATATCGCATGTGTACCATCCCTTGTAAACAAAGTACCCAAATATACAAACTCTTTCACTTGCTTCACTTGTTCTCCATCAATCATAATATTAAACATCGTCATGCACTCCTCCTTTTCAAATACCATTACTTTCGTCTTGCTTAGATTCATTTTCATTCCTTTACTCTCAAAAGCACCATGCATATTTATACTTGGTCGTCGGCGTAAAGAAGACATTTGCCAAGTAACTCATTCATTCTTAATCCCCATTCACAATGTTTTAAATCTTTCAAACAATTATCCATGTATAGGTTAAACAGCCAGGGTGACGCTACACATCATTGTCGAACACCTGATTCGATACTAAACCATTCTGTGTAGGTCCCATTTATCCTAACACAAGCTCTGGAATCGTCATAAAAAGATTTCAGAGCTGGTGTAAGGTTGCTATTCACTCCATACATGGACAATACCCAGGGTTGGGCAGTATTTGAATTACTTGTAATTAAAATACGTAATTGAAATAAAATACGTATTTGGTATTTGTATTTCAATTACTTCCTTAAAATGTAATTTGTAATTAGTATTTCAAATACTTGAGGCTTCGAAATACATTTAACCTTCATTTAGCGATCGTGAGTGTGAGTGCGAGGCGAGAGTGTAATGATGGTAAAGCAGCTATTAGAGTTGGCAACACTGCACCTGTTATGTAACATACTGTACGCTATGACTGCGTCAAAATTGGCCAACAAAACGCAAAGTACGCACTAGTAAAGAAGATGATGATTTTATTGTTTTTGAGAACAGAGACAGTGATCAACCACAGACATCTAAAATGGAGTTAGAGTTGGTCAGCTTCCTAAATGATAGAAGCAAATAGCTTTCAATTATTGAGCGCTATTCAAATATAAAAAATGTGTGCATACAATTTAACACAAGTTTGTGCTCATCAGGACCTCTAGAAAGATTGTTTTCTTTAGGAGGTTTTATTCGCTCTCCAACAAGAGGCTGTTGTTGTCTGACAGTACATTTAAAATCTAGTGTTCATGAAAGGAAACTCTGGTTTTACTAATTAATTAATCTTGTTTTCCTCTACTTTTCAGCCCGTGCTGGTCTAGATAACTTATTTTGTATTTTTTAATTTGTATTTCGTATTTCAATTAAAAACAGTTATAATACTGTATTTTTTTTAAGATATTTTATATTTCGTATTTTAATGACTTGCGATACAGTATTTATTAATTTGTATTTCAATTCAAGCAAAGCATGTATTTTGCCCAGCCCTGACAATACCGACCAAAGAAGACAGCATTATAAAGTATAAAACACATTTAATTACATCTGTGTCATGCATGATACACTTAAGACATACGGATATATCAAAATTGTTTTTGGAGCAAATTAGATGGAAAGAATAGCAGCATATATAAACTGCACGGATGGCATAATAGATTAAGTGGTTGCCTTGCCACTGCCAGTATGCCGGGTGTTGTGGGCTAGAATTCCACACAGGGAAATATTTGTGTGAACCACATATGGTTGATCCGAGACGGGGTTTTCTTTGTGTCCGTTGTGTGTCTGTTGTTTGAATGTTTGTAAAAGTCCTAATGCAAGAGTTGTCTCTTAAAAAGAAAATCTATTCTCACTCTTCACTGCTACAGCGCGGAGTGTTGTGGGTTTAATCCCCAAACAGGACAAAAAAATTATGTAATTTACAAATAGTTGTTCCAAGACTACTGGGTGTTCTTTGTGAGCACAAAGAACACCCAGTCTTGGAACAACTATTTGTAAATTACACAATTTTTTTGTTTGATTGTTGAAATTATTGTAAAGTTTACACAACACAGAAATTACTACGAGTCCTAAGGCTGGATTATTAAAAAAAGAAATATTATATAGTCTGCGAGTGATCCGCGTGTGTTCCATTTCTATGTATACTGAAAAATAGTATGTATCTTTTACTAGCTGTTCACAGTCAAATCAATGCTTTATTAGATTTCTTCGAATCCTAGGATAACATGCTCTCTCAGTTTGTGTTTCAAGCTTTGCTCACAACAGCTGGGCTGCTAAATTATTATATCTTCATATCTTCATTCAAAACCGAAAAATAACCAAAAAATAGCAGCGATAGCTCAGTGGGGAGACCAACAGACTGCAATGCAGAAGGTCTCGGGTTCGAACCCACGTCGCGCACCTCTGACTTTCGGAAGTTATATGACTTTTCGAAATTATGTGCGTATTGATTGACAATTATCGCCTGCTCCGTGCCTCGGAGAGCACGTTAAGCCGTCGGTCCCGGCTGCCATGAACATCTATGGCAGTCGTTATTGGGAAGGAAGTCAGTACCCTATAATATCCTGACACTGGTCTAGCCTTAGGGTACCGTTAGCCTTCGGGTTGCGGAGGACAGGTGGCAGCCGCTCCGTGTAAAAACCGATATCCAGTCAAATCCTGTTAGACCAGAAAAGCCGACCCCAAGTGACTTGGGAATAATAAAGGCTAGGGAGAAGATCTTCATTCAAAACCCCAAACTCACTCCCAACTTATTTCTGTGCAATTCCAATTCCATTTTAAAATATAATAATGACATGATATAGTTACAAATTACTATAGAAAGTAAGTTTTACAACTATGTACATATTTTCTAAATATAATCCATTTTGGTTCTGTTACCCTTGATATGCATTAAATGTTCGGGCCAGTTAGCCTTCACACTTTACACTTTATGGTATTGGTAGAGTTGTAGTGGAGTACGAAAAGAGATAGCCGAAAGTTAGACACTGTATATTACTGAAGTTAGTTTCAAATTATTACAATGTAAACAATGGTGGTTTATCTTTCCTTGATAGTGTGTTGTAGTTATAAGTTAATAATGTACTTGTTATTACTTGGTTAATAGCTTATTAATATAAAAGGTGTTGCGAAATACTTTATGACGCATGATTGTATTGGACGTAGGTGCTGCGTCGGCACTGTTGGTATGTACGGTAATAACTCGTGACCCGTACAGGTTAGTTAATAAAAAAATAAAAAATAAATTATTTCATCACATACAGGGTTTTACATTAAATCGTCTTGGACCCCCTTTTAAGCTATAATTTGCTTGTATTAGGGGGTACAGCTCTTCCTTTGACTTTAACATTAGTAAGTGAATGAAAATTTAAAAATACATTTGAAAAAGACATGCAATTTTATATATATGTAAAAGTAATAACCTGTACTAAAGAATAACAGTCTCTCTCCCTTTGGGATCAGTTGTAATCACAATAGCTCTTCAAAGTAATGCCAGAAGTGAAATGCTTTTGTAGATTAAAAGCTTGTTATCTGGGAACAGTCTTAAGAGTTTCATTACAGCAACCAATACATTTCTGTAAAGGATGTTAAGTTCATCCCTTTTTCTTTTAATGTGTTCTTTTCAGGATAGGCCCTTAGTTGGCCTAAAGGCATACTGAAGTATATTACACTGTCACAACACTATAGTATATTACCACCACTGCTGACTGGTCTACAGTTGTCGTTTCTCATTGCAAATGATATAGAATGGATAGGATTATATAATTAGTTACATATAATGTAGGTTTAATATAGAAACAATCTGATCCTTGTATAATCTATATGAGTTACGCATGCAAACAGAGCACAAACTAAAATTAATTAAAATTCAACTATTATTAACAAATACAAAAATAAATAAGTCAAAAGTATTCATGAAATCAGAATTACGATATTATAATTAGGTATCATTGAACATAAATTTAAAAATAATATAAGTATCTAGAACTTGTCATTTAGAAATTCATCATGTGACAAATTATTCTAGAATCTGATTAATAGCATATTCTAGTACAAGTGATGTTAGTATGTTTTTGTATAGACTTGGCATTTGTATAGACTTATTGGTGCTTGTATTTATCTGCCTCTTGCTCAACCAGCCACTTATTTTGTGTAGTCCTTCTGGAAAGGATGGCTGTATCAGCAGCTTATGTGGCTGTAAATACCTAGAATTTCTGGCAAATCTGCAGTATACAGGGTGTATATTATTGGACCAAGAATTGATCCCTGAGGTACACCAGCTTTCATCTCATGAGTAGATAATATGATAGTGCCATCGATTTGATACATACGATGGCGCACATAGTAGCTAGGCACACATAGTAGCTGTGTTAGGTATTTAATTTTATCATGCAGAGTAAACTTTTGTAAAATATTAGCACAGGATACTTCAAAATCGTACAATAATTTATCTCTTGGGTAATGCTCAAAACCTTTTCATTACGTCTGGTTTCAAAGTAGTTAATGAGTTACTTACAAAATTTTTAAATGGTAATGATTTCTGCCATCATTTGCCTTGTATAGTTAATAAAAGCAATGGAAGAGCATTCATGGTAGGTACTATTCAACAGGTATATTAGTATGTAATCTATGTATACACGCCCACGGATCAAGGGACTTGCGCGTTGCGCACCTCTACGCGCCGCGTCTACCAGGAAACCAGTCTTGTGTTCAGTGCTAGGCGTCGGACGCTCTTTCGTCAGATCGTAACTCCCCAGTCAAAAAATATCTTAAAATCAATAAAAGTGCCCAGCTGTGTTTATAAATTATTTAGAAAGAAAGTATAATCGTGAATTAACAAATCTATGGCGTAATCGCAGGTAAGTAATTAAATACGAGAACATCGATGAGGTTATATGCAATTTTGTTTGGAACACAAAACCTCCGACATGCGCTGAGGCGCCAATTATAATTAATCGATCAATAAAATAGGGACGGTGATTTATTTGATGGCGACATAGCAACTGCTCATGTAACAATATCATGTAATTATAATACTTTATGTATAAATATAATTATGTTTATATATATAAAAAACATATATCTAACAATGAACCCTGCTTTATATGGAAGCTAATACTATATATTATATAGGGCAAGCTATATTTGAAAATCTATTAACTTATAAGTTTTGAGTCCGTGCTCCGAGATGATGCATTTTACCGGGCCAAAAAATTAACTGATGTTCTTAAAACAAAGATATTACAAGTCTATATGATACAAACAATTTTTTTTTAATGATCGTAGGGAAACCTGCATGAGTGTTCTACATAATGTTCTCAAACATAAGTGGAGTCTGCCGTTCCGCACCCAACCAGCGTGGTTGACTATGGTCTTACTCTTCTTTCTCACATTGAATAAAGGCTGGTGCCCAACAGTGAGACGGTATACAGAGCTGATATTCTTCTTCTTCTTATTTAAGTCTAAGTGACTTGTCGGTGTAGCTTGTCTCTCCATATCTGTCTGTCCAGTCCCATTTCTTGCATTTCTCTGTACGACATGACACCTAAATTTTCCCTGATCTGACTAATGTAACTTATATAGAGCTGATATTATTATATTATATTCATATAATGATCTTAGATATTTAATTGGAACCTGCAGCTTATTCATTCAAATTTCATGTACATTGGTGCAGTACCAACTTTGCATTTGATGCTTATTCTTTTTGGTATAGTGCCAACCCCATTACATTTTTAATAATGTATATTTTCATACATACATACATAGATTCACGCCTATTTCCCAGAGGGGTAGGCAGAGACTTCGGATTTCCATTTGCTACGATCCTGACACACTTCTCTGGCTTCATTCACTTTCATCACATATATATTTTCAATATTACTTTTAATCACTTGTCCAATGTTGTATTTAGCTGTTAAGTATATTAATTAATGTTTATTATTTAAAATTTGCACGCCACATGTGGCAGAATATGCTGTACTATCTAAAACTGACAAACTGTAAAATGTAACCATATTCTAAGCAAATAAAGGATTGATTGATTGATTGATTGAATGCTCAGACCTTAGAAAAGGGTCAAAATGCAATAAACGTTGTGTTTTTTAAAAATTATACTATACTCCATTTGGTTAGGTACTTAACTAAAGGTAAACAATCTTGATGTGACTTTTTACACAAACACATATTAAACAAATAAACTACTGCTTAAACTAACGGTTCAATTGATTTAGCAATCATTATTGTTGTATTTACATTGATCTTTAGCAGCATATTATTTTTAAACTGAGTTTTTAGATAAAAAGACACATCAAGATTGTTTACCTTTAGTTAACTACCTATCCAAATGGAGTATAGTTTATTTTCAATGTTTAACATTTGGGTATACATAAGTCAAGATTTTTTGTTTGGTTTCCATATAAAAATTATAATTCATTACACATTTATCGTATAAACATAATATAAAGAGGGAACCTATAAGTTTGAGGGATCTCCATAGCCTAACCCTTCTCACACGGAGAAGAAGCCTGAGCCCAGCAGTTGGTCGTAAAAACATTGAATTTAACATGGTATTATGCTGTTAATCTTATAGTCAACTGTGCAATTGTCATTGTGGTTGTCATAATTAATGTTAGTTGACAAACATTCTAACAATTCAATTGTGTCTTGAATTGTATAGGATATGTCAATTAGGTCTATTGACGACTCGATGGCGTAGTGGTTAGTGTAACCGACTGCCACACCTGAGGTCGCGGGTTCGATTCTTGCACAAGTCAAACATTTCTGTGCATGAACATGGATGTTTGTCTTGGTCTGGGTGTTTCTATGTATAATATGAATGTATTTACAAAAAGAAAGTATATATGTATGTATGTTTATCCATTGTCTAGTACCCATAGTACAAGCTCTGCTTAGTTTGGGCTAGATGGAGTTGGGAGCTAGTTCATAATGAATTGGCTTTAAAAAAAAGATAAATATTTAAAAGCTTGGATTCTCAAAAGAATCTATTTTCACAAAGAATTTCAGAATGAGCTCAGAGTATCATTAAGTCTATCTGTGGTTTGCTTTTTCTTGGGTTTGACTATTTGTATTACTGGATCCCAAGCTGGTGGTACATTCCAACCATCTTCTCTATTGAAATTAGGATGTTTTTTGATTTCAATAGCCTCGCGACGTATCCTTGGTAGGAATCGGTGTTCTTTAGCGAGAATCTGTGGTTTGTCAAATCTCAGGCAGTGGTTGGTCCCCTGTTGCACATATTCACACACAGCTTTTTCTAATTGTTACTTAATTATAAATTGATTAATTTTATTATGTTGACATGTCTAAGAAGTTTTTAAAATAAATTTTTTGTTTTACTGCGTAAAGATAAATAATGTTACTCAGTAAACCAACACGAATTAATTTCGAACAGAAGCAGAGGCCGTGGACCCCCACCAGGTTGGATGAATGGGCCGCCTATGAGATTTAGAGGTCGCGGCTACGGTCCAGGAGGTCCACCAATGCGAGGCAGAGGCTTTTTCCGAGGCCGCGGAGGCCCTAGAGGCTTCGGGCCCAACAACGGTCCTAACTTCGACAACAACTGGGGTCCTATGGGACCCCCACCGCCTGGTATGATGGGAGGTCCGCCCCCTGGTATGATGGGAGGTCCGCCGCCGTTTGGACCCCCGCCTGGTATGATGCCGCCGGGAGGTCCGATGGGACCCCCGCCTAACATGATGGGGCAGCCACCGCCATTCGGTGGACCACCAGGGATGCCCCCACCAAATATGGTAAGGGACTATTTATTTTTATTATTACCCTTCAAAATGTGCATGCATTTGTGTTCGATGCCTGGGTTGAAGAAAATATTAGATTTTCTGTCCAGAAAATTTCTGTAGTAGTGCGGAGTCTCAAACTATAACCGGAAAGAAGCTGTAGCGACACTGCTGACGCTTTAGTTTTGTATAGTCAGGCGCAAGTGTGCAGTAGCGCCGCGCGGCATCGACTCCCCGCAACCACTCACTTAGGTCGCAGCTCTATATGTATTGTTTATAACTGATACCAGTAAATATATATCCATACTATCCCAGTGTGGGGTAAACTTATGTGTTGTTGTGGGTGTCCAGGTAAAATAATTTCTTGATAGTAGATATATATACTATATGGATATATATTTACTGGTACCAGTTATAAATAATAGATAGTCAGAATACATTTTTATTATTATTTATTACAATTTGTTTTTCCACCAGCCCGCGCCCGAAGTATGGGTAGAAACGAAATCAGAAGACGGAAAGTACTACTACTACCATTCCCGCACTCGGGAGACAACCTGGACCCGACCGCAGGAGAACCCTACATGCAAGGTCATCACTCAAGCCGAGGTCGAAGCCATGGCTGCGGCCGGTAAGGAATATTTCCTTTTATAGTTATAATAATAATAATATTGAAACTATCTAAGGGATAATAGATCTAGGATTAACAATATTAAACTAAATTATAGATGTATGTTCATCATGATTTTAACTCAAAAATTACTTAACCGATTTTAAAAATTCTTTCTCCATTGGAAAGCTATATTATCACCGAGTAATATAGGCTATCTTTCATTTAGAAAAAACGTACAGGGAAAGATATCCCGGTAATACCGACCAAACCTACCACAGTGTTCCTCGACATAACCATAGTCGGTGGGCCGCGCGAATCGATTTCACATGCAATCGCGACCCCGCCGAGTCAAACAGCAGGTCACTACATAAAAACGCACGCTGCCTCTCGGACCTGGTGGTGATCAGATCGCGAGCAGGCCCACCACCCCCAGGTAAAACCTCAGGGTGGCTGGAGGTCATCTCGCGCCCTCCGGCCCCCGGTTCTGCAGTTGGGAAGAGGGTTTAAGCGCTCCCTCTCCCGTTCCACCGCCTCCTTGATGGAAATTACTCCCTCACAGAAGGAGCCGCGATTGTCCTTACTAACATAACACAACACGGCGTGCGAAGCCGCGGGCAAAAGCTCGTGTTTTATAAAAACGGTGTTTCTAATATATCGGTTATAAACCGTTTGTATCGTCGAACGAGGACGCAATTGACGCTTGACCCTCTATCGGACATTATTCAATTGTGTTCAGATTCACATCCTGTGCGATGTATGTGCAGTTTGTTATGCAGCTTGAACTGGATTTTTGCATTGGAATAACGAGACTAACCGAGTTATGATATTAAGCTGTACTCTGTATTGCAACTGAGAATACCTTTACAGAAAATCTCTAATCGCTGCAGGAATACATCACAACATTTTACAATATATTAGGATTATTTTGAAGTGTAGATAACGTATATTAATCTGTTTTAGCCAATTAAAAGATTTTACTTAAAACAGTTTTTATTGAAGAGCTATGGCCAGTCCCACAACTAACAAGTAAAAGTTATCTGAAAGATAAATCGCATGCTGTCTCACTCTTGTTACGTTAAAGAAGAGAAATGGCGGTACTTTTATCTCATAGATAAATGCTATTTGGAGGTTGTGGGACAAGCCCTTAGTCTACGGCAATACCACATTAAGACTAAGATACAAGAAACCAAGACGTCTTATTTATTTATTTAAAGTTACACCATCGACACATCACTACTCAATTATAATTTAAAACAGAGAATGGTACAAGGTGAAATGCCTTTACAGGTGTATACAACACTTACGTTTAAAAACAAACATACAAGAAAAAGCAAAATAAAAATAATTAAAAACGGAATAGCAATAGTTCTAATAAGAAGGAAAAGATTATGTTTTTGTGAAAAATATTATAAAATATCAATACAGTGTGTTTCTAAAACACAGTACATAATATATTAGGAACACAGTACCTGAATACTGAGAGTTCTAAACTTATCAATGTCTGCCATGTGAAAAATGTCGAGATTGCTATTTTCTAAATGCATATTATTATTCGAACTCTCTCTATACGAAGTCTGTTCAAAAGAGCGTGTTTGCCTTAATTAGTTCTACTTCGAAATGGACTAAAAACTCTTTCTATAGGGCTGGGTCTGGGTAGACTGCTAGGAACGGTCAGATTTATTTGTGTAAGGTGTTCTGGGGTAATTAATCTTCCATGAATTATCTTATGAAGCGTTATTAAGTCATTGACTTGGCGCCTTATCTCTAATGACTTTATTTTTAAATGATTGAGTCTGGTATTGTAGTCAGCACGATATGTGACGATCCTTAAACGCTAGAAAACGACTAAAACTATGTTGAATACGTTCGGAATGAACACTGTATTGGGGATTCCAAACTGGCGTAGCATATTCTAGTACACTGCGAACAAGAGCATTGTAAAGGTTGATAATTGCAGCAGTATTTTTAAAAGGTTTGCAGATTTTCTTTCTATGGATACATCTAAAAATAAACACCAGGAATAAGGTAGACATCAAAATGAGGTATAGTTTGACCGAAACCGCTGTAGCGTGCCTTAGGTATACGCAGGCTAACAGGCCGCTGTCATTCGTCAACGCTCACGGCAATCACCCCCGTCTCGCCGCGCACATACCTAAGGCGCGCTACAGCGGTTTCGGTCAAACTATAATAACATGACATGAATGACATTCTATAAAATATCAAATTTTGTGATTTGTTCTACGTCTAGGTGTTCTTTGAACGTTTTTTAATGTTTGTGAAGTCGCCCTCGACACAGGAATTAAACCTGGTGCGGCAGATGTCTAATTAAAAATCACTCACGGACTCAGGACAATCATTTCTGGATCACATAAATAATGACTGATTCAAATCATGACCAAGAATTGTTTGCTGATTTTTATAGGAATATAGATTTTTAACTTGACATTTAAATATAAATCGCGATTCTTCCTTACTTCTTTGAATAACACAATAGTAATAGCAAGAAACACTAAAGACTCTGTCATACACTTTATACTGCTTAGATACAGGATAAACTATCCCTGAAAATGTCACGGTTGTATTTATTTGTTGAAATCGTAGAAACTAACTCCTAAGAAACTGATTTGCGAACCTAGTTTAGAAGTTGAATATTTTTTCACCAATTTTCTGACCTCGATGTATAAACATACATGTATATATATTTTTCTGTATCTTTTTCCTTTCATCATCATCGTCTCAGTCGAAAGACGTTTACTGCTAGACATAGGCCCTTCCCGAAGGTTTTCCACAGTAGTACTACCATTCTTACACTAGGGAGACAACCTGGACCCGTTCCCATGATAACCCCACGTGCAAGGTCATCACGCAATCCAAGGTCGAATCCAAAAAAGTAGTTTATTTTCTTCGTTTTCCTTAACGTACAAGTAATATAAAAATGTATCTGTTACAGCGAACTCCCAAAATCAAGTTCCCGGTGGCCCACAAAGCGTGGGGATGAACGGGCCTATGGGGACTCCGATGTCGGGCCCTGGCCCCATGGGTATGATGCCCAACGGCATGATGCCGGCCGGCGTGATGCCCCCAGGGGTCCACGGAGCCCCACCCGGAAATGGCGTACCACCGTTCATGACGCAGCCTCCACCGTGGGTCAACAAAGATAGTAAGTTTGACAGTATATATATAATATCAGCTCTATATTAAACTGTCTGCATAATTGATTCTGCTGTCATTTACCATAGACGGTTACCATTATATATATTTAGAGGTAAAGTTTTGTCTCTTTGTCATCCTTTAGTGGGCGACAGATATCCGTAATGAGTCGGTTATTTGAGGAAGATAATCGTAATCTTACCTATATTTAGTACGAATTAACCTCTGGCTATACGCAGTAGGTACATCAACATAAAAATCTATCTCTCAGTGCCATTGAGGATTGCCGAGAGCTCCTAATTCTCTGTGTACTGTGCTCTTGCGTATCAACCCGAGGAACATGTATTTGCCTTATTTGTCAGTTCTGGACACACGCCTCTTCTCAGTGTGAGAAGCGTTAGGCCAAATAGTCCATCAAGTTAGCCTAGTGCAGGTTGACACACTTTACATATCTTTGAGGACACTATGGAAAACTTTCAGACATCTAGGTTGCCTCACGATGTTTTTCTTCAACATTAAAGCGAGCGATAATTACTTAATTAATTAATACGCACATATCTTCAAAAAGTCAGAGAGGTATTTGGATCGAACTTGAGAGACCTCTGACAGTCCAACGAATTCCCTCTAAATTGCTAAATTTGATAGTAACCAGCAACACCAGATAATGTGTTTGAACACTGAAAAAGCGTGTATGATGAATGCGCAAACTAGATTAGCACATCTTTTGAGAGATCACCATATAAATCGAAGTGTGAATTGATAAAGTATAAATCTCTATATACGGTGACAGTGTCATAGAGAAGTGAATGCGACTGCCGCCGTGCGTGAAGTTTTGGGTTCGCTTGTTCGAGACAAGTGTTAATTGGGTTATTTATTTATTCACTCCCGATATCAAAATAACAAAATCACAAGTGATCGAGCCGATGGCAATCGATTAAACTTTGACTAAAGTACGGAAACGCTGTAAGTTCGATACAGATAGGCAGAACGGCCTCTCGCGCTCGTGTCTCACCAAAAAGTGAAGTCCCACCAGTTGAATGCGTCTAATGTTCAATAATGACAACTGACAGCTGTCAAACCTGACCTGCCACGCCCTGTATCGACAAGCATACTGCTTGACGTTTCGGACAAACGATGATAGATGGCGTTATTCTAAATTAACGATAATCACTAGCGATTCTAATAATAGTTCCTCTGTGTTGATTCTGCGACATATATATGCCACATTCAGAGAGCGAACTTGCAATTTTGTTTTTTTTATATTCTTCTCCCGTTCTAGGAATAATGGAGTCGCGGGAGACTTTACAAATATTCAGACACAGGGACACAAAGAACACTCAGACTCGGAATTACCATATATGGATCACACAAATTTTTGTCCCGTGTAGGATTCGAACCCACAACATTCGCTGAAGTGGCAGTGGCGAGGCGACCAATTAAACTACGCCAAACGCGTAGTTGAAGGGGTCCTTGAAATAATATCAATAATAGATATGCCTGCGGTTTTACCCGCGTTTATCGTTACTGCGCCGCCCCCCGTAGGTTCGTAGCGTGATGTTGTATAGCCTTTAGGCTTCCTCGATTAATAGGCTATCCAACACTAAAATATTTTTTCAATTCGAACTAGTAGTTCCTGAGATTAGCGCGTTCAACCAAACAAACAAACTCTTTAGCTTTATAATATTAGTATAGATAATAATCGAAAGATATTTTGTGAACTATTAGAATTCACCATTTAACCAGTACGCCGTCCATGCAATCACATAAATATGACTAACATTTTGTACACTAGGTGTGAAAGATCCAAAGACAGAAGAAAGCACTCCACCAGAAGTGATGAATGATGACATGCCGCCAGGAGAGACTGCTCCCATCGCACAAACTGCTAACGGTAAGCTTGTTATAATATCAGATCTGTTTATCAACTGTCCCACTGCTGGGCGTGGGCCTCTTCTCACTATAAGAAGGGTTATGCTAGACCACCATGTTGGCACAGTGTGGGTAATAATGAAAATGTAAGGTAATAAATAATGGAAGTCTGTCAACTTCTCATATCTTTGAAAAGAATATTTAAATCGTAAATTTCTCTTACCATTAAATATTCCATTTTAAGAAGAGTGAGCTCACATATCAGGTAGAGAAAGATAGTGTACAATTTTTCTTCATAGTTAGAACAAGACATATAAGGTACAGTCTTCTCCCTAGCTTTTATTATTCCCAAGTCACTTGGGATAGGCTTTTCTGTCCCATGTCACAACTAAAATGGTATAAGCTGATAATTGACGCCATCTAACGGAAATCGATACAAGATCTGTTAAGTAGTTTAGTTATATCGATAGATGGCGGTGCACTACTATAACATAAATATTGCCTTCGTGATAATAACAATACAACTTTAAGCCGCAAGTACATAGTGCCCGGTACGAGGATCGTAGAAGAAAATTTTATAAAGATTTCCATATAAATAAGTATAATGTCGGGATATGTCTTAGCATACTTGCGGAGCCGACACCAGAAATGGCGGAAATGTTTATTAAAATTCTTGACTTATAAAACCATTCTGTGCTAAGGAGACTGACATACCCGTGGGCAAAAAGTATCTAAGACTTCGTAATAACTCATTTTATTTAAACTTACTTTCAACAATTTTTTAATCTCAATTTACAAAAGTTTATTTAAAAGAACACATTTTTTACTTGAATGAGAAAACCTGAGGGTAAGACTAATATAGCCGTATTTTATAAAACAACGCCATCTAGTTCATTCATATTCATTCTAATTCGAGTGTTCACAGGATTTTAGACCCTAACGTATCCATGGAATATTACATGCGATTGAACAGTCACCCTAAAAGATGTATACGAAACAAAAGTGCCAATACATTTTTTATAAGCTCACTTACCGATAAACTTAGTTGTTCAATAATTTTTTTGTAACCTAAATGAATTAGACTTTGACAAGTACTTCTTAAACTTCACAGGCAACATGGTACCCGGTTTCCCGGGCCAGGGTTACCCCCCGACATCGTTCCCTGGTGCTGGAGGCGGATCAGCCGCCTGGCCGGGACCTGGCGCGTGGGGACATTGGCCTCCCCCGCTCGTGGCTCAGCCACCCCCTACTATAGCCAGCAACATCCCAGACTCGAGTAAGTTTCTGACGGCTTGTTAATATATCTGTGTTTTTGAGATTGTATATCCTGTATATACAATCTCAAATTCCATAAAGAATGGATGATCCTGAAACAAGTTAAAGTAAAGCTATAACTTAAACTATGTACATATAGCTGTAATGTAAGGTGTTTCAGGAATACCCATTCTTTACGTGACATAACTAAATATGTTGCGTACCGTATATGTTGTAATACCAGATATAACTAAAAACCTATTTTGTTTGGCCGCCGGTGTGCGACTGCGACTCAAAAAGTTATAGTTTAAATTAATTTTCAAAATTCATTTTTGTTTATTAATATTAGTTCCACGTACAATAACGAACACTCTCAGCGCCAAAATGGCGAAAATAAAATGGGTCCACCTTTTTGGTGCTGATTGCTGGTTCAGCGTAAATCTAGATCTATAGATTTCAATGGCACACACGTTATTGCACTATAATATGTCCGTTATGATAAGCCGCCATGACCAAAACTCGGTCTGGAAGGCATTAAATAGTATGTGAATAAACGAGACGGGTTTTTTTAAACCTGTTAATCTACATTGAAATAGATCTTAAAAAAATACATTACTATAAATAAATCTTAACTCCAAATAAAATTCTTTATCCCCCAAATACGTAATATAAACAAGTAAAGACAAATACGTCTATATATATAAAACTCTTCCGTTACTGAGTGACTGACAGACAACGCACAGCCGAAACTACTGAACGCAAGAAGCTGAAATTTGGCATGTATGTTCCTTGGAGTGTAGGGGAGCACTAAGAGAGGCTTTTTGAAAATTCCACCCCGAAGGTGGTGGAAGGGGTGAAACCCGATATTCACACGAGAACGGGACTTACGCGGGTGAAACCGCGAGAAAACTACTAGTATGGTATAAAACTATGCAATGTGAACCTCCTCAGGACCCTTGATTTTCTGAAAATAAAATATGTAGGGCGTATGTTATACGGACGAAATTTTCGTGATGGTATATGATCAGAACGTATTCGATGACGTTCTGATCATATACCATCATGAAAATTTGGATATCTTATGAAGAAAGTCAGTTCACCTAATTGTGAAGTATGTGGCAAGATAGACGATGTCCAACGCCTACTGATGGAATGTGACAAGAACCAAAGGAAGACGGAGTTAGTGATTAAGCAAGCGTGTAATTAAACATAAGGAAATTTTAATTTCGGGTACGATGAGGCTGGCATGCCTTTATGAGGTAAAAGACTCGACATAAAATAAAAAAACGTAATGTTTAATAACTGTGTCTACACTCTGACCATGGCTTTGAATGTTTAGCGATTGCAAAAACAAAATCATAATAAACAAAAAAAAGCTTCATTCTTTTTTAATATATTATTCTATTTTTATAAAAAATATTATGGATTGAAAATATAACTAATATTCTACCACATACACACAACACCATCTAGCCCAAACTAAGCAGAGCTTGTACTATGGGTTCTAGACAATGGATAAACATACATAGATACTTTTTTTTTGTAAATACATACATATTATACATAGAAACACCCAGACCAAGACAAACATCCATGTTCATGCACACAAATGTTTGACTTGCGCGGGAATCGAACCCGCGACCTCAGGCGTGGCAGTCAGTTACACTAACCACTACGCCATCGAGGCCGACAACTGAGCTTACTTCGTTAATAATATCACAAAAATAGTTATTATAGGTAAATCAACAACAATAATACAATCTCTCTCAAATATTTAGACTCTGCCCCTATCCGAAATTATTTGAAACTTCTTACTTTATTTGAAAATTCGGTTACGGTTACGGATAGAATTTTATTTCGGATAGCCGGTAGTTTCGGTTACGGTTACGGAGCTCCATAATATCCTTGGTATAGACACTATTTAATCGGTACACAACTCGTTAACTAACGCTAACAAAATAAGGATTGAGATAATATTCCGCACAATAACATGACAATTTGTGAGGTGCAGCCACGCAGATACCCGGGCTGGGCACGGCGAGGGACGGAGAATCAGAACCTACCCTCGTGCCAGACTCGCCCACATCCAGCCAGCCGCCGCCTGAGAAGAAGGAGACCGTGAGTACTGACACTTACTTGAACAAAACAATTGAGAATTGGCAATGAATTGCCGTAAATCTTAGAGTACGAAAATATGGTTCAAGTAATATGCAAAGGTCACGTGATACCGCGTGACCTTGAGGTCAGAGATCAAAGGTCATAGTAATTCCGGGGTTATATCGACTATGCTGAGTCGAATGGCGTTGACCGCGAGTCTCTAGCTCTTACGGTTCTTGAATTTAAAGTTGTATAAAAGGTTTTTCGAACTCTAAAAAGTCACCCTGAAGATACGATTAAGAGGGCTCGGGTACCCGCAGACTCGATAAAATCGGCGTGTGAATATCTATATGTGTGAATGTATGTATGTGTGTGTCAGGTGATCCCGCCGGAGCTGGTGACTGCGGCGGGCGAGTGGACGACGCACCGCGCGCCGGACGGCCGCGCCTACTACTACAACGCCGCCAAGCAGGAGTCCGTCTGGGAGAAACCCAAGCCCGTCAAGGAGCTCGAAGGTAATAATAACGAGATGGGTGTAATAATTTATTTGCTTATTTATTTGCTTAACCCAGGATTCAACCTCTTCGTCTTAAATGTAAAAGCATTTAAAATACATGTGACCTTCTGACCCCTATATCTCAGGGGTCTTTTGACCCACAGGCTCCATATTGAACTCGACCGAGGTGTGACCCCAAGGTGACTGCACACCAAGTTACAAGTCAATCGGTCCAGTGGTTCCAGAGTTATGCCTGTCATTAACACACAGACCCACATAGTGTTTTCATTAACCTCTGAAAAAGACTCAGAGGTTAATAATAATGTGATAAGAGAAACAATAATAATAATAATAATAATGTCCTCCAGACCGAGTTTCGGCCACGGCAGCCAATCTTAATAGAGACTGGCCATCTGCGCAGGAGATATTATAGTGCACAAGCGTGTGCGCAAACACAAGTGCTCTCTCTGTTCCCTAACTCTCATGATCCGATGCGACAGTGATCCGACACGAAGGCAGAGAAATCAGGCGCAGAAACAGCCAACGGCTTTACGTGCTTTCAGAAGCACTGCTTCCGAGCTACTATTGAAATTTCTTAACAGAATAATCCGATAACTTTTTAAACTCGAAGGTATACTGTCACTCTTTACTCAGTACCCATAACAAATTCTATTTTTATTTTCCAAAGTACATCTCCCGCCCTTGGAATAATTCTTTAAAAACGGGGACTTCAAATTGAAAAAATCCGTATATTCGAATTTTTTATTATCTAAATGGGGTGTGGTCCCATTTGATTCAGAAAAGAAGTTTCACCGTAATTAAAAATAACTTTATTTGTAGAAACCTCAAAATGATGTGAGGTCCTTTCCAGAAACTACTCCAATTGCCTACGATATAAGTTTTTGTATTAAGTGTCTTTTTTCTTGTCTACAGAGCTTCAGGCTATCGTTATGAAGGAGAGAGGAGAGAGATTCAGGAAGGAGTACGATGGCAAAGTTGTTGATTTGGAGTCTGATGTTGGTAAGTCTAGAATTCAGTGCCATTATATGCACCCCACTGACTTACTATAAAAATCACCAATAATATATATTTTAAATTAAGTTAATATTAACTACATAAATAGATTTTCTATTGTGTCTATCATGACTTGAGTTAGTGAAATGGGCTACGAAGATTTCCCTTTACGTACAATTATATAAGTTAACAATGATTGCACTGTAATGTCTTATATCTGGTGCATTGCCCTATACCTTGCGAAACTTGGACCTTAACCGGTCGTATACCGCCGGCTCGCATACCAGCCGGCGGTATACGACCGGTTAAGACAGATAGACCGGAATAGGTTGGAAGCTTTTGAGATGTGGTGCTGGCGTCGAATGGCGAAAGTGCCCTGGACAGAAAGTTACTAATACAGAAATATTGACAAGAGTAATTGAAAAACGTGAAATTTTGAAACACATAGTGAACAGAAGGGGTAAAATGACAGGACACCTAATTCGACATGATAATTTTATCACAAACATAATGGAAGGGAAGATAAAAACAAGAAGGAAGAGAGGAAGACCAAGGAGAAGGTACACCGCTCAACTGAAAGAAGTTGTGAAAGTTGAAACTTATAAGGAACTGAAAGAGACGGCATTGGAAAGAAAAAGATTGAGATTGCTACACTGACAAGAGCAATGCACTTAAGTTTTGGATGGATGAACAATGATTGCAAATCGCATTTTTAAAACGTATAACGGTTCTTGCACTCAATTTTGTTATTTTGTTGAATTCAAGTTTTATTATGTTATAAGCCTAAGCAGCGATAGCCTAGTGGGAAACCGTTGAACTGCCACGCAAAGGTCTTGAGTTCGATCCCAAGGCGAGCATCTCTGACTTTTCGAAGTTATGTGCGTTATTAAATAGTCAATTATCCCTTGATTTAATGGTGAAGGAAAACGTCGTGAGGAAACCTGCATATCTTAAAGTTCTCAATAATGTTCTCGAAGATATGTGAAGTTGGCCAATCCGCACTGGGCCAGCGTGGTGGAGTATGGCTTAACCCTTCTAAGAATAGGCCCGTGCCCAGCACGGAGACAATTTAATACAGTACTGTTATTATACAGGTTGTCCGACCATAGTAGATAAGTATACCTTTAGGCTTATACAGGGTGTCCGGTAATTAATGGATAACCTTAAAATGTCTTATAGTAGAACAGAAGCCGTTCAGAGAAAAATAACATAATAAATGACAGAAAAAAAGTGCGGTGGTCATACTTTTGGCTGTCTATCTATTAGCATAATTAGTGTTTAATAATAAAACAACAAAAAACCGATGGAATTCATTCATTTATAATCGTAGTGTACTAGAAAGATAAGTGTGGTAATTAAAAAAAAAACATAATATCTCAGGTAGTATAGTTAGGATAGATTGTTTATCATATTATTTTCTGAACGACCATGCGTTCAACTTTAAGACATTTCAAGGTTATCCATTAATTACCGGACACCCTGTATAAGCCTAAAGGTATACGTATATACTTTGGTCACGGGTTCGATTCCCGGGTCTGTGGGTGTGAGGAGGGCGTGCAAAATGTCATTGGGCAATTCTAGCAACACATTCTCAGAAGCAGGACGAGTGTGTAGTCTGATATAATCTGGCCTAGATATACATATTCCTCTAGGTATTCAAGTTTCTGTCCGTTGATGGTTACGTCTGTGGGTATTGAATTTGTCGTCATTTTAGTTTTGCTTGAGTTCATTTGTAGACCTACTTCCCAACTTCTGTCTTCTAGTGTTTTCATCATAGATTCCAGTAGTAATGGGTCCTCTTCCAATAGAACCAGGTCTTTTTCTGAACATTTGTTCTAGCACTGCTGTAAACAGCTTTGGCGAAAGTGGGTCACCTTGCCTAATCCCCCCCTATCGATTGGAAAAGCATATCCTATAGATTCCAGTCTGATATTTTTGATGACGTTTACATAGACGTTTTGGATCCCCTGCTCCTTTAGGCCTTGCCATATGTATTCGTGTTTAGGGCTATTGAAAGCCTTGGAGTATTCTATAAAGAAAGGAGATACATGTGTGAGTTATTTTATTATAGACGTTGGTGGCATATCTGCTGTGCATAAAGTTTCGATTTCTGAGACGGGCAAATTGCTATCGGGTTTTTTTATTCAACTAAGGTGGTAAACAAGCGTACGGCCCACCTGATGGTAAGTGGTCACCGTAGCCTATGGACGCCTGCAACACCAGAGGCATCACTTGCGCGTTGCCGACCCTATAGGAAAGGAGAAAGTAGGAAAGGAGAAAGTGGGAAGAAGAAGGAGCGGGAAGGTTTAAAGAGGGTGATTGGGCCTCCGGCACTCTCACTCACCGAACGAAATACAACAGTAGGAATACTGGTATTTCACGTCGATATTCTGTGAGAGGGTAGTCCTTCCCCGGTCGAGCCGGCACATTCATGCTGACATCAGCGAGCCTCTATTACTCGTGAAATACTTGTGTTTTCTGAATAGGAAACGGCATCTAGAAATGTACCTGGTGCTTCATGCACAGCAATCGTATACACAACCGCTATGCCACGGTGACAATATAACCAAATTGAGTGCAAGAAATATATTTCGCTTTTGAAGTTATAAGTAATAAAGGTTTTTATTCCTAATGCAGGAGTTTTCTTTTATATAAAGAAATATCTTTTTGCACTAAGAGTGCCTGTGTATGCAAATTTAAATAATACATATACTGAGCTAATAATGTTAATAACATATTTTATTCATTATTTGAAGCGAATTAACAACACATTTCTTAAAATGATATTTCAAAATTTTAATAATTTTTATGTTTTCTGCCCACCCCTCCGAATCGGGACATCTACAATCAGAGGATCACGGTACTACTAAAAGCTTTATTAATTAGATAATTCATTCCAAAGAAAAAAAATTCAAATATTTAGCTCATCCAGACATCAAATTATATTAAAATAAATTATCGCTCGCTTTAACGGTGAAGGAAAACATCATCACAAAACCTGCATGTCTGAGAGTTCTATATAATGTTCTCGAAGATATGTGAAGCCTGCCAACCCGCAGTGGGCCAGCGTGGTGGACTATGGCGTAACCCTTCTTAGATTGAGAAGAGGCCCGAGCCCGGGACAGTTTATGTAAAGGACTGATATAATTATTAAGAGAAAAATTATTACTATTAGGCCCGTTCCAGTAGTTACACTTCTGAGGCTCGGTTCCTATTTTAGAAACGAATTGTTTTACCTACGGGCAGTTAATTTTAGACACCATTTCTTTTAAATGACTGCTCCTGCACTTGTCGTGATTCCTGTGTCGTGGGAGACTACTTTACCTTTTGTGGACCACACAAATTTTTGTCCCGTGTGAGGATCGAACCCACAACACTTGCCGAGGCGACCACTTTAACCATTACGCCATCCGCCATATTGTATGAAAATATGTCAAAATTTAACTGTTTGTAGCTAAATCGACTCATTTTATGATATAGGTACCGTGCTTAAGCAGGCATTATTTTATTGCAATGCGTGGCTGCAATATACAGGCCCTCAATTGCAGTTAAACATTGCAGTAAATGTGCATGCCTACTCTCACTGTTCTTATAATGAGAGGCAACCAGATCTAAAGCTGGCCGCAAACGTACGGTTTCTTGATCAGGTTGCCGAAACAGGGATTCAGATTCGTCATTCCGTCAGCTTTGCTCAAATGTTGGGTTTTTTCCATCAGGAATTAGTATTACCAGTACGAACGGTAACGCCACCGTGTCTAGCTAGCTCTGAGTGCCTAGTGCGAGTTTGTTTAACGTTAACGCGATCGACACGTTAATGAGATTCGGCGCTCCGATTGGCCCGCTCCAAGCTCTTGGCCAATCAGAGAGCCAAACGCGGTAATCGTTTCGATCGTGTTAAAGTAAAAACAACTCACACTAGAGACTCTGATGTATTCAGAATGGAAATTTCCTTTCGTGTGCGGCGGTACATACAGAATGTTAGCGAGCGCTGCGTTCGGAATAACGTCATACGTTTTTTTATTTTTATTCAGGATACACCGGCGAGATTCCGAATCGAACGACGGGAATTATTTTCGCACGGAAAATAAAAGTACGTGTGTGATATATAGCAAATTCGTATAAAAAGTGTGCATTCGGGTATCCGAATCTGAATCTCTGTTTCGGAAACCTGATCAGGAAACCGCATGTTTGCGGCAAGCTTAACTCTGGGACTTTATAAACAAATCTGATATAAAAATCGTTCCCGAGCATGACAGTCCTGCGTCATCGCTTTTCATCACAGTTAGTACCATTTTTTATTTCAGCTGCTTTTAGGGAATACGGTTTATCGACTATGTATGGTCGTTGACATTGTGGACCCCTGAAGAACTCAAAAAAGGCACTTGTGCGTTATATTCCGTTAGAAACGGCGAAATATTAACCAATAGGATTGCATTAAATCTCCGCTCCAGTATGCAATCCCGTTGGTTAATATTTCTCAGTTTCTTCGCTCCGCAGCCTTGCTCCGCTTCAATGGACAGGTAGGGTTAATGTTGGTCATATTTCTACATAGTACGGAATATAACGCACTGCATCTACTAGAGACGGTAGTATTACCCTGTGTGTAGAGCGAGGTCAGTGACACTTCACTCGTGTGAGTGAGTGTGACACACGCGCGCTGTGTACTGTAGCACTAGCGGAGAGCTGAAGCGAGATAGCATGTTGTGTGTTCTGTGATTACTTCCAATAAATACAACACAAACACTAGTTTAGTTATTCTGTATATCTATTATAGCTGACCCGCGCAACTTCGTTTGCGCCACATAAGATAATTTCCCCCGTTTTTGTAAAAATTTTCATTGTCGCTCCACTCTTATTGGTCTTAATGTAATATTATATAGCTTATAGCTTTCCTCGATAAATGGGCTATCCAACACTGAAATAATTTTTCAATTCGAACCAGTAGCTTCTGAGATTAGTGCGTTCAACCAAACAAACTCTTCAGCTTTATAATATTAGTATATGTATTTTAGTACTGATGGGTATGATTGCCCAGTGGTCAAAATATTGCCATAATCAATTTCAATAAATATATTAAGAAATTCATATATTAAAAGAATGATATTATCCACCCCTGCACCTTGCCATTGAGAGGCATGGTCTACTAAATTTGCTTATTCAAATCCAGCTTTATGCTTTTGTCATTTTACTCGTATAATTATGATATGGTTTCAATATATCGTAACAAATACCGATTCACTATTTGCTTAATATATATTTTTATAAGCTGTTTTTAAGAGACTGAAATGCAATTATTTTTTTTTATAAACACGTACAGTCAGCGACATAATTGGCTAAACATTAAAGACATTTGTAATAATAATAATAATATTCTCTGCCACGTACACATAACACCATCTAGCTCAAACTAAGCAGAGCTTGTACTATGGGTACTAATAGTATTTTATATATGGAAACTGTACATTTTTTGATTTACAATAAATAAATTGTGACTTAATTAACAATGCTTCAACTATAACTGTTGTAAATTATTAGGAAATATAATAATTGTGTATGATACAGCAATTCAAAATCTATAAATGTTTATCTATTTATGTCGCGGACAACGTTACATTCTTACACGCGCACCAACTCGTAAGTATCGCACTTACACATATAAACACATTGTTTTATTTGTTCGCTTACACACTGTACCCTGTACAATTTTAACATATTCAAATATCATATCATCATCATCATCATCATCATCATCATCGGGCTATAATAGTCCACTGCTGCACATAGCCCTCCCCTAATGAGCGCCATAGCGCCCAATATCATCATCATACCAACTTATATTTTTATATACTTGTAAATCTATTATTGCATATTATAATAATAGTTAGGCGACTCGAGTTCAATTTTGTCACTCGTATACAAACGATTCGAACACTCGGTTAACTCGAGTCTACAGCAATAGTATAAACTGTATGGTATGCTGCAGAGGCGAGTGGCGAGGCGACGGCAGCGGAGCGCGCGGCGCAGGGCGGGGGCGGCGGCGGCGGCGGGGGCGGGGGCGGGGAGGCGGGGGCCGCGCCCGAGCTTGCGCCCGCGCCCGACGCGCGCGCCGCCGACGCGCGCCCCGACGACAAGCCCGACAAGGACAAGGACAAGGACAAGGCCAAGCAGGACAGGAGCCGTCCGATATCCAGCACTCCTATCTTGGGCACTCCCTGGTGAGTTCTGCTGAGTTACCTCGTAGCGACACTACTGACGCTTTAGTTGTATATAGTCAGGCGCAAGTATGCAGTAGCGCCGCGCGGCACTCGACTCCCCGCAACCACTCGGTTAGGTCGTAGTCCAATATGTATATATATAAGTACATATTTATAACTGGTATCAGTAAATATATGTAGCCGTAACTAACAACGAAGTATTTCATTTGAACATCCACAGCAACACATGATGACTCTGCATACCTACACATTTTTGTTACAAGTGTTAGTAGTATAATGTTGTTAGCTAGAACTTGTTCTTATTACCTACGCTTTATTTCTTATTGCTGTTGTTAATAGGGAAGTGACGTTAGCCAGAATTTGAGAGGTGTTAATGTAGATAGTTGTTATATAACACGCTGCATACACACACATGCACAGGAAACTAGTACTAGCCAACAATACACTTTCAAGTGTAATATGATTGGCTGTAGTTTCCTCTATGTTAAAATATACAATTCTTCCGACATTTAAAACTAAGTCATCTATTCCATAAGTTATTTTCGAAATAGCCATGTTTACATCGTCCACAATTATGGGAAATAATAAATAAGTATCATTTGCAAACAACACTATCTCGTACTTTTCCGTCCCGCGGTATAGTTAACAGATAATATAAACTTAAAATAAAGACGGACCGAAGATTGAGCCTTAAGGTACTCTCCATTTTAATTACATACTATCAGGCAATAGCTTTTCATTAATATCAACTTTTTTATTCTTATTACTCAAAATATTTTGCTCTGGATCTCTTTATACTATGAGATAAAAATATCATCAGCTGAATTTTTACATTAATGTAATGTGTAATTTCCAGGTTAATGTTTTATGAAGTATACAATCAAAAGCTTTGGACAAGTCACGAAAAGTTAAAGCACTTATTAAATTCTCCCAGGCGTCAAAAAATCTTTCCATTAGTAGTCTTTTACAAGGTCATCCCCGGCATCAGCTCCTAGGAATTTAACTAGCAAACCACATTACAATAGCAATTTTTGTGGTGGGTAGTAAGCAGAATTTGTTTTGTGCAGGTGTGTGGTGTGGACGGGCGACGGTCTGGTGTTCTTCTACAACTCGGCGGCGCACTCGTCCGAGTGGAAGCGCCCCGCCATCCTCATGGGCCGCGCCGACGTCGACAAGGCCGTCTCGCAGCCGCCCGCCGCGCTGCTCGAGCTGCAGGTCTGTTCTTACATTGTCTTGTAAAATTCGTCTCTCTCATGACCTTTATTATCCTTAACATCCTTATGGGCCACGCAATCCTCATGGACCGCACCTTCCTCATAGTTCACATACTCCGTGCCATCCTCATGATTCTAATAGCGCCATCCTCATAATCCCAATAGGTCGCGTTATCTTCATGCGTCACCCCTCACGATTCTCATGGACCACGCCATCCTTATAATTTTCATGAGCCGTGCCATCCTCATCAATCTCGTGGGTCGGACCCATACTCATCATCATCATCTTCATGGCCATTGGTAATCATAAATCATCATAAATTTGCCATTAGCTCATGGCAAATTTATGAGTATGGTACATACTCATAAATTTTATTATCCTCGTGGCCTATGCCATCGTCATCATTATCATCAATCGCATGGGCCGTGCCATTCTCATAATTTTTATCATCCCGTGGACCCTGCCATCCTTATCATTATCATTAACCTCATGGGCCGTGCCACCCTCATAAATTTTATCATTCTCTTGGTCAGTGCCATCCTCATTATTTTTTTCATCTTCGTAGTTCGTGCCATCCTCATAATTTTTATCATTCTCGTGGTCAGTGCCATCCTCATCATTTTTATCATCTTCGTGGTCCGTGCTATCCTCATCATTTTTATCATCCTCGTTGTCCGTGCCATCCTCAACATTTTCAAGTCGGTAGTTTCTATATCATTATCTTTGTTGTAGCGTAAGGACAAGGATGCGGCGTCGCTGTCGTCCATCTCGTCAACGACGGGTAACAAGACCAACGGCGAACTGAAGCGCGCCGCCGACTCCAGCAGCGACGACAGCGGTGACTCCTCCAAGAAGAACAAGCTCGAAGATGACGGTCAGTACCATCAACACACCCTCAATAGATGGCGAGACTCTCGGACTGCCATACAGATGTGTCGGGTGTCCTAAGGCAACAAAGACTGCAACTATATAAATGATAATGTGTGTGTGCGTGCAGACAAGCAGAAGGTGGTGTCGTCGTCGCTGTGCAGCGGCGGCAACATCGACGTGGGCGCGGCGGCCGCCGTCGAGGCGGAGACGCGCGCGGCGCGCGAGCGAGGCGCGCTGCCGCACCACCAGCGCCTCCGCGCCTTCCTCCACATGCTGCACGAGAAGGAGGTCTCCGCCTTCTCCACCTGGGAGAAGGAACTACACAAGATCGTCTTCGACCCGCGCTACCTCATGCTCAACTCCAAGGAGCGCCGCCAGGTACGTACGGTGACGTAAAATAGAGAGCAGTAAAGAAGAACAAAACGCACGAATTGAGGTCTCCAGACCCCGTACTCCTCGAATAAAATGCTCTATGAGAAGGCAAATTTCTTGCGACACAACTAAATTGAAATTCCTATACTCAACAACATCTACACCGATTTCTCAATGGCGTTTGACGTGGTTGATTACAGTCTCCTTATACAAAAGTTGGCTCATACACGAATTTGTGGCTCGATACTTAGATAGCATAAATCCTACATCACTGCTCATGAAAATCAGAGACTACAAATCTATAGCTAGAATGGTCGACCCGTTTGGAGTATCCCAAGGCGCTCACCTAGGACCGCTCTTCTTCTTAGTCTATATCAATGACCCATGTTTTGCCATAACATGCAGTTACCAAATATTTCCAGACGGTTTTAAGTTATACAGAACTATTTCTAATCAAAATGACATAAATTGACGATGAAAACCCTAACCTTTGCCCTTTTCTGTATCTCTGATAATTTGTATGCAACATTTAATGAAGATTGGTTGAATCGTTAAAGTATGAAAGCGTAACAAACAATCTCACATTCGCATTTATAAAATTAGTTAGCAATTAGCATAGTAATAACTTGCGGTTAAATTATTAATCCTTTAACTATTTCTGCTGAAAAGATTAGGAATTATCATGAATGTGTATGATACAGCAATCCAATGTATCACAAATGTTTATCAACTTAGCTGACTGTATCAACTATCGCATATAACATTTATACGTCAAAACTAACGATTCTAATAAGTTTTTATAGTAAAGTCTCCCGTTTCTCCCTCCAGGTGTTCGATCAATACGTGCGGGACCGCGCCGAGGAGGAAAGGAAGGAGAAAAAGAATCGCCTGGCGCAGAAGAAGACAGCATTCAAGGCGCTCATGGAAGAGGCCAAGCTGCACTCCAAGTATGTAACCAATATATATTTAGTACTAACTCTCGGTTCAGCGGTAAAGAGTTCGACTTTGTGGTTTTATTTATTGCTGGCTGTCCCACGGAAACTGGCGTAGTGGATGTCTCGCCACTGCGTCGAGTGCTGTGGTCATATTTTTGTGTGATCCACAAATAGTAATAAATATTGTGCTCGAAGCGGAATAGTGCAAGTTGGAGTACGCCCGGGTCCTACGACGTAGTTGTCCCTATCCAGAGGCATTCGGTGTTGTAAAACTTTTTTTAAATTATGGTGTTTAGTGGGTAAACTGGCAGACGGAACGCCTGATGGTAAGCAATAACCGCCACCCATGGACAGCTTTTTAAAAAGGAGTACGCTCTTTTCTTGTAGGTTTGAAGGTTGTATTAGTCCGGAAATACCGCAGGCAACTGTTCATTCCACAGTTATGTTGTGCGAGGCATACATTTTCTGTAGAAACGCACAGTTGTGGACTGCCAACCATCTAAATAATGGAAACGGAAATGCTGTCGCGTAGGACGATGGCGAAAAAAGGTGGCAGGGATTTTTCTATTGCAATAGTTGTGGTGGACATCCAGGGTGCGTTGGCGGGTTCCATTCTTTCCAATAATTTTAAGCCTAAATTAAATGAAGAAAAAGAGCAGCGATAGCTCAGTGGGGAGACCAACAGACTGCAATGCAGAGGGTCTCGGTTTCGAACCCACGTCGCGCACCTCTGACTTTAGGAAGTTATATAACTTTTCGAAATTATGTGCGTATTGATTGACAATTATCGCCTGCTCCGTGCCTCGGAGAGCACGTTAAGCCGTCGGTCCCGGCTGTCATGAACATCTATGGCAGTCGTTATTGGGAAAGTCAGTACCCTCCAATATCCTGACACTGGTCTAGCCTTAGCGTATCGTTCGCCTTCGGGTTGCGGAGGTCAGGTGGCAGCCGCTCCGTGTAAAAACTGATATCCAGTCAAATCCGGTTAGACCAGAAAAGCCGACCCCAAGTGACTTGGGAATAATAAAGGCTAAGAGAGAAGATTAAATGATGAAAAACCGCTGCCTTTCTTATTTCGGATATGCCAGCCAGAATCTTTGTATGATAAATGTAAATTATTATTTTATTATCAGGTCTTCATTCAGCGACTTCACATCCAAACACGGACGCGACGAGCGCTACAAAGGTATAGACAAGGCGCGCGACCGCGAGACTTACTTCAACGAGCACCTCGCAGAACTGCGCAAGAAGGAGAAGGAGGAGAAAGAGAAGGCCAGAGAACAAGTGAGTGAGCGAGACAGACGATGTCGTGTGGACCTGTGTGGGGCTCACGTGGTTAGATGTTGTTTGGAGGGTCTATCCGTTATACAAAGTTGTGTTTTCAAAGATTGCTCTCAAATCAGAGAAAGGCCCGCGGCTTTGCTTGCGTAAATGTAGCTTAGGTTAATAACAGTACTTTTTCGTAATTAAATGTACCCTATGTCCTTTTCTGTACCCCTGACAACCTGTATGCGAAATTTCAAAATGATCGGTCGTGTAGTTAAGGTGTGAAAGCGTATAAACAAACTCACATTCACATTTATGATATTAGTTAGGATTCGTGAGAAATGCAGTTTCGATCCGGAGGCGTGGATACTAGAGTAGGTGACTCATATTTTTTATTATTTAAGACAATTTGTTACATTACCCAAAGACAAAGATTTTTTGAAATAAATAAGTTACAAGCGTTTCAAATCTGGAAGTAGGGGTAAATGTCAAATGATGGAAAAAGGATACACGATACAAACTGTGACGTCACCGCTATTCACATAGATTCACGCCTGTTTCCCAGAGGGGAAGGCAGAGACTACGGATTTCCATTTGCTACGATCCTGACGCACTTCTCTTTCATCACATTCCTCATACACGGTCGCCGGTTTAAGGTGCTCTTAAGCTGGCCTTTGTCCAGAACGTCCCCGAACTGATCGAGAAACGTTCGCTACTATTCAAGGGAGATAGATATCATTACAGCCGCACTTTTTACAATATCCATATTTTAAAATATTAGTTACAAGGGAGTCATTTTACAACAAATTTTGATACTGTTTGCACAACTTGTTTTTTTTTTTATTCCTGTTTGCTCTTATGTGTAAAATAATTTAAGAGATCAAACGTAGTCAAGTATTCTATCGCAGTAGCGTTAATTAGTTCAATAATACTTGCACTCACACAATTTTTTGTCTCGTGTGGGATTCGAACCCACAATACTCGGCGCAGTGGCAGCGGTGAGGCGACCACTTAAACCACTACGCCAGCCGTGCAACCAAAATAAAATAAATATTATTCCATTAAGCGAAAATAAATTAATAAAAGCAAAAAAAAAAAATACGAAATGACACCTCCAAACAACTTCTAATCATAATTATTATTATTACAATCAATAATAATGTCTTTAAAGCGTGAGTTTCATAGTACCGATTGCATTCGAAATATTCAAGTATACTTAATTTGCTTAATCAATATTGCTGCGCCGGTACTCATGTGTATACTGGGGGTAAGGGACGGCGTACCGTAAACTTTAGCAAGACGTCTTACTATAGGTACTGAGAGCAGCGATAGCTCAGTGGGGAGACCAACAGACTGCAATGCAGAGGGTCTCGGGTTCGAACCCACGTCGCGCACCTCTGACTTTCGGAAGTTATATGACTTTTCGAAATGATGTGCGTATTGATTGACAATTATCGCCTGCTCCGTGCCTCGGAGAGCACGTTAAGCCGTCGGTCCCGGCTGCCATGAACATCTATGGCAGTCGTTATTGGGAGAGTGTCGACACAATAGATCCCACTGGGTCGAAGTGTCGCCGGTCTGCAATGACTGGCCCCCACATAAGATAAGATAAGATACTATAGGTACTTATCACGACGTGAACTTTTATTTAAAAAAAACGCCAGATTAAGGTTTTATATTGATTAACATAATTACGCGGTGCGCGATGGCTTGCTACCAACACAACACAAGGCACCGCTCGCGCCGCCGGGCGTGACCTCTGCGCGCGCGCAGAAACAGCTGATCAGTTTAAGTCATGACGATTTAATTACATTACTATATTTGAGTAAAATGTGGTATACTTTGTTTTTATTAAATTAAATGGATGGTTTATGCATTATGTTATGATTCACAAACAGAAAAATGAAAATTTAGTGAAAAAGTTGTGTTTTTTCCTAAAGAAAATTGCAACTATTTTTATTATAGAATAATGGTCTGAATCTACTATTTCAGTTTTCGGTACACCGTCCCTTACAACCAGTATAGTTTAGTCAAAACATTCGAATATATCACGAATGCAAAACAGTACATGGTTTTCCGTTAATTTCAAATACTAGCAATGCTGAGCTTCTAATAGCAAAGATATGCGAATGTTTAATATTTAATGTGACTTCAATCGATATGGTAGACATTTTTAATAGTCTTTTCAGCGAGTTTTGGTTATCATTTTATTATTCGATATACATCTAAACCCGGTATTATTATGGCTTGTGTAGATGACGCAATCATATCTTTGGCTTTACTTATAAACAAGTGAGGGCAATGTATTGCCATAAATCTAAGAGTTCGAAAAACAATATAATATGCAAAGGTCACGTGATACCACATGACCTTGAGGTCAAAGGTCGAATGGCGCTGACCGCGAGTCTCTAGCTCTTACAGTTCTTGAGGTGAAAGTTGTATAACAGACGGACGGACGAACGAATGGACAAAGCTGTTGTATAAGAGTTTTTTCGAACTCTAAAAAGACAACGTACACAGTTGGAATCAAGACTTTGTCGCTAGGTCTTTACAAACTTACTCTTAACTGTGACTGCCACGCTTGAGGTCGCGGGTTCGATTCTCGCACTAGTCAAACATTTGTGTGCATAAACATGGATGTTTGTTTCTGTGTATAATATGTACTATTTACAAAATGAAAGTATATATGTCTGTTTATCCATTGTCTAGTATCCATAGTACAAGCTGTGCTTAGTTTGGGCTAGATGGTGTTGTGTGTATATGATAGAATATTATAGAATATATATTATTATTTGTGGATTATACAAATGATTGCCCCGTGTGGGATTCGAATCGACAACATCTAGCGCGGCGGCATCGACAAAACTGGTTTAAAACTGAAAATAAACATTAGTTGTCTGCCTTTATACAAGATTATTTACCAAAAAAGTACATAAGGTTCATATCTAATTTATATTCAAATACCTTTTCAAAAATCATTAAGTCATTTAGATTACAAAATAACATTTGTAAACATCAAAGTCGTTGTTGTATGCTAGTTGCTAGGTTCCGACAAAGGCCTCATGATTGATCGCGTAAGAGCAAACCAAGATGATTAAACTGATGTCAAAATATTCTAGGGCACTTTTCACGGCGATTGCCTTATATCAGTGGCGAAATGAGCCAACAATCCTAAAACACTAAAACACTCGATTCAGAATATATAACTGTATATTATATACAATCTAGCACCATCACGACTTAAGTGCGTTCTGGTGAGCGCATCCACGAGGTGGTACATATTTAAAATATGTACTTTATCCTGTTTGGACATAGCTAATTTAAACGTCTCACACAACTTACAATTTTAAGTACACGACATATTTGACGTTATGTAAACACAATGTTTACAATTTACTTTAAATCCTAACTAATTTTATAAATGCAAATGTGAGTTTGTTTGTTACGCTTTCACGCATTAACTACTCGCCCGATTATCTTGAAATTTCGCATACACATTGTCATTGGTACAGAAAAGAACATGAGGTACCTTTATCCACAAAAAAATAGAACTGCATCAGCGAGATGACATATGTACATTTACGCAAGTAAAACTGGACAAAATCTACTTTAATTGTGAAAGAAATTATCTCTGCTTGTAGCTAAGAGTACATAATGGCTAGAGGCAATATTTTTTTTGCAAATAAAAATGGTTATGTCACTATCAACGACACAGTGCGTCCCTAATTCGATTCCCGTACACAACAAATTATGGCCGAGTTTAGTTGTAATTCATGACGAATTAAAGTGCCTCAAAATGTTTTATATGATCTCGCTGATAAGACTAGCAAAAATAAAACTATCATCTTTTTCAGTACGAAGATTTGTTGTTATACAGGTTCGAATCCTGGCCGACAAAGTTAACATTATGTATTTCAAATGTGTTTTATTACAGAAAATAATTTCATAAGTTTGTTACAGTGATGGAGTATATTTTATCTGTCAGGTTCGAATCCTGGAGTTTTCGTTCGGGGCGTGATCACCGATACATCGGGTTCGATTCCCACCTCGGTCATTTATATTTTTTGCATACAATATTATGCTTTAGCGAATTGTTTTTTGAAGATTTTTAATTTTTATTCTTGGTATCGTTTTTAAAATCATTTTGTATTTTTTATAAGTCTATCCCCACAGCTGATCATGACGTTATTAAAAAAATAACGAGTTATGTCTCATAATTATAACTAAATATTTAATTAAAAACGATATCAAATATTTATTCTGATGATTTCAATACAATACATATGATAATTTTACTCTATATACAAACCATTTTTTTAATGCGATAGTGTTTCTTGAAGACCCTCTCTCTCATAAATATGTCAACTGCCCCTCTGAAAACGTTGAAATTAACTACAAACTATAACAAAATAGCTTTTGCCAATCTATGTATATTAGCAGCTCAATACAACACACAGAAATAAAGTCCCATATAAATAAAATACTACTCGACGCAGCAATGGAAAGCGTTCTTAATCTTGCTCGTAACTATTTATTTCCGCCCCATACTCGGACCCACTCGCCCCTGAGTCGTGTAGTATGACGTATCTTCACGAGAACACTGTCGCTCATAGCATTGAGATAGCTACTAGCAACGTTGTTTGTGGCTTAGCGCAACGACGGCGCCGGAGCGGAGAGCAGAGGACGAGGCCACGCCGGAAGGGCGACGGAGTGGCCGATTGACGACTTTGACGTAAATTGGGACACACGTAACAATGATAGGGGCGATAGTAACATTAATATGGGCATTTGTAATACTGGTACGGGTTGTCGTCAGATAATAAGTACGGGCAATCGTAAAAACAGTACGGATAGTCGTAACAGTAGTTCGGACAGTGATGACAGCAGTAGGAACGATAGTGACATACTTATGGACGGTATTTTGATGAGCAGTGACGTTAGAATTAACGACTTCTGTCTAAATTGGAGCACACATGTAAATAATAGTGGCGGTGGTAATATGGGCATTTGTAATACCAGTGCGGGTCGTATAATAAGTACGTATGATCTTAACAATGGTACGGCGAGTCGTAATAGCTATAGGTTTATCTACATGGGCGGTTTTATCATGAACAGTAATAGAAGTATCAATAGTACCGTTGGTCTTATGGTCGATATGTATGGTCTTGAAGGTGATTTGAACTTAACGGACTGTAATAACTCTTATACGGGTGTTCGTGTCATCGATATGGGTGGAAGTATCAACAATACGCGCGGTAGAAACAGGAATATTGGTCGTAATATCAACAATATAGACGGTCAAAACCAGAATACGGACGCTCGTAACATGATTACTAGTGGTAGTAACACCAATACAGATGTTCGTATTACCGTTATGGGTGGTAGTATCAACAATACGCGCGGTCGAAATAAGAATACTGGTGGTAGTATCAACAATACGAATGCTCGTATCACCGATACGGGTGGTCGAAACAAGAATACCGGTGGTAGTAACAGTAATATGAATGTTAGTATCATCGATTTACCTATACCGGTACTACAAACATCCGGATGTAGCACCACTACGGGTGGTCGAAACAAAAACACTGGTGGTTGTATCACCAATGCTAGTGGTCGAAAAATCAAAACTGATGGTAGGAAAACCAATATGGATGTTGATGTCGGTGTTCGTATTACTAATACGGATAATCCCATAACCAAAACGGATGGTCGTATCCACAAAACACGTATACGTATCACAAAAACGGATGATCGTATCACCAAATCGGGTGGTCGTATCACTAAAACGAGTGGTCAAACGACAATACGGACAGTCGTAACAACAAAACAAACAGTCGAAATAAAAATATGGACGATCGTATCAATATTACGTGCCGTAGTAACACATGTACCGATATTCGTATCACCGATGTGGGTGGTTGTATTACCGATACGAGTGGTCAAAACAACATTACTGATGGTAGTAAAACCAATATGGGTGTTCGTGTTACCGATGTCGGCGGCAGTATTACTAATACGGATAATCGTATCAAAGAAACGGGTGATCATATTTCCAAAACGCGTATCCGTATCACCATAACAGGTAGTTGTATCACCAAAACAGGTGGTGGAAACAAGAAAACGCGTGGTCGAAATGACCAAGAAAATAACGTGAGTGCCGATTTTCGTATCACCAATACGGGTGGTCGTATTACCAATATGGATGTTGCTATCACTGATATCGGTAGTCGTATCACCAATACGGATGGTCGAATAGATAGTACCACAACTCCGGATGTTCGTATCAATGATATGGGTGTTAGTATTACGAATCTGGGTGGTAGCAATATAAATCTAGGCGTAACAAGCAAGAATCCGGGCGTCAGTAGCATAAACCCAGGCGTAAGTAGCGTGACTCCGGGCGGTAGTATCAAGAATCCGGGTGTAATTAAAACCAACACAAGTGTTCGTATCATCAATATGGATAATTATAACAATAATAGTGCCGGTATTATCACCAATATCGATCGTCGTATCTATATTAGGGGCGGTCGTAACAACGATACAGCCGATTATAATAAAGTTTGTGGTAATAGGATCGATAATACACGCAGTTGGATGTCTGTCTTGGCCCATTCGGCTCTGTGTGGGATATTAGCCCTTATTTATTATTTTATAGTCGGTTGGATGAGAGGACATCGTGAATATCTACTACGTTAGTGAAAACGCAGATTCTTTTGTAGAAAACGTAACAATTTTGTTCCTGCTGCTGCCTTAAAATTTCTTTTTGCGATTATATTGTTGTCGTCGCGAAATTTCTGTCTTTAGTTGCGTCCGAATTCCTCTGCCGTTTTTGTCCACAACATATTTCTCTATATAAAAAACTATGTGTTGTAAAAAATTCGGTTCGTGAAACGATTGAATATCTATATACTTTACGTTGTATCGAATAAACCACTCGTAAATATACATGTCTACTGATCGTTCTTTTAAATATAGTAAAACTGAATATCGTCAATCGGTCACACCAAGCCGCCAGAAAAACTTTTAAGGTTAGATATGTTTTAAGCAGCTCAATCAAAAATTCAATCAAATTAACAATATATAGAGATAAAGCGAAATGATTGGCAACGCTGCCCCTTTGATGTTTATAGGGGCGTTTATAATTGATAATCCCTGCCCCTAATTAATTTTTATTATGATATATATTAAGACAATGTTTTAGTGCCTAACAGAAGCGTATCTTAGAGAGAAAATTAATATGAAAGAACCCAAAAACAAAAAGTATACACATTTTTTAATAGTTATTTATATTCTAGTTAGGCACTGACACAAATACTTTAGTATTTCGATAAACAATTAGTCCCGTTATGATTTTTAGTAAATATATATACTTGTCCCATCATGGGGCGTTTAACGCCCACATAAACATCATTGCAATAGAGAAGTTCTTCATTTTTATTATATAGAGTACTAATCCCCCAGCTTCGAGACGAAATAATGCATGCGTATGCGTGAGGCAGTGTTGCCACACTTAAACGGGGAAAAAGAAGTGCACTGGCAGCACCAAGGTTGCCAGTGTAATAAGTACACTGACAACACCAAGGGTGGTCTATAATGTTGCCAGTCTTGCAATGGTGATGGGACCATGGAAAATGTAAATAATTATTCGAATTAGCCAAAAATAGGAATCAAAAACTAATTTATTTATTTTTCAGCGATGTTTTTAAATATTTGTTTTATACTGCGTACTTGAAGAAAATTAGGATTATTATTAAAATTTCCTATATTAATTTTCTTTTTGGACGAAATATAATAATTAAATATAAAGAGAAATGCATTTTTAATTGTTAATAGATTATTATTGAGAAAATATATAGAAAATGTAATTATAAAGAAATAATTATCGAGTAAAATGGAAATAAAATTAGTTTTACATTTTTTATATTGGGTTTATTTTAGCGATCTTTGTCTGGCATAACTGTTTTATTATGGGTTCGAATCCCATGCGACATAGCTATATATTGCACATTTGAGTAGCACTAATAGAATTTCTCAGAATTTTATATTATCTTAATGAGAAATAATTAAATACAATCATGCTTATATCAAAATTGTAAGCAATACGATTGAAATACAATATAATCTAATACAAATATCATGGGTTCGAGTCCCGTACAAAGAATTTATACGTGCAATGATTTTATACCTATATAAGCTATAAAAGTCGACCATAATATAAAATTAAAAAAGTATAGATAATAAAAGTAAATATTATATTTAATAGAATTATTTGGGTGTTTAAAGGTAAATCATAAAGTCTGAAAGCGCGAAACGTCTACTAGAAACGAAAGTGTAATACGGTTTTTTTTGTAAATGTACCTCCCGCATTAGGAATGATATCTGTATCGCGGGAGACTTCACAAACATTCAAACAACGGACACAAAGAACACCCAGGGTCGGAACAACTCTTTGTGCATCACAACCATTTGTGGATCACATGGATTTAGAATTTTGTCAGTACTAACATACGGATGAATATCTTTTAAAACATAATGACGTATGAAAATACTCATAAGGAGACGAGAAGAATGCGCGTATCTCTGTTTTTTCGAAGATATATGCGTATTCAATAGTTAATTATCGCTTGCATGCACCGTTAAACGGTGAAGGAAAACATCGTGAGGAAACCTGCATGTCTAAGAGTTGTACATAATGTTCTCGAAGACATGTGAAGCCTGCCAACCCGCAGTGGGCCAGCGTGGTGGACTATGGCCTAACGCTTCTCACAGTGAGAAGAGCCCAGCAGTGGGACTGTTTAATACAGGGCTGATATTATTGTATCTTGCTTGAATTTGTTTATCGTTATGACAGAAAAATGGACCCATACACAAAAAATTTAAATTATTTTATGTGAAAATGAAATTTAATAATGGCCTCTATTTCATTAGCTAGTGCTATTTATGTTATACATCATGTCTACCCTTTCGAAGTTACAGTCTGTGTATGTTGAAGAAACCATTCTTAAATGTGACCACAACTAAATATATAAATCATAGATGTGACTGTGAAAGAACAGCGTGCGATGTCCCTCCAACACAGAAGTAGGATCCTCCGACCAGGCTGGGTGATCGTGCCTGACGGGCCGCGGCTCGACGGTTGATGTCGAGAGCTTGTATATAAATATACTTAGTCGCTGTGTAAACTCCACTTGTGCGATGCAGAATAGTATGACGTCATTTGAGCGCTTGTTGTATGTAGCGCCATCTGTTAGATGTAGGCGGCACTTCTTTGTCTGTGCGGAGTCACCACATGTCCTCACGGTACTTAACCGGTCGTATTCCGCCGGCTCGCATACCAGCCGGCAGATTTGTACCCGTCGTAGGCCGGTGGCTCGCATGCGAGCCACCAAATTGGCGCCAAAACACCGCGCGCCGCCTTCGCTTAAAACCGTATATTACCAACCTTACCGATCAAAACTGATTGCCTATTGGCTACGAATAGCCGTACAAATCTGCCGGCTGGTATGCGAGCCGGCGGTATACGACCGGTTAAAATCACACGAAAGAGTGTCCAGACTAAAAGCGTCCAAGCCACTGCGCCGAGTGTTATGTGGGGTTCGATCTCCACACACGAAAAATTGTGCGATCCACAAATAGTTGTTCCGGGTCTGGGTGTTCTTTGTGTCCGTTGTTTGAATGTTTGTAAAGTCACTTGTGACAAAGTAATGATACATAATGGTAGTAGTCTTTTTAACCTTTTGAGCGCCAACCTATGCCGAACGCGATGTGTCTTCCAGCGCCAAGCTATTTATTAATTTGATAAGATTCACTAACGCTTGTATACAATGTTTCTTATATAATAATATGTAAATCTAAAACGGTTCATAAATTTGGGCTTCTTTAATTTTTCTGTTTTTAAAATGAACCAACACCCCTATTGAAGTACAAGTGAGAAACGGCAATGAATTGCCGTAAATGTTAATAGTTCGAAAAACAATATATGCAAAGGTCACGTGATGCCACGTGACCTTGAGGTCTAAGGTCATAGTCGTTTTGGAGGTATATCGACTATGCTGAGTCGAATGGCGCTGACCGCGAGTCTCTAGCTCTTACGGTTCTTGAGTTGAAATTTATATTTTTTTTCTTTTTTTGACCTCAAAAAATGTAAAAGTAGGTTTGTAGGCAATAATAAAATTACGCATATAATAAAACAAACTTTTCTTTTGTTGTATTTTTAATAATAAATGTTACGATTAGACATTGTCTTTTAATAAAGACGTGACGTGGAGGGCACGGAAACGTTTGTCTTCTATACAAGACCGTGGCGCGCAAAAGGTTAAAAATGAAAAGTAGGAGTTAGTTAACTATGAGTCTCTGGCACTCTTCCTAACCGAACGAAACGCAGTAACAGACTTTTTACTGTAACGCCGATTCCTGATAGAGGAAGGTAGTTGAGAGGTCACAACTTCCTCAGTGGCACAATAAATAAATGCGATAGCTGTTCATGAGGTCTCGGGTTCTCCAGGCCAAGCAATGTTATTGGGTTTTAGATCTCTGTTCAATTGTCTGTATGTATTCCCATGTCGGCCTCGATGGCGTAGTGGTTAGTGTAACCGACTGCCGCGCCTGAAGTCGCGGGTTCGATTCCCGCACAAATCCAACATTTGTGTGCATGAACATGGATGTTTGTCTTGGTCTGGGTGTTTCTATGTATAAAACAGGAGTATCTATTAAAAAAAAAGTATATACCTATGTATGTTTACCCGTTGTCTAGTACCCATAGTACAAGCTCTGCTTAGTTAGGGCTAGATGAAGTTGTGTATATGTGATAGAATATTATTATATAAATTAACTGTCCCTAAGATCAAATCAAATATCTTTATTTGCTAAATAAAGGTATCGTTATGTTGAGTTTATAATTAAAGAAGCTGTGTCCCCCGGTTTCATTTACGATTATGATTACTGCTCCGCCTCAGAGATTCTTAGCGTGATGTTATATAGCCCATGTTGCTTTTTGATAAAGTAGCTTTCAAATGGTCTAAAAATTTTAAATATTGGTACAGGCGTTTCTGAGCTTAATTATTACAAACAAAGATCCAATCACCCTCTTTCCCCCCGCCCGCTCCTTCTCCTTCCCACTGCCTTAGGAAAGGCAGTGATGCCACGCGCAAGTGATGCCTCTGGTGTTGCAGGCGTCCTTAGGCTACGGTGACCACTTACCATCAGATGGGCCGTAAGCTAGTTCGCCAACTTAGAGGATAAAAAGAAAAAATTTCATCATATATTATTGATACCTATAACATTTAATACCTTAAAACACCCGCATCACAAACAATATAAATTATTTTCAATTATACATAACCATAGATTTTAACAATTATTATCTATACTTTATTATAAGCCATAGACGCTAAAATACTCTTTTTTAATAAACCTGTACCCAATATATGCTGTAAAATTGGTTCTATTTCCAAAGACAGAAATATATTAAATATAATAAAGAAAGATTTATAAAAGATATAGAAAACATTTAAATAATTGGTAATCGGAAGTATTTTAAATAGTGAAAACTACTTTAACTCTTGATGTTTAAATGTGTGGGTTCGAATCCCAGTCTGGACTATTTCGATTGTCTGTCAGAAATTACAAGCTTACAACTAAGCGAGGATGAGACTGCGGTATTTTGTCAGACCGCAATATAACTAGTGAAATCTTGGTGTTAGACACCTTTATTTTAATGAGATAAATTAATACTCTTTTTATAATTAAGTATTAGCTTTTGTGATCGATAACCTAAAGGACCCGTTAGTGGTACTTGGTCAATAGCCAATGTGACATTTTTCCTAGCCTTTTCAAACCATATAATTGAATGCACGGATGGCGTAGTGGGTAAGTGGTTGTCGCCACTGCCGCCGCGCTGTGGGTTCGAGTCCCAAACGAGAATATTATTCATGTGATCCACACTAAAGATTGTTCTGAGGACTGGAGTACTCAGTGTCTGTGTTAAAAAAATTGTTGCATGCAAGTTAATTTTGTGTCAAGTACGCTACACACGAGTTGATTATTTTTATTTATCAATATTATATAATAATAACAGCCCTATATATGAATTGTCCCACTGCTGGGCACGGGCCTCTTCTCAGTGTGCACTGTGCGGGTTGACAGACCTTACACATTGAGAACATTATGGAGAACTCTCAGACATTAAGGTTTCCTTAGGATGTTCTCTTTCACTGTTAAAGCGAGCGACATTAACTATTTAATACGCACACAACTAGAGAAGTAAGAGATACCTTGGGATGGAACTCGAGACCTCTGCGTGGAAGTCCAACGGTCTCCCACTGGCATATCACTGCTTTTCAAAGCAATATCAAAGATTTTTATGTTGGGTTTTTGTTATATAATTGATTTATGGTCATTCTAATATAATTCAAACCATATTCTAAAATAAGCTGGGCTCGATGTCCCATTAGGTCAATGAATTATAGTAAGCAAGGTCAGAAGATTTCTGACTACTTGAAAAATCTGACAAAGCTATTGGCTGAAATATTAAACTTATAAAAAGATATATATACTTCCGATTACCAACATTGTAATACTAATCATAATAATTCTCTTTCAGGATCTAATCTCTCTTTCTATCCACAGGTTTCTAATATATATACATCTCTTTTCAGCGTTTAATACATTTTTTATTTTTTTTTAGTATTAGATATGTTTCTGAGCGAACAAGAAGTGTTCTTGTGATTTGTTGAGATATGCTTAGCGATTTTTTTTTCTCTTTGTCTGTCTGTGTAATTTGGAGGAGGTTTTATGTTCCATATCCATCATCCTCTATTTGATATAAGCTCCGCTCCCGTGGCTCGTAGCGTGATGGTACATAGCCTATGTTACTTCTGGATACAGTAGCTTCCTAATGGTAAAAGAATTTCTCAAATTGGACCTCTAGTTTTTTAATTAATTAATTATAAACAAAACTGCACAGATAATGTTTTTTTATGTGCCTCGGAGAGCACGTTAAGCCGTCGGTCCCGGCTGCCATGAACATCTATGGCAGTCGTTATTGGCAAGTCAGTGCCCTATAATATCCTGATGGTCTAGCCTTAGGGCATCGTTAGCCTTCGGGTTGCGGAGGTCAGGTGGCAGCCGCTCCGTGTAAAAACTGATATCCAGTCAAATCCGGTTAGACTAGAAAAGCGGACCTCAAGTGACTTGGGAATAATAAAGGCTAGGGAGAAGAAGATAATGTTTTTTTAACTATCTTCTGCAATAAGTTCAAAAAGCCACCCAAAATGCGATCATTGGTACTCGTGATTTATTTAATAATACAATAAAGTACCTCTATCAAGTAGAAAATCCAATAAATATATATTATTTTTTAGATCAAATTAATGATTATTATCATACATACTACATAGTTACATAGATTATCATTACAGAATCTATAATGCGATAGTGTACTAATAATTATATAGATTAGCGGTCGCTTAGTGGTCAAAATTCGACCAAAATTCCTAAGCTTGCTACTTTGTTATCTGTTTTTCTTTATTACATATAAATAAGGTATAGGTTACAAAGAATTGTACGACGTCAGACGAACAATGCCGAAATACTACGAACGCGATTCGACTGCGTGTGTCAAATGCATGGTTATGTGCGTGTAGTGTTTTTTCATTAATTGAATGTGTTCTAATGCATATTTTATAAAATTATTAGGATTCGCCCCTCCTTCTCCATATAAACTTTAACTGCCAAATTTCATTCTGCTCCGTCCACGCAATTTTGGTAAAAATGGGTACAAAGTTTTTGCTTCACGTATTAATATATAGATTAAAACATAATCTACATCACACCTCTTTGCATAGCATAGATGCCGTAACACCGTGCCAAGTCTTGTGGGATCGATGGGCACACGGGACAAATTTGCGTGATCCACAAATAGATGTCTAGTCTGGTTCTTATTCCGCTACTTTCAGTAGGAGTTTAAGTAACTCACTCACTGTCCGTATGTATGTTTGTACCCGCATCACGCAAATATGACTGCGCAAAATTTAATGCTGTTTTTACAGTTATTTTGCTAAAGGTCGTACTTAAAATCTGATGCATGTTTCACCTTGATACGCCGTCTATAATGAGTATTTTATGTATAGATTAGTTTCTTCAAACATGCAAATTTAAAAATACAGATAGATATCTACTTCCATCTTTCACGCGTACAAAGTCACGGGCAAAAAAAAAACTTGTTTAAAATCTCTTCGCTCCATTATCCTCTTCCAAACGCACAAATTCAATTACACGAACACGAAATATCTCCACGAATCACCGCCCACACTTCTAACAAGAACACGAACAAAAACCATTATCTCTTGCTAACTCTTTCTCTATCTCATTATAGGTCAAAAACGAGTTCATAGCGCTGTTGAAAGACAAGAGTGTGGACAGACACTCTCGCTGGATCGATGCGAAGAAGAAACTGGACTCTGACGCGAGGTACAAGGCTGTTGAGAGCAGTACCTTACGAGAAGACTATTTCAAAGAGTATTGTAAGATGGTTAAAGAAGAGAGGAAGAAGGACAAGGATACTAAGGAGAAGAGTGAGTTCTTTTAGTATTATTGTAGGTACTAAATACAAAGGCCTCGTGACATCATCAGAGGAGCAACGATTTGATTTAGAAGAGACAACTCTCGCACTATGAATAATTCCTGTATCGCGAAAAACTTTACAAATATTCAAACAACAAACACAAAGAATACCCAGACTCGGAACGATAGCATAGATTGTGATCGTTTTTTTTTTTTGTCTCGGTATTTGAATTGAACCGCGAGCACCTCCTTACGGAAAATATTAGTAAAACAAACAATATTATGTTGATTAAAACAAATGGCCGTGATCTTCTAGCCAGTTCTTATTAGTTCTACGCTTTGCTTGGCTAAACATGGCAACGAGAAATTGTTAATGTAAATTAACAGTTATGAGTATAACTTTGACATTCATAAGTGTTACTTTGTGATATATGTAAATAAACATATTTTTGAACTGTTTTTTTTTTTTAAATGAGGCAAACGTTTTTGGTAGACATAATGATTGATAATAAGTTTACCGTAAATAGTGTATGTGGGTATAATACCTACCCCTTTGGGGCATAGGCGTGAGTCTATGTATGTAGGTATGATTTTTTTACAGTAAAGTGTAATGTGTTATATATAATTTCAAGCATATTTGTAACCGGGCAGATACATACATACATAGATTCACGCCCGTTTCCCAGAGGGGTAGGCAGAGACTACGGATTTCCATTTGCTACGATCCTGACACATTTCTCTGGCTTCAGTCATTTTCATCACATTCCTTATACACGTTCGCCGGTTTAAGGTGCTCTTAACCTGGCCTTTGTCCAGAACGTCTCCGATCTGATCGAGAATCCGGGCAGATCAAACCGTAAATCTAATCAGCTCCACCAAAAAATAAAAAGAGATTGTCCTCACTTTCAAATTAGTATACAGCGTGTAACAGAAAGGTGTGGTCATATTTTAAGACCTTAATGTATATTTAATGAACAACCTAAGTGCGTAAACCCAGGAGCAAAAACAACATTTGTTTTATTGACAATTTCAAACATTATATTTATTTATTTTTTAAAATATCAAATCTAAATCATTAATTGAGTTATAAAATTGCGCCTGGTCATTTTCGGGTTCATGTAGCTCACCTGAGTCAACATTTAGTGTTCTTTAAGTATCAAAAAGACTGTTTGATATTGATAAGTCGGTAAAAAGAAATCGCTATATCTTAGTGAAGATAATGTATACGGATTCATTTGTCTCGGTTTTCCATTGTACAGGGGCTATATTATATGACACTTGAATATGACCACACCTTTCTGTTACACCCTGTATATATTTTATTTACCTATAATATTACATATTTACTGTATAAAATTCTTCTTCTTACTCTTACTGTATAAGTTTCCTCTGTTAGTATAACTAGACGATGATAAAAGACATCATCAATCAATAAACTTAAAACGATGTCTATTACAGAACGGGAGCGCAGCAGCACCAAGAAGGAGAAGCGAGACAAAGAAAGAACAGAGAAAGAAAAAGACACCAAAGAAAAAGAGGAGGGTAGCACTAAGAAGAGCAAGAAAAAGGAGAAAGCAGAGGTAAGTAGTATTTAAACAAGCGATGCGCGATTGTCACTGGAAAATAAATCGAAAATTGTATTCGAATAACGATTCATTCGTTGCTCTCGAATAACAATCGATACATTGTAACAATCGTTGCTGTACTTGATAAATATAAATATTTAATTAGACATTACACAGAATAGATTAGTCAACGGTTTTTTTAGCATTCGGTGCAGTTTAGTTATATTTTTATTTCAAAAGATCATTACCTATTTGGGTTTCAAATTACTAGTATTCTTGTAAACCCTTTCAGCTAAACGCTCGTGTTACGAGTGGGTTACATTTTCGCAATTTTTTTTTGATTAATTGAATTCGAATAGATAACAATCGAATAATTTCAGTAACAATTACGCATCGTCACTTTAGACAATTTATACAGTGCACAATATTAAAAATTTATTCTCCAAATATATCTTTAACGTAACTAGTTTTTGAACGCGGTGTCACTCACGGCAATGCATATGACTATATGAATTAAAGGGATATGACACAGTATTGTCTTACGTTTACGCGATGGTTTCATATTAAAATACTAATATAATAGCAATTTATTGACTATTTCATTTTACACTGTCTGGGACGGTTTGGTTTGTGGGAAAGGTGTAAATAAAAATCATTAAAAATTAATGCTATCCGTGTATTATATGATTCTATCACATACACACAACACCATCTAGCCCAAACTAAGCAGAGCTTGTACTATGGGTACTAGACAATGGATAAACATACATATATACTTTTTTTTTGTAAATACATAGGTACATATTATACATAGAAACACCCAGATCAAAACAAACATCCATGTCCATGCACACAAATGTTTGACTTGTGCGGGAATCGAACCTGCGACCTCAGGCGTGGCAGTCGGTTACACTAACCACTACGCCATCGAGGCGTTTTTTTTTAATTAAGAAAATTGAGGATTTTCCTAAAAACCCGTGGCTATTATCGGAGTGTGTTTCCTTTACAATCGTGTTTTCTCGTTTTATTAACCATCGTTTTATGAACACTTGGGTTCACTCGATGGTCACCATATTAAGCTTGTGAAATCATACAAACATACAGTCTCATGCCTTTATCTCAGTAGATAAAGGTATTTGAAGCCGCGGTAGCCTAATGGATAAGGCATTGGACTTGCGATCGAGAGGTCGCGGGTTCGAATCCCAGACATTGTATATTTAATTTCATTCATCATTATTGTATACTATGTTACTCGCTGATAATATAGCTTTCTAATCTATATATATATATAAATCAATTGCTGTTCGTTTGTCTCGCTAAAACTCGAGAACGGCTGGGCTGATTTAGCTGATTTTGGTTTTGAAATGTTTGTCGTCCAGGGAAGGTTTAAACGGTGAGAAAATATAGAAAAATTCGTTAGGATAGGTGATACGAAGTACACGGGGTTATGTAGTGGTGAATAATGATTAAAATCGGTTAAGTAGTTTTTCAGTAAACCACACACAAACATACAAAAAATCAAATATTTCCTCCTTATAATATTAGTATAAATAAATATTAGTATAAATAAATATTAGTATAAAGTAATGGCTTGGGAAATTAACTTTAGCCAAATATAGTTTCACATTGTGCACTGTATAACTATTGTCTGTTAATGTCCTTTGTATAAATGCATTCAACAATCATCACTTAACATGTCTTGTGTATTTGACGCTTGATTTAAACTGAAATATTTTAATATACATACAAACAAAATATATCGAAAATCAGCTTCAGCAACTCTCCAAAAGTAGTCAATGGATTGATATAAATTTTTACTCATCGTTACTCATTTTTACTATAGCTAAACTGTTTCACTGCTGGACACAGGCTCCTCTTACTGTGAGAAGAGGCCCGTGTCCAGCAGTGGGACAGTTTAATACACGGTTGATATTGTATGGCATTTCTATATAAGGCTGATTTAATATACTTTTTAACCCGAATTTTCACGGGAAATAAAAAATATATATTATATTTTTTCTATAGTGAAGCTGAAGAAGAATTATACTAGTTTTATTATAAATTACAGAGAATGGTTAGAAAATAGGTCATTAGTATAATTTTGAACAGTTTAGTCAGGTAACACTTGAAAGCTCAAATCCAGCGATACCTCTTACGCACTTCGGCTATTTGGCGTGATAAATATATATGTAAAATTTAATATATACATAAAACAGCATTTATTTTCTGTATAGTGTAATTATACTTTAAGCTCATATAATGGGTTTTATTAAAATTATAGTTATAATAAAATATCACAATAAAATCTATAACAAATAGATTGATTTTAATTGATTTCTATATTATGAAAGATATTTGGCGTCAAATACATAAGACATCATAATATTTCTTTTCATTAGCGGAGCGAATTTCATCTAATCATTTATCTTATAATAATTATTATAAGCGGAACTGCGTCGGACAGGGTGTATTAATAATATTTATTATTATTATTGTTGTCCTTTCGCTCCTAAAAGGACAATGTGCATTTATTTTCAAATACTCTACAGGTACACAAATGACAATTTATATTTAAAATAAAATGGAATAATGTTGTTTTATTTACCTATGTGACCCTTTTTATGGATTTTTATATTTTATATAATTTTTATACATATAATATACGCTTGTTGGATAATCTTAAACAAAGGTAAGTTTTAATATTGACTGTAAAATATGATGTTGTTTATGTGAATAAATATGAGATTTGGATCTTATTTCGATTACAATTATAGCCCCAAAATTATTTGGTATATTATAAATGAAATTATGCCACAGTATTTAACCCGACAAGTATCGAAATAATTGGGTATATTAAAAAGTACATTGGGTTCTGTCATGCATGAACATATTAAAATAGCCCCAGAAAATAATTTAAAAAGGTATTAAGCAAACAAAATATATAACTAATACAACATTGTGTGTTGAATTACGACATACATACACATGTAAAACTTTAAAATTAATCTATATCGATTATAGAGGAGGTTGCTTCCTCGATAGCCCCGAGTGCACGTGTTTAGAAAAGCCATTTTTAATACTTTAATTTAAATATAGGTAATCGGTGAGCTTACTACTTTTCAGTGTTGGAACTCAATGAATTCAGTAGTTTGCACTCTATATTGCGTTTAAGTATAGCCTGTCATCGTATACTGATCTAGCGTATTCAAACTGGGTGCTACTACTCAGAATTACTTGAGAGCAAAAACCTTATGAAATATATTCCCCAGTAGTACCATAGGTTACCAAACCAATTCAAAAGGATGTAACAGTCTTTATTGTGCATATACGTTATAACGTTGACCCCATTTATTTGTGAACAAATGTTGTAGTAGCATCCACAATCGACTAATACAGTTATGGAATATGTAATTTTTGTATTGTATTCAACGTTTGATGACGCTGAAGACATTTGATGTTATGAATATTGATTTAAATTATGTTTCGCAACGGTTTTCTTACGATTTAAGAGGCTTAGCCGTTTGATAGAGTTAGTCCGTCCGTAATCGTCTTTATTGGCAGACGTTTAGTCCGCTGAACAAAATGGCATTTTTGACAGATAGTCCGCTGTGGCATTTTTGACAAATAGTCCGCTGAACAAGTACTGAGAGTTGTCATTAGTCCGCGAAACAATAATATCGTAATAAACTTTTCTTTAGTCCAAGAAAAAAATGTGTCGTTAATTCGCAATATGAAACTACTTATATAATACTCATATACGCAAATAAATCATTTGTTCTAATATTTGATTTAAGCAATTACTTAGTATTTTTATTGACAGTTGTATTTTATCCGAGGAATAATTTAATATTTATTGACAGTTGAGTCCGCAGTACAAAATAATACCGGTATCTAGCGGAATTTGACCTCGAAATGTGTTACTTATATATACGTTATAATGTTGATGGACAAATATGTCCGCCGCGGACTAACCCTCGACTGCCTAGTGCCTTCGACCGTTTCCAATAACCTATCTGTAGTTCAAGCTACTAAAGATGAACAAATCTATCCTTTTGTCTTTACTTGTTTTTCAATAACCTACTGTCGGATAGCATTTCCTACCGAAGTCGTCTGTCTATCGTCCAGAGGACAGATAGGTTACTAGAGATACGAGCGCTCATACAAATCAGTCTTACTTACATTTGAATAAGCGTTTCAAGTTACTCTCCGGTAGACAGCTAACTCTAGTAACATCATTTGTTTATCCGTCAACTTGGGGCGATTACGAATGCGGATAGCCGTTAGAAAATTTATTTACTACGAGGAGTCTCCCCGTGTCCATGGCTGCTGAAAAGCAACCGAAACGTCGGGGAAAGTGTAAAATTAAATTAAATCTAAATAGTTTTAATAGTTTTAATAATAATTGAATAAGCTTAAAAATTAGTAAAGTTTAAAAGTAAAAGTAGTGTAACAGTTTTCAAAATTATGTAATAAAGTGTCAAATAAATAACGCGATAAAATCCGTATATAGTAGTTTAATTTCAATGAATAATATTCGCGTAAACAGAAGACAATTTATTTTACTAATATTAAATACTCTATACGTTATAGGTAATGGAATATTAGGTATAGTAGTGATGACAGTGATATGGAATTATTTCAAATGATAACGAGATGGGTGTAAAAACCCAGGATTCACCTCTCAGACGTCTTCGTCTTCATGTGATCGTGTTTCAATTATATTTAAATATTTACGTTAATGTTGTATATAATTATATAGTATGTACATGTTTTAATAATAAATAATTAACGTACTTTTCAATAATTGCCGCCGTTGAACATCGCGCCCACTGCTACCTACTGCTGGGCATGATTCCCACTGTTGGGCATCATGTCCACTGTTGGGCATCATGTCAACTGTTGGGCATTATGACTATTATTGGGTATCGTGTCCTTTATTGGGCATCATGGCCCACTGTTGGGCATGTCGTGTTGCAAAACCCAGCACAAGACAAAACTCGACAGCAAACAGCAGCAACCAACTCGAATCAGCACACCGTCACTCTGCATATAAATGAAGCCATTTTGCCATTTAAAATACATGTGACCTTGTGACCCCTTTATCTCGGGGGTCTTTTAATCCACAGGGTCCATATTCAAATTCGACTGAGGTATGACCCCAAGGTGTCTGCACGCCAAGTTACAAGTCAATATTTTTCCATTTAAAATATGTGACCCCCGAGATACATCTCGGGGGTCTTTTGACCCCCAGGGCCCATATTCAAACTTGACCGAGGGTAACCCCAAGGGGTCTGCACACCAAGTTACAAGTCAATCGGTCCAGTGGTTCCAGAGCTATGCCTGTCACTAACAGACAGACCCACAAAGTGTTTTCATTAACCTCTTCGAAGCAGACTCAGAGGTTAATAATAGATTGTGAGGGAGACAGTGACCGTCATACTGCGGTGTGACCGTGAATAATATGACAAAATTAAATTAATTCGTGGAAAAAACTGTTAAAATGTTTTAATTCTTTGTTCTAAAGTAATATTTACATTAATAAACATTTTGAAATACGCATATTAAAAAATAACTTTATTGAAATGAAATATATTAAGCGTAATAAGAATTACGTAGTAGCAAAGAACGAAGCGTTTGAAGAGGCCTGGATAGATGAGAGGACAAAGCTATCTCTTGTTCGCTAGAGATAGATAGCACTTATCGTTTATTGTGAAACGTAGTCTATGCATAGATAACATCTTACTGGTAACAGGGGATAGTGAACTGTAATTAAACTTAGGTTGATTATTGGAAACGGCCGTTAACCTTCCAACACGCACCGACGTCGGTATAACTCAACCCCTACTTAGGGGAGCGGCAAAAAAATAACTCGGATGACATATATTTTTAATATAACATGCCGATTGTCATAATCTGCGGGTGGCGTTTCGTTACCCATAACGGAGAGAAAAGCGTTTTGTTTTTAAAGTGCAGTGGTTCATGTCAATGAGAAGTGTGTTGCAGGGGTATGTTTACGGATCGGCGAGGTGTGTTTGCGGCGTATACTACATCGGACCGGCTGAGAATGCGCTGTAGTGTCATATATATATAGTAACCACGAAACTCGTTTTAATATCGGTGATTAATCAACATTGAAACATCGTTATGATATCAGTGGCAAAAAACTCGGCACGGTTTCGCGTAAACCGCTTAGCTGTGCTAAGTTTACATAACTGAACTAAAAACTCAGCATTGTTTAGCGTTTTAATATCGGTGATTAATCATCATTGAATATCATTATGTGACAAAAAACTTCTCACTGCTTCGCGTAAACGCTAAGATGTGCTGGGTTTACATTACTAAACTAGAAATTCAGCATTGTTTAGCGTAAAAACACTAAGATGTGCTGAGTTTTAACCATAAAGATAGCAAAATATTGTTGACTACCAGTGACGAGTTCAAATATCGAAAGATAGTGCCGAGTTTAAAATCTCAGCACCACATAGCGTCAACGTTTGCTTTGCTGCTGTAAGAAGCAGATCTGCTAAGTAAAGCACGGCATAAATAATGTTGATTAGTCACTGTAAAAGGCCAGGTATATATGATTTTATGTCACTGGTATACTCAGAGTAATTTTGTATGAAATCATATTTTAAATACTTAAGCGATGAAAATAATAAAGTTAAGCGCGAAGCTTAGAAGGTATTTTAGTGTGCAAAGGATGAGTCTAGTCTAATTGTGTATGTGTGTACAAAATTACTCTGAGAACTATCAGTACGAGTTTCTTTACAAATTAATTTATCTTGCGAAGCTAGTCAAACTCAGCATTTCTGCTCAGTTTAAAATTCGTTTCACGCTATCGCTAGACATTTTACGATTAATTTTAAATCACTACAGTACATTCAAAGCCACAAGGGCGTTATTGAAATTATTATTTATAATTTGAAAGGTCACATTTTTAAATGTCAGTACTGTTGTACATGGCTATACTTTGCGCAGTCGCAATGCAGAGATGTATACGTGCGTGGAGGCTCTTATTTTATTACTATTTAATTAATAATCTATTTTAAATTAATTTTTAATTATTTTTAAATCAAATTAAAGCAGAGACTCCCGAGATTTTATGTGAGTGAAATGATTTAATTTTTATATATATTTTTGATGGGTACCGAAATATATTCAGGGTCTACATGTACCCAAGGGGCAGGTAGGCATGTATTTCGCCCAAATTTTTGTTTTACCCCACATTGGGCTGAAATATAATATTATTGCCGTTAACGAGACATTGGCAGATTTCGTGGTGCTACTGAAATTTCTTATCAGAAAAACCCATTAATACAATCCCTGTTCCAGTAATTGAGTTCGAAACCACGATTACTCGCATAAAAATAAAATCTCTGCATTCTCGATACCCTATTTTTATTTGAAAGTGTGACCTATTTACGCTCTTATCGGTAGCGAAGCCAGCCCGCAGACTATGACACACGGCCTTAGGGTAACTGCAAAGCAGACTCCGCGTTGCATAAACTCTGCAATTGTGATTCCAGTCGGAGATTACGTCGATATTGCTGAGTTATTAACTCTGCAATTTAGAATTTAATGTCTGTATTGTGATTTGCGATTGCTTGTTTATATATTGTCATGTTTATGTCAATAATTATGAATGCAAATCTTGCAGAGGTCTTCGTCGTCGTTTTAATATCTAAATTTAAGTTTTTTTATTTTCCTTTTTTTAGTTTTTAATCTAAGGCCGTGTCAGTCTAAGCTACCTTGTCCGATGCAGTAACGCTTTAAAAAAATTAACGATAAAATATATCCGCAATGTTTATGGTTTCCCTTCTTTTTTTTATTTTCATGCTGAGCGTGTTATTTTTTTAATCTTTCGTGAACAAAATGGCGTGTTCATACTTTATAATGAAACGAATTTTTTGCCTTCTTTTAAGAATAAAGGTGTCTTGTGCCATTATTTGTTCAGAAAGATACTTATGCCCCACTGTTACATTTGTCACTAATCAGACTAATATTTAACTCGCTGCATCCTTTTCTAACCGCGTCTACGTATAGGGAACCGAATACGTTTTTTTTAATATGTTCTTTATCGATTTTCTTCTGTTGACATAGTAAGAGACGGAATATAATATAAGAAAAAAAATTGTTATTAGGATTTTCTTCTTTATCTTCTGTTCTTTGATAATTACTTTTAGACTTGTTTAAATGAATCATTTAAACCAAAAATGAATAATTAAAATACACGTTTTATGATATTTCATATCTATAGTAGTTTTTTCATTCTACCATTTTATTAAAAGATACAAGAGACATATCTATTTTGCTAAATTGAGAAGTAACTATGTATTTGGTTCCTATATTTTTGTTCTAGGTTGTATAATATACAGAAGTAAAGAAATTATGATAAAATATTTTGCGATCATTCACACTTAATTTTTTGGTACAATACAATTACTTGTGCAGTATTGTCAAATGATTTAAATGTATTTCAAATGATATTGTGCACATAGCTAGTCAATGCTTTCAATATTGTGTTACCGCAACATTCAGGCTTTTGAATTACGGTAAATTTCGTTTAAGTCACAAAGTAACACTTATGAACGTATAATCGCCAAATGTCAAAATAAAATGATTAGTAAGTTAGTGAGTAAAGTACTATCCCACGTTAAGCCATAAACTATGGTTTAACGCTTTTTATACCGAGAAAAGACAGTTTAATAGAACTAGATGCAGCGAGATTAAAACAATTTGTGACAATGTAACATAAAAACCAATCTAAAACATTGTGGATATAACATGTTAAAAGCAAACACACCTAACCGTCCGTTTGTCAACAGAAATCTGACCAGTCTACCGCCGAGGAGGAGAGGAAACAACCCACACCCCCACCGGAACAGTGGGCCGATATCCTCGGCATACCCGGCGATAAAGCCGAGAACGAGAACACTAAAACCCCAGTCAAAAAAGGCCGGAAAGCATCCGAAAACAAAGCTGAAAAGTCAAAATCTTTCGAAGAAGAAGCACCTTCTCCGAAACTGCTTCGGTCATCCAAGAAGGACTTAACAACGCCAGAAAAAGCAGATAAAACGGAGAAAGTCTCGCCGATCAAACCGCCTCCAAAGAAGCGGAAACCAGAGGAATACCAGTCTTCAGAGCTGGATGACCTTCCCCTGTCCTTAGTCCCGAAGAAGATGGACAAGAAAAAGGTAGTCGAGAAGGTCAGACGGAGGAAGAAATCGGAGAAAGAATAGTGTTTGCTGTATGTGTTCTTTGGTAAATGATCTCGAGTTACAACCGCACCCAGAGAGTCATACCGTGAGAATTGAACTGTGGGTAGATCAACAAAACATTATTAGGATTGTGTTTTTTATGAATATAAGTGTACATAGCTTAAGGAATGTGTTGAGGTGTTTTTGATCATTGCGTGGAGTTGTTGTGTGTTGCTATTCATATTTGGCGTGAAATCAGAGTGTTTTTATTTTTTACTTTTTGCAAAATATCAAATTATCTGATTAGATATAGATCTAACATTGGTGATAAAACTCGGAAGCAACATATACTCTTTATATGTCTAATAAGACATTAAAGTCTATAATTGATAGCCATCAAATATGTCACGGATGTTAATTTACCTAAACTGTCTTCTAAAATGCGCCTTTCAAAATCATTATGTTGGTCGATTTTAGTGTAAGCTCTGTTAAGTTGGCATAAGCCAAAAATTTGCCCGGTTTGCCCTACAGGAAACATAATTTCCTAATTTATCGGCATTTTAAAACATTGTGTTTTTTGAAAGGCGTCGCGTATATTATTAATTAATTTTATGTTATATTGACTATTTTATTTGTCTATAATGAAATTGTAAAATACTATAAGTATTCTTAAAATACTGTATTGAACGCTCAATTTTATATTGTATAAAATAACGTCTTTGACACAAAATTGTTAGATACAGAATTCTGGATGGTCATGTAGGTATATTTTTGTTATATACGTGTTAATAAAATGACGCAAAATAAACTAAATTTTATATTTTACGATAAAAATAAAATTTGGTTTGTAGTATTTCTTTCTAACTAAATATTTGTGATAACCGTTGTGTTTTAGTCAGAAGTGTGATAGGTAGGATTCGAGCATGCGATTGTTGAGTCGCATAGTCGACTTTTTATTCATAAAACGATTGCTATTTCGATACAGAAAAGTCGATTACAGATAATTTTTCAGAGACAATGTACTTATTAATTTTGTTTTTATTTAATAATGTTACCACACTGTAAAATTAGTTGACGTGTTCTGTTGTTTTGCGTTGTTTCATAAACACTTCATATATTATAAAAATTTAAATCAATAATATTGTCAGTTGTATTTGACCACAGGTTTCTGTTACATGCCATATATTGTCAATTAATTAAATTCTGTTCTATAAACCTTTTTTTTATAATACATAATATTTAACTCGAATATAATATGGTGCATATTAGACATTATCAGAATTGTGCGGTTTATTATGATGCCTTATTTATATGAAAGTAAGATTGATATTTCAATGGCGCTGGTAATAGCATATTTGATGTAATATATATATCTCCTTATATTTATTGTTAAATAATCCTTCTCACTCTAGTAATGATGTCATAATGTTCTCGAAGGTATATGTAGTCTGCCAACCCGCACTGGGTTAGCGGGGTGGACTATGGTTTAACCCGTCTCACAATGAGAAGAGGCTCGAGCCCAGCAGTTGAACAGATTTATTATTATTATTATTATATCTTTCTTGCTTTATTCATTGTCCATTTATAGTTGTCGGCTTAGGATACTCTTAACTCGAAGTTATCAGAGAATGGCTGCCGATGTCTGTCCGACTTGCATTCTTGCCTTTTAAATGCAAGTTTTGAGTATGCATGAACATACAGCGAGGGAGAGCGTTGCTAAGATATATCGGAAGAAAATATTTTTGCTCTTTATTCGTTCTATAGCTATACTTATAGAAATACCGATAAGTTAACACTTAGCTAGCATAGCTAACTCTCAACTGAAAAGATGTCAAGTCCTTGATCTATGATTAACCTTTGATCAACGGCTCACCGCTGTTACTTAACTACTATTTAACTAACACTCAACGTTGAGTAATGTTTGTAGCTGACATATTTTTCTGATTAGTTAGCTAATAAAATCTTAACTACCCATTAAATATTTGAGATTGGTTTAAAGTAACAGTCTGTTAGAAGTCTTTGAATCTGGAAAGCCAAGTAAACTAATTGATATTCTAAAGCTGAATCCATTTATTAATTTATACGTAATATAATATGTAAGAACAAATAGAGCAAAGCGAAAGAAAGGAAGACCAAGAAGAAAGTATACAGATCGACTGAAAAATAAAGTAAATTTACAGTCATATAGAATATTTAAGCATTTGGCAACGGATTTAAAAATATGGAAATTACTCCACAAGTGCATAACACTTTTTTTGGATGGATGATACATATTTATAAGGAGATATATATTAACATACAGAGCAGTGATCAAGAACACATTGGTGAATATTTTACTGTGTATACCTACCCACGTAATACGCAAACTACCGTCATTACATTAGTTAATTGTATATCGTATAGGTCGCGCAGATTGACAGGCAAACCCGAATGCAATAACAATGCCAACGTACCACTAAGGTGGGAAAACTAAAATGGTAAACATTGAACTTTGACCGTAATCCCTCAATCAGTTGTTCCCGGCAAAAAAGCCTGCCATATGTTAAATAATAATAATAAAATTCTATCACACACACACAACACCATCTAGCCCAAACTAAGCAGAGCTTGTACTATGGGTACTAGACAATGGATAAACATACATACATATATACTTTTTTTTTGTATCATGTAACACCCAGACCAAGACAAACATAAATATCCATGCACACTTGTGCGGGAATCGAACCCGCGACCTCAGGCGTGGCATTCGGTTACACTAACCACTACGCTATCGAGGCCGCCGAAATATATGATAAACTAGTTTTTGCCTGCGGTTTCGCTCGCATTAATATAGATCTTTCTTATATTTCTTGCTTTTAAAAAGGTAAGGTGCTGCAACCATTTCTCCATAAACTACTGAACACACTCAAGCATTTAATAAAAATTTATGGTAGCTTCTAAAGCAGCAGTATGGTAAATAGGAGCATCCACTTACATGTACATAAAGGCATGATAGTCCGTAGTTTAATCTAACTGTATAAGAACACCCAGACTCAGATCTTGTCAATAAATGTGCTCTCGGCACAGTACATTTTTCCTGGTTGATATGTATGATTCGGTGTCCATTCTCGGCTGTAAGGTTGAGACTCCCACCCATAAAATTATACAATATGAACTTGGTTTTAAATCAGTCCCTAAAGAGAAAGGTTCGGTCAGACTTCAATAAGTGACTAGCTAAAGATGTTTCTCTATCTACTAACTTCAGGAATACCATCAGCTCGAATAAGTATACGCAAGCCTCTTGTTGTCGCTTCAAGCCTGAGCAGTCCACTAGCGAAATAAAACAGCAGCTTACCAGCTATTGACAGATTACGACTTATATAAACAAGATATTTAAAAATAGCACGCTTTATTTAACATATTATGCTACTTAGAGCTATCAATAACAGTGTTATTAATGATATCTAATGAGGCTATCGTTGCTAATATATAATTTAGCATTATAATATATTGATATTATTATATCGATGGGCGCTGAGAGCAGGGCGCAAGGAGAGGCACTTGTGAGGAGAGAAAATACATAGAAAATTACCTATTTTGTTCGATAACCTATATTTATCCAATCAAATACGCGCGGGATTTGAATTAGACATTACATTTACCTTGATAATATACATGTGTAATTTTAAAGTAAAAGTCAGTATAATGTGTAGTTGCAGATGCTCCTCCCTGAAAGTAATCCTGGAGGCGCCCATAATGCTAAATTATATAATGTGACTGCTTCAGCTAATATTCAATCCCTTTCCTGATCGTTCTGTCTTGCTATCGGATCACGAGGATCGTCTAAACGCGCCCCTATCTGCGTGGCTCCTCGACCGCTCACCGATATTATACCAGGGTGCGGACGGTGGCGCGGTGAGACCACCTGGTAGAGGCACCATGCGTCTAGCAAATCACCGTGATAAGCTAGCCTAAATACTGCCTATCAATCTGTGCGTTCCTATCATTAAAATAGCATTCAACTTGAAATACACATGCTATGAGAAAATAGCGCGCTATATTTTAACTGCTATGTGCAAATAACGGTGAAGGAAAACATGTCTAAGAGTTCACCATAATGTTCTCAAAGATATGTGAAGTCTGCCAACCCGCACTGGGCCAGCGTGGTGGACTATGGCCTAACCCTTCTCATACTGAGAAGAGGCCCGTGTCCAGCAGTGGGACAGTTTAATACAGGGCTGATATTATATGCAAATAACGGTAAGCTGTTACCGTAGTCATTGAGCATTTACTGAGTAACGCTCGCGGGTAATAGTCAACTCAATCAGATAGCAGTCGGAAGACGGTAAGACCGTCTTAGCTATTATTATAATCAAAAAATAAAATAGCACGCTATTTTAACAAATGCTATTTGATAGCAACTAATCAACTGCAGCAGCATGCTAATATCAAACGCGCATGTGTATTTCAATCGTTTTAATAATTATTATTATTATTAATTAATTATAAATTTATAAATCAATTGGAACAGTGTACATATAGCAAAATTTTGTAAATTTAAATTTAATTCTAGCTAAATAAGTAAATTTAATTTGAAATTATATTTTCATAATCATTGTAATATAATTAATTGATGGCACACAGCGCACGTGTCAAAGTAATTTATGCAGTACAATAGTCAAAAGTTGGTTTGACCGAGTTTTGTATTACCGAATACAAAAGCTAAATGAAAAATACGTATTTTGTGTCTATGGATTCCATGGAATCTTCGCGTTTTTAAACGACACGTTCGTGTGCTGCGTGTTATTTGACAACGCCATTATGTTGGCAACACGGTTTGTAAGACTGGCGACGTTTCAGCGCCATCTGTCGGTGAGCGAGTGAGACGTCGTTTTAGCTCAAATCGTTTAGTGTAGAGTCTGCACACACCTGATATACATACAACAAGATCAAATAATGTCTTATGAGTCCAATTGGTGAATGGTACACTTGCAGGTCGAGGTGAGAATACAGGCTCAATAAATATCTCGGTAAATATTGACCACGTACCATTTGCTAAATGTGCAGTAAATTTTGATATTATTTGGTTCAGCTGGTTTTATTCTCTGTTTCTGGTGATCTCCAGCCAGCGGCCATGTGGCCTGCCTTAGCCCTACTTGCGCGCATCCGCCAAATAATTCAATTCTTTTTGGACAATTAAATGCTCGCTGTTAAATGGTCCACTTTTGATCACTTTTGATCAACATAGCTCACAAATTTTAACTTAATCGATAGAAATAGTATGCGTCATATTCATTCAGTCAAATACTGATTGTAATATATTTTTGATATAAACAAATTAATTGATTCGTTAGGTATTATAAATCTCGTCTTGGTATTTCAGTATACCGAAAGCTTTGGACCTATTAATATTAGTACATGAAGAAAAGAAAATGTTGTTGTACCCCTTTTAAGCATATTGCTCGCACATAGGCGTAAGATTTTTGGCATAGTTAAAGTTTATATGGAGAAGGAAAGCGACACTAGTAATCATGAATAAGCCAACTGGTTTGTAGTTCTATTAAATTTTACTGCACTCAGACTTACTTAGAAGAAGTAATGTACTCTCAAAATATCTTGTCAACATTTAAAATGATTCAGAATCATTTTACTAGCTTATATTACGAACTAATCAAATCAATTATTATAAAAAATATTCTGTCTGTCAACTTGGCTCCTATCAACATAATAATGAGCTAAATATTAATTAAAACAAAAAGATCGCAATCTTTAAAAATAACATCTTTCTTTTAGAATTCGTCAAATTCTGCTCAGCAGAGCAAAAACATACGCATTTCATAATATATTTTAGTATGTATACATACAGATTTTTGAAAATGTCCTGTAATCTTGAGCTAGTATTTTTGCGAGTACTTTATTTATAGACATGTGTAATGTTCAAACGAACAGACAATGCTTGTGACGTATTTCGAAGTACCCGCATATAAATTTAGAAGCGGACGATAATTTGTATTATTGAATACATATTGCATTAATTTGCACTCATCATCGTTGATGTTGTATAAAAACATATTTATCGTAATAATTTGTATTTGTGTTCGATACAAATTGTATTAACAACGACAATAAGTTGTTATTGTATTGCGATACAAATTGTTTGTTGGTAGGATTTGTATTTAATATATTATATTAGTTGTAGTGATACGGTTGTACATATAATAGTTTTTAAGTTACATACATAAATGTTTTATCTGTAATTTTGACACTGAAAGTGTTAATGATTATGTTATTATTGTAACCGTCTATTTAAACGCTTCAGGAATCTTCGTATGCAATCGGAAACGTTTAAAATGGAATGGTGGTTTAGGTTGCGCACCGAAGAGAGCCGAGCGCGTCCGGAGATCCCCCAAGTGTAATATTTTATCGTGCTGTTCTCAATTAAGTCCGATACACACCGAAGTTATCTTCGAAATAGACAAGAAATACTGTACTCTCTCAGTGTGTGTGTGTGTGTTGCATTAAGTAACAATATGATTAAGAAACAAATAAATGTGTTTATGCCACAACATAATTAATGATAGTGATGTAAGAACCCTTGTGGATGTCTCGACTATACGTCCTTCATGACTTTTTGACTACTGTGATCCCTGCTATTCGGTTTAGTTGTCATCAAATTCGACTAGCCGTTGTTTTACATTTCGAGTCATTTCTCGTATCGAGATATATTTCTCGTTCGGAATGTCTCCTGTATTTAGAGTCATGTCTCGACTTTTCGAGTTAATTCCCGACATTTCGAGTAAATTCTCGACATTTAGAGCCAAGTCTCGACTTTTCGAGACATTTCTCGACCTACTGAGCCATTTCTCGACTAAACTTAGTCATTTCTCATTATTTCGAATAATTTCTTGGATCATACCATTCTACGAAATGTGAATTTGATGACAATGAATTGCAATAGCATATATCTAACGTATTTATGACCAATATGTCTCAAAAATGCAACATTTCCGACATTGGTAATTAATATTTCTGTCCCTTATTTATATAATAATAATACCAAGACTTTTTAATATTACTGACTGTTAGTATACTTGATATAATATTAAAATATGTAGTGATTATCCGTAAATCTGCGACGGCATTGACTTTGACTAACTGTGACACCATTTCCCCGTTTCTGACTTTAATATGTGCGTTAAAATGTTGTCGTTTAATCATAAACTATGAATAATAAAGAAGATATATGTAGTCGACTGGATTAGGCATGGAAACCATTACAGACTGCATTTTGATCATATAGTGTCCTGAAAAACAACAGCGTTTTTCACCGGCCGCTTTTGGGAACGTACCAATACTACTTGATCCATTTAAATTGTCAAGAGACGCCAAGAGCCTTTCTCCTAAACGTCTAGTTTTAACATAGTAATTCATAAATATGGATTTAAATATTATTTTGCATACACAAGGTTAGAAAAAGAAAATAAATTATTTGCGTATAGCTCGTAAAAGTTCGTTTGCGTTGAGCAGCGGTCGGCAACCCGCGGCCTGCGTGCCTTCTCTTTGCGGCCCGCAACTGTTTTGTAAATAAGGTCTATTTGGAATTATTTTAATTTCGAGCGAAATCTGAAATCCTTCCGCGAATGCCGGCACTGGCCCACAAAACTACTCCGCGGGCGCGAACGTAATGACTCGACATTTGTGATTATCTTATTTTGCATTTTTAACATAATCGATATAGATACACAAAATTATGAACAAGTGCGGCCCGCTTTTATTTCATTTAGCCACTATGTGGCCCGTGCCTGTTAAAAGGTTGCCTACCGCTGCCCTAGACGATAATGACTACGTGACAAAATCTAAGACTACCCTCTGATCTTGTGACCAAGCGTGGTATTCTGAAAACCCTCCTCTCTGGGTTCACGTAGACCTGTTAACAGGGAGTATGAGTATGTTCCCTTATATGTTAACTAGTAGTTTTCCCGCGTTTTCACCCGCGTAAGTCCCGTTCCCGTGTGAATATCGGGTTTCACCCCTTTCACTCCCTTCAGAGTGGAATTTCCAAAAATCCTCTCTTAGTGCTCCCCCACACTCTCCAAGGAACATACATGCCAAATTTCAGCTTCTTGCGTTCAGTAGTTTCGGCTGTGCGTTGTCTGTCAGTCACTCAGTAACGGAAGAGTTTTATATATATAGATAACAGATGCAATTATACGCTATCCGTGAATCCATGCCTAATATTAATGTAATTAAACTTTGAAATGGTAGATGTCTATTTATTAAATTGAAATGACATATCGTTTAGAAATCACGTTGTCTCGATGTTTGATGTTATATACAATACACAACAAAATTGACTGGACTGATGACGTTTAAGGAACTTCAACTTTTCACCGCCAGAGTTCGTTACTAACGCAATAAGTAAAACATCAATCTTTGATATGGTTCGAACTTACTACATTTCCAAATTTTATCAAAATCTGTTTTGCAATTTAGTTTTGACTAATAAGTAAAACAGCTTGCCTTTTCTTTATTGCCAAGTAGATGGTTAAAGTAGCATAACCTACTATATGGTTCAAACTACGTTTATATCAAAATTGTATCAAAATCGGTTCTGCAATTTAGTTTTAACTAATAAGTGAAACAGCTAACCTTTATTTTATTGCAAACTAGATGGTAAAAATAAGCATAATCTACAATGTGGTTCAAAATGTCTACAAATCAAAATTTTATCAAAATCGGTTTGGCAATTTAGTTGTAACTAACAGAAAGTTACTTTTGCATTTATGGATTGCGGCTCATTGAAGTTTGAAAGCAGGTGTATTGCGCTAACATTTCGGCAGTTATATTAAGGTCGTATATAATAAATGACGAGTTTATTTATCATTTTATTAATTGAGATTAAATTAATATTACTAAAATACTAAACCATTTTACACATGCTATGTTTTTTAAAATTGGATAATATCCGTTTAATTCTAGCTATGACGCATTGTTTTTTTATTGTATTTCGTGTCATTTCTTATATTTTTATTTTAATCGAATTTTCAACCACATTTTCTGCATCTTGAGTGATATACAACAATTTTATTCAAATATAAATCTTTTGACTTCGACTAATTGACTACGAGAAAGGACAATGACTATTCGACTACAAGACAAAACGAATGAGCATTTTTATAAAATAAGTACATTTAATAATGTTTTTATTTTACATGTAACAATCCTTGTACATAGTTTTATATAATTGTTTTGAAACTTAGTATCGATAATTGTGAATAAATTGATAATTGTCTATATTATTATTTTATTTATATTTCCTTATATAAACAAAAACAACATTATAATATCATAATGATGTATTGTGATCTACTTTTCCGGTATCAATAAAGAATTATATTACCTAAAAATAATACCAGCCCTGTGTGCAAAAGGCGTTTGATTAGTAGGTACAGAGAAAATATAAATTCAATTAATTTTGCCAAATGGGATCTAGTTCAGGATATGCCAGCCTAAGGAAGCCTGGTACTGGTTTTAAAATTGCGTGTTAGTGCCATAACGAGCAAGTTCTACATTAATCGAATTAGTAACGAGTATTTTTTTTTTCGAATGTTTTTCGAATAGTTACACACCGCGATAGTACCTAGGTATCGCATGGTGGAGCACACAGCGCGCGCACTATGTATAGTATTGTCGATACATTCGAATATGTAATTGTGCGTTAGCTCGATTACATATTCGATTGTAACACCCGCTCTAGGATCAATTCCTGTGTCACGAGGATCTTTACAAAATTCCATAAACGAACACAATAAACACTCAGGCTCGAAACAACTCGTTATGGATCACACAATTTTTTGTTCCGTATTGTATTGTACTTAACAACACTCTGCACAGTAGCGGTGCACTCTGCACAGTTTCGAATCCACATAGATGTTTGTTCAAACTAGCAGTTCGGTGAAATACCTCTACTCTGTACAAGATCGATAGATAAACAACCTTGTATGACGTTCTTCATACACTAGAAACCGCGACACACCGCGACGCTGCTACCGGCTGCTGGTAGTAACAGCGGTAGTGAAAATATGGTGGCCATGCACACATACCCGACCTTGGTCAAGTAGACGAATTTTGAATTTGAACTGAGGTGATGTAACCTCTGCTTTTCAGAGCAATACTCATACGAAATTTAGGTTTGCGTCTGTAATTTTTATCATATTACTCCTTCGTTGATTGTTTATTTAGAATTGTCTAGTGCCCATCCCGGGATGTTAAGTTTACTCTTTAAATTCTAGGATGGTATGTAGGGCATCGCTATTTTAAGGTCACCCCTGGAAAATAACCCTAGTTTTACCAATGAGATCGCTGCTCGCCACCGTGTTGCCAACGCTGCGAATCGTGTGTGTAATCTTTGCACGCCACCGCTTATGTTGTCTGTGTGTGGGCAACTTTAAGATTCGGTTTGTTGCTAGTAAGGAATCAGTCATCTATGGGCCTTGCGTTGAAAGTTCAGTGCATGTATGATTGCCTTTGCTACTGTGTCGACAGTTTCTAATATCTTAGGTCCCCGTTCAGCGAGCTTCCTTGGCAATTTATTGACAGACCTCTGTTGGTTCGTGCCCAATTCATTGATATTAACATTTCATTTTTCATTATTGTATTGAATTTATGCGAATGTTATACATTGACATTAAGCTACTTTATACGAATTTAAGAATCGGTTAGTAAAACCAACCAGCAAGTATTAATGATATTTTGAATTCCGTAGATAAGAACCTTAATAATATAATTAGAATACATATGTTATAGTACTAAATGTAGTGTTGTGTACAATCATCCGCAATAAAATCCGTGTATCAAGCAACATAGCGAAAAGAGCACGCTCTTTCGCTTCACCCTCCTGTGTGACACGGCATACTTTTGGGCTACATGTATACATAGACTACAGTAACTGCTTACCATCAGGGGAGCAGTGCGCCTGTCTGTTAACACAATGGTATAAAAAGGACAATAAAAACATAGTTAGTAAACCTGCACGAGAGTTATACATGCAGAACATGAAATAAATTCGACTTCGCGCTTCTACTAGAGACAAGAGTACCACGGGTATGGAGTGACGTCAGTGACACGACACTCGTGTGACTGAGTGTCGCGTGTGCAGTTGTCACTGACACGCGCGCGTTGTGTGCTGTAGCACTAGCGGGGAGTACACAGCAGCGAGATAGCATGTTCCTTGCTCTTTGATTGTACAAAATATTCTCGAAGATATGAAGTCTGCCGAGCAGCATAGAGCCAGCTTGGTAGATTATTTTATTTTTCTTTAAAATGGGGAAAGGCTTTTGATGCATACCCTTTCGCCAAAAGGCGAGGCGAGAGGATTATGTCGGGCACTCCTGAGACTTCGGGCCTACTGCCTAAAACCACCACGGTGTGCCAACTCGCTGCTTTGTATGATGGATGGATCGCTCAAGTCAAAGTCAAAGTCAAATTTCATTTATTCACTTAGGTCACAAAGTAACACTTATGAACGTCAAAGGGGTTAGTAAGTTTATTACATTTACTGAATTTACATTTATGTTAGTTGCAAGGTTCAGGCAAAAGGTTGAGCCTATGAGAAGATACCTGCAAGAAACTCAACGCCACACTTTTAAATCGCCATCAACTTATTATTTCAGTATTTTACAACTCATTTATGTACCAGGTGTTGCAGTCATTATGCCATATGTCACTGTCCATATAAAACTAAATTCTAAAAATAAAGAAATCTCCTAGAACTAGAACTACAACAGCGACCCACCCAATAGCGCCCAATTCAAACGGGGAAGGTTTACGGGCGACGAACCCTGGGCGACGTTCCGGCACGACAGAGACTTGGTAGACTAACTTAACCTCTGGAATGGACTGGATGCACTGGACCATCCTGATCAGCCAATTGACTTTAAAAAGCGGTAGAAAAGTTGTTAAGTATGATGTAAATAAGACACGGTTTATTAGTATTTTAATGCAATCCTGTATAAATAAATTTATTTATACTTATTTCTTATATGCTAATAAATATTCTACATCTTGCCAACACCAGTGAACGTAAATAAACCATGGAAGCATTACTTTTATACTAACCACAGTTTATTATTGACTACTTACTCAACTCGACTATTAAAAAATAGACGTTACTGTTAAAATTGCGCCGTCGTAAGACGCGGTTGGACTGAATGACAGAGCTCGATATTCAAATCGGCGCGCGGCCGCCATAGTAAAATTGTATGGGGGATTTGAAGTGCTTTTTTGATAAATATGTATCTTTATTGTAAACCAATAACTTAAATATTTGGGACAGACAAATTGTAATATAACAATTTATGTTCCGTTTAAGCTGTAAAATAGGATAGATTTCTACTGGTATAATCTAAAAATCACGTAACACATGCTTACATTTTTGCATTTTCCAAATTTTGTTAATTTACATAATTTTGTAGGCGAAAATAATAATTATTTTAAGTTTTTTACACGATGTAATTGTAGACACATTCATTGTTATGGTAAATGTATATTTTATATTTGTATTAAACAAAAAGTGTTGATTTTATCAACTTTACTGTGACCGCCTGTTTTGGCACATTTCGCTCGGCGCAGTCTTAATGGGGCAAGATGGGTATTAGCTGTTCGATTTTGCAGTTAATTTACTTGCTGTCAATATCAGGCACTCAAACCCATTGATATAATTATACGTTGCTATAATTATATTAATGGGTTTGATAGCTTCGCTGATTTCAGCATGAATGGGTCGGCTTAGGGAAGGACTGGTTCTCACAGAATATCGACGTGAAATACCAGTATTCCTACTGTTGTATTTCGTTCGGTGAGTAAGAGTACCGGAGGTCCAATCACCCTCTTTCCTGCCTTCTCGCTCCTTGTCCTTCCCACTTCCTTTTTCTCTTCTTCCTTTCCTAAAGGGTCGGCAACGCGCAAGTGACGCCCCTGGTGTTGCAGGCGTCCATAGGCTACGGTGACCACTTACCATCAGGTGGGCCGTATGCTTGTTTGCCAACTTAGTTGTATAAAAAAAAATAACGTGACTATGGCGAGAAAGCTTAGTTTCATTAAGCTCGGCTTACTTTGTGTAGTTTTCTTAGAGCTATTTTTAGTAGCCCATGAACATGGCTGATGATAAGCAACCAAAATGTCGAGGATAGTGTAAACTTAATAATAATATTTTTAACGAGATCGGTGTAAAAACCCAGTATTCAACTTCTTCGTCTTCATGGGTATTTTTTTTTTCGTCAGCTTTTTGTAATGTCCCTCTGGTGAGCAAAAGCCTCTCCCTTAGACTTCCAAATCACTCTGTTGGTGGATATCACCTGACCTTATGACCTTGTGACCCGTATATCTCGGGGGTCTTTTGACCCACAGGGACCATATTCAAACTCGACCGAGGGATGACGCCAAGGTGTCTGCACATGAAGTTACAAATCAATCGGTCAAGTGGTTCCGGTGCTATGCCTGTCACTAACAGACAGACACAGACCCACATAGTGTTTTCATTAACCTCTTCGAAGAAGACTCAGAGTTTAATAAATAGTAGTAACTAGCAACCAGCCCCGGATTCGCACGGGTAGTACAAAACCTTAACAAATTATACATCTAATCCGTCCTCATAAAACACTCTTTCTAATGGTCAAAACAGCACGAAAATCCGTTCGACCGTAGTAGTTTTTGAATTTTCGTCAGACAGACAGACGCGGCGGGGGACTTTGTTTTATAATATGTAATGATAGTGAAGTTCAATAATAGTAGTTAGTGTAATAGTATAAAAAAAACCTGTTTTAAATTAAACGATGCGATAAAATCCGTATAAAGTATTTTAATTATAATAAATAATAATAATAATATTCTATTACATACACACAACACCATCTAGCCCAAACTAAGCAGAGCTTGCACTATGGGTACTAGCCAATGGATAAACATACATAGGTATATACTTTTTTATTTGTAAATATATACATACTATGCATAGAAACACCCAGACCAAGACAAACATCCATATCCATCCATGTTTCACTTGTGCGGGAATCGAACCCGCGACCTCAGGCGTGTAGTCGGTTACACTAGCCACTACGCCATTGAGGCCGTCATTCATCAATTATTATTATAATATACTTTCATGTTTTATTGCCGTTCACTGACCAACATCCCGTCCGAATGCAGTTCCTCTTAACAGAAATTTTCTCACACTATTCCTCCTTCCTAACCCCGCCTTCTCCCCCAGGAACCAGCCCCGGAGCCGTCGGAACCGGAAGTGGAGGACGTAGACCTGACCAGCGACGGGGAGTCGGCGGCGCGAGCCAAGGAGGCGCGTGCGCAGGCCTCCATCAAGGAGAGGGAGCGGGAGGTGCAGCGAGCGCTCGCCACCAGCCTGAGGGACCGCGACAAGGAGAGAGAGTACCACAAGAGGGACGAGGCTGTGCAGGTATGTCTAGTGTTTGAAGAACTAGAAAAAGAGGATTTTCTCAATTGGGCTGTACGTTTTTGTGTATGTTTGTAACGCGGTTACTCCTCCAATTATATAATAAATAAATTGATCTTGATGATTATTTTTCTGTTTGGTAAATTATACTGTAGAGATGGTCCCATATAATTTATACCGAATCTTATTCAGCGCTTTTTGGAAAATCAATGAAATTAAATGTATACTTTGATGACGTTTTCGTTTTCTGTGGTTCCCTTCAGCAAAAAATCTATATTTTCTACATTTTACTTTTAAGTTTATACGTGTATATAGTCTTGAAGTCGCTACAAGGTTTATTTTCTAGAAATTAACTTTAGGACTGGTGACTTCTGTATATCCGATAGCGGTGCTTTACACAACACAACAATATACCAGGGTTGTGAGCTCAAATCAAACCAAAAATCTTTATTTGCTGAAGTTGTATCCCAAACGTGGTCAGTTATTAGCGTGATCCACAAATTCCGAGTCCCTCGCAACACGGGACTTGATCTCTAAGCCTGAATTTTGTGAAGATAAATAGCTGGTACCTAAATTGGTGTGTCTAGGAAAAACTGATCTAAGTCTGTGTTGTTTGTGTTCTTCTTGATTGTATGCTTCTACAGTCCTAGCGACACAGGAGCTCTAGGTCATGATATATCTCTAAACAAATCCTTAGTGCAGAAGTAGCCTTAAAAAGACAAGTGAGAAACGGCAATAAATTGCCGTAAATCTTAGAGTTAGAAAAAATGGTTCAATTAATATGCAAAGGTCACTTGAAACCACGTGACCTTGAGGTCAGAGGTCAAAGGTCATATTTATTTCCGGGGTATATCGACTATGCTGAGTCGAATGGCGTTGACCGGGAGTCTCTAGCTCTTACGGTTCTTGAGTTGAAAGTTGTATAACAGACAGACGTTGTATAAGAGTTTTTTCGAACTCTAAGAATGGAAATGTGTGTTTTAATAGCTGTCGCAAGTCTGGGTGGTCTTGATATCTGCGACAATTCAAATATCTCATTGCACGCATTTTAGTCAATTGTGACCTAGACGGATTTCGAAACTGGACCTATCTCAGCGGGCATCACAGCCTATAATAATGATAATCTTTAACAGCACTTCAACGCGTTGCTGGCGGACTTGGTGCGGAATCCTGATCTGCCGTGGAGGGACGCTAAGAAGCAGCTGAAGAAGGATCACCGGTACAGCTTGGCTGAACTACTCACTAAGGATGATAAGGTTCGTACTGACTACCTCCTATTATAAGCTTATAGTTTAGTAGACAGAGACTACGGATTTCCATTTGTTACAATCCTGACACACTTCTCTGGCTTCATTCACTTTCATCACATTCACACACACTCGCCGTTAAGGTGCTCTTAACCTGGCCTTTGTCCAGAACGTCTCCGATCTGATCAAAAAACGTTCGCCTAGGTCTTCTCCTTGCTTTCGTACTTACACTTAAGTAATATGTGGTCACATTTTTGAGGTCTTGTCGTGTATGCTGTTCTCCTATCAAGTCTTAGATTACCAGACATATTTAAAATCCATTGTCTGAACTGATTCGGTGTACCACTGCGACTCAATAAATTGACAACGTCGAAGTCACAGAATTATATGAATATACATAGAAATTATTCTGGAAACGGTAAGAACAATAAGAATGTCCTTCAGATAAATTTTCGCTCACGGCGGCAAATTTTAATGGTGATTGGCCATCGGTGCAAGAGATGATAGTGCACAAGTGTAGTGCGTAAACACAAGTGCACTCTCTGTTCCCTCACTCTCATAGTGAGATGTGACGTCACCGACACGAGCGTGTGTGATGCCACCACCTTTCTGATTCCGTCTGCTATTGTGAATTTCTTGAATGCAAACCCCATTATTTTGGTTATCTCGACCCTGGATTAAAACCTAGTCTTTAAGCACAGTAATGGTAGATTTTTTGTCAAGAATGGATGCTTAGCTTTAGCACGAAGTCTGAGATTTTGCTTAGGTTAGGTTTAGGATCTAAAACTATGGCTGCCTAAATGTATGATATTCACTTTTGACAACCCCTTTAGGGACATTGGTATGAGAATAATCTTACGCCTAAAGTGATTGGTGGTATTTTTTTTTATATCTACTAATATGATAAAGCTGAAGAGTTTGTTTGTTTGGTTGAACGCGATAATCTCAGGAATTACTGGTTTGAATTGAATAATTATTTTAGTTTTGGATCGCCTATTTATCGAGGAAGGCTATAGGCTATAACATCACATTAAGACCTATGGGGGAGGGGGGGGCGCAGTAACTATAAACGTCGGTAAAATCGCGGGCATAACTAGTTCTATATAGGAATGTATAGTATTAGAAAATACTATTGTACCGACTCCATAAAGATAAAGTAGTTTTAACGAATGTCAAGAGATGGCACTATACTCAATCCCTAAATCTACCACGGTAGACTAACTCGTTGTCTCGAATGGTGGGTGGGTCGCTGGAACTGAAACTACATCAGCGACCAACCTAGCAGTGTCCAACGCAGTCAGGGAATGCCTGCGGGCGGTGACTCTTAGTCAACGCCCCGACAAGACAGAGGGCGTCATTCCGACTCAATGGCTGGCGGAAGGTAGTTAGCTACATTTACGTGAGCGCAAAAGCTAGTGTTCTATACACTGTCCGTCTGTTCCAGGAGCGTCTGTTCAGCTCTCACACCTCGGCGCTGGCGAGCCGGCGCCGCGACAAGCTGCGGGCGCTGCTGGCGGAGCGCGGCGTGTCGTGCACGGCGCACTGGCGCGACGTCAAGGCGCTCCTCGCCGAGGAGCCCACGGCGCCGCACTACTCAAGCGCCTCGCAGGTAGGGCCCTACTACACATCAGGGATGTTACGGATGCAGATTCTTTCACATCCGCGGATGCAGAATCGGATACGAATATTTGTAGGCTCGCTGATTTCAGCATGAATGGGCCCATTCGCGGCTCATGCGGCTCGACCGGGCAAGGACTACCCTCTCACAGAATATCGACGTGAAATACCAGTATTCCTACTGTTGTGTTTCGTTCTGTGAGTGAGAATGCCGGAGGCCCAATCACCCATTTATCTATCTTTATTTACATAATATTTTTCTAAGATGGAGCGTGAATTCCGCGACTATCAGCGCGACAAGCAGTCTGCCGCGAAGACGGCGATGCGACAACTGCTGCTGGAGACGCGCTCCATCACACACAAGAGCCTCAGCGCCGTCAAGGACAACCCTAACGCGCTGCAACATGTGCTCGATGCGCTTAAACCCGACGCCAGGTAAATTGTCGCAGGGAAATCTAGTTTTGACTGGGTCTATAGTCCAGTCAAAACTAGTTCTGTCTTTATCAATGTTATAATATTATACATAGATGTCGCCAGATTAGAGTTTATCAAAATAAACTAGTATTGCTTACATATTAGCTACAGCCTAAGTATATGTACCTAAGTTGATTTTATATCAATACATGCAGATTATTTAATTAAACCGTAATTGGCTCTATTGAGAGAGCTATACAGGGAAATGTGAGTGTATTGTAATACACCTTTGTCAACCCTTTGGGAACATCTTTTACCTGTAGTACAGTTCAGTTGGCCGGTCAACCGGATTATGGATTTTTTTTATCCATTGTACAGTTGACCAGACCAAGGAAGATCTAGTGCTTAAGCTAGATAACCTTTTTCATAACATTTTAGTGAAACTAAAATAATCTGAAATTATTTAATATTGACATTCTGTTGACATTGATGTATTGATTGTGAATAATTTGTAGTTTTAAATTGTATATCCACGGAAAATAAATATTTTCCGTAGTTCGGTTGACCGGACAACTGAACTGTACTATGGGTAACAGATCTTCGGGATGATAGGCGTGTGACTAGCATGTGATATATATTAAGTAAAACTAGTAAAAATATTGTTCGCCTCATATGATTTGTATAAAATTAAATCTATTTACCGATGCAAACTTGAAGACAACATCGTACATTTTGTTGTCACTCCAAATTAACCCTATTCTCAATGTTTTAGGTATTCCATTTTCTTTATTATGAACAGTTTTGGGATACGTCACATGAAATTCAAGGTATCTAGTAGCTCCGGCAAAACTAGTTCTGCCCAGTCAAAACTGTATCATCTTGCAGGTACACGGCTCTAGACCACATAGCTGAAGAGCGGCAGCAGATCATCACGAGCTACCTGGAGGAGCTGGAGAAGAAGGGTCCACCGCCGCCTCCTACCGCTACTGAACCTTCCAGGAGAACCAAGCAGTGACAACAGGCCCTCATCGCTAGAAGGTACTACCCACGTCACCCACTACTTCGTCCGCGTGGAATTTAACAAAAAAGTATTTGTGCAATAAGCAGATTTAAAACAAAAAAGTAGCCTACGTTACTCCAAAACATCAGCTATCTGCCAGTGACAGTTTCGTTAAAATCGGTCTAGCCGTTTCAGGGATTAGCGGGAACATAAAAACAGACAGACAAATTTTTCAGAACGTGATATTTTTTTTATATAAAGGTAACTTAAGTTACTCCACGACATCAGCTATCTGCGAGTGAAAGTCACGTTAAAATCGGTCCAGCGATTAGATGGAACGAACAAGACATACAGAAATTCTAAAAATTGATGTTTTGATATAAGTACCGTAGTGTATACTATATACTTTCATATGCATTGTAAAAAGCTGAAACATTATTTTGACATTACAAACAGACACTTCAATTTTATTTATTTGTATAGATTAACGGTCCCGACAGAAGTACTGCTAAAACAAGGCTTAAAATCCTAGTATTTTAAATGCGAATGTGAGTTTGTTCATTTGTTACGCTTTCACGCCTTAACCACTTGACCGATCATTATGAAACATATACAGAAAAGGACATAGGGTACCTTTTATCAGTAAAAAGTACTGTGCCCAAATGATAGAGAAATTTTAAATAAAACAAGTGAGAAACAGCAATAAATTGCCGTAAACCTTAGAGTTCGAATAAATGGTTCAAGTAATATGCAAAGGTTACGTGACCTTGAGGTCAGAGGTCAAAGGTCATATTTATTTCCGGGGTATATCGACTATGCTGAGTCGAATGGCGCTGACCGCGAGTCTCTAGCTCTTACGGTTCTCGAGTTGAAAGTTGTATAACAGACAGACGAACGAACAGACGGACAAAGCTGTATAAGAGATCTGTCGAACTCTAAAAAAATAAAAACGAAGGCGAGGCCAAAACTATTCCGAACTCTAAAAAAATTAATACCGCGCTGGGGGCAAAATCTTGTAAAAAATATAATATGATGATGTGAATGGAGCAGTCGCAAGAGGCAGGCGAACGTTTCTTGATCAGATCGGAGGAGTTCTGGACAAAGGCCAGGTTAAGAGCACCTTAAACCGGCGAGCGTGTATGAGGAATGTGATGAAAGTGAATAAACTAGAGGTGTGTCAGGATCGTAGCAAATGGAAATCCGTACTCTGCTACCCCTCTGGGAAACAGGCGTAAATCTATGTATGTATGTATGTATACCTACTGTGTCCAATTGCGCATCTGAACTATTGGCTTCTTCCGCGTGGTCAAACTGAGTTGACAAACTGATTTGACCACAAGGAATTTCACATTCTTCGTGGACAAACTGTTACATATATAACCTTTTTACCATACTGTATATGACACAACCTCACTGTACAGGAAAATAAAATGACATTATACAATACATATTACGTCATATTCTATGTAAAGTCCTTGCAGATTGTTCTGTATTATTAGTATTGTTCTTCAAATATGGACATAAAATTTATAAAACGAAAAAAGGGAACGGTTTTGCTATTTAGCGGACGCCAATATTATAAACTGCGTACCTATAAAAACGGATCGTCTTTCTGGACTTGCAGTCGTCGTAAAAAAGAAAAATGTCGGGGTTCCATTACTTTGAAGGTACTTTACTATTATTTTTTGTCATTTATTTTTAGCTAAGCCAATATTCTTGTATTAGGAGCGGGTTCACGTTAGTAGTGCAATGAGTGGGATTCGAACCTGCGACCGATCGCGAATCCGATACCTTAACCATTGGACTACGGCCGCTTATAAATCTATATCATACAGCTACAGCTCTGTTTGTTTGCTTTTAGGAAAATAAAATATTTAAATGTACTGATCATTTATGTACTGCTGACAACTATAAGAATGAAGTTGATATTGCCGTTGACGAGTTAAAGCATAAAGTTAAAGATACTGTAAACACCATTCCAGAGATGTATACCGAAATGAAAACGTCATTAGTAAACAAGGACCCGAATTTGGAAAACAAAGTTCCGTCTTTTGATAGCGTCAAAACTGTATTATATACAACCAGAAAAAAAACTTGCTTTAATCATTTCAACGACGTCACTGTTCCAGAAAAATTTCAGGTGTTTATTTTGGCAGATTATAATACAGAGAAACGTCGTATTATAGTTTTTTGCTCCGAAAACAACTACGAAATTGTTAAAAAATCCGATGAATTTTTTGGCGATGGTACATATTACAGTTGCCCAACTCCATTCAAACAGTTATATTGTATTTTTGCTGATTTATCAAAATCGATTTCTGCAACATACGCTGCACCTGTTGCGTATGCCTTAATGACTGACAAAACGGAAGAATCGTACTACATATTATTCTCTATGATAAAATCAAGATTGGGTTGGTCACCGAAAATATTTCACGTGGACTTTGAAACAGCTGCAAGTAAAGCACTACTACAAACTTGCCCTGAAGCTCAAATTGTACACTGTTTTTATCATTTCACAAACAGTCAATGGCGAAGAGCAAAGAAATTAAAAATAAAAAGTAAGGACGGAAAGAGAGTTGTTGGTTTATGTGCCGCACTTGCTTTATTACCTGCAGATAAAATAGAGGAAGGATGGCAGTATATTAATTCTGACTGCAGTTACACTACAAAAATTGAAAAATATTTAAAATATTTTGAGAAAACGTGGTTAAAGAATAAAATATTCAGGAAAGACTGGTCAGTTTTCGGGCAGAGACATCGAACAAACAATATAGTCGAATCATTCAATAAGGAATTAAACAAATCTATGAAACGATATCATCCGATCACGGTTGCTCGATTACTGTGCACTTTGTTAAAGAAAGAAAACAGTGATCCAAGACCATCCCCTCGGCGTCAGGAACAAGTTTTGCGAGACGAATTTATAATTAAATGTCAAATGGAATTATTACATAGTGAAATAAGTGTTGGTTATTTTTTAAATAAATTACGTTAACCAATTTTTGGTTCTAACTGTACAATTCAGTCACAAGATAGTACGATATGATAGATAGATAGTGTCAGTGTCAGTCCCTACTGTTGTTACGCTCTGTAATAAATATCATTTTAAATAATATAAGAACTGTTCTGTGCAAGTCTAAGCCCGTCAATTTGGGAAAAGTGTCATAACAAAAGACATATAGTGTTTGCAGTGACTTTTATTAATTAAATCATTTATAAAGGCTAAATCAATAAATTTGAACTTAAACTATATTAAATCTACCCGTAGCTTAAAAATATAAAGGTGATCACGGCTTTTAAACATTATAGATGTGAATAAGTGTACTTAGTGTATGACGCGGTTAGTGCTACATAAAACTTCAAAACTCGCGCGCGCTTACAGCTGAGCAGAACCTCACAATACAGCCTTTTAGTTGTATTGAGCACAACGCCATCTCTGCGTGAGCATTATAAATACACACACAGCGCTATTCGATTGCCGTAGATTGCAGTGCCTGCGCCATCTATGATCTTTCATACGTACCACCGTGAACTCGATCGATAAAAGCTTACAATATGTCAAAAAGCTGTAGTCGCTGCCGCCGCTTTCTATCTCCGTCTGAGGCTGCAAGATGTCGCCATTGCGATGGCTTCTTTCATCTGCGTTGTGTACAGTTGCCTCCAGCAGGCAGTGTCTCTCCTTCCTGGCAGTGCCCGGGTTGCATTGAATCCAAGGCAACCAAAAAAAGGCCTGAGACATTGGTCGCCCAAGAATCTTCCTTACAGGCTACCGACCGGCATTCTGAAGATAATTTACATCACAGCTCTTCAATGAACTCGACCTTCGAATCTACACACGAAATAGCAAATGACATCACGGATGAGCTAAAAACCCTTCGGGATAATCTCCGGTCTATTAACCGTGACCTGCAGTTCTTTAGAGATGAGCTTGCAGACATTAGACTTTCTATGAAAGTATATCATAATAAGGTGGACGCTCTAGAGGAGAGGGTTAGTGCCCTCGAGAATAAGAAACCTGCACAGGCCGAGGGTAACAATGACGTAATAACGCAGCTGAGGCAGGACCTTCGCGAGCGCGACCAGGAGCTGTTGGCCAACGACATTGAGGTCGCAAACTTCCCTGAGGTGAGCGGCGAGAACCCTGTGCAGATCTTAATGCAGATTGCGGTGAAAATGGGCGTGGCAGTTGAAGAAAAAGAAGTTGTCAACGCCGAAAGAGTCGGCGGAAAGCACATCGTGGCGACGGACGCAGCGGGCCCCGAGACGCGCCCGCGCCCCCTTGTGGCGCGTCTGGCGCGGCGGGATTTGCGCGACGCGTTGCTGCGCAGTGCACGGGTTCGTCGGGGAGCGACGTCAGCCGATCTGGTCCCGGTAACACCTAAGCGCTTCTACATCAACGAGCGCCTCACGAAGTTTAACCGCCAATTATTTCGTTCAGCGCGTGAAGCCAGCCAGCGCTTGGGTTGGAAATTTGTATGGGTTAAGCGTGGCCGCATCCTCGCTCGAAATAAGCCAGGTGACAAAGCTTATCCAATTAGATGCGAAGCAGACATCGATAAGGTTTTTGGCTCTAGCACTATTTTGGAGTAACAGCATAAAGGGTTATATTGTTAGTGCAGAATATTATATTTTTAAAATAATTTGTATCTATTATATATTCTTATATCATTTAATATTAGACAAACACATAACTATTATAACTATCTATTTAATCTATACATCAAAGACATGCATGTTCTTACAAATAACAAATACACTGCAAAATATATACAAATTAATATTGGGTGAATCACATATTGCAAAGTATAAAAGATTAAGTATAATTAACAATGGCATTTCCTTACATCTAAGCGCTACACTAGTTACACGATGAGTACATATATACAAAACAGTAGATTTTATTTTGTAAGATATTATAATGACAAGAACTAAATACTTAAAAGTAGGTTTATTTAACGCTGGTTCGCTGGGCACGCACCATGAAGAGTTTTTGTTGGCAATGGATGAGCTTGCAGTTGACATAATGGCCATCAACGAAACTTGGTTGCGGGATAGAGAGGAAGGGCGTGCGCCGGCAGTCCCTAACTATCGCTTAAGACACGTACCGAGGCCGTTGAATGTGCGGGGTGGCCGTGGCGGGGGTATCGGTTTCTATGTGCGCCGTGATCTCAAGGTTCGAACCATGACACATCCAGTCACGCCGAATGTCGAACAAATGTGGCTCAAACTTACTCTCAACTCACAAGTAGTGGTTATAGGCACAGCATATAGACCACCTTGGTTGGACATTTCCACCTTCCTGGATGCAATCACAGCCTCTCTCACATCCTTCAGTAAAGCTGAGAAAATCATACTTCTTGGTGACTTCAACATTAATTGCCTAAAAAATAATGAGAATAGTACTATTTTGTTACATGACTTTTTACATTACACCAGTCTTAAACAAGTTATTCAGCAACCAACACATTTCACAGATCATAGTGAGACGCTCATAGATATCGTGTGCACTGATGCTCAAGTAAACAATGTATCAGTTCAATATAAACCTGAATTAGGGCACCATGCCATTTTATCTGTAACTTGCTCATTCAAAATCAGTAAACCTATCCCGCAGTGGATTCATTATAGACAATTGGCTAATATAATGGTTGATATTTTCCAGAAAGACCTCTGTAAATTAGATTGGTCGTATTTATTAACACAGGCAAATGTGAATGACATGGTTAAAATATTTAATACTTTCGTTATTACTCTATTTGATTTACATTCACCAATTACCAGGGTTTTAATTAGAGAAAAGTCCTACCCATGGATTACAGACACAATCAAAGAGATGGTGAAATTGCGTGACAAATATCAGGTACGATACAAACTAAGCAAATCAACCATACACAAAAATAGTTACAAAGATTTAAAACATATTGTATCTAGTGCGATTGATTGTGAAAAAAAGGCCTACTTTGAAACTTATATAAATGAACACATAAAAAATCCAAAGAAACTATGGTACAATTTAAAATCAACCATAAAGATTGGTAAACAAAGAATGCATGATTTGCCATATACCCTTAACAACCCTGAAGATCTTAACAAGCATTTCTTGAATGTCCCTGGTAAAGATACAGTTTCTTTGTCAGATTTGATATACTTTGAGACAAACAGGTTCCACACTAATACATTTACTCTTGAGCCAGTCAGTGAAGAGGTTGTTCGCTTGCATATCAGCAGTCTTAAATCTAATGCCCTTGGTGTAGACAACATTTCTCTGGAAATGCTTAAGATGACACTTCCTCATAGCCTACCATACATCACTGCCATTATAAATAAATCTATTACATCTTCTATCTTCCCAGATATATGGAAAACAGCGGTTATTAAACCAATTCCTAAACTTCCCAATCCGACCTTAGCTAAAGATTTAAGACCTATCAGCTTGCTTCCTTGTTTATCAAAAGTATTGGAAAAGGTGGTAAGCAGTCAACTAAGGAAGTACCTTGAGAAATATAGCATCATACCTCAGAAACAGTCTGGGTTTCGCCAAGGTCACAGTACAACCACATCTCTCATTGATATAGTTGATGATGTTTTAGAGGCTAGGGACAAGGGTATGGGTACCTTGCTCACCCTGCTTGATTATTCCCGTGCCTTTGAGACAATCAATATCTCCCTTCTTCTTGCTAAACTTTCTTACTATGGGTTTGACTCGGCAACAGTAAAATGGTTCCATAGTTATTTAACTGACAGATCTCAATTTGTTCAACTGGATAATATCAGAGATGGCAGCAAGACAAAATCTTCTTGCTGCCAGGTAAAACGAGGCTGCCCGCAGGGATCAGTCCTCAGCCCTCTGCTCTTCTTATTGTACAGTGCAGATGTTACCAAACATATACATAATACCCAATTTCATATGTATGCCGATGACCTTCAATTATATATATCCTTTCACCCTAATAATTGCCACGAATCTGTAAATAAAATGAATATAGATTTAAATAAAATATCAGACTGGGCTAGAAAAAATTCACTGGTCCTTAACCCTACCAAATCTAAATTTTTAATATTAGGCACAAAGGAATGCATAAAAAAGATACAAGAACTAAATCCTGTAGTGATGGTTGATAGTTGTCCCATTGAGCAAGTTCGTGAGGCTCGTAATCTGGGTTTGGTCATGGATGGGGAACTGCATTTTGAGACGCATGTACTTGAAGCAGTTAAAAACTGTTTTTACCGTCTCAAGCTGCTATACAGAATTCGCCAACACCTGAGTACTGAAATGCGTATATTGCTCTGTGAGACCCTCATATTATCAAAATTAAACTATGCCGATACTGTGTTTGGTCCATGCATATTGAAAAGAACGGAGAAAGTAATCCAGCGGGTACAGAACGCATGTGCTAGATTCTGTTATAAAATTCCACCACGCACACACGTCACCCCATTCCTGAACAGTGGGAACCTTATGAAGATGACTGCTCGCAGGCACCTTCATCTGGCAACTTTACTTTTTGGCATTGTCCTATACAAAAAACCGGAATACCTGTATAAAAAGTTAACGTGGTCTCGTAATATTAACCAGTACAGTACGCGGGCGGCATCACATCTTTTGGTCACAGCCAGTCACAGAACAACGGCTTTCAGGGGTAGCTTCAAATACGCCGCAACCCATTGCTGGAATGATCTTCCTCCGCCTTTGCGAAATCTGAAAACATTGCATACATTCCGTAATAAGTTTAAGATGTTTTTAATAAACAAACAAAAGTCATTGTAATTTATTGTAATTTAAATTTTACGTACCTTTATCGCAGCTAAGTACAGCAACTTGACTTACGGGTATGGTACCATTCAAGGTGAAATATCCACCGTCTGATAATAATTGTGTAGTGTTGTTAAATTTGCGCATACGCAGCGGCCTAATGTTTTATTACGCATCCGGCTCTGTGAGACGCTTTCTTGACATTCATGACAGATGTAAATATAGCCTCTCAACTTTAAGTGGCGTTCGGAAACGCATTACATAATCATTGTACCTTTGCTTTATTCATTTTATTTTAAATATCATTATCGCATGCAGTGTTTTGTTATATTACACGATTTTTTTATTTTTTATTTTTTTATAAACTACTATATATAAATAATTATATGTATATATATATATGTGTGTGTGTGTGTATGTATATATATATATGTGTGTGTATGTGTATATACATATACTTTCATGTAATATAGTATAAAAATATTGTATAAGTTATATTTATTATTTTATCCCATTTTTTGTATGTTTTATTTTTATAAGAATTGATGTGTATAAATAAATTATTATTAGTAGGCCTGCGAGAATACCAGCGTTGCAGTCTATACTGCAACAATAGCTGACGCAGTTGCCTAATTTGATCTCCATGTGCCGTTTTAGGTTAATTGTATCTATTATTATATTTTTTCTTAAATTATGTATGTATGGAGATTCAAATAAAACATTTTTCTTTCTTCTTTCTTTCTTTCAATTTTGTTTTAAAGATATTATATAGCATGTTTAATATTTGATTCATTACATAGTTTGTCCACGAAGAATATGAAATTCCTTGTGGTCAAATCAGTTAGTCAACTTAGTTTGACCACGCGGAAGAAGTCGAACTATTCAGTGGTCTCATTCAAACTCAATCATTTTGAAGGGTCTGTTATGCGCGAGTTGCGGTCATAAGATACGGGAACCGCTTACCATGGGGCGATACCCATCCTTTACCACCATAGTTCTATTACATAACGGTCATCGCACTAAAAATAGATGCGGTCGCCTCGCACTGCCACTAGGCCGAGTGCTCTGCTGTGGGTACAAATCGTACACGGGTCAAAAAAAATTCATCCACAAATGGTTCTCCAGGGTCTGGATGTTCTGTTTCCTGTTTGAATGTTTGTAATGTCCTCCGCGACACAGGAATTATTCCTAGCGCAGCAGCTGTTTTTTATAAAAAATATACTTATATTTATATAAATTGCTTTTTCGTTTTCAGAAAGATGTTGTCCAGATGACATCGCGCCACAGACATACATTTACACACAGAGTTCAAAAAAGCAACACAGACTCCAAAAACTGTACATTTGAGCAGTAATGTTAAATATTCCTCTAGATGTAATTTTTAAATGAAATAAATGAAAAATAAACATGTTATTTTGTAGTTTCATTTATTCAATAACAAACTCATTACAATATAGTAGATTATAACTAAGGATAATAGTAATTAAGTAAAATATTATAATATGGTACTGTTATTAAGAAATAAAGTATTTTAAAATGTTACTTTTAGTTTTTAACCGACAAAAAAACTGAAGAGTTTCTCAAGTTGATGCGTATAATTTTTTTTTATGTATGGCCATGCATATCTTTGTACAGAGTTCAGTCAGTCCGGTTTTGACAATCCTTTTTTTATTGGAAAGGATATACCCCGAAGTTGGTCCCATATAAATTTGGAAAAATAATTCCAACCCTAAGGGTAGGAAAACAGGGCATGATTGATTGTTCACTTACTGATTGTAATGTATGACCACGCATAACTCTTTACTGATTGTATATTGTTTGTTTAATTAAGTATATTGTTGTGCCAGAATGAGCTCAACGTATCATCGAGTCTAGCTATATTGCTTCGTTTTTAATTTAAATAAATTAACTACCAAGCCAGGTATGTAATGCGTTCGAATCAGTGATATTATATGACTTGTGCGGGCATCTAACCTGCGACCACAGCCGTGGCAGTCGGTTACACTAACCACAACGCCGTCGAGGCCGACCATATTTTAAACCAACAATCGTAAATGGATGGCCACATAACCGAAATATGGTCAGGGCTACCTTTACTGTATAACAACTAAATGTAGATTTTAGTTATTCCAATTATTTTCTATTTATATTCCTAGTAACTGACCCGCGCAACTTTGCAACATTTTTTATTGATGCTCCGCTCCTATTGGTCATAGCGTGATAGTATATAGCTTATAACCTTCCTCGATAAAAGGGCTATCCAACACTAAAAGAGTTTTTCAATTCGAACCAGTAGTTCCTGAGATTATCGCGTTCAACCAAAGAACCTCTTCAGCTTTCTAATATTAGTAGGTATAGAAAACAGTACCATATTACTTTATAGTAGTAATAATCCTTCACAATACATGCTCCAATCTCATAAATTAATTAAATAATAATACATTATTGTTATTAAAATCAAAAATTAACTAATAAATAATCTCTTCGTAAAAATAAATGTCCCATAACAACTCACGTTATAGAACGCTAAGACATAAAGAACTGGCATTAAGTAGTTTGCAATGACTTTGCCAGTGAGTGAGTAGCCCCATTTCAGATCCTGAAGCGTTACCTTAATAGTCAAGGATATAGCACTCATATTCACTCTGAATCGGATAATCACCGTATCAACTCGAGCCGTGCAGTATTCTTTGTATGAAACTCTCTACTGCAACGCACACTAATCGGAATCGTAACGTAATCGCCTCGCCTCGGGACAGGCTCACAAACCGCGGTGCCGTGCGTGGTCAACTTGCAGTCCCCGCGCTTACGTCTCTCCGTGCACTACTGTTGCCGAACGTGCTGTCATTCACAATACTGCCAGTCGTGTTGCACGCGTGTTTTATTGAATTTGTATGTTAGATTTCAAACAAAAAATAACGATGAAGAGGGATAAACTCATTGAAGAAGTGAGACAATATCTATATTTATATGATTTAAGTGAGCGTGGCGTCGCCTAGCCGTATCCGAGTCGACGTACCGGAGCTTCTGATCCGCTTTGGTTACGTGATTTTACGTTAGGTTGACGGCGAGGCGAAAGGCGATACGGTGTCGATCCCTTTCCAAGTTGATATGTGTACTATGACCTTAAAATGTGAGAGTCAAGATGGCGGGTGTATCTTAATCAATCGAGTAATAATATTTACCAAAAATGTACCTATATTGTAAATTTTTTTGGTAAATGTAATTACTCGATTGATTAAGGTACACCCGCCATCTTGACTCTCACCTTAAAACAATGCCATTGCACGCACGAGAGCGGATTTTATCCAAACTACAATATAGTCACTCTTGTTATTTACTTTATATGCAAGTATATTAATAATAACAGCGCTAGAGAGCGCGTAGAGTAGTAGAGCCTCGCTGATGTCAGCATGAATGTGCCGGCTCGACCTGGGAAGGACTAACCTCTCACAGAATATCGACGTGAAATACCAGTATGCCTACTGTTGTGTTTCGTTCGGTGAGTGAGAGTGCCGGAGGCCCAATCTTCCCCTTTCCCACTTCCTGCTCTTTCGCCTTCCCACTTCCTTTCTTAAAGGGTCGGCAACGCGCAAGTGATGCTACGGTGACCACTTACCATCGGGTGGGCCGTAGGCTGGCTTGTCATCTTAGATGTATAAAAAAAAGGTATATAAACTGTCATACTACTGAGAATGGGGCCCTTCTCAGTATAAGAGATGTGTTAGGCCATAGTCCAAATTCAGGCCCAATGCGAGTTGGCAGACTTCACGTATCTTCGAGAACATTATGTAGAACTCTCAGACGTGCAGGTTTCCTCACGATGTTTGCCATTATATATTCAGACATTTACCTTGTTAATTTGTTAATGTGTTAACTTGATGCATCATCATTGTCAACTCTTATGCGTACCTAAAGGTATGTAAGAAAGAGCATCTGTCATAACGCGTCAACACAAATCGTTTAATAACTATTCATATGACGTGACAATAGTTGTTACGGGCTCACAATGTTACATTTACACCTCCAGATCATCAGCCGAGAATCGAATGCGGCGTGAGGGCAGCTCCCAAATGCGCACATTACTGTCTGAGTCACCGGCGGCGATGCGGCACACACTGCAACCAAACATACTAACATTATAAATACGAAAGTCTGTGTATTCATTACGATTTTATTGCTGAACTGCTACGTAAGCGTAAGACAGATAATGACAGAGCTCGTGCGGCGCATATTAAAATCGGCGCGCGGCCGCCATAGTCAAATTGTATGTAGGATTTGAAGTGCTTTTTTGATAAATATGTATCTTTATTGTCAACCAATAACTTAAATATTTGGGACGGACAAATTGTAATATAACTATTTATGTTTTGTTTAAGCTGTAAAATAGTATAGATTTCTACTGTTATAATCTAAATATCACGTAACACGAGCTTACGCTTTTGCATTTTTCGTGCAAATTTACGTAATTTTGTAGACGAAAATATTAATTATTTTAAATTTTTACTTGGAGTAATTGTAAACACATTTATTGTTATGGTAAATGTATATTTTATATTTGTATTAAACAAAAAGTGTTGATTTTATTCACTTAACTGTGACCGCCAGGCATATTTCGCTCGGCGCAGTCTAGAATTCCCTGTCCCCTTTAATTGAGATTTACGCTCTAATTGTTTAAGTAGTAAATAGAGTACATATATATCGATATAGTCTATGCCATTCTTTCTTTCTTTTAAAAATTCTGAACTTTTTTTTTATTTTTTTTTATTCTCGATGTAGGTAAATGTTTTTAACAGCCATGAGATCTTTTTAACGTAAATAATGGGCTATTCTAAGAAAAGTAAAAACTTTTTATAAAATACGTATAATAATGTGTTTTTCAAAAGTTGACGTTAGATTTTCAATTATTTGACGAGATTTTACTGGACCTTTTCCCCCTTACTTTGAGCTAACGTAATTAATGGATGTCCCCTTTGTGAAAACCGCATGAAAATATGTTTAGTCGTTTTTAAGTTAACGAACAAACAGACAGACGCCGCGGAAGACTGCTTTATAATATTATGTAGTGACAGTGAAGATTTTTATTCGTTAAATTTTTTTTTATACTTGTTGCTTGGCGCGGTTTTTTAACCCTTGTGGTAATGCAGATTTCCAGCTACCTACATACCAAGTTTCATCGCAATCGGTTCAGCAGTTTTTGCGTGAAAGAGTAACAAACATCCATCTATCCTCACAAACTTTTACATCTATAAGTAATAATGATTAGGTAGGATAAATAATATACGATGTCCTCACCCGCTCTGGTTGACAGATATAGCAGTAACACTACCGCCAGGACCTGACAGCCCGTCGACAGGTATAGCGCGGCCGCTGTTCACATTGTACATTTTGAGCAGGTCACCGGCCGGGCGCGCCAAACCTAGGACCACCACGCACGGGTTACAAGGAAGCCACGCCATGCACGATAGTGGGACGTCGAGGCAAATGACCTAGAAAATAAAGATATTTTCATAAACTTGTTTAAAAGGTAGTGGTCGCCTCGCAATTGCCACTACGACGAATATTGTGTATGTGATACGAGATTAAACAAACCACACCCGGATTTGGAACAACTAATAAACACAAACAGTCTAGTGTGGGTAACAAACACATTGCACTCGGCACAAGGGCAGTAGCGACGCGACCACAACTAATACTGAACCGTCCATCCCACAGTTCGTAGAACATAAAGAAAAAGAAAATGTCTTACCTTCAAAGGACTCGTCTGATTGATATCATAGACACGCAACTCTGAGTCTATGGACGCTGATATAAACACGCCCGGCTTATGAATACTGAACGCCACATCCACTACGCAAGTACGATGTCCGTCCAAAACTTCGTAAACGGGATCCACCATCTTACTATCAACTATCTGCTGATAAGACCTCGTCTTACACAAATATAGACTCCCGGTACTCGAACCGACAACAAATACATCACCAGGCACCTTCTGATCGCTCGGCCGTAACGGATATGTTTTGATAAAATCAAAACAGCTGATATCAATGGCGGCCATCTTGCGCGAACCATTGACAAAATATGAAATTACGTTTTCAAAAACTTTTATTTTGAGGTTAGCATTTACTTGCCAAATGTTAATGCTTCCGTCGCTTCCCGATGATATTAGCACGTTATCTGTGGCGCTACGCCTTTTCCCTGTGTTCACAATATGCATTGTCAGAAAAGTGTTAGCTAAAGTCGCATCGGCCCATTGCAAAGCAGTTACTCGCTTTGATCCGTGCGATCCTGCAGGTGAGCTAAGCAAAACAGCATCCAAGTTGCTCAAATTGCACAAAACTACTTCTCCAGATGTTGTCCCGTATGCCAGCAACGCGGATATTGAAGGATGATACTTCACAACAGAAATACAACTCTTTTCAGTGACATCTAAACTCCTAACAAAAGTGTCGCCGGCCGTTCGTTTTACAGTAAAAATTCTTATCAATCCGTCATCGTTGCACCAATTTACGTGTTGATTGCGACCTATGGATACAGCTAGCGAGTTTCCAGCGTTACTCCAGCATAAATCTAATACAGATCTGGATTCGTCGCCGCCTCCAATCCCTGGTAAGTCGGTTAGTTTTATTTCTTGGAACAACTTTGCGTTCAAAACTTCCTCTTCGTCGGAGTCCGAGGAATTGTATAACAATTCTTTGTCATTTTGGTCTAGTTGTTCAAGCATAGCTGGTACTACCTTACGTAGGAATTCATTTAGACCTGGCGGAGGGTATTCTTTCAAGATCTCGTCTTGAGCGTTGAGGTCTTCAGGAGTGGTTTGTGAACCACTTTCTTGGGAAAAAATTGTTTGGGAAGCGACTCCTGTTTCGAAAAACTCTGAAGTTTGGACTGAGGAATCAGTTTCGTCTCTCTTGTTCAACGTTATCGAGTCAAAACCTATGGCCTCGCCATCATATCCGCTTAAGTCGGACATTTTAAATATATTTACTATACTATTTCCTGTATTTTTACAGTAATTGTCAAAGCGATTGTTTCACAGTTTGTTTTGTTTGTAAATAGTCTTTTGTTGCGTCGTCATGGCAACGCGGCTGTTTTATTCGTTGCCAGTCTTGCGTTTTGAAGAATTCGTTCAGTAAATAGAAGTAGTTCTTATTTTTGACTTATTATTTAATATACCTACCTAAAATAGAAATAATTGGTCAGATTCAATCATAGAATATATAAAAATAACTAAAATATTTTCAGTGTAAAATTTACACAAGGTTCGGTCAGCAAAACGATTCATCTGTCTGATTATTTGTTATTATTATCAATATATTTGTAGCGACTCTATACAGACGATGAAGTGTCAGAGATTGACAAGAGATGGCACTGTTCACAATACGCACTTCGCCATACAAATCTGAATACCACCAGTAAAGTTTACACAACTAGTAACTATATACACAAGTGCCTGACATTAAATGACGGTTTGCGGCCCACAAGGCAAGAAGTCGTCTGGTGGGAGGATCCTGCCTTTGTGTTGGAGGTACATCACACCGCATTTCTCCACATATTGTACAAGTTTGGCGAAATTTCCGGCCGGTTCAAAATCTTTAGTTTTGGGCTGTTTGTGTGTCTGAGAATTAGATTGATAATAATTAAAATTAATCTTTTTTTACAAATAAGAAAGCTCCTACACTAAGAATAATTTCTGTGTCGTGAGGGACTATACAAACATTCAAAAAACGGACACAAAGAACACCCAGATTCGGAACAACCATTTGTGGATGACACAAAGCTTTGATTCGAACCCACAACACTCGGCGCAGTGGCATTAGCGAGGCCACCACATAAAGCATTACGCCATCCGTGCAGTTAGTCTTTAACGATGTGTCAAAGGTTGCAAGTATCTACAGGTTCTGGTAACTGCGTACCTAAGTACGGTCAGGTGGACTGTAGGATCAGAATTATAATTTTACTAGATGTTCCCGCGGTTTCACCCGCGTTTATCGTTACTGCGCCGTCCCCGTGGGCGGTAGCGTGATGTTATATAGCCTTCCTCGATAAATAGGCTATCCAAAACTAAAAGAATTTTCAAACCGAACCAGTAGTTCCTGAGATTAGCGCGTTCAAACAAACAAACAAACTCTTCATCTTTATATTATTAGTATAGATTTGCTATTTACGTAATACAGGGGCATCTCCACACATTATCATTGTATGTGATAGAATGGGACAGCGCGTTACAGTGTGTATCGCTTTACTTCGTCCTCATACATGCTCTTAAATGCTTTATGAGATGGTGGTAAGGCTGGCTCAGTGCGAATTGGCTTACTTAACGCGTCTTCGAAAACATTATGGAGAAATTTCAGATACTCAAGAGTTCCTGAAGATGTTTCTTTTTTTTATATACCACTACGTGGCAAGCTAGCGTACGGTCCACTTGGTAAGTGGTCACCGTAGTCTGTGGACGCGTGCAACACCAGAGGTATCACTTGCGCGTTGCCGACCCTTTAGGAAAGGAAGAAGAGAAAAAGGAAATGGTAAGGAAAAGGAGCGCGAAGGGGGAAAGAGGATGATTGGGCCTCCAACTCTCACTCACCGAACGAAACACAACAGTAGGAATACTGGTATTTCACGTCGATATTCTGTGAGAGGATAGTCCTTCCCAGGTCGAGCCGGCACATTCATGCTGACATCAGCGAGGCCCATTCTTTTCCTTAACCATTAAAACCAACGATAATTGACTATTTCTTACACACATAACTTCGAAAGATTCAGATGTGGGTGCAGTACGATCGAAATTGAGACCTCTACGTGACAATCCAACGAGCTCCCACTAGGTCACCACTGCTTATAATTTAGTACATAGATAAAATAATAAGTTCTTACTTATATGAACTATCTATAATTCTATACTAATATTATAAAGCTGAAGAGTTCGTTAGTTTGGTTCAACGCGCTAATCTCAGGAACTACTGGTCCGAATTGAAAAATTAATTTAGTGCTGGATAGCCCATTTATCAAGGCAGGCTATATAACATCACGCTACGACCAATAGAAGCGGAGCATCAATAAAAATGTTGCAAATTCGGGTAAAATTCTTATGTGAAGCAGACAAAGTTGCGCGGGTCACCAGTTTTAAATAAAACCACATTGTATAAATATAAAAACAATTTTATTACAATATTATGAAGCTATATTTGCTTTTGAGGAACATCATTAAAGCGGCCATCATACAGAAATGTGACATAAAGGTGCTGATAGACTTGAGCGTACACTTGTAACAGAACATCGAGCCTTCGCAGTTTTTAAATCGCCGAACTAAATAACGAACAGAGCCAAACATCGTCCGGAATATGTTCACGATCATTCTAGCGAACGCTCTAGTCAATTCTCGTCAAAAAAAATATTCTTCGCGAAGATGTCAGACTTACTCATGGTAGGCAAAAAGCTCGCCGCAAAGGAGAACGGGCAATCGTAATATCACCCTTGAAAGAGATCTAGGCATAGTGTACCTACGTTACAAAAACCCACATACATTATTCATTTGTTCATGATTTTTTCCTATAGTGTTAAGTTCTAAAAGTCATACGATTTTTTTTAATAAAGTAAGGTTTGAAGCGATTCATATAGTTTTATTTCGACTTTACAACTGTTTTAAAAACATTTAAAGGGTTATCAGGGTTGCCAGCAATAAAGACAAAAAATATTTATACCAATTTAAACCGATACTGGAATCTATACAATCCAGCGCATTCTCCGTTACTATCCTTTCGTTAGAATGCACGCTAGAACGCTCCCGTTTATTTTTCTGTAATGTAACATTCGCCAGAATGCTCATTGCATGTGAATGCTCAAGTCTATCAGCCTATCGTCCTTAAGGGGCGGCGCCGAGTGTTAGTGACCCAACACTCGTGTGAGTGAGTGTCGCGTGTGCACTTGTCTCTGACACACACGCGCTGTGTACTGTAGCACTAGCAGCCAGTACACAGCAGCGAGTTAGCGTGTTCGTGCGTTGTGAGAAAGCTAGGAAGACCACGGACATTTAAATGGCGGTGCGCGATTTTAAGGATTACCTCGCACGAGTTCGCTTTATCGCAGGACGCGTCCGTAGCAGATATCGCATCTTCCACGAGTCAAAAATTGCTTCAGGCTCGGTTCTTAAATCTAGAAGCGAGTCGTTTTAGCTACGGACATTTAAATATTGACATATCACTACATATTATAAAACAAAGTACCCCGCCACGTCTATCTATCTGGCTGTTCGCGATAAACTCAAAAACTACTAAACAGATTTTCGGTTTTCACCAATAGACATAGTGATTCATAAGGAAGGTTTAGGTGTATAATTTGTTAAGGCGCTAGTATTTAATATAGTAATTGTCAAAAATTAATTGTCCGTAGTTAAAACGACTCGTTTATTGAATATAGCCACCGGGTCTGAAGCAAGTTTTCCGTAACTCGTGAAAGATGCGACGTCTACTACGTACGCGTCTGCGTTTCCACGGACGCTTCATTTGCATTGACGCGATCTCGTGTAAGGTGATACGTAAATTCACACACCGCAATTTTGATTGTCGTAATTTATACTACACAGTGATTATTACTACTTCATAGCTTTTAATATTCATTTTGGTTATGTAGTAGTTTCATTAGACTGTATTAATTATGTATACGCCAAAGTTTTGACACCGTCGTAAAATAGACTATTGCGTAATTTTGTATACATCGTATTCAAACACGCTATAGTTTCAAATACGTCATAGTTTTAAAAACGTCGTAATTATTACTAAATTGTAGTTCTGATTACATCATTGTTTTGGCTACGAGCTAATTCGGTCTGCGTCGTAGGAGGCTACGTCGTAGTTTTGGCTATGTTGTAATTATGAGTAGATGATATGTAGTTTTAACTGCGTCGTCATTATTACTACGTAGTAGATTTGACAACATCGTTATTTTGACTAGGTCGTTATTTTAACAACGTCGTAGTTTTCGCTACATCGTAGTTTTGACTACATCGTAATATTGACAACGTCGTCATATTAACTACGTCGTAATAATAACTACGCTGTACTTTTAAACACATCTTAATTTTGACAATATCGTAATAATGACTACGTCGTATTTTTTACTACTTCGTCGTTGGTAACCACAGTGAGCGGCGGCGTAGGGCCTGTGTATCTGTGCACGTGTCGTACATGCTTCACGGCGTAGTGTCGACACTTGTAGGAGCGGCAGCAAACCGCACATCGGTACATCGAGTTACTGTGGCACGTCAGCTTGTGCATGTGTAAGCTGTTGTTCGCTTTGAACGTGGCGGGACAGAGGTCGCACTGTGGACAAGATTAAATTATGTATTAATTGTAATATACTCATTATATATATGATCAACACAAAGGCCAGATTAAGAGCACTTTAAACCGGCGAGCGTGTATGAGCAATGTGATGAAAGTGAATGAAGCCAGAGAAGTGTGTCAAGATCGTAGCAAATGGAAATCCGTAGTCTCTGCGTACCCCTCTGGGAAACAGGCGTGAATCTATGTATGTATGTATATATATGATATCACTATAAATTGTTGTGTTTGTGATTTATATTGTGTATGTTAATATTCGTTATATAATAATATATAATATATATTAATATATTATTATTATAGTTGATTTTATGTTTTTGTGTATTTTAATCTGTTTATAGATGTAAGCGATTTGGTTGTAAAAACTGTAAGCTTATATTTTATGAATAAATGATTATAAATAATCCCAATAATTTTATCAAGCGAAGTAAGTCTTGAGTACGTTTAAATGGCAGCTATGCCCAACATTAAGGCAGTGGGCAACATCTCACCTTGACTAACTTCTCAGTCCTGTGTGAATGCTTATGTTGGGCAAGGAGATAAGCGGCGTGGAACTTCGCCCCGCAAGCTTCACAGACGAACGGCTTTTCCCCACGGTGGCGACGCTCGTGGTTCTGTCAACATTATAATATAACTTACTAGCGGCCGGCCCCGGCTTCGCACGGGTACTACAGAACCTTAACAAATTATACACCTATACCTTCCACATTAATCACTCTGTCTATTGGTGAAAACCGCATGTAAATCCGTTCAGTAGTATTTGAGTTTACCACGAACAGACAGACAGACAGACGCGTCGGGAGACTTTATTTCGTTATTTGTAGTGATGATGCAACGGTAGTGAATGCGACTACTGTTCACGATGTCTCGGATTGAATTCCAATATGTCAGGCCAATAGAAAGTTATTGGGAATTTCTATCAAGTAATTCTCAGCAGTAATCAGAAATGAGGCGACTCGAAGGAAAACTAAAGTTGCCGACATAACTCTCCGGATAGCCAAGCTGAAGTGGCAGTGGGCGCAGAATGGCCTTTGGGGCAGAAAAGTTCTGGAGAGGCGGCCACTTACCGGAACACGCAGCAGGGGTAGGGGTCTGCCGCAAACCTTCCTATCTGTATTGGGCAATGCTGGGTGGGTCGCTGATGTAGTTTCAGTTCCAGCCACCCACCATACAAGGCAGCGAGTTGGCACACCGTGGTGTTTTTAGTCGGAAGGCCCGAATGAACGGAAGACCCACTCCCTCCCCCTTGTGGCGAGAGGCTAAGGCTATGTATAAGGAGCATATCCCCATGTTAAAAAAATAAAGGTCCTCCACAAGGTGGACTGACGACCTGGTAAGGGTCGTGGAAAACGGTTGGATGCGGGTGGGCCATGACCGATGGCTAGTTTCCACTGTTTCTGTTAAGGATTGGTCGCCGCGAAATTCCGCCTGGACAACTTGACACGGATGTCGTAGTGGATCCAGTAGTCACCTCTTTACTGACACTACGCAAAGTGTAGTAGGTTTGACGATTGATCCACACAGTCTGTGTGTTCTTTGTGTTCGTTGTTTAAATATTTGTAAAGTGCCCCGCGATACAGGAATGATTCAAAGTGCGAGAGATGCAATAAAAAAAAAGCTATTTAAATTATTAAAACAATTATGATTCCAGTTTCCCTGACGTTTCGGTTCATTTTCGGCGTAAATAAAAATCCGTATTAAGTAATTTAAATTTAAGAAAGAAGGAACTGAAAATTGAATTATTGCTAAAAGTATTGTGACTGGACGTTCTCTTACCCTCATAGACATTGCCCCAGCGCTTCTGAACTCGCAGTAGCTGCACTGGAACTTCTCGTAGCCGTGTTTAGCCCTGTAGTGCTCATTCAGACGGAACTTATTGCCGAAGCTCTTGCCGCAGTGCTGCCGAAGCAGAAGCACAATAATTATACAGCGTGTCACAGTAAGCCACACCTTCTGTGACACGCTGTCGAGTTTTAGAATCGTAAATTATTGGCGATAAACAATACAGTGAACGGCATCTCATGTCTTTCTTTTTCTTACGTAGGATTAGATATAGGTTCAGGTTACGGTTAGGACGATAGATTCAGGGTAATCCTCTTCCTGAACCACCCATCTCCCCTCCTACCCTTAAAATGTCTTATGTAATAAATAATAATGAATACCTGTGGTAAGACAAATTGCATAATTTACAAATTCATAGCAATATATCTATGTTATAACAAATAATCAAATTGAAATAATATTCATAAGATTATAAAATATTGAATTATATTATATTGAACATATATAAAAAATATATATTCAATTCAATTTAATTATAAAATAACAATAAAACAAAATAAAATAAAGTACAACTAAATAACCTATTGACCATTTGCAAGCATATGTGTCCAATGTGCCAGAAAGGAACTATCATGAACCAATACTCGGAATAAATGAACTGCCAAAAGATGGAATGTTAATTACAAGTATAAATTACGTAAAATACTTAAATAATAGAGGTAGAGAGATCGTAGCAGCGATAGCTCAGTGGGGAGACCAACAGACTGCAATGCAGAGGGTCTCGGGTTCGAACCCACGTCGCGCACCTCTGACTTTCGGAAGTTATATGACTTTTCGAAATTATGTGCGTATTGATTGACAATTATCGCCTGCTCCGTGCCTTGGAGAGCACGTTAAGCCGTCGGTCCCGGCTGCCATGAACATCTATGGCAGTCGTTATTGGGAAGTCAGTGCCCTATAATATCCTGACACTGGTCTAGCCTTAGGTTATTATTAGCCTTTGGGTTGCGGAGGTCAGGTGGCAGCCACTCCGTGTAAAAACTGATATCCAGTCAAATTCAGTTAGACCAGAAAAGCCGACCCCAAGTGACTTGGGAATAATAAAGGCTAAGAGAGAAGAAGACTTAAATAATAGAAGTTATGTTGAAGTTATAGTTACCTCGCAGACTGGCCTCAAACCAGCGTGTTTGACAGCTTTATGCATCCGAAGACTGGCCTTCTGCATCACCTTGTGGCATATGTCACATTCTCTCAGCTCTCTACCCTGAAGACGAAAGAACAAGGCTTTGACCAGCACTTGACTATGGCCAAGTGTTCTAAGCTACCTACAGTAATATTGTATCTTATTGTTTCTTTTAATATGTAACTAGCTCTTGCCCACAAAGTCTTCTGCATGAACTTTTAACTGTTTTAAGTAGAATATTGATAACTCACCCTGACCTTGAACTTTAATTGTATTGAGCAGAACTTTGAAACTTCTCCAAATAATTATTTGATTTCTAGAGCTTATTCCATCAAACTACGTTGTTTGTATGTCTTACAGAAGTAAGATTACCGGGCGCCATAAAGTAGAGTTACCTTGTTACAATAAGCTAATTAAAAAAGAGGTATTTAATACTATTGACTATATCAATTTGAAATACTTATCAACGCGTCAACAAATCGTGATAAGAATTTACGACAGTTGTATCTAACAGAATATAATTTCAAAATAACTTTTAGTAAAATCCCTGCACTACAATCATTTTGCTGATCACCGAAATATCTATTAGATGGTTTCGAACCAAGAACACTACGGTGGCAGCAGCGAGGCGATCAATAACCCGTCGAGCTATCTGTTCAGTTTAAAATACACAGTCTTACGCCTCTATCCTCTAAGTGGTAAGCAGGGGTGTGTATTAACACCCACATTTCACCAACTTTGATTTTAAGTCTCCATAATAGGAGCGAGCCTGCGTCTGTTAATTTCTAGACAGAAAACCACAATAACAGTTTGAACGACCATGGTCTTAAACTGAAGATCTCACAACAGTCACCACCGTTGCTGTCTACGTGCTGCTACTGACAATTTCTTTACAAACAAACCCATCTTCTTCTTTTTTTTTCTTTTTTCGTGGTTCCGAGGTCACGTAAAAAGTCGGTCCCAGTTATTGCCAAATTGACAGCAGTCGTTAAGCCATGTCAGAGGCCTACGGGCGGCTTGAACAACTCTTGACAACAGGTTGGCCACTAACCACACGAAACGAAGAACAAGCCAATAACACTTTGTTAAAACCGCGACTTGAACCCTGAGACATCACAGCAGTTGCATCCACTCCCGCTGGACCACCGATCCAGTTTAAAGGCAAAATATGAGTACTTACAGCCTCATTGACTTTTCTCTTTCTCTTCTTAGACGTACAGGAGGAGACGTGTTCCAATAACTCTTCTTTACCGTCAAACTCTGATTTACAATACTGGAACATTCAAAATAATAGTTTAAATAAGTATGACTAAGAGTGGCATTAAGTTTCTTGCAGGTATCTTCTCATAGGCTCAACCTTTTGCCTGAACCTTGCAACTAACATAAATGTACATTCAGTAAATGTAATAAGCTCTACCAACCCCTACTGTATTTCAAAGATCATCATAAAATAATCAAGGTTTGTGATTGGCTAACTGAATTAGCACGATGACAAAAAAAAAGTTTCATCTATCTTATAGATGACAAAAAAATATTGAACCGTATTTTTTTAGTCCCACAAACTAATAACAACGAAGATACAACGCGTTCAAATTTCGTGTACCGTCTATTGGAGGTACAAATTTAAAAAAACTGACGTCATAAGCCTCCACTTCCGAATACAAATGCGTTATATTATATTAGTGAATTCTTGTTTTGTCAAAACAAAAAATTGATTTTACAGACAAAACAACTTGTCAGGGTAACCTGCATATCATACGAGTTCTACATAACGTTATTGAGTATATATGAAGTCCACTAGACCGTGGGTCAGCATAGTGAGCTATATACTATACAGAGAAGATCAGAGAGATCGTAAATTTCCAAACCGCTATAATCGTGTATCACACATATCGCACTCTTAGTAAAACAGAGACTTATCTGAGTAAATTGGATTAAGCAAATTTAAACTGTTGCAATTACTTAACACAAATATAATATTAGAATTTATAATCACACAATTAGAGTTCAAAGTGCCTTACTTCCAAATTTTGAGTTAAGTCGCTGTTTTATTAAGAGTGCGATATGTATTTTCTGCGCTAAGGTATGGGATTATTTTATGGGGAAACTCTGTAGATGTGAATATACTATTTCGTGCACAAAAAAATTTTTATGAGAGCAATGTGTGGCGTAAATTATCTCGACAGCTGTAAACCATTGTTCCATAATCATAAAATATTACCGTTGCCATGCCTATACATATTTTAAATTTGCAAATTTGTAAAAACACACCCCTCTCTTTTTAGTAAACTACATAAATATAGACTAAAACTGCCCCTAATTACAGTCGAAGTGTTTAAGCAAAATGCATACTGTATGGCCATTAGGTTATATAACCATTTATCTAATGATCTCACTAGGTTACCAATGACATTGTTTATGCGTAAATTATTTAATTTATTACTTAATAAGAGATATTATTCGGTAACTGAATATTTTAATGACAGATCCATAGTCTAGATGATATTATTAATATAATTATAAATACATTACTGTTATTAAAAGGGATCAAATATAATGATCACCAAAAATACTAAATGCACAGCATTTTGCTGCTTATGCTTATGCTTACTAAAATATATCATAACGAGCACCTATACGCCTCAAATCACCGCATTCCGTCTCGGAAGGGTTAGGTTATATTAGGTTCCTTCTTAAACCCACCCAAAAATAGGAGCCCCGGGAAGCTCCGTCTACTTAGTTTGATCTCTTTAAAATATTTTAGTTAGCATATTTTGCTATGCAATTAGTATTTTTGATGGAACAAAGGCATAAAATTGAGGAACAGTTAAATACTACCCTTATTAAAATATATACAATTCTAGATTAAGTTAAGTGATTGTTAGATTTTTTAATAACTATTTTAAATGAATGTTTTCATGTGCTATATATTCATTTTATTATCTTTTTCCCGTGGATTATATACTACTAATGAATTAATATCAATATGTTAATTTCAATAATTAGCATGTATTTATTTAAAATTATAATAATGTAATTAATTAAATTTTGCATGCCACAAGTGGCAGAATATGCAATACAAATTTAAAAATGACCACCTGTATACCTGAACCATATTAAGATAAGATAAGATAAGAAGCAAATAAAGATTATTATTATAAGAAACCCATGTCCAAAATTACCACGATACAGGCTTGACTTGTGAAGAAACTAAAGAAAACTTAGGTTATGAAATTAAGCTCTGACAAATATATATATATGCAATAACATGCCAGTAGGATAGCTTACAAACAAGACTAATAAAGTACTTCTTACCCCACACCTGAAACATCCATTCCCATGCATCATCACCTTATGTCTATTAAGTTTATCCTTCAAAACGTAGGTATCACATAGATCACACTTGACCTTTCTCCCATCAGCTCCGGGGTGTCTTCTTGTTATATGGGAGTCAATACTTCTTATAGACAACTCCTTATTACATAATTTACAAAATACTTTCGACACTTTCTGAGTAACGGTATCCATAATGAGTTCATACGGTTCTTCCATTACTTTGGTTTCTGTATCGTTGTCACAGGTTATTTCCTTATCGTTAATCTTATTTATGACAGTATTTCTCATATTCTGTGTTCTAGATTTTTTTAAAGGCTGCGATTTAATGTTTTTCTTCTGTGTTAATTTCTCTTGTATCTCATCATCAGAAATATCTATATCCGATATTTTAGATTCCGATTCATAATTATTCTGTATATTTTCGTCCTTGGAATCATATTCAATATTTTCTTCTAATTTAAATACTTTTATTGTAGATGTTTGTGAATTTAGTAAAAGTTTCAAAGCTTTATCATTCTCAATATCGGTTTCATTTTTTATTTTATAATCGTCACATTCTGCTTTAATACAAACAGAGTTGTTCTCGTTACCAATGTCTATTATACTTCTTTGACTTGTGATATGTATATTTTCCTGACAATATTTATCAACATCAACCGGTTTCTCTTCCGTTATGATACTTAATAACTTAGATTCTACATCCTTACATTGTTTCCTGAACTTTAGTATATTGTTGAGTTTGTTAATGCACACAGTACACATATTTTGCGGCAGATTATCGTTGTACTGGATCTAAACGTAGAATAAAATTTTATAATAACAGTAACTAAATAAAAATATAATGGTGTTAGATTTATAATAATGAATAGTGAAAGTAACTTGTAAATAGAGAAATATAATAATGATGAAATTGACTGCTTGGACTGGTGACCAGTGGTCACCTCAACTCTAAATTGCACCAAATGTTGGAGGGTCCAATCCCTACACAGAATATAAGTAATTTTTTTGCATAAATAGACAACTCCTGCACTAGGAATAAATCTTGTGATTGGGGCAAACATTCAAACAACGGTCACAAAGAAAACCCAAACTCAGTACATCCATTTGTGAATCATAAAATTTTTTGTCCCATGTGCGATTCGAAGCCACAACACTCTGCGCAATGGCAGTGATGAGGTGACATCTAAAGCCACTACGCCATCCTTTACATTCTTCATGTCTGTTGTTGCTATATGATTGTGTAGCAACCAGTACAATACAGAAAATATTCATAGTGCAAAGATCCTTTTATAATAAAAGTATATATAAAAGACAGCTTAGTAAGTATTTAAGAATGTTATTATGTTTCACTATTCTGTAATTAAATTAATCAAATAAAACATGGAATAAATATAAATTTTAATTAAAAAAATAAGTATGTATGGCCTCAAATAAAATTATTGCGTTGCCATGACAAAAACAATACCAGTAACCCTGTAACAATTATTTCTACAAAGAGAATTATTAATTTAATAATCTTGTTTCAGAAGTCAGGTCTAGCTCTTAAATGATAAGCAAAGGAAATCCTCCTTTGATGCCAGAGAAGCTTAATTATTAAAATAAAAATAAAGCAATAAAAATAAAATAGACAAGTTTTCTTTTTTTAAGTAGGATAGCATAGAAATATACTTATTTATTCTTTACCTGAACACCAGTAGCGATGTAAATAGCATTAGAATATGTATCCTTGTCATTGTTTATAAGAAAAATCGGATTCAAAGAGTTGACACTTAGGCAAGTACGACAAATTGAAGAAAAATCCATATTTATAAGTTAAAATGATGTTGTTTATCACACTAGATTCATTTGGGAGTAATATATACTATATTAACCACTTTAATTCAATATTTAATTATATATTGATATCATTAAAAATGTTTTAAAATGTAAATAAAATGCAATCTTTGCAGAAATGGTTTTTCAGTCGTTCTCGTTCAATCAAGTTGACAATTACAACAAATGAGTGTGCTGTGTGACCAAGCCAAACAAAAATCAAAAACAAGAATTATAAAAAAAGTTAAAAAAAGTAAATATTAGGCTGTACTTTGCTATTTTGACTTTACTTTAAATAATGAAACGCTGTAATTCTAAGAATTGGTTAAAGGATAATAAATATGCGCTAACTGAAATCTTAAGATCCTGAAGATCCTGAAGAAGTTTAAATCGATTAAGGCACTATACTTTTTGATAAAATCAAGTCAACGCAAAAGCTCAACTATTTCTATTAACTAATTCGAATAATCAATTACGATTAACCATTCATATTTTAAATACTAGTAATACTACATCCTTGTGTCATTGAACTCTCAACAGTTGACAATTTGACACTACAGTATAGTGACAATAATTTTCACGTGTATCGAGTTTGTAGTGAAATGCTTTGGAATAAAAAATAAATAAAACACAACTAACCATGATAATATCAGAAGACAAAGAGGTTGACATATTCGTCGCCAGCAAAATAGGTTCTTTTAAACGTAAGTATTACACGTTATTTTAATTTGTACGTGTGCATTTAAAGTTTCTATTATTTTATGCTAAATATGCTTCTCTCTGAAGTTTTAGTGGCTATAAGTTAAATAATAAAAATTTCATAGTCTTAACTTGTGATATTGTATACTATATAGCTATACAATATTCAATTTTAATATTTTATGAACTAATTTCGTTATTGTTTTTGGTTATGTTTACAACCAATGCCTAAGGGTCAGGCCACACAAATGTCAATTGTTGGAATGGCAGATATAATTATAAACTTATTGCGTCTGACCGCCGGTGTGACGATGCGGCAATACCTTAATACTGAGGTAGGGCTAGAAAGCCAATTAAAATTGATTTCAAATCCTTTTACTCACCTCTATTTTATCTGTATGTGTCCTAATGTGGTTGGTGTGTGGAACCCCGCCTATAATATATTTTCGACATGACTGCCTCAGTGACGAAGCAGTAGTGAATGCAACCGCTGTGCTCCTGCCAAGACCTCCTGGTTTTGGGTTCAAATAACAGGGCTGGGCCAACAAAAAGTTATTGCGTTTATCTGCAGAATCTTAATAGTAGCCTGGATTTAAGTTGGCAGTCGTAGGTAGGCAGCTCATGCCATGTAAAGCTTGTTAAGCCATTGGCTTTGCACATGATCTCTATCTAGTTGTGTTAGATTGCCATCCCATTGGTTCATGAGAATGAGGGAAAAGAGAGTGCACTTGTGTTTTAGCACACACTTTTGCACTACAATATATCCTACACAGATGGCTTTTCATTAACCGGTCGTATACCGCCGGCTCGCATACCAGCCGGCAGATTTGTACCCGTCGTAGGCTGGTGGCTCGCATGCGAGCCACCAAATTGGTTTTACGTTAGCTTAAGCTAAAGCGAAGGCGGCGCGCGGCGTTTTGGCGCCAATTTGGTGGCTCGCATGCGAGCCACCGGCCTACGACGGGTACAAATCTGCCGGCTGGTATGCGAGCCGGCGGTATACGACCGGTTAAGATTGGCCACAATGACCAATATTCAGTGTGGAAGACCTTATTTTACAAATATTGGTTCTATATACATTTATGTTCTGCTAAAATGCATCGCTCGAAATTGAGCTAAGTAGAAGAAAATATATTATTTTTAAACTTAAATTAATAAAAAAAAACAATTTATAATGAATCAATATAACCTTATCTAGAGACAAGGAAAAAGAATTAACTCTGTACTTCACAATCTAAATGTCAGTATAAACCAAATTTTAATAAATAATTTAGCCCCAATTATAATGCATGCCCTAATGAAATACAGATAATCAACTTATACATAAATGGAGATGCTGTAGCAAAAGTAACCAGCATGTGCATTAAGGCATATTTTTTGGGTTTAATTCACTATGATTGATATGCAACCACTGACAATATATATGTCTAATATTTCAGATATTAAATATCACACAGACTCAACAAAAAACAGTAAGAAATGCATAGAGAACCTCGTAGACATAAAGACTTTACAGAAAGATGAGTGCATTACACGCATGGAGTGGGGGAATAAGGAACAGACCGAGATACTCATTGGAAGGAAGAACCAACAGGTATGATAACTTTTAAGACTACCCAACCAGTCACATGATTAGTGGCGTAGCGTACTGGCGGCAGTAGGGGCGTAGCGTACTGGCGGCAGTAGGGGCGTCCCGCTCCCGGGTGGCACTTTTTGGGGGCGGCGAAATTGCACAATAAATAATAATAATAATATCTAGTAAATATTTGAACCATTTAATGACGAACGAGAGGAATGGCCAGATGTACAATACACAATAATGATGTCTGTTCTTGCCGAGGTACTGTACATTATAGTCTTTTAAATTGAAGTACCTAAATAAGAGGGCGGCAGAATTTTCTAACGCCCCGGGCGGCAGACACCCACCCTACGCCATTGCTATTATGTCACTTTATATACACATCAACTGTGACTGTGTTGGATTTTCTTGACATATTATGATAGTAGACATCTTTTGTGTCATTGTCAATTATGAATAAATATGAATAAATAGGATAGCCTACATAAGTATGTACCACTTTCTTGTGTAATATTAGTAATATTTATAATTTTTTACACACGCACACAATGACACCCTCGTACAATAAATAATTAATTTGTAATATATGCAATAAATGTTTTAAGAATAATTCCATTATTTAATGCAATAAACAGTGTGAAAATACATAACAAAAAAATTATTTTGTTTGTTTTTCTATTGTCGCACTGTAAATATATTTTACTACATCTTTCCCGCGGCATCGCTCGCGTCAATTTAGATTCCGTCTGTAAATTACTATCTCTCGAGATAGGTACTTCTTATCTGGATGAAAGGTACCCTATTTCCTCCTAGCGTAACAAAGAATCAAACCACAGATTCACATTTATAATTATTGTTAATTTATAGTAAGAAGGAAATACCTACGCCTATATAGTGGGTATAATAACAGGCCACTGCTCACTCAAGAAACATCTATTTAACATCAATATCATTGACAGTCCCTTATGTAGAGGCTGCAAGGAGACCGAGGAGACACTGGCTCACGTGCTCCTATATTGTAAAAGCGTGAACAACCAACAGGCGAAACTTCTAAACAGTCCAGAAACGATACAGGAGGTACTGCGCAACACCGGTCCCCTCTTATCTTTCTGGACAAAGCTGAGGTGGTATGAGTAACCGAACAATTTTTCGCGTCGGTTACTTACGCACAATGGCCCAATTGTGGGGCTAAGTGCGGATAACACACGTCCAACTAACTAACTATAGTAGGAAGGGGACAACAAATGTATGTTTATTTTTCATGCCTTAACTACACGACCGATCGTTATGAAATTTTGCATACACATTGTCAGGGGTGCAAAAATGGTCATATCTTTCATCCATGAAAAAGTACTGTTCCCCAGGGATAATGCAGAATTTGTCAATAAATAAAAAAATATTGATAAATTCTACATTAACACAGCCGAAGCCGCGGGCAAAAACTAGTTTATAATCTTAGTTAGGATTTAATTTCGCGGTCTCTTAAATGTCCATTATAATCATTCCAGATTCAACTGTACAATACCATAGATGGTTTCACAAAGTCCTATACAGCGGACTTTGAGACGGGGGATGTTGTGGGCCTTGGGCGGTACAAGAGGAGGCTCATAGCCGCAGTCTCCAGTGGAACAGTCAAGGTGTGGAGCAAGAAGTCTGAGGCACTGTTGGCGGTGGGCAAGATAGACAGGATGAGGGTCTGTGATGATGAAGAGCTTTTCGCTACAGGTTAGTGGGGATATGGAGCTAACTTTATATATTTTATTACTAACTGTTACCCGTGACTTCGTCCGCATGGATTTAAACAAAAATTTTAAATTTATTTTACGCGATACCCTTTATTTCTGAAATAAAAGTAACATAAGTTACTCCGTATAATATCAGTTAGCTGCCAGTTAAAGACTCGTCAAAATCGGTTCAGCTGTTTCACAGATTAGCCAGACATACAGATATAAGTGCTGTATACTTACTTTTACTTTAATACGCATTTAGTAAAAAGCTGTTATTTTGACATTACAAACAGACACCTAAATTTTATTTATTTGTATAGATGTTAATATAAAAAGTAGTTTATTCTGAATGTTATACTCATCCAAAAAAGAAGTACCTATTAAGATTTTATATTAGATAATTAAGTTGAAAATATCTAAAATCTTACTTATGTAATACTCGGATATACCTACTATATCCTTAAGATTTACCAGATATTTACTTTTTAAATCTCATACAACTACACACAGCAGCTCACATTAAGAAAAAAGAATTGAAAAGAGTGGTCATGAGTATCTTGCCTGCTTCATCTTATGAAAGCTCTACTCCTCGAACAGGCTTTTTTTCAATGCTAAATTCCTTTCTTTTTTATTATATCTTATATGGTTAATTGACGTGTCCAAGAATTGTTTGCACATTTCTATGGAAATAAAGATTTTTGACTTTGACTTTAAGATGGTTCGACCCAGCAATCAAACTTAAGAGCTCAACCGTAGCAGCCCTATTAACTACCATTGCGCCACCCAGCCTGTCTAACCTTAAATTATATTTTACTCAGGCGGAGAAGAGAATGATTTGAAAGTATGGCGCATAGGAGAGCCGGCTCCTATCTTCTCAGCTAAGAACTTGCCCCACGACTGGCTGCAGTTACGACGTCCTGTGTGGGTGTCAGACCTGTGCTTCCTTAACAATGAAGGAGGGAAACTCCTCGCTGTGTGCTCCAGACATGGATATGTCAGGTAAATACATATTACTGCTTGTATAATGGATTGTGTTCTGATGAGTTGTTTGAGATGATGCCCTCAGCTACTTTTTATCATCGCATCGCTTGCCATCGGCAGGGATTTCATTCTCACACCTTACAACCTAATTGGTGCAGCACCAAGCGGTTCCAAAGAAATTTTCTGCCGCGGTCCCTCAGTTTGTGGAATGAACTCCCTGCCAAGGTTTTCCCACAAGACTACAGTATAGGGTTCGTTCTTCAATAAAGGTGTTAAAAGGTTTCTACAGTGTGGGCGACACGCAAGTGATGCCTCTGGTGTTGCAGGCGTCCATAGGCTACGGTGACCACTTACCATCAGGTGGGCCGTAAGCTTGTTTGCCATTTTAGTAGTATTATAAATAAAAATTGTGTCAGATTTTGTAAATTTTAGTTAATTCCATACTTTAAAGAATTTTTTGTTACAAATATAATAATATTCTACCACATACAACACCATCTAGCCCAAACTAAGCAGAGCTTGTGCTATGGGTACTAGACAATGGATAAACATACATATATATTAACCTATAATTAATTGTTGCACTGAACTATGTTACCTTAGTCTGTAAGTTCTGATCTATGTATTGGTGTAAACAGTTGTTGGTTGACCTAATAAAGATAAATAAATAAATAAATATATACTTTTTTTTTGTAAGTACATAGATATTATACATAGAAACACCCAGACCAAGACAAACATCCATGTTCATGCACACAAATGTTTGACTTGTGCGGGAATCGAACCCGCGACCTCAGGCGTGGCAGTCGGTTACACTAACCACCACGCCATGGAGTCGTCCGAGAGTTAGTCGTCGTTTGTGTCCGCTGTTTGAATGTTTGTAAAGTCCCCCGCGACACAGGCATTAGTCATAGTGCGGGAATTGTTTTTTACCACCACTACGCCATCGAGGCCGTCGAAATGCCCTTACAATTGAATAATAATCATTATAAAATATTAATTTATGACTTTTTAACCGATTTTCAGTTATGCAGCATATTTGAATATTATATTGTTGAATAATAAATCTAATTTTCACTCCTTGCCGGATAGATACTGAATATTCTGATGAATTAGTGTAATACTGTGTGTATACATATTCATTGGCTCAGAGATCCATAATCTACTACAGTCACCCTCAATAAAATGTATTTTCTTGATTTGAATAAGACAACTCTTGCACTACGAATAACTCCTGTATCCGCCTGTCTTACCGAAGGTGCGATATATATGTGGCTTTATTTTATGTTTGTATCACAGGTTGTACGATACTCGTGCTCAGAGAAGGCCTGTGACGTGCGTCGACTTTGAGAAAATGGCTGCCACCTGCATCGCCAACAGCTTTGATGAACGGTTAGTATTTAACATACGACAATTTACTTACATATAATGCTAGTTGATTACCTATTTTTATTTACAGCTTATTAATGACCAATGTGGCTATTGCTTTATAATAATAATAATAATATTATATCATATACACACAACACCGTCTAGCCCAAACTAAGCAGAGCTTGTACTATGGGTACTAGACAATGGATAAACATACATATCACACTCTTAATAAAACAGTGACTTAACTCGAAATTTGAAAGTAAGGCAATTTGAACTCTAATTGTATATGTTAAATTCTAATATTATATTTGTGTTAAATCTTTGCAATACAGTTCAAATTTGTTTAATCCAAAATACTGATATAAGTCTCTGTTTTATTAAGGATGCGATATATACTTTGTCTTCTTTGAAATACATACATAGAAACCTATCCTACACTATTATAAAAACAAGTGAGAATCGGCAATGAATTGCCGTAAATCTAAGAGTTCGAAAAAATGGTTCAAGTAATATGCAAAAGTCACGTGATACCACGTGACCTTGAGGTCAAAGGTCATAGTAATTTCGGGGTATACCGACTGTGCTGAGTCGAATGGCGTTGACCGCGACTCTCTAGCTCTTACGGTTCTTGAGTTGAGAGATGGTATCACATGACCTTGAGGTCAGAGGTCAAAGGTCATAGTCATTTCGGGGGTATATCGACTATGCTGAGTCGAATGACGCTGACCGCTAGTCTCTAGCTCTTACGGTTCATGAGTTGAAAGTTGTATAACAGACGGACGGACGGACAAAGCACTTGTATATGAGTTTTTGCGAAATCTAAAATATTATTTATACTACTTACTAAAATATTATAAATGTGAATGTGACGTGAGTGTGAGTTTGTTTATTGATACTTTATGCTTTCACGCCTTAACTACTCGACCGATCATCATGAAATTTCATATACAGGTTGTACAGATAGGACATAGGGTAGCTTTCATTCAGAAAAAGGTATGGTATACCAAGGCACGCACTGTTGACTTTTCAACGTTAATTAGTTAATTATCGCTCACTTTAACGATGAAGGAAAACATCGTGAAGCAACCTGCATATCTGAGAGTTCTCCATAATATTCTCGAAGATATGTGAAAGCTGCTAAACCACACTGGGCCAGCGTGGTGGACTGTGGCCTTAGCCTCACACTAAGAAGAGGCCCGTGCCCCGCAGTGGGACAGTTTTTATACAGGGTTGATACTAATATAATTTTCTTTTTCAGCCAAGTGCTTGTAGGCTTTGGTCGTGGCCAACTCCATCAGGTAGACCTTCGGAAAGGGAAGCCAGATAAAGGATTCAAAGGAGCTACGGGTGCTATCACTGATGTGACCGTTGTGAAGGGAGAGAGGCTTGTGGTCAGCGGCAGCTTGGACAGGAACCTTAGGGTTCATGACTTTGAGAGCAAGGACCTCGTCTATAAGGTATGTAGCTTTTATTATAAATTGCAAGCTTTTGCCTGCGGCGTTTCTCGCGTAAAAGTAAATCAGGTTATGTTAGCAAAAGTACTTTTTTTAAATAAAATATATCCTATGTTACTCGGTGATAATGTAGCTCACTAATGGTGAAATAATTTTTGAAATCGATCGTGTTGTTTTTATTAAATCCTAACAAACAAACAAAAAATCAATCTTTTCCTCTTTATAGTATTAGTATAGATAATAGTTTTATAGATACAACTGCCGCATTAGTAATAATTCCTGTGTCGCAGTGGATTTTACAAACATTCAAACAACGGACACGATGAACACCCAGACACGGGACAAGAATTTGTGTGATCCACAAATGGTTGTTCCGAGTCTGGATGTTCTTTAATAATAATAATAATATTCTATCACATACACACAACACCATCTAGCCCAAACTAAGCAGAGCTTGTACTATGGGTACTAAACAATGGATAAACATGCATATATACTATGTTTTTTTTGTAAATACATACATATTATACATAGAAACACTCAGACCAAGACAAACATCCATATTCATGCACACAAATGTTTGACTTGTGCGGGAATCGAACCCGCGACCTCAGGCGTGGCAGTCGGTTACACTAACCACCACGCCACCGAGTCGTCCGAGAGTTAGTCGTCGTTTGTGTCCGCTGTTTGAATGTTTGTAAAGTCCCCCGCGACACAGGAATTAGTCATAGTGCGGGAATTGGTTTTTGGTAGATATATGTATACACAGGCTACATATATATATTCTTTTTCAGCAATACTTAACATCGAAACTCTCCTGTCTTCTCGTACAAACTGAAACTTCTACTCCACTCAAGAACTCGGAGAAAGAGATAAAGGAAGAAGTAGGTGATGAAATAAAAGTGGAGACGGAAGATGAAGACGGTTATGATGAACTTTTCGAAAAGATGGAGACTGTTGGGTGAGTGACCAGCTTTTTATATGATAAAAAAAATAAGTTGCACATGTTACTCCTTATAACATCAGCTATCTGCCAGTGAGAGTCCCGTCAAAATCGGTCCAGGCGTTTCAGAGATTAGTCGGAACAAACGGACAGACAAAAATTTAAAAATTGATTTCGATACCGTGTATACTTTCATATGCATTTAGTAAAAAGCTGTTATTTTGACATTACAAACAGACACTTCAGTTTTATTTATTTGTATAGAATAGATTTTTGCCGCGACTTTGCTTGACTAAATGTAGATTATGTTAGACTAGATGTGCCCGCGGTTTAATCCGCGTTTATGATTACTGCGCCGCCCCCGTGGGTCGCAGCGTGATGTTATATAGCCTATAAACTTCCTCGATAAATAAGCTATCCAGCAAAAAATATTTTTTCAATTCCAACCAGTAGTTCCTGAGATTAGCGCGTTCAACCAAACAAATAAACAAACAAACTCTTCAGCTTTATAATATTAGTATAGATTAGTAGCTGCCTCGTTGGTCCAGTGGTAGTGTATACGACTGCGACTGACTGACTATGAGGTCTCGGGTTCGATTCCCGGGTCGAGCTTGGAAAAAGTTGCTAAGATTTACCGTCAATAATTTCTTAGTAGCAATTTATAAAGAATTTCTTCCAAGAAGTTCTTAATAATTAGCCCGGAGTTAGGAAGTTGGCGGTGTTTCACCCTTGTGCGTCGGAAAGCACGTTAACGGAGGTCAGATGGCAGTCGATCCGTGTAAAAACCAATATTCAGCTAAATCTCGTTAGACCAGAAATAAGCGGACCCTGGCATAAGCTGGGATAATTAATCGCTAGGTAGAAGAGTAGCAGTTTCCTGGATGAAGGTACCTTATATCCTTTTCCGTTCCCCTGATGACGGACGGGTCTAATTGTGAAAGAACCCATCCAGGGATCTATTCAAACACACAAAGTTTTCATCAACTCGACGACGACTCGATGGCGTAGTGGTTAGTGTAACCGACTGCCACGCCTGAGGTCGTGGGTTCGATTCTCGCACAAGTCAAACATTTGTGTGCATGAACATGGATGTTTGTCTTGGTCTGGGTGTTTCTATGTATAATATGTATATATTTACAAAAAAAAAAGTATATGTGTATGTTTATCCATTGTCTAGTACCCATAGTACAAGCTCTGCTTAGTTTGGGCTAGATGGTGTTGTGTGTATGTGATAGAATATTATTATTATATTATTATCAATTTCGGTTCAGCAGAAGTTTTGTGACATACATACGTACAGAAGAATTAATAAGATATAGAATGGATGGCGTAGTGGTTTTAAGACTAGCCTTGCCACTAATACTACGCCGAGGGTCGTGGGTTCGAAGCCCACATGGAACAAAAATTATGATCCACAAATGGTTGTTCCGAGTGTGGGTGTTCTTTGTGTCCGTTGTATGAATGTCTGTCAAGGTCGCCGCGACACAAGATGTCTTAAAATACAAAGAACATCCGAATATGTTCACAATGTTCGTCGCATGTGTGCCTCTGTATTTTACAACCAATATAATAAAATTAAAATAAGTAAATAAATATATAATTAGATTACAACCAATTTTTGTCACACCTGTGTATCGAACCCATAATATTCGACGCGCAGGGGCGATGCTATTATATGTATAATCCACTACGCTGTGGAGGCCAACGTTCTCACTACATATTATGAAACAAATGGCCCCCGCCGCGTCTGTCTGTCTGTCTGTTCGCGATAAACTCAAAAACTACTGACGGATTTTCATGCGGTTTTCACCAAATGAATAAATAAACAGAGTGATTGACGAGGAAGGTTTAGATGTATGATTTGTCGGCGGGTCACTTGTTAATATATTTTTATTTCCAGTGCCAAACCATCGAAGAAAAAGTTACCAGAAGTAAAGTTGCCAGCTAAAAAAATTAAACCATCATCAGAAGGATGCACCGATGTAGATCTAGAAGAGAGTAATACAGAAGATGCAATCAAGAAGCTTCTGCGAAGCACAGAGAAGCAGAAGCGGAAGCGGGAACAGAAGAGGAAAGAGAAGAAGGCGAAGAGTGTTTTTCATAATGCTTAAAATTAAATATTTAAGGATTTTTTACTACAGTTGCGCTTTTATATGTCCTTAGGCTGAGATGTATTATACCGACATTTTCCTAGCGATGGTGTAAGTACATACTATGTAATAATGTCTTAACGGAAACTGGCCTTCTGCGCAGGAGATATTAAGTGTGTGCGCAAACACAAGTGCACTCTCTGTTCCCTCACTCTTATAGTGCGATGTGACGTCACCGACCGGAGAGAGGTCAGGCGCATCACCTTTACGTGCTTTCCGAGACACGGGAGTGTGTAACACTGCCAACTACCTAACTGGGCTGGTATTGAGATTACTTAACAGAAAAACCCAATGACTTTTCGTTGGCAAAACCCGGGATTTAAACCCGAGACCTCGTGCACAGTAGTCTCATTCGCTACCGCTGCGCTATAATAAAGTGGCTGAGCTGATTAGCAATTAATTACAGGCGAGTGCATATGCTATGAGATTCTTAATTAAGAAATGGTTTGAGAAATTTTATATCTTTGTAATAATATGTTATTACTTTCATTCATCTCACGTATATCCCCAAAAGGGGTGGGTTAGGCTGACGCGTATTAATAATAATATAATAATAATATTCTACCACATACACACAACACCATCTAGCCCAAACTAAGCAGAGCTTGTATTATGGTACTAGACAATGGATAAACATACATATATACATTATTTTTTTTGAAAATACATACATATTATACATAGAAACACCCAGACCAAGACAAACATCCATGTTCATGCACACAAATGTTTGACTTGTGCGGGAATCGAACCCGCGACCTCAGGCGTGGCAGTCGGTTACACTAACCACTACACCATCGAGGCTGACGTATTACAATCAATATGACGCGTATTTAAATCATTAATGGCGGAATTACAATCAAATTCCGCCATTAATGATTTAAATACCCACGTAATAGAAGCGAGTCGAATGCCATTTACAAGGCATTGCTAGACTCCGTGCTGCTTGAATTTCTTGACAGAAAACCTGTATAGCTTGACAGACAACCTCTAAATTCTTGACAGAAAACTCGTATTTCTTGACAAAAGCCGAAAAACACTAACCTGGGTATTGAAAGACGAATAATACCCGAATTATATTGACAGAACAACCTAATAACAGTATCTAACTTGGGTATCGAACTCGAGACCTCACACAGCAGCCGCATTATCTACCACTACGCCATAACACTGTAAAATTGACAATAAATAATACAAAAGCTCTCCAATCCGGGAATAAAACGTAACCTTATACACGTCAGTTGCATTCACGACCTCTGCGCCATGCCATCACACTATTAAATTCACAACAATTAACCCATTCGCTGCGGCAGTAAAAGTACTTTTATTAGCCAGGTGTGGGGCGGTTTTCGTCGCAAACGCCGATGGGCGTCCTGCGCACCTCATAAGGATAATATAAAAAGCCGATTGGCGTTTTCAGCACTGTTTAAAAAAATGTTGCATTCTTACACTAAAATCTATATATATATATCTATAGTCCATCGGTTTAGGTGGGTGCTCAACATTTTGTCACAATGTTCAATTCACGAATATTGTCAATCAATACAACTGTATTTAAAACTGAAATTCATTAATATTACACTCACATTACGCCTTTTTTTCCAGAAGGGTTAGTTAGAAATGCAACATCCACAATTTAACAGGAAACAATTTAATAGGAACCGGTTTCCACAGCGATAAGACTAGTCTTGTTATTGAGCTTTCGTTCCGTTTTAGTGAATTTTAACTTAAGAAGTAATAATATGTAAATATACGTTTCTCTATTGATTCACAAAATATTTCATGTCATTAAAAGTCATAGCTAACTCGTTATGTCAAAGCGAAATAGGAATTAAAAAATAATGCGAATTAAAGGCATTCCTAAAAATATCTCAATTATAGAATAAAATAAAAAAAATATAAAAAAAAAAAGAAAAAAAAATAGGAAAATAATATTAACTAAATATATTTAGTATCAAAAGTTGTTAAATCCTGGAAAACGCCCTTAGGCGTCTTCAGCACCTAAAGCAGAGCAGTATCTTGCTGTGTTTTAAAAAATATGTACCCTTGTTGAAATTATTTTTTTGTGACTAGTTTTCGCAAAGATATAAGCAATTTAAAAAAGACGCCAATTGGCGTATTCCGCACCTGAATATTAAATAAAAAAACGCCGATAGGCGTCCGCCGTAACGAATGGGTTAATACAACTCTCTCGCGGGTACTAAACCTGTGACCACACATAGCAGTCGCATTTATAACCACTGCGCATCACACTGTAAAATTAACAATAAATAAAACAATCAATTGGCATAACAATATATTTATTTAAACTTAAACTATTTTACTAATTAGGTTGGTTCTCCTTGTCGGCTGTGAAGTGCCACCCCGGCGCCGCGGTGGACTGCATGAGTGTCCATAGGGCTCCGCTGTCGCCTCCAGTCATGTCTATTTCAAACGGCTGCAACAGCTTTCGGGCTTCACTTTTAATATCTGAATTTATGAGTTAAGGATTTTTCTAATTACTAGATGTCCTGCGTTGGCTTGCAACCCGATCAGAGCCACCTGCTGGGTCCAATTGTGAATCTAAATCATCAGGGTAGTTAATCAAAACACATCTATTAGAGTAGTAGAGCCTCGACCGGGGAAGGACTACCATCTACTCACAGAATATCGACATGAAATACCAGTATTCCTACTGTTGTGATTCGTTCGGTGAGTGAGAGTGCCGGAGGCTCAATCACCCTCTTGCCCCCTTCCCGCTCCTTCTCCTTCCCACTTTCTTTCCTAAAGGGTCGGCAACGCGCTAGTGATGCCTCTGGTGTCGTGTGTGGTGTGTGTGGTGCCGTCCACAGGCTACGGTGACCACTTACCATCAGGTGGGCCGTATGATTGTTTGCCACATTAGATGAATAAAAAATAAAAAAAAAAACCTCAATATCGGTCCAGCCGTTTAGGTGTTCAGTGATATATACACGTACTGAAAAATTACACAGCGTGTAACAGAAAGGTTTAGTTATATTTTAAATTCGTAATATATATCGGTTAAATAAACCTGTGCTCTATCTACGGCAACATTCAATAATTTAATTTATCTACTTTAATTAAAAATACAAATATTACTATTAAAATGGCACCTGGACATTTTTGGCACAATACATTGTTTTTAGGTTCACGAAAAATCACTCGAGTCAGCTGTTAGTGTTGTTGAAATATCGACTAGAATGTTTGATATTATTGGAGTCGCTAAAATAGAAATCTTAATGACAATATCGTAAGTATACAGATTAAATTGTCGCGGTTTTCCATTGTTCAGAGACTATATTATCTTCTCTTCTCCCTAGCCTTTATTATTAAGTCCCTTGAGGTTGGCTTTTCTGGTCTAATCGGATTTGACTAGATATCAGTTTTTACACGGAGCGGCTGCCACCTGACATCCGCAACCACAAGGATATATAACGATACCATAAGACTAGACCAGTGTCAGGATATTATAAGGCAACGACTGCCATAGATGTTCAAGGCAGCCGGGACCGACGGCTTAACGTGCTCTCCGAGGCACGGAGCAGGCGATAATTGTCAATCAATACGCACATCATTTCGAAAAGTCATATAACTTCCGAAAGTCAGAGGCGCATTGCAGTCTGTTGGTCTCCCCACTAAGCTATCGCTGCTCAGAAGCTATATTATGTGACACTTAAATATGACCACACTTTTCTGATACAGCTGTACATATAAAGATAGCTTACACAATAAGATTTGATCGCTAAGTATGTCCTTAAAATCTAGCCAAGAAATATTACACTACTGAATTTCTTGAGAACAAAAATCCGATAACTATTCGCACAAGAATCAAACTCGAGATACATTTAAATTACTTATTCACATTTTTGTGTCTGTCGTTTGAATCAGTGATGTTGCGAATATTCGCATCCGCAGTCGCGGAGCTTCCGCATCAATTTGGACATCTGTATCCGAAATAATCAACACGGATCTTAATGCAGATCCAGACATAGCATAGGTTACGATAAGAAAGAAATCAGTTATTCTTTAGTACGTGTTTAATTTATGAATCTTTGCAAAACAGGCTTGAACCTGCGAGAGCGGTGATATTAGATGCTTTTTATTAAATAAGATAAATAATTTTCACTAACATCCGCATCGCAATTGCGGAGCTTCCGCATCGATTTGGACATCCGCGTCCGCGAATGTGATATTTCAAATATCCGTATCCGCATCCGCGGATGTCAAAAATTAGCATCCGCAACATCCCTGGTTTGAATGTATTTTCTCTTTATTCTTTCAATACAACATCCGCATCTGGCATTTCTCCTGTACCACAAGGGATTTTACAAACATTCAAAGAACCGACACAAAGAACTCTCATAATCAGATATCAGAATCAACCATTTCTGGATCCACAACTATGCTATTTGTGTAGTCAAAATTATATCTAAACTAGATTTTGCCTGCAGCTTCACTTGTGTAGATTTTATCAATAAATTGCAATCCCTCGGGATTGATCCCTTTCATCCTAGGTTCTCCATGTCCTTATCTGTATCCCTGACAATGTGTATGCAAAATTTCATGATTATTGGTCGAATAGTTAAGGTGTGAAAGTGTAACAAACAAACTCACATTCGCATTTATAATATTACTTAGGATTCATATGAAACAAGTGAGTTATTTAGTTAGTTTGAGGTTATTTTATAAAGGATACATCCCTTGGCGACATTGGGCGGTGCACTGAAGTCCAGTCTAATTCCTGTCAGTTCTTTAGCGAGCTGGTAACTCTCCCTGTAATATGTAAAACATATGTGTGTTAAATTACATACATAGTTGCACAGCTATAAAATAGGTAGGCAGAGGTATTTATTGAACACTAGCTGACCAGCGTAACTTCGTCTGCTATATTTGTCGGCCTCGATGGCGTAGTGGTTAATGTAACCGACTGCCACGCCTGAGGTCGCGGGTTCGATTCCCGCACAAGTCAAACATTTGTGTGCATGAACATGGATGTTTGTCTTGGTCTGGGTATTTCTACGTATAATAATAATAATGTATGTATTTACAAAAAAAAGTATATATGTATGTTTATCCATTGTCTACACATAGTACAAGCTCTTAGTTTGGGCTAGATGGTGTTGTGTGTATGTGGTAGAATATTATTATTATTTTCTGTTTTTGCATAATATTTATTGATACTCCGCTCCTCCAATTGGTCGTAGCGTGATGTTATATAGCCTTATAGCCTTCCTCGATAAATGGGCTACACAACATTAAAATTTTTTTTTTCTTCGAACCAGTAGTTGCTGAGCTTAGCGCGTTCAACAAGACTAACAAATTCTTCAGCTTTATAATAATAGTAAAGATATATTTTGCCTACTATGTTTAGGCTTCATTCACACGTACCACAACCACACCACATCGACGCGACAAAAGGTGATCAAGCTGTGGTTACGTGTGAATAGTGTCGCTGCAGCATTAGCAGTTGCGTTGTGGTTCCTACAAAATGTGGATGTGGTTGAGTTGTCGTTAGTAGTTGCGACGACGCAATGACGCTCACGAGTGCAGACAGACAGTTCAACACCGGTTTTTGTTGAGGAAACACGCCTTGACTGAACACACTCATAAAATTCGAAGAGGAACCATTGGTGCTGCTATCCTTGTTATGGATTTTATTAAGAAGAAAACGACGTCAGCGGTGTCGGTGCATCCACGCAGCGTTGTGTCTGCTATGTGGTTGGACGCTAGTTCGCGGTTTTACTGGTGGTTGCGTTATGGTTGCGATGTGGCCGGTATCACACACGTGGTCGATAATGACGGCAAAATGTGGTCCGTGTAAATTCTACTATTCATTTTCAATACAAAAGATCGCCCGCCCACTTGGTGTGGTTGTGGTACGTGTGAAACAGGCCTTAATGTCTTATGTTATAGAGGTTATGCTATTGGTATCTACAGGGCATAGTTTCACACTATATACTGCTACTAAGAATGGATTTGAAAACTGGCAGAAATCCCCAAAAAATAATACTTTGCTAAATTTGGTCGCCCAACTTGAGATCTTATATTCAGCAGTTGCTTGCTCTACCACATACTGGGATAGTAGAAGCTGCTGTGCTGCTTAGAACAGCTTCTTGAGCTAGTGTGGACTGAAACCAGTCCTCAGCCCTATTAAACTAAATTAAAGCAAATAAATAAAATTGTGGCAAAAGTGTGTGTTGTGAGTGAATATTTTTGTGAAAAGATTTTTGTGCATAATAATAATAATAGATTTATTAGTAAGTAAGAAATTAAAGTGAGCTGCCTCCTGGACTAGGTTGTAGCCTGTATAATTTAGTTGAGTGTGTGTATATTGTAGATGCTGAATGGTATGTAATTTGCATCAAGAGTTCACGATAACTAATAATAAGATGATCAAAAGTACAAAAATATAACATACTTGGCATTGTCTAGTCTGTTTCTATCGCTGTCTGCTATACTGACACTTTCAAAGGAAGCACACACTCGGTCTAGCTCAGAGCCTCGTCTTGATAGCTCCGCCAAGCGCTCTGTCAGTTCATTCTAAAAATAAAATTTGTATAACCAAGTTCATTAATAAAAACATCATAGAAGAAAAATGGATAAGGCCGATCTAGAAGAACATTGAGAATGATGGTGTATACTCAGCAACAAGAGCAAAGCTCTTATGTAAAAATAAAGAAAGAATATCCAAGTTCATTTCAAGAACTACATTCAAGAAAGAAAAATACCAAAATATAGCTAAATAATAAATGGTTAATGTTGGTTATATGTTTCACAAAGATAACACAAAATAAAATTATTGAGAAGTGAGGAACCCACCACTAACAACTATTGCAATAGAAAAAGGTTGACAATACAGAACTCTTCTGGATAGGGACAGCCACGACGTGGGACCCAGACGTACTCCAACTTGCAATATGCCGCATCGAGCACAAAATATGCGTCAACACGTGTTTCGCCTCAGCGCGAGGCATCCTCAGGACCATTTGGCAACGAATGAGCTTTGAAAAGTATTGTCAATCTTTTCCTATTGCAATAGTTGGGTTGGGCAATCCGAGGGTGCGTGGCGGGTTTCTCTCTTCCTAATAATTTTATTACAATGGACTTCCGCCAAGAATATACATCGATTCAAGATAACACAAAATACAACAATACATTAACGCCACACAAAGCAAGAATATATCTTGGTCTCGAAGTCCTCTAGGTCTCTGTCGATTTTATTATTATTATCGATCTAGGTATGTTCGATCCCAAGCATGTCTGCCTTTTCGAAGTTATGTCCTTATAATAATATTTAATTATCGCTCACTTTAACGGTGAAGGAAAACATCGTGAGGAAACCTGCTTGTCCGAGAGATATCCATAATGTTCTAAAAGATATGTGGAGTCTGCCAACCAGCACTGAGCCAGCGTGGTGAACCATGGCCTTACCCTTCTCACACTGAGCATAGGCCCGTGCCCAGCAGTGGGACAGTTTAATACAGGACTGATAAAATACTTACATGTAGTTTCATTTCTTGCGCCATTTTAGTTTCCAGTTCCGTCTTCTTTTTACATGCCTTCAATTGTTGTTGTTCTTTCTCGATTTCATCTGTAAGCAAATTATTATACAGCCTAATAAAATAAATATATTTTCAAGATTTGTCTGTAACAGTGAGTAGGCAAAACGCATGAAATTACCATCTACTCGTTTACAAAACTCGTCCAAATGATCCACAACATTAACAAACCACTGTTCTTTAGATTCCAACACCATTTTTCTATATTATCTATATATCTATCTACAATTTTTTATTCTTTGATTATGATTTATTGAAGAAAGAAATAATAAATTGTAAGCAACGACAACGTAAAGGCGTAAACAAACGGCAAGTATTTTTGAATTTCAAAATGTTAAAATTGGTAAATAAATAGCACAGAGTATAAAATATTGTGACAGTCAACTTTTAATCCACAGATTCACAAAATATCGTCACCTAAAACAGATGTCACCTGCTTCGTGTGTGTATCCGACCATATTGATAAAACAAAAGCGATTGTGGCGCCTCTTCTAGCTCAAAGTAGAACCATATTTATCGCCATTTTTGTGATGGCGACCGATATTTATAGATCGTAAGGGTGTTGTTATTTAACAAATAAATGCATTAAAAATGGAGGAAACGAAAGTTATTTATTACATAGACGATGAAGAAACGCCGTATTTAGTGAAAATCCCCATATCACCAGAGAAAGTGACGTTGTTGGACTTTAAAAACCAGTTGAATAGGCCGAATTATAAGTTTTTCTTTAAATCTATGGACGATGATTTTGGTGTTGTTAAAGAGGAAATAGTTGATGATAACGCTCATCTGCCGTGTTTTAACGGTCGTGTGGTGTCGTGGTTAGTGTCTGCGGAGGGCTCGAACCCTTCAGATGGTGCGTCTCAGTGTACGGATAGCAATGCTGGCAAAGGGAAACAAACTCATGGGGCTCCGGCACCGGTCACCAGGGACACTTGTACGGACACTGACAGCACCATCAGCTCTCGCCCTGGTCATAGGGCATCATGTGACAAGTATAAATATCGTGGATTACGGATAAATGGCCACTCCAAATACGGCAACCACGGTTTAGAATACGAAACAGCTTCAGTACTATCTTCCGATTTAGATTCCACCAGTCTCTTCGACAGTCAGTCTGAAATCACCACGACGACTGGCAGACACACCAACGCGTCAGTAGACCGAGCTTTGACAGAATGCAGCAGTGTATCCCATCTCCAAGTGAGCTCACGCAAAAGACCTCAGAGAAGACGAAAGAGACCACAAGTTATGTCAAGAACATCCTCTTACTCGTCTATTACTGACTCCACAATGTCTATGCACATTATAACAGTGACTTTGAACATGGATACAGTGAATTTCCTGGGAATTTCGATAGTTGGACAGTCAAATAAAGGAGGTGATGGCGGTATCTATGTAGGAAGTATAATGAAGGGTGGTGCTGTGGCCCTGGACGGCAGGATAGAACCTGGAGACATGATATTACAGGTAAAACTTTATTTCTTTAATTTGAGCATATGTTCTCTCCGATAGTCATAAGGCTCTAATTTGAGGTATTGATAAAAGAAGTTGATATAATTATGTACCCTTAGACATGACCGTTTCATTTTGGCGTAGGCAGACTTTGGATTTCCACTTGCTCCAATTAAAAGAAAATATTGTTTTTCATTCATTGTTTTTATATTCTTTTTTATCTTAATTTATATATCTAATTTTTATCTCAATTATAATATGACTAATCTTTAGGCAATATCTGACACTCTTAGATATCCAATACAATATCTGCTAATACTTATTTCCAATAAAAAATTATATAACTATATTAATTACATATTATGTTTGTCTTTTCTTTTTAGGTTAGACATATTATAATATGTACAACCTAAAACAAACAAACATACAACAAAATCTTACGCCACAACATCAGGTCTTCCGCTTTCTGCATTCAGTCTAACCCAGCTATCATCTACAGTTCTATGAAATCAAAATTACTTATGTAAATAAGTTAACATACATTAATATAGTATTTATGTAGTAAATTAATAGCTGATAAGGTTCAGGATTTGTGATACATTATTGTGAGCTCTGGAAGTCTATGTGGTATCTTCTATATTCTCTGTAGTAACAATCAAAAATAAGTTTAGACATATAGGTCACAAAGTAAAACTTATAAAAGTCAAAGTTACACTTTTATATGTCAAAGTTACACTACTGTATGTTAAAGTTACACTTTTTTCAATGTTACACCATTTTATATATCAAAGTTACATCTTTAGATATTAATATTACAATATTATATGTCAGATACAACTCCATATCTCAAAGTCACAACTTTGAATGTCAAAATTACACTTTTGTATGTCAAAGTTAAACCTTTATATGTCCTAGTTAATGTTTGACATGCTACACCTTCATATGTTAAAATTACACCTATATATGTCATAGTTGCACTGTTAGATTTCAACACCGCCAAATACACAAATAGAATCAAATTATGCAGGAACTGCATACTTTGATTCCTCCTTCCCCATTCTATCATCGGACGACCAGACAATCAGACCAGCGACACAGGTGGATGGTGGATATACCACACTTACGCACGAAGTGCTTTGCTTCCACTTTTATAATGCGTACCGCTAAGGAGTGGAATTCGCTACCTAAGTCTGTATTTCCTAATGAGTACCATCTGGATGTCTTCAAGTCGCGAGTGAATAGGTATCATCTAGGCAAGCGTGCTCCATCGTCGACTACATCTTCACTTAAGATCAGGTGAGATTATGGTCAAACGCAGCCCAATAGAGTATTAAAAAAAAATTGCGATATCCTAATTTCCTCTTAGAAAGATCAAAAGAAGACACTGATTCCTGTTTCCTACTTGCATCACAAACATTGCTTCATGCAATCTTGCGCCTCATTCTAGGTTCATTCTTGACTGTATGGATGGCATCTATCTGTATGTATCTTATGTCATAGCTTATCTATTTATCTTAGTCAAAGCAGACTGGCGACTTCGACCCAGTGGGATCTTTTGTGTCGACACTCTCCCAATAACGACTGCCATATATGTTCATGGCAGCCGGGACCGACGGCTTAACGTGCTCTCCGAGGCACAGAGCAGGTGATAATTGTCAATCAATACGCACATAATTTCGAAAGTCATATAACTTCCGAAAGTCAGTGGTGCGCGACGTGGGTTAGAACCCGAGACCCTCTGCATTGCAGTCTAGTGGTCTCCCCACTGAGCTATCGCTGCTCGTATGGATGGCATAGTGGGCAAACAGTTGCCTCGCCAATGCCACTATGTCAAGTGTTATGGGTTCAAGATTCAAATCCCACACAACACAAACATTTGTGTGCTCTATAAAAGTTGTTTAGAGTATGAGTGTTCAAAATCGTTTGAATGTTTGTAAATTCTCCAGCCACACAGACATTGCTCCTAGAGCAAGAGATGTCTTCTAAAAAAAAAAAGATTCAAATAAATATAACAAGAAATCATGAGTATTGTCTACCTTTAGGTGTTTGACCTGGTTACACCACCTATGGTCCAGGTAACACCAGTCAGCTTATGGCTAGTTTAACCTGGTTAAACATCTAAGGGTAAACAATACGCAATGAATAATACTCCCTGTATGGCAACTTGACTCACCACATGAACATAATGCATAGTTTAGTTGTTATGGAGTAAATACGATTTGAAAGCCAGAATTGAGACACTCAGTCGCAGAAATTCCTCTTAGCAAAATGTAAACAGGTTGCAAAATGTTCCTTGTTTCCAATTCCTTAGCATCAGTAAAAACTGTGTGCCTCCGTGGCGCAGCGGTGGTGAAAGCGACTGCTGTGCATGAAGTTTAAAGTTCGAATTCCAGGTTGGGCGAACAAAAAGATACTGGGTTTCTCTGTTAAGAAAACTTAATATCAGCCGGAGTTAGGAATTTGGTGGTGCTAAACACCTTGCCTCGGCAAGCACGGGAAGCCGTTGATCCTACGCTTGATCTCTTTCCGGTCGTGTTGGTCTAGGGAACAGAGAGTGCTCTTGTGATTGCGCACACACTTGTGCACTATAATATCGCCTGCGCAGATGGCCAGTCGCCTTTAAGATTTACCGCCGCGACCGAAATTTGGTCTGAAGGACATTATTATCAGTAAATAACAGTAAAATACGGATCAGATTCGCGTATAGATATGGTACCCACCATAGTAATATATTAGCGAACTCATTGTTCCCTAACTCTCATGATCCGATGGGACGGTAATCCGACAGGACCCGAGAAAGATCAGGCGCAGGACCAACGGTTTAACGTGCTTTCCGAGGCACGGGGGTGTCTAACACCACCAACATCCTAACTCCGGACTGCTATTAAGATTTCTTAACAGAAAACCCAATAACTTTTTGTGGGAGAGACCCGCGATGCGAACCCGAGACTTCATATACACGTCGCCTTAACTACGGCTGCGCCACGGACATAAGACATTTGGAAATGTGGACACTAGGGTTCCAAAGGCTTTGAAAGAAAGGGTACCGAAGAGGTGTATCCGATCATAAAATCCCAGGTTTAGCAGAGTCTAATTATTCTAAAGTTGTTTTATTTAGTTTCCCGTATGTTTCCTTAGTTAGTAAAACATGTTCAAACATTCACATTTATAGTACTACATTTCGTCCAAGGCTGCCAAGGCGTAATTGAAAGCGTAAGGCCCAGCGCCCATTGGCAGCACGGCATGGCAAGGTATTTTTAGGCGACGAATAAAAATATAACCTTATCGTATCGAAATAAAGTTGAAATTTCAATGTTAACAGCCGTAAGTATAAAAACAATACCGCGGTATGCTTAGGCATACTGTGACGGCAGCCTTCGGAACGCTTCGGTATCCCTCGGAACGCTTTGGCAGTCTTCGGGATACCGCGGCAAGACAGCGCCCACCCGTACCCAAAGTACCTTAGACGCTTTGGTATGCTTAAGGACCTCGCGGCATACCTAAGGATGTCACGGCATAGTTACCGCCAGTGTGCGCTTACATGTAGGGATGCCGAAGGATCCTCTGCCGTGCCGTGCCGCCAATGTGCGCCGGGCCTAACAAATAAACAAATTCACATTCGTGTTTATAAGGCTAAAATTTGGCCGCGCCTTTGCTCGATGGTTCTAGATTATGTCAATAAAAAATATCTATGCTTTGGGATTCAATAACAATACTGTTTTATGGATGAGAGGTACACTATATCCTTTTATGTTCCCTTGACAACGTGTATCCGAAATTGTGTGATGATCGGTCAAATAATTAAGGCGTGAAAGCATGAGAAACAAACTCACATTCATCATCATCATCATCAGGCTATAATAGTCCACTGCTGGACATAGCCTTCCCCTAATGAGCATTTATAATAATAATATGAAGTGCTAAAAGTAGTAAATCATCATGAAATTTCGCATACACGTTGTCAGGGGAACGGAGAAGGCATAGGGTACCTTTCATCCAGAAAAAGTACTGTTACTAACTTATCTTATTATTACACGAGTGAAAAGGCGGGCAAAATAAAGTGTATACTATTCTATACTAATACTAATATTATAAAGCTTAAGAGTTTGTTTGTTTGAACGCGCTAATCTCAAGAACTACTGGATCGAATGAAAAAAATATTTTTGTATTGGATAGCCCATCGAGGGATTTTATCGAGGAAGGTTATAGGCTACATAACATCACGCTACGACCAATAGTAGTGGAGCTTCAATGGAAAATGTTCCAGAAACGGGGACAATTCTCTTATTCAAAGCAGATGAAGTTGCGCAGGTCAGCTTGTTTATAATATTACAAAAAGTCTTATCACTGCTGTTCCAGGTGAATGATGTGAACTTCGAAGACATGACCAATGATGAAGCGGTCCGCGTTCTCCGAGAGGTAGTCCAAAAACCAGGGCCCATTAAGCTGGTGGTAGCCAAGTGCTGGGATCCGAACCCTAAAGGATACTTCACTATTCCCAGAACTGAACCAGTCAGACCTATTGATCCTGGTAAGTATATATTTTTTTAATGATTTTATTTACGCAGCAGTCTCAATAAAGAAGCCTTCTCGAAGTTATGTGCGTATCAAATAGTTAATTATCGCTTACTTTATCGGTGAAGCAAAACATCGTAAAGAAACCTGCTTCTTTGAGCGTATGTTAAGTCTGTCAACCTGCACTGGGCTAGCATGGTGGACTATGGTCCAGCTGTAAAACTTGCCTCGGAAAGCACGAAGAGTTGGTCCGTTGGTCTTGGACTGATCTCACACACTTGTGTGTGTACACTGGCAACACACACACTAGTGCAGTGCAATATCTCCTGCTCAGATAATAATAATGTTCTCTAGACCGAATTTCGGTTACGGCGGCCAATCTTAACGGAACCTGGCCATCTGTGCAGGAGATATTATATATGTATGTATCTTATGTGGGAGCCAGTCAGTGCAGACCGGCGACACTTCGACCCAGTGGGATCTTTTGTGTCGATACTCTCCCAATAACGACTGCCATAGATGTTCATGGCAGCCGGGACCGACGGCTTAACGTGCTCTCCGAGGCACGGAGCACGCGATAATTATCAATCAAAACGCACATAATTTCGAAAAGTCATATAACTTCCGAAACTCAGAGGTGCGCGACGTGGGTTCGAACCCGAGACCCTCTGCATCGCAGTCTGTTGGTCTCCCTACTGAGCTATCGCTGCTCATGATATTATATATAGTGCACACGTGCACTCTCTGTTCCCCAACTCTTATAATCCAATGGGCAGTCTCCGTTACGATTGGCCGACGTGACTAAAATTATTTTCCGAGCACATTATTATTTATTTGCCATTATTTTATGTTTCCAGGAGCATGGGTGGCTCACACACAGGCGCTCCGGGAGGCTTATCCCCCACCCCCTCCGTCTCTGTCCGCCCTCCCGGTGTCTTCGGTATCGGAGCGAGGGGCTTCAGATGCGAGCACAGTTCCCGCTGGGGGCCTGGAGGCCCAGCTATCAGTGAACATGGATATGGCAATCGTTGTGAGAGCTATGCTGAGGCCGGATTCAGGTGAGAGCTATTATAAAGTATTGAGGTCAAGTATGTATGCTGATGGATGGGTCGCACACAACTTTGTTGTTTGAAATGAAATATCACTTATATTTAAATTGAGGTGCGATTTATTGATAACTTGGTAGTTAACCATGTAAGTTATGATTAAATTAATGATACGATAATTTTTATAAATTAGTAAAAAGCGAAGGTTATGGAAAAGTTCTGATGTTAAGGAGGCGCGTGAGCCATGTGTGATGTGGGTACTTTAGTAGACTTGTACAATGTGGGTCCTATATTTGTTTAAAGGTATCTCTCGCAGTAGGGATAGTGATAATGTTTATAAAGTCCTATGCGACGTTCCAAAGTCACAATCTAAAATATTTTCTTTCATATAGGTCACAAAGTAACTCATATGAACGTCAGAGTAACACTTATGAATGCCGAGGTAACACTCGTCTAAGTAACACGTTAAAACGTCAAAGTAACACGTTAAAACGTCAAAGTAACACTTATGAACGTCAAAGTAACATTTATGGACGCCGAAGTAACAAGTAGAAACATTTAAGTAACACTTATGAATGTCAAAGTAACATTTGTGAACGCCAAAGTAACACTAACTACGATATTAGCACCGGGTTCTAATATAATAAAATCAAGGACAAAATTTTTTATGTCTCACTGTCTGTTCCGGCTAATCACTGAAATGGCTGAATATTGACATTACAAACACACACTTCAATTTTATTTATATGTATAGATTTTACAAATCAGTTTGCTAAGAAGCTGTAACCAAATCCATAAATAATTTTCCAAGTTCATGTCTGCAGATCTGTTTATTAATCTGTCATCTTTCCCGTTCAGGTCTGGAAATCAGAGACAGAATGTGGCTTAAAATCACGATCCCTAACGCGTTCATCGGAGCGGACGTGGTGGATTGGATACTGCAGCATGTCGCCGGTATAGCCGACCGGAGGGATGCCAGGAAATACGCCTCACACATGCTCAAGGTACGGCTATTACTATAGACTAGGTATTACCCGCGGCTTCACTCGGACAAACAGCACATTTTTACCAGGTGGAAGGTACACACGGCTATACATCAAGTTAAACACCCTATATACACATAACTACGCTACATACAAAATAGAGAATTGTCGGAAAGGGACGGTGCATAGTGGTGTCGATGTAATGGTAACGATAGAGCGTCGCGTCCCTTTCAGCGTGAGTGAGACAAAATAACAAAAATATAACGCTCTCTCTCGCACGATTCGCAGCGTTCAACTTCTAATAGTTCAAAGTCCAAACAGTCTAGGTTGATGTGTCGCTGTGTGTATATGCTATTTTAAGATCGAATACCCCGCTGTGATATGTTATTGTGTTTAACAGGCCGGCTTCATCCGCCACACAGTGAACAAGATAACATTCTCAGAGCAGTGTTACTACGTGGCCGGAGAACTGTGCGCTGAACTCGCGGCGCTGAGACTCCGCGCTGCTGACAGTGACAGTCTGCTCAGTGACACGCTGGCACCACTACCCAACCCCAAGTAAGTAGCACACCGCTATGGTATTAGACCACTGCTGGGATACTCATGATGATAGACCAGTTCTTTAACAGCCTTACTGCCGCGTATGACAAAGCCTCATAGAACGGAATTGAAACGTGGAAACAGTACTTATATTGAATGAAAATGGTGTTACTTGATGGAATTCCATTGTAATAAAATTATTGGGAAGAGAGGAACCCTATTGTAATAGAAAAAGGTTGACAATATCGAACTGCTCTAGATAGGGACAGTCGCGTCGGGACCCGGGCGTACTCCAACTTGCAGTATTCCGCTTCGAGCACAAAATATGCGTCGACACTTTCGCGTGAGTCATCCTCAGGACCGTTTGGCAACGAGTAGCCGCTCTATTGCTACTATTGTTAACAAGATGGGTGTAAAACCCAGGATTCAACCTCTTCGACTTAAATGTAAAAGCATTTAAAATACATGTGACCTTGTGACCTGCTGTATCTCGAGGATCTTTTGATCACCAGGGCCCATATTCAAACTCGACCGAGGAATGACCCTAAGGTGTCTGCACACCAAGTTACTAGTCAATCGGTCCAGTGGTTCCGGAGCTATGACTGTCACTAACAGACAGACACACAGACCCACATAGTGTTTTCATTAACCTCTTCAAAGAAGACTCAGATGTTAATAAGACAATGTTAATTAATATAATATATAATTGTTTCAGTGTGATGGGCCCCGGTTATATGCCGTACGCCGGCTCGTACGGGTACCAGCCCATCCCGTTCAAATACTCCTCCTGCTTGAACAGTGAACACACTATTTATGGGTATGTACCAACTATTGTGAAACATGAAGACACATATACGGCGTCTGTCGGTTCGCGAAAAACTCAAAAACTACTGAACGGATTTTCATGCGATTTTCACTAATAGACAGAGTAATTCATGAGGAAGGTTTAGGTGTAAAATTTGTCAAGGTTTTGTATTACCTGTGCGAAGCCGGGACGGGTCGCTAGTTCACTATATTTCTATTCTAAACTTAAAGAAGACTAGCTGACTCGCGCAACTTCGTCTGCTTTGCATAAGAGTTATTGATGTTTAGGTGATGTTATATAGCTTATAGCCTTCTTCGATAAATGGGCTATCCAACACTAAATTAATTTTTCAATTCGAACCCGTAGTTCCTGAGATTATCGCATTCAACCAAATAAACAAACTCCTCAGCTTCATAATATTAGCATAACTATATATTTCTAATGGCTCGTGGAATATAATGATATTTTACCAAGTAATAAATGTGAAAATGTAATTCAATTTTTGAAGTTATGTTTTTTATTTTCAGTTACAATCGCGAAGAAAGCGTCATATCCGGTAGCGGAGGCTCCAGTGGGGGGTCGGAGCGCCTAACCGCCAAGGAGGCGCCGCCCGACCTCAAATCGACGAGCTCCGGATCCGCGCCCGATCTGGCGCCCGACGCGCCGGCCAACAACGCGGCCAACATGCCGGCCAACGTGCCGGCTAGCACGCGGCGGAGCCACTCGCACTCCAGCGGCTCCGAGAGGAATGTCAGACCTGTGTTGTTCCTATAGGTAAGAGGAATAGATAAGGGTTTGAATCCCGGGTCGGGCCAACAGAAAGTTATCGGGTGTTACTGTTAAGAAATCTCAATAGCAGCCCGGAGTTAGGAAGTTGGCGGTGTAAGACACCCCCGTGCCTCGGAAAGCACGTAAAGCCATTGGTCCTGCGCCTGATCTCTCTCCGGTCGTGTCGGTGAGGTCGCATCGGATCATTAGAGTTAGGGAACAGAGAGTGCACTTGTGTTTACGCACACACTTGTGCACTATAATATCTCCTGCGCTGGCCAGTCTCCGTTAAGATTGACTGTCGTGACCGAAATTCGGTGTGGAGGACATTATACCTAACCTTTGAGTGAAACAGGCGGGAGTCGATGTATTTATAGTTGGTACATATTTCAGGTTAATCCTTACTAATATTATAAATGCAAATAGGGATTTTCTGGCCTCGATGGCTTAGTGGTTAGTGTAACCGCAGGTTCGATTCCGGCACAAGTCAAACATTTGCGTGCATGAACATGTTTGTCATGGTCTGGGTGTTTCTATGTATAATATGTATATATTTACAAAAAGAAAGAAAGTATATATCTATATGTATGTTTATCCATTGTCTAGCACCCGTAGTACACACGGCTACACATCAAGTTAGACACCCTATATACGCATAACTACGCTACATACAAAATAGAGAATTGTCGGTGCGGGACAGTGCATAGTGGTGTCGATGTAATGGTAAGGATAGAGCGTAACAAAATATAACTCACTCTCTCGCACGATTCGCAGCGTTCATTTCTAATAGTTCAAAGTCCAAGCAGTCTAGGTTGATGTGTCGCTGTGTGTACAAGCTCTGCTTAGTTTGGGCTAGATGGTGTTGTGTGTATGTGATAGAATATTATATTATTATTATTATTATTTTTTTTATACGCTTTCACGTTTTTACTATTCGTAGTTATTCTGGCACAGTTCCAAACCTCGTGTAACTATTGACAATATCTTGACAGAAAAACCAATTCAATACTGTCTGACCTGGGAATTGAACCCGAGATAATCACAGCACCTGTCGTTTGCCAGCGGCTTGTATACGAGCCACTACATTGTGTATCTCTGTTTACCAGCGGCTCGTATACTAGCCACCGAGTGCCACGCTACTTTAAACCTTATTTTGCTAACCTTAACGGTTATAACTGATTGTTTTTCGACTATGAATGGAATTTTTTGGATTAGCGGCATTGTAAAGAATTACGAAAATATAAACATACGATAGTGCATTAATTAACATTGCGTCGAGATAATATTTATTTTACTGTTTTGGTTTCTATTGCAGGATCAAGCCGCGAGGGACGACCTCTAACTGCCAAATATCGCGTCGATATAGTCTTACTGCCCTGGTACGTCTGTACTGCACCTTATTGCTATTTACTGCAACTTTTTGCAACCAATTGCATTTGATTGCAACTTTTTGCAATTTACTGCGAAATATTGCAATTGATTAATATCACTGTCCTCGTCTACGTTAGTGCCATCTCTGTCTAACCAGAATATATGAGCATGCAAATATATAATTAATTATAAGAGAACGTCTTTTGATAATTGACTATATTTTTTATAATTATTTGTGATTTTCGTAATTTATTATTATTTTAATCGTGTAAGTTTACAATGTAATTTAATTTAATTTTAGGTGATTATGTAAAAACAATATAAATTCGAGATTTATTATTATTTGACGAGATGACAGTGATTTAAAATACAAATAAAAAATGTTAAGCAATTTATTTAAGAGAGAAAATCGTGGTAACTATTATTGAACTTAAACACTAGCTGTTACCCGCGGCGTCACTCGCGTGGAACATAATTTAAACATATACTATTTTACTCAGAATAAGCATTTCTAGAATGGATTCAGTAGTTTCAGAAATGTATTTATTAGATCTTGCCCCTTGTGTTTGCTCGCGTAAATGTAGGTTATGTTAATTTTTATCCTTTTAAAACAGTACTTTTTCTTTTTTTGGACGAAAGGTATTTGTCCTTTTTTTGTAACCTGGACAACGTGTATGCGAAATTTCGTGATGATCGGTCGAGTGGTTAAGGCGTGAAAGTGTAACAAACAAACTTACATTTGCATTTATAATATTAGTTAGGATTTGTTTATAAGCCAATCCCGCATAGGGATAAAGCCCTGTATCGCGGGATAATTTACAAAGATATGATTAACGGACGAAAATTACAACCAACAATTATCTATACATATTTTATATAAAGGTAAATTCTGTCTATCTGTATGTATAGAGTAATCTCTGGAACTACTGAACCGATAGAATGCTGTAGTAAAAATATGTTTATTCATATAGGTCACAAAGTAACACATATGAACGTCAAAGTGGCATTTATGTATCTCTCAGTAACATGGACTATGTTTGATGACATAATATGCAGACACAGCTCTAGCTCATAAGCTTTACTAGTTTATGACCTCGGCTTTGTCTTCGCTAAATTTGTTAAAATTATTTCATTAAACCATACACTTCACTTAATTCAATTGAAAAGTAGACACAGATTTATAATATACTGAAGTGTAAGTCATTTTCCTTACATATCTTTTTTAATAAAAACAATCCTATTAAAATCATTCAGTTATACTAGCAGGCTATATTCATTCTTTAATAACTGGAGATGACGAAGCTCTAGCTACCAGTGCAACATATTTGTTTACTTAAGTTGATCCTTTCTGCGTGATAGAAGGACAAACCAACAAAAAGATTTTGCATTTATAATAATATTAGTAATGATGTCATGGATGTCGCAAAACGCCAGACATATAAGAGGGGACAAATAATAATGAGAAAATAAGCGTTTCGCTTTTAAGAAACAGCATCAGCTTGAGGTCTTTTGAAGGGTATTTACAAGGTCACCAAATTTCAAGGTCAAGGTCATATTACCGCAATGTCAAGGACATCTAAAACACGTATGTGCTATGATGTTACTAGAAATACCCTGTAGTTATAAGCTTACAGAAGCCGTAAGGTTCAATCAATATTCAAGGTCACACATTTCAAGGTCAAGGTCACATTAAGCTTACAGATATTTAAAGAGAAATGATCGGTTATACAGTTTACGCGTGATTCTAGCAAATATCCAAAAATATTAATAATATTCACATTTATAATATTAGTATAATTATTTTGGAGGTTTATTTTATATAATAAGGTGCAGTACACGTGTTATCCCTATTGTATTAATCAAAATAAAATCGCCATAGTTGGATAGTCGCTGTATTATATACATTATATAAGTGTAAATAGTTATATTTAAAAAACAAATAATGTTTTGTACCAACATAAGTATGGTCACCCATCATATTCTAGTAATTTTATAGGACCTTTTATGTTACTAATAAGCAACAATAGCCTAGTAGGAGACCGTTGAAACTCGCATAGGTTTCGAGTTCGATGCCAAGGCGTATCTCTGACTTTTCGAACTTATGTGTGTGTTAAATAGTTAATTTTCGCTCGCTTTAACGGTAAAGAAAACATCGCGAGGAAACCTGCATGTCTAAAAGTTCTACATAATGTTCTCGAAGATATGCGAAGTCTGTAAACTGGGCTGGGCTAAATCTTCTCAGACTGAGTAGAGGCCCGTACCCAGTGGGACAGTGCCCAGTGCTCACTAAACAAACATCTCTTCAACATTGGTATAACCGCAAGCTGCATTGAGACCGAGGAGACAGCTCATGTGTTCCAACACTGTAAAAGCGAGAGCAACCACCGGGCAAGGCTTCTGAACAATCCAGGAACGTGAGCATCATCATTCCTTCATCGGTCCCTTTATATCTTTCTGGACAGACCTGAGGTGGTATGGGTGGCCGAACATACTTACGTAGCCCATTTACGCTGTAACCGCTTGTCATTAGAAAATCTATTCTCTTTCTGCTACCACCTAACTATAAAGTAATGACCGAAAATTTCGGTCAAAAAAAGTCGTGTTGTATTCAGAATCATCGCAGGCCAATGTTGACATAAATAAGTCCCCTGCGCAGGTGGTATTATAGTGCAGAAGTGAGTGCAAACACAAGTGCAGTCTCTATTCCCTCACTCTCATAGTGCGATAAGACGTCACTGACACAACCGGAGAGAGATGCGAATGAAACATCGCACACTTCCTATCTAGTTAGTTAGACGTGGGTTATCCGCACTTAGCCCCACAATTGGGTCATTGTGCGTAAAAGAAAGAAAATATTTTATTTGTATCTCCTTTTCACAATACAATAACATATAAATACAGTCTAGTTTACTTCTAAATATTTCTTGGCGTGACCTAGTCAAAGACTCCATCACAAATATTGACTATCCAAAACAAATCTCATAAACGTACTATAGGATAGAGTATGGCATTTAAATGGTCTCACATCCAACACTTGCCGCGGTTACAGTGCTTGTCTTTACAAAAAAACGCGCACATTTGCAATAATGTCCATTTATTGTCTACGTTAACGTACGTTTTATTATTATTATTATTACTAACGTTGACGCAATTTTTTTTATTTATGCTTCAAGCAAAATGTCATTTTTATTAGAATTGATGGGTGATTATATCTCTTGATGTCGTCGGTAATGTTTCGCTATGTATCCGCGGCGAAGTTTTTTCGATAGCGAAGCGAAAATTTTGTTTAAAATATACTCAATATAATTGCATCTGTCACTTTTTAATTAAGGTTAAAGTATGAGATTTTTCAAGGTCAAGGTCAGTACTAAGTTACCTTTAAAGTATAAAAACAGGTATTCATTTTATTTATTCAGAAGTCTGGTACAAAATCAAAACCAGAAATATGTTGATTCATATAGGTCACAAAGTAACATAATATTGTCTTCTGTTTACGCGAATATTATTAATTGAAATTAAACTACTATATACGGATTTTATCGCGTTGTTTATTTGACACTTTATTACATAATTTTGAAACTACTAGTATTAAACTTTACTAATTTTTAAGCTAATTGAATTATTAAAAGTATTTATATTTAAGTAACACTTATGAACGTCAAAGTTACACTTTAATAATGCAATAGGACTTTGCTATTTCGTGCGGGAATGCAATTACTGACCTTGACACTTTGTAGGCATGTCTATTCTATTTTGATTCGATTCGATTTTCGATTAATCGATTCGAATTGTAACATTAATTAGTCTGGTTCTCCTATGATGGGTATAAATACTATGCCGCTATCGAAAAAACTTGGTTGTACTCAATTGTATTGTACTTCTATAAGAGTATAGGCGAAATACTAGGATTACATTATGTAATAAATAATACCAGTCATTGTAAAAAGCTGGTGCGTATAGTATGGAAATTTGGCTAAGCGATAGGCCGATAACGTATTTATAATGTGCTTATGAGGTTGTATTTAGAAATGTTCATTTATTTTGGTCATCTTCATTTAATTTCTGGCAAGTTCATTTAATTTTGGGCTTGATTGCAAGATGTATTTCCCATCTATATCAATCGTTATATCATTTAATTTATTTATCAGTTACTAAGTAACAATTAGGAACGTCATAGTTTAATATTTTATAAGTTAAATAAAATTACATTTACATTTAGCCCTATCCCATAAAATTTGGCTCCTTCCTGCCCCTGTTTCCCTCCTAAACGGCCAATATTTTTACTACAATATGAAGCTGCAATGTTTTTATCTATAGCTCAGCCAGCTTAAAACCATTTGAATGTATCAGGTAGTCCAAACATATTTATTTGATAGCCTAATGCAAAATATTCATTCATTCATTTATTTAGTCAAGAACAATTTACACTGTGTGTGAATATACAATAATATTGATTTTGATAGGTATTCTATGTAGAATAACCCATAATGTTATGGCTGTTAAAACTGGCCGGAATATTGGACCCATATATTGTAGTAGAAATAATGTTCCATTACATTGAAGCCCCTTAAGGGCCTGTACCACAACCTTCAAATACCATTTATCTATAAGATAAATTCTCGCCATGTCTCTTCTTTAACCTAACCAGAGTGAGACAACATGCGATTTATATTTCGGATAACTTTTACTTGATAGTTGTGAAACGGGCCACATACTAAATTGATTGAGAATTAACAAAATAAATTATCTTATCTTATCTTATCTTATTGAGAAATACATCATGCAATGAGATTTTATTAATATTATTAATACTGGTTTTAAATATGCTATAAATACTAAATCATATCAATTTAAAATACTATAATTTGGAACGATGGTTGCCTAGCACAGCGATAGTGAAGCGACTGCTGTGCATGAGGTCTCATATTCGATTCTAGGCCGGGCAAAATGAGTTTTCTGACAAGATAATCTCAGTAGGAGTCCAGAATTCTAGGTAGATATGATTTGGGATTTATAAGTATTTTTAACTAGTCTTCAACCATGGCATCGTTTATTTGGCTTAAATTGTGTATTGTCAACGACAGCACGTTTACAATTTTTTGTAGGTAACCACACCACTGCCGACTAGTGATGTATAACGTGTATAAAAACAATCGGTTATGTTTTAATTTTTAATAATAATAAGTAATAAGGTGCTGAAATTGGGCGAATGAATAAACACAGGCAATTAAGATTAGCATAACGCGATCATCTATGTCATGTCGTGATCTTACGAATGATAAATAATTAATATAGATAAATGCATACATAAGTTTTGTATTAGAAATTCATTACGGTGGTGTGATAACTGATAACCTAAAAAATATTTAACGACTCCACAGTGGTGTGGTTCAGTTGTGTCGTTGACAATACAGGGCTTAAATAACCTATATCAAGCTAATTTGCCGAGATAAAACTAACCTATGTCACTTTCAAACCTATAAGCTATATATATACAAAAAATCATGTTTTCCTGTCGGTCCGTTGCTAAGTAAAAGAATTACAGACAAACACACACGCATTTATAATATTACATACAAGAAAAGTGATATTTAAATCGCTACAGCCATTCTTTTATATTTATGGTAATATTTTACTTTTAAATAAACTAGAATTTTCTAAGAATTATTTGAAATGTTTATTGAAATTAAAATATTAACGTAAATATACATTTATTATTATTTAATTTATTTAAATAATATTTTGTAGGACACATGAAAAGCAATTGTATACGTAGAGTGAAATATATATTATAATTAGAAATATATTATATATAATAATAATATGAGGGTATATGTGTACGTAAAAATTTTGAAGTCGAATTAATAAAAAAGGCATGTAATCTAAACTTTTTAATAAATTGCGATTATAATGTAGCGGCGACAAGTCGGTGCGATTAGTCTGCGCGTTTTATTATAGTCGGAGTAATCAGTCGCTATAATTATTATTTTTTGTTGTTGGCAACTATTATCATATATAAAATGTATTAGCTTGATTTACCTGCTATAGGTAACATTAATGTTTTAAAAAAGAAATAATTTAAACATATCATTATTCTGTTAAACAAATTAAAAGTGAAAAGCCATATTATTGTAAAGTTGTTACACTTTATTTCATATAACAATAATTTGATATATAGAGGAATTTGAAAAGTTAAACGCCAGTGATTAAAGTACATTTGGAAAATAATTAAAAATATTATAATTGGTTAAGTATTTAGATTACAAATTAATTTACCTGAACTGTATAAGTTTTTCTGGGATCTACTCAACTCGACACAAAAAGGTATCGTTTGAATGCTATTTGCAACCACTAAGAATAATATACAGAAACCCGAGGAGCAGAGTTTCTTGAAAACTTAAGACTTTATTTGAGTGTTTTCTAGATTGTCAATATTTTACTGCAATATATACATATATTTCGGCTATGTCAACAACATTTTGATAAGTCCGACACACCTATATGTCTACATAGTCCGGCCATATACAAAATATTGCCGTGTATTGCACAGTACAGATGCTATGGCTGGCATTTTTCAGCCATATATTGCAGAAAAATATTGTCCTTTTGGAAGCCTTTTTGTATAAATATATAATAAAGTAGCTGAATGCTTCGGATGTCTCTTGTGCACTTTATCTGAGTCAGATCAGAGAAAATCACGACGTAATTCATCAAAGTACTTCATTGCCATTGAATTTATCTCATGTATAGATAAAAACGACAGTACATTTCGTGTACGGATGAAACCAATCATTACGACAAATAACATTGCGCAATTCACATTCAAATTATACAAGGTTAAGACCTGTCCCACCACCTCCAAATAGCATTTATCTATAAGATAAAAGTATCGCCATCTCTCTTCTTTAATCTAACAAGAATGAGACAGCATGCGATTTATCTTTCGGATAAGTTTTACTTGATAGCTGTGAAACTGGCCATAAATGAAAAATACTAATAACCTTTTACATATATCTTTACATCATACTCAACAACTTTTGTTCTAGCAGTTTTATAAAAATAAATTTTAACAAGTACAACTTTATGTGCCCTGCCCACCCCGCGGTGTCTAATTTGGTTACGCCGCTGCTTTCTTCCGACCACGTGTAATCTTAAGACAGCGCCGAGCGAAATGTGCCAAAACAGGCGGTCACAGATAAGTTAATAAAATCAACACTTTTTGTTTAATACAAATATAAAATATACATTTACCATAACAATGAATGTGTTTACAATTACTCCGTGTAAAAAACTTAAAATAATTAATATTTTCGCCTACAAAATTACGTAAATTTGCCAGAAAAATGCAAAAACGTAAGCTCGTGTTACGTGATTTTTAGATTATAACAGTAGAAATCTATCTTATTTTATAGCTTAAACGAAACATTAATAGTTATATTACAATTTGTCCGTCCCAAATATTTAAGTTATTGCTTGACAATAAAGATACATATTTATCAAAAAAGCACTTCAAATCCTCCATACAATTTGACTATGGCGGCCGCGCGCCGATTTGAATATGCGCCGCACGAGTTCTGTCATTATCTGTCTTACGCTCGGCGCAGTCTTAAGTCTTAGTCGTGCGATCAGAGCAACCAATTTCAATATAATGAACTAGCTGACCCGGCAAACGTTCTGCCATATCAATTAATTCTTAGAGGTATGAAATATACTATACGACCTACTATCATACCTACCAAATATATAGAATAAAATCTTAAAAATCGGTCGAGCCGTTTCAGAGGAATGCGACCACAGACACCGTGACATGAGACTTTTATATTTAGAACAAAAGTTGTTTAACAAGGTATAACAAGTGCGAATCGGCAATAAAATGCCGTAAAGCTTAAGAGTTTAAAAAATTTGTTCAAGGAATATGCAATTGTCACGTCAGAGGTCAAAGGTCATAGTCATTTCGAGGGTATATCGACTATGCTAAGTCGATTGGCGTTGGCCGCGTGTGTATAGCTCTTACGGTTCTTGAGTTGAGAGTTGTATAACAGACAGACGGACGGACAAAGCTGTTGGTATAAGAAATTTTTCGAACTCTAAATAAGTCACTAGTTAAAGTTTATTAGTAATTTTCGATTAATCCTGTATTCGAATGATTTGATAGCACTATACATAGGTAAATGCACTCCAGCTCACCATGCGAAGTAGTAGTACTACAATTGTATTCGAATATCTCTCGAATACAAGTACTAACGACATTTTATTAAATGAAAAGTAATGATTTGACAATTTATCTCTATAATACTCAACAATTGTAAAAGCATTTATTTTATTGTTGTGACATTTAAATATTGTTCATGGGTTGTATTGTAATGTATGGTGCCCATTGCCCGCCATAGGAATTTTGTTTTATAAATTTTAGATGCACAAATGTAACTGTATTTTTCAAGTTTGCATCTCTGTATTGTCAACATTTTTAACTTTCGCAATCTGACAATGTTACATGACTCAAAATGTTTTTTATTTTGACATTACTTTCAAAATCATAGTTTTATAAATCTGGGCGATATTTCGTGATGTATTCTTGTGTATGAATTGTTATTAAGAGAACTTGAGACGATATGTTATGCAATAAGTCTGCCGCCGCATTATCATGTAACTTTAGCCTTGAAAGTTACACATTTAAGTTCATATTTGATATGTAACTTTCATGACAGAATATAGAACAATATATTGAAAGTTATATGTAAAAGTATTTGCATACATATTGGCGACAAGTATTAAAATGTGTAACTTTCGAGACGAAGTAACTACATATATAAGGCAGCTGAAATCTTATAAAAGTTACACATGAAAGTTGTTGCAAACTTAACGAGTAACTTTCCAAATGTTACCACAAATAAATACATGTACTATTCGAATGTTGACAATATAAGAGAAGGTCAAAGTTCAGCAGAACTGCAACAAGACCCCTATAAAAAAAAATACGGTTATAATTAAATTTGTTCATACATTGTAAACAGGTCATGTATTACCCAGTGCCTTTACTCCAAAAACGAATGATTCCAATGACGAACAAAAAAGCAATTAGTCGTTACGGTCTCTATGTAACACACTAATACATATTATACTGGCTGTAAGGGACGGCGTACCGAAAACTGAAATATGTAGTATGTATAGACCATTATTCTGAGATCTTCAGGAAAAATATCAATGTTTCATTTTTCTGATTGTGAATCATAACATAATGCATAAAACATCAAAAATAAAAACAAAGAATACCACATTTTACTAAAATACAGCAATGTAATTAATACATACATACATACATTCACGCCTGTTTCCCAGAGGGGTAGGCAGAGACTACGGATTTCCATTTGCTACGATCCTGACACACTTCTCTAATTAATGTAATTAAATCGTCGTGATTTAAACAGATCAGCTGTTTTTCGCGCGGAGCGCAGAAGTCACTGTATTGGTAGCAATCCATTGCGTACCGCGTAATAATGTTAATCAATAAAAAATCTTAATCTTGCGTTTTATGATTAATAGAAGTTTGCGTCGAGATAAGTACCTATAGAAAGACGTCTTGCTAAAGTTTTTGGTACGCCGTCCTTTACACCCAGTATATATAATATATCATTTATAGCAGAGGTTGCCAGACTTTTCTCATTTAACACTTTCAAAATTTAGCAGGATTTAAAAAATTTGATCAAATCTCTACAGGCTGAACTTTTTTTTTAGGAATACTTTACCGAAAAATTGATGGGTTGGGTAGGATATAGGATAGACCACTGTTACTGAATATGGAATATGCAAGATTTTACAAGTAACAGCCGCTGGGCTTCTTAATATATTATCTGCCTGCAGTGACAGGTGAAGTCAAGCCAACATTTTAGTTCATCACTATCGAAAGCAAATACACTTTCGTGGACCGTGGCTTACGAATTGTGATCCCCATTTTTTTTTCACGCCCACGTAGTCCCATGTCGAGTCTCCCGTGGATCCCTGGGGGTCCACTTGGACTAATTTGGGAACTAATGATCTATAGTCTATTCTCTTATATAATTGTTTTATTTAGTAAACAAACTATTTATTACAGAATCATTCAGTTACAGCTTTCAGATTAAATGAGTTCTCGTATAAATAAAGATGACAAAAAGACAATACATGGAGTTGGGTATCTGTGTATTCTCTCTAGGTACCAGTACGACACAGTTACCTAAATAAGAAAAAAATTTTCTATACATACCCAAGCCTTAGTTCAATATTTGTAAACATCTACCACATACACACAACACCATCTAGCCCAAACTAAGCAGAGCTTGTACTATGAGTAGACAATGCATAAACATAATATACTTTTTTTTTGTAAATACATTCATATTATACATAGAAACACCCAGACCAAAACAAACATCCATGTCCAAGCACACAAATGTTTGACTTGTGCGGGAATCGAACCCGCGACCTCGGGTGTGGCATTCGGTTACACTAACCACTACGCCATCGAGGCCGCCATTTATCAAGAGTTATGTGGTATTGGCTTATGGCTAATCCCAATAGTCTATCTATTCTTATTCTGTACCAGAAATAGATAGTTGACATAAAACCATACAAATTATGTAAAATCCTATCTCTAGTAAAGAAAACTACAGATCAATTATTGGGATAATTTCTTATCTTCAAAATTCAAAATAAATTTATTCAGATTAGGTTACAAGGTAACACTTATGAATGTCAAAGTTACACTAATGTTTTTCTGTGAATTTACATTTACTGCCACGTTCAGCAAAGCAAGGGTGTAGGGCTCATGAGAAGAACGGGCAAGAAACTCATGGTCACTCTTTTTAATCGCCAAGTTTTTGTTTACAAATCGTAAGAGCTGTAAGGTGCTGCAACCATTTCTCCATGAACTATTACTGCATATACTCAAGCATTTAATAAAATTTGATGGTAGCCTCTAAAGCAGCAGTATGGTAAATAGGAGCATCCACTTACATGCACATTAATAATCAAGACAAGGCATGATTGTAGTCCGTAGTTTAACCTATCTGTTCGTTGTTGGAATAAGGAGCTCGGTGATTACTCGTATACCTAAAAGTTAAAACCTATCGTACAAGACGTATATTGTAAAAATGTAATGCTAATATGGTTTTTTAACTTTGGGGTCAATTAGACCCCGCGTAGGATTTTGGTTTGTAACTGGGGTAATTTTGACCCCGACCAGAATTTGCGTTTGTTACTTTGGGGTCAAGTTGACCCCGCCCAGAACTTGGATTTGTAACTATGGGGTCAATCTGACTCCGCCTAGGGTTTGGGTTTGTTACTTTTGGGTCAAGTTGACCCCGCCCAGAACTTGGATTTGTAACTATGGGGTCAATCTGACTCCGCCTAGGATTTGGGTTTGTTACTTTTGGGTCAAGTTGACCCCGCCCAGAACTTGGATTTGTAACTATGGGGTAAATCTGACTCCGCCTAGGATTTGGGTTTGTAACTTTCGGGTCAAGTTGACTCCGCCCTGGATTTGGGTTTGTTGTAACTTTCGTGTTAATTTACCGACCCAGATTTTGGGCTTGTAATCTTTTTGACCCGATCAAGGATTTGTGCTTGTTGTAACTTTGGGATTAATTTGACCCGACCCAGGATTTGGGTTTGTAATTTTAGTGTTAATTGGACCTCCTCCCCCAAGATGACTGATTTTGAAATGCAGATTATAAATAGTGTTGTGATATCAGGCAGCCTAAATGTTTTATTTAAACATCAATGGTTTTTTTTAATTATTATTTTTTCTGTATATTATTATTATAGCTAATTATTATTTTTTGATATAATTATTACGGCGCTATGCTATGTTTATAACATGTAATTTTTAATAAACAAATAGCATTTTGTAATTTATTTTTTTATTGTTTTATTGTGTCCCTCCCTTTATCTAGGTACTAGACTTTGGCCGCAGCTTCGGTCGCGGAAATGTATGCGCAAAGTGTATGCGCAGTGCCGTAGCGTATTGAAGGCGACAAGGGCGGCAAAAAATCACAATAAATAATAATAATATCTTGTAAATTAATATTTACAAAAAAATATTGATGACTGTTCCTGCCGAAAAGTTCTTCAGTACTTGAAATACCTAAATAAGAGGGCGGTAAAAATAAATTCAGCTCCGGGCGGCTGACACCCATGCTACGCCATTGTATATGCGAAATTTCATTATGATAGGTCGAGTAGTTAGGCATGGTAGCTTAACAAACAAACTCACATTCGCATTCATAATATTAGTTAGAAATCAAATGGTTGTGAGACGATATGAATGCCGTGCAAAATCTCGGGTTCAATTACCGAGTCAAGCAGTGTTATTCGGTTCTTCTGTTAAGATATTTTGAGTAGCATCACGAAGTCTAGAACTGTATCCAGTGGGCAACAATAACAGGTAAAGACAAAAGACAAAGACATTTATTTTTGTAAAAACATGAGTAGGTATGACATATTATGTACATGGTGGTTTGCTAAAGGAATGTTCATGCATGTTTTGCCAAGTACGGCGTACAAAATAACACTGGTAGAATATAGATTACTATCAGAATCAAATAATAAATTGAAAAATAACCCAATAATAATATCAAAAAAGGAATAATAATTAATATCAAAAAAACATATGAATTTAAAAAATATAAGTATGTCAAAAAACAAAATAATAACTGGAAATTATGTCAAAACAAAATAATAATTAGTACTTTATCATGTCAAATATAAATAATAAGAAACAGTTTCTATTAATTCTATCATGTCATAATAATAAGAAGTAATATATTATTACTTAAACAATATCATTCAAAAATTCTGTTAAGCTGTAATAACACTTCAATATAAGATATTTTTTTAAATGTATTTTAAATTGGGAAACAGGGCATTGTTTGATTATTTTTGGTATTCTATTATAAATAATGGGTGCCAAACAAAAAATGCTCTTGTGTTTTAACGCGGTTGTAGATTTTACGATGCACAACCTGTCATTATCACGGCGACTACGTGTTGCAACATCTGATAGTTTCTTAAAGTATTTGGGGTTGCTCTTTACGAAACAAGCTACTTCATAAACAAATAAAGATGGCAAGCTTAGGATTTTATGCTTAATAAAGTAAGGTTTGCAGCTATCGGTTGTTTTCAAACCAAACATAGCTCTTATGCACCTTTTCTGTGCTTTGAAAATGATTTCTTTATCTGTTGAGTTTCCCCAAAATATGAGACCAAATCTCAGAATGGAACCCACGACACCATGATAGGCAGTTAGAAGTGCTTCAATCTTTAGAACAGGCGCGAGTTTGAAAAGTGCATAAGCAGAGGAACTTATTTATTCTTATATATTCTTATATTATTCTTGTCTAATGTTAAACCTAAAAATTTTGCTTTATCTACATGGATAATAGATGTTCCTTGATAGTCAACGTGCACCACTGGTGGAGTTACGCGTTGACTAAAAAACATTATTTTTGTTTTTACCAGATTAATTTTTAAATTGTTATTATTTAGCCATTTAATTATTGATTCAAGTGTGTTATTGATATCATTTTCATATTTATCATTATTATTATTATTTGTGTGTATGACGACCGTGCTATCATCAGCAAAAAGAGACATTGGATAATTAGTTATTGTAGGCAAATCATTTATGTACATTATGAAGAGTAAAGGGCCCAATACACTACCTTGTGGGACACCACATGTAACTATATGTTTGTCAGATTCATATGTTTCTTCAGATTTAGTCTTAAAATTTATTTTACTAATTTTTGTGTATTGTTTACGGTCTTTTAGATAGTTTTCAATAAGCCTCAATACATTGCCTCTAATGCCGTATGCTTCCAATTTACTCAGCAAGATATCGTGTTTAACATAATCGAAGGCTTGCGTCATATCGCATAACACGGCACACACTGGATTCTTTTTATCCATATGATTCATTATTTCACCAAGGAAGTCGAATGCAGCCATATTTATAGTTTTATTTCGACGGAAACCTTTTTGGCAATCAGTGAGAATATTAAATTTTTCTACATAATCATACAATTGTGAATATATATACTTTTCGAATATTTTAGATAGTATTGAACTAAGCACTATGGGTCTATAACAGTCCATGTTTTGTTTGTTATCTTTTTTAAATAATGGCTTGACAATGGAGATTTTCAAATTGTTTGGGTATAAACCTGTATCTATACAAATATTTAAAATATAACTAAGGTGGGCACAAATGTGATACCCAACATATTTTATGATTTTTGTTGAAATTCCGTCGTGTCCAACGCTTGAAGTATTATTAAGCGATCTAATGATTTTTAAGATGTCGTAAGGTGTGCTAGGGGCCATAAACATAGACCCACTCGACTTAACAATTTTAGCGGTTACCTGTTTACCAGAACCTGATATTGGTTTAATTTTTTCTATAAAATAATTGTTGAATGCATTTGCAATCTTCTGTGGACTAGTTATGGTTTTATCCTTTACCCTTATAGACTGAATCAAATCCTTTGGTATGTTTGTTTTCGATTCATTTATAATAGCCCAGGTTGCTTTTGTTTTATTTGATGAAGTTTTTATTTTATAACTATTTTGTGCACGTTGTGTTAGTTGAATTATTCTTTTGTATAAATTAGCATATTTTTTGAATTTTATTTTATTTACGTCATTACGATTTAGTCTATAATTCCACATTAGTTTTCGTTTATGTTTGCTACAACGTTGTATACCGCGTGATAACCATCGCGGTCTACTTTTGGGCCGAACAATAATTATTTTAAAAGGAAAACATAGATTGTACATGAGCATAAAAGTCTCCATGAATGTATCGTAAGCAACGTTAGCGTTATTGGTATTATACATTTCAGAGAAAGAAATGCTACGTAAACAATCTTTAAATTTTTTCATGTTTTCGTTGTTATAATCACGTCTTATTATTTTCCAGTGGTTTATCAAAAAAGTTTTATTTACTGGAACATTTAATGTTTGTGCCGTATGGTCTGATAGTCCGAAGTCAATTATATCAGATTTACATTTTCTACCAAAATTATGTGCAAAATTATCTATACATGTGCCGCTTGCACTTCGCGTTGGCTGATTGAATTCTAATTTTAGGTTGAAATTTAAGAGCAAGCTTTCGAATTCAATTGAAGTGTTATCACGCCTACGAGCGTCAATGTTGTAATCACCTGCAATAACAATTTTGCTCTTTAGGTGCTTTTTATTTAATAAATGCAATAATTTCTCAAATTGTTCAAAAAATACAGTTAAATTATTATACTTTGGCACTCTATATACGCAGACAATAATTGTTTTATGCTTAGTCAATTCAATGCCACAGCATTCGAATATCCCATGTAAGGATAGGCTTGATATATCAAGTAATTCGTTATACTGGTGACCTTTCTTTACAAGAATACAAGTGCCTCCCCTAAGGTAGGTAGGAACTTTTACTGATATTGCGAAATTTCATGATGATCGATCAAGTAATAATAATAACAAGCGGTCGCTAAGTGGTCTGATTAAAACATTGATTTAAATTTTAAGTGTGATCGTTATTTAGGTTTTAATGTCTATAACTTACTCACATTTAATTATTTCACATTTCATTTAGTCACCTACTCCACATCATATGTAACGATAGTTACGAAGAATTTTACGACATCAGCCGAACAATGCCGAAATACTACGAAGGCGATTCGACTGCTGGTGTCAAATGCATGGTTGCGTGTGTAGTGTTTTTTCATTAATTTAGTGTATTTATAATGCCTAATCTATAAAAATATTAGAATTCGCCATTTTTTTGCCTTTCTGCATATAAACTTTAACTGTGCCAAATTTCATGCGCCTCCGTCCGCGCAATTTTCGGAAAAAGGTTACAAAGATAGTAGTAATGTCCTCCAGACCGAATTTCGATCACGGCGGCCAATCTTAACGGAGACTGCCATCTGCGCAGGAGATATTATAGTGCACAAGTATGTGCGCAAACACAAGTGCACTGTCTGTTCCCTAACTCTCATGATCCGATGGAACGGATAATCCGACACGACCGAAGAGAGATCGGGCGCAGGACGAACGGCGCAACGTGCGCACCGAGGGACGGGTAGTTAAGGCGTAAAGAAGTAAAAAACAAACTAACATCATCACCGCATTTATAATTTTAGTTTTTATTGGTATTCATTAACATTTGCATGATGTTTGCCGATGTGTACGTTGAGGTATTTGCGGGAATATGCACGCTCGCAATGCGGACACTGCACACGTTTGTGCGCATGTGCGCTGTAGCGGTGACGCGCAAGCGCACGGTGAGATTTGAATGCTAGTGGACAGCTGTCACACTGTAAAGAAAAAGGTAATAAGTATTTATAGTTCATTGCCTCGATGGCTCTGCTGATCATAGTTCCACGTTCGATTCCTGTGTTTTATTATAAGGTAAAGTGTAATGTTTTTATCAAGAAAGTCTCGGTAATATAATATTCCAGTACCATTTAGACGTGGGCCCGTTGGCGTATCCTGATGGGCTAAATACCATAGATAAAACACTAGCTATATACCACCCAAGGATCCTTAGTTGAGATCTTACATCTTAGGGTGAGGTGGACTCAACTACACCTTTGCCCTCCCTCTCTTCGAAGTCAAAGTCAATAATCTTTATTTCCATCAAAATGTGTAAACAATTCTAGGATACGTCAATTAACTAATATATTAATAAAAATCAGCATTAAAAAGCCTGGTCGAGTAGTAGAGCTCTCGTTAAAAGAAGCGGTGAAGAAATTAACTCATGGCCACGTTTTTCAATCGCCAAATATTTATTAACAATACAAATCAATTTCATTTTATGAAGGATCTTAAGTAAAACAAAGGGGTTTTATAATTTCTTACTAGAGAACACACTTTATTAATCCTTACGTACATAACTCTTAACCATAGATAAGACGTAGAGTTATACCATAGATACAATAAACAATCAACCAGTGTTGCCAACCTAAAAGTAGGTATTACATTGAGTTTATACCAACATTTTCTTTTTCTTATATGAGCCGCTGTGCTTCCTACTTTATATGTATTTTTACGTGCTGGATTCGACGGATAAGAACGCAAACAATATTACCGACTAAAACACGTTTTATTCAAACACACAATTAAATTTAAAACACAACAAACACTATACCACACTTTTTCACTGTAAGTGCTTCAAACTCCGTAGTATTTTCGCTTAAGTTCGCTTCGATGAACACTTGACCGCTTACGATGGTAAACTGACTCGGTGAGCGCTGGCCTTCCCTTTTTATACGCGGTAGAAGCGTTTTTAGAGTTTTCTAGTAACGCCATACCCGGTATGTAGTCAGTAAGATTTGAGAATGTGCCAGCGTTCTCTCTACGATTCGTGTACCCATACTACGTAGTTCCGTAAGATGTCAATAGACGGCGGTGTAATAAATTATTAGATGAAACTGCCTAGTCTTCCCCACAATGCCGAGAGATGGCACTGGGCGTAACAGCATCAATATACAAGCCTAAAACTACCTGGTCCGATTTCAATATCACAACTACTCTCATTTTTGGGATATAGGTATTATACTATAGTAATAACTATACCTGCACGGTAGCCACAGTTCTATGGCTCTCAATATGCTGCACTAGACACCTTCGGCTGTGGTATGATGACGCACAGATGTCGCAAATGTATGGCCGTTCTCCAGTGTGCATGCGGCGTTCGTGGAGCTAATAAACAAACAAAAATGTAGGTATCAGTCACACAGAATTAAGTGTGGTAACACAATGAAAGAAAAGAAAGAAAGAAAACGAATTAAGTGCGGTAACACAATGAAAGAAAAGAAAGAAAGAAAATGAATTAAGTGTGGTAACACAATGAAAGAAAAGAAAGAAAGAAAATGAATTAAGTGTAGTAACACAATGAAAGAAAAGAAAGAAAGAAAATGAATTTATTTGATCAAACAGTATTAAGAGGTTAGCAGCGATAGCTCAGTGGGGAGACCAACAGACTGCAATGCAGAGGGTCTCGGGTTCGAACCTACGTCGCGCACCTCTGACTTTCGGAAGTTATATGACTTTTTCGAAATTATGTGCGTATTGATTGACAATTATCGCCTGCTCCGTCCCTCGGAGAGCACGTTAAGCCGTCGGTCCCGGCTGCCATGAACATCTATGGCAATCGTTATTGGGAAAGTCAGTACCCTCTAATATCCTGACACTGGTCTAACCTTAGGATATCGTTAGCCTTCGGGTTGCGGAGGTCAGGTGGCAGCTGCTCCTGGTAAAAACTGATATCCAGTCAAATCCGATTAGACCAGAAAAGCCGACCCCAAGTGACTTGGGAATAATAAAGGCTAAGAGAGAAGAAGACAGTATTAAGAGGCTAAATATAAAATAAATATTATTAATACCTCTGCATTCTGTATTAAACTCAGTGGCGTAGCGTGGGTCTCAGCCGCCCAGAGCAGAAGAATTTCCTCTTATTTAGGTATTTCAATTTAAGACGACTATATAATATGCAGAAATTCTAAAGAAGTTTTCGGTAAGAATAGTAATCATTATATGTATTTTACATCTGGCCATTCCTTTCGACGACTCGTTCCTTGTTATAGGCAACGGCCCTCAAAGGCGTGTCTCGAAGATGTGTGAAATCTGCCTACCCACATTAACCTACGTGGTGGACTATGGTAGAAGCCATTCCATACTGAGAAAAGGCCTGTGCCCAGCAGTGGGATAGTTTATGTACAAGGCCGATAAAATAATTATTTATAAGGTAGTAAGTAGGATATAAAACATCACACTTCGAGCAATCATATTTTTGTGTCTTTCTCACTCACCTTCAACTGCGCATTATCCAGAGCGAGATAGCTGCAATGTTTACACTTGAGTTCTCTCTTCATGCCATGGTGAGACCTACAATGTCTATTTAGTTGAGTTTTTGTTATAAAGCTTTTGCCGCAAAACTAAAATAGAAAAATGTTTATAAGGCTAGTGTGAATGGAACAGTCGCAAGGGGAAGACCTAAGCGAACGTTTCTCGACCAGACGTTCTGGGTGCCTAGTGTAAATTGTTTTTACGTTAACGCGATCGAAACGTTTACTGCGTTTGACTCTCTGATTGGTTAAGAGCTTGGAGCGGGCCAATCGGAGTGCCGAACGTCATAAACGTGTCGATCGCGTTAACGTAAAACAAACTCACTCTAGGCACTCTGAACAAAGGCCAGGTTAAGATTACCTGAAACCGGCGAGCGTGTATGAGTAATGTGATGAAAGTGAAAGAAGCCAGAGAAGTGTGTCAGGATCGTAGCAAATGGAAATCCGTAGTCTCTGCCTACTCCTCCTGCGTCTGATCTCTCTCCGGTCGTGTCGGATTACCGTTCCATCAGATCATGAGCGTTAGGGAACACAGAATGCACTTGAGTTTGCGCACACGCTTGTGCGCAAACTCAAGTGCATATCATATCTCCTGCGCTAGCCAGTCTCCATTAAGACTGACCGCCGTGACCGAAATTCGGTCTGTAGGATATTATTATTATGTATGTAAAATAGAAAAAGAAGTCATAGTCTCACGCCTATAACCCCGGAAGGGTGGGCAGAGGTGTATTGCACACATTTCGCCAACTAAGGATTAAGGTGATAAGGGGCAAGTTTATTGCTGTATATCGGACAAATTCCAGACTTGTGTGTTGTTGTTAAGAAATTCTTGGAAGCAATATTAAACAACACTTTCTACGACCCGGGATTCGAAAATGAGATCTTTTTTTTTATTTTGGTCGTCAATATGACCACACTGCGTCTGATGGCAAGCGATCACGTGGTCCAAGAGCAGTGGCCTCCATATAGTGACGTGCCGTAACAATTTTTCCATTACCAGTACGATACGGAAATATTCCCAGTAACTTTCTATTATTACCGGTAATATTCCCTAACGCTGGTAATATTGTTTTATAGTCATGTTGATTTTTATATGTAAATGTCGCCGTGGTATTTGGAGAAAGGATTTTGTATGGAAAATGGCTGAGACCACTGAACACTGTTTTTTGAGTAATAGAGCCTCGATGATTACTCAAAAAATGTATTAGTAATGGGCCGGCTCGATCGGGAAAAGACTACCCTCTCACAGAATATCAACGTGCAATAGCAGTATACCCACTGTTGTGTTTCGTTCGATGAGTGAGAGTGCCGGAGGACCAATCACCCTCTTTCCCCCTTCCCGGTCCTTTGCCTTCTCACTTCTTTTCCTAAAGGGTTGGCAACGCGCAAGTGATGTCTCTGGTATTGCAGGCGTCCATAGGCTACGGTGACCGCTTACCATCAGGTGGGCCGTATGCTTGTTTGCCACCAATTGTATAAAAAGAAAACTTGGTAGCAATATTCAATAACACTTTCTTCGACCCGGGATTCGAAACCGAGATCTTTTTATTTTATTTTGGTCGTCAAAATGACCACTCTCCACCTGATAGCAAGCCCTTACCATCCTCATAGTAGCTGAGGCGATGTTGAGGTCCCTACTTTGACGGTCTAAGAAGATCTTATAATCACGTGAATCGAATTCTTGATTGTGAACTTGGTAATATCTGCAATGCGTTCTTTATATGTATATTTAAAAAGTCTGTTCTATGTGTACACACGGCTACACATCAAGTTAGACACCCTATATACGCATAACTACGCTACATACAAAATAGAGAATTGTCGGAAAGGGATAGTGCATAGTGGTGTCGATGTAATGGTAAGAATAGAGCGTAACAAAAATATAACGCACTCTCTCGCACGATTCGCAGTGTTCAACTTCTAATAGGTCAAAGTCCAAACTGTCTAGGTTGACGTGTCGCTGTGTGTGCAGGTATTTGAAAATACTATTTTCGCGCTATTCTGTGTCGCGGAGGACTTTACTAACATTTAAACATCGGACACAAAAAATATCCAGGTTCGGAACAATTATGTGTATTTTACACAAATGTTTGTCCCTGATGTGGATTGAATGCACAACAGTCGGTGCAGTGGCATTGGCAATGCGATCTTATACCACTATGCCATCCGTGAAGGTCGATTGCATTTAAATACTTACTTCGCACATAAAATTAAAACCTAAATGCAATTTTGCATGGCTGAGAAAACAGCTCCATTTGCTGACAGTGTTCTTACAAATTTTACATTTAACGGGCCCGTTTGGATCCAAAGTGCCTTCGACTAAATCCAAATACATTTGACGTTTTTCTTTTTTTGACAGCTTCTTGACAAGCGGCCATCTTGTTTCCGCGCCATTTTCTACTGAACTGTCAGAATGTGAATCAAGTTTTGATTCTTGTAATTCTTCGATATCTTCGCAATTATCGTCGAAATCATTGTTTTTTTTATAGCAGTTTTCTGTTGCTTTATAACTTTTTTCATTTGTAGTGATATTTTCTTGATAATTTTGCTGTAATAGCAGCTTTTCGGTGTTATGACTTCGGTTTCTGAGATCTAGCGCTGAATTCACAGCGTCTTTACACCGCTCACATATTTTTTGTGGGAAGCCATCATTTGCTTCAATCTATAAGTAAATATGAATATGAATTACATTACACATAGCAAATGGAAGACCTAACGAAAGATCTGTGTTCAATTTAGAGATATCCTGAATCATGTTTCTGCACATACTTAAATCGTTATATTTTGGAGATAGGCCATCTTCATAATATAGCGTTAACTTTGTGCACAAAAGCATTTTAATATTCGAATGTTTTGACAACACTATAAATAAGTATGAATCACATGAATTGTTGACCATTCAAAGTAGAAAATCAAAAGCTATCTTTATCTTTTCTTTTTAAACAACGCCCGCACTAAGCGTAATTTCTGTGTTAAACTACCCATACTGTATACTTTACGAACACTTAAATAACGAACCCATGAAACACCCAGACTTATAACAACTTTGTGGATTACACAATTTTTTGTTCCGTATCGGATTCGCACCCCCAACATTCGGCGTCAAAGTTACACTAGGTATCCAGAAGCCCGACTTTCTATAAATGTTGGGGTTTGAGAGAGTCGAAAATGTTTTCGATAATTAAAAAACTGACAATCTCTTCAAGTCATAACCATAGTCGTCAAGTCATAACCATAGTCGTAAACCTACAGTTAATGTCAATTGCCTAAGGACTAGGGTAAAATATAGGGGGGCCTCAGCGCTTCCAATAATATAGGGGGTACCCCCAAGCGCCATGAAGTCGGCGGTAGTGTAGACCCTGTATCACGGCACGGTGATGCCGAGGCGTCGCCTAAGAGTAAAAAGCACTGCTGGGAGGGCCACTAAAGCAGTTTCAGTTCCAGTAACCGACCCACCATTCAACGCAGCGTGGTAGGTTCAGTTGGTACGACCCGGTACTTCCAACTTAACCGAGTGAGCCTGACATACCCTCACCGCTTCTCTTCACTCGCGGAGAGAGTATGAGCAACGGCATTCTCGTAAAAAAAGTAGGTATTGCGGTTTGACCAACTGAATTAGAATTAGAATATTCTTCAAATGCTTATTCCTAGTGTTGAGTTTTAACTGAAGAGCGGACGAAGATTATAGCGACAGTAAATGAAGTCACAGAGAAATATATTTGAAATGGCCAGGATCGTAATAAGTAGAAATCCGTAGACTCTGCTCACCCATCTATGTATGTCGACGATCAGCGAGCATACGGATTGGCGTAGCAAATCAAGTGATGATACCACACCAATCTCGCTACAAGAAACGTGGGGAGTATTGCAGAGTCGATACCCAAACAGCTCAAAAGTTTTCAATTCTTTGCGTTACTCATCGGTGAGTTACGTAGTTTGTATAAATAAATTCAAATCGTGTCTTGCCTTACGTGATAAGGGATAAGCCTACATTACTACATAGCACATTTACTAGACGACGACATTATATTTGACATAGTATTGAACCTGAAACTTCATAATCGACGGTAAAATTAGGCCACAGATCCAACGCAGCAATGTATTTAATAATAATAATAATAATAATATATTTTTATTTTCAATTTGTGTTACAAATTTTCTCTTATTGTATTATAATTAAAACCAGACACTAGTACGTTATACTGCATGAATGGAAAATGTAGAAATGTGATTGATAGAACATATCTTTTTATGATAGTTCATAAGCACTATTATTCCCGTATATTAGTAATGTAGAATTGTTTATTACTCCAACATTTAAAATTATATAAAATATTAATTACCTATTTGTTTGCTTTGAACTTACCAATTATGTATTGCTAATCGAAGAAATACAAAAACTTATGAACGTTTATTAATATTAATGAAGTAAGTATCCAAATTAACAATAAACATCGATAATTAATTTAACAAGGTCGTTGTTTAAAATAATACCTATGTACATATTATATTATGTTAAACTTGACGGTATTATAACGTTACTTTATCAATTATTTTACGACAAACATTTTACCTTGATAAAGCTAACAAGCAAAAATATATTTTAGCACTTAGATATTCTTAAACTTTCTCTAATTTGCTTCACATTAGCAGTTAGATACATTTTAAATTAAAAGATAATAATAATTATCAAAGTCTAACGAGAAACGGATGGCATACCTACCTACCACAATTGATATAATTATGTAAAAACTTACTTTCAAACCGGTCGTTAGAAACAAGATAGTACTGTATTCATTAATTTGTTCACTATTTTTAAACAATGGCACTAAATTGTCTGTAGATAAGCACAAACGACACAGTTGATTAGACATTTTTATTTATCATTATCAATGTTTACGTGTTTCGACAGTCGAGTATAACCAGATTTTTGACAGCTCGTGTCAGTTTTGGGTTGCCAGTGTAAGTATATTAACTCCATAGCACGAATCAGTAGAAAAAGTTGCCATGGAGAATAAAATATTGGTATAGATACGAAACAGGCAAATCTTAAATGCAGCAATAAATAACATACGAAATATTTCATTACCTCACTTGCCAAATATAAAGGTTTTACTAGCATTAAGTAAATAATAACGCAAGGATAACGTTTGTGTTTCAAAACGTTTGATAATGTTGATACATACAATAAATGATTATTTTTTATATCAATGTAGTAAAAAATATCGTTGACTAATATATCATTACTTATAAATATTGGAACGTTTTCTTAATTAACAGAAAACATAATGAAATTAATAAATGACCAGAAGTGGCTGTAGTAGTTGTTCCTGAAGGCAAAAGACTGGGTTTTGTGGTGCCAATATTCAGAAACTTATTTAAAGTAATATTACCTTTATTGTTATTGAGCTACCTAATTGATTGATGGAATTGAGTATACCTATGCATAACAACATCTAACATTGTCTCATGCATATAATTATGTTTCAGAAGCCGCAACAAGATACGATAAATCTATACTAATATAAAGAGATGGTGAGAGTTTTGTAAGGTTATGTGTTTATGTATATCAGGTTCCACTAGGCAGGCCTATTTGAAAAATATTTTATTATTCGAAAGCTATCTTATTCCAAATAGACATATGCTATATATCGAGCGGTGAAAGGCTAATTGTTTGAAGCGGCATTTTACGAACTTTACAGGAGTGCCATTTGATGATTCAAATCTGGAAAAATCGTTTTAAAAATCTACCCCTTTTACCTTAATGGCGATCGGATATCTTTATTACAAAAAAATCCCTTAATGTTTTGGTTTAATTCTTAATTAAAAGCCATTTATGAGCTCTAAGATAAATGTCGCTTAAAACAAAATTATCGGTATCGCCTTATTTTAGAGTAAAAGAAAATGATTCAACTTCCAACATTGTCACTGATCAGCAGCAGGCAAAATGTTTTTTTTTTTTTACAGTGCTTATGCAGTAGAAAGCAAAATAGGAATAGGCTATTTGGGTTTCGTTAACGATATAGGCAAGTTGACTTAAGCAACGATGAACATTCTTAACCTCTTGTATGCCGGAATACCAGACATAATAGAAAAAGCATTGTGTCTCGCGTAGATCCACGTTCCGGCATACCACAGGTTAATGAGTTGTTAAATCTTTTACTACATATCTTTAACTAAATAAAATAAACGCTTATCATTTACAGAAGTGTTTTTATTAAGCTCCATACTTCATGGATACTGGCAGGGAAGTATCAAGCTTAATAGAAACACGAGTGACTGATCCGCCCTCTCGGGCCGGGACGGTAATAATACTGCCTCGGTTTACGAAAACATTGGCAACATTTTTTTTTTAATTACGTAGTTTGTTACTGTCGTTTTAAAATTTGATGGGTTAAAAGACAAACTTTTTAAATTATGATACAGGTAAAAATATTTGAATCTAACCACTTGATATTAGGTTTATCATAAGTGTCGTACTTAACTATTTAAAAAATGTGGAGTCTAACAAACTGTTCAAGCGACTAAAAACACAATTTTAAGACCAGAAATATTGTTTGTAGCTCCAAACAGAGGCCAACACAGGTGCAGCAAAAAGGGTTGTTCTGACGTGTCTCATTGAATTTGGCTGACGGCAAATTGATTGAAGCGACATTACATATCTAGTTCTAATAGTCGAAAGCAAATTGTATGAAGGGGCTTTTCATCTAAAATTTATTTCGAAAAACGCTTTAGGTATCTGCCATTTAACTGAAATTTTAGGACAAGAATAACGGCTTAGGCTAAAAATTATCTATTTTTGTGTACAGCTTAAATTAAGTAATAAAACAATAATATTGTACCACATACACACAACACCATCTAGCCCAAACTAAGCAGAGCTTGTACTATGGGTACTAGACAATGGATAAACATACATATATCCTACTTTTTTTGTAAATACATACATATTATACATATAAACACCCAGACCAAGACAAACATCCATGTTCATGCACACAAATGTTTGACTTGTGCGGGAATGGAACCCGTGACCTTAAGCGTGGCAGTCGGTTACACTAACCACTACGCCACCGAGGGCGACAATATGGCAAATGTTTGCATCATGTTTGAGAATTATCAGTTAGGTACTAAAATTGCATAGTCAAAAATGTGCTCAGAATTGTACGAAAGTCGGCTCATCGGAAGCAGAAAACAACGCCGATGCCGAATATGTATGTAACTCCATATCGTTCAAAATGTCGCTTTAAAATAACCTTTCACCCATCGATATAATATTGTTACCAGTGACATCTCTTGGCATTGTGGGAAAGACTCAGCAGTTCCGTCTAATAATTTATTACTCCGCCATCTATTGACATCTTACGGAACTACGTAGTAGGTATGGGTACGAGAATCGTAGAGAGAATCCTGGTACTTTCTCGAAACATCGTACTGTTTACATACCGGGAATAGCGTTACTAGAAAACTCTAGAAACGCTTTACCCGCGTATAAATAGAGTGCACACGCACCGCCAAGTCAGTTTTACAATCGTAAGCGGTCAAGCGTTTATCGAAGCGAACGGAAGTGGAAATACTACGGAGTTTGAAGCAGTTACAGTGAAAAAGTGTGGTATAGTGTTTGTAGTGTTTTAAATTTAATTGTGTGTTTGAATAAAACGTGTTTTAGTCGGTAATATTGTTTGCATTCTTATCCGTTGAACCCAGCACGTAACAATATTTTAATAGATATAGGCCGTATTACTGCAGCAAATAGTATACAAATAAAACACACTAACTTAAATAAATTTATTGATAATGTATTTTCGTAAATAGTGCAGCAGTGATAACTAAATCAAAAGGTGCGAGCTTAATAACACGTGCTTCTAACTGTGTCTCGTAGTTTGGAATGTTCTAGTATTCGTCGTGGAATGGATAATCTGGGTGATGTAAGCTGAAACAATAAACAAAATACATGTTAATCCATAATAATAACTTTATTACTTACTTGCTATCGCATGGGAACAGTATTTTTGTCTGGATGATAGGTACTCTATGTTCTTTTCGGTGCGTGTATACGAAATGAAATGATGATCGGTCGAGTAGTTAAGACGTGAAAACGTAACAAACAAACTCACATTCGTATTTATAATATTAGATCCTAATTTGTCAGGAATACAAAAAAGGTTATAGGATGCCTTCCATCCAGAAAAACATACTGTCAAGTATGTGTAAGTCAAGTAAGGTTTACTTACGCGAGCAACGCAGCGGGGAAAATCTAGTAGGATTATTAAAAAACTAGCTGACCCGCGCAACTTCATCTGCTTCACATAAGAGAAATTTGCCTGTTTTTGCAACATTTTTCATTTATGTTTTGCTCCTATTGTTCGTAGCGTAATGTTATATAGCCTATAGCCTTCCTCGATAAATGGACTATCCAATACTGAAATCATTTTTCAATTCGAACCAGTTGTTCCTGAGATTAGCGCGTTCTACAAACTCTTCAGCTTTATAATATTAGTATAGATTAGACATAGTTGCCTCGGTAATGAATGTGACGATCGTGCATAAAGTCGGGTTCTATTTTTGTCAGCCCAACATAAGTTATTGTGATTTTCTGTCAACAAACTCTCAATAGCAACCCGGCGTTAGGAATTGAGATTTTCTACAGTAACTAGTGGCAATAACTCGGTTACCATGGTTACAGTCAAGGGACAATCAAGTTCGAGATGAGTTTCCGCTGATTAAGGCACACCGACTGCAATGACTGCAATCGGGCTACACGGTTGGTTTGCAGTTTTATTGCAGTTGTACTAACTGCATTCAAACTGCAAATTTGCAGTCGGAGTGCAGTTGAAAAGCAGTCCGTCTGTCTAGATCATAACTATCAGCTATTGCCTGAAAACGTTTCTAGATCTCGATAGCTGAATCAATTGTGTGATATCACATTCACATTCTGTAAATTTCGAATGCGCTTGTCCCACTACATTGTCAAGTGCGGCAGTAAGATTTTTATTTTTAACAACACATCTCATTAGTAATAAATTCTGTGTTGCGGAGTATTTCCCAAGCATTCAAACAACGGACGGAAAGAACACCCAGTCTCGGAACAATCATTTGTGGATCACACAAAACAATTTTTGTCCCGTGTGGGATTTTAGCCCACAACGCTTGGCGCAGTGGCAGCGGCGAGGTATTTAAATGACTACATCATTAGAAGTCAACAATGTTTAAAGGTTTTGCAGGCCCTTGTCTGAGAGAATTTCGATATCGAATTTATATGTTACGGAAAAATTAAGTCTGAAGGTAGATGTGTGATACTCACTCTCCCATAGAACAGAGGCGTCCCTTGCACTCCAGGGTGCTTATCTCCTTGATGTCATCCAGAGTCAGTTGGAAGTCGAACACATTGAAGTTCTGGATGATGCGCTGCTTCGTCACAGACTTGGGGATCACGACCAGACCCCTGTCGATGGCGTATCTGAAATATTGAACGAATTATTGCAAATATAAATTTAATTGGATGCTACAGCGACAAAGTGCTTGCCATGCAAATTTGGTGAAATCGTCATTTTGAATTCCATGCTGTACAATTCTGTAGTCCACTTTTTTTGGGATTTATATTTGTTTATTACTTTCTAGATGCACATTTAAATAAAAAAATACGTAAAAACGGTATCTTCTTATAGGCTCAACCCTTTGCCTGAACCTAGTAACTAACCTAAATGTTACTTTAGTAACTTAGTAAACTCACTAACTTATACTGAACTTGATGTTCGTAAATGTTACTTTCTAACCTATATGGTTAAATGGTTATTACTTTGATCGTGTATCATGAACGAATAGATTCGGAATGAGTGAAACAATACCATGGACTTATAAGAACACCTATGTTATAAATACAGTTAAAGGCAAAACTGACCTGATCAGAACTTGGGCTGTACTCTTGCCATACTTGTCTGCTATCGCCTTAATCTTGGGGTCCTCCATGAGCTGAGGGTCGCCAGGCTTCGCCCAGGGTCTGTCCGGGGACCCTAGTGGAGAGTAAGCCGTGATCGCGATATCGTGGGTCTTGCAGAAGTCTATCATTGGCTGCTGGTTGAGATACGGATGGATTTCGATCTGGAAAAGCCAGTAGGTTAGCAACGTCTTGCAGATATGCTTACAGAGACTTCGGCACTGCTACAGGTGTAATGGGGTCGTGGTGTGGAAGGCTTTTTTCGTGGTCTACACGATTGCTTACCATCAGGAGCAGTGTACTAATTTTGACTTCTATAAAAAATATAAAACAGTTGTGTGTGCGGCGATAGCTCAGTGGGGAGACCAACAGAGTGCAATGCAGAGGGTTCGAACCAACGTCGCGCACCTCTGACTTTCGGCAGTTATATATGACTATTCGAAATTATGTGTGTAAATACGTGTGTGAAATTATCACCTGCTCCGTGCCTCGGAGAGTACGTTAAGCTGTCGGTCTCGGCTGCCATGAACATCTATAGCAGTCGTTATTGGAAAGTCAGTGCGCTATAATATCCTGACACAGGTCTAGCCTTAGGGTATCGTTAGCCTTCGGGTTGCGGCGGTCAGGTGGCAGCCGCTCCGAGTAAAAACTGATATCCAGTGAAATCCGGTTAGACCAGAAAAGCCGACCCCAAATGACTCTCAGACATGCAGTTTACATCATGTTGTTTTCCTTTACCATTAAAGCAAACGAAAATTAACTATAAAATATGCACTTCAAAACGCAGGCAGTCCAACGACCTCCAACAAACCTGCTATCAAAAATAAATTATACCAACCTGGTGCATAGCTGGCTTAATCTTGGCTGCCTCCAAAACCCTCTCCAGCTGTCGTTTATTGAAGTTGGAGACTCCAATACTCCTGGTCAGACCCTTCTCCACAAGGGCTTCCATGGCTTTCCAGGTATCCACATAGTCTACCGCGGACACCACCATCTTGTCATCAGAGTCTTTGGGGAACAGATCGTCACCTTCCTGAAAACACAACACAGCATAAGAACTGGTCTTCATAAAGAAGAAGAAAGAAGTGTTTAAAGTCCTCCAGACCGAATTCCGGTCACGGTATTGACTGCATAGATGGCGCAATGGTAAGTCGCGAAAGAGTTGTGGGTTCGATCGCCACACGGGCCAAAAAATTATGTGATTCAGAAATCGTTATTTCGTGTACCTAAGGTCAGTTCCTTACCTGGAAAGCCTGGGGCCAGTGAATGAGATAGAGGTCCAGGTATTCCAATCCAAGATTGGCCAGGGTAGTCTTGATAGCTCCCTCAACCAAGTCGGGGCGATGGAACGTACACCAGAGTTTGGATGTGACGAAAATCTCCTCTCTGGGAATAAAATTTGATTAGGCTTATTTTCAATAGTCAGTCAGCTTACCTAAGAAATAATTTTGACAGATTTCGAATACAAAACATGTCAAAATTAAGGTAAAATTTTTGGTACATATGTATATCCGGTAGGATAATCCTTACAGGGGATAGGGGTATCCCCTGTAAGGATTATCCTACCGGATATTTTAAATGCGAATGTGAGTTTGTTTGTTTGTTACGATTTCACACCTTAGGGGAAAGTGGTTACCCTTCGTACGCTTTTTAGATTTTATTTTTTTAATTTATGATTAATAATCGAAATTATCTAGTTTATAGACCTAAGTATAACAAATATATTGTAGTTTGTTACCAAAAAGTCCGACACTATTATGTCAAAAGGTTATAGAGTTATAGTCATTTTTCTACGATAAGATATTTGTACGAACTTGCCCCACGTACGGGGTACGTTCGTACAGTAGGTGGGGTACTTTCATACGCATGGGGTAGATTCATACAGGGTAATTAAAAAGCCTATTAAAGTCGTTAAATTTTTATTAATTATTATAAAAATATGTATTTCTCAAAGAACTAACTTAATAATATTTGACTTGACTCATAGTCGATAAATCTTTCTTTAGAAAAATAACAAAACATTAAATCATTCATCCTTAGTTTACTTATTGATAATTCTAAGTTTACAATCAGTCTAAATGAGATCTTTACAATCACTTTCTATGAGATTGTTGTACAGTCTTTGACAATTAAAACTTAAAATAGGTAATCATACATTTTGATTGTTACTTTTGAAGTTATTGCACATTATAATTATTTAAATTAACTGCAAAAGTAAAAAGTCTAGCCATTCTAGCTGTACAGCACGCTCTTGGTTCTGGATCAGGGAGGATCATGGCGACATCACTGATATACAGAGTGTGTATGTCTTCTAAAACAGGGAAAAAGAATGACCATGATGATCCCGGTTTCTTCCGAAGATAAGATATTTTCAGCTCTGTACCCGAATAGTGACTGAGAACTTTTCCGACGTAATAAACAACAGAAGTCTTTTTTTCAAACTTTACCAAAACAAAACAATCATCTTTGATTTTCTCTGGTGTCACATTTAAATTATTATGGATACTACGATCATCAGTCTCTTCATCCGTTTCGAAATCGATTGGAGATGTTAAACTTTCACGCAAGCTAAATTGCGATCCTTCAGATTCCTCTGAATCTTCATCACTTTCTATTTGCTTTGCTTTCTTTTTCTTTTGTCTTGAATTAAGTTCCTTCAAACTACGTTTCACTGCTTTGGCTCTGGCTTTCCTTTCCTGTTCTATTTTTTTCAATTCTTTCTGTCTATGTCTCTCTTCTAGTTCAGTTTTTTCAGGTGTATCTGTATATATACGGGATTTACCCGGTTTTCTTCCTTTATTGGTTTTTCTGTTTCTAACAGCTGTAGGATAAGGTCTTATGACTTCTGGTGTTATGGGAAGATAAGCACTCGGTTCAGATTGTGTCTCAGCCGCTTGTGGTTCACCGGTTCCGGTAAAAATGTCTTGAGGATTTTGGAGCAAAGAAGGCGACTGTTCACGAATATCTGCCTCATTCATATCAGTCGACTGCACGCTGGTGGAAGGTTGAAGTTCAAGAGCGACAGTGCTTGTTTCCGGATTAGGTGTCACATTTACCGAATTATTTGAAGCATACACGTCAATGGGCGCGAAATCTTCATCACTGAAGGCCATTTCATTGAACGGCCATATACCTGGCTTTTCAAATCCACTTGTAATATTTTTTGCGGTAAAAGTTTTACCAGTTTGGGTATATTATAAATGTTGATTGTTTTGCCAATTATTGAACGCTATTTTCAACTTTGCCTTGAATGGACCGAACACTCCAACGTCTAAAGGCTGAAATCGATGACTTGTGTGCGGGGGAAAAGACACAAAAATGATGCCATTATCTCGAGCATATGTTATAGCCTGTAAGCTGATATGGCTTTCGTGATTATCACATAATAGTAAAATCGGATGCTCTTTAGAGCTCAGTGTGTGTTTCTGGATGTGCTTTAATACTGAAACAAATATGTCAGCATTTATCCACCCACTTCTATTAGCAGCTCCGATGCTTCCTTCAGGCGCACCTTCTAGAAAATGGTCCTTGTAGTGTACACGTGGAAATACAAATAGCGGAGGGATAGTATTTCCGCTTGCAGAAATAATTGCGCCAAATGTCATCAACTCCCCTCTTTCCGCTGACACGATTTGTCCCACTTGTTTCTGTGATTTAGGAGCCAAAATTTTAGGAGTATCTAAAACTGTAGACACGCCGGACTCGTCAAAGTTAAATATCCTGTCGGCAGCAAAATTATGTCGCTGTAAGACATCACCCAAATTATTATAGAACTGCTGGACTGCAGTCTTATTGAAGGCGAACGATCTAGCTGCGCTTGTATTTTCCGGTTTTCGCAGACTGAGGTTGGCGTTTCTTTCTCTATACTTACGCATCCACTCTAAGCCGGCCATTTGGTTTTCATCCCATTTCGCGGGATATTTTAAATTTAAAGCTTTCGCGTATTCGTAGGCAAGTTTGCGAATTTGTACTGTTGTTAGCCCATAATGCATTTTGCAGCAATTAATAATGTAGTCATTTAAGCGTGTCTCTTCTTCCAAGGAGAAGACTTGTAGACTCGTGAACTTAGAATGAAATGTTCGTGAGGGTCCATCGCTGTTAGAGCCTTCTTTGAATTTCTTGACTCTGCTTTCCAACGTCGAGGTCTTGATGTTATATTTCAACGCGGCTTTCCTATACGACAAGCGTCCATGAATTACGTCGTCAACTGCTAATTTTATGGACTCCTCATCCACGTCTTGAGTACGCGTGCCCTTTTTTTTATATTTTCGCACCATGATTCTGCAATAAAATATTAATTGTAAGGCTTATTTAATAAACATATTTCATTTTGGTAGAAGAACAATACTTTATAAAAGGAAAGACATGCTATTGTGCTTTTTGCCTGGTATTTTAAAAGTTTATTATATTTTATTTCATAAAAATCTAATTATGATATTGTGGTGGTTAATAAAATCTAAAGGGGAGCGTTCGTACGCGTACGAATGTGCCCCCTGTTTGGCTGTACGAAAGCACCCCATACCTTGCACAAAATTAAAGTACAACTTTATACAAATTCTAATTTAGTTTGAGAAATATAACAATTAAAGCTCAAAATAAACAATATTAACATTAATTAATCATCACCATATTGTCAAAAACATAACAATTCTACTTACAATTGCGAATTACACCTAAGGAAAAAATTTACTCACCGCGCGCGAAAACACGTTACGTCTTGTCAGCCGATACACCGTGGTGCGACTGCCGCGCCACTCCGCTAACAATATGGCGGCCGGTATGTCTATGCACACAAGCAAAGGCGTGTTTGTGTGCCGTTTAGATTTTCTGCTATACTAACTGCACGAATGTGCCCCACGTACGAATGGTGACCACTTTCCCCTAACTACTCGACCGATCATCATGAAATTTCGCATACACGTTGTCAGGGGTACAGAAAAGGACATAAGGTACATTAATCCAGAGAAGAAGTATTCGCAAGGGATAAAAATTTACATAACCTACATTTACGCGAGTAAAACCGGGAAATGGCTAGTATTTTATATAGTGACTAGCTTTTGTGTAAAAGTTGGTTACGTTACGGTTGTAACAGTACTTTTTAAAAATAAAATAGAGCCTATGTTACTCGCTGATAATACAGCTTTCTAATGGTGAATTTTAAAATCGGTTAAGTTGTTTTTGAGTTAAGACTGCGCCGAGCGTAAGACAGATAATGACAGAGCTCGTGCGGCGCATATTCAAATCGGCGCGCGGCCGCCATAGTCAAATTGTATGGAGGATTTGAAGTGCTTTTTTGATAAATATGTATCTTTATTGTCAACCAATCACTTAAATATTTGTGACGGACAAATTGTAATATAACTATTTATGTTTCGTTTAAGCTGTAAAATAGGATAGATTTCTACTGTTATGTTATGTTTTTGCATTTTCGTGCATATTTACATAATTTTGTAGGCGAAAATATTAATTATTTTAAGTTTTTTACACTGAGTAATTGTAAACACATTCATTGTTATGGTAAATGTATATTTTATATTTGTATTAAACAAAAAGTGTTGATTTTATTCACTTAACTGTGACCGCCTGTTTTGGCACATTTCGCTCGGCGCCGTCTTAAATCCTTACAAAGTTACAAACAAACAAGAATCAAATCTTTCCTTCTTATAATATGAGTATAGATAATATAGATTAGTATTAGTACCCACTGCCACGCCTGAGGTCGCGGGTTCGATTCCCGCACAAGTCAAACATTTGTGTGCATGAACATGGATGTTTGTCTTGGTCTGGGTGCTTCTATGTATAATAAGTATGTATTTACAAAAAAAAAAAGTATATATGTATGTTTATCCATTGTCTAGTACCCATAGTACAAGCTCTGCTTAGTTTGGGCTAAATGTGTTGTGTGTATCTGACAGAATATTATTATTATTATTAAAAATTTAAATAGTGAATAAACATCTGCTTCTAAATAAATTTGAAATGTGTTATATGCATCTGCCTATTCTGTTATTGATAAAGGCGTGAGACTATACAATCAATAATAATCAGTAATTGAATACAAAAAACCATTACTGTCGATTTCATTCCGTTAAGAACATTAAAACCGATCAATCAAGAAAGAGATAACGGAATGTAATGAAAATTGAATTGAAGCCAACTGTAGTAATCCTACTATAATAATATGAGCCCTGTATTATACTGACCCACTGCTGGGCATAGGCCTCTTCTCAGTGTGAGAAGCGTTAGGCCATAGTCCACCACGCTAGCCCAGCGCGGGTTGGCAGACTTCACATATCTTCGAGAACATAATGGATACCTCAGACAAGCAGATTTCCTCACGATGTTTTACTTCAACGTTAAAAGCGAGCGACAATTAACTATTTAATACGCACATAACTTTGAATTTATATCATTTTAAACATATTATTCAATTATAGTAACGAACACATCACTATCCAATTTGCGCCTGGTCATTTGATTCACGGAAGTCACCCGAATCACCTGTTAGTGTTGTTTAAGACTGCGCCGAGCGTAAGACAAATAATGACAGAGCTCGTGCGGCGCAAATTCAAATCGGCGCGCGGCCGCCATAGTCAAATTGTATGGAGGATTTGAAGTGCTTTTTTGATAAATATGTATCTTTATTGTCAACCAATAACTTAAATATTTAGGACGGACAAATTGTACTATAACTATTTATGTTTCGTTTAAGCTGTAAAATGGGATAGATTTCTCCTGTTATAATTTAAAAATCAAGTAACACGAACTTACGTTTTTGCATTTTCCGACCAAATTTACGTAATATTGTAGGCGAAAATATTAATTATTTTAAATTTTTTACACGGATCTATTGTAAACACATTCATTGTTATGGTAAATGTATACTATATATTTGTATTAAACAAAAAGTGTTGATTTTATTCACTTAACTGTGACCGCCCGTTTTGGCACATTTCGCTCGGCGCATTCTTAAGTATCGACTAGAATGTGCTGATATTGAAAAGTCGATAAAAAAGTAAATTCTATATAGTAGTGAAAATAATGTATACAGATTTATTTGCCGCAGTTATCCATTATGTGACCACACCTATCTGTTACACGTTGTGTATAAGAACTTTGGCATACTGTATGTTTATTAAACTGCGTTGTATATGTGTACCTTATAATAAATAAATTATATAATAAGTATATATTATTATTTTTCCTTTATTTGTCGGCCTCGATGGCGTAGTGGTTAGTGTAACCGACTGCCACGCCCGAGGTCGCGGGTTCGATTCCCGCACAAGTCAAACATTTGTGTGCATGAACATGGATGTTTGTCTTGGTCTGGGTGTTTCTTTGTATAATATGTATGTATTTACAAAGAAAAAATCGTATATATGTATGTTTATCCATTGTCTAGAAACCATAGTACAAGCTCTGCTTAGTTTGGGCTAGATGGTGTTGTGTGTATGTGGTAGAATATTATGATTATTATTATTTTAAAATTTAGTTCATATAATATATGGCTTAATGACTGCAAACCTGGTATATAAATTGGTTGTAAAATACTGCAATTTTAATTTAATGTCGATTTGAAAGAGTGGCCTTGAATTTCTTGCAGGTATCTTCTCATAGGCTCAACCTTTTGCCTGAACCTTGCAACTAACATAAATGTAAATTCAGTAAATGTAATAAACTCACTAACCCCTTTGACGTTCATAAGTGTTACTTTGTGACCTAAATGAATAAATTATTTTTGATAAAATTGTCTTCTGTTTACGCGAATGTTATTAATTGAAATTAAACTACTATATACGGATTTTATCGCGTTATTTATTTTACACTTTATTACAAAATTTTGAAACTGTCACACTGCTACTAGATACTATTGAACTTTACTAATTTTTAAGCTAATTAGTTTATTAAAACTATTAAAACTATTTATATATAAGTTTACACTTTTCCCGACGTTTCGGTTGCTTTTCAGCAGCCATGGTCACGGGGAGGCCTATAGGTAAATTATTTTTGAATTTGACTTTGCAAACATCATAAATTGTTTTCAAAACATGCATCTTTATTGACTAAATTAGAAATGCCTTAAAAGTAATCATAGACTACAGTACCCGCTTACTAAGCAGGTTGTATGCTTGCTAGAACTCACCTCTTAACCACTCCTTCTCCTAACTTCTCCTTCAGAGCTTCTCCGACCTCCTTCTCATTGAGATAGACGTGTGCGCAATCAATATGGCGGTACCCAGCGTCGATGGCATCCTTCACCGCCTGTGTCACCTGGCCAGGCTGTGACTGTGGAGGAATAATATAAAAGTTACTGTCTATTTAAGATTTATATTTAAAAATATAACTAGACCCAAATTATTTAATCTCTATAATATTATTAACTTACTAGCTGTTGCCCGCGACTTCGTCCGCGTGGACTTTAATTTATTACCCAATACCTACTTTTAATTTGTTATCTAATTTTAATATATAAAACTACAACTAAAGAAATTAATAAGTCTAACTACACCTATATAGGTGTAGTTAGCTATATATATATAGCTAATACTTAAAAACTACCTACTAATATTTAGAAACTACCTACTATATCTAAAGAATTATATCTTTTGAATGAAATGTCTGATTTTAATAATTTAAAAAGTATTTTACGGGTATTGAAACGGTCTTTAATAAAATATCATTTAATGGAATAAGGATTAATACAGAGGTATGAATAATATGGTTTGATTATTGTCGGCACTTTTATCAACATTTAAAATATAAAAAAGTAGTTATAGTAGCATAACTACAGTAGTTGGACATATGGTATCGCAGACTTTTTTGTAGATATTGATACGTTCTATAATACTGTAGAACATTTTTTTGTTCTATCATCAATAGTTTCCCCAGCGCACGTGATGACAGATTTTTATGACTAATTTTTCACACCTGGGGTTATATTTATTAAGGATCCCTATTTTTTTTGAAAATGTAATATAGCCTATGTCACTTAGTGAAGATGCAGCTTTCTAATGGTGAAAGAATTTTTGAAATCGGTCCAATAGTTTTTGTGTGAAAACATTACAAACATACATACAAAAACACAAATGTTTCGCCTTTATAATATTAGTTTAGATTATTATCTTTAGTTTTTTAAAGTCAGTAGCATATGGTATAATGGTTGGAACACCTTGTTGATATGAGTTGTAAAGTACTGAAATTAAATTTAATTAGGGATTTAAATGAGTGCCCGTGAGTTTCTTGCAGGTTTCTTCTAATAGGCTCAACCCTTTGCCTGAACCTAGCAATTACCGGACACCCTGTATTTACCACACGACCATAAGCCACGCGGTCAGTCAGTCGCAGATAGATATTTCAACAGTGCAGTTAGAACAGTCCCAGATAGACATTTTTGTAGTTAAGAAAAGTGAGGTTGTACCTAGATGTTTGTATGTGTAAAATCTTTCTGAAATAAACTGTTGTTTTACCTGACAAAAAAGTGTTTATTTAAAAAGACAATCCGCAGGTGCCGCCTAACATTACACGGGACAAAAATTTGTGTGATTCACAAATAGTTGTTTCGAGTTCAGTTGTTCTTTGTGTCCGTTGTTTGAATGTTTGTAAAGTCTCTCTCGATACAGAAATTATAACTAATACGGGAGTTGTCTTTTTCACACGTTTTTATTAGCTTGGTATGTATCTATGAATCTATGTAACGGAATCTTTGAACGTGATTTTCACCCTTTTTAAAACGACGGATTAATTTGAAACTTTGTACACTTATCGAGGACCGATGACTATACAGTAATATAAAAATAAAAAAGAATCATATCTTAAAAAAACTAATTTTAATGTTAAAAAGCGTGGGATGCTTTCTAAGATATTTTGATAACCACCAGCCCACGCTCTTTAAAATTAAAATGATTAAATTATGTTGTACTGTTTAAAGCGTGTTTTTTTAGTTTTTTAAACTATTATGTTAATGCTAACAAGTTAATATTATAAATAGGTACGAATGTGAGTTTCTTTGTTTTTTAAGCTTCCAGCCTTAACTACTGGACCGATTAAGATTTTTTTTTGTGTTTAATTAAGGAAAACTCTTTCACTAGGAATAATTCTTGTATTGCAGGGAATCATAAACATTCAAACAACGGACACAAATAACAACCAGACTCGGAACAACCATTTGTGGATCACACTAATTTTAATCCCGTGTGGGATTCGAACCCACAACACGGCGCAGTAGCAGCGAGACGATCACTTAAACCACTACGCCATCTGTGCAATCATATTTTATAAGCATTTCCCATACTAAGGTAGAATATTAATTACAATAAATAAAAAAGATAATCCATGCAGCAGGAATGAAACCTGCAACCTTGGCAATCGTGTCGTCGCTCTACCAACTGACCTATTCATGATCCTACCTATCATATCTATACGTATCTTCATAGCCAGTTGCACTCACTGATCGGTAAACGATTAGCGAGGTTAAGCAACGTTGGGTGCGGTCAGTCTATAGATGGGTGACCGCTTAGTGGTATTTCATCTGAGCGTCTCCGTGCTTCGGAGGGCACGTAAAGAGTCGGTCTCGGTTGTTGTCAAATTGACAGCTGTCGATAAGCCATGTCAGAGGCCTACGGCTTGAACAACTCTTGACAACAGGTTGGCCACTAACCACACGAAAAGAAAGAAAGATGATCCTATGTCCGGGATTTATCAACTGCCTACCCGTTTAACGTACACAGGCATGAAAATATCTGACTAGCTGACCCACGCAGCTTCGTCTGCTTCAAATAAGAGAATTTTCTCATTTCTGCAACCCTTTTTCATTGATGCTTCGTTTCTTTTGGTCGTAGCGTAATGTTATATAGCCTGTAGCCTTCCTCGATAAATGGGCTACCCAACACTAAAAGAGCTTTTCAATTCGAACCAGTAGTTCCTGAGATTAGTGCGTTCAACCAAACGCAAACAATCAAACAAACAAACTATTTAGCTTTATAATATTACTAGCTGACCCGCGCAACTTCGTCTGCTTCAAATAAGATTTTTTTTCTCATTTTGCAACGTTTTTCTATTGATGCTCCGCTCCTATTGGTCATAGCGTGATGTTATATAGCCTATAGCCTGCCTCGATAAATAGGCTATCCAACACTAAAAGAGTTTTTCAATTCAAACCAGTAGTTTCTGAGATTATCGCGTTCAAACAAATAAACTTTTTAGCTTTATAATATAATTATAGATCTCCCTATATATATATATATATATATATATATATATATATATATATATATATATATATATATATATATATATATTAACCCTTTTTATTAATTTTTACAGTCCCATTTTTGTTACTCTTCATTTTGTTCTATTTATAAGTGGTTAGTTTTGTCAATTATAGATTAGCAATTCCTGTTCCAAACTACTGAGGTATTCCCGTGAGAATAAAAACACCACCGTCCCTTGAGGCAACTGTATGACTTCCTAAGTAGGTCAATCGATGCCACTCCGTTACAGTGCTGATAGACTCGAGTATTCACTTGTAAGATGTAGCAGAACATCGAGCCTTCGCCGTTTTTAATTGTCGAACTGAACAACGAACAGAGCCAGACATCGTCACGATCATTCTCGCGAACGCTCCAGCCAATGCTCGTCATAAATTGTTCTTCACAAAAATGTAAACTTTTTTTTATATACCTTAGCTGGCAAACACGCATACGGCCCGCCTGATGGTAAGTGGTCACCGTAGCCTATGGACGCCTGCCACACTAGAGGCATCACTTGCGCGTTGCCGACTCTTTAGGAAAGAAAGTGGGAAGGAGAAGGAGCGGGAGGGTGATTGGGCCTCCGTGCCTCTCACTCACCGAACGAAACACAACAGTAGGAATACTGGTATTTCACGTCGATATCCTGTGAGAGGGTAGTCCTTCCCCGGTGGAGCCAGCACATTCATGCTGAAATCAGGCTCTACTACTCATTAATTGGCTCGAATTGGCTCGGCAAAAAGCTCGAAGCAAATTTACTGTCTTTCGCTAGAACGCTCGTTAGAATCCTCGCTAGAACACTCCCGTTTATTTTTCTGTAATGTAACATTCGCTAGAATGCTCATTAAAAGTGCTCAAGTCTAACAGCACTTTAAAAACACTATTTTAACTATGAAATAGCCGCTTTCCTTGAAGAAAATCGATAACGTTGTGGTTTTTATACTAATTATTTTATCTATATTTTTTAATGACGAATTCGAATTCTATATTGTATTTATCATGCTATACATGATAAATACAATATAGAATTCGAATTCGTCTATCTTTATCTATGGTTTGTCTTAAATTAATAAAAATGTCACCCATCATAAAATGATGGCGAATTAAAACAAAGAATATGGAAAGATTTAATAGTAGTAGTTTCTAAATTATGTAAAAAAAGTGTCAAATAAACAACGTGATAGAATCCGTATATAGTAGTTTAATTTCAGTGAATAACATTCGCGTAAACAGAAGACTATATTTATTGGAACAAATACACATTGATTTCAAGATCATTCTGTGTGATTAAATGAGAGATAACAAGGTCGTTATCATGGCAATGTATGTTTTCGCGAATGTCGACCTAATTGTATTTAAAAGTCTGTAAGAAAATAAGCTCATGGTGGGTCATGATTCAATTTGTCGATTGTGCATAATATGTAACACATTCCATTTAAAACAACTTCGTGATATAATTTGACGGAACTAACCTTAGTTTAGAGTTACTAATTCAATTATGGTTTATTATCACAAAACAAAAACTTACAGAAGGCCAGTAGGAGTGAAACATGCTAAAACACACATCGTCTATTTTTTATTATAAGTCTTATTTGGTAAACAAATAATCCTCACTAATATTACAAATGCAAATGTGAGTTTGGTTGTTACGCTTTCACACCTTAACTACTCGACCGATCATCATGAAATCTCGCATACACAAACAAAAAAGGACATTGAGAAGCTTTCATCCAGATAAAGCATTTATAATATTAGTTAGGATCCGCCAGGGTGAAGTGGGACGGGGCCACGTCTACCGCTTTTACCCAGAGAGGTGGGCATCAATCGACACCAATTGTGTGCCACAAGACAGTCGACGGCGACGGGGCAGACGGAGATGGCGGGACGACCTGAACGCTTTTGAAAGGGACTGGCAGGGGATATCCACCAACAGAGTAATTTGGAAGTCCAAGGGAGACACTTTTGGCCAGCAGTGGGACATATAAAAAGCTGAAAATTATATTATAGTTGGCGCAATGTGTGTATCAGACTTCTAGCTGGGCAGCTTCGTATAAATAGACGTGGACTATGTATATTTAACCTTGCATAAAGTATTCAAACGACCGGGCTTACTGAACACAATTCCAAGTAATCTATTGATTCGATCGTCCGATCGTATATGCAAATTGAAATGGCTGTAATGACAGTCATTTTATACGGTAGAAATGTACACATGAACGACGATTACTTTGAATATTTCATAACTTTATTTTTGAAGAGACCACTCAAGTTAATTTATTATATTTTTTATATATAATAATAAATAATAATATTGTATCACATACACACAACACCATCTAGCCCAAACTAAGCAGAGCTTGTACTATGGGTTCTAGACAATGGATAAACATACATAGATACTATTTTTTTTGTAAATACATACATATTATACATAGAAACACCCAGACCAAGACAAACATCCATGTTCATGCACACAAATGTTTGACTTGCGCGGGAATCGAACCCGCGACCTCAGGCGTGGCAGTCAGTTACAGTAACCACTACGCCATCGAGGCCGACATGGGTTGTATAATTGTACTTCAATAATCCAAATCAATATTATTTACTTATTACGGCGCAAATATCAAAACCTTACTGTTGAGTACATATTTGAACTGTTTGGTATCGAAACGCTGGGGCCATGGGGTCCAAGTGTCTGTTTATAGAGACCTAGCTAAACGGCTGATCGACGCTTCGCGTGACCAGATGGCTGGTATTTTCTTTGCACAAAGATTAAGTATTGCCATGCAACATGGCAATGTCGACAGTCTTCTAGGCACGTTGCCAATTGACGACGGTGCGGAGGAATATTATGACATTTTTTATTGTCTCTTTATTTTATATATCTTGTAAATAATTTACGTATAAATTATGTTAGAGCAGCGATAGCTCAGTGGTGAGACCAACAGACTGCAATGCAGAGGGTCTCGGGTTCGAACCCACGTCGCGCACCTCTGACTTTCGGAAGTTATATGACTTTTTGTAATTATGTGCGTATTGATTGACAATTATCGCCTGCTCCGTGCCTCGGAGAGTACGTTAAGCCATCGGTCCCGGCTGCCATGAACATCTGTGGCAGTCGTTATTGGGAGAGTGTCGACACAAAAGATCCCACTGGGTCGAAGTGTCGCCGGTCTGCACTGACTGCCCCCAGATAAGATACATACATACATACATATATTATGTTGATTATTTATTTATTTGATGTGCAGTAAATTCTATAATTAAGTAATACATATTATAAATGCGAATGTAAGTTTATTTATTTGTAACGCATTCTGGACGAAAGGTTGTTGCCCAATAATAATAATAATTACCCAATGTTCTTTTCTGTTCTCCTGATAACGCGCACGCGATGTTTCATGATGATGATCGTGTAGTTAAGTTAATCCAAACTATCTCAAAGAACCTCCTTTACCGAGTAAATACACCTTATTTAACAGTAATTATTTTAATCTAGTTCATTCTAATCGTTTTATAATAATAATATCAGAAATGTATTAAACTGTCCCACTGCAGGGCACGGGCCTCTTCCCATTGTGAGAAGGCTTAAGCTATTAATCACCACGCTGGCCGGTGCGAGTTGGCAGGCTGCGTACCCATTGGAACTCCAAGATTAGACCCCTATCACAAAAGTACGTGTTTGAACTGACTTTAAGTCTCGTTGGACCCTCTTCTAAATATAATTAATAATGTGCCCATTGGACCTCTTTTTAAGTACAATTTGGACCTACAAAATTAAAATTACTAAAACATCTGTTACATACTTGGTACATATTAATTCAATCGCTACTACTGAGAATTCCCTATCAGAAAAATCTATTAACACTTCACAACATTGAAGTTAAACTGCTTTATATGAAGTTTATCGCGTTATTTATCTTTATACTGTATACTTTTAATCTATAGGTACCTACTATTTTCAAGGGGAAAGATTCAATTTTTTGTAAGAGTTTATCTCAAAAACTATTTAACCGATTTTAAAAACTCTTTCACCATTAGTAAGCTATTTTTCTTACGTGGGGAAATCATTGACGCATACCTCTCTGCGGGGTGAGGGAGAGGTTATGTCGGACTCACCGGGGAAGGATGGTGAGCGAAATCCCGGTAATACCGACAAAAAGGTGATCCTTGACATAACCTTAATCGGATGCTGCGCGAATCACTTTTGCATGCAATTGCGACCCTGCCGAGGTTTCGGCCCGCCGCGAAACGGCAGGCCACTGCACGAAAAGACCTACTCATTATATTTATACAAATTAAAACAAAATGTGTATGCCCTCGCCGAAAAGAGTCACCATCTCAGCATTAGCTGGGCACCTAAATTAAGTGCACCAGCGCTGGTTTTCAGTTGGGCGTAAAGTCCCTCACGGCACAGGAATTATTCCTAGTGCGTAAATTATCTTTAAAAATAAAGGATAAACGCGAGCGAAACCGCGGGCATAATCTAGTAAATTCATAGATAATTCTTATCATAAACTTCCGACAAGTATAATCGATGGTTTATTTGTTTTATCTTTATCTGTTTACGAGGCTGAGCTCAGATGCCAAGATGGCGTGTTTCGTTCAACAATCAATGTTTGTTGATTATCATCAACACTGGGTTCACAGGCAATGCGGCGAGCATTCATCCATACAAATATATGCCTCTGTTTTCTCACTACAGGAATAAATAAATTAATAGGTATATAATTTATATCTATCACTACCATAATGTTCTATTCTTTTTCGTGTGGTTAGTGGCCAACCTGTTGTTAAGAGTTGTTCAAACCTCTGACATGGCTTAACGACTGCTGTCAATTTGACAACAACCGGGACCGACTTTTTACTTGCCCTCCGAAGCAGATGAAATACCTCGACGCTCAGATGAAATACCACTAAGCGGTCACCCATATATAGACTGACCGCACCCAATGTTGCTTAACCTCGCTAATAATAATAATAATATTATTCTATCACATTCAGACAACACCATCTAGCCCAAACTAAGCAGAGCTTGTACTATGGGTTCTAGACAATGGAACAAATGGAAACATACATATATATTTTTGATGTTCATAAGTGTTACTTTGTGACCTAAATGAAAATTATTTTTGACTTTGACACTGTGATAATCACATTGAAACCCGATCAGTGGCTTTACGCGAAATTCCATCAAAAAATAGTTACTAAATTGGTTTATCTAAGATAGCTTTTAATATATGTAATGTAAAAGGTCATTATTAATTATTATCTATGACTTGCTTTTTTTATTATCTATTTATACAAATAAATAAAATTGAAGTATCTGTTTGTAATATCACACAGCGTTTTACTAAATGCATATAAATGTTTACACGCCATCGACAACAGAACAATTTTTTCCATAAATTCTGTCTTTCCGTCTGTCTGTTTGTTCCGGGTAATTTACGAAATGGCTGGACCGATTTTTGCAGTACTTTCATTGGCAGCTTATTTTATAAGGAGTAACTTAGGCTATATTTTATTCCTTGAACGAGTACGCACGCGATAGCACGCAGGATAGAAATAGGTACTATTCTCTTACTTACTACGTGGACGAAGTCACGGGCGTCGGCTAGTTTATTATAAGGCACTGCACGGATGGACAAAAGTAGTCAAATAATTTAGTTAGTATAAATTTCTGCCGCGGCTTTGCTCGTGTAAATCAACTATTATAATATGTTAGCCATTATACTTGCAAACTGTAAACGATACTATTCAAAAAAAGTCTCTGCCGATATTACAAAACTATCGATAGTATCGATAGTTTATGCAATATCGAGAAGCAATCGACAGTTTATTTGTTTTTAACGATCACTACTATCGATAGTATTGCTGTTTATCAATAGTATCGCACTAAAACAGAAATCGATAGTATCGATTCTATCGATAGGCCTATTGATTAACAAAACCTTAATAAAACCTACCTATCCATAAGAAAAACATAATAACAGACTCAAACAACTACCGGCCTATTGCCTACAGCATCTAAGATCTTTGAGAAGGCTATGTGTGATCGAGTCTATTCCTTCTGTGAAAAGTACAAAATACTAGACGAATGCCAAAATGGCTTTTGCAAAAACAGATCCACAACACTAGCAGTATATAAATACATACAAAAAGTCCTTAATAACAAAAATTACTTACGCTATATATTACTTGACATGACGGAAGCTTATGACAAAGAGCAATTTAACATATTATTAGATAAACTGCATGGCGTAGGAATACGAGGAAACGCTCTCAAATGGTTTGCGTCATACTTGAAAGACAGGAAACAATGATAGTACAGTCATCTTTAGTCTAAAAAAGGGATCAATCTCAAAATCTAACGGCATAAGCTGAATTTTTGTATAGACCTTTATTTTAGCACTAGATGTGCCCGTGGTTTCGCTCGCGTTTATCATTACTGCGCCGCTCCCGTAGGTCGTAGCGTGATGTTATATAGCTTTAACCTTCCTCGATAAATAGGCTATCCAACACTAAAATAATTTTTCAATTCGGACCAGTAGTTCCTGAGATTAGTGCGTTAAACCAAACAAACAATCTCTTCAGCTTTATAATATTAGTATAGATTACAAATGTTTTCTGATAAGTCACATATGCCAACGTATGAGCGTCCTTAGATATTCAAGGTCAAAGGACGAAAAATCTGTTTTTTGAAAATATGTTGTTTTATCTGCCTCCGATCGTGTTTGCATTTATTATGAAAGTTGTAGAGAATTATATATATATACGGGGAGTCTCCCCGTGCGTAAATAGAAACACAAATGATTAAATTATGTTCGGGTACTTTGAAATAAGTACACTGGAACATTGAGACAGCTACCATCTTAGTCTCCCCGTGACCATGGCTGCTGAAAAGCAACCGAAACGTCGGGGAAAGTGTAAAATTAAATTAAATCTAAATAGTTTTAATAATAATTTAATTAGCTTAAAAATTTGTAAAGTTTAATAGTAGTAACAGTGTAACAATTTTCAAAATTTTGTAATAAAGTGTCAAATAAACAACGCGATAAAAGCCGTATATAGCAGTTTAATTCCAATGAATAATATTCGCGTAAATAGAAGACAATATTATATTATTACATTTTATAATGTTATGCAAAGGTGAACTTATAAATATATTTAGATCAGAGAAAAATAAATAATTATTATTAGATCACTATGGACCCTATGCATAGCAGTTAAAATAATTTCCTTTAAAGTTAGTTAAATAATATTTCTATAATATTTATATATGCGTATATTACCTATTATTTATGTTAATATGTATTCAAAGTCTGACAATACGTACGTAATAATTTATTTAAATAATTTATACACAGATATTTAATTAATAATTTGCAAGTTCAAATTTGCGACAACTATAACTTTATAAGCTGTCCCACTGCTGGGCACCGGCCTCTTCTCAGTATGAGAAAGGTTGGGTCATAAACCACCACGCTGGCCCAGTGCAGGGTAGCAGTCTTCACACATCTTCGAAAACATTATTGAAAATTCTCAGGCATGCATATTTCCTCGAGATGATTTGCCTCATCGTAAAACGAGCGATAATTAACAATTTAATACGCACATAACTTTGAAATGACAAAGTTACGTACCGTGGTATTAAATTCAAGAATTTTGCGTTGCAGTCTAAGAGGCTACCACGAAGCTTCTTTTTTAAAAATTATTACGGGCATAAAACTGGCTATCAAAATATATTTCTCTGCCGATACCCTACGTTCTATACGATCATAATGTTAGGTACCTATATTATGCAATGTTACCACCGGCGAACCGGCATTATCGAATTTCTACCAAACAAAACCATTACGTGAAAACAACGGCAAATCCCGCCAAAATAACTGTCAAAATCGATAAAAATCTATAAAAAAACACCATAAATAAAAAAAAGGACTTACTTTCCATGTGCCAAGGCCGATAACAGGACAAGTACGGCCGTTGTTTAGAATGATTGGAACGTTGGCTGCCATTTTGGTTACGTGTGTGTTAGCGCGCGGACAGGGCAAGACTGAATGTTATGAACTATGAATGAATGTGCTATTTCTAGCGCGCTGATATTAAAGGTGTAGTCTCGCAAATGCGATATTGCGACTGTAAAATGCGATTGCTGATTGCATGGATGTCGCAGAGGTGAATAGATTAATATCGTAGCGCCTTGTGTGTTTAACGCCGAGATGGTATTTACAACTTGTGTTTCATAGACAGTAGTATTAACCTTGGGATTTCATTTTTAAGTTACTGGGATTATTCCGAGTTTGAAAGTAATTTTTTGACTCTATTTATTGTTATATGAGCTATCGGCTAAGTGGCATTTAGCTGTAGCGCCTTGTCATGGTAGAAACAATACGATGTATCCTGCATGTGTTATAAAAGAGTGAAGAATGGGTCACTAATACTGTACATCAGGCAGGGGCATTATAGTGGCTGGAGGTGCCTCTGGCCGGTTTCAGAACCGTTGGGGCCCTGCAGCCGGTGTTGGAGCGGTGGGCAGGGTGGCAGCATAGGACCCTTTCCTTCCGGCTGGTGCAGGTATTGGCACGGTTGTTTTGGCAAATACCTGCACAAGGTCGCTAGGAGGGAACCGAGTTCCATCTGCCACCACTGCGAGTGTGAGGAGGACACGGTGCAGCACACGCTTGAGGAATGGCCTGCTTGGGCGGTGCAGCGCCGTGAACTCTAGGACGTTGTGGGTGTGGACCTCTCGCTGCCGGCCGTGATCTGAGCCATGGTCGACAGCGAGAGGAAGTGGGTAGCGGCAGCATCCTTCTGCGAGGACGTCATCTCGCAGAAGGAGGCGGCGGAGGGGATCCGTGAGGAAACTATCCTGGCGGATTCGTGCCGCTGCTGGCATACCGGGCAGTGCAGGCGCGCGTGCGCGCGCCTTATGCCACCGTAGTAAAGTAGTCTCGTGGTTGGGAGAACGTGGATCTCTTGCCCGCCAACCATTGAATCGGAGCGACGCCCTCTGTCGTGCCGGGGCGTCGCCCAGGAGTCATCGCCCGCAGATCTTCTCCTTTTCTGCATTGGGCCCTGCTGGGTGGGTCCCTGATGTAGTTATAATTCCAGTGACCCACTTACCTCACAAAGCAGCGAGGTGGCACACCGTGGTGGTATTAGTCGGTAGGCCTGAAGTCTCGGAAGAGTCAGACATTATGCTTGACGCGTAGACGTCACAACCTTATACTCTGACTTAAAAAGTGTTTAGCGATTGTGTAGACATAAATGATATTTAATATTTTCTTATCATAATATTACTATATCAGGTATATAGCTTAGATTATGTATTACTTCAGCTGGCATTAATTTAGCTTGTATATCGGGCTACCATCCTTCAGTTTTCATAATACGTCTTAAATAAGTATAAACGAACGCAAAGTATGTTTTGGGACCCCTATGATTGGAACCCCTGTGGTTGGAACTCAATAAAGTCACACAGGGATTATTATAGTTTTGTGATTGGGCAACATCTAGGATATATAGAAGTAGAGCAAAGCTATACGAATTATATGGTATGAAACAATACAATTTCGATCCAAATGTTATTCAATATGTTAAAAATTATTAAAAACTCTTTAGAAAGACTTGTGCCACTGCCAAGTCCCTTTACCTAAAAACTAAAATTCAAAATTCTAATAATAAAATTAAAACTACATGGAATATTATTAACAATGGAACAGGTCGCAACAAGGTGCATGATAATAAATTTGAACTGAAGAGCGAGGCTCTACTACTCTAAACCTTCTACTATGTCTCATTCGGTACAATTTGGTCAATTTGTTTTACCCATTAGATGAGCAAATCTATTGAATGGAATGACCCACATTCAACCTTATACGGTTTCAGAAACATACATACCTACAAACAACATGTTCAGATAAATAAATATATAGTTAAGTCCTAATTAATAACAAAAAATAACTAAGTAATATTATATACGCGAATGTGTTTGTTTGTTACGCTTTCACGCCATAATTACTCGACTATCGAAATTTAGCATACACGTTGTCGGAGGATCAAAAAAGGACAAAAGGTATCATTCATAAAAAAAAGTACTGTTAAAACTGCACTGTTTGGCAAAATCTAACACCCAAATAAAACTTCAGTCGCAACGTCCGAACCACACCTTAGCCCCATTACGTTATCACCATTGAGTCACAGGTTATAAAACATTTCCTCAAATATAAAATGTCCTTGATTCCTCACAATGATGACGGCTTGGTGTAAGCAGTGAGGCAATTGCGAAAAATTCCATTGTTTTTACAATAGGTATCGATTTTTAGTATTTCTGTACTTACATGTTTTGAATTTATATCGCCCGGTTTTTATAAAGCTATAGGCTGCAAGGCTGCATCGTTGGATTCCCGGGTCGTGCGAGTGCTTCATTTCATTTCCATTTATTTATTTATTCAAGAATAATATTTTACATTGTATTTGTATTTGGCACTATACATAACACATACATAATACATTATGGCACTTAATGGAAAACTTAATTAATAATAATATAAACATTATTCATAAAGATGTCAATAGAGTAGATTAAATAATATTATAAAATCATGTTAAGGGGATAAATCATTCACATAATATAAAAATAAAAATAACAATTTAAATAATAATAATAAGAATAATAATATTCTACCACATACACACAACACCATCTAGCCCAAACTAAGCAGAGCTTGTACTATGGGTACTAGACAATGGATAAACATACACATATACTTTTTTTTTAATTCTTATTTATTATACATAGAAACACCCAGACCAAGACAATAATAAAAAAATAATCAAATTAAATATAATCTTCTCCTATAGCCTTTATTATTCCCAAGTCACTTGCGGTCGGCTTTTCAGGTCTAACCGGATTTAACTGGATATCAGTTTTTACACGGAGCAGCTGCCACCTGACCTCCGCAACCCGAAGGCTAACGATACCCTAAGGCTAGACCAGTGTCAGGATATTAGAGGGTACTGACTTTCCCAATAACGACTGCTATAGATGTTCAAGGCAACCGGGACCAACGGCTTAACGTGCTCTATGAGGCACGGAGCAGGCGATAATTGTTAAACAATACACACATAATTTCGAAAAGTCATATAACTTCCGAAAGTCAGAGGTGCGCGACATGGGTTCGAACCCGAGACCCTCTGCATTGCAGTCTGTTGGTGACTGCACTGAGCTATATAATAATTCATTAATAAAAATAAGTCCTTAATTCCGCAATTTGTTACTGAAATTCTTACTTAAATGTCATTTCAAATATTCTACAATTTCAAGACATTTATTTATTTATTTTATTTATTTATTTATTTGAAAAAAAACACCTTAAACTATCTTTACAGGACTTATCCTAATACGACAGCTAAGAACTAAACACTATTTAAAAACTACATTATTTACATCTAAGTATTCAAATAAAGTAAAAATTAATATTATATATTATTCTGTTTGTAACATAGAATAAATAGTAATTCCTTTGCGAATTCACCAAAACAACATGTAAACACATCGATGTTAACATGTAGATCATTGATGGTACGGATAGCTCTGGTAAGGGGTGCTTTGGCGAGTAAGTTGGTTCTCGCTGTAGGTACCAATAGCAGAGGCGGGCTTCGTCGCCGCCACACGTAACGGTCCGGTACACACAGGCTCAAGCTCTGCAGTACTGCCGGGTGACTCTCCAATCCGCGAAGCACCTTCACCAAGTAGGCAACCAGTGCAAACTCTCGTCGGACACGCAGTTGATTGTAATGCTATAAAAGCATTTATTCAACAAAAAGTGCTTTAGTCTGGTAAGAAAGTCATTGGTGTATAATAATGTCTTAATTTCTGAGGCCAATTTGTTAAATATTTTTATTCATTTGAAACCGGCACTATGTTTGACAATGTCAAGGTTAGGTAAACATATTGATTAGAAATCTTTTCTCCTTGTGTTCTTTTTCCTTATCCTTTCATTTTCAGACTCATAATCATTTAACATGTTTTGAAAGTCTACTAAGTAGAACAAGAATGTTCTAACTTGTACAGTCAATATCTCCATTTCTTTGAAGTGTAACTAACTATAGTTCTGATTGCTTCTTTTTGTAGCACAAAAGCTTTTTGTAAATTGTAATCATAGCTGCCCCCTCAAAAGAGAATGCTGTACCATAAGACTGCGCCGAGTGTAAGAAAGATAATGACAGAGCTGGTGCGGCGCATATTCAAATCGGCGCGCGGCCGCCATAGTCAAATTGTATGGAGGATTTGAAGTGCTTTTTTGATAAATATGTATCTTTATTGTAAACGAATAACTTAAATATTTGGGACGGACAAATTGTAATATAACTATTTATGTTTCGTTTAAGCTGTAAAATAGGATGGATTTCTACTGTTATAATCTAAAAATCACGTAACACGAGCGTATGTTTTTGCATTTACGTGCCAATTTACATAATTTTGTAGGCGAAAATATGAATTATTTTAAGTTTTTTACACGGAGTAATTGTAAACACATTCATTGTTATGGTAAATGTATATTTTATATTTGTATTAAACAAAAAGTGTTGCTTTTATTCACTTAACTGTGACCGCCTGTTTTGGCACATTTCGCTCGGCGCAGTCTTAACCTCGCCTCAACCAGTGCATAATAAACAAATTTTTGGTGTACTAAGCTGATCTCATTTCTGAGACTCTTAACCACGTAACAAGCTTATTTTAGAGTTCGAAAAAACTCTTATACAACAGCTTTGTCCGTCCGTCCGTCCGTCTGTTATACAACTTTCAACTCAAGAACCGTAAGAGCTAGAGACTCGCGGTCAACGCCATTCGACTCAGCACAGTCGATATACACCCGAAATTACTACCATTTTTTTGAACTCCAAGATTTACGGCAATTCATTGCCGATTGATACAATATTATTATTATTATTATGAAAACAAGATAAATCCCCTTAATAAAAAAAAAACATAAATACACAACACAATAATTACCACTCCTACCGGTTTAAACAGTGGTCGTCTCGCCGTTGCACTTTCCGAGTGTTTCGGGTTCGAATCCCACACGGGACAAAAATTTGTGTGGTCCACAAATGGTTGCTACGTGTCTGGGTGTTCTTTTAGTTTTTTTTTTAAACAATGAGAAAATAACAGTTTTATGCTTTAGTATAACAAATATAATAATAATACCAGCCCTGAATTGTCTGTCCCACTGCTGGGCACGGGCCTCTTCACAGAGTGAGAAGTGTTAGACCATGGTCCACCACGCTGGCAAACTTATAATATCACGCAGAGACGACTGCCACGTAGAGGTCTCAAGTTCGATCCCTAAGCGTGCACCTCTAACTTTTCGAAGTTATGTGCGTATTAAATAGTTATTTATCCCTCGAGCAGCGATAGCTCAGTGGGGAGACCAACAGACTGCAATGCAAAGGGTCTCGGGTTCGAACCCACGTCGCGCACCTCTGACTTTCGGAAGTTATATGACTTTTCGAAATTATGTGCGTATTGATTGACAATTATCGCCTGCTCCGTGCCTCGGAGAGCACGTTAAGCCGTCGGTCCCGGCTGCCATGAACATCTATGGCAGTCGTTATTGGGAGAGTGTCGACACAAAAGATCCCACTGGGTCGAAGTGTCGCCGGTCTGCACTGACTGGCCCCCACATAAGATAAGATATTTCTCCCTCGCTGTAACGGTGAAGCAAAACATCGTGAGGAAACCTGCATGTCTGAGAGTTCTCCATAATGTTCTTAAAGATATGTGAAGTCTACCAACCCGCACTGGGCCAGCGTGGTGGACTATTGTCACCATTCTCATACTGAAAAAGCCTGTGCCCAGCAGTGGGAAAATTTTATACAGGACTGATACCTATCATAGACACCTTTAGCTACCAAAACGTCATATCTATTTTTTTTCTTTTAGTTCGTGGCCCGCCTCTTGTCAAGAGTTGTTCAAGCCGTCCGTAGGCCTCTGACATGGCTTAACGACTGCTGTCAATTTGGAACCGCCATTGGACTTCACCCAACGTTGCTTAATCTCGGTAATCGTTTACCGATCAGTGAATGCACCTGGCTATAAGCGCCATTTTGTTAACATTTTATTACTAAATAACACAAATAAGAACAATGGACTATCCTAACTAATAATAATGTCCTCCAGACCGAATTTCGGTCACGGCGGCCAATCTTAACGGAGACTGGCCATCGCAGAGATATTATAGTGCACAAGTGTGTGCGCAAACACAAGTGCACTCTCTGTTCCCTAACTCTTATGATCCGATGGGACGTCACCGATACGACCGGAGAGAGATCAGGCGCAGGACCAACGGCTTTACGCGCTTTCCGAGGCACAGAGGTGTCTAACATCACCAACTTACTAACTCCGGGCTCGTAGTTAGATTTCTTTAGGAAAACTTATTAACTTTTTCTAGGCTCGACCCGGGCTTCGAACCCGAGACCTCATGCACAGCAGTCGCATTCACTACCGCTGCGCCACAAAGGCAGTTATTCCTAACTAATATTATAAATGCGAATGTGAGTTTGTTTGTTACGCTTTCAGACCTTAACTACTCGACCGATCATCATGTAATTTCGCATACACGTTGTCAGGGGCGCAGAAAAGGACATAGGGTACCTTTTATCTTTGGGAAAAAGTATAATTCTCAAGCGAAGCCGCGGTCAAAAGCTAGTCCTAGATACTTCTTTACTAATATTATAAAGAGGAAAAATTCGAGTTTTAGTTGTTTGTTTGTATGGATTTAAATCAAAAATAACATATTCCGATTTAAAAAATTATTTCACCATTAGAAAGCTAAATTATCACCGAGTAACATGGGCAATATTATATTTTTTTAAAGTACCGTTACTAACATAACCAAACCTAACCTGACCTACTTTTCCGCGAGATATTTTTGAATATTTTTATATTTATTTGCAAAATTACAATAGAGTAATCTTCTTATAGTGTCATGGGTTCAGTGGCACATAGCATTGTGGCCGTATTCCACAACATGCTTCTTTTAAAAAAACAACTTTAGGAATAATTCCCGTGTCCCGGGAGACTTTAGAAACATTCAAACAACGGACACAAAGAACACCCAGACTCGGAACAACCATTTGTGGATCACACAAATTTTTGTCCCGTGCGGGATTCGAACCTTCAACAGTCGGCGCAGTGGCAGTGGCGCAGCGACCATTTAAGCCACTACGCCATCCGAGCAGTCCCCTTTCTATTTTTAGTTCGATTACCGAGTTGACAACACTATTTTATAGTTTTTAAATCACTAGCGAAATAAGACTGCTCTGGCATTCTCACTAACTGCTTCAATACCTGTCTCCCCGTGACCATGGCTGCTGAAAAGCAACCGAAACGTCAGGGAAAGTGTAACATTAAATTAAATCTAAATAGTTTTAATAATAATATAATTAGCTTAAAAATTTGTAAAGTTTAATAGTAGTAGTAGTGTAACAAATTTTCAAAATTATGTAATAAAGTGTCAAATAAACAACGCGATAAAATCCGTATATAGTAGTTTAATTTCAATGAATAATATTCGCGTAAACAGAAGACAATATTATGCTTCAATACCGCTACTGTAGTGTTTGTGAATCTGTGTATGAGGTCTCGGGATCAATTTCCAAGTTAGACAGAAAAGTTTCTATCAAGAGATGATCAGTAACCGCCACGGATTTTGGAAATAAGGCCGTTAAATAGTTATAATGTTCTACCACATACACACAACACCATCTAGCCCAAACTAAGCAGAGCTTGTACTATGTGTACTAGACAATGGATAAACATACATACTTATATACTTTTTTGTAAATACATACGTATTAAACATATTATTTTCGAATTTTCTTTCATTGTTATCTTATCTTATGTGGGGGCCAGTCAGTGCAGACCGGCGAAACTTCGACCCAGTGAGATTTTTGTGTCGACCGTCTCCCAATAACGACTGCCATAGATGTTCATGGCAGCCGGGACCGACGGCTTAACGTGCTCTCCGAGGCACGGAGCAGGCGATAATTGTCAATCAATACGCACATCATTTCGAAAAGTCATATAACTTCCGAAAGTCAGAGGTGCGCGACGTGGGTTCGAACCCGAGACCCTCTGTATTGCAGTCTGTTGGTCTCCCCACTGAGCTATCGCTGCTTCTTTCGTTGTTACTTTACATTCGTTATACGCATTATTACGCATATGTTAATAATCCATTGTAAGACATTTATAAATAAACTAGCGGGCCTGACAGACATTGTTCTGTCGTATTCAACCGATCGCAGTGCCACGTTTTAGTACAATTGCGAATAGGAAGGCTGCATATCCGTTGGACCTTCAAGATTAGACCCTATTTCAAATGTAGAGGTCCAAAGGATCATATTAGTTGATGAGGTCCAAACTTGGAGGTCCAACGGGTACGTAGCCAATAGGAACTACTCGGGGAACTAAACTAAACAAACAAAAAAGGTCATCAAAATCGGTTCAGCTGTTTAGGAGGAATTCAGTGACATACACACGCATCACGCACAGAAGAATCTGTACACTACCATTATAAAAAGAAAAGATTTGTATTTTTGTTTGTAATAAATAAACTCACAGCTAGTGGATCGATATTAATCATTATTTCACAATTGAAAAGCTACGTTCGCGTTATCCAGAAGTGACATAGGCTATGTAACATCACGCTACGAGCCTTGGGAGCGGATACTTTATTTTCTGATATTATACTCTAAAATATACTCTATCATTATTATTAATAAACTATGATTTGCGTCAGAACAACTTCTCTTTCAGTCTTTTTTATTCGACCAGGTCATTTTGTTCATTCTTTTTACTTTTAATATCAGTGGGTTGCCATAACATACACCTTAATCTCAGTGTAAGAATTGTATTGTTATGCCGAACCTACTTCGTATTTATTAATACCGTTGTAGTGGCTGTGCTGACACATCAAATTGTATAGTGTGAAGTTCTTATAACTTGTCACGCCAGTCGTTCCGTACCGCGCACTACCGACACACGCGACATACGCGATATTTGTATTATTGTAACTACTTAATGTAATATATACATTCTCAGTCAATAGGCCTTGTGACTTTAATTTATCTCCCAGCACACAACCTTGGACACTCGAACACGCATAAACATATAGTTTCAACAATACAAGCCAGCTACAATACCGTTATTAATACGTTGCTATTCTGTGACTAATCTTGAATTAACTACTCCCGGTGTTTTTTTGGAGTAAGAGAAGAATAAGCAATTTTTATTAATACGACTGTATTTGTTTAAAATAAATGGCGTACTTGATGGCGTAATGGTCAGTGTAACTGACTGCCACGCCTGAGGTCGGGGATTCGATTCCCGTACAAGTCAAACATTTGTGTGCATGGACATGGATGTTTGTCTTGGTCTGGGTGTTTCGATTGTACGTATTTACAAAAAAAAAGTATATATGTATGTTTATCCATTGGCTAGTACCCATAGTACAAGCTCTGCTTAGTTTGGGCTAGATGGTGTAGTGTGTATGTGATAGAATATTATTATTATATTGAATAAGAAGCCGTTGGCTCGTCGATTAAACTTCTACCTTTCATCTTAGATTGCATCTGGAACCAGGGTGTCTCATTTTTCGAACCAAGATCTTTGTAATGATAATAATAATGGCGTAGTGGTTTAAGTGTCCGCCTCGCCACTGCCATTACGCCGAGTGTTGTGGGTTCGAATCCCATTTTTTGTTTGTTTCTAAGGATTTAACTCAAAACTATTGAACCAATATTAAAAAATTTTTTCATTAGAAAGCTACATTATCAACGAGTAACATAGACTTTATTTCATTTTTAAAAATTACTTAGTATTACTTTTTTTACGTGGGGTAATGCCTTAACGCATACCCTTCGGCGGGGGCGGGCGGAGGGGTTATATCGGACACACCGGGGTAAAAGAAAGACGGTAATGACGATAATGGACCTCTCGGTAATACCAACTAAACCTACCACGGTGTTCCTCGACAAAACCGCAATCGACGGGGCCGCGCGAATCACTTGCACATGCGGTCGCGACCCCGCCGAGGTTTCGGCCCGCCGCCGCGCCGTATGAAACGGCAGGCCACTATACAAAGACAATCCTTTAGGTACAACTTACTTTTAAAAAGCCCTACTGTGCCCCCCTTTAGGGGAGACGGACACGGCACAGAGGCGCGCGTGGGAACACGCACGCCGCCTCTCCGACCTAGTGCTAATCGGATGGCGGGCAGGCTCACGAAGCCCACCACCCCCAGGTCAAACCTCAGGGTGTCTAGAGGTCATCTCGCGCCCTCCGGCGCCCGGTTCTGCGGTTGGGAAGAGAGTTTAGAGAGAGAGTGAGCGGTAGCTCACAGCAGTCAGGCGCGATCAGTCAGTGCTCCGTAACTGCAACTGAACAGGTTGGGAACTCAATACGCGCGCAAACGCGCGTAATCGCGCGCATCAAGATACCGGCGATGGAGCAGCGACGATCGCACGTAGCTACGTGTAGACGCGCGTTCATGTAAACAGTCTGATGTATTTACTTAGAAGTTCTTTACGCGCGTAAGGATGAACGCGCGTCAACGCGCGACCATCTGAACTTAGCCTAAGCGCTCCATCTCCCGCTCCGTCGCTCGCTTGATGGAAAAAAATATTACTGTTACTTACATAACCTCAAAGACTACAATAAAATATACGGATACCATAACCTAACCAGGTTTATGCGAGCTAAGCCGCGGGCAAAAACTAATCTATACTAATATTATAAAGCTGAAAAGTTTGTTTGTTTGTTTGTTTGTTTGTTTGCTTGAACGCGCTAATCTTAGAAACTACTGGTCCGAATTGAAAAATCTTTTTAGTGTTGGATAACCCATTTATCGAGGAAGGCTATAGGCTATATAACATCACGCTATGACCAATAGGAGCGGTGCAGCAATGAAAAATGTTGCAGAAACGGGGAAAATTCTCTTATGTGAAGCAGACAAAGTTGCGCGGGTCAGCTAGTTAGTTATATTTCTCATACATTTTAGAATTGGTACCTATAATAAAAGACTATAAATAATAAAATTTAAGAAATTCTTTTTAATTAAAATAACAATAGAATTTGAGTAGTGCTGTGATTTATTAGTTGAAACGTTAATGACACAAAATTTAAATAAAACCACCATAAATTAAAAACAAATTATAAAATATACTAGATTTTTCCCGTGTCTTCGCTCGCGTAAAATTAGGTTAGATTAGTACTTTTTCTGGATGAAAGATACCCTATATCCTTTTCTGTTACCCTGACTACGTGTCTGCGAAATGTCACGATGATCGGTCGAGTAGTTAAGGCGTGGTATGCTTCCACGCCTAAACAAACTCGCATTTTTTTTAACCTATTAGGGTATTTTATAGAAAATCCTAGCGATCTGAAGAAAGAAATATCATTATTACGTTTAGTTACCCACTTGTTTTTGTCATCAAGGAACAATAGCAGTTCAGTTTAATTATACGCGACTACATATATACCCTAATTAAAAAAATTATATAATTACGAGCAAAAATATAATATATCTAACATTTACAAAAATATTTTATATGTTATGCTGTGTAAGGAAGTCATCTATTATTCACTGACAGTGATTATGCAAATCATAATAGAAACTAAACGTAAATGTCATTTCAATAATGATTATAAGCGTCTTGACCCGTATTGTTTTATAGTATTGTTTAATTCTAAAAGAAATGAATAAAATGTAATTTTTTATATAATAATTTTGTATCTAAATCAAATCATATACATAAAAACATTGATATGGATCCCTGGAATTGCTGTAGAACATGTTTAGGGGTGGAATCCCTTAACCCAATATTTTCGATCCCCGAACATCATGAAAAATATACGGAAGTTATATTTTCTGCTACAGGAATTAAGGTAATAGACATCCTAAAACATATTTACATGCAAAAACACTTTCAAAAGAATATTATTTTCTCAAAAGTTCACACAGAAGTCCAGATAAGAGTCAATTTATATTAATAAATTTATCTTATTTTTGTCCTTATCCGTTTATTTTCATTTATATATCTTTATTCTTATGGAATGAGGCAGTCAAATAGCAGACCTGACTGTAAGGACGCCATAGAAATTATTGTTTGCTCTAACGGTGAAGCAAAATGTGAAGTAGTCTACTTGTCTGAGAGTTTTATATAATGGTTTTGAAGATGTGCGAAGTCTGTCAAACTGCAGTGATATAGTTGTTAATATTCCCACTGTTGGGCATGGAATGTCTGTTCCCGATTATACTCTTGGTAATTGGAATATAATAAAAATGTTCACCAATGTATTTACTTGTACTTTTATATCCATAATAATCATAAATATAATAACTGCTTCCATAAATAAGTGGAATAAAGTAATAAGTTTTATCAAATATATTATAAATTACAAATATCTTTATTTAAATAATGTCACCATAGATAGTAAAAAGTATTTATTGTTTGATTGTCCCGTGCGAACACAATACTGAAAGAAAAAGTATAGGTACAAATATACTTTAGTAAAATTCTTACTCATAACACCAAAACTTTTCCTTTTAACCAACGCCAGGATGCGGGCAGCTGAGTTTAATCAGGCTATTTAAATCATAAATTTTGTTATGATGGTCTTCTATTGTTTGAATAGCTTTTTTATATTTTCGTATTTTTGATAACTGGATTGTTTGAGAAGTTAAGACAAATATGTATTATTTGCACAAAGTAAGTTAAAAGTTTAAATATATATACAGGGTGTGGCGTAAATAATGGATAACCATGAAACTGTCGACTTGCTAGATTATCATCTATCATTTACCCCACTTATAACACCATAGAAAGCTATATTATCACTGAGTAACATAGGCTATATTATACGCAAGCGAAACCGCGACCAACAGCTAGTTTTACATTAAGTTTTTTTCTATCACGTACATACTACACCATCTAGCCCAAACTAAGCAAAGCTAGTACTATGGATACTAGACAATGTATAAACATACATAATATATACTTCTTTTTTGTAAATACATACCTATTATACATAGAAACACCCAGACCAAGACAAACATCAATGTTCATGCACACAAATGTTTGACTTGTGTGGGAATCGAACTCGCGACCTCAGGCGTGGCAGTCGGTTACACTAATCACTACGCCATCGAGGTTGCCACATTGCCATATTGTAGTTATGCTTGATAATAATTATTGTTTATCGGCTTATTTTTAGGTAGAATTAAACGACAAACTGCCACAAGAAATATGTACAATGTGCATAAACTTTATAAACAATACTTACAAGTTCCGTAAAAAATGTGACGACAACCAGAAAATTTTACTAAACCGTATCAACAGCAAACAAATATATGAAATTAAAATAGAAACACATGTACTGAAAACAGAAAACAATAGCAATTATATAGACATATCAGATTTAGTTAACAATTTCATCGATACCAATAACAGTATTAACAATTACAATGATTCCGTTGAAAATGATGTTAATGATGAAGTGGAATTTGAAACTAAAGTGCAAGATATCGTTGATAAGCCAATAGAGATCATATTCAAAGATAAAAAGAGTAAAAGAAATGTTGAGAAACCTGTGCGAAGAACTTTACGGAGTAAAAAAGAGAGTGCGGAGAAAAAAGAGAGGGTTAAAGAAGAAATAGAGTGTGAATACTGCCATAAGATATTAACTTCTAAGCTGTCTTTAAGAAATCATTATAAGATACATACTGGATTTGATGTGGTTTGTGAGGTATGTAGTCAATATTATAAATAATTTTAGGTGTTTAACCAATTGTTTATTAGGAGGGTAGTGAAAGAAAACCTAAACAAAAAAATGATCTCTATTTTCAAGTGCATAATTAGGTCTCGGGTTTGAACCCCGGATCAGTCCAACAAACTCTCAGGTTTGACTTCTGGGTTAGGCCACCAAAAGTAGTTGGGTTGCTGTCAAGAATTTCTTAATAGCTGTCCGGAGTTAAGTAGTTTATGATGTTGCACATACCTTTATTTCAGTGAGCATGTTGCGTCTTTGGTCCTGCGCCTGATCTCTCTCCGGTCGTGTTGGTGACATTACATCGCACTATGAGAGTGAGGGACCAGAGAGTGCACTTGTGTTTGCGCACACTCTTGTGTACTATAACATCTCATGTGCAGATGTCCGATCTCCGTTAACAAGTGCTCTCTTGCAGGACCAGCGCAGAGCTTTACGTGTTTTCCGAGGCACGGATGTGTGTCACTGCCAACTTCCTGACCCCGGGCTGCTTATTGAGAACTTCTTGACAGATAATAAATAATAAAAATATATAATATATTATCACGTAATAATAATAATAATTGTATAATAACACCATCTAGCCCAAACTAAGCAGAGCTTGTACACACAGCGACACATCAACCAAGACTGGACTGTTTGGACTTTGAACTATTAGAAGTTGAATGCTGCGAATCGTGCGAGAGAGTGCGTTATGTTTTTACTACGCTCTATCCTTACCATTACATCGATACCACTTTCTACCCTCAGGAACTGCCATAAATCTAAGTAATAAAATCTTCTGTAAATTTCAGCATTGTGGCAAGAAGTTCATCACAAGAAGACTTCTGCTTATGCACTGCAGAGCCAAGCATGGCTATGAGAAGACTGATAAGTGTTCCTATTGTGACTATAGAGCTTCTAATGCTGAACAGGTCAAGGTGAGCCCTGATACATACCATCAAAACTTTTGTAAAATGTATGTCCAACCTTCATCAATCCAAATATCATGTAAGCTATTGAGTGGCAGTGGCACCCCGGTGGCTAGACACAATAGGTTTTTAATTATGTCTGGTATTCTAAGACTTGACAAATTAATAGAGTTTACGTCTTGTGGATTGTTTCCAATGATTAACATCGCAAAACGTTGTGCATTGTTTTATAGACAATAGTTTTATAGAATTTCGTTTCACATAAAATGTTTCTCATAGGTTTTATCATTTCATAGAACAATAAATACATAGAATAGGCACTTACTTTAAATACATTCAACTCAATGATTTTTGTTTTTGATATTCTTATCATAGGCAAACAAAACAATTTCTTTTTTAAATTTGTTCTCAAACTTATACAGCTCGCTCTTAATCTGGCATATAAAATAATTTGCGATGCGCACAAACGAGACCCAGACTACAACCGGATACACTCTATATATGTATTTAAAACTCTTCCATTACTGAGTGACTGACAGACAACGCACAGCCGAAACTACTGAACGCAAGAAGCTGAAATTTGGCATGTATGTTCCTTCGAGAGTGTAGGGGAGCACTAAGAGAGGATTTTTGGAAATTCCACCCCGAAGGGGGTGAAAGGGGTGAAACCCGATATTCACACGGGAACGGGACATACGCGGGTGAAACCGCGGGAAAACTACTAGTCATATATATAATTTAAGCTAGTCTATTTTTATTGGATTCGCCTAAATGCATCCGTGCACATCACTAAACACAACCATGAAAATGATATTCTACAAAGAGTAAGAGGTCGTCGTTGGCCGCTATACTAGTATAAACTGTGTCGTAGCAGCCAGAAAATATTCTTTATCCCCATATTGTGCTTTTTTTTATGGTATAGGACGCAAACGAGCAGACGGATCGCCTGATGGTAAGCGATTACCGCCGCCTATGGACACTCGCAACACCAGAGGAGTCACAAGTGTGTTGCGTTCCTTTTAAATCTGCCCCCACCTGAAAGGGCCTGAAAGGGGGAACGGCTGGGCCTCCGGTACCCTCATTCACTCGACGAAGCACAACGCGCGCTATTTCACGCCGGTTTTCTGTGAGGTCGTGGTCATTCGTGCCTAAGCGTGGCTCGTCCACGTTTTCTTTAGTTTTGTATACGTTTGTTTGTTTGTGTAAATAAATTTGTTTCTGGCGGTATATGGTTGCAGTTCTAACCTAATCTACTATTTTCTTTTCTAATACATTGTAATAAAATACCATGGATAATACACTAAACAAACAACATTGTTTAAAAATAATTCTATTAATTGATTATTATGTTAAATAATAAAAATACAATAGGTATTCATTGAATTGTGTTTAAGTGAAATAATAATAATAATAATATATTCTACCACATACACACAACACCATCTAGCCCAAACTAAGCAGAGCTTGTACTATGGGTACTAGACAATGGATAAACATACATATATACAACATATATATATATAAATGTTTGACTTGTGCGGGATTCGAACCCGCGACCTCAGGCGTGGCAGTCGGTTACACTAACTACTACGCCATCGAGTCGTCAAATATGTTTCATTGAAGTCAAAAGTCATTAAAACAATAATATTCGATATATAAATACAAGGTCTAAATATTGTTGTTTTCTGCGAATGAAGGGTACACCGTCGCAAATAAGTGTCATCTTTTGGAGTTTAAAAATGCGATTAAATCAATTTCGGTTTTGTTATAAAAATGTTTATAAGGCACTCTATAGATTAAGATAAAAGTGTAAGATTAATGGAATGTCATTATATTTGTAGATCTATTTCTATGCATATTACCCATTTAAAATTTATCAATACTTAATATTTTAAAGGTATACAAGGTTATACTTACTTATAAATATAAGCAGCGATAGCTCAGTGGAGAGACTAACAGACTGCAATGCAGTGGGTCTCGGGTTCGAACCCATGTCGCGCAGCTCTGACTTTCGGAAGTTATATGACTTTTCGAAATGATGTGCGTATTGATTGACAATTATAGCCTGCTCCGTGCCTCGGAGAGCACGTTAAGCCGTCGGTCTCGGCTGCCATGAACATCTATGGCAGTCGTTATTGGGAGAGTGTCGACACAAAAGATCCCAGTGGGTCGAAGTGTCGCCGGTCTGCACTGACTGGCCCCCACATAAGATACATACATACTCATAAAGATGGACTTATAAAAAAAATTAGGTCATTATGAACCCTGTGGGGTACAGCAAATTAATATCCTCTTGTTGTGCTGTAAGGTGTAAGGTCTCTACAGGATTGTTTGAAAAATACCTAACTTAAAAGTAGATATTTCATTCCGAAATTAAAATAATTTGTTTTAAAATTAAGTATATAAAATATAAATTCCTGATCAATAATTTAGACGTTGATAGTTATTTGCGACTTGTTGTAACGTAACTCGTGTTATAAATAATCTTGCGTTCTCTCTATTCTAAGCAAGTCTCCCGCGACACAGGAACAGTTCCTACCGCGGGAGTAGTCGTTATGATACCTTGAACACCATAACTGTCATAAATAACCGCTAGTAATAAATTTTATATTATTATCTTTTTTTTTATTTTTATTTTTTTCGTGTGGTTGGTGGCCATCCTGTTTCCAAGATTTGTTCAAGCCGCCCGTAGGCCTCTGACATGGCTTAACGAATGCTGTCAATTTGACAACAACCGGGACCGACTTTTTACGTGCCCTCCGAAGCACGGAGACGCTCAGATGAAATAAGCCACTAAGCGAGCGGTCACCCATCTATTGTTTTTTTTTTTTTTTTTTTTAACGCGGGGAAATGTGCAAATCACATTCCCCATCGCCGGTTTTGGGGCGGGCGATGGGGATATGTCGGGATCCAGCCCATATGTTTGGGCTGAACCGACTAAAACCACCGCGGTGTTCCTCCCACCTTTATGGCGGGGTCGCGGGGATCGCTTTCGCATTCAAATCGCGACCCCGCCAAAGGTTTGACCCGCCGATGGACGTGGCGGGTCCCACAACACAATAAAAGTTTCCGTAGTTGGGGGACCTGGTCCCCGACAACAAAGCGGGGGGACCTAGTCCCTTTCCGACATCGAGAGGCGTGCGTGGAACACGAACGCCGCCTACTCGGACCTGCGCTGATCGGGCGGTGGACGGCCCCAATGGGTCCACCGCCCGCAGGCTTCTACTCAGGGTGGCTGGAGGTCGTCTCGCGCCCTCCTGCGCCCGGCTCTGCGGTTAGGGAGAGGGATTGAACGTTCCCTCTCCCTCTCCGCCGCCTCCTTCACTGACATCACCTCCTCACAGAAGGAGGCGACGGCATTCCAAGACCTCTCGCTCGAGATCATGGACAGAACCATAGCCTCGAGCGAGAGGACGACTCTACCGACTGCCACGTGCATGACACGGCGCTGCGTGGCCCAAGCAGGGCAAGCCACCAATGTGTGCAACGCCGTGTCCTCGACAACGACGCGGCAGTCGCCGCAGTGATGACAACCGGGCGTCTCCTGTTTGCCTATTCGACACAGATACCGACCGAAACAACCGTGGTCGGTCAGCACCTGCGTCAGGCGAAACGTGAGGGCGCCATGACGCCTCTCCAGCCACTCTCTAAGTACGGGTCTTACCGCCACGATTGTGGCGTGCCCGGCGCTGGGATTGACAAATCGACCCATCTATAGACTGACCGCACCCAACGTTGCTTAACCTCGCTAATCGTTTACCGGTCAGTGAGTGCAACTGGCTATAAGCGCCGCTATTATTATTATAATAATATTAATTACAATAATAATAACATTAGGTCAGTTTTATAATAGTATAAGAAAAAATGTTTGATTGTTTTACTTCAATATATTTTTTAAAAGACAGTCTTTATTACATATTAAAGATAAAATGTAATTTCCAGATTCACGAGCGCCTACATACAGGCGAGAAGCCGTATATTTGTTCGTCCTGTGGCGCTGGCTTCCACCGCAAGAGTAGCTACCTCCAACATGTGGCCATCCACCTCCCAGACAAGACTGTGCAGGTATATCTACATACGTTTATGGTGACTGTTCCTGTAGCTCGTATCGTGATGTTATATAATAATAATATAATATAATATTCTACCACATACACACAACACCATCTAGCCCAAACTAAGCAGAGCTTGTACTATGGGTGACAATGAATAAACATACATATATACTTATTTTTTTTGTAAATACATACATATTATACATAGAAACACCCAGACCACGACAAACATCCATGTTCATGCACACAAATGTTTGACTTGTGCGGGGATCGAACCCGCTTGAGTTGTGGCTGTCGGTTACACTAACCACTACGCCATCGAGGCCGACCTTACAGCCTATAATATTGTCTTCTATTTACGCGAATATTATTCATTGAAATTAAACTACTATATACGGCTTTTATCGCGTTGTTTATTTGACACTTTATTACAAAATTTTAAAAACTGTTCCACTGTACTACTATTAAACTTTACTAACTTTTAAGCTAATTAAATTATTGTTAAAACTATTTAGATTTAACTTATTTTACACTTTCCCCGACGTTTCGGTTGCTTTTCAGCAGCCATGGTCACGAGGAGACTAAGATGGCAGTTGTCTCAATGTTCCAGTGTAGTTATTTCAAAGTACCCGAACATAATTTAATCATTGGTGTTTCTATTTACGCAGAATGAGCTCAAAGTATCATGAAGTCTTATAGCCTATGTTACTCAATAAAAAAGCTTTGTAAACGTGCAATAATTTAATATTGATGCTTTAGTTTTTGTGGATATTCAATACAAGTGAAACAGTCGTGAATCTATGTATGTATGTATCAATACAAATTTCCATAAGATATTCTTCACCGTTAAAGCGTTAGGTGAAGTTCTTAACTATTTAATACGCACATAACTTCGAAAAGTCAACGGTGATCTTGGGATCGAACTCGCGACCTCTGCGTGGCAGTCCAACGGCTATCTATGATTGGTATATAATATTTCTAGATTTTACTCGGTACCTACTTAGTTCGCGTTAATGTAAACTTAATGATAGATTTTTAGTAGCCGATATGTAATTCTGAGATATAAACAATAATAAGTACTGTAAAGTTTCATCAAAATTCGTTCAGTAGTTTTTGCGTGAAAGAGTTACAAACATCCATCTATCCTCACAAACTTTCACATTTAATTTATAATCGGGACTAACGCATATTTGTTAATCCAGGTCTTCAGCTATCTACATACGAAGTTTCATCGCAATCGGTTCAGTAGTTTTTGCTTGAAAAACTAACAAATATCCATCCATCCTCACATACTTGCACATTTATAATATTACTAGGATAGGATTAATTAAAATATATTTTATTTTTCAGTGTGACCAATGCCCCGCCAGATTTAAATCTGTGACCCTGATGCGAATACACAAGAACCGCCATCGCGCCCCGCAGTACTCGTTCAAATGTCGCGTGTGTGACAACAACTTCGCGAGGCGCCGCAATGTTGCGCGACATCTGCAACGCATACACGGACTGCAGCCTACACACGAACATATAGATAGATTGAAGATAGCCTAACCTAACGTCACAAAGTAACACCTATGAACGTCAAAGTAACACTTATGAACGTCAAAGTTACTCTTATGAACGTCAAAGTTACACTTATGAACGTCAAAGTTTCACTTATGGACGTCAAAGTTACACTTCTGAACGTCAAAGTTACACTTATGAACGTCAATGTTACACTCATGAACGTCAAAGTAACATTTATGAACTTTGTTTTTATACTAAGGTGGCAAACAAGCGTACGGCCCACCTGATGGTAAGTGGTCACCGTAGCCTATGGACGCCTGCAACACCAGAGCGTTGCGCGTTGCCGAACCTTTAGGAAACGAAGTGAGAAGGAGAAGGAGCGGGAAGTGGGAAAGAGGGAGACGGGGCCTCCGGCACTCTCACTCACCGAATGAAATACAACAGTAGGATTATTGCTATTTCACGTCGATATTCTGTCAGAGGGTAATCCTTCCCTGATCGAGCCGGCCCATTCATGCTGAAATCAGCAATGCGCATACATTTGTGCACTATAATATCTCCTGCGCAGACTGCTGTCTGTGCCACCAAAAGCTAATAACACTTCCAGACCCGGGATTCGAAACCGAGACCTTTTACTATCTATTTGGGTAACAATGACTATTCTTGTTGACCCCGCTAGCTAAGCTGCTGGATTGCTTGTTAACAATGGTTTCACGTCGGTAGTGCAATGCGTAGGATTCGAACCCATTGATCTACTGCCACTTCCATATACGCACAAACATACATAGATTAACACGTTCAATGCCGCCGACACGCCTAGCGTGTTCTTGCTAATTTCTATAACTACGCCTCGAACACGCCAGGCGTGTTCTAAATGTTTTAGAGATATTACGAATATTTGCCTAAATTGCCTTTTGAAATTCTCAGTACATTATCCTCTAGCAATAACCTAAGTATAAGCGAGGTGGCCCCCGGAAAAACCCTTTAAATTTTTGCATAAAAAAAAAAGTGATTATGTAATGCCCAGAACACGCCAAGCGTGTCCACCTTATCAATTTATCAGAAGTTGTCAACAGTTTCTTTCGTTTTACTACTTCCGCTATATTAGGTGTATTCCCACAAATGTAAACACGCGTAAAGTGTATGGTATATGATATCACTGTCGTAAATAGGGAGATCTTGTGTTCCCAGTTAGTGCGACTAAAATCATTAAAAGAGATGTAACATTGCCGCACAACTCGTTATCGTTATAGAGATGTTATTATATGATGTTATTATATACCTACATTCAATGTTATTTCTAAAATAATCATTATATAAAAATAAAACCAAAGACAATAAAAATGAAAATCATAATACATTTAATGTAATGATTGCGAATTCGTTCATATTACACGCAAATAAATCTATCCTTTCGTGAACTTCATTAATAACACGATTTGTTTCATTATGTATAAAAAAAATTAAAAATATAGCAAATAACTTTATTAATTATACTACATTCTACTAATTACTAGAAATACCTATATAAGACATAATAATACTAATACTAACATATTTTGGATTATGTAGGTACATAGGTAGATTATTGTTTTACGACACCCGCAGGGTATGTAGGCATCTACTCATATTTATTTAATTCTTAAATCACTGTGTATGTATTAAAACATTAAATATATAAAATTAGTGCCTACATTAGTAAACAATTTGGTATTTGTAGTAAATAAATACGATAACATCAACAAAAAAGGTATCGTTAATGTTATGTATAATCTATTTCAAAATGACAACATGTTTACGATCTCTGATAAAATTACGATAATTACTTACCTAAAAATCTATTTCCAGCCATAATTCCAGGTTAAATCTCACTACCGTATTAGAATCACCTTTATTCTTACGAAGCGAAATGCAAACTAACTGATATTCAACGTTGAAACCGAGAATTAGACAAATTTAGAATTTAACTCTATCGAGGTGCCATTGAACACGCCTAGCGTGTCAATGTTTAACTAGATGCAGTACCGCCGACACGCCTGGCGTGTTCGCGTGCATTTATAGGGCGGCATCGCTATGAACTTCAAAAAAATTGTGGTGGCAGTGAACGTGTTAACGCCTGTTTCCCCGAGGGGTAGGCAGAGATTACGGATTTCCATATGCTACGATCCTGACACACTTCTCTGGCTTCATTCACTTTCATCACATTCCTCATACACGCTGGCCGGTTTAAGGTGCTCTTAACCTGGCCTTTGTCCAGAACGCCTCCGATCTGATCGAGAAACGTTCGCCTAGGTCTTCCTCTTGCGACTGTTCCATACACTCTAGCCTTATAAACTTTTTTAGTGAGTCTTTTCTCTTCCATTCACTCATTCATTCCACTTCCATATATATTATGACTAATTAGATCTAATATTAAAAATCTCATTATAAGTATTAAAATTGTGATATTAGTAATTAATTATAGGTAATAAAAATAATAATGCATTCAGCAAGTCGCTTATATAGAGACGAAAGTAATAATAATGTGTGTAAGGCATGGCGCCAAGCGCAATAACCCGTCAGTTGCAAAATATACAGGGTGTGGCCATAAAGAATAGATAATCTTGAAACACCTCATATGTATAGACTCAGAATAACATGTTGCCAAAGTATGTATTGTATTACCGAGTATTTCCTAAGATGTGTTTTCTTCTTTATATCGTTGGTTTTATTTATACCTAAATGGCTACAAATAAATGAAAATTTATTGTTCTTTATAGACTATACCAAAAGATATGCAGTAAATCTTATGTGAAGCTGTTATATTTGAATCGAAAACAACCTTAATTTCAATTATTATTGTTATCATGAAAAGAGAAAAATAAATATTTTATAAGTTTACGCATTAAACAAGCAAAAGACGTTACTAACAGAAATAACATCAGAAATCCGAATAGATTAGTGTTGGGCTTAATACCTAGAACAAGCCGGCTACAGAAAAATAGTATTTCGATGTGCGTTAAAGTTTTTAACAAAATTCCGGATTGTTTCAAAACATTGCCTATAAATAAATTTAATCAAGTGTTGAAAAAATGGCTGATAGGAAATGCGTTTTACTCGGTTCAAGAGTTTTTAAATCAAAACAGTACCTAGAAACGCTTATCCGAAGTAATCCATACACAGAAACCAGTAAAAATATTGTAATGATGTACTTAAAATATTATGCTTTTCCGCTTTAACATTTGTTAATATTTGCATGCTGTATTTATAGCTAAATAGGCTTGTTCTCTTGAATTGTTACAAACCACCTTATGTATCACCCTGTTTAAAGCAAATAAATAATTTGTATTTGTATTTGTATTTGTATTAGCCATTTGCGTATGAAATTTTATTTGTAAGTATTTAAAATTGGACCATAATAGCTCTTAATATTATCCTATAAGGTGTTTCAGGATTATCTATTTCTTAACAGGACACCTTTATATATGGGAAGAACACCCTTGTATATAAACTGTCCCACAGCTGGGCACGGGCTTCCTCTCAGAGGTGAGACAGGTTAAACCATAGTCCACCACGCTGGCCCAGTGCGGGTTGGCAGACTACACATATCTTCGAGAACATTATGTAAAACTCTCAGACATTTTTCCTCAGGATGTTTTCCTTCACCGTTAAAGCGAGCGATAATTAACTATTTAATACACATATTCGAAATGCCGGAAATGGGCTTCAGATCGAACTCGAGACCTCTGCGTGGCAGTCCAACGGTTGTCCACTAGACACACATTTATGTTCAAAAGTATCATATCATCATGCCGATAGCTCCCGAAGGGGTAGGCACACCTATGAAGAACTATAGTTTGACCAAAACCGCTGTACTGTGCCTTAGGTGTGTGCGCGGCGAGAATGGGGGGATTCCCGTGAGCGTTGTCGAATGACAGCGGCCTGTTAGCCTGCGTCCCTCCCCCCTTCCCCCGCCTCGCCGCGCACACACCTAAGGCACGGTACAGCGGTTTCGGTCAAACTATAATACGAACCTATTGTCTTCCGTTTACAATACCACACTCCGAACTGCTACTGACTGTTTCCTTTACCTCACCCGGGAACTCACTCGGCTTCCACAAGCTCTCGCGCTACTAGACCACAGTGATTAATCCTAACTAATATTATTTAAATGCGAATATGAGTTTGTTTGTTACGTTTTCACGCCTTAACTACTCGACCGATCATCATGACATTTCGCATACACGTTTCATCCAGAATAAAGAACTGTTCCAGCGAAGTGATGAATAAATGTAATTAAATGAAACGAATATTTATTAAATAACCACTTTATTTAAACACAAAAACAAATAATATGTACATAGTTTTATATATTAATAGTTTAGTGATATATATTAAATAAATTATAATTTTATAACTAAATTCGTTTTAATTTGACTAAAATGTGTTTAATTATTGCTATGAACGAGTGCATCTATACTTTATAGTGACGAACACACAGACACGCAGACACGCCTAAGTGGGTAGCAGACATGTATAACTTTCTCATTTAACAAACTTTTCATTTTATATTATGAAAACAATATTTGAATTACGTAGAGGTTAAGTGGTCGCCTCAACACTGGCAGTGCGCCGAGTGTTGTGGGTTCAAACCCGGGACAAAAATTTGTGTGATCCACAAATGGTTGTTCCGAGTCTGGGTGTTCTTTGTGTCCGTTGTTTGAATGTTTGTAAAGTGCCCCGCGACACATAAAATATTCCTATACTCCATTTGGTTAGGTACTTAACTAAAGGTAAACAATCTTGATGTGTCCCTTTATCTTAAAACTCAGTTTAAAAATAAAATGCTGCTAAAGATCAATGTAAGTACAACAATAACGATTACTAAATCAATTGAACCATTAGTTTGAGCAGTCGTTTATTTGTTTAATATGTGTTTGTGTAAAAAGTCCCATCAAGATCGTTTACCTTTAGTTAAGTACCTAACCAAATGGAGTATGGTGAGGGAGTTAAAATATTTCTTAAAAAAATATTGAGGTTAAGTTAAAGATAGCCCAATGGATAAGATATTAGCCTTGCGATCGCGGGTTCGAATCCCTCCCATTGCACTACTGACGTTAACCCATACCTAATACAAGTTTTCTAGCTTAGCTGGAGGGGTTAACAAGAATGCTAGTAATTTAAAAACCAAACATATTTAAAAAGATTTTTTTAACATTACTTAGCATCATTTAAAAAAAGCAAAAGGAAATGTTAAAGAATGTTTCCTAATGTTAATTAAAATATAAGTATTACTTACAGTAAGGAAGTACCTTTAAAAAGAAAATTTGTCTTTTAAGATAAGAGAGAAAACGATTTGTGTGATTCTTAAATAGATATTCCGAATTAGTGTGTTCTTTGTGTCAGTCAAATGTTTGTGAAGTCCCCCGCGACACTATAATTATACAAAGTGCGGGCGTTGTCTTTTTGAAAATTAAATTTACATAGCAATAAATCTATACTTGTGACTTGTACTGGTCGCGGGGTTTGAATCTCAAAAACAAGACATGCATACCGCCTTCTCATTCACAATTCCGTCACTTCAACCGTTGTGTTAACACTGCTTATATATCACATTTAATAAGCGGTCATGCGTTACCGCGGTAAGACGTCTCGGTAACAGATGACCGGCGACGGTTGTATTATAAATAATAGATTAATACATCTATACTAACATTATGAAGCTGAAGAGTTTGTTTGTTTGGTTGACTGCGCTAATCTCAGGAACTACTGGTTCGAATTAAAAAATTGTTTCAGAATGGCTATAGGCTATATAACATCACGCTACGACTAAAAGGAGCGGAGTATCAATGACAAATGTTGCAACAACGGGTAAAATTCTCTTATGTAATGCAGACGAAGTTGCGCGGGTCAGCTAATAAATATGGTATGACGGAGCATCGCAAGAACGGATCACGGATTCGCCTGTTTTTTTGTTGTTTGTAATTGTCAGGACAAGGTTTGTATTAACGAAAACTTGTAAAAAATCCACAGGAAATGTCGAATATTTAAATGGTTTTTTTTTAATAAAAAAAAACCTTACACCTTTTTATATTGAATTTAATAACGTGAAATGTATTTTTGTTTAGACAGGACAACAACTGTCGGGTCAGCTTATCTAAATCTATGATAATAACAATCGTGGGAGCATAGGCAATATTGTCTATGTTGCATAGCTACACAACACTCATAGTGTAACGGTGTACAGCGGTAGTAAATGCTGTGGAGGTTTCAGGTTCGAATCCCGAGTCGTTAATGTCGAGAAATTCTCAGTCAGCACGAAGTTTGGAAGGGACTCGCCACCTATTGAATACCATAACCTATTTGATTTCACGTATGGCGTAGTGGTTTAAAAGGTCGGCTCGCCTCTGTCACTGCGCTAAGTGTTGTGGGTTCGATCGGCAAGAAACAAAAATACCTCGATGGCGTAGAGGTTAGTGTAACCGACTGCTACGCCTGAGGTCGCGAGTTCGATTCCCGCACAAGTCAAACATTTGTGTGCATGAACATGGATTTTTGTCTTGGTCTGGATGTTTCTATGTATAATAAGTAAGAATTAAAAAAAAAAAGTACATATATGTATGTTTATCCATTGTCTAGTACACGTAGTACAAGCTCTGCTTAGTTTGGGCTAGATGGTGTTGTGTGTATGTGGTAGAATATTATTATAGTTGTTCCGATTCTGGGTGTTCTGTATCCGTTGTTTGAATATTTGTAAAGTTTTACACACAGGAATTATAGTTAATGCGGCAGCTTGTGATCTTACACTCTAAAAAAGTATAAAACACGCGTACTTAATTACGAAACGTGGGCAACTTAGCCCAGCAGTGGACATGATAAACATCAATATATCTAAGGAGCCCTTTTAGTGTAATTTAGGCAATATTTTAGTCATATTTAAACCTATTCCTGGTCATAAATAGTCAGTAAATCTTTTACTATTTAGATTTACATTTTCCCGACGTTTCAGGTGCTTTTCAGCAGCCATGGTCCCGTTTCAAATTTCGTAGTAGGGATCAGGGATGATGCGAATGTAGATTTTTTTGATATCCGCGGATGCGGATACGGATGCGGCTGTCCAAATCTATGCGAAAGCTCCTCAATTGCGGATGCAACAAACTGAAATTTTGCAACTTATTGAATTAAAAGTATCTAATATCACCGCCTTTGCAGGTTAAAGCCTGTTTTGCAAAGTTTCATAAATTAAACACGCACTACTGAACAATCGTTTTCTTTCTTGTCGCATCCTATGCTTTATGTGGAGCCGCATTAACATCCGCGTTGATTATTGTGAATGCGGATGCGGATGCAGATGTCCGAATCGATGCGGAAGCTCCGCAGTTGCGGATGCGAATATTCGCAACATCCCTATTAGGGATAATTGTCAAATGACCGATTTGATGAGCGACACACGTTGTGACGTCATCGCTATTTAAATGCATCTGTCCGAGGGAGATGGCAAAACATCTCACAATTTTTTCTAACATGTCCAAATGTTGGCGCCTTACATCTGGCCGCACTCAACCGGGCGTCGACGGAAGACACCGCGAGGCGCGGGCGCCTGCGCCACTCGGCTGTCAGACGCGCTCAAGGGCACTTCATTGATATAATTGTACGGTCGAAATATACCAAATTTATATACAGTCCACGCTATTTTTATTTACGTCCTATAAGGCCTAAACACAAATTTAAAATATTTATTACTCGCTTCTTGTAACTCAATATCATAATATATTATATCAAAAAGATTATTTTTGAATGCTATTTGCCCTTGTGTGTCTTAAATAATATTATAAATGCGAATACGAGTTGGTTTGTTATACTTTTACGCCTTAACTATTCACATTGTGAGAAGAGATAAAATAGATTTAAAATTGTTTTCCTAATCTTATATTTGTGGATGTTGCTCACATGTGTTTTAAATAATTTTAAATAATTGTTTTTTCTTAAAAATGGGTATATAATAATTTGTTAGTTTTAAGTTTAGTTTACATTAGTGTAATAATAAAATGTTTTATTCATCTGTCTAAATGAAACTGTCCCTTATCATGTCGTGGCGACTTGTAAGTAAAACAACACAGCACATATTTGTATAACATGTTTGTAAACCCTGTGCAAGTGTATGTTTTGTAAGTTGTCCTAAATAAATAAAGGGATAGGTCATTATCTACCATGCTGGCCCATTTAGACTTAGTTATCTCTGCTAACGTTTTAAAGCTACACGATTTAGTCAAATACAACACAACACGGAAACAATATTCCTTTTTAAGAGTTCGAATAAACTCTTATACAACAGCTTTGTCCGTCCGTCCGTCTGTCTGTTATACAACTTTCAACTCAAGAACCGTAAGAGCTAGAGACTCGCGGTCAACGCCATTCGACTCAGCATAGTCGATATACCCCCGGAATTACTATGACCTTTGACCTCTGACCTCAAGGTCAAGTGATACAACTTTTTCGAACTTAAGATTGACGGCAATTCATGGCCGTTTCTCACTTGTTTTTTAAACTCTCGCTCTAATAATAATTCCTGTGTCATCTTTACAAGCATTCAAACGACGAAGACAAAGATAGTTAAAAAAAAAACTTAAAAAATAATGTAAATTACACAATATTTTTTCTGCACAGAAATCGAACCCGAGTGCCGAGTATTGTGCTCGGCGCAGTAGCAAGGCGATCATTTTAATCACTGTGCCATACGTTAAATACTTTAAGAATTTATATATCCTATTTGATAATACAGGTTTATTGATATAAATATAGTTACAGTCATCTATAATCGTGCATGGATACCTTAAGGTCCAAAATCATGTGAACACTCGAATTAGAATAAATATAAATGAACTAGACGGCGTTGTTTTATAAATATTGCAACGCGTACTTATTTTAGCAAACAACTGAAATTTATAAGAAATTATAATCTTAACCGAAAAAGCACTCGAACACAGGGACAGAATAATGTTTGCGTACGAACAGAATAGCAAGTCATCGAAAGTATCTATAAAATAAACTACCCACTATAAATTTATAAGTTCATTTGTAATTATTTGCTTCTTGTTTTACCCTGAAATGTGTTCTTTATTTGAATAAACTATTGTGAATAGAGATTGAAAAATTTATCAAAATTGTGTTACTAAGAAATCTACTTATATTAGTGCACCGCCATCTATTGCGATATAACTGAACTACTTAATAGTTTTTGTATAGATTTCCGTTAGATGGCGTCAATTACCGGTTTATACCATTTTAGTTTTGACATGGGTATGCATTTTAGCATCTCACGGTACAAACATTCAAACAACGGACAGAAAGAACACCCAGCGACGCGACCAACTAAGCCTCTACGCCATCTTAATACTAATAAGCCTACGTAGGTAAAACGACACCATTTTGAATATAAGAACCTGGTCTCAAACCCCAACGCCGTCAACTATCTCGAGGTTAGTTACCCTCGGTCCACAAGGCCCATCTACCGGTGATACTTGTGCAGTTTATCGCAGCTGGGAGTGCGCAATTTTTGCGCGTCCGAGTATTGTCTCTCGTCGCCGAAATTGCGCGCCTTCCACACCATGCTGTCGCGGTAGTTGCGCTCTCGTTGGCAAGCGTGTCGAAGACCCACTGTAAACAGAAAATTTCTATAAGAATTTAAGAATTGTACCTCTGTTCACCCCTTGCGAGGACAAACTTGAGTTAAAATATACTAGCTAACCTGCGCAACTTCGTCTGCTTCACATAAGAGAATTTTCCCCGACTTTGCAACATTTTTCATTGATGCTCCGCTCCTATTGGTCGTAGCGTGAAATCAACTTTTTTATTATGTAAGCAGCGATAGCTCAGTGAGGAGACCAACAGACTGCAATGCAGAGGGTCTCGGGTTCGAACCCACGTCGCGCACCACTGACTTTCGGAAGTTATATGACTTTTCGAAATTATGTGCGTATTGATTGACAATTATCGCCTGCTCCGTGCCTCGGAGAGCACGTTAAGCCGTTGGTCCCGGCTGCCATGAACATCTATGGCGGTCGTTATTGGGAAAGTCAGTACCCTCTAATATCCTGACACTGGTCTAGCCTTAGCGTATCGTTCGCCTTCGGGTTGCGGAGGTCAGGTGGCAGCCGCTCCGTGTAAAAACTGATATCCAGTCAAATCCGGTTAGACCAGAAAAGCCGACCCCAAGTGACTTGGGAATAATAAAGGCTAAGAGAGAAGAAGAGTAATGCACCGCCATCAACCGAATGGAGTATAGGTTAGGTTATATCGTTATCATTCATAACTCCATTCGGTTATGTACTTAATTATAGTAAACAATCTTGATGTGACTTTTTACACAAACACATATTAAACTAATAAACTACTGCTTAAACTAACGGTTCAATTGATTTAGCAATCGTTATTGTTGTACTTACATTGATCTTTAGCAACATTTTATTTTTAAACTGAGTTTTTAGATAAAAAGTCAAAAGAAGTGTAAAAATGTAAAGTGTAAAAATAAATTAAATCTAAATAGTTTATGTAATAATAATTTAATTAGCTTAAAAATTAGTAAAGTTTAATAGTAGTGGAAGTGTAACAATTTTCAAAATTTTGTAATAAAGTGTCAAATAAACAAAGCGATAAAATCCGTATATAGCAGTTTAATTTCAATAAAAAGTCACATCAAGATTGTTCTACCTTTAGTTAAGTACCTAACCAAATGCAGTATAGCTAACAGTTCTTGTATCGATTTCCGTTAGATGGCGTCAATTACCAGCTTATACCATTTTACTGGCTGGCTGTACCGCCCATAATTTCTTTTATTATTATTTAAAGGAAAACTTACAGCTAAAACAGTATAATAGAAAACTTATAACTACTTCTCACTTGTACCCTAATTAAATAACTTAAAAACTAACCAACATATAACACAAATAAATGTATACTTACTAATGATATAAAGCTGAAGAGTTTGTTTGGTTCAACGCGCTAATCTCAGGAACTACAGAATCGAATTGAAAAAATATTTTAGTGATGGATAGCCCATTTATCGAGGAAGGCTATAGGCTATATAACATCACGCTACGACCAATAGGAGCTGAGCATCAATGAAAAATGTTGCAGAAACGGCGAATATTCTCTTATGTTAAGCAGACTAAATTGCGCGGTACTAAAAAATCCTGTTTACATAATGTAATACATACCTATATATTCTTCTTCTATAGCCATTTCTAGACGTCGCAGCGAGCCTTGGTAGTCGGTGTGGAAGTTTTCTTTCACGTAATAAGGTACCTGAAACCATAATTATAGTCTCTTCATATTGAGTCTTTACTTGTTAAATTGGTGTGTCCATTTTGGTGCACACACCGCAGTTACGTTTTGTGGAGAAACATAATGCAATATGATAACATTAGGTAACATATTTTTTAAAACGATGGTAGTATTCGTTTAGAAAAACATATGTTTGTGTTTCAAATTACCAGTATTCTTGTTAACCCCTCCAGCTAAGCTAGAATGATTGTATTAGGAGTGGGTTTACGTCAGTAATGCATCGGTGGGATTCGAACCTGCGACCTCTCGATAGCAAATCCAATGCCTTATCCATTGGACTCCCGCCGCTTCAACATACACTACTTAGAAAAGATTTTAATAAAATAATAATAATATTCTACCACATACACACAACACCATCTAGCCCAAACTAAGCAGAGCTTGTACTATGGGTACTAGACAATGGATAAACATGCACATATAAATTTTTTTTTGTAAACGTATACATTTTGTACATAGAAACACCCAGACCAAGACAAACAACCATGTTCATGCACACAAATGTTTGACTTGTGCGGGAATCGAACCCGCGACCTTAGGCGTGGCAGTCTGTTACACTAACCACTGTTTCTGTAGAAACACCCAGACCAAGACAAACATCCATTTTATTTTTTGTAAATACATACATATTATACAAAGATGTATAATATGTAGGTATCTACAAAAAAAAAAAGTATATATGTATGTTCATCCATGGTCTAGTACCCATAGTACAAGCTCTGCTTAGTTTGGGCTAGATGGTGTTGTGTGTATGTGGTAGAATATTATTATTATTATTATTTCTTCGATGTTAACATTTTTACCTATTTGGAAGCGGTTAAAAAATTTAAAAAAAATCAAATTAAATTTATTCACATTAGGTTGTAAGGTAACACTTATGAATGTCAAAGTTACACTAAATTTTTCTGTGAATTTACATTTACTGCCACGTTCAGCAAAGCAAGGGTGTAGGGCTCATGAGAAGAACGGGCAAGAAACTCATGGCCACTCTTTTTAATTGCCAAGTTTTTGTTTAGAAATCGTAAGAGCAGCAGCAGTATGGTAAATAGGAGCATCCACTTACATGTACATAAATAATCAAGACAAGGCATGATTGTAGTCCGTAGTTTAATCTAAGTAAAAAAAGATGTGTCTCCGCACAGTCGAAGAAGTTTAGCCTACATCCAACAGATGGCGCTATATACAAAAAGTGCTTAAAATGACGTTTCTCATACATTGTTGAATCGCGCAAGTAACATTTACAAAGCGACTAAGTATATATACAAGAGCCCGGTGCCAGGCACGATCACCCAGCCTGGTCGGAGGATCCTCCCTTCGTGTTGGAGAGACATCACACCCTGTTCCTTCACAAGTTGTATTTATTACCTTTAAGTTAACAGTCTCCCTCGGCACAGGGTACTTGGAGTTTACCGTGGTAGGTTTAGTCGGTAGTATCCAGGACATTCCATCTTATCTCTGGTGAGCCCGACATAATCTCGCCACTCCTCTTTCCACGGAGAGGTATGCGTTAATGAATTCCTCCAGGTCAAAAAAAATACCGTACTTGGAGTTTGGCGCGAGAAAAAATATTTTGTAGATACACTACCCTAACATTCGACCACACTTTTTAATCACACGTCATAATATATTACCTTCAAGTTAACAGTCTCCCTCGGCACGGGATACTTGGAGCTTGGCGCGAGACTATACACAGGCTCACTGATGAAGTACCCTGACATCATGGAGAGGAGGACCAGGACCAGAACTGGTAGCAGCTGAACCAACCCTGCGTGAGCCTCTCTCTGTTCCGGTTCACGGGCCCTTCGACGAGTGTACACTGTGGGACCACCTCCCGGGAACGCTGCTGGCACAACCAATATCCATTTTAGGAATAATTTTAGGATTTATATAATACTAGCTGACCCGCGCAACTTCGTCTGCGTCCCATAAGAGAATTTTCACCGTTTTTGCAACATTTTTTATTGATGCTTCGCTCCTATTGGTCATAGCGTGATGTTATATAACCTATAGCCTTCCTAGATAAATGCGCTATCCAACACCAAAATAATTTTTCAATTCGAACCAGTAGTTCCTGAGATTACCGCGTTAGCCAAACAAACAAACTCTTTAGCGTTATAATGTTAGTATAGAAGTATCGTTTAGCTTTTGCGCACGGCTCCGCCCGCGTGGTATCTAAATCAATAAAAAGTAGCCTATGTTATTCCCCAGGTTTCAAACTATATCTGTCTATATATATATCTGTGTAAAATTTTATCTAAATCGGTTGAGTGGTTTACTCGTGAAAAGGTAACAGACAGACAGAGTTACTTTCGAATTTATCTATACTAATATTATAAAGCTGAAGAGTTTGTTTGTTTGAACGCGCTAATCTCAGGAACTACTGGCTCGAATTAAAACAATATTTTAGTGTTGGATAGCCCATTTATCGAGAAAGGCTATAGGCTATATAACATCACGCTACGATCAATAGGAGCGGAGCAGCAATGAAAAATGTTGCAAAAACGGGGGAAATTCTCTTATGTGAAGCAGACAAAGTTGCGCGGGTCAGCTAGTTTATAATATACCGTACCGTTTCCTCCAAAGAACATGTTGAAGAGTTCCTCAGCGGTGAGATCCGACTCGAACCTGCGTGCGTAGAACTGATGATGTGTTTGTGGTGAGTGTGCCGGCTCGTCACCTCGGATGTCATACTGCTTGCGTTTCTCAGCGTCAGTTAGCACGGCGGCCGCGTTGCCTATAGCCTGGAAAAGAAAGAAAGAAAGAAAATATATTTATTTGTATCTCCTTTTCATAATACAATAAAATATATTTATATAATATATAAACAATAATATCAAAACTGTCCCGCTGCTGGGCACGGGCCTCTTCTCAGTGCGAGTAGGGCTAGGCCATAGTCCACCACGCTGGCCCACTGCGGGTTGGCAGACTTGACATATCTTCGAGAACATTATGTAGAACTCTCAGACATGCAGGTTTCCATCACTGTTAAAGCAAGCGACAATTTTCATTTTGTCTTACTCTTCAAAATGTCCACACTCCGCCTGATGGTAAGCGATCATGTGGTCCAAGAGCAGTGGTCTCCACATCATCCTCATAGCAGCTGAGGCGATATTGAGATTCCTAGTTTGACGGCCTGAGGTGCTTTTTCACGCCCCGCTTAAAGGACCCAGGATTGAAGGAAGTAGGAAACTCGTGCCTAGGCAGAGAATTCCAAGCCTTGATCGTTCAGCAGAGGTATGAGAACTTCGAAAAGTCGGAGCTCCTCGAGACCTCTGCGTGGAAATCCAACGGTTTCCCAGGAGGCTATCGCTGCTGTTATAATATATCAATATATCAATACGTGAAGTAAAAACTTTGTGCCCCTTTTTATGAAAATTGCGCGGACGGACTAGAATGAAATTTGGCACAGTTAAAGTTTATATGGAGAAGGAGGGGCGAAGCCTAATATTTTTACAAAATATGCATTAGAAATACATTAAATTAATGAAAAAACACTACACGCACACAACCATGCATGTGACACACGCAGTCGAATCGCGTTCGTAGTATTTCGGCATTGTTCGTCTGACGTCGTACAATTCTTTGTAACTATGGTTACCTATATCTTATTTATATGTAATAGAGAAAAACAGAAAACAAAGTAGCAAGCTTAGGAATTTTGGTCGAATTTTGACCACTAGGCGACCGCTAGTAAGAAATAATTACTGCTACGCAACTTATAGTAAAACTTTATTTTCCTTTTAATAAGACAAATCCCTCACTAGATATAATTCCTGTGTCGCGGCGGACTTTACAAACATTCAAACAACGGACTCAAAGAACATCCAGGCTCGGAACAACCATTTGTGGATCACAGTTTCTTTGTGCCGTGTGGCATTCGAACCCAAAACAATCGACGCAGTGACAGCAGCGAGGCGAACACCTGAACCACTACTCCATCTGTGCAGTTAAGTCAGTCTAGAGATAAACGTAAGTTATGTAAATTTTCTATATCTCCGGAATAGTATTTAAGAGTTCGAAAAAACTCATATACAACAGCTTTGTCCGTCCGTCCGTCCATCCGTCTGTTATACAACTTTCAACTCAAGAACCGTAAGAGCTAGAAACTCGCGGTCAACGCCATTCGACTCAGCATAGGCGATAAACCCCCGAAATTACTATGACCTTTGACCTCTGACCTCAAGGTCACGTGATACCATCTTTCAACTCAAGAACCGTAAAAGCTAGACTCGCGGTCGACGCCGTTCGCCTCAGCATAGTTGATATACCCCCGAAATGACTATGACCTTTGACCTCTGACCTCAAGGTCACGTGATACCATTTGTTTCGAACTCTTAGATTTACGGCAATTCATGGCCGTTTCTCACTTGTTTTATGTTTATATAAATGAACACACCACCAGGGTCACCACCTCAGCATTAGCTGGGCGCCCAAATTGAGCGCTGGTTTTCAATTCGTTTAGTGATGCACGGGCGGAGGTAAATGCTTAAATAAACGTGTCAAAGAAATATTCAATCATTTTCGACTTCGGGTATGTACCTTGAAAGCCTCAGCAGCGCCGGGCGCATGGTTCTTGTCTGGGTGGAGTTGGAGAGCGAGCTTCTTATACGCCTTCTTGATGTCAGAGTCAGTAGCCTCCTTCGACACACCTGCAAATTATGCACACATTAAAAGGGTGAAATAACTTTTAGATCAAGTGAGATCGCGGTCAAACGCAAGCCTATTAGATTATAAAAAAAAAAAAAAAAAAAAAATGTGTCAGAGATGTCAGAGAAATCAGGCGGAGTGTGGTCAAAATGACCACACTCCGCCTGATGGTAAGCAATCATGTGGTCTAAGAGCAGTGGTCTCCACACCATCCTCACAGCACCTGAGGCAATGTTGAGGTCCCTACTTTGACGGCCTGAGGTGCTTTTTAACACCCCGCTTAAAGAACCCAGGATTGATTGAAGAAAGAAACACGTGCCTTGGCAGAGAATTATTCCAAGCCTTGATCGTTCGGCAGATATGAGGACCCAAACTTGTTGGTGCGCGCTCTAATCGACTCTACCATTTAAGGATCGCATCTGAGCAGCACGTGTTGTTTTGGATAGGAAAGGGGAGGACAGGATAAGGTGGAATAGCTTTTCAAAGCACTCCCCGTAGTATTTTCTGTAGGAACATGCCAATGAGGCGTTGTGAGGAGGTGGAGAGGTTCCAGCGAACTCGTGACCTCTGGATCTCCGATTATACGGACATCCCGCCGCTGTTTGTCGAGAGCGTCTAGCAAATACTGCACGGAGCAATCACAAAGATGTGAATAGTATGCCACGCAAGGGCGCACTTGCGCTTTATAATACATGTATATACTTTGTCTCAGGATATCCCCGAAGGGGTAGTCATTTGTGTATTAGATCGACTTTTCGCTATTTATTTAAGGTCTGACGTGCTAGGGGGCGAGCCAATAGCAATGCTTCTTCTCATAGTTTCAACCTTTTGCCTGAACCTAGCAACTGTAATAATGTCAGCCCTGTATTAAACTGTCCCACAGCTGGGCACGGGCCTCTTTTCAGTGTAAGACGGATTAGACTATAGTCCACCACGCTAGCCCAGTGCGGGTTGGCAGACTTCACATATCTTCGAAAATATTATGGATAACTCTCAGATATGCAGGTTTCCTCACGACGTTTTCCTTCACCGTTAACGCGAGCGTGATTAACTATTTAATACATGCACATAGCTTCGAAGTCAGAGATGAGACTAATATCAATAAATATTATTATTAGTTAATTATGTTTGTTAAACAATTACATAATGTTTTGTATAGATTCTAATTATTTTTAAATAGTCTTAAGTATCATAAGTAATCATTCATTAATCGGGTTCGATTCCCGCACAAGTCAAACATTTGTGTGCACGAACATGGATGTTTGTCTTGGTCTGGGTGTTTCTATGTATAATATGTATGTATTTACAAAAAAAAAAAGTATGTATGTATGTTTATCCATTGTCTAGTACCCATAGTACAAGCTCTGCTTAGTTTGGGCTAGATGGTGTTGTGTGTATGTGGTAAAAAAAAAAAAAAAAAAAAAAAATTGTTTATTGTAGCAATTTATATGAGATGTGCAGAGTTACGTGCTATGAAGTGTCAAAAGGGACTTCGTATTTGAAACAGACTATAGCTGACCCTCGCAACTTTGTCTGCTTCACATAAGAGAATTTTTGCAACATTTTTCATTTATGCTCTGCTCCTATTGGTCATAGCGTGATGTTATATAGCCTATAGCCTTCCTCGATAAATGGGCTATCCAAATCTAAAATAATTTCTCAATTCGAACCAGTAGTTCCTGAGATTAGCGCGTTCAACCAAATAAACAAACAAACAAACTCTTCAGCTTTATAATATTAGTATAGATAGTATATATATAGCAGTAAGTAGTAGTCAGGTCACAAGTGAATCGCAGAATAATATACAGAGACAAAAATCTGTCTAAATAAAACAATGTAATATGCTAATTACCTATTTAAATATATTATGCCAGTCATCACAAGTTTCACATTGTCGGGTAGTGCCTTGAGATGTTTAAACATGAAGGTTATTTCATACATACATAGGATTCACACCTGTTTCCCAGAGGGGTAGGCAGAGACTACGGATTTCCATTTGCTACGATCCTGGCAGACTTCTCTGGCTTGACTGACACACTTTCATAACATTGCTCGTACACACTCCCCGGTTTAAGGTGCTCTTAACCTGGCTTTTATCCAGAACGTCTCCAATCTGATCAGGAAACGTTCGCCTAGGTCTTCCCCTTGCGACTGTTCCATTCACACTGGCCTTATAGTTTCTTAGTGAGTCTTTTCTCGTCCATTCTTTCTACATGCCCAAACCAGCTTAAAGCTTAACAACATATGTTTCTCAGCGCTCTCATTTCTATAGCAAGTATTCTGCTCTCATGCTTCTTTTGCCATACCTAACTTTCACTACCATGCATAAGTGTAGGCACTATAGTTCTCTATGAACAGCCAAATGTGCATATTCGGATACATTTCGACTGTTGATAATAGCGCGTAGAGCGCTATTCACATTATTGCAAAACAAGATGAGGTTTTTCCTAAAGAAAATTCCAACGATTTTTAACTCAGACTAATGGTCTGAATATTTCAGGATTCGGCACACTGTCCCATACACCCAGTATACAGAGCCTTTGTTTGTATCTATAAGAATACCACAAGAGATTCCTTGTTAATCTTATCTCATAAATATGTACCCTAATTAGTGTTAATGTTTGTTAAAAATAAGTTGTCCCATTTACTACATGATAACAATATAAACAAACAGAAACATGGCCACAGATTGACAGTGCATTGTTAACACTCAAGCATAAAAACATTCTGAATTTACACAATGACTGACATTGATGTTTTTTACTTAACACAACTAGAAAAATAATGTACGAAGGTAATTTAAAAATTACAGTTCAGCTAAAATATTATAATTTCAAAGTTTGTAAAGATGCCTGTTAATCAATTATGCATAAACTCATCATCATCATCTCAGCTGAAAGACGTCTACTGCTGGACCTAGGCTAAGGTTGCCCACACAGACTGGTCTTGGACCAACCGCTTGCCGCGACCCTTACTAGGTCGTCGGTCCACCTTGTGTGGGCATAACCTACTCCTGCTCGTCTTCCGGTATGCACAAACTATTATAATGATTTAGTTTGTTAATTTGGCATACTAATAGACACTGTTTTAGATAAACACAGAATACTTTAAATCCTGGTATGCATTCTCAGCATTTATATTTTTAAAACATAATAGTAATATTTTATTTATTATATTATTATAATAATAATAATATTCTATCACATACACACAACACCATCTAGCCCAAACTAAGCAGAGCTTGTACTATGGGTACTAGACAATGGGTAAACATACATATATACTTTTTTTTTGTAACTACGTACATATTATACATAGAAACATAGGTACATACACGTTATTACAACAAATATTATAACATACACTTGGGTCTAATGAAATCGAACAGGCGATCATTTTTGAAAAATATGAAATATATTACCTATTTATTTTTATTTAAAGAAACACATAATTTTTTAATATGAGATTAAAGGTTATTTTAATACCTATTCACCGATACCACATAAGTGGTAATAAGTTTAACTTACTTGCGAAAAAAAAAAGACAATAACAAATTCATCTTTATTGGAAGATTTTTGCTTAACTAACAAAGTATGAAAAATAGGGATTAATATTTAAAAAACATTAATAAGAAGTGTTGCCCCTTCTTGCCCGAATAGCAGCTTGACACCGGTTTTCCATAGATTCTATCAAGTGTTTGATTAAGTCTTGTGGCATAGCATCCCATTCCTCCATGAGCGCGCTTTGTAGCTCCTGAAGATTGGCTGGAGCAATATTTCAGCCTCTTATTCTTCTTTTAACTCGTCCCACAGGTGCTCGATCGGATTAAGGTCCAGGCTCCGAGCTGGCCACTCCATCACGGCGATACCCACCTCTTGCAAGTATTGTCGTACTATAGGCAGCGGTATGGTGTCTTGCATTGTCATGCATAGAGAGAAAGTTATCTCCAATAAAACCGCCAAATGGTACGACATGTTCCTGGAGAACTTTCTCTATGTACCGCTGAGATGTTAATCCTCTTGCTTGTCGCCAAATTGGCCCAGCGAAGAAGACAAGCTCAGTTTTAGCTTCGAGTGAGAAACCTCCCCAGAAAATACACGAACCACCGCCATAAGCCACACATTCCGAATAATGCAACACTGGGAAAATCTCTCTGTAGGCTTTCTGTCCTTCTGCCCTTCCTCATCCATCATTGCCATGAAGATACATCCTGCATTCATCTGAGAATAGGACTGCTCTCCATTAATCGACTGTCCTGTGTACATGTTCTTGTGCTAATCGAAGATGGGCCCGGCGATGAACTGGCGTCAGTTTAGGGCCATTTGCTGGCCTATGCGCAGTCAGAACTCCTTCAGCAAGTCTTCTTCTGACTGTACACCGGCTGAAGTCCACTTCATGCACCTCTTGAAGATGATGTGCAAGGTCAACGGCAGTCAGACGACGATTTCGTAATGCCGTCGTTACGAGAAATCGATGGTCGCGCTGTGTTGTAGCTCTGGTTCGACCAGATCCTCGTCGTCGTTCATAGCCACCAGTCTCCCGATAGCGCTAGTACACACGATGAACTGAATATCGGCTGATATTCAGCTGTCGAGCTACAGCACTCTGGTTCTGGCCCGCTTCAATTAGAGCAACGACTTGAGCGGCTTTTTCCGGAGTAGTATCCATTTTCTTCAGATGAATGCAACGCATTGAAATGCAAAAGATGACGTTTTACTCAAAACATTCCATTTTATACCTGCAATATTAGTCTCGAAAACTGCAGTAAGCTAAGTTAGCAATTTTGGGGTTTGTAGTCTTCTCTTTTCCCATCATTCAATTTTCAAAAATTAAAGGCATATTCACGTGGTTGAAGCCACCGGCAGAACCGAGTTATGAATATAAATAATAAAAAACTTGGATAACTTATTATTTTTAAAGATGACATGCAAATATTTGTTATAAGTATATTCACTGTTATCTTTACTAACATTATAAAGCTGAAGAGTGTGTTTGGTTGAACACGCTAATCTCCGGAACTAAAGGTTCAAATTGAAAAATTTCATTTGTTTTAGTTTCATTTATCGAGGAAGGCTATAGGCCATTAGTTCCCAAAGTGGTCCAGGTGGACCCCAGGGTTCCACGGGTGTCTCAACGGGGGTCTACGTTGGCGTGACAAAAAAAGGGATCCACAATTCGTCAGCGAAAATTTATTTGCTCTCGATAGTGAAGAACTAAAATGTTGGCTTGACTTCACCTATCACTGTAGGCTTAAGAAGCTCAGCGACTGTTATTAGTAAAAACTTGTATATTCCATATTCAGTACCAGTGGTCTCGAAACCTACTATTACTCAGCAGAGAATTTCTAAAAAAAAAAACTATATGTCAAGCAGACGAAGTTGCGCGGGTCAGTTTGTAAATATATATGAGGGGTTTCTTAGTCAGAAACTATATTTTATTTACTCTTACATCTGTTTCACTGTCTAAACTTCATACAAAAACAACAGCAAGGATTTTGAATTTACTATTTACAAAATTTAATTGCATTTATTTCTGCTTAGTACTATCTTTTCAGTTTAACAGTCTAATGGAAAGCAATTCAATATGACCAGGTAGATATCTGGCGTAAAATATGTCAAACCCATTTGTCTCCATGTAACATACACACACAATGGCCGGTCACCTGTATATACTCAACGGAATGACTAAGCAGCAGGATAAAATGTATACTGATTTCCCTAGGTATGATTTAAACTCCCGTGTAATATGGCACAAATGTTTTAGTGCCTTTGCTATCACTGCGGTTCTGTTTAGAATTTCACAGAAAATCCTAATCAAGGGTGATATGACAGTTTCGACCTAACAATTGACAGTTTAGGTATGTGCAAACTTATAACCGTAGAACCAACAAGACAACACAGCCTTTACATTTGAAATGCTGTTGTACAATGTTTAGTTAATTTTGTCAATTTTCCATAATAATTATTTTTAATTTTATACATTCTGTAGAGCATTACAATTGGTATTTTCATTGCATACAGGTACTTTGGACTTAAAATATACAAAATGAGTTTATAACAGACGATTCAATGCCTATTCACGTCCGAGACAACTGAAAAACAAGCATGCGCGAACAATATCACGTAGTTTCCTTGTGACATTGAAAAATAATTATACTTTCATTATGTACCTACCTATCTGTTCAATTATTCACTAAGACTTACACAATATTTCGTAAAAATCCTTGCATTTATTCACACGACGCACAGCTTCTTGTTGTTCAGGAGTATATTCCCTTTGTGGAGGCTGATGTGCAGGAGTTTTCCTTCTTCGAACGTCCTCGGGAGACGGACTGCTTGGAGGAGTCCGATTAGGGCCCGCAGTTGAAAGCCCTGCGGCCCTTATCCGTTCCAAGAGGTCCTTAGCACTTTTAGTAGGATATAAACGTTCAGCTTTCAACAAAAATTTCTCTGCTTTCTCGGTATGCCCAAATTTAATTTGAATCCGAGCTATCTCTATACATTTTTCAGCCTCGTCCTTGTTACCTTCCAACGTCATATTGTTCGTTTCCTGGACACTTTTATGGGACAAATAGCTTTTGCAACGTAACAGACACGTCGCAGAATGATTTGGTAATATTGGTGCACTAATGTAATTAGCACAAATATAAATTCATTGCGTTTAATTCACTACATTAATGTTGGATAGTCAGGGTAGGTATTGCGTGAACTGCGTCAATCAAAATAAATGTCTACTTCTGGGCTGGGCTACCAGATTATAAAAAAAGATTATACAAACGTATTATGAAAGACCTAATTCAAGAAAATAATTTAAGATACTAAACATTTCGTTATAAAAGATTATAACTTAGCGACTTAAAATATTTATAGGTCATATATTTGTGTTATATTATTATTAACTAATCACCAAATAATGTTATACAGGTAAAAATATTCAGTCTTGAAAATTCATACCCGCATTATTTTATTTTGGATTGGAACACGTTTGACGTTTCGTTAAAACTTGTTTCGACAACAACAACAGCTATAACAATAGCTTTTCTTTTATTGTGTCTCTTTCAAACTTACGATAAACACACTATTCATCTCATTCTTGCAGGTAATCCAATACAAGTTCTGACCTCATAGCAAGGATTAATCATTTATCGTCATATGACGTATGACGCATTTAGAAGATTGATTCAATTGAAAATTAAAAAGCATATTATTAATGTGCTAGGCGTATCCGCCGCTTAGTATTTGAGTGTAAACCAGTAAAAAACGTCGTGTGAGTTTTAGAAATTCGGGTATTTTTGTCCGCCGCAGTGAAATAACATCGATAAAAAATGGCCGCGCCGATCTACAATCCCGTAAGTTTTCGAACATTTCTCCATGTTGCGACGAAAGTTGCCATTATGTGTGTCTTTTTCTGTACTCTCAAGGGCATTTAGAACAATTTGGTGCAATTCGTTACATTACATATTGTGTAAATACAATGTTATGTTAAGACAAAGTATTATCATGATCCTTTTACGGCGACTGAGAAATGTAATTTGTCGGTATTTTAACGTATTCAAGGCCGTATTTCTCAATGTAGACACACTAAACAACTTTATTCTGTCGATTCGTAATGGTTTTTTCCTTATTTTTAATATCTGTATGACCTCAACTAGGAATTTTTAGTTGCCGACATTGCATGATATAATTTGCATTTATCACGTAATTTTGCTGTGTAACACGTTTTGGTATCAGTAAATACTATCATGTCCTAGGACTAAATTAAGCATGTTACGTCAACTAAATGAAACAATATTTACTTATTAATTTGGTCGGTTTTAATATCATCAAACACATCATGGGTTTATTAGTGGTGCTGGGTTTTTCCTTCTCATAACACACACTTTCCTTAACCTCTTTAAAGAGAAATGGTGTGTGTCACACCATAAATACACATTTAAACTTTGAAGCGGCAGTGACCGCAAGGCATAGGATTTCAGACCAATACTCTTAGCGATCAACACTGGACATTAGCATTTACCTTAAATGATACTGACAAAAATTATATTAATTTACCTACCAAATTGCACAAAATCTTTTTTAATTGTATATATTATAAGCTGCATCTATTTTAATACATGATATGACAGCTATGACTAGAAAGGTAGGTAACAGTAGAAGAATTCTACAAAATAGTTGAATTTATCATATAACTGGCACACTTTTGTATACTATGGTGCTTCTGAGATTTTCCAATCAGAAAAACTATTACTGTATTTAATATTGTCTTCTTTTTACGTGAATGTTATACATTGGAATTAAAAAATAAATTGTTTAAATTACATACATACATTCACGCCTGTTTCCCAGAGGGGTAGGCAGAGACTACGGTTTTCCATTAGCTACGATCCTGATTCACTTCTCTGGCTTCATTCACTTTCATCACATTCCTCATACACGCCTGTCGGTTCATGGTGTTTTTAACCTGGCCTTTGTCCAGTGATGAAATTACTTTTAGAAAAATGTTATTATAGTACAAAAGACTACCTAGAAGATAAGTGATAGCTATGTATATTTAAGTAAAAGTAATATATATTAATCACAACATTTTAATGTATTTGTATTTGCACGCTCTAAGGAGCAGAACATGTGATCTTTTTCTAATGTGTAACAACTATAATGTACCATGTTTCGAGCAAATACATGTTTTGAATTTGAATTTAACAGAAGCTTGCATACAAGCAACTACATTTGCACCATGTAATAGTTACCGGCTCGGATACGAACCACCAAGTGCACGCCCCTTTAAACCTTTTACTAACCTTAACACTTAAAACTGATTGTTTATCAGCTACTAATGGATTTGTTTTTGGTAAAGGACATACAATAAGGTATTACGAAAATATAAATGCGATAGGTGAAAAGTAAATAAACTTAAAAATAGAAATTATAATGTATGTGGACAAGTCTTGTATATATATTCAGTCTCTTATATATATCTGGGCAGAGCTGAGGTGATATAAATGACTGACTACCACATGCATAAGTGACCGTTGTGAGGAATCACATGCTACGCATAATGGCCCCGTTGCCAGAATAAGTTTGTTAAATACGCCCAACTAATTATCCATTCTTTTTAATAACATTGTATGTACACTTTCATTTCTTTTCTTCCATACTCTTAAAGTGACCTCCATAGTATCTCTGGTCTAGTCTGTTTGGCTCTTGTTTATCTTTGTTATTACACACACACACAAGTGTAAACATGCACACACTCTTATCAAATATAATTAACATGAAAAACAGATTATAATAATAAGTAGAGTCATTGACAGTTGCTAATGACAATGATATTCATATGATGATACCGCAGGTAGCACAACGGTAGTGTGAGAGACAGGCAGCTACTACCCTAAAATTAAGGCAATATGTATATACCATTTTTATTACAATACTAGATTGTTCTTGCGTATTTAATAATAATAATATTCTATCACATACACACAACACCATCTAGACCAAACTAAGCAGAGCTTGTACTATGGGTACTAGACAATGGATAAACATACATATATACTTATTTTTGTAAATAGATACATATTATACACCAAGACAAACATCCATGTTCATGCACACAAATGTTTGACTTGTGCGGGAATCGAACCCGCGACCTTAAGCGTGGCAGTCGGTTACACTAACCACTACGCCATCGAGGCCGCCGATTTGTAGGTTTGGTTACATTATACATTTCTGGATGAAATGTATACCCTATATTTGCCCTTAAACTGTCTACCCTTGTCTGTTCCCCTGACAGCATGTATGCAAAAATTTCATAATTATTGGTCGAGTAGTAAAGGCATGAAAGAGTAATAAACAAAGTCATATTTACATTTATAATAATAACAATAATTTATTCGACTTAAATTGGCACAAAGGGATACAGAGCTTAGGTTACATCGTTAAGGTAATATATTATTATATGGGGTGCCTGTACTAGGGTAAACCTGTGCCACAGGCATTAAGGGCACATACTGTATAATATGGATTTAAATTCTAAAACAATACTTATAAAACATTATTCTTTGTATATAAAACTTATGAATTACATTATAAATTAAGTGATTATAATGTAATTCGTAAGTTTTTATATAAGTACATATATATAATCTATAATATTAGTTAGGATGTTTTATTTGATGAATAAACAAACTCATAAAACCGTATACTTCCTGTTTTTATACTATACTAGTTGTGCCCGCGGTTTGACCCGCGTTTATGATTACTGTGCCGCCTCCCGTGGGTCGTAGCGTGATGTTATATATAGCTTATAACCTTCCTTATATGCACGTATTTAAAAAAAAAAAGTATATATATATATATGTATGTTTATCCATTGTCTAGTACCCATAGTACAAGCTCTGCTTAGTTTGGGCTAGTTGGTGTTGTGTGTATGTGGTAGAATATAATATTATATTAGTGCAGATTAGCCGAAAATTTTAATTTTGAGTACTATTATAGGCATGTCGGTACTGGGGGCGCCGGGGATCTACTGTATTTTTAGGTGTTAATCAAATTTATTTAATATCAATATGGTTGATGTTTCCAGGTCATACCATGCGTGCACCCGATTCCCGGAGGCATGTACCCTGGCCGCATGATCAGAGTTCAAGGCAGCATACCGCCTGGAGCTCAGAGGTGAGAGAACTTAAATAGCTACGCAGTTGCAGCACCGATAGCAAAGTGGGGAGACTATTAATATCCATGGCACGCACCTCCGCACCAGGGTTGCCAACCGTAGAACTTTATTCCTCATATAGAAGCAGGCAAAAACTTCGTATTTTGGATCTCAAACCTCGTACATTCATTAAGGCATCTAAAGTGAGATAAACCTAAAAAATATGCACTTTATGAAATAATCAATTGCAAGTTTTCTACTCTCATAGCCAGTTGCACTCACTGACCGGTAAACGATTAGCGAGGTTAAGCAACGTTGAGTGCGGTCAGTCTATAGATGGGTGACCGCTTAGTGGTATTTCATCTGAGCGTCTCCGTGCTTCGGAGGGCACGTAAAAAGTCATTCCCGGATGTTGTCAAATTGACAGCAGTCGTTAAGCCATGTCAGAGGCCTACGGGCGGCTTGAACAACTCTTGACGACAGGTTGGCCACTAACCACACAACAAGAAAAGAAGACTTAAAAAAACATCACGTTGTATTAAAAATAATCTTTAATGTTGGCATCGTATTATTGGCTGCGTATTATTGTCTCCCATTTATGCTACAAAATGTTGCCTGCAATGTGAAATCATGTTATTATTTTCACTATATCAAAATCTCGTACATAACTGTACGAGGCTGACAGTGTCCTCGTACGGGATACCGCAAATCTCGTATTTGTACCAGGAACCTCGTATGGTTGCCAACTTTGCACCGCACTTTTCGAAGTAATGCGCGTAATAAGACCATTTTGTGCCCTGTATCCAGTTAAAAAGGGCCAATATCGCAAATAAATTCAGCGCGTCAAAAACTTTCGACCCGGTATTTAAGTAAAAGGGCTTCCTCCGAGGCGCAGCGGTAGGGAATGCGATAGCGATGCTATAATATCTCTTGCGCAGATGGCCAGTCTCCGTTCAGATTGGCGGTCGTGACCGAAATTCGGTTTGGAGGATAACCTTTTGCCTGAACCTAGCAACTAACATAAATGTAAAGTCAGTAAATATATTAAACTCATTAACCCCTTTGACTTTCATAAGTGTTACTTTGTGACCTAAATAAATAAATAATTTTTGAGTTTGATTTGATCTGATGTTTTAAGAAGACTATGAAATTTTTCATGTTTTTAGATTCGCTATAAACCTGCAATGCGGTCCAAACACGGACCCTCGTGACGACATAGCCCTTCACCTGAACTTCCGCTTCGTGGAGATGTGTGTGGTCAGGAACCACCTCACAGCCATGAGCTGGGGGGTAGAAGAGACCAATGGAGGCATGCCACTGAACAGGGGAGACTCGTTCGAGGCGCTGATCCTGTGTGAACCTCACGCTGTGAAGGTAATTGCACAATTTCATTCTCTTTTTTTACAGATTACTTGCATTGAAATTAAACTACTTACTATATACGGATTTTATCGCGTTGTTTATTTGACACTTTATTACATCATTTTGAAAATTGTTACACTACTTCTGCTATTAAACTTTACTAATGTTTAAGCTAATAATGTTATTACTAGCTGCCCGGACAGACTTCGTTCTGTCAAAAGTAATTTTCTTTTTTTTTATGTTTACTTTATCACTAAAGGGTATGAAAAATAGATAGTAGCCGATTCTCAGACCTACTAATTATGCATAGAAAATTTCATAAAAATCGGTCAAGCCGTTTCGGAGGAGTATGGTAACTAACATTGTGACACGAGAATTTTATATATAAGATTAAAACTATTTAGATTTAATTTAATTTTACACTTTCCTCGACGTTTCGGTTGCTTTTCACCAGCCATGGTCACGGGGAGACTAAAGAACAAAAGACAAAAGAGTGTAAAATTAAATTAAATCTAAATAGTTTTAATAATAATATAATAAGCTTATAATTAGTAAAGTTTAATAGTAGTAGTAGCAGTAGTGTAACAGTTTCTAAATTATGTAATAAGTGTCAAATAAACAACGCGATAAAATCCGTATATAGTAGTTTAATTTCAATGAATAATATTCGCGTAAACAGAAGACAATATTACTTGCAATTTGGTTTTCAAATTACTAGTATTCTTGATAACCCCTCCAGCTAAGCTAGGACCCTTGTGTTAGGAGTGGGTTCACGTCGGTGGGATTCGAACTAGCGGCCTCTCGATCGCAAGTCCACTGCCTTAACCATTGGGCTACCTCCGGTTCACATATCTTTCATTTCATTAATTTATTCCAGAAAACAATTTTTACATTGTATGTGTATGTTTTTATAGAGCAAGCAAGAGCAGCGATAGCTCAGTGGGGAGACCAATAGACTGCAATGCAGAGGGTCTCGGGTTCGAATCCACGTCGCGCACCTCTGACTTTCGGAAGTTATATGACTTTTCGAAATTATGTGCGTATTGATTGACAATTATCGCCTGCTCCGTGCCTCGGAGAGCACGTTAAGCCGTTGGTCCCGGCTGCCATAAACATCTATGGCAGTCGTTATTGGGAAAGTCAGTACCCTCTAATATCCTGACACTGGTCTAGCCTTCGGGTATCGTTAGCCTTCGGTTTGCGGAGGTCAGGTGGCAGCCGCTCCGTGTAAAAACTGATATCCAGTCAAATCCGGTTAGACCAGAAAAGCCGACCCCAAGTGACTTGGGAATAATAAAGGCTAAGAGAGAAGAAGTGTATGTTTTTACAAATTATAAATAATTACAAAGAATAATAATAATCATAATGTAAGTAACAATTTCAGCAATATACATTTAATTATTTAAGTATAATAAACATTAATGACACCACAATTAAAAACATGAAAAAGATAGGATAAGATGGCAATTAATTATTGCATACATACATAGATTCACGCCTGTTTCCCAGAGGGGTCGGCAGAGACTACGGATTTCCATTTGCTACGATCCTGACACACTTCTCTGGCTTCATTCACTTTCATCACATTCCTCATACACGCCTGTCGGTTCAAGGTGCTCTTAACCTGGCCTTTGTCCAGAACGCCTCCGATCTGATCAAGAAACGTTCGCCTAGGTCTTCCTCTTGCGACTGTTCCATTCACACTAGCCTTATAAACTTTCTTAGTCAGTCTTTCCTCGTCCATTCTTTCTACATGCCCAAACCAGCTTAACATACCCTTTTCTATTCTTGTCACTATATCAACTTTCATGCCGCATCTCTCTCTAATCACACTATTCCTTATTCTATCTTCAGAGTCACACCACATATATTTCTCGGCGCTCTCATTTCTACAGCATTTATTCTGCTCTCATGCTTCTTTTGCCATACCCAATTAATAAGTAAACAATAAAAAACAATCAAATGTCAAATACCTAGAAAAATTATCAATAAAATCCATATAATGTCAAATGCCAACAAAACAATAGAATTAAAAAAAATGTCAGTAAAACTTAAAAAATAATAATTAATTAACTAATAAATTCAAACAAGAAAATGTTGCATGATACAAAAGTTTGCTATGTCGTTCACAAGTCATTAAGGTAGCACAGGATGAATGCGCGACCGATCTCTGCGCCCCAGGCCATAGATTGTGAGAAGAAACACCGTGGTAGGTTTGCCGGATTGCCGACCCCAACTATTGCAATAGAAAAAGGTTGACAATACTGAACTCTTCTGGATAGGGATAGCCACGACGTGGGACCCGTACTCCAACTTGCAGTAGGCGCTTCGAACACCAAATTAAACAAACTTAGGACACAAAGCATTTAGGAAGACTGATACCCTAAATGCGTCGACATGTAATAATAACAATAATATTCTATCACATACACACAACACCATCTAGTCCAAACTAAGCATAGCTTGTACTATGGGTACTAGACAATGGATTAACATACATATATACTTTTCTTTTTGTAAATACATACATATTATACATAGAAACACCCAGACCAAGACAAACAGCCATGTTCATGCACACAAATGTATGACTTGTGCGGGAATCGAACCCGCGACCTCAGGCGTGGCAGTCGGTTACACTAACCACTACGCCATCGAGGCCGACATTGTTGTGTGTGTTTCGCTTCAGCGCGAAGCATCTTCGGGACCGTTTCGCAACGAATGAGCCTCTCTCAGTCATATGCTATATCTTTTACTAATGGTCCAACAATATTGTTCGACAGATAGCCCTCAACGGCATACACTTCTGCGAGTTCCCACATCGCGTGCCGTTCCAGAGGATCTCCCATCTGACCGTGGACGGTGACGTCATGATACAGTTCATCGGCTTCGAAGGTGCCCAGCCCCCACCCACGCAGATGTACATGGTGAGTACTGTAAGCTGAAAAATCTAGAAATAAATAATTTAGGTCCAACATGTTTGCATTTTTTGTTTTAAAATATTCTTTTTTTGAAGTCGATTTTATTTTTTGTTATTAATTTTTTTGTTTGTAACGAAACTCAATAAGAACTCGATCGATTTTAAAAATTCTTACTGTATTATACTGTTATGTATTGTAGTGTGCGTACGACGCGGACACCTGCGTGTGGGACGCGCGTACGTATATCATCTATATAAATAAAACTTCCGTTACTGAGTGACTGACAGACAACGCACAGCCGAAACTACTGAACGCAAGAAGCTGAAATTTGGCATGTATGTTCTTTTTAGAGTGTAGGGGAGCACTAAGAGAGGATTTTAGGAAATTCCACCCCGAAGGGGGTGAAACGGGTGTAGTACTATTATACACGCGGACGAAGTCTAGGCAAAAGCTAGTATTATATATAGTATAAGCGTGTTTTGCTAGAATACAGCATACAAAATTTTAATTATGGGTACAAAACCATTACACTTTTTTATCCAAAGGCCAAAGGGTAGTTGTCATAACAATCTGTTTTATGACAATTCAACGAATTATATTCTATTTATTCCACAGTCGGAGCCCCCTGCATATGGCGCGTATGGAGCCCCACCGCCGGCCTATGGCGCTCCCGGCTACGGAGCCCCACAAGGTAAGATTAACTATAGTCCGTAGAATTTAAAAATTGGTTGCAGTCTATATATGGGTTCATAAATTATGACAGAGGAAAAATACAAGTTAGATTTTATTTTAAGATTAAAATATTACTAGATTATTCCCGTGGTTTCGCTCGAGAGTATTTTTTTTCTCAAATCTCCCGCTCTGGGAATAATTCCTGTGTCGCGGGGAACTTTACGAACATTCAAACAACGGACACAAAGAACAACCAGACTCGGAACGACCATTTGTGGATCACACAAAGTTTTGTCCCGTGTGGGATTCGAACCCACAACATTCGGCGCAGTGCCAGTGGCGAGCCGACCACTTAAACCACTACGCCATCCGTGGAGTCAGTTTTAGTAGATCCTTTCAAAAAACTTCCGTCCCTCGAGTTCAGAGGTAGAGTAGTAGAATCTCGGTGATGTCAGCATGAAGACGACCCTCTCACAGAATATCGACGTTAAATACCAGTATTCCTACTGTTGTGTTTCGTTCGGTGAGTAAGAATGCCGAAGGCCCAATCATCCTATTTCCCTCATCTCGCTCCTCCTCCTTCCCACTTCCTTTCCTAAAGGGTCAACGCGCAAATGATGCCTCTGGTGTTGCAGGCGTCCATAGGCTACGGTGACCACTTACCATCAGGTGGACCGTATACTTGCTTGACATCACCTTGTTTCACTTTAGAAGTACAGAAAGATCCTATTTTTATCTGCATGAATGGTACCCTGCGTCTTTTTCTATATCCGTCAGAGGTAATATTGCAGACGATTTAAAAACAATCTATACTAATATTATAAAGCTGAAGAGTTTGTTTGTTTGAACGCGCTAATCTCAAAAACGTCGTTTTTGAAAAATTCTCTTAGTGTTGGATAGCCTATTTATCGAGGAAGGCTATAGGCTATATAACATCACGCACGGGGTCGGCGTTGTAACCGTAAACGCTAGTGAAACCGCGGGCACATCTAGTCTTATATAAACTTTGGATTGCCACGCAGAGGTCTCGAGTTCGATCCCAAGGCGCACATCTCTGACCTTTCGAAGTTATGTGCGTATTAAATAGTTAATTATCGCTCGCTTTAACGGTGAAGAAAAACATCGTGAGGAACCTGCATGTCTGAGAGTTCTACATAATGTTCTCGTAGATATGTGTAGTCTGCCAACCTGCACTGGGCCAGCGTGGTGGACTATTGCCTCGCCCTACTCACATTAAGAAGAGGCCCGTGCCCAGCAGGGGGACAGTTTAGTATAGGGCTGATATTATATTACATAAAACTACCTGTTGCCTGAGGCTTTGCTTGCTCAATTATAGTACTTTTTTCTGGATGAAAGGTACCCTATGTACTTTTCTGTACCCCTGACAACGTGAATGCGAAATTTTATGATGATCGGTCGAGTAGTTAAGGCGTGAAAGCGTAACAAACAAACTCACATTCGCATTTATAAAATTAGTTAGCGTCTAAGGCCATGTGCCATCTATCGTATAGTTTTCAATTTTAGAAAATTCGATATTTTTCCTCTGGTATAATTTATATTTTAGTTTAGCATGGGAAATGGTTATGATATGTATCTTAATAATATACTGGGTGTATGGCACGGCGTACCGAAAACTATAGCAATACTACTTTCTATAGGTACAGTCACCTGTAATAGTTCATGGGTACCTTAAGGTCCAAAGTTCTGTGAACACTCGAATTAATAATAATAATAATATTCTATGACATACACACAACACCATCTAGCCCAAACTAAGCAGAGCTTGTACTATGGGTTCTAGACAATGGATAAACATACATATATACTTTTTTTTTGTAAATACATACATATTATACATAGAAACACCCAGACCAAGACAAACATCCATGTTCATGCACACAAATGTTTGACTTGGGCGGTAATCGAACCCGCGGCGACCTCAGGCGTGGCAGTCGGTTACACTAACCACTACGCCATCGAGGCCGACTTAGAATAAATATGACTGAATTAGATTGCGTAGTTTTATAAATATTTCAACGCGTACTCATTTTAGTCTTTTCTCTTAGCCTTTATTACTCCCAAGTCACTTGGGGTCGGCTTTTCTGGTCTAACCTGATTTGACTGGATATCAATTTTTACACGGAGCGGCTGCTACCTGACCTCAGCAACCCGAAGGCTAACGATACCCTAAGGCTAGACCAGTGTCAGAATATTAGAGGGTACTGACTTTCCCAATAACGACTGCCATAGATGTTCATGGCAGCCGGGACCGACTAAAGGACACTCGAACAGTCATCGAAAGTATCTATAAAATAAACTACCCACTATAAATTTATAAGTTCATTTGTAATTATTTACTTTTCTTTTATCCTGAAAAGTGTTCTTTTTTTGGATAAACTAAGGCGAATAGATTTATTTTAAAGTAAATTTAATAAAATCGAATTATAAGAAATTTACCTAGGTACCTCTTTTTATTTTACTGCAACGCCATCTATAACGATATAAACAAACTACTTAACAGTTCTTGTATCGATTGCCGTTAGATGGCGTCAATTACCGGCTTATACCATTTTAGTTTTAGCTTATAGCCACTTGCACTCACTGATCGGTAAACGATTAGCGAGGTTCAGCAACGTTGGATGCGGTCAGTCTATAGATGGGTGACCGCTTAGTGGTATTTTATCTGAGCGTCTCCGTGCTTCGGAGGGCACGTAAAAAGTCGGTCCCGGTTGTTGTCAAATTGACAGCAGTCGTTAAGCCATGTCAGAGGCCTACGGGCGGCTTGAACAACTCTTGACAACAGGTTGGCCAATAACCACACGAAAAGAAGAAGACCATTTTAGTTTTGAAATGGGTATGCATTTTTACAGCTCACTGTATTTATCTCGACGCAACATTCTATTAATCATAAAAACGCAAGATTAAGATTTTATATTGGTTAACATAATTACGCGGTACGCAATGGCTTGCTAACAATACAACACATCACGCGGGAATTACCTCTGCGCGCCGCTCGCGTAAACAGCTGATCAGTTTAAATCACGACGATTTAATTACATTGCTGTATTTTAGTAAAATGTGGTATTCTTTGATTTTTATTTAATAAACTTGATAGTTTATGTATTATGTTATGATTCACGGACAGAAGAAAGAAAAATTGCATAATACATATATGATTTTCTTGAAGACAATAGGCATGATGACTAAAAAAAGTTTTTAGCCCCTCTTAGATTAGCAAAAAATATTTAACACGTACTGATTTACATAATATTGTCTTCTGTTTACGCGAATGTTATTTATTGAAATTAAACTACTATATACGGATTTTATCGCGTTGTTTATTTGACACTTTATTACAACATTTTGAAACAGTCACACTACTACTAGATACTATTAAACTTTACTAATTTTAAGCTAATTAAATTATTAAAACTATTAATACTATTTATATTTAAGTTTACACTTTCCCCGACGTTTCGGTTGCTTTTCAGCAGCCATGGTCACGGGGAGACTAAGATGGTAGTTGTTTCAATGTTCCAGTGTCGTTATTTCAAACTTAAATATAAATAGTTTAAATAATTTAATTAGCTTAAAATTAGTAAAGTTTAATAGTATCTAGCAGTAGTGTAACAGTTTCAAAATTTTGTAATAAAGTGTAAAATAAATAACGCGATAAAATCCGTATATATTAGTTTAATTTCAATATTCAACACGTATTTTCTTGTCCCACGAACTAATAATAACGAAGATACAACGCGTTTAAAAAACGTGTTACGTCACTTCTAGGTACAAATTTTACAAAGGTATGACGTCACAACCCCTTCTCCCGAACTTTAATGCGTTATATCTTATTAAATAAAAAAGTGGATATAGTGACAAGAATAGAAACGGGTATGTTCAGCTGGTTTGGGCATGTCGAAAGAATGGACGAGGAAAGACTGACTAAGAAAGTTTATAAGGCTAGTGTGAATAGAACAGTCGCAAGAGGAAGACCTAGGCGAACGTTTCTTGATCAGATCGGAGGCGTTCTGGAAAAAGGCCAGGTTAAGAGCACCTTGAACCGACGGGCGTGTATGAGGAATGTGATGAAAGTGAATGAAGCAGGAGAAGTGTGTCAGGATCGTAGCAAATGGAAATCCGTATTCTCTGCCTACCCCTCTGGGAAACAGGCGTGAATCTATGTATGTATGTATCTTAGTATGTATGTAAGTATCTTATGTGGGAGCCAGTCAGTGCAGACCGGCGACACTTCGACCCAGTGGGATATTTTGTGTCGACACTCTCCCAATAACGACTGTCATAGATGTTCATGGCAGCCGGGACCGACGGCTTAACGTGTTCTCCGAGGCACGGAGCAGGCGATAATTGTCAATCAATACGTACATAATTTCGAAAAGTCATATAACTTCCGAAAGTCAGAGGTGCGCGACGTGGTTTCAAACCCGAGACCCTCTGCATTACAGTCTTTTGGTCTCCCCACTGAGCTATCGCTGCTCATATTATGTATCTTAGTAAGTAGGTGTCCAATATTTTTTGCTAATTTAAAAGATGGACTAATTAGAATCACTTATTTTCAACTCTGTCAGGATGCTTATTCCAACGATTTTTAATTCAGAATAATGCTCTGGATCTACTATTGCAGTTTTCGGTACGCCGTCCCTTACACCCAGTATATGGGTTGTTTGGTTATGCTGTATTGGTCATTATATGTTGCGCAACCTAATACTTCTTACTTATGCTTGTATATCGCCGTAAGTGTGGACAGAGGTGCATGAAGCCTACTTTCCGTGAACTTGACTTTTAAGTCTTATTAGATTGGGCATAGACATGGACACATTGTCAAATTATCTACTAGTATTCAAAATGTCCTGAAAGACATTTTAAATTATGTATAACTTTTTTACTTTAACTGCTTCTGTGGCGCAGCGGTTGGGAATGGGACTGCTGTGCATGAGGTCTCGGGTTCGAATCCCGGATCGGGCCCACAAAAAGTTATTGGGTTTTTATGTTAAGAAATCTCAATACCACCACCCCCGTGAATCGGCAGGCACGTGAAGCTGTTGATCCTGCGCCTGATCTTTCTTCGGTCTTGTCGGATTATCCGACCCATCAGATCATGACTTTTACGGAATAGAGAGTACACTTGTGTTTGCGCACACACTTGTGCACTATAATGTCTCCTGTGCACATGGCCAGTCTTCGTTAAGACGGTCCGCCGTGACCGAAATTCGGTCTTAAAGACCTCTACGGGAATGATATGGGCTGTATATGACACAATTCCAAATACCGTGCTGTTATGGAAAGACCCAATAACTCTCTGCCCGACCCGAGAATTGAACCCGATATTAAATGCACAGCGGTTCATTTACTACCGCTGCGCCATTGGTGCGTCTGTCTGTAAAGTCACTGTGTGTAACTTCTTTTAAAGATAACCAAGGTTTCTGTAGGTAGTGGTTGTTTTTGGTTACGATAACCTAATTGCCTGTTAAGTTGAGTTTATTCATAAATACTAATTACTAAACTTATTTGGTTGTGAGATTTTATTTTTGTGTTAAGTATAAGCGAATAATTTATATATATAATAAACGCCGAGTAAAAAATAATATATAATTTTTTGTACATATGTTGTAAATAAGGAGATAAACAATCCATGGATTTGAACCTGCGACCTCGACCAGCAGTGTCTTAAGTTATTGCGATGGAATTATATGCAACACAGAGTAAAACAATATATATTGTATGTAAGGGACGGCGCACGGCGTACCGAAAACTTTAGCAAGACGTCATGCTTTAAGTACTTATCTCGACGTGAACTTCTATTAATCATAAACAAGTGCGAAACAGCTATGAATTGCCGTAAATCTTAGAGTTCGAAAAAATTGTATCACGTGACACGTGGTCAGAGGTCAAAGGTCATAGTCATTTCGGGGGTATATCGACTATGCTGAGTCGAATAGCGTTGACCGCGAGTCTCTAGCTCTTACGGTTCTTGAGTTGAAAGTTGTACAACAGACAGGCAGACGGACGGACAGACAAAGCTGTTGTATAAGAGTTTTTTCGAACTCTAAAACGCAAGATTAAGATTTTATATTGATTAACATTATTATGCGGTACGCAATGTATTGCTAACAATACAACGCACGGGTAATGACCTCAGCGCGCCGCGCGCGAGAATCAGCTGATCAATTTAAATCACAACGATTTAATTACATTGCTGTATTTTAGTAAAATATGGTATTCTTTGATTTTTATTTATTGTGGATGGTTTATGCATTATGTTACGATTCACAGTCTGAGAAATGACAAAGTACAGAAAAGATATAAATATTTTCTGAAAAAAATTCGAACGATTCGGAACTCAGAATAATGGTCTAAATGTGATCCACAAATGGTTGTTCCGAGTCTGGGTGTTCTTTGTGTCCGTTTTTTGAATGTTTGTGAAGTCTCCGCGACACGGGATTCATTCCCAGTGAGGGAATACTCAGTTAAAAAAAAAACGTTGGGGCAGTCTTTGGGGACTGCCGATAGAAGTGAAAACTGAATAAATTGTGAATTGTATCGTCCAGCTATTAGATTGAATGCGTTCGGTGACGATGACGCGAGTTCCATCATTTTTGTTCACCCAAAAAGAGCTCAACGCGCCTAAAGAAATTTTCACTTCAAAAACTACTGTTTCGGTTATCGGTGCACTGTATCTTACACCCAGTATATTATGTACATATATTGTAAATAAGGAAAAATACATTATATGAAGCAGAATTAAAACTTGCGACCTTAACAAGCCTCGTCGTCGCTTTACCAACTGAGCTATTCATATACGTCAGGTATTAAAATTTGTCTCTGTGTTTTATATCTAAGGCGATGTTGTGATATCTATCATATAGTTATAGAATTATGCGATCAACAAGTCTTGAGAACGAGTTTACCGATATCTTTTATCTTTTTTACGTTTTCTAATACTCTGTAGAACGTTCTCACAGAAAGAAAAGTTGAAGAAAATTGCGCAGAAAATTGGATAATTTCAGTAAACTTGATGTCTATTTTAACTTCGCGAGTTTGACAGTTCGTACAAAAATCTAATACTTATGTAGCGGAGAGAGCTCCTTAATAGAGTAGATTTAAGGAGTAACTGTGTTTAAATAGATAGGTACTATGAATGATATGTTAGGAGATAATATTTAATCTAAAGTCAATATTGGTTAAAAACACTTAAAGGAGTCTGCCCACTACACCGTCTCATACCATGACCGTGCTAGGAACGTATCAGACACGAAAAGCAACACGATACGCCCTGCTATAGGAACTGCTGGTCGGTGACGGAACGGTCTAGTGGGCATAGTCATACATTTCCTTACAAAGAATATTTTTTGCCTGACACGTTTCTAGCACGGTTATGGTATGAGCCGGTGTTGTAGGCAGACTCCTTAACACTTAACAACTGGTTACTAAATGGTAAATTAAATTAAAAATGGTTAACTTAATGGTAGTTGAGCTTGGTCGCTGCTCGATTACAACCTGACTTAATAAGTCGAATATAATTATAAAATTAACTCGTCTGTGCATGCTATGCACAAATGTAAAGCGCTGAGCTGTTCGGATGCGTAGCTCCGAACAATTTACTACATAGATATAATAATTACTACATAATATAGAACAGTTTATTTAAAAACATAATTAAATAACTATATTGCTATTCTGGCAACAAATGGTCTCAATTCAGCATTGATATTGCGATAAAACTGACGTGATATCGCGACGCTGATTTTCAATGGACACCATCGTTCCGTTTTACATTAGTCTGTTTAAAAGCACTAAACTAAAAACCACAAATGGTACTAAACTATTTTCGATTCAATTAATATCGAGTCCACAAGATTCGATTCTCAATAGGATTCATCTTCGATTAACCGAATTTAATTATTGATTGACTTCTTCTTCTTGAGTCGATAGTACAATTATTTTAAATATGTCCTGCCCAATGTGTAGCCACGACAATCGCATCAGCAGTTGCGTCCATCAAGTCCTTCATGGTGCACCTTGGGAGCATGGCCAAATTGGCAATTTGACCATGTTAACAGGTGTGACTTGGTTTGATTGGGATCACCACATTCACACTGAGCTTTGTGAGGTTCCCTGATTCCTCATTTTACTAGGATGCAACCACAGCGGTCGACTTGAGTACGAAGTCGATTTAGGGATTTACATATTGCCATGGTAATTTTGATCCAAGTGGTAGGTGTTCCCTAACTGTTAAATAGTTGATTAGCGTAGGAACGTTTTCCTACCAAAGGAGACTGGCGGTTTTCGGCCTGAACACCAACAGAAATTAAACTTTTACGAAAAAAAGGTGATAATTACTTACTCTTTAACTATTTTTTCAGTACTACTGAAGAAAATAGTTAAGAGTAAGTAAACACAACTCTAGATTTTTGATTATAGACTTACTGTTACCAAAGTCAAAGACAAAAATCATTTATTCATTTAGGTCACAAAGTAACACTTATGAACGTCAAAATATATAGGTTAGTGAGTTTACTAAGTTACTGAAGCTACATTTAGGATAGTTGCTAGGTTCAGGCAAAGGATTGACCCTATGAGAAGAAACCTGCAAGAAACACACGGCCACTCTTTTAAATCGCCAATCAAATATTATTTCAGTATTTTACAACTCATATCAACCAGGTATACCTTACCCTACACTATTGTCTAGGAATTGACGAAATTTTGCGAGAGAAAATATCTTACAGACGTCAAAATACTTTGCTAGATTTTAGGAAGCCTTCTACATCAAAATAACTTCTTGATTTTATATATAGATAATATGAGGATCTTTGAAAAATATTCACTGAGTTATGAATCTCTTTAGCTGCTAGCCTCAATTAAAAATAAATTATATTATATGTATTTATATGCGAAATTATACCCCGACTTACGCGGTTATCGCTCAGTCCCACCTATCCCGTAAGTTCGGGGTATTACTGTATTATTTCTTCTTCTCTCTTAGCCTTTATTATTCGCAAGTCACTTGGGGTCGGCTTTTCTGGTCTAACCGGATTTGACTGGATATCAGTTTTTACACGGAGCGGCTGCCACCTGACCTCCGCAACCCGAAGGCTAACGATACCCTAAGGCTAGACCAGTGTCAGGATATTAGAGGGTACTGTCTTTCCCAATAACGACCGCCATAGATGTACATGGCAGCCGGGACCAACGGCTTAACGTGCTCGCCGAGGCACGGAGCAGGCGATAATTGTCAATCAATACGCACATAATTTGGAAAAGTCATATAACTTCCGAAAGTCAGACGTGCGTGACGTGAGTTCGAATCCGAGACCCTCTGCATTGCAGTCTGTTGGTCTCTCCACTGAGCTATCGCTGCTCTCTAGTACTTATATTAGATCTTTGCCTATAAAACCGCCGTTTTATATCAAGTTTTATATCTCTAATCTCTGAAACTATCAGTAGAATTTAACAATCTTCTTGCATTTGTTAGCTCTTTTCTTGAGTAAAGTTATAGGCTATACTGGGTATAAGGAACGGTGTACCGAAAACTGAAATAAATAAGAGATTTTATTTTTCAGGAAAATCCTCATGTTTTTTTTTAATTTTCATTTTTCTGCCTGTGAATCATAACATAATGCATATAACATCCATTTTATTAAATAAATCGTAAAGAATACCACATTTTACTAAAATACAGCAATGTAATTAAATCGTCGTGATTTAAACTGATCAGCTGTTTTTATGTAAGCGGAACGCAGAGGTCATTCCCGCCGGCGCGAGCGGTGCGGTGTATTGGTAGCAATACATTGCGTACCGCGTAATAATGTTAATCAATATAAAATCTTAATCTTGCGTTTTTATGTTTGATAGAAGTTCGCGTCGAGATATGTACCTATAGAAAGACGTCTTGCTAAAGTTTTCGTTACGCCGTCCCTTACACCCAGTATAACATCACGCTACGAGCTACAGGGGAGGCGCAGTAATAAAAAACGTGGATAAAACCACGGAGGGTAGTTCTAATAAAGTGATTTTAACCTCGTCAAAAGGCGCGAGTGATATTTTTAATATATTATTATATAGTGTAAAAAGGTGAGTAATTATATGTACATAATATATTTGTTATATACATTTTTGTGATGTGTTTTACTTATAATGTGTGTGTGTTTGTTTGTGTGTGTGCACGTATATGTTCATGTATTACCCATGCATCAAACTCGTTAATAATGTTTTGCTGGCCGGTCAGCGGTTACCGCTGTAGTTTACCGCACCAGAGGTAGTTTTACTTTTATAAGCGACTAGCTGTTGCCCGCGACTTCGTCCGCGTGGACTTTAATTTATTACCCAATACCTACTTTTAATTTGTTATCTAATTTTAATATATAAAACTACAACTAAAGAAATTAATAAGTCTAACTACACCTATATAGGTGTAGTTAGCTATATATTCAAAAAATACATATGGTATCGCGGACTTTTTTGTAGATATTGATACGTTCTATAATACTGTAGAACATTTTTTTGTTCTATCATCAATAGTTTCCGCAGCGCACGTGATGACAGATTTTTATGACTAATTTTTTCACACCTTGGGTTATATTATTGCATTTTTATTAAGGATCCCTATTTTTTTAAATGTTATATAGCCTATGGCACTCAGTGAAGATGCATCTTTCTAATGGTGAAAGAATTTTCGAAATCGGTGCAGTAGTTTTTGTGTGAAAACATTACAAACATACATACATAAACACATATGTTTCCTCTTTATAATATTAGTTTAGAAATAGGGTAGATGCATATTTTTGATAATGTATATTATTGGACATACAAGAGCAAATAGTTATTAAATGAAATCTTTTTGTGAAAACAGTATTGTAGGCACATTGCATTTATGTCACCTCAATATTTGACACGTACACACAGCGACACATCAACCTAGACTGTTTGGACTTTGAACTATTAGAAGTTGAACGCTGCGAATCGTGCGAGAGAGTGCGCTATATTTTTGTTACGCTCTATCCTTACCATTATATCGACACCACTATGCACGGTCCCTTTCCCACAATTCTCTATTTTGTATGTAGAGTAGTTATGCGTATATAGGGTGTCTAACTTGATGTGTAGCCGTGTGTACATACGGCCTCAATTGTGTAACTCAATTGTGCTGAATTGTTATTTAAAATTTTTACTTAGTTATACATATATCTGTTTACATGTGTGTACATATGTGTATGCTCGCACATTCTTAATATTGTTATATAAATACTCTCGTAGTTATCAAATAAAGAAGCACTCTGAACACGCAATCGTAGTTTTTACTACAGTAGCAAAATTGGTTGCGAAATTAGGGAGGTATTAATATTTTAAATTGGGATATAAGAAAAAGTGGGGATGTCTTGCTGTCTCCCTCGAACAGCTGCGGTTAAATGGCGATTACGTCATCATTTGTGTAGGGGTAATGTTATGTGTTCTTGTAGGTGGTCAAATGAAATAATTCTTGCTAGATATACTGTATGGATATATATTTACTGGTACCAGTTATAATCTATATATTAATACGTGAAGCATATGCATTAGAAATACATTAAATTAATAAAAAAACACTACACGCACACAACCATGCAATTGACACACGCAGTCGAATCGCGTTCGTAGTATTTCGGCATGGTTCGGTTGATGTCGTACAATTCTCGTAACTATGGCCTGATGACCTGTTATCGTAACAAAATCAAACTGTATAAACACTCCTTATCGTATCTTTGACTATTTTGTATAATTTAGTCGCGTCTGTGTCTTATACTTTTCATGTGTGCTTCACGCCCGTGCCTTCGTTTTATGCATTTTTCTGTATAATTGACGCAAAAGGCTACGGTAAACGTTTACTATTAAGATCGTATGTGTATTTGTCACATATATAGTATATAAAATATTAGACAGTATAAACATTTTAGAGGTTGCTTTAGGAGTGTGTGGCTTCCCAGTGCCGGGCACGCCACGATCGTGGCGGTAAGTCCCGTTTTTGAGGAGTGGCTGGAGAGGCGGCATGGCGCCCTCACCTTCCGGCTGACACAGGTAATGACTGGCCACGGTTGTTTTGGCCAGTTCCTGTGTCGTATAGGCCGGCAGGCGACGCCCGGTTGCCATCACTGCGGCGACTGCCGCGATGTTGTTGTGGACACGGCGCTGCACACTTTGGTGGATTGCCCCGTCTGGGCATTGCAGCGCCGTGAGTTGATCGCGGCAGTCGGACTGGTTGCCCTCTCACTCCCGGCCGTGGTTCAGTCTATGGTCCGGAGTGAGAGATCATGGAACGCCGTCGCCTCCTTCTGTGAGGAAGTAATTTCCATCAAGGAGGCGGCGGAGCGGGAGAGGGAGCGCTTAAACGCTCTCCCCAACCGCAGAACCGGGCGCCGGAGGGCGCGAGATGACCTCCAGCCACCTTGAAGTTTGACCTGGGGGTGGTGGGCTGCGTGGGCCTGCTCGCCACCCGATCAGCACCAGGTCCGAGAGGCGGCGTGCGTGTTCCCACGTGCGCCTCTGTATCGTGTCTTTGTCCCCCCGCTCAGGGGGATGGTGGAGGAAATATTCTTCGTGCAGTGGCCTGCCGTTTCACACGGCGGGCCGAAACCACGGCGGGGTCGCGATTGCATGTGAAAGCGATTCGCGCGGCCTTGCCGTCTATGGTTATGTCGAGGAACACCGTGGTAGGTTTAGTCGGTATTACCGGGGTATCTTTTCGGTGAGCCCGACATAACCTCTCCGTCGCCCCGCGGAGAGGTATGCGTCAAAGCATTGCCCCACCCACGTAAAAAAAAAAAAAAAAGGTATGTGTGACTTGTCCGTTGAAATAAATTTAATTAAAAGCTATTAACAATACTAACCCAAAGATTGGTGAATTTCAAGAGACTCATATTTCGCCAGCTTGAGATATAATTCCTATATAATTGCGGTATCTAGGCAGTTTACAGTTTCAGCCTCCGTGCTGCTACGGTTCATGACTGAAAGACTCAATAACTCTAACAGACCTTTATTTTTCTTTTTTTACGCCTCCGCGTAGGCGGAGGTGGAAGGTGGAAGGAGGTGGTAGGAGGTGTTATGTCGGGCTCACTCGAGAAATGATAGAAAGTCCCAGGTCCTACCGACTAAATCTGCCACGGTGTTCCTTCCCACGGCCTATGGCCGAGGCGTAGGGATCGCTCGCGCATTCATCCTGCAGCCCCGGCAGAAACTCTAACCGACCTGGAAATGTTACACGAGATATTATGCACAGCATTCGCATACACCACCGCTAGGGTTGCCACCTTTATTTTGGTCGAATAGAGTACATTTACTATCTGAGGAAAAAAAGGAGATACATGATACTGCTTTTTTGTTATCATAGTTTTGGGGTCTGGCCGTTAGGGTCCCATTCCGGTACGCCCCCAGCCGAATGGGGGAATGGGACCCTAACGGCCGGACCCTATTTTTGTTGATGCTAGTAACCTCTAATAATTATTTATTATCAAGGTACATCTTAACCGGATCTCTACGATATACTTCTATATTAAGATAGATAAACAATTGTTTTGATTCAATTTAGGTGATCTCTATATCTAACGTTGTTCTAAGTAAACAATTAAATAAAACCTGTAAAAGTCGACATAGGTAAAATAAAGTATTTTGAGGTAAGTATTTTATTTTCCTAATAAAGTTTAAAGTACGTTTACCCGAAATAACGTACAATACTTTATTATAAAGTAAGGTTGGCAACCCTAACTACTGCTGCATTATTACTGTATGCGCAAGATTGACACACAGCTAAACACTATTGCTCTTAATAAACTACACTCAAATTTAAGTGGAACTTAGCATTAAAACGAGAGTCTAGTCTGAAAAAAAAAAACAACAAACAAACACACAAATAATAATAATATTGTTACGTGCTGGGTTCGACGGATAAGAATGCAACAATATTACCGACTAAAACACTTTTTATGCAAACACACAATTAAATTTAAAACACAACAAACACTATACTTCACTTTTCCACTGTAACTAGCTTTAAACTCCGTAGTATTTCCGCTTCCGTTCGCTTTGATGAACACTTGATCGCTTACGATTGTAAACTGACTTGTCGGTGCGCGTGCGCCCTATTTATACGCGGGTAAAGCGTTTCTAGAGTTTTCTAGTAACGCTATATCCGGTATGTAAACAGTACGATGATTCGAGAAAGTACCAGCGTTCTCTCTACGATTCACGTACCCATACCTACTACGAAGTTCCGTAAGATGGCAATAGATGGCGGTGTAATAAATTATTAGGCGGAACTGCCAAATCTTTCCCACAATGCCGAGAGATGTCACTGGGCGTAACAATATAGTTGATCAATGGCTTATCTTGATCAATAAAATGATTAAAGTTTAGTAATGTTGTATAATGTGTTTTCCTGATTTGGCACTAGTACTAATACTTATAATATCAGCCCTGTATTAAATTATCCCATTGCTGTGCACGGGCCTTGTCTCATTGTGAGAAGGGTCAGGCCATAGTCCACCACGCTGGCCCAGTGCGTGGCAGACTTCACATATTTTCGAGATCATTATGAGGAATTCTCAGATATGCAGGTTTCCTCACGATGTTATCCTTCACCGTTAAAGCGAGTGATAATTAATTATTTAATACGCATATAACTTCGAAAAGTCAGAGAAGCATGCCTTGGGATCGGACTCGAGACCTCTGCGTGGCAGTCCAACAGTTTGCCGATAGGCTATCGCCGCTAATACTAATACTTAATTACCTCTTAACCGGTCGTATACCGCCGGCTCGCATACCAGCCGGCAGATTTGTACCCGTCGTAGGCCGGTGGCTCGCATGCGAGCCACCAAATTGGCGCCAAAACGCCGCGCGCCGCCTTCGCTTTAGCTTAAGCTAACGTAAAACCAATTTGGTGGCTCGCATGCGAGCCACCGGCCTACGACGGGTACAAATCTGCCGGCTGGTATGCGAGCCGGCGGTATACGACCGGTTAATATTAGAGAGTGGTTTATAAGTAATGCCGTATAGGGCGATATCTCGTTCCTACGCATGCGATACTATTTAAGAAATGAATTTTCCAGGGTAAAGTGTATATATGTGTTTATTCGGTAAAATCATTACGCATACTATAGTTTCTTATATGTTAACCATAATTCATGTAATAAATAAAACTCGCGTTCTAAATTTTTCATCTCTAGAATTATTAAATAAACCGAATATAATACTACACTTTCTAAAATATAAATCATTGTCCCCCTAAATTATTTTACGCTTTTATGACTAGAAAATAATCAAAAAATGTATCAGCACCATTTTCTTTTAAGTAAATGAAAATGGTGAATTCGAATCTCACCATGCCATGTTGACAGCATTTATAAAAATAAATGAAAATTTTCAAATTATACACTATAGCCACATTTTGTATATTTCATTTGCTTGTATTGTATATTTCACTGGTGGTCGGATCAAAAATGTATATTACACATATTTTTTTGTTGCTCATGCTAAATTATCATTTTATTTTATATTATATTTTGTTTGCTTCTAGGATTCTACTGAAGAGATATACATATTGGAGAAAAGAAATACAGGTATATATTGTTATTATACATTTAAAGTTTCACGTCTATATATCCGAAAAGGGTAGGCAGATGGTTTTCACACAATACGTCAGGTATGGTCTGAGGCATAACGTAATAAAAGAATAGGAAAACCTGCCTCCGTGGCGCAGCGGTAGTGAATGCGACTGCTGTGCATGATGTCTCGGGTTCGAATCCCGAGTCGGGCCAACAAAAAGTTATTAGAATTTTCTATTAAGAAATCTCAATAGCAGCCCGGAGTTAGGAAGTTGGTGGTGTTAGACAACTCCGTGCCTCGGAAAGCATGTAAAGTCGTTGGCAGGGCTTGATCTCTCTCCGGTCGTTTCGGTGACGTCGCATCGAGTTATGAGAGTTAGGAGACAAAGAGTGCACTTGTGTTTGTTTAAGCGCACACACTTGTGCACTATAATATCTCTGCGTTGGCCAGTCTCTGTTAAGACTGGCCGCTGTGACCGAAATCTGTCTGGAGGACATCATCAATAGAAGAATCTATTGCCGTTGTATGCCAGATTCAGAGTTACTACTAAGAATTTCTTTATAGAAAAGGCCAATGAATTGAATCCAAGAACTCATGCACAGTCTACTAGAGACGAAAGTTATAATAATACGTGTGTCGAGTGACGTCAGTGACACAACCCGCGTGTGAGTGTTTGTCGCGTGTACAGTTGTGTCTGACACGCGCGCACTGTGCACTAGCGGGGAGTATAATGTAGCGAGATTACCTGTGAACACTAGAGAAGGTTTCTTGACTGCCATCTTCTGTATATATACAGGGTGTCCAGTAATTATTATAATATTCTACCACATACACACAACACCATCTAGCCCAAACTAAGCAGAGCTTGTACTATGGGTACTAGACAATGGATAAACATACATATATACTTTTTTTTTTTTTTGTAAATACATACATATTATACATAGAAACACCCAGGCCAAGACAAACATCCATATTCATGCACACAAATGTTTGACTTGTGCGGGAATCGAACCCGCGACCTCAGGCGTGGCAGTCGGTTACACTAACCACTACGCCATCGAGGCCGACGATAATTAACGGATAACCTTGACATGTCTTTAGTAGAACCGATGCCGATCAGAAAAAATATGAAAAAAATCTATCCTAACTACTACGTAAGACATGATTTTTTTTAATTACCATATTTAGCTTTCTTGTACACTACGATCATAAATGAATGAATTTTATTGGTTTTTTGTTGTTTTATTATTAAACACTATTTATGCTAATAGATAGACAGTCAAAAGGATGACTAGCTATTGCACTTCTTTAATTTATTTTTCGGTACTACCATCAGTTCTACTACAAGTCATTTCAAGGTTATCCATTAATTACCGCACACCCTGTATATATTTCTTTTTTTATATTATATATAGCAAAAATAGAAAGTCAAATCTTAGAATACCAGACGTAAATAAAAATCCATTGTGTCTCGCCGCTAGTGTGCCGATGCTACTCGATAGGTTATATCAGCCCTGTATTAAACTGTCCCACTGCTGGGCACGGACCTCTTCTCAGTGTGAGCAGGGTTAGGTCATATTCCACGCTGGCCTAGTGCGGGTTGGCAGACTTCACATATCTTCAAAAACATTACGGAGAACTCTCAGACATGCTGGTTTCCTCACGATGTTTTCCTTCGCCGTTAAAGCGAGCGATAATTAACTATTTAATACGCATATAACTTTGAAAGTCAGAGATGTGCGCCTTTATAGGTTAATTAAATTTATTTCAATTAATAGGTTTTGTTTTATATTAATTCTCGGTGCTTTTAGTTCTATCTTTATTTGTTATAATTGGTGTGTAGTTAATTAGAAAGTGAATAGAGCGTGTATCAGAAAAGTGTGGTCATATATATAATTTTAATGACTTATCTTAGAGCTGACTATGTATGATACAAAGAAATAATATATCTACCGTGTTACATATAAAATAATGTTTCTTTAAGAAAAACTTTATTGTAGCCTTGAAACTAAATCACCAAAAAACATCTAAATGTTATTTTACATATAATAATATCAGCCTTATATGAAATTGTCCCACTGCTGGGCACGGGCCTCTTCTCATCGTGAGAAGGGTCAGGCCATAGTCCACCACGCTAGCCCTATGCGGGTTGGCAGACTTCACATATCTTCTTGAACATTATGGAGTACTCTCAGATATGCAGGTTTCCTCACGATGTTATTTAATACGCATAAAACTTTGAAAAGTCAGGGATGCGCGCATTGGGATCGAGCTCGAGACCTCTGCGTGGCAGTCTAATGGTATTGCAGGGAGATAAACATATGCTTATAGAATCCTATTAAATCACTGAGTATAAAAAATACCGAGTCATAGAACAAATATATGTAAATAACAATTTCTGTTGTCCCGTTTGAGTATTGAACGCTCAGGGCTTTGCTCAGCTATTGTGATCACTTGAAATACTGACTCGTTCCAACAGTCTTAAAAAAGGAACTCATAATTTATGAAGGTTATTAAAATGTCCGGATTTGTCCAGTAATGTTCACAAAAATAGCTTACAGCTAACGTTCTATGCGACATTCTGTATACAAAACAAATTATTAAAAAATTAATTACATTTCTATATTATGTTACGAGAATGTCCGTTTTTGTCTAGTAATGTCAATGTAAAGTACTTCAAAGTCTATGCATAGACTATTTTTTTTTTTATTAATTGGCTACACCAATCTGTTTCCCTTTGTTGATTATCAAAATGATATATCTAAATTATTTATTTTTTTATTTCAGGTGCCTTGTAAATTAAGAAGAAGAAAGAATGACGAATAATAATTATTATTTTCAAATTATTATTATTATTAAATTCTAGACTTACGATGGCGATAAAATTGTAAACTAGTGTATTTTTAATATATACTTACCGACTTCAAAAATTTTACTTCATCTTTTGTAAAGACATTTTAGAGATAGTAGGGAGAATTCTGTGAATCTCATTCGACTTGCGATTGATTGGTCGCTGGTTCGAATCCCATTGTACTACCGACGTGAACTCCTAAAACAAGCATTATAGAGCTTAGTTGGGGGTGTACAAGAATTCTTTCAAAGTTTGATCCGAACCGAGGGTAGAATATTCGAGTCTCAATCTATGATCTGAACTCATGAATAACATCTGTATTATATGATTTAAACTTGAACTGCGTAACTAAATAATATAAAACATTTAAAAGATATACAGCGAATTAGGAAAACAAAAATTAAAAGAGTTACGTTTTTTCAATTTATATTATATGCATACTAGCTTTTGTACGTGGTTTTGCTCGCGTAAAAGTTAGGTTATGTTAGTAATAGCACTCTTTTTTAAATTAATTATATCCTATGTTACTCGGTGATAATATAGCTTACTAATGGTGAAAGAATTTTTAAAATCGGTTGAGTTTTTCCAGTTAAATCCTTACAAACAAACAAACGAAAAATCAAATATTTTCTTTATTATATTAATATAGATCATATTTTATTAGTAACATGTCATTGACTTAACAAACCCGCTCAAAAATCAATAAAATAATTTGTTGAAGTCGGTATGTGTTATCTTTCTCAGTAACTGCTATGCCGAATTTTGTAATGTACCTCGTTTCTTGAAATCTCCTACGAGTCTCCTATGAATAAATACTAATGTTTTGTTTTATATAACACTATATAATAAACTTAAGCGAAATTCTATAAGCCAAGTTCCTTAAAAACGCTGTGCTGTAGATAACAGTATTCGTTGTCTCTTACATGCACATCACTGCTATTCAAGAGTGGAAGGGACAGCATGACAGGAGTAATACCATATTACAAGTAACGATCACCGTTAACCATCAGTCAGACCGTTTACCTGTCTGCTACCTTTATTGCGTGTAAACAATCAAATTGAGAAATTTTGTAAACAAACCATTGTCACATTATTCAAATATTAATATATATAATAGAAGTCATATTACACTTAACTTCTTATATTAATAGGAGAACCGCGCCCAAGTGGTACATTTTATAAACAGAGATAATTAATATTATTTATTCAACTACTTGTTATATATGTTTACATTTATTGTAAATTTGACAGCGGTTTGTTTACAAATATAGTACGTGGAATTTGGCTTGTGTATTTAATTTGAAGTGATTTACAAATCTTATATTATTAATCAATTTCTAATGGCCCATCATTCTCGATAATTGCACAAATGTTTTTTAAATGTGTGTTTGATTATAATTAAATCACAAGAAGCAGATGTCGGCAATCAAAAGAAATCATTTTTTGAAATGTGTTACACGATTAGGAAGTACTTCATATTTTAAATTTGCCTTTAAGAATAAGTGGGGGGATAGTTCCCTATCTTGCATTTAATGTGTGCCTGACATCCTTTTTCTATCATTTGACAATTACCCTTTACTACTGTGATATTCAGGATGTAATAACACGATGTACTTATATTCAATATCGTATATTCACTGCTGGCTGGCACTGGTTTGGTGCACCGGTAAAAAACACATACAATATACAAAAGTTACTGACTACCTTCTACAATAAAATTATCATTATACATACATAATATTGTCTTCTGTTTACGAGAATGTTATTAATTGAAATTAAACTATTTTATACGGATTTTATCGCGTTGTTTTTTTGACACTATAACATAATTTTGAAACTGTTACACTAAAACTACTATTAAACTTTACAAATTTTTAAGCTTATTAAATTATTAAAACTATTTGTATTTAATTTTACAATTTCCCCGACGTTTCGGTTGCTTTTCAGCAGCCATGGTCACGGGGAGACTAAGATGGTAGTTGTCTCAATGATCCAGTGTAATTATTTCAAAGTACCCGAACATAATTTAATCATTGGTTTCTATTTACGCAGCATGATCTCAAAATATTATGAAGTCTAGCTGTGGGTTGTTTCTTCTTGGGTTTGACTATTTAAAATTGCAAATTGTGTAATAAAGTGTTAAATAAATAACGCGATAAAATCCGTATCAAATAGTTTAATTTCAATTATACATACATTACAACTACTAGCATTGAAACGCTTGTATCTTATTTAATTCTGAGTTCTTTGTGTTTACAGTTTTGGTAACTATTTGACATAATTAATAAAAATGTGGGTAAATCAAATACTCTATTAGAACAACTGGTATTCTGCTTCTTGTGGTCGACAAAAATACATTCTAATAATTTATTTCTATATGAATAATCTGCAAAAGGGTCTTTTATACGATTGAAAATGTTATTATTAAGAATTGTTTGCAAGGCAGTATTCAATTTCTGATATAGATTATAAGTGTAAGGTGTTTTAAAGCCAAAAATCATGTTATATTTTCAAATAAAAGATATGGAAAATATTCGCTTTTTTATATGTTTTAGAGCAGTGGTCGGCAACCTTTTAGCCGGCACGGGCCATGTTCATAACTTTGTGTACCGTTATCGATTAAAAATGCAAAGCAAAAAACAGCGACAATTGTCATGAAGTATTTTGTGTGCCAGTGCCAGCTAATGAAATGAAGTTGATTTCAGTTTTGGCGCGATATTAAAATAATTCCAAATCATAAGACCTTATTTACAAAACAGTTGCGGGTCGAAAAAAAGGAGACATGGACCGCGGGTTGCCGACCGTTGTTTTAGAGTGAAAATGTCTCTTGTTTTGGTGAAAATGTGGCGATATGAAGTTATAATTCAATTGAAATTTAATGTATTCCTCTTTTTATTGTTGCTAGTTATTTTGGTTTGGTCATAATAGCTCACTGTCACAGACGGATATACAGATGCCCCGGTTAAATACAACACGCACAAAGCATCAGTGTGTTTTTTGATTACGCCGCTGCTTTCGTTTGCAACCGCGTGTTGTTTCTGCGATTCATTATCATCACCATCATCATCTAAGCCGGAAAACCTCCACTGCTGGACATAGGCTTCCGCCAAGGTTTTCCACACAGACCGGTCTTGGGCCACCGGCCGGTAAATGTACGGAATAATGTTGCCAATTTATTAAAGTGCGTCAGTTCCTATGAAAACTAACGGCTTTATGACCAAATTTTGAATTTCGAATTCACGGAAATAATGGCTCATTTTATCGTGATCATAGACAATATATCTATGCTCATACAGACTGTGGTTTTGCTTATTCCTAACTATACAAGCATTTTTCTTTCCTGTTTTTTTTTTTTGTATAATAAATTGATAGTCTTTTGTCGTTATTATTTGTATTAATACTTCCAATATCGTACATAGATTACGTAAAGTTTTAAAATATACAGTTCGTAACAGAAAGGTTAACAGTAAGTGGTAAAGGCGTAACAATACGACGTGTGTCGAGTGACGTCAGCGACACAACACGCGTGTGAGTGAGTGTCGCGTGTGCAGTTGTCTCTGTCACGCGCGCTATGTACTGTTGTACTAGCGTCGACTATACTGTAGCGAGATAGCGTGTTCCGTGATCTGTTTGTAAAGTCGTATACCTAATTACATCCTTCCTAATAAACAATTACATCCTTGTATGAAAAAATATTATTTAGTAAACAAAAATTGTCTCGTTGGTCTAGTAGCAAAAGGTTTTATTTCGCTAGACCGCACCTGTTCCTAAACGTACCGTGACGTCACTGGTAAAATAACAACAACTTAGATACTTAAGGCATTCTTTTTAAATGTATTTTGTACTGGGTATAAGGAACGGTGTATCTAAAACTGAAACAGTAGTTTCAGACAAGTATTCTGAGTTAAATCGTTGGAATTTTCTTCAGGGAAAATTACTATATTATTTCAGCAATTATTTATTTTTCTGACTGTGAATAATAATAATAATAATAATAATTTATTTATCAAAAACTTACAGTTTACAAATTTAGATGACAGCGAATTATATATAGGTACATATGGAACAGTAATCTGTATACAATATAAAAAACTCTGCCTCTTAAACTAGGAATATCCTGTATCTTAAGAGACAGCGTTTGGCCAATTAATTTAAAATGTTACACATGTGAACTTGGTCAACTGTCATTGTTTTGGTGTTTATTTTTATTTAAAACACCAAAACAATGACAGTTGACCAAGTTCACATGAATCATCATATAATGCGTAAACCATCCATTTTATAAAATAAAATCAAATAATACCACATTTTACTAAAATACAGCAATGTAATTAAATCGTAATTTAAACTGATCAGCTGTTTTTGTGCGCGGAGCGCAGAGGTCATTCCCGCCGGCGCGAGCGGTGCGTTGTATCGTTAGCAATCCATTGCGTACCGCGTAATTATGTTAATCAATGTAAAATCTTAATCTTGCAGTTTTATGATTATCTAATAGAAGTTCACGTCGAGATAAGTACCTATAGAAAAACGTCTTGCTAAAATTTTCGGTACGCTGTCCCTTAATCATAGTATATTATTTGTGTATAATATTATTTAAATTAACATTTTAAATTTTTTCTAGTATACTTATTAACAAAACTTCTTTTCCCTAGCCTTTATTATTCCCAAGTCACATGGGGTCGGCTTTTCTAGTCTAACCGGATTTGACTGGATATCAGTTTTTACACGGAGCGGTTAACCTAACCTAACCTGACCTCCGCAACCCGAAGGCTAACGATACGCTAAGGCTAGACCAGTGTCAGGATATAAGAGGGTACTCACTTTCCCAATAAGGACTGCCATAGATGTTAATGGCAGCCGGGACCAACGGCTTAACAAGCTCTCCGAGGCACGGAGCAGGCGATAATTGTCAATCAATACGCACATCATTTCGAAAAATCATATACCTTCAAAAAGTCAGAGGTGCGCGACGGTGTTAGGGACTAGTAGATATGGCCATATGGCGCCCTAATGTCTGATAACCAGATCAGCATGTTATTGAGTTACGATATTCTCAGTAGCTGAACGGACTCTAAAAATATTTCTGCCGTTATAGAATCGCTCCATATTTAATAATAATATAATATTCTACCACATACACATAACACCATCTAGCACAATCATCATCTCAGCCGAAAGACGTCCACTGCTGGACATAGGCCTCCCCCAAGGCTTTCCACACAGTCCGGTCTTGCATCTAACCGCTTCCCGCGACCCTTACCAGGTTGTCAGTCCACCTTGGGGGTCTACCCCTACTACGTCTTCCGATGCGTGACCGCCACTCCAGAATCTTTCTGCCCCAACGGCCATCAGTTCTGCGCGTTATGCCATGCTGAAGTGACGCCCACTGCCACTTCAGCATGGCTAACCAGAGAGCTATGTCGGCAGCTTTAGTTTGCCTGCGGTTCTCCTCATTTCTATGTATACAAAAAGTAATTATTTTGTATACGTACATATTGAGACAAGAAGACAACAAGTTACGCGTTGCTGTTGTGGTGGTTAATATAGTGCACAAACGTGTGCGGAAACACAAGTGAACTCTAATCCTTAATAGTCTAATCCATTAGTTCCCAAAGTGGTCCAGGTGGACCCCCAGAGGTCCACGGGAGACTCGACGAGGGTCTACGTTGGCGTGACAAAAAAATGGGGATCCACAATTCGTAAACGGAGGTCCACGAAAATGTATTTGCTTTCGATAGTGATGAACTAAAATGTTGGCTTGACTTCAGCTATCACTGTAAATATTCAGTACCAGTAGACTCGAAACTACCGATTTTTCGGTAAAAAAAAAAGGTCAACCCGCCTACTGTGATACAGTACAGATACAAGACAAGAATTAAAAAAAATGACATTCTTCACGAATATAAATACGAATGCCAAGGAATATGGTAGAAATATAGCTGCAGGGGGTCCACCGGGTCAGCTAAATTTTGAAAGTGGTCTATGAGAAAAAATGTCTGCGAACCTCTGGTCTAATCGAACGACAATCTGACACGACCTGAAAGAGAACATCCGCAAAGCCAACAGTGTAACGTGCGTATCAAGTCAGGAGAATGGCTCTCTGAATCCAGATTGCTACTAAGACAAGAAACTTAATATCATTTTTGTTCGTAATCCACAGCCATTATTAATTTATCTCTAAAACATTGAACTACTAAAAACCTTTCTTTTACGCGCTGTATTAATAAAAATATTCTTAATTGTAATTTGAAGACAATTATGCGTAGTTGTGTACCCTTAAAATTAAGTACGACAATTCCCCAATAAATGCCAAAATAATTTTAAAAGATTACTCTAATGCATGGGTATACATTTTTGCTGTTAGGGTGTCTATAAGGATGTGACGGATGTGAAGTTTTAGAACGATGTAAATGCGGATGTACATAAAATAAATATGAGTCGCTACATTTCTACCCTATATTTGTTACCGGCTCAGATACGAACCTTCAAGTGCGCGCCGCTTTAAACCTTATTTTACTTATCTTAACACTTAAAACTGATTGTTTGTCGGCTACGAATGGATTTGTTTTTGGTAAAGGACATGTCATAAAGTATAACGAAAATATAAACATACGATAGGTTAAACAGACGTTGTGCTGTCAGCAAAAGACCAGTCATGATTATTAGTTTTGTTAGTAGCACAGCGATATCTTTCCCTGAATAGGCTTTCAACACCTGTAGACTCCTTACGGTACTGCTTATCATAGGTGTCCCATAAGCTTATTTGTTACCTAAGTTGTGCAAGTGTCCGTATGAATAATATATTATCTGCCCTGTGTTAAACTGTCCCACTGCTGGGCATGGGCTTCTGGCTGGCTTCTTTTAGGTCGTTTTATCCGTTACATCCTCATAAATCCTTTAAAACTATCTCATCCGCGTCCATAACGGTAATGTATTGAGTTGCGCATAACGATGCATACGTTAAAAAGGATGTGACTGTAATGTTAACATATGTAACACAAAAGAAAATTAAATGAAAATTCGCTTAAATGTAATGTGTTTTACTAGTTTATGTACGATCATTTAATTTAGTTTCCAAATGTTTGTAGATGCATTTAAAATGTAATTAAAACTGTTGTATTACTTTTTTTTATGTATTTCGCATTATTTAATATTTCAAGTTAATAAAAAATATTAAATTTTATTTCTTGTTTTTATTGTAGAATAGCTTTTGCGCGCGGCTCCGCCCGCGTGGTACCTACATCAATAAAAAGTAGCCTATTTCCTTCTCCGGTTTTAAACTATATCCGTGCCAAATTTCATCCTAATCGGTTGAGTGCCGCTTTAGCCGTGAAAAGGTAACGGACAGAGTTACTTTCGAATTTATAATATTAGTTATGAAATCTCTATTTGCAGGGAAACTGCATTTGTTGTTTTAACACATAGATGGGCCTTTACCGTACTTCATCACGAAACTGTCCACACTAAACTGAGTGAGCTCACACATACATTTTCATGATAGAAAACGATAGTCCACGATTTTCATCATGAGTGAGCGTGATAATACTATATTTATAATTCAGATGTCATGTTGACAATGTGTTCTGACAACTTACCGTACAGAAACGTGACCGTATTTAAACGTAGTAGCGCATCTATGATTTAAATGTTTGGTTTGTCCTATTAAGACTGCGCCGAGCGTAAGACAGATAATGACAGAGCTCGTGCGGCGCATATTCAAATCGGCGCACGGCCGCCATAGTAAAATTGTATGGAGGATTTGAAGTGCTTTTTTTGATAAATATGTATCTTTATTGTCAACCAATAACTTAAATATTGGGACGGACAAATTGTAATATAACTATTTAGGTTTCGTTTAAGCTGTAAAATAGGATAGATTTCTACTGTTATAATCTAAAAATCACGTAACACGAGCTTACGTTTTTGCATTTTTCGAAATGTGCCAAAACAGGCGGTCACAGTTAAGTGAATAAAATCAACACTTTTTTTAAATACAATTATAAAATATACATTTACCATAACAATGAATGTGTTTACAATTACTCCGTGTAAAAAACTTAAAATAATTAATATTTTCGCCTACAAAATTACGTAAATTTGCACGAAAAATGCAAAAACGTAAGCTCGTGTTAGGTGATTTTAGATTATAACAGTAGAAATCTATTCTATTTTACAGCTTAAACGAAACATAAATAGTTATATTACAATTTGTCCGTTCCAAATATTTAAGTTATTGGTCGACAATAAAGATACATATTTATCAAAAAAGCACTTCAAATCCTCCATACAATTTTACTATGGCGGCCGCGCGCTGATTTGAATATGCGTCGTACGAGCTCTGTCATTGTCTGTCTTACGCTCGGCGCAGTCTTAACTGGCGGTCGTTCAGAATGCAATCGTGGGCTTTCGTTAGCTTCTCTTTTCGTGTCGCGAGTGTGTTGTGCTTATAAATACCCACGGTTCTCGCGCGCTTTATACTTTTATATTCTAAGCAACTCTCCATATTTATTTATATAAGGAATTTAATGAAACATATTAAAATAAATTGAGTGAAAAGTAATATATTAAATACAGAAATATCACGGTATCAGCATTTAATTAACATAAAGTAATTATCACATCATTATTATTCTTAGATATCATTTAAATGTATAGATTATTGATAGGTAACCGACAGTTGCCATTTACCGAATCCAATCCCAGTTACTTGTGAAGTGATAAGATTTTCTTTTCTGTAATGGAGATGGCCTAATTTCTTAGGGCACTCTGCCTAGCATCTAAAAATGTATGCACATTTACGAATTTTGCTTTATTTTAAATTTAGTATGCTTTAATATTAACTGTAAAAGTTACATAATCCACTAACTTCAGATTTCTTAGATATTAACTAGAATATAAGTTGGTCATGAACCTACTCGGGCTCATAACTCTCTTGTCTATTGTGATGTATTATATATAATCTAAAAAAAACAACCGCACGCGCACGCGCACGTTGCGAGTACAAAAGCCAAACGAAAAAAAAAGGGCGAGTGTCGTGCGATTGTCAAGCCTGTAGGTAATGTCGTTCCGTTTCGTTGTTACAAGAAAAAGTTATTTAAAACAATAATATTTCATAGCATTCGAGTGTGTTTTTTATTATGATTACGATAATGAATAATTATAATCATTGTACGGTACAAATAATTTTTAATGTAACTCTGATGGAATATTATTATTATAGCTTTACAGAGAATGGAACGTTTCTTCAAAATGGTCGAAACGCCGCAAACGCAGAACAACTATTTATGTTTAAATATTTATTCTGAAGTTGTACAAAAATATAAATAGACTTGTTATTTTCATTTCTATTTTTATTTATGTATATATAATTAGGCGTCTATTAATGTACATGTACGTACATGTATGCCACTAAGAAACTAGGCAGAAACTGGCCATGTCCTTCATATTTGGATTTATAACGAAGATATTGCAATTATTGTTTTAAGTAAGTAAGTAATAAGATATGCTTATGAACATCGTGAAGCTGCTCACTGACGGGTAAGTAGAAGAGATATATTAATGTATGGCAATATTTTAATTAGTAGGTATTCTTAATTATCAATCAAAATTATTTATAGCTTGATTAAAAACCCTTGCCATTTAAACATAAACAGATTCATCACCTTCATTCAATCGTTCTTTTAATAAGTCAACATATACGCGACTGTACATCGCGTCGAAAAAAAATAAGCTTGATTTTATCATTTTAGAAGCACCGACTAATTCTGGCGGTTTGTGACTAATTTCGACCAATTAACCACTAATTATTGGTGCAAACAGATTATCGCTAGGCATTGTGGTTTCGAAGATATTGAGGTGGCTGTGCCAAGGTGAGCGCTCATCTTGGCACCCCACCCTGAGAGTCCCTCATACGTTTCGCCCGTGATACTAGCGGGGAAGGAGTTAAATCGGGTTGCTCAATTTGTGTACCTAGGTCATGTCGTTAATGAGGACCTGACAGATGAATCAGGCATGGAGAGGGAACGTAGGGGGCTGACGATCTGTTGTTGCTGGCACTCAGATTTATCCGCTGCTCTAAAGATTTAAAGAAGACACTATTTAGGGCATATTGTCAGTCTTTTTATACTTGCAGTCTATGGACCAGCTGCACGCAGCGAGTAGTCTGTGCCCTGCGGGTCCAATATAACAATGCTTTCAGGTTGCTGATGGCATTGCCTTGTTTCTGCAGTCCATCAGCGATGTTCTGAAGCATAAGTGGACGGCTTTCACGCCATAATACGTAAGAGAGCAGCATCTCTGATGCGAAGGGTGAGAGACAGTCCCAACAGCTACCTGAGAGTTATTGCAGAATACATCCATAGTCTTATTTGGAGGCATTTGATAAGGATGCATATTTTGTAGGTTACTTGATTTTATTGCTTCTATTTAATCTTTTTTCTTTTGTATTTTTGTGTAAGTTACTATCATAGTTTTTAAGTTATACCATTGTACTACTAACACTTTCTGGGCCGAATAAAGTCTGAAAATAAATGTTTTGAATTGAATTGAATACCCCCTTATATCTTTTAAACGGGGGCTCGATCAATGCTGATATTTTGTGATCAATGTCGACTAATTATTGGTATAGTTAGATCTTCATTCGGTGCTGTGGAATGTTGTACATTGGAAATGTAAGGTATCTGAGCCAAGATGATCGCTCACTTTGGCACAGCCACCAATACCCCCTTGTATCTTTTAAACGGCGGACCGACCAATTGTAATATTTACGACCAATTTTGACAAATTATCCACTAATTCACTACGTGAATAGATTGCCAGTTTGTAATGGTGGCTGTGCCAAAATGAGTCATACCAAACAAATGACTTCACATTTGCATGTTATACATGTTAGGATTAATAAATAATTATTGATATTACTTAACTGTACTTATATGTATTTTCTTTTATTGTTCCAGGTTATGCTCAAGGACAGGTACGTTATAACAATTATTTATTAACCGCAATAAAATTTGATAGTAGGTAGATGTGCTCTCACCGTACTCAGATTTCATGAAAAAGTGTCCACACTAAGAAAAGTGAGCTCACACATTACATAAGAACGGTAGTGATGTTCATTATGAGTGAGCGTGATAATACTATATTTATAACTAGCCGACCCGCGCAACTTCGTCTGCTTCACATAAAAAAAATTGCCCCGTTTTGCAACATTTTTCATTGATGCTCCGCTCCTATTGGTCGTAGCGTGATGTTATATAGCTTATAGCCTTCCTCGATAAATGGGCTATTCAACACTAAAATAATTTTTAATTCGAACCAGTAGTTCTTGAGATTAGCGCGTTTAACCACTCTTCAGCTTTATAATATTAGTACAGATTGCACAAGTTATGCTATTACTGGTGGAAAAACAATTGTACACTGTTTTTTGGAAAAAAAATGATTAGTATTATAGTATATTTTGTTATTCTTCCAGCCCCAACAGTATATGCAGCCCCAACAGCAGCGGCCTGGAATGGGCGCGGGGACAGCGGTCGGGCTAGGGGCGGGAGCCCTCGCGGCCGGAGGCCTAGCGGGCTACGCGATGGGAGGAGGCTTCGGTGGCAACAGCCCAAACAGGGAACAGGTCAGTACTTATGGTCTATGGTACTATGGTCAAAATAATATTTTTAAAATAATTAACATCTTGGCGCAGATAACCAGTCTCGGTTATGATTGGCCGCCGTGACAGAAATTTGGTTTGGAGGACATTATTATGATTGTGAGAGTTGATCTTGATATATGAAGCGGCCATGAACAGATGCTGTATCTAAGCTAAGCTCATATTAATACTAACTTTAGACTATTTGAGACGCACGAGGGCCTAGTTCCTATATCAAAGAACGAGTAATTCTTGCTACGCATAGTTAAATTTTCCATATAATAATAATAATAATAATAATCTTTATTTATTCTCTCTCACACAGAAATTACAATAATGATAAAAACTTAAAGTAGATTTACATGACATAGGGTGAATCTGTGTGAGAGACTGGTATCTGCACTAGGTAGAAACCTGTATGACAGATTACCAGCCTCTCCTTACTCTGGATATGTGTCATGATGATGTAGGTGTCGAAAAAGTAATGAGGTGCATATTATACGTGAGGGGAATAAATGATATAATAAAATAAATGATATAATAAAAAAAAAAAAAAAAAAATAAGAAAAAAAAATTTAATATAAATAATAATAAAATTTTCTAGTTAAACTTGTACTAAAGAATTCTCTTCAGAAACTCATCTTTCGTAATACCCCGCCGAGGTTTCGGCCCGCCGTATGAAACGGCAGGCCACTACGCAAAGAGACCTACCCAAAGGCACTCACTCACTTATTAAACCCTACTGTCTCCCCCGTAGAGGGGAGACGGACACGAAACGGAGGCGCGCGTGGGAACACGCACGCCGCCTCTCGGACCTGGTGCTGAACGGATGGCGGGCAGGCCCACAAAGCCCACCACCCCCAGGTCAATCCTCAGGGTGGCTGGAGGTCATCTCGCGCCCTCCGGCGCCCGGTTCTGCGGTTGGGGAGAGGGTTTAAACGGTCCCTCTCCCGCTCCGCCACCTCCTTGATGGAAATGACGTCCTCACAAAAGGAGGCGACGGCGTTCCACGACCTCTCACTCCGGACCATAGACTGAACTATGGCCGGGAGCGAGAGGGCAACCAATCCGACTGCCGCGATCAACTCACGGCGCTGCGATGCCCAGGCGGGGCAAACCGCCAAATTGTGCAGCGCCGTGTCCTCAACTACGTCGCGGCAGTCGCCGCAGTGGTGACAGCCGGGCGTCTCTTGCCGGCGTATACGACACAGGAACTGGCCAAAACAACCGTGGCCAGTCATTACGTGTGTCAGCCGAAAGGCGAGGGCGCCATGCCGCCTCTCCAGCCACTCCTCAAACACGGGACTTACCGCCACGATCGTGGCGTGCCCATATTTACACTCATACGAGTTATTCCCTGAGTACCCCGATCCCCGAGGCCTCCGTCCCGGAGGACCCCGATTTATTTTTATTATCATGATAATTTTAACTAAGTCAGTTTAGCTTAAACGTACCATCAGCAGATGATATGTTAAATAACATTGTATTATTTACTAAAGTTATAATACTTAACTTTAAGGATCAGGAAAAAATTATAAAGTCTTGCTTGATAAAGATAAATATTATAATTAGAGCAATCACAGGTATTATTATTATCACAATAGTCCCTTTTTCAAAACAGAAATACAAAATACCTACAAGTTTGGTTTGATAATATTGTAACATTTATTTTATATATTTGCTACATATCATTCAAACTATTACAATTACTTGAAATTAAACTGCTATGTACGGATTTTATCGCGTTGTTTATTTGACACTTTATTACAAAATTTTGTAATAAAGTGTCAAATAAACAACGCGATAAAATCCGTATATAGCAGTTTAATTTCAATGAATAATATTCGCGTAAATAGAAGACAATATTATATTACAATTACCTCTATTAAAACTATGATACGACATTGTACAAAATTTCAAATAAACTATTTTCGTCTTATTTATTTTAAACACATACATTAAAACACATATGTCGACGGAACAAGCTGAAAACAATAGAACAATAAATAAAATAAATGTAATCAAAGTTATCGTATTCGGGGTTCTCCGGGACGGTAGCCTCGGAGATTGGGGTACTCAGAGAATAACCCACTCATACACACTCAAACATCCTTATAAACACCCACATACATACACTTTTTTAAAGCAGACACTTGCAAATGTTGTATTTCCACTATACAATAAAGAAAGAAAATTTTCTCCATACAGTACAAATTAGAGATAGTGAATATCTCTAATTTGTACTCAAAATTTTTCTCACTATTTATCCTTCGATGAAAATATCAATGATTGTAGCCATTTGTGAGGCTTATATAAGTTACTATCGGAAGCTAGCACCAACTTCTAACATACAGGTCCACGCCTAGTTTAGAAGTCAGGGTCTCCAGTTAGTAATGTATACAGTACGCGTTATACAGTGGACCCCTGGTAATTCGGCCCCTGTCTAAAGGTCATAGCACACATATCAACTCGGAAAGGGATCGTCACTGTATCGCCTTTCGCCTCGCCGTCAACCTAAATATAGTGAAAAGTGAATGAAGCCAGAGAAGTGTATCAGGATCGTAGCAAATGGAAATCCGTAGTCTCTGCCTACCCCTCTGGGAAACAGGCGTGAATCTATGTATGTATGTATGTATGTCAACCTAACGTAAAACACGTAACCAAAGCGGATCAGCAGCTCCGGTACGTCGACTCGGCTACGGCTAGGCGACGCCGCGCTCACTTAAATCATATTAATATGGATATTTTCTCAGTTCTTCGATGAGTTAATCCCTATTCATCGTTACTTTTTGTTTGAAATCTAACCTATAAATTTAATAAAACACGCGCGCAACACGACTGTTTTTTGTCTTGTGAATGACAGCACGTTCGGCAGCAGTAGTGCACGGAGAGACGTAAGCGCGGGGACGACGAGATGTAAGCGCGGGGACTGCAAGTTGACCACGCACCGAACCGCGGTTTGTGAGCCTGTCCCGAGGCGAGGCGATTACGTTACGATTCCGATTAGTGTGCGTTGCAGTAGAGAGTTTCATACAAAGAATACTGCACGGCTCGAGTTTATACGGTGACGATCCGTTTCTGAGTTGATATTTGTCCGATGACCTTAATCCGGCACCCACTGTAATCCGACATGCCTATCACTGTACATAAAATTGATTTCGGAAAATCTTCACTAATCTAATGCATGATTGAACAGGTTGTAACTTGTACGCGCCACCACTATTGCGCTTGACGTGTTGTAGTTCAAATAGAATGTTATCACTGATTGGTAATTTGTCAGATTACATTACAAGGATCTCTTTTTTAAAAAAGGGCCGGCGTATAGGGGTCTTTGGCAGTACTGTATAATCCAACAAATTCGATAGTCCGACACCGCTCTACAAAACTTTTGTCGGATTACCAGAGGTCCACTGTATTTTGTTTGCTTTGTAGTGTCAAAATTAACTGTCCGTAGGTAAAACGGTCTTATGGATAGGAACCAGGCTATAATGAGATTAAATTCGGCTGATGCTCATTCCAAATATAGCTTGTTTTCCCCTAGTGAACAGCAAAAACAAACATTTTGCTTTCCACCGTCGATATGTTTAAAAATAGCATTAGCCACCTTATCCCGCCCTCCCCTTTCCTATCCAGAACAAGTCGTGCTGGGCTCAGATGCCATCCTTACACGGTAGAGTCGATTAAAGCACCAACAAGTTTGTGTTGCCACAGCAGTTGTGCCGCGTATGTTGCAGGGTATGACCGGGCCTCCCATCGACGGAACTGCAGGCACTGTCCCCGGCACAAATTTAGGACCGAACGATGTAAGCCCGAACGTAAATATCCATAACGAAGACGTAGGTGACAATAATATTATTAGCCATCAAAGTTGATGATGAAAATGTAGTCAACGATGATGTAGCTTTCAAAGTTGATGATAAAAATGTAATCAACGATTATGTAGCTTTCAAAGTTGATGATAAAAATGTATTTAACGATGATGTAGCTTTCAAAGTTGATGATAAAAATGTAGTCAACGATTATGTAGCTTTCAAAGTTGATGATGAAAATGTAGTCAACGATTATGTAGCTTTCAAAGTTAATAATAAAAATGTAGTCACCGATTATGTAGCTTTCAAAGTTGATTATGAAAATGTAGTTAACGATGATGTAGCTGTCAAAGTTGACGATGATAATGTAGCCAATGTTAATGATGATCAGAATGTAGTTAAGGAGATTGTAGATGTTGATGATGATTTCTTAGATCATGATAACGACAACATTAATGGCGAAAATGTAGCCAATGAAAACGTAGGCGACAATGTCGATGGCGAAAATTTTACCAATGAAGACTTAGGCGATAGCGTGGCTAATCTAGGTATGTCAACCTGTACAATCGAAGGCGACGGCGGAATTGAAGGAGACCACGATAAGGCTCAAGTCGTTGATGAAGATGCTTGCAAGTTGGAATCAGAAGAAGGGGTCAGTTGTTAGTAGGGAACCCGTAGGGAGGGCAAACAACCATGGAGCATATTATACCTATAACTACATATACCATGTCTTATAAAAGCGAATAATCAATCAAGGTCAACTATTGTTGCATCTGAATAATTATTTATAGCTAGCTTTTGCTCGGACACTGTACTTTTTTTGGACGAACGCAACCCGATGTCTCTGTCTGTACCCCTGACAACGTGTGTGCGAAATTTCATAATGATCGGTCGAGTAGTTAAGGCTTGAAGTGTAACAAACAAAATCACATTCACGTTTATATAATTAGATTTTTAACCAATAAGATCACATCTTACGATAAACGCTCGTTTCCAGATTCGCTATAAATTCTGTTGCTACATTGTTAGTAGTATGAATACGAAAAAAAGTAAGAACGAATGCAGTTGAAGCGACTTCACACAAACCCAGAAATTAAGACACTCTTTAAAAGATGGCGCTGTGCACAATTACAAACTAATTCATACAATCCTGAATCTCGCAAGTGAAGTTTACTACGACTATATACTGGGTGTAAGGGACGGCGTACCGCAAAACTGAAATAGTAGATTCAGACCATTATTCTGAGTTAAAATCGTTGGAATTTTCGTCAGAAATATCAATATTTTTTGCAAATTTTCATTTTCTTGACTGTGAATCATAACATAATACATAAACCATCCAATTTATTGAATAAAAAATCAAAGAATACCACATTTTACTAAAATACAGCAATGTAATTAAATCGTCATGATTTAAACTTATCAGCTGTTTTTATGCGAACGGAACACAAAGGTCATTCACGCCGGCGCGTGCGGTGCTTTGTATTGGTAGCAATCCATTGCGTACCGCGTAATAATGTTAATCAATATAAAATCTTAATCTTGCGTTTTTATGATTAATACGTATAAAATGACGTCTTGCTAAAGTTTTCGGTACGCCGTCCTTTACATCCAGCATATGTTCCCGACATTAAAAGTCGGGCCGCGGCCGCTCCCTTCGTGTTGGAGGTACACATTAATTTTATATCGGCTGGATTCTTGCTCGCTATACACATGTATCTATCTTTAAATGCGTCTGTTTTCTTGCATTGTATAATACAGTAATTTTTTGTACATATTACTGACGACACAGGTAAAAGTATTGCTTCATGGTTGTAATTTTCCCCTTTTTTACTATTTAAGTGTTTCGCTTGTCATGACTTTGTAGCCATTGAAAAGGTATTTAGTAACTGCTTAACATGATTGAGTATTATCTTTAGAGTATACATAAGGTATATATACAGTGTGTCCGGTCATGGACTAGCGATATTCTAAATACTTATATAACAACTATTTTAATACACAAATACATTTGGGTCAATCCACATCCTATGTGGCAGTCATTTTATTTTTTTAGTTAAAACATGCGGGGCTTTCTTTGCGGACCGCCGATAGAAGTGAAAACTAAGTAACTTGTGAATTGTATCGTCGAGCTATTAGATTATTATTTTTGAATTTTGAATCCATTCGGTGACGATGTCGCGAGTTCCATGATTATTGTTCACTCAAAAAGTGCTCAACGCGCCTTTAGTAGATTTCACTTCAAAAATCTCCATGTGTGTACAAAAAAAAACATACATATCTCCCGAAGTTTTCATCATATTGAGATAAAAATTGGCTAATTCGCAGGGCAACAATACTGACTACCGTCTACAATACAAAACAATGTGTTCAAATGTCCACGTTTTTTTTAAAACATATGAATCTCAATAAATACCCTCAGAAAATTAACAAATTATTGTAAATTATTGCAATTGAGTATTAAAATAGTTGATATAAGTATTAAGAATATCGCTAGCCCATGACCAGACACATATAACTACAGAGCGAGCGTACTCACGCATAAACCAGGAATTATTAATGTATGGCAAATTTTTTTTTCCAAAATATCATATCAGAAACTATTTTCCGCAAATTGTCATTTGACAAAAGTAAAGTAATTGATTAAGAAATAATTACTTGATCATGTTTCATTTTTAACCGACTTCAAAAAAAAGGCGGCCGTTCTCAATTCGACTGTATGTTTTTCCTTTTTTTTGTGTGTTACATCATAACTTTTCCCTAGGTGAACCGATTTTGATGATTCTTTTTATTTGAAAGCTGGTGCTTTCCATTTGGTCCCATTTAATTTTGATCAAGATCTGACCATTCGTTTTCGAGTTATCCTTAATAATGCGTATTTGGCTACATTGATGATGTTCTCATTTTTGGCAAGAACAAAATAAACAACTGTGCAGGATGGTTTGGAAGCCCTTCGTAGTGTTTCGAAGTAGCCCTATTGTAATTTGGTGATGTTCTGATGAAGATCTTGGGTTTTATACAGCGGAATTCTTTGATAAATGACAGCAAATCTGCCGTGATTGCTACAATCACATACATATATGTATATGTATTGATTACACAATTCCAAATTGGTTATTGACAGCATTTAATAGTATGAAGTTAACGTGCAACTCAACATGGTATACACAAAAAAGCTAATAACAAAATTATTTTTACAATACAACTTTTAATATGACGCTGAAGCCAATAGGCACCGGAACCCCGGAATAAAACATATCGTCCCAACCTTATTTGGAATTATCATGATATGCACTTTGGCCAAAAATGATTGAAACGGTATACCGCTTAAAACAGTTTTCATGTAAGCCCGCATTTTCGTAAGTCTATTTTTGCGATCTTCACAAGTCTCTTTTGAAATGGCCCTGGAGGTAGATTTCCTATTTTGAGAGAAGCGTTTCTCCCTTTCTTCGTTTGTCTCATTTATTTGATTCTACACATATATTAATTATTTTTTGTTTGGTTCATCTCTAATAAATATTTTAATAATTGTTTGTTAGTCATAAACAAGAATACCCAATAATCTTTTACACCTTTGTGAATTTTTTTGTTTCTGAATATTCTTTCGTGAAGTCGGCTTTTGATTTTGTTAAAATTTTTGTTTATTTCTCGATTTTAGTGAATCTGAAATTCGATAACTTATTTTATTTGTTTGAATATGGGTAGACCTACTTAACGCGCTGCTCATATGAGACAGCGCTGTTTAAATGAGACATATGAAGAAAGGGAGAAACGCCTATCTCAAAATAGGAATTCTACCTCCAGAGCCATTTCAAAAGCGACTTGTGAGGGCCGGAAAAATAGGCTTTCAAAATTAATGAATTACGTGGTATATCACCGAAGATCTTCACCAGAACATTACCAAATTAGAATTGGACCAGTATTTTATTGTTCATTTTACATCGGCATAAGATGAGAACATCATCAATGTAGCCGAAGTTAAACAAATACGCATTATTAGGAATAAATCAAAAACTACTAGTCAGGTCTTAATCAAATTTAAATGGGACCAAGCGGAAAGCATTAGCTTTCAAAAAAAAATTAATCGAAATCGGTTCACCTAGAAAAGGGATATGAGGTAACACAAATAGAAAAAAAAAACATACTGTCGAATTGAGAACCTCCTCCTTTTTTTGAAGTCGGTGTAGAAGTCAGGGTCTCCAGTTTGTAATGTATACATTAAGTGCTATACAATTGGACCCCTGGTAATTCGGCCCCTGTCACACATATCAACTCGGAAAGGGATCGTCACCGTATCGCCTTTCGCCTCGCCGTCAACCTAACGTAAAAACACGTAACCAAAGCGGATCAGCAGCTCCGGTACGTTGACTCGGATACGGCTGGGCGACGTCACGCTCACTTAAATCTGTTGAAATTAGAAAATTGAACCCTAGCTTAAAGACTCATTTTATATATATTCTAAGACAATCTGTCATTCGGTGTCAATGTAAAAAAATCTCTCAAAGTAAAACTGCGTTTCGTAAAACAAAAACTCTTTATTTTCATTTCTAACCACACCAACTGTTTTTTGCTTAAAAGTAAAATAGTGAAAGTGAAGAGTGCTAAATTGCTAAAATCAATACAAAACAAAGTAGTTCAGTATAACCTCAAAACTCGGCACGTGTTTTCAATATTCTTCATCAGCAAAAATGTCGTCAAATAATACGATGGCACTGATTGAAAAGCTGACTGGAAGAGAAAACTATCCAACGTGGAGATTTGCAGTACAAACCTACCTCGAACATGAGGAATTATGGAGTTATATCACCACGAAAGACAATGAAACCATTGATTCCAAACTTGATATAAAAGCGAAGTCGAAAATTATCGTATTACTGCATCCCATCAGTTATGTACATATACAAGAAGCCAAAACAGCTAAAGAAGTTTGGAATAATTTAGCCAAAGCTTTCGACGACAAAGGTTTGACACGCCGAGTTGGTCTGTTGAGAGATTTGATCAATACAACGCTTGAAAATTGTCTGAATATTGAAGATTATGTTAACAAGATCATGACCACTGCTCATAAGTTAAGGAACATTGGTTTTAAAGTCAATGACGAATGGTTCGGGACTTTATTACTTGCCGGCTTACCAGTAATGTATCAACCAATGATCATGGCACTTGAAAGCTCCGTTGTGACAATAACAGCTGATTTCGTGAAATCAGCTGTTATTGTGTGAATGGAACAGTCGCAAGAGGAAGACCTAGACGAACGTTTCTTGATCAGATCGGCGGCGTTTTGGACAAAGGCCAGGTTAAGAGCACCTTGAACCGACGGGCGTGTATGAGGAATGTGATGAAAGTGAATGAAGCCAGAGAAGTGTGTCAGGATCGTAGCAAATGGAAATCCGTAGTCTCTGCCTACCCCTCTGGGAAACAGGCGTGAATCTATGTATGTATTCGTGAAAACTAAGTTTCTGCAAGATGTGAGAAACTCTTAGTCTAGTGCATTGTACGTTAAAAGCAAGGAGAATCAGATTGTCAAACAAGCTCAAGATAAAAATAAAACTGGTTAAGGTCCAAGGTGCTACGTGTGCAATAAATATGAGCACATAGGTCAAAATTGCCGAAATAAGAAAAACGAGCGGAAGTCTAATGAGAACACAGATTCTGGTTAGGTCGCCGTGTTTTCTGCAACAACAAACAACGACAATAATTGGTACATTGATTATATGGACAATAAATTGTGACTTGCTCTACGATGAAATTACACCTCCAATTTCTACAATAAGAGTAGCTAATGACAAGAAGCTAGTTGTGAAGGCCTGTGGAAAGGTAAATCTTAATGTTGTCAACATGCAAGACCAGTTGGACACTATCAAGGTACAGAATGTTCTCTACGTTCCTGAGTTGGTTACCAACCTTCTCTCTGTCAGTAAAATAATAAATAGTGGCTGTCAAGTACAATTTGACAAACAAGGCTGTAAAATACTGAATAAAACAAACAAGCAAGTTGGAGCTGCTAAAATGATAAATAATATGTACAGGCTAGTTACACAAAGTATTCCAGCATACATATCTGCTTCAACAGATAATTATTCTTATCTATGGCATCAGAGAATGGCACATTTAAATTTTGAAGACTTGAATAAGTTTATTAGTTAGACTGACAGTAGTCAGAAAGTGCAGGAGTCAAACTAGAAAATATAGACAAAGTGATATGCATCTCATGTTTGAAAGGAAAGCAAACAAGATTCCCATTCCTTTCAGAAGGTTCCCGAGTACAAGCAAAGCTAGAACTTATTCACTTCGATGTCTGTGGTCCAATGGAGACACCGTCTCTTGGAGCTCCTCCAAGAGACTCGCTACTTTTTTACAGGTAAGTATTAGTTGAAAATCAACTTGATTTGACAATAAAAACTGTCCGCACAGATAATGGGACTGAGTATCTAAGCAATGAATTTCAAGCTTTTCTCAAGAAATCTGGAATTGTACATAAAACTTCCACTCCGTACACGTCACAACAAAATGGCTTAGCGGAAAGGATGAACCGCACATTGTTAGAAAGAACCAGATGTATGCTCTTAAATGCAGAACCACAGAAGCATTATTGGGCAGAATCTGTGTCAACTGCAGCTTACATCACGAATAGATGTCCAACAATGGCTTCAGCCTTCTTAACACCGGAAGAGATGTGGAGTGGTAAAAACCAGATATCACACATATGAAAATTTTTGGCTGTGAAGCGATTGTATATATTCCAAAAGAAAAAGCTAAGAAGTGGGACTCAAAGACAAATGAAATGACATTCAATGGATACAGTGAACAAACCAAAGGATGGAGGCTTTTAGATCCCAAAACAGGAAAAGTCATTGTAAGCAGAGACGTTATTTTTCTAGAAAGCTCAGTAAAAATAAATTATGCTGTGGTACCATTATCAGAGTCAGCCCCAAATACCTGTGAAGATACTTCTATAACTGTAGAAAGTATTTCTGACAGTGACACAACTTTACAGAATTTGTCTGAAAGCATTGAAGATACTAAAGATGAATCCAGTGATGATTTTTTACTCAGATGAAGGATCTTTGTATGAACCAGAGATAAATATAGATCATACGGAATGAATGTCAAATGTAACTACAAGATCTAAAGCAAGATTGAGTAAAATGCAAGGAAGTACCTATTTTTGTACAGAAGAAATTGCAGGACAGGAAAATGTCCCACAGACATATATGATGAAACAATGTCTAATGAAAATGTTAATGCTGCCAAATGGAAGCAATCAATTGAGGAAGAGCTCAGGCACATGCAAAGAATAAAACTTGGCAATTGATTGAGAAACCTAAAAGATTTGATTGGCTGTAAATAGGTCTTCAGAATAAAACATGAGCCATCTGGTCCGCTTTATAAGTCAAGATTATGTGCTAAAGGATGTAGCCAAAAAAAGGCATTGATTATGAAGAGATATACTCTACTACAGTGAGATACGATTCAGTACGAGTCTTACTTTCAGAAGTAGCGCAACATAATTTAAATAATATTCAGTTTGATGTCAAAACTACATTCTTATATGGTGATGTCAAAGAAGACATATACATACATGTCACCGCCTGAAGGTTTGGATACTTATTCAAATATGGTATGTAAACTCAACCGTTGTCTTTATGGTCTCAAACAAGCACCACGGTGTTGGAACCAAAAGTTTGATACATCGCTGAAGAAATTTGGTTTCAACAATAGTCATGCAGATAGGTGTTTGTACGTTGGAAATGTAAATAACAACAAAGTTTATTTATTATTGTATGTTGATGATGGGCTTCTACTTTCTAAGTCAAAGGGTTAATTAAATACAGTAACGCATGAATTAAAGCAAAATTTCGAAATTAAACAGTGTGATCCAAAGAACTTTGTAGGATTACAAATTGAAAAAATCTGAAGGATATATCTTTATTCATCAGTCAAAATATATTAAGAGACTACTGTATAAATATAACATGCAAGATGGTATCGTATCTTATCTTATCTTGTTACGGGGGCCAGTCAGTGTAGACCGGCGACACTTCGATCCAGTGGGATCTTTTGTGTCGGCCCCGATATCCATCCCTTAGTTATCTCCCTATGAATGTACTGCATCAGTCGCAGCGTACACTTCAGAGGGAGAAGTCTTCAGAGTTCGGATATGCCAATTCCATCAGACCCATCCTTAGTCCAGCCAACGCATCACATTCACACAGTAGGTGTAATATGGACTCGTCCCGTTCACCACAGGCTCTGCAGATCAAATTGTTTGCCAAACTCAATCTGCACAGGAAGTCATTGGTGCCAAAGTGACCAGTAAACGCTCCTGTGAGCAAGGCGTATCGGGCCCTTTTTGTACCCGCAGAACTTCCGGGTGAAGCCCGTGGCTCTGTTTGCAATGAATTTCTTGGAGTGTTCCAGACCCCTAAGGGCCATCCACTCCAGCCTGTGTTTATCATTGCCATGTGCATTCATAGCTGCCTTGACGGTACTCTCAGAGAGTCCTACGAATGGCTCGGGGCCAACAAATAGTTGCTCCGAGCCTAATATAATGCATGATTAAACAGGTTGTGACTTGTACGCGCCACCACTATTGCGCTTGACGTGTTGTAGTTCAAATAGAATCTTATCACTGATTGGTAATTTGTCAGATTAGATTACAAGGACCTCTTTTTCAAAAAAAGTCCGGCGTATAGGGGTGTTTGGCAGTACTGTATAATCCAACAAATTCGATAGTCCGACACCGCTCTACAAAACGTTTGTCGGATTACCGGAGGTCCACTGTATTTTGTTTGCTTTGTTTGTAGTGTCAAAATTAACTGTCCCTAGGTAAAGCAGTCTTATGAATCGGAAGCAGGCTATAATGAGATTAAATTCGACTGATGCTCATTCCAAAAATAGTTTGTTTTCCTCGTAGTGAACAGCAAAAACAATAATTTTGCTTCCCACCGTCGATAGGTTTAAAAATAGTATTAGCCACCTTATACCGCCCTCCCCTTCCCTATCCAGAACAAATCGTGCCGGGCACAGATGCCATCCTTACACGGTAAAGACGATTAAAGTACCAACAAGTTTGTGTTGCCACAGCAGTTGTGCCGCGTATGTTGCAGGGTATGGCCGGACCTCCCATCGCCGGAGCTGCAGGCCCCGACGCAAATTTAGGACCGAACATGTACGATGTAAGCCCAATCGTAAATATCCATAACGAAGATGTAGGTGACAATATTGATGATGATTACTTAGTTGATGACGTAGCCATCAAAGATGATGATGAAAATGTAGTCAACGATGATGTAGCTTTCAAAGTTGATGATAAAAATGTAGTAAACGATGATGTAGCTGTCAAAGTTGATAATGAAAATGTAGCCAATGTTAATGATGATCAGAATGTAGTTAAGGAGATTGTAGATGTAGATGATGATTTCTTAGATCATGATAACGACAACATTGATGGCGAAAATGTAGCCAATGAAAACGTAGGCGACAATGTCGATGGCGAAAATTTTGCCAATAAGGACTTAGACAACAGCGTGGCTAATCTAGGTATGTCAGCCTGTACAATCGAAGGCGACGGAGGAATTGAAGGAGACGACGATAAGGCTCAAATCGTTGATGAGGATGCGTGCAAGTTGGAATCAGAAGAAGGGGTCAGTTGTTATGAGTTTAGGGAGGGAAAACAACCATGGAGCATATTATACCTATAACTACATATACCATGTCTTATAAAAGCGAATAATCAATCAAGGTCAACTATTGTTGCATCTGAATAATTATTTATAGCTAGCTTTTGCTCGGACACCGTACTTTTTTTGGATGAACGCAACCTGATGTCTCTGTCTGTACCCCTGATAACGTGTATGCAAAATTTCATAATGATTGGTCGAGTAGTTAAGGCTTGTAGTGTAACAAACAAAATCACATTCGCGTTTATATAATTAGATTTTTAACCAATAAGATCACATCTTATGATACACGCTCGTTTCCAGACTCGCTATAAATTCTGTTGCTACATTGTTAGTAGTATGAATACGAAAAAAGTAAGAACGAATTCAGTTGTAGCGACTTCACACAAACCCAGAAATTAAGACACTCTTTAAAAGATGGCGCTGTGCACAATTACAAACTAATTCATACAATCCTGAATCTTGCAAGTGAAGTTCACTACGAGCTACTATATGTATATGGGTGTAAGGGACGGCGTACTGAAAACTGAAGTAGTAGGTTCAGACCATTATTCTGAGTTAAAATCGATGGAATTTTCTTCAGAAAAATCACAATATTTGAAAATTTTCATTGTGCTGACTGTGAATCATAACATAATACATAAACCATCCAGTTTATTAAATGAAAATCAAAGAATACCACATTTTACTAAAATATAGCAATGTAATTAAATCGTCATGTTTTAAACTGATCAGCTGTTTTTATGCGAGCAGAACACTGAGGTCATTCCCGCCGGCGCGAGCGGTGCGTTGTATTGGTAGCAATCCATTGCGTACCGCGTAATAATGTTAATCAATATAAAATCTTAATCTTGCGTTTTTATGATTAATAGAAGTATGTATAAAATGACGTCTAGCTAAAGTTTTCGGTACGCCGTCCCTTACACCCAGTATATGTACCCAACATTAACAGTCGGGCCGCGGCCGCTCCCTTCGTGTTGAAGGTACACATTAATTTTATATCGGCTGGATTCTTGCTCGATATACACATGTATCTATCTTTAAATGCGTCTGTTTTCTTGCATTGTATAATACAGTAATTTGTTGTACATATTGACTAAAAGTATTGCTTCATGGTTGTAATTTTCCCCTTTTTTACTATTTAAATGTTTCGCTTGTCATGACTTTGTAGCCATTGAAAAGGTATTTAGTAACTGCTTAGCATGATTGAGTATTATCTTTAGAGTATACACGAGGTATACATACAGTGTGTCCGGTCATGGACTAGCGATATTCTAAATACTTATATAACAACTATTTTAATACGCAAATACGCTCTTCATCCACTTCCTATGTGGCAGCCATTTTATTTTTTAGTTAAAACATGCGGGGTAGTCTTTGGGGACCGCCGATAGAAGTGAAAACTAAATAACTTGTGAATTGTATCGTCGAGCTATTTAGATTATTATTGTTGAATTTTGAATGCGTCCGGTGGCGATGACGCGAGTTCCATGATTTTTGTTCACCCAAAAAGTGCTCAACGCGCCTAAAGAAGATTTCACTTCAAAAATCTCCATGTGTGTACAAAAAAAATCATACATATCTCCCAAAATTTTGATCATATTGAGATAAAATTGGCTAATTCGGAGGTCAACAATACTGACTACCGTCTACAATACAAGCAATGTGTTCACATGTCTATGAATTTTTTTAAACATATGAATCTCAATAAATACCCTCAGAAAATTAACAAATTATTGTAAATTATTGCAATTGAGTATTAAAATAGTTGATATAAGTATTAAAAATATCGCTAGCCCATGACCGGACACATATAACTACAGAGCGATCGTACTCACGTATAAACCATGAATTATTAATGTATGGACAAAAAACTTTTCCCGAAATATCACATCAGAAACTATTTTCCGAAAATTTTCATTTGACCTAAAACATTTGTCAAAGCAACTTATTGCAAATTTTCAGTTAGCAAATTCTTTTTTGGCAAGTAATTGATTAAAAAATAATTACTTGATCATGTTTCATTTTTAACCGACTTCAAAAAAAAGGCGGCCGTTCTCAATTCGACTGTATGTTTTTCCTTTTTTTTGTGTGTTACATCATAACTTTTCCCTAGGTGAACCGATTTTGATGATTCTTTTTATTTGAAAGCTGGTATTTTCCATTTGGTCCCATTTAATTTTGATCGAGATCTGACCATTTGTTTTCGAGTTATCCTTAATAATGCGTATTTGGCTACATTGATGATGTTCTCATTTTTGGCAAGAACAAAATAAACAACTGTGCAGGATGGTTTGGAAGCCCTTCGTAGTGTTTCGAAGTAGCCCTATTGTAATTTGGTGATGTTCTGATGAAGATCTTGGGTTTTATACAGCGGAATTCTTTGATAAATGACAGCAAATCTGCCGTGATTGCTACAATCACATACATATATGTATATGTATTGATTACACAATTCCAAATTGGTTATTGACAGCATTTAATAGTATGAAGTTAACGTGCAACTCAACATGGTATACACAAAAAAGCTAATAACAAAATTATTTCTACAATACAACTTTTAATATGACGCTGAAGCCAATAGGCACCGGAACCCCGGAATAAAACATATCGTCCCAACCGTATTTGGAATTATCATGATATGCACTTTGGCCAAAAATGATTGAAACGGTATACCGCTTAAAACAGTTTTCATGTAAGCCCGCATTTTCGTAAGTCTATTTTTGCGCTCTTCACAAGTCTCTTTTGAAATGGCCCTGGAGGTAGATTTCCTATTTTGAGAGAAGCGTTTCTCCCTTTCTTCGTTTGTCTCATTTATTTGATTCTACACATATATTAATTATTTTTTGTTTGGTTCATCTCTAATAAATATTTTAATAATTGTTTGTTAGTCATAAACAAGAATACCCAATAATCTTTTACACCTTTGTGAATTTTTTTGTTTCTGAATATTCTTTCGTGAAGTCGGCTTTTGATTTTGTTAAAATTTTTGTTTATTTCTCGATTTTAGTGAATCTGAAATTCGATAACTTATTTTATTTGTTTGAATATGGGTAGACCTACTTAACGCGCTGCTCATATGAGACAGCGCTGTTTAAATGAGACATATGAAGAAAGGGAGAAACGCCTATCTCAAAATAGGAATTCTACCTCCAGAGCCATTTCAAAAGCGACTTGTGAGGGCCGGAAAAATAGGCTTTCAAAATTAATGAATTACGTGGTATATCACCGAAGATCTTCACCAGAACATTACCAAATTAGAATTGGACCAGTATTTTATTGTTCATTTTACATCGGCATAAGATGAGAACATCATCAATGTAGCCGAAGTTAAACAAATACGCATTATTAGGAATAAATCAAAAACTACTAGTCAGGTCTTAATCAAATTTAAATGGGACCAAGCGGAAAGCATTAGCTTTCAAAAAAATATTAATCGAAATCGGTTCACCTAGAAAAGGGATATGAGGTAACACAAATAGAAAAAAAAAACATACTGTCGAATTGAGAACCTCCTCCTTTTTTTGAAGTCGGTGTAGAAGTCAGGGTCTCCAGTTTGTAATGTATACATTAAGTGCTATACAATTGGACCCCTGGTAATTCGGCCCCTGTCACACATATCAACTCGGAAAGGGATCGTCACCGTATCGCCTTTCGCCTCGCCGTCAACCTAACGTAAAAACACGTAACCAAAGCGGATCAGCAGCTCCGGTACGTCGACTCGGATACGGCTGGGCGACGTCACGCTCACTTAAATCTGTTGAAATTAGAAAATTGAACCCTAGCTTAAAGACTCATTTTATATATATTCTAAGACAATCTGTCATTCGGTGTCAATGTAAAAAAATCTCTCAAAGTAAAACTGCGTTTCGTAAAACAAAAACTCTTTATTTTCATTTCTAACCACACCAACTGTTTTTTGCTTAAAAGTAAAATAGTGAAAGTGAAGAGTGCTAAATTGCTAAAATCAATACAAAACAAAGTAGTTCAGTATAACCTCAAAACTCGGCACGTGTTTTCAATATTCTTCATCAGCAAAAATGTCGTCAAATAATACGATGGCACTGATTGAAAAGCTGACTGGAAGAGAAAACTATCCAACGTGGAGATTTGCAGTACAAACCTACCTCGAACATGAGGAATTATGGAGTTATGTCACCACGAAAGACAATGAAACCATTGATTCCAAACTTGATATAAAAGCGAAGTCGAAAATTATCGTATTACTGCATCCCATCAGTTATGTACATATACAAGAAGCCAAAACAGCTAAAGAAGTTTGGAATAATTTAGCCAAAGCTTTCGACGACAAAGGTTTGACACGCCGAGTTGGTCTGTTGAGAGATTTGATCAATACAACGCTTGAAAATTGTCTGAATATTGAAGATTATGTTAACAAGATCATGACCACTGCTCATAAGTTAAGGAACATTGGCTTTAAAGTCAATGACGAATGGTTCGGGACTTTATTACTTGCCGGCTTACCAGTAATGTATCAACCAATGATCATGGCACTTGAAAGCTCCGTTGTGACAATAACAGCTGATTTCGTGAAATCAGCTGTTATTGTGTGAATGGAACAGTCGCAAGAGGAAGACCTAGACGAACGTTTCTTGATCAGATCGGCGGCGTTCTGGACAAAGGCCAGGTTAAGAGCACCTTGAACCGACGGGCGTGTATGAGGAATGTGATGAAAGTGAATGAAGCCAGAGAAGTGTGTCAGGATCGTAGCAAATGGAAATCCGTAGTCTCTGCCTACCCCTCTGGGAAACAGGCGTGAATCTATGTATGTATTCGTGAAAACTAAGTTTCTGCAAGATGTGAGAAACTCTTAGTCTAGTGCATTGTACGTTAAAAGCAAGGAGAATCAGTTTGTCAAACAAGCTCAAGATAAAAATAAAACTGGTTAAGGTCCAAGGTGCTACGTGTGCAATAAATATGAGCACATAGGTCAAAATTGCCGAAATAAGAAAAACGAGTGGAAGTCTAATGAGAACACAGATTCTGGTTAGGTCGCCGTGTTTTCTGCAACAACAAACAACGACAATAATTGGTACATTGATTATATGGACAATAAATTGTGACTTGCTCTACGATGAAATTACACCTCCAATTTCTACAATAAGAGTAGCTAATGACAAGAAGCTAGTTGTGAAGGCCTGTGGAAAGGTAAATCTTAATGTTGTCAACATGCAAGACCAGTTGGACACTATCAAGGTACAGAATGTTCTCTACGTTCCTGAATTGGTTACCAACCTTCTCTCTGTCAGTAAAATAATAAATAGTGGCTGTCAAGTACAATTTGACAAACAAGGCTGTAAAATACTGAATAAAACAAACAAGCAAGTTGGAGCTGCTAAAATGATAAATAATATGTACAGGCTAGTTACACAAAGTATTCCAGCATACATATCTGCTTCAACAGATAATTATTCTTATCTATGGCATCAGAGAATGGCACATTTAAATTTTGAAGACTTGAATAAGTTTATTAGTTAGACTGACAGTTGTCAGAAAGTGCAGGAGTCAAACTAGAAAATATAGACAAAGTGATATGCATCTCATGTTTGAAAGGAAAGCAAACAAGATTCCCATTCCTTTCAGAAGGTTCCCGAGTACAAGCAAAGCTAGAACTTATTCACTTCGATGTCTGTGGTCCAATGGAGACACCGTCTCTTGGAGGAGCTCGCTACTTTCTTACTTTCATCAACGATTTTACCAGGAAAGTGTTAGTTGAAAATCAACTTGATTTGACAATAAAAACTGTCCGCACAGATAATGGGACTGAGTATCTAAGCAATGAATATCAAGCTTTTCTCAAGAAATCTTATTTTTATTTATTTATTTATTTTTATTTTTCACAAATATACTTAAAACTAAATACATTGCCCGCAAAACCGGTTTAGCGGTTTGACTGCGGATGGGTCGCAATATGTTTAACTTAGTTATACAGAAATTTTTAACTTAGTTATATAGAAAATGTATCCGTTACGTAATTATGTTGTATATACATATTGTAACATAATGATATTATTAATACAATGGTGATATCTTAGGTACATGCATCCATTAAATATTTTTTTAATTTCTTTTTAAATAACAACGTATTGCTCTCTAGTCTAATCTCTGCCGGCAAACTGTTAAGGAAATATGGTATCCGTTTTTTTAGGGTTCTGTCACCAAAATAGTTGTGAACTCTGGGTACTTCCAATTTGCCGGCAGCCATCGACCGCGTATTTTTACTATTTTTTACACTTGATAGGTTAAGCTCTTTTCGGCTATGTTGGTTAACTGCTAGCAGATATTTATGTTTTAACTGAACCGGTAATATGTTACATATTTTGAAAAGTTTGGAATATTCTCCTTTGCATCTTGCTTTGGTTTTTTTAGTTACTAATAATTTAAGAAATCTAATTTGCAGTGCCTGTATTTTGTTGATTTCTGTTTTGAATGTAAGTCCATAGCTGTCCAGAGCATAACCCATCACAGATTCTACTAAGGATATATACAAACACCTTAAAATCTTAATAGGAACCTTATGACTCAAATTATAAAATCTTGCCAACAACAACCTTAATTTACAACAGATATAATCTATATGATTAGACCAGGAAAAATTTTCATCTATTTGAACACCGAGATAAGTTACAGATTGAACGGTTTTTACAGGTTTACAGTTACAGTTAGCTATATTATTATGGTAACATGAATAATCGTGTGTTATCAAATGTGGCGGCGGAATGGAGAGATGTGTGTAAGGAGATCGTATAATTAATAGTTGAGTTTTTTCCGCGTTTAGGATTATCCCATTATCATGTGACCATTTTACAATGGCATCTATGTCTCGCTGCATTAAGTGGCATATGTCAACGATGTCTGTGCCAGCGCGTATCGCACACAGGTCGTCTGCGTACATGTACGCTGAGCAGTGCCGTATCACGCCACATAAGCTGTTGACATGCATGAGGTAGCAAATAGGGCCACACCCCGAACCTTGAGGCACGCCACTTCGAACCTGGATGCGTTCACTGTACGCGTCCGCCACCCTCACGCGGTAAGAACGCGCCGTGAGATAGTCGCGAAACCATTTATTGAGCGGTTCACTCACACCACATTCCTCCATAGCGCTAATTAATGAATTTTTTTGTAAGGTATCAAACGCCTTTTTATAGTCAAAAAATATAGCTAATACTATTTTTTTATCATTTAAATAATTATTAATTTCATCAGTAAATTTTGATAATAGTGTATTTGTACTTTTCCCTTTTAAAAACCCATGCTGGCAATCGGTAATGACATTATTTTGTTGCAAGTATTTTTGTAATTGATTCACTACACATTTTTCCAAAATTTTATCAATACTTGATAATATAGCTATAGGTCTGTAATTAGATGTAATTTTACGGTCACCTTTTTTAAAAATGGGACGTACAATTGCTTCTTTTAATGTATCTGGGAAAGTGAACTGTTTAATGGATAAATTTGTAAGTTTTGCTAATATAGGGCTAACCTTATCTTTTACCAACTTTATGTCACACATGCGAAGTAAGTCACTCCCGGCGATTTATCCGTGTTCATGCTGTTAATTACCTGTTTAATGTTATGACTAGTAACTGGTTGCCATCTCATACATTTATCTATAGATTTTATATACTCTCTTCTATCTAGCCAAGTTTCATTACAGTTATGTTTTATTTTTTCTACTTCTTCCGAGAAAGTTTTAGCATAATTATCACTTATTTCCTTATTTGTTATATTTTCCATATTAGAAATTATTAAGTTATCTAGTGACTGTTTGCTATTTCCTAACATACTATTTATCCTTTCCCATAACTTTTTTATATTATTATTACATTCTAAAATAAGTTTCTTGTCATATTCATTTTTGCGTTTATTATCTGGAATTGTATATAAAACCTCCACTCCGTACGTCACAACAAAATGGCTTAGCGGAAAGGATGAACCGCACATTGTTAGAAAGAGCCAGATATATGCTCTTAAATGCAAAACCACAGAAGCATTATTGGGTAGAATCTGTGTCAACTGCAGCTTACATCACGAATAGATGTCCAATAATGGCTTTAACACCGGAAGAGATGTGGAGTGGTAAAAACCAGATATCACACATATGAAAATTTTTGGCTGTGAAGCGATTGTATATATTCCAAAAGAAAAAGCTAAGAAGTGGGACTCAAAGACAAATAAAATGACATTCAATGGATACAGTGAACAAACTAAAGGATGGAGGCTTCTAGATCCCAAAACAGGAAAAGTCATTATAAGCAGAGACGTGATTTTTCTAGAAAGCTCAGTAAAAATAAATTATGCTGTGGTACCATTATCAGAGTCAGCCCCAAATACCTGTGAAGATACTTCTATAACTGTAGAAAAGATTTCTGACAGTGACACAACTTTACAGAATTTGTCTGAAAGCATTGAAGATACTAAAGATGAATCAAGTGATGATTTTTACTCAGATGAAGGATCTTTGTATGAACCAGAGATAAATATAGATCATACGGAATTAATGTCAAATGTAACTACAAGATCTAAAGCAAGATTGAGTAAAATGCAAGGAAGTACCTATTTTTGTACAGAAGAAATTGCAGGACAGGAAAATGTCCCACAGACATATATGATGAAACAATGTCTAATGAAAATGTTAATGCTGCCAAATGGAAGCAATCAATTGAGGAAGAGCTCAGGCACATGCAAAGAATAAAACTTGGCAATTGATTGAGAAACCTAAAAGATTTGATTGGCTGTAAATAGGTCTTCAGAATAAAACATGAGCCATCTGGTCCGCTTTATAAGTCAAGATTATGTGCTAAAGGATGTAGCCAAAAAAAGGCATTGATTATGAAGAGATATACTCTACTACAGTGAGATACGATTCAGTACGAGTCTTACTTTCAGAAGTAGCGCAACATAATTTAAATAATATTCAGTTTGATGTCAAAACTACATTCTTATATGGTGATGTCAAAGAAGACGTATACATACATGTCACCGCCTGAAGGTTTGGATACTTATTCAAATATGGTATGTAAACTCAACCGTTGTCTTTATGGTCTCAAACAAGCACCACGGTGTTGGAACCAAAAGTTTGATACATCGCTGAAGAAATTTGGTTTCAACAATAGTCATGCAGATAGGTGTTTGTACGTTGGAAATGTAAATAACAACAAAGTTTATTTATTATTGTATGTTGATGATGGGCTTCTACTTTCTAAGTCAAAGGGTTAATTAAATACAGTAACGCATGAATTAAAGCAAAATTTCGAAATTAAACAGTGTGATCCAAAGAACTTTGTAGGATTACAAATTGAAAAAATCTGAAGGATATATCTTTATTCATCAGTCAAAATATATTAAGAGACTACTGTATAAATATAACATGCAAGATGGTATCGTATCTTATCTTATCTTGTTACGGGGGCCAGTCAGTGTAGACCGGCGACACTTCGATCCAGTGGGATCTTTTGTGTCGGCCCCGATATCCATCCCTTAGTTATCTCCCTATGAATGTACTGCATCAGTCGCAGCGTACACTTCAGAGGGAGAAGTCTTCAGAGTTCGGATATGCCAATTCCATCAGACCCATCCTTAGTCCAGCCAACGCATCACATTCACACAGTAGGTGTAATATGGACTCGTCCCGTTCACCACAGGCTCTGCAGATCAAATTGTTTGCCAAACTCAATCTGCACAGGAAGTCATTGGTGCCAAAGTGACCAGTAAACGCTCCTGTGAGCAAGGCGTATCGGGCCCTTTTTGTACCCGCAGAACTTCCGGGTGAAGCCCGTGGCTCTGTTTGCAATGAATTTCTTGGAGTGTTCCAGACCCCTAAGGGCCATCCACTCCAGCCTGTGTTTATCATTGCCATGTGCATTCATAGCTGCCTTGACGGTACTCTCAGAGAGTCCTACGAATGGCTCGGGGCCAACAAATAGTTGCTCCGAGCCTAATATAATGCATGATTAAACAGGTTGTGACTTGTACGCGCCACCACTATTGCGCTTGACGTGTTGTAGTTCAAATAGAATCTTATCACTGATTGGTAATTTGTCAGATTAGATTACAAGGACCTCTTTTTCAAAAAAAGTCCGGCGTATAGGGGTGTTTGGCAGTACTGTATAATCCAACAAATTCGATAGTCCGACACCGCTCTACAAAACGTTTGTCGGATTACCGGAGGTCCACTGTATTTTGTTTGCTTTGTTTGTAGTGTCAAAATTAACTGTCCCTAGGTAAAGCAGTCTTATGAATCGGAAGCAGGCTATAATGAGATTAAATTCGACTGATGCTCATTCCAAAAATAGTTTGTTTTCCTCGTAGTGAACAGCAAAAACAATAATTTTGCTTCCCACCGTCGATAGGTTTAAAAATAGTATTAGCCACCTTATACCGCCCTCCCCTTCCCTATCCAGAACAAATCGTGCCGGGCACAGATGCCATCCTTACACGGTAAAGACGATTAAAGTACCAACAAGTTTGTGTTGCCACAGCAGTTGTGCCGCGTATGTTGCAGGGTATGGCCGGACCTCCCATCGCCGGAGCTGCAGGCCCCGACGCAAATTTAGGACCGAACATGTACGATGTAAGCCCAATCGTAAATATCCATAACGAAGATGTAGGTGACAATATTGATGATGATTACTTAGTTGATGACGTAGCCATCAAAGATGATGATGAAAATGTAGTCAACGATGATGTAGCTTTCAAAGTTGATGATAAAAATGTAGTAAACGATGATGTAGCTGTCAAAGTTGATAATGAAAATGTAGCCAATGTTAATGATGATCAGAATGTAGTTAAGGAGATTGTAGATGTAGATGATGATTTCTTAGATCATGATAACGACAACATTGATGGCGAAAATGTAGCCAATGAAAACGTAGGCGACAATGTCGATGGCGAAAATTTTGCCAATAAGGACTTAGACAACAGCGTGGCTAATCTAGGTATGTCAGCCTGTACAATCGAAGGCGACGGAGGAATTGAAGGAGACGACGATAAGGCTCAAATCGTTGATGAGGATGCGTGCAAGTTGGAATCAGAAGAAGGGGTCAGTTGTTATGAGTTTAGGGAGGGAAAACAACCATGGAGCATATTATACCTATAACTACATATACCATGTCTTATAAAAGCGAATAATCAATCAAGGTCAACTATTGTTGCATCTGAATAATTATTTATAGCTAGCTTTTGCTCGGACACCGTACTTTTTTTGGATGAACGCAACCTGATGTCTCTGTCTGTACCCCTGATAACGTGTATGCAAAATTTCATAATGATTGGTCGAGTAGTTAAGGCTTGTAGTGTAACAAACAAAATCACATTCGCGTTTATATAATTAGATTTTTAACCAATAAGATCACATCTTATGATACACGCTCGTTTCCAGACTCGCTATAAATTCTGTTGCTACATTGTTAGTAGTATGAATACGAAAAAAGTAAGAACGAATTCAGTTGTAGCGACTTCACACAAACCCAGAAATTAAGACACTCTTTAAAAGATGGCGCTGTGCACAATTACAAACTAATTCATACAATCCTGAATCTTGCAAGTGAAGTTCACTACGAGCTACTATATGTATATGGGTGTAAGGGACGGCGTACTGAAAACTGAAGTAGTAGGTTCAGACCATTATTCTGAGTTAAAATCGATGGAATTTTCTTCAGAAAAATCACAATATTTGAAAATTTTTATTCTGCTGACTGTGAATCATAACATAATACATAAACCATCCAGTTTATTAAATGAAAATCAAAGAATAGGTACCACATTTTACTAAAATACAGCAATGTAATTAAATCGTCATGTTTTAAACTGATCAGCTGTTTTTATGCGAGCAGAACACAGAGGTCATTCCCGCCGGCGCGAACGGTGCGTTGTATTGGTAGCAATCCATTGCGTACCACGTAATAATGTTAATCAATATAAAATCTTAATCTTGCGTTTTTATGATTCATAGAAGTATGTATAAAATGACGTCTTGCTAAAGTTTTCGGTACGCCGTCCCTTACACCCAGTATATGTACCCAACATTAACAGTCGGGCCGCGGCCGCTCCCTTCGTGTTGAAGGTACACATTAATTTTATATCGGCTGGATTCTTGCTCGATATACACATGTATCTATCTTTAAATGCGTCTGTTTTCTTGCATTGTATAATACAGTAATTTGTTGTACATATTACTGACGACACTGGTAAAAGTATTGCTTCATGGTTGTAATTTTCCCCTTTTTTACTATTTAAATGTTTCGCTTGTCATGACTTTGTAGCCATTGAAAAGGTATTTAGTAACTGCTTAGCATGATTGAGTATTATCTTTAGAGTATACATAAGGTATACATACAGTGTGTCCGGTCATGGACTAGCGATATTCTAAATACTTACATAACAACTATTTTAATACGCAAATACACTCTTAATCAACTTCCTATGTGGCAGCCATTTTATTTTTTAGTTAAAACATGCGGGACAGTCTATGGGGACCGCCGATAGAAGTGAAAACTAAATAACTTGTGAATTGTATCGTCGAGCTATTTAGATTATTATTTTTGAATTTTGAATGCGTCCGGTGGCGATGACGCGAGTTCCATGATTTTTGTTCACCCAAAAAGTGCTCAACGCGCCTAAAGAAGATTTCACTTCAAAAATCTCCATGTCTGTACAAAAAAAATCATACATATCTCCCAAAATTTTGATCATATTGAGATAAAAATTGGCTAATTCGGAGGGCAACAATACTGACTACCGTCTACAATACAAGCAATGTGTTCACATGTCTATGAATTTTTTAAACATATGAATCTCAATAAATACCCTCAGAAAATTAACAAATTATTGTAAATTACTGCAATTGAGTATTAAAATAGTTGATATAAGTATTAAAAATATCGCTAGCCCATGACCGGACACATATAACTACAGAGCGATCGTACTCACGTATAAACCATGAATTATTAATGTATGGACAAAAAACTTTTCCCGAAATATAACATCAGAAACTATTTTCCGAAAATTTTCATTTGACCTAAAACATTTGTCAAAGCAACTTATTGCAAATTTTCAGTTAGCAAATTCTTTTTTGGCAAGTAATTGATTAAAAAATAATTACTTGATCATGTTTAATTTTTAACCGACTTCAAAAAAAGGCGGCCGTTCTCAATTCGACTGTGTTTTTTTTTTTTATATGTGTTACATCATAACTTTTCCCTAGGTGAACCGATTTTGATGATTCTTTTTATTTGAAAGTTGGTGCTTTCCATTTGGTCCCATTTAATTTTGATCAAGATCTGACCATTCGTTTTCGAGTTATCCTTAATAATGCGTATTTGGCTACATTGATGATGTTCTCATTTTTGGCAAGAACAAAATAAACAACTGTGCAGGATGGTTTGGAAGCCCTTCGTAGTGTTTCGAAGTAGCCCTATTCTAATTTGGTGATGTTCTGATGAAGATCTTGGGTTTTATACAGCGGAATTCTGAATTATATATATGAATTATATATATAATTATATATACGAATATGAATCTGCCGTAATTGCTACAATCACATACATATATGTATATGTATTGCAGCAATTACGGCAGATATGCAGTAATTAATTAATGAATTACGTGGTATATCACCGAAGATCTTCACCAGAACATTACCAAATTAGAATTGGCCCAGTATTTTATTGTTCATTTTACATCGGCATAAGATGAGAACATCATCTATGTAGCCGAAGTTAAACAAATACGCATTATTAAGAATAAATCAAAAACTACTAGTCAGGTCTTAATCAAATTTAAATGGGACCAGTCGGAAAGCATCAGCTTTTAAATAAAAAAGAATCATCGAAATCGGTTCACCTAGAAAAGAGATATGAGGTAACACAAATAGAAAAATAAAACATACAGTCGAATTGAGAACCTCCTCCTTTTTTTGAAGTCGGCTTAGAAGTCAGGGTCTCCAGTTTTTAATATATACATTAAGTACTATACAGTGGACCCCTGGTAATTCGGCCCCTGTCTAAAGGTCATAGCACACATATCAACTCGGAAAGGGATCGTCACCGTATCGCCTTTCGCCTCGCCGTCAACCAAACGTAAAAACACGTAACCAAAGCGGAGCAGCAGCTCCAGTACGTCGACTCGGATACGGCTAGGCGACGCCGCGCTCACTTAAATCTGTTATTTTTATTTGTAACGACAGGTTATGGGCCAAGACCAACTGCTTTTTGCTTGAAAGTAAAATAGTGATAGTGAAAAGTGCTAAATTGCTAAAATCAATACAAAACAAAGTAACTACTTTCTTGAAAACACGTGCCGAGTTTTGAGGTTATACTGAACTCAGTATAACCTCAAAACTCGGCACGTGTTTTCAATATTCTTCATCAGCAAAAAGGTCGTCAAATAATTCGATGGCACTGATTGAAAGCTGACTAGAATAGAAAACTATCCCACTTAGAGATTTGCAGTACAAACCTACCTCGAACATGACGAATTATGGAGTTGAGTCACCGCGAAAGACAATGAAACAATTGATTCCAAACTTTATATAAAAGTGAAGTCAAAGATTATCTTATTAGTACATCCCATCAATTATGTACAAGAAGCCAAAACACCTAAAGAAGTTTGGAATAATTTAGCCAAAGCTTTCGACGACAAAGGTTTGACACGCCGAGTTGGTCTGTTGAGAGATTTAATCAATACAACGCTTGAAAATTGTCTGAACATTGAAGATTATGTTAACAAGATCATGACCACTGCTCATAAGTTAAGGAACATTGGTTTTGAAGTCAATGACGAATGGTTCGGGACTTTATTACTTGCCGGTTTACCAGTGATGTATCAACCAATGAAGCAATGTCTAATGAAAATGTTAATGCTGCCAAATGGAAGCAATCAATTGAAGAAGAGCTACAGGCACATACAAAGAATAAAACTTGGCAATTGATTGAGAAACCTAAAGGATTTGATTGGCTGTAAATGGGTCTTCAGAATAAAAGATGAGCCATCTGGTCCGCTTTATAAGTCAAGATTTTGTGCTAAAGGATGTAGCCAAAGGCATTGATTATTAAAAGATATACTCTCCTACAGTGAGGTACGATTCAGCACGAGTCTTACTTTCAGAAGCAGCGCAACATAATTTGAATATTCAGTTTGATGTTACTGCATTCTTATATGGTGATGTCAAAGAAGACATATATATGTCTCCGCCTGAAGGTTTAGATACTAATTCAAATATGATATGTAAACTCAACCGTTCTCTTTATGGTCTCAAACAAGCACCACGGTGTTGGAACCAAAAATTTGATACCTCGCTGAAGAAATTTGGTTTCAACAATAGTCATACAGATAAGTGTTTGTACGTTGGAAATGTAAACAATAACAAAGTTTATTTATTATTGTATGTTGATGATGGGATTCTACTTTCTAAGTCAAAGAATTAATTAAATACAGTAATGCATGAATTAAAGCAAAACTTCGAAATTAAACAGTGTGATCCAAAGAACTTTGTAGGATTACAAATTGAAAAATCTGAAGGATATATCTTTATTCATCAGTCAAAATATATTGAGAGACTACTGTATAAATATAACATGCAAGATGCTAACTGCAATAATATCCCAGGAGACCCACACACCACACTGGAGAAGAGTACTGAATCTGTGGACAAGAATATTCCATACCGAGAGGCGGTTGGATCACTTATGCATCTGGCTGTGGTAAGCAGACCTGACATCATGTATGGAGTTAGTTTGGTAAGCAGATATCTAAATTGTTTTGATCACACTCATTGGAAAGTCGTCAAGAAAATAATAAAATATTTAAAGGGAACCAAAGACTATGGCCTGTGTTATACATCATCTCAGCAAAATAAAATTGAAACTTATAGTGATGCAGATTTTGCTAAAGACACTGCCACTCGAAAGTCATTAAAAATGGAGCCGCCATAACATGGGCACAACAACGTGAGCAAAGTCTTGCTTTATCGACCACAGAGGCAGAATTTATGACTGCTTGTTCTAGGACAAAAGAAACTTTGTGGTTAAAAAAAATGTTACTAGATATTGGTGAATTTAACCAGGATTCTATATGCTTAAATATTGATAATCAAAGTGCAATCTGTTTAAATGACCTGCAAGTTGACCACGCACCGCACTGCGGTTTGTGAGCTTGTCCCGAGGCGAGGCGATTACGTTACGATTCCGATTAGTGTGCGTTGCAGTAGGCAGTTTCATACAAAGAATACTGCACGGCTCGAGTTGATACGGTGACGATCCGTTTCCGAGTTGATATGTGTGCGGTGACCTTAATCCGGCGCTCACTGTAATCCAACATGCCTATCACTGTACATAAAATTGATTTCGGCAAATCTTCACTAACATAATGCATGATTAAACAGGATGTAACTTGTGCGCGCCACCACTATTGCGCTTGACGTATTGTAGTTCAAATAGAATCTTATCACTGATTGGTAATTTGTCAGATTAGATTACAAGGAACTCTTTTTTAAAAAAATCCGGCGTATAGGGTCTTTGGCAGTATTGTATAATCCAACAAATTCAATAGTCCGACACCGCTCTACAAAACGTTTGTCAGATTACCGGAGGTCAACTGTATTTTGTTTGTTTTGTTTGTAGTGTCAAAATTAACTGTCCCTAGGTAAAGCAGTCTTATGAATCGGAACCAGGCTATAATGAGATTAAATTCGGCTGATGCTCATTCCAAAAATAGTTTGTTATCCTCCTAGTGAACAGCAAAAACAAACATTTTGCTTTCTACCGTCGATATGTTTAAAAATAGCATTAGCCACCTTATCCCGCCCTCCCCTTTCCTATCCAGAACAAGTCGTGCTGGGCTCAGATGCCATCCTTACTCGGTAGAGTCGATTAAAGTACCAACAAGTTTGTGTTGCCACAGCAGTTGTGCCGCGTATGTTGCAGGGTATGGCCGGACCTCCCATCGCCGGAGCTGCAGGCCCCGACGCAAATTTAGGACCGAACATGTACGATGTAAGCCCAAACGTAAATATCCATAACGAAGACGTAGGTGACAATATTGATGATGATTACTTAGTTGATGACGTAGCCATCAAAGATGATGATGAAAGTGTAGTCAAAGATGATGTAGCTTTCAAAGTTGATGATAAAAATGTAGCCAATGTTAATGATGATCCGAATGTAGTTAATGAGATTGTAGGTGACAATATTGATTATGATTACTTAGATCATGATAACTACAACATTAATGGGGAAAATGTAGCCAATGAAGACTTAGGCGACAGCGTGGCTAATCTAGATATGTCAGCCTGTACAATCGAAGGCAACGGCAGAATTGAAGAAGACGACGATAAGGCTCAAATCGTTGATGAGGATGCTTGCAAGTTGGAATCAGAAGAAGGGGTCAGTTGTTATGAGTTTAGGGAGGGAAAATAACCATGGAGCATATTATATCTATAACTACATATACCATGTCTTATAAAAGCGAATAATCAATCAAGGTCAACTATTGTTGCATCTGAATAATTATTTATAGCTAGCTTTTGCTCGGACACCGTACTTTTTTTGGATGAACGCAACCCGATGTCTGTCTGTACCCCTGACAACGTGTATGCGAAATTTCATAATGATTGGTCGAGGAGTTAAGGCTTGTAGTGTAACAAACAAACTCACATTCGCGTTTATATAATTAGATTTTTAACCAATAAGATCACATCTTATGATATACGCTCGTTTCCAGACTCGCTATAAATTCTGTTGTTACATTGTTAGTAGTATGAATACGAAAAAAGTAAGAACGAATGTAGTTGTAGCGACTTCACACAAACCCAGAAATTAAGACACTCTTTAAAAGATGGCGCTGTGCACAATTACAAACTAATTTATACAATCCTGAATCTCGCAAGTGAAGTTCACTACGAGCTACTATATATGGGTGTAAGGGACGGCGTACTGAAAACTGAAGTAGTAGGTTCAGACCATTATTCTGAGTTAAAATCGATGGAATTTTCTTCAGAAAATCACAATATTTGCAAATTTTCATTCTGCTGACTGTGAATCATAACATAATACATAAACCATCCAGTTTATTAAATAAAAATCAAAGAATACCACATTTTACTAAAATACAGCAATGTAATTCAATCGCCATGATTTAAATTGCAAATTTTCAGTTAGCAAATTCTTTTTTGGCAAGTAATTGATTAAAAAATAATTACTTGATCATGTTTCATTTTTAACCGACTTCAAAAAAAGGCGGCCGTTCTCAATTCGACTGTATGTTTTTCCTTTTTTTTATGTGTGTTACGTCATAACTTTTCCCTAGGTGAACCGATTTTGATGATTCTTTTTATTTGAAAGCTGGTGCTTTCCATTTGGTCCCATTTAATTTTGATCAAAATCTGACCATTCGTTTTCGAGTTATCCTTAATAATGCGTATTTGGCTACATTGATGATGTTCTCATTTTTGGCAAGAACAAAATAAACAACTGTGCAGGATGGTTTGGAAGCCCTTCGTAGTGTTTCGAAGTAGCCCTATTCTAATTTGGTGATGTTCTGATGAAGATCTTGGGTTTTATACAGCGGAATTCTTTGATAAATGACAGCAAATCTGCCGTGATTGCTACAATCACATACATATATGTAAATGTATTGATTACACAATTCCAAATTGGTTTTTGATAGCATTTAATAGGAAAGGGTTATGTGCAACTGTAAAACTCAACAAGGTACACACAAAAAAGCTAATTATTATTACAAAATTATTTCTATAATACAACTTTTGATATGACGCTGAAGAGTCCGGTCAAAGTAAACCTGTCAAAATTGGTACGAAAGTTCGGAACACCATTATACATGATACGCAGCATGTATATGTATTGATTACAGAATTCCAAATTGTTTATTGACAGCATTTAATAGTATGAAGTTAACGTGCAACTCAACAAGGTATACACAAAAAAGCTAATAACAAAATTATTTCTACAATACAACTTTTAATATGACGTTGAAACCATCTGCCAACTCAAAACATGGTTATGCGATAGAACCACGAAACTACACGAAAAACAGTGGACAGAAACAAAGGGATGTACAGACGGAGGAAGCCCTTCCATCCTTAGACAAACATCTGTCACGCAGACTGCTACGTTCCACAAGGGAAAACCTACGCCACCTAGTGGGTATAATAACGGGCCACTGCTCACTTAACAAACACGTGTTCAACATCGGCATCACTGACAGTCCTTTATGTAGAGGCTGCATGGAAACCGAGGAGACATCGGCTCACGTGCTCCCAGATTGTAAAAGCGTGTGCAACCAACGGGCGAAACTCCTAAACAGCCCAGAAACGATGAAAGAGGTACTGCGCAACATCGGTCCCCTATTATCTTTCTGGACGGAGCTGATGTGGTATGAGTAACCGAACAATACTTCGCGTCGGCTACTCACGCACAATGGCCCAGTTGTAGGGCTAAGTGCGGATAACACACGTCCAACTAACTAACTAACTAACTATGACGCTGAAACCATTAGGCGCCGGAACCCCGGAATAAAACATATCATCCCAACCGTATTTGGAATTATCATGATATGCACTATGGCCAAAAACGATTTAAACGGTATACCGTTTAAAAAAGTTTTCATGTAAGCCCACATTTTCGAAAGCCTATTTTTGTGCTCTTCACAAGTTTCTTTTGAAATGGTCCTAGATGTAAATTTCCTATTTTGAGAGTGGCGTTTCTACCTTTCTTCGTTTGTCTCATTTAAAAAATATATATATTGTAATATTATCCTAATAATTTGATTGTATTTTGAGCAGTCTACACATATTTAATTTTTTTTTGTTTGTTTCATCTCTAATCAATATTTTAATAATTGTTTGTTTGTCATAAACACAAGAATACGCAATTATTTTTTAAGATTTTGTAAATTTTTTGCTTCTGGATATTCATTACTGAAGTCGGTTTTTTACTTTGTCAAAATTTCTGTTTATTGAAATTAAACTGCTATATACGGATTTTATCGCGTTGTTTATTTGACACTTTATTACAAAATTTTGAAAATTGTTGCCCTTCTACTACTATTAAACTTTACTAATTTTTAAGCTAATTAAATTATTATTAAACTATTTAGATTTAATTTATTTTTACACTTTCCCCGACGTTTCGGTTGCTTTTCAGCAGCCATGGTCACGGGGAGACTAAGATGGCAGTTGTCTCAATGTTCCAGTGTAGTTATTTCAAAGTACCCGAACATAATTTAATCATTGGTGTTTCTATTTACGCAGAATGAGCTCAAAGTATCATGAAGTCTAGCTGTGGTTTGCTTCTTCTTGGGTTTGACTATTTTTATTACTGGATCCCAAGCTGGTGGTACATTCCAACCATCTTCTCTATTAAAATTAGGATGTTTTTTGATTTCAATAGCCTCGCGAAGCATCCTTGGTAGGAATCGGTGTTCTTTAGCGAGAATCTGTGGTTTGTCAAATCTCAGGTAGTGGTTGGTCCCCTGTTGCACATGTTCACACACAGCAGACTTCAACGAGCGTTGGTGTTTTACATCAGCTATGTGTTCTTTTATGCGGGTGCCTATGTTTCTCTTGGTTTGACCAATGTATGAGAGTCCGCAGTCACAATCTATTTTATAGACCCCTGCATCTTGTAAAGTCTCTTTACCAAAATTATTAGCTTAAAAATTAGTAAAGTTTAATAGTAGTAGAAGTGTAACAATTTTCAAAATTTTGTAATAAAGTGTCAAATAAACAACGCGATAAAATCCGTATATAGCAGTTTAATTTCAATGAATAATATTCGCGTAAATAGAAGACAATATTATGAAAATTTCTGTTTGTTTCTCGATTTTAGTGAATCTAAAATTCGATATCTTATTTTATTTGTTTGAATATGGGTAGACCTACTTAACGCGCAGCTCATATGAGACAGCGCCGTTTAAATCAGACAAATGAAGAAAGGGAGAAACGCCTATCTCAAAATAGGAATTCTACCTCCAGAGCCATTTCAAAAGAGACTTGTGAGGATCGAAAAAATAGACTTTCAAAAATGCGAGCTTACCTAAAAATGTTTTGTATAGGGAAAATAACGAAAAACGTACTTACCGTCTCGGCTTCATTCACGATCGTCTATCTAATGAGACGGAAGAGCAACGTATCCACCGCCTCGGCGAGATCCACGATCGTCTATCAAATGAGACGGAGGAGCAACGTGCTCACCGTCTTGGCGTAAACCATGATCGGTTATCTAATGAAACGGAAGAGCAACGTTCCCACCGTCTCGCCTTGATCGATGATCGCCTATATAATGAGACGGAGGAGCAACATGCTCGCCGTCTTGGCGTGATCCATGATCGGCTATCCAATGACACGGAAGAGCAACGTGCCCACCGTCTCGGCTTAATCCATGATCGCCTATCCAATGAGACGGAGGAGCAACGTGCCCACCGACTTGCCGTGATCCATAATCGGCTATCTAATGAAACGGAAGAGCAATGTGATCACCGTCTCGGCTTGATCTATGATCGCCTATCCAATGAGACGGAGGAGCAACATCCTCACCGACTCGAATTGATTCACGATCGCTTATCAAACGGAACAACTGAAGCTCGTTCCATTCGACTTAGTGGAATGCGACAAGTCAGCCATGTTTGTAGGGACATTGCAAATTAACAATCTTTTGAAGCGGCTATTAATATTTTTGCTGATGTACCATGCGCTGTTTGTAATAGAAGTATTTATCCACAACAGCGTTCCAATTTAAATTTAGATTTAAATATCTTTATTATCACCAAGACAACTCGTCACTTATGTGATAACATAACTAATAGAGAAAAAAGTTAATATCCGTCGTCGCATTCACTGTATAAACTACTTAAACAAATTTACAAACAATTCCGAAGGCAGGCCAAGCCACACTGCGCAAAACTATAGACATAATGTTAGATTTGATTTGACCCATTTCAAATATACATCATTATTTTAAATCCATGCTTTCTTGCTTCTTTGGAAATTATAGTAATGACAATTTCTTTTTACCAGCATATATTTTTAATACACTATTACCTGAAGAATTTATTGCTTTATGTACAATAACTACGTGCTCTCGCTGTAACAATAATATTAAGAAAAGCAAAATACTAGCAATTGCGTATCATTTATAATGGTGTTCCGAATATTCGTACCAATTTTGACAGGTCTACTTTGACTGGACTCTTCAGCGTCATATCAAAAGTTGTATTATAGAAATAATTTTGTAATAATAATTATCTTTTTTGTGTGTACCTTGTTGAGTTTTACAGTTGCACATAACCCTTTCCTATTAAATGCTATCAAAAATCAATTTGGAATTGTGTAAACAGGTACATAATAGGTACATGTGATTGCAGCAATCACGGCAGATATGCAGTAATTTATTAATGAATAACGTGGTATATGACCGAAGATCTTCACCAGAACATTACCAAATTAGAATGGGACCAGTATTTTATTGTTCGTTTTATATCGGCATAAAGATGAGAACATCATCAATGTAGCCGAAGTAAACCAAATACGCATTATTAAGAATAAATCAAAAACTACTAGTCAGGTCTTAATCAAATTTAAATGGGACCAGTCGGAAAGCATCAGCTTTTAAATGAAAAAGAATCATCGAAATCGGTTCACCTAGAAAAGAGATATGGGTAACACAAATAGAAAAAAGAAACATACAGTCGAATTGAGAACCACCTCCTTTTTTTGAAGTCGGTTTAGAAGTCAGGGTCTCCAGTTAATGTATACATTAAGTGCTATACAGAGGACCCCTGGTAATTCGGCCCCTGTCTAAAGGTCATAGCACACATATCAACTCGGAAAGGCATCGTCACCGTATCGCCTTTTGCCTCGCCATCAACCAAACCTAAAAACACGTAACCAAAGCGGATCAGCAGCTCCGGTAAGTCGACTCGGATACGGCTAGGCGACGCCACGCTCACTTAAATCTGTTGAAATTAGAAAATTGAACCCTAGCTTAAAGACTCATTTTATATATGTATATGTCAATGTTAAAAAATCTCTCAAAATAAAACTGCGTTTCGTAAAACAAAATCTCTTTATTTTTATTTCTAACAATAGGCTATGGGCCCAGACCAACTGTTTTTTGCTTAAAAGTAAAATAGTGAAAGTGAAAAGTGCTACATTGCTAAAATCAATACAAAACAAAGTAACTACTTTCTTGAAAACACGTGCCGAGTTTTGAGGTTATACTGAACTCAGTATAACCTCAAAACTCGGCACGTGTTTTCAATATTCTTCATCAGCAAAAATGTCGTCAAATAATTCGATGGCACTGATTGAAAGCTGACTAGAATAGAAAACTATCCCACGTGGAGATTTGCAGTACAAACCTACCTCGAACATGACGAATTATGGAGTTGAGTCACCGCGAAAGACAATGAAACAATTGATTCCAAACTTTATATAAAAGTGAAGTCAAAGATTATCTTATTAGTACATCCCATCAATTATGTACAAGAAGCCAAAACACCTAAAGAAGTTTGGAATAATTTAGCCAAAGCTTTCGACGACAAAGGTTTGACACGCCGAGTTGGTCTGTTGAGAGATTTAATCAATACAACGCTTGAAAATTGTCTGAACATTGAAGATTATGTTAACAAGATCATGACCACTGCTCATAAGTTAAGGAACATTGGTTTTGAAATCAATGATGAATGGTTCGGGACTTTATTACTTGCCGGTTTACCAGTGATGTATCAACCAATGAAGCAATGTCTAATGAAAATGTTAATGCTGCCAAATGGAAGCAATCAATTGAAGAAGAGCTATAGGCACATGCAAAGAATAAAACTTGGCAATTGATTGAGAAACTCAAAGGATTTGATTGGCTGTAAATGGGTCTTCAGAATAAAAGATGAGCCATCTGGTCCGCTTTATAAGTCAAGATTTTGTGCTAAAGGATGTAGCCAAAAAAGGCATTGATTATTAAAAGATATACTCTCCTACAGTGAGGTACGATTCAGCACGAGTCTTACTTTCAGAAGCAGCGCAACATAATTTGAATATTCAGTTTGATGTTACTGCATTCTTATATGGTGATGTCAAAGAAGACATATATATGTCTCCGCCTGAAGGTTTAGATACTAATTCAAATATGATATGTAAACTCAACCGTTCCCTTTATGGTCTCAAACAAGCACCACGGTGTTGGAACCAAAAGTTTGATACCTCGCTGAAGAAATTTGGTTTCAACAATAGTCATGCAGATAAATGTTTGTACGTTGGAAATGTAAACAACAACAAAGTTTATTTATTATTGTATGTTGATGATGGGCTTCTACTTTCTAAGTCAAAGAATTCATTAAATACAGTAATGCATGAATTAAAGCAAAACTTCGAAATTAAACAGTGTGATCCAAAGAACTTTGTAGGATTACAAATTGAAAAATCTGACGGATATATCTTTATTCATCAGTCAAAATATATTGAGAGACTACTGTATAAATATAACATGCAAGCTGCTAACTGCAATAATATCCCAGGAGACCCACACACCACACTGGAGAAGAGTACTGAATCTGTGGACAAGAATATTCCATACCGAGAGGCGGTTAGATCACTTATGCATGTGGCTGTGGTAAGCAGACCTGACATCATGTATGGAGTTAGTTTGGTAAGCAGATATCTAAATTGTTTTGATCACACTCATTGGTACGGCGTCAAGAAAATAATGAAATATTTAAAAAAAATATTAATAGATATTGGTGAATTTAAGCAAGATAGATGCTTAAATATTAACAATCAAAGTGCAATCTGTTTAAATGACCTGCAAGTTGACCACGCACCGCACCGCGGTTTGTGAGCTTGTCTCGAGGCGAGGCGATTACGTTACGATTCCGATTAGTGTGCGTTGCAGTAGGCAGTTTCATACAAAGAATATTGCACGGCTCGAGTTGATACGGTGACGATCGGTTTCCGAGTTGATATGTGTGTGGTGACCTTAATCCGGCGCCCACTGTAATCCGACATGCCTATCACTGTACATAAAATTGATTTCGGCAAATCTTCACTAATATAATGCATGATTGAACAGGTTGTAACTTGTACGCGCCACCACTATTGCGCTTGACGTGTTGTAGTTCAAATAAAATCTTATCACTGATTGGTAATTTGTCAGATTACATTACAAGGAACCCTTTTTCAAAAAAAGAGCTGGGCGTATAGGGGTCTTCGGCAGTACTGTATAATCCAACAAATTCGATAGTCCGACACCGCTCTACAAAACGTTTGTCGGATTACCGGAGGTCCACTGTATTTTGTTTGTTTTGTTTGTAGTGTCAAAATTAACTGTCCCTAGGTAAAGCAGTCTTATAAATCGGAACCAGGCTATAATGAGATTAAATTCGGCTGATGCTCATTCCAAAAATAGTTTGTTTTCCTCCTAGTGAACAGCAAAAACAAACATTTTGCTTTCTACCGTCGATATGTTTAAAAATAGCATTAGCCACCTTGTCTCGCCCTCCCCTTTCCTATCCAGAACAAAGCGTGCTAGGCTCAGATGCCATCCCTACACGGTAGAGTCGATTAAAGCACCAAGAAGTTTGTGTTGCCACAGCAGTTGTGCCGTGTATGTTGCAGGGTATGGTCGGACCTCCCATCGACGGAACTGCAGGCATGGTCCCCGACGCAAATTTAGCACCGAACATTAACGATGTAAGCCCGAACGTAAATATCCATAACGAAGACGTAGGTGACAATATTGATAATGATTACTTAGTTGATGACGTAGCCATCAAAGTTGATGATGAAAATGTAGTCAACGATGATGTAGTTTCCAAAGTTGATGATGAAAATGTAGTCAACGATGATGTAGTTTTGAAAGTTGATGATAAAAATGTAGTCAACGATGATGTAGTTTTCAAAGTTGATGATAAAAATGTAGTCAACAATGATGTAGCTGTCAAAGTTGATAATGAAAATGTAGCCAATGTTAATGATGATCAGAATGTAGTTAATGAGATTGTAGTTGACAATGTTGATGATGATTACTTAGATCATGATAACGACATTATTAATGGCGAAAATGTAGCCAATGAAACCGTAGGCAACAATGCCGATGGCGAAAATTTTGCCAATGAAGATTTAGACGACAGCGTGGCTAATCTAGATATGTCAGCCTGTACAATCGAAGGCGACGGAGGATTTGAAGGAGACGACGATAAGGCTCAAGTTGTTGATGAGGATGGTTGCAAGTTGGAATCAGAAGAAGGGGTCAGTTGTTATGAGTTTAGGGAGGGAAAACAACCATGGAGCATATTATACCTATAACTACATATACCATGTCTTATAAAAGCGAATAATCAATCAAGGTCAACTATTATTGCATCTGAATAATTATTTATAGCTAGCTTTTGCTCCGACACAGTACTTTTTTGGATGAACGGTATCCGATGTCTTTGTCTGTACCCCTGACAACGTGTATGCGAAATTTCATAATGATGTGTCGAGTAGTTAAGGCTTGAAGTGTAACAAACAAACTCACATTCGCGTTTATATAATTCGATTTTTAACCAATAAGATCACATCTTATGATACACGCTCGTTTCCAGACTCACTATAAATTCTGTTGCTACATTGTTAGTAGTATGAATACGAAAAAAGTAAGAACGAATGCAGTTGTAGCGACTCCACTCAAACCCAAAAATTAAGACACTCTTCAAAAGATGGCGCTGTGCACAATCACTAACTAATTCATACAATCCTGAATCTCGCAAGTGAAGTTTACTACGAGCTACTCCGTCCCTTATACCCAGTATATGTTCCCGACATTAACAGTCGGGCCGCGGCCCTTCCCTTTGTGTTGGAGGGACACATTCATTTTATATCGGCTGAATTCTTGCTCGCTATACACATGTATCTATCTTTAAATGCGTCTGTTTTCATGTATTGAATTAAACGGTAATTTGTTGTAAATCCCCACACCGGACGAAAAATTGTATGATCTACAAAGTTATAACACATGAGCACTTATAATAATGTTACGTGCTGGGTTCGACAGATAAAAATGTAAACAATATTACCGACTAAAACACGTTTTATTCAAACACACAATTAAATTTAAACTCAACAAATACTATACTTCACTTTTCCACTGTAACTAGCTTTAAACTCCATAGTATTTTCGCTTCCGTTCGCTTCGATGAACACTTGATCGCTTACGATTGTAAACTGACTTGGCGGTGCGCGTGCGCTCTATTTATACGCGGGTAAAGCGTTTCTAGAGTTTTCTAGTAACGCTATACCCGGTATGTAAACAGTACGATGATTCGAGAAAGTACCAGCGTTCTCTCTACGATTCTCGTACCGATACTACGTAGTTCCGTAAGATGTCAATAGATGGCGGTGTAATAAATAATTAGACGGAACTGCCGAGTCTTTCCCACAATGCCGAGAGATGTCACTGGGCGTAACAATAAAATAAAGAAATAGAACTCGAAATAGTTGTTCTGAGTCTGGGTGTTTCCTTTGTTTGAATTTTCGTGCGCCCGCGAAATTATTCTTAGTGCAGGAAGCGCCTGTTTAATAAAAAAACACATGCAGTACCTAATGTAAATAGAAAATGCTTTGAAATTAAAACTACTTTATACGGATTTTGTCGCGTTGTTTATTTAAGAACATTACAATTACAACCATTACCTACGATTTGACAAACCACAGGTACTCGCTAAAGAACACCGATTCCTACCGAGGATGCTTCGCGAGACTATTGAAGTTAAAAAACATCCTAATTTGAACAGAGAAGATGCTTGGAATGTACCACCAGCTTGGGATCCAGTCATTCAAATATTCAGACTACACTTCATGATAGTTTGAGCTCATTCTGAATAAATAGGACAAATGATTAAATTATGTTCGGGTACTTTGAAATAACTATACTTCAGAACATTGAGACATCTTTCATCTGAGTCTCCCCGTGGCCATGGCTGCTGTAAAACAACTGAAACGTCGGGGAAAAGTGTAAACGTAAATATAAACATTTTTAATTAATTTGAATAGCTTAAATTGTAGTAGAGTTCAATAATAGTAGTGTTATAGTTCAAAATAATGTAATAAAAGTGTTCTAAAATAAACAACGCGACAAAATCCGTATGAAGTAGTTTTAATTTCAGTGTATAACATTCGCGTAAACGTAAGACAATATTAGAAAATGCTGTTTGTTTGTGTGCGCAGTAGCAACAACTCGTACTATAAACCGCGAGTGTGCGCGCATGTTTATGTATACTCGTAAGTTTCTTACTCCACTTGCCAGAAGCCCCATCACGCAAACCGTCTGCCAGATTGCTTACCTTTCGATATTTAAGAACTTGCTAAGGCTGCCCGCACTTACTTCTTCATTAGATCTTAGGATCTTGTGTTAAATTTTTTTGTAGATACACTGTTATTGGATGTTCCGTTAAGAAATTTTCTTTAGCAGCACTTCTTCTTCTCCCTAGCCTTTATTATTCCCAAGTCACTTGGGAATATTAAAGGCTAGTCGTTCTCAATAAGAAAGGCTTTATAATAAGCCACGTCCGATGTGCCTTTTAACAGTAAATAAAGTTAAATCCATCTCATCCACTTTTTGTTCTTCAATTTCACTGCATGTCGTCTTTGAACTCACTATCATACACTAGCACATTTATCGCTTGCTGTATTAGATTGAATGTCATCCAATCTTTTGGTAAGGTACGCCTGGTTTTGAACCTATATGAAAATTCCATCACTGTTGAAAATATTTAATGGTGTATCTGCAGGTTGTCGAAGGAGTCACCTTCCCTGACGCAGACACAGCTATCAGTTTCGATGCCGGTGACGCAGGCGTCATCGTCACTGACGGAGACGCAGGCGTCACTGTAGTCGATGAAGAAATAAGTGACAACGTAATCGAGGCAGATAACGATGGGGCCGAGATCATTGATGACGCTACCGATGATGTGGCAGCGGATGAAGGGGTCAGTCATTTAAATTTTAGAAAGGGAAAATTAGCAAAATATTTTCGAATGATTCGATGACAGTCAAGTATTCGTTATAATTAGGATAATAATCGAAAATTAAGATTGCAGTTTTTATAAGGTAGTGCTGCCGCACACTAGGTAACTAGTGACTACGGTCGAAGGCCAAGACGAGACCAGTCGCAGCTACTAGTGGCTAAACAACAACCGAGCAACGACTACTTTTACAGCTTGTGGCTCAAGTGTCCAGTATTGGTACCATACAAGACTTCATCCATAATTTGTGCCGGCCACTAGTGGCTTTACTGTAGCCATCGGCCACCCAGTATGAGTCAGCACTAACTTCAATTATTCGAAAACTGCGCGCCCAATATAAATCAAATTACACTCAATATTCAAGCTTAACACGAATTGTTTATTTTCGAATCATTCGAAAACACATGCGATGTTATTGATTAACATCGCATGTGTCATTAATTTTTATTCGAATCATAAACTAATATTCGAATTACTATTCAGTGACTAACTTCTCGCGCTAACGTAGAGCTGTTTCGAATCAAATCATTCGAATGGTAATAGTTGTAGTAACAATAAAATTGTGCTTTTTGGTTCCCTTTCTATAATTTAAGTGTGTTTGGCATGGCTTTAGCAACCATTCAGTGTGTGAATGATTTCTTCATTGGCACGCTTGCCATCGTTCTCGATTACCTTGAAGAATTGTCGTCTACGTCGAGTCTCTCGAATCTCTACATTCAAGCGCTGTATTAAGTTCGCGTATTGAGTCTACATGCGATTAGAAAAATCGCGTGTCTTGGAGACAGCACCAGTGTAGCGAATCTCTTGATTTTAAAGTTTAGGCCAGTGGGCAGTGCCGTCAAATTAGTAATAAGTGATTTAGGCTCGTGGGCAGTGCTGTTAAGTTTTAATCTGTCTAATAGTGACTCATTACGTTTTTGTTTAAAGTGGAAATAATATAAAACAACGAATAGGCAAGTATGTTATATTAGAGCTTCTTTGTGTACATACAATCTTCCAGACCAACATTTCGGTCGTGGCGGGCAACATTAACGTAGATTAGCCAACTGCGCAGAAGATATTATAGGGCATAAGTATGTGCGCAAACACAAGTGCACTAACTGATCCCTAACTCTCATGCGATACTAATGAACAATAATTATTATTATCTGACTTTAACTCGTGCGCAAACACAACTGCACTCTATAGTCCGATGAGAATGCAACGAAACGACCAGAGAGAGGTCAGGCAGGTAATGGTAAGCGATTACCGTAGTATGGTCATTTGCAATAGGTACCGGAAGTATGTTTCTCGCATAACTTAGGAAAAATGAATTAATGATGGCATAAGAATAATGGGATACCTATCCCATTATTTGCATGCCATCATTGTCATGTTACAGAGGCTGATATACCTACCTGCTTTTATTTATTTATTAACTTAAGGACCGCCGGTGGTTATAACAACAATACATGACTATAAATACATGGTTTTAGGTTTTGTTGGGTGTATAACCTTTGAAGGCAGCCACTGCATGCACTAATAGAGCTAAAGAGCAGTAGAAGAAACATTAGGTATGACAATATATTCAGATATAAATTTTGTGAGTGGCTATCTAAAAGGTTAAATGCACAAGATACATATCAGAGAATATAAAATAATAATTATGAACGTACATATTAGTAATAATAAAATAAATTAAGACATTATTAATAATAACGCTAAGATTAATCATGAGAAATAATAGTTAATTAATAAAGTATAATTCTCAATACAAACAATAATGAATATGTAAAAATGTCACTGAATTACGGCATTGGATAAAATAGAGAATAATTAATGGAATTAAAATTACGACCTAGGTATATCAGCCTCTATAACTCTCACATGCTTCTTAAAAGCGAATAAATCGCCGATGCTTATAACTACATCTGCTTTGGCCAATTTATTGTTCTATTAGCGACTTAGCGTAGTTAGTAGGTTACAATAACAGTTAGGCCGTTCGTTGCGTTAAGCGGGTGCACGGAGCGGGCGCCCGCACGGCGGGTTGTTTGCCATTACCATGGGTCTCCCATTGCATGCGGCGCGGGCGACGGGGCCCGCCCCGCGGATAATATGTCCGCGCGAGCACGCGAGCGGATCTGTTTCTACGAAATCAGTGAGTGCTACTTTGTTACTGCCGGCGCTGCGAGAGGCGGGAGTCCGTGACGGAGACGGCGCGGGTCTCCGCGGCGGGCGCCCGCTCCGTTCGTTAACGCAACGGACGGCCTTAGGACCGGTTTCTATCTTCAAGAAACGAGACGAACGTTTTGCCTAGGGACAGTTAATTTTTGACACATATGTCAGAATTGAACTGTCCGTAGGCAAAATAACTCGTTTGGTAATATAGGCACCGGATCGTCGTCGTCTGCCGTCGCTCTGTATTAGAATATTCTAGTCAAACGTAGTTTTTTATAAGACTAATAAGTTATAACATTATGATATCAAATATTTATGTAAACTAGACTGAGAGAGAGACAGATCCTGAACTGCGCGGATATTGTTCCAAGTCTGTAATAATAATAATATTCTATCACAAACACACAACACCATCTAGCCCAAACTAAGCAGAGCTTGTACTATGGGTACTAGACAATGGATAAACATATATATTATATACTTTATATTTTTGTAAATACATACATATTATACACAGAAAACACCCAGACCAAGATAAACATCCATGTTCATGCACACAAATGTTTGACTTGTGCGGGAATCGAACCCGTGACCTCAGGCGTGGCAGTCGCGTTCACTGACCACTACGCCATCGCCGAGTCGTTGTGTTCATTGGATGTTTGTAAAGTCCGTCGTACCACAGAAACCGATCCTAGTAAGGCAGTTTTAAAAACAAAGAATTTGGAATCTTGAAGGCCCTTACCTGTGAAATCTTGAAGAGCAAAACTTGTACAGGTCTCAAAAGAATTTTAGTGATATCTCGTGGCTCTTCCTATGTCTTCTGCTCTTCCTGCCAATATAAGAACTGAGGCGATAACGGACACAAAGAACAAACAATCGGTGCGTTGACGCAGCGTTGTGTCTGCGATGTGGTCGGACGCTAGTTCGCGGTGTCGCTGGTGGTTGCGTTGTGCTTGCGATGTGATCGGTATCACCCACGTGGTCGATAATGACGGCAAAATGTGGTCCGTGTAAATTCTACTATTCATTTCCAATACAAAATTGCGCCCGCTCACGTGGTGTGGTTGTGGTTGTAATGTGTGAAACAAGCCTTAGACTTCTACAAGAACGAACTACTTCTACGAACGCTTAAAGAAGCACCGTATAAATGTGGTCAGCCGATACAAATTAATGTTTGACACAGGATACAAATGCTTGCATTTTTACGCTCGATCAATTGCAACCATTAAAATTCTGTATCAAACAAACTCATATAGCGCTTAACACGACGTTCTGACGGTTGTATTTATACACCTGTGCAAATGAAACAGTAGAGATTCTGTATTAAACGATAATTTGTATGGGTAATTGAGCGTAATTGTACTAAAATTTTATTTACATAATTGAAGCAACAAGTGTTACATTTTTGTGTTCTTAATTTTAGATTTCAAGTCGGCTGTTTTCCTTGTTGAGTAGGGTGGCTGATAATAAGCACCTAAATGATACAAGCACCAAAAAAAATTAATATTCATGACTAGTTATTGCTATTTTGTGACTAATAATGAATTTTATACAGACATCAGGGTATTCTTAGTAGGCGGAAGTATTCTACAGGAACATGTATTCAGCTAAGAAAAAAAAAATCTTAACTGGAAACCGTTGTGCGAAATTTAAAACTGCTTAACTTTGCAAGGCACGCATCTCTGAGTTTTCGAAGTTATGTGCGTATTTAATAGGTGACTATTCGGTATAATGATAAAGTTAAACATCGTGAGGGACCCTGCGTGTCTGAGAGTTCTTACTATGCTGGAAGTCTGCCAGCCACCCTAAATTACCACGACACGGAACAACTTCTTAAAACCATTATTTAAATAACCTGTAATGTTTTCCACTTCTTTACATACACACACACACACACACACACGCGCACACACACACGCACACGCACACGCACACACACACGCACACGCAAACGCACACGCACACGCACACGCACACGCACACGCACAGGCACAGGCACACGCACACGGGCCGAGGTGATACTCCTACGTGGCGCGTCCCCAATTGCGGCCCAATAGGGAAAAGCCTGAGGATAGCGTCTAGCGACACAGGATAGGGGTGAAATAAAATAGCCCCCGCGGACAAAACACAACCTGATGTCAGTGGTCTAGCGTGCCCAGGACTGGAAGGTGACAAGGTATACTATCACCGCGAGCGCTTCCCTGAGGGATCAAGTCCCACCTCAGGCGTAATTAAGTGGCCTTACTTTGGCATCCGGGGCTCTGTCGAAGTGGACTGATTTATTCCCTAGGTTCTCGTGGGAACAAAATGGACAAAACAAACAAAAAAACACAAAAGAAAACAAGGAGAATAGTGGAACTAAAGAGGTGGAATTAATGATGGCGCTACAAAACCATGAACTATTGATATATTCCTTAGCGGACTTCATAAAGGGGAAAATGAATGTCCACGTGGAAATACGCAAGTTAACTGCGTCATTAGGTAGTTCGTTCAAAAAGCTGGCGGAGGCGGTGGAATCTAGTGACCCCAGGCATCGACGGCCTACAATCTCGGATTCAGTGACACAGACTACTCCACCCTCTCAGAGAACATACGCTGAAATAACGAAGGACACCGAAACACAAGGTGAGACAGAAACGGTTGCACCGGAATGTCGAGAAATCCGGAAAACAAAGAGGAAAGTGCTTCGCCTGAAAGAGCAAAGTTATGAAAAGGACAAAAAATGAAGCAACACAATTGCAGAGTAAGAAGATTAGAGAAGCCTACGAAATGTTATAAATGCTGGCGATACGGACACTTAGCTGGTAATTGCACCAGTGCAACAGACCGATCTCAACTTTGCGTGAAATGTGGAGAAAAAGGCCATAAAATCACGGGCTGCAAGCAAGAACCCTCTTGTTTACTCTGCATTGAAGATGGCAGAGAAGAAGATTGTGGCCATATCGCAGGCTGTGGCAAATGTCTAGTCTTTCAAACAGCACTTCAGACGGTCCCCAAGAAACAAAAATGGTAAGGGTTCTCCAACTCAATCTCAATCACTGCGAGGCCGCCCATGATCTACTTACCCAAACGGCGCGAGACTTGCAGTTGGACCTAATCCTAATATCGGAACCTTATAAAAGTGTAAACAATAACGCATGGGTTACTGACACCAGCGGTAAAAGTGCGACATGGATCGTTAGCCTGCGGAGTTATCAGGAAGTTGGTCCAGGTACGAGATCCGTGAGCGTCAAATTAGAAGACATACATTTCTACAGCTGTTATGTTCCACCTAGTCTCACACTGGACGAGTATACCGACTTTTTGGGAAAACTTGCAGGCGATGTAAGAAATCACCATCCTGTGGCAATCGCAGGAGATTTCAATGCATGGGCAACAGACTGGGGTAGTAAACTGACTAACGCCAGAGGGTTGGCGCTCCTAGAAGTAATGGCGTCTCTGGATGTAGTGCTACTTAACAGCGGAAATAAAGCAACCTTTACAAAAGGAGATGGGCGTTCCATAGTGGATCTAACTTTTGAAAGCACAAACCTTGCAAAAGATAACAACACTTGGAAAGTCACCGAAATTTACACGGCCAGTGACCACCAAGCCATCTATTGGGAAGTGTCCACTACGTTACCTAAGGCGCTAACCAAGAAAAGTAACACAATCGGGTGGAAGACCAGTGTGTTTGATCTCGAAACTTTTCAGACTGCTCTTGAGACCAAGCTCATAGAACAGAGATGCAATGCTAACGAAAAGTCTGCCGTTATCATGAAGAAAATTCTGTCGACTTGCCACTATGCCTAGGAAACGCTGCCCGAATAGGCTCTCACCAGTCTACTGGTGGAATGACACAATAGCCATGCTGCGTACACAGTGCATCCGAGCAAAAAGACTAGCCCAGCGCGCCCGGAAGAAGCCTCCTTGCCAATCCAATAAAATGAAGGAACACTACAAAGAAGCACATTTAATGCTCAAAAATGCCATTCGAGACAGAAAGAGCAAATGTTGGAGTGATCTCTTAGAGGAAGTTGAAAGAAACCCGTGGGGAAGGCCATACAAAACTGTCATGTTGCGACTAAAGAGGCAACAACCGTGCTCGCCCTCAGAGCCTGAGTTTTTAAAGTATATAGTCACGGTTCTCTTCCCACAGCTAATAGAGCAAAACTACACGTCAGAGGAGAATAAAGCTGACCAAATACAATCTATCACCCAAGATGAACTTCTAGAAGCTTCCTTGAGAATAGGAAACAGTAAAGCCCCTGGATTGGATGGTATTCCAAAAATTGCGTTAAAAGCCGCCATTAAAACAGCTGCGGACCTTTTCCTAGACATGTATAACACCTGTCTCCGAGAAGGTACCTTTCCAAGAAGATGGAAGCTACAAAGGTTGGTGCTTCTCCGTAAAGAGAATAAACCAAATGGTGAACCATCATCATACCGCCCGCTATGCATGCTTGATAGCGCTGGCAAAGTACTGGAACGTATTGTCCACAGACGCATTGAAACTATTGTTGATCCACAACTGGCTGATAACCAATATGGATTCCGCAAATGCCGATCTACGGTAGATGCAATTGACCTAGTGATCAATACTGCAAAACAAGCTATATCTGGAAGCAGATAGAAAGGAGGTTCAAAAAAGTTTTGCTTGGTTGCAGCACTGTATATCAAAAATGCTTTCAACTCGGCCAGATGGGATGTAATCACGAAAGCCCTTGCCACATCACATGTACCGGTCTACTTGCGGAACATAGTAGCGAGCTACTTTACAGATCGAGTCCTTAAGTACGACACTGATATCGGGCCCAAACAGTACAAAGTGACTGTAGGAGTACCACAAGGATCAGTGCTGGGTCCCTACTATGGAATATTATGTACGACGCATTATTGAAACAAGCCTTACCAAGCGAAGCACGACTTGTCGCATTCGCGGACGACGTGGCGGTAGTGATCGTTGCCACGTACATTGAGGAAATCAATTGGGCATTCGACCAAACGTACGCAGTCATTCGTAACTGGATGGAGCAAGTTGGACTGAAACTTGCAGAACATAAGACCGAAGCGGTACTTATTACCAGCAGGAAACAGGTTGAGACACATTACCCTGACAGTTGGACAGCACACACTCACGACGCAACCATTCATACGTTACCTTAGAGTGATGATAGATACGCGTCTTAATTTAAAAAAAACACGTGTAATGTGTCGCAGCAAAAGCAACTGGAGTGGTTGTTAACCTGGCTCGGTTAATGCCTAACGTCGGAGGACCCAAGCAGAAAAGGAGACTACTGTTCACATCCGTGGTCACATCAGTGCTAATGTACGGAGCGGCTGTTTGGTCAGTGGCACTCGCCAATCTAGAAACCCGGCGTGAAATTGCGTCTGTCTACAGGCTCAATGCACTTCGTGTAGCTGCGGCGTTCCGCACCGTTTCCGAAGACGCGGTGTGCGTAATTGCTGGTATGCTTGCAGTAGAAATACTAGGTGAGGAACGTGTCTCTTTACTACATCCGGAAAGTAAGCTCCGACTCAACACCAGCTGAAATAAGTAGCAGCGGAGTAAAGAGAGGAAAAAGAGTCTACATCAATGGCAGGTACACTAGGATGCCTCAACTAAAAGGAAATGGACCCACCGGCTTATACCCGATGTAGGAAAGTGGATAAACCGTAAACACGGAAAGACTACCTATTACCTCACGCAGATGCTCTCAGGACATGGATGCTAAATGCCGAGAATACCTCCATCGGTTCAAGCACGATGATTCCCCAGAATGCCCCATCTGCACTGGCATATAAGCAAATACATATTAAATAATTTGTAAATAGTCCTTCCCCTGCGATGAAATACCTTACGGTGACCCCATCGGGATTAAGAAGGCAGAGAAAACGAGGTGGTTTTTCAGTCGGTAAAGGTCGCTAACGGCACGAGCCCAACATACGGGGCGCAAAACACCATAGCCCTATGATACGCAATAGTATCTTCACCTCAAAAAAAAACACACACGCACACGTGCACGCGCACACGCCCACGCACACGCACACGCGCACGCACTCGCGCACGCACTCGCGCACGCGCACGCGCACTCACAGACACACACACAGCCACACACAGACACACACAGACACAGACACACACAGACACACACGCAGACACACACGCACACACACACACGCACACTCGCGCACTCGAACACTCGCACACTCGCACACACACACACACACACACACACACACACACACACACACACACACACACACACTCACACACTCACACTCACACTTACACTTACACAAGACAGAAGACAATATTTGTACAAAATTTTAAGTCTCTAGACACATGGGCTTGAGCTGTGCGTTGATATATTAGTTCTAGCTTTTTATATATTCAGATATACATATTATATGCATAGACTCACGCTTGTTCCCTAGAGGGGTAGGCAGAGAAACCGGATTTCTACTAGCTAACAGCCTGACATACCTTTCATGCTTCGTTTACTTAGTAATAATGATATATTTTCTTTATTTGCAGACTGTGATGGACTCAGACTTCGGTGGGGACGATTGGATGGACTGATTCGGCCGCGCGGCGTCGCCTGCTAAATTATAGTTACTAAGTAATAAGTACATTTATTGTGATTAGGGCGATTGAGTGATGCGAGTAGTTACTTAAATATCACAAAAAAGTTTAATTTCATCACATTTTGTATAAAATTGCAAATATTTTTAAGATGGCGCGCCACGATTAAGGGAAAGCTTTTATTAACACTGTGTTAGGTGTTCGTTTCTAGCATAGCGCACTGTCCCTTATTCGTGAAAAGATTGCAAAATATACTATTACGCCATCTGTTAACTGTTGTATTAAAATTCTCTTTCAAAATCTCTCCAATAGATGGCGTTGTGGCAATAGATAGTGGCGCCATCTACCTTTGGGTTGAAAGATACGTCCTAAGTAGTATTTTGAGGTCAGTATTTTTAAGTAAGGTTCTGAATTGGATGGGTTTAAGTGTGGTATAATGCTTCACAATTTGTAAGGCAGCTTGGACTCTCACTCAGTTGCCCAAAACTGGTAAACAAAAATAAATTATATCACCTTGTTATTTTTACTATAGAGTTTTATCATAAGCACTTATAGTCACAGATCTAAGCGGAGTCGGGTTAAAATGTATAGTCTATACTGTGTTGTAATTATAGTGCTATTGTTATATGTACCGTAGAGCAAGCAGGACACATCTTAATAGCCGATTTAGTACCCAGAAGATATTGAAAAGATTGTAATATATATATATATATATATATATATATATATATAGTATTATCACGCTGTCTTATTAATAATTGTAAACTTTGCTTTTGCAGCTTGCATTTTTTAGTGTGGACACTTTATGCGATCTTAACTACAGTGAAGGCTCATCAATGATGTAAAAATTTGGTTAGTTTGCAATGTTAATTTTCAATTTTATTATAAAATAAATACTCGGGTGACTTTATGCATAAAGAATATTATATAAGCTTACTCATGCCGAGAAGAGGCCTGTGCCCAACAGTGGGACAGATTTTAAACAGATCATTGAATATATTATGGAGGCTCGAAATAATAGTTTTAATCCGACTCTAATATATAAATGTTGCCTTATAAGTAAATTTAGGAACGTAATCATTACTTTATCTGTATAAATAAAAAATATATTAATTATAATTTAAACTGCGTGTGTTTAATTTCTTACCTCATTTCCTCTTAGTTTGGCAGACGAATTGGTGCCGTAGCCAGGAACTTGTAGTCTCCATACAGACCAAGAAGTTACGACACACCAGTGTTGCTGCGATAGCAATAGTCTATCGATAAGTGATACTATCGTGGCCTTGAAAATCAGTCATACTATCGATAGTCCTATCGAAACCATCGACCCTTCATGATACTATCGATAGTATCGATTGATAAAAATAAGTAATACTATTGCTAATGATCAATAGTATCGATAGTATCAGTACAAACATTATCGATCGTATCGATATTATAGATAGTATCAATAGTTTTGCCCTATCGGTAGTCGAACATTTTACGATAGTATTGCTTGCTCATATTGTTCGTTTTATTCCCAGTCGCAGTATCGAAAATACGTCGATGGTTACTAAAACAAAACTATCGAAACGCGTCGATAGACCATAGATAGTATCAACCATTTTGACGCGATACTATCGATAGTATCGATACAAAATCAACAATAATTCATTAGAAACAGATGAGTCAATCGTATAATCGCCTGTTACGTGTTTTGTTACTATAGTTGTACAGGCATAAATCATAATATTTACGCCGATATAATATACAAGTTACCGACAAAATTCGCCAAGCGTGATCACCCAGTCTGATGCCCAAGTCTGCTATTTTTATAAATTCCTCAATTCGACACGACGTAACTGCAATTACATAGTCATTTTTAGAAGTTCGTACCTGCTAAATTCATCATGGTCGATCATTAGTCGATCAATGGTCTTGTAATAGGATTGTGGTAAAATGACATGTAGTATTGCCATTATTATAAAACCTGATAGTACTGATTTTTGAAAACTACCACTTTCTAAATTCGAACATTTATTCATGCTTGATTTTGTTTATATATATTTTTACATATATTATGATTTATGACCGATTGCAAAACCAAGACAGCAGGACATTGACAACTCTTAAAAAAAAAACGTGGTAAAGGACAAAGATCATCTGTTAATAAAAATTAAATGCAATAGAGATACCTATAATTTATTTTAATACTTCATAAGTACACACCAATCTTACTTCTAATATACAAAGACTTCAATAAAATGATACATCAATGTCTTTAATAACAACGATTTAAATCATAAATGCGCCCTCACCGTACTTAGAAACGGTGTCCACACTAAGAGCAGTGAGTACAATTTTTAATACGAGTGCTCGTGATAATACTATATTTATAATTCAGATGTCATGTTGACATTGTGTTCTGACGACTTAACGCACAGAAAGGTGACCCTATTTAAACGTAGTAGCGCATCTATGATTTAAATGTTTGAAAGTAATTATAATTCAGTACATTTATATTCACAACATTTATTATGTTAATCATTGCATAAAGTGCATAAAAATATTTGAAAATCTAATCACCCATTTATGAGGCAAGTATCAAGTCTATGTTAACATATTGAATACAAAAATGTGAACTACTTTTCAAAAACCGGTGCAGATTTATAGACATACAAGAAATAAAAAACATATTTGATTTATATTACGTAGTTGTTTTAATGTTTAAATTACATACTAAAGAAAACATTATTTTGAGAATTAAATCCCCGATATTTGATGTTTATAACAATGACCAATATATTATATAGCATCTTCGAATAAAATGCAATCTGAGATATTCCGATGTGACGACAAAATTATTATTTCAGTATCGACATAAAATTGGTCAAATTCTGCCAGGAGCTTAGTTAAGACTCACAAACTTTGGACTTAGTTAAGACTGAAAATGTAACTATTTAATTTGAATACTTAAAGAATTACAAAAACATCATTAAGTTTATTAGAACCATGTCCTCAAAGTGTCTCACTAACAAGCTAACCAATTTTGGAGCTTAGTTAAGTCTTAAAATGTAACTTTTAATATCAATAGTGAATATGTACAGTTCAGTTGTTAAGCAGGTACTTTTCGACGATGCCTTGCTCGGAGCGAGGTACGTTGTGAAAGTTAACAAGGTGCCGGCGCACGTGATCCGGGCACTTGTAGGTCTTCGGACAACGGGGGCACATGTATCTGTAACAAGAAATGGATTTTTGTTAACGATTAAAAAGTGACATCTCTTAAAAATCGGTTCACCTGGAAAAATGCCGAGATAACAAATGAAAAAAAATACAGTCGGTTTGAAAAAAAAACAATATATCGAGAACGGGACAGAGCTATACATTTTATAACGCTATCTCGCTCTCACACGATTGGGGCTTAATTAAGACAGTAATTTCTAGTAAATTTTTCGTTTAGTCGTATGTGAATTCAGTTAAGTTGTTTTTTTGTATAGCCAATTCCTATAAATATATTTTTTTTTTTTAAATTTTAGCGAACTTGTGAGAGTTTGTTAAGTAATTAATTATAGCGTACTGGTAATAATAATAATAAATAAATTCTTTATTGTAACAAATAGACAATACAAAGATATGGGCTATAATTTGACGGCATCGATGGCGTAGTGGTTAGTGTAACCGACTGCTACGCCTGAGGTCGCGGGTTCGATTCCCGCACAAGTTAAACATTTGTGTGCATGAACATGGATGTTTGTCTTGATCTGGGTGTTTCTATGTATAATATGTATGTATTTACAACAAAAAAAAAGTATATCATATGTATGTTTATCCATTGTCTAGTACCCATAGTACAAGCTCTGCTTAGTTTGGGCTAGATGGTGTTGTGTGTATGTTATAGAATATTATTATTATGTTTCTCTTATCACAGGTACTTTCTAACATATTATATTAGAAAATACCTGGCCCTTTGGGAGGCTTACACGGAGACATGGGTCCAACGTGATGGATGGATGGATGCATGGATTTTAATATATGGGCTATGGGTATGGGTGTCTGGTGGACCGGTATATTGCTAACTATGGATGAAAAACGCATTTATTATTATTATTATTATTATTATAGTAAATACCTCGCTTCTTGTTGTCATCGGTATTCATTGCAGTAGTGCTTTCAGGCTATATTCGTTAATATAGCATAAATGATTTTATCATGTGTTTGTTAGATTACCAAAAAGCCGAGTAAAAAAAATTACTACAGAATTACGAGTATAGAATGCTGTACTTTTGATATTAAGTTTAATTTCAGTTGTAGTACAATAAAAAAATCGATTTTAAGTACATGCGTACCTAGTTTGCTGTGCATCAAACCTCTAGTATTATCGAATATACTGTGTGAGTTTTCATAAAGTGCACATATGAAAATGAGTGAAACTGGACATCATTTTATCGCCACAAATAATACAAGCTGTTTCAATGTTGATGGTAATCTTGCTGATCTGCTTAAAAGAAATAGAGATGCTGTTTCAATGTTGATGGTAACCATTCATAAAATACTTAAAATAAAAAAATGCTTTTCCTAATTCGATGGTAACCAATCGCCGCCACAGTGTCCCGGTCCTACACACGAATATTCAAACCAATACCTGATACTTCTCCACGACGCCCTGGTGTTCCCGGGCGACGCCGTGCGTGCGCGACATGTGTTGCCTGACATTCCCGGGCCGTGAGAACGAGTCGTGACAGACGGGGCATATGTACCTGTATCTGTGTTCACGGTGCACCTTGTACTCATGAACCTGGAGACGCTTCTTGGATTTCTCCCGCTTGTTGCATATTGTGCACTGTTGAAATAATTGAGGGTTTAATATGAAGTTGCCGCTTGGTGTGAAGAATATAGGCTAGTACGAACCGTGGGAAACTTAGCGCAGTCCTATCTCTCTTAGCCTTTATTATTCCCAAGTCACTTGGGGTCGGCTTTTCTGGTCTACCCAGATTTGACTGGATATCAGTTTTTACACGGAGCGGCTGCCACCTGACCTCCGCAACCCGAAGGCTAACGATACCCTAAGGCTAGACCAGTGTCTGGATTTTAGAGGGTACTGACTTTCCCAATAACGACTGCCATAGATGGTCGTGGCAGCCGGGACCAACGGCTTAACGTGCTCTCCGAGGCACGGAGTAGGCGATAATTGTCAATCAATACGCACATAATTTCGAAAAGTCATATAACTTCCGAAAGTCAGAGGTGCGCGATGTGGGTTCGAACCCGAGACCCTCTGCATTGCAGTCTGTTGGTCTCCCCACGGAGCTATCGCTGCTACTTTTACTTACTACCAACGTACGTTTAAGGTAAGGTACTTTTTACTAACTACGGTATTAAATAGAGCAGCGATAGTTTAGTGGAAGACTTAGACTGCCTCGCAGAGGTAGAGAAGAAGTTGGTAAAAAGTACAGTAGACGTTGCGGGTTTAAGACCTACTTTATGGATAATGTTTGTAATAAATATTATATTTTTGTTGCCCACAATGCCCACAGCTGGACTAAGTTGGCCATGATTAGTACTTTAGCGCTTTATACTTAACTTATGTCTATTCTAAAGACACATTATAGGTGCTAGGCACCTTAAAAATAAGGTAACGGCACTAGTGTTTGACATAAAGATTAGAAATTTAATTACAAAACGTGTCACTAGCAGTTGACAAACTAGAATAAAATAAGATGCCAATAGTATAACATTTAAATCGTAGATGTGACAATACTTAAGAAGAGTGAGCTCACACATAAGGCCGTATACAATTTTTTTTTATTGTCAGCTTTTATTTTTTATCATTGATGTGACCTCACCGTACCAAGATCGCACAAAGGTGCTACACTAGAAAGAATAAGCTAGCACTAGAAAGCACTATACTTATACGCATGAAGAGTACACATTAAGGGGACACCGCGAAAATTATCGTTTAGAATAGCTCCGCCCATATCCTCCCCAATGACACTCATTGTGTATCAATCCTTAAATAGCGGTCATAAGGTCTAAAATTGCGATGCGCCCGCAATGATCGAGAACGCTTAGAAATTGTTAAAAAAACTTAAAATATTATTTAAAAATGATTGGTTTTAGTTATGGAAATAATGAGCTAGCAAATCACTAATATTGATGTTACGAATATATTTGAGTAATTCCTAAGCATATTGATAGTGTAACTTCCTTGTAATTTCAAAAATAGTAATTTTTCAGAAGTGTTTTCAAAAATAATTATGATCGAGCCAAAATCACAATATCGTGTTTTTGAGCTAGGAAATTCTAGTTAAAGACATCAATTCACCTATATCAACATTCTAGATTAATTGGTCTTTTCATAGTCCTATACTATTCGATGAAAGTTAGTGCATTTTTTCAGTGTGTCCTCTTAAGAAAAGTGAGCTCACACATTAGGTAGTGTACAATTATTAATAATTAATGTGGACGTGGGTTTGTTTCGTAAATATATACCCTCACCGTACTCGGATCGTACGAGGAGCCCACATTAAGAAGAGTGAGCTGACACATTAGGTACTGTGTGTGAACATGTGCAACAGGGGACCAACCACTACCTGAGATTTGACAAACCACAGATTCTCGCTAAAGAACACCGATTCCTAACAAGGATGCTTCGCGAGGCTATTGAAATAAAAAAACATCCTAATTTTAATAGAGAAGATGGTTGGAAAGTACCACCAGCTTGGGATCCAGTAATAAAAATAGTCAAACCCAAGAAGAAGCAAACCACAGCTAGACTTCATGATACTTTGAGCTCATTCTGCGTAAATAGAAACACCAATGATTAAATTATGTTCGGGTACTTTGAAATAACTACACTGGAACATTGAGACAACTGCCATCTTAGTCTCCCCGTGACCATGGCTGCTGAAAAGCAACCGAAACGTCGGGGAAAGTGTAAAAATAAATGAAATCTAAATAGTTTAATAATAATTTAATTAGCTTAAAAATTAGTAAAGTTTAATAGTAGTAGTAGTGCAACAATTTTCAAAATTTTGTAATAAAGTGTCAAATAAACAACGCGATAAAATCCGTATATAGCAGTTTAATTTCAATGAACATTAGGAAGTGTACGATATTCAATATGAAGTAAGTGTAAGGTTATTGCATAGATGTACTCAAACCGTACTTAGATCGCATGACGAGCCCACGATATTCAAGGTCAAAAGAAATTTATTAATTTAGTTCTCCAAGTAACACTAGGACTGATGAACGTCAAAGTGGTTAGTGAGTTTACTGAATTTACATTTATGCTAGTTACAAGGTTCAGGCAAAAAGTTGAATCTATTCGAAGATACCTGCAAGAAACTCCAGGTCACTCTTTTACTCTTTTCTTCTAAAACGAGCCAAAACAGGCGGTCGCAGTTAAGTGAATAAAATCAACACTGTTTGTTTAATACAAATATAAAATATACATTTACTATAACAATGAATGTGTTTACAATTACACCGTGTAAAAAACTAAAAATAATTAATATTTTCGCCTACAAAATTAAGTAAATTTGCACGAAAAACGCAAAAACGTAAGCACGTGTTACGTGATTTTTAGATTATAACAGTAGAAATCTATCCTATTTTACAGCTTAAACAAAACATTATAGTTATATTACAATTTGTCCATCCCAAATATTTAAGTTATTGGTTGACAATAAAGATACATATTTATCAAAAAAAAGCACTTGAAATCCTCCATACAATTTGACTATGGCGGCCGCGCGCCGATTTGAATATGCGCCGCACCAGCTCTGTCATTATCTGTCTTACGCTCGGCGCAGTATTAAATCGCCATCAAGTTATACTTACAGAGCTAAAGAGAGTGACCTCACAAATTAGATGGAAAACGATAGTGTCCAATTTTCAATGGTGATTGTGATAAACTTAATAGGGTGTCTCTAAGATTTAAGTCTTTGGAAAGTACAGCGTCTTATAAACACATTGAATGCCATTATTATTGCGTGGTACGGTGCCATACACCTTTTGACTAATTGGATGCTATTGAATGATACGAGGAGATAGGTTATAGAATATGTATATTACTGATAAAGTTCTGAGGCTAAGTACATACTGATAGAAAATGCTAAATGATATAATGATAGCGAGTTACACGCGACGCGGTTGATGACCGGTAGTGAACTGATTTTTATATAAAACTAATGAATTACGAATGCGTTGTGGCGAAATGCTGACAAAATATAAAGTAATTTTGCAATGTACGGTTGCACCGTACAATTATAATAGAAAATTTACGTGTGTACTGGTCATAAATCACTGCTAATATCGCAATGATTTGCGATTGATTTCGCGTTGAATGTATTAAACGTGTTAAATGTAACTGTCATATTTTGAGGTCTTTAAATTTACTAGTGGTCGCCTAGTGGTCGAAATTCGACCAAAATGCCTAAGCTCGCTACTTTATTTTCTGTTTTTCTCTATTACATATAAATAAGGTATAGGTAACCATAGTTACAAAGAATTGTACGACGTCAGACGAACAATGCCGAAATACTACGAACGCGATTCGACTGCGTGTGTCAAATGCATGTTTGCGTGCGTGTAGTGTTTTTTCATTAATTTAATGTATTTCTAATGCATATTTTATAAAAAATATTTAGATTCGCCCCTCCTTCTCCATATAAACTTTAACTGTGCCAAATTTCATACTCCTCCGTCCGCGCAATTTTCATAAAAAGGGGTACAAAGTTTTTGCTTCACGTATTAATATATAGATAGATATAAACTGCAAGTAGTATTTTGATATATTTTGTATTTTATATGTGGAACAAATATAGTTAAAATACTTTTAAGTCTATTAAAGCTTCTTGCCGCGTTTTTATTAATTTTAAACAGAAAGCGTCAGGTAAATTATTTTAATCATTAAATAAACTAATATTTAAAATGCGAATGTAAGTTTGTTTGTTATGCTTTCACGCCTAACTACTCGACCGATCATCATGAAATTTCGCATACACGTTATAAGACTTAAAGAGCTGCAGAAAAGGACATATGGTACTTTTATCCGGAAGAAAGTATTGTTCCCGAGCGAGCAAAGCCGCGGACAAAAGCTAGTATATTAATATTAAATTCTTTATGTCAACCACTAGTGCGTAGAAAATAAATCATAATTTACAAGTCAAACAGTAGTGTCTCTTACCTCACCTTATAATCCTTGGGTGTCGTGGGACCGATTGTTTGAGTACGATATATATAACCTAGTGAAACCTATGTTCTTACAAGAATAATATTTTCCAATTATCTTAAATTTCATTTTATTCTTGACGATATGTGCTAACTAATATTATAAATGCGAATGTGAGTTTGTTTGTTACGCTTTCATGCCTTAACTATTCGAAAAATAATCATGAATTTTCGAATAAACGTTGTCAGGGGTACAGAAGATGATATAGGGTTCCTTTCATCCAGGACAAAGTACTGCAAGTACCTATAGCTAGTATGTTCATATTTAATTATCTGTTAACTTATGACATTATAATAAATTATAGTTAACCCCAATTTCATTAATTTTATATTCTACTATGTATCATAAATTTTCGTTTGCATTGAAGGTGAGATATGTATGTACACACACCGACGCATTAACCTAGACTATTTGGACTTTGAACTATTAGAAGTTGAACGCTGCGAATCGTGCGAGAGAGTGCGTTATATTATTGTTACGCTCTATCGTTACCACTACATCGACACCACTATGCACAGTCCCTTTCCGACAATTCTCTATTTTGTATGTAGCGTAGTTATGCGTATATAGGGTGTCTAAATTGATGTGTAGCCGTGTGTACTTTAAATAAAGTAGAACCTTTTTTGAAACCATACCTATTGAGAATAAAGATTTGTTTATACTAGTCTGCCCTGAATATTGCAATACACGACTACAAATTCACGCTGAAAACCATTTAAAGAAGACCAAAATTTTAACAATATAATAAATAAATAATGTTTTTTTATATTAAAGGTAAATTTTTTATACGTCAAATAACTTATGTGTAATATGTCAAAAAAGCCAAATTGTGTTCACAGCGCCATGCTACGATATCATCCTTTAATACCTACATAGTTTTTGTAATATTATGCTAATATGGATAAAATAAATAGTAAGCAGTTCACATAATATAAATTGGAATGAGTCTAGCTACATAAATAAGAGAAACAACACCTTTTTACAGTATTTATTAGCGTTTAAAAGTCTGTCATGTTGTCGTGACCGTAGCGTGCTGGACACATTTTGTCTTATCATGTATACATGACTGTAGCTGTCAAAGGATTAACGTTTTTACAGTTTGTGCATTCACACATTTATAAGAGTAAGAGTATTCATTCATAAGAGTGCTTAGTGCAAGATTGTTTTACGTTAACGCGATCGACACGTTTATGACGTTAGGTGCTCCTATTAGTCCGCTCCAAGCTCTTGGCCAATCAGAGAGCCAAACGCGGTAAACGTTTCGATAGCGTTGACGTAAAAACAACTCACACTAGGTACCCTGATAAAAGATATGTAACTATTGATAATTTAAACGAATCAAATATTTCTATGCCTTTAAAATAAGAAGTCTTTATTTACTATAAACAGGGTACATTAATAGATATTATATATTATTTACAATAATACAAGCCCATTTAGCCATTTGAAATGGCATGCAAATGTAATATATTATATAGCTCATATCATTTACATGAACATATTAAATTTCACGTTTACAATATCAATTATGATACATACATAGATTCACGCTTGTTTCCCAGAGGTGTAGGCAGAGACTACGGATTTGCATTTACTACGATCCTGACACACTTCTCTGGCTTTATTCACTTTCATCACATTCCTCATACACGCCCGTCGGTTCACGGTGCTCTTACCCTGGCCTTTTATGAATAATATTATATAAGGTCAATTACAAATCAATTATATTCGGTATTTTCTAAAATTCATTAAGACAGCAGAAATTGCTCTGCATGAACCACCAACGTAATTTTGTGGTGAATTTATTGAATTAACAATTTATATACATAAAACATTATTAATATAAGTAATACTAGAGGAGATCATAAGAAATTATTTATACTATCAGTACACGACCAACTCTATGGCATCTAGTTACTAATAGACCTTATATTTATGGTCAATAACTCTATTCTCTAACATTTATATACCTATTACGTAGTTATACCGTAACTAATATCTATGGAGTAAGGATTTGTAGAAATGAAGATCAACCAAAAAATGAGGATGTGAAAATATTATCTATGCAATTTTGATACATTTATTTTTTTCTAAATGGAACGAAAACATACTATCGTTTCAAATCAATACTTTTATCAAGTCATCCGTCATAAATCTACTGAGAGCAAAAAAGAATATTACCATACGTTACAATTAAAAAATCATTTAAATCAATCGAAAGATGCATTTAAATATTTTTGCTACTACACTCGTTAAATTGAATTCAAATAAAACTGCATATCTCCCCGACTATACATTCAATCTTCAAACAGCAATTAAAATCAGCGCCTGCCTTTCTCAATAAACGTAACAATACTACACAACTCCCCGACTATACATTTTTTCTTACAGATGTTATCACCTCTACGCTACTGGCACTAAGAAAAATTCGAACCAACACTCCATAGCTCCCTGACTATCTGTTAACTCTTCATAAAATTATTAAAATCAGCATCAACCCTTATTCAATGAACACTCAATAAAAGTACCAATACTACACAGCTTCCTGGCTATACATATTCTCTCACAGCTTATACTATACGTTCACTCTTCATACAACTATTAAAATAATAATTGAGTAATGGTGGCCCCATACTCAATTAAGACGCAACTGACGCAATGAATGTACAAATACTGCACAGCTCCCCGACTATACATTTTCTAATACCGTTGTCGACACCTTACGTTACTGGCACTAAAAAAATTCGAACCAGCACTCCATAGCTCCCTGACCATACGTTCACGCTTCATACAACTATTAAAATTAACCACCCTTACTCAATTAACATTCAATAAAAGTAAAAATACTACACAGCTCCCCGACTATACATTTTCTTATACAGCTGTTGACACCTTACGCTACGGTACTGGCACTAAGGAAGATTCGAACCAACACTCCATAGCTCCCTGACTTTACATACGTTCACTTTACATACAATTATTAAAATCAGCATCTACCCTTACTCAATTAACATACCAATACTACACAGCTCCCCGGCTACACATTTTCTCATACAGCTATTGTCTTACGCAACTGGCACTAAAAAAATTCGACCCAACACTCGACAGCTCCCCGACTATACCCTAAAGTTGTACTCTAACAATCGGTCCCTGTTGCTCGTCCGGCACGCCGTGCACACGCCGAGTGTGCGCGCGCACTTTATTCGGCTTCTCGAACCGATGTTCGCAAATACCGCAGAGATAGCCGTAGCGCTTTCCAGTGTGTGCGTTATGCTTGTGTATTTGTAGGAACTTGCGGGATTTCAATCGTTTCGGGCACATGTCGCACTGTATATGAAGGTATTTTGGGTAGTTTAATTATTTGTAGGTGGTTAATTACTTAAATATATACTAAAATTATTCGACGTCGGCTTAGACGGAGAAGCCGAATAATTATTCGGCTTTCGACTAAATGCTCAGTTTGTTTCTGTATCGTCAGTCTTATATTCATCCTTTTTGAGGGGCTATGATTATTTTTTGTTAAAAACGTCTCAATTTGTATCTTATAATTTAATTACATTAATAAAAATTATACATTTGGTCGAGACTAATAATTATTCGGCTTAAGGTCGAATGTATGTTTTCTTTGACAGTATCTGGATGATAAATAGGGTACTATATGTTATATAAAATTAAAAATTGGACCCAACATACGGACAAAATAATCGATTTATTTCAATATGTTGGATAACGCTAAATATTTTTAATGTCAGCCAGTGATGCGACAAAAGCCTAATAATTATTCGGCTTAACAAAATGCCATTAAAAATGGCAACTTGGCATACCTGGAAGTTCTTCTCTGGTAGGTGTATGGCGATGTGCTGCACCAGGTTCGATCTTCGATGGAAGGTGGCGCCGCAGTGATCACACACGTAAGGTCTCTCGCCAGTGTGACGGCGTTCGTGGATCTTGTGGGGACGAGGTGAGAATTATGAGAACGTATAGAGGCATGCCCGTAGTATAGCCATGACTGTTTCCCCGAAGGGGTTGGCAGAAGTATGTTATATTTTGTCAACGTTTTTTTTACAAAGCCCTGTCCAGTAATGATTCCTGTATCGTGAGGTACTTTACAAATACCTATTGGAACAACGAACACAAAGGCTTAATACAAATATTTCTGCATTTTTGGGGCGCAATTACGTTTTAAGCTACTGGCACCATCCAGTAATGGTAGTTTGATGATTTTTTAATTATCTCTGTCGAATGGTTACCTACGTTACCCAAAATCTATCTAATAAAGAATATTTATATCCATTTTAAATAAATAAAACAGGATCCTTTCAAATCAAATAGCAGTGTTTATTGTCAAATTACAGAAAGCGATCATTCACTGCAATAGATGTTGGCTAACATGTCTGACAACCTATTGGCCAACAAGTGTGCATACAAGTTGGCCAACAAGTGTGCCTACAAGTTGGCCAACGTTATGGCCAACAAGCTTGATGTTATTTTCATAAAATTGAAGCATATTTTACACTTTTCTTAGCGGATAGTTTGTCCACTAGTGGGCTAGTAGTGTTACACAACTCACGGTAAGTGCCTCCTTAGTAGCGGAGCTGTACTCGCAGTAGGCGCACTTGTGTATCCGGTAGAGTCCGTGTCGCGCGCGCTTGTGTTCTTGTAGCTGGTTGTTGTTCCTGCACCGTTTGCCGCACGCCTGGTAAAATATTATATGTATGTAGATTGTAAATGCCCGAAGTGGTAAGCAAAGATGTATAACGCATATATTCCACTAGCTATGTTTTTAGGTTCCACTTCATAGGATGCGAGCTATAAAATTTATATTAAATGAATAACCACACACCCATATAGGACACATACAATCACACACACACATGTTAACATACATAAAAGATAAACATAAACCTGAGTGGTAACCTCATTTTTCATAATATATGTACTGGTTTTTTGTTTTGTTTTCTGTGTTCTAATATTTGTGTATCGTGTACCTACATATATTTAGAAAAATAAATGTTTACTTTACTTTACTTTACTTTACTATACATAATATGTATATGTTTTAATGTACTAATTTGTCCATACTTTGTTTTTGTTATTGTTTCATTATTTTTATAACTTAAAGATTTTGTTTCTTTATGTACCTAATGATTTTGTTAACCAGTTTAGTTTAATTTGATTACTTATGTCCTAAGTATTATTTTTATATCAGATAGCCTCGATACTGGCGTTGCCTAGTGAGGCTATCAATGTCATTGAAAATTGTAAATTGGACTGCAAATAAATATTATTATTACTAACTGTACAAAACATTTCAAAGGTTCTATAAAAATGTTCTCCTTAACCTGCTCTTTGACAGAGGCTCGCATACGAGCCGCTACATTTGTTACCGGCTCGGTTACCAGCTATCAAGTGCGCGCCACTTTAAATCTTATCTTACTAACCTTAACGTTTAAAACTGATTGTTTATCGGCTACGAATGGATTTGTTTCTGGTAAAAGACATATAAGGTATACGAAAATATAACCATCCCCAATCCAAATATCAAACGCAGTGGTTACCTTGCAAATGCAGTAGTATAGAAGCACATATCCGCTTTCTAAGTCGACTTCATCCAAGTCCAACATTCATCCCTCCAACTACGTTGGCGCGTTGGCCAGAATTTTGCCCAGCATGTGGACGTACAAGTTGGCCAACATGTTGGATTCAGTTACTTCTGGTCTAGAGCAGGTTTAACTAGATATGATACTGTGAGGATTGGTAGAAGTGTAACTCTTTTCATATGTTTTAAAGTCCCACTTTATTACAAGGATAAAAAACTGAATGAAATCGCCTCTCTCAGTAAAGCTTTGCCTAACCCAAGTATCTAACCCCATATAAGAATACATATGTCACGTTGAGCCTAGCCTTTACCTTAAACTTCAACGTTCATAGGTGTTACTTTGTGACCAAAGTATTTTTTTTTTACCACTAAATTGGCAAACAAGCATACGGCCCACCTGATGGTAAGTGGTCACCATAGCCTATGGACGCCTGCAACACCAGAGGCATCACATGGGGGTGATTGGGCCTCCGGCACTCTCACTCACCGGATGAAACACAACAGTAAGAATACTGGTATTTCACGTCGATATTCTGTGAGAGGGTAGTCCTTCCCCGGTCGAGCCGGCCCACTCATGTTGACATCAGCGAGGCTCCACTAATCAAAATAAATTATTTTTGACATTGATTACCTCACAAACGCAGTAATTGGTGTGGAAGCGCATATGTGCCTTATATGTGGCCTTCATGCGGAACTCCTTGTTACAAGTGAGACACTTGTACGACGTGCAATTTGGAATCATCATGCGCTTCTTCTTCGCTGCCTGTAGACCAAAAAAAAATGAGCTAGATTTCCAATTATTCTGATATACTAGCTTTTTTTTTAAATTAAACTGCTATATATACGGATTTTATCGCGTTGTTTATTTGACACTTTATTACAACATTTTGAAAATTGTTACACTACTACTACTATTAAACTTTACTAGGTAATTTTTTTACTTTTAAACACTGGAACATTGAGACAACTGCCATCTTAGTCTCCCCGTGACCATGGCTGCTGAAAAGCAACCGAAACGTCGGGGAAAGTGTAAAAATAAAAATAAATTAAATCTAAATAGTTTAATAATAATTTAATAAGCTTAAAAATTACCTAGTAAAGTTTAATAGTAGTAGTAGTGTAACAATTTTCAAAATTTTGTAATAAAGTGTCAAATAAACAACGCGATAAAAGCCGTATATAGCAGTTTAATTTCAATGAATAATATTCGCGTAAATATAAGTAAATATAATTAGTATAGCTTTTGCTAGTATAGCAAAAGCTATACTAGCTTTTGCCTGATGCTTTGCTCACTTGAGAAACAGTAATTTTTTCTGGATAAAATATGTTTCAAACAAAAAGTAGCGAACCCTCTGTCTTTTGACATACACATTATCAGGGGTACCTTGATATTTTAAATGCGAATGTGACTTTGTATGTTACGCTTTGACCCCTAAACTACTTGACTGACCTTTATGAAATTTCGCATACACGTTGTCAGGGGTACAGAAAAGGACATGGGTACTCTACATCCAGTAAAAGTACTGCTACCGAGGGATAGCATAAAATATATAACACCAGCTTGATTTTATAGATACCTGCTCCACTCTCGTGCCTCGTAGCATGATATTTTTCTACAGTACTTTTTTCTGGATGAAAGGATCCGCTGAAGCGAAGACGAGGGTAAAATCTAGAAGTATAATTTTTTTTATGAAATTTTATGTACTTACCGGTATCATCTTAGATTTGCTCTTGACATGGACCTCGTAATCATCATCATTGTCCTGGAACTGCTCTCCGAAGACCTCGTAACTGTAGTCATTCATCTCCACCTTCTCAACCTTGGCACCCTCAACCTTCGGCTTGAACGTCCTCTGGAGCCGCGAGGAGTATCTCTTCTTCGGTTTACCTGAGTATGAAGAAAGAGGGAGCTATGTTATTTATATAGAATGGTGATTTTATAAGGCCAGGCTAAGCAGCGATAGCTCAGTGGGGAGACAACAGACTACAATGCAGAGGGTCTCGGGTTCGAACCCACGTCGCGCACCTCTGACTTTCGGAATTATGTGCGTATTGATTGACAATTATCGTCTGCTCCGTGCCTCGGAGAGCACGTTAAGCCGTCGTTCCCGGCTGCTATGAACATCTATGGCAGTCGTTATTGGCAAGTCAGTGCCCTATAATATCCTGACACTGGTCTAGCCTTAGGGTATCGTTAGCCTTCGGGTTGCGGAGGTCAGGTGGCAACCGCTCCGTGTAAAAACTGATATCCAGTCAAATCCGGTTAGACCAGAAAAGCCGACCCCAAGTGACTTGGGAATAATAAAGGCTAAAGAAGAAGGTGATTTTATTAGGCCTGTATATGGACTGTCCCACTGATGGGCGCGGGTCTCTTCTCTTCTCTGTAAGAATAATTGGGTTATCGTCCACCAGCCCACAGTGCGGGTTGGCAGTCTTAACAAATCTTATTTTATTTTATTTTAATTTTATTTATACGGCACAAAAAACAATTACATGTTAAAGTATTACAAGATAGTGTTTTACATTAAATTATCAAACATAACTAACACATTGTCCACGGATTAGCAACGAAAAATTAAAGTGATGGTGAACACAAGTGAATAAATTTGAAATTTTTGAACAAACAAACTCTAATATGAAGCGTTGTAGTTAACCTAAAGTGATTTATACAATTCATTGGCTTTTCGTTTGAATTGTTGATGAGTGAAAGAAATAATATCCAGTTGAATAAGATACGTATTGTATGCTTCAACAAGTCTACGAAGAGGCGCACGCACTCCAGCGTTTGTTCTGCATGTGTCTGTACAGAACAGATGGGGCACACGAACTCCTCGTCGAATCGAAAACAGTTCTAGGAACTATATAACGTATTTTATTTGTTATCTCACTGCAGTCAAATCTGGTGTTGGATAAACCGTGCAGCATCATGGCTCCCTAAAAAGCGCTTGGACTCCAAACTTAGAATCCTTAAATCCGTAATCCGTAAATCTTTATAAGGTATGCTAGGGCGATGGAATTTATAGTTCATAGAACGCAAAAACATTTTATCTGCATCTTCGAGAGTATTATGGAAAATGAAACATGCGGGTTTCCTTACAATATTTTCCTTTACCCTTAAAGTATTTGATAATTAATTCCGTAATTCACACATTACTTTGAAAAGTCAGAGGTGTGTGCCCTGAGATTGAACTCCAGAACTTGGTGTGGCAGTCATTGGAGTACATTGAAATTAAACTAGTACAAATTTTGGGTTTTATTTCCAAAACTCTAGATTAAATTATTCATTACAATGGCTACTTAAAAGTAACCGAAACATCAGAGCAAGTGTAATTATAATTATTAGTTTTAAAATATCTTAAAATAGTAGTTTTTTTAAATAAATCACAATAAAATCCATATACTGCATTATATACAGAATGACATCCACATAAAGACGTAACTACCTGCTGCCATATTGAGCAGTGCCTTCTCTGACTTCTTGCATGTTCTTCTGAACTGTAGCGCTGAGTTCATTGTCTCAATGCAGCGCGTACAGATCTTCTGTGATAGTCCATCATCCATTTTTATCTGTAATAGGTATATTATATGGATAAGATTTTATCTACACATTTACACAGTATTGAGACCAGCTTTTTAAACCCTTGATGTAATAATATCTGCACAGATTAACAAATTAGTAAAGATGCTACAATTATACATATATGTATAGCTGAGTTATCATATTCTATGGTATTCTTCTTCATACCTCAGGCATTAGGGGACATTATCAAATCAAAAATGAAAAAGCCAGAACTTATAATATTTTTTCATAGTACAACTAATATTGGCGGACAAAACTCCCAGATATTTCAATGTCTGGTCTAAATCTAACATTCCCATATCTAAAGAGCAACTGAAATATCCAGGAACATGTAAACTTTAACTAAATAGTTTTTAAATTTAAATAGTAGTACAGTTCAACAGTAATAGTCTAATAGTTTCAAAATTATGCAACAAGTGTTAAATAAACAATGCAATAATTGTGCCGTTTAGGCGCATTTGTATGCTGGGTTGGTGAAGAATAAAAGCCAGGAGAGATTCTTGCTTGTAGATCTTCTTTATTCGGAGTGTTCTTTCTATGGATGCTGCCCGCTGACAGTGCTGATACCGCGATCCCACCCCTCTTTTATAGTGAAATGGCCTAAAAAATGTAGGCCTTGTGATTGGTCAACGAGTATAGACCAACATTTTGACCAATGGGAGCAAAGCGTCGGAATCTGTACAGATAGCTTAAGTACAACGAATCTTTACTATAACGTGAGCCGCATGACAATTTTGCGTTTTTCTTTACAAATTTCAATGATAACATACTATAAATAAAATTTTTAAGTTTTTACACATAATAAACTATACAGGAAAAATATAAAACATACAATAATAAGACATAAAATGTAACATTAAAAGAGACATAAGTCGTACTGCTTACCCCTAAGTACTATGAATTCTATACAAACAAATCAGATAAGATCAAATCAAACATGAATCTTATGAGAATAAACATGAAACTACAAAAAGAGGCGAATCTAACAATAATACGCTTATATAAATCTTATATACTAACATGTAAACATTATGTACTGTCATATCAGTTCACTATTCACTTAGTTCCCGATTAATCATTGTATATACATTATGATTCACTATTTATTTGTCCCGCACAATAACATATTCTTTTTCTATCACATACACACAACACCATCTAGCCCAAACTAAGCAGAGCTTGTACTATGGGTACTAGACAATGGATAAACATACTTATATACTTTTTCTTTTGTAAATACGTACATATTATACATAGAAACACCCAGACCAAGACAAACATCCATGTTCATGCACACAAATGTTTGACTTGTGCGGGAATCGAACCCGCGACCTCAGGCGTGGCAGTAGGTTACACTAACCACTACGCCATCGAGGTCATCATCATCATTCACTAACATGAATATAGTAGTTTAATTTTAATATCCCTTTAGAATATGGTATAACTGTTCAGGGTAATCTTTAGTCTGTAGGTATAATTTAATAGCCAAGTGCTGCAGATTTCATTTTTGTATTAAAAGGACAGAGAAAGATGTCAGGGCTCGTAAAGTCTTGCATCAAAGGCTATACAACTGTAAACATAACACACACAAAAACGCCTCGACACTAAATAACTTTGTATAAATGTTAAAGTCCTCAAAAACAGAAGTAGTCTGTGCCGTATTTGGATTTATGTAATTAAATATATATGCAAATATCAACTATTCCAGAACTGAACATTGGCAGTTTGATTAATAAAATGTCATTTTTCTATACTTCATTAATTCCTATCGGCTAATATTAATTTATAGATGAAAATGTAATAGTAGTTAAAACGAGACTACTTTTAATCTTCGTTTAATACGGTTGTATATATCATTCCGTCCAAACCACTAAACCGATATTAACGCAATATGGTATAAAGATAGCTAGAACCATAAAAAGCTCATAATGATAGTTAAAAACAAGTATATAAGCAAACTGACCTCTAATCCAGTTACTAGCCGTAGATCGTGCGAGCGCTTTTGTTCAGTTTCTTTATTATAAAATATGGACACCAGATCCTCAGTGTTCAGGCAAGTTCGACAATACAGCAGCTCTGGGGCTTTCCTGTCAGTTTTATCCACTCGTACCGGCTTCTGATGTCGAGCCCTTCGTTTTGTATTCATACGATTCAATAGCAGCAACGCCAACATTTTGAATAACTTCGCTTTAGAGTTTTAATACGAAATGTTAGGGATATTACATTGGATATAATTAAATGTAATGTAATTAATTTAGTTGGGAATTGAAAGTATTTTCAGTTAGATGTTTTAAACTTTGTCCACAATAGTTATTGATTCTGGTAGTTCAATTGACAAGTCAATATAAACAAGGTAAAATAGTATCGACTAGGGATGTACTTGATGTTATTATAATTGTCATGACAACGAAAACGAATACTATTATAATAAAGTTTTGGGTTTTTTTGTGACAATTAGGTTTACTCGTTCTGACATAATATGATGACATAATAATATGATAACTAGGTATGTTGATTATAACACTTTTGAAGTGACTTTTCTTTTAGAAGGTCTTGTCCACCAAATGGCTTTAGACTCAGTCAATTGTATAACGTGATCGTCAGGTTGTGCAAGATGATATTGGCTTTTTCTAGTAAAAAACCTGTACTTTGCTAATATTAATTGACCTATATGCGGAAACATCATATAGTGTGAAACTAAAGATGGCTGAAATGTATCCATCTCACAGTTGCTTATAATTTTCAAACTCGCATGTCTGTCCCATATATAAAGAATAACTTAGGATATACGTATAATTTTCATAAACTAAAACCTAACTTAAATATTTATTTTTCAAAAAAGGTATCTTTGTTTAATTTGTTACATCGCTATGAGAATGGGCGGGCCTCTTTTTATTTTGACGGACATTTAATTACTTGCTAGTGTTAAAATAATTGTTGCAGTATGGTAGAATATAATAAATATAGAAATTCTACACAAGCCCAAACCGTAATCATGTTTTATTTTTGTTATTGTCAACACTTTATTTTTCATTTGAAAATAGCTCTTGTAACGTCGCTTCGCTATCAGTTATTGTTTTTGGTGTTATAGGAGTACTTCTTATTGTTTGGTGCACAGAGTTAAAACGTCCTGTCATATATAATATATCAAATAATTATACAAGATTATGACCTATGGAATCAAGTCAATCTGAAATTGATTAATTAGTCTGTAACATTGGACAATCGATTTCACTCAAAAGTGTTTTACTCGTCAAATCATGATATGCGTCGCTTTTTTGTTTCTTCTAGTTAGCCATCTATACAAATTCCCGTTAGTTTCTGTGTATTACCTCCTTGGCTTGGAATCAAATATGTATTTTCCGACATATTTTCATTGCCGGTTTTGGTTCTATTGCCAAGTGCTCCAGAAATATCTAATAGACATTAAGCACTTCCTAAGGACTCGTTAAATGCACTGGATATTAAGATCATGATGAACATTGCGCCTGTCCGTCTGCATAGGACAAGCCAAAAATCGGATTGGATTGATTAGCTTTGCCTAGCTAGATCATTGTTGTTCTTGAGTAAGGCCAGGCTAAACTATTTATGGGCGGACTCCCTGACCGCTCAGTGCAAGACTCTCTTGCGGAAACCGCAGAGGGTCATTGCGGTCAGGGTAATACGTGGATACCGCACGGTGTCAGCCAACGCAGCTTGCGCGTAGGCCGGGACCTCCCTGTGGGATTTGGAGGCTGAAGTGCTCGCCGAAGTGTTCGCAGTAAGTGAGGAGATGCGGGAGGAGACAGGTTGTCGTCCCCTACCGGCAGTGATTGAGCACACGCGAAATCGAGCCCACCAGGGCATGATAGGAAGATGGAAGGCGCGGCTGGAAGTGCCCTTGGCCAGTTGCAGAACCGTTGGAGCTCTCCAGCCGGTGTTGGAGCAGTGGGCAGAGCGGCAGCATAGGACCCTTTCCTTCCGACTGGTGCAGGTATTGTCAGGGCACGTTTGCTTTGGCAAATACCTGCACAAGGTCGCTAAGAGGGAACCGAGTCCCATCTGTCACCACTGCGAGTGTGAGGAGGACACGGCGCAGCACACGCTCGAGCAATGTCCTGCTTGAGCAGTGCAGCGCCTTGAACTCCAGGACGTAGTGGGTGTGGACCTCTCGCTGCCGGTCGTGATCAGAGCCAAGGTCGACAGGAAGTGGGTAGCGGTAGCATCCTTCTGCGAGGACGTCATCTCACAGGAGGCAGCGGAGCGGATCAGTGAGAAAATATCCTGGCGGATCCGTACCGCTTACGCGCGCCTTATGCCGTCTTAGTAAAGGTCGCGGGTGGAAGAACGGGGATCTCCTGCCCACCAATCATTGAGTCGGAGCGACGCCTTTTGTCGTGCCGGGGCGTTGCCCAGTAGTCGTCGCCCGCATACCTCCTTTTCTGCATTGGGCTCTGCTGGGTGGGTTGGGTCCCTGATGTGGTTATAGTTCCAGTGACCCACCTACCTTACAAAGCAGCGAGGTGGCACACCGTGGTGGTTTTAGTCGGTAGGTCCGAAGTCTCGGGAGATCCCGACATTGCCCTCTCGCCTCACGTTATGGCGAGGGTGAATACAAAAGGAGCACATACCCAAGTTAAAAAAAAAAGGCTAGGCTATTTGATTGGCAGGGTGTGGATGAACTACATATATGATGAGGAAGAATGAAGTCAGAGTGATGTCAAGTTCATCACAAGTAGATATCAGTAGTCTCTGTTTACCCCTCTGGTAAAAGTTAGCATACAGAATGTTCCGTAAAGATTGAATCATCCTGAAACACCTGACAATAGAATATAGCCCAAAGGTCATGGCCATGGAGGTCCAAAAGAAAATATAAAGAAGAATTTAACAGGGTAATACCTAAGATATGTCATTTTTGTAAAAGTACAGGTGGTTAAAATAGTTGATTTTAAAATATGCGTATGTAATACCAATTTCGGCATGATATATAACATCTTCTTTTTTGTGTAAGTACGAGGTAATTACTATTAATGTGCAGAAATAAATTTCATATTCATATATACTATGTGGGAAAAGTATTTTAAATTTTATTTTAGATCTCAAATAGTTGTAATACGATGTGTTTCTTAGAGGATTATCCATTTTTTACAGGACATGCAATAATGGAAAAGTAATAAAACCAAACATAGACTAGTATCTTAATTTATTTATTAATCCTAGTTATTGTGCGTAGGACATTTTGTATAGGACAAAATTAAATGCTACTTTATGTGCTTTGGCAATCGTTACTTACAGTTATTTATAGATATAACATTACAAAAATAAATTTATACGTTAGAGAGTTCTTGTGCCGAATACTGGCTAGCTTACGATATAAATTTTTTTCTTCGATAACCCAACCACATCATTCTTTTTTCAACCTATTGCGTCGCTGCGGCCGTTCACAATAGGTTTTTTTATGTCTTTCAATATACCATCATCATACAGACTATTTTTACCTATGTTTGTGACGGAAAAATATAACATGGTTTAAAACTTTTACAGAGGCTTTCATGATTAAATCTGAACAAACTAATTACGTTTGTGGTATATTAAGAATAGGTACACATATATCCCAACAAAATCAATTTGATAATTAAATATTATAAAGAAGAAAAAAGACGACGCATGAAACAAAACTTGAACCTACAAATTACAAAACAGAATTTTAAATCCTTCGCCGTTTCCAACAGCAATAACAATTTCATACATAAATAAATGTTACAATAATAATGTTTAATAATTTTTTATATTTCTTCCGTGTTTATTGTTATTAATTTCTACAAAATATTATTATTTAACACAATATCATGAGATCATATAATTGATAAATGTATCAGTAATTTCATTTTTGTGTCACATATATTATTTCAGTGTTGTATATGTCAACTGTTGGCAAACCGAATAAAATAAATAAATACAACTTTTATAAGCCGTGTTGTCTTTTTAACAACTAAGCTACAGTAAATTATGTGATCAGAATAGACATTCTGATCACATAATTTACTATATGTCAAAGGTGGCGCTTAGCTTCGCCTTTCATATTAACTAAAGAAAAAATCTTGATAAATACACTACAAGGTATTTTCCACTTCCAAGGTCCACTTCTGTAAATTCTTCTGTAAAGTCTACAGGTCGCAAAATTTCTCTTTCTCATAAAGTATCTTTCGTAAAATATGACTTTCGCAAAATGTCCCTTGTTTCCGATTCCTTGGTATCAGCAAAAAACGGTCAAGCATAAATAAGATTCGCGTACAGAGGGTACGTCTGTATATTATTTAGATAGGTATCACAAAAAGTACAATTAAAATAATACATTATATTCTGCGAAGGGAACATTTTACGAAAGAAACATTCTGAGAAACAGACGTTTTGCGACCTGTAGGCTGCATTTCAACTGCACTCCAACTGCAAAATTCCAGTTTGAATGCAGTAAGTACCAGCAGCGCAGCGCAGCCCAATTGCAGTCAGTGTGCAGTTTCAACAACTGCACGCTGACTGAGAGCTAGCTGCACGGTCGACGTGCAGTTCAAATGCAGTTGGTCTATAGTAATCTTAATACAGTTGGTCCAACTGTATTTGTACTGCACACCGACTGCAATCGGGCTGCATGGTTGGTTTGCAGTTTTATTGCAGTTGTACTAACTAGCTTTAGTGCAGTTGGAATGCAGTCCGTCTGTCTAGAGCCACATTTTGAGAGCTGGTCATTCTGAGATTGAGTGGCGGGTTCAAATCGTACTTCATATACTGTCATTATACTAATTTACAACTTACATTCATGCTAAGTGCTTAAATAAATGTTTAAACATAATAGTAGTAATTTGAAAAATCTAGTAGAAATATTTTTGTTATAGTAGAATTTTTTATAATTTATTATGCTTTTGGATAATTTACGTATTTATTACAAGGTGTGCGAAACTATGACATAAACTTTGTATAATATGAATGTATTTACAAAAAAAAGTATATATGTATGTTTATCCATTGTCTAGTACACGTAGTACAAGCTCTGCTTAGTTTGGGCTAGATGGTGTTGTGTGTATGTGGTAGAATATTATTATTATAAATATGTATGGGCTGTTACGAAGAACCTAAAATCATAAATGACAAAATGTGATTACAATAGGTACACATATGCCTTCCCCTTTACGGGTAACAATATGATATGTATGTATAAATGATTAACTAGCGACCCGACCCGGCTTCGCAAGGGTATGTTTTGTTACATCTCAAAGGGATTACGCAGCGTTTTCGATGAAAACTCCCTGTCGACTCGACTTTTACAGACATTTTCAACAATTATCGTCGTATTTCAACCAATATTCACAAAACCTTAACAAATTATACACCTAAACCTTCCTCATTAATCACTCTGTCTATAAGTGAAAACCACATGAAAATCCGTTCAGTAGTTTTTGAGTGTATCGCGAACAGACAGACAGACGCGGCGGGGGACATTGTTTTATAATATGTAGTGATATAGCTGTCACTAAAAGATGCAGTGAAGAAATAAATAATACAGAATGGCGTTTTATATCCTGCAATAAACGTGGCCGAAGCCGCCGGGAAAACTAGTCCTAACTAATATTATAAATGCGAATGTAAGTTTGTTTGTTACACTTTCACGCCTTAACTAGTCGACCGATCATCATGAAATTTCGCATACACGTTTTCAGGAGAACAGAAAAGGATATAGGGTAAATTCTGTGGCGTAGCATAGTGGGGACGGCAGGGGCGGCCCGCCCCAGGCGGCACTTTTAGGGAGCGGTGAAATTTCACAATAAATAATAATAATAGTAAATATTAGAACTTTACAACACACAATATTAATGACTGTTCTTTAGAATTACTGAAAATTATAGTCTTTTATATTGAAATACTTTAACAAAATGGGCAGCAAGAAAGAAATCCGACCCGGGCGGCTGACACCTACGCTACGCCACTGGGTAAATGACATGGTGATCGGTCGAATAGTTAAGGCGTGAAAGCGTAACAAACAAACTCACATTTGCATTTATAATATTGTTAGATTTTGCCCGCGGCTTCGCTTGCGTAAAAGTAGATTAGATTAGTAACAGTATTTTTTCTGGATGAAAGGTATCCTATGTCCATTGCTGTGAACAAGCTCACATTCGCATTTATAATATTAGTTAGGATTCAAACCCGCACTACAACATACTAAAGTATTGCAGGTGATATATTCGGCCTATAGAATAGGCTGTTTTATCATATTAGTGACAGTAGTTTTGGAACATATTTAACAAGACATACAATCACTTGGAAAGTCCTGGAATTAATTTACTGAACGTCACTGCCCGGTCTTCGAATAGACTTTTCACGAATATTACCTGAAACAGAAATATATTTAGGTATAGAAGCGGCGATATGCCAATAGATGAAGCATTGGACTTAAGATGGAGGTCGTGGGTTCGAATCTAATCCAAATTTATTTAAGTAAGTAAAGATTTTAGTATTTTCTTTTCCAAATACAAAAGGTTAGATGAACTAGGAATAATTCCTGTGTCGCGGGAGACTTTACAAACATTCAAACAACGGACACAAAGAACACCTAGACTCGGAACAACCATTTGTGGATCACACAAATGTTTGTCCCGCGTGGGATTCGAACCCACAACACTCGACGCATGGGCATATAATAAACAAGTGAGAATCGGCAATGAATTGCCGTAAATCTTTGAGTTCGAAAAAATGGTTCTACTTGAACCATATGCAAAGGTCACGTGCTACCACGTGACCATGAGGTTACAGGTCAAAGGTCATATTCATTTTAGGGTTATATCGACTATGCAGAGTCGAATGGCGCTGACCGCGGGTCTCTAGCTCCTACGGTTCTTGAGTTGAAAGATGGTATCACGTGATCTTGAGGTCAGAGGTCAAAGGTCATAGTCATTTCGGGTGTATATCGACTATGCTGAGTCGAATGGCGCTGACCGCGGGTCTCCAGCTCCTACGGTTCTTGAGTTGAAAGATGGTATCACGTGATCTTGAGGTCAGAGGTCAAAGGTCATAGTCATTTCGGGTGTATATCGACTATGCTGAGTCGAATGGCGTTGACCGCGGGTCTCTAGCTCTTACGGTTCTTGAGTTGAAAGTTGTATAACAGACAGACGGACGGACGGACAAAGCTGTTGTATAAGAGTTTTATCGAAGTCTAAAACGGCACTTACCTGTGTTATTCCTACTAATATCATTAAAAATATTTGTGATATGGACCAGTTCATCACCCTGAAAAGAAGAAATATATAATTATAATAATGTATAAATATTGTGGAGGAACAGGGTGTGATGTCCCCCCTCCAACACAGAGGGAGGATCCTCCGACCAGGCTGGTCGATCGTGCCTGGTGGGCCGCGGCCCTACGGTTGATGTCGAGAGCTTGTATATATATACTTAGTGGCTGTGTAAACTCCACTTGCGCGATGCAGGTGTATGACGCGATATACGCGATGTATGACGTCATTTGTATGTAGCGCCATCTGTTAGATGTAGGCGGAACTTCTTCGTCTGTGCGGAGTCGCTACAGTATAGATAGATATATTTACACACGGGCCACTTTTCAGTCTGAATAGATTTCAGACTGAAAAGTGGATCGTGCCCAGCAGTGGGACAGTTTAATACAGAGCTTATATTATTAGATACTAGATTATGCCCGTGGGTTCGCTTGCGTAAATGTATGTAGGTTTAGTAACAGTTTTTTTTTCCTATATATATGGTAGGTACCTTATGTCCTCTTCTGTACCCTTCGGAAAACCCCCAGGTCGAGAGTTCAACGCATGAAAGCGTAACAAACAAACAAACTCACATTCGCATTTATAATATTAGTTAGGATTATTTACGAGCTATGCTAATACATCTATATATATATATATATATATATATATATATATATATATATATATATATATATATATATATATATATATATATATATATATATATATATATATATATATATATATATATATATATATATATATATATCTATATATTAATACGTGAAGCAAAAACTTTGTACCCCTTTTTACGAAAATTGCGCGGACGGAGGAGTATGAAATTTGGCACAGTTAAAGTTTATATAGAGAAGGAGGGGCGAATCCTAATATTTATATAAAATGTGCATTAGAAATACATTAAATTAATGAAAAAACACTACGCACGCACACAACCATGCATGTGATACACGCAGTCGAATCGCGTTCGTAGTATTTCGGCATGTTCGTCTGCCGTCGTACAATTCTTTGTAACTATGGTTACCTATATCTTATTTATATGTAATAGAGAAGAACAGAAAACAAAGTAGCAAGCTTAGGAATTTTGGTCGAATTTTGACAACTAGGCGACCGCTAGTAATAACTAATTTACGTTACTTTACAAGTAATTTAAGACTGTGCTTTTCTTCATTTTTCTTTTTTTAAATGCATCTCTTGCCGTGGGAACAATTCCTGTGTCGGGTAGGGTATCTAACTTATATTCAATCAACGGACACAAAGAACACACAGACTCGGAAGCGGAACCATTTGTGGATCACACAAAGTTTTGTCCAGTTCGGGATTCGAACCCACAACACTCGGCGCAGTGGCGGTGGCGAGCCGACCACTTCAACCACTAAGTCATCTGAGCAGTCAAGAGCTTTCCTATATATATAGAGTCTGTGTAAAGCAAATGTGTAAATCTGTTGTAATAACAAGTGAGAAGCGGCAATGAATTGCCGTAAATCTTAAGAGTTTGAAAAATGGTTCAATATCATGCAAAGGTCACGTGATAACACGTGACCTTGAGGTCAGAGGTCAAAGGTCATAGTCATTTCGGGGTTATATCGACTATGCTGAGTCGAATGGCGTTGACCGCGAGTCTCTAGCTCTTACGGTTCTTGAGTTGAAAGTTGTATAACAGACAGACGGACGGAGAAAGCTGTTGTGTAAGTTTTTTCGAACTCTAAAATAGACCGGTCTGCGTGGAAAACTTTAGGGTAGGCTTATGTTGCCACTGAGTCAGAGTCGTCGCCCGCACACAGGGAAGGTCTTCCGTGTGTGCATTGGACACTGCTGGGTAGTTCGCTGATCTAGTTTCAGTTCCAGCGACCCATCCACCTTACAAAGCAGCGAGGTTGCACACCATGGTGGTTTTATTCGGAAGGCCCGAAGTCTCGAGAGAGCCTGACATAACCCTCTCGCCTTCCGTCGTGGCGAGGAGGTACGCATCAGGAGCCTTATGTTCTGCAGTGGACATCTTTCGGCTGAGATGAAAATGATGTTTTAACTAATAGTATAGAATTCACTTCATCTCACCTGTCGCACATCTCCTCAGCCAGGTTCCTGTCCCTGGCTTCATGAGCGGAGTGCAGCTCCTGCAGTCTCCTAGCGGTGGACACGCGGTCCTTGACTCTAGACACCGACTCCGAGATGTCTCTCACTCTCATCATGTATGTTTCCGCAGCGTTACCTGGTGTGGAAAGAAGTCTTTATAAGCATCAGCAGTACAAGAGGCCTCAGGTTATCCTACAACATGCACAGGACTCAGTTTCGATCTCAAGGTACGCAATTTTTTTTTGTCTACTGCTAACGTGGCTATCATGCATACGGCCCACCTGATGGTTAGTGGTCACCGTAGCCTATGGACGCCTGCAACACCAGAGGCATCACTTGCGCGTTGCCAACCCTTTAGGAAAGGAAGTGGGATGGAGAAGGAGCGGGAAGGGGGAAAGAAGGTGATTGGGCCTCCGGCACTCTCACACAACGAACGAAACACAACAGTAGGAATACTGGTATTTCACGTCGATATTCTGTGAGAGGGTATTCCTTCCCCGGTCGAGCCGGCCCATTTATACTGAAATCAGCAAGGCTCTACTAATCTATCATCTAACATTTCATTAGTTAATTATCGCTTGCTTTAACGGTGAAGGAAAACATCGCGAGGAAACCTGCGTGTCTGTGTTCTACATAATGTTCGTGGCAATATGTGAAGTGTGATTAGGACTACTATATGATACGACTAGGATATGTCCTAAATTTCGGTCACGGCGGCCAATAATAATAATATTCTTTCACATACACACAACACCATCTAGCTTAAACTAAGCAGAGCTTGTACTATGGGTACTAGACAATGGTTAAACATACATATATACTCTTTTTTTTTTGTAAATACATATATATTATACATAGAAACACCCAGACCGAGACAAACATCCATGTTCATGCACACAAATGTTTGACTTGTGCGGGAATCGAACACGCGACCTCAGGCGTGGCTTTCGGTTACACTAATCACTACGCCATCTAGGCCGACCAATCTTAACGAAGACTGACCATCTGCACTGGCAATATCATAGTGCACAAGTGCATGCGCAAATACAAGTGCACTCTCCGTTCCCTAACTCTCATGATCCGATGAGACGTCACCGACATGACCGGAGAGAGATCAGGCGCTGGACTAACGGATTTACGTGCTTTTCGGGGCATGGATATATAACACTGCCAACTTCCTAACTCCGGGCTGGTATTAATATTGCTTAACAGAAAAATGCTGGTAATAACTTTTTTTGTAGGCTCGGCCTGGGCTTTGAACCCGAGACGTCATGCACAGCAGTTGCATTTACCACCGCTGAGCTCATGGACTTCAGCAATGTCAGAACACAGCAATTATCCGCTGCCTACCGTAAAAGAAGAACTCTTTTAGCTCAATAGGAATTTACATACATACATACATAGATTCACGCCTATTCCCAGAGGGGTAGGCTGAGACTACGGATTTCCATTTGCTACGATCCTGACACACCTTTCTGGCTTCATTCACTTTCATTACATTCCTCATACACGCCCGTCGGTTCAAGGTGCTCTTAACCTGGCCTTTGTCCAGAACGCCTCCGATCTGATCAAGAAACGTTCGCCTTGGTCTTCCTCTTGCGACTGTTCCATTCACACTAGCCTTATAAACTTTCTTAGTCAGTCTTTCCTCGTTCATTCTTTCTACATGCCCAAACCAGCTTAACATACCCTTTTCTATTCTTGTCACTATATCCACTTTCATGCCGCATCTCTCTCTAATCACACTATTCCTTATTCTATCTTTCAGAGTCACGCCACATATATTTCTCAGCGCTCTCATTTCTACAGCATGTATTCTGCTCTCATGCTTCTTTTGCCATACTCAACTTTCACTTCCATACATAAGTGTGGGCACTAATAGTCCTCTATGAACAGCCAAATGTTAAATGAATTTAGTTCAGTAAAAAAGAACATTTAGCAGAGTATCTCTTACCTAACTCCATCTCTTTATCATCGTCGTAGTCTCTCTCTTCTTGTTCATCATTGTCTATTAGTATATCGAAGAAAACCTGCAACAGAAAGAAAAGAAGCTTCAGAAGTAGTACATCTTCTTCTCTCTTAGCCTTTATTATTCCCAGGTCACTTGGGGTCGGCTTTTTCTGGTGTAACCGGATTTGACTGGATATCAGTTTTTACACGGAGCGGCTGCCACCTGACCTCCGCAACCCGAAGGCTAACGATACCCTAAGGCTAGACCAGTGTCAGGATATTAGAGGGTACTGACTTTCCCAATAACGACTGCCATAGATCTTCATGGCAGCCGGGACCGACGGCTTAACGTGCTCTCCGAGGCACGGAGCAGGTGATAATTGTCAATCAATACGCACATAATTTCGAAAAGTCATATAACTTCCGAAAGTCAGAGGTGCGCGACGTGGGTTCGAACCCGAGACCCTCTGCATTGCAGTCTGTTAGTCTCCCCACTGAGCTATCGCTGCTTTCTTCAGAAGTAGTACATACAGTATAATAATAATATCAGTGCAGTATAAAACTGTCTCACTGCTGGGCATGGGCCTCTTCACAACCAGATCATAGGCCACCACGCTGGTCCACTGCGTGTTGGCAGATTCGAGAACATTATGCTACCTGACGATGATTTTATTCGCCGTTAGAGTGAGCATTAAATAACTGTTCAATACGCACATAACTTCAAAGTCAGAGGTGCGTGCCTTATGATCGAATTCGTCTATCGCTGCTTTCTTACTCTTGTCTTGTCTCGTTTCACTTCTTTATGTCTAAAGGCAAGTGATGAATTACTTCTATAGTTAGATGCAAATGCTGGCGCTGAGAGACAGATGAAGACAACGGAGGCATAATAATAGGATCCCGTTGGCAACCATCGAGTACAGAGAAAAAGGTGACTCACTAACACTCTTAATAAAACAGAGACTTATGTGAGACATACATAGATTCATGCCTGTTTCCCAGAGGGGTAGGCAGAGACTACGGATTTCCATTTGCTACGATCCTGACACACTTCTCTGGCTTCATTCACTTTCATCACATTCCTCATACACGCCCGTCGGTTCAAGGTGCTCTTAACCTGGCCTTTGTCCAGAACGCCTCTGATCTGATCAAGAAACGTTCGCCTAGGTCTTCCTCTTGCGACTGTTCCATTCACACTAGCCTTATAAACTTTCTTAGTCAGTCTTTCCTCGTCCATAACTTTCTACATGCCCAAACCAGCTTAACATACCCTTTTCTATTCTTGTCGCTATATTATCTGAGAATGTTGGATTTAACCAATTTAAGTTCTATTGGAATCACTTAATACAAAGATAATATTAGAATTTATAGTTATATAATTAGAATTTAAATTTTCTAACATTCAAATTTCAAGTTATGTAGCTGTTTTATTAAGAGTGCGATATATTGTAACTCGCAGTGTAAACTTCGCTTGCGCGGGTCAGAAACGTATGACAAAGCGTATAATTGTATACAGCGCCATCTTTTGTCATTTGCCGTAACTTCTTCGTCTACGTGGCATCACTACATATTAAAAGAAAGGCGCCAGTTGTTAACTACTCACAGTCTTCTGACTAAAAGTGCTGAAGCTGTTGTCGAAGCAAAATCGGTAGTCTCCCTCTAGCACGGCGGTGTGGCGGTGCGTGTTCTCTGGCTTCTTGTAGTCGGCGACCAGCACACGGCCCACTGGGTCTGTTAGCTGGAAGGACACGTCTAGGTCCCCGTGTGTCGAATCTATGACCTGAGGACAAAGGAATTGTATAGATAAATAATCACATTAACACACCGTGATAGTGAGGATATCGCGGGATATTTTTCACATTCATATTTTATAGGTACTAGCGGTCGGCCAGTGGTCGAAATTCGACCATAATTGATTAAAATTTTAAGTTATCGTTTTATTGTCTATAACCATTTCATTATCACATTTCATTTAGATTTCGCCAAGGTTAATTTACCTATCTTTTTCAAACATATTATTATTTACTTAACTATACTCTTTCATTGACGATATTCCTAAGCTTGTTACTTTCTTTTTTCTTTATTATATATAAATAAAGTATGTAACCATAGATACGAAACATTTTGACCACTGGATGGCGTAGTGGTTAGTGTAACTGACTGCCACGCCTGAGGTCGCGGGTTCGATTCCCGCACAAGTCAAACATTTGTGTGCATGAACATGGATGTTTGTCTTGGTCTTGGTGTTTCCATGTATAATATGTATGAATTTACAAAAAAAAAAGTATATATGTACGGTTATCCATTGTCTAGTACCCATAGTACAAGCTCTGCTTAGTTTGGGCTAGATGGTGTTGTGTGTATGTGGTAGAATATTATATTATATTATTATTATTGTACGACATCAGCCGAACAATGTCGAAATACTACGAACGCTATTCGACTATAGTGTTTTTCCCTTAATTTAATGTATTTTTATGCATATTTTATAAAAATGTTAGGATTCGCCACTCTTTCTCCATATAAACTTCATCTGTGCCAAATTTCATACTCCTCCGTCCGCGCAATTTTCGTAAAAAGCGGTAAGTAGGTACAGTTTTCGTTTCACGTATTAATATATAGATATACTGATATTTCTTTCCAAAACAAATATTATTTGTTTTGAAATCCTAAGTAATATTATAAATGCGAATGTTTGTTTGTTTGTTACGCTTAACGCCTTAACTACTCGACCGATCATCATAAAATTTCGCATACACGTTGTCAGGGGTACAGAAAAAGACAAGAGGACGACAGAGGGAAGAGACCGATATTCCTATAACAAATATTTTATTTTCGGACGCCCAACTAATATTATAAATGCGAAAGTGTGTTTGTTTGTTACGCTTGCACGCCTAACTACTCGACCGATCATCATGAAGTTACATTCATCCAGAATTTTAATTCGTATACACATCGTCAGGGGTAAAACGTGTAGGCTAAACAAAATGAGTAATTCCTCACTGACACAAGTAATAGATGCCCGCTTGTAAAACACAATAGCTGTGTTTAATTATAACAATTCATGTTTTGACTTTCAATCTTCATTATATGCGTAATGTTATTGGAGAACTCTCAGACATGCAGGTTTCCTCACGATGTTTTCCTTTATCGTTAAAGCGAGCGACAATTAACTATTTAACGCTATCTAATCCTTCTAATAATATAAACTAGCTGACCCGCGCAACTTCGTCTGCTTCACATAAGAGAATTTTCTCCGTTTTTGTAACATTTTTCATTGCTGCTCCGCTCCTACTGGTCGTAGCGTGATGTTATATAGCCTATAGCCTTTCTCGATAAATGAGCTATCCAACAATAAAATAAATTTTCAATTCGAAACAGTTGTTTCTGAGATTAGCGCGTTCAAACAAATAAAGCCTACGTTAGCGTGCCAAAAAATGGAGGTTCACAATTCGTAAGCGGAGGTCCACCAAAAATTTATTAGCCTTCGATAGTGATGAACTAAAATGTTGGCTTGACTTCACCTATCACTGTAGGCAGATAATATTTTAAAAAGCTCAGCGACTGTTACTTGTAAAATGTTGCATATTCCATATTCAGTACCAGTGGTCTCGAACCTACAGAGTACTCAATAAAGAATTTCTAAAAAAAAAATTTCCTACCCGCCTACCGTGATAGGTTCAGAGGCTCAGTCCCGAAAATTTAAACAAAAAAAAAGGTCTACCCGTAGAGATTTGATCAATTTTTTTTGATTTTTAGTCCATATAAATACGAATGCCAAGGAATATGGTAGAAATGTAGCTGCAGGGGGTCCACGGCAACCAGCTAAACTTTGAAAGTGGTCTATGAGAAAAAAAGTCTGGGAGCCTCTGATTTAAACTGAGACCTTTGCATGGTAGTCTAATCCTAATTCTCCAACTGGCTATTGCTGCTTTTATTACTACAATTTAGTTATGAGAGTTTCTCTAATAAGTGCACTCTCTATTCCCTCACTCTCATAGTGCGATGTGACGTCACCGACACGAACGGAGAGAGATCAGGGACAGGACCAACCAATGGCTTTAAGTGTTTCCCAAGACACGGAAATGTGAAACACCACCAACTATCTAACAAGCTGTCATTAAGACTGCGCCGAGCGTAAGACAGATAATGACAGAGCTAGTGCGGCGCATATTCAAATCGGCGCGCGGCCGCCATAGTAAAATTGTATGGAGAATTAGAAGTGCTTTTTTGATAAATATGTATCTTTATTGTCAACCAATAACTTAAATATTTGGGACGGACAAATTGTAATATAACTAAAGTGTCAAATAAACAACGCGATAAAATCCGTATATAGCAGTTTAATTTCAATGTAATATAACTATTTATGGTTCGTTTAAGCTGTAAAATAGGATAGATTTTTACTGTTATAATCTAAAAATCACGTAACACGAGCTTACGTTTTTGCATTATTTTGTAGGCGAAAATATGAATTATTTTAAGTTTTTTACACGGAGTAATTGTAAACACATTCATTGTTATGGTAAATGTATATTTTATAATTGTATTAAACAAAAAGTGTTGATTTTATTCACTTAACTGTGACCGCCTGTTTTGGCACATTTCGCTCGGCGCAGTCTTAAGAATATCTTGACTACTTATTGTTAGTCCGGCCCAGGATCCGGATGCAAGACCTCAGACACAGCAGCAGTTTTGACTACCAGTTGGGTCGCATATATAGTTTTAGTCCTAGTGACCCACCGACCATTAAAGGCAGCGAGTCGACACACCGTGGTAGGTTTAGTCAGTCGGAGCCGGTACTTTCCATCTTTCTCCAGGTGAGCCCCACTTACCATCTCTGCTCCCCTTTTCTTGCGGAGAGGGATGACTTTGGCTTTTGGCTTTAAGAAAGACAACTTCTCGCACTAGGAATAATTCCTGTGTCGCGGGGGACATTCAAACAACGGACACAAAGAACAAGCAGACTCGGAACAACCATTTGTGGATCACACAAATTTTTGCCCCGTGTGCGATCCACAACACTAGGCGCAATATCAGTGGCGAGACGACCACTTAAACACTACACAGCCTTCCAAGCAGGCGCCCAAATATAAAAAATATTGTCCCCAGGACCTGCTTCCTTCCATCTTGCCCCGGGTGTGTTCGACATACCATCTCAGCTCCCCTTTTTCCGAGGAAATACATACATACATAGATTCACGCCTGTTTCCCAGAGGGGTAGGCAGAGACTACGGATTTCCATTTGCTACGATCCTGACACACTTCTCTGCCTTCATTCACTTTCATCGCATTCCTCATACACGCCAGTCGGTTCTAGTTCGGTCGGTCGGTTCAAGGTACTCTTAACCTGGCCTTTGTCCAGAACGCCTCCGATCTGATCAAGAAACGTTCGCCTAGGTCTTCCTCTTGCGACTGTTCCATTCACACTAGCCTTATAAACTTTCTTAGTCAGTCTTTCCTCGTCCATTCTTTCTACATGCCCAAACCAGCTTAATCGCCACGTAAAAAAATGTTTATATGTAGTTGTCTATCGTAAAAGTTGAATGGAAGTCTTGAGGACATCCGAGTAGCGTTTGTTTACGCTTCTTGTGACCGTTTCATTCGTTGATGTTATGATTTGGGTCTTATTTCCAAAACAATGGCGGCTTCCCACGGCTTGTGATTTCTTACATATTAAAAGGCTTGCTTATAAACTAAACTATACATATAATAAAATTGTAACTGGTTGATATATACATAGACGATCTTCTCCCTAGCCTTTATAATTCCCAAGTCACTTGGGGTCGGCTTTTCTAGTCTAACCGGATTTGACTGGATATCAGTTTTTACACGGAGCGGCTGCTACCTGACCTCCGCAACCCGAAGGCTAAAGATACCCTAAGGCTAGACCAGTGTTAGGATATTAGAGGGTACTGACTTTCCCAATAACGACTGCCATAGATGTTCACGGCAGCCGGGACCGACGGCTTAACGTGCTCTCCGAGGCACGGAGCAGGCGATAATTGTCAATCAATACGCACATAATTTCGAAAAGTCATATAACTTCCGAAAGTCAGAGGTGCGCGACGTGAGTTCGAATCCGAGACCCTCTGCATTGCAGTCTGTTGGTCTCACCACTGAGCTATCGCTAATAGACATATTTAAGATAAATACAACATTTTAACTAAAAAGAAAACACATGTAATAAAATGAGAACATAATCAATGTAGCAAAAGTCAACCAAATACGCATTATTAAGAGTGCGCCGAGCGAAATGTGCCAAAACAGGCGGTCACAGTTAAGTGAATAAAATAAACACTTTTTGTCTAATACAAATATAAAATATACATTTACCATAACAATGAATGTGTTTACAATTACTCCGTGTAAAAAACTTAAAATAATTAATATTTTCGCCTACAAAATTACGTAAATATGCACGAAAAATGCTAAAACGTAAGCTCGTGTTACGTGATATTTAGATTATAACAGTAGAAATCTATGCTATTTTACAGCTTAAACGAAACATAAATAGTTATATTACAATTTGTCCGTCCCAAATATTTAAGTTATTGGTTGACAATAAAGATACATATTTATCAAAAAAGCACCTCAAATCCCCCATACAATTTTACTACGGCGGCCGCGCGCCGATTTGAATATGCGCCGTACAAGCTCCGTCATTATCTGTCTTACGCTCGGTGCAGTCTTAAGGATAACTCAAAAACTAGGTACTGGTCAACACTTGATAAAATTTAAATGAGACCACATGGAAAGCACTAGTTTCCAAATAAAAAAATAATCATCAAAATAGATTCACCCAGAAAAAGTTCATATGAAAAATATAGTCGAATTGAAAACCTCCTTCAATAGAAGTCAGTTAAAAAAGAAAATTGAGGGGTCTCTATGAGAGCTATGGAAGCCATAACATTTATTCTTAGAATTTTCGTATGTCTGTATGTTTGCACGCGCATCACGAACAGACTACTTATAATATTAGTTAGGACTGGTTAGGATTGAAACATTGAAACGCCTGCTCATTTTCGGGTTCACGGAGGTCACCCGAGGCAGCTGTTAGCGTTGCTTACATATCGATTAGAATATGCTGATATTGGTAAGTTGATAATAAGGAAATGCTACATATAACTTAGTTTTATTGATAACTAGCTGACCCGCGCAACTTTGTCTGCTTCACGTAAGAGAATTTTCCCCGTTTTTGCAACATTTTTCATTGCTGCTCCGCTCCTACTGGTCGTAGTGTGATGTTATATAGTCTATAGCATTCCTCGGTAAATGGGCTATCAAACACTAAAAAGATCTTTCAATTCGGATCAGTAGTTTCTGAGATTAGCGCGTTCAAGCAAACAAACAAACAAACTCTTCAGCTTTATAATATTAGTATAGATAATGCTATAATTTATATTTGTTATGTATAGAAAAACATACCAATAGAAAGGTTTTTGAGTCTTAACATTACGTGTGATAGTAACACATCTGCTTCTTTTTTGTGTCCTAATCTATGCAAATATTATAAAGCTAAAGATTTTATTAGTTTGTTTGTTTGAACGCGATAATCTCAGGAACTACTGGTTCGAATTGAAAAATTATTTTAGTGTTGGATAGCCTATTTATCAAGGAGGGCTATAAGCTATATAACATCACGCTACGACCCACGGGGGCGGCGCAGTAATGATAAACGCGGGTGAAACCGCGGAGACATCTAGTTCTTATCTATACTAATATTATAAAGCTGAAGAGCTTGTTTGTTTGAACGCGCTAATCTCAGGAACTACTGGTTCGAATTGAAAAATTATTTTAGTGTTAGGTAGCCTATTTATTGAGAAAGAGGAGCTAAATAACATCACGCTACGACCAATAGGAGCGAATCATCAATGTAAAATGTTGCAAAAACGGGGCAATTTCTCTTATGTGAAGCAGACGAAGTTGCGCGGGTCAGCCAGTTAATTATATATATATATATATATATATATATATATCTTCTCTCTTAGCCTTTATTATTCCCAAGTCACTTGGGGTCGGGTTTTCTGGTCTAACCGGATTTGACTGGATATCAGTTTTTACACGGAGCCACGGAGCGGCTGCCACCTGACCTCCACAACCCGAAGGCTAACGATACCCTAAGGCTAGACCAGTGTCAGGATATTAGAGGGTACTGACTTTCCCAATAACGACTGCCATAGATGTACATGGCAGCCGGGACCGACGGCTTAACGTGCTGTCCGAAGCACGGAGCAGGCGATAATTGTCAATCAATACGCACATCATTTCGAAAAGTAATATTACTTCCGAAAGTCGGAGGTGCGCGACGTGGGTTCGAACCCGAGACCCTCTGCATTGCAGTCTGTTGGTCTCCCCACTCAGCTATCGCTGCTTTATTTAGTGCTTAGTTATCACAAACTGTTTTTATTAGCTTGATAACAGTGCTATATTAATAATAAAAGCATATATAATATTGTCTTCTGTTTACGCGAATATTATTCATTGAAATTAAACTACTATATACGGATTTTATCGCGTTGTTTATTTGACACTTTATTACATAAACATTATATATATATTACATACACGGGGAGTCTCCCCGTGAACATGGCTGCTGAAAAGCAACCGAAACGTCGGGGAAAGTGTAAAATTAAATTAAATCTAAATAGTTTTAATAGTTTTAATAATAATTTAATTAGCTTAAAAATTAGTAAAGTTTAATAGTAGTAGTAGTGTAACAGTTTTCAAAATTATGTAATAAAGTGTCAAATAAACAACGCGATAAAATCCGTATATAGTAGTTTAATTTCAATAAAAGCATATAGTTTTAAACACAGCACGGAATATAATGCGCTGTATCTATAAGAGGGACGCGACGGTGCCAAACGCACATATCGTATCGAAAGCTTTCGATCCAATATTTGAATAGTAAATAAACTACAAATGGAACTATTTATTTTTACATTTGATCCATTCCATAAATAATATTCTCTTTAGTCTATAGAGTGTAATAAAAATATTTAGAAAATAGAGCCCAAATCACTTCATATTATAAAACTAAATCCCCCGCTGCGTCTATCTTTATGTCTGTTCGCAATAAACTCAAAAACTACTGAACGGATTATCATGCGGTTTGCACAATACACAGAGTGATTCATGGGCAAGGTATAATTTTTTAAGGTTTTGTGCTACCTATGCGAAGCCTAAGCGGGTCGCTTGTAAATTATATAATTGTAAAATCTCACAAATAAATGGACATTCATATGTTCTAGAACAGTCTTTTTATTGAGAGGATCCCCCAAAGATGTCTTGTAACCAGGGACGTGACTATATAAACGCTAGGAGGATTTACGAACACAGCATAGCGTTAAAGCGGAAATCCATTGTAATATAATCCTTACTATTATAAATGCGAATGTGAGTTTGTTTGATACGCTTTCACGGCTTAACTACTCGACCGATCATCATGAAATTTTGTACAAACGTTGTCAAGGGTACAGAAAAAGACATAGGTTACTTTATATCCAGAAAAAGTACCGTACCCGAAGGATAGGAATTTATTGATAAAATATAAAGATCAATATTTTATCAATAAATTCCATTAAGATTGAGAAAATATTAAGACGAGCGAAACCGAGGGCAAAATCTAGTAATTGTATAAGGCGAACCCCGCAGGTCCCTGTATCTGTGACTGTGTAACTCGGGTGGCGTGTAGCAAAGGGTGTGCAACTGTTTGGAAACAAGAAATTTTTTCATAAAATTTAAAATTCTCTTAAATCGTTGTTTTATTTATTCTACCCTATAAAACGTTTAAAAAAGGCGAAAGTCATCTTGGAACTTTTTGTTTAAGATAAGTGGTTTATGAGATAATCGGCGTTTTTAATACGATAAAACTTTGAATTGCTTTTGGCGTGAAACTATTAGAGATAGCGAAAAATTTACAAGGGAGAAAGATGGTTATTATTCACCCCTCTACACGATAGAATACTCAAAAAATTAAATTGATTATTCCAAAAAATGCACATCCTTTGCTACACTCGGACCGGGAAACTCGCAAAGCACCCTCGGATTGCCCACCCCAACTATTGCAATAGAAAAACTTAAAACTTTTGGTGCAATCCGAGATTCGAAACCGAGACCTCACACACAGCAGTCAGCTTTACAAGCGCTGCGCCACACAGGCTATAATATGAGGAGATACTATGTGATTAGATTTGACCACCTGCATGACCAATTAGTTACATAAACGCTATTCCATTGACTATTCAACAAAATTTAATTTGATATTGAATCAATAAAAAACTTGTTATTCATATAATCTATTCATAATAATAATTAGTAATATATCAAATTACTCTTACAGATGGCAGACTGAACTTGTCAATATAAAAGATAATTTTAGATAACCTATCGCCATTATACACCAGAGGATCTAGTGGGGTTATTGTCTGCCATATTTACAATATGAGAGTAACAGAATCCTTCTCCGGTTATAGCATGACTGTACATAAACTTATATGTGTGACCTGTTGTGACATTTTGTGTTTTATTTAACTTATTAAGTGCAGCGATAGCTCAGTTGGGAGACCAACAGACTGCAATGCAGAGGGACTCGGGCTGAAACCCACGTCGCGCACCTCTGACTTTAGGAAGTTATATGACTTTTCAAAATTATGTGCGTATTAATTAACAATTATAGCCTGCTCCATGCCTTGGAGAGCATGTTAAGCCATCGGTCCCGGCTGCCATGAACATCTATGGCAGTAATTATTGGGAAAGTCAGTACCCTCTAATATCCTAACACTGGTCTAGCCTTAGGGTATCGTTAGCCTTTGGGTTGCGGAGGTCGGGTGGCAGCCGAAGACTTGGGACTATTTATTTATTAAATTTGATTATCATATATGAGTTAATAATAAATATTTACATACATAATTTTACTTAAATACTGTCACACGTAGGTCTAGCTTTTATTCACCTATCTACCTTCTTACTGTGCATGAAGTTTTATAATATAAAGTCCATTAATCATAGATATCTATGTTAACAGCACTACTCGACATAAAACGCCACAATCGGCCGGCAAAATAACCGCAAACATACGCAAAAAATATTTACATAACATCGATAAATTGTTAGTATTGTTTTACTAACTTATATCCGTATATTCACTCAATTACCGCCTTGCAAACGTGCTGGCAGGAAGCCAAAATTGAGTCAGAGAATCGTAAGCAAAGACATGTTTAAATAACACTCTATAAACTAGGTTAGACTTAATTAAATACAAATTTAGTTCATAAATATATTATAACGTTGATTTTTTTTAAGATAACATGAAATTATAGATTATATATACCTAATCAGCGACCTCCTGTAAGGTTACCTACCTACGGCGAATAAAAAAAAACTCACCTGATATTCCACGTCGATAACTTCGTTGAGGAGTACTTTGTGGTAGAAACAATCTATTTTTCCAGCTTGAACCATTATAGTCATATCCTTTTCATAAGCAAAAACTACACTAAATATACTAGTAAGAAATAAATAACGCATTATCAATGACAAAAACGACTTCGTTATGATATTCAATAACAAAGAATACGGGTAGGTTTATTTATAGTTCCTAAGAGCTTTGTTTGTGTTTATAAATAGAATAAAAAGACCGAAATTATCGAAATAAATTAGCAAACAAATAAACAGAGGACCGTGTGAACGGATGCCGTTCTGAAATTAAATGACGTATGGCATGTATGTAAATGACACTTTGATAGATATAAACGCGAGGCTAAGAGCTGGTTCACACCATCCATTATTAGATTAGTAACATTAGTTTGTCCTAATACATATTTTATCGAGTCGCGAGAGGTACGTGTCGCATGTATATTGGTTTTATTGTATACATACATTTATTGCTATAAAGAACTGTTTACATTCATCCGATAGGTGATAAATAAAACAAGGCAAATATTATGTTAAAATTTTTACTTATTCTGTTTGTTATTTATAGGTATATTTTCTATCCCTTTCTTCTTTGATATTGCCACCAAAATTGTTATTAATATGCTAGAAATAACACATTACGATTTATTTTATCTATGTTTAGCAATTAACTGAGAATGTTGTCTGAGCCAATCGCGAAACTACAATATCACATCAATCACGCATCAGTATTTTTTTGTACCGTATAGACCGAAGTTGCTTAGGGACTGAAACTATAGGCATAGTTGGACTACTGCTGTTCCTACCCAAAAATATAGTCATATTGATATTACTATGTTGATCTCATCTCTCGAAGGCGGCAGATGAAATACTCCACAGCACAGTATAGCTAATAAATGAATTTATGAATTAGTCTTGCCTGGAGTGTGAGTACATGTACTACATCACTAAAAAGATAATAACGCAAATACTTTGATCCTATCTATAAATATTGGTATTTTAAATATTGTTAGGCTTCTTTCACACTAGTCGCTTACTTTATTGTAATATTATAGTATAAGTGAAGTGAAATTCTGTTTAAATATTATTGTGCTTCGATACAATTCCGTCTTTATATTTTAAAGTAAATATAAATACTATACTAGACGAAAAACAACAGGTCAAAAATATTTCGCTTGCTACTAAAATAACGACATACTCTCTACTGGTTTGCATTATGCTATAAATATGACAATTTCAAGACTGAAATGCGCTAAAGAAACAGCAAAAGAAGTCCACAGATAACACAAAAATAATAATCGCAACTTTTCCTGGAAAATAATTTTTTGGCTACAACATCTTTTGTTACAGCCTATAATTATTTTAAAAGCCTTAAAATGTCGAGTGGTAGTGGCGCGGGTCCTCCGCCCCCTAGCGGCGTTGTGCGTAGCAGTGCGTTAACTTTTGTGGCGCCTGCGCATCCTTTGACATCAGCTGATAGTATACCTGGGAACTCCCAGGATATTGACAAGGATGAGATGGCTCAGGCTGGTAAGAACTCTAATGGGCATTCTATTTACCCCAATATGTATGAATAACTATCCAAACCACTTAAACTATTAACTTTCACCTTGCATGCTTACAATATGCTTATAATAAATGAGTTTTGTATGATTATAAACTTTTATAAAGCTTTATTTATTGCTACTGTTCACGATTTCTTTTAAAGTATTTATGAAATTACTGGCAGTTTAAGTTATCTTTAAGGCCCAGTTGTTCATTTAAATCATAAGAAACACACATTATCCTTATTGTTTCATGACTTCTTGCACAGATTTAGTTATTGGTCTTCAGAATGACATAGGCAGCTTTTTGTGTAAGGAGATTGGATGGTATTATTTCCTGTCAGTAAAAGTATCATTACTCTGGTATAAAATTCTCAGATGCAATATGGAGTGTGGTATTATCTTTGATAGACAGCTATACTTTAGTCCTCTTGTATTAATGATTTGTATACACAGCACACCTCTTTTATATATAGTATAATAATATCACCCCTATATATAAACTGTCCCACTGTTGGGCATGGGCCTCTTCCAACAGTGAGAAGGGTTACACAGTTATCCACCACACTAGCCCAGTGTAGGTTGGCAGACTTCACATGTATTTGAGAACATTATGGAGAACTCTTAGATGTGCAGCTTTCCTGACAATGTTTTCCTTCACCGTTAACCTTTTGAGCCAAGCTATAAATCTATAACCGTTAAAAAATTACGGCTTCTTCAATATTGCTGTTTTTTAAATAAACAAAGGCTCCTATTGAAATAAAATACAAAACTAGAGTTTTAGGCAATAGTAAAATTACGCACAAAATAAAACAAACTATTTATTTGATGTAAATTTTATAAAATATATATTTATATATATTATAAATTTATGATTAGACATTGTGTTTTAATAAAAACGTGGTGTGGAGGGCACGGAATCGTTTGTCTTCTATACAAGACTGTGGCGCTCAAAAGGTTAAAGTGATTATTAACAAATTAAATATAGTGTGGTCTATATAATTAAATATAATTTAAATGCTAATGTGCACATTGCAACCTAGCATGCCGGACTCAAAATACAGCAACACATATTCTTACTCCTTTAGGAAAATAAAGGCACAAGTTCAAGTGTAGTATTGATATTTGCATGTATTTATATTATTGTTATATTTCATTTACATTCATAGATCGCCTGGTACCAGCTGGCTTGAAGGCTCTGTGTGAGACGTGTTCCCGACTATACCCTGAGCAAGCAAACCCTCTCCAAGTTACTACCAGACTAAAATACTGGTAAGATACCATAAAGTGGTTTTCTTGTAGCCAAACATCAATGTTGGTCACTGACACAGAATGGCCCAATCGTTAGGCTAAGCACAGGCAAACATATGTCTAACTAACATTGGTGAAATAGCATATAGTTTCAGTAGTGAAAGACTTAAATTATGTAATTAAAGATTTAAGTGAAGTTCTTCTCCCTAGCCTTTATTATTCCCAAGTCACTTGGGATCGGCTTTACTGGTCTAACCAGATTTGTCTGGATATCAGTTTTAACTGACCTCCGCAACCCAAAGGCTAACGATACCCTAAGGCTAGACTAGTGTCAGGATATTATAGGGCATTGACTTCCCAATAACGACTGCCATAGATGTTCATGGCAGCCGGGACCGACGGCTTAACATGCTCTCCGAGGCACGGAGCAGGCGATAATTGTCAATCAATACACACATAATTTCGAAAAGTCATATAACTTCCGAAAGTCAGAGGTGCGTAACGTAGGTTCGAACCCGAAACCCTCTGCATTGCAGTCTGTTGGTCTCCCCACTGAGCTAAATGAACAACACAAGAAAATTGTTTAATGTATACATGAAAAGTTGATTAATTTTAATGAACATTAGCGTAAATTTAAGATAATATTATAAGTTCCTTTTTCTTATTTAAAAAACTTATGCTAACAATGAACCCACCATTTTTGTGTTTTCTTTTATATTTCAAATTAATCTGTAAAATCTTAGAACACCAGACATAATTAAAAAATCTATTGTCTGTGTGGCCACCAGTGTGCCGCTGTGACTCAATAGCATAATAATATCAGCCCTGTATTAAACTGTCCCACTGCTGGGCATGACCCTCTTCTCAGTGTGAGAAGGGTTAGCCCATAGTCCACCACGCTGGCCCACTGCGGATTGGCAGACTTCACATATATTCGAGAACATATTGCAGAACTCTCAGACATGCAGGTTTCCTCACGATGTTTTCCTTCACCGTTAAAACAAGCGATATTTAACTATTTAATATATATATATATATATACATATATATATATATATATATACATATATATATATATATATATATAATACATAACTTCGAAAAGTCAGAGGTGCGCGCCTTGGGATCGAACTCGAGACCTCTGCGTGGCAGCCCAACGGTCTTCCGATAGGCTATCGCTGCTTATTATTATATATAGCATATTGTTACGATATTTATTTGCTTCTAGGTTGGGTGGACATGATCCTTTGGATTACATTAGTATGTACTGGAACCCTGGGAAACCGGATGAGCACATACTGCCACACTGGCACTATGTTAGGTAAGTTATATTTTGTACTAGCGACCCTCCCCGGCTGTGTGATTAATATGACAAACAAACAGCCTGCCTGATAGAAAGCAGTATCAGTAGTCTAACAGTATGAGGAAATGGTGATTGGAGGCAGATTTTAGTATGGAGTGAGATCAAAATGTTACATCTGCCTTCTTCTTTAATTTAAGAGTGTAACTTTTGTTGGAGGAGCAACCGCCAGATATCTCTTTCTTCTGCTTTCCTTTTAATCTATACTAATATTATAAAGCTGAAGAGCTTGTTCAATTGTTTGAACGCTAATCTCAGAAACTACTGATCCGAATTGAAAAATTATTTTAGTGTTGGATAGCCTATTTATCGAGGAAGGCTATAGGCTATATAACATCACACTACGATACATGGGTCTTCCTTTTCTTTTTTTCTCTTTACTCCAAGATATTTTAGTAAATTCATTGCAGCCTTGCTGCTTATTGTTTATCCAAAAAAGATCTTAAAAACAGAGGCTTTAAATGTGGTTTTCTTTATATGTAAGATTTTTTAAATAAACCCTGTTGTTTTAGAGATTTCTACATATATGTATAAAATGAATATTGTGTTCCCCCAGTTTCGGTCTATCAGACCTTCATGGCGACGGCCGAGTGCATCCACCTCCAGACCCGACCCCTGGAGCACCCTCAGGCTACGGCTTTGAGCTGACGTTGAGGCTGTCAGCTGAAGGAGTCAGCCAGCCCCCGCTGTGGCCAGCGGCGCTCCTGCAAGCGCTCGCCAGATATGTCTTTACGACTGGTTAGTAGTTCATCTATACTTCTATAGTATTCATATGACAATAGAAGGATGATTGAAGACTCAAAAAATAATTTTCAATCCCAATCTTTTAATTTCGCATTTATAATATTAGAATATAGATTTTGGTTAAACTTTCCTCAACGTTTCGGTTCCTTTTCAGCAGCTATGCTCACGGCGAGACTAAGATGGTGGTTGTCTCAATGTCTTGGAAGTGTAGTTATTTAAAAGTACCCGAAATAATTTAACTAATGTACCCATTTATGTCGAAGGCCTACAGCTTCCATATCACGTTTGCAGGTAACAAGTTATGTGCTGGAGACCACATCTCGTGGCACCGAGCTCTCGACGGAGGTGCAGGCCGGCTGCGGCACCTACTGGTGGCTTCAGATCCTCAGTTAGCCACCACGCATACTCCCCATGGCACTGTCAGCTTCCTACAGGTATATATGTACTCCTTATGTTATAAATCAGCTTTTGCCCGCGGCTTCGCTTGCGTTAACGTAGGTTAGCTTATGTTAGTAAAAGGACTGAAAAAAAGCCTCTGTTACTCGCTGATAATAAAGCTTTCTGATGGTGAAGGAATTTCTAAAATCGGTTGGGTAGTTTTTGAGTTAAACCCTTACAAACAAACAAAAGTCAAATCTTTCCTCTTTATAATATTAGTATAGATAATATCAGCCCTGTCGCACTGCTGGGCACGGGCCTCTTCTCAGTGTGAGAAGGGTTAGGCCATAGTCCACCACGCTGGCCCAGTGTGGGTTGGCAGACTTCACATATCTTTGAGAACATTATTGAGAACTCTTAGACATGCAGGTTTCCTCAGGATGTTTTCCTTCACCGTTAAAGCGAGCGATAATTAACTATTTAATACGCATATAACTTCGTAACTTTTAACTTCGTCTGCCTCCGTGGCGCAGCGGTAGTGAATGCGACTGCTGTGCATGAGGTCTCGGGTTCGAATCCCGGGTCGGGCCAACAAAAAGCTATTGGGTTTTTCTGTAAAGAAATCTCAATAGCAGCCCGGAGTTAGGAAGTTGGCGGTGCTAGACACCCCCGTGCCTCGGAAAGCACGTAAAGTCGTTGGTCCTGCGCCTGATCTCTCTCCGGTCGTGTCGGATTGCCGTCCCATCGGATCATGAGAGTTAGGGAACAGAGAGTGCACTTGTGTTTGCGCACACACTTGTGCACTATAATATCTCCTGCGCAGATGGCCAGTCTCTGTTAAGACTGGCCGCCGTGGCCGAAATTCGGTCTGGAGGACATTATAACTTCGTAAAGTCAGAGATGCGCGCCTTGGGATCGAACTCGAGACCTCTGCGTGGCAGTCCAACGGTTTCACCACTAGGCTATCGCAACAATTAATACATACTAAACTAATATTAACATAATGATTATTTTATTTAGTTTTATAATGTATTTTGTTCTATTCCTTTTTATTATGTTTTACTTATAAGTTTGTTTTGTAAAAAATATTATTTAAAATATGTTTCCAGATGGTCGGGTGTACTGGGCGAGAATTAAAAGCGGCTCAAAGGGGATCTGGTTTCGAAGTGTTAAAACTAATCAGTGAGGATCCGAAGTAAGCAATTTCTTTATATATATATATATATATATATATATGTGTCGGAGACGGTCATTAGTACGGTTACGAAACGCGGCACGTTAGTGAAGATGTGGCGTGCTGCCACATCTTCACTAAATTCAATTCACTTCTTCACAAAATTTTTATTATCATTGGTCCAGCCGTTTAAAAGTTTAGTTTCATACACACGTACAGAAGAATTATACATACATAGATCCACGCCTGTTTCCCAGAGGGGTAGGCAGAGACTACGGATTTCCATTTGCTACGATCCTGACACACTTCTCTGGCTTCATTCACTTTCATCACATTCCTCATACACGCCCGTCGGTTCAAGGTGCTCTTAACCTGGCCTTTGTCCAGAACGCCTCCGATCTGATCAAGAAACGTTCGCCTAGGTCTTCCTCTTGCGACTGTTCCATTCACACTAGCCTTATAAACTTTCTTAGTCAGTCTTTCCTCGTCCATTCTTTCTACATGCCCAAACCAGCTTAACATACCCTTTTCTATTCTTGTCACTATATCCACTTTCATGCCGCATCTCTCTCTAATCACACTATTCCTTATTCTATCTTCAGAGTCACACCACATATATTTCTCGGCGCTCTCATTTCTACAACATTTATTCTGCTCTCATGCTTCTTTTGCCATACCCAACTTTCACTTCCATACATAAGTGTGGGCACTAATAGTCCTCTATGAACAGCCAAACGTGCTTTTTCGGAAACATTTCGACTGTTCATAAAAGCGCGTAGAGCTCCATTCACTTTGTTTCCCGCAATCGTTTTCCTTTCAATATCTCCCTCATGTCTACCATCCCTTGTAAACAAAGTACCCAAATATACAAACTCTTTCACTTGCTCCACTTTTTATCCATCAATCATAATATTACACATCGTCACGCACTCTTCCTTTTCAAATACCATTACTTTCATCTTGCTTACATTTATTTTCATTGCTTTACTCTCAAAAGCACCATGCATAATAGTTACCATCGCCTGCAAGTCTTCTGCCGATGACGCAAGTATTACTTGGTCATCGGCATAAGGAAGACATTTGACAAGTAACTCATTAATTCTTAATCCCCATTCACAATCTTTTAAATCTTTTAAATAATTGTCCATGTATAGGTTAAACAGCCAAGGTGACGGTCAATTAAATAATATTAAATCTATACTTTCAGTTGCGGAGGGTCATGGCTGGTGACTCGTGTGAACCGCCGGACCTCTGCTAGAAGGGTCCGAGCCAGGAGTGACACCCGAGCTCACGCACCTCTCGCAGGAGTGTCTGCCAGACTCCGGTGGCAGGCTTGGACACAGGTAATGTACAATTATTATTATTATTAATCTATTAGTATTTACCCGCTTGGCTTAGGCGTAAGTGTAGGTTAGGTTAAGTTAGTATCGGTACATTTCTTTAATAAAATTTTGTTACTTGCTAGTTTTGAGGGATAATAATGTAAACAATATCACCGACTAAAACACGTTTTATGCTAACACTACAATTAAACTTAAAACACAACACACACTACTTATAATTATATTATTTTGAAGCCTCGATGGCGTAATGATTAGTGTAACCGACTGCCACGCCTGAGGTCGCGGGTTCGATTCCCGCGCAAGTCAAACATTTGTGTGCATGAATATGGATGTTTGTCTTGGTCTGGGTGTTTCTATGTTTGTATAATAAGTAGATATTTACAAAAAAAATAGTATATTTGTATGTTTATCCATTGTCTAGTACACATAGTACAAGCTCTGCTTAGTTTGGGGTAGATCGTGTTGTGTGTATGTGATACAATATTATATTATATTATATATATTATACACTTTCCCACTCTAACTGCTTTAAACTCGTGACATTTTCGGTTCCATTCGCCCCGATGTATACTTGACTGCTTACGATTGTAAACTGGCTTGGCGGTGCGCGTGCGCTCCAATAATACGTGATTCAAGCTTTTCTGGAATTTTCTAGAAGCGCCATACCCGGTATGTTTCTCAGAAGAGTACGAGAGAAAGTTCTAGCGCTCTCTCTGCTCTTCGCGTACTGACAAGCTACGTAGTTCAGTAAGACGTCAATAGATGGACGCTGTAATAAATTATTAGAAGGCACAGCCGAGTCTTCCCCACAGTGGCGATAGATGGCACTGGCTGTAAAAATATAGCCTATGTTACTTGGTTGTAAAGATAATGTAAATAAAAAAACAACGATCAATCTTCATTTAAATTCAAAAACAAGTGAGAAACGACCATGAATTGCCGTAAATCTTAGAGTTCGAAAATATGGTATCACGTGACCTTCCGTCAGAGGTCAAAGGTCATAGTTATTTCGGGCTATATCGACTATGTTGAGTCGAATGACGTTGACCGCGAATCTATCTCTTACGGTTCTTGAGTTGAAAGTTGTATATCAGACAGACGGATGGACAAAGCTGTTGTATAAGAGTTTTTTCGAACTCTACAACAAATCTTTCACCATTAAAGACCTATATTATCACCGAGTAACATAAACGACATTTTATTTAAAAAAATACTGTTACTGGCCTAACCTAACTTTATGCTAGTAAAGGTGCGGTCAAGAGCTAGTATAGATAATAAAATTGTAAAGTTGAAGAGTTTGTTTGTTTGGTTGAACGCGCTAATCTCAGGAACTACTGGTTCGAATTAAAAAAAAAATTTTTGTGTTGGGTAGCCTATTTAGCGAGGAAAGCTATATAACATCACGCTTTGACCCACGGGGGCGGCGCAGTAACCATAAACGCGAGTGAAACCGCGGGCACATCTAGTAGATAATGAAATTGTAACTGCGACCGTGCCACGTTCTGTAGCTTCAATCCCAAATACAAAAATATATGTGGTCTACAAATACTTTAAAATTTTGCTTTACTTTGTGTATATGTAATGTTTATATAATATCCCGTAACACAGAAACTGTTCCTAGTACTGGAGTTGTCTAAACTAATATTAAAATTAGATAAAAAATTAAAAGTAGGTATTGGATTAAAAACATTTGTTAAAAAAGTATGTAATGACATACGTTGGGGTGAAAGAAGCTCGGAAGAAATAAATAAATACTGGTTGCACTGTAATAATAAATTAAAGAGCTTAGACTTCCCTGAAAACTTTATACTGTGTGCAGATAAATATTGTGATAAGCCCGAACATAAAATTCTGTTGGATGAAATGTATAGTAAAATTGTAAATGTATTAAGTGAAGCTGCCAGCAGTAGTAAAACCTCTAGGGGCATTATAGGAAAAAATAAAGGTATAAAGGGCTGGAACAAACATGTAAAGGAAGTTCACGCCCAAGCAAAGATTAAGTTTAAAATTTGGATGTGGCACGGTCAACCCACTGGCGGGCCTATTTTTGAAGAAATGAAAATAACGCGGAAAATATTTAAATCAAAATTAAATTGGTGTATTAAAAATCAAAGCAAAATTGAAATGGACATTCTAGCCACTTTGCATTCGAATCAAAGTTTCACGTCATTTTGGAAAGGGACTAAAAAACTGAATAATAATACCCCAAGCGTTTCGGCTAGCGTGGAGGGAAAGAATGACTGCACTGAGATAGCGAATACCTTTAGAGAGCACTTTCAAATGAGTTCACCTCTCGGTACAGGGCCGAGGAGCACCGGTGCTGAGTACTGTCGTTCAGGATCACCCTTACGATTTTCATGTAAAGAAATAAAATCTATTATTCAAAGTATGAAAAGGGGCAAATCTCCTGGTCACGACGGGCTCAGCATCGAGCATCTTCAAAACGCTGGTATACACCTGCCTCGAGTGTTGACTATGCTCTTCAATCTTTGCTTGGGACATTCTCACTTACCACAAGAGCTACTGGATACAGTAGTTATACCTATTGTGAAGGACAGGACAGGGGACATCGCAGACAAGGGTAACTATAGGCCTATCTCACTGGCGACCGTTATAGCCAAGGTACTTGACAGTGTGCTGGACGCCCACCTCGGTAAATATACCCAGTTACACGACGCACAGTTTGGTTTTCGTGCTGGGTTGTCTACTGAGAGTGCCATTTTTGCGTTGAAGCATACTGTTAAGTATTATACGGATAGACAAACACCTGTGTATGCATGTTTCCTGGACCTGTCAAAAGCATTTGACCTGGTTTCCTATAATGCCCTGTGGGGAAAACTTCAGGAGGCTGGTGTTCCTGCTTCGTTGGTGTCCACTTTATCTATGTGGTATGATAAGCAGAGAAATTTTGTAAAATGGTCAAATGCGCTCTCTGACCCGTACAAACTAGAGTGTGGTGTCAGACAGGGTGGTTTGACCTCCCCCCGACTTTTTAACATTTATGTCAATGAACTACTGGTTGAGCTCAGCAACACACATGTCGGATGCCACATAGATGGAATTAGTGTCAATAACTTAAGCTACGCAGACGACATGGTGTTGCTGAGCCCATCTATCTGTGGAATTAGAAAATTGCTTTCTGTTTGTGAGGGTTATGCACAGCAGTATGGACTAAAGTACAACCCTACGAAAAGTGAACTGTTGGTGTTTAGAGGTACAAATAAAAGTCCATCACATATCCCTGCAGTTGCGCTGTGCGGTTCAGTTTTAAAGAGAGTTACCCAGTTTAAATATCTGGGCCACATTGTTACCGAAGACCTAAAAGACAACCTAGATATGGAAAGGGAGCGCAGGGCATTGGCCGTGCGGGGAAATATGGTGGCTCGAAGGTTTGCTGGTTGCTCAGTATTAGTAAAAATTACACTTTTCAAGGCTTACTGCCAAACATTTTACACCAGCAGCCTTTGGGCTAATCATACCCAAAAGGCAAACAATGCCCTGCGAGTACAATACAATAATACCTTTAGGGTGCTGTTGAGGCTTCCACCCTATTGTAGTGCGTCAGGTATGTTCGCCGATGCGCACACTGACGACTATTTCGCAATAATGCGTAAGAAGGTGGCGTCGTTGACAAGCAAAGTGGGAGGAAGCACCAACAGTATCCTGAGGGTGTTTGCTGAAAGGCTGGATGGGCCTACCATGGATAGGTTCATCAAGCTTCATGTATTACATGGGGCTTGATGAAAATATATGTGGTCGTAATATAATAATTTGTTTTCTTTCTGTGTTCCTAATATTTACTAACATAGTTTATAAGATAATGTAGAACTAACACAATGTGGGCCTAGGTAGCCTGTGAATAAAATATTTTTATTTATTTTTTATTATTGGGTAATAAATTAAAGTCCACGCGGACGAAGTCGCGGGCAACAGCTAGTCTTTTATAAAATTAAAATAATTACTAGAAAACATATTTTGGAAAGACTCACTGTTTCCGTAATTTTTTTTATTCCATTTGCCTAATTTTATAATAACAATAACTTATTGCTCACCACAATATCACAGCAATTACAATGACTGAAAAAAATATAATAATGGAAATTAGTTTATTTTCTTTTATTATTAACTTCTAATAGGTATAATTAATTTTTACTTTATATATGTTTGTCAGACAAATACAGAAGATCAGCCAGCGTCCCCCTCCAGTCTCCCGGCGAGCGTGGAGCAGCAGATTAAGGACACTCTCCAGCGAGGGCTCAGCACCATGACTGCTGACAGGAGCGGGCCTGAAGGTATACCATACATACTCATATACTTCACTAGAATAGAGTAGAATAGAATATCATATATATCTAAGTACATGGTACATTAGGATCATGTATTTATATTTAACCTACTGTTCCCCGCGACTTCGTCTGCGTGGAATTTAACAAAAAGTATTTGTACAGTTTCCAAATATTTTTTTGCTAAAATAAAAGTAGCCTATGTGACTCCTTATAACATCAGATATTAAACAAAAATTTTATTAATTGATTTTCTGATATAAGTACAATATAATTATACTATTGTTACGCCCAGTGACATCTCTCGGCATTGTGGGAGGGACTCGGCGGTTCCGTCTAATAGTTTACACCGCCATCTATTGACATCTTACGGAACTGCGTAGTACGGTACGAGAATCTTAGAGAGAATGCTGGTACTTTCTCGAAGCATCGTGCTGTTTACACGCCGAGTACGGCGTTGCTGGAAAGCTCTAGAAGCGCTTTACCCGCGTATAAATAGGGCGCACGCGCACCGCCGAGTCAGTTTACAATCGTAAGCGGTCAAGTGTTCATCGAAGCGAACGGAAGCGGAAATACTACGGAGTTTGAAGCAGTACAGTGAAAAAGTGTGGTATAGTGTTTGTTGTGTTTTAAATTCAACTGTGTGTTTGAATAAAACGTGTTTTAGTCGGTAATATTGTTTATATTCTTATCCGTCGAACCCAGCACGTAACACTATCATATGCATTTAGTTAAAACTGTTATTTTGACATTACAAACAGATACTTTTATTTTATTTATTTGTATAGATTAATAAGATTAATAATAATATTCTACCACATACACACAACACCATCTAGCCCAAACTAAGCAGAGCTTGAACTATGGGTACTAGACAATGGATAAACATACATATATACTTTTATTTTTTGTAAATACATACATATTATACATAGAGTTTATTTGATTAGATTGGGTCATACATACTACCATTGCTGGGGTAAAAATATTAAGATGATGATTTGCATAAACAATTCATTTTATAGGCCAACTAGACAACCTGCTCGACTTCGTCTGCTTCATATAAGATAATTTTCCCCGATTTTGCAACATTTTTCATTGACACTCCCCTCCTATTGGTCGCAGCGTGGTGTTATATAGCCTATAGTCTTCCTCGGTAAATGGGCTATCCAACACTAAAATAATTTTTCAATTCGAACTGGTAGTTACTGAGATTAACGCATTCAACTAAACAAACAAACTCTTCTGCGTTGTAATATTTATTAAATTCAACGAATATAATAATTCAGTTTACAATAAAATATCATAATATTATCAATTAAATTACAATGTCAAGGAAAGGTATATTAATAATAATAATAATATTCTACCACATACACACAACACCATCTAGCCCAAACTAAGCAGAGCTAGTACAATGGGTACTAGATAGTGGATAAACATACATATATACTTTTTTTTTTGTAAATACATACATATTATACAAATAAACACCCAGACCAAGACAAACATCCATGTTCATGCACACAAATGTTTGACTTGTGCGGGAATCGAACCCGCGACCTCAGGCGTGGCAGTCGGTTACACTAACCACTACGCCATCGAGGCCGACAAATGTCAAAATAATCGTTACAATCTGACTTATATAAAAATAAAAATTGCAGTCAATAAAAATTAATAATAGATTAGGGTAGGATAGTAATTATTTTAAAGAAACATTTTTCTGAAGGTAGACGTCATCTTCATATTGTTATCAGGTCACATATTATATGTTTTCAGGTCACATGTCGACGGACAGTTTCGAGATGTCAAGTATGGAGCGGGCGCTACCACAGATACCTGACCTAATGGAGGTAACGTATAATGTATTTAGTTTTGTTTATTTATTTTTGTCTATAACTTTGGATGCAGGTTGTCCAAGATTGGTCTGTGTGGTTTATGTCCAGCAGTGGACATCTTTCGGCTTATAACCCGGTTCTTATATTCAGAAACGAATTGTTTTATCTACGGACAGTTAAACCCTGACATAAAAATATTATTTTCTTACTGCCTGATAACTGGTTAACCTCCAGCTAACGGGTTATCCATTATTAACGACAGACCCTGTATACAATGACGGATGACGCAGTGGTTTAAATGGTGGCCTCGTCGATTGTTGTGGGTTTGAATCCCACACGGGATAAAGATTTGTGTGATCCACAAATGGCTGTTCCGAATCTCTGTGTTCTTTGAGTCCGTTGTTTGAATGTTTGTAAAGTCCCCCGCGATACATAAATTATGCCTAGTGCGGGCGTTGTCTTTTTTAGGAAAAGCAAATTTCAATATTTATATATTTGTATGAAAATGCAAATAATGAATTATTGGCTGTAAATAATAATAATAATAATAATCTTTATTGTTCATAAAAAAAAAAAATACATAGCTAATACAGATAAATCACTGGTCTCCACACTAGGATTCCCTGTGTCGTGGAGGCCAGTCTCTTTCATCGTGGTTCAAAATTTACAATAAAGGAAAATTAAACCAATACAGATATATAAATACAGCCACACATTCCAGTAGAAATAATGTCTGATCAGAAGCCACTATGATATACTGATGTTATGTTCCAGGGTTCATGGCGTGGTCAAACCAGTGTGGAGTACTTAGAAGGTGTCCACATACTCCTCAATGCTGAAGGAGCCAGTCTCCTGCCTCTAGCTATCGAGTAAGTCTTTGTTATATAACATATACGTTCAAAGGAAAAGGCAGAGATGGGTTATACCCGCATTTGGTAAGATATGTGATGAGTGCTACGTAACAGTCCTTACTAATATTATGAATGAGAATGTGAGTTTGTTTGTTACGCTTTCACGCCTTAACTACTCGACCGATCAACATGAAATTTCGCAAATACGTTGTCAGGGGTACGGAAAAGTACATAACCTGAACTGGAACTTACATCCATCATACATTTTATTCAATTAACATAGGTTATAATATTGTTACGTGCTGGGTTCGACGGATAAGAATGCAAACAATATTATCGACTAAAACACATTTTATTCAAACACACAATGAAATTTAAAACACAACAAACACTATACCACACTTTTTCACTGTAACTGCTTCAAACTTCGTAGTATTTTCGCTTCCGTTCGCTTCGATGAACACTTGACCCTTACGATTGTAAAACTGCCTTGGCGGTGCGCGTGCGCTGTATTTATACGCGGGTAAAGCGTTTCTAGAGTTTTCTAGTAACGCTATACCCGGTATGTAAACAGTACGATGTTTCGAGAAAGTACCAGGGTTGTATCTACGATTCTCGTACCCATACCTACTACGTAGTTCCGTAAGATGTCAATAGATGGCGGTGTAATAAATTATTAGACGGAACTGCCGAGTCTATCCCACAATGCCGAGAGATGTCACTGGGCGTAACAATATAATAATATCAGCTCTGTATTAAACTGTCCCACTGCTGGGCACGGGCCTCTTCTCACTGTGAGAAGGGTTAGGCTATAGTCCACCACGCTGGCCCAGTGCGGGTTGGCTGACTTCACATATCTTCAAGAACGTTATGCAGAACTCTTAGACATGCAGGTTTCCTCACGATGTTTTCCTTCACCGTTAAAGCAAGCGGTAATTAACTATTTAATAAGAAAGAAAGAAAGAAAGAAAATAATTTTATTTGTTCCACGCTCATTATATAAGGTAACAGAAAACACAACCAAAAGTACATATAGAACAAATAAGGTCCTGCGTCAGCAATGTTGCAGTATATCCACAACGCTGGTATTCTCGCAGACCCTGAATGATTTCGGTGCATGTAGGCAGTAACATACATACATACAACTCAATTAAAAACAAAATATCAAAAAACAAAAAAGAGTAACTTAAATAAATTAGGCAGAAGGTGGATGGCAGAAAGTAATTTCATACTTAATAATAATATTGGTATCTATATAATATAATACTTATATGTATACATACATATAGATTTCAAAGTACCTTGAAAATAATAAAAAAACAGATAATATAAGATAAATAATACATAATAAAGACATTGTATCAATAAAAACGTTATATATATATATAACGTTATAACTTCGAAAAGTCAGAGATGCGCGCCTTGGGATTGAACTCGAGACCTCTGCATGGCAGTCCAACGGTTTACCACTAGGCTACCGCTGCCTTCAACACAGGTTACAGTAGTGGAATTATATCACTCTAAAATTAAATATAACATGATTTTTTCCAGTGGTCGAGTGTCTCACGGCAGTCACTTCACGTGGCGCGAGTGCGGTCGCGCGGTCACTCTACTGCCACCTACCGTGTCGGGGGCAGCTGCCACTCTCACCAAACCTTACGCTATTCAGGGGAGCTGGCTGCAGGTGACGATATATAACACTAATTTTCTGAGTACTGAGCCTCGCTGATGTCAGCATGAATGTGCCGGCTCGACCGGGGAAGGACTAACCTCTCACAGAATATCGACGTGAAATACCAGTATTCCTACTGTTGCGTTTCGTTCGGTGAGTGAGAGTGCCGGAAGCCCAATCACCCTCTTTCCCCTTCCCGCTCTTTCTCCTTCCCACTTTCTTTTCCTAAAGGGTCGGCATCGCGCAAGTGAAACCTCTGGTGTTGCAGGCCACTGAGCCATCGTGATGAACTATGGCCTAACCCTTCTCATGTTGAGAAGAGGCTCGTGCCCAGCAGTGGGAAAGTTAATCCTTTCACCCTTTGAAAAAGAAAAACATTTTAAAATATATTACAATTTATAAAAGACAAAATTATATGAAAGCAAGAGAAATTCAAAGTTAAAATTAACACTAATATGTTTTTCCACCACAGGTAATAATACCAAAAGATTTAGCATCAGAGATGTCAGCACAAGTGTCACCTCTCTCCCGTCTGGCAGACACAGACTCTGAACCGGACAGCGAGGGAGAATCAGACCAGAAGGAGCCTCCGTCTCTGCCTACCACCTTTATATGGCCGAAACATAGGTTGAAGATAACTGTGTTGAGTGATAATGAGTTTTTGTGAACCGCAAACTGTATCCCCGAAGGGGTAAGCTAAATATATTAGTGTTTTAAACATCCACAGCTACACTGAACTGCTTGTCTATACTTCTACACTAATATTATAAAAAGAAAAGACTTTATTTATGTTGAAAAAAATATAGCCTATTGTTACTCGGTGAGAATATAGCTTTCTAATGATGAAAGAATATTTAAAATCGGTTGAGTAGTTTTTGAGTTAAATTCTTACAAGCAAACAAATAGAAAATTTTATCTTCCCGCTTTATAATATTAGTAAAGACAAATGTGTATAAAGTATTTAAATTTCAATGTATAACATTCGCGTAAACGGAAGACAATATTATACATTTCTCGATTTAGTAACCGGGGATTAGTGTCATTAGGCATTTTTAGGCGCTCATAGCTAGTTGCATTCACTGATCGGTAAACGATTAGTGAGGTTAAGCAACGTTGGGTGCGGTCAGTCTATATATGGGTGACCGCTTAGTGGTATTTTATCTGAGCGTCTCCGTGCTTCGGTGGGCACGTAAAAAGTCGGTCCCGGTTGTTGTCAGATTGACAGCAGTCGTTAAGCCATGTCAGAGGCCTACGGGCTTGAACAACTCTTGACAACAGGTTGGCCACTAACCACACGACAAGAAGAAGAAATAAGTGTAATTATCACTAATGGTAATATTCTAATTAAAAATAAACAATTATGTTTCATAATATTGTCTTCTATTTACGCGAATATTATTCATTGAAATTAAACTGCTATATACGGATTTTATCGCGTTGTTTATTTGACACTTTATTACATAATTTTGGAAAATTTTACACTACTAAGTACTACTATTAAACTTTACTAATTTTTAAGCTAATTAAATTATTATTAAACTATTTAGATTTAATAATTTATTTTTAAAAGCAACCGAAACGTCGGGGAAAGTGTAAAAATAAATTAAATCTAAATAGTTTAATAATAATTTAATTAGCTTAAAAATTAGTAAAGTTTAATAGTAGTACTTAGTAGTGTAAAAATTTCCAAAATTTTGTAATAAAGTGTCAAATAAACAACGCGATAAAATCCGTATATAGCAGTTTAATTATGTTTCAGTTCACATAAAAGGTTTATTAGACTAGATTTAAAAATGTAGTTCTCAAAATGTTAGCTCAATACATTCTGCCAGCCCCTTCGGAAAATACAGGTGTGATGCTATAATATTCATGGCAGCTTTATGTGTATTCAAACGAAAGTAACTTTATTGGTACCCATGAATTTTGGAAAAGTTGCTTAACGTCGTGATATGTATATAAAATCGTACTACAGATCACAGATCGCAGACAAAAAATGTTTTACAGACAGTAAATTTTTAAATACGTATGGAAATACATATTTAAACAAATATTATAAAGCTGATGAGTTTGTTCGTTTGGTTGAACGCGCTAAACTCGGGAACTACTGGTCCGAATTGAAAAACTATTTTAGTTTTGGATAGCCCATTTATCGAAAAAGGCTATAAGCTAAATAACATCACGCTACGACCAATAGGGGCGGAGCATCAATGAAAAATGTTGCAAAAACGGGGCACATTATCTTATGTGAAGCAAACGAAGTTGAGCGGGTCAGCTAGTATAATAATAAACTGGGTGGGTACTTCGTGATCTGTGGTTCGTATTCTGTTAATTAAATAATAATATAGATTAGTACAATGTAGACGAATTTTTATTATCTCAATTATATCCTTTGAAAGGTCCATGACTCCTACGGTGGAGTCAAGAAAACTCGTTGTCATTGGTCGCAAAAAAATACCAAGGATTTTTTGACTCCCCCGTAGGGGTCACGGACGCGCAACGCTAGCGTTTTACTTGACTCCATGGTTTGAGTCCTGGACATTTCAGAGGATTTAGTTGTAAGTATATATAAATAATAGGCACATAATAAATAATTACATAAGTCCGGTTCAACGAAACTAACAACCACGCACAAGGCTACATCTAGGGATATAATTACATTTGTCGGCCTCGATAGCGTAGTGGTTGGTGTAACCGACTGCCACGCCCGAGATCGCGGGTTCGATTCCCGCACAAGTCAAACATTTGTGTGCATGAACATGGATGTTTGTCTTGGTCTGGGTGTTTCTATGTATAATCTGAATGTATTTACAAAAAAAAAACTATATATGTATGTTTATCCATTGTCTAGAACCCATAGTACAAGCTCCGATCAGTTTGGGCAAGATGGAAAAAAAAAAAACTAGTCTTGTCATAAATATTGTTACAAGGATATTTTTCCTGTTGCCTAAAACTTTTGTTACCTACTGTAATGTGTGTTAGTTTATACAGTAATATAATAACATTAAAATATATGAAGCTCATTCAATTTGATCTTTTTTGACCTGACTTTTTTCTCATAGACCACTTTAAAAATTTAGCAGGTACTGGTGGGCCTCCTGCAGCTACATTTCTACCATATTCCTTGCCATTAGTGTTTATATTTGATCAAATCTCTAAGGAGGGGCTTTTTTTTAAATTCTCTATTCTGGAGCAATAAGCAAATAAATTTTCGTGGAATAATTATATACAAATAAAACTTACGAATTGTGGACCCCCATTTTTTTGTCACGCCACCGTAGACACCCGTCAAGTCTCCCGTAGACCCCTGGGGGTATACCTGGACCACTTTAGGAATTAATGCTTTAAACGTTGAGTCCAGTTATAAATAGAAACACGCACTCTGTCCTTGGGAAAATTCTACACTGCCAATTTTATGGATTCCAAATTATCATAGCGTTTAGAGCATGCTATACTCTGTAAAACTGACCATAAATCATAATCCAGCGGATTAAGATAGGGACTTATTGACGGCCAGTCTACAGCTCTGATGAAGTCCGAAACGTTCGTTTCCAACCACGATTGGGTGGATCGAGCTTTATGACCCGGTCCAACGGGTGACCGTTGGACTGTCACGCAGAGGTCTCGAGTTTAATGGGAACTATGCTATTATTGGTAGACAAATAAATTAAGCAATAGTGACGCATTCATCGTAAAACGGCAGGGAGCGTTCAGGTATGAAGTTGAATTCGTATGGAACCGACCATGTAAATATATTTAAATTGTGCTTTATGTGAATAATAAAATAATTTTGTATATTGTGTTTAGTTTTTATTTAATACAAGTTTCCACTCCGTATTTATAGGCATGATGACAAAAAATAGATTTTAGTCTGTCTTAGATTAGCAAAAAAATATTGGACACGTTTTTTTTTATGTGTCCCACAAACAAACGAGATGGGTGTAAAAACTCAGGATTTAATCTCTTCGTCTTCATGTGACCTTGTGACCCCTTATATCTCGGGGGTCTTTTGAGCCACAGGGCCCATATTCAAACTCGACCGAGGTATGACCCCAAGGTGTCTGCACACCAAGTTACAAGTCAATCGGTCCAGTGTTTCCGGAGCTATGCCTGTCACTAACAGACAGACACACAGACCCACAAAGTGTTTTCATTAACCTCTTCGAAGAAGACTCAGGTTAATAACAACGAAGATACAACGCAATTAATTTCGTGTTACTTCACTTGTCGGTACAAATTTTACAAGAGAGTGACGTCACAAGCGCCCGAACTTTAATGCGTTTATATCTTAGTCAATTTTTATTGTTTTGTTAGACAGCAAATAGGTGTCCAATATTTTGTGCTGATCTAAAAGATGGAATTATAAGAATCACTTATTTTTAACCCTGTCATCATGCCTATTCGGCAACCAAGTCTGAATTCTTTGAAAGCATGAAAATATATCTGAAATGAGTTGTTGTCCCGTACCTTATTTCTGCTATTCAAGTCAAAGTCAAAGTCAAAAATCATTTATTCATTTATGTCACAAAGTAACACTTATGATCGTCAAAATATATAGGTTAGTGAGTTTACTAAGTTACTGAAGCTACATTTAGGTTAGTGGCTAGGTTCAGGGAAAGGGAAGAGCCTATAAGAAAAAACCTGCAAGAAACTCACGGCCACTCTTTTAAATCGCCAATTAAATATAATTTCAGTATTTTACAACTCGTAACAAGGTGTTGCAACCATTATACCATATGCTAATGACTTTAAAAATTAAAGATAATAGCAATAATATATAATATTATTTAAAATACCACGCCCGCACTAGTACATAACAATTCCTGTGTCTATAATTCCTGTACTTTTACTTTACAAAAAACGGACACACAAAAGACTCTTTAACTTCTAAAACAACCATTTGTGAATCACACAAATGTTTGTCTCGGAGAAAATTCGAACTAACAACACTTCGCACATAGGCAGCACCGAGGCGAATATAGCTCCATTACCTTAGTAAACTCACTAACCTATATATTTTGACGTTCATATTGTTCATAAGTGTTACTTTGTGACCTAAATGAATAAATGATTTTTGACTTTGACTTTGAATTACTTTCGTAATTCGTGGGAATTATAGGAAAATAATTAGAATACTGTCCGTCTGGTGATAAATATATATATATAACGATTTGCTTAAACTAGGCAAACCCGTGTTTTAGTGAAGGAAGGGTTCTAAAATAATCACCTAGGTATTATACATAGATAAGAAAAAGAAAGAGAAAAATAATTTTGTTTTCTCACATCCTTATATATAAGATAATTACAAACAGGTACGATTTGACGGTGGGCGATTTGCCCAATTTTATAAAATAATTAATGTAATTATTTTTATACTTAAACTTTTGAGCAGCGATAGCTCAGTGGGGAGACCAACAGACTGCAATGCAGAGGGTCTCGGGTTCGAACCCACATCGCGCACCTCTGACTTTCGAAAGTTATATGACTTTTCGAAATTATGTGCGTATTGATTGACAATTATAGCCTGCTCCGTGCCTCGGAGAGCACGTTAAGCCGTCGGTCCCGGCTGCCATGAACATATATGGCAGTCGTTATTGGGAGAGTGTCGACACAAAAGATCCCACTGGGTCGAAGTGTCGCCGGTCTGCACTGACTGGCCCCCACATAAGATAAGATAAGATAAGAAGATACTTAAACATTATTATTATTGATTGAGTAGATAGAAGTCTTATACTTAACTAATTACTTATGCGATAATATTACATACATCATATTAACCAATATGGTTTCCAACAGTTCAAGTCACCTGGTCCAGACATGGTTTATCCCATTAATCTACAACAGGCAGCTGCACTCTTGGTTCCGCATTTGTGCAGACTATACAGAGCCTGCATAGCTTTTGGATACATTCCGAAGATATGGAGGCGTGTTAAAGTCGTCTACATACCGAAACCGAGCAAAGCTGACTACGAAGAAGCCAAGGCATACCGACCTATCAGTCTTGAATCGTTCTTCGTGAAAGCCCTGGAGAAGTTAGTAGATAGACATGTTAGGGAGGGAGCATTAAGGAAATTCCCCCTCCACAGGCTACAATGTGCCTACCAGTCGGAAAATTCCACTGAGACAGCACTGCATTTTGTGGTAAATAAGGCAGAACATGCATTGGATAACCGGGAAGTATGCATAGCTGCATTCCTGGATATTGAGGGAGGTTTCGATCGGACCACCTTTGATGCCATTAGTGTGGCATCGGCAAATCACGGCATAGAGCCAACCATTTGCAAGTGGATCGATTGTATGCTCAGGGGAAGAATCATTAGGTCTGAGTTGTTAGAAGATGAAATGTATGCAACAGAACAACTCAACAAAGGTCCGTACTTAGCGGTCGGATATGCGGATGACTTGGTTATCAACGGAAAACGGACGTGGTCAACGGAAAATTCCCGAGCACGGTATCTAGTCTCATGCAGAAGGCCCTGACTATGATGGAAAAATGGTGCAGAAGTCCAAGGTCATCAAGTGGCTATACACGATGATGATAAGACCCTTACTTACGTATGGAAGCATTGTCTGGTGGCCAAGAACTAAACTTGCAACATGCAGGAACGCGCTGTCGAAGGTGCAGCGATTGGCCTGCATGGCTATAACAGGAGCGTCCCCGACTATGCCATCAGCAGCGTTAGAAGTCCTTCTGGATCTAACGCCGCTACACATTGTTGTAGAGTCAGAGGCGATAAAGGCGCTACATAGACTATCTGTGCATGGGCTGTGGAGCGTCAACATGCCGGACACTTGACACACAAAACTAGATATTTCGAAGGATCACAAAAGGATTATGAGCATGGGATGCGATAAAATGCAACCAATGCAAATATTCAAAAAGAATTTTAATATAAAGGTCCCCACAAGGGACGAATGGAGACAAGGTCTACAATCCCCTGACAAGTGTTGTCTCATCTGGTACACTGATGGTTCCAAAATGGAAACAGGATCAGGCTCTGGTATTTATGCCAACGACTACAAGGTGTGCCAAAGCATGGGCAAATATGCAACGGTCTACCAAGCGAAAACCTATGCTATAATTGCCTGTGCTCAGAAGAATATTAACAATAATGTCACTGACAGGACTGTTTAGATTCTCAGTGACAAAGCTCTGAACTCCTGGAGGGTGAACTCCGGACTGGTCCTGAACTGTGTTAAGGCCCTCAACCAACTTGGCAGGAAGAACACAGTCAGACTAGTGGGGGTTCCGGGTCATGCAGGGGTGCATGGCAATGAGGAGGCTGATGAATTAGCCAGAAAGGGCTCGGAGGAACTGTTTGTGGGACCCAAGCCATTCGTAAGACTCTCTGAGAGCACCGACAAGGCAGCTTTGAATGCACATGGCAATGATAAACACAGGCTAGAATGGATGGCCCTCAGGGGTCTGGCACATTCCAAGAAATTCATTGCAATCAGAGCCACGGGCTTAACCGGGAAGCTCTGCGGCTACTACAAGGGCAAAATACGCCTGCTCACAGGAGCGTTCACTGGCCATTTTGGCACCAACGACTTCCTGTGCAGATTAAGATTGGCAAACAATTTGATCTGCAGAGCCTGTGGTGAGCAGGACGACTGCATATCGCATCTACTGTGTAATTGTGACGCGTTGGCTGGATTGAGAATGGGTTTGATGGGATTGGCATATCCAACACCTGAAGACTTCAGACTTCTTCCTCTGAAGTGTACGCTACGGCTGATGCAGTACATTCATAAGGAGATAGCTAAAGGATAATTCTTGGGGCCGAAACAAAAGATCCTACTGCGTCAAAGTGTCACCGGTCTGCACTGACTGGCCCCCGTAAATAAGATAAAATAAGATAACCCATGAGATACCTACGTACAATAATATAGTCGACTTCTGGGAAGAAATTCGACAATAATCATTATGATATGAAGAAAACGAAAATTTCCTAAGTTAAAAAATATAACTGTTACCAATATGTTTTATTTTATAGCCGATAGCCTAACAAGTAAAAATTATCGGTAATAAGTTGAAAAACAGAGGAGAAAATGATAACTGACCGTTTTATATTTGTATATACAATACATTACTATTTTTATTAGTAGGTATGTGCTATGTGTAGTATTGTGGTCGATCAGCCTGTAATAATTACTTATTAGATATAATAACATTAAGCTATTAATAACAACTGCTATATCATTATAATATGTTGACCAATATTCTGCTTTTTTAATTTTGCTATTATATTCATGTTAATTAATATATTTTTAGGTTTGTCAGTTATTAACGTATGTACCGATACTAATAATGAAATCGATCCATCAATTTCTGCTATAATATTTCAATATGATGTAGAGAAAATACAGTTATTCAATTCAGTTAATCAATATAACCTATAATGTTATACCTAAGTTCAATTTTATACAAATCTAAAGGTGAAAGAAATCTTAAATTTATCTATAAATAGTATGTATACCTCATAGTTAGATAAGCATTTAAAATAGCATAGCGCCATAGCGCTGCATATGCAGCGCAATCTATGACAGATATATGTATATCTGTCATAGATTGACAGTAACGTCACGCAGTCTTCAGTAAAACAGTAAGTGATAACGCCGCGCCCGCTTACTGCTATATTATCGCGCCCGTGAGTGCTTTTGTGATTCACGATGGGAACGAGATGTAACAAAAGCAGCGTATGGGATTTTTTCGATAAAGATGAAACATGTGACTCAAAAAAAGCAAATTGCAGAATATGTTTCGAGTCATACAGCTATAGTACTACGATTACCAACCTCAAACATCATTTACGACAAAAACACCGTAATATATGCCCACCAGAATATCTTATGAAACGCAAAAAGGTGCAATGTGAACGTAACATAAATATTATATGGGGATATTTTACTAAAGTTTACGGGCAGCGTGGAATAGCAAGATGCAATATATGTAAAAGGGATAAATCATTCAAAACTACTATCACTAATCTGAAGAATCACTTGGCTAATATACATCCTGAAGCGTACGACAGATATTTGCAAAGTTTGCCGCCTAATTTCAGTGAATTTAATGCTAAAAATAGCAAGGATGGGGATTTAAGTGATACCAGTGAATACGGCAGTGAGTATATTTTATTGTTTACGTTGAATAGCACATTATAGCAGTTATTTACATAACTAGTTAGTGTCACTAAGCAATACCAGGTCACAGATAATAATAAGATTATAATACTATACTACATATACAAGGTTAACGACAAGACATGTTAGTAACAAATCATTTCAATCATTGAGGGACTTTGATATAATGCTATTTATAAACACACACAATATGTGACAGCTAAAGCAGCAGTCTGCTTTTGCTATATTATTACGTTCAAAAACAGTTCGGACAGAATGTTCATAACCTAACCTTTATTTTGATTGATATTAGTTCAAAGCAATAGAGAGAATTTTGCAATAATCAATTTATTACATTTATATTTTTGTGTAAACTATGATGTATCTATTAAAGTTATTGTGTGAAACAGCTGTTTTTTTATTAAACAATGAAAAATATAATCTTTGGCAATTTTAAACTGGAACCAATAGCCTTAATGTTTAATATCTCGTTATTACACAGGTACGTAATAACGTTATCGTACTGATATTCTCGAAGGTAGCACCGAGCAAGTTAATGATATAATCCAAGTTGACAGTGAAACCATAGTCACGGCGTCACAGTGACAGCGTAATTCTATGAAGTAGCCTTTACGCCATTTTGTTAAGATAATAATTGTTAGATTTATTTACATAGCAGAGTTGGAAGCACACTTCAATAGTGATTGATTTTAATGTGATTTAGTGATTTTGTTGTGTATTTTCACATAGTACTGTCATCGCGTTCTTGTTGTTAATTACGTGAATTATTTCGTTCACGCCTGCTATAATGTCTGTTATCAGAAGTGACGTGTGGGAATATTTCGAGAAAATTAAAAGCGATGATAACAGTAAAAAAGCCACTTGCAAGCTGTGTTTCGATTCCTACAGTTACGCAACCACGATTACAAACTTAAAAAAGCATTTACATCACAAACATCGCGATGTTTGTCCGCCAGCAGTACTAAGAGAACCAAAGAAAAGACCAACTAGTTTCAAACTAGAATTATGGGAACATTTCACAGTAATTGATGAAGATGAAAAGACAGCTAGATGCAATATTTGCGATAAAAAGATATCCTTTAAGACGTATATTACGAATTTAAAGTCACATTTATTTAGAGTACATCCTGCGGTTTACAAAAGATATTTGCAGAAGAAAAGATTACCTCGTAAATATAGCGTTGGCACGACATCGGATACGAGCGACGACGATGGTAAGTTATTTTTCATTTCATATTCTATAGTAGCACTTATAACAGCTATAATCACATGATGTTAAAATCACTATCCATTGGTTGTTACTATATTACTATTTACATGCGTGGTGCGTTACAAAATAGCGACACAATATGACGATATTCCATGTATTACTAAAAGTGAGGTTATATTTCGTCAATTATATCTACGTAAAATAACTTGTAACGAAAACATGTAAGATAGCTTCTGTATTAATAATATTTAATAAAAAAGTTTACATTCTGTATATAATAATACTAAGGTGTTATAATAGAATACATAACCTACATTTGTATATAAATTTATTATTTACACTACCTAAACTATTAAAGAACATCGGAGACATGATTGGCAATACCAAATATTGGAAAACTGAATAATGCACAATAACATTCTTATAGCCATAGGTATTAAGCATTTTCTAAATATGTATATCAATATTTTCTTTGTTTTTGACAGTAAACTTATAAATATTTTATTTCTGGCAACGTTAATCCCGACATTCTATTGTAAGATTAGTAACAATAAGAAATACGATATACTACTGACATTCTCATACGTATTACTGACAAGTAATAATATAGTGTTATTTTAATCTGTGCTACACGGTCTAGTCTATGTTATAGCTGTCATATACCGCGAAACAATTCGTTGTCGTTGTTTACGTTATTCGTTGACTATAATAACGAAATGGCTAACGTAGATTATTGGGACTATTTTATGAAAGTTGAGTGTGTTGATAGTGAAAATAAAGCATTATGTACAATATGCAATGAATTATACAGTTACAGTAATCCACATAACCTCAAATCACATTTACAAAGAAATCATTTTGATGTTATATTAAAAGCAACCAAAAGATCTCAAAAATCCAGGCGATCTACGCACCAACACAAAGTATGGAGTTATTTTGTTAAAACTGTCGATGATAGTTACGCAAAGTGTAAAATTTGTTATAAAGACTTGTCTTACAAAACGACGGTCGCTAATTTAGCTTGCCATTTGCAAAAATTACACCCGGAACAATACGAAAAGTACTCAGAAAATAAATCGTTCGACGCTGATGTGAGTAGCTGCGAATATTTGGACGTTGGTGACGATAACGGTAAGTGGTAATTAACGTTGAAAACTTAAGCATAATAACGTAATAATATCCTAACTAATATTATAAATACGAATGAGAGTTTATCACGCTTTTACGCCTTAACTACTTGACCGTTCGGCAATCATCATGAAATTTTGCATATTATTATACATTGTCAATGGTACAGAAAACATTTAACAAAAAAATTCGATCGGCGAAAAAACTCAGACAAAAATATACTTAATAAAAAAATGCATAAAAACCTTAAGACTGCGCCGAGCGTAAGACGCGGTTGGACTGAAAGACAGCTCGAATTTCAAATCAGCGCGCGGCCGCCATAGTAAAATTGTATGAAGGATTTGAAGTGCTTTTTTAATAAATATGTATCTTTATTGTCAACTTAAATATTTAACGACTGCCATAGATGTTCATGGCAGCCGGGACCAACGGCTTAACGTGCTCTCCGAGGCACGGAGCAGGCGATAATTGGCAATTAATACGCACATAATTTCGAAAAGTCATATAACTTCCGAAAGTCAGATGTGCGCGACGTGGGTTCGAACCCGAGACCCTCTACATTGCAGTCTGTTGGTCTCCCCACTGAGCTATCGCTGAGCTCGCTAAACATATAACATAAACATAAAATACAGTCATAAACTACTTCTCATATTGTTTATGAAATACATTTAATTCAGTTTATTTTTTGAATTGCATAGGTGTCTGTCCGAGCTGTAATTTCATTTCAGCGAGACAACCGTGGAGACAACAATAGATCTGTTAAAAACCTTTTCTTTAAATGTATTTTAACCCTTTTTTTTAACCTGGGGGAATGCATTGACGCATACCTCTCCGCTGATAAGGGGAGCGGAGAGGTTCACCCGGTAAAAGATGGAACGTTCCGGGTACTACCGACCACGGTGTGCCAACTCGCCGGTTTGAATGGTGTCACTGGAATTGAAACTACATCAGCGACCCACCCAGCTGTGTCCAACACAGGCAAGAAATGTCTGCGGGCGACGACTCCTAGGTGACACCCCGGCACGAGAGAGGACGTCATTCCGACACAATGGCTGGCGGACGGGAGATCTCCGTTCTTCCGCCCGCGGCCTTCGCTATGGCGGCATCAGGCATCATCCCTTGACACCTACGTCAGATGGTTTGGCAAGAGATCTGCCACAAAATGAAATTGGAAAATGTTCTGTAAACAGAATTTTCGTACAGTTTAGTTATATTTACAATCGTTGAGACCTTCTGGTGATATGTGGCTGTGAACACTTCTGCTTTCTGCTCCGCTCCCGTAGCTCGTAGTGTGATGTTATACAGCCCATGTTACTTCTTGATAAACCACCTGTAATAAGCAATGATTTCTTTTATAATAGGATGTATCATTTCGTTGTTTACTCATTACAAACATGCTAAGATACAAATATATTTAATTTTTACAAGAAATATACAATAACACTAACGTAGTCTTTATGATAATTATTATTATAATATTATCCTATCTCACAAATGCGACACTAACTGTTTATTACGATTTCACAGCAAAACCGCTGCACCGATTTTAACGAAATTCGATATTAAGATAGTTTAAACCTTGAGGAAGGACATAAGCTACTTTTAAATAGAAGCGACATCGCGTTAAACAGTTACTAACAATATAAAAATCCAAATAAAATTCTAGTTCTTGCTATGCATCATAGATGGCGCTATAGGTATGTTTAGCAATGGCTGCCGTTTAGAAAGTAAGTTAAACCTATTTAAGTACAATATTTACTATGGAGGGAGAATAGATATCATATAATATACTGTATGTTTTCTATTGACATTATTCAAGCTGTTTATATTATATAGGTAGTAAGCAGATAAGTAGGACAGCGTAAGAGATTGCCTAATTGAAATAATTGCCTAACTTTTAAGAAATTGTGTCTCTCAACTTTACTTGTAAACAGCTGTCAAATATTTAAGAGTTACTTAGTAATAGTATAAGTATTGTCGGCCTCGATGGCGTAGTGGTTAGTGTAACCGACTGCTACGCCTGAGGTCGCGGGTTCGATTCCCGCATAAGTCAAACTTTTGTGTGCATGAACATGGATGTTTGTCTTGGTCTGGGTGTTTCTATGTATAATATGTATGTATTTCCAAAAAAAAAGTATATATGTATATTTATCCATTGTCTAGTACCCATAGTACAAGCTCTGCTTAGTTTGGGCTAGATGGTGTTGTGTGTATGTGATAGAATATTATTTATTATTATTATTATAATAATTAAAGACTAATCAAACAAAATCTCACCTATAAAAGTAACTCAGTGTTGAGCGTTAGTTGAACAATAGTTAAGTCACAGCAACAAGTTGTGATCAATGTTAATCATTGATCAAGGAAGGGAGGAAGCTAAGTATTAGTTAGCGATAGTTTTATATAAATAAGGTTGTTAGTTATTAGTTTACTTATATCATTCGGGTATAGGATATAGGTCTAATAGTTTTAACTGTATTAAATGACGCTGTTATTTTATAGCTTACTAGTAGTTTTCCCGCGGTTTCATTCGCTTAAGTCCCTTTCCCCTGTGAATATCGGGTTTCATCCCCTTCGGGGTGGAATTTCCAAAAATCCTCTCTTAGTGTTCCCCTACACTCTCCAAAGAACATACATGCCAAATTTCAGCTTCTTGCGTTTAGTAGTTTAGGCTGTGCGTTGTCTGTCAGTCACTCAGTACCTAACGGAAGAGTTTTATATACTATATAGATAATATAAGTTATAACTTATAACATTCAGGTTATATCTAAGGATGGCAGTGTCTAAATAGTTAATGTATTTAAACCATAGCCTCACGCTTATTTCCCTGGTGGATTAGGCAGAATTTATTTTATGTCTATAACTCGCCAGCTGTGTTTTTGTACATATTACGACTGTGAATTTCTAGACAGAAAATCTAAATTACATTTTGCGCGCCCCGAAAATCGAACAAAGCAAATTAAGAAGATATTTTTTTATACAAATAACATATACCTGATGTTGAGTGGTCACCGCAGCCTATGGACGCCTGCAATACCAGAGGCATCACTTGCGCGTTGCCGACCCTTTAGGAAAAAAAGGAAGTGGTAAGGAGAAGGAGCGGGAAGGGGATAGAGGGTGACTGGGTCTCCGGCACTCTCACTCACCAAACGAAACACAACAGTAGGAACACTGCTATTTCACGTCGATATTCTGTGAGAGGGTAGTCCTTCCCCGGTCGAGCCGGCCCATTCATGCTGAAAATCAGCAGGGCTCTACTATTAGTAATAAAAGAATCAAAGGAAAATAATGAAAAGATAGGTACCTATATGCTTGTAAAACTTACTAAAGTTTACAACTTACCACTGCCATTGCGCCAACTGTTAAAAGTTCGATACCCACACGGGACAAAAATTTGTGTGGTCCACAAATAGTTGTTCCGGGTCTGGGTGTTCTGTGTGCCCGTTGTTTGATTGTATAGTTCCAGGCGAGCTGGTGTTCTCCGTTAAAAAGTTACTAGAGTTTTATGCTCCTAATCCGTCAGGACCGTAAGGGACTGATACTTTCTGGGTGACTCTTCATTCTTCGGGTCACCAACAGATACCTCTAAAAACCTCTTAAACCATTAACAGTATCCAAAACCGACAAGTATGCATTGATGATGTGATGAGAGATATCGAAGCAAGACAGATATGCCAGAATTGAAGCAAGTAGAAAGACATCTACTGTGTAATCTCTGTCTACCCACTAGAAAACAGACGTTCGTCTATATACTTGTCTGTTTATAAACAATGTATTTATACATATTATATATTATATAACTTTATATTACACGGCAGGTACATCAATTACATTAACTGAAGACAATAATATTCTAACTAATATTATAAATGCGAATGTGAGTTTGTTTGTTACGCTTTCACGCCGTAACTATTCGATCGATCATCATGAAATTTCGCATACACGTTGTCATGGGAACAGAAAAGGGTATAGGGTACCTTTCATCCCAAAAAGTACTGTCATCGAGGGATAAATTATTGATATAACCTAGATTCACGCGTGCGATGCCGCGGGCGAAATTTAGTATGGAAGTAATACAATAATAATAAAAATTAGGTCAAATAAAGGCGGACATTCATACATTCACCGTTCTCCAGACATATAGATAGAAACGTCTGTCATTCGTAAACACATCGTACTTAAGCTTATTTGTTACTAGCTATGCCCGCGGTTTCACCAGCGTTTATGGTTACTGCGCCGCCCCCGTGGGTTGTAGCGTGATGTTATAAAGCCTATAGCCTTCCTCGATAAATAGGCTATCCAACACTGAAATAATTGTTCAATTCGAACCAGTAGTTTCTGAGATTATCGCGTTCAACCAAACAAACGAACTCTTCAGCTTTATAATATTAAAATAGATATTTGTTGAAAACCAGCGCTGGGCATATAACTGTGCCCAATATCCGCTGTACCTATTTCGGCGCGGCCACGAGAGCTTCCATAACTTAACTTTATTTATTTTTTCAGCCTTTTGTGGCTATCTATGTAGCTATATGTCAATGTTTTATTTTATTTTGTGTCTAAATTTCTCTTTGGTGTTAATGTCTATGGTTTTTATGTAATGTTATCTCATGTGATCTACCAAAATGAATATATTTTCTTTCTTTCTATATTTATTAAACAAATATGGCGTACATGTAGCTAAAAACAAAACATAGAGTCCCATATCTCTGTATTGTCTTTTTTGATATTTCTATGTATCAACAGTGAAGGAAAATATCGTGAGAAAACCTACACGTCTAAGAGTTCTCCATAAAGTACATACATACAGTCTGTACTGGGCCAGCGTGGTGGACTATGGCGTAATCCTTCTCAAATTGAGAAGAGGCCTGTGATCAGCAGTGGACTATTTAATACAGGGCTTATCTTATCTTATGTGGGGGGCCAGTCAGTGCAGATCGGCGACACTTCGACCCAGTGGGATCTTTTGTGTCGACACTCTCCCAATAACGACTGCCATAGATGTTCATGGTAGCAGAGACCAACGGCTTAACGTGCTCTCTGAGGCACGGAGCTGGCAATAATTGTCAATCAATACGCACATAATTTCGAAACGTCATAATATAACTTCCGAAATTCAGAGGTGCGCGACGTGGGTTCGAACCCGAGACCCTCTGCATTGCAGTCTGTTGGTCTCCCCACTGAGCTATCGCTGCTTTTTATACAGAGATTGAATATAGTCACAAAGCAGTAACTGCCTGAATGATATTATATTTGTTTGTTTAGACATAAAACTAGTAAGGAAACATTTTCTATATACTGAGCCTAATTGCCTTAGGAAATAGGTATCGACGACGTTTTAAGTATTATTTCGGATCCTAAATATAATTTTGATGTTTTGTTGCGTGTGTTCATTCATTTAAGACTTCATAAATAAGATACCGTAAGTGTAGCTATAAGCTGTTGTTCAAGTCCCAAAATAAACGTAAAACACTAAAAAGAACATCGGAAATAATATTTACAGCACCAAAACCGCTTAATACGCTGTCCTCATCTGTTTTTTAATCTTTTCACATCAAAAAGTGCTACGTGATTTTCAACACGGTATCTCGTCACAGTATATAGCCAGTATTTGACTAACAATAATTCATTTTAAACCTTATACTTTAGATACTAAAGTTGACATTCGTCTGAAACATTTTTTTGTTTACATCGTTCGGCCATATTGAATGTCAGAACTCCCGCGCTTTTGCTAGTGAAGTGACGCTCTTATGTTGTAATACTAAGGTGCGTTATCGGTTATACGATATAGCAGTTTGTGTTTAACTACTACATATACATTCATAGTGAGGTGGCTTGTTTTCGAAGTAAGAACGGCAACGTTGCGCCTCTATGTTGTTTGTATCGATCATTGCTATAAATGGATGCGAGGTGTACCTGGACGCTGGAGATACGTTACGTAAAATGGGATTTTATGGAAGATATTTACGTTAATATTTTTTGTATTCAAACTACTTCTTAGTAAAGAGAAACTTTTGTGTTATCTAAGTCTGAGTTTAGCTATTGGAAGGGGTATCCCGTCATATAAAAGAAACAGTTCAGTGTTCTCGAATTGTGTTTATTCTGTAAGTAGGTTCACAAGTAATTGTACCTACGGGTTTTTAAAAAAATTCTATTTATAAACGTCGTAGTGCATGTTTTTTTCTGTTTAGGCTGATTAGCATACAAAAATAACAGCTGTTTCGGTTGCTATGGCAACTTGATTTATCAACAACGGTGTTATTTTGCTTTGAATGTAGGCTGGTGCAAAAACACAAATTAATGTGTTCTTAAACTTGAATTATAAGATCCTGGTGTTGCCAGACCTAAAACATTTTAGTTAAGTTAAAATCAAGTAGTTATTGATCGCTTTAACGGTGAAGGAAAACATCGTGAAGTAATCCGCATGTCTGAGAGTTCTCCATAATGTTATAGAGAATCTTGGAGATATTTACCTGACAAAAATTAATGTGTATGTGTACTCTTATAAGAGAAAATTACGTGTTTCCGTCACATAATTTTCTCTTGGAGTTTTACATAGAAGTAAGAACATTTATTTTCGATTTTTTATATATCCGCATGTTTGTAAACATATCACGCAGAACTACTAAGAACTCGAAATTTAATATAGTTTCTTCTGTAGTATTGATGGAGAACTAACTTAAAATCTGGTGCATATTTCATATCGAAACTGCCTAGAAGCAAAAAACGATAGATTGGTAACCTATTATCAAATTCCACGCGTACAAAGTCGCGAGCAAAAGCTAGTCCTACCTAATATTATAAATGCGAATGTAAGTTTGTTTGTTACGCTTAATATTATGCGAATGTACCTAAGTTTATTTCTTACGCATTCGCGCCTTAACCTATTCGACCTTCTTCTCCCTTAGCCTTTATTATTCCCAAGTCACTTAGGGTCGGCTTTTCTGGTCTAACCGGATTTGACTGGATATCAGTTTTTACACGGAGCGGCTGCCACCTGACTTCCGCAACCCGAAGGCTAACGATACCCTAAAGCTAGACCAGTGTCAGGATATTATAGGGCACTGACTTGCCAATAACGACTGCCATAAATGTTCATGACAGCCAGGACCGACGGCTTAACGTGCTCTCCGAGGCACGGAGCAGGCGATAATTGTCAATCAATACGCTCATAATTTTGAAAAGTCATAACTTCTTAACCTACTCGACCGATAATCATGAAATTTCGCATACACGTTGTCAGTGGTACAGAAAATTACATAGGGTACCTTACATTCAGGAAGAAATACTACGGTAATGCATTACCGTGGAAATACTATCCCCGAGGATTAAATATTTTACGCTCCTTGACTCTCGCCCCTTTCATAGAAAGGCTCCTATTTTTGGGTGAATTTTAAGAAGAAACCTATCAAATACATTGAATTGAAAAAATTAGAGGGCGAACCTTAAGGGGCAAACGGACTCGTAACTGAAATTTTATGCCAAAATCTACATAAACGCAAGCGAATGCGCAGGCAAAAGATTGAATAAATTAAAAATCGTTGCGTTGCTGTGTTGAGATAGACGTCACTACTCTGCTTACGTCCTCATTTATACAAGCATGAATCTATACTAATATTCTAAAGCTGAAGAGTTTGTTTGGTTGGTTGAACGCGCTAAATTCGGAAAATTGAAACCATTTTTAGTGTTGTTTACCCCATTTATCGTTTCGACCAGTAGGAGCGGAGCATCGATGGTAAATGTTGCAAAAACGGGGAAAATTGGAAAATACTCTTATGTTAAGCAGACGAAGTTGCGCAGGAGCTAAGATAAAATAAAAATCGTTTTGTTGCTGTGTTGAGTTGGCCGTCAGAAATCTGTTTACGTCCTCAATTATACTGCACCTATCGTAAATACTTTCGGTATAGAAACGCAGCTACCAGTTAAAGCGTTTATCATAACTAGTTCGTCAAGTCGTCGACGGAAAGGGTCACAGTTAATTCTCCGGTACACAGCCCACACAACATGGAGGGAGCCATAGAGATAGCTACAACTAACTAGAGATCAACGTTATAATAATATCGGTATCAATAAGACAAGAGCACAAATGTACCCGTTTCTTAATAAAAAAATACTTTCTTTTCTCTTAGCCTTTATTATTCCCAAGTCACTTGGGGTCGGCTTTTCTGGTTTAACCGGATTTGACTGGATATTAGTTTTTACACGGAGCGGCTGCCACCTGACCACCGCAACCCGAAGGCTAACGATACCATAAGGCTAGACTAGTGTCAGGATATTAGAGGGTACTGACTTTCCCAATAACGACTGCCATAGATGTTCATGGCAGCCGGGACCCACGGCTTAACGTGCTCTCCGAAGCACGGAGCAGGCGATAATTGTCAATCAATACGTACATAATTTCGAAAAGTCATATAACTTCCGAAAGCCAGAGGTGCGCGACGTGGGTTCGAACACGAGACCCTCTGCATTGCAGTCTGTTGGTCTCCCCACAGAGCTATCGCTGCTCTTAATAAAAAAATACATGTTCTAATATATGAACGTGAGTTTGTTTGTTTGTTACGCTTTTACACCTTAAGAGGAAACAGTAAGGGCGAGAGAATTGAAAAATTGGTATTTGTAAAATCTAGTGCCCGCACAGCGCGATAGAGACAATTGCAGCTTGGACCGAAAATATCTATTAAAAGTACACAAAATCAACGTTTCGTAGTCCTCTGATGCCTTCTCCAAAACTTGACAGATTTAACTACGTTTCCATTAAAAATTAAAGAAAGGCTTTGGCCGTGTTCCTATGTTTTTCTTTTTTTATATAATCTAGTCAAATTTGTTTTCTGGATGTTTGAACACAGCGGAAAATCTGGCCAATATTTGAGGTTTTTAAAGGCTCATATCTCTTTTACTAATTAATTTATGGAAAAAAGGAAAACATAGGGACATGTCAATAGAGGCCATTCATTTTTTGGAAAAATATTATTGCTCTACTGGCATTATCCAGGGAGGAAGCAGGGGACGACGTTTGTATGGAAAAACTGCCCTTGTGTTTCGTCTTAATTATCTACTTGACCGATCATCATGTTTCGTATACATGTTGTCAGGGGTACCTTTCATCGATGTTCCCGAGGGATTAAAAACTAACATAGCCCACATTTATGCGAGCGAAGCCGCGGGCAAAATCCTATCTAATATTATGAATATGAATGTGAGTTTGTTTCTTACTCTATCACGCCTTAACTACTCGACCGATCATCATGAAATTTTGCATATACGTTGTCAGGGTAGTAGAAAATCATCCAGAAAAATAGTATTGCGCTTGAGGGCAATATCTAATAACTAGTTAACCCGCGCAACTTTGTCTGCTTCACATAAGAGAATTTCCTCCGATTTTGCAACATTTTTCATTGCTGCTCCGCTCCTATTGGTCGTAGCGTGATGTTATATATCCTATAGCTTTCCTCGCTAAATGGGCTATCCAACACTAAAAGATATATTCAATTCGAACTAGTAGTTCCTGAGATTAGCGCGTTCAACCAAACAAACAAATAAACAAACAAACTCTTCAGCTTTAAAATCTTCTTCTTTTCTTCTTCTTCTTGTCGTGTGGTTAGTGGCCAACCTGTTGTCAAGAGTCGTTCAAGCCGCCCGTAGGCCTCTGACGTAGCTTAACGACTGCTGTCAATTTGACAACAACCGGGACCGACTTTTTACGTGCCCTCCGAAGCACGGAGACGCTCAGATGAAATACCATTAAGCGGTCACCCATCTATAGACTGACCGCATCCAACGTTGCTTAACCTCGCTAATAGTTTACCGATCAGTGATTGCAACTGGCTATGAGCGCCTCAATAAAATCCGCCTTTATAATATTAGTATAGATAACTGAACTAACAATATATACGTCATATGTAGGTACACATTTGCCCATCCCCTACGTAATATGTTTATTTGTTGTCCATTGAACTTTAATTGGAACAGGTGCGCAAATATTATTGAACAAAACCAGCTTTGTAATCGCTACGTACAATTACATATTTACGTCATACGATGTTTTTGTACGAATATGTAATTTGGCGTAACGCCAGCATTTCTGTGATGTTTGGTAAAGAGGATGAGTGCCAAATATTAAAAAACGAGTTAATTTGACTGACTATACTTATTTTTTTTAAGACATGTTCGGCATTAGAATATTGCCTGTATCGGGGACTTTACGAACATTCAAATAACGGACACAAAGAAGACCCAGACTCGGAACAAACATTTGTGGATGAGGTTGATGTGTACACTAACCACTACGCCACCGAGGCCGACGAGCCTTCCTCCAAGAATAAGCTATACTACAAAAAATATTTGTAATTCGAACCAGTAGTTCCTGAGATTAGCACGTTTAACCAAACAAACAAACTGTTCAGCTTTGTAATATTAGTATAGATAAAGCAGTATTTTTACATAATTTTGAAACTTGAAACTACTATTGTTAAACACTTTTACTAGTTACTGTTTAATTCTATTTAAGCTATTTAACTTATAAAACTATTTAGGTTAAATTTTACACTTTCCCCAACGTTTCGGTTGCTTTTCAGCAGCCATGGTCACGGGGAGACTAAGATGGTAGTTGTCGCAATGTTCCAGTGTAGTTATTTCAAAGTACCCGAACATAATTTATATATTAATACGTGGAGCAAAAACTTTGTACCCCTTTTTACGAAAATTGCGCGGACGGAGGAATATGAATGAACATTGGCGAACTCTCATACATTTTTTTGCTGACATCAATTTATTGCGTCAATGCATGAAAATATCTCAAAATATAGGGTTTCTATTCCTGAACAACTTTTTCTTCAGGATCACCGTCAAATAAAGTCATGAATTAAAGATATTGGAATTTGTCGTTTGGAGGTTATACCCCGATTTGCGTCAACTACAGATTTTAGATTTTACAATAAAATGCTTTTAGAGTAAAATAAACTGCTAACTTCATAGTGTACCGTAGTAGGTATTAGGCACCGCTATATCAGTTGACTAGCTGTTGCCCGCGACTTCGTCCGCGTGGACTTTAATTTATTACCCAATACCTACTTTTAATTTGTTATCTAATTTTAATATATAAAACCATAGCTAAAGAAATTAATAAGTCTAACTACACCTATATAGGTGTAGTTAGCTATATATTAAAAAAATACATATGGTATCACGGACTTTTTTGTAGATATTGATACGTTCTATAATACTGTAGAACATTTTTTTGTTTTATCATCATTAGTTTCCGCAGCGCACGCGATGACAGATTATTTATGACTAATTTTTCACATCTTGGGTTATATTATAGCATTTATATTAAGGACCCTGTCTTTTTTTGAAAATGTAATATAGCCCATGTCACTCAGTGAAGATGCAGCTTTCTAATGGTGAAAGAATTTTTGAAATCGGTCTAGTAGTTTTTGTGTGAAAACATTACAAACGCACATACAAAAATACAAATGTTTCCTCTTTATAATATTAGTTTAGATATAGTCAATGCACTTCATTGCACGCTGGTGACAAAGAGACAACCTTTTTATGATCTTTTTTAATAACCTCATGCAATAAATACCTGATCATTTGGTTAAAATCACGTTAGTTGATTCCACGTGGTAGTATTTAATCTCCCCTTTGTTGCTCACGCTAAGCATTTAGGGAAAAAATTTCGAAACCGCCTGGTTCACGATCAATTTGGTTCATACGTTAAAGGGAGAATCCCAATTTGCTCTACTACCTTGCTGGTTTTACTATAAAAGGGCCAGCTCAACTGGAGTGGATACTCACAGCATCGCACAGAATATTGACGTAAAGTGAAAGCAAGTATTCGTCTTGCGTTTCAGTAAATGAGGCCCCAACTCTTTCCTCATCCTTCTTCCTACTTCTCCACCTCGACTTCTTTATCCCAGATGAGATAAAGATGCCTCTGGTAATACTGACATCTATAGGCTACAGATGTTACAGTAACAGCTTTCTATTGGGCAGGCCTTTTGCTTACATAACAAGCTTATATTTAAAAAAACTATGAATATCCCCAAAACATTCATTTAAAAATAAAACAGCTTATTTAAATCATAATTTTTATTTTTGATCTCTTCTAACAATATTGTTATGTGCTGGGTTCGACGGATAAGAATGCAAACAATATTACCTACTAAAACACGTTTTATTTAAACTCACAATTAAATTTAAACACAACAAATACTATACTTCACTTTTCCTCTGTAACTGGCTTTAAACTCCGTAGTATTTCCGCTTCCGTTCGCTTCGATAAACACTTGATCGCATACGATTGTAAATGACTGGCGGTGCGCTTGCGCTCTATTTATACGCGGGTAAAGCGTTTCTAGAGTTTTCTAGTAACGCTATACCCGGTATTTAAACAGTACGATGATTCGAGAAAGTACCAGCGTTCTCTCTACGATTCTCGTACCCATACCTACTACGTAGTTCCGTAAGATGTCAATAGATGGCGGTGTAATAAATTATTAGACGGAAATGCCGAGTCTTTCCCACAATGCCGAGAGATGTCACTAGGCGTAACAATATCATTCAGAAACTCTGCCGGTGGTGTAATATACTGTTGATGTCTGGCTACCCAAGATAACAGATTAATGTCATTGTAAGCGCGCAGCATCCAACTGTTTGTCTGGCAACTGAGCAACTACAACAATATTCTAATATGCCCCCTCGGCCGGACACATTATTTTTTACTAAAACGTAGTCATAATATTGTCTTCCAGACACATGGCGTGACTTTATTTTACATTGGTACGTGTAGGGTTTACACGGCTTGATATCAAGCACATCTTGATAATTCATACTTTGTGACCTAAATAAATAAATTATTTTTGACTTTGACTTTGACTTCCAAGCTGCGGGTAAAAGCTAGTATTTTTATAAAGTTGGCGCCCCTGGTAATATGCTTGTAATACACGTCTGCCAACCCCTTCGGGGAGACTATGTATGTATGTAACGGTTCCCTATTTATTCGCATAAAATTATATATGTCATAATCATAAATCATAATTTAACATGGCATACTTTTACTTATCCTAATAATAGTTACGCACAATATTCATTTGGCATAACTGTTTAGGCACAATTTATTTCAGCATCACTGTAATCATAATAATTGTTAAGCATACTATTCTAAAGCATAAATTGGAAGTTTTGTAAATTTTGTGTTTGCGTTTAATAAAATACTTTTCGTATATAAAATAAACATGTTGGCGGCTTAGGGGCGGCCCAAGGGCCAACTCCGCCGCACCCTAACCTATTGTTACAATATGGTACCCAAGTTATACAGAGTCTGTCGTTAATAATGGATAACCCGTTAGCTGGAGGTTAACCAGTTATCAGGCAGTAAGAAAATAATATTTTTATGTCAGGGTTGCCAACAGCGTGAAAATGACGTACATTTTTGTGTTTTTTGTTAAAATTCACTTCTTTACCCTTTCAATTGGTTGCTATTTCAACAAAATTAGTTATTTTTTGGGTAATTCTTTTGCCATCGTACTTGCGAATACTTGTATTATTTAATTTAACTACATTTTTAGGCGCCATTAACGTAAAACAGTACCAAAATTAACATTTTAATAAATTTCTTACAATTAATCTTTCCGTACGTCCAGTTTTAACCACTGATTGTGAAAATAAAAAGTATGGCAACCCTGACATAAAAATATTATTTTCTTACTGCCTGATAACTGGTTAACCTTTAACTAACGGTTTATCCATTATTAACGACAGACCCTGTATATGCCTTAGTTGTAACTTTATGCCAATCAAAATTAGAGCAAATACCATCAGCCTAAATTATAAATATACGCCTGCTGAAATAGTACGCCAAAAAGCTATTATGTTAAAGTATTACATAGATTCACGCCTGTTTCCCAGAGGGGTAGGCAGAGACTACGGATTTCCATTTGCTACGATCCTGGCACACTTCTCTGGCTTCATTCACTTTCATCACATTCCTCATACACGCCCGTCGGTTCAAGGTGCTCTTAACCTGGCCTTTGTCCAGAACGCCTCCGATCTGATCATGAAACGTTCGCCTAGGTCTTCCTCTTGCGACTGTTCCATTCACGTGTGAATGGAACAAAGTATTATTATGACAAAAAATATTATGCGTAACTCATTAAGCCAAATTTAATTAGGACAAAAAAATTAGGCGAAACATAGGGTTCCCTATGTACTTAACAAATACAAAAGATATAACGGCACAACTGTTCATATTGGAAAGGTAAGTCATAGTACAAAATGCGGAAACCAGTCCCCGGCGCAGCGGCGCCAAGATGGCGGTGCATTCAAAAATTTACATTATATCTACGACTAGCTGTTACACGCGACATCGCCAGCGTGGAATTTAAAAAAAAACAATTTCGCGGTTCCACTCATTTTTCTAAAATAAAAGTAGCCAAAGTTACTCCTTATAATATCAGCTATCTGCCAGTGATAGTCCCGCCAAAATCGGTCCAGCCGTTTCAGAGATTAGCCAGATCAAACAGACAGACGTCAGACAAAAATTTTAAAAAGGTTTTTTGGTATAATTCCGTGTTAAAACTTTCATAATAAGCATTTAGGGAAAAGCTGTTATTTTGACATTACAAACGGACACATATTTTATTAATTTGTATAGATACGTATTAATTTACTGACCTCGCTAGCTTTCGCCCCGGGCTTTGGCCACGTGGACCAATACGTGTCCAGTTTCCGAATAAGGCCAGCCCGGTATAAGTTTTAAATAGAAAATGTTGAGAAATCCATCTCTTTATTGTTTATCTAGCTGTTCCCGGCGTTTTCGTTCATTATTGCTCCGCTCCCGGCGACGCTTGAAGAGGTAACTAAAAACTACTACACGATAAAATAATTTTTCGACTATAAAATTAACTTCAAAAGTAAAACTTAACTTAATAATTTTTTTTTTAACCTTCTAAACACATTTTATTTAAAGACAACACTAGCTATAAATATGTAATTAACAAATTATAATTAAAGATAATATTAATTGCATAACAATATATAAATATTAACATAAGTACACATAAATATATAATTATATAGATACATTTATTTATATATTATAAACTTAAATTATCACTCACTGACTCACTTACTCACTTAGAGAAATAGAAGTCATACAAGGGAGAGTCGTAGGAAAAAAGTAAATAAAGCATCGTATAGAGAATCGTTCAGAAGGCCCGGGGAAAATGCCTGACCTTCGGAAGGTCAGCTCTTGGTGGTGGTACCCCATCGGGTCTCGGAGACGGTGATATTTACGGGAGTCGTTCTCGAACATAATCTTCCTAAAACCGTGGGCACTTTTAGAGGGACAAAAAAATTACTTCCATATAAAAAACATGGCCGCCATACAAACTTTGATCTCTAATATCGCCGAAACGGTTAGAGATAGGCGGGGTGCTTTTGAACAAATGTCATTGAGGTCGACGAGATCTTTCCAGAAAAGGTAATTTTCAAGGTCAGCGAGGGTCATTGGTTTTTTTTTTTGGCCTTTTTTACCCCTCGTACACCCCCTCTCGCGGTCCGCGCAACCACGCGAAATACTAGTTATATTTTATATACTTAAAACAAATTATTTTAATTGCTATGTAGCCCTCTTCTCCCCTAATTTGCTGTGCCCGACAGGGTCCATAATGATTGAATTTTTCTAATTTGTTTTATACGTCTATCTTTCATTATGGAATGCAATAAAATATTGCGTATTAAGTAGTTAGAAGTGTATTACACCCACATTTCGCTTATTATAATATTAGGTTCCACGTGAGCGAACCTATAGCTGTCTACCGGGTACAGTTAGGATTATAGTCTATCCCAATAGAATTTGAGAAAAAGGTAAACAAAAAAAGTAGTCTCCCCGTGACCATGGCTGCTGAAAAGCAACCAGAACGTCGGGGAAAGTGTAAAAATAAATTAAATCTAAATAGTTTTAATAATAATTTAATTAGCTTAAAAATTAGTAAAGTTTAATAGTAGTAGTAGTGTAACAATTTTCAAAATTTTGTAATAATGTGTCAAATAAACAACGCGATAAAATCCGTATATAGCAGTTTAATTTCAATGAATAATATTCACGTAAATAGAAGACAATATTATGTAAAAGGTAAACAACTTTTAGTGACTTTTATCATAATATATTTTTCTGTAAAATGAATTTATTGATATTTATCAAAAGAAGGACTTTCATACGGCTTATTGTATTCATTAAATACTTTTTAAACAGAGTTTGAATTTTCTAAATGACTTTTTATTTAATTAGGCATGAAACGATTGTTTACATAAATATTAATTATATTGGGACAGAGTATACTACATTGATTTTGAACAAATAGAGTTACCTACATTTACACAATGAGGTAAAAATTAAGTACAACGTCAGAAAGTAAAGTAGGTATTAATTATTGCACCTGACATTTTGTTTTCATATTTTTTGTTACTTCTAGCAACATCTAATAAATATGTATTATCAAGGAATGCAATAATCGGCTTTTTATTATGTGGGTATATTACAAAGTACGGGTGGCAATCCAAGGTACAGTGCCAGACCCTGCAATAATAGTATAATAATAAAAATATTCTATCACATACACACAACACCATCTAGCCCAAACTAAGCAGAGCTTGTAGGGTACTAGACAATGGATAAACATACATACATATATACTTTTATATTTTGTAAATACATATATATTATACATAGAAACACCCAGACCAAGACAAACATCCATGTTCATGCACACAAATGTTTGACTTGTGCGGGAATCGAACCCGCGACCTGAGGCGTTGCAGTCGGTTACACTAACCACTACGCCATCGAGTCGTCGATGGAATAAAAATGTTGAATATTAAAACCTAATAACTGTGTCCGATTTTGGCATTAAACCCGGGACCTCATGCATGGCAGTCGTGTTCACTACCGCTTCGTCACAAAGGCATGCATTTATCATCAGAGCAGCGATAGCTCAGTGGGGAGACCAACAGACTGCAATGCAGAGGGTCTCGGGTTCGAACCCACGTCGCGCACATCTGACTTTCGGCAGTTATATGACTTTTCGAAATTATGTGCGTATTTATTGACAATTATCGCCTGCTCCGTGCCTCGGAGAGCACGTTAAGCCGTCGGTCCTGGCTGCCATGAACATCTATGGCAGTCGTTATTGGGTGAGTGTCGACACAAAAGATCCCACTGGGTCGAAGTGTCGCCGGTCTGCACTGACTGGCCCCCACATAAGATACAGATACAGATCATCAGGTCAAAAATACGTACAGATCGCGCAATCTATGATGGCCGGACTGAACATAGCGTCTCCGAATTGTTGCGCATGTACATTCTGTCTGTCAGTACGGATCGCATCCCGCCCCCGCCCCCTGTCACCAAAGAGACCTAAAACTTACAACTGCGACGCCACTCGCGCAATGTTCAGACCGGCCATCATACAGTGCGCGATCAACAAGAATACAAGGTTTGTAGGTGATCAGGAAGTAACGTTATCGTTGCGTCTTTGAATTATGTATTAAAGTCACTGCAAAAAAAAATTATTCATTTAGGTTAAATTAAAACTAAAAGCTCAAGTAAACAGTGTTTAACAATAGAAGTTTAAAGTTTCACAATTATATACCTAATACTTATCAGTGGCAGCGATAGGCAGAGCAGCGATAGCTCAGTGGGGAGACCAATAGACTGCAATGCAGAGGGTCTCGGGTTCGAACCCACGTCGCGCACCTCTGACTTTCGAAAGTTATATGACTTTTCGAAATTATGTGCGTATTGATTGACAATTATCGCCTGCTCCGTGCCTCGGAGAGCACGTTAAGCCGTTGGTCCCGGCTGCCATAAACGTCTATGGCAGTCGTTATTGGGAAAGTCAGTACCCTCTAATATCCTGACACTGGTCTAGCCTTAGGGTATCGTTAGCCTTCGGGTTGCGGAGGTCAGGTGGCAGCCGCTCCGTGTAAAAACTGATATCCAGTCAAATCCGGTTAGACCAGAAAAGCCGACTCCAAGTGACTTGGGAATAATAAAGGCTAAGAGAGAAGAAGACTTATTAGTGGCATAAAAAAAACTAAACATCGCGATAAAATACATATAAAGTGGTTTAAGACTGCGCCGAGCGAATTGTGCCAAAACAGGCGGTCACAGTTAAGTGAATAAAATCAACACTTTTTGTTTAATACAAATATAAAATATACATTCACCATAGCAATGAATGTGTTTACAATTACTCCGCGTAAAAAACTTAAAATAATTAATATTTTCGCCTACTAAATTACGTAAAATGTCGGCAATTGACAGCAGTCGTTAAGCCATGTCAGAGGCCTACGGGCTTGAACAACTCTTGACAACAGGTTGGCCACTAACCACACGAAAAGAAGAAGAAGACGATAGGACGCTGGGTACGTTCTAATTGTATTATTGATGTTTTAGCAGCGCCACCCCAAGCGATGATAATAAGGATCTAAGGATCAATTCGCAAAGCGCGATTTATACTATATATGTAGATAGTCAATGTTACAACACACACGTCGAGTAGTGCTATTAACATAGATATCTATGGTTAATAGACTTTATATTATAAAACTTCATGCACAGTAAGAATGTAGATAGGTGAATAAAAGCTAGACCTACATGTGACAGTATTTAAGTAAAATTAAGTATGTAAATATTTATTTAAACTCATATATGATAATCAAATTTAATAATTTAATAGCAGCGATAGCTCAGTGAGGAGACCAACAGACTGCAATGCAGAGGGTCTCGGGTTCGAACCCACCTCTGACTTTCGGAAGTTATATGACTTTTCGAAATGATGTGCGTATCGATTGACAATTATCGCCTGCTCCGTGCCTCGGAGAGCACGTTAAGCCGTCGGTCCCGGCTGCCATGAACATCTATGGCAGTCGTTATTGGGAGAGTGTCGACACAAAAGATCCCACTGGGTCGAAGTGTCGCCGGTCTGCACTGACTGGCCCCCACATAAGATACATGCATACATCACACACATGTCATGGAGATACATTATAAATTTGAATCGTGATGATAATAAAACAATAGTCTCTTACACCTGCCGTGGCAAGTGTCTCATTGTGCCCATCCCACTTTAGATTAAAACTCTAGAACATTAGTTCCCAAAGTGCTCCAGGTGGACCCCATGGGTCCACGGGAGACTCGACGGGGATCTACGTTGGCGTGACAAAAAAATGGGGATTCACAACTCGTAGAAAATTTATTTGCTTTCGATAGCGAAGAAATAAAATGTTGGCTTGACTTCACCTGTCACTGTAGGCAGGAAGGTCCAGAACCGAGATTAAAAAAAAAACTTCTTGAAATTTGATCAAATATAAATACGAATGCCAAGGAATATGGTAGAAATGTAGTTGCAGGAAATCCACTGGAACCTGCAAAATTTTGAAAGAGGTCTAAAGTAAGTCTGGGGGCCTCTGCTCTAGAATGTTGGACCCATGTCCCCGTGTAAGAGCCGGTTATTTCCTAATTTAAATATAGATCAACACGGGCGAAGTAACGGTCAAAATCTATAGATAAATAAGTAAAAAAGCATGGCTTGGGTCTAATAATCGAACCCAAGACCTTACGCTCAGCAGTCACATTGACACAGTCTTGTCACCTTGCTGGCTAACAATAGATTCTATAGCAGAGGTCATTGTTCTTAACATAATACCGTTTATTAGAAGACGCCTTGACACAAATGTAGGCAAACTTAAGACTGCGCCGAGCAAAATGTACCAAAACAGGCGGTCACAGTTAAGTAAATAAAATCAACAATTTTTGTTTAATACAATTATAAAATATACATTTACAGTAACAATGAATGTGTTTACAATTACTCCGTGTAAAAAACTTAAAATAATTAATATTTTCGCTTACAAAATTACGTAAATATGCATGAAAAATGCAAAAACGTAAGCTCGTGTTACGTGATTTTTAGATTATAACAATACAAAATATCCTATTTTACAGCTTAAACGAAACTTAAATAGTTATATTACAATTTGTCCGTCCCAAATATTTAAGTTATTGGTTGACAATAACGATAAATATTTATCAAAAAAGCATTTCAAATCCTCCATACAATTTGACTATGGCGGCCGCGCGCTGATTTGAATATGCGCCGCACGAGCTCTGTCATTATCCGTCTTACGCTCGGCGCAGTCTTAATCAACCAACTTATTTGACTAATACAGCTTGTATGGCGTTTATTAATTGTAAGAGCAAGGACAAGGAAGTGTTTGATTGGAGCCAAGTGTCATAAAAAACGTTTTAGAAGGGCTTAGACAATCTACGAAGCCAAAAGGTCGTTCTTGCGTAGTGTTAATATCAGCCCTGTATTAAACTGTTCCACTGTTAGACATAGTTTCTATTAATATCATGAGTACCGGCTCTTTAGTTAACTGATCGCGCTTGAACTGGACCCGCGGGATCAGTTAACCTAACGAATGTTTAGAATCGGGCAACTGATCCCATTGATACATTTTATGATTTATACAGCCACGACAAAAAGTGTTACGACTGTGATTTTTTAAGGGATTAAATATAATGACCATCAAAAATACTAATTGCACAGCATAACGAGCATATATACACCTCAAATCACTGCAGTCAGTCTCGGAAAGGTTAGGTTATGTTAGGTTCCTTCTTAAACCCACCCAAAAATAGGAGCCCCACGAAGCGGGGCTCCGTCGACTTAATTCGATCTCTTTAAATATATTTTGCTGTGCAATTAGTATTTTTGGTAAGCATATATTGCTGAGCAATTAGTATTTTTGGTAAGCATATTTTGCTGAGCAATTAGTATTTTTGGTAAGCATATTTTGCTGAGCAATTAGTATTTTTGGTAAGCATATATTGCTGAGCAATTAGTATTTTTGGTAAGCATATTTTGCTGAGCAATTAGTATTTTTGGTAAGCATATTTTGCTGTGCAATTAGTATTTTTTTGATGTGCAGTTAAATACTACCCATTTTTTAATATATTAGTATAACCAAGCGATTTTGTGTAATTTTTTTCCCAAATCATTTGTACTGTCGCATTAGGTTTTTATCCTGTAAAGATAGTGTAAGTTTGATTAAATAAATAAATAAACATTATTGAGAACACTCAGCCGTGTAGATTTCATTACAAAGTTTTACTTCACCGTTGAAGCGAGCGATAATTAACTATTTAATACGCACATAACTTCGGAAGGTCAGAGATGTGTGCCTTGGGATCGAACTAGAGACCTCTGCGTGGCAGTTCAACGGTCTCCCAGTAGGCTATCGCTGTTATTAAAGACGCCTTGACACGAATGTAGACAAACTTAATGAACCAAATTATTTGACTAATACTGTTTGTGTTTGTATGGCGTTCAATATTTGTAAGAGCAAGGACGTGGACGAGGAAGTGTTTGGTTGAAGCTAACCGTCATAAAAAACAGTCAACAAGGGCATAACCTAATTCCTAAGGTGTTATTGAAATTGAACTATTTTATACGGTTTTAACCGCAAATTTTCTATCGCAGTCGTTATTGGGAGAGTGTCGACACAAAAGATCCCGCTGGGTCGAAGTGTCGCCGGTCTGTACTGACTAGGCCCCAGATAAGATACATACCGCTAGTTTTTTAGAGTTCGGGAAACCTCTTATATCTTAGCTTTGTCCGTCTGTCTGTTATACAACTTTCAACTCAAGAACCGTAAGAGCTAGAGACTCGCGGTCAACGCCATTCGACTCAGCATAGTCGATATACCCCCGAAATCTATGACCTTTGACTTCTGACCTCAAGGTCACGTGATACCATTTTTTCATATATTGTTTTTCGAACTCTAAGATTTACGGCAATTCATTGCTGTTTCTCACTTGTTTATAACATAAATCCTCCAGATGCATACTCCCTCGCCACAAGGGGAGGCAATAGGGTTATGTCGGGCTCTCCCGAGACTTCGCGCCTGCCGACTAAAACCACCACGTGGTATCACGTGACACTTGAACCATTTTTTCGAACTCTAAGATTTACGGCAATTCATTGTGAGTGTTTCTATGTATAATATGTGTGTATTTACAAAAAAGAAAGTATATATGTATGTTTATCCATTGTCTAGTACCCATAGTACAAGCTCTGCTTACAAGAATATTATTATTATTATTATTATTGCCGTTTCTCACTTGTTTAATATGAGTTTGAAATTTCAACTCCAATGTCGCGGGTGACTTTAAAATTATTTACACAACGGACATATAGAACATACAGACTCGGAACAATCATTTGTGATACAGTTTTACCACCAATTAAACCTCTACGCCATCTCCGTGGCGCAGCGGTAGTGGCGACTGCTGTGCATGATGTCTCGGGTTCGAATCCCGGGTCGGGCCAACAAAAAGTTATTCAGTTTTCTGTTAATAAATCTCAATACGAGCCCGGAGTTAGGAAGCTGGTGGTGTTAAACACCCCTGTGCCTCGGAAAGTACGTGAAGCCGTTGGTCCTGCGCCTGATCTTTCTCCAGTCGTGTCGGATTATCCGTCCTATCTAGGGTTACCATATCTCAGGATTTGTCCTAAAATTCAGGATTTCTAGACTTTTCTCAGGATAGCGGCTGGATTTTGCAAATTTCATGAAATCTCAGAGTTGATAGAATTTTCAATAAAATGCAGCTTACATTTTAAAGATCTCTTTAATAAAAAGTTAAACAAACTAAAAATAATTTTCCGTTGGTAAAAATTGCACAATTAAAATCAATACTTATTTATCCAAGTAGGTACTTAATCAGTTTTATCATACTTAATATGTGAAGATAACTTTTTAAGTGAGGTTTATCCTTTAATTATTGATTTATAAAATGCCCCACATGTTAAACTCTTCAAATTATAGGCCGCGTAATGTAACCGAACACCTCATACACTCCTACATACATACATGCTTGTGTGTGCATACACGCAATAAACAATATTATATATTGACCTAGAAATTAGGCATAAGTCAGTACATCATTTACAGTCGCGCCAATCGGGTTCCGATTGCAACATTTTGTACTCATCAAACATTTCTTATAACATTAACATTCTATAGTCTAGTCGTTAACATTGTCTTATTTTAAGTGAAGTGAAATAAACTCGATTTTAATCCAACTTATCATTTATAAACCCACTGTAAGTTAAACACCGCCACACAGTCTAAACTGCAGTTTTGTTCACAATCACACCGCTAAACCATCATGGCGGCCAAAACGCGTGTCACAAGTAAATTCTAGAAGCCAAATCGTATAAATGATAATATATTTTTTGCAACAACACGTTTCAAGGTTAAGTATTTGTTTACATGTGCGAAATGTTGTACAGTGAGAATTGAGACGCAATATGTTTGGGAACTTTTGTGATATGCGGTTATGCTGGGGCTACATTAGCGAGCTACGGCGAATATTCGTGTTAACACGATGAGTGTGGCCGGCTAGATTGTTGCAACGCGTTGCATTCGGGCGAAGACGATATATTATCGGGGCACTGTCAGTAAACTGGCGCGCATCAAAAGGATATTGAGCGCCAATATTCGCTTGGGTGGCTACACCTACGTCACTTCAGTGTCGTCCAGATTTTGAAGCGGGAAGGACGTGCTTGTGTTTTTTTGTACAATATGGAGTGGAAGGCCAGGTTAAGAGCACCTTGAAACGACGGGCGTGTATGAGGAATGTGATGAAAGTGAATGAAGCCAGAGAAGTGTGTCAAGATCGTAGCAAATGGAAATCCGAAGTCTCTGCCTACTCCTCTGGGAAACAGGCGTTAATCTATGTATGTATGGAGTGGAGTAACGAAAAAGTGTTGGAGTTCATTCAATTTTATGAAACTGAGAGTATTATATGGAATCCTGATATGATATACCTATAATGCAACGCACAACAGGTCGAACAACACAACCCGGTACGATGTATCGCGTCAACGCGACACGAATCTTCGCCCGCGTAGACAAGAACATCGCGTATGCCCGTACACGATGTTTTTAGCGCGCCAACGCGACACGAATCTTCGCCCGCCAATGTAGCCCCAACTTTACAGTCTGCAACATACATAAGTCGATACACACATGCGAAATTTTGAGTGCCTCTATCTTTCGATATTATAATCAACTAGCCGACGCCCGCGACTTCGTCCACGTAGTAGGAGAAAAGTACTTTTATCCCGCATGTTATCCCGTGGGTACTCGTTCACGAAATAAATAGTAGCCTAAGTTACTCCTCCTAAAATAAGCTAGCTGCCAATGAAAGTCCCGTCAAAATCGGTCCAACCGTTTCTGAGATTACCCGGAACAACAGACACACAGCCGAACAAAAATGTCTGTATGACAGACAAACAAAAATTTAAAAAGATGGTATTCGGTTACATATTATTATCAATATCGTGTAATCATTTAAGTAGATATATGCATTTAGTAAAACGCTGTTATTTTGATATTACTAACATACATCAATTTTATTTATTTACTAGCTATGCTCACGGTTTCACCAGCGTTTATGGTTACTGCACGGCACCCGTGAGTCGTAGCGTGATGTTATATAGCCTATAGCCTTCTCGATAAATAGGCTATCCAACACTAATAGAATTTTTCAATTCGAACCAGTAGTTCCTGAGATTAGCGCGTTCAACCAAACAAACTCTTCAGCTTTATATTATTAGTACCATAGATAATCCTAACTAATATGTATTATAAATACGAGAGTGTATTTGTTTCTTTGTTTGTTTCGCTTTTACGCCTAAACTACTCGACTGATCATCATCCCATATCATAGTCTGCCCTGTAGACTCTTCTCCCTTAACCCTGTATTATTCCAAAGTCACTTGGAATCGGCTTTTCTAGTCTTACCGGATTTGGCTGGATATCAGTTTTTACACGGAGCGGCTGCCACCTGACCTCCGCAACCCGAAGGCTAACGATACCCTAAGGCTAGACAAGTGTCAGGATATTAGAGGGTACTGACTTCCCAATAACGACTGCCATAGATGTCCATGGCAGCCGGGACCGATGGCTTAACGTGCTCTCCGAGACACGGAGCAGGCGATAATTGTCAATCAATACGCACATAATTACGAAAAGTCATATAACTGCCGAAAGTCAGAAGTGCGTGACGTGGGTTCGAAACCGAGACCCTCTGCATTGCAGTCTGTTGGTCTTACCACTGAGCTATCACTGCTGCTAGTCTGCCCTGTAGACTATCGTATTAAATTCTCATGTTTAATAGGTAATAAAAATGTAAGTGTAAGTGTATGTAAAAATCTATTGTAGTATCTGTCGAAATATACTTACCAGAGTCTTATTGTGCCATTTACATGATCTACGTGATTATGTGCTTCTTACTAACATAATAATTTGGACAGTGTGTCAAAAAAAAGTATATATGTATGTTTATCCATTGTCTAGTACCCATAGTACAAGTTCTACTTAGTTTGGGCTAGATGGTGTTGTGTGTATGTGGTAGAATATTATTATTATAAACAGCTGGCGGAAATGTGTTATATTAACAAGCGCTCATAGCCAGTTGCACTCACTGACCGGTAAACGATTAGCGAGGTTAAGTAACGTTGGGTGCGGTCAGTCTACATATGGGTGACCCAGGTAATGACTGGCCACGGTTGTTTTGGCCAGTTCCTGTGTCGTATACGCCGGCAAGAGACGCCCAGTTGTCACCACTGCGGCGACTGCCGCGACGTAGTTGAGGACACGGCGCTGCACACTTTGGCGGATTGCCCCGCCTGGGCATCGCAGCGCCGTGAGTTGATCGCGGCAGTCGGATTGGTTGCCCTCTCGCTCCCGGCCGTAGTTCAGTCCATGGTCCGGAGTGAGAGGTCGTGGAACGCCGTCGCCTCCTTTTGTGAGTAAGTCATTTCCATCAAGGAGGCGGCGGAGCGGGAGAAGGAGCGTTTATACCCTCTCCAGCAGAGCCGGGCGCCGGAGGGCGCGAGATGACCTCCAGCCACCCTGAGGTTTGACCTGGGGTTGGTGGGCTTTGTGGGCCTGCCCGCCATCCGTTCAGCACCAGGTCCGAGAGGTGGCGTGCGTGTTCCCACGCGCGCCTTTATGTCGAGTCCGTCTTCCCTCTAGGGGGGAGACAGTAGGGTTTATTTGAGAAGTGCCTAGGGTAGGTCTCTCGTGTAGTGGCCTGCCGTTTCATACGGAGGGCCGAAACCTCGGCGGGGTCGCGAGCGCATGTGCAAGTCATTCGCGCGGCCCCGTCGATAGCGGTTTTGTCGAGGAACACCGTGGTAGGTTTAGTCGGTATTCCGGGAGGTCCTTTATCATTGCAACATCTTTCTTTTACCCCGGTGAGTCCGACATAACCCCTTCGCCCGCCCCCGCGGAAGGGTATGCGTCAAAGCATTCCGCCAAGTAAAAAAAATATTATAATATATGGGCGACTGTTTTCATCTGAGCGTCTCCGTGCTTCGGAGGGCACTTTAAAAGTCGGTCCCGGTTGCTGTTAAATTGACAGCAATCGTTAAGCTATGCTATTAACAACAGGTTTCTGTCATCAAGTAATAATTCCTATGTCGTGGGGGATGTTACAGACATTCAAACAACACTTATTTACAAATAACACCCATACTTGAACAACAGCTATTTGTGATACACACAAATTTTTGGTAGGAAATGGCAAGTGGTGGAATTGTGTGATCCAGAAATGGTTGTTCCGGGTCTGGCAATCCTTTGTGTCTGTTATTTGAATGTTTGTAGAGTCCCCCGCAATACATGAATTAATCTTAGTGAGGGAGATGTGTTTTAAAATTAAGAAAAGAAAGAAAAAGGGATTGAATATAATGACCACCAAAAATACTAATTGCACAGCAAAATATGCTTACTAAAATATATCATAACGAGCACCTATACGCCTCAAATCACTGCATTCTGTCTCGAAAGGGTTGGGTTGTTAGGTTCCTTCTTAAACCTACCCAAAAATAGGAGCCCCGTGGAGCAGGGCTCCGTCGACTTAGTTTGATCTCTTCAAAATATTTTAGTAAGCATATTTTGCTGTGCAATTAGTATTTTTGGAGGAACAAAGTCAAAAAATTGAGGAACAGTTAAATACTACCCAAAGAAAAATACCTAATTACTTAAACCAATACGGCTTCAGTGCAGTCTCTTCTACAGGGTGATTTTGAAATCGTGTAATTCCTTTTAACCACGCATTCTACTGAATGAAGTGGTGGAGTGAAACTAGAATAACCTGGACCATTTTTTTGGCATAATTAATGTACTAACCGTTTCTTCGTGAAATGGTTTCCGATAGTCATATGTTAACCACTGGGACTAAACATACTATACAGGATAGTATGTTTAGTCCATATTACGCCTCTGTCTACCTTTGGAAATATACCAACGTTAACCTACGTAAATGTAGTCATAGCTCAATATTAATTACCTATTTAGATTCTTCAAACATTTTGGGAATAACCCACACATATATAAAAACAAAAAACCGTCCTCAAACACATTTAAATTCAAATAGTGTTCGAAAAAAGAAGCAATTTGAAATAGTCGATAATATTATCGAAATTAAAAGCGAACGCGCATCGCAACTAACTGGCGTTGTAGCGAGTGTCCTATATGAGCGTGCACGGAACGGCAACGTTGCCTTTCTCTTCAAAGCGCTCTCAACCCAACGCATTGTTTTTTACTATTATTATTTGGTCGATGCATTATAGTTTACATTTTGATTTATATTTGGGACGTTGCGCGTCGTGTTAAACTGTACTTGAATGAAATGTGTTTTATTCAATAGGTAAGTAACTTTAAAGGCTAGGTAGTGATATAGGTACATCGAATATGGTACAATCTCTGGGTACACATAGATATGTAAGTAACTTTTATAGTACCTGATGAACGTTAAAAATCTGTGCCGTACAATTTAGTTGCTTCAAAACGGGAAATATTTTTATATACCACGGCTAAATACCATATATTAAGGCATCTGCCATTCCAAACATCATTCTTTGGATATCCATATACTTACAAAATATTGACGTGTATTCTATAATATGGCTGATATAGCCGGCCAGTATATCGCAGCCACACATTGCAGTCTAATCAACGCTTGAAACCTCGGAAGATTCAAGAGTCCCTGGTCCCAAAACAAAATTTATTCAACGAAGTCCTTTGCAAAACATTTTAAAGCGCAAATTGTTTGGGTGAGAGAGCCTATCTCTTTCGCGTGAGTTCTTTTAATATTGTTACGCCCAGTGACATCTCTCGGCATTGTGGGAAAGACTCGGCAGTTCCGTCTAATAATTTACACCGCCATTTATGGACAACTTACGGAACTACGTAGTAGGTATGCGTACGAGAATCGTAAAGATAACGCTGATACTTTTTCGAAACATCGTACTGTTTACATACCGGGTATGGCGTTGCTAAAAAGCCCTAGAAACGCTTTACCCGCGTATAAATAGGGCGCACGCGCACCGCCGAGTCAGTTTACAATCGTAAGCGGTCAAGTGTTCATCGAAGCGAACGGAAGCGAAAATACTACGGAGTTTGAAGCAGTACAGTAAAAAAATGTGGTATAGTGTTTGTTGTGTTTTAAATTTAATTGTGTGTTTGAATAAAACGTGTTTTAGTCGGTAATATTGTTTATATTCTTATCCGTCGAACCCAGCACGTAACAATATCTATAGCTCTGACTACTTTGTCAAATTGTCAATACGTGTAGATTTATTAAGAACAAAATAACATAATTACTAGGTCACCATATTTTCTACGTCCATTACTACGGTCGTAATTTATCTAGTTCAAATTTATTTTAGTCAACCTAAATAATTGCATTTTGCCTGATGGTAGGCACACACCACGTCCTCATCTGACGTGGTGCCGAGGTCTCTACTGTAACGGATTAAGGAGGAGCCCTTTCATGCCCCGCTTGAAGGACCCAGGATCGAAACACGTTTCGGCAGTGAACCATTATGTCTGCCTTTCCTGCAATTGACAGAAAATACCAATAACCAACCAACCTTAGTATATACCGATATTAGTAGGTAATACTTATATCTTTTACAATGCACTAGGAATAATTCCGCTGTCGCGGGGATTTACGGAAAATCAAAAAAGAACATCCAGTATCGGAACAACTATTTGTGGAAGACACATTTGATCAATACGGGAGTATTGATCCTACACGTGCCAGAGCGTCGCCCAGGGCTCATCACCCGCAGACCTTCTCTGTCTGCATCGGGCACTGCTGGGTGGGTCCTTGATGTAGTTTCAGTTCCAGCTACCCACCATACAAAGCAGCGAGTTGGCACACCGTGGTGGTTTTAGTCGGTAGGCGCGAAGTCTCGCGAGAGCCCGACATATCGCCTACCCTTGTGGCGAGGGAGTATGCATCTGGAGCATTTAAGTTATAAACAAGTGAGAAACAGCAATGAATTGCCGTAAATCTTGAGACTTCGAAAAACAATATATGCAAAAATGGTATCACGTGACCTTGAGGTCAGAGGTCATAGTTATATCGCTTATATATATATATTATATCATTTCGGAGGTATATCGAATATGCTGAGTCGAATGGCGTTGACCGCGAGTCCCTAGTTCTTACGATTCTTGAGTTGAAAGTTGTATAACAGACGGACGGACGGACAAAGCTGTTGTATAAGAGATTTTTCGAACTTTATGAAGGTTGACGATTCAAGTCTCATGATGACAGCGAATATAAAAAAAAAAATATTTACCCATATCTTAGTGTTTGTACATTCTAACTAGAAAACGGCACTAGAATACTTGCAGGAATCCTATATCTAGAAGAACTATGACCATATTCCTAATGACGAGAGGGTTTTTTGTTACGAGTCATAGCTGTATACCACAGACCCACGTCGTGGGCTCACCCCAGCGCAAATGTATTACCGAAGTCCCCGCGGGCTCACTAGTAAAATGTATGGAGTATGAAGCGTGTAAAAGTTATGAGGATACGAATGTGTTAAACGACAATGCCAACCACGCAGCCTACTGAGCGTTCTCCAAGTTTTAACAAACGTACATACATACATACATACATAGATTCACGCCTGTTTCCCAGAGGGGTAGGCAGAGACTACGGATTTCCATTTGCTACGATCCTGACACACTTCTCTGGCTTCATTCACTTTCATCACATTCCTCATACACGCCCGTCGGTTCAAGGTGCTCTTAACCTGGCCTTTGTCCAGAACGCCTTCGATCTGATCAAGAAACGTTCGCCTAGGTCTTCCTCTTGCGACTGTTCCATTCACACTAGCCTTATAAACTTTCTTAGTCAGTCTTTCCTCGTCCATTCTTTCTACATGCCCAAACCAGCTGAACATACCCTTTTCTATTTTTGTCACTATATCCACTTTAACAAACAAAGAAGAACAAATTAATTTGTCCTATTAATGGTTCAATGCGCTCGCTACTGCGCAGTTGTTCGGTGTATTTCCGTTGTATATAATGAGTTGTATGTACTTCGTGATAGATATTGAGACGGCGAGGCGACACACGACTCCGGCATCCGTTGGCATATCAACAATCAAGACTGCTAACGTTCGGGTCACATTCTATCAAGAAAATTTGGACATATGATGAGGAAATACGATTTTAACCTTTTGAACGCCACGCCATAACGTCACCTCCATGTCCTGTACGCCAAGCCCGAAAATCGAAATATTATATATTGTTTTTTTATGATCAAATATTTGAATAACTAATATGCAATTTTGTTTGCTGTGTGCAATTAAGTAATAATTGGTGATTAAATTTTTAAGTTGTATCAATAAAACACAGAAAGGTAATGATTTAATATGTTTATTTTGTATTTTTCTGTGATCTGTTTTTTGTCGAGTATAGACGACGTTGGCGCACAGAGCACGCTTGCGCATGTCGAGTATAGCCGACGTGGCGTTCAAAAGGTTAACTGTGAAATTGGTGTGATAGTTGAAGATGTCAAACAACTCTTAATGGAATGTGAACTGAATCGCGGAAAAAATTGTTTTGTTACGAAAAATAAGAAAAATTTATGTTTCTGGTCCTTTGGGAGGCTTACACGGAGACATGGGTCCAACGTGAAGAGGCCCTTCGAGAGTTTTAATCTAAAGTGGGATGGAACACCTACGGTGGCATTAGCCGCAACAGGCGTAGGACTATTGCTACATAATATGTACTGTAATATGTCTGGGCTATAGGGATGGGTGTTTAATGGACCGGTTATTGGTAACCTTGGATGGAAAACGGCGTCTGCCCTGAATACTGGAATAGCATCAATGGGATGGTGACTCCCCAACTCAGAATAATGTGTGGCCTGCCGTTTCATACGGCGGGCCGAAACCTCGGCGGGGTCGCGACCGCATGCGCCAGTGATTCGCGCGGCCCCGTCGATAGTGGTTTTGTCGAGGAACACCGTGGTAGGTTTAGTCGGTATTCCGGGAGCTACGTTATCATCTTTACCATCTTCTTTTACCCCGGCGAGTCCGACATAACTCTTCCGCCCGCCCCCGCGGAGGGGTAAGCGTCATGAATTCCCCCACGTTAAGAAAAAAAGAAAAAAAGACCATTGCTACATAATATGTACTTTAATACGTCTGGGCTATGGGGATGGGTGTTTAATGGACCAGTTATTGGTAACCTTGAATGGGAAACGGCGTCTGCCCTGAATTTTATTTATTTATTTTAGGAAAGCTTACAGTCTAATAAGTACATTTGATCAGTTACAATTAAGGTACACATGTTGCTAATTACAAGCTTTCACATAATAATTGGTACACCACTTGTATAACTACTCCGATTTCCTATAGCTAGTTATAGTATCTACAACTAAACAAATGGAAAAAAAAAATGAAAGAACACAGACAAAAAATAACAACGGAAAACAAGAAACATAAAAAGCAATAATAATTCATACACATCAGCCAGAAAAACACGTGATATAAAGAAAACTACGCGAGACCAAAAAAATTAATAAAATAAAAATTAATCTATAAAGAAATCTTTAACAATTTTGTTTTTGATGGAGTTCGAACTTGTACAAAATAAGTCAATTTTCAATTTCGATGTAATCTTGTTAAAACTCATTGCACTCCGCAAGAAGTGTAAGAATACTGGAATAGCATCAATAGGATGGTGACTCGTCAACTTAGAATAATGTGTTATTATTATCTTAAATGCTCTTTTATAATCATTAGTTGTCAGTGGTTGACTTATAAACATTTAAACATACAAAGAATATACAGACTGGAAACAAGTATTTGTGGATCACTCAAATTTTGTCCCGTGTGGGGATCGAACCCACAACACTCAGCGCAGAGTCCGTGGCGAGGCGAACACATGAGTCAGCTCATTCGCACTGACGCGCACAACCAATCTATACTAATATTATAAAGCTGAAGAGTTTGTTTGTTTAAAAGCGCTAATCTCAGAAACTACTGGTCCGAAATGAAAAATTATTTTAGTATTGGATAGCTTATTTATTAAGGAAGGCTATAGGCATCACGCATATATAACATCAAGCATATATAACATCAAGCTACGATATGGGGGCGGCGCAGTAATCATAAACATTAAAAAATGTTAAAAATTAAAAAAAAAATAGATTTTCCGCGGATACGGACACTCTAAGGACAATGTATTTCGCGCTATGTCAGTCCTTACTGACATACTGCATTACAGTCTGGGGTGGGGCTCATAAGACGCATCTACTACAAGTCGAGCGTGCACAAAGAGCAGTCCTAAAAGTCATAATGTCCAAACCTTTTAGATATCCCACACAAATCCTCTACGCAGAGTTTAATGTTCTTACAATTAGACAGCTCTTTGTCCTACAAACCATATTGCGCAAGCACTGTTCTATGGTATATGACGTCAATGTTCTTCAAACCCGTAGACAATATAAAGTATGTGACACCCATAAATCGAAATTTTCCCTCGCTCAACATCATTATCACGTTATCAGTAGTTACTTGTATAACCAAATTAATAAAATATGCAATATTTACCCCCTCTGTAGGCAAGAGTGTAAAAGGAAGGTCTATGAATTGTTACAAATGTTAAATTATGATGAAACTGAAAAATTACTGAAGATGTCTACTCTATAATAAAAATGTTCACACTAGTCCAACACTTTTCCACATAAACATATAACCACTCCACACTTACATATCACACACACGCACGCACACACACACGCACACACACACGCACGCACGCACGCACGCACGCACGCACGCACGCACGCACGCACGCACGCACACACACACACACACACACGCATTCACACACACACACACACACACAAATACACACAATATAAACATAATATGTTATTATTATATATTTATTCATATGAGGCTGATCAAATTAGGGTTCTACATAAATATTCTTACTGTGTATTTATATCCATGTATAATCGCTCCTTATTTTATTTAATTTAGTAATTACATGGAAGGGCACTGGTACCCATAACACAAGTTAAATCTTACCATGGGTACCAGAGTTCAACATAACACTTATAACTGAATAAAATTGTCTTTATTTTATTAAGGATACAGTGTAATCAAAGTGCTGATATTGTAAAACCTTTTTTTTTTTTTGTGCAAATAAACATTATTATTATTATTAAAAAAAAAAAAAAAAAAAAAAACGTGGGTGAAACTGCGGGCACATTTTGTAAAATTATAATATAAAATAATTATAACTTATGTGCGTGTTAAATAGTTAATTACGCTTGCTTTATTAGTGCAGGAAAACATCGTGAGGAAACCTGCATGTCTGAGAGTTCTACATAATGTTCTCGAAGTTATGTTAAGTCTGCCAACCCGCACTGGGCCAGCGTGGTGGTCCAACCTAACTCTTCACACACCGGAGATTAGATACATGGCTGATATTAATATTTTATAAATCCCACAGTCTTCTTCTTAGCGTTTCGGTGGCAATCATTTCTCAATATTATATAGTTGCGGTCCAGCACGCAGCCATCTTGATTGCATCGTCATCAAGTCCTTGTGCAGTTGTTAGGACACTCAGGGTACAATATAAGGTGCGACATCCTCATCATCACAAACAGCCTAGATTGGGATCGTCTACGAATCCCCACCTAAATATATTGTTACGTGCTGGATTCGAGGGATAAGAATGTAAACTATATCACGGACTAAAATACGTTTTATTCTAAAACACAATTAAATTTAAAACACAACACACACTACTTATACACATTTCCATTATAACTGCTTCAAACTCTGTGGTATTTTCGCTTCCGTTCGCTCCGATGAATACTTGACCGCTTATGGTTACGATTCGATGTAAAGCAGCGATAGCTCAGTGGGGAGACCGACAGACTGCAATGCAGAGGGTCTCGGGCTCGAACCCACGTCGCGCACTACGACTTTCGGAAGTTATATGACTTTTCGAAATTATGTGCGTATTGATTGACAATTATCGCCTGCTCCGTGCCTGGGAGAGCACGTTAAGCCGTCGCCGCGTCGGTCCCGGCTGCCATGAACATCTATGGCAGTCGTTATTGCGAGCGAGTCGACACAAAAGATCCCACTGGGTCGAAGTGCCGCCGGTCTGCACTGACTGGCCCCCACATAAGATACATACATTCATGACCGCTTACGATTGTAAACTGACTCGGCGACTCGGCCAGTGCTGGCCTTGCCCTTTCATACGCGGGTAAAGCGTTTTTGGAGATTTCTAGAAAAGCCACACCTGGTACCTATGCTACAGTACGAAGATTCGAGAATGTGCCAGCGTTTTCTCTACTCTTCGCGTATCGACAACTACGTAGTTCCGTAAGACGTCAATAGATGGCGCTGTAATAAATTATTAAACGGAACTGTCGAGTCTTCCCCACAATGCCGAGAGATGACACTGGGCGTAACAATATTTTTTACAGTCTCAATGTGTGTGTAATAGATTTCCGCTTACCACTTCGAGAGAATAAGCGTGAAACTATGTATATAATATATATAATGTTATATTAAATATAGTTGTCACAATAGCTTTTAATAGGAAGTGTTTGCTCGAACGAGGAAGCACGACTTCCGTGTCGTGTTTTACGGTTTTCCTCAACGAGTAAACATCGAAAATCTATATTTATACTGAGCTTACTAGCTGCCGCCTACCGGCTTTGCTCGCGTGGCTATTGGAAAATATAGTAGGATGTAGGCATCCTCTCGGTCTTATTCATAAAAACGTCTTACTAAAGGCATAATACGATGGGTACTTAAATACTTCGTAATCTTACTATATAATCTTTCTTATATATAAAATTCTCGCGTCACAATGTTAGTTACCATACTCCTCCGAAACGGCTTGACCGATTTTTATGAAATTGTATATGCATATTTAGTAGGTCTGAGAATCGGCTACTATCTATTTTTCATACCCCTTAGTGATAAAGTAAACATAAAAAAAAGAAAATTACTTTTGACAGAACGAAGTCTGTCCGGGCAGCTAGTAATATTATAAATTCAGAAGTAACTCTGCCTGTCTGTCTGTTACCTTTTCACGGCTAAACCACTCAACCAATATGGATGAAATTTGGTACAGAGATACTTTAAGACCTGGCGAACGACATAGGCTACTTTTTATTGATGTAGGTACCACGCGGGCGGAGCTGCGCGCATAAGCTAGTACTATATAAGTAAGTAGGTATTTGGAAAATTAAGCAAGTCACCTAGTGTTTAGAAAATAAAGATGTGTGATTCATAATTAAATGAAATCAACAAATTCTTATCGTGAACATCATTGAGATTACCATTATAATTCACGAAATCTAGTTTCTAGTATTTTTAGTAACAACAACGTAATACGCCATGTTGTTTTTGGAAAATAAAAACGCGCGAAACACGTTTTTGATGCGTGTTAGATATTTTTAGGTTATGTTTTGTAATTTGATACATAAATAATACCTACTTTTTTATTTATTTTAAACTTTATGCACGAAATAGTACATCGGTGGACTTAATGCCACGGGCTAATGCCCGTGGCATTAAGTCCACCGATGTACTACCACCTACCTACCAGTCAACCACTGGGTGATGCAGAGATAAAAATTAGTAGGTGCATACATTAGGATGAAATATACATTTTATCTATCTATCTATATAGGTACTAAGCATATACAAATATATATAGATACAAACATAGGTACGTATTATATTATAGTTGAGAGGAATTTAAAAAACTGTCAAGTAGGAGAGCAGCACGTACTTTCTATCTTGAAAGTGTTACGGTTTGTGGAAATCCTGACTTCATGAGGGAGCGCATTCCATAGTAAAACGGACTGGACAAAGTAAAAGGATGTTATTGGAAAAACGAAGTTTTCTATCGTGATTGGCACATAGGTATTGGAAAAGGCAGGTTAAATAAGTGGGAGCCATTTGGTGCGATTAGGATAGAAAATAATGTTGTAAGGGCACGCAAACTACGGCGTTGACGAATGGGTAACCATTTTAAAGTGGATCTATGAGATGAAATATGGTCATATTTACGAAGATTATACATAAACCGAATGCAGCTATTTAAAAGTCGGTCATATTCATTGAGCAGATCTGCATTCAGGTTATAGTAACACGCATCACCATAGTCGATTAAGGGAATTAGGTTTAGTAGTGAGTTTATGTTGTAAAAAAAAGCAGCGATAGCTCAGTGGGGAGACCAACAGACTGCAATGCAGAGGGTCTCGGGTTCGAACCCTCGTCGCGCACCTCTGACTATCGGAAGTTATATGACTTTTCGAAATGATGTGCGTATTGATTGACAATTATCGCCTGCTCCGTGCCTCGGAGAGCACGTTAAGCCGTCGGTCCCGGCTGCCATGAACATCAATGGCAGTCGTTATTGGGAAAGTCAGTACCCTCTAATGTCCTGACACTGGTCTAGCCTTAGGGTATCGTTAGCCTTCGGGTTGCGGAGGTCAGGTGGCAGCCGCTCCGTGTAAAAACTGATATCCAGTCAAATCCGGTTAGACCAGAAAAGCCGACCCCAAGTGACTTGGGAATAATAAAGGCTAAGAGAGAAGACTGAGTTGGTGTTCAGAAGACAGCACGACTGCGCCGATTAAAAAAAATATTTGACTTTCGATGAGTTCGAACATGTGGCACTCGAAGAAATGTACTATCAGTGATGTGGGAGTTTGTACATGAGGCTAGTCGGTGAAATGGCCCATCGATCAAATAACCCATCGGTGAAATAGCTCTTCGATGATTTGGCATGATTTGGAATGAGTACGAAACCTGTAATAAATAGATATATTTTTTGTACCATGAATAAGAATAGTATTTATTTCTAATAAAGATTAACATAACTATTGAAATTAAACTACTATATACGGATTTTATCGCGTTATTTATTTGACACTTTATTACAAAATTTTGAAAATTGTTACACTACTACTATTAAACTTTACTAATTTTTAAGCTAATTAAATTATTATTAAACTATTTAGATTTAATTTATTTTTACACTTTCCCCGACGTTTCGGTTGCTTTTCAGCAGCCATGGTCACGGGGAGACTAAGATGGCAGTTGTCTCAATGTTCCAGTGCAGTTATTTCAAAGTACCCGAACATAATTTAATCATTGGTGTAATTTTGTAATAAAGTGTCAAATAAACAACGCGATAAAATCCGTATATAGCAGTTTAATTTCAATGAATAATATTCGCGTAAATAGAAGACAATATTATAACTATTTTAATTAAAATAATATAGGTATCTATGATATAACAAAGAATGAATAATTAATAAGTACATAAGAAAATAGCTAGCGAAATATATCTGTAATATACCAATAGTCTATCCCATATGTCAAGTTTATAAATTACATAAATAATTACATCAAAATAAGTCGCCATATTGGTCGTATAAAAAGCGCGCGACGACGACGTCAAAAATGTGTTATTTTTTTTATAACGTTTAGTAACGTGATGAGTCAACGACGTGTCTCATACAGTCTTGTTTACTGCAGTACCTGCTCTAGAAGATTCCGGTGATTTCTGATTGCGATAACAAACTTCCTTGATAGTTTAGTTGTTCATGTGAACGTAATATAATAATTTGAGTAATGAAACTGAAATCTTAATCATTACAATAATGGAGCTGGTTTGGGCATGTAGAAAGATTGGACGAGAAAAGACTGAATAAGAAAGTTTATGGGGGGAAGACCTAGGCGAACGTTTCTCGATCAGATTGGCGACGTTCTGGACAAAGGTTAGGTTAAGATCACCTAAATCCAGCGAGCGTGTATGAGGAATGTGATGAAAGTGAATGAAGCCAGAGAAGTGTGTTAAGCTCGTAGCAAATGGAAATCCGTAGTCGCTGCCTACCCCTCTGGGAAACAGGCGTGAATCTTTGTATGCATGCATGTACAATAATGGAGAACAATAGTGGACTTAAATCAACTTTGGGGCCGTTCAAGTATTACGTAAGCAGATTTATTACAATTATTTACTCCCTCATCCCCCTTGTCAGCAAAAGTAAGCAAAGCTCTTACCCCCCTCTCCCCTCTCCCATGCTTACGTAAACATTGGTATATGCATTTTTCTTTTACTGTATTATGTCATTATATTGATTCATGAGCAGCAGTTATAATTCTAGAAATATAAAATAGATTTGGGATAGAGGACATTAACGCGTCCAGTGAATAGCGCGCACTCGGTTCTAAGCGAGTATCTAAACGTATACATTATAAACAACATAGACAATGTGTGGGTTGCCATGTGTAAAAAAGTAATTTATAACTATTGTTGACGTAATCACCATCTAGACCCCCATGTCACCAAAAATAAGCAAAGCAAAGACTCTCGCCCTCGTAGTGCTTACGTAATACTTAACGGCTCCTTTGAATTAAATCTTAATATCTGAAAATAACTCAATACCTTAATGACCTAGTTTATAACTAAAATTATAATCATAGTTATGAAAATAAAGGATAGTTTAAACTTTTTAAATTATTATAAGCTACTTGCCGACTAAGTAAGACCTGTGTTTCAAGCAATATTTTCAAAAGACGGAAGGAAGGTGGTCGGATGATAATATGATGTGAAAAAAAATCGTGCCTTCAATTTGTTACTAACCTCGGTAGTTAAGATGGTATACTTGTGTTAGGAATGGGGCCACGTCTCGGTGGTGTAATGTGTGGGATTTTTATACCGGTGTTCGGTAATATTCTAGAAGTTTCCATCCAGCCGGTTATAACTGGTTTGGTCGCGCGGCGCTGCTCGTATGTACTCAATAACAGTTTATTAGTATTGCGACACACGGTGTTTACAGTATGTATGTGTTACGAAACTAAATTGTTGATTATTTTATTTATGCATGACGCAGTGGTTGTGTGACTGCTATGTATGAGATCTCGGGTTCGATGTCCGGATCAGGTAAAGCGTTATTTGTGTTCGCGACAACGTCAACAGTAACTTAAGATTCATATTATGATTATAAATTTCATACGTGTTATTTAAGTATACTGTACCCATAAAGTTTATAGTTCAGAAATAGTGTTGAATTAGGTCACATATAGACCTAATTAATATAGTTAAATAGTGTAAATAACGTAATATTGTGTTTCTCCTATAGTTTATAGAAATATTTTGTGAATATGTAAACATTACTGATAAAATGTACATTTTTTATCTCAAGTTAGGTATATCAGTGTTCCTAGGTCATAAGGCTTTAATAAAACGTTTTACCTATTGTGTTTTATTTATGCGCTAAGAAAGGCGCTATAGGATGTTGAAGGAATTATATTCCTATATATCATAGTTATGAAGTTATTAAACTTTTTCTCTTTGTAAATATGACCGCAGCTTAGATTTTTAGCATAAAACCTAAGTTATCTATACCTAGACCTAACTTCCGAAAGATAAACGTTATAACGCTAGCTAGGTCTTTTCGTGCCCTACGCGGCACTGGTTGTACCATCACGCTAGCTAGCATAGTTCCATAGTTATAAGCAGAAATGTGTAATTTTTTAAATATAATAATATTGTTGAACAGTGGTTTCTGGCCGGCTCTCGTTACGGTAAAGATCTGGGGTACCTAAGCGACACCGTATCGATCGATATTGGGTGCTCAAGAAACCTCATCTTCAAGCCTCAAGAACCGAATGGAGCCAGCCAGAAACCTCAAGACAACTGAACAGTGAAGCATGTGTATGATTTATCGAAGTCCCGACCCGCACATCGTATGACACGCCTTTCAGCGCCTCCACACCGAGACCAGTAACCGCTATAGTACAGTCCACACACCGTGTATAGGACGTCAGCGACTTGACGGCTGTTATCGTAACCATCGCCATAGTAACCTCAGCCCCGAGTTCGCCCGTCCGGTACATTTGCTGGTCCTTCGAGCCGGATCCCACAGGAGGCCTGAAAAGCGTGTCCTGTCGACGTTCCACGCCTGAAAATTGAAGAATCAAGACGTATTACAGAAGATCTATCAAGATGCCGGTGACAAGATCCAAAGGGAGAGCTCCTGAAGCATGGACAATCGACGCTGAAGCAGGACCGTCGACGAGCGTCCCGGCGCCCGCGCGCACCGAAGCTCCGTGCATTCGACACCAGATGGCGCCGCAGTCTCCGTCGACAAGCGCCGGTACACTGCCGTGCGTTCCGGTCGCCGCCGAGTCGACACTGCGCGTTGCGTCGAGTGAACGGGCGGCTGCTCACCGTACGGTAGAAGATTCGAATCGAACATTGCGGCCTGCAGAAAGTTTGTGTTCGCGTGCGGCTCCGAGCAGTATTGAAGATAGATCAGAACAGATACAGAAAAGTCAAGAGGAACGTCGAACGGTGCGGTCAGTGACGACAAACCGGTCGAATAGAAACGTGTTGAAAGCGCGTGAAGAAATCTTGAAGATTAGATTACAGTTGGCGCAGTTGGCGCTACAGAAGGCTGAAGATGCTGCGGAATCGGATGACTACGAAGAAGATGGCCGTTCGAAGGACGACTACGTGCGATCGTGGTTAGAAGAGGCTCCGGAACCGCAGATAGAAAATATAGAAGCCGACATCGGAAGAAGAACCGATCTGCCGGCCCCGGCCCCCAGGGCCAATAGTGACACGAAAACTGTCAACAATTTACAGGACGCTGAAGACGTCAACAAACAGGATGAAGACCCTTTGAAGAAAAAGGCCATTCGTCAACAGGGAGGAGATTCACTGAAGCCGTTTATCACTGAACTCACCTCCGCCATAGCAGCGCTCGTGGATAGGAAGCCGCTGGACACCGCTGGTCCGTCGCCACACCCAGCGGTATCGAAGGTCATCATGACACTACCAACGTTCAGCGGGGCGCATACCGAGTGGTTGTCGTTTCGTGCGATATACGACACCACGAGAAGATATTTCAACGACGTGGAAAATACAGCAAGATTGAGAAAAAGTCTCAAAGGAAGAGCACTTGAAACCGTCAGTTCGGAACTGATTGGACATGCGAAACCGGACGACATCATGAAGGAATTGGAGCTACAATTCGGAAGACCAGACTCCATTGCCCAAGCGGAGACAGACAAGCTGAGGACGCTGCCACGATGTAGCGAAGCACCGAAGGACATCTGCACGTTCGCAAGCAAAATAAGAAGCGGTGTAGTGACACTTCAAGCATTGAAGAAAGAACACTACCTCATCAATGCGGAGCTCCTGCGTGTGCTGACCGAGAAGCTGCCGAACTCGCTACGCGTACAGTGGTACCGGACCTACACAGAAAAATACGACTCGAAGCCGGACCTCAGCCGATTCAGCGACTTCGTCACCAAATACGCTCGCTACTGCAGTGCCTTCGCGCCGGCAGAGAACATCACTGACGGCCAGCCTACGCGTCGCGTCGTGCAGAGGACCCACACAGCTACCGAGAAGTACCCAGTTACCACACAGTACTGCAAGATCTGCGAACGCGAGGGACACTACCCGTCTGGCTGCCAGAAGTTTCTAGCAAGCGACGCTGACAGAAGATGGGATCTGGCCAAGAAGCACGGCCTGTGCTTCAGATGTCTGCGCTCACGCCGCCAGGGACATACATGCAAGTCAAGGAAATGCGACGTAGGGGGATGCACCGCAACACACAACCGGCTTCTGCACTACGAAAGGAAAAACAGAACACCAGAAGCTGACAGTGAGAAAAGTGAAGTGGTTGCAAGTTCGAGTATGACAGCCAAACCCCAAGCCTACCTGAAGATAGTTCCTGTGCAGATTGTCGGACCGGCGGGAGAGGCATCGACGTTCGCGCTGTTAGATGATGGTTCCACGATCTCCCTCATAGATGAAGACATAGCCAACGCGGTCGGAGCAGAAGGAAGCCTGGACCCTTTCACGATACGTGCTATCGGTGACACTTCTATAGACATGCCGAAGTCAAGAAGAATAGACATTACAATGAGAGCCACTGAAGGCAAGGAAGTGCCACTGTGCGCGCACACAGTTCCAGGACTGCACCTGACGCCGCAAAAGGTCACCGAGGAAGATCTCAGGGACTGCACACACCTGCAAGACATCAAAGACAAGTTGGTGTACGACGTTGGCGTGCCGAAGATCCTCATCGGGCAAGACAACTGGCATCTTCTCATCGCGAGTGATATGAAGAGAGGCCCTGGTCACCAACCCGTCGCATCGCTGACACCACTTGGATGGGTGTTGCACGGCGCGCGCTCACGAACGCTAGGACACAGCGTTCACTTTGTTCATCAAGTGTCAAGCACAGAAGAAAACCTAGAGGCACAGCTAAGAGAATATTTTGCGCTCGAATCTTTGATTATCAATCCACGTCGTCCGAAGACAGATCCGGCAAAGCAGGCCGAAGAAATTCTAGAGAAGAGTACGAAACAGATAGAAGATGGGCATATAGAAACGGCTCTTCTCTGGAAGAATACAGAAATTGTTATGCCCGATAGTTATGAAAACGCAACAAAGAGGCTTGCGTATATAGAGAAGAAATTAGATAGAAATATCGAGCTGAAAGCAAGATATACAGAACAGATGAACTCGCTAATAGAAAAGGGATATGCAGAAGAGGCGCCTGGGAGAAAAGGCCCCCGAGCTTACAAGCCGTTCGTCGCACATCGACTGGCCACTATAGAAGAATACAGCAAAATAGATGACTGGCGCTGGGTACCTACGAAGTTGAACATCGCCGACGCTGCTACCAGAGACGTCCCTGCAGACTTCAACTCTCATCACCCGTGGTACAACGGACCGTCGTTCCTGTCAGAAGATTCGTCTTTTTGGCCCAGTGAAAAGCCTGTCGTCACGGAGAACACAGGCGAAGAGCGAACAACAACAGTGACAGAGTCCCGGAGAGCACAGATAAAGATATTAGAAGCTATTCCTGACCCTAACAGATTTTCAAGGTGGGAGCGCCTATTGCGCGCTACCGCGAGAGTTCTACAGTTTATAGGCTTGTGTAGAACAACCAAGAGACAGGTTCTATACAAGAGATCAGCAAAATCCCGAGAGAAGGATCCAGATTGGCGCAAGACGAACACGAAAACCACGTCGGGGAGCGCGGCACCTCGCCCCGCTGTCAGCTCCCGGAACATCGTGCTTCTGTCCGCAGAACACACCCACGGCGCCGAGGACCTTCTAGTGAAGGCAGTACAAGAGGACTCCTTCGGCGCCGACCTCCTGGAGCTGCGGCGCGGGAGGGGTGTCGACCGAAACAGCCGCCTATATTCGTTGCCCGCAGAGATGAACAACGGTATGATCACTCTGCGCAGTCGTATAATAGCTACAGAAAACATTCCAGAGAAAACAAAGAGACCGCCGATCCTGGATGGCGATCACCGTATTACGCAGCTCTATATAGACTGGACCCACAGAAACTTGCATCACAGCGGAACAGAGTTGGTGATCAATGAGATACGCCAGCACTATTGGGTTCTTCGCCTGCGGCCTACGACGAAGAAAATAGTACAACAATGTTTACAGTGTCGCATCAGAAAGGCGCGACCTCCGGAGCCGGCCACTGGGGACCTGCCCAGGGCGCGTCTGGCTCACCATCAGAGGCCTTTCACCTACACCGGCCTTGACTACTTCGGGCCGCTCTCCGTGACCGTAGGAAGACAGCATCAGAAGAGATACGTGGCGCTATTCACGTGTCTCACCTCCCGAGCCATACACCTAGAGGTGGCCGCCAGTCTCAGCGCTGACTCCGCAATCTTAGCGCTGAGAAGGTTTGCTGCACGCCGTGGCTGCCCCACAGAAATATATTCGGACAACGGTACGAACATGCATGGCGCCGACAAAGAGATGAGAGAGGCCATAGGAGCAGAGGCGAGTCGTCGTGGCGTCGCATGGCGCTTCATCACGCCCTCAGCGCCCTTCATGGGAGGCGCATGGGAGCGTCTCGTCAGATGCGTGAAGACCACACTCTACACCGTTCTTCACGACCGTCACCCGCATGAGGAAGTCCTGGCGACGCTGCTGTGTGAGGCCGAATACACAGTCAACAGTCGGCCGCTCACACACGTCTCCGTGAGCATCGACGACGACGAAGCTATCACCCCGAACCACATCATATTCGGGGGATCTGCTCGTCTCCCTTCCCTCGGCGAGTTCAGCGAGGCCGACATCGATAGCAAAAGGCACTGGCGGCGAGCACAGATCCTGGCGGACCTGTTCTGGCGTCGCTGGGTGCGCGAGTACCTGCCCGAACTCCAACATCGGCGGGAGCCCCACGGAACGGGCCTCAACTTCGCGGTCGGCGACCTCGTACTCATCGCTGACGGTCAGCTGCCGCGCAACACATGGCCGCGCGGCCGAGTTATTGCCGTTTACCCCGGTGCTGACGGACAGGTGCGCACGGTGGACGTGCGAACAGCGGCGGGAGTCCTGAGACGTCCTTCAAAGAAGTTGGTGCCCTTGCCGAGATGACATCGCTCACCGGGTTGTCTGCAGCAGCGCTACGAGCCAGCCGACGTGTCTGCGCGTCGCTGCACGGCGGGAGAGATGTTCGCGACAACGTCAACAGTAACTTAAGATTCATATTATGATTATAAATTTCATACGTGTTATTTAAGTATACTGTACCCATAAAGTTTATAGTTCAGAAATAGTGTTGAATTAGGTCACATATAGACCTAATTAATATAGTTAAATAGTGTAAATAACGTAATATTGTGTTTCTCCTATAGTTTATAGAAATATTTTGTGAATATGTAAACATTACTGATAAAATGTACATTTTTTATCTCAAGTTAGGTATATCAGTGTTCCTAGGTCATAAGGCTTTAATAAAACGTTTTACCTATTGTGTTTTATTTATGCGCTAAGAAAGGCGCTATAGGATGTTGAAGGAATTATATTCCTATATATCATAGTTATGAAGTTATTAAACTTTTTCTCTTTGTAAATATGACCGCAGCTTAGATTTTTAGCATAAAACCTAAGTTATCTATACCTAGACCTAACTTCCGAAAGATAAACGTTATAACGCTAGCTAGGTCTTTTCGTGCCCTACGCGGCACTGGTTGTACCATCACGCTAGCTAGCATAGTTCCATAGTTATAAGCAGAAATGTGTAATTTTTTAAATATAATAATATTGTTGAACAGTGGTTTCTGGCCGGCTCTCATTACGGTAAAGATCTGGGGTACCTAAGCGACACCGTATCGATCGATATTGGGTGCTCAAGAAACCTCATCTTCAAGCCTCAAGAACCGAATGGAGCCAGCCAGAAACCTCAAGACAACTGAACAGTGAAGCATGTGTATGATTTATCGAAGTCCCGACCCGCACATCGTATGACACGCCTTTCAGCGCCTCCACACCGAGACCAGTAACCGCTATAGTACAGTCCACACACCGTGTATAGGACGTCAGCGACTTGACGGCTGTTATCGTAACCATCGCCATAGTAACCTCAGCCCCGAGTTCGCCCGTCCGGTACAATTTGGTTTGCTGACAAGGTGTGGGACGACCGTGGCCGGAATCGAACCCGTGACTTCTTGCACAACAGATACATACACACAACGATACCAACACAGAATGATTTCAGATGCAAAAAGATTGCAAGAATGGCAGGAAAAGTTCAGTGTTTTGTCCCATGACCGTTTCGTCCCATTGGGACGAAACACAGAACTTTTTTTTCATTCCGTGTTTCGTCCCGTTGATTAGATTTCGTCATTTTGTAACAAAAATATGTATTAAGTAAGTAATATCAGCAAAGAAAGTTTCTTTTCAGCGATATACACTGTACATTGTTTAATGTCGAGTAAATAAATGGGACGAAACACTGAACGAACCAATAGCAGTGCGGTATACGTGGTCGCTTTGCCACAGCCCCTGCACCTAATATTGTGGGTTCGATGCCCAGACGGAACAAAACTTCGTGTGATCCACAAATTGTTGTTTTGAGTCTTGGTTTTTAGTCGTCGGCCTCTATGGCGTAGTGGTTAGTGTAACCGACTGCCATGTCTGAGGTCGCGGGTTCGATTCCCGCACAAGTCAAACATTTGTGTGCATGAACATGGATGTTTGTCTTGGTCTGGGTGTTTCTATGTATAATATGTATGTATTTACAAAAAAAAAAGTGTATATGTATGTTTATCCATTGTCTAGAACCCATAGTACAAGCTCTGCTTAGTTTGGGCTAGATAGTGTTGTGTGTATGTGGTAGAATATTAGTGTCCGTTGTTTGAATGTTTGTGAAGAATTATTCCTAGTGAGGGAGGCGCTTATACAAAATAAAATAACCATTACCAACCCCATCCAATTAACAGTGTTGCTACGCTTACAATGTTTCCTTATAAGAGGGGTACTTTGACCCGAGCCGGCTCATTGGCAACATCACAAAATAATTGGCAACACCGCACAACAAACTTCACACTGCTGAGTCAGCAGTCGCTTATCCACACTTACAAAAATAATAATATCAGCCCTGTATATTAACTGTCCTACTGCTGGGCAGAGGCCTCTTCTAATTGTGCGAAGGGTAAGGCCATAGACCACCACGCTGGCAGTACGGGTTGGCAGACTTCACATATCATCGAGAACATTATGGAGAACTCTCAGACATGCAGGTTCCTCACGATGTTTTCCCTCACCGTTAAAGCGAACGATAATTATCTATTTAATACGCACATAACTTTGATAAGTCAGAGGTGTCTTAGGATCGAACTCAAGATGTCTGCGTGGCAGTCAAACGGTATCCCGCTAGGCTATCATATACATAATTGCTGTGTGTATACATAATTATAAATACTAGCGGTCGCCAAGTGGTCGAAATTCGCCGATAATTTATTTAAATTTTAAATTTGATCGTTTATAAGGTTTTATTGTTTATAACTATGCCCTTATAATCACATTTCATTTAGTCACCTACTCCACATACATATCGCACTCTTAATAAAACAGAGACTATCTGAGTAAATTGGATTAAGCAAATTTAAACTCTGTTGCAATTACTTAACACAAGTATAATATTAGAATTTATAATCACACAATTAGAGTTCAAAGTGCCTTACTTCCAAATTTTGAGTTAAGTCGCTGTTTTATTAAGAGTGCGATATGTATGTAACCATAGTTACGAAGCATTCTACGAAGTCAACCGAACAATGCCGAAATACTACGAACGCGATTCGACTGCTTGTGTCAAATGCATGGTTGTGTGCGTGTATTGTTTTTTCATTAATTTAAAGTATTTCTGATGCATATTTTATATAAATATTTGGATTCGCCCCTCCTCCTCCATATAAACTTTAACTGTGCCAAATTTCATATTCCTCAGTCCGCGCAATTTTCGTAAAAAGGGGTACAAAGTTTTTGCTTCACGTATTAATATATAGATGTATTTTGCAAGCCCAAAATATCGGTTCATTCTTACACGAATAAGTGTATAGTTTATTTATAATTCAGTTTAGATAAAACGTTCGTAATCCATGATTCAACGATGTAAACAAGATCCGTCAATATTTTGTTAGTGTTCGCGCCAAAAATAATTCTCTGTGGGTAGTTTATAATGCAAGCGGTTTTATTTTTGTTATAAGATTGTTCTGGAATTATACCTATTCGTGCATATAGACAACTAGCTTCAGCGCGCGGCTTCGCCCGCGTGGTACCTACATCAATAAACAAGTGACAAACGGCAATGAATTGCCATAATATTTAGAGTTCGAAAAAATGGTTCAAGTAATATAGAAAGGTCACGTGATACCACGTGACCTGGTCAGAGGTCAAGGTCATAGTCATTTCGGGGGTATATCGACTATGCTGAATCGAATGGCGTTGACCGCGTGTCTCTAGCTCTTACGGTTCTTGAGTTGAAAGTTGTATAACAGACGGACGGACAAAGCTGTTGTATAAGAGTTCTTTCGAACTCTAAAACTAGCCTATGTCCTTTCTCAAGTTTTAAAATATATCTGTACCAAATTCCATCTAAATCGGTTGAGTGGTTTAGCCGTAAAAAGGTAACAGACAGACAGACAGTAAGAGTTACTTTCGAATTTATAATATTAAAGAAAGGATTCTATTTTACCCGCGACATCGCTCGTGTGAACGTAGCAGGTAAACAGAAGACAATATTATTTAGTAGAATAAGTTAGTGACAGGACTTTTTCCTGGATGAAGGGCACCCCATGTCCTTTCCTGTATACCTGACAACGTGTTTGCGAAATTTCATGATTATCGGTCGAGCAGTTAAGACTGCGCCGAGCGTAAGACAGATAATGGCAGAGCTCGTGCGGCGCATATTCAAATCGGCGCGCGGCCGCCATAGTCAAATTATATGGAGGATTTGAAGTGCTTTTTTGATAAATATGTATATTTATTGTCAAAAATTACTTAAATATTTGAGACGGACAAATTGTAATATAATTATTTATGTTTCGTTTAAGCTGTAAAATTGGATAGATTTCTACTGTTATAATCTAAAAATCACGTAACACGAGCTTACGGTTTTGTATTTTTTCAAATTTACGTAATTTTGTAGGCGTAAATATTGATTATTTAAAGATTTTTACACGGAGTAATTGTAAACACATTCATTGTTATGGTAAATGTATATTTTATATTTGTATTAAACAAAAAGTGTTGATTTTATTCACTTAACTGTGACCGCCTGTTTTGGCACATTTCGCTCGGCGCAGTCGTTGCTTAACCTCGCTAATTGTTTACCGATCATTGAATGAACTGGCTATGAAATATGTATATTAGAAAGGTCACTTTACCATTACCACTGCGCCGAGTATTGTGGGGTCGATTCTCATACGGGACAGAAATGTATGTGATCTACAAAGAGTTGTTCCGGGTCTTGATCTTCCTTGTGTCTGTTGTTTGAATATTTGTAAAGTCTCTCGCGACACAGGATATATTCCAAGAGCTGTCTTTATAATACTAGTAATATTATAAATGTGAAAGTATTGTGGGGCAAACAGTTCTGAACCGATTGCGATGAAACTTCGTATTTAGCTGGAGACCTGGATTAATAAATAGGTTACTTTTTAGCCTGATGTTCCCACGGCATCTGGACTTACGCGGGTGTAACCACTGGGCGCTGCTAGTAAAAAATAATCACAAATGCTCTTTCAAATACGCTATATTTATCTCTCGCGCATTCACTACAGAGTAATAAGCAATTTACAAAAGACAATACTTACTAATATCAACATCACAACCACTCAAGGCTTTGTAACAATGGGGTTTCAACACGAAAAACCTTAGGAAACACTCCACAACAAAAACACCTTTATCTATCAAGCAATAAAGGCGATATTCCTTTAAATATTAAGCTGTTTGTATTTACATTGATGCATGCCCTTGCTCAGTTCGTTTGCCTTTAGCTAGTAATGCCCTCGAGATCGCACGTATGCGCTATTGAAACTGGCGACGGGCCAATTTAGTCGTTATTAAAACAATGAATCAAACCTATTTTGTGATAGGCTGTTTGGCTTGTTGCTTTGGTCTTGGTAGGAGGTTAAAAATTATAGTTGTCAAAGTTTGTTTATGGTTAGTAGTGATGGGGGAGTATTGTTTTTGTTATAAAAGAGTTGAATTCAAGGAGTCTTGTGTTAGATAATTATGTTGTATAAATTTAATGTCAGAATTAATGCAGTCAACCTTTGTATGAATAGTCGTAATTGTCAGTGTGGGTTTGTCGTACAATTATGACGCCAAGACGGTACCTATATGTTTATAGTCTGGAAACAAAGATTTATGTGTTTGGTATTATAGTATTACGTTGGTGTTGGTGTGGATAATATTATTGTCAATATGAGTTTGTCTGTGATCAATAGTGATGAACCAACTCTTTCTAGAGAAGTCACATGATATTAACGAGAATATTTAGGTATTTATGTCAATAGTTTTATCTAATAGCTATCGAAGTACGTAGTTAGTTGTTTTATTAGTGTTCTGTGGCTGTTTTTAGTTTATTTATTTTAAAAGACTATTTTAAAGTAAAATAAATAAAAAATAGGGTATATTACTGCAAAAGATATAAAGGTGGAACATTACAATAGGAAAACTTAAATATTTATAATAGTGTTTGTGCCACAGAATACATATTAATGCTATAATATATATCAGTACCAATATGTATATGTTACTGCATACAATATATTGCAGAGATCTTATTTTCAAAACCTAAGTCTTCTTTGGTTTCCTCACTAGGCAAACCTGTATCGAAGAAACCTTGAATTGCATGAGAATTATTTTATTAATGAGCTCAGTATAAAACAATGAAATAAAAGGAATGATATCTGTGTCGTGGGCTATATGAATATTAAAGCAATCAAGACTTAGTGCAACAACATTGGAACCAATTATTTATAACTAGCTGACCCGATAGTCGTAGTCCTGTCAATCTATACAAAAATACATCAAAACGTCGTTTTTATATAAAAATACCATTAATATTTTCGACCGTTTCACGCGGTTTTGCGTTCATACAACGTAATACTGACAATTACTAACACAACAAAAAAAAAAACAGCCAAATGATCGAGCCGTTTTTATGTGATGCTCTTTCATACATGTGGCAATTGATTTTTATTTATATAGATTAGTATTTTTTTATCCAGTGTAGGCATGGGACTTGTTTCACTTAGAAAAGCGTAGTGATGGTGATGGCGCGCAGCGGGGTATTCACTTAAATCATTGCGCCGTCTCTTTAGACCGCAATAAGTTGGGTATAATTATTAAAAATAAGCTTCTTACATTATTATATTATAAGGCATTAAAAAATTCATTAATGTCATTCCTGACACAGAAGTATTACAAATTTTAGTATAAATATATATCTTTTATTAGGCGTTTACTTCATATCGCACTATACAACACCCATGCAGAGTTGCTTCCAATAAATTATTAAATTAATAAATTTAAATATAACGATAAATAGATATTTTACATAGTATTAAAATATCATTACTTTATCAACCATATATAATAATATCAGCCTATATTTAATACGCACATAAATTCAAAAAGTCAGAGTTAATAATATAATAATAATATTCTACCACATACACACAACACCATCTAGCCCAAACTAAGCAGAGCTTGTACTATGGGTACTAGACAATGGATACACATACATATATACTTTTTTTTTTTTGTAAATACATACATATTATATATAGAAACACCCAGACCAAGACAAACATCCATGTTCATGCACACAAATGTTTGACTTGTGCGGGAATCGAACCCGCGACCTCAAGCGTGGCAGTCGGTTACACTAACCACTACGTCATCGAGGTCGTTGTTGTGTGCGTGCCTTGGGCTCGAACTCGAGACCTCTGCGTGGCAATCCAACGGTTTCCTAGAAGGTTATCGCTGCTTCGTATACTTAATTCAAATCGCATCACAAAACAACTATTTACAATTTCTAAATCTTTTGTTTACGCGAATATTATTCATTGACATTAAACTACTATATACGGATTTTATCGCGTTGTTTAATTGACACGTTATTACATAATTTTCAAAATTATGTAATAAAGTGTCAAATAAACAACGCGATAAAATCCGTATATAATTGTTTAATTTCAATGAATTTCTAAATCGCTAAAATCATCGATATGTTATATCGAATGGACATCTCTACGTACATCCGAATAATTCACCTTAATAGGCGGCATCCAGTCTAAGTCGAAACCACTACAGACTAGAATAAACTCGCGGAACGTAACTGACGAACGACCTCGCCTCAATAATCACCTCCTTGGCCTAGCAACTAAAAAGTGAATGAAAACTAATCATACATTGTAGACTTTTCACCCGAACAGATAATAAAATGTCAATTTGACATTGGCGCCAAAAATAATCATCGATAAAATGCTTTAAAACGGTTGTGCCAATCTAAATTTAACTTTGGGGAACCCCTTTGGCCTTCGTTGCATTAAAATAGACAACGAAATTTGTCTACACGTAAAAATAAAACCATTTCGCCGATATTTTTCGATGTAAAAAATAAAAATTAAAGATGAAGGTTCCCGCCAATTTTCGCGATATGTCAGATACGCGTTCTTTTTTTTTCGTGTCAATGGAATTTTATTAAACAGCCGCTCTATTTAAAACTTTTTTATTTGTGTCGTATTGAAGACAATTGTAAGTTTTAAATACTTTTGATGTCAATCACCTCGTCAATAAATTGTAACAATGTACAATTATGTTTTTAAAATTGCCATTATTATATAATAATACCAGCCTTGTATAAAAGCTTTCCCACTGCTAGGCACGGGCCTTTTCTCTGTGTGAGAAGAGTAAGGCACCAGAGTAAGGTACAGTCCACCATGCCTGGCCGAGTGCAAGTTTGCAGACTTCAAATATCTTCAAGAACATTATGTAGAACTCTCAGACATGCAGGTTTCCACACGACGTTTTCCTTCACCGTTAAAGCGAGCGATAATTAACTGTTAACACGCACATAACTTCGAAAAGTCAGAGGTGCGCGCCTTGGGATCGAACTGGAGACCTTTGCGTCGCAGTCTAACAGTCTCCCACTTTGCTATCGTTGCTGTTGAACTAATTTCAATACATTATAATCGGCCTCGATGGCGTAGTGGTTAGTGTAACCGACTGCCACGCCTGAGGTCGCGGGTTCGATTCCCGCACAAGTCAAACATTTGTGTGCATGAACATGGATGTTTGTCTTGGTCTGGATGTTTCTATGTACTTATAACATGTACGAATTTACAAAAAAATAAATAATAGTATGTATGTATGTTTATCCATTGTCTAGAACCCATAGTACAAGCTCTGCTTAGTTTGGGCTAGATGGTGTTGTGTGTATGTGGTAGAATATTATTATATATTATTATTATTATTATATCTATTTAAAGGGCATGCTTTGGACACTTATATCTACTATTTAATAAAAGATCTATGACTAATATCCAACCTCATGTGTAATAACTAATAAGTTATTAATGTCAAGACTCATGTCATGAGTCACGAGCTCATGAGTCATAGCTTTACTTTATTAGTTATAGATTTAAAAAATCTAATTTTCACTATGGCAATATTTTTTATAAGTATTAGGCCTTTCTGCTTCAATGACCCTGTGATAGTGAATGCCACAACATAAGGTCTTAGAGTCGATGCCCGGGTAGGTTAGATTAGCGTTTTGTGTATCGGAACCGTGACGGATTGACGGCAGCACAAGCACGTTCGTTCTCTATTACGTGGCCGGTGGTTGTGTTTGTGTACTTCTTACTACAAACTTATTAGAGCCACGTAATAATAATAATATCTGCCTATCAAAATAACCTATAAATATAGCGTCAGTAACTTAGTAAACTCACTAACCTATATATTTTGACGTTCATAACTGTTACTTTGTGACCTAAATGAACTTTACTTTGTATCCCAGTGTGCGTTCAAGTTCCTCGCACGGAAGCCACAGGCAGAAACTACAGTAGAATAATTTCATCAGATATTATCACATCTAGGACACGTAGAACTACATATATCTTTTTGGCAAATCTCACGTGATTCAAATATAAAACAAAACTTTCTTAAAATACTCTTTGGTGTTGTTACGACACAGCTGTCATTGTGACGCGTATGACGTTGGCGTCACGTCATATCGTACGATTGTAATGTTGTTCTCTTAAGACTGCGCCGAGCGAAATGTGCCAAAACAAGCGGTCACAGTTAAGTGAATAAAATCAACACTTTTTGTTTAATACAAATAGAAAATGTACATTTACCATAACAATGAATGAAACAATTACTCCGTGAAAAAATTTTAATAACATTAATATTTTCGCCTACAAAATTACGTAAATTTGCACGAAAAATGCAAAAACGTAAGCTCGTGTTACGTGATTTATAGATTATAACAGAAGGAATCTATCCTATTTTATAGTTTAAACGAAACATAAATAGTTATATTACAATTTATCCGTCCCAAATATTTAAGTTATTAAGTTATTGTTTTACAATAAAGATACATATTTAATATTGTCTTCTATTTACGTGAATATTATTCATTGAAATTAAACTGCTATATACGGATTTTATCGCGTTGTTTATTTGACTCTTTATTACAAAATTTTGAAATTTTTTACACTACTACTACTATTAAACTTTACTAATTTTAATCTGGATATGGAAAAAAAAATTGAGACAACTGCCATCTTAGTCTCCCCGTGACCATGGCTGCTGAAAAGCAACCGAAACGTCGGGGAAAGTGTAAAAATAAATTAAATCTAAATAGTTTAATAATAATTTAATTAGCTTAAAAATTAGTAAAGTTTAATAGTAGTAGAAGTGTAAAAAATTTCAAAATTTTGTAATAAAGTGTCAAATAAACAACGTGATAAAATCCGTATATAGCAGTTTAATTTCAAAGATACATATTTATCAAAAAAGCACTTCAAATCCTCCATACAATTTGACTATGGCGGCCGCGCGCCGATTTGAATTTGCGCCGCACGAGCTCTGTCATTATCTGTCTTACGCTCGGCACAGTCTTAACGCCTAATATATCAAGGAATAAGACGTTTTAGCTAAGGACGGTTGAATTTTGAACATATTAGCATTTCAAAGGTCTGTTCCACCACCTCCAAATAGTATTTATCTATTAGAGAAAAGGTTCGCCATCTCTCTTCTTTAACGTAACAAGAGTGAGACAGCATGCGATTTATGTTTCGGATAACTTACATGATAGTTGTGAAACTGGCCATAATAAGACAACTCCCGTACTAGTAATAATTCCTGCGTCGCGGGGTCTTTACAAGCATTCAAACAACGGACACTGTTCGCGACAACGTCAACAGTAACTTAAGATTCATATTATGATTATAAATTCCATACGTGTTATTTAAGTATACTGTATCAATAAAGTTTATAGTTCGGAAATAGTGTCGAATTAGGTCACATATAGACCTAATTAATATAGTTAAATAGTGTAAATAACGTAATATTGTGTTTCTCCTATAGTTTATAGAAATATTTTGTGAATATTACATATTCCTGATAAAATGTACATTTTTTAGATCAAGTTAGGTATATCAGGGTTCCTAGGTCATAAGGCTTTAATAAAACGTTTTACCTATTGTGTTTTATTTGTGCGCTAAGAAAGGCGCTATAGGATGTTGAAGGAATTATATTCCTATATATCGTAGTTATGAAGTTATTAAACTTTTTCTCTTTGTAGATATAACCGCAACTTAGATTTTTAGCATAAAACCTAAGTTATCTATACCTAGACCTAACTTCCGAAAGATGAACATTATAGCACTAGCTAGGTCTTTTCGTGCCCTACGCGGCACTGGTTGTACCATCACGCTAGCTAGCATAGTTCCATATTTATAAGCAGAAATGTGTAATTTTGTAAATAAAATAAAATTGTTGAACAGTGGTTTCTGGCCGGCTCTCGTTACAGTAAAGATCTGGGGTACCTAAGCGACACCGTATCGATCGATATTAGGTGCTCAAGAAACCTCGTCTTCAAGCCTCAAGAACCGAATGGAGCCAGCCAGAAACCTCAAGACAACTGAACAGTGAAGCATGTGTATTATTTATCGAAGTCCCGACCCGCACATCGTATGACACGCCTTTCAGCGCCTCCACTCCGAGACCAGTAACCGCTATAGTACAGTCCACACACCGTGTAACCATCGCCATAGTAACCTCAGCCCCGAGTTCGCCCGTCCGGTACAGACACAAAGAACATCCAGACTCGGAACAACCATTTGTGGATCACACAAATCTAAATAGTTTAATAATAATTTAATTAGCTTAAAAATTAGTAAAGTTTAATAGTAGTAGTAGTGTAACAATTTTCAAAATTTTGTAGTAAAGTGTCTAATAAACAACGCGATAAAATCCGTATATAGCAGTTTAATTTCAATAACCATTTGTGGATCACACAATTTTTTTACATAATTTCAGGAACAACTGGTTCGAATGATTTTTTCATCATTTAGTGTTGGATAGCCCATTTATCGAGGAAGGCTATAGGCTATATAACATCACGCTACGACTAATAGGAGCGGAGAATCAAAGAAAAAGTTGCCATATCGGGGAAAATTGTCTTATGTAAAGCAGACGAAGTTTTTCGGGTCAGCTAATATGTATGTATGTACCTTATGTGGGGGCCACTCAGTGCAGACAGGCGACGCTTCGAACCAGTGGGATCTTTTGTGTCGACACTCTCCCAATAACGACTGCCATAGATGTTCATGGCAGCCGGGACCGACGGCTTAACGTGCTTTCCGAGGCACGGAGCAGGCGATAATTGTCATAATATTGTCTTCTGTTTACGCGAATGTTATTCATTGAAATTAAACTACTATATACGGATTTTATCGCGTTGTTTATTTTACACTTTATTACAAAATTTTGAAACTGTTACACTACTACTAGATACTATTAAACTTTACTAATTTTTGAGCTTATTAAATTATTAAAACTATTTATATTTAAGTTTACACTTTCCCCGACGTTTTGGTTGCTTTTCAGCAGCCATGGTCACGGGGAGACTAAGATGGTAGCTGTCTCAATGTTCCAGTGTCGTTATTTCAAAGTACCCGAACATAATTTAATCATTGGCATTTCTATTTACGCAGAATATTAATATTACGGATAATTGTCAATCAATACGCACATAATTGATTGACAGTTATCGTTAGCTAGTAATAAATTTATCAGACCAAACAGTTTTTTGCGCTCCTCTTAAATTAGCATATTCTTCTACACCTTTATTCCACTCGAGGTGCGGTATAAGCATCGTCTGTTGAACAATACGGTACTGTCTACAGTGTGTATGGTTCGTCATTTCTCGGTATTACGACATTACATATTATACCACTAAGTCATCGCCCGGGTGACGCAAATCACTGACCACGTCATGACGCGTCATGTATGTTTGTAAACGCCAATCCAATCATGCCAATAATTTGCATTGGTGAGGCAGTTCTCTAGTATGACGTTTTTGTGTCGAGTAGTAATATTATTAGTGTGTGTGTTGAGTTAGGGATGACGCCAAACGCAGTATTTTGTCAGTTCCAATATAATTAATAATATAATATAACGTTTCTTGACCAGATCGGAGACGTCCTGGACAAAGGCCAGGTTAAGAGCACCTTAAGACTGCGCCGAGCGAAGACAGATAATGACTGGACAGAGCTCGTACGGCGCATATTCAAATCGGCGCGCGGCCGCCATAGTCAAATTGTATGGAGGATTTGAAGTGCTTTTTTGATAAATATGTATCTTTATTGTCAACCAATAACTTAAATATTTGGAAATTTATGTAATTTTGTAGGCGAAAATATTAATTATTTTAAGTTTTTTACACGGAGTAATTGTAAACACATTCATTGTTATGGTAAATGTAAATTTTATATTTGTATTAAACAAAAAGTGTTGATTTTATTAACTTAACTGTGACCGCCTGTTTAGGCACATTTCGCTCGGCGCAGTCTTAAACCGGCGAGCGTGTATGAGGAATGTGATGAAAGTGAATGAAGCCAGGGAAGTGTGTCAGGATCGTAGCAAATGGAAATCTGTAGTCTCTGCTTACCCCTCTGGAAACAGGCGTGAATCTATGTATGTATGTATGTAATATAATATGTTATATATAATGTAATATACAAAATGGAATATTTATTTTTTTGGCTCACAAAGCAAGTTATAGTTATGGCGAAGTAGAGCGTAGAGTAATAATACTGTTCTACAGACCGAATTTTAACAGCCAACGATAGCCTAATGAGAGACCGTTGCACTGCCACGCAGAGGTCGGTCCCAAGGCACACATTTCTGACCCTTTGAAGTTATGTGCGTATTAAAATAGTTAATTAACGATGAAAGAAACATCGTGAGGAAACCTGCATGTCTGAGAGTTCTCCACAATGATCTCGAAGATATGTGAAGTCTGCCAAACCGCAGTGGACCAGCGTGGTGGATTTTGGCCTAACCCTTCTCACACAGAAGAGAGACCCTAGGCCAGCAAGAGCATAGGGTATCTTTCATCTAGAAAAAACTACAGTATCCAAGCAAGCGAAGCCGCGGGCAAAAGCTATTAACAACTACTATATTATACCTTAAGCCCAACTCGCATTGAACATTCCAATTCCCACAAATATTTACCAATTAAAATTAGTTCCACCATGAATCATTTAATTAATTAATCAAAACAACACGTATGGCGAATTGTTTCTAAACACACAACCCCACCTTTCCTTCCGCAATCGGTAAAACCTGTGTTACGACGTTTGACGTAAGCGAGCGTTAAATACGTAACTGTGACGTCACGAAACCGTTAATGTTTGTTCGCTTTTTGAGTTTGGGTTTATCCTAACTATATAATATATTAATATGTATATAAATACATATTACTATATTATATATTATGTATATCATAAAATATAATAATAATATTCTACCACATACACACAACACCATCTAGCCCAAACTAAGCAGAGCTTGTACTATGGGTACTAGACAATGATTAAACATACATAATATCTACTATTTTAGGTAAATACATACATACATATTATACATATAAAAACCCAGAACAAGACAAACATCCATGTTCATGTACTTACACAAATGTTTGACTTGTGCGGGAATCGAACCCGCAACCTCAAGCGTAGCATATGGAACGGCATATTCATATGTGTTATAAATGCGAATATGAGTCAGTTTGTTACGCTTAACGCCTTAACTACTCGACCGATCGTTATAAAATTTCGCATATATGTTGTCAGGGGTAGAAAAGAACGTAGGGTGCCTTTCTTATATTTCATTCATTCCATACAGGATGAAAATTTGTGTGCACCACAAAAGGTTGTTCCAAGTCTGTGTGTTCTTTGTGTCCGTTGTTTGAATGTTTATTAAGACTCTCGCAACACAGGCATAAACAAAAGAGCGGGTGTTGTCTTTTTCAAAATGTATGAATACTTTTCCCGAGAACACCTCAGTCGTAGCAGAAAGGAATCAATATAATACGCAAGTTTTTCTTGACACAAAATGGTTATAACACAACCCTACTCCAGTATCGAACCCGAGATCTCACACACAAAATTGGCATTCTCCACCGCTGCGTCACCAAGGCAGTGTGTCAAAACAAATACGCGGCAAAAACTGTTCTAAATTTAAATGCAAAACGGTTGCATAAAGCAGCCATGTTTTAAAACAAATGTCAGAATTAAAATATTTACACAAATTATATTGCATTGTACTCAATCTATGTTGAGTTTTGTTAATAATCTTATTATAATTTCACGATTCTTTATTTTTGACATACTTGTAATACATTAATTAATTAATAATAATGTCCTCCAGACCGAATTTCGGTCACGGCGGCCAATCTTAACGGCGACTGGCCATCTGCGCAGGAGATATTATAATGTTCAAGTGTGTGCGCAAACACAAGTGCACTCTCTGTTTCCTAAACTCTGATGATCCGATGCGACGGCAATCCGACACCACCAGAGCGAGATCAGTCGCAGGACCAACCACTTTAAGTCCTTGGCACGAGCCACGGGGGTGCTCCCGCTAAATTCCTAACTCCGGGCTGCTATTGAGATTTCTTAACAGAAAAACCCAATATTTTTTTCTTCTCTCGACCCGGGATTCGTACCCCAGACCTCATGCACAGCAGTCGTGTTTACTACCACTGCGCCACTTCTAGATATTAATATTATAGCAACGATGGCTTAGTAAGACGTGGTGTCTATGACTGCCTAAGGTTCGACCGACTTATGGGTTGTGCAATACCGCCAACTTCCGTGTTCCGGGTTGCCATCAAAAAACCCAATAACTATAACAAGAGGTCGCCAAGTGGTTGTAATTCGCCCATAATTTAATTAAATTTTAAATTTGATCGTTATTAAGGTTTATTGTCTATAACGTATACCCTCATAATCACATTTCATTTATTAACCTACTCCACATACATATGTATGTAACCATAGTTACGAAGCATTCTACGAAGTCAACCGAACAATGCCGAAATACTACGAACGCGATTAGACTGCTTGTGGCAAATGCATGGTTGTGTGCGTGTAGTGTTTTTCATTAATTTAAAGTATTTCTGATGCATATTTTATAAAAATATTACGATTCGCCCCTCCTTCTCCATATAAATTTTAACTGTGCCAAATTTCATACTCCTCCATCCGCGCAATTTTCGGAAAAAGGGGTACAAAGTTTTTGCTTCACGTATTAATATATAGATAATAATATCAGCCCTGTTAAACTGTCCCACTGCTGGGCACGGACCTCTTCTCAGTGTGAGAAGGATTAGGCCATAGTCCACCACGCTGGCCCAGTGCGAGTTGGCAGACTTCACATATCATTAAGAACATTATATATTGTTAGTGTAACCGACTGCCACGCCTGAGGTCGCGGGTTCGATTCCCGCACAAGTCAAACATTTTTGTTGAACATGGATGTTTGTCTTGGTCTGAGTGTTTCTATGTATAATATGTATGTATTTACAAAAAAAAGTATATATGTATGTTTATCCATTGTCTAGTACCATAGTACAAGCTCTGCTTAGTTTGGGCTAAATGGTGTTGTGTGTATGTGATAGAATATTATATTATGGAGAGTTCTCAGACAGGTTTCGTCACGATGTTTTCCTTCACCGTTAAAGCGCACATATCTTCGAAAAGACATAGATGCGTGCCTTGGGATCGAACTCGAGACCTCTGTGTGGTAGTCCAACTGTCTACCACGGCTATCGCTGCTTCAGGTTAAAGATCTTAAATCTATATATATAAAACTCTTCCGTTACTGAGGGACTGACAGACAACGCACGGCCGAAACTACTGAACGCAAGAAGCTGAAATTTGGCATGTATGTTCCTTGGAGAGTGTAGGGGAGCACTAAGAGAGGATTTTTGGAATTCCACCTTGAAAGGGGTGATACTCCATATTCACACGGGAACGGGACTTACGCGGATGAAACCGCGGGAAAACAACTAGTATGCATATAAAACTGCAACAAATAGAATTGAAATTAGTTGCTGTATCCATTTTAAAATAAACCATAACTACCTGCATTTAAAGTTTAAATTACAATACCATAATACAATTTGACATTTCAGTGTTGCAAATGCAAATTAATTTTTGCTGAGTTTTCGTAATAGGTATAATAATCATATATTCATTTATAATAATAATGTAATGTGTTTTGTAACTGAGACAATAATTCGCACCCTTAATAAAACAGAGACTTATCTCAGTGTTTTGGATTAAACAAATTTGAACTCTATTGCAAAGATTTAACACAAACATAATATTAGAATTTAACATATACAATTAGAGTTCAAATTGGCTTACTTTCAAATTTCGAGATAAGTCGCTGTTTTATTAAGAGTGCGATATGTAACAGTTTTAACAATATTGTGATAGAATACTAAATGAACTAAGTATACTAAGATTTAAAAGTCAAAAGATTGTTTGTTTGAGCACGCGTATCTCGAGAACTACTAGAGTAATTTAAATGATTCTTTTTACTTAAGAGGAAACACTAAGGGCGAGAGAATTAAGAAGTAGGTAGGTATTTATAAAATCTATTATAGATCGCGCACTGTATGATGGCCGGTCTGAACATTGCGCGAGTGGCGTCGCAGTTGTAAGTTTTAGGTCTCTTTGGTAACAGGGGGCGGGGGCGGGATGCAATCCGTACTGACTGACAGACTGTACATGCGCAACAATTCGGAGACGCTATGTTCAGTCCGGCCATCATAGATTGCGCGATCTGTACTGTCGCGCAGTGCCCGCAGAAAACGATAGAGACAACTGCAGCTTGGACCGAAAACACCTATTAAAAGTGCACAAAATCAACGTTTCGTGTTCCTCTGATTCCCTCTTGAAAACTTGACCAATTTAACTAATATTTTCATTAAACATTTTAAAAAGCCGTATTCCTTATTTTTTCTTTTGTATATATTTCATCAAATTTGTTTTCTGGATGTTTGAACACAAGTAGCACTTTTATCACATTCCTCATACACGCCCGTCGGTTCAAGGTGCTCTTAACCTGGCCTTTGTCCAGAACGCCTCCGATCTGATCTAGAAACGTTCGCCTAGGTCTTCCTCTTGCGGTATCCAGGATGGTCGGCGACGACAGGTGCTGGGGCGCAATGAGGTCCTTCTGCGAGATGACAGTCTCAGAGAGGCGGCGGAACGGGGGCGTGAGGATGATCCTTACGCCCCGGAAGTCCGCCGCCAGAGGAGAGGGCGCAGGAGACGCGCTTTTGTCGCTCTCCTGCCCCCCACTTAAGGGTTCCGGGTGGCAAGGCCTCAGGGGACCCTGCCACCCGTAAATTAGGAACCCCGAGAGGGCGCGCGCGGTGTTCCCGCGCGCCTTCTAACGTCGAAAGGGGAGAGCGGTCAGGCTCTCCCCTGGGGACGAGAGGTGGCCGGGTCCGTTTGACCCGGCCCACACCCACATGGGGGGGCTTGCTATTGGGTGAGAGAGGGAACACCCCATGTTTTTTAGTGGGTATACCAGCGCGTCTTGCTGGGAGTCCCACACTCCCCCGCCGGTGCCGTCCCCTAGCCGGCGGGCAGTGCATGAAGCATTTTTCCTGGGTAACAAAAAAAAAAAGGTCTTCCTCTTGTGACTGTTCCATTCACACTAGCCTTATAAACTTTCTTAGTCAGTCTGTCCTCGTCCATTCTTTCTACATGCCCAAACCAGCTTAACATACTCTTTTCTATTCTTGTCACTATATCCACTTTCATGCCGCATCTCTCTCTAATCACACTATTCCTTATTCTATCTTTCAGAGTCACACCACATATATTTCTCAGCGCTTTCATTTCTACAGCATTTATTCTGCTCTCATGCTTCTTTTGCCATACCCAACTTTCACTTCCATACATAAGTGTGGGCACTAATAGTCCTCTATGAACAGCCAAACGTGCCTTTTCGGAAACATTTCGACTGTTCATAAAAGCGCGTAGAGCTCCATGCAATATGTTGCCCGCAATCGTTCTCCTTTCAAATTTTATGAAATAAACTGATATATGTCTAATAATGGGATTCTATAATAGCTAGTGTAAGTGATTACAATATAAATAACGACGATCTACCCACACTCGTAGTCTAGAGTTTATGTACCTATATTCAGCTTGTTCCTGGCTGGACAATTAGTTACACCCGTTTGGTGGTTGCTAAGCTTTTTAAAACGAGAGCATGAACCACATTTAGGGGCATCTTCCTTCTTCGTACATTCAGTCATAGAATGTCCAGCTTCGGCACAATGTCCACACGTAGGGGTAACCTCTCTGCAAGATTTAGAAAAAATATGTGACATATATTCGTATGCTAGCCATAATTGAGTGCGATATTTACGAATTAAGTCAATATTTACATCTAAACTAATGGGCAATTGTACCAATTTAGCCAACATGACGGCTCTCAATGCCATATCCTCAAGGCTGCTTCAAGGTAGAAGGCCGGCGCTTCTAAAACTCGCGTCCTTGACACCAAGGACAGTTAGAAGGCTCTGTTACCTGGCTGGATTTGCGGAGATTGGCATTATATAAGGAAAATAAAAAATATATATATTAGATGTACCCTCACAGTACGTAGAGGGAAACCTAACGGGTTAAGCAGTTTTGTCATAACTTTGACATAATTGTGTTTTGGCATAATATTTCAGTAGGCATAAATATTATTTAGGCTAATGCTTTTTGCCCTAATTTTGATTGGCATAAAGTTATAAGGCATATTATATAACTTGGGTACCATAGTATAACAATAGGTTAGGGTACGGCGGGGGTGGACCTTGGGCCGCCTAATCTTGAAATGAACTGAGGGCAGTTCAGAAAAAAAAGAAAATTAAAATTAAAATGTGCCATAGCTAGTCATACTTTTGACTGTCTATCTATCTATTAGCATAATTAGTGTTTAATAATTAAACAACAAAAAACCGATACTGTACAAGAAAGTTAAAATAGCAATTTAGAAAAACCATATGTCTGGTAGTAGTTAGAATAAAGATTTTTTTTTTATGTACGGCTCTCTGTTCTACTATCAGACATTTCAAGGTTATCCATTAATTACCGGACACCCTGTATATTAACCTCTGAGCCTTCTTCTTCAGAGGTTAATGAAAACACTATGTGGGTCTGTGTGTTAGTGGCAGATTGGTGTTAGTGACAGGCATAACTCCGGAACCACTGGACCGATTGACTTGTAACTTAGTGTGCAGACACCTTGGGGTCATATCTCAATACCTATATATATAACATAATGGAAAACTGTTAGACAAGCAGGTTTTCTCATGATATTTTCTTTCATCGTGAAAGCGAGCGATATTTATCTATTTAAGACTGCGCCGAGCGTAAGACAGATAATGTCAGAGCTCGTGCGGCGCATATTCAAATCGGCGCGCGGCCGCCATAGTCAAATTGTTTGGAGGATTTGAAGTGCTTTTTTGATAAATATGTATCTTTATTGTCAACCAATAACTTAAATATTTGAGCCGGACAAATTGTAATATAACTATTTATATTATTTATGTTTCGTTTAAGCTGTAAAATAGGATAGATTTCTACTGTTATAATCTAAAAATCACGTAACCCGAGCTTACATTTTTGCATTTATCGTGCAAATTTACGTAATTTTGTAGGCGAAAATACTAATTATTATAAGATATTCACACGGATTAATTGTAAACACATTCATTGTTATGGTAAATGTATATTTTGTATTTGTATTAAACAAAAAGTGTTGATTTTATGCATTTAACTGTGACCGCCTGTTTTGGCACATTTCGCTCGGCGCAGTCTTAATACTTCGATAAGTCAGAAATGCGAGCTTTGGGGTCGATCTTGACCTTTGTCCAATCATCATCATCCAATCAGTCCAATGATCTCTTAATAGGCTTTGGCTGGGGTTATATTATCTATAATATTTAAAAAAGTAAACCATTGTATAATATTGTCTTACGTTTACGCGAATGTTATACACTGAAATTAAAACTGTACGGATTTTGTCGGGGAGACACCCCGTGAGTGGGCTGCTGTAAAGCAACCGAAACGTCGGGGAAAAGTATAACCTTAAATATAAATAGTTTTAATTAATTTATATAGCTTAAATTGTAGTAGAGTTCAATGATTGTAGTGTTATATAATATTGTCTTCTGTTTAGACAACTACCATCTTAGTCTCCCCGTGACCATGGCTGCTGAAAAGCAACCAAAACGTCGGGGAAAGTGTAAAATTAAATTAAATCAAAATAGTTGTAATAATAATTTAATTAGCTTAAAAAAATAGTAAAGTTTTATAGTAGTAGTGTAACAATTTTCAAAATTATGTAATAATGTGTCAAATAAACAACGCGATAAAATCCGTGTATAGTAGTTTAATTTCATGAGTTGTGTTATAGTACAAAATTATGTAATAAAAGTGTTTTAAAATAAACAACGTGACAAAATCCCTATAAAGTAGTTTTAATTTTTGACCGTGGGAGAGCCATACTTCAGCACGAATGGGCCGGCTCGACCGGAGTGATACCACGGCCTCACAGAAAACCGGCGTGAAATAGCACTTGCGTTGTGTTTCGTAGACTGAGTGAGGGTACCGGAGGCCCAAACGCCCCCCGCCCCCTCCCTTCTGGTGGGGACAAATTTAAAACGCAACGCACTTGTGACTCCTCTGGTGTTGCGGGTGCCCATGGGCAGCAGTAATCGCTTACCATCAGACGATCCGTCTGCTCGTCTGCGTCCAAAATAAAAAATAAAAAAAATATCAACATAATCAATTGCTGAAAAGATGATAAATTATTATTATGGGATATATAGGCTACCAGAATATGCCTATGAGTCAGGAGGAACCTCTGAGGTGCTTGCCTAGAGCGCTCTCGATATTCAATCTGCCTCTGATTACTATAGATAGCGCTGTGGCCAAGTTTTTCCTTCAAGCCCGTACAACCGGCCCTTTGAATTATTTCAAATAATTTATTTGCATACTAAGTACACATACAGGTTTAATATTTTATAATAGTTACTTAAAGCTTAGCGGGTTTAACAGGCATAGCAAATTCTGCTGTAGATCTATTTATAGATAGTATCTGACATTCTTTCCATAACCATGGTTCTGATAACCACAAAATATGGTAATGTCACCAAGAATACAAATTGTTTATGCAACATGTTTATTTCTAAATAAGGCCGCCCTCTTGTCTATGACCATTTGAATTATTTATTTAACTTCAATATTCATAAGTTTTACATATTACTTAAATAGCTACTAGACATTCCCGCGGCTTAGCTCACGTAAATGTAGATTTTATAAATTTCCTATCTTTCGGAGACAGTGATTTTTCTGTATGAAAGGTAATCTCGGAGTTTTCTGGTCCTCTGCATCGTATACGCGAAAGGGGCATGCCAAGACGCCATAGTAATAATTAATTAGCATAAGAAGTGATGTACAAATCCGTGGCATTTTAAAATTATCAAATCTTCGTATATCTCATCAATACAATTTATATTAAATATGTGCTATATCATTTTATACTTTATTTTAATTTATTTATGAGTACAATCTATTAGGAATGGAATAAAACAGAATACATTGCTGTTTTATAGCTCATGGGTAAAAGTCATTGATATTAACCGCAATAAATAAACACTAACCGTCAAAATGGAGTTGCAAAACTTGAACCATTTTTTCGAACTCTAAGATTTACGGCAATTCATTGCCGATTCTCACTTGTTTCTTTCTGGTTAAAGGCTGCACTGATGACGTGGTCGTTTAAGTGGTCCCTTCGCCACTGTCGCTGCGCCGAGTGTTGTGTTGCTCCTGCAACACAGGATTTATTCCTAGCGCAAGAGTTGTCATTCAAGAGAAAAAAAAATGCCTATAATAACGGGATGTGTGTAAAAACCCAGGATTCAACCTCTTAGTCTTAAATGTAAGAGCATTTAAAATACATGTGACCTTGTGACCCCTATATCTCGTGGGTCTTTTGACCCACATATTCAAATTCGACTGAGGTATGACTCCGAGGTGTCTGCACACCAAGTAACAAGTCAATCGGTCCAGTGGTGCCGGAGTTATGCCTGTCACTAAGAGACAGACACATAGACCCACATAGTGTTTTCATTAACCTCTTCGAAGAAGACTCAGAGGTTAATAACATTTTCTCTTGTCTACAGATGTAGAAGATCTCCAAGAGTCGCAGAAGCTGAACGAAATTTGGAACTACTTCGAGCAGGAGGGATCCCGGGCGCGCTGCGTGGTCTGCCGCGAGGCCATCACAGATACTGACTACGAACATCTGAAGGCACACCTGTTTGAACATCATCCGAAGTTACTACTGCAGCTAGTTCAAGACCAGGTATAGAAGCAAGTTAGATTTTAGCTCTTACTAAAATCTATGGCGGTGTCTATCCAAAACTGCTGCTGCAACTGGTGCAAGAACACGTATAGAAGCAAGTTAGATTTTGTTAGCTCATATTAAAATCTATGGCGGTGTCTATCCGAAACTGCTACTGCAACTGGTGCAAGAACACGTATAGAAGCAAGTTAGATTTTGTTAGATCTTACTAAAATCTATATCGGTGACTATCCGAAACTGCTACTGCAACTGGTGCAAGACCACGTATAGAAGCAGGATAGATTTTGTTAGCATTTACTAAAATGTATGGTGGTAGAACAAAATCGACAAGTCTGAGGAAATTTTTGTTGTTATCTTTGTTTTAACAGTAGCAATGACGTTTCAGTATTATTGTCGGTCAGTTCAGTCGGATTTATGAAAGTAAGTGAGTTTTTCTATGGGATTGGATCCAAGTTGCGGCAAACGTCAGGAGTTGACTATTTAGACTGGTCTGAAGTCTGAAACTAAAGAAATCTTTTTAGAAATCATTTCTGCTTATCTGTTTCTTTCACATACGTAAAAGTGCCCTCTTCTCTCTTAGCCTTTATTATTCCCAAGTCACTTGGGGTCGGCTTTTCTGGTCTAACCGGATTTGACTGGATATCAGTTTTTACACGGAGCGGCTGCCACCTGACCTCCGCAACCCGAAGGCTAACGATACCCTAAGGCTAGACCAGTGTCAGAATATTAGAGGGTACTGACTTTTACAATAACGACTGCCATAGATGTTCATGGCAGCCGGGACCAACGGCTTAACGTGCTCTCCAAAGCACGGAGCAGGCGATTATTGTCAATTAATACGCACATAATTTCGAAAAGTCATATAACTTCCGAAAGTTAGAGGTGCGCAACGTGGGTTCGAACCCGAGACCCTCTGCATTGCTCAGCTCAGTCTGTTGGTCTCCCCACGGAGCTATCGCTGCTAACGTAAAAGTCCCCTAAATAGATTTAATAGTTTTTATTTTATTTATTTATTAAGGATCTCTGTAAGAGCTCGTTGAACGCTTACACTATATTGCTTGTGTTAGCTGTTCGTTGCTCGTTAGAGTACACATGAAAACACTTCACCGTAATAGATAAAATAGTTTAATGTTTTTACGTGTTCAAGTTATAAAAGTATATAAAATAGTGGTGAGTCTTTCACTAGTTGGCAGTAAACTGTGTACTGGCGTAATAATTAAGAGTAATTAGTATATAGGAAGAACGCTACTTCGCGTTGCCGCGTATGTTGATGACTCGCTAAAATATATATATGGTGGTGAGACCGTACAATCTTCAACAAAGCATATACAATAAATTGCAGAGACAAATGCATATTAGATTTATATAGTGTACGACTTTAGTTATAGGAGACCACAGCATGCACATACATATAACAAAAAAGCTTAAAATAGAAAATTTTAAATTAATTATTTATAATAAGCTACCACGTTAGGAATAAATTTAACAAAAGAAATAAATAATGTGAAACTTAATGAGAAAGTTAAATAACCTGTTCTAATATTGTCTTCTGTTTACGCGAATGTTATTCATTGAAATTAAACTACTATATACGGATTTTATCGCGTTGTTTATTTGACACTTTAATACATAATTTAGAAACTTACACTACTACTAGGTACTATTAAACTTTACAAATTTTTAAGCTAATTAAACTATTAAAACTATTTATATTTAAGTTTACACTTTTTCCGACGTTTCGGTTGCTTTTCAGCAGCCATGGTCACGGGGAGACTAAGATGGTAGTTGTCTCAATGTTCCAGTGTACTTATTTCAAAGTACCCGAACATAATAACATAAACGTCGGGGAAAGTGTAAACTTAAATATAAATAGTTTTAATAATTTAATTAGCTTAAAATTAGTAAAGTTTAATAGTAGTCGTTTCTAAATTATGTAAATAAGTGTCAAATAAACAACGTGATAAAATCCGTATATAGTAGTTTAATTTCAATGAACCTGGGGCCCAAGTCTGCTATTACAATAGTGTCAGAGTGGTCTATCATTGATTTCATAATTGTTGATTTTGACAAGTTTGGTAATCTACTAATATAATGGCGTCATTATGACTCTCCGATGGTCAACCACTGACACTCCATTGAAAAAATGGCATATGATAGTAATCTCGTACATAATGACGTATGCGGTAATCTACTAAAATTTTGACAGTTCCTTTGATCAAATTTTTTTTAACACTAATAAACTAATAGAGAAGATGGTTGGAATGTACCACCAGCTTGGGATCCAGTAATAAAAATAGTCAAACCCAAGAAGAAGCAAACCACAGCTAGACTTCATGATACTTTGAGCTCATTCTGCGTAAATAGAAACACCAATGATTAAATTATGTTCGGGTACTTTGAAATAACTGGAACATTGCGACAACTGCCATCTTAGTCTCCCCGTGACCATGGCTGCTGAAAAGCAACCGAAACGTCGGGGAAAGTGTAAAAATAAATTAAATCTAAATAGTTTAATAATAATATTGTCTTCTATTTACGCGAATATTATTCATTGAAATTAAACTGCTATATACGGATTTTATCGCGTTGTTTATTTGACACTTTATTACAAAATTTTGAAAATTGTTACACTATTACTACTATTAAACTTTACTAATTTTTAAGCTAATTAAATTATTATTAAACTATTTAGATTTAATTTTTTTTTTTTTTAATCATTAAAGTTTAATAGTAGTAATAGTGTAACAATTTTCAAAATTTTGTAATAAAGTGTCAAATAAACAACGCGATAAAATCCGTATATAGCAGTTTAATAATAATTTAATTACCTTAAAAATTTGTAAAGTTTAATAGTAGTAGAAGTGTAACAGTTTCTAAATTATGTAATAAAGTGTCAAATAAACAACACGATAAAATCCGTATATAGTAATTTAATTTCAATGACTAATAAATAATTTGCATAAAATATATAAGAAATCTGGCATGAATAAATGTTCAAATTTAGTAATATTTTTCCAAAAATCACTTCTACTAACGGGTTTTTTAATAATGGCAATACAACATGTCATTCTACCACAATCCTATTACGAGACCATTGACCGACCAATGATCGACCATTATGAATTTAGCAGATTACGAACTTCTAGCAAAATGACAATGGAATTGCAGTTACGTCGTGTCGGAATGACGAATTTATAAAAATATCAGACTTGGGCCCCTGTTCTAAGTGTGTTTTATATTTTGGGTTCATGGCGCTCATAGCCAGTTGCACTCACTGATCGGTAAACGATTAGCGAGGTTAAGCAACATTGGGTGCTGTCAATAGATGAAGAGAAGATGAAGTCAATAGATGGGTGACCGCTTAATGGTATTTCATCTGAGCGTCTCTGTGTTTCGGAGGGCACGTAAAAAGTCGGTCTCGGTTGTAGTCAAATTGACAGCAGTCGTTAAGCCATGTCAGAGGCCTACGGGTGGCTTGAACAACTCTTGACAACAGGTTGGCCACTAACCACACCAATGACCCAGGTTGGTATTTGAGAATGGAACACCCAATAGGTTATAATTACTTTTTCTTGAAATTCGGTTAGATATTTTTATGTGTAAGGCGCCTAACGCTCTCCGTAACATAGGTGGTAGAGGAAACGCCTCTGTACGCTCTGTAAACGCTTTGTATATACGTCGCGTCATAATGTGGATTCCATACAACTGAGCCATACTCTAGATTGGATATTATGATGTTTAATTAAGTTTGATTTTATTTAATAGGATATATGAAGTATAAAATGCTTCGAAATTTTCTATTCACGCTGACATTTTGTCCAATTTGAAGCGAGCGAATTTGATCCACAAAAAATTTTTGTAAACCTTATCCTTTGCCCACAGGACGAACGCCAAGATACAAAATCGAACCCCCCCTCAGACGGTGACAACAACGATAACACATACACGGAAGTAGTCTACCTCGAACAAGACTCCGCGCCAGAAGACTGCCGGACCATCGACAAACCAAAAACACACAACGCATACCCACAAAACCGCGCGAAAAAACGCCACAGAAACAGCTCATCAAGTGACCATCCAATAATCAAACTAATAAACGACAAAAAAGAAGAACGACGTGAGGAAGAAACAGAATTGGAAGCATTTATTAAATACATAAGATGTTTACTAAAAAAATTAACTCCAGATGCATTTTCCAAAGTCCAAGTTGATATATTAAAAACTATTATGGATGCCCAATACTCTCAGAAGATGACAGTGACAGATAATAGCGCGGGAAATAGTATTTTGACAGATATAGCTAGCGGCAGTGTTGCCAATGTAATTAGAGTTAGTGAGATCGCGCCAGAAAGCTCATCGCTTTTGGGGAATTATACTGTAACGCTTGCCGCTAAAAGCGACGAGCTAGAGAGTACTAGAGACTGAACGCCATATATGTATTTTAAATAGTTTTAAAGTAATTTAGATTTGTCTATGACATTAAAATTTATAGCTAAGAATATGGCGTTTTTATAATTTTATTCCTGTTTATAAATTATTGCCAAAATGGCGCAATTCTGACATAGCCACGTATGACATAGAGTGTTGTGGGTTTGATCCCCATATGAAATAATTTGCGTGATTTAGGTTATATAAAATATTAATAAACTATTTATCCGTGACTACGGGTCACACGCCTCGTCTGAATATAACAAGAGTTAGGCCATTGTCCACCACGCTAACCCAGTGTCGGAAAGCAGACTTAACGTATCTTCGAGAACATTATGTAGAATTCTCAGACATGCAGGTTTCCTTACGATGTTTTCCTTTGATGATTAACTATTTATTACGCACATAACTTGGAAAAGTCAGAGACGCGTGTCTTGGGATCGAACTCTGCATGGCCATCCAAGCAGGTAAGTAAAAGAATGCACTAGGTATATTAATGTATAAAAACTTTTATGTTGCTATGCTTAAGGTCTTGTATTCGATTCCCGGTTTGTTTGGTTTTTGCGCAAGAATTCTCAGTTGCAACATGGATTCTGTAAAAAGTAAACTCTTATGGACGCATCTCTTACTACATATTACCTGACAAGATTACTAGGCAAATGTCCATGTAATAATAATAAAAATAATGTTCTCCAGACCGAATTACGGCCACGGCGGCGGCCGGAGACTGGCCATCGCAGAGATATTATAGTGCACAAATGTGTGCGCGAACACAAGTACGCTCTCTGTTCCCTCACTCTCATAGTGTGGTGTGACGTCAATGACACGACCGGAGAGAGATCAGGAGCAGAACCGGCTTTAACGTCCTTCGCGAGGCACTGGCTGCTCAACGCCGACAACTCTTTCCGGGAAGGAGAAGGACCGGGAAGGGGGAAAGAGGGTGATTGGGCCTCCGGCACTCTCACTCACCGAACGAAACACAACAGTAAGAATACTGGTATTTCACATCGATATTGTGTGAGAGGGTAGTCCTTCCCCGGACGAGCCGGCCCATTGATACTGAAATCAGCGAGGCTCTACTACTCTAAAAACTCGTCTCTCGTCTGTCTGTTCGCGATAAACTCAAAAACTACTAAACGTATTTGCATGCGGTTTGACCAATAGACAGAGTGATTCATGAGGAAGGTTTAGGTGTATAATTTGTTAAGGTTTTGTACTACCCATGCGAAGCCGGGGCGGGTGACTTGTGTAGTATGTGAGTAAGTACTTATATTAGTTAATACTGTTTTATCAAGCTGACCGTTCCAATTATGGTTTTATTAATTAGTTTTCCTTATTGACGCCTTCGTTGTGGTTTACATTGTATTATAGTTTTAAAGCAATGTACACACGGCTACACATCAAGTTACATACATACATACATAGATTCACGCCTGTTTCCCAGAGGGGCAGGCAGAGACTACGGATTTCCATTTGCTACGATCCTGACACACTTCTCTGGCATCATTCACTTTCATCACATTCACATCAATTTCTATTCTTGTCACTATATCCACTTTCATGCCGCATCTCTCTCTAATCACACTATTCCTTATTCTATCTTTCAGAGTCACACCACATATATTTCTCAGCGCTCTCATTTCTACAGCATTTATTCTGCTCTCATGCTTCTTTTGCCATACCCAACTCTCACTTCCATACATAAGTGTGGGCACTAATAGTCCTCTATGAACAGCCAAACGTGCCTTTTCGGAAACAATTCGACTGTTCATAAAAGCGCGTAGAGCTCCATTCACTTTGTTTCCCGCAATCGTTTTCCTTTCAATATCTCCCTCATGTTTACCATCCCTTGTAAACAAAGTACCCAAATATACAAACTCTTTCACTTGCTCCACTTTTTCTCCATCAATCATAATATTACACATCAAGTTAGACACCCTATATACGCATAACTACTATACATACAAAATAGAGAATTGTCGGAAAGGGACGGTGCATAGTGGTGTCGATGTATTAGTAAGGATAGAGCGTAACAAAAATATAACGCACTCTCTCGCACGATTAGCAGCGTTCAACTTCTAATAGTTCAAAGTCCAAACAGTCTAGGTTGATGCGTCGCTTTGTGTACCTTTCATCCAGAAAAAAATACCTACTCTTAATAATCTAACCTAACCTACGTTCAGAAACTATTTTCTCTTTCTATTTCGAAATTATATTCCGCGTAAATTCCGTCGTTATGCGTTCTTCTCACGCAAGCGAAGCCATGGACAGGGATTAGTTCACACCATTATTAGATTCATTGAAATCATCACAATACTCGGAACTCAATTTGAAAATTCTTGCGAATACTAAAACAGGATATTACCGTGTGGGTTTTTACAAACACGAGTTACAAATTATAACTTACTAACTATCTGTCCCTTAAGGTATCCCCACGTTTTTGATTACTGCTTAGCTCACATAGCTCGTAGCGTGATGTTATATATAGCCTATAACCTTCCTTAAGAATTTGTCTAACAAATGCAAAAATAAATCCCACCCGACTGGTACTTCCAGAGATATCGCGTAATACCAATAAAAAACCTTTAGTTTTATTATGCTAATCCTAACTAATATTACAAATGCGAATGTGAGTTTGTTGGTTACGCATTCACGCCTTAATTACTCGACCGATCATCATGAAATTTTGCATACACGTTGTCAGGGGTACAGAAAAGGACATAGGGTACCTTTCATCCAGGATAAAGTATTGTTCCTAATCTTTTTAGTACCTAGTGTCGGTGCCACGGGATTCGCGCTAGCATTCACCGCGACACCGACAGGTCTTGGCCCGCCACGTGACTAGGCGGGCCCCAGCTGTTTGGGGGAGGACCAGATGGTACAGCCCTCCCCTCCATTGAGGGGGCGCGCGGAACGCCTATGCCCCTCTCTCGGGCCTGTGCTGCTCGGGCGGCAGAATGCCCAAGTCCACCGGCCGCAGGCCGCCCCCTAGGGTGGCTGGAGGTCTGCGCGCGCCCTACGGCGGCGCCCTGGACGATTCCTGCGGTTTGGCTGGGGAGGGACCAGCTCCCTCTCCCGTTCCGCCGCCTCCGTCGCGGACATCACTGCCTCGCAGAAGGTGACGGCGGCCTCCCATGCACCCTCGCTCCGGACCATGGACAGTACTATTGTCGGCAACGAGAGGATTTGGACACCCAGTGCCCCGGTTAACGAGCGGCGCTGCTCCTCCCAAGCTGACTGTTGCTAATCTAACCTACATTTACGCACACGATCCGCGGGTAAAATCTAGTATTAGTATAAATGTATACAAATAAATAAAATAGGCGTGTTTGTTTGTAATGTCAAAATAACAGCTTTTTACTTAATGCGTATGAAAGTATGTCTTCTCCCTAGCCTTTATTATTCCCAAGTCACTTGGGATCGGCTTTTCTAGTTTAACCGGATTTGACTGGATATCAGTTTTTACAAGGAGCGGCTGCCACCTGACCTCCGCAACCCGAAGGCTAACGATACCCTAAAGCTAGACCAGTGTCAGGATATTAGAGGGTACTGACTTTCCAATAACGACTGCCATAGATGTTCATGGCAGCCGGGACCGACGGCTTAAAGTGCTCTCCGAGGCACGGAGCAGGTGATAATTGTCAATCAATACGCATATAATTTCGAAAAGTCATATTACTTCCGAAAGTTAGATGTGCGCGACGTTGGTTCGAACTCGAGACTCCCTCTGCAATGCAGTCTGTTGGTCTCCCCACTGAGCTATGAAAGTAAGTACGGCACGTAAACAAAAAAAATCTAACTTTTTGTCTGTCTGTTTGTATGTGCTGGCTCATCTCCGAAACGGCTGGCGCGATTTTAATACACTGACAGATAGCTGATGTTAAAAAGGAGTAAAACAAGACAAGTTTAATTTTAGAAAAGAAAATTAGTGTACAGCGAAAACAAAAATTATTTTGTTAAATTATACGCGGACAAGGTCTGGGTAACAGTTAGTATATCATAATATTATACCTATTGCATTTATTAACAGGAAAAAGATAAAATAAAATATATTTACTCATAACTATTACATTGTACGTTCGATAAAATGGCTGACGTGACGCATTACCCGTAGACAATAGTTTACAGGACGTTAGTGATCGCAATTTTGTGCGCAATAAGACTGGATAAAGCATAGGATAGGTACGTAATATTTTGAAGAAGGTTTGTTAAATACATAGTGTCAAGGCTATAACTCTGAAGGGGTAGGCAGAGCTGTATCATATGGATTGTGTTACGTTTACGCAAAATATGGTAAAGATTGAAAATAAAATTATGGAAAATATCAGCTGGAGGCTTTTGAGTCAATTGAGCGGAAGGCCAGGAGACATATCGGCGATGATCAACTGGTCAACGCACGACTCCAAAGCTTGGAGCATCGTCGTAGGGTTGCCAGTCTCTCGGTTTTCTATCGGATACATTTCGGAGAGTGTGCAGAGGAACTGCATAATTTGATTCCACCTTCCCCATTTTACCATTGGACGACCAGACAATCAGACCAGCGACTTAGGTACATGGTGGATATATCACAATTACGCACGAAACAAAGGAGTGGAACTCGCTACCTAAGTCTGTGTTTCCCGATGAGTACAATCTGGGTGTCTTCAAGTCGCTAGTGAATAGGTGAGATCGCAGTCAAACGCAAGCCTATTATGGAACAAAAAGAAAAAACATAGCGGATTATATTATTTAACTATTAATATATTTAAATGCCCTGGCTGGCCCATGCGTCTTACTCGTGAACGGGTGCTACTTGTGGTGACTGGTCGACCTTGGTATCGTGGAATTCGATGATTTACTTACTTCATTTTTATTCATACAGTTAGTTTAATATACGGACTATATATATATATATATATATATATATATATAAATATGTAATAATATATATATATATATAGGTATTATATACTGGTAATACACTGCCCTCTTCTCACTCTTAGCTTGACAAGGATTGATAAGCCGTATTTCACCCCGCTGGCCCAGTGCGGGTTGGCAGACTTCACATATACCTATTTGAGAATATGAGTAGAAGAGAGACCGGCTCGACCGGGGAAGAACTACCCTCTCACAGAATATCGACGTGAAATAGCAGTACTGCTACTGTTGTGTTTCGTTCGGTGAGTGAGAGTGCCGGAGGCCCAATCACCATCTTACCACTTCCCGCTCCTTCTCAGTCCCACTTCCTTTCCTAAAGGGTTGGCAACGCGCAAGTGATGCCTCTGGTATTGCAGGCGTCCATAGGCTACGGTGACCACTTACCATCAGGTGGGCCGTATGCTTGTTTGCCAACATATGTAGATGTACAAAAAAAAAAATATATATTATGTAGAACTCTTCAACAAATTTCACCGCTAAAGCGAGCGATTATTAACTTTTTGAACGCCAACGTCGGCTATACTCGACATGCGCAAGCGTGCCCTGTGCGCCAACGTCGTCTATACTCAACAAAACTGTTTTTTGTCGGTTCACAGGAAAATACAAAATAAACATATTAAATCATTAGTTTTCTGTGTTTTATTGATACAACTTAAAAATTTAATCCCCAATTATTACTTAATTGTACACAGCAAACAAAATTGTATATTAGTTACTCAAATATTTGATCATAAAAAACAATATATAATATATAGATTTTTAGGCTTGGCGTACAGGACATGGAGGTGCCGTTATGGCGTGGCGTTCAAAAGGTTAATTAGATATTTAAGTAAAATTAGCAAATATTTTCTCTAAAAATAAAATATTTTACTGTTAAACTTATCTTCATCTACTAAAGCCAGCCAACGGTTACACCACTGAACCATCGCAAACATTTATTATTATTGATTTACATCGCACCCTAGCTCTCTTTATTTGGGGTCCATTGTTGTTATAAGGGCACAATAGACGCCAGTAGTACTGACCCCTTCGATCACATAGTTCATTAGAACGAACCGGTTCGCATTTACTGTAGAATTTAAATTATTGATCGATAAATATATACATAAATTTAAAATTCTCAATTTTCAATATCCTCAATATAACTCATATTATAAATGCGAATGTAAGTTTGTTTGAAAGAAAAGAAAAGAAAGAAATCATTCTTTATTGCCACAAAGAAATATAACTATATATTTTTCTTACAAAATTCTGCGTAAATAGAAACACCAATGATTAAATTATGTTCGGGTACTTTGAAATAACTACACTGGAACATTGAGACAACTACCATCTTAGTCTCCCCGTGACCATGGCTGCTGAAAAGCAACCGAAACGTCGGGGAAAGTGCAAAATTAAATCAAATCTAAATAGTTTTATAATAATTTAATTAGCTTAAAAATTAGTAAAGTTTATTAGTAGTAGTAGTGTAACAATTTTCAAAATTATGTAATAAAGTGTCAAATAAACAACGCGATAAAATCTGTATATAGCAGTTTAATTCCAAAAAATATCAACAAAATAATAAAAAAGACAATTAAATAAAGAGTTCGTAAGTAAAAAATAGATACACATTATGCTATTGTGGCAACAAATGGTCTCCATTCAGCATTGATGCTGCGATAAAACTGACGTGATATCGCAACGCTGATGACGCTTTCGCGGGTTTTCTACTCAACTGATCATCATGTAACTTCGCATACACGTTTTCAGGGGTAAAAAAATACACAGTGTACCTTTCATCCAGAAAAAAGTACTGTTACTAATGTAACCTAATCTAGTCTATATTTACGTCAGCGAATCTAGTATATCCATAAATTTAGGTGGCGTAAAGCCAAAAATAGTTGTCATACAGACTCGATGCTAAACACAAAATGACTGACGCCTATATACATTGGTGTATCTAATGTTTTTAGGAGAAACATGAACACTAGACAATTAATTCGTCTACACACTAACGTAGAATTTTCATCTCCATCCATGCTTCCATGATTTTAGTTCTAATTTACTTCTTGCTTTTGTTACTATATTTTCTATTGTGTTGTTGATTGTTGTAAATTATTTAATTTGTTTTATTCTAATTGGTTGCATCATCTTTTAAATGTCAAAATTATATTAAATACTAATTTAATTAAAATTCAAGCTACCCAATTTGTGCATGCAGTGGCTACCTAAAGACTGCGCCGAGCGAAATGTGCCAAAACAGGCGGTCACAGTTAAGTGAATAAAATCAACACTTTTTGTTTAATACAAATATTAAATATACATTTATCATAACAATGAATGTGTTTACAATTACTCCGTGTAAAAAATTTACAATAACTAATATATTCTCCTACAAAATTACGTAAATTTAAAAAAATGCAAAAACGTAATCTCGTTGTACGTGATTTTTAGATTATAACAGTAGAAATCTATCCTATTTTACAGCTTAAACGAAACATAAAAAGTTATATTACAATTTGTACGTCCCAAATATTTAAGTTATTGATTGATAATAAAGATACATATTTATCAAAAAAGCACTTCAAATCCTCCATACAATTAGACTATGGCGGCCGCGCGCTGATTTGAATATGCGCCGCACGAGCTCTGTCATTATCTTTCTTACGCTCGGCGCAGTCTTAAAATATATTTGTTGGTTGTATACAACTAACAAATATCAAATCATGAATGTACGTAATATAAGTATTGTTGTGTAATCACTGGTGGTCCTCAAATAAATAAATGTCCGTATGGATTGAGGAGCCGATCGAGTAAAGACATAAAAATCTAGGGTGTGTAACAAAGAATCCCAAAAATCTCTGTTTTTTATTATTTTCAAGGTACTTTTAATTCTATATATATGTATACATATAAGTATTATATAAATACCAATATTATTATTTAGTATGAAATTACTTTCTGCCATCTACCTTCTGCCTAATTTATTTAAGATACTCTTTTAGTTTTTTGATATTTTGTTGTTAATTGAGTTGTATGTATGTATGTTACTGCCTACATGCACCGAAATCATTCAGGCTCTGCGAGAATACCAGCGTTGTGGATATACTGCAACATTGCTGACGCAGGACCTTATTTGTTCTATAGGTACTTTTGGTTGTGTTTCATGTTACCTTATATTATGAGCGTGGAACAAATAAAATTATTTTCTTTCTTTCTTTCTTTCTTTCAAAATGATAGGGATTTAAATGTAGTAATTATACACATCTGTCGACCTCTTCACGGATAATGTCCTCCAGACCTTCGGTCTCAGCGGCCAATCTTAACGGAGACTATCCAACTGCACAATAAATATTATATTGCACAAGTGTGTGCGCAAACACAAGTGCACTCTCTATTCCCTCACTCTCATAGTGCGATGTGACATCACCAACACGACCGGAGAGAGATCGGGCGCAGGAACAACGGCGCTACTTGCGCACCGAGGCACGGGGATGTCTAACATCGTCACCTCTGTAACTCCAGGCAGCTATAAAGAATATCTTGACAGACAAATCGAACCTCTAGCTTTTCATAATAATAATTATGGGCGTATTACCTACATAAGTTAATTATCACTCGCTTTAACAGTAAAGGAAAACATCGTGCAAACATTGGTATTATTGTGTAGTCACTATAAAGCATAAACGCGTCACAATAATACCAAAATAACAAGACTGAGCATTCCAATTAAACACAACAGTTATACAAATCAGAAATGCAAACGGGCAAACACCTTGACTCAAATTTTGTGTTGAATTTCAAATGGAATATTCGAGGACGTGTTGAATTATAAATACGTATCATCGATTCGTGATTGGAATTCGTATTCAACAGCGTTACAGCACTATTGAACAAATAAATGCAAATTTGGCGCCAATTTTTGACATTACGAAACAGTAATAAAATCCTAACTAATATTATAAATGCGAATGTGAGTTTGTTTCATACGCTTTCACGTCTTAACTACTCGACGAATCATCATGAAATTTCGTTTACACTTTGTCAGGGGTACAGAAAAGGTCAAAGGAGAACTTTTATCCAGGAGAAACATTTGTTTTCGAGGGATTGAAAATTAACATATCCCTACCTTAAAATAACATTTACTATCCTCTCACAGAATATCGACGTGAAATACCAGTATTCCTACTGTTGTGTTTCGTTCGGTGAACGAAAGTGCCAGAGACCCATTCACCCTCTTTCCCCCTTCCCGCTCCTTCTCCTACCCACTTCCTTTCCTAAAGGCTCGGCAACGCTCAAGTGATGCCTCTGGTGTTGCAGGCGTCCATAGGCTACGGCGACCACTTACCATCAGTTGGGCCGTACAATTGCTTGCACCTAAGTTGTAAAAAAAACAAACTCATATGCGAAATTGAATGATGATCGGTCGAGTAGTTAAGGTGTGAAAGCGCAACAAACAAACTCACATTAGCATTTATAATATTAGTTAGGATGCATTCTGCATGCACTCTAACGCGTAATAAAAGCAATTCATTTGTGTTGTCTTCTCTATGACGCCGTCTATATTGAGTCAATTTTATTGCTTGTCTATGGAATATTTTTTCCATCGTCCGTCTGTTTGGTAATATTTAGGTCAAAGTTGTTGGTTATCACCGCGACACACTAACTTATCAACGTTATAATACAATTATTTCTTTGTAAACACGAACAAACGCCATTTGTAATTAAAGTTATGATGTACTGACGATTTTAATAATATGATTTAACGGATGTTTGTTGCTAAGAGCAGTGAGATCCTGAATTTATATTATACTTCATTTTGCCCGCGGGGTCGCTCACATTAATGTTGATTTTAGTCAATAAATTCCTATCCAGGTACAGTAATTTTTTCCTGGATGAAAGATACGCTACGTCCTTTTCTGTACCTCTAGTATCGTATATGCGAAATTTCATGATGATCAGTCAAGTATTTAAGGCACGAAAGCGTAACAAACAAACATCCATTCGCATTTATAATATTTGTAAGGATTTTAAAATAAAACTAGTGTTTTCCCATATTCATTATTGAAAATTTGAAGATAAATCGAATTTGCATTATAAGTAAATAAAAATGTTTCATTATGAAATTTATAACAACAATACTCGTCAATAGTTAAGAAACAAAGAATATCGTTTGAAAAATTGAAGACGAAAGTATGGAGGGTCATCTTATATGGGGGACATATTGAGAAAGTTTTAAGGAATGAACAAATTATAGTTCAAAAACCCACCAAAATAGCGCTAGCGTAGCAAGTGGGTATTATAATTTTGAATTTAGCAGTTATTAACAGAGTGAAGTGTGCCGAGATGAAAATATTATGAGATACTTATTAAATTATTACAAAAAGAAACTGTCTTTTAGTGACGTTGTAATGGTTATTGAAGTATTACAGAACGTTTATAAATAATGATTTTACTGAACGAATATTAGGTTTTCTGATTATTTTAACTACTTGACGTTTAAGTTCTCAGTAAGGATTGTTTATGTATTTGATGTCTAGTGTAATTGTTAAAAATGCAGTTTTTAAAACCCTAACTATTTAAGTAGTCCAAAGTTATTTAGAAAATATAACCTATAAAATAAAACTGCTGATATAGGTAACGTGTAGAGTGATTTTATTTTTGTAAACACTTGATAATATTTTTTCGTGTAATTAGACTTCACTAATGTAAAACAGAAAACAATTATTAAACAAAAACGGTAACAGTTTGTGAAGTGAAAAGTTGCTGTGTTGTTGTTTTGGCGCCATCTTTAAAAAGTACCCTCTTGATACCGTGGAGCCACTTAGCACTCTAATTTGAGGCTTACGACGGACACTTGCATACACTTGGTTTACCATCTACTCATCAGAAAAAGGTATTAAACTGTTTTGTCTTTGCCTATTTATAGATTTAAGATCATCTTGCGAAGTAGACACGCCAATATTATTGACCAGTATATATTTATTATTTTTATTGTCGATTTCAATAGTCAGTAATAAATAGTATAATAGCTGCAACACATATGAGTTGTAAAACAGTAGAGTTATAATTAAATGGCATTTGAAAAGAGTGACTTTGAGTTTCTTGCAGGTTTCTTTTCATAGGCTGAACCTGAATGTAAATTCAGGTGATAACCTCACTAAACTCAGACTCGTAAGCTATGACGTCCATAAATGTTACTTTTTGATCTAAATGAATAAATGATTTTTGACTTTGACTTCGAATAGATAACTTTGCACTTAAAGCATTGAGACGAATACCTTAGTCTCCCCGTGACCATGGCAGCTATAAAAAAATCTAACGTGAAATATGCAAAGTTTTAAGCAAAATAAACTACGATAAAATCCAAATATAATAATTTAATACCAAACGTAAGTATTAGTCATTCATTATTCCAAGTTCATTTCAAAATCTTTCCTTTGTCTGTGCTTCGAAACATTATAACCAGACTGACTTAAATAAGTCGAGGTTTGTGCAATTTCTTCTTTAGCCTTGGAATCACGACTTTTTCTGAGGGACTTTAGAAACGACTCATTAGTCTGAACTGATATTTCTTTTAATTGTATTGGGTCATTTTCATATCTGTTGGTTGGTTTTGGCAACATTTTAGTTGGCATGGCGTCTGGTTTTAGCTGTGGGACCATACTTATCATGGCGGACTCGAAGTGCAGAGAGCAGACGAAATAGTTCGAGTTATTATTTTCGTTGGATAAGTCTGGCCGGTTGATTAGTTCTAGCCATTTGTTGCGTCTGAAAAATAGATTTTATTTAGATCTAAATGTTTCTTGAGGCTTTTAAAGTAGGCTATCTTCTTTAAAAGTTAGTTAAAGTTAATTTTATACAACATATTATTAAATGCGTTGCCGAGCTTCTTCTCCCTAGCCTTTATTATTCCCAAGTCACTTGGGGTCGGCTTTTCTAGTCTAACCGGATTTGACTGGTTATCAGTTTTTACACGGAGCGGCTGCCACCTGACCTCCGCAACCCGAAGGTTAACGATACCCTAAGGCTAGACTAGTGTCAGGATATTAGAGGGTGAGGCTGACTTTCCAAATAATGTCTGCCATAGATGTTCATGGCAGCCGGGACCGACAGCTTAACGTGCTCTCCGAGGCACGGAGCAGGCGATAATTGTCAATCAATCGTTGCCGAGCATTGGGCTAAAATCATTTAAAAACTGTTACCATCGACACGATAAGAAGAAGAATAATTCACTTTGGTGGTACAGCAGAAGTGTATCTAAATGCTGAGCGTTAGTTCCTGGTTTCGATTACGGAAAAAGTGTTATTGGATTCTTCTATCAAATACATTCTCAGTAGCGCGGAGTCTTTGAACTCCACTTATCTCTTGTTGGCTACTCCTTTGGGAATAAAGGCTGAGTGGTTCAGCGGTGCAATTTTTAATATTATTGTATAGATAACATATGGCATTAGTTCCCAAAGTGGTCCAGGTGGACCCCCAGGGGTCCACGGGAGACTCGACGGGGTCTACGTTGGCGTGACAAAAAAATGGGGTCCATAATTCGTAAGCCCACGAAAATTTATTTGCTTTCGGTAGTGAAGAGCTAAAATGTTGGCTTGACTTCACCTATCACTGTACGGAGATAATATTTTAAGCAGCTCAGCGACTGTTACTTGTACATACATATATAGATTCACGCCTGTTGCCCAGAGGGGTAGGCAGAGACTACGGATTTCCATTTGCTACGATCCTGACACACTTCTCTGGCTTCATTCACTTTCCTCACATTCCTCGTACACGCCCGTCGGTTCAAGGTGCTCTTAACCTGGCCTTTGTCCAGAACGCCCCCGATCTGAACAAAAAACGTTCGCCTAGGTTTTCCTCTTGCGACTGTTCCATTCACACTAGCCTTATAAACTTTCTTAGTCAGTCTTTCCTCGTCCATTCTTTCTACATGTCCAAACCAGCTTAACATACCCTTTTCTATTCTTGTCACTATATCAACTTTCATGCCGCATCTCTCTCTAATCACTTGTAAAAACTTGCATATTCCATATTCAGTACCAGTGGTCTCGATTAACTGTAGCCTACCGATTTTTCAGTAGAGAATTTGTATAAACAAAATGAAGTAAGGTCAGCCCGTAGAGATTTGATCAAATTTTTCAATTGCCTGAACTTGTTTGATTCTTCACCAATATAAATATGAATGCCAAGGAATATGGTAGAAATGTAGCTGCAGGGGTCCACCGTAACCCACTAAATTTTGAAAGCGGTCTATGAGAAAAAAGTCTGGGAACCTCTGACATATGGTAAAGTGAGTAGGGTTTCCAGGTTTCTTAAGAACACGTTGTGCTGTCAGCCGAAAGCTAGAAATCTTTATCTCTATGGTGAAAGTATTTGGTTTTTGAGTGGCCAGGTAATAGAGAGCGAGCCCTGGTAGACAATATGAGAAGCCAAAACAGATTAATTTTAAATTAATTTTGTGTATCGAATGGCCATCGATTATTTATTGTTGATTTGATTTTAATACAGATCGCTTGACTAAGCAAACGCGTTTTTTGTTTACGACAAAATGTATTTAATTAAATACAACAAATATCATTATTTCGAAGCGTAAGTAATTTTCGATAAGTGTGTCGCGAGTGCATCGTATTTATTATTTATAAACTACAAGCATGAACTAATTACAAATACTTTGAGTGACTATAGTGTAAATCTATGTTAGTATATCTAATTCAGGATTTGGTCCATTTAGCTGTAGTCAGTTACCGATACCAACACAACAATGCCATCCTGCAGTGGAAAACCCACCTTTGCCCAAGGACAACGAAATACCCCTCGAAGCGGTATCTACGCCGGAGATCCAGAAATGGATAACGACTATTGACACCCTATTAAGTGAGGTCTGCTCTATAGTCGCAGAGGTTAAAATGAACTCGGACCAGAAGCTACGCGTTACAAATAATTGCCGTAAGGTTATGTCTGGGACATCTGAAATGGCTGTTTTATACCAGTCTCTAAAGCAGAAGGCTTTTGATGCTCACACCACCATAGAGCATCTGCAGACACAGTCAGAAATGTTGATTTAAGTCCACCATTGAACTACTTTTAGTCCAATAAATGTTATTATTATTATATAAAACTGGGACGATTTAGTAAGTCGGTTTAAACATTCGTCGAAGCGATTCACTTTATCATTTAAAAGCAGATACGTATGAACTAAACAAAAATTAGTATTCGTTTCAAATCCTGGTACACAACGGGTGAAACAAGAAAATACTCGCTGGAAATCTTGGATGACCATTTAGTCAAGAAACAATGATTCTCGATCCCTCTACGTTAACCGAAAATCATTCTTCCAATACTCGAATAATTCGAAAATCGAGCATGTCACGCTAAATTGGAATCAAAACAACAATCGATATTTTCCAGAACGTAATTGGAAGTATCCATAGACTACAATGGCGAGCCATTTTCTTGTTTATTTGATTATGTAAACAGTAAGATAAAATTCTAGCATATGTCCACACATACCTTTCTTTATGTCTGGGTAGAGCGAAAAAAGATATCCTTTTATTATCGTTTCTACTTTTACATCCCTCCACGGCACAAAAAATTGGTGCCATCAAAGAACCAACTTAACGAAGTAACAAACTAAACGAGAGCACTAATTATTTTCACCAGCCCTCTGGGAATTCAAAGATATATCAAAATTCTCTGCAACAAACTGGAAAAGTACATATGTAAGCACAATAAATGTTTAGTAAATATACTTTGTACTATTCGGTTGTTGTTGTCAATTAAAATTACAAGGATATAATACAAAATTCACTGACCTGTACTAAGATTTTCCGTGTGGAGAACACTATCAAAAATTCACGAAACTTTTAATATTGTCTTCTCAAAAAATGATAGTAGGTAATAATATTTTAGTGAAATTAGTTGTTGGGAACAAATTCAGGGCGGCCATGACATCTATACTAATATTATAAAGCTGAAGAGTTTGTTTGGTTGGTTGGTTGAACGCGCTAATCTCAGAAACTACTGGTTCGAATTGAACAATTATTTTAGAAAAGAGGCACATAAATCCGCGTCTATGTATTCGTAAAGGGATAAAGACATTAGACGCACATTGACGGCCTCGATGGCGTAGTGTTTAATGTAACCGACTGCCACGCTTGAGGTCGCGGGTTCGATTCCCGCACTAGTCAAACATTTGTGTGCATGAACATGGATGTTCGTCTTGGTCTGGGTGTTCCTATGTATAATATGTATGTATTTACAAAAAAAAAAGTATATATGTATGTTTATCCATTGTCTAGTACCCATAGTACAAGCTCTGCTTAGTTTGGGCTAGATGGTGTTGTGTGTATGTGATAGAATATTGATATGTATTATTATTGGGACCCACCTAACAAGCGAGTTTATTGCCATCTGCCAACTTGGACTACTGATAATCGCTAACCGAAAGCGGTTCCAAAAGAATTTTCTCCCGCGGACGTTCATGTTGCAGAATGAACTCCCTGCCGAGGTTTTCCCACAAGACTTACAGTACGGGGTTCTTCAAAATACATACATACATAGATTCACGCCTGTTTCCCAAGAGGGGTAGGCAGAGACTACGGATTTCCATTTGCTACGATTCTGACACACTTCTTTGGCTTCATTCACTTTCATTACATTCCTCAAACACACTCGCTCGTTTAAGGTGCTCTTAACCTGACCTTTGTCCAGAACGTTTCGAACTAACGATCAAATCGAGAAACGTTCGCCTAGGTCTTATTAGATTCTTCAAAAAAGATGTTAAAAGGTTTTTACAGGGTCGGCACCGCGCAAGTGATGCCTCTAGTGTTGCAGGCGTCCATAGGCTACGGTGACCACTTACCATCAGGTGGACACTATGCTAGTTTGCTAAATAATATAATAATAATTAATAACACTTACTGAACCGAAAATCGAACCCAGTAACTGCAAATATATAAACATAATTATGCCAAAAAGTAGTTCAACAATCTTTTAAACAGTTAAAACATCTACGAAACCAGTCTACGTAACTACATCAGCACTTAATTACAATCTTCTCTCTTAGCCTTTATTATTCCCAAGTCACTTGGGGTCGGCTTTTCTGGTCTAACCGGATTTGACTGGATACCAGTTTTTACACGGAGCGGCTGCCACCTGACCTCCGCAACCCGAAGGCTAACGATACCCTAAGGCTAGACACATTATATACATATGTATGTATCTTATGTGGGGGCCAGTCAGTGCAGACCGGCGACACTTCGACCCAGTGGGATCTTTTGTGTCGACACTCTCCCAAAAACGACTGCCATAGATGTTTATGGCAGCCGGGACCGACAGCTTAACGTGCTCTCCGAGGCACGGGGCAGGCGATAATCGTCAATCAATACGCACATAATTTCGAAAACCAAAACTAATTAAAAAAAATAAAATTAACTGAACCGTAAGAATCTTTTATACAAGTATGCAAGAAAAAAATTATACTAAACATATTGTTCTTGCATACATCTCTTCACAATGAAAGAGCAATATCAAACCAAGAATATCAGACATTTTAAAGTACTCCGTTTTTTATTTCATTCAGGAGAAAGTACTGTTCCCGTGGGACAGAAAATTGGCCTAACCTACCCTATTTTCGCGAGCGGAGACACGCATCAAATCGAATGTAATATACAGTGTAACTGCTTAAACATTGTACATACTTAAGGACATGATAATTTATGGTCAGACGTTACGTAAAAATAAAAAATTATAAAAAAATCTGTGTAACCTGCAAAGAAAACCTTTATGAAAATTTGTATGAAATATCCATAAAATGTGGACACTGCGCGGGTCGCACACATCTGTGCGCGCCGCGCTACCGAGGCTAATGACCTTTGATAAGAAAGTGACGAGCGGGGGTGCAAATTCGGGTGCGGTAGCGGGGGTCGGGGGCGGAGGATTTGTTTAGCTTTGGTATATGCACAAGAGTGTCCGCACATTTAAGTTTTTATTGGATAACTAGGTCATATTTTAAGTACCTATTTTTTTAGATATTCGGATCCAGAATCGAGTGCTGAATACCCTCCTTCAATATGTCTAGTCTTTTATCAATCAGCCTGTAATGTACGGATCCCGCAGACTATAGTGCACATCGCCCTTGAAGATTTTATTTACAAACTTGGGTTATCAGTACTATAAAAATGTAGTAGTGAGTCATAGATAAATACTACTATGTTTTATGCAATGACGTAAAATCCGATACAAAACAGTTTTTATAAAGTATTAAAAACCCGTAACTTTGTCACTATGACGGCTTTATTTACTATACATACGTAGATATATGCTACTTCATCCTTGTAAATCCCCGAAAGGTTGTATTAAACACACATTACGCCAACTATATTTTAACACATTCCCGGACAGTACGTCGAGAGACGTGAATTGTGACCTTCATAAAATGGCACTACGGCTGTAGGCGGCGATTTAAAATACACTAAAAGTAAAACTCCGTCCGCGGCCGACTATTTCTCATAGCATTTATAGGAAGGATATGACTCTGTGCCATTTCAGGCTAGAATACAGACCGCTAGAGCCACAGCACACACTCCTGCCGTAACACACGGTTTAGAATTCACTTGGTATGAATGTCCGCCTACAGGCAGTTACGTCTCTGACCGTTACTGCCGCAAACATACTTTTAAAACCGTGTAGTGTAGTAATACGTCCCCAGACGTGATGTCACTTTGTATGGAAAGTTTGTGTGCCATATCACAAATTATTGAGAGTGGTTTTGTGTCCGTGAATGTGTTAAGATTAGTTTTCACGTAAAAAACTTAATGTCATCGTAGATTACTACTGAGAATTTCCAAATAATATTGGAAATAACAATTTGTCTAAGCTCAAACTTGTGCCATGGCACCAACGACACAAATATTTTTGAAATCTATCTAAATAACATGGGTGTTAAAACCCAAGATTCAACCTCTTCAGTCTTAAATCGATGTCTGCACGCCAAGTTACAAGTCAATATTTTGCTATTTAAAATACATGTGACCTTGTGACCCCTATATCTCGGGAGTCTTTTGACCCACAGGGCCCATATTCAAACTCGACCGAGGTATAACCCGAAGCTGTCTGCACACCATATTACAAGTCAATCGGTCCAGTGGTTCTGGAGTTATGTCTGTCACTAACACCAATCTGTCACTAACACACAGACCCACATAGTGTTTTCATTAACCTCTAAAGAAGACTTAGGGGTTAATATGTAATTATTATATCAGCTCTATTTACAAAATATCCAACTGCTAGGCACGGGCTTCAACTCCTAAGAAAGGTTTCCCCACACTGTTGGCCTAGTGCGGGTTGACAGACTTCATATATCTTCGAGAACATTACATAGAACTCCCAGACATACGGTATATATTTTCCTTATGACGATGCCGGCAGAATTATAGTTCTCAACTATGTGCGCGGGGCCAATATGTAACCAAATTTTAACTGATTAAATACCTTAAAATTAAATGAGTAAAGACCAAATTTCTCGGCGAAATGTTTAGCAAAGAATAGCCGCAACCAATATCTCGGTCAGCAATTACAATTCCACTAACATTATAAATGTGAATCACGCGTAAACCGTCGAACAGATTTGTTTAAAACTTAGCAAACAGATAGACCTTGTCTTGGATTAACACATAAGCCTTTTTGTCCTGGTATATATGGAAAAACACGCAAGACCGCAAGCAGAAACTAGTCTAATCTATACTAATATAACAAAGCTGAAGATTTTTTTTTTATTGGTTGGTCGAACCAATTCCTCTCTCTACGACTAATCCAGTTTATGATATAGCGTTCCCACTCACCATACTTTCGGTATATAGTGAGAGCCGCTGTACCTTCCAATGCCCGAAAGCACCTTCAGGGACCAGTTATAGACAGGTCTTGTTCCCAAATCCAGAGAACCGGTTCTAGTTATAGCGAGCTACCTCGTGCCCAAGTGGCACTACCTATTGTCGAGATAGGTGCCAGAGCAATAAAGCTGTGTTTGAGCAGCTTGAAAATTGTGTTTGCATTTGGTAACCTAATTCTTCTGATAAGTTATGGGTTATATAACATCACGCTACGACCCACGAGAGCGTAGCAGTGGTCAAAAACGTGTGTTAAACCGCAGAGGATAGCTGGTGCTAACTAATATTATAAATACGAATTGTGAATCTGTTTGATACGCTTTCACGCCTTAACTATTCGACCGATCGTCATGAAATCGCATACACGTTGTCAGGGGTACAGAAAAGAACATAGGATATCTTTCAACCAGGAAAAACAGCTTTTGCCTACAGATTGAAAATTGACATAACTTTACGTTACATACATAGGTACATCCATACATAGATTAACGCCTGTTTCCCAGAGGGGTAGGCAGAGACTACGGATTTCCATTTGCTACGATCCTGACACACTTTTCTGGCTTCATTCACTTTTATCACATTCCTGATACACGCTCGCCGGTTTAAGGTGCTCTTAACCTGACCTTTGTCCAGAACGTCTCCGATCTGATCGAGAAACGTTCGCCTAGGTCTTCCCTTTGCGACTGTTCCATTCACACTAGCCTTATAAACTTTCTTAGTCAGCCTTTTCTCATCCATTCTTTCTACATGCCCAAACCAGCTTAACATACCCTTTTCTATTCTCGTCACTATATCCACTTTCATGCCGCATCTCTCTCTAACGTTAACATACATTAACTTATACAAGGTGGCGCAAATGTTATCACATTAAATGATATGCTGGTTGATATAAGATGGTTAAAGTAAACAAAAACTTATTTTCGCAGAAATAAAGAAATTATTTTTCGAAAAAAAAAAAAAAAAAAAAAAATTTGACACAAATTGGAACACCATTGTAACCAATAGTGCGCTGTAGCCAGCTCGTTAACGGTCATAGGTTCCGAGAAATCGTCTTTGTCAACTCGCTAGGAGCCGGCAATTCCCGGACCCGAATACAATACGACGGTTTTTTAATATCGCTGCTTATGGTTTTTGACATCCAAGTACAGTTCTTTAACTCTGCGTTACATGATGTTCTAAAATGTATAAATTATGAAAACAAAAGAAATGTCCTGTGGCTAAACTACTGAATACATTTGGTTGATAATTTGCAAATCGTCAAAGAATACCAAGTAGTATATGTGATATCAATTAATGTGATAACATTTGCGCCACTTTGTGTATTCATTGTTAACAACATTTAACGAGGGCAACATCTAGTACACTATACAATAACATCACGCTACAAGCCACGAGAGCGGAGCAGATATCAAAACCGTTGGTGAAACCTCGGGGGTCTATGATAAAATAATAATAATATTCTACCACATACACACAACACCATCTAGCCCAAACTAAGCAGAGCTTGTACTATGGGTACTAGACAATGGATAAACATACATATTATTATATATTTTTACATATTACAAGCTCTGCTTAGTTTGGGCTAGATGGTCTTGTGTGTATATGATAGAATATTATTATTATTATCACCTTTATTTATCATCAATCAATAAAAAATACAATTTTAAATATATTTATTGAAAAAGCACATTAAAAATATAAAAATTATGGAGGCCCACCGGTACCGAGACATGGTCCAAGCTGTCGGTGGTTATGGATCCAGAAAGAGGAACCTCTTCACTATACGTGCTGTGGAGGACCGCCTTCTGCATCTGACCCTTGACCCAGGCACCTAACGCGAGCCTCTAAGATGTTGGTCGAGGCTCTTAGCTATTAGACCGTTCACCTAACGACTATCGGTACAATGATTGCCGAGTCCACATCCCCATTTTATATTATTATTATTATTATTTGTAAATACCTACATAATTATTAAACATAGAAACACCCAGACCCAGACAAACATCCATGTTCATGCGGGTTATTCCCTGAGTACCCCGATCTCCGAGACCTCCGTCCCGGAGAACCCCAAAGACGATAAATATACTAATTTCTTTTTCTATTGTTTTCAACTTGTCAATCGACATAAAAAGTGCTTAATTAAATGAATGTGTTTGAAAAACACAAAACGAAAGTGTTTTATTTGAAATTACATTACAGTTTGATTAAAGTGTATAAAAATAAATGTTACAATATTATCAAATCATACTTAACGAATATATTTTACAATTTATGACATTAATAATTATTTCAAATTCAGGAAGCACAGCACAAAGACGGGTCGCAAAAATTTTTGCTGAGCGGGCACCAACTAGTTATAATAAACAATATAGGACCATATTGATTTTTTGCATTGAAATATGTCCATTTTGTCTATATTTGTATTTTGTTTTAAGTCACAATAGCTCAGTGGGGAGACCAACAGACTGCAATGCAGAGGGTCTCGGGTTCGAACCCACGTCGCGCACCTCTGACTTTCGGAAGATATATGACTTTTCGAAATTATGTGCGTATTGATTGACAATTATCGCCTGCTCCGTGCCTCGGAGAGCAAGTTAAGCCGTCGGTCCCGGCTGCCATGAACATCTATGGCAGTCGTTATTGGGAAAGTCAGTACCCTCTAATATCCTGACACTGGTCTAGCCTTAGGGTATCGTTAGCCTTCGTGTTGCGGTGGCAGCCGCTCTGTGTAAAAACTGATATCCAGTCAAATCCGTTTAGACCAGAAAAGCCGACCCCAAGTGACTTGGGAATAATAAAGGCTAAGAGAGAAGAAGAGAGAAGTCCTATTGTGATAATAATTAAAAACCTGTGATTGCTCTAGGAAACTTTATATTGAATTCTCTAATTATAATATTTACCTTAACCATTTTTTCCTGATCCTTAAAGTTAAGTATTATAATTTAAGAAAGTAATAAAATTTTATTTAGCATATCATCTGCTGACGGTACTTTTAAACTGAGTTTTAATTGTGTTTATCAAGATAAAAATAAATCGGCGTCTGTAGGACCGGGGTACTCAGGGAATAACTCGTTCATGCACACAAATGTTTGACGTGTGCGGGAATTGAACTCGCGACCTCAGGCGTTGCAGTCGGTTATACCAACCACTACGCCATCAAGGCTTTAAATAAACTTTATATGTATTTGTAACGTTAAAAGTATTTATATCGGGTTTATTAACCGTCGCGGTCGTTGTGATATCATTTTTATCAATTTAAATACCTACCTAAAGTGATAACTATGTACCTAAGTGCAGTGATAACTCTTATCACCATTGAACCCTATCAATAGAACGTACATAACTATATAAGCCTTGTTTTTAAACCGTCTCACTACTAGACACGCGTCTCTCGGTATGAGACGGTTTAGGTTAGGTTAGAACGCGTTAGTCCACCACGCTGGCAGTGCGGGTTGGCAGACTTCACATATCTTTGAAAACATTATGTACAACTCTCAGACATGCAGGTTTCCTCACGATGTTTTCCTTCATAGTTAAAGCGAGCGATAACTGACTATTAATAAACACTTATAACTGAAAAATCAGAGATGCATGTCGTGGCGTCAAACTTGAGAATCTGTGTGGCAATCTAATAGTTTTCCTTCTGAGCTATAGCTGCCTTTGTAAATTCTAATTACATTTAACATATAGGATACTTTTAATACCAGCCAATTGTTAAGTTTTCTCGTAAAACTAAAATAAATTAAAATTAAATTAAAAAAATTAAAATTGATTTTCGGCATACCATTCACTAGATGGCGTGGTTCTACTTTTTAGACTCAAGTCCATCTAAAGATATGTCTGATACAATAAAAATTATTAATTAGAATAATGTCCAGTAAAAAATTATGTTCAAATTGAGCAATGTGTAATCAAAACAAATATCAAATTCAAAAAATATTGTCTTTAAAAGAGCAGTCATAAAAATATAAACCACGTGTACTCGAGGGGTCTATAACTTATTTTCAACAAGGCATTCCGCATGCCGCATGACGCATAACGTAATAAAAAAATGGCAATTGTAACATGATTAAACATAAAATCTACTAAGTTCCGTATTGCATGACAGTATGTACAATGTTAGCAAAACAATACCATAGAGCAAGAACCTGTGACGATCAGATCTTCATATTTTATAAAGTCTGAAAGTTTCTTATAACAAAATCTATATTTATATATTAATTATTAATATAGTATATATTATATTATTAATATATAATAAATTTAGATAATTTTATAGTATTAATTAATAACGATTCACGACTATGAAGTTAAGGTCACCGTTGCTTTGAAAGGTAGCTAACGAAGGTAAGTAACAAAGTTGTATAAATTCGTTAAAGTATAAAATTCAATTTTTAATATATTATATTGTCTTCTATTTACGTGAATATTATTCATTGAAATTAAACTGCTATATACGGATTTTATCGCGTTGTTTATTTGACACTTTAATACAAAATTTTAAAAATTGTTACACTACTACTACTATTAAACTTTACTAATTTTTAAGCTAATTAAATTATTATTAAACTATTTAGATTTCATTTATTTTTACACTTTCCCCGACGTTTCGGTTGCTTTTCAGCAGCCATGGTCACGGGGAGTCTCCCCGTGACCATATAGTAGTTTAATTTCAATGAATAATATTCGCGTAAACAGATGACAATATTATACACAATAATTATTTTATGTCCATTCATTATTTATAATTTAAGTGGTCACCTCGCCACTCGCCCTGAGTTTTGTGAGGTCGATTCTCACATAGAACAATTGGTGGTCATCAAATAGTTGTATTTAGACTATTTAGTTTGGGTGTACTGTGTCTGTCGTTTAAATGTTCGTAATGGACAATTTCGTACGGTCTAAGTACGGTAAGGGTATAATTATTGATTTAATAATAAATCCACTTATCGTAATACCATAAAATTAATAATTTAATTTTTGAAGACCTCGGTGGCGTAGTGGTTAGTGTAACTGACTGCCACGCCTGATATCGTGAGTCGATTCCCGCACAAGTCAAACATATTTTGTGTGCATGGACATGGATGTTTGTCTTGATCTGGGTGTTTCTATGTAAAATACTAATGTATTTACAAAAAAAAGTATATATGTATGTTTATCCATTGTCTTGTACCCATAGTACAGGCTCTGCTTAGTTTGGGTTAGATGGTGTTGTGTGTATGTGATAGAATATTATATTATTATTTATGTAATAAATATTCTTATTGTATTGTTTACATTTCTGTCCCCTCCTTTAATGAATTGCTAACAACGCAGTAGATAAATAAATAAATACTGCTTATAACCATTAGATTTTAGTTATGTTACTGTAAAGTAACATCTTAACCTGTTTGTGGTCGCACTCCTCCGAAACGGCTCGACCGATTTTTATGAATGTTTTTATGTAATTTGGTAGGTATGAGAATAATAATAATAATAAATAACATCATTGTACCGATAGTCGTTACGGTGAACGGTCTAATAGCCGAGAGCCTCGACCAACATCTTAAGAGGCTCGCGTTAGGTGCTTGGGTCACGGGTCAGATGCAGAAGGCGGTCCTCCTAGATACGGCACGCATAGTGAGAAGGTTCCTCTCTCTGGACCCCTAACCACCGACAGCTTGGACCTTGTCTCGGTGCCGGTGGGTCTCCATAATTTTTATATTTTAAATGTGTTTTTTTTTTATAAATATATTTAAAAATGTAATTTATGTGATAATAAATAATAATAATTATTATAATCTACACATACACACAACACCATCTAGCCCAAACTAAGCAGAGCTTGTACTATGGGTACTAGATAATGGATAAACATACATATATACCTTTTTTTTTCTAAATACATACATATTATACATAGAAACACCCAGACCAAGACAAACATCCATGTCCATGCACACAAATGTTTGACTTGTGCGGGAATCGAACCCGCGACCTCAGGCGTGGCAGTCTGTTACACTAACCATTACGCCATCGAGGCGTCAAAATGTTAGTTTAGTGATGAAAGAATTATTAAAATCGGTTCAATAGTTTCAGAGTTTATCGATACACACAAACACATCATTCCTCTTTATAATTTAATATAGACACTTATTAAATATCTTTGCCACGTAAACCAATAATATGACCAGTTTCAAAATAATCGACATATTTAATAGACATTTTTGAGCTATTTATGATTTGTGTATATTGTATTTGGCAAGTTGCATGTTTATCTATAATAACATAATCAATTTGTTTTTTATTTGAACGCGTTATCCTCTGGGAACTACCAGCCTGATAAAAAAAACCTACATTTGAAAGCTCAGTTCCTGAGGAAGCTTATAGGCTATATAACATCACGCTACGATCTACGGGAGCGAAACAGTAATAAAAACGTGTGTGAAACCGGCAAACTGCAAGTGTTATATAAGCATAATATTTAAAACCACAGCCAGTAATTTCTATGTATAATAAAATGCACTTTTACGACTCTGTGGCAGAAAACAATGGCTGCCTCTATTTATATTCTGTGCAACATACTTGTCAAAGGGTCATTGCACCCGATGCACCGCTATCAAACGGTCACTAACCTTTATGCAGCGTTGAAATATTATCAAACTATGACGAAATGATTATATATATAGTTAGGCGTGTAGTGTGTCTTGTAGGCGCAGTGGCGTGAGCTTGAGGTTGGATAACTGGTGTTTGAGAGTTCCTGTGTTCGATTTTCGGGTTAGTCGGTTTTTCTTTTGTCATTTTTTATTGCTTATTTGTCTAGAATAGAGATGGAAGGTATTCTCGCCTCTATTATATGAAGGATAATTACAAAGTAAAAGATTCAAACAACGGATTTTGTACATACATTAAGATTAATGACGGTATACCGAGGTGTTTTGCACTCACATTTTACTAGATCGCTTTAGGTCACATATTATAATAAATAGTACTAGCGGTCGTTAAGTGGTCAAAATTCGATCATAATTGATTTAAATTTTAAGTTTGATCGTAATTATATATACCGCGAAATTGATTAGGCACTTAAGGCATGTAACCATAGTTACGAAGAATTGTACGACATCAACCGAACCATGCCAAAATACTACGAACGCGATTCGACTGCTTGTGTGTAATGCATGGTTGTGTGCATGTAGTGCTTTTTTATTAATTTAATGAATTTCCAATGCATACTTAAAAAAAAATTAGGTTTGGCACAGTTAAATTTTATATGGAGAAGGAGTGGCGTCCTTCTCCATATAAATTTTAACTGTGCCTTTCATACTCCTCCGTCCGCGCAATTTTCGTAAAAAGGGGTACAAGTTTTTGCTTCACGTATTAATATATAGATTTTAGATTTTACTGTCTAATAAGTAATATCTCATCACTTCATCTTACTACTATGAATTTCCAAACAGAAGACTTCAATTATACGTATGGCGTATTGGTTAGTGTAATCGACTGCCGGCCACGAGTTTGATTCTCGCACAAGTCAAACATTTGTGTGCATGAACATGGATGGTTGTCTTAGTCTGGGTGTTTCTATATATAATATGTTATGTATTTATAAAAAAAAGTATATATATGTATGTTTATCCATTGTCTAGTACCCATAGTACAAGCTCTGCTTAGTTTGGGCTAGATGGTTTTGTGTGTATGTGATAGAATATTATATATTATTACTTCCAAAAAACGCGATTTAATAAAAGTTTAATAAGTTGTTTGTATTGGGCGAAGCTTCCTGTAGTTGATAGTAATGCACAATATGTAATACTTTAATTACCATCTCCTAAATTTATTTAAATTTAGATGAATTTTCTATACTAATGTTAAAAAGAGAAAAGATATGTATTTTTGTTTGTAATTAACAAACTAATTACTGGCCTGATTTTAAACTTCCTTCCTCATAATAAAAGCTACTTTATTCAGAAGTAACAGGCTATATATAGCCCGAAAGCCCACCACCCCCACCCATTGCAATACTGACGTGAACTCCCACGTAAGAAGCAGTCTAGCTTAGAGGTTTAACAACAATACTCAAATTGCTATGAATCAATTATTATCAAAATTAAACATAAAATCTTTTTAATATCCCTCTTGGTGCCTAAGCACAATAAATAACAAAGTCATTTTTTTAATTTCTTTGCTAGTTTTCTCTTCATCTCTCTAAAATAATTGGCATGAGCCATTGGTTATTAAATACTGCATACTAGAGGGGAAATCCTTAGTAACTTTGTTGTAACAAGTGAGTATATGCATTCTCTTTAAGTCATTTTGTGTGATACTAGAATAAGATGTTTGAGTGCAATATTAAACAAGCAGAAGAGTCATAGGCTCATGCCTATGACTCTTCTGCTTGATTAATATTGCACTCACTCAACTGGCTTAGCCAATTACACTACAATAGTACATTTGAATGCAAAATTTAAGTATTTAATACATACTATCATTAGTATGTATTAAATACTTAAATTTTGCATTCAAATGTACTCTTGTAGTGTAATTGGCTAAGCCAGTTAGAGAGTGAGATTTACTCTAGACATCAAGGTAAAGCGAGTTTAATATACCTGTGCTTACATCAGGATATACTTAATTGTATGTGTATGGTATTATTTGCCATACATATCCCAATCAGTATATTATGATGACAAAAATTCACTTTATGTGTACTGGCATGTTAGAAGTAAATAAAAAGCATAAAAAAAAATTATCATGCTTGCCATTTGCTGTGAATGTTTATAATTATAAACCAATTAAAGTAGAATGTTATCTTATCAAACAATCATTTGAAAAAGTTTCATCTCAATACAAACCTAATCCTGCTAAAATAATTGTTAAACATTGTGAACAAGTTCGGATATTTGTTACTCAATCACACATAATTTGGATGCACTTGGCACAAAGATAGACTATATCCTGGATAAAAGACAATTGAAGGCGCCTTTGACCATTTTTCAATCAACATCGTATGAAAATGCATTACTGGAATAATAAGTATCCTATGTGTATCCCTTAGTCTCTGTGTTGGCAGGAACTAGTGTAAATGTAAATAAATAATGCATCTTACCAAATCTGCTGTTCATGAAGGTCTTCTTTCTGAATACCTTCTGCCGAGACGATGGAGTCTTGCTCTTGAATCTTCTTTTTCTACACCGGTACTTGTTTTTTTGCTTGTTCTGTACTTGATTACTTCTTTCTTGAACCAATTTCTTTTCTTGCTTCTTCATTTCTTGTGATGAGCTAAAAAGTTTTACTCCACTCAAACAGTGAAAAGTAGTTTTGACTTTTGTTTTATAGAAACAGTGAACCATTTGGCGGGCTCCGAAGAGCCCTGGGATAGGATGGGACCAGGGACGGGATAAGAGGGGAATAGAATCTTGCTTATAGTTCTGTTCCTGATAATTTCTTTCTTGGTCTTGTTGCATCTTCTCTTGCGTGTAAACAGATTTATTGGTCGTTCTCTTGGTTAATGAGCTGAATCGTTGCGCTCTACTCGTTATAGTGATAAGCGTTTCGAGACTTTTCTGCTCATAGAAACAGTGAACTATTTGACGGACTCCGAGGAGCCCTGGGACAGGGACAAGGCGGGATCAAGGGACGGGACAAGGTGGGAACAGGACGCTGCGGACAGTCCAGCGCTACACCGCGCTTCTTCACTTAAAAGTATACATTACAAATTAATTATAAAAAACTTGTAAAATTCCAAATATACTCGTTTTTTTTTTGTACATCACAGAAAGCTCCTAGACGAGACGGGGCGCGGGCGGCCGCAGCTGAGATCAATAATCTAACTGTACAAACATATTTAATAGACTCCCAATCTTCAACAGTCGGTTTCACATATACCGTATCGTTAATTTTTAAAATCTACATCTAGGGGGCGGCGGGCCCGTACTCCTCACATACTACATTTAAAGCTTAGGACGGCGAGAAATCCCCGCCCGAGTCGTGCCCGCCGCGCAAATCAATCGTCGCTCTCAGATAAATAAACGATACGAAGGCGCCGCGGCCCGGCGCAGGCGGCGGCCGGCGGCGCAGCCCGAGCAAAATAAGAGGCGCGCCGCCGAGCGAGCACCGGCCCGCGCCGCCGCCCCGAGCCCGCCAGCGCCGGTGCCTCCGCCCCGCTTATTTTTTTGTGTTTTTCTCTTGTTTATGACGGGGACAGAGGTGCCGGCGCTCGCGCACGCGGGGCTCCACTTACCTACTAAAATTTTCACAAAATAATACCTAACGCCGGAATTTGGTCGGCTGCGGGCGGCGGCCGCGGGCAGGCGGGCCCGCCGGCGGCCGCCACTCGCGCCTCGAAATAAAAAAGTCGGCGCGCCGGGGCCGCGGGCCAGGCCCACCGCCCCGCCGCGCCCGCGCACCACACTTAACACTAGCAGCTTAAGAGTCCATAAGGCGGCGGGCGACGCTGGCGCTCTACGCCGTGACGTTGAGGAGCAGCTTCAGTGGCAACGCGCGATCGGGCTCCGGCCGGCAGCGCCCCTCGCGCCGCCAGTGCGTGGGCGGCGGAGGCAACGCGGCGGCGGCGGGGGCTGCGCCCCACTTGCTCGCCGCGTAGCGCTCCGTGCGCTCGTCGCGGCCTGCGGAGCGCCGCAGGGCCGCGCGGCGCCGCCCGCGGACTTGTTGTGCGCCCATCGCGGCTGCGGCGCATGCGGGTGCTGTGCGGTTCATGCTTTGAGCCGCCGTTTGATGTTCTTCCTCTATTTTTGTTGTTGTCGCTCCGACACTTTGTTATCACGAACACTATTTTTTTTTTGAGAATGCTGTATGTCGACGGGCACGTTTGAGTCAGTCGGTGGTCGGCTCCGTCGCTCGCTCGCGACTCGTACGGTGTCCTCGCACGCTCGATGTTTCACAAGATGGTCGCCGCTGGCACGCGAGACTGTGTGTGTGTGGCTGTTTCTTTCGATCGTCACGATCCGCCGGGGTCGGCCTCGAACCGCTGTCGATCTGCTCGGATGACACGTCGAAACACTGCACTGCTTCACTTTCACGACTAATACGTCGGCGGTCGCTCTGCTAGCTCCTATGATGATCGATTATGGGAATACAATATGGACGCCACCTCTCCATTATTCGCACCTTCACCTCTCGATTTCGACTACGTGACGTCGATGGCGCTCGCGGTATTTATACGGCAATGGCGGCTGCGCGACTCGGGCTGCGCAGTGGGGATTTAAAGCGTCCCATGCATTAAGCAATTTTAACACGTTATGCATTAAGTAGCGACTTTTAAAATAGAAGCATTATTTGGATGCATAAAATGACACTAATATAGAAACGATTTGGATAAATCTTTGTGAAAATAATAATTATAAAAATATGACAGCGTATAACCAAAAACAGATGTCAATGCTTCTTATTTGTAGTAAGTAAATATCGAACTTCAAAAAAGTCGCAAGTGAAGTTTGTAGAATTATAATAAGTACTAGTATTATGTATTTAAGTGATGAAATCCACCTGTGTATACACTTATTTACGTAAAATAACAACTAAAGATCAACACAATGAGTACCTAATATTATTATTGTAGACCTTATGAGCATGTTCACAAATAAGGAGTTTATATTTACTTAATTTATATAGGTATGTAGGCAGATAACACTTTTAAATGTGTTTAAAGTAAATACGTCATTATTATCATTTCAATTAATCGAATCCAATCATATCAACTTTAAGATTAAACAAAGAAATGTTTATATAAAAAATGACAAAAATTACGATAAAGATTTCTAGGTATTTTTAATGAAAATTGTTCTATTTCAGTGCCCAATTTGCATCTAGCAATGCGTATTAAAGTAACAAGACAAGAGCAATTGCAACGTGGTGATTTTGAAAACAAGTTGTTTTGCATCTTACATCCTGTAAACTGGTTTATTCGCTTTATAGATTAACTATTTCGTATACAGGGTGTCCCAAAAATCAACGTCAAGCCGAAAACGGATGACGGGCCAAGGGATGGTGGTTCTCAAAAAAACATGAAAAAAAAATTTTTTGCTGCACTCTAAAAATTATAGCCATTTAAAAAAAAATTAGAAAATTAACACCTTGTTATGATTTTTCAAGTACTATGACTACAAAATGTTTACTTAGCTTAATTATTTTAGTGAGGATTTGTTACTGAATAATGCTAGTATACATTACAATTCAAAATTTGAACACAACTATCTTCATTTCAGAGGAAATATCCCTAATATGCCCAAACATGTACTCAAAATTATTACATTATTCAACTTTAAATGGCCGTGCTGAAAAAAAAAAGTACTACGCCATTTCAGCACGTGGCATCAAAAGATGGCGCATTTAATGGGCTTTCTAAAATGCTATAACACTTACTACATTTTATCCTAATTATGGATTTTTTTTCTAAAACAACTCGGGTCTAACCTTTTTTGTTTTACTCAAAAATGTTGGTAATGACATCTAGTTTCCCTCTAAGAAACAAATTAGTGTTATACATAACCCTCTTTTATGGCAGTCAGGTAAAAACTACTAGTGACACTGTTTTGCGAAGCTACTGTGAATAGGGCAAATACCTAATTTATTGATAAACCATATTAGATTCCTTTGGTCATTGTGAATCATTATGTGTTCAATTTGAAATAAAAATTCAACCATTCAAATCAACAGTTCATTTTATTTTGTTACAATAAATATTCAAATTGTTTGCCTTCAGCTTCAATGCATGCCCTACATCTCTTTATTATTATTTATTTATTATTTTATTATTTTATCTTATTTATTTTTTTGAGAACCACCATCCCTTGGCCCGTCATCCGTTTTCGGCTTGACGTTGATTTTTGGGACACCCTGTATGTTTTAAGTGTACAAGAAATAGTATACAAACTAAGTAAATTATACGACAAAATTAGTCAATCATATAACATTAAGTACTTACAACCGGCGTAATTGTAGTCGGTGATGTGATAATACACCTATTGAGGATGATATACAACGACTTTTACATTTTAAATCTTATTGAAATAAACTACAGTAACAACTACACACAGCAGCTCATATAAGAAAAAGAATATATCATTGAATTGTATTGTTATAAATAATTAGCGATTGAAACGAGTGGCCATTAGTTTCATGCCTGCTTCTTCTCATGAAAGCTCTACTACTCGAATAGGCTTTTTATAATGCAAAATTATTATTTCTTTCTGTTTTTTTTATTTTTTATTAATATAATAGTTAATTGACGTGTCTAAGAATTGTTGGCACAGTTTTATGGAAATAAAGGTTTTTGACTTTGACTTTGATAAAAGACCGACCCTAAATCTCATTAAACGTCTATAATAATATGGATTGTGTGTAAGCTATAAATTAGAACATAGTAATACTCTCGAAATAAATACTATACTAGATATGTACGATTGAATGTGAATGAAATCATATAAAGTATTTCTACATCATCCTAATATTAATCAGGGACTATATCTCTGCCTTACTTTACAGGCATTTATAAGCGTTTTACTGTCAATTTAAGAGCCAAGCTCTTGTCGTAGGAGTCTCTTTCATAATGTCCTATCTTCCGCCAGCGCTTTGATTAATTATATGATGTTAAATGATTAAAGCAAACATATAGAGTACACAATTGAAACCAAACCATAAACGCTTATAATTTTGCTAGCGTAATTAATTGATAATGCTAATAGATCTTAATTTGGTCATATTAAAGTGCACTAAATTAACACGTGCTGTGTCTCATAAATATCATCATCTATTTGCAAACTAATACTAATAATAATAATAATATACCACATACACACAACACCGTCTAGCCCAAACTATTTTTTTGTAAATACCTACATATTATAGATAGAAATGGCTTCTGGCTATACCTTCATACTAATGTAGGAAGGGATAGCCAGAAGTGTATTAAATCTACATTTTGTCTGCTAGTTTTGAGTGTAAGGTCAAAGGGGTAACTTGATGAATATGGTGAATTGCAGTTGCGAAATAATTCAGTAGAAAATGTTCATGACCAAGTGACAGTATAGCCTCGTGATTCTAGAATGGTATACCTATGGGACATCAAGTGTTTTACATTACGGTTAAACATGTCAATGGTAGTTCTCCTATGTTAGGCAAGAACAATAAATTTGATTTAAACGAATTTAAAAAAATATATAGTAAGAAATTAGAATTTTAAACCAAAAATTAAAAATGTGACATGGTCTACGTGCTTTGAGGTTACGATAATTCTTATAGTATATTGCTTTCTAATGGTTTTAGATTCTATGTTTATGAATGCATGTAGGTATTCAAGATATAATTATTTATACACGTTCAAAAACACTGCCAGATCCACGGATTGAACCTACGATGTAAATATTGGTGATGATTCATTTAGAATGTTATAACGAATTGATATATCTAACATAAATTACCATAACATAATCATAGTATTTTCTGTTAAGTATAAACATATGTAGTTGGTTTTTCGTTTTGTATATATTGTCTTAGTTTTTAAATGTTCACGTGCCCATTGACTGTGTGCGCAGTAGATATAATCAGCTAAGCATTTACAAGCCTTTCACTTTATCTAATCACATTGTCATTATTACAGGTACTTAAACTTTTATTGTAGAATAGTCTCAAGAGTGGAAATATCCTGTACCCATTAACCCTTTATCTAGAAATGTTTTAGTGAAATGAATTCTAATTAGTTAATTATTATTAAAAGGACAGAGTACATAACGTATACGTGATTGCACTGACTAGAATAAGTCTACGTACAATTGATAACTATAAGGGTTCTTTAACAATGACTATTGTTTGAGTATATAAATAATTATAACCTTGTCAGCCATTATTACCTACAGGTAAAATCTGTATTTATAAGGATATTTAAAATATTTCGTAGCTTAATAAATTAGCTAATTACTTTGAACTAGTAAAGATACTTTACAAATATTACTTATATTGGTATTTTAATAATTTTACGACTTTATGTAGAAGAATCTTGAAAATGTCGTATCGCAATGTCGCGTGATGTCACAAATAGGGTCAGTTACAAGTGCATGTCCCGCTTTACCTACCGCCTAGTACCAATCGGCTAGCAACGTTGAAAAAAAAGACGATGAAAACAAGGAGGTTGAGGGTATAGTCCGACCAAATTCGAAAGTATGTCTATACAAAGAAACCAGTAGTAGTATCCCATTTGATTAACTGGTCGGGTTATTGCAAATGGCCGTCGTGTTATTTTCGCATTTAGCTCATTGGTAGATAAGGCTTGTTTGTTTTTGTTTCACTAACTGACTTCAGCCTTATCTACATTATTAAAATATTATAATACCCATACATCCACACATGTGAATGTGAGGTTTCATAACAACCTACATAATACGTAACCATAGATACATAAAAGGCGATAACTCAGTTCCTTTACAAATTGTAAACAAGTTATTTTTAAACAATGAAAACATAATTTTAACTAATTGTTTACGTTGAAAAAGTGAAAGCCGAGGAAATACACTATTATAACGTGAATGTAGATGACGAGTCAGCAGTTTTATGACGAATTTTGCAATAGGTATTTTATCCAATGTCTACGTCACAAGCACTACGTGACTTCGATGTGTTAACATGTTTATTGCGCTATTCATCAACTGGGGCTCTGTTTACACGGCTAAAGGCAAACGCGTGACCCATAAAATCATAAAAATAACTAACGTTATAAAAAGGGAAAGTGCCTTTGTCCTACTATAGATCTATACCTACTTATAATTCATGTAGGTACCTACCTCACCTACTGTTGTGTTTATACCATAACTTTTATAAATTAAGCAAAAATAAATAATCAAATGCACAGGTAATGTTTATTGTTTTATTTACTAACTAGAATGTGCTCGCGGCTTTCCTCCCGTTAATGTAGATTTCGTCAATATAATTCTGTCCCTTGGGAACATTACTGTTTTTCTGGATGACAGATGTCCTTTTCTGAACCTCTGTTCTGTATCAAACAAACAAACTCATATTAACATTTATAATATAACTTAGGTTCTATCAATGAATGTCATACGTTTGTATTGAAGAATAAAAGGGATCCCAAATATAGGCGTAAGGTATCGGAGCGTAACTTGTTGGGCAAGTAAGAGGTCTTTGAAAGACAGGTAGTACCCACCTGTGCATCCTTTTCATTCAATTTAATCTGTTGATACAAGGAGTGTATATTGAATCTGTATTAATATTAATATGACACATTTTGTAATCGTACTGTAATATAATTTATTTAATAAAGCTTATGGTTTGAGATATTAATATTTAAACAAACATTTGATGTAATTGATTAATTGTTACGGAATTAATAAGTACGTAAGTAAATTAAAGTGTCTCCACAGCATAAAAAATAATTACTGAAGCCAAATTGTCATAAAAATTGTTTCTTTTGTCTTTGGTCGCCGAGAAAAGTCAGTTTAGTTTAGTTTTAGGAAAGTCAACTCATGAAAGATGCAAACCATTTCAAAACTATTCAGAAGGTTTGTACTCGTTTTAGTAGGTACAGTATAACAATGAATGGTTTGCTTAAAAGGAACACTGAATAAATTATATGGACTGTTCTATACGAACAGACAGATCTACAAACTTACATTTTTATAATGACATGTATTATTTACATACTGCCCGCGACTCGAATCGGGTTAATAATTATAGAAGTCGGATGTTGTCAAGAACTATCGTTTGGGCTCAGTACTTTTTCCTGGATGAAAGGTACCATATTATGGCCTTTTCTGTTCACCTGATAACGTGTATGCAATATTTCATAATGATCGGTCAAGTAGATGTGTGAAAACGTTAACTCATATTCGCATTTTAACCTGTTGTATGCCAGAATACCAGACATAATAGAAAAAGCATTGTGTCTCGCGCAGATCCACGTTCCGGCATACCAGAGGTTAAATATTAGTTAGGATTAGTGTTCACAATTTTGATATTATTTCAGTAGCATTGTTTTTATCACAACATTGAAGTCGGCTTTCAAATGTAAATAAATCGACAGAATATCAGATTTTCTTTGTTACCCAAAGGAATTAAAGGCTACATCCGTTGAGAATATTTCAATCTAACAAATAGTAAATAAAAGCAGCGATTGTCTAGTGTGCCTTAACAAGACACGTCCATTTGACTTTTTGAAATTTTGTGCGTATTTAATAGCTAATTATCGCTTGCTTTAACGGTGAAGGAAAAACATCCTGAGGAAACCTGCATGTCTAAGATTTCTACGTAGTGTTTTCGAAGATATGTGAAGTCTGCCGCACTCGGTTAGCCTGGCGAACTTCTTAAAGTTCTTAAACCGCCAAGAATCCAGTGCCCGTCAGTGGGACAGCCGGGGCTGATATTATTATATTTAATACATGTCACGAATAAGAACTGCAGCAGCTACTTGAATTGGTGTAGAGTATGTAAAAGTCGAAATAATAATTATGTTATGATTATGAATGTTTTAAAGTTTAAGTTTTTAAGTTCTTTATTTGTAAAAACGGGTATGTTTATAAGAGTGTTCTAGTGTGTTAAAAATCACTAGTAAATATTTTTTGTAATCCCATTAGCTAAGTGTTAAGCTTGTGTGTTTTTTTTTTTATCTGTTTTATTTAGAGGCTTTTACCTTATAAAGGTATGCCAGCCTCATCGTACGCTTGTGTTAGCTTAGATTGTTTTACCCTGGTAGTCGTTACTTTACTCCATTACGTGGGCATTGAGATCGAATGCAACACCTCTCTGTGATAAGTCTAATGCTCTAACCCTTGGGCTGCAGGCGCTGATAGCTAAGTATCGCTTCATTGAAATTAAACTACTATATACGGATTTTATCGCGTTGTTTATTTTATACTTTATTACATAATTTAGAAACTGTTACACTACTACTAGATACTATTAAACTTTACAAATTTTTAAGCTAATTAATTTATTAAAACTATTGATATTTAAGTTTACACTTTTCCCGACGTTTCGGTTGCTTTTCAGCAGCCATGGTCACGGCGGATAAAATCCGTATATAGTAGTTTAATTTCAATGAATAACATTTGCGTAAACAGAAGACAATATTATGTACATCTCTTCATATCATATAAGTTCATGACTACTAGAAACGATGAGCATAAGAATACTTCGAAACTCGGAGAGTGACGTCTAAATAATAAAATGGCCACTCATTTAAAAACAGATATAATATTTACCTTTATGTATGTTGTAAGGTCTGACTGACATGAATATATCCTTACTTAATATTATAAATTCGAAACTAACTCTATCTGTCTGTTACCTTTTACGGCTAAACCACTCAGCCGATTTCGATGAAATTTGGTATGTAAAGATATAGTTTACAACCTGGGGAGCCTTTGAGCTTACAAAGGCTATACTTTTAGAGTTCGAAAACACTCTTATAAACAGCTTTGTCCGTTCGTCCGTCCGTCTGTCTGTTATACAACTTTCAACTCAAGAACCGTAAGAGCTAGAGACTCGCGGTCAACGCCATTCGACTCAGCATAGTCGATATACCCCGCAATGACTATGACCTTTGACCTCTGATATCAAGGTCACGTGGTATCACGTGACCTTTGCATATATTGTTTTTCGAACTCTAAGATTTACGGAAATTCATTGCCGTTTCTCACTTCTTTATTGATGTAGCTACCACGCAGGCGGACCGGCGCGCAAAAGCTAGTAATTCATAAGTAATGAATGACTTGACTTTAACTGCACGGATGGCGTAGAGGTTTAAGTGTTTGCCTCGCTACTGCCCCGAGAGTTGTGGGTTCCAATCCCACACGGGACAAAACTTGCATTATGTCTTGGGTTCCATTATCATGGTAGGCAAAGCGTTATCTGGTTTCTATTTCTTTAATTATAAGTAGCAACTCGATGGCTTAAACTCCAATAAACTTGCCCGTAATTAAGACTTGCCCTTAAGACTGCACCGAGCGTAAGACAGATAATGACAGAGCTCGTGCGCCGCATATTCAAATCGGCGTGCGGCCGCCATTGTCAAATTGTATGGAGGATTTGAAGTGCTTTTTTGATAAATATGTAACTTTATTGTCAAACAATAACTTAAATATTTGGGACGGAAAAATAGTAACATAATTAAGTATTTATGTTTCATTTAAGCTGTAAAATAGGATAGATTACTACTGTTATAAGCTAAAAATCACGTAACACGAGATTAATTTTTTGCAATTATTCAAATTGCATATTTACGTAATTTTTTAGGCGAAAATATTAATTATATTAAGTTTTTTTCGCGGTGTAATTGTAAACACGTTCATTGTTATGATAAGCGTATATTTTATAATTGTATTAAACAAAAAATGTTGATTTTATTCACTTAACTGTGACCGCCTGTTTTGGCACATTTCGCTCGTACACATTTGCAGAGATAGAAGCGTGAGATCATTGTACGCCATGTATGCACTTCATCAGTTAAGTATGACATTTCAGAACGGAGAAATAAATGTCAACCATTTTTTTTTTCTTACCATTGCAAAGGTCCCCCAGCGAAAGTCGAACAGGTGTTTTGATATAATCGTTTGTTTTATACCTTTATTATAGAGGGAGCCACAGGATGTTGTAACGGTTCCCATTGTAAAAACTATTGTATGAAATGTCATGGCGATTGCTTGTATAAGTAATGATTACGTTTAATGGTATGGCAGACCAGTTAAGGCTTTGTTTCTTTATTCAAGAAATGACATTTTATCTAGAGACAGATCATTTTTTACAGATATTTTTACTACTGTTATTAATGCGGAATGTGATGATCACGAAATTTCGCATACACGTTACCAGGGGTACGGAAAGAGATATACGGTAACTTTCATTCAGAAAAATACAGTACTGTACCCGAGGGACGACAATTTATTGACAAAATCCAGATTAAGCAAAGCCGCGTGCAAAATCTAGACCTATGACAAATTGATAAAGTCTAACTGTCCGTAGCTAAAATTACTCGTTTCTTAAATATGAAAACCCGGCCTAATAAGCTAGCTTTCTGGTATCAGTAACCATTGTAACCTTATGGTAGTCAACCAGCTTTAGAGGAGTGGTTGACTTAGGATTTAAATAGAAATTAAAGATGAACAACGCGATCAATAAGCATATATTTGCATTTACAAAAGGTGTATGAGAATAAACAGAATTATAATTATATTCAACTTCAAGATGAAGGCTAGTTACGTGGTCCCGGGTAGAAAGGGAAATGTCTGGAACTTCATAACTTGCTATGTAGGTTGTATGTGCCTGACCGATATCTTGCCTTCCGTCAAAGCTGTCGACATAAATTATTTGCTCGACCGGCCTGTCGTACAGTTGCCAGGGCAGAGTCCCCAGTTTGTCGCTCTCTGGAGGCGCTCAACGCTCTCTTGGGTGCTAGCCCTGAGTGCGATTTGTTTGCGGATGTATGGAAGAAGATTTTGAGAGAATGTCTGATTTTCTGCGAGAAGAGGTATGACAGGATATCTTCTATTCCTTATTAGTGGATAGTAACTTTAAGAGTATATATGTTAATTGTTTTTTAACGATATTGTGTTAAATTTTGTTTCTTTTTATTTGTTATATTTTATTTGTCTGTATGTTTAAATTATGTTAGATATAAGTTTTTAGATTGTATTTAGATATTCTATGTTAATTAATGTAACTGACTTTGTCGTTTTAATTAACTATAAATAAATAAATAAATAAAAATAAAATAAATTAACTTCGGTAGGCAGCGCAGCGGAAGGAGGCGGCACATTAATAATTTTTTTTTTTTGTGTGTCTTAGTTGTTACCTTCAGATGGCTTTTACAACTTTATTAATTCTGAGTTAAAACCTTACTTTCCGGGGTGGGTACTCCGTACTAGACAAGCGGGCCAAGGTGCGCCGAATAGAAGCTCAGTCAATGATATTATATGTATAGGGTTACTTAATTACTCAGTTTCCTAACGGAAAGCTGAGTAACCCTGTAATACATACATACATAGATTCACGCCTGTTTCTCAGAGGGGTAGGCAGAGACTACGGATTTCCATTTGCTACGATCCTGACACACTCCTCTGGCTTCATTCACTTTTATCACATTCCTCATACACGCTCATCGGTTCAAGATGCTCTTAACCTGGCCTTTGTCCAGAACGCCTCCGATCTGATCAAGAAACGTTCGCCTAGGTCTTCCTCTTGCGACTGTTCCGTTCACACTAGCCTTATAAACTTTCTTAGTCAGTCTTTCCTCGTCCATTCTTTCTACATGCCCAAACCAGCTTAACATACCCTTTTCTATTCTTGTCACTATATCCACTTTCATGCCGCATCTCTCTCTAATCACACTATTCCTTATTCTATCTTTCAGAGTCACACCACATATGCTTCTCAGCGCTCATATTTCTACAGCATTTATTCTGCTCTCATGCTTCTTTTGTCATACCCAACTTTCACTTCCATAAATAAGTGTGGGCGCTAATGTCCTCTATGAACAGACAAACGTGGCTTTTCGGAAACATTTCGACTGTTCATAAAAGCGCGTAGAACTCCATTTACTTTGTTGCTAGTAATCGTTCTTCTTTCAATATCTCCCTCATGTTTGCCATCCCTTGTAAACAAATTACCCTGTAATCTACCTATAAATACTAATATTATAAAGCTGAAAAGTTTGTTTGTTTGGTTGAACGCGCTAATCTCAGGAACTACTAGTACGAATTGAAAAATGCGTTAGTGTTAGATAGCCCATTTAGCGAGGAAGGTTATAAGCTATATATTATATAACATAACGCTACGACCAATAGAAGCGGATATCAATGATAAATGTTGCAAAAACAGGGCGAATACTCTTATTTGAAGCAGACAAAGTTGCGCGGGTTAGTTAGTAGTTATTAATAACAGCATGCAATCTGTACGTTATTATATGATAATACAATTACCCTCTATACGTTAGAACAAAACAGCTGACGACAAGTGCAATGATGCACCTCTACCATCCCTTTCAGGGAAATATTGGCGTGTATCTAAATAAGTATGTAAAAAGCAGCTGAAATGTGATTTGAATAAATTAATATAGGTATTTTGTACTAGATGTGCCCGCGGTTTTACCCGCGTTTATAGTTACTGCACCGCTCACGTGGGTAGTAGCGTGATGTTATAATTTTTCAATTCGAACCAGTAGTTCCTGAGATTAGCACGTTCAACCAAACAAACAAATAAAAAACTCTTCAGATTTATAATATTAGTATAGACTGAAATATAAAAATACCCCCGCTCTATGAATAATAATTTCTGTATCGCGGGGGATTTTCCAAACATTCGAACGACCATATTATTTAGATTAACGGATACAATGAAAATCGATACTAGGGGTAACCATTTGTGAATTACAGTATTTTTTATCCCGTGTAGGATTCGAACCCAGGGCACGGCTTAGTGGTAGTGAGTGGCAAGGCTACCGATGAATCCACTACGTTTCCCGTGCAATCAAAATAATTATCATATCTATCTATGTCTAAAGTATACTTATCTATGGGTACCACAGCTTACTTATAATTACAGGAAAGCAGCTGATGTCTATGGTTTTTCCTGTTTATAAACACGCACCAGCTGTGAAACAAACCTGCCCGGGATGTGGGTTACTTTAACAGCTGATCCTTTTTTGTTTTTATACATCTTTTGTCTCTTTTTCTCGCGTGGGTATGAGTGGGAGGGATGCGATGCGCTGCGTGGGACTATGGCCTATGGATCGTCTGTTATTTTGATAAAAAATTGGGATTAGAATGTGGCTGCGTCTACCCATGGGTCTGGATATGCTTTGTTTTGCTTTTCATGTGTGTTCCTATGCTTTTTTGTGGGATATTGATAAAATTTAATAATTTTTTTACCTTGTCAGAAATAAGTTACTAATTTCGGTCATAAAAGTTTCAATCGTTTCAAGCAGTAAAAGACTTTTCGAAATCCGTCTACTAGTTTTGTTTATCGGTTACAAACGAAGATAAAAAACGTTTATGTTTATAATATTTCGCTATTCACAAAATCTCTTAACGTGTTTTTGTGGAGCCCCGAAACGGAAGCCCTAATTGGGCTCTCTCAAATCTGGCTGTGATGTTAAGACGTAAGCGTGTGCAGGTTTGGTTGAAGTTCTAAAAATGTGAAAGACCATAAATTAACGATGAATAAAGTATAATCTTTATCTATATATAAAGAGGCCAAAAGCAAAACATTTCAGTGCCTTTGTCTTTTATGAATAGTCTTTTATGTTTGTCAAACGAATTTTTTATTATTTAGGTTCCTTTTTTTAGTTGTTACTTAGCAGCTTATATATCATATTACGTGAAATGTATAATATAGCTTGTAATTGGTACTTAATACAACATTGTTTATTCCGTTGGGGATATAGCGTGATGCTTTATGCAACTGATACCTCTGGCATGACAAGCGATCAAAAGCTACCTAGTAAGAAATAAATTGTTTTTATTAGTGACTTGGGTATAAATTTGACAACATTATATTTTCAACATGCGCATATTATTATATTAAATGAAATTAGATTCAAAATAAAGACACCCATATAATTTCTTTTCCCGAAATACGGCTGTTAGCAGCTTTAAGACTGCGCCGAGCGAAATGTTCTAAAACAGGCGGTCACAGTTAAGTGAATAAAATTAACACTTTTTGTTTAATACAAATATAAAATATACATTTACCATAGCAATGAATGTGTTTACAATTACTCCGTGTAAAAACCTTAAAATAATTAATATTTTCGACTACAAAATTACGTAAATTTGCACGAAAACTGCAAAAGCGTAAGCTCGTGTTACGTGATTTTTAAACTATAACAGTAGAAATCTATCCTATTTTACAGCTTAACGAAACATAAATAGTTATATTACAATTTGTCCGTCCCAAATATTTAAGTTATTGGTTGACAATAAAGATACATATTTATAAAAAAGCACTTAAAATCTTCCATATAATTTTACTATGGCGGCCGCGCGCCAATTTGAATATGCGCCGCACGAGCTCTGTCATTATCTGTCTTACGCTCGGCGCAGTCTTAACAAATGATTGAAATCGCGGCAGTACTTTCAGAGTTTATCGATTACAAACAAGCAAACAAATCTTTTTATAGATTTTGTAGTAAACGCAAATAAAAATATTTGGCGCCATACAGTCTGGCACAAAAAAACTATATCCATAGACAAAGCATTTAGGTACGTTTTTAAATAGAATTGATTGTGATATCTTTACCTAAAGTGCGTCATAATATCCTTATCAATACAATTGAATGGAAAATTATTATCGACGATGACAGAACAATACTTAGGTACTTTTAGTTTTTTAAGTACTAAGAAGACAAATAACCATTTGGTTATCGTAATATTCATAATCTATGATTGTTGGCAATACTAGGAAAATCCCTAGCGTGTTTTCTACATTACAAATATATTATTCTATCTTTATCTATTATCTTTCCTTTTAAATGAGCCCATGTTCTGTTTGTATTGGGGTACAATAAGTTGGAAGCTAGGAGAGACTTGGCACTAGCTAAATACATGTTTTTAGTGTATCGTGGGAAACTAAATAACCCTCAAATATTAGATTCAATTAAATTAGTGCTTCCTAAAACGAGGCTGCGACAGGCGCCGCGAGGAAATTTGTTCGATGTTCCAGTGGCTCGCACTAACTTGTTAAAATACTCACCAGTCGGGCGCGCACTTAATATTTTAAATAACGTCTCTCAGCGTATCGATATATTTAATTGTACATTGGCGGAATTCATAAGAGTAACTCTAATGTATTTGTCACTTATGTAGCTACATTGTCGTATTGGGTAGATACCTGTGAAGGCAATTGTATGTTGATATAAATAAATAAAATAAAAATAAAAATGTTCTATTAGGTCAAACAACGACGGTGGGCGGTTTCATAGGTATTTTCCTATTTAGAGCAGTATGAAAGAAAGAAAGAAAGAAAGAAAGAAAGAAATAAAGAAGGGTTTAGAGCAGTATGACAATGTACATAATTATCTCTGCAAGGATGGCGTACATAGTGGTTTAAGTGATTGCCTCGCTACCCGCGCCGCGGCCGCGCTGAATGTTGTGTGTTCGATCCCTACACGGGACAAAAATTTGTGTGATCATTCCGAGTCTGGGTGTTCTGTGTGTACGTTGTCTGAATATTTGTGTATTATGAGTAGTAGAGCCTCGCTGACTCCAGCATAAATGGGCCGGCTCGACCGGGGAAGGACTACCCTTTCACAGAATATCGACGTGAAACACCAGTATTCCTACTGTTGTGTTTCGTTCAGTGAGTGAGAGTGCCGGAGGCCCAATAACCCTCTTTCCTCCCACTTCTTCTCCTTCTGACTTCCTTTCCGAAAAGGTCGGCAACGCGCAAGTGATGCCTCTGGTGTTGTAGGCGTCCATAGGCTACAGTGACCACTTACCATCAGGCCTTATGATTAACCTGTGGTATGCCGGAACGTGGATCTACGCGAGACACAATGCTTTTTCTATTATGTCTGGTATTCCGGCATACAAGAGGTTAATGGCCACCATAGCAGTATAAAAAAAAATTTTACGTCCCCTGCGACCCATGTATTATACTTAGAGCAGAAGTAGTCTATAAAAAAAATCGCTTACAGCGTCGCTCGCAATAATTCAGAGGGACTGTGTAACAGTTGTCGTAACATCTTTGTCTGACTGTTATAAAGACTTCTTTAAAAAGAAACTAGGTTTTGCCTGCGAAACTGCAGGCAAAATCTAGTTTAAGTTTAAGGTTTAAGGTACGTAAGCGTAATAAACTCACAATCGCATTTATATTATTATTTATTAGTTAGGATTATTTATCATGTTATGTACCTAGGGATGAAATTATGACACATAGACAACTTATGCAATCTCTAAACGAATCCTAAGTTCATTCACCTGCAGCCGGAAACTACGTCACAGAATTAAAATATGTTTTCATTTATTTTACATAATTGCATCGTCACAATAAAAAAATACGTTGGTTTTCATAAAGATTATAAATAATCTACCTTTACAATATGTTTCATATCAAAGCGATAAGGCATAGTGAGTAATTTCCTGTGCTGTTGTGTTTTTAATTCAAGTAGTGACGCTCCTTTGTTTTATGCCTAAGCCAGGATGTTGCCTATACGAATAAAAATATTATTCTTGCTTTTGTCGTTTATATTTTTTTGAGGTTATAGTAAAATACTTAGAATCATGAATGTTTGCTTCCGATGGGGTAGTCAGAGGAGTAATAAGCATACATTTAATATTGATGTTTGTGTTAAAGTTCAATTTTGTTTGGCGTTGTATTAAAAGACGATATACGTGGTGTTCGATTGAATGTTTAATAGCGACTAGTTTTGTTTCTGACAATTTCTAAATTATAAAGTTTTAAACCGACATAAGAGATGTATAACTAGATAGTACGTTATTGAGCGGCCGTAGCTATAAGTACAATTCTCGCTTCAACAGATATGTTTTTAGATCTAACGATTAGGTTTTCGGCTTTAATGCTAGATATATTGAATTGAAGTAAGCGTTACTTGGCGGAAGGCCATTGTAATAAAATTATTGGGCAGGGAGGAACCCGCCACGCACCCTTGGATTGCCCAGTCATCGGTCCCACGTCGTGGCTGTCTCTATCCAGAGGAGTTCGGTATTGCCAACCTTTTTCTATTGCAATATTTGTGGTGGGCAATCCGAGGGTGCGTAGCGGGATCCTCTCTTCCCAGTAATTTAATGTTAATGCTAGAGTTATTTTCAAAAAATGTATGGCAAGACTTTGCAATGATTAAATACTTAAGAGTACTTATAAATAAACAAAAGCAACGATAGCCTAGTGGGAAATTTGTGGAGGAACAGAGTGTGATGTCCCTCCAACACAAAGGGAGGATCCTCGGACCAGGCTGGTTGATCGTGCCTGGCGGGCCGCGGCCCAACTGTTGATGTCGGGAGCTTGTATATATTGTTAGTCGCTGTGTAAACTCCGCTTGCGCGATGCAGAATTGTGACGTCATTTGAGCGTATTTAGCGCCATCTATTAGATTTAGGCGGAACTTCTTCGTCTGTGCGGAGTCGCCACAAATCGTTGTGCTGCAGAGGTTACAAATTCGATCCCAAAGCACACACCTTCTGATTTTTCGAAGTTATGTGCTTATGAAATAGTTAATTATCGCTCGCTTCAACGGTGAAGGAAAACATCGTGAGGAAATCTGCATGTCTGAAAGTTCTATATAATGTTCTCGAAAATGTTAGAGGTCTGCCAACCTGCACTAGGTCAAATACTGGTCGGTGCTGGATTATGGTGTAATCCTTCTAATACCTACTGAGAAGAGGCCCGTGCCCAGCAGTGGGACAGTTTTTAAACATGGCTGATATTATACAGGTTGTCCGGTAATTAATGGATAACTTTGAAATGTCTTATAGTAGAACTGATGGCCGTCCAGACAAAAATATGAAAAAAAAATCTATCCTACCTGAGATATGATTTTTTTTAATTACCTGTTTTAACTTTCTTGTACACTACAAACATAAATAAATGCATTCCATCGGTTTTTGTTGTTTTATTAATAAACACTAATTATGCTAATAGATTGTAACCTTTAGGGTTTACTTTAAGAGGAATGTAGATATAATTAGGAAGTACAATGAGAGAAGGTATAACAAATACACTTTTAATGTATTAATAAACACTAATTATGCTAATAGATTGTAACCTTTAGGGTTTACTTTAAGAGGAATGTAGATATAATTAGGAAGTACAATGAGAGAAGGTATAACAAATACACTTTTAATGTATTAAGATACAAATAAAAGAGACAATCTTTACTTATATAACTATAGTCACAAGATAGACAGTATGTATGACTAGCTATTGCACTTTTTAATTACTTTTTGTTTCGTATTTTTCTGAACGGCCATCATTTCTACTATAAGACATATCAAGGTTATCCATTAATTACTGGACACCCGGTATATCAACATAGAGCGCCATTTTCATTTCATTTTGCTTTTGAAATTCGTTTCTGATACACAGTACGGCAAGATTTAACTATAGGTACTTATAATAGAAATAGGAATAGATAGACGTATATTTTAAACAATTCATGGCTATATTAATTAACATATAACATATATACATATAAACAAATAATTTACAATAAGGTTAACCCAAGGAGATGGAAAATAAACAAGGAAAAGAACAATATTTAAAATCTTTATAATATTGTCTATTGGCAACGTGCCCAGAAGACTGGCAGCATTGCTACTCTGGATAGCAATGCTAATTATTTGCGTAAAGGGGCCATTATGTCTTATTTTTTCTTACAAGGGGTGGGAGGGAGTCTTAGTAGTTACGTAAGATCACAAATATACGCAAAGTTAAGATTTGAAAAAAGCGCGGTCAACCGCGCGTGTGCCGAGCTGCACTCGAATGTGTATAGGTAAACTATTTCCATGGCAACGTATCCGCGCTACCCGCACTGCTCCCCCCAGGAACTAGACGTCACTTGGAGCGTAAACGACACTCGTTATTGCGTTGATGATTTAATATTGCAGTTAAATAGTTGAATTATTAAAGTGTGTGAACTTCTTTTATTGATGTGTGTCACTTAATGTCTTTATTGTGTTTTAATCATGACCTCCTTGTCGAACGCCGATTTAAATAAAAGGTTATCTGACTCATGTCATTTGCTATTGTTATGCAGTGATTATATAAAAAAAATATGGTTAAAATGATTCCATCCAACATGATTATAAACGTTCCTAAAAATTATTACTTTGAAGAATAAACATCAGAACCAACGACAGGTGTATTCATTTTTTCCTTTAGATTCTTACGTAATAAAATAAATATTGAACATTCGGCCTATTCTTATTTTGTCTTATTTAGGGGTCAAAAACTAATAAGATCGTCTTACCTAATAAATGAATGGTCCCAAAGACAATACCAGCCCTCTGGTCACGTGAACTGTCGATCAGCTGCTTAGCTAGGTCTCTATAAACAGACCCAACACTTGGACCATAAATAGATGTTGTGTGTATACTTAGATATATTAGAATTATTTATAATGTCCTTTGCTGCGCAAAGCTGCTTAGTTCATACTGAATTACACAGTATATTTTCTAGATAAAAGGTATCCTATGTCCTTGTGGCGACTCCGCACAGACGAAGAAGTAAGTTCCGCCTACATCTAACAGATAGCGCTAAATACGCTAAATGACGTCACAATCCTGCATCGCGCAAGCAGAGTTTACACAGCGACTAACTATATATACAAGCACCCGACATCAACCGTCGGGCCGCGGCCCGCCAGGCACGATCAACCAGCCTGGTCGGAGGATCCTCCCTTTGTGTTGGAGGGACATCACACTCCGTTCCTCCACATTGGTGACCCCGACGTGATTGGAAGCAACCTTCACGGAGCAGATCAGCAGCAGCAACCATCGCCATCATCTTCACTCCTCTTACACAGCACCTCTCCAGATGAGCAGTAATCAAGTCGCAGCCAGCCAGCATCTTCGGCCTCGACAGGGACCACCACACGCCTGCAGCGAACGCGCAGCCTGGTCTTCCCTACGGCCTCACCAGCGTCAAGGCTCAACCCACTGCACACACGGTCCACGCAAGCAGAGCATTCACCGTCAACGCAGCAGCGAGCCACGACGCAGCAACTACGCAGCATCAACCCCAACTCACTGTGGGACACACTGCAACGCAACAACCCCGACTCACTGGGGCACACGCACCGCTCACCGCACTTCAACACCGACTCACTGGGGCACACGCAACGCTCATCGCACTCAGACCCGACTCACTGAGGTCTAGCGACATATAGTTCCGACTCACTGGAACTAGCGGCATACAGTTCCCACTCACTGGAACTAGCGACATACAGTTCCGACTCACTGGAACTAGCGGCATACAGTTCCGACACACTGTAACTAGCGGCATCTTTCACTGGCACTGGCAACGCTCTTCAGCAGCATCGACAGCTGTCTCATCAACCTGATCGACCTTCGGTCTTGGGGGGGAATACTGTGGCGACTCCGCACAGACGAAGAAGTAAGTTCCGCCTACATCTAACAGATAACGCTAAATACGCTAAATGACGTCACAATCCTGCATCGCGCAAGCAGAGTTTACACAGCGACTAACTATATATACAAGCACCCGACATCAACCGTCGGGCCGCGGCCCGCCAGGCACGATCAACCAGCCTGGTCGGAGGATCCTCCCTTTGTGTTGGAGGGACATCACACTACGTTCCTCCACATCCTATTTTGTGCTCGTGTGACAACGTGTATGCGATATTTCATGATGATTGGTCGAGATTTTAAGCGAAACGCAACGCAGAGCATGGCCTCGACTCAGCGTGTGCGCGGATGCACGAGCCTCTGCTAGGATTTTCGGGCGCGTGTCTACGTGTCCGGCTTGCCCGCCCGGCCGATCACAATGTATGAAACCGTCATCCATATTTTCAATATTTCACCGGCTTCGCGTATTCACTGATTACAGTACGTGACCAGCGCCGTTGACAAAATGGCGGCTCCCGTCCGTGTAGCGCGCGCAAGCGTCGTTCGGCGACCACGGCGACCGAGAGCGGATACGCGCGAAGTAGTGCGAATGCTCGCGCATTCGCGATCCCGCGCTACCCTTCTCCTGTAGTAGCCGGAGATTATGTGTTGTGTTAATTCATTTTCAAACTTATTTACATGTGATTAAAGACGATAATGTTTTGGCTATGAAAAATGCTCTGCGCTGCGCTTAGCCATATGTGCGCCGGCCCTAAGGCGTGAAAGCGTAACTAACAAACAAACTCACACCCGCACTTTTAATATTAGTTAGGAGTTATATATATCGGTTTCATTAAATTATAGTTACCATTTAAATATGGTCACCTTCATCGGATACACAATGCCAATATGACATCTAAATTATAAATATAGTACTATCACGCTCTCATATTGAAATTGTACACTATCGTTCTCAATCTAATATGCAAGCTCACTTTACTTGGTGTGGGCACTTTTTTGTGGAATCAAGGTACACTTAGAAAACATCAAAGATTTAAATCTTAGGTTTTAATTTTACTATTTAAGATAAGTAGTTTATGTTATGATAGGTTTTTTTTTTTTTTTTTTTTTGTTTTTACCTGGGGGAATGCATGACGCCTACCCCTCCGCGGGGGCGGGCGGAGGGGTTATGTCGGACTCGCCGGGGTAAAATAAAGATGTTGAAAAGATGAAGTACCTCCCGGAATACAGACTAAACCTACCACGGTGTTCCTCGACAAAACCACTATCGACGGGGCCGCGCGAATCACTTTCGCATGCGGTCGCGACCCCGCCGAGGTTTCGGCTCGCCGTATGAAACGGTAGGCCACTACACGAAAGATCTACCCAAAGGCACTTCTAAAACTCCCTACTGTCCCCCCTAGAGGGGAGACGGACTCGACATAGAGGCGCGCGTGGGAACACGCACGCCGCCTCTCGGACCTGGTGCTGAACGGATGGCGGGCAGGCCCACAAAGCCCGCCACCCCCATGTTATGATAGGTAGTTTATGTTATGTTAAGATAGGTAGCTAATGTTCCTATTAATGATAAAATAGGTAGGTATTCGATATTAATTGCTTAATAATTTAATAATTTAATAACAGGTATTGCGTAATACTTAGTGACGTAAGCTATGCTGAAATTATAAAAAATAAACGCTGCATCGGCTGAGTATAAATGGCCGTGAAACAGTGCAATTTATTTCAATCAGTTATAATAAAATTGTTATCAAAGCATATTACTTAAAATGATTTTATACTAATATAGATAATTGGAATACCTATTTTCTGTTTTTATAAAATACTGATAGCATATATAGGCATCTAATGGGGTTATCACGTAGCTATAGCGCGACCGGAATGTTTTTTGATGCGCGCGTTGATACTTTTAATGCAATTCAGCATAAAAGAATAGCGTCTTTTATGTCCAGAGTTGCCATGTGTAAAAATACTATCATTATGAGTCTGTCAGACCGCCTGCTGCGAATGTAACGTACCGACGATGGATGGCTATTGCCACTTAATTTGTTTTAAATCTAATTTTTAACTATCATTTAATTGTATGTCGACCTTGTATATGGATCCCAGAGTCATTCTGACACGCATTCCTGACAACCAAACGCAACTAAAATTGATTGTGTATGACCACCGGTGTGCCACTGCGATTCGATTGGTTAAATAGTTAATTATCGCTCGCTTTAACAGTGAAGGAAAACATTGCGCATCGTGAGGAAACCTGAATGTCTGAGGGTTCTACATAATGTTCTCGAAGATATGTGAAGTCTGTAAACCTGTACTGGGCAGCGTGGTGGACTATGGCCTAACGGTCTCACACTGAGAAGAGACCTATGCCCAGTAGTGGGACAGTTTATATGTATATCGAGCTGATATTATTATGTTTCTCTAATCACAGGAATTTTCTAACATATTATATTAGAAAACTACCTGGTCCTTTGGGAGGTTTACACGGAGACATGGGTCCAAAAAAAACAGCAAGGCAATCAAGCATCAACCCTCGTAATTAACCATACCTATGATTGCTTGCAATAATGTTCTCCAAACACAAATTTCGGTTATGGCGGCCAATCTTATCGGAGATTGGCCATCGCAGAGATATTATAGTGCACAAGTGTATGCAAACACAAGTGCACCCTTTGTTCCCTCACTCTCATAGTGCGAAGTGACGTCACCGACACGAGCGGAGAGAGATCAGGCGCAGGATTTGATTTACGGGATTTCCGAGACACGGAGGTGCATACTGTATAACACTATACACCACCGTGTCTAAAGCGCAATACACACCAAAGTCGCCGACCCGCCGACCTATGTCGGCGGGCTAGTTGGCGGCTCGTCATGAGGAGTTTATTTGGCAGTTAGTGATTGCCGCGTGACGAAAAAGTTGTGTCATATAATTTGTGTGCTGTATCTCAAGGATTTGCGAGCAGCGATAGCTCAGTGGGGAGACCGACAGACTGCAATGCAGAGGGTCTCGGGTTCGAACCCACGTCGCGCTCCTCTGACTTTTAGAAGTTATATGACTTTTCGAAATTATGTGCGTATTGATTGACAATTATCGCCTGCTCCGTGCCTCGGAGAGCACGTTAAGCCGTCGGTCCCGGCTGCCATGAACATCTATGGCAGTCTTTATTGGGAGAGTGTCGACATAAAAGATCCCACTGGGTCGAAGTGTCGCCGGTCTGCACAAACTGGCCCCCACATACGATACATACATACATCTCAAGGATAATTCAGGAAATAAATTAAAAAACATGGACGATGACAGTGAACTGTTGATAGCGGCTTGTGGAGTTATTATTGCTGGATCCCTCTTTTCTGCACTCATGTTGCAACCTTCGTATTCCGTCATAGTACCAATTTCTCTTGTTGCGATAGTGGTATTTTTGTGAATATATTTATCAATTTCTCTAGAATAGGATAATTCATCAAAAGGTTGAGAATCAGGTAATTCATCTTGCGAGACAGGTTTCCTGGCTGTTTGTTGACACCCTGGCTTTCTTTGGAAAAGTTTCATATTCTGTACACATATTCTGTGATTCGGAATTAACATTTTGCGTTTAGCCAATTAATTAAGTTACTATCACGTTTGGTAATCTTGTGCTGATCTAATAAAAAGAAAATTAGTAAATAACAAGATTTGAAAAATGTAGATTCAGAAATAAATTAAAAAATAAACAATTTTAATTCATCTTTCTAAAAAGGTTGACGATGTCGTGTGTCATGATGACAGCGAATATAAAAAATTGTATGTACATTCTAACTAGAAAACGGCACTAGAATACTTCCAGGAATCCTATATCTAGAAGAACTATGACCATATTCCTAATGACGAGAGGGTTTTTTGTTACGAGTCATAGCTGTATACCACAGAGTCGCGTCGTGGGCTCACCCCAGCGCATCTGTATTACCGAGAACCCCGCTAGCGGGTTCACTAGTAAAATGTATGGTGTATGAAGCGTGTAAATGTTATGAGGATACGAATGTGTTAACCCTCTGCGCCCTCCATGCACTGTGCAATAAATTTTCCTATAATAATACTCGCAGCAGGAGCATGGATTATGAAGTTGTCAAACAAACGACAATAGACTGAGCCTATAATAGCTAGCAAATTGTGAGCCTAATACACCACAGCCTAATCTTTTGCAGACTTGCAAGCGTGATATCCATTTTAGGTAAGTATAAATATTATAGTTTCAAACCACGCCACACATACGAAACATAAATATCAAAAAATATGATATTACGTTTGTTCAGGCGAATCGGATCCGTGCCATTGTTTGTAAACAAAAAGAATAACAATAGGTACATAAATAATCTCCATATTACAGCATAAAAACACATTTATTACCAAACATGATAAGAAAGTATTTATTCGATACGAAAGTTGGTGTAGGTAATAATAAGTTAATAACACTTGGAAAGTTTTCAGTGTTTTTATTTATCACACTGCATTCGTTTATTTTTAGAGCTAAAGATAATTACTGTAAATAATCCTTAAGTTGATATTTACTGGCTATAATTATGAATTAACATTTCGCATTCTTAATATAACAGAGACCTATCTAAGTATTTAGGATCAAACGAATTTAAACTCTGTTGCAATTCCTTAACACAAATATAATATTAGAATTCATGTTCACACAAATAGAGTTCAAATTGTCTTACTTCCAAATTTAGAATTAAGTCGCTGTTTCAATAAGAATGCGATTTATTGTCTTAAATCAGCTGTTCCTATTATAAAGGCGGGAAAACAAAAATATTTTTAAGAACATATGGCGCCATCTTTCGCGGGATGATAGCAACTCACTTTGAGATATTATTAAACGAAAACTAATATTTTCGTCTCTTGATGACAGAAAGGTGACAGAGAAGTTACTTGCTACATCCACAACAACCTTTCCGACAAGGTACTACCAAAATAAGGAAACGGTTGCTTTTTAAAATGTCATCTCTCACATGTGGACTAAATGACTAATTCCTAAGCCTCGTGAAATTTCTTACAGGCACTGGCCGGAAGATTAGCGGCGTTCCTTACACCAGGGCCCATAATAATACTACCTGAATTAGGTAGTGCTGATATAATAATGTCTAGACACGGAACATCTATTCGTCATTCATATACCTAATCATTTTTTGCTTCATGTGGGGATCGCAACCGTAATACTTAGAGTGACGTCCGCTGAGGCAAGATAACCACTTAAACTAATGCACCGCACGTGTACCCAAATTATAAATCTCTATTTTGCATTTTTATTGACGAATAAAGTTTTTACATCTCATCTGAAAGCTGCCAAAGCAGAAATTTTCTTTTTGCGAGTAACCTACGTTAAAGCCAGTCACTGTGGCTGCTCTGAGTAAAATTACGATAACCGCTTACCATCCGTTTACCAGCTATTTGGTTGTTTACTATTACTACCTTAAAAATACAACATATCCCGAAATAAAACATGTTGCCTTAGACAAGATAAAACGTAAATACTCTATATTATTATATCTAAAACAATAGAAAGTTGCTAATGTTATTAGTGGAACGTTAGTAAATATGCTATAAAAGACAATTATATTGCATTTATCTACTACATACAATCTATAATTACTGCAACTGATAACGAATCATCATGATAATGTAAACGTTTTATTATCAATTTACCTTCATTGATATTTGATTATAATCAATATAATCATCAGAAATAATTAATATCAACTTGTGGTTGGGGTATAAACTCACTACAAGTGGTCGTCCAGTGGTCGAAAGACTCGTAGGTAGTTAATATAATGGTTGCCCAGTATGTACCATATATTTATATTATATATAATTACTTTTTATTAATTTGAGCTTACAGCACTTCTTCTCCATTTCAAATAGAGCACAAGTACGCGCTATATTCTAAAAATGGGTAACTTTAAACGCATTTATACATAAATAACAAAGCTGTTATATGCTATAAGTATAATAGTATGCTGTTATATATATCTTTACGATTATGTTGAATCTGTGCGTTTAAGTTTCAGAACGATGGACAATATTTCCAAAACGTCTGTCAAGAAAGAAAATCAAACGTCAATTTGACAGCTGGTTACAATCCAACAGCGAAAAATAGATTTTCTAATATTTACTAATATACCGGCATCATGCGACGAGAATTCATACTGGTTTTGCTAGGTATCATTTGTATTTCGACATTGTCATCTTTATTATCCGGCTATGTGCAAATAGAGACGGATAAAATACTCTTAGATACGGTGGTAGGCGCAGTGGGTGCAGGGAACTTTTCTTACTGGCAATTAGGGCATACTGGGCCTCTGCTTGTGGAATTAACCTCGTTATCTGGTGACGCGGACCTTTATGTGTCGGATAGCGTGAGGTTTGTATAAATACGATTTTAATAAACGTAATTATCGACCTTTGTTATTGTTAGTATTTTCTAGGTTAAATTTAACTTTCTCTAGTTTTTATATAGATTATTTAAATAATATTGATACTATTACCAGCTCATGGTTATTCTCCAGCAGAATGGTTATTAATTAAGAAATTATATAATATTGAATTAATGCAAATATAATATAACATCTGGTTAATATATTTTATATATTATGCCTACTGCGGGCCACTTTTTCGGACCTCCGCTGGTCTCGTTTTAATAACTTGACACTTTTACACATACACACATGTGACTTAACTAAGTTTATTTAGGCCACAACCATTACATTCAGCCAACAAATTAAACATCATTATACCTTCATAATAACTACTTGCTATCACCTATTTTCATGCTGCTGCATTCCCGTGGCTTGTAGCATGATGTATATACCTTATGTTACTTCTGAATAAAGTAGTTTTCTAGCGGTGTAAGAATTATTAGAAATAGTTCAGTACTGTCAGAGTTAATTAAATACAAACAACTAAATAAATCTTCGTCTTTATAGTATCGACCTTTCGTTTGCCAGTGGCTCGTATACCAGCCGCTACATTATTTACCAGTGGCTCAGATATGAGCCACCACGTGCCACTCCACTTTAAAACTGATTGTTTTTTGGCTACAAATGGATTATTTTTGGGTAAAGAACACATTATATACATATAAGAACATATTATATAAAAGCAAAATTACCATACAATAGGTTAATATAGATTATATGTTCACCATTACAATTGATAACATTTACATAACTACTAGATTTAAACCTGAATACATCTAATATGGCATTAGAAGCCTAGGTAAACTACACCCTCATAGTATCCAATGTTATGCTAGTTGGAAAAAAGACCAAACGGCAGGTATTGAATGGCTTCGGTCTTACAACACAAGACATCCAGATCCACTGTAGAAGCCTAAAGCATGTAACATGGCATATACCATCACCATTCAATAAAGAAGTTGTCAGTTCTGCTTTGATAATCTCAAAAATGTCATGGAGGTTTCTCATTCCTTTAGTTACAGTTGTAGGATCTACGAGTTAAACCAAACTGCCACAACAACTGTTAGTAGGGGACAGGGATGTTGCGGATGCAGATTTTTTGACATCCGCGGATACGGATACGGATATTTAAAGGCTCACATCTGTGAATCTGGATGTCCAAATCCGGATGTTGATGAAAATTGTGCATCTTATTTAATAAAAAGTATCTAATATCACCTCTGCAGATTCAAAACTGTTTTGGAAAGTTTACCATTTTCCAGTGTTCTTGATTCTCATCTTTCCTTGAAGAATCATCTCACCATTCATCGGCCCACCCATTTTCTTTCTCGTCGCAACCTGCGCTATGTCTGGATCCGCATTAGCATCCGCGTTCATCATTGCGGATGCAGATGTCCAAATCGATGCGGAAGCTCCGCAATTACAGATGCGGATCAACATTCTTGCCTTTTATCCTGCACATTTCTAGATGCTGTATCGCTACTGATCACTATTCCGATTCGACAATCCTAATAAGATCTTGTACTGCCTGTGAATTGTACCTTGGAACCCAACATGAGCCATATGCATAGCAGCAAAGCCATAGACGGATTAAGCTATATAATATTCTAGGTTGAAAATGTATTGAAATTAAACTACTATATACGGATTTTATCGCGTTGTTTATTTGACACTTTATTACAAAATTTTGAAAACTTTTACACTACTGCTACTATTAAACTTTACACAATTTTTTAAGCTAATTAAATTATTATTAACTTGATTATTAACGTGACCCTGGCTGCTGAAAAGCAACCGAAACGTCGGGGAACGCGTAAAATTAAAATTAATCTAAATAGTTTTAATAAAGCTTAAAAATTAGTAAAGATTAATAGTAGTAATAGTGTAACAATTTTCAAAATTATGTAATAAAGTGTCAAATGAACAACGCGATAAAATCCGTATATAGTAGTTTAATTTCAATGAATAATATTCGCGTAAACAGAATACACAATATTATTAAAAATGTATGTTAAATATTTCCAGACCAAGTTATGAGGTGGATAAGAACAACTTGAGCTCAGTGACATGTGGTTATGACATGGTCAACATACCAGCGGACTTCCCCAGACCCATTGGTAAGTGAACATTCTGTACTACATAGATACTATATCCAAATACTACCGAGGTGCCCTAATGGGTATTTGGCCAATCAATTACTGTTAGCTATCTTATCTTATGTGGGGGCCAGTCATTGCAGACCGGCGACACTTCGACCCAGTGGGATCTTTTGTGTCGACACTCTCCCAATAATGACTGCCATTACATAAATGTTCATGGCAGCCGGGATCGACGGCTTAACGTGCTCTCCGAGGCACGGAGCAGGCGATAATTTTCAATCAATACGCACATCATTTCGAAAAGTCATATAACTTTCGAAAGTCACAGGTGCGTGACGTGGTTTCGAACCCGAGACCCTCTGCATTGCAGTCTGTTGGTCTCCCCACTGAGCTATCGCTGCTCTTACTGTTAGCTAACTGTCTCCATGGCGCAGTGATAGTGAACGCGACTACTGTGCATGAGGTCTCGGGTTCGCGTCACCAGTCAAGCAAACAAAGAGATATTTGGTTTTTCTGCTAAGAAATCTTAATTCAGCCATTTGTGGAGTTAGGAAGTTGGTGCTGTAAGAGATCCGTATGCCACGGACAGCACGTAAATCCGTTGGCCCTGCGCCTGACCTCTCACCGGTCGTGGTGGTTTCGTGTCCCATCGGATAAAATGAGAGTTACACTAACAGAGAGTGCACTTGTGTTAGGCTCTAAGCAGACGGACTGCATTTCAACTGCATTCCGACTGCAAAATTGCAGTTTGAATGCAATAAGTACGACTGCAATAAAACTGCAAACCAACCGCGCAGTCCAATTGCAGTTTCAACAACTGCACGCTGACTGACAGCTAGCTGCACGGTCGACGTGCAGTTCAAATGCAGTTGGTCTATAGCAATCTTAATGCAGTTGGTCCAACTGCGTTTGTACTGCACACTGACTGCAATCGGACTGCACAGTTGGTTTGCAGTTTAATTGCAGTCGTACTTACTGCATTCAAACTGCAATTTTGCAGTCGGAGTGCAGTTGAAATGCAGTCCGTCCTAGAGCCTTAGCGAAGACCCTTGTGCACTATAATATATTCTGTGCAGATATTAGAGAATATAATTAGATTATTTATTAAAAAAGACAACTTTCGCAGTTTACTAACATTCAAACATCCCATACGCGACAAAATATTGTGTGATCCACAGACAGAACAGCCGTCTACGTCTGTGGATCACACAAATTTTGTTCGCTGAGTGTTGTGGGATCGAATCCTACAAGAGACAATTTCTTTTTTATGACTACTTCAGCTCTAGAATTTATTCCTGTGTTGCGGTGAACTTTACAAACATACAACCAACGAAGACAAAGAACAGCCAGACTCGGGACAATAATTTGTGAATCACACAAATTTTTGTCCCGTGTGGGATTCGAACCCACAACACTCGTCACAGTGGCAATGGCGAGCGAAGCGACCACTAGACCAATATTCCATCCGTGTAGTCAGCCAGTCTCTGGTCGTGGTAACATCCTACACATTTGTGCAGTATAATATCTCTCCTGTTTTATATATAAGGAGCTCCTACTCTTCCAGGTATTGGAGTATTCGGTCACTGGTCCCATATGCTGTCTGAGTACAGTATTCAAGTGTTCCTGGACACGTCGGCTGTTCTGAGTGAGGAGCAGTTGGCTGCCATCGAGAGGGCGCACCGAGTTGGAGACAAACATGGTAAGTATATTTTTTGACCTCCAAGTAGGTACTCCTTGAACAGCAGCGATAGCCTAGTGGGCTGAACCAGCTTAATGGACCATTTACCAAAAACGGCGCGCCATTTTTTGTCGGTCTCGATGGCGTAGTAGTTAGTGTAACCGACTGCCACGCCTGAGGTCGCGGGTTCGATTCCCGCACAAGCCAAACATTTGTGTGCATGGACATGGATGTTTGTCTTGGTCTGGGTGTTTCTATGTATAGTAACTTATCTTATGTGGGAGCCAGTCAGTGCAGACCGGCGACACTTCGACCCAGTGGGATCTTTTGTGTCGACACTCTCCCAATAACGACTGCCATAGATGTTCATAGCAGCCGGGACCGACGGCTTAACGTGCTCTCCGATGCACGGAGCAGGCGATAATTGTCAATCAATACGCACATAATTTCGAAAAGTCATATACCTTCCGAAAGTCGGAGGTGCGCGACGTGGGTTCGAACCCGAGACCCTTTGCATTGCAGTCTGTTGGTCTTCCGACTGAGCTATCGCTTCTCTTCTATGTATAGTAAGTAAGTATTTACAAAAAATAACTATATATGTACATATGTTTATCCATTGTCTAGTACCCATAGTACAAGTTCTGCTTAGTTTCGGCTAGATGGTGTTGTGTGTATGTGGTACAATATTATAATATCATAGATCACATACACACACTTCATTATCACATATCATTACATGGGTATCATACACTTCGAATATCGAATTTGAGAGACCAACGCTTCTGTTACGCTATCGCTGATGTTTACTTATTCAATTGAACGGTTATATACACTACTAATTACATTAATTAATAATAAATAAAATCAAACAGACTTTCACAATTAAATAGACATACAGACATCACAATATTTAAGAAAAAAACATGTGTGGCAGTCTTTGGCAGTCGCCACACAGTTACTTAGTTTTCACTTCTATCGGCAGTCGCCGATAGAAGTGAAAACTAAGTAACTTGTGAATTGTATCTAGCGATGGGCGTTGAATCAACGAACTAGTTGAATCAACCGTTGATCTGCTGTCAACGCATCAACGTTAACTGTTTATGAATCAACTAGTTGAATTCGTCAATGACATTAATGAAATTTAACTCGATACTTACGTTGAAAATAATATCATACATTGCAAGCGTCGGTCGAATTTGAACTCTAAGTAACGTAGGCAAGAGTTATTTTTGAAATACATATTTTTTTAAAGAAAAGTGTGGCGATATATTTGGAATAGAATTATGCTTTATAGCGAATTGTATTCGGTCAGTACTAAGCCTGAAGACAAAGTATGTAAAGAAGTTACTCTAAGTAGCTTGTACTTAGAGTAACTTCTTTACATACTTTGTCTTCAGGCTATTGATTGATGCTTATCAATCAAACGTTTTTCATTAATACATTAAATCAAATTGTTTATAAATAAACAATAAAATATCAGGTCAATAAAAAACGTTCAATTAATGAACGGTTTACGTTACAAGTTGACATTAGTAGCACGTTAACTCGTTGACAAATTTAACTGGTTGATCGACTAGTTGACAAACGTAATTCAACGTTAACGTTACGTTAAAGAAATAACCGTCATCGCTAATTGTATTGTCGAGCTATTAGATTATTATTTTTGAAATTTGAATGCGTTCGGTGACGATGACGCGTGTTCCATGATTTTTGTTCACCGAAAAAGTGCTCAACGTACCTAAAGAAGATTTCACTTCAAAATATCGCAAATGTGTCGTTTTCAGACAGTTAATTGTTGACACATATACTATTTAATAGATTAGGATTAGAATATTTGTCAATATTTTACTGCTCTGAACTTGATACTTTTTTGATATAGGAACCGCACCTATCACCACTTTAAACATAGATTTATAAAAAAGTTCTTATTACAAATTAAAAATATATTGAGCGAATAGTAATAAATAATGTCTTTTCATTTCAGAAATAGAGAAACGATCGAAAGAGCGTCCGGCATCTCGAAAGGTGGACGAAGAAGCCAAGCCTCGGTTCCTGAAACTCCTCAATATCCTGGATATGATATTCGAAATGTTTGTCCTCTAGGCGGCGCTTCGGCTCTTGAGCCGCCTCAGACAGGGTCTGATAGTGTTCGGGCTTAGTTGGAACCCACAGCCTGTACCTTAAGACTATTGTGGACCTTTAGTTGACTTTTAAGGTGAAGACCCTTTAGTGTTTCGAAACAGTGATTGAAAGTGATAAGTTTTATTGAAGATCTGGAATTTTTGTGGAGTTGTTTTGGAAAATTGGTGTACGGATGGTAAGTGCTTTAAGTGTCTCTTAAGGGTTCGAAGTTATACAATATATAGGAATGCTGGTAACAGCAATTTTCCATTACAGCATACATATAGTCAAATTTTTATATGTGTCTGAGTTAGGGCCACATTTTAACACTTAGGCCTCCAAGCGGCGAAAATCCTCAATAATACGTGAAGCAATTAAAAAAAATAATTCTTACGGTTTTACCAATATCAAGTAAAAGTAATCCAAAAAATTAATCGCATGCTGTCTCTTTCTTGGTAGGTTAACGTAGAGATTGCGAGACTTTTATCTTATAGATGAATGCTATTTGGAGGTGGTGGAACAAGTGCTTAGTGTGGATTTTTGTATAGGTTTATTTAGTAATTAAATATGGCGTACTGTTGGCTAAAGACAATACAGAGAGTACCATCGCTATGTATTGTCTTTCTTTTTGTCATCTCTATTTATTAGGCTCAATTTACACCGCCGCGGGATGGAATGGAAGCGATTTTTTGCAACGAAATTGTACATAGCTTAATGAACTTTATGTTAATTGTATGAAGTACAAACTAAATACAGGTCGCGCGTCTTCCGGGGAATCATTACATATTCTTGAGAATTCCTTTAGCTACTGTCGGCGCCGGCTATGGAATCCGCGGGAAGTGGCGCGAACGGGGAGTCGGTCTAGACGTTCTTCTTATGCCTCAGAAATAAGCGATATAAAAATAAGATCCAAATCAACCAATCTTGTCAAGTAAAAGATCTAGACCAGAGGTTCCCAGACATTTTTCTCATATTTATTTATTTATTGTACATATTTATTTAATTAATTAATTAAAACGGTATAACACCAATTACATTAATTAACACAAAACCATAGTTGGTAACACACACATAAATAACAACAAAGAGGAAAAAACAATAATAAAATGGAACACACAAATAAATTCAACAAAAATAAAATATACACAGAAAAAAAAGAACTAACAATCATAATGTATAAACAAAACACAATACACGAAACACAATCAATACACAAAAATAAGTTTAGTTAGTGTGTATGCGATTCCTTTCACAGAATCGCAAACACACCAACATAATTACATGCCATCCGTCCGCAAACAAGTCACAGTCCGGATTGGCACTAAGGAGAGTGTTGAGAGCAGACTGGGTGCGCGGTATGGGTGACTTTGCACGAGCCACAGTGCGACATGACGGTACGGCGAACAAAACACTCATAGACCACTTTCAAAATTTACCTGGTTCCGGTGGACCCTCTGCAGCTACATTTCTACCAAATTCCTTTAATACTCGACTAAAATTTAAAAAATTGATTAGACATCTATGGGTAAACCTTTTTTTTTTAGTAGTAGTGGGCTTTAGCGAGTGGTAAATATCCGTCGATCGACGTTTATAGATGAAGTCAAGCCAACATTTTAGTTCTGCACTATCGAAAGCAAATACATTTTCGTGGACCCGCGCTTACGAATTGTTAACCTCCATTTTTTGTTACGCCAACGTAGATCCCCGTCGAGTCTCCCGTGGACCCCTAGGAGTCCACCTGGACCACTTTAGGAACTACTGATCTAGACTAACAACTGAACGTCCCTGAAGGCGCAGTCGCGCGAATTCGCTGGAATGCGCGGGAATTCTTGAGCATTCCCGCGAATTCGCGCGCCTTTTAGCGTCATGAGGCAAAATAGACGCTTCCATTCCATTCCGGTGTAAATTGAGCGTTAGAGAACGTATATAGTTTGAAATACTGTTTTACATAACGAATGTTTTGTAAAATAGCTAACGGTTATGTATAACAGCTTATTACCTATGTAATCCATCTGCGTTATATACAGGGTGTCCGGTAATTAATGGATAGCCTTGCAATATCTTCTAATAGAACTGATGGCCGTTAAAAAAAATATGAATAAAATCTATCCTAACTACTATTTAAACCTTACTTAAGACTGCGCCGAGTGTAAGATAGATAATGACAGAGCTCGTGCGACGCATATTCAAATCGGCGCGCGGCCGCCTTAGTCAAATTGTATGGAGGATCTGAAGTGCTTTTTTGATAAATATGTATCTTTATTGTCAACCAATAACTTAAATATTTGGGACGGACAAATTGTAATATAACTATTTATGTTTCGTTTAAGCTGTAAAATAGGATAGATTTCTGTTGTTATAATCTAAAAATCACATAACATGAGTTTAAGCTTTTGCATTTTTCGTGCAAATTTAAGTAATTTTGTACATACGCGAAAATATGAATTATTTTTAGTTTTTTACACGGAGTAATTGTAAACACATTCATTGTTATGGTAAATGTATATTTTATATTTGTATTAAACAAAAAGTGTTGATTTTATTCACTTAACTGTGACCGCCTGTTTTGGCACATTGCGCTCGGCGCAGTCCTAATACATTTTGCTTTACCACTTTTTAGTATTCATAACTAGAGACCCGCCCCGGCTTCACACGGGTACTTAGCATGTGAGAAAACGTTAAAAGATTTTTATTTTTTTTGTGCTTGCTATAGATAATATTTAAAAAAAAACCTTTTTGGAAGAAATTTTATATTTTTAGTGCTGGCAAAAGATAATATTAAAAAATTAAACCGTTTTAGAAGAAATTATAGTAATTTTTTTTATTATAAGTCTTATTTGGCAAACAAATATGGCGTAGTAGATAGAGACAATAAATTAAGACCCGTCTCTTCCTGTATTTCGTCATCTTTATTTATTATAGAACGAATATAGTCTGAAAGAAGAAACCGAGTTTCATCTCAAGAATATAGAATTATTATCTTACAGTTATTATTTTCTGCTTTTAGATATTGTTGCCAGTTTCTTAGAACGTTTTAATTAAATATGACGAATTTATGTAACCATTGTCTTATAGTTGAATAGAGTACGTTTTTAAAACATTATTATATATAATTAATAAATATAGCTAATAAAGGTATTCATAGATTTCAATGTAATTGTTGGTACAGTTACTGTCAATGATCAGGGGTCATAGGATGAAGTATTGAGCCTTAGGTCTACTGATCATGTTATATGGGGGCCTTGGGGACTCCAACCCCTATGGGGACCCTGCCAGTGAAAATCATTGGTGTATTCTCGAACTATTATCATGTATTGCATTTGGCTTATACATAGTTGTTTGTGGCTTATCTCAATGGTTTAGACCAAATATATGATATGATTGTACCCTTAGCTGCCTACCCCAGTATGTATGAACTAGTGAAACGCGATTGTTACTTCAACAATCTAATTAGTAATATTCGATGCTATAGGATAGTTGTCTATGTTTGATTTTGTATGTTTATACTCAAGAGCAAAAAGCAATCAAAAGAAACGTCTATGTAAAAACAGCATTAAAATTGGTTGGAAAATGTGTAATCAAATAAAATTTTAGTGTACAAAAATGAGACGAGACGCTATATCACACACAAAAAAAAAAATATTAGAACCATAAAACGATTAAAAATGTGAAAGCAGTATTGAAATTGCTTGGAAAATAAGGGATAGGTAATATTGTCTTCTGTTTACGCGAATATTATTCATTGAAATTAAAGTACCTACTATTATATACGGATTTTATCGCGTTGTTTATTTGACACTTTATTGCATAATTTAGAAAATTGTTACACTACTTTTACTTTAAAACTTTACTAATTTTAAGCTAATTAAATTATTATTAAAACTATTTAGATTTAATTTAATTTTACACTTTCCCCGACGTTTCGGTTGCTTTTCAGCAGCCATGGTCACGGGTAGACTAAGATGGTAGTTGTCTCAATGTTCCAGTGTCCAGTGACACTGGAACATTGAGACAACTGTAAAATTAAATTAAATCTAAATAGTTTTAATAATTTTAATAATAATTTAATTAGCTTAAAAATGAGTAAAGTTTAATAGTAAAAGTAGTGTAACAGTTTTCAAAATTATGTAATAAAGTGTCAAATAAACAACGCGATAAAATCCGTATATAGCAGTTTAATTTCAAGGGATAGGTAAATTAGTGTATGTGAAAACGTGTATAAAACGTTTTGCTATCTTCCTCACGTGCCTGCGCTTAAATAGCAGTTACGTCACGATTTGTATCACGCATCCTTTTTCTGTAATTTGACAAGTACCCTCACCACCAGATTTGTAAATTTTGTTGGATTTAAACAGTTTTTGTACCCCAAATTATATAATATTAAAAATAATGTATCAGCTACTTATTGCAATATGCGTTAGTGAGAATTGGTGTTCATACAACCAGTGCTAATTTTCGTAATGAAATCTATTCGAAATAGAGATCCGATCTAGTGTCATTCCGGTCAAATATAAACTCAAATGCAAGTTATGTTACATTTCAATTATATTTTAATTTAGAAAAATAAAATTTGTAATATTTATGACACTAGATTGGAGCTCAAATTATTATAAGCTTTTTTTTAGTCATCACGCCAATTTTTTTTATTTAATCAGGAGCTGTTGAATAAAAAGGCTTTAGTCTGTCATTTAAAGTATTGGACATATATTTTTCTCTTGTCCCAAAAAAATAATAACAACGAAGATACGCGTTTAAAATTCGTGTTACGTCACTTGTCGGTACAAATTTTACAAACATATGACGTCACACAGGAACTTGAATGCGTTATCTTAGTCAATTTATATCGATTTGTTAAAACAAAAAATAGGTGTCCAATATTTTTTACTAATCTAAATGATGGACTAATTAGAATCACTTATTTTTAACCCTGTCATCATACCTATTCGCGCTCAGATTAAATATTCGAATGTTTGTTATTCGAATGATTATTAGTAAACGTATATCGGTACTATGATTTCGTATCTCTCTCGCTATGCAATATGTAATCTAGATTGTGTTTATTTACTATGTAATTTATTGATCATATTCTAGTCATTAAAGTAAATTGTGAATTAAATTGTGGTTTTATTTCCTCAATTCCCATTTTGCTATTTAAAATATTTAGTACTAGCTGTTGCCCGGGACTTCGTCCGCGTGGACTTTAATTTATTACCCAATACCTACTTTTAATTTGTTATCTAATTTTAATATATAAAACTACAACTAAAGAAATTAATAAGTCTAACTACACCTATATAGGTGTAGTTAGCTATATATATATAGCTAATACTTAAAAACTACCTACTAATATTTAGAAACTACCTAATATATCTAAAGAATTATATTATAATTATATATGGATTATTGTCGGCACTTTTATCAACTTTTAAAATGTATAAAAGTAGTTATAGTAGCATAACTACAGTAGATGGACATATGGTATCGCGGACTTTTTTGTAGATATTGATACGTTCTATAATACTGTAGAACATTTTTTTGTTCTATCATCAATAGTTTCCGCAGCGCACGTGATGACAGATTTTTTATGACTAATTTTCATACCTTGGGTTATATTATTGCATTTAAATTAAGGAGCCCTATTTTTTTTGAAAATGTAATATATCCTATGTCACTCAGTGAAGATGCAGCTTTCTAATGGTGAAAGAATTTTTGAAATCGGTTCAATAGATTTTGTGCGAAAACATTACAAACATACATACAAAAACACAAATGTTTCCTCTTTATAATATTAGTTTAGACAAACTCTGTGTTAAAGTTACGGGCTGTGACCTTAGTACATGACAAATATTTGTTATTGAAGCTATCCTATTGAAATTCTTTTGGTACAACAAACATTTGCCCTTGCAAATGTATCGCATAGAATGTACGAGCATAAAACACAAAACTATTTTGAATTGTGAAACGTAGCAAATCTTAACTGAATCATCCACAAATATTTTTTACATTTTCGAATTTAAACAAACCGCTATCAATTGAATATTTACTATATATTATAGTATATGATGTCCAAATACGTTTTGTTTAACTATTGTTACGCCCAGTGACATCTTACGGAACTACGTAGTACGGTACGAGAATCTTAGAGAGAATGCTGGTACTTTCTCGAATCATCGTACTGTTTATATACTGAGTACAGCGTTGCTAGAAAGCTCTAGAAGCGCTTTACCCGCGTATAAATAGGGCGCACGCGCACCGCCGAGTCAGTTTACAATCGTAAGCGATCAAGTGTTCATCGAAGCGAACGGAAGCGGAAATACTACGGAGTTTGAAGCAGTACAGTGAAAAAGTGAAGTATAGTGTTTGTTGTGTTTAAATTTAATTGTGTGTTTGAATAAAACGTGTTTTACTCGGTAATATTGTTTATATTGTTACGTGCTGGGTTCGACGGATAAGAATATAAACAATATTACCGACTACGCAGTTCCGTAAGATGTCAATAGATGGCGGTGTAAACTATTAGACGGAACCGCCGAGTCCCTCCCACAATGCCGAGAGATGTCACAGGGCGTAACAATATTCTTATCTGTCGAACCCAGCACGTAACACTATTAAAGTGGCAAACAATTATACGGCCCACCTGATGGTAAGTGGTCACCGTAGCCTATGGACGCCTGCGACACCAGAGGCATCACTTGCGCGTTGCTGACCTTGTAAAAACCTTTTAACGCCAATTTTGGAGAACCCCGTACTGTAGTCTTGTGGGAAAACCTCGGCAGGGAGTTCATTCCACAACCTGAGGGAGAAAATTCCTTTGGAACCGCTTGGAGCGGCACCAATTAGGTTGTAGGTGTGAGAATGAAATCCCTGCCGATGGCGAGAGGTGCGATGATAAAAAGTAGTTGAGGGCATCATCAGAACGTAATCCATTATATAAGCGTTATTTACCTACCTACCTTCCTCAAATATTATTATTATAGTTTAAATAACTTAATATATAAACAAAAAATAATGTTTAAGTTATACTTAAGTACCTAGAGTTTGAGTCGTTCTCAACATGTAAATCTAAATGCAGAAACCGGGGGTAAAAGTTGTAAAATTAATATATATTATAGATAAGTAGCATTTATATATAAGATAAATGACGAACAAATTGTCAAGCAGCTACACCAATTTACGTAACTATAGGTATGCCAGTTTACTTATAAGTAATTATAAAAAAACCATTGGGTCTAAAAATCACCATTTTGCACAGAGATTTTTTTTATGATTAAACACAGAGATTCATTTTTCGGACATAAGTAAACACTACACCGAATACCAGAAAAATACTAATTTATTTCAATCACGTAAAAAAACGGAGATTTGTTAAAATTGACGAGGGTGGCATGAAATTATTTTAACAAACGACGAGAATTACATTTTACGGATTAGTATACATTCAGTTACTTCAATATGTCTCGCTTCTGTGTTAATTATCTTTTTTATTATTTTATTCTATATTACGACCAATTTCGACTTAAAATAACGTAAATATATTTCCAGTTTGCGATGAGCCATACTCAAAGGGGTTATTAAATAAAACAAAAATATTAATTAAAGCGTGATTTTATTTACAAATAATACCAACAACGATGAAAACATTACAAACACATATTTCTTGAATACAACTTACCAGCGATGTTGCGAATATTGATATGGTAAATGTATATTTTCTATTTGTATTAAACAAAAAGTGTTGATTTTATTCACTTAACTGTGACCGCTTGTTTTGGCACAGTTCGCTCAACCGCAATCAAATATACATTCACCATAACAATGAATGTGTTTACAATTACTCCGTGTAAAAATATTTCGTGAAAATTTTACGTAAATTTGTACGAAAAATGCAAAAACGTAAGCTCGTGTTACGTGATTTTAAGATTATAACAGTAGAAATCTATCCAATTTTACAGCTTAAACGAAACATAAATAGTTATATTACAATTTGTCCATCCCAAATATTTAACGTATTGGTTGACAATAAAGATACATATTTATCAAAAAAGCACTTCAAATCCTCCATACAATTTGACTATGGCGGCCGCGCGCCGATTTGAATATGCGCCGCACGAGCTCTGTCATCATCTGTCTTACGCTCGACGCAGTCTTAAAGCGAGCGATAATTAACTATTTAATACATAACACATAACTTCGCCATAGGGTGGAACTCGAGACTTCTGCGTGGCAGTTCAACGATCTCCCACTAGGCTTTCTGTATATGGGACTGTCTCCGTAGCGGAGCGGTAGTGAATGCAGTGCATGAGGGGTACGAATCCCGGGTCGGGCCAACAGTTATTGGGTTTTACTGTTAAGAAATCTCAATAGCAGCCCGGAGTTAGGAAGTTGGCGGTGTTAGACGACCCTGTGCTTCGGCAAGCACGTAAAGCCGTTGGTCCTGCGCGTGATCTCTCTCCGGTCGTGTCGGTGACGTCACATCGGATCATGAGAGTTAGGGAACAGAGAGTGCACTTGTGTTTACACACACCTGTGCACTATGATATCTCTGCGATGGCTAGTCTCTGTAAAGATTGGCAGCCGTGACCGAAATTCGGTCTGGAGGACTTTATTATTCTTATGGGACTATAGGTGGTGATATTTGAGTGCAATTCACCTCTTCCAATCTCCTTGTGGATAAACGCGTGAGACTATGAATGTAGACACAGCGACACATCAACCTAGAGTGTTTGGACTTTGAACTATTAGAAGTTGAACGCTGCGAATCGTGCGAGAGAGTGCGTTATATTTTTGTTATTTTGTCTCATTCACGCTGTCGGGACGCGACGCTCTATCCTTACCATTACAGCGACACCACTATGCACTGTACCTTGTGTCTAATTCCTTTGTATCAGTAAAAAAGACGGTCAAGTACGAATCAGACTCGCGTACAGAGGGTTTCATAGTCATATATTATTAAGATTTAACAAAAAGCTTGCTAAATTAAATCTTATAGATAAAAAATTGTGTTTGTATCATTTTGTTAATGTACACACAGCGACACATCAACCTAGACTGTTCGGACTTTGAACTATTAGAAGTTGAACGCTGCGTATCGTGCGAGAGAGTGCGCTATATTTTTGTTATTTTGTCTCATTCACGCTGAACGGGACGCGGTGCTCTATCCTTACCATTAGATCGACACCACTATGTACCGTCCCTTTCCGACAATTCTCTATTTTGTATGTAGCGTAGTTATGCGTATATAGGGTGTCTAACTTGATGTGTAACCGTGTGTACATATCTCAAAAAATGCATTAATTAACTTTTATTAACATATTAATCAGATCTTTGAACTGTATTTAAATTAGGAAGGAAGCTCTTCTTAAAATTAAGCCACTCATATTCATCGTGTAACTAAAAAGTGTGGTCAAATCGCACTCTTAATAAAACAGACTTATTTGAGTGTTAGTCTTCACTTGGTCCGCGTGGATTTTATTTTCTTCGCGGAACCTCGTTTAGATTTTTGAGTATTTTTTTTTATTGCTATCGGTGGCAGACGGGCAAGTGGTCCACCTGATGGAAAGTGGTAACCGCTGCTCATGGAGTTCAGCAATGTCAGGACACAGCAAAGCCGCTGCCTACCGTGAAAGAAGAACTCTCTTTAAACCTCGTTTGAAGAAGGACATATCATAGCGCTCGGGAAACACCGAAGCAGGCAGTTCATTCCAGAGCTTGCACGTACGTGGGAGAAATGATCGCTGGAAGCGTACCGTCCTGGATTTGAACGCTGCCAGGTGATATGGATGAACCCTGTTTCGTTGTCGAGTGGTACGATGATAGAAATACTTGTATTACCTGTAAAACATTTGCATGCCAACATTACTTGCCGGAATGTGCTGTACTGTCTATTCAAAATTGTACCAACTTATATACCACATTTTCGCAAATAAATGCTATTATTATGTTTCTCTTAACACAGGTACTTTCTAACATATTATATTAGAAAATACCTGGCCCTTTGGGAGGCTTACACGGAGACATGGGTCCAACGTGAAGAGGCCCTTCGAGAGTTTTAATCAAAGGTGGGATGGAACACCTACAGCGGCACTAGCCGCAGCAGGCATAGGACTATTGCTACGTATGGATTTTAATATATGGGCTATGGGTATGGGTGTCTGGTGGACCGGTATATTGCTAACTATGGATGAAAATCGGCTTCTGCCCTGAATACTCTAATAGCATCAATGTGCATGGGCAGACGGTGACTCGCCAACTCACTAGATGGGCTCCCTGAATAGCAACTATAGGCATACACGCCAGCAGCAGAGGGCAACACCGGTGCGAGTGGCTAGCGGTGCGGCGCCGGTTTCACCATCACTATTATTATTATTACTTATTATAAACCTAATTTATTTCTAAAATGAAAGTAGCCTAAGTAACTCTTCATAACATCAGTGCCAGTGAAATTACCGTCAAAATATGTCCAGCGGTTTTTTTGAACAAACAGACAAACAAAATACTCGGAAGTTGTTTTTTTTTTAATTACCTAATATACTTTCATATGCATTTATTAAAAGTAGCAAAAGCAGTTATTTTGACATTACAAACAGACACTTCAATAATATTGTCTTCTATTTACGCGAATAGTATTCATTGAAATTAAACTGCTATATACGGATTTTATCGCGTTGTTTATTTGACACTTTATTACAAAATTTTGAAAATTGTTACACTACTTCTACTATTAAACTTTACTAATTTTTAAGCTAATTAAATTATTATTAAACTATTTAGATTTAATTTATTTTTACACTTTCCCCGACGTTTAATAGTAGTAGTAGTGTAACAATTTTTAAAATTTTGTAATAAAGTGTCAAATAAACAACGCGATAACATCCGTATATAGCAGACACTTCAATTTTATTTATTTATATAGATTTTGGTTTAAACTAAATTTAAACTTTGTTGCAACTACTTAAGACAAATATAATATTAGAATTTATAATCACACAAAAAGAGTTCAAATTGCCTTACTTTCAAAGTACGAGATACGATACTATTTTGTCAGCCTCGATGGCTTAGTGGTTAGTGTAACTGACTGCCACGCCTGAGGTCGCGGGTTCGATTCCCGCACAAACAAACATTTGTGTGCATGGACATGGATGTTTGTCTTGGTCTGGGTGGTTCTATATACATGTATTTAAAAAAAAAGTATGTATGTATTTTTATCCATTGTGTAGTACCCATAGTACAAGCTCTGCTTAGTTTGGGCTAGATGAAGTTGTGTGTATGTGGTAGAATATATTATATTATTATTATTATATTATATTTTATTAAGAGTGCAATATATAAAGACAAATCATAGATGCGCTACTACGTGTTAATACGGACACCTTTCTGTACGTTAAGTTGTCAGAACACAATGTCAACATGACATCTGAATTATAAATATAATATTATCACGCTCACTCATATTGGATATCGTACACTATCGTGTTAGTGTGATGTGTGAGCTCACACTACTTAGTATTGATAGTTTTTCTATAGATCTAAGTATGCAGATGGCACATTTATTATTTTAATCTTTGGTAATGTAGGTACTTCTATAATCAGACTGGCTTAGATCTAAGAGGACGAGCGGGTTCTGTCAAGTCTTTCGAATAGGTCGCAAGTCTCAGTAGACCAATAGACCACACTTATTTGCTACACGATGAATAGAAACTCTTAATACTATCATTTTTAACTAAATTATGCTTATTTATTGCAAGGTCTACTGCGGTCTACTGCGGTCTATTGTGGTCTACTACGGTCTACTCGGTCTTCTTAACGTTTTTAGCAGCTGACTGCTTCGTCTTGCATTCTTGGTAAATGCCGTCGAGATCGAAAGCCGCTTTCACGTTGTCTTTTGAGAATAGAAATCTGGAAAAGAAATAGTACAATTATGTGGACCTATCGCACTCTTAATAAAACAGCGACTTAACTCGAAATTTGAAAGTAAGGCAATTTGAACTCTAACTGTATATGTTAAATTCTAATATTATATTTGTGTTAAATCTTTGCAATAGAGTTCAAATTTGTTTAATCCAAAATACTGAGATAAGTTTCTGTTTTATTAAGGGTGCGCTATGTACATTATTTCAAAGTCCTGCCCTGGGAGTAATTCCTGTGTCACGGAGGACTTTACAAACATTCACAACAAACATTGTCGGCCTCTATGGCGTAGTGGTTAGTGTAACCGACTGCCACCCCTGAGGTGAGGTCGCGGGTTCGATTCCCGCACAATTCAAACATTTGTGTGCATGAACATGGATGTTTGCCTTGGTCTGGGTGTTTCTATTTATAATATGTATTTACAAAAAAAACTATGTACCTATAGTACAAGCTCTGCTTAGTTTGGGCTAGATGGTGTTGTGTGTATGTGATAGAATATTATTACACTTAGAGTCAATCACCGAAAGAGATGGATAAAATATTGGTGGAGATCAGCCCTTCCAATAATAACATTGGGGACAGGCATCCCGGAGTCCATGAAGTCAGCGCTAGTGCCCGTCGCCATATAAAAAGCATTAAGGAGTGAAAATATTGGTGGAGCTCAGCCCTTCCAATAATAACATTGGGGGCAGGCACCCCGGAGTCCATGAAGTCAGCGCTAGTGCCCGTCGCCATATAAAAAGCATTAAGGAGTGAAAATATTGGTGGAGCTCAGCCCTTCCAATAATAACATTGGGGGCAGGCACCCCGGAGTCCATGAAGTCAGCGCTAGTGCCCGTCGCCATATAAAAAGCATTAAGGAGTGAAAAAAGTATAATATTGTTTTTAACAGTATGGTTGGAAACCTGAACTCTAAGGAAAACACTTACTTCTGAAGCTTCCCAGTGTGATCAGCCTGTGGTCTTCTCATCTTCTCAACACCGTCAACGAACAGAAGCACTGTGGGTAACTGTCTGCTGGTGGGACCGTCCTGTACGCGGTACTTGGGACCAGAGTCTGGGTACCTGTTGAAGATATAGGGTGGTGTGGTGAGGTGGACTGAAGGTGTTACTGGTTCTCAAAGGTTGGACAATCTTCGATGAGCAGTAGGGATGTATATATAACCAATATAGGATAATATATTTTTTGCTGTTAAGTGGTGAAGTAATTTGTTGTGAGGATATCTGCATATAGATGAAAGATAGGTATTTATTTTGTGTGTGTACAAACACAATATCCACTCTATGAAACTCTTACAGTATGATGGGTCAGGTACACAAAGAAAATAGAGTGCACACTTCTCTTTGCTCACACAATTATTCAAAATAATATCTCCTATATAGTCTAATAAGATGACTATGACGGCAATGCAGTCTGGAGGCGCTCATAGCCAGTTGCACTCACTGATCGGTAAACGATTTGCAAAGTTAAGCAACGTTGGGTGCAGTCAGTCTATAGATGGGTGACTGCTTAGTGGTATTTCAACTGAGCGTCTCCGTGCTTCGGAGGGCACGTAAAAAGTCGGTACCGGTTGTTGTCGAATTGACAGCAGTCGTTAAGCCATGTCAGAGGCCTACAGGCGGCTTGAAAAACTCTTGACAACAGGTTAGCCACTAACCACACAAATAGAAAAGAAAGAAAGAAGAAGAGTCTGGAGGACACTAATATAATATAATAATATAATATATATATATATATACACACAGAAGAAAAGAAAAAGAAAAGAAAAGAAAAGAAACACTAGTAAATCTAATGGAATCTAATTAAACTTGTTTTCTATATATATGTACCAAATTCTGTCAATTTTTAAGAAGTTTATTGTAAATCTTCTTACCTGCCAACATCCAATTTTCCAAACTTCAAGTTATCAAGACCATAACTCGTAGACAGCTCAGCGAACACTGGTGCGAAGTTCACACAGGCAGGGTGCCATGCAGCATACAAACATATCAGGTAAGTGTTGTTCTTATGGTGTTTTAGCTCTTCCTCCAGGATTTGAGGGCCACGGAAGTAGGTTACTTGCTCTGGTCCCATGTAGGTTGGCTCTGGTAAGAGCAGTGCAGAGAGGATAAGGATTGCTCCATAAGGTAGACCATATCTGAAATTGATAAAATATGCTATACATGAGAAATGGCAGGTAGGGTGGTTATGGCCATGCTTATTTTGGATGATATATTGTGTAATATTGTCTTCTGTTTACGCGAATATTATTCATTGAAATTAAACTACTATATACGGATTTTATCACATTGTTTATTTTACACTTTATTACATAATTTAGAAACTGTTACACTACTACTAGGTACTATTAAACTTTACTAATTTTTAAGCTTATTAAATTATTAAAAGTCTTAATATTTAAGGGAATGGTCAGTCTCCTAGTGACTATGGCTGCTGGAAAGCAACTGATACGTCGGGGAAAGTGTAAACTTAAATATTAAATAGTTCTAATAATTTAATTTGCTTAAAAATTAGTAAAGTTTAATACTACCTAGTAGCAGTATAACAGTTTCTAAATTATGTAATAAAGTGTAAAATAATGCAATAAAATCCGTATATAGTAGTTTAATTTCAATGATATATTATGCTTACTTCTGCTGCCAAGGGGGGAGGTAGAGGTTAAGAATGACTCAAATCTTTCTTATGAACATTTAAACAGTCCGTAACTTAAACTTGAAGGGCCTATGAATTTAGTAAAACTGCAATACTTAAGCCAGAACATGACTACCGTTTTCAAATAGACAAATTGATTATTTCAACATTAGGTAAAATTCAATATCTAGAATCTAGATCATTAGTTCCCAAAGTGATCTAGGTGAAAGCCCAGGGGTACTCGGGAGACTAGACAGGGATCTACGTTGGCGTAACAAAAAAATAGGGGTCCATGAAAAATTTATTTGCTTTCGATAGTGAAGAACTAAAATGTTGGCTTGATTTCACCCATCAATGTAGCCAGATAATATTCTAAGGATCTCTGCAACTGTTACTTGTAGAAACTTGCATTTTCCATATTCAGTACCAGTGGTCTCAAACATACCGATATTTCCCAGAAGAGAATTAGTAAAAAGAAAAGGGCAGCCTGTAGAGATTTGATCAAATTTTGTTCAAGGAATACGGTAGAAATGTAGCTGCAGGGGGTCCACCAGAACCTGCTAAATTTTGAAAGTGGTCTATGGGATAAAGTCTGGAAACCTCTGGTATAGAGTATCCATTTTTGCCTGTCTAATTATTTCATGCTGCCTGCAATTAGTGACAGCAACCATACCAATTGATTTTAAAATAAAGTTCTCACTTTAAGCTTTGAAATTGAATCCATTTTATTAGTTATATAATTTATATTATGCAGTAGTAGTTGTAAAGGATTTATATTATGCAGGGTACTAAATTACCTGCAATACTTTAGTATGTGTTCAATTCCTGGTTGTGACAAAGTATACTAATATATAGTATACTAATAGCTAATTACACAATATCATATACAAATATAACGAATGGACGTATTCGACAGAGAACCAAAGTCATTGTCATAGCTCAGAGAATTAGCAAGCTGAAGTGGAAGTGGGCTGGCCTTATCGCGTGTAGAACCGACAACCGCTGGGGTAAACGTGTTCTTGAGTGGAAACCGCGAATCGGCAAACGTAGTGTAGGACACCCTCCGACCAGGTGGGATGTCGATCTGCGAAAGACTGCAAGCAGATGCTGGATGCGGCACGCTGAAGACAGGGCGCTATGGCGCTCATTAGGGCTATGTCCAGCAGTGGACTATTATAGCCTGATGATGATGATATACAAATAATAAAAAAAGCTTAATCCAGGCCTATGTCTATTATCTTTATAGGCCCATACAGTATTTATAAAGAATGATATTGAGTATTATAGCAGTTTTCTAATTGAAAACACTAACAGCATGGAATATAAAAGGTGTCAGTAGAATATAGGGTGTGAGCCGGTAGCTGTCTATGACTTGCAAAATATGTGGAGTTTAATCTATCTCTGCTTACCAATTCAAAGATATGCAGGCATGAGTCTGTGTATGTATGTGTATTAAATCCATAAACATTTAAATTGCTATGTTCAGCAATCTTATGCCGACCAGATTATTCATACTGTAACTAGATAAAGCCGAACTGTACTTAATACACACTGTTAGCATGCATTAGTACTGCATTGTCAACGATCTTGATTCTAAATTAGACCCTATAAAGACATACACAGATAATTACCTTATATCAGCGTAAAACCAGAGTATTAAATTCGCTATCTTCGTGTAGACGAAAGAGGATGACAAATAATTGACCATAGTCACACTTCCCGCCTTCCTTGTCCTCAACATAACGACAATAACTAAGAAAAACAGGATTTCCGTTTCCCTACTATCCAATTCGCACTCTACATCGGGGAACAAGAAATTACAAACATAATTCGTCCTTTTACACATAACGTAAGACATACTGAGTAAAATATTAAACCAGTAATATGGTTTTAATAATTGCTTTAGATCACTGTGGAAAGCCATGGCTTTATTATCAAATTTAATTCAGAATGCTAGAAAATTCACACACAGTGTGTCCGGCCGTAAATTATGAAACTAAGCTAGTGTTACACGGGCTATTATAAATATAGCAGCTCAGTGACAGCAGGACAGCAGCTGACATTTGTTTCAAGTGTGAAAGAGAAAGCGTTATGTCTACAATCAGCACGTTAATCATTTCTGATCGTGTATGAAGGTCTTTGGACTAATGTCATTTTTATAAATTTCGGCGTTTTTAGGCACCGGACGGCATTTGTACAGCCTAGTTTATTATAAAAAACCAAAATTCCATATTATGCCACAAATATTTATTTTCTTATAAATATTATGTGGTATAATATCCAATCTGAGTATGAACCGAATTAATCTTTAAATAGTCTTATATAGTCTCTTCATATCATAAACTTTGTGGGGGTTTTCTAAATGGGCCGTTGATTATAGTGCAGCCTGCTGAGTTACAAGTATTGGGTATTCGATAACTTTGTCTTTGAGGGACGACTACCTATACTTATTTACAAAGGCTACTATCAACGTAGAGTACTTAATAATAATAATAATAATAAAGTTTATTTCACCACACATAAAATAACAGTACATAGTTTTAAAAATAAAAATATTGGTAATAAAACTATAATTCCTTATAACTATTACAGTCTCACACTATGTGGTGACCAGCACCTTTGCTAAGTTGTTGAAACAACTTGTATTAAAGGTGCCAGGCCCGTATCCCTGTTGTAGGTACATTTAAGTAACAATTTATTGTTAAAAAAAAAAAACTTGATTTAACTCATATCGGAATTGTATTGAGAAGTTTACAGTAAAAAATAATAAAACAAAGATATGTGTTTGATAAGAGTATGTGGTTGGTGGTGTTTGGCGTGTGTGTGTGAGTGTGTGTGTGTGTCTGTGTGTGTGTGAGTGTGTGTGTGTGTCTGTGTGTGTGTGGTGTGTATGTGTGTTACGGATAAGTTAAAAGTAGCTGCTCAGTTTTGTAATAATTTAATGTTAGAAGGTAGGTTGTAACTTACGCGTTTTGTACTAATTTTACTTGATCGACGCGCGGTCTTGGGGGCCCTAATGCATTTTCTATTGTATTTCAATTCTGGCTATTGAAGGCATTAGGCATCCCATTATATACGCCAATGATTATAATCGATCTCAAATATAATAATATATCATAATGATTATGTATACTTAGTAAAATACACAGAGAACAGATCTTTATGTTATTTCATTAGATATAATACCGCTTTCAGAGTTCATTCTAGCATTACCAGGGCTCCTAGCTGATAATTCTATGTATTGCCGTCTGCTAACCATGTAGAAATATGACAATCGAACTAAAAAAGATTGTAAGCGAAACACTACTTAAATTATATTCAACTTTAACTTGACGTGTATTGAGCAGATCTGTTATAAGTAAATAAGTTAAATTACACAATTATTTGTCTTTTGAGAATAATTATTTATTTTCGATACACAAATAATTTAGGTTTTATTGTAATCCAGATCATTTTTTGACTTAAAAAAATGTCACCATACAGAAAATAATAGCCAAATAACCTTTATATCCGTATAAGTATCTTCTTCTCCTTAGCCTTTATTATTCCCAAGTCACTTTGGGTCGGCTTTTCTGGTCTAACGGATTTGACTGGATATCAATTTTTACACGGAGCGGCTGCCACCTGACCTCCGCAACCCGAAGGCTAACGATACCCTAAGGCTAGACCAGTGTCAGGATATTAGAGGGTACTGACTTTCCCAATAACGACTGCCATAGATGTTCATGGCAGCCGGGACCGACGGCTTAACGTGCTATTTTTTCATTATTTAACGTGCACTGAGCAGGCGATAATCGTCAATCAATACGCACATAATTTCGAAAAGTCATATGACTTCCGAAAGTCAGAGGTGCGCGACGTGGGTTCGAACCCGAGACCCTCTGCATTGCAGTCTGTTGGTCTCCCCACTGAGCTATCGCTGCTATCCTTATCCGTATAAGTATGTTAAAGGCTCGAGCAGACCGGATGCGTATGCGTAGACGTAAGCGTAGACGCGCACGTACCACTGAGTTGTAATGTATGGAACTGTATGAGACAGGACACACCGCTTGCGTAACGTAGACGTGCGCGTCGACGTAAATGCGTAGCCCTACGCAATGCAGCTCCCAAGACACAAACAGGCTGCGTGACCTACGCCGTACCTTACGCAGAGCAGAACGGCAACGTCGCGTTGATGACGTTGTATTCAATGGCGCGCCATATTGGACGTCACACCGAACAAGTTTGAACACGCACGTACCTTTGCTGTGCGTTGCCCTACGCGTGTAACTGCAGTCAGTTGTATTTTATTACAAAGTGGTGTTTTGTTTTGTTTTGATTAATAATGAATAGCGATAATAAAGAAAAACTTATTGAATTTGTGCGTAAATATGAATGTATCTACAATCCAAAAAGTAAAGACTACAAAAATGTATCGTATAAAAGTTTATTATGGGAGAAAATTGGAGCTACACTTGAAATACAAGGTATGTACTTATTTAGCTATTAAAATATGTAACAAACTTTTCTCTAACAGTAATTGCATCATTAGGTGACCTTGTGTTAGTGCGTCTTAGAGGTATTAATGCACTTTCTTCCAAGTTTGTTTGACTTGTTTCAGTTTGAATCTCGTGCATCATAATATCACCGTGTTTTATTCTTACATAATTATGTAAACAACATGCTGCCTTCGTAACGAGAATAGCCTTTTCGACATGGCATTCAATAGGTCTATGAAAAATCCTCCATTTTTCCGCTAAAATACCAAAAGTATTTTCAATGATACGACGGGCACGGCACAACCTGTAGTTATAATTTCGTTTTCTCGTATCATGTAAAGTTGTGGCTCTAGGAAATGGTCGCATTAAGAAGGTTTGTAATGCGAAACCTTCATCGCCGATAAGCACGTGTGGTACAGGTTCGTTAGTACCGGGCAGAGGTTTCGATGTTAATATTGTTTTTCCCTGTAAATAGTGTCGATAAAAGTCAGAATTTTCAAAGATGTTGCTGTCACTGTGTCGACCGTAGCTCCCAACGTCTATCATCGTAAATTTATAAAATGGGTCGGCAATAGCAAGTAAAACAATTGAGAAATGATTTTTATAACAATAATAGTTCGATCCACTATTGGATGGGCATTTTATCTTAACGTGTTTCCCATCGATGCTGCCGACACAGTTTGGAAAATTCCAAGTTTCTCTGTAACCCAATTCCGACTGTTTCCATATGTTATCGTCAGGGTTAGGCATGTATATAGGTTGTAAACTTTCCCAAATGGCTTTTGCTACCTCTTCAATGATTTGAGATACCGTGCTTCGTCCAATGCGAAACGAAAACGAGATGGTAAGAAAGGAGTCGCCGGTTCTGATGTATCTGAAAAATAAATAATAATAATAATATTAGTATATTTTGTATTTATTTAAATCTTTTATTTTTATTTTAGGTTCCAAAGCAAAGGATGCGTGGAGATCATTGAGAGACGGATATATTCGACATAAAAAAACAATCAGAGGGCAAACTGGTTCAAGCAGGAAATATTCAAATTTCACATGGAGTTCCCAGATGTCATTTTTGGACAGCACGCTCGAGTTAAGGCCTACAAGCACTAACATAACACCACCGCAACCAGGTTTCGATGCGCCACTCTCACCATCATCCTTTCCAAGACAGTCATCGCCTGTACTAATGCCCTCACCGCCTTCCCCGCAACCTGGACCATCGAGGCTGTATCCTGAACCTGAAGTTGATGACTCTTCACAATCACTATTAGAAACACTTGATTTACCTTCTTCAACACAATTGCAGCAGCCGCCAACAACTAATTTACAGCCATCACCGTCGCCAGCGACACGTACAACGAAAAAAAAGACTGACAACCGTAACTTGGTAGACAACGCCGATAGAGTCCTTGATTATCTTAAAAATAAAAAGAAAAGAGAATGGGATGAGGCTGACCACTTGTTCATGAGCTATGCTAAATGTTTTAAAAAATTATCAGTGCGGAATCAAGGTAAAATAAAAGTAGCATTAGCAAAATTGTTTGCTGATGCTGAATTGGACGAATTTGAAAATAATTCAACAAATGAGGGACTAAACCAAACGACCAGCCAACAACCATCGTCGCTAATGTACCTATCACCTGCTTATTCTGTAATGTCCGATGGATCTACTGAAACCATTTTCATAACAGAAGAGCAACAACCGATGCAACCTGTGTTGATAGCGGAAAGAACTTCTCATGAACCACCTCAAGACGACGACGTCTTTCTAGCCATAGATCTAACGAATCACAATTCGAATGAGTCGCAATAGTTTTGACGATTCCAACAAAATAGGAAGCATAATCAATTTAAACATTAGATATTATTTTCATTAGGTACTTTCATTTCTTAATGAAGAAGTAAATTATTATCATTCATTGAAAAACAAGATAATTAAGATACCTATTTATTTAAGGGTTGTGCAAATGATCATATATTTTGTTTCTTATTTGGTTTTATCACACAATTTGTTATTTGATTTTAAAATGAAAAAGTAAAAGTTACCTTAAAAAAATTGCTAGTCTTTCTCTTGTTGCAACCGCCTTCCTGTAGTTGGTGTCCAGTTTAAATATATGTGGTTTCACTAAATCATGCAATTCTTCAAAAGAACTTCTTGACATGTGGAAATACAAGTAAAAGCGATCCTCATACGATTCGAGTTCACGGCAAAGGTTATGATATTCACTATGTGTTTCTCTTCTTTCATTTATATCATGGACCCATTTTCTTTTTGCACACGCAGAAGTATTCTGGCACAATAGTAGTAATATTGCTTCTTCCTCGTCAGATGAACTACTAGGTCCATATACCCAATCTTCGTCAGACATCGTGCACAACGTAAGCGTCAAAAACAGTAAAATAAAATATGGCTGCCGCAGCCGAGCGCGCAATGGGCCTGCGTTGTGAGCTCGATTGCGTAAGCGTAAGCGTAGACGTATGCGTAACTCGGTGTGACATCGGGTTACGCCGTAACTACGCGCGTGAGTACGACGTGGTTACGTCGTAGTCACGCATACGCATCCGGTCTGCTCGAGCCTTAAATGTTAATACATTTTATAGTACCTACCTAATTATCTTACGTGGCAGGCCATAACGACCTTCTTAGTTTAACCAGGCTGTTCGACTGGGTAAGTAGCCTTGCAGAAGATGCAGTCACATCTACCTACTTCTTGTCTGTGCGTCAAATAACCTTGAGTTGTGTTCGCACGGTGAATTCCAGGCTCGTTAGGATACGTTATGACGTGGTCAGTTTACTAATCCTTGTGTACTGCCAATTAGCTCTGTTTTAGGCTCGGCAACACGCTACCGATTTTCTTATTGTTTGTAGCTGCTTATCAGATAGGCCATGTGCTGCTTTGAGAATTTACAACAAAGCGATAATTCTGTTATTGCAAACGTCTATAGGCAAACTATTAGGAAGCCCATATGAATGTTTGACCGTGTCACTTTAACCTGTCAATTGTTGAAAAACTAGACAGGCACCTATTTGTGTTTGGCAACCGGTGCGGATGCCGCTGCGTTTCAATAGGTTAATTATATTTAAAAAAGGCATACTTTATATATTTTTATTTTGAAGACGCTCGTGACTAGCAGTGGGACAATTCATAAATATGGCTGATATTATATTACGTTTTGACTAGATTTTGCTCGCGTTTCCAATAGCGTAAATGTACGATATGACAATTTTTTATTCTCGGGTAATGTGAATTATGGCCTTTTCTGTACCCCTGACATGTACCTATGCCAAATCTCATGAATATTTGTCGTGTAGTTAAGGCGTGTAAGCGTAACAAACAAACTCACATTCGCACTTGTAATATTAGCTAGGATACTTATCTGGTTTTGGACTTTTAAGGGAATAATCACACAAAAACGACACATTATAAAAATAAGTTTATTAGAGTAACCAAAAATCATATTTTCGTAATACATTCAATTTACGCGGTCATAATAAAACTGATTTACAATATCTGTAACTATGTTTTTAACTGTCATAGGCATATAATAGTGAAGATATATATTATTTATTTATAACAACAATATTGATTTTGATTAACTTTGGATAAGTCCATCACAGATAATATTTATAACTGCAACTACCAATACAGTCAACTGCCAACATATTTCCGATTTTGAATTTCAAACTATGGAAAATTGCATCGTTCTACCCTCAAGTACCTACCACTAGCAGCCTAGTCGTATGGCAACTTAGTTTACAGCTGGCATCTGTCAAGTTTAGGGCAAATCGAAGGCCTCACTACTGTATAAGTCACGCTTCGACAGAGCCACACCAACGACTTAAGAAAGCCATGATATGTAACTGAATTTTGGATGGAAACGTTACGACTTCGACTCAAATAAAATCTAACGGCTATGGACTGGTCTTGCATTTCTAATCTGTCATTGTTTCAATGAATTGAAATTTAATCCACTATAAGCTATATTTTGTACGTAAACAAACTCTTTTGATCAAAGCGTTCTATCGTCATAACGAAAAGGCATATCGATCTACAGCAAAATCTTGCCCTAATCGTGGATAATTGGATGGACAAAAAATTCGATATTTTACAAGGAATTTTATGGGTCATGGAAGAATCACCATTGCAAAATGTTTTCTTGTGCTATGTGCGCCTTTTCCATATGCTTTTTCAACTCATGTTTTCTAACGAAGCTAGCTGGACATTTTAAACAAGGCAATCTATATCCTTTATTATGTCTACGTTTAGCGTGCTCTGACCTTCGAGACGCCGAAATGAATTTTTCGCCACAATCCTCACATTCATAAGGCCTCTCACCAGTATGCCTCCGCCTGTGATATACAGCCGCCATCTTAGAAACCAGTTTCGCGCCACAAAGATCGCATTCGAAATTTCGAACGCGCGTATGAACAACAGTGTGTTCAGCCAATCGTGCGGGTGTGTAAAACCTTTTGCCGCACCATTGGCATTGATGAGGTCGTATATTCATGTGGATCCATATTATGTGGTTTTTGAGCTGTGGTCTTGAATTGTAGGTCTTTCCACAGTGGTCGCACGTGAATTGTGCAGGGTCGCGAATGTTTGACCGACGGTTTCTGGGGAAGCTTTGAGCGTTCGGTTTTGCATCTGGCTCGCACTGTGACCTATGTTCCCTGTAGCAACCCCGGTTAGTGAACTGAACCCCACATGCTCGACAAGTCCTGACCGCGTGCATCTGCGAGTGAGTTTCGAAGGACGCCTGTCTAGGGAACGTTCTACCACAATCTGAACAAGTCAATGCGCCCGCTTTGTGTGCTTTTTTGACGTGTTTCTTCAACTGTACCTCGTTTGTGAATAAATTAGGACACTGTTTACATAGGAAGGCTGTCTCGTTATGGACAGAAGATAAGTGGTCTTTCATTTCTTTGCCTCTGACGACTACTGAACCGCATATCTGACAAGCTTCTTTATGGCCACTGTTTTTTAAATGCATATTAAGGTAATAAGGACTTAGAAAGGTTTTGCCGCAATCGGGGCAGTGACACGAAGGACCTGACCGAGCTCCTCTAGGTTTCCTTTCGATTGGCTTTTTTGCGCCTCTATTTTTTAACCTATTGAGAATAGACTTGGCGTCGCCTTGAGTATAATCTTTGAAAGTCTGTATAGTAAGATCGCTTGGTTTTATGAAGGCGCACATTGATTTAACTGGTGGGATCGCCGCAAAGGGCAATATGGCAAGATTTTGGATTGCTTTCCACCACGATTTTTGGGAATTTCGGACGAAAAGACGGAACTCTTGGGCGGCTAGCGCTTTGCTGGCACACGCTACGCATGCGCCAACAGGTATTAGGGGTTCTTCTTTTATCTGTAAAAGAGGATACAAATGATAATACTTCATGATAAATAAAAATATATTAAAATAAAATATATATATCTACTTGGTACTTGCATACATTAACTCGTATCTAAATAAACATCTAGTGGAGAGATTTATACCTCAGAATCCAGGGCCAGTCAATGAATCTTTAGATAAACTTTTAAAATGTTTTTAACAATGTGTTAAAAATTTTTTTACGCAATCTTTGCTTTTAAAATGTTAATTAAAAAAATAATTATTTAATTTTCACTTTTCGTTTTATTTTATTTTTATTAGTTTCAAGTTATATTTTAAAAAGAAGAACTATTACAAACTTGTCCTTGGGCCTCAAGGGACTGCAGGTATAAAGGTGACAGCCTGAAACAGCAGCTGTTGAGGCGGTCCCTAACAGATTAGTACACGTAGCAACTAGGCTAAATAGCTACTTTTGTGCGTTTTGAAAAAAATAGTTATTTCCTATTTATGTATATTTATTATTGTGCAGTTAGTGCGACAAAAGTTAATTATTGAACATTTAAATCATTACAAAACAATTGTGTTTTCAAACTTTCACAATAGATAGTATGTATAATTTTGTTTTTTATTTATATTGCACGCTTATAAAAAACAATTATGAATACTCAATCGTATATGTCGGCGCGCAAGTCCATATAACCAATTATTTTAATACATCAATTTACCGCTAATTGACTTATAATCAGGTCTCTATTTATTTACCAAGTTTATTTCATGATTACCACATTGTTTATGCGAGTTTTACCAGATATTGCAAGAGTTGTAATGGTTTGTTCGAGACGACAAACTATTACTCATTATAATTTAAAAATTAATAAAATAACTTAAATAATAAATAAATAATTAACTTTACCGAAAGAGAAAGGACGATGACCAAATTTGTATGAGATCGGAAAAGTGGATTAAATTGCACTGTAGTTTGCTTAGAATGCAATGGTGGCATCTGTACTAATGTTACACCTACAATCCACATCAATGAAATCGATGACGACGACAGTAATGAATAATAATGTTATAATGTATATATAGTTTATAATATTTTATTTGTTGTAACCCGTTATTTTTGCGTAATATGAATAAATTAACATTAAAGTTACTATGCAAATATTATTTATTAGGTATAAAATTGAAATCTTTGCTCTAAACTGTTTTTCTCTTAATCTTCTAATTTTCAGTAAATTGTTGTTATAAATTGTTATTTCTTTTTTAAACATTTTATTTGAGCTTTTCAAAATGCAGTCCAACAGTTTTTATGAAGATTCATTGACTTGCCCTGGATTCCGAGACTTTACAATTTTTACGCCATACGGCGCTCCACTAATCGTTTATCCGAAATAATAAATAACACCTACAAATAAACGTGTTGTTATTAACTAAAGCCAATACCCCGACAAGCGAGTAGTCAAAATCCAAATAATACTGGCCAAACCAAGAGCAATGAACTGCTATTTCTTGCATCTTTGTCACTAGCATATTTCAATTTACACTGGCGGTGTTAGCCTAAAAAGAATCCGATGTTACCTTCACAATTGTTTCTCAATAGTATTCCTCAGTCTTTTAGTAATAGGATTTATCTCCCTTTTAGCAGGCATCACCTCAACTACAGTATAATGTACCGTCAAATAATGCTTTTTAAGTTCACATGGTCGCACAAAACGGGCGGAACACTGTTCACAAGCGTGAGGCATTTCTTTAGAGCCTCTATGACGTCTTTTCACGTGGTCTAGTCTTCTCGAAGAAGAAAGGAAGCGGTCTCCACAGAATTCACACTCGTATGGTCTTTCCCCCGTATGGATCCTTTGATGAAGTTGATAACCTAGCTCCGTACGCAATTTTGCGCCACAGTAACATTGGAATATCTTACGTTCAGTCTTATGAATTTTCTCGTGCGATCTCAAATGCGCGAGGGTAGATGTTCTTTTACCGCACGTTTGACAACAGTATGGGAGCACGTTAAGATGCTTTTGAATAATGTGAATACGTAATGACGGCTTTCTATTGTAAGTAACGCCACAAATATCGCACGTGAAATGTTTGAAGATTGGGTGATCGATAATCTTGCATTGTTTTTGGTGGTACTTGTAACATTTGATGTTTTCGAAGCTCAAGTTGCAAGACTTGCAGTGGAAGAGCGAATGAGCGTATAAATGTGCTCTTAACGCCCGTTCATTAGTGTATCCATTCCCGCAAACATTGCAGCAATGAGTATTTTCTCCGTGAGTCTCTTTCACATGCTTTTTCAAGTCTATTTCATCGTCAAATAACTTGTGGCAAACATGGCAGTCTATCACCATGATATCATGATCCACAGACATATGTCTCGCCATCTTTTTTTTGGATATAACTGTCCCACATTTGGTACAAGCTCGCTTAAGAGTATTTCTTAAGTGGTAGTTCAAATAATCTGGCATTGAGAATACTTTGCCACAATCAGGACATTTACAAGTTGCTGTTGGATCATGAGCGCGTTTTGGTCTTCGCGTCTTCTCTGGTTTATCCTGGTATCTTAAATTCAGTCTTTCCAAGGCAGCTGCTTTTGTTGGAACCTTGTCTACCTGGTCTTTTATTATAGTCTTTTCGTCTGTATAAAAAATAAAGTAGGCTTTGTCCTCGGCAGTCGGTGGATGGATTTGGGAGAGATAGGACGTCGCCTCCACCCAGTGCTGCGAAGATTGCGTACATAGGTTTCTGAAGGTAATTGCTGCTACTGTATCCTCGGAGCAGGACCTGCATATGCCGGTGGGGAGAGCGGCATCCATCTCCATCTGAAACGACGGTTTCAATCAGTCCGCTCCTCTTGGTTTAGTCTTGTATGGCAACTTTGCCAATCTTATGGCTTTAGGTTGGCAAATTTTGCAGAATATTGGCTCGTATATGTAGATATAGTGTGACAATTTTAAAGTGTTATAAGAATGAGTTTTCTACACATATATGCAGTTTAATAATGAGAAAATTCTTTATAGGGAGTTATTCAATTATCAATAATATAATAATACTAATCTTTATTTACTAGAGACACAGTTAAAAAGATGTTTAAATAATACAATAAGCACAGCATGTTTTAACATATAGATATTATATATTAAAATGAATAAGAATATGAGATAATATCTAGATATCATACTCTTCTTAGCTTTAAAAGAATTAAACAGGGTAATACAGTAGCTGACAAAGGTAAAGATACCTCGAAAAACTAAGGTAAAAGTTTCATTGTTTCATAGATATCTTGTAAAATACTGTGCTGAAATATTATTTCGGATAAACGTGATCTACATGAAAATAAACGTCTGAATGTTTGTAAACGAACTGATCATAATTTTCATACTATAACTTCACTTTCTTCGCGGAGTGCTTCGCCGGTGCCGACGCAAGTTACTCAATAAAAAAAATTAATGGCTTTTAAATTTTATTGCAAAATATATTTATTTACAAGCTATTAACAATTTGTATATTCTATCAATAACCGTATTTAGGCATATGGAACATTTATAATGCAACATTGTACTGGATAATGCATAACTGTGGCTGATTTATCAGTCAGGAAAATTTATGGTCATAATATAATTTTGACAGCATATATAACTTGATATGTTCATACTTTTTAAAGAATATAGAGAAGAAATATATAAATTATTTTACTATTGTAAATAATGAAACATTTTACATCATAAATGCAGTAAAAATGTTTATTATATTCTGGGTGAGACAAATGGTTTCAGGGCTCTAAGACTTCAGATGTCTCCGATGTTCTGAAGAAAGGTCAGGTTAAGAGTATTATAAACAGACGAGGGTGCTTGTACAATACTAGTTAATAAAGCATAGCGGTAGGCCAGGATCGTTGCAGGTTGAAATCCAGAAGTGTCTCTGAATGCATTAACTTTAGACAAATATAATACCCTCTAGTTTCAGCAGATAATTTGAAATCCTCTTATAGGGACTGCCACTGTATCTTTACATGGTGAGTGATGGAGAGACAATGAAGTAAAGTGATTACAGATAAATTAGTATTTTTAAATCAATGTATTATTTTATAACCAAAGTTTTAACGACATCCAATATTTTCTTCCTACCAGCAAAAGTTTTAGCGCTCTCATGCATCTTGCTATGTCTTTGATACCCTCTTCTTGTGCTGAATTTCGCTCCACAGACACACACGAATCTATCCAGAATCTTGTCGTGTGTGTTCCCGTGCTCAATCAAATGTGTTCGATTGTTAAACTTCTTACCACATCGGTCACATTGGAACAACGATCCGACTGTGTGATTATGCTTAATATGCATTCTAAGTACATTTTTTTTATTATATGCCTTACTACAATAATCACAAACGAATTTAGGCTTGATATTTTTGTGTTGGACGCATATTTTCTTATGGTTAAAGAAGCAAGTGCGGTTCGGTAACCATTTTCCGCAACCGCAGGTCACTGGTTTGTGTTTATGCATATGAGAGTTCAAATATGAAACGTTTGTAAACGGCATATGACAGTCGATGCAGACCACAGTCCCAATTTCGTGTTTCATTTCATGGGAGTAATAAGCTTTTTCTTTTTCGAAACTCTCGAAGCAAATAGGACAAGAAAATACATTCAAATTGTGTGTCTTAGCATGCTTCACGTACTTCGTTTTATCGATGATCTGACGACATTCTCCACACATCTTCTTCTTCAAATTACCAATATGTTTGTTGAATTTGAATAAGTCGAAAAACAGCGCAAGGCATTCGGGGCATTTCATTTTGTTTTCAATTGTTGTTGAATTTTTCTCTGTACGTGTTTTGTAGTGCATATGGCGGTGTAGACGAATTTTATAGCGTTTCAAAGCTTCTTTGCGGGTTCTAATTTTATCGGAGGGACACCGCGTAGTGTCAGTCAGTGTATTAATATCTTTTCCAATACGAATGTATGCATTTTTAGTTTTGTTTGAGACATTAAATTTGAGTAAATAGTCTGAGATTTCACTCCATCGTTTAGCTGAGTTTCTGCATAAGTTTATGAAGGGTATCATGGATGTTAAGTCGTTTTTGCACTGCCCGCAGAGTTTGTTAGGCAGCGGTGGTGTACGCTCGACCTAAAACAATGACGGGTCTTCAGTGCTTTATCGGAAGAGAAAGGAATACCAGGATTTTAAAGTGCCAGTATCTTAGGTAATACATAATCAGTCTTAGAGAAGAAAATCGTTTATAAATGTTTTAAGGGAATTCTGTACTATTTAATTATTTTGCATATGCCATAATTTGACACAATTACTTAATATTTATTTTAGTGTATGTTAAGGAAATGAGTTCTTGTTCTGTTGATATTTTTTTAACAGATATAGAGAATATTATGAAATTATCTCTAAAGACACACATTGGAAGTCGTATCTCAACTAAAATGTTCATGTCTTTAAGATGTTACTTAAAATTCACTTAACGTTTAGTAATGGCCGAAACGATAATCTAATTATACCCCAGCAGTACTCTCTCTTGTTCTAATGAATTTACTCAACCATTTGCGTTAAACTCCCTATCTTTTCTGATCTTTCCACTGTCTCTTGATGCTTTCTACTATGGTGGAGTAAACCACGGCAGCTACTAAACTTCTGATGACATATATTGCATTCAAATTGTAACAGTTGCTCTTTGCCTTCACCATGAACAGAGTTAACATGCTTTTTTAAACGGTAGGGTAATCTAAACCGAGCTGGACAGAATTCACATGCATGTTTAAGAACTACTTCTGTATCTTTGTGACATTTTCTTATATGTTCTGAACGCCTAGATGAGGCTGTGAAAGATTCTCCGCAGAATTTGCAAGCATATGGTCTCTCTCCAGTATGGAGGCGTAGATGTTGGCTGTAACCTAACTTAGTTTTGAGTATGATACCACAGTGGCCACATTGGAAAGACTCTGTTGATACATGCTTTTTGACATGTGTGGTCATATGTGCAGCTGCAAGTAACTTCCCACAGTATATACAAGGCCTATGTGTGTTTTTCATATGTACTATTTGTATGTGAGCGGCAACGAATTTTTTACCAGCGAATTTCTTATTGCAGTAGTCACATATACATTCAGAGTCTACACTGCCTCGCATACCAACTTTAATATTTCTATTCTTCTTCTTTACCGTAATAGTAACTTTAGTTTTTGTTCTATGAGTATCTGTACGATCTTTGTCTAAGTTGCAGCAACGTTTCACATGATAGTGATAACATTTCTGGTTTCTAAACAGTTCATCACAACCTGGACATCTCTTTGGTGTGTGAACCGACAAATGAGCATAGTAAGCATGAGAGCTTTGGAAGTTGCGGCCACATTCTCCACAAGTGCAAGCTCCAGAAGCATGTGCTTTGCCCAAATGTTCTTTATACTGCTTATAAGAACGGAACATAGCGGGACATTTTTTACACGCATATGGTTCTCTGTGATGTGTCTTTATCATATGCTTCACAAGGTCTTCTCTAGTCATGATTTTAGCACAAATATGACAGGCACGTTGGTAATCCGATGATTCTTTTAAATGTTGGCACAAATGCTGTGCATACAAAAACCGTTTACCACAAAACGGACACTGACATTTATGACTTTTATTATTCTCCTCTCTTGTCCTATAGGTAAGCTTAGGTATCTCAATTTCCTTTTTAATTTTTTCATTGGTAATAGATATAGTATTCTCTGTCAATATAGCAAGGATCTTATAGCCCATCTCTGGTTTACTCGGCAAGTTGTTTAGTAGTTCTAATGTTGTATCCCATTGTGTGGTTGCTCGCCGGCAGAATGTTCTGAAGTCAGCTGCTTCTAGGGCTGATACAGAACAAGTGGAGCAGAGTCCTATGGGCAGCTCATCTTCCAGCGGCACCTGCAACCACCGTACTAGTCAAACGGCCAATAAATTGTATTCATTGAAGCTTCTTTAATTATTAAATGTTCAGTGTCCGTTTTATACAAAGGTTCATTCCTAATGCTAAAGCTTTCTTGTATATATTTTGTAAGAATTTACTCTGGTGACTATCATTCATATTTATATCAAACTAGGTGTATTTATCAACCATAACAGCATATTATACTGCATGTACAGAATTCAGACTATTTTACATCTACTTTTTGGTTATAAATTTACATGAATTTTTCTCCTCCTGGCTTAACATTGAATTACTATGAATTATCAAAACCAATAAGTAAATTTTTATCTAAGTAATATTTTAGTTATACCACCAAATATTTAATAAATTATTATTTCTTTATAATATAATATTAAATGAATAAGTATATTGTTAGGTACGCATTTTCTTTTACATTATTTACTGATTTTCAAGTCAATACAACGAGATGTGACGTCACTCTAACTAGCCCCGTAAACACAATATAAATAAGAGTATCGGAAATCCTACGCGTAATACTACTTTCAGAATAATTAATCTTCATTACAATGGTACATAAATATAAACTAAAATACGTGAAAAGCTGCAACATGTAACGAAATTATTTCAAATCACATTATTTTATTTTTCACCGAATTATTAGACGCCATCTTGCGACCACCACGGCGGGAAGACGCCGTTCCGTTATGCACAGAAAATAAACAAATCGTTACATGTTGAGCTTTTGAAGGTGCAAAATTTAGCTTACCTCGACTCCTGTAATGACTTCCAGTAGTTCAGCAAGCGTCACAGGCTTTTCTCCGTCCATCATGACTGTATCTTCCAAGTGAACTTGCCCTTCCGACGTATCTCCCATACATATTCGGCATCTATCTGCTCCATCTCCACGTACTATATGCGATACCAAGGCTTTGATATCCACTTGTCTAGTCATATTTTAGCGATTTTTGAAGTTTTTTGAAGTCCAGCCAATTTATCAATTATTTTACTCAATATTACAATTCAACACATGTAAGTCGGCGCAATACACTTTGACGTTTCTAGTTGTAGTGATGTGCTCAATGCTGATTCATTCATGATGTATAATGATTCTAACCGATTTTTAAAGTTAAACGGTACAATTTTGATATTATTATTTTTTACAAGATTATGCTATTACCGTTTATTTTTTTAGATCTTCGTTTTGCTAACAGGTTTTTTATTATGGAGTTCATATATTAATACATATACAGATTTACGCCTGTTTCCCAGAGGGGTAGGCAGAGACTATTATATTTATATTATATTATATTATATTTCCATTTGCTACGATCCTGACATAATAACCTTTAAGCCTCGTATCCACTAGGCAACATTTGAAGCAGTACATGTTGCACAACGTTGTTGCTCATGGCAACGCGGAACTTTGTTTAGCAACGTATGACCAGTTGTCGGCAACATGTCGCCAGAGTTGAATCAGACAAAGTTATTTTAGTCTTGATTTCACCACACTACGGACATTTTTGTGCGACACGTCGCGTCTCCACTTGAAAACATTTAATGCTCAACTGCATGTTGCACGGCAACAAATAACAAGCCGCGCGTCGTGTTTGCTGCTATATTTTTAGTGTACAGCTATCTCCTTTATAGGCAAGACTTTTATATAATACCTAAGATAATTTAGTCATACGTGTTCTAATGAACAGTCAAATAAAAATATTAAATATTACTTACTCGGCACCCGTTTCTAAAGAAATTCTTTTCAAAATGATTCAATGATATTAAATCAGTTGTACTATTATTATCGATTAGTGCTTCCATAGTACCTGTGACAAGATCAACTCTAGCAAGTCGTTCCATTTCTCTTCACAAAATCAGCCAATCACAGTCGCGTTTAGTTACTACTTCAAATTCCTGAATACCCCACATCCATAATAGAAAACACAGGAATAATTTATTATGGATACAATAATGTAGTATTCTAAAAGGTATAAGCAATTTATACTTAAAATTTCCAGCAAGTTAATGCTATAACAGTCCATTATTACGGCAAAAAAGCAAATAATGAACTTTTAAATTCTTTATTGTTTACCCTGAACGCGGGATCTCAGTATTTAGCCTAACGTATAGCAACACTATGAATCATCTGTCAAAGTCATTCATTTTATTTGTGGAATAAACTTAGTTCAAAATGGTAAATTAATTTATTTTTTCTGTTGTAATCTATCACTATTTTTAACTTTGAGTAACACGGTGATGTAGAGCAATGTGTAAATAATTAAGATCCACCTATATTTTGTGTGACTTATGTGTATTTTCTTGTGTAAAAGTGTTTATAAAGCCGAAAGGTTAAATTTCGAAAAATCTTCAGTTTTTCTAAATAATTTCTAAATTACTTGTGATAAAAGTCTGATATGGGTATGATAGATACTACACTTCCTAACAAGAACAATTAAATCTGTTGTCATTTATAATTATACGTATTTTTTCATTTTTCGGCGTTTTGTATCCGATGTTCAATTGTCTATGAACAATGACTTCAAGAACCAAATGTTCACATGACTTCGATTATAGCTAATAAAATACCACAAAAATGTCTGTTGGGTTATGAAAACGAACTAAACAATGTGTAATATACTCGGTAATTCTCAAAAATGTATGAAACAACTTATTTTAGAGGAACTACCTAATTTATTTTTTCAGTACTATTGCTTATCATTTCTTTTAGTTTTAGCAGTTTATATTTAGTTGATTATATTTCAAATATTCAGTACTGCGACATATTTAACTTAGTCATTTTTAAAATAGCTAAGTGACTGTTTGCTGGCACAAATATTTATTTTTAATTTTCTATTGCATGTTGTAGAATTTTAATCTCTACTAAGTAATGTAAATGAACGGGGTTAAGTTTATTAAAGTATAATGATTAAACTGTAATTTAGATATGTTTACCTGCCGATTTTTCTAGAATATAATTGGCAAACGGCACAAATATAGTAATTTAGTTGGAAATTACATTTTTGAGCCGTTTGGGGTGGAAACCCTAGGTTCATGGGGTCCGAGCGCTCGTATTTTGTACAGGGAGATCGCAAAACGCCTGATCAACGTTCAGCGTGATCAGAAGGTCGGTCTTTTCTTAGCCCAAAGAATCACCATTGCCATTCAAAGTGTCAATGCTGCCAGTCGTCTGGGCACGCTACCAGCTGATAGCTATGCTGAAGAATTCTATAATGCCTAAATCATTTTTGTTAATTAGGTAAATATATTGTAAATATTGTCCTACAAAAAAAAGTAAAAATAAACAATTAAAATTGGCTAAATAAGTGGTAGGCAGATTAACAAAGTTAATCTTAATTTATCTGTTGTATATTGGATTACTGATTACCACATCTAAATTGGTTTAGGTGTTGCACAGATAAGCATGCACAAACACAGGCAAATCTGTTAATGCTTTTGTGCATTAAAATATAAAGTTCAGTGTTGTGTAGCCAATGATTATAAGCTTACGGATCCAATTTCTGAATGGCTGTGTGGATCACTGATAGTAGATATGAGGCTTACAATATTGTGTAAAATATTATAAATATTTTACTTTTTAGACTTGTGTAATATATGCAATTTATCACAGATTTATAGTCACTAGGCGTAGTGTGCGAGTTATATGTGGTCATGTTAAGGTTTATAGATGTAAAGTATCATACAGATAATAATTTACCTATACTCTGTCCCAATAGAATTCATATTTTATGTAAACAATCGTTTCATGCCTAATTAAATATAAAGTCATTTGGATAATTCAAACTCTCTTTGAAAAGTAGTTAACGAATACAATAAGCTGTATGAAAGTCCTTCTTTTGATAAATATCCATAAATTTATTTTACAGAAAATTATTTTATGAGAACTGTCTCTTAAAGTTGTTTACCTTTTTCTCAAATTCTATTGGGATTGACTGTCTATATAAACAAAATTTGTTGTAGTACCTATATATGAAAATAATTTAAACATGGTTCTTTTCTTTATATTGTTATATTGCTAAATCTCAATTCTGAAGTTTAATTACTAGTTGTAAAAGTGAGTTCTCATCTCAGTGAAATATTTGTGGCGCTCATAGCCAGTTGCACTTACTGATCGGTAAACGATTAGCGAGGTTAAGTAATGTTGGGTGCGGTCAGTCTAGATGGGTGACTGTTTAGTGGTATTTCATCGAAGCATCTCTGTGCTTCGGAGGGCAAGTAAAATGTCGGTCCCGGTTGTTGTCAAATTGACAGCAGTTGTTAAGCCATGTCAAAGGCATACAACAGGTTGGCCACTAACCACATGAAAAGAAAGAAGAAAGTGAAATATAAATTTATGAGAAAATACTATTTAAGCAAAATTATACAGTTTCTGACATTACAGTAAAATAATTGTTTAATTTTGCAGCAACCACAAATCTTAGTGCTGAAGGAGGGGACGGACCAGTCCCAGGGCAAGCCGCAGCTCATCTCCAACATCAATGCGTGCCAACTCGTTGTCGATGCTGTATGTATTATTTTATATGTAGATTTGATATATAGTTTAGAGTACTGATGGGCTCTGCATTAACATTTAACAGAGTAGATCAAAATATGACACAATATGTAATAAAGAGGTATCTTCCACCTTCATTTACTAATTTTTCTCCGTAGAGAATGGGATTTTCGTAATAAAAACCTAATACTGCTGAATAAAGGAATCAAATGACGGTGTTTCACTGACTGGATAATGATGTGGGTGAAGCTGAATATGAAAGATATACATACATGATGCAATGCCTATCTTCCCATGTGTGAATGCAGTGCACATACTTTAGTGTTATTAATAAATTTAAATACACTTCTTGCTTCTTGGTTCAGGCAAACTTCTATTGGGTTTTCTGTTAAGATATTCAGTTTAATTTTTTAACCATTCTATGTATGTACAGGTCCGTACAACCCTCGGTCCCCGGGGCATGGACAAGCTGATAGTGGACCACAGCGGCAAGGCTGTGATCTCCAATGATGGAGCCACCATCATGAAGCTCCTGGACATTGTCCACCCTGCTGCCAAGACCCTGGTCGATATTGCCAAGTCACAAGATGCTGAGGTATGTGGATATAATTAATACTACATTTTGCCGGTTGCAAAATTTTAAGGCAATCGGTCAAGTAGTTAAGACGGGAAAGTAACAATCAAACTCATAATTGCAATCATAATATTAGTTAGAAGTACTTTGTCTTGACCCCATAGTAGTAACTGCGAATGGTATCTAAACTAATATTATAAAGAGGAAACATTTGTGTTTTTGTATGTATGTTTGTAATGTTTTCACACAAAAACTACTGGACCGATTTCAAAAACTCTTTTACCATTTGAAAGCTGCATCTTCACTGAGAGACATAGATTATATTACATTTTCAAAAAAAAATAGGTATCCTTAATAAAATGCAATAATATAACTCAAGATGTGAAAAAATTTGTCATAAAAAATCGGTCATCACGTGCGCTGCGGAAACTATTGATGATAGAATAAGATGTTCTACAGTATTATAGAACATATCAATATCTACAAAAAGTCCGCGATACCATATGTCCAACTACTGTAGTTATGCTACTATAACTACTTTTTTACATGTGTGGTCTATGAGAAAAAAAGTCTGAAACCTCTGGTATAGAAGTATAGCTGAATAAATAATATATATATATATATATATATATATATATATATATATATATATATATATATATATATATATATATATATATATATATATATATATATATATATATATATATATATATATATATATATATATATATATATATATATATATATATATATATATATATATAAATTGTTTGTTTGAACGCGCTAATCTCAGGAACTACTGGTCCGAATTGAAAAATTATTTTACCGTTGGATAGCCTATTTATTGAGGAAGGCTATAGGTTATATAACATCACGCTACGACCTACGGGTGTGGCGAAGTAACTATAAACGCGGGTGAAACCACGGGCCACATCTAGTTATATTATAAGAATCCTAACCAAACATTATAAACACGAATGTGTGTTTGTTACGCTTTCACGCCTGAACTACTGGACCGATAATGAAATTCCGCATATACTTATCAGACGTACGAGAAAGGACTTTCAAACAAAATGTGTTAAATAAATAAGGAACACCCAGATTCGGAATTTTTGTATCATATGGTGATTGAACCCCCCCACAACATATTCGATGATTTAATATATAATTATTTATTTCAGGTGGGAGATGGCACCACATCCGTCGTGATCCTAGCCGGAGAACTGCTCAAGAGGCTCAAGCCTTTCGTAGAAGAAGGTATGTTATTATTCAATATACACCAACAACCTACTAACAAATACATAGATGTATATTTCGTAGATATTACTAAATATGTCCACAATACCAATTCTGATTTTGTACAGTTTCAAAATTGGTCGCAAAATAAGGTAGTCATTATACTCTGTCCATTCGTCTATTTTCTTTTTGACAGTTCTCAGGCCTACGAAATTTTTTTTTCGGAATAATCTACTACATTAATGTAGTACTTTATTGACGGGTAACGCCCACTTAGTGAAGTGCCCTGTGCATAACAAACGACCAAAGACTATAGAACAGGTCTTGAAATAAGATAAATCAAAGATAAGAAAAAGAAAATTTACTTTGTGTTAGTTTTGTTTCTGTAAATTAAATAAAATAGTAACTATGACTCCATGATTATATTATTTATAAGTATAAATATTTTAATTTTAATGATTTATTATTTATATATTTATTTACTTATTACGAAATTTAAAAAAATACTAATAAACGAATACTTATTATTTATACTAAAAATATGTCGATGAATTAAATCGATTGAAAGTTGTTCTTAAATAAAATCGATTATTTCAAATCGAATCGGTCAAAAAGAAAATAAACGGATGGACAGAGTATAATAAGTTGAATTTGGATATCAAAATGGGTTGGTAGTTGGGATGTGTCGCTTTCTCGCTCACACAGGTGCGCTGAAATAGCGGTTACGTGGGATTGTATCGTGCATCCTTTTTCCTGATATGAAATGCTTGCTTATATAGTTAAGAGTAGATTTCAAAAAGTCGTAATTTCGGTAATGGTAACTATTAGACTTTTAATAACTTAGAATTGCTGTGTGGCGACTCCGCACAGACGAAGAAGTTCCGCCTACATTTAACAGATGGCGATACAATCGCGCTTAACATGACGTCATACTATTCTGCATCGCGCAAGTGGAGTTTACACAGCGACTAAGTATATATACAAGCAGCGATAGCTCAGTGGGGAGACCAACATACTACAATGCACAGGGTCTTGGGTTCGAACCCACGTCGCGCACCTCTGACTTTCGGAAGTTATATGACTTCGAAATTATGTGCGTATTGATTGACAATTATCGCCTGCTCCGTGCCTCGGAGAGCACGTTAAGCCGTCTGTCCCGGCTGCCATGAACATCTATGGCAGTCGTTATTGGTAGAGTGTCGACACAAAAGATCCCACTGGGTCGAAGTGTCGCCGGTCTGCACTGACTGGCCCCCACATAAGATAGATAGATAGATATATACAAGCTCCCGACATCAACCGTCGGGCAGCGGCCCGCCAGGCACTATCTCAACTAGCCTGGTCGGAGAATCCTCCCTTTGTGTTGGAGGGACTTCACAATCTGTTCCTCCACAACTGTGTATGTAAAAAATGGTGTCTGTGGTGCAGCGGTAGTGAGTGCTGTTTTGAGGCAATGTTATTGGGATTTAAGAAAATTTCAGTAGTACTATTGCCATGTTAAAACAACAACAAATAAATAACAACAAGAAAATTGTGTTCTACAGCCGAAGGTTGCAAAAAAAAAACAATTCTATTTGACTTAATTTAATTAGAATAAAACTAATATTACAATAAGTTGATTGATTCGATGTTGGAATTACAATGAATATACCGTCATGCTCACTCAAATGTCATTGCTTGTGGTGTCGTCATGGGCCGGATCGATCCCTTCCCTTCCATATGGCGAAGGGGGCGATGGCTGGCCCATGCGTCTTACTCGTGAACGGGTGCTACTTGTGGTGACTGGTCGACCTTGGTATCGTGGAATTCGATGATTTACTTACTACATTTTTATTTAAACAGTTAGATTAAACTACGGACTACAATCATGCCTTGCCTTGATTATTAATGTACATGTAAGTGGATGCTCCTATTTACCATACTGCTGCTTTAGAGGCTACCATCAAATTTTATTAAATGCTTGAGAATGTTCAGTAATAGTTTATGGAGAAATGGTTGCAGCACCTTACAGCTCTTATGATTTGTAAACAAAAACTTGGCGATTAAAAAGAGTGACCATGAGTTTCTTGCCCGTTCTTCTCATGAGCCCTACACCCTTGCTTTGCTGAACGTGGCAGTAAATGTAAATTCGCAGAGAAAAATTGTGTAACTTGACATTCATAAGTGTTACCTTGTAACCTAATCTGAATAAATTTATTTTGAATTTTGAATTATATCTTATTAGCTAGAAGGTTCCCACATTCTTGGATTGACGTCAGTGAAGTCATATTCCGCTGATGCTGCAAAAGGGTGACCTAGTGCCATGTGCACCGTTGTTGTTGCGACATGCCGAGTGTGCATATTGCATGTATTAGGGTTCCGTAACAAGAATAATAATAACAATTTGTTGTTGTTGTTGCTTCTTTGTTCTTTTTATATTGCATTGTTCAGCAATGATTATGTTATCCTTAGTTCTAATCTATTGTTGTATCTCTAGTTATATCTAACAGTGTACTTTTAATTTTAATGTGTGTATCTAGCTATAAGGTACAATGGGATTGACATATCCTTATGGATAAAAATACCAAAATAAACAAAGAAAAAAAAAAAATGTTGCATTGTAACTATGCCGGAAAACGGCAATAAACGCGTTCCGTCTTACGTGGGATCTAAAACTTAAGTTGGTTATTGCACAATTGGCTATCCTTGTCGCATCTAAAACCATAAAGCCTCGCTGATTTCAGCATCAATGGGCCCGGCTCGACCGGGGAAGGACTACCCTCTCACAGAATACCGACGTAAAATATAAGTACTCATACTGTTGTGTGTCGTTCTGTTAGTGAGAGTGCCGGAGACTAATCACCCTCTTTCCGCCTTCCCGCTCCTTCTCCTTCCCATTTCCTTTTTCTCTTCTTCCTTTGCTGACGGGTCGGCAACGCGCAAGTGTTGCAGGCGTCCATAGGCTACGGTGTTAGCAACCTTAGTCGTATATAAAAAAAACCTAGCGAAATGTGAGTGTAATTCAACCCTCCCCCTACAGTTTATGATGAACTTAGCTTGTGTAGCCAATGATTATAAACTAACGGATCCAATTTCTGAATGGCGGTGTGGATCACTGATAGTAGATATGAGGCTTACAAATTAACACTATGTTTTAAGATTGCGGTGAGCAAAATGTGCCAAAACAGGCGGTCACAGTTAAGTGAATAAAATCAACACTTTTTGTTTAATACAAATATAAAATATACATTTACCATAACAATGAATGTGTTTACAATAATTACTTCGTGTAAAAAACTTAAAATTATTAATATATTCGCCTACAAAATTACGTAAATTTGCACGAAAAATGCAAAAACGTAAGCTTGTGTTACGTGATTTTTAGATTATAACAGTAGAAATCTATCCTATTTTACAGCTTAAACGAAACATAAATAGTTATATTACAATTTGTCCGTCCTAAATATTCAAGTTATTGGTTGACAATAAAGATACATATTTATCAAAAAAGCATTTCAAATACTCCATACAATTTTACTATGGCGGCCGTGCGCCGATTTGGATATGCGTGGCACAAGCTCTGTCATTAACTGTCTTACGCTCGGCGCAGTCTTAAATACATAGGTGTCCCCGAAGGGGTGGGGTAGTCAGTAGTATATTGCACTTGCATTTCGTTACTTTATGTAAAGTGTATTAGGGGCTTAATCTATTGCTGACCAAGAACATCTCAAGAGACAAAAATTTCATAAATCTTTCCGAATTGGATATTGAAATTTCATAATACTGTCCGAATTAGAAATTAAATCTGAGGTTTTATAATTAGTCGTAATTGTAACTTTGCTACAGGACTGATGCCCTGTTGTTTTATTCAGAGTAGCAACGTACATACAACATAATGGCCAGTTTTACAACTATCAAATTAAATTTATCCGAAAGATAAATCACATGCAAGCAACATTGTCGCGGTCAAACTTTGATCGAATGGCTTCTCTAAACAAAATTATTAACTAGTCTCTGCGAGGGCAATAAGCCGTCGATTTCGGTTGTCATACAATATGACAGGCGTTACGGTCAGTCTGCTAACGGATACCGGACTAACTTTAGGTTAGGTTAGAGAGCCGAAAGATAAATCACATGCTGTGTCTATCTCATCGCTAAGAAGAGATAAGGAGACTTTTTATCTTATAGACAAGTGCAATTTGGAGTTTGTCGAACATTAGTCATTGAAATTAAACTTCTATATACGGGTTTTATCGCGTTATTTATTTTACACTTTAAAGTATATAGAAGTTTAATTTCAATGAATAACATTCGCGTAAACTGAAGACAATATTATGGCCTTAGTGTCATATTTTAAAGGTTTTATATGTAACTAGATGACCTGGTGTACTTCGTATCACGTATCCTAACGAGTTTTTCTATATTTTCTCACAGTTTAAACCTTCCCTGGACTATGACAAACATTTCAAAACCAAATTCAGCTAAATCAGCCCAGCCGTTCTCGAGTTTTAGCGAGACTATATATATATATATATATATATATATATATATATATATATATATAATACACTCCAGACTTAGGTTACTTATTTATTTAGTCAGTTTTAAAGTAAGTATACACTTTAAACTTAGTCAATAATTAAATAATTATAGCCATAGATGGAATTTATATTTGTATTCCATTTACAATGTACAGCATCAAATAGGTCCGATCCATTATTTACATTGATTCTAGTGTTGATATAATCGGGAGACCAGCCTAATTCTGTCTTTTTATAAGCCTATCTTCTTTAATTTGAGAGCGTAGCTCTTGTTAGTGGAGTTATCGTCACATGTCTTCTGCTTCTCTTTAACCTCTTGATACGGCAAGACTCCCACTTTCTCCTCCACCTGTTGGACGAAAGATTCGGCCTTGCCCTTGCTTTCTTTCCTTAAAAAAATTTGTTTTAAGTGGCTAATTAACTTTACCTACCTGTTAAGTATTTCCTAATTAATCATACGTAAAACTTAATTTTCTTTGTCTCGCTTATCCTTCAAATGCTGCTAGCCTTTCTCTTTCCCTTTTAATGTCCAAGATTTGCATTTAACTTCAACAAGTGAGAAACTGCCATAAATTGCCGTAAATCTTAGTTCGAAAAAATGGTATCACGTGACCTTGAGATCAGAGGTCAAAGTTCATAGTCATTTCGGGGGTACATAGACTATGCTGAGTCGAATGGCGTTGTCCGCGAGTCTCTAGCTCTTACAGTTCTTGAGTTGAAAGATGGTATCACGTGACCTTGAGGTCGGAGGTCAAAGGTCATAGTAATTTCGGGGGTATATCGTATATGCTGAGTCGAATAGCGTTGACCGCGAGTCTCTAGCTCTTACGGTTCTTGAATTGAAAGATGGTATCACGTGACCTTGAGGTCAGAGGTCATAGGTCATAGTAATATTGGCGGTATATCGTCTATGCTGAGTCGAATGGCGTTGACCGCGAGTCTAGCTCTTACGGTTCTTGAGTTAAAAGTTGTATAACAGACGGACGGACAAAGCTATTGTATAAGAGCTTTTTCGAACTCTAAAAAGTCTGAGATGCGCGCCTTGGGATCGAATTCTTGACTTCTGCGTGGCAGTGCAACAGCCTCTCACTAGGCCGGCATAGATAAGTCGTTTTCTTATAGACCGATGACCATATAATATGGTCTACTACACCAGTGGCACATGTTATAATCAGTACTAATATGATGTTGTTATAGGTGTGCATCCCCGTATCATCGTGCGTGCAGTTCGCACCGCCGCCAAGCTGGCTGTCGACAGAGTGAAGGAGCTCGCTGTGAAGATTGATAACAAGTCGCCAGAGGAACAGAGGTCTGTATAACATAGTTCTATGGCTTATTATTTCATATTATTTTATTGAATATGCACACATATCTTAGTAAAAGCTTTATTTCTAAGTAAATAGTAATTGCATGCATGCTACTAAATACTGAACTGTGTGGAAAACCACATTGGGGAGGTCTATGTCCAGCAGTGGACGTCTTTCGTCTAAGATAATGATAAATACTAAATATAAACTTATTGAAAACAAGTGAGAATCGGCAATGAATTGCCGTAAATCTTAAGAGTTCGAAAAATAGTTCACTTTATATGCAAAGGTAAAGTGATACCACGTGATCTTGAGGTCAAAGGTCAAAGGTCATAGTCATTTCGGGGTATATCGACTGTGCTGAGTCGAATGGCGTTGAGCGCGAGTCGCTAGCTCTTACGGTTCTTGAGTTGAAAATTGTATAACAGACAGTCCGTCCGTCTGTCTGTTACGGACGGACTAACAAAGCTGTTGTATCCAATCAATTGGTTACGATAACCATAAGGTTATATATAGTATTAAATAACCTCCCTTTTTCCACCAGGGACTTGCTTACTAAGTGTGCATCCACCGCCATGTCTTCGAAGCTCATCAACCAGCAGAAAGATCACTTTTCCAAGATCGTGGTTGATGCTGTACTGTCTCTCGACGCTCCACTGCTGCCCTTGGATATGATTGGTATGGAACACTTTTCTAGTATACTACCTCCAGGTTCAGAAAGACATTTACACATAAATTAACTAAGACTGTCAAATCCATATCAAATTGTTGTTGGCAATATTAAAGGCACTAAGGGCATGTCCGACAACCTCCAAATTGCATTTGTCTCCCTATCTCTTCTTAGCGGTAAGATAGACAGCATATGATTTATCTTTCGGATAACTTAAACATATTTTAAACACCATTATTACATAATTTTAAAACTTAAATTACTGCTGTCAAACATTAACTGGTTAGTTTACTTGTGTTTAAGCTAATAAAACTATTTAGATTTAATTTTACATTTCCCCGACGTTATGGTTGCTTTTCAGCAGCCATTATAACGTGTAGACTTATACCGATTCTATAAAGTATTTTAATTTCAATGTGTAAACTTAAGACAATATTATATTAATTGGTAACAGCCAATCAAATGGTCTAGCGTATTTCCATGGTGAAATAGGTTCGGATGTTACATGTTTATATTGGAGGTTGATAAGAACCTTCATAACCAATCGATATTATATTGTAGAGGGTGTTAACTATAGTTCATAGTGCTGGTAATATTGTTTTACGTTTAATTATTATCGTATTTTTTACAAGGGTAGTATTTATACTGCACAGCAAAAAAATACTAATTGCACAGCAAAATATGCTTACCAAAAATACTAATTGCACAGCAAAATATGCTTACCAAAAATACTAATTGCACAGTAAAATATATTTAAAGAGATCAAACTATGTCGACAATTTTTGGGTAGGTTTAAGAAGGCACCACACATAACCTAACCCTTCCGAGACGGAATGCAGTGATTTGAGGCGTATAGGTGCTCGTTATGCTGTGCAATATTTGCTGTGCAATTGGTATTTTTTAATAATAATAATAATAATAATAATAATATCATCATTTATTGCGTCAAATATGGTCAATACAAAGGTGTTACATATCAATAATTGTTTCACATATTTGGCCGTTACACAGCATGCAACAGTAAATTAAAGTCAATCACAATTAAAATTATAAAGAACTTATAGAATTATAAACAACTCAAAAAAAATATAAGCGAGGACACAATATTATCTAAACCTCGATGAACGTTCCAGATTATAAAATTTACATGAGTATTTTTTTAGGTACTCCTCAACAGTATAAAAACATTCACTTATCAACCAAGTACGCAATTCAGTGCAGAAATATAGTAATTATATTTTAATCCCTTTTAAAAACAGCATTATTACATATTTCTGAAAATATAAACCACTACTGATAAATAAACACTAAGTACTGTTTACTTATTTAGCAGCGATAGCTCAGTGGGGAGACCAACAAGTCTATTGCAGTCGCAATGCAGAAGGTCTCGGGTTCGAACCCACGTCGCGCACCTCTGACTTTCGGAAGTTATATGACTTCGAAATTATGTGCGTATTGATTGACAATTATCGCCTGTTCCGTGCCTCGGAGAGCACGTTAAGCCGTCGGTCCCGGCTGCCATGAACATCTATGGCAGTCGTTATTGGGAGAGTGTCGACACAACAGATCCCACTGGGTCGAAGTGTCGCCGGTCTGCACTGACTGGCCCCCACATAAGATATGATACTGTTTAATTCTTCTCCCTGTGACCATGGCCACTGAACATCAACTGAAACATTAGGGATAGTGTAAACTTAATGTAGATAGATTTTTATTAAAATAGCTTAAATGCAAATTTTGAAAACTTTGCTGGGCTCCCTGGCTTAGTGGTTAGTGTAACCGACTGCCACTCCTGAGGTCGCGGGTTCGATTCCCGCACAAGTCAAACATTTGTGTGCATGAACATTTATGTTTGTCTTGGTCTGGGTGTTTCTATGTATAATATGTATGCATTTACTAAAAAAAAAGTGTATAAGTATGTTTATCTATTATCTAGTACCCATAGCACAAGCTCTGCTTAGTTTGGGCTAGATGGTGTTGTGTTTATGTGGTAGAATATTATATAATATAATTATTATTATTTAAAAAAATAGTAAGTGTTAAACAGTTGCAATGTAATAATTGTAAGAAAAAAGATTTGATTTATTTTGGCACATAAACACACCCAAAAACATAAATAACGAAAGAAAACAATAATAAAAACTGCGAATCATTTTATTTCTGCTCACTGGCAACAACACACCTTCCGCTTAACTAACGGAAACCGACTGCCTCCATTCAAAGTTAAGGCTAGTATTGTCAGTGAGCAGCGATACTGAACATTACATAGATTCAAGCCTGTTTCCCAGAGGGGTAGGCAGAGACTACGGATTTCCATTTGCTACGATCCTGACACACTTCTCTGGCTTCATTCACTTTCATCACATTCCTCATACACGCCCGTAATGCCCGATACTAAACAATAATCTATTAAATTATTTATGTTTAACTTAAATTTAAAAAGTAATGTGGAGGTGTGTGCACATAAACAATGCGTTAAAATCCGTATGAAGTAGTTATATGGGTTCGATTCCTAGGTAGTCTTAGAACATAGTGTTTGCTTTGTTGGTTACGTGGCGTAAGTCTGTTACACTTACGTCTGATTGAGGGGTCTATGGTTCAATTGCCGGTTCAATCCGTGTTATTTAGGTTATTCCTGTTTGGTAATTATTCTTAGTAGCAGGGACTGAAAATATGGCTCGTTTTTATGTGGAATTTAAAACTTTCGTTTCCGAAATGTGGGTATGAATTTGAAAACCTGTGTATACTCTTTCGGGGATATAGGACTGAGTTTAAAAAACATTTTTGGATATTGAACTGTGTGTAGTTTTGTCAATGATTATAAACAACGGATCCAATTCCTGAACGTATATGTTGATACATTAATAATATGAGACTTACTACACACAAGACAAAAAGAAAATGAGTCATGATGATACAGTGTACATAATTAGTGTAAATATTGTAAAATCTTTTGAAAATAAACAATATTATATTATTATTATAGTTATGTTCTGGTAATAATAGGGTATGTATGTATGTATCTTATGTGGGGGTCAGTCAGTGCAGACCGGCGACACTTCGACCCAGTGGGATCTTTTGTGTCGACACTCTCCCAATAACGACTGCCATAGACGTTCATGGCAGCCGGGACCGACGGCTTAACGTGCTCTCCGAGGCACGGAGCAGGCGATAATTGTCAATCAATACGCACATAATTTCGAAGTCATATAACTTCCGAAAGTCAGAGGTGCGCGACGTGGGTTCGAACCCGAGACCCTCTGCATTGCAGTCTGTTGGTCTCCCCACTGAGCTATCGCTGCTCTAAATAATAATAATAGAGTACTTGCATATGTTGATTTGGTACATTATTTTACAGACGAGAAATAACTAATGAAAGAAATCGTTTTGTGAGCCATATCAAAATGTTATTGATTTAAAATAAGAGAATATTTTAAATCTATACTAGTATTATAAAGCTGAAGAGTGTTTGTTTGGTTGAACGCGCTAACCTCGGGAACTGCTGGACCGAAAAAATTACCCTCCGGCCGTGATGGCAACTGAGTTTGGCAACCAGTTGCTTAAAAATATTGGATATTCTTTTTACTCAACCAGTTGCCAAAGACGAATGTCGATTCTTGATACGCACCTATAATATTTTACCTTTGCAGTTTCGCAACCAGTTGCCGAAGGAGTAAAAACTTTCTTGTTACTCAACCAAATCTGCTAAGAATTCAAACTTTTTTCAGATGTTCAGAATATATTTTCTTTTGTTACTGACGTAGTTGACATCTATCATTTTATTTGCCTCTTGAGGTTATCGATTAATTGCAATATATGTGTAATACACATTAGATTACTGTATTTACTGCACGAGTATGTGTACGATTTAAGACCAGTATAATAGTCTGTTCCGGAGACATCAACATGTCTACTTTAAATGTATACCCAAATACATCTAACATTGAATTCATTCGTTCAAGAAGAGGAGGTGTTTCTGCGTTGTACGATGGTAGGCGTTACAGCCGTAAAAAAATATATGTAAATAAAAACTCATTTTGGAAATGTATCCTTACAAAAGGATGCAGAGGTAATATTACTTTAAATACTCGTAATGAGATAATAATGCAAAGAGCACACGAAACCGATTGCAGACGTAATTTTGCGAAAACCACATTTTTGAAAAAATTGGATGATCTCAAGAGAGTGAGTAGTTGCAATTTTGAATCAATCCCCAAACAATACGACAATATGGTTCGTGATTTAAAAAACGATGGATATAATTTCGTCGGCGATATACCAAAGTTCAGCAGTGTGAAAAGTGACCTTTACAATGGGCGAAACAAAGTAGTTGGTACCACAAAAATGCGTTTCTCAAATGCTACGGACGTTGAAATACCCATGAAGTACCAACATTTTTATCTTTGTGAATATGAAGATGGAGATTTTAGAATCATTGTATTTTGTATTCGTGATGTGACAACAAAAATGAGTAATTTCAATCATTTCTTTGCTGATGGCACTTTCAGAAGTTGTCCAAAGTCCTTTAAACAGTTGTATACCATTCATGGCTATGATGAAATTAACAATATCATAACTCCATTATTTTTCGCACTTCTTCCCGATAAAAGAAATAACACATATAAAATTTTGTTCAGTATAATTAAATCTCAAATTCCTACCTGGAGTCCAAAAAAAATTACATTGGATTTCGAAATTGCAGCAATTAATGCATTTAAAGACATATTTCCTGGTATACTTTTTAAGGGATGTTACTATCACTTCAACCATGCGTTATGGAAAAAGGCGAAGGCCTTACAAATAAAAACTAGAGTAAAAAAAAGGCATGTGGCGAGATGTATTGGAATTGCACGGTTACCAAAAAAATACTTAAGAGAAGGATATGATTATGTAATGGCAAAAAGACCTGTTGGTGAGGAAATCAAAATGTTTAATAAATATTTCCAAAAGCAGTGGGTTAATAAAGATTTTTTTGCTGAATCTTGTTGTTGTGAAACTGAAAAATTTAGAACTAATAACAATATAGAGGGATGGCATAGAAAGATCAACAGTTTTATTGGTAAGAAAAATCCAACGTTGGCACATCTACTCGATGTTTTAGAATCTGAAGCGACATACTATGATTTGAAAAAAATTACACCTAAAAAAAAGAAGGAGTACGAGGAGATCGATGAGGAAATTGGGTTAGCGATAAAAACTTTAAATGAAAACAAAATTAGTGTCGGACACTGTCTCGAAATTATCAGTCCATTTGTTATCCCATTCTAAAGACATATTAACTACCTACTAAATTCGAAGTGTACTTATAATTTCAATTTTGTTGCAAATGGGGAACCTAGTTGTTAATTTTCAGTAACTTTAAGCTGTAGTTAGGTAATTACATGGAATAAAGGCATATATATACACCTATATTATGTTGTTTTCACGATATTATTATTTGAAACATAATGTACCTACCCTTGTTCCCTTTCGATGACGCCACTCTTAAGAAATTTAATCAAACAAATTCAATAGAAACCAAATTTTATATGCATCTGATTGAAAACATCCTAATTTAATATAATACAGACCTTAGTCCTTATTTTGATTTCCACAACTGATGTTAGTTACGAACTGAGAGTGGTAATTCTTCTTAAGTAACCACACCTTTTGAGAAAATCTTAGTTGGCAACTAGGTGCGTATCAAGAATCGACATTCGTCTTTGGCAACTGGTTGAGTAAAAAGAATATCCAATATTTTTAAGCAACTGGTTGCCAAACTCAGTTGCCATCACGGCCGGAGGGAAAAATTATTTTAGTGTTGGATACCCCATTTATCGAGGACGGCTATAGGCTATATAACATTATTATATATATTATTATAAACATAGGCTGGAATGGATGGCCCTTAGGGGTCTGGAACACTCCAAGAAATTCATTGCAAGCAGAGCCACGGGAAAGCCTACACCCGGAAGTTCTGCGAGTACAACAAGGGCCAAATACGCCTGCTCACAGGAGCGTTCACTGGCCATTTTGGCACCGACGACTTCCTGTGCAGATTAGGTTTGGCAAACAATTTGATCTGCAGAGCCTGTGGTGAACAGGACGAGTCCATATCACATCTACTGTGTGAATGTGACGCGTTGGCTGGAATAAGGATGGGTCTGATGGGATTGGCATATCCGAACCCTGAAGACTTCAGGCTTCTCCCTCTGAAGTGTACGCTGCGACTGATGCAGTACATTCATAGGGAGATAACTCAGGGATAGATCTCGGGACCGACAAAAAAGATCCCACTGGTTCGAAGTGTCGCCGATCTACACTGATTGGCCCCCGAAATAAGATAAGATAACATTATTATTAGATGCGGCGCACCAATGAAAAATGTTGCAAAAACGGGGAAAATTCTCTTATGTGAAGCAGAGGATTAACGGGTCAACTAGTTTAGATATAAAAATGTGAGAATAGCGAGGGTGTATCGATATTGCACAGGTGTTGTTTCTGTCATTTGACAATTACCCCTACTACCACATTTGAAGAGTTTGTATCACTAGACTAATGCTCGGACGCCGGCGTCCGAACTGTCAAAATACGTAATTATTCGGGCACACAGGCGGGTGGGTTACTGCACTAATTTAAACGTAAATATTTTGAGATAGATTACTTTTGTTGGAACAACTTCTATTCATAAAATATGTATTTGGAAATGAATCAAATAAATAAATAATCTAAATAAATATCTTTAAATAAATAAATAAACTAGAATAAATTTTACGTCTATATCAATACTCAAATATATATTTTTAGGAAACAGAAGTGCTATTAATTAAAAAAAAAATGTATTACAACAAATCGAAACAAATTTATTCAAAATCTTAGCAATCATTTACTTAAATAAATACGAGTATAATATCACAAACAACCGTTAATTTTCAAACACAGAATCACATAAGGCAAATAAAGCAGTAAATAAAATATTGGGACGAACTTACAGTATCGATACCAACCACCTTTCTGACCGACGACTGAGCGGCGAATGATTCTGCGTGCGACTCAGCGCTTGCTTTTATAGGAAGTGGTGGGGATCGATACTACCCACAGTATATTTGGCTTATAATATATATATATACATATGGCGCCTTTTTGGTAAAGTAGATTCCAAATATTTTTTATAATGTTTATTTTAAATGTACGCACAATTTGATCATTACGTAACACTATTTGACTTGAATAAGTTTCTTCATCTCTTCTGCAGGTATCAAGAAAGTGCCCGGTGGTGCTCTCGAAGAGTCGTTCCTGGTGTCTGGTGTGGCCTTCAAGAAGACATTCTCGTACGCCGGCTTCGAGATGCAGCCCAAGAGCTACGACAATTGCAAGATCGCACTACTCAATATTGAACTTGAGTTGAAGGCGGAGAGAGACAATGCTGAGGTGAGAAAATGGTTATTTGAGACTGCACAAATGGCGTAGTGGCTGCCGTTGCGCCAAGTGTTCTGCCGTCATAAGGAGAAAAATGGAAATATAATAATTTTTTTTTCGAAATTATTATCTTTACCTACTTGTAATCAAAAAAACGGGCGCAGCTGGCAGTATATTTATTAAAAAAAGGAAAATACGGCAGAATCGTCTTTTTCCTTATGACGGCAGTATTAAAGATAAAGATAAATTTAATTGACTCAACATGTGTACAATCAGGTGTTACAGATATTTTTTTGTCTCAACATGCTCTGTCTGGTCCGACATGCAAATGTATGTGCTTTGTAATTAATAAGAATTTTAAAATTATGCTGGAGTAAGTGTCTCTTAACAATGAAGTGAGATATATTATAAATAGATCAGTTCAAATCCGTACAATAATTACAAAAATAATTAAATTAATATGTAATTTCCAATAATAGAATAGTAAAAGATAATAAGTTAATAATTAAAAACATGTCAAATTAAATTAGATCCTGATAAATGATTATTAGAACAGAGAAAAATAATAATTATATAAGATTATCACACAGCAATCATTAATATTATAGTAGCATTTATGCAATAAAAGATTTGTTAAATTACGTCTAAATACGTTAACATAAAGGTCCTTGAATTTATTTGATACTTTATTGTATATTTTGGGTGCCATGCAGAAAATGCGGTTTAAAATAAAATAAAATATTGTGGCTTTGATCCCCACACGGGACAAACATTGTATGATCCACAAAAGATTGTTCTGAGTCTGGATATTCTTTGTGTCCGTTGTTTAAATGTTAGTAAAATCCCCGCGACACACGAACTATTCCTAGTGAGAAAAAAAGAAGAGTCATGTATAATGAAACATTATAAAGCAATCGTATCCACTAGGCAACAATTGACGCACAACACGTGACGCTTAACAAGATCATCAATGTTGCACAACAACGCGCGACGTTGCTAGCTGACGCGCAACATGACACGCGACTTGTTATTTGTTTCCGTGCAACATGCAGTTGAGCATCAAATGTTGTCAAGTGGAGACGTGAAAAAGTCGCTGAAATCAACACTAGTTCCTCTGCCGTCATGTTGCCGACGACTGGTCATGTGTGGACAGACAACGTTGCTAAACAAAGTTTCGCGTTGCCGTGGGTAACAATGTTGTGCAACATGTCGCGCGTCAAATGTTGCCTAGTGGATACGAGGCTTTAAAAATGAATATCGGGTCAAGTGCAAATAGTGTTTTTGGAGTTCGAAAAACTCTTATACAACAGCTTTGTCCGTCCGTCTGTTATACAACTTTCAACTCAAGAACCGTAACAGCTAGAGACTCGCGGTCAACGCCATTCGACTCGGCATAGTCGATATACCCCCGAAATGACTATGACCTTTGACCTCTGACCTTGATGTCACGTGATACCATCTTTCAACTCGAGAACCGTAAGAGCTAGAGACTCGTGGTCAACGCCATTCGATTCAGCATAGTCTATATACCTCCGAAATGACTGACCTTTGACCTCTGACCTCAAGGTCATGATACAATTTTTTCGAACTCTGATATGTTTACGGCAATTCATGGCCGTTTCTCACTTGTTTAATATTACTAGAATTTGGCTGCTACTTCCCTCGCATAAAAGTAGGCCAGGCAGGTTTTGTTAGTAATTGTATTTTTCAAGTTATTCATAGCTTATGTTACTGGGTGATAACATAGCTTTCTAATGGTGGAAGAATTTTTAAATCGTTTGTGTAGTATTAGTAAATCTGTTAGAGTGAAATCTTTATAATATTAGCATAGATGTGCGCATATATGCATAAAAGTGGATAAAGTGGATATAATGACAAGAATAGAAAAGGGTATGTTAAGCTGGTTTGGGCATGTAGAAAGAATGGACGAGGAAAGACTGACTAAGAAAGTTTATAAGGCTAGTGTGAATGGAACAGTCGCAAGAGGAAGACCTAAGCGAACGTTTCTTGATCAGATCGGAGGCGTTCTGGACAAAGGCCAGGTTAAGAGCACCTTGAACCGACGGGCGTGTATGGGGAATGTGATGAAGTTAATGAAGCCAGAGAAGTGTGTCAGGATCGTAGCAAATGGAAATCCGTAGTCTCTGCCTACCCCTCTGGGAAACAGGCGTGAATCTATGTATGTATGTATGTAGATGTGCGCATTGTGCAGTGTGGGATTCGAACCCACTACACTCAGCGCAGTGGCAGGAGTGCGGCAACCACTTAAGCCACCACGCCATCCGTGTATGTAATACCTCTGCCTGCCCCTTCGACGATAGAAGCGTGAGATTATGTAGTATTAGCCAATGATTATAAATAACGGATCCAATTCCTGAATCATGATGATCTCAACCTGTATGAGGCTAATTTAAGTTTACATAATTACTCACGCCACTAAAATGAAAGCAAACTGTATTACAGCTGTAGTGAATGAGACTGAATGAAAGTGAATGAAGCCAGAGAAGTGTGTCAGGATCGTAGCAAATGGAAATCCGTAGTCTCTGCCTACCCCTCCGGGAAACAGGCGTGAATCTATGTATGTATGAATTATATTAGTCTGCAAAAGAACGCGGGTTCGATTCCCAGGATGGGCCAATGCCCATGCACTGAGTAGATTTAAAAAATCCTTTGTATTTAACGCTAAAGTTTAATTTGGCGGCCTCGATGGCGTAGTGGTTAGTGTAACCGACTGCCATGCCTGAGGTCGCGGGTTTGATTCCCGCACAAGTCTAACATTTGTGTGCGTGAATTTGGATGTTTGTCTTGGTCTGGGTGTTTCTATGTATAATAAGAACATATTTACAAAAAAAGGTATATATATGTATGTTTATCCATTGTCTAGTACCCATACTACAAGCTCTGCTTAGTTTGGGCTAGATGGTGTTGTGTGTATGTGGTAGAATATTATCTTTATATATATAATTCTACTGTACGTGTGTATGTCACTGAACTCCTAAACGGCTGGACCGATTTTGATAAAATTTTATGTGTGTGTTCATGTGGATTCGAGGATGGCTTAGATTTGTATTTTTTTTCTCTACGTGTGTACAGGGCAACGTTCGGCGGGACAGCTAGTATTATTATATTATACTAGATGACCCGGTGTACTTCGTATCACCCATCCCAACAAATTTTTCTATATTTTCTCACAGTTTAAACCTTCCCTGGACTACGACAAACATTTCAAAGTCAAAATCAGCTAAATCGGCCCAGCCGTTCTCGAGTTTTAGCGAGACAAACGAACAGCAATTGATTTTTATATATATTATATTATTTTATATAATTCTACTGTACGTGTGTATGTCACTGAACTCCTCATAAACGGGGGGACCGATTTTGATAAAAAAAAAAATTGTGTGTTCATGTGGATTCGAGGATGGTTTAGATTTTTTTTTTGCGTGTCCAGGACATCGTATGTCGGGACAGCTAGTATTATTATAATATATTATTTATGACGTAATAGAGAGCTAGCCTAATTGCCGTTTCTTTTTCTAATAGTTTCGTGTTTGTAACGTTGGTTTGTTTTATAGTGAACTGTGCCTGTGTCCAGAAGTCCAGAAGGAGGCCAGGTGATATACAGGGCTGATATAATGTTGACTAACTTTTCTCGTAGTGAGAAGAGACCACTGCCCGACAGTGGGACAGTTATACAGTACTGATGTAATGTTTTATGTTGCAGGTCCGCGTAGACAACGTGAAGGAATACCAGAAGGTGGTGGACGCAGAGTGGCAGATCCTATACGAGAAGCTGGCGGCGCTTCACGCCAGTGGAGCCAACGTGGTGCTCAGCAAACTGCCTATCGGCGACGTCGCCACGCAGTACTTCGCGGACCGGTGAGCTGACTCGTCTTGTCATTACTGCACGTGTTCTACTAATCAAGTGGTTTGAGGTCTCGGGTTAAATGTCTGTCAGGCAGTGTTATTAGGATAAACACTAAAACTTCGTACTCACATTTAGAATTACTCGATAGTTTTACTCCAAAACGAGTAAACATTTACGTGTGGACCGCAATCCTCACAACTCGAAGGCTCGCGTCGAGCCAGCTCGATGGAATCAAATAAATGTAATTTCCTTCGAACTTATTTATTTTAAATGTTTTATATTTAAGAATGGCGAGACTTGCTAAATATAGGCACTGTCTCCTTCGTTGAACAGACGTCTTTTAGATGGAATGGTTCGGTGGATACTGAACGTTTCGCATCGCTCGATAGATAAATGCTGAATGTGTGGACGAAGGATCATGCCGTGATTTTTACTTGATCGAATAAAACCGTATGTGAGTACGGAGCTTAAATGATGAAGGCAGGCTCACCCCCTACATGGGTACCTAAAAACTATTTGGCGAAATGTGTCTGTAATCCAACTGCCAATATCTTGGGATTCCCTAAGACGATAGCGTATAGGGGCGTGAGTTACGTCATGTTTCGTTAAAATTAGCTTAAATTGTTAATGTTAGTGGTATTTTTGTTGTAAGCCAATGATTATAAACAAACGGATCCAATTTCTGAATGGCTGTGTGGATCGCTGATAGTAGATATGAGGCTTACAACTACACTAAAATAACTAAACAGATTTTAATGTAACTCGTATTTGATTTAAAGAAGACAACTCGCATTAGGAATTATCCGGGTACCCTCTGCCTCGACTATTTCCTTTTGTCCTAATTATATTTGGTATAACGAGTTAGGCATATTTTTTGTTATAATTGTACTTTGACATCATTGTTTTTTGGCATACTATTTTTTAGTATGCCATAATTCAGTAGGCATAAATATCATTTAGGCTAATCTTTTAGCCCTAATTTTGATTGGCATAAAGTTATAAGGTATATATAGCTTGGGTACCATGGTGTAAAAATAAGTTAGGGTGCGGCAGGGGTGGCCCTTGGGCTGCCGCCGAGCGTAAGACAGACAATGCCAGAGCTCGTGCGGCGCATACTCAAATCGGCGCGCGGCCGCCATAGTCTAATTGTTTGGAGGATTTGAAGTGCTTTTCTGATAAATATGTATCTTTATTGTCAACCAATAATTTAAATATTTGGGACGGACGAATTGTAATATAACTATTTATGTTTCGTTTAAGCTGTAAAATAGGATGGATTTCTACTGTTATTATCTAAAAATCACGTAACACGAGCTTACGTTTTTGCATTTTTCGTGCAAATTTACGTAATTTTGTAGGCGAAAATATTAAATTTTTAAGGTTTTTACACGGAGTAATTGTAAACACATTCATTGTTATGTTAAATGTACATTAAAAGTGTTGATTTTATTCACTTAACAGTTACCGCCTGTTGGCACATTTTGCTCGGCGCAGTCTTAACAATTATTATGCGTATAGTAATTATGCTTGAAAAAATTGTGTCTAAACAGTTATGCCAAATGAATAATGTGCGTAACTATTATTAAGATAAATAAAAGTATGCCATGTTAAATTATAGCATGTTGTCACCACTGCGGCGACTGCCGCGACGTTGTTGAGGACACGGCGCTGCACACCTTGGCGGTTTGCCCCGCCTGGGCATCGCAGCGCCGTGAGTTGATCGCGGCAGTCGGATTGGTTGCCCTCTCGCTCCCGGCCGTAGTTCAGTCTATGGTCCGGAGTGAGAGGTCGTGGAACGCCGTCGCCTCCTTTTGTGAGGAAGTCACTTCCATCAAGGAGGCGGCGGAGCGGGAGAGGGAGCGTTTGAACCCTCTCCCCAACCGCAGAGCCGGGCGCCGGAGGGCGCAAGACGACCTCCAGCCACCCTGAGGTTTGACCTGGGGGTGGCGGGCTTTGTGGGCCTGCCCGCCATCCGTTCAGCACCAGGTCCGAGAGGCGGCGTGCGTGTTCCCACGCGCGCCTCTGTTTCGAGTCCGTCTCCCCTCTAGGGGGGACAGTAGGGATAATTTGTGAGGAGTGCCTTTGGGTAGGTCTTTCGTGTAGTGGCCTGCCGTTTCATACGGCGGGCCGAAACCTCGGCGGGGTCGCGACCGCATGCGAAAGTGATTCGCGCGGCCCCGTCGATAGTGGTTTTGTCGAGGAACACCGTGGTAGGTTTAGTCGGTATTCCGGGAGGTACTTCATCTTTTCAACATCTTTATTTTACCCCGGCGAGTCCGACATAATCCCTCCGCTCGCCCCCGCGGAGGGGTATGCGTCATGAATTCCCCCAGGTGAAAAAAAAAAATGGCATATAATTTTATGCGAATAAATATGGAACCGAATCATACTTTACAAAAATTCAAACAACGGGGCCAAAGAACATTTGTCCCGTGTGGGATTGAAACCTACAAAACTCGGTGGTGGCGAAGCGAGCCGGAATTATTCCTAGTGCGGCAGTTTTTTCTTAAACATGGTAAAAACCAATGTTAAGTCTAATCAAAATCTCGTGTGTCTACTTACCCTGGTAACCATATACTTACACTCCATTTGTTTAGGTACTTAACTAAAGGTAAACAATCTTGATGTGACTTTTTATCTAAAAACTCAGTTTAAAATAAAATGCTGCTAAAGATCAATGTAAGTACAACAATAGCGATTACTAAATCAATTGAACCGTTAGTTTAAGCAGTAGTTTATTTGTTTAATATGTGTTTGTGTGAAAAGTCACATCAAGATTGTTTACCTTTAGTTAAGTACCTAACCAAATGGAGTATAGGTTGGATTGAATTAAACTAGGTATATATTTATTTGCGAGGAGGTCCCGCGGGGAGTCCCCGGGGTGGGAGGAGGTCGCACGCATGCGGCGACAGGCGCGGGTCGCCCTATTGAGGCGATGGACGGAGGACCTGGCTCCACCGGCCCCGGGCCAGTGGCCGGTGGAGGCCATTCGCCCGGTCCTCCGGGGGTGGATAGGGCGGCGATTCGGGTCGCTGACCTTCCGGCTGGTGCAGGTGCTTTCCGGGCACGGATGCTTCGGAAGGTATTTGCACCAGATCGCGAGACGGGAGGCGACCCCGGCCTGCCACGAGTGTGGGGCGCCGGAAGACACGGCGCTCCACACGCTGGAGGCGTGTGCCGCGTGGGGGCCGCAGCGGCACACGCTTTCGGCCATAATAGGCGGAGATCTCTCCCTGCCGAGCGTGATCAACGCCATGCTCGGCGGCGAGAGGTCGTGGCGGGCAGTGGTTTCCTTCTGCGAAGCTGTCATGGCGCAGAAGGAGACCGCGGAGAGGGTCAGGGAGAACAACCTCCTCGCTGACCCTCTCCGGCGCAGACGGACGGGAGCGAGAAGGAGGCGATTTGCCCGCCTTTTCGCTCCTGTATAGTGGGGTCACTGGTACAGAGTCGGGGGACTCTCTACCGGCTTGCACGGCACCACACGTCTGAGGGATGGCCTTGGTGAGCAAGGCCTTCCCTCCACAGGTGCTGAGGCCCGGTCACCATCAGCCGGGCCAACTGCCGGGGCGGGATGGTGATGGCTAACGCGACCCCATCCCGCCCCACTCCGTCGGCGGAGGGACTGCTCACCCCAGGTTTTAGTGTGTATACCGACCTCCTTCAGGGGCGGAGAGTCTCACATAACCACCCTTCCCCCCCCCCGGGGGAGGAGGGTATCCATAAAGAATATTACTGGGTCAAAAAAAAAAAAGGTATATATTTATTTGAAAGTAATTTCAATGTATAACAATATAACATATAGAATGATTAACCTATTAAATTGCAACGGCACACCCGCGGCTAGTCACTATACGTTTTGAATTATATCTGGCTTTCCAACCACGGTAAATTGCAGCGGCACACCGACTGCCAGATAAGAAGTCTGGCATTCCAACAATCGACTTAAAAAAAGAAGAAAAAGAAATATGTTTTATTTGAATCTCCATTAACTGGTACTTTGTCCCTCCCAGCGACATGTTCTGCGCGGGGCGCGTCCCCGAGGAGGACATGCGGCGCACGCAGCGCGCGTGCGGCGGCGCCGTGTTGTCCTCTGTGCGGGACCTGCAGCGCGCCGCGCTCGGCTCGTGTCAGCAGTTCACTGAGAAGCAGATCGGCGGCGACCGGTACAACATCTTTACTGGTGAGTCTTGCTATACAATACATTGATGTCTTTTATTAAATTGAATTAGGTGTTACTTGGCAGAAATCCATAGTAATTACATTATTGAAAAGAGAGGCACCCGTCACGTACCTTCGGATTGTCCACCACAACTATTGCAATAGAAAAAGGTTGACAATACCGAAATCAACTCTGAATCCAGAGTTGAATAGTTGTGGTGGACGATCCGACGGTGCGTGGCAGATTTCTTTCCTCCCAATTATTTTATTACTTGATATAACATATTGTCTTCTGTTTACGCGAATATTATTCATTGAAATTAAACTGCTATATACGGATTTTATCGCGTTGTTTATTTGACACTTTATTACAAAATTTTGAAACTGTTACCCTACTACTAGATACTATTAAACTTTACTAATTTTTAAGCTAATTAAATTATTATTAAAACTATTTGGATTTATGGTCACGGGGAGGTGACCTCCCCGTGACCATGGCTGCTGAAAAGCAACCGAAACGTCGGGGAAAGTGTAAAAATAAATTAAATCTAAATAGTTTTAATAATAATTTAATTAGCTTCAAAATTAGTAAAGTTTAATAGTAGTAGTAGTGTAACAATTTTCAAAATTTTGTAATAAAGTGTCAAATAAACAACGTGATAAAATCCGTATATAGCAGTTTAATTTCAATACTTGATATAATTTTTAATATAAGGAGTCAAATACTCCAAAGATTTAAATCATCGATACTACATTGAGTCACCTTTTTGAATGTTGTCATCTGACACATAATATTGACATGATATCTGAATTATAAATATAGTATTGTCATGGTCACATATCATATAAATAAAAGATATAACAATAAATCGACACAAATGGAAATTGCAACACTCACTCAAAATTTAAGTGCTATGCACTATAAGCACTTAAATTTTGCATGGATTAAATATTATATACACTCATATAAAAAATGCTACTGTGTAAGCCTACTTACTCCTCTCATTGTAAACACTTTAATTAAAATTGGTTCCCTCACTTATTTTTATTAAGACTGCGCCGAGCGAAATGTGCCAAAACAGGCGGTCATAGTTAAGTAAATAAAATCAACACTTTTTGTTTAATACAAATATAAAATATACATTTACCATATCAATGAATGTGTTTACAATTAAACCGGGTAAAAACTTAAATTAATTAATATTTTCGCCTACAAAATTACGTAAATTTGCACGAAAAATGCAAAAACGTAAGCTCGTGTTACGTGATTTTTAGATTATAACAGTAGAAATCTATCCTATTTTACAGCTTAAACGAAAAATAAATAGTTATATTACAATTTGTCCGTCCCAAATATTTAAGTTATTGGTTGACAATAAAGATACATATTTATCAAAAAAGCACTTCAAATCCTCCATACAATTTGACTATGGCGGCCGCGCGCCGATTTGAATATGCGCCGCACGAGCTCTGTCATTATCTGTCTTACGCTCGACGCAGTCTTAATAACTGAATTAGAATAGATATCCACTCAAAAATAAAGTCCATTCAAATATGAGTCAAAACGTCGGAAGGTCAATAGGTATTAAGTAATTACCGAAATGATTAGGAATCATTATTTTATCTAACATTTGTAGTTGGTAACCCATCCTTTTCCTTTTCTACTCCTCTAATCCTTTCCTCCTCTAACAGGTTACAATAGAGACATGGCTCCAGAGGGTGAGGCATACATTATTTTTAGTAGATTTGATTACAAAATTATGTAGTTTATATTAAATTAGTATAAGCCATATTTATAAACTATGGGCGCGTTCCCACTATGTCGTGACGATTAATTCATCGTTGGACGACTGTCGTATCTAACTGTTCCCATTATATCGACTGTTTATCCGTCACTGTGTCGTCGATATATTTTACCGTTGAACGTGTAAACGACGTGACGATATTTTTATCGTGGCTACGATAGATAGTTGCAACAACGACACACGATTTGCCGTCATGATTGGTCGTGACGTTTTTTTATCGTTTTACGACTGTCGTGCTAACAGTTCCCACGGACTTGACAATCTGTCGTCACTGCAAAAAAACGTCGTGGACGATAGTTAATCGTGTCGTCCTATATGTGAACACCTCTATTTAAATACACAAGCCACGACGCTTTAAACGACACGATAATCTATCGTCACGACATAGTGGGAACGCCGCGCCTTATCCCACTGCTGGGCGCGGGCCTCTTCTCAGTTTATGAAGAATTAGGCCATAGTCCTCCACTACCGTACCAGGTTGGTAGACTTCAACATATCAACCATATCTCCATATCTCCGAGAACATTATGTAGAGCTCTGAGGCATGCAGGTTGCCACACAATGGTTTTCTTAACAGGCTAAATCCAGCGTTTCCCTCTTGCCTTACGCACCTCTAAATATATTAATAATTTCAAATTCTTATGGTAGTTGGTCTCCCCAGTGAGCAGCGATAGCTCAGTGGGGAGACCAACAGACTGCAATGCAGAGGGTATCGGGTACGAACCCACGTCGCGCACCTCTGACTTTCGGAAGTTATATGACTTTTTGAAATTATGTGCGTATTGATTGGCAATTATCGCCTGCTCCGTGCCTCGGAGAGCACGTTAAGCCGTCGGTCCCGGCTGCCATGAACATCTATGGCAGTCGTTATTGGGAGAGTGTCGACACAAAAGATCTGTCTGAGTCTGCACTGACTGGCCCCACATAAAATACATACATAAGATTCATTAATTTCAAAAATCTCTTCAAAATTACAAAAACTTGTTTACTTTTAAAAAATGATGTCTTATAACTACGCTATCTCAATTTGTGATTTTTTTTGTCCCGTGTGTGATTCAAATTTAGAACAATTGGCTCTGTAGTAGTGCCATAAACCGTTACGACATTTGTGCAGCCGACTAAACATTAAATATTTGTTGTAACTGTATGTGTATGTTTCCAGGCTGCCCCGCCGCTAAGACGTGCACGCTGATCCTGCGTGGAGGCGCGGAGCAGTTCCTGGAGGAGACTGAACGTTCCCTGCACGACGCCATCATGATAGTCAGACGTACCATCAAGAACGATGCCGTTGTCGCCGGTAAGTCCAAACTCTCTTTACCAATTTAACCTTAGCAACGGCACACCGGTGGCCCGACAAAAGTTTTAATAATATCTGGTAAGTACTAGATTAAGTTTGTAACAGTACTTTTTCTCTCGATGAAAGGTATCCTATGTGCGTTTCTCCTGACAACGTGTATGCAAGATTCTATTATGATCGGTCGAGCAGTTAAGGCGTGAAAGTGTAACAAACTCACATTCGCATTTATAATATTAGTTAACGATTCTAACAGCCATATTCATAAAACTTGCAATAGATATATAACGGTGTTGTATGTTAATAATGTAAAAGTATTTTCCATAATGCATAAGAACACTAGTTTGTCTAATATTGCCGCCATAGCGAAAATGGAATCTAAAAAAAAGATATCTGGTTCCAAATATCGCACTCTTAATAAAACAGCGACTTAACTCGAAATTTGAAAGTAAGGCAATTTGAACTCTAATTGTATATGTTAAATTCTAATATTATATTTGTGTTAAATCTTTGCAATAGAGTTCAAATTTGTTTAATCCAAAATACTGAGATAAGTCTCTGTTTTATTAATAAAACAGCGACTTAACTCGAAATTTGAAAGTAAGGCAATTTGAACTCTAATTGTATATGTTAAATTCTACTATTATATTTGTGTTAAATATTTGCAATAGAGTTCAAATTTGTTTAAACCAGAATACTGAGATAAGTCTCTGTTTTATTAAGGGTGCGATATGTAAAAATCGTAAGACTGCGCCGAGCGAAATGTGCCGAAACAGGCGGTCACAGTTAAGTGAATAAAATCAACACTTTTTGTTTAATACAAATATAAAATATACATTCACCATAGCAATGAATGTGTTTACAAAACTTGCCTACAAACTTATTTATTTATGATCATTGTGATTTGCAAAGTTGATAAAATAATTAAAGAAGATGACTACTATCGATGGGCGGTATTATTTTCGGAATCCTTGAACATGTTCGAAGATGAAGGTGTGCCCGAAAACAACATTACGAATCTTACGCCGTCATATAGACATTTAATACTTGGCAATATTTGGTCGTCTTTAATTCTATAAGACTCATTTGACTCGGCTAGCGAAATGCAGAGTGTGTGTACCTGTGTCTATATCTTTCGCGAATAGGGGCGTGAAACTGTATGTATTGTTTTGAATTAGCCAATGATTATAATCAACGGATCCAATTCCTGAATCATGATGATCTTAACCTGTATGAGGCTAATTGAACGTTGCATACATACAGTTACATAAAGGTAAACGTCCTCAAAAGTAAAGGTAGAAATTGTATTACAAACACTTGATTTTAGAGTTAAAAAAACATTGTATACAACAGCTTTGTCCGTCCGTCTGTCTGTTATACAACTTTCAACTCAACAACCGTAGGAGCTAGAGACTCGCGGTCAACGCCATTCGACTCAGCACAGTCGATATACCCCCGAAATTACTATGACCTTTGACCTCTGACCTCAAGGTGACGTGATACCATCTTTCAACTCGAGAACCGTAAGAGCTAAAGACTCGTGGTCAACGCTATTCGACTCAGCATAGTCGATATACCTCCAAAATGACTATGACCTTTGACCTCTGACCTCACGGTCACGTGATACCAATTTTTTCGAACGCTAAGATTCACGGCAAGTCACGGCCGTTTCTCACTTGTTTTACAATATTACTTGCAATTTTGTTTTCATATTACTAATATTCTTGTTAACCCCTCCAGCTAAGCTAGGACCCTTGTGTTAGAGTGGGTTCACGTCCGTAGTGTAATTGGTGGGATTCGAATCCGCGACCTTCTCGATCGCAAGTCCAATACCTTATCCATTGAGCTACTGCCGCCTTTTTTTTACGGTCAATGAATTACGCCAATTCTTAAAGGTTGTTTGACGGTCTTAACTCTTGATGTCGCAGTGGTATTAAGATTGCTGTGAATGAAGTCTCTGGTTCGAATTCGAAGACGAGGTATTTTGTTTTTCTGTCAAGGAATTTCTGTAGACGGCGATGGGCTTTTATTATGCACTAGCTGACCCGCGCAACTTTGTCTGCTTCACATAGGAGAATTTCCCCGTTTTTGCAACATTTTCCATTGCTGCTCCTCTCCTATTAGTCGTAGTGTGATGTTATATAGCCTATAGCCTTCCTCGATAAATGGGCTATCCAACACTGAAATAATTTTTCATTTCGGACCTGTAGTTTCTGAGATTAGCGCGTTCAAACAAACAAACTCTTCAGCTTTATAATATTAGTATGGATAGTATTTTATATTAAACAACATATTATATAATCCGTAAAGTTAATTTTAACAATTGGTAGCTCAATCCTAATTTTATTCACATTGAAGGAGGCGGAGCCATCGACATGGAGATCTCTAAGCACCTCCGCGAGTACGCGAAGCAGGTCGCGGGCAAGGAACAGCTGTTGGTGGCCGCCGTGGCGCGAGCCTTCGAGGCTATCCCGCGACAACTCTGCGACAACGCCGGGTTCGATGCCACCAACCTGCTGAATAAGTTGCGAAACAAACATCACAATGGTAAGCAATTTGTAAAAAAAAAAGTTTTACTAAAATGAAATCTGTCTTTAATATTCTCAAACACAAAAAATAAAAAATATTCTTGTGTCTACAACTTACAATTAACTTATTTTTGTAATAATGTACAATGTATACGTTTACCACGCAAAAAAAGTAGGTACCCACTTAATCTTCACATCTACAACAGTTACCTATGACTAACAAACACATATAAAAGTGTTTATTTAGAGTTTACCTCAGCAGAATTATTTAAATATATTATGTGTAGGCTGCTTAGGAGGCAATCAAATTATTAGGATAATATAATGTACAATTCGCATTCTTAATAAAACAGCGACTTAACTCGAAATTTGAAAGTAAGCCAATTTGAACTCTAATTGTATATGTTAAATTCTAATATTATATTTGTGTTAAATCTTTTCAATAGAGTTCAAATTTGTTTAATCAAAAATACTTAGATAAGTCTCTGTTTTATTAAGGATGCGAATTATTGTTATGCCATGTATCTTATGTGGTGGGGGCCAGTCAGTGCAGAGCGGCGACACTTCGACCCAGTGGGATCTTTTGTGTCGACACTCTTCCAATAACGACTGCCACAGATGTTCATGGCAGCCGGGACCGACGGCTTAACGTGCTCTCCGAGGCACGGAGCAGGCGATAACTGTCAATCAATACGCACATAATTTCGAAGTCATATAACCTCCGAGAGTCAGGTGCGCGACATGGGTTCGAACCCGAGACCCTCTGCATTGCAGTCTGTTGGTCTCCCCACTGAGCTATCGCTGCTTACCAATTATTGTTATTCTTGGAGTCGGTGTCAGCCGTCCGCGCCGCGTGCTGCGTCTATGTGTGTAATTGTGCATACCTATGTTATTTTATGATTTGGCTGACAAAAACAGATGTTAGATATTATATATAGTTTGATAAAAATATATGTTCGAGTTCCGACAGTGACTGCGATTGTACCGGCGTAGTCGTCGTCTGGCCTCCGTGGCGCTGCGGTAGTGAATGCAACTGCTGTGCATGAGGTCTCGGGTTCGAATCCCGGGTCGGGCCAACGAAAAGTTATTGTGTTTTCTGTAAAAAAATCACAATAGCAGCCCGGAGTTAGGAAGTTGGCGGAGTTAAACACCCCTGTGCCTCGGAAAGCACGTAAAGCCGTTAGTCCTGCGCCTGATTTCTCTCCGGTCGTGTCGGATTGCCGTCGCATCGGATCATGAGAGTTAGGGAACAGAGAGTGCACTTGTGTTTGCGCACACACTTGTGCACTATAATATCTCCTGCGCAGATGGCCAGTCTCTGTTAAGACTGGCCGCCGTGGCCGAAATTCGGTCTGGAGGACATTATTATTATTGCGATTGCGCCGAGTGCTACCGGGTTTATTCCCACGGGAGAAATTGTCACCCACTTGTGACGTTATATTATTATATTAGGTCTAACCCGTTTTAGAGGCGTGGTTGGCCTAGGAAATGAATTAAGCGGAGATAATTTAAACAATATACTTCGCAATTGCTAGGTTTTTAATTACAATTACCAAACTTAATACAGTAAAACAGTAATTTTATACAAGAATTATTAACTACACGTTTAGACAAAGATCAGGGCGTGGTTCTCAGAAAAGCTCGCTTCGTGGTCTCGGACATAAAGACTACTTAACTTCGTCAGCTGCACCGCAGGAGAGCCAGCGCATCTAGGCCCGGTCTTGTTATATAGCGGCTACTGCCGGCAGCAGGCAGAGAGGGCGCCACCACCACATTGCCCGCGCGCAGCCGTCATGGCGCGAGCGGTCCCCGTGACACACTATTGTCAAAGTCTAAAACAGAAATATTTTGCTCGCAGATTCATGGACAAAAACAAACTTGTCTGTTGAAATTAAACTGCTATATACGGAGTTTATCGCGTTGTTTATTTGACACTTTATTACAAAATTTTGAAAATTGTTACACTACTACTACTATTAAACTTTACAAATTTTTAAGCTAATTAAATTATTATTAAACTATTTAGATTTAATTTATTTTTACACTTTCCCCGACGTTTCGGTTGCTTTTCAGCAGCCATGGTCACGGGGAGAGAATCCGTATATAGCAGTTTAATTTCAATGAATAATATTCGCGTAAATAGAAGACAAAACTTGTCTGTACTGTTGTTTAAAGTTTTTAAGTAAACTATGTTGTGTTCACAGGCGACGTTTGGTACGGCATTGACATCCAGAAGGAGGATATCGGGGATAATTTCGCCAGCTGCGTGTGGGAGCCTGCTGTAGTCAAGATCAACGCTATCACCGCCGCGTGCGAGGCTGCTAACCAGGTACTGTGACATACCATAATTTTTCTTATTCGTTTAACTTAGTTGAATATTTACGCATCCCTTTGAGAGGGAAAAGGACGCATCCCCTCTCTAAGGGAAGTGGAGAAGGTATGTCGGGCTCCGACCGACTAAACCTACCACAGTATGAGATTGGTTTAGTCGCTTAGTCGCAAAATGTCTACACACAAAATACCCATTGCTCAGAATGTCCTTTTTGTAAAATTTTTAGACATTTTACGAAAGGATATTGATGTGTTATTTTGCAACTTGTAGACAATTTTGCGACTGAGTCGGTTCAGTCGGTAGGACCCGGGACTTTACAATTCCCTGGGTGAGCCCGACATACCCTCCCAGTTCCCTTTTTCCCGCTGAGAAGGATGCGTAAATGGCGTGCCCCGCGATAAGGAACTCCAAAGTCGGTCATAATACGATATTTAGGTTTGATAAATACTAAATGTTTACAAAGAGATATATGTGAGTTTCGAACTATGTGCAACAAATGTGCTCCAGAGATATTAACGTCAGAATGTCTGGTCACATTATTTTCACGTTTATTCGCTACTATATTTTGCCTGCAGCTTCTCCCTTCCTTCTTTTACATAAATTAGTCAATGGTAATATAAATTGTCCTCATCTGGTACAGAAGCTTAATATTACAATCACTCATAAACTTCTTAACTCATAGCTTGCCTAGCGAGGGCGGACCCCCCCCTTCCCAATCCCACATGATATCCTTTATCGCAGATAGATCACAAAACAAAAGTAGTGATCGAATTCCACCGTAAATATTTTTTGATATTGACTTTAACTTTCTGCACTATTTTGTATATAAACTAAGACTATGCACGTCACAATTTAAACCGGCAATTGCTAAAACCTGAGTCAAAAATAATGAATCACAATGAGTAATGTTTGCATGAAGTAAGTATTGTATGTTGCTCACAGTTTTGATTGACAACCTTAGGCCACAATTTTAAAATTCAATTTTTCCGTAATCCTGGGTTTGTTGGATCTGTTTTTTTTTGTGGCGATAGTTATTACAGTGATCAACATTTAGGCATTTAAAAAAAAACGCGACCATGACGACAATCGACGTAAAAATAAATATTTACAAAAGCATAGAAAAAAATTATACTTACCTGTGTGAGCGAGATTTTTAAAGATTTCAAGATAAAAATGGTTTCTATAGTGAATACCTATCACACCTTAAAACATTTAGTGTAAAATTCAAATCCATAAACGAGATATTTTGTTTCTATGATTTTTAAGGACTTCTTGATTTAATTAATTTTTCTTAAACTATAGTAGTTAAAGCCGGCGGAGTTTTAATAAGGGTTTAGTTTGATTGTTAGCTTGCCAAATAACACATAAAACGAGCATGTCCGCAACTAAGGCAAAATAACACACTACGGTGGCGTGATGGGCAAATTTTCGTTTGTCGGCTATACCCGACCGTGACGGTCAAAAGGATAATGATGGTGTTACCAAACCTCAAATATCATATTTAGTCCAGGAGTTCTGATGTTGGTGGTGGGTAAATCGCTTGAACTGAAACTACTTCAGTGATCTACAAACCTTTACTAGTCACGGTTCAAGTTATTAAGTACCAGTAGGTTTCGAATTCAAAGTCAAATAATAAATCATTTATTCATTTACATATTAAATAGTGTGTATGTTCCCAAATGGTGTCGGTAGAGGTATAATTGAGTTCTATAGAATCAAAGACGGTGAACTTACTATTTTGCAGTTATGAGGTAAAGACGCCAAAACTTCTTAATACTAAATATTAACGACGTATTTCCATATTTTACATGTTATATAATACATTACATATATATTCCATCTTTGGTTATGAAATATCAAATAATCTGTTCATATATAGCAATTTTTGGCGTCATTAACTTAAAACTAAGATTGTCATTGAAATTAAACTGCTATATACGGATTTTATCGCGTTGTTAATTTGACACTTTATTACAAAATTTTGAAAATTGTTACACTACTACTACTATTAAACTTTACTAATTTTTAAGCTAATTAAATTATTATTAAACTATACTCCCCGTGACCATGGCTGCTGAAAAGCAACCGAAACGTCGGGGAAAGTGTAAAATAAAAAATAAATTAAATCTAAATAGTTTTAATAATAATTTAATTCGCTTAAAAATTAGTAAAGTTTAATAGTAGTAGTAGTGTAACAATTTTCAAAATTTTGTAGTAAAGTGTCAAATAAACAACGCGATAAAATCCGTATATAGCAGTTTAATTTCAATGAATAATATTCGCGTAAATAGAAGACAATATTATAAGATTGTCATCTTTGATTCTATGCTACTCAATTACATATGGTATAGTTTAAAGACCTACGTAATTGAGGTGACCCTATTGCTGTCTACCGGTCATAGTTCTAGACCCTGTGCTGCTATCGGGATTTTCTAGCCAGAAAATTCCAATAACACACTGCCCTGTGATCGAAAACACTAACCTCTCATCTTGCTGACTAACAAATTTATTGTTGTTTCCAGATCCTGTCAGTAGACGAAACGATAAAGAACGTGAAGGGTGATGCGATGCCGGTAGCTGGGAGAGGCATGGGACGTCCACGGATGGGCTGAGTACGCACACACAACGCACGCACGCACCGCTGACGACTGCCCCGAGCACGCACACACAACGGATCGCTACGATATCTATAGATAGTTAGTTTTCGATTGTCTGTGAGATTTGTGTTCGAGTATTTGTCAGTGGTCTAAATTAACGCCTTAGGACCTTCTGAAGATTTGAAACTCGTCTATGTAATATACCTTTTTGTTAACTGTCCCACTGCTGGGCAAATACCTCTTAGTGAGAGATTTGAAATTGTTTTGAAAAGAATCCAAGGGTCCCTTTACATGATGTGTATTTTTGGTTTTCACGAGAGAATTGTATAATATAGGATGGTGTCCCACTGCTGGGGCTTTGGGATAACCAGTGATACCTATAGTGGGGAATGTTGATAGTTTATCTAAATATTGGATGGTTCTCGTCTATAGAAGGTCCACTCACGCTTAGAACTAAGTTATTATAGTATTAACTATTAATAATATGTAATAATTAAAGCCTATACAATACTATGCACTTGTTTTATTTATTCAATACTAATTGCTGCCTGCCTAAATCCTACGGAATCAAATACCACCGTAAAAGGTAGATCTACGTGGGCTCCTTGCCAAATCCGTGAAAGTGTAACGGACAGAGCTATTCTGTTGTGCATATCTCCAGTTCGATTTCGGATCCGGGCCAACAGTGATTGAGGTTTTCTGCCGAGAAATACTTAACAGTCCGGAGATGGGAATTTTGCAGTGGTGCAGTGGAAAGTGGTAGGTGATTGCAACCACACCCCGGTGACTAGGCAAGGTCGTAAAATTATGCTCCTGCGCCTGTTCTCTGTTGGATTGTCGTCATCATGACTAAGAAGAGCACTTCTGTTAGGCCACACACCTTGCACGATATTATCGTCTGGGCTGATGGCCAGTCTCCGTTAAGACTGGCCGCCGTGGCCGAAATTCGGTCTGGAGAACATTACATATTAACATTGTCTTCTATTTACGCGAATATTATTCATTGAAATTAAACTACTAAATACGGATTTTATCGCGTTGTTTGTTTGACACTTTATTACAAAATTTTGAAAATTGTTACACCACTACTAGGTACTATTAAACTACTAATTTTTAAGCTTATTAAATTATTAAAAGTCTTCACACGGGGAGTCGGGGAGACTCCCCGTGACCATGGCTGCTGAAAAGCAACCGAAACGTCGGGGAAAGTGTAAAAATAAATTAAATCTAAATAGTTTTAATAATAATTTAATTAGCTTAAGAATTAGTAAAGTTTAATAGTAGTAGTAGTGTAACAATGTTCAAAATTTTGTAATAAAGTGTCAAATAAACAACGCGATAAAATCCGTATATAGTAGTTTAATTTCAATTAGGTACATATTAATGTTCAGAGGCTAGCCGTGGTCATATGCTACCTATGTAAGAGAAAAGATTTTGACAAAATAGTATATGACCAATTTTTTTACCCTTTTTGCCAAGACCACATGCACAGCCGTTGCATCCACTACAGCTGTAGCACTAAAGAAATCCTAACTAATATTATAAATGCTAATATGAGATTGTATGAATGTTTGTTACGTTTTCACGTCTTAACTACTCGAGCGATCATCATGAAATTTCATACACACGTCGTCAGGGGTACAGAAATGTGCATAGGGCACCTTTTATCTACAATAAGTACTGTTCCAGAGCGTAGTAATCGAAAAGGAGAACCGCCTGATCTACAACAGATAAGCATGACCTGGTGCTAGTTAAGCAGTCGCTTGCAGCTACTGAAATCGGATCCGATCTCCTCACTTCTCAGAGCGCGTCTGGTCCTCCAGCCGAGTCTTCGAGCCAGGCATCGGTGTTCTTCGGCAGTCCGAGGAATTCGTCCAATAGGTCCATGACGGAGACCAATTTCTTGTACCTGAATAGAAAAAGTTAGACATAAGGATGATGTTATGAAATTAACACAAGAATGAAGTAATTTTGCAATTAATATAAGGTCTAAAATGTTAATTTTATATATTTTTTTTTAAATGTGTCTAACGCACTTTATAGAAAATGAAAAATGAAAAATGGAATATTTGTAATACTTTTTTCTAATGTAAATATTGGATTAAAGCATTACATTTGTAATTATGTTCCACCTATGTGATACGCTTTTACCTTATTCTATAGAGTGTACTGAAACATTTTATAAATATAACAAATTAATTACATTTATAACCCTTGTGGAGGCACAGGGTGTCATGTCCCTCCAACACAAAGGGAGAATCCTCTGACCAGGGTGGTGATCTTGCCTGGCGGGCCGCTGCCCGACGGTTGATGACGGGTGCTTGTATATATACATAGTCGCTGTATAAATGTTACTTGTGCGATTCGGAATTGTATGACATCATATACGTACATTGTATGTAGCGCCATCTGTTAGATGAAGGCGGAACTTCTTCGCCTGTGTGGAGTCGCGACACCCTCAAGACCCTTATTTGCGTTGCAGAAAAATTACTATATATAATGTTTTATCCACTTAAAAATCAGACTCACACTGGTCATAACACCATTGGTTAAGTCCTTAAATTATCACTAAACACTCATTAGAAGAGTTTATATTTCAATCGACAGATTGTTTATTAATTTCTGCCCTTTGAAATTAATAAACAGTTTGACGATTGAAATTTAAACTTTGATAAATGTGGTCTACCACCCTACGGTGGAGGTTCATTTGAACGTCATGAAACAACAAGGTTGATTTACCCTTGCAAAAATATTAAGACAGCCATGTGTCAACGTAGAAAGGTTAACCTTAGCGATAATTAATTAACCAACTGCTATGTCTAAGGTCGCGGGTTCCATTCAAACATTTGTGTGCATGAACATGGATGTTTGTCTTGGTCTGGGTGTTTCTATGTAACTATAATATGTACCTATTTATTTACAAAAAAAAGTATTTAGGTATGTATGTTTATCCATTGTCTAGTACCCATAGTACAAGCTCTGTTTGCCTAGTGAGAAATCAAAGGAGGCTTAGGTTTTGAAATTAAGCTCTGCAAAATGTATGCAGTACATAGGGTACATAATAATTGGTAGTGATGTATATTGTAGTATTAATATGTATTCTGTGGCACAAGCACTATTTAAGTATTTATGTTTTTCTATTTGTAATGTTTAGCAGTCAGAAACCATTTTGCATCCAATTCTGATACGGTTTGCAGAAAAAGATTTCTTTTGATTGCTATTTTGCACAAGAGTGTATAATATATGTACGTACAAAACCAACGAGAGGCAAATACTCTATTCCTTATTTTACCATAATATCAATGCGACAGCCTCCCTCCAAACCTTTCAACGATATCGTGATTCAAGTTATCAGTCAGTATTTACCGAATCAATGTATGATAGGTAAAATCACACAATTATATAATTAGGTATGTACGTAAAATGCATTAGAACAATAGGTTAGATGTCGCCTTGGCCGAGTATACAAACGGCGCATGCGCGGCGGCCATGATTATTTGAACGATTGGGTTTGTGAAAACATTTTTCCTTTGATATTTATACGAACAATGCTTACGTTACAATAATAATATAATAATATTCTACCACTTACACACAACACCATCTAGCCACAATGTTAAGAAATGTCGGAAAATCTTAACTAATACTATAAATGTGAATGAGAGTTAGTTTGTTACGTACCTACTTTCACACCTTAAGACTACGCCGAGCGAAATGTGCCAAAACAGGCGGTCACATTTAAGTGAATAAAATCAACACTTTTTGTTTAATTCAAATATAAAATATACATTTACCATAACAATGAATGTGTTTACAATCGCTCCGTGTAAAAAACTTAAAATAATTGATACTTTCGTCTACAAAATTACGTAAATTTGTATGAAAAATGCAAAAACATAAGCTCGAGTTACGTGATTTTTAGATTATAACAGTAGAAATCTATCCTATTTTACAGCTTAAACGAAACAGTTATATTACGATTTATCCGTCCCAAATATTTAAGTTATTGGTTGACAATAAAGATAGATATTTATCAAAAAAGCACTTCAAATCCTCCATACAATTTTACTATGGCGGCCGCGCGCCGATTTGAATATGCGTCGCACGAGCTCTGTCATTATCTGTCTTACGCTCGACGCAGTCTTAACTCCTCAACCGATCATCATGAAATTTTGTATGTACACGTTGTCAGGGGTGTACGAATAAAGGGAGGGTGGGAGAGCATGAAATCTAGAAGTAGGTGTGGGTATATCTATATTTTTCTTTTTTTATACTTATCTTTTAGACATATCAAGATGAAACCTGCTCCAGACTTAAAGTTAGACGTCAAGCGATACAACTACTTTGAAAACTTGAAAACTGCATTAATTTTCGTTCAGTAGTTTTTGCTGCGTGATGCACGTACAAACATACAGTAAGTCAACAATTTTAAAATAATTGTTTAGTGTTCTATAGCTCACATAAAGACCTCTGAAATTATTTTAGTGTATATATATACGCTACCAGCTCTTGCCCGTCCTTCTTGGCGTCACTCGGGATGAGTACTTTTTATTTTTCTTCATCCCGTTTTCTCTATACCCCTGAGAACGTGTATACAACATTTCATGATGATCGGTTGAGGAGTTAAAGGCGTTAAAGCGTAACAAACTAACTCTCATTCGCACTTATAATACTGGTTAGGATAGAATAGCATTGTATGTCACAGACTAAGTTCGAGAGCATGCACTGTAACGCTACTAACAATCTAGCCGATATGTCTCTTCTAGTACGTACTACATATTAAAGTAAGTACATATTTAAATAGAAGTAAAGCGTACGATCCGCCTGATAGCCTATGGATTTCGTACCAGCGTTTCAAAAAAGGATTCGCAACGCTTCCAGCATAAGGAGAAAAGATAACTAGTCTATTCAGTACACAGACTTCACATTTCTTCGAGAACATTATGGAGAACTCTCAGACATGCAGGTTTCCTCACGATGTTTTCCTTCACCGTTAAAGCGAGCTATAATTAACCATTTAATACGCACATAACTTCGAAAAGTCACAGTCGAGCGCCAGCCTGCCATACTGCCATATGTAAGAGGTGTCACTGACAAGATTGGCTACATCTTGAAGCGAGCTTCAATCAACACATACTTCAAGCCGCCAACGAAGATAAGTCAATTTTTACCATCCGTCAAGCGCCAACTACCTTTACAAAATGCAGAGGTCTATAAAATAGATTGTGACTGCGGACTCTCATACATTGGTCAAACCTAGAGAAGCATATGTATTTTACAACACATACCTGATGTAAAACACCAACACTCGATGAAGCCTGCTGTGTGTGAACATGTGCAACAGGGGACCAACCACTACCTGAGATTTGACAAACCACAGATTCTCGCAAAAGAACACCGATTCCTACGATCTTAGAAAGCTCCCCACGCTTTTTACAATAAAATTATTAAATTATTTTCTTAATTTTTAGTTTTTATTAATGAACCGTGTTTTTTAAACTATTATTTATTTCTTGATAAAGCTAGATAAGCTACTGTGCCCTTTCTAATCTATTAAAATTCCTCTTTTCAGGAACGTGTATGCGTATAAAATTACCTGATGTTCGGTTGAGCAGGTAAGACGTGAAAACGTAACAAACAGACTCGTATTCGCATTTATAATATTAGTTTGGATATTATAGACCTGTGGCGACTCCGCACAGACGAAGAATTTCCGCCTACGTCTAACAGATGGCGCTAAAATATGCTCAAATGACGTCACAATCCTGCATCGCGCAAGTGGAGTTTACACAGCGACTAACTATATATACAAGCTCCCGACATCAACAGACGGACCGCGGCCCGCCAGGCACGATCACGCAGCCTGGTCGGAGGATCCTCCCTTTGTGTTGGAGGGACATCGCACTCCGTTCCTCCACAGACCTCTGCCTACCCTTGGAGATACGAGAGCGCAAGTCTACATTATAATATTTTTTTTTACAAAAGCTACGGTTGCCAACGACGATATTTTTATTATTTTGCTCCGTGAGCCGAAGACAGCCAGTAGAGACCTTTTCTGTACCCCTGACAACGTGTACGACCAATACCCCCTTGTATCTTTTAAACAGCGGACCGACCAATTCTGCTATTATACGACCAATTTCGAATAATTATCGACTAATTAACTACGTAAATAGTTTTCCAGTTAGCGACGGTGGCTGCCAAGATGATCCATACAGAGATATCGTATACGTCCTTTCTGTACCCCTGACAACGAGTATGCCAAATTTTATTGTGATCATTAGCGTGAAAATCTACCTACCAAAGATACTCACATTCCCGTTTATAATAGGTTAATAAGGATATCATTGGCAGCATATTTTTTATGGTGGAAGCAATTATATTTTAAACTTGATTTGAAACTTTGTTATAAGTTTATAATCTGGTGCCCAGACTATTTTGTTAGTAATAACTACACTTGTGTTGACAATGTGGACTTATAAGTAGCGCAATAGTTATGGAAAGATATTACGTCAAAGAGATACTTATTAATCGAATAGACTTTAGGAATAGAGCGTAGTGGTTTGTTTATCAAGTCATTTTGTTAAATCGATTTTGTTTAGGGACCTACTGGTTGTTAAAACAAGGTCAGGGTTAGGACATTCTTAAGTCTTCACTTTTTTCATCATTGGGAATGGGATAGTATTACTCCACACGGACTGGACTGATAAAAACTGAAGTCCAGTTGTAAGCTAATATCTGACTTAACTCTGATAAGATTGTACATTTTCTACAACCAGTTCACATCAAATTATTAAAATAAAATGCCAGTTATGAAGGATCTAAGGATACAAACCAAATAATAATCAGATTTCGTGCCCGCATACTAAATGCAGGGAGATTTTAATAGATTACCACCGCAGTTTAAACGTTTAATTACTAGAAGTATATTGATGATAAAATCGCAAAATCATTAGAAAAGTTTATTTAATTATGTAATCAATCGAGTACTTATGCGGTCAACAATCCGCACTAACGTATTTCTCAATACAACCTCGAACAATATACGGCGCGGGAAACTCGTAATTACACAAAAAAATCTCATCCGTTCATTTCCACACAGTTCTGAACATAACACCAGTGAAAACCAACGTCTAAAATTATTTTCGTAACAATTCTGTAAAATATTGAAGAAAAATAACATGTATATTTGATTATATATGGCGGCAAAAATGATATGTCAAAAATTCGCGCGCGTCTTTCTTTGTTTTTTTATCATAGTGACGGAAGTGGCACCATGGACAATAGACTTGCCGGAAGTTAGGAGACATTTGTTTGAACATCACAATAAGATTGGTAAAAATGAATATGAACACTACGTCCATGGTGATCGTTCGTTTTATAGCAATATACAAGGCAATAGCAAGCACAACTCTGAAGGACATTACGATAGCGACAAATACGCGCACGAGTTTGGATATCAGTCTTATATGGAGAAAAGAGTAAGTATCTTATGTTTATTGAATAGAATTTATAGGAGAACTTAGTCTATGGAAACTGTACCTCAATAGCGCCGTGGCAGTTTGCGCTTGTTGCGTGAGTTCGTGAGTTGCGGTTTGATTCTAGATTTGGGCAGTGTTACTTCATTTTAGAGTTTTAGTGAGACAATTCTTAAATTAGTGTCTGGAAGTTTGCTATCTGGGACAAAAATTTAAGTGATCATACATGCCATATAATATACTAGATTTTGCCGCGGTTTCACCCGCGATTATCGTTACTGCGCCGCCCCCGTGGCCCGTGGCGTGATGTTATATAGCCTATAGCCTTCCCCGATAAATAGGTTACCCAACACTAAAATAATTTTGCATTTCGAACCAATCGTTCCTTAGATTAGCGCGTTGAACCAACCAAACAAACAAACTCTCCAGCTTTATAATATTAGTAGAGATACACGCGAATAGAACCTCCTCTTTATTTGAAGTCGGTTAAAAAGTCTTCTCTCTTAGCCTTTATTATTCCCAAGTCACTTGGGGTCGGCTTTTCTGGTCTAACCGGATTTGACTGGATATCAGTTTTTACACGAAGTGGCTGCCACCTGACCTCCGCAACCCGAAGGCTAACGATACCCTAAGGCTAGACCAGTGTCAGGGTATTATAGGACACTGACTTCCCTAATAACGACTGCCATAGATGTTCATGGCAGTCGGGACCGATGGCTTAACGTGCTCGCCGAGGCATGGAGCAGGCGATAATTGTCAATCAATACGCACATAATTTCGAAAAGACATATAACTTCCGAAAGTCAGAGGTGCGCGACGTGGGTTCGAACCCGAGACCCTCTGCTTTGCAGTCTGTTGGTCTTCTCACTGAGCTACCGCTGCTGAACGGCGCTAATACAGTAATTTAATTGGTAATTACATTTTCGAGCCGTTTGGGGTAGAGACGCTAAGTTCATGGAGTCCGGGCGCTCGTGCGCTTTTTAGAGATATATCTAAGCAGCTAATCGACCCTTCGTGTGACCACGACGGACCCGCTGGACCTTTTTTGGCTCAAAGAATCAGCATTGCCATTCAGCGTAGCAATGCTGCCAGTCTTTTGGACACACTCCCGGTCGACAGCGATGCTGAGGAATTTTACGACGCTGCCTAAACCAGCCATCCCTTTTTATTAAATTTTACAGGCCCATATTTAGTTACTCTTCATTTTGTTCTATTTATAAGTGGTTAGTTTTGTTAATATTAGTTAAGTTGTGAATTATGATTGTTGCTTTCTTTATGTAAATAATGAAGTATACCAATAAATGAATATATTAACTACTATGTACGGATTTTATCGCGTTGTTTATTTGACACATACAGTAGTTTAATTTCAATGAATAATATTCGCGTAAACAGAAGACAATATTATGTAAATCAGTACGGACTGGAAACAGCAACGAAAATACGCCGGTTAGAAGATCTACAAACTAAGCGCGCAAAATATGTAACATCTTCAAATTTCTTGAAGAGATGTCGTGATCACAGTCTCATTCCTACGTGTGTCAAGATATCAGCCAAGAAAAACATACGAGGAAGCGCTAAGAACGTAAAACAGGCAAGTCTAAAAAAAAGTGTTAAATAAACAACGCGACGAAATCCGTATATAGTAGTTTAATTTCAATGAATAATATTCGCGTAAACAGAAGACAATATTATAATAATATTAGCTTATCCACTGTTGGGCACGAGCCTCTTCTCACTGTGAGAAGTGTTAGTCCATAGACCACCACGCTGGCATGCGGGTTCGCAGGCTTCACATATCTCCGAGAACATTATGTAGAACTCTCACACATGCAGGTTTCCTCACGATGTTTTCATTCACCGTTAAACCGAACAATGATTAACTATTTAATACGGACATGACTTCCAAATAATAATAAAGATATTTATTTCCTCTTTCACAATGGTAAGTACTTATTATGTAATAAAATATATGTTGAAAAATTCTCTTTCCTTTGTGAAGGCTGGTGTCTATAGTAGGTAAACCTGTGTTACAGATTACCAGGCGCCCACCTCCTGGACAAGTGTTAGTGGTGATTTTAGTTTACTGGAACATGTATTTAAAAACTAACTATGCATATTTTGAATTAGAAATACAATTTGTGTGTGTGTGTGTTTCTGTCATGCATTTAACTTGTGTGATTTGTGCATAAATTAAATTCATTATATTAACACAATAAGTAGGGCTTCAGTATCAGAATATGATAGATCTTGTAACCAAGACGTTAATACTTTTTTAGATTGTATTTATTTAGGTAGTACCTAGAAAGCAGGGAATTTGCTTTGTTGTATAAATATGCAGCTAAGAAACAATGGAACCTTTGGGACAGATTAGTTCTGTATGTCGTATCATTTTGATAAATTTTATGTTTACGCCGTTATGTTGCGTTAATTGAAGGGTCATAATTAGATTGTGCGTGCCTTTACGAAGAATAAAAAGCTGACGAACTGTTAGAATTGAATTCTTGGTACAATTCAGCCGTAGGATGCAAGTAAGCAATAAACAGAGCCACTTTTATGACCGCTCTCTGGGCGCGCTCCAGTTTTATTAAAATGGTTTTTGCAGCACCTCCGCAGGATGCCATGGGTGTCGGTAAATGTCGGTTGTATCGTGGGATCGAACTCGACACTGGGACGGTTTCCGGTTGCCACGTTATTATGATAATATGTTATGTGTGAGATAACAATACATACATACATAGTCTCATGGCTGACGGTTCAATTCGAAATAATGGTTTAAGTAATATGCAAACGTCACGTGATACCACGTGACCTTGAGGCCAGAGGTCAAAGGGCATAGTAATTTCGGGGGTATATCGACTATGCTGAGTCGAATGGCGTTGACCACGAGTCTCTAGCTCTTACGGTTCTTGAGTTGAAAGTTGTATAACAGACGGACGGACGGACAAAGCTGTTGTGTAAGATTTTTTTCGAATCTAGAAATTAAAACGAAATCTTAATTAAAATAATGTAATTTCAATTACTTAGTTAACTAATTGGTGAAACAGATTTGTTAAAGTGGTTCTGAATGATCCGTAACACGAGAGAGATATCCTGTGTTGTGAGAAACTACAGACCGCTAACAATAATTTCAGCCCTTTATGTGTCTGTTTGTAATGTCAAAACAGCTTTTACTAAATGCACATGAAAGTATAAACAGTAAAATACAAAAATATATCTTTAAATTTTTGTCTGTTTGTCTGTTTGTTCCGGCTAATCTCTAAAACGGCTAGACTGATTTTGACGGGACTTTCACCGGCAGATACCTGATGTTAAAAGAAATAACTAAGGCTATTTTTATTTAATAAAAAATAGAGACCAGCATAAAGCAACTTTAATCCTTTGTTAAATTCCACGCGGTTGAAGTCACGGGTAACAACTTGTATAAAATAAATTTTGTGTCTTTACAAACATTCAAACAACGGACACAAAGAACATCCAGACTCAAAACAACGATTTGTGGATCACACAAATGTATGTCCCGTGTAGGATTCGAACCCACAACCACAACACCTACGACATCCGGGTAGTGTTTGTAATCCTCATTATCGAAGTTATAACACTAGCTTTTTAGTCCATGTAATCATAATCTGCTAACGATCATTAGCAGGTGACATAGGTACCGACTAATGATCCGGTTAGTTGCCATGACAGGATTAAAAATAATTGAATCTAATTGGTACATCTTTTAGATTAGCATAAAATATTGGACACCTACAGCGCGTAACAGAAAGGTGTGGTCATATTGTACAATGGAAAACAGTGACAACCATAACCATATACACTAGTTTACAAAAAAAAAGTATATATGTATGTTAATCCATTGTCTAGTACCCATAGTACAAGCTCTGCTTAGTTTGGGCTAGGTGGTGTTGTGTGTATGTGGTAGAATATTATTATTATTATTATTATTATTATTTTCACTAAGATACAGCATTTTCTTTTTATCGATTTATCAATGTCATATATTCCAGCCGATGCTTAAACCACAAATAACTCCCTCCCTCTGTGATCCCAAAAATGACCATGTGCTATTTGGATAGTGATATATGTAATGCGTTTGTTTCGATGTTTAAATAAAAAATATACAATTGTAACATAAGTTATTTATCAGATATACAAAGTGGCGCAAATGTTATCACAAAGTCCAAAGTCAAAGTCAAAAATTATTTATTCACTTAGGTCACAAAGTAACACTTATGAACGTCAAAGGGGTTAGTGAGTTTATTACATTTACTGAATTTACATTTATGTTAGTTGCAAGGTTCAGGCAAAAGGTTGAGCCCATGAGAATATATCTGCAAGAAACTCAAGGCCACTCTTTTAAATCGCACATTAATTGATACCACATATACTACATGGTATTCTTTGACGATTTACAAATTACGAACTAAATGTATTTAGTAGTTTAGCCACAGGACATTCTTATTGTTTTCATAATTTAGAAATTTTAGAACATCATGTAATGCAGAGATAACTGTACTTAGGTATCAAAGCCCATAAGCAGTGATATTAAAAAACCGTCGTATTGTATCGGGTCCGGGCATTTCCGGATCCTAGCGAGTTGACAAAGACGATTTCTCAGAGCCTATGGCCGTTAACGAGCTGGCTACAGCGCACGATTGGTTACAATGGTGTTCCAATTTGTGTCTAATTTTATTTTATTTATTTTGTTCAAAAAAATAATTTCTTAATTTTTGCAAAAATATGTAGGTTTTTTGTTTATGTTAACCGTGTTATATCAACCAGCTTAAGCTGGTACCTTAAAGTAGTATATCATTTAATGTGATAAAATTTGCGCCACCTTGTATATCACGGCCTTAAAATACAACCACACCTTTATGTTACACGCTGAATTTTTGTTTTAACGAAACAATAAAAATTGCCCAAGATATAACGTATTAAAGTACAGGCGCTTGTGACGTCACGGGTTTTAGATTTGTACCGACAAGTGACGTAACACGAAATTTAGACGCGTTGTATCTTCGTTGTTATTAGTTTTTGGACAAGAAAATATTCGTGTCTAATATTTTTGCTAATCTTAAAGACGGACCAAAATCCTTTATCTTTGTCATTAGTCATCATGCCTATTATTTAGTTCTTGATGTATGTATGCATCTTATGTGGGGGCCAGTCAGTGCAGACCGGCGACACTTCGACCCAGTGGGATCTTTTGTGTCGACACTCTCCCAATAACGACTGCCATAGATGTTCATGGCATCCGGGACCGACGGCTTAACGTGCTCTCCGAGGCACGGAGCAGGCGATAATTGTAAATCAATACGCACATAATTTCGAAAAGTCATATAACTTCCGAAAGTCAGAGGTGCGCGACGTGGGTTCGAACCCGAGACCCTCTGCATTGCAGTCTGTTGGTCTCCCCACTGAGCTATCGCTACTCTTGATACTATGCACAAATATTTTTTGATAGTTAACATATGTACAGTGAGCTGCAAAAATGCATACCCATTTCAAAACTAAAATGGTATAAGCCGGTAATTGACGCCATCTAACGGAAATCGATATAAGCACTGTTAATTAGTTTATTTATATCGTAATAGATGGCGGTGCACTACTATAAAATAAAAAGAAAGATATTTAATAACAACATTTTGTTAAATTTACTTTAAACAATTATTTTATCCAACGTGAGATCTCAAGCATAGTATTCGCTTATACTGTCAATGCGCCAAGGTCAAAGGCTATGGAAGGGTCACTATAACTATTTCTGCATAATTTTACTTACACAATGTTTGATCGTTCACACAAGACACTGTCGTGTGAAAAGTTTATCAGACAAGGTAAAATAATGGCGGTGACATACAGACGTACAAATTTAATGAAATTAAAATCATGTATTATATTAATTTACTCGCAAGTACAGTATGTCTCGGTAACATTTTAGAAATTCTTGGTATTTGCCCGAATGGGAAGCAGGAGACGTGACAATTGTAGATTTGTAAATAGCGATGGATAGCGTCATTATCCCGTTCCCTTTTTCGGTCTCTATACTTATCTCGGTGGCTATACCTATCCCTGTCTCAGTCTCGGTCTCTATAGTCTATACCTATCCCTGTCCCGGACTCTATAGCTATTCCCGTCTCGGTCCCTATACCGATATCTATCTCAATCCCTATAGCTATCCCGGTTCCGAACCCGGTCCTAATACCTATCTCTATCCCGGTCCCTATACCATCCCGGTCCCTACACCTATCCCGGTCCATATACCTATCCCTGTCCCAGTCCCAAGACCTATCCTTGTCCCGGTCCCTATAATTATCCCTGTCTCGGAACCTATATCTATCCCTCATGTACCCTATACCTATTCCTGTCTCGGTCCCTATACCTAACCTAATCGGTCTCGGTCCCTATCTAAATCTAATCTAAACTAATATTATAAAGAGGAAACATTTGTGTTTTTGTATGTATGTTTGTAATGTTTTCACACAAAAACTACTGAACCGATTTCAAAAATTCTTTCACCATTAGAAAGCTGCATCTTCACTGACGTGACATAGGCTATATTACATTTACAACAAAAATAGGGATCCTTAATATAAATGCAATAATATAACCCAAGGTGTGAAAAATTAGTCATAAATAATCTGTCATCGCGTGCGCTGCGGAAACTATAGATGATAGAACAAAAAATGTTCTACAGTATTATAGAACGTATCAATATCTACAAAAAAGTCCGCGATACCATATGTATTTTTTTGAATATATAGCTAACTACACCTATATAGGTGTAGTTAGACTTATTAATTTCTTTAGTTGTAGTTTTATATATTATAATTAGATAACAAATTAAAAGTAGGTATTGGGTAATAAATTATAGTCCACGCGGACGATGTCGCGGGCAACAGCTAGTCTATAAATAAACGTAGGCGGGGATATGAGTTGTCACGAGATGTTCGAACTTCCTTAAAAATGGCGCTAACGAATGCAAAAATAATTTCTTAAGAATTTCTGCCCATACAAACAAAGTGAGAAACGGCCATGAATTGCCGTAAATCTTAGAGTTCGAAAAAATGGTATCACGTGACTTTGAGGTCAGAGGTCAAAAGACATAGTCATTTCGGGGGTATATCAACTGTGCTGAGTCGAATGGCGTTGACCGCGAGTCTCTAGCTCTTACGGTTCTTGAGTTGAAAGTTGTATAACAGACAGTCCGTCCGTCCGTCTGTCTGTCTGTTACGGACGGACAAAGCTGTTGTATAAGAGTTTTTCAAACTCTCCAGATTTATTTTATTTTAGGACTAGATTCTTCTCGCTCGCGTTACTGTAGATTTCGTCAATTTTTAATTGATGAAAGGCACCTACCCTTTAATTACCTATGAATAACTTCATACGCTCATAGCTAGTTGCACTCACTGATCGGTAAACGATAAGCGAGGTTAAGCAACGTTGGGTGCGGTCAGTCTATATGGTTGACCGCTTGGAAGTCCTCCCCCAAACAGCTGGGGCTCGCCTCGCTACGTGGCGGGCCAAGACCTGTCGGTGTCGCGGTGAATATTAGCGTGAATCCCGCGGCACCGACACCGGTACGTGGGGAACGTCGTCAGGGGTTTAGTGGGTATGGGGCCGGCCTCACTGGCTCGAGTCCCACACACCCGCGCCCTGCCCGGGCGCGGACGGTGCGTAAATGCATTCCCCTGACGTAAAATAAAAAAAAAATAAAAAAAAAATATGGTTGACCGCATAGTGGTTATTCATCTGAGCGTCTCCGTGCTTCGGAGGGCACGTAAAAAGTCGGTCCCGGTTGTTGTCAAATTGACAGCAGTCGTTAAGTCATATCAGAGGCCTACGGGCGGCTTGTACAACTCTTGACAACAGGTTGGCCACTTACCACACGAAAAGAAAAAAAGAAAAATATCATTTATAATATTTTTTAGGAAATTTAAAGTCACTCGCAACACAGAAAATGTTCTGCTGGATTTGTTATACTTAAAGCAAGAGAATTAAGCGATAATTCGAATAACTATTCGATAATAATCGAACATTGGCATTAATTAATTTATTCTGTTCCCAGGTGCAGGAGATAGTCCATGATGGTAGCAGATATTTGGAGGGTCTTCGAAGGTCGCTGGAGGACTACTCCAGGTTCTTACAAGAATGCAACAGGCGATACATGACCAACGTAAGTCTATTATAACATTAACATATACGCATAATTACGCATACTAGTTAAATGAAATCATAAATAACGTTTTACCCGCTTCTTTAAATTACACTTATAAAATTTTGTCCTACCACTTTTCATAAGCTTTGATATAATAATATCACACCTGTATTAAACTGTACTACTGCTGAACACGGGGTCCTTATCAGTGAGAGAAGGATTACGCCATAGTCCATCACGCTGGCCCAGTGCGCGTTGGCAGACTTTACATATCTTCGAGAACATTATGCCGAACTCTCAGACATGCAAATTGCCTTCACAGTTAAAGCTAGCGATAAATAACTGAATTATACACACATAACTCTTCGAAAGTCAGAGATGCGGGCCTTGGGATAGAACTCGAGATTTCTGCGTAGCGATCCAGCGGTTTCGATGCAATTTTAACATGTTAAAAACATATTTTAATAAGTTAAAATTGCAAACACCCGCTTTCCACGGTGTATTGTATGGTTACATCGTTGCTTTCTGTACTTAGTCGTGCGATTGCAGCCATCAATTTCAATACTTGTAATTGTATAATCCAAAAAAATATTATCAAATATGGTAGAACAAAACTTTTTAAGTAAACGGTTATTATTTTCAATTAACCCTGTACAGTCGTCACCTTAGTAGTAACGGATTGTATGCACACAGTTACACAACAAGAACCTACGGATCCCTAAAGTACCTATAGCCCTATCAGCCCTAATACCCTGAATAAATAGATGGGATACCTGCATCATGCGTCCTAGGGTTACAGGCGGAGAGAAGACGGGATGTCTAGAATGAGGATAGATAACTCCGCTCACAGTGAGGGGTTGGTAAGGTATTGAGTCAAAACCTGCGTAATGCATAAAAGTCGTACATTGGTTTCAGTCCTCTAATTCCACGATCTCAAATTCCTCAAGCTTCAATTCCACGAGCTTCAATCCCACGAGCTTCAATTCCACGAGCTTCAATTCCACGAGTTCAAATTCATCATGGTCACCGCCGGTGTCACCAAGGTCTCCGGACATGACCATGAGTTTCAACTCCTCGGACACTCGTTTCCTGGAATTCAACACTGGGAACTGGTCTGGCGTGCCACCAATGAACATGAGTTCCAATGGGTATATAATCAAACTAATATTATAAATGTGAAAATTTGTCAGGATGGATGAATGGATGTTTATTACTCTTTAACGCAAAAACTACTGAACGAATTTTGATAAAACTTTACAGTAGGTATTATTGTTATATACATTCTGATGTATAAAGAATAATACTATTGTGTGTATTTGTGTGTCCCGGATGAGTACGTGTCGCGGCGGAGGCGACCGCCGCTGCTGCGTGTGCCGGTGGCGCGCACAACTTGTTGCAGCAGGCGCCCCTCACGCGCGCGTTGAGGGCGCTCAATGCGATATCGCAACAGGTCGGCTTATTTAGCTGCACACTGAGTGAATTTACACGAAGCGCTTATTGTATAATATCTCATAGTTAATAACAGTGACTGTATGACAGGTATTAGTATAAGAATATAGCATTTATGTTAGATATAACTAGATACAAGTTTTATAACTACGCTATTGTATTAGGTTAAGACCTGTGATAATAGTTGTATGTATGTGAGAATAAATAAATAAAATATTGTACAGTTTAGATAGATTATAGTAGGCTACATGCAGGGCCGTAGCGTGGGTGTCAGCCGCCCGGGCCGGAAGAAAATATTGCAGTCTTATTTAGAAGACTTATTTCAAGTTAAAAGCATAAGTAATATACAGTGATATTAAAGAACTTTTCAGCAAGAACAGTCATCATTATTATGTTTTATACAGTTAAAATATTAACAATATATTTATTGTGAAATTTTTCCGCCCCCTAAAAGTGCCGCCCTAGGCGATAAAGATAAAGATTTATTTATTGCATAACTGTGTACAGTAACTGGTTGTATTAATAAAACATATGTTTTCGAAACTGTATATGTTTGACAAAATGTTGGGTTTGTCCATATCGGATATGCAACATATTATAAGGACATAAGATAACAAAACATATTATAAATACATATCATATCATTATTATTGCTTTTCAAAAAACTCTTGAAGGTTGTAAAATATATTTTCAATTGACCACTTTTTTAACTTAATTTTAAATGTATTTCCATTTAATTCCTGTTGGTAATTTGTTGAAGACACGAGCCGCCCCTGTCGCCCCCACTACGCTACTGGCTATATACAGGGTGTGGCGTAAATAATGGATAACCCTGAAACTGTCGACTGGCCAGATTATCATCTATCATTTACTCCACTTATATCACCATATGCCCTGGATGCATATGCACCATATCCATGGATGACCAAATTATTGATATTTTTGATATTTTAAATAAAAATCGTACTTACATATACAAAATCAGCTGCCATTTCTACAATTGGCGACATTATCTCGTTCTGTTTTTTTATGTCACATGTTTTTAATTGCATCATCAGACCAGTATCAAGTTTTTTTGTTACAATTTAAGACAACTGCGCAAAATATACTTTTTCTTAAATTTTTACATATTTTCTAAGGAATTATGCAGCTTTGGGCACCTGTATCGAAAAAAAAATGTCCATGGACGTATGGTGATATAAGTAGGGTAAATGATAGATGATAATCTGGCCAGTCGACAGTTTCAGGGTTATGCATTATTCACGCCACACCCTGTATTATTCAGATAACATATAGCATACTAAAAATTCATCTTTACATAAATCTACATTAACGCAAGCGAAACCGCAGGCAGAATCTAATCTATACTAATATTATAAAGCTGAAGAGTTTGTTTGGTTGAACGCGCTAATCTCAGGAACTACTGGTTCGATTTAAAAAATTCTATTTGTATAATATTGTATTACGTTTACAAGAATGCTATACATTGAAATTAAAACTACATTAAACGGATTTTGTAGTAGAGTTCAATAATAGTAGTGTTATGGTTCAAAATTATGTAATAAATTATTCTTAAATAAACAACGCGACAAAATCCGTATAATGTATTTTTAATTTAATTTTCTTTTAGTGTTAGATAGCCCATTTATCGAGGAAGACTATAGGCTATGTAACATCACGCTACGACCAATAGGAGCGGAGCATCAATGAAAAATGTTGCAATAACGGGGAAATTTCTCTTATGTGACGCAGACGAAGTTACGCGGGTCAGCTAGTAATTTATATACAGACGGCCTTATTCATAATAAAATATCTTACTAAAGGCTTAATACGATGGGTAGTTGAAATACCAAATCCTAACTAATATTGAATCTAATTTGTTTGTTTGTTAATCTTTCACGCTTAACTACACGACCGATCATCATGAAATTTCGCATACACGTTGTCAGGAGAACAGAAAAATACAAAGGGTATTTCATCCACAAAAAAGACTGTTCTCGAGGGATAGAAATGTATTGACAATCTACAATAACGCGAGCAAAGACGCGGGCAAAAATTTGCGCGTGTTTTATCTCTAGAAGAGGTAGGCAGAAGTGTATTAGAATAATATTGGGATCACATTGGGGATCTTAGTCTCCCCGTGAACATGGCTTCTGAAAAGCAACCGGAAAATAAGTGTAAAATTAAATCTAAATAGGTTTTATAATTTAAGTAGTAGTAGTAAAATTTAGTAGTTCATGGAGAAATGGTTGCAGCACCTTACAGCTCTTATGATTTGTAAACAAAAACTTGGCGATTAAAAGAGTGGCCATGAGTTTCTTGCCCGCTCTTCTCATAAGCCCTACATCCTTGCTTTGCTGAACGTGGCAGTAAATGTAAATTCACAGAAAAAAAATTAGTGTACCTTTGACATTCATAAGTGTTAGTAGTACTTAAATCTTCTTCTCCCTTTATTATTCCCAAGTCACTTGTCAGTGTATCAGTTTATACACGGAGCGGCTGCCACCTGACCTCCGCAACCCGAAGGCTAACGATACCCTAAGGCTAGACCAGTGTCAGGATATTAGAGGGTACTGACTTTCCCAATAACGACTGCCATAGATGTTCATGGCAGCCGGGACCGACGGCTTAACGTGCTCTCCGAGGCACGAAGCAGGCGATAATTGTCAATCAATACGCACATAATTTCGAAAAGTCATATAACTTCCGAAAGTCAGAGGTGCGCGACGTGGGTTCGAATCCGAGACCCTCTGCATTGCAGTCTGTTGGTCTTCCCACTGAGCTATCGCTGCTTAAACGTAAGACATTATTAAATAATGATAATAGTCGAATTTTGATCATTGGGTGAATACTAGTATTAATTAAATATCTAATAGTATCTAAATTTATACCCATCTTTCTCTTATAGGATAAATATGTCAGGGATGAATATGTCAGGGATGAATATGACAGGTATGGATATGTCCTGGATGAATTCGACAGGGATGAATATGACATGGATGAATACAAGCTCGGGGATGCAGATGTCTTGCCGAGAGGCGACGGAGGCGAGCGAGAATGTCCGGCGGTATGCTGCCCTGGCTACGTGGGCCACCAAGAGACTACAAGACCTGGCCTACGCCAAGAAATATCAGAAGGTAACTTATAAATTAAGCGTTTTTCTCGCGTTGTTTATTTTTTAGAAAACACTCTTTTACATAATTTTGAAACTTGAAACTACTATCTATCTATTTAAATTATAAAAATTGATCGCTTCGCTCGACCAGAAGGCTGGACATTTTTTTGGCTCAAAGAATCAGCATTGCCATTCAGCGTGGCAATGCTGCCAGTCTTCTGCACACTCCCGGTCGACAGCGATGCTGAGGAATTTTACGACGCTGCCTAAAAACCAGCCATCCCTTTTTATTAAATTTTACAGTACCATATTTAGTTACTCTTCATTTTGTTCTATTTATAAGTGGTTAGTTTTGTTAATATTAGTTAAGTTGTAAATTATGATTGTTGCTTTGTTTATATAAATAATGAAAAAGAAATAAACATTTAAACAATTTATATGTAATTTAACACTTTCTCTGACGTTTCGGTTGCTATTCAGCAGCCATGTTTTCCCGTGAACAGTTTTTGTGTTTATTTTTTATAAAACACTATAATGTATTAATAAGTGTTTTATAAAAAAATATCAGTGGCTAACGCGCACTTGCTGTGGCAGGACGTGTACGCGGAACTGGTTCTGTTTCATCTGTTATCGCGCGGCTAGCCGTTGTTCTCAGAATTGTTATGTTATATACCTGTTGATTATGGATAGTGATATGCAATCAACTGACGATGATCGCGACAGCGACGCAAACAACTCATTAGGTGTACAAGAGGAGACTAACATTAAAAATACGGTATTATTAGAAGCCAGAGTAGAAAATACATACGAGGAGGGTGACGGACGACCAGAAAAGCGATCTCGTGACGTAGATGTGGAGGAAATATGGAATGAGGTAGGGAGAAGAGGTAAAATGATGGCGTGCAGTCTTACTAATAATGATACGATAAGAGTACCAGCAGAACTAATTGAAGTCAGTATGACATCTAGAAAAGAAAAGTTACCTAAACAAATAGGGTTGGCACGTACACTCAAAAGCGAAAATATATTAGATATAACGAGAATAAAATACGTTATTATTACAGTTTAGCAATGAGGAGAGTGCAGACAAATTAATTAGTTGCAAGCACTTTATTAATAAGGATTACAAGTGCCAAAGAACATTCGAAGTTGGTGTATCTTATGGTATCATAAAAGATATTGAGTGTGAATTGAGTGAAGACAAGATCTTACAGGAGTTGAACAGCGATATCCCTATATTAAGTGTAAAACGATTGAAACGCCGAAACTTTGATAGCGGCCATTTTGAAGACAGTGAATGTATACGTTTGTGCTTTAAGGGATCCTCCTTACCGTTACATATATTTACATATGGACTACGTGTTCAAGTGGAACCCTACATCTTTCCCGTCACACAGTGTTCTAAATGTTGGAAGTACGGTCATAACCATAAGACATGTTCGTTCCGTGAAAACATTTGTCCAAAATGTGGTAAATTTCATCCCAACTGTGAGACTACGTCCTTTAGGTGTGTGAACTGTGGTGGCAAGCACATGGCATTATCGAAAGTTTGTCCAATATATATAAAAGAAAAAAGGATTCGGGAGTTAATGGCGGAGTTTAACTGCACATACAAACGGGCAATTACGTTGTATGTACCACCTTCCCCACAACCTGAAGCGGCACCTACAAAATCCTCTGAGATATCTAACAACACACAAGAAATCTCAACTCAATTCGACCGTAGCCCAACGTATGCAGAAGTGGTGAAGACTCCATCTCAGACACATAATGAACAGAATTCAACACCTAAATCAAAAATCACAATACAGAAAGCTACTAAGAAGAAATCGAGTAAACAAAATAACAGATACGAAAGTAATGAGTTAGTAGAAGGACCATCATGCACAGATTGCGTCGATAGTGCTGATGATATGGGAAAGGAGGACATACCAAATCACAAACAAAAAGAAAATACAAAGAAGTTCGATTCTCAACAATTAGTACAAAAAATTAAAAATATAATCTTCATGCAAAATATAAGTTTCGTAGAAAAGATAAAGAGCTGTGGTTGGACGATATGTGAATGGATAATGCATTTAATTGCGAGTTGTTTCTCTGAGTGGCCCGTTTTTCAATCACTAATACAAAATAGATTATCGAACCTGTCACACTGTTAACTTGTTACAATGGAACTGTCAGAGTGTAATTCCTAAACTAGCTGAATTAGAGTTATTAATGTCACAGGAAAAAAATCATATCGCGATTTTGAGCGAGAATTGGCTTAAACCGGATTGCACATTGAGACTTAGCGGGTATAGCATACTGCGGCATGACCGGGAGGATGGGTATGGCGGCGTGGCGATTATTGTTCACTCGACAGTCAAATATCAAGTATGTCAGGTTAATAATATTAATTCCGGTATTCAAACCCTTTACATTAAAATTTTAAACTGTAGTAACATAGAAAATATTATATCAGTCTACTGCCCGTCTTCTGTTCGAACGACGTCAAACGATTGGGACACTATTTTCAACCTTTGTCAAAATAAATCCGTTATAGCTGGCGACTTTAATGGCCATCACTCTAGCTGGTCATACAAGACTGATGCTAGGGACACGCAGATTTTTGATGCAATATTGAACAAAAATTTTGTTACCTTAAATGATGGATCTCCAACGAGGATGAGACTAGTGAGTGGTAGACTACAAAAATCATCTCCTGACGTTACTATCGCTTCTAGCGATATAGCGTTAAGATTTGTGTGGAAACTAACCAATGAGAACCTTGGCAGTGACCATCTTGTCATTAAATTTGCTACATACACGTCTCCATTGACAACTGGTTTTAAAAAGCGCAACTATAAAAAAGCCCAATGGAGAGAATATACAGGTTACCTCCATGATATATTCTCTGCTATGACAGTGGTGGCTGACCCTCAGGCTGCATATAACCAATTCATCGATGCGATAAATACGGCTGCGGATTTATTTATTCCTGATGTGAAAACTTGTCAAGATCCACTACGTATTAAAAAATTTACGCCTAAGCCATACTGGAACATCGACATTTCTCGAGCGGTCGCGGAACGAAGACTTGCTTTGGCGACATTTAGAGGCAATCCCACACCACAAAATTTAATAAATTTACAAATTAAAGTTGCGGCAGCACAAAGAATTATACGGCAATCCAAACGAAGGGCCTGGCAGGCGTTCTGTAGTAGCATCGATGAAACTACATCGGTTAATGAGATGTGGCGCAAAATGAAGTGGTTAAAAGGCTACCGACTTCCAAGACTGCATGTAGACAGAGATACAGCGGATAAGTTGCTGCATAGCTTGTCGCCAGACTATGTTTCCCCGAAGACACCAATCTTTTCTTCTATTAACCATGTATTAGCGAGTAAGATCTCACTCCATGAATTAAACCGGGCTATCAAGACCACAGACACAGCTCCCGGCGAAGATGCGATATCTTTCTCAATGATAAAACATTTACCTGTTGTGGGTAAACAGATAATTATTACAATATTTAGTGCGTTTCTCGCTATGGGATTTGCACCTGAGCAATGGAGAAAAACTAAAATAGTTCCTATACCGTAACCTGGTACCGATCTACAGGCACTTAGTTCTAATGTTCGCCCAATTGCTCTTATATCCTGCCCTTGTAAAATTTTTCACACGATCTTAAAATATAGGTTAGAATGGTTCTTAGAGAGTCAGGGATATTTTTCGGAGAAAATGGTAGGATTTAGAAAAGCTCGATCATGCGTTGATAGTATTGTGCGATTGGTTACTCAAATACAGCTAGGTTTTTGTAATAATGCTATATCTTTAGGCATTTTTGTAGATATAAGTAGCGCATACAATAACGTGGATATTACGATTTTATTAAACGCTTTGGATAGTCTCCGGGTTGGGTCAGAGATATGCAATTATTTATGGGACTTCTTGAGATCTAGAGTATTAAGTGTAAATAATTCAGATCTTTGTAACCTTACAAGAATAACAGGACGCGGTCTCGCTCAGGGTGACCCGTTGTCCCCATTATTATTTAACGTAGCTACTAGACAAGTTTGTCATGAGATTGTTAATGTCTGCATTTCTCAGTATGCTGACGATTTCTTACTGTATGGTACATTCAAAACTATAAGAGAGGGAGTTACTTGTCTGCAGTCAGCTTTAGATATGCTTTGTAAATTAGTTGAGTGTTTGGGCTTAGGGGTGTCTGAGAGGAAGACGAAAGTCTGTCTATTTAGTAAAGGCTTTAACAGACATGATGTTAACATTACTCTTAATGGTACGCGGTTACAATTTGTAAATTGCGTTAAATATTTAGGTGTATGTAGTTGGGCAAACACATAAATGAAGTCGTATGTAAGACATTGAAATTTGTAAATGTACTTAAAATCTTAGCGGGATCGAACTGGGGCTTACATACCAAATATTTACGAAAGTTATACATTGCTATAATACGGAGTCGCTTAGATTATGGGAGCTTTCTATATGATTCGAGCGTTAAAAGTCATTTGCACAAGCTCGACAAAGTGCAAAACCAATGTATGCGTGTTATTGGGGGATTTATAAAGAGCACCCCAATACACGTAATGCAAAATTAATTGTGTTTACCTCCTCTAGATCTTCGTAGGTATTATCTCGGTGGTAAGTTCTGGTTAAAAAGTCGCACATTACAAAACAATGAGACTGTAAAATTAATAATCCAGTTAGCCGATCACTGTCATAGACCAGGTTATTGGAGTCGAAAGAAAATACCACTCCTAGCAGTTGTACATACCTTCTTAAAATCCACCTCTATTCACTGTTCGCAAAGATTAGAAATGTTCTCTTTAGACACGTGGGTCCAAAATATTAATGTTGAACGGAACATAGTATGCGGTATAGGCGGCGTAACCGGCTCCAAACAGGAGCTAGGTGCTTTATATATAAAAGAGAAGTGTCAAGAATATATAGTTGATAAGTATCGTGGCTTTTATCAAATATTTACCGATGGCTCAAAAGAAAAGGATGGTATAGGTGCAGCTGTATTCGATCTCAAACAAAAATGCTATTCAAAATCGATGCCAATCTCTCAATAATGTACACGGAGTTGGTCGCATTGTCTGAAGCTCTTTCGTATGTAGAATGTATAAATTATAACAATTTTGTAATAATGACGGATGCCAGAAGTGCACTCCAACACGTGGCTCGGTGCACCTCGAATTTTCGAGGAGTACCGATAGCTTACAATATTTTGAAGACAATTCGGCAACTTGCGGCGTCTAATAAAAACGTAATTATGCAGTGGGTGCCATCTCACGTAGGTCTGTGTGGTAACGAGGAGGCGGATCGTTTCGCAAAGATGGCTGTCTCAGACGGAATACTCATCGATGTTACGCCATTTTATACTGATGCTATACCGTTGTTAAAAGAACATATTTTTGAGCTATGGGCAGATCATTTGAAAAGTAATTCACAAAGCAAGGGTATATGGTATAATACTATACGAGCTAAACCTTTTCGCTCCCCTTGGTTTGATACAAGCAACCTCAATAGAAGTACCTTAGTTACTGCTTTCAGGATTCGTTCTGGCCACATTCCACTTAACAAGTTCGCCTTCGTAATGAAAAACGTGTCGTCACCAAACTGTACAGAGTGTGGTATAATCGAGGACGTGCATCACATTTTAGTGGAATGTGTCCGCAACGAAACTTTAAGACGCGATATTTTTAATAATATTAATATTGTTAATAATGTAGGTGGTTGCAACAGTGTGTTGTCTCAACCAGACTCAAAGGATGCCAAAGCATTATACAAATTAGTGGAGGTCTGTTTAAAGGCAAGATCCTGAATAGATAATAAGTGTAACTAATAGTATAAGAACCTAAATTATCATGTGTAATCTAAAAATTAAGTATGGTAATCATTGTACGTTGTATTACAAGGACGACATGGTCGCTTCTTTGTGAACCAAGTCGTTCAAATAAATAAAGATTAAAAAAAAAAAAAAAAAAAAATCTACGCGATAAAATCCGTATAAAGTAGTTTAATTTCAATGTATATAACGTAAATGTAAGACGATATTAGGTAACTTATAGTTTGATAGTTACTTTTGCCAGTGTATGGCGTGTTAGGATATTGTGGCTTACATAAATATTTAGACATTTTGACTTTCCCAATAACGACTGCCATAGATGTTCATGGCAGCCGGGACCGACGGCTTAACGTGCTCTCCGAGGCACGGAGCAGGCGATAATTGTTAATCAATACGCACATAATTTCGAAAAGTCATATAACTTCCGAAAGCCAGAGGTGCGCGACGTGGGTTTGAACCCGAGACTACATTGCAGTCTGTTGGTCTCCCCACAGAGCTATCCCTGCTAGTAAATCATAAAGTCATAAAGAACGTTTACAATATTGTTAAATGTTGATCTTCTTACATTGCTGACTGTAGCTTAAAAAGTATATGATCCATAAATAATAAAATACTTTCCTTGCTCTTATAGTAGGCGCTTGACTTAAAACGTGTGAGATTTTGAAAAAAAAAAGTATATGTTTGTATACAGACGGACCAGTATGAGGAGAACGAGCTGATCCTGAAGCTGGCGTGGTTCCTGGACCAGCTGGCGGCGCTCACGGGCTACGAGCCACAATACAAGGACAACATGCCATATACCACCACACGTAAGAGTTATTTGAGAGAAGAAGTAAACTAATGGTCACCAATTATCGGTGTAGCAAGTCAAGTGCCCAGCCCTTGACTAGATTACTAACTGAAAACTTAATATTTTATTAATAGTTGTCATGGTGCGAATTTAAGTAATGCGAAATTTAGAAGCGAAAGCTTGGAGACCGTTAAGCGTAATACACTCCAAAGTCGCCGACCAGCCGACCTATGTCGGCAACTTTTTGACGGCGGGCTAGTCGCGGCTTCACTCATTGCAAGTCGGACAACTTTGTCGGCGGCATGTCGGCGGCTCGTCATGAGGAATTTATTTGGCAGTTAGTGATTGCCGCGTGTCTAAAAAGGTTGTGTCATATAATTTGTGTGCTGTATCTCAAGGATAATTCAGTAAATAAATTATAAAGCATGGACGGCGACAGTGATCTGTTGACAGCAGCTTGTGGAGTTATTATTGCTGGATAGGGATTTCAACAGCTTCGTTCCCTTAGGAGGGCCTAAGGGAACGAAGCTGTTGAATTAGACCGAGTTTAAATACTAGCACGTCACTATTGTCGGCCTCGATGGCGTAGTGGTTAGTGTAACCGACAACACATCAACTGTGCATGAATATGGATGTTTGTCTTGGTCTGGGTGTTTCCATGTATAATATGTATGTATTTACAAAAAAATAAGTATATATGTATGTTTATCCATTGTCTAGTACCCATAGTACAAGCTCTGCTTAGTTTGGGCTAGATGGTGTTGTGAGTATGTGGTGGAATATTACAAAACAAAAAAAAAACTACTCGAATGATGAACCGAGCGCATGCGTACGTAGGCCGCCAGCATGTCGGCGGGCAACACGCGCGTGCGCATGTTGCCGACATGATTCTTGTCATATAGGCCGCCGGGTTGTGTCGGCGGGTTGGCGACTTTGGTGTGTATTGCGCTTTAGACTATCACGCAGAGGTCTTGGCGTTCAATCCCAAGGTACCTCTGACTTTTCTGAGTTATGTGCGTATTAAATAGTTAATTATTGTTCGCTATAGCGGTGAAGATGAACATCGTGAAGAAGTGAAGTCTGACATAATGTTCTCTAAGATATGTGAAGTCTGCCAACCCGCACTGGTACACCGTGTTGAACTAGTACTACCATGGGTATCGCCTGAGTTCAGTAGGATTAAGATGATAATTATTATTTATTATTATATACCTAACTAGTAGTTTTCCCGCGGTTTCACCCGCGTAAGTCCCGTTCCCGTGTGAATATCGGGTTTCACCCCTTTCACCCCCTTCGAGGTGGAATTTCCAAAAATCCTCTCTTAGTGCTCCCCTACACTCTCCAAGGAACATACATGCCAAATTTCAGCTTCTTGCGTTCTGTAGTTTCGGCTGTGCGTTGTCTGTCAGTCACTCAGTAACGGAAGAGTTTTATATATATAGATTATTGATTTAGATGTTCAATTCGCAGAGAATGCAGCTTTTAGCCTTAGATTAGATAAATCGGTAAACATATGCCAGATACAATGTATACCTGTAGACCTTGTAACTAAAATATATGTATTATTATAGCTAATAGGTAAAAAAATTATAAGATAATGCCGATATCTTAACTAATATTATAAATGTATGAGTTTGTTTGTTACGCTTTCACGCCTTAACTACTCGACTGGCCATCATGAAATTTCACATACGTGTTGTTAGCGGTACAGAATAGGACTTCAGGAAAGGTTTCGTCCAGAAAAAAGTACTGTTACTGACGAAACCTATATTTACGCGAGCGAAACCGCGGGCAAAACCGTAGTATATTAGTATATTAATAGTAGTAGTATAGTATAGTCAGATATCTATACTAATATTATAAAGAACAAAGATTTGATTTTGTGTTTGTTTGTAAGGATTTAACTCAAAATCTACTCAACTAGTTGTAAAAATCCTTTCACTTATTGAAAGCTACACTATCACCGAGTAACAGACTACATTTTATTTAAAAAAACAATACTGTTACTAACCGAAGCCGCGGGCAGAAGCTAGTCTAAAGCTAAATATTGCTATTAAAAATATGGATGAACATCTTAAATCAATGTTTTAGCTTACGTTACTGATCATCAAATCAGCGCTAAGTTTAATTTTACGAGTAATAATATCAGCCCTGTATTAAAAAGCCCACTGCTGGGCACGGGCCTCTTCTCAGTGTGAGAAGGGTTAGCCTAGAGTAGTTAAACAAATATATTTTATTCTACAGCCGCTCCTACTTCAGCTCCAATGGCACCGACCTTCGTGCCACAGACCCAAGAGCTGACGTACTTTCTCATGAACTGCATCAAAGCCAACTCCTCGGAGCCGGCGACCGTCAGGTGCCGGTATCCGTTCCCAATTCCGGACTTGGTCGCGCAGATGTCTGGGAGTAAGTAAAGCACTGTATCCCTTAATGAGATGGTGCCTCGTAGCTGGTCCTGGTTCAGTCATGCGTCATGCTCGTGAACGTGTGCTAATTTGTTTTTGAGCTATTTAGTAACTAGTTTCGAATGGCAATCGGTTACCTTATAAAATATATTCTTGTAATACGTTTGTCAAACATCATGCTTGTGCACGAGTGCTGGTATTTTAAAATACGGATTACAATTTTCTAATGGTAAGCAGTTACCACGACCTACGGGTGTTTTTAAGAATTGTAAGAAAACGTCATGATTATGAACGGCGGTTAATATTTTTATGATAAGTGGTTACCTTACTGCTGACAATGTGCTAAGTGTAGTGTGTTTGATCCTAACGCACAGCATTGCCTTAAGGACCCTGGAAACCCTGCTCACAGAGGAAACAAAGCAATATTTTCTTTAAAATCTTTTGTATTTCTATACTGCTACTGCTACGCTGCTGCTACACGGGCATCAAACACGGCACCTAGCAATATATGGGATTAACGAGGCACTCAGTAACAGATATTTAACATTTAATTTTTACAGGCACTACCAGTACTGAATCTTCACAATCAAATGGAACCAATGTGCTTCCCATGACACCTACCGACAGCGAGGCACAGCAATCCCTAGAACTACTGATCACAGCTGACGACTACAGAAACCCGCGGCGAATCACCAAACGATCTCCAATCCCCGACGAGTATTACGTCCCAATACCTGTCCACGAAAAACCACCAAAACCAATCGTGGAGTTCATTGTCAAAAAGCTGTCAAATCTGAAAGCGATTGTCAAAACTGTTAAAAAGCATGCCGTAGCTGACTTCGCAACTCAAATAGCTATACACAAACAATTGCATAAACGTTCTATTGACAATGACTCTTCCGTACTTATTAATCGATTGTCAAATAATCCTAAACCAATTGTCAAACTCGACAAACCGATTGACGAAGATGTACCCACTATACATTTTCCCGTCTTAGATGTTTCGGTTATAAACACGAAATCGTTTAAGAAACGATCTATTGACGACAACAGTATGTACCCAAGTCTTATAAATAAACTGTCAAAACGAAAATTGGCTGTCAATTCTCGTGAGACAACTGTCAAATCTATCAAAAAGCGGTCCACAGACAATCCACTGTCGAAATTAGCTAACTATTATATTAAATATAAAGTTTGGGATGGCTCTAATCCTTCGTCCGAAAAACAAAATGTCATTGCAGCAAACTTTGACATTAACAATCATTTACAACCGGGCAAAATATCAAAAAGATCATTGCTTTATAAAAAAAATAGACATCTTTTATTCCCGAAGTCGTTCAAACTAATACATTCAAACAGACACAATTATAAGAAATTTCAATCCAAGAAAGGTAAAGGGAAATTACTGTCATACGTTAAAAATATTCTGGAGAAGAAACACAAAAAATTTGAGAAAGGACGTCACAAAATTACTAAGCGATCCTTGCTTTACGAACATATGTACTTACCCAGAATATCTGAAAACCCAGTGGGAGACATAAGCTACTATGTAAAAAATAAAGAAGGCAGAAATTACAATCCCAGTTTGACACAAGCGGCTCAAGTTAGGTTAGGTTTACAGCAAGCTTTTGAAACTGGCAACATTGAAGTTATCCACAGATTTGGGTCTAACTATAACCCAGCTAATCCCGCGCCTTTCTATGTAGGTATTTTGAAGGGGATGGCGGATTCTTAAATGATTATTTATAGAGTTAATTGAAAATATTTACAACTTCTTACCCGCGACTTTATTCAACAAATTTTGTTATACCACTTTTCGTAATGCATAATTCGATTGCTTCATACAAAAACAGGTTGCTTATATTGCACGACTAAGACACAATACAATTGCAATAGTAAACAGCGGCGTAATCGAACAACACATCGTAGAGAGGTGCTGTGCGCTGGCAATTTTAATTTTGTTAACATATTTTTTTGTAAATGAATTGCGTTTTGTAAAACGTCGTAAAATAAAAGTTGTCAAGTATGGTGTAAAGAATAGGCGGGTAAAGGTTATTAATATTTCTTATTTAATATAATTTTATGTATTCCTTGTTTAGTTATCTAAAATAAGTTTACAATTAACAGCACTTAATATTGTTCTCTTTTAATATCACATTTTCTGTGTTTCAAATAAATACTTGCTAGTATACTATCTTTTATTTATAAGGTATAATTACAAAACATGTAAGCATCGATAGCTCAGTGGGGAGACCAACAGACTGCAATGCAGAGGGTCTCGGGTTCGAACCCACGTCGATCACCTCTGACTTTCGGAAGTTATATGACTTTTCGAAATTATGTGCGTATTGATTGACAATTATCGCCTGCTCCGTGCCTCGGAGAGCACGTTAAGCCGTTGGTCCCGGCTGCCATGAACATCTATGGCAGTCGTTATTGGGAAAGTCAGTACCCTCTAATATCCTGACACTGGTCTAGCCTTAGGGTATCGTTAGCCTTCGGGTTGCGGAGGTCAGGTGGCAGCCGCTCCGTGTATAAACTGATATCCAGTCAAATCCGGTTAGACCAGAAAAGCCGACCCAAGTGACTTGGGAATAATAAAGGCTAAGAGAGAAGAATTACAAAACATGTACATAACGAGCATCCGCCGCGTACCCGGCGCATCAAGACATCGATAGTGCATTCTTTGTCTCAACCGTAATACGTCCTACTTATCTGCTCCTAACTATTATCATTAGTAGTAGGCTGCCATATTAATTTGGATTGACTGAATACAAGTAAATCGTACCGCCCATTCTTTTTTACCTGACTACGGCGAAGCCAAAGGGAAGGTTAATGATTTTGGCAGTCTGTATGTATGTTTGTATGTGCCACCGTAGCGCCTAAACTACTGAACCGATTTTAATGAATGACGTAGTCGCACCTATTGTATACCTACTATGATTATGTGGGTGCCAGGAACACCTCCATTAAACAGACAGGATAAGTATACAGTGGGTGCCACGGCTCTACCTTGACCATTTTTGTACCTATGTATTTCTGGATTTCTATCTGAATTACTTTCTTGTTTCATTCTTTTGTATACTTAGCCGGATTATAGTTGTTTCTAAAGATTATTTTTGAAGTAAGCTTTCGTACTTGTTATAAGTGCCTGTGTCGCGAGAATCTTTACAGGCATTCAAACAACGGACACAAAAATACCCAGACTTCGTACATCTTTTTGCGGGTCACTCACATTGCTTCACTTGTGGGGATCGAACCCACAACACTCGGCGTAGAGGCAATGACGAGGCGACCTCTTAGCCACTTATGCCATCCATGCACTCATAATATTGATTACTAGCTGACCCGCGCAACTGCGTCTGCGTCACATAAGAGAATTTCCTCCGTTCTTGCAACATTTTTCATTGCTGCTCCGCTCCTATTGGTCGTAGCGTGATATTATATAGTCTATAGCCTTCCTCGATAAATGGGCTATCCAACACTAAAATAATTTTTCAATTCGGACCAGTAGTTCCTGAGGTTAGCGCGTTCAAACAAACTCTGCAGCTTTATAATATTAGTATAGATTATTTTTCTTATTGTAGTCGGCTATATATTTGAATGTCGACTGATATGATATTGATCTCCTCGTCTTGGTATTCTCTAAATAAAACAATAATTTCGTAATACAGTGATGTTTTATTAACTTTGACATTATAGAACAAAAAAAGTAGTTTTAACTTACATTATGCTATTCATAAACTTTTAACAATATTATGTTTATACGGAATGGAAACTCAAAGAGGTTTTTTATATATCATCTTTTCGCGTGACATATATCTGACGCATAAGTCAGAATTATTCAATCCGCCCGATTTATGTTGCTATTATTACGCTAGACAATTGATGTGGGCTAAGTAGAATTCACACATCCAAGAAAGTATTATGTAGAACTCTTACATATTAAAATATGGACAGGTATTTCTGGTTACAATCTTTAATTATGGTAATTTGATATGATTTTTGAGTTTCCATCCCAATATATTAAAATAATAAATGATTTAATAAGAAAATTACTCTTACAACTAAAAGACTTGAAAATTATGGTTTAATTTATTGCTTTCGGTTATGAAGTAAATTGTGATTTTGAAATATGTATTTTCATTATGTAGATATTTTGACAGATTTGTGTAAATTTGTTCTCACTAATGCCGACAATTTTGTATGGAATTTTAAACCTATTACCATGGCGGATAAATGTGTTATATTATAGTAATAATATGCCAAAAAAACTCATATAATTTAAATGTTTAATATTTAAAAATTACAATTTACCTAAAAATACAACGACTTATCTAATTGGCCCCAAAGATTGGATTTGTGACAATATTACGCGATCTTAGACTGCTTACCTATCTTATTATCGGCCGCACCAGCGGCATTTGATCTAATGGCAATTTTGACAGTTTTCAAAATGACAGAACACATTTTGTTTCTTTTCAGCAGTCAAGCTTTTTTAAGATCGCTATTGAATTTAGGAATGTATAATACAACAATAGTATACGAATATATAAAAAATATAATAATAATAATAAAATGAGCATCTAACTCTACATAAATATGTACTTACATTTTAAGAAATGAAAATATGTTTTCTCAAATTTTACTCTTTCAAAAGGCACGATTTTAACAACTATTCCAATATTTTCCAAAAGAAAAACGTTACTTCTTCGTATATATCATTCACATATATACATAAACTGTTTGCTGTCAAAATATTTAATTATTGTCAATTACAATTATTGTTTTCGTCAACACCATTACCGATAAAAAATACACTGTCATAATAACAAAAGCTATAAAACATGATCGTTAAATTTTGACAGATTGCAATAACCTGTCAAAATTTTATACAGGTTGTAAAAACCCTGATATTTTTACAGGTTGTAAAAAATACAAAAATATATTTGTTACACAATTTTTCGATTCGATCGGTGACATTTTGACAGCTTGACAGTGCGACATGTTACATATGACTCTGTGGCCGCTTCTTCCTGCTGAAGAGCCCACCGAACACTCCCTTCTTGTCTTTCTTGTCCTTTGTGACGCCGCTCACTGATAGCTCGGACTCGCCTGATGATCTGTCAAATAAAAAACATACATATAATTAAAAACTCATCTCAAAATGTCTAACATTCTTATAAATATCATACTACTCGTCCGATCATTATTAAATTTCACATACAGGTTGTCAGGGGTACAAAAAGACATAGGATACCTTTTATCCAGAAAAAAGTACTGTTTCTCAGCGAGTTAGGTTGGGGTGAAAGCTAGTTTACAATAAAATACATAATTAAATCTGTCAATCCGCACTAGGTCAGCATGGTGGACATACAGAGTAGACGCATGTGCCCAGTAGTGGAACACATTATAAACAAAGCTGATATTTAATTACACTTCGAGTAATATCAATCAAATGCAATAATGAGCTTTACTAATATCAAATATATTCCAAAAAATATAGTAGTGTACTGAAAAACTTAACCTATTTATATACGCATTAAAAAATCTTTTCGTTAATTGTCACTATTTACTCAATTTCGATGAAATGCTCGCTAACAGTAATATTTTTGTTTAACACTGCATATCTCTGCTTACCTTACAATAGCTTTAGTTCTTAATACAGGAAAGATAAAATCCACAATAGGTTACCTGGAAGCCGGTCGTTGATCGAGCGCTGGTGAGCCACCACTCCCGGCGACGGACGCGGGGCGCGTACTGCCCGCACTATTACCGCCGTACGCTGGAATCATATGATACTATTAATATGCATGTATAACAAGTTTTAGTGATGCACGATTATTCGAAAATATATTATTCGAAAGTATTTGATTATTATACGAATGTATTCGAATATTATCCGAATGTGTTTGATTTTATTCGAAATTGTTTGATGATTTAGGAGATATTCGATTGACATTTGAATATATCTCAAACTAATATTATTAATGTGTATTCGAATGTTGTTCGAATGTATTCGTATAAAGTAAGGTATTATTAACTATTATTATTTATTACTATTAGTATTATTAAATATATATGAATATTCGAGTAATAATCAGTTACAATAAATGCACTGATGTGAATGATGATGTAAGTTAGTGTAACTTTCGAATAATTCCATGTTTTCAAGAATAATTGTGCATCACTATGACGTAAATTAAAAGTAGTCTATGACCACGTCATATTTTTAAGGATGGAAGGTGTGTACTATGTAAAAGTTATACATGTTGACAACGTTTATGTAGTCAAATTGTATAGTAGCTGCATAAGGAAAGTATATTTTGCATATGTATAAAATCTCTGAAAACTAAATAAAATATTTCTTATAACTATACAAATTTACAAGAAGCTTTTAAAACTATCCCATCACCAAAACGACAGATATACACTGAAAATAACATAAAACAAAAATATACAATGGTTTAAATCATAGATCGCACGAAAAAGTGTCCACAAAAAGAAGACTGAGCGCACACATTAGATACTGAACGATAGTGTGCAATATTCAATATGAGTGAGCGTTATAATACTCATAATTATAATTCAGATGTCATATTTACATTGTGTTCTGACAACTTAACGCACAGACCTTTCTGCCTACTGTATTTAAACGTAGCAACGCATCTATGATTTAAATTTTTGCATATAGCAACAAAAATACAACATATAATTATTTCTAAGCTAAAAGAACACTTGTCAAAATAAGCCAGCATCTAGACAGACATTGAGATAGCAACACTGTACATAGATTATGAAGCAAGGAATAGTCAATTCATATTATTTTTGTAAAGAGGCGTTTATATAGGCAATATATTTCTGCAATATGTGGCTGTGTTTATATAACTCGGCCATCTCAAAAATATTTTTTATGCGTCGACCATTTCAAATATAATTGTTTTAGACAGGCCATACGTTAAATATTGCCGTGTATCGCACAGCATGGGTGCAATTGCGGGCAACGTTGCAAGCCAGACATTGCATAAAAATAATACCCGTTTAATAACCCCTTTTATGTATTTTTATTTAGCCGTTTTGCCAGTATTTTATACAAAAATACTGGCAAAACTGGCACTAAAAAGCACATAGAAATAATAAATAATAATAAAACAAAAATATTTATCTTCTACAAAAACCATAAAAGCGTTATATAATGTTTTAGAGCGGTTATACACGGCGTATAGCAAAAACGCGCGACTGCATTGCAACATTAACAATTTAGCGTTTCAATCGCGCATTTGTATCGTTGCTTGATTTAAAGTCGTACATATGTGTAAAGGTAAACGACATCGCAACTGAACCGCTGCGTATGCGCTGTAGAAAGTCGTCGTGCGTAACCGCTCTTAAAAGCTGTACTACAAAAAACATAAATACAGATTTACGGCTCCATACTACACACAAAAGCAGACATATACAGGGTGTGGCGTAAATAATGGATAACCCTAAAACTGTCGACTGGCCAGATTATCATCTATCATGTACCCCACTTATATCACCACTTATATGCCCATGGATGACCAAATTATTGATATTTTTGATATTATAAATAAAAATCGTACATACTCATACAAAATTAGTTGCCATTGCTACAATTGGCGACATTATCTCGTTCTGTTTTTTTTTATGGCTCTCCTGAATATTGTATCATCAGACCAGTATCGAGTTTTTTTGTTAAAATCTAAGACAACTTCGCAAAAAATACTTATTCTCAAATTTTAACATGTTTTCTAAGGAATTATGCATTTTTGGGCCTCTGTATCGAAAAAATATATGTCCATGGGCATATGGTGATATAAGTGGGGTAAATGATAGATGATAAAGCCAGTCGACAGTTTTAGGGTTATCCATTATTTACGCCACCCTGTATATACACTGACCGGGTTTAAGGCAGGGCTAGAGTTAAGGCTCAGTCCTCAGACATATAAGTATTAATAGAGTTTCCAAAAAGGTTCCCTTTAACAAAGTTCCATTCGCATAACGACATTTATTAGTTTTGTAATTATTGTATTTTACAATGAATTAATTTACGTACCTATTTATATTATTATTCATAATTTTCTAAAATTATCTGCGCTGTTTTTCCCCTTTCTTCCAAGCCTTAAAATCAAGTCCTGTGAGCACTCTGATTTCGGATCAAGACTTAATAACAAATAAACCTTGCTTGATCGGTAACCATTGTATTCCAATAGAAAAGCAAATACAAAATAAAAAATAGGTACAATGAACTACATATAATAATTATTGTATCATACATTGCACTCGGTGTAAGATATACAGAAGATGACTCGCTCCTGCCGCGTGTAATTATAAAACAATTAATTAGTAAAATACAAATTAACAAATCACCAATCTATATCTCCTTCTCTCTTAGCCTTTATTATTCCCAAGTCACTTGGGGTCGGCTTTTCTGGTCTAACCGGATTTGACTGGATATCAGTTTTTACACGGAGCGGCTGCCACCTGACCTGCGCAACCCGAAGGCTAACGATACCCTAAGGCTAGACCAGTGTCAGGATATTAGAGGGTACTGACTTTCCCAATAACGACTGCCATAGATGTTCATGGCAGCCGGGACCGACGGCTTAACGTGCTCTCCGAGGCACGGAGCAGGCGATAATTGTCAATCAATACGCACATAATTTCGAAAAGTCATATAACTTCCGAAAGTCAGAGGTGATCGACGTGGGTTCGAACCCAATTGCATTGCAGTCTGTTGGTCTCCCCACTGAGCTATCGCTGCTACCCAGCGATGTTTTAGTAATATGTAAAAAGGAACGAGAGCGTCTAGTTAACATAATTAATATCTTTTTCCTCGGACATCTTTAACGCAAATCTTTTTAAATCACCTTAACACTAAAAGCAAATATCTATAAATATCTAAAATACAATCAGTTTAAAGGAAGGTAAAGCACAGTAAGAAAACAACAACCCTATTTTAAATATCTATTTACATTACATTTAACTATATAAGCACAACTATTAAAAGCCGTTTTATTTATTTTACAAGAATTATTATTATAAAGCTCATAATTACCTTTTACCAGATAAAAATATACATTATATCAAAGATTTATATCATATCCCAAACGTACGAAAAATTAAAATCTATCGCACTAAGAAGTGTGAGCTCACACATCACACTAACACGATAGTGTACAATATTAAATACGAGTGCTCGTGATAATACTATATTTATAATTCAGATGTCATGTTGACATTGTGTTCTGACAACTTAACGTACAGAAAGCATCTATGATTTAAATCTTTGTATTTTGTACATATTACTATTTGCAGGAATACAATAAAAAAAGAGATCTAATATTGAAATACTTCAACCAATTTTAATGTAGAATACTAAACCTCAGTTTCAGATAGGTAGATCAACAAAAATTATTTAGCAAACAATCAAATGCTTGTCAACTCCTGTGATAGGCTGATTAAATAAGTAGCGCAATCAAATAATTTGACATAAGTTTGATTTTCACTCAGTTGATTAGCCTTTCAGAAACTGGGTGTAATCCTTACTCATATTATAAATGTGAAAGATCTTTTTAAGTATGGCTTTACCTCTTGTATTTTAAGATTGCGCCGAGCGTAAGACAGTAATGACAGAGCTCGTGCGGCGCATATTCAAATCGGCGCGCGGCCGCCATAGTGAAATTGTATGGAGGATTTGAAGTGCTTTTTTGATAAATATATATCTTTATTGTTAACCAATAACTTAAATATTTGGGACGGACAAATTGTAATATGACTATTTATGTTTCGTTTAAGCTGTAAAATAGGATAGATTTCTACGGTTATAATCTAAAAATCACGTAACACGAGCTTACGTTTCTGCATTTTTCGTGAAAATTTACGTTATTTTGTAGGCGAAATTAATTATTTTAAGTTTTTTACACGGAGTAATTGTAAACACATTAATTGTTATGGTAAATGTATATTTTATATTTGTATTAAACAAAAAGTGTTGATTTTATTCACTTAATTGTGACCGCCTCATTTTGGAGCATTTCGCTCGGCGCAGTCTTAAGCCTTCTTTTAACTTTTGTAACAATAATTGGTGTTTAAGTATGAAGTTGTCACTTTATATGAAGAAAATCGTTAACGTTGTGGTTTTAATACTAACTATTTTTTTAATTTATAGTTATTTTATTTATAGTTGCTTGTATATAGGTCACTATAGTTTGATTTAAATTATCAAAATATCAACCATCATGTAATTATGGCTAATTGAAACAATATATACGGGCAGATACTGCGCGATATAACATTAAATATAAATTGTATAAAGATTATTGAAATTTATTATTTCTTAGCCTTTATTATTCCCAAGTCACTTAAGGTCGGCTTTTCTAGTCTAACCGGATTTGATTGGATATCAGTTTTTAACACGGAGCGGCCGCCACCTGACCTCCGCAACCCGAAGGCTAACGATACCCTAAGGCTAGACCAGTGTCAGGATATTAGAGGGTACTGACATTTCCAATAACGACTGCCATAGATGTTCATGGCAGCCGGGACCGACGGCTTAACGTGCTCTCCGAGGCACGGAGCAGGCGATAATTGTCAATCAATACGCACATAATTTCGAAAACTCATATAACTTCCGAAAGTCAGAGGTGCGCGACGTGAGTTCGAACCCGAGACCCACTGCATTGCAGTCTGTTAGTCTCCCCAGTGAGTTATCGCTGCTACTGTTATTGATATTTATTATTAATAATATATATTATAGACTATTCTAGAAAATTAAATTAATTTTAAAATTAACCTTTTTATTTTGTACAGAAGCCACGAAATTAGCCATAAACGGCAATTTTATAGTTAAAGACTTAATATGAACAGAGATCCTGAAAAGCGTAATCTTTACATTTCTTTGTTCGTAACTATAATATATAACACACAATCCCAAGCACTAACATAAGTAAGTATTCACTCAAACTAAAATAGCCAACTAGGAACTTAATAATTATTTAATAGTTATAGTTTTGTTAATACGCACGCTGTTATTTCGTATAAAAGGAACCATTTTAGCAATGTATTACGACAACAGAAAAATCTCTCCCATTCTCTTCAAAATTCTTTCTCTTTAAATGAGTAAAACATATTGTAGAAAAAGATGTAATGTGATAATATGTTTTAAACTTTCGCGTTGCATGATATATACACATAATATATACCCGCTAATTAATACCCGTTACATAATATATATATATATATATATATATATATATATTATGTAACGGGTATTAACGCGATCATACATAATGTAGGACGTTTCGACCAGGTTACACCGGCCGTGGTCACAAGCACTTGTGACCACGACATATATATATACAAGATGTAAAGTGAGTGCCATGTTTTAAGATTAATTGCACTTGGAATAATACCTCTATAGCGGGGTTCTCACACACATTTAAAAAAGAAACATTCAGTCATAAAGAGCAGCTAGGCTCGACACAACTGTTTCCCGATAACCGTTAAAGATGCCATTTAAAAAGAAACATCTCTGTTGCCATATAACAATAAAAATAAAATCTCAGCCCGCGTATTAATATTCAATCCAAAGATAGGTTAGTAGATAGCTACTCGCCAACACCAAATGCAAACGTGTCTGCACCCACCGGTCTCACTCGTAGAGTAAAAATGCGAAGTGGTCTCCACATTTTGCCAATTGTTGTTCTGATATCCTTGCCAAGATGTGGCATTTCTATTGGCATCTCTCCCTTGCCAGTTGCCACTCATTCTCTGCTGGTAGCTGTTCACTAACGCAGATACCGATTGCTTGTCTTGACTCGCTTGGTTGGCGTTTGCCTGGCGTTCGGGTAAGATTGGCCCACGTTCGGGTAAGTTTGGCCCGCGTTCTGGCAGGTTTGGCGCTCGGTCGGGCAATGGTGGTCGGTCTGGAGGTCCCGATAGTGGTAATGGTGGGACTCCGTGATCGGCTAGTTGTAAATTAGTTGTTAGGATTTAATGTGGGAGTGGATTATTGTGTGTTATGTGAGTCGTATCGAGCAGGAGCGGCTTTGGTCAAGAGATATTACGTAGCCTAGTATTGTGAGTGTAATAAGGTGGTTGCCTATGTCTGATTTTGTTAATTTGTTACACACAATAGCAAATAGAAATCAAAAGAAATCTTTTTGTGCAAACAGTATAAAAACAAAACCAAATTATATACAAATATTACTCAAAGTAGTAACCCTAAATGTAAACTACAACACTTTAACTTTAACGGGATAAAAAAAAAATAAGATTAATAATTTTAATAATAAGCTACATTTCCCAAAATACATACATACATACATAGATTCACGCCTGTTTCCCAGAGGGGTAGGCAGAGACTACGGATTTCCATTTGCTACGATCCTGACACACTTCTCTGGCTTCATTCACTTTCATCACATTCCTTATACACGCCTGTCGGTTCAAAGTGCTCTTAACCTGGCCTTTGTCCAGAACGCCTCCAATCTGATCGAGAAACGTTCGCCTAGGTCTTCCTCTTGCGACTGTTCCATTCACACTAGCCTTATAAACTTGCTTAGTCAGTCTTTCCTCGTCCATTCTTTCTACATGCCCAAACCAGCTTAACATACCCTTTTCTATTCTTGTCACTATTTCCTAAAATAAACTATAAAATTTTTGTTAAATTAGGAAAATAAAAATGCACAGTACGAATTGTAACGTGTTTTATTATGTATGTCCTATTTAGTATGTCCCACTGCTGGGCAAAAGCCGTAACTGACATTTAAGTGCAGGCACGCGAGGGAGATAACGGAATATCCAATATACCCAAAACTAAAATATATTATTATTCCCGATTTACAACAAATTTTGATACTACCTTTACAAAAAGGTTTCTTTTGAATACCATTTGCTGTTACGTTTATAATATACAAAATTAATCATAGATAACTACCCTATCATCAAAGACGAAGACTATTACCTTTGTTACAAGTACATTGACTTAGCGAACAGAATTGCCGCTCGTGCTCGATTCGGTTCCACTCATCTAGTGTAGATCCTTTGTTATATTGAAGTTGTTTTTATACCTAACTAGTGAGATATATATTTTGTGTTTTGTGTTATTGTGATTTAATAGTAGTGATGTGGTTTTTAAAATATAGTTTATAGACGAAATAGACATTCAAACTTTCAAAAAATATAATTTAGTTATATAATTTTAATAAATGTTTCAGATGAAATTACCTATACATAATGCCTAATCGTTGACATACATATATTTAACTACACTTTACGACCTATTCTCATACCTGCCAAATATACGTAACAAATTTCATAAAAATCGGTCGAGCCGTTTCGGAGGTGTGTGATCACTAACACCGTGTCACGAGATTTTTATATACGGGGTGTCCGATAATTAATGGATAACCTTGAAATGTCTTACAGCACAATAGACAGCCGTTAAGAAAAAAATACTTTGCAACATCTAGTTATACTTTTGATTGGCTATCTATTAGCATAATTAGTGTTTAATAATAAAACAACAAAAGACCGATGGAATTCATTCTTATGGTCGTAGTGTACACACGGCTACACATCAAGTTAGACACCCTATATACGCATAACTACGCTATATACGCGTGCAGCGAGCGTGGTGTCGATGTAATGGTAAGGATAGAGCGCAACAAAAATATAACGTACTCTCTCGCACGATGCGCAGCGTTCAACTTATAATAGTTCAAAGTCCAAACAGTCTAGATTGATAAGTCGCTGTATGTACAAGAAAGTTAAATATAGTAATAAAAAAAAAATCATATCTCAAGTAGTTAGGATAGATTTTTTTCATATCTTTTTCTGAACGGCCTTCAGTTCTTCTTTAAGGCATTTCAAGGTTATCCATTAATTACCACCGGTATATAGATTAGTCTCGCCCAACACCGAAACTCTCGGGGTTTTCGAGAAGCGAAACGAGAAATCCGAGCCGACAGGATTTTATCAAAATTCAAGGCCATGGTAAGATATCTGTTATTTAGTCTATAACAAATGCTTTACGACGACTATAATTGATGTTTAGTTTTAACATTATGTAATGTTAAATATGTAACCTCTATGTTAACATGTCTGATTATGGATTTTACTTGCTGTGCCCGCGGTTTCACCCTCGTTTATGGTTATTGCGCCGCCCCCGTGGGTCGTAGCGTGATGTTATATAGCTTATAGCCTTCCTCGATAAATGGGCTATCCAACACTTAAATAATTTTTCAATTGGAACCAGCAGTTTCTGAGATTAGAGCGTTCAACCAAACAAACAAACTCTTCAGTTTTATAATATTAGTATAGATTACTTATTCATGAAGACCTGTAATTGGCCTTTTGTGTTTGTTTAGAAAGTTGTATGTGTTGGTCTTCCAAAGATAAATAAATTAGATATTCGAAGTACCCAATATGGTAGAATAACAATACTACAGATTAGAAATCATAATCATTAAAGTTTTTAATTTTATTATATTAGAATGTAATTTAAACGTTTGAGAATCTATTTTGTCTATATAGTAATATATATATAGATATATATATATATATATATATATATATATATATATATATATATATATATATATTTTATAATATTGTAATGCCAATAAACATTGAAATCAACAAAACAAGACATCAGAAAACATCACATTGCAGAAACTTCACAAGGACAATCACTATAATAACATTTATGACAAATATACGAAATGTGAATAATATAGTTATGCCGTAATTTATTTTAAATAAATAATTGTTTATCATTTATACTCGGTGTAAGGAGTGGCGTGACGAAATAAACAATAAAAGCGACAAAATAGAATAAAATAATACAATATTGTCTTCTGTTTACGCGAATATTATTCATTGAAATTAAACTGCTATATACGGATTATATACGGATTTTATCGCGTTGTTAATTTGACACTTTGTTACAAAATTTTTGAATTTTTTTTTTAATAAAGTTTTAAATAAACAACGCGATAAAATCCGTATATAGTAGTTTAATTTCAAAAAATAATATAATTTTTTTACTATATTTTGATATTTTATTTATTTATTCAGATAATGTCCGCACTTGAATAAGTCTTAATGGGCCTCTCAAGTTCGACAGTTTGTCTAAGACAGGTCAACGTCTGTCGGGTAAGCTTATCTTATCTTATCTTATCTGGGGGCCAGTCAGTGCAGACCGGCGACACTTCGTCCCAGTGGGATCTTTTGTGTCGACACGCTCCCAATAACGACTGCCATAGATGTTCATGGCAGCCGGGACCGACGGCTTAACGTGCTCTCCGAGGCACGGAGCAGGCGATAATTGTCAATCAATACGCACATCATTTCGAAAAGTCATATAACTTCCGAAAGTCGGAGGTGCGTGACGTGGGTTCGAACCCAAGACCCTCTGCATTGCAGTCTGTTGGCCACTGAGCTATCGCTGCTCTCGTCGGGTAAGCAAGTTAAATAAATAAAATTTCAGTTTTCGTCACACCATTCCTTAACACCTTGTAATAAAGACTATATTCATCCTTAAATAATTATGTATGAGCAGAGTGGTCACTTACCATCTCGTTGTGACCGAATGAACTCAGCGTTGATGTCCCGGCCGTTAGAGAATCTCGAGCGGCCCCATGAGCTCGATGCTTGTTCAGAGTTCCTAGAAAAACATATATAAATGAAGTCTGTATATCGCTAAAGGTACCTTTGATTCAATGAACTTCTCAAATTAGAACGTGTACATTGAACAACAAACTTATAAATAACTAGTAGTTTTCCCGCGGTTTCTCCCGCGTAAGTCCCGTTCCCGTGTGAATATCGGGTTTCACCCCTTTCACCCCCTTAGGGGTGCAATTTCCAAAAATCCTCTCTTAGTGCTCCCCTACACTCTCCAAGGAACATACATGCCAAATTTCTGCTTCTTGCGTTCAGTAGTTTCGGCTGTTAGTTGTCTGTCAGACAGTCAATAACGGAAGAGTTTTATATAAATATATAGATAATATTCAATCAAAGCAGAGCTTGTACTACGGGTACTAGACAATGGATAAACATATATATACTTTTATTTTCGTAAATACATACATTTTATACATAGAAACATACAGACCAAGACAAACATCCATGTCCATGCACACAAATGTTTGACTTGTGCGGGAATCGAACCCACGACCAATAATAATAATAAATCCAACGTGTAATTACATAACATCTATTATTATATACCTTAAGACTGCGCCGAGCGAAATGTGCCAAAACAGGCGGTCACAGTTAAGTGAATAAAATCAACATTTTGTGTTTAATACAAATATTAAATATACACTTACCATAACAATGAATGTGTTTACAATTACTCCGGGTAAAATACTTAAAATATTAAATATTTTCGACTATAAATTACGTAAATTTGCACGAAAAATGCAAAAACGTAAGCTCGTGTTACGTGATTTTTAGATTATAACAGTAGAAATCTATCCTATTCTACAGCTTAAACGAAACATATGTAAATAGTTATATTACAATTTGTCCGTCCCAAATATTTAAGTTATTGGCAGTTTCGCAATTGCGGATGCGGATGTGAATATTCGCAACATCCCTACTCCGTACACCTGTACCTGTACCACCATACCTATATATATAGCTCTTTATACTTGTTGGCTTCAGTACGTCACTATGACGGGCCCCAGTGGAACACCTGTGTGTGCCTGGTTCTTGAGACCAGGCAAATGCTAAATAAGGGTCCTGACTGCTGCAGCTGTGGGATGCATGTTGACACATGCGACACATGCTAGATGTTTCTTATTTTTACTTAGATTTTTTCATTTTTCTTTTTCTTGTTATTTCTGTTATTACTCTTGAACACATTGTGCCCACCTAAAAGATGTAAAGCAATAAAGATTTCTTTCTTTCATTCTTTCTACTATTAAGATTTTTTTTTATGTATAATTTCAGTAGGAGAATGTTTACCTGAACACTACTTCGGTGGCCTCTTCTTCTTGCGAGGGCGGCTGTCTCGGTGGCAGGGAGGGCAACACCGTTGACTCTGAACACAAAAAAACATACATTCAATACTTATGTATATACAATTAAACTTGTATAAGTGGTAAGCTGGGTGTTTAATAGACATTTCGCCAGCTGTATTTTACAATTATATATACCAGCAAAAGAATATCTGCATAATTGCCAATAAATCAGTAATATAAAATTACAATCTAAAAATTGCCCGTTAAATAAACATTACATATCATAAAATCTTAACTATTTAAATAATTGCTAATAGATAAGTGCCGTATTTTCTTATGTTTACGCGAATGTTGTACATTGAAATTAAATATTTGTATTTAAGTTAACACTTTGCCCCAATTGCTTGTAAACTTAAAAATAAAAAGATTTAATTAATTTAAATAGCTAAAATTGTACTAAAGTTCAATAATAGTAGTGTTAACAGTTTTTAAAAATATGGAATAAGTGTTTTAAAATAAAATAAACAACGCGACAAAATCCGTATAGTGTTCAATTTCAATGATAAGTGCCAGTTGAAATTGACAGTTCAAAATTACCAGCGATAAATAACTGCTACCTAAAATTTGTCAGTACATAATGTACCATCCAAAATTGTCTCCCATCGTGCTACAATTGAAACAATCCTAACAAGGCACAATGCTTGACACGAGAATTGAACTTAGCACCCAACAATCGACAATACATAAAATACTAAATTAAAACCTTGATTAGAATCTTCTTCTCTCTTCTCCCTAGCCTTTATTATTCCCAAGTCACTTGGGGTTGGCTTTTCTAGTCTAAAAGGATTTGACTGGACATCAGTTTTTACACGGAGCGGCTGCCACCTGACCTCCGCAACCCGAAGGCTAACGATACCCTAAGGTTAGACCAGTGTCAGGATATTAGAGGGTACTGACTTTCCCAATAACGACTGCCATAGATGTTCATGGCAGCCGGGACCGACGGCTTAACGTGCACGTGCACGGCACGGAGCAAGCGATAGTTGTCAATCAATACGCACATAATTCCGAAAAGTCATATAACTTCCGAAAGTCAGAGGTGCGCGACGTGGGTTCGAACCCGAGACCCTCTGCATTGCAGTCTGTTGGTCTCCCCACTGAGCTATCGCCGCTGAAAACCTTTAATAGAATAAGAATTAATAATGAAAGCTTGTCTATTAAACATACCGATTCTTTCAGGAGTAGTAGACGTTCTCTGTTCTCTCAAGCTGTTCCTGTCTTGACTGCTTCTGTCCTGCTGACTGCTTCGCTGTTCTTGCTGGCTGCTGCGCTGTTCCTGCTGACTGCTGCGGTGCTGTTGCAGGATCTCGGCCTGCGTGCGAGGTTTGCGCTGCGGTTCCGGGGATGAAGCCGCTGATGATGACGAGGACGCGTTCCTGGAGACACAGACAGAGATGAAACAATGATCATACGGAAAGGTCTGTGAGAATATTATGTTATGAAATATTCTTTTAGGTAGTGGGGTACCGTTGGACTGCGACGGAGAGGTCTTGAGTTAAATTCCAAGGCGCGCATCTCTGACTTTTCGAAGTTATGTGCGTATTAAATAGTTTATTATCACTCGCTTTAACGGTGAAGGAAAACATCGTGAGGAAACCTGCATGTCTGAGAGTTCTACATAATGTTCTCGAAAATATGTAAACCCGCTCTGGGCCAGCGTGGTGAGCTATGACCTCACCCTTCCCACAGTGAGAAGAGGCCTGTGCCCAGCGGTGGGACAGTTTAATACAGGGCTGATATTATAAATATTCGCATATAATAATAATAATATTGTACCACATACACACAACACCATCTAGCCCAAACTAAGCAGAGCTTGTACTATGGGTACTAGACAATGGATAAACGTATATATGTATATACTTTTATTTTGCAAATGCATACATATTATACATAGAAACACCCAGACCAAGACAAACATCCATGTTCATGCACACAAATGTTTGACTTGTGCGGGAATCGAACCTGCGACCTCAGGCGTGGCAGTCGGTTACACTAACCACTACGCCATCGAGTCGTCAAATGTTACTTTTATGTACTTAAATATTTTAATTTAACGAATAAGTTCTCCTTATTGTGCGCGGATAGTATGGGTATATTACAATAAATCTAACATTATTGCCTTTATTGCACCAAAAACCTTATTGCCTTGAATTATGATACATTTTCGTTTATTTCAGCTATTTAATAAATGGGTGACTATAATTGAAGTCGATTTAATTATTTAGGGATAAAAAATTAACTATATTAAAAATTGAGCAGCGATAGCTCAGTGGGGAGACCAACAGAGTTGTCAAATACTGAACTTATATAAATAGGAGTGTGAAGTAAGCTACTTACTCATGCAGTCTTCTCCTCATCTCGGCCGTGGGAGATTCTCCTGGTGGTACTGCGGAGTAGGGAGTCAGTTGTAACTCTGGAGGCAGCTGTGCGTGGAACGACAGCTTCGCTACCCAATCCTGGTGACATCGAACATATTGTTTAAAACCACTGTTAAAGTAAAATACCAAACTTCGTTCTCCTAATGAAATACAGGCTTAAGTCGAACTTTAGAAGTTATGCAATTTTAACTCTATCCCATACACAATTTGTCAGCCTCGATGGCGTAGTGGTAACAATTTCCAAAATTATGTAATAAAGTGTCAAATAAACAACGCGATAAAATCCGTATATAGTAGTTTAATTTCAATTTATTATTAATAACAAATATCGATTATTTATATAGGATTTTATTTAAAGTAATATCGGTTAGTGTCTGCCCGTATACGTTGTTTCAATTTGCCATAATTACATGATGGTTGATATTATTATTAATTTAAGACAAACCACAGTAGCCTATATACATGAGAACAAAAACTGGCCAATATTGACGAAATATTTAGTATTAAAAACACAACGTTACCGATTTTCTTCATACAAAGCGTCTCCTCATATTTAAACCGATATCTCGATAGAGAATAGAAGCCACAACACAGCGCACTAACACAGTGACTACTGAACCCAATATGCCACAGGTCCAATGCCCTACCTTCATGAGGTCCTTGGAGTGGCACGCGAACAAGTACTCGGCGCCGTCCGCGCACGCCAGGCGGAACACGTGCGCGCGCTTCGTGTAGTCGCCCGCCGGCTCACACCGCGCCTGCGACACACAATGTATTAAATATCATCCTCACTAATATTATAAATGCGAATGTCAGTTTGTTTGATAAGCCTTCTCGCCTAAGAAGAAACGCCACCATTCTGCTTTTGAAAATTTCTTGACTGATAACCTACTTCGGGGTGCATACAACATAAAGATACCCTGTAAATATGCCTAAATAAATAATAAATGTCATTGGGTTTGTCGAGAAATTCTTAATACCAGCCCGGAGTTAAGAAGTTGTCGGTGTTAGGCACCCCCGTGCCTCGGAAAGCACGTAAAGCCGTTGGTCCTGCGACTGATCTCTCTCCGGTCGTGTCAGATCACCGTCCTATTGGATCATGAGAGTTAAGGAACAGAGACTGCACTTGTGCTTGCACACACACATGTGTAATATTATATGTCCTGATGGCAAGTTTCCGTTAAGATTAGTCGCTGTGACCGGTCTGGAGGATATTAGGGGAGGCTGGTACTCACATTGAGGATGGCAACAGGTGGAGCAGCCGCCTTGGCGCTGGCGAAGTCCAGCTCGTCGCGGAAGAAGCACAGCAGCTGGCCGCACAGCACCGAGTAGTAGGAGCGCCAGGACCTGACCGTGGCGCGCTTGCCTCCGCACCCAGCTTCTTGCTTGCGCTCCAGGTAACCTGCAGGGACCAGGCAGTTATAGAATATGTTCTTTTATGGGTGCAGTCCCGCTCACATCCCCACAACTGCACTTATGGAGTTCAGAAGTAATGTGAAGAAACGCCGAGGTTCCCGGACACCAAAAGGTTTTAAAACGTTTATGGGTCTATTCCTACACATACTCTGTCACACTTGTGTAATTCAGTGGTAATGACCATGGAAAACAGAGTTTTGACACTTATGAAGTCCTGGGGAAAGCCAATTTGTCTTTTTTTCTCATGGGATTAATTTAACTCACACTTCGACCAATATAACGCCTGTGTAGCTAGGTTCAGTAGTGGGTGCCGGAAAACACCGTATAGTGACACGTCTTGTGAAATTTTTTGGGACCCGAAAATAATTAGAAGCCTTTAGGAGCAGATAAAAAGTAATTCCACTACACTACTTAGCAAAGCGGGACACAAAATACAGAAAATTAATACCAGAAAAGATATGGCGTCTCCTAGAAACATTAAAACGCAGCTTATTGCATATCGCAACCGCATGTGCAAGTGATTCGCGCGGCCCCGTCGATAGTGGTTTTGTCGAGGAACACCGTGGTAGGTTTAGTCGGTATTCCAGGAGGTCCTTTATCATCTTTACCATCTTTGTTTTACCCCGGCGAGTCCGACATGACCCCTCCTCCCGCCCCCGCGGAGGGGTATGCGTCAAAGCATTCCCACAGGTAAATTAGAAGTCTATTGCATAAGGCATTAAATTCAAAATCTAGACGCCGTGGGTTTAAATCCAATGCTTAGATGTACTATTGACGTACACCATGAAATAATGAGCTTCGGCTTTTAGAAAATCTGAATATATGTATTCGACATAAAATATTTTTACATATTTGGTGGGTTGGTGGTGGGTGTATTAATGTATTTTGAAAACAACACTTGTAAAAATTATTAGCTTGTTAAAACAAGTACGGAATTGCCATACGATATAATTAATACATGTAAGGGGAATTTTTTATGTGTTTTGGCCAGATTCTGTCATTGAATACTAGTAATATGTAGATGTAGACAGAGGCGCTTATAGCCAGTGGCACTCACTGATCGGTAAACGATTAGCGAGGTTAAGTAACGTTGGGTGCGGTCAGTCTATAGATGGGTGACCGCTGAGTGGTATTTTATCTGAGCGTCTCCGAGCTTCGGAGGGCACGTAAAAAGTCGGTCCCGGTTGTTGTCAAATTGACAGCAGTCGTTAAGCCATGTCAGAGGCCTACTTGAAAACTCTTGACAACAGGTTGGCCAATCACCACACGAAAATAAAGAAAGAAAGTAATTTGTAACAAGATAAGGGTTCAAGTATTTTGTAAAATGTATATAATAGACCTTGGTATTAAATAATGTAATGTAAGTTTACCTTCAATCTCAACAGGTGGCAGTTCCGCGATGTCTCCGCGGCGGTGGCGACGGAAGCTCTGGGTTCGACGCCGGGTTGTGAACGATGGAGTGCGTTTCGGGGTCTTCACAACCTGCACATATACATACAAAGTTACTATTGTTACACATACGCAGCATGCAATGTAAATGTTCCCGAAAATTTTCGATCTGCCACAAATAGAACTGCCAACTCTCGCACTAAAGTCTAGCTGTGATCATGATACTTTGAGCTCATTCTGCGTAAATAGAAACACCAATGATTAAATTATGTTCGGGTACTTTGAAATAACTACACTGGAACATTGAGACAACTGCCATCTCAGTCTCCCCGTGACCATGGCTGCTGAAAAGCAACCGAAACGTCGGGGAAAGTGTAAAAATAAATGAAATCTAAATAGTTTAACAATAATTTAATTAGCTTAAAAATTAGTAAAGTTTAATAGTAGTAGTAGTGTAACAATTTTCAAAATTTTGTAATAAAGTGTCAAATAAACAACGCGATAAAATCCGTATATAGCAGTTTAATTTCAATGAATAATACATCATATAGGAAGGAAAAAGCAAAATCAAGGAGGCAAGTCAGGAGAAAGAAAGAAAGAAAAGAAAAATTATTTCTATTCATTGACATCGCAAAACGATTTTTCTTTAATAAAAATCCATAGAATAAGGATAAAGATAAAAGAGGTCTATGGTTAACACTCACACTCATACTCTCTGCTCTCTTAACGTTGTGTTCGTTCTTGGGCAGGCGGTCGAACTGCGGCGCGGGGGACAGCGTCTCCTCCGACGAGGCAGCCGCCACTGAGCCGCTGCCGGCCAGCCGTTCGCGTTCCGACTACACATACACAAACATATAAGTTAAACTATTGTTTATGGATTTTATATAATATCAGTCCAGTATTAAACTGCCCCACTGCTGGACACGGGCCGCATCTTCATCAACGACTTGAGCCTTATCGTGGTCTCCTTCAATTCTTCCGTTGCCTTCGATTGTACAGGCTGACATATCTAGATTAGCCACGCTGTCGCCTAAGTCTCCATTGGCAAAATTTTCGCCATCGACATTGTCACCTACGTTTTCATTGGCTACATTTTCGCCATCAATGTTGTCGTTATCATGATCTAAGAAATCATCATCAACATCTACAATCTCCTTAACTACATTCTGATCATCATTAACATTGCCTACATTTTCATCATCAACTTTGAAAGCTACATAATCGTTGACTACATTTTTATCATCAACTTTGAAAGCTACATCATCGTTGACTACATTTTTATCATCAACTTTGAAAGCTACATCATCGTTGACTACATTTTTATCATCAACTTTGAAAGCTACATCATCGTTGACTACATTTTTATCATCAACTTTGAAAGCTACATCATCGTTGACTACATTTTTATCATCAACTTTATACTGTGACTCTTCTTTGTTTAACTCTTCTCACTGTGAGAAGGGTTATGCCATAGTCCACCACGCTGGCCCAGTGCGGGTCAGCAGCCTACTTTCAGGTAATTTAAACTAAGGAGACAACTAGTCTCCCCGTGACCATGGCAACTGAAAAGCAACCGAAACCTCAGAGAATGTGTACATTTTCGTTAGGTCATAGTTCACTACGCGCGCCAGTGCTGGTTGGAAAACCTCGCCGAGAAGTCATGGCGACGTCGCCAATTACGTACGCATTACCTTTGGCTACCAAAGGTAGCCAGAAGAGCCAGCAGTTGCCAGTGGCTACCATATGCCAGTCACTAGTCATAGTCTTCCACAAAAATACAGAGGAACGGCTAGGAGAAGCAACGAGAGGGGGTATTTTTACTAATATGTCCAATGTTCAGTTACATATGTTGCTGACCAGTGCTGGTACAAGGCAAGTTTTAAAAAGAAGCGAGATCAAACTATAAGGCTCGTTTTCAAAAACACATTTATTAATTTTCCAAGATGCTACATGTGTCCTCTAGTACCTGACTCCTGGTGCTGCCGCTCAGTTTGCCCTGTGGTCCTGTTGATGGCACTAAATACTAGGTAATGGCTGATGTACTCTCCTGACCCCCTGACTCACCTCTCTGACCATCGGCACCGGCGGCGCGGTTTCCCGGCGCCGCTCCTCGGTGATGCGCTCCATCTCGCGGCGCCGGTACTGTTGCAGGCGCTCCGCCTCCTGGCGCTCCGCTGATCTCCTGCGAGCTGCCTCCTCCTCATCACGCTGGGCTTTGAAAGCTTGCTCCACCTGTATTATACACACGTTGATATTAGTATAGTCTGTAAGTCTTGGCTCCGAATCTGCTGATTCAATTCACAAATATTTGCATTACCCGATAGGTAGTGTCCGACCAAAACTAGTTTCTATGGCCGAAACCGAAACCGAATTTCAGCTTCGGCCTCAGTTTCGGCCGAAACCAAAACATCTATATAAGGTTATGTTTTTGTGGGAGAAATAGTTTTATTTTTAAATCACATAAATTTTTAGTCTGTTATTTGAACTAATTTAATTTTATTGATGACAACATATTATCACTCCTTATATCAAATAAATTATTTGTTCTTTTTGAATTAAAGAGCTTCTTTTAAATAAATATACGGTACTACTGCCTTTTGACATTATTTACGAATTATATAAAATAAAAGAAAAGAAATCTAAAAAAATACCAATCTTAAAGTAATACCTAATATGTTTAGGTATATAAAACAAACATCTACTAAACTTTGATCATTGTGGCACTCTTGTATATAAACAATTAAATTTTTTTAATGCAAATTATACTCGAGGTAAGAAAATAAAAAAGTATTCGCTGGAACTAAAAAAACTGTTAAATGTTTAATTAAGCAACAACTATTACTAATTGAAATGGGCTGATAATAAAATGATCAGTATTCATTATTAGTTTTTCACTCTTAATTTCATAACAAACAAAACAAACTACCGGAAAGTTCGCGGCGCAAACACAAACAAGTTATGACACGACTATGACGAGGCAAAATAACACTTCGCACATTTCTGATTGCAGCGTGAACCAAATTCAGTTTTGGTTTCGGCCATAATTTCGGCAGGACGACAGCCGAAACCGAAAATAAGCAGACACTCGTTTTTTTGTTAAAACTAGGCCAAAACCGAAAGTTCGGTCGGACACTACCGATAGGGTCTAAAACGGTTTAATTCTAACAAATATTATAAAGCGAATGTGAGTTTGTTTATCCATTTTCACGCCTTAATGAGCACAACCTTAAAAAAGTACTTTTTCCTGGTTGATAGGGACTCTATGTTCTTTTCTGTTCCCCTAACAACGTGTATGCGAAATTTCATGATGATCGGTCGAGTAGTTAAGGTATGAAAGCGTAACAAACGAACTCACATTCGCATTTGTAATATTAGTTAGGATGTACTGACCAGAGTGATTCTCTTGAGAGCGTTGAACTTGTCTCTCTGAGCATCGATGGTTTCCTCCAGGTCTCTGTGGCGGTTGATCAGCTCTTCGACTTGAGCGACGCTTTCGCCGTACTTGCCGTCACGGACCAGGGGTACTCTGAGAAAAGAAAGATATAATTAGAAAAGTTTTCTGGTTATCTTTCCTAATATTATAAAGAAGAAGGATTTGTGTTCTCGTTTGTAATGAATACATTTGAAACATACCGTATGACTAAATAAAATCCTCATTGAGTCATTATAGAGCATTTATCATGAAACAATGAAATAAAATGCTTTGAGGAGGTCTTTTTCTTTTCGATTTCCGTTGGTTATTTTTAAGTTTTAGCACGCTAAAAGTTTATCGCCATATTTTTTTATGGATATGGACACAAGCTAAACGAATTTGTACTCATTTAAAAGCTAAGACTTAGGACTTATGGAATTTAAGACCTAAAATGAAATTTAGGTTTTAATGTTAGTGCTAGAGCCCTTCCAGTGGAAAAGTATAGATTGAATCCATCTCTATGCTCTCAAGTTTACATATATAGGTTAGTGAGTTCACTAAGTGAACTAACCAAGAAACCAATTTTTCTTTAGAAATTGTCGGAACTATTTTTTTTTAGTTTCCGGGGTCATTACTATTCCTCAAAATATCCGTCGATCGACCTTTATAAATGAAGTCAAGCCAACATTTTAGTTTTTCACTATCGAAAGAAAATACATTTTCGTGGACGCTTACGAATTGTGAACACACGCCAACGTAGACCCGTCGAGTCTCCCGTGGACCCCTATGGGTCCATCTGAACCACGTTGGGAAGTACTGGTCTAAAGCTTGGAACTTCAGCTAGGCAAAGTGATTTCATGGATAGCGGTTTAAAAGGTCACCTCGTCACTACTGTGGCGCCTAGTAGGGTGGATTCGTAGACGTGATAAAATCTGCCATAGACCAGCATGGTGGACCTAGACCAAGAGAAGTGGGCCGTGGCCAGTAGTGGGACAGTATATATACCTGTTAGAAATCCAGTTGTCAAGCGCGTCGGCATCCCTCTTGAATACGAGCGCGTCCAGGTGTTGAGTGTAGATGACGTTCCTGTTTGCCCACGCGCCGTCCAGCAGTGGGACAGTATATATACCTGTTAGTAATCCAGTCGTCAAGTGCGTCAGCATCCCTCTTGAATACGAGCGCGTCCAGGTGTTGAGTGTAAATGACGTTCCTGTTTGCCAACGCGCCGTCCAGCAGTGGGACAGTATATATACCTGTTAGTAATCCAGTTGTCAAGCGCGTCAGCATCTCTCTTGAATACGAGCGCGTCCAGGTGATGAGTGTAGATGACGTTTCTGTTTGCCCACGCGCCGTCCAGCAGTGGGATAGTATATATACCTGTTAGTAATCCAGTTGTCAAGCGCGTCAGCATCCCTCTTGAATACGAGCGCGTCCAGGTGTTGAGTGTAGATGACGTTCCTGTTTGCCCACGCGCCGTCCAGTTGTGCCCGTCGACTGCGGAGTTGGCACATGCGCTCTTCAATCTCGTTGGACATGAAGTGACCTTCCTTTACCAGCTTCTCGCCTGAGGAACAGAGAATTTCATCAGTCGAAATTCGACGGTAGTTTAATAACCTATGGAATGGCAGCGATATACCGGCGGACACAATAGGTTTACAATTATGTCTGACATTCCAATACATCATCATGAAATTTTGCATATATGTTGGCAGGGGCATAGAAAGGGACTTTAGATACCATTCATCCAGGAAAAAATACTGTTCCCGAGGAATAGAATTTAATAATAATAATATCACATACACACAACACCATCTAGCCCAAACTAAGCAGAGCTTGTACTATGGGTACTAGACAATGGATAAACATACATATATACTTTTTTTGTAAATACATCCATCTATACTAATATTATAAAGCTGAAGAGTTTGTTTGTTTGTTTGCTTGAACGTGCTAATCTCAGAAACTACTGGTCCGAATTGAAAATTATTTTAGTGTTGGATAGCCCTTTTATCGAGGAAGGCTTATAGGCTATATAACATCACGCTACGACTAATAGGAGCGGTGCAGCAATGAAAAATTTTGCAAAAACGGGGAAAATTCTCTTATGTCAAGCAGACAAAATTGCGCGGGTCAGCTAGTATTATATATAGAAACAGCCAGACTAAGACAAACATCCATGTCCATGCACACAAATGTTTGACTTGTGCGGGAATCAAACCCGCTATCTCGGGCGTGGCAGTCGGTTACACTTATCATTACGCCATCGAGGCTGCCAAAAATTACTCTATCTCAAGTGCCAAAAGTTATTATAGAGCAATACATTATTTATAATGCAATGGCAATTCAGCAACGTTATTTTACATAACGGACCTGTTTTGTAAAACAACTAGATGTTATGTATGTATGTATCTTATGTGGGGGCCAGTCAGTGCAGACCGGCGACACTTCGACCCAGTGGGATCTTTTGTGTCGACACTCTCCCAATAACGACTGCCATAGATGTTCATGGCAGCCGGGACCGACGGCTTAACGTGCTCTCCGAGGCACGGAGCAGACGATAATTGTCAATCAATACGCACATCATTTCGAAAAGTCATATAACTTCCGAAAGTCAGAGGTGCGCGACGTGGGTTCGAACCCGAGACCCTCTGCATTGCAGTCGGTTGGTCTCCCCACTGAGCTATGAGTAAGTGTTCTTTGTACGGACACAAAGAACTGCTATTTGTCAAGCAAACAAATTTTTATCGTGATGTGTAGGATCGAACCACACAACACATGGCGGAGTGACAATGACGATTAAACACCTAAACCATTACGTCACTCGTGCAGTCACACACACATAAACACACACTCATTTACATACATGCAAACACACAGACGCACAAGCTCACGCACATTTTGTCATACACCCAGTAAAGATAACACAAATTATTTTTAAATATGCCACCTGTCCTAACTTAAACCCTATACACGTGCACTTACCATCACTATACAGAGTATTAAACGCGTCCTCCTTCGCCTGTATTTCGACGTGTATATCCTGGTGTCTCGCCAGGAGTCGCTCGGCGCCTGACACGTCACTGGCGAGGTCTGGAGCTGTTACACGGGCGAGGGTCTCGTTGGTCCATGCCCTGGAAGGGAGAACAAGTGTCAGGTAGGCTGAAGATGTTTCTTTTTAAAATTTGTAGAGGCTGTGGTCTTTCGGTCTAGAATATTGTCTTACATTTACGCGAATGTTATAAATTGAAATTAAATCATATTATATGGATTTTGACGAGTTGATACATTTATACTTTATTTTCATTTATATTTATACTTGTATTATATTATTATAGACGTAGAACTATATACTAATGGAAAAAATTAAGGGTCCAAAAAATATTCCAGTTTTCAGTGGAAAATGGTAGTATCGGTAATCTAAAAAAATCATTTTGATGATTTAAAATACTAATATTATGCAAAAATCTTTGTCTTCTTTTTCTGGCTCCACGGGCTTTTTTGGACCCTTAATTTTTTTCATTAGTGTATATGTTTGCAGTTCACGTACATATGTTTTTGTAAACTTTTACTTTATTACTAGTAGAATTAATATTAGAATAAACATGTAATATTAGAAACAACTTGAAACACAGGTCTCTGAATGTTATTTTTATTAATCCCGATTGGCCAGGCACTTATAAATTAGAATAAATCCAATTTGACACATTTTGTTTTTTAGTTATATATGCTCCTTTCCTACATTAATAGCAAAAATTCTCTATTTAATCCATTAAAAATCGACTTAAAATCGATATTTTGATAAAAATATTGGTCACTCATGAATCCATACTTCTTTTTTACAACTAGGATGTTTAAGCTTTGATTAAAAAATAAATTTATTATTCTTCAAAACAAAAAAAAAATGGTTTATATTTTTTTTAAAAGTGAAATAGCTAGTCGTCCTTTTGACTGTCTATCTATTAGCATAATTAGTGTTTAATAATAAAACAACAAAAAACCGATTGAATTCATTCATTTATGGTCGTAGTGTACAAGAAAGTTAAATAAAGTAAACAATTTAGACAAAAAAAAAATCATATCTCAAGTAGTAGTTAGAATAGATTTTCATTTTTATCTGAACGGCTATCAGTTCTACTATAAGACATTTCAAGGTTATCCATTAATTATCGGACAGCCTGTATACAGTTTTAATGTGAATTTAATTCAATAGTAGCCTGTAGTAGGTTTTGTAACGACGGTCATATTTTATTCAATAAAATGTATTATTATTATCAATAAATAAAAATGTAAAACCAGTTTTATTATACGCTCAACATGAGCCAGCTTATAAGATTAATTTAGGCATACACGGCAGCGACTGTGAGCAGGAGCTTTTTTGAACAGAACTTTTTTGATATGTCCAGGAGGACATATCAAAAAAGTTGGTGTGTACAGTCACCTGTAATAGTGCATGGATACCTTAAGGTCCAAAATCCTGTGAGCACTCGAATTAGAATAGATATGAATGAACTAGATGGCGTTGTTTTATAAATATTGCAACGCATGGGTACTCATTTAAAAAATAAGTGAAATTTAAAAGAAATTATAACCTGAACCGAAAAGGCACGCGAACACAGGGACAGAATAATGTTTGCGTATAAACAGAATAGCGAGTCATATAAAGTATCTATAAAATAAACTACCCACTATAAATTTATAAGTTCATTTGTAATTATTTGCTTCTTTGAAATTAAACTACTATATACGGATTTTATCGCGTTGTTTATTTGACACTATATTACATAATTTTGAAAATTTGTTACACTACCATTACTATTAAACTTTACTAATTTTTAAGCTAATTATATTGTTATTAAAACTATTTAGATTTGATTTAATTTTACACTTTCCCCGACGTTTCGGTTGCTTTTCAGCAGCCATGGTCACGGGTAGACATCCGTATATAGTAGTTTAATTTCAATGAATAATATTCGCGTAAACAGAAGACAATATTTGCTTCTTGTTTTACCCTGAAATAAGTTCTTTTTTTTTAAATAAAGTATTGTGAATAGAGATTAAAAAATTGATTAAAGTAAATTTATCAAAATTGATTAAATAAAACCTTTTTTTTTATAGTAGTGCAGCGCCATCTATTACAATATAAATAAACTACCTAACAGTTCTTGTATTGATTGCCGTTAGATGGCGTCAATTACCGGCTTATACCATTTTAGTTTTGACATGGGTATGCATTTTTGCAGCTTACTGTACATGTGAATTTGTAGCGATTTAATCGTGTGCCATCTCTACTCGTAAATTGTAACTTCTACTAAATAACTCGGAAGACATAGTTCTAGTCTTGCCGGTAGATGGCGTATGACGACGGTTAATAGGTGTATACTCACAGTAGCTCATGGTATGTATCGAAGTAAGCCTGTAACTGTCCAGCCAGTTCTAACTGCTGAGTGCACTGCTGGGTGAGGCGCACAAGTGCAGCCAGGGCCTCTGATACGTCTTCCAGCTTCGACGTCACGTGCTCCTTCGCGTCCGGGAACGCTTCTCCCAGCCTGACAAACATACAACATCATTACTCAACTATAATATAACTTCCTGACTGCTTCCGTGGCGCAACAGTACTGAATGAGATCTAGGGTCAGATCAACAAAAAGTTATTTAATAGTGCTGGGATACCTTAAGGTCTAAAATCCTGTGAACACTAGAATTAGAATGAATATTAATGAACTAGATGGCGTTGTTTTATAAATTACGGCTATACACGTTTTGCCCTCAGTGAAACCTGAGGCCAAATATATATAGCCGTTCATGTAAGAAATGTATTCTCTTTTTTTAATAGATTTTGGTGAATAGAGATTAGAAAGTTATATGCGTATTCATAATAATAATAATAATAATACTCTATTCTACCACATAAACACAACACCATCTAGCCCAAATTAAGCAGAGCTTGTACTATGGGTTCTAGACAATGGATATAAAAAATAGTTAATTATCGCTCACTTTAACGGTGAAGGAAAACATCGTGAGAAAACTTGTATGTCTGAGAGTTCTCCATGTTTTCGAAGATATGTGGCTCAAATCTTCTCTCTACATTGAGAAGGGGCCCGTGCCCAGCAGTGGAACAATTTAATATAAATGTTATATATAAATATTATCATCCACATTCATAATATGATATATGTAATGACAATGGTACATACCTGACGGCTTCCTCCTGCAGTTTATCATGCGCGTGTCGGATAGCGTCCAGGTCAGCTCCAAGCGCGGAGAGCGCACGTCGTTGCGCGTGCAACTCGTGCAGTTCTCTCGGCGGTGCCGTGTCTCCGAGAGCTGACTCCTTCTCCGCCACCCAGGCCGCTGTCTCCTCGGCTGAACGGTCGAACTCGTGGACTTGGCGGGCACCGGCTAATGCCTGAAGGATATCGTGGTATATTTAGATGATGCTTAAATGTCTCGAAGGTTCGAGAAGATACGGTAGCTTTATATCAATTGGAAAAAGCACGGCGTGGTCGACAATTTAGTGCCACAGGGTTAAAAGTAGGTGATTCAAGTTAGTCCATCGTTTAGATAAGCAAAAAATATTGGACACCAATCTTTTGTTTTAACGAAACAAAAAATTACTGAAATATAACTCGTTTAGGTTCGCGAGTGGGAGTTTGTGACGTCACACTTTGTAAAATTTGTACCTAAAAGTGACATAACACTAAATTTAAATGCATTGTATATTCATTTCTAATATTGTGGTAATCTGAAAGACCGACTAAAAGTTTTTTGTAGTCATTCTGCCTACTCCGGCCCTAAGAATAATTCCTGTGTCACGAGTGACTAAATATCATTTTACGAATCAACATTTTTTTTCCTCTATGGGAGATAGAGGTTGTCGAACCCACAACACTCGGCACAGTGGCAGTGGAAAGTTGACCACTGAAACCACTATCCATCCAAGCAATCGACTAGTCTCGCAAGAAAATATAATAAGTGAGAATCGGCAATGAATTATCATAAATCTTAGAGTTCGAAAAAATGGTTTAAGTAATATGCAAAGGTCACGTGATACCACGTGACTTGGTCAGAGGTCAAAGGTCATAGTCATTTCGGGGGTATATCGACTAGGCTGAGTCGAATGGCGTTGACCGCGAGTCTCTAGCTCTTACGGTTCTTGAGTTGAAAGTTGTATAACAGACAGACGGAAGGAAAAAGCTACTGCTGAAAGTATGTTCAATGCAAAACGGCGTAACGTTCGGCGAAACGTTATTCAATTTTCGTGTCTAGATATTTTCAGCATGAACACGGAAGCTAAAAACGTGACCAATTGAACTCAAAAAGCTCACCTACTAAGCACGTAGCTGGCTAAATGTATGGCTGCCTTTCCAGTTGTCAGTAAAAGGCGTAACAGGTTCCTTATTGCATTAAAATGGTAAGACAAAATATAACATGGCATACTTTTATTTACCTAATTATATTTACGCATAGCATTATTTACACATATTATTATTAACGACGAGAAGCTGAAAGGGAATCATTTGGCTTGGTATAGACATGTTATGCGAAGAGATGAATATGAGGGTAGATGGACGAAAAGGGAGAGGAAGGCTAAGGAAAAGATGGATGGACTGTGTGAGGATGAATATGAAAAGAAAAGGGGTAAATGATCAGATGACGGGTGACAGAGAAGTATGGAAGCGAAGGACATACTGCGCCGACCCCAAATAAATTGGGACCAGGGCAAGAGGATGACGATTATTTTTAAATTGTATATTATCACAACTAGCCGCCTGAGATGACCAAAGGGTCACCCCGCGGCAACCTAAAGAACCTATTTGTCGGATTGTCACTAATAACTCGCTACGCAAGTGTAGCGCCCCACATATTGTGATGACAATGCATGTTGTACCTTGTAGTGCCACGGCACATAGGCTAAGCTCGCCAGTCGCTTCGCGGCGCGCGTACAGTGTAAACACGTAATTATATCTGAATAGATCACGCATTAGTACTTGAACACGTCTTTTATTCCTGGCCTGAGAGAACCCGCACACATAGTGATACATACACCTAGATATTGAACATTGAACATTTAGGCTACACGTTAAAGAACCTTTACAAATGGTGACCCCGAACTTAAGTGCTAGTGCGTGAAACTGTAGTGAAACTGTAGTGCAGTGACATCTTTGGACTATTAAAAATTTCGTACGGTGGAAGCGACTCCCCGTTGACATAGGCGGTAAACGGACCAATCTCGACGGGAAATTTCAACAACATGAATCCTGCGCCGATAATGCCTCCAGGTACACCGCAAGCAGTCTCGGAATTGGCTTCTATAAGCGTTTCCGCGAGAATACCGGAGTTTTGGGCGGAAATGCCTCGTATGTGGTTCGCTCAGTTCGAATCAATTATGGAACCTCAGAAGCAGAGTGATGCAGCCAAGTTTCACATGGTAGTGGCGAAGTTAAGTAAGGATGCTCTACATCAAGCTCATGACCTGATTCTAGCGCCACCGGAAGAAAAAAAATATGTGACCTTGAAACAACGCCTTCTGACCGCGTTTGAGGACAGTGCGGAACGCCAGTTTCAGAAATTGGTTGGCGAAATGGACCTATGCTCTCAACGTCCTTCGCAGTTACTACGGCGAATGTCGGAACTCGCTCGTAACACGGAGGTATCAAATGAATCCCCACGGCGTTTATGGTTATCGCGGCTCCCAGGCAGCGTAAAGGCAGTGTTATCGGTATGTCAAGAAACGAAGTCAGATAATTTGGCTGAGATGGCGGATAAGATTATGCAGAATCTGCACACAGAGGAAGTAGCAGCAGTTGCGACACCCGAAGTTACACCAGCTACGGAAATGACAACGATGTTTGCCAAATTATCGACGGAACTGAAGGAAATGAGACAAGAAATCAATGAGATAAGAGGTCGACATCGAAGATACAGGCGAAATTGGAACAGGCAAAGATCTCGATCAAGGTCAAGCGGATCACGGCGTACACCAGATAGTCCAGATTGGCTGTGCAGATATCATTTTCGGTACAAGCAGCGAGCACGAGCATGTGAAAAACCGTGCAACTGGAAGGAGCCTACCACGTTCCAGGGAAACTGAGCAAGACGCAATCTTATTCGGTGGGAGATTGCGTAGCGGCTGCAAGTAACCATCGATTATGTATTATAGATAGAAAGTCAAAAATACGTTTTCTCGTAGATACAGGCGCGAACGTTTCAGTGTTACCGGTAAATAGTGTAAAAAAAAGTGATTGTGTACCAAGTGATTATAAATTATTCGCAGCTAATAACACAGAGATAAAAACGTATGGTGTAAAGACTTTAGAAATTAATTTAGGGTTACGTAGAGTATATCGATGGTCATTTATAATATGTGATGTCAAACAAGCTATTTTAGGAGCAGATTTTCTAGAGGCTCACAAATTAATTGTCGATTTATATAATAAGAAACTTATGGATAGTGTAACTAGTTTACGTAGCAATGGGTCCATCGTAACACGAGCATACAGGACACAAACCCCTGTCGCGATTTATTAGAGGAGTACCCAGAAATTACGAAACCAGTAAATTTCAAGGATGCACCTTGTCATTCAGTAGTTCATTATATTAATACTTGCGGTACCCCGGTATACGCGCGTCCTAGGCCGTTACCGCCGGACCGATATAATAAGATAAAGAAAGAATTTCAACTAATGTATGAAATGGGTATATGTAGGCCGTCACAAGGAGAATGGTCGAGTCCATTGCATGTAGTTCCAAAAAAGGATGGACAATTGCGACCCGTTGGTGACTACAGAGCCTTAAATGCGATCACGAAACCCGATCGCTATCCGATCCCTAGGTTAAATAACTTTACATATATTTTAGATAATAAAGTATGTTTCTCACGCTTAGATATAAATAGGGCCTATCATAACATAGCTGTTGCAGACGAAGATATAGAGAAAACTGCTATCGCAACTCCTTTTGGTCTTTGGGAATTTCCGCGCATGACGTTCGGGCTAAGGAACGCAGCGCAGACTTTCCAGAGATTTATGGACCAATACGTACTCAGAGACATAGAGCGCATCAAGGGCACAGACGAAGAAGGTGAGTCAGCATTTTTTTGCTACATTGATGATATTATAATAGCGTCTTCTAGTGAAAGTATTAATAGAAAACATCTCAAATTGCTTTTTAAACGATTTAGCGAAGTAGGTATAACAATAAATTTAAGTAAGTGTATGTTTACGCAATCTAAAATAGAATTCTTGGGTTATGAGGTGACGAAAGACGGTATAAGTCCTTTGCCGGAAAAAGTTAGGGCTATTACAGACTATCCTAGACCCGATACGGTAGAGCAACTTCGGCGTTTCTTAGGAATGATTAATTTTTATAGGTCACACTTACCGCACGCTGTTAAATATCAATCTGTATTAAATAATTTTTTACATAATGCGAAGAAAAGGGATAAGACAAAAATTCAGTGGGATGACCAAAGTATTACATGTTTTGAGCAATGTAAAACGCAGTTACAGAACGCCATTACATTGTCTCACCCTAGTGTAGATGCTCCTTTAGCACTCATGACGGACGCATCTGACTTATGCGTTGGCGCAGTTTTGCAACAAAAACAAAACGGTGCGTGGAGACCTTTGGGTTATTTCTCTAAACAGTTATCTGAAACGCAAAGAAAGTACAGTACCTATGATAAGGAGCTAACCGCTATCTATCTAGCTATGATACATTTTAGGAGCATGTTAGAAGGACGACCGCTCACTATTTATACAGATCACAAACCCTTAATATACGCTTTTACAAAGGTAGCCAGTCAGAAAGAAACACCTAGAAGAACTCGCCAGTTATTATACATATCGGAATTTACAAGTGATATTCAGTATGTAAAAGGCATAGAAAATTCGGTAGCAGACGCTTTATCTAGAGTAGAGTCAATTGTTTGTCCCACGGTAGTCGATTTCGACGAATTAGCACAGGCACAGGAACTCGACAAGCCCACACAAGACCCAAGTAGTAACTTAATATATAAAAGAATAACAATGCCCGGTAGCGATAAGAAAGTGTTCTGCGAAATGTCAACAAGCAATGCTAGACCTTATATACCGGAGAAGTTTAGAAAAGTAATATTTAACAGTATACATAATATTAGTCACCCAGGGATTCGTACTACGCGAAAAATGATAACGCAACGATATTTTTGGTACGGAATGAATAAAGATATTAATAAATGGTCAAAGGCGTGTATAGCTTGCCAGAGGGCAAAGGTTAGTCGGCATACAATTTCAAAATTATCTAGTTTTCCACAGTGTAACAGAATGGATCATATTCATACGGATATAATCGGCCCATTGCCCACATCGCAATATGGACACCGCTACTGTGTAACCATAATAGACCGTTTTACGCGTTTCCCCGAGGCTATTCCCGTTTCAGATATTACGGCGGAGACTGTATCTAAAGTGATATACGAAAACTGGATATGTAGGTTTGGTTGCCCGCTTAGAATAACAACGGATCAAGGTAGACAATTCGAGAGCGATTTGTTTAACAACTTGTTGTCATATTTAGGTATACAAAGAATTAGAACCACCCCCTATCACCCCCAGAGTAATGGGACGATAGAGAGATGGCATCGTTCGTTAAAGAACTCTCTGACTGCACGTTTAATAAATAATAAAGATTGGGTAAATGAACTACCAACAGTTTTGTTAGGATTACGAGCAGCTTGCAGAAACGATTCAGGTATCAGTGCTGCTGAGATGATTTATGGCCAACCCATCAGGCTTCCCGGAGATTTTTTCCAAGTTCGAAATAGCGAAGTTGGCAATTCGAACATTTTTCTAGAACAGTTGCATCAGAATATTCGTAAGTTAAGGTCCAAGTCACAAGCGATTAGCGATTCACGTAAATTTTTTGTAAACAAAGATTTAAAAACTTGTACTCATGTTTTTATTAGGAATGATTTATTGAAAAAGACATTTAATCCTACATATGATGGCCCATTTAAAGTTATTAGTAGAAACGATAAAGTTTATAAAGTTAAATTACCTAATAGAGAGATTGACATATCAATAGACAGGCTCAAACCAGCATTTATGTTGTATGAAAACGAACAGGATAACTCGCATCCCGAACATTGTACGTCAAATACTTTAATAAATAATGATAGTATAAAATCGCCTCAGCTTATGGTTCGTACCTCACGCAGTGGACGTCATATCAAGCCACCGGTACGATTTTTGCTTCCGTAGCATTTAAATGTTTTGTTAACGTTAGATACATGTAAGTTTAAGTATGTCAAAGAATAAGATATTTTAAATAAAAATGAAAATCACTGTATCATATATCAGACATAATCTTTAGCAATCCGAACTGAGACAGTAATAATTACAGTGCGTTTATAATTATATTCGATACAAAATGGGCAACTATCACACAAAAAATGAAGAAATTATAATCGCCCAACAAGGAGCGAATCAGGCAAAACAGCTTGAAATGGAAAAGAAAATGGAAAATTATGGAATAATTATTATAGTAATTGCTAGCGCCCTTGCATTACTTTGTTTGTGCTTATGTGGTAAGCACTCTTGTTTACGTCTAAAGAAATGGGCAAAGAAGGAGTTAGAATCTTTACGGCCTGCAGGACCAGCTGTTCAAACGACCCAGCAACCTGCCCAACAGCAGATGCAAGCGTCGTACGCTTAGTATAATGGGTTAAATATAGAATTGTTCAGGTATAATTTATATGTTTTTAATAATTTGATAAAGTTGTTACAGTGATTTCAATTTTTATGTTGCTTTAGGAATTACTCTGTTCGGGGAGTTATGCATTAGTGTGTAACTACGAAGAAAGTTTAATAGGTATATAGCAGTGTGTTTGTGCGATGTCTGATTGGTAACCATAAGAGTGAATGTTTATTTTTGCTGGCGTCGTCATGCCGGATACTGAGGGCCCTAAGGGGTGTTAATTTTTTTTTGCAGAGTAGGTCGGCATGACAACTACCCTTAGACTTAGGTAAGACACTCGTTAGAATAGAAATATAAAACCGGCATCCATAAAAGTTGTCCGCAAAATTACCCAACTGCGCAAAAGGGAGTGTTATGTATGTGTGTGGTTGATTAGTGATCCCAAGACAAAATCGTAGGGCAAATTCGCACTAACAGCCGCACAAGCATGCTTTGTTTATTATTAAGGTATACGTTTTATCTATGACTCTTTTGACTCTGATTTTGTAATGTGTTAGTAATATTTTAAACATAAGGAATTTATTTGTATTTCATGTAAGGAAAGGAAATAGGTACTTAGGTATTGTGAAATACATATTTGCTGGATATAGTTAAACAATTGTTGTAATTATATACATATTTCCGTTCCTGGTATTGCAATCGGATATTGTAGGTGACAACATTGTATTGTATCAAAACAACTTTGTAAGCATAACGATTGTGTAACGTAACTCTGTGTAATGTATTTATAGAATAAGTTAACCAGGTGTGATAAAAAGAGGTATATTGTTTTATAACTTTAATGATTTGTATTACATGTTCAACATTTTTTTCAAAAAGGGGGAGGTATGTAGCGCCCCACATATTGTGATGACAATGCATGTTGTACCTTGTAGTGCCACGGCACATAGGCTAAGCTCGCCAGTCGCTTCGCGGCGCGCGTACAGTGTAAACACGTAATTATATCTGAATAGATCACGCATTAGTACTTGAACACGTCTTTTATTCCTGGCCTGAGAGAACCCGCACACATAGTGATACATACACCTAGATATTGAACATTGAACATTTAGGCTACACATCAAAGAACCTTTACAGCAAGCAACGTTGAGGACCTCACCAGATTTGATGTATGCCAAAAACAATTATGGCAAAGTATTATTATACCAAAAAAAAATATGCCAAAATAGTTATGTCAAATACTATGCGAAAAGAAGGGATCCCGGCATCAGACTACTTATATATACTAGTTATTCCACTTACTTCTTGTCTCGCCAGCGCCAGTTCCTTCAGGTCATCCCAAAGTCCTTTAATGTCATCAATTCTCTGCTTCACTCGCTCTGCTTCTGGCGTGTTCTCTTCTAGAAGCACGTTGCCTGCTTCGCAGACTGCTTCGATGCGTCCTTCGTTGGCTGCAAAAATTACAATATAGCATTTTAAATCGTTAATGCACTTCTCTCATCTATACAAATAAATAAAATTTAAGCGTCTGTTTGTAATGTCAAAATAACAGCTTTTTAATAAATGCATATGAAAGTATGAGTGTCACAAAATCCTTATTTTTTAATTTTGTCTGTCTTTTCTGGCTAATCTCTAAAACAGTTAGACTGGTTTTGATGGGACTTTTATTGACAGATAGCTGATATTATAAGAAGTAACGTAGACATCATTAATTTTAGAAAAATTATGTTTAGCGGAAAAAATATCCACGCGAGCAAAGTCGAAGTGGTTAATAATAGTATAAATCTATGTTTCAAATAATATTGTCTGCTGTTTACGCGAATATTAAATAATTATATAATATTATAATAATAAATAATAATAACATTATAATAATAATGATACTTTGAGCTCATTCTGCGTAAATAGAAACACCAATGATTAAATTATGTTCGGGTACTTTGAAATAACTACACTGGAACATTGAGACAACTGCCATCTTAGTCTCCCCGTGACCATGGCTGCTGAAAAGCAACCGAAACGTCGGGGAAAGTGTAAAATTAAATCAAATCTAAATAGTTTTATTAACGATATAATTAGCTTAAAAATTAGTAAAGTTTAAAAGTAATAGTAGAGAAACAAATTTTTAAAATTATGTAATATAGTGTCAAATAAACAACGCGATAAAATCCGTATATAGTAGTTTAATTTCTATGTTTCAAGTTCAGGAGCCTTACCATGTAGCTGTGCGAGGAAATTGTCGAATGCCTGCTGCAGTGTCTCCACGTGTTCTACGTCCAACCCGTACTCCTCGCTGGCAGCCGTCGTCATCTGCTCCCCGATCCATTCCTGCACCTCCTCGCATTCTTGCACGAACCTGCCCAGAAAGATACGTTAAGCAAGTGATCGAAATACATAATTATAATATAATAACCAGATCAAAGTAAGAAATTTGGCGATGTTTAACCTCCGGTGCGAAACTCTCTCCGGTTGTGTAGGTGATGTCCCATGTAATATCTCCTTAGTCTTCGTTAAGACTAACTGCTGCAAATTATCTTTTTTTTAAAAGATATCTTTAAAAAAAAGATAATTTTTTTTTAGGTTTGTTTTCTGTATCGCGGGGGATTTCAGAAACATTCAAACAAATGATACAAGGAACACGTTAGTAGACGACATAATTTTTTGTCCCGTATTATCGAACCTCCAACACTGGACGTAATACCGCAACTCCTTAAACCGCTTCGCCATCCATGCTGAAAATCAGCGGTTGATAATGAAGGTCTGAAGGATTGAACCCACGACACTCGCCGCAGTGCCACGACCACTTAAACCGATACACCTTTCATGCTGAATTTCAGAGGTTGTCAATAAAGTTCTGTAGGTCTGAAGGTAGACTCACTTGAAGTACTTCAAGCTCTGCTGTAGTCTCTGCTGTCTCTTGGCTGAGAGCAGTTTCATGTCTTCGTAGATACCCTTCAGGTCATCCATCTTCTTCTTCACTTGGTCTCCGTCTATGGTAGCACGTTCCTGAATAAACAAAGATTTCTTGAATATTATTTGTTTAAAAAAAAGACGGACGTGCTTTGTGTCATTCCTGTGTCGCAGGAGATTTTACAAACATTTTAACAATGGACACAGAAAACAGCTAGACTCGAAACAATTTATGGATCACTCTGTTTTTGTCCTCTGTGTGGGCTAAGTTAAATACCGATGTTAGGAGTGGATATACATATGTAGACAGTGTATTGTGTTGGATTCGAAACCACGACCTGTCGATTGCAAGTACAACGCCTTTCCAATTAGACAACAGGCATTTTCTAGTAGACTCTACTCTGGGTGTGCTCGCATTCGGCATTTAGTGAATGTTCAATTCGTATTTGACGAATGTTCGGCTCGAGATTCAGTGAATGTTTAAATCGACATTCGCTGAATGTTCATATCGTCTTTCGGCAAATGTTAGTATCGATATTTGTTGAATGTTCGGTTCGTTATTCGGCAAATGTTCATCTCGGTATTCGGCGAATGCTTACTTCGACATTCAACTAAAGGTGTTGATATAGGACTTGAGCATTCACTTGTAATGAGCATTCTAGCGAATGTTACATAACAGAAAAATAAACGAGAGCGTTTTAACGAGCATTCTAGCGAGCGTTCTAGCGAGCATTCTAGCGATGGGACAATAAATTTGCTTCGAAATTTCATCGTTCTCGAGAATAATCGTGAAAATATTCGTAGCGATGTTTGGTTCAATGCTTGACTCTGTTCGTCATTCAGTTCGACATTTTAAAAATGGTGAAGTCTCGATATCCTGTTACAAGTGAATGGTCAAGTCTATCAGCACCATAATATTCGGTTCGGCATTTGGCGAATGTTCGGTTTGACATTCGGCAAATACCGTATACCTGACCATCGCTGAAAGTCCAAGAAAAATTACACTCACCATTAACCCATTAGCAGTTTTTTCCAACTTGGCGACAGTAGCATCGAACCCGGTGAGTTCTCTCTGCAGCGCCTCTAGCCGCCTAACGAGCGCTAGAGCTGAGTCTTCATCCCGCCCCACATCTGCTGACACCAGGGCGACACGACGCTCCAGGAGCCAGGCTTCGGCCTCCGAGATCTCTAACGCGAGCTGGATGTAGAAAAAGAAATATTAAATTGGTATTACGGAATTTTATTAGTGCGTTGCTTCATGTGGCCTGTTTTGTTGTTGTTTAAATTACTTTTAAAAAGACAACTCTTGCACTAATAATATACTGTAATATCCTAGTAATAAACAGTAATATACTGTATCGTGGGGGACTATACAATCATTCAAACAACAGACACAAAGAACACCCAGGCTCGGAACAACCATTTGTGGATCTCATACATTTTAGGGAGGGATTCGAGATCACGACACTCGGCCAGGTCGCGACTGTATGTAGTACATACCTGTAAGAGCTCGCAGCGCTCCTGTATGAGTTGCGTGCGCGCAGTGGCGGCCTCTAGCAGCGCGCGGTGCGCCGCCGCCAGGTCGCGACTGTAGGTAGTACATACCTGTAAGAGCTCGCAGCGCTCCTGTATGAGTTGCGTGCGCGCAGTGGCGGCCTCTAGCAGCGCGCGGTGCGCCGCCGCCAGGTCGCGACTGTAGGTAGTACATACCTGTAAGAGCTCGCAGCGCTCCTGTATGAGTTGCGTGCGCGCAGTGGCGGCCTCTAGCAGCGCGCGGTGCGCCGCCGCCAGGTCGCGACTGTAGGTAGTACATACCTGTAAGAGCTCGCAGCGCTCCTGTATGAGTTGCGTGCGCGCAGTGGCGGCCTCTAGCAGCGCGCGGTGCGCCGCCGCCAGGTCGCGACTGTAGGTAGTACATACCTGTAAGAGCTCGCAGCGCTCCTGTATGAGTTGCGTGCGCGCAGTGGCGGCCTCTAGCAGCGCGCGGTGCGCCGCCGCCAGGTCGCGACTGTAGGTAGTACATACCTGTAAGAGCTCGCAGCGCTCCTGTATGAGTTGCGTGCGCGCAGTGGCGGCCTCTAGCAGCGCGCGGTGCGCCGCCGCCAGGTCGCGACTGTAGGTAGTACATACCTGTAAGAGCTCGCAGCGCTCCTGTATGAGTTGCGTGCGCGCAGTGGCGGCCTCTAGCAGCGCGCGGTGCGCCGCCGCCAGGTCGCGACTGTAGGTAGTACATACCTGTAAGAGCTCGCAGCGCTCCTGTATGAGTTGCGTGCGCGCAGTGGCGGCCTCTAGCAGCGCGCGGTGCGCCGCCGCCAGGTCGCGACTGTAGGTAGTACATACCTGTAAGAGCTCGCAGCGCTCCTGTATGAGTTGCGTGCGCGCAGTGGCGGCCTCTAGCAGCGCGCGGTGCGCCGCCGCCAGGTCGCGACTGTAGGTAGTACATACCTGTAAGAGCTCGCAGCGCTCCTGTATGAGTTGCGTGCGCGCAGTGGCGGCCTCTAGCAGCGCGCGGTGCGCCGCCGCCAGGTCGCGACTGTAGGTAGTACATACCTGTAAGAGCTCGCAGCGCTCCTGTATGAGTTGCGTGCGCGCAGTGGCGGCCTCTAGCAGCGCGCGGTGCGCCGCCGCCAGGTCGCGACTGTAGGTAGTACATACCTGTAAGAGCTCGCAGCGCTCCTGTATGAGTTGCGTGCGCGCAGTGGCGGCCTCTAGCAGCGCGCGGTGCGCCGCCGCCAGGTCGCGACTGTAGGTAGTACATACCTGTAAGAGCTCGCAGCGCTCCTGTATGAGTTGCGTGCGCGCAGTGGCGGCCTCTAGCAGCGCGCGGTGCGCCGCCGCCAGGTCGCGACTGTAGGTAGTACATACCTGTAAGAGCTCGCAGCGCTCCTGTATGAGTTGCGTGCGCGCAGTGGCGGCCTCTAGCAGCGCGCGGTGCGCCGCCGCCAGGTCGCGACTGTAGGTAGTACATACCTGTAAGAGCTCGCAGCGCTCCTGTATGAGTTGCGTGCGCGCAGTGGCGGCCTCTAGCAGCGCGCGGTGCGCCGCCGCCAGGTCGCGACTGTAGGTAGTACATACCTGTAAGAGCTCGCAGCGCTCCTGTATGAGTTGCGTGCGCGCAGTGGCGGCCTCTAGCAGCGCGCGGTGCGCCGCCGCCAGGTCGCGACTGTAGGTAGTACATACCTGTAAGAGCTCGCAGCGCTCCTGTATGAGTTGCGTGCGCGCAGTGGCGGCCTCTAGCAGCGCGCGGTGCGCCGCCGCCAGGTCGCGACTGTAGGTAGTACATACCTGTAAGAGCTCGCAGCGCTCCTGTATGAGTTGCGTGCGCGCAGTGGCGGCCTCTAGCAGCGCGCGGTGCGCCGCCGCCAGGTCGCGACTGTAGGTAGTACATACCTGTAAGAGCTCGCAGCGCTCCTGTATGAGTTGCGTGCGCGCAGTGGCGGCCTCTAGCAGCGCGCGGTGCGCCGCCGCCAGGTCGCGACTGTAGGTAGTACATACCTGTAAGAGCTCGCAGCGCTCCTGTATGAGTTGCGTGCGCGCAGTGGCGGCCTCTAGCAGCGCGCGGTGCGCCGCCGCCAGGTCGCGACTGTAGGTAGTACATACCTGTAAGAGCTCGCAGCGCTCCTGTATGAGTTGCGTGCGCGCAGTGGCGGCCTCTAGCAGCGCGCGGTGCGCCGCCGCCAGGTCGCGACTGTAGGTAGTACATACCTGTAAGAGCTCGCAGCGCTCCTGTATGAGTTGCGTGCGCGCAGTGGCGGCCTCTAGCAGCGCGCGGTGCGCCGCCGCCAGGTCGCGACTGTAGGTAGTACATACCTGTAAGAGCTCGCAGCGCTCCTGTATGAGTTGCGTGCGCGCAGTGGCGGCCTCTAGCAGCGCGCGGTGCGCCGCCGCCAGGTCGCGACTGTAGGTAGTACATACCTGTAAGAGCTCGCAGCGCTCCTGTATGAGTTGCGTGCGCGCAGTGGCGGCCTCTAGCAGCGCGCGGTGCGCCGCCGCCAGGTCGCGACTGTAGGTAGTACATACCTGTAAGAGCTCGCAGCGCTCCTGTATGAGTTGCGTGCGCGCAGTGGCGGCCTCTAGCAGCGCGCGGTGCGCCGCCGCCAGGTCGCGACTGTAGGTAGTACATACCTGTAAGAGCTCGCAGCGCTCCTGTATGAGTTGCGTGCGCGCAGTGGCGGCCTCTAGCAGCGCGCGGTGCGCCGCCGCCAGGTCGCGACTGTAGGTAGTACATACCTGTAAGAGCTCGCAGCGCTCCTGTATGAGTTGCGTGCGCGCAGTGGCGGCCTCTAGCAGCGCGCGGTGCGCCGCCGCCAGGTCGCGCGCGCGCGCATCTAGGGCGCCCGCCGCGAAGTGCCCGCGACGGGACTGCGCAGTCGCGCGGGACACTAGCGTCTTTATCGATGGCTCCCTGTTCAAATAAATATGTCTTTATTATTCTACCTATTTTGTGGACTACTTACTTCGCTGGCTCAGCGACCCAAAGCGGATCGTGGCCTCCGAAATTAAAGTTCATTCCCTCCTATTTTGTGTCAAGTCAAACCAATCGGGCACATTCAACTCTTACAGATCTTTCGCTATTTAACCTAAAATATGCTCTTCTGGCAGCTCGAGCTTCTCCCATTCTTTCCACATGCTCGAACAGCGAAGTCAGATAGCTTTTTCCCTCCGATATTCGACTCGAGACACAAAATCTCTAATTGAATCGAATCAATAATAATTTTATTTGAGTTTGAAAATTATTATATGTACTTTCATAACAGATGTGCAAATAATTGCTTTTAAATTAACTATAATGATGACATGATGACAAGAAAAGTAATAGGACCTAACAACGAGCCCTGTGGTACTCCACATAAAAATGTTAACGTAACTCGAAAAATTATAATAAAGGAAATTCGTTTATAAGCTTGTATGTACATATGATAAAAACTAAATGGAAAACATGCCCAGCATTCTCATAACTTCTACTTTGCGTAGTAATGTAAGATGGTCAACTCAATCAAAGGCTTTGAAAAATTCCATATGAATAATATTAAGTCTAACTATGAAATTGCCGGCTGTCTCAAATCTAATTTCGTAATTTCTGAACAAAATGCAATGTTTATTTTAGAAGTACATTTACATTTCGAGAAAAGGCTATATATATTTTTATAAGTATAATTAATAATTAATATCAATAACATTTTAAACAATTTGTATTTAAAGTTGTATCGCTGTCTGCCCATATTCGCTATTTCAATTCGCCATAATTACATGAAGGTTTCTATTAATTTAAGACAAACCATAGTGCCTAAATACAAACAACAAAACATGAAAAAAATAACATGGAATTCAAATTAACAATTAAAGAAATATTGATGAGCTAGTATAAATATAACGTTACCGATTTTGTTTATAGAAAGAATTAATCTGTTTTATAAATATAAAAATAATAATAATATTCTACCACATACACACAACACCATCTAGCCCAAACTAAGCAGAGCTTGTGCTATGGGAACTAGACAATGGATAAACATACATATATACTTTTTTTTTGTATATACATACATATTATACATAGAAACACCCAGACCAAGACAAACATCCATGTTCATGCACACAAATGTTTGACTTGTGCGGGAATCGAACCCGCGACCTCAGGCGTGGCAGTCGGTTACACTAACCACTACGCCATCGAGGCCGTCAAATTGCTTGTCTCTTTACGTACCTTGCTAGTAATTCAGCTTCCAATGCCAGATGTTTCTTCATGAGTGCCTGAGCTTCCGCAAGAGTAGTACCAGCCTCCTCTTGCCGTACGGCAGCTTCACGCTCCTTCAACCTGAAGAGACGCAGAGACGTTAGAATTTGAATTAATTACAATCATATGAGCCCTGTATTAAACTGTTCCACTGCTGGGCACGGACCTCTTCTCAGTGTGAGAAGAGATAAGCCATAGTCCATCACGCTGGCCCAGTGCGGGTTGGCAGACTTCACACATCTTCGAGAACATTATGGAGATTTTTTTTTCATTAAACGACAAAGGCGGCAAACAAGCGTCGGCCCACCTGATGGTAAATGGTCACCGTAGCCTATGGACGCCTGCAACACCAGAGGCATCACTTGCGCGTTGTCTACCCTTTAGGAAAGGAAGTGGGAAGGAGAAGGAGCGGAAACGGGAGAAGAGGGTGATTGGGCCTCCGGCACTCTCACTCACAGAACGAAACACAACAGTAGGAATATTTTACGTCGATATTCTGTTAGAGGGTAGTCCTTCCCGGTCGAGCCGGCCCATTCATGCTGAAATCAGCGAGGCTCTACTACTCAGGCATGCAGGTTTCCTCTCGATGTTTTCCTTCGCCGTTAAAGCGAGCGATATATAATTAATTATTTCATACGCATATAACTTTGAAAAGTCAGAGATGCGCGCCTTGGGATTGAAATCAATACCTCTAGCAATGCAACGGTCGCCCACTATGATATTGCTGCCTAGAATTTCAATTTTCTAGTCATATTACTTCTAAAAAGAGATTGATATAGTTGTACTTACCATCGGAATTCTTCGTCAGCATCCCTGTCCCACCGGTGTAGTAACGCAGCATCCTCGAGATTGTCTCTACGGATCTGCATCGGCTCTTGTAGTTGACGGTATCTTAATACAAACAATACATAATTGAATTGTAACTTATATTTTTCAAGCAAGCTGCCACCATGATGGCAAGATTAGACTGACGACTTTTAAACGTATTCTCAAAGTAAATATTATTTTTATTTTAAAGGTCTTATCCCGCACTATTAATACTGTTTGTGGCGCAGGAGATTTTACAAGCATTAAAATATACTGAACTCGGATTCGGCACAACTATATAGTTGTTGGCACAAAAACATTAAGAATCTAAATTACTAACATGACAATAAAAATATGTAAAATATTGATAATTTTATGAACGTGTTTTCTGCCACAATAACCGGCCTAGCGTATGCAAAATTAATTTTCAAATTGGACTGATTGTTCAGAGATTAGAACAATCAACCAAATAAAAATTATCACTTCTGTTATAAAAATTTTTTTTCATAGCCTTTCTCTCATGTACAAGGAATAATTCCTGCGTCGCGGGGGACTTTACAAACATTTAAACAACGGACACAAAGAACACGCAGACTCGGAACAACCATTTGTTAATCACACAATTTTTTGTCGAGAAACATAGAAGATAGGTAAGTCGATAGACATAGTAGGCGTGTGTACCGTTTGACGGCGAGGTCCGCCTTGCTGAGTATCTGCGGCCCCATGAAGTGCCTGCTGTCGGCGAGCTGCCTGGCATTGTCGGCGAGTTGCGTGGCCGTGTCAGCCTTGCTGGCACTCTGCTGTTCCAGGCGCGTGTGGCGTTTCAGCAGCGCCGTCACTGACGCCAGGTCCTTGCCTGAGGAGAGAACAAGCTGTTATAGGGGGCTGGTGCTGGAAAGAGTCGCTGAAGGATCAATGGGCGCCCTTTTTTTCGTTATGATACACTTACTGAATCTCGTCTACTGAAATCACTCGTATAAATAAAAAATAAGTCTTATTGTACTTTTCGAAATATGAAGTTTAAACAGCATATATCATATTGAAATTACTTATGACATAAATTATTTATTTATTTATTTATTTATTTATTTATTCTCTCAAACTCTTACAACTAACATTACAGGACACTTATCCTAATGCGTTAGTGAGGCATTTTAAATATAACCTATTTACAAGACAAATAACTTAAACACTATAGAAACAACAAAAATTTAACATTAAGAAAATAACAATAAAATAATATGGCACTTAACATTTTCACTTAACCTAGAACTACTCTATCCTATACATAATATGTGTAAAATAATCTTTGCGAGTTCACTAAACTGACACGCAAATATATCTATAATGTTCTGGATTTCGTTAATCGTACTAATTGCTCGCGTCAGAGGCGTTTTGGCCAGTAGGTTGGTCCTGGCAGCTGGCACGGCTAGCAGTGGCGGACGCCGGCGCCTCCATACGTAGCGGTCCGGAACACAAAAACTCAAGCGCTGCAGTACTTCAGGATTGTGTTCCTTGCCGTGGAGTAATTTAATTAGATAGACGACTAGTGTGAACTGTCGCCGCACCCTCAATTCATTGTACCCCACCATACCCAGTACAAAAAGTGTGGGGTACATCAACGGGTATAACGGGTATACCCCATACAGTCTCCAGTACAAGTAGCGCGTGAACTTGTTCTGTACACGTTCCAGCATGACAGAGTACTTGGCTTCATGTGGAGCCCATATAACGCCACCATACTCCAGATGACTCCTAACTAGTGCATCGTATAATACCCTAATTGCTGTAATGTTAGTGAACCCTTGCGACTGCCTAAGTACAAACCCGAGGTTTCTGTACGCCTTTTTGCATATCTTTACGATATGTTCGCGAAACGTAAGATCTGGAGTAAGATGTACCCCTAGATCACGTACTTTTGTAACTCGCTGTAATACTGTCGCCTCTGCTTTGTACTCATAGTAGACAGGGTTGCGCGCACGAGTGAAGGATATTACCGAGCATTTGGATACATTGAAGTATAGCTTATTGTCATGGCTCCACTTCACCACTCTATCAATGTCACCCTGGAGCCGCTCACAGTCAGATTGATCCCTAACCTCGAGTAGCAACTTGAGGTCATCTGCAAACAATAAACATGAACCATGTCTTACGACTTCCGGCAAGCTGTTAATCATTATGATGAATTCAAGAGGCCCCAAATTGCTACCCTGACTCACGCCGGATCTAGTGAAGTATGGCTCAGACACGTACCCATTGTAATCAACATACTGCTGACGGTCCTGCATATAGCTGACAAAGAATTGTAACAAGTGTGGCGTACAACCCACATCTGCTAGCTTTCCCAGTAAGACATCGTTATCCACTGTGTCAAATGCCTTTTTAAAGTCTAAGTATGCCACGTCTACCTGCCCGCCAGCATCTACGGCCGGTATAACCTGTGCCATGAAGTTAAGCAGATTGGTGGCTGTGCTGCGTCCCGGTCGAAAGCCGTGCTGCGCATTCGACAGCTGCGCTTGTACCTGTCCTTGTAGGCAGCTTTGGATTGCGGACTCAAATACTTTTGCCGGAGTCGACAGCACCGCCACTGGTCTGTAACCGCTGACATCCGGACCTGACTTACCCTTGGGCACTGGAACGACTCGTGTGATCTTCCAACTAGCCGGAAACGTCGACTGCTGTAAGCAGATATTGAAAATGTGATGTAGCGGGTCTACCAAAACTCTGGCACAATCTCTGAAGAGAAACGCCGGTATACCGTCAGGACCAGATGAACGCTTTGGCTTGAGGTTCATCAGCGCTGTGTGCACGTGTTTAAGACTCCAAGCCTCGATGTGTACGCGCGCACTGCTGGCGCTGCTCGCGCCGCTGCCGCCTGCGCGTGTAGCCGCGGCGGCTCCCGGTTGTACACCGACTCAAAAAAGCCTGCGAACTCCCTAGCACACTGTTCGTCCTTGAGATTACGACCATCCTTTACTATATTTTGTCGATTAATTCTAGACTTCCTTGACGCTATATATTGCCAGAATGATTTTGGATCTTTAGCGAATCGGTTTTGCATCTTATTTTTGTGTTCTGTATGTGCTATTTCTATTACCTTTTTAACCCGGGCCCTACACTTGGCGTATTCATAGTAATCACAATCGCGCTTTGATTTTTTATATGTTTTGTGAAGGCTTGCTTTAATTTTAATGTCTCTGATGATCTCTCCTGTGTACCATTCGGGATACACGTACTGTGAATTTTCCCGCGTAAGCTTTCTCCTAGGTACACATTTGTCTAAAATATTAAATAATTTATCATAAAATATATTTAAAATGTCATCTAAGTCATGCACCATATACATTGAACTCCAATCAGTAGAAGTTAACATTGAATATAATAACTGATAATCAGCTTTATAAAAGTTCCACTGCGGCCCGCGCTCGGTATTAGCTTCGACGGCTGGCGAGGACGACGCAGGGGCAGGGCACGCGGGCGCGGGGTGCACGGTCGCCGCGAGCGGCGGGTGGTACGCGTCGACGGGCACTAGCGCGTCGCGTGCCGCCACTACCGACACCTCCGCGCTAAAACCCGTACTCAAAACCAAATCCAGTTGACGCCCTAATACATTGGGTACCTTGTTACTTTGGGTGAACTCGCAATATGACATAAAATATTCATAATAATTACCAATATTTACAGGACAAGAATGTAAATTAAAATCTCCAATAACAATAACTTGTCTATATCTATCACACATATTTTCTATTAACCTAAACAAAATCATGTAATCATTCTCAGAGCTCGCAGGTGGGATATAAACTACACAACATAAAAATAACAATCTATTATTTAAATGGACCGTTGCACTAACCAATTCAAACCCGTAGGTGTTTATCGACGCGTCCGATACATGTACTTGTCGCAGCTCGAACCGGTGTGTGGCCACGAGAAGCGCGCCGCCTAGCTTACGCCCATCAACTCGATCACAACGTATTATCTTATATCCCTGAGGGACAATTTCTGCGTCTTGAATGGATTCGTGGCAGCCGGATTCAGTAATAGCGTATAAGTCGGAATCAAATGATATTATATTGTTTCTGAAGACTTCTAATTTTGTACGAAGACCCCTTACATTTTGATAAAATATTTCTATATCATTGTTGTTCGTTGAACGTACTTTTGGTATATCTACGAAACCAAATCCACTCATTAAATTCTGCTTTGTCCGGCCAAACTTCTGCTTTATTTAACTCGCTATACATTTGTTCTGGTACTCCTATTATGAATGATGAATAGTCTCGTTCTGTTTTATGCTTTATTTTTTCAATTTTCGTAACTACGTCTTGGCCACAAATACTTTTAACATGGTTAGTCATAGCCTCTACCGTGGTTTCGGGATGGAGTCGCCATACGTGTAGGTGTTTTTTCCGTTCTGCGGCGAGTATTGCCTTTATCTCAGTATTTTTTCCAATACTGACATCCTTAGATAAACGGCTGAATTTCTTGTTTCGCACGGTAGTCCAGCCAACTTGGTTTATTGCCTCATTTTCCACGTTTTCCGATGGATCCGTGATATGTACTGTATCAGTAATGTTCAACTGAGCGGCCGACATAGCAGGTTTCGTGGCCATACGTTTATTTACCTTTTGCGTTTTGGCTGAATGCTGGATACTCGCGATGTTGGTGGGTTGAATGTTAGGTGAAGTATTTAGGGTCACCGCTTCAGCAAATGTGGTGGGCGAGCTCGTAGTTGCCTCTTCAGTAACTGTCTTCTGGGATTTGTGGTTCTGAGTCTGAGTCACTTTGCTTTCAATGACTGTTATTATTTTTACTAGATTGTCGAGGTCAGTTTTGGTCTGTGAAAATTGATATTGCAATTGCGTAATCGCATTCGCCTGGCTGTCTAACCGGGTAATAATGTCCGAACGAAACTGCCTTAGTTCAACAAGTAACGTAGCATCCACATCTTTATCCATCATAATAGGAGAGAACTGGGCCTGGCTACCGCGGTGGATGTTCACATTATTTAGCGGTGTGGTGGTAATATTAAAGTCAGCTGTATCAGTTCTCACTGGCGTTTCCATGTTTCCACATTTCGGCTTCAGACTAATGCAATCCGGGCATACCCATTTCTTTTTATATGCTAGGGTATAAGCTTTAAAAGCACCAGACGCAATATTAAGACATTTTAAGTCATACCTTTTCATGCACTTATCATTAGAACATTCCATGTAGTAGGTATCTATTATAGGTGAACAACAAGCGCTACACTCGTTATTCATAGTTTTTCAAATATTTTGAACGTTATTCCCAAGTAATATCGCTGTGTGCGTGCGGAGTCGCGCGGCCGACGCGGCGTCGTTGTGCGACAAGGATGAATTATAGCAGCCCGTCTCGTTTACCCGAGGTGAGGGAGAGCTTACCTCAACCTACGCGGTACGCGCGATGTTGCACTCGCGAATTAAATTGCGAAAACAGTTCACACCACTTTAGTCTTATAGTTCCCTATTTTGTTTACACATTATAAGTCAATATTGTTTAAACAATTTCTCCATATTTTGGTAAAATTTATTTAATTTAATTTACGTAAAAAGCGTCTGCACTCGACGGCTACTACATTAATATCCGATTTATGACGTTCATAAATGTTACTTTGTAACATACGTGAAAACATTTCTGACATTCATTAGTGTTTCTTAGTGACATAAATCAATAACAGGCTTTTGACATTCATAACTGTTACCTTGTGATGTAAATGAATTCACTATTTTGAAATTCATAAGTATTATTTTGTGTCCTATATGAATATATGATTTTTAAGATTCATGAGATATCTTTGTGACTTAAATGAATAAGGATTTCTGACACTCATATGATTCTTTATGATGTATAATAATCAATTATATTTGATGTTCATAAGTGTAACTTAATAACCTAAATGATTAAACAGTTATCCATTACTATAACTGTGATTATATCACGCAAGAATTAAATTAATTATGATTTCTGAAATTCATAAATGTTATTTTGTGACATAATATAGAAAAATAATTCTTAACGTTCATATGTGTAATTTTGTGAATATGATAAATAATTGATTTTGAAATTCATAAGTGTTACTTTCTATCACAAACGAATATACTGGTTTTGACGTTCGTATATAAAAAAAGATACATTATGACATTCATAAGTGCAACTTTGTGACCTAAATGAATAAATGATTTTTAACATTGACAAGTGTTACTTTGATATATAAATTAAAAGTGCAACTTTGTCACCTCAACTAATAAACTAATTTTGACATTCATGAATGTACCTCTGTCACCCATTTGAAAAAGTACAAACCATGATCCTCGCTCAGCAGCTGTGCCTCCACATCATCAAGCCAGGCGGTGAAGTCATCAAGTCCCCGAAGGTACACGCGCGCCTGGTACGCCTCCTGGAGTCGCTCGCGCCGCAGCTTGGCGGCAGCCTGCAGCTCGCGCCATTGGTACTCCAACTCTTCAACGTGCTTCGCTATCTCCTGGGATGCGTAGTGCTTGCTCTCTGTACACATACAAGAATATTATTAGGCACAGCAATGGAGAATTTTGAACGACAGACTAACACAGATTTGTGTTTGCATAATAATAATATTCTATCACATACACACAACACCATCTAGCCCAAACTAGGCAGCGCTTGTACTATGGGTACTAGACTATGGATAACCATACATTAAAAATACGTACATATTATAAATAGAAACACCCAGACCAAGACCAACATCCATGTTCATGCACACAAATGTTTGACTTGTGAATCGAATATGCGACCTTAGGCGTGGCCGTCGGTTACACTAACCACTACGTCATCGAGGCCGGCGAAACATAAAAAATGTGTAAATCGTATGCCAAGATTGTATAATGCGAAATCTAACGTATCTGACAATGACATTGATGTCTTCTCTATGAAATTTTTATCATTCATACACTTCCTACTCAGTAATGCTTTATAATCTTTAAAAATTTTATTTTTATATTCATATTCATTTATTCAATAACAATTTTTACATCGTGTTTGAAAATTATTACATAAAAATTATAAAAACTACAGAATGGCATTATAAATTCAAATCATTAAATTATTTAAGATAAACAGTCACTTACTCATATTATGGATATATTATATTACATTATTAAATCAGAAAGAAAAAAAAAAAATAATAAAGATGTCAATGACACATTATTTATGAATCATCAACTGAATAGTAACACCCCTTCAAAAGAAATGTTTTTAGTTTGTTTTGAAACTCTGACTTGTACAATAATGTTTTTAGTTCGATAGGTAATTTATTAAACAACTTGATCGATCTATGAGAAGTACTATGCTTAACAATATTCAGATGAGGAACAGTTTTAGACTGAAAGTCTTTCCTTCTCGTATTCTCCCTTGTTACTCTATCTTCTTGCGTTTCATATTCAGATATGTGTTTTGCAAAATTGGTGAGCAATACCAGAATATTATATAGATATATATTTCGATTAGGTTTAATATAAAAATTTATGTAATGTATGTATGTCATTGTTATATTTTCACCATAAACAAGTAGTCTCTTTAATATATAATGTAATTGAAATGTCATGCATGCCTGTGATTTGTTTAATTACTCTGACAATGTTAAATTAAGAATGTCTCAACTACAAAAACATTGTAATTATACAGTTGGTATGCTTAAATTATAAATAAATAAATACGATTCGAGTGTTTATCAACATGTAATTTTTTACTATGTAATGTAATGTAATGCTCTGCTTAGTTTGGGCTAGATGGTGTTGTGTGTATGTGGTAGAATAGAATATTATAACATTTTTTTTAGAATCTCAGGAATCTATTTATTGCACATCAAATAAACAAATATAATATATGTATGTATGTATCTTATGTGGGGGCCAGTCAGTGCAGACCGGCGACACTTCGACCCAGTGGAATCTTTTGTGTCGACACTCTCCCAATAACGACTGCCATAGATGTTCATGGCAGCCGGGACCGACGGCTTAACGTGCTCTCCGAGGCACGGAGCAGGCGATAATTGTCAATCAATACGCACATCATTTCGAAAAGTCATATAACTTACGAAAGTCAGAGGTGAGCGACGTGGGCTCGAAACCGAGACCCTCTGCATTGCATTGCAATATAATATATATACATATTATTAACAAGTAATATTAACTAAAGAGAAATATAAAACAATAAAATTAAAAGGCGTCATAATATTCCTCCGCATCGTCGTCAATTGGCAACGTGCCCAGAAGACTGGCAGCATTGCCACGTTGCGTGGCAATACTTATTCTTAGTGCAAAAAAAGAAAAAGAAGGCAATGCCAATCGGCGGGGTTTTTTTTTTTTTTTTTTTTGGTCACCTATCGTCGATCAGACGCTTAGCTAGGTTTCCTTAAACTGTAATAATACTTGAATAGGTATTTGAACATCATACACTTAAGTTAATGTCAAGTCAAGTCAAGTCAAAAATAATTTATTTATGCTCAATTGACAGCGGTTTGCAAAATTTCGATTTTGTAAAAATATTTTACGGTACTCAGTTGAGATTTGCTAACTTTTTCAATTCAGAAACCGGAACGAATTACATTTAGTACAGTAACGTTTGGTAGTTTTACCTAAAAAGGTTTCCAGGACTTTCTTTTTGTTGGTAGATTTTTAGATTTTAAAAACAGTTATTTATATACTACTGAAGACACAAACAAACGTACACCTCGCTGATGGTAAGCGGTGATCATGGTAAGTACTTACCAATAAGCGTTTCTCCATGGTTAGCCACGTCGTCAATTCGTCCCTTGTTGGCCGCAAGTTCTGATTCAAAAGCCGCATGCTTCTGAATCTTGGTTTGTAGGTTATTTAGCTCCCTGAAAAAAAAAACATTTGTTAAAGACTGCTTTATAGAGTTCGAAAATACTCTTATACAACAGCTTTGTCCGTCCGTCCGTCTGTCTGTTATACAACTTTCAACTCAAGAACCGTAAGAGCTAGAGACTCGCGGTCAACGCCATTCCACTCAACATAGTCGATATACCCCCGAAATGACTATGACCTGAGGCGCTCATAGCCAGTTGCACTCACTGATCGGTAAACGATTAGCGAGGTTAAGCAACGTTGGGTGCGGTCAGCCTATAGATGAGTGACCGCTTAGTGGTATTTCATCTGAGCGCCTCCGAGCTTCGGAGGGCACGTAAAAAGTCGGTCCCGGTTGTTGTTAAATTGACAGCAGTCGTTAACCCATTTCAGAGGCCTACGGGCGGCTTGAACAACTCTTGACAACAGGTTGGCCACTAACCACACGAAAAGAAGAACTATGACCTTTGACGTCTGATTTCAAGGTCACGTGATACCAACTTTCAACTCAAGAACCGTAAGAGCTAGAGACTCGCGGTCAACGCCATTCGACTCAGCACAGTCGATATACCCCCGAAATAACTATGACCTTTGACCTCATGGTCACGTGGTACCATTTTTTCGAACTCTAAGATTTGCGGTAATTTATGGCCGTTTCTCACTTGTTTTTAATGATTTTTACTCAGAATAGCGGTCTCAATCTACTACTTTTGGTTTCAGTACACATTTCTTATACTCACTATAATAATATGCGGATATTACCTGTAGTTCTGATCGTTGGCGACTTGCATCTTGAGTGCGATCCATTCCCGCTCATGGTACAGGTTACGTAAGAACTGATGCAGCTGCCTCGATTGTTCTAGCATCTCACCGCGGAGCTTGCATGACTCCTGCAGAAAATAGCAACGGTATAAGTCCTGGTTATAAACTTTCTCACTGCTAAGCATAGATCTCTGCTCAGTATAAAATGGATTACACTATAAACCACCGCGCTGATCAATAACAGTAATATTCTGTTTATAATCCCATTACTAAGCAAGGATCTCTTCTCAGTGTACGATGGTTAAGACTATAGTTAATAGATCCAGTTCTAACAGAGCAGTTAGATTTGTTAAATCAACTTGGCGATTTAAAATAATGGTCGTGAGTTTCTTACCAGTACTTTTTTAGACAGCTTATTATTCCTAAAGCGAGAGTGCCGCTTAAGGAATCATTCCTGTGTCGCGGGGGACTTTACAAACATTGAAACAAAAAAATCCACAATAAAAAAAGCTGCTTGCATGCTTGCTTGCATGCATACTTGCTTGCATACATGCTTGCTTGCACGCATGCATGCTTGCTTGCATGCCAGCTTGCATTCTTGCATCCTTGCTTTCTTGCTTGTAGAAGTAACGTACCCTGAGCTTGTCCCTGCGCGCGAGTATCTCTGCGACGCGCGCCTCGATGTACGCGCGGTCGTAGTGTCCGTCCTGCAGCATGCCGACAGAGAACCGCTGTAGCTCATCCACGCGGCCCAGCTGAGACTCCAGCAGTTTGGAGAACTCGGCGTGCTTACGGATTAACGTCTCCACGGCTGGGAAACAAGATAAATTGTCAAATTTTCGAAATCTAAGGTAACATAATATATTAATGAAATTAATATGAGATCACATTAAAGTTTTTTTGGGGGGTGTGTAACACCGCGATCTTTCTAACTCCGGGCTGCTATTGAGGTTTCTTTGCAGCAAAACCCAATAACCTTTTGTTGATCCGGTCCGGAATTCAAACTGGAGAGCTAATGCACAGAAGTCGCATTCACACACTGCGTCACGAAGGCAGCCCATTAAAATATATTTGTTAATTAGGTGTCTCGCTAGTCTAAAGCAAGCATTAACCAGCCTGCTAGAGTTCCTTTATTATCAAGTTTATAACAACGATGTACTAAAACACAAAGATTATTTATACCAATCTCACGGCTACAGTACTTTTTCTGAATGAAACGTATCGTATATCCTTTTCTGTAACCATAACAAAGTTTATGCAAAACTTCATGATAACGGTGGAGTAGTAGAGGCGTGAAGTCTTGACTTAATATTATTTAACCGTGGGAGAGCCACGCTTCGGCACGAATGTGCCGGCTCGACCGGAGTGATACCCCGGCCTCACAGAAAACCGGCGTGAAATAGCGCGCGTTGTTTCGTCGAGTGAGTGAGGGTACCGGAGGCCCAAGCTCTCCTCCCCTCCTGAGGGGGAGAGAGAAGCAAATTTAAAAGGCTGACAACGCATCTGTGATCCCTCTAGTGTTGCGGGTGTCCATGGGCGGCGGTAATCGCTTACCATCAGGCGATCCGTCTGCTCGTGTGCCACAAATACCATAAAATAAAAAAATAAAATGCGCATGTGAGTTTGTTCGTTTATTTGTTACGCTTTCACGCCTTAATTACTCGACCGATCATCATGAAATTTCACAAAAAGTCCTGTTCCCGAGCGATATAAATACATATATTGACCACATCTACATAAACGCGCGCAAAGCCGCTAGTAAAATCTAGCGTATGTATAATTGTATATACATATATGTAGAAATTATCACACTTACCATCGAGGTTTTCTCCAAGGTCATCATTGTTAAGGAACGCCTCCTTAGACGCGAGCCAGTCTTCCGTCTGTCTAGCCTGATCCTTCAGGAGTTGTAGCTGGTGAGCCTGAAGAACAAACGTATACCGTTCAGCACTTATTGCCAGATTGCTTTAACGGATGAGTTTCCATAGAAGGAAAAGTGGAAGAAAAGATAGCAAGACCCAGAACTGACCAAATAAAAGAAAAGGCGATGGTCATATCTCATAAGGATAAGACATGACCATTATGCCCTTCTGGGTCTGCCTCTTCCTCTCTTTCTTCAGGTCAGGTCAATGTCTTAGCCGAAAATCGATAAAGATGGCGGGTACTCCACTGGGAAGAGCAAAATTTATTTATTTATTGTAGAGTCAGTGATCATAAGTCGGTAAACATTCCAGAGTTATTGAGTACAGTTTAGTATTCGAAAATCTCTTATACAACAGTTTTGTCCGTCTGTTATACAACTTTCAACTCAAGAACCGTAAGAGCTAGAGACTCGCGGTCAACGCCATTCGACTCAGCATAGTCGATATACCCCGAAATGACTATGACCTTTGAACTCTGACCTCAAGGTCACGTGATACCATTTTTTCGAACTCTAAGATTTAAGGCAATTCATGGTCATTTCTCACTTGTTTTATTTCTTGTTTTAAAAAGACTACTCTAATTCCTGTGTCCTGGGAACTTTACGAACATTTGTCCCGTGTGGGGATCGAACCCACAACACTTGGCGCAGTGGCGAGACGACCACTTAAACCACTAAGCGATCCGTGCAGTGCATTTTTGATGTTTAATATCTTTCACGCATATATCAATGAACAGATTTAGATGAAACTTGCCACACAGATAGTCTATTTTCTCTTAATGCTGCTATTTTTTTGGCATTCAATACAGGTGTGAATTAGGCAAAGCCGCATACAGAAACAAGATCTAATATTAAAAAAAATACAATTACCAAAAATACCATGTTGAAACAAGTAAGTCTTTGGTTCCATTTAAGACTGCGCCGAGCGTAAGACAGATACTGACAGAGCTCGTGCGGCGCATATTCAAATCGGCGCGCGGCCGCCATAGTCAAATTGTATGGAGGATTTGAAGTGCTTTTTTGCTAAATATGTATCTTTATTGTCAACCAATAACTTAAATATTTGTGGCGGACAAATTGTAATATAACTATTTATGTTTCGTTTACTTTTCGAGATTACGTTTTGCATTTTTCGTGCAAATTCACGTAATTTTGTAGGCAAAAATATTAATTATTTTAAGTTTTACACACGGAGTCATTATAAACACATTCATTGTTATATTAAATGTATATTTTATATTTGTATTAAACAAAAAGTGTTGATTTTATTCACTTAACTGTAAACGCCTGTTTTGGCACAATTCGCTCGGCGCAGTCTTAATATAAAAAAAATATGGAAATGTTACATATGGTTATTTATTTATTATATTTTATATTTATTTATTTATTATTCATTATTTACATAAACAAAAGCAACGATCATAATTTACAACTTAACTAATATTAACAAAACTAACCACTTATAAATAGAACAAAATGAAGAGTAACAACATATAGAACTGTAACTGGCTTAAACGCGATAGCTTCAACTCAAAAACGAAACAGTTCAGTAACTCCTCCATTTATCAGCCAAATTATATTATTTAGGTAACTCTTATAATCCTTACCTGAGTCAAGTACTGCTTCCTCTTAAGCCAGGCCTGATCCAACGTGGTGGATAGCAGTTCCACTTTCTTGACCTTTTCGGGCACCTGGTCAGCTTCCTTCTGGAGGGAACTGATGGCTTTCTGGCGACCGTCGATTTCAGCCTATAAGGAAAATGTGACATTAATAAGTCTGTTTTCTCTTTTTATTTCTTTCTCCTGTTGATTAATTTTAATTTAGCCTGTTGTGGACAATATGACATCGATATATATAATAAGTCTAGTGGGAGACTGCCACACCGAGGACTCAAGTTCGATCTCAAGGCGCGCATTTCTGACTTTTCGTTATATGCGTATTAAATAGTTAATTGAGAGCAAGAGGAAGACCTAGGCGAACGTTTCTTGATCAGATCGGAGGCGTTCTGGATAAAGGCCAGGTTAAGAGCACCTTGAACCGACGGGCGTGTATGAGGAATGTGATGAAAGTGAATGAAGCCAGAGAAGTGTGTCAGGATCGTAGCAAATGGAAATCCGTAGTCTCTGCCTATCCCTCTGGGAAACAGGCGTGAATCTATGTATGTATGTATGTATGTATGTAAATAGTTAATTATCGCTCGCTTTAACGGTGAAGGAAAACATCGTGAGGAAACCTGTATGTCTGAGTGTCCTCCATAATGTTCTTGAACATATGTGAAGTCTGCCAACCCGCCCTGGAGCAGCTTGGTGGCCTGTGGTCTAACCCATCTCATATTGAGAACAGGCCCGTGCCCAGTAATGGAACAGTAAACAGGACCGATATTGTAATAATAATAATATAATAATATTCTACCACATACACACAACACCATCTAGCCCAAACTAAGCAGAGCTTGTACTATGGGTACTAGACAATGGATAAACACATACATATATTACACATACGTACATATTATACATAGAAACACCCTGACCAAGACAAACATCCATGTTCATGCACACAAATGTTTGACTTGTGCGGGAATCGAACCCGCGACCTCAGGCGTGGCAATCGGTTACACTAACCACTACACCATCGAGGCCGACACTACACCATCGAGACCGACACTACACCATCGAGGCCGACATATTATACATTATAAGTCTGTTTGCTTCGTCTCTTCTCGTTTTGCCCACTGCCATACTCGGGAATTGAATCGGTGACCAAGTGCAAACTTATGGCACTTGATCAGACAGACATACCCAGAATATATTTACTATTATTTATTATTCCTAAAAATAAACTTTCAGATCATAAAACTAATATACGTTATATAATCTCACACCTGTATCTGAAGTGATTAGGGTATGCTGAAGTGTCCCGACATAACCTCTGCGTCGCCCCGCGGAGAGGTATGCGTCAAAACATATTACCGATATTCTCACGGCAAAGGGACTTGCGTGGGGAAACCGCGGGGTTCAGCTAGTATTATTATAAAGCATTTTTACCTTTTTTTCATGATGTAGCTCCAAAAGCGCTTCAGCGTCAGACACGGTCTCCGGGGCTCCGCTCTCGTCCATACGTTTCACGGTCTCAGAGACCCACAACTCCAATTCCTGTTGAAACAACATTATATATATTATTTATATACATACAGAAGTTATGTGCAATGAACCATTGTGATGAATCTTGCATGACTGTAAGTTGTATATGATGTTCTCGAAGATATGTGAAGTCTGCCAACACGCACTGGGCCAGCGTGGTGGACTATGAGCTAACTAATTCTCTCACTGCGAAGAGGTCCATGCCCAGCAGTGGGACAGTTTTATGTACAGAGCGGTTATAAATATATGGATTTGTTTTTTAAAGATATTCTTTTTGTTTAGTGGTTATCGAAACCGTATATATTTTATTTTATTAAGAAAGGAACATACTCGAAGCAAGATATTAATGTAAAAGAAAATTAAAAAAAAATGTTTATCATAATATATGCTTATCCGAAATTTTCAATAACAATCAATTCACCAATATAATTCATTCAATTCATCATCAATAATCAAAAATAATAATTTTTGTATTATATATATTTTATATTATACTAGCTAACCCAACAGTCGTTGTCCTGTGAATCTATACAAAAATACATATTACGTTATTAAATTCATTACCAGTCAGTCAATCCTTTTTATATAAAAATACGATATCAATTTTTTACATATCCCGCGCTTTTTTGCAAATTTTCGTTTATACAAACCTTATCCTGACAATTATAATATAAAATAACAGCCAAATCGGCCAAAGCCGTTATTAATTAAGTGATGCTTCGTCATACATGTGGCAATTGATTTTTATATAATTAATGTGCGGCGCGCTTTTCGCTGTTTTCGTTGCTCTGTCAAATGATTCTTGACATCATCAGTGTAACTACAATCTCTCACCAGCAGAATGTTACGTACCTTCAGGTTTTCATCGAACTTGTGTTCAGCGATGGCCTCGTCCAATAGTGCTGTTCTCTTGGCTGCCAGTTCCTGTAAGTTGTTCCATCCCTCGTGGAGGCTGTGCAGGCTCTTTTCGATCTCTTCGGCGCGTTCGGGGTATCTGTAGCGAGATATTCAATTTAACTTCAAACTATTATATTTTATTTTAATATACATATAAAAGCAAATAAAACAATGCAATATAGATTTTCCAAAAAGAAAATAAGGTAAAAATAGTTTATGCTTCTCTGCAAACTTTTAAATATTTCTTACTAGGTTTTGCCCGCGGCTTCACTCGTGTAAATGTATGTTAGACTAACTATGCCGCGTTTATGATTACTGCGCCGCCCCCGTGGGTCGTAGTGTGATGTTATATAGCCTATAACCTTCCTCGATAAATAGGCTATGCATCACTAGAATAGTTTTTCAATTCGGACCAGTAGTTTTTAAGATTAGCGCGTTCAACCAAACAAACAAACAAACTTTTCAGCTTTATAATATTAGTATAAATTAGATTAGGTTAGGTTAGTAGGTAACAGAAATTTTTTTGGACGATAAGTATCTTATTTTCTATTTTGTACTCTTGAATAAAGTTTATGCGAAATTTCATGTTGATCGGTTGTGTAGTTAAGAAGTAATAGCGTAATAAATAAACAAATTTCTAAGTATAATATGTATGTATGTACAAAAAAAGAGTACATGTATGTATTTCCATGATTGATTGACAATTATCGCCTGCTCCGTGTCTCGGAGAGCACGTTAAGCCGTCGGTCCCGGCTGCCATGAACATCTATGGCAGTCGTTATTGGGAAAGTCAGTACCCTCTAATATCCTGACACTGGTCTAGCCTTAGGGTATCGTTAGCCTTCGGGTTACGGAGGTCAGGTGGCAGCCGTTTCGTGTAAAAACTGATATCCAGTCAAATCTGGTCAGACCAGAAAGGCCGACTCCAAGTGACTTGGAAGACTAATCTACGTTAACGCGAGCAAAGCCGTGGGAAAGCCTAGTATGTTTGATGATGTGTGAGCACTAACTTCTTAGCGAGCTTGTTCCCCTCGGCCTCCAGCTGCTGTATCTTGCCGCGGACGGCGCCGGCCTCGGCGGCGCGCGCCAGGTGGCGGCGCTGCAGCTCGTGCGCGGCCGCCAGCTCGCGCCCGCGCTCGGCGCTGCTGAACAGCGCCGCCTTCTTCGAGATGCGCTCCGCCGTGTCCTCCACGTCCCTGGGGAGCGTTGCTTGCTATTTATGTGCGAACCTCACCCAAATTCGAGCAGGAAGTCATCTTCCAGATGATGAAAGCGAACTTTGGTAGCGGCGGTAGTAAAAAAAAATATGTGAACAAATATAGTGATCTATATTTTGTTTTTTATCCTTCACATCTCTGGTGGGTTGGCAAGTTATTCTAGACGTACAACCGCAATCGTGATCAAAATTTTGCCCACGTCAAAGCAATGGCAATAAAGGAAAAAAATTAAAAAAAACTCTCGGTTTTCACAAATATAATACCGAATAATTATTTTTAAGCTTACTTATAATTTATAGAAATATACAAACAAAAGATTTGAACAACTCTTCCATTATAGAATCGGTTAAAAATATACCTAAACATTGTCACAAATAAAACAGAAATTGATATATAATATGGAATAAATTTAGTATAACACATTGAATGTCATGCTGATCATTAATGAACGCAACAAATACATTTTCTTTTGTGTCTGCCATATGACATTCAATATATTAAAGAGAAGACTTTCCATAACAAGAAAGTAGTCATGTCTACTTTTTACAATCACTACTGACCTACATATTTCTTAACTTAATTATTTAAAATACGTACTATTTAAATAGTTCTCAATTTGTATAAAAAATTATAGAAAGTACGTACCTGTTGAAGGAGTGTATCTCGAGCGCGGCAGATAGGTTGTCTCTGTACTTCTGAAGATCTCCGGAGAGAGCCTTCCACTTGGCGAGGAACAAGTCTCGGCGCTGGGACACTGTCGCTGCCTGCTGGGTAGGACCCTGTGCGGAAAAGGGTAGTTAGTCATATGCGTCATGTCCGGGAACGGGAGTTTATGTGTTTACCTATTGTATGTACCTCATGCTTATATGATTTAATATTCAATGAATGTAAAATAATTTGCGAATAAAAATGTCATGCTCGGAGACCTTTTTTACTTATTCTCTATTTAATATTTATTATGAGAAAGCGCTGGCATTAAACTATTATGTACTGTTACAGCAGATTTTGTTTTGGCTCATCTGTTTTATATAAGTCATGACAAGTACTGCAACAGCCATAACTGGACCTACTTATTCTGTGTACCTACACTGTCACTTGTCTCCTTTAATTTTTAATTTTTAATTTGTGTTTTTAATTTGTGTTTTTAATTTATAGTCTTTTACGTTTTTTCTTTCTATTGTAAACTTACTACTTGTAAAGTGGAAATGTTGTCTCACACCTGTTATTAGCTCTTAGGCCAGATTGTTTAGTCTTTATATAAATGTGTATCAAATTGTATGTTTCGCCTAAAAGCTGTTGGTATGCCAATATATAAATAAATAAATAAATAAATGGGACTAGCATATCTTTTGTATTTGTATGTATATTAATTAGAAACGATAAACTTAATTAGATATATATTTTCATTTATCTGTTTAATATTTATCATGACCACACCACTAGCCTTAGGGTATCGTTAGCCTTCGGGTTGCGGATGTCAGGTGGCAGCCGCTCCGTGTAAAAACTGATATCCAGTCAAATCCGGTTAGACTAGAAAAGCCGACTCCAAGTGACTTGGGAATAATAAAGGCTAAGGGAGAAGAAGATTTATCATGACCAGGAAAGAAAGGATCGAGATACTTTGTTTTACATGTGTTGATGAGGAACTATATGTTATTGTTTTGCCCTATTCTATACGTATCATGCTTAAGAACACTTATCATTAATATTGCTTTTTTATATAAAACAGATATACTATGGTTCGCTGCGGTGTATTAATAAAACAGTTAAAGTAAGGCTATAAGTTAAAGTTAACTTTTTAAATTGCCTGTAAAAGAAATACTTTTAATTTTGCTCCCTGAACTTCACAATGAACATTTCACACTCTGCCTAAGTATGCGATTAGTTTTAGTTACAGTTTAAATAGCTCAGCCCCATGTAAGGCTGAGGGCGATCTCTTATAATCAAATAAAAATTCCTAAGGTCAACAGCACATTGTACAAGTTACCTGTTGTAACAGTTTGTCGGCGAGCGCACAGATGCTCTTCACTCTCTTGTCATCCACCTTCATGTCAGAGTCCATGTCGTCCAATTTCCGTAAGAGGGCGCTGCAGTGCTCGTAGTCACGACCCAACTCATGGGCTTGCACCTGTTAGATAAAACATAGTTAATCTTACTTAACTTCGACTATGACAACCATGAATTATGTTTTTTTTATAATAATATCAGCCCTATATTAAACTGTCCCAGTGCTGGGCACAGGTTTCTTCTGAGTGTGGAGGGTGAGGCCATAATTCACCACGCGGGTTAGGCCATAGGCCCAGTGCGTAGCAGACTTAACATATCTTCGAGAACATTATGTAGAACTCTCAGACATGCAGGTTTTCTCACGATGTTTGCCTTTAGCGTTAAAGCGAACAATGATTAACTATTTTATACGCACACAACTTCGAAAAGTCCGAGATGCGCGCTTAGGGATGGAACTGGAGACCCCTCTTTAAAACGGGCTTTTAAACGCGCTAATATTATTATGTAATAGTTGAATTTCAATAATTATAATGAATTGATGCCGTACCATCATCTCCTTATCTCTGATCCAGGCTTCGATTTTGTCTAAGTGCTGGTTGAATTCCAGGATGTCTTGAGCTTCCTCTAGACCACGACCTGTGGGAGAAAAGTGGGATAATATGACAAACATACATAGTCTATATCCCCAAAGAGGTATGTAGCTGCAAAAATGTTCGTACGCAAACATTGTTCTGTCCCTGTGTTCGAGTGTCTTTTCGGTTGAGATTATAATTTATTATAAATTTCATTACTAACATTATGGACTCTGTCTGAATAAATAAATATATTATTATTATTATTAGTATTAGCATTTTTTTACAGCTAGGATTTTTTTTTCTTTTTTATTGAGATTACTAGCAATTTGGGTTTAAATTTACTAGTGTTCTTGTTAACCCCTCCAGCTAAGCTAGAACGCCCATATTACAAGTGGGTTCACATCAGTAGTGCAATAGGTGGGATTCGAACACGCGACATCTCTATCACAAGTACAATAACTTATCCATTGGGCTGCCGTCGAGGAATAATTCAGGAATTCTTACCTCTCTGTTCCGTGGCCTGGTGCAGTCTCTCCCAGTCTCCTTGCAGCTGCTTCAACTGCTGTTCCACTTCTTCATCAGGTCGAAGCTGTTCTGCCAACGCCTGTACCTCCTGCAGTCGAGCCTTGTTAGCACCAAGCTCGGCGGTGAAGGCCTGGTGTTTCTGCAGCTTCTTGATCTTGTCTTCCAGGTTTGTGACTTCTCCTGTGGATTAAGATGAGTTTAGAATGGAAAGGTATTTTTGGAATGATTACAACAGGTAGTTAACAAAAAAAAAAAGTTAATTCCTTCAGCTAAGCTGGAATGCTTGCATTAGAACTGGTTTACGTCAATTGGTGGTAGATATGTAAGAAATATTTTAATTCATGTCTTTCTTTTTATGCCACAAATTCATTACGAAAATACTTATTTCGTGAAAATAGTCTTCAAATTGGTTACACGATAGTATAAGAATTTATTTTGTTATTATTGACATATGATGGTTAATATTTTTACCAAAATTTATATACAAAGTGACGCAAATGTTATCATATTAATTGATACCACATATACTACATGGTATTCTTTGACGATTTACAAATTATCAACCAAATGTATTCAATAGTTTAGCCACAGGATATTTTTTATGTTTTCATAATTTAGAAATTTTAGAACATCATGTAATGCAGAGATAACTGTACTTAGGTGTCAAAGACCTTAAGCAGCGATATAAAAAAACCGTCGTATTGTATTCGGGTCCGTGAATTTCCGGATCCTAGCGAGTTGATAAAGACGATATCTCGGAATTTATGATCGTTAGACGAGCTGGCTACAGCGCACGATAGGTTACAATGGTGTTTTAATTTGTGTCTAATATTATTTAATTATTTGATCAAAAAACTTCTGAATTTCTGCGAAAAGAGGTTTTTTGTTTATGTTAACTTTTTTTATATCAACCAGCTTAAGGTAGTACATCATTTAATGTGATAACATTTGCGCCATCTTGCATTCATATAATAAATCTTAATTATTATTAAAGTATCTTTTTTAATTTTTTTTTTTTTGATTTTAATACTTTATTAATGTTAGTTTACAATTTAGAAGCTAACTAAACATAATCAAATATAATAAAATAAATGTAGCTATGCTGTCTGTATTTATCTGGAGTATAATTTGGAGGTTCGAGGCTAGAACTCCATCGTCATGTGCATGAGTGGTGGCAACCGCTTCTCATCAGGGCTGCTGGCTCGTCTGCTAGCAGTGGTGCTGCAATGCGTCGGCAGACTGACCGTGCTGGTGCTCGGCGGCGAGCTTGGCGAGCTTGTCGGCCACCCAGCCGCGCGCCTCGGCGGCGTCGCGCGCGAACTGGGCGCGCGCGCGCGTGCGCACGAGCGACGCGCGCCGCCCGCGGGCCGCCTCGTACAGCTGTACATGCAGATTATTGTTTTACAAATATGCATAAATATCAATGGATTCTGAAAAACTACATTTTATATAATTGTTAACTTTTATTTTTTATATCGCTCAATGCTTATTTATATTTCTGTATCAATACGATATTGTACTTTACTTAAATTTAAGTAGTGTCGTGAATATCTTAATAGCAATATAACTTTAATAATAATTATGATATAAAATCATTTATACGTTCCATATAAAATGATTTACATACAATCTATCTATATAAAAAAAATCAATTGCCACATGTATGACGGAGCATCACTAAAAAACAATTTTTTTTTTGATGTGTTTGTAATTATTAGGACAAAATTTGTATGAATGAAAATTTGACAAAAAATCCGCATGAAATGTCGAAAACTTCTTATTATAACAAGAAGAGTATCTCACCTTCTTCCTTCTCTCATTGATATGCTGTAGTTCATCAGCGATGCGTTGACTCTCCACGTGATTCTGCTGCAGGAGCTTGTCACCGTGGCTGTTCAGGGTTGCCAGCTTCTCATCCTGGTAACACACGTATCATATAATATATTATTGCTTCACAAGTCTCAAGTCAATAAAACTTCTATGTAATATGGTGGTAAGTACCTCTTTACAAATTCTAAATAAGGGAAACAGGCCAACGTTCGCTAACTGTAGGCGAGCGGAGGTAATTGACATCACGTTAGCTACCAACAGGGCTAGCGCTAAGATTATCAAATGGCATGTATCTGATGAGATTACCTTGTCAGATCATAATTACTTATGCTTTACGTACAGGACGCTGGTTCCAGCTCCTACAGCACGTAGAAGGAATCCTAGGAACACTGACTGAAACTCCTTTTGGAGTGACCTCAGAATAGATCTGGAGGATTCTAAGGGTAAGCTTAATTCTCTACTAGATATAGAGTTTACAGCCGACAAATTGGTCCAGACTGTGAATACAGCCTGGACAAGTAACTGTCCTGAAAAGGAACTTAGGCCCAAGAGGGTACCGTGGTGGACGCCAAAGTTGGTCAAGCTGCGGTCAGAAGCCAGGCGAGCGTTCAACAATGCTAGGACCAGCAGGGACTATAGTGGTTACGCTCGCTGTTTGACCAACTACAACAAAGCTGTGCGAATAGCCAAACGGAAGGTTTGGAGAGCCCACTGTGAAAACATCAGTACTATTCCTGAAGGAATGAGGCTCTCCAAAGCAATCTCGACTGTCAGAGCACACCCATTGACAGCCATTAAAGATAACAATGGGCAGCGAACAGGGTCTGGTAAGGAGACACTAGTAATAATGCTAAACACACACTTTCCAGACTGTAAGATAATATAAAAGGAGCAGGAGGACCCGATCAGCCTGGTTGAAATAAGCTACCGTACAACCAAAGCAGATTGGGACACTGCAAGGAAGGTAGTGGATGAAGGGAAGATCGGATGGGCTTTAAATGGTTTTCAACCGTTCAAGTCATCTGGTCCAGACATGGTTTACCCCATTATCCTACAACAGAGAGCTGCACTCTTGGTTCCGCATTTGTGCAGACTATACAGAGCCTGCATAGCTTTTGAATACATTCCAAAGATATGGAGGCGAGTTAAAATCATCTACATACCGAAACCGAGAAAAGCTGACTACGAGGAAGCCAAGGCATACCGACCTATCAGTCTTGAGTCGTTCTTCCTGAAAGCCCTGGAGAAGTTAGTAGATAGACATGTCAATGCTCCCTGCATTAGGGAAATTCCCCCTCCAAGGGCTACAATGTGCTTACCAGTCGGGAAAATCCACTGAGACGGCACTGCATTTTGTGGTAAACAAGGCAGAACATGCATTAGATAACCGGGAATTATACATTACTGCATTCCTGGATATTGAGGAAGCTTTCGATCGGACCACCTTTGATGCCATTAGTGTGGCATCGGCAAATCACGGCATAGAGCCAACCATTTGCAAGTGGATCGATTGTATGCTCAGGGGAAGAATTATTAGATCTGAGTTGTTAGGAGATGAAATGATTGCAACGACCACCAAAAGCTGCCCTCAGGGTGGAGTACTCTCACCACTCTTATGGTGCTTGGTGGTTAATTCACTCTTAGAACAACTCAACAAAGGTCCGTACTTAACGGTCGGATATGCGGATGACTTGGTGATACTCGTCAATGGAAAATTTCCGAGCACAGTATCCAGTCTAATGCAGAGGGCCCTGATTATGGTAGAAAAAATGGTGCAGTAGTAACCATTTATCGATCAACCCAGGGAAAACTACTGTTGTCCCGTTTACTAGGAAGAGGAATCTGACAGGGTTGGGAACTTTATCCATGTATGGTACACAGCTACAATGGTCCACGGAGGTGAAGTATCTAGGCATGACCCTGGATAGCACGCTAACGTGGAAACCTCATGTAGACAAAGCCATAGTGAAGGCCCAGCGGGTCTTCGGCATGATTCGTTCTACTTATGGGAAGACCTGGGGCCTGAAGCCCAAGGTCATCAAGTGGCTATACACGATGATGATAAGACCCATACTCACATATGGAAGCATTGTCTGGTGGCCAAGAACTAAACTAGCAACATGCAGGAAAGCGCTGTCTAAGGTGCAGCGATTGGCCTGCATGGCTATAACAGGGGCGTTCCCGTCTACGCCAACGGCTGCGTTAGAGATCCTGCTGGACCTAACGCCACTACACATTGTTGTGGAGTTGGAGGCGTTGAAGGCGCTACATAGACTGTCTGTGCATGGGCTGTGGAGCGTCAACATGCCGCTAACTCAACACACAAAACTGGAGATTGCAAAGGATCTCAAAGAGACTATGAGCATGGGATACGACAAAATGCAACCAATGCACATATTCAAAAAGAATTTTAAAATATAGGTCCCCACAAGGGACGAATGGAGACAAGGTCTAAAATCCCCTAACAAGGGCTGTCTCATCTGGTACACTGATGGTTCCAAAATGGAATCAGGATCAGGCGCTGGTATTTATGCCAACGACTGTAAGGTGAGCCAAAGCATGGGCAAATATGCAATGGTCTTTGAGGCGGAAACCTATGCTATAATTGCCTGCGCGCAGTAGAATATCAACAAAAATGTCACTGACAAGACTGTTTATATTCTCAGTGACAGTCAAGCTGCTCTTAAGGCTCTGAACTCCTGTAGGGTGGATTCCGGACTGGCCCTGAACTGTATTAAAGCCCTTAACAAACTTGGCAGGAAAAACACAGTCAGGCTGGTGTGGGTTCCGGGGCATGCAGGTGTGCAGGGTAATGAGGAGGCTGACGAATTAGCCAGGAAGGGCTCGGAGCAACTATTTGTTGGACTCTCTGAGAGTACTGTCAAGGCAGCTATGAATGCACATGGCAATGATAAACACAGGCTGGAGTGGATGGCCCTTAGGGGTTTGGAACACTCCAAGAAATTCATTGCAAACAGAGCCACGGGCTTCACCCGGAAGTTCTGCGGGTACAACAAGGGCCAAATACGCCTGCTCACAGGAGCGTTTACTGGTCACTTTGGCACCAATGACTTCCTGTGCAGATTGAGTTTGGCAAACAATTTGATCTGCAGAGCCTGTGGTGAACGGGACGAGTCCATATTACACCTACTGTGTGAATGTGACGCGTTGGCTGGACTAAGGATGGGTCTGATGGGATTGGCATATCCGAACCCTGAAGACTTCAGGCTTCTCCCTCTGAAGTGTACGCTGCGATTGATGCAGTACATAGATCTCGGGGCCGACACAAAAGATCCCACTGGGTCGAAGTGTCGCCGGTCTACACTGACTGGCCCCCGTAACAAAATGAGATACTAATATTATAAAGAAGAAAAACTTGATGTGTTGTTTGTTTGTAAGGATTATCTCAAAAACTACTCTACCGTTTTTGAAAATTCTTTTACGATTAAAAAGCTTTATTATCGTCAAGTAACATATGCTATATTTATTTAATAATGAATTTATTTTATACATATTTTGAATACACTCTTTAGACTAAGATAAAAATGTATCATAGAAAGAATATAAATATATTATTATACCAGCACTATGAATAGCTCAGTTAGGAAAACTACGACACGGTTTGTCGAAGTCACAGGTTCGAGTCCTTCATAGAATGTGTTGTTCCTCTTTTATAATTTACATTCTACCTTAACATATCAAATAATAAAATAAATATTAATGTACAAAGCCAATTCCCTTTTTTAAATAATCATGTATGGAAAAGCATCATGACTAATTTTATATCTTCTTCTCTCTTAGCCTTTATTATTCCCAAGTCACTTGGGGTCGGCTTTTCTGGTCTAACCGGATTTGACTGGATATCAGTTTTTACACGGAGCGGCTGCCACCTGACCTCCGCAACCCGAAGGCTAACGATACCCTAAGGCTAGACCAGTGTCAGGATATTAGAGGGTACTGACTTTCCCAATAACGACTGCCATAGATGTTCATGGCAGCCGGGACCAACGGCTTAACGTGCTCTCCGAGGCACGGAGCAGGCGATAATTGTCAATCAATACGCACATAATTTCGAAAAGTCATATAACTTCCGAAAGTCAGAGGTGCGCGACGTGGGTTCGAACCCGAGACCCTCTACATTGCAGTCTGTTGGTCTCCCCACTGAGCTATCGCTCGCGCTAATTTTATATATAACTAAAAAATAATGTATACAGCGTTAAATATTTAAAGAAAATGATAGTACAACATAAAAAAACATGAAAAGAAAAATACATGAAAAACAAATTAAAACGGCACATAATATGGCTGGTTTAGGCAGCGATATAAAATTCCTCAGCATCGCTGTCGACTGGAAAAGTGCCAGAAAGACTGGCAGCATTGCCACATTGAAAAGCAATTCTAATTCAGTGAGCCAAAAATTCCAGCTCTCTGGTTAGATACAGAAGGCTGGACTTTTCTTGGCTCAGCTTAATATATTAATAGTATAAGATTGTATAGTTGTTCTCACCTGTGTAGCGAGAAGTTTCTCGAAGGCCTCGTGTTTTTTCAACTGGTTGTCGACTTCCTCCACGCTACTGGTCTGAGATATTTCCGTACCTGGATCGAAAAGACAACATTTTACATTTCACTGACGCATAAAATTTGACGTTCATAAGTGTTACTTAGTGAGTACTGGATATATGACTAAATAATTTTTGATGTTGACTATTGTTGGTAAGTATAGTCACACTCGTCCTATACTAACCTAACGAAGAGTGTGAATATTAAGGGTCTGTGTTGAGCGCCGCGAACAGACCGAGAGAAGGTATAGGTCTGTATCGAGCAAGTGTGAGTGTTAGTGTTACATACTAACGCCGCACACAGGTCGTTAACTGGTATAGACTTGTATTGAACGAGTGTGAATGTAAGCGGTACGTAATGAGCGTCGCGTACAAATCGTGAGCTGGTGTAAGTTTGTATCGAGTGAGTGTAAGTGTTAGCATTACATGGTGAGTTGTCGAGCATGAGCTCTAAGCTAGTATGTATGTATGTGGTGAGTGTGAGTGTTGGGTACATACTGAGAGCAGCCTCCTGCGCCGCGCACAGGTCATGCAGTAGTTTAGCGTCCCTCAGGAAGCAGTGCAGGTCTATGAGCTGGTCCAGCGCCACCTGGCGGGCGGCCCAGGCGCCGTGTAATTTGTTGCGCTCCTCTAACAGTGCTGCGCACTTCTCTTCGATCTCCTGTGAGTATACATGTGCATGTTAGTGTCACGTCTCAGACGTAAATAAAAAAATAAATATATGACGATGATGAAAAGGGAAGCAAGGGACTTGAATATATAATAGGAATTGAGTAATGTATAGATTATGTTCGATAATATGCTCTTTCAACATCTGTCTTGAATGTGTGAGTGTGTGTATATGCCAGTCATAACGTTTGTATTTGTAAGTATTGACTTTTTGACTTTGTTATAAATACAACATGTAACAAAAGCCCTGTTGGTCGTTATACATATAAGCCTGCCATTATTAAATATTTGACAAGAATTTGTTTAAGCATGTTAGAATACTGTGCAACGTCTGTCGTTATATCTATATGTAGTTAAAACTATATCTGTGGTCATTCTGTTCTGCATAAGCATATTGGTTTTTAGTTTCTAATAAAATGTCACACAAACCATACGTCTCGTTTCGTTTCAAAATAACAATAATATAATAATAATAATAAAGTTTTTTCTTAAAAAATAATAGATATGTACATAGTACATAATTTTTTACAAATAAACATACGATAATTATAGGACAAATTTAGTCGTTGGCAAGATTTACATATCTATGCTGAAATGGAAAAACCCTGCCTTTTAAAACTAGGTGAGACCTGCATCTTAAAAGACAGTGTTCGGCCATACGTTACATACAATATAAGAAGTACCTAGTGCAAGCGGAGTTGTTGCTGCTTTGTGTATTATTGTTATTAATTAAATTTTTATAAATAATCTAAAAGAAAAAAATAAATAATAATACACCTAAAAGTGTACTATGAAGTGTGTGTGTATGCGCCTGTGTGTGTGTGTGTGTGTGTGTGTGTGTGTGTGTGTGTGTGTGTGTGTGTGTGTGTGCGTGTATGTGTGTGTGTGTGCGTGTGCGTGTGCGTGTGCGTGCGTGTGCGTGCGTGTGCGTGCGTGCGTGTGCGTGCGTGCGTGCGTGCGTGTGTGTGTGTTAAATAAGCAAGACAAAGTCAATTTATCACCTTAACTAAGCAAAATCAAGTTATAGTTAATATTACTCTGCTTATAAAATTCTCGACATACTTGAAAAACGTTGTTTTGATCTAAACTAAAGCCTCGTACCCACTAGGCAACAATTGACGCTCAACAAGATTGGCAAGGTTGCACAACAACGCGCGACGTTGCCAGCTTGCTGTTTGTTTCCGTGCAACATACAGTTGTGCATCACGTGTTGTCAAGTGGCGACGTGACGCGCAAAAATGTCCGTAGTGTGGTTTAATTAAATGTGCTGAAATCGACACTAGTTTCTCTGGCGACATGTTGCCGACGACTGGTCATGTGTGGACAGACAACGTTGCTGAACAAAGTTCCGCGTTGTCGTGTGTAACAATGTTGTGCAACATGTCGTGCGTCAAATGTTGCCTAGTGGATACGAGGCTTTACATATTTTACTGCCTAGCATTATGTGCTAACATAACCTAACTTATATTTAAGCTGCTAGCAAAAGCTAGTACAAAATAAATTATTGATTAACGTCTGAATAGTGTCACTGATAACCAATCTGAAAGGAACAACGGGGTTTTTGTTACATATTATAATGTTAAAGGATGACAATGTATGTACTATCGACTTGAGCGACGGCTGACCATTTCAGAAAAAATTTCCCTTGCACGTGTTGACTTTAAGTGACTCCGCCCTCCGCCCGACCAAGTGTTCGCCTGCTATGCGATTTTAACCTTAGGAGTGGTCATCCGTCGCTCAAGTCGATAGTACATGAAACGACTCGATTTTTCAGTTTTAGCGATCTCCGCACCATACAAAGCAGCGAGTTGGTACACCGTAGTGATTTTAATCGGTGGTTTCGAAGTCTCGACATAACCCTCTCGCCTCCCTTTGTGGCGAGGGGATATGCATCAGGAGTAGGTATATCCCAACGTAAAATTAATAAAAAGAAGTTTGGTTTCTCTATCAAGCGGTTTGTCCCACATTTTGGAACTTGGGACGTAACGTAGGGGACATTACGTCCCACGTTCCAAAATGTTCCACATTCGCCCCTCTTTTAAAATTATTCCTTTCACGTCCTACATTTTTGTGCATATGGATAGCAAAACATGGTTAAAATTATTTTAAATTATTTAATTGTCGGGCTCTTAATGTCATGCAATCATAGGCCCAAAGTTTTGCCGAGAGATCAACAAGGTGTTCTAAAATATTTTTCGGCTGACTGTACAACAAAAAAAAACAGGGACGGAGAAGGAACATAATTTGGGACGCAATAGGAATTACATTAAGAAATTAATATTTATTTTAATTTAGGGTTATATAAGGAACAATTATTTGGACGAATGCGTATTTATACAATTGGGACGAAACATGAGGGGCGAATGCGAAACAAAGCATCGAGACACGATGCGTTATACCTACGAACAGTTAATTTTTGACGTATATTCCATGAAAAATATGTGAAAATTGAACTACGGACATTGTTGTTGACTTAGTTTAGACTTGTATATAAGCAATGGTAGACTTACGACGGAGTTGGGATGTTCTGCAGCCTGTAGCGCGCGGCCAGCCTGCAGCGCTTGTCGGAAGCTGTCATCGCGCGCGTCGAGCTCAGCGCGCACGGCGTCGTGCTCTGCGCGCGCCGCCTGCGCCGACACCGCGTCGCGCACGCGCAGCGCGCGGGACATCGACGTGCGCAGCGACACCGACCACGACGATAGGTCGCGCACCTGCACAAGGACATGTTAGTTCTACAACACCGCGTCGCGCACGCGCAGCGCGCGGGACATCGACGTGCGCAGCGACACCGACCACGACGATAGGTCGCGCACCTGCACAAGGACATGTTAGTTCTACAACACCGCGTCGCGCACGCGCAGCGCGCGGGACATCGACGTGCGCAGCGACACCGACCACGACGATAGGTCGCGCACCTGCACAAGGACATGTTAGTTCTACAACACCGCGTCGCGCACGCGCAGCGCGCGGGACATCGACGTGCGCAGCGACACCGACCACGACGATAGGTCGCGCACCTGCACAAGGACATGTTAGTTCTACAACACCGCGTCGCGCACGCGCAGCGCGCGGGACATCGACGTGCGCAGCGACACCGACCACGACGATAGGTCGCGCACCTGCACAAGGACATGTTAGTTCTACAACACCGCGTCGCGCACGCGCAGCGCGCGGGACATCGACGTGCGCAGCGACACCGACCACGACGATAGGTCGCGCACCTGCACAAGGACATGTTAGTTCTACAACACCGCGTCGCGCACGCGCAGCGCGCGGGACATCGACGTGCGCAGCGACACCGACCACGACGATAGGTCGCGCACCTGCACAAGGACATGTTAGTTCTACAACACCGCGTCGCGCACGCGCAGCGCGCGGGACATCGACGTGCGCAGCGACACCGACCACGACGATAGGTCGCGCACCTGCACAAGGACATGTTAGTTCTACAACACCGCGTCGCGCACGCGCAGCGCGCGGGACATCGACGTGCGCAGCGACACCGACCACGACGATAGGTCGCGCACCTGCACAAGGACATGTTAGTTCTACAACACCGCGTCGCGCACGCGCAGCGCGCGGGACATCGACGTGCGCAGCGACACCGACCACGACGATAGGTCGCGCACCTGCACAAGGACATGTTAGTTCTACAACACCGCGTCGCGCACGCGCAGCGCGCGGGACATCGACGTGCGCAGCGACACCGACCACGACGATAGGTCGCGCACCTGCACAAGGACATGTTAGTTCTACAACACCGCGTCGCGCACGCGCAGCGCGCGGGACATCGACGTGCGCAGCGACACCGACCACGACGATAGGTCGCGCACCTGCACAAGGACATGTTAGTTCTACAACACCGCGTCGCGCACGCGCAGCGCGCGGGACATCGACGTGCGCAGCGACACCGACCACGACGATAGGTCGCGCACCTGCACAAGGACATGTTAGTTCTACAACACCGCGTCGCGCACGCGCAGCGCGCGGGACATCGACGTGCGCAGCGACACCGACCACGACGATAGGTCGCGCACCTGCACAAGGACATGTTAGTTCTACAACACCGCGTCGCGCACGCGCAGCGCGCGGGACATCGACGTGCGCAGCGACACCGACCACGACGATAGGTCGCGCACCTGCACAAGGACATGTTAGTTCTACAACACCGCGTCGCGCACGCGCAGCGCGCGGGACATCGACGTGCGCAGCGACACCGACCACGACGATAGGTCGCGCACCTGCACAAGGACATGTTAGTTCTACAACACCGCGTCGCGCACGCGCAGCGCGCGGGACATCGACGTGCGCAGCGACACCGACCACGACGATAGGTCGCGCACCTGCACAAGGACATGTTAGTTCTACAACACCGCGTCGCGCACGCGCAGCGCGCGGGACATCGACGTGCGCAGCGACACCGACCACGACGATAGGTCGCGCACCTGCACAAGGACATGTTAGTTCTACAACACCGCGTCGCGCACGCGCAGCGCGCGGGACATCGACGTTCGCAGCGACACCGACCACGACGATAGGTCGCGCAACTGCACAAGGACATGTTAGTTCTACAACACCGCGTCGCGCACGCGCAGCGCGCGGGACATCGACGTTCGCAGCGACACCGACCACGACGATAGGTCGCGCAACTGCACAAGGACATGTTAGTTCTACAACACTTGCATATTAACCGGTCGTATACCGCCGGCAGATTTGTACCCGTCGTAGGCCGGTGGCTCGCATGCGAGCCACCAAATTGGCGCCAAAACGCCGCGCCGCCTTCGCTTTAGCTTAAGCTAACGTAAAACCAATTTGGTGGCTCGCATGCGAGCCACCGGCCTACGACGGGTACAAATCTGCCGGCTGGTATGCGAGCCGGCGGTATACGACCGGTTAACTACCCTACTTAGAGCTACAGAAAAGATTACTAAATAAAAATTTTAATTAATGTAGCCTATGTAATCAATCATTAATACTGTGATCGTCGTGGATAGTAGAATTCTAAACGTCACATAATTGTGTCAAACCGTAACAATAAAAGAAAAAGGTCAAGATTTACTACAACCATGATTATAATTTGTCGACAATAGCTGAATACCACGTTTCACACACCAGAATTATAATCAAAAGTTTCAATTCAATAAATACTCATAAAAATTAGTAAAACAAAAACTACTAATATCGCTGACTGTACACACAGCGACACATCCACCTAGACTGTTTTGACTTTGAACTATTAGAAGTTGAACGCTGCGAATCGTGCGAGAGAGTGCGTTATATTTTTGTTACTCTATCGTTATCATTACATCGACACCACTATGCACTGTCCCTTTCCGACAATTCTCTATTTTGTATGTAGCGTAGTTATGCGTATATAGGTCAACTGGCAAAGAAAGGATCGAACACCAAAATGGTAGGACCCGAACCAATTGTCTCGATACCCTTCTGCCAACTCAAAACATGGTTATGCGATGGAACCACGAAACTACACGAAAAACAGTGGACAGAAACAAAGGAATGTAGACAGACGAAGGAAGCCCTTCCATCCTTAGACAAACATCTGTCGCGCAAACTGCTACGTTCCACAAGGAAAAACCTATGCCACCTAGTGAGTATAATAACGGGCCACTGCTCACTCAACAAACACCTATGCAACATCGGCATCACTGACAATCCCTTATCTAGAGGCTGCATGGAGACCGAGGAGACACCGGCTCACGTGCTCCTACATGTAAAAGTGTGAGCAACCAACGGGCGAAACTTCTAAACAGTCCAGAAACGATGAAGGAGGTACTGCGCAACATTGATCCCCTATTATCTTTCTGGACGGAGCTGAGGTGGTATGAGTAACCGAACAATATTTCGCGTCGGCTACTTATGCACAATAGCCCAATTGTAGCCAGCTAATTGTGGATAACATACGTCCAACTAACTAACTATGCGTATATAAGGTGTCTAACTTGATGCGTAGCGGTGTGTACATCATTACGCTCGGTAATCCATTAGAATTCGCAGTTTATTAAAACTTTGTGAAGGATTGGGAGCTTATCTGCTTACCCATGGTCCACATAAAGATTTCAAGACCATCATCAGCCAACAAGTAACACACAAAACCAAAACCGCTAGTCTTACTTGTGTCAAGAACTGGTGTAACTGCAAGTACTGCTGGAGTGTGTGTCGTCTCTCGTCAGCGGCTTGCTTCAACTGCGCCCAGGCTTCTGCTAGTGCCTGCTGCTGCAGGCCTATCTGTTGTACGTTTCCACCAGGGTACAGCTTCTGGAGACGAGATCCTTCTTCTTGGAGCACCTGTGAAACAAATACCATCAGTGACAAGTCATGATGTTAGCTTTAACTCAACTGCTAAAATCTGAATTTGGATTTATTCTGCACTAGTATTCCAGTGGCCAGGACAACGAATGAATGAACAGTTCTTTGATTAAACTGTTATATTACTAGCCGAGCTGTATTGTACTTTGGTTGTATGTAATTGCTATTCTCTTGGAAACTATGTGTAATTTTTAATGAAATGTTGAATGTGAGGATTTGTAATTGGCTAACGAATACTTATTTAAATATTTTGTCAAACTAGGATAAGCTGTTGGACCTCCATAAATAAATAAGTAAATAAATAATAGACATGATGATAGGGTTAAAAATAAGTGAATCTAATTAGTCCATATTTTAGATCAGCAAAAAATATTGAACACGAATTTTTTGTTTCTGCTTTAAGAACTTTATTCTCATAAGAATTAAAATAATTCACTTACTGAGAATCCATATTTACAATAAATGAGCGTACAGAAAAATAGACGAAAGTAAAACTTTATATAAACATAAAATGGGTTAACTTATAATTTTATGTTAAACGTATCACTGTCAACATCACCAACCAAGCAAACACGGATCTAAAGTAACAAACACAAATACAGCTAGATGTGGCTGTCGTGGCAATGATTTTGTTTTAAGAAAGCAATAAATATTTACTTAGATGTAACGCATTCAAGTTCAGTAGGGTCTTGTGATGTCACGATTTTGTAAAATTTATACATACAAGTAACGTAACACGAGATTTAAACGCGTTGTATAGTCCGATGCGAAATTAATGGCGGCTCTGAACATCGTACGTGTCATTGCGCAGAACCCAATATTAGGTGTCAGCGGGACGTAGCGGCACGGGGCGGCAGGGCACCTCCCCGCCCGCCTTTTCTTTCACCCGCACTCGCCCTTCGCGTCTTGTATTTAGTGTGTGAGTTATATCCGTATACTGCCTACACCTACCTACCTGCGAACACCTGCACTCGCAGCTAACTTCCGAGCCGCCATTAAGTTTGCATTTAACTGTATCTTCGTTATTATTTTGTGGGACAAAAGAAAATATGTATCCAATATTTTTTGCTAACCTACAAAACGAACTAAAAACTGTAATATTGTCTTCTATTTACGCGAATATTATTCATTGAAATTAAACTGCTATATGCGGATTTTATCGCATTGTTTATTTGACACTTTATTACAAAATTTTGAAAATTGTTACACTGCTACTACTATTAAACTTCACTAATTTTTAAGCTAATTAAATTATTATTAAACTATTTAGATTTAATTTAATTTTACACTTTCCCCGACGTTTCGGTTGCTTTTCAGCAGCCATGGTCACGGGGAGACTAAGATGGCAGTTGTCTCAATGTTCCAGTGTAGTTATTTCAAAGTACCCGAACATAATTTAATGATTGGTGTTTCTATTTACGCAGAATGAGCTCAAAGTATCATGAAGTCTAGCTGTGGTTTGCTTCTTCTTGGGTTTGACTATTTGTATTACTGGATCCCAAGCTGGTGGTTTTCACTCAATTTTGAAAATTGTTACACTACAACTAAAACTGTTTTAGTTATCATACCTATTATATGGTAATGGTTGGTAAGTATGGTTTGATAGTATATGCAACTGCTATGTATGAGGTCTCGGGCTCGAATTCCAGATCAGGCAAAAACGGTAGTTTCTGATAAAATAGCAATATCGACATTTTTCACATGGCAGACAGTGATAAGTTTAGAACTTTCTGTATTCAGGTACTGCGTACCTAATATATTATGTACTGTGTTTTAGGATCATAATGTATTGGTATTTTACAATATTTTTAACAAAAACATTATTTTTACTTTCTTCTTCTCCCGAGCCTTTATTATTCCCAAGTCACTTGGGGTCGACTTATCTGGTCTAACCGGATGTGACTGGATATCAGTTTTTACACGGAGCGGCTGCCACCTAACCTCCGCAACCCGAAGGCTAACGATACCCTAAGGCTAGACATGTGTCAGGATATTATAGGGCACTGACTTCCCAATAACGACTGCCATAGATGTTCATGGCAGCCGGGACCGACGGCTTAACGTGCTCTGCGAGGCACGGATTATTTCTACTTTCTTATTAGAACTATTTATATTATATAATTTATTTTTTTATTTATCATGTATGTTTCTTTTTAATCGTAAGTGTTGTATAATAATAATAATGTCCTCCAGACCGAATTTCGGCCACGGCGGCCAGTCTTAACAGAGACTGGCCATCTGCGCAGGAGATATTATAGTGCACAAGTGTGTGCGCAAACACAAGTGCACTCTCTGTTCCCATGTGTCATGATCCGATGGGACGGCAATCCGACACGACCGGAGAGAAATCAGGCGCAGGACTAACGGCTTTATGTGCTTTCTGAGGCACGGGGGTGTTTAACACCGCCAACTTCCTAACTCCGGGCTGCTATTGTGATTTTTTTACAGGAAATCACAATAACTTTTTGTTGGCCCGACCCGGCATTCGAACCCGAGACCTCATGCACAGCAGTTGCATACACTACCGCTGCGCCACGGAGGCAGTCACAGTTAAGTGTTGTATACACCTGTAAAGGAATGTGATGAAAGTGAATGAAGCCAGAGAAGTGTGTTAGGATCGTAGCAAATGGAAATCCGTAGTCTCTGCCTACCCCTCTGGGAAACAGGCGTGAATCTATGTATGTACACCTGTAAAGGCATTTTACCTTGTACCATTCCCTGTTTTAAATGATACTTGCATAGTGTTGTGTCGATGGTGTAACTTTAAATAAATAAATATGAAGATCTCAGTACAACCCAGAGTTATGGAGTTGGCGGTGTTAAATACCACTGTGCCTAGAAAACTATGTAAAGCCCCGTTGTTTCTGTGCTTGTTCTCTCTCCGGTCGTGCATTTATTAGTTTATGAATATATTTTATTACATGATTTTATTTATTATATATGCGTATAGTTAATTATCGCTCGCTTTAACGGTGAAGGAAAACATCGTGAGGAAACCTGCATGTCTGAGAGTTCTCCATAATGTTCTCAAATATATGTTTTTTGTTTATATTGCTCGTCAAAGTGACCACACTCTGCCTGATAGTAAGCAGTCGTGTGGTCTAAGAGCAGTGGCCTCCACACTGTCCTCATAGCAGCTGAGGCGATGTTAAGGTCTCTACTTTGACTAATTGACAAATGTTATTATAAAATTGAAGACTTTTTAAATGATAATTTAATACCAAAGAAGATTTAAAGTATTGTAATTTAATGTAAACTAATTATTTAATGCAATTCCAATATGTTAATAATTTCTTATAATATAAAGGTCAAAACTACGCATGCATGCATGTTTTTTGTATAAACATTTGTATGTCAAAATTGACAAGACATAGCGCACTATTTAGTTCTTAAGATCCATCTAAAATGTTAATACCTATGTTTCACAAATAAATTGATTTGATTTGATTTGATTTGATTTGACGGCCTGAGAAGCTGCTTTTTCACGCCCCGCTTAAAGGACCCAGGATTGAAGGAAGAAGGAAACACGTGCCTTGGCAGAGAATTCCATGCCTTGATCGTTCAGCAGAGGTATGAGGACCCAAACTTGTTGGTGCGCGCTCTAGTCGCCTTTTGACGTCTATCAACCCGCACTGGCCTAACCCTTCTCACAAGGAGAAGAGGCCCGTGCCTACCAGTGGGACAGTTTAATACAGGGCTGATATTATTATATTTATTTATTTACACACCTGCATCTGCGCGTCAATAGCTAGCAGATCGTTCTGCGTAGTCTCATGCTCCCTGAGCAGGCTGGTGGCGGCCCGCAGGTCCCGGGGCGGAGGCGGCGCGGCGAGGGCGGCGCGCTTGTCCGCGGCGCGGGAGACCAGCTCGCCCACGTCGCGGTGGAAGCGGTGGATCTCTCCGGCCGCGTGCAGCCGGGACGCGCGGGACTCCATCTGTTCTACCAGGCGTTGCCACCATTCCCTGTAGGATAATATAACAGTTGTTTGATGTGAAACATAAAATAAATGGGCGACTCACTCAATAGTAAAATGATATAAAAAATACATTTACATTACATATTAAATACACCTATTGATCTGTCGTCATAAGAAAAACCGTTTGTAATATATATTTCAAAATTGAGTTTTTACTTATTTAGAATCATAAAAAAGACGCAACTAGAAGTATTTTTATCTATACTAATATTATAAAGCTGAAGAGTTTATTTTTTTGTTTAACCGCGCTAATCTCAGGAACTACTGGACCGAATTGAAAAATTATTTTAATTTTGGATAGCTCATTTATTGAGAAAGGCTATAGGCTAGATAACATCACGCCACGACCCACGGGGGCGGCGCAATAACCATAAACTCGGGTGAAACCGCGGGCATATCTAGAATTAAATATAAGAAATCTGGCTGATACGTCTTTTTTTCTTATGACGGTAGATATATTCGCCGGAACTAGATTATACCTGTGTTACGAGCGGAAAATAATATTTTCGTTTCGATATTTTGTATTTACATTATAATAACTTTTATGAAAAACTAAAAGCTAAAGTTAAAATGAAATTAAGTTTAATAGTCTTCTCTCTTCTTCTTTTATTTATAGACATCAAGTAACTGCTAGATAGCAGCGATAGCTCAGTGGGGAGACCAACAGACTGCAATGCAGAAGGTCTCGGGTTCGAACCCACGTCGCGCACCTCTGACTTTCGGAAGTTATATGACTTTTCGAAATTATGTGCGTATTGATTGACAATTATCGCCTGCTCCGTGCCTCGGAGAGCACGTTAAGCCGTCGGTCCCGGCTGCCATGAACATCTATGGCAGTCGTTATTGGGAAATCAGTGCCCTATAATATCCTGACACTGGTCTAGCCTTAGGGTATCGATAGCCTTTGGGTGGCGGAGGTCGGGTGGCAGCCGCTCCGTGTAAAAACTGATATCCAGTCAAATCCGGTTAGACTAGAAAAAGCCGACCCCAAGTGACTTGGGAATAATTAAGGCTAGGGAGAAGAAGAAGTAACTGCTCACTTTGGTCAAATTACAGTTTGAATATAATTAGAAATTATGTTCTTACAGCTGAATTGATTAATTTATAAATGCTTAATTCTGTATTTAGTGTATTGTTCCATAATGACTCTAGAATGTATTTGTAAATATAAGTTTTGAGCATGATTGTGCAGATTGGTACAGACTATATCTTGCCGTATAATATAATAATAATGTTTTCAAATTTAAACAAATATTCATATCGCGGTGGATGTGGAACAAAATTGTCTTTTTCCTAACTAAGTGACGTTGTTTCGTTTGCTGAATCGCGATATGGTATACACAAATTTGTTGAAAGTGTGATACTTGTAATATACCCAGATTACTTATCTATCCAGTAGAACAATTCAGTTCCCTATTGCCACCCATCCATTAATGTGTATGTATCCTTACCCGAGTGCCTCCTGTCTCTTCTCGATGTCTCCGATGTAGGGGCTCTCAGTGGCAAGGAGTTTCTTGGCGAGCTCCTCACACTGGTTGAACCGCTCGGCGCCTGACTCCACGCGGTGTCGGAGCTCGTCAAACTTGGACCTTAGGATCTGAGGACATATAAGTAATATATGTATTTATTGCCGGTAAATAAACATACTATTTTAAATAACTAGGTTACAATATAATTGTTAGCAAGTATGTTAACACTAGGTTAACCAAATATTTGAAAATCATTGCAATAGTTCATCTACACATATCAACTCGGAAACGGATCGTCACCGTATCAACTCGAGCCGTGCAGTATTCTTTGTATGAAACTCTACTGCAACGCACACTAATCGGAATCATAACGTACGTCTCGTCGTCCCCGCGCTTACAGCTCGTCGTCCCCGCGCTTACGGCTCGTCGTCCCCGCGCTTACAGCTCGTCGTCCCCGCGCTTACGGCTCGTCGTCCCCGCGCTTACAGCTCGTCGTCCCCGCGCTTACGGCTCGTCGTCCCCGCGCTTACGGCTCGTCGTCCCCGCGCTTACGGCTCGTCGTCCCCGCGCTTACCGCTCGTCGTCCCCGCGCTTACGGCTCGTCGTCCCCGCGCTTACAGCTCGTCGTCCCCGCGCTTACGGCTCGTCGTCCCCGCGCTTACAGCTCGTCGTCCCCGCGCTTACGGCTCGTCGTCCCCGCGCTTACAGCTCGTCGTCCCCGCGCTTACGGCTCGTCGTCCCCGCGCTTACGTCTCGTCGTCCCCGTGCTTACGGCTTGTCGTCCCCGCGCTTACGGCTCGTCGTCCCCGTGCTTACGGCTTGTCGTCCCCGCGCTTACGTCTCGTCGTCCCCGTGCTTACGGCTTGTCGTCCCCGCGCTTACGGCTCATCGTCCCCGCGCTTACGTCTGGTCGTCCCCGTGCTTACGGCTTGTCGTCCCCGCGCTTACGGCTCATCGTCCCCGCGCTTACGTCTGGTCGTCCCCGTGCTTACGGCTTGTCGTCCCCGCGCTTACGGCTCATCGTCCCCGCGCTTACGTCTGGTCGTCCCCGTGCTTACGGCTTGTCGTCCCCGCGCTTACGGCTCATCGTCCCCGCGCTTACGTCTGGTCGCTTTCCGCTTTGGTTACGTTAGACGCCTGTTTGACGGTGAGGCGAAAGGCGATACGGTGACGATCCCTTTCCGGGATGATATGTGTGCTATGACCTTAAGCCAGACAAATATTATATATAATATTAATATTTGTATTAAAACTAGCTAAACCCGACAACGCTTTGCTATGCCTAGGTCTGACTATTTTAATATACCGTTCCGGCTGAAACTTTAGAAAAGAAATATATAAAAACACTTTTATATAGAAATTGTCTGTGTAAAAATTGCAGGATTAATTGACGTATATACATTTTTTACGCACGCAGCATACAATAAGGACCTTAGCACGTTGAACAAGTATGATGTAAAACAAGTGAGAAACGGCCATGAAATGCCGTAAATCTTAGAGTTGGGAAAAATGTTATCACGTGACCTTGAGGTCAGAGGTCAAAGGTCATAGGCATTTCGGGGGTATATCGACTATGCTGAGTCAAATGGCATTGACCGCGAGTCTCTAGCTCTTACGGTTCTCGAATTTATAGTTGTATAACAGATAGATAGACGGACGGACGGACGGACAAAGCTGTTGTATAAGAGTTATTTCGAACTCTAAAATACACGGGTCACAATATATAATTATTATTTTTCAAATCACTCGACATAAGGACGACATTTGCTTCTGTTTCTCTTACCAGTAGATGTTCGTAGTCCTGTCCGTAGTCCTCGCTGGAGGCGGCCGCGTACTGCTCCTGAATCCAACTCTCCAGCTCTGCGCTCTCTGCCAGGTACTCATGTCTGTAACAACATACCTAGTTATACTTCTTGTAAAGTCTGTTTATTCCTGATAACTCTTGTAATTGCAATGGCGTTAAGAATATGTATAATAAGACACGTTTTGAGGTACTGTGATGGCATGTAATTTTATTGAATTAGGCAATACTTAGCGGAAAACCACTTTAATAAAGTAATTGGAAAGGGAGGAAGTCGCCACGTCCCTGACTGGGCTGGGCTGTCCCTATCCAGACCAGTTCGGTATTGTCAACCTTTTACTATTGGAATAGTTGTGGTGGGCAATCCGAGGGTCTGTTGCGGAGGCTTCTTCCCATATATTTAATTTGTATGTAGTTTTCTCAAGTTAAATTCCTAATAATTTTTTGGTACTAATATTAACCAATTGAAATATTTATTTTTTTGTAAAAAGCCGTCACTTGTAAAAATCCTGCGTCGCAGGGGCTTTACAAACATTCAAACAAATCGTAATAACGATTACAGGTGGGCAAAGTGTTGTGAAATATCCTGAAATTTTTTGGTAGTAAAAATGAAAGACGGCAATTTAATATTGATTTCTGACTTCTTCAATACCTGCACACACTCTCAACGAGTGCCTTCTGTCGTTGCGCGGCGAGACGTTGCAGGCGCTGAAGACTGTCAGCCAGCAGTGCGTGGCGCGCCACTAGGGCTTCGCCCTCCGGGTGCCCACTGTGTGCCATACTTGTCGCCACGTGGCCCATCTCCGCTATGATGGCTGCGTATGTGTCCAGTTCAAGTTCCACTGCCTGGGAGATCAGAAAGGATAATGATTTATTTCTGTAATAAGTAAAGTTCTCCAGACCGAACATCGGTCACGGCTGCAAATCTTAACACTGGCTATCTGCACAAGAAATAAAAATATTTATATCCATAAAAAAGTGTATACATTTCTCGGACACGTCAATTAACTGATATATTATTAAATAAGTGAGAAACGGCCTTGAATTGCCGTAAATCTTAGAGTTCGAAAAAAGGTATCACGTGACCTTGAGATCGGAGGTCAAAGGTCATAGTCATTTCGGGGGTATATCGACTATGGTGAGTCGAATGGTGTTGACCGCGAGTCTGTAGATCTTACGGTTCTTGAGTTGAAAGATGGTATCACGTGACCTTGAGGTCAGAGGTCAAAGGTCATAGTCATTTTGGGCGTATATCGACTATGCTGAGTCAAATAGCATTGACCGCGAGTCTCTAGCTCTTACGGTTCTTGAATTGAAAGTTGTATAACAGACAGACGGACGGACGGACAAAGCTAATAGTATAAACGAACAAGCATGATGTATGACTGAAGTGGTAGTAGACGTGATACAGTACCTTATGCCTGGTAAGCAGCTGTGTGGCCCGGTGTCGGTCTCTGGCGACGTCTGCGGCTGCCAGGGCTGCTGCCTTGTCAGCCAGCCACGCATCCACCTCCAGGGCATCGTGGTAGAACTGCTGCGCCTTCAAGGCTCCTTCCAAGCGAGCACCACGACGTTCAGCCGCTTCGGAGACTGAGGAGTAGCCTCGTTCTAACTCCGCGCATAGTTCTACGATCTGGTCAAGTAAGAGAGAAAATGTTTATTTATTACAATCATGAAACGTCAAATAAATAAAATAATTAAATTTCTACAGAAAATCTGACACAGCAGCCATTAAAATCTAATTAAAATCTCCTCCCAAAGATTCTGTAAAAGCCGCAATCATCATCATCATCTCAGCCGAAAGACGTCCACTGCTGGACATAGGCCTCCCCCAATGTTTTCCAAACAGATTTCCAGAACAGATCTTGGGCCACCCGCATCCAACCGCTTCCCGCGACCCTTACCAGGTCGTCGATCCACCTTGTGGGGGCCTACCCCTGCTGCGTGTTCCGGTCCGTGGCCACCACTGTAGAAGCCGCAATGCCCTCGTCTAAATATAAATGAGTGCGGATTTTGTGCATGCATAATACAAATACCCAGCTTTCTGGTATCGCATGATGATTCATCTCGGGGAAAGAGATCAGTGGCAATAAGGCCAAGGAGCTTGACCCAAAACTGCTCGGATAGCGTAGAAGTGGTCCCCTTGCCACTGCCGCCACGTCGAGTATTGTGGGTTCAACCCACACTCATTCAAACAACGGACACAAGGAACATCTCAGCTCAAAACTCATGTTAATAGACCACACAATTTTTTGTCCCGTGTGGGGATCGAATTCAGGGGCTCAAGTCTGATATTTTTATAAATTCGTCATTCCGACACGACGTAACTGCAATTCCATTGTCATTTTGCTAAAAGTTCGTAATCTGCTAAATTCATAATGGTCGATCATTGGTCGGTCAATGGTCTCGTAATAGGATTGTAGTAGAATGACATCAAGTATTGCCATTAAAAACCCGTTAGTAGAAGTGATTTTTGGAAAACTATTACTAAATTTGCACATTTACTCATGCCAGATTTCCTTTATATATATATATATATATATATATATATATATATATATATATATATATATATATATATATATATATATATATATATATATATATATATATATATATATATATATATATATATATATATATATATTGTTAGATGAGAGACGCCATTTTGAACACGCGACAGCGCTGCGTCACTAGCCAACCTATAAAAGCAGTCGCGCGCCAGCGCCGTCCCTTATTCTACGTTCTACCGCCGCGCCGTAAACATCGCTCCTATTCCTACATACCTGTTTCTTTATTTGATTATTTTATTATAAATTTGTTTGAATTACAAAAGTACTTAGAATATAATTTTCGTTGTGATTTTGTTTTTTTTTTAATTTAAAATTGTCGAGACCTCTTACATCAGAAGTGGGATAGGTTCCATAGCCTATCCTAGCTCTGGCCCTAGCAACAGATTTTCGGTGGGATTAGGAGTGTTGTGTGTAAGCAATGGCCGACCGTACTACCTCTAGTAATAGAGGGAGGAGCAGGCGTGGCCGAACTACGGACACGGGAAGTATACAAGAACAACTTGGTGCTATTCTGTCACGCCTAACCGCGTTAGAACAGAGTGGCCAGCAGTCTGCGTGCGCTGATGCATCCACATCAGCATTGCGCGCGATAGCGGCTAACGATGTCGCAATACCCGCATCTTTACCGCCGGAGCCGCCCGAATCTGTGGCGAGTACATCAATGTCCACCGATGTAACGGAACGTTTCATCGGTGCCCTACATGCTTTGACTAAGGTACGATCCACCCATTATTATATTTCAAGTTTTGATCCCCGTTTGCATGATATCGATTCTTGGTGTGACGAAGTTGAAAAAGCCCGTGATATTAATAAATGGGATGATAACGAGTGTTTGTCTAGGATCGCTAATTGCCTAAAAGGCGATGCACGTAGCTGGCTTGACGACTGGATCACAAGCGATCGCTCGTGGTCCAATTTCAAAGCGGAATTCAAACCACTCTGCACACGAAGGGTCGATATCGCACAAATCTTGTTTGACGTCATGAGCACTAATTCGGACCATTATTCTACATATGCCGAATACGCTAGACGTTCCATCCTCCGATTAAATGTTGTAAAAGGGCTAAGCGACGAGCTCACTACAGCTATAGTTATACGCGGTATAGCGGACCCACAGATTCGCGCCACCGCGACTAATGCTCATTTGATGACTAAAGATTTGGTTCAGTTTCTATCGATCTATACTAAACCAAACGCTAAATCGACTAGTAACTTGGCAAAATCGTTTCATAGCAAAAATAACGATCGTAACTTAAGAAAGCGTAGTTACAACAACAATAGAACTACAAATGAGGTTAAATGTTTTTCATGCGAATCTGTCGGGCACCTAGCGCGAGCATGTCCTAAGCGACCTAAAGAAAACACACTTAACGATTCTGGCAAAGCGGGTAGTTCATGCACGTTTTGCAAAAAGGCTGGACACGATTTTGCTAATTGTTTTACTCGAAAAAGATCGGCAGAGCGCAATAAAAATAATGTAAACTTTTGTCGTGAGTTAAAAGGCGTCTTCGTAGACAGCGACGTCACTACTGCAGTCATACAAGGCGTACCTACCGATGTTTTAATAGATAGCGGTTCGCGTGTGTCACTTATCTCAGAATCGGTCTTAAAACATTTTAAATTTTCACGATTACCCACATCTCAAGTACTTCGCGGCATTGGTGACCAGAATATCGAGTCTACTAGCTATGTTACGCTTATCATAGAATTCCCTGAAATTGCACTCGAGGTAGATTTCTTTGTTGTTCCAAAAACTTGTATTAATGTACCAGTGCTCATAGGAACGGATGTGTTGAACCGAGATGGGGTAGCATACGTTCGTACTAACAACGCGCATCGTATTACGCGAATTTCCAATGCTGACAGTGACAGGAAAAGTGTGATGCACGTCAACTCGAATCGGTCAACGACTGTCAACTCGCCTCTCGAGGGTGACGATCGACAAAAATTGTTAAACATTGTCAACGAATTTAGCGAACATTTAATTGTTGGTACCGCTTCCAGTACCGTGACGACCGGTAGTATGAATATCGAGTTGACTAGTAACACACCTGTCTGCTATAGGCCGTATAGGTTGTCTACAGACGAAAAATCGAAAGTACGCGAGATAACACGAGACTTGCTTGACAAAGGCATTATTCGGGAATCTACGTCACCGTATGCCAGCCCGATCATTCTCGTCAAAAAGCGAGACGGCAGTGATCGTATGTGCGTAGACTACCGCGCGTTAAATGCCATTACGGTTAAAGATAAATATCCATTGCCATTAATCGAAGATCACATTGATCGCCTAGGCAAATCTAGCTATTTTAGCTGTTTAGATATGGCAACAGGATTCCACCAAATCAGTCTAAGTGAAAAATCCGTGCCGAAAACAGCTTTTGTGACGCCAGAGGGGCATTTTGAGTATCTAAAAATGCCTTTCGGATTAGCGAACGCTCCAGTAGTATACCAGCGTATTATTACAAACACACTGAAATCACTGATCGATGCAGGTAAAGTACTGTGTTTTATCGATGACGTCATCGTAATGGCGTCATCTATCCCTGAAGCACTCCAGAATCTTCGTGAGGTGCTGGTAGTGCTGACTTCTGCGGGGTTTTCGGTAAATATGAAGAAAAGTACGTTCGTTGCCACAGAGGTTGAGTATTTAGGCCGCATCATTTCCGGAGGTCAGGTAAGACCGAGCCAGCGTAAAATCAAAGCTTTAATAGACTCACCTGTGCCCACGAATGTCAAACGAGTTCGTCAATTATTAGGTCTCGCCGGTTACTTCCGCCGATACATAGCGAACTATGCATCCAAGACAGCATGCATAGCTGGACTAACACGAAAAGGAGTGTCGTTTCATTGGGGTAAAGATCAGGAGGCTGCCCGTAAGTACCTCATAGAATGTCTTACGAGTGAACCCGTGCTGGCCATCTTTGATCCTTCGTTGCCTGCGGAATTGCACACTGATGCAAGCTCCGTCGGTTACGGAGCAGTGCTCATCCAAGTTCACGAAAATAACCAACGGCGGGTGGTGGCATATTTTAGTAAAACCACTCAGGGTGCCGAGGCGCGGTATCACTCGTATGAGCTTGAAACTCTTGCGGTAGTCAAGGCCTTACAGCACTTCCGTCATTATTTACTGGGCATACATTTTAAAATCATAACAGACTGCAATGCTCTTAAAATGACGGAACGAAAGAAGGACCTTCTACCACGCGTTGCGCGTTGGTGGATATACATGCAGGATTTCAATTTTAATATTGAATACAGGAAGGGTATTATGATGCAACACGCAGACTTCCTGAGTCGAAATCCTGTCGATGTGTATCGAATTACGCGGCCTAAGAATTGGGCTCAGATTGCTCAGTCTGCGGATGAGGAAACTCTTGCGCTGATTGACAAAGTCAACAACAATGAACTCGATCCAACTCATTATGTCATTCTTAACGAACTTTTATATTACAAGTATACCGCTACTGGGGAGGAAACAAGATTGCTTTGTTACATTACCAAAGGTCACCGACTTAGTCTTTTGAGAATATTTCATGACCAACATGACCACGTAAACGCTGATAAAACAATTGACCTAATATTGCGCCATTTTTGGTTCCCCGGACTTCGTGCTTTCGTAAAGAAATACATAAGTCATTGCTTGACATGTCTCTCATCAAAAAGGGTCCCACGAGCACCCTACCAGCCAATATCGTCATGGTCAAAGCCAGATGTTCCATTCGACACAGTACATGCAGATGTACTTGGCGTCTTACCCGTTTCAAATAGTCATAAGTACATCCTACTTATTATCGATGCCTTTTCCAAGTACTGCTTGTTCTATGCCTTAAAAAGGCAAGACTCGGATGAACTACAACGGGCATTTTTAAATGCTATATCTTTGTTTGGAGTTCCTAATGTTATAGTGTGTGACCGAGGACGAATGTTTGAGAATGCGAGTTTTAAAGAGTGGGTTTCTCAGATGGGTAGTAGGATCCATTTTGTAACACCAGGGATGCATAGCGAGAACGGCCAGGTGGAACGCTATTGCCGCACGCTTTTAAACATGCTGCGTATCGAGGCTATAAATGGTGGAGGTGAGTGGTCTGACGTTTTGTGGCGTATGCAACTTGTACTAAATTGCACAAAACAAAAGACCACACAAATGTCGCCACTTCAGTTACTGATGGGAGTTGAAGCTATGACGCCCGTCATACGAAACCTCGTACGTGATGTTGCCATAGACGATGCGCGGTCGAATCGGGAAGCGTTAAGAGAGCTGCGAAGGCAGCGAGCTACAGAGCTCCTAGACCAAAATAGGCGTAAACAAGACGAGTATGTAAACAAAAATCGGAAAGATGCTCGCTCCTTTCAATTAGATGATAAGGTGTTTGTAATAAAAGACGCGCAAGTTACAGGAAAACTCGATTCGGGCATGCGTGGGCCATACCGCGTGACGCAAGTCCTACCTCATGGTCGGTATGCGCTACAACTACTAGGCGGGTCGTATGGCAAGACGACTCAGGCTGCCGCCGAGCACATGGTTGCTTGGCGAGGAGAGTGGACCCCTGAGACGTGCACCGCATTTTTCCAAAGTAAGTTATATTTGCTGATTGCCGAACTACTTAATGTATGCTGATTGTCACACCTAGCTTGTAGAAAAATGCATAGCATCACGCATTATATGACGTTACCGGGATAAGCGTAGGTGATCGGTGCCTATACCTACCACAATCTAGGTACGTGTCCAGTCAGCACTTCATGTGGATATGCGAACTGTGTGCCTCTGTCCATCGAGTGCGTCACGGAGCGAGTACTCCATACGGACATTGCGAACTATGGGCCACTGTCCGTCACGTGTTATGTGGAGCGAGCGCTTCATACGGATATTGCGAACTATGGGCCACTGTCCGTCACGTGTTATGTGGAGCGAGCGCTTCATACGGATATTGCGAACTATGGGCCACTGTCCGTCACGTGTTATACGGAGCGAGCGCTTCATACGGATATTGCGAACTATGGGCCACTATCCGTCACGAGCTGTGCTAAGCGAGCACCCAACACGGATATTGCGAACTGTGGGCCACTATCCATTACACTATATGTATGTCAAGTTTATTGTATTACAGTGTTTGTATTACACATGTATGTCAAGCCGAAGCTCAACATGCTCTATTTCGACAGCTCATTTTTAGCATTGGGCAACGTTGAAGCCAACTAGTATCTCTGTACGAGTATCAACCTTTACGATTGCCTAAAAGAATATTTACTAATGACTTGTCTTTCCATACTTTCAGCTGAAGACGAAGCTCATGAAGACTCGTCAGCCTGTGGACAGGCATCTACAGCTCCCTTTCGGTTAACCGAAGATGGAGAGGGTCCACCAGTTCCTCAGACCAGCAGCAACAGCGACCTTGATGGGGTCGGGACGACCCCCTGCCAGGAGAGGCCGTGTTAGATGAGAGACGCCATTTTGAACACGCGACAGCGCTGCGTCACTAGCCAACCTATAAAAGCAGTCGCGCGCCAGCGCCGTCCCTTATTCTACGTTCTACCGCCGCGCCGTAAACATCGCTCCTATTCCTACATACCTGTTTCTTTATTTGATTATTTTATTATAAATTTGTTTGAATTACAAAAGTACTTAGAATATAATTTTCGTTGTGATTTTGTTTTTTTTTTAATTTAAAATTGTCGAGACCTCTTACAATATATATATATATATATATTTACATATTATTTATTAGTGTTAAAAGCAATTTGATCAAAGTAACTGTCAAAATAGCAGATTACCGCATACGTCAGTCATTCATATGTCATTATGTACAAGATTACCATTCTATGCCATTTTTCAATGGAGGGTCAGTGGTTGACCATCGCAAAGTCATAATGGCGTCATTATATTAGTAGATTACCATACTTGTCAAAATCAACAATTATGAAATCATTGATAGACCACTCTGACACTATTGTAATAGAAGACTTGGGCCCCAGATTTGCAGTGACAATGGCAGCTCGAAATCAGCCGTGCAGTCAATTTGATGTTTTTATTCGCTGCGGGTAGTATATTATCTTAATAACTTTTAAACTTTCGCGTTACATGATATATATATGTATATGTATATATAATATGTAACGGGTATTAACGCGATCATGCATAATGTCTACCTTTTTTATGCTTGACGTTTCGACCAGGTTACACCGGCCTTGGTCACAAGCTGACCACGGCACGACAGCTTGTGACCAGGGCCGGTGTAACCATACATATTATATATATAGTATATTATCTTATTTAACGTATTTCGTAAGATATTCTAAATAAACCTGAAGGTATACCTTCCAGCAGCGCGGGGTGCAGGTCGGCTGGCATGCTGTCCGACGTCGCGGGCCCTCGCCCGCTACACATACCTTCTCCTTCTGCGGGTGTCCCTCCTCCACGAGCCCGTTGCCATGCGCGATGACCCGCTCGATGAGCGGCCGCCGGCCCAGCAGTTCAGCGCGGAGCTTGGCGTGCTTCTTCTGCGCGGACTGCGCGGCGTGCAGATCGGCCGGCATGCTGTCCGACGCGGCCGGGCCAGCGCGCTCCGACAGCCAGTCCAACTCGCCTGCTACCTCCGCCGCGAACTTGTGAAGTCTGATTAACACAATATATCATCAATATATGACTACGATAATTTAGCTATAATGAGACATTTGTGGAGGAACGGAGTCTGATGTCTCTTCAACACAAAGAGAGGATCCTCCGACCAGGCTGGGTGATCATGCCTTGCGGTTGATGTCGTGAACTTATATATATACTTAAACACTGTGTAACTTTCACTTGTGCCATGCAAAATTGTATGGTGGACATCATTTTAAGCGCTTATTATGTACAGCGCTATCTGTTGGATGTAGTCGGAACTTCTACCTAACTTCTCGCCACACACTCAATTTCTTTGTACGAGAGCTGGGAACGCCGTGACGTCGACGAGTCACGTGAGTGGCATCAAAGTGGGCGATGGTTATATTTAGAAGTTAGAAGCTTCGAAGAAGATCGGACCATCTAAACGGGATCACAGGTTCTTTCGGCTCAAATTGTAATAAGTGCTTATTTTTCTCGGCAACTATTTAGTGTAATAAATGTGTGAAACAGTACTATTTTTTTAATAACATATTGCCTATGTTACTCGGTGATAATATAGCTTTCTAATAGAGAAATGATTTTTTAAATCGGTTAAGTAGTTTTTGTGTTAAATCCTTACAAACAAACAAACAAAACCCTAAACTTTCCTTTTTAGAGTTCACAAAAACTCTTATACAACAGCTTTGTCCGTCCGTCCGTCCGTCTGTCTGTAATACAATTTTCAAATCAAGAACCGTAAGAGCTAGAGACTCGCGGCCAACGACATTCGACTCAGCATAGTCGATATACCCCGAAATTACTATGACCTTTAAGAAAGAAAGAAAGAAAACGTTCTTAACCTTTGACCTCTGACCTCAAAGTCACGTGATACCATTTTTTCGAACTCTAAAATTTACGCCAATTCATGGCCGTTTCTTACTTGTTATAATATTAGTACACATAAACGATATTTTATTGGACATTGAAAGCTAAATCTTTGCATTATAAGTTAGAGGATAGTACTTACTGTAAACTGCTTTCTAAGGCTTGTTTTCTTTGCTCAGCATTGGGCTGAAGTGCCCTGACTGCTTGTAACAGCACTGCCGACTCCTTTTCAATAGCCGGCGCGTCGAAGTGGCCTTCGGAGACCAGGTCTTGACCTTGGTCAGCCAGGCCAGTGGCTTTCTGCTCCCAAAGGGTGAGTTCTTGTTCTAAGGCCTGGTGGCAGAAAAAGAGAAATTTGTTAGATGATAATAGGTTACGGATGAATCTCACTATGTACACTCTTTACTTTCAAAAAGATATCTGCTGCACTAGGATTATTGCCTGTGTCCAGAACCAATGGCTTTGTGTGCTTTTTGAAGCACGGCAGTGTGTAACACCGACGATTTTTTAAGTCTTAAGAATTTCTTCGTGGAAAACTCAATAACGTTTTGAAATTAAATTTGTAAATTAAACATTGCATTTAATCTTTGAAAATTAACTGTAATTACACTATGATATTCAACTTTAATGTTAATTATTGAAATTAAACTTAGATTTAAACTTGGAAATTAAACTACGAAATTCAATTTTGAAACTATACTTTGAAATTGAACAATGTAATTAACCAACTTTGAAATTGAGCTTATTTTCAAAATAAACTATGATATTAAACTTGTTGTTGGTCGGTTGATCCGGCATTCTAACCAGAGACCTCATGCATAGCAGTCGTATCCACCACCGCTGCGCCACTAAGACCATCACATCACATAACGTGAATACCTTGCCACCTCCACGACACAATAGAGACTGACCTGGTGCTGATTAAGCAGTCGCTTGCAGCTCCTGAGGTCGGTGCCGATCTCCTCGCTTCTTAGAGCTCGCTCCAGGTCCACCAGACGAGCTTTCGCGTCCTCCACCGATCTGACGGACACGATATGCATAAAAGATTACGTCAAGAATAGAGTGGAGAGAAAAAAGGGTAAGGCGGACAAATAACATTTAAAGGGATCTGATAAGTATGTGGAATTAATAGATGATGAATAGATGGGATCAATGAAAAATATAGTGCAAGAGTTAGAAAAGTAGAGGGAGAGTGGACGGAAGTAGTAAATAGAAAATAGAAAGAATTGGAAGAGAGAAATAATCGAGAAACAGAGTTGGAGATAGAGGTAGCAATACAGATAGAAGATAGAAAGAGAAATAGAGGTAGAGAGTGATATAAAATAGAGAAAGGAAAGAGAGAAAGAGAAAATAGAAAGGAATAAAGAGAGAGTTAGTAGGATGGTGGGTTTAGATCGGTAGTCCAATGGGTAAAAATACAATCTACGGCATAAAAAGACACTCATTTAATTTTTACCTTCTGTGCTTCCTCTGTTCCGCAGCCTGACGCAGTTTGCTACCCTTGTCCCTGGAGGCAGCCACCAGCTCTTCCCAAGCTCCCTGGAGACCTTGGAGTCGCTCAGAGACTTCCGTAGCGCGAGCAGGGTCTGACTTCTGGAGGGATTGTCCAATCTGTACGAGAAGAAACATACGTCAAGATTTATACATATAAGGCAATTGTAAGCGGATATTATTCAAATTTATTTTTGAAAATGGGGTAGTTCGTATTTTGCTTCAAGTTCAGTGTCACGAAAATCTTTTCATACATAAACATATTGGACATAAAGTAAACCCTTACTCAAAATAATTATTGAGGGATCATATACGTAATAATTACTTATTCATAGTCGGCCTCGGTGGCGTAGTGGTTAGTGTAACCGACTGCCACGCCTGAGGTCGCGGGTTCGATGCCCGCACAAGTCAAACATTTGTGTGCATGAACATGAATGTTTGTCTTGGTCTGATTCTATGTATAATACGTATGTATTTAAAAAAAAAAGTATTTATGTATGTTTATCCATTGTCTAGTACCCATAGTACAAGCTCTGCTTAGTTTGGGCTAGATGGTGTTGTGTGTATGTGGTAGAATATTATTATTATTATTTTATTATTATTATTATTCATAATAGGTTTTAAAAGCAATTAGAAAATAATCACCGATAAACACAACAGCAATTTAAAGAATAAACAATTTATTTAGTTGGAACCATTGATCGTAAACGGTATTGATTGCGTACATTTATTTTGACGTCACACGTTTGTAAACGTGTTCTGTCATTGCTTGCTGTCTAACATTTATTTACAAACGTATTACGTCAATGGACAACTCGAAGCTATATTGCCGGAGCAAGCGTTTAGACTATTAAAATTACCAGTGTATTCTGTAATGACCTAAAAATAATTCTTCTTTTCATGTGCTTAGTGGCCAACCTGTTGTCAAGAGTTGTTTAAGCCGTAGACCTCTGACATGGCCTAACGACTGCTGTCAATTTGACAACAACTGGGACCGACTTTTAACGTGGCCTTCGAGGCACGGAGACGCTCAGATGAAATACTACTAAGCGGTCACCCATCTATAGACTGACCGCACCCAACGTTGCTTAACCACGCTAATCGTTTATCGATCAGTGAGTGCAACTGGCTATGAGCCAGATAATAATTAAAATTAAACATTAAAGCGCAACTTTATAATTATACCCCTATTATCGTTTTGGGATCTATAAATGTATTGTAAAGCTGTGTAAATAAATAAATTTCACTCACGCTCTCAACGTTTCTAAGTTGTTTTTCATTGGCCTGCAACTCTCTCTCGAAGGCCTCGTGTTTCTGTAGCTTCCTCTCCAAGTTGGCGAGGTCCCGGTAGCTCTGGTCCTTCGCCGTGCGGGTCTTGTCTTGTATCCAGGCTTGCAGCTCCTCGGTGGCCGCCACGAACTATAGATATATAGGTTTATATTAGTAAACATTTTGTGGTGTCTTGTTATTGAACTCGAGACCTCTGCGTGGCAATCTTGGAGCGCATTTAATCGTTTTTAATTTGACATATATTTAATTTTATTAAACAGTTAACTGCATTAGAAACATTAATACGGAAATAGTCATAATAATAAAAATATAAAATTCGATATAAGCTTTTTATTTTGTTTGGGCGTTTTTAGCCATACACGGCTATGTCAGGAGCTGACATGGCCTCATACTCTAAGCTTCATGATTATTCATATTTTAACTAATGTAAATTTTATCTATTATCAACCAAAATAGCTGCATTAGACAGGTGCTCAGCTAAAATACTTATAAATGCACTATTATTATATAGAAAAACTGATTTAAATTAAATGTAGTTAATTATTGTAACAGACGTTGATGAAATGTCCGAATTTGTCCGGAAATATTTGATTATAAAAACTAAGCAGAATTGACACGCTAAAAACTTATATCATATGCGTAATTGAACTGCGTTCATAATTGAGTATATTCATGAAAAAGCAAATTAGGGTTAAATTTTTTTTTATGATCACCAATATATTTTTATCACTTCACGATAGTATAAATCTTAGGCCTTTAAATATGGCTACACAATTTTTTCACACTGCATGGTATTAGAGATAAAAGCTACGAGAATAATGGCAAACCTGTTGGTGTGCCAGACTAGCGAGCAGCGCCCGGCGCCGCTCGGCCGCCGCGCGCCGCACCGCGCCGCGCCGCGCCGCCGCCGCCGCGCGCCGCGCCGCCATGCTGCAACAACGGACAGCGTGAGCGGTGAGCACATTCTCTGTCGATAGCTACACGGATACCGCGGCTATCGAACTAACCAAATTAACGGCAGACCACCATAGTAAACTGAACGTCAGTTAACTCATTTTTGTATTGATCTGCCTCTCAAAAGGGTATCTAAAAGACAGATCATTCATCACAAAAATTATGCTGTTATACAAACACTAAAGCATGCGTATAACGATCTTTAAATAAGGTTACATGCGAATACAGCCCAACGCAAAGACCACCGGATAGATGGCGTTGTACCAAAATGTGTATAACTTATCATACGCATTTTCGTCAGATCGATTGTCATAAAGTTGTTGTCTAATAATAATAATAACAGCACTATTTATTTATAGAATCGAATGAAATTAGATGGTTAACATCCAATTACACGTCTTTAAAAATAAAGTATAGTACGCGGTGTACTAACTGCGGTATAGAACTTACCTCACGCAAGTTAGGGTAAATTTTATAGTTACAGTTCGTCGAGTACTGACTACAATACACAACTTACCCGGCTAAATTTGGATTAAATTCTGGAATTATAGTATGCGGAATACTGACTGCAGTACAAAACTTTCTCCACTTTTGGGGTAAATTCGGGAATTATAGTACGTGCAGTACTAACTATGGTACAGAACTTACTCCACTAAAGGTAGGGTAAATTCTGAAGATACAGTACGCGGAGTAGTGATTGCGGTACAAAACTTATCCCACGCAATTCAGGGTAAATTCTGGAGTTACAGTACATACAGTATTGACTGCGGTATAGAAATTACCCCGCTAAAGATAGAGTAAATTCTGGAGTTACAGTACGTACAGTACTGACTGCGGTACAGAACTTACTCCGCTAAAGTTAAGGTAAATTCTGGAGTTACAGTACGTGGAGTACTGACTGCTGTAGAGAACGTGCCCCACGCAATTCGGGGTGAATTCTGGAGTTACAGTACGTGGAGTACTAACTGCTGAGAAAAATGTGCCCTATACAATTCGGGGTGAATTCTGGAGTTACAGTACATGGCGTACTGACTGAATTTTGAATTATAGTACATCGAGTACTGACTGCAGTACAGAACTTACCCCACTAAATTCGGGGTAAATTCTGTAGAACCTCGAGGTGCAGCTCCATGTGCCGCTTCGCTGTGTGACGACGTGTTATTAGTGTTAATGTCTTCCAGACCGAATTTCGGTCACGGCGGCCAAACTTAACGAAGACTGGCCATCTGCGCAGGAGATATTATAGTGCACAAGTATGTGTGCAAACACAAGATCAATCTCTGCTCCCTAATCCTGGTCGTCGCCGGCATGAGCGAAGAGAGATCAGGCGCAGAACCAACGGCTTTACGTGCTTATATATGTATTATTAACCTTTTCGCTGTCCCGTGATAGACACAATAGAAAATTTGGTATGTATCATGTGTTTTTTATAAATAATATGTAAAAATATATATAAACGAAATCTGGCATGGAAAAATGTTCGAATTTAGTTGTAGTTTTTCAAAAATTACTTTACTAACGGGTTCTATAATAATGGCAAAACGACATGTCATTCTACCGCAATCCTTTTACGAGACCATTGACCGACCAATGATCAACCATTATGAATTTAGCAGATTACGAACTTTTAGCAAAATGTCAATGGAATTGCAGTTACGTCGTGTCGGAATGACGTATTTACAAAAATAGCAGACTTGAATAGGGCCCCTGTTAATGTGATTAGTGTTACGTATAGTAAGTTTGGTACTGACTGCGCCGCGGCATAGTGCGGTAAGTTTTCGAGAGCCTCGGCGCGCTGCACGAAGGCGGCGAGGCGCTCATCCTGTGCCGCGAGCCGCGCCTCCAGCTCCTCGTGCCTCTTCACCAGCGCCTCTGCCTCGTCCACGGACGCCTGTGGACAAATATCATTACATTCTTAACAACCCTGCTTTAAACTGCCCCACTGCTAACTATAAGTCTCTCTGTATGAGAAGGGTTAAGCTACAGATTCAGCCAACGGGGACTCATTATTTAAATTCATCATTATGTTAGGACTCTCTATATTTGATAATGTAACTTAATAAATTTTGTTTTATTAGAGTTTAATAGTAAATTATTCGCCGTAAAACAGTCCAGGGTTTTCGCTAGTGAATCAATATAGCATTTAAATTTGGTCTACTTTAAAAATAGGGTTAATGTCACACAAATTTTGTACGAAGAACGGAAAATAATTCACGTACACTAAAACCAGAAAAGGTCCTAAATTTGAACCTTGTGGCACGCTCATTGTGGCTGATAATCGGTCGGACAGATCTACTTTCGTTGATATCAACGTGTTGTAGTCTATCGCTTAAGTAGGAAGTAACTAGACCAAGTGCAGTGTCTTGGATGCCAAAACGCTTCAGTTTTTGCAGCAGCATCTTATGGTCAACGTAGTCAAAGGCTTTAGAGAGATCACATAATAATCTAAAGACATCTTATGAATCTTAATGTACTCGAAGATATATGGAGTCTACCAACGCGCACTGGGCCATCATCGTGGACTATAGCCTCACTCTCACACTAAAAAGAGGCCGGTGCCCAACAGTGGGACAGTTTAATACAAGACTGATATTATAAGCCAAATATTAAAGTTAGTAGCGTCTCCGCACAGACAAAGAAGTTCAGCCTACATCCGACAGATGGTGCTATAATAAGCGCTTAAAATGACGCTGAATCACACAAGTGGAATTTACAAAGCGACTAAGTATATAACATACGTTCCTAACATTATCCGCCAGGCACGATCACCCACGTTGATCGGCGGATCCTCCTGTGTTGGAGGGACATCAGACCATATTCCTCCCCAGAAGTATTAAAGTCTACGTGTACGTACCCCATACTGGTTATACTCGAGATAGGCCTCATGAGCCCCAGTGGACGCGTCGATCTGGTCGCACTCGCGGTTGAAGCTGGCCAGCTGGACCAACTGCTTCAGATAAGCGTCTTTGTCTTGCCATTCTGTAAGAGACAACACGAAATAATGATTTAATTTACAATAAATAATTACATAATAATACTAATTGACATTACATATACAAACAAAATTTTTTATAATGTAAACCTAAAGAAATTAATTAACATAATAATTGAAATAAAACTTATTTATATGTATATTTCAGCGAATATTATGTACACTGCCCGTTTCGGTACTATTTCAGCGAGAGCGTAAAATTATGGTTGTCTCAAAGTGTAGTTATTTCAAAGTTCGAAATAAGCAGTAAGTATCAATAGTACTTTATACCTCTTGACTAACATTATTAAAGTGTATGTGAGTTTGTTAGTTACGTTTTCACGCCTAAACTACTCGTACAATCATCATGAAATTTCGTATACGCATTGTCAGGGGTATAGAATAGTACATAGGGTACCTTTCATCGAGAAAAAGTACTAGTGTTCTACTAGCTAGAATTTTATATAATATTAGTATAGATAGTGTTACCTTTAGCGACTGCACTATGTTCATTCTCCAAGCTTCTGATCTTATCGGCGACGTCGGTCAGCGAGGGGTTCGTAGCCAGCAGCTGCTTGCCCAGGCCTATCACCTCTTTGAACCTGAAAAGATGACAAAGAATATTAATATTAACCCTGGTTATAAACTTTCTCACTGTTGGGCATGGGCCTCTTCTCAGTATGAAGAGGTTAGGCCAAAGACCACCACGCTGGCCCAGTACGGGTTGGCAGACTTCACATATCTTCAAAAACATTATGTAGAACTCTTAGATATGTACGTTTCATCACGATATTTTCCTTCACAGTTAAAAACCAGCGATAACTATTTGTGTGCGTGCCTTTATATTCAATTCAAGATCTCTGCGAAGCCATCCAACGGTTACCCACTAATGCTATCGCTGCTTATGGAGAGATAATATAATTATTTTATGAGGCAACACAGATACTCAATTTTAGGTCTAGATCATTAGTTCCCAAAGTGGTCCAGGTGGACCCCCAGGGGTCCACGGGAGACTCGACGGGGGTCTAAGATGGCGTGACAAAAAAATGGGGATCCGCAATTTGTAATCGGGGGTCCATGAAAATGTATTTGCTTTCGATAGTGATGAACTAAAATGTTGGCTTGACTTCACCTATCACTGTAGGCAGATAATATTTTAAAAAGCTCAGCGACTGTTACTTGTAAAAACTTGCATATTCCATAATCAGTACCACCGGTCTCAAACCTACCGATGTATCGGTACAAAATTTATAAAAGAGAAAAAAGTTCATTCTTAACCAATATAAATACGAATGTCAAGGAATATGGTAGAAATGTAGATGCAGGGAGTCCACCGGAACATGCTAAATTTTGAAAGTGGTTGGTCTAGATTCTCGAATAGTGTATTACTTACACATTTCGCCAGTTATTGTTTTGGGTTCTACGTAATACACGGCGAACCCATTGTCGCCTATTGGGCACAATAACACAATTTTACCCGAGAATCGAAACCGACCTACCACATTGCAACCGCCACGCTGAAAAATATGTCTAAATTTAACCACCCGAAGCTAAAACGACTTGTATCTTGAACATAGGACCCGTGCCTAAGTGTAGCGTGGAAGTACTTACTCATCATCGTGAGCCTTGATGTCATCGAGTAGTTCTTGGTGTTGTTTGTGCAAAGCTTCGGCTGTCGCCACGTCCTTGGCGCTCGCTTCTTGTGATAGCTGTTCTCGGACTTTCTGTTGTAACAAAAATGTTAATTTTAGTTATATTGTATATTTAAGTAGTGGTCCAATGGATAGGGTGTGAGACTTACGATTGATGAAAATGTCGATAATATTACATCCGTCTTTTTTAAAAATTATACTAAACAACTTTTGTTCTACCACTTTTTACAAAACTCAATACTTTTTTCAAAACACATGTATGTTAACAATTTAAAACTTACATGCATCTGATACCGCGGTGTGTTGTTTGGTTACACCGCTGCGTTCTTTTATGACTGTGTGTAATCTCAAGTCTAAGTCGTGCTATTAGAGCAACCAATTCCAATATTTGTATTATGTATAAGAATAAAAAAATGAATTATAAAAAGCGGTATAACAAAAGTCGTTATTTATAAATAAAAAAACTAAACTAACTAAAAAAGGCGAAATATGCCAAAACAGGCGGTTACAGTTAAGTAAATAAAATCAAGACGTTTTGTTTAATAAAAATATAAAATATACATTCACTATAACAATGAATGTGTTTACAATTACTCCGTGTAAAAAACTTAAAATAATTAATTTTTCGCCTACAAAATTACGTAAATTTGCACGTAAAATGCAAAAACGTAAGCTCGTGTTACGTGACTTTTAGATTATAACAGTAGAAATCTATCCTATTTTACAGTTTAAACGAAACCTAAATAGTTATATTACAATTTGCCCGTCCCAATAATTTAAGTTATTGGTTGACAATAAAGATACCTTATTATCAAAAAAGCACTTCAAATCCTCCATACAATTTGACTATGGCGGCCGCGCACCGATTTGAATATGCGCCGCACGAGCTCTGGCATTGTCTGTCTTACGCTCAGCGCAGGCTTAAGCAAGGTATAAATAAGATACGAGTATAGTATTAAAAGTATATATGATTTTGGTCCCTAGTTGAAGTGTGGCGTGCTTATGTAGATGTATATCACTGCCACGTTATAGCTGATATCGTTTTAGGTCCTATATAATAGGAAGTCTATCGCCGCCTGCCAGACACAGTTCCAAGTTCGGTATTGACAATACTTTTTCTATTGCTATAAATGTGGTGGACAATCCGAAGGTGTGACGGGTTTCTCTTTTTCCGATAATTTAATTACTGAAACTAGTTTCAAACAAGGGTAGTACGAACCTGTGCCCAATCCTGCAGCTGTGCAGAACTGGAGCCGAAGATCTGATGTCCGACCGCAGCCTCCAGCCTGGCGCGCCTCTCCGCGGCCTGCGCGCGGCACCGCTCCCACATCTGCTGGATCTCGTGCTGACGACCTTCCACGCTCGCGCGCTCCGTCGGGTACTGGGACTTCACCCTGAATGAAGATATTGTGGTTATTGTTGTAGAATATATGGTTCGGTAGATGTAATGATTATGGTGATCGATTTAATCAGAGATTAGGTTGACACGCAGGTGATATAGTGCATAAGTGTGTGCTTCAGTCACGGCGGCCATTGTTAACAGCGACTGTAGAACACAAGTGTGTCGCAAACACAAGTTCACTTTCTGTTCCCTCATTCTCACAGTGTGATGGCACATCACCGACACGGCCGGCGATAGATCAGACTAGGACCAACAGCGCAACGTGCTTTCCGAGGCATTTACTGAGCTGCTATTGAAAATTTCTTAATAAAGAAGCTTAGTAACTTTTTGCCGCCCGATCCGGGATTCGAACCCGTAATCTCATGCACAGCAGTCGCTTTAACTACAGCTGTGTCAACGAGGCAATCAATATAACTAAACGCCTATTTTCTGGAGGTCAATGAACGCCGGGAGACTGACATTGTTAATATACTAATTATAGATAGTTAATTGCATGGCGTAATTGCTATTAACCTGTGTAGTGGTTCGCACACCGGCGGCCAGACACTATAGGTTTTCAATAATGTCTGGCATCCTAACTATTGACTGGTTAAACTATCCCATAAAGTAAATCTTTTCGAGTATTTTCGAGATATTTGAATCTGTCTCGAGTTAAGACGATTTTATTAACCTAAGTTCCGTCAAAATACTACAAACCTAAAGACTCATACATACATACATACATAGATTCACGCCTGTTTCCCAGAGGGGTAGGCAGAGACTACGGATTTCCATTTGCTACGATCCTGACACACTTCTCTGGCTTCATTGACTTTCATCACATTCCTCATACACGCCCGTCGGTTCAAGGTGCTCTTAACCTGGCCTTTGTCTAGAACGTCTCCGATCTGATCGAGAATAAGACTCAATACTCCAATAAATTATATAATAATATAGGGATCAGTATTTCAATCGCCAGATACACTAATTCTGCATTTAACATCTTCAAAGCTGTTGAATATAAAATTTAACCTATGCCAGAATCCGGCTCTACAATAGATGCTACATTTTGCATTATGTTTGACATTTGGATTAACAACTGGTTAATTTTCGAGTAAGCTATCTGACGATTGAAAAATCAACTCTAGGTATTACGATAGATATATTCTTACTTATTAACTTCATACCAAGTTATAAGGCTGCATGTAAAATAAAATAAATATAATACATTTGGAAAAGTTATGTGTGAAAAAATAATACTGCTAGAATGTCCTGACGGCACGGATGGCGCGCTTGTGCGTGCCTCGCCTCCGCCGGTGGGAGTGTTGTGGGTTGGATCTCCGCATGAGTCAATACATGCATACTGTATGGGTATTTTTTGTGGTCATTTTTTTTATAATAATAAGTTAAGTAATAGATTATTTTTCTCTGGTTACGTATCCTTGAAATTTTCTAATTATTTGTTAGTTGTAAAATTGTATGCAGCTGGCTTGACGTCCGTGCGTAACGGTGGTCTCCATTGAAAATCAGCGTTGCGACATGACGTCAGTTTTATCGCAATATCAATGCTGAATGGAGACCATTTGTTGCCACAATAGCATAACGTGTATCTATTTTTTACTTACGAACCCTTTATTAAATTGTCTTTTTTATTATTTCGTTGATATTTTGTAAGAAATATATGTAGTCATATTTCTTTGTGGCAATAAAGAATGATTTCTTTCTTTCTAAATACTGTCACAATTCATTGAAATTAAACTGCTATATACGGATTTTATCGCGTTGTTTATTTGACACTTTATTACAACATTTTGAAAATTGTTACACTACTACTACTATTAAACTTTACTAATTAAATTATTATTAAAACTATTAAACCTATTTAGATTTAATTTAATTTTACACTTTCCCCGACGTTTCGGTTGCTTTACAGCAGCCATGGTCACGGGGAGATTCCCAAAAATTATTAAATAAAGAATGAAAAAATGTATAAAGTGTAAAATAAACAACGCGATAAAATCCGTATATAGTAGTTTAATTTCAATAATTTATTAATTTGAGTCATAAAATAACACTTATGTAAAGTCAAAAGGGTTAGCGAGTTTACTGAATTTACATTTAAGTTGGTTGCTGGGTTCGAGCAAAAGATTGAGAAGATACTCACAAAAAACTCAGAGCCACTCTTTTAAATCACCAATATTTCTATATTTAAATCCAAATATATCGTATAAATAAATGTGTTGATCCCGTCAAATTGCGTAGCGATTTGACGGGGTCAATTTGTGCTGTTTCATATTATCCTTAGTTAAATGTGAATGTAATAATAATATTCTACTACATACACACAACACCATCTAGCCCAAACTAAGCAGAGCTTGTACTATGGGTTCTAGACAATGGATAAACATACATATATACTTTTTTTTTTTGTAAATACGTACATATTATACATAGAAACACCCAGACCAAGACAAACACACAAATGTTTGACTTGTGCGGGAATCGAACCCGCGACCTCGGGCGTGGCAGTCGGTTACACTAACCACTACGCCATCGAGGCCGACATGGATGTGCATGGATAGCGCTAAGATAATTAAATTATTATTAAATCTATTTAGATTAAATTTATTTTTACACTTTCCCCGACGTTTCGGTTGCTTTTCAGCAGCCATGGTCACGGGGAGACTCCCCGTCAATGAATAATATTCGCGTAAATAGAAGACAATATTATTTAATTGATCACATAGTCAATACGCTTTTATTCAATAATTCATCATCTATATATGCAAATTATGTATAATAATAATAATAATAATATCAGCCCTGTATTAAACTGTCCCACTGCTGGGCACGGGCCTCTTCTCATTGTGAGAAGGGTTAGGCCGTAGTCCACCACGCTGGCCTAGTGCGGGTTGGCAGACTTCACATATCTTCGAGAACATTATGGAGAACTCTTAGACATGCAGGTTTCCTCACGATGTTTTCCTTCACCGTTAAAGCAAGCGATAACTAATTATTAAATACGCATATAACTTCGAAATGTCAGAGATGCGCGCCTTGGGTTCGAACCCGAGACCTCTGCGTGGCAGTCCAATGGTTTTCCACTAGGCTAGGCTATATATATATATAATGTATACAGGCTAAAATTGCCCAGCTTGTGTGATTGGTCAAATTCCAAAAGAAGAAGTGAGATGTAAGAAAACGTATTCGGTATATTTAGATTTCTAAATAAATCTAAATATTTAACCAGACATCGAATGTGTTACTAAAAACGCTTTGTATAATTTCATTATCCGGTAGCTAATAAGGATAAAAGTCTTACCTACTTATAGCAAACAAACGAAAAATTTTGAAAATTTAATCAATTGCCTAACATACTATAACATTTTAATATATTATTCGTCACAAATAAACACTAAATTAAAGTTAATATATACATTGAAATTAAACTGCTATATACGGATTTTATCGCGTTGTTTATTTGACACTTTATTACAAAATTTTGGAAATTTTTACACTACTAAGTACTACTATTAAACTTTACTTTACTGCGTAAATAGAAACACCAATGATTAAATTATGTTCGGGTACTTTGAAATAACTACACTGGAACATTGAGACAACTGCCATCTTAGTCTCCCCGTGACCATGGTTGCTGAAAAGCAACCGAAACGTCGGGGAAAGTGTAAAAATAAATTAAATCTAAATAGTTTAATAATAATTTAATTAGCTTAAAAATTAGTAAAGTTTAATAGTAGTACTTAGTAGTGTAAAAATTTCCAAAATTTTGTAATAAAGTGTCAAATAAACAACGCGATAAAATCCGTATATAGCAGTTTAATTTCAATGAATAATATTCGCGTAAATAGAAGACAATATTAATATATACATACTAAGAATAAACATTAAATTTTTTTTAAATAGCCTGGAAATGCATTGCAACCACATTTCGATACTGTTTTACTTGTCAACAACACAGGTGCTACTCAGAATTACTAGACAGAAATACCTAACAACGCTATTCTCGATATGTGAATCGAATCCAAGACCTCACGCACAATTGTCGCATTCACTAAGGCTGCGCCACCAAGGCAGTCCCTATACTGAGTTCGCTAACATAGATCAATGTCACAGATTGTAACAAAATACTGGCTAGATGCACTCCTAAGTCCATATACAAGAGGGTAAGCACTCACGAGTCGGCCAGCAGCCCGATGGTGTGGACCTTCTCTCGCAGCGGTTCCAGCTCTCTCTCCAGCTGTGCGTGTCTCCTCTGCAGCGCGCGCACAGTTCTCAAGTCCTGTGCTGGTGCCGAGCTGGCTGCTAACTGCTGCTCCTTCTCACCCATCCAGTCTAGGGCCTCGTCGCAGGTGCGTGAGAATAGCTCCACGCTAGAAACAAGTTAAAAATATTATATTGTGTTACAATACCGCAAATATAATAAATAGTCAAAATTAAAATCAAAAATCATACAAATCATAATCAATAACACATTTTTATCAAATTCATATATTTTATTTTTGCAGAAAACACTGTTACAATGTTGTTATTAAATGTTCATGTTTCAAGAGTTTTTTTACCGTAAGGCGTGCAAAATGTACAGATCGCGCAATCTATGATGGCCGGACTGAACATAGCGTCTCCGAATTGTTGCGCATGTACAGTCTGTCAGTCAGTACGGATTGCATCCCGCCCCCGCCCCCTGTCACCAAAGAGACCTAAAACTTACAACTGCGACCCCACTCGCGCAATGTTCAGACCGGCCATCATACAGTGCGCGAGCTATATATGTCGGCGCAAGTCCATATAACCAATTATTTTTACATCAATTTACTTCTAATTGACTTATAATCAGGTCTCTATTTATTTACTAAGATTATTTTATGATTACCACATTGTTTATGCGAGTGTTACCAGTTATTGCAAGAGTTTTAATGGTTTGTTGTTTGTTTGTTCGAGACGACAATCTATTACTAACTATAATTAAAACATTCATTTTGAAGTAATTAAGCAATTGCTAAATTCATAACTTGATTTTTTAGCAATAACGAATTAATTTCTATTTTATTTTGTTGAGTTCAAAGTAATTCAAATACTTTCAAGTTTAAGATTAAATTGAAGAGTCAAACAGTCGGTTATTAAACATTTGAACTGAAATTAAAATATTCTAAATAAAAAACGATTGTTGATTTTTGTAAAGAATTAACGTAATTAAATTAGCTATTAAGGAAGTGTGTGTTAAAATAATAGTGATATATGTAACATCTTTGTACCGTGCTTCTAGAATAAATAAATAAGTATTGTGATCGTGTATTGACCTCCCTACGCCCGCCATCTTGAGCGCGTTTGGCGTTGTAAAGTCAAGCATTCTATTACGAGTTCTCACGGAGGCAAGACCGCTTCCCAAATTGTAATCTTGTGGGTACTAAATTTAATATTGATTTTACTTTGTGTTAAGTATCGTTGTACCGTTAGTAGTTCGACTTACCGCTCAATAGGCGCTACTGGCAAAATTAAAAGTCGCAAGCGTTTGTTGCACGGGCTACCTATATAAGGTCCATGAACTTTATGTTTTGTGTGAAAAATATAGGCACGTTTTAGAACAGACTTAGTGGTTTTATTTAATTCCCTAGTCATCAGTGCAGTTTCGTGTACCTAATTACACCATAATACAAGTACCAGAAGGGTGCTTGTACACTTTGCTTTACGTAGCTAAGATTAAGATTGTGCTTAAGAATTATAAGTGTTTATTATCGAAAGCGTGTTTCATTACTTTCATTATATGCAATGAGTGATCCATCTATTGAGAACAGTGAACAGCTCTACTAACGTCACAGCTTTTAAAAACCCTGCTGGTCCTTATGCTTCGTTATATAGAATCAAAGTTTATCAAAATGACATTGAAATATATAAAATTAGATAAAAATATTTTAAGATATTAATTATTTATTTAATAATAATACTAAAATGATTTCAAAGTCAATAATAATTAAGTTATTTCAATGTGATTCCTAGAATTATCATATTACATTAACAGATTATTTATTTAAAAGATGTATGTATAATTGTTCTATTACTTGATGTCACTGTGAGGTCTTAAGATTGGAAAAGATATCGTTTAAATAGTCGTTCAAGTTATAATAACATTAGGTTAATTTGTAAGAGAGGTTACTAAATTTAAAAGTAAAAAAAAAATTATGTTAGTTGCTAGTTTGAGGCAAAGATTTGAGTCTATGATTACTCATTGAAATTAAACTGCTATATACGGATTTTATCGCGTTTTTTATTTGACACTTTATTACAAAATTTTGAAAATTGTTACACTACTACTACTATTAAACTTTACTAATTTTTAAGCTAATTAAATTATTATTAAACTATTTAGATTTAATTTATTTTTACACTTTCCCCGACGTCTCGGTTGCTTTTCAGCAGCCATGGTCACGGGGAGACTAAGATGGCAGTTGTCTCAATATTCCAGTGTAGTTATTTCAAAGTACCCGAACATAATTTAATCATTGGTGTTTCTATTTACGCAGAATGAGCTCAAAGTATCATGAAGTCTAGCTGTGGTTTGCTTCTTCTGTGATTACTGTTAGAAACTCCACGCCACACTTTCTCATCTCTCACTCATCTGTATTTAATTATTTTAAATGTAATTGTAAAATTATTTGTCGTTTTATACATATTTTTATATTAGCTTAATTATTGTAATAATAATATATAAAATACTTCACTTCAATCTTTGCGGAAACGAACTAACTTAATAAATAATCCGGCTATCGAACCCGCTGCATACACAAGCACAATAAATCGGGACTAATTAGGCTATTAAGAGCTGGTATAGTAAATAGTCTACCTGGAAGCTCCTTCCAAACTCTTTTCTTTCTGCTGCTTGAGTCTTAGCAGTCGGTCCCACTGCTGCCTTAACTGCTGTCGTCTGGCAGTAGCCTTGGCAGCCTGGCTGTGCTTCGCTGCCACAAGCTCCTCAGCGGCTGCGTCTATGTGCTCCAAGCGTTTGGACGCCGCTGAGAGATCCGTCACGAATTTCTAGAAGCAAAATAAAATGATGAGTTGTTGCTAATAGCAGTATCTGATTAATTCATCAGATAGAAAATAGTAGAATCAGTAATCAATATACTTATTTGAAGTATGCCAAAATTTATTTGAAAGATACGTTTTCTATGTCACACACATTCGAAGTCAATACACATTTAATGTTAATATAGACACTCAAAGTTAAGATATACATTCGAAGTCAACATATACATTTAAAGGTAACACAGTTTCGAAGTCAATACACATTAAATGTAAAGATATACATTCAAAATGTATTATAAATTCAAAATCAACATATGAATTCGGAATAAATATACACATACGAAGTCAACAAACATTCGAAGTCAATTCAATATTAGACATTTAAAGTCAACTTATAAATTTGAAATCAACACACATATTCGAAGTCACCGCACACATACCTCATACTTCCTCTTGGCGGTATCAACGCTGTCTTCAGCATCATCAGCTCGCAGCATCTTCTCTTTATCCTTGATCCACTTGTCGAAGTCATCGCACTCAGCGAAGAAGCTGTAAAGCTTGATGGCATCTTCAAGCTGCGCGCGGCGAGCCGCAGACAGGGTTAGCAGCTCATCTGCAGAAAAGAGATAATTACTAATAAACATAGGCTTCAAAGTCAAAAATAATTAATTAATTTAACTCACAAAGTAACACTTATGAACATCGATATATAATAGGTTAGTGAGTTTACTAAGTTACTGAAGCTACATTTAGGTTAGTTGCTAGGTTCAGGCAAAGGGTTTGAGCCTATGAGAGAAAACTTGTAAGAAACTTTCATACAGTGGACTGTATTCTTGAGAGGATAGGCAGGAGTGTATCAGACGCATATTTCCTAAACTAAGGCTTTAGGTCCAACAGAGGGCGAGCTTATTGCCATCTATCAGGTACTGTTACAGACCCTGTGCTGTATTTATTGACCCAAAATCTCAGTAACACTGCTTGAAACGGAAATCAAACCCGAAACTATTTACTCAGCAGCCGCATAAGAACCGTGCGCTACTGAGGCGCATAGAGATTATCTATCTCAAGATTACACAATACGTCATACATTAATAATAATTCCTGTGTCACGGGGGAGTTTACAAACATTCAAACAACGGACACAAAGAACAGCCTGGTACAACCATTTGTGGGTCACACAAATTTTTGTCCCGTATGGGGATCGAACCCACAACACGCGGCGCAGTGGCAGTGGCCAAGCGACCACTTTAACTACTACACCATCCGTGCAGTCCTATATTTCATTAAAAAACCATGAAATTAGATATAGAACTAGTTCTACACGTAAACTTTAAAAACTCTTATACAAAAGCTTTGTCCGTACGTCCGTCCGTCTGTTATACAACTCTCAACTCAAGAACCGTAAGAGCTAGAGACTCGCGGTCAACGCCATTCGACTCAGCACAGTCGATATACCCCCGAAATTACTATGACCTTTGACCTCTGACCTCAAAGGTCACGTGATATCACGTGACCTTTGCATATTACTTGAACCATTTTTTCGAACTCTTAGATTTACGGCAATTCATTGCCAATTCTCACTTATAATAATATTGTCTTACGTTTGCGTGAATGTTATTTATTGATATAAAGTAAAATATAATATAGTTTAATTGCAACACAAAAGAAATAGCCTGGTGGACAACCATTGGACTGCCACGCAGAGGTCTCGAGTTCAATCCCAAGGCGCGATCCAAACTCTGACTTTTCAAAGTTATGTGCGTATTGAATAGTAAATTATCGCTCGCTTTAACGGTGAAGGACATCTGCATGTCTGAGTTCTACATAATGTTCTCGAAGATATGTGAAGTCTGCCAACCCGCACTGGGCCAGCGTGGTGGACTATGGCCAAACCCTTCTCACACTGAGAAGAGGCCCGTGTCCAGCAATGGGACAATTTAATCTTCTTCTCTCTTAGCCTTTATTATTCCCAAGTCACTTGGGGTCGGCTTTTCTGGTCTAACCGGATTTGACTGGATATCAGGTTTTACACGGAGCGGCTGCCACCTGACCTCCGCAACCCGAAGGATAACGATACCCTAAGGCTAGACCAGTGTCAGGATATTAGAGGGTACTGACTTTCCCAATAACGACTGCTATAGATGTTCATGGCAGCCGGGACCGACGGCTTAACGTGCTCTCCGAGGCACGGAGCAGGCGATAATTGTCAATCAATACGCACATCATTTCGAAAAGTCATATAACTTCCGAAAGTCAGAGGTGCGCGACGGTTCGAACCTGAGACCCCCTGCATTGCAGTTTGTTGGTCTCCCCACTGAGCTATCGCTGACAATTTACACAATTTAATACAGGGCTGATATTATTATAATGTGTATGATACATACCGTAGTCTTTCTGTATATCGCTCATCCTGGTCTCGACGCTGGCTGTTCTCTGCTGCGGTACTGTAGCGCGGCTGGTTCTTCGAGCTGATGGTTTGTTTCGCTTGACTGGCACCACTTGCTTCACCAGAACTGTCTTCTTAACTCGCTGGACTGAGCGGACCTTCTCGGGGCGGCGGACTTGCACCTGGAAGGGAATTCAGGGTTAAGATCTTATATGTTGAGGATATGAGATGATTAATTACATAAATTAGTCGTCTGAAAGTACGGTTGTGGTTCGAAAACTCATACCTAAGCATACTGCAAATAGAGAGGTATCCACTTGAACGCATTACGCGCAATAGCGCTATCCATGCACATTCACATTTAACTAAGGATAATATGAAACAGCACAAATTGACCCCGTCAAATTGCGTAGCGATTAACTCATTATTTTTGTTAGAATAGAATAGTTGTTTTTTTATTAGATCAAATCATTTATTTATACGATATATTTGGATTTAAATATAGATATATTGGTGATTTAAAAGAGTGGCTCTGAGTTTTTTGTGAGTATCTTCTCAATCTTTTGCTCGAACCCAGCAACCAACTTAAATGTAAATTCAGTAAACTCACTAACCCTTTTGACTTTACATAAGTGTTATTTTATGACTCAAATTAATAAATTATTGAAATTAAACTACTATATACGGATTTTATCGCGTTGTTTATTTTACACTTTATACATTTTTTCATTCTTTATTTAATAATTTTTGGGAATCTCCCCGTGACCATGGCTGCTGTAAAGCAACCGAAACGTCGGGGAAAGTGTAAAATTAAATTAAATCTAAATAGGTTTAATAGTTTTAATAATAATTTAATTAGCTTAGAAATTAGTAAAGTTTAATAGTAGTAGTAGTGTAACAGTTTTCAAAATTATGTAATAAACTGTCAAATAAACAACGCGATAAAATCCGTATATAGTAGTTTAATTTCAATGAATAATATTCGCGTAAACAGAAGACAATATTATGAATAAATGATTGTTAACGTTTGACTTTTGAAAGTAAAATAAATGTAACTCACCGGTACAACTCTCGGTTCGATCTCTCTGACATAGTTGGCGGGTACGAATCCGTCGGTTCTGTCGGCCTTCCGTACCGACCACCAGTCCGGGTTGGTCTTGTTGATCAAGAACATCACCTCGCCCTTCTGCATGGAGATACCCTGACCAGTGAACGGGTATAGAGCTTTAACCTGTAAAGAAGATATGTATATTAAAAACATATACTGGTGACAATATAAATGCACTAAGCGGTTCCAAAAGATTTTTTTCCTGCGGCGCTCAGGTTGTGTAATGAGCTCCCTGCCGTTGTTTTCCCACAAGACTACAGTATGGGGTTCTTCAAAAAGGGAGTTGAAAGGTTTTTACAGTCGTTGGAGAGGGCAATCCGAGGGTTCCGCTATTTCCAATTATTTTATTACGCTAAGGAATTACTCTTATTGTGAATGATAAAAGAATTTGAAATTTTGAAATTTTGTGTCTGGTTATGCTGCTGATCATACCAAATGAAAGTACAATAGAATCCATAAAATCAGACGTCATGGTAATTAAAAAACATCATGGTAATTATCTGCACAATTAACTAAGTAATAGTTAATTTATACTATATAATTCAATCCAAAATGTGCATGTTGTAACGTAATGTGTAAAACTGTACGCATGGCGCATACAATACGAAGTTATCCTATTATAAATAATATTTGTAAAAATAATATTTGCATGCCGAAATTGGCTAAACGTGGTTAATACAAAATTAAATTCAACTCAGTACGCAATTACTTAAATTATTTATTCGTAAAGTAGACCTATTTAACAAGCCTATAGCCTTCCTCGATGAATAGGCTATCCAACACTAAAATAATAATAATAATAAAGCATTTATTTCCTCTCTCACACAGAAAATTACAGACAAAACAATAAATAACTTAGGCTAAGATAAACATTTCTTATATAGTGGAAATCTGCGTGAGAGACTGGTATCTGTACTAGGATACACCTGTATGACAGATTACCAGCCTCTCCTAACTCTGGACAGCCGGAGCCGGATAATCTTTCTATTCGAACCAGTAGTTTCTGAGATTAGCGCGTTCAAACAAACAAACAAACATACAAACTTTTCAGCTTTATAATATTTATTCTTAGCTGACCCTCGCACCTTCGCCTGCTTCACCATAGAGAATTTTCCTCGTAATTACAATATTTTTCATGGATGCTCTGCTCCTATTGGTCGTAGTGTGATGTAATATAGCTTATAGCCTTCCTCGATAAATGGGCTATCCAACACTGAAATAATTTTCGATTCGAACCAGTAGGTCCTGAGATTACCGCGTTCAACCAAACATACTCTTCAGCTTTATAATATTAGTGTAGATTGTGGTCTGTGTTACCTTAGGAAGCCACATTTCATGCAATTAAATTCTATTCTGGTTCTGGCAGTGTTATAAAACTACGTTAGATGCAGTGGTGTACCTGCGGTACGCTCCTCTCCTCCGTGACGGTCCTGTGTTCGAGTCTCTCGACGGGCTCCTCCTCCCACACTTCGGTGGGCACCAGCCGCGACTCGTTCACCCATTCCTCTTCCTCTATCGTGGGTGTTGACTCCACTTCCGTTGGCAACTGGAAAGGAGAAGAAATATATTATAATTCGATATTAATTTCGATTATTTGAAAGATGGTGATCGGGTGAATTAGGTTTATAGGTCATTTTTATTATGCTATTGTGAACGCACGTCCAAATTTTACAGTTTTGCATATTTATATATTTTACTTCAATATAAACAATAATTATGAAGCACGCAGTATTCTTTCAATTAGCGTATAATTAATTATTAGTCCAGCTCGGCGCTGTAGGCGGTGATCTCCTCGTGAGACGTACCTGCAGACAAGTGATGCCAGCGGCGTGCAACCTCGCAGCATGAGCACTGAGCGCGTCCAGCTCGGCGCTGTAGGCGGTGATCTCCTCGTGCAGGGCGCGGTGGCGCGCCAGCAGGGCTCCGGCCGAGGGGGCGTCGCGCCCGCAGTCCTCCGTCGCCACGAGGGGGCGCTTCTCCTTCATCCACGACTCAGACTCGTTGGCGTCGCCGTAGAACTGGGGAGAGACGAATGTTAATGAGCTAAACAATTACATGACATTACATCTTTGAATATCCTAACTGATCCTTTTCTATCCTATCCTACTAATGCTAAAATAATAATTATTAAGTAAACGCGTGACTCGCTTATTGCTTAATAAGGTGTTCGGTTATATTACACCGAACAAATATTATTTTCTTATATATAAAATTCTCGTGTCATAATGTTAGTTACAATACTCCTCCGAAACGGCTTGACCGATTATTATGAAATTTTATATGCATATTTAGTAGGTCTGAGAATCGGCTACTATCTATTTTTCATACCCCTTAGTGATAAAGTAAACATAAAAAAAAGAAAAATTACTTTTGACAGAACGAAGTCTGTCGTAGCAGCTAGTAATTTATAAATGTAAAAGTTTGTGAGGTTGGATAGATGTTTATTATTCTTCCACGCAAAAACTACTGAACGGATTTTGATGAAACTTTACAGAACAACATATAGGCTACGTTAAAATCTATCCTAACATAAATCTACATTAACGCGACCGAAACCGCGGACTAAATCTAGTATTATAATTACTTGTTAATATACTAATTTACTTGTTTGTTAAGCTTTTACGTCTTACTGACAATTATCGCCTGCTCCGTGCCTCGGAGAGCACGTTAAGCCGTCGGTCCCGGCTGCCATGAACATCTATGGCAGTCGTTATTGGGAAGTCAGTGCCCTATAATATCCTGACACTGGTCTATCCTTAGGGTATCGTTAGCCTTCGGGTTGCGGATGTCAGGTGGCAGCTGCTCCGTGTAAAAACTGATATCCAGTCAAATCCGGTTAGACCAGAAAAGCCGACTCCAAGTGACTTGGGAATAATAAAGGCTAGGGAGAAGAAGACGCTTTCATGACTTAAATACTATACCAATCACCATGAAGTTTCACATACACGTGATCAGGGGAACAGAAACGGACATAAGGTACCTTTTACCCAGGAAAATGTACTGTTACTAACCTAACGTACATTTACACAAGCAAAACCGCGAGCAAAATTTAGTATATCACATACAGGCTGATTTTGAAATCGTGTAATTCCTTTTAACCACACATTCTGAGCAGCGATAGCTCAGTGGGGAGACCAACAGACTGCAATGCAGAGGGTCTCGGGTTCGAGCCCACGTCGCGCACCTCTGACTTTCGGAAGTTAAATGACTTTTCGAAATGATGTGCGTATTGATTGACAATTATCGCCTGCTCCGTGCCTCGGAGAGCACGTTAAGCCGTCGGTCCCGGCTGCCATGAACATCTATGGCAGTCGTTATTGGGAGAGTGTCGACACAAAAGATCCCACTGGGTCGAAGTGTCGCCGGTCTGCACTGACTGGCCCCCACATAACATAAGTAATAAGTATTAAAACCTAGGAGCAATATATGAATATCTGAGCTCTGAATTAGTTATATTCAGCAACTCAAATACATGCTACATATTATAAAAATCACTATAAATTCTCACCTGGTGTGCTTCGGCAGCATCAGCTAACTGCTTCTCCCTAGCAGCAGCCAGCTCTCGCAGGATCTGCCACTGCTTGTTCAGAGATGTCAGGCGACGCTCAATCTCCATGCTTTTTGGATGCTTAGCGTCGATCAGGCTGCAATAAAAGTATTTATATAGTCTCGAACACTTGAATCTTGTAGGGTTAAGAATCCCATAGCAGTTGGGATACATATTGCCTTGTAATAACTTTTTAGATGAAAAGTTATTATGGGGCAATAAGTATTGAATTGAATTACAGGTGCAGGATTAACTATTCCATTGAGGAATATACATACACACGTAGATTCATGCCTGTTTCCCAGAGGGGTAGGCAGAGACTACGGATTTCCATTTGTTACCATCCTGACACACTTCTCTGGCTTCATTCACTTTCATCATAATACCCTTTAATACTCTCTACAAAATGCTGTCTGCAAGATACGTCTTGCCTTATACCTACGAACGATCGTAGGTATAAGGCAAGACGTATCTTGCAGGCAGCATTTTGTAAAGCTCGAAATTTTAACAGTGCCGAGTCTATACATACTGGTTTTGTTAACCAATTTTGCGAAATACGTTTACAAATATGAAACGGAAGATGAACGCCAGCTAAAAGAAAACACGCGTAGAAAAGATTTTCAGTGTAGGAATATACATCTAAATTGAACAGTCAAGCATAGCAGTTATTACAGCGCTATTAAAATGTTTAATAAGTTACCCGTTGGTTTGAAGGGCTTGCTATATGAAAGTAGTTTCAAAATAAGCTCAAGACGTTTCTGCTGGAAGGGTGTTTATATTCTCTGGATGACATGCAAAACTGTATTTACCGTGAAGTGGAACAACAATAATAATTATAATTATTACAACAATTTTTATTTTCAGAAAATAATTTACTACAATTAATTAAAAATTTTACTATTTCATATTTTTATTGACATTGTTATTTTGCAAAGTGCTTTTTTTTTGGATTATAATTAATTATAGGCAACTGACTATTCTCTTGACATATATGTTTAATGGTGTATGTGTAATGTTTAATGTCATGGAATTGGAATAATTATAATAATATGTTACTGTATAAATATTTTTATAAGTATGCATTCAAACACAATGTGAAAATTGTTTATAAATAAAGTTTGATTTGATTTGATTTCATATAGATGATGTCGATCAGGTTCCCATAGCTACAGGTCAGGTTAAGTAAAATTGATTTCCGTCTATTATATGAAAATATCCTAATAGTAATAATATAATCTTTTAGGATGATTAAATATATCAATAGTATCCATGGAGAAAAAGACTAAGTATCTAGCTGGAATAATATACTATACTGTTGGGCATATATATACCCCAGTATTAACAATATCTGTACCAGTTGAGTTACACAAATACCCCAATACCAGAGCAATATGCGTACCAATTGGGATACACAACTACCCTAACAATAAAAAATATTTCTAACTGCTGGGGTACACAAATGCTCCCAGTAAAATCATGATACTTAACTGCTGGACACACATAGCAGTATCCCTAACAGATGGGGTAGACTGACACCCATGAACTGGGGTAAGTGCCGTGGTACGTACCTGTGGCCCTTGGCGCGGTGGCGCTGCGCCACGTGGTCGCGCGCCCGCAGCTCGTGCAGCAGCGCCGTGTGCTTCTGGCGCAGCGCCAGCACGGCGCGCAGCTCCTTGGCCGCCACGTCCGCGCGGCAGATGCGCTGCTTCTCCGTCACCCAGCCTGCCATCGCCGGTGTTCATTATTATCCTAATCCCTTCTATTATTCTCTACTCGGTATGGAAAAGCGGAGCCTCCTAACACAGACATTGAATGCTTAAAAGGAGACTCCACCAATTAATTTTCAGGAAATTTATTGATAATGGAAAACTACAATGTTGAATGGCTTTTGAATTTTCTGAATAATATGTAGTTCAAATATGAGTACTTTATAATAAACTAGTAACCCACCCCGGTTTCGCCCGGGTATATTTGTTATATCTCTACGGGATAAAACAGCATTTTCGATAAAAACTCCCAGGCGGCTCGACATTTGCCAACATTTTCAACAATTATCGTCATATTTCAACCAATTTACACGAAACCCAAACCTTCAAAATGACACAACATCACGAATACATGAACAAGTTCCGTCTTTATATTTATCGCAAGGATAGCGTGGTTTAGGCGACCAGCTCGCAATGAACCTAAATGAGATTAACTCTGCCACGGGATAAAAATTATCAACTTGTCAAGAATCTGTGTGTCCAATGTGCCCTACCCACTGCCACTTCAGCTTGGCAATCCGGAGAGCTATGTCGACAATTTTAGTTTTTTTTGCATGCTCTCATTTCTGATTGGATCCCGCAAGAAACTCCGAATATAGGTAGAAGGCTCAAGGTCACTCAGAGGGCGATGGAAAACCATCGCTCTCCAAATGTCCTGGAGCCTTCTAGTAATACGCATAGTAAGCGACTACGTCACTAATCCGTATGTCATCACTGGCAACATACACTGGTCAAAGACTTTTGTCTTGAGACACTGCGGTAATTATTATAGTAATAAAATATTCTACCACTAATTAGCATTTGTAACGGGCAACCCTACTGGATAGTATGCGCCGCACACGCACATCTCTCCCACTCTCAGTCAGTCGCGCCCCGCCACAGACCGGGAACCGCACGCGCCTGCACGCGTGCGGGCGTACCTACTATTAATCTTTCCGTACACGGCAGAGCCCCAAATTACCCGAAATCTAATGTATAGTGTTGAGTTCGTAACATGTCAACTGCATTTAAGTGTTTTGATAAATAAAGAACTTTTTACCACTAAACATTTCAAATACCTTGCCAAAAAGGATTAAATAGCTTATAGCACATTGAAATTAAACTGCTATATACGGATTTTATCGCGTTGTTTATTTGACACTTTACTACAAAATTTTGAAAATTGTTACTCTACTATTACTATTAAACTTTACTAATTTTTAAGCTAATTAAATTATTATTAAACTATTTAGATTTAATTTATTTTTACACTTTCCCCGACGTTTCGGTTGCTTTTCAGCAGCCATGGTCACGGGGAGACAGACAGAGACGGGAGCTTATAGCACAGTTATGATTCATTCTTCGGTATGGAATTAATTCTTGAGAAATTTGACTGGACTCTGGACTCTGGACTCTGGACTGAAATTATTTATATAAACGAAAGCAACAATCATAATTTATGATTCGGTCTTGCATTTAATAGGGTGGTTATCTATGTTTAATTATGTTAAGCATTTTACACGCAATAGCAAATAATATGAAAGAAATCCTTTCTGTGCAGTAATATGTCAAAATTTGAAATGAAATGTTTATTTATTTGCATGAAACATGGTAGTAAGTTGTTCAAATTGTACATGATAAAAAATGTCCACATATTTCGCCGGTTTACCCGACATGCAAAGAATTTATAATAGTTATAAGTAGCAACAAAAACTTAAAATCAATAATTTTTTGATGATACGTAGGTCCTAATATTAAGCATACATTTTAAAGTCATCTCAAAGTAAGATTTGAATGTAATGTCAATAATTCATATAAACACAATGTTCGAGCCTCCATACACCCGAACCGCCGTGCGCCGTGACGTATGTCATCGAACCGGTTCTCGGCCGCCGCCGGCGTCGCTCCTCCATGTTGCCACACACCATACGAGACCTAGGAGCGAACGCACGCTCACCGCGACGTGTTTTTTTTATATAATTATTTTATGTAGCAATTAAATATACAGTCCGCTACTCCTGCGTTATTATTTGTTGAGACTCCTGGGGCTGCTTAGTTTTGGGGCTCGGCACACACACACAATAAAAATAAAAAATAAAAATGTGTATAACGTCAAGTAAAATATCATTAAAGTGTCTCAAATCAAGATTTGTAACAATTCATCTACCTTATAAAAACATTTCTCTAATAACCAATCACTTAGTGCTTTCTTGAATTTTCCATTTGGCAATGCCCTTATACATTTTGGGATTTGTTGTAAAATGCAGCAATTATTATTTCAAGTTTGGACATCTAGCTGTGTCCTTTGCACGCTTGCACTCCAATAGCGTCTACTTCTCATTGTGTGTCTCATTATTTATCCTACCTCCCTCTTTTGTCTTCCGTCAATGGCACTTAATAACAGTGCTATTTATTTTTGAGTGTATATTAAAAGCATTTTTAGATTTTACGTCACTAATAACATTCTGATGATAATAACAAAAATAGAAGTGAGTGAACTATATACTAATAATAATAATAATAACTATAATATTATTCTACCACATACAACACCATCTAGCCCAAACTAAGCAGAGCTTGTACTATGGGTACTAGACAATGGATAAACATACATATATACTTTTTTTTTGTAAATACTTACATATTATATATTATATATTATATAGAAACACCCAGACCAAGACAAACATCTATATTCATGCACACAAATGTTTGACTTGTGCGGGAATCGAACCCGCGACCTCAGGCGTGGCAGTCGGTTACACTAACCACTACGCCATCGAGGCTCGTGTACTGTTTTGTTTGTGTTACCTTCTTCTTCATCATGGTCTTCAAGGAACTGGTAGAGGTTCCTCGCGTCTTCCAGGCGTGCCTTGCGGTCTTTGGCAGCCGCTACCAAGCTGGGGACCAAATAAAATCATTAGCACCATACACTAGCTGTTTATAAATTTATTTGTATTTGCAAACAACTGATTGAAGCCGAATGTTTGTGTTAGGAGTGACGTTCATAGTGAAGGCCGCGGGCGGAAGAACGGTGATCGCCCGTCCACCAGCCATTGAGTCGGAGCGATGCCCTCTGTCGTGCCGGGACGTTGCTCGGGAGTTGTCGTCCGCAGGCATTTCTTGCCTGCATTGAGCACTGCTGAGTGGATCACTGATGTAGTTTCAGTTCCAGCGACCCACCTACCATTCAAGGCAGCGAGTTGGCACACCGTGGTTTGTTTAGTCGCTAGTATCCGGGATTAACCATCTTTCCCCGGACAAGTCCGATATACCCTCTCCACTCCGCTTTTCTCGAGGAAAGTGAAAATTAAATAGCATTTGCACATCTTAAAACAAGTGAGAAACAGACATGAATTGCCGTAAATCTTAGAGTTGGAAAAATGGTATCAGGTGACCTTGAGGTCAAAGGTCATAGTCATTTCAGCAATATATCGACTATGATGAGTCGAATGGCGTTGACCACGAGTCTCTAGCTCTTACGGTTCTTGAGTTGAAATTTTGTATAACAGACAAACGGATGGACGGACGGACAAAGCTGTTGTATAAGAGTTTTTCAAACTGTAAAAAACGTAAGTCAATGTGCGGGCTTGTGATTGTAAGTCGAATACCATCGTCATCATCTCAGCTGAAAGACGCCCACTGTTAGACATAAGCCTGTCCAAGGTTCTTCACCCAGACCGACCTTAGACCGTCCGAATTCAACTGGTTTCAGTAACCCTTACAAGGTCTTCAGTCTACTTTGTAGAGCCTTGCTGCGTCTTCAGGTCCGCGGCCGTCACTCCAGAATCTTTCTGCCTCAATGGCGCAATGCCCTAGGTGCACCTACCTATCATAAGCGTCTTCAAGCTGTGTGAGCTGCTGCGTGAGCTGCAGCTTGGGCTGCGGCGGTCCGTCGGCGGCGCCGCCGTGCCGCACCAGGCGCCGGATGCTCTCGTCTACAGCGCCTAGCTGCAGCTCCTGGAGAGCGTGAGCTTGGAGTAACCGCTCCACGTCCACCAGGTGACGTCCTACGTCTTCTGATTGGAATTGAGCCTGTGGAGAAAGAGAGTAATTTTTGTACTTACTTCTAAAGGCAGGATAACGGCTTCCCTCTTACTTTTCCACTAGTTTACTAGTCTCTCCTAAAGCTTTTAATTCAATCAATTCAATATCAAATCATTAAATTTTCCATGTTGCTGCTTAACACTGTCTGGGATCCAGACAGCAGCAGTTTTCATATATACATATGTGAATGAAATTTCTTTATTATTGCAACAAACTGACCCTTATGACGTGAACAGCCTTATTGATAGTAAATAAAATTACAGTTCTCGGAGCTTGGATGGTTACACACCTAGACAAATCAAAGAAATCAAATTCTATATACTAGAACCACTTATGCACATATTCCATAACAGTTTATCTATCTACAGGTTTTGTTTACCAATATTGGACAATAGCTGTCATTACTCCTATTCATAAAGATGGAGATAAGTCATACCTAATAACTACAGGCCAATTTCATTGCAAACATATTCTCGAAACTTCTAGAATAGATCGTGGGCCAACGGCTGGCTGGCTTTTCCTCTTAGATAAACAGTTCAGCTTTAGATGCAATAAATGCACAGAAGATGCTGTAGTAGCACTAACTGATGTGGTGTCAAAAGTCTTAGATTGCAATGAATACTGTTTAGGAGTCTTTCTCGAATAGTCAAGGGCTTTTGACAACGTATCCATGCCTATCCTGTTCCACAAATTAGAGAAATTCGTGCAGAATCTCGCACTACATTGGTTCCGCAGCTACTTGACAAACCGTCTCCAATGCTTTCGAGCACTTTCTACCAGTAATCGACAACAGGTTGAGGTTGGCGTTCTCCAAGGGAGTATTCTGGGTCCCACGTTATTCTGCATTTATATAAATAACATTCTAAAATACCTATGATAAATGCAAACGTTTTGTGCTAGGCTGATGGCACTGCAGTTATTTTTCAAAATAATTTTTGGTCCAGCGTATCCGCAACCGCGGAGAATGACTAAACTGAAGTTCAACCAAATTTGATTTCCATAAAAAGATTACCAGCATGTTACAAATTATTAGTATTTTTGTTAATCCCTCCAGCTAAACTAGAATGCTTGTGGTAGAAGAGAGTTTACGTCCCTGCTGGGTATATCTCTGAGGAAGTTATAATTCCTGCATTTTATCTATCAGCAAAGCAGCGTTTAGCCACACCGTGTTAGTCTTTAGACCCGAATTGTTGAGAGAGTCCGACATATCCTTCTTGTCTCCGCGTGGCGGACAATATGGGGACTGAACCCACAACCCATCATAAGCCTTACCACTAGTTTACATCTTCTCTACTAGGTCTACCTACCTTCATCTCTTCGAGCGTATGCCCCACAGCATCAGCTTCCCTCAGCAGTGCCATGAGGTGCGCGAGCTTGGCGAGCGAGGCGCGGTGTCTCTCCAGAAGTTCGAGGAGTTCCCTCCAGCGCGCCAGTACGGCCTGCTCCGTGCGCGACACAGCTTCAGCGCCGTGGTAGTTCTCGCGGACTAACTCTGCTGCCATCGCTGATAAGTCTTCGAAACGCTCCGTCCTGGTGAACAAGAAACGATATATAGAATCGAAATAGGCGATATTTATTTATCAAAATATCGCGAGTTCCTCTCTTCCCAATAATTTTAAAACAATAAAGGTATTTAGAACTGAGGTTTTGAACTGGAGTCCAATTGACCTTATATTGTGATCCTGCAGTAAAACATCTGTCTCTCAGAGGCTGTGCTAACAGCAACACAGATGACTCAAAACCAAAAATATAATTTTACATGTAAGTAACAAAGTAACACTTATGAACGTCAAACAACCTTTATAAAAGATAGCCAAGTTAAGTCGATACACCCTTGACAGATGTCGATTTTCGATGAGACAAATTTTTATTTTCAGAATAGGCAATTTATTTGTTTTTACACTGTTAAGAAATTGTTCATACTCTCATACGGGATGGGACGTCACCGACACGAACGGAGAGAGATTAAGTGTACGACCAACGGGTTTACGTGCTTTGCTATACACGAGGATGTGCAAAACCGCCACTTTCCAAACTCCGAGCTACTGCTGCGAGTTTTTTGTCAGAAAAACCAATTATTCTATGTTGGCCTAACCCGGGATCCGAACCAGAGACCTTATGCACAGCAGTCTCATTCACTACCGCTGCGCCTCAGAGGCAGTTACGAGCGACATACGATGTACGACTCTTACACATAGTTATTAAAGAAAAATAATTATGATATTTAATTCATAAAATAATTTTAGAAATCTAAATTATTTGTAATGGTCATGTTACCTGGCGAGTATATCAGCGGAGATAGCCTCATGTTTCTTGACAGTAGCATCGACCTGCGCCAGGTTGGACCCGTAGCGAGGGTCTGACAGCACTTGGATCATCTCCTTCAGGTACCCTTTACGGAGCACCGACTGTCAAACATAAAGGACATTATTATACCAAGTTATACAATAAGGGGTCGCCTGCAATCCATTGAGTTGGAGCGACACCCTTTGTCGTGACGGACGTAGGCGCAAATCTGCATCGGACACTGCTGGGTGGGTCGCTGAAATAGTTTCATTTCCAGGGATCCACTTACCGTTTAAGGCAGGAGTTGTCACATCGCAGTAGGTTTAGTCGGTATGACCCGGGGCTTTTCATCGGAGAAGGATGTGTAAATGCATACCGCCAAGTTAAAGTCAAAAGAGGGACTGTCGGAGTGCCATATTATTAAAACAGCCTATGTTACTTAGAGATAGAAAATGTTTTTACTTTTTAGTTTAGAACTGGTTTAGCAGTGCCAGAGAGCACTGTATTTGCCTTTTTTTAAAAGACATCTCTTGCTATTCTCTTGATTAATTATTATGGTCATTTTCGTCAACATTTGCACGGTCGGTATTATAAAACCCGTATTCTATTAAAGAATTATGTGTACATATTGCAGAAGTTTAAATAAAGTTTACTTACTTTGGTGTTGAACTTGTAGTTAAGTTGTTCCAGTCTCTGTTGTCGTAGTAACTCCGTGCGCAGGGCGATCTCGCGCGCGTGTTCAGCCTACACATACAAATAACACTAATTTAGTACATAAATATATATTAACAATTATAAAAACTAACAATAAAATGTATGCATTACATTATTTGTTTAAAAATATGTATTGTAGCGTGTATCTATTCATATTTATTAAAAAGAGACTGCTTGTATGAAATCCTGTGTCGCGGGCGACTACACAAACATTTAATTAAAATATATAACACCCAGACCCAGAACGAGATGGGTGTAAAAACCTCTAAAATTCAACCCCTTCGTCTTTACTTTTCATCCGCTTTTTGTAATGTTCCACTGCTGGGCAAAAGCCTCTCCCTTGGACTGCCAAATCACTTTGTTGGTCCCCTGACCTTATGACCTTGTGACCACTATATCTCGGGTCATAGTCATTTGGTACACAAGGACCGAGGTATGACCCCAAGGTGTCTACACACTAAGTTACAAGTTAATCGGTCCAGTGGTTCCGGAGCTATGCCTGTCACTAACACACAGACCGTTACAAAGTGTTTTTGTTAACCTCTACGAAGAAGACTCACAGGTTAATAAACTGGGAAAACGACTAAACCAACTTTAATAATTATGTGTGAATCACAAATATATTTGCTAGGTGTGGTAATCCAACCCACAACATTCGGCACAGTGGCAGTGACCACTTTAATTACTACGCCATCCATTGTATGTTATTGTTATAAATAAGAGCGTTTCTTCCGACAAACTGTTACGCAGTTTGGTAGGATTTAAATATTTGTATTCATATGTTTTGATCTCATAGCTCAGTGGGGAGACCAACAGACTGCAATGTAGAGGGTCTCGGGTTCGAACCCACGTAATATACGCTCCGTGCCTCGGAGAGCACGTTAAGCCGTCGGTCCCGGCTGCCATGAACATCTATGGCAGTCGTTATTGGGAAAGTCAGTACCCTCTAATATCCTGACACTGGTCTAGCCTTAGGGTATCGTTAGCCTTTGGGTTGCGGAGGTCAGGTGGCAGCCGCTCCGTGTAAAAACTGATATCCAATCAAATCCGGTTAGACTAGAAAAGCCGACCCCAAGTGACTTGGGAATAATAAAGGCTAAGGCAGAAGATTAATGTTTTGATCTCAATAAATATTATTATTATGTTTCTCACAGTTTTCACCTATATTTTGTAACATATTAGAAAAATATCTGACCCCGGGTGGCTTACTCGGAGACATGGGTCCAACATGACGAGGCCCTTCGACAGTTTTAATTAAAGGTGGGATGGAACACCTACGGTAGCACTAGCCGCAGCAGACGTAGGACTAGGTATGGGTGTTCGGTAGACCGGTATATTGGTAACTATGGATGTAAAACGGCATCTGCCCTGAATGACAGATTATTATTATCATATCAAGACCATATATTAACTGTCCGTACCTGTTCCAACTGTTGCCAGGCCCTCTCCAGGTCCTGAGGCAGCTGACCCTCAAGCGGTGACCAGGGTTCTCCAACCAGGCTCTTCTGCATCGTGTTGATGTCGAAGTACAGCGCTTCGATCTCTGAACGCTCCTTGTATCTGTGAAAGATAATATACATGTCGGAGACGGTCATTAGTACGGTTACGAAACGCGGCACGTTAGTGAAGATGTGGCAGCACTGTTGCGATGACGTCAACACGTAGCCAACTTCGCGAGCTACGACAGAGCCCACTTAAATGGAGGCGCGCTATATTCGACGGGAATCATTCTACCATCGGCGAGTGCGGACCTCCTCGCTAGGAACTGTCATTCGTTTCGTGCAAGACATTCGTGTTAATTTATTGTCAAGACAATAAAAGTGATCAGTGTGCATTATTGTGTCACTTTGCTCGACCACCCTATTGTACGACCGCATTATGTCTATCGATGGGGTTACTGAGGCACTCTATATCCAACATACATATTAAGACTGCGCCGAGCGAAATGTGCCAAAACAGGCGGTCACAGTTAAGTGAATAAAATCAACACTTTTTGTTTAATACAAATATAAAATATATATTTACCATAACAATGAATGTGTTTACAATTACTCCGTGTAAAAAACTTAAAATAATTAATATTTTAACCCTAAGGCTAGACTAGTGTCTAACCTACCATATACGATAGCTCAGTGGGGAGACCAACAGACTGCAATGCAGAGGGTCTCGGGTTCGAACCCACGTCGCGCACCTCTGACTTTCGGAAGTTATATGACATTTCGAAATTATGTGCGTATTGATTGACAATTATCGCCTACTCCGTGCCTCGGAGAGCACGTTAAGCCGTCGGTCCCGGCTGCCATGAACATCTATGGCAGTCGTTATTGAGAAAGTCAGTACCCTCTCATATCCTGACACTGGTCTAGCCTTAGGGTATCGTTAGCCTTCGGGTTGCGGAGGTCAGGTGGCAGCCGCTCCGTGTAAAAACTGATATCCAGTCAAATCCGGTTAGACTAGAAAGCCGACCCCAAGTGACTTGGGAATAATAAAGGTTAAGGGAGAAGACTTACTTTGGTGGTTTCTCTACTGTCCGATATTGTTTGAAGGACAGCAACAGTCGCTGGATACCATCCAACGCATTGGGGAACTCTCTGCCGTTTAACTCCTGTATCTTCATACGTATCCACTCGAGGAGTGCACACACCAGTTTGGAGTACTCGCCCTTACGACCGTCGCAGTCCATCATTTGGCCGATGATCTGTAGAGGAGATTGAGAGTTATTTAGGGTATAATTTAAAAAAAGACAATTACCGCATTAGGTATAATTCATTCATTCATTGACGGCCTCGATGGCGTAGTGGTTAGTGTAACCGACTACCACGCCTGAGGTCGCGGGTTCGATTCCCGCACAAGTCAAACATTTGTGTGCAAGAACATGGATGTTTGTCTTGGTCTGGGTGTTTCTATGTATAATATGTATGTATTTACAAAAAAAAGGTATATATGTATGTTTATCCATTGTCTAGTACCCATAGTACAAGCTCTGCTTAGTTTGGGCTAGATGGTGTTGTGTGTATGTGGTAGAATATTATTATATTATGTTATGTATCGCGGGGGACTTTACAAACATACAAACAACGGACACAAAGAACATCCAAACTCGGAACAACCATTTCTGGATTACACTAATTTTTGTCCTCTTTGGGTTTCCACCCACAACACTCTTAATTATCGCATTAACTGTGAAGAAAAACATCGTGAGGAAACCTGCATGTCTGAGAGTTCTCCAATGTCTGTATCTGTTAGGTTCTCTAAGATCTCCATCCCGCACTGGGCCAGTGTCATGTACCATGGCCACATTGAAGGGCCCGTGCCCAGCAAAGGGATGGTTAATAAACAGAGTTGATTATATCTATACTTCTATACTAATATTATAAAGAGGAAACATTTGTGTTTTTGTATGTATGTTTGTAATGTTTTCACACAAAAACTATTAGACCGATTTCAAAAATTCTTTCACTATTAGAAAGCTGCCTTTTCACTGAGTGACATAGGCTATACTACATTTTCAAAAAAAATAGGGATCCTTAATAAAAATGCAATAATATAACCCAAGGTGTGAAAAAATTAGTCATAAAAAATCTGTCATCACGTGCGCTGCAGAAACTATTGATGATAGAACAAAAAAATGTTCTACAGTATTATAGAACGTATCAATATCTACAAAAAAGTCCGCGATACCATATGTCCAACTACTGTAGTTATGCTACTATAACTACTTTTTTACATTTTAAAAGTTGATAAACGTGCCGAAATTAATCAAACCATATTATTCATACCTCTGTATCAATCCTTATCCCATTAAATGATATTTTATTAAAGACCGTTTCAATCCCCATTAAATACTTTTTAAATTATTAAAATTGGACATTTCATTCAAAAGATATAATTCGTTAGATTAGGTAGTTTCTAAATATTAGTAGGTAGTTTTTAAGTATTAGCTATATATATAGCTAACTACACCGATATAGGTGTAGTTAGACTTATTAATTTCTTTAGTAGTAGTTTTATATATTAAAATTAGATAAATTAAAAGTAGGTATTGGGTAATAAATTAAAGTCCACACGTACGAAGTCACGGGCAACAGCTAGTTACTAATAATTACCAATTTTCCATATGACTACCCCTATATTAAAGTATCTATAATTAAATTATGTGTCCCAGGAGATCTTATCATGACGAATCCAAAAATAAACATTTGCCATATCAGTGCAGCCGTTTGCAAGCGATGCGGTAACAGATAGCATGAATTTGTTAGCGCATCGCTTTATTTATTTATCGCATCCTTAATAAAACGGAGACTTATCTCAGTATTTTGGATTAAACAAATTTGAACTCTATTGCAAAGATTTAACACAAATATAATATTAGAATTTAACATATACAATTAGAGTTCAAATTGGCTTACTTTGAAATTTCGAGTTAAGTCGCTGTTTTATTAAGCATGCGTTATGACAAACCTACTGCTACTATTGCAGGTTTATTACCCAATTTATTTTCTTTTTGTCTTTTCTTATCTATACATACATACATACATAGATTCACGCCTGTTTCCCAGAGGGGTAGGCAGAGACTACGGATTTCCATTTGCTACGATCCTGACACACTTCTCTGGCTTCATTCACTTTCATCACATTGCTCATACACGCCCGTCGGTTCAAGGTGGTCTTAACCTGGCCTTTGTCCAGAACGCCTCCGATCTGATCGAGAAACGTTCGCCTAGGTCTTCCTCTTGCGACTGTTCCATTCACACTAGCCTTATAAGCTTTCTTAGTCAGTCTTTCCTCGTCCATTCTTTCTACATGCCCAAACCAGCTTAACATACCCTTTTCTATTCTTGTCACTATATCAACTTTCATGCCGCATCTCTCTCTAATCACACTATTCCTTATTCTATCTTTCGGAGTCACACCACATATATTTCTAAGCGCTCTAATTTCTACAGCATTTATTCTGCCCTCATGCTTCTATTGCCATACCCAACTTTCACTTCCATACATAAGTGTGGGCACTAATAGTCCTCTATGAACAGCCAAACGTGCCTTTTCGGAAACATTTCGACTGTTCATAAAAGCGCGTAGAGCTCCATTCACTTTGTTTCCCGCAATCTTATCTATAAATGTATGTATACTTATACATACAGATACTAAGATGGTAAGCGTCGCGAGAATCGGTTGGAATCTGGTGACCCAAGATCAATCTGTACAGAAAACTTTAAAGGAGACCTATGTCCAGCGGTGGATGTATTTCAACTGATGATGATAATACTCACGTTAGCAATTCTGCGGCCGCTCTTCTGTTCGTTCTTCATTCTCGCGAACGTGTGGTAGTAGCTCGCTACGTACGTCATCACTGACTTCTCGTCTGGTCGGCTCGTATCCACATCTAACAACAATAATATAACACTTCATTAATCTGTCAAGTCTTAGAATACCAGATATAATTAAGAAAATATCGTGTCTGACCGCCGGTGTGCCGTTGCGACTCAATAGGTTAATGAAGTTAAGTCCATCCTAGTTATATTAATCTGTAGGTATATAATAAGAATGTCCTACATATCGAATTTCTGTCATGGAGATCTTAATGGAGACAAGCCGTCTACGCAGGAGATATTATAGCGCACAAGTGTGTGCGCAATCTCAAGCTCTCTCTGTTCCCTCACTCTCATACTCCGATGTGGCAGAAACGAAGAGAGATCAAGAGAAATGAAGCACAGAGGTGTCTGCACCGCTAACTTCCTAAAGCCGGGCTCTGCTATTAAGAATTCCTTACAATAAACTAAAATATTTTTGTTGGTTCGACCCGGTCTTTGATCACGAGATATTCAGCGAGAAACGCAAAGGAGTGGTCAATTTTAGGCCCATGACATATAAATATGATATTTTGGATGGTCGTTGAAACAATTAGTATTAACCATGGAAATACACAGTTTATTACGTTTGAAAGTATGTCAGTGTCAATGATTTAGTTACTTAATTTTTCACGTTTTTTTAACTGCCTCCGTGGCGTAGCGGTAGTCAATGCAACTGCTGTGCATGAGGTCTCAGGTTCGAATCTCGGGTCGGGCCAACAAAACATTGGGTTTTTCTGTTAAGAAATCTGAATAGCAGCCCGGAGTTAGGAAGTTGGCGGTGTTAGACACCCCCGTGCCTCGGAAAGCACGTGAAGCCGTTGGTCCTACGCCTGATCTCTCTCCGGTCGTGTCGGATTATCCGTCCCATCGGATCATGAGAGTTAGGGAACAGAGAGTGCACTTGTGTTTGCGCACACGCTTGTGCACTATAATATTTCCTGCGCAGATGGCCAGTCTCCTTTAAGATTGGCCGCCGTGACCGAAATTCGGTCTGGAGGACATTATTATTTTTCACGTTGTCATTTTTGGTAATGACATCAGCACCATCAAAAATCATTACTTACTAAAGTTAATTCCAAGCTATGCTCTATCTGTTCACAAATTTAGTATAGCAAAATTCTCCATTCCGATTTTGAAATCTTTGTTTTGGTTTTAAAATACAACTCCTGGGATGTTACCTTCAGCATCAAGTAGGCGCGGGATGCCAAGGTGTTTGTGTGCCACGTCAAAGGCATGGTTGAGGGTCTCCACGTGGTCGGTGGCTGGAACCTCGGTCCAGCGGAACAGGTCGGGTCTGAAATGTTAAAAGATGAAGTATTTTGTAGATATAAGTGAATGCAATCTACAAATGTACTATATGACAAGTAACATAGCAGAAGACTCCAACGGAGGTGGTAGAACCACTAGACTTAATTAACAAAGTCCTTAGCTCACTTATTTCAGCATGAATAGGCCAGCTCGTCCGGGTAAGGACTACCTTCTCACAGAATATCGACGTGAAATACCAGTATTCCTACTGTTTTGATTCGTTCGGTGAATGAGAGTGCCGGAGGCCCAATCACCATCTTTCCACCTTCCTGCTTTTTCTCTTTCCCACTTCCTTTTTCTCTTCTTCCTTTCCTAAAGAGTCGGCAACGCGCAAGTGATGCCTCTGGTGTTGCAAGCCTCCATAGGTTACGGTGACCACTTACCACCAGGTGGCCCGTATTCTTTTTTACATATTAGTTATATTAAAAAAACATCTCGATTCGGTCGGCCTCGATGGCGTAGTGGTTAATGTAACTGACTGCCACGCCTGTGGTCGCGGGTTCGATTCCCGCACAAGTCAAACATTTGTGTGCATGAACATGAATGTTTGTCTTGATCTGGGTGTTTCTATGTATAACATATATGGACTAACAAAAAAAAAGAAAGTATATATGTATGTTTATCCATTGTCTAGTACCCATAGTACAAGCTCTGCTTAGTTTGGGCTAGATGGTGTTGTGTGTATGTGGTAGAATATTATATTATTAAATTATCTCTTGACAGAGATGGATACAAACTAGTGAGTCTTGTCGTAAACTAATAGATTAAAGATATTCTTCTTATTATGAAGCGTATAAGTAAGGGTTTCTGTATTTTAAACAAATCTTTCTAGCTATAATTTGTGTTATAAGTTACTAGTTCTGTACTTGCTAACACGTTTAACTTAACTAAATTGCTAGTGTTGCGGTTGGACAGCACGGACTGATAGTAATCTATTTAGTCTGCTGCACTGTAGTAACATTAAAACGGTGATAGCCGTGCGTCTAAATAGATTGATGGCATTCATCGTCAAGAATGGTCCAAATGTAAAGCCTTGCGGTATGCCCAACTATATAGATAGTCTAAAAGACGTACATACGTGATAACGACGTATTCAAAATATATGCAATTACATTATTTATGTAAAATGTTTAATTTTGTGTCTGAATGTAATATGTCTACAAATTGCATGCTATGTTAAGCAAAACATGTGTAACAAACTAATTATTTGTAACATCTTCTTATACCATGTTTTATGCAAATAAATACATTTATCATTATCATTATCATTACAATTACAAAAAAGTTATTATAAATAAGGCGAAGTCATAGTGCTTAGTGGAAATTAAGCTGTCTTCTATTCAACTATGATGTTCAATAGAATCAAAAGCTTTACATAAATCACATGTTGTCATTTCTCACCTGTGTGCATGTATAAGGGCATTGAACCCAAGTCCAGATCTCCAGGAGTCGGTGAAGTTGTGTATGTGGACTCCATGGTAGCCGCTTGTCTTACGTTGACACCAGAGTAGTAGGGCGTCCTTCGCGGATTTCTTCTCAGATGATTCGTTTTCTTCGTCCTGTGGGAAGACGAGTGAATATGTAATTTGGATTTGTGACGTCATTTTGCGCTTAGATTTAGAATTGTTTGCATTGGCATCTAATCTGGCAATGTGCTAGGTATACTGAAATTGCTGCCGAGGATACTGGCCTGAAACCATGTTTATATATAGGTTTATACTGGTAACTATAGACTTTAAAATACTACTCCCATAACCATGTGTGGTTATACAAACGTAAAAAAACTGGCCACATAAAACACCTAGACTGAAAACCGCAACTATTTGTGGATCACAAAAATGTTTGCCCAATTTGGGGATCGAACAATCCACAACACTTGGCTTACTAGCAGTGTAGTAGCAATTACTTAGACTACTGTGCTAACACTATTAAGTTAATAATTACTTCTTATTTGTAAATCTATAAATATCGTTTAAAGATTTTCCAAATAAGTGAATTAACAACTTACAACATCGATCTCAATCTCTTGGATCTGGAACCGCAAGATGATGGTCCAGATCAAACCGAGGATGAGGCGTGGGTTTCCGTCCACAATATCCTCCGCACCAATGGACTCCAAGCGAACCTGGAACAGAAAACAAAAACATTAAGAAAACGATAATATAATTTGTGTCCTACGTGGTGCTACTGAGAATTTCTAGGCCTCTGACATGGCTTAACGACTCCTGTCAATTTGACAACAACCGGGACCGACTTTTTACGTGCCCTCCGAAGCATGGAGACTCTCAGATGAAATACCACTAAGCGGTCACCCATCTATAGACTGACCGCACCCAACGTTGCTTAACCTCGCTAATCGTTTACCGGTTAGTGATTGCCACTCGTACAGGCCTCGCTGTGCCTCCTAGACAATCAGTTAACCTGTCAATCGCTGAAATGCCAGACTTAATAATTGAACTCGAGACTTTATACGATAGTACAGTGGACTATTCGGTCGGTCGGCTACCACTATTCTTTCCCTTTTTTCAATTTTACAAACAGCAATATCTTTATACAGAATGTCCCATTAGTCGAAGTCAAGCAGGAATCAGGTAAAAGGCTAAATTTAAAAAAATCTAAGATACATATTTCGTGTTACTACAGAACAGTTATATTTTTCTGATAGCTATTATAAGTTAGCCTGTTACCTGATTCCGGCTTGACGTCGACTTCTGGGACACCCTGTATATAAAAATTGAGCTTCCATAATGTTTGTGTCCGCAAAACACAGAAAATAGTCCAATAATTGACAGTAAATAGTCGAATAATTGACAGAAAATAGTCAAATAATTGACAGAAAATAGTCGAATAATTGACAGAAAATAGTCGAATAATTGACAGAAAATAGTCGAATAATTGACAGAAAATAGTCGAATAATTGACTTGAAATTTTTACACAACCTTTTATTTCTATATGAAAGTGTTTTTATATACTTTTTATTCGGAAACTCTCACGGGAACGAACAATTACAAATACCAGACTGAGCCACGGCGAAACGTTGTCGCATTTAGCTGGTCTATACTAATATTATAAAAAGAAAAGATATGTATTTTCGTTTGTAATGAATAAACTCAAAAACTGCTGAACCGATTTTAATCGTTCATACACCATTAGAAAGCTACTTTATCCAGAACTAACACAGGCTGTATAACATCACGCTACGAGCCACAGGAGCCGAGCAGTAGTCATAAACGTGGATAAAATCGCGCGGGACAGCTAGCAATTTAATCCTAACTAATATTATTAATGCAAACGCTAGTTTGTTTGTAACGCTCTTCAGCCTGAACTACTCGACCGATCATCATAAACGCATACACGTAGTCAGCGGTACAGAATAGGACATAGGGTACCTTTCATCCAGAAAAAAGTACTGTTCCCGGGTAAGCAAAACCGCGGGGTCATATAGTATTATATAAGGCCTTTAATTACATAGTCTAGTACAGCGAAGCCCGCGAAATGTATACCATAGACGTTTGCGCACTTGTGTGGCTTCGATACAATCGTAGCATTCGTAGTACTGTGTTTATATGCTAGAAATCAATACTCAATACTCAATAAATTTATTGATTATATTATTGATTATATCATTTCAAAACGAATGAATTACAGTCACAACAATTTAAAAACTACAAAACTTTCCCCAAAATGTTGAATAATAATAACATCAGCCCCGTATTTAACTGAGCCACTGCTGGGCACGGGCCTCTTCTCTGTGTGAGATGGGTTAGGCCATAGTCCACCACGCTGGCCCAGTGCCGGTTGGCAGACTTCGAGAACATTATGGAAGACTCTTAGACATGCAGCTTTTCTTATGATGTTTTCCATCACCGTTAAAACGAGCTATAATTAACTATTTAATACGCATATAGCTTTGAAAAGTAAGAGTGCACGCCTTAGGATCGTACTCGAGAACTTTGCCTGGTAGTCCAACGGTGTCACTAGGCAATCGCTGAAAGTAGTTTATGATCGCTTCAAATTAAAGGGTCACTTATAAGTGTAATATACAGGTTGTAGCGTAAATAATGGATAACCCTGAAACTGTCGACTGGCCAGATTATCATCTATCATTTACCCTACTTATATCACCATATGCCCATGGACATTTTTTTTCGATACAGGGCCCTAAAAATGTATTATTCCTTAAAAAACTTGTTAAAATTTGAGAATAAGTATTTTTTGCCAAGTTGTCTTAGATTGTAACAAAAAAACTTGATACTGGTCTGATGATACAAGTATTCAGGAGTGACATAAAAAAACAGAACGAGAAAATGTCACCAGTTGTAGAAATGGCAGCTGATTTTGTATGAGTAAGTACGATTTTTATTTAAAATATCATAAATATCAATAATTTCGTCATCTATGGGCATATATATGGTGATATAAGTAGGGTAAAATGATAGATGATAATCTGGCCAGTCGACAGTTTTAGGGTTATCCATTATTTACGCCACACCTTGTTTATTTATCTATCTCTTTGAATATGAACAGGTGTGAAGCTATGTTCAGGTTTTTCAATAATCTTGCTTCACCTTGTTGCGATATAAAATACTAGATTTTTCTTGCGGTTTCGGTGGCTATTATGCCTTACTCTTCTCACATTGAGAAGAGAAAAAGATTGAGAAGAAGCCCGTGCTCAGCAGTGGAACAGTTTAATACAGGGCTGATATTTAAAAATTACCATTACACAAACTAGCTTATTCACCACATTCGTCATAAAAAAACGTCCGATCGACCTTCATTAGGTAGAAGGAAAGATATAAGATATCTATGCGGATCCTCAAGCAGCCTTAATTGAGTACAAGGTGCAGATATTACATAAATTATCAAGCATATTATCTTATCTTCGATAACGACTACTGTAAACATCTATATCGTAGCTTGTTCAATTTCTATTGCGTCTAAGTTGATGTCCTTGCGCGTTGAGTATAAAGATTCTTCTGTATTGAATCCAAGTAGGCGTTACTTGGCGGATGTGTATTGTGGTAAAATTATTGGGAAGGAGAAATTTGCAGTATTCCGCTTCGAAACAAAATATGCGTCTTTTGTGTTGAAACGGAATACTGCAAGTTGAAGTACACCTGGGTCCCACATCGTGGCTGTCTCTATCCAGAGGAGTTCGATATTGTCAACCTGTTTCTATTGCAATAGTTAAGGTGGGCAATCCGAGGGTGCGTGACGGGCTTCTCTCTTTCTAATTTTATTTAAAGATTCTTCGAGCATTTGCTGATTGCTTCACTCGTTGGGGAACAGTACTTTTTTCTGGATAAATGATATTTTATTAACCTCCGAGTCTTCTTCAGAGGTAAATGAAAACACTATGTGGGCCTGTGTGTCTGTGTGTTAGTGAGAGGCATAACTCCGGAACCACTTGACCGATTGACTTGTAACTTGGTGTGCAGACACCTTGGGGTCATACCTCGGTTGAGTTTGAATATGGGCTCTGTGGGTCAAAAGACTTGCAACATATAGGGGTCACAAGGTCACACGAAGACGAAGAGATTGAATCCTGGGTTTTTACACCATCTCGTTTCCTTTCGCTGGCCCTACTACGTTTAAATACGGTCACCTTTTTGGACGTTAAGTTGTCAGTTCACAATGCCAATATGACATCAGAAGAATAAACATACCAGATTCTGTTTAACGGATTTTTATTCTGGTTAAAGGTAGCCATGTCTTTTTCTGTGTCCCTGATAACGAGAATGCAAAATTTCAGGATGATTGGTCGAGCAGTTAATGCGTGCGACAAACTCACATTCGAATTTAAAATATTAGTTAGATCCTTTTTAATGGGATAAAACGTCGTACTTATTGACCCAATAATGATATTATGTTAATCGTACAAAATGTCGAATACAAACTATACAAAGTGTATTTACTATGGATACCCGTTTTGCCGATCACGTTGTGCGAATATAACGCAAAGAAGACCTCGCGTAATTCCAGACAAATTGCGTGACGCTGTTCTCTGGAACTTAACCACTAACACTAACACACAGCGGTTATTTAACCACTAACCTCCCAATTAAGTGGAAGGGTCACCCCGGCGGCCAGATACGATTGGTTATCAATTATATCTGGCATCCCAACAATTGACAGGTTAATTCGACCATCGGCGTAAGGACATAAAAATTCAGACGCAAGCTTTTATTATATTTCAAAATGGTTAAGCTGGTTATAATAAATGTTTTGTACGAACCTTAGTATGTAAAAAGCTCAAACTCTTGTTAACATTCTCGATCTTGTGCACGCGCATCCGCCCACTGTTGGGCCTGGGCAAGCGTTCCCCACTGATGATCTCCAGCAGCTTGAGTAGCCGCCTGCCGTCTGCTAGGTCGACGAATAAATCGTCTACCTCCATGCGAGCCTGGAAAGAAATGTAAGAAATTAGATACCTACGAATATTATGGATTACTTGAAAGTAAGTGTCTTTAAATTAAAGATCCGGTTTTTTTATACAACTAAGGTGGCAAACGAGCATACGGCCCACCTAATGTTAAGTGGTCACCGTAGCCTATGGACACCTGCAACACTAGAAGCATCACTTGCGCGTTGCCGACCCTTTAGGAAAGGTAGAAGAGAAAAAGGAAGTGGGAAAGAAAAGGAGCGGGAAGGGGGAAAGAGGGTGATTAGGCCTATGGCACTAACATTCTCAGAACGAAACACAACAGTAGAAATACTGGTATTTCACGTCAATATTCTGGTCGAGCTGGGCCGGCTCATTCATGCTGAAATCAGCGAGGCTCTACTTCTCACAAAAATTTCACCGTGACTTATTCAAAAATAATACTCTTAGATAATTTTGAAACGGATGGCGTAATGGTTGAAGTCTTTGCCCCGCTGCTGCCATTGCGTGCAGTGTTGTGGGGTCGACCTTCATATGGAAAAAAATTGTGTGATTTACAAATATATTTTTCTGAGTGTGGGTGTTCTTTATGTCCGTTGTTTAAATGTTTGTAAAGTCCTTCGCGACACAGGAATTAAACCTATTACGGGAGTGGTGTTTTTAAAATAAATAAATAAATCTTTACGGCTATTAAACTTTACTACTACGGCTCGTGGACCATGGCTGCTGAAAAGCATCTGAAACGTCGGGAAAGGAATAATAATAATAGTTAGTTGCAAAACCACGAGCAAATAAACCGTGATCAAATCCGTAAAAAGTAGATTAATTTCAATGCATTACATACATTCACGTAATCGTAAGACAACAATATGTTTCAGTGTTTCAGTGTCTTTCAAAACTTGGAATCAATTTGCAGTTTTTATAAGAAATAAATAATAATAAAAATGTGTTTACTAGACATGTACACACAGCGACGCATCAACCTAGACTGTTTGGACTTTGAACTATTAGAAGTTGAACGCTGCGAATCGTGCGAGAGTCAGTTATATTTTTGTTATTTTGTCTCATTCGCGATGAACGGGCCGCGGGCGTTGCCGCACGCGCTAATACACGGTGATGGGTCTACACGACTGTGCACATGCACTGTCCCTTTCCGGCAATTCTCTATTTTGTATGTAGCGTAGTTATGCGTATATAGGGTGTCTAACTTGATGTGTAGCCAGGTTTAACTAATATCATTTTTAAGTATTTGCATAATATGCAGGTGCGCATATTTAACATTAATATTCGTAAAAACAGATATGCGAAGTTTTTAAAAGTAATGTTTTAAGTATTTAATGTGATTAATTATTATTTTTAAGTTTATAACGAGAATACGTTTTTGATTATTTTTAATTAACAAATTTTATTTAAAAATGAGATGTTGATAATTTGATTAACAAATATTTTAAGATTTGGTATTAACTAAGGTGATTGTTTATAAGTTTAGTTTAATCGGGTTCGATTCCCGCACAAGTCAAACATTTGTGTGCATGAACATGGATGTTTGTCTAGGTCTGGGTGTTCCTATGTATTTACAAAAAAAAGGTATATATGTATGTTTATCCATTGTCTAGTACACGTAGTACAAGCTCTGCTTAGTTTGGGCTAGATGGTGTTGTGTGTATGTGGTAGAATATTATTATATTATGTTATGTATCGCGGGGGACTTTACAAACATACAAACAACGGACACAAAGAACATCCAAACTCGGAACAACCATTTCTGGATTACACTAATTTTTGTCCTCTTTGGGTTTCCACCCACAACACTCTTAATTATCGCATTAACTGTGAAGAAAAACATCGTGAGGAAACCTGCATGTCTGAGAGTTCTCCAATGTCTGTATCTGTTAGGTTCTCTAAGATCTCCATCCCGCACTGGGCCAGCGTCATGTACCATGGCCACATTGAACCACACCATCTGGTGTTGTGTGTATGTGATAGAATATATATTATATATTATTATTTGTTTCTCATTCACGGGTATTTCCCTAATACGTTACGCAACTACCCGGCCCTTTGGAAGGCTTACACGGAGACATGGGTCCAACGTGAAGAGGCCCTTCGAGAGTTTTAATCAAAGGTGGGATGGAATACCTACAGCGGCACTAGCCTCAGCAGGCGTAGGACTATTGCTACGTATGAATTCTAATATATGGGCTATGGGTATGGGTGTTTGATGGACTGGTATATTGGTAACTATGGATGATAAAACGGCGTCTGCCCTGAGTACTCTAATAGCATCAATCGAATGGACAGACGGTGACTCGCCAACTCACTAAATGGGCTCCCTGAATAGCCACCATAGGCATACAAGCCAGCAGCAGAGGGCAACAGCGGTGCGAGCGGCTAGTGGTGTCGAGCGGTGCGGCGCCGGTTTCACCGTCACGGGTCTCGTGACAACGGAGACCCGGAGCGGGTTCCCCCTTAGTTATGCCCTTGAAAATGACACTTCCACCCCCAAGCATATTATAGTTATTATTTTTTTTATGTTTTTTTATTGCCCTCGCTGGCAGACGAGCAAGTGGTCCACCTGATGGAAAGTGGTAACCGCTGCTCATGGACTTCAGCAATATCAGGACACAGCAAAGCCGCTGCCTACCGTGAAAGAAGAACTCTCTTCAAACCTCGTTTGAAGAAGGACATATCATAGCGCTCGGGAAACACCGAAGCAGGCAGTTCATTCCAGAGCTTGCACGTACGTGGGAGAAATGATCGCTGGAAGCGTACCGTCCTGGATTTGAACGCTTCCAGGTAAATATTCAGATACAATAACTAGTTTTAAATATACAATTATTGTAAAGCTGTTTAGTTCTAAGTCGTATTGTCTTATCAGATAGCCTCGATACAGGCTTTGCCTAGTGTGGCTATCAATGTTATTGTTAATTGTAAACTGGATTGCATAATAAACATTATTATTATTATTTAGTATTAATAATTCAGCGCAGCGATAGCCTAGTGGAAAACCGTTGGACTGCAACGCAAAGGTCTCGAGTTCGAACCCAAGGCGCGCATCTCTGACTTTTTGAAGTTATGTGCGTATTAAATAGTTAATTATCGCTCGCTTTAAAGGTTCTTTTTTTCTTTTTTGTGTGGTTTGTGGCCAACCTGTTGTCAAGAGTTGTTCAAGCCCGTAGGCCTCTGACATGGCTTAACGACTGCTGTCAATTTGACAACAACCGGGACCGACTTTTTACGTGCCCTCCGAAGCACGGAGACGCACAGATGAAATACCACTAAGCGGTCACCCATCTATAGACTGACCGCACCCAACGTTGCTTAACCTCGCTAATCGTTTACCGATCAATGAGTGCAACTGGCTATGAGCGCCTCTGCTTTAACGGTGAAGGAAAACATTATGAGGAAACCTGCATGTCTAACAGTTCTCAATAGTGTTCTCAAGGATATGTGAAGTCTGCCAACTGGGCCAGCGTGGTGGACTATGGCCTAACCCTTCTCACACTGAGAGGAGGCCCGTGCCCAGCAGTGAGACAGTTTAATACAGGGCTGATATTATATATATATACTAGCTGTCACGACAGATGTTGTGCTGTACACAGGAAAAGGAGAAAAAAAAAAAAAAAACAAATCTAAACCATCTTCGAATCCACAGGAACACACAATTTTTTTTTATCAAAATCGGTCCAGCCGTTTAGGAGGAGTTCAGTGACATACACACGTACAGTAGAATTATATATATAAAGATATTATACAAGCAACTTGTTCTCTCAAGACCAGACTAGACTATAAGCCTTATTCCACGCTACCTTTTACAGCTAATAACAAAAACAACACATATTTCCGCTATATGCCGCAGCACATACAAAATCCTTGAAAAGTAACGGCCAAGCTATCCTTCCTAGTAGTCATGAAAGTGAATCGAGTCATCGTGGACTATGAGGTCATCGCCATCAGTGTACTATGACGTCAGCATAATCATCATTTATAACACATCGTTATCTGATGCCATCGTGAAGGTCAGATGGCTCATGTCCTGACTTACTGAAGAGCAAAATCCTTTTATAAATCATCTTCTGACATCGAAAGATAGAGCTCTAAGGCATTTTACATTTAGAACCGATTCCGATTACCGATTATTAATAACATGTATGTATGTATCTTATGTGGGGGCCAGTCAGTGCAGACCGGCGACACTTCGACCCAGTGGGATCTTTTGTGTCGACACTCTCCCAATAACGACTGCCATAGATGTTCATGGCAGCCGGGACCGACGGCTTAACGTGCTCTCCGAGGCACGGAGCAGGCGATAATTGTCAATCATCATTGATAATTAATAACATACTCACATTTTATGAATTTAGACATTTTCGATTTCACTATGCTAAATTTAAAAAAATAGCTACTATATTTCTAGCTGATCAAAAATAATACTCTTTAATTATCTTGTTACGATTTTGATTTGATTGACAATTATCGCCTGCTCCGTGCCTCGGAGAGCACGTTAAGCCGTCGGTCCCGGCTGCCATGAACATATATGGCGGTCGTTATTGGGAAAGTCAGTACCCTCTAATATCCTGATACTGGTCTAGCCTTAGGGTATCGTTAGCCTTCGGGTTGCGGAGGTCAGGTGGCAGCCGCTCCGTGTAAAAACTGATATCCAGTCAAATCCGGTTAGACCAGAAAAGCCGACCCCAAGTGACTTGGGAATAATAAAGGCTAAGAGAGAAGAATTATCTTGTTACAATATAATTTTCTTTTTTTTGTATATTCAGTAGTCATAATTTAGTATTCCTACTGTTGTGTTTCGTTCGATGAGTGAGAGTACCGGAGCTGCGGAGGCCCAATCATCCCTTACCCCATTCCCGCTCCTTCTCCTTCCCACTTTCTGTCCTAAAGGGTCGGCAACGCGCAAGTGATGCCTCTGGTGTTGCAGGCGTCTATAGGCTACGGTGACCACTTACCATCAGGTGGGCCGTATGCTTGTTTGCTAACTAAGTGGTATAAAAAAAAACCCCACAACCCTCGGCGCAGTGGCGGCGACGAGGTAACCACTTAAACCATTTGGGTGTTCCGACTCTGGGTGTTCTTTGTATCCGTAATTTGAATTTTTGTAGTCCTCCGCCACACAGGCACTAGACCTAGTGCAGCAGATGCCTCTTTAAGACTGCGCCGAGCGTAAGACAGATAACGACAGAGCTCGTGCGGCGAATATTCAAATCGGCGCACGGCCGCCATAGTAAAATTGTATGGACGATTTGAAGTGCTTTTTTGATAAATATGTATCTTTATTGTCAACCAACAACTTAAATATTTGCGACGGACAAATTGTAATATAACTATTTATGTTTCGTTTAAGCTGTAAAATAGGATAGATTTCTATTGTTATAATCTAAAAATCTACGTAAATTGTAAATTTACGTAATTTTGTAGGCGAAAACATTAATTATTTTAAGTTTTTTACACGGAATAATTGTAAACACATTTATTGTTATGATAAATGTATACTTTATATTTGTATTAAACAAAACGTGTTGTTTTTATTCACTTAGCTGTGACCGCCTGTTTTGGAACATTACGCTCGGCGCAGTCTTAAAAGAAAATCTTTCAGATTATTATGTAGAGCTCTCAGACATGCAGGTATCCTCACGATGTTTTCCCGTCAAAGGAAGCTAAATAACTTCTATATGAGGCGCCATATATCTAAATATATAGGGACAAGGATAGGATCGGATAGGATAGGATAGGATAAGGACAATAGAAAAGGGTATGTTAAGCTGGTTTGGGCATGTAGAAAGAATGGACGAGGAAAGACTGACTAAGAAAGTTTATAAGGCTAGTGTGAATGGAACAGTCGCAAGAGGAAGACCTAGGCGAACGTTTCTTGATCAGATCGGAGGCGTTCTGGACAAAGGCCAGGTTAACAGCACCTTGAACCGACGGGCGTGTATGAAGAATGTGATGAAAGTGAATGAAGCCAGAGAAGTGTGTCAGGATCGTAGCAAATGGAAATCCGTAGTCTCTGCCTACCCCTCTGGGAAACAGGCGTGAATCTATGAATGAATGAATGAATATATCTAAATAATAATCTAATTAATGAAGCAACAGAACAAGCGTTATCTATAAAGACGCCGGCTCATTATTTATTATAATTTACGACCACTAATATTTTATCCCAACTGTCATCTTGGAGATAACGTCAAGTTTAGTATTCATTAATCTTTGGCTAGTTTTCGTTTACGAATACGCTTTGCAAGCCCTATAGAATGTCGTTAAGCCACGGCAGGAAATTTGTAAGCGTAAGACTACATCGAAGCGGTAGGCAAAGGAATGTTACAAATACATTGCACAGTAGTGAGGTCTCGAGATCGAACCCAAGGCGGGTTACTTTTTTTTTTTTTACTTGTTTGCATGCCGTTACGCATACCTCTCCGCGGGGTGAGGGAGAGGTTATTTCGGTCTCACCGGGGAGAGATACCCCAGTAATACCGACTAAACCTACCACAGTGTTCCTCGACATAACCATAGACGGCGGGGCCGCGCGAATCACATTCACATGCAATCACGACCCCGCCGAGGTTTCGGCCCGCCGTGTGAAACGGCAGGCCACTACATAAAAGACCCTCTACTGTCCCCTTGTAGGGGGACAAAAACACGACTCAGAGGCGCGCGTGGGAACACGCACGCCGCCTCTCGGATCTGGTGCTGATCGGGTGGCGGGCAGGCCCACGCAGCCCGCCACCCCCAGGTCAAACCTCAGGGTGGCTGGAGGTCATCTCGCGAAGGCACGTAACCCTGACTTTTCGAAGTTATGTGCGTATTAAATAGTTAATTATCGCTCGCTTTTACAAAAAAGGTCTGAATATCTATATTATTTTCTGATATTTAGTTTTTTTTTCGAAAACGTCGTGATTAAACCTGCATGTCTAAGAGTTCAACATAATGTTCTCGAAGATATGTGAAGTCTGTCAACCCGCACTGGGCCAGCGAGATAGACTATGGCCTAACCCTTCTCACACTGAGAAGAAGCCCGTGCCCAGCAGTGGGACAGTTTAATATAGGGCTGATATATTGCATAGTAAGGTAAGGTTCACGTAATAGGGGCGAAACAAACAAACTTTATACGGATATACGGATACGGAAACTAATGTCTTCCATCGGGTACATTTCTAGACCGAGCTAATGATAAAAAAAAAAGTTAAACGCGACAATAATGTCTTCAATTAAGCAATCGAACCCGAGATAATTAAATGAGTGACGTCCCGAAACCCGAGTCGGAATAATAAAAAAAAAAATAGTTTTTCTATATAAAGAAATTGTCCATAGCTGTGCCCCGCCTGGTCGTGTTCTGATAGCTTTCCCATCTGATTATGAGTTAGGAAACAGAGAGTGCACTTGTGTTTGTGCACACACTTGTGCACTATAATATCTCCTGCGCAGGTGACCTATTCCGTTAAGATTGGCCGCCGTAACCGAATTTCGTTCTAAACGACTTTTGGTAGACATAATTAAAAATGTATTGTGCATATCCGCCCGTGTCCCGCCGCGAATCAATAGGTTAATATAAAGGTGTATAAACAGGATTTAATCTTTTTATATGTGACCTTTTTATTAGATTATACAGGTCTTCCACAGTCTTCAATTACACTCTTTATTAGATAAATGCAATCTCGTAATTATTATGAATGTTTTATAAATAGATTTATTACGATCCCCTGTGCTATTTGACCTCAGATCTAGCCTTGCTCAGATGACATCATCAACTATTTACGACGCTGACGATGTTAGCATTCAATTCACTTTCGATGATTATATAAAATAGCTTTAACGATGAAGGAAAACGACGTGAGAAACTTAATATCTGAACAATATAAAATTTTACATGTAAAAAGCAACAACCCTAATATACAACTTATCTTATATTAACAAACCTAACTACTTATAGGTAAAACAAGAGCAGCGATAGCTCAGTGGTGAGACCAACAAACTACAATGCAGAGGATCGTCGCGCACCTCTGACTTTCGGAAGTTATATGACTTTGCGAAATTATGTGCGTATTGATTGAAAAATTATCGCCTGCTCCGTGCCTCGGAGAGCACGTTAAGCTGTCGATCCCGGCTGCCATGAACATCTATGTAATGGCAGTCGTTATTGGGAGAGTGTCGACACAAAAGATCCCACTGGGTCGAAGTGTCGTCGGTCTGCACTGACCGGCCCCCACATAAGATACATACATACATAGGATAGGTCTGTTCGGGTTCAGTTCAAGCGATCCACCCACCATTCAAGGCAGCGAGTTGGCACACCGTGGCAGGTTTAGTCGGTAGTACCTGGGACGTACCGTTTTTGCCATAACGTCTTCACTCCCCTTTTCCGGGGAACGCATGCAAGTATGCGTCAAAACATGTCCAAAGAAGAAAAAAATGATCTGTTCGAGTTGACAGACTTAACATAATTATCTTCAAGAACATTGTGTATAAGTCTTAGACATGCAGGTTTTCACATGACGTTTTCCTTTACCGTTAAAGCGAACGACAATGAATAATTTAATGCATACATACATAGATTCACGCCTGTTTCCCGGAGGGGTAGGCAGAGACTACGGATTTCCATTTGCTACGATCCTGACACACTTATCTAGCTTATTCACTTTCATTCAGTCTCATTCACTACAGCTGTAATACAGTTTGCTTTCCTTTTAGTGGCGTGAGTAATTATGTAAACTTAAATTAGCCTCATACAGGTTGAGATCATCATGATTCAGGAATTGGATCCGTTATTTATAATCATTGGCTAATACTACATAATCTCACGCTTCTATCGTCGAAGGGGCAGGCAGAGGTATTACATACACGGATGGCGTGGTGGCTTAAGTGGTTGCTGCACTCCTGCCACTGCGCTGAGTGTAGTGGGTTCGAATCCCACACTGCACAATGCGCACATCTACATACATACATACATAGATTCACGCCTGTTTCCCGGAGGGGTAGGCAGAGACTACGGATTTCCATTTGCTACGATCCTGACACACTTCTCTGGCTTCATTCACTTTCATCACATTCCTCATACAATAATTAATAATTTAATGCGTACCTACATTACTTTGTAATGTAATGCGTGCCTTGGGATCGAACTTGAGGCCACATCGTGGCAGTCCAACGGTGTCCCATAAGGCTATTGCCGCATAGTTAATCGATAATAATAATATAATATAGAAGAACTTCACGTACAGACAGGAGGCCATATTTAAACGTAGTAGTGCATCTATGATTTAAATGTTTGTAGACCGCACAGATAGCGCAGTAGTTTAAGAGTTCTGTTCGTTACTACCACTGTGCTGAGTATTGTGGATTCGAATCCCAGACGGGACCAAAATTTGTGTGAGCCACAAATGTTTGTCCCGAGTCTAGATGTTCTTTGTGTCTGTCGTTTAAATGTTTGTAAAGTCCCCGCGACACAAGAATTAGTCTTAGTGAGAGAGTTGCATTTAAAAAAAAAGTATATGTCAATAAAGAATTCAGATGTGTGTATTAAATAAATAGTCTTTCCTCGTCTCGAGGAAAGACTGACTAAGAAAGTTTATAAGGCTAGTGTGAATGGAACAGTCGCAAGAGGAAGACCTAGGCGAACGTTTCTCGATCAGATCGGAGGCGTTCTGGACAAAGGCCAGGTTAAGAGCACCTTGAACCGACGGGCGTGTATGAGGAATGTGATGAAAGTGAATGAAGTCAGAAAAGTGTGTCAGGATCGTAGCAAATGGAAATCCGCAGTCTCTGCCTACCCCTCTGGGAAACAGACGTGAATCTATGTATGTATGTATGTATTAAATAGTTAATTATCGCTAACTTTAGCGGTGAAGGAAAACATCGTGAGGAAACCTGCATGTCTGAGGGATCTCCATAATATTCTCGAAGATACGTAATGTCTGCCAACCCCCACTGGACCAGCAAAAGAAAGAATTCAAATGTCATGTTGACATTGAGTTCTGATAACTTAACGTACAGAAAGGTGACCGTATTTAAACGTAGTAGTGCATCTATGATCAAAATGTTTGTGCATAAGTGTCAATTGTTAAATAAACTCGTGACTGCCGCTCATCGCCACGTGACAATACACTGTATTACCATCTGTGTGTCGGTGATTAGTCATCTCTCATTACGAATATGCTTATTAGGATTCTGTCACATTTCCATACATATACTAATTTCAATAGAGAAGATGGTTGGAATGTACCACCAGCTTGGGATCCAGTAATTCAAAGTTGCATGTACCAGACACCCAAACCCGGAGAGAACTATTTGTACTTACATGGCGGGCTCAGCGAGCCAAAGTTGATCTTGGCCTCCGAGAAAGTGCGCCATTCTTTTCTATTTCGTGCCAAGTCAGACCAATCGAGCACATTCATCTCTTTCAGGTCTTTAGCTAGTTCATCTTCTCAGCGAGACAACTATTTGTCTTCTCTCTTAGCCTTTATTATTCCCAAGTCACTTGGGGTCGGCTTTTCTGGTCTAACCGGATTTGACTGGATATAAGTTTTACACGGAGCGGCTTCCACCTGACCTCCGCAACCCGAAGGCTAACGATACCCTAAGGCTAGACCAGTGTCAGGATATTAGAGGGTACTGACGTTCCCAATAACGACTGCCATAGATGTTCATGGTAACCAGGACCAACGGCTTAACGTGCTCTCCGAGGCACGGGGCAGGCGATAATTGTCAATCAATACGCACATAATTTCGAAATGTCATATAACTTCCGAAAGTCTGAGGTGCGCGAAGTGGGGTCGAACCCGAGACCTCTGCATTACAGTCTGTTGGTCTCCCCACTGAGCTATCGCTGCTTTATAGGCAAGACAACTATTTGTATGATATACAAATCCAAGTCTGGATGTTCTTTATGTCCGTTGTTTGAATATTTGTAAAGTTACCCGCGACACAGGATTTATACCTAACGCGAAGAGGTGTCTTTAAAATAATGGAAGTAGATATGTTTTGCCCCTTATATGTATGTGTTATCTGTGGCATTATAAATAAATGGTGTGAGCTCATATTGTCGCGTAGGTACATGATAATTAAATTGCAATGAACAAATACAATAACACATTTATACATATATTATGTATATAGCGATGACTTATGTTCGTTCACCTATATATATATAATAATAATAATAATATTCTACCACATACACACAACACCATCTAGCCCAAACTAAGCAGAGCTTGTACTATGGGTACTAGACAATGCATAAACATACATATATACTTTCTTTTTTGTAAATACATGCATATTATACATAGAAACACCCAGACCAAGTCAAACATCCATGTTCATGGACACAAATGTTTGACTTGTGCGAGAATCGAACCCGCGACCTCAGACGTGGCAGTCGGTTACACTAACCACTACGCCATCGAGGCCGTCAATGAATGAATGAATTATAACTAAGACGGGAGTTGTCTTTTTTTAAATTATACCCTAAATAACACTCAATCTACGTCACTACGTCATCGAGGTCGTCAATATAAATAAGAATATGTCTATACTGACTAAGTGGCGGTAATAAACACGACTGCCGTGTATAAGGGTCTGTGGGTCGTACCAAAAATAAATTACAGGACGTTTGTGTTTAATAAATTTCAAAAGAGTTCTCGGAGTTAGATGGCGGTGTTCCAACACCCCTGAATTAATTTTTGCCCGGAATTAAGGTTTATTAGGGCCTTCCAGACCGTATTTTTTTTATTTTATTTCATGATGGCCAATCTTAACAGATACAGGGGCCAAGTCTGCTATTACAATAGTGTCATAATGGTCTATCATTAATTTCATAATTGTTGATTTTAACAAGTTTGGTAATCTACTAATATAATGGCGTCATTATGACTCTCCGATGGTCAACTACTGACACTCCATTGAAAAATGGCATAGAATGGTAATCACGTACATAATGAAATGATAAAATTTTGACAGTTCCTTTGATCAAATTAACATTTTCAATGTTCAAGATCAAAATAATTTTTTTTTATAATATTTAGTAATTATGTTTATATCCTATTTACACGTATATTTACTTATTTAAGTATATTTTATTTTATATGTTTACACACTAGGCGCCGGCGTCACCAAATTGGATTTCGCAGAATACCAGTGTTGCGATTTTACAATCGCAACGTACGCTGAGCGATGTCCAAATTTTGGCACTGATGGGACACACATTTTTTCATCGTTTCAATTTGTGTTGAACTATAATTTTAATACTTTTATTTTATTATTGTTTTTATTTCATTATTGTTTGTATCGCTGCACACTGAAGTGACCTTGAACTGAATGGAGGCAGTTTCCGTTTGGTTAAGCGGAAGGTGTGCTGTTGCCAGTGAGCAGTTTTTAATTTATAGTGTATATTTTTTTTTCTTTTTCTTTTTTATTTTATTATTGTTTTATTTTATATACTTGTGTCCTTGTGTGCCAAAATAAATATTTTTCTTTCTTTTTCTTTCTTTCTTTCTTTCTTCCTTTCATTAACACTAATAAATAATATGTAAAAATATATATAAACGAAATCTGGCATGGATAAATGTTCGAATTTAGTTGTAGTTTTTCTTTTCAGCAGCCAACTATTTGGATTTATGGTCACGGGGAGGTGATCTCCCCGTGACCATAAATCCAAATAGTTTTAATAATAATTTAATTAGCTTAAAAATTAGTAAAGTTTAATAGTAGTAGTAGTGTAACAATTTTCAAAATTTTGTAATAAAGTGTCAAATAAACAACGCGATAAAATCCGTATATAGCAGTTTAATTTCAATGAATAATATTCGCGTAAATAGAAGACAATATTATGTAAACTTTTAGGATTTTTTTTAACCTTTTATTCGCAGCGGCACACGGATAGCCAGGCACAATAAATCATTGATTATGTCTTGTATTCTAAGACTTGACAGATTAAATAAATATAGTTTCTATAGCGATAGTCAGAAATACATTGTGAATTTTCTTACACACCGGCGGCCAGAGACAAAAGTTTTTAATTATGTTTTGTATGTTTGTGTTACGCTTGGTCTCTGTGCGGATTTCTTTTCAAATAAAGATTTCTTTATCATTACAAAGTCTAGTGATAAAGGCATATGGTATAGAACCATACAAGGCGAGCCCCCATAGTTTCCCTGGTTTGACGATACTAGGTTAAGTAGAAATTATGTTAAACTAGCTTTTACACTTAGATCCGGTCATTATCCATCAGCAAAGTTTGCATTCTTAATGAAAAAAGCGGATACGCCCAATTGTTCGATATGCAACAAAATTGAAGATGCACAACATTTGCTGATGGATTGCGCTCGAAATAAGAGTGAACGTGATTCATTAGTTAAGGAATTAAATTTAAATTTACTAGATGTGGGCCTGATACAAAGTATTTTAAGTTATCCGAAGTCAGAAGCCGCCAAAAAATTGTGTAATTTGGTAAAAATAATTCAGCAACGATTATGTTATACTTAGTTCTAATCTATTGTTGTATCTCTAGTTATATCTAACAGTGTACTTTTAATTTTAATGTGTGTATCTAGCTATAAGGTACAATGGGATTGACATATCTTTATGGATAAAAATCCCAAAACTAACACAAAAAAAAAAAAAAAAAAATTTCATTGCAAAGAAGTTCTTCTTGGACTTTTCTTTTTAAATAATCAAGTCAGTAAGAAAGAGGTACATACCTTCTGCAAGAATGAGTTGATCCATTTCGTGAAGGTTTTCTTCTGTATATGGAGTCGTTCCTCCTGCAGCGCCTTGATGCGGCCTTGCTCGAACTTGAGCGCGTCCTCTCGCTGCGTCATGTTCGTCCGTTGTTGCACTGCCGTGGCGTAGCCTCCGGGCTCATACTGCGGCCCTGGAAACGACATGGATGGGTAAAGCCTGATAGACCAGCAGTTCATGGGTAATAAGCATGATGACAGGTTTAAAAACAAATGCTTCTAATTAGTCCACCTTTGAAATTGCAAATAATATTCAGCATGTATTTTTTGTCTTATCTTATGTACCTTATGTGGAGTCCAGTCAGTGCAGACCGGCAACACTTCGACCCAGTGGGATCTTTTGTGTCGACACTCTCCCAATAACGACTGCCATAGATGTTCATGGCAGCCGGGACTGACGGCTTAACGTGCTCTCCGAGGCACGGAGCAGGCGATAATTGTCAATCAATACGCACATAACTTCGAAAAATCATATAACTTCCGAAAGTCAGAGGTGCGCGACGTGCGATCAAACCCGAGACCCTCTGCATTGTAGTCTGTTGGTCTCCCCACTTAGCTATCGCGGCTCTCTTTTTTGTCTTAACAAAGCAATAAAGGTTGACTAAGATATAACGCCTTACAATTAGGGACGGGCGCTTGTGACGTCACTGTTTGGTAAAATTTTTACCGACAAGGACGTAACACGAAATTGAAACGCGTTGTTATTAGTTTTGTGGGACAAAAGTAAATACACATACGTGTTCAATTATTTTTTGCTGATCTAAAAGACGGACTAACCTTCAACTTTTTTTAGTCATCATGTCTGTGAGGCTTTTAAGTTATCGTCTGGCATTACAGTCTAGGTCACCCCTGCCAGTGGGCCAAGTGACAGGCAAAAGGATCTACAGCATGTACTGATGAGGTATCAAGAACCGAAGTGAAAGCACTGATAGAAACATTGAATACTTCATCTATGCTGTCTGCAGTACGAGTTGTTTGTTTTCTGTTAAAATAAGTGTACTTTCCATTTCTTTCTTTCTATAAAGAAGTCTAATGTAGGGATAATTCAGCCTATTATTTTTTTACAGCCATTGCCTTATGGGAAACCGTTCGACTGCCACGCAGAGGTCTCGAGTGCGAACCCAAGGCGCGCATCTCTAACTTTTCGAAGTTATATGCGTATGAAATGGTTCATTATCGCTCGCTTTAACGGTGAAGGAAAACATCGTGAGGAAACCAAAGTATGTCTGAGAGTTCTCGAAGATGTGTGAGGTCTGCCAACCCGCACTAGGCCACCGTGGTGGACTATGGCCTAACCCTTCTCACACTGAGAAGAGGCCCTTGCCCAGCAGTGGGAGAGTTTAATACAGGGCTGATATCATTATATCCAATGCTGCAAAACAATTATGTATAACAGATTCAATGTGCCGCACTGACTTGTTTTTTCGAGAAGTTCAGATTTAAATATCTTGGATACTCTAATCAACAGTAGCAAAATGTTGTGTGGTTTATATAGAACCGACAACCACTGGGGTAAACGCGTTCTTGAGTGGAAACCGCGACTCGGCAAACGTAGTGTAGGACCCCCTTCGACCAGTGGCCCAAGTCTGCTATTACAATAGTGTCAGAATGGTCTATCATTAGTTTCATTATTGTTGATTTTGACATGTTTGGTAATCTACTAATATAATGGCGTCATTATGACTTACCGATGGTCAACCACTGACACTCCATTGAAAAAGTGGCATAGAATGGTAATCTCGTACATAATGACAAATGATAAAATTTTGACAGTTCCTTTGATCAAATTACTTTTAACACTATTAAATAATATGTAAAAATGTATATAAACGAAATCTGGCATGGATAAATGTTCAAATTTAATAGTAGTTTTCAAAAATCACTTCTACTGACGGGTTTTGTAATAATGGCAATACAACATGTCATTCTACCACAATCCTATTACGAGACCATTGACCGACCAATGATCGACCATTATAAATTTAGCAGATTACGAACTTTTAGCAAAATGACAATGGAATTGCAGTTACGTCGTGTCGAAATGACGTATTTATAAAAATAGCAGACTTGGGCCCCAGGTGGGATGACGATCTGCGAAAGACTGCAGGCAGATGCTGGATGCGGTAAGCTGAAGACAGGGCGCTATGGCGCTCATTAGGGAAAAGCTATGTCCAGCAGTGGACTATTATAGCCTGATGATCTAATCTGATATAGGAATTTCAATTCCTAACATGCATGTCGTAATTGGTTAATATTCAAAACTTCCACTACTATGAAAACGCGGGCAAAATCTAATTTCATATTATACTGGGGAAAAAACAGCTGTGAAATGTCGTAGATATAGCGGCTCTGGGACCATAATCTTTAAGAATATCATAGCCAAACAAAATAAAATATAATATAAAAATATAAAATATAAAATAAAACAATAAATCGTTTTAATCAATTCTCGTTTAAGCTTTTTGTTCTATATCTGGATATGAGATGAATATCTTAAATCTACACTCACCATATCGTCTGGCAGGCTGGTAATCCTGGTAAGAGTAAACACTAACGTTGCTCAGTTGCCGCTGCATCTTTGTTACGCGGCAACACTCAATACAAAAGTCTCATCTGGCAACACTGCGCACCACAGGTTATGTACGATTGTTATATCTGTCTATAATGGCGGCTGGCGGGAAAATTTTGACGTTTAATTGTTGAATTTTTTGTTGGATTCATAAGATTTAGTTTCTATCTTGTTTCTATGAGAATCATATTTCTAAATGTCACAACTTAATGATAGTTTTAACGGTTTGTTTCGCGGTCATTAGACAATTAAATATCTTTATCAAATTAATTCTCTATGCTTTCTGTTTTAGAATTAGTGTATTCTTTATTCTGTGCCAGTTATTGTAGCACAAAATACATTTTAGCATTTCTTAATTAGTAGATTTGTATGTTTGTTTGTAATGAAGAAGCTGATAAACTACCGAACTGATTTTAAACAAGTGAGAATCGACAATGAATTGCCGTAAATCTTAGAGTTCGAAAAAATGGTTCAAATAATATGCAAAGGTCACGTGATACCATGGGACCTTGAGGTCAGAGGTCAAAGGTCATAGTCATTTCGGGGGTATATCGACTATGCTGAGTCGAATGGCGTTGACCGCGAGTCTCTAGCTCTTACGGTTCTTGAGTTGAAAGTTGTATGTAGTTGCGTCGTGTGTTGCAGGCGTCCATAGGCTACGGTGAACACTAACCATCAGGTGGGCCGTAGGCTTATTTGTCGACATAGTTGTATAAAAATTTTTATATACATCTACCCCTTTTTCGTGAATCACTCTGTCTATTACTGAAAACCGCATGAAAATCCGTTCAGTAGTTTTTGAGATTTTCGCGAACAGACAGACAGATGCGGCGAATTTATCTATACTAATATTATAAAACTGAAGAGTTTGTTTGGGTGAACGCGCTAATCTCAGAAACTACTGGACCGAATTGATAAAATATATTTTAGTGTTGGGTAGCCCGTTTATTAAGGATGGCTATAGGCTATATAACATCACGCTACGACCAATAAGAGCGGAGCTTCAGTGAAAAATGTTGCAAAATGGAGAAAATTCTCTTATGTGAAGCAAACGAAGTTGCGCGGGTCAGCTAGCTTTATAATATGAGTGTAATTCAAAATCATCGCTATCATGATTATTTAGGATTACACTCATATTTATCCAGCCACATTTCAGACCTCACGTTAAAAGGGGCGAGTCTATAACAAGGTGCATGGAGCTATTAACAACTCTGCTTACCACTTATTACCGTAGCGTGAATGATAATAGCCTATTGAAGAGTCAATGGCTCGGCCAGGTCACGCCACTGTGAGCATATTATATAGGCAGATCATTGAGACCATTGATTACTAAGCATACACATTATATACAAGCCTATATACCATGAAGGGGAAGGCAGATGTGTATTAAATTATAATATTATATTCTATAATATTCTTTCACATATACACAACACCATTTAGCCCAAACTAAGCAGAGCTTGTACTATAGATACTAGACAATGGATAAACATACATGTGTACTTTTTTTTGTAAATACATACATATTATACATAGAAACACCCAGACCAAGACAAACATCCATGTTCATGCACACAAATGTTTGACTTGTGCGGGAATCGAACCCGCGACCTCAGGCGTGGCAGTCGGTTACACTAACCACTACACCATCGAGGTAGTCAAATTGATACATACCACACGCTAGCTTGCTATTATTAGCATATGTCATCTAAACTAATATTATAAATGCGAATGTGAGTTTGTATGTTACGCTTTCAAGCGTTAACTACTCGACCGATCATCTTGAAGTTTCGTATCCACGTCAGGGAAACAGAAAAGAACATGGAGGTACCTTTTATCCAGGAAAAAGTACTGTTTCGAGGTTTAGCTAGAATAGTATATGGGTCAGTGATAATTATGACATTTGTATTATGAAACTGACGGCGTGTTGCGCTCTGCGCCGTCTCTCACTCGACACACATATTATTGTCGGCCTCGATGGCGTAGTGGTTAGTGTAACCGACTGCCACGACTGAGGTCGCGGGTTCGATTCCCGCACAAGTCAAACATTCGTGTGCATGAACATGGATGTTTGTCTTGGTCTGGGTGTTTCTATGTATAATAGGTATGCATTTACAAAAAAAAAGTATAGAAGTATGTTTATCCATTGTCTAGTACCCATAGTACAAGCTCTGCTTAGTTTGGGCTAGATGGTGTTGTTTGTATGTAGTAGAATATTAGTATATTATTATTATGTGCCAAATTACTTCAACATCCGTTAAGCGTTTTAGACACAATCAAGTTTGTAACACACTTTGAATTTTAACATTTATCCCACATTCGTTTGTAAACGGCACGTTATTTCTCGACGTGTGTCATTAACAAATTGACAGTAATTACACAGTTCCTGTCATGGCGGCGGTTTTATAATTTAGGGTTGTCCTTTATCTTGTTGATAATAGCTTTAGAAAAATATTGTGAGGTTTGCACGTCTAAGAGTTTTTCATGATGTTCTCGAAGAACGCGTCCGAAGCCGGGGATAAATTCTAGTTTATACATAAATACATATAATATGTGTAATTTAGTTTCAATAGTCCTACGCCTGCTGCGACTAGTGCCGCTGTAGATTTGACATCCCAACTTTGAATAAAACCTTCGAAGGACCTCTTCACGTTGGACCTATGTCTCCGTGTAAGCCTTCCAAAGGGCCAGGTATTTTCCTAATATAATATGTTAGATAATACCTGTGATAAGAGAAACATAATAATGTCCTCCAGACCGAATTTCAGCCACGGCGGCCAGCCTTAAGAGACTGGCTATCTGCGCAGGAGATATTATAGAGCACAAGTGTGTGCGCAAACACAAGTGCACTCTCTGTTCCCTAACTCTCATGATCCGATGGGACGGCAATCCGACACGATCGGAGAGAGATCAGGCGCAGGACCAACCGCTTCACGTGCTTTCCGAGGCAAGGGGGTGTCTAACACCGCCAACTGCCTAACTCCGGGCTGCTATTGAGATTTCTTTACAGAAAACCCAATAACTTTTTGTTGGCCCGACCCGGGATTCGAACCCGTGACCTCATGCACAGCAGTCGCATTCACTACCGCTGCGCCACGGAGGCAGTTAATATCACATAATATATAAGCAGCGATAGCTTACTAGGAGACCGGTGGACTGCCATACAGAGGCCTCGAGTTTGTTATCAAAGTGCGCATCTCAGACTTTTAAGTTTTTTCTTTTCGTGTGGTTAGTGGCCAACCTGTTGTCAAGAGTTGTTCAAGCCAGTTCAGGCCTCTGACATGGCTTAACGACCGCTATCAATTTGACAACAACCGGGACCGACTTTTTACGTGCCCTCCGAAGCACGGAGACGCTCAGATGAAATGCCACTAAGCGGTCAACCATATAGACTGACCGCACCCAACGTTGCTTGCCCTCGCTAATCGTTTACCGATCAGTGAGTGCACCTGGCTATCAGCGCGTCAAACTTTTAAGTTATAAGCGTATTAAATAGTTAATTATCGTTCGCTTTAATGGTGAAAAACATCGTGAAACAATCTGCATGTTTGAGTTCTACATAATGTTCTTGAAGATATGTGAAGTCTGCCAACCCGCACTGGGCCAAAGGTGGGCAATTTTTTATACAGGGCCGATATTATGTGCTTTTCTTAGAAAAATACTCGGCCCTTTGAGAAGCTTACACGACCCGATATTATTATGATTCTACATGTTGTCGGACTCAGATGTTGTGGTAAAAGGAATTTAAAAAGATATTTAAAAGAACTTAATGCCTTGTTAGTTTTACGGCATATAAAACGGGTTTTATTATATCTTCTTGTCTTCTGATAAACTTACATTGGTTTCTAAAATACGAATGAATCAATATTTTAAGTAGAGAGTGTGAACTTTATTTTGAATTAATCTCGTGTTTGTGCGTAGACATTGTTTATATACTTAAAGACATTTAAGTTCGGTTAGCATGCCGATACAGAGAAAACTTTGAGTTTACAAACTCAAATTTTGCGCTGTATCGACATGTAAAACGGTTACTGCACACGTTCAGACCACCTCATAATAATAATTTTCGTAGGTCACAGATAAGTGTTTTTAACCTGGGTGATCTTAATTGTCAGTAAGCAGACAGCGTAAGACTTGTTGATTCATTTTAGACTGATTAATTTAAATTTTATCGCTATTATTAAGGTATTTATAGGTAATAAATACCTTTAGATTCCCGGGTCGTAAAAAGAGTTACTTGGTTTTTCCTGTCAAAAAACCAATAGGCTTACCTAAAGATTTAAATCATAGATGCGCTACTACGTTTAAATACGGTCACCTTTCTGTACGTTAAGTTGTCAGAACACAATGTCAATATGACATCTGAACTATAAATATAGTATTAGAAACAGTGTTTATAAACGTGGGTGAAACCGCGGCTGCCAGCTAGTCCTACCTAATATTATAAATGCGAATGTGAGTTTGTTTTTAACGCTATCACGCCCTTCTCGACCGATCACCATACAATCGCGTACACGATGTCAGGGGTACAGAAAATGACAAAATGGACCGTTCACGAGGGACAGCTTATAATATCAGTAAGATTTCGCGGAACCCTAGTGATATTTTCTTTAGCTTTTTTGGGGTAATGGTTGTTTCCGCTGTGGGGTAAGTTATTTTTAGGTGGGGCCGCCCAGAAGGGCCCTGCTAACACCCGGACGGGGCGTAATGATCCACTAGTATTTATGAGTACGACATTTTAAGTCATTGACGCTGCGGCTTATGGCTTTACCGAACATTGACTGGAAGGATAGCGCAGTGGTAGCCTATATTGTGGGTTTGATTCCTACATGAGGTAAAATTTTGTGTGGTATATTCAGTTTTTTGGCATTGAGATGGGCATAGTATCAGTCCTCTATCCCTGAAGGAGTAGTAAGAGCTGTATGACACATATTCGCCAACTATTGATTAAGTGCCAAAGAAATTAGGTTCAGGCCTATTTCTGACTACTAGCGGTCGCCTAGTGGTCAAAATTCGACCAAAATTCCTAAGCTTGCTACTTTGTTTTCTGTTTTTCTCTATTACATATATATAAGGTATAGGTAACCATAGTTACAAAGAATTGTACGACGTCAGACGAACAATGCCGAAATACTACGAACGCGATTCGACTGCGTGTGTCAAATGCATGGTTGTGTGCGTGTAGTGTTTTTTCATTAATTTATTGTATTTGTGATGCATATTTTATAAAAATATTAGGATTCGCCCCTCCTCCTCCATATGAACTTTAACTGTGCCAAATTTCAAACTCCTCCGACGGCGCAATTTTCGTAAAAAGGGGCACAATGTTTTTGCTTTACGTATTAAGAATATATAGATACAGTTCCAGAATTTTGACTACACGTAAAAGCGTAGTGGTATATAATATTGTCTTCTATTTACGCGAATATTATTCATTGAAATTAAACTGCTATATAATATGCTATATATATATATATAAATTTAATAGAGAAGATGGTTGGAATGTACCACCAGCTTGGGATCCAGTAATAAAAATAGTCAAACCCAAGAAGAAGCAAACCACAGCTAGACTTCATGATACTTTGAGCTCATTCTGCGTAAATAGAAACACCAATGATTAAATTATGTTCGGGTACTTTGAAATAACTACACTGGAACATTGAGACAACTACCATCTTAGTCTCCCCGTGACCATGGCTGCTGAAAAGCAACCGAAACGTCGCGGCAAGTGTAAAAATAAATGAAATCTAAATAGTTTAATAATAATTTAATTAGCTTAAAAATTAGTAAAGTTTAATAGTAGTAGTAGTGTAACAATTTTCAAAATTTTGTAATAAAGTGTCAAATAAACAACGCGATATCATCCGTATATAGCAGTTTAATTTTCAGCGTAGTGGTATAAGTAAGTTCCGAGTGTTGTGGGTTCGAACGCTACACGGGACAAAATATTGTGTAATCCATAAGAAGTTATTCCAATTCCAGGTGTTTTTTATGTCCGTTGTTTTAATGTTTGTACAATACCCCTCGACACAAGAATGACCCTAGTGCAGGTGTATATTTTAGAAAAAAAACTGCTTCTATGAATTTCTTGACAGACAAAACTCCAATAACATTTTTTCTAACCTAAGTATCGAATCCGTAACCGTCGTATAATAACGTATTGACAAAAATTGTAAAAATGATATTTTATATTTTATTTATACATGGAAAACTTACAGCTAATTTAATATAACAGTGATTATTCTAGTAGCAGCGATAGCTCAGTGGGGAGACCAACAGACTACAATGCCGAGGGTCTCGGGTTCGAACCCACGTCGCAAACCTCTGACTTTCGGAAGTTATATGACTTTTCGAAATGATGTGCGTATTGATTGACAATTATCGCCTGCTCCGTGCCTCGGAGAGCACGTTAAGCCGTCGGTCCCGGCTGCCATGAACATCTATGGCAATCGTTATTGGGAGAGTGTCGACACAAAAGATCCCACTGGGTCGAAGTGTCGCCGGTCTGCACTGACTGGCCCCCACATAAGATACATACATACAGCTAATTTAACATAACAGTGATCATTCTAGTATCCAGACAGCCAATTACCAGTTTTCGCTTTTAGGTGACATTCTAGTAGAAAAGTGTGAACAGTCTCGGTAGAGAGAAAATATCAATAATAATAATAAACACAAAACAGAATAAAAAAGAACGGAACAATAAAAATGGAATAGCTTCAATATAATGTTCTATACATTTACTGGTACAATGATTTTATATGATATGATATGCACAAATATCTGCCTACCCGCTTGTACACATGCGTAATATAACGTAACATTTTAATTTAAAAAGCGAGAACCCAGCGTATGTTGAATACCGTAATATGTTAAGTTACAATTTGGATAACGCACGCGTCACGGTCCGTCGTATGGCCACTGACCAGCGTCGGACCATAGAACACATAGACAAAGATGGCCGGTGTCATATAAAACGACCATATAAAAATGACCTTCTAATCGAATTTCGATCACAGCGGCCTATCTCAACGGAGACTGACCATCAGGAGACATTATAGTGCACAAGTGTGTGCAAACACAAGTGCACTCTCTGTTCCCTCACTGTCATAGTGCGATGGGACGTCACTAACCGACCAGAGAGATCAGGCGCAGGACCAACGGCTTTACGTGCTTTCCGAGGTACGCGGGTGTCAACACCGCCAACTTCCTAACTCCGGGCTGCTATTGAGATTTCTTATCAGGAAACCCAATAACCTTTGTTGGACCTAACCGGGATTCGAATATTACTTTCATAGCGGAGTATTGTCAGTTGAGTCCTAACCAATATTAAATGTGACTGTTAGTTTGTTTGTTACATTTTCCCGCCTTAACTACTCGACCGTTCATCATGAAATTTCTAATACACGTTGTTCGGGGAACAGAAAAGAACAAAGGGTACCTTTCATCCAGAAAACTAACCTAACCTTCATTTAAGCGAACGAAGCCGCGGGCAAAATCTAGTTCCAAATAAAGCCCACCGATTGGAACAACAAACTCTACCTCTCACACTTGCAACTTGTTGTACGCATTTCAATGTATGTGTGCGTGTATTGCCGTGTGTTATATATACTAAGCTGGCGTTCTGTATTTCCTTAATCTGTGTCCCGGAACACGCCGGCGTGAATATGCGACCGCTTGGGTAATTATCTAACTGCTATTTACGAGTTTTTTTTTTGTATTTTGTATTTAGTGTGCTCTGCATTGAACATTGAAACGGATAGCCATGTTTTTATATAATCAACGAAACCGATTGTGGCCATCTATATATATATAAAACTCTTCCGTTACTGAGTGACTGACAGACAACGCACAGCCGAAACTACTGAACACAAGAAGCTGAAATTTGGCATGTATGTTCCTTGGAGAGTGTAGGGGAGCACTAAGAGAGGATTTTTGGAAATTCCACCCTGAAGGGGGTGAAAGGGGTGAAACCCGATATTCACACGGGAACGGGACTTACGCGGGTGAAACCGCAGGAAAACTACTAGTGTTTTTATATAGTAAGTGATGCCTCTGGCATGACCGATGGCCGTTGTGTCAGAAAGGTTTTGGAGTGACGGCCATGCACCGAAAGACGCTGTAAGAGTAGGCACTCCACGAAGTGAACCGACGATCTGTGGGGAAAACCTTGGGAGAGACCTATGTCCAGCAGTGAACGTCTTTCGGCTGAGACGCTCATAGCTAGATGCACCCAGTGATCGGTAAACGATTAGCTAGGTTAAGCAACGTTGGGTGCGGTCAGTCTATAGATGGGTGACCGCTTAGTGGTATTTCATCTGAGCGTCTCCGTGCTTCGGAGTGCACGTAAAAAGTCGGTACCGGTTGTTGTCAAATTGACAGCAGTCGTTAGGCCATGTCAGAGGCCTACGGGCGGCTTGAACAACTCTTGACAACAGGTTGGCCACTAACCACACGAAAAGAAAGAAAAGGCTGAGACGATGATGATTATGAGTTATTAATATAATAATAATAATATCAGCCCTGTATATGAAGTATGAACTATCCCACTGCTTGGCACGGGACTCTCATCAGAGTGAGAACGGTAAGGCCCTAGTACGTCACGCTGGCTCAGTGCGGGTTGGCAGACTTCACATATCTTCGAGAACATTATAGAGAACTCTTAGACATGCAGGTTTCCTCACGATATTTTCCTTCACCGTTAAAGCGAGCGATAATTAACTATTTAATACGCACATAACTTCGAAAAGTCAGAGGTGCGTTGGGATCGAACTCGAGACATCTGCATGGCAGTTTACTTAATAATATGTGATGATCTTTGTACCGCATTTTAAGCATATTGAAGTTAGACAGCAAAATAAATTAACATACCAAACACAAAATGACTACCTCGATGGCACAGAAGTTGTGAATACTACTTGTAAGCATGAGGTCTAAGATTCAACCCACATGCTAGACCCAGCAAGAATCTTGACAGGTTAAATATATGCAAGAAGAATAAAAAAGACGCAAGCAGTAGCTTGCTTGTAGTAAACAAGTATCATATCAATTAAATTGTATAACTGCACAATGTTTCGTTATCTGTGGCTGGGTCATTGAACTGTGATTGTCAGATGCAGTAATAACTTATATGGGACATGTTTATCGTTTTAATGCAATTATGAGTCGCATACCGCCGGGCCTGCCGATCGATAACATAAAGAAAAATCGAACCTGTTACCAGTGTTTACCCAGTGGCGTAACGTGAGTACCGTAGCCGCCCAGGGCAGAAGACAATTTTGCCGCCCCCTCATATTAGGTATTTCAATTTAAACGACAATAATAATAATAAATCCATTATAACAGACCGGATATAACACTACAAGATAAAATCAATAAAACCACATACCTAATAGATATTGCAGTCCCCAATACGCATAACTTACAACAGACAATTAGTGAGAAAATTGGTAAATATGCAGAGCTGATGGATGAAGTAACAAGAATATGGAAACAAGACAAAGTTTACATAGTGCCCATAGTTCTTGCCACCACCGGTATCATACCTAAATATCTTCGACATAGTCTGAAATTAATAGACCTTAAAGATTCCCTGTACATTCTGCTCCAAAAAGCAAAAGCTCCATTCTGAACACCTGCAGAATAGTTACGAAGTTTATGTCTCTTGATGAAAACGAGGTTACACAAAACACTTCATCTACATGACCTTTAACACACCACACGCTACATTTACTTGGTTTCGGCCCGTAACTGTGGACAAAACCAGCCCTGAGCTGAGAAATAACAAAAGTACTCATAATAATAATAATTGTCTTTGTCAAGATTGTCGACATGTGGCGTGTGGACTCGGCGACCATTGTGCCGATAGTCATTACAGTCAATGGTTTAATACCTAAGAGCCTCGACCACCACCTGCAGAGGCTTGCGTTAGATGGCTGGATCAAGTCCTTAATGCAAAAGGCAGTACTACTCGACACGGCGCGTATTGTGAGGAGATTCCTCTCTCTGGTGCCCTAACCACCGGCAGCTTGGACCCTGTTCCCGATGTCGGTAGGTCATTTCAGTTTTTTATATTTTTAAATATGTATAGTTTTTATATTTATATTTGAAATGTAATTATTAGAAAAATAATGATATTTTACCACATACAGACACCATCTAGCCCAAACTAAGCAGAGCTTGTACTATGGGTACTAGACAATGGATAAACATACATATATATATACACCCAGAGCAAGACAAATATCCCTGTCCATGCACAAAAAATTTTGACTTGTGCGGGAATCGAACCCGTGGCCTCAGGCGTGGCAGTCGGTTACACTAACCACTACTATAGCAAAGCTAATATATAGCAATTCTAAAGAGCTTTTCGGCAATAATCATCAAGGTCATCACTTATAGGTATTGTACAGCCCATTCCTCTTGTTCGTTATGAAATGGTTGAATTATTTACAAGATATTATTATTAATTATTATGCAATTTTGCCGCTCCAAAAAGTGCCGCCTGATGCGGGCCGCCCTTGCCGCCCTCACTACGCTACGCCACTGCTTTTAACAGCAGCCTGAATTTTTGAAATTTAGTAACGTTAATATTTAGCAAGTAGTTAAATTTAAAAGAAAAACATTACTGAATTAACCTTCATTTTAAATTAGTAACTTTACTAAATCTACTAAAACTTTGATGTTTAACTTTGACCTTAAACAATGAAAAAAAAAACGGAATACATTTAACCAACAATGCTAACTTATATCACGGAATGAAAGAGACATTTCTTTTTATGTTGAATTTTTTTCCGCCTGTATAAGGCGGTTATAAGGCCTGTCGTACTGTATGGAGCTGAGTGTTGGGCTACTAAGAAGATGGATGAGAAACGATTGCGTGTAGCAGAGATGAGAATGTTACGATGGATGTGTGGAATGACGAGAATGGACAGAATTAGGAATGAATACGTAAGAGGTAGTCTGAAAGTGGTGCCCATAGACGAGAAGGTGAAAGGAAATCTTTTGGCTTGGTATGGACATGTTATGCGAAGAGATGACACGTAATTTTTTTTTTTTAACATTTAATATAGTTTACGTAGATCGAACCGTGTTAATCTCTTTGCCTTGCAAATTTATAAAAACAATATTTCTTATTACAATCCGCTGGTAAGAATGGCTAGACAATATAATGAATTGGTAACAGATAATTTACAGTTAGACATTTTTCATCCTCGATTTTACACATTTTTAAATACTCTTAAGGATATTGGCTAATGATGCGTTAAGCGAGTTAGGACTAATCGAATATCAATTAGCCAAGCATGTTAAAACTTCAATCGCAAACAACTCGCCTGACTCCTTATTCCTTACTCCGACAGATGAAATAGAGATAATTAAGCTAATAGGTACACTTAAGCCAAGTTCAGCCAGTGGACATGACAATATAAGTAATGATATGCTGAGATGTGCAAAGTATGTTATAGCAAGTCCTATAACATATATTTGCAACCTCAGCTTATCGTTGGGATATGTACCAGATTGCTTAAAAATTGCTGACATTGTACCGATACATAAAGCGGGCAACCCAAGTGAGCCAGCTAACTATCGACCCATATCTCTTTTAAGTTCATTATCCAAAGTTTTGGAAAAGGTTGTTAATGTAAGACTGTCCAAGTATCTCGAAAATAATGATCTACTTGCTGGTAGTCAATTTGGTTTTCGCACAGGTAGGTCTACAGAAGATGCCGTCACAGGCCTGGTGGAATATGTCATTGGTAAAATTGATGAAGGCAATAAATGCGTGGGCGTCTTCCTGGACCTTGCGAAGGTCTTTGATACCGTGTCCCGACCTATACTAATAAGGAAACTGGAGATGCTTGGAGTGAGAGGTTTGGCTCTAGAATGGTTCCAGTCTTACCTAGGGAAGCGAAAACAAAGAGTTTGTGTTGGGGACTACTGCAGTGACTATGCTGACATCGATTTTGGGGTGCCCCAGGGCAGTATTCTCGGGCCGACGCTCTTTTTGGTCTATATAAATGACCTCTGTGGCCAAAATTTACCTAATGCCAGTATTTTTACGTTTGCTGATGATACGGCCATAGTCTTTTATTCAAAGACTTGGAACGAGGTTGTTTGTATGGCACAGACAAGTCTTAAAGTAATATATAAATGGTTACGCGACAACCTACTTACATTGAATGCTAATAAAACTAAATATATTGCCTTTAGAGTAACTCAGCGTTCTGCGCCCGGGACACCTATCGTTATCAAACTGCATTGTAATGGGTGTAGTATTCTTAATAACCTGACGTGCCAATGTTCTATTCTTGAACAAGTACCGGCCATTAAATACCTAGGTGTAATCATAGACCAACGGTTGGCTTGGACAGCCCAAGTAGACGCTCTAACTAAGAGAATCAAAAAGCTCTCCCATATTTTTAAAAAATTGCGAGGCGTTGCTGACGCTAAGGTTCTGAAAGTCGTCTATTTGAGTTTGTGCCAGTCTATTCTAACCTATTGTGCAACTGCGTGGGGATCCACTCACAAATCAACTTTACTCAGACTTGAAAGAGCTCAGAGAGCTATCTTAAAGATAACTTTTAGAAAACCTTGGCGCTACCCAACTGATCTCCTATATTCCGAATGTGAATTTCTTCGAGTAAGGCAATTATTCATAACGGCGACCATTTTAAGATACCATAAGAACGCCAAAGCTTTAACTCGCTTTACACACAGAACGCTCAAATGGGATAGACCAAAAGTGCGCTCATCTTTTGCTCACAGGAGCTATAGATTTCTTGGAGCATATCTTTACTCACAACTGTACGCATTTAATAACAAAATAATATGTATGAATAGGGCAAGTTGTAAAATTGTAGTTTGTAAATGGTTAAAATCAAAAAATTATAGTGAAACTGAGAACATACTACAGGTTAATATGTGATGATACTTAAAATTATATATTATTGAGCAATACTGTTAAACTATTTATTTAAAATTTGATTTAGTTAAAGTTTAGATGTATAAACACACACACACACACACACACGCACCCACACACCCACTCACACTCACACACACACACACACATACACACACACACACACACACACACACACACATACACACACACACACACACACACACACACACACACACACACACACACACACACACACATACACACACACACACACGCACACACACACACACACACACGAACGCGCACGCGAGTGTAACAAGCACATGAAATGTAAGTGCAAAGTAGTCCTACTCATATTGATTCCATAATTGTAATGTAACACTGCTTGGGGTGATCTTTCTGGTGCCCACGACACAGGGAATCCTAGTGTGGGTCCAGTAAATCATGTATAACGAATGTAAAAAATTTGGAAGCAATAAACTTATTATTATTATTATTATTATTATTATTATATCCTCTATCCCAAATAGATGTACAAATAGTTAATATTTTTTAAGATATTGTATTGTTGTTGCTGTGTTACGAAATTAAACCTATATATTCTTATATGTATATTTGTGATCTCTTCTGTCTGTTAACTTGATGTTTAATTGTTTCAATGTATGCACATGTGTTGAGTTGCAATCTAGAACTAAACATAAGCTTTGATTGATTTTAATTTTTAATAAGATTGTAATTTGTTTTGTGCAATTAATATATAAAATAAAATTAAAAATTAAAAAAGAAGTATGTAGGTAAGCAAGTGATGGATATGAGGGTAGAGGGACGAAAATGGAGAGGAAGGCCAAGGAAAAGATGGATGGACTGTGTGAGGATGGATATGAAAGAAAAAGGGGTAAATGATCAGATGACGGGTGACAGAAGTATGGAAGCGAAGGACATACTGCGCCGACCCCAAATAAATTGGGACCAGGGCAAGAGAATGAATGTTGAATTTTTGTGTTTAGTCTGATGGGCACCTACTTTTTATTAAAGATTTCTTGGTGTTATTTCTGAATTGCGGGGGACGTATATATCATTTGTCGGATGGAACTTTACAATCATTTAAACATACGAAGGACACCTAGACTCGACAAAACAATTTAAGGGTCACACAAATTTTGTTCCATGTGGGAATCGAACCCAGAACACGTGGCGAGGCGAAACGACTACTTACGCCGGAAGCATGCCATCCGTGCAGACCAATAAAAAGAAGCCATGTCAATGCAGTTAGTGAAAGGGTCAATTGTTATGTCAATTGATTGATTCATATTAGCTTTATGACCTCCAGACTCTTGAGCACGAGAATTGAAACTAACTCGTTCAATTTTATATATTTTTCCTTATATTCTTTGAACTGCCACTGATATCTCGCATCTCTGACTTTTCGAAGTTATATGCGTATTAGATAGTTAATAATTAATTATCGCTCGCTTTAACGGTGAAGGCAAACATCGTGAGGAAACCTGCATGTCTGAGAGTTCTACATAATGTTCTCGAAGATATGTGAAGTCTGCCAATGTAAATCTATATTATAGTTTAGTTAGTGTAACCTTGACGTTCAGAAGTGTTACTTTGTGACCTAAATGAATAAATGATCTTAGATTTTTCGGGCCGAGCTTTTACGAAGATACCCTATGTCCTTTTCTGTACAACGTGTAGGCGACATATTTTTTTGACAGAAAATTGAAACGCGACGGTCTGCTAACCCGGGCATCGAAGCCGAAATTTAACGCATAGCAGTCGTATTTACCACCGATGCGCTATGTCCGTAAGTTTCACGGAGAACCATAAGTGTGCCCTCGCTGTCCATTTTCGTAATAAAAAGAGTGATCTCACAAATTAAGTACATTTATATAACAGAGAACAATATTGTACAATTTTTAATATGAGTGCTCGTGATAATACTATATTTCTAATTCAGATGTCATGTTGATATTGTGTTCTGACAACTTACCGTACAGAAAGGTGACCGTATTTACACGTAGTAGCGCATCTACGATTTAATTCTTTGCATATAACAGGAAAATAGGTATATATTTTCAAAGAAACCATACATCTCAACTGATATTATAAAGAGGAAACATTTGTGTTTTTGTATGTATGTTTGTAATGTTTTCACACAAAAACTATAAGACCGATTTCAAAAATTCTTTCACCATTAGAAAGCTGCATCTTCACTGAGTGACATAGGATATATTACATTTTCAAAAAATATAGGGATCCTTACTAAAAATGCAATAATATAACCCAAGGTGTGAAAAAATTAGTCATAAAAAATCTGTCATCACGTGCGCTGCGGAAACTATTGATGATAGAACAAAAAAATGTTCTACAGTATTATAGAACGTATCAATATCTACAAAAAAGTCCGCGATACCATATGTCCAACTACTGTAGTTATGCTACTATAACTACTTTTTTACATTTTAAACGTAGATAATAAATAGTGCCGACAATAATCAAACCATATTATTCATACCTCTGTATTAATCCTTATCCCATTAAATTATATGTTTCAATACCCGTAAAATACTTTTTAAATTATTAAAATCGGACATTTCATTCAAAAGATATAATTCTTTAGATATAGTAGGTAGTTTTTAAGTATTAGCTATATATATAGCTGACACGCGGACGAAGTCGCGTGCAACAGCTAGTCATATATATATTATTATTGTTTAAATAAGAGTACCGTTGAGGAGTGCCCACCTACTTGCTTATCAGTACTTAACTCTATTGATAAGCAGTATTTGTCACATATGTTGGTCATATTTTACCGCAAATTGTATTGCTAGTACACAAATTATAAGTTTACTAGATGTGCCCTCGGTTTCATCAGCGTTTATAGTTACTGCGCCGCTCCCGTGGGTCGTAGCGTGATGTTATATAGCCTATAGCCTTCCTCGATAAATAGGCTATCCAACACTAAAATAACTTTTCAATTCGATCCAGTAGTTCCTGAGATTAGCGCGTTCAAGCAAATAAACAATTTCTTAATATTATTAGTATAGATTGGTAAAAGAGAACCGCCAAAAGATAGAGATAGAGATATTTTAAAAGACGACTCCCTCACTAGGAATAATTCCAATATCGTCACTTTACATTATAAATATATGTAACTCCATACAAACAGCGGACACACCATACAAACAGCGGACACAAAGAACACCCAGGCTCGACACAAGCATTTTTGAATCACACAAAATGATGGCCCAAGATTTTTATAAACGAATTTTTATGAGATTCTGAAATAGTGTAACATTTTGTCCGTTGTTTGAATGTTTGTAGAATTGCTTGTAATACATAAACATAGCTCAGTGGGGAGACCAACAGACTGCAATGTAGAGGGTCTCGGGTTCGAACCCACGCCGCGCATCTCTGACTTTCGGAAGTTATATGACTTTTCGAAATGATGTGCGTATTGATTGACAATTATCGCCTGCTCCGTGCCTCGGAGAGCACGTTAAGCCGTCGGTCCCGGTCAGTGCAGACCGGCGACACTTCGACCCAGTGGAATCTTTTGTGTCGACACTCTCCCAATAACGACTGCCATAGATGTTCGTGGCAGCCGGGACCGACGGCTTAACGTGCCTCGGAGAGCAGGCGATAATTGTCAATCAATACGCACATTATTTCGAAAAGTCATATAACTTCCGAAAGACAGAGGTGCGCGACGTGGGTTCTAGCCCGAGACCCTCTGCATTGCAGTCTGTTGGTCTCCCCACTGGGCTATCGCTGCTCCATAACTTCCTCCATTACTCGGCCTAACTATTAGAGACTTACACAAATTTATGTTCCATGTGGAGATTGACCCACTCGGTACAGCGACGGGAAAAAAGAAACTACTACAGTTACTATCATCCGTGCACTCTTACTTTTGTCTTCATTGGGCTCTGCTTGGTGCATTGCTATACGCATACATAGATTCACGCCTGTTTCCCAGAGGGGTAGGCAGAGACTACGGATTTCCATTTGTTACGATCCTGACACACTTCTCTGGCTTCATTCACTTTCATCACATTCCTCATACACGCCCGTCGGCTCAAGGTGCTCTTAACCTGGCCTTTGTCCAGAACGCCTCCGATCTGATCAAGAAACGTTCGCCTAGGTCTTCCTCTTGCGACTGTTCCATTCACACTAGCCTTATAAACTTTCTTAGTCAGTCTTTCCTCGTCCATTCTTTCTACATGCCCAAACCAGCTTAACATACCCTTTTCTATTCTTGTCACTATATCCACTTTCATGCCGCATCTCTCTCTAATCACACTATTCCTTATTCTATCTTTCAGAGTCACACCACATATATTTCTCAGCGCTCTCATTTCTACAGCATTTATCATAGTAACAACGATTTAACCAACAACAAAAACAACGAGTAGGCAAATTGAGGTCAACCTTTGCCTACAGGCACTCAACAGATTAATACCCTACCCTGCCTACCACTTATACATACATCTATAAATAAACAAAGTAATCACAATAATTATTCAACCACACTGACTTTTAAGTCGCCATACTTGTACTCGGTGCATATAAAGCGAGCTATTCATATGCACACGCGATGGAGAAAGTGCGTGTGAGAATGGCCCGCATTGTCTATGTCACTTCGTCTAGTGTTTGTGTTAAAACTTATACATATTTTAGAACGTTACGAAATGCGGAAATTGTCTGTAAATAGGTAAAAAGTGGAGAAAGTTTTTGTTTAAACTGCATAATATGTTTTGTCTTTAAGGAATTTTTATTATATTGGATCGAAGCAGGCATAACTTCGCAGAAGTCCATTGTAATAAAATGATTGGTATTAATTATTATTGGACGCAGCGATAGCTCAGTGGGGAGACCAACAGACTGCAATGCTGAGGGTCTCGGGTTCGAACCCACGTCGCGCACCTCTGACTTTCGGAAGTTGTATGACTTTTCGAAATTATGTGCGTATTGATTGACAATTATCGTCTGCTCCGTGCCTCGGAGAGCACGTTAAGCCGTTGGTCCCGGCTGCCATGAACATCTATGGCGGTCGTTATTGGGTAAGTCAGTACCCTCTAATATCCTGACACTGGTCTAGCCTTAGGGTATCGTTAGCCTTCGGGTTGCGGAGGTCAGGTGGCAGTCGCTCCGTGTAAAAACTGATATCCAGTCAAATCCGGTTAGACCAGAAAAGCCGACCCCAAGTGACTTGGGAATAATAAAGGCTAGGGAGAAGAATTATTATTGGACGCTTATTTTGTGCTCGAAGCGGAATAATGCAAGTTGGTGTAGGCGCGGCTCCCACGACGACGTGGCTTCTGTATTCAAAGGAGTTCAGTATTGTCAACCTTTTTCTATTGCAATAGTTGTGGTGGACAATTCGAGGATGCGTGGCGCGTTACTTTAGGTTTAACTAAATGCTTTTTCATTCGCGTTTAATGTCGTTTGTGGTTACTGCTGTCCTGTAAGGTCATAGCGATATGTTCTATAGATTATAACCAGTCTCTCGTGTCAAGATTTAATTTTTCCTTTTCTAGCCATTGTTTCATTCACGTTAACAAATTAAAAACCTATTGTGCCTGGCCGCCTAACACATTGTGTGCAGCAACTCACAAGTTTAATCACGTTTATGGTTACTAATGTCCTCCTCAAGGTCATAGCATGATGTTACATAGACCAGAGCTTTTTCAATAAACAGTTCACTCAGTACAAAAGCAAACTTCGAAAATTGGAGCCAGAAATTGTGTCGCAGTTAAAAACACGTGCGAGCGAGACCGCGTTAAGACTGCGCCGAGCGTAGGACAGATAATGACAGAGCTGGTGCGGCGCATATTCAAATCGGCGCGCGGCCGCCATATTCAAATTGTATGGAGGATTTGAAGTGCTTTTTTGATAAAAGTGTATCTTTATTGTCAACCAATAACTTAAACATTTGGGACGGACTAATTGTAATATAACTATTTATGTTTCGTTTAAGCTGTAAAATAGGATAGATTTCTACTGTTATAATCTAAAAATCACGTAACACGAGCTTAGATTTTTGCATTTTACGTGCAAATTTACGTAATTTTGTAGGCGATAATATTAATTATTGTAAGTTTTTTACACGGAGTAATTGTAAACACATTAATTGTTATGGTAAATGCATATTTTATATTTGTATTAAAGTTAGTGGTATTTCATCTGAGCGTCGCCGTGCTTCGGAGGGCACGTAAAAAGTCGGTCCCGGTTGTTGTCAAATTGACAGCAGTCGTTAAGCCATGTCAGAGGCCTACGGGCTTGAACAACTCTTGACAACAGGTTGGCCACTAACCACACGAAAAGAAAAATAGGTAACAAGAGACACTATTTTGCTCAACCCAAGCATCGAATACCTAAACGATGTATCATAATATAAGTGTAGAATCAACAATATTCATAGTATTTACGTGACTAACTGACTAACTTATCATTTATTTAGTTGGTCACTGCTCAGCGTGATGACGTCAGCTGTTGACTGTTGACTTCGTATATAATGATGTCATTGTATCAAGTAATCAAATCATTTTATACAGAATATAGTTTAAGTGAAAAAAAAAAATTGAAATAACAGCGATAGCTCAGTGGGGAGACCAACAGACTGCAATGCAGAGGGTCTCGGGTTCGAACCCACGTCGCGCACCTCTGATTTTCGGAAGTTATATGACTTTTCGAAATTATGTGTGTATTGATTGACAATTATCGCCTGCTCCGTGCCTCGGAGAGCACGTTAAGCCGTCGGTCCCGGGTGCCATGAACATCTATGGCAGTCGTTATTGGGAAGTCAGTACCCTATAATATCCTGACACTGGTCTAGCCTTAGGGTATCGTTAGCCTTCGGGTTGCGGAGGTCAGGTGGCAGCCGCTCCGTGTAAAAACTGATATCCAGTCAAATCCGGATAGAACAGAAAAGCCGACCCCAAGTGACTTGGGAATAATAAAGGCTAGGGAGAAGAAAGATAGTTTTATTGAAACTAGGAGCACGACTTCATCCGCAGATACACACATGGCACAGGAATTATTTCTAATGTAAAATATTAAATAAAAATATATATCCTTTAAATCCGAACTAATATTATAAATGAAATGAAATGAAATGAAATGAAATGAAATGAAATGAAATGAAATGAAATGAAAAAGTTTATTTACCAACATAAACATACAGTACACAAACAATTAAATTATTTAAATGGAGGTGGTAAAATAGGCATCTGCGTCAGCTATTGTTGCAGTTTAACTGCAACGCTGGTATTCTCGCAGGCCTTACATAAAATAAAAGCCTTAAGATTAAAATTTCTTAAAATTATATGTTTACATTATAAATTATATATAAATATACCTAATAATATTATAATTTTAAATATAATATAACAACAACATGCAAATACAGAATAAATAATAATAATATATAGATAATAATTATAAATATTTATTACCGCATCTTGTAAAACGAGGTTTACGAACGCAGCATACATGCCAGACTGACATCTGTCAATGTCAACAACGTCAACAGTTACCACGATAGACATAATAATTAAATAATTAAATAAAAATAAATCAATATATATAAAACTCTTCCGTTACTGAGTGACTGACAGACAACGCACAGCCGAAACTACTGAACGCAAGAAGCTGAAATTTGTCATGTATGTTTCTTGGAGAGTGTAGGGGAGCACTAAGAGAGGATTTTTGAAAATTCCACCCCGAAGGGGGTGAAAGGGGTGAAACCCGATACTCACACGGGAACGGGACTAACGCGGGTGAAACCGCGGGAAAACTACTTGTATTCTATAATATAATATTCTACCACATACACACAACACCATCTAGCCCAAACTAAGCAGAGCTTGTACTATGGGTACTACACAATGGATGAACATACATATTTTTTTTTGTATATACATACAAATTATACATAGAAACGCCCAGACCAAGACAAACATCCATGTTTATGCACACAAATCTTTCACTTGTGCGGGAATCGAACCTGCGAATGTGAGTTTGTCAGTTTGTTACGCTTTCAGACCTTAGCTAATCGACCGAGCATCATGAAATTTCGCATACACGTTGTCAGGCTAACAGAAAAGGATATAAAAATCATCCAGAAAAGTACTGCGATGCCGTGAGCAATATCTTGTAACTAGATGTGCCGGCGGTTTGACATACGTTTATGATTACTGCGCCGCCCCCATGGGTCGTAGCGTGATGTTATATAGCCTATAGCCTCCCTCGAGAAATAGGCTAACCAAACACTAAAAGAATTTTTTAAATCGAACCAGCCGTTCCTGAGCTTAGCGCGTTCAAACAAACAATCTCTTCAGCTTTATAATATTAGTATAGATGTTTATACAAAATAAATCGGGAAAATGCATGTATTAAGATCGTTTTATTATGGTAAATCTGATCACGTGAAATTAAATCGTCATACATTCATGAGCAACATAAGAAAACTGACGAGAGTAAAATTTTAAAATAAGTAAGTACCTACACCACAAAGCCTTTTTAATTTTTAAACTTATTTAACGATATAATTTAAAGTGCCCAACAGAGAACAGATATAATTTCAAAATAAGAACGGCATCATTTTTATTGAACAACACCAAACGGTCTAGTCAGTGCAATTTAAAATTGGAACGCCAACGTTTTCAAACTACTCACATGCAAACAACCCGATGTGTACACAAATTCAAAATTAGAACACCGCTAACCCGTTTTGGCCGTTAAACTCAAAATGTTATAACGAATCCGAATTAGGTTAGTGTTGTGTAGCCGCTCACAATGGGAGCGATTATTAATACAAGGTCACGAACGAATTTTAAACTCTGAGCACCGACATTGTAAGATTAACAAGCGAGTAAGGCGCTGTTCACACTTGAAACGGCGATAATGGCGTGTCACGTGCGAACAGCGTGGCACAGCACAGTACAACTGTGGTGTTAGTGACACTATAGTACGACGTTTTCATGAAAATAAATTATCCACGCGCGCTTTTAGTGAATGCGACTGCGTAGGTCTTGGGTTCGACGGATTGAGAAGATGTTAGATTTGGTTTGTGCTCAATAACCTCCTCGCTGACCCTCTCCGGCGCAGACGGACGGGAGCGAGGAGGAGGCGATTTGCCCGCCTTCTCGCTCCTGTGTAGTGGGGTCACTGGTACAGAGTCGGGGGACTCTCTACCGGCTTGCACGGTTCCACACGTCTGGAGGTTGGCCTTGGTGAGCAAGGCCACCCTTCCACAGGTGCTGAGGCCCGGTCGCCATCAGCCGGGCTAACCGCCGGGGCGGGATGGTGATTGCTAACGCAACCCCATCCCGCCCCACCCCGTCGGCGGAGGGACTGCTCACCCCAGGTTTTTAGTGTGTATACCGACCCCCTTCAGGGGCGGAGAGTCTCACATACCACCCTGGTATACATGAAGAATTTTTCCTGGGTTAAAAAAAAGCTTTGTGCTCAATAGACTCTATTACTTAGTTGGGAAATGATTTTGTTTGGGTGGAATACATGTCTACCTACATCATCGAGGATATAATATACGTGTCAGATTATCTATACTAATATTATAAAGCTGAAGAGTTTGTTTGTTTGGTTGAACGCACTAATCTCAGGAACTACTAATTCGAATTGAAAATATATTTTATTGTTGGATAGCTTATTTATCGAGGAAGGCTATAGGCTATATAACATCACGCTACACCACACGGGGGCGGCACAGTAATCATAAACGCGGGTTTAACCGCGGGTACATCTAGTGTATGTATACAGCGTTTTAAAGGCGTTTGTTAGATTCTAGATTCGATTTCAAAGTCTGGTAGTGATAGGTTTAGTTGGACGGGACATTCTATTTTGAATTATTGAAATCTATGTTTGTGTTATGTTGCTCGTCAAAATGACCACTCTCCACCTGATGGTAAGCAGTCATGTGGTCTAAGAGCAGTGGCCTCCACACCGTCCTTATAGCAGCTGAGGCGATGTTGAGGTCTCTACTTTGCTGGCCTGAGAAAGTGCTTTTTCACGCGCCGCCCAAAAGACTTAGAATTGAAGGAAGAAGGACACACGTGCCTTGGCAGAGAATTCCATGCCTTGATCGTTCGGCAGAGGTATGAGGACCCAAACTTGTTGGTGCGCGCTCTAATCGAATCTACCGTATAAGGATGGCATCTGAGCCCAGCACGTGTTGTTCTGGATAGGAAAGGGGAGTCCCGGATATGGTGGAATAACTCTGCAGAGCACTCCCCGTGGTATATTTTGTAGAAACTCGCCCCTTCTTATACATTTCGCCAGTTATGGGTGCCATGGGCCATGGGTCTTACCTAGATGGCAAAATGCAGGTGCAATACACCTCTGCCTACCCGTCGTGTTTATGTGCGCAACCAATGACGTAAGCACTGACTTCAAAACATACACAATTATTTGCGACCTAAATAATGAATGAATAGAATTATCACAAAATCTTTGCTTGCATAACACCTTACAGAATTTAACGCAAGTTTAAACACGGAATATGCGCAAGCGCACATTAATTTCTCAGAGCACGCCTTGAAGGTATTTTAATTAGTTAATAGCTAAGATAAAACCTTATTTAGATTGCAAGTAAAAGTGTCCACATTAAAAATAGGGAGCTCACACATCACGTTTACAAGATAAAAACGATAGTGTACAATATTCAATATATCGCATGCTTAATAAAACAGCGACTTATCTCGAAATTTGAAAGTAAGGCAATTTGAACTCTAATTGTATATGTTAAATTCTACTATTATATTTGTGTTAAATCTTTTCAATAGAGTTCAAATTTGTTTAATCAAAAATACTGAGTAAGTCTCTGTTTTATTAAGGATGCGAATTATGATGAGCGTGATAATACTATACACGCCTTAACTGCTCGACCAATCATGAAATTTCGCATACACTTTATCAGAGAACCAGAAAAAGGCATAGGGATCCCTGCATCCGGAAACAAGTGAGAATCGACAATGAATTGTCGTAAATCTTAGATTTCGAAAAAATGGCTCAAGTTATATGCAAAGGTCACGTGATACCACGTGACATTGAGGTCATTTAGGGGTATATCGACTATGCTGAGTCGAATGGCGTTGACCTCGAGTCTCTAGCTCTTACGGTTCTCGAGTTGAAAGTTGTATAACAGACGGACGGACGGACAAAGCTGTTGTATAAGAGTTTTTTCGAACTCTAAAAAGTACTGTCACTAACATTACCTAGATTTACGCGAGCGAAGCCACGAGCAAAATCTAGTTTTAATAATAAATGTTAATCGACTAGTTATTAAATTACTACCAAAAGCGAAACGTGCATATTTTTACACTAGCTGTGCCCGCGGTTTCACCCGCGTTTATGGGTACTGCGCCGCCCCCGTGAGTTGTAGCGTGATGTTATATAGCCTATAGCCTTCCTAGATAAATAGGCTATCCAACACAAAATAATTTTTCAATTCGAACCAGTAGTTCTTGAGATTAGCGCGTTCAAACAAACAAGCTCTTCAGCTTTATATTATTAGTATAGATTATTCTAAAAACACTTGCAACGCTGATAACCCATTTACGAGGCAACTTTTATCTCATTCATTTATGATGCTATCCTTGTTTTATTCACCTAGTAAGATATATGATTTAAATCTTTTGTTCATAGAAATACTTTCGAATAAGACCTATTGGCACTTACCTTAACATTTTTTACAAGAGTATCGGTGTTGGACGATTTCTATTCGTCGAAACGCATCGATTGTAAGTATTCCCACACGATTGTAGTAACTGTGTTAGTATTACTAGATGTTTTTACTTTAAATGTATCTCTGATGTGTTGCTAGGGGATTGAGGTGGCCGCCTAGTCACTGCCTATACGCCTAATGTTGTGGTTTGGTAGGTACCACATGGGATGAAAAATTGTGTGATCTAAACATGGTTGTGCCGAGTCTGGGTGTTTTCTGTGTCCGTTGTTTGAATGTTTGTAAAGTTCCTCGCGATACAGGAATTAAAATTATCTCCTCCAGCTAAGGTTAATGCGAAGGCAAAGGAAAACCAGGTGTTTTGTGCACCTGGCGAGTATTTTGCATGAGTATCTTCATAATTACAGTTACGAGAATGTTCGCCCCTCAAGGTTAAAAAAACTTAAAATCCACCCAAAAATAGGAGCTCTGCAAAGTGAGGCTCCGTCTTTCTATGAAAGAGGCGTACGGGCTCGTAGCCATAATTACTAGTATTCGCCCAGAGGTTGAAATTCGAAAAAATCATAATTAAAAATTTTATAAAAACCTCATATATTATATATGAATTTTATTAACTGTTTAAATTACAAAAGAAGTACACAAATTTGATAAAAATTCTATAGGTGTATCAAATTCGTTTACCCACAAGCTTGCTCGTAGCTCGTATATTTTTAATATTGGTCTATTTCTTACGATAGGTAATCAAAAATAAGGATTCTGATCCTTATATTACTCCATTTGTTTCGAAGAGTAACCAAAAATAAAGCATTTACTATCGGACTTCCGATTAATTTAGGTTTAACTAAATGCTTTTTCATTCGCGTTTAATGTCGTTTGTGGTTACTGCTGTCCTGTTAGGTCATAGCGATATGTTCTATAGATTATAACCAGTCTCTCGTGTCAAGATTTAATTTTTCCTTTTCTAGGCATTGTTTCATTCACGTTAACAAATTAAAAACCTATTGTGCCTGGCCGCCTAACACATTGTGTGCAGCAACTCACAAGTTTAATCACGTTTATGGTTACTAATGTCCTCCTAAAGGTCATAGCATGATGTTACATAGACCAGAGCTTTTTCAATAAACAGTTCACCCAGTACAAAAGCAAACTTCGAAAATTGGAGCCAGAAATCCTGTCGCAGTTAAAAACACGTGCGAGCGAGACCGCGTTAAGACTACGCCGAGCGTAAGACAGATAATGACAGAGCTGGTGCGGCCGCCATATTCAAATTGTATGGAGGATTTGAAGTGCTTTTTTGATAAAAATGTATCTTTATTGTCAACCCTTAACTTAAATATTTGGGACGGACAAATTGTAATATAACTATTTATGTTTCGTTTAAGCTGTAAAATACGATAGATTTCTACTCTTATTATCTAAAAATCACGTAACACGAGCTTACGTTTTTGCATTTTTCGTGCAAATTTACGTAATTTGTAGGCGAAAATAATTGTAATTGTAAACACGTTCATTGTTATGGTAAATGTACATATATATTATATTTGTATTAAACAAAAAGTGTTGATTTTATTCACTTATCTGTGACCGCCTGTTTTGGCACATTTCGCTCGGCGCAGTCTTAACTATAATACTACTTATAGATATTGTAGCACGAATTGCTGGATAATAATAAAATGAATCTATGACCGACATAAATAATTTTAAATATATGTGTACTAGCCCTAAAGCGACGGTTGTGGAAATGGCGGGCGCGGATAGAATAATTTAAGTTTTTTATCTATGGATGTTTTTGTTATGGCGGGAGTGTCTATGGTATGGGTGCGGATTGACTATGGTAAAAAACGCTGTAGTTTTAACATGGCCTTAGTTTAAATGAAGCGTCTAACTATAAAGAGTATTCAGTATTTTATATTTGTGTTTTGTTTTAAGTACGAGTGTGTATGTGTGTGAGTTGTGCGCGTGTTGTGTGTATGTGTGTATGTGTAAATGCCTGCATGAGTATGTGTCTGTATATAATAGTGTTTGTAGGGTATGTGTATGCGTGTTTCGGGTTACGTGTAGGGACATTTTAGTAATTTTAAAATTTTTATATTAAGAATTTTATTATTATAAAGAATTATAGGTTAAAAGTTTTAAATAATAAATCTCGATTATCTCAACTAATATTATAAATGCTAATGTGAGTTTGTTTATTTGTTAAGATTTTGCATATATCGCGAACACTGTCAGAGATAAAAAAAAAACAGGGAAAGATAATTCTAGAAAATAAGTTCAAAATTCCCGAGGGAAGTTTGTTGACAAAATTTACATTTACGCGAGCAAAGCCATGGGCAAAATCTAGTTTCCGTATAAAGCAGTTCAAAGAAGAGAACATCTAAACATGAATAGTCATAAATTATTTATTATCCCACAATTTATCCTTAGTAGGTACCTTGCAAGGACCCTTTTTATTTTACTACCCCGCCCGGGAAAATCCTTAATGAAACAATAATAATATCAGGTAAATACATAACCTTTTAACCCACCCTACATTCTCGAAGCAAGTAAAAATACAATCATCATTCCATTGCCAAACAATACTTTAGATTTAAAAACCCGTTCTATTTTACTCTATGCAAATATTGTTCTTTTTACTCAATGATCACTTGAATGACGCCGTGTTCCCGCCATTCAAGTCTGAACGAAACAGGTTTGTTTGAATTTAGAACATGACAAATCAAAATGGCTTCTTTCGATGTTATGTTACGCGAATATAATAATAATATTCCACCACATACACACAACACCATCTAACCCAAACTAAGCAAAGCTTGTACTATGGGTACTAGACAATGGATAAACATACATATACATATACTTTGTTTTTTTTTTTTTGTTTTTAGTAAATACATACATATTATACATAGAAACACTCAGACCAAGTCAAACATCCATATTCATGCACACAAATGTTTGACTTGAGCGGGAATCGAACCCGCGACCTCAGGCGTGGCAGTCAGTTACACTAACCACTACGCCATCGAGTCGTTAAGTCGCCTCGCCACTGTCACCGCGCCGAGTGTTGTGGGTTCGAATCCCAGACGGGCCAAAATTTGTATGAGCCACAAATCGATACAGGAATCATTATTAATGCGGGAGTTGCCTTTTTTAGAGAACCATAAAAAAAGTGTGTTATCACCGAGTAAGTTAGTAAGTTTTTTTTAATGTACTGTTACTAACATAACCTAACCTACTTTTACGCGAGCGAATCTACGAGCAAAAGCTAGTATTTAATGAAGTCACATTTATGTTAGACTAGATGTGCCTGCGGTTTCACCCGCGTTTATCGTAACTGCGCCGCCCCCGTGGGTCGTAGCGTGATGTAAATGTCCAACACTAAAATAATTTTACAAATCGAACCAGTAGTTCCTGAGATTAGCGCGTTCAAACAAACAAACAAACTCTTCAGATTTATAATATTAGTATAGATATAGTCGCCGCATCTGTCTGTTTGTTCGTGATGAACTTAAAAAACTACTGAACGGATTTTCATGCGGTTTTCACCAATAGACAGAGTGATTCACGAAAAAGGTTTAGATGGACTTATATATATGTGTATATATCGCACCCTTAATAAAACAGAGACTTATCTCAGTATTTTTGATTAAACAAATTTGAACTCTATTGCAAAGATTTAACACAAATATAATATTAGAATTTAACATACCTATACAATTAGAGTTCAAATTGGCTTACTTTCAAATTTCGAGTTAAGTCGCTGTTTTATTAAGAATGCGATATTTTTTATACAACTATGTTGGCAAATAAGCCTACGGCCCACCTAACTCTTCAGTTAAATAATATTTATTACTAGCTGACCCGCGCATCTTCGTCTGCTTCACATAAGAGAATTTGCCCCGTATTTGCAACATTTTTCATTTAATCCGCTCCTATTGGTCGTAGCGTGATGTTATATAGCCTATAGCCTTCCTCAATAAATAGGCTATACGACTAAAATAATTTTACAAATCGAACCAGTAGTTTATAATATTAATATCTACAGATTGTTAGACAGAATGCTTTTTAGGAGTTTTTGTATTGTCCGTACCTTATATTCTCCTCCGAGTTAATTAGTCTGAGAATTTCGATTGTGAACACAATCCTTTGTGTGGATAACTAATGACACTAATGGCTATTTAAACACGAATGCAATCAGTTATCTTTGTACTGACAGGTGACTCGTTTGTGTTGTGTTGGTCACCTTTTATCTTATCTTGTTACGGGGGCCAGTCAGTGTAGACCGGCGACACTTCGACCCAGTGGGATCTTTTGTGTCGACACTCTCCCAATAACGACTGCCATAGATGTTCATGGCAGCCGGGACCGACGGCTTAACGTGCTCTCCGAGGCACGGAGCAGGCAATAATTGTCAATCAATATGCATATAATTTCGAAAAGTCATATAACTTCCGAAAGTCAGAGGTGCGCGACGTGGGTTCGAACCCGAGACCCTCTGCATTGCAGTCTGTTGGTCTCTCCACTGAGCTATCGCTGCGTCCAATAATAATTAATACCAATAATTTTATTACAATGGACTTCTGCGAAGTTATGCTTGCTTCGATCCAATATAATAAAAATTCCTTAACATAGCCAAGTATAGATGTATGTGTCTTATGTGGGGGCCAGTCAGTGTAGACCGGCGACACTTCGACCCAGTGGGATCTTTTGTGTCAGCCCCGAGATCTATCCCTGAGCTATCTCCCTATGAATGTACTGCATCAGTCGCAGCGTACACTTCAGAGGGAGAAGCCTGAAGTCTTCAGGGTTCGGATATGCCAATCCCATCAGACCCATTCTTAGTCCAGCCAACGCGTCACATTCACACAGTAGGTATAATATGGACTCGTCCCGTTCACCACAGGCTCTGCAGATCAAATTGTGGTCAACTTTTACGCGACTGCGGATGCAAAGGAGGGTAATGTGTTTATCCAGCCTATGTAGGTATGTATGTTTATTCCTTTCTGGCGCTTTAGTGAAATCGCGTGGGCCGACTTTGATGAAAACGTCAATCGTATTGTTAATATAGTCTTTGCCCGCAGCTCCCCTTGATGTTACAGGAAGGCGTATCGGTATAAAAAGTAAATAATATCTTATGTGTTAATCTAAGACATGGTCTATCTAAGTGTCTCAGTTTCATCTAAATCCTTTCAACGGTTTATGCGTAATTGAGTTACAGACATTCAAGTTTATTCACAAAATTAGACGTTTACAAGAACACGGTTAGATTTAAATTAAGACTGCGCCGAGCGAAATGTGCCAATACAGGCGGTCACAGTTAAGTGAATAAAATCAACACTTTTTGCTTAATACAAATATAAAATATACATTTACCATAACAATTAATGTGTTTACAATTACTCCGTGTAAAAAACTTAAAATAATTAATATTTTCGCTTACAAAATTACGTAAATTCTCACGAAAAATGAAAAGACGTAAGCTCGTGTTACGTGATTTTTAGATTATAACAGTAGAAATCTATCCTATTTTACAGCTTAAACGAAACATAAATAGTTATATTCAATTCGTCCGTCCCAAATATTTAAGATATTGGTTGACAATAAAGATACATATTTATCAAAAAAGCACTTCAAATCCTCCATACAATTGTACTATGGCGGCCGCGCGCCGATTTGAATATGCGCCGCACGAGCTCTGTCATCTGTCTTACGCTCGGCGCAGTCTCAAGTATTGCATTTGTTTTTCACTGCACGGATATTGTGGTTAAGAGTTTCGCCTCGTCACTGCACCAAGTGAGTTCGATCCCGACACGGGACTCAAATTTATATGATCTACAAACAATTGTTGAATCTGTGTGTTTATTGCGACCGTTGTTTGAATGTTTGTATAGTCCAACGCAACACAGGACTTGTTCCTAGTCCTGTTATCTTCTTTAACCTCTGGTATGCCGGAACGTGGATCTGCGCGAGACACAATGCTTTTTCTATTATGTCTGGTATTCTGGCATACAACAGGTTAATAACAAAAACACTTTCAATAAACTGAAACTGAGTAGTAGAGCCTCGCTGATTTCAGCATGAATGGGCCGGCTCGACCGGGGAAGGACTACCCTCTCACAGAATATCGACGTGAAATAGCAGTATTCCTACTGTTGTGTTTCGTTCGGTGAGTGAGAGTGCCGGAAGCCCAATTACCCTTTTTTCCACTTCCTCCTTTCCTAAAGGGTCGGCAACGCGCAAGTGATGCCTCTGGTGTTGCAGGCGTCCATAGGCTACGGTGACCACTTACCATCAGGTAGGCCGTATGCTTGTTTGCCACCATAGTTGTATAAAATTATGTGCGGATATTATAAGTTTTAATTCCAAGAACAATTAGCAAGGCGTCAGTTTAAGTAAACGCCATCTGTGCTCACCCATAAACGGAGTTACGAAACTATTTCTAAGAATTTGACTAAACACTTACCCTTGTGTCGTGTGTGGTCTATGGTTTGACTAAGAATAGACAATGTCGTCACATCCTGTTGTAAAACTGACGCATAGAGTACTGGCTATATGAATATAGGTCTACTATGCCCTGATAATGGATACAGACAGTATTTCGAGGTTTACTCTCTAAAAGAAAAAGGCGCCAGAATGAGGGTTAGGTTATATAAGCAGATAAGCACATCGTGGTGGGTTTATGAAACCGGGACATTCTATCTTTTCTCGGGAGAGTTCAACATACCCTCTCCGCTCCCCTTCCCCGCGGAGAGCGACGGATAAAAGGTACTTTCTCAGGTAAAAAATTAAAAGAGTAATACAGGAGGATGATTTCTAGGGACATCTATCTTTTCTCGGGTGAGTCCAACATACCCTCTCCGCTCCCCTTTCCCACGGAGAGGGAAGGATAAAAGGTATTTTCCCAGGTCAACAAATTAAAAGACTTATACAGGAGGTTGATTTCTAAAACTCAGTTGTCGACCGATTGACAATGTCCTGGATAATCAAAATGTTATGAATACAAAACGTTACTGATTGATAACCATGTTGTCTAGTACCATAGTACAAGCTCTGCTTAGTTTGGGCTAGATGGTGTTGTGTGTATGTGGTAGAATCAAAGAGCAGCGATAGCTCAGTGGGGAGACCAACAGACTGCAATACAGAGGGTCTCGGGTTCGAGCCCACGTCGCGCACCTCTGACTTTCGGAAGTTATATGACTTTTCGAAATGATGTGCGTATTGATTGACAATTATCGCCTGCTCCGTGCCTCGGAGAGCACGTTAAGCCGTCGGTCCCGGCTGCCATGAACATCTATGGCAGTCGTTATTGGGAGAGTGTCGACACAAAAGATCCCACTGGGTCGAAGTGTCGCCGGTCTGCACTGACTGGCCCCCACATATGATACATGTGGTAGAATATTATTATTACTTATTATAACAGTTTCACTAAAATGTTATTTCGACTATAGTTTGATAATAGATGTGCCTTCGCCGTTCTAAGATCGCACAAAAAATTTCAACGCTAAAAAGAATGAACTCTAGCATTAGATAGAAATCCTCCATGTAGTAGGTAGAATTTAGTGTAAACGACTGCCACACCTGAGATCGCGGGTTCGATTCCCGCACAAGTCAAACATTTGTGTGCATGGACATGGATGTTTGTTTTAGTCTGGGTGTTTCTATATATAATATGTATGTATTTACAAAAAAAAAGTATATATGTATGTTTATGCATTGTCTAGTACCCATAGTACAAGCTCTGCTTAGTTTGGGCTAGATGGTGTTGTGTGTATGTGGTAGAATAATATATTATAGTGTTCGATTTTTTTCAATAGCGACAGTTATAAAGTCGTATACATAAATGTTAAAATAACTTCATATATTGTTTGTTTTGTGTATCTATTGTTTTTGATTTCTAGTAAATGTATAAGGAATTCTAATTTTAAGTCATATATATTATTACTTATTATACGTAAATTTGCAGTTAGCAAACTAAATAAAATAAAACTTAAATTAAATTTCAATCATTCATACAGCTGTTTTGGCATTGTATTCTGACAACTTAACGTCTAGAAAGGTGACCATATTTAAACTTATTAGCGCATCTATGATCTTTGTTTAGAGATAAATGTTAACAACAAAGACTGAAAAATTATCATCTATAATTTCAATCTTTGTTAATAACAACATAAGTTCTTAACTTAAAAAGATGGCGCTGCAACATAGACATTTTACTACGCGAGCAATATATCAAGAAAAAGCCAAGCAAAGAAATTGATATATGAGTGTATCATTATCATTCTCTTGCCCTGGTCCTAATTTATTTGGGGTCGGCGCAGTATGTCCTTCGCTTCCATACTTCTCTGTCACCCGTCATCTGATAATTTACCCCTTTTCCTTTCATATCCATCCTCACACAGTCCATCCATCTTTTCCTGGGCCTTCCTTTCCCCTTTCGTCCCTCTACCCTCATATCCATCACTTGCTTACCTACATACGTATCATCTCTTCGCATAACATGTCCATACCAAGCCAAAAGATTTCCTTTCACCTTCTCGTCTATGGGCACCACTTTCAGACTACCTCTTACGTGTTCATTCCTAATTCTGTCCACTCTCATCATTCCACACATCCAACGTAACATTCTCATCTCTGCCACACGCAATCGTTTCTCATCCGTCTTCTTTTTGATATATGAGTGTAAAATAAATTTAAATTGGACAGTTTTCGCACGTCTAGAACATTTATTATGTAGAGAATGTTCAACTGCCATGTTTCAGCCGCAATAGTTACTTTCAGTGATTTCTTTTATTTATTATTGTTGAGCATGCATCAGCAATTATGCTGTGTGCGTGGGTATTGCGATTCGGTGATCATTCACTAACGGTAGTAATTAAAGCTTTTATATTTTACTGCCTCGGCAGCTAGCAAAAAGAGTAATTGACTTACAATTTTTATTACTTACTAACGACCCGCCTCGGCTTCGTACGGATAGTTCAAATCTTAACATTATACACCTAAATCTTCCTCATGAATCACTCTGTCTATTGGTGAAAACCGTATGTAAATCCGTTCAGTAGTTTTTGAATTTATCGCGAACAGACAGACAGAAGCGGCGAGGGACTTTGTTTTATAATATGTGGTAATAGTAAAGTTAAAAAGAAGCAGTGATAGCTCAGTGGGGAAACCAACAGACTGCAATGCAGAGGGTCTCGGGTTCGAACCCACGTCGCGCACCTCTGACTTTCGGAAGTTATATGACTTTTCGAAATTATGTGCGTATTGATTGACAATTATCGCCTGCTCCGTGCCTCGGAGAGCACGTTAAGCCGTCGGTCCCAGCTGCCATGAACATCGTCAGCAGTCGTTATTGGGAAAGTCAGTACCCTCTAATATCCTGACACTGGTCTAGCCTTAGGGTATTGTTAGCGTTTGGGTTGCGGAGGTCAGGTGGCAGCCGCTCCGTGTAAAAACTGATATCCAGTCAAATCCGGTTGGACTAGAAAAGCCGACCCCAAGTGACTTGGGAATAATAAAGGCTAAGGGAGAAGAAAGTAAAGTTAAATAATTATGTTAACCAAACATTATATATACAAAGAATTTGAAAATCTACTTAAATATAAAAAATGTCTTTCAAATCTGTTAGTAGGGTGATTGTCAAATGACAGAAAAAGGATGCATGATACAAACTGTGACGTGACCGCTATTTAAATGCAGTTGTGCGAGGAAGATAGCAAGACAACCCTTTTCTTAAATTCAAACTTAAAACATTAATTGCTTCCTCATTTTGCTACCGATTTTGATATTGTTTTCACAAAAGGCTTTTTTTTTATTGCTCTTTGCTGTTGTGTGTGAAATAATATACCAGATCAAACATAGGCAAGTACACACGGCTACACATCAAATTAGACACCCTATATACGCATAACTACGCTACATACAAAATAGAGAATTGTTGGAAAGGGATAGAGCATAGTGGTGTCGATTTAATGATAAGGATAGAGCGTCGCGTCCCGTTATGAGACAAGATAACAAAAATATAACGCACTCTCTCGCACGATTCGCAGCGTTCAACTTCTAATAGTTTAAAGTCCAAACAGTCTAGGTTGATGTGTCGCTGTGTTTACCTTATTGCGACTGTGTATGAGGTATCGAGTTCTGTTTCCGGGTCGAGTTATTTAGAATTTTACTGTTAAGGCATTCCCAGCACGGATTCTGCAACAATTCCTTTTGCTTTCGAAGGCAATAGGCTTTTCCTCCATTACGTGGTACCTATGTACCTCTAAAATTTCAAAGTTATGTATGTGCGTATTAAATAGTTAATTATCGCTCGCTGTAACGGTGAAGGAAAATTTCGTGAGGAAACCTACATGTCTGAGAGTTTTCCGTAATGTTGTTGAAGATATATGAAGTCTGCCAAACCGCACTGGGCCTGGATCGCCTGGAGATGGACACCCGCAACACCAGTGGAGTCACAAGTGCGTTGGCGGCCTTTTAAATTTGTCCCTCTCCCCGGAATCTGGGGGGCCAGGCTCCGGTACCCTCACTCAAGTGCTATTTCACGCTGGTTTTCTGTGAGGCCGTGGTATCACTCCGGTCGAGCCGGCCCATCCGTGCCGAAGCGTGGCTCTCCCACGCCACGAAACCTACTATGGGATAACCATTCTCATACTGAGAAGAGGCTCGTGCCCAGCAGTGGGACAGTTTAATACAGGGCTGATATTATTATATATATAAAACTCTTCCGTTACTGAGTGACTGACAGACAACGCACAGCCGAAACTACTGAACGCAAGAAGCTGAAATTTGGCATGTATGTTCCTTGGAGAGTGTAGGGGAGCACTAAGAGAGGATTTTTGGAAATTCCACCCCGAAGGGGGTGAAAGGGGTGAAACCCGATATTCACACGGGAACGGGACTTACGCGGGTGAAACCGAGGGGAAAATTACTTTTATTATATAAAACAGCTACTAGATTTTTTTTACCGTTTACGTAATTTTAACACGTGTAATATGAATTAGTAGTTTTGCTACCTTCGATAACGAAATAACTCGAGATAGATAGCTTATCCGGCCATTTTGTGTGACGTCATCGCTTATCAACACTCACACTCCAAATATAGTTAGAACTTATCACGTACACCAGACTGTCTTTACAAAGAATTCTTTACAAAATACTGCTTTGTCTAGTAATCTACGGCCTTTGTAAAGACAATTAAAAGAAAGGATGCATGGGTAGTGGGCTAGGTGATCGCCTAGCCTAGTGTTATGGGGTCACATGGGACCAAAAATTATATTGTCTTCTGTTTACGCGAATATTATTCATTGAAATTAAACTGCTATATACGGATTTTATCGCGTTGTTTATTTGACACTTTATTACATAATTTTGAAAATTGTTACACTACTACTACTATTAAACTTTACTAATTTTTAAGCTAATTAAATTATTATTAAAACTATTTAGATTTAAGTCTCCCCATGACCATGGCTGCTGAAAAGCAACCGAAACGTCGGAGAAAGTGTTAAAATAAATTAAATCTAAATAGCTTAAAAATAATTTAATTAGCTTAAAAATTAGTAAAGTTTAATAGTAGTAGTGTAACAATTTTCAAAATTATGTAATAAAGTGTCAAATAAACAACGCGATAAAATCCGTATATAGCAGTTTAATTTCAACAAACAATTATGCTCGCCGTGTCTAAATTTTGTGGGTTCGTATCCCAAACGGGACAGAAATGAGTGTGGTTCACGAATGGTTGGTGCACCTGGGTGTTCTTTACGACCGTTGTTTGAATGTTTGTATGGTACGACATAATTATTATTTTTAGTGTTATGTATGTATGTATCTTATGTGGGGGCCAGTCAGTGCAGACCGGCGACACTTCGACCCAGTGGCATCTTTTGTGTCGACACTCTCCCAATAACGACTGCCATAGATGTTCATGGCAGCCGGGACCGAGGGCTTAACGCGCTCTCCGAGGCACGGAGCAGGCGATAATTGTCAGTCAATACGCACATCATTTCGAAAAGTCATATAACTTCCGAAAGTCAGAGGTGCGCGACGTGGGTTCGAACCCGAGACCCTCTGCATTAGTATTACATTTTTAGTGTTAAGAAGTGTTTTAAAAACATAAAAAATAAGAAGGAAGTTTGTGTTTCCCTAATTAACATAACTTACATTTGTGTAAAATAAAATATTGTTTGCATTTTCCGATACTCTGTATGAATCATAAGATGGCAATAAATATCTGTCTTAATTTTTTGATTACTTATTATTTAAATAATTTTTAGACTAGCATGCTTTCACAAAATACTTAATTACATATATATAATATAATAATAATAATAATAATAATATTCTACCACATACACACAACACCATCTAGCCCAAACTAAGCAGCGCTTGTACTATGGGTACTAGACAATGGATAAACATACATATATACTTTTTTTTTGTAAATACATACATATTACACATAGAAACACCCAGACCATGACAAACATCCATGTTCATGCACACAAATGTTTGACTTGTGCGGGAATCGAACCCGCGACCTCAGGCGTGGCAGTCGGTTACACTAACCACTACGCCACCGAGGTCGACACGGGTATTAACGCGATCATGCATAATGTTTACCCTGTTTTATGCTTGACGTTTCGACCAGGTTACACCGGCCGTGGTCACAAGCTGGCTGAGTCAGCTGGTTAATACCCGTTACATATTATATATATATCATGCATCGCGAAGGTTTAAAGTTATTAAATAAATATAGTTTTGCGAATTCATGATACTTAGCACGTCTTATAAAAATCTGATACTTTTAAAACAAATACATCATCTATCTATTAATAATTATTAGTCAGTACACTTATGTATATAATTGAATTATTATCAACTAAGCGTTGATTAATCATCAAAGCAATTAACATGACGCAAATTATGCGCAATAGTAATGAAATTATATGTACTGTCACACGTTCCTATCCTAAACAGGGCTGGCAGGAGTGTTAAATTTTGTCTTATATTGTTTTTGACACAGCGATGTCATGAGATGTGACACAGTCTCAAAGGTCTCGAATAAGATCCTAAACACGTAAATTCTTTCAAAGTTATGTGCGTATTAAATAGTAAATTATCGCTTGCTTTAACGGCGAAGGAAAACATCGTGAGGAAACCTGCATGTCTGAGAGTTCTCCATAATGTTCTCGAAGACCAATTGGCCGATGCGAGCAATGAACCAGAGGCCTCATGATTATATGTAAACAAAAGTGCAATCTTATACCCCGAGACCAAACAAGGTAAAAACTTAAATATAAATAATTTTAATAATTTAATTAGCTTAAAAATTAGTAAAGTTTAATAGTATGTATGTATGTATCTTATGTAGAGGCCAGTCAGTGCAGACCGGCGACACTTCGACCCAGTGGGATCTTTTGTGTCGACACGCTCCCAATAACGACTGCCATAGATGCTCATGGCAGCCGGGACCGACGGCTTAACGTGCTCTCCGAGGCACGGAGCAGGCGATAATTGTCAATCAATATGCACATAATTTTGAAATGTCATATAACTTCCGAAAGTCAGAGGTGCGCGACGTGGGTTCAAACCCGAGACCCTCTGCATTGCAGTCTATTGGTCTCCCCACTGAGCTATCGCTGCTCTAAAGTTTAATAGTAGTAGTTACTGAATTATGTAAAAAGTGTTAACTAAACAACGCGACAAAAACCGTATATAGTAGTTTAATTTCAATGAATAACATTCGCGTAAACAGATCGCACTCTTAATAAAACAGCGACTTAACTCGAAATTTGAAAGTAAGGCAATTTGATCTCTAATTGTATATGCTAAATTCTAATATTATATTTGTGTTAAATCATTGCAATAGAGTTCAAATTTGTTTAATCCAAAATACCGAGATAAGTCTCTGTTTTATTAAGAGTGCGAGATGACAATATTATGCAAACAAGGTAATTTTAATAAAATTATAAGAACTGTGCCTCTTAGACGCCGACTGGCGCTATATTTGACATGTGACCTTAACCCATAGCTAACGAAAAGTGAGTGTATAATACCTCTTCTTACCCCTTCAGGGACATAGCCGTAAATCTATGTATTATTAATGTTAATCGCATTATTCATACAAAGATTGACTCAATCATTCTTAGTGAAAAACACGTAATCAGTCTTCTACATAAAAGATTTCATAAAGGAAAAATATTTTCAATATGGCGTCATAGCTACTTTAACAATGTCTGCATAGATGGCGTAATGGTTTAAATGGTCGGCTCACCACTGCCACTGCGCCGAGTGTTGTGGGTTCCATTCCCACTTTTTCCCTTCTCCCTTAGCCTTTATTATTCCCAAGTCACTTGGGGTCGGCTTTTCTGGTCTAACCGGATTTGACTGGATATCAGTTTTTACACGGAGCGGCTGCCACCTGACCTCCGCAACCCGAAGGCTAACGATACCCTAAGGCTAGACCAGTGTCAGGATATTAGAGGGTACTGACTTTACCAATAACGACTGCCATAGTTCGCATGCATGTTCATGGCAGCCGGGACCGACGGCTTAACGTGCTCTCCGAGGCACGGAGCAGATGATAATTGTCAATCATACATACATACATAAATAGATTCACGCCTATTTCCCAGAGGGGTAGGCAGAGACTACGGAATTGTCAATCAATACGCACATAATTTCGAAAAGTCATATAAGTTCCGAAAGTCAGAGGTGCGCGACGTGGGTTCGAACCCAAGACCCTCTGCATTGCAGTCTGTTGGTCTCCCCAATGAGCTATCGCTTAGATTCCCACACGAGACAAAAAATTGTGTGATCCACAAATAATCACTAATACACAAATAATCGTTTCGAGTCTGTTTGAATGTTTATAAAGTCTTCCGACACAGGCATTGTTCCTAGTGCAGGAGTTGCCTATTGAAAAAGTAAAAAAATAAAAGATTTTTGTTCTGTTTCCTGTTACTTGCCTCTCCACCTTCTCCCGTCACAAGGCAGACCGACGACCGAAGCAGATTTGCAAAATTCTTTCTGCATTTTATAGCCTGTTCATTGAGAAAGGCTACCTAACGTCACGTTACGGTAGGAAAAACGTAAGTATAAACCGCGGGGCATATCTAGTTTTGTATATTACAGACGAAGCCACAGGAAAATCGTAGTATTATTTCATATCAGCGTTTGTAGGTACCTTGTTAGTGGGTGGATATCCCAAGTACTGATAAATGGTTCCGATGATGTCATCTATGTACCTATTTTACTACTTATGTAACTACCTTGTATGTCCAGTGGTTTAAATGCCTGCGCTAATGGCGACCGTGAAGTCCTGGGTACGCGAACAGCCGGTATAGGATAGAGTCTAGTTCCGTAACTACTAGGCATATTTACGTCAGGGTTTTTAATGGCTATGTATGGTAGTAACTCCTCTTCCAATAGAGGATAGAAAAGAAAACATAGTCATACAGAATTTTCTAACATAATCTTGATCCGAGTAATGAACTCGGGTCCTCACGTTCGTTAATAAATCTAAGCGCATAGTTACACCACGGCACCATTAAGACTATCTTAAAAAAACTATCCTGATAATAAGAAATAATCAATTTAAATTTAAAAAATTGCCTTACTTTATATTGTCAGCTTCGATGGCGTAGTGGTTAGTGTAACCGACTGCCACGCCTAAGGTCGCGGGTTCGATTCAACATGAACATGGATGTTTGTCTTGTTCTGGATGTTTCTATGTATGATATGTATGTATTTATAAAAAAAAAGTATGTATGTATGTTTATCCATTGTCTAGTACCCATAGTACAAGCTCTGCTTAGTTTGGGCTAGATGGTGTTGTGTGTATGTGGTAGAATATTATATTATATCTAACATTATCGCGATCTAGGTATTGAACTCGGGCCCTCACGTTCAGCCATAAATCTAAGCGCATAGTTACGCCACAACGTCATCAAGGCAGTTATAAAAACTATAATGATAATAGGCAATAGACAACTTCATTCGTAATAATACTTTTTTAATAAAGAAAATGCTAAATTACCACGTCAAACTTAAGTAAGCAGTTTTATTTTATTTTTTGCTGAGTTCGGTCTGTTAATGATACCTAAACATGTGTTATATTCGACGATGATGTTATTAATAAAGAATTTAACGATTTTAATTATATGAAGTCATCGCAACATATGTTACTCTATTCCTATACATGTATTATCTGTATTCACAGACAAATTAAAACTAAACTTAAAAACATTTCAAAAGAACTGAGTAGTCGAAACATTTAAAAAAGGAATTGTCAAGTTTTTGACAGGTAAAATTTCGTTTAGAAACTTGCGCAGCTAATCGAAAAACTAAACACGAATCCAACAAAAAACGCCAGCGACATCCAAAAAGGAAATTAGCACTGCACTCATCAATCCAAGTGAAAGCTTGCAAAAATGCCACTTCGGGTGCACACACGACACGAAAATCTACCACATATCTTTACAAACATAATATTTACACAGAATTTTACATACACTATATTTAAAACACACCTTTTTTAATAAAACCGTTAAGTTATTTTTTTTAATAAAGAATCACTGCTTCCGTACGTCACTTGGATACAGATAAAAACGAACGCGACGTCCACGCGCGGCGAGAGAGTGCCGATGACTGACGCGAGACACGCAAATTATCGCGCAATTGTTAGGGGCCAGTAAATATAATAAAATACTTGAACATACACAAGTTGCCATTATTTTTTGCGTTTATTCTAGAATTTGAGAGTAAAAGTGTAGAAATTTACTTTATATGGAAATAAAACTGTTTTGCAACCAATTACTTACCATTGCGCTATCCGTGCATGCATGGTATAGGACAGTGGTCGGCAAACCGCGGCTCGCGAGCCGCATGCGGCTTTAACTCCTCGGCTGCGGCTCTTCTACGAAATATTTAGAGCAGGCACGGAATATTACTTATTAACTTGTTTTATAAATATGATATCAAATTTCATTTAATTTACTGATGGCGAGACGAGCTCGATGTCTTTAAAAGGCAACCCATAACAAGCGACCGAGACAGATGGAAGTCGGAAGGGGAGGCCTTTGCCCAACAGTGGGATGCCAATTAGGCTTATAATAATAATAATAGTTAAACTAAAACTTGTTCTTGTGTTATTAATGTTTTTTTAATCCTAATTATTTCCGTAATTAAGTCTTCTGCTAAAGCAAAGCTAAAGTTAAAAAATGGTTTTCTGTATAGATTTAATTTGTGTATTATCTATATTATCATGAGCAGCGATAGCTCAGTGGGGAGACCAACAGACTGCAATGCAGAGGGTCTCGGGTTCGAACCCACGTCGCGCAACTGTGACTTTCGAAAGTTATATGACTTTTCGAAATTATGTGCGTATTGATTGACAATTATCGCTTGCTCCGTGCCTCGGAGAGCACGTTAAGCCGTCGGTCCCGGCTGCCATGAACATCTATGGCAGTCGTTATTGGGAGAGTGTCGACACAAAAGATCCCACTGGGTCGAAGTGTCGCCGGTCTGCACTGACTGGCCCCCACATAATATGATACATACATATGTACATACATCTAACCTTTCAGATAAACATTGTGTACGATATAACATAAAAAAATATTATATATATAATAATAATATCAGCCCTGTATCAAACTGTCCCACTGCTGGACACGGGCCTCTTCTCACTGTGAGAAGGGTTAGGCCATAGTCCAGTCCATACTTCCCTATAAGTATTTTATGTATTTGATCGCATTACAACCTATGATGGAATGCAGTGGCGCAGCTTGCCATAGACGGGTCCTGTATCAAAATGTGTTGAGGGGCCAACAGGATTAAACATTGTGAATTGTTTAGGAATTTATGCTTACACACTTTCGGGGCCCCTGTAGCCTGGGGGCCCCGTATCATTGATACGACTGATACGGCGGTAGCTACGCCCCTGATGGAATGGCGATGAAATGTGCATGATATTTTAAAAAACAACTCATGCATTAGAAATATTAATTTCTGCGTCGCATAAGACTTCACAAACATTCAAACAAAAACACAGAACACCCAGACTCGGAACTATTTGGACCATACAAATTTTTGTTACGAGCCATAGCGAGGAAATATCTGAAATCGAGTCCGAAGTCAAAGGAAACTCGACCTTCTGAGACGAAAACGTTCACACAAATTTCGCCTCTATCACCTAATACTGAATAATCTTTATTGTCTGATGATGGTACTCCAGATCAGGTATATTCGAACGATCCGGAGTCTTCTAAGTGCTTAGGGCCTGACTCTCAATACGAACCGGTGAGAGAATCTAAGGAAGAAATCCTCAAAGGTAATATTTATCATATACATTGTTATAGCGACAATAATACTATGGACTCTGGGTGGCAAAGCGGGTCAGAGAAGCAAGTTATTAATGAATAATTATAATTATTGTGTAATAATTATTTCTCGGCATAAATATAGTAGTGTGTATACACTTATGTATGGAAGTGAAAGATGGGTGTGGCAAAAGAAGCATAAGAGCAGAATAAATGCTGTAGAAATGAGAGCGCTGAGAAATATATGTGGTGTGACTCTGAAAGATAGAATAAGGAATAGTGTGATTAGAGAGAGATGCGGCATGAAAGTGGATATAGTGACAAGAATAGAAAAGGGTATGTTAAGCTGGTTTGGGCATGTAGAAAGAATGGACGAGGAAAGACTGACTAAGAAAGTTTATAAGGCTAGTGTGAATGGAACAGTCGCAAGACCTAGGCGAACGTTTCTTGATCAGATCGGAGGCGTCCTGGACAAAGGCCAGGTTAAGAGCACCTTGAACCGACGGGCGTGTATGAGGAATGTGATGAAAGTGAATGAAGCCAGAGAAGTGTGTCAGGATCGTAGCAAATGGAAATCCGTAGTCTCTGCCTTCCCCTCTGGGAAACAGGCGTGAATCTATGTATGTATGTATGTAAATATAGTAGACTACTTCAACAATCAGTCAGTCATTCTCAATAGCATCATTACTTTTGGAAATGTGCAGTCATGTGAGACCTAAAACAGGTGACGATTTATAGGAGTAGTACCTCTGACTACCCTTTCAGCAGACAGTCGTGTCTTCATATATTCACGACTCGGCCAACCTTGTGCTCCAATTCTTTTAATTGAGTGATAATTGCAACTGGTTCAATCGTTTCTTAACCACAATAATTGCAAGCTTCCATTAAACACACATAAATTCACGCGGTTTAATCTTAACTGGATAAAAGATACATTTATTTGAAAGAGCTTTAGAAAATTAATTTATTTGCTGGTTGTTCGTATTCTACATCTATACTTATATTATAAAGCTGAAGAGTTTGTTTGCTTGGTTGGACGTGCTAATCTTAGAAACTACTGGTTCGAATTGAAAAATTATTTCAGTTTTGGATAGCCCATTTATCGAGGAAGGCAATAAGCTATATAACATCACACTACGACCAATAGGAGCGAGAGCATCAATGAAAAGTGTTGCATAATCGGGGGAAAATTCTCTTATGTGACGCAGACGAAGTGCGGGTCAGCTAGTATTAAAATATCAGCACTGTATATAAGCAGCGATAGCTCAGTGACGAGACCAACAGACTGCAATGCAGAGGGTCTCGGGTTCGAACCCACGTCGCGCACCTCTGACTTTCGGAAGTTATATGACTTTTTCGAAATTAAGTGCGTATTGATTGACAATTATCGACTGCTCCGTGCCTCGGAGAGCACGTTAAGCCGTCGGTCCCGGCTGCCGTGAACATCTATGGCAGTCGTTATTGGAAAAGTCAGTACCCTCTAATATCCTGACACTGGTCTAGCCTTAGGGTATCGTTAGCCATCGGGTTGCGGAGGTCAGGTGGCAGCCGCTCCGTGTAAAAACTGATATCCAGTCAAATCCGGTTAGACTAGAAAAGCCGACCCCAAGTGACTTGGGAATAATAAAGGCTAGGGAGAAGAAGAGAGCACTGTATATAAGCTGCACACTGCTGGGCACAGGTCTTCTCAGTGTCAGTGTTAGAAGGGTTACACCATAATCCACTACGCTGGCCCAGTGCGGGTCCAGTCCTAACACAAATAATAATAATACTAAGGTGAAGGTGCCTTGTGATATAAACAAAAACTGTATCACCAGGTTAAATAAAAGCGCACAAACCGCAGGGCAGCTTGTGGCGAGCTGAATGTGAGTGGTGACACTGCGGTCCTGAATGCCTCAGAGAGTCGGTTAGGGCCTCGTCCCCAGCTTGCCGTTACTGGTTGGCTGGGGTGGAACTTCAAGAGCCGTAGGACTCTCAACTCTGGCTTGCCTTGATCGGCCGGTCAGAGGGAGGCCGCTAGAGCTCTATGCTTGGGGTGGAAGTGTCATTTTCAAGGGCATAACTACGGGGAAACCCGCTCGGGGTCGCCGCTGTCACGAGACCCGTGATGATGAAACCGGCGCCGCACCGCTCGACACCCCTAGCCGCTCGCACCGGTGTTGCCCCCTGCTGCTGGCTTGTATGCCTATAGTGGCTATTCAGGGGGCCCATCTAGTGAGTTGCCGAGTCACCGTCTGCCCATTGCATTGATGCTATTAGAGTATTCAGGGCAGTCGCCGTTTTTTATCCATAGTTACCATTATACTGTTCCATCAAACACCCTTCTCTATAGCCCAGATGTATTAGAGTACATATTATGTAGCAATAGTCCTACACCTGCTGCGGCAAGTGCCACCGTAGGTGTTCCATCCCACTTTAGATTAAAACTCTCGAAGGGCCTCTTCACGTTGGACCCATGTCTCCGTGTAAGCCTCCCAAAGGGCCAGGTATTTTCTAATATAATATGTTAGAAAGTACCTGTGATAAGAGAAACATAATAATAAATGTGGTATATAAGTTGGTACAATTTTGAATAGACAGTACAGCACATTCCGGCAAGTAATGTTGGCATGCAAATGTTTTACAGGTAATACAAGTATTCCTATCATCGTACCACTCGACAACGAAACAGGGTTCATCCATATCACCTGGCAGCGTTCAAATCCAGGACGGTACGCTTCCAGCGATCATTTCTCCCACGTACGTGCAAGCTCTGGAATGAACTGCCTGCTTCGGTGTTTCCCGAGCGCTATGATATTTCCTTCTTCAAACGAGGTTTAAAGAGAGTTCTTCTTTCACGGTAGGCAGCGGCTTTGCTGTGTCCTGACATGTTGAACTTCATGAGCAGCGGTTACCACTTTCCATCAGGTGGACCACCTGCTCGTCTGCCAACGATGGCAATAAAAATGCCATCGTTATGCCATATGTTAGAAAATACCTGTGATAAGAGAAACATAATAATCACCATTTTAAACTAAACTGCTGGTCATCTTCTCTCTTAGCCTTTATTATTCCCAAGTCACTTGGGGTCGGCTTTTCTGGTCTAACCGGATTTGACTGGATATCAGTTTTTACACGGAGCGGCTGCCACCTGACCTCCGCAACCCGAAGGCTAACGATACCCTAAGGCTAGACCAGAGTCAGGATATTAGAGGGTACTGACTTTCCCAATAACGACTGCCATAGATGTTCATGGCAGCCGGGACCGACGGCTTAACGTGCTCCGAGGCACGGAGCAGGCGACAATTGTCAATCAATACGCACATAATTTCGAAAAGTCATATAAATTCCGAAAGTCAGAGGTGCGCGACGTGGGTTCGAACCCGAGACCCTCTGCATTGCAGTCTGTTGGTCTCCCCACTGAGCTATCGCTGCTGTAAACCGCTTGTCATATTTTATTTAAAAAAAGTACCTCTATTTTCTTAATATTTCTTAATGTAAAAAGTAAACTGTCGCACCAGGAATCATTCCTGTGTCTTTACAAACATTCAAACAACGGACACAAAGACCCAGACTCGGTACAACTATTTGTGGAACACACAAAATTTTGTTCCTTTCAACCTGAGGATCAAACCCACAACACTTGGCGATGGCAATGGCAAGACGACCGCCTAAACCACTAAGCCATCCGTGCACTTAACAGTAAGTCCTTCGTGCGGCTACGGAGAATTTCTTGTTATAATCACAAAAATGATTTTCATTCATCAATCATTTCGGCCTCGATGACGTAGTGGTTAGTGTAACCGACTGCCACGCCTGAGGTCGCGGGTTCGATTCCCGCTCAAGTCAAACATTTGTGTGCATGAACATGGATGTTTGACTTGGTCTGGGTGTTTCTATGTATAATATGTAAGTATTTACAACAAAAAAGTATATATGTATGTTTTTCCATTGTCTAGTACCCATAGTACAAGCTCTGCTTAGTTTGGGCTAGATGGTGTTGTGTGTATGTGGTAGAATATTATTATTATTATTTCATCCTTAAAGGCACAATTTAAAAAAAAACTGATATCTTTTAGTTTGTTAGATTAAGTTTGGTTATTTTATAGATCTTTAATTATGTGTTTTTAAGTTTTACTTACAGTTTATTATTAATATGTATATATTTGTACGCCAATATTGGCACAGAACCGCACTTTTAATTTTTTTGTATCATCTTTTAAACCTGTGTTTAGCAAATAAACGGAATTTGAATTTCAATACTTTGACAGACCAGGCTATCAAACCCGAGACTTTTTGCACATGGGAATCAAACCCACAACCCTTGGCGAAAGCAATGGCGAGACCACCATTAAACCAAAAATAACAAATTATTATGGAGAAAGAACAAATACAAAAAAAAGTTTATAGTACACACAGCGACACATCAACCTAGACTGTTTGGACTTTGAACTATTAGAAGTTGAACGCTGCGCATCGTGCGAGAGAGTGCGTTATATTTTTGTTATTTTGTCTCATTCACGCTGAACGGAACGCGACGCTCTATCCTTACCATTACATCGACACCACTATGCACTGTACCTTGTGTTTAATTCCTTTGTATCAGTAAAAAACACGGTCAAGTACGAATCAGACTCGCGTACAGAGGGTTCCATAGTCATATATTATTGAGATTTAACAAAACGCTTGCTAAATTAAATCTTATACATAAAAAATTGTGTTTGTATCATTTTGTTAAAGGACACACAGCGACACATCAATCTAGACTGTTTGGACTTTGAACTATTAGAAGTTGAACGCTGCGAATCGTGCGAGAGTGCGTTATATTTTTGTTATTTTGTCTCATTCACGCTGAACGGGACGCGGTGCTCTATACTTACCATTACAAAAAAAAAAACATCGACACTACCATAATAATAATAATAATATTCTACCACATACACACAACAGCATCTAGCCCAAACTAAGCAGAGCTTGTACAATGGGTACTAGACAATGGATAAACATACATATAAACTTTTTTTTTTAAATACATACATATTATACGTAGATACACCCAGACAAGGACAAACATCCATGTTCATGCACACAAATGTTTGACTTGTGTGGGAATCGAACCCGCGACCTCAGGCGTGGCAGTCAGTTACACTAACCACTACGCCATCGAGTCGTCTTGCTATGCACTGTCCCTTTCCAACAATTATCTACCTATTTTGTATGTTTTTTATTTTTTTTATTGACTAAAAATTTACAATAATTATACCATGGTTTAGACCACTCGCTTAAACCACTAGGGTTTTTATGCGAATGAGAGTTCATATGTTCTCTTTCTTAGCCTTTATTATTCCCAAGTCACTTGGGGTCGGATTTTCTAGTCTAACCAGATTTGACTGTATATCAGTTTTTACACGGAGCGGCTGCCACCTGATCTCCGCAACTCGAAGGCTAACGATACCTTAAGGCTAGACCAGTGTCAGGATATTAGAGGGTACTGACTTTCCCGATAACGACTGCCATAGATGTTCATGGCAGCCGGGACCGACGGCTTAACGTGCTCCGAGGCACGGAGCAGGCGACAATTGTCAATCAATACGCACATAATTTCGAAAAGTCATGTAACCTCCGAAAGTCAGAGGTGCGCGACGTGGGTTCGAACCCGAGACCCTCTGCATTGCAGTCTGTTGGTCTCCCCACTGAGCTATAGCTGCTTAGCTTCATATGTTATATAATATATTTGCTTGAGAGATCATAATAATTCACATTGACAGTAGGAATCTATCAATGTTATTTAACAAATATGTAGCGTAGTTATGCGTATATAAGGTCTAATAATAAGGTCTAATCTTCATGTGTAGCCGCGTGTACGTAAAGTATTTAACAACATAGATATGTTAAGAGAAAATCCTTAACTAAATACAAGTTTATTAAAGAAAATATTGAAGGACACATTGTTCAATGTAATTTGAATTAGTGGTATATTAATGCAATATGTAATAATATACCACTGACCTAAATTAGATTGAAATCAAACTACTATATACGGATTTTGTCGCGTTGTTCATTTGACACTTTATTACATAATTTTGAAACTGTTACACTACTACTACTATTAAACTTTACTAATTTTTAAACTAATTAAATTATTAAAACTATTTATATAGTAGTATATATGTAGAAAGAATGGACGTGGAAAGATTAACTAAGAAAGTTTATAAGGCTAGTGTGAATGGAACAGTCGCAAGAGGAAGACCTAGGCGAACGTTTCTCGATCAGATCGGAGGCGTTCTGGACAAAGGCCAGGTCAAGAGCACCTTGAACCGACGGGCGTATATGAGGAATGTGATGAAAGTGAATGAAGCCAGAGAAGTGTGTCAGGAACGTAGCAAATGGAATTCCGTAGTCTCTGCCTACCCCTCTGGGAAACAGGCGTGAATCTTTGTATGTATGTATGTACCTTTTGTTTTATATTTTTAATTCTTTTTTTGTTTATTGTGTATAACGTAGGTGAAGTAATAGAATTAAGAGCGCATCTCGCATATCAAACAATTACGTTTGGCGAGTTTACACATGTAATAAATCTAAGTTACGATAGTAATGGAAAATTATGACCTAAAAAACGGCTACTGAGAAATTCTTACTAGAATGTGTCATTAAAACATCTACCGATGCCTATCAAACCTGAGATTTTTGTACAGCAATTGCATTCACAACCATTGAGCCACTGGTTTATAAGCTATATATTTCAACTTTCAAGTGTACAGCCAGAGAAACTCTGTCCTAGATCGGCGCATATCACGACATTGTGTGCAGATTATAAAAACCTTTTTTATATTCATGCCAGTTGTAACTAGCGTCCAATGAATTTTAACTCAAGGAGTTGCCAGTTAGAATAATATATATTATCTGTGCTATTTTTGGTCTTAGAAAGGTTAATAGAAAAGGTTTTTCGTGGTAAACTACCATAGAGTTTAATAGTAAGCGGTTATCGATTATCGTTACCAATAATTGGGTAGTTGACATACATTTTATTATTATCGAAGGTTAATAGTTACATCCAACTCAATTGCAGCGATAGCTCAGTGGGGAGACCAACAGACTGCAATGCAGTGGGTCTCGGGTTCGAACCCACGTGCGCACCTCTGACTTTCGGAAGTTATATGACTTTTCGAAATTATGTGCGTATTGATTGACAATTATCGCCTGCTCCGTGCCTCGGAGAGCACGTTAAGCCGTCGGTCCCGGTTGCCATGAACATCTATGGCAGTCGTTATTGCGAGAGTATCGACACAAAAGATCCCACTGGGTTGAAGTGTCGCCGGTCTGCACTGACTGGCCCCCACATAAGATAAGATATACGGTACTTACATAAAAAGAAAACAATTTTAACATTTTTGTTTGTCTGTTTGTTCCGTCTAATCTCTGAAACAGTTGGACCTATTTTGATGAGACTTTCACTGGCTGATAGGTGATGTTATAAGGAGTAACTTAGGCAAATGTTATTTTAGAAAAGAAATTGGGAGGCGCGGCTAAAAATAAAAATCATTTTTGTTAATATCCACGCGGTCGAATGTAAGGGTAAAAGCTAGTAATAAATAAAATACAATTATTTTAAATCTGGTATATAATAATAATAATAATAAAGAGCCCTTTCACGTTGGACCCATGTCTCCGTGTAAGCCTCCCTAAGGGTCAGTTGTTATTTTTTTGTAAATACTTACGTATTATACGTAGAAACACCCATACCAAGACAAACATCTATTTGTAGGATATCGTTTGAATGCTTTTAGAGTTTATCGATTACAAAAAAACAAATCTTTATTGTTAAAATATTAGTATTGATAATAAATAAAGTATAAAAAAATTACATAATATTGTCTTCTGTTTACGCGAATATTATTCATTGAAATTAAACTACTATATACGGATTTTATCGCGTTGTTTATTTGACACTTTATTACATAATTTAGAAAACTGTTACACTACTACTACTATTAAACTTTACTAATTTTTAAGCTAATTGAATTATTATTAAAACTATTTAGATTTAATTTAATTTTACACTCATTTTTAATAGTAGTAGTAGTGTAACAGTTTTCAAAATTATGTAATAAAGTGTCAAATAAAAAACGCGATAAAATCCGTATATAGTAGTTTAATTTCAAAAAATATAAAAAATTTACCTTCCATATGTTTGTGTCCGCAAAACACGTAAAGTAGTCTATGGATTAACACGAAATTTTAACACAGCATTGCATCTTTTCATAAGACTGTCTTTATATACTTTTTATCCCGAAATTCATACGGGAACAGAAATTACTTCCCAAATAACTAATATCAGATTGAGCCACAGCGAAGCATGGCCGGGTTTAGCTAGTTGTAAATATTAATATCTAGATTTTACCCGCGGCTTCGCTCGCGTAAATATACGTAATTAGGTTAGTAACGGTAGTTTTTAGAGTTCGAAAAACTCTTATACAACAGCTTCGTCCGTCTGTCTGTTATACAACTTTCAACTCAAGAACCGTAAGAGCTAGAGACTCGCGGTCAACGCCATTCGACTCAGCATAGTCGATATACCCCCGAAATGACTATGACCTTTGACCTCTGACCTCAAGGCAACGTGATACCATTTTTTCGTACTCTAAGATTTACAGCAATTCATGGCCGTTTCTCACTTGTTTCTGGATGAAAGTTACCCTATGTCCTTTTGTGTTCCCCTGATAACGTTTATGCGAAAATTCATGATGATCGCTCGAGCAGTTAAGGCGTGAAAGCGTAACAAACAAACTGATATTGGCATTTGTAATATTAGTTACGATGTTAAAGAGTGGCCGTGAGTTTCTTGCAGGTTTTTCTTCTCATAGGCTCTACCCTTTGCCTGAACCTAGCAACTAACCTAAATGTAGCTTCAGTAACTTAGTAAACTCACTAACCTATATATTTTGACGTTCATAAGTGTTACTTTGTGACCTATATGAATAAATGATTTTGACTTTGACTTTGAATATCACAATTTATATTAATAACATTAATTAGTATTGTCATTATAATTCTTCCTGGTTCATTCCAGGATAAACATACTCTTTGCCTGGATGTTACAGGAAAATAGTAACACTAATTGTATAAGATTTATTAATAATTAAATTTATAAGGTCACGTTTTATTAATTTAATGATATAAGTTTCTGACCGCAGTTTGCCGTCGAATACTACGAAAACTACCAGGATATAAAGACATATAAATTCATACATCCTACTAATATATAGATATATCGTATGTGGGGGCCAGTCAGTTTAGACACTCCAGATGTCGACACTCTCCCAATAACGACTGCCATAGATGTTCATGGCAGCCAGGACCGACGGCTTAACGTGCTCTCCGAGGCACGGAGCAGGCGATAATTGTCAATCAATACGCACATAATTTCGAAAAGTCATATAACTTCCGAAATTCAGAGGTGCGCGACGTGGGTTCGAACCCGAGACCCTCTGCATTGCAGTCTGTTGTTCTCCCCACTGAGCTATCGCTGCTCTAATATATAGATAATTGTAACACATTATATTCACTTAGTTGACAGTAAATTATTTGAATATACAATATGGCCGCTCGTTGTCGTTTGTCTTCGTGTTATATTACTGTGCGTAGATATTTAACCATGCCTGATGTTAGAGGCTGGCATAACCATTTTCTGATCTATATTTTATTTTTCATGGGTAGTATTTAACTGTTCCTCAATTTTTTGCCTTTGTTCCACCAAAAATACTAATTGCACATCAAAATATGCTAACTTAAATATTTTAAAGAGATCAAACTAAGTCGACCTATTTTTGGGTAATAAGAATAATCTACCTCCCGGAATACCGACTAAACCTACCACGGTGTTCCTCGACAAAACCACTATCGACGGGGCCGCGCGAAACACTTGCGCATGCAGTCGCGACCCCGCCGTGGTTTCGGCCCGCCGTATGAAACGGCGGGCCACTACCCGATAAGACCTACCCTATAGGCACTTCGCAAAAATAACCCCTACTGTCCTCCCTAGAAGGGAGACGGACTCGACACAGAGGCGCGCGTGGGAACACGCACGCCGCCTCTCGGACCTGGTGCTGAACGGATGGCGGGCAGGCCCACAAAGCCCACCACCCCCAGGTCAATCCTCAGGGTGGCTGGAGGTCATCTCGCGCCCTCTGGCGCCCGGTTCTGCGGTTGGGGAGAGGGTTTAAGAAGGAACCTAACAACCCAACCCTTCCGAGACAGAATGCAGTGATTTGAAGCGTATAGGTGCTCGTTATGATATATTTTAGTAAGGATATTTTGCTGTGCAGTAAGTATTTTTGGTGGTCATTATATTTAATCCCATTTTTAATGTTACGTTCAGTAATTGGTAATTTTTGCCGCCCTACAATAATAATAATGTCCTCCAGACCGAATTTCGGCCACGGCGGCCAGTCTTAACAGAGACTGGCCATCTGCGCAGGAGATATTATAGTGCACAAGTGTGTGCGCAAACACAAGTGCACTCTCTGTTCCCTAACTCTCATGATCCGATGGGACGGCAATCCGACACGACCGGAGAGAGATCAGGCGCAGGACCAACGGCTTTTACGTGCTTTCCGAGGCACGGGGGTGTCTAACAGCGCCAACTTCCTAACTCCGGGCTGCTATTGAGATTTCTTTACAGAAAAACCCAATAGCTTTTTGTTGGCCCGACTCGGGATTCGAACCCGAGACCTCATGCACAGCAGTCGCATTCACTACCGCTGCGCCACGGAGGCAGTTTACCTCCTACAAATACAATTATTAAAATAAGCAGCGTTGTAGATTGTCGATTAATAAGAGCGGCCGTGAGATTCTTGCCCGTTCTTCTCATTGGTTCTTCGCCCTTGCTTAGCTGAACATGGCAACAGGTAAATCTAAATTCATAATTTAGTTTATAAAGTGTAACCTTTAAATCCATAAGTGTTACTTCGTAACCTAAATTATAATAATAATAATAATATTCTACCACATACACACAACACCATCTAGCCCAAACTAAGCAGAGCTTGTACTATGGGTACTAGACAATGGATAAACATACCAATATACATTTTTTTTTGTAAATACATACATATTATACATAGGAACACCCAGACCAAGACAAACATCTATGTTCATGCACACAAATGTTTGACTTGTGCGGTAATCGAACCCGCGACCTCAGGCGTGGCAGTTGGTTACACTAACCACTACGCCATCGAGGCTGACAATTGAATTACGTTATTTAAAGATAAAGAGTTTAAAATTCCTTATAGCACCAGTAAATATTTTAAGTACTTATTAATTTATTAATTAATCTGATAAGTTATACTTTAGATAAAGTTTATCAGAAATTCCTGTAACAGTGAAGGCGGAAAGATTTATATGTGATTATAATTAAATATAGATTAACTCAGTACACAAATTAACGCTGAAAATTAGGAATAATATGTCATTTCATACATAAGATAGCATTTACTGATATATGTATGTATGTATGTATCTTATGTGGAGGCCAGTCAGTGCAGACCGGCGACACTTCGACCCAGTGGGATCTTTTGTGTCGACACTCTCCCAATAACGACTGCCATAGATGTTCATGGCAGACGGGGCCGACGGCTTAACGTGCTCTCCGAGGCACGGAGCAGGCGATAATTGTCAATCAATACGCACATCATTTCGAAAAGTCATATAATTTCCGAAAGTCAGAGGTGCGCGACGTGGGCTCGAGCCCAAGACCCTCTGCATTGCAGTCTTTTGGTCTCCCACTGAGCTATTGCTGCTCAGTAATAATATACTGATATAGGTACTGATTTAGTCTATAGTCTAAAACTATGACCGATATTATTTTTTTGTTCTTTTAACTCTTCAAAATGACCACACTTCATCTGATGGTAAGCAGTCATGTGGTCTTAGAGCAGTGGCCGCCACACCGTCCTCATAGCAGCTGAGGTGATGTTGAGGTCCCTACTTTAACGGACTTAAATGGCCTGGGGTCACTCCCATTACGTGACCTACTAGACCCCGGCTACCCCTTTGGAGATAGTGTATGTTTCATTACTAATAGAATCAGCGTCATCTACACTAACATTATAAAGCTGAAGAATTTGTTTGTTTGTTTGAACGCGCTAATCTCAGGAACTACTGGATCGAATTGAAAAATTCTTTCAGTGTTGGATAGCCTATTTATCGAGGAAAGCTATAGGCTATATAACATCACGCTACGACCCACAGAAGCGGCGCAGTCGTCATAAACGCGAGTGAAAACGCGGGCACATCTAGTTTCTAATAAAACTTTTATTCTTGTGTAAACAAACACACATACATAATTATGTTCCACAGATGTTTAGACCACGTGCTACACACCCGGCGTGTTACTCTACCCATAGAGTTTTTGTCTATGCTCCGGAAGATCGGCCCCCTGGGCCGTAGGAATGTTGACTTAAGACTTATTTATAGATTTTACTTAACGAATTTTGCTGTGACGATCGCAATACCAATAGTAGCGCACTGGTGGGCGCCGGCCTTTTCTCAGTTTGGGAAGGGTCTGGACATAAACTCACATCACTTTTTTATCATTTATTAGTTTTATTACACATATACGAGCATAGATTATAAATTTTATAAACACTACCTACATTTTAATAATAATTAATGGCGCATTGATGACAAAGGTGCATGATGGTGCAAAAATGAAAATATTTTTCTTACTTTCTTTCTTTCTTTCTTTCTCTTAATGCATGTCTGCTATTTTTAATGAAGGCTGCCAGCCTATATTTAAGGCTGCTTTAATTTAATGTATTCCTGTATATGTATCATAACTTATTACAATCTTTCAGTGTATGCTCTGTTGTTGTCCTTAAGACAGCGCCGAGCGAAGTGTGAAAAAACAGGCGGTCACAGTTAAGTTGATAAATACAACACTTTTTGTTTAATACAAATATAAAATATACATTTACCATAACAACGAATGTGTTTACAATTACTCTGTGTAAGAAGCTAATATTTTCGCCTACAAAATTACGTAAATTTGCAAAAACGTAAGCTCGTGTTACGTGACTTTTAGATTATAACAGCAGAAATCTATCCTATTTTACAGCTTCAACTAAACATAAATAGTTATATTACAATTTGTCCGTCCCAAATATTTAAGCTATTGGTTGACAATAAAAATAGATATTTATCAAAAAAGCACTTCAAATCCTGCATACAATTTTACTAAGGCGGCCGCGCGCCGATTTGAACATCAAGCTCTGTCATTCAGTCCAACCGCGTCTTACGCTCGGCGCAGTCTTAAATAAATAACCAAAAAACGCCTGTTTGTCAAACCCGAGATCTCAGACACAATAATAATATCAGCTCTATTTAAAAAATTCCACTGCTGGGCATGGACTTTGTTTACACTGTGAGGGGAGTTCGCTCGTAGTCTTCGGTTAAAAACATTTACGCCCCGATCATCGTGTAATCTATACTAATATTATAAAGCTAAAGAGTTTGTTTGTTTGGTTGGTTGAACGCGCTAATCTCAGGAACTACTGGTTCGAATTAAGCCATTCTTTTGTTGGATAGCCCATTTATCGAGGCAGGCTATAGACTATATATATCACGCTACGACCAATAGGAGGGAACACCAATGAAAAATGTTGCAAAAAATTCTCGTATGTGAAGCAGACGAAGTTGCGCGGGTCAGCTAATTCTGTATACACGTTATCAAGGATTCAGAAAAGGAGGAAAGAAAGGTACTTTTTATCCAGAAAAATAGGTAATGTTTGTGAGGGCTAGAAATTTATTTACGAAATCTAGATTATCTTGTGGATCATAAACGTTGGTGAAACCGCAGAAGTTAGGTAGTTCATACTTAAAAACATTCAGTTACTGCTTTCAGAATTTTCGTTCTCTCATGACAAAGAAAGTTTATAAGGCTAGTGTGAATGGAACAGTCGCAAGAGGAAGACCTAGGCGAACGTTTCTTGATCAGATCGGAGGCGTTCTGGACAAGGGCCAGGTTAAGAGCACCTTGAACCGACGGGCGTGTATGAGCCAGAGAAGTGTGTCAGGATCGTAGCAAATGGAAATCCGTAGTCTCTGCCTACCTCTCTGGGAAACAGGCGTGAATCTATGTATGTATGTATGACAAAAAAGACAATACATATTTATACGCCATATTTATTTACTATATAAACCAAGTACAAAAAATGGCCAAGCGTGAATCTGTAAGTAAATAAAAGGTAATCTAAAAGTACTTAAGTATTTTGAGAACGCCATGACTAAGAGCTGACAAAAAATATTGATTTAAAATATTTAGTGAGTGGAGTGAACTCATTGTGTAAACAGTATTACGTCTGTTTAATATACAGGGTGTCCGGTTATTAATGGATAACCTTGAAATGTCTTATAGTAGTACTGAGGGCCGTTCAGAAAAAGAAAAATTAAAAAGTGCAATAGCTACTCATACTTTTGCCTGTCTATCTATTAAGAGCAGCGATAGCTCAGTGGGGAGACCAACAGACTGCAATGCAGAGGGTCTCGGGTTCGAGACCACGTCGCGCACCTCTGACTTTCGGAAGTTATATGACTTTTCAAAATTATGTGCGTATTGATTGACAATTATCGCCTGCTGCGTGCCTCGGAGAGCACGTTAAGCCGTCGGTCCCGGCTGCCATGAACATCGATGGCAGTCGTTATTGGGAGAGTGTCGACACAAAAGATCCTACTGGATCGAAATGTCGCCGGTCTGCACTGACTGGCCCCCACATAGAAACATCTATCTATTAGCATAATTAGTGTTTAATAATAAAACAACAAAAAACCGATGGAATTCATCCATATATGATCGTAGTGTACAAGAAAGTTAAATATGGTAATAAAAAAATCATATCTCAGGTAGTAGTTAGGATAGATTTTTTTTCTGGCTGAAACATTTGCCAATTATAGATTGACCGGCATTCATCTATAGTTGTGACAATGTTTATGTGAAGAACTTAAATTAAAAATATAGGAGAATATAATGCAACTTGTATTATTAATGAAATTAAATTTTTTTGAGTAGTAGGTCCTCGCTGGTTTCAGCTTGAATATGCCGGCTCGACCGGGGAAAGAATATCGACGTGAAATTGCAGTATTCCTACTGGAATACTTCTACTGGAAACATCACCCTCTTTCCCACTGTCCGCTCCTTCTCACTTCCTTTCCTAAAGGGTAGGCAACGCGCAAGTGCTGCCTCTGGTGTTGCAGGCGTCTATAGGCTACGGTGACCACTTACCATCAGGTGGGCCGTAAGCTTGTTTGCCACTTTAGATATATAAAAAAAAAATGTGACGACGATATTGCCATTGTTGGAGACTTTGATTTTGTATTTTAGTTTGTTTTAGAGTCATCTTAAAAGTTAAACTCTTGACAAATTTTATATAACGTAGAGTGGGGTTCGATGTTCGTTTTAAATTTTGGTGTATGGTAGATCTCAGTCATTGGATATCTAAATAATTTGCAGGGTTCTTGAATGCCAATACGTAACATCAATTCAGCACTGTAATCGGATTTTTGTAAAGAATTACCGCTGTTACATCATCGTTGAGGGAAAGGTAGAAGGCAAGCGCGGAAGAGGAAGGCCAAGAATAAGTTACAATAGTCAGATCAGGGAAAAGTTAGGTGTCATGTCGTACAGAGAAATGCAAGAAATGGCGCTAGGCTGACAGATATGGAGAGACAAGATACACAGACAAGATACAAAATACAATTAACAGTCTTAAGACAAATGCATAATATTAGCAGCGATGGCTCAGTGAGGAGACCAACAGACTGCAAGGCAAAGGGTCGGCACGTTGCGCACCGCTGACTTTCGGAAGTTATATGACTTTTCGAAATTATGTGCGTATTGATTGACAATTATCGCGTGCTCCGTGCCTCGGAGAGCACGTTAAGCCGTTGGTCCCGGCTGCCATGAACATCTATGGCAGTCGTTATTGGGCAAGTTAGTACCCTCTAATATCCTGACACTAGTCTAGCCTTAGGATATCGTTAGCCTTCGGGTTGCGGAAGTCAGGTGGCAGTCGCTCCGTGTAAAAACTGATATCCAGTAAAATCCGGTTAGACCAGGAAAAAAGCCGATCCCAAGTGACTTGGGAATAATAAAGGGTAAGAAAGAAGAGAACAAACCTACATTTAGTTAGAGCATTCATTCGTAGATTACACGAATAATTGTTTCGTATGAGATTCGAACCCACACCAGCCAGCGGCGAGGCGACCTAATACACAACGTTATGCCGCGCAATTAAATCAAATCTACCGATAGCACATTCTGAGGTTTTACAGCTTAAAGAACTTCAAAGTGTTAACTTTACGATAAGTATAAAATCCGGTAAATCCGGCGATATCCGAGCGGACGAGCCCATTTGTTATACTCAACGATGTGTGAACGCATTGCACGTTTAACGATCTACTACTGAAATATACACCATAGAACACACATATACAGATGAGATTTATAAAACAGTACAGAAACAAAAACGCGTGCAGTTAAAATAGAAAAGGGTTTCTTTTAGAAATCCATTTTGTTTTATACGAATCCAGTATTTCTCATTACCGAAATAGGAACCATAGAATAGAATAATACAGAAGTCAATGTACAACGCGCGAGTGCAGAGACACATCGCGTGTGTTTAGCGAGAGGACCAACAGGATTATTGGTCCTCTAAGAAAGTAAGGATTTACAACTATCCCGTTGTAAATCCATAATTATTAATATTATAAATGCAAATGTTAGTATGTTTGTTTGTTATGCTTTAATGCCTTAAGACTGCGCCGAGCGTAAGACAGATAATGACAGAGATCGTGCGGCGCATATTCAAATCGGCGCGCGGCCGCCATAGTCAAATTGTGTGGAGGATTTGAAGTGCTTTTTTGATAAATATGTATCTTTATTGTCAACCAATAACTTAAATGTTTGGGACGGACGAATTATAATATAACTATTTATGTTTCGTTTAAGCTGTAAAATAGGACAGATTTCTACTGTTATAATCTAAATATCACGTAACATGAGCTTACGTTTTTACATTTTTCGCAAAATTACACAATTTTGTAGGCGAAAATATTAATTATTTTAAGTTTTTAACACGGATTAATTGTAAACACATTCATTGTTATGGTAAATGTATATTTTATATTTGTATTAAACAAAAAGTGTTGATTTTATTCACTTAATTGTGACCGCCTGTTTTGGCACATTTCGCCCGGCGCAGTCTTAACTATTCGACCGATTATCAAAAATTTCGCAAATAAGTCGTGAATGAACGACCGTTTGGGGATTTAAGGAACCGATTTAAGTTCAATCGTCGCCGTCGATAACAGAGAGATGTGTGTGTGTGATGTGTATAAAAATGCGTTTGTTTCAATCGGGTTAGGTCATTGTTATTATTTAATAAAACTACAGATCTTTGCTATATGCATCTATCTATACTAATATTATGATTGTATTTTAGAGTTCGGAAAAACTCTTGAACAACAGCTTTGTCCGTACGTCTGTTATACAACTTTCAACTCAAGAACCGTAAGAGCTAGAGACTCGCGGTCAACGCCATTCGACTCAGCATAGTCGATATACCCCCGAAATGACTATGACCTTTGACCTCATCTGGTCACGTGATACAATTTTTTCGAACTCCGAGATTTACAGCAATTCATTGCCGTCTCTCACTTATTTTATTAATATTAGAAGCGGCGGTAGCCTAATTGATAAGACATTGGACTTGTGATCGAGAGGTCGCGGCTTCGAATCCCACTCATTGCTACCGACTTGAACCCACACCTAATACAAGCATTCTAGCTTAGCTGGAGTGGATAACAAAATTACTAGTATTTGAAACACAATTTGCCATTAATCTTTTAATTAGAAAAATCAATATTGCTTTGTTTTTAATTAAATAACTTTGAAACGAAAGAATCGATCAAAAATTATTTTGTCTATATTTATATATCTAAAAGTAACATAGGCTATACAACATCACGCTTCAAGCCACAGGAGCGGAGCACTGTAATTCATTAATGTAGATGTAATATGACAGATAGTAATTATTGTTACAGCCAGTGCCATCTCTCGTCACTATGAGAAAGCGCCCGGCCTTCTAATAATTTATTACAGCGCCATCTATCGACGTCTTACTGAACGACGTAGCTTGTCAGTACGCGAAGAGTAGAGAGAGCGCTAGAACTTTCTCATACTGTTATAAGCCGGGTATGGCGCTTCTAGAAAATTCCAGTAACGTTTTTAATCACATATAAGAGACGGAGCACGCACACCGCTAAGTCAGTTTACAGTCGTAAGCGGTCAAGTTCATCGAAGCGAACGAAAGCGAAAATAGCACAGAGTTTGAAACAGTTAAGACTGGAAAAGTGTAAGTAGTGTGTGTTGTGTTTTAAATTTAGCTAGAATTGAACGTGTTTTAGTCGGTAATATTGTTTAAATTCTTATCCCTCGAACCCAGCACGTAACATTACTTAATCAATATACACTTAAGCCACTAGGTATAGGCAATAGTAGTATTAAAGATGCCCAGACATGCTGCGATGAAAAATGACAATGTTTTTCGACAGTTACAAAACTTATGATTAGATATTCTGTATTTATCTGTTCTATGTCGCTTCTATGAATAGACAACAGAACAAATAGGCACTAAGTTTAATTGACAGTTGAAGATTCGCGCGCAAACTGCTGTCATATGGCGGACATGTTTACTGCAGATAATAAAATAAGGTTAAGGGTGAGTTGGATCTGTTTAAACTAAATAAACATACATGGTCTCGTATTTATATATCTAAAAGGGTAGGCAGGGTTGCATATCACCTACATTTTGACAGCCACGGGTTTATATCTAATAGCTGTTGCCCGCGACTTCGTCCGCGTGGCCTTTAATTTATTACCCTAATACCTACTTTTAATTTGTTATCTAATTTTAATATATAAAACTACAACTAAAGAAATTAATAAGTCTAACTACACCTATATAGGTGTAGTTCTCCGTGACCGAAATTTGGCCTGGAGGACATTATTTATTTGTTATTATTACATCTTTTTATTAATATATTAATTAATAATAATTGACGTGTCCAAGAAATGGTAACACATTTTATGGAAATCAAGATTTCTGAGTTTAACTTTGAATAGGGCGTCAGCTTTTTGCTGTTAGACGGGTACAGTTCTAGAATCCGAGCTGCCATTGAGAATAAAAATTTAACTAAAATGAACGACACAAAGGCTCATTATATATACGTAACTAAAGAGCAGCGATAGCTCAGTGGGGAGACCAACAGACTGCAATGCAGAGGGTCTCGGGTTCGACCCCACGTCACGCACCTCTGACTTTCGGAAGTTATATGACTTTTCGAAATTATGAGCGTATTGATTGAAAATTATCGCCTGCTTCGTGCCACGTTAAGCCGTCGGTCCCGGCTGCCATGAACATCTATGGCAGTCGTTATTGGGACAGTGTCGACACAAAAGATCCCACTGGGTCGAAGTGTCGCCGTTCTGCACTGACTGGCCTCCACATAAGATACATACATACATATACGTAACTAGATGTGCCCGCGGTTTCACCCGCGTTGATGACAGCGCCGTCTGCGTGGGTCTTAGCGTGCTGTTATACAGCCTATAGCCTTCCTCGATAAATGGGCTATCCAAGACGAAAATATTTTTCAATTCGGACCGGTATTTCCTGAGATTAGCGCGTTCAAACAAGCAAACTCTTTAGCTTTATATTAGTATAGATAAACGATTTAATATAATTCAGGATTAAAACAAAATGGAGGAATTAATCCAAGGAAGTTATTAAAAAACAAAAAAATTGATACACGTCACAAAGTAAAACTTATGAAGATACACATTTATATTTACGTTTACCTGTTGCCATGTTCAACAAAGCAAGGGCGTAGAACCAATGAGAAGATTTCTGAGTCTTATCATAATGATACAATGTATTTAAATAAACAGTCTCATGCCCATACCTATCTTTAAAGGGTAGACAGAGGTCTATAACACCCACATTTTGCTAGATATGGTGTTAGGTCCTAATTACAGACTCCGTCTGTTACCTACTGAGTCTTTTGATGGAAAGAGACCTTCCGCACTAGAAATACTTCCTGTATCGCGGGGGACTTTACAAACATTCAAACAACGGACATAAAGAACACACAGATTCGCAACAACTTATGTGTATCACACAATTTTTGTCCCGAGGATACGAACCCACGACACTCGGCGTATTGGCAGTGACGAGGTGAATACTTAAACAAATCTAATTTTTTTTTATTTCATCCTTACCTAGGCCTAATCACCCCCTTTCCCCCATTCACGCTCCTTCTCCTTCCCACTTCCTTTCCTAAAGGGTCGGCAACGCGCTAGTGATGCCTCTGGTGTTGCAGGTGTCCATAGGCTACGGTGACCACTTACCATCAGGTGGGCCGTATGCTTATTGGCCACATTAGTTGAATAAAAAAAAACAAATTATACTAATTTATCCATACAAGTAACACAGCTAAATTGAACATATCACAACATCACCTCGCAATCAAACCCGTGACCATGTTTCGTATTCACTACATAACGATCTATGACACATCCTTATCGTAGTAGATAATGATGTGTCATGACATACATATATAGATTCACGCCTGTTTCCCAGCGGGGTAGGCAGAGACTACGGATTTCCATTTGCTACGATCTTGACACACTTCTCTGGCTTCATTCACTTTCATCATGTGTCATGAATTGTTTAAAAAATAAGTTTACTATGTTATGTTTTAATTACTACCACGCAAGTAACGCTGTCGGCCTGAACAAGTAATTAATAAAATCTTAAGAAAACCCAAATTAAAAACGTCTTAACATAGCTTAATAGTCTGTAATTAAGTCATCAACTTTATGTCATTAAATATTTAAGGTTATCTTATTATGGCGCCAAACTAATATTTTTTAAATCTGGCAATTAAGTCTGCGCCTAGCGTAAGACCGATAATGACAGAGATCGTGCGGCGCATATTCAAATTGGCGCGCGGCCGCCATTGTCAAATTGTATGGAGGATTTGAAGTGCTTTTTTGATAAATATGTATCTTTATTGTCAACCAATAACTTAAATATTTGGGACGGACAAATTGTAATATAACTATTTATGTTTCGTTTAAGCTGTAATATTTTTAAGTTTTTTACACGGAGTAATTGTAAACACATTCATTGTTATGGTAAATGCACATTTTATATTTGTATTAAACATAAAGTGTTGATTTTATTTACTTAACTGTGACCGCATGTTTTGGCACAATTCGCTCGGCGCAGTCTTAATGTTTTTTTATATATCTTTGTTATACAGCGTGTAACTGTAAAGTGTGTTCGTATTTGAGAATCGTGCAGTAATATCAGTCCTGTATTAAGCTGTCCCACTGCTGGGGAAGGGCCTCTTCTCAGTGCGAGAAAGTGAGGGTTAGGCCATAGTCCACAACGCTGACCCAGTGCGGGTTGGCAGACTTCAAATGTTTTCGAGAACATTATGTAGAACTCTCAGAAAAGCAGGTTTCCTCACGATGTTTTCTTTCACCGTTAAACCGAGCGATAATTAATTATTTAATACGCACATAACTTCAAAAAGTCTGAGATGCGCGCCTTGGGATAGAACTCGAGACTTCTGCGTTGCGGTCGAACGGTTTCCGACTAGGCTATCGATCCTTATATTGCAATAAATAGTATTGAGCTAATTAAATAACATTTTGAATATATTATGTAGCTACTTAAAGTGCGACATAGGATTAATGGCCACAGAAGGCGTTGTCTTCAAAAAAATATATGTATCTTTTCATTCCGGTTTGGGGTCTTGTAGGACTCAAGAAATGACTAAATTGTTAATAATAATAAACGGTATCGTAAAAGTCTAATTGAATTTTAATTAATATTTACATTAATAATATTATTGTCCTCCATGATAAAATGATACACGAGTAAAATATTAAAAATCAATTAAATACTAATTAAACTTTTAAAAATATTCTCTACATTAATATCTCCATTTATTTGGTATTTTTAATGGGCTTGCGTTTGCCCGTATCTCACCTGATGTTAAGTGACGATGCAGTCGACGATGGAGCACGCTTGCCTAAAAGATACCTATTCACTCGCGACTTGAAGACACCCAGATTGTACTCATCGGGAAACACAGACTTAGGTAGCGAATACCTTACCTTAGCGGTACGCATTATAAAAGTGGAAGCAAAGCGCTTCGTGCGTAAGTGTGGTATATCCACCATGTACCAGTGCCGCTGGTCTGATTGTCTGGTCGTCCGATGGTAGAATGGGGAAGGAGGAATCAAATTATGCAGTTCCTCTGCACACTCTCCGAAATGTATCCAATACATACTAGACCTAAGATATAAAAACATAATATTTTCCGTCTTTCGTAGTATTGGAAAGAACGTTAATAAAATGAAGATTTGCCATGGGAATGCTGCCGAAAGAGTTCTCGGTTTCGATTCCCAAGCCAGGTAAAGTAATATAAGGTTTTTCTGTCAGGAAATAGTCAATAACAGCAGGGAATCTGGTATTGTAGCATTAGACAGTTATAAGCTAGACCTCAATAACGTGATACCTGAATACATAGTCAACGGATGTGGGTATACTCCTCCCTGACGGCGATATACGGTACAAAACCTTAACAAATTATACACCCACACCTTCCTCATTAATCACTCTGTCTATTGGTGAAAACCGCATGAAAATCCGTTCAGTAGTTTTTGAGTAAACTAAAAAGAAAAGGATTTTGTTTTGTAATATGTAATTCTTCTCTCTTAGCCTTTATTATTCCCAAGTCACTTGGGGTCGGCGTTTCTAGTCTAACCGGATTTGACTGGATATCAGTTTTTACACGGAGCGGCTGCCACCTGACCTCCGCAACCCGAAGGCTAACGATACCCTAAGGCTAGACCAGTGTCAGGATATTAAACGACACTGACTTTCCCAATAACGACTGCCATAGATGTTCATGGCAGCCGGGACTGACGGCTTAACGTGCTCTCCGAGGCACGGAGACGGCGATAATTGTCAATCAATACGCACGTAATTTCGAAAAGTCATGTTACTTCCGAAAGTCAGAGGTGCGCGACGTGGGTTTGAACCCGAGACCCTCTGCATTGCAGTCTGTTGGTCTCTCCACTGAGCTATCGCTGCTATAATATGTAATGATATAATAATTATGTAAGATACTAGACATCCAGTAATTTTTTTGAAACACGACTTATAACTTGACTAGATATGTCATTAAATATTACTCTAAAATTAACTGTCCGTGAGTAGAACGTCCCGTTTTTTATGGTAGGCTGTCAAATGACAGGAAAAGGATGTACGATACAAACTGTGACGTAAACACTATTCTCGTTATCTTATATCCAAATTACAAATATTAATGACTGCCTTACTTTACCAATAATTTTGATACTGTTTGCACAAATTGACTTTCATGATTATGATTTGCTCTTGTGTATAAAATAATGTATAAAATCATACATAGGCAACTACGCTATCGGTTTTTAATCATGTCTAGCTTCTAATTAAACAGTTTAAAATCATAGACAATATTTATGGTCGAACCAAAGACAACTGGAACCATCTGTATATCCCTACGTGAGAGGAAACGCTACTGCACAGGAATGTGCGGATGACAGGAAGCGAACCGCCGGCTATTGTGGATCGAGTGACGACTGATGGCTTCAAGCTGTGTGGGGTGGGCAGAGATGTGTTTAATAAAACCGGGACTTAAGATAATTTCTAAATATCGTCTTTAGTTATTAACCTCTGAGTCTTCTTTGAAGAGGTTAATGAAAGCACTATGTGGGTCTGTGTGTCTGTCTGTTAGTGACAGGCATATGTTAGTGAAAGGCGTAACTCCAGAACCACTTGACCGATTGACTTGTAACTTGGTGTGCAGACACCTTGGGTCATACCTCGGTCGAGTTTGAATATAGGCCTTGTGGGTCAACAGATTCCCAAGATATAGGGGTCACAAAGCCACATGTATTTTAAATGGCAAAATATTAACTTGTAACTTGGTGTGCAGACACCGACAGTGTAAGCTCAAAGTATCATGAAGTCCAGCTGTGGTTTGCTTCTTCTTGGATTTAGCTTGTTAATCAGTGATAATCTTCTCTCTTAGCCTTTATTATTCCCAAGTCACTTGGGGTCGGCTTTTCTGGTCTAACCGGATTTGACTGGATATCAGTTTTTACACGGAGCGGCTGCCACCTGACCTCCGCAACCCGAAGGCTAACGATACCCACCAGTGTCAGGATATTAGAGGGTACTGATTTTCCCAATAACGACTGCCATAAATGTTCATGGCACTCAAATAACTAAACTATAAAAATAAACCATAAACACACAAAGACAACAACAATAGATCACTTTAACAACATTCGTATTTTATTTTTTCACCTGGCTACAATAGGATGGCCGTTATAAAAGAAAACAATCGCTTACCCTATGCCACTCTATGGTGTTGTGTTACATAGAGTTTCGAATACAAAGTTATAATTTTATGCCTTTCTAACTATTAACAATGGTATTTTTAAACAATTTAACTTGATACAAACATATCTGAGATCTGTTTCATTGTTTTTTATTTAAATATGAGAATAATTGATATTAATTAAGTAAAATGTCTTTGTAATCCCACGGTTTTCTGTTAAAAGGTCATATCTTGATACTGTAAGGTCTAAATATAATCTGTGATTATGTTGCTTTTTTATTTTGCTCTTCAAAATGACTACGCCCCGCCTGATGGTAAGCGATCATGTGGTCCAAGAGCAGTGGCCTCCACACCATCCTCATAGCAGCTGAGGCGATGTTGAGTTTCCTCCTTCAAGGGCCTGAGAAGGTGCTTTTTCACGCCCCGCTTTGGACCCAGGATTGAAGGAAGGAAACACGTGCCTTGGCAGAGAATTCCATGCTCTCGTTTGGCAGAGGTATGAGGACCCAAACTTGTTGGTGCGCGCTCTTTTTTATAATAATATAATAATATTCTACCACATACAACAAGCAGTTGGTATCTAGCCCAAACTAAGCAGAGCTTGTACTATGGGTACTAGACAATGGATAAACATACATATATACTTTTTTTTTGTAAATACATACATATTATACATAGAAACACCCAGAACAAGACAAACATCCAAGTTCATGCACACAAATGTTTGACTTGTGCGAGAAACGAACCCGTGACCTCAGACGTGGCCGTCGGTTACACTAAACACTACGCTCTAATCTACTTTACTAAAATTTAACAGACTGAGATTCTCTAGCCGCCTGACATGGCTAGGCTATGTGTAAAATGTAACGATGTAAATGAGTGGCCGTGAGTTTCTTGCAAGTTGCAGGTATATTCTCATAGGCTCATCATTTTGCCTGAACAACAATAAATGTAAATTCAGTAACTTTACTACTACACTAGAGCCTCACTGATTTCAGCATGAATGGGCCGGCTTGACCGGGGAAGGACTATCCTCTCACAGAATATCGACGTGAAATACCAGTATTCCTACTGTTGTGTTTCGTTCGGTGAGTGAGAGTGCCGGAAGCCCAATCACCCCCTTTCCCCCATTCCCGCTCCTTCTAGCGATGGTAGCGATGTCCTCGAATGTAATAGGTACACACAGCGACACATCAACCTAGACTTTGAACTATTAGAAGTTGAACGCTGCAAATCGTGCGAGAGAGTGCGTTATATTTTTGTTACGCTCTATCCTTACCACTACATCGACACCACTATGCACTGTCCCTTTCCGACAATTCTCTATTTTGTATGTAGCGTAGTTATGCGTATATAGGGTGTCTAACTTCATGTGTAGCCGTGTGTACGTTATGTCGTTTTCTGTACCCCTTACAATGTAAATGCGAAATTTCATGATGTTTGGTCGAGTAGTTAAGGCGTGTAAGCGTAACAAACAAACATTCACATTTATATTATAAGTTAGGATAGTAACTTTAGTATTGTTTAGCTAAGTATAGGACAGTTAACTTGCAAATTAACTAATTACGTAACATGTCAAGAGCAACGTCGTGTGCCAAAGTATGTATCAATGGCTGGCGTTCCACCTTTCAAACATCACGACATGCATACTAATATGTATATAGCAGGTTTACTCGTATTCTTTAAGTACTTAGCTTTGGAGTTAAAAATAGATAGACAGACTCACGCTTTTGCGGTAATGAGGGTAGACAGACGCGGATTACACACACATTTCGACACTTATATTTTGAGGCTTATATTTGTAGAATTAAACTTCTATATACGGATTTTATCGCGTTGTTTATTTTACACTTTATTACATAATTTTGAAACTGTTACACTACTACTAGATACTATTAAACTTTACTAATTTTTAAGCTAATAAAATTATTAAAAGTATTTATATTTAAGTTTACACTTTCCCCGACGTTTCTGTTGCTTTTCAGCAGCCATGGTCACGGGGAGACTAAGATGGTAGTTGTCTCAATGTTCCAGTGTGTTATATTTGTGGTTTTTAAAGATAACGCTCACACTAGGTATGGTTTCTTCTGTGTTGCCGAGGACTTTACAAAGATTCAAACAACGGACACAAAGAAAACCCAGACTTGGACAACTATTAGTGAATCATACTCTTCTTGGCCAGTGTGGAGATCGAACTACCCTCGATGTAATATCAGTGGCGAGGCGACAACTTCACCGCTACGGTATCAGAAAAAAATGTCTCAACTAAGACCTTTTTAACACGCTTTTATTAGCTTGGTATGTATCTATGTATCCATGAATCTATGTATCTATTTATCTATTTATCTATGAATCTATGAATCTATGTATCTATGAATCTATGTAACTTTGCACACTTATCGAGGACCGATGACAGTACAATAATTTAGAAAAATATATTTAAAAATAATAATAGTTTAAAAATTAAAAAACTCGCTTTAAAAGTAGAAAATAATTTAACAATTTCAATTATTTTCTGCTTTCATAGCGTGTTTTTTAGTTTTTTAAACTATTATTTTCTGTTGGTATCAAAACCAAAATCCTTTGCAGAATATTTAAAACTATTCGAATTTTGCGAATTCTATCTGTTTAATGGAAGTTTTTCTCATGTCGATGGCGCAGCTAATTAGTTTAAATTTGTCAACATGCAGTTTTTAATAACAAAAGAGTAACGGCACCAGCTTTCAGATCTTCTTTTTTTCACGTTGTGGAATGCTTTGAAGCATACCTCTCCGCGGGGCGACGGAGAGGTTATGTCGGGCTCGCCAGGGAAAAGATTCCCTGGTAATACCGACTAAATCTACCACGGTGTTCCTCGACATAACCATAGACGGTGCGGCCGCGCGAATCGCTTTCACATGCAATCGCGACCCCGCCGAGGATTCGGCCCGCCGCGCCGTGTGAAACGGCAGGCCACTACATAAAAATACTTCCTCCACCGTCCCCCTGGGGACAAAAACACGACACAGAGGCGCGCGTGGGAACACGCACGCCTATCAGACCTGGTGCTGATCGGGTGGCGAGCAGGCCCACGCAGCCCACCAACCTCAGGTCAAAACGACCGATTTTTTAAATTCTTACTTCATCTAACCTATTTTTACGCGTCTTGGTAGTTCTGCCGTCCCGAAAGCCACGCTTTCACACTGCTCCGCGCTTAAAAAATCGGAAAAGTGGTTAAAACTTAATGTACCTGCGAGTGCGACACATCATTAGACGGTTCTCGGTGAGGCGCATACGCCTAGAGAAAGAAAATCATCCGCAAACTTCAGGAAAAAATTTTGTTACTTAAAAACTGAAAAGTGTAAAAAAAGTGAGGTGAAAAAGTGCTGGTGCAGCTGGGCGTGTCAGCGAAAGGGCCCGTTCGAGCTCCTCACCTGGACACCCTAACATCCATCCGCGGACAACGGGGTCCGAAGTTATAGGCAAAAACTAAAAAAAATTACCTATTTTTACGCAGACGAACCCTCGGGCAAAGGCTAATCGGGTAATAAACGGTAAATATAATACTTACCTTACGCGATAGTTACAATTATAACGTTAAGTAACGTGTGCCAAGGTTACTGTAATGATTAACACTCATTCGGCAATCGGAATGTCGTTGTAGAGTCAGTTTACAAATGGCAGATGACAATTAATATTCCGTAATTACAGTTTATTATATGTTAACACATATGTTTTGTGTTTAATTCCATAGCTTTGGTCCGCGGCTTTGCTTGTTCGACAGCTGTATTAGAAAAATGCAAAAATTTAAAGTGGTAGTCCAATGGATAAGGCATTGGACTTGCGATCGAGAGGTCGCGGGTTCCAATCCCACCCATAGCACTACTGACGTGAACCCAATTGTATGTTTTTTACGAGATTATAAATATTTTACTAAGTCGTTATCATGAAATTTCGCATACACGTTTTCAGGTGAACAGAAAAGGACATAGGATAACTTTCATCCTGAAAAAAGTTCTGTTACTAGCCTAAGTGTGTATATAATCTATACTAATATTATAAAGTTGAAGAGTTTGTTTGTTTGGTTGAACACGCTAATCTTAGGAAGTACTGGATTGAATTGGAAAATATTTTAGTGTTGGATAGCTTATTTATCGAGGAAGGCTATAAGTTATATAACATCACGCTACGACCAATAGGAGCGGAGCATCAATGAAAATGTTGCAAAAACGGGGCAAATTCTCTTATGTGAAGCAGACGAAGTTGCGCGGGTCAGCTAGTATTGGTAAAAAAGTGAACAAATAATTAATTAAGGAATAAAATTTGGTAATGTATAAATAAGCCGCTTGTAAAATATTATTAGAATTTTTCAATTCAATTCAAATGGCAAAAGAAGCATGAGAGCAGAATAAATGCTGTAGAAATGAGAGCGCTGAGAAATATATGTGGTGTGACTCTGAAAGATAGAATAAGGAATAGTGTGATTAGAGAGAGATGCGGCATGAAAGTGGATATAGTGACAAGAATAGAAAAGGGTATGTTAAGCTGGTTTGGGCATGTAGAAAGAATGGACGAGGAAAGACTGACTAAGAAAGTTTATAAGGCTAGTGTGAATGGAACAGTCGCAAGAGGAAGACCTAGGCGAACGTTTCTTGATCAGATCGGAGGCGTTCTGGACAAAGGCCAGGTTAAGAGCACCTTGAACCGACGGGCGTGTATGAGGAATGTGATGAAAGTGAATGAAGCCAGAGAAGTGTGTCAGGATCGTAGCAAATGGAAATCCGTAGTCTCTGCCTACCCCTCTGGGAAACAGGCGTGAATCTATGTAATCAATTAAAATATGTACAGCTTCGTAAGAGACTATGTTTATTACGCCGTATTTCCTCATACCTGCAGAAAATAACTCACAAACGAATAAAGTTACGAGGTTTACCCAGAAGACTACAGTATGGGGTTCTCCAAAAAGCGTGTTAAAAGGTTTTTACAAGGTCGTTAGCGCGCAAGTGATGCCTCTGGTGTTGCAGACGTCTATAGGCTACGGTGAACACTTACCATCAGGTAGGCCGTATGCTTGTTTGCCACCTTAGATGTATAAAAATTAAAATTAAAGTATATATTCTATGATGATCGGTCGAGTAGTTAATACGTACTGAGCAGCGATAGCTCAGTGGTGAGACCAATAGACTGCAATTCAGAGGGTCTCGGGTTCGAACCCACGTCGCGCACCTCTGACTTTCGGAAGTTATATGACTTTTCGAAATTATGTGCGTATTGATTGACAATTATCGCCTGCTCAGTGCCTCGGAGAGCACGTTAAGCCGTCGGTCCCGGCTGCCATGAACATCTATGGCAGACGTTATTGGGAAAGTCAGTACCCTCTAATACCCTGACACTGGTCTAGCCTTAGAGTATCGTTAGTCTTCGGGTTGCGGAGGTCAGGTGGCAACCGCTCCGTGTAAAAACTGATATCCAGTCAAATCCGGTTAGACCAGAAAACCCGACCCCAAGTGACTTGGGAATAATAAAGGCTAAGAGAGAAGAAGAATAATATTATTCTGCCACATACAACACCATCTAGCCCAAACTAAGCAGAGCTTGTACTATGGGTAATAGACAATGGATAAACATACATATATATAGCTTTTTTTTTGTTAATACATACATATCATACATAGAAACACCCAGACCAAGACAAACATCCATGTCCAAGCACACAAATGATTGACTTGTGCGGAAAACCCGCGACCTCAGGCGTGACAGTTACACTAACCACTAGGCCATCGAGGCCGCCAATTAAACGTATAAATAAAGGAAAATATGTACCGTTTCACACAATACTATATTTATTCCACCGTATTTCCTCATACATGCAGAAAATAGCTCACAAACGAATCTAGTTTAATTATTGGAGTCATTAATAGATGTGACTTACAGCGTAGTCTTACGCTTATACGTAAAACGCAACGGTCATACTGCTTCCTGGTAACCGATCATGTGTTGTGACCGTGTTTACGAGACTCACGACTGCGCCGAGCGAAATGTGCCAAAACAGGCGGTCACAGTTAAGTGAATAAAATCAACACTTTTTGTTTAATACAAATATAAAATATACATTTACCATAACAATGAATGTGTTTACAATTACTCCGTGTAAAATACTTAAAATAATTAATAGCAGCAGGCGATAATTGTCAATCAATACGCACATAATTTCGAAAAGTCATATAACTTCCGAAAGTCAGAGGTGCGCGACGTGGGTTCGAACCCGAGACCCTCTGCATTGCAGTCTGTTGGTCTCCCCACTAAGCTATCGCTGCTATATATATATATACTATTAAATTTCAATGAAATTATTAAATATTCCTAAAAATCAAATATTTGAGATCTTTATATTGCAAACAGTTATCGTAGTGAGTTAAACCAATAGTTCGTAAATTAAATGAATTAAATCAACTATCTAATATATATTTAAACACTTACTATAATATAGGAAGTAAAATATTAACTAAAATATCTTTTTAATAAGATCTATTGAGTTAAAATTTTTGTAACATTTATTATAGAAAAATTATAAGATCACTTTTATAACAAAACTTAAATATATGTAATATTTAAAATTGTAATTAAATGATTACCTATTCTAATTACGTCACGCGCACCGACACCGATTGAGTAAGAAAGTTAAGATCCGTATCCGTATCCGCGGATCTTGACGCCAATGATCCGTATCTGCGAATCTACATTTTTAATCATCCGGCACATCACTAACCCATAAGCCAACCTATAAATGTATAAAAGGTCTAGAAAATGACGACATACATTCAAAAGTTGGCCGCGTTGCTACTGTAAATTTACCCAGGAATCGACACAAAGACTTCATGCATGCAGTCATCATGACCGCTACGCTACCGAGGTAGTAATATATATTATCCGATAAAATCCGTATATAGTAGTTTAATTTCAATGAATAATATTCGCGTAAACAGAAGACAATTTTAAGTAGGTAATCTATATATTAATACGTGAAGCAAAATCTTTGTACCCCTTTTTACGAAAATTGCGCGGACGGAGGAGTATGAAATTTGGCACAGTTAAAGTTTATATGGAGAAAAAGCGGCGAATCCTAATATTTTTATAAAATATGCATTACAAATACATTAAATTAATGAAAAAACACTACACACACAACCATGCATTTGACACACGCAGTCGAATCGCTTTCGTAGTATTTCGGCATTGTTCGGTTGACTTCGTAGAATGCTTCGAAACTATGGTTACATATGCATGTGGAGTAGGTGACTAAATGAAATGTGATTATAAGGGTATAGTTATAAACAACAAAAACTTAAAGACGATAAAATTTAAAATATAAATAAATTATGGGCGAATTTCGACCACTTGGCGACCGCTAGTATAGATAATTATGTGGAACAAATTTCCTTTGCAAATGGCCACTCACAAAATAAAAAACCATAATAGCTCCCTCATCAATCGTGTTGATGAATTGTCACATTGACATTTAAAATGTCATGGCGGATATTGCTGGCTAGTTTAACTATATCACCGGCGCTACTATCTCTGCTGCAAGGTTTTGCTTGTCTTTTCTGGAGTAAATGTAGGTTAGGTTAGTAACTGGGCTGCTTCGTCTCCGTGGGCCTGCCCTCCACCCGATCAGCACCAGGTCTGAGAGGCGGCCTCCGGCACTCTCCCTCGCTAAACGAAACACAACAGTAGGAATACTGCTATTTTACGTCGATATTCTGTGAGAGGGTAGTCCTTCCCGGTCGAGCCGGCCCATTCATGCTGAAATCAGCGAGGCTCTACTACACTTAATGTGGATCACACAAAGTTTTGAAAAGAGTGGCCATGAGTTTCTTGCCCTTTCTTCTCACGAGCCCTACACTCTTGCTTTGCTGAATGTGGCAGTAAATGTAAATTCATAGAAAAAATGTAGTGTAACTTTGACATTCATAAGTGTTACCTTGTAACCTAAATTGAATAAATTTATTTTGAATTTTTTGTCCCGTGTGGAAATTGAACTCGCAACACTCGGCGCAATAGTAGTGTCGGGGCGAACACCTATTCCGCTACGCTATCCGAGCAGTCAAACATTGTAAGTTTAACCTTCGAACAATTAACAACAATTCTATTGTTGATAAAAGCCGTTATATTTCCAGTGAGTATCAAATACCATAAACTGAGCTTAATTGTATTAATAGCGATTCTTCTCACACTGAGAAGAGGCCCGTGCCCAGCAGTGGGAAAGATTATAAACATGGCTTTTATTATATACTAGTTGACCCACGCAACTTCGTCTGCGTCACATAAGAGAATTTGCCCCGCCTTACCAATATTTTTTTGAATGAAACTTTTGCAAATTTGGGAAATTTTTTGATACGACCAATAGGAGCGGAACATCAATATGCTCCACTCCTATTGGTCGTATCGTGATATTATATAGCCTATAGCCTTCCTCAATAAATAAGCTATACAACACTATTTTAAGGAATTTCTCAATTCGGCCCAGTAGTTCCTGAGATTAGCGCGTTCAACCAAACAAACAAACTCTTCAGCTTTATAATATTAGTATAGATTAACTAATATCTTGCTTTGGCAACATAACAGATCTCTTGAAGTATCGGTCACTGTTATTTCGTCAGTTTCAATTCCGTCACCAAATGTTTTAATTTATTGCAAGTCTTCTTTTTCTATCTATATCTACTAATATTATAAAGCTGAAGAGTTTGTTTGTTTGAACGCGCTATACTCCGGAATTACTGATACGAATTGCAAAATTATTTAAATGCTGGATAGCCCATTTATCGAGGAAAGCTATAGGCTATATAACATCACGCTACGACCATCAAAGAAAAATGTTGCAAAACGGAGAAAATTCTCGTATGTGAAGCAGACGAAGTTGCGCGGTTCAGCTAGTTAAAATGTTAATACATAAACTAACGGCTATACCCTCAAAGGGACTATATACCATCACTATATATTATAAAACAAAGTCCCCCGCCGCGTCTGTCTGTTAGCGATAAACTCAAAAACTACTGAACTGATTTTCATGCGGTTTTCACCAATGGACAGTGGATTCATGAGGATGGTTTAGGTGTATTTGTTTGGTTTGTATTACCTATGCTAAGCCGGGCCGGGTCACTAGAGTAGATATAATACACTTTTGCTTACCCCTTCGGCTATATAAAGGCGTGAAATAATAAAGAATGTAATAAAAGAAAAAATTAATTTCTAATCTGGCAATTTAACGAACCGTCCGCGTCGTATTTTGAAAATGGAAACAAAAAGCGCGGGCTGTTAGCATTACGTCATCACCGATTTTAGCGCGCCAACTTATATTTGCTGTCGAAGAATAATTACCTAGTCTTATCACTTAGACATAAGGTTGAAAATCGTACGACTATTGTTTTAAAAACTGCCTTAGGTATCTGTGTGTTTAGTTATGACCGTAGTTGGATGATCTCACAGTATGGCGTTCGGAAAATTATTAATCGTATAGATTGATTCATTTTTTTTGTTCTGTGAAATCGATAGCGGTACGATTGGTAATCGAGAACAGGAAACAAATCGATTGGTGAATCGCTGTTTCTGATGATTTATGAGGAGAATTGATATGAAAATTAACAGAGGTTTCCTGAACATAGCAGGTAAATTGTATTAAGTAAATATGAACCACGTACCAAAGTGCGTATTTCTCGATGATATTTGAAATCTGCCAACCCGCACTGGGCCAGCGTGGTAGTCTATGGTCTAACCCTTCTCACACTGAGACGAGGCCCGAGCCACGGTAATGATATCTATACAGTATTCTATCTTCATACAAACGGTCGGAACTCGAGTCATACCTACGCGCCTCGGCGTTCGTATGCGCTTGGTTTGCAACCAGTCGCGAATGCGCCGCAGTGATGAACAGACGGTGTGATTGTTTTGTAAGCAGTAAGCGTGCGATTTGTGATGATTTGATTTTATTGAACACTTTCTATTTCATTCACTACGAATTTAATTTTTATAATATAATATACATATGTATAATATTTACAATCACTAAACTAGAAAGAAACTCAAGTAGGTAGATAAAATTAAAGTACTGTAGGCGGGCAGCCCTAACGCGTGTCTACGAACCGCGCTGTTGTAGGTAAAACATATATTTCAAGGACAGGTCCGAGTTACAATACTGTGTAGATATCATTACCGTGCCCGAGCCCAGCAGTGGAGCAGTTTATAGGTATACAGAGTCGATTATATCCTAACTATAAATGCGAATGTGAGTTTATTTAATTTTGTTTGTTTGTTACGCTTTTACGCCTTAACTGATCGCCTTATCATCATGTACTTTCGCATACACCGTGTCAGGGGAACAGTAAAGTACATAGGGTACCTATAATCCAGAAATAAATACTGTTACTGAACTAACCTACATTTACGCGAGCGAAGCCGTGGGCAAAACCTAGTAATCTATACTAATATTATAAAGCTGAAGTGTTTGTTCGTTTGTTTGGTTGAACGCGCTAATCTCGGGAACTACTGGTCCGAATTGATAAATTATTTTAGTGTTGGATAGCTCATTTATCGAGGAAGGCTATAGGCTATATAACATCACGCTACGACCCACGGGGGTATAAGTATAAGTGAATATACACCGCGCCGAACATTTTGTACCCCAGATACAATAAACAATTTTTGAGAGCCAGGGCTACAGTCATTTACAAAATGTTAGGCGCTGTGTATACTCACAGATGCACTGGCCTTTGAAGTTGACTACTCAAGGTGTATAACCAGATATACACAGGCCTATGAGAGTTGTACGCACGGTTGCACATCAAGTTAGACACCCTATATACGCATAACTACGCTACATACAAAATAGAGAATTGTCGGTGCGGGACCGTGCATAGTGGTGTCGATGTAGTGGTAAGGATAGAGCGTAACAAAAATATAACGCACTCTCTCGCACGATTCGCAGCGTTCAACTTCTCATATTTATTTTATTTTTATTCTAATATGTATTATTTATCTTATATTATCTGGTTTTTATTATTTTCAAGGTACTTTTAATTCTATATGTATGTATACATATAAGTATTATATTATATAGATACCAATATTATCATTTAGTATGAAATTAGTTTCTGCCATCTACCTTCTGCCTAATTTATTTAAGTTACTCTTTTAATTTTTTGATATTTTGTTGTTAATTTAGTTGTATGTATGTATGTTACTGCCTACATGCACCGAAATCATTCAGGCTCTGCGAGAATACCAGCGTTGTGGATATACTGCAACATTGCTGACGCAGGACCTTATTTGTTCTATATGTACTTTTGGGTGTGTTTTCTGTTACCTTATATTATGAGCGTGGAACAAATAAAATTATTTTCTTTCTTTCTTTCTTTAATAATTCAAAGTCCAAACAGTCTAGGTTGATGTGTCGCTGTGTGTACTAGGTAGTACAATGAGTTGACATAATATCCGCGTGGCGCTGAACGTGTCAGGCGTGAATCCTGTGTCGCAGGGAAAAAAAACAAAGGGCACAAAGATGATCCAGACTCGGAACAACTGTTTGTGGATGACACAATATTTTGTCCCGTGTGGGGAACAAACCATTAACACTTGGCGCAGTGGCAATGGCCAGGTGACCAAATAAACCATTAAATACGTGCAGTTTAATGGTTCAGCAAAATAATTGCGGCTTTTCTGACCGTAGGTAACTTTTTCTTCCATATTGTGTTTATACAAATACATACAATCCAATTTTATACAGAGTGTCCGGTAATCAATGGTGTGGAGGAACAGGGTGTGAAGTCCCTTCAACACAAAGGAAGGATCCTCCGACCAGGCTGGTTGATCGTGCCTGGCGGGCCGCGGCCCGACGGTTGATGTCGGGAGATTGTATATATACTTAGTCGCTGTGTAAACTCCACTTGTGCGATGCAGAATAGTATGACGTCATGTTAAGCGCGATTGTATTGCCATCTGTTAAATGTAGGCGGAACTTCTTCGTCTGTGCGGAGTCGCCACAATGGATAACCTTTAAATGTCTTATAGTAGAATTCACGGACGCTCAGAATTAAAAAAAAAAATGTATAGAATTAAAAGAATGCAATAGCTAGTCATACTTTTGACTGTCTATCTATTAGCATAATTAGTGTTTAATAATAAAACAACAAAAAACCGATGGAATTCATTAATTTACGGTCGTAGTGTACAAGAAAGCTATATACGGTAATTTAAAAATATCATATCTCAGGTAGCAGTTCTACTATAAGACATTTAAAGGTTATCCATTAATTACCGGACACCCTGTATAAAACCCGGAACGCCATCAAAACGTTCACTTATTTTTAACTTAATTTGTAAGTTAAATTCCCGCCGTACGCCATATTAGTTTTCGCGCATGCGCGGTGTGTTGCGCGCGCATATTGTCACGTTCCGCTAAACGCAATGATTTACAGGCGACTCGGAATGTGTGGCGAGAGAAATTGATGTTTTTCACTCACTTATGTCATTATTTTTTATTTTGTGTATTATTATGTGAGTTTATTTTTATATAACTAGATTTTAGATTTGCGTGAATGTAGGTAAGGTAAGGTTAGATTAGTAACAGTTGGTACTTTTTTTTGATGAAAGGTACCTTATTTTCTTTTCTGTTCCCCTGACAACGTAATATATTAGAAATTTCATAATGATCGGTCGAGCAGTTAAGGCGTGAAACCTTAACAAACAAACTAAGTCAGTTAGATTTAACTACGGACAACAATCATGCCTTGTATTGATTATTAATGTACATGTAAGTGGATGCTCCTATTTACCATACTGCTGCTTTAGAGGCTACCATCAAATTTTATTAAATGCTTGAGTATGTTCAGTTTTAGTTCATGGAGGAACGGTTGCAGCACCTTACAGCTGTTTTATTTGTAAACAAAAACTTGGCGATTAAAAACAGTGGCCATGAGTTTCTTGCCCGTTCTTCTCATGAGCCCTACACCCTTGCTTTGCTGAACGTGGCAGTAAATGTAAATTCGCAGGAACAATTAGTGTAACTTTGATATTCATAAGTGTTACCTTGTTAACTAATCTGAATAAATTTAATTTGAATTTTGAATTGAATTTTAAACTTACATTCGCATTTATAATATTCGTTAGGATTGTATAATAACGAATGTTTGCAGAAAATCATCGAGAGGAAACCTGCATGTCTTAGAGTTCTCCGTAATATTTTTGAAGATATATGAAGTCAGTCAAGCCGCTCTGGGCCGGCTTGGTGGACTATGGCCTAACCCTTTGCACACCGGGAAGAGGCCCGTGCCCAGCAGTGGGACAGTTTAATACAGGGCTGATATTATTATATATTATATAACTTAAAAAACATGTTTTTAAAAGAATTGTAACGCATATTTAACATAACTTTCATTTAAAATATAATATAATTTTAAAATAATATAAAATCAAGCCATTCCTTTACGAAGTGCAAAATCTAGTTATGTTTAAATTCTTAAACTAACTATTATCATAATCTATAATATATATCGTCATATATTATTATGACGACCTCGATGACGTAGTGGTTAGTGTAACCGACTGCCACGCCTGAGGTCGCGGGTTCGATTCCCGCACAAGTCAAACATTTGTGTGCATGAACATGGATGTTTGTCTTGGTCTGGGTGTTTCTATGTATAATATGTATGTATTTACAAAAAAAAAAAAGTATATATGTATGTGTATCCATTGTCTAGTACCCATAGTACAAGCTCTGCTTAGTTTGGGCTAGATGGTGTTGCGTGTATGTGGTAGAATATTATATTATATTATTATTATTATATAAATTCAATAACAGGAAAATCGCCATTTAATTAATAGTAACACTAATTATTTATACGTGTGTGTAGTCATGTGCAGGAATCCATATTTCCTTCCTTATTTGTCGACTGTTCCTGTATGTACTGATTAATAATAATACGGGTAACTATGGCGTGTTAAATTTAAAACTGAAATGATTCTGGAGGTATCTATACCAATATTATAAAGCTAAAGAGTTTGTTTGGTTGAACGCGCTAATCTCAGGAACTATTCTTCTTCTCCATAGCCTTTATTATTCCCAAGTCACTTAGGGTCGGCTTTTCTTGTCTAACCGGATTTGACTGGATATCAGTTTTTACACGGAGCGGCTGCCACCTGACCTCCGTAACCCGAAGGCTAAGGATACCCTAAGGCTAGACCAGTGTCAGGATATTAGAGGGCACTGACTTTCCCAATAACGACTGCCATAGATGTTCATGGCAGCCGGGACCGACGGCTTAACGTGCTCTCCGAGGCACGGAGCAGGCGCTAATTGTCAATCAATACGCACATAATTTCGAAAAGTCATATAACTTCCGAAAGTCAGAGGTGCGCGACATGGGTTCGAACCCGAGACCCTCTGCATTGCAGTCTGTTGGTCTCTCCACTGAACTAACGCTGCTTCTGCTAATCTCAGGAACTACTGAACCGAATTGAAAAAATATTTTAGTGTTGGATAGCCCATTTATCGAGGAAGGATATACGCTACATAACATCACGCTACGCCCAATAGGAGCGGAGCAGCAATGGAAAATGTTGCAAAAACGGGGGAAATTCTCTTATGTGATGCAGACGAAATTGCGCATATCAGCTAGTCTTTATAAAAGTAAGGTGTGGAGAATTCTGGCCATAAGGTTTTCACTATTCTTAACAATTTAGACTTCACCTCGGACTTATCCTATATGACTGCAATATGGTGACACTAGTTTTATTTTGTGTACACGTAATTGGATGCACCTATAACATAAACTACTTTTAGAAGCTAAATTTTATATATTAGTTTAATTTTTTTTATACAACTACGGTGGCAAACAAGCTTACGGCCCACCTGATGGTAAGTGGTCACCGTAGCCAATAGACGCCTGCAACACCAGAGGCATGACTTGCCCGTTGCCAAACCAGAGAAAAAGGAAATGGGAAGGAAAAGGAGTGGGAAGGAGGAAAGAGGGTGATTGGGCCTCCGGCACTCTCACTCACCGAACGAAACGCAACAGTAGGTATACTGGTATTTCACGTCGATATTCTGTGAGAGGGTAGTCCTGCCCCGGTCGAGCCGGCACATTCATGCTGACATCAGCGAGGCTCTACTACTCAAAATATTTTGCAAACACGTTGTCAGGTGTCCATAAAAGGATTTGTACCCTAAGTCCAGAGTAGCTTCATCCAGAAAAACGTAGTACTAATCTATCCTTTTTGACGACTCGATGGCGTAGTGGTTAGTGTAACCGACTGCCACGCCTGAGGTCGCGGGTTCGATTCTCCTACAAGTCAAACATTTGTGTACATGAACATGTATGTTTGTCTTGGTGTTTCTATGTATAATATATAAGTACTTACAAAAATAAGTAAGTATATATGTATGTTTATCCATTGTCTAGTACCCATAGTACAAGCTCTGCTTAGTTATTTACAACTCCATCCTGAAGACCATAGCGGGGAGGTATGATTCCCCTTTGTTAGGTGATGTTGTTCAAAGGTGTATTTTGAGCAACAGCCGGGTTTCCAAATAGATAATAAGTTTACTAACATAGGTATAAGTTATCTTTTGTTTACTAACTCATATGGATGTTGCTTATCCGAAATAAAGAATATTTTATTTATTTTAATTTGAAGTGGACATAATGACAAGAATAGGAAATGGTATGTTAAGCTGGTTTGGGCATGTAGAACGAGGAAAGACTGACTAAGAAAGTTTATAAGGCTAGTGTGAATGGAACAGTCGCAAGAGGAAGACCTAGGCGAACGTTTCTTGATCAGACCGGAGGCGTTTTGGACAAAGGCCAGGTTAAGAGCACCTTGAACCGACGGGCGTGTATGAGGAATGTGATGAAAGTGAATGAAGCCAGAGAAGTGTGTCAGGATCGTAGCAAATGGAAATCCGTAGTCTCTGCCTACCCCTCTGGGAAACAGGCGTGAATCTATGTATGTATGTATGTTTAATTTATAGGTTTCTTCCTTAAAAACGGGAATGGATTTAGTTAATTCAAAGTGTTTAGTAACTTCAACCGCACAAGTGTGCGTCGCGTTATCAGCAAGGTCGCGATTAGTCTCGCTTTACAACACCTCACAGACTCACACGGACAGACGACTAAAACATAATATGTGTATGTATGTACATATGTGTAGCTGAATCCTCTGTGAACTAGTACATTTATAGTTTTATTACGTTTTGTATCTTGTATCTTCCCTTGTAGTAGCAGCTATAGCTCAGTGGGGAGACCAACAGACTGCAATGCAGAGGGTCTCGGGTTCGAACCCACGTCGCGCACCTCTGACTTTCGGAAGTTATATGACTTTTCGAAATTATGTGCGTATTGATTGACAATTATCGCCTGCTCCGTGCCTCGGAGAGCACGTTAAGCCGTCGGTCCCGGCTGTCATGAACATCTATGGCAGTCGTTATTGGGAAAGTCAGTACCCTCTAATATCCTGACACTGGTCTAGCCTTAGGATATCGTTAGCCTTCGGGTTGCGGAGGCCAGGTGGCAGCCGCTCCGTGTAAAAACTGATATCCAGTCAAATCCGGTTAGACCAGAAAAGCCGACCCCAAGTGACTTGGGAATAATAAAGGCTAAGAGAGAAGAAAGATCTCGTATCTTCCCACTAATCTTTCCCACCTCCTTTCCTAAGGGTCGGCAATGCGCAAGTGATGCCTCTGGTGTTCCAGGCGTCTATAGGCTACGGTGACCACTTACCATCAGGTGGGCCGTTAGATTGTTTGCCACCTAAGCTGAACTTCTTTTAATACAGCAAAGGCGAAGATGTGTAAAAAAAAATATCGTGGTGATCGGTCCTGTACTCACATTCGCATTAATAATATTATAGTAGGATTTTATAATGGAAAATAGTATGGTCTTAATACCGTGCCTTGGAGAGCACGTTAAGCCGTCGGTCCCGGCTGCCATGAACATCTATGGCAGTCGTTATTGGGAGAATGTCGACACAAAAGATCCCACTGGGTCGAAGTGTCGCCGGTCTGCACTGACTGGCCCCCACATACGATAAGATGGTCTTATTATAACCATTGTTGGAATGCCAGATATAACTGAAAACCTATGTACCAAGCCGCCGGTGTGCCGCTACCACACAACAAATTATAAAATCTCTACTAGAGGTCATACAGTCTTGGCGATTGCATGTTCTTTTAAAAAAAGGGATTATATGTAATGACCATCAAAAATACTAATTGCACAGCAAGAATTGCACATCATAACGAGCACATAAGATACGCCTCAAATCACTGCATGCCGTCTCATAACGGTTAGGTTGTGTTAGGTTCCTTCTTAAATATTGGGTGAGAGAGAGAACACCCCAGGTTTTTTAGTGGGTATACCAGCACCTCTTGCTGGGAGTCCCACACTCCCCCGCCGGTGCCGTCCCCTAGCCGGCGGGCAGTGCATGAAGCATTTTTCCTGGGAAACAAAAAAAAAAAAAAAAAAACAAAAAAAAAAAAAGGTTCCTTCTTAAACCTACCCAAAAATAGGAGCCCCGCAGAACGGAGCTCCGTCGACTTAGTTTGATCACTTTATGACTGCGCCGAGCGTAAGACGGATAATGACAGAGCTCGTGCGGCGCATATTCAAATCGGCGCGCGGCCGCACTAGTCAAATTGTATGGAGGATTTGAAGTGCTTTTTTAATAAATATGTATCTTAATTGTCAACCAATAACTTAAATATTTGGGACGGACAAATTGTAATATATCTATTTATGTTTCGTTGAAGCTGTAAAATACAATAGATTTCTACTGTTATAATCTAAAAATCACGTAACACGAGCATTCGTTTTTGCATTTTTCGTGCAAATTTACGTAATTTTGTTGGCGAAAATATTAATTAATTTAAGTTTTTTACACGGAGTAATTGTAAACACATTCATTGTTATGGTAAATGTATATTTTATATTTGTATTAAACAAAAAGTGTTGATTTTATTCACTTAACTGTGACCGCCTGTTTTGGCACATTTCGCTCGGCGCAGTCTTAAATATATTTTGATGTGCAATTAGTATCTTTTGCTGTGCAGTTAAATACTACCCTTAAAAAAACCTTCCCGCACTTGGAATATTTCCTGTATCGCGGGGGACTTTACAAACATTTAAAAACGGACACAAAGAACATCCAGACTCGGAACAACTATTTGTGGATCACACAAATTTTTGTCCCGTGTGGGATTCGAACCGACACTCGACGCAGCGGCAGTGGCAAGGCAACGACATAAATGACTACGCCATCAAAGTCAAAATTAAAATATATTTATTCATATAGGTCACAAAGTAACACTTATGAACGTCAAAATATATAGGTTAGTGATTTTACTAAGGTACTGGAGCTACTTTTAGGTTAGTTGCTAGGTTCAGGCAAAAGGTTAATAGGTCACATAAGATAATGTTCCCTGTGATTGCAAGAATTTTTCAATTCGAACCAGTAGTTCCTGAAATGAAACTGCTATATACGGATTTTATCGCGTTGTTTATTTGACACGTTATTACTAAATTTTTAAAATTGTTACTCTACTACTACTATTAAACTTTACTAATTTTTAAGCTAATTAAATTATTATTAAACTATTTAGATTTCATTTATTTTTACACTTTAACACTTTCCCCGACGTTTCGGTTGCTTTTCAGCAGCCATGGTCACGGGGAGACTAAGATGGCAGTTGTCTCAATGTTCCAGTGTAGTTATTTCAAAGTACCCGAACCCGAAAAGTAGTTCCTGAGATTACCGCGTTCAACCAAACAAACAAACTCTTCAGCTTTATAATATTAGAATAGATGAGAGAGAGTGTGAGGATGGATGGATGCATGTTTATAACACTTTCATAAAAAAAATTACATGTAATCCTACGGGAACACATACCGACATAAAAATATTCTATTTGTTAATCCAGGGCATTGCCTATTTGTGTGTGCTAAGTTTATCCAAATTTGTTCTACAGTTTCGAGTGATTTAGTAACATACACACATATTAAAGAAAGATTTACCCTTTTAAAGTAGATTTTGTCATTAATTATTTTCCCTTCAAACAGTACTTTTATTGGATGAAACGAGAAATTGTTTTTTCGTCATTTTCTGTACCCCTGACAACGTGTATGCGAAATTTTATCATGATCGGTCAAGTAGTTAAGGCGTGAAAGTATAGCAAACAAAGTCATATACGCGTTTATAATATTACCCGACTAGCTGACCCCGCAACTTCGTCTGCTTCACATAAGAGAATATTCCCCATTTTTGCAACATTTTTCAGTGCTGCTCCACTCCTATTGGTCGTAGCGTGATGTTGTCTATAGCCTTCTTCGATAAATAGGCTATCCAACACTAACAGAATTTTTCAATTCAAATCAGTAGTTCTTGAGATTAGCGCGTTCAACCAAACAAACAAACTCTTCAGCTTTATAATATTAGTATAGATTATGCCCGTGGCTCAGCAGTACTTTGGTCTGGATGAAAGGTACCCTATGTCGTTTTCTGAACCCCTGACAACGTGTATGCAACAGTTCGTAGAGATCGGTCGAGTAATTAAGGCGTGAAGTCGTAACAAACAAACTCACATTCGCGTTTATAATATTACTAGAAGTTTTCCCGCGGTTTCACCCGCGTAAGTCTCGTTCTCGTGTGAATATCGGGTTTCACCCCTTTCACCCCCTTCGGGGTGGAATTTCCAAAAATCCTCTCTTAGTGCTCCCCTACACTCTCCAAGGAACATACATGCCAAATTTCAGCTTCTTGCGTTCAGTAGTTTCGGCTGGACGTTGTCTGTCAGTCACTCAGTAACGGAAGAGTTTTATATATATAGATTTAGGAAGGTGTATTATCTAAATCACTAATTATAGAACTATTCGCCATGTTTACCAATGAAAGTAACACAACCTCTAAATTATTTAAAACGATGCTCTCATCTGACATCCTTTGTTATCTCGTAGGTAACAAATATTTGTACATTGTCAAGGACGCCATCTTGGATACAATAATGTCAACATTGTGGACAATGTAACACGCTTAAACAGCTGAAAGGCTTTATGCTTCTACATAATCTGCACGGGCTTTTATTTTTAAGTAATTATTGTTATTATTTTTAGTTTTATATTCATTAATATAATATATGGTATAATGGTTGCAACACCTTGTTGATATGAGTTGTAAAGTATTGATATGATAATTAATTGGCGATTTAAAAGAGTGGCCGTGAGTCTCTTGCAGTTTTCTTCTCATAGGCTCAACTCTTTGCCTGAACCTAGCAAGTAACATAAATGTATCTTCAGTAACTTAGTAAACTGCCTCCGTGGCGCAGCGGTAGTGAATGCGACTGCTGTGCATGAGGTCTCGGGTTCGAATCCCGGGACGGGCCAACAAAAAGCTATTGGGTTTTTCTGTAAAGAAATCTCAATAGCAGCCCGGAGTTAGGAAGTTGGCGGTGTTGACAACCCCGTGCCTCGGAAAGCCCGTAAAGCCGTTGGTCCTGCGCCTGATCTCTCTCCGGTCGTGTCGGATTGCCGTCCCATCGGATCATGAGAGTTAGGGAACAGAGAGTGCACTTGTGTTTGCGCACACACTAGTGCAGTATAATATCTCCTGCGCAGATGGCCAGTCTCTGTTAAGACTGGCCGCCGTGGCCGAAATTCGGTCTGGAGGACATTATTATTATCAAACTCACTAACCTATATATTATGACGTTCATAAGTGTTACTTTGTGACCTAAATGAAAAATTATTTTTGACTTTGACTTTGTTTGTGCTAAATAAATAAATAAGTCGTCGCAAATTAACAATTTATATTTGTTATTATGGCGATCGCGTTAAGTAACTAACAAACAATTTATATCCACAATAGATACAGTTGCATATACTAAACACTTATATATTATTAACAAACAATCTTAAGTGAATTCCTTTTATATATACTACTATTTACTGCACGCGACTTCGCTTGCATTAACAGTGTTTTACCGATCAAGGAATAATAGACATCCTTAAAACATAAATTTTTCAATCTCCGATACGCTAATTTAATTATGGAACCTTATACCTTTTGTCGGCCTCGATTGCGTAGTGGTTAGTGTAACCGACTGCCACGCCTGAAGTCGCGGGTTCGATTCCCACACAAGTCTAACATTAGTGTACATGAACATGGATGTTTGTCTTGGTCTGGGTGTTTCTACGTATAATATGTATGTATTTACAAAAAAAAAGTATATATGTATGTTTATCCATTGTCTAGTACCCATAGTACAAGCTCTGCTTAGTTTGGGCTAGATGGTGTTGTGTGTATGTGGTCGAATATTATTATTATTATTATATTCTTTTTTTCAACGCAACTGTATCCTGCCAGCATCCAACAATAAGTTTTTGATGTAGGTAATTATATTAATGAAAATATTTTTTATTATTAGACCCATTTTTGCGAAGTATGGTTTTAAGACCGAGGTACTAGGTAGAAAGCTTTTTACCGCCTAGCATCCAAGACATGGTCTATTTGTGTGGGAAGATAATATATATATCTGTTGATGGATTGTGCCCGGTACGAGGATCGTAGAAGAAAATTTTATAAAGATTTCCATATAAATAAGTATAATGTCGGGATATGTCGTAGCACACTTGCGGAGCCGACATCAGAAATGGCGGGAATACTTATTAAAATTCTTGACTTATAAAGCCAATCTGTCTTAAGGAGACTGACATACCCATGGGCACAAAGTCAGTAAAAAATATAAAAAAAAAGATAATATATAAAAAGTAATTGAACGCTTTACGCGCGATTGAGTAAAATACAAATTTTTTTAACAAGTTACTTCTTTTATCATAATAGTAGAATTATTTCGTGTACTATACATTGAAATTAAACTACTTTTCAGCAGCCAAAGTTACGGGCTACTGAAAGGCAACCGAAGCCTTTTTGTTCTCTATTTGCCAAACGAATTTATTTTCAATTTAATTATTAAAAGATATTGACGATTTAGTTACGAAAAAAAACATTGTTATATTTCTTTTTAAAATATTGCAAATAATATGTAAGTTCACATAATTATGTTTTTAGTGATGATTATGATTCTCAATTTTTTAACTATGAAATAGATTCTCCCCGTGACCATGGCTGCTGAAAAGCAACCGAAACGTCGGGGAAAGTGTAAACTTAAATTAAATCTAAATAGTTTTAATAATAATTTAATTAGCTTAAAAATAAGTAACGTTTAATAGTACCTAGTAGTAGCGTAACAATTTTCAAAATTATGTAATAAACTGTCAAATAAACAACGCGATAAAATCCGTATATAGCAGTTTAATTTCAATGAATAATGATAGTAGTAATGATGAAAGCCCTATTAATATGGATGAAATAATGAAAGCTTTGAAAAGCATGAAATTAGGCAAGGCTGGTGGGTATGATAGGATTACAGTCGAAATGCTAACAGCTGGACAGGGTCTCATAGCAACTCAGTTGTGCCGCCTTTTTAACTTGTGCTGGAATACCGGCCGTGTACCAAGTGATTGGTGCAAGGCCGCCATAGTACCTTTATACAAGGGAAAAGGTTCACAGCAAGATTGCAAAAGCTATAGAGGCATTAGCTTGCTCAGCGTCGTCGGTAAATTATATGCGAAAGTGTTAATTGAAAGGGTTGTGAAAGTAACCGACGAGAAAATATGGGATGCACAAACGGGATTTCGAAAGGGTATGGGATGTACGGATCAGGTCTTTTCCTTACGGTGCATAGCCGAGAGAGTTTTGGCCAAAGGTCAAAAGGTCTATTGCGCATTCGTGGATCTGGAAAAGGCTTATGATAAAGTGGTGAGGAATGAACTTTGGTCGGTATTGTCCATGTATGGAGTGAATAGCACCCTCACGCGAGCTCTGAAATCTCTTTATGATGATTCCAGAGCTTGTGTTAGGATAAATGGGACCTACACAGAATGGTTTAGCATCGAAAAAGGTGTTAGACAAGGATGTGTAGCGTCGCCTTGGCTGTTTAACCTATACATGGACAATTGTTTAAAAGATTTAAAAGATTGTGAATGGGGATTAAGAATGAATGAGTTACTTGTCAAATGTCTTCTTTATGCCGATGACCAAGTAATACTTGCGTCATCGGCAGAAGAGTTGCAGGCGATGGTAACTATTATGCATGGTGCTTTTGAGAGTAAAGGAATGAAAATAAATGTAAGCAAGACGAAAGTAATGGTATTTGAAAAGGAAGAGTGCGTGACGATGTGTAATACTATGATTGATGGAGAAAAAGTGGAGCAAGTGAAAGAGTTTGTATATTTGGGTACTTTGTTTACAAGGGATGGTAAACATGAGGGAGATATTGAAAGGAGAACGATTGCGGGAAACAAAGTGAATGGAACTCTACGCGCTTTTATGAACAGTCGAAATGTTTCCGAAAAGGCACGTTTAGCTGTTCATAGAGGACTATTAGTGCCCACACTTATGTATGGAAGTGAAAGTTGGGTATGGCAAAAGAAGCATGAGAGCAGAATAAATGCTGTAGAAATGAGAGCGCTGAGAAATATATGTGGTGTGACTCTGAAAGATAGAATAAGGAATAGTGTGATTAGAGAGAGATGCGGCATGAAAGTTGATATAGTGACAAGAATAGAAAAGGGTATGTTAAGCTGGTTTGGGCATGTAGAAAGAATGGACGAGGAAAGACTGACTAAGAAAGTTTATAAGGCTAGTGTGAATGGAACAGTCGCAAGAGGAAGACCTAGGCGAACGTTTCTTGATCAGATCGGAGGCGTTCTGGACAAAGGCCAGGTTAAGAGCACCTTGAACCGACGGGCGTGTATGAGGAATGTGATGAAAGTGAATGAAGCCAGAGAAGTGTGTCAGGATCGTAGCAAATGGAAATCCGTAGTCTCTGCCTACCCCTCTGGGAAACAGGCGTGAATCTATGTATGTATGTATGAATAATATTCGCGTAAACAGACAACAATATTATGAAATATGGTTATATTTTGACAACTGGGTGAATTATTCACTCAGTAATCAAAATTCGACCATAATTAACTAGTTAATTTAAATAGTTTTAAAATAGCATAGCTTTGCTTAAAAACAAGAAAATCACGTTAAAATCCTTATCTGTATTATATCAATGTTACAAATAAACGAACATCAAGACCTAACCTCACCGCTATAGGTACGATACAAAAACATTCAGTCATCACTCCGTCATCGAACCTTGTACGTAAGGTTGCACTTCCATCTACAATGATGTCACTCTACCATATACGTATGTCTAAACGACACTTCATAATAACAACATAACACTCACAGATATATATATATGCATGTATGTATCTTATGTGGGGGCCAGTCAGTGCAGACCGGCGACACTTCGACCCAGTGGGATCTTTTGTGTCGACACTCTCCCAATAACGACTGCCATAGATGTTCATGGCAGCCGGGACCGACGGTTTAACGTGCTCTCCGAGGCACGGAGCAGGCGATAATTGTCAATCAATACGCACATCATTTCGAAAAATCATATAACTTCCGAAAGTCAGAGGTGCGCGACGTGGGTTCGAACTCGAGAACCTCTGCATTGCAGTCTGTTGGTCGCCCCACTGAGCTATCGCTGCTCTTTACACAGATATATACTCGACTAGCTGATAACCGCGACTTCGTCTGCGTTAAATTTAACAAAAAAGTGTTTGATGGTCGCAGAATTTTTTCTAAAACAAAACTAGCCTTAGATACTCCTTATAACATCAGCTCTCTGCCAGTGAAACTCTCCGTCATATTCGGTCCAGCCGTTTCAAAGATTAGCCGGAACAGACAGACAACATTTTTATAAATTAATTTTTTATATACCTAATTACCGTATATATACTTTCATATATATATATATTAGGTATGCATTTAGTAAAAAGCTGTAATATTGATATTACAAACAGACATTAAAATTTTATTTATTTGTATACATAAGGTAAGCAGAAGGGTATCCTAACTAATATTATAAATGCGAATGTGAGTTTGTTTGTAACGCTCTCACGCCTTAATTACTCGACCGAAAGAGCTGTTGCCGAGCTACGACGCGGGCAAAATGTAGTATATCTATTATCAGATTTCATGTTGGCATTGATTTCTGATAACTTAAGGTACAGAAAGGTGACCGTATTTGAACGAAATGGGGCCAAGGAAAGGAAATAAAACATAAAAGCTGATCTTTTATACTAACTACAGTTTATTACTACACCACAACAGCGATAGCTCAGTGGGGAGACCAACAGACTGCAATGCAGAAGGTCTCGGGTTCGAACCCACGTCGCGCACCTCTGACTTTCGGAAGTTATATGACTTTTCGAAATTATGTGCGTATTGATCGACAATTATCGCCTGCTCCGTGCCTCGGAGAGCACGTTAAGCCGTCGGTCCCGGCTGCCATGAACATCTATGGCAGCCGTTATTGGGAAAGTCAGTACCCTCTAATATCCTGACACTGGTCTAGGCTTAGGATATCGTTAGCCTTCGGGTTGCGGAGGTCAGGTGGCAGCCGCTCCGTGTAAAAACTGATATCCAGTCAAATCCGGTTAGACCAGAAAAGCCGACCCCAAGTGACTTGGGAATAATAAAGGCTAAGAGAGAAGAAGACCACAACTTACTACGAACAACGGTTCTCTATTTATTCGCATAAAATTATATGTCACTAGATGTGCCCGCGGTTTCACCCGCGTTTATAATTACTCCGCCGCCCCCGTGGACCGCACCGTGATGTTATGTAGCCTATAACCTTCCTCGGTAAATAGACTATCCAACACTAAAATAATTTTTCATATCGAACCTGTAGTTTTTGAGATTTGCGCGTACAACCAAACAAACAAACTGACTCTTCAGCTTTATAAGATTAGTAAGGATAATTTAACATGGCATACTTTTACTTATCCTAACAATATTTACGCACAATATTCATTTGGCATAACTGATCAGGCACAATTTTTTTAAGCATTACTGTAATCATAATAATTGTTAAGCATACTATTCTAAAGCATAAATTGGAAGTTTTGTAAATCTTGTGTTTGCGTTTAATAAAATACTTTTCGTATATAAAAGAAACATGTTGGCGGCTTAGGGGCGGCCCAAGGTCCAGCACCACCGCACCCTAACCTATTGTTACACTATGGCACCCAAGTTATATATGCCTTATAACTTTATGATATACAATCAAAATTAGGGCAAAAAGCATTAGCCTAAATTATATTTATGCCTACTGAAATATTATGACCAACAACAATTATGTCAAAATATAATTATGACAAAAAATATATGCCGAACTTAATGCCAAATTAAATTAGGCCAAAAAAAAATTTGTCGCAACAAAGGATTCCTCAGAACTACACTTGGGTGCAATGAAATCGCACATGTGAATATTTTTTGACAGTTTATATGGTACTAGCTGTTGCCCGCGACTTCGTTCGCGTGGACTTTAATTTATTACCCTAATACCTACTTTTAATTTGTTATCTAATTTTAATATATAAAACGACAACTAAAGAAATTAATAAGTCTAACTACACCTATATAGGTGTAGTTAGCTATATATTCAAAAAATACATATGGTATCGCGGATTTCTTTTTTAAACTACTTTTTATATACTTATTAAATTAATAGTATATATATTATATATATACGTTAGATATTGATACGTTCTATAATACTGTAGAACATTTTTTTGTTCTATCATCAATAGTTTCCGCAGCGCACGCGATGACAGATTTTTATGACAAATTATTTCACACCTTGGGTTATATTATTACATTTTTATTAAGGATCCCTATTTCTTTTTGATAATGTAATATAGCCTATGTCACTCAGTGAAGATGCAGTTCTCTTATGGTGAAAGAATTTTTGAAATCGGTCCAGTCGTTTTTATGTGAAACCATTACAAACATACATACAAAAACACAAATGTTTATTGAAATTAAACTGCTATATACGGATTTTATCGCGTTGTAAAATCCGTATCCGCATTCGCGGATGTCAAAAAATCTGCATCCGCAACATCCCTGGTTGAAATGGTTGCCTCCCTTTTGCCACTGCGTGTTTTAGCACAGCTAAACAAATGGTTCCGAATCCCACACAAGCTTGTGTGGTCCATAAATTGTGGTTCAGTGTCTGGGTGATCTTTGTACCCGTTGTTTGAATATTTTTAAACACCACGCGACACAGGATTGCCATGCAGAGGTCTCGATTTTGATGGTTGCAGCACCTTACAGCTGTTATGATTTGTAAACAAAAACTTGACGATTAAAAAGAGTGACCATGAGTTTCTTGCCCGTTCTTCTCATGAGCCCTACACCCTTGCTTTGCTGAACGTGGCAGTAAATGTAAATTCACAGAAAAAATTGTGTAAATTTGACATTCATAAGTGTTACCTTGCAACTTAATCTGAATAAATTTATTTTGATTTGATTTGATTTGTTGAAATTAAACTGCTATATACGGATTTTATCGCGTTGTTTATTTGACACTTTATTAGTAATAAAGTGTTTAATTTCAATGAATAATATTCGCGTAAATAGAAGACAAATAATAATAATATAATAATAATATTCTACCACATACACACAACACCATCTAGCCCAAACTAAGCAGAGCTTGTACTATGGGTACTAGACAATGGTTAAACATACATATATACTTTTTTTTTTTTTTTTGTAAATACATACTTATTATACATAGAAACACCCAGACCAAGACAAACATCCATGTTCATGCACACAAATGTTTGACTTGTGCGGGAATCGAACCCGCGACCTCAGGCGTGGCAGTCGGTTACACTAACCACTACGCCATCGAGGCCGACATTGTTTTGATTGAATGAATATTGATTTGATTTGATCTTAAGGCACAAACCTCTGACTTTTAGAAGTTATGTGTGTATTTAATAATCACTTATTCATCGCTCGCTGTAGTAGTGAAGGAAAACATCGTGAGGAAACCTGCATGTCTGAGAGTTCTCCATAATGTTCTCAACGATATGGTAAGTCTGCCAACCTGCATTGTACCAGCGTGATTTTATCGTATCTCTTCGAGGGGGGCGAAGAGGTTATGTCGGACTCACCTTGGGAAAGACGACGACGTCCCGGTCCTACCGACTAAACCTACCACGGTTGTTCCTCGACGTTACCAGAGTCGGCGGGGTCGTGCAAATAATTCTCACCTGCGAATAGCGACCCCGCCGAAGGACTATGACCTAAATCTTTTTACACTGAGACAGCGTGGCCAGCGTTTGCACAGGATATATACAAGGATTGATATTAAAAAAAAAAAAATATAAAGAGACCCTTTTCCACGTTCAACAGGCAAAGTAAGCCGCACCTGTATTAAAGGTGTCATCTAACGCCGCACGGTTGGGCCGCTTGCCCACTGACCCGCCCGGTACAGTTACTAACCGGTCTCACAGACACTCCGTCTGCCATCACGGTATATTTATTTGTATAAACAGACGCAAATACGCTTCAATTTTAATATTTCTGAGAGTCAATTGGCTTCAGCTAAGGTACCGATGTTTCTGTCAACGTTAAGGTGGAAAACGAGAAAAATAAACGGCATTAAATAAATTAATTGATATTTGGTAGGCAGGCAGTCAAATCACGATTAGCCAGGATAAGCGGTCAGTCAATCTCGATTAAACATTATTATCATTATTATTAATTACAGTAATTGCTACAGCAGCGATAGCTCAGTGGGAAGACCAACAGACTGCAATGCAGAGAGTCTCGGGTTCGAACCCACGTCACGCACCTCTGACTTTCGGAAGTTATATGACTTTTCGAAATTATGTGCGTATTGATTGACAATTATCGCCTGCTCCGTGCCTCGGAGAGCACGTTATCCGTCGGTCCCGGCTGCCATGAACATCTATAGCAGTCGTAATTGGGAAAGTCAGTCCCCTCTAATATCCTGACACTGGTCTAGCTTTAGGGTATCGTTAGCCTTCGGGTTGCGGAGGTCAGATGGCAGCCGCTCCGTGTAAAAACTGATATCCAGTCAAATCCGGTTAGACTAGAAGAGCCGACCCCAAGTGACTTGGGAATAATAAAGGCTAAGGGAGAACATTAATTACAGTGATGCTTGCATATACGCTTAATGCGCTTAAACGCCATGAAAATAGCTGATGACTGATTAAAATAGTTCCTTTGATTTAACTAGCGTTGCACAAAAATAATGAGAAGATTAGAATTTTGTTTACATAATATTGTCTTCTGTTTACGCGAATGTTATTAATTGAAATTAAACTACTATATACGGATTTTATAGCGTTGTTTATTTGACACTTTATTACATAATTTAGAAACGACTACTATTAAACTTTATTAATATTTAAGCTGATTAAATTATTAAAAGTATTTATATTTAAGTTTACACTTTCCCCGACGTTTCGGTTGCTTTTCAGCAGCCATGATCACGGGGAGACTAAGATGGTAGTTGTCTCAATGTTCCAGTGTAGTTATTTCCAAGTACCCGAACATAATTTAATCATTGGTGTTTCTATTTACGCAGAATGAGCTCAAAGTATCATGAAGTCTAGCTGTGGTTTGCTTCTTCTTGGGTTTGACTATTTGAATTACTGGATCCCAAGCTCATGCGGCATGAGGGCATGAGTCATGCCCTGTCAACTTGTTGATACGAGAGCGCACATTTGATTGAGAAACATTTATAATTTATAATATAATATTCTATCACATACACACAACACCATCTAGCCCAAACTAAGCAGAGCTTGTACTATGGGTACTAGACAATGGATAAACATACACACATACTTTTTTTTTTGTAAATACATACATATTATACGTAGAACACCCAGACCAAGACAAACATCCATGTTCATGCACACAAATGTTTGACTTGTGCGGGAATCGAACCTGCGACTCGACATCGATTTATTTCCAAGCATGCAGTTAATAATAAACCTAATAGAGAACAGCCAGCGACTTTTGCACTTCCAACAAGACATAAGATGGTAGCGAACTAATTGTGCTAACCGAAGAACGGTATTCGATACCTTTTCCGTGAAAAGGCATGTTATTAAACGCACGTACTCTGTAATATTGTATGGCTGCTCGTTCACGCTCTACTTACTTAAAAATATCTGATATAATCCGCCCTCCGGCTTGTCTACGTTGAGTATAGATTGAACATAATTATATTCTAGTAATAATAAAGAGGTATTAGCCCTGGCAGAATGCAAGTAGTGCCTTTGCTTTATTGCGTTTGACGTTAATATTAGCGCGAAAATTCTGACACTTAATCCTACTAATGTTATAAATGTGAAGATGGTTGGATGGACGGATGGATGGATGGATGGATGGATGGATGGATGGATGGATGGATGGATGGATAGATGGATGGATGGATGGATGGATGGATGGATGGATGGATGGATGGATGGATGGATGGATGGATGGATGGATGGATGGATGTTTGTTACTCTTTCACGCAAAAACTAATGAATCGATTGAGATGAAACTCGGTATGTAGATAGCTGGAGACCTGGTTTACACATAGGCTACTTTTTATTTCGATATTCTCATGGCATCGGGACTTACTATCTTACTAATATTATAAAGCTGAAGAGTTTGTTTGTTTGGTTGAACGCGCTAATCTCAGGAACTACTGGTTAGAATTGAAAATATTTTAGTTTAATATAGCCCCTTTATCGAGGAAGGCTATCGGCTATATAACATCACGCTACGACCAATAGGAGCGGAGCATCAATGGAATATGTTGCAAAAACGGAGAAAATTCTCTTATGTGAAGCAGACGAAATTGCGCGGGTCAGCTAGTTTTAAATACGTATATTCTTGTTTAGAGAGCTCGAATGATTTATAGATGGGTGATATACTAATATATATGTTTCGATAGACATGCATGTACATAATTATACGTATATATGTGACTAGCTGACCCGCGCAACTGCGTCTGCTTCACATAAGAGAATTTTCCCCGTTTTTGCAACATTTTTCATTATTGCTCAGCTCCTATTGGTCGTAGCGTGATGTTATATAGCCTATAACTTTCCTCGATAAATAGGCTATCCAACACTAAAAGAATTTTTCAATTCGGACCAGTAGTTCTTGAGATTAGCGTGTTCAACCAAACAAACACTCTTCTGCTTTATAATCTTATCATATATGTATATAAAATTCTCGTGTCACAATGTTAGTTACCATACTCCTCCGAAACGGCTTGACCGATTTTTATGAAATTTTAATATGCATATTTAGTAGGTCTGAAAATCGGCTACTATCTATTTTTCATACCCCTTAGTGATAAAGTAAACATAAAAAAATAAAAATTACTTTTGACAGAACGAAGTCTGTCCGGGCAGCTAGTATTAGTATAGATACATGTTATTAGTAAGCGACGCCAGAGAAATTTGCACGGACATTAATCGGCCATTGACTAGAAGTTTCTTAGATTTGCTGCACAATAACTATATTATATACAAGTAGGTTTATCCCGCAGCTTCGCTTGCGTAAATGTATTTTAGGTTAGGTTAGTAACAGTGTCCCGGGAGAGCCCGACATAACGCTCTCGCCTCCCCTTATGGTGAAGGGATATGCAAAAAGAGCATATCCCCAGGTTAAAAAAATGTCAGAATCAGCACTTTTTTTCTGGATGAAGTTACCCTATGTCTTGTAGCAGCGATAGCTCAGTGGGGAGACCAACAGACTGCAATGCAGAGGGTCTCGGGTTCGAACCCACGTCGCGCACCTCTGACTTTCGGAAGTAATAATAATAATATAATAATATAATAATATTCTACCACATACACACAACACCATCTAGCCCAAACTAAGCAGAGCTTGTACTATGGGTACTAGACAATGGATAAACATACATATATACTTTTTTTTTTTGTAAATACATACATATTATACATAGAAACACCCAGACCAAGACAAACATGCATGTTCATGCACACAAATGTTTGACTTGTGCGGGAATCGAACCCGCGACCTCAGACGTGGCAGCCAGTTACACTAACCACTACGCCATCGAGGCCGACTGGCCGACTTTCGGAAGTTATATGACTTTTCGAAATTATGTGCGTATTGATTGACAATTATCGCCTGCTCCGTGCCTCGAAGAGCACGTTAAGCCGTCCGTCCCGGCTGCCATGAACATCTGTAGCAGTCGTTATTGGGAGAGTGTCGACACAAAAGATCCCACTGGGTCGAATTGTCGCCGGTCTGCACTGACTGGCCCCCACATAAGATACATACATACATACCCTATGTCTTTTTCTGTTCTCCAGATAACTTGCATACGAAATTTTATTAATGATTCCGGCATGAAATGCACGCTATATCCTTATCTATTCTCCTGGGTGCACGAAAGGAGCCTCCCCGTTTCGACGTATCTTATGACCCCTAGACGTCCGGCGCACCTGGAAACAATCGACGAATCCCTCACGACGATTAGCCAATCCTTTCACCACGATGACAAATATCACCAGTCCAGCTCAAAAGCCTGCGACCCAAACGATGTCGCACCTTATATTGTGCCTTGAGTGCCTCAACAACTGCCCGTATGAGAGCTTGATGATTGCTTCAGACGCAATCAAATACAATCAAGGTGACTGCGTTCTGGGCTGCAACCATATAATATTGAGCAATGATTGCCACCGAAACGCTAAGAAGATCAGCTGTTCCCCTGACAACGTGTATACGAAATTTTATGATGCTCGGTCGATTAGTTAAGGCGTGAAATATATCGTGTCGAGCAGCGATAGCTCAGTGGGGAGACCAACAGACTGCAATGCAGAGGGTCTCGGGTTCGCACCCACGTCGCGCACCTCTGACTTTCGGAAGTTATATGACTTTTCGAAATTATGTGCGAATTGATTGACAATTATCGCCTGCTCCGTGCATCGGAAAGCACGTTAAGCCGTCGGTCCCGGCTGCCATGAACATCTATGGCAGTCGTTATTGGGAGAGTGTCGAGACAAAAGATCCCAATGGGTCGAAGTGTCCACATAAGATAAGATAAAGCGTGAAAGCATAAAAAACAAACAGATTCACATTCGTATCTATAATATTAGTTAGGACATCATAACACCACGACGCTATCTTCTAAAAGGATCAGACAGAGATCTATCTCTTTGCACATGCATCTCACGTCCATATGTCGAAAACTTAAGTGGGTGTATTTCACCAAGATTACGTCAGCTGTTTAAGGTCCTTAATAAGTCTAGCCTATCCCATGTTTTTTGGGCTTGACCAAAAAGCCCAAAAAACAGTTTACCCGATCCGGGAGTCGAAACCGAACGACTACACAGAAAAGTGAAGACTCAAGAACACAGCTAGTTTTACCATAACTGCCGAAGGGCAGTTATGGTAAAACTAGCTGTGCTGGCGGTTTCACCCACGTTTATAGTTACTGCGCCGCTCCCGTGGGTCACAGCGTGATGTTATATAGCCTACAGCCTTTCTCGATAAATAATCTATCCAACACTAAAATAATTATTCAATTCGAACCAGTAGTTCTTGAGATTAGCGCGTTCAACCAAACAAACAAACAAACCCTTCAGCTTTATAATATTACATAGTATATATATGCCACATCAACAGTCAGTCAAGAACAATTCGAAACACCGTGATGCTACAGAATACATCAACAGTAAGTACTTACCGACCCGGCCATCGAACCCGCCTCGTACGAAAGTGACGCAGTATAATTACCAGAGACATTAGAATATTCATATTAAACAGTTATGAATACCTCAAACTCTTAATGAGCCAATCAAAACAACACGGCCGTCTTCCCATGATTAAACCAATTATACAATCAATGAAGGATTCTGCCATCATAACGGCAGATGACCACCAAAATGGATCTATATCCTAATATTATAAATGCGAATGTGAGTTTGTTTGTGACGCTTTCACGCCTTAACTACTCGACCGATCATCATGAGATTTCGCGTACACGTTGTAAGGGGTACAGAAATGGGACATAGGGTATCACTACTCATCCAACAAAAGTTCTGTTCTCGCAGGATAGAAATTCATCGATGACCAAAATGTACATTAACACGAGCGATGCCGCGTACAAAATATGGTAACATACAAGCTTGTATAGACCATTTTGAGATTTTATTATAGTGAAAGCAATATTAAACATTATGTTCTAAGATGTTAGGTTTAAATTACATTGTAGATATCATCAGTCGTGAATGTATCTATAAACTGTGGACACATATTTCGTAATATTTTTTATGTGAGGTCTTTATAAGGTCTATAGAAACCAAAATAGTTAATTTCTGAATTGTTGATTGTCGGTCTGTATGTTTGTGCGCGCATCACGCAAAAACGAATGCACGAAATTGAATCCGGTGATCATAACTGTATTGCTGGAGGTCTAAGATAAAATCTGGTGCACATTTCATCTTGGTACCGACGCCTAGAAATCGAAAAACATAATAATGTCCTCCAGACCGAATATCGGTCACGACGGCTAATCCTAACGGAGACTGGCTATACGCAGGAGATATTAAAGTGCACAAGTGTTTGCACAAATACAAGTGCAATCTCTGTTCCCTCGCTCTCTTGATCCGATGGGACGATCCGACAAAACCGGAGAGAAATCAGGCACAGAACCATCAGCTTCACGTGCTTTTCAAAACACGAGGGTGTCTAATACCGCCAATTTTCTTACTTCGGGCATCGACATTTCTCAGCAGAAATCCAAGTAACTTTTTGCTGGCCCAACCCAAGATTCAAATTCGCGACCTCATGCACAGCAGTCATTCCTACATCTAAATTATACGCATACTTCTATCTAATTCTAATTCCATGTGTATGAACATGCCAGCAAAAGTTAGTCCTTAATAATACTATACCCGACCTGAGACTACGATTGGGGATTACATAAATTCACTTATGCCACCGCACCAACGAGATAATATTTAACTATGAAGTAAATATTCAAGGTTATCGTTGGTTTAAATAATAATAATAAAACATTCGTGTTTTTAATTAATAAACATTTACGAATACGTGACTTTTTGTTTTAATATTATCTTTTGAGACAAAGGAGCATTGTTAGACAGCCAATTATATTATAACTAGCTTGGATTGCGGTTTCGCTTGCGTGTTGTCATTACAATAAAGTTTCAGTAGCTTTAGGGCTTGGGTCATACATATGAGTATTATTAAAGTAAGCTGCCTTGGTAGCTTAGCAGTACTTATATGATCACCTCGACAAAAAGTGTAGATATGACAGGCACAAATTGTTATTGTCTCTGTCATATCTATACTTTTTATGTAAACATTAATGCCAAACTCTGAGGAATCATCAAAGCATCATACTATTTTTTGTTTAGTAAGGGTATCATAAGAGCGGCGATAGCTCAGTGGGTAGACCAACAGACTACAATGCAGACGGTCTCGGGTTCGAATCCACGTCGCGCACCTCTGACTTTCGGAAGTTATATGACTTTTCGAAATTATGTGCCCATTGATTGACAATTATCGCCTGCTCCGTGCCTCGGCGAGCACGTTAAGCCGTCGGTCCCGGCTGCCATGAACATCTATGACAGTCGTTATTGGGAGAGTGTCGACACAAAAGATCCCACTGGGTCGAAGTGTCGCCGGTCTGCACTGACTGGCCCCACATAAGATACATACATACAAGGGTATCATAAGTGATAGCGTTATTTGACTGCCACACAGAGATGTCGAGTTCAATCCCTAGACACGCATTTCTGAGTCTCTGACTTTTCGAAGTTATATGTGTATTAAATAGTTAGTTACATTATCCCATTTATCAATTTAGGAATGACTCATAACATTTTGAGGAAAGTTGCATAGCCGAATGTTCTACATAAGGTTTTTTTTTTATACAACTATGTTGGCAAACAAGCATACGGCTCACCTGATGGTAAGTGGTCACCGTAGCCTGTGGACGCCTGCTACACCAGAGGCATCACTTGCGCGTTGCCCACCCTTTAGGAAAGGAAGTAGGAAGGAGAATGAGCCGGAAGGGGGCAAGAGGGTGATTGGGCCTCCGGTACTCTCACTCACCGAACGAAACACAACAGTAGGATTACTGGTATTTCACATTAATATTCTGTGAGAGGGTAGTTCTTCCCCGGTCGAGCTGGCCCATTCATACTGAAATCAGCGAAGGTCTACTACTTATAATGTTAATGTTAATATAATAATGTTCTCAAAGGTATGTGAAGTCTGCCAATCTGCTTTGGGTCACCAAGGGGGTAATGGTGTAATCCCCTCCTTACTGAGACGAACCCAAGCCCAGGGACAGTTAATAAATAGTTATTAAGTAAATTATTATAATAAGGGTATAGAAACCACAATGCTCAGTGTGGCGTAATGTTACACTGACCACTTAAATGGTTTCACCATCTGCGCAGTGTTAATCAATAAATGCTACAAATCATGATAAAAAATGCACAATTGTATTTTTTATCACATCTTTTTGCACAGATGTTAATTGCGCAATAGCCAGAGAAAGTGGAGCAATTAATCTTTATGCAGACCACACATTGGACATCTATATTTATACAATTAAAATTATTTTATTTAATAAATGTTCATTTCTGTAAGTAGGCTGTATGCAATTGCAATAGCTGATAATATTGTTTTCTTACTGCAGATAAAGTAAAAGTAATAAGGTCAACAGATAATAAATTTTATTGAGGCAAAGGAACAAAGAGGTTTGTTTGTTACAGAGGACAATTTATTAGTTAGATATTACAATCAAGAATTTATATTAATGAATGATGTTATTATATTTTAAACTAGTAAAGCATTAAATAATGGTTTTGATGTGAGTTTTATGTTGAAAGACATCTTGAGATGTGTTTATATTAGAGCTTATATTGTGGCTATGTTTCTTGTTAATTAACAAAGATTATAAAACAATTAAATTGTTACATGTATCTATACTGTTACAATACTTTTACATAGTTGTGTTTGTACATAGAAGATATTGTTAATTTAGAAGGTCATTTGAAACAAAGGTTTTAAATTTTTGTCTGTATGTTTCTTCCAGCATTGTGTAAATACCACTAAACATATTTTGATGCAATTTTCCTAGTATGATAGCTTGATGCTTAACTTCAAAACTAAGATATAATTTATTTTATTTTATTCAGTATGACTGAAGATATGGCGCATTATATATTTTAGATATATTAAGTTACTGGCAAATTGTACTTTATGTGAACAAAATAGCAAACAAAGGCTAGTATGACTTTATAACTATTTAGTTTAACAGAACTACTTAATTTAACTAATAATACTGGGCCAAACTGCACCTATTCAAATTATTTTATCTTAACTGATAACTTCTTATATAAAACCAGGTACTTAAAACATTATTTAATTTATTATTTACTCTGACCTAGACAATAAAGAAAATAATTGGCTGTATATATTATGTACATCCAATGCTAATATTTTACAAGGTATGTTTGTTTTAAAGTTAGAATTTTATTATAAAGTATTTATTATAGTTTTTGTTATTATAAGTATTTATTGGAAAGCCATCACAGCTCTATACATCAGAATTATAAAAAATCTGGATAGAATATATGTGAATGCATGATAGCTTAATAAAACTTGGATACTGGCTGACCTAATATACAAAAATAAGGTAAACTTAGGATGAAATAAAATAAAAAACATCTAGAATGAAGATGACTACATGGCTAAAGAATAAACATGACGTTAACTAACTGTACACAACATACTTGGTCAATAACATCAATAAAAACCGGCAAAGTAAGCGTAAAAGTGCGTGGGCGGCTAAAAAATGTCGGATATGTAGACGAAGAACTGAAAACCTGTATATTTTAAACATTCCGCACATTTTTCCGCTACGAAACATCGAAAAAGTTACAATACTGGACGCGGAACTCATTGTTTACTTTTGTGTTAAAAAAAAATATGCCGCGTGTGCGACTGTGTGTTCTACTTTCATTTCATATCCAGTTAGAAGTTAAAAAGCTTAAAGTACTGTAAAAGCATTTAAAAAGTATATAAAAGGCTTAAATATAAAGTACTTACCTTATAAAGGGCGAAATTTGCCTTTCTCTCCAAAAAATCCGTGTAAAGTACGTAAAAATTCACAAAACTTTGACCCACTCACAACATAACTTTATAACACAAATTACGACACATATAACAAATTAAACAAATAAGTAACACTTAGGAATATTGTTTAAGGCACTAATTATAAGTTTGTAGACTAAATAAAGTTTATTTTTAACTAAAATAAGTCGGCATTTTAAGTTTCAATAAAGTTAGTTTGACAGTTTACGTCGAAGCCTCTCGCTTACGACAATGTTCATTCGTTTCGATAGTGAACGCGTCTGATCGGTCCGAATCGTGGTATGGTGGCTGTGTCTACCTGATAGCGTGTCAATATTTATTGAAAAGTACGTTGACTTATGCCGCAATAGGCTGATTACTTTTTATTTACTAAGATTTAATTTGACTTGAGAGTAGGAATGTTAGTTATCTTAATAGTTTTAAAGGTGGTCCAATTAATCGCCTTTAAATTCTAAAGTATAATAAAAAAACGTATAATTTGTTTGTTTGTATGTTGTATCTCTAGAAAGATTTAAAATATAATAATAATAAAATTATTTTCCTAATAAAATACTGAGAAACGCTGTCGTCGGGGTAGGCCAAGAAAAAGCTGGCACGATGATCTGAACACATTTTTGAACGCTTGGCAGACTGAAATTAGGAAGAAAATACCATTGGAGAAAAGTAGAAGAGAGCTTGGCCCAACAAAGTGATGGTTAAAAAAGCACTACATGCATTATCTCTGAGTAATATAATCTGTTTTAATGACAAGCATCATAAAACTTTGTTTAACTATTTAAATGTCGGCTAAAGGTAAAATCTTCTCCATTACTTTATAAAAGCTGGTTATAAATGATGTCATGTACTCTTTTTTTATTGTTATAGTTAATAGTTACAATATACTCGTTTATTTTTCGTTTGTCTTATATTTGCGTGGTTTGTCTCATGATAATTGCGACTTTATGAACTAACATTGTAATGAAAATGTTACTTAAAAACAAGTGAAAGGAGCGTCATGCATTCCATATTTCTATCTATCAGGTTTAATATCATTCGCAATATGTAATATTTACCAAAATTATCTGTTCAGCAATTAGAACAAAGTTCATTGTTTTGTTATTGTATATTGTACAAAACAGTCTAAAATTCGGCCCATTCTGTGGGTCAAATTTGAGACTGTTTTGTAAGATAGTACGCGGCTGTGCTACGTTACAAACGACTTTTATACTGACCTATTTTATATAAGTGTGTTTGAGAGTCTCAAAAAGTATCTCTTCATGGTGTTTGTAATGTAAACTAATGTTAATAATAGTGTCAGTTTCAAGATACAGTTGGTCCAAACCCGCATTGTGAAACACTGGTTTATAAGTAGATCTTCAATAATATCATTGGTATTATTGAAGATCCACGATATGATTATAATATTTATAATTATAAACAAAAACACGCTAGGCATATATATATACCTACTGTGATATCCAAAATGGTATTTTTGTGAACAAACAAAAAAAACGAAAACGTTGGAGCTAGAACGTGCTCAACGTGCCTTGCTAAAAGTAATGCATTTTAAACAAAGAAGATTTTCTACTAGCAGTCTATACTCCATCAGTAAAGTCCTATCAGTAAGATAGCTTTATATTCTCTATACTGTTTTGAAAAATCATGTAACCACGAACTTTTGCCCAACCACTACATCAATATTAACTTATGCACGCACAAACAAACACACACACACACAAAAATTAATAAAAATAAAACAACTTATTATTATTATTTCTCTTTCACTAGTATTACCCTAATACGTTAGGAAAATACCCGGGCCTTTGGGAGGCTTACACGGAGACATGTGTTGAACGTGAAGAAGCCCTTCGAGAGTTTTAATCAAATGTGGGATGAAACGCCTACTGCGGCACTAACCGCAGCAGGCGTAGGATTATTGCTACGTATGGATTCTAATATATGAGTTAAGGGTATGGGTGTTTGATGGACTGGTATATTGGTTACTATGGATGATAAAACGGCGTCTGCCCTGAATACTCTAATAGCATCAGTCGAATGGGCAGACGGTGACTCGCCAACTCACTGGATAGGCCCCCTGAATAGCCACAATAGGCATACAAGCCAGCAGCACAGGGCAACACCGGTGCGAGCGGCTAGGGGTGTCGAGCGGTGCGGCGTCGGTTTCACCATCACGGGTCTCGTGACAACGGAGACCCGGAGCGGGTGTCCCCGTAGTTATGCCCTTGACAATGACACTTCCACCCCCAAGCATGTAGCTCTAGCGGCCTCCCTCTGATCGGCCGACCAAGGCAAGCCAGAGTTGAGAGTCCTACGGGCGCTCTTGAAGTTCCACCCCAGCCAACCAGTAACGGCAAGCCGGGGATGAGGCCCTATCGGACTCTTTGAGGCATTCAGGACCGCAGTGTTGCCACTCACATTCAGCTCGCCAGTAGCTGCCGTGCGGTTTTTATTATTATTATTATTATTGTAATTGGAGAACAAGCCCTATAATGCAAAGTACTTTTTAAACATAAAACAACGTATACAAAGAACAACCAATCACACATTCATAAAATCACCTGTCAGTTGAATTTGACAATTTCATTCAAAGAAATAAATAAATAATCTGTGGCTCTCCAACCACAGCGCGCTTCGGACCGGCGGGCGGTTACCGCATTCCACGCATACCTTTCCCGCCAGACTTGTGCGCGAAACCGGTCCTGCCGCGCCTTTAGTACCTCTCACTCTTACACTATCGTGTTACTTACATCCATTGCGGGCTTTGAAAGCGCAATCGTTATTCATTGCTGTAAAAACACGCAATGTATAATGTTTATTAGATATTGGTAGTAACAATTTATGTTAAAGTGTATCATGGTGGAGGATTGTTGGAATTTAAGAAGGTTGAAGAGTAAGGATTTTTGTAGTTAATGTTTGGTGCGCGAAATGTACTTGATTACGTAACTAAATGCCGTAAAGGACAGTAATATATTACCTGTGCGTACCTATTTCTTGGTATTTTGTTAAACAAGTTTAGATTGCAACACTGTTTGGTTTTTATTGATCACTACAATTTGCACACAACTTCGGACGCGAGAATTACAGTTTGGCCGCGATTTAATTTACGTGGATTATATTAGGCATCATATATTATTTCTGATTCTACTGAACAGAATCTGATGAAACGTGGCTTTAAATTTAAGTTGAATTTTAAGCTACTTTACTTATTAACTAAACTGTGAAAAATTGCATTAAAATCCGTTCTGTAGTCAGACCGAAACAATCAGAAATCTAATATTATTGAATATATTTATTTTACGCTGATATAGCTGCTGAATAGCAGCAATAGCTCAGTTGGGAGACCAACAGACTGCAATGCAGAGGGTCTCGGGTTCGAACCCACGTCGCGCACCTTCGGAAGTTATATGACTTTTCGAAATGATGTGCGTATTGATTGACAATGATTGCCTGCTCCGTGCCTCGGAGAGCACGTTAAGCCGTCGGTCCCGGCTGCCATGAACATCTATGGCAGTCGTTATTGGGAAGTCAGTGCCCTATAATATCCTGACACTGGTCTAGCCTTAGAGTATCGTTAGCCTTAGGGTTGCGGAGGTCAGGTGGCAGCCGACCCCAAGTGACTTGGGAATAATAAAGGCTAGAGAGAAGATATTTATTTTACGCTGAGTAGTTTGAATTTGATAGCCAATCTTAGGAATAACAAATCGGAAATGAAATCATAGTTTTGTGTTGCTTGCTTGTTGAGTAATCACAATACTAATCAATGGAACGGCGCAGTATCCACAAATGTCATGAGTTTATTTTATAGCCTGGTGCATACCTTTTCCAATATTTATATGAGTGAGGTTAAGACCTCGATAACCGTTCACTTTAATAAAGGTGAAGATGATTCAGTTAAAGTTTGCTTTTTAAATAAATGGTGTGTTCTAGAGAGCGTTAAAGTTTGATATGTATGGTATGATTAAATATATGATTGGTTACCACTAGTGATTTTTGACTTTGACTTAACGGTTTATAATTTAGGATCACTAGTCATTGGGTCTGATGAAGCGCGTCACCATCAAAAATTGTTTGCGAGGAGACCATTTGAACAACTACGCTATTCGAGCAGTCAACTACAAAAACTTACAAATAAATATAATAATCGCACTCTTAATAAAACAGCGACTTAACTCGAAATTTGAAAGTAAGGCAATTTGAACTCTAATTGTATATGTTAAATTCTACTATTATATTTGTGTTAAATCTTTGCAATAGAGTTCAAATTTGTTTAATCCAAAATACTGAGATAAGTCTCTGTTTTATTAAGGGTGCGTAATGTCCTCCAGACCGAATTTCGGTCACGGCGGCCAATCTTAACGGAGACTGGCCATCTGAGCAGGAGATATTCTATGCACAAGTGTGTGCGCAAACACAAGTGCACTCTCTGTTCTCTAATTCTCAAGATCCGATGGGACAGTAACCCGACCGGAGAGAGATCAGGCGCAGGACCAGCGGCTTTACGTGCTTTCCGAGGCACGGGGGTGTCTAACACCGCCAACTTCCTAACTCCGGGCTGCTATTGAGATTTCTTAATAGAAACACCCAATTACTTTTTGTTGGCCCGGGCATGCATAGCAGTCGCATTCACTAGCGCTGCGCCACGGAATCAGTTTACAATTGATTATAAATCCGTTATAATAAATTGTAAGTTTTAATTCATAAATTAATTTAGTGTTGAATTTATAAACTGCTGTTAGGAATTAATTTAATGATTAACAAGTCTCTAAATATACACACGGCTACACATCAAGTTAGACACCCTATATACGCATAACTACGCTACATACAAAATAGAGAATTGTCGGAAAGGGACAGTGCATAGCGGTGTCGATGTAATGGTAAGTATAGAGCGTAACAAAAATATAACGCACTCTCTCGCACGATTCGCAGCGTTCAACTTCTAATAGTTCAAAGCCTAGTCTAGGTTGATGTGGCGCTGTGTGTACGCTCGCCTATTGTCGTCTTATGGTCACCATTCCGGATTGCGTGATTCTTCACAATAACATTTTACTCGAATCCGAAATTGAATCCGTGTCCTCATATACAACAGTTACTTACATACATATAAATTATACGGACACAAAAACTGCTAGAAGTCGTAAAATAATATTGACAGTAAATTTAAAGTTGTGTATTACTTACTAAACACCTTTAATCGTAGATGTACTTTAGACTGTAAATATGTGTATTGACAATGCGCTAAAATTGTCTTCTGTTTACGCGAATATTATTCATTGAAAATATACGGATTTTATCGCGTTGTTTATTTGACACTTTATTACATAATTTTGACTACTCTACTACTACTATTAAACTTTACTAATTTTTAAGCTAATTAAATTATTATTAAAACTATTTAGATTTAATTTAATATTACACTTTCCCCGTCGTTTCGGTTGCTTTTCAGCAGCCATGGTCATAGGGAGACTAAGATGGTAGTTGTCTCAATGTTCCAGTGTATTTATTTCAAAGTACCCGAACATAATTTAATCATTGGTGTTTCTATTAACGCAGAATGAGCTCAAAGTATCATGAAGTCTAGCTGTGGTTTGCTTCTTCTTGGGTTTGAATGCGCTAATGTAAAATAACTATTTCAGTTTTGATACATATTTGTCACTAATCACTTGCGACAATTATTTACAGTTTTTAATAAAACATAAATTAGAAAGTTAAGTGGATATAGTGACAAGAATAGAAAAGGGTATGTTAAGCTGGTTTGGGCATGTAGAAAGAATGGATGAGGAAAGACTGACTAAGAAAGTTTATAAGGCTAGTGTGAATGGAACCGTCGCAAGAGGAAGACCTAGGCGAACGTTTCTCGATCAGATCGGAGTCGTTCTGGACAAAGGCCAGGTTAAGAGCACCTTGAACCGACGGGCGTGTATGAAGAATGTGATGAAAGTGAATGAAGCCAGAGAAGTGTGTCAGGATCGTAGCATAGCAAATGGAAATCCGTAGTCTCTGCCTACCCCTCTGGGAAACAGGCGTGATTCTATGTATGTATGTCTTCTCTCTTTTAGCCTTTATAATTCCCAAGTCACTTGGGGTCGGTTTTTCTGGTTTAACCGGATTTGACTGAATATCAGTTTTTACACAGAGCGGCTGCCACCTGACCTCCGAAACCCGAAGGCTAACGATACCCTAAGGCTAGACCAGTGTCAGGATATTAGAGGGTACTGATTTTCCCAATAACGACTGCCATAGATGTTTATGGCAGCCGGGACCGACGACTTAACGTGCTCTCCGAGGCACGGAGCAGGCGATAATTGTCAATCAATACGTACATCATTTCGAAAAGTCATAAAACTTCCGAAAGTCAGAGGTGCGCGACGTGGGTTCGAACCCGAGACCCTCTTAGTCTCCCCACTGAGCTATCGCTGCATTCTATGTATGTATGTATGTAACATAAATTAAAATAAACGTTTTTATGGGCGATTTGTACACATTCCTAATATTTGACAAGATATTCATAGCGTTGGTAATTATTTAAAGGTAGGTGTGTCGCCAACTACCCTCACTGGGTCAAACTATATGACCCAGTGAGGGTATATGCCGAAACTAGCTCTTCATGAAGGCGGTAGATATTTTTTTTTACGTGGGTGAATGCTTCGATGCATACCATGGCCATCGTCAGCCTCGATGGTGTAGTGGTCAGTGTAACCGACTGCTACGCCTGAGGTCGTGGGTTCGATTCCCGCACAAGTCAAACATTTGTGTGCATGAACATGGACGTTTGTCTTGGTCTGAGTGTTTCTATGTATAATATGTATGTATTTACAAAAAAAAAAGTATATATGTATGTGTATCCACTGTCTAGTACCCATAGTACAAGCTCTGCTTAGTTTGGGCTAGATGGTGTTGTGTGTATGTGGTAGAATATTATATATTATATTATATTATATATATAATAAAAAGAGAAAATTTATATTTAAATATTTCAGCTAGACTTCATGACACTTTGAGCTCATTCTGCGTAAATAGAAACACCAATGATTAAATTATGTTCGGGTACTTTGAAATAACGACACTGGAACATTGACACAACTACCATCTTAGTCTCCCCATGACCATGGCTGCTGAAAAGCAACCGAAACGTCGGGGAAAGTGTAAAATTAAATTAAATCTAAATAGTTAAAGTTTAATAGTAGTAGTAGTGTAACAGTTTTCAAAATTATGTAATGAAGTGTCAAATAAACAACGCGATAAAATCCGTATATATTAGCTTAATTTCAATGAATAATATTCGCGTAAACAGAAGACAATATTATCGAAAGGAATATCGGCAGCATTTGACTATGTACCTAAGTAACGCGGTATTGGACTATCATCTACAATATGTTTCATTCATAGTAATCTGGTAGCGCAATCTATCTGCAAAAATATTAGACGATGCATTAATGAGTAGGTAATATAAAAGACAGGAAAAACATATCATTAAAACAATATCTACCACTACATGTGCCCGCGGTTTCACCCGCGTTTATGATTACTGCGTCACACGCGTGGGTTATAGCGTGTTCTTCTTCTTTTCGTGTGGTTAGTGGCCAACCTGTTGTCAAGAGTTGTTCAAGCGGTGTAGGCCTCTGAGATGGCTTAACGACTGCTGTCAATTTGGCAACAACCGACACCGACATTTTGCGTGCTCTCCGAAGCACGGAGACGCTCAGATAAAATACCACTAAGCGGTCACCCATCTATAGACTGACCGCACCCAACGTTGCTTAACCTCGCTAATCGTTTACCGATCAGTGAGTGCAACTGGCTATGAGTGCCTCAAAGTGGGTTATAGCGTGATGTTATATAGCTTACAGCCTTCCTCGATAAATAAGCTATCCAACACTAAAATAATTTTTCAATTCGGACCAGTAGTTCGTGAGATTAGCGCATTCAAACAAACAAACTCTTCAGCTTTATCATATTAGTATAGACTAGTAGTTTTCCCGCGGTTTCACTCGCGTAAGTCTCGTTCTCGTGTGAATATCGGGTTTCACCCCTTTCACCCCCTTCGGGGTGGAATTTCCAAAAATCCTCTCTTAGTGCTCTCCTACACTCTCCAAGGAACATACATGCCAAATTTCAGCTTATTGCGTTCAGTAGTTTCGGCTGTGCGTTGTCTGTCAGTCACTCAGTAACGGAAGAGTTTTATATATTTAAACGATAATACATAATACTTCAAATATTTGTCATTAATATATTTTCTACGCCATAATTTTTAATATTTGAATAATAGGTATATATTTACTATAACATCGAAATGTATTGTATACTTACATGTGATATGATATTCCTTGTGTTTTATTAACCTACATCATCGTCATCTCAGCCGGAAGACGTCCACAGCTGGACATAAGTTTTCCACACAGACCGGTCTTGGGCCACCCGCATCCAACCGCTTCTCGCGACCTTAACGAGATCTTCGTTTTCTGATGCTTTTTAATTTTGTTTTAAAATACCAGTGGTGTTTTGCACGTCGCTTTCCTTACAGTTTTGGAGTTTTCACAAGATGCGCGGTACATATAGGTGTTTCTTTTTTAAATATAATTGCATACAATAGATAACAATACTGCGGTCATAAAGAAAAATACATATTTAAATTTTCAGCCTTACGGTATATACATATTATTATTTGGGATCAGTAAAAAGTCTAGAAAGAAAAACGCCGTTTTCGCATATACGTTTTTTTCTTAATGACGGATAAACAAGAAGATGTACACAGAAATAAAAAATACATTTTTATATTTATATTCAGTTTAATAATCTTTGGTTTTGGCATAAGTTTGCTATTAAATATATTACACAATTAACACATCGAGCTCTCTGCCGACTCTCTTTAAATAACAAGCGCAATACTTATTACAAACATTACAGACAGACCGCTGACGTTTTACAAATATTTTTTTATAAAACAAAATTATTCATTGAAATTTATCTGCTATATACGGATTTTATCGCGTTGTTTATTTGACACTTTATTACATAATTTAGAAACTGTTACACTACTACTACTATTAAACTTTAAACTGTGAACATGTGCAACAGGGGACCGACCACTACCTGAGATTTGATAAACCACAGATTCTCGCTAAAGACCACCGATTCCTACCAAGGATGCTTCGCGAGGCTATTGAAATCAAAAAACATCCTAATTTCAATAGAGAAGATGGTTGGAATGTACCGCCAGCTTGGGATCCAGTCATTCAAATAGTCAAACCCAAGAAGAAGCAAACCACAGCTAGACTTCATGATACTCTGAGCTCATTCTGCGTAAATAGAAACACCAATGATTAAATTATGTTCGGGTACTTTGAAATAACGACACTGGAACATTGAGACAACTACCATCTTAGTCTTCCCGTGACCATGGCTGCTGAAAAGCAACCGAAACGTCGGGGAAAGTGTAAACTTAAATATAAATAGTTTTATTAATTTAATTAGCTTAAAATTAGTAAAGTTTAATAGTATCTAGTAGCAGTGTAACAGTTTTTAAATTACGTAAAAAAGTGTCGAATAAACAACGCTATAAAATCCGTATATAGTAGTTTAATTTCAATGAATAACATTCGCGTAAACAGAAGACAATATTACAAAATAATTTTTCATACAATATTAGTTTTAATTGCTTAACAGATTATATAGAAGACAAAATGCTTGGGATTGAACTACTATCAGCTGCAGACTAATTCTAAATTATATATTAGTGATACAATAAATGTGAATGTGAGTTGATGTGTTTGTGACCGGTATTATTAATACACAGTTTATTTACTTTTTAATAATTAGTTTTTAATAATTAACATATTTGACAAAACCAATCACATCAGCTTATATATTTCAGAAGAAGTAAAATTTAATAATATGTTGTAACCATTTGGCGATTGTAAATAGTGATAAATTTCTGTGAGTCTCTTGCCTGCTTCTTCTCATATAATCTCAGAAATCAATATCTTTTTAATATTTATGCCTGTCGAAATGACTACACTGTGCCTGATGGTGCACAGTGGTGAAGTCCACGAGCAGAGTCCTCCACACCACATCCTCATTACAACTGAAGTGGAGCCGAGGTCTCTCCTGTGACAGACTAAGGAGGTCCTTTCTCACGCCCCGCTTGATGGACCCAGGATTGAAGGGAAAAGACAATATCTAATAATTTCCAATTTTATTTGTTATGGATTTTGAATTGGAATTTTATGTCAATAAATATCTTGATAATTTAGTATATATATATATTATATATATTTCCCGAGGTTTCAAACGACTTGCGTCGGCCAACATTCACATATTGAAGATAATTTGGCAAGACAGGCAATACTTAAACTTTTTATCTTTGTAATAACGTTTACTTTCAGTATTAGCAAACAGATTTCAGATCTGTGTTGTAAACGATTCTACGTTCAAACTGTTCGAGCTGAAATACATTTATTACTATTAAATAACTTTAAACGAATTTTACTGCTGGCTGCTAAAAGCAGTCAAAACGTCAGAGAAACTGTAAATACATTCACTTAAAAAAATTATATTAAGCCGCGACGATTTCTGTAGTTTTTTTAAAATGTAACATTTGTTTAAATTTAAACCCGGTTCCTATATCAAATAACAAGTCGTTTTATATACAATTTATATTTAATTAACCTTGCTTTTTAACAATACTTGATATTAATTATTTGTGCTTAATGATATTTAGTTTAATTTTGATTATATTTTAATTTGATTTTTACTGTCTTTATACGATTTTACAATTTATATTGAATTAACTATATTTGAATAGTATTCTAAATTTAATTATTATTTTATTTTCTATGTAACTACTATACTCATTTGTACACCTATTCAGGTAAAACATTCTGGACTTTCAAATTGTTTAACATCAATGCTACAATGTATCACTCATGTTTAATGCAAATAAATATTTCATTTCATACGGACATTTAAAATTTTACATATTTTTATAGGTTATTGTGTCAAAAATTATATTGTTTGAAGATTACTAGCAATTTGGATTTCAAATTATTTATTTAAGTATTATAAGCAAGAATGCTTGTATTAGGAGTGGGTTCACGTCAGTAGTGCAATGGGTGGGATTCGCATCCGCGATCTCTCGATCGCAAGTCCAATGCCTTGTCCATTGGTTACCGCCGTTTCACTCGAATTGGCTGTCCATAGGTAAAACGACTGGTTTCTTAATATAAGAACCGGGCTTAAGGCAATTTAATCTTAAACTACACTTGGCAAGCCTTGGCAAATTCAATACAAATTATATTTGTGTTGAATATGTATGTATTTTACGTGGGGGCCAGTCAGTGCAGACCGGCGACACTTCGACCCAGTGGGATCTTTTGTGTCGACACTCTCCCAATAACGACTGCCATAGATGTTCATGGCAGCCGGGACCGACGGCTTAACGTGCTCTCCGAGGCACGGAGCAGGCGATAATTGTCAATCAATACGCACATCATTTCGAAAAGTCATATAACTTCCGAAAGTCAGAGGTGCGCGACGTGGGTTCGAACCCGAGACCCTCTGCATTGCATTCTGTTGGTCTCCCCACTGAGCTATCGCTGCTCATTTTGTGTTGAATAACTCACAATTGCATAATAAGTTGTAGTGTTACTTTGATTGTTTTCCTTCCAATATTGAATAAACAGACGTCTGTATGCAAAGATTTTGCATTGAATTTGACTTGGTGTGCTCGTAAACAGACAATATTTTTACTGCTATACGTGGCTGCAATGTTTTTAACAAAAGCCCGGCCAGCTCTATAACATTTTGTATCTTTAAACTTTAGAAAAGATAGACCGGCCAGCTCAAACACATTTTGATATTTTAATATTTTAAAATGACAGCTCCTGCGTTTAGGTTAATTCCTGTGTCGCGAAGGATTTTACAAACAAAGAACGCACTGAACACCCAGATTCGGACCAACTATCTGTAGATTACACAAATGTTTGTCCCGAGCATCGAACTCACAACAAGCGCAGTGGCAGCGGCGAGTCGATCATTTAAGCCACCATGCCATCCATGCAGACAAAAATTCTAAGGGATAGGCTATTCCAAACATAATTCTTTGGATAGCCATATACAAAATATTGATGTGTATTCTATAATATGGCTGTTATATGCAACACTTTCTTGGTTGATTTGATTCTTGGTTGATTTGATTCTTGATTTGTCAGCCTCGATGGCATAGTGGTTAGTGAAACCGACTGCCACGCCTGAGGTCGCGGGTTCAAACATTTGTGTGCATGAACATGGATGTTTGTCTTGGTCTGGGTGTTTCTATGTATAATATGTATGTATTTACAAAAAAAAGTATATATGTATGTTTATCCATTGTCTAGTACCCATAGTACAAGCTCTGCTTAGTCCGGGCTAGACGGTATTGTGCAAAAAAAAATATATATTTGTAATATACTGAAATTATATTAAATTGTGTTTCTTCTCACAGGCTCAACCATTTGCCTGAATCTAATAAGCTCACTAACCTATATATTTTGACGTTCATAAGTGTTACTGTGACCTGAATGATGAATAAATTTTTTGACTTTGATTATAGCCGGTTAGTATATTGAGGTCACATATAGCAGTCAACATAATGCCTTTTTAAAAGCCTTCATCATTTTATATTACGTATTAATTTTGTTCTAATCTTCTCTCTTAGCCTTTATTATTCCCAAGTCACTTGGGATCGGCTTTTCTAGTCTAACCGGATTTGACTGGATATCAGTTTTAACCTGACCTCCGCAACCCGAAGGCTAACGATACCCTAAGGATAGACCAGTGTCAGGATATTAGAGGGTACTGACTTTCCCAATAACGACTGCCATAGATGTTCATGGCAGCCGCGACCGACGGCTTAACGTGCTCTCCGAGGCACGGAGCAGGCGATAATTGTCAATCAATTATTTTTGTTCTTTTATTTAATATAATTAATTACGATAGCTAATTCTATTGAACAGCAGTAAATGCTCTAATATGTAAAGATTATTATTAAATAGAATGTTTATAAATCAAATGCGTACACATATACTATTTTCTATCTTATAGTTCTTGAGTACATAATTACGTATAGACAGACAGAAAAACTGAGAATCTTTATTGGAGTACATATACATATTTCGAGTATTATCTGAATTTATAAAAGGCTTCTGCATATACACATGTATGTATCCTCAATAAATTTATAAACAATCTATATGTATATTAAAAAAATATTAGTATATAATAAATAATTAATTAAAATTACTTTTTCATATTATAAATACACTGTGAGATCCAAATCATATCATAAGTGCTTTTAATATAAAGAAGCTTAACTAAAAAATGTAAAAATAATAAAACACAAACCAACACACAACCGAATTAAAAAGATCACAAAAAAGATACGACCGTTTTTTGTATAGTCAATGGTCACCCATCGATTTCTATACTTCGGGCTTCACGCATTAAAAACCGCTTATTACCGGTTTTGTGAATCATTTTAAAATACATGCGTTATGTATAATTTCATACCTAAGGTAATATGATAATCGTCTACAAAACGAAGAATCGAAATAAACCGTAAAAGTACGGTAAATAAACGTTAACTATTTTACAATATTGTTCTTTATTTAAATCGGTTAAATATCAAAAACCGTAAAAATATACGATACTAAAGTACATCGAGATTTTAAGGTTTCAAATCGTAGAGACGGTTTTTATATTTAACCGGTTTTCGAGTATTGATGATTGAAATAGCTAAGTACTTATATTTTTTATTATCTTATAAGCATTTAATGCATAAGGCCATATAGAAATTTTAATTTAAATTGTAAAAATCTTGTGAGGAACCTCCATGTCTGTTCTCAAAGAAGTGTGAAGTTTACCATCCCGCACTGGGCCAGCATGGTGGACTATGGGCTAATCCTTCTCACACAGTGAAGAGGCCCGTGCCCAGCAGTGGGACAATTGAATACAGGGCTGATATTATTTATATAGAAATAAACCTTTTATATAAATGTTATTAGACATATTGGAGATAAATATAGTGTATTTGAGATTATACACTTTTATATGTATGTATAAATACTGAAAACCAGTTGATAAACAGACGCAAAAAAAGGACTTTCAATATTTATCTATACAGGTTGTCCATAAAGCATGAATTATCCTGAAACATCTTAGAGTAGAGCTTGGGCAGCTTTTATTGGACACAAAAAAAAAGAAAAAGAAAATGTATTCCAGGTAGTTATACAATACTTTGCGTATCTTAACTAATATTATAAATGCGAATGTGAGTTTGTTTGATACGGTTTCAAGCTTTACCTACTCGACCGATCATCGTGAAATTTCGCATACACGTTGTCAGGGGAACACAAAAGGACATGGAATACTTTCATCTAGAAAAACGCACTGTGACTTACATAGCCTAAACAAATCTATATAATATAAAAGGTACTCTATGCCCTTTTGTGTTCCCCTGACAACGTGTTTGCGAAATTTCCTGTGGGGGTCAGTCAGTGCAGACCAGCCACACTTCGACCCAGTGGGATCTTTTGTGTCGACACTCTCCCAATAACGACTGCCATAGATGCTCATGGCAGCCGGGACCGACGGCTTAACGTGCTCTCCGAGGCACGGAGCAGGCGATAATTGTCAATCAATACGCATATAATTTCGAAAAGTCATATAACTTCCGAAAGTCAGAGGTGCGCGACGTGGGTTCGAACCCGAGACACTCTGCATTGCAGTCTGTTGGTCTCCCCACTGAGCTATCGCTGCTCTGAAATTTCATGATAATCAGTTCAGTAGTTAAGATGTGAAAGCAAATAAACTCACATTCTCATTTATAATATTAGTTCGGTTTTGTCCTCAATGGCTCTAATATAAAAAAGTTTCAGGGTAACCAATTATTTACGACACAACCAATATATATAATATTTTAAAATTGTATATTATACTACGTATATACAAAGTTATTTTTTTAAATTTCGGAGCGTCTTTTTTTAATGTATTACTTAATGGTATCGTATGGGATATCATATCGATGGTATCACATTCGATACAACATCTCATAGTTTTCACGTCTCGTTATAACAGTAGATGATATCGCAATGCGATATTGTGATAATACCTACGTATTAAATACTTTACTCATTAGGGATCATTGTATCGTGGAGGATTTTACATATAATTAACGGACACAAAGAACTGACTTAGAACTTGGAACAGTAATTTATGGATAGCAAATTTTTTTGTTCTGTATGGGATTAGAGCCCGCTATAGTCAGTGCGATGGCACTGCACGCTCGTGCGCCATCCGTGCAATGAGTCACACCAATGTTTTTTGTTATATTTTTTGTTCTAAAAAAGTGGTAGATCAAGCAAAAATAAAAAGCTTTAATTTGTGTTTATATCTTCAAAATGACTGAGGTATTAAACTTTAAAATACGGCCGCTGCGGTAAAATCCGACTAAGCGACCGTGTGACGTGTGACGTCACGCTGCGAGCTGCGAGTCGGCGCTTGCGTCCACCCACATGCAGCGTGACGTCGACTGTAACTGTATCGTTTAATCGCTGTAACTTCGGAAATCGTGGCCCGATTTTGATAAAATAAAGCTATTATTATTTGCACGAGTCTTCTTCTCCCTAGCTTTTATTATTCCCAAGTCACTTGGGGTCGGCTTTTCTGGTCTAACCGGATTTGACTGGATATCAGTTTTTACACGGAGCAGCTGCCACCTGACCTCCGCAACCCGAAGGCTAACGGTACCCTAAGGCTAGACCAGTGTCAGGATATTATAGGGCACTGGTTTCCCAATAACGACTGCCATAGATGTTCATGGCAGCCGGGACCGACGGCTTAACGTGCTCTCCGAGGCACGGAGCAGGCGATAATTGTCAATCAATACACACATAATTTCGAAAAGTCATATAACTTCCGAAAGTCAGAGTTGCGCGTGGGTTCAAACCCGAGACCCTCTGCATTGCTGTCTGTTGGTCTCCCCACTGAGCTATATATTAAATGCAGTAATTTTTATAGTAATATTTTATGTGTTGGTGTGACTCATTCTAGGAATATGCTAGTTTTATATTGATATAGGTAATCGCATTGCGGTGATGCGATCATGCATTTTGCGCACTTGCTACACAGCTATTTGATATTCTTAATTTATTCCAATATGGTAAATATGACAAAGCATTATTTTAACAGATAAAATCGCAATGCGATATTGCTATTTCTACTCTCCTACATCATAGTTGGACGTTGTCACACCTATAATACCCCTAATCATACAACTACACTACACTGTGTATGTCAATAATTATTATAATAAAATATATTATGCCCACTAGTGATATAAGCGTGGGCATCCTCAAAATTCACCGTAGAGTTGACCTTGGGGTACCGTAGGATGATTGGAGCCACTGGTACGAGAGTGGGCAAGTTTGTCCAGCAGTGGGATTGAAGTTTCTTAGTCTGGAAGCCAGTGTTGTGCTCTCCAAAGCAGACAGTAGTAGCCGTTGTATGTGTTCGTGGTGTTTGACGACTGGAATCAAAATATATCTAGTTATTTACATAAGCTTGTTATATACACCCATCCTGCTATACTCCATTTGGTTAGGTACTTAACTAAAGGTAAACAATCTTGATGTGACGTTTTACACAAACACATCGCACTCTTAATAAAACAGCGACTTAACTCGAAATTTGAAAGTAAGGCAATTTGAACTCTAATTGTACATGTTAAATTCTAATATTATATTTGTGTTAAATCTTTGCAATAGAGTTCAAATTTGTTTAAACCAAAATACTGAGATAAGTCTCTGTTTTATTAAGGGTGCGACATATTAAACAAAGAAACTACTGCTTACACTAACGGTTCAATTGATTTAGTTTTTAATCTGAGACCTCATGCAGAGCTGTAGTATTCATTCTCGGTACGCCGCCGAGTCAGTTATGATAGTCGTATACTTACATGAGGAGCATATCTTTGCAGCAGAGGTCTGTACCCATGGCCAAAGGTAGCCAGCATACCAGAGTCACCTTCCTTATGGGGCTGCAAAGGGATTATCGCCCGAATCTGAAAGAGATGATATAGTTTCTTATACAAAAGGATTTACAGAATGAAAGAGACTTTTCTACACTCCATTTGGTTATGTACTTAACTAAAGGTAAACAATCTTGATGTGACTTTTAACACAAACACATATTAAACAAATACATGTAAAATGTCTGTTGAAATTATACTACTATATACGGATTTTAACGCGTTGTTTATTTGACACTTTATTACAAAATTTTGAAGACCGATTTTAGAACACCGATTCCTACCAAGGATGCTTCGCGAGGCTATTGAAATCAAAAAACATCCTAATTTTAATAGAGAAGATGGTTGGAATGTACCTCAAGCTTGGGATCCAGTAATACAAATAGTCAAACCCAAGAAGAAGCAAACCACAGCTGGACTTCATGATACTTTGAGCTCATTCTGCGTAAATAGAAACACCAATGATTAAATTATGTTCGGGTACTTGGAAATAACTACACTGGAACATTGAGACAACTACCATCTTAGTTTCCCCGTGACCATGGCTGCTGAAAAGCAACCGAAAGGTCGGAGAAAGTGTAAAATTAAATTAAATCTAAATAGTTTTAATCGTTTTAATAATAATTTAATTAGCTTAAAAGTTAGTAAAGTTTAATAGAAGCATAGTGTAACAGTTTTCAAAATTTTGTAATAAAGTGTAAAATAAACAACGCGGTAAAATCCGTATATCGTAGTTTAATTTCAATGAATAACATTCGCGTAAATAGAAGACAATATTATAAAATGTGTGTTTTAACTTGACTTTGAGAATTTAGGCAAAGGATTTGGGTAATCGAATTATACTGTTGATTTTGTCTAGCAACGTTTGCTGATTTTACCTGAATTTGTGAATAATTAGGTAAAAGATTTCGGTAGTATTGTTCACCGCATAGTTTGGTACAATCGGTCATGAACGCGGTATAACGGTCAGTGTAAGCTGACTTTATCGGCTGGTATTACAGAAATTTTTATTGATAAAATCAGTGACATTAGTAGATAAACACTAAATTAATAATTTACATACAAACATAGATTCACGCCTGTTTCCCAGAGGGGTAGGCAGAGACTACGGATTTCCATTTGCTACGATCCTGACACACTTCTCTGGCTTCATTCACTTTCATCACATTCCTCACACACGCCCGTCGGTTCAAGGTGCTCTTAACCTGGCCTTTGTCCAAAACGCCTCCGATCTGATCAAGAAACGTTCGCCTAGGTCTTCCTCTTGCGACTGTTCCATTCACACTAGCCTTATAAGCTTTCTTAGTCAGTCTTTCCTCGTCCATTCTTTCTACACGCCCAAACCAGCTTAACATACCCTTTTCTATTCTTGTCACTATATCCACTTTCATGCCGCATCTCTCTCTAATCACACTATTCCTTATTCTATCTTTCAGATTCACACCACATATATTTCTCATCGCTCTCATTTCTACAGCATTTATTCTGCTCTCATGCTTCTTTTGCCATACCCAACTTTCACTTCCATACATAAGTGTGGGCACTAATAGTCCTCTATGAACAGCCAGCTATTAATTAATTAATAATTTGTAATAATCATTTAAGATTTTTAAATTAACAATCTTTTAATTACTGTTGTAAAATCATGAAAATGATGATTACTGTGAATAATAGATCTAGAGGTCAATGTTGTTCACTGGTAGATTCTAATAATTTTATTCGTTGTTATAATCTGTGATGCAGTTTTTATCAAATGCTACAATCGTTAGATCGTATGACCGATTATACATCGAAATGAACGGTATAAGCGATTATCATGTTATCGTCAAGTATGATTATTTTACGTTTTATAAGACCACTCTGATCAGTATAACCGATCGGTATAGGATGGATAATGGCACAGTTAGCAACATAAATCGATACACACTAGCGAGATTTTAATATGCTCTATCTGACGAAAAAATCATAGCTTTTATAGAACTTATAGTAAAAAGATAATTAAATCAATAATAATATATTTTAAAATAATAATATTCTATTCTACCACATATACACAACACCATCTAGCCCAAACTAAGCAGAGCTTGTACTATGGGTACTAGACAATGGATGAACATACATATTATATATATTATTTTTGTAAATACGTACATATTATACATAACCACCCAGACCAAGACAAACATACATGTTCATGCACACAAATGTTTGACTTATGCGGGAATCGAACCCGCGATCTCAGGCGTGGCAGTCGGTTACACTAACCACTACGCCATCGATGCCGAAAATTGTTTACAAATACAAAATAATTGTTAAGAATTAAGATTTTATATTTTTATTTTTATTTTTTATTTTTTATTTTTATTTGCTATACCTAATTTTATTTGATTTATTAGTAATATAACATTTACAATATATTTACATTATTAATTTTATATTTCTATTTGATTGTTAAAATTTCCTGGATTTTGATATAATTTAATTAATTTAATTTTAAATTTTAATTGTTAAACTTAACTTTAATATTGATATTTCGTCACTTTCAATATTTATGTTTGTTTCTTATGCCATATTATTTATGTAATGTTTAAAATGTAATGCATGCTGAATTCACCTGTAATTAGTTATGCAATTGGTTAGACTCAAAATGTTTGTCTTATGTGTATGTGATATTGTAGTAACTGTTGGTGAATCTTAATAAATAAATAAATAAAATACAATTTTTTTCTATGTTCAGCTCTATATATAGCTAAATGTACGTTACTTACATCCTCTTCATAGGGTCTGAACACGGTGAGGGGTCTGAGAGATGCAGCATCTGCTACGATGATGCAACCCCACGCCGTGCCAATATACAGCTCACCGCGCAACGCACATAACGCTGTTACCTGTATATAACAATAATATAATATAATAGAATCCATATTTTATCAATAGTACTGTGCCTGCTACGACTAGTGCCGCTATCGGTGTTCCATCCCACTTTAGATTAATACTCTTAAAGGGCCTTTTCACATTGGACGTATGGTTTCGAGTAAGCTTCCCAAAGGGCCAGGTATTTTCCTAACAAAATATATTGAGAAAATATCTGTCTTCTTCTCTCTTAGCCTTTATTATTCCCAAGTCACTTGGGGTCGGCTTTTCTGGATAACCGGATTTGACTGGATATCAGTTTTTACACGGAGCGGCTGCCACCTGACTTCCGCAACCCGAAGGCTAACAATACCCTAAGGATAGAGGATAGACCAGTGTCAGGATATTACAGGGTACTGACATTCCCAATAACGACTGCCATAGATGTTCATGGCAGCCGGGACCGGCGGCTTAACGTGCTCTCCGAGGCACGGAGCAGGCGATAATTGTCAATCAATACGCATATAATTTCGAAAAGTCATATAACTTCCGAAAGTCAGAGGTGCGCGACGTGGGTTCGAACCCGAGACCCTCTGCATGGCAGTCTGTTGGTCTCCCCACTGAGCTATCGCTGCTAGCTATTAAAAAATATCTGTGATGAGAGAAATATCATATAATATATATTATATGATATTTCTCTCATATATATATAAATAACATGACATCTAAATAATTGAGTAAAACCCTAAAACGTAATGTAATAAAACGCAATGAATATACGATCTAGAGATCGAGAGCTCGAATTGCAACTATTGTAATACCGACGTGAACTCCTATGACAAGCATATTAAATTGATAAACTACAGGTTTAAAGATATTAATATAATAAGCAACACAAATTGAAAAAAATACCATTTAAATTTTTATTGGTAAGAATTTGTATATCTATAGATTCATAATATTGTCTTCTATTTACGCGAATGTTATCCATTGAAATTAAACTTCTATATACGGATTTTATCGCGTTGTTTATTTTACGCTTTATTACATAATTTAGAAACTGTTACACTACTACTAGATACTATTAAACTTTACTAATTTGTAAAATAATTAAATTATTAAAATTATTTAACTTATTTATATTTAAATTTACACTTTCTCCCTATATATGTATAGATTCTTTTTTTAATTCAAATTTAAAACAAATTTATTCAGGTTAGGTTACAAGGTAACACTTATGAATGTCAAAGATACACTAATTATTTTCTATGAATTTACATTTACTGCCACATTCAGCAAAGCAAGGGTGTAGGGCTCATGAGAAGAACGGGCAAGAAACTCATGGCCACTCTTTTTAACCAATTCAACCACCAATTGGTTCCAGCTGAGCTTGTCACTTGAGAGTGCTGGAATTAATTAGTTCCAGCCGTCCTCCATCGATTGAAACCTTCGAAATCAACCGTGCACAAACACAAATGTCTACTCACGTATACGTATACGCACGCACGCATACAAATACTCACCCGGCACTTGTCCTCTGCGAGGTGGTCGTCCAGTGCGATGGACTGCAGGCTCTCGGAGCACGGCACCAGCTTGCTGCAGTCCAGCCGCGCCGCCTGCTGCTTGCTGCGCGCGCACCAAGAGTACACACACACGCCTGCCCACACACAAACACGCGTATTAATAAGCACACCCCATTAAAAAATACCAAGATGGGTATAAAAACCCAGGATTCAACCTCTTCGTCTTAAATGTAAAAGCGTTTAATATACATGTGACCTTGTGACCCCTATATCTCGGGGGTCTTTTGACCCACAGGGCCCATATTCAAACTCGACCGAGGGATGACCCCAAAGTATCTGCACAGCAAGTTACAAGTCAATATGTCCAGTGGTTCCAGAGCTATGCCTGTCACTAACAGACAGACACACAGACCCACAAAGAGGTTAATAAATGTATTTATTCAATTACAAAAGTTTCTTATGCTGGTTTACAAAAATGCCACAATAGAACTTCACTGAACGTAACTTTGTGAAAAACTGGTGCCTGAAGTAGGTTTAAAAAAAACCTGTAATTACAGGTCACCAGGGTTACAGTTACATTAATATTATTAACTAGATTTTGCCAGCGGCTTTCCTCGCGTAAAAGTAGGTTAGATTCGTATCTTTCCTTTGGATGAGGTACCCTATGTCCTCTTCTGTACCCCTGACAACGTGTATGCGAAATTTCATGATGATCGGTCGAGTAGTTAAGGCGTGAAAGCGTAACAAACAAACAGATAACTCACATTCGAATTTATAATATTAGTTAGGTAAGAAGAAGCACTCACCAGGGTCACTATATACCGCCACATAAGGCTCGTTATCAGATGCAACTAAGAGCGTGACCCTCGGAGCCGCATCCATGGCGTCAGCGCCGCAGACCCCCGCAGAGTTCACTGCGTAGGAATACAAGCCGTCGCCACCGGCCCACACTTCCCAGCTGTGGGCAAAACATAGGGGTTAAATTTATAACTAGCTGTTTCTACATATTACGTATCATTTACAAAAAGAAATCCAAATCTTTTCTCTTTTAAATATTAGTGTATATATAGATTTATTAGCTATCCCACACTTCATATACGATTTCATATAGGTTTATGATTGCTGTGTTCCTCCCCTAGCTTGAAGTGAAATATTATATATTATAGTCTATAACTTTCCTCAAGAATTAGGCTTTCAAATTCAAAAGATCGGTTCTTTGATATGAGTATAGATGTGTATCGAATGTACTTTTTTCTATTATTTGACAATAGGTTAATTGCCGATGTTTGCCATTATCAACAGGCAACAAAAATAACATTAACAAGGAACCTTTTTGTAAAAACAATGTCAAAATTAATTGCAATATATGGCAAAGTTGTATTTAAAAATGATTCGCGTCAACGTAAGAAATATTAAACAAATAATATTATCTTCTCCCTAGCCTTTATTATTCCCAAGTCACTTGGGGTCGGCTTTTCTGGTCTAACCGGATTTGACTGGATATCAGTTTTTACACGGAGCGGCTGCCACCTGACCTCCGCAACCCGATGGCTAACGATACCCTAAGGCTAGACCAGTGTCAGGATATTAGAGGGTACTGACTTTTCCAATAACGGCTGCCATAGATGTTCATGGCAGCCGGGACCGACGGCTTAACGTGCTCTCCGAGGCACGGAGCAGGCGATAATTGTCAATCAATACGCACATAATTTCGAAAAGTCATATAACTGCCGAAAGTCAGTGGTGCGCGACGTGGGTTCGAACCCGAGACCCTCTGCATTGCAGTCTGCTGGTCTCCCCACTGAGCTATCGCTGCTATTAAATATTATTATATATACTAATATTATAAAGCTGAAGAGTTTGTTTCTTTGTTTGGTTGAACGCGCTAATCTCAGGAACTACTGGTTCGTATTGAAAATTCTTTAAGTGTTGGATAACCCATTTATCAAAAAAGGCTATGGGCTATATAACATCACGCTACGACCAATAGGAGTAGAGCAGCAATGAAAAATGTTGCAAGAACGTGGAAAATTCTCTTATGTGAAGCAGACGAAGTTGCACGGGTCAGTTAGTTTATTTATAATTGTAAACATAACAATTAGAAATATAAAAGAGCCTTCTGTTACAACTTACAAATATGTTATATAGTTAAAAGGACACACAACTACTAAGTTAAATGTTTACGAAAATAAAGATATTTTATCAAATATATATTATTTAATTATCTTATGCCTGAAAATCAATGAGTTGACTATGTTTTTGTTTTCACAAGTTTAAATCTAAATATTTTAAAATAGTGTTATACTTTAATAGTAGTAATAGTTTGATAGTTTTAAAATTACTTATATAAAGGTAATGTTTTTAAAACAACGCGATATAAGCCGCAGATCGTTTGTTCTCAGACTGTGAGTACACTCACCCATTCGGCGTAGGCACAGCTGCAAGGCAGCACAGCTCCGTCGCGGTCCCAAGTTCGGTCAACACGAAGCTACCTTCGGCTTCCGGCCGTTGAGATGTCACCAAGAACAACCTGTAAGAATTAGTGATTTTCGATTAAATTGTTGCAACGTTTGCGAAGTAAAGAGAAGATCTTATCTTATCTTATCTGGGGGCCAGTCAGTACAGACCGGCGACACTTCGACCCAGTGGGATCTTTTGTGTCGACACTCTCCCAATAACGACTGCCATAGATGTTCATGGCAGCCGGGACCGACGGCTTAACGTGCTCTCCGAGGCACGGAGCAGGCGATAATTGTCAATCAATACGCACATCATTTCGAAAAGTCATATAACTTCCGAAAGTCAGAGATGCGCGACGTAGGTTCGAACCCGAGACCCTCTGAATTGCAGTCTGTTGGTGTTACCTCTGAGCTATCGCTGCTCAAAAAAAAAAGAAAAGATACAAATATCTAAGAAAATTTTAAATTATTGTTGTTATACCTGCCGCAGCTGAGCGCGACTGCCACCCGGTGAAGCTGCTGCAGCGGCTGCATGGCTGCAATCCCTGAGGGTGCTCCCCCGACGGCTTCTTGCACGCGTACTGTCCACACCAGAGCACAGGTCGAAGATCTGATACAATAAAGAGTTTCCTGATGTATCTTTGAAGTCCAAGGTCGATATATGGGTTCACTTCGAAGCTATACTAAACCCAATGAAAGAATTATCTTTAAAATCGACTCATTAACAAAGAAATTATGCCCGAACATATATAATATTGTCTTCTGTTTACGCGAATATTATTCATTGAAATTAAACTACTATATACGGATTTTATCGCGTTGTTTATTTTACACTTTATTACATAATTTTGAAAACTGTTACACTACCACTACTATTAAACTTTACTAATTTTTAAGCTAATTAAATTATTATTAAAACTATTTAGATTTAATTTAATTTTACACTTTCCGCGACGTTTCGGTTGCTTTTCAGCAGCCATGGTCACGGGGAGACCAAGATGGTAGTTGTCTCAATGTTCCAGTGTAGTTATTTCAAAGTACCCGAACATAACTTAATCATTGATGTTTCTATTTGCGCAGAATGAGCTCAAAGTATCATGAAGTCTAGCTGTGGTTTGCTTATTCTTGGGTTTGACTATTTGTATTACTGGATCTCAAGCTGGTGGTACATTCCAACCACCTCTATTAAAGTTAGGGTGTTTTTTGATTTCAATAGCCTTGCGAAGGATCCTTGGTAGGAATCGGTGTTCGTACCTAGTTTAGCAGTTAGATAGTTAGTCACAATTTTTTTGATCTCAATATACAACATGGTGTTGTTGAATATTTTCTTTATGTACACATAAATAAATACAGTTTATTATTATAAACAGATAACAGAAAGAAATGAGAAACTTCTCATTTTTGAATTCGGTAAGAGCTTCGCTGATTTCAGCATGAATGTGCCGGCTCGACCGGGGAAGGACGACCCTCTCACAGAATATCGACGTGAAGTACCAGTATTCCTACTGTTGTGTTTCGTTCGGTGAGTGAGAGTGCCGGAGGCCCAATCACCCTCTTTCCCCCTTCCCGCTCCTTCTCCTTACCACTTCCCTTGTTAAAGGGTCGGCAACGCGCAAGTGATGCCTCTGGTGTTGCAGGCGTCTATAGGCTACGGTGACCACTTACCATCAGGTGCTTATGCTTGCATATGCTTGTTTGCCACGTTATATACATAATAAAAAAGGAAAAACGTCCTTCAGACCGATTCTCGATCATGGCGGTCAATCTTAATGCATACATTATTTATATATACTATGCTTATATATTATATATAGCTTAGTGGAAAATTGTTAGACTACCAACGCAGAGATCTCGAATTTGATACAAAAGCATCTCTGACATTTTAAGCTATGTGCGTATTGAATAGTCAATCATCATTCAGTTTAACGGTGAAGGAAAATATCGTGAGGAAACTGCATGCCTAAGAGTTCTACATTATTCTCGAAGATATGTGAAGTCTGCCAACACCTTAACCTCTTCTCACACTAAGAAGAGGCCCATGTCCAACAGTGGGACAGTTTATAGGACTGATGTTATAATACTTACGAGTAAACTGAGATTCTTCCAGCGGAGTCGCCGAGCCACATTTTGTTGCCGACGCGACACATGGCTGTTACTAGCACTGGCTCTGCCTTGTCTGAATAAACACAAGTATCTCCCTGTCAATTGTTGCAATACCAGACATAATTTAAGATAGAAAACGGAATGAAAATATATTGCTAAACAAATAAACAAACTTCAAAATGTCACACGTCATAGTGAGGGTAGTTAGGAGACAGGGATGTTGCGAATATTCGCATCCGCATTTGGATATCTGCATCATTATCCGCATCCGCAATAATCAACGCGGATCCAGATATAGCGTAGCTTACGATGAGAAAGAAATCAGTTGTTCTGTAGTACGTGTTTAATATATGAACCTTTGCAAAACAGGCTTGAACCTGCGAAGACGCTGACAATAAATACTTTTATTAAGACTGCGCCGAGCGTAAGACAGATAAGGACAGAGCTCGAGCGGCGCATATTCAAATCGGCGCGCGGCCGCCATAGTCGTATACATTGTATGGAGGATTTGAAGTGCTTTTTTGATAAATATGTAACTTTATTCTCAACCAATTACTTAAATATTTAGGACGGACAAATTGTAATATAACTATTTACGTTTCGTTTAAGCTGTAAAATAGAATAGAATTCTACTGCTATAATCTAAAAATCACGTAACACGAGTTTACGTTTTTGCATTTTACGTGCAAATTTACGAAATTTTGTAGACGAAAATATTAATTATTTTAAGTTTTTTACACGAAGTAATTGTAAACACATTCATTTTTATGGTAAAAGTATATTTTATATTTGTATTAAACAAAAATTGTTGATTATATTCACTTAACTGTGACCGCCTGTTTTGGCACATTTCGCTCGGCGCAGTCTTAAATAAGACGTACAATTTTCATCAACATCCGCATCCGCGATGTCAAAATATATGCATTCGCAACATCCCTGGTGGGGGAATAGAAAGGCCATAAAATCAGGCACGTACACACGTTTTTACTCATCGCTTATTCGTTAACAAATTCTGCTCATAGGACAAACCCAATAGGAGATGTATACATTCAATGGCAAATAGATTTAAATGCGTCATGGACTTTTAATGATATATTCTAAAGACTAGGGTAATCTTCTTCTCCCTAGACTTTTATTATTCTCAAGTCACTTGGGGTCGACTTTTCTAGTCTAACCGGATTTGACTGGATATCAGTTTTTACACGGAGTGGCTGCCACCTGACATCCGCAACCCGAAGGCTAACGATACCCTAAGGCTAGACCAGTGTCAAGATATTCGAGGGCACTGACTTCCCAATAACGACTGCCATAGATGTTCATGGCAGCCGGGACCGACGGCTTAACGTGCTCTCCGAGGCACGGGAAAAAGTCATATAACTTCCGAAAGTGAGGTGCGCGACGTGGGTTCGCACTCGAGACCCTCTGTATTGCAGTCTGTTGGTCTCCCCACAGAGCTATCGCTGATTTACCGCTTACTAACCGCTTAAAGACTAAGGTAAACAGATGGAATATATATACAGTCTTATGGTTCTTTTACTAGGAAAATAATGGATCGGGAAATTTCATGTAATATCCATAGAAAAATAACCGTGGTTTTTTAACAAACTAATCGATATTAAACCAATATTTGTATAATATTGTCTTCTATTTACGCGAATATTATTCATTGAAATTAAACTGCTATATACGGATTTTATCGCGTTGTTTATTAGACACTTGATTACAAAATTTTGAAAATTGTTACACTACTACTACTATTAAACTTTACTAATTTTTAAGCTAATTAAATTATTATTAAAACTATTTAGATTTAAGTCTCCCCGTGACCATGGCTGCTGAAAAGCAACCGAAACGTCGAGGAAAGTGTAAAAATAAATTAAATCTAAATAGTTTTAATAATAATTTAATTAGCTTCAAAATTAGTAAAGTTTAATAGTAGTATTAGTGTAACAGTTTCAAAATTATGTAATAAAGTGTCAAATAAACAACGCGATAAAATCAGTATATAGCAGTTTAATTTCAACCGATATTTGTCATAATTTTGAAAGATTATCATTATTTATATTGTTGACTGCACCTCATGTATAGAGTAGTCTGTAATTGTGTACAGAGCCATCTATTGTAAGCCGTTACTTCTTTACCAGTGTGGAGTCGCAATGCTGATGAGTGAGGGTACTTACCAGGAGGCACCCTGACTGTGTGATGGTGTGTGAAGGCGGTGGGAGTGGTGAGCAGAGTGTGAGCTCGCTCCGGTTCACCGCCGCCATACCATATCTCCCAGCCCACGAAGCCGTCATCTGGAAATAATACCATACATATATACCTACATACGCTTAACCTTTTATTTCTTGAAGGATATTGCAGGATATTGTATTATGGCTATAAGGATATTGTATTATGGCTATAAGGATATTGTATTATGGCTATAAGGATATTGTATTATGGCTATAAGGATATTGTATTATGGCTATAAGGATATTGTATTATGGCTATAAGGATATTGTATTATGGCTATAAGGATATTGTATTATGGCTATAAGGATATTGTATTATGGCTATAAGGATATTGTATTATGGCTATAAGGATATTGTATTATGGCTATAAGGATATTGTATTATGGCTATAAGGATATTGTATTATGGCTATAAGGATATTGTATTATGGCTATAAGGATATTGTATTATGGCTATAAGGATATTGTATTATGGCTATAAGGATATTGTATTATGGCTATAAGGATATTGTATTATGGCTATAAGGATATTGTATTATGGCTATAAGGATATTGTATTATGGCTATAAGGATATTGTATTATGGCTATAAGGATATTGTATTATGGCTATAAGGATATTGTATTATGGCTATAAGGATATTGTATTATGGCTATAAGGATATTGTATTATGGCTATAAGGATATTGTATTATGGCTATAAGGATATTGTATTATGGCTATAAGGATATTGTATTATGGCTATAAGGATATTGTATTATGGCTATAAGGATATTGTATTATGGCTATAAGGATATTGTATTATGGCTATAAGGATATTGTATTATGGCTATAAGGATATTGTATTATGGCTATAAGGATATTGTATTATGGCTATAAGGATATTGTATTATGGCTATAAGGATATTGTATTATGGCTATAAGGATATTGTATTATGGCTATAAGGATATTGTATTATGGCTATAAGGATATTGTATTATGGCTATAAGGATATTGTATTATGGCTATAAGGATATTGTATTATGGCTATAAGGATATTGTATTATGGCTATAAGGATATTGTATTATGGCTATAAGGATATTGTATTATGGCTATAAGGATATTGTATTATGGCTATAAGGATATTGTATTATGGCTATAAGGATATTGTATTATGGCTATAAGGATATTGTATTATGGCTATAAGGATATTGTATTATGGCTATAAGGATATTGTATTATGGCTATAAGGATATTGTATTATGGCTATAAGGATATTGTATTATGGCTATAAGGATATTGTATTATGGCTATAAGGATATTGTATTATGGCTATAAGGATATTGTATTATGGCTATAAGGATATTGTATTATGGCTATAAGGATATTGTATTATGGCTATAAGGATATTGTATTATGGCTATAAGGATATTGTATTATGGCTATAAGGATATTGTATTATGGCTATAAGGATATTGTATTATGGCTATAAGGATATTGTATTATGGCTATAAGGATATTGTATTATGGCTATAAGGATATTGTATTATGGCTATAAGGATATTGTATTATGGCTATAAGGATATTGTATTATGGCTATAAGGATATTGTATTATGGCTATAAGGATATTGTATTATGGCTATAAGGATATTGTATTATGGCTATAAGGATATTGTATTATGGCTATAAGGATATTGTATTATGGCTATAAGGATATTGTATTATGGCTATAAGGATATTGTATTATGGCTATAAGGATATTGTATTATGGCTATAAGGATATTGTATTATGGCTATAAGGATATTGTATTATGGCTATAAGGATATTGTATTATGGCTATAAGGATATTGTATTATGGCTATAAGGATATTGTATTATGGCTATAAGGATATTGTATTATGGCTATAAGGATATTGTATTATGGCTATAAGGATATTGTATTATGCAGAAATATTGTTAGCTGTAGTTTGGTTTCATGTAATAAGCATATTGAAGTCTACTGGGCACGTAATTCTTTCTTCTCCCTAGCCTTTATTATTCCCAAGTCACTTGGGGTCAGCTTTTCTGGTCTAACCGGATTTGACTGGATATCAGTTTTTACACGGAGCGGCTGCCACCTGACCTCCGCAACCCGAAGGCTAACGATACCCTAAGGCTAGACCAGTGTCAGGATATTAGAGGGTACTGACTTTCCCAGTAACCACTGCCATAGATGTTCATGGCAGCCAGGACCGACGGCTTAACGTGCTCTCCGAGGCACGGAGCAGGCGATAATTGTCAATTAATACGCACATAATTTAGAAAAGACATATTACTTTCGAAAATCAGAGGTGCGCGACGTGGGTTCGAACCCGAGACCCTCTGAATTGCAGTCTCTTGGTCTCCCCACTGAGCTATCGCTGCTCTACTGGGCACGTAATTCCAGACTAAAATCACAATCGGAGATGAGGAACTTGAGAATGCACTTATGTTAACGCAGACACTTGTGCACTATAATAATTCGCAGATGACTACTCTCCGTGTAGATTGACCGCCGTGAACCGAAATTTGGTTTATAAGAAGTAATTAATCTATAGCTGTCTGTGTAACATACTTCTGCTCTCCTTGTCAGAGATATAAGCGTGATATGATCTATATAAGTATAGTTCTAGCAAGAGCACTCCTAAAAGTAGCTACACATCGACCTTTTCGCTACCCCACATGCCTTTTGTATCAAAATTCTATAGTACTAACAGTCCAGCAGCTTTTTATAATGCACACTGTACTCAAACAACATACTACTCTTGATTATAACCCGGGACTTACTAACACTAAACGACGGAAAGATATCGTTTGTACTACTCAGTCTCAATCTAAGTATATTTTTACCAATAGGTTTTTCGCATTTTTAGGTTCTTTTCTTTATAATAATATAAACAAAATAACTGCGATTTATGACAAAAATTATGCTAACACTAAGCAATTAGTTTAACAATATTTACAAACCTTGAACTACGATCAAACAGAAAATTTGATGACTGTTGTTCAATAAGTGTTTACGCAATAAAATAACTCTTTAAGTCGTCATAGTTTTCACTTAGTTTATAATATAATTCGTAAGTTTTTATATACAAAGAATAATGTTTTATAAGTATTGTTTTAGAATTTATATCTATGACGGCGTCGTCCTTACAAGTGCGTGAATACCACGTGCGGCGAGTAATCGTTCGACGGACACGTCACTCTCCCCTCCACAGTTCTATAAAAGGCGCCGCACGCACAGTGGAGCGGTCATTCTTAGAGAGAACGTTGCTCGGTACACTTGCTGCGTTTTAATTGATTAAATCATATATTGTAATAAATAATATCAATTAACAAAAGAATTGTGATTTATTAATTGTAAATCAAAGTTAATAAAGTAGTTAAATTTGGTGGACTATTGGAGTATTTTTCAAAAAATATATAAATGGAGGAACGTACGCCGACATCAGAAGTGGGATCTGGACTCCATACTCACTGGTCTTGGCGATAGCTCAACAAGCGAGTGCCGCGTGGACAGCTGCGATATGGTTGTTGTGCAGATAGTTACAACAATCAGGTGGGTCGCATTCATTTTATTTCCATTCCGGGGCCGAATGTTCTCTTGTGTAATTACTAATTAATTGTAGCTGACATATTTAAACGCACTCGTTATAATAATTCTGTTCAAATAACCGGTGTTGATGGTGCCGCTATTTGTTGTACTGACGAACTCTGATTGAGGTTAATTTTAATGAGAATAATCTTTCAATTTTGTTGCATATTCTACCCGACTATGCTTTGAAATATGAGGTTATATTAGGCCGTGATATTTTAAAATAAGGATTTACAATTACACTAACTTAGTCACTATTTGTGAAGTACTTTCAGTAATTAGTTTTCATAATGTTGATTTCGAGGTTTACTCGGACAACATGCAAAAGTTAATGTTGTTTTTGCTCAGCTATTAAAATTTCATTGTAAATGGTAAACGAAAAATGCGTGTGATTATCCGGCTAATCAATCCAGATCTTATCGTTCAACATCGTTCATACCAATTAAGTTTAGATGACAGGCAGGTTGTGCGTACTAAAATTAACGAATAATAATTGTTACAAGCTTGAAGTATTTGTCCTAGTTGTTAGACTTTCGCGAGTCCCGTTCTATTAGTCAAAAAGCGCAACGGTAGTAATGGTACAAGCGTGGACTATCGCGTACTTAATACAAATACTGTGTAAGATGGTGTTCCTTTGCCTTTAATTTCGAATTTAATTGCGAGGCTGTTTGGTACTTAATTTATTTAGCTGACTGACTGACAGTGGCAAAAATGACAGCAAAGATAACATAATCGTTATTATTGACGCTTTTAATAAGTTGTTTTATTGTTTTACTAGATTTTGCACTCGTCTTCGCTTGCATAAATGTAGGTTATGTTAAGTTAGGTTATATTAGTTACAGTCCTGGATAAAAGGCAACCTTTGTCCTTTACCGTTCCCTGACATCGTGTATGTTTAGTGATAATCGTTTGAGTTGTTAATGAGTGAAAGTGTAACAAGCAAACTCACATTCGCGTTTGTAATACGTTGCGTATCGTATACCTAGCGTAATTAATGCACTTAAGTCTAGCATTTTTGTTTTCAGGGTTCCTTATCACGTAATAACTTAATTGTTTTTGGCGAGTTTTATGTGATTTGCTGATTATAGCATTCCTATATTGTTTCAAACTTGACCGGACGATTGTCTAAAATATTACGAGGAAATGATTGGCCGCGACAATTTAAAGTTTGTAGTGGGCTTTCAGTTTATTCAGTTCATTCGATAAATAGCATTTTTGCTTTTTTCAAAACCAATGATCTTTGATACGTGTAATGTATTTTAATCGTAAATTTTAACAGTATTGCAATATTGATTATTTTCGACCATTATATCAAGACCTTACGCCGCACTCATGTAACCGCAGACGATTGAAAAATTATGCTATAAGACCCGAACCGTACTGTCTACCGTCCATCTAATAGGCTTAGCCCTGATGCAAATCGTACAAAGTAAACTAATGGAATTTCTATATTCAGATTTTAACTGTCCCAGTCAATCCTGGTTAAAAATGAGATGGTATGGATCGCATAGTGATAGATTATCGCGAACTGACTTGAATACTATCCCCGACAGGTTTCCTCTTCCACTCCTAGCCGATCAGATATCAGGACAATTGAAGAAGGATTTTTAATAAATCTGTTATGCATCCTGGGTAGGAAAAGATTCTCGAAAAAGTCTGTGACCACTATTGTTTGATCACATCATAAATTATTTCCTTTTTTTGTTTACCTCTTAGCAGTATAGCAGTATTAAGGCCCTTAAGAGCTACAGGCATACAGGACTAATAAGGCCCTTAAGGCGAACATATCTTTTTGGTATTCAGTTGCGTATAGTTGCTGACTAAGGTTATACCAGCAAACATTTTAGAATTTAATTAAAATTTAATAGAAAGAGTCCAACTGTGTTAACTTTCATTTTATTGCTACTGGTTAAAATGGTAAAGCGCAGGTTATTTTAAGGTAATACTATCTTCTGTAAAAACGGTGTGATAAATCGTAGTACGATGCGTTTAGAGCTAACATAAGCTGGACGCGTACCGCGTGACAAGTAATAGTCACCTTGAACTTAATAAGACGTGTTCTGTGACCTTTGAATCTTTTACTAATTAATGTTACTAAGGTAGAAGTAGATATTTAGAAAACGAGAGAACAAGTGGTAAGGAACTTGGTTTGACTGTAATATAGCTATACTAATGGAATTCGCTAATGGTGATATAGTTCTGATTCAAAATGAAGAACTGAGTCAATCTCGGTTGAATCCTGAGTATGAAATGCCATTTAACATTATGAAAATTGCTTGACGGAGACCGTTATCTTTTGAAGTCCTTTACTGGAAACTGAAGTTACAAGTTCGCTCGCAATTGTATAAGAAATATGCCTTAAAGTGAAGTTCCTTCCGAATGAAACTGGTGTGATTGGGAACCCGATGTTGAGGACATTGGCGAAGATACCATTGGAAGTACGTAGACACATACTATGGCTATTTGGTCGCACTGTACCCACTTGCCTGTATTCGTAACTGAGACTCGGATGCGAGTTGTTTAGGGGGCGATGAGCAGCTGGTGGTGCAGCAGAGACCTAGGTCTCGGAGGAGACTATTGTTGTTGGTCGTATCGCGAGAGGCAATAGCGGTTTGGGTGACTGTTAGTCACTAGCTGCTGAGAAAACCAAGCCATGTCATTGTATGTGATCGAGATTTGATTTTGTGAACAATCTTCACTGAAAGTATGAGACATTTAATTGTTGCAAATAAATAAAGAAGTTCCCTTTATACAATTTGGTCAGGTAGGAGCAGGTTAATAGTTTACTCCAAGATGATTTCTTCTCTACAGATACACAAGAGGACGTTGCAGATCAAGACGCGATTTGACGGCACCAAGGCCCAATTACTTCGGCTTTCTATTGGCAGACACGAGGAAATTGCAGATCAATGTGCGATACGATGACGTGACGGCGTGTACAGAAAATGACAACCTTGTTCATGAAAACGATCGCAGTGATAATAGTGACACTTTGTCAGCAAATAGTGACACTTTGTCCATCGCAAGCATCAACTCGGAAAGTTCTTCTTCCTCTTATATTCCACATTCAGAACAGATCACAGTTAGTGCCACTGTACATGAAGTAAATGAGAAAAAAAAAAAAAAAGTGCAAAAAAAAAGGAGAAAAAAATGTAGGAAATGGAAAAAATGTAGGAAATGAAAAAATGTAGGAAATGTTGAAGGGTTTATCCGGTCCAACATAATGATTAAGCTAAAGGGGGTTATCCCGGTCTAGCACAGTCCGGTCCAGTTTCCAAACTGAAGGGACAGTTTGCGCACCTGAAGGGTCTGAGAGACTAGCCCAGGTATGCGCATAGTCTGAAGGGAATGTTGTCCGGACCAGACTGCTTAAGCTGAAGGGGGTTAACCCGGTCTAGCACAGTCCGGTCCAGTTTGGAAACAAACTGAAGGGACAGTTTGCGCACCTGAAGGGTCTGAGAGACTAGCCCAGGTATGCGCATAGTCTGAAAGGAATATTTTCCGGACCAGACTGTAACATAGAAATAATTACTACTTTGTAAATTGTCATATGTGAACTGAGTTCATAGTCAGGATGAACGAACGAATTCCTTGTCCTCAGATAATGCATAGACACGCGCACGAGGACGTGTGCTCGTCAGCATGGCCGTGACGGCGTCGTCCTTACAAGTGCGTGAATACCACGTGCGGCGAGTAATCGTTCGACGGACACGTCACTCTCCCCTCCACAGTTCTATAAAAGGCGCCGCACGCACAGTGGAGCGGTCATTCTTAGAGAGAACGTTGCTCGGTACACTTGCTGCGTTTTAATTGATTAAATCATATATTTTAATAAATAATATCAATTAACAAAAGAATTGTGATTTATTAATTGTAAATCAAAGTTAATAAAGTAGTTACAATTTGGTGGACTATTGGAGTATTTTTCAAAAAAAATATAAATGGAGGAACGTACGCCGACATCTATATTAGATAGTATGTGCCCTTAATGCCTGTGGCACAGGTTTACCCTAGTACAGGCACCCCTTATATATTACCTTTACAATGTAACCTAAGCTCTGTATCAATTTGTACCAATTTAAGTTAAATAAATGATTATTATTGTTATTATTATTATTATAGTTTGTATATAGGAAATATTCCAAGATGGGAGTTGTGTTTTTATAATAAAAATAATGTACAACGTGAGGAGCCGGCATGCTGATGTCGACCTGCTTATCACTTAAAATTATAACAAATATGCTGTAAGCAGTTTTTTGAGAGTAATCGCGGTTGACTATATTCTATAATATTTATTGGTGTTGCATATTGGTTCGTTTTAAAATTATTTAATGATTTAATAAGTGAGAACTTGTAAATAGCCTTATTTATGTTGTAACTTTTCTATCATACTGTTTTAGCTGTAAGTTTTCCTATCATCACCATCATTCTCTTGCCCTGGTCCCAATTTATTTTGGGTCGGCGCAGTATGTCCTTCGCTTCCATACTTCTCTGTCACCCGTCATCTGATCATTTACCCCTTTTCCTTTCATATCCATCCTCACACAGTCCATCCATCTTTTCCTTGGCCTTCCTCTCCCTTTTCGTTCTTCTACCCTCATATCCATCACTTGCTTACCTACATACGTATCATCTCTTCGCATAACATGTCCATACCAAGCCAAACGATTTCCTTTCACCTTCTCATCTATGAGCACCACTTTCAGACTACCTCTTACGTATTCATTCCTAATTCTGTCCATTCTCGTCACTCCACACATCCATCGTAACATTCTCATCTCTGCTACACGCAATCGTTTCTCATCCATCTTCTTAGTAGCCCAACACTCAGCTCCGTACAGTCCGACAGGCCTTATACATGCGACCCTTTCATTTCAAAGGCAGTTAAGGATCGCATATTGCGCCCGATATCTATCGCCATTTCATCCATCCTGTGTTGATTCGTTGCCTAACATCCTATAAAAAACATTTTCCTATAAATAATAAAATTAAATAATTGCAATTAAAAATAAAAATAAAATATTATATTGTTGGTTTTATACCATGTGTGGTGGCTCCAAGGCAGGTGGCGGCCGCAGCTCTAGCCGGTCTGGCGGCGGCGGCGTCACACAGCGCGGTGTACTCCGGGGCTCCTGCGACGGACACCAGCGCAGCCGCTGAGGGACGGAGGGTTGGAGCTCCGGCCCAGCAGCGACGCATGGTTTCTAGCATGCAGCAAGGATACTCCAAGTCCTGGAACAGATATTAATGATGGACTTGTGTAAAATGTCTTATGACAGCATTTTTAAATTAAATACGAAATACATAATAGGAATACCGCGAGTGTAGTTTGTGACGGTACATGGACAAACAAAAATATGCCAAAAGTGAGGGTGAATCAACATTCTTCTGCCTCACAAACGGAGACATGACATCGCAGCACCAGTCAGCTTGTGACCACGGCCGGTGTAACCTGGTCGAAACGTCAAGCATAAAAAAGGTAAACATTATGCATGATCGCGTTAATACCCGTTACATATTATATATACACTCATAAGAAGTTGTAGCGACACTGCTGACGCTTAAGTGTTATACAGCCAGGTGCGGCAGTCGTCTCCCCGCAACCAGTCAGTTAGGTCGTAGTTCAAATCGTATTTGTATTATTTATAACTGGTACCAGGAAATATATGTCCATATCCAAAATGAAGCATTTCATTTGTACATCCAAACCCGAAATACATAAAAAAAATACAGACGAATTGAGAACCTATTTTGAAGTCTGTTAAAAGACAATTCGAACCAAACCGCTAAAAAACTTAAAAATATAGATGCTGCACTTACTTTAGGAGAGAGCGAAGGCCTGGCTCCTTCCAGCACAGCTTCCTTTACGGCCTCGTGACCTTCGAACGGCTGGCGAACCGTCACGATCTCGTAGAGCAGCATCCCGTACGAGAAGCAATCCACCTGTTAGCACAACACCAGGTTTTACATACTGATGGCTTTGTATGCTCGACGGGGTAAGTCAAAGTAGAAAATCATTTATTTAGATCCTATATGTAACACTTATGAACGTCAAAGTGAATGAGATTGTTGTCTTGGTCTGGGTGTTTCTATGTATAATATGTAAGCAGCGATAGCTCAGAGAAGAGACCAACAGACTGCAATGCAGAGGGGTCTCGGGTTCGAACCCACGTCGCGCACCTCTGACTTTCGGAAGTTATATGACTTTTCGAAATGATGTGCGTATTGATTGACAATTATCGCCTGCTCCGTGCCTCGGAGAGCACGTTAAGCAGTCGGTCCCGGCTGCCATGAACATCTATGGTAGTCGTTATTGGGAGAGTGTCGACACAAAAGATCCCACTGGGTCGAAGTGTCGCCGGTCTACACTGACTGGCCCCCACACAAGATACATACATATATGTATGTATTTACAAAAAAAGAAATATATACAGTGTGTATAATAAACCCTGTCCGGTCCTTAAAGGTGGTATACAGTAGCTTATTATGAGTACGTAAGTCACATCCTTTGATAAGAATCGATCAAAAAAATAACTTCAGTAAAAATTAATTTAACATAATATGTTAATAGATTACCCATGGCATGGCATGGTATCACTAAAGTTCTACCGCGCCCTACGCTTTAGAAAAATGCCGCCAAAAGTATGCCACGCTCCGCGTCCTTGTCAAGTTTAGTGCAGTGTTGCTAGACTGCGAAATTTCAGTTATTTAAGGGTAGAAATGCTGATCAATACTGTACTTAAAAACATTATGAAGACGTTTTACGATGATATAGATTTTTTTATTATTTTTCTTAGCATATTATTTAAGTGAGAAACGATCCCGTTATGGGTCGGACAGGGTTTATTATACATCCCTCCGGTTTGTATTATAATTACAATTACAATTTTTTCTAAACACTGTATGTATGTTTATCCATTCTCTGGTACCCATAGTACAAGCTCTGCTTAGTTTGGGCTAGGTGGTGTTGTGTGTATGTGATAGAATATTATATTATATTATCATTATTATTTACATTTAAAATAAAAATCATGTGTTCATTTAGGTCACAAAGTAACACTTACGAACGTCAAAGTTTATGAACCGGTGAGTTGAGTAAAGATACTGATTTTAATGAATTCATTAAAATTTCTCTACGAAGTACATTGCTTGCAGTGGTAGCCCAATGGATAAGGCATTGGTCTTGCAATCGAGAGGTCGCGGATTCGAATCCCACCCATTGCACTACTGACCTGAACTCACTTTTAATACAAGCATCCTAGCTTAGTTGTAGGGGTTAACAACACTAGTAATTTGAAACCCCAATAGACCCCAAAAAAATAGAACCTGTCAAAGCGCTGGCTCCGCTAACATGACGTCGACAGGTCAAGTGCCTCAAGATGTTAAATAAAAATTTGGAAAGCAAGCATGATACAACACATTTACAAACGTGTAACGTTAAAATAAATGTTGCCAGTCAAAACCATTTACGATCACGTGGTACCATCTAAAAATACATTACGTTTATTTAGCGAGAAAATAAATAAAATTTGTTTTTAAACTCTACAGTCTACGCGGATGGTCATGAATAAGTCGATATTTTAAAACTGTCATATATAGGCCGACCGTTTAACTCGCGTATCGCCTGCGCAGTAAGAAGGGAGCGGGGGCGGGTATCGCACACAGCGCACTGCCGCGCTTGACGTGAGCCCTCTGCTCCGCGCACCCCTCTCACCCCCCGGTAACATCTGACCCCGCTCCCTTCTTATCGCGCAGGTGATACGCGAGTTAAACGGTCGGCCTACAGCATATTGTAGTTAGTGCTGTTCAATTGATAATTTCAAGAAGATTATTTCATAATATTGTCTTCTGTTTACGCGAATATTATTCATTAAAATTAAACTGCTATATACGGATTTTATCGCGTTGTTTATTTGACACTTTATTACATAATTTAGAAAACTGTTACACTACTACTACTATTAAACTTTACTAATTTTTAAGCTAATTAAATTATTATTAAAACTGTTAAAACTATTTAGAGTACCCGAACATAATTTAATCATTGGTGTTTCTATTTACGCAGAATGAACACAAAGTATCATAGTTTTAATAATAATTTAATTAGCTTAAAAATTAGTAAAGTTTAAAAGTAAAAGTAGTGTAACAGTTTTCAAAATTATGTAAAAAGTGTCAAATAAACATGCATACATACATAGATTCACGCCTGTTTCCCAGAGGGGTAGGCAGATACTACGGATTTCCATTTGCTACGATCCTGACACACTTATCTGGCTTCATTCACTTTCATCACATTCCTCATACACGCCCGTCGGTTCAAGGTGCTCTTAACCTGGCTTTTGTCCAGAACGTCTCCGATCTGATCAAGAAACGTTCGCCTAGGTCTTCCTCTTGCGACTGCTCCATTCACACTAGCCTTATAAACTTTCTTAGTCAGTCTTTCCTCGTCCATTCTTTCTACATGCCCAAACCAGCTTAACATACCCTTTTCTATTCTTGTCACTATATCCACTTAACTTTCTAATTTATGTTTTATTAAAAACTGTAAATAATTGTCGCAAGTGATTAGTGACAAATATGTATCAAAACTGAAATAGTTATTTTACATTAGCGCATTCAAACCCAAGAAGAAGCAAACCACAGCTAGACTTCATGATACTTTGAGCTCATTCTGCGTTAATAGAAACACCAATGATTAAATTATGTTCGGGTACTTTGAAATAAATACACTGGAACATTGAGACAACTACCATCTTAGTCTCCCTGTGACCATGGCTGCTGAAAAGCAACCGAAACGTCGGGGAAAGTGTAATATTAAATTAAATCTAAATAATTTAATTAGCTTAAAAATTAGTAAAGTTTAAAAGTAAAAGTAGTGTAACAGTTTTCAAAATTATATAAAAAGTGTCAAATAAACATGCATACATACATAGATTCACGCCTGTTTCCCAGAGGGGTAGGCAGATACTACGGATTTCCATTTGCTACGATCCTGACACACTTATCTGGCTTCATTCACTTTCATCACATTCCTCATACACGCCCGTCGGTTCAAGGTGCTCTTAACCTGGCTTTTGTCCAGAACGTCTCCGATCTGATCAAGAAACGTTCGCCTAGGTCTTCCTCTTGCGACTGCTCCATTCACACTAGCCTTATAAACTTTCTTAGTCAGTCTTTCCTCGTCCATTCTTTCTACATGCCCAAACCAGCTTAACATACCCTTTTCTATTCTTGTCACTATATCCACTTAACTTTCTAATTTATGTTTTATTAAAAACTGTAAATAATTGTCGCAAGTGATTAGTGACAAATATGTATCAAAACTGAAATAGTTATTTTACATTAGCGCATTCAAACCCAAGAAGAAGCAAACCACAGCTAGACTTCATGATACTTTGAGCTCATTCTGCGTTAATAGAAACACCAATGATTAAATTATGTTCGGGTACTTTGAAATAAATACACTGGAACATTGAGACAACTACCATCTTAGTCTCCCTGTGACCATGGCTGCTGAAAAGCAACCGAAACGTCGGGGAAAGTGTAATATTAAATTAAATCTAAATAATTTAATTAGCTTAAAAATTTGTAAAGTTTAATAGTAGTAGTAGTGTAACAGTTTTTCAAAATTATGTAATAAAGTGTCAAATAAACCACGCGATAAAATCCGTATATAGTAGTTTAATTTCAAGAAGATAATTTCATGTTACATACCTTTTCATTATATTCCTCTTCACCATTGTATCTCATGATCTCCGGCGCCATGAAACCCTCGGTGCCACCGAAGCCCTTCGTACCAGACGGAGGCGCCAGACGACTTATACCTAGAGAATGAGAGTGAGATTATATAACAAGAGAAAGAGTGGCGCTAGAGAAAAGAAATGCAACCTACAGGCATCCTGTCACGATCACCATGCAATGTTGGGCTTTGGGTAACGAAATAATAATAATAATAATCATTTATTCAACTTAAATTGGTACAAATTGATACAGAGCTTAGGTTACATTGTAAAGGTAATATATAAGGGTTGCCTGTACTAGGGTAAACCTGTGCCAAAGGCATTAAAAAAAAAAAGATGTTAGTTTGTTTAATGTCAAAACTATATTATTAACTGCCGTATATTCTATCTCCGTATCTTACTGAACGATAACTAATTGCATCCTAAAAGGTGACAAAAAGATTTTAATAACGTCTTTGTACTATCAAACCTCTATCCAAAATGCTTCCATTTATCACGATAACTATCCTTTCAATTCGTACAAATTATTCAATTATATCAAATTTATGTTTTACAAACAGGTAATATTATTACAATGAAAAACGAGCAGCGATAGCTCAGTGGGGAGACCAACGGACTGCAGTGCAGAGGGTCTCGGGTTCGAACCCACGTCGCGCACCTCTGACTTTCGGAAGTTATATGACTTTTCGAAATGATGTGCGTATTGATTGACAATTATCGCCTGCTCCGTGCCTCGGAGAGCACGTTAAGCCGTCGGTCCCGGCTGCCATGAACATCTATGGCAGTCGTTATTGGGAGAGTGTCGACACAAAAGATCCCACTGGGTCGAAGTGTCGCCGGTCTGCACTGACTGGCCTCCACATAAGCTAAGATAAGATTACAATGAAACAGTTTTACTTTAAATCGCCAATGTTTTAAAAGATAATTCTAGTACTCGTATGTATAATTCATAATAATATTTTATAATATAAAAGTCTCAGATGTTAGATGTTAATTAATAATATAACTAAGGAAAAGAATTTATTGTTTTGCCAAAGACTTCCTACACTAGGCTAGGCCTGTCCTGTAGGTAATCTTTTTATTAAAATTTACCATTGATTATTCTTGACTCGACGTAAATAAATATGTCATATAAAATGTTTTTAATAATTAACAAGATCGTATTTAAAATTCATAGTAAATTATATAAATAAAAATTAACAATTACTTAAATTACATATTTACAGTAATGAAAAAATAAAATAAAATTTAAATTATATTATACATACCTATTAATTTGAATATTAATAATATCACAATTATATTATCAGACTCTTTCGAATTAAATGTTTTATAAAGGTCTCTGTATCATCATAAGACCAGGTAATTAATGTTTCATGTACAGTTAATTTAACTTCGTGCATTGACATATTGGCCAGGCTACATATTCACAAAGTGATTCACATAAAATGTTCACAAAGTGACACCAGTTATTGCTGATGTAGCAAATTGCAGTTGCAGTACATTTCCATGCACAAGTATGTGCACGTTTAAGGCAAGCAAGGTATCATATCTTATAACAATGGAGTTGTATCAAATCGTATATGGAATATGATGTACATATCCATAGAACAACTTTCTAGATTATAATAATTAAAACAAAGTACATAGGTATACAGTATTTGAGCTGATAAAACAAAATGAAATATGTCAATGGATTCGCTCTCTAAAGCTTTAGGATAACATAATATGTATATACTATTACTGACTGCACGCATGGTGTAGTGGCTCACCACTGCCTCTGCGCCGAGTGTTGTGGGTTCGAATCCCACACGGGACAAAAATTTATGTGATCCACAAATGGTCGTTCTGTGTCTGATTGTTCTGTGTGTCCATTGTTTGAATGTTTTTAAAGTACCCCGCGATACAGGACTTATTCCTAGTGCGGCAAATGCCAGTTTTCATAAATAATAAAATAAATAAAATTTAATTATAAGCTTACCATAGTCTCCAAGTTTGACGTGCACTTGTAGAGGCGCAGCGCTAAGTTCTACGGCGGCCGCCTCGTGTGCCGGCGGCATCTGCCACACCAGCACGTTCTCCGACTGACAACAAACAGAACATTACCACCGCATCTGCTAAAAGAAACGCAGAGATTCGACTTTATTTAAATCATTACGGAAGAGAAAAGACTGGCACTAAAAGTTTATAAGGCTAGTGTGAATGGGACAGTCGTAAGGGGCAGACCTAGGCGAACGTTTCTTGATCAGATCGAAGACGTTCTGGACAAAGGCCAGGTTAAGAGTACCTTAAATCGGCGAGCGTGTATGAGGAATGTGATGAAAGTGAATGAAGCCAGAGAAGTGTGTCAGGATCGTAGCAAATGGCAATCCGAAGTCTCTGCCTACCCCTCTGGGAAACAGGCGTGAATCTGTGTATGTATGTATTACTTGATTGTGGTAAAGGTTCAGAAAAACACTTTTTGGATGATTATTATGGCTGCCGGCAGCGCAGCGATGGCAAATGCAGTTACTGTGCAGGTTTTGGGTCCGAAGAGCAAAGTGATATTGGATTTTTCTGTCCAGAAATTGTCAGTACTAGTTTGGAACTGGGTCTGGTGAACTGCTGTAGACTCGTTTCATTTGTGGTGATTGTAAAATGGCTGTAATACGCCTTTGCTTACCCCTTCAGTGATATAGACGTGATATTTATTTTATAATATATTTAAATGTTTGAGTTTATTTATTTATTAACTTGGACATCGAGTAGTTGTTACATTAATGCTAATGCTTATTCTAACAAAAGAAACACTAATACTGTTACGTGACATCTCTCGGCATTGTAAGAAAGACTCGGCAGTTCCGTCTAATAATTTATTACACCGCCATCTATAGACATCTTACGGAAATACGTAGTGTGAGGTACGCGAAGGGTATAGAGTACGCTGGCACTTTCTCGAATCATCTTACTGTTTATATACCGGGTATAGCGTTACTAGAAAACTCTAGAAACGCTTTATCCGCGTATAAATAGAGCATACGCGCACCGCCGAGTCAGTTTACAATCGTAAGCGGTCAAGTGTTCATCGAAGCGAATGGAAGCGAAAATACTACGGAGTTTGAAGCAGTTACAGTGGAAAAAGTTTGGTATAGTGTTTGTTGTGTTTTAAATTTAATTGTGTGTTTGAATAAAACGTGTTTTATTCGGTAATATTGCTTGCATTCTTATCCGTCGAACTCAGCACGTAACAATACTAAAACTTAATGCATAACTTTATAAGGTGTCACATCATGCACCATTAAAGTAAATTGATGGTAGTACTTAAATCCTTAGACAATGCATTGATTGAAACAAAAATAAAAATAAATAAAAATGTTAACACGTTAGTGTTAGAGATATATAATTCCCAACTCATAGTATTCAACATTTTTGATATTATAGAAATGGCAAAAAATTGTTTTAAATTGGTTTTTGGCTGATGTAATAGTCTGGTTGAGTTATGATTTAATTCAATTTTAATTTCGAGTTTATATTAAAGGGACATATATCAACTGGTGACAAGTCACATTTTGCTGATTGATTGTTAATAAAAAGTCAGAATTTAAATGATATTCAAATTTTAAAATTATACATATGTTATTCCTTAGAATAATTTTAATTAAAAAACAGCGGTATAGTTTATTCTATACACAGAGGTCTCGCGGTCGATCCTATGAGATATATATTTCGAAATTAAATACTCGATTTAACAGTGCAGGCAAAATATTGTAATAAAACCATGCGATGGCCCAGTGTGGGTTGGCAGATTTCACACTCTGAAAACATTATGGAGAACTCTCAGATATATGGGTTTTCTTACGACGTTTTCTTTTACCGTTAAAGCAAGGGATAGTTAACAATTCAAACTTATTGAATGTTTAAATACCTACACATCATTTCAGTTTCAGATGTATTTAATTTTGGAGGATCACTTACTTTTAAGTCTCTATAGACGACTCTTCTTGCATGCAAGTATTCAAGCGCCCTCGCTACTTGCAGGGCAAGGGCGCGAGCTAGCCGGGGTCCACAACGTGCTCCACACTCGCGGTACGAACGGAGAACACCGTCCAAAGCTCCCTGGTAATAAATAAATTGAAATGAAGTACAGTAGTACTCCGAAATTATGCGAAAGGTGGGTGTGAGTGATAGCCGCATAAAACGGGGTAAAATATTGCGAATAAATAGAAATAATAAGAATTTAATAATTTAGTCAATTTATTTTTAATAAAATCTTCGTATACAAATATAAAATTACCAACTGGTGTTATTTGATGTAGGAGGTTTCATGCAATCTACGAAAGTAGTTTAACGACTCAAAGATTTTTCTCGATAAATTTCCTCAACTTTTAAACAATAGTGTGGGGACAATAAGTCTATAATAGATAATTGAGAGTTGGGCAACGTTGCATCAAAAGACGAATCGACGAGTTTAGAAAATCGCGTTACTAGTAGTACAGGTATCACTGTATTGATAATTAATCTTTTCGTACTTGCAAATGCGGCAAAGTGTTTATGTAGCAAATTTATATGTTAGAATCAAAATATAATTGTTAAGCATGTACTGCTAACAAGGTACTATTTTAAGACTATGGCGTGCTACAAGGCATTTGACAAGGTATACATCTGGGACCAACCTAGGGCGTGCCTCAAGCACAAATCTTAGACTGTATTAACACGTTAGGGTCAAGAATCAATAGCAAGGCGAGTGGTGCGACGCACACAGCCAGCTACGTAACATTTGGATGGACTCTCACAAGAAGCCTGTCTAAGACTTATGAACAGTTTGCCAGAGGACATTGTTCTAGGACCAACATATGTCATGTCACAAGGCACTGTCTTAGGGCCGTCCTACGGTATATTACTCAAGGATCATGTTACGGCATTTGACAAGGTATACATCTGGAATAATCCTACGGTGTGCGTCAAGTCATAAGTCTTGGACCGTATTAACACTTACGTTAGGTGCAAGAGCCAGTAGCAGAGCGAGTGGTGCGACGCACACGGCTATTAGCGGCACGACGTGTGCATGTTGTAATTGCAGCAGGATGTGCAGTTCCTGCCGCAGCCCGCAGTACGCGCGGCATGCTGATGATGTAGGCTCCCTCTCCCAACGAGACAGCGCTGCCTATACACATAAACATATTAATATAAGTTTAGAATAATAATATTACATTCAGATAACTTTATCTGAGAAATAAATATGGCGTAATTACCATACATATATTCATATTTTCTATACAAATGCTGTCGAAACGTCCAAGTTATCGAACGACTGAAAAATCGGCCCTTAGGAACAAAATGCGTAGCTAATTTAGTGCGTTTACGGACAGCAAACCGAAATCAGTCATATTAGCTAGTATTACAATATCCATCAATTATTAGCATTTAAAATAATATCTGTAATCTGTTTCGGCAATGAACTGTCTTATGTTATCCTTGCGTTTATTTTAGTGAACTACCCAGCAATCTAAATAAATATGTATAGGCGTTTACTTGTTTTGGACATATAAAACCACATAGACATAGCATCATTGCTATTTGTATCCTGCAAGTTGAGTGGTTCCTTAGTTAGTTGGATGTGTGTTATCCGCACTTGGCCCCACAATTAGGCCTTTGTGCGTAAGTGACCGACGCAAAAAATTGTTCGGTTACTCATACCACCTCAGCTTCATCCAGAAAGATAACAGAGGACCGATGTTGTGCAGAACCATCTGCATCGTTTCTGTATTGTTTAGTAGTTTCGCCCGTTGGTTGTTCATGTTTTTATAATGTAGGAGCACGAGAGCTGGTGTCTCCTCGGTTTCCATGCAGCCTCTACATAAGGAGTTGTTACTGATGTGGATGTTGAATAGGTGTTTGTTGAGCGAGTAGTAGCAGCCTGTTAGTAAGGTGGCATCGATTTTCCCTTGTGGAACGTACCAGTTAGCGCGACAGATGTTAGCCTAAGGTTGTGGTGGTTCCGAGCGGTACCTTGTAGGCGTGGTGGGCGGAGGCCGGCGCGCTGGCGGGCGGCGGCACGGGCTGCAGCGCCTTGAGCGCCACGCGCGCGTCGCGCCAGCGCGCGCACAGCACGGTGCCGAACGCGCCGCGCCCCGCCACCGCGCCGCGCGAGATCTGCTCCCAGCGCGCGCGCCGCGACTCCTCGATGTCCAGCAGCAGCTGCAATACCATCGACCTTCACTTCCTACATGTCCAAAAACTACCATGCTAACATAGGTAGCATAGGCGGGCCCAGTTCTATACCTAGACATTTCTGTCCCATGTCAAATGCGTCAAACTTAAAACACAACTAGCCTTTGTTCGTTGCTTCGTTCGCGAATAGGACTTTTTCTGGATGAAATGTGCTTTTCTGAAACCGTGACAACGTGTATGCGAAATTTCAGGACGATCAGGCGAGAAGTAAAACCGTAAACAACAATTCCATCAACAATCACTTGCTATAATTGTAAGAGCTGCCATGCTAACATAGAACTGAGAATATCTGTCGTATATCAAGCGACAAATAGGTCAAACATATAAAACGTAAATTATGCAGTAGGGCTTTCGTGGACGGTACCACACAGGCGCAGAAGGGATAAGGCACAGCCGCAATTAAAATGTTATAGAAGAGGAAGAAGGGTGTAAGGTGTCCCATATACCATCTTAGGGGCTCAAGCCAACCTCACTTACTCGTGGTGAACCCTGCTAAACAACAAACAAGGTAAAACTGGCAACCCACCAAGCCGCATCGGACCAGCGAGGTGGGCTTAAGGTCCGCACCTTCATATGGATGAACAAACCCCTGCATAGGCCCCGGGTGCCAGACGACTCCGAGAAAACTGGTAATGGCGATAACCGAATAACCATTGGAGTCAGGAGTACTAAGAATCCCCGGGCGTTATTATCGCCTTCCCGTCGAAACAACTTGGCATGTTTAATAGACACCGATAATCTCAACATCTTGACCTACAATGTTCGCACTTTACTTAAAGATAAACGATTATTAGAGCTGGAAAATGCAATTAATGATATTAAATGGGATATCATAGGTCTTCTGAGGTAAGAGAGGGTGAAGAAACTGTGGAAAGAGACGACTGCATATTCTACCATTACGGAGCCACCAAAGGACAGTACGGTGCATGTTTTTTGGTATTTTACATTCTTTGGAATGACAAGAATTTCAGTTATTCTGAGAGAATTGCGATATTAAAATTCCGACTAACTCCGAAACACAATCTTACAGTAATTCAAGTTTATGCATCAACATCTGCACACAGTGATAATGAGGTAGACGATTTTAACGACCTTCTAAACAAGGCTTGCGACGAGCCAAGAACTTGGAATATAGTACTTGGTGACTTGAACACACAAATAGGCCAGAGATGATTATGACAATGAAAAAATGTTTGGGCTGTAAGGCATAGGCCATCGCAACATGCGTGGCACTCGTTTACGCACTGCGCTCTACAACATGCATAACTGACGTAGGTGTTAAATTCGCCAGGCTGAAGTGGGACTGGGCTGGACACATCTACCGCATGCACCCAGAGAGATGGGCACAAATTGTGACCAATTGGGTGCCAAAAGACAGTCGATGGCGACGGGGCAGACCTAAACGGAGATGGTGAGATGACTTGGACGTCTTCGAAAGGGACTGGCAGGGAATGTGTTCGGATAGACTCGTTTGGAAATTCAAGGAAGTCTTTTGCCCAGCAGTAGGACATAAAAAAAGGCTAAAGAAAAAAAAGAGAGGAGTAGATACAGCAAAGTGGATCATTACAAAGTTCAATTTTGTTGTGATAACAGGTCCACTACATAAGTACTGTATCACAAGCGGCATGCTTTCCATGACTCTTGCTTTAGCTTAGCGCGGGCAACGATGCGACATGTTTCACACCGCTGTCGCCACGCCGCTCGTGGGCTTTCTTATATTTTTGTATCACTAATCCTATGTAGACATTGTAAATTATTGGCACTACACTTTCATTCATTATATCATCTCTACTCACCGTATCCGGTGCCACGTGCCTAAGTTCAATCTCGTCGTGGCGCGCACAGTGCAGGCGGCGTCCCGTGCACGCGCACAATATGCACTGCTCCACGGTCCAGGCTGTGGCTATCGAGTAGGTAGGCGATGAGTCGTTCATCACGCCTTCCACTGAACCAAGGCGGGAGGAAGCTGCAAAGACGGCGTAGATTTTAGATTTGACATATGAAGTAACGTAGAACTAAATATAGATTACTAAGTAAATATAAATGGAATGACTAATAATGTATCACAAGGCTCTGTGTTAAGTTTGCCTTAAGGGCGTGCCACAAGGCACTGTTCGAGGTCCATCTTAAGGACCTGCCAAAGGCTTTAGGTCTGTTCTTCAGGCGTATTACAAGGCACAGTCAAATTTAAAGATGAAGTTAAAACTCTTTATTTCCATAAAAATATGTAAACAATTCTTGGACACGTCAATTAATTAATATTTTAATAGAAAATAGACGGAAATAAAAATTTTGCGTGGAAAAAGACCTGTTCATCAGTCATATATTCGTATTAAAGCGTGCTATAAAAACACAATATAGTTCCGTCCCTTGGCGTGCCTTTGGCACCATAATAGAAACGACTAATGCCTGTGCCAAGGCAACGTTTTAAATCCATCTTAAGGGCCTGCCAAAAGGAACCATCTTTGGCCTGTCCTGAGACGTACTATAAGACTCTGTCCTAGGTCCATTCTTCGGGCGTGCCACAGGGAACTATCCTAGGTCCATCTTAAGACGTACAAAAAGGCACTACCCCAAGATCTACGGCATTTCTGAATAAATACCTACATATTATATATCCACATAAAAAATTACAGTTCTATTTTACCGCTAAGAATAAAATATAGTAGTAATCAATTTATTACTATCGTCAGTTGGGTTTTATGCCTTTATGTCCAAATATTAGGACTGTAAATGTGGCTCACCATTAGATTCAGCGCCGACGCCACTGTCACCGTCTGATGTACGTGACTCCTCGGAGAGACGAAGACGTCGCGGTTCAGCCGCGCCCAGGTCCAGTCTACGGAACACCTGATACAAAAAGAAAACAATATAATATAGAAGGTATTTCTAGGCCATTTCTCTAGGAAAGCGGTATTTGGGAAGGACCTTCGTCTTTCAGAAGATACATTTTGTTTTGTATTCCTGCGGTGAGTGGTTTTGCTCAAGAAGATACTCTGCAGATGTAACATACTGTCTACCTTGAACTGATAGCGCAATGAAATTTCTCATGCGGAGTCAATTCAATAAAATTGATATTTGTTATTGTTATTAATACTTTTTGGTATAACTAAGCCGAATTGTGGATTCGACACCCACACGGGACAAAAGTTTTTGTGATACTCCATTTTGTGTCCGTTGTTTGAATGTTCGTTAAGTCTCCAGCGATTCAGTGACCACTCCTAGAGCACGACTTGCCCTTCTAATGATTGTTTCAAAGCTGGGTGTTCTTTGTGTCCGTTGTTTGAATGTTTCTAAAGTTCCCCACTATCATTCCTAGAGAAGAAGCTGTCTTTTTAGAGTTCGATAAAAGTCTTATACGACAGCTTTGTCCGTCCGTCCGTCTGTCTGTTATACAAATTTCAACTCAAAAACTGTAAGAGCTAGAGACTCGCGTTCAACGCCATTCGACTCAGCATAGTCGATATACTCCCGAAATGACTATGACCTTTGACGTCTGACCTCAAGGTTACGTGATACCATCTTTCAATTCAAGAACCGTAAGAGCTAGAGACTCGCGGTCAACGCCATTCGACTCAGCATAGTCGATATACTCCCGAAATGACTATGACCTTTGACGTCTGACCTCAAGGTTACGTGATACCATCTTTCAATTCAAGAACCGTAAGAGCTAGAGACTCGCGGTCAACGCCATTCGACTCAGCATAGTCGATATACCCCCGAAATGACTATGACCTTTGACCTCTAACCTCAATGGTCACGTGATACCATTTTTTCGAACTCTAAGATTTACGGCAATTCATGCCCGTTTCTCACTTGTTTATGAGTAGAACGTACCTGAGCGATGTGTTCTTGATCCGGTGGTGGCGGCGGGGCTGATGGTGTGGTGTTCCGCAGACACTCGGGGCACGGCACGATGCGGGTGATGAGGCACCTACCCTCAGAAGTGTGGACGAAACGGGTACCTGTGATCATTGAAAAGTACAATACTATAATATCATCTGTTTATAAATTGTCTTTATATGTTGTTAAGTCATTAAGTGTAGCAACCGCATTAATGGAAAAGAATATTAATTATAGTAACCAGATATTTCTCGTGACCTCACTCGCGTTAATTTAGTTTCTGCAATTAATTTCTGACCTTCTAAACCAGTATTTTTCCTGGATAAAAGGTACCCTTTGTAGTTTTCTGTACCCTGACAACGTGTATGAGAAATTGCATGATTATCGGTCAAGTAGACAAGGCGTGAAAGCGTAACTAACCGTACCTCTGACTTTTTGAAATTAAGTATGTGCGTATTAAATAGTTAATTGTGGTTCATTTCAACGGCGAAGGAAAACATCGCGAGGAAACCTGCATGTCGGAAAGTTCTCCACAATGTTCTCGATGATATGTGAAGTGCGCCGGCCCGCACTGAGCCAGCGTGGTGGACTATGGCCTAACCCTTCTCACACTGAGACAAGGCAGTGAGACAGTTCATACACAGGTCTAATATTCTGTTATTATAAAGATATATTACGGTAACACTTGTTGGTCTCCCACTGAGCAGCGATAGCTCAGTGGGGAGACCAACAAACTGCAATGCAGGGTCTCGGGTTCGAACCCACGTCGAGCACCTCTGACTTTTAAAAGTCATATGACTTTTCGAAATTATGTGCGTAATGATTGACAATTATCGCCTGCTCCGTGCCTCGGAGAGCACGTGAAGCCGTCGGTCCCGGCTGCCATGAACATCTATGGCAGTCGTTATTGGGAGAGTGTCGACACAAAAGATCCCACTGGGTCGAATTGTCACCGGTCTGCACTGACTGGCCCCCACATAAGATACATACATACATGGTAACACTTACCAAGCGAAGGATACCAGTCTTCTAGCAGCAAATCTACGTGATCTGATACTAGAGCTAACACTTTGGCTAACATCTCAGGGTTCGGTTCTAGGCTGATGCTCTGCAAAACAATAGAACAGTACACATTATTTTAGGGTCTACAAAGTAAAGGAATCTACGACCCGTAAATAGTCCATCTCTGGAATCAGCACACACTTTTATTCTTGGTACATATTAAAAAACAAAAATATATCCCACGGATTTACTCAGGAGAAGCAACGGAGATAACATACATACATACATAGATTCACGTCTGTTTCCCAGAGGGGTAGGCAGAGATTACGGATTTCCATTTGCTACGATTCTAACACACTTCTCTGGCTTCATTCACTTTCATCACATTCCTCATACACGCCCGTCGGTTCAAGGTGCTCTTAACCTGGCCTTTGTCCAGAACGCCTCCGATCTGATCAAGAAACGTTCGCCTAGGTCTTCCTCTTGCGACTGTTCCATTCACGGAGATAAATAAGTAATATTATTATTGTGAAAGTTTGTTACGCAATCTTACCGGAATAGCTAAACAGATTTTGATATGATTTGACACTTTATTACATAATTTTGAAAATTGTTACTCTACTACTACTGTTAAATTTTACTAATTTTTAAGCTAATTAAATTATTATTAAAACTATTTAGATTTAATTTAATTTTACACTTTGAGTCTCCCCGTGACCATGGCTGCTGAAAAGCAACCGAAACGTCGGGGAAAGTGTAAAATTAATTTAAATATAAATAGTTTTAATTATAATTTAATTAGCTCATATATATATATATATATATTTGACTTTGATTTTGAAATAGCGTTCCTTTTATATTCTATTAATATATTATTAAATTGACCTGTCCTAGAATTACCACCAAATTTTTTTGAAAATTTAAAATTTTTTGACTTTTCTAAAATAAGAGTAATATTTTACCTGATATCCAGAGATGGGCAGGCCATCATCCCTCCTGACCACACACACTTGCGCCGGCAGCAGGATCTCGATACACGCTGAGGTTTGCACGTCCATCTCACACCACGCGCCCTCCTGCTTCACCCGGAACCTGACAACACCGGCAATATCAGCACTGTACTGTGCAGAACGTGTAGTGGCAGACGGTCTGAACGATGGTAAACGGTAATGTCTTCCAGACAGAATTTCGGTCACGGCGGCCAATCTTGACGGAGACTGGCCATCTGCGCAGGAGATATTATAGTGCACAAGTGTGTGCGCAAACACAAGTCCACTCTCTGTTCCCTAACTCTAAAGATCCGATGGGCGGTTGATCCGACACGAGCAGAGAGAGATCAGGCGCAGGACCAACGGTTTTGTGCTTTCCGAGGCACGGGGGTGTTTATCACCGCCAACTTCCTAACTTCGGGCTAGGTTAGAAAAGCCCAGTAACTTTTTGTTAGCCCAACCCAGGATTTGAACCCGAGACCCCATGCACAGCAGTCGCATTTAGTACCGCTGCGCCACAGAGGCAGTCAACGGTTAGCTAATTATGTATAAACTTGCTAACCCGCGCAACTTCGTCTGCTTCACATAAGAGAATTTTCCCCGTTTTTGCAACGTTTTTCATTGATGCTCTGCTCCTATTGGTCGTAGCGTGATGTTATATAGCCTATAGCCTTCCTCGATAAATGGGCTATCCAACACTAAAATAATTTTACAATTCCAACCAGTAGTTCCTGAGATTAGCGCGTTCAACCAAACAAACAAACTCTTTAGCTTATAATATTAGTATAGATGAATAAATAAACTGCTTTATCGCAGGGCTTTTACTCAAAAACCCTCTGTATACTGGCTATTTATACATAGTACTCACCGAACATTCTGGTATGCATGTTCCATGTCATCGTCCTCAGCTCCTGGCAGCAGAGCATCTCTCTTCGGAGGTATGTGCCTGAGCTGCAATAACTGCAACTGTCCACAGCACACCTTGGCGCCCAACTCCCAGAGCTTCCAGCCCCATGACAGCTCTAAAGCCTTCGACAGAGTGTCTTCTGACTCCAACTGTAGAAGAAACACAAGCCTATTATTACTAACTAGCTTTCTTCTAGGGCTACTTTCGACTTACCTACTTTTACTTCGAGCTTCATTTGCGTAAAAGTACGTTACGTTAGATGTAACAGGGCGTCACCCAGTAGTCGTTGCTGGGTCTTTCCTTACTGAATTGGGCTCTGCTGGGTGGGTCGCTGATATAATTTTAGTTCAAGTGACCCAACCAACATCCAAAAACAGCGAGTTGACACAACGTGATGGTTGTAGTCGGTAGGCCCGAAATCTTGGGAGAGCCCAACATTGCCCTCTCGCCTCCCCACATGGCGAAGGGGTATGAGTGAGTGAGTTTCTTGCAGGATTCTTCTCATAGGCTCACCCTTTGCCTGAACCTAGCAACTAACCTAACTTTTACAAATTATACACCTAAACCTTCCTCATGGATCACTCTGTCTATTGGTGAAAACCGCATTAAATCCGTTCAGTAGTTTTGTGTTTAACGCGAACAGACAAACAGATACGGTAGAGGACATTGTTTTATAATAATGTAGTGATACGCCACTGTTTCGTCTATGGTTTAATAAGGTTCTTTTCAATACGTTACCTCAGGCGGTAGTTTATAAAGTGCGTATGGCGCCGTGCAGTCTGCGAGCTGAGTGTCCGCCAGCAGCCGAGCGCACAACCGCGCCCAGAACCCGCACGGCACGTACGAGAGCAGCAGCAATCGCCGCAGGGGACGTCCCACACAGCGACCGTAGATAGTCAGGTTCAGAGACGAGTCCTCTGTGGTACAACATAACAATAGTGATTGAAATCAGAATCAGATAGATGTGTCTTTACCACAATTAGGTTGAACAAAAAAGTGTCGACAGCAAAAAGAGTGAACTCACACATTACACTTATATAAAAGAGAAGAAGGCGCTCATAGCCAGTTGCACTCACTGCTCGCACTAAGCAACGTTGGGTGCGGTCAGTCTATAGATGGGTGACCGCTTAGTGGTATTTCATCTGAGCGTCTCCGTGCTTCGGAGGGCACGTAAAAAGTCGATCCCGGTTGTTGTCAAATTGACAGCAGTCGTTAAGCCATGTCAGAGGCCTACGGGCGGTTTGAACAACTCTTGACAACAGGTTGACCACTGACCACACGAAAAGAAGAAGAAGAAAAGAGAACGGCGTGCCGGTCCTGTCACTGGCAGAACATCTCCTCCAGTGCAGCAAGTCAACCTTTAGATGACGGTCAAACCATCCGAAACTAGGTGGAAGGAAAGGCAGCGTATTGAAGACTTCTGCCTTTGCCATCAGAAATTCGTCTGCTAAGCGTGGCAATTATGGCAATATGTTTCCTCAGTGATTAACTTTTTGGTGTCCACCGCGGCAACAATCGCTTGATATGATTGATATGAATATATCACACTCTTAATAAAACAGCGACTTAACTCGAAATTTGAAAGTAAGGCAATTTGGACTCTAATTGTATATGTTAAATTCTAATATTATGTTTGTGTTAAATCATTGCAATAGAGTTCAAATTTGTTTAATCCAAAATATTGAGATAAGTCTCTGTTTTATTAAGAGTGCGATATGTATAAGCTTTATTCCTAATTGTTAAGTAGTACCTACGTCACCAAAAGATTAAGTTACATAATTATGTATACGTGAAAACTTATAATTGGCCATATTTGGCTATTAATTTTCTAACTGTGTTTACGAGCTGTAAGGTTTACAAAAATGATAAAATAAAATAAAATATAAATAATGCTGGCGCCATCGATAGAGACAGTTGGATTGCCAAGCAGTTCGCTTTAACGGTGAAGGAAAACATCGTGCAGAAACCTGCATGTCTGAGAGCCCGCTATAATGTTCTCAAAAATATGTTAAGTCTGCCAACCTGCACTGGGCCAGCGTGGTGGATAATCGCCAAACCCTTCTCACACTGAGAAGAGGCCCGTACCCAGCAGTGGCATAGCTTAATACGGGGCTGATATTATTATTATTTAATCCTCCATGTCATCGAAAATAAGATATGTTATGCAAAGAGATGATACGTATTTAGGTAAGCAAGAGATATTTTTTCTTTTTTTAAAAAGGCGCTCATTTCCAGTTGCAATCACTAACCGATAAACGATTAGCGAGGTTAAGCAACGTTGGGTGCGGTCGGTCTGTAGATGGGTGACCGTTTAGTGGTATTTCATCTGAGCGTCTCCGTGCTTCGGAAGGCACGTAAAAAGTCGGTCCCGGTTGTTGTCAAATTGACAGCAGTCGTTAAGCCATGTCAGAGGCCTACGGGCGGCTTAAACAACTCTTGTCAAATAACCTAATTGGCTAATAACCACACGGAAAAAAAAAAAAAAGCAAGTGATGAATATGAGGGTAGAGGGACAAAAAGGGAGAGGAAGCCCAAGGAAAAGATTGATGGACTGTGTGAGGATGGATATGAAAGGGAAAGGGGTAAGTGATCAGATGACGGGTGACAGAAAAGTATGGAAGCGAAGGACATATTGCACCGACACCAAATAAATTGGGACCAGGGCAAGAGGCTGATGATGTCATCAAAAATAAGCAAAGCAATCAAAAGTGCTTACGCGATACTTGTACGACCATTGCAATATTTTACTTACGTATCAACGTCGGTGAATCAGTACCTCGATGATCAGGTAACGGAGTAAGCACCCCAGGCCAAGTTCTTCTTGGAGTTCCTCTGGTGGATGATGACCAGGAACGGGACCTAACAGGCAGCTGTGAATGGAAGATTAATGCTAATAGCAGCAAGCCAATATTATCCCATATTTTCTTAAAAACCATTGTCTCATTTTCTTAAACATTTGAATCATCACCACTCACTTAGACATTGCCTACTGTAATCATTGTTTCATCTCGAGGTCCCTGTTCCAGTTTTTAGAAGACTATTCCAGAGATAGGGATATGTCCTGTGTCGCTTGAAACTTTTACAAACATTCAAACAGCGGACACAAAAAGCACCCAGATTCAAAACGACTATTTGTGTATCACATTTTTTTTCTCGTATCGAACTCACTGTAGTCGGCGCAGTATCAGTGGCAAGGCGTCCACCTAAACCACTAAGCACCATCCGTGAAACGATTCAAATTATTTATTAAATGTGTGAACAAGGATTTATAGTTATGCCGAGCTTGGGTGCTTTCTGTACCATGACTATACCATGTATTAACAAATAATACGTATCAATCAATCAATCAATCAATCAGCCCACCGCAGTCCACTGCTGGACATAGGCCACTCCCATTTTACGCCACAACATCCGGTCTTCCGCCTTCCGCATCCAGTCTGACCCAGCTACCTTTTTTAGGTCATCGGTCCACCTGGTCGGGGGGCGTCCTACCTTACGTTTGCCAAGTCACGGTCTCCACTCTAGGACTCGCTTGCTCCAACGGCCATCGGTCCTTCTACAGATATGGCCAGCCCATTGCCACTTCAGCTTGCTTAATAATACGTATAGTGACCAAAAATATATGTTTTTTTTTATTCTATTTTAAATTTTAAGTTCTCACTCTTTAAATTAAACTACTCTTCTTCTCTCTTAGCCTTTATTATTCCCAAGTCACTTGGGGTCGGCTTTTCTGGTCTAACCGGATTTGACTGGATATCAGTTTTTACACGGAGTGGCTGCCACCTGATCTCCGCAACCTGAAGGCTAACGATACCCTAAGGCTAGACCAGTGTCAGGATATTAGAGGGCACTAACTTCCCAATAACGACTGCCATAGATGTTCATGGCAGCCGGGACCGACGGTTTAACGTGCTTTCCGAGGCACGGAGCAGGCGATAATTGTCAATCAATACGCACATAATTTCGAAAAGTCATATAACTTCCGAAAGTCAGAGGTGCGCGACGTGGGTTCGAACCCGAGACCCTTATATTTGACTGTCTCCATGGCGCAGCGGTAGTGAATACGACTGCTGCGCATGAGGTCTCGGTTTCGAAACCCAGGTCGAGGCAACAAAAAGTTATTGGGTTTGGGTTACCCTGTGCCTCGAAAAGCAGGTAAAGCCGGTGGCCGGTGGTTCTGCGCCTGATATCTGTCCGGTCGTGTCAGATTACCACCCTATCAGATCATGAGGGTAAGGGAACAGAGAGTGCACTTGTTGCGCACACACTTGAGCACTATAATATCTCCTGCGTAGTTGACCAGTCTGCGTTAAGACTGACCGCCGTGGCCGAAATTCGATCTGGAGGTTTATTATTATTATGATTACACCTTTTTGATACACGCTGAACAGATAATGCTTGGTTACCTGAGGGGCACTGGGTTCATGATGCGGCAGCAGAGGGGGAACTAGTAGGAGTCGGGCATCCCAGCACAGCGCTAGCTCGAACTTGTTCAGAAGGGAGACCCCGAGAGAGGATGCCTCGTCCCCCCGTGCTAGCAGAGGGGACGCCTTGAAAACGTGCGCTAAATCCTCAATCTTCATAATACCTGGACAACAACATTATAATTACTAAAAACGAAGAATACTTTGAGCTCATTCTGCGTAAATAGAAACACCAATGATTAAATTATGTTCGGGTACTTGGAAATAACGACACTGGAACATTGAGACAACTACCATCTTAGTCGCCCCGTGACCATGGCTGCTGAAAAGCAACCGAAACGTCGGGGAAAGTGTAAAATTAAATATAAATAGTTTTAATAATAATTTAATTAGCTTAAAAATTTGTAAAGTTTAATAATAGTAGTAGTATAACAGTTTCTAAATTATGTAATAAAGTGTCAAATAAACAACCCGATAAAATCCGTATATAGTAGTTTAATTTCAATATTATAATAGAGTTTATATATCATCCCTGTATATAAACTCCCTGCTGGGCACGGGCCTCTTATCAGTGTGAGAAGGATTATACCATAGTCCACCACGCCGTCCCAGTCCGGGTTGGCAGACTTCACATATATTTGAGAACATTATAGGCCCTGTCAGATATGCAAGAGACCCGTAATTAACAATTTTATACGCTTCGAGAAGTCAGAGAGGTGTGCCTTAGGATCGAACCCGAAACGTCTGCGTGGCAATCTAACAGTGGGAGACAGACTAGGCTTCTAATTATTGAAATATTTAATTCTTTGACTCCATTTAAAGTCTGCATCTATTTCAAATTGAAGTAATGCACAAAATTTCCATATACAAAAGGAACAACTTAGGAATTTCTATGCAAATTATCCAACTCATGAACTACCTAAATGGGAAATTCTATCAAAGTACGCTCAACAATTCAAACGTAACAAAAATCCGAACCATAGTTCTGTGGCTGTTTGTACTCACCATTGTTAGCAAACGGGTTGATCTCCCGGACGGTGACAACATGCGCGAGCACGTCACACAGCCACTGCGGCTTCAGGAAGTACAGTTCCTTGAGGGTCGCATCGTCGTAGTGTAGTAAGACCCCTGGAAACAAAACAGATTTTTATTTATTAAGAAGTTTTTCTTTAGCCATACAAACGTCAACGCATTTAGTCTTTAAAAATAAATATGTATAATATTAGCCCTGTATACAATCTGTCCCAATGCTGGGCACGGGCCTCTTCTTAGTGTGTGCGGAGTGAGGACATAGTCCACCACGCTGGCCCAGTGCGGGTTGGCAAACTTTACATTAAATATTTATATTAAAGTCTGGCAACCCGCACTGGGCCAGCTTGATGGACTATGGCCTTTCTCACACTGAACAGTATGAAAAACTCTTAGACATGCAGGTTTCCTCGCGATGTTTCCTTTTACCAATAGTGCGAGCCATAATTAAATATTTAATACGCACATAACTTTGAAAAGTCAGAAATGCGTGCCTTGGAATCGAAGTCGAGACCTCTGCGTGGCAGTTCAATGGTCTCCCATTAGACTATCGCTGCTTATAAATACAGTTATAGAAAACGTAATGCGCAACCATTTTCCAAAACGTCAATTAATTTTACAAATTAAAATGGATTAAATTAAATTTTTAAATTAGCTGTATTTTTTATTTACTGCAGTCAGACATTACCGTTCTCGTGTAAGAACATGGTTGCTTGGTGTAGCTCGGCCGCGTCACGGAACATACGGTGGTTCTTCTGTTGCATGTACTGCGTTACCTGCCAACAATATATCAATATATATATATATATATATTCACGCTCGTATCCCTGAAGGTACTTATATAAGGTACCGTTAGCCTTCGGGTTGCGGAGGTCAGGTGGCAGCCGCTCCGTGTAAAAACTGATATCCAGTCAAATCCGGTTAGACCAGAAAAGACGACCCCAAGTGACTTGGGAATAATAAAGGCTAAGAGAGAAGATCCCTGAAGGTACTTCTACAGGAATGTGTTTTATATACTGCGCTAGTTATGCTTAGAACCTAAAGTTCTAAGTATATTCCGCTAGGATTCTTATAAAAAAGTGTGAGAACAATTTTTTATTCACAAAAAGTATTTATTGCCCTTTGTTGGTCTTGATCCACCATCCAATTTCATACGACATCAAATGTTGCAAAGATGATAACATAGATGTCGCTATTATTAATATTCATATGATGAAATTGGCTTTAATTATCTGTGGTAGCAGTTCTGTTTTATCGATAGTGTGGAGCTGATTTACCAAGTTGCTTTTGATATATCACAGATGGAACTGATGGAATTGATGTAGTGTGATAGGGCAAAAATTTAAAATATTTTTCTTAACGAAATGTTCAAAGGGGCAAGTCCATTGTTGACCAGTAGGCACAATACCAAAATAGATGCTAAGAATTTCTATTACAAAATTGACCCTCGGACCAAGATCATAGGTAAATATACAAGCAGAGATATGGCTGCACATTTATTTACATATAAAATCAAAATAACTCTTTTTGTGCAATCAGTACCAAAATTGGTTGCACACTAAGGAAGTAATTAATATTTTATAATAATAAAATATTACGAAATTGTCGACATGTGGCGTGTGGACTCGGCGACCATTGTGCCGATAGTCATTACAGTCAATGGTTTAATACCTAAGAGCCTCGACCACCACCTGCAGAGGCTCGCGTTAGATGGCTGGATCAAGCCCTTGATGCAAAAGGCAGTACTACTCGACACGGCGCGTATTGTGAGGAGATTCCTCTCTCTGGGGCCCTAACCACCGGCAGCTTAGACCCTGTTTCCGATGTCGGTGGGTCATTGCAGTTTTTATATTTTTAAATATGTATAGTATTTATATTTATATTTAAAATGTAATTATTAGAAAAAAAGAGTAATAAAGAAAATAATAATAAACATTTAATTCAGAATCATCCATATTTTGTTAGTAACAATAACTTAAAAACTATGGTAGTTATACAATTATTAAAATAATTCATGTATCTTCCTGCTGCACCGGCCAAGCCGCTATGACTACAGGTCCAGTGCAACAGGAAGGGACAGTCTGGCCTATCACTGATCACCTTCAGGATACTGTTGTTGCTCCGGCGAATCCTTTGCATCAGAGATGCTTTGATTTTAGGCTATAAGAAAATGACGAAGAAAATGTCCATATATATCTGGGCCCAGTTGTTATCATAATCAAAGTAGCCATAATTGAAAGAGAATATAATAACAAGTCGTGACCAAAAATTTTGTGATATTTCGCTTCCCAGGAATTAAGTTATATAAAATGCAATGGTACAGTTCACACAGCGATCCATGTCGTCAATATCCAATTCAGAAGCGTAATCAGTTGTCCAATATGAAGTGCCAGGTAATTCTAAGTCACAAAATCCGTCGAACAGTCCTTTAGCAAGCCAAAGTCGTGGGGTAAAGCAAACAAAACAAGAAAAATACGTGCGCACTCATAAGAAACAAACCGAACGAGTGTTGAACTTGATTTTGACATTAGCCGTTAAACTTGTCAGTCGGTGACCACAGATAATTAATAACCAAAAAACGATTTTCAATCGATTGAGTTTTATTATTATCATTCAATTATAGAACATATATTTTTGAGATTATACCGATTTAATAATACTCGATAGTAAATAATTAGAGTTGCATATCTTTTTTTTTTCTTTTTTTTTTTACTTGGGGGAATGCATGACGCATACCCCTCCGCGGGGGCGGGCGGAGGGGTTATGTCGGACTCGCCGGGGTAAAAGAAAGAAGTTAAGAAGAAAATGTACCTCCCGGAATACCGACTAAACCTACCACGGTGTTCCTCGACAAAACCACTATCGACGGGGCCGCGCGAATCACTTTCGCATGCGGTCGCGACCCCGCCGATGTTTCGGCCCGCCGTATGAAACGGCAGGCCACTACACGAAAGATCTACCCAAAGGCACTTCTAACACTCCCTACTGTCCCCCCTAGAGGGGAGACGGACTCGAAACAGAGTTGCATATTAATCGATTATTGGTTAACTTAATTTAATATAACTTTCTCGCTTTCTATGAAGAAATATTCTAACATGTTTTGGTGGTAAGTACCTAAAAATATAACAAATTTTTTGGTATCAATTACAATGTGATAACTGGTGGGCCCAGGGGTTCTCACCCTCCTTTCAATTGTATGGAAACCCTAATCCATAGACTAATAGTGAAGCAGTGATTATAATACATCTTGTCTATGAAAAAATCTATAGTGCACTGTCTCCTACATTCGAACGTCTATCGCACTGTACTTGCCTAACGTTGTACATATCTAAAGTAATTGTAATATATCTTGCATAATTTAATAAACTGGCCTATTATTTTCAACAAAAAAAATAGAGTCGATCTGTAGATCATACATTTTCTTACAGTAACAGTCTAAAATAAAAATCAGGACAACGATTGTTTGTTTAATATTGTCTTCTGTTTACGCGAATATTATTCATTGAAATTAAACTACTATATACGGATTTTATCGCGTTGTTTATTTGACACTTTATTACAACATTTTGAAACTGTCGCAACTGTTCATACAAAATCTACAAATATTCCATTAAATTCCGGTAAGAACTGGGTTTGGGTCAGGTGCTGCACTTCCATATTTCCAATTTGAAACTGTCACAACTGTGACAGTTTCAAAATGTTGTAATAAAGTGTCAAATATAAAATCCGTATATAGTAGTTTAACTTCAATGATTGTGTTTGTTACGTTTTCACGGCTCAACCCTGCAATCAAGAAAACTTAGCGCTTCATGAAGGTAGTTGTAACCACTTACCAGTCTCCTGTACTCGTCATGTCTTAGAACAGGCTCTCGAAGGTCGGCGGCCAGCGCCGTCACACATTCCTCGAGTGCGAGGTACGTAGCCGGGATGCGTTGTTCCAACAACGGCTCTTTACTACCTGTTATAATCATTTAATTGAATTAATATAATATTTAATACACAGATGTATCTACATACTAATGTTATAAAGATAAATCATCTGTATGTTTGTTATTTCTAGTGACTGAGATGCAGGTATATTATAATATAATAATAATATTCTACCACATACACACAACACCATCTAGCCCAAACTAAGCAGAGCTTGTACTATGGGTACTAGACAATGGAAAAACATACATATATACTTTTTTTTTTGTAAGTACATACATATTATACATAGAAACACCCAGACCAAGACAAACATCCATGTTCATGCTCACAAATGTTTGACTTGTACGGGAATCGAACCCGCGACCTCAGGCGTGGCAGTCGGTTACACTAACCACTACGCCATCGAGTCGACAATATGTATTATTCTTAACTATATTAACATTGTATTTGAATTTAGCACTACACATGAACAGAAATGTATCACACAATATGCCACTTAATGGAAAACTGAATTAATAATACTATCTATATATTATTTATAAATATTAATCACTAGTTTCCTCGCAGCTTCGCCTTCGTACGTCTAGGTTAGAGATGGTTAGTAACAGTTCTTATTTCTGGATAAAAGTACTTTATGTTCTGTTCTGTAACCCTGACAACGTGTATTCAAAATTTCATAACGATTGGTCGAGTAGTTTAGACTGCACCGAGTGAAATGTGCCAAAACAGGCGGTCACAGTTAAGTGAATAAAATCAATACTTTTTGTTTAATATAAATATAAAATATACATTTACCATAACAATGAATGTGTTTACAATTACTCCGTGTAAAAACTTAAAATAATTAATATTTTCGCCTACAAAATTACGTAAATTTGCACGAAAAATGCAAAAACGTAAGCTCGTGTTACGTGATTTTTAGATTGTAACAGTAGAAATATATTCTATTTTACAGCTTAAACGAAACGTAAATAGTTATATTATAATTTGTCCGTCCTAAATATTTAAGTAATTGGTTGAGAATAAAGTTACATATTTATCAAAAAAGCACTTCAAATCCTCCATACAATTCGACTATGGCGGCCGCGCGCCGATTTGAATATGCGCCGCACGAGCTCTGTCATTATCTGTCTTACGCTCGGCGCAGTCTTAACGCCTGAAAGCGTAACAAACAAACTCACAATCGTATTTTTTAATTTTATATTTATTTATTACAAACATAAATACAAATCTTGTCAATTTATTCTTACTAATATTACATATGGAATCCGTAGTCTCTGCCTACCCCTCTGGGAAACAGGCGTGAATCTATGTATGTATGTATACATTCGAATGTGAGTTTGTTTGTATGTTACGCTTTCACGCCTTAACTACTCGACCGATCATCATGAAAATTACGCATACACGTTGTCAGGGTACAGAAGAAGATGTAGGGTACCTTTCATCCTGAAAAAAGGACTGTCACTAACAAATCAGTTGTAAGAAGATAAGTTATATTTACCTGGTGGTTTAACGCTGAACGCTATAGAATAGATTATATCTGCAAGCAGTCTTATATTGTGACGAGAACTGCACGATACCTGCAATATTATATAAAATATCAAGGTCATCAATTTGAATAGGTATTTGAACACAAAATACTTAAGAAAATGCTCAGTTGACAGCGGTTTAATAAAAATATTTGAGAATAATCTCTTGAGATTTTAAAATATATATTTTGTAAGGGTATGTTAAGCTGGTTTGGACATGTAAAAAGAATGGACGAGAAAAGACTGACAAAGAAAGTTTAAAAGGCTAGTGTGAATGGAACAGTCGCAACAGGAAGACCTAGGTGAACGTATCTCGATCAGATCGGAGACGTTCTGGACAAAGGCCAGCTTAAGAGCACCTTGAACCGGCGAGCGTGTATGAGGAATGTAATGAAATTGAATGAAGCCAGAGAAGTGTGTCAGGGTTAGTGTGTAACAAATGGAACGCCGTAGTCTCTGCCTACCCCTCTGGGAAACAGGCGTGAATTTGTATGTATGTACGTACGTTAGTTTATTAATTAAGTATGATAGCAATTGTAATCTGATATTTAATAGAAACTTGTCACTCATAGTCGTTTGTTCTCACCATATTTTTCAATATACCCACATTATAAAATACATTTTTTTTGTAATCCTTACTAATATTATAAATTTGAATGTAACTCTGTCTATCTGTTAACTTTTCACGGCTAAATAACTTAACCGAAATACATGAATTGAAATTAAACTACTATATACGGATTTTAAACTACTATATTACGAAAAGCAACCGAAACTTCAGGGAAAGTGTAAAATTAAATTAAATCTAAATAGTTTTAATAATAATTTAATTAGTTAAAAATTAGTAAAGTTTAATAGTAGTATTAGTGTAACAGTTTTCAAAATTATGTAATAAAGTGTCAAATAAACAACGCGATAAAATCCGTATATAGTAGTTTAATTTCAATGAATAATATTCGCGTAAACAGAACACAATATTGTATTTATTAGTTTAGGCGAATCATTGTATACTGTTCTGAGAAAATAAACGTCAAAGACAAAGACAAAAATCTTTATTACAAAATGTGCAAACAATTCTTGGACACGTCAATTAACTATTATATTAATAAAAAATAATAACATAAATAAATAAAATAAAACATAAATAAAAAAAAAAGGCCTGTTCGAGGAGTAGAGCTTTCATGAGAAGAAGCAGACAAGGAACTCATTTAATTCAGAAACCAGGGGTAGGTTAGTCTCAGGACTTACCTCAACGGAGTCCAGGACTCTTGGCAGCCCTAACTTGTCAGCGTCTGGAGCACCCATAATTGAGGAACGGATGAGACGCTGTAGACACTCTGGACTCTCATTTTCAGGCAGGTGACACTACACCCAAAAAAACAAAAATATTAATATCAGCCATCATATAAACTGTCCCACTGCTGGGCACGGGTCTCTACTCAGTGTGAGAAGGTATAATCATAGTCCACCACGCTGGCGTAGTGCGGGTTGGTAGACTTCACATATCTTCGAGAACATTATGGAGAACTCTCAGACATGCAGGTTTCCTCACGATGTTTTCCTTCACCGTTAAAGCGAGCGATAATTTAATGTTTGATACGCACATCGCGTAACTATATTTAAACGTTGTGACGATAATCGCCTAGACGCCCGGCGAACGCGGGCGCACGTCACTAGCCACCTCTCGCGACCGGTGGTGCGACACTATATAAGGAACGGACGGCGTCAGTCGCGGCTTGCGGCCCGGCTTCACACCTTCAGCTAAGTGTCCTGATTGTACAAGGACCACGAAGCAAGTCTTTAGCGAACCACGCCCTGACTATAGTTACATAAGTAAAGATTGTCTCTTTTATGTGTAATCTTAATACATTAAAAGTGTATTTGTTATACCTTCTCTCATTGTACTTTCTAATTATATCTACATTTCTCTTAAAGTAAACCCTAAAGGTTACAACGTTGTAGCGCAACTATAATTTGAATCTTTGCAAATATAAAAATATATAAATAATATAATAAATATAATAATAATATAATAATATTTTTGGAACTAGAGAGAGAGAGGGAGAGAAAGAGCCTTGGGTAAAAGTTCATACTTACATTTGCAACTTGATCGTAGTGCGTTGCTACCATGATTACAGGCGAACCTGGAGCGCGAGCTTGTATAGATCTGGAGACATTGTAAAAACATTATGTTTATAAGTTATTATCATTTTATAAGTTTTTAATTGCCTCCATGGCGCAGCGCAGGAGATATTATAGTGCACAAGTGTGTGCGCAACACAAGTACACTCTCTGTTCCCTAAATCTCATGATCCGTTGGGACATCACCGAAACGACCGGAGAGAGATCAGGCGCAGGACCAACGGCTTTACGCTCTTTCCGAGGCACGGGGGGGCCTAACACCGCCAACTTCCCAACCCCGAGCTGCTATTGAGATTTCTTAACAGAAGAACCCAATAACTTTATGTTAGCCCGACCCGGGATTCGAACCTGAGACCTCATGCACAGCAGCCGCATTCACTACCGCAATACTGTGATTTTGTATATTTATGTTTAATAAATAAATAATGTCTTAAAATTGTATGCAAATGGATAGAGAACCGCTATATTAGAGGGTATAATATAAGTACCTTAGCCAGTTCACTGCTCCGGCGAGACCTCGTCTGCCGTCCGTGACTCGCCACAGTACGAGGTACAGGGACCGCCGTGACAGGAAGTACTGGTGAGTTGCGTAGTACCTGACACAAAACGTTGCATATAAGGTTAACGATGTAATAACGACCGAAAGCTTAATATATTCTGCAATATCTTTAGATTTAAGATGACATATTGAAAGCTGAAATTGTTTTAACTATTCATAAATTTTAAATATAATAATATAATATTCTACCACATACACACAACACCACCTAGCCCAAACTAAGCAGAGCTTGTACTATGGGTACTAGACAATGGATAAACATACTTATATACTTTTTTTTTGTAAATACATACATATTATACGTAGAAACACCCAGACCAAGACAAACATCCATGTCCATGCACACAAATGTTTTACTTGTGCGGGAATCGAACCCGCGACCTCAGGCGTGGCAGTCGGTTACACTAACCACTACGCCATCGAGGTTTAAGATATTCTAAAATTGTTTAAATTTATTGTTTCTCCAACGTTTCCAGTGCTTTTTTGGAGCCAGAGGAGCAGTTCACAGAAGACCACGGGAATATCCGTGAAAAGTTTTGTTTTTTACTTTTAATATATAACAATCTCATCTTCTCCCTAGCCTTTATCCCAAGTCACTTGGGGTCGGCTTTTCTGGTCTAACCGGATTTGACTGGATATCATTTTTTACACAGAGCGGCTGCCACCTGACCTCCGCAACCCGAAGGCTAACGATACCCTAAGGCTAGACCAGTGTCAGGATATTAGAGGGCACTGACTTTCCCAATAACGACTGCCATAGATGTTCATGGCAGCCGGGACCGACGGCTTAACGTGCTCTCCGAGGCACGGAGCAGGCGATAATTGTCAATCAATACGCACATAATTTCGAAAAGTCATATAACTTCCGAAAGTCAGAGGTGCGCGACTTGGGTTGGAACCCGAGACCCTCTGCATTGCAGTCTGTTGGTGTCCCCACTGAGCTATCGCTGCTTTAAATAATCTCGTAAACGCAGAAAAGTATTGAATATTATTTCTTAATATTTTGGATTTATCGTTAACAGGAATTATCTAATAACAAAAAATATTTGAAAAACAACTTAATCAGCGTTAATATAAAATGTACATAATGCGGCCTGCCCGCCATCCGTTCAGCACCAGGTCCGAGAGGCGGCATGCGTGTTCCCACGCGCGCCTCTGTGGAAGTGCCTAGGGTAGGTCTCTCGTGTAGTGGCCTGCCGTTTCATACGGCGGGCCGAAACCTCGGCGGGGTCGCGACCGCATGCGAAAGTGATTCGCGCGGCCCCGTCGATAGTGGTTTTGTCGAGGAACACCGTGGTAGGTTTAGTCGGTATTCCGGGAGGTGCATTATTCTTATTTCATCTTTCTTTTACCCCGGCGAGTCCGGCATAACCCCTCCGCCCACCCTCGCGGAGGGGTATGCGTCATGCATTCACCACATAAAAAAAAAATGTATATCGTGCGGCAAAAATATTTTATTCAAAATTATTTTTGTCAATATTTTACAAGTCTAATAAAATAAAATTACTAATAATCTTTTTACCGTGTCTTATTTAATAGCTAAGAAAGAATGGACGAGGAAAGACTGACTAAGAAAGTTTATAAGGCTAGTGTGAATGGAACAGTCGCAAGAGGAAGACTGGGCGAACGTTTCTCGATCAAATCGGAGGCGTTCTGGACAAAGGCCAGGTTAAGAGCACCTTGAACCGACGGGCGTGTATGATGTGATGAAAGTGAATGAAGCCAGAGAAGTGTGTCAGGATCGTAGCAAATGGAAATCCGTAGTCTCTGCCTACCCCTCTGGGAAACAGGCGTGAATCTATGTATGTATGTATGTATGTATTTATTTAATATTTTAAGTATAATGAAATTATACTTAACAACTTTTCGTCTACCATATTAAACAAAACTGAATACTTTTATATAAATATTTGTTTTAGACATGAGCTAGAGTGTATGATAACAAGAGTTACAAAGAGGAAGAGAGCAAAATAGAGCTAGCGACTTACTCCTGCTGTCCTCCAAAGTCCCAAGTCCTGAAGGTGACCGGACCTCTAGTGGAGCGATGCTTCTCATACACCCACGTGCCGATGTCCACACCCACGGTTGACACGTTGCCCCGTCGGGACGACTTGTTGCCCATGCGTTTTGCCCAGTGCTGGGGAAAGGTAATAAATTCCTATAATGTATAGAATGAGTATTTTAACACATTGAACGCCGCGCCGGTCATAAATGACCGCGAAAAATACTTTTTCTATTGTGTCTGGTACATGGCAGTTATTATGTTAAAGTGGAGTTGCAATGAAACTAACTAACTCATACCAATAACGTCATAATCAACTGTACTAGAATATCGATAGCTCATTAATACATTGCGCGTTTTTCATTGACATACTTAATATGTTGAGCAGCGATAGCTCAGTGGGGAGACCAACAGACTGCAACGCAGAGGGTCTCGGGTTCGAACCCACGTAGCGCACCTCCGACTTTCGGAAGTTATATGACTTTTCGAAATTATGTGCGTATTGATTGACAATTATCGCCTGCTCCGTGCCTCGGAGAGCACGTTAAGCCGTCGGTCCCGGCTGCCATGAACATCTATGGCAGTCGTTATTGGGAAGTCAGTACCCTCTAATATCCTGACACTGGTCTAGCCTTAGGGTATCGTTAGCCTTCGGGTTGCGGAGGTCAGGCGGCAGCCGCTCCGTGTAAAAACTGATATCCAGTCAAATCCGGTTAGACCAGAAAAGCTGACCCCAAGTGACTTGGGAATAATAAAGGCTAAGAGAGAAGATACTTAATACGTTAACGTGTAGAATCAGCAATGGAAAAACATCGTATCTATAATAATAATATTATTATCAGTAGTAGTTGTATCTGTATTAAACTGGCTTCTTCTCAGTGTGAGAAGGGTTAGCACATAGTCCACCACGCTGGCCCAGTGCGGGTTGGCAGACTTCATATATCTTCGAGAACATTATGGAGAACTCTCAGACATGCAGGTTTCCTCACGATGTTTCCCTTCACCGTTAAAGCGAGCGATAATTAACTATTTAATACGCACATAACTTGGAAAAGTCAGAGATGCGCGCCTTCGGATCGAACTCGAGACCTCTGCAGTCTAAGGATCTCCCACCAGAATATAGCTGCTTTCGTACTGCGTGAGGCTATGCTTATATACATTAAGACTTACTTCAGTAGGTTTCCTTCGATGCTGGATGGCTGACTCCTGTCTGAGACACTCCAGAAGACTGGTCTTGCCGATACCCTGGGAAAAGTTAAAAATCATTCATATAAGTCACAAAAATGACCTTAAAATCGTTGAAATATATAGGTTAGTGAGTTTACTAAGTGACTGAGCTACATTTATGTTAGTTGCTAGGTTCGGGCAAAGCAGCGATAGCTCAGTGGGGAGACCAACAGACTGCAATGCAGAGGGTCTCGGGTTCGAACCCACGTCGCGCACCTCTGACTTTCGGAAGTTATATGACTTTTCAAAATGATGTGCGTATTGATTGACAATTATCGCGTGCTCCGTGCCTCGGAGAGCACGTTAAGCCGTCGGTCCCGGCTGCCATGAACATCTATGGCAGTCGTTATTGGGAAAGTCAGTACCCTCTAATATCCTGACACTGGTCTAGCCTTAGGGTATCGTTAGCCTTCGGGTTGCGGAGGTCAGGTGGCAGCCGCTCCGTGTAAAAACTGATATCCAGTCAAACCCGGTTAGACTAAAAAAGCCGACCCCAAGTGACTTGGGAATAATAAAGGCTAAGGAGAAGAGCTAAGTTCAGGCAAAGGGTTAATGAGAAAATACCTGCAAGAAACTTACAGCCGCTTCTTTAAATTGCAAATATAATTAGGTATATATTATTTCAGTATTTTACAACTTTTATGTACACACAGCGACACATCAACCTAGACTGTTTGGACTTTGAACTATTAGAAGTTGAACGCTGCGAATCGTGCGAGACAGTGCGTTATATTTTTGTTACTCTATCCTTACCATTACATCGACACCACTATGCACGGTCCCGCACCGACAATTCTCTATTTTGTATGTAGCGTAGTTATGCGTATATAGGGTGTCTAACTTGATGTGTAGCCGTATGTACAAGGTGTTGTGGCCACAATAGCATATAATATATAATAAATCTAAAAAAAATAACAATAAATATGTAATAATTTGGAATTAGTAGTATTATTAAAAATTAACCTACAATAGCCTGTAGGATGCAGGCGTGAAATCGTTACAAACAAACTCATATTCACATTTATAATATTAGTTAGGATTACCTGTAGCCCAACTAGCATGAGCTTCAACCTGGCGTAAGGCCTGGCTTCCTGTAGGACACTCTTCAGGTAGCCCACGATATCCATGCTCTTGTACCGTCCACAGGCCAGCATGGACCGAAGCGGCTCTTGGAGAGAACAACCCAACGTGTTCAAGTTCCACAGACGGGACAGTAGACCCATTTGTGGAGGGAGGTCTGTAATATCTGTGAAAAGAGAACGTTTCATCTATATGAATAAATAAAATTGAAGTGTCTGTTTGTAATGTTAAAATAACAGCTTTTCACTAAATGCATATGAAAGTATGTAAGGTGCTTATACCAAAATATAAATTTTTAATTTCTTGTCTGTTTGCTCTGGCTAATCTCTGAAACGGCTGGACCGATTTTGATGGATTTTACACTGGCAGATAGCTGATGTTATAAGGAGTGAGTCAGGATACTTTTATTTTAGAAAATAAATAGTGTACCGCAAAAGTAAAAGACCGATGTCCCTCCAACACAAAGGGAAGATCTTCTGACCAGACTGGATGATCGTGCCTGGAGGGCCGCGGCCTGACTGTTAATGTCGGGAACTTGTATATATACCTACTTAGTTGCTGTAAATATAGTATATTGAATGGCACAAGTAAATGAATTTTGCTTGTGCGATTCAAGATTGTATGCTGGACGAGGTTCTAAGCGCTTGTGTACAGCGCCATCTATTAGATGTAGTCGGCACTTCTTCGTCTGTGCGGAGTTGCCACACACTTACCATAGGTAACTATTTACCATAGTTCACCGATTAAAAATAAGTAACCATAATATTGTCTTCTATTTACGCGAATATTATTCATTGAAATTAAACTGCTATATACGGATTTTATCGCGTTATTTATTTGACACTTTATTACAAAATTTTGAAAATTGTTACACTACTACTACTACTATTAAACTTTACTAATTTTTAAGCTAATTAAATTATTATTAAAACTATTTAGATTTAATTTATTTTTACACTTTCCCCGACGTTTCGGTTGCTTTTCAGCAGCCATGGCCACGGGGAGACTCTTTTTAACAATTTTCAAAATGTTGTAATTAAGTGTCAAATAAACAACGCGATAAAATCCGTATATAGCAGTTTAATTTCAATGAATAAGTAACCACTTACCATAGGTAAACGCTTATCATACCTAGACACCGTGACCGAGAACTTAAGTAAAGCATGGCAAAATATGACCGCGTGTTGATCTAAAATACGGTACGTACCTTTATTCCCGCTGATGTTAAGGACGGATAGGTTGGTCAGTTCATGGATGGCCGGGGGAACAGCCCGGAGCAGGTTACACGATACATCCAGCATGGATAGCAGGGGAAACAGGAGACGACCTTTGAGAGGGGACCCTGTGTTCTGCAGACAAAATAAAATATTAATACGCACATAACTTTGAAAAGTCAGAGATACGTGACTTGGGATCGAACTCAAGATGACTGCGTTGCAGTCCAACAGCTTCTCACTAAATGATCGCTGCTTGCGTGCAGCGTGAGGATAAATATTACTAGACTTTATCCGCGTCTTGGCTTGCGTAAAAGTAGCTGTTTTATTTTTTTAATTATGCAACTACGTTGGTAAACAAGCATACGGCCCACCTGATGGTAAGTGGTCACCGTAGCCTATGGACGCCTGCAACACCAGAGGCATCACTTGCGCGTTGCCGACCCTTTAGGAAAGGAAGTGGGAAGGAGAAGGAGCGGGAAGGGGGAAAGAGGGTGATTGGGCCTCCGGTTTAATATGGCAAAATAACCTAAAATTGTATCAGCTTATAAGATCTACAAATATATACCCGGCGATTCGCAAATCAGTAAATGAATTATGAATTACCAGTTTTGAAACGCTTGTATCTTATTTATTGTTAACTTTCTTTTGAATTCTAGGATTGGGCAATGCTTGTGACTACAAAAAAATTGGATTTGGACTGTTCGTCTGAATATTAAGGAATGGTATACTGACCCATTCGTCATCATCATCGGTGGTGGAGTCTTCGTGTGCTGTGGACGCGTACCCGTCATCATCAGTCGTCAGCTGAATGCGGGTCAGGAGATTGTTCGCCAGGATCTGATGATACAGTTCTTATGAGAGAGTTGTAGCACAATAATCTTAGGAAATAAATAAAATAATGAACCCCGTTAAGCGGAAAAGATCCAACTGAAAATTACTTTTGAGTAAATACACAATGATAAGTCATGCACTAGGAATAAGGCCCTGTAACGCCATGCTCGGCAGCGAGAGGACGTGGCAGGCAGTGGTCTCCTTTTGCGAGGCTGTTATGGCGCAGAAGGAGACCGCGGTCAGGGAGAACAATCTCCTCGCTGACCCTCTCCGGCGCAGACGGTAGCGAGGAGGAGGCGATTTGCCCGCCTTCTCGCTCCTGTACAACGGGGTCACTGGTACAGAGTCGAGGGACTCTCTACCGGCTTGCACGGCTCCACGCGTCTGGGCCTTGGTTAGCAAGGCCACCCCTCCACAGATGCTGAGGCCCGGTCACCATCAGCCGGGCCAACCGCCGGGGCGGGATGGTGATTGCTAACGCGACCCTATCCTGCCCCACCCCGACGGTGGAGGGACTGCTCACTCCAAGTTTTTAGTGTGTATACCGACCCCCGTAAGGGCCGGAGAGTCTCACATAACCCCCACCCCCGGGGAGGGGGTATCCAAAAAGTTTCTGTGTTATTTGTATAAGAACGTGTACTTATGTTTTGAAAAATAAATACTTACTTACTTACTTTACTTAATATAATTTTGTATACCAATATTGTAATTTTTTACACAAATAAAGATTATCGTAAATACATTACCAAGGTTCGAAGTCCCTCAAGGCGCAGGTGCCTTCGGGCGGGACACGCGGCGCTGAGCAGCTGGGAACGGACTGATCCTCCAGACCTCGGGCGGGACCGGGTGCTGTTGTTAGCTGAGGAGTTGGAACAGTAGCAGGCCAGGGGATCGCCCTCCGACAGACCGAAACTTTCCACCTGGAATACGAATTATAGAATACTTTAGATACAGAAAGCACTAGAGGAGACATCCTAAATATTTACTATCCTTACTAATAATATAAATTCGAAAGTAACTCTGTTTGTCTGTCTGTTACCTTTTCACGACTAAAATACTCATCGGATTTAGATAAAATTTGGTGTCCTGCCCCAGGTTTTAAACTATAGTTTAAAACCTGGGGAAGGACAACAAATCATGGTCGCGTCTCGCCGCAGACTGCCCCATGGCCGCAAGATAGCAAGACGGGTAGGCCGTTGTTTAGATCGCGTTCGTCGTGTTCGCAGCGTCGCCTCGCGTTATTCATCGCTCACGCAGGACACCCCGTAACCTAACCTAGCAAGTGAAGTCGCGGGCGAACGGTAGTAAAGAATAAGACTTATATCACTTACCTGTGGTAGACTTGGCCAGCAGGTGATCTCATTGTGGCTGAGGTCCAACTGCCGAAGACTTGTTGGGTACGAGGTCACGTAAGACATAGACCTGGAAAACAGACACACAGATTTTTTATACCACTTTTTGATCTGCCTAACTGTACTACTAATATTATAAATGAGAATGTTTTTAAAGATGATTGTTTGTGTATTGATTTAACTTGTCAATAGGATTGACTCCCATTTTTAATTATTTATTTTAAATAGTTACGTTTCGGAAGAAAAATCGAGTAAGAAATAAATAAGTAAGCTAGGTATTTTAATCTTGTAATCTGGTAGCAGCGATAGCTCAGTGGGGAGACCAAAAGACTGCAATGCAGAGTGTCTCGGGTTCGACCCCACGTCGCGCACCTCTGAATTTCGGCAGTTATATGACTTTTCGAAATTATGTGCGTATTTATTAACAATTATCGCCTGCTCCGTGCCTCGGAGAGCACGTTAAGCCGTCGGTACCGGCAGCCATGAACTTCTATGGCAGTCGTTATTGGGAAGTCAGTACCCTATAATATCCTGACACTGGTCTAGCCTTAGGGTATCGTTAGCCTTCGGGTTGCGGAGGTCAGGTGGCAGCCGCTCCGTGTAAAAACTGATATCCAGTCAAATCCGGTTAAACTAGAAAAGCCGACCCAAGTGACTTGGGAATAATAAAGGCTAAGGGAGAAAAAAAAGGAGGGGTGATTATCAAATGACAGAAAAAGGCTGCACGATACAAACTATGACGTCACCGCTATTTAAATGCAGCTGTCAGAGGGAGATAGCGAGGTATCCCCACTACGATTCCACTATATCTTATAATCAAATATAAACATTAATTACTCCCTTATTTTGTAAATGATTTTCATACTGTTTCCACAAAAAGATTTCTTTTTATTGCTATTTTTTGTGTGAATAAAGTACAGTCACCTGTTATAGTGCATGGATACCTTAAGGTCCAAAATCCTGTAAACACTCGATATTGAATGAATATGAATGAACTAGATGGCGTTGTTTTATAAACATTGCAACGCGTACTCATTTTTGACTTTAGGTGAAATTTATAAGAATTTATAATCTAAGCCGAAAAGACACTCGAACACAGGGACAGAATAATGTTCGCATACGAACGGAATAGCGAGTCATCGAAAGTATCTATAAAATAAACTGCCCACTATAAATTTCTAAATCCATTTGTAATGCTGTGTGTCTTATTTTACCCTGTAATATGTTCTTTTTCTAATAAACTATTGTGAATAGAGATCAAAATTGAGTTATTAAGAAATGTACATCGTTTTATTTTAAAGTAGTGCACCGCCATCTATTACGATATAAATAAACTATTTAACAGTTGTTCTGATAGATGGCGTCAATTACCGGCTTATACCATTTTAGTTTTAAAATGGGTATGCATTTTTGCAGCTCACTGTTCAAGATCAAACATAGACAACTATTCCATACCTGAGCGAGTTGTATGCCATATTAAGTCGGGTGAGGTTCGGCGCGTTGCAGGCTAACGCGACAGGCACGCAGGTGAACTGGTTGTGTGCCAGGTTCAGCGCCGTGAGGCAGCTCCCTCCTCTCGTGGGGGTGACCACAGCGCCCTCTACTACGCCCCGCCACGTGTGCGCGCGACGGGCTTCTGACCAGCTATAGAAGGAATATCGATGTTGTAGGAATACAATAAATAATAAAAATCATTGAAATTAAACTACTATATACGGATTTTATCGCGTTGTTTATTTGACACTTTATTACAAAATTTTGAAAACTGTTACACTACTACAACTATTAAAATTTACTAATTTTATGCTAATTAAATTATTATTAAAACTATTTAGATTTAATTTAATTTTACACTTTCCCCGACGTCTCGGTTGCTTTTCAGCATCCATGGTCACGGGGAGACTCAAAAAAAAAAAAAAGCAAAAGAAAAAAAAAATTGTAATAAAGTGTCAAATAAACAACGCGATAAAATCCGTATATATAGCAGTTTAATTTCAATGAATAATATTCGCGTAAATAGAAGACAATATTAAGTAATTAAGTTGTTATTTTATAGATTATCCTAGTTTCTAGTTAGTAAGAAATTAGCAGCGAGCAGCGATAGCTCGGTGGGGACACCAACAGACTGCAATGCAGAGGGTCTCGGGTTCGACCCCACGTCGCGCACCTCTGACTTTCGGAAGTTATATGACTTTTCGAAATTATGTGCGTATTGATTGACAATTAGAGCCTGCTCCGTGCCTCGGAGAGCACGTTAAGCCGTCGGTCCCGGCTGCCATGAACATCTATGGCAGTCGTTATTGGGAGAGTGTCGACACAAAAGATCCCACTGGGTCGAAGTGTCGCCGATATGCACTGACTGGCCTCCACATAAGATAAGATTGTAAGAGTATTCATTTATTATGACATTTTGATTGTATAATCTATTATAATGTGTTATTGAATTGAAATAAATAAATTTAGTTTTAGTACGTTAGAAATGAATATTTGCACACCATATGCAATGGTAGAATGATTTACATTCATATTTAAATTAAGATCATACATGTATACCTACATTCTGGCAAATAAAGTGATTATTATATAAATTTATTAAATAATTTTACAATATTGAACGTAACAGTCGCAAGAGGAAGACCTAGGCGAATGTTTCTTGATCAGATCGGAGGCGTTCTGAACAAAGACCAGGTTAAGAGCACCTTGAACCGACGGGCGTGTGTGAGGAATGTGATGAAAGTGAATGAAGCCAGAGAAGTGTGTCAGGATCGTAGCAAATGGAAATCCGTAGTCTCTGCCTACCCCTCTGGGAAACAGGCGTGAATCTATGTATGTATGTATGTATGAACGTTACCCAGAAGCCCTAAACTAGGCAAGGCACTTATTTGTTTGTAAATCGATAAAATCCAAAACTACAACTAAAGATAGAGCAACTACAAGTTTACTTACACAGCATGCCCAGCACGGTTGCCCAGTACTGGGATGGCGTCTTCTTCATCTTCGTCGAGCGCATCAGATTCACTGCGTTCTATCGATGGACTTCGAGATGATGACTTCTGGAAACCATAGAATGACCATTATAGTCCAATAGGTAATTTGACTGAACGCATGGCGTACTGGTTAAAATATTTTATCTGCACCCCTGACAACGTGTATGCGAAATTTCATGATGATCGGTCGAGTAGTTAAGGCGTGAAAGCGTAACAAACAAACTCACATTTGCATTTATTATATTAGTTAATATGTCAGTTCTAGTCTCCCTACGTGACATATTCTAATGTGGCAAGCTTTGTGAATTCTGACAATAATAGTTTATTTATATTGCATAGTGTACTGTCTAAACATGAACTTGTAATAATTGTGGGAACTTTGAAATTACTTGATACGTATTTTATAGCGTTGTTTATTTGACATATTTAATTCGTAAAAATTGTATGAAGTAGTTTATTTTCAATGAGTAACATTCGCGTAAACGAAAGACAATATTTTGTAAGAATTCGTATTCTTTTATTATTGATTGGTAATAAAATAAAGTATAAGTGGAGCAAACGGATCTGATAAACTTAAGGTAGGACGCCCTCGCAAGATGGACCAATGACCTCAAAAAGGTAGGTGGGTTAGACAGGGTGAGGAAGGCGGGAGACAGGATGTTGTAGCATAAGATGGGAGAGGCCTATGTCCAGCAGTGGACAGCAGTTTTGACGGGCGATGACACTGAGACTTACAGATTGGTTGGCGATGGCGAACTGTGCGCTTCCGATAGATGGTGAAGCACTCATCTGTGGTGAAGTCTCGCATGGAGACGCCAGTTGCAGAGGACTTGAGCATTCCGTCTGACCCTGGAACAGGATGCCATATTATTTGTTGTATGGTTTAGTGGTTTAAGTAGTCAACCGGCCGAGTGTATTGTGGGTACGATGTCGGGGTAAAATTTTATGTGATGTGTGTGCGTTCGTAAGTTCGTTTGTGTGCCTGTATGCGTGTGCGTGTGTCAGTGTTTGTGTGTACGTGAGAGAGTACGTGTGTGTGTGTGCGTTCGTGTGAACGTGTGTTTATGTGTGAGTGTGCGTACGTGCGTGAATGCATGTGTTTGTATGTGTGCGTCAGTGTTTGCGTGTTTTCGTGCGTATATGTGTGTGCGCACTGTTAGGAGGCCGTCCCAGTTTGTCATTTTAAAAAAAACTACTTTTTACACTGCACTGTACTTTAATGGAAAAAACACTTATTTTACAGATACAGTTCTACTGGTACCGATTTCCGAACTTCCCGGAGCGAACCGCGTATCGCGATGGATAAAATCTAACTAACTTTTGTATGAAGTAAATTATTAAAGTAAATGAAAACACACAATGGAAATTTACTAGAATAAGTTAAATGCTGATTTAGCGTTTATAAGGAACTATCTCGGGTTATAACAGCACGTGCGTGTGTCTGCGTGTGCGTGAACGTATGAATGTGCGTATACGGATCATCTGTGGTGAGGTCTCGCATGGAAACGCTAGCTGCAGAGGACTTCAGCATTCTGTTTGACCCAGGAACAACATGCCATATTAGTGTCACACGGATGATCAAGTGGTTCAAGTGTCTCGCCTATCACTTCGCTGGGTGTTGTTCTATGACATTAGACAAAAAATGTGTGTGATCCATAAGTAGTTGTTTCAAGTTGTAGAGTACAACCGCGACACAAGAACTATTATTAGTGTAGTATAATATAAATACAATAATAAAAAAAATATTATTATTATTATTATTGTATTTGTTTTATATTTAGTCTGCCTTTTATTTCAAAGGGGTAAAAACCTGACACACGGGTCTTAACCAAGTGTGCCAGAGGGGAAAAGTTAAGAAGTAGATGATGCAAGAAATTTACGTGTGAAGCGACATGTGTTAAGAAGAACGGCTTTTTGTATGAGTGTGATTGTAGATTTCGGCATGTCAAGTATGCTCAGGCTATGTAGAAGTGTCTTAGGGACTACCGGTTGTAGATATGATAATAGGGATGATTTTGACGGTGTCTACCTGCCATTGCCTTTTTATTTTGGTATCTAAATCAACATACTTCGACATTTTTTCCGCGTGCGTAGTGAGGTGATTATGTGTGTTACATACTGCGATGTCTATTATGAAAACAGTTTTTTTTGTTTTGTCTAGTATGGTTTATTATTATTATTATCAGCCCTGTATTAAACTATCCCACTGCTGGGCACGGACCTCTTTTCAATGTAAGAAGGGTTAGGCCATAGTCCACCACGCTGGCCCAGTGCCGGTTGGCAGACTTCACATATACTCGAGAACATTATGGAGAACACTTACATATGCAGGTTTCCTCACGATGTTTTATCATCGTTAAAGCGAGCGATAATTAACTATTTAATACGCACATAGCAGCGATAGCTCAGTGGGGAGACCAACAGACTGCAATGCAGAGGGTCTCGGGTTCGAACCCACGTCGCGCACCTCCGACTTTCCGAAGTTATATGACTTTTCGAAATTATGTGCGTATTGATTGACAATTATCGCCTGCTCCGTGCCTCGGAGAGCACGTTAAGCCGTCGGTCTCGGCTGCCATGAACATCTATGGCAGTCGTTATTGGGAAAGTCAGTACCCTCTAATATCCTCACACTGGTCTAGCCTTAGGGTATCGTTAGCCTTCGGGTTGCGGAGGTCAGGTGGCAGCCGCTCCGTGTAAAAACTGATATCCAGTCAAATCCGGTTAGACCAGAAAAAGCCGACCCCAAGTGACTTGGGAATAATAAAGGCTAAGAGAGAAGACGCACATAATTTTGAAAAGTCAGAGATGCGCGGCTTAGAATCTAATTGGAGACCTCTGCGTGGCAGTCTATCCGTTTCTCACTAGGCTATCACTGCTTTTCTTTTTTTTAATGGGTTCGTAACCCACACAGGACAAAAGTTTGTGTGATCCACAAATTGGTGTTTTCTGTGTCCGTTGTTTGAATTCTTCCAGGATGCGAATTTATTCTAGTTTGAAATAGGGTCGAGGTACGGTACGGTGCCGTTGCGTTGGCCAGGTCAGGTTTGTGTGTGTGCTTGTGTGAGTGAGTGTGTTTGTGTTGTGACGATAATCGCCTAGACGCCCGGCGAACGCGGGCGCACGTCACTAGCCACCTCTCGCGACCGGTGGTGCCAGACTATATAAGGAATGGACGGTGTCAGTCGCGTCTCCTTGCGGCCCGGCTTCACACTCCCAGCTAAGTGTCCTGATTATACAAGGACCACGAAGCAAGTCTTTAGCGAACCACGCCCTGACTATAGTTATATAAGTAAAGATTGTTTCCTTTATTTGTATCTTAATACATTAAAAGTGTATTTGTTATACCTTCTCTCATTGTACTTCCTAATTATATCTACATTCCTCATAAAGTAAACCCTAAAGGTTACAGTGTGCGTGCGTGCGTGCGTGCGTGTGTGTCTATAGTGTCGGCACCTCTGCGCCGGTGGGCAGGTCGCGCAGGTGGTTGAGCGCGGCGCTGAGGTCGCGCAGCGCGGGCGCGCGCCACAGCGCGGCGGGCAGCGCGCGCAGCTTGTTGTTGGACACATCTAGTGTCGCCAGCGCCGGAAGGCGGAACAGGGCTGGAGGCAGCTCCTCCAAGCGGTTGTCCTGATAAACACGTTAGTCTTTAACTACTTTTAATCCCAAGAGTATCAGAAAACAACACGTGGTTCCAAGTGAGTAACTTAGCGCGGATAGAAATATGATAAATGCACTAATATATTCAACTATAGCCACAGCTATATTTTCATAATGAGACAATGATCCAACTATACAATATAGTGTATCAAAACCTTTATTTAAAAGTGAAATATACAGATAAATGACCTTTCTTTCGTCAACAGCGCTAGCCATGCTCAGTGCGATCTTTATCTTTATGTAGATTTTAAGGTTTTAACAGAGGACCAATAATGAATCCCTGTGGTACACCATTTGAAAGCAATACTTTTGAAGACTTGTTGTTTAAAATATACATATATATATATATTATGCCTATTGATTGATTTATTTATGCAGCAACTATATGCGAAGATAATATCATTCATGCCATAATGATTGTAGTTTTAGCAATAGTACATTGTGTTCAACGCATTAAAAGACTTGTTAAAAGACAATAATCACATATCCTGTTTTCCAAACGCTAAAATTGCGCTGTCAAAGACAATATGTATGGGCCAAGCGCCGTTCTAGATCAAGGCAAGTATGTATGTTACGACAGAACATCTTAGAGCACATTAAAATAATTTATAAATCTTGTAGAATTAAATAGTATGTTATTATTGTCTTACGTTTACACAAATGAATGGTGTTAGTATCGTATCCCCGTAACCATGGCTGCTAAAAAGCAACCAAAAAGTCGGTGAATGTGAAAATTTTATACTTTTAATTATATGAAAAAGTTGCTTTTTTTTTCAAATAAACCCCGATGAAACCCCTTAAAGGTAGTTTAAATAGTAGGTAGTTGTTGGACACCAATACCGATACTTAGTATATATTATATAAGTTCATTTTAAGATGTGAACCTTTTCCTAAAATTAGATTAACTTTTAAATACTCTCTTAATTGACGCTGACTGGCAGCATTGCCATTCAGCGTGGCAATGCTGCCAGTCTTCTGGGCACACTCCCGGTCGACAGCGATGCTGAGGAATTTTACGACGCTGCCTAAACCGGCCATCCTTTTTTATTAATTTTTACAGTGCCATATTTTGTTACTCTTCATTTTGTTCTATTTATAAGTGGTTAGTTTTGTTAATATTAGTTAAGTTGTAAATTATGATTGTTGCTTTCACTACTATGAATTATATTGAATGATTATTAAAACTATTATAACTCTCTTAATTAATCACATTAATTTCGAACACGTTTCTTAACAAGAATCACTTTTTTTAAGCCTGTTGTTGAATGGTGTGCATTAAAATCGAATACACAATTAGTCGCAATAAAACATTAGCAGAGCACGCACGTCTTTTCATTCATCGACTCGAACTCGAGTCAAGCAAAAGTGAATCATAACACAACACCGTACGGACAATATTGAGCCGTATACATCAGTGCATCGAAGCGACCGGACCCGAGGGCGGGAACAACAGACAGCGGCATTCCTTAGATAAGGAGTGACCCGATCGTTAATTAATGTGTTTTTATTACACATAAATTGGCATATTGTTTACAATATTATAATATATATATACAAAACGTTGTAAAAACTTTATATTGGAAGAAATATGAATTTGTGAAGTGACTATATACAACCGTATAAAATGTCTACACTGGAACAATTGGTCGGAACGTTAGAAGATAATGCAAAACGCGACTCGCGACTTAGGTTCGCAAGCAAAAATTATCAGGTTTACTGTCATGAAATTCTCAATAACATGGATTTAGAAATTTGGAGGTGTTGCATGACCCTGCAAAAAATGTAAAGCCATAATTTTGGCGCCTGATCTCTCTCCGGTCGCGTTGAAAAGCCTTCACATCGGCGATTTCCCATGACAGTGAAAGAAGAGCATGCACTTATGTTAGCGTACACACGTGTGCAATATAATATTGTAAGGGCGTTTAGTCACGGCATGCGTCAGCACACTTACCATTACACAGCGCGTACAAAGGAAATTATAGCCAGTAGGTTCTGTACCGCGGAGTCGGACAGTGTTGTCTCTAATATAAGAACATATACCTGTAATAAATGTATGTACTGTGTTGTGAACAATATAGACTTGGTGAACAGTTTATTGCCGTATCATTTCTCATCCTGTAGGACAGAACCTACTCCACAATATAAACACCGAGAACTATTCTTCAGCCGCTGTCCCTAAAATTAGGTCGGGTAAACCTAATTTGAAGTTCTAGCGGCCAGAACTCAAATCTGACATCAACACTTACTTGTAGGTATACTTCTTGCAGTACAGGCGCTGTATATAACTCAGGTCTTGACTTCTTTTTTCGTTTCTTCTTGTTTTCTAATTCTTCTTCAAACGGATCATCAGCGTTGGGCAAACGTTCCAGTTTATTCTGAGCCGCGTTCAAATATCTGTAGAAGTAATGCGATACCTTTTAATTATTGTATTGGCATATGTCTGCATTTAAAATAGTTAGCTTATCTTCTTAAATATCAGTGAACGTGTTAAGACTGCGCCGAGCGAAATGTGCCAAAACAGGCGGTCACAGTTAAGTGAATAAAATCAACACTTTTTGTTTAATACAAATATAAAATATACATTAACCATAACAATGAATGTGTTCACAATTACTACGTGTAAAAAAACTTAAATAATTAGTATTTTCGCCTACAAAATTACGTAAATTTGCACGAAAAATGCAAAAACGTAAGCTCGTGTTACGTGATGTTTAGATTATAACAGTAAAAATCCATCCTATTTTACAGCTTAAACGAAACATAAATAGTTATATTACAATATGTCCGTCCAAAATATTTAAGTTATTGGTTGACAATAAAGATACATATTTATCAAAAAAGGAATTCAAATCCTCCATACAATTTTACTATGGCGGCCGCGCGCTGATTTGAATTTCGAGCTGTCATTCAGTCCAACCGCGTCTTAGGCTCGGCGCAGTCTTAAGAGACGGTTTTCACCCTAAGAAATAATTTCTGCGTCGCGAGATATTTACTAAAATTCAAATAACGGACACAAAGAACACCCAGTCCCGAAACAACTATTAGTGGATTAACTAAATTTAGATAACATGTGAGGATCGATCCCACAGTTTTGTAGGCGACGTGACAACTGATCGAAATAACCGATTTTACATAATATTGTCTTCTATTTACGCGAATATTATTCATTGAAATTAAACTGCTATATACGGATTTTATCGCGTTGTTTATTTGACACTTTATTACAAAATTTTGAAAATTGTTACACTACTACTACTATTAAACTTTACTAATTTTTAAACTTATTAAATTATTATTAAACTATTTAGATTTCATTTATTTTTACACTTTCCCCGACGTTTCGGTTGCTTTTCAGCAGCCATGGTCACGGGGAGACTAAGATGGCAGTTGTCTCAATGTTCCAGTCTAGTTATTTCAAAGTACCCGAACATAATTTAATCATTGGTGTTACAACTACCTTTACAAGATGCAGGGGTCTATATCTAACAGATATCTATATATCTAATATATATGTCTATATATCTAACAGATTGTGACTGCGGACTCTCATACATTGGTCAAACCAAGAGAAGCATAAAACTTTTTTGTTCTATCATCAATAGTTTCCGCAGCGCACGCGATGGCTAATTTTTTTACACCTTGGGTTATATTATTGCATTTTTATTAAGGATCCCTATTTTTTTTGAAAATGTAGTATACCCTATGTCACTCAGTGAAGATGCAGCTTTCTAATGGTGAAAGAATTTTTGAAATCGGTCCAGTAGTTTTTGTGTGAAAACATTACAAACATACATACAAAAACACAAATGTTTCCTCTTTATAATATTAGTTTAGATTACTTAAATATCAATACGTATTATATCACTATCAAAATTAAGACTGGTCTTTTACGGATTTACCGAGGTCACCAAGTTAGCTGTTAAGACTGCGCCGAGCGTAAGACAGATAATGGCAGAGCTCGTGCGGCGCATATTCAAATCGGCGCGCGGCCGCCATAGTTAAATTGTATGGAGGATTTGAAGTGCTTTTTTGATAAATATGTATCTTTATTGTCAACCAATAACTTAAATATTTGGGACGGATAAATTGTAATATAACTATTTATGTTTCGTTTAAGCTGTAAAATAGGATGGATTTCTATTGTTATTATCTAAAAATCACGTAACACGAGCTTACGTTTTTGCATTTTTCGTGCAACTTTACGTAATTTTGTAGACGAAAATATTCATTATTTTAAGTTTTTTACACGGAGTAATTGTAAACACATCAATTGTTATGGCAAATGTATATTTTATATTTGTATTAAACAAAAAGTGTTGATTTTATTCACTTAACTGTGACCGCCTGTTTTGGCACATTTCGCTCGACGCAGTCTTAATGTTATTTAAGAGTCAACTAGAATAGATAAAACAAATTTTTTTTTGTGAAAAGAATGTAAACGGATTTGTTTGTCGCGGTTTTCTATTGTATAGGGGCTATATTACATAGAGCAGCGGTAGTGGATGGGACTGCTGTGCATGAGGTCTCGGGTTCGAATCCCGGGTCGGGCCAAGAAAAAGTTACTAAGTTTTCCTGTTAAAAAATCTCAATAGCAGTCCCGAGGTAGGAAGTTGGCGGTGTTAGACACTCCGTACCTAGGAAAGCACGTTGAGCTGTTGGTCCTGCGTCTGATCTCTTTTCAGACGTGTCGGATTGTCGTCCCATCGGATCATGAGGGTTACGGAACAGAGAGTGCACTTGTGTTCGCGCACACACTTGCGCACTATAATATCGCCTGCGTAAATGGCCAGTCTTCGTTAAGATTGACCGCCGTGACCGAAATTCGGTCTGGAGGACATTATTATATTATGTGACGCTTAAACAAATACACACACAAACACACACACCTTTCTGTTATACACTGTATTCATATTTATATCATATATACTCTATAATGTCAATGTAAGAGCAGCGATAGCTCAGTGGGGAGACCAACAGACTGCAATGCAGAGGGTCTCGACTTCGAAGCCATGTCGCGTACTTCTGACTTTCGGAAGTTATATGACTTTTCGAAATTATGTGCGTATTGATTGACAATTGTCGCCTGCTCCGTGCCTCGGAGAGCACGTTAAGCCATCGGTCCCGGCTGCCATTAACATCTATGGCAGTCGTTATTGGGAAGTCAGTACCCTATATTATCCTGATACTGGTCTAGCCTTAGGGTATCGTTAGCCTTCGGGTTGCGGAGGTCAGGTGGCAGCCGCTCTGTGTAAAAACTGATATCCGGTCAAATCCGGTTAGACCAGAAAAGCCGAGCCCAAAGTGACTTGGGAATAATAAAGGCTAGAGAGAAGAAGATACTCTATAATGTCAATATTTTTAAAAGGTCGCCATTTAAACACTTATTTATATTCAGAATTGACTTCAAAGACAAAAATAGTTCTAAATATTTCTAGAACGTTGTTTTGCATAATTTACTGATTTAGAAAATAACACTAGCTATAAATGTTCTGGTTATATTAAGAATAAATTTTGGTAAATTGTTTTTTATTCGTGTGTTCGACTAACGAAATCAAAAATAAATAACACGTTTTTGAAGAGGCAGAATATGTTTTTTAATTGTTAATTACCGCTCGCTTTTCAAGATAAACATGATGAGGAAACCGGCATGTCTAAGAGTTGTCCATAATGTTCTCGAAGATATGTGAAGTCTGCCAATCCGCCGTAGGCCAGCGTGGTGGACTACGGCCTAACCCTGCTCACACTTATACAGTTTATATACAGGGCTGATGTTAGTAGCCTGGGCCCAGCAGTGGGAGAGGAGAGCTAATTCTTATGTTGCCGGGCACATTAGAAACATTGAACAACGGACATACGAACACCCAGACCTGGAACAATTATTTCACACAAATTTTAATACCGTGTGGGGATCGAACCCACAATACCCGGTAAAGTGGCAATAGCGAGGTGACCACATGAACCACTACTCCATCTGTGCAGTCGGCAGTACAGGTTCGTATTTTAGAGTTCGAAAAACTTTTATACAACAGCTTTGTTCATCCGTCCGTCCGTCTATCTGTTATACAACTTTCAACTCAAGAACCGTAAGTGCTAGACACTCGCGGCCAACGCCATTCGACTCGGCATAGTCGATATACCCCCGAAATGACTATGACCTTTGACCTCTGGCCTCAAGGTCCCGTGGTATCACGTGACCTTTGCATATTACTTGAACCATTTTTTCGAACTCTTAAGATTTACGGCAATTCATTTCTGATTCTCACTTGTTTTCTACTATGTTTCATTTTGTAAAGCAATAATTATCCCTCATTTTTCTCTTTTATAATTTTTCTTAAAAAAATTCTGTCTTTCTCTCTCTTTTTCTTTTACTCTCTCTTAATTTTTTCTCTCTCTCTCTCTCTCTCTTCCTTTTACTTTCGTTTTTGTTTGTTTTGTCTTTTTTCTTTCTCTTTCTCCTTTACTTTCTTTCGTTCTTTTCTTTTGCTTTCTCTTTTCATTTCTTTCAATCTTTCTGTCCGGGTGATTACCTGAGGCTGAGCATGCTGAACAGCTCGGGCGGCAGCAGGCGCAGCTCGTTGTTGGACACGTCGAGGCGCGTGATGCCGTGCAGCGCATGCGCGGCGCCGGCCGCGTGGGACAGCTTGTTGTTCACGCGCAGCGCCGCCGCGCGGATCCACGACATACTGCGGGAGAAATAAGGGTTAAGTTTGATGGAATTTCTCTTCTTTCTAATAAAGACAATTTTCGCAGTAAGAATAATTAATCTGCCACGGGGGAATTTACAATCATTGCACGGACGCAAAGAACAGCCAGACTTGGAACACTGATTTGTAGAACATCTTTTGTCCCGAATGGGGATCGAACCCATAACACTCAGCGCAGTGTCAGTAGCGAAGGAACCACTTAAACCTTAACTTAAACTACTCTCCTTGCAGAGGAAAAAGTTTTAATCGGCATCCTACATATCATTGGTTCCCAAAGAGGTCCAGGTGAACCCCCAGGGGTCCACAGGAGACCCGACGGGTGTCTACGTTGACGTGACAAAAAATGGGGGACCACGAAAATTTATTTGCTTTCGATATTGAATAACTAAAATATTGGCTTGACTTCACCTATCAATGTAGGCAGACAATATCTTAAAAAGCTCAGTGACTGTTAAAAAAAAGTTCAGCTCGTAGAGATTTGATCAAATATAAATACGAATGCCAAGGAATATGGTATGCTGCAAGGGGTCCACCAGAACCAGCTAAATTTTGAATGTGGTCTATGAGAAAAACGTCTGGGAACCTCTGCTATATATTGATTCTGGCCCACAATGACCGAAGTCAGGAGTAAACACTAGTATGTAAATAATTACCGTAGCTGTGCGATCTGCGCGCGCAGCTCTCTCCAGTTGACCATGACAGGTGTGGTGGGACAGAGAGAGCTGTATGTGAGCGCGCTATCTCCGTCTCGCTCGTTGAATACTGCTTCTGATATGGTCGATTTGTTCAACTTGTAGTCAGGGTCCAAATACGCCTATACAAAGATATTTCTTTAATTAATGGACATTAGAGCACAATTAATAATGGAAGCAACTTTGTGTAGATCACACAATTTTTGTCCCGTGAGTAAAAAGTCATGGATGGTATAATAACATTTTTCGACCAGTACTTTCGATGATTATTATTATAACCGGTGCCATACGCATTATATTCTTTTTCAACAATTCGAATCATTAATATTCAGTCCAGTGGCGATACAACCACCAAAATTACTACACCATTCGTGCCCTCAGTTTGATCACCATAAATCCCCATTCTACACGAGTGCTAATGGTATTAGCCAATACCATTACATGGCACATCATGCACATTATACGCCACAACATCGCCAACATATGTCACAGCTTAGCCATCATATGTCACAGCTTAGCCATCATATGCCACAACATGGCCATCATATGCCACAACATGGCCATCATATGATGACGACCTCGATGGCGTAGTGGTTAGTGTAACCGACTGCCACGCCTGAGGTCGCGGGTTCGATTCCCGCACAAGTCAAACATTCGTGTGCATGAACATGGATGTTTGTCTTGGTCTGGGTGTTTATATGTATAATAAGTATGTATTTACAAAACAAAGTATATATGTACGTTTATCCATTGTATAGTACTCATAGTACAAAGCTTTGCTTAGTTTGGGCTAGATGGTGTTGTGTGTATGTGGTAGAATATTATATTATATTATTATTATTATATGACACAACATGGCCATCATATGCCACAACTCGGCCATCATATGCCACAACATGGCCATCATATGCCACAACATGGCCAACATATGACACAACATGGCCATTATATGTCACAACTCGGCCATCATATGTCACAACGTGGCCATTATATGTCATAACATGGCCATTATATGTCATAACATCGCCAACGTATGTCACACCTTGGTCATCACATGTCACAACGTAGCCATTTTAAACACATAGAAAAATTGATGTCAGCAGCTGCTCCGCGATCTGCACGTTCTTAGATGTAGATGGAGTGGAGGCTGATGGTAGCACAGCACAGCACAGCACGTACCTTGGTGGCAAGGAGCTTGGCGAGCAGGTCAGTGAGCGAGTGCCGCGCGCACTCGCGGATGGCGCGGCCGTGCGGGTCGGTGGCGCCGTGCTGCAGCAGTAGTTCTGCTATCTGGACATTCTTGGCGCGAGCTGCTATTGCCAGCGCCGTCCATGGACTCTCTCCTGAGATGCAAGAAACATACATACATAGATTGTGATCTATATTGTGACTTAGTTTGTTAACTGATTCCGCCTTGACGTCGACTTCTGAGACAGCCTATATATATAGACATACGTAAAAGGTACTTACTGTCGGCATGGTAGTTAGGGCGCGCGGGGGAGGGCGCCGCGGTGCCGCGCGGCCCGCTGAGCGTTGCCGACGCGCTGCGGGAGCGGCGACGGTCGCGGGACGACTCCGCGCCGACCTAAGCACGACATTATATTTCATACTATATATAATAATAATAATATCGACCCTTCGATGACGAAATGATGTAGAAGCTATTACGGCGAATTTTAGTTATTGATTGTTTACATCAATAACTTTAGCTTGTAAAGCTGCATCGACTTGAGTATTAAAAATGATGATAAGCGCAAAAAAAAGGTTTTACTATCCAGTAAAATACCGCAGCATAAAACTTTTATTTAAAAATAATGGTGTTATTAATACTCTGACTCGACACAAATGCTGTAAAATATATAACGATATGATTATATAACTTAGAGAGTTAAAAACACTATGTTTACCAAAACAGAGGTTATTGTTTTTGGCTCATCTGGAAAATAGTATTTTGGCTTTTAATAAATTCCATCCTCTAAGGGTCGATATCAGCCCGTAGCATGAGCCTGTGACTCGTACCGTGATTGCATAGACTATCACTCTCCTCAGGAATCCAATGCAAAAATAATGATTTAAAACCGACTGGCAGTTTCAGAGATTTACGCGTTCAAACAAAAACTAAATACCTCTTAAGACTGCGCCGAGCGTAAGACAGATAATGACAGAGCTCGTGCGGCGCATATTCAAATCGGCGCGCGGCCGCCATAGTCAAATTGTATGGAGGATTTGAAGTGCTTTTTTGATAAATATGTATCTTTATTGTCAACCAATAACTTAAATATTTGGGACGGACAAATTGTAATATAACTATTTATGTTTCGTCTAAGCTGTAAAATAGGAAAGATTTCTACTGTTATAATCTAAAAATCACGTAACACGAACTTACGCTTTTGCAATTTTCGTGCAAATTTACGTAATTTTTCAGGCGATAATACTAATTATTTGAAGTATTTTACCCGGAGTAATTGTAAACACATTCATTGCTATGGTAAATGTATATTTTATATTTGTATTAAACAAGAAGTGTTGATTTTATTCACTTAACTGTGACTGCCTGTTTTGGCACATTTTGCTCGGCGCAGTCTTAAGCTTTATAATATTATTGTGTTATACTGTCCCACTGCTGGGCCTCTTCATAATGTGAAAAAGGTTAGGCCATAGACCATCACGTTAGTGTGAGTTGGCAGACTTCACAAATCCTCTAGAATACAACTCTCAGACATGCAGATTTCCTAAACATGTTTTGTGCATCATAAAACGAGCGATAAGAAACGCATAATTTCAAAAAGTAAAAGGTGAGGATTGATCGCAATCTTAAAACTTCTACGTAGCAGTCCAACTATCTCCCACAAGACTATCGATGCATCATTTTAGTATTTTTAGAACCAGAAAAGCATCCCTTTTGATGGTAAGCTCTGACTGCGGCCTACATACTCAAACAATCACTCCTTTATCACAAAGAAGTTGCTCAACAAATCGAAAGTTTTAGAAGTTTTCACTCACCACGTCTGCCGGCGGCGCTGCAGTAGCGTTAGCATCAGCGCCAGCGGCCAGCAGTCTCTTCAGCAGTGCGGCGTGTCCCCCCCTCACGGCGCATGACACGCACGCGTCCCCCCCACGACCAGCTTCCACTATCACCGGACATATCCGTTTGATGGTAGACCAGCGATCCTAAAAATATGAATTAGATTCTGAGCTTGACCTGGGAATCCTACTCGAACACGTACTGGAAAAGTCCTTATGTGCATTTATGGTGTTAAATAAACAGTCAAATTCAATTTTATGAGTTCGAAAAAACTCTTATACAATAGCTTTGTCCGTCCGTCCGTCTGTTATACAACTTTCAACTCAAAAACCGTAAGAGCTAGAGACTCGCGATCAACGCCATTCGACTCAGCATAGTCGATATACTCCCGAAATTACTACGACCTCTGACCTCAAGGTCACGTGATACCATCTTTCAACTCAAGAACCGTAAGAGCTAGAGACTCGCGATCAACGCCATTTGACTCAGCATAGTCGATATACCCCCGAAATTACTACGACACAAGAGATGAAAAGATTAATACGTTAAAAAAAAAAGCTATTCAGCTTTATTATATTACAAGCTTTTGCCCACGACTTCGCTTGCGTATATGTGAAGGTGAATCTGTTTAATAATATAACTGTATCACATATAATATGTATCTTATCTTATCTTGTTACGGGGGCCAGTCAGTGTAGACCGGAGACACTTCGACCCAGTGGGATATTTTGTGTCGGCGCCGAGATCTATACCTTAGCTATCTCCCTATGAATGTACTGCATCAATCGCAGCGTACACTTCAGAGGGAGAAGCCTGAAGTCTTCAGGGTTCGGATATGCCAACCCCATCAGACCCATCCTTAGTCCAGCCAACGCGTCACATTCACACAGTAGGTGTAATATGGACTCGTCCCGTTCACCACAGGCTCTGCAGATCAAATTGTTTGCCAAACCTAATCTGCACAGGAAGTCATATAATATGTAACTAATAAATAAATGTGAACATGAGTTTGTTTGTTAAGCTTTCGAGCCATAACTGCTTGACCAATAATCATGAAATTTCGTATACACGTTGTCAGCGGTACAAAAAAGGATATGGGGTACCTTTTACCCAGAAAAGGTACCACAGTACCTTTTTTTCTATCTCCCGGGCACACCTGGGGTATAGAAATTTATTGACAGAATCTATGAACGCGAGTGAAACCGTGGGCAAAAGCTAGTAATATCATCAATGCGAATGTGAGTTTGTTTGTTTGCTACAGTTGCGCGCCTTAACTATTCACCAATAATCATTAAATTTCTTCGAAAAGGACATCTTAGGGTACATTTCATCCAGGGAAAAGTACTGTTCTCGAGGGATAGGTGGGATACAGAAAAGGATAAATGGTGCCTATCATACAAAAAAGTAATGTCTCCGAGGGATAACTCGTAATCTATCATATATAAAAATCAATTGCTGTTCGTTTGTCTCGCTAAAACTCGAGAACGGCTGGGCCGATTTAGCAGATTTTTGATTTGAAATGTTTGTCGTAGTCCAGCGAAGGTTTAAACGGTAAGAAAATATAGAAAATTCGTGTGATACGAAGTACACCGGGTCATCTAGTTTATAATAGTATAGTATCGATTAGTAGAAAGTGGGGTACTTACTTTGTTAGCTGCCGATCCAGTCAGCTTGCTGACTATAGCGTGAATGCCGAGCGATATGCCAGTACGCTGCGGACTCAGCGCTTGCGTCGCTACGCCAGACTCTTCCTCCTAGCGTACACGCAAGAAATTTAGCATACGGTGCAGAAAAAATAAACTCTCGATGTGCAAGCTAAACTAAAAAATTTAATAAAAAGGTGTATGACACATTTATTTCGAGAGGTGTAGTTTTAGGTGTCATGTGATAGGAGGCACAGTTACAGACTTAACATTTTTTGACAGATACATCCAATAACATTATGCCGGATTCGGAAATTGAATCCAAAACATCATGCTCAGCATTCGCATTGACTAGCGCTGCGCTCTTGAGGCAGTAACCAATAAAATTGCTGTTAATACAGCTTGTAAAAGATAAGTATGGTCAAGTGCTTATATTAAATATGAAATAGTTTGACCAGAAATATTTTTTTTTGTTCACACAAAGTCTCTTGTAAATAAATAGATGTAGATTCATGTTTAATTTTAACATTATTCTTGAATTTAATTACTTATATTACTATAAATACATATTAAAAATAAACTAATGCAAATAAGACGATAATCAAGACTTTCATAAGTTACATTACGACTGCGCCGAGCGTAAGACGCGATAGGACTGAATGACAGAGCTCGAAATTCAAATCGGCGCGCGGCCGCCATAGTTAAATTGTATGGAGGATTTGAAGTGCTTTTTTGATAAATATATATCTTTATTGTCAACCAATAACTTAAATATTTGGGACGGACAAATTGTAAAATTGTAATATAACTATTTATGTTTCGTTTAAGCTGTAAAATAGGATAGATTTCTACTGTTACAATCTAAAAATCACGTAACACGAGCTTACGTTCTTCCATTTTTCGTGCAAATTTACGTAATTTTGTAGGCAAAAAAATATATATTATTTTAAGTTTTTTACACGGAGTAATTGTAAACAAACTCATTGTTATGGTAAATGTATATTTTATATTTGTATTAAACAAAAAGTGTTGATTTTATCAACTTAACTGTGACCGCCTCTTTTGGCACGTTTCGCTCGGCGCAGTTTTAATTGACTAAACTACACGATTAAGGAAAATAAACATCGCTCGACTTAAAATCAGCTATTCTTGCTAAAGTGTCATCCAAGGCACACTCCTGGGTCCGTCCTAATCGAGTCGCCATTAGTAAGGCATCGTATTAACCATCAACCTCTAAGATTAGAGGGCAACTGCACTTATGTGCTAGGTTAGTAGGCGTGGCTACAAACAAAGCATACTCCCACTAGAAACTTACTGAAAGGCCTATAAAATCCTGCTTAAGCGTCCCTCAAGGCACAATCTTGGGTCTATTCTATAGGTTGCCTTTTGAAGACGCGATCACGCCGGGCGTTTGTTTTAAAATCCTGCATAGGCGTCCCAAAAGGCACAATGTTGTGTCCATTCTACATATTCCCCTTTTAAAAAGCATTATATCTACACAAACATAATCACAACGGGTGTTAGTTAAAAAATCCTGCATCGGCGTCTCCTAAGGCACAATCTTGGGGCCATTCTACAGATCGCCTTTTAGAAGGCCTTTTATCATCATATATTTATCAACGCTAGCATAATTAATACAAGTGCTTGTTATACTAGTCACCTGTGTCTGTTGACCAGGGGGCGTGGGCTTGGGTATGGCGGCCACAGTGTGGCTGAGCAGCGCGTCAACGACAGCGACATTGCCGAGCGTGCAAGCGACGTACAACGCCGTCTGTCCGCTCACGTCTCGCGCGTTCACGTCAAACGCTGCGGGATATTGCCACTCGGCTGTTGGATCTCTGTGGGTTCAAAACCTTATGATAACGAAAGAGATTACTGCTCTCTTACTGATAGCATAGCACGTATTAAAGCGACTCTGAAAACCCTACTTAAAACAGTATCACATCACGAGTCGATATCTATCTGCCACCTTGTTTTTATTCAACAAAGCTTGATTCCTTGCTTTATAGGGGCTTGCAGGCTTGCTTTATATATATAATTCGCTGATTGCTAACTCTAAAGGTAAAAATTAAAAATGAGATGAATCGAAACAAATGGTAGAGGTAACTTTCGCCTCTCGAGCGAAAGGATATAATTGTGTTACTATGCTCAAGACGGTATATCGTAAGGCTACTTCTGCGAGCTGGCACATTCATATAATAATAATAATAATATTAGCTCTGTATTTAACTATCCTACTGCTGGGCACAGGCCTTTTATCAGTGTAAGAAGGGTTAGGCCATAGTCTACCACGTTGGCCCAGTGCAGGTTGGTAGACTTCACATATCTTCGAGAATATTAAGTATTAAGAGCACTATATATTCAAACTGCCTCCAAATAATTGACAATAGAGAATTTATCCATTGAAAATCTTCTGCAGAGCATTAGAAATTATTATCTCAGTCAAGCTCTTTTTGGTTTTGCTTTCTCATAACGAGAAAGGAAAAATGAATTGCAAATGTGAAGTTGTTAAAGGCCTCCCTTAAATTCATTTAACTTTGAATGTTAAATAAGCCATTTATCATACGAACACCCCATTTCTAAAAGGCAAATCAAGCCACATAACAGATGCTCAGACGCATTTCAAGTGCTGTGATTGGCTAGTTGAAACAAAAATGAACACTCAAATATATTTCAACTGCCGTCATCGCCGGACTGAATTAGTAACAGCAAATTATCACGTCGTTATCGCGCCTTTTCGAAACTGACGGTTTAGTTGGTAATGCTGAAGATATTACTTACGTGTAAGTACTGAGCACGCTCTCAGGGTAGGGGTACTCGAGGAGTAAGGTCACTAGCGACGCGTGACCGCCGATGCACGCCGCGTGAAGAGGCAGCCATTTCTCCACAGTCTCTTGCTGGTAATGAGAAAAAAGACACCTGATATATACTTAAATATCTTGGGACTAGTACATCTGACCAGGATTGGACGGGATAATGAGCTTTAATGGTGTTAAGTGTCAAGCGCAATCTTACTATGTTTTTTATTGGTATTAGTGGCAGACAAGCTAGCGGCCTATCTGATGGTATATGAAGTGGTAACAACCAATCATGGACATAGCTGTTCCTTGACAATTTCTTGGTATCACAAAAGCGATTCTAAAGAATCTAAACTAAACGATTAACCTACAATCAATCAGCCCACCGCAGTCCACTGCTGGACATAGGCCTCTCCCATTTTACGCCACAACATTCGGCCTTCCGCATCCAGTCTGACCCAGCTACCTTTTCCAGGTCATCGGTCCAACTGGCCGGAGGGCGTCCTACCTTACGTTTACCAAGTCACGGTCTCCACTCTAGGACTCGCTTGCTCCAATAGCCATCGGTCCTTCTACAGATATGGCCAGCCCAGCCCAGGTTAACCTACCGTAAAACAAATTGTTAACTTAACCGTTCAGTTTTAGGAAACCAGACATAATTAAAAATCTATTGTGTCTATCAGTGTGCTGTTGCGACTCAATAGGTTAAAGGACAACTCTTGCACTAGGAATAATTCTTGTCACGGGAAAATTTACAAACATTTAAATAATGGACTCTAAAAACATCCAGATTCGGCACAACGATTTCTGGAACAAAAAATGTTTGACCTGAGTGGGGATTGAACTTACAATATGCACATAGATGAGAAATAAGTAAAAATAAAGATAATTTATTTGTCATAAAACCACACAAACACCGTCTATCTGATGATAAATAGTTACCATATGTAAAGGAGTATTTGACTATATGTAAATGTATTTTGTATTAACATGGAATTGGTTCTGCGTCGCCAAGAAAACAAAGCCATGTCCATGAGCAGTTACCACTTACTACGAGGTATAACAATACCTCACCAGCCAACAGCATTAAACAGCAGTAAAAAAGGACTCCTGGAGTCCATACCTAAATACATACGCGTGCCCAAATTCTGTCAGTCTCTCTTAATATTGCTTTTTCCCCTAAATTGTGTAATAGTTGTATTGTATTTTTGTATTAAGTACGTTTGTTCGCTTTGACAGGAATAATAAAAGCACACGAATCGATCCAGATTGTTTTTTAACTGGCAACACCACTCAGCAGAGACAGGCTCGACCTAGTGTGGAGTCCACAAGTAAAACAGATTTATGTTTCCATTTAGTACATCGGCTACTAGAGAATTAATTTGTGTAATAGTTTTTAAGTAAATGTAAAAGAATCTTGGTTTGATAGATAAATTATTTTTGTTATTATTATTTATTCTTTTCTTTTATATTCTTGGCTATCTGGAAAGAAAGGATATCACGGGCCTCATGCACGAGGCGCTCATAGCCAGTTGCACTCACTGATCGGTAAACGATTAGCGAGGGTAAACAACGTTGGATGCGGTCAGTCTATAGATGACCGCTTAATGGTATTTCATCTGAGCGTCTCCGTGCTTCGGAGGGCACGTAAAAAGTCGGTCCCGGTTATTGTCAAATTGACAGCAGTCGTTAAGCCATGTCAGAGACCTACGGGCGGCTTGAACAACTCTTGACAACAGGTTGGCCACTAATCAAACGAAAAACAAAAAAAAAAGAGAACAACGGGCCGAAGCCAAGAGAACATTAGAAATTTATATTTAGCTAGTGAGTGGAATGAGTACGATGTGGATATATGTTAATGGTACAGTATAAGAGTATCAAGGCATGGAATGATCTGCCAAGGCACGTGTTTCCTTCTTCCTGCAATCCTGGATCCTTAAAGCGGGGTGTGGAAAAGCAGCTTCTTAGGCCGTCAAGGTAGGTACCTCAACATCGCCTCAGCTGCTATGAGGAGGTGTTGAGGCCACTGCTCTTAGACCACATGATCGCTTACCATCAGGCGGAGTGTGGTCATTTTGACGAGCAAAATAAAACGAAATATAAAGAAATGTATTCAAAATGACTGCCTTTTGCAGGCGGTAGTAGATTGTCGGTGGTAAGTTTAGTGTTATAAGGGAGTGGTGTAACTGTTATGGTATGACTCCTGTTGTAGACAGAACAATAGGGACGATTATAACTTTTTGTAGATGCCAGAATAGTTATTTCGTCTTTAGAACAGCGGTAGGTCAGTGGGGAGACCAACAGACTGCAATGCAGAGGGGTCTCGGGTTCGAACCCACGTCGCGCACCTCTGACTTTCGGAAGTTATATGACTTTTCGAAATTATGTGCGTATTGATTGACAATTATCGCCTGCTCCGTGCCTCGGAGAGCACGTTAAGCCGTCGGTCCCAGCTGCCATGAACATCTATGGCAGTCGTTATTGGGAGAGTGTCGACACAAAAGATCCCACTGGGTCGAAGGGTCGCGCGTCTGCACTGACTGGCCCCCACATAAGATAAGATATTTCGTCTTTTAATTCAATATATTTACAAAGTTTTTCTGCATTGCTTGTCTGTATATTGTGTGTGTTTGGTACGGCGATATCAATTAGGTAACCTATTTTAGCAGCCGTATTAATTAAAGTTATATCGGGTCTGTAATAATGGACGGTTCGGTCAGTAAGGATCGGTCGAAATCCATTTTTGTTGTGGTATTCTCTAGAACGGTTTGAAGACTATTATTATGTACCTGAACAGCTTCAGGAAAAGTTGCAAGCAGCAACTTGACGATGTCAATGTGTCCGTGATAGCACGCGATGTACAGTGGACAGTACTTGGTGACGGGATGAGCTCTCCCATCAGCCCCTCCTTCCAGGAGTGATGCTACTGCAGCCGTGAGGCCTGCTTCTGATGCCCTGGAGAAGCAAACACAAAAAAAACATCCGTTTATTGGAAGTATGACGTCAATGTAGCGGTTGTGACTTCCTTTTTAATGTCTTGATTCCAAGGCCTGGCATCGATTATTTATACAGGGCTAAATGAAAAATACCAATAAGCTTTTACGCTTCATTGTGTCTTCTTTACATCGTGCTTAAGACTGCGCCGAGCGTAATACAGATAATGACAGAGCTCGTGCGGTGCATATTCAAATCGGCGCGCGGCCGCCATAGTCAAATTGTATGGAGGATATGAAGTGTTTTTTTGATAAATATTTATCTTTATTGTCAACCAATAACTTAAATATTTGGGACGGACAAATTGTAATATAACCATTCATGTTTCGTTTAAGCTGTAAAATAGAATAGATTTCTACTGTTATAATCTAAAAATCACGTAACACGAGCTTACGTTTATGCATTTTTTGTGCAAGTTTACGTAATTTTGTAGGCGAAAATATTAACTATTTTAAGTTTTTTACGCGGAGTAATTGTAAACACATTCATTGTTATGGCAAATGTTTATTTTATATTTGTATTAAGCAAAAAGTGTTGATTTTATTCACTTAACTGTGACCGCCTGTTTTGACAGATATCGTTTGGCACAGTCTTAAAGACATGCGTTTTAGCACTTTTTATAATCACAAACAATACTCAATACCTTTCCAAATGACATTTTTGAACAAAAAGAATATGTCATGCGCCTCGCCTAACGCACAACGCCTCTTCTGCGCAGTGTGCTGTTCGGTTACGCCGATGATTACTTTTGTGATCGTGTGTACCCTTAAGTCTTAGTCGTGCAATTAGAGCGAACCATTTAGTATTGTATAATATTAGTATTTCTGTATGAACAAAGTGGATTAATTAATTATGAAAAGTGGTAGAACAAAAGTTGTAAATAAGGTATATTTTTCAATTAACCACAAGTGAGAATCGGCAAAGAATTGCCGTAAATCTTAGAGTTCGAAAAAATGGTTCAGAGAGTTTATTTCGGGGTATATCGACTATGTTGAGTCGAATGGCGTTGGCCGCGAGTCCAGAGACTCGCGGTCAACGGTCTTACGGTTCTTGAGTTGAAAGTTGTATAACAGACGGACGGACAAAGCTGTTGTATAAGAACTTTTTCGAACTCTATAAAACTATAAAATCAATTCTTGCTAGACAGTTTATTTAGTTTAGATTCAGCCATTCTAGTAATACCCAAAATTCAAAATAAATTTATTCTGATTAGGTTACAAGGTAACACATATGAATGTCAAAGGTACACTAATTTTTCCTGCGAATTTACATTTACTGCCACGTTCAGCAAAGCAAGGGTGTAGAGCTCATGAGAAGAACGGGCAAGAAACTCATAGCCACTCCTTTTAATAACCCTTAATGAGTAGTAGCACTTACACATATAATAAAGTGTTGGCTCCTCCAGGAGTAAGGTTGGCGATAAGTCCAGCAGCTAACCCAAGAGCATTCAGCTTCTGTTTGAGTAGCGAGCACTCCCCGCGGGAGACCAACTCGCGAAGATTGGCATGCTGGGATAATCGCTCTCGTTCCAATGCATCTGTTGAAAAAGGATACAGGTATAATTAATTATCGAAGTTTGGAGTCCACACTATACATTATGATGTGTCTTTAACACAAGAAATTGTGTGTTGACAATGTCTTCCATATCAAATTTAGATCAACGACTAATTTTAACGGAGACCAGGCTTCTACGTAGGAGATATTATAGTGCACAAGTGTGTGCGAGAATGTGCCATTTTAATAGAAAAAGCACTTGCGATATCATCTGATGAGACGGCAATCCGATACGATTGGATTAAGATCAAGCGCAAGACTATAGGCATTAAATGCTTACTGAGGCACGCGCATATTTTTGGACATAAAAAGACATTTGAGAGTCCGACCTAAGATTTCAACACAGGATCTCATGGTCGGAGCAGTTAAAATCAGTCATCAAGAATCTTAACCTAGCTAAGAATCGAGACTAGAGAAAATATGCTGAAAATGAAAGTGCATTTTTGGTCGGGCCTCCAAATGCGATAATACCCTCATACGCTTCTAAAGCCACGTCACACTACAGAAAATCTCCTTACCATGCTCCCTCCAAGGATCAGCAACGTCATCGCTGAAATAGTCGGTAGCGTCATACGCTGTGTCAGGGTCTTCAGATAGTTCCCCACGCCCAACTCGGCGCGCGGCCTGACGGAATCGCTCCAACATTAGGAAGAACGATTCAGTTACACGTTCACACTATATTTATTCACTGTTCTTTGAGTTTATTCGGCTATGTGTATTGTCATTCACCACTTCACTTGTTCAAATTAGGTTTGTACTTAATTCATATAAACGCAAAATCTTATAAAATTTTATTTTCTTTACGTTTCTACCTATTTCAAAGTCATATATGTTTGTTATTTTTATTCTATATCGGGTTTTGTTTTTCTATGACATAAATTCAACACTATTCATGTAAAATCTAGCCTGATTTCTTTATACGAATGTCGGTTACTCCGTGGCTAGCGAATGTATAAGCAAGTCTTAATTATTATCTCATAATACTTAAGACTGCGCCGAGCGTAAGACGCGGTTGGACTGAATGACAGAGCTCGATAATCAAATCGGCGCGCGGCCGCCATATTAAAATTGTATGGAGGATTTGAAGTGCTTTTTTGATAAATATGTATCTTTATTGTCAACCAATAACTTAAATATTTGGGACGGACAAATTGTAATATAACTATTTATGTTTCGTTTAAGCTGTAAAATTGGATAGATTTCTACTGCTATAATCTAAAAATCACGTAACACGAGCTTACGTTTTTGCATTTTTCTTGCAAATTTACGTAATTTTGTAGGCGAAAATATAAATTAATTTAAGTTTTTTACACGGTGTAATTGTAAACACATTCATCGTTATGATAAATGTATATTTTATATTTGTATTAAACAAAGTGTAGATTTTATTCACTTAACGGTGACCGCCTGTTTTGGCACATTGCGCTCGGCGCAGTCTTAAGTGCTCGTCTCGCCACTGTCTCTACACAGAGTGGGTGTGAATCCTTTACGGGACAAAAATGTATGTGATGTTTGTTCGGAGTCTAGGATTTCTTGTGTACGTTGGTTGAATGCTTGTTAAGTATCCCGAGATACAGAAACGATTATAAGAACAAGGGAGGTCTTTAAAAAATCATATCTTTACATTAGTAGTTATTGCAGCGATAGCTTAGTTTATTGGACTCCTATGCAGAAGTCTTAAGTTCAATCCAAAGGGTCTCTGAGCTCTAACTTCTTGAAGAAGCCCCGCGCTAAATCTAGTATAATTATATTTGTAGCATTTTTTTAATGGTTTAGGGGCCAAACGAGACGGTTCGCCTGATGGTAAGCCATTACCGCCACACATGGACACCCCGCAACACCAGAGGAGTCACAAGTGCGTTGTCGGCCTTTTATTGCATCGGTCGCAAGTTTCGCGTCAGTGTCAGTCAATGTTGTGACTGCTGAGTGCGCTCCATGCGCGCCTTACAGCCCCGTCCCTGTCACCGCGGCCCCTCCCCGCATCGCCGCGCGACATAAACAGATAGAGGCTCAGCAGATAGCTGCGAGCACGCCCATTGTTCCAGCCGCGAAGTCGGTGCCTGAGATGGCAAAGAACCGGGAGGATGATGCTGAGGGTGGTTTTGTGACGGTGCAAAGGAGGAAGCGCTGTCAGAAAACCAATAAGAACTGCTGCGGCACAGCTCCTGTGGTGCCTGGTGCAAACCTGCGTGCTGCAGCACCGAACACACCGGTGTACATCTCTCGCCTGCATTACACCACTAAGGCGGAGGATATCGCGGAGTATGTACGCCAGAAGTCCAAGTACATGCCAAGAGTACAGCTGCTGGAGTCACGTCGCAACGTCAACTTCAAGGCGTTCGTGGTGCGAGTACCAAGTTGCTTTCTTCATGTATTTATGAAGGAGGACTTTTGGCCGAAGGGTGTGGTGTTCCGTCGCTTCCGCGGACAAGTGCCACATGAACGCACAACAACGGAGTGCAAGTGAAGCAGTACTAACATAGTTTATAAGTTATATATATACTAACACAAATTGTATGTATGGTAGTCTATAAGATATTTATCTATGCGTCTATGCCACGCGAAATAAAATCGTTATTATTATTATTATTATTATTATTATTATTATTAAAAAGGAATAGGTACGCTCTTTTCTTGAAGGTTTGAAGGTTTAAAAATTGGATCCGAAATGGATACATAATGCATCAGTAACTTTATCAGATAGCTCATCAAACTGGTTGTTACCATTAAATAAAATCCACTAAAATTCACGTTACCATTCTATAAATATCTCATATTTTGTGACTAGTTTTCGGTGCAGAATACTAAAATAAAAACGCATATAATTAATTCTAAATATCACCGGATCATTTAGAGCCAATGTTATTTTCGGCATCAGTTACGTATGCAAAACACCAGTTGAGAAATGTTCAGAACTATTTTTATCTTTTTAGTCAAGTGAATATAAATGAGTGTCTATGATGGCGACCTTTAAAAAGAATGCACTTAAAGAGAATATATATATGATATTATAAAACTATGACTTAGCAATCAGATAAGAGCAGCGATAGCTCAGTGGGGAGACCAACAGACTGCAATGCAGAGGGTCTCGGGTTCGAACCCACGCCGCGCACCTCTGACTTTCGGAAGTTATATGACTTTTCGAAATTATGTGCGTATTGATTGACAATTATCGCCTGCTCGGTGCCTCGGAGAGCACGTTAAACCGTCGGTCCCGGCTGGTAACTGATGCGAGTTGAAAAATTCTATAAGTGTTGGATAGCCCATTTATCAAGGAAGGCTATAGGCTATATTACATCACGCTACGATCTACGGCAGCGGCGCAGTAACTATAAACGCGGGTGAAAGCGCGGGCACATCTAGTATTAGTATAGATTGAACAGAGCAAACTTAAGAATTTATAACACCATTTTGTTAATAAAGTTTTGACGGCGCCAAAGCGTAATGTTAAGTTATTTTAATCTCGCTATGTATTCGATTCCCAGAATATCAAATTCGTTTGCTCACTCAGTTGTTAAGGACGTTCTAAAATATACCCACAAGGTTAAATTGTACAAGATTCTTCGTTAAATTGATTTCTTTATATGTTGCTATCAGCGATAGCCTAGTGGGCAACTGTTGCACTGCCACGATGAGGTCTCGAGTTCGATCCCAAGGCATGTACCCCTTACTTTTCGAAGTAGGTACTTTTTACGTGATAGGTAATTATCGCACGCTATAACGGTAAAAGAAAATATCGTAAGGAAATGCTCTCGAAGACGTGTGAAGTCTGCACTGGGCCAGCGAGGCCAGTATGCACTGGGCCAGCGAGGTGGACTAGAGCCTAACGCTTTTTACACTGAAAAGAGACCCATGCCCAGCAGTAGGACAGTTTATAAACAGGGCTGATATTATATATATCTCCTCATAGATTCAACCATTTGCCTGAACCTGACCATCAAACAAAATCTAGCTTCGGTTATTCATTAAACTCACTAACCTATATATTTTGACATTCATAACTGTTCAAAACTCTAAACATCAACATATACATTCATATTTATAATGTTAAGGTCTACCAGACTGTATTTTGCGGCCTCGATGGCGTAGTGGTTAGTGTAACCGACTACCACGCCTGAGGTCGCGGGTTCGATTGTAACACAAGTCAAATATTTGTGTGCATGGACATGGATGTTTGTCTTGGTCTGGATGTTTCAATGTATAATATGTATGTAATTACAAAAAAGAAAGTATATATATTTATGTTTATCCATTGTCTAGTACCCATGTATGTATCTTATGTGGGGGCCAGTCAGTGCAGACCGGCGACACTTCGACCCAGTGGGATCTTTTGTGTGGACACTCTCCCAATAACGACTGCCATAGATGTTCATGGCAGCCGGGACCGACAGCTTAACGTGCTCTCCGAGGCACGGAGCAGGCGATAATTGTCAATCAATACGCACATAATTTCGAAAAGTCATATAACTTCCGAAAATCAGAGGTGCGCGACGTGGGTTCGAATCCGAGACCCTCTGCATTGCAGTCTGTTGGTCTTCCCTCTGAGCTATCGCTGCTTATTACTATGCATACATACATAGATTCACGCCTGTTTCCCAGAGGGGTAGGCAGAGACTACGAAATTCCATTTGCTACGATCCTGACACACTTCTCTGGCTTCATTCACTTTCATCACATTCCTCATACACGCTCGCCAGTTTAAGGTGCTCTTAAACTGGCCTTTGTCCAGAACGTCTCCGATCTGAGATATGAGATCTCAAGAAACGTTCGCCTAGGTCATCCCCTTGCGACTGTTCCATTCACACTAGCCTTATAAGCTTTCTTAGTCAGTCTTTCCTCGTCCATTCTTTCTACATGCCCAAACCAGCTTAACATACCCTTTTCTATTCTCGTCACTATATCCACTTATCCACTATACTATACGTCTTAGAATAATAAGACTACACGACACGTGCAAAATGTGTCCGTAATCCGACACGACGGATGAGCCGACACGTGCCTTCCGCGGCTAGATATTCTATTAATCTATACTAATGTTATAGAGCTGAAGAGTTTGTTTGTTTGAACGCGCTAATCTCAGGAAATACCGGTCCGCATTGAAAAATAATTTTAGTTTTGGATAGCTTATTTATTGAGGAAGGCTATAGGCTATATAACATCACGCTACGACCCACGGGGGCGGCGCAGTAATCATAAAGGCGGGTGAAACCGCGGGCACATCTAGTCTCCTTATATAATAATATCAGCCCAGCCAATGCTAGGCATGGGCCTCTTCTCAATGTGAGAAGGGCTACGCCATAGTCCACCACGCTGGCCCAGTGCGGGTTGGCCGACTTCACATATCTTTGAGAACATTATGTAGAACTCTCAGACATACAGGTTTCCTCACGATGTTTTCTTCACCGTTAAAGCGAGCGATAAACTTTGAAAAGACAGAGATGCGCGCCTTGGGATCGAACTCGAGACCTCTGCATGGCAGTCCAACGGTTTCCCACTAGGGTATCGCCGCTCTCTTTATATATTACGTATTATATACACAGCCTCACGCCTGTAAGCAGAGGTAGGCAGAGATAGGATGCCCAACCATACTGTTAAAAACAGTATTACTCTTTTAAGAGTTAGAAAACCTCTTATACAACAGCTTTGTCCGTCCGTCCGTCTGTTATACTACTTTCAACTCAAGAACCATAAGAGCTAGAGACTCACGGTCAACGCCATTCGACTTAGCATAGTCGATATACTGAGTATTGATTCGCGGAGGAACACCGGCGGTGACACAATAGGTTTTCAATTATGGTATTCCAACGATTGACAGGTCGAATAGTTTAAATTACAATCTATTAATAACAGCAACCCTTTGGAACCTACAGACATAACTTAAAGATAATGTGTTACAAGATATATTTATTTCATGTCGGCCTCGATGGCGTAGTGGTTAGTGTAACCGACTGCCACGCTTGAGATCGCGAGTTCAATTCTCGCACAAGTCCAACATTTATGTGCATGAACATGGATGTTTGTCTTGGTGTGGGTGTTTCTATGTATAATATGTATGTATTTACAAAAAAAAGGATATATGTATGTTTATCCATTGTCTAGTACCCATAGCACAAGCTCTGCTTAGTTTGAGCTAGATGGTGTTGTGTGTATGTGATACAATATTATACTATTATTATTATTATTATATTTCGAATCTGCATAAAAATATTATTATGCTATATTTTTACTAGAAAACGTGCAAAAAATACCTTTTTTCGTGTATGAGAACTATTCTGAAAAGACAATATAAGCCGTAGGTTAAAGCCATTTATATAACTTTTCCGTCTAGAACTTAGTCCATTGACAATTTTATGTGCGGTAATAAAAGTGCCGTCCTTGAGAAACTCGCAGTGGATATAAAAGTGAAGCAAATTGACTTTTACGAGACTTCTATTGATGTAGGTAGGGATAAGAATTTTACATATACATAGTATCATATAGGTATACCCGAAGAGGTAGGCAGAGATGCATTACATAGAAATTTTCTGTCCCGAGTTTGATCAATGCTACCTCTCGTAATAAATAGTTAATTATCGCTCGCTTTAACGGTGAAGGAAAACATAATGTGGAAGACTGCATGTCAGACAGTTCTCCATTATGTTCTCAATGATATGTGAAGTCTGTCAACCCGCACTGGGCCAGCGTGGTGGACTATGGCCAAACCTTTCTCAAACTGAGAAGAGGCCCGTGCTCAGCTGTGGGAAAATTGACATACAATTATTATGTTTGTTTTATCACAGATATTTTTTAAACATATTAGATTAGAAAAGTACCCAGCTCTTTAGGCTTATCTTATGTGGGGGCCAGTCAGTGCAGACCGGCGACACTTCGACCTAGTGGAATCTTTTGTGTCGACACTTTCCGAATAACGACTGCCATAGATGTTCATGGCAGCCGGGACCGACGGCTTAACATGCTCTCCGAGGCACGGAGCAGGCGATAATTGTCAATCAATACGCACATAATTTCGAAAAGTCATATAACTTCTAAAAGTCAGAGGTGCGCGACGTGGCTTCGAACCCGAGACCCTCTGCATTGCAGTCTGTTGGTCTCCCCACTGAGCTATCGCTGCTCTTTAGGCTTACACAGACATATGGGTCCAATGTCAAGAGGCACTTCGAGAGTTAATGTAAAGTGGGATGAAACAGCGATGGTACTAACCGTAGCAGGTGTATGACTATTGCTACGTATGGACTCCAATATATCTGGGCTATGAGGGTCGGTGTTTGAGGGGCCGGTATAATGGTAACTATGGATGAAAAACTGCGTCTGCCCTGAATACTCTATTAGCATCAAGTCGGATGGGCGTAACGACAGAAAGGTTCTGGATTGGCGGCCACTCACCGAAAGAAGCAGCAGTGGTATGTCCTCCAAAAAGTGTACTGACGACCTGGTAAGGGTCGCAGGAAGCGGTTGGATGCTGGTGGCCCAAGACCGGCCTGTGTGGAAAACCTTGGAGAAAGTCTATGTCCAGCAGTGGACGTATTTCGACTGAGATGAGAGGGATGACTCGCCGACTTACTAGAGCCCTCTTATTATTATTTACTGTTATTGTGCAACCCATAAAAATGGATTCTACGAACGTTCAAAATCATTATCAATTATCTACCTTTGATCATCCTGCTACGTCCAAGTTGTGATGGTACGGTGTTACCGGTAGCTATACAATTGCGTTGGTCAAAGGTCAGAGCACTTGAAGTTTAAATGATAACTAGAATGATCTACATACGTAGATACAGGCAATTTGAATGGAAGATTTGAATGCCACGGATGCCATAATGGTTTAAGTGGCCGCGTCGTCAACCACGTGCCAGATTCGATACCCGCACGGTACAAAAAATTGTGTGATTAACATAATATATTGTTTGAAATTAAACTACTATATACGGATTTTATCGCGTTGTTTATTTTACACTTTATTACATAATTTTGAAACTGTTACAATACTACTAGATACTATTATATATTATAAAAAAAGGGACAAAAAAATGAATCCACATGAATACACAGAACATTTTTTACACACAAATTTATAATAAAATACCATGTCACATAAAGTTGTATACCTATGATAGAAATATTTAAAATATATTTAAAAAGATCTTGAAGGAGAAGTGCTATTATAGTATTAATGATTTTATTAATAACAATAATTTTTAAATAAATGATATTTTGATAAAAATACGCCTACACAGGCCGACTTTTGGGGTACTAATTTAATAACCTTTTTGTAATCATGTAATACTCAAAATGGATTGCATGAATAAATGATTTGATTGATTTGCACATAACTTCGAAAAGTCAGAGATGCGCGCCTTGAATTTCATAGCTGAACACCCACGGTCATAGTCATAAAACTTACAAGACGGTTCTAACGTCGTTATAAGTCAAAATTCTAAAAAGTATTGTTTACAATAACGCATAAAAATGCTAGCTTGCCTAATGACGATACTGTATATAGTAAAGGTTTACAGAACATTTCTCATACATTTTCTGTAAAGATTTTTATAATGCACTAGATGTGCCCGCGTTTATGATTACTGCGCCGCCCGCGTGATTCGTAGCGTGATGTGATATAGCCTATAGCCTTCCTCGATAAATGAGCTATCCAACACTAAAATAATTTTTCAATTCGGACTAGTAGTTCCTGAGATTAGCCCGTTCAAACAAACAAACAAACTCTTCACCTTTATAATATTAGTATAGATATACTAGTTTTTGCCCGCGACTTTGCTCAAGGACAGTACCTTATCCCTGGATAAAAGGTACCCTATGTCGTTTTTTGTACCCCTGACAACGTGTATGCGAAATTACATGATGATCGGTCGAGTAGTTAAGACTGCGTCGAGCGTAAGACAGATAATGACAGAGCTCGTGCGGCGCATATTCAAATCGGCGCGCAGCCGCCATAGTCAAATTGTATGGAGGATTTGAAGTGCTTTTTTGATAAATATATGAATATATGTATCTTTATTGTCAACCAATAACTTAAATATTTGGGACGGACAAATTGTAATATAACTATTTATGTTTTGTTTAAGCTGTAAAACAGGATAGATTTCTATTGTTATTATCGAAAAGTCAGAGATGCGCGCCTTGGGATCGAACTCGAGACCTCTGCGTGGCAGTCTAACGGTTTCCCACTACGCTATCGCAGCTGTTGCCGCCAGCTGGCAAAATATGAAGGTAAACCACCCCTGCTCAGCCCTTTCTGGAACATACGCGTGAGCCAGTGAAAATATTTTTAAATATTTATCAGTAGGAACGCCCGCCAACATGACAAGGTTATCAATCCAATAGTTATTTTAAAACTTATTTATCTCAAAGCTAATAAGATACCGTTCAATGTCTTATGTACGTACCTACTGTAAGGAGAACGACCCAGTTCTGTTTTTTTATGTCACTCCTGAATACTTGTATCATCAGACCAGTACCAAGTTTTTTTGTTACAATCTAAGATAACTTCGCAAAAAATACTTATTCTCTAATTTTAACATTTTTTCTAAGGAATTAAGAATTTTTGGTAGCCCTGTATCAAAAAAAACGTCTATGGGCATATGGTGATATAAGTGAGGTAAATTATAGATGATAATCTGGCCAGTCGACAGTTTCAGGGATATCCATTATTTACGCCACAGCCTGTATATATACAGGATGTTGCGTAAATGATACCGTGTATATATAAGTATTATAACTTAGCCTGTTACCTGATTCCGGCTTGACGTTGACTTCTGGGAAACCCTGTATATATATTTTATTTATATACATAAATAATAATAATATTAATAATACCAATATTAATTTTAATATTAATATTAATTCTACCACATACACACAACACCATCTAGCCCAAACTAAGCAGAGCTTGTACTATGGGTAATAGACAATGGATAAACATACATATATACTTTTTTTTTGTTAATACCTACATATTATACATAGAAACACCCAGACCAAGACAAACGTCCATGTTCATGCACACATATGTTTGACTTGTGCGGGAATCGAACCCGCGACCTCAGGCGTGGCAGTCGGTTACACTAACCGCTACACCATCGAGGCCGAAATAAGGCCGTATGAATTTATTTAGAGTTTGACTTGTAAACTGACTTGTCTATACCTACTAATGTTATAAAGAGGAAAGATATAATTTTTATTTGTTTGTGATTTAACTCAAGAAACATATTCTTTTTTAATAGTACTGACTGAGAAAGTTTATAAGGCTAGTGTGAATGGAACAGTCGCAAGAGGAAAACCTAGGCGAACATTTCTTGATCAGATCGGAGGCGTTCTGGACAAAGGCCAAGTTAAGAGCACCTTGAATCGACGGGCGTGTATAAGAATATGATGAAAGTGAATGAAGCCAGAGAAGTGTGTCAGGATCGTAGCAAATGGAAATCCGTAGTCTCTGCCTACCCCTCTGGGAAACAGGCGTGAACCTATGTATGTATGTATGTATGTCCTAATCCAGTGGTCGGCAACCCGTGGCTCGCGAGCCGCATGCGGCTCTGCCACAAAATGTTTAGTGCAGGCACGGAATATTATTTAATATTGGCTCTTTTTGACGACAAGGTTACCAACCACTGACCTGTATTTTTTTTTATCGTGGAGAAATGCTCCTTATGCCATACCCTCTCGCCACAAGGGGAAGCGAGAGGGTTATGTCGGGCTCTCTCGAAACTTCGGGCTTACCGACTAAAACCCCACGGTCTGCCAACGTGCTGCTTTGGATGATGGGTGGGTAGCTGGAACTTAAACTGCATCAGCTACTCACCCAGCAGTGCCCAATACAGACAGGAAGGTCTGCGGGCGACGACTCCTGGGCGACGCCCGCAGACACGACTTAGGGCGTCGCTCCAACTCAATGCCTGACGGGCGGGAGATCCCCGTTCTCCCACCCGCGTTCTTCGCTACGGCGGCATAATGCGAGCATAAGCGCGCCTGCGCCGCCCGGTTCGCCGGCGGCGGCACAGATCCACCAGGATACTTTCCTCACGGATCCGCTCCGCCGCCTCCTTCTGCGAGATGACGTTCTCGTAGAAGGATGCGACCGCTACCCACTTCCTCTCGCTGTCGACCATGACTTTGATCACGGCCGGCAGCGAGAGGTCTTCACCCACAACGTCCTGGAGTTCACGGCGCTGCACCGCCCAAGCAGCGCCGACCACTGACCTAACGTAACCTAACTTTTACGCAAGCGATGCCGCACACCAAAACTACTTATTATACAAAGTTTTTAACTAACATTGCAATAAGTATTACGATATACAAAATGGCGATACATTTAAAAAGAACTCGTACGGTTTCCTGATCGCATTACGACGTACACTGCGGCCCGGCCAAGGTCGCATTGTTACGTAACACGAACGAACAGAGCAACGAACTCGCTCTTAAAAGATAACCAGCCTTTTAATAATTGTAATTGTATGCGCCCTCATACCTATCCCACTGTCTATTTTTTGACTGCCTCCGTGGCGCAACGGTAGTGAACGCGACTACTGTGCATGAGGTCTCGGGTTCGAATCCAGGGTCGGGCCAACAATAAGTTATTGGGTTATTCTGTTAAGAAATCTCAATACGAGCCCGGAGTAAGGAAGTTGGTGGTGTTAGACACCCCCGTGCCTCGGAAAGCACGTAAAGCCGTTGGTCCTGCGCCTGATCTCTCTCCGATCGTGTCGGATTACCGACCCATCGGATCATGAGAGTTAGGGAACAGAGAGTGCACTTGTGTTTGCGCACACACTTGTGCACTATAATATCTCCTGCGCAGATGGCCAGTCTCCGTTAAGATTGGCCGCCATGACCGAAATTCGGTCTGGAGGACATTATTACTGTCTATTTAGATTAATATTAAATTACTAGCTGATCCGCGCAACTTCGTCTGCCTCACATAAGAGAAATTTCCCGATTTTGCAACATTTTTCATTTAAGCTCTACTCCTATTGGTCCTAGCGTGATATTATATAGTATATAGCCTTCCTCGATAAACGGGCTATCCAAAACTAATGAAAATAATTTTTCAATTTGAACCAGTAGTTCCTGAGATTATTGCGTTCAACCAAACATACAAACAAACTCTTCAGCTTTATAATATACTAGTAGTTTTCCCGCGGTTTCACCCGCGTAAGTCCCGTTCCTGTGTGAATATCGGGTTTCACCCCTTTCACCCCCTTCGGGGTGGAATTTCCAAAAATCCTCTCTTAGTGCTCCCCTACACTCTCCAAGGAACATACATGCCAAATTTCAGCTTCTTGCGTTCAGTAGTTTCAGCTGTGCGTTGTCTGTCAGTCACTCAGTAACGGAAGAGTTTTATATATTATTATATAGATAGTGTAGATTCTACCAAACCTAATTATTAATTATTTCATTTCCTTAATACTATTAAGTAATTATTATTATTTATAGATATTTTTATATTCAGTAATATATGGTATAATGGCTGAAACACCTTGTTGATATGAGTTGTAACATACTGAAATTATATTTAATTGGCGATGTAAAAGAGTGCCCGTGAGTTTCTTGCAGGTTTCTTCTCATAGGCTCAACCCTTTGCCTGAACCTAGCAACTAACATACATGTAGCTTCAGTAACTTAATAAACTCACTGACCTATATATTTTGACGTTCATAAGTGTTACTTTGTGACCTAAATGAATAAATGATTTTTGACCTTGACTTTTGTCTTTGAATTGGGAAGCTTAAAAAGCAAGTATTTTGTTTATAGTTCTGTTTAATAATTGCCTTAAATAATTCGAAACGCTAATAGCAGCGATAGCTCAGTGGGGAGACCAACAGACTGCAATGCAGAGGGTCTTGGGTTCGAACCCACGCCGCGCACCTCTGACTTTCGGAAGTTATATGACTTTTCGAAATTATGTGCGTATTGATTGACAATTATCGCCTGCTCCGTGTCTCGGAGAGCACGTTAAGCCGTCGGTCCTGGCTGCCATGAACATCTATGGCAGTCGTTATTGGAAAAGTCAGTACCCTCTAATATCCTGACACTGGTCTAGCCTTAGGGTATCGTTAGCCTTCGGGTTGCGGAGGTCAGGTGGCAGCCGCTCCGTGTAAAAACTGATATCCAGTCAAATCCGGTTAGACCAGAAAAGCCGACCCCAAGTGACTTGGGAATAATAAAGGCTAAGAGAGAAGAGAATTCGAAACGCTAATGAATTAAATCAGTTTTATCCTAATCCTTATTAATAATTTACTTAAATGTGAATGTGAGATTCGCCGTAACTACCCGATCGATTATCATGAAATTTTGCATGCCTACACGTTGTCAGGGGCACGGGTGGGTAGGGTACACGACTACCGGATTTGAAAATTCCATTTACATTTGACGGCCTAAGTCTTGATAATGGTTTTAGGGTATATAAAAAAGGTAGTAAATATTATAAAAGGTCGTGAAGATGTTAGTATATTTGTCACTCAATTACGCGTAAACCGTTGAACAGATAAGGATGAAACTTTGCACACAGGTAGACTATATCCTGGATACTACCTAGAATATTTTTATTCCCGTATACGGCCAAAAACATCAAAACCACCGGCAAAAAGTTGTATTTTATTAAATACGTGCGTGACTACAGCTTATTACATTAATAGCAAAAACTATCAATTATGTTTTTTAGATCAGTCATCAAATTCGTCTAGAAAAAGCTGTAGACAAGATAAATAAAACGTAACTGTTTATAACAACAATATGAGCCCTATTAAACTGTCCCACTGCTGGGCACGGGCCTCTTCTCACTTCAACCGTTAGGCCATAGTCCACCACACTGGCCCAGTGCGGGTTGACAAACTTCACATATCTTTGAGAATATCATGGAGAATTCTCAGACATGCAGGTTTCCCCACGATGTTTTCCTTCACCGTTAAAGCGAGCGATAATTAACTATTTAATACGCACATGACTTCGAAAATTCAGAGATGCGCGCCTTGGGATCGAACTCGAGACCTCTGAGACTGGTTAAACAAGGAACATTTGAATACATAGATTCACGCCTGTTTCCCAGAGGGGTAGGCAGAGACTACGGATTTCCATTTGCTACGATCCTGACACACTTCTCTGGCTTCATTCACTTTCATCAAGTAATAGACCCGCGTTGCAAATATGCATACCTAGCTTTTGCCTGCGGCTTCGCTCGCCTAAAAGTACGTAAGGTTGGGTTAGTAACAATACTTTTAATGAAATAAAATATAGTCTATGCTTCTCGGTGATAATAAACAGTTTTCTAATGGTGGTTTTTTTTTTTTTAATTCAGTCGTTTATTTCTTGAGTTAAATCATAAACAAACAAACATAAAATTAAATATTTCATCTTTATAATTAGTATAGATCGTATTAGTTAGGATCAAGACAGCTGAGTTCCGCAGCGTGCTTGCATCACGCTTAATTAAGAGCGGACAAACTTGATTGCTTTCATCTGGCTCGCGGCGCATTCGCTTTTAAATCAATTAGACACATAATATATAAAGAAAACTTTCACTAACTGCAAGTTTGTGGAATGTCTATCTATATATATATATATATATATATGTATATATATATACATTTATATTAATGGAACAGTGAATGGAACAGTCGCAAGAGGAAGACCTAGGCGAACGTTTCTCGATCATATCGGAGGCGTTCTGGACAAAGGCCAGGTTAAGAGCACCTTGAACCGACGGGTGTGTATGAGGAATGTGATGAAAGTGAATGAAGCCAGAGAAGTGTGTCAGGATCGTAGCAAATGGAAATCCGTAGTCTCTGCCTACCCCTCTGGGAAACAGGCGTGAATCTATGTATGTATGTACATTTATATTATATATATATATATATTTGTTTTTTGAATAATAGAGCCTCGCTGATTTCAGCATGAATGTGCCGGCTCGACCGGGGCAGGACTACCCTCTCACAGAATATCGACGTGAAATACCAGTATTCCTACTGTTATGTTTCGTTCGGTGAGTGAGAGTGCCGGAGGCCCAATTCCTTCCTTCCCACTTCCTCCTTTCCTAAAGGGTCGGCAACGCGCAAGTGATGCCTCTGGTGTTGCAGGCGTTTATAGGCTACGGTGACCACTTACCATCAGGTGGGCGGGAACGGAGAAAGAGGGTGATTGGGCCTCCGGCACTCTCACTCACCGAACGAAACACAACAGTAGGAATACTGCTATTTCACGTCGATATTCTGTGAGAGTCCTTCCCGGTCGAGCCGGCCCATTCATGCTGAAATCAGCGATATTTACAATTGAATTTAAAAGAGTAGCCGTGAGTTTCTTGCAGATATCTTCTCATAGGCTCAACCATTTGCCTGAACCTAACATAAATATGAATTCAGTGACTAAACTAACTTAACTTACAAACTTAACTGTGACGTTCATAAGTGTTACTTTGTGACCAAAATGAATAAATGATTTGTGCATTTGACTTTGACTTATAAAACTAAAAATATAAGATAAATGTGTTATAAATATTATAAAACATCATTTAAAAACACTTTTGATGGAACCTTTTGCCATATTAGGTACAAGGTCAATGTTTTTCTATTGCACAATATGTTATAATAATAATAATAAGTAACTAGCGACCCGTCCCGGCTTCGCACGGGTACAAGACCTTAACAAAGTAAACACTTAAACCATCCTCATGAATCACTCTGTCTATTGGTGAAAACAGCATGAAAATCCGTTCAGTAGTTTTTGAGTTTATCGCGAACAGACATAGACAGACGCGGCGGACGACTATGTTTCATAATATAATATATTAAGAACAGTTTATGTACTTAATTGATAATAATTTAAAATCTATATTAAATGTGGATAGCCTCTCGGCCATTATTAGAAAGCGCATAGCATCTCTGATTGGGCGGGTACGGAGTAGCACCAACAGCATCCTGAAGGTGGTCTCGGCGAGGCTGGAAGCGGACAGTGGTATTATGCAACACTGGACTCGCTTCCAGCTCGTCAAAGACACTAATATTAATTATAATCACTATCCCTATCTGTAGTACTAATATAGCTTGTAAGAATATATTGTCACTAACACTCTATGGACATGTTTCCGAAATAAACACATTTTATTTTTATTTTATTAAAAAGCCTGCGTCAATACCTATACATTTTGACAATAAATATATATCTTTCAGGCACAGGACTTATTTTGTGAATGATAGATTTTTTTTTTTTTTTTTTTTTAATGAATGATAGATATCCTATGTTATTTTCTGTACCCCAAACAAACTCACATTTATGATTATAATATTAGTTACGTATGTTTACAAATCGCTTAACTTTAAAAACGTTTATCCTTAAATAGACTAACATCCGACTCAAACCTGCGACTGCCAATCGGACTAAACCTTATGCAACTAAACCACACATATAAAAATCACCTAGCAAACATATCAAACTGTCACAATAACCTCTAAAACGGGTCTTTATACGAAAAAACACAATTGTATCACATATGACAACAATTGTCACTTTTCACATCGAATGCATTGTTTTTTTTTCACTACACTGTTCAGTATACATTACTTTATATCTAAGATATATAACAAAGTTATTTACGATGTAAACGTTTAATGTAATACGAAGTTTTTGTAGCACGCGCGGTTATACCGGCGTTCGGAACGATACTGAAGTTGTCCGTTTCCTATCCGTCTTAAGTAGATAGGTATGCGGTCAAAGAATTTATCTTTTTGCGTGTGTGGCGCTGTAGTTCATTTTGTTGCTGTGTGTACGGTCTCCAGTTTGGTTCTTGGGTTAGATAAAGCGTTATTAGATTTTCTGTTAGGGAGACCTTCGTAGTAGTATTTGATTTGACGGTAAATAGTAATCCGGTTATCGTTTTTACGTGGGATTTTAAGAACGTTTAGCCTTTGTCTCCTGTTTTAAGTGGCAATGTCGCCAATAACTGTCATATTTCGAGATATAATACATTTGTCATATGATTATGATAACTATGCATAATCATATCATAATCATTTATTTGTGGACCATAGGTTAGTATAGAGTTCTTACGGCTCGCTGTGATATTTATTTATTTACCTTATGTATAACTTACAGCTACAGATAATGTATAACATTGACATGATAGATAACGGTAAGCCAATTACAAGTTTTCACTCATAGAACTATAATAGAAAACCAAAACACAGTGTACATTTACCAACTGCTTACATGGTATCAAGATAATATTTTTCTCCCTAGCCTTTATTATTCCCAAGTCACTTGGAGTCGGCTTTTCTGGTCTAACCGGATTTGACTGATATTAGTTTTTACACGGAGCGGCTGCCACCTGACCTCCGAAACCCGAAGGCTAACGATACCCTAAGGGTAGACCAGAGTCAGGATACTATAGGGCACTGACTTCCTAATAACGACTCCCATAGATGTTGATGGCAGCCGGGACCGACGGCTTAACGTGCTCGACGAGGCACGGAGCAGGCGATAATTGTCAATCAATACGCACATTTGTCGGCCTCGATGGCGTAGTGGTTAGTGTAACTGACTGCCACGCCTGAGGTCGCGGGTTCGATTCCCGCGCAAGTCAAACATTTGTGTGCATGAACATGGATGTTTGTCTTGGTCTGGGTGTTTCTATGTATAATATGTATGTATTTACAAAAAAAAAAAGTATCTATGTATGTTTATCCATTGTCTAGAACCCATAGTACAAGCTCTGCTTAGTTTGGGCTAGATGGTGTTGTGTGTATGTGGTAGAATATTATTATTACATAATTTCGAAAAGTCAAATAACTTCCGTAAGTCAGAGTTGCGTGACGTGGGTTCGAACCCGAGACCCTTTGCATTGCAGTCTGTTGGTCTCCCCACTGATCTATCGCTGCTCAAGCAGGAACCTTAACTTACTTTACCGTCTTTAAGTACATACCTATAATTAATGCAATTGTAAGTTTGTTTATGTGTTTTCACGCCTTAACTATTTGAACGATCATCGTGCATACACGTTGTCAGAGTAGATAGGGTTACGGGGGGAGAACTACGGGTCTCGCCCTTAGGATCAGGGTACTACGGGGTCAGGCCAGGCCACTGCGCCTCAAAAGGCGTGTTCTATCGGCCGCTGATTAGAGTACGCGGTGCCTGACATTGAGGTTGGACTCGTAGTGGCTATGGCATGTTCGTTGTTCAGCAAGCATGTGGCGTTTCAGCCACCCTGAGGTTTGACCTGGGGGTGGTGGTCCAGGTCCGAGAGGCGACGTGCGTGTTCCCACGCGCGCCTCTGTGTCCGTCTCCCCTCTACGGGAGAGACAGTAGGGTTTAAAGTGAGTCAGTGCCTTTGGGTCTTTGGGTAGGTCTGTTCGTGTAGTGGCCTGCCGTTTGCCGCCGAAACCTCGGCGGGGTCGCGACCGCATGTGCAAGTGATTCGCGCGGCCCCTTCGATAGTGGTTATGTCGAGGAACACCGTGGTAGGTTTAGTCGGTATTCCGGGAGGTCCTTTTACATCGTTTCAACATCTTTCTTTTACCCCGGTGAGTCCGACATAACCCCTCCGCCCGCCCCCGCGGAGGAGTATGCGTCAATGCATTCCGCCACGTAAAAAATGAAAAAAGGACGTGGTGTTCGAGCGTCGGACTCATGTGCTGCTAGTGCGAACCAGTCGGTCAAGCAAGGCACGGAGTTGTCTTTAGAGAAGTGGCAGTGAGGTTTCACTGCCACAACGCATCTCGGGCGCTTGCCTGCTCAGCAAGTAAGTCATAACTGGGTGACTTGGGCAATACCCGGCTTGTAGGCCAGAAAGGGCAGACGTATGGATGTACGTCGGGAAGTGACCGTGCCTTACAGCTCCGGCACCATACTGGAGATATGGGAGGCGGCTTCTCCGTCGGCCTCAGCGAGGACATCGTTAGCAACTCTCAGAGTTCGCGAGTGGTGAGCGGCTTTATTGCTTCGGTACCTATCTGGACAATAGTGTCATTTGGGCACGAGGTAGCTCGCTTACGAGAACCGGAACCACTCAGGAATTGGGATTTTGGATTGGGGACAAAGGCTCAGGTTCTTTTTGGATTTGGGGACAAGACCTGTATATAACTGGTCCCTGAAGGTGCTTTCGGGCACTGGAAGGTACAACGGCTCTCACTATATACTACATCATACTACGACCAATAGGAGCGGAGCATCAATGAAAAAGGTTGCAAAAACGGAGAAAATTATCTTATGTGAAGCAGACGAAGTTGCGCGAGTCACCTAGTGCGCCAATATATATTAAAGAAATCTTCTAGAACAGTAACACTTCTTAAATTTCATTAGGTATGTAAGAGCAGCGATAGCTCAGTGGGGAGACCAACAGACTGCAATGCAGAAGGTCTCGGGTTCGAACCCACGTCGCGCACCTCTGACTTTCGGAAGTTATATGACTTTTCGAAATTATGTGCGTATTTATTAACAATTATCGCCTGCTCCGTGCCTCGGAGAGCACGTTAAGCCGTCGGTCCCGGCTGCCGTGAACATCTATGGCAGTCGTTATTGGGAAGCCAGGTACCCTATAATATCCTGACACTGGTCTAGCCTTAGGGTATCGTTAGCCTTCGGGTTGCGGAGGTCAGGTGGCAGTCGCTCCGTGTAAAAACTGATATCCAGTCAAATCCGGTTAGACCAGAAAAGCCGACCCCAAGTGACTTGAGAATAATAAAGGCTAAGAGAGAAGAGAAGAGGTATGTAAGAGCTCAGTCCTCGCCCCTGACGCCATGAATGCCGTGGATTCGAATCCCAGTTAAGACAATTATTTATAGAAATTTATTCGACGAAATCTACATCAACGCAAGCAAAGCCGTAGGCATAATCTAGTTGTTTATATTCTATCACATACACACAACACCATCTAGCCCAAACTAAGCAGAGCTTGTACTATGGGCACTAGACAATGGATAAACATACATATATACTTTTTTTTGTAAATACATACATATCATACATAGAAACACCCAGATCAAGACAAACATCCATGTTCATGCACACAAATGTTTGACTTGTGCGGGAATCGAACCCGCGATCTCAGGCGTGGCAGTCGGTTACACTAACCACTACGCCATCGAGGCCGTAGACTGTAGCCAGCGAACGCAGTTGCAGATCCAGCCAGTGGTAATATAAAAAGTGTGGTATCAATTTGACATGCGAAACTATAAAATGGTCACCGTCGACCGCTGGCTGGACAGTAAGCTTGTTTGCTTTTTTATGGTAGAATAACCGGTTTGTATAAAAAATGTTTGTGTATAAATACATATTTGACGAAATATTTTTGTTAATGGTGTAGTTGTATACGTGGTCGCCTCGCCAGTACGCCGAGTGTTGTGGGTTCGAATCCCACATGGTACAAACATTTGGTTGTTATGCTGGGGCTACATTAGCGGGCTACGGCGAATATTCGTGTTAACGCGATGAGTGTGGCCGGGTAGATCGTTGCAACGCGTTGTATTCGGGCGAAGACGATGTATTATCGAGGCACTGTCGGTAAAATGGCGCGCATCAAAGGGATATGGCGCGCCAATATTCGCTTGAGTGGATACACCTACGTTCGTTCTCAACAGGTCGATCAACACAACCCGGCACGATGTATCGCGTCAACGGGACATGAATCTTCGCCCGCTTAAGACTGACGACGAGCGAAGTGTGCCAAAACAGGCGGTCGCAGTTAAGTGAATAAAATCAACACTTTTTATTTACTACAAATATAAAATATACATTCACCATAATTTACGCCTACCATGTGTTTACAATTACTCCGTGTAAAAAACATAAAATAATTAATGTTTTCGCCTACAAAATTACGTAAATTTGCACGATATATGCAAAAACGTAACGTTTTTAGATTATAACAGTAGAAATCTATCCTATTTTACAGCTTAAACGAAACATAAATAGTTATATTACAATTTGTCCGTCCCAAATATTTAAATTATTGGTTGACAATAAAGATAAATATTTATCAAAAAAGCATTTCAAATCCTCCATACAATTTGACTATGGCGGCCGCACGCCGATTTGAATATGCGCCGTACGAGCTTTGTCATTATCAGGCTTACGCTCGGCGCAGTCGTAATGTAGACAAGAACATCGCGTACACGATGTTTTTGGCGTGCCAACGCGACACGAATCTTCGCCCGCTAATGTAGCCCGCCCCAGCTTTACTAACAACTTTGATTGTAACTACTGAACCGATTTTAATAATCCTTTCCCCATTAAAAAGCTACGTTATCCAGAAGTAACATAGGCTATATAACATCACGCTACGAGCTATAGGAGCGGAGCAGGAATCATAAACACGAGTAAAAGCTAGATACCAAATTTTTTTTTACCATACTCCTTTATTCTTTTTTTACTCTCCAATACCGTATGGCTTCAAAACTCGACCATACTAAACTGTTACATCTAAATAACTGTTGCTATACACAAACCGGTCTGGTTTTGTAGACGTCGACGAACTAACGCCATATTACGCAACATTGCCATTTCCGTCGAGCCACATCGAATCTGGTCAATTTTTTTAGATATAAAGTTATAAACAAGCAAACATATGGATTGCGTAGTGGTTTAAAGTCGTCGCATCGCTATTCCTGGCGCGTTAAATGTTGTGGGTTTGATCCCCACACGGGACAAAAAAAAAATGTCCTCCAGACCGAATTTCGGTCACTAGCCATCCGCGCAGGTGATATTATAGTGCACAAGCGTGTGCGCAAACACAAGTGCACTCTCTGTTCCTTAACTCTCATGATCCGATGGGACGTCACCAACACGACCGGAGAGAGATCAGGCGCAGGACCAACGGCGTTACGTGCTTTCTGAGGCACGGGGATGTCTAACACCGCCATCTTCCTTTATTGGCTTGACCAGATCGGAGACGTTCTGGATAAAGGCCAGTTTAAGAGCAGCTTAAACCGGCGAGCGTGTATGAGGAATGTGAATGAAGCCAGAGAAGTGTGTCAGGATCGTAGCAAATGGAAATCCGTAGTCTCTGTTTATCCCTCTGGGAAACAGGTGTGAATCTATGTATGCATGGTTGTAAATACTGTAAGCTAATATTTTAAGAATAAATGATTATGATTATGGAAAAGAAGTCTAATATTATCAATATTTTTAAAATAACCAACGCGGTAGCATCTGTATAAAGTAATAATTATATCCTCCAGACCGATTTCTGCCACGGCGGCCAGTCTTAACGGAGACTGGCCAACTACGCAGGAGATATTATAGTGCACAAGTGTGTACGCAAACACAAGTGCACTCTCTGTTCCCTAACTCTTATAATCCGATGGGACGGATAATCCGACACGACCGGAGAGAGATCAGGCGCAGGACCAACGGCTTTACGTGCTTTCCGAGGCACGGGGGTGTCTTACACAGCCAACTTCCTAACTCCGTACTGCTATTGAGATTTCTTAATTGAAAAACCCAATAACTGTTTGCTGGCCCGACACGAGATTCGAACCCGAGACCTCATGCACAGCAGTCGCATTCATTACCGCTGCGACACGGAGATATAAAGTAGTTTAATATCGAAATATATATCTTTCCTATTTATAATATTAGTATGGATATGCCAAAATTAGACAAAAATGCAGATCAATACGTTGTATCAAATACTCAAATAATGAATCAGTATTTTCGGTCACGTTGTACCTAATGTGATTAAAAACGTGCCTTTCAACACACGGTGTCCGAAACGCGGACGACCTCGGTCTGCAGTTTGACGCACAGCGCTCATCCTATGGTGCGCGATTCAACGGACGGGAACTTTACATATGGTGCGTGGTTTTACAGACGAGGCTAGCTTATAATAATATATGTATTCGATCCCAAGGCGCGCATCACTGACTTTTCGAAGTTATGTGCGAATTAAATAGTTAATTATCGCTCGCTTTAACGGTGAAGGAAAACATCGTGAGGAAACCTGCATGTCTGAGAGTTCTCCATAATGTTCTCAAAGATATGTGTAGTCTGCCAACCCGCACTGGGCCTGCGTAGTGGACTATGGCCTAACCCTTCTCACACTGAGAAGAGGCCCGTGTCCAGCAGTGGGACAGTTTAATACAGGGCTGATATTATTATATATTATATTATTATACACAGAATCACAATCCAAACTAATATTATAAATGCGAATGTGAGTTTGTTTGTTTCGCTTTCACACCTTAACTACTTGACCGATCATCAGAAAAGAACATAGGGTATATTTCATCCAAGAAAAAGCACTGTTCCTTCAGGATAAAAAATTGGTAAAATCTAGATTGACGAGAGCCAAGCCGCGGGCAAAAACTACTGCAAAATATAAATTCAGAAGTATACATTTTGAAATGTACGCCTCGGCACGACAGAGGGCTTCGCTTCAGCTCAATGGCTGGTAGGCGAGAGATGCTCATTCTCCCGCCCGCAGACTACGCGCCGTCCGGTCCACCGGCGGCAGCTCGGATCCGCAAGGATATTTTTCTCACCGATATCCGAAAGCATCTCACTCAGCCATTAACAAATCTCTTCTTCTCGACCTTCACCTCTTCACGTCCTACAGGTCAAGCTCTTCAGCCCCACTAAAACCCTAGATCCTCTACTGGACTGTAATATAACGCTTACCTCTGGCTTCTCTAAGGGCATGTGCAGCATGACGATGGCTGTTCCTCTCCGCCAAGGCCAGCGCCGTGTTCCCGCTAGCATCGAGCACGCTCAGCGAAGCCCCTGCAGCCAGCAGTGTCTTGACATTCTCCACGTGACCACGCTCCGCTGCTATGTGGAGAGCAGTCTGTAACAACGGAAAAGGTTAGGAGATTCTGGATTGAAATTAAACTGCTATATACGGATTTTATCGCGTTGTTTATTTGACACTTTATTACAAAATTTTGAAAACTGTTACACTACTACTACTATTAAACTTTACTAATTTTTAAGCTACTAAAATTATTATTAAAGCTATTCAAATTATTTAGATTTAATTTTATTTATACACTTTCCCCAACGTTTCGGTTACTGGTTGTGGTGGTTGTGTTTTGTAAAGAAGAAAGAAAGCTTAAAATTTTGCTTCCCCTGGATCGCATTAGGCCCGGCACACATTGGCGGCACGGCACGGCAGAGGATCCTTCGACATCCCTACATGTAAGCGCACACTGGCGGTAACTATGCCGTGACATCCTTAGGTATGCCGCGACGTCCTTAAGACTGCGCCGAGCGTAAGACGCGGTTGGACTGAATGACAGAGGTCGATATTCAAATCGGCGCGCGGCCGCCATAGTCAAATTGTATGGAGGATTTGAAGTGCTTTTTTGTTAAATATGTATCTTTATTATCAACCAAAAACTTAAATATTTGGGACGGACAAATTGTAATATAACTATTAATGTTTCCTTTAAGCTGTAAAATAGGATAGATTTCTACTGTTATAATCTAAAAATCACGTAACACGAGCTTACGTTTTTGCATTTTTCGTGCAAATTTACGTAATTTTGTAGGCGAATATTTTAAGTTTTTTACACGGAGTAATTTTAAACACATTCAATACTTTTTGTTTATTACAAATATATTTTAAACACATATATTTGTAATAAACAAAAAGTATTGATTATATTCACTTAACTGTGACCGCCTGTTTTGGCACGTTTCGCTCGGCGCAGTCTTATGCATACCGAAGCGTTCGACACGCTACGATACGATACGGCGGCGTAGTATCCAAAAACGCGGGTGAAACCGCGGGCATAGCTAGTTATCTTATAAACTAGAATAACTGCTTCAGATAGCGGCCCAGTTAAAATGCTTATAAGTGCACCAACATCCATCATACAAATTTTAAGAGATTTTTTTATAATAGTTCTTATCTCCTGGGTTTTGATGCACTCCACCAACAGGTGATGATTAGTTTCTTACCTTGCCTCCAGTGGCAGTGTCCGAAGTAGCGTTAATATCAGCGCCAGCAGCGCACAGCGCAGCGAGACAGCGACTTCGTTCAGCGAGCGCAGCCGCGTGAAGCGCGCTTCGCTGCGAAGCATCCCGGGCGTCTACCGAGGCACCACTCGACACCAGCTCCTGAAGTAACTCCAGGTTGTCCCAGAGCGCCGCCTAGACAACACAGTATAGTCTGTACCAAGCTGAGTGTTGTGGCTTTGAATAAAAGAGTGGCCGTGAATTTCTTGCAGATTTCTTCTCATAGGCTCAAGCCTTTGCCTGAACCTAGCAACTAACATAAATCTATCTTATGTGGAGGCCAGTCAGTGCAGACCGGCGACACTTCGACCCAGTGGGATCTTTTGTATCGACACTCTCTCAATAACGACTGCCACAGATGTTCATGGCAGCCGGGACCGACGGCTTAACGTGCTCTCCGAGGCACGGAGCAGGCGATAATTAATAATAATAATAATAATAATAATATTCTACCACATACACACAACACCATCTAGCCCAAACTAAGCAGAGCTTGTACTATGGGTTCTAGACAATGGATAAACATACATAGATACTTTTTTTTTTGTAAATACATACATATTATACATAGAAACAAAATTGTCAATCAATACGCACATAATTTCGAAAAGTCATATAACTTCCGAAAGTCAGAGGTGCGCGACGTGGGTTCGAACCCGAGACCCTCTGCATTGCAGTCTGTTCGTCTCCCCATTAAGCTATCGCTGCTCAACAACATACAGACATAGTCTCACGCTTTTTTACGGGTAGGTAGAAGTCAAGCTCCACATACAGAACGCGGCGCGGTGCGGTTAGAAACCGCGCTGCGCCGCGTTCGGTGTGCATAGCCCAACAACTTTTCACTCACATTTCGACAGCTAATGTTTAGGTCCCAGTCCCATGAAATAGAGAGAGATCCTATTACCGTCTTACCCGACAAAGATTCAGATTTACTAAAAATTTCTAGTCAATAAAGTCCTATAAAACTTTGCCCGACGCGCAAATCGAACCCGGGACCTTAGGCACAGCAGTCACATTCACTATTGTTGCGCCACCACAGTTACGTTTGGGGATACAGGCATGATCTATCTATTCGCGATAAACTCGAAAACTACTGAACGGATTTACATACGGTTTTCACCAATAGACAGGGTGATTCATGAGGAACGTTTAGGTGTATAATTTGTTAAGGTTTTGTACTACCTGTGCGAAACCAGGGCCTGTCACTAGTGTATGTATATTCTGGAACTATGACTCATGTCTACAATGTTTGATTGACCTAAATAACTACGCATTTTATGTAATGAAACCATAAGCTCATATCAATTGTTCATTGACTTGTGCACTACAACGTTTCCTAATTAGAAGTATGTATACTCCTATGCATGTACACGCAGCGACACATCAACCTAGACTATTTGGACTTTGAACTATTAGGAGTTGAACGCTGCGAATTGTGCGAGAGAGTGCGTTATATTTTTGTTATTTTGTCTCACTCACGCTGAACGGGACGCGACGCTCTATCCTTACCATTACATAGACACCACTATGCACTGTCCCTTTCCGACAATTCTCTATTTTGTAAGTAGCGTAGTTATGCGTATATAGGGTGTCTAACTTGATGTGTAGCCATGTGTACGAGTTTAATTGAAAGGTAAATGTTCTCTTGACTATGATACTTCATTTTATAACATTGACTACCGACCCGCCCCGGCTTCACACGGGTATGGCAAAACCTTAACAAATTATACACTTAAACCTTCCTCATGAATCACTCTGTCTATTGGTAAAAACCGCACGAAAATCCGTTCAGTAGTTTTCGAGTATATCGCAAGCAGACTGAGAGATGCTGCAGGAGATTTTGTTTTATAATATGAAGTGATAGCTATATGCCAATTACAAATACATCTATGGCAATATTATAAGGAGGGACTACTTGATTTTTGTTTCTTTGTTTGTAAGGATTCAAATGAAAAATTACTCAACTTATTATTATTATTAACTAACACGCACACACACACACACCAACATCACACTACTCACTGTTCATACTTTCGTACGCACTTACTGCAAAACGCCATGTATTCATCATATAATTTCTGTTTTGGTTTAATTTTCCTTTATTGTACATATATGTTATATTATATCTTTTAAACCACGATGAAAGAGACTGGCCTCTACGACACAGGGAATCCTAGTGTGGAGACCAGTGATTTATCTGTATTAGCTATGTATTTTTTTTATGAACAATAAAGATTATTATTATTATTATTATTATTAACTTGAACTTGACTTCCAAGAAACTTGGGATTTTATACACAGCAAATGCATTCATTGCCATTGAGCCACTGAGATAGTTTCCTCGAAACTCAAACCTGAGATTTCATTCACAACAGATGTTACCACTAAAACTACTGTTGCAGTAACAAATTAACCTGCAGGTTAAATATCAAGACATTTGATAAAAGCATTTTGTTTAAACACAGGTACCTAAATTATGATTAATGATTTAAGTATTAACTATATACCATCAGGTCAACTATATTTCTTTTGTCCTTTAATAGTATGAAAATAATATATCCAAGTATACATAATATATTAATTAAAAACATAGACTATTCCCCGGTTTCAGTTGTTCAAAAGGCAGAACAACAGAACCATTATTAAACAGACAGTCAATCAAAAGAACTTTGTTTGTGAACAACATATCTAATTATTAATCTCATATAAAGGTATTTAGATATGTTGTTGATTTGTCTTTAAGGAACTAGGTATAAGAAATATAAATATGGTCTATAACTTAGTAGAGGGCCATGATCATTTAGCGAGTATGGGCTCTTTTTAAGAATGGTACTCTGGAGAAATTAATAGAGAACTAAACTGGGTGTGAATTGAAATAGATATAATAATACCAGCAAAATTATAAGGTGTGTGTATTTTTAACCTATTGAGTTACAGCCACGCACTATAGACCAGAAACAATAGATTTATGCCATATGTCAGCTAAAGTTCAGGCCACAAGTTCCAGACACAATTTATAACTAGCTAGCTGTCCCGACAGACGTTGTCCTGAACACACGAAAAAAAAACCACCTATCCAACATCACAGTGGTAAAAGCATTGGTAAATGATGGAACCATCTTAGCAAAGTTAGGCAGATAATTTACCATTTATAATATTAGTCGATCTATCTGCGTTCAGATCAGTATCCAGACACAATTTATTCATTATTCTAGCTTGATATAATAAAACTGACTAATTAATATCGATTTTAAACAAAATAATTTCATACAGTTTCTAACAAAAAAAATATACAATCCTCACTGAGTGGCATAATTTTAAAAATTGTAAATCATTGGTGATGCAATAAACAATCCATTTAATAAAATTACAGTCATCTACAGCTCATAAACCTGAGCATAAATATTAATTTATAAATTCTAGTAACTAATTTCTCATAATCTTTCTGCTAACTTATAGCAGTCTTTAACACTTACATTTTGTAACTTTTACTTCAATGACACATTCGTACAGACCTTGTGCCACCTCCCACATTCATAGCGCACAGTAATAACTCGCTAAACTTAAGCGACATAGTGATTAAATCACCCAGCACCGAAAAATAAGGACCTTGTTTTTAAAGATATTTTTCACCAACCTGATGCAGCAGGCGCCCTTGGAAGTGGTCTTCGTCCGGAGAGAGGTCCATTACACTTGTTTTAACAAGAAATACACAATTAGAACAGACATTTCCGGCCTAAACAATCGCTGAAGCGTTGCGAAACACGAACGCTAGTTTCACAGCAATTCATACACAATTGTTCACTAAAACTTTGTTTTAAATACACAAATATGATCGTAAAATGTTTTTCTAGCTGGCATTGCGGATGGGAAACGTTAATTATCTAGAATTTGCAAGTTAAATACTGTAAACCAATATTGATTTGTTTGATGACAGCTGACTGACTGACAACTATTTTGACAGCTAAATGCAGTAGTGCATTCGTTTCTGTGTAAACAGCTGTTAAACGAAACAACTATTTCGCGTAAAATGTATTAATAAATTATTATAAAATGTGCTCTGTAGAGTTTAAAATGTATTATTAGTTTCTGTAAAGGTCTAAAGATCTGCTCTGTTTTATATTTACATTTAGTCTTAACCATAGTCGTAACGCATTTTCGCATGACGCCGACTTTGCAATAAGATTTTTATAAAAACGACATTTAATAATATTTCCACAAATAAATAGTATTTATGTAGTCCCATATTATAAAATTAAATATAATATTTTTTTTTAAATACAATTATAATTAAATCGTAAATACAGAAATGTCTGATTTTAAATTTTTTTCTTAATTCGGCAACCTCAAACAAAACTATTTTAGAACTACCCACAAAGCAATAATATTTGGCAATGTGTTTAGTCACTTTTAGGGCTACAAAGAAACTAAAATGTCGCGATCTTACACCGAGGAATGGGAAAGAAAGAAATCCTATTTGATTAGAAGCTTATTCCACGACATACCGTTTAGGGGTAAGTAATATTTAAATCTCTTAGCTTTTTGTTGCGTGTTCATCCACGTAATTCCCGCAAAGCATTCTTATCTATTAAACTGAATCAAATGAACTCTGGCGTACATTTCAAATTGAACCAACAACTACCAAAATAACGTGGAATCACATTCAAATTAATTCAGAGGCCATAATATTTTAAAGATTTTTCATTGCATTGCGAGAACCAGACAACGTGTTGCAGACTGTATAGCTTTCTCTTTTGCTCACGCATAGTTCGTCACAGTAATTAGTTTTCTTGGCACCGTAATAGGCAGACGGAAATTTAAAAACAAACATTTTGTAGCTAAGAAAACAAAAAAATTTAGATCCTAATTGTTTAAAGATAGATAACCAACTGGTCTATACCTTGCCTACCATCGTAACTAGTAACCAACCAGACACCTATATAGCATTTCTCTTAATTTAAATTTATAGGCTTAAAATCTAAACTGATAATTAAAATGTAGCAGTTTCGAACTAACTAGTGAAATGACTTTTGGCGCCCTTACAGGGCCTCCTATAGCTGGCATGGGGTGATCGCCCTACTGCGCTCTTCGCTAACGACACTACTAGTTAACATCTTCGAAATTTTCTTCTTTCTGGCTTCGAGGTTGTAATTAGGTTGACTAATTCCCTGAAATGTACAAACTTTTTTTCTATTACTGTAGCTCTGTCACCCGTTCCCGAATGTCTTGAAGAGACCCATGACGGTTCAACTCACTCCTCAGACACAGAACTACCTCAAGAGTCTACTTCATCATTAGAAGTTTACTCAGAATCTGAAGCTACAATATCTGATGCGCCACTCGACCCAGTACCGCCATCTAGCGGCGTTCACACAACACTATTGACCAGACCATATAGCCCGCTACCGCCATTGATTATTGAACGAATGCCAAATAGACACGACGAGCCACCTGAATATTACCGAACATTATTAGCTAAAATAAGATTAATTTACAGAAAAATATTTATAGAAGGTAAAAATTTCAGTGACGTTGATTTCTTTGACAGTTTTGATAGTAGTAATGAAGTACAGACGATAGTCAACGAAGATATTGAAATGGCGGGAAGTTTGAGTGAATTGAGTGAAGAGAATCGTTCATTTAGTTCAGATGGGTATAGTGCTGATACTGAAATGAGTGATAACGAAGAATCGAATGGCTCCAATTTAGAATCGATTGAAGTTGTAAACGATTACAAAAGGCAAAGAGCTGGCAGCTTAAATACAGCATTGCAATCTAATACTATCGAAGAAAAGGCTAATAATAGCAACAACAAGTTTTCAGATTTAAATATTGAAGAAATCGCGAGAGAATCATTTGTATCTGAGGAAGGTAAGATTTTTTTTGGTATACTAATAATCCGTCTGACAAGCATACTTCACGGTCCATCACGGTCTGGATACGGCTATATTCTCAGTATAAGAACGCCAGGCTATTGTCCACTACGCTGGCCCAGTTGTTGCTAGTCCTTGCATAATTATATTTGAGAACATTATGTAGGACTCGCAGCCTTTGGCGTGATATTTTGCTTCACGGTTAATGATCTGTTCAATTTCTTGGTTAGCGCTTGGAAGTCGCAGCCTCAACACATTTCACTGTCACTAGCTTCCGACTAATTGATGAGTTAATATGCACATAACTTCTAAAACGCTGTATCAGATTGGCTTCGTCAGTCGCAGACCGATACGCTGCAGTCCACCCATCTATCTACAAGAGTATAAAATAATGCTTTTCCTTTAATATTATCAGAAGCTACTGTTAAGAATATCTAAACAATCATACAATATTCAACGCTTGAAAAATAATTTTAACCATGTCACATTCGCGCTGATCGTATTTTTCTTGCTTTTCTTAAAATTTTGTGATGAATCCACTTACTTGATTTACATACATATTAGTATTTCAATTAAGTACAGGTTTACACCTTGGTATTAGCAGAATCATCCATAAACAACGGAACAATAAATAAAATCAAATATTCTCAATTTAAATCTGCCGCCATTCCAATAATTTAGTGTTACCAAGAAAAATAACGTTTGGTAGATTTGGATATCGTAACTCTGGTATTACTCAGTACCATTTACTAACAATATTTACCGGAGCACGTACGTTTTATTACTCAAACAAACAACACAAAGCATCGACGTGTTATATTTGAAGGTGCATATATAAATAAATAAGCTACTAAAAATGAGTGAACAACCTGTAAGGAATCAGATACCGATAGGTGAGGAGGAACCAATGATTTATGAAGAACCGGTGATAGAGGAGCCAATAATAGAAGACGATGAAGAAAATCCTGAAGTACCAGAAAATGAGATTTACGCAGCTATGACGCAAACAGAAGTGCTTGAATTCGAACAGGATACAGAAATTATTGAGATTGACGAGGACCCTGCAGAAGGAGAAGAGGAAGAAGGCGATGATGGAGACAAAGAAGAAGAAGAAGGAGATGATGGAGAAGAAGATGATGGAGAAGAAGAAGGAGATGTTGGAAAAGAAGAAAATGCAGAAGGAGGTGGTAATAATGACGACGGGGACGATAGTGATGACTCGGATGATGATGACGATTCAGACTCAGAAGATGACGACTCAAGCGAAGAAGAGAAGATACCGAACGAAGATTACTTGAGGGAACATCTCACTTTGATAAAGTCAACTCTGAATAAAACGGCGATAGCAACGGAGAATTACAAATCTCGTCATATAGAGCCACAGATCGAAATGGATCTGAACCAGCTGGTGATGGTGAATATCGTGAACTGGATCAAGAAGAAGTTGAAAGGTGAGGATCCTTCCATCACGCCTCTCAAGAACCTTCTCGACAGGATCAAGGAAACTATGCTGGTTTTCCACAAGATTAAAGACGGTGGTAGGAAGCCAAGAACTGTGAAGACCATCGAAGAACTTTTCCAGCATATATACGAACTTTAAATTGAAAGTTCTAGAAGATAACCCCCGCATTTGTTCACCCCAAGCAGTGTTCACAAATTACCTTCGCACAATAGTGACAAAACAGTGTGTGTCTATTTTTAACTGTGGAGAAAATCGATCAGATATTAATTGGAGCTATAATTATACTGATAACTGAATGTGTGTGCGATCACCAGTGAGAAGATGGATCTAGTCATCTATTTATACTCTGTGGTATATAGATAAAATGTCTATGTAACTATTGAGAAATGCAAGTAACAGGATATAGTTACAAATAGATACAAATGGTGTGAAAAGGCTGACTCTTAAAGTGCTCAAATGACTGTATAACATCTTAAGAGATGGATGTTGATTTTGTAATGAAAACTTTTATTAAAAGTCTGGATGGTGGCTAAAGTTAGATTTTATACTCCAATTGATGACATGTGGATATACCTCCAAAAGTAGTGATTATAATCCAATGTTAAAAGATTTTTAAACAGACTGGTTTACAAATTATTGTGGCCAAATCATAGTAAATAATAAAATTTACTTTGAGTCTTTGGTATTGTACTTATATATGTATACATTTTTATTAATATTTATATATAATTTATAAATAATAAAATGTTTTGATTTACAGTGTAGATGTACAATATTTTGTATTGTATAAACATGTACTATTAGAGTTAATGTTTAGGGTATATCCTTGTATCTGTGTTGCTTCATGAGTCCTCGCTTTTGTGATATCAATAAATAACTGTAGAAATGAGTTTGTGTCATTTATTCATTAGAATATTCTAATTTTGTTACCCTGCATTCAAATTAATGCAGTTATCCTTGCCACTCCCTACATAAAGTATATAAGTTCAAAATTAACACTACAAAACTAGCTCTAACCCTTTTCCATTTAATTTCAAGTAATATAATGGAAAATATGCTGGTTAGTGAAAACTATTCAAATTCTTACTTTTCGTAAAGTAGCCAATCTATGTATCTTAGTGTTGGCAAAAACATGGTAAGAATAAATAAAAAAATTGCAAGAGCGTACCTAGCAATGTTTTTAATATCAATAAATTTACCATCACACATGAGCCTAATATATCTAACTTAAAAAACATTGCCGAAATAACGTGATGGTTATTTACTCAAAATATTCATAATTTTGTTAATCATAATCATTACAAACCAAGTGAAAAATAATATTGCGAGATCGTACCTTACAATATTTATTATCTAAATAAAATATTTACACATATCGATATATAATTAAAATACTGTCTAGTGGTTGCTTACTAAAAATATTAATTATTTTGTATCTTATTACCATTACAAACCAATTCAAATCAAAAAGCTTAAAAGTACAAAAATGTTGTTGTAAAATACCTAACGATTCATAAAGACATTACAAAATATTTACTTCGTCACCTTCCTGGTAACCAAGCGGAGGTGTAGCTATTTCCATCACCTCACCCCACTGAGTGGGGTCATCCTTGAAGCCTAACAAACATTCACCCTTCTCATCCCCGGACGGTTATTGCACTCTAAGGTGAATTGATGCGCCGATGCGCAACATCAAGAATCAATAAAGTGCAGTTATGTAATAAAATAGATTACTGCTGTTCTAAAATAATTATCATGCGCCAATTAAGCGCTAAGAATCGACTAATAATTTTGTTGCACTTGTGCTTAGCTCATAAAATATTTGCACATGCATGCGCATTGGTTCCTGTTGATAATGCCGCGAAATAACCAATTTTTGTTTGTCATGTCAATATTACAAAATTGCGCCACAAGCAATAGAATGGGCGTAGCAGCTCGCCGCGTATTGGTTGTACGGCAAATGTCAAGTGTTGCCGGTTTATAATTCTACCGGGACTTAGTAGAAATCGAGTACATGCAAAGAAACTTGATTCTACCATGTTTTTAATAATTACTATAATATTTTTTATAATAATTTAGTACTCAAAAACGTAAAATGATCTTCGCATAGCCAATATATATAATTGAATTATTCTTACTGCCTGACTATCAATTTATCAAATCAAAACGCTGAAAATAGCGTTAAATATTTAGTGCGTAAGTTTATTATGATATTTTGTATATTAACATAGATACCGGACTTATTCTCAGCAAAATTGCCACTCGTATAATACGCGACTAAAGGTTTCATAATTTTTTTTTAAACTTACAATGTGGCTATGCTAATATATTGGCGCGTATCGACGCATTCTATCATGTCCGTCCTGTTAGTAACAATATGGATTCCGATCAAGAATCCGAGCTTATAAGCGCAAAAAGGGTACAAGATAGACACGTAAAAGTAATACACCATTGCCTATCTCTTAAACGATTTAAAGGCGTATAATAAACCAGACAACTCTTAGACTATATAAACTGTCCAAATGCTGGATACGGACCTCTTCTCAGTGTGAGAAGGTTTAGACCATAGGGCTTGGACACAATACTGTGATACGACGTCGCATCGAGCATCATCCTTAAAGCGAGCGATAAATAACTTATGAATACGCACATAATTTCGAAAACTCAGGCGTGCGTGTCTTGTGCTCGAACTTGAGACCTTTGCGAGGCAGTCTCGACTCGTAGAATGTTTAAAAAAATCAATAATATGCTTTTTTTATTTATTTCAGAAGCAGACTACAGGCAAATAACAACTCAAGCAGACGTGCACATTGACGGCGCACAGCTCGCTGCCATCAGGCCAAGCCCTGTATACGAAGAACCACGGATACAAGTCACACCGATGTTAGTATCTGACGCTGTAACTGTCACACGAAGCCCTGAAGGACGGCTACCTGATAACCTAAACATAACATGCAAAGAACCATCAGTAGAAACTCGACAAGTTCTTGAATACACTCAAACGAGTCCATCAGCGAAGGATACTACAATTCCTGTCAATAAAGACTTGCCACCCGAATTTGCTTTTAGTTTGGCATGTGAAGACCAACGCGCTGAATCTTATCAGTGTCATATGGAACCTCCACTGTTGGAAGCTCGAAGGCTTACTTCTGAAGATATGGCCACAAGTCCAATATTACCATTTACTAGAAGGTATAGAAGTCCAGATGTTCGTGGTATTCAGGCAGCACCAGAGGTGTCAGAAGATCAAGGTACTGCATTAGTTACTTTAAGTACCTACATATATTGAATCGATTTAGGGATTACTTGGGAAATAATTGGGAATAACGTTGTAGGGGTGATCAGATGTGTTCTTGTTATGGATTGTCGAAATGAAATAGCTTGATGGTAGATACCGATATATATTTACTGGTACCAGATATATTATATAAATACATATTGAGCTACGACTTGACTCAGTGATTGTGGGGAGACGACTGCCGAGCGCTACTGTATACTTGCGCCTGACTATACAAAACTAAAGCGCCAGCAGTGTCGCTACAACGTTAGAGCTTGTACACAAATCTCCGAATCGGCGCGATGCGAATTCGCAACGCACAAAACTGTGACACGAATTGCTGCGATGCGATTTCGTGCGACAAGGCGTCTCCCATGCACGATTTGAAAAAAATTCTAATGTTCGATGCGAATTCGCAACGCAGAAAACTGCAACACGAATTGTGTTCAATAGTGTTCCAAGTCAAAGTAAAAACATTTATTAATTTAGGTTATAAAGTAACATTATGAATGTCGAAATGTATAGTTTAGTAAGTTACTAAAGTTACATTTAGTTTAGTTTCTAGATTCAGGCGAAGGGTTGAACCTATAAAAAGATCATTCACGGCTACTCATTTTATAAATGTTTCAAATATTGAAATTAAACTTCTTTGTACGGATTTTGTGCTTGCATAGCATCGCAACAGTTTTAAAATACAATAATTTGTTCATAAAGTTTAAAATTTTTCTAGACGCTAACCATAGACATGCCATAGTTGAGACTGAGATCCACGGCGATAGTTCTCGAGACACTCAAGTAAGCAAAGATACGCAGAAGCAAGCCTTCGTTTTGCGGTTCAGAAAGACCACAGAACATTGTTTTGTCCAGGAGAAGAAAGGAACAGACGTACAAGGTAATATGCTGCTAACTTCTGCCTGCGGCCTCCGTTCCGTTTTCCAGAATAACAAGTCGCAGCCTATGTCCATCTTGCATAAATTAACACTATGAAAAAAACCATGTCAGTCTGGTCCAATCTGTTGTAAGGAGGACAAACCAACACACTTTCGCGTTTATTTACTCCAGAAAGAGTACTTTTTCGTGGATGAAGGTTTACCCTTTGTCATTTTCTGTATCCCTGACAACGTGTATGCGAAATTTCATGATGATCGGTCGTGTAGTTATGTCGTGAAAGCGTAATAAACAAACTCACATATTTATCCTTACTAATATTATAAATGCGTATGTGAGTTAGGATTGCTACTTTGGAAACCGATAAATTCGAACTCAAAATGACAATACGGATGACGTAGTGGTGTCTTACTTGATGCATATAATTGCCTTATGGTAGGCAGTTACTGTAGCTTATGCACGGGCAGCAAAGAATTTTCATAATGTGCTCTCTGAACTCTTCTTACAGCAGCGATGAAACATGAGTTGTTTTGTTTGAGCCGGCAGCCCTTAGAGCTTCTCAGTGGGAAGAATTTTTCTAGTCTGACTGTTCTAAGTTTGTCCGAGATGGATAAGCTACAGTGCCTTAAAATATTATAACATATATATGTAGGCTCACCTATTTTCTATTCGCAAGAGATTTTTTAGCGAATACATAATTGGTTCTGCACTATTTTTTAAATCCTGTTTCTAATCTTCGTACATTTACTGACAATTTTCTAAGAGTAAAACCAAGCCGACCCAGAAATTGTACCAAAAACCGCAAGATCGCAAGTAAACCACCAAGGCAGGCAATATTATAATTATATATTTAATATGAAATTTCAGAAACAACACTATCCACTGAAGGATCTGGTAACCTCACAAACAACCACATTGAAGTTATAAGAACACGCCAACCAGATGCATCAGTCGAATCCATCCCAATCGATACCACTCGGCTAATTAGCGACATGGAGCTAACTTGTGAACGAGTTGGCAATATCCCGCGGGACATCTCTAATGTGACGTCAGCTTCGCAAGATGGCTGCCACAACAACACAGCTGACCCGAAAACTTCATGCGATATTGCCGATGTTTTAGCTTCGATTTTTAATGATAGTCCACAAGAAAATACGGAAGAAAAAAGCAAAGAGTCAAGTGCTAGGAAAAGGAGTTATGAAGAGATATCAGTTCAGACTGAGTTTGTTAGATGGAACGATATACGCGCCAACTTTTTTGTTGGCACACCCAAGATATGTAGGCTGTGTTCAAGTGTTGATCATGAATAATAATAATTGTGGAATAATTGTGATAGCAGTAAAATACGTCGCAATGAGAGCTATCGTTCTTGAACTAGCCGCTTGAGGTGCTAGCGAATAGTAAGGTTTCAAGACTTCATACTCTATAGTTAAACAAAAGTCTTCAACAGTAACCATAGAAACCACTGATATAATTATCTGCTGTTGGATGGCAGCTGCTGTCAAAAGCCTAATTTGGCGGTAATCCGCCAAAAACGGCTTTTGACAGTAGCTGCGACAGGATTGACTGGACCTTACTCATTAGTGGCGTCCACTGCTGAGCTTAGATTATACACTTTTATTATGCACAAAAACGATAGCACTCGTCGTGAAAGTATCTGCTTCATTTCTGTACACAATATCATAGGCTAAAATTATTCGAAAATTCTTAAATTAATAGTAATTGAAGGGTACAGGGAAAGAAAGATCATTCATCATTCTTTTTAAATACGAGAGTGCGGAATATGATATTTTATGCATACAGCCATACTGACGTTTATTGTGTCCCATGTATACAATGATTTTTACTAACGGTTTAACAAATAAAACTATCTTTATTTTGGTTTCATAACCAAACTGCTTAATGACTTTTGTACTATTTATTGCTAACTCATAATCGGCAAAAATGGGCAATGATCTTTCTTTCCCTGTATCCTTCAATTATTTAAAGTTAAAAGATGTAAAGCGAACATTCGGTTTGATTGTGCCGAATATAAGATATATAAATATTTATCTATGGAAGAAAATGCATTGCGCTTGTAAATCAAGATGTCGTGATTTCAAATTCCACCCATTGCAATATCAAATGAATACAAGCAATATGCGTAATAAAAAATTAAGTAACTAGTTATATTTTTGACATGTTTACACGTGTTATCTCAAGTTTTGTTCAAAAATATATAACGGCAGTTTCGTCAGCTCAATGCCCCCGCGAGAGCGTGTGAATTTTTTTATAACAGTTTTATCTTAAATGGTACTGAATATTCAAAGTTATACTAAGCTACATGAATAGACAAGGTAATTCACAGACCAAACTAGACATTGTTCCTTCTTATTATTCAATTAATATTTATTTAGCTGGCTTTTGTATGATGAATATTGATTTGCAATTTAGTGTGTAACTTTTAGTTTATTCAGAAACTCTGTGATCATAACATAGCAGATATTATGTTATTTATTATTATTATTATAATGATATTACTCTAAGATTATGTTTATGATTATTTTTTAAGAATATAGTTAGGTATATTCTTAAAAAACGTGGTGGCGCCACCTGATGGTAAGTGGTCACTGTAGCCTATGGACGCCTGCAACACCAGAGGCATCACTTGCGCGTTGCCGACCCTTTAGTAAAGGAAGTGGGAAGAAGAAGGAACGGGAAGGGAGCAAAAAGCGAGATGGGCCCCCGGCACTCTCACTCACCGAACGACACATAACAGTAGGAATATTGCTATTTCACGTCGATATTCTGTGAGAGGGTAGTCCTTCCCCGGTCGAGCCGTCACACTCATGCTGAAATCAGCGAGGCTTCTCTCCTCGAGGGGCCAAAAATGTTAACCTGCTGCTGTGTTTGTATTTTAGGTCCCCAGTAATAGAGGGCATATATATAAATGTCTACTGCACATTTCAAGACTTCATGCTAGCGAGAAATCTGGATATGTACTCGGTAGATTTCATTAGGCTCGCTCGCTATTACGAAAATGTGTGAGCCACGAGTATTTGCATAAGAAATGTGTGTTACTCTTATTCAATATTTATAAAGTCCCACGCGATATCTATAATATAATATTCTATATTCTATCACATACAACACCATCTACCTACAGCTTGTACACAGCGACACATCAACCTACACTGTTTGGACTTTGAACTATTTGAAGGTGAACGCTGCGAATCGTGCGAGAGAGTGCGTTGTATTTTTGTTATTTTGTCTCATTCACGTTGAACGGAATGCGATGCTCTATCCTTTCCGTTACATCGACTCCACTATGCACTATCCCTTTCCGACAATTCTCTATTTTGTATGTAGCGTAGCTATGCGTATATAGGGTGTCTAACTTGATGTGTAGCCGTGTGTACTATGGGTACTAGACAATGGATAAACATACATAATATATACTTTTTTATAGACAAACATCCATGTTCATGCACACATATGTTTGACTTGTGCAGGAATCCGCGACCTCAGGCGTAGCAGTTGGTTATACTAACCACTACGCCTTTGAGTCTGCCATATCTTTGTATCGATATTTGTCATGTTTTGGAAAAGAAGAGAGAGAGTATTTATTTAATTCCCATGCGCTAGTTAACTTTGCTACAATGTACAAATACAGTTATTTTCACAACACTTATAAACTAGTTATAATTTTTTTTTAATCTTTTTGAATTACACATAATTGACGCTAACATGTCTTGCCTTGATAATTCAGTCAAGCCATACTGAATTTCAATTAAGGCAGCCAATCTTAACGCAGACTGGTCATCTACGCAGAAGATTTTATAGTGCACAAGTATGTACGCAAACGCAACTGCATTCCTAAAATACTAAAGGGACGCTAGAGCGGGGAGATCAGACTTTACGTCATTTCCAGGTTATGGTTATAACAATCAACCAACTTGCTAGCTCCGGGAATTTTGACAGAAAATCCCAATAACTTTGGCCCGAGCCGACAATTGAACCCTGACCTGCAAATCAGTCGCATGCACTACCGCTGCGCCACTGAGGCAGTTACAATAAACAATAAGGCTGTAGGGAGGGGATAAAGAGGATTAAAACAATATTCGCTATTCAAAATGACTTTATTTGCAGTAGTGTGGTACCACGCCGTGGTCAGGCCCGCACGGCGTGAAACCGCGCGAGCCTTCCCTCCCTGTCACACATCATATCTTTACGGTGGACCAACAATCTTAGCGGCCTCTTTCCGGATCCAAGCAAGCGATTACAATACACACACAAAATATTACCAAATAGGTACATTCGCAACGCTAGCAACACTCAGACAGTGTTGCCAACCATAAAATTTGAAACATCTATATAATTTTGGTAGCACTGTATTAAAAATATAATGCACAGATTAAATTCGGAGCGAGTTTTACATTACTATTTATTGCGATTTTATTAAATTAATTACTAAATTATTTAATTATCGTAAAAACATTGAGTTTCCTATGAGTTATTTTTTTTTGTTTGTCACAATACTTTTCGTCTACCATGTGGTCAATTCATTGAACAATATATTTCATTACCAATATATGTTTTAAATACTTATATATAGCATTCATACCCTGATATAGTTCCAAATAATACTATAATAATTTATACACTAGGGAAAATAACATTTTTGTGGAAACATCATCAAAATTATTTGTGATGTATGGCAGAATTGATACTTGAAATTAGGTTATGAGAAAAAGAAAGAACGCAGTACTATCACCTCGCTATCTCCATCGCGCACTCAAATAACAGTTACGTCACAACTGACTAGATTTGTTATTCGAGTAGTCCAGATTTTTAAAGTCTTTGTAAAATTAACATCTTGGATAACGTAACTTATTGATTAAGAGGAATTATCGTTTAGGATATAATCTATATTTACCACCGTTATGTTGCTGTGTATCGGTTTTCATCATAATTTATTTATTATAAAGACCTGGGAACCTTCGGAAATGATACACTACGCACGATAATACTGTTGTTTTCAGCAGTGGCGGTCCGCCCCGGCCGTCACGTTTAGAGGGCGGCAAAATTTCAAAATATAATAATATCATGTAAATATTTTAACCATTTCATGAGTAACGATTTGTTCTTGCCAAAAAATTCTATAACCTTACTAATATTATAGGCTTTTAAATTGAAAGACGTAAATAAGAGCGCCCTCTCTCATTAAAATTTTCTGCTACCGCGGGCGGACGACACCCACGCTACGCCAGTGGTTTTGAGACAACCAGTAAACAATCTTATAAATTAATAACAACATACAAACATCGGAAAATCGTTCTTAAATTATAAAAAAGAAATCGCTATAGTAAATAGATTCTTATTGAAGAAAGCGCCCACACTAGGAATAAATGTTGTATCGCGGAGAAGTTTACAAACATTCAAACAATGGACGAAAGAAGGGTATTTATTAACTAATTGCCGTGCAGAATTGAATACAATTATTCTATATAGTAATAAAAGCATGAATTATATTTAACAAACTAGCTAACCCGCGCAACTTTGTCTGCTGGTCATAGCAGGATATTATATAGCCTATGGCCTTCCTTGATAAATAGGCTACCCAACACTAAAATAATTTTTCAATTCGAACCAGGCGTTGCTGAGATTAGCGCGTTCATCCAAACAAACAAACTCTTCAGATTTATATTAAATTATGTGCGTATTGATTGACAATCATCGCCTCCTCCGTGCCTCGGAGAGCACGTTAAGCCGTCGGTCCCGGCTGCCATGAACATATATGGCAGTCGTTATTGGGAGAGTGTCGAGACAAAAGATCCCACTGGGTCGAAGTGTCGCCAGTCTGCACTGACTGGCTCCCAGATAAGATAAGATATACGGTACTTACATAAAAAGAAAACAATTTTAACATTTTTGTTTGTCTGTTTGTTCCGGCTAATATCTGAAACGGCTGGACCGATTTTGACGGGACTTTCACTGGCAGATAGCTGATGTTAATAGTGTCCTGCAGATCGAATTTCGGCCACGACGGCCAATCTTAACAGAGACTGGCCCTCTGCGCAGGAGATATTATAGTGCACAAGTATGTGCGCAAACACAAGTGCACTCTCTGTTCCCTAATCCTCATGATCCGATTGGACGGTAATCCGACACGACCGGAGAGACATCAGGTGCAGGGCAGAGGTACGCGACGTGGGTTCGAACCCGAGACCCTCTGCATTGCAGTCTGTTGGTCTCCCCACTGAGCTATCGCTGCTCAAGTACCGTATATACTTTCAAATGCATTTAGTAAAACGCTGTTATTTTAACATTACAAAATGAACTCTTCAATTTTATTTATTTGTGAATGACGTTGGAGTATTTATAAGTATCTTGTCTGAACCTATGTCAGACGCAGCAGTTGCTTTATATAAACTTATTTATAAATTAGATAATAGATAATTTGTTGTTAAGTAGTAAGTTCTAGGTAACTATGTAGCCAGTAATCTTGTATACTTTAAGTTGTGTGTAGTATTTGTAAGCCCGATCCGGCTGACACAGGTAATGCCTGGCCACGGTTGTTTTGGCCAGTTCCTGTGTCGTATACGCCGGCAAGAGACGCCCGGTTGTCACCACAGCGGCGACTGCCGCGACGTAGTTGAGGACACGGCGCTGCACACTTTGGCGGTTTGGCCCGCCTGGGCATCGCAGCGCCGTGAGTTGATCGCGGCAGTCGGATTGGTTGCCCTCTCGCTCCCGGCCGTATTTCAGTCTATGGCCCGGAGTGAGAGATCGTGGAACGCTGTCGCCTCCTTTTGTGAGGAAGTCATTTCCATCAAGGAGGCGGCGGAGCGGGAGAGGGAGCGTTTAAACCCTCTCCCCAACCGCAGAGGCGGGCGCCGGAGGGCGCGAGATGACCTCCAGCCACCCTGAGGTTTGACCTGGGGGTGGTGGGCTTTGTAGGCCTGCCCGCCATCAGTTCAGCACCAGGTCCGAGAGGCGGTGTGCGTGTTCCCAAGCGCGCCTCTGTGGAAGTGCCTAGGGTAGGTCTCTCGTGTAGTGGCCTGTCGTTTCACACGGCGGGCCGAAACCTCGGCGGGGTCGCGACCGCATGTGCAAGTGATTCGCGCGGCCCTGTCGATAGCGGTTTTGTCGAGGAACACCGTGGTAGGTTTAGTCGGTATTCCGGGAGGTCCTTTATCATTTCAACATCTTTCTTTTACCCCGGTGAGTCCGACATAACCCCTCCACATGCACCCGCGGAGGTGTATGCGTCACAGCATTCCACTACGAAAAAAAAAGAAAAACCCCGATTGGACTGACATAGTCAAAATGGATCTAAGTTCCCGAAAACAAAGAAAAAAATTTTTTTTTATTTTTTATTTATTTATAGATTATGTTTGGACATAAAACAATGTCATATTGAATCACATTCGTCCAGCGACCTGCCATAAAGTTGATCGTATTGATATCCACATCTAAAAGTTAATAAGTAACAAGGTTATTCTAAATATAACATTTGTAAATAAACTGGTTTCTAATACTCCGGTACCGGTTTTAGGCACCTGTTCCACTGACGGCGAGTAAGCGATTCGCGATCGACTATTTTATTGCTTAAGAAACGTACGTGATATAAGAGATACCTATACTATGAAAAAGCGAGACGCTGTCTGTATATAATTTTGGCTGTGACTCCACCCGAATGGATTTAAGTTGTTATTTATCTATACTAATATTATACAGCTGAAGAGTTTGTTTGTTTGGTTGAACGCGCTAATCTCAGGAACTAGTGGTTCAAATAGAAAAATATCGATTTTTTATGTTATAGGCAGCAAACGAGCAGATGGACCGCCTGATGGTAAGCGTTTACCACCGATCATAGACACCCGCAACACCAGGGGAGTCGCAAGTGCGTTGCCGGCCTTTTAAATTTCCCCCTCCTCCCCAGAGGGGAGCGGGGAGTTGGGCTTCCGGTACCCTCACTCACTCGACGAAACACAACCCAAGCGCCATTTCACGCCGGTTTTCTGTGAGACCGTGGTATCACTCCGGTCGAGTCAGCCCATTCGTGCCGAAGCGTGGCTCTCCCACGGATGAAAATGTTGAGTTACATAGCCTATTTATCGAGGAAGGCTATAGGCTATATAACATCACGCTACGACCCACGGGGGCGGCGCAGTAATCATAAACGCGGGTGAAATCGCGGGCAGAGCTGGTTGTATTGGAATAAATCCTGTATCATGGGGTACTTTACAAACATTCAAACAACAGATGACACTAAGTAGGACTAGATTATTAGTTCCCAAAGTAGTCCAGGTGGACCCCTAGAGGTCCACGAGAGACCCGACGGGGGTCTACGTTGGCGTGTCAAAAAAATGGGGGTTCACAGTAATTCGTAAGCGGAGGTCCACGAAAATGTATTTGCTTTCGATAGTGAAGAATTAAATTGTTGACTTGACTTCACCCATAAACGTCGATCGACGAATATTTCGAGAAAAACGCTAAAGACAGCAAATACTAAAAAAAAAGTGGTAGGTTCAGTCAGTCCAGAGAATTTCTAAAAAAGAAAGAAAAATGTCCAGGTTAAGATTTGATAAAAAAAATAAGTTTAGCCAAGGAATATGGTAGAAATGTAGCTGCAGGTGGTCCGCCGGAACCAGCTCAATTTTTAAAGTGGTCAGTGAGAAAAAAGTCTTGGAACCTCTGGATTAGATTAAGAACAACTATATTTTGTTTCGGTGGGAGCGAACCCAATACACTTGACGCGGTGTCAATTTTATGTGATTCTATTTTTTGATGTACGCTAATTACCTTTTTAGAGTTCGAAAAATCTCTTATACAACAGCTTTGTCTGTCCGTCCGTCCGTCCGTCTGTTATACAACTTTCAACACAAGAACCGTAAGAGCTAGAGACTCGCGGTCAAAGCCATTCAACTCAGAATAGTCGATATACCCTAAAAATGACTATGACCTTTGACCTCTGACTTCAAGGTCATGTGATACCATCTTTCAACTCAAGAACCGTAAGAGCTAGAGACTCGCGGTCAAAGCCATTCAACTCAGAATAGTCGATATACCCTAAAAATGACTATGACCTTTGACCTCTGACCAAGGTCACGTGATACCATTTTTCGAACTCTGAGATATACGGCAATTTATTGCCGTTTCTCACTTGTTTTTTTATATGCAAATGTAAGTAATTGTTTACTGTATCTTAGCCACAATGTACGGTAGAAGGTACTGATTCCTAAGATACAGTACAGTTACGGGTGACATCAACATTTAGTTGTATGCCTACCTACATAAATTTATTTTCTGTAAATATCATAAATAATAACTTAGATCTAAGATATGGAGGCACTGTTCCTTGGAATTCAGTCCAGGGAACAGTACCACATTATGATGTATACGTATGATACATGTTTGGTTGCAAATAAACGTAATATGAATACTAAAAGAAAAACCGACCTGATCACTTAACCAGTACGCCATGTGTGCAGACAATATGTGAACCTTGTATTACGCTGAGAACCTATCACGTTTACACAACCTATTTCTACTCAGAATTTCTTGACAGAAAATGCCAATAACAATTTGCCCAACCCGGTGATTGAACCTGAAACCTCACACACAGCGCATACATCACCGCTGAATTACCGAGGCAGAGACGCTTTCTTACTATACAGTTTAAAAACATATTTATGAATCACTAGCTTTTGCCCGCAACTTCGCTTGCGTAAAAGTAGGTTAGTTTATGTTAGTAATAGTAGTTATTTTTAAATAAATATAACCTATGTTACTCTATGATAATATAGCTTTCTAATGATAAAAGAATTTTTAAAATTGCTACATTTACAAACAAAAAAACAAAAAATCACAATTTTTCCTCTTTAGTAAATTAGTATAGATTACACATTCGAGTTGTAAATAATACTTTTTAGCTAAACTCACTGCCCGCCATTCGCTGCCGGTGGAACAAATGCCTTATAATTCTACACGATTTACATATCAGGTTAAAACAGATTCATTATCTATATTATAAAAAACGAAAACACTATTTTTGTTGTGCACGCTTAGCTCCATAATGGCTGAACCAATTAGAATGTGGTTTCACTGATGCAAGATAAACCTTGGCTAACATTATTTTATTTTAAACACTTGATAAATATGAAAGACTAACTTTTGCTCGCGGCTTCGCTCGCGTAGACTTAGAAAAAGTAGTCTATGTTACTCGGTGATAATATAGCTTTCTAATGGAGAAATATTTTTTACTATCGGTTGAGTAGTTTTTGAGTTAAATCCTTACAAACAAACAAACAAAAAATCTTGCCTGTTTATAATATTAGTATATTATATGGCTGTTAGCCATGGTTTCTCCCACATTTATCATTTCTGCGATCCCGTGGCTGTAGCGTGATGTTATATATCCTATATCCTTCACCAATAAACGGATTAAAAATGACACTGTAGCCGTGGGAGCCAAGTGTCAGGTCTGTTTATAGAGAGTTGTTATTGAGTTGTGTGAGTTTGTTCTAGCTATGCGGCTGATGGCCTGCCCGTCATCCGATCAGCACCACGTCCGAAAGGCGGCGTGCGTGTTCCCACGCGCGCCTCTGTGTCGAGTCCGTCTCCCTCTAGGGGGAGGACAGTAGGGTTTGTAAGTGAGTGCCTTTGGGTAGGTCTTTTCGTGTAGTAGCCTGCCGTTTTATACGTCGGACCGAAACCTCGGCAGGGTCGCGACCGCATGTGCAATTGATTCGCGCGGCCCCGTCGATAGTGGTTTTGTCGAGGAACACCGTGGTAGGTTTAGCCGGTATTCCGGGAGATCCATTATCTTTTCAACATCTTTCTTTTACCCCGGTGAGTCCAACATAACCCCTCTGATCGACGCCTAGCGTGGTTACGCAGCTAGTATTTTCTGATACAAAGAATAAGTACTGCTAAGTCCAATAATAGAAGTGTTAAAATTTAAAATTATGTAATAAAAGTGTTTTAAAATAAACAACGCGACAAAAGCCGTGTAAAGTAGTTTAATTTCAAAGTATTGCTATTCAATGTGGCAATGCTGCAATTATTTTCTGGACGTTGCCAATTGACAGCGACGTGGAGAATAATATGACGCTTTTAAATTTATTACATCTTCTTGCCATAATATGCTTGTTAAAAAGAAGATTAAATATCGAGAGCTCCTTAGGCAAACACCTCATCGGTGCCCCCTGGCGGCCGTATATTTTGCAAAAGAATTGAGTAGGATACGATATGCCTCGTCCCAAGGATAATCCGCTACTGTTTGTGCATATTATTTTAATTATTGACTTGAGATAAAAAAGTAGATGTTAAATAAATAATTAAAAGTAATCTCTGAAAATTGAATTTAAATGGAACTACAACAAACCATGAATACCGTAAGAGAAGCGGCACAGACAGTGGCGCCATCTGAGCGATAAATAAATTGGTTGAAATATACCGATCAGTGATTTTAATTCCACATAGAAGACTGATAGATGTCCGTGACAAGCACCAGTGTAGTGCCAGCAAAGACAACCACATATGAAAGAACCAGGAGAATCAATAGAACATATGGCTTTCTGTTTCACAGAATAATAGTGTCACACTGTTACAAACGATGAAGCCTCGGTTCCTAAAACAGCCTTCTTTCCAGAAAGGAGTCATTTTAGTTAAATATTGACATATTTTTATAGAATATGTTTTAAAATTGACATTCCGTAGGTAAAACCACTTGTTTCTTAATATAGGAACTGAATCTATATGTGATATACTGCCAAGCTTCTATTGATGTATTTGCTTCTATAAAACTTTTGAATGCAATACTTTTTGGCGTCAATAAAGATTTTACCTATGAAATAATGAATCGAGCATTTATTTAAATATTATTTAGGAGAACTATCAGTTTTGGGTACAAGGACCAAACTACCTGTGGTTAGAACTCCAGAGACAGGAACCTCCTCAAAATGCGTGTCGCGTCGAGCAATACCGCATTCAGTATCAAGGACTTGATCCAGCCATCCAACACGAGCCTCTTTACGTGGTGGTTAAGGCTCTTGGCAATCAAACTATTGACCGAAACGACTATCGACACATTAATAGCCGAATCATTATTATTAATAATACTATTATTACATTTGCCCGGTAAGTAATTGTCCAGAGGCTGGCATACCTGTCTAAATTCTTTTTCCCTAAAGTCGACAACGAGCGAGTCATACACATGGCCAGAAAACAAAAATAGAACTTGGAAGTATTATTACGGCTAAAAATGGCATCTCAACTAAATTCTGGTGCCTCTCACAGTAGAAACATAACTTTAGTTTGTTTGTCTGTCGATATGTAGGCATTTCACTAACCCAGTTAAGTGGCAGTATCCTGACCCTACATTTGTTCAATCAATTCTTCTGGTCAATTCATATAGTCGAATAAGTGATAGGAATCGACTAGTGCTCGTTCTAAACTTAAGGTCTGTTTCAAAACGACCAAGTTCGCTTTGATCGCATTCTGTCTTTCTCACATCAGTGTAAAAAAGAGGCATGACATGATATTTATATGAAGATTACTGACACTTGGAGATTGAGAAATAGGTCCTTATATTGTTAAAGGATTTTTGGCGTGAATTGTGTGGTACAACATTTTGAGTTCCTGTTTCAAAGAATATTCTAATTGAAAGTTATTGCTTCAGAGACATTTAAAGTATTATTCGGTTAATTACCATTTCATTATTGCATACCCTAGAACAAGACAGCGCTTTACAGAGTATATAGTTCTGTCTTGTTCTAGCGTAAGCAATAATCTTGAGTATCTTACGTCCCCTGACTTGCTTACCTAGACAAATTAAAATTTTGAATTTATCATCACGTAAATTGCACAGTTATTGACGCATTTAAATGCAGAAGTTATTACGTAAACTCTTATAAAATATTGCAGCACATCTAACCGGAGCACTGCCTTTTAAATACGAAAACTGTGCAATGTCGCGCCAAATCTACTGACATTCGATTTCTATCTATTAATTCTAGCTCGAGACCTGCTTCCAATTACATATACTTGTATTCTTTCATTTTACTATCATAGGAAGTAGGATACATTTTTCTTGACTTGATAATATATATCAATCACATTAGCCGTAATGATATTTTAATTCTTTAAAATCTCAGCGATTAACAAGATTTCATCATAATTTCAAAACTAATGCAATAGGATAATCACTTTAATAGTTAGATTTTGAACGCAAGAGCTAAAAGCATTCAAAATAAACTTTAGAAAACAATATTCAAATTGACTGGAAAATGAGACAGCCATTTATATTTGACATTTGCGTATAATAAAATGGAGGTTGTAGTGAGAATCTAGCTGATTCCCTCTCACGCATTTGCTTAAACAGCAGTTACGTTAGAATTTATATTTCTTTCTTTTTCTTTCATTTGACAATTACACTTACTACCATATTTAAAAAGCATGTAGTTGATTGACATTTGAGTGTTTTAAAAAGATCGTTGTATTTTAGGTTCTGGGTTACTTAATCTATTAATAAAAATAATTAAATCAGGTACTCTATAAGACTTAAAACTAATATGTGTAACATTCGTCATAATTATTTAATATTGCTTACGATCCTGGTTCAATAATGTGATAAGGCGTTGACATATCAATAATTCATTTACTATAAATTTCTACTACTTTCATATAAATAATAATAACATTTATACTTTCGTTGGTAAATTATTTGATACGGGTATTGCCAGCTTTATGTGTTGTTTTTTAACATAGGTATACTAACTATCCTGGCGTCAAAAGAAAAAAGATAGATCCGCGAAAAAACAATATTTTATAAATAATCTGTCTGATGCGTCTTTTTTTACTGATTCCAAATAGGTAAAATTGTCTTTTTTCCTTATGACGATAGTATAAGTATGTGGTTATGTCAATACATATCAATGTCTTGTATTTAAATAAATAACTGCCGTATCATATAATAATTTACATACGAAAGGATCTGTCTGTTTTAATACATACAAATTTTTACTTAAGGTCTGATCATTAGGTCATTTACATTCAATTATCCTTGTCGGATTGCACACACAAACAACTACAGGTAAACTAGTGATGTGTATAATTTGTATTCAAATAATGTTTGAATAAAGTTGCGCACAACGTGATTGTTACTTCGCATAGTGAAACACGCAGCTCACGTATAATAGTGTTGTAATATATTCGAATACAATAATACACAGTTAAGGCCGACATAACTGTTAGAAGTCTAATTATAACCTGTACGTCTAAAATATGGCTTATAAGTTATAACATATATTATTGGTCGCATAGGACTCGAGCTAGTTATTATGTAAACATAGGTGTTGAGCTATCGTGTATAGGTATAACACAAGGTATCTACACATTATTCATAAGTTCGGCATTTTCATATAAACCTCGTACAATACAAACTATAATAAATTCTTAAGTTTGGTGTTGATACGCTTACGCGCGGAGGTAGTTATGATACGCACGCTGCTTCGCTCGCTATTGTCTATATAATCTAATATTACAAAATATTTCGTACTCTCGCAGGAGCTAAAGGCATTTAAGTACCGCGGATCGAAAGGATTGTGGCTGACGCCGGAGGCTTACGACTTGAGCTGGAGGTGAGGCGGCGGCGCGGCCCTGTGTGCTCAGTGCGAGACTCCAGCGTCATCCGAGGCTCACATATCACAACACTAAAGGTAAACTTTGACAACATTCAAGTGGCGCGTCACTGCGTTGTGACGTCACAGCGCTACTCGCAAGGGTAGTGGCAGTACACTTAACGAACGTTCAGCACGGCTAGGTTCAAGACACCTTTCTAAATCGAAGGGGAAATTTTTCAAAATTTAGCCTAAATACGCGCTGACTATTAGGAAAGAAATTTAACTTTTTTATATCATCTTTATATACTTAATATTTTTTTAATTGTATTTTTCTTTCTATTTGAATTTAGGCGAATCTTTTAGTAAAAAATATATAAAATTGTTTTTATATATCTACGTTTTACTGTTAGTATCCTGTTTATTTGTCGACTGTTTCATAAGTTCAACCTCGCAATTTATCTTACTTAAATAAGCTTTAAAAATATTAATTTGTGAACAATTTTTATTAATTAATAATTGCCGCAATCAGAGACATTTAATGAAAACATAAATAGCAGCAAAAATATTAAAACATTACTAGATAATTTAATTAAATAAATCTTGTGTAATTATAATAAAAAATAATTAAATAATATAAATCATGCAAAGTTTAATATTCATATAATTATTATTATATTTCATGTTTATGAAAACATTCGCATGTCCAAATTCTTGTTTGTTACGTGAAATCTCCATCTAATGTACCATATTTTGGGAGCCCTTCTCATTTTTCTGTCATTAAGGTGCCACTTAAATATTCATTAAATATCCGAGTGCGACGATAAATAACACATAATTATTGTATTAAATACAGCCTCTAGTTAAGGCAACTGAGCTTTACAGAATATGTTTTAATAGCAACAATTTAGTTATAATATCCTTCACAGAAACTACATCGGTTTTGGAACTGCCTCAGAGATGTGACACAGTGATGCGCCCAATTGCTTTCGAATACAATTCAAATAAATACCTAATTTACATAGTATGTACCTACGTATTTATGTATAGTGATGTAATATATTCGAATAATTCAAATGCAATTGTGTACAACACTAGTCACAAGGCCGCTAGCAAAACTAACTTAATATCAAAGTATAATGAATGATGTATTGTTTCGCATATTGTCGGTGTTACATCAAGTTAAAGTTAATTAAATTTAAAAAAGACGTGTAGACTGTAAAGAATTTTGCTTTTGAGATAACACTTGATTATATTTTGATCGAATAATCTATTTCTACCGTCATCGAACAACTAAAGTACGCGAAGTATAGTTATGAACAGCATTGCCAGGCAGTCGTATCTTCTAGTACAGAGCTGGAACCGTACCATCATCTTTCAAATCATTTTATGCATGCATAAGAAAGAGGCAAATATATACACTCAGTAACGCGCTGTCTCATTCTCGCAGAAGTAATCAATTTTTAAAAGATGGTGGGTAGGTCCCTACGCACTGCCACTCCGTAATCTTCCAGACACTACCGCACACCTGCACACTATTATACAATAACGTTGTATAGAAAATTTATTGCATGTGGCGCCATCTGACGGCGCCGACGCGTGCCTACCCGCAAACATTATCCTCATATATGATTTTTAAAAGCGTGGTTTACTAACGACGTTCATGATCAACTTACATAATAAAATATCGCCAACAATTTCAACAGTTTTTTACTAAAATAGGTAAGATAAGCAAAGTATTCTAGCTGAAACCGCGTCAGCCGGCTGAAGTGAACACAGGGGACGCACCGAGCGAGTAAACTAACGATAATTGTGAACATTAGCCGGCTAATACTTAAAGATCGCCTACACACACGTACACGGGCCAAAGTAACACGCCTGAGCTACAACGTGTTAAGTAAACCACAGGCTTCGCTACACACATTCGGACACTTGTACAATAATTAAAGTCATGCAAAAATATTTTTATAATATTCACTATGTATGTATATAATATATAGTACATACACGGGCTATGTACACGCCGCTACGCTACTAAATATTGGACTCGTGTATACAGAAGCAGTGGCAAGACGTGAACTCGAACGCTACGAGTAAATAGTAGGATTCACACGCGTCGAGCTGGTAACACTAACGTTTGGCAAGTTTTTATTATGAAATGGAAAAAATACTTCGATTTTTACATACAACCAACTTTATACAACTTTACAAAAGCGTAACGAAACAACTATTAGAGTGTATACACATCGCCGCGGCTCCTCCGCGGCTTAGGACGTCACAATTGACATTTACGTATGGAATCGACAGAATTTAGGAAACATTTACTTCTAATAGCCGACGACATGACGACGTTTGTCCAAAATAACAACAAGATGGCGTCGCGCGATTCTTACGAACATTACAACTATTTTACAACTAGAAGAGACACAAGATTGGTCCGCAACGAACGACTGCATGGAACGGAACGGGTACTAGCTGCGGAATTGGCGCCAAAACAAACGTCATCACATTACATTCGGACTCTGTTATATATATTCATATCAATCTCAGAACTGTCCAAGATAAAACCATACACGATATAACAAACTTTTCTAATCTGTAACTAAATATATCTGTATATATATAGTCATCTAATTCCCATTTCAAAAAAGGCGCTATCAAAGGTTAGTTCCAATGCAGACCGAGACATATTTTAATACTCTACACATTGCTTTGTACCTCAAATCGCAGTAGAACTCACCTCTTTATAAATTCGATAATTTTATGCTTTTGTATTTCATAACAACTAGGTAGTAACTTGTGTTTCCATTGAAACGGGCTCCAGACGATTTTTAGTGTGTTATAAACCTATCGACAAAGACAGTGATATGTAGCTATGAAACACGTGCGGACACAACAAACAATTTAATACTTTTGTTACATTCCAAACACTCGACTGGCTATAAGCACTTAACTTCGTACTTTCGACTTTCAATGTCTTAAGCGATATTACGTTATCCAAATAGCATACCTAGCAAGAGTATATCTAGGACTGCCAATCCTTACTAATATTATAAGTGCCTATGTGAATTTTGTACCTTTTCACGCCCTTTTTACTTGACCGATCATCATAAAATTTCGCATACAAGTTGTCAGGCGTATAAAAGAGAAAACAGTGTACCTTTCTTAAGCTAGTATAAAAAAAAACGATAAAACTGGAGACAGCACAAGGCTACTGGAGATGCGTATATTCATTCGAATGAAACCTATTCGAATTGTCATACCTACTTTGAATGATCCAAGACTCAAGAGTACTAAGCGCCCTTTCACACTAACGTTGCGTTACGTTTGCAATCTTAACCGCATCCCACACCTTGCTCGTTGGTATTCATTTTATTAACCTTTTGAGTCACAGTGGCACACCCGCGGTTAGACACAATAGGTTTTTAATTATGTGTGGTTTATTACGTGCCACGTCCATTAGCGGTGTATTTACAGCATTCGTGTACTGTTGACAACGTCCGAGCGTTAGATAGAATTTGTTTGCAATATATCCACTTTCTAGCATTTAGTTTTTAACTTTCATGTTACGTTCTTTTGTCGCTTACTTTTAAGTAAGTAATAATTAATTATGTTTCTGTACACTCTTATAAGCTTATCTTGGAAAAATTGTTTCTCAGTAGGTGAATCATTGCGAATTCTTATGAGGAAATAAAAAACTTAAACCGTTATAACCGTTAGACATGACTTGTTAACAAATTCTAGCGATTCTTCTTTGTGACGCTTACGCAGTTTATAAGTGCCAACGCGTGGTGTGCAATATCTGCGCTGCGTTTACGTTTATTGTACGCGATACGCCTATGCTGAAGTATCGCTAGTATGTGTACCCATATGTATGGTATTTTAAAACATTTATAGTAAATGGAATTGCTTGTGAAAATCAATAAAGCGTTGGTAAAGCTTTTTGGTAACGAATGGGCGGAATACCGTATTTAAAGTATTACTAAGTAGAGAGTGACTTTGACTTGCTTACGATCTCGGCATATCTCTATCATCTTGATGCAATAAATATCGCTTGAACTCATTACTAGAGGTGCTAGTGGATAATAAAATCTAGACGTCAAACTCTATAGTCACTTCGACAGTAACCGTAGAAACCGATAATTATTAGATGCCGCCAAATACGGCTTTTGACAGCACCAGTAACCGGATTGACAGGACCTTATTCGATAGTGTCGGCCACTAGTGAGCATAAAGACGATAGCCCCATTTTATTAGTCTAATACTCTTATCTAAATCTTTCTTGTGAAAGTCTCTGACCTGGTTGTAATATTATTAATGTTCAGTAAACTTATAATTTGATTTATTTAGAATAAGTTTTCTTATCAGATAAAAATGCAAGACAAAGATCGTTGCAAAAGTAGGTGACTGCTTTTTATTTCATATGTTGTTGTCTTTTATACCTGTACAACAGCATAAAAAGTGAACCTTTCGTTGAAATCAGCACTACGATAGGATATGCATGTAATCAAGTAGGTATAAATAAAGTATTTTTATTCAATTTCAAAATATTTATTACTGTAGAATTCTGTAACGTTGCTTTTATATTAATTTCTTTAAACTTATGGATTTTAATTAAAAAAATACGCGGGCAATTTAACGCCTCGCAATATGCAACGCCATTGGTTAACGGAATCGTAAAATTATGATTGACGTTTAGATTGTCAAAAAAATATGGAACAACGGCGTAGTTAAAATATGTTTTACCGTTTAATAGTTAACTATCAGTTTTATTGTGATTTTATAGATTAATTATTTAATTATTACATGCATGCCAGTGACTTAAAGACGGATTATATGAAAAAAAAACATGTGATTACGATAATTATGTATTTTGTATCAAATCCGGATTTAGATACGTGCTTTGGGTCTTAATAAAGTTCTTTAAAGAGAAATAATTACAAGAAAGATACATAAAACTTTAGTCAACTAGGTTATAATTAAATATCGAATACAAAATTCATTTTTACCAATCCTTACAAATATTATAGATGCGTGAGTTTGCATATTTGTAACGTTTCACGACTAAACTACACTCGACCGATCATCTTGAAATTTTGCATGTTACAGAAAAGCACAAAAGGTACCTTTCATGCAAAAAAAAGAACTGTAACCAAAGGTTAATTAGTGTAATAAAACATTAAAACACTATTTACCTACTTACATTAAAGTGATCTTCACAATCACAGCACTAGTTGGCGAAACTTTATCTTTTCTTAAAGCGTTCCACCACACTTTTCTTAAGTTCACATCTCGCAGAATAAATATGAAACTACCCTCTTTCATTTCAGTTACATTTTTCCGATTATGTCAGTTGTGTCGATGCTAATGGTTGATTATAAATATGAAAATAATACATGCATATAACATATTGCTTAGAAAAAAATTATATTGTTATTATTATTATTATTATATATATTTTTAAATTAGGTTAGGCATGTAGTATTTATATGTAAAAAGTTCTTCGAGTTTTCAAAATAGTAGGACTCAGAACAATTATTCTTACTAACATATTTGAAAGACTTTTAAGTTACATTTGAGTTGATATATAAAAAAGTATTGTAGAGTTAAGCAAGGTAACTATAAAAGTAACCTATCTACCCTGTGCTTGCTATCTATCTAAGCTTGTATAGTTAACCTGGAGATGCAGAGACCAGGTGAGGCAACGCTAAGAAGTCTGGCTAAAACACAGTATTGACAGTCCTAGACATACCTTATCCATTCACAAGCAAGTGATATCCATTCATTCAATAGCGACGCATCGTATCTCGATTGACAGTCATCTGTGACAAATCTCTTACGATATCACATGTGCTATGTTTGTACATTTTATCATAATAACTTGACAATCATATTCTTTACAAAGTTGAGCTTTATTATGCATTTGGTGCGCCATCTATTTAGCACCTATATGGTAGTTTTATACTAGAAATGGTAGTTTATTGGCAACATTTTTCACTACTGTGTTGGTAGGATTGTTACGGAGAACAACTGTAGTACATTTTGAATAAAATATTAGTGGGGTTTAAAAGCTTACACAAATCATCTATCTATCGTTTTAAAATGCGAGATCACAGATGGTTCCGATGAAATGTATGTACGTGGATCGATCTGATCTGTAGGCCTACCATGAAACATAAATGCCAAAGTTTCGAACCGACTGTTCGTACCATGACACACATTTATTTCGAAATTCGTCCTGTACATTGTTACGTCCTTTTACGAAGCAGTCCGAACAACGGAGTAATGTCATTTTGAAGGGAAAATCCGAAGAAAACATACCGTAAGATTTTCCGTTCGGCCGGAAGTTTCGATTAGGAATTTTCATGATAGACCTGCAGCTTCTGCTCACTATATGTATATAGCTAAAGCAAACGCTTGCTTGATCTGAAGATGCTATATGTTCAGAACAAGTTGGTCCAATGACTATTAGGCCAAGACACGCGTCTTTTAAAACAAAATGTTTCGTTGTTATGTTGTGCACTCCGTTTATCCTGACTCCACATATGTTTCAGACGACATATACAAATAAGGTATAACGCAAAATAAAAGAACAAAAAATACATTAGCAGTGCATTTAATAAAATAAAAACGACTGAGCACATCAAGGCGGACTGACGCGCCGCCCGCGCCCTTCCCGCTACGCACACACACGCACAAGTCCGACAACACATTACTAACTTTATCACCACAGTTTCACAGTTGCATTTTGCTTGAGTTGTGTGTACGTGGCTCTGGTCTCGAGCGGCGCTTATTACACTTCTATGTATGTATTACATTGCTTTGGTAAAATGGCTGGCGGCTGCGCGCCGTAACCGCCGCGCGCCCTCTCACCACCAAACGAGACAATTTTGACAACTATGGCACCTGTCACTAACCTCAAACTGACACACGTCACTCTGACGCTAATGACAGCTGTCACTAGAGCGTCTATAGACAAGTGGAGTAATTAAAAACGGAATTTAAGGAAAAAAAACGGTTTGTAATTCGTTACTGTAGGGGTACAGTTGTCATCACATGCAAGCGCGAGGGTGGAGAGAAACGTTATTTAACGCAAGATTACAAAAGTAATATACAAGACATAAATAAAAAATAAAGAATACATATTGAGCAACGAAAGTTTGGACCGACAGCAAACGCACGCAGGCACACACACTGTTATTTAAATATAGCTTTACATTCACCAGTACACAGAAACCATGTCAAGATTTTGTTTTGACTTGCACGTTCTAGATATTAGTGGTGTGTTTTTATCAAGAAAAAGTTGTTTGGGAGATGACTTGCAGATCGCTTCGGGACAAAATTCAAACAATAAATAATACATAATTGAAAACCTATTGTGTCTGGGTGTCGATGTTCCGCTGCGAGTCAATAGATTAATAAGTCGCTGTGAGTTAGTTAAAGAAGCACAAGTCTTCTGCTAACAGCACAGCATCTCTTGAAACCATTGAGTAACAGCGCCACAACGGCGACCACACACAAAAGGTTTCCAATTATGTCTGAAATTCCAACAATTGACACATTAAGGAGACTGGTGCTCCTACTCATCGCAGGAATACAACTCAAGGTTGTTTCTCCGTCCATCTTGAGTAGGCTAAAAGAATTCCTAGGCCAGGCCGCTTTGTTATGAGTGTCTGTAATAAGATATCCTATCCTGTCATCCAGTTAGCTATCGAAAACCGATACGGCCTACAAGTCACATTTCCAAGAACTGGTCTGCAGATGGAGTAATGCACACTTATGCATTGGCGTATCCAGGTTAATTTTATATTTTAAAATGTTGAGTTGGAATCTAATATCTTCGACGTCCAGACATTTCTGGCGTGGGCACGGACCATCTGTGCCTCGTTATATAGGCCATTGGCGTATCGAGGTAAATTTTTAATTTGACAGTGTTGAGATGGAACCAACCCTCTTACGGTCCAGACATTTTTGGAGTAGTCACCGACCATGTGGCCCACTTATATACGTCAATGCACTTTTGTAAGTGAGTTGTGTCTATACTAGCGGGTTTTAATTTGTCAATATTGAGATGGAACCGATCCTTTTGGGGTCCAGACATTTCTGGGGTGGTCACGGACCCTTTAGCCCTCTAATATACGCCAATGCACTTATGTACGTGTGTTGTGTCTATATGGGTATCTGCCGGTCCTAAGTTAACAAACATCAAACGTAACGTGGAGAACGTAACACTATGGAAGAAGCCCTTACCCACACACGCGCAGTGACACTTACAATGACGCAACAGTTACACTAACCCCAATGACTTTCTCTAGCCTCAGTGACAATCTACCCCCCATTAACAATCTAACCCCAGTGATACTCAAACCCCAGTGACTCTCTAGCCCAGTGATTCTTTAGCCCCAGTGATTCTTTAGCCCCAGTGATTCTCTAGCCCCAGTGACTTTCTAACTCCAGTGACAGTTCTTGAAGCAGACCGGCAAGGTTCCGATATCCTTGTGTTTCGCTATGTTAGAGAAAGATAGCACAATGCTTGCTTCAAGAAATTGTTCATACGTACTAAATAGGTCAAGATAATATTAACTCATTCTTAATGTGGGGGCACAAAATATTAAATTCAAATCGGTATCACTCAAATCCTACTAATATTATATATGGAAAGATGTATGTATGTTTGTTACTTAATCATGCGTGAACTGTGAACAGATTTGGATGTAATATGGCACACAGATAAACCGAGTCCTGGATTAACATGTATGTGTTCCCATGGGACTAAGACGGGCAAACTCGGCGGTTATTTGTAGTAAAATAAAAAAATCTGAAACATACTAATTTAATCACCGAATGTTTGTGTCTGCAAAACTTAAAAACATGTCGATGGATTGTCAATTTTTATATAAGATTGTTTTTATATACTTTTATGCCAAAGTTCTCACGGGAATTGGAAATTAAAGATGTCGGATAAAGTCACATCGTTTAGCTTGTTGTATATAAAAAAGATGCATCACTGTAAGTTACACTGCGCCTTACCACGTAGAAAAATGCACGTTAAAATTAACACTAACAAACTAAACTAAACAATTAATAGTAACTAACTAATATAAGAGGAGAAGTACGGCTCGACTACAGGCGGTACCCGCACACGGAACACGTGGCACTTGTCTTTTTAACATTTTATTAATTTATCTCCTTTTAGTTATAAAAACTACACTATTATGACAGATTTTAATATTAACACCAAAATTGTAAAACACATTTAATAAACCACCCTGTATCGAGCCTTATACGAACGCACACAAACAAGCTGTAAACGTCACTGACGCACACTTAGACAACAATGTTCATGTCAGTGTGTCTAACAACATATACAGGTTGTTTATATTTGTGTGAAGTAAATAATAATATCTATATATGTGTATATAGCGCGGGGCGTCGGAAGCGAACGTACATGGCACTCAGTGGACGGACGGACAGACGTTAGGCTAGCCGCACACATCGACACACCCGGTACAATTGTTCGATGTTCAGTGTGCTAGCTTGCAGCCCGCCTGTGGTCACCACTCACGTTAAAATTACATTTATAATTATTGCATTTCAACTATAAACAAGTATTATACAAGCGATATGTAAGAACTATACACGACAAAGGACCGAAGAACATCACATATCACTCTCTCTTTCGTATATCATACTCAAAAGTGAGACGTAACACTTTTCTGTAGTTTGTCTTGTAGTAAGGTCAGCCGCACACGGCGCGACAACACGACGACTTGTCTGAGCAGACGTGACGGGCGACGGTTCTGACGCGTTCGATAATTTATACTAAACTTCTATCTATTTAATAAGAATTAGGGGTGCGTGGGGGGAGACCACAAGAATTATCTTTTACAGAATAGTTAAATCAAATTGTAAGCAATTTCATTTTAGTATTTTATTTTATCACGATTTATATTGTTTTGATTGCTTTCTTATACCTCTGGTATAGGTTTGTGTAAGGTGTGGAATTTCTTAGATACAGCATGGAGTCTGGAAATAAGCGTGGACGGCAATAGGCTTGAGCTTTTTACTTGGTACTTGAAACATGGATGGCAATATGTGATTGTTACATACTTATGACAAAACACTTTTCGGTATTTTAAAGGTAGCTATTATTTGAACTTATAAACCAAAAGTAATATTGCAAATACGAAAGTAACTTTATTTGTTACATTTTTAAGACTGAACCGCTGAGGCGACTGTAATTAAATTTAATACGAAACGATAAAAACGAAAAACTTACGAGCTATAAAATAGCTTACTATTTTGATTTAATTAATCTATAATAAATAATAATTGTAATCACCACGCTAATTGACACTTAGGTAACACTCAAACACGGCAGTGTTGCGCCACAGTCGCGCTGCGAATTATCGCGCCGTGTGCGACTTGATAGAACAATAGTGTTAGTACTGGGTACATCCGCCATATTGCATATCTCAACTGTTATGGAATGAACAACAAACAAAAACGTACTACATCGCGGAAGTGTCTGTGCTGTTAAACCCTGGCTGTAAACTGTCCCACTGCTGGGCAAGGAAGACTACCGTGCTTGCCAATGAGTTGGTGACTTCACATATCTTCAAGAGCATTATGACTCTCTGACATGCAGATTTCCTGACGATGTTTTTACTTCAGTAAATGACAGACAAGCATACTATCCACCTGATGTTAAGCAGTCATAGCAGCGTATTACAACGTTTGAAATACAAAAGATATCACAGACATGGAAAACTATTAACCTTTTGACCGCCACAGTCATGTATACATGACAAAGCAAAATGTGTCCAGCACGCCACGGTCATGACTACATGACAAACTAAAAGATAAATTTGTAGCTTGGCGTCGAGATCACGCTTTTACTTTTTCGACGTGGCGTTCAGAGTTTAAAAATGGGGTCAGTGCATTTGTAACGACAGCAAGGGATTACTGATGATAATCAAAAGAGAGATATAGGGTGGATAATTCCCAAGTAGAGTAAGTTTAGGCCAAGTTAGATTGCTCGCTATACTTTTACTCTCGAAATTACTTTATTTTTATACAACGAAGTTGGCAAACAAGCATACGGCCCACCTGATGGTAAGTGGTTACCGTAGCCTATGGACGCCTGCAACACCAGAGGCATCACTTGCGCGTTGCCGACCCTTTAGGAATCGTAGAAGAGAAAAAGGAAGTGGGAAGGAGAAGGAGCAGGAAGGGGGAAAGAGGGTAATTGGGCCTCCGGCACTCTCACTCACCGAACGAAACACAACAGTAGGAATACTGGTATTTCACGTCGATATTCTGTGAGAGGGTAGTCCTTCCCCGGTCGAGCCGGCCCATTCATGCTGAAATCAGCGAGGCTCTACTACCTTTAAATCAACATAACTCAGTTTAGTCAGTGAGATGTACACTCAGTAAAGTGCTTAGGATTTAGAACTAAGTTAGAGATTTTTCCACAAGACTACAGTATGGAATTCATCAAACAGGATGTTAAAAGGTATTGGTCGGCAACACGCAAATGATGCCTCTGATGTTCCAGGCGTCCATAGGCTACGGTGACACCTTACCATCAGCTGGGAAGTATGCTTGTTTGCCACGTTAGTAGTATAAATCAAATTCAATCTCACTCGAAGGTGTATGAGCTCACCAAAGTGCACTTAAGTGCTAGTATTAGATTGTATATAATAAATTATTATATATTCTGAATCGAGCACTTCAGTAAGGCAACCCTAGCTTTGGGTTTAAATGAAGGTATAATATCGCAGCACAGACAGTCCCAACGACGCTCTACATCACTCGGTACGATCGTTAACACGACGCTAGCAACACTAACTACACACCGCGTCGCTGCTCGCACTCACACAAACACACGACACTGCTATTCAAATAATACCACAGGCTAAATATCATTACATTTCAAACAAAATAAAAATTAATTTAAAAAGAAACAAGCTTATAATTCCGTTGGATATTACTTAAATATCAGTTTTAGAACAAATTAATTAATTATAATAGATAATGAAGTGTGTTGAGCAGCACACACACAAGCCAACGTAAACCTTTTCCCAACACGAAGCGAGGAGGCAACACGACGCAACTCAGAGGCAACTTTCTCATTGAACCGACGTTAAAAACTCGAGTAGACGAGCAACTTTATGTTGACAACATTTTATTTTTCTCATGATTATTAATTAACCGACGAATTACATTTAATATGATTAAAAGTAAATATATGTCTACATAAAGCAGCTAGTCTATTCGAGACAATAAACTCTGTATACCTATGTATGAATTGTACTAAATTAAATAATAAGTCGTTTATAAGTGGAAGACACGCTCGTCGGCCAACAAATGCGGGCAACTTCTGAGCTGCGTTTTGTCGCCTATGAGTGGTATATCAATAAAAACTTCATTAGTAACAATAATTGTACACGTGATGCGATACGTACAGCAGCGATCCCACTGCTGGGCAAACGACCTACCAGCTACAATCATAATTACACAAAAAAGAAAAAAACACAACATATAAATTTAAAAATGACAACTTACTTTCAAATAAATTCATTACACGCTAATATTACGTAATTAACAAATAACTAAGGTGTCTACAATTCTAACAGATTTTGTATACAGTCGCGCAATAGTTGCGCCACATATAATCGCCCGATTTTACTTTAATGTTATGTAGGTGTCGCATCAGGTGGACCCGTATTCGAGCTAAATTGTTCTTTATTATTATATAGATAAAGTATTATATTGCACCAGCAGACCTCTTGTCACGCGCGCTGTCAACTACACTGCAGAGGGGGAGCGACTGGAGTTATCATACTATAATAGCATTCTGTATAATCAAATATCCGAGGGGACGGGCAGAGTTGGGTGATAGTCGCATGTTGCTAATTAAAATTGGTTTCATTTTTGTATTAATTGTTTCCCGTATTAAGAATAAAATCATTTGTCGCGGGAGTCTTTTATAATATTCAAACAACGGACATATAAAAACAAAATTAAATTTTATAAAAATTAACGCAGTGACGTTAATTTTAGGAAATCCATTGTTCACTTTTCTTTCAAAATATATTATTATTATAGTAACAAAAATTTTAATATTTTTATTGTTATTTTAGATAATTAGTAATAATAGAATTTGTTACAAATTACCGTAGTCATGTAAATTTTTGGCAAATGCTGCTGTTTTTTATTTGCTTCGAAAATCTATAATAGTAATAACAATTTTAATATTTTGAAGTTCTTAATTCTATACAATTCTGCTTACTCTCACAGTGTTATATAAATTACATACATAAAATCACGTCAATATACAACATGTCACAGATATAACGCACAACCTCAAACACCCCAATTAAATTATTAAATCGTAATAATAATATAATCATTAAAATGTTACTTTTATGTACTTAAATATTTTAATTTAACGAATAAGTTCTCCTTATTGTGCGCGGATAGTATGGGTATATTACAATAAATCTAACATTATTGCCTTTATTGCATCCAAAACCTTATTGCCTTGAATTATGATACGTTTAAGTTTATTTCAGCTGTTTAATAAATGGGTGACTATAATTTAATTCATTTTAATTATTTTAGAGATAAAACATCACCTAAATTAAAATTGCTGGAATTGATTCAGTAGCCGATTTTGAACAAACTACTTTCAGGATGTGCGTTTATTATGTTACATGTTGTATAGACATCATTTTATGTATAAATAAATTACATAACATACTTTAATAATATATAATCATACTTTCCTAGTTGAGTTTAGTCACCATGTTTGAGAAAGGGACAAAACTATACAAAGAACACGCTATCTCGTTCTCACACTTGCAATAACAATGTTCCACTAATCAAATTGAATTTCAATTTAAATCGTACCATAGGGCGGAGTGTAGATATTTTTTGGTTAATTAGACGAACAAAAAGACGTTGTTTTGCTATACAATATGGTCATGTACCCCTCTGCAGTATATATAGCGACAACACACGGCTCACCATGCATTGTCAAGTGCGTAAAATATAAACAAACAAACCAGAGCAGGACAGCAAACAGGTGGAAGCGAGAGGTAATGATATGACGTACCAAATGCATGCCTAACGAAGTGTATCCTATGCCTGTGCTGTACGAGACATTAAAAAAAAAATATTTTTATTACATTTCATATCTATACTAATATTATAAAGATTAAAATCATAGATGCGCTACTACGTTTAAATACGGTCGGTCTTTCTGTGCGTTAAGTTGTCAGAACACAATGTCAACATGACATCTGAATTATAAATATAGTATTATCACGATCATTCATATTGAAAATTGTACACTATCGTTCTGTATCATTATAGGTAATGTGTGAGCTCACTCTTCTTAGGGCGGACACTTTTTTGTGCAGTCTATGTTTTAAATCCTTGTAACTTTGTTTTTTTTTTATATGTGCGGGGTAACCTCTGGAACTGCTAGACCGATTGTGAAAATTATTTCAGTGAAAGATAACTAGACTGCAGCATAGGTCATATTTTATTGACATACCACGCGAGCAAAACCACGGACGGTAACTAGATGTTGGCAAATGTGATTGGTAGAGAAGAATATCCTGTTCTTTGACTGATAGATAGCTGAATTCTGTCTTACATAGATTGTTTTATTGACATACCACGCGAGCAAAACCGCGGACTGTAACTAGATGGTGTAAATTGTGATTGGAAGAGAATGGCCTCCCATTTCTTACATGGGATTTAGAGTCATATTTAGCGAACGATTTTATGGTATTTGAGGCCAACGAGCAGACAGATCGCCTGATGGTAAGCGATGACCGCCGCCCATGGACACCCGCAATACCAGAAGACTCACATGTGCGTTGCCAGCCTTTTCAATTTCCCCTGGCGGGTGGGGGAAGGGGTTGGGCCTCCGGTACCCTCACTCACTCGACACACGGCGCGCTATTTCCCACCGGTAGTCTGTGAGGCCGGGGTATCACTTCGGTAAAGCCGTGCCGAAGCGTGGCTCGCCCACGGAGTAATACTTCTCTAACTATGCTTCGAAGGACATAGGGGGGTTAAAGTATTCTCTTGTGTTATAAGATCAGTAGCAAATGTTAATGCTATTATAATATATTTAACTTCCAAATTATTTTTCGACTAAATTAATAATATCATCCCAGTTTATTAACTGTCCCACCGCTGGGCACGGGCCTCCTCTCACTTTAAAAGTTAGACCATAGATCTGGTAGTGAGCAAACTTCACATATCTTCGACAACTTTATGGTGAAATCTCAGACATGCAGGTTTCTTCACCACGCCGTTATAGCAAGCGATAGTTAACTAAGACTCAAGACCTCTGCGTAGCAGTCCATGAGTTCCCCACACTGCTATTCATATCAATATATCTTACATAATTGTCACAGATTCTGACCCAATTATCGCACATTTAAAATGTATTACTCGAGAATCGAACCCCGCACAGCACAGGCCACCATCTTAACGAACACTCACCATTATTAAACACTATACCCTAACACAAAGAACCTCACGCACACACACACACACACACCTAACGTTATTATATACACACTCGCGCACTCTTGCGCATACCAAACTAAGGCCGCGAAATAACAACTAAACAACTTACTATACGTCGCGTCACATACGGTAACTACTAACTGCGCTCATTGTAAACTGTGCCAGAATATCGCTAAATACTTAATACATTGCGCGTTTTGCATTGACATACTTGATACGTTCACGTGTCGAACCGGCAATGGACTGAAAACATAGCCCTGTATTAAAAAGTCCCACTGTTAGACATGGACCTCTTCACAGTGTGGGTTAGGCCATAGTCCACCATATCTTCGAGAACATTATGTAGAACTCTCAGACATGCAGGTTTCCTCACGAAGTTTTCCTTCACCGTTAAAGCGAGCGATAATTAACTATTTAATACGCACATAACTCTCAAAAGTCAGAAGCCTTGGGCTCTAACTCGAGAACTCTGCATGGCAGTCAACGTTTTTCCACTAGGCTTTCACTATAATAAATTATAATACATAGCTGCTTCGCTTCGTGGAGTGACGAAGTCAACTGTTAATAAACGTGCAATGTATTATATACTAATGATAATTCTCGCACAATTTACAGTAAAGCGCTTTCGGTAATATTTAAGATCGACTATCCAATGTATACGCAGTTGATAAATATATATTCCCTACAATGTTTTACTTGACAATTGTAACAATGGTCTTACATATGCAAGATGAGGTACTTACTTCATCTTGCATATGCAAGTGCATGGGTTGTATGCATAGTGTAAATATGACGCTCGCACGAATATCTTGCATATATTTCTCGCGCGAGATTCTTGCATATATTTCTCGTGTCGTGCAAATGTTTTCCAACACAAAGAAATGAGCTTGCGCTTATACTAGATGTTAGTACTTAACAGGCCACGGACTAAAGATTTACGTTACAAAATAACTTTAGTAGCTAGTACATAACGCAAACTTTCATAGCGCGATTCCGGATTTAGTACAAATTGTATTATGAAATTGAGAACTGCGCCATCTATTGACAGCTTTAACTTTCTCACATAAAATTTAAAAGCTGTCATTTTTATATAGATAGTTAAATGTATGTTTTTCTTATGTGTTCAATACGGCATTAGGTTACTTCGAGCGAACACTAGTTGTTAAAAATTGCTAGAAAATATACTTAAGCTTTCGGAAGACAGATCCGTGCTATTTACTAGAAGATAGTATAAAGTGTCTGCTATTTACTAGCACGCATATAGCCACAATTGTCAAGCATAACATTAATTGGGTTTTTATATATCTTTATCGACTACATATACAATAGACAGCGTTATACGAAGTTTTCAGAGAACTTTCGGCACGGAGTCCACACACGGTACAACGTTGACACACGGCGATAACCGCGAACATTTATATACACAAAACTGGTAGTTGGCATACGCCGATTAGACACACTAGGCAAAGGTTTAAATCATAGATGCTACTATGTTTTAATACGATCACCTTTCTGAACGTTAATTTGTCAGAACACAATGCCAATGACATGCGTTTCAAACAAGAATAAGAAAGACATTTCACCGTCTTGGAGCAATTAATTCTGAAATACTAAGACTTCGTTTAAAACGTCGCAAAGAAATGATAAGTATGCAAAATATCTTTTTTCTAGTCCTTGTTTTTGACCTCTAGTCTATTCTTAATTGAAACGTATATCATAAATATAGTATTATCTCACACTCACTCGTATTGAATAAAGTACACTATTGTTCTCTATCATGTTATATGTGACTCTTAGACACTTTCGTAAGGTAAGTCGATTAGGGTGAAGCGAGATTGTCTTTAGGCGCCCTTTCAACAATTTACAAAATTGTTACTTCTTTTTCAATTTTTTATTCTGATCAATCTTGAATTTGTTTTCCGCATTTGTCTTAGCCATCTGGCGACAAGATACCTTTTTAAATTTTTTGTTTAAATTTTACCAAATAAAATTCTACCCTCTTTGACTCTCGCTCTACCCTAGAATCGTAGCTGTTCACATCTATGATTTAACCCGTCACTAGTTGTGCACTCGTAGGTTAGGTGTACGACGTGTAATGTCCCGGCTAGCTGCAGGCGGGAGCGTGGCCCGGCGCGTGTGACGTCACTAGTCCCCGGCGCGGCGCGCGGGGAGCGGCGAGTCACTCGGAGTTGGTGAAGTACTCGGACGCGTTGCCGCGGCAGATCGGACATGTGCGGTTCGACTGGAACAACAAATATTATGATTAAGCAATCTTATTTATCCATACTAATGCTATATCCTATACTCCATAAAATATAGCCTGGATCCTGTGGGGCCGTATCCCTACTTCATGATAATATAAAATGTCACAAAACAGTATCATAATTTATTGATAACAGTGTAACTATAGTGAAAAGTTATTTAAGATATGTAATTCGATCTGAAATTGTTTTATAGTTATACACATTATAAATAAAACAGTTTTTGCGGATTTATGTTGTCTTAAGACATTTCATTATGAATAATTAACTTATCTTATACCGTCATGAAATACGAAATCTGATGAGCAAGATACGAATAACATCTATCACAGGACCTATTCTACATATAACGCAAAGTAGTACAAATAAAATAAAGATGAACAGTTTGACGCTGTTTGTTGAAACGCCCTAATCTCTGGAATTAACAGTCTGTAATAAAATTTAGTTTTGATAGTCCTTAAACTCTATATATAATCATAAACATGGGCGAAACCGAGAGGGACAGCTAGTAAATAATATATAGTAAATAGTGAATATGTAGATGATAATATGGAGATGAGTGGTACATACCCGTAGCCATTTGTCGACACATCTCGAGTGGAACTCGTGCGCGCACGGGAGCACCCGCAACTGCTGCCGGGGCTCGAACTCGCACATGCACACGACGCACGACAGCTGTTCCCCGCGGTGCGTCGCTGGCGCAAACTTGTATGAAGGCAACGCGTCGATCTCGTGCCGAGCTAGTCCTGTAAACACCATATCAGACACCATATAGTTGTGGTTTTAGTTTGTAAGGATAAATGTTGTATTTGTTGTGATTTATTGAAGGCATTCGACACTATTCTTACCTAAATTCCTGTAGCAATTTAAGGTATTGAGCATAAAGTCACTGTTAAAACAGTGATTCTTTAATTATTAATAAAACACAATACAACCTGTAAGACTAGATTCATATTTCGTTTGCTTTGAACCAAAGACTGTTGGTATACCGCAAGGTAGCATCATTGAACCAACTTTGTTTCTTCGTTGTATAAAAATACAATTGTTATTTCTTATTTATTTATCAAGGACTCTTTCTTCATTATCCGTATCCTTTACAAGCGTTAAATCACAGAAACTACACCCACAATTATGGTACATCATTTAGGTCAAATTGATATTTAAATAGTAAGTTAATGTTAGTTATTGTTCGCTTCAGTGGCATATTAGTTTGGAAATAAAACAACTAAAAAAATAATCGTGATGCCTTCAACGAATTGGCAGGGGATAATTCATAAGAGCGAGATTTGGAAATCTAAAGGTTTCATCCAGCAGTGGGACAAAACAGGTTAATGGAAAATCAAAGGGTATGTACTCATATCTATAAGCTCGCGCGTGTGTATGTATGGGGGGTGACTCTAGAGCGTGGGGTGAGGTGTGGTACCTCTGGGTTTGGCCTCGCCGAGCCTTTCTGCGAGCGAAAGCAGCGCTTCGTAGTTGTTCGTCTGGCGTGTGTGTGTGTATAGAGCGTGGTGTGTGGTGTGCGGTGCGGTACCTCTGGGCTTGGCCTCGCCGAGCCTCTCCGCGAGCGAGAGCAGCGCCTCGTAGTTCTCCGTCTCGGCGGCGTCGGCGTCGTCGGGCGGCGGCGGCGGCGCGGCGCCGCGCGCCTCGGCGTAGGGCGACAGCGGGAACATGGCGAGCAGGTTGAGGAACACCTGGTAGGTGGGCGGCGGCGGCGCCAGCGGCAGCGGCGGCGCCACGTGCAGCTGCGCCTGCACGTGCGCCGGCAGCGCCGCGCCCACCAGCCCCGCGCCGCCCTGCGCCCACCACACGCGTCACATTATATGCATACGTATGTATTATAGGTGCACGTGCTTACATTGCACACGGCACGGCTTCACACTACTTGCACGCATTACTGTACATATACGTGCGTAGTAATTAAACGTCATCTTACTGCGTGCACGCATTACTTAGTGTATATTATACGTCACCAGACCTTCGCCACCCTGCAGGCGAGGGAGATACTGGTCACATTATACGTCATCGTACTGAGTGTACATTATCGACAAGTACACGTGCACTTGCATTCTACATTATACGTAATCATACGTATAACGTACATTCAAGTGTACGTTATACGTCATCATACTGCGTATATTGCGGCAAAGAGACATATTTGTCATATTATGTCTTCATAAAGAATCTACAATATAAGTGCACGTGCACTTACTTGCATTGTATATTATACGTCATCATACTACGTGTATGCATTACTTTGCGATACGTCGTCATAGCGCGTGCACGCATTACATTGCCTGTACGTTCTACGTCATCATACTGAGTGTACATGTGTAATACATTATACGTATATGTGAACTTGCATTGTACGTTATCATACTGCGTACACACATTACTTTAAGATAAAATGCTTTATAAAATAAATCGAATAGATAAGGTATTTCAATTATCATCAGTCCTCAAATAAACGTTCTAGCTTAGCTGGAGGGGTTAACAAGTATTCTTGTAATTTATAACTCAAATTGCAAGTGTATTTAATGATTGTTTAATTTCTTTAAGTAATAGGAATATACCAATAACTTTATAAATCAATAACAATTGCAAAAAATAACAAATTATTGTGGAAAATATTTGTTCTTCATTCATTCATTTTTATTTAGTACAACTTTAAATTTTAAATCCATCTATATAATTAAATCACATTTCGTCAGATAATAATCACATTTTTATTTTCTTCTAAGTGGAGCCTTAAACCAATCTGACGTCAAGCAATACGATTTTCACAAACAAATGCAGACTTGAACTGTTTTGCAAAGGCAATAAAAAAATTAAAATGTTCAAATCGGTAAAAGTTTTGCAAAACATTCGGACGAATATTCGTATTCGGTGAAACTCATGGTACAGCCAATGTTTACTCCACAGAACGCATTCTATGAGCCCTACGAGAGGTACCGCGAGTAGGACTGGCTCCTACGCGCGGTTTCACTCGCGTGGTGCTAAATAAATCAATGAATCACCTGCGTGTGTATGTGGTGTATGGGATGATGCGGCCAGCGCGCCGCGTGCCGCACGTAGGGCCGCGCGCGCGCGCCGCCGCCCACTACGCCCACGCCGCCGCCCACGCCCACGCCCACGCCACCCTGCCGCCGCTGCGCCGATAGCGCGTGGCGCGCAGCTGCGTGGTGCGCGTGCGCATGTGCGTGCGCGTGACCCGCCATTAACTCTAGAGGCGCGCCACGCGCCTGTGTATCACATAGAGAAATTTATATTAAAACCCGCTTTGTCAAAGATTAATAAAATTAACAACTATAACGCCATCGTCGGCGCGCTTTCATTTAATTTTCGATATTATTTCAATGGGAGGAAAGTTGATAATGGTATGGAGCTGGAAAAAGCGGTACCTACTTCTCTGTAGATGTCCTGTGTGCCCTGTTCCTCATGCCCAAACCAGTTTGTCTTGATATTTTATATTGTTTGCAAAGTTCTGCCCAGTACAGAAATTATGATGAAAAATCAAACAACTTTGACATTATCAAAAAAAAACATGCTGTGGTACTAACGTACCTACAGTATGTGCTTTTTTAGGCTTGGCTATTAGCACTATTATTATTATTATTAGCAATTAAATTTCCTCGTGGCTGAATTGGTTTGGCATCCTAATTTAGGAGTTAAGTAGGCGAAGTAGGCCTTAAGACTGCGCCAAGCGAAATGTGCCAAAACAGGCGGTCACAGTTAAGTGAATAAAATCAACACGTTTTATTTAATACAAATATAAAATATACATTTACCATAACAATGAATGTGTTTATAATTACTCCGTGTAAAAAACTTAAAATAATTAATATATTCGCCTACAAAATTACATAAATTTGCATAAAAATGCAAAAACGTAAGCTCGTGTTTTTGCATTTTTATTATTATAACAATAGAAATCTATCCTATTTTACAGCTGAAACGAAACATAAATAGTTATATTACAATTTGTCCGTCCCAAATATTTAAGTTATTGGTTGACAATAAAGATACATATTTATCAAAAAAGCACTTCAAATCCTCCATACAATTTGAGTATGGCGGCCGTGCGCCGATTTGAATATGCGCCGCACGAGCTCTGTCATTATCTGTCTTACGCTCGGCGCAGTGTTAATAGACTAGGCGGAGTTTAGTTTACGCTAAACTTGGAGTGACAGGCTGCTGGTTTGGTTATGTAATATGGCCAAGGTGGTGCCGTAGTACGTACCTCAGTAGCGAGCAGCAGCGGCGCGTGGTGTAGGTCTGGTGTTGGCTGCAGAGGAGACAAAGCTCCCTCACCACCACCCACCATCTCTAGCCGCCCACCTTCCGCGCGCTGCAACATATCACAACCTATCAATCACACCACTCTTCATTTGAGAACTCATGGATCAATAGGATTGCAGCATTTAATGCTTAAGAAGTTTCGACACACGACAAGACATGGCGCGGTACTCAATTACACCCTTCGCCAGACAATCGTTAATCTCCTGACATTAATTGCCCGGGCGTCGCCCCAGTCAGGGCGCGACCAGCCAGCACGATCACCCAGCTAGGTTGGAGGATCCTTGTAAGGCGAACAAGACGACAGAAAATATTTTATTAACATGCATTCTTTATTAAGGTATGTTACGACGGCGAGCGATAATTATGTCTATGCTGTCCTTTTGACTAGTAACATGAAATAATAATAATAATAATAATATTCTATCACATACAATAATAAAAAATAGCTTGCGTCTATAAATTTATGGTGAGGTTTTTTTACTCTCGTGAATAACTGTAAAAGATGGCGACCTTTCCAAATGTTAAAAATCATACTTTTAATACTGAAAATTATAACTTTTATTACTTATGGATGCAAATGAAAACTTTGAGAAAATATATAAAAGATATTAAAAGTTAATATCCGCTGACCGTTTGTTTATATGTTCAATCAGAACATGTAAAATGTTTGAATCGTAAGCTCGATAGATGGCGTTGTTCATTTGCTGAATTGCGATATTAAAATTCGCTGCGGTCACTTTATAAGCCCCGGTTAACTCAATCAATTTTGTTCTCGCTTGGTTATGTGAGTTTCATTTCTAACCCGCATTCCTAAAGGCCATTTTGGGATTACAGCCCACATTCTTAATCTACAAAAATAAAATAAAACATTGATCATTGTCAAAAAAATATCAAAAATACCTGACGCGACTAAATTCTTTCACATTCACAGTATATCTTTGGCATACAAATTAAACAATGTTTACAAAAAATTTACATAATATTGTCTTCTGTTTACGCGAATATTATTAATTGAAATTAAACTGCTATATACGGATTTTATCGCGTTGTTTAATTGACGCTTTATTACATAATTTTGAAAATTGTTAATTGTTGGTTGCTTTTTTTTTTTGCTTCATGATTCTTTGAGCTCATTCTGCGTAAATAGAAACACCAATGATTAAATGATGTTCGGGTACTTTGAAATAACTACACTGGAACATTGAGACAACTACCATCTTAGTCTCCCCGTGACCATGGCTGCTGAAAACCAACCGAAACGTCGGGGAAAGTGTAAAATTAAATTAAATCTAAATAGTTTTAATAATAATTTAATTAGCTTAAAAATTAGTAAAGTTTAATAGTAGTACCTAGTAGTGTAACAATTTTCAAAATTATGTAATAAAGTGTCAAATAAACAACGCGATAAAATCCGTATAAGTAGTTTAATTTAAAAAAAAACTTACAGTTAAGTACTATCTGACTCATTATGCCTTATTCTCAGTACTGAACATGGATATTCTGTAAGAAGGATGGTACTGTCCGGGTCTAGCCGGCAGATTCTGAATGTAAGAAGCGCGCTAGATAGTTTATTGTATATAGATGATGAGACTTACCTGAGAATTGGTGATATAATGCGTGTGGGGATGCGGCGGCGACGCGAAGGGCCCTCTCGGAGGTGGAGGAGGGGCGAAGCTCCCGTGGTACTGCAGCCCCGCGTACACGCCACCCATCTGCGACATGCCTCATGACGTCATAAACAGCTCTACACACAGCGGAAATACAATACACTGCCTGCCGCAGCGAGCAGGCTTTATACATACACCGAACAAAACCGGCAATGGAAACAATACAACTAAGATAATTTGTTCTATATATTTTGTAATACGTCGCTGTGACAGGCTGGCATATAGTAATCCGCTTTTTAACAGTGGTGGACTGGTCTAACCCGACTGTATCACACTCAAAGCCAAGTTCTGTTTTTCAAAGGCCGTGTGACGTCACAGCACTCAGTGTTTAGAATTGAAGTGAGACCGTGTGCCGTCATTTGGAATTTATGTAAAGCTGTGTGACGTCACAGTAATTGATGTATGGAGCTTAAGTGAGGCCGTGTGACGTCACAATCGCAGTTACACCAGCCAAACCAGAACGCAGAAGGAGCCCGAAGTACCAGGGAGACATATACAGCCGAGTATCAGTTTAAGCACAAGAACTACTCTCTCTCGCTCACACGTACACGCATATACGATACATACATACAACACTCGTGGCCTACTCTCTATGAGAATCAAAATGTGCGCGTTCACTATAAACATCCTCGTTAAAAGAGGGTTCATTGAAAAATACTTATAACCTTTTAAACGTGACTTGTTGACACATTACTTAAAAAAATTTGTTCTACCACTTTTATATACATTTTTAATATCAAAATAGAAATTCTGATATTAATTGCTCTGATCATTTAAGACTACACGCGGTCGCAAAAGAAAGCGGCATAACAAACAGCACACCGCGTGGGGAAGGTGTTGTGCGGAAGGCGGGGCACTTGAAAGTTTAAATTAAAATTTGAAAGAATTATTGAGTTTTAAAAAAACAGTACAACAAAAGTTGTTAAGTACCATGTAAAGAAAACACGGGTAAATAGTTACTAGTATTTTTCAATTAACCCTGTATAGAAAAAATATAATAATTATGTAGTGGCAATATTAAAAATAATAATAATAATAAATGTAAGTATCGGTGAGTACAGTACGGGTACACTACGCTACTGTGGGCCAAACTATAACGGCTAGGATGACGTCATAAATAGATAGAACTGTTGCGAAATAAATATATTGAGACAAACATGACGTAATATAGTTATAATAAATATAATAATAATAATAAATACAGAACGAGAGGAGTAGCGTTAGTGGCGCGCGGAGGTGCCGGGGCGCGGGGCGCGACACCTCAAGTTAATCATTGTTCACATTAAAAGAGCATATCTTAGGAAACAGCCAAGTTCTAATAATCAAAGCGACCAGCCAAATATTTTTTTCAATTTATATCTCTACAAAAATATCAAAGCTTGAGTTGCTAGCGGCAAAAATCTTAAATAAACAGTGTGGCAAAACCGCCGCCGGTTTCACCCCGTGTGGGCAGCGGTCGGGCGAATGCCTCGCCGCGATTGGCCGGCGGCGCGTACTGGGCGCGCGCAACACGGGGCGTCAACGGCGACGCTCCAAAAATTATACACGAAGAACACGGAACACATATACAAGGTATCCAAAAGTGAGGAAAGTCATGCTGTACACGAATAATAAAATATTTAAGTGACGGGGTTAGTCGACCAAAAAAAATATTTGGGAGGGTCGCTGTGGACCGACACTAAGGGAACTCTGTACCGTCGCGGTAGGTGGCGCTGGTGGCGCTCGCGAGGTGAAGAGTTCGGCACTAGTTCATGTCTCATCGCTACACGTATATCACGTCTGTACAATCTCCGTCTAGTGTGTGGTAAGGCCGGAGAGTGTGAGTGGACTATACAGCCAACGGAATGTTACGGGCCCGCGGCACGGCACACCTGGCGCTACAGCCTCTGTGGTATTTTTTTAATGTTATTTAATAAGGTAATTAGTCTAATTATTGACAACAAGATTCCACCGCGTTAGAAATCTATAATATCTTTAAATTCTGGCATATATTCATGTAGGTACAGTTAGCGTCATAAATAACTGAACAACATTGGAAGATGCAGAACGTACATTAATAAAAAAAAAATAGTGTGTAATAATTAAGTTATAATAATCATTTATTTTAAGAAATTTATAATAAAAGAAAGTTAGTAATAATAAATTGTATCAATAATTAAATAATTTTCTTCTTTTGGAGCTCTGCTTAGAACTCTGCGCATATCTTATTAATATGCAACATTCTGTATATCTTAAACATGTTGTCAAATTTAGAACAATATACCTCGAGTACCTTGTAAAGATCTATTTTTACCATTAGTCATACTAATCAAAAAGTTTGGAACCTTGTCAATAATTGACTACCATCATATAATATATGTATGTTTATAGTAAATAGTATTTCACAGAGGCTATGGCGCAGTGCGCCGCTACCACACCTAATGTCACAAGCTTTGTGCAGACTGTCTATGTGTTATCGACATGATGCACACACGAATAGGTACCGCCACCTCTACCACAGATTAAATTATAACAGATGGTCAAATCAATACAACACGTCAAAATGGATGCGCATACGCATACCAGCGTTTAGTAGTCTCGTATGAACCCTGGCGATTGTATTCGAATTTTTAAACCTCCGAGTCTTTTTCAGAGTTTAATGAAAACACTATGTGGGTCTGTGTGTTAGTGACAGGCATAACTCCGGAAACACTGGACCGATTGATTTGTAACATGGTGTGCAGACACCTTGGGGTCATACCTCGGTCGAGTTTGAATATGAGCCCTGTGGATCAAAAGACCCCCGAGAGACAGGGGTCACAAGGTCACATGTATTTTAAATGCTTTTACATTTAAGACGAAGAGGTTGAATCCTGGGTTTTTACACCCACCTCGTTAACAACACTATACGTAAGTGACTGGACGGATGGCGTAGCGGTTTAAATTGTCACCTTGCTATTCACACTGCGCAGAGTGTTGTGGGTTCGAAGGCAAGCGAGACAAAAAAATTGTGACAAAAAATTGAGTGGTCCACAAATAGTTGTGACGAGTCTGGGTGTTTTTGTATCCGTTATTTGAATGTTTGTAAAGTACCCGGCGACCCAGGATATATTACTAGCGCAGAGTTTATTCTAACTGTTCAACACCACCATCTTCCTTACTTCGGGCTGCTATTGAGAATGTTTCAGGCAAACCGAATAACTTTTTGTTGGCCCGACCCGTGATTCGAAACTGAAACCTTATGCACATCAGTCGCTTTCACTACCAAGGCAGTGATTCTATACATAATTATATACTGAACAGTGTTTTTTTTAACCTAAAGGGCATTTCACAAACTCTAAATAGTTTTCAATACAGTAATTTAAATGGTAATTTCGAGCCGTTTGGGGTAGAGACGCTTGGTTCAAGGGGTCCGGGCGCTCGTGCGCTTTTTAGAGATATATCTAAGCGGCTAATCGACGCTTCGCGTGACCAGAAAGCTGGACTTTTTTTGGCTCAAAGAATCAGCATTGCCATTCAGCGTGGCAATGCTGCCAGTCTTCTGGGCACAGTCCCTGTCGACAGCGATGCTGAGGAATTTTACGACGCTGCCTAAACCAGCCATCCCTTTTTATTAATTTTTACAGTCCCATATTTAGTTACTCTTCATTTTGTTCTATTTATAAGTGGTTAGTTTATTTAATATTAGTTAAGTTGTAAATTATGATTGTTGCTTTCTTTATGTAAATAATGAAATACACCTACATTTGTATCTTTTAAGTTTTTAACTATAAGATAAAAGTCTCGCTTTTTTAACCTACAAAAATGAGACAGAATGCGCTTTATATTTCGGATAACGTTTAACTTGATACTTGTGAAACTGGCCATAAATTTATACTAATATTATAAAGCTGAAGAGTTTGTTTGTTTATCTCAGGAACAACTGATCCGAATTGAACAATTCTTTTAGTTTTGGATAGCTCATTTATCGAGGAAGGCTATAGGCTATATAACATCACGCTACGACCCACGGGGGCGGCGCAGTAATCATAAACGCGGGTGAAACCGCGGGCACATCTAGTGTTATAATATTTGCAATCACAATTTAATGAGACTAATATGCAGAAAAGTTTGTTGTGCGTTTGAATGCTTCCATTTTGCCGTGTCGTATCAAACTGTACATCAGGTTACCTTTTGCGAGTAGTTTTCACGTTAACGCGATCTACACGTTTATGACGTTCGGCGCTCCGATTGGCCCACTCCAAGCTCTTAACCAATCAGAGAGCGGAACACGGTTAACGTTTTGATCGCGTTAACGTCAAACAACTCGCATTAGGCACTCTGATTGGTTAAGATCTTGGAGCGGGCCAATCGGAGCGCCGAACGTCATACCCTCTCTGATTGGTTAAGAGTTTAGAGCCAATCGGAGCGCCGTACGTCATAAACGTGTCTATCGCGTTAACGTAAAACAACTCTCATTTGGCGCTCTGTATCCAAGTAATCTGTGGCAGGCGCTTAAATAGAGAAGTAAAAAACATGATATAAAAGACGCAATCTGGAACACTGATCAACCACCATAAGCTATTATGTCTAAAACATGTCAAGTGTACAAAATTCTCGGTGACAGACAAGTAAGCATAGTGTGAATGCGTTTTTTTTAATACACAATATGTTGGAAGCTTAGAGTAAACATTTAGATAGAGCGCGCATATTATTCAACTTAATCGTGACCAGCTTATATCAACGGCAAGAAGACTATACAAATAAATAAAACTGAAGTGTCTTTTTATCAAATGCATATGAAAGTATATAAGGTACTTATATAAAAAAGGCATTTTAAATTTGTCTATCTCGGAAACGGCTGGACCGATTATGACGGGACTTTCACTGGCAGATAATTGACGTTATACGAAGTAACTTAGGCTGCTTTTATTTTATAAAAAAACATGTCTGCGAACTGAGGTAAAATTTTTTTGTTAAATTCTTACTTAGTTTTTTTATAATATCAGCCCTGTATTAAACTGTCCCACTGCTGGGCACGGGCCTCTTCTCTTGCGAGAATTTAGGCCATAGTCCACCACGCTAGGCCAGTGCGGGTTGGCAGACTTCACATATCTTCAAAAACAGAACAGCATTCTCAGATATGCAGGTTTCCATACGATGTTTTCCTTCACCGCTAAAAAAGTGGTTTTAATATCAGTAGAAGACATAGGGAGGGGCAAAAGAAAAAGAAGAAAATCATACCACGATAGAACGAGGTATGATTTTCTTCTTTTAAAATTACAGGAGATAGAATTGACAGGCTGCTTTAAGTTCCCAATGTTGGTAAGCTGGTCACGGGTCATATTTGGAGATGCGTGCTCTATTTTTTACACTCTAAGGTTGGAAGCGTCCTGTGCGTGCGTGCACGCACCGACACGTGCTCGTGCACGTGGCGCACGAGGCGCGTGCACGACACAGGCGGCTACGGCGCGACTCAGACCATCTGGGCATGCATATGTGCGCGGCGCGACGCTTGCCGACGCTCTCGCTATATCTCCTTCGACGATGTATTGAAAGAATATTGTGAAGGGCACTTATTTATTTAAATCTTCGATTGCAATAGAAAAATCATTCATAGTTTCATGTCTGTATAACCGTGGGGCAGAAGTTAATTGCGTTCACATTTGCGTTATATATATATTTTTGTATTTATATCATAACTTATTTTCTTCCCTCAAGCTTTTTGTACTCATACCTATAACAGATTTTACTCAAACTGACTCAGTGATCCATCCGTAGAGGACTGGCTGGGCGACTTAATATACATAAAGAAAGAAAGAAAGAAATTATTTAATTATTATTTTATTATTTATTATTATTTTATTTGTTCCACGCTCATAATATAAGGTAACAGGAAACACAACCACAAGTACTTATAGAACAAATAAGGTCCTGCGTCAGCAATGTTGCAGTATATCCACAACGCTGGTATTCTCGCAGAGCCTGAATGATTTCGGTGCATGTAGGCAGTAACATACATACATACAACTCAATTAAAAACAAAATAACAAAAAACAAAATGAGTAATTTAAATAAATTAGGCAGAAGGTAGATGGTAGAAAGTAATTTCATACTAAATAATAATATAACATAAACTTACGCCAAGCCTGTATATGTCTGAAAAGGTAGGCAGATACTACACACACACTTTTCCAGACTAAGCTACTATTGGATTTTTTAAATTAGATATCTTAATAATATTTAATATTGTTCTATATGTATTCATGTTTTGAAAATTAAAGTACCAAAATACGGATTTTATCTATTTTCCATTCTTCTTGTAACCATGATGCTGAAAAGCAGTTGAAACATCGGCGAAAGTGTAAATTAAAATAGATGAAAAGATAAAATACATTTTTTTTAAATACAAAAATATTAACGATGTCCTCGCTGTATATATATGAAACGTCTATGTTCGTCAAAAATAATTTACACAAATTTGTTCGAGTAACTAGTCGGCATCGTTGTGATCGGTTACAAACAGTTGGGTCTAGAACTGCGCTATATGGAAATAGTATTTTTGTAATGGCACCAAGGGTCTATAATATATTACCAAAATGTATAAGGAGTGAAGATAATATCCGCAATTTCAAAAGTAAATTGTGTTTAGTTATATTAGATAAGACGTACTACACCATAGAAGAATTTTTAAATGATAAAATATGACATTGCTAACCTTTTAATACAATTTACCTTTGACATGCATGTAACAATAAATTATAATTGATTAATTGCCTAATAACAGTACCATTAATTGAAATTATTTACAATATGATAAAGTGGAATATTGTTTGCCTTTTGATTTAATTGACATTATTTACTCGAACTTGACTTTTTATTGTATAAATTCTGACTTATTACTAAAAAATGAATAGATTTGTACACCAATTTCATTGGTAGGACATAGAGCTCAATTAAATTGTATCCATAAGACCTTTATTGTAATACCAATGTTCACAAATAAAGTTTCATTGATTGATTGATTGATTGATTGATAAAATATGTGATTTTAAAAATAAATTATTTATAGTAATTTAATTCGAATAACACTTTGCCTGATTTTAGGTCATACGTCTAAACTAAAGTTACGAAACCAACGAGGCAGTTCTAAGTATTTTCTATTGCAATCGTTGACTTTGCCAATACATTACACCCTTCAATAGTGTCAAGATGGCGCCACTATCGCGAGCGTGCGCCGGCGAGCGTGTCAACGGCGAGCGCTACCGATACACCGACATATTATATCCAATTACCAAACTATATTGAACAAACCAAGCGCGGGTGATGCCGTCTGCTTACATTTATAAGTATTTTAGAGCGATTGCCGCGCCCTCTACGGCAAACGACAAAGTGGCAAACTTATAGATACTAAATGTGGTAAAATTTTTTGTTAATAGAATGATTGCGTAGGAGGAGTCTGGATACTTTTTTTATTATTACTAGTGATGATTAAATATTGCAATTAAAATTATAAATAAATTTACATGTAAAAAGAACTTGCTTCCAATTATTTTTATTAAAGCTTGTAAGTAGATAATGTATATAAGTAGATAACGGAGAGCACGTTAAGCCGTCGGTCCCGGCTGCCATGAACATCTATGGCAGTCGTTATTGGGAAAGTCAGTACCCTCTAATATCCTGACACTGGTCTAGCCTTAGGGTATCGTTAGCCTTCGGGTTACGGAGGTCAGGTGGCAGCCGCTCTGTGTAAAAACTGATATCCAGTCAAATCCGGTTAGACTAGAAAAGCCGACCCCAAGTAACTTGGGAATAATAAAGGCTAGGGAGAAGAAGATGTAGATAATATTAAAAAACAAAAAAATTGTTTGACAAACAGAGGAGGCAAAGGTATTGACCTGTTTTGTCTTATTTGTATTAAATAGAAACTTTAGTGGACATAAAAATAAAGGTTGTACATGAAAGACAACAGCATTTTTGCTATTGTGTGCCGAAAGACACTTTAAACTTAGTTTTGTTTCTAAAAAATCGTTTATGATATGTACTATTGTTTCATTTGTCACTTACTAAATATGTATATTCTTTTTTTTTTCTTATTTGGCTGACAATATATTCGAATAATATATTCTGTTTTTAAATGTACCTATTCATCATCTCAGCCGAAAGACGTCCACTGCTATATATAGGCCTACTCGAAGGTTTTCCACAGAGACCAGTCTTGGACCATGTGTATTACTGAAAAAAATATTCGAATAATTCGAATTTATTGACAACATTAATCGAATATGTCAGCAGAGAGACGCGCAACTACTCGATTGAACATTCAAATGCAACGCGTATCTCTACGCTATACACACGCGTGTATGCGTATAAATTTTATCACTTTCTATAAGTCAACAATTTTTTCTATTTTATTGGTATTCATTTCACCTTCAAACGCAATCATTTATATAAAAATAAAAAGGTTTTTGCCATCCTTAACACAAGTTTACCACTATATATTTAACAAAGCATTCGTTAGATATTTTCTAGCCGCTAGATTAGAGGGCGAGACAGCCGCTACGGAAGGTATCGTAATAATAAACACAATAGAGTTATAACAAAACAGCGCGTGTCAAACAGACAGACCGACAACCGAAAGCGAAACCAATCCGCTGCTAACACGTCACCCCTCCTCTCTCCCCTATTAAACACACAAACAAACACACTAAAAGCTGACACAGATCTATATATATGTACATAAAAATGATTCCTTAAGTCACGCCATAACTTGAGAACTAAGTTTTATAATGAAAGGTTCTTACGGTACGAAAAGATAAGAAAATTGAATAATTTTGTAAAAGTTAACGACTATTTTAACCTCTCGAGCTTGACAAATCGTCTAATACATGACAACGTTTGTCGGTTCAGCTAGTTAACAATAATGTTGATATAAGAGGCTAGGTAAGATTAACTACACTCCTAAGGATCGTAGCGTGATGCAATCTCATCATCTGTCTCAATAAATCCTAACTAATATTATAGATACGAATGTGAGTTCGTTTGTGACGTTGCCACGTATCAACTACTTGTCCGATCATCATGAAATTTCGCATACACGTTGTCAGGGGTCCAGAAAAGGACATAGGGTACCTTTCATCCAGAAAAAGTACACTGTAAATATCTAGTAAGCTTTTAAAAGCAAAAATTTTCGACGGCGTCTATTACGTACAAGAGATAGGAGCGTAAAGGATTTTTTAAACCGACTAGTATTTCTAGAGATAAGAGCGTTTCAACAAGCGAACAATTACTGAGACACTTCTATAATAACATATACTATTTACAACAACATTTAGTCTTATACCGAAATGCTTATAGCTTGAGGTGTCTGAGACCTACATTTCGCTAGATACAGTCCTACGTAAGCATAAGCGTATCAGAGATAGCTCAGTGGGGAGACCAACAGACTGCAATGCAGAGGGTCTCGGGCTCGAACCCACGTCGCGCACCTCTGACTTTTGGAAGTTATATGACCTTTCGAAATGATGTGCGTATTGATTGACAATTATCGCCTGCTCCGTGCCTCGGAGAGCATGTTAAGACGTCGGTACCGGCTGCCATGAACATCTATAGCAGTCGTTATTGGGAGAGTGTCGACACAAAAGATCCCACTGGGTCGAAGTGTCGCCAGTCTGCACTGACTGGCCCCCACATAAGATACATATACACAATGGACATAGAAATGCTAATTATTTTGATATTGATAACTGCACTTGTGTTTACAAATTAAACTAATAAATAACGCTGAAATTAAACTACTATATACGGATTTTATCGCGTTGTTTATTAGACACTTTATTACAAAATTTTGAAAATTGTTACACTACTACTACTAATAAACTTTACTAATTTTTAAGCTAATTAAATTATTATTAAAACTATTTAGATTTAATTTATTTTTACACTTTCCCCGACGTTTCGGTTGCTTTTCAGCAGCCATTGTCACGGGGAGACTAAAGCAACCGAAACGTCGAGGAAAGTGTAAAATAAATTAAATCTAAATAGTTTTAATAATAATTTAATCAGCTTAAAAATTAGTAAAGTTTAATAGTAGTAGTAGTGTAACAATTTTCAAAATTTTGTAATAAAGTGTAAAATAAACAACGCGATAAAATCCGTATATAGCAGTTTAATTTCAATGAATAATATTCGCGTAAATAGAAGACAATATTAATAAATAACGCATTGGGTGTGGTAATCATTTGAGTTATTGCTATTCAAATGTTTTGGCAAGAGATTTTGTTGGACCGATTTGGTTTTAGGACCAATAGTAAAACGTTACCATATCTGCTTCTTTTCTCTATAATTTCGCTCGGAGGACGGTATAATAATTATTATTAAAATTTAAGCGACACACAATTTAAATAAAGGTTTCCAATTTTATTTACAATGATATAGAGGAAAAAGTAAAACACTAACTAACTGTTTTGACTTCAAAAAATTATTTACAATTTTTTTATTCATAGCTCTGCATGTCATCCTTAGCTACTAACCGATACAAAAGAAAATCGGATGACAAACAGATGAGAAAAAGGTATTATCACCTATCTATATAAAAGATACTAATTACTACCAATATTTTTATTAATATTTCTAAACATAGCTGCTTAACATCAAAAACGAAGATCGACTAACAGAGAAGAAAAGTACTGAACTGTTTCGTCTTCTCGTATGACATAGGGTATCTTTCATCCAGAAAAAGTACTGTTCCCGAGGGACTGAATTTTTTTTTTTTTTAATCTGTTTCATTTAGAGGCTTTTACCTTATAAAGGTATGCCAGCCTCATCGTACCCTAAATTACCTTTTTCTAATATTTAATTATATGCATGCCTTATTACTATGAGGGAGAGGCAGACAGTGCTGCAGATACCATGTCATAAATACACCTTGCTGCCGGCGATAAAGGTACTGACAAAATCTTTATAAAAACCCCAACGATTTACTGATAAAATCTACACAACTCACGAGATATATATAATATCATTGAAACCATCCCAACATTAAGACAATCAAAAGCGTTGTATCAGCTGTACATTCAGTGTGTTTGTGTGTGGAGGGGAGAGAGGGGGATGACGTCACTAGGTATTAGGATAGTTCTGCGTCCCCCCCTGCCCCGGACAAGCGCTAGGAGCCGCAGCGTTAGGTTCTTAGCGCGTCGACACTCGTGCGAGCATACGATCGCGCGCCAACATTGCACGACCGCCGAGGATTTTGATTATATAGCTATAGGTACATTGTAGTATTAACCTTATTTATATACAATATATATTGTTCTGTGCAATACATGACGTGGTTACAATTATTGATGATCAATTAGAGTGCTCAAAATTTATTAAAATTTTCAAAATAAAGAAAATTGTTTCGCAATAATTATGTTTGATTATAGTTTAATTATTGGGTTATGTTAATTATAACTTAGTAGTTAATATTTTGATGGTAAATTAGATATCCAAAAAGTTGATATTTATATGTCAATATTATTCATATGTTTATTAAATTTATGCCGATGATCGTCTGAAAATAAATCAATAATACTCACTCGACACAATTTACAATAATTAAACAGTAACCAACTAATAATTAAATAACAACCAGTCAATAATTATACAAACGTGGCAATAATTATTCAATAATACGCCAATAATTATTCAAAAATATCAATAATTGTTCAATAACACGCCAATAATTATTCAATAATTAAACAAAATGATTCAACAACTGACCAATAATTGCATCATATCAATAATTGCACAGTTACACAGACGATATATCCCATTAAACGGTACAATAAGCGTTAGTACAATAATTATCATGTGTTGTGTTGAGTATGTGTGCCACCCCCGGTATGTCCAGCAGTGTTAGCGCGCCTCGATGGCTAAGTACTGGTGTTAGGTTCATGCACGCGCCCATACATAACGACTTCTCCAACCTCTATAGTACACGTCTCAGAGTCGCCCATGGACCACCACACCGCTCCCATACGACCACGTATGTATATCAGAAATTATTATTACAAAATGTTATTAGTTAATTATAGTTAATTAATAATTGAACTTGGGTTGTAGGTATTTTAAAACTTAGGTATTGGTTCGCACTGTATCGAGAGGGTTTTTAAGTATTTTGTACATACTGGACAAATAAATTTTTCCATTTAAAAGTGAATTTGTGTAACCAGTTTTATGACTGTTATTTGTACCTACTGGTTACAAAATTAATAGGCTTACTTTTTTATTATGTCATTGTGTTATAGCGAGGCACACAATTACAATAGTTTGAAGTAAAGCGAGTTGATTTTTAATTAATTTGGATATATTTTTTATATTTACCGTCTTATACACACATTCTTATTTTGTGCTATGAATATTTAAAATATTTTGTGATAGGCTATTTCGGACACGTATCATTTTTTAATTATTTTAGTTCCAATTTTGTGACTCTTTCTAGCAAATTTTCTTATTTAGACTACATTAGTTATTTCAAGTTTTGAACTTTAGACTACATTAGTCAACTTATTAATATTTCGACGAATTTAGGCATATTGACGGATTCTTCTAGAAAAACCGAATTTAGCTATAGTCAATAGCCCCGACACAGTGCGAACCGTTTTAGCAAAGATATCTAGGGAGCGGTGGGCGGTCGATGCGGGCCGGACGTGGCGCGTGGCGCGAGTCACGTGGCGCGTGGCGCGTACCTGGTAGCGCAGCTGCGGCAGCGCGGGCAGTACGGCGGCGCCCCACAGCTCGGCCGCGCCGCCCGCCACCTGCGCGCCCGCCGCCCTCACGCGTCAGCATACACTCCCAACGGACCGAACGAACACTCACCCAACTACTGACTGCTCATACACGTAATAGTAATACGCCTGTTCCACTACTGGACAAATTTTACAACGCCATCTTTTTTTATATATTTATGACATTATCAATCTAGTTAAGTATTAGAATAGAAGACATAATTAAAAATCTATTGCGTCTAGCCGCCGGTGTGCCACTGCTTCTCAATAGGTTTAGTGTAGTGAGATGAAAATCCTTAAAAATCTTGGATTTCTTTTGAATATGGTGTACAATTAAGTAGACAAAGGGTAGTAATTTATTTTATGAAGGCTTGACTGAACCGATAATGTAAATCTTTAACTTGTAAATGTGACTTATACATGATCACATTAGATTTTATATTAATAAATAACAATATATTAAGATGAAATGCATAACAATATAGTATGAACAATCAGAACTTTATTATAGAAGACGGTTTAAAAACATTGCTAAATATTGTCCCAAACTTAAGTTATCTATCATAATCCGTACTTTAGTATAGAATTGGAAAATATACTATTAATACTTCATTACAAAGAAACCTAGAGTCAACATAAATAAAAATTTAGAAAATGCCGCATTATAACCATATTTGGACGTAAACTTTTTTTACAAATACCTAACTTTTATTTTTAATGTCGGAGAAAGTGCATCGCTTCTTACTATTTAGTATCGGTATGAATACGCTGGACTAAGGATGGGTGTGATGGGGTTGGCATATCCGAGCCCTGAAGACTTCAGGCTTCTCCCTCTGAAGTGTACGCTGCGATTGATGCAGTACATTCATAGGAAGATAGCTAAGGTATAGATCTCGACGCCGACACAAAAGATCCCACTGGGTCGAAGTGTCGCCGGTCTACACTGACTGGCCCCCGTAACAAGATAAGATAAGATCGGTATGAATAAGTCGGCTTGCTCAAAAACGAACTGTTACAGGTAACCGGAGAAGGAATAGTAAAACTGTTGTATATTTTTCACGTAAAGTAAGAATCCCGAAGGCTCATAGCTCACCTCCATTATCTATACAGAATTAAATTTGAAAAATGTCCATAGTCATAAACATCTATCTGAGAAACAGACGTGGCACGTATATAATGTACTTAAGCAGGAATAATGTAGTACTATTTTAATCCAACCATAACACAACTGGCTCGTAGATCGTATTGTTCGGTCCGTTGGGGTATGCACAACTTAAATCTAAACTTACATCTAAAATACATAGTATACAGTACACAATGACACATTGCCGTGTGCCGACGGCCTATACCCTAAACAAACAATTCGTCGTAAAGTATGCTATGCCCAGATTGACAGCTCTCGTGTCGCTGAACAATATGTTCAATTGCAATATTATTTAACTATCGTATATACTGGTGTATTCGCAAAATGCCTGGTCAAATTGTCAAGTAAAATGAAAAAAAAAATTATATGCGGCATGATATTGCCAACAAATACAGCAAGAATATCGATATATATGCAGCAAAATGCATGTTTCTTTCTGACATTTAATGAGACAAGTACTTATTTTTATTAGTTGTACTTTTTAAAGATTTTAGTCTGAAGTGCTTATTTAGCACTTTTTTATAGTTTGATCAGATAATTTGCAAAGACCCTGTGCGAATGCGAGTTTTGTCTGTAATATTGTATAATTAATTTTATATTACCTTTGCAAGAATCAGTTAAGCTCTGCTATTTTTCCTGACAAGGCACAATACACGTTAGTTTGCGACATGATAATGTAATGCAGCATGGCTATAGTACCGCGATAGCCTAGTTTGCGTCGCTTGAGGTACAACATTATTATTCTATGTAATTGTTGCTACAAATTATCATGTAGACATATGTGTACTTGTGCTTACGTCTGAAAAATATTTTATTATTTTCTAAGTGTGTAAGTTTACTTATTGTTTCACTAATATTACAAACAAAACTCGCTTTTATCGAAACCTAAAGTAATATCAAGTATATATCTTATAATAAAATTTTGATGACATATTTCCGTCCACGTCGCAAATAAAACTTACATAGTTACTAATGTATTGTGTATTTCGTAGAATATTGGAACAAACGTTTGTGTACAAATGTTTGTTCTGATTGCGATGATTTTTTGCATCCTACTTTTGGCTGTGTTAAGAATATATTTGTCCAGAATAATATGCTTTGTATTTTATAGACTGTAAAAAAAAATGTTTGTGTGTATCGAACGTAGATGTGTGTGTGTGTGTGTTGTGTAACCTACATCGGTATCATGTCCTATATGCTGTGACAACTGTAAAAAATCTGCACGATTAAATTTATTATTATATTCAACCGGAATAAAACAGGCCACAAACGCATCAACTAAATTAAAATCGACATTTTAAGAACAATATTAGAACATTGCGATCTTTTCTTTCTAAAAAGTTAAAATTAACAAAAAAAAATATAGCTTGACATTTCTATGCAGCTTATTTTTTAAATCCTTGAGTACATATTTGTGTGCGTTTGCGACATGTGTTGCATATGATCCGTCCGCGGCCGGCATGGCGCGCACATACCTGCGTGCGCTGCGGGTGGTCACGGTGCGCGTGCGCGTGCGCAGCGTGCTGCGCGTGCGGCGCGTGCGGCGCGTGCGGGTGCCAGCCCACGCCGCCCAGCGCGCTCAGGCGTGTGCCGCGGAGGGGCATCTGGGGATGTTACCATTACGCATACCTAAGTATTTTGACGCAGCAGAGGTGGCCTACCACAAGGTGGACCAACGACCTGTTAAGACCGGCCAAGACCGGTTTGTGTGGAAAGTCTTGGGGGTGGCCTATGTCCAACAGTGGACATCTTTCAGCTGAGATGATGATGATGAAAATGATTTTGAAACTGACAGAGATACAAATAACATCCAGACACAGAACAACAATTTAAAGATCACATAAATCAATCCTTCACAATTGGCACACTAGCAGGCTATTGCTATCTTTACATGGAGAATAAAACAGGGTGTCGAAAATCGTGTATATTTATGAATGTCGTTAAACATACCTGGTTAATGTCAAGTAACAAAGGCGTGTGGTGCGCATGCGCGTGGTGCGCGTGATGCGCGTGTGGCGCGTGGTGCGACACGTGTGGCGCGTGGGCCGCGTGCGGCGCGTGGCCGTGCGCGTGCGCCGCGTGCGCCTCGCCCCACGCGCCGCCGCCGCCTCCCGCCACGTAGCGCATCCTCCGCCTGCAACATCGTATCACGCCACGTGTGGCTAACTACTCTTCTCGTTGCAAAACTAAATACAATCAAATAAATTACACAGAACATACATATATGTTTTGTCTTTACCTATTAAATTGCCGTTTTCTTTTACATGTAATTTTGTGATTCCTATACGAAATACAATGGTAATTTAATAAGAATATTTTTATTTCGAAAAATCTTAACCAATATCTGGAAGATATGTGAAGTCAACCCGCACTTGGCCAGCGTGGTGGACTGTGGCCCAACCCTTCTCACACTGAGAAAGGCCCGTGCCCAGCAGTAAGACAGTTAAATATTATTATTATAATATTTTAAACTAGACTGTGGGCAAAGTCTAGTTACGGCTTAAGACTGCGCCGAGCGAAATGTGCCAAAACAGGCAGTCACAGTTAAGTAAATAAAATCAACACTTTTAGTTTAATACAAATATAAAATATACATTTACCATAACAATGAATGTGTTTACAATTACTCCATGTAAAAAACTTAAAACAATTAATATTTTCGCCTACAAAATTACGTAAATTTAAAAAACGTAAGCTCGTGTTACGTGATTTTTAGATTATAACAGTAGAAATTTATCCTATTTTACAGCTTAAACGAAACATAAATAGTTATATTACAATTTGTCCGTCCCAAATATTTATGTTATTGGTTAACAATAAAGAAACATATTTTTAAAAAAATCCCTTCACATCCTCCATACAATTTTACTATGGCGGCCGCGCGCTGAATTAAATATCGAGCTCTGTCATTCAGTCCAACCGCATCTTCCGCTCGGCGCAGTCTTAACTCTATAATATAGATTTGGTCAACTATAATATTAGTTAAGATGCGAATTTCAGTTGGTTTCTTTGATACACTTTCACGCCTTAACTACTCGACCGATCATCATACAACTTCGCATACACTTTTGTCAGGGGTGCTGTAAAGGACATAGGGTACCTTCCATCCAGAAAAGTACTGTTCAAACAAGCTTTAAATATATATTTGCGAATTCTGATTAACCACTAAAAGGTTTATTTAATAATCCGTACATTATAAAAAACGCAACAATTATCTTAATACAAAATGGCAATTTAGATAAACACTTAAAGACTAAATTAAAAGATTAGGCGCAGGAGTAACGGCTTCAGGTGCGCACCGAGACACAAGGGGTGTTTAACACCGGCAAGTGCTTAACACCGGCTGATAATTTCTTGACAGAAAATATTAACTATTTGCTGACTTGCAGGTGCTCAAGCTTTTGGTTGAACCTAGCAACTAAACTAAATGTATTTTGTTTTTATTCGTTCTTCAAAATAACCACACACCGCCTGATGGTAAGCGATCATATGGTCTAAGAGCAGTGGCTTCCACACCATCCTTCACACTCATAATTGGACCGTGTTGTGCAGAAATTATCCAGGGATTCTTTTTTAATTTATCCATAAGTATAAAGGTCTTTTGAATAAACATCAAGTAATGCATACATTTATATTCAAATCCTAATAAAACTATATCTTTACTTAGTATGTATGAGGAATGTGATGAAAGTGAATGAAGCCAGAGAAGTGTGTTAGGATCGTAGCAAATGGAAATCCGTAGTCTCTGCCTACCCCTCTGGAAAACAGGCGTGAATCTATGTATGTATGTATGTACTATACTTAGTAGGATAACAGTCACAAGAAAAATTAACTTATGTTTCAAATCAGCATAAGTTTTATTTACGTTTTTGTGGGTGTTTATGGATTGGATCATTTCTGCACAACACGGTCCAATTTCAGTAATGACACTATAGTTTGTATATCATATCTGTGCCAGATGTCATCCCAATAACGGCCATAAAGCTCCGTATTTCATGACAGTAAAATGTTATCACAACAATATCACTACAACTTATAAACACTGACGTTGACCTCACGACAAATGTATATTAACTTTGACTTGTAATAAACTCACTAACCCCTTTCACGATCATAAGTGTAATTTGTGACCTAAATGAATAAATGATTTTTGACTTTGACTGACTGGAACCTTGGTCGTCCCGGTCCGCAGCCTAACTCCGGCCACTAGACTACCGAGGGTTACATACAGTTATTGTGGAGTACTCACGGTGGTTGGTAATGGTGTCTGGGCGTGCGTCGTTCTACAGCTGGCGCTGACACCGAAACATTGCTTTCACCTGAAACACACAAGCGAAAATGTTAAATAATATTCACTAGACGTTGTACTGAAGAAACGGGGGCACGACTACCCTCTCACAGAATATCGACGTGAAATACCAATATTCCTAGTGTTGTTTCGTTCGGTGAGTGAGAGTGACAGAGGCTCAATCACCCTCTTTCCCCCTTCCAGCTCCTTTTCCTTCCCATTTCCTTTCCTAAAAGGTCGGCAACGCACAAGTGATGCCTCTGGTATTGCAGACTACTACGGTCTACGATTACGGAGACTACGGTGACCACTTACCATCAGGTGAGCCGTATGCTTGGTTGCTATATGAATTGTATAAAAAAAATACCAGGGGTTTCCTAAGTATGGGTCGCGACCCCCTGGTGGGTCGCGAGCGAAAATTGACTGGGCCCTGAAATATAAGATAACCCGACCGATAGCCAACAGCCGGCCCTCGCGTTCTATGACTAAAGGTTCTCTGACCACAGAGACTACGGTATCTGAGCGTTACCAATATTTTATGTCCTCGTTTTCGTTGGCCAAGAAGGTTCCAAATTTGGCAGTTTTTGTTAAGTGGGTCCGCGCCACTGATCTTAATCATCCAGGGTGCCTAGTACAAGTAGTTTTTACGTTAACGCGATCGAAACGTTTCTCGTGTTTGTCCCTCTGATTGGTTAAGAGATCGGAGCCAATCGTGTCGATGGCGTTAACATAAAAATATCTCGCATTAGGCAATCGCGTGCGGGATTCGAACCAACTCGGCGTAGAGGCACTGGCGAGGCGAGCACTTAAGACCTTTGCGCCATTCGTACAGACAAATAAATGGTATACTTATTCACAAACAGCAGCGATAACCTAATGGGAGATTGTTGGACTGATGTTTGATCCCTAGGCACACATCTCGGACCTTTCGAAATTATGTGCGTATTAAATAGTTAGTTATTATTGCTATATATATTGTTAGCTTTAACGCTAAAGGCAAACATCGTGAGGAAACCTGCATGTCTGAGAGTTCTACATAATGTTCTCGAATATATGTGAAGTCTGCTCGCACTGGTCCAGCGTGGTGGACTATAGCCTTACATTTTCCACACTGAGAAGAGGCCCATACCAAGCAATGGGACAGTTTATGTATGTACAGGGCTAATATTATATACTACATACATAGAGTTGGTCATTTCCTAGATAAGTAGGCAGAGACTCTTCTTCTCCCTTAGCCTTTATTATTACCAAGTCACTTGGGGTCGGCTTTTCTGATCTAACCGGATTTGACTGAATATCAGTTTTTACACGGAGCGGCTGCCACCTGACCTCCGCTACCCGAAGGCTAACGATACCCTAAGGCTAGACCAGTGTCAGGATATTAGAGGGTACTGACTTTCCCAATAACGACTGCCATAGATGTTCATGGCAGCTGGGACCGACGGCTTAACGTGCTCTCCGAGGCACGGAGCAGGCAATAATTGTCAATTAATATGCACATAATTTCGAAAAGTCATATAACTTCCGAAAGTCTGAAGTGCGCGACATGGGTTCGAACCCGAGACCCTCTGCATTGCAGTCTGTTGGTCTCCTCACTGAGCTATCGCTGCTTGTAAGTATATATAAGTAGGCAGATACTTTGAGAAAAATTTAATTTCTTTCTTAAAAAAGACAACTCCCGCGCTAGGATTGCAAACTATTTATATCGCGTAGGACTTTACAAATATTCAAACAATACAAAGAGTAAAGCCTCGGAGTATATACTTGTGAATCCCACACATTAAGAGGAGGGGAGAGGGGGCAGAGCCGAAGCTCTTTTAACTAAATCCAACACAATCAAGCACAGATTAAGGTATTGACACTAAAAACACGCATTTTGAAATTTTTCTGACGTGATTAAGGGAGGGAGTCGAACCAAATCTCACGACATCTAACCAAGTCGTCGAAAAATCGTTAAAAACGTCTCACTTAAAAAATGGACGCCCCCTTACTTCGACTCAAAGTGACATTCAAGTACATTCCTTTGTGTATTGTAGCAAGTCAGATCAATCGTACAAACAAGTGGTATACCTGATGATAGATGTCTGGAGATACGTCTTCTCTTTCTGCTGGGGCTATCACCCGCCTTCGAGGACAGCTCCCCGTCTGAGGAGCCAGCACCGCTGACCATGGACTCCACCACGGAACCTTCTAGAGGATTCGTGTCCTGCAATCAGATCAGTTCCAAATTAATACACAGAAAACATATGTAGTTTCACGCTTATATCAGCTATGGAGTAGGCAGAAATATCTACAGTAATATTATATAGCTGAAGAGTTTGTTTGTTTGAACGCGCTAGTCTCAGGAACTACTGGGTCGAATTGAAAAATTATTTTAGTGTTGGATAGCCTATGTATCGAGGAAGGCTATAGGCTATAAAACATCACGCTACGTCCCACGGGGGCGGCGCAGTAACGATAAACGCGGGTGGAACCGCGGGCACGTCTAGTCTTAAATGAAGTCATTTTTGAATACAGCTCCCGCACTAGAACTACTTCCTGTGTCGCGGGGGACTTTACTAACATTCAAACAGCGGACACAAAGAATACCTAGACTCGACACATACATTTTTGTCTGTATATTGAACACACAAGGTCTGGTGAGAGTGGCGTCATTTAAACCACTACGCCTTCCAGACAGTCCTTTTAGAGTTCGAAAAAACTCTTATACAACAGCTTTGACCGTCCGTCCGTCCATCTGTCTGTTATACAACTTTCAACTCAAGAACCATAAGAGCTAGATACTCGCGGTCAACGCCACTCGACTCAGCATAGTCGATATACCCCCGAAATGACTATGACCTTTGACCTCAGACCTCAAGGTCACGTGATACCATCTTTCAACTCAAGACCCGTAAGAGCTAGGACTCGCGGTCAACGCCATTCGACTCAGCATAGTCGATATACTCCCGAAATGACTATGACCTTTGACCTCAAGGCCAAGTGATACCAATTTTTTTCCGAACTCTAAGATTTACGGCAATTCATGGCCGTTTCTCAATTGTTTTTTTTATCCGACCACTTTTCAAGGTCGATTGTAGCAATGGGTCAACGTTTGCTGTCTAGGGTAGGAGGAGAGATGGGGCAAATAACATCTGTAGTATTATGGATGACGTACAAATAACGATAAGTGTAGCAGTGGTACTGACCATATGGTGATGATGCATCGAGTGTGGTGGTTCTGCAGACGTTCCTGCGCCACCTGGAGACACCCGCACTTCTGCAATCGTACATATATTCACATTAGTATATACATTGTATCACGGCTATTATAATGTCCTCCAAACCAAATTTCAGTCACGGCGGCCAATCTTAACAGAGACTAGCCAGCACAGGAGATATTATAGTGCACAAGCGTGTGCGCAAACACAAGTGCACTCTCTGTTCCATCACTCTCATAGTGAAGGACTCATGGGACGTCCCCGACTCGTCCGGAGAGAGATCACACGGACAACCAACGGCTGTGTATGCTTTCCGAGGTACAAAGATATCTAACACCGCCAATTTTCCAACTCCGGGCTGCTATTGAGATTTCTCAACAGAAAAACCGAGGCCGAACCGGGATTTGAACCCAGGACCTCACGCACAGCAGTCGCAGTTACTACCGCTACGAAGGCATCCTCAGCTTATATCCCCGAAGGCGTAGACTATCCATTCAGGCCTCACGTATAGATGGCGAGCCTATTGTCGTCTAGAGCCAGACTATTTGGTCACGGTAATGTTATCTAACAGTATTGTAACTCGGCCCTGTCCTTGAAATAAATACCTACAGACGCGCAGTACCTACGCAAACACGCGAGAGGGTGCCCAACTACAGTATCCTAATTTCATCTACCTACTTGAATTTCTTTCTAGTTTAGTGATTGTAAATATTATGTTTTATATAAAAATATGAAATTGGTTGTGAATGAAATCGGAAGTGTTCAATAAAAATCATATTGTGTTTTTTTATTAGTAGATTTAATAAAAAAAAACCTTATATATTTGCGACTCGACTGAGACGTTCGAAAAGCTATATTGTTAAATTTAATAGTATAAAAAACCGCATTCGTATAAAAAGTTAAAATTAAAATACTTTTGTTTGCAATTCCACTTTGCCATTATTATTATGTAAGTACTTGTACTTAATTCAATCAAATATTAGCAAATCACACGCTTACTGCTTACAAAACCATCACACCGTCCGTTCATCACTGCGGCGCCATTCGCGACTGGCTGCAAAACGAGTGTATGCTTCCTCCTTACCTCGACGCGCGTAGGTATGACTTGCATTCCGACAAATTGTCAAAACAAATTTGTATGGAGATAGAATACTTAATATTGTCTTCTATTTACGCGAATATTATTCATTGAAATTAAACTGCTATATACGGATTTTATCGCGTTGATTATTTGACACTTTATTTCAAAATTTAGTAATAAAGTGTCAAATAAACAACGCGATAAAATCCGTATATAGCAGTTTAATTTCAATAGATAGAATACTGTTAGATAACATTACCGTGATTTGGTGCAACTGAGAATTTCTTGAATGAAGAAGCCAACATTTAGTTTGATAAGAAATCGAACCATAGACCTCATACACAGCAGTCCCACACAGTATTTTTACGCCACTGAGGCTCTTTTTAATGTTGTGAGACAACTAACGTAAATGTCCCCGAAGAAATTGTGAGCATGAAGAACAACAATGTTGCCAGCGCATCATTGCCTTGTACATAGTATATATGTATGTTTATCCATTGTCTAGTACCCATAGTACACACGGCTACACATCAAGTTAGACACCCTATATACGCATAACTACGCTACATACAAAATAGAGAATATTCGGAAAGGGACAGTGCATAGTGGTGTCGATGTAATGGTAAGGATAGAGCGTCGCGTCCCGTTCAGCGTGAAAGACAAAATAACAAAAATACAACGCACTTTCTCGCACGATTCGCAGCGTTCAACTTCTAATAGTTCAAAGCCCAAACTGTCTGGGTTGATGTGTCGCTGTGTTTACTTATGACTTTGTGAAGCAACTATAATTTATTAGCATCAAAAATATCAATGTTGCCTGCGCAACAATTGTTAGGTCGCATGTCTATGACTTTAAATAAATATAGATAGTTATTCAAGTGGTAATCGTTGTGAGGCAACTAAAGTATAAAAGCAACAAGAACATCGATGTTGCCAGTGCAACAACTGTTTTGTCGCATGCATTTACCTAGGACTTTCTAGCTATTTAAGAAGTACTTATATATTAAGAGGCAACTAAAGTACACAAGCAACAAAAACACCAATGTTGCTGGTGCAACATCTGTTGCGTCGCATGCGCATGTACCTGTGCGTCGTCGCTCGGATGGGCCGGCGGCGCGACGCTCGGCGCGTCGCGAGCCGCCCGCGCCTCCTCCTGAACACATAATATAATATGATATATCACCCAAGCCTGTTAAGGCTGGTGTAGGAAACCATCCTACCGTATTGAAAAGCCCGTTGCCTTGCCTCACGAAAAAATATTAAATGTCTTTTAATAGAGTAATTATTACCTACATATGTTTGATTTTGTACAGAGATAAAAAGGATGCACGGTTGCATAGTTACTGGGTCTAAAGTGAGTGTGACGCACCTATAGCGAGGGGTCTGTTGTGCTCGTGGTGGTGGGGATGGTGCTGTGCGTGCGGGTGGTGGGGGTGGTGGCGCACGTCGCGCTTGGCGGCCGGCGCCGGCGGCGGCGATGCGCCCACGCACGCCTCCTTCGGACTGCCCGCGCTGCTGCCATCGCTGCGGACAAACAGAACAACGTTTTATAACTTATAACATACTTTAAAAAAAGTTATATCACGCTAAAATTAAATAATAATGTCCTCCAGATCGACTTTCGGTCATGGCGGCCAGTCTTAATGGAGACTGGCCATCTGCGCAGGAGATATTACAGTGTAGAAGTGTGTGCGCAAACACAACTGCACTATCTGTTCCCTCACTCTAATGATCCGATGGAACGGTAACCGACACGACCGGATAGAAATCAGGCGCAGGACCAACGGCTTTACGTGCTTGCCGAGACACGGGGTGTCTTACACCACCAACTTCCTAACTCCGGGCTGCTATTAAAATTTCTTATATTTCTTAACAGAAAAACCCAACATAACCTTTTGTTGGACTGACCCGGGATTCGAACCTAAGACCTCGTGCACAGCAGTCACATTCGCTAGCGCTGCGCCACGATGGCAGTTAAATGAAATAGTATGGCAGTGGATCTTGTGTAGAGGCTTTAGCAAAATCAAATCTAATAATAGTGCAAAGTAGGTATAGCTCCCACTAATGGTAAGAGAGCAGCGATAGCTCAGTGGGGAGACCAACAGACTGCAATGCAGAGGGTCTCGGGTTCGAGCCCACGTCGCGCACCTCTGACTTTCGAAAGTTATATAACTTTTCGAAATGATGTGCGTATTAATTGACAATTATCGCCTGCTCCGTGCCTCGGAAAGCACGTTAAGCTATCGGCTGCCATGAACGTCTATGGCAGTCGTTATTGGGAGAGTGTCGACACAAAAGATCCCACTGGGTCGAAGTGTCGCCGGTCTGCACTGACTGGCCCCCAGATAAGATAAGATAATGGTAAGAGATCACTACATTGTTAATAAAGATCAAAGGCCGCCTATGATTGCCTCGAAGGGAAACGGATTAAAGATGAAAAACGGATTATTCATATATACTTTTATATATAACCAACTATCGAAATCTGACTATAATCTTTATTGAAAACTTGAGGCAATATTATATGAATATACGTTTTAACCTATTGAGTCGTAAGGGTACACCGGTGGCCAGACACAATAATTTTTCTCGGTGATCAAGACTTGACAGGTTAATAATATTTCATTTTCTATTTTATTTTAATTGTCAACATTTATTTAAATCATATTGTCTTTTGTTTACGCGAATATTATTCATTGAAATTGAACTACGATTTTATCGCGTTCTTTATTTGACACTTCTGGTGGTCTGACTCCCCGTGACCATGGCTGCTGAAAATTATGTAAAAAAAAAAGTAAATTATGTAATAAAGTGAAAAATAAACAACGCGATAAAATCCGTATATAGTAGTTTAATTTCAATGAACATTTATTAACTTAATACTTTTTTATTGTGTGTTATCCATAAAAAAACACCGTTGACAAACAGGGGAGAAAAGGGTACTGAACTGATTCGTCTTTGCGTTAATGGGCAAAGACGAATCAGTTCAGTACCTTTATAAGATTGGCAGACGGTTACATCTTATGTATAAATATACATATCTAGATGAAAACCCCTGCCAATCTTATTCCTTTAAAAATGCAGAGGTTCTCATGAATCCTTGGCAAATCTTACTCACAGTTCCAAAACGCAGCAAAAGTGTTACTAATCTTATATTATCTTGAGTTATATCCATGATACCTCTGCCTACGAAACCAGCAAAGCATTGAGAATATGCTATGAAGCAGATAGCCCACGCCCAGCAGTGGGACGCTTTCTCAACACGCAACTTGAAAGTGGCAACTAACGCTAGAGTGCCAAGACACGCTCATATCAGATAAGCATCAGTCACTAGGCGCGTCTAGGCGCTGCGTGCGCGCTTTCACGTATCTAGGCGACACTAGGCGTAGTGGTTTAAGTGGTCGCTTCGCCACTGCGCTTAGTGTTGTCGGTTCGATTTCCATTTCGTTATTTATACTTAAGACTGCGCCGAGCGTAAGACAGATAATGAAGCTCGTGCGGCGCATATTCAAATCGGCGCGCGGCCGCCATAGTCAAATTGTATGGAGGATTTGAAGTGCTTTTTTGATAAATATGTATCTTCATTGTCAACCAATAACTTAAATATTTAAAACGGACAAATTGTAATTTAACTATTTATGTTTCGTTTCAGCTGTAAAATAGGATAGATTTCTACTGTTTTAATCTAAAAATCACGTAACACGAGCTTACGCTTTTGCATTTCTTATGCAAATTTACGTAACTTTGTAGGCAAACCTATTAATTATTTTAAGTTTTTTACACGGAGTAATTGTAAACACATTCATCGTTATGGTAAATGTATATTTTATATTTGTATTAAACAAAAAATGTTGATTTTATTCACTTAACTGTGACTGCCTGTTTTGGCACATTTCGCTCGGCGCAGTCTTAAGCTTCATAATATTATTGGTATATATAATAACACATTGTGTTATACTGTCCCACTGCTGGGCCTCTTCATAATGTGAAAAAGGTTAGGCCATAGACCATCACGTTAGTGTGAGTTGGCAGACTTCACAAATCCTCTAGAATACAACTCTCAGACATGCAGATTTCCTAAATATGTTTTGTTCATCATAAAACGAGCGATAAGAAACGCATAATTTCAAAAAGTAAAAGGCGAGGATTGATCGCAATCTTTAAACTTCTACGTAGCAGTCCAACGTTTTACGTTTTTGGCAAACAATTTGATCTGCAGAGCCTTAAGAGCTTTGCTGTTGTCGGTGGAGTATACGCCATCTTTTTCGGCTAAGGCCTTGAGGTCTTTAAAAGACATGACCCATTTTCCTTGAGTTAGTCTGTGAATGCTTTTCTGGATCTGTACTTTACACTTTTCCTTCTATGATGCTTCTTATTACGAGTTAAAAAAATTGTGATCCACAAATAGTGGTGACAATTCTAGGTGTCCGTTGTTTCCATTGTTGGAATGTTTTTAATAACGACTCAGTATTTAATACTAGCGTGGAAGTTGTCTTCGATCGTTCGTTTCGTCTGACTAACTATTGAAAGGTCTTGAGTTGTGTCTGAGTCGGATAGCGTTATATTTTTTTGTATTAAACAAGTCACCGTAACAGCACTAAATCTGGTGACATCAAGAATAAAACTGATGAAATAAAGGTGTCTTGTACCATGCATTCTAGCTTAGCTGGAGGGGTTAACAAATATACTAGTCATTTGTGATCTAAAATATAAAATATAAATTCGCCAACAATATTTTAAATCCGACATTTAATACACAGCGAGCCTATTCTCGTCTATTGGGATCACCTGGTCAAAAGACAGCTATAGAAACGTAGATATATATTACGCCTGTGTGTGTCTTCGGGGATACAAAAACATGACTCTATGCATGTGCACAACAACTAGTTGCGCAACAGTTGCGCCGCGCGGTGACGTCTCGCGTTGCGTCACGCCTCCCTGCTCACAGCGCGAAGGCTGCACGTGCGCGTGCGCAGCCTGCGTCACACGACAGTTAGCTATAACTAGGGCTGTCTACTACTCTTTGTTTTTGTAGTTGTGTTTATGATTTTGTACATTATTTTACACACGAGAGCAAATAGCAATCATAACAAATCTTTGAGAAAACAGTTTCAAAATTAATTGCAAAATAACGGAGTAACTAATATTTTAAATGTGTATATATAAGAAAAAGCGGGGTCGTATTGAGGATATCTCGCTATCTCCCCCAGGCAGTTGCGTTTAAATATCGGTTATGTCGCAGTTTGTATCATGCACCCTTTTTCTGTCATTTGACAATTACCACTACTACCAGATTTAAAACACTTGTATCTTATTTATTTTGAAAAGATATCAGAAATTCGTCGCCCTCTAAAATTTTGTAAGGTTACCATTTGACTTAAATAGAAAAAAAAATGTTAGCTTACTACTCTATTGGCCCATTGTGCGTAAGTGACTGACGCGAAGGGTGGTTGGCGACTCATGGCACCTCCGAAATTATGACCGCTAGTTCAAGATCCAGCCAAAAGAAAATACAATGAACACCTAGAATCGGAACCACTGTTTGTGGATCACACAGTTTTTTGTTTCGTGTGGAGTCCAATGTATATAAGACATTAAACAAGGAAAATTGAAAGGGTCAGACCCAGAACAGCATTGACTGACGAAATCAAGGAAAATGCGATGGTCATGTCTTATAAGGAGCTCAAGGTCTTGGCCGAAAATAAAAAAAGATGGCATAAAAGAAATTTTAGGTCGGATTTTGAATTAGCCCGTAGCTAGTTGCACTCACTGATCACTAAACGATTAGCAAGGTTAAGCAACGTTGGGTGCGGTCAGACTATAGATGGGTGACCGCTTAGTGATATTTCATCTCAGCGTCTCCGTGCTTCGGAGGGCACGTAAGAAGTCGGTCCTGGTTGTTGTCAAATTGACAGCAGTCGTTAAGCCATTTTAGAGGCCTACGGGCGGCTTAAACAACTCTTGACAACAGGTTGGCCACTAACCACACGAAAAGAAGAAAGAAGTCCGTAGGTATTAATGGTCCTTAAGAGTAGTACCTAAAATCATAGCTGGCGATGTGTACATGTACCTGACTACTCCGTGTAGGAATATAGGCGTGTCACTATGCATGTAGTACTCTGAAAGATAGAATAAGGAATAGTGTGATTAGAGAGAGAGAGATTAGAGAGTGACAAGAATAGAAAAGGGTATGTTAAGCTGGTTTGGGCATGTAGAAACAATGGACGAGGAAAGACTGACTAAGAAAGTTTATAAGGCTAGTGTGTCAGGATCGTAGCAAATGGAAATCCGTAGTCTCTGCCTACCTCTCTGGGAAACAGGCGTGAATCTATGTATGTACTATACATCTATGCTTATATTTAATCTGGCTACCATGCATGTTGTCTTTGATTCAAATTTCATATCGAGCAGTGTTATTTTGTTGTTCTGTCCAGAACTTCTCACAACAGTAACACTGATTGTGGCGCTATTCTTAAATTATAGTTGGCAACAATGATATGTAATACATCCTTGCTTGTATAGCAATACTGCGCGGATATATAATCTTCTATATTTGTATAGGTGTCAACCCTGGCTCAAACACGTTACACATAGGTATCTAGCGAGTGCCAAATGGCTACTTAAACAACAACGCTGACTACTGCTTCTTGCTCACCGCCACACGGTTCTCACGTGATCATAATATTATTCAAAAGTGTATGTTTTATTTACATCGAATATTTATAAGCAGTCCTTGGTAATATAATAAATGCGAATGTAAGTTCGTCTCTTACGCATTTACTACTCGACCGATCTTCATGTAATTTCATAGGTATACTAACACGTTGTCAGACGTATATAGGGACCTTTTCATCCAAAACAAAGTACTGTTGCTGAGCCGAGCCGCGAGCAAAAAGTATTTTATAAATGCGAAAATCGAGGTCCTCAATAATCGGTATTCCGTATTTAAGAAAGACAACACTTGCATTAGGTCTTCTCTCTTAGCCTTATTATTCCCAAGTCACTTGGGGTCGGCTTTTCTGGTCTAACCGGATTTGACTGGATATCAGTTTTTACACGGAGCGGCTGCCACCTGACCTCCGCAACCCGAAGGCTAACGATACCCTAAGGCTAGACCAATGTCAGGATATTAGAGGGTACTGACTTTCCCAATAACGACTGCCATAGATGTTCATGGCAGCCGGGACCGACGGCTTAACGTGCTCTCCGAGGCACGGAGCAGGCGATAATTGTCAGTCAATACGCACATAATTTCGAAAAGTCATATAACTTCCGAAAGTCAGAGGTGCGCGACGTGGGTTCGAACCCGAGACCCTCTGCATTGCAGCCTGTTGGTCTCCCCACTGAGCTGAAATAACGTAAGACAATATTCTATAAACATAATAATATGTCAAAATATAATTTTCATTTAATTTTTTTTGCCGGGCCTACTGCATTCTTGTAGGTAAACCTACTCGCCTAGCCTACTCCTTTGGGGACACAGACGTGAGATTATGTATACATGTATACATACATATATATAAATTATGTACTCTATGATATAATTGCTTCACTCGCACGTGTATACAGTTATGTCAGCATTAATACAATCGCCATGCGGAAACATAACCAAGGTCGTGTGTAATGTTTTTCTTATACGCCCGGCAAACAAGCATGAGGTCTGCTTGGTTGATTACCATAGCGTATGACCGCTTGCATGACAGAAGTATCGGTAATGTTACCGACCCTAGGGAAAAGGATTAAGAGAAAATAGGGGCATTAATAATATTAGGCCTTTAACTATGGAATTGCCTCGGAAAATAAGTAAAGCCGTTTTTCTGGGTAGTGTCTGTGATGTCCCATCGCATTATGAGAATGAGGGGACAGAGAGTGCACTTATTTGCACACACTTGTACACTATAATCTTCTGCACTGGCCAGTCTCCGTTAAGATTGACCGAAATTCGGTCTCGAAGACTACGACACAAGTAGTGTCAAACATTTAAATGGTTGCAAAGTGAAACTCATTTGACCCTGCCCTTCGTTCCACGCGAACGTACAGAGAGGCCAGGGCGACTGGCCAATGGTACAATTGCCTAATATATCACAATGTGTAATTACTGGCTTGTGACGTCACGACGTTGCAATAGTACGGTTAAGAAAGTTTTTGTGGACGGCTGCGAGCGAAAGCGACGCTGTTGTGTGCAGAAAGACAGATGGTTTACGCCTACATTACGCCCCAAAGGAGTTGGCAGAAATAAATCTAAATAATTACTTTATTATTTACTTTTCTATGGATGTATCACACAGATATGTTAGCAAGCGAAAGTTCCTGTTGTAATATTCGCAAACACAGATGGATTGAAAATAAACTACTTTATACAGATTTACGTAGGTACGTCAAATGTGGTCCACCACACTATGGTTGAGGTTCATTTGAACGTCATGAAACAACAAGGTCGATTTCCCCTGGCAGTAATATTATGACAGTGACTCTCTTTATCATGTATTATACTTACGTCATGCCATGTGTCAAGTCAGAAAAGTCAACCTTACCGATAATCAGATCTCACAGAAACTTTTGTCGATATTGGTAGACCACTTTCTTGGCCGAAATATTCGCGTAAACATAAGACAATTATATATGACAGATGGTTTCACGCCTACATTTCCTTAAAGGAGCTAGCAGCAATGTATTGTATTGAGACTTCGCTAGCTGCGTTTTTAGATTGTATGTACCTAATATAGGGATTAAATATTTCATTCGTTGTTTATACCGTCAATTACCGATTAATACGCGCATAACTTCGAGAGCTCAAAGGTAAAACCCAGAAATATCTGTTGCCTAACCCAGAATGACAAGTTTCAACTCAATATTCCAGGGTTATATGTAGGCCGCTCTATCGTTGTTCTCCTGATTACTCCAAAATTGCCAATATCATAAAACGATAACTGCCATTGACGTATCTAAGATTGCTTGCAATATCATAGGTTTCGCAGGACACAACCTTCAAGAGGAGGCATTATTTCCCAGGCTCGGGATTGAACTGGAGACCTCTGCGTGGCAGTCTGCAGGTGTCCTACGACCACATTTCGCCATTCGTTTTGAAATAGGGGTGACCTACTGCCGTCTGCCGGACAAATTACCATACATCCGTGCTACTACTAAAAAATCTCTACTTTTGTTCTATAGGGTCAGTCAGACGGTGTCTGCCATCGGTGACAACCTCGGCGGTAGGCCAAGGTCACTGTCAGTCAGCCTTGCGCCCAAAACTGCGACGCCTCGACCTACTACGCACCGCTAGCGTCGTAATTACTTGAAACCGTGATTCTACCATTATACCAAATGATTTTCAAAGACACTGATGACATAATAAACTTTAAAGATGTATGTAATTTCGAAGTTATGTGCTTGTTCAATACTTAGTTAATCATCGCTCGTTTTAACGGTGAACGAAAACATAATGAGGATACCTGCACGTCTATTATAATTATAACTATAATGTTCTCGAAGACATGTGAATTCTGCCAACCCGCACTGTGAGAAGAGGCCCGTGTCCAACAGTGGGACAGTTTAATACAGGGCTGACATGATTGTAAACACTTATGTGTCCATGTGACCATCAGTCATTATCTCGGTGGACATTAAGATAACAGTGGTTCCGTTTGCTGACATCAAAAACCACAACGAGCCTATCTACATTGTACAAAGATTGTAACATAACCATGACGTCACCTTAATTACATATTAAGATACCTCGATGGCGCAGCGGTGGTGTATGCGAGTGCTATGCATACGAGTTCGATTCCTGGGTCCTACCAATAAGTAATTAGGCCTTTCTTTCAAGAAATTCTTAATAGCAGTTCGGAGTTAGACAGTAGTTTTGCACAACTACGTACTTCGGGCCTGATCTCTCTTCGGTCGTGTCGGTGACGTCCCATCTCACAATGAGAGTGAGAAAATAGAGAGTGCACTTGTGTTTACACACACTTATGCACCATAATATCTCTTTCTGTGTGACCGAAATTAAGTCTGGAGAACACCCACAAAAAATATAAAACCGGACCTAACACCGTGACCGTTTAAGGAAAAACCGAACGAAGTCGGAGTTAACGACTAGTATTAAGTATAACGGTGTTCAGGACCGCTCCACATATTACATAAAGAGCGGTTTGGAAAGTCGCCACCCGGGCACCGAACTCGGCCGAACCCTTCCACAAGGCACGGGAAACAGGTTTATTATTAAAAACAACTTTCTTGGCGATTTCGGCGAGTCACTCCAACATGGCTGTTTCGCGACACAATTCCATATTGCACGCTTCTTTATTCCCTTCTATATCCCCGGGAAAGGCAGAGGTATTAGCGATGTAAGCCGTAATTTTCTTAGAAGGTATCTTTTCATAGGCTTTTCCTTTGGCTGATCTTAGCAACTACCATAAAAGTATATTTTTAAGCGGTGGTAGCTCAGTGGGATCTAATTCTATGTTCTTTTTTATGTTTAATTGCTTGTGTATAGACCACTATAGTAACTCTTAAATTATTTAACAAAAACATCAACTTTCATGTAATTATGGCGAATTGAAACAACGAATACAGGCAGACACATCATCATCATCATTTCAGCCTATTGCAATCCACTGCTGGAGATAAGCCTCCCCCAGGGTGCGCCACAAGGCCCGATCTCCCGTTTTCGCAATAACGAAACTTTCAGGCAGACACGAAGCAATATAATTTTAAATACAAATTGTATAAGAGTTTATTGATAATACTTGTTATTGATAATCTATTCTCGAAGTGTAAATTAATTTTCCGAATTACGATTGTATTTTGTACAGATATCACGAATTTAGATGTATGAGATAAACGGCAATTTTTTCTTATGTAATAGTCTTGCGTTTGACCGCGATCTCATCTAATGTTATGTATCTGTATCTTATGTGGGGGCCAGTCAGTGCAGACCGGCAACACTTCGACCCAGTGAGATCTTTTGTGTCGACACTCTCCCAATAACGACTGCCATAGATGTTCATGGTAGCCGGGACCGACGGCTTAACGTGCTCTCCGAGGCACGGAGCAGGCGATAATTGTCAATCAATACGCACATAATTTCGAAAAGTCATATAACTTCCGAAAGTCAGAGGTGCGCGACGTGGGTTCGAACCCGAGACCTTCTGCATTGCAGTCTGTTGGTCTCCCCACTGAGCTATCACTGCTCTTCATCTGATGTTAAGTGAAGATGCAGTCGACGATGGAGCACGCTTGCCTAGAAGATTCACTCGCGACTTGGAGACACCCAGATTGTACTAACCAGGAAACACAGACTTAGGTATTGAGTTCCACTCCTTACCTCGTACCGTTTATATATTAATAGTCTAATGTACAATTTCGTAGTTAAAGACCTGATAGTGACTAGCTACACCAGAAGTCTATCAATACAGTCAATAAATCTTTATTTGACTTGCGAGTAATGTGCGATCAGTCTATAACCGTCTGTCAGACACATTGCCAGACACCGCATACCGCTACTGTAATTTCATTATAAAATAATCCAATACAAATTTGCCCAATTCGGGAATTGAAACCTGGAATATATTTAGTATATATTATATGTATTACATAACTGGGATTTTACTTATAATCAGCCCTCCCGCAGATAAGGAGGTTTGGCGCTCCTAACTAGGGTTGCCAACCGTTCTTTATAATAAATTATTGTACGTTATTTCGGGTAAACGTACTTTATACTTTACTAGCTGTCCCGACAGACGTTGTCCTGTAGACACGAGAGAAGAGACAGGAAAAAATAAAATAAAAAATGTCCTCGAATCCACATGAACACACAATTTTTTTAATCAAAATCTTTCCACCCGTTTATGAGGAGTTCAGTCACAGACACACGTACAGTAGAATTATATATGTAAAGATTAGAAAAATAAAGTAGGTACGTGAAAATACTTTATTTTAACTATGTCGACTTTTACGTGTTTTATTTAATTGTTTACTTACAGCAACGCTATAGAGATTCCCGAAATTGAATAAATCAATTCTTTATCTATCTTAATATAGACATATATTGTAAAGATACGGTTAATACCTTCCTTGAAAATAAATATATGTTAGATGTTACTAACATAAAAAATATGGTATGATACAAAAATATGGTAACGAAACTGTAGGTTAAATAAAAATACTTTATTTTAAGATTTTGTACTTTATTTTTACCTTATATAGTAAATGTACTCCATTTGTTCAAAATAAAAGTGGCAACCCTACCCTTAACCCTGCACAAAACCTGGGGCACAAATCTGCTATTTTTATAAATTCGTCATTCCGACACGACGTACCTAACTGCAATTCCATTGTCATTTTGCTAAAAGTTTGTAAATTCATAATGGTCGATCATTGGTCAGTCAATGGTCTCGTAATAGGATTGTAGTAGAATGACATGTTGTTTTTCCATTATTATAAAACCCGATAGTAGAAGTGATTTTTGAAAAACTACTACTAAATTACATATTATATACTTACATAGAAACACCCAGACCAAGACAAACATCCATGTTCATGCACACAAATGTTTGACTTGTGCGGGAATCGAACCCAGTCGGTTACACTGACCACTACGCCATTGAGGCCATAATATGCATGTATTTCCAAAAAAGGAAGTATATATGTATGTTTATGCATTGTCTAGTACCCATAGTACAAGTTCTGCTTAGTTTGGGCTAGATGATGTTGTGTGTATGTGATAGAATATTATTATTATTATATACCAGCTTTTGCCTACGACCCTATATTAGAGGAATTTGGAAGAAGATTCTTTATCACACCGCGACTGCCGCGCCAAATCTTGTAGGTTCGATCCCCACACGGGCCAAAATTCTATGGTCCACAAATATTTGTTTCGTTGTTTGAATGTTTGTAAAGTCCTTCGGTACGTCCTACAGGAAGTAATCCTAGCACTGGCGGTATCTTATCTTATGTGGGGGCCAGTCAGTGCAGACCGACGACACTTCGACCCAGTGGGATCTTTTGTGTCGACACTTTCCCAATAACGACAGCCATAGACGTTCATGGCAGCCGGGACTGACGGCTTAACGTGCTCTCCGAGGCACGGAGAAGGCGATAATTGTCAATCAATACGCACATAATTTCGAAAAGTCATATAACTTCCGAAAGTCAGAGGTGCGCGACGTGGGTTCGAACTCGAGACCTTCTGCATTGCAGTTTGTTGGTCTCCTCACTGATCTATCGCTGCTCTGTGCGAGCAGTATACTTTTAAAACAAAGTGAAGAAATATGTAAAGTAGGCTAAATCGCACTGGCCCACCGGTGGGTCAGTTTTTATTGTTGTCTATTCTGCATCTGAGCTTTGTAGTGCAAGCTGGAGATTACGACATACACCTTCCACTCAAACCACAGACGAGATACAAAGTTATACCACTCGAGGGCACTACTATCTTCACAAGAAAATATGCACACCGCCACCCCAAACCAAGGAAGCTGTCCCCAACGGTCGTTGAACCCACGCATTTAGGGAGCCCGCGTGGCCCAAATAACAGAACACCGCACAATGCATTATAAACCTTACAGCTATCAAAATAAAGTGCAAACTCCAACACGTAGAACGACCGTAAGGAATTCGAAATCTGCTTCAATGCATTGCGCACCGTATGCCAAACAGCAAGAGTTCAAAATTGCATGCCAATCAATTGTAAATAAAGAAAAACTGGCCTGATCACTCATCAGTTCATCACCCAATTCGTGAACGCAAAAATGAATCTTAACACGTGCAATTAAAGTCGAAAATGTTAGGTTGTACTTTACAAGGAATATCGCGGGCTATGACAAAGTATGACGTAAGCATCCGATGACGCGTTTGTACGAGAGGATAGATGTGTTAGCTAGGGTTGCCACCCGTACTTAATAATAAATTAACCGTACTATATGAGGGTAAAAATACTTTATTTTACCTATGTCAAGTTTTACAGGTGTAAAACCTGTAAAGTAAGGTAACAAAGTGGTTAAATTAAATAAAACATCTATTATATGTGTTTAAATATAGACATTGTAAAGATGCGGTTATGAAGTTACTCGATACTAAATAGGTAATTGATAGATATTGCTATTAGCAGTAGCAGCGATAGCTCAGTGGGGAGACCAACAGACTGCAATGCAGAGGGTCTCGGGTGCGAACCCACGTCGCGCACCTCTGACTTTCGGAAGTTATATGACTTTTCGAAATTATGTGCGTATTGATTGACAATTATCGCCTGCTCCGTGCCTCGGAGAGCACGTTAAGCCGTCGGTCCCGGCTGCCATGAACATCTATGGCAGTCGTTATTGGGAAAGTCAGTACCCTCTAATATCCTGACACTGGTCTAGCCTTAGGGTATCGTTAGCCTTCGGGTTGCGGAGGTCAGGTGGCAGCCGCTCCGTGTAAAAACTGATATCCAATCAAATCCAGTTAGACCAGAAAAGCCGACCCCAAGTGACTTGGGAATAATAAAGGCTATTAGCAAGCAACAAAGTACGTGGCAACATAATATAATTTGAGTAGTAGAGCCTGGCTGATTTCAGCATGAATGGGCCGGCTCGACCGGGAAAGGTCTACCCTCTCACAGAATATCGACGTGAAATAGCAGTATTCCTACTGTTGTGTTTCGTTCGGTGAGTGAGAGTGCCGGAGGCCCAATTACCCTCGTTTCCCCTTCCCGCTCCTTCTCCTTCCCACTTCCTTTCCTAAAGGGTTGGCAAAGCGCAAGTGATGCCTCTGGTGTTGCTAGCGTCCATAGGCTACGGTGACCACTTACGATCAGGTGGGCCGTATATGTTTGTTTGCCACCTTAGTAGTATAAAAAAAAATAAAAAATAATAAGTACTATGTAATATAAATAATTTTCTGATGATATATATAATATCAACCCTGTATATAAATTGTCCCACTGCTGGGTACGGGCTTCTTCTCAGCGTGGGAAGGGTTAGGCCATAGTCCGCCACGCTGGCCCAGTGAGGGTTGGCAGACTTCACGTATCTTCGAGAACATTACAGACAACTCTCAGACATGCAGGTTTCCTCACGATGTTTACACATTACAAGCGATAGTTAACTATTTCATATGCACATTACTTCGAACAGTCAGAAGTGCGTGCCTGGGGACCGAACTAGAGACCTCTGCTTGGCAGTCTACTAGACTATCGCAATTTTTTTACTTTAGGAAGTAAATCCTAACTAATATAAAGAATGAGTTTGTTTGTTTGTAACGCTTTCACACCGTAACTACTCGACCGATCATCATGAAATTTCGCATACACGTTGTAGAAGTACAACAATCTTTTATTCTATTTTTTTACGTGGGGGAATGCATTGGCGTCTATCCTTCCGCGGGGGCGGGCGGAGGGGTTATGTCGGACTCACCGAAGTAAAATAAAGATGTTGAAATGATAATGGACCTCCTGGAATACCGACTAAACCTACTACGGTGTTCCTCGACAAACCCACCATCGACGGGGCCGCGCGAATCACTTGCACATGCGGTCGCGACCCCGCCGAGGTTACGGCCCGCCGTATGAAACGGCAGGCCACTACACGAAAGACCTACCGTATAGGCACTTCTAACAATCGATACTGTCCCCCCTAGAGGGGAGACGGACACGAAACAGAGGCGCGCGTGGGAACACGCACGTCGCCTCTCGGACCTGGTGCTGAACGGATGGCGGGCAGGCCCACAAAGCCCGTCACCCTCAGGTCAAACCTCAGAGTGGCTGGAGGTCGTCTCGCGCCCTCTGGCGCCACGCTCTGCGGTTGGGGTTGGGGAGGGTTTAAACGCTACCTCTCCCGCTCCGCCGCCTCCTTGATGGAAATTAATTCCTCAGAAGGCCCCATTTTTTTTTTTTTTTTTGTGAATTCTTGATGCATACCCCTCCGCGGGGCGGGCGGAGGGGTTATGTCGGACTCGCCGGGGTAAAAGAAGATGTTAAGAAGAAAATGTACCTCCCGGAATACCGACTAAACCTACCACGGTGTTCCTCGACAAAACCACTATCGACGGGGCCGCGCGAATCACTTTCGCATGCGGTCGCGACCCCGCCGAGGTTTCGGCCCGCCGTATGAAACGGCAGGCCACTACACAAAAGACCTACCCAAAGGCACTCCTCACAAATTATCCCTACTGTCCCCTTAAGAGGGGAGACGGACTCGAAACAACAGAGGCGCGCGTGGGAACACGCACGCCGCCTCTCGGACCTGGTGCTGAACGGATGGCGGGCAGGCCCACAAAGCCCGCCACCCCCAGGTCAAACCTCAGGGTGGCTGGAGGTCGTCTCGCGCCCTCCGGCGCCCGGCTCTGCGGTTGGGGAGAGGGTTCAAACGCTCCCTCTCCCGCTCCGCCGCCTCCTTGATGGAAATGACTTCCTCACAGAGGGAGGCGACGGCGTTCCACGACCTCTCGCTCCGGACCATAGACTGAACTACGGCCGGGAGCAAGAGGGCAACCAATCCGACTGCCGCGATCAATTCACGGCGCTGCGATGCCCAGGCGGGGCAAACCGCCAAAGTGTGTAGCGCCGTGTCCTCAACAACGTCGCGGCAGTCGCCGCAGTGGTGACAACCGGGCGTCTCTTGCCGGCGTATGCGACACAGGAACTGGCCAAAACAACCGTGGCCAGTCATTACCTGTGTCAGCCGGAAGGTGAGGGCGCCATGGCGCCTCTCCAGCCACTCCTCAAACACGGGACTTACCGCCACGATCGTGGCGTGCCCTCACAGAAGGCCCCAGGTCAAACCTCAGGGTACTGTCACAATCTTAACCTAACCTACATTTACGCAAGCGAAGTCGTCGGCAAAATCTATTGAATAAAACTTTATTTTCAGATTATTTACTTTATACGATGCTTAGCATCCCTGACAGTTTGCATGATAATAGTGCTTCTACGCACGATTTAAATGAACAATTAAAAATTTTATCAATGCAATTAATGAGCGCTCATGAAGAAATTGAGAACTTGCATTATGAGAACTATCGTCTTAAAACTGACTTGGCAAATTCCTTGCGAACAATCGACACCTATAAGAAAATATGTTCCACCCCCGAAAGGAAAAGTATGACTCCTACATCATCACGCAAAAAAAGAGTGTCCCAGCAACAACAAAATGTAGCAACCTGCATGCGCAATGATTGGCCTGATCGTAGCTGTAGTCATAATAATAAGACCAGCCTAAATATCCAAAATAAGGAGACACAAACGCCTGATTACACGACACCTGAAACAGTAAAACCAAGTATTAGATGTGAAACACAGAAAATAAACGACAAACATATGAAGACAAAACCTAAAATGGTAAACAAAAATAAATTATGTATTATAAGTAGTAACGTAACAGATAGTAATCTACAAGTGATTGAAGATGTTTTTGGCGATTACTTTCACTTCTGCCACTATAAAATGCCTAATGGAACGTTAAAGGATCTTTTAACTGGGATAGAAAGCAAACTCAAAGGCTTCACTTTTAAGGACTATTGCTTAGTACTAATAGGCGAAAATGATTTAAAAACAGACTGTGACCATAAAGATGCTATAAACACCATAAAAGCATCACTCCAAAAAGTCACACACACTAACAAAATTATTTGCGTGCCGACTTATATAAGAGGAGCACCAATTTATAACTATAAAGTGGAAATGTTTAACAACCTCTTACATTTTGACCTACAATACAATGACTACGCCTACTTTTTTGACAGTAACCTTACCTTAAATTTAGATATGTTTTCTTATACTACTGGAAAGGTAAACAAAAACGGATTGAGAAACTTATATAAACGAATTATGGATAACATAATAATTGATTTGAGTGTAACTGATTACAGCCCGAGTGAAACGGAATGTGACTATGAGAACTATGCACCCAATACATCCAGACAAATTAGTTCAACCATGTCAAGTGCTGAAACGAATTCCAACTTTTTTCGTGTATAACAATATACATATACTACACCAAAACATAGCTGGACTCATAAATAAAAGTGATAGCCTCAGTATCTGTTTAGAAGAATTACAAATCATAAATAAGCGCATAGATGTTATTTGTGTAACAGAACAGTTCATGACAACCGAGCAAGAAGAAATGTTAAATGTACCTAACTTTAAATTGGCAACAAGTTTTTCCAGAGGATGCCGCAGAGGTGGAGCATGTATATTGACAAGGACCGGACATTATTTCAAAGTACTAAACATGAACTGTTCTATAAAAAATGTTATTGAATGCTGCGCCATAGAACTAACCGAGCACGCCATCATAATTGTATGTATATATAGGGTTCCTAATTCAAATCTAGACGTATTTTACGATAAGTTAAATAAGATACTTGACATAGTTTGTTTAAAATTCAACAAAAAGGTTGTAGTTTGCGGAGACTTTAATATAGATACACTTAAAAGAAATAACATTTTTAAGTTATAACTTAAAATTAGTATTTAATCAGCCAACTAGGTTGAGTAGTGGTACGTGTCTCGATAATTTCGCACATAACATCAGAGGCTGTAAGGGAGAAATTATTGAACTAGCGTTGTCAGACCATACTGCTCAAATATTAAGATGTCCGGTCAAAAAGACCTGCATTCTTAAGCAATGGCGACTTAAACGCCGAGACTATTGCCAAGAAAATCTCGACGTATTTACTAATTGTATAAAAGCTCTTACATTTTCAGATATCTATGATTGTCATGATCCCAACGATGCTTATAATTGTTTTGTGGATACTTTTTCATTATTCTATGATCTTTGTTTTCCTTACACAACAGTAACAAGATCCACTACAAAGAAATCTAAATGGATCTCAAAGGGTATAAAAAAATGTAGTAAAAGAAAAAGGCAATTACTATGGCAGTATAGAAGTAAGCCTTCATTGACGAACAAATGTATATACAGCACGTACGCAAAACGGTTTAAAAAGATTATATCTCTTACACAAAAATCGCAAAATAACTATTTCATTAACACATCTAAGAATAAATCCAAAGCAGCATGGGCAATAATAAACAAATCCAAAACTGTTTTGCCCAGAGAACCAATTAAAGAAATAGCAATTAATGGTGAAATAATTACGGACCCTATTAATATAGCAAATTCTTTCAACGATTACTACATAGACCAGATATTTTCTACGAAAAAATATAAAATACAAAAAATGCCATTAGTAACATCAACACTAAAATCAATATTTGTTGAACCAACTATACCCCAAGATATAATACTTCATATAAAATCTCTTAAAGATACTGAAAGCGTTGGTTATGACGGCATATGCACCAAGGTCATTAAATACGTAAGTCAATACATTGCACCACACCTAAGCTACATTATAAATTTATGCATACTTCATGGAATATTTCCCTCTAAATTAAAAACTTCTGTAGTAATCCCACTTCACAAAAAACAAGACATACATCTCATAAATAATTATCGCCCTATTTCACTAATACCTATATTTTCTAAGATATTTGAAAAGGTAATTTACAGGGCACTATATGGTTATCTGGAATCTTCAAATATATTAGTAAATGAACAAAAAGGGTTTCGTAAGAACAAATCTATTAACATGGCCATATATGACCTCATAAAACCAATTATATATAATGTAGATAACAAAGTACCTATATGTGCCATATACATGGATCTGTCAAAAGCGTTTGATTTTGTAGATCATTCTATACTGCTGGACAAACTTGACAGATATGGAATAAGAGGAAATACAAATAATTTAGTAAAATCTTACTTATGCAACCGATACCAATATTTAGAAATAACACAGATATGTCCACGTACTGGCAATGAAATTAAATATCGATCGGACCATAGACAAATTAAATATGGCGTTCCACAAGGCAGTGTACTCGGACCTTTGTTATTTCTTCTCTATATTAATGATCTCCCCAAACATGTAAAACACCCAATGGTACTATTTGCTGATGACAGCACAGTAATAATTAAATGTGAAAATCGGAATACCTATGAACAAGAAATAAATGTGACACTGAATAATGTAATAGAATGGTTAAATGACAATAATTTATGTATAAATCTGGATAAAACGAAAATAATGCATTTTCACCAAAGAATCCCTAATAAGATCTTAAATATTAATTACCAGGGAACTGAAATAGAACTAACAACTGTAACAAAATTTTTAGGAATTACTATAGATAACAATTTGACATGGAAACCACAAATAGACGAAATTTGTAAAAAGATGAATAAATTTGTATATGCCCTATATAAATTGTCAAAAATTGTCAATGAAAAATCCGTGTTAATGGCTTATCATGGGTACGTAGCATCCATACTGAGATATGGTTTGATCTTTTGGGGAAATTCAGTGCATAGGGATTTTGTCTTTAAAGCTCAAAAAAGATGCGTAAGAGCGATGTGTGGTCTAAAAAGTACAGATAGCTGTAAACCCTTTTTTAAAAGCCTTAAGATTTTAACTCTCACTAGCCTATACATTTACGAGGTAAATATATTTGTAAAAACCAATATGACCCTATACAAACTAGCATTTAAAAGTCACTACAGGCAGCTACGAGACAAAAACAAAATAGAACTGGAATTACCATTGGCCAGAACCGCACTACACCGGAAAAGCTTTTTCTACATGGGTCAAAAAATACTCAACAAATTACCTGACTTCATAAAAGAACTAGACTTGAATAGCTTTAAAAGTACACTTCATAAAATGCTAACTCACAAATGCTATTAGTCTTTAGATGATTATTTTAATGACAATGCACTTATTACCCATGACATGCTTACTAACACAAAATTATATTAATGTTAATCCTTAATTATTTGACATTTATTACTGTTTGACATTTTTAATTACATTTTGATTTTCATCTTTATACTGTTTGACATATTAATATTATTTTCTATTTTTCTTTTTATATTATTGTAATGATTTTTATATTTAAATATTTTCAATTAATTTGTTAATTTGATTAGAAGAATGTCTCAAAAATTTGCACACTATATAACTAGTAAAACATGCTTGTACCTATTATTGCTATGTAACATCTTTTCTACCATGTTTTATGCAAATAAATTTCATTTCATTTCATTTCATTTATATTTTCACTTAAGGAAGTAATCTCTATTTGTTCAGAATAAATGTGGCAACCCTACCGATCGCGGAAGGCGCAACATAGTTGAGATTATTTTTCGTGTCGTAGCACATTTGTTGGCGAAGATTGCCGAGTATTGCCGAGTGCTCCCGAGGCGTGGTGGTAGACCGAAGGTCGGTCTGTCTTTGTTCATTGTTTTGAACAATGTTGCGAACGTCACGCGATTGCAACTAAACAATTATTGTTGTTGCTAGGGAAATCGCTGTGTTTAGCTTTCAGATTGCGTTTATTTAAATTGTATACATACAGGTTGTCCCAGGAAATGTGAATCAATTTGTAACGGAAGATTCCTTAGGTAAGGAACATTGAAATATGCTAAAAAAAATTATATTTAGGTAAAAATAAAAATACCAACATTTTTTAAAAAGGGCGACTTTTTCTGACTTTCAACTAAGTACAGGTACTTAATGGCAATTTTTTTCCTCACTATTATTATTTGTGTAGGATTGATTCCTCAAACTAAACACGATATTTTTTAAATTTGTTTTTTTTTATTATTATACATTATTATATTATAGCGATATCCTAGTGGGAGACTGTTGGCCTGACACGTGGAGTCTCGAATTCGATCCTAATGCTGTTTATGCGGAGTAATGTACGCGTAAAATAGTTAATTATCACTTGCTGTAACGATGAAGGAGAATGTCAGGAGGAAACCTGCATATTAGTTCTCCTTAATGTTATCGAAGATATGTGAAGTCTGACAACGCGTACTGGGCCAGCGTAATGGACTATGGGCTATGACCTGAACCTTCTCATATAGCCTGTACCCAGCAGTAGAATAGTTTATATACAGACCTGATATTATTATATAATAAAAAAATACAGGTATGTTTTTTTTTATCGGATACATTTCGGAGAGTGTGCAGAGGAACTGCATAATTTGATTCCTCCTTCCCCATTCTACCATCGGACGACCAGACAATCAGACCTGCGACACAGGTACTTACATGGTGGATATACCACATTTACGCACGAAGCGCTTTGCTTCCACTTTTATAATTCGTACCGCTAAGGAGTGAAACTCACCACCTAAGTCTGTGTTTCCCGATGAGTACAATCTGGGTGTCTCCAAGTCGCGAGTGAATAGGTATCTTCTAGGCAAGCGTGCTCCATCGTCGACTGCATCTTCACTTAAGATCAGGTGAGATCGTGGTCAAACGCAAGCCAACTAGATTATACGAAAAAAAAAAACATCCACATTCTGCCAACTACATTCTTGGGTCCCACGTAATAGGGGGGCAAATCTTGCCACTCATCGGACACACTTTTAAACTCAGTACCTACTGCATTTGGGAATTTGTTATCAATACAACCAAATAACACTACACTGTCCGACCCGAGAATCGAACTCGAGATCTTATGCACAGCTGTAGCATGCCTAAACTTACAATGCGCCACCGAGACTATCAACACAAAAACGTAATATTAGCAATGAAAAGCAAACAATACAACATTTTGCACGAGTAATAACTATTTCAGTATCATTTCGCTGCAGTTCGATGTTAGGGTGAGTAGATAGCGCCCCTGTAAATATTTACGCATAATTAATTAAAAAGGGCTGGAGTTATCTGGACGGCACAGCGGTGCTGACTGCCGTGCTAAGCGCAAAAGTGGTATCTCAGTGACAGCTAGTTTCGAGATAATTGAAGTTATGTAAAAGTAGTTTTCTCATTACCTTACAGATAGTTATTTTTAGTTACTAAATGGAATTCGACAAAACTTGGGTTTTTAATATTTTGTTGCCAATTATGCTGGCAGTGATGGGATCCTTGTTAAAACCAGGTTTGTACATCAAAGCAAAACTGCCTCGTTTAACTTCTACTTCGACCATTTGACTTATATATGGACGCGGGTTAATTCGAGACAGTTTATACTGAGTTGTGTAATCTTCCCATTCATAAAAACCGCTATAAGGCTTAGTTCATTAGATGCGTATTTTTCTAAGCTACCCGATGGCATAAAAATCAAATTAACGAATTTTTTTGAGATACCGCTTTTGTGCTTAACACGGTAGTGTAGCCAGAGAGAAATGCTTACCGCAAGGGGAGACTGTCCATGGTAGGTAGCATTTTTGAAACTGTTAACATATTTATGCATGTACTGCTTGGCAGCGGTAGTGAATATGACATGACAAACTCAAGTGTGAGTTTGTTTGTTACACTTTCACACCTTAACTACTCGACCGATCATTATGAAATTTCGCATACTGGTTGTCAGGGGTACCTACCCCTGTACGGGGGTCATGTATGGGTATGTACCTACATAAAAGGACATGAGTACCTTTGAATGGAACAGTCGCAAGAGGAAGACCTAGGCGCACGTTTCTTGATCAGATCGGAGGCGTTCTGGACAAAGGCCAGGTTAAGAGCACTTTGAACCGACGGGCGTGTATGAGGAATGTGATGAAAGTGAATGAAGCCAGAGAAGTGTGTCAGGATCGTAGCAAATGGAAATCCCTAGTCTCTGCCTACCCCTCTGGGAAACAGGCGTGAATCTATGTATGTATGAGTACCTTCATCCAAACAAAGTACTGTTAATGATCTAACCTAAAACCTAAAATCTAGTCATTCATATACAAGATGGCGCAAATGTTATCACATTAAATGATATACTACTTTAAGCTGGTTGATATAAGACGGTTAACATAAGCAAAAAACCTATTTTCGCAGAAATTTAAATTTTCTTTTTGAACAAAATACTTAAATAAAATAAAATTAGACACAAATTGGAACACCATTGTAACCAATCGTGCGCTGTAGCCAGCTCGTTGACGCTCATAGGTTTCGAGAAATCGTCTTTGTCAACTCGCTAGGATCCGGAAATTCCCAGACTCGTATACAATACGACGGTTTTTTCATATCGCTGCTTAAGATCTTTGACACCTAAGTACAGTTATCTCTGCATTACATGATGTTCTAAAATTTCTAAATTATGAATACATAAAAAATGTCCTGTGGCTAAACTACTGAATACATTTGGTTGATAATTTGTAAATCGTCAAAGAATACCATGTAGTATATGTGATATCAATTAATGTGAAAACATTTGCGCCACTTTGTATGTATGCTACCCCAAAACATTAGTTTAATATTTTATTGAAGCTCCCAATAGCTCTTATATGAGTATATGAGGTACTAGATGAGCCCGCGGTTTCACCCGCGTTTATGGTTACTGCGCCGCCCCCGTGGGTCGTAGCGTGATACTATATAGCCTTTAGCCTTCTTCGATAAATGAGCTATCCAACACTAAAACAATTTTTCAAATCGAACCAGTAGTTCCTGAGATTACCGCGATCAAACAAACAAACAAACTCTTCAGCTTTATAATATTAGTATAGATTTCAGGACTATTTATTTTTTGCAGGAAACCCTGTAAATAGGCGTGTGATTATGTATGTGCTAGATTTTGTCCGTGCCTTCGCTCGCAAAAATGTGGGTAAGGTAAATAGGCGTGTGATTATGTATGTACTAGATTTTGTCCGTGCCTTCGCTCGCAAAAATGTGGGTAAGTTAGGTAAATTATATTTATTTCTCCCGTGTGACAAAAATAAGTATACGGTAAAGGTCAGGTTAGTACCGGTATTTAGTAGTCTTTTTTTTTACGGTATAGGATGCAACCTAGCAGACGGATCGCCTGATGGTAAGCGATTACAGCCGCCCATGGACACCCGCAACACTAGACGAGTCACAAGTGCGTTGCCATCTTTTTATAGTCCGTTATCCGTTGGACCTCCGGTATCCTCACTCACTCGACGAAACACAACGCAAGCGTTATTTCACGCCGGTTTTCTGTGAGGCCGTGGTATCACTCCGGTCGAGCCGGCCCATTCGTGCCGAACCGTGGCTCTCCCACAGTAAAAACAGACTGTGTCCTTTTATGGTCACCTGACAATGTGAATGCGTGAAAGCGGAACAAACTGAACATGTGCGCAACAGGGGACCAACCACTACCTGAGATCTGACAAACCACAGACTCCCGCTAAAGAACACCGATTCCTACCAAGGATGCTTCGCGAGGCTATTGAAATCAAAAAACATCCTAATTTCAATAGAGAAGATGGTTGGAATGTACCACCAGCTTGGGATCCAGTAATTCAAATAGTCAAACCCAAGAAGAAGCAAACCACAGCTAGACTTCATAATACTCTGAGCTCATTCTGCGTAAATAGAAACACCAATGATTAAATTATGTTCGGGTACTTTGAAATAACTACACTGGAACATTGAGACAATTACCATCATAGTCTCCCCGTGACCATGGCTGCTGAAAAGCAACCGAAACGTCGGCGAAAGTATAAAATTAAACATAAATAGTTTTAATAATAATTTAATTAGCTTTTAAACTAAACAGTTTTCAAAATCATGTAATAAAGTGTCAAATAAACAACGCGTTAAAATCCGTATATATGTATATGTATATAGTAGTTTAATTTCAATGAATATTATTCGCGTAAACAGAAGACAATATTACGGAACAAACTAACTCACAAACTCACATTCGCATTTATAATATTAGTTAGTATATAATCTACTCTCTTGCGTATAAAAATGCAAGCAAACCCGCATGAAAACACTAGCAAACAACGCTTTACGCATACCTCAAGCGCAAATCTTTCCCGATTTAAATGCCATTGACTGCTAACACACGCATACATTTTAAGCATACAGCCGTCTCTGTTCTCCTCGCTGTATGCGAGAAGGACGGCGCTATACCCTCGGACGGTACAATAAGATGGTGAGCGGTGGTAGTGGTACAAGTAGCTCAAGATCACCAGCACGAAGGTGATTCCAAGGTTTATCAGTTTCGCAAACGATCAATGGCGCAATGGTTTAATTGGTTGAGCGAATGTTGTGGGTTCGAATCCCACACGGTATAACAATATTTGCGTGACGCACTTAGAAATCATTAAATGATATAATTGTTACGCTGTATAGCCATTTTCTTATACATCTTAATATATCAGCTTAAGAAAAACGACGCTATCTTCGTTTTTTAAGCTGATATTATTATATAAGAAAAACGGACGGCCTGAACGCCTTAGAAATTGACTGACAGGGGATATCTACCAACAGATAGATTTAGAAGGCCAGATAAAGGCTGTTGCCCAGCAGTGGGACCTATCAACCTAATGAAAACAATAATAATATCAGCTCTGTATTCTTCTCTCTTAGCCTTTATTATTCCCAAGTCACTTGGGGTCGGCTTTTCTGGTCTAACCGGATTTGACTGGATATCAGTTTTTACACGGAGCGGCTGCCTCCTGACCTCCGCAACCCGAAGGCTAACGATACCCTAAGGATAGACCAGTGTCAAGATATTAGAGGGTACTGACTTTCCCAATAACGACTGCCATAGATGTTCGAGGCAGCCGGGACCGACGGCTTAACGTGCTCTCCGAGGCACGGAGCAGGCAATAATCGTCAATCAATACGCACATCATTTCGAAATGTCATATAACTTCCGAAAGTCAGAGGTGCGCGACGTGGGTTCGAACCCGAGACCCTCTGCATTGCAGTCTGTTGGTCTCCCCACTGAGCTATCTATAAAATAATATCAGCTCTGTATATAAACTAATAATAAAAATAATAACAACCACCCTAACCACCCTGGCAAAAAGAAAGCTATATTATCACCGAGTAACATGGGCCATTTTTTTATATTACTTTTATACCTACTCTAACCTACTTTAAAGCGAGCGATGCCGCGAGCAAAAGACAGTCTACAATAAAAATATGGCGTCAAACCCGCGCGATCACAACCTCAACACAGATCCGACACGAGACGCGCCGCACGTGTGCACTCGCGCACGTGTGCGAGACGTGTTTGTAAACGAAACTCACACATACACACGCAGACAACGCCCCGCGCTGTTTATAAACAGACACACACACACACGTCGTCGTTCGGCATTTAATACCGCGAATGCAACATTCACAAAATTTTACAGAAGACAAAAACCTTTTATCGTTGATACTCGTCGGCCTCGATGGCGTAGTGGTTAGTGTAACCGACTGCCACGCCTGAGGTTCAATTCCCGCACATGTCAAACATTTGTGTGCATGGACATGGATGTTTGTCTTGGTCTGGGTGTTTCTAAGTATATTATGTATGTATTTACAAAAAAGAAAGTATATACATATTATGTATGTTTATCCATTGTCTAGTACCCATAGTACAAGCTCTGCTTAGTTTGGGCTAGATGGTGTTGTGTGTATGTGATAGAATAGAATAGAACATTCACAAAATTTTACAGGAACAAAAATACTTTTATAATTGATACTGTTTGACACCATTTTTTTAACGTGAGGTACGAACGCATACCCCTCCGCGGGGGGGCTGACGGAGGGGTTATGTCGGACTCACCAGGGAAAAGACGGAGACATCCCGGTAATACCGACTAAACCTACCACGGTGTTCCTTCTCACAATCTATGGCCGGGGCGCAGGGATCACTAGTCTGTCTTTTGCGGGATTTGAACTCATAGCATGCGATCGCTTGCCCGCTGGGCTATTCATTCTGCTTACCTCTCGAGGAAATAAAAGAGGCCTCTATGGCCGGAGCGCAGGGATCACTCGCGCATTCATCCTGCAGCCCCGGCAAAATACTGTTTGACACCTACAGTTACAACTTCGTGGTTTTGCACGACTCGAAAAATAACAGGATTGTATTCACTTTTAGTCTATAACCTAGTACCTGCAACAATAAAGGTAGGTAGCCTATGTCCTTCCTCAGTATTTAAACTTTATCTATACCAAATTTCATCTAAATCGGTTTAGAGGTTTAGCCGTGAAAAGGTAACTTAACTTAACTTATGTGGGGGCCAGTCAGTGCAGACCGGCGACACTTCGACCCAGTGGGATCTTTTGTGTCGACACTCTCCGAATAACGACTGCCACAGATGTTCATGGCAGCCGGGACCGACGCGACGGCTTAACGTGCTCTCCGAGGCACGGAGCAGGCGATAATTGTCAATCAATACGCACATCATTCCGAAAAGTCATATAACTTCCGAAAGTCAGAGGTGCGCGACGTGGGTTCGCACCCGAGACCCCCTGCATTGCAGTCTGTTGGTCTCCCCACTGAGCTATCGCTGCTCTTCTTGAAAAGGTAACAGGCAGACAGACAAAGTTACTTTCGAATTAATAATATTAATATACGAAGGATTTCGCGTATTTCAACGCATAGAACGACATAAAATAAAAATCAGATTTTTAAATAAACGTCACATCGCGGTTTTTGATACCGAACGACGATATAATTATACACATGTTAAACCACTTACATTTACGCACACACACACATACAAGCCGCGCTGTTGGTAAACATACACACACATATAAACCACTCACGTCTACACACACACACACGCTCACATGCGAATACAAATCGCGCTGTATCTAAGCACACACACATACACACGTCACTCTTGATAAAACAGTTTGGAAGTTAGGCAATTTAAACTCTAATACCGTTTATGTTAGAGTTCAAATTGGCTAACTTCACAATTTCAAGTAGTCTCTGAAACTACATATGGACACACAATATTTTTTACAGGATGTCGAATATCTGAACCTGATTATTTTGTTGTCTAAACTGCATTTTTCTTGAAATTAACTAATTAGTAGAAGTTCGTTTTTAAGTGAAAGAGATAGATATCATTCGAACGATTGTGATTTAAAAGCGTTGACACCTCGTGTCGTTATATTTTGAGGTATATTAATGTAATTAATTGGTTTGGCTTTTATTTAAGACTGACGCCGAGCGAAATGTGCCAAAACAGGCGGTCACAGTTAAGTGAATAAAATCAACACTTTTTGTTTAATTCAAATATAAAGTATACATTCACCATAACAATGAATGTGTTTACAATTACTCCGTGTAAAAAACTTAAAATAATTAATATTTTCGCCTACAAAATTACGTAAATTTGCAAAAACGTAAGCTCGTGTTACGTGATTTTTAGATGATAACAGTAGAAATCAATCCTATTTTACAGCTTAAACGAAACATAAATAGTTATATTACAATTCGTCCGTCCCAAATATTTAAGTTATTGGTTGACAATAAAGATAGATATTTATCAAAAAAGCACTTCAAATCCTCTATACAATTTGACTATGGCGGCCGCGCGTCGATTTGAATATGCGCCGTACGAGCTCTATCATTATCTGTCCTACGCTCGGCGCAGTCTTAATAACAAATTGATACACTTTATAGACTAGTAAAAGTATCATAGATGGAATATTATTATCCCATTTCATTTTATTATTATTCCTCTTTCCCCCTTTCTGCTCCTTCTCCTTCCCACTTCCTTTCCTAAAGGGTTGGCAACGCGCAAGTGATGCCTCTAGTGTTGCAGGCGTCCATAGGCAACGGTGACCACATACCATCGTGTGATGGTATGATGTTTCTTTTATTTATTTATTATTATAAAATACAAAAAAAGTATTTATTTGGATGACGTGATTTCTAATGTTACTCTGAAGAAAATATAAAAAATTTAGCTTTATACATTAACAAATTTGAGGTACTATTTTATACTTTACTTCATGTTACCTGCCCTAGAAACCGTAATCCAAACTCCATACACTCGCTGATCGTTCTTACCTGTGTTGGGGACATGCACAGAGAATTTTTCACCTTTTATCAAATAACGAAGGTCTGGCCGTCGTGGGCTCTTGGGCTAAACTACTCGACCGATCATCATAAATTGTTGCATACACCTTGTCAGGGGTACTAAAAAGGGCACAGGGTATCTTTCATTCAGAAAACAAGTACTGTTCCCATACCAAGCCGCGGGCAAAAGCTAGTATAGCATCATTGTGCACACTGCAGTTCGTACACACACACACAACACAAACGCTCGCACACATACACACATTGACACACATAGGTTTGAATATCTACATACATATACCTAAAGGTATAATAAATACAACCGCTTGACAACGACTGTTCAGAACTAACTTTAGAGCTCGTGCGAGTTTCAAAACAACTTTGTGCACGTGTTACGGCGACGTCAGACGTCCAGCTAGATCAGCGAGGACGCGATTTGGATGGGTAAGCGTTGCCGATTTGAGTTGTTGGTTTAACTTTATTGATAGTTGTGCTTGTTTAAGTACAGTTTCGCTCCAATAACTATGTCATTGTCCATTAAATTAGAGTTTTTTGAGTAGTAGAGCCTCGTTGATTTCAGCATGAATGGTCGGCTCAACCGGGAAAGGACTACCCTCTCACAGAATATCGACGAGAAATAGCAGTATTCCTACTGTTGTGTTTCGTTCAGTGAGTGAGGGTGCCGGTGGCCCAATCACTCTATTTCCCCATTCGCACTCCTTCTCCCTCCCACTTCCTTTTTCTCCTTTGGTGTTTCTATTAACGCAGAATGAGCTCAAAGTATCATGAAGTCTATTATCTTCTCTATTAAAATTAGGATGTTTACATTAAAACATCCTAATTTTAATAGAGAAGATGGTTGGAATGTACCACCAGCTTGGGATCCAGTAATACAAATAGTCAAACCCAAGAAGAAGTAAACCACAGCTAGACTTCATGATACTCTGAGCTCATTCTGCGTAAATAGAAACACCAGTGATTAAATTATGTTCGGGTACTTTGAAATAACTACACTGGAACATTGACATAACTACCATCTTAGTCTCCCTGTGACCATGGCTGCTGAAAAGCAACCGAAACGTCGGGGAAAGTGTAAAATTAAATTGAATCTAAATAGTTTTAATAATAATTTAATTAGCTTAAAAATTTGTAAAGTTTAATAGTAAGTAGTAGTAGTGTAACAGTTTTCAAAATTATGTAATAAAATGTCAAATAAACAACGCGATAAAATTCGTATATTTAGTAGTTTAATTTCAATGAATAATATTCGCGTAAACAGAAGGCAATATTTATAATATTAGTTAGGATATTGTTAAAAATTAACAACGCGATAAAAGCCGTCAAAAGTAGTATAATTTCAAGACATTGAACTTTTTTATAATACGCCCTGACGCGGAGCAATCAATTTAGTGGATCTAACTAACAGTTATCTCGCGTGGGATTCTAACGCACAACACCCAGCCTGGCGGCAGCACCGATCTTTGTAGTCTAATATACTCCATTTGGTTAGGTACTTAACTAAAGGTAAACAATCTTGATGTGGCTATTTGTCCAAATATCAGTTTAAAAAAAATGCTGCTAAAGATCAATGTAAGTACAACAATAACGATTACTAAATCAATTGAACCGTTAGTTTAAGCAGTAGTTTATTTGTTTAATATGTGTTTGTGTGAAAAGTCACATCAAGATTGTTTACCGTTAGTTAAGTACCTAACCAAATGGAGTATAGGCTTGGTGAGCGCTTGCCAGCTGTACCATTCTTGTAGCCTATACTTCTGCCTACCCCTTCAGCAATAAAGTTGTGAGACTATACATGTATACGTAACAAAACGTTGTTTCACAACAGTCGATAAGTTATCGCTCTGCTGTTATCGCGCACACGCCGACGCTATCGACATTTACGACACAAAAGAAAACTCTTGACTCATCAGAAACTAGAATTCTTTTATCCGACTCCTACAATAAACATTGACTCACGTTTGTAGCTATATGGGGGTAGGCAGATCTGTATTAACTTATTCACAGAGCACCGTGTTTGATAATGAACGTTATTATATGACCCGCCCTGGCTTTGCACGGGTAGTACAAAACCTTTACAAATTGTACACACCTAAACCTTCCTCATGAATCCCTCTGTCTATTGGTGAAAACCGCATGAGAATCTGTTCAGTAATTTTTGAGTTTATCGAGACGCGGCGGGGGACTTTGTTTTATAATATGAGTGATCGAAAATCCAAATCGTAACTAATATTATAAATACGAATGTGCGTTTCCCCGTACCTCGGTGCGCACGTAAAGATGAGAGTGAGCGAATAGAGAGTGCACTTGTGTTTGCACACACATTTGTGCACTATATTATATCCTGCGCAGGTGGCCAGTGTAAGTTAAGATTTGAAAGGCTTAAATGAAATTAGATCATCTCGATGGTGCCGCAGCAGTGAACGTGATCAGGCGCAGGACCCAATACTTTACTTGGCATCGAAGTACAATACCGCTAACTTATTAACGCCGGGCTGCTATTAAGAGATCCTTGTTAAAGAAATCCAATAACGCTTTGTTGGCCCGACCCGGGATTCGAACCCGGACCTCATGCACAGCAGGCGCACTCACTACCGCTGAGCTATCGAGAAGTTTAGAACTATAATAGGCGGTAAACAATACAAGGAAACCGAACAGTGTGCGAATATGAACAGCCTTGTAACCGTTGTGCCGCCGCTGACATACATTTGACAAAATGTGCGCAAGCGCACATACACACGCACACACGCACAAGCGCTACAACATACGCACACACGCATATACGCTACAACTAGACAGGATTGGAAGACAACCTAGATATCTTTTAGTATACTCCGAAGTCATACCCTCACGCTTGTATATCTATAAGGAGTAAATAGGTATGTGTTATAATATACTAGCAGTTGTGCTTTATATATTTTGTCGGCCTCGATGGCGTAGTGGTAAGTGTAACCGACTGCCACACCTGAGGTCATGAGGAGGTGCATGAACATGGATGTTTGTCTTGATCTGGGTGTTTCTATGTATATAATATGTTTCTTCTTCTCTCTTAGCCTTTATTATACCCAAGTCACTTGGGGTCAGCTTTTCTGGTCTAACCGGATTTGACTGAATATCAGTTTTTACACGGAGCGGCTGCCACCTGACCTCCGCAACCTGAAAGCTAACGATATCCTAAGGCTAGACCAGTGTCAGGATATTATAGGGTACTGACGTTCCCAATAACGACCGCCATAGATGTTCATGGCAGCCGGGACCGACGGCTTAACGTGCTCTCCGAGGCACGGAGCAGGCGATAATTGTCAATACATAATTTCGAAAAGTCATATAACTTCCGAAAGTCAGAGGTGCGCGATGTGGGTTCGAACCCGAGACCCTCTGCATTGCAGTCTGTTGGTCTCCCCACTGAGCTATCGCTGCTACTGCGGGCAAAATCCCATAACTATAATATGTATGTATTTACAAAAAAGAAAGTATATATGTATGTTTATCCATTGTCTAGTACCATAGTACAAGCTCTGCTTAGTTTGGGCTAGATGGTGTTGTGTGTATGTGATAGAATATTATTATTATATATATATATTATATATACAAGGGACAGGTATTTGCCTATAAGTGATACATACCAATAGGCATAACATAACTGCCTCATCCTAACTAATCGTTACTAATAATATAAATTCGAAAGTAACTCTGTCTGTCTGTCTGTTACCTTTTCACGGCTAAACCACTAAACCGATTTAGATGAAATTTGGTACCGACATAGTTTAAAATCTGGGGAAGGACATAGGCTACTTTATACTGATGTATGTATCACAGGGGCGGAGCCGCGCGCAAAAGCTTGTATTATAAATGCGAATGTGAGTTTGTTAGTTACGCTTTCACGCCTTAACTACTCGACCGGTCATCGTAAAATTTCGCATACACGTTGTCATGGGTACATAAAAAATAATACGGTATAGTTCGCGGGCAAAATCTAGAGATAAATAAATGCATGGGGAGAATGATGCTGCTCATCTGTCCTGAGTACGAGTTATAAGTGGCTCTGCTAAGGAGTATGCTCCGCAGCAGAGTAGGTCTTCCTCTTACGACTGTTCCATTCACACTAGCTTTATAAACTTGCTTAGTCAGTCTTTCCTCGTCCATTCTTTCTATATGCCCAAACCAGCTTAACATACCCTTTTCTATTCTTGTCACTATATCCACTTTCATGCCGCATCTCTATCTAATCACATTATTCCTTATTCTATCTTTCAGAGTCACACCACATATATTTCTCAGCGCTCTCATTTCTACAGCATTTATTCTGCTCTCATGCTTCTTTTGCCATACCCAACTTTCACTTCCATACATAAGTGTGGGCACTAATAGTCCTCTATGAACAGCCAAACGTGCCTTTTCGGAAACATTTCGACTGTTCATAAAAGCGCGTAGAGCTCCATTCACCTAGTGTACGTACAGCGATAACGGTTTAAGTACACAATGTACGTTTGAAGTACATCATTTTAAGATATAATTGATCGGTATTTATAATGGCGGCTCTGCGGCAGAGCACGACACCATTCAACACCTACCATGACTCAGCAATAAGATCAAAACAACAAAATAACTAGTTTTAACCTCCATCACCGTTCTCAGTACGAAGTCGACGAAACAAAATGGCGGCTATAGAGAACATTCAACAGTCGATCGCACGGATTGCATAGCGGTTTAAGTGATCGCCTCGCCACTGCGCCGTGTGTTGTGGGTTCGAATCCCACACGGAACAAAAGTTTGCGTGATCCACAAATGGTTGTACCAAGGCTGGGTGTTCTTTGTGTCCGTTGTACAGAACTTATGAATACATTATAAACTAAGTGATTACTATAACTATTTAAGACTGCGCCGAGCGTAAGACAGATAATGACAGAGCTCGTGCGGCGCATATTCAAATCGGCGCGCGGCCGCCATAGTCAAATTGTATGGAGGATTAGAAGTGCTTTTTTGATAAATATGTATGTTTATTGCCAACCAATAACTTAAATATTTGGGACGGACAAATTGTAATATAACTATTTATGTTTCGTTTAAGCTGTAAAATAGGATAGATTTCTACTGTTATAATCTAAAAATCATGTCACACGAGCTTACGTTTTTGCATTTTTCGTGCAAATTTACGTAATTTTGTAGGCGAAAATATTAATCATTTTAAGTTTCTTACACGGAGTAATTGTAAACACATTCATTGTTATGGTAAATGTATATTTTATATTTGTATTAAACAAAACCTGTTGATTTTATTAACTTAACTGTGACCGCCTGTTTGGGCACATTCCGCTCGGCGCAGTCTTAAAGAGCTATTTTATTGCGTAACACTTATTGAATAACAGTCATCAAGTTTTCAGTTTGATCGTAGTTCAAGGTTTGTAAATATTGTTGAACTAATTGCTTAGTGATAGCATAATTTTTGTCATAAATCGCTGTATTTTTATTAATATTATTATAAATAAATGGACCTGAAAACGCGAAAATCCTATTGGTATTAATATACTTAGATTGAGACTGTAGTAAAGATGTTGCAAATATTCGCATCCGCGTCCATAATTGCGGACCTTCCGCATTGATTTGGACATTTGCATCCGCAATAATCAACGCGGATGTTAATGCGGATCCAGATATAGTGCGGGTTACGACAAGAAAGAAAATGGGTGGGACGATGAATGGCGCGATGACTCTTTAAGTGCAGATGAGAATCAAAAAACACTAGAAAATTGTATAGCAAAATGTATGAACCTTTACAAAATAGGCTTGCACCTGCAGCGGTAATATTAGATAGGTACTTTTTATTAATTGAGATGCACAATTTTTTCAATACCCGCATCAGCAATTGCGGAGCCGCCGCATCAATTTGGACATCCGCATCAGCATCCGCATTCGCGGATGTGAGCCTTTAAATATCCGTATCAGCATCCGCGAATGTCAAAAACCCTGTATCCGCAACATCCATGCAGTGTGTAGTACAAACGATATATTTCGTTAGTGAGAGTAGAAACACGTCTGCCCACCCTGTCGTGTATAACAAACGTGAGTATAAGGTGTGTGAAACACCATTGTAAATAGTCGAGTGGCGACGTGCCTTGTAGCACGAATCGTTATCAGAGAGTTACGAAACTACGGTCAGGAAGTCGATATTACGAACGCTTAGTACGTACGTATTTTTGTATTTTACTGAGAGCCCATTGGTTTCATCATCATTACATATTATAAAACAAAGTTCCCCGCCGCGTCTGTCTGTCTGTCTGTTCGCGATAAATTCAAAAACTACTGTACGGATTTTCATGCAGTTTTCACCGATAGACAGAGTGATTTAGGTGTGTAATTTGTTAAGGTTTTGTACTACCCGTGCGAAACCGGGGCGGATCGCTAGTTTTACACTAAATCAGGAGAAAAAACAAGTCAATAGTCCAAAGTCTGATTTTACTGACGCAGATTTTTAGAAAAGCCGACTTTGTCTGACCATTGCAGCAGTATTGTTTTGCAGGTTTTCTTTTCTTCAAGCACACACAACAAAAGATGTCAACTTCACCATCCCTTTTCGCCCATTCAGCAACAAAATGTCCATTTTTATTTTTATTACATAAACATACCAACCATCATTTTTATGCTTTCATGTACCATCCTAAACAAACAACAAAATATCTGGAGAACTGACCATTATCGAAAAAATCTGACCAATGAACAAAAAACCTGATATTGAAATGAATCACGCTGCTGAAAAGCAATCGAGACGTCGGCGAAAGTGTAAAATTAAATCGACATATTTTTATAATTTAAATAGTTTAAATGGAAGTTTCCAGTAACTAGTAAAAGTGTTTAACAATTGTAGTTTCAAATTAATGTAATAATAGAGTTTTATAAAAAAATTACCAACGCGATAAAAGCCTTATAAAGTTGTTTAATTTCAATACATAAAACATTCGCGTAAACGTTAGAAAATTTCATGTAACTGTGATTTTGTCTGATTTACCTGAACAGTTTCGACCCCTGATTAAGACTGCGTCGAGCGAAATGTGCCAAAACAGGCGGTCACAGTTAAGTGAATAAAATCAACACTTTTTGTTTAATACAAATATATAATATACATTTACCATAACAATGAATGTGTTTACAATTACTCCGCGTAAAAAACTTAAAATAATTAATACAAAATACAAATTACGTAAATTTGCACGAAAAATGAAACAACGCAAGCTCGTGTTACGTGATTTTTAGATTATAACAGTAGAAATCTATCCTATTTTACAGCTTAAACGAAACAAATAGTTATATTACAATTTGTCCGTCCCAAATATTTAAGTTATTGGTTGACAATAAAGATACATATTTATCAAAAAAGCACTTCAAATCCTCCATACAATTTTACTATGGCATCCGCGCGCCGATTTGAATTTCGAACTCTGTCATTCAATCCAACCGCGTCTTACGCTCGGCGCAGTCTTAATGACTCGGTGAACTTGCTACCAACTAAATGAAATTACTCTATTCTATTTTTTTAAAACCACAAACAAAACAACAACAATTAATACTTGGAGGTTCGAAGAGAAACATATTTAAGCTATTTTACCTTAGTCCTTTCGATAATGCAAAAGAAGAAAAATATTGACACCTATCTACATTTTTATTTTCCATTTAATTGGTACCTACCTATCTACTTAAAAAACTAGTTATAGGTAAAAGTCATTCTTCTACGAACTGTTAAATGTTATAAAATCCTAACTAATATTATAAATGCGAATGTGAGCTTGTTTGTAACGCTCTCAAGCCTTAACTACTCAACCGATCGTCATGAAATTTCGCATTAACGTTGTCTGGGGCCCAAGTCTGCTATTACAATAGTGTCAGAATGGTCTATCATTGATTTCATAATTGTTGATTTTGACAAGTTTGGTAATCTACTAATATAATGGCGTCATTATGACTTTCCCATAGTCAACCACTGACACTCCATTGAAAACATGGCATAGAATGGTAATATCGTACATAATGACAAATGAATGACTGACGTAATATCGTACATAATGACAAATGAATGACTGACGTATGACGTATTTTGACAGTTCATTTGATCAAATTGCTTTTAACACTAATACCTAAATAATATGTAAAAATATATATAAACGAAATCTGGCATAAATAAAAGTTCAAATTTAGTAGTAGTTTTTCAAAAATCACTTCTACTTACGGGTTTTATAATAATGGCAATACAACATGTCATTATACCACAATCCTATTACGAGACCATTGACCGACCAATGATCGACCATTATGGATTTAGCAGATTACGAACTTTTAGCAAAATGACAAATTTATAAAAATAGCAGACCCAAGGGGCCAATGGGCCCCAAGGGAACAGAAAAGGAAATAGGGTACATTTTATTCCAGAAAAAGAACCGGTTCGACTCAATGGTACAGTACATCCCGCAGGCAAAAACTAATACTGTTTAAGAGAGACTACACTTGTATGGTCGTAATGCCTACTGCATGGCAATAACAATTTTTAATAAACTGCCACCACAGATTAGACAGCTGCCTTCAAACAAATTCAGACGTGAAATATCTTCTTGGCTTTTGATAAGTGTTTTTACTCTGTTAAAGATTTTATAGACTATAAGTCATAAATAAATAATTGCTCTTAATAATAACAATAATATAATGTAATATCAAGAATTAATAACCACTATGCAAAAATTAATTATACTTAATGTCATTTTAATATTCTAATTGTAAAATATTTCTACACCGGATACGGTAGTATATGTGAAACACTGTATAATATTTGTAATATCTGTAATACCATGTACTAAGAAATAAACGATATTCTATTCTATTCTAAGAAGTATTTCATTGTTCGCCTTGTGGGAGACCGTCGGTCTGTCACGCAGAGGTCTCGAGTGCGATCCCAAGACGCGCACCTCTGACTTCTAGAACTTATGTGCATATTTAATACCTAGTTAATTATCGCTTGCTCGAAAACATCGCAAAGAGATTTACATGTCTGAGAGTTTCATAAAGTTCTCGAAGATACTTATGTATGGACTATGGCCTAACCTCACACTAGGAAGAGGCCCGTGCCCAGCACTGGGACAGTTTAATACAGGGCTGACATTATTATTTATTACTAGATGTGCCCGCGGTTTCCCACGCGTTAATCGTTACTACACGGCCCCCGTGGGTCGTAGCGTGATGTTATATAGCCTATAGCCTTCCTCGATAAATAGGCTACCCAACACTATAAGAATTTTTCAATTCTAACTAGCAGTTTCTGCGATTAGCGCGCTCAACCAACCAACCAAACAAACAAACTCTTCAGCTTTATAATATTAGTATCTAAGATTAGGTAAATATGTACATAATTAGTTGGTGGTATCGCTAAAGTGGTGGCGCATTGTTCGCGGTGAAACGACCGCGAGCGGCCGACCTTGCGCGTTCTTCCGCGGTAAATACGTGACGTCACTCGGCACACGCACCACACACGGACACTCACGGCTAAATAACCGAGACGGTGGGCAGAGGTGTATAACATGTTATATGTTATAATTAATCATACTACTACATTTGACTGTATGAATAGCGCAGAGATTGAACTGGTAGATTCGCCATTGCCACTATGTCGAGTGTTGTGGGTTCGACAGACGAGACAAAAATTTGAAATCTACAAATTTTTCAGGGTCTGGGTATTCTTTGTGTCCGTAGTTTGAATGGTTGAAAAGTCTTGCGCGACAATTATACACAAATACTTATATTATATCTTTACCAGCCTACTATCCTTATGATATAGCGCTCCATGATAAGTCTTCTTCTTCTCTCTTAGCCTTTATTATTCCCAAGTCACTTGGGATCGGCTTTTCTAGTCTAACCGGATTTGACTGGATATCAGTTTTTACACGGAGCGGCTGCCACCTGACCTCCGCAACCCGAAGGCTAACGATACCCTAAGGCTAGACCAGTGTCAGGATATTATAGGGCACTCACTTCCCCAATAACGACTGCCATAGATGCTCGTGGCAGCCGGGACCGACGGCTTAACGTGCTCTCCGAGGCACGGAGCAGGCGATAATTGTCAATCAATACGCACATAATTTCGAAAAGTCATATGACTGCCAAAAGTCAGAGGTGCGCAACCTGGGTTCGAACCCGAGACCCTCTGCATTGCAGTCTGTTGGTCTTCCCACTGAGCTATCGCTGCTATCATGATAACAGTATTTATTATTTATATTCGAATCCCATGCGGGACATAAAATTGTGTGATCTGTCTAAGTCCCCCGCGACACATGACGTATTCCTAGTGCGGCAGATATCTTTTTTTTTAAACTAACAGTACCAACCACAAGAAGCTCAAGTTTACGATGGTATTGAAATTAAACTACTATATATACGGATTTTATCGCGTTGTTTATTTGACACTTTATTACATAATTTTGAAAATTAGTTACACTACTGTTACTATTAAAATAACTAAAAACTATTACTATTACTACATTCTGCGTAAATAGAAACACCAATGATTAAATTATGTTCGGGTACTTTGAAATAACCACACTGGAACATTGAGACAACTACCATCTTAGTCTCCCCGTGAACATGGCTGCTTAAAAGCAACCGAAACGTCGGTGAAAGTGTAAATTAAATCAAATCTAAATAGTTTTAATAACAATATAATTAGCTTAAAATTAGAAAAGTTTAATAGTAATAGTAGTGTAACAGTCAAATAAACAACGCGATAAAATCCGTATATAGTAGTTTAATTTCAATGAATAATATTCGCGTAAACAGAAGACAATTTTACGATGGTAGTTGGAAGCCTATCTCTGCTTATCCCACTAGTGAACAACCGTCAGTTTCGTTCGTGTATGTGAGGCTCTATATCGGGCACTGTGTATCCTTGACACAGGGGTGTACGACCGCGATAATCTGTCACGAGACGAATGCATACACGCCTACACATACACACACACACACACACACATACATACATGTAATATCTGCTCAGTACGACGCGTCGGGTGCATAATTATCTTTATAAAATTATTATTTCGGCTATCACCCACGTTTATAATTACTGCTACGCTCCCATGGTTCATAGCATGATATTATATAGCCCGTTAGTTTCTGCCTGCGACTTTACTTGCGTGAATCCCACGGGATCTCATTCCAGGATTAAAGGTATGCACTCCCTAGGATACTTTGTCATTTAGGATCCTTTGAAGGCCTCGATAGCGTAGCGGTTAAAATCGGTTCAGTAGTTTCAGAGTTTATCAATTACAAACCAAATCTTTTCACTTTATAATCTATATTAATATTATAAAGCTGGAGAGTTTGTTTGTTTGTTTGTTTGAACGCGCTAATCTCAGGAAATACTGCTTCGAAATAAAAAATTTCTTTTGTTGGATCGCTTATTTATCGAGGAAGGTTATCGGCTATATAACATCACGCTACAAGCCACGGGGGCGGCGTAGTAATCATAAACGCGGGTGAAACCGCGGGCACATCTAGTATTAGTATAGATAAACAACGTTTCTGGGCTTGATGAACACACAACTAAAATAAAGTTAATAAACAAACTAAAATTACTTGAATAGTTAAGTGGCCGTCTCGCCAGATTGAACTCCAATACTTGGCGCAGTTACAGCTGCGCCGAGTGTCGTGAGTTCAATCCACACACATAACCGCAACAAACTAAACTACTACGAGATGAACTAAGTTTAAAATATAAACCTTTTGACCGCCACGGTCGGGTATAGCCGACAAACGAAAACTTGCTCATCACGCCACTGTCGGCATGAGCCGACAAATAATAATGTTTCTAAGAAATTAAACTGCTATATACGGATATTATCGCGTTGTTTATTTGACACTTTATTATTTATAATATATTATATATAAAGTGTCAAATAAACAACGCGATAAAATCCGTATATAGCAGTTTAATTTCAATGAATAATATTCGCGTAAACAGAAGACAATATAACGTTTCTAAGAATTAAATCATGATTTTTGTTTTAAAAATTCATTAATCATCGCCTGGCATAGGAGGCACGGCGCTACTTTTTATGCTGTGGCGGTCAAAAGGTTAATAATAATAATAACAATATTTTTTATTAGCATACAAATTACAAATAATACAGAACAGGTTTCAAAAAGCAATATTGTTTTGGTTTTTTATACAAATAAGGTGGCAAATAAGCCCACCTGATGGTAAGTGGTCACCATAGCCTATGGACACCTGCAACACCAGAGGCATCACTTGCGCGTTGCCGACCCTTTAGGAAAGGAAGCGGGAAGAAGGACCGGGAAGAGGGAAAGAGGGATTTGGCCTCCGGCACTCTCACACACCGACGAAACACAACAGTAGGAATGAATACTGCTATTTCACGTCGATATTCTGTGATAGTCCTTCCCCGGTCGACCCGGCTCATTCATGCTGAAATCAGCGAGGCTCTACTACTCGTAAATAATAATAATTGTTAATAGACATCGTCTATATTAATAATAAATGTATAATAATCAAAAATAAGACAACATTGGTCTCAGCGTTCTTGGTGTACGTTGATTAAATGTTTGGAAAGTCCCCAGGACACAGAATTTATTGTGCGTGACATGTTTTAAAAAGCACAAAAACTACATGTAATTTTTTTATAACATTTCTCGGTTTTATGACCTTTATTTGAAGGTGCTGTTAAACAATGTAAGCGGGGAAGCAGCAGCCATAGTTACTGCGTTATAAACACAGTCGGAACCGCAGACAATCTAGCGATTAAATATTAATACGCGGCGGTAAGGTCGCTACGACCTCGCCGTGTCACGCGAGCTCGTGCGAAAATTCATCGACACAGCCATTTTATAATCATAATTATTACTGACTATTAATAACTGAAAACATGCATAGTCTCACGATTATATCTCCCAAGGAGTAGGCCAGCTATTTAATATACAGGGTGTCCGGTAATTAATGGATAACCATGAAATGTCTTATAGTAAAACTGTGACCATCCAGAAAAAAATATATTAAATAAAATTTAAAAACAAATGCAGTAGCTTGTCATACTTTTGACTGTCTGTCTATTAGCTTAATTAATATTTAATAATAAAACAACAAAAGACCGATGGAATTCATTCATTTATGGTCGTAGTGTACAAAAAAGTTTACATTGGTAATTTAAAAAATATCATATCACAGGTATTAGTTAGGATAGACTTGTTCATATTTTTTTCTGAAGGGCTATCACTTCTAATAAAAGACATTTCAAGGTTATCCATTTATTACCGGACAGCCTGCATAATAAAAATTTCAGCCCTGTATTAAGCTGTCCCACTGCTGAGCACAAGCCTCTACTCAGGGCAAAGAGTTAGACCATAGTCCACCAAGCTGGTCCAGTGTGGGTTGGCAGACTTCACATATCTTCGAGAACATTATGGAGAACTCTCAGACATGCAGGTTTCCTCATCGTTAAAGCTAACTATAATTAATGATTTAATACGCACATAACTTTGATAAGTCAGAGATGCGCCTTGCCTTGGTATCGAACTCAAGACCTTTGCGTGGCAGTTCAACGATTTCCCACTAGGCTAACGCTGCTTTGCTATTAAAGGTCCAACGAAATAAATGATAGCACGGATAGCCTTTAGTGTTTGCCTCGCTACTACAACTACGCCAAGTGGGTTGTGGGTTCGAATCCCACACGGGACAAAAATGTGTGTGATCCACAAATGATTGTACCCGGTCTGGGTATTCTTTATGTATGGTGTTTGAATCAAGGATGTTGCGGATGCAGATTTTTTGACATCCGCGGTTGCGGATGCGGATATGGATGTTTGAAAACTCACATCCACGGATGCGGATGTCCAAATCGATGCGGCAGCTCATATTTAATAAAAAGTATCTAATAGGTTCATAAATTAAACACGTAGGTACTACTGAACAACTGATTTCTTTTTTATCGTAACCTACGCTATATCTGGATCCGCATTGATTATTGCGGATGCGGATGCAGATGTCCAAATCGATGCGGAAGCTTCACAATTGCGGATGCGGATGCGAATATTCGCAACATCCCTGGTTTGAATGTTTGCAAAGTCCGCCGTGACACATGAATTGTTCCTTAATTAGACTTTTTATAAAAACAATAATAAATAGAGCATCTTTATACATACATATGGTATATCTCTAACAGTCTGGAGTTTAAACAAGATTCGAGCTGTGCTAATATAGTGCTGAATTCCTCGAATGTCAGCTTCTTCACCAATATAATATTATCTATTTAAGTTCAACATTATAATTATATTTCTATTATTAATTGTATTTTATTGTTATTTTTGTGACGACGAACACTCCTATAACATACATACATAGATTCACGCCTGTTTCCCAGAGGGGTAGGCAGAGACTACGGATTTCTTCTGGCTTCATTCACTTTCATAACATTCCTTATCACGCCCGTCGGTTCAAAGTGCTCTTAACCTGGCCTTTGTCTAGAACGCCTTCGATCTGATCGAGAAACGTTCGCCTAGGTCTTCCTCTTGCGACTGTTCCATTCACACTAGCCTTATAAACTTTCTTAGTCAGTCTTTCCTCGTCCATTCTTTCTACATGCCCAAACCAGCTTAACATACCCTTTTCTATTCTTGTCACTATATCCACTTTCACGCCGCATCTCTCTCTAATCACACTATTCCTTATTCTATCTTTCAGAGTCATTCACTTCTATAACATTTGTCTATAAATTCTAAATCTCGAAAATATGTAAAGTCTGCCAACCCGGTAGGCCAGCGTGACTGACTATGGCCTAGCCCTTCTCTGCTCAGCTATGGATCAGTTTAATACAGGTCTGAGATATTATTATATTACGACTCAATTTCAAGTGTAGCAAAAACAGCCCTTTTTTCACGTGGGGGAATGCTTTGACGCATACCTCTCCGCGGGGCGACGGAGAGGTTTTATCGGGCTCACCGGAGAAGAGATACCCCGGTAATACCTACCACGGTGTTCCTCGACATAACCATAGACGGCGAGGCCGCGCGAATCGCTTTCACATGCAATCGCGACCCCGCCGTGTTTTCGGCCCGCCGTGTGAAACGGCAGGCCACTACACAAAGAATATTTCCGCTGCCGTCACCCTGGAGGAGGACAAAGACACGACACAGAGGCGCACGTGGGAACACGCACGCCGCCTCTCGGATGTGGTGCTGATCGGGTGGCGAGCAAGCCCACGCGGCCCTCTCGTAACTGGTTCAAACATTACCCAATTTGACTGAAAGCGTACAGTACCGATGTAGAAATCTTTACAGGTGCTAATTTTAATTGTTCTTTCCGCTTTTGTGTTAAATGTAAGAGAAATTCTCCATTGTTCAACTTTCGTACAGATGTGGGTTCTGTTTTCTGTTTATTGAAATGGTGTTGAAATAAAGAAAATTTTACGCAAAACGCTTGTTGCGAAACGTTATAGATTTATAAGGTAACCTTTACATAGACAACAGCAGAGATAAGCGGCGGGTAGCCCAATGGATAAGGCATTGGTATGCGATCGAGAGGTCGCGGGTTTGAATCCCACCCGTTGCACTACTGACGTGATCCCACTCCTAATACAAGCATTCTAGCTTAGCTGGAGGGGTTAACAAGAATGCTAGAAATCTTAAAAAATAAAAAAGTTTGGTCTACATAATATTGTCTTACGTTTACGCGAATGTTATACATTGAAATTAAAACTACTTTATACGGATTTTGTCAAGTTGTTTATTTCAGAACACATTGATTACATAATTTTGTATGTATTAAAGTATGTAATAATATTTATGAAATGCACCACATGTTAAACTCTTTAAATTACATGCCGCTTCGAAGTTATATGGGTAATTAATTGTTACATATTGCTCGCTTTAACGATAAAGGAAGGCATCGTGAGGCATCCCGCATGTCTGAGAGTACATTTTAGCAAATAGACGACTTGAATTTGAATTTAGTCTATATATCTGCGAAAGACTGCAGGCAGATGCTGGATGCGGCAAGATAGGGCGCTATGGCGCTCATTAGGGGAAGGCTATGTCCAGCAGTGGACTATTACAGCCTGATGATGATGAGCCAAGTTACATCCGAATCCGTTCAGTAGTTTAAGAGGAACAAAAACTAAACAACATCACATAACTGTAAGACTAGCTGTCCGTCCCAGCTTCACCCACATTTACTATTACTGCCCCGCTCCCATGACTGGTAGCGTGACGCTATATACCCTATGTTACTCCTAGATCTAGCTATAGCTATAGCTAGCTAGATGTAGCTATCTAATAGTGAAAGAACTATTAAAATCGGCTCAGCAGTTCTTGAGTTCATTCATCACAAACAAACATACAGAAAAAAGAAACACTTATTTATAATATTAGTAGGGTTCTAAAAGATATTCAGCATGGAGAATCGAGAACTCATACAGATTTCGTATCGTCAATATACAGACAGTGAATCTCGAAGGGGAGGCCCGAAGGTGTGAGGTAAGCGGGAGGAGGGTGCCCGCAGGTAAACTTCGTCCGCCGTACTTTTTGTTAGCACAGTTTTTGTTCAACAAGCACAATTCAATCTCAACCTTATACACATAGTGATAAGATAGAAATTTCAACGAGTTAAGGGTACTTGGAAATGCATAAGCGAATATACGCCTTATGATGCAAGAATAAGAGTGGTTTTGGCGTGGTTGTGTATGTGTTTGTTTCGTTGAAGAAATATTTATATACAAATACGTGCAAGGCAGCGTCACTGTGGTGAGATGCGGGTTCTTGTCTTGTGGAGGGACTCGCCACATTTGGTGTAGCATACCGCACTAAATAAACTCGAGTTTGTATGTCACGTTATATGGGCTAAACTTCTTCTCTCTTAGCCTTTATTATTCCCAAGTCACTTGGGGTCGGCTTTTCTGGTCTAACCGGATTTGACTGGATATCAGTTTTTACACGGAGCGGCTGCCACCTGACCTCCGCAACCCGAAGGCTAACGATACCCTAAGGCTAGACCAGTGTCAGGATATTAGAGGGTACTGACTTTCCCAATAACAACTGCCATAGATATTCATGGCAACCGGGACCGACGGCTTAACGTGCTCTCCGAGGCACGGAGCAGGCGATAATTGTCAATCAATACGCACATAAATTCGAAAAGTCATATAACTTCCGAAAGTCAGAGGTGCGCGACGTGGGTTCGAACCCAAGACCCTCTGCATTGTAGTCTGTTGGTCTCCCCACTGAGCTATCGCTGCTTATGGATGGACATAGTTTTAACTAATAATATAGATTCGAACCCACGGCCTCTCCACTTAGTTACCTGATTAGGACCACATTAATTGTACAGTTGATCTAAATAATTATTAGGAAACGCTATTCCTGCGCCGACAACACTGAAACAAACAATAATAGCCGGCAAACGACTTAGTTTTCCGCAAAACTTTCTGTTGGGATGTTCTTGAACTGGTGAGTAATGGTGCTGAATCCTACTCCCTCATAAACGGAGACATGATGTCACCGAATCAGTCAGCTTGTGACCATGACCGGTGCAGCAGACCTACCAAGAAACACGTGGTTTCAAGTTCGATCCCCAGGCACACACCTCTGACTTTTCGAAGTTATGCGCGTATTAAATAGTTAATTATCGGTCGTTTAAACGGTGAAGGAAAACATCGTGAGGAGATCTATATGCCTGAGAGCACTCCATAATGTTCTTGAAGATAAGTGAAGACTGCCAACCAGCACTGGGTTAACATGGTGGACCGTAGCCTTAACCTTCTCACACTGAGAAGAGATCGGTGCCCAACAGTGAGACATACGGCTGATAATATTACTATTAATAATAATAATTAATTATCATCATTCGTGTAAACGCAAGACAATATTAAGAAATTTGATTTACACGTCTAATAATAAGTTCGAAGCATTTATATAGTTATATTCGCACGAAACAGCGCCCAATTTCGTTGCGCGTGCGCATTTTACCACAGTCGGAAGTCGTACCAACGTACCGTTCACCTCCGGCAATACAACACACATATCCACTTCCTTATTTTGAAGAACAGCTGAACGAATTGCACCAAGGTGAATTAAAAGCCATTTTTAAAGAATAAGGCCTGGTTCTTATGTCACGAAACGGAATTCAGTTACACAGATAAATTTTGTCATATTTTTCATAGAATATGGATCAAAAATTAATTGTCTGGAGATAAAACGATTCCTTGCTTAATATAGGTCCCGGACCTATCTGCTTACTTCTAGCTGACCTACTGATAGTCATACTTCATAATTGACAATATCCTGAAAAACAAAACGAGTCTAATCATCAAAACGGAATCGATTACAATTAGCAATAAACCGTATACATATAACTGTTATCAATGATCATCGGTGTTTAGCTATTAAAATCGATTATTTATATCGATACGATGATCGTTTGCGATTTCGATTAAAAAGTTGCGATGTTGTCATGACTTTGTCAAAAGAAAATGTTACCTACACCAAATCAATTATGCGTAAATCTTTGAACGGAGTTAGGAAATGTAAGAAAATATAGTAATTTTACTATTAGATAATTGTAGGAGCTTGCATACATCCCAACTAATGTTATATATTCGAATGTGAGTTTGTTTGCTTGTTTGTTACGCTTTCACGCCTTAACTACTCGACCGATCATCATAAAATTTCACATACACTTTGTCAGGGGTACAGAAAAAGATATACGTTACATAGTAGTAGAGCCTCGCTGATTTCAGCATGAATGTCCCGGCTCGACCGGGGAAGAACTACCCTCTCACAGAATATCGACGCGAAATACCAGTATTCCTACTACAACAGTTTCGTTCACTGAGAGTGCCGAAGGCCCAATCACCCTCTATCCACCATCCCGCTCCTTCTCCTTTCCATTTCCTTTCCTAAAGGGTCGGCAACGCGCAAGTAATGCCTCTGGTATTGCAGGCGTCCATAGGCTACGGTGACCACTTACCATCAGGTGGGCCGTATGCATGTGGCTACCATATTGCATTAAAAAATAATTGATTTGTTGCTTATTAATATTGTATTCAGACTGTACGACAAAACTTGACGGCGACTGGTCATCTGGGCAGGAGATATTATTGTGCACAAGTGTGTGCATAAACACAAGTGCACAATATATGTAAGTGCACAATGTACATAATATCTGTTCCCTCACTCTCATAGTGCGATTGGACGTTTGAATATTGAAGCTGGCGTTAACACACGCTGACAGAGAAAGCAATGCGTGCACGGATGGCGCAGTGGTTATTAGGACATTGCCAATGCGCCGAGTGTTGTACACACACCCGTTCTAGGAATCAATCCTGCGTCGCGAGAATCTTTTGAAATATTCAACCGACGCGGACGGTCACAAAAAACACCCAGCCGGACTATTGGATAGGCATTTTTGTCTCGTGTGGGGATTGAACCCATAACACTGAGCATAGCGGCAGTAGCGAGGCGAGCGAGTTAAGGATACTCACCACAGTGTGAGCATTTAAACTCGTTCAAATCAATCAAATATATCGCTCAGGTATCGACAGAGAAATCTATCTAGTGCTCAAATCATCTTTAAAAAATATGTATTAGGACTTGGCAGCCCTTTGCATGTGTGTGTGAGGGTGTGCGCAGGCGCAGGTAGCGACCGACCTTCGGGGTCAACGCACCGCCGCCCTAAAATACACGCGGATGTCGCGTCGAGGGGCAACCGCCTGTGCTGCAGGGGACGAGGGGGAAAGGGGGGAATAGTCTGCATGTATACACAGGTGATGGAACTCTGTACCGATGGCACAGTGTAAAATGCGAAGTAACAGTGTTGCTAGTGTCAAAACCGGTGCTTATGGGTGATAAAGTCAGCGACATCAGTAAACATTACACAAAGCAATTGCATTTTGCGAATAAAAATTGACTTATTACTTTCCATTAGTAACTAATTTTGACTAAAATAATTATGACTGCTGTAAGAAATTACCACTATTGTGAATGATAGAGGACTTAAACATTTTGGGAATGTTTATCGATTATGTCGCTGACTGTACTTCTCCCTGCGAACCGACATGTTCGTACAGTCGGCAACATAAGTCGATACACATGTGAGAGAATTCGATAGTATATATATAGCCAATTATATCTTTTAGTATACTTTCTATATGATTTTCGAATTACTAGTATTTTTATTAAACCCTTCAGATAATCTAAAATGATTGTTAGGAGTGAGTTCAAGTCGGTCGAGTAGTTAAGGCGTGAGAGCATAACAAACGAACAAACATACTCAGATCCGCATTTATAATGTTAGTAAGGATGGCAAACGGTTAGAATCTCTAACCGTTTGCCTTCCTTCCCTCCTTCCAATTTTTCCCTAGCTTGTCGCATGTTTGGCCCAGTCGATAGCTGGCAAAACGTGTGTATCATATATCTCTGCCTAACTTTTCGGGGATATAACGTCATGAGTCAACGTAAACTTTTTGTAAATGTCTGTGAGGCAACGTGTATGTTTGAGAATGTCTTCGTGCATGTCAGCTAGTTCGTTATCAGTACGTATGACGTCACAAAGGAGACGCGATCATCGGCCGACTGTATGACACGTGAGGGTGATATGTGTGTGTGTCATACACACGCCGTGTGTGAATATCCTCCGAGTTTGAATGGAACAAAGCGATCCTAACTAATATTATAATTGGAAATAACAGTATTTGTTTCACTTTCACGCCTCTAATATAATAATTACTCGACCGATCATCATGAAATTTCGCATAAACATTGTCAGAGCTAGAGAATAGGACATAGGGTACCGTTACTCCCGAAAAACGTACTGGTCCCAAGCAAAGCCGCGGGCAAAAGGCACTAAATAAACGGTCTAAGAACCCACATAATAGAGGTTTCAGTCTCCATGCTACACAAAAAAGCAATAACACCTTGCCCGGAAATCAACGAGACCTTATTCACCGTCATAGCAGACACAAAAAATAGCGTAGCTGACTCTCATTTTTTTGTTATTTACGTCAAATAGTTATATAACATGGGTGTTTGTCTTGGTCTGGGTGTTTCTATGTATGTTTATCCATTGTCTAGTACCCATAGTACAAGCTCTGCTTAGTTTGGGCTAGGTGGTGTTGTGTGTATGTGATAGAATATTATTATTATTACCTAAACTCTTAAAAACAAAAAATATTGGTACTCAGAAATAAATAAGATTCAAGTATTTCAAAGTAGGGGTAATATACAAACTGTGACGTAACTGCTATTTAAACGCAGCTATCTGAGAGAGATAGCGAGATATCCTCACTTATTCTTAATTCAAATTTACAATATTAATTACTGCCTTATTTTGCAACCTTTTTTGATACTGTTCGCACGAAAAGATTTCTTTTAACTGTTATTTGCTCTTGTGTGTAAAATAATGTACAAAATCAAACATCGGCATATACCCTCTTTTTTTTAACGTGGGTGTAAGCTCTTGCTCATACCCCTCCGCGGGGGCGGGCGGAGAGGTTATGTCGGACTCACCCAGAAAAAGATGGAGATATCCCTGTAATACCGACTAAACCTACCACAGTGTTCCTTCTCACAATCTATGGCCGGGGCGCAGGGATCACTAGTCTGTCTTTTGCGGGATTTGAACTCATAGCATGCGATCGCTTGCCCGCTGGGCTATCCATTCTGCTTACCACTCGAGGAAATAAAAGAGGCGGCATCACGTGGCAATTAAACAGGTGACGTCACATTTAAGGTTAAAGACTAATGCAATTTGGTGGAGATAAGGCTTCAAGGTGCCAACTATAGTTCGGTTTTAATATCTACGCTTCGTGAAGGCTTCTTATGACCCGATTATGAGATTATTTACTGGCTCTGCAGTGAAAGCGAAGAGAACGTGACGTATCTATGCAATGAAATATCAGCTCTGTATACAAACTGTCCCACTGCTGGGCAGGGGCCTCTTCTCAGTGTGAGAATGGTTAGGCCATAGTCCACCACGCTGGCCCAATGCGAGTAGGCAGACTTCACATATCACAACTCTCAGACATGCAGGTTTCCTCACGATATTTTCCTTCACTGTCAAGAGGGGTACACCGGCGCGGTCAGACACAAAAGGTTATAATTATATTTGGCGTTCCTTGACAGGATAAACCGAGCGATAATTAACTATTAACGCACATAACTACAAAAAGTCAAAGGTTGAGTTTGGACTCGAGACATTACCTACAAAACTTCTATGTTACGACTGGAGAGAGCCCAGCGCGCTGTCATAAAGGTTCTTTTAAATAAGCCTTTTCGCTATCCTACAGTCCAGCTCTATAGGGACATGTCAGTGCTTACCGTCAGGCAGCTTTGCTTTCTCCAATTTGTCCTACGTAAACACTCCTCACTGACCTATGCTGACTCACAGGCTAACAAGCGTCGTAAATCACATGTGTGTACAATACCTAAAATCAAGACCTCCGTGGCTGGCCGTCATTTCCAAAATCTCAGCTGTCGTCTATATAAAATCAATAAAATGTATAATATCTTCCCCCTAACCAAACACGAATGTAAAAAAGTGCTTAGAGCGGGCTTACAAACACTATCCTATGAAGAGACAGAAAGACTGCTTGAAATTGTAACATAATTTTCTTCATTAGTATCAATTAATGATGATCACAATTACTACAACATATTTTTTCATCTCAACACTTACAAACACACACACTCATCTACACTCATTCATATACTCACATACATTCAAACTTTCAAAATCACTGTGCTGCATGACCAATTGTATTTTTTTTTTTCCATAACTACAAATTTTATCTTTCTTTATTGTCCTTCATTCCAACAGTCAAATATGTAATTAGGTACGTCAGTTTCATTACAGTTGTGTTAACGTATATTTAGACATAATATTCATTTTACATCTCGATATCACATTAATACCTTTATGGATCATTTTGTATAGTAGGGGCGGGCGTCGGTGTCTGTAACACAGTTTTTTACTAGCTCAGACACCGTCGTTTAACTCTATCGTTTTAGCGTGTAAATCCTATTTTTGTCCATGATATGTTAGATTAAGATAGATGAACTGTACCATTGTTTTGTTGGATGAATAAACATTATTATTATTATTATTATTAATATGCGTGGCAGTCCAACAGACTTCGAGGTATCGCTACTGTGGTTCTTTAGTACAAAAAATAATATGACCGCCACACTCAACCCGGAATCGTTGGGTTTCCTTTAATTGTAAACTCATACGTCGGCATTTTGTGTTAACCTTGTATGTTCTTGTGTGTGTGTACATATATGTAGAGGTGACTCAATGTGAACACAGACACAGTAATATTCGTCTTATTTCTGTCACCAATGACATTACTGTAATATCAAATACCTATTGTAATGAACGCTAAAAATATAGCAATGTTCTCTCTTAGCCTTTATTATTCCCAAGTCACTTGGGGTCGGCTTTTCTGGTCTAACCGGATTTGACTGGATGTCAGTTTTTACACGGAGCGGCTGCCACCTGACCGCCGAAACCCGAAGGCTAACGATACCCTAAGGCTAGACCAGTGTCAGGATATTAGAGGGTACTGACTTTCCCAATAACGACTGCCATAGATGTTCATGGCAGCCGGGACCAACGGCTTAACGTGCTCTCCGAGGCACGGAGCAGGCGATAATTGTCAATCAATACGCACATAATTTCGAAGTCATATAACTTCCGAAATTCAGAGGTGCGCGACGTGGGTTCGAACCCGAGACCCTCTGCATTGCAGTCTGTTGGTCTCCCCACTGAGCTATGAGGCACGGAGCCTCTGAGAGCACGTTAAGTCGTCGGTCCCGGCTGCCATGAACATCTATGGTAGCCGTTATTGGGAGAGTGTCGACACAAAAGATCCCACTGGGTCGAAGTGTAGCCGGTCTGCACTGACTGGCCCCCACATAAGATACATACATATGGTACTAAAGACTATTTGAAAATAATTATAATCTATACAAAACATTATGTAATTGTTTCACAAATATAATCAACTAATAATTTCTATTGATATTAGTCTTAAATAATTTAAATATCAAAATAATATAACGTTTTACTACAACACCATGGTTAGGTATTTTTTTTACTTTCAGTTATAGTGACGCGACATTATGAATCGGAAAAACCGAACTAACTCAAGATAAAAACAATTCCTACCAAGGATGCTTCGCGAGGCTATTGAAATCAAAAAACATCCTAATTTCAATAGAGAAGATGGTTGGAATGTACCACCAGCTTGGGATCCAGTCATTCAAATAGTCAAACCCAAGAAGAAGCAAACCACAGCTAGACTTCATGATACTCTGAGCTCATTCTGCGTAAATAGAAACACAAATAATTAAATTATGTTCGGGTACTTTGAAATAACGACACTGGAACATTGACATAATTACCATCTTTGTCTCCCCGTGACCATGGCTGCTGAAAAGCACCCGAAACGTCGGGGAAAGTGTAAACTTAAATATAAATAGTTTTAATAGTTTAATTAGCTTAAAATTAGTAAAGTTTAATAGTATCTAGTAGTAGTGGAAAGTTTTCAAAAAATGTTGTAGTAAAGTATAAAATAAATAACGCGATAAAATTTGTATATATAGTAGTTTAATTTCAATAAAAACAATTATCCGAGAAATACTTTTGTAAATTTGTATTTGGTATTAATTACTATTACGTTGCAACGTACCTTAAATCCCATTCTGCAAACCTTTAATATATTTTTTTTTATCAACAAAATGGATTTGAAGATGCGGTATTGGACGTATGGTTAAAATGTCCGATAGTTTTTAAAGAATAGTCGTCTTGGAATCAAAATCTGTTATACCACATTTATTTCACCCTTATACACGTATGGAGTAAGTACAGAGAGAGAGCAGAGTTTGTAGAGCAGCGATAGCTCAGTGGGGAGACCAACAGACTGCAATGCAGAGGGTCTCGGGTTCGAACCCACGTCGCGCACCTCTGACTTTCGGAAGTTATATGACTTATCGAAATTATGTGCGTATTGATTGACAATTATCGCCTGCTCCGTGCCTCGGAGAGCACGTTAAGCCGTCAGTCCCGGCTGCCATGAACATCTATGGCAGTCGTTATTGGGAGAGAGTCGACACAAAAGATCCCACTGGGTCGAAGTGTCGCCGGTCTGCACTGACTGGCCCCCACATAAGATAAGATAAGTACATACGTGATACTAGGAATTAATCAAGGATATGTCCAAATTATTTTTTACAATTAAACACGTTATATATAACTTTGATATACTTAACTAAGTATTATTTTGATATGTCAAACTTAAATGGACTTCTTTTTTGTTTTTCTGTTTCTATCATTTTTATTTCGATTCTGAACCCACGGTTGCAGTTTTTTTGGAAAGTAGATCGGTAATCGATTTCGTGATGTGTCGATTGAAACGGTCTCTTCACTATCGCTGTTCAACGATCATCTGTCAAATGAAACTTCGTATTTGAAACGCACTATAGCTGTCTGAGATATATTAATGTTTTGAAATTTACTTTTTAAGAGACTACTATGTGGGACCTACAACTATATCTAGCGAAATGTGTGTTTAATAGACCACTGCCCACCCCTTCGGGGACATAATCGTGACACTATGTATGCATGCATCCTACTAATATTATAAACTAGCTGTGCCCGTTTCACCCGCGTTTATGATTACTTCGCCGCCCCTGTGGGTCGTAGCGTGATGGTATATAGCCTATAGCCTTCCTCGATAAATGAGCTATCCAACACTAAAATAATTTTTCAATTCGGACCTGTAAGTAGTTCCTGAGATTAGCGCGTTTAAACAAACAAACTCTTCAGCTTTATATATATATATTATAGTATTGATGTGAATGTTTGTGAGGATGGATGTATGGATTTTTGTTACTTTTTCACGCAAAAACTACTGAACTGATTGCGATGAAACTTGGTATGTAGATAGCTGGAGACCTAGATTAACACATAGGCTTTTTATCCCGATATTCCCATGGCATCGGGACTTACGCGAGTGAAAGCAGCTAGTCACTAATAAACGCGAAATGGAATGCGTACGGTCTGTGCACACTGTAAGTACTCTGTCTGTAATTGTGGTTTAAGAAAGTGTTCGTAGTCTATGGAGGCTAGCAATACCAGTATCACAAAAAGATTTGCTGTGTTGCTAGCAAACATAACAAAACTGGTGAAAAGCAACCGAAACGTCGGAGAAAGTGTAAACTTAAATCTGCATCATCCCAAGCCCTGGTCCCAATTTATTTGGGGTTAGCGCAGTATGTCCTTCACTTCCATACTTCTGTCACCGTCATCTGATCATTTACCCCTTTCCCTTTCATATCCATCCTCACACAGTCCATCCATCTTTTCCTTAAACTTAAATATAAATATAGTTTTAATAATTTAATTAGCTTAAAAAAATTAGTAAAGTTTAATAGTACCTAGAATTAATAATAATAATATATTAGTGTAACAGTTTCAAAATTATGTAATCTATATATTAATACGTGAAGCAAAAACTTTTTACCCCTTTTTACGAAAATTGCGCAGACGGAGGAAAATGAAATTTGGCACAGTTAAAATTTATATGCAGAAGGAGGAGCGAATCCTAATCTATATATATAAAACTCTTCCGTTACTGAGTGACTGACAGTCAACTAACAGCCGAAACTACTGAACGCAAGAAGCTGAAATTTGGCATGTATGTACCTTGGAGAGTGTAGGGGAGCACTAAGAGAGGATTTTTGGAAATTCCACCCTGAAGGGGGTTAAAGGGGTGAAACCCGATATTCACACGGGAACGGGACATACGCGGGTGAAACCGCGGGAAAAGTACTAGTATTCTTATAAAAAACGCATTAGAAATACATTAAATTAATGAAAAAACACTACACGCACACAACTATGCATTTGACACACGCAATCGAATCGCGTTCGTAGTATTTCGGCATTGTTCGTCTGACGTTGTACAATTCTTGGTAACTATGGTTACCTATACCTTATTTATATGTAAGACAAGAAAAAGAAAAACAGAAAACAAAGTAGCAAGCTTAAGAATTTTGACCACTAGACGACCGCTAGTACAGTGTTAATAAACAACGCGATAAAATCCGTATATAGTAGTTTAATTTCAATGAATACCATTCGCGTAAACAGAAGACAATATTATGCGAAAATACAAAACTTTCCTCTTTATAATATTAGTACAATATATAAATATTGACTAGTTTTTACCCGCGGTATCGCGTCGCAGCCGGGGACGTACCGGAATGGGACCTTAACGGCCGGACCCCACGATTAGCGTGGTCGCTTCGCTACTGCCTTTGTGTGATTCACTAATAGTTGTTCCGGGTCTGGATATTCTTTGTGTCCATTGTTTGAATGTTTGTAAAGTCCCCCGCAACACAGGATTAAATACAAATAGCGCCAATTTTTCATAAATAATATCTATAATTGGCTCACGCATATTTTTTCCCGTCATCAAACCCAATACACGCCATTGCGAGGCGATAACTTGAACCACAACGCGTGGCGACTTTGGCTGGTGCCTCTACCGGGCACCGACGCCGGTACGGGGAGCAGGCGCGGTGAGCGAGTGAACGTTGCTAACACTTTCACTAAACGTACCAGTTACTTGGTGCTACATGACTCACGCAACTAAATGGTGCCATGCGCCAGGTAGCGAGTTTGACGTTCGGTTTCTTTTAATAATCTATCTTAATATAACTAGCTTTTACCCGCGGCTCCACTCGCGTACAGTACTTTTTTCCAGATGAAAGGTATCCTATGTTCTTTTCTGTATCCCTGACAACGTGAATGCAAAATTTCATGATGATCGGTCGATTGGTTAATGCGTGAAACCGTAACAAACATTAGTAAGTATGGATTCTTCTGTATGTGTGTATATACACACAAAACTCCTAAACGACTGAGAGGATAGATAGATAGATTTTTGAGATTCTCAATTGAACCTATACTTGCTACATTTCATAACCCAATTCTTGAAACTTCTAGACAATATAACATCACGCTACGAAATATTGTCTTCCATTTACGCGAATGTTATTCATTGAAATTAAACTACTATATATACGGATTTTATCGCGTTGTTTATTTGACACTTTTTCACATAATTTACAAACGACTACTATTAAACTTTACAAATTTTTAAGCTGAATAAATTATTAAAACTATTTACAGTTTCCGCGCCGTTTCGGTTGCTTTTCAGTAGCCATGGTCACGCGGAGACTAAGATGGTAGTTTTCTCAATGCTACGAGCCACAGGAGCGAAGCAGTGATCATAAACGTGGGTGAAACCGCAGCGGTCAACTAATATAGTATAAAACCCGGCGATATAGCGTGTAGTGAACGTAAATGATTACCTATTGATTGCCCCGACGCGACGCGACGTTTCGACCGGCTTGCATCGACCGTGGTCACGATCGATGCAAGCCGGTCGAAACGTCGGGCAATCAATAGGTATAACTTTTAAATAGTTCATCGCGAGTAAGATCCGTTACCTAGTATTATATTAAGCATGTATACAAGTGAAAGTCTATAAACGTTCAACGTAATTGACGTCACGGGCGAAATTTACTCTAATTAGATAAGTAAGTTGCGGCGGCTATCATATTTATTTTTTATCCAACAACTCTTGCACTAGGAAAAACTCCTGTGTCGCGGGGGACTTTTAAACAACGGACACAAAGAACACGCAGACTCGGAACAACTATTTGTGGATCACACAAACTTTAGTCCCGTGTGGGATTCGAACCCACAACGCTTGGTGCAGTGGCAGGGTGGAGGCAACCACTTAAATCACACCTACTAATACTAACTCTCACGCATAAATATCCTTTAGGGAGTAGGCAAAAGCATATTACATGTCCTGGATTGACACAGGATACTTTTATCCCGGAAAGCGTTCTTGAGTTTCTCGTGGGCGAAACCGCGGTGAGTAACTAGTATCGAAAGCCGCCATACTTAATGTTTTAGTGAAAGTAACTTTTCATTTCTGTATTACATTTTTGTTTTGCTTATTTAACTTTCTGGTGTTGGACTATGGAGCCGTGGCAGAACCGGGCGCCGGAGGGCGCGAGTTGACCTCCAGCCACCCTGAGGTTTGTCCTGGGGTGGTGGGCTGCGTGGGCCTGCTCGCCACCCGATCAGCACCAGGTCCGAGAGGCGGCGTGCGTGTTCCCACGTGCGCCTCTGTGTCGTGTCTTTGTTCCCCACAGGGGGACAGTGAAAGAAGTATTTTTGTGAAGTGGCCTGCCGTTTCACACGGCGGGCCGAAACCTCGGCGGGGTCGCGATTGCATGTGAAAGCGATTCGCGCGACCCCGCTGCCTATGGTTATGTCGAGGAACACCGTGGTAGGTTTAGTCGGTATTACCGGGGTATCTTTCCCCCGGTGAGCCCGACATAACCTCTCCGTCACCCCGCGGAGAGGTATGCGTCAAAGCATTCCCCCAAGAAAAAAAAAAAAAAAAATGGAGCCGTGTCATAACATTGCGCTTCTTACGGCCAGTCCTACAACTAACAAGTAAAAGTTATCCGAAAGATAAATAGCATGCTGTCTCTCTCATGTTAGGTTAAAGAAGAGAGATGGCGAGACTCTTATAGATAAATGCTATCTGGAGGTGGTAGGACAAGCCCTTAAGTGCCTAGGTTTAATGTCCCGATTTCGGTAAAATTTAACTGGTCGAGATTTTTTGAAAAGGATTCTGTATATTCCTATGAATATACGATGTATAATAAACATGACTTGAAATGTGTGTGGTAAACAGCAATAGGTTTATGCTCTGGCATAAAAACTGTAGAGAAATGTCGGTGCAAGAAAACTTTAAAAAGATAACTCGCGCTTTACGTAAAAATGTCGGGGGACTTCACATACATTTAATCAATGGCGACAAAGAACATCCAGATTCAGAACAACTATTTGTGGATCACACAAATTTTTGTCTGCTGTGGTGATCAAACCCACAAAACTTGTGACGCGGACCGCGCGACCGCGACGGTTGCGCGTGAGTCGGAGTGGTGGCTGGCGCCCCCCTTCTCCCCCCTGCCCGGCGGCAGCGCCATATATAAGCCGATCGCGTCCTGGACGAGGGAGCTTGCGGCCCGGCTCCACATCTCGAGTTAAGTGCTCCTGACTACAAGGACACGCAGCAAGCCTTCTAACGAACCACGCCCTGACTATAATTGTATACTAAATATATTAAAAGTGTATTTGTTATACCTTCTCTCATTGTACTTCCTAAATATATCTACATTCCTCATAAAGTAAACCCTAAAGGTTACAAACTTGAAGCACACACAGTAGTGGCTTCTAATAAAACCTCTGTGCCATTCATGCATTTACCCATAGTATATGCTAAACAGGATCCAGTATATTGACACAAATTCAATTGATAAAAATTGTGTCATTAAAATTAATTGACAAGTGTATTTCAGGTCAACGAGAACTGTGTCAGCGTGTCAGATCATTAACGGCACATTCAATTGCCCAACGTTGAGCAACCAAGCGTGGGTCACAGTCATGTGGGCTGCCAGCCTCTGATCGTTACTCATCTGTTGTGTGATATGACTCATCCTGGTGGATCAAGGATAGATTACTTTGACGGGAAAGCATACATGATATATTGACAGCAGTTACCGTAAGCCTATGGACACTTGTAACACCCGGTATAACTAATGAGCTGTCATACATACATTGTCTCACTCGTTTATCTCCAAAGTAGTACGAAGAAATTAATTACACCCACGTATTCACACTAGATTACATTTATGATTACTGCGTCGCCCCCGTTGGTTCTAGCGTCGTTATGTAGCCTAGGTAAATAGGCTATCCAACATAAAAGAATTTTTCAAATCTAACCAGTAGTTTCTGAGATTAGTGCGTTCAACCAACCAAACAAACTCTTCAGCTTTATAATATTAGTATAGATATGTTTTAGGTCCAACATTAAAGATATATTGCCTTCAACAGTTTCTTGGATTGTGAGTTTTAAAAATAGAGATTATATTTAATTAGATATTTAAGAATGAGAGTGAGTTTCTTGCAGGTCTTTACATAGCCTAAACCCTTTATCTGAACCTAAATAATTTGATAAACTAACTTTGACAAGTGTTACTTGGAAACCTAACTACCTAGTAAAATTTTTTTTTGACTATTATGGCGTCCTAAAACTTTATGATCTGGGTATAGTACAAGATTCTGCTGCACATGCCTTGAAGCCATACTTTGTAAACTTTGTGAATTTACCACACTTTGTAAACTTCAGACTACAAAAATACTATAGGTACCCATCACGAATTAAATGATAGGGAACGATAGTGTGAATTTCACAAAAATTTATCTTAGTAAATTTTAATTCAGTATTTGTTAATATAATAAAGTTTGGTAGACATATCTGAAATTATATAATTAAGAAACCAAAATGATCCATGGAATAGTATACAAAAACTGACAAATATAGTTGTAGCTCATGCAGTTAGGGTCAATTACCCGCAACTATAGGATACGCAATATTGGAAAGAGTTAATCTTACTGTTTGTGCCTTTGGCAGGCTCTGGCACGCCTATATAGTCGGAACTAGTGAAAGTATACTTTTACATTCTTGTGTAGCTTAGTAACCTAAATTGATAATAGATTCTTTATTTTGCAACCAATTTCTAAGTTTCCTCATAGGTATTTAATGGTTTTTGGCTGTTGCATATAAAATAACTAAACTAAACTTGCATATATTATGACTATCATGACATGCTATAGTTTTAATATTAATTAGTTAGGAAATATTGACTCAAGATCAAATTTAAATCCAAAATATTTACAATTTTAAAATAACAACTTATTTACAATTAAAATAAAACTTTTCAAGAGCAAATTCTTATCTTAAATCTTTATGTAGTCCGAGATTGAAAATTAATTATTCTGCGAAATGTTGGTGTCACTGGTTTTAATATCTTGTAGTAGTAAATTATATTCCCATTTTAATGGTCTTGCTATCCTACAAAAGCTTAAGAAATCAGCAAACATAAATTATGAGATCAGATCATACAAAGATGTCTGCTCAAAATGCCTATAAATAAAGATTTATAATCTATATGTCCCAATGAAAGATATTCAGAACTTATTAGCATAAATATTGTTATAAACAAATGTCTATGTGTGTTTGTCAAAACAAAATTTTAAACACACATTCTTAATTAAGTACTTATAGCAGGAAATATTGTGTAATCATAATAAATTTAAATATATATGGTCTATTTCCTAATACAGAGGCCACATAGTGTTAGAACGAGATAAAACATCATCTATAGATAGATGTGCCATGCTGTATATTGATAGTAAATAACTTGTGAAACAAGATGTGTTTGTTTTGATTTGTCAATAAATATAAACTACTGATTATTGAACATACGAACTGAAATAGACTCAGTACGAATAGGGGGCGTGTTCGTACTATGATAATTTTGTTTAAAAGTCGTGATCTGTTCGTCGCCCACGTCACGACGTTACGTAAACCTGTGATTATACAGTCTAATGTATATCACCAACCATGTTTGTTTAGCGTCGGGTGGCGCATCCCTCTGCGGACTGCACCACTAGACGTCAGACCCCGGAAGCATGCCTCAACGCGTGCTCGAGCGAATAGTGCTCACTGCCGAGACAAGACACGCTCTCACGTAGCTATAGGATGCAAAATAAACACAATATGTTCTCGAGTGTACGGAGTATAGCAAGAGCTGGTACCTATAGTTCTGCTCGTAGTCCCAATAGTCCTTGTAGCGCGGGTGCCAGCGCGGGCCCCCGCGCGAGTAGGGCCGCCGCGAGCCGCCCTGGCTCATGTCCGCTGCGCCATAGCACCTGGCCGTATCGATCCGCGCCGACACCGCGGGCTCGCGTGTCCCGCGCCACGCCACAACCACGAGACACAACACCACTGACACACTGCACTGCGACACTTCCACCACACGGGCCCTAATTTCTACAATTTACTACTGGGACTCCGTGGAGCCCTACGCTCTTGTTTTGGAACGTACTGCAACGACGCGAAGCTCGCGCGGACTGAGCGCACGCAGGCGCACGACGTCTCACAGCGCCGATAGAGACGCCAAGCGGAATCACTGCGAACTACATTCAAAAACGCCCGCGAAGGATTGCATTTTATTAAAAATATTTTTTTATCTCATACTAGGATATAAACATTTAACGAGACTGACGAAAACAAAGATCAAAGGTTGCACAACACGTTACTGAGAGTGAATTAATATGGAAGCACGGTAAGGAGTAACAGTTCATACAGTATTGATTTTATATTAGCGATACACATGCACCTATTAGAGTTCTTCGAAAGCTAAGAATAAATTGTTCTGGACGTCCGAGAACAACGGGCGTGTTATCGCGCACTTAAAATGGTTCGTCACCGTTCACATAATTAATGTGAATCAGGCTAGGTGATCTCGCCACGATCGTCACGCACTGGCGCACAGCCCACTCACGCAAATTAGGCACAAACAACACTAATTAGTTATTTCCTAACGAAATACACTAAAGAAACGATAAAACTCAACAGTTTTACGAAAAAAATCCGAGATAATGTAACGCTATGCGCCCAGTCCGGACGACCGATACGTAAGCCTCATTAAAAAAAGTTTACACAACTCATGTTCCACACTTTTACAGCGCTACATTCAGGGGTATTTATATCGACGTTGAAAGGCGTTTAGCGTAGTAAAGCGCTTCATCGCTGCGAACACTAAAGACCCCGCCTATTGTTATTATAATGCAGCCAACATGACGCACATAGTGCAGTGTGAAGTTACCGCGAGTGGTGTAATCGCTCTCTCTGTTACGCTTGTAGGAGGGAGCGAGTACGCGTTAGACGGGCGTGAGGCGGGCGCGGCGTGCGTGTGTTGATGGTGATGGCGCCTCCCGTCGGCTCCCATGCAGCGCGATGCTATTTCTGTGATGACACAACCAGCGAGACCGACTTTCACTTAATTTCGTCTTATTTTGCAACTGAAGTGGAATGCTTGCTAATATAATGGAGTTTAACATTATTGTAACGGCGCTGGCAATATGCGCTTACATTTTGGCTGTTCACCAGATTGGCTGATTACGAAATGGGGCGTGCGGAAATATTGCTGGAGCCAGCTATGTTGTACTAAATGCGATAGTTACACTACGTATATAGCTATATGTCTTCACGAAGTTTTCCTTTGAGGGGTGTGCTAACTTGTTCTACAGAATACCAGTGCAATTTACTAAACGTATTTTCGTACGCCTATACCGACATAGCATTTCGTATGTCAGTTTGAAATATTATATTATAACGTTGTTGATAATTTTCTTAGGAGTCTGAATACGTATAGCGATATTATCTAAATCGGTCGAGTGTGTGCGGACACCCATCAAAAACGCGGCCATCGTTTAACTTTAGATAACGCTAATCACCCACCCGCGGCTCACAGCGTTCTACTTCCAAACAATAATATTGATATTCTTGTTGAGAACTGATGAATGTTTTTATAATTTGAATAGGTTGCTAGTCTATATATTACCTATACTATGGATAAAAGCAACACATAGGGACCAGAGATGTTGCAGATATTCGCATCCGCATCCGTAATTGCGAAGCTTCCGCATTGATTTGGACATCTGCATCCGCATCCGCAATAATCAACGCGGATGTTAATGCCAGATTTAACGCAAGTTGCAACAAGAAAGAAAATGGGTGGGCCGATGACTCTTCAATTGAAAATGAGAATCAAGAAATACCAGAAAATGGTATAACTTTTATGAACATTTGTAAAACAGACTTGAACCTGCAAAGCTGATAAAATATTACTTATTAAATAATAATAATAATAACGATTTTATTTCGCGTGGCATAGACGCATAGATAAATACCTTATAGACTAACATACATACAATTTGTGTTAGTATATATATAACTTAAGAGCAGTGGTAGCTCAGTGGGGAGACCAACAGACTGCAATGCAGAGGGTCTCGAGTTCGAACCCACGTCGCGCACCTCTGATTTTCGGGAGTTATATGACTTTTCGAAATTATGTGCGTATTGATTGACAATTATCGCTTGCTCCGTGCCTCGGAGAGCACGTTAAGCCGTCGGTCCCGGCTGCCATGAACATCTATGGCAGTCGTTATTGGGAGAGTGTCGACACAAAAGATCCCACTGGGTCGAAGTGTCGCCGGTCTGCACTGACTGGCCCCCATATAAGATACATACATACATATATAAAACTTATTAACTATGTTAGTACTGCTTTACTTGCACTCCGTTGTTGTGCGTTCATGTGGCACTTGTCCGCGGAAGCGACGGAATACCACACCCTTCGGCCAAAAGTCCTCCTTCATAAATACATGAAGAAAGCACGTTGGTACTCGCACCACGAACACCTTGAAGTTGACTTTGCGACGCGACTCCAGCAGCTGCACTCTTGGCATGTACTTGGACTTCTGGCGTACATACTCCGCGATATCCTCCGCCTTAGTGGTGTAATGCAGGCGAGAGATGTACACCGCTGTGTTCGGTGCTGCAGCACGCAGGTTTGCACCAAGCTCCACAGGAGCTGTGCCGCAGCAGTTCTTATTGGTTTTCTGGTGGCGCTTCCTCCTTTGCACCGTCACAAAACCACCGTCAGCATCATCCTATATATATATAAGATGCACAATTTTCATTAACACGTGCATCCGCAGTTGCAGATATTAAAATCTTAGAATTTTTGATGGTCTAGTACAGTGGTTCTGGTGCCGGTTGTTTGTGGACTAATGGTAATCCCTGATAGCACCTACAGTGGTCCGCGAAGCCAGTGCTTTCGTATCCTAACTAATATTATAAATTAGTTTGTTTGATACGTATTCGCGCCTTAATTACTTGACCGATAGGGGTATAGAATAGGATGAAAGATACCCTACCCTTGATCTAACAATAATGTATTTTTCCAGAGGGATAGAATTTTTTTGACAAGATCTACATAGAAGAGAGCGATGCTACAGAAAAAATCCTGCAATTATCTATGTGTCTTATTTATAGAGAAATACCGACCTAAAAAGGAAGACCTAGGCGAACGTTTCTCGATTAGATCGGAGGCGTTCTAGACAAAGGCCAGGTTAAGAGCACCTTGAACCGACGGGCGTGTACGAGAATGCGATGAAAGTGAATGAAGCCAGAGAAGTGTGTCAGGATCGTAGCAAATGAAAATCTGTAGTCTCTGCCTACCCCTCTGAAAAACAGGCGTGAATCTATGTATGTATGTACCTACCTAAAAATAACTTATATTACAGTCAAACAATTAATGGTCCATCAAAAATAAAAATTGTCAATACGTCCTTCATCATTAAAGGTTAAGGGTAAGAAGGTAGGTAAGATCCCACTGGGTCAAAGTGTCGCCGGTCTGCATTGATTGGCCCCCACATAAGATAAGATAACCATAAAGAGCGGGGGACAAAAAGTTATACATATAAATATTCTATCACATACCCACAACACCATCTAGCCCAAACTAAGCAGAGCTTGTACTATGGGTACTAATGGGTAAACATACATATAATACATAGAAACACCCAGAACAAGTCAAACATCCATGTTCATGCACACAAATATTTGACTTGTGTGGGAATCGAACCCGCAACCTCAGGCGTGGCAGTCGGTTACACTAACCACTACGCCATCGAGGTCGACAATGATGACAAGATGATCTTCATCTAATTACTACTAAGAAGTTAGGGTCCATATTTCTTGAAAATTGAAAGAGTCCGCTTACATCACCAGTTATAAGATATTGAACAATGATTTATTCTAAAAACAAGGTTTAAAGAGGAAACTAGGTATTATCACGGTATGCAGCTGCGTACCTATCTGTGTAGTTTTCTGACATTGCCAAGTCCCTGAGCGGCAGTTACTACTTGGAATGATAACATCTCTCAGACTGAATTTCAGTCATAGCAGTCATTCTTAAAAGACTGCGCCGAGCGAAATGTGCCAAAACAGGCGGTCACAGTTAAGTAAATAAAATCAACACTTTTTGTTTAATACAAATATAAAATATACATTTCCCATAACAATGAAAGTGTTTTTATATTTACTCCGTGTGAAAAACTTAAAATAATTAATATTTTCGCCTACAAAATTACGTAAATTTGCATCTATCCTATTTTACAGCTTAAACGAAACATAAACAGTTATATTACAATTTGTCCGTCCCAAATATTTAAGTTATTGGTCGACAATAAAGATAAATATTTATCAAAAAGCACTTCAAATCTGCCATACAATTTGACTATGGCGGCCGCGCGCCGATTTGAATATGCGCCGCACGAGCTCCATCATTATCTGTCTTACGCTCGGCGCAATCTAAACGGAGACTGGCCATCTGCGCAGGAGATATTATAGTGCACAAGTATGTCCGCAAACACAAGTGCAGTCTGTTCCCTTACTCTCATAGTGCGATTAAACATGACCGACATGACCGCAAGAGATCAGGCACAGGACCAACGGTTTTACGTGCTTTCCGAGGCACGGAGGTGCGTAAAACCGCAAACTTTCTAACTCTTGCCATTGGGAAACAATCTTCGCAGAAAACACCAAAAACTTTATGTTGGCTCGACCCGGGATTCAAACCTAAGACATCATGCACAGCAGTCGTATTCACTACCGCTGCGCTAAGGCAGTAAAACCACTGAGGTACTATATAGGCGGTATCACGTCGACTGCCTATTTATTTAGATAGAGGTTCCAAGACTTTTTTTCTCATAGACCACTTTCAAAATTCAGCTGGTTTCATTGGAACCCTGCAGCTACATTTCTACCATACTCCTTGGGTAGTCGGGTTCTTTAGCGAGTGGTATTCCTCGAAATATCCGTCGATCGACGTTAATAGGCGAAGTCAAGCCAACATTATAGTTCTTCACTATCGAAAGCAAATAAATTTTCGTGGACCCCCGCTTACGAACTATTTTTTTGTCACGCCAACGTAGACCCTCGTCGAGTCTCCCGTGGACCCCTAGGGGTCCACCTGGACCACTTTGGGAACTACTGATCTAGTAGATGGATCCCATGCTGCGTCGTAGCCATGTTTGTGCATCCGATCATGCGTGAGCTCAATACTGGAGCATCCTCGTAAGGTTGCCAGTCTCTCGGTTTTCTATCGGATACATTTCGGAGAGTGTGCACAGGAACTGCATAATTTGATTCCTTCTTCCCCATTCTACCATCGGACGACCAGACAATCCGACCAGCGGCACAGGTACATGGTGGATATACCACATTTACGCACGAAGCGCTTTGCTTCCACTTTTATAATGCGTACCGCTAAGGAGTCGAATTCGCTATCTAAGTCTGTGTTTCCCGATGAGTACAATCTGGGTGCCTTTAAGTCGCGAGTGAATAGGTATCTTCTAGGCAAGCGTGCTCCATCGTCGATGGCATCTTCACTTAAAATCAGGTGAGATCGCGGACAAAGGCAAAGCTATTAGAGTATTAAAAAAAATATTTTCCAGAAAACATATGAAGATGCAGGGGTCTATAAAATAGATTGTGACTGCGGACTCTCATACATTGGTCAAACAAAGAGAAACATAGGCACCCGCATAAAATAACACATAGCTGATGTAAAACACCAACGCTCGTTTAAGTCTGCTGTGTGTGAACATGTGCAACAGGGGACCAACCACTACCTGAGATTTGACAAACCACAGATTCTCGCTAAAGAACACCGATTCCTACCAAGGATCCTTCGCGAGGCCATTGAAATCAAAAAACATCCTAATTTTAATAGAGAAGATGGTTGGAATGTACCACTAGCTTGGGATCCAGTAATACAAATAATCAAACCCAAGAAGAAGCAAACCACAGCTAGACTTCATGATACTTTGAGCACATTCTGCGTAAATAGAAACACCAATGATTAAATGATGTTCGGGTACTTTGAAATAACTACACTGGAACATTGAGACAACTACCATCTTAGTCTCCCCGTGACCATGGCTGCTGAAAAGCAACCGAAATGTCGGGAAAAGTGTAAAAAAAAATTAGATCTAAATAGATTTAACAATAATTTAATTCGCTTGAAAATTAGTAAAGTTTAATAGTAGTAGTAGTGTAACAATTTTAAAATTATGTAATACAGTGTCAAATAAACAACGCGATAAAATCCGTATATAGTAGTTTAATTTCAAAAAACATATTTTATTTTATTTGATTCCCGTGTTGCGGGATGCTCTACAAATGTTCAAATAACGGACGCAAACTACATCCAGAATGGGATCGGATTTATTGATGGCGTGATAGCTTAAGCGTTCGTCTCAGCATTGTCTAGGCGCAGAGTTTTGATGGTTCGATCGTTATATACGCTTATCACTACCAAAAGTCAGAGATGCACGCCTTTCCATGCTCGAATTTGAGACCGCATGTCCGGCAGTCCAACGGGGTGACCGTTGGACTGCCACGCAGCGGAATAAAACACGGTCGGTCTCGAAACAAAAAAAAAATTATGAAATTACGCAAGATTGTTGTAATAAAACACAGGTTAATACTATCAAACGTAAGTATATTGACGTATATTTTATGTACATGGTTATAATACCTACATATACAATGTCTTTACCAACATGTGACTGCCCGGAAAATTAAATCGCTAAAATGGGAGGTTTATCTGTTGTAGTTTTTTATTCCATCGAGATTTAAATTTTTCCATATCAATCTGAACTAAATTTACTGTATCTCGGATAAAATTATCATATCAAGGTGTTTTTTAAACAATAGCTAAAAACATGTTCTATCAAATCAACAAACAGTTTGATAGAAATTCCATTAAATTTTGGAAAAATATAGATTTCAGCGATTTTCTTGGTCATTTTGCGTATATTTTCATAATTTTGCGGGCGGTCACGTGTGGGTGAAAGACATTGTAAATCGTAAGACCAACGAAACGAGAGAAATTTATACTATTATAAAGCTAAAGAATTTGTTTGTTTGGTTGAACGCGCTCTCAGGAACTGCTGGTTAGAAATGAAAAATCTTTTAGTGTTGGATAGCTTATTTATCGACGAAATCTATAGGCTATATAACGACGACCCACGGGAGTGGCGCAGTAACTATAAATGCGAGTGAAACCGCGGGCACAGCTAGGGCTATCGTCATGTCATTCTAAGCACCGGCATCCGAGATGTCATTATTTTATGTTTTACTAGCTTTAACCCGCGGGTTCGCTTGCCTAGAAGAAGGTTATGTTATTAAGAGACTTAAAAAAAATATAGCCTACGCCGCGATAATATAGCTTTCTAATAGCGAAAGAATTTTTAAAATCGGTTTACTAGTTTTTGAGTTAAATCTTTACAATCAAACACAAAATCAAATCTTTTCTCTTTACGATATAAGCATAATGTATAGATGAATAAAATAGAAATCTGTCATTCTTGCTTGGAATATCATGTATTAACTGTAAATTAATAGAAAAGAAAGTATGTCTATGAAGGAGATGGTCTATTTTCTTAGGGCACTCTGCCTAGCATCTAAAAATGTATGTACATTTACGAATATTGCTTTATTTTAAATTTAATATGCTCTAAGATTTACTGTAAATCTTACATAATCCACTAACTTCAGATTTCTTAGATATTAACAAAAACATATTTTGGTCATAAACCTACTCGGCTCATAACTCTCTTGTCTGTTGTGATGTATTATAAATAATTTAAACCCTGTTAGAGTAATAGAACTGTAATGGAATGATTAAGAAGTTCCTATGACGTATAATTAGATAGAATCTTGATAAAAAGTTTTTCGGTCTTCTTCTCTCTTAGCCTTTATTATTCCCAAGTCATTTGGGGTCGGCTTTTCTGGTCTAACCGGATTTGACTGGATATCAGTTTTTACACAGAGCGGCTGCCACCCGACCTCCGCAACCCGAAGGCTAACGATACCCTAAGGCTAGACCAGTGTCAGGATATTAGAGGGTACTGACTTTCCCAATAACGACTGCCATAGATGTTCATGGCAGCCGGGACCGACGGCTTAACGTGCTCTCCGAGGCACGGAGCAGGCGATAATTGTCAATCAATACGCACATAATTTCGAAAAGTCATATAACTTCCGATAGTCAGTGGTGCGCGACGTGGGTTCGAACCCGAGACCCTCTGCATTGCAGTCTGATGGTCGGCCCACTGAGCTATCGCTGCTTGTTTCTGGTAAAAACGTTCAAAGGTTTCTGGGTCTATTAATGTAAATGTACATACATGTATGCTAAGCAGAAACGGTCCATGTTCTTTATCGTCATTATTGTCATTCTTAGTTAGTTGGACGTGTGTTATCCGCACTTAGCCCCACAATTGGGCCATTGTGCGTAAGTAGCCGACGCGAAATAATAATAATAATACACCATCTAGCCCAAACTAAGCAGAGCTTGTACTATGGGTACTAGACAATGGATAAACATACACATATACATTATTTTTTGTAAATACATACCTATTATACATAGAAACACCCAGACCAAGACAAACATCCATGTTCATGCACACAAATGTTTGACTTGTGCGGGAATCGAACCCACGACCTCAGGCGTGGCAGTCGGTTACACTAACCATCGGACTCCACCAGTCGGCCAGTCGGCCTCGTGGTTATATTGTATATTTTACATTGTATATTGTAGTGGAAATATTATTCGGTTACTCATACCAACTCAGCTCCGTCCAGAAAGATAATAGGGGACCGATGTTGCGCAGTACCTCCTTCATCGTTTCTGGACTGTTTAGAAGTTTGGCCCGTTGGTTGATCACGCTTTTACATGTAGGAGCACGTGAGCCGGTGTCTCCTCGGTCTCCATGCAGCCTCTACATAAGGGACTGTCAGTGATGCCGATGTTGAACAGGTGCTTGTTAAGTGAGCAGTGGCCCGTTATTATACCCACTAGGTGGCGTAGGTTTTCCTTGTGGAACGTAGCAGATTGCGTGACAGATGTTTGTCTGAGGATGGAAGGGCTTCTTCTTTCTGTCTCCTATCCTATCTTCTTACGTCCAACTAACTAACTAACTATTGTCATTCTTATGAATCTTTTTAATGTTTAATTTAATTATTCGAAGATAACGTAACTTTGATTGAACCTGTACATATTTAGAATGAAAAATTTTTAAGAACAGCTGTCTTTACTTACATTTTTCTCTCGGCTCATTGGCCATACTATACAGACAATGGCAGCCCAGGATTTATAGAATGAGGCGAGCCTGATACATGTTTTTTATTAAAGCGGGTGGAATGGCGACGTGGCAAATGACACTGGGTGTATGGGACGGTGTACCGAAAACTGAAACAGTAGATTCAGACATTATTCTAAATTAAAAATCGTTGGTATTTTCTTTAGGAAAATCACAATTTTCTTTTTGCAATAATTATTTTTCTTACTCATAACATAATGCATAAACCATCCATTTTATTAAATAAAAATCATAGAATACCACATTTTACTAAAATACAGCAATGTAATTAAAGCAGCTGTTTCTGCGCGTGCGCAGAGGTCATGCCCGGCGGCGCGAGCGGTGCGCTGTGTTGTTAGCAAGCCATTGCGTACCGCGAAATAATGTTAATCGATATAAAACCTTAATTTTGCGTTTTTATGATTAACTAGCTGATCCGCGCAACTTCGTCTGCTTCACATAAGAGAATTTTCCCTGTTATTGCAACATTTTTTATTAATGCTCCGCTCCTATTGGTCATAGCGTAATGTTATATAGCTTATAGCCTTCCTCGATAAATAAAATATCCAACAATAAAAGATTTTTTTAATTCGAACTGGCTTTTGCCAAGATAGGGACATAGAAAAGTTAAAGAAAAAAAAATTGAATCTGTACTGCTTGAGATTAACGCGCATTAACAAACTTTTCAGCTTTATAATATCAGTAAATAGAAGTTTTCGTCGAGATAAGTACCTATAGAAAGACGTGTTGCTGAAGTTTTCGGTACGCCGTCCCTTACACTCAGTATAATATGATCTAATGCTATCTTCTTGCCTGGCAACTCTTTAAATTCACTTGCGTGTCGTGTTTGAGTTCACCAAAATACATTAAAAACATGCTAAATACATACTGTCTCAAGCCTATTTCCCCGAAGGGGCAGGCATATGTGTGTGCGCAAATACAAGTGCACTCTCTGTTCCCTCACTCTCATAGTGTGATGACGTAACGTCACTGACACCACCGGAGAGAGATCAGGCGCAGGAACAACGGCTTCAAGTGCTTGAGGCTTGGGGCGTGTAACTCCGCCAACTTCCTAATTCGGGCTGCTATTGAACATTTCTTAACAGATAAGCCCAGACAGCGGTAGTGTCTTTGCTCAGTGTGTTCAGTTATCGCTCGGTGTCTTCAAGTGTCGCCCAGTCTTTTCAAGTGTCGCCCAATCTTTTAAAGTGTCGCCCAGTATCTTCAAGTGTCACACATAGTCTTCAAGTGTAACGCAATGCCTGCAAGTGTCGCCCAGTCTTTTCAAGTGTCGCCCAATCTTTTAAAGTGTCGCCCAGTATCTTCAAGTGTCAAACATAGTTTTCAAGTGTAACGCAATGCCTGCAAGTGTCGCCCAGTGTCTTCGAATGTTACCCAATGTCTTCAAGTGTAGCCCAGTATCTTCAAGTATCCCCCAGTCTTTTCTAGTGTCGCCTTGTCGCTTATAGGGTGTAGTCGCTTGGATCGTACAGTTCTGACAGCATACGATACATATACGACGGAGAACTGCCACCTCTGAAACATAACAACATCGATATATTCATTTATTCACAACTGATACGCGTGGAGTAGGGTAGTTGCATATGTATGATTTTGTGCATTATATTACATTTTGGTGATCGATCCTCTTTTTGCCAGTTGACCTATATACGCACAACTACGCTACATACAAAATAGAGAATTTTCGGTGCGGGACAGTGCAGTGGTGTCGATGTAATGGTAAGGATAGAGCGTAACAAAAATATAACGCGCTCTCTCGCACGATTCGCAGTGTTCAATTTCTAATAGTTCAAAGTACGAACAGTCTAGGTTGCTGTGTCGCTGTGTGTACATACTGTATTGTGTATAGCGTTAATTGTATCAGTAGCGTATCATCAAGCTAACTTACTGGTTGGTGATGAACAGAGTGATGTGGTCTGGCGGCGACACGTCGTACCGCGGTGTGAGCACGTGCGCGGAGCCTGTCTCGTGTCGCCTGCGCAACAACACATAAACATACACACACATACGTTATAATATACAGTGTGTAACAAAAAGGTATGGTTATATTAAAGCGTCTGTACATAAGAAAATAAATAAGCGATAGCTCAGTGGGGAGACCAATAGACTGCAATGCAGAGGGTCTCGGATTCGGACCCACGTCGCGCACCTTTGACTTTCAGAAGTTATATGACTTTTTGAAATTATATGTGTATTGATTGACAATTATCGCCTGCTCCGTGCCTCGGAGAGCACGTTAAGCCGTCGGTCCCGGCTGCCATGAACATCTATGGCAGTCGTTATTGGGAAGTCAGTACCCTCTAATATCCTGACACTGGTCTAGCCTTAGGGTATCGTTAGCCTTCGGGTTGCGGAGGTCAGGTGGCAGCCGCTCCGTGTAAAAACTGATATCCAGTCAAATTCGGTTAGACTAGAAAAGCCGACCCCAAGTGACTTGGGAATAATAAAGGCTAAGAGAGAAGAAGGCATAAGAAAACTGCGTCAAATAAATTTATGTATTATTTCCAGTAAGACATAGCATTTAAGACCACAATCTATTGTGAAACTGAATATCTAATAAATTATAATCTTTAATAATGTCCTCTAGACCGAATTTCGGTCCCGGCAGCCAGTCTTATCGGATACTGGCCAACGCAGAGATATTTTAGTGCACGAGTGTACGCAGACAGAAGTGCACTCTCAGGTCCCTCATTCTCATGATCTAATGTGACGTCACCGACACGATCAGAGATCAGGCGCAGGTTCAACGGCTTTACATGCTTTCAGAGGCACGGGGGTGTCTAAACACTGCCAATTTCCTCTGCTATTGAGATTTCTTATCAGAAAACCCAATATTTTTTTGTTGGACTGGAGATTCGAACCCAAAACCTCTGCACAGCAGTCGCATTCACTGCCGCTGCGGCACGGAAGCAGTCTTTAGTAGTTGAAGACACAAGTGGTACTATTTAGCATAGTCAACTCACCCGTAGGGTAGCGCCTCGCTGGGCGCGGTGAGCGAGGCGTCGGCGGCGTGCAGCGGGCACAGCAAGTGTAGCGGCGCTAGAGCTAACACCTGTATGTATTTAAATAATCACACTTAAACAAAACGAATGGAATATTTGGTCCTCCATTTGCAAAAGTGAAAAGGATTACGAAATTGTAAGGTTAAAGCGATACTCACAGTACGTTAGGAAGCACTTACGTGTGTGTGAGTATGTGTGTGTATGTTTGTTGATGTGTGTGTGTGTGTGTGTGTGTGTGTGTGTGTGTGTGTGTGTGTGTGTGTGTGTGTGTGTGTCAGTGTGTGTGCGCGCGAAGATCCCACCTATTTATTTCGTTGTGTTTTACATTGTTAATATTTTAAACTTTGTGGTTTTTTTCAGGGCGAATGTGTGCGTGCGTGCGTGTGTGTATGTATGTATTAATTGGTATATATATGTGTATGTTTGTGGTATATTAGTACCCACCGGTACGCTGTAGTGTCGCGCAGCGAGCGTCACGGCGTGTGCGCCCGGCGCAGCGAGTGCCGCGCCTCCGCCCAGCGCAGCTGACACCGACAACACCACCTGCACATATAATAGTAACTAGCTTTTGCGCGCGACTCCACCCGCGTGATACCTACATCAGTATAAAGTAGCCTATGATCTTCCCCAGATTTTAAACTATATCGGTACCAAATTTCATCTAAATCGGTTTAGTGGTTTAGCCGTGAAAAGGTAACAGACAGACAGACGGAGTTACTTCCGAATATATGTTATTATAGTAAGGATATCAGCGCTGTATTAAACTGTCCCACTACTGGCACGGGCCTCTTCTCAGTGTGAGAAAGGTTAGGCCATATACTACCACGCTGGCCCAGTGAGGGGTGGCAGACTTCACATATCTTCAAGAACATTATGTAGAACTCTCAGATTTGCATGTTTTCTTATGTGTTTCTTCACCGTTAAAGTAAGCAATTTAATAGGCATATAACTTCGCAAAGTTAGAGATGCGCGCCTTGGGTTCGAACTCGAGACATATGCGTGGCAGTCCAACGGTAGTCTAATAGGCTTTCGGTACTAGGGCACAAAAAAAAAAGACTAGCTGACCCGCGCAACTTCGTCTATCTCGTTTCAACTATGGATCATAGCGTTATGTTATAGAGCTTACAGCCTTCCTCGATAAATGGACCATCCAGCACTAAAAGAATTTTCAATTCGGCTCAGTAGTTCCTGAGATTAGCGCGTTCAACCAAACGACAAACTCTTCAGCTTTATAAGATTAGTACAGATAGTCTATTTCAAATACGAAGTCCTTTTTGACACTTCATAGCACGTAACTCTGCATATTGCATATAAATTGCAAAAAAAAAAAAATACTTATGGTATACTAAAGAATATTTAAAATAATTTGAATACCATACAAAACATGATGTAATTGTTTCACAAACATAATCGACTAATAATATCTATTGATAATATTGTCTTCTGTTTACGCGAATATTATTCATTGAAATTAAACTGCTATATACGGATTTTATCGCGTTGTTTATTTGACACTTTATTACAAAATAGTTTAATAATAATTTAATTAGCTTAAAAATTAGTAAAGTTTAATAGTAGAAGTAGTGTAAAAATTTTCAAAATTTTGTAATAAAGTGTCAAATAAACAACGCGATAAAATCCGTATATAGCAGTTTAATTTCAACGTTGCAAATTACTTTAAAACTCATTCTGCAAACCGTTAATTTATAATGTGCACATATCGAAATGAGAGAATTTATGCTTAATTTTATCGACAGAAAAAATATTTTTTTTTTTTCATATTTTTGATGGAATCTTTAAACATTTTGTTCGCTACTGTGATCCCGGGTAAACAAAACGGTGTAACTTTTAAACTAAATGATCTATCGCGATGAGACAAACTCCATAATGATTGGAAATAATTAGGCGTCATCAGAAAATGAAAATTGTGGGAATACTACATTAAAAATTCCATAAAAAATATTTCGATAAAATTAAGTTTGAACGCGATAATCTCAGGAACTACAAGTTCGAACTGAAACATCATTTTAGGGTTGGATAGCCTATTTATCGAGGAAGGCTATCGGCTATATAACATCACGCTACGACCCACAGGGGAGGCGCAGTAATCATAAGCGCGGGTGAAACCGCGGGCATAGCTAGTAATAGATAAAATTTGGAATTAGGTGATTATTAAAATATGCGTGTGCGTACCTTGTTGACGCGGGACATGACGGCGCAGATGGCAGCACTGCTGATGACTGTGACGGGCACTCCGGCCGCGCTCAGTCGGTTTGCCATCGCGTGACTCTGTATCAAACACATTCAACATCGTTAATAATATTATAAATTATCTTTTGCCTGCAGCTTTGCTGGGGAACACTCCTGGACGACAGGTACTATATTTTTTCTGTACTCCTGAAAACGTGTATGCGAAAATGCATGATGATCGATCGACTACTCGGCCGATTATCATTAAATTAGGCATGGAGTTTCTTTTCATCCAGACAAAAGCACTGTTCTCGGAGGGCACTGTTCAGGGATAGAAATCTATCGTCAAATGTAAATTGAATAGTACTTAGCTTTATAATCTAAAATATATTTAAATATGCTTTATAGATGATAGCATTTTTTTTATTGCCATTGGCGGCTGATGGGCAAGCGGCACATCAGATGGGAACTGGTGGTAACGGAAATGGTAACCGCTGCTCATGGACTTCAGCAATGTCAGGACACAGCAAAGCCGCTGGCTACCATGAAAAAAGAACTTTCCTTGAACCTCGTTTGAAGAAGCACATATCACAGCGCTTGGGAAACACCGAAGTAGGTAGATTCCTGAAAGCGTACTGTCCTAGATTTAAACGCTTCCAGGTGATATGGATGAACCCTGTTTCGTTGTTGCGTGGTACGGTGATAGAACTTGTCTCCTAATTTTACCGTGCCCGACGGGGTCCATCTTTTTTTCTTCATTTATAAGACCTGTGTATACATTATGGAGTGCAATAAACGAATTATATTGAAATAAGGTACCTCGTGCACATCCAGTCCTTCAGCAAGTATGAGCCGATAGCGCCTTGGTGCAGCGGCGCGCAAGAACCGCTCAGCGAGCGCGCTGGCTCCATACGTGAGGATCAGCTCATCAGCGTGCACGTGCTCCCGCGCCGCCGCGCACAGCGCCGCACGTGCCCCCTCCAGCTCCGTGCGCAGCTCCGCTAGCGCTGCGCGCAGGGCTTCGCGGAGCTCATGCGGGGCTGCGCCCAGGGTCAGACGCCGCGCGCCAGCAGCCAGTACTAACCGCTGCAGGCTTTCGCCACCAGTCTCTGCACTCTGAACAAGACACTTCTATACAGTATTTGGACATCCAATAATTGATATATTGAGTATGTTCAGTAATAGTTCATGGAGAAATGGTTGCAACACCTTACAGCTCTTATGATTTGTAAACAAAAACTTGACGATTAAAAAGAGTGACCATGAGTTTCTTGCCCGTTCTTCTCATGAGCCCTACGCCCTTGCTTTGCTGAACGTGGCAGTAAATGTAAATTCGCAGAAAAATTAGTGTAACTTTGACATTCATAAGTGTTACCTTGTAACCTAATCTGAATAAATATATTTTGAATTTGGAATTTTTGGATATATCTATACTAATATTATAAGCAAAAGCTAGTTCAGCTTTTGCCCGCGGCTTCACTCGCATAAAAGTAGGTAACGTTAGTGGAAGCAATTAAAACCTATGTTACTCGATGATAATAGACCTTTTTAGTGGTAAGGATTTAAATAAAAACTACACGAGATGGGTGTAAAAACCCAGGATTGAACATATTCGTCTTCATGTGCCATTTTCTTTTTCTTTCAGCTTTTTGTAATGTCCCACTGCTGGACAAAAGCTCTCCCTTGGACTTCCAAATCACTCTGTTAGTGGATATGCCCTGACCTTATGACCCCTATATCTCAGGGTTCTTCTGACCCACAGGGCCCATATTCAAACTCGACTGAGGTATGACCCCAAGGTGTCTGCACACCAAGTTACAAGTCAACATTTTTCCATTTAAAATATGTGACCTCTGTATCTCAGGGTTCTTTTGACCCCCAGAGCCCATATTCAAACTCGACCGAAGGGTGGCTCCAAGGTATCTGCACACCAAGTTACAAGTCAATCGGTCCAGTGGTGCCGGAGCTATGCCTGTCACTAACAAACTGTCACAGACAGACACACAGACCCACATAGAGTTTTCATCAACCTCTTCAAAGAAGACTCGGAGGTTAACAACGAATTTAAAAATTCTTTCACCATTAGTAAGCTTTATCATCACAGAGTAACGTAGGCAGCAGAGAGGGAGAGGGAGCGCTTAAAACCTCTCCCCAATCGCTGAACCAGGCGCCGGAAGGCGCGAGATGATCTCCAGCTACCCTGAGGTTTGATTTGGGGATGGTGGCCCACGCGCGACTCTGTGTCGTATGGCCGTCCCCCCCTCCCCCTTAAGGGAGGACAGTAGGGCTTTAATGGAGTGTTGACCAAACGGTACGTCTTTTTGTGTAGGGGCCTGTCGTTTCATACGGCGGACTGAATCCTCGGCGGGTTTAGTCGGTATTATATCACTATTGTTTCACCATCTTCGTTTGCCCCGGTGAGTCCAACATTACCCTCCGCTCGCCCCCACGGAGGGGTATGCTTCAATGTATTCCCCCACGTAAAACAAAACGAAACAGAACTTTAAAAATGAAAAAATCTTACCCGTCTTTACTCGGTGATAATATAGCTTACTAATGGTAAAACAAACAAAAAATCGAATCTTTTCACTTTATAATATTATGTACATGTCGGCGTCGTCATCGTGCCTAGCTACAAGAGGGTACACGGAGAAAAACCACGTGCTAAACGTCAGTGGAACGTGCATCGAGCGGCCGAGCTGCGCGTGACTCACCGGACGCGCCCCACCACTACGCTATATAAGCCGGTCCGCCCGGCGCCGAGGCACAGTTGTTGTTGAGCTCGCTCGGTGCACGGATCACTGTTTTTGTCCGTGTAACCTTTAATTACAACTACTTGTCGTAGTTAATTAAGTTATTTAATTATTAATAAAAGTGAATTTAAAAGTACCGACTTCTTTTAATTATGGAGGATATTCCTACATACATATAGAAACAATTTGGTTTTTTATTTATGTGTTTGCAAGGATTTATCTTAAAAACTAATCAAGCGATTTAAAAAATCCTTTCACCATTAGGAACAGTTATTATCACCGAGTAACATAGTCTATATATTCTATTTAAAAAAAGGACTGTTACTAAGTAGTAAGTATTTTAAGGTAAAGGTAGTTTACAATATAGGGAAGAAAAGTACTGTTATATCATATAATAATAATAATTATTATTATTATATTAGCAAGCAATATACAGAATTCAACTCAAAATCTACTCATTTTTGAGTTGAATTTCTCCTGTCTGTTTGTGGTGGTGGATCGTTACCTGGTTGGCTGATGCACGGTTCTCATCACGGATGGCCCGAAGCACCCGGCGCGCCACGTTGGCAGCCGACAGCGCGTGAGGCAATACGCCAGACACCATCCGCCCAGCTGCCCGCACTGACCCACACAACTCGCTGCCAACACATACATTTTTGACTGAATAGATGTACTGGTCTAAAGACGCGGTTCCATTAGGCAAGTTACTTGCATTGCATGCAAGTTGCAAATTGCATACAACTTGTACAAACCTGCATACAAGTTACAACTTGTATGGGGTAGTTTAAACTTGAACATATTTTTACTCAAGTGACCTGAAAATTGAACGCGCAAACGTTAGTTGCACGTTTCGAACGAGTGACGTGTACCTATCAGGGATGTTGCGAATATTCGCATCCGCATCCTCAATTGCGGAGCTTCCGCATCCACAATTAGGGACCTTTCGCATCGATTTGGACATCTGCATCCGCAATAATCAACGCGGATGTTAATGCGGATTCAGATATAGCGTAGGTTACGATAAGAAAAAAATCAGTTGTTCAGTAGTACGTGTTTAATTTATGAAACTTTGCAAAACAGGCTTGAACCTGCGAAGGCGGTGATATTAGATAATTTTTATTAAATAAGAAGAACAATCAACATCCGCATCCGCAATTGCGGAGCTTTCGCATCGATTTGGACATCCGCATCCGAATCCACATCCGCGGATGTGTGTCTTCTAATATCCGTATCCGCAACCGCATCCGCGGATGTCAAAAATCTGTATCTGCAACGTCCCTGACGTGTACGCACATGATATCCGTCGCTGTACAAATTATCGAAACATAAGGTCTGTTAGGTGGGCGCACCAATGATTTAATTATGTTCGGGTACTATACTACACTTCAAAACATTGAGACAAGCATCTTCGTCTCCCCGTAAACATGGCTGCTGTACAGCATCCGAAACATTGAAGAAAAGTGTAAACTTAAAATAAATAGTTTTAACTAATTTAAATAGCTTAAAATATAGTAAAGTTCAATAATAGTAGTGTTATAATTCAAAATTATGTATGTAATAAAAGCGTTTTTATAATAAACAACGTGACAAAACCTGTATAAAGTAGTTTACTTAGAAGAAGAGTCTTCACTTACAAAGCAGTGGCGCCCTCTGATTCGTTGATGATTGTCTCCAGAAGGGTCACCATAGCCAGCGCCACGTTTGTGGAACCCCGCAGCTTACTAGAAACATAAATATCAATATATTAGGAGTTTCTTTATCTTCTGGATAAATAGAAATATTGCTATAATATAAATATTATCACTTTCATTCACTTTCTTTGATGAAAGTGAATGAAGCCAGAGAAGTGTGTCAGGATCGTAGCAAATGGAAATCCGTAGTCTCTGCCTACCCCTCTGGGAAACAGGCGTGAATCTATGTATGTATGTATGTAAATATTATAAGAAATATTGTTATTTTCAGGAAAATAAATCTAAATAATGTGTCAGTGTTGTACAGTGCTTGTGGTTGTACCACTCTCTGAAACGACTCAACTCAACAGATTTTAATAATTATTTTTAAATAACATAGTAGGTATGAGAATAGGTTGTAAAGTATATCTGTGAGTAAGGTGTCCCTATGCAGTAAAATGGCGGAATAACGTTTGCTGCGTCAGCTAGTATTGCTATAATAAGAGGTTCTTTATGTTCTGGAAAATAGGTAAATATTACTGAAATCGAATTAAATTTTCTTCTGAAAACATAAATATTTACTGTAATAGGAGTAATGTTTCTTTTTTTTTTATACAACTAAGTTGGCAAACAAGCATACGGCCCACCTGATGGTAAGTGGTCACTGTAGCCTATGGACGCCTGCAACACCAGTGGCATTACTTGCACGTTGCTAACCCTTTAGGAAAGGAAGTGGGAAGGGTGAAAGAGGGTGATTGGACCTCCGGCACTCTCACTCACCGAACGAAACACAACAGTAGGAATACTGCTATTTCACGTCGATATTTTGTGAGAGGGTAGTTTTCCCCGGTCGGGGAAGCCGGCTGGCCTATTCATGCTGAAATGAGCGAGGCTCTACTACTCATAAGCTTCTACTTGGAACATAAATGTTGCTATGATAGGACTAGCTAATATATATATGTAAGTGCAGCTGGTGCATCAGCAGAGAATTCTTTAAATGGTGCTAATGTCAAAACCTTATTGGTGAGTAAATATTTAACCTGTTTGGTGTCGAAACTCTAGGGCCATGGAGTCCAAGTGCTAGGTCTGTTTATAGAGAGCTAGAAAAGCGGCTGACCAACGTCAAATATTATAACGCTTTTTAATTTTGTTGTTTTATTTTTCTCTTTAAATTATATTCCTCTTTTACTCTTTAAATTAGCTTTATAATATTATAAATAATTTTTTTCACCCACGTTCATCGTTGTCGCGCTGCCCCCATGGGTCGTAGCATGAGGCTATATAGCCTATAGCCTTCCTCGATAAATAGGCTATCCAACACTAAAAGAATTTTTTAATTCGAACCATTCGTTCTTGAGATTTGCGCATTCAACCAAACAAACAAACTCTTCAGCTTTATACTATTAGTATAGATTATGTTAATTATAAAAATATAAATAAACTAACATATTGATTGCATTGGTATGGCTCAAGAAATAGAACTTCTTTCAGTTTAGGTTGTAATGCAAATGGATAGAGAGAGAAAGATCGTAGAAAAGATGGACGGAGTGTGTGAGACACAATATGAAGAAAGCAGGAGTATGATAAGATGATTACTGAATACTGATATATGGCAGACACACATTAAAGCTGTGTTTTAATAATAAACAGCTCGTCGTAGACAAAAATTGGTCAGATTTGTTAGTCTTTTTATATGATAGAAATAAAAATACACAATTACTTATATGAGAATTTAATTTTTATGAAACATTTTTAGTCTTTGCAACACTTCAAATCCTCCATTGTATTATTACACAGTGTATAGTATCATGGTTTTGCTGAGTAACATTAGATTAAAGTTGACGTGACCTGCATCGTGTAAAAGCTGATGCAAGAATTATGCACTTTGTAATTTTCGTGAGACATATGTTGCTCACATAAACATCACTTAAACTTACAATAATTACAATTATGTAATAAAGTTTGATCAAATTAAATACATATCTTACAGAATATAGTCAAATTTACATAAATAATATAAAGAAATTAAGAAAATTTAGACCACTTACCCATTTCTTATATCTGACACCAATTTACCGATCAGATCGATGAATTTGTCGTCTAGTTCTTTAACGGGTCCTTGTGCTGGCGGCATTTTACACAATTATATTCATAAAATGTAATAATATTACAGATTTTCAACACTTTCTTTAGTTTTTACACATACTTCAACAACTTATAGAGAATATGACAACATACATAACCTCAATATCACTTGACAAATGACATTAAGTTCGACGTTCATAATCAATGCAATTTGTGCTGAGGGCAAAGATATTGTATTTTAGGTATAAAATATTCTAAAGAATTTTCAAATTGATATTATTCACATATATTATATTGGTTCTTATATAATATATTTGGCTGTAAGCTTATGATTACATACAAAGATACAACATCACTATGTTACAGTCTTGTTTATATAATAATAATCATTTATTATAGACGTACATACAAACCACACAGAACTACATATATTAGTTATAAATATAAGAGCAACTGTTCACTGATCACAGTGCAGTGTGTAGGCGTATCCAGTGGAGAATTCCACCTATCTGCGAACACACTTGGTATGCAGCTGTTGTGGCTGGATCTATCACGTTTCAGTAACGACGCACATGCTTATAGGAGCGTCAAACCCTTTGTATATGCATCTGCGAATATGTATGAAGCACTACAAAAATGCGGCATCCCCAGCAGAACCCTAAACACTTTGTTGTACTGACCACGTAAGGCATTATATACTCCTGGGTATAATTTATACACAGGCTGCATGTGTACAAAGTTTGGCAGTACGATAAGAAATGTCATTTTAACTTGATTGCTGCTATGTGCGAGCTTGCGGGCCAACATGGTATACTGGACACCCAACGCGCTACGTGCCTTTTTCACGTCCATGTTGTCAATTAAGGTGCTCGGAAACCCAGTTTCCCAGATACTTGATAAAAGCGACTCTATTTATAAAGCGGCTTAGGTCTCTGATGGTACAGTTAGATTAAACTACGGACTACAATCATGCCTTGTCTTGATTATTAATGTACATGTGCATGTACATGCTCCTATTTACCATACTGCTGCTTTAGAGGCTACCATCAAATTTTATTAAATGCTTGAGTATGTTCAGTAATAGTTCATGGAGAAATGGTTGCAGCACCTTACAGCTTTTATGATTTGTAAACAAAAACTTGACGATTAAAAAGAGTGACCATGGGTTTCTTGCCCGTTCTCCTCATGAGCCCTACACCCTTGCTTTGCTGAACGTGGCAGTAAATGTAAATTCGCAGGAAAAATTTGTGTAACTTTGACATTCATAAGTGTTACCTTGTAACCTAATCTGAATAAATTTATTTTCAATTTGAATTTGAATTTTACAGACCCGTAAGTTAAATACTATCAACTCGCTTTTCTTCATATTATATCTGACGACCTGAAGATTATACGACAAATAAAAAGTATTTAAGATGCACGCCTTCTACAAGAAGATCTAGAACGCTTTGAAGTATACTGTTGTCTTAATTATCTCCACATAAACGTGTCCAAGTGCTACGAATGCTCTTACACACGAAAATCCAACCCAATTACGTGCAAACATACACTTTAAAGGGATCCCTTCTTTTCGCATAATGTTCTTTGTCCTAATATACTTCGGCATAACGATTTTGGCACAATTTGTTTTGGCATAATAATACTTCGGCATAATTTTTTTAGGCATACATTTTATGTTGGCATAATCATCTTAAAGACTAATTTGTTTTGGCATAAATTTGATTCGCATAACGTTAGTAGGCCTAATGACCGACTCTACGTAGTCTTGTTTGTCCTACCCCTAGAGTGTAATTTAAAATCGTGTAGAAGCGTGGGGCCGCCGGAGGCCCGCAGCGCCGGAGCCGTGACAGAAACTCTGCCTGCTGCATGCTTGCTTGCATGCTGCATGCTTGCTAGTTTGCTGCATGCTGATATTATGCTTAAAAAAGTTATGGTTTAGAACTTTATGCTTTAGAATATTATGCTTAATCATTATTATGGTTAGAGAAATTATGCTTACAAAATTATGCGTAAGCTGTTATGCGTAATTATATTATGCGAAAATATAATTATGCCAAACAAAATTATGCTAAGTTATATTAGGTCTTAAAATTTTATGCTAATGGATAGGGATCCTCTTTAAAACACACATATAGCTAGAGTAAGCTACATAAAGACTTAGGAGGAACATTTGATTCCAAACTCACTTTCGAAATTCACATCGATGATATTGTCTCAAAAGCTGCAAAAGCCCTTGGATTCGTGTGTCGAATGTCATCAGACTTTAAAAGAATCAAAACTATAAAAATTCTATACTGTTCCTTGGTTCGCAGCCACCTTGAATGCGCCTCTCAAGTGTGGAATCCACAATATGAAAAATACGTAAACCGAATCGAAAACATTAAACAGTAAATTCACAAGGTACAGTATCGTTCAAATATTAATTGCTTATTTAAGATGGTTAGCCTTGTATATAGTGCGGTCGCTTTTACGTAGCCTTTATAATTTGGTCGGCTTATAGAAGAATTGCTGACACATTCTTTTTGTTGATATAACTTTCATAATAGTCGTAATTTAAAGCTGAAATAACAGGATTGTTTATTGATGGAACATTTTAATTAGTTCATAGTATTCCATTAATCAATCAATCTTAAATAACTTTAGAACCACAAAACACACAAATTTTGTTGTTCACAAACATTTAATACGCAACAAAAGTTATCTATTCATGCATTTATTTCCGGGACGAACGGATTTTATAAAAAAAGGTTTGCCAGGGTAATGTTTCAAACGTTACTGCAGCAAAATGTTTTTCTCGAATAACTTTACAACTACAACTTGAACAAATTTTGCTATTAGTGAACAAATTACTCTTCACGATGAACTAATTATTTGTTTTACTCTCAACTCTCTAAAGCACAACATTGTATTACATTTTGCTGCGGTAACGCACATCTGAACGCGATGTGTTATTCATCGCGAAGAAAATAAAATTACGCACAAAATAAAAGATACACATTTTTTGATGAAGGTATTTTATATATAAATACCTATTACGATTAGATATTGTATATTGCCTTAATAAAGTCGATCGTGGTACGGCGGGCACGGAAACAAAGTATTATTATGTACTTAAAGTTAAAGTACGTTTACACGAAAGAACGTACAACACTTTATTGTTACGCCCAGTGACATCTCTCGGCATTGTGGGAAAGACTCGGCAGTTCTGTCTAATAATTTATTACACCGCCATCTATTGACATCTTACGGAACTACGTAGTGTGAGTACGCGAAGGGTAGAGAGAACGCTGGCACTTTCTTGAATCATCGTACTGTTTACATACCGGGTATAGCGTTACTAGAAAACTCTAGAAACGCTTTACCCGCGTATAAATAGAGCGCACGCGCACTGCCAAGTCAGTTTACAATCGTAAGCGGTCAAGTGTTCATCGAAGCGAACGGAAGCGGAAGTACTACGGAGTTTGAAGCAGTTACAGTGGAAAAGTGCAGTATAGTGTTTGTCGTGTTTTAAATTTAATTGTGTTTGAATAAAACGTGTTTTAGTCGGTAATATTGTTTGCATTCTTATCCGTCGAACCCAGCACGTAACATTATTATAAAGTACGGATGGCAACCTTAGTTAAGGTTGTCCTACACCAGGCTGTAATTATGACAGCACATAAGCCATACTACATTACAAATTATTTGGGTAGCAGCTGTGGGTACTAGGTTGATCGGCGATGACTTTTTGAAATTATGTGCGTATTATACTTAACCTTTTGACCGCCACAGCATAATACTAGCGCCGTGTCTCCTACGCCAGGCGATGATTAATGTACTTTTAAATAAGTGGAAAAAGAAACACAATCGTATTAATTTTGCCGACGGTGGCGGATGGACAAATTTTCGTTAGTCGGCTATACCCGACCATGGTGGTCAAAAGGTTTAATTATCGCTCGTTTTAACTGTGAAGGAAAACACCGTGAGGAAACCTGTATGTTTAAAGTTCTACATAATGTTCTCGAACATATGTGAAGTCTACCAACCTGCACTGGGCCAGCGTGGTGGACTATGGCCTAACCCTTCTCACATTGAGCAGAGGCCCGTGCCCAGCAGTGGGGCAGTTTAATACAGGGCTGATATGAGTAGAAGGCCCGTATACTCGGCAGAACTACTTTTAGCGACTCGGGTCTCGAACCCTCTACATGTCACCAGCAGTCTGAATATTTAAAGGACAACCAAAATAAAATTCACTGAATATGTAAAAACATAATATATTTCACTTAATCAAACATTTTTCACCTAATTTAAACATAATTTTGAAAGCAACAATTAACAATTATTTCTAACGAATAAAATGGCGATTTTTATTTCGATAACTTATATACCGACCGAGCATTCGGCCAATGTTCGGTACGATAGGCGAACATTCGGTACCGGATTTTTTTATGATGTCCTACTTTATTGCGAATGGTAGATGAATGCAGAGATAGCGACTAACCTAAATGTAGCTTCAGTAACTTAGTAAATTCACTAACTTACATATTTCGACGTTCATAAGTGTTACTTTGTGACCTGAATGAATAAATGATTTTTGACTTTGACTTCGATGGAGGATAAAATTAAAAACATGAGAGCAAGACATTGTCCAATTTGGAATATTATAATTTGTAGATCTGTCATGAAAATGTTTACGAAATATCACTGTCATTACTACGTATTATAAAATAAATTCTCCCGCCGCGTCTGCCTGTCTGTTTGCGATAAACTCGAAAACTACTGAACGGATTTTGATGCGGTTTTCACCAGTAGACAGTGATTAATGAGGAAGTTTTAGGTGTATAATTTGTTAAGGTTTTGTATTACCCGTGTGAAGCCAGAGCGGGTCGCTAATTAAAATACAGTCAGATAAATTTTTTTGCTTACGACAGCAGAATTAATTGACTTTTAAAATCTGGCTCCCAAACTATTATTTAATTAATAATTATGCATTTGTTAATAATTTAAACTAATTTGTAGCATAAATAGTGAGAGAGCTTACGTGAAAGAGAGTTATTATTCGAGCAATTGCTATTTGAATGTTTTCAAGTGATGTTATTTTGAGAACTATAGAAAAAGTCTCAATTGCAAAGTTTTTGAGTCTTCACCTAACATATCTGCTTTTTTAACCATAACAATTCCAACATTACATCTAAATTATAAATATAATTAGTGTGCTCAATGTTCTTAGTGTGGGCACTTTCGTGCGACTTCAGTACGGTGTGGCCACATTTGTTTTTTTTTTCGTGTATCCGAACATTCTTTAACCGAACATTCGACCGAATGTTCGTCAAACGAACATCAAATAGTAATTGAATTTAGACCAGAGCATGGAATAATACACGCTACGCTTCTACTAAATACGAATGAAATCTATACTTATATAAGGCTATTTAAAAAGTACTAATATTTCACCCGCGACTTATGTAAGTCTCTAACAAGTTTTGTTCTACCACTTTCATTTTTTTACAAACATACATATACATTGGTACTCCTATTATCCAAATCACTTGGCACCAGACCCCATTCGGATAATCAAGAATTCGAATAGACAGATCTTTTCGAAAAAAGGGCGTATATTTTTGGTAAGGTATGCATTTTATATTTGAAATTGAATGACATTACAACACAACATGTTACATACATATGGGATACATTTTCTCATCTCCTAATAACGTTTCCTCGAATGCGATTCGGATAGTTGGAGTTCGGATAATTGGAGTTCTACTGAATTGAAATTGGCTGCTCTAATCCCACGACTTGAGACTATACGCGGTCACAACAGAAAGCGGCGACGTAATCAAACTACACATCAAGGAGGCGTTGTGGGAGAGACGCTTGTAATTTTAATCTATTGACCGCCACGTCAAAAAATCAAAAGCGTGCTCTCGGCGCCAAGCTACGATTTCATCCATACCTACATAGTTTTTGTGATCTTATGCTAATATGGATGAAATAAATAGTAAGCAGTTCATATAATATAAATTGTGATGAGTCTAGCTACATAATTAACAACACAAATAAGAAAAACAATCTATATATATAAAACTCTTCCGTTACTGAGTGACTGACAGACAACGCACAGCCGAAACTACTGAACGCAAGAAGCTGAAATTTGACATGTATGTATGTTCCTTCGAGAGTGTAGGGGAGCACTAAGGGAGGATTTTTGGAAATTCCACCCTGAAGGGAGTGAAAGGGGTGAAACCCGATATTCACACGGGAACGGGACTTACGCGGGTGAAACCGCGGGAAAACTTCTAGTACTTTTATAAGATTGATTAGCGTTTAAGTCTGTCATGTAGTCGTGACCGGTCGAAAGGTTAAACTTGTTAACATATGTTTTTTTGGCAAATATTTTGTTTTGTAAAAAGTTGTAGAACAAAATTTGTTTAGTATAATGTAAAGAAGACTGGGTAAGATTATAAGTATTTTTCATTTTACCTTATATAATAAAGCTGAAGAGATGTTCGTTTGAACGTGCTGATCTCTGGAACTTCCAGACAGATTTGGAAAATTCTTTTTGCATTCGATAGCTGGATTCTTGAGAAAGGTTGTAGGGTGTATAACATCACGCTTTGAGGGAGTGGAGCCGTAATCATTAACGTGGGTAGCGCCGTCAGTTCCGCAATGAAGTGTGACCTTGGATACTATATCGGTGCTTCGAGAAAGAAATGGAGTATATGCCAAAATGCTCCTTTTCAGGAGACCAAAAACACGTTGAAATTAAACAACTTTAAACTTACGTATTTTGTCGCGTTGTTTATTTCAATGTTCTGAAGTGTACCATTTTAGTCTCTTCGTTAACATGGCTGCTGTAAAGCAACCGAAACGTCGGGGCAGAGTGTAAACTTAAATATAAATAGATTTAATTTATTTAAATAGCTTAAATTGCAGTAAAGGTTAATAATAGTAGTGTTAAAGTTGAATATTATGTAATAAAAGTGTTTGTAATTAACAACGCGACAAAATTCGTACAAGTAGTTTAATTTCAATGTATAACGTTCGCGTTAAAACATTTTTCATGAAATTATATCTTTCACAGCATTTGTGGCGAGTTGAAATATACTTATAACATTATTTTTAAGATAAAGTGTTTATACTGCGGTATTTTCGGAGTAGTTAAACTATTTTTTTTTGTTAATATCAACATTTTAAATCGGATTAAATATAATGACCACCAAAAATACTAATTGCACAGCAAAATATGCTTACTAAAATATATCATAACGAGCACTTATACGCCTCAAATCACTGCATTCTGTCTCGAAAGGGTTAGGTTATGTTAGGTTTCTTCTTAAACCTACCCAAAAATAGGAGCCCGTCGATTTAATTTGATCTCTTTAAAATATTTTAGTAAGCATATTTTGGTGTGCAATTAGTATTTTTGGTGGAACAAAGGAAAAAAAATACACAGGTCGAAAAACTGAATAAGGTTACATCATTAACAAATTTTCGGCAAAATGACTTTTACAACATATAATCTTTTAAGCGTCTATATCAGAAGCGCCGACTCGACAGTGTTCCATAATGTTATATTGATGAATCGAATATTTCCCTCCAAATATTTAATAATCGAATAATTAACAATCAAAAATCGTCATTTCTCGTACACACAATTGTCAATTGTCGTACATAGTGTTGCGCGATAACGAGATATTAAGAATCGATTGTATCGATATTGATTCGAAAATAAGCTGATACCGAACGTTCAAACAATCGAATAAACAGATCGATTGTTTGTCATCGATTCGATTGTCGGCACTCGTGATGGCGCATCACTAGGTTTATATAAAATATGTATATATATTTCTGCTTCCAAGGTTGGTCTGTACCCACCGCGTGGTAATCGATGTGGTTCGAATGATTTTCTACCAAAGCGGGTTAATTTGACCCATAATGTATCGCCGCTGATATTACTATACGGCCTAGGATTTTACTAAAATAATTTAGTATTATATTCAATCTACCACTAACACGCCTTCAGTGTGCTATGGTGAGCTTATCCAAGAAATGCGAGTGACATTGAACTATAAAGTTGTGTTGCTGAAAAAGCACAAGACATTAAATACGATTGTACTTTTGTAGCACTAGTTTGAACACGCGGCTTTGTTTGGGAAAAGCACATTTTTCTGAATGAAAAGTACCTTATGTCCTTTTCTGTACTCCTGACAACTTGTATGCGAAATTTGATAACAATCGGTCGAGTAGTTATGGCGTGGAAGCGTAACAAACAAACTAACATTCGCATTTATAATATTAGATAGGATTTATTTTATTTTATTGCATCTGTAACGAACATACGCCGTACAACCTAACTAATATTATAAATGCGAATGTGAGTTTGTTTGTTTATTACGCTATTACGCCTTAACTGCTCGACCGATCATCATGAAATTTCGCATACACGTTGTCAGAGGAACAGAAAGGACATAGGGTACCTTTCATCCAGAAAAATGTACTGTGTCGGAGGGAAGCCGCGGGCATAAACTAGTATTGAAGAGTCTGTTTGTTTAATTGCGCTAATCTTTGGAATCAGAAACCAGTCAGATTTGAAAAATTCTTTTTTCTTTTTATACCTCTTTTCTCGAGGAAGGTTATAGGCTATATAACATCAAGCTACGAGCCACGGGAGCAGAGCAGTAATCATAAGCGTGGGTAAAAGGGAATTGCTAGAATTTCATGTTTAAAAAAATGCTAGCCATTTGTGTTACAAATCTAACTAAGATAGAATGCTTGTGGTAGGAGTGGGTTCATATCGGTAGTGCAATAGGTGGGATTCAAACCCGCAACCTCTCGATCGCAAGCCCTATACCTACTTTACTAGGCTATTTATTCTCTAAATAGCAAACAGAGGTCTTTAAACCCACATTTTGTGATCTGATTTTAGGTCCTAAAACGTTTCTTCGTTTTGGTGAAATGACATAATTTGACGAGGTCACAAGATCGAAGCTTGCGTCATAACAACATTCTAGCTTTTATTGCTCCAAAAATCAATATACGCTATGCCAAAAAGTATAGACGCAAGATTTTTCTATATTGATTTCTAGAATGGAATTAAAACTAATAAAATATTGTATAAACCAATGACCGCCACGTAAAAAAAATCAAAAGCGTACTCTCGGCGTCAAGATAAAATTTCATCCTTTAATTTGTCATGTAACCGTGGCATGGTGGACACATTTTGCTTTGTCATGTATACATGACTGTGGCGGTCAAAAGGTTAAAGTAATTTAAATCTTTAATATTTATCGCAGCTTTGGTAGAAATCATTGCTTTTATAAATGCTGGGCTGTGGGGGAGAAATCCAGGGAGTCTGATTGATCTTGGAAAAACAATCGTTCAAACCTTTCATACAAACATCTTACTGAATAACATAACATAGACTCTATTGCCAAGATGTAGAGGTGCCAGCTGTATTTAGATGCTGACTTTCGTCTATTCCAACGAATTTCCAACTCTGTGCTGTTACTGAATTTCTTAACAGAAAAACCCAGTAATACTGCCAGAATCGGAAATCGAACCCACACCAGAAAAACGAGTCAGGCACAGTCGCTGTTTTTTATTCGGATCACAATCGAACATTCGAGAGAAGTTATTGACGAATAATATTTTGATTTATTTAAGTAGTAAATATTTTACTGAGTGGATTGAATAGATGCCATTTCTTTTCTTTATTAATTCTTGTTTTGTTAAAGTAATCAATAAAGGTGTAATTTATTCGAATATTTATCAACATTTCGAATACTTTCGAATCAGATTTGATAAGAACTATCGAAAGATCAATCGATTTTTGCACATTTAGTTAGTAATAATCCAACGACACTGCCCAATCTGGGAATGGATACCCAAACTGCAAGTAAGGTCACCCAGCGTCACTGAATTAGCGATACGGTTAATTTCGTATATGAAGACCATTAACATCTTTCATTTTAAAGACTTTCTATTCATCAACTGTAATTTTCTCGATAGCAACTTACTTTTTACTCCAATATTAATTTCCGTTGTATTTTCATTATTATTATCATTAATAGAATCACTATTATTATTATTTAAATTATTTTCTTTATCATTAATATTTAAATTGCCAAACACATCACTTAATTTTGTATCACTAGATTGTATATTAATATCAGATTTATCAATCTCTCGACATTTTTTCAAATTCAAATCGTGCAACCGATTTAATTTGTTAAATTTTGGACTTATTTTTACGTGGCTATGTATGTAAGTATTTTGAACCTTTTCTGTGTATTGCTTGATGTTTTCAATATTGATCTGCGCTTTATTATTTATGTTATCGTCTATATAATGATTAGGTTTGGATAATTCAACATCTTCATTGCTAGCGTTATTATTAAATTTCTTAGGTGTATGTAAGTCTGATTTAGCATGAAGTATCTCAAAAACTGCTGTATCGTTTGCAATATTACTGATATTTACTATATCTTTATTAGATTGTGGACTATTTTCAGCTCGTTTAGCTTGTCTTTGCTTATAAAAATCTTTCCAATATTTCATTTTCTCATCACTCAAGATTGTTTCTTGTATTTTTGGATTAACATTTTTTATATCTTTAATATAATTTCTATTATTAACAGCTCCACAACTACTATTATCATTAACTGTATTATTACTATCATTATTAATAATACTATTATCAAATGAATTATTGCCTACGCTAAAATTACTGCGAACGTTAGTGTTATTATTTAGTAGCTTATGCAAGAGGCCGCGGCCCCTACCGCTTCTTGAACTAAAATTACTATTACTATTAACTAAACTACTAAACTTGACTAAGCTTTGGTTATAACTAGAATAACTTGCTTCGGATACAATATCCCTCGTTTTATTAACTAAATTAATAATACTATCATTACTCAATGACTTAGTAACGCCACTAGAATAGTTTTTAGTATTACTATTGTCTTTAGTACTATGATTGTCATTTAAAAATACTAAATTACTAATTGGAGTAATTTGTGCGGTGTTACAGTCAGAGCCTTGAGTGACACAAACATTTATCTTATCTATGCTATCGTGATATTTATACTCTGTATCATTTTTTAATCTGTTATTAATTGAAGATTTACTAATTATTTTTCTATCACTAATAATTGTATCTTTTTTATAATTAGAATTTAAATTGGTAACCATTACAGTGTCTCCTATTAGACTATCATATATATTATCATTAATATCATTATCACTATCACCAGACCAATCACTATCATTCGTATCATACTCAACATTATCATTAACGCTATCAAAACTAGGCTTGTGTTGCCCACTACCCATCAAACGTTGCCCACAATCTATCAAATTTTGCCCATCCTCAATCCCACTTTCCCCAGACCTCCCCACCACGTTTTTCATCGAGTCCCACGCGTGGAGATACACACCCGCCTAAGCGAACAGTGCGTTTGGATCAGCCGTAGTGATCTCACAGACAAATTGATCCTGTTCTATTGGTTTCTTGATCCAGCGGCCAAGCTTGGCCTTCTCAAAAGCGTCGATCAGACGATTCTTTGCGAGCTGTAAAAGAAAAGAGATTATGTTATTATAATAATGTTATAAAAATTCCTGTATAAAAGCTGTCCCACTGCTGGGCACGGGCGTCTGCTCACTGTGAGAAGGGTTAGGCCATAGTACGGCACGCTGGCCTAGTGCGGGTTGGCGAAATTAACATATCTTCGAGAACATTATGGAGAACTCTCAGACATGCAGGTTTCCTCACGATGTTTTCCTTCGCCGTTAAAGCGAGCGATAATTAACTATTTAATACGCACATAACTTCAAAAAGTCATAGGCGTGCCAGGTCACAAGGCGTATACACTCTTAAGACATGTTGTTAAATATGACAGTTCTTTGTGTCCGTTGTTTGAATGTTTGTAAGCTCCCCCGCGACATATGAATTATTCTTACTGCGTGAGCTGTCGCCTACAAGAAAAATCGTATCTATACAAATAAATGATGAAAGACCATACGATACGATACGGTTGATGGTTCGATCCCCGCACAAGTCAAACATTTATAATATTATATTATTATTATATTATATTATTATATATATATTATATTTGTGTGCATGAACATGGATGTTTGTCTTGGTCTGGGTATTTCTATGTATAATATATACGTAATTACAAAAAAAAAGTATATATGTATGTTTATCCATTGTCTAGTACCCATAGTACAAGCTCTGCTTAGTTTGGGCTAGATGGTGTTGTGTGTATGTGGTAGAATATTATATTATTATTATATTAAATAAAATTAAACTGTTTGTAATGCAATGTAAGCTTTTTAGAGTTCGATAAAACTATTATACAACAGCTTTGTCCGTCCGTCTGTTATACAAATATCAACTCGAGAACCGTAAGAGCTAGAGACTCGCGGTCAACGACATTCGACTCAACATAGTCGATATACACTCTAAATTACTATGACCTTTGACCTCTGACCTCAAGGTCACGTGATACCATCTTTCAACTCAAGAACCGTAAGAGCTAGAGACTCGCGGTCAACGCCATTCGACTCAGCATAGTCGATACACCCCCGAAATGTCTAGGACCTTTGACCTCTGGTCACGTGATCAAATTTTTTTGAACTCTGAGATTTACGGCAATTTATTGCCGTTTCTCACTTGTTACTAAATGCATATGAAAGTATATACAGTACTTATATAAAAAAATCTATTTTGACATTTTAGTCTGTTTCTTTGTTCCGGCTAATCTCCGAAACGGCTGGACCGATATCAACGGGACTTTCACTGGTAGATTGCTGATGTTATAAGGAGTAACTTCTAAAAATCTACGATAACATTTCCGTGTGAATATTGACAAACTTTAATTACTCACTTTATTATTCGTTCTAATTGTAATAGATTTTATATTTTTATTTTTTATTTTTATTTGCTATACTTACCTAATTTTATTATTATGATTTATTAGTAATATAACATTTACAATATATTTACATTATTAATTTTATATTTCTATTTGATTGTTAAAATTTCCTGGATTTTGATATAATTTAATTAATTTAATTTTAAATTTTAATTGTTAAACTTAACTTTAATATTATATATTTCGTCACTTTCAATATTTATGTTTGTTTCTTACGTCATATTATTTATGTAATGTTTAAAATGTAATGCATGCTGAATTCACCTGTAATTATTGAAATTAAACTGCTATATACGGATAATATTAGTAATTAGTTATACAATTGGTTAGACTCAAAATGTTTGTCTTAAGTGTATGTGATATTGTAGTAACTGTTGGTGAATCTTAATAAATAAATAAATAAATAAATAAACTTAGGCAAAAAAAAAAAAACACCACACAGACGAAGTGACGGGTAACAGCTAGTTATAATTAAACTTACCTGATAAGTAGGACACAGTTGCTTCGCGTCGTTGTACAGCAGGCCTTGGAGGCACGGCGGTAGGGTAGCGGGTTCGACGTCCATCTCCGTATCCTGTAACATAGTAACATGCGAGTCCACCTCGCGGGAAACGTATTAGTATATCACAGAATTGTGTAACATCACGCCATCTCCTAGAGTAGGCAGACGTATAACACCATTATTTATATATAATAATAGCAGCCCTGTATTAGACTGTCCCACTGCTGGACACGGGCCTCTTCACAGTGTGAGAAGGGTTAGGCCATAGTCCATCAAGCTGGCTCAGTGCGGGTTGGCAGACTTCATATATCTTCGAGAACATTATTGAATTGAAAACACAAAATAAGTTAAATAAAAATGCATACTTTTCTATTCCTCTTGTTTGACTTATTAAAATATATTAAGTTACAATTATCACAGTTCTCATACCGAGAAGAGGCCTGTGTCTAGCAGTGGGACAGTTTAATACAGGGATGATATTGTATATATTTTATTTTTTTATTATTTTGTGTAGTAATTATACACGTTGTTTAATATAATTTAAACTAAAAATTGATTTCTTGTAATGCACATTATAAATAAAACGTTTCATCCGGATTTATGTTGTGTTATTTTACTTTAATCTTGATAGCCAAATCTTAATATCGATTTATTTGACAAGCCTGCTCGATACTTTGAATTTCAATTAAGAGGACGTAAGGAACATCACTATTGGTGCACATTTATTTTGACATTTTATATCGTCGTGAAATATCCAACTTCATGGGCGTGAGTCTGATGCCATCTGTTACAGGACCCAAGCTATATTTGACGGAGTATAGCAATTGGCATACATATGTAAAGGTTCAGATCCAGCGACAGTTAGCACTCCGTGGCAGGTTTAGTCGGCAGGACCTAAGACTTTCCATCTTTCATTGTGTGAGTCCAACATACCCTCTCTGACAATACTCATCCATCTCCGCGGGTAATGGGCTCCCCAGAGAGAGAGATGGGTATTGTCTGGTACCTAAATTAGGTTAAAAGTTCGAATTCCAAGGTTTTATATAATATTTATATAATAAAATAGTTGATACGTTTTCAAGCCTTAACTACTCGACCGATCATAATAAAATTTTGCATACACATTGCCAGGGGACACAAAAGGACACAGGGTACTTTTCATCCAGAAATGAGTGCTTTTCCGATGGATAGACATTTATTAAAATTATTTACTTAAACGCAAGTGAAGCCGCGAGAAGAAACTAGTTTGTCCATTCATAACAACACTCAATCGATAACCCCCGTAATATAAATAGAGACATTAGAGACACTGCATATAGCATGGTGTTACTTCTTGATTAACCTGACATAGCTGTGTCTACTTTATATCACAGAAGACATTCCAAGGAGACACCATCAAGCTACCTACCGTGAACCACATAGGAGGGTAACAAGCACACAGTCTGCGTGGTAAGCAGATACCGTAGCCTATGGGAAGGGGAGCAGTGAAAGGGGTGGGAGAAGTAACGGGGATTAGACCTTCGACACGCTTAGTTTCTTGCAGGTTTCTTCCCATAGGCTCAACTCTTTGCCTGAACCTAGCAACTAACATACATGTAGCTTCAGTAACTTAGTAAACTCACTAACCTATATATTTTGACGTTCATAAGTGTTACTTTGTGACCTAAATTAATCAATGGTTTTTGACTTTGGCAGTGAAGAAATGCACCAGTACGTATACTGGTAAACTGGAAGGTATTTAAAAGGATTGAGGAGGAGATTGAACCGCTGGCCCTTTCAGTCACTTACAAACCGCACCAATACGTATAATAATAATGACCTCCAGATCGAATTTCGATAGCGACGACAAATCTTAACGGAGACTGGCCATCGCAGAGATATTATAGTGCACAGGTGTGTGGAAACAAGTGCACTTTCTGTTCCCTCACTCTCATAGTGCGATGGGACGTCGCCAACACAACCGGAGAGAGATCAGGCTCAGAACCAACGGCTTTACGTGCGAGGGAGCCTGGTGGTAAAATACTGCCAACTCTCTCTGGGCTGACATTCGAGAATTTTTGGTAGACTTACCACGGATGGCGCGGCAGATTTCTGCTTGCAACCATACAGCTAGATCATATTATTATAATATTATACAGAGTGATTTTTAAATCATGTGATTCCTTTTAACCACGAATTCTACTGGTGATATAGAATAACTCTGATCATATATTTTTTTACTAGAATTATGTTTTTGGAGAAATTAATGTACGAATTTTTTTCGTGAAATTGTTTCGTATAGTCCTATGTTATCCACCCGAAAACATCTTAATATTTTAATAATTAAAATAATAACCTAACAATAACTGATGTCGTAAATAATAAGGGACAATAAAAAGGACCGCCCGTTATTATTTACGACATTAATTATTGATATATATATTTTTTTAATAACTAAATTTAAAATTGCCTCGGGTGGTTAACATATGACTATCTGAAACCATTTCACGAAAAAAAAGGGTAAATTAATTTTTCCAAATAAATAATTCGAATAAAATAATATATGTCAAGGTTATTCTATACCACCAGTAGAATGAGTGGTTAAAAGGAATTACACGATTTCAAAATCACCCTGTATATTCAACCGACCATCATGAAATTTCACATACACGTTGTCATGGGTACAGAAAAGGTCATAGGGTGCCTTTCATCCAGAAAAAAGTAGTGTTGTTCTACAACAGTTAGTACTGTATATTTTTCGTTATTACCTAATACTTTAAACAGCGACTTAACTCGAAATTTGGAAAATAGACAATTTGAACTCTAATGTTATACACTATTAGAGTTCAAATTGCCTAACTTTCAAATTTTGAGGCACGTCTCTATTTTATTAAGAGTGCGACATGCAAACGACGCAAGGGCAGAAGCTAGTTCCCCCATCAAGAACCACGCATCCCCTTTTAGGGTGTTGTAAGGACCTTGAAAGGGCCATAAAAACAATAGTTTATATTGAATCGCTACGCTCATTCGATGCCAGACGGTCTAAAGATGCGTCGCGATGAGGTGAAACACGTGTCTACTAATACTGCAAGTTGAAATACGCCTGGATCACATGTCGTGGCTGTCCGTATCCAGAGCAGTACAGTATTGTCAACCTTTTTCTATTGCAATAGTTGTGGTGGGCAATCCGAGAGTGCGGGGCGGGTTCCTCACTTTCCAAAAATGTTACAGGAATAGTTTACCTGTGGCACTTGCGGCAGTCTCTTGACTAAGTACTGCCACCTAGCGAACATACTTTGCTTGCACAGCAGCGATGGCTGGCCGCTCTCCAGTTTCCCCGTCGTCGCATTTATTACTTCTGGAAGCTGGAATGTTATATAAGTAACATATATCTATACTAATATTATATTTTTTTTGTTTGTGTGTACCTAATGATTTAACTCAGAAAGTATTCAAACGATTTTAATCTATATACATATATATAAAACTGTTCTGTTACTGAGTGACTGACAGACAACGCACAGCCGAAACTACTGAACGCAAGAAGCTAAAATTTGGCATGTATGTTCCTTGGAGAGTGTAGGGGAGCACTAAGAGACGATTTTTGGAAATTCCACCCCGAAGGGGGTGAAAGGGGTGCCACCCGATATTCACACGGGAACGGGACTTACGCGGGTGCAACCGCGGTAAAACTACTAGTAATTCATATACCCTTAGAAAGCTATATTATCACCGAGTAAAATTAAAAGGCCAATTTTTTTTTTAAAGCGTTTTGTTTACGTAACCTTACCAATTATTACGCGAGCGAAAGTTAGTATTCTAGGTCCTAACTAATATTAAAAATTCGAATGTAAATTGTGTTTTTGATAACCCGTAAGTCAGTATTCGAACACTGAAGGCCTTATCCAAATGTTAATTTACCATGATATGGTCTTTTTAAAATAGGATAGGATTACTTAATTGTACATGTGAAGTGTAACGAATTTGATTTGTAAAATACTGAAAATATAATATGTTTGATTTGGACATTTATACAGCACTCAAAAGAAACCTTTTTGTGAAAACTGTAGCAAAAGAAGGGAGTAATTTTAATTTTAAAAAATAAGAATATTTTAACGTCACATATCACTTTTTTTAGTGAAAGTATAGGTTAGTCGTATCAAGAAGTCAAAGCGCTGGCTGAAGATAGGACATTATGGAAGAGACTCCACCGACAAGAGCTTGGCTCTTAAATCGCAGAGAGAATTTTTTTTGGTATAATAATTTATATTTTATATTTGGACTAGTAGTTTTACCGCGGTTTTACCCGCGTAAATCCCGTTCGCGTGTGAATATCGGGTTTCACCGCTTTCACTCCTTTCAGGGTGGAATTTCCAAAAATCCTCCCTTAGTGCTCCCCTACACTCTCGAAGGAACATACATACATGTCAAATTTCAGCTTCTTGCGTTCAGTAGTTTCGGCTGTGCGTTGTCTGTCAGTCACTCAGTAACGGAAGAGTTTTATATACATATATAGATATGAGAAAAGTGGGGTCGTATTGGGAATGTCTCGCTATCTCCCTCGCACAGCTGCGGTTCAATAGCGTTTACGTCATAGTTTGTATCGTGCATCCTTTTCCTGTCATTTGAAAATCTCCCCTTACTACCAGATTTGAAACGCTTGTACTTATCTGATTCATTTTCAAGTAATTTCAACAATTCTTTTTAATTTAGTGTTTGGGTAAAGTAACAATTTGGCTCAAATAATAAAAAAAGAATTGTCTCATCTACCTATATATTGTTCATATGAAGTGTATTCAAAATAAATGAATATTTTAGGTAAAATACGGGTGATCCCTTCTTTTCGCATAATGCTTTTTTTCTTAATATCCTTTGGCATAAACGTTGGTGAACCTAAATAAATAAATAAAAAATAAAATAACATTTTGGTATAATAATACTTTACCATAATTTTTTTCTCACACAGTCAATCTGGCGAGGTCCTTACCTGGCCTTGTGTGCGAAGCCAGTAATTAGTTACAACCCGACAAATAGGTTCGTTAAGTTGCCGCGAGGTGGCCCTTAGGCATGTGATAATATGCAATTTAATTTTTTTTATTATATTCGATGCAGTCTTTGGGGTACTGCCGATAGAAGTGAAAACTAAGTAACTTGTGAATTGTATCGTCGAGCTATTAGATTATAATTTTCGAATTTTGATTGCGTTCGGTGACGATGACGCGAGTTCTATGATTTTCGTTCACCCAAAAAGTGCTTAACGAGCCTAAAGAAGTTTTAACTTCAAAAATTATGCGTAATATGATATGCGTAAATATAATTAGGATAAAAAAAAAGTATGGCATGTTATATTCTATCTTAAAATTTTATGCAAATGGATAGAAAACCGTAAAATACATACATAGAATGTTGGAATCGTATATTACAAATTTTAGAGATATCGATATATTTGCTTGCTCGTAATTACAATTCTTCTCCCTTAGCCTTTATTATTCCCAAGTCACTTGGGGTCGGCTTTTCTAGTCTAACCGGATTTGACTGGATATCAGTTTTTACACGGAGCGGCTGCCACCTGACCTCCGCAACCCGAAGACTAACGATGCTCTAAGGTTAGACCAGTGTCAGGATATTAGAGGGTACTGACTTTTCCAATAACGACTGCCATAGATGTTCATGACAGCCGGGACCGACGGCTTAACGTGGTCTCCGAGGCACGGAGCAGGCGATAATTGTCAATCAATACGCACATCATTTCGAAAAGTCATATAACTTCCGAAAGTCAGGGGTGCGCGACGTGAGTTCGAACCCGAGACTCTGCATTGCAGTCTGTTGGTCTTCCCACTGAGCTATCGCTGCTATTGCTCGAAATTACAATTAATGTTTTTAAATCGTTCTGTACGACATAATTATATGCAACGCTGACGCTAGGGTCATGGGATCCCAGTGCTCGTGCTCTCTATAGAGAAATAGCAGAAAGGTTAATCGACGCTGCCATTCAACGTCTTCTGGGCACACTACCAGTCGACTGTGATGTAGAGGAATTTTATGATGATTAGAAGCTTTTAAATCTTCCTTTTTATTTCTGTTTTATAATATTTTAAATAATTGTGTTTAGGTATATGTACACAGGTGATAATGTATGTATGGCCTCGATGACGTAGTGGTTAGTGTAACCGACTGCCACGCCTGAGGTCGCGGGTTCGATTCCCGCACAAGTCAAACATTTGTGTGCATGAACATGGATGTTTGTCTTGGTCTGGGTGTTTCTATGAATAATATGTAAGTATTTACAAAAAAAAATGTATATATGTATGTTTATCCATTGTCTAGTACCCGTAGTACAAGCTCTGCTTAGTTTGGGCTAGATGGTGTTGTGTGTATGTGGTAGAATATTATTATTATTATTATCTTATCTTAGCTGAAATTGTAATTTTATATTATTTTATTAATTTTCATCATTTTATATTTAAATTCTAATTTATATTTAATGTAAATGAATTCGTTGTTTGGCGACAAATCAATTTCTATTTATAAATCTATTAATTTTCAAATTTGAATTTTTGTATTGTTTAGTTTATGTCTAAGGAAATTGTTTTTCATATTGATTTATAAATTATTGTCAGTCTAGTGGCACCCATTGTAATAAAAATAATTTATTTTCACACCACAATACAGTTGAAGTAGGTACATTTGATATCAGACATAAATTTTATTGACTTAGAAGTACTGTGGGAGACTGGTGCCTAAGGTAGACGGAGAGTCTGTGTTTCAGGACACCAGGTCCCCACCTCACGGACAAGTTACATTAAAAATAATAATAAAAAATACAATAAAAAACGAACAAATAGAACTTATTGGTGCGGTAAGATAATTTTAGGTTTTACATGTTAATTATAATTGTATTATAATATGGATAATGCAATGGGTTGGAGCATTGCTATTGATATGTTGTTATATTTATGCCCAATGTATATGTTGTAGCTGTTTATTATTCCTTAGTAAATACAATGAAATACTGAAAATTTAATTCAGTTGTGTGGTGTTTGGGATTAGGGGCTACTCACCGGTGTAGTGGCGCACCAGCACACACTGAATGAAGGCGCTCGGGCCGGGGTTCGAGCCTCGGTGCTGGCAGCGCGCGCCAACAGCGGCCTGTGGAGACGAAATGGTGGCGGCAGAGATGATATATACGCTTCTATACGCCCGCATATTGCTCTGGAAGAGAAAAATATACATATACTCACAGCTTATATCCCCAAACGGGGTATCTATATATTAATACGTGAAGCAAAAACTTTGTGCCCCGTTTTACGAAAATTGCGCGGACGGAGGAGTATGAAATTTGGCACAGTTAAAGTTTATATGGAGAAGGAGTGGCGAATCCTAATATTTATACAAAATATGCATTAGAAATAGATTAAATTAATGAAAAAACACTACACGCACACAAGTCATAACCATGCATTTGACACACGCAGTCAAGCGCGTAACTATGGTTAGATATATCAATATATAATGACATATATCAGCAATATCTTACAAGCAAACTTTGGTCGAATTTCGAGCACTAGACAAAAATTTTTTTTTTTTACTTATTGGAATGCATTACGCATACCCCTCTGCGGGGACGGGCGGAGGGGTTATGTCAGACTCGCCGGGGTAAAAGAATGATGGTGAAGATGATAATGTACCGCCCGGAATACCGACTAAACCTACCACGGTGTTCCTCGACAAAACCACTATCGACGGGGCCGCGCGAATCACTTGCGCATGCGGTCGCGACCCCGTCGAGGTTTCGGCCCGCCGTATGAAACGGCAGGCCACTACACGAAGAGGCCTACCTATTAGGCAGAACTCCCCCCAAACCCTACTGTCTCCCTCCTAGAGGGAAGACGGACTCGAAACAGAGGCGCGCATGGGAACACGCACGCCGCCTCTCGGACCTGGTGCTGAACGGGTGGTGGGCAGACCCACAAAGCCCACCACCCCCAGGTCAAACCTCAGGGTGGCTGGAGGTCATCTCGCGCCCTTCGGCGCCCGGTTCTGCGGTTGGGGAGAGGGTTTAACCGCACCCTCTCCCGCTCCGCCGCCTCCTTGATGGCGGGCGATAATTAACTATTAATAACCCACATAACTTAGAAAGGTCAGAGGTGCGCGCTTTTTGATCGAACTGGAAACTTCTGCGTGGCAGTCCAATGTCTAGTCCACCACGTCCACGTCCAATCCACTAGGCTATCGCTGCTTCAAATAAAGTCGAAAACAAAGTCCCCCACCCCGTCTGTCTGTCTGGTTGTTCGCGATAAACTCAAAAACTGCTTAACGTATTTTCATGCGAATTTCACTAATAGACAGGGTGATTCATGAGGAAGGTTTAAGTAATAATAATAATAATATATTATTTATTGCAACAAGAAGTTTATACATTTACAGTGTGAGCCCTGATTCCCAAACTAGCGTGAGCTGTATGTTGGGAAACAGTCCTTCCCAAAAACAAATTATAAAAAATTGTTACAATAATATAAGCAAGATACATAGACTTGAGCTAACTTAAAAAAATAAAATTAAAATTAGTTAGTTAACTAAAGTAGTCAGTAAACAAGTTTACGAGTGAATTTAGTGGTGGTAGCATATATGTGTATGTGTGTGTACATGTGTGTGTGCGTGTGTGCGCGAGTGTATCGTGAGGGTGCGCGCGCGCGTGTGCGTTTTTGTGTGTATAAATGTATGTATTTGCGTGCGTGCGTCCGTGCGTGTGCGTGTGCGTGTGCGTGTGTGTGTGTGTGTGTGTGTGTGTGCGTGTGTACAGTGTGCTTATGTTACGATTAGTAATAAGTTTTCCACATTATTGTAGTCAAAATTCTTAAGCCAAAGTTTAATAGTGTTTTTAATATAATACTCTACCACATACACACAACACCATCTAGCCCAAAATAAGCAGAGCTTGTACTATGGGTACTAGACAATGGATAAACATACAGCCTTGGCCAAAAGTATTAGGCACCCCCAATATAGTTATCACACACCTGTGGTATTTGAACAATTAAACAATATTCTATAGAACTGCGATACCGGTGTCATAAAACACTATTTAAGACAATAGGCGGCATTTTTTAAACAGTCGTAAAACATCTGGTGCGTCAATAATAAAATTTTATTTTTCCAAAATTTATTTTTAATGTTTCGTCAGTTACCATTTGGAAGTCTTAGTGTAAAGACAGTGCATTTGTGGTTTTGTGAATTAATTGAGAAGAAATTCATTTGAAAATGCCAAAACGAAACGAAATTAGTATTGAAAATCGTGTAAAAATTCAACTTTTACATGAGCAAGGCAAGACTCAAAAAGAAATCGCGAAGTTGGTGAAATGTTCGCGATGCGCCGTTCAATCTGCTATCAAACGTTTTGTTGAGACTGGCTGTCATGCAAATAAACCAAGAACAGGCAGAAAACGCGGGACTACTAGCCGTCAGGACAGAAAACTTATCCGAGAGTCTGTGAAAGATAGAAAAAAAACTTCTTCGGAGCTTGCTGTGGCTTTAACTGAAGAGACTGGACATCCCATAAGCGCACGAACTGCAAGACGAAGGCTAGTAGAAGCCGGCTTAAAAGGTTGCAAAGCTAGGAAGAAGCCGTGGCTATCCGCAGACAATAAAAGAAAACGACTTGATTGGGCTCTGAGACACCAACATTTCACAGAAGAGGATTGGTCTAATGTGCTGTGGTCTGACGAATCAAACTTTGAGGTAAGTTTTTTTAGTGAAGTCTATACCACAATTACAACGATCATTGTTGTGTTTGTCTTCAAACTCAAATGTTATAAAAGTTTGTAATGTGTGCTTTTTTTTGGAATCTACAGGTATTTGGAACACCAGGTGTGACGTTTGTGTGGCGACGCAAAGGCGAAGAATATCACCCAGATTGCGTAGTACCAACCATAAAACACGGCGGAGGCAGTGTAATGATTTGGGGTTGCATGGCCGCGGATGGAGTCGGCAAAATGTTTGTTTGCGAAGGTCGCATGAACAGTGAAAAATACATTAATGTACTGGAAACTGCTCTCGTACCTTCGCTTTCGTGTATTTTTGGTGACACTAACTTAAATGGTGTGAAATTCCAACAAGACAATGCTCCGTGTCACAAGTCAGCTACTACGATGCGCTGGTTTACTGAAAATTGTATTGATCTGTTAGATTGGCCTGCCCAGTCCCCGGATCTAAATCCTATTGAACATTTGTGGAGTATTTTGAAGAGAAAAATAAAAGAGCACTCGATAACATCAAAAACTGCTTTAAAAAACGCGTTAGTGCAAGATTGGGATGCAATTTCTCCAGAGGAATGTGCGAAACTTGTACGTAGTATGCCCCACAGAGTTGCTGCTGTCATAAAATCAAAGGGTGGCCCAACAAAATATTGATGTTTTTACAATATTCTAATGGAAATAAAGTACTTTAATCATTATATTTAGTTTTATTTCTCTCTAAGCCTGAAATATGCAGTAATTTATAGGGTGCCTAATACTTTTGGCCAAGGCTGAACATATATACTTCTTTTTTGTAAATACATACATATTATACATAGAAACACCCAAACGAAGACAAACATCCATATTCATGCACACACATGTTTGACTTGTGCGGGAATCGAAGCCGCGACCTCAGGCGTGGCAGTCGGTTACATGAACCACTACGCCATCGAGGCCGACTGATTTTGTAATTTGTTAAAGACTTGGTTTTATGCGTTAGATTAAGTTTAATGTACGGTTTAGGTGCAAGTGTAATATTTGTTAAGGTTTTATACTACCCGTGCGAAGTCAGGGCTAGTCGTTAGTAAAATTATAAGAGCAGCGATAGCTCAGTGGGGAGACCAACAGACTGCAATGCAGAGCGTCTCGGGTTCAAACCCACGTCGCGTACCTTTGACTTTCGGAAGTTATATGACCTTTCGAAATTATGTGCGTATTGATTGACAATTATCGCCTGCTCCGTGCCTCGGAGAGCACGTTAAGCCGTCGGTCCCGGCTGCCATGAACATCTAGTGCATTCGTTATTGGGAGAGCGTCGACACAAATGACCCACTGGGTCGAAGTGTCGCCGGTCTGCACTTACTGGCATACATAAGATAAGATAAGATAGTAAAATTATAATATACGTCGAGTTATTAAGTAAACCTGTGCAGTTATCCAACAGGAACGCCATTACGAAAGTTTAGAACAGGTTAGTGTATAATTACCTATAACTGACTGTTATGCATGCGCGCCGATCGAAAGTGGTTTGAACCAATATAGTAGGTACCTAGATTGCTTAACTATAGGTATATCTGAGGTGTTTACATACACTCACGCCTACATAGCTACGAGATACTGAGAGCTGCGCTTTGATCTATAATCTATATATATAAAACTCTTCCGTTACTGAGTGACTGACAGACAACGCACAGCCGAAACTACTGAACGCAAGAAGCTGAAATTTGGCATGTATGTTCCTTCGAGAGTGTAGGGGAGCACTAAGAGAGGATTTTTGGAAATTCCACCCTGAAGGGGGTGAAAGGGCTGAAACCCGATATTTACACGGGAACGCGACTTACGCAGGTGAAACCGCGGGAAAACTACTAGTAATATTATAAAGCTGATGAGTTTGTTTAGTTGAACGCGCTAATCTCACGAACCACTGGTTCGAATTGAAAAATTATTTCAGTGTTGGATAGCCTATTTATCGAGAAAGGCTATAGGCTATATAACATCATGGTACGACCTACGGGGGCGGCGCAGTAACCATAAACCACTAGCTAGTGCATATACAAAAATGTCGTATCACGGTGTTTGTGGTCGCACACCTCCGAAACGGCTCAACCGATTTTTATGATTTTTACATATATATGTACATACATACATAGATTCACGCCTGTTTCCTAGAGGGGTAGGCAGAGACTACGGATTTCCATTTGCTACGATCCTGACACACTTCTCTGGCTTCATTCACTTTCATCACATTCCTCATACACGCCCGTCGGTTCAAGGTGCTCTTAACCTGGCCTTTGTCCAGAACGCCTCCGATCTGATCAAGAAACGTTCGCCTAGGTCTTGCGACTGTTCCATTCACACTAGCCTTATAAACTTTCTTAGTCAGTCTTTCCTCGTTTCTCTTTTTTTAATATGTATAATTTTTTTAAGTGGCTAGTTTGAATGGAACAGTCGCAAGAGGAAGACCTAGGCGAACGTTTCTCGATCAGATCGGCGGCGTTCTGGACAAAGGCCAGCTTAAGAGCACCCTGAACCGACGGGCGTGTATGAGGAATGTGATGAAAGTGAATGAAGCCAGAGAAGTGTGTCAGGATCGTAGCAAATAGAAATCCGTAGTCTCTGCCTACCCCTCTGGGAAACAAGCGTGAATCTATGTATGTATGTAAAAAAAGAATGTGTATGCCCTCGCCGAAAAGGGTCAGCACCTCAGCATTAGCTGGGCACCCAAATTGAGTGCACCAGAACTTTATGGAGAACTCTCAGACATGCAGGATTCCTCATGATTTCCTTTGCTTGCCTTTTAAAAGAACAAATAGAATTAGCACTTGGCCAATAAATCTTTTTTGCACCCTTAGTCGTTATAAGGCGTATCGATGCGTGTACATTACGTCTTAGTGCCCCTTCTCTTAACGCAGCCCGACTCAATGTGCGAAGGGACGACGCAAACCATTGCATCTAAACCACGCACCTAGTAAACTCACTGTCTAATATAATAAAGTGCTATTTTCTAGAACATTTCAAAATACGAAAAATAAACATTTTGAGAAATAATAAGTATTCGGCATTTAAAATATAATTTATCGAGAAATATAAAGGATTCTAAATTTAAAAATATTATCGATTTGCGAAGGAATATATACACTAAAATTAAAATTTTAAGAAATAATTACAATTCTAGATTTAAAATATTTTCTTTTTGAGAAGGAATAAGTAACTATTCTAAAATAAAAAATAACAATTTTAAGAAATAAGAATAGAATTTGTTTTAAGATTGACTTTTTTTTAATGATTTGGTAGATTTTTGTTTTCATTTTATTGATGTTAATGCTTTGGGTAGTTTTTAGTGTGTAGTTATTGTGTTATCATGCAGTCTATGGTGCCGCTAGCTTGTTTGCTGTCAGTTATACGTAAGTAAACATTAATTAATAATACATATTCATAGATTTTAATTAGGTACTATGTGTTGAAGAATTTACAAGCATTCAAACCAAGAACACAAAGACTCTAAAGTAATTTATGGATCACACAATTTTTTGTCGCACGTAGGAATCAAGGCCGTTCCCGGCGCAGCCGCAGTGGCGGTTCAACTTCTTTAACCACTACGCCATCTGTGCAGACACAGTGAAGGATCAGCACAGACAGGACTGTTGTCACCAAAAGTTCTGTTTTTGGGTCTATCACCCCAAAGACGAGAACTGTTGTTCGAACAAATCGATCAGAATAATTGTGACATGTGTCATGACGCCAATCTGACGACTCGATGGCGTAGTGGTTAGTGTAACCGACTGGCACACCTGAGGTCGCGGGTTCGATTCCCGCACAAGTCAAACATTTGTGTGCATGAACATGGATGTTTGTCTTGGTCTGAGTGTTTCTATGTATAATATGTATGTATTTACAAAAAAAAGTATATAGTAATATGTATTGAAATTAAACTGCTATATACGGATTTTATCGCGTTGTTTATTTGACACTTTATTACAACATTTTGAAAATTGTTACTCTACTACTACTATTAAACTTTACTAATTTTTAAGCTAATTAAATTATTATTAAACTATTTAGATTTAATTTATTTTACACTTTCCCCGACGTTTCGGTTGCTTTTCAGCAGCCATGGTCACGGGGAGACTAAGATGGCAGTTGTCTCAATGTTCCAGTGTAGTTATTTCAAAGTACCCGAACATAATTTAATCATTAGTGTTTCTATTTACGCAGAATGCGAAATCTATATAGCAGTTTAATTTCAATGAATAATATTCGCGTAAATAGAAGACAATATTAGTAATATGTATGTTTATCCATTGTCTAGTACCCAATACCCATAGTACAAGCTCTGCTTAGTTTGGGCTGATGGTGTTGCGTGTATGTGATAGAATCTCGTGAAAGCTCAAGGTCATAGAAAGATGAACAAATTAAATATTTAGACTTAGCATACAAGACTGCCGCCACGTCGAGTGTTGTGGGTTCGATTCCCACACGGGACATCTGTGTCTTCCACAAATATTTGTTCCGTGTCTAGGTATTCTTTGTGCCCGTTGTTTGTATGTTTGTAAAGTCCTGCGCTACATAGGAATTATATCAATAGCCTTATTGCGAAAAGCCTCAACCACCACCTTAGGCGCTTGGGTCAATGGCTTGATGCAAAAGAATAAGCTCCCCGTGACCATGGCTGCTGAAAAGCAACCGAAACGTCGGGGAAAGTGTAAAATTAAATTAAATCGAAATAGTTTTAATAGTTTTAATAATTAAATATTTTTTAATTATAGTAGAATTTTTAATAGCAGCGATAGCTCAGTGGGGAGACCAACAGACTGCAATGCAGAGGGTCTCGGGTTCGAACCCACGTCGCGCACCTTTGACTTTCGGAAGTTATATGACTTTTCGAAATTATGTGCGTGTTGATTGACAATTATCGCCTGCTCCGTGCCTCGGAGAGCACGTTAAGCCGTTGGTCCCGGCTGCCATGAACATCTATGGCAGTCGTTATTGGGAAAGTCAGTACTATCCTGACACTGGTCTAGCCTTAGGGAATCGTTAGCCTTCGGGTTGCGGAGGTCAGGTGGCAGCCGCTCCGTGTAAAAACTGATATACAGTCAAATCCGGTTAGACCAGAAAAAAAAGCTGACCCCAAGTGACTTGGGAATAATAAAGGCTAAGAGAGAAGAAGAAGTTTTAATAAATAATAATTTAATAAGCTTAAAAATTTTAAAAATCAATTGCTGTTCGTTTGTCTCGCTAAAACTCGAGAACGGCTGGGCCGGTTTAGCTGATTTTGGTTTTAAAACGTTTGTCGTAGTTCAGGGAAGGTTTAAACGATGAGAAAATATAGGAAAATTCATAATATAAGTGATACGAAGTACACCGGGTCATCTAGTTATGTAATAAAGTGTCAAATAAACATCGCGATAAAATCCGTATATAGTTGTTTAATTTCAGCAAAAGAATAGAAAAAACCCATTTCTTTGACTTTATGCGGACTGCTTTAGTGGTGCTACCGTAGTAAATTCGATTGCTGTGTAAGGTCTCATGTTTGACACCCGGGTCATCCAAAGTGTTGAGGAATAAGAACTTTCGTAAAAGAAATACCTATCACTCGAGCAATTATTGTCGTTTGACTATTTTGCAATGGATTTTGTTGAACCGATTTTATTTTGAGAACGATCCATTTGGTTCGTTTCTGTCTTCACTTTTTGTGCACTAGTAAGTATAGAGATATCTATTGTTTTCTAGTCTGGTCAATTTAGACCTGAAAGTAGTAATGAAGCTACAAAAATTTGCATAGAGCTGAAAATTCAGACGAGTCGATGGCGTAGTGGTTAGTATAACCGACTGCCACGCCTAAGGTTCGATTCCCGCACAAGTCAAACATTTGTGTGCGTGAACATGGATGTTTGTCTTGGTCTGGGTGTTTCTATGTATATTATGTATGTATTTACAAAAAATAAAGTATATATGCATGTTTATCCATTTTCTAGTACCCGTAGTACAAGCTCTGCTTAGTTTGGGCTAGATGGTGTTGTGTGTATGTGATAGAATCTTATCTTAATTGATAGGAATCTTCGGAGCAATGCGAATATTTTTGTGACCTTTGACATTGAATCATTTTTTCTCCGGGTACAGGATCGATGGAGACTTTTCAGATTTTACATTTAACGGTGTTCCAAACATTCCTACCAATTTTTAGATGTATGCGAATTTTTGTACCTTTGCATGTCTAAATTGACCGAACTATTCTGCATAATACTGCCTATTACTTCTTCTGCCTTACCCTTTATTATTCTCAAGTCACTTGGGGTCGGCTTTTCTAGTCTAACCGGATTTGACCAGATATCAGTTTTTACACAGAGCGGCTGCCACCTGACCTCCGCAACCCAAAGGCTAACGATACCCTAAGGCTAGACCAGTGTCAGGATATTAGAGGGTACTGACTTTCCCAATAACGACTGCCATAGATGTTCATGACAGCCGGGACCGACGGCTTAACGTGCTCTCCGAGTCACGGAGCAGGCGATAATTGTCAACCAATACGCACATAATCTCGAAAAGTCATATAACTTCCGAAAGTCAGAGGTGCGCGACGTGGGTTCGAACCCGAGACCCTCTGCATTGCAGTCTGTTGGTCTCCCCACTGAGCTATCGCTGCTTTACTATATGGTCCAATAATTTGGAAAAATTCAAATCAAAATGTATATTGAAACTAAACTACTTTAAGAGAATTTTATTTTGCCGTTATTTATTTTAAAATACAATTATTAAATAATTTTGAATAGTGTTTTGAACTAAATAACGCGATAAAAGTCGTATAAAGTAGTTTAATTTCAATGAATAACATTCGCGTAAACAAACGTAAGACAATATTATCAACATATATACAACGATTAACAATCATCATCATCATCTCAGCCGAAAGACGTCCACTGCTGGACATAGGCCTCTTTCAAAGTTTTCCACACAGACCGGTCTTGGACCATCCGCATCCAATCGCTTCCCGCGACCCTTACCAGGTCGTCAGTCCACCTTGTGGAAGGTCTACCCCTGCTGCGTCTTCCGGTGTTTGGCCGCCACACCAGAACCTTTCTGCCCCAATGGTCGTCGGTCCTGCGCGCTATGTGCCCTGCTCACTGCCATTTCAGCTTGGCTATCTAGAGAGCTATGTCGGCAACTTTAGTTTTCCTGCGAATTTCCTCATTTCTGATTTGATCCCGCAGGAAAACCCCCAGCATAGCTCACTCCATCGCCCTCTGAGTGACTTAGAACCTTCTGATAAGGCCCATAGTGGGCGACTAAGTCTCTGAGCCGTAAGACATCACTGCCAACACACACTGGTCAAAGACTTTCGTCTTGAGACACTGTGGTATATTGAACGCGAAGACATGTCGTAGCTTCCCGAATCCTGCCCAGCCGAGTTGGATTCGACGATTGACCTCTTTCTCGAAGTTGGCCCTACCTAACTGGATCGTTTCCCAGGTATACATACTAGTCGACAACTTGGAGAGTAGGGTTCCCAACCGTAGTAGGAGCAGGTATGACAAGGACTTCCGACTGATTTTCGTCTTGTCCATGTTCATTTTAAGACCTACTTGTCGGGAGACTACAGAGGCTATCGAGCATTATGCCGAGGTCTACCATGGTCTCAGCCATGACCACGATATCGTCGGCATATCTAAGGTGAATGATGTACTCGCCGTTGATATTAACGCCGAGTCCTCTCCAATTCAGGAGCTTGATAACATCATCCAATGCGGCAGTCAACAGTTTCGGAAATATGACATCGCTGTCTCATCCCTCGCTGTAGTTGTATAGGTTTCGTGCTCTGTCTAATCATCAATACATTACGTAAATCTATAACTGACAGACCACCGAAGCAAAGAGACAGCTGAAATGATATATATCCATTATTACAGTGTATATTGTTACGATATACGGTAGGTACTTAGTATGTAGTAATATAAGCGTTCACGCCCCAACAAACAGGTATTCAGTGCGAAGAAATGTTGTTACATTAACTAATTATACATTCATGTAATCGTGTTAACATTATTGCGAGGTGTAGATCGATTTTAGGGGTCCGTGCCAAGAGACCCTTTTATTAAACCCCTGTTTCTGAATTAGGTGTTGAATTATACAGTGTGACTGGTTAAACATAGTACATACTTAAGGACATGATAATTTATGGTCAGACGTAAAGAATAAAAAATAATATAAAAAAACTGTGTAACCTGCAAAGAAAACCTTTATGAAAATTTGTATGAAATATCCATAAAATGTGGATACTGCGCAGGTCGCACACAGCTGACACAGCTGTTAAGCGCGCCGTGCTACCGAGGCTAATGACCTTTGATAAGAAAAGGACGGGCGGGGGTGCAAATTCGGGAGAGTACGGGGTGCCGTAGCGGGGGTCGGAGGCGGAGGTTTTGTTTAGCTTTGGTATATGCGCAAGAGTGTCCGCACATTAAGTTTTTATTGGATAATTAGGTAAAATTTTAAGTTCCTATTTTGCTCGATATTCGGCTCCAGAATCGAGTACCCTCCTTCAATATGTGCAGCCTTCTACTAATCAGCCTGTATATATTTATATATAACTAGCTAACCCACGCAACTGTGTCTTCGTCACATAAGAGAATTTTCCCCGTTTTTGAAACATTTGTCATTGATACTCCGCTCCTATTGGTCGTAGCGTGATGTTATATGGGTATAGTCTTCTTCGATAAATAGGAATACCAATAAATTTTCAATTCGAACCAGTAGTTCCTGAGATTAGCGCATGCAACCAAACAAACTCTTCAGCTTTATAATATCAGTATAGAAGTATAGATTTATAACTAGCTGCCGCGACAGATGTTGTCTTAGACGAACTGTCAAACCCGCGAGATTAAAATGGTCGTTATTTTTCGGAAATTATTCAATTTTCGCGTATTAATTACTTTTCCTTCCTTAAGAATCTTGTACAAAGTGTGTGAATGAATGAAATCAGTAAAATCGTTCTCACGTGATGGTGTGACCAAGAGAAAGGGATATAAACTGTCTTACTAGAAATATGGAACTTGATGACGTAATTTGGATGACATCTGTCACAGGACCCGATGTACGTTTTACGGAGTATCAGGGGCGTAGCTACCGCCGTATCAACCGTATCAATGATACGGGGGCCCCAGGCTACAGGGACTCCGAAAGTTTGTAAGCAAAAATTCCTAAACAATCCACAATATTTAATCCTTTGGGCCCCTCAACACATTTTGATACAGGGCCCCTCTAAGGCAAGCTACGCCACTGCGGAGTATATTGTTATATCTTTTTTTTTTATTTTTTTTTTACTTGCGGGAATGCATGACGCTTACCCCTCCGTGGGGGCGGGCGGAGGGGTTATGTCGGACTCGCCGGGGTAAAATAAGATGTTAAGATGATAAAGTACCTCCCGGAATACCGACTAAACCTACCACGGTGTTCCTCGACAAAACCACTATCGACGGGGCCGCGCGAATCACTTTCGCATGCGGTCGCGACCCCGCCGAGGTTTCGGCCCGCCGTATGAAACGGCAGGTCACTACACGAAAGACCTACCCTAAAGGCACTTCTACCACTCCCTACTGTCCCCCCTAGAGGGGAGACGGACTCAACACAGAGGCGCGCGTGGGAACACGCGGCAGGCCCACAAAGCCCGCCACCCCCAGGTCAAACCTCAGGGTGGATATTGTTATATCTGGTACGGTGGTACGGAACCCTTCATGTGCGAGAGCGACTCATACCAGACCGGTTTTTTTTTAATTCGGTGCAAATGTTATAAATTTAAATTAAACTATTTTAGTACACTATTATTACATAATTTTGAAACTTTAAACTACTATTGGTAAATATTGTTACTAGTTACTGTTTACTTATATTTAAATTGATTTAATTTTACACTTGATTTTTTAGGATTAGCTGGATAATTGTCGGTAATTATGTTCACGGCATCGTATTGTATACCCGTGAAGATATTTTACACGGATCAGACGATGCAATATATCTCCAGTCTTACCAAAAAGAGTTATATTAATCTTGGCTTAGTTGACTGAGCTACAAATTATAAATACTAGCAGTCGCGAAGTGGTCGAAATTCGACCATAATTGATTTAAATTTTCAGTTTGATCGTAATTGTAATATATACCGCGAAATTGCAATAGGTACTTAAGACTGCTCCGAGCGTAAGACGCGGTTGGACTGAATGACAGGGCTCGATATTCAAATCGGCGCGCGGCCGCCATAGTAAAATTGTATGGAGGATTTGAAGTGCAAATATGTGTAAATATGTATCTTTATTATCAACCAATAACTTCAATATTTGGGACGGGCAAATTGTAATATAACTATTTATGTTTCGTTTAAGCTGTAAAATAGGATAGATTTCTACTGTTATAATCTAAAAATCGTTTCGTGCAAATTTACGTAATGTTGTCGGCGAAAATATTAATTATTTTAAGTTTTTACACGGAGTAATTGTAAACACATTCATTGTTATAGTAAATGTATATTTTATATTTGTATTACACAAAAAATGTTGATTTTATTAATTTAAGTGACCGCCTGTTTTGGCACATTTCGCTCGGCGCAGTCTCAAGGTATGTAACCATAGTTACGAAGAATTGTACGACATCAACCGAACCATGACGAAATACTACGAGCGCGATTCGACTGCGTGTGTCAAATGCATGGTTGTGTGCGTGTAGTGATTTTCATTAATTTAATGTATTTCTAATGCATATTTTATATAAATATTAGGATTCGCCACTCCTTCTCTATATAAACTTTAACTGTGCCAAATTTCATACTCCTGCGTTCGGGAAATTTTCGTAAAACGGGGCACAAAGTTTTTGATTCACGTATTAATATATAGATTTGAAACTACTGCTAACGGCTTCGCTATCGTTGATGAAGATTCTGTCGATAATTTTCTATCCCTTCGAAACAATTTTGTAGCCATGGATAAGGCATTGGACTTGCGATCGAGAGGTCGCGTGTTCGAATCCCACCCGTTGCACTACTGACGTGAACCCACTCCTATCACAAGCGTTCTAGCTTAGCTGGAGGGGTTAACAATAATACTTGTCATTTGAAACCCAAATTACTAGCAATCTATCTATACTTATATTATAAAGCTGAAGAGTTTGTATGTTTGGTTGAACGCGCTAATCTCAGGAAAAACTGGTCCGAATTGAAAAATTATTCGCTTATATTATATTTAACCGCCTGTGTAGACTGCTAAATAGTTACAGTGATCTTGTTGATGTGCACTCCGACTCGCTTGGTAGGTTCCGCAGAATAGTATCTGATAATGTTTAAAATTTATTTATAGTCATGTAATCACATTTTTTTTTGGTCTATTTACATTTAATTTTAAAGTATATAATGTGTTTAATAATGTACTTAGTTTACTCAACATTAGTATTAATTGTTTTAATTTTGCTTTGTATTTATAGTTTGTTCCTATTGTTGTTATTTATGTTTGCTGAACATTTATTGTTAAGTTGTGCATGCTGTGCTTACCTATAAAAGATTGTCACACTTGCTCAGTCTGCTAATCTTAGGTTTTTTTTTTTTTTTAATTGTATTTATGTGAACAATTGTTGGTTAGCCATTAAAATAAATAAATAAATAATTGCTATATTTTTAACTAAATTGGTACAATAACAGACAACAGATTAAGTATTTACACATTACTATTACTTTTATCCATTGTCTAGTACCCATAGTACAAGCTCTGCTTAGTTTGGGCTACATGGTGTTGTGTGTATGTGGTAGAATATTATTATTATTATAGTAAGTAGTAATAACGAACATAATATATAAACCGGACAGTAACCCTAAGGGTAACACAACATGAACATATTAGAGCAGATAACTCGTGCAAAACAAAAAAATCTAATTAAAATCTTAAATTCGTTAGCGTAGGATACAAGTGGATAATTGTAAGTAGTTTTTTACTTAACTGTAATTTCACTTTATAACTAGACTTGGAACTTTTTGGAACTAAGTACACCCGATACAATGTTTTTATATCTATTGAATTTTATGTCAAAAATATCGATCTCTTTATTTACACGTTATAACTATCGTGGCGGATATGTGATTCAGAGCAAATGGAATTGTATTGTCTGCACATTCGTGAAATTGGGTTGTTAAATCAAACATTATTATTGCTATGGCCTATAATAAAAAGTTATATAGTATATGGAACAATTAATTGTGGTTCACACAAATTTGCGTCTCGTGTGGGATTTGAACCCACACGGCGCGGTATATTGGTGACAACGTAAAACGAGGGTTCTTGTTATTAAAATATTATGTAAAAGACAGCTAGTTTGTCTGGTTATGCAGAAAGACTGGTCTATGTCGCTGGCTAAAAGGAAACATACTCTGAAATACCACGGAGAAAATGCAGACATTACTTACACCTACATTGCACGGACGGCGTAGCGGTTTAAGAGATCGCCTCGCTGTTGCTACGGCACCGAGCGTTGTAGGTTCGAACGCCAGACGTGACAAAAAATTGTGTAATCCATAAATAGTTGCTATTTAACATGCTTTGTGGCAAAACTATTTCGTCATTGCCTATTTATACAGAAAGTTTATAAGGCTAGTGTGAATGGAACAGTCACAAGGGGAAGACCTAGGCAAACGTTTCTTGATCAGATCGGAGGCGTTCTGGACAAAGGCCAGGTTAAGAGCACCTTAAACCGGCGACCATGTATGAAAATGTGATGAAACTGAATGAAGCCAGAGAAGTGTGTCAGGATCGTAGCAAATGAAAATCCGTAGTCTCTGCCTACCCCTCTGGGAAACAGGCGTCAATCTATGTACGTATTATTTAAGTAAAATAACCTATGTTCTCTATCCCACAGGTTATAACAAATTATTTAAAAATTTATCTCTTTTTCAAACAAACGCATTAACTCAGTATCAAAATGGCGCCTGGTCATTTTCAGTTATCGTCGACATTACTGAGTCAGATGTAAGTCTGATTTAAGTATTGACTGTGTGCTGATATTGATAAGTCGATAAAAAAGAACATGCTATATCTTAGTGATAACAATAACAATGTATACAGATTTAATCCTTTGTTTGTAAGGATTTAACTCAAAAGCTTTTAAACCGATTTAAAAATATATTTCACTATTATAAAAGTATATTATCACCGAGTAACAAAGGCTGTATTTTATTTAAAATATATGACATTTTGATAAAATCTATATATTAATACGTGACGCAAAAACTTTGTATCCCCTTTTTACAAAAATTGCACTTACGGAGTACAATGAAATTTGGCACTGTTAAAGTTTATATGGAGAAAGAGGGGCGAATTCTAATATTTTTATAAAATATGCATTAGAAATACATTAAATTAATGACAAAACACTACTAGCACACAACCATGCATTTGACACACGCAGTCGAATCGCGTTCGTAGTATTTCGGCATTGTTCGTCTGACGTCGTACAATTCTTTGTAACTATGGTTACCTATACCTTATTTATATGTAATAGAGAAAAACAGAAAACAAAGTGGCAAGCTTAGGAATTTTGATCGAATTTTGACCACTAGGCGACCGCTAGTTATATTTATTTATTATTAGGAAGGGACCGTAATGTGTAATCTAAATAATAACCGGTGTGGGTTACACATATTACGGTCCTATTAGACCACACCTTTTAGTTACACGCTGTATGTATATTTTACTTACACACTCACTGTCCCTCCATATATGTACATCAAAACTTTGTTGCCAACATCTTTTCGTGTGGTTAGTGGCCAACCTGTTGTCAAGAGTTGTTCAAGCCGTGTAGGCCTCTGACATGGCTTAACGACTGCTGTCAATTTACAACAACCAGGACCGACTTTTTACGTGCCCTCCGAAGCACGGAGACGCTCAGATGAAATACCACTAAGCGGTCAACCATATAGACTGACCGCACCCAACGTTGCTTAACCTCGCTAATCGTTTACCGATCAGTTAGTGCAACTGGCTATGAGGCAGACATAGTATCAGTAAATACAAATTCAACGGTATTACATAAGCATGCTACAAGTATGAAGACATGATTACATAATATGATAAACCTGCTTTCTAGACCCCGTATTACTAGATACATTTGCGGTTTACCGCTTATAAGACGAGATGACACTATTGGGAGGTCAAATTACATATCCTAACTAAGATTATTAACTAGATGCTACTCGCGCCTTCGCTTGCGTAAATGTAGGCTAGGTTGGATTAGTAACAGTACTTTTTGATCGATGAATGGTGTGCGAAATTTCATGACGATCGGTGCAGTAGTTAAGGCGTGTAAGCGTAACAAACAAACTCACATTCACATTTATAATATTAGTTAGGATTAGGATGTAGCAGCAGCGATAGCTCAGTGGGGAGACCAACAGACTGCAATGCAGAGGGTCTCGGGTTTAAACCCACGTCGCGCACCTCTGATGTTCGGAAGTTACATGACTTCGAAATTATGTGCGTATTGATTGACAATTATCGCCTGCTCCGTACCTCGGAGAGCACGTTAAGCCGTCGGTCCCGGCTGCCATGAACATCTATGGCAGTCCTTATTGGGAAGTCAGTGCCCTCTAATATCCTGACACTGGTCTAGCCTTAGAGTATCCTTAGCCTTTGGGTTGCGGAGGTCAGGTGGCAGCCGCTCCGTGTAAAAACTGATATCCAGTCAAATCCGGTTAGACTAGAAAGCCGACTGATTTAGGAATAATAAAGGCTAGGGTGAAGAGAAGAAGGAAGTATAGTTATGGAAGATATTTATTGTCCAATAAAGAATTAATTACTTGCTTCTTTGACCCCGTAGTAATAATATCAGCCCTGTATGAAATTGTCCCACTGCTGGGCACGGGCCTCTTCTCTGTGCGAGAAGGATCAGGCCTAAGTCCACCACGCTGGCCCAGTGCGGGTTGGCAGACTTCAAATATCCTTAAGAACGTTATAGAGAACTCTCAGACATACATGCAGGTATCCTCATGATGTTATCCTTCACCGTTAAAGCGAGAGTTAATTAGGTGTTGAATACGCACATAACTTCGAAAGTCATAGGCGTGCCAGGTCGCAAGGTGTATACACTCTTAACTCTTTACTTCATAGTGGTCATTAGAGTTAACCAGTAATTTATTAGCTTGTTTTACGATATAGCGACATCTGTTGGTTACGAGTTTTATAAATAAGTAAGATATGAATGTAAAATATTTGAACAGCGCCAATTGTCAGTGCTTTGACGGCTGGAAGGAGAATTAAATGTTCAAACGAAAGTTGGTATTTGAATTCAATGTTCTGCAAGTTTTATTTACAAATATGAATATTTTATACGCTCAATTTGTTGAAATATGATTAATTATATAATAAATGTAAATATAACAATTAAGCTTATTATGTTCTTGACAATAAAATCTAATTCAGAGTGGTTAGCAAACAATTTCTTTCTGTATTTTGGCATTTTCTTCACAGTGGTCACCAACAGTAACCACCCTATATTTGACTCCCTCATCAACCAACATAATAACTAAACCTAATCAAATAATAATACAAAAAAATGATCGAAATTAAAATACTATATACGGATTTTATCGCGTTGTTTGTTTGGCACTCTATTACATAATTTTGAAAACAGTTACACTACTACTACTATTAAACACTACACACTCACACACACTACACTACTAGTACTATTATACTTTACTAATTTTAAGCTCATTAAATTATTATTAAAACTATTTAGATTTAATTTAATTTTTACACTTTCCCCGACGTTGCGGTTGCTTTTCAGCAGCCATGGTCACGGGGAGACTAAGATGGTAGTTGTCTCAATGTTCCGGTGTAGTTATTTCAAAGTACCCGAACATAATTTAATCATTGGTGTTTCTATTTACGCAGAATGAGCTCAAAGTATCATGAAGTCCAGCTGTGGTTTGCTTCTTCTTGGGTTTGACTATTTGTATTACTGGTTCCCAAGCTGGTGGTACATTCCAACCATCTTCTCTATTAAAATAATTTAATTAAAAATTTACGTAGTTTTGTAGGCGAAGATATTAATTATTTTAAGGTTTTACACGGAGTAATTGTAAACACATTCATTGTTATGGTAAATGTATATTTTATATTTGTATTTAACAAAAAGTGTTGATTTTATTCATTTAACTGTGACCGCCTGTTTTGGCACATTTCGCTCGGCGCAGTCATAATGTATCCTGTTTACAGCAAATAATGACTTCTAATTCTTATTCTAAACGGGAATGCCATGCCGGGTTGCTGTTACGTCCCGGTCACGGGTTACTGTTGATGTAATTCCAAGTTACCATTAAGAACTATTAATGATCAAGTACGGATATTACGTGTTTATCAAGCGCTGTGATTGCACCGATACATGTTACGTTATTCTCAACGGATATCGACGCATTGCTGTTGTTACTCAAACACATAATATCATCAAAATCAGTCGCGCCGGTTAGGTGTTCAGTGTCATACAGACGTACATTAGAATCCTAACTAATATTATAAATGCGAATGTGAGTTCGTATGTTACGCTTTGACGTCTTAACTACTCGACCGATCATCATGAAATGGATTAATATCCTTGACACTACCGGTGGTGTCATAGGGATTAAATAATACCCTTGACACTACCGGTGGTACCATGGGGATTAAATAATACCCTTGACACTACCGGTAGTGTCATTAGGTGGTGTTACAGGACCGTAATAAATTTTTTCAGGGATTGTCAGGCATACAGAAAAGGACATCCCGAAAAAAGTACTGCTCCGGAGGGATAAAATACTTACATAACCTACATTTACGTGAGCGGAGTCGCGGACAAAAGTTAGTTAAAAATATTAGACTCAACCATTAATAGTAAAGCGTTGTCGGGTTTAGCTAGAGATATATACATGCAGGATGTCCCAGAATATGTAAATCAAATTGTAACGGGAGATTCCTTAGGTATGATACCTTTCTTTTATTTCTTTCTTTTCGTGTGGTTAGTGGCCAACCTGTTGTCAAGAGTTGTTCCAGCTGCCCGTAAGTCTCTGACATGGCTTAACGACTGCTGCCAATTTGACAACAACCGGGACCGACTTTTAACGTGCCCTCCAAAACACGGAGACGCTCAGATGTAATACCACTCAGCGGTCACCCATTTTTTTTTTTTTTTACTTGGGGGAATGCCTGACGCATACCCCTCCGCGGGGGCGGGCGGAGGGGTTATGTCGGACTCGCCGGGGTAAATGAAAGATGTTAAAGATAAAGTACCTCCCGGAATATGTCCATTAAAATCTACAACAAAATACCACAGACACTAAAAGATTGTAATAGCGATAGTATTTTCAAAAGTAGACTACAAAAGTATTTATTAAATAAATGTTACTACAATTTGCAAGAGTTTTTTGAGGATAAGAGCAAGTCATAAGAAATGGAACAATTTTATTGATTAAATAAAACAACAGTATTATATAAATTATAGCTACTATATATTATATAAATAAATATTAGTAAAACCTTGTGAAATTTATAAAATGTTATCCCTCCAAAAATACATAGTTTTTAAGTTGTTTATAAGAAATATATTATGTTATCAATAACAACATTGAGATGTGCGATGTAATTACCAAAGCAGTTATGTATCTACATAGATAAATAAGTTGCTACGCCCTAACAGGGTTTCATGTTGAGACTATTCCTAATTTTTAATAACTTGTATGTACACATGAACGCAATAAACGATTTGATTTGATTTGATTTGAATACCGACTAAACCTACCACGGTGTTCCTCGACAAAACCACTATCGACGGGGCCGCGCGAATCACTTTCGCATGCGGTCGCGACCCCGCCGAGGTTTCGGCCCGCCGTATGAAACGGCAGGCCACTACACGAGAGACCTACCCAAGTCACTTCTCACTTTAAACCCTACTGCCTCCCCCGTAGCCCCGTAGAGGGGAGGCGGACTCGACACAGAGGCGCGCGTGGGAACACGCACGCCGCCTCTCGGACCTGGTGCTGAACGGATGGCGGGCAGGCCCACAAAGCCCGCCACCCCCAGGTCAAACCTCAGGGTGGCTGGAGGTCGTCTCGCGCCCTCCGGCGCCCGGCTCTGCGGTTGGGGAGAGGGTTTAAACGCTCCCTCTCCCGCTCCGCCGCCTACCCATCTATAGACTGACCACACACAACGTTGCTTAACCTCGTTAATCGTTTACTGATCAGTAAGTGCAGCTGCCAATGAGCGCCACAATATTCTTGAAATTGTCATAAGATTTAGAACAATTTTGTTTTGATTCGGTGATAGTGCACATAGGCTATTGACCAGATATACGAGGGTGCGTTTTTAAGTTCGCGGAATGGAATAGAAGGGGATGAAATAATATTACAAAATTATTTTTCCTTTTCAATATATTCACCTGAAACCCTAATACATTTCTCAGATCTATGAATTAACTTATGAATACCTTCATAAAAAAATGTTTTGTCTTTCTCTGAAAAATACGCCGAAACTGCATCCTTCACTTCTTCATCGGTTGAAAATTTCTTTCCTCGAAGCTCTTTTTTCAGATTTGGAAAGAGATAATAGTCGCTGGGAGCCAAGTCTGGGCTATAAGGTGGGTGATCAATGATATCGAAGCCCACCTTGTGCAAAGCAGCCAACGCAACTCGACTCTTGTGAACAGGAGCATTGTCGTGCAAGAGCAGGACACCTTTGGTCAATTTTCCTCTTCTTTTTTCTCTGATTGCCTCTTTTAACTGCTCTAAAATTGAAGCGTAGTGTTCTCCGGTTATGGAAACACCTTTTTCTTTGTAATCAACCAACAAAATTCCTTCTGTGTCCCAAAAAACTGTCGCCATGAGCTTTCCCGCCGATTGCGACACCTTGAATTTCTTAGGCGGTGGTGTACCCTTTTTATGCCACTGCATGGAATCTTGTTTAGACTCAGGTTCATAGTGATGAACCCAAGTTTCATCCCCAGTAACAATTCGCTCCAAAAAACCATCCTTGTCTTCATTACACTGGCTCAAAAACGCACGCGAACACTCGACGCGCTTCTGTTTTTGAGGCGGTGTGAGCATTCTAGGCACCCATCTTGCACTGACTTTTGTCATGCCGAGATGATCATGGAGAACCTTGAAAATGGTCGTTTCAGATACTCCAACCATCTCTGCGATTTGTTTTTTTCTTCAAACGTGCATCCTCCAATATTAATTTTTCGATTTTTTCGATAAGATCTGGAGTGGTGACCTCAACAGACCGCCCAGGCCGGGAATCGTCTTCAATTGATTCCCTGCCTTGCTTAAAGAGGTTGTGCCACTTGTATACCATGGTTTTTCCTGGACAAGAGTCCCCGTATACAGATGACATCTCTTCCAAAATGGTTTGAACATTTTTTCCTTGCTTGGTAAGGAACTTTATAACGGCGCGGAACTCGATTTTCTCCATTCTTCACAATTTCTTCCAGATTGAGTTGCTTGAGGGACGATAGTTCAAAGACTAATGACCTCATTATGATAATACTCGGTATATATACTAATTATTAGTTGCTAAACACGTTAGTGACTAAACAAGCACCCCCACCACCTTCCATACCCTCCATTCCGCGAACTTAAAAACGCACCCTCGTACATAACGACTCTAAAATATGACCACACCTTTTTGATACGCGTAGTATAATTCAATTATTGTTTGTTCCAGGTCCTCCAGGAGTACAATACGAGGATGCCTTGCTGCAGATAGCTCCCGTGGACAAATCCAAGTGCCCCTTCATCAAGGATGGAAATGATATCGGTTTCCAGTTGTTCACCAGGTACGACCTCATGCTTCTGATATCCTAACTTCACTACATATTCACATAGTCTGTCTGTTCGTGATAAACTCAAAAACTACTCAACGAATTTTCATGCGGTTTTCGCCAACGAAGATAAGTCAATTTTTACCATCCGTCAAGTGCCAACTACCTTTACAAGATGCAGAGGTCTATAAAATAGATTGTGACTACGACTCTCATACATTGGTCAAACCAAGAGAAACATAGGCACCCGCATAAAAGAACACATAGCTGATGTAAAACACCAACGCTCGTTGAAGTCTGCTGTGTGTGAACATGTGCAACGGGGGACCAACCACTACCTGAGATTTGACAAACCACAGATTCGCGCTAAAGAACACCGATTCCTACCAAGGATGCTTCGCGAGGCTATTGAAATCAAAAAACATCCTAATTTTAATAGAGAGGATGGTTGGCATGTACCACCAGCTTGGGATCCAGTAATACAAATAGTCAAACCCAAGAAGAAGCAAACCACAGCTAGACTTCATGATACTTTGAGCTCATTCTGCGTAAATAGAAACACCAATGATTAAATTATGTTCAGATACTTTGAAATAACTACACTGGAACATTGAGACAACTACCATCTTAGTCTCCCCGTGACCATGGCTGCTGAAAAGCAACCGAAACGTCGGGGAAAGTGTAAAATTAAATTAAATCTAAATAGTTTTGATAGTAGTAGTAATGTAACAGCTTTCAAAATTATGTAATAAAGTGTCAAATAAACAACGCGATAAAATCCGTATATAGCAGTTTAATTTCAATGAATAATATTCGCGTAAACAGAACACAATATAATATAGTAAAGACTTTTGTTGACCTCGGGAATGGGCACAGGTATTATTTATTTTAAAACAAATTCTAAGTCTGGATGTTCTTTGTGTGCGATGTTTGAACATTTGTAAAGTCTCTGCGACACAGAATTAATACTGACATCGTGACTCGTCTTCTATAAACAAAGAAAAGGGAAGTAGAGGAGTTCGGTATTGTCTTCTCATAAGCCCAACCCTTTGCCTGAACCTAGCAACTAACCTAGATACAGCTTCAGTAACTCAGTAAACTCACTAACCTATATTTTAACGTTCTTCTTCTTCTTTTCGTGTGGTTAGTGGCTAACCTGTTGTCAAGAGTTGTTCAAGCCGTGTAGGCCTCTGACATGGCTTAACGACTGCTGTCAATTTGACAACAACCGGGACCGACTTTTAACGTGCCCTCCGAAGCAAGGGGACGCTCAGATGAAATACCACTAAGCGGTCACCCATCTATAGACTAAACGCACCCAACGTTGCTTAACCTCGCTAATCGTTTACCGATCAGTGAGTGCAACTGACTGTGAGCGCCTCAAACGTTTTTACTTTACGTTCATTTTAACGTTCATAAGTGTTAATTTGTGACCCAAATGAATTAACGATTTTTGACAAGTGAGTGGAACTCATTACCTAAGCCTGTGTCCCGATGGGTACAATCTGGGTGTCTTCAAGTCGCGAGTGAATAGGTATCTTTTTGGCAAGCGTGCTCCATCGTCGACTGCATCGTCACTTAACAACAGGTGAGACAGCGGACAAACGCAAGCATATTACAATAAAAAAAAGGACTTCTTCGACTTCTTCGACTTTGAGTCAGCCTCTTTCTAACTAATTCTAAATGAATAAATGATTTTTGACTTGGACTTCGACTAATGGTGCAATTACATTTGGTCGTTCACTCGTATTCGATTGCCTATGGAATTCGGACAAACGACTAAGTGTAAATGAACGGAGTCGAGTACGCCCGTATTCGAACAGCTTTCGTTTCGGTTACCCGACGCCGATTTCCTTTCAATTGTCAAGCAGTACTTCGCTGCTCATCACGATGAGTAGTGTTGCTCTCCGAACAAGCATACATATTGTTTGTGATATTTTATCCATAGAATTGGCTCGCAGAACGATTTATTCAAATAGAGAGACAACTTCACCGCCTCCTTGACGTTATGCCAACAATTGTCAAATGATAAGCAGGATTTTTTTTTTTTCGTATCGATCAAAATGATTTCGTAAGGTTTTCACCTTACATAAAAAAGAATGATACAACATTTCACGCCTCTCTCACTCCCCGCATCCCCGAACGTGAGTAAAATAATGTAATTAATGCATCGGGTGACCGAATTCGAGTAACGTCTTTCGTGCAACCGAATATGGGCTAACGACCAAGTGTAATTGCGCCATTAGACTCAAATATTTATAATAAATTCTGTTCCAGGCACAACCCAACAGCATACCAGGAGTTGGTGATAGGAGACGATGAGCGTCTGTTCGCATCTAACATGGACTTCCACGCGCCTACTGTGTTGTACTTCCACGCGTTCATGGAGCAGCCCGACGATGGCAGCGGCATCATGATCAGGGAAGGTAGGTTACCTTTACAAATATTATTAAACTGTAATTACTGCCTCGCTGCGCTGTCCGATTGCAAAATGCTCTTAGTACTCAATACCGGTAGGTCGCCCAAAGATTTGTAAATATATTTTTTTAATTAAAAACGTAAAGAACGTAAAAAGGAACAAGACGTACCTGCCAGATTGTTTATATTTCATCTAAAAATACTGACAGATGCTTCTTCTTTTACATACATACATACATACATAGATTCACGCCTGTTTCCCAGAGGGGTAGGCAGAGACTACGGATTTCCATTTGCTACGATCCTGACACACTTCTCTGGCTTCATTCACTTTCATCACATTCCTCATACACGCCCGTCGGTTCAAGGTGCTCTTAACCTGGCCTTTGTCCAGAACGCCTCCGATCTGATCAAGAAACGTTCGCCTAGGTATTCCTCTTGCGACTGTTCCATTCACACTAGCCTTATAAACTTTCTTAGTCAGTCTTTCCTCGTCCATTCTTTCTACACGCCCAAACCAGCTTAACATACCCTTTTCTATTCTTGTCACTATATCCACTTTCATGCCGCATATCTCTCTAATCACACTATTCCTTATTCTATCTTTCAGAGTCACACCACATATATTTCTCAGCGCTCTCATTTCTACAGCATTTATTCTGCTCTCATGCTTCTTTTGCCATACCCAACTTTCACTTCCATGCATAAGTGTGAGCACTAATAGTCCTCTATGAACAGCCAAACGTGCCTTTTCGGAAACATTTCGACTGTTCATAAAAGCGCGTAGAGCTCCATTCACTTCTTCTTTTACTGATTCCAAATACGTAAAAACTCATTTTCGGGCAAACATTTGAAACGTCTTTCTTCCTTACGACGGCAGAATAATAATAATAATAATTTATTTATTTACAGAAATGAGATTGTAGGTTAACATTGACTTATGCTATTGTGCGTTACAGGTATTCATTTATACTCGTAGTTGACAGTATGTGTAATCTACAATAAGTTTGGGCAGAGTACTGCTCTCCTAGATAGGCTACTGAGTAACCTGTGTTTAGGAGTACAATGCCGGTCCCCTGTAAACAATTTTTCTTTTTGATGCACGTGTCATGTTTAATATTATTAAAATGAATAACAGCAGTAGTACTAGGTAAAATACTTTGACAATTACATACAATTATTAAGTAGTGTGTGAGTGTGTGTGTGTGTAAACGTGTGTGTGTGTGTGTGCGCGTGTGAGTGCATGTGTGTGTGTATTTATTTATTTATAATTTCTTCGGTGTTTTTAAAATTAAAAGAAAGGAGCAATTTTGTAACAGTATTTTTGCAATGATGGTGTGACAATCCGTAGATAGGACATATTGCGTTTATTTTATTATAGACAGAAGGACCGAGATAAATGGCAATTTTTTTAATGAAAGAGGTGCGAGCGGGTTTTAGTTTACAGATTCTGTCTTGCCGTCGTTTGGTAATTTCTATAAAAGGTGTTTGATGATGTTGTAGTGTGGTGAGATGTAAAATAAATAACTGCCTTACATTAAGTAAATTACACGCTTTGTATAGCTCGGTTGTTGGGAATAATATAGGTCGGAATATAGAGACTTTAAGTATGGCTCGATGAGCTATCTCAAGTGGCTTCATAGTCTTCGCTGCTCCTCCCCAACTGGAGATACAATAAATGATGATTGACTGGCAGAGTGCGTAGTATACATTACGAATGATAAAAGGGTATGCTACGTGTCGTAACGTTTTAAAAATGAATATGAGCTTTCGAACACGACCTGATAAAGTGTTAATATGGTGCCTGAAATTTAAGTTTTTATCTAGGATTATGCCAAGAATAATATAAGTAAAAGGAATTTAATCTTAAATCTACGTCCAGGCAATTTTATTAGTCAATTACTCTATTAATATAATTGGCAAAAAATAAAACCATTCATCTTTAAAAAAACACCAGCATAAGGCATACATGCTGAATCCAGGGAAACTTTACAAACATTCAAAAAACGGACACAAGGCACACCCAGACGCGGAACAAGCATTTGTAGATCACACAATTTACTATCGCGTGTGGAGACCGAACCTACAGCACCCTGGCAACGCCAAGGTCTTAAACATCCGTGGAGGACCGAACCCACAGTACTTTGGCAATGGTATCTTAAGGTCTTACATGCGTGTATGTTCTACAGCATACATGCAACGAGGCGACACAAACGTCATCATGATAGACGCCCATCATCTCGAAGCTGGACCCTGGTACTTCACAGCTGCTCAGAACACTTGGTACATCGGAAGATTCGCAGCGCAATTCATTGACTATATGGTCTCCAGGTTAGTAACCGGAACCTTCATTCATCTTTTTTATAACAAGTGAGAATCGGCAATGAATTTCCGTAAATCTTAGAGTTCGAAAAATGGTTCAAGTAATATGCAAAGGTCATAGTCATTTCGGGGTATATCGACTATGCTGAGTCGAATGGCGTACCGCGAGTATCTAGCACTTACGGTTCTTGAGTTGAAAGTTGTATAACAGACAGACAGACAGACAGACGGACGGACAAAGCTGTTGTATAAGAGTTTTTTCGAACTCTAAAAGACAACGCCTAGGAATAATTCCTGTACCGCGGGGGACTTTACAAACATTTAAACAACGGACACAAAGAACACCCAGACTCGGAACAACCATTTGTGGATCACATAAATTTTTGTCCCGTGTGGGATTCGAACCCACAACACTCGGCGCCGTGGCAGTGGCGAGGCGACCACTTAAACCACTACACACATCCGTGCTGTCATTCATTAGTACCTACTATTTTCAAAGTCAAAGTCAAATAACTTTATTTCCATAAAAGTATTGCGTAAAGCCTTCTGGGACACGTCAACTAATATATTAATAAAAAATTACCATAGCCAGTTGCACTCACTGATCGGTAAACGATTAGCGAGGTTGAGCATCGGATGCGGTCAATCTATAGATGGGTGACCGCTTAGCGGTATTTCATCTGAGCGTCTCCGTGCTTCGGAGGGCACGTAAAAAGTCGGTCCCGGTTATTGCCAAATTGACAGCAGTCGTTAAGCCATGTCAGAGGCCTAGGAGCGGCTTGAACAACTCCTGACAACTGGTTGGCCACTAACCACACGAAAAAGAAAAGAAGGATGGAAAATATAATCCTAACTAATATTATAAATATATTATAAATATATAAATAAATGCGAATGTGAGTTTGTTTGTTACGTTTTGATACCTTAACTACTCGACCGATCATCATGAAATTTCTCATACATTTTCTCAGGGGAACAGAAACGGACATAGTGTACCTTTCATCGTGCAAAAGATACCTACTGTCACTATCCTGAATTGCCGCGAATGAAGCCGCGGGTATCTTATCTTATCCTATCTTATGTGGGGGCCAGTCAGTGCAAACCGGCGACACCTCGACCCAGTGGGATCTTTTGTGTCGACACTGTCCCAATAACGACTGCCATAGATGTTCATGGCAGCCGAGACCGACGGCTTAACGTGCTCTCCGAGGCACGGAGCCGGCGGTAATTGTCAATCATTACGCACATAATTTCGAAAAGTCATATAGTTTCCGAAAGTCAGAGGTGCGCGACGTGGGTTCGAACCTGAGACCCTCTGCATTGCAGTCTGTTGGTCTCCCCACTGAGCTATCGCTGCTCTTTAAGCCGCGGGCATAATCTAGTATCATATGTTTTACATTACAGAGGTCTAAATTTGAATAACACACATCTGGTGGGACACAGTTTGGGAGCGCAGGCGGCTGGAGTAGCTGGCAGCGCTATCAAATCAGGTATGATAATATCAGCCCTGTATTAAACTGTCCCACAGCTGGGCATGGGTCTCTTCTCAGTGTGAGAACCGTTAGGCCATAGTCCACTATGCAAGCCCAGTGCGGGTTGGCAGACTTCACATATCTTCGAGATCTTTTTGGATAACTCTCAGACATGCAGAATTCTTTTAAATTATTAAATCTATTTAGTTTTAAGTTGACACTTTCCCCGACGTTTTGATTGCTTTTCAGCAGCTATGGTCACGGGTCATAGCTTAAATTATAGTAAAGTTTAACAGTAATAGTTCTAAAATAATGTAATACATACATACATAGATTCACGCCTGTTTCCCAGAGGGGTAGGCAGAGACTACGGATTTTCATTTGCTGCGATCCTGACACACTTCTCTGGCTTCATTCACTTTCACCACATTCCTCATACACGCTCGTCGGTTTAAGGTGCTCTTAACCTGGCCTTTGTCCAGAACGCCTCCGATCTGATCAAGAAACGTTCGCCTAGGTCTTCCTCTTGCGACTGTTCCATTCACAATAGCCTTATAAACTTTCTTAGTCAGTCTTTCCTCGTCCATTCTTTCTACATGCCCAAACCAGCTGAACATACCCTTTTCTATTCTTGTCACTATATCCACTTTCATGCCGCATCTCTCTCTAATCACACTATTCCTTATTCTATCTTTCAGAGTCACACCACATATATTGCTCAGCGCTCTCATTTCTACAACATTTATTCTGCTCTCATACTTCTTTTGCCATACCCAACTTTCACTTCCATACATAAGTGTGGGCACTAATAGTCCTCTATGAACAGCCAAACGTGCCTTTTCGAAAACATTTAGACTGTTCATAAAAGCGCGTAGAGCTCCATTCACTTTGTTGCCCGCAATCGTTCTCCTTTCAATATCTCCCTCATGTTTACCGTCCCTTGTAAACAAAGTACCCAAATATACAAACTCTTTCACTTGCTCCACTTAATAATGTAAATATACTATTTTAAAATAAACAACACGATAGTATCCGTATTAAGAAGTTTAATTGCTCATCTTGTAAATTGCTGAAATACAAGACGTAATAGAAAGGCTATAAAATCGAAATAAGTTTTCTGCGGACACACAAAGCTGAAGTGATGTACTGACTAATATTATAAATGCGAATTTCAGTTTCAGCGTTTGCTAAGCTTTCACGCCTTTACTACTCGACTGATCAACATCAAATTTCGTATACCTACCCTACACTTATCAGGAGTATACAAAAGGCATAGGGTACCTATCATCAAGAAAATTGCTCCCGAAGGACAAACTTAAAATCTTACCCTCGTTCAAAATGAAGGGTCCTTACTAATATTATAAATGAGAATGTGAGTTTGTATTTTAAGCTTTCAAGCTTTAACTACTTAACAGATTATTTATCATTAAATTTCGCATACATGTTGTCAGGGGTACAGCAAAGGACAGAAAATTAGGGATAGAAAATTTAAAACACCTACATTTAACGCGAGTGCTGCCGCTGGCAAAACGTAGTAATATTATACAGGGTGTCCGGACACCCTGTATAATATTACTACCGGTAATTAATTGATAACCTTGAAATGCCTTACAGTAGAAAAGACGAGTCTTCAAAAAAAAATATGAAAAAAGTTTATCCTAACTACTACCTGAGATATGATTTTATCTCTCTATCTTTGATAAATGAATGAATTCCATCGGTTTTTTGTTGTTTTACTATTTAAACACTAATTATGCTCATAGATAGACAGTCAAAAGTATGACTACACTTCATAAAAGATAGCTTGATATCTGCGACAGCTGTCAGTAAAATCACGCCTATGAAGTCCTGAATTTCATAATAGTACAGACAGTACCTGTCAATGTCATACTTTATGGGCATGCTGACCTAATTAGTGATGGGCAATGAATCATCGTGACCACTGACTATAAACTACCGATATTTTAAATAAAACTTAAACGAAAATTAATTTATCATTTAATTTTATTGTATATTTTAATATCATAACATTATTTACATGTGTACATACTTGATCTAAAATAATAGAGAGTAAATAAAATCCAATTTCTCACCTACTCATGTAATATTTCACCAGTAAGGTAATAGTAAGAAACGTCCATAATTTCAATCGACAATTTTTTATATCCTGACTACCCTAGGAATGTCAGTTTGACATATGTCGCAGAGATCAAGCTATCTTTTATGAAGTATAGTTATTGCACTTTTTTTATTTCTTTTTCTTTTTTTTTTCCTGAATGGTTTTCAGTTCTAGCATAAGACATTTCAAGGTTATCCATTTATTACCGGACACCCTGTATATGCCAATGTGAGTTTGTTTGCTACGCTTTTACGCCTTAACTACTCGACCGATTTCATACAGAACGAAAGCTCCCGAGGGATACAAATTTATTGATAAATTACCCGACCGATTACTATATAATTTCGCATACACGTTGTCAGGCGTACAGAAAGAACATAGGGTACCTTTCATGCAGAAAAACCTCCCGACAGATAGAAATTATTGACAAAATCTAGACAAACCTAAGCTGGTCTATGATATTCATCTTTGTTTCCACCAGGTCGTGTGGCGAGGATTACTGGTCTGGACCCTGCGCTACCATTATTCACCGGTCTACCTCTGGAACAGAGGCTGGACACTTCAGACGCCAAATTCGTGGATGTCATACATACAGATGCTGGGATTTTTGGTATGTCTACTTATGCCGTTAAGGCCCTACCTCATCGAGAAACCATGACGACGTCGCCAGCTACGTAGACATGGTAACCCTTGGCAAGCTTCAGTAGCCAGGTGTAGCCATTGTGACTGAGAGAACTGACTGGCAGATGGTTCTACAAGTCAGTTCTCTCAGTTTTCCTCAAAAGTACGTGCACGGCGTCTGTCTTGGCGGGTCCTGAATCATTTGTTGTTGCCAGCACCAGCTCTTGATCAGGGTTAAGCCAGATTGTCTTTCAGCATCTTTTGGTCAACGCTTTTGCGTCACGTGAATTCTACTTCGGTTTTATGTTAAACCGATAAGTTTGTTTGTCACGCTTTCACGCCTTAACTACTCGACCGATCATCATGAAATTTTGCATACACGTTGTCAGGGGTACAGAAAAGGACATAGGGTACCTTTTATCTAGAAAAAGTACTGTTGCTAACCGAACCTAATTTACACATACGCGAGCGAAGCCACGGTGAAAATCTAGTACGCAAATAACTTCAAAAAGTTAGAGGTCTTAAGATTGAACTCATGTCTTTTGGGTGGCAGTTCATAAATTTTGGGACATCCTATCCGCTTTTGAGCAATGATAAGTGGGGATGCCTCATACGTATGTTTGATTCAGAATCTACTGAATTACCCAAAGTATATGAAAAGTAAATGTATAAATATTGTTGACGTCATCGCCAGCAAAGCGGACCCCGTCCCCAATATCATTAAAAATAAATAAAGAAACCCGGACCCCGCGATCGCGGGTAGTATTAACCGGTCGTATACCGCCGGCTCGCATACCAGCCGGCAGATTTGTACCCGTCGTAGGCCGGTGGTTCGCATGCGAGCCACCAAATTGGTTTTACGTTAGCTTAAGCTAAAGCGAAGGCGGCGCGCGGCGTTTTGGCGCCAATTTGGTGGTTCGCATGCGAGCCACCGGCCTACGACGGGTACAAATCTGCCGGCTGGTATGCGAGCCGGCGGTATACGACCGGTTAAACCTTTGTCAAGCGATTAATTTGTATTTTCATATGAATAATCAAACAACGACTTATGAAATGTGGTCGAACAAAAATGTATAATATAAGTTACGGATATAAAATTATTAGAATTCTTCAATTAATCCTGAATATTACTATTTATTAACTATATTTAATATACAGGATTCAAGGAACCAGTGGGCCACGTGGATTTCTATCCCAACGGTGGGAAATCGCCTCAGCCGGGATGTGAACTGGAAGTCGTGATACCTAAACAACTGCTACTCAATAAATGTAAGTACTGACAAAGGAAGCTTTCGATTTTTATACTAATACTAATAATCCAAAATTTCCTTCAAACGGAGACTAGCCATACGCAGGAGACATTATAGTGCACAAGCGCGTGCGCAAACACAAGTGCACTCTCTGTTCCCTCACTCTCATGGTCCGATGTGACGTCACCGACACGACCGGAGAGAGATCAGGCGCAGGACCAACGGCGCAACGTGCTTTTTGAGTGTCTGACACTGCTAACTTCCTATCTCCGGGCTGGTATTGGGATATCTTAACAGGAAAACACAAACTTTTTTGCTGACCCGACCCGGGATTCGAACCCGAGACCTCATGCACAGACGCAGTCACTACCGCTGCGCCACGGAGGCAGTTACCAGTATGTATACTGGCACAATGGAAGGAGACAGGAGAAGGAACCCAGGAGGTGACTTTCTGTTCCTTCACTCTCATAATGCGATGTGACGTCACTGACACGACCAGAGACAGATCAGGCGCAGGACCAACGGCTTTACGTGCTTGCCGAGGCACAGGGTTACATAGGCAACTATATAATTCCGAGGTGTTATAGACATTATTATTGGAAATCCCCAATTCTATATAACGAGTACCTCTGTAGTCAAGCGGTAGTGAATTTTGACTATGAAGTCTCGGATTCGATTCCTCGGTCGTCCCAACTATTATTAGGTTTGCCTGTGAAGAACTTTGACTAATAGCACGGGGTCCTTTACTCGGTATACAGCAATAGGTTCGCATCCTTTGTTCGGGCCTCCATACACCCGAACCGCCGTGCGCCGTGACGTATGTCATCGAACCGGTTCTCGGCCGCCGCCGGCGTCGCTCCTCCATGTTGCGCGGGGGGGCCCCCCACGCTCACCGCGACGCGTTTTTTTTATATAATCGTTTTATGTCGCAATAAATATACAGTCCGCTACTCCTGCGTTATTATTTGTTGAGACTCCTGGGGCTGCTTAGTTTTGGGGCTCGGCACACACACCTTTTACATGGGATCTAAAATCATGCTTGGCCAAATGAAGGTGTAATTCAGCCAATATATAACAAACAAATTTGTGTACACTGCCTCCGTGGCGCAGCGTTAGTGAATACGACTGCTGTGCATGAGGTTTCGGGTTCAAATCCCGGGTCGGGCCAACAAGTTAAGAAATCTCAATAGCAGCCCGTAGTTAGGAAGTTGACGGTGTTAGACACCCCCGTGCCTCGGAAAGCACGTAAAGCCGTTGGTCCTGCGCCTTATCTCTCTTCGGCCGTGTCGGATTATCTGTCCCATCGGATCATGAGGCTCAGGGAACAGAGAGTGCACTTGTGTTTGTGCACACACATGTGCAATATAATATCTCTGCGATAGCCAGTCTCCGTTAAGATTTGCCGCCGTGACCGAAATTCGGTCTGGAGGACATTATTATTACTTTTGATAAAGATAAAAAAAAAATGTAATGTAAGTTGAATTTTTTTTTATCCCTATAGTGTATCCCTCGGCGTGTCTAAAGCTGTCAATTTTTCTCTATAAATAAAATAAGGATGTCAAACTTGTTCTGCTAACCAACTAACCCAACTTTCCAGTCTTCTGCAGCCATTGGCGATCATACATGTTCTACACGGAGTCTGTACTCCGGCCCTCTTCTTTCGTAGCTGTGGAGTGCCCGTCATGGAGGGAATACGCCAGAGGGAGATGTGCGGGAGGGGGTACTGCGCACATGGGGTTCGGGGTTGACCAAAAGTAAGATTTAAGAGGACGGGTGAGGGTAGATTTGAAAGGACGAATAAAGGGGGTGGATTGAGGTATAGTTTTTCGAAGGGAGAGGGTGGTATAGTAAGGCAATCGAGCAGAAATAAAAAATATAAACAAATGATCAGCGGTTCTTGACTATATATTATAAAATAAAGTCCCCCGCCGTGTCTGTCTGTCTGTTCGCAATAAACTCCTAAACTGCTGAACGGATTTGCATGCGGTTTTCACCAATAGACAGAGTTTGTTAAGGTTTTGTGTAAATCATGCTCTACTACCCATGCGAAGCCGGGTCAGGTCGCTAGTTAAAATTATATCATATAAATTCGAATACCAGTTTGTTTGTTTGTTACACTTTCACGCTTTAACTACTCGACCGATAATTTCGCATATACGTTGTCAGGGGTACAGAAAGAGCATAGGGTACCATTCATCCTTACTAATATTATAAATTCGAACGTAACTCTGTCTGTCTGTTACCTTTTCACGGCTAAACGACTCAACCGATATAGATGAAATTTGGTACAGAGATACTGTAAAACCTGGGGAAAGACATAGGCTACTTTTTATTGGTGTAGGTGCCACGCGGGCGGCGTCGCGCGCAAAAGCTAGTTCATAATAAAGAGACGTTTGTATACATTTTCTCTCGTTTTGTTGGCCTTATTATAGACAGGTATTTATCATCAAGGGAATAAGGTAGCACATTAGCTTTTCAGACTATTCAGCAGATAACTGGTGTCTTTAAGAACTGTAATGGCTGAAATATCATAAAGAGTATTTCGCTATCTCCCTCGCACAGCTGCATTTTAATAGCGATGACATCACAGTTTGTATCGTGCATCCTTTTCCTGTCATTTAATAATTACCCCTACTACCAGATTTGAAACGCTTGTATGTTCTTTATTACAGTTTTGAGTTTAGATAATTAACTATCTAACTTTAAAAAAAACGTGAATCAATTCCTATTGGGCAGTGGCGTAGTGTTGGTGTCAGACGCCCGCGCGGAAATCCTTTTTCCGCCCTCTTATTTAGGTATTTCAATTTAAGACTGTAATTTTTAAAAATTCTTGTCGTAAAGAACTATACGGCAAGAACAGTCATCAATATTTTGTATTGCACAGTTCAAGTATTGACAAGATATTATTACAATTTTTTTTGTGAAATTTCGTCGCCCCCTTAAAGTGCCGCCCGGGGCGGGCCACTCCTGCCGCCCCCACTACGCTACGCCACTGCTATTGGGTTCCGTTTCCATTTGTATCAAATTTTAAGCTGTAATATAACAAGGCATACTTTTGTTTGTCTTAATTATATCATTTAGAGTAGTAGAGCCTCGCTGATTTCAGCATGAATGGGCCGGCTCGACCGGGAAAGGACTACCCTCTCACAGAATATCGACGTGAAATACCAGTATTCCTACTGTTGTGTTTCGTTCGGTGAGTGAGAGGCCCAATCACCCTCTTTCCCCCTTCCCGCTCCTTCCCACTTCCTATCCTAAAAGGTCGAAGTGATACCTCTGGTGTTGCAGGCGTCCATAGGCTACGGTAACCATTTACCATCAGGTGGGCCGTATGCTTGTTTACCACCATACTTGTATTAAAAAAATATATATACATATATTTTTTTAAGCATAATATTAAAGCTGATCTGTACATATATTATCACTACTGGCCGCTTGGGATGTTCCAACAGCCACCCCTCGGCAACCTGAACCTATTTTTCGGGTTGTCACTAGATAATTATGTCAACATAAACTGTATGCCAAGCTAGTTATGCCAAAGTATATTAGGGAAAAACATTATGCGAAAAGAAAGGATCCCTTCCTATTATGCACAACGCTTACCTAAATCACAATTTAGCACAATATGTTCACGCTTACAGGTGACGGTGCTGAGCAGACAAGTGGCTTCTACACATACTATTTGACAACGACACAAAAACACAACGAGATTACCAACAACACACCAAATGTCGTTGATCCAGTCAAAACTAGTTTAGGCTGGGATGACTCGGCCATTGAACATGAAATACAAATATATATTAACAAGAATGGAAAATATCTCTCGTTAACACAGAAACAGACAAACATACAAGCCAATGTAAAAACATCACACAAAAAATATTATAACAACGAGAACATCAATAGAAATGGCAATAACGATTCGGTCATTCGTAAGAAGCGGGTGCAACGAGATACCGAAACAACGATTGCTGAAAACAAAATCGTATTGAAGAAAAGCAGACATCTTCATGACCATAAAATAATAACTAAAGACAGTGAAAACACAACAGAAAAAGAAAAGCAACGAGACATTCAAAAACCCAACGATACTAAACCTAAAGTTAACAAAAACAACGATAGAATCCTAAATACAATCACAAAAATCAACGACGGAATTACTCTGTACCGTACTATAAAAAATGTAATAAAAAAACCAACGATAACCCGAAGCGCCGAACCAAAAAACCGGCAGAAACGGTTTCTACCAATTTTCAAAACCGATAGTTTCGATAGCAACGATAATTTTATATTTAAAGCGCTCAACTTTTTTGTTAATAACCGTAGAAAAGTACTGCCTATAATTAGTGTTATGAGAGAGATCAATACTTTAGTAAAAAGTGCTAATGGTGAATTAAATCATTTTAGTAAAGAAAGCAACAATTATGTAGGATTCAATCCGCCGGAGTTTAAACCTTTATCTTATACTTTAGAATTAGGCAATGATAAGGGCGTTTTGGGTTTCGTTAAAAGGTTATTAGGGGTAGGGCAGAAAGGTGACAGACTAACGATAGGTAATAAGTAGGAGTTAGTTTCAAATGTACATTTATAGAAGTAGTTTTATCTATACTAATATTATAGAAGATTTAAATTTTTTGTTTGTAATGAATTAACTTAAAAACTAAAGTACCGATTTCAAAAACCATTGTGTACAATAGAGTGTTTCAAAATTTGTGACATGTTTATCCTACATAACATTGTCTTACGTTTACGCGAATGTTGTACGTTGAAATTAAAACTACTTTTATACGGATTTTGTCGCGTTGTTTATTTAAGAACACTATATAGTATGTTTACTAAAAATTAATGTTACAGTTACTATTATTTGTCGGCCTCAATGGCGTAGTGGTTAGTGTAACCGACCGCCACGCCTTAGGTCGCGGGATCGATTCCCGCACAAGTCAAACATTTGTGTGCATGAACATGGCTGTTTGTCTTGGTCTGGGTGTTTCTATGTATAATATGTATGTATTCACAAAAAAAAAAGTATATATGTATGTTTATCCATTGTCTAGAACCCATAGTACAAGCTCTGATTAGTTTGGGCTAGATGGTGTTGTGTGTATGGGGTAGAATATTATATTATTATTATTATTATTGAACTCTACTACAATTTAAGCTATAATAATAATAATAATATAATATTCTATCACATACACACAACACCATCTAGCTCAAACTAAGCAGAGCTTGTACTATGGGTACTAGACAATGGATAAACATACATATATACTTTTTTTTTTGTAAGTACATACATATTATATATAGAAACACCCAGACCAAGACAAACATCCATGCTCATGCACACAAATGTTTGACTTGTGCGGGAATCGAACCCGCGACCTCAGGCGTGGCAGTCGGTTACACTAACCACTACGCCATCGAGGCCGACAAAATTACTACTGACTATTTAAATTAATTAAAACTATTTATATTTAAGTTTATAATTTTCCCGACGTTTCGGTTGCTTTACAGCAGCCATGGTCACGGGGTAATTAGTCTAAATTGTAGTTAAATAATAGTAGTGTTATTGATCAAAATCTATACTAATATTATAAAGCTGAAGAGTTTGTTTGTTTGAACGGGCTAATCTCAGGAACTACTGGTCCGAATTGAAAAATTCTTTTAGTGTTGGATAGCCCATTTATCGAGGAAGGCTATAGGCTATATAGCATCATGCTACGACTAATAGGAGCGGAGCATCAATGAAAAATGTTGCAAAAACGGGCGAAATTCTCTTATATGAAGCAGACGAAGTTGCGTCTTATGTAATAAAAGTGTTCTGGGCGAACGTTAGAATGCCACGCAAAGGTCTCGAGTTCGATACCAAGGCACGCATTTCTGACTTTTCAACGTTATGTGCGTATTAAATAGTTAATTATAGCTGTAACGGTGAAGGAAGAAAATTGCGAGGAAACCTGTGTCTGACAGTTTTCTATAATGTTCTCGAAGATAAGTGAAGTCTGCCAACCCGCATCAGGCCAGCGTGTTGGACTATGGCCTAACCCTTCTCACACTGAGAATAGGTCCGTGTCCAGCAGTGGGACAGTTTAATACAGGGTTGATATTATTGTATCGACTTATATCGCTGACTGTACAAGGTAGTGCAATATATGAAAGTTGAACTCACGACCTCTCGCTCGCAGGTCTCATGCCTTATCTCCTGGGCTATCACATAGTCTATACAAATATATAATAAAATTGAAGTGTCTGTTTCTAATGTCCTAATAACAGGTTTTATTAAATGCATATGAAAGTATATACCGGAACTACATCAAAAAAATCTATGTATATTTAAATTTTTTGTTTGTATGTTTGTTCCGGCTAATCTCTGAAACGGCTGGAACGATTTTGACGGGACTTTCACTGGCAGATAGCTGATATTATAAGGAGTAACTTTTAGTAGTTTAGAAAAAATGTTTGCAAACTGAACAAACACTGTTAAATTCCACGCGGACGAAGACGCAGGTAACAGCTAGCTGGAAATCAAGTTGTAATTTTTTTATATTTTTTTCTAGGGCCCAAGGAACGTACTACCTTATAACCCATCGCCAAGCTCCGTATTCTATAGAGTAAAAATAATTTATAATAATAACTGTAATTAATAAGTCAATAAAATAATATAATTATATCTAATTAAATATTGTTTTATTTTACCTAAATACCTAAATTTAACAGCGCAGCGGTGATAAACGCGATTGCTGTGTATGGTCTTGTGTTCGATTGTGGACAGGGTAGAATAAAAAGGAAAGATAGGATATATCAAATAATATAAAAGTCAAAGGTCATGTCTTATAAGGAGGTCAAGGTCTTGGCCGAAAATCGAGAAAGATGGCGTTTACTCCACCGACAAGAGCAAAGCTCTTAAAGAAGACATGTACATTTCAAAGTGGTAGGCAAATGGTATAACGGTTGCAGCTCCTTACAAATATAATTTGTAAAACATAGAACAGGCAACTGTAAAATTGGCGATTAAAAAGAGTCGCCGTGAGTTTCTTGCCCGTTCTTCTCATTGGTTCTACGCCCTTGCTTTGTTGAATGTGGCAACAGGTAAATGTAAATTCATATAATTGTTTAGTTAGCGTAATCTTGACGTTCATAAGTGTTACTTTCTGGCCTAAAAGATATTTGGAATTGAGTGTGTAATCCGCGAGAATTATTTTACTAATATATTTTGTACCTTGTATTGACCTTTGATTGACAATTATCGCCTGCTCCGTGCCTCGGAGAGCACGTTAAGCCGTCGGTCCCGGCTGCCATGAACATCTATGGCAGTCGTTATTGGGAAAGTCAGTACCCTCTAATATCCTGACACTGGTCTAGTCTTAGGGTATCGTTAGCCTTCGGGTTGCGGAGGTCAGGTGGCAGCCGCTCCGTGTAAAAACTGATATCCAGTCAAATCCAGTTAGACCAGAAAAGTCGACCCCAAGTGACTTGGGAATAATAAAGGCTAAGAGAGAAGAAGACCTTGTACACACAGCGACACATCAACCTAGACTGTTTGAACTTTGAACTATTAGAAGCTGCGAATCGTGCGTGAGAGTGCGTTATATTTTTGTTACGCTCTATCCTTACCAGTACATCGAAACCGCTATGCACTGTCCATTTCCGACAATTCTCTATTTAATATGTAACCTAGTTATGTGTATATAGGGTGTCTAACTTGATGTGTAGCCATGTGTACCTTGTACTTGTACAATGAGCTGCAAAAATGCATACCCATGTCAAAACTAAAATGGTATAAGCCGGTAATTGACGCCATCTAACGGAAATCGATACAAGAACTGTTAAGTAATTTATATATATCGTAATAGATGGCGGTGCACTACTTCTTCTCTCTTAGCCTTTATTATTCCCAAGTCACTTGGGGTCGGCTTTTCGGGTCTAACCGGATTTGACTGGATATCAGTTTTTACACGGAGGGGCTGCCACCTGACCTACGCAACCCGAAGGCTAACGATACCCTAAGGCTAGACCAGTGTCAGGATATTAGAGGGTACTGACTTTCCCAATAACGTCTGCCATAGATGACCATGTCAGCCGGGACCGATGGCTTAACGTGCTCTCCGAGACACGGAGCAGGCGATAATTGTCAATCAATACGCACATAATTTCGAAAAGTCATATAACTTCCGAAAGTCAGAGGTGCGCGACGTGGGTTCGAACCTGAGACCCTCTGCATTGCAGTCTGTTGGTCTCCCCACTGAACTATCGCTGCTTTTTCTTTTTTTTTTTGGCGTTGCGCTATTATAAAATAAAAAAGTAGATTTCTTAATTACTCAATTTAGTTAAATTTATGTACTTTAAAGAAATGTTGAATCTCAATTTATTGTTATTACATTACTTATTTAAAAATAAAAATAGGTAAGGAGGTAAGAATTACATTTGACTAGAAGGGTAACTTCGATATATAATATAGCCGTAATTTATAAAACAACGCCATCTAGTTCATTCATATTCATTCTAATTTGATCGGTTCACAGAATTTTAGACCTTATGGTATCCGTGGAATATTACAGGCGACTGTAGAATGAAAAACCGTGACAAATAAATCCGTGTACATTAATAACCTCTCGAGTCTTCTTCGAAGAGGTTAATGAAAACACTATGTGGGTCTGTGTGTCTGTCTGTTAGTGACCGGCATAACTCCGGAACCACTAGACTGATTGACTTGTAAGTATGTATCTTATGTGGGGGCCAGTCAGTGCAGACCGGTGACACTTCGACCCAGTCGGATCTTTTGTGTCGACACTCTCCCAATAACGACTGCCATAGATGTTCATGGCAGCCGGGACCGACGGCTTAACGTGCTCTCCGAGGCACGGAGCAGGCGATAATTGTCAATCAATACGCACATAATTTCGAAAAGTCATATAACTTCCGAAAGTCAGAGGTGCGCGACGTGGGTTCGAACCCGAGACCCTCTGCATTGCAGTCTGTTGGTCTCCCCACTGAGCTATCGCTGCTCTGATTGACTTGTAACTTGGTGTGCTGATACCTTGGGGTCACACCTCGGTCGAGTTTGAATATGGGCCCTGTGGGTCAAAGAACCACCGAGATATAGAGGTAATTTTTTATTATTTTTACATTTAAGACGAAGAGGTTGAATCCTGGGTTTTTACACCCATCTCCTTTTCACTAAGATATAGAAAAAAAGAAAGAGGTCAATCGTTGAATCTAGCTCGGCTGGGCAGCATTCGGGAAGCTACGACATAATCTTCTCGTCCAATATACCGCAGTGTGTCAAGACGAAAGTCTTTGATCAGTGTGTGTTGCCAATGATGACTTACGGCTCAAAGACGTGGTCGCTCACTATGTGCCTTATCAGAAGGCTCAAGGTCACTCAGAGGGCTATGTAGAGAGCTATGCTCGGTGTTTCCCTGCGAGATTCAATCAGAAATGAGGAGATCCGCAGGAAAACTAAAGTTGCCGACATAGCTATCCGGATAGCCAATATGAAGTGGCAGTGAGCAGGGCACATAGCGCGCAGAACCGACGACCATTGGGGCAGAAAGGTGTCGGAGTGGCGGCCACGCACCGAAACACGCAGCAGAGGTAGGTCCCACACAAGGTAGACCGATGACCTGGTAAGGGTCGCAGGAAGCGGTTGGATGCGGATGGCCCAAGACCGGTCTGTGTGGAAATCCTTGGCGGTGACCTACGTCCAGCAGTGGACGTCTTTCGGCTGAGATGATGATAGCTATACAGAGCACTTACCGGTACATATGGTGAGGGTGAAGCAAGGAGCCCAGTACCAGGGAGTGCAGGTACACCGGCGCTATGAGCCGCGACAGCAGCGCCCCCTGCAGGCCCGACACGCACCAGCGAGCCACCTTGTCTGAGCACGACATGGTGAGAAGGCGCTCACCCTAAAACAACCATATATTCAAAATTAGCTTCTACTTTGACGATATAATCCTTCTCAATACCAGCCCGGAGTTATGAAGTTGACGGTGTTAGACACCCCCGTGTCTCGGAAAGCACGGAAAGCTGTTGTGCCTGCGCCTGATCTCTCTCCGGTCATGTCGGTGAGGTCACATCGCACTATGAGAGTGACAGAACAGAGAGTGCACTTGTGTTTGCGCGCACACATACATACATAGATTCACGCCTGTTTCCCAGAGGGGTAGGCAGACTACGGATTTCCATTTGCTACGATCCTGACACACTTCTCTGGCTACATTCACTTTCATCACATTCCTCATACACGCCCGTCGGTTCAAGGTGCTCTTAACCTGGCCTTTGTCCAGAACGCCTCCGATCTGATCGAGAAACGTTCGCCTAAGTCTTCCTCTTGCAACTGTTCCATTCACAGAAGCCTTATAAACTTTCTTAGTCAGTCTTTCCTCGTCCATTCTTTCTACATGCCCAAACCAGCTGAACATACCCTTTTCTATTCTTGTCACTATATCAACTTTCATGCCGCATCTCTCTCTAATCACACTATTCCTTATTCTATCTTTCAGAGTCACACCACATATATTGCTCAGCGCTCTCATTTCTACAGCATTTATTCGCCGGGCCGGCATTTGGCCGCCGTGACCGAAATTCGGTCTGGAGAACTTGTTATGTTTCACGGTAGGCGGTAGCTTGTTTGTGTCTCCATGGAAGGGTAAGTAATAGATGATATAACAACAAAATCTCTAATATTAACAACATATAACAATGGAACCTATAATTTTATTTAATATAGCCATTAGTTAATATAATAAACGATTGATATAATTTTAAAATAACTAATTTTTACAAGCATAACATACATTAAATATAAAATCGTATGACATATCACTCAAAAGATATAAAACTTATTTGGTCTAATACGATGAAAACGCCTACTTAAAAACACAAAGCAAAATTGCATAGACACGGGTTAGTTTAATTTAGAAGAATTTTTCTTTGTTTTAATCTTTGTAAGTTCTATCGTAGTTATAGGTAATATAATATAATATAATAATATTCTATCACATACACACAACATCATCTAGCCCAAACTAAGCAGAGCTTGTACTATGGGTACTAGACAATGGATAAACATACACATATACTTTTTTTTTGTAAATATATATATATTATACATAGAAACACCCAGACCAAGACAAACATCCATGTTCATGCACACAAATGTTTGTCTTGTGCGGGAATCGAACCCACGACCTCAGGCGTGGCAGTCGGTTACACTAACCACTACGCCATCGAGTCGTTAAAAAAATAGTAACCTAAGTAGACATTAAACATAACTAGTAACTGATTACCACCTGCGCTAAGATAGGTCGACGGAGCCGGGCTCCTATTGCTGGGTGGTTTAAAAAAAATAACCACGAATGCTAAGGCGGGAGCTCCGCGGAATCGGGGTACTCTGAGTCGGGGTGTTAACCATAATGACGTTTTTTATATATACTAAACATTTGACCTAATGATTTTCGATTAAATAAACGTTATATCAAACAACGTTATACTAATTAAGTTTTAGAATAAATAAATGTTATATGTAAAGAAATTATATCAACAGTTGGTATATCTCACGTTGATTATATCTTATGAACGATAATAAAATGAAATTAGACCAAATGAGTTTATACGTTATGAGACGCACCCCCTTGGAATCGCTTCTGTGATACCAAGTCGACACAGCTATGACAGTAGCGCCGCGCGGCACTCTCCGCAAGCACTCAGTTAGTTCTTCTAGTTATATAATATTGTCTTCTATTTACGCGAATATTATTCATTGAAATTAAACTGCTATATACGGATTTTATCGCGTTGTTTATTTGACACTTGATTATAAAATTTTGAAAATTGTCACACTACTACTACTATTAAACTTTACAAAGTTTTAAGCTAGTTAAATTATTATTAAAACTATTTAGATTTAATTTATTTTTACACTTTCCCCGACGTTTCGGTTGCTTTTCAGCAGCCATGGTCACGGGGAGACTAAGATGGTAGTTGTCTCAATGTTCCAGTGTAGTTATTTCAAAGTACCCGAACATAATTTAATCATTGGTGTTTCTATTTACGCAGAATGAGCTCAGAGTATCATGAAGTCTAGCTGTGGTTTGCTTCTTCTTAGAAGAAGACCTAAGACTTCGTTAGAAGAAGCAAACCACAGCTAGACTTCATGATACTCTGAGCTCATTCTGCGTAAATAGAAACACCAATGATTAAATTATGTTCGGGTACTTTGAAATAACTACACTGGAACATTGAGACAACTGCCATCTTAGTCTCCCCGTGACCATGGCTGCTGAAAAGCAACCGAAACGTCGGGGAAAGTGTAAAAATAAATTAAATCTAAATAGTTTTAATAATAATTTAATTAGCTTTAAACTTAGTAAAGTTTAATAGTAGTAGTAGAGTAACAATTTTCAAAATTTTGTAATAAAGTGTCAAATAAACAACGCGATAAAATCCGTATATAGCAGTTTAATTTCAATCTTCTAGTTATAATTACTTTTTTCTGGATGAAAGGTACCTTGTGTCCTTTTCTATAGTCCTGACAACGTGTATGCAAAATTTCATACGGATCGGTCAAGTAATAAAAGTATAAAAGCGTAACAAACAAACTCACATAACAAACACACTCAAATGTGTTTCACCGCAGTCATAGTGTTCGCCGAAGTGATGATGGGGACGGAACTAGAGGCGAGCCATGTCCAATGATCACACTAGTGATACGCCGCCGGTACAAGGAGTATGCCAGACGTTTGGCTTTAACAGATTTCGGCCTCGATGGCGTAGTGGGTTCGATTCCCGCACAAGTCAAACATTTTGTGTGCATGAACATGGATGTTTGTCTTGGTCTGGGTGTTTCTATGTATAATATGTATATATTTACAGAAAAAAGTATATATGTATGTTTATCCATTATCTAGTACCCATAGTACAAGCTCTGCTTAGTTTTGGGCTAGATGGTGTTGTGTGTATGTGGTAGAATATTATATTATTATTCAAATGCGAAAGTGAGTTTCTTACATTTCATGCCTTAATTACTCGACCGATCATCATGAAATTTCGTATACACGTTGCCGGGGGGTACAGAAAAGACAGAGGGTCCTTCTCATCAAGAAAAATACTGTTTCAAACCAAACCTGACCTACATTTATGCAAGCGAAGCCACGCTCAAAATATAGTAAAGTAATAAATATCGGTAGGTATACCTGCATGACTCCATCCCAGGTCTGCACAACGTTATTGCAGTTCTTAACCGGTATGGTTCCTTCACCTGATTCTATCTTAGTCCTCAATTGACCTCGAGCCAACCTGCAACAAGCATATCCAGTTTATATATATAGCATTTTTTTCTAAACGTCTCTCGCACTAGGAATCATTCCGTCGCGGGATACTTTACAAGCATTCAAACAACGGACACAAAGAAGACCCAGACTCGGAACAACCATTTGTAAATAACACAAAGTTTTCTCCCGTATGGGATTTGAACTCACAGCACTCGCAGTGGCAGTAGCGAGGCAAACACTGAAACCACTACGCCATCCGTGCAGTCACAATGATTGAGTGTGATAGAAATGCTTAATAGAGGATGGTTCAAATGATTGAGGGTGGTAGAAATGGTTGATAGAGGCTGGTTTAAATGATTGAGGGTGGTAGAAATGGTTGAAAGAGGGTGGTTTAAATGATTGAGGGTGGTAGAAATGGTTGATAGAGGCTGGTTTAAATGATTGAAGGTGGTAGAAATGGTTGAAAGAGGGTGGTTTAAATGATTGAGGGTGGTAGAAATGGTTGAAAGAGGGTGGTTTAAATGATTGAGGGTGGTAGAAATGGTTGAAAGAGGGTGGTTTAAATGATTGAGGGTGGTAGAAATGGTTGATGGAGGCTGGTTTAAATGATTGAGGGTGGTAGAAATAGTTGATAAAGAGTGGTAGAAACGATTAACAAAAGGGTGGTAGAAATTATGGGTGTGGTAGGAATAATTGTAGTAGGATAATACAAAGGGTTTTATTCTTTGTGCAGGTGTTCTTTTAATAAGAAAATATGTGTACCTGTTGGGATGTTTGTCCGGCTCCAGGTCCTGCTGCTCGTGCGGGCTAAAGATGCGTCCGTCCCCGCACGGCGCCGTGCTGATGTACAGGTGCACCTGGCGGTCAGCCTTCATCTGATAGCCAGACGGCAGCGCCGGCTCTACATCACTCTCCGGGATCGACGCCCGGGGGTCTGTGGATCAAACGATTTTGATGACAAGACAATAAATGGAACAGTAGGTGTTGTGAGTAAATGTTATCCCTCGGGAACGGTTCTTTTTTCTGGGCATAATGATGACAAGACACCAGGAAAACTAGGTTCCTAATATCTTGTCATCATCCCACGAGACCAAGGATTTATTTTCAGGATGAAAAGTGCCCTATGTTCTTGTATGTACCCCTGACAACGTGTATGTAAAATTTTATGATGATCATATTCATTATCATCTTTATTTATCACCAATTAATAAAAATTACATTTCTAAATATATTTTTAAAAATAACAAATTTAAAAATATAAAAATTATGGAGACCCACCGGCATCGAGACAAGGTCCACGCTGTCGGTGGTTAGGGGTCCAGAGAGAGGAACCTCCTCACTATGCGTGCCTTATCTAGGAGGACCGCCTTCTGCATCTGACCCTTGACCCAAGCCTCTTAAGATGTTGGTCGAGGCTCTTGGCTATTAGACGGTTCACCATAACGACTATCGGTACAATGGGATGAAGGGATGGCACGCTCGACATATGTCAATCGTACCATCCCTCAGGATATATTTCCGGTAATTATTCGTCTCGATAACATTATCATAATTATTATGATATATGAGAGTAAGGGAATAGAGAGTGTACTTGTGTTTGCGCACACACTTTTGCACTATATAATATCTCCTGTGCAGATGGCCAATCTGCGTTAAGATTAGCCGCCGTAACCTATATTCGGTCTGGAGGACATTATACGACATGATTTAAACTTTTGCTGCATGTAATCTATGTATGTATGTATCTTATGTGGGGGCCAGTCAGTGCAGACCGGCGACACTTCGACCCAGTGGGATCTTTTGTGTGGACACTCTCCCAATAACGACTGCCATAGATGTTCATGGCAGCCGAGACCGACGGCTTAACGTGCTCTCCGAGGCACGGAGCAGGCGATAATTGTCAATCAATACGCACATCATTTCGAAAAGTCATATAACTTCCGAAAGTCAGAGGTGCGCGACGTGGGTTCGAGCCCGAGACCCTCTGCATTGCAGTCTGTTGGTCTCGCCACTGAGCTATCGCTGCTAATCTATGTAACTTCTCCTTGGTCTAACCCTTCCTCTTCTCCCTTCTATTTTATCTTCTAAGATAGTCTTTATAAAGTTGTCATATCGCATCAAGTGTCAAAATTTAATTGTCTCGAATCTTAACTAATATTATAAATGCGAGTTAATTTCTGACGTTTTCACGCCTGAACTACTCGATCAGTCATCATGAAATTTCGCATAGCTGTTTTCAGGGGTACAGAAAATGACATAGGGTATCATTTATCCAGAAAAAAGTACTATTACCAACCTAACTTAAACAACATTTATGCGAGTGAAGCCGGATAAATCTTGTAATACATAATAGTGAGTACCCTATCATAAGGAGAGTGGTATTACCTGATGAATTCGCGTACATAAGTAGTTGTGCGTACAAATGTCTCTGAAGACAACGCCTTGCAGCCACCTGGGATTTAGAATAAAGAATGTAATTAGTCATCATTAATTTATTAATATGTACAGACTACTTAAATCACAACGCCATCCGTGCAGCTTTAACTGTGAAGGAAAACATCGTGAGGAAACCTGCATATCCGAGAGTACGCCATAATGTTCTCAAAGATATGTGAAGTCTGCCAACCCGCACTGTGCCAGCGTGGTGGACTATGACCTTTCAACACTGAGAAGAGGCCCGTACCCAGCAGTGTGACAGTATAACACAGGACTGATATTATTAGGATCCCTTCTTTTCGCATAATATTCTTTTACGTATACTTTGGCATAACTATTGTAACCTTTAGGGTTTACTTTAAGAGGAATGTAGATATAATTAGGAAGTACAATGAGAGAAGGTATAACAAATACACTTTTAATGTATTAAGATACAAATGAAAGAGACAATCTTTACTTATATAACTATAGTCAGGGCGTGGTTCGCTAAAGACTTGCTTCGTGGTCCTTGTATAATCAGGACACTTAGCTGGGAGTGTGAAGCCGGGCCGCAAGGAGACGCGACTGACACCGTCCATTCCTTATATAGTCTGGCACCACCGGTCGCGAGAGGTGGCTAGTGACGTGCGCCCGCGTTCGCCGGGCGTCTAGGCGATTATCGTCACACTATTCTGCCGTCATAAGGAAAAAAGACGTATCTTCTTCTTCTCCTTAGCCGTTATTATTCCCAAGTCACTTGGGGTCGGCTTTTCTAGTCTAACCGGATTTGACTGGATATCAGTTTTTAGAATGAGCGGCTGCCACCTGACTTCCGCAACTCGAAGGCTAACGATACCCTAAGGCTAGACCAGTGTCAGGATATGAGAGGGTACTGACTTTCCCAATAACGACCGCCATAGATGTTCATGGCAGCCGGGACCGACGGCTTAACGTGCTCTCCGAGGCACGGAGCAGGCGATAATTGTCAATCAATACGCACATAATTTCGAAAAGTCATATAACTTCCGAAAGTCAGAGGTGCGCGACGTGGGTTCGAACCCGAGACCCTCTGCATTGCAGTCTGTTGGTCTCCCCACTGAGCTATTGCTGCTTTCGAGACGTATCTAACATAATGTTTTTTCGAAATTAAGATTTTACCTATTTGAATTCAGTAAAACAATCATCATCAATCAATCAGTATTTTGGCATAATAATACTTAGCCATAATTATCGTAGTGACAACTCCAAAAATTGGTTCAGATTGCCGCGGCCAGTTGTGATAATATACAATTTTATGCGTTAAAAATATGCATAAATGTAATTAGGATAAATAAAAGTATGTCATGTTATATTATATCTTAATATTTTATGCTAATGAATATATATCTTTATATATATGATTCTACTGTACGTGTGTATGTCAAGGAACTCCTCCTAAACGGCTGGATTGATTTTGATAAAAAAAATTGTGTGTTTTCATATGGATTCGAGGATGGTTTAGATTTGGGTTTTTCTTTGTACAGGACAAAGTCTGTCGGGACAGTTAGTATTATTATATAACATATTAGTTACCTCGGCATGACAGTCGTTGACAGCTCGCCCTGTCACTGACATGTGTTCGCCTGACACACATTTGGTACCCGTCGTCACTGCTATCACCTGTAATATAAACGTCGTGATTGTAACGCACTGAAGTGTAAGGTTCTTTTGTTTTGGTATTAAAATACATAGTATTCAATCCGATTTATTATATTTATATATATTTATTTTATATTGTCAAAAGTTTTAAATCAATTTATTCGAGTAACACTTTTCAAGTTGGCAACACCAACCGAGTTGGGATAAAATAATTTAAATCGATTAAATGGAGAAATACTTTTTAATTTGGCAATACCAACGGAGTGGTCGAGAGCTCGGCAAGTTGACACGGCACTCGGCAGTTAGTGTTGGACGGTCGGGGCGAACGGACGTGTAACCAAAGTGTGTAGTGATATTAGTATCAAAATACAGAGTGTGAACAATACGACGAGGACGTTTTATTAAAGAGCTCCTATTTACAGAAGTGAGAGAATCATACGTCATAACAAAATAATATTTGTATTGAATCCTAACTATACTCTGTCTCAATAGAATTAATATATTATGTAAAAAATCGTTTCATGCTTAATTAAATATAAAGTCATTTAGAAAATTCAAACTCTGTTTGAAAAGTAGTTAATGAATACAATAAGCCGTATGCAAGTCCTTCTTTTGATAAATATCCATAAATGTATTTTACAGAAAAATATTTTATAATAAAAGTCACTAAAAGTTGTTTACCTTATTCTCAAATTCTATTGAAAATCATTTACCTCTTTCTCTTTCATATCCATCCTCACACAGTCCATCCATCTTCTCCTTGACCTTCCTCTCCATTTTCGTCCCTCTACCCTCATATTCATCACTTGCTTACTTACATACATATCATATTTTGAGTGCCTGTGTAAATTTAATTCTTAACAACACTTGCCCCGACTCGTGAATCGTCTCCTAGACGGTCAAAGACCTAAGTCTTAAAACTATATTTGACGATAATATGTGAAATATACTTCTGGTCACCTCCTTAAGGATATAGTCGTGAGGCTATTAATGTATCTGGTACATACCCTGGCGTCGTCTATCCTGTTGTTAGTCGTGATGACTATGCCTGCGAGGACTTTTCGCTTGGAGTGAACCAGATCATTCTTCATGAGCTCATTGAACTTCTCATTCACTAATCTGGAAGAAAATATATACAGAATAAAATGAAAATACTAATAACCAATTACCCGTGTCTTCTTTTCATCATGTGTAAAAAGCTTTTGTTCTAACAATTGGACCGTGTTGTGCTGAAAAGCTCCAATCCACAAAAACATAAATAAAAGTTATGCTGATTTGAAACATATGTTCATTATTCTTGTGACTGTTATCCTAATACATGTTGTTATGCATATAGTTTTATAAAGAATTGAATATAGATTTTTTTCTTCATATTATAGATAAATTAAAAAAGAATCCCTGGATGATTTCTGCACAACACAGTCCAATTATAATGATTACAATACTCAAAGATTTGCCCGTAAAAGATATTTAACAATTTAAAAATTGCACCCGTCCTACTAGTTAGCCAGCTTAAACTGTTTCAATATCAATGTTTGATGATATCTCTGTCCTCGTTTGGCCATATCATTAATGTAGGATATCTCTAATTTTATACCCTAGATATGAAATAGTCGGCCACATCATGAAGTGATCAATTGTAAGATCTGACCACGAGAGGTAGAAATGATTGATAGAGTGGTATACCTAATTATGGTGGGGTAGAAATTATTGATTGTGGTAGAAATGATTGATAGAAGGTGGTAGAAATGATTGATAGAAGATGGTAGAAATTATCAAGTGTGATAGAAACAATTGATACAGTGTGGCAGAAGTGAATGATAGAGGGTAGTAGAAAAAATTGAAGGACGGTGGTAAAATTAATTGATAGGGAGTGGTATAAAATGATTAAGGGCCTGTCCCACCACCACTAAATAGAATTTATCTTTAAGATAAAAGTCGAAAGTCGAAGTCGTCATCTCTTTTCTTTAACCTAACAAGAGTGAGACAGCATGCGATTTATTTTTCGGATAACTTATACTTGTTCGTTATGGGACTGGCCATGAGCGTGGTACTAATGATTGCTAGCCTGTAGAACGCTACTGACTTCCCGATGTGGTCGGCGAGTGTCTGGTGCAGGAAGCCGGCGGGCGCGCTGGCGGGCTGGCTGTCGGCGCGGCCCTCGTCCAGCACGGCCAGCGCCGAGCGCGCCGCCGCCAGCTTAGCCAACTTCTTACTCGAACCTGCGAACAACGATAACATAACTACGGATACGGATTTTGTCGCGCTATCTATTTTTTTTTCTTTTTATGCAGCTAAGGTGGCAACAAGCATACGGCCCACCTGATGTTAAGTGGTTACCGTAGCCTATGGACTGGAGCCTATGCCTGCAACACCAGAGGCATCACTTGCGCGTTGCCGACCCTTTAGGAAAGGAAGTGAGAAGGAGAAGAAGCGGAAAGGGAGTGATATTTTAAAACACTTATGTTACATAACAAGATTTTCTCTATTGTATAGCTCGTATAAATTTAAGTTAAGTTAGATCGGTAGCAATACCTTTTCTGGATGAAATCCTATCTTATATTAAATGTGAATGTAAGTTTGTTTGTTACACTTTCACACCTTAGATACTCGATCGATCATCGTGAAATTGTGCATACATGTTGTCGGCGGCACAGAAAAAGACAAGAGGGTATCTTTCATCCAGAAAATACAGAGGGATAAATACAGGCACTAGGAATAATTCCTGTGTCGCGGAGGACTTTACAAACATTCAAACAACGGACACAAAGAACACCCAGACTCGGAACAACCATTTGTGGATCACACAAATTTTTGTCCCGTGTGGGATTCGAACCCACAGCACTCGGCGCAGTGGTGAGAGGAACAATTAAATGACTACGCCATACGTGCAAAAATAGTAATGAAGTTTAACAGTAGTAGTTAAATAGTTAAATAGTTTCAAAATTATGTCATAACTAGATTTTACCCGTGGTTCCGCTCGCGTTAATCTATATTTTGTGAATAATTATATATTATTATACTATAATTGAGAGACTATACACGCTAAGAACTTAATTATTGCTTTATAATGTAATCCTATGTTGTTGTATATTCCGCTTTGGAAATACTTATAAAAATAAATTTTATCCCACAGAAACAGTAATTTCTTTTTTCTGTATCAAAGGTCTACGTCCTTTTCTGTACCCCTGACAACATAAATGTGAGTTTGTTTGTTACACTTTCACGCCTTGACTACTCGACCGATCATCATGAAAATCACATTCAAGTTCCGACAACTTTTTTGTACATTGTGTACTAAAACGGGCATAGAACACCTTTTTAACAAGCTTTTATTAGCTTCGTATGTATGTATCTATGTGTCTATGAATCTATGTAACGGAATCTTTGAACGTGATTTTCACCGCTTTCAAACCGGCGGATTGATTAGAAACTTTGTACACATATCGAGGACCAATGAAAAACCAATAAATAAATAAAAAATTATAATAGTTAAAAAAATCAAAAAAACTCTCTTTAAAAGTAGAAAATAATTTAATAGTTTTAAAGTAAAAAAGCGTGGGGTACTTTCTAAGATATTTTATAAACCCCCACCCCACGCTTTTATACATTAAAATTACTAAATTATTTTCTACTTTTTAAAGCATGATTTTTTTAGTTTTTTTAAACTGTTATTTATATTTAGTAAAAAAGTACCATACCCGAGAAATAGATCAAAAATCAAAATCTACATTAATAATCAAACATCATTTATTTTGGCAGAATATGAGTATCCAAATGATGGTAAAATACATGGTAGTTCTGTCCATATTCTGCCATTAACTGGCGTACAAATGATTAGTGGATAGCTGATAAGTAATTAATTTGATAAGTTCTTAATTTCTGATGTCATAAATATATAAAAGAATTAATTTCGATATATTTTATATTATTAATTAAGTGGATATAGTGACAAGAATAGAAAAGGGTATTTTAAGCTGGTTTGGGCATGTAGAAACAATGGTGGCGGGCTTTGTGGGCCTGCCCGCCATCCGTTCAGCACCAGGTCCGAGAGGCGGCGTGCGTGTTCCCACGCGCGCCTCTGTTTCGAGTCCGTCTCCCCTCTAGGGGGGACAGTAGGGAGTGTTAGAAGTGCCTTTGGGTAGATCTTTCGTGTAGTGGCCTGCCGTTTCATACGGCGGGCCGAAACCTCGGCGGGGTCGCGACCGCATGCGAAAGTGATTCGCGCGGCCCCGTCGGTAGTGGTTTTGTCGAGGAACACCGTGGTAGGTTTAGTCGGTATTCCGGGAGGTACTTTATCATCTTTAATATCTTTCTTTTACCCCGGTGAGTCCGACATAACCCCTCCGCCCGCCCCCGCGGAGGGATATGCGTCATGCATACCCCATGTAAAAAAAAAATGATTGATGGAGAAAAAGTGGAGCAAGTGAGAGTCTGTATATTTGGGTACTTTGTTTACAAGGGATGGTAAACATGAAGGAGATATTGAAAGAAGAACGATTGCGGGAAACAAAGTGAATGGAGCTCTACGCGCTTTTATGAACAGTCGAAATGTTTCCGAAAAGGCACGTTTGGCTGTTCATAGAGGACTATTAGTGCCCACACTTATGTATGGAAGTGAAAGTTGGGTATGGCAAAAGAACCGTGACAGCAGAATAAATGCTGTAGAAATGAGAGCGCTGAGAAATATATGTGGTGCGACTCTGAAAGATAGAATAAGGAATAGTGTGATTAGAGAGAGATGCGGCATGAAAGTTGATATAGTGACAAGAATAGAAAAGGGTATGTTAAGCTGGTTTGGGCATGTAGAAAGAATGGACGAGGAAAGACCGACTAAGAAAGTTTATAAGGCTAGTGTGAATGGAACAGTCGCAAGAGGAAGACCTAAGCGAACGTTTCTCGATCAGATCGGAGGCATTCTGGAGAAAGGCCAGGTTAAGAGCACCTTGAACCGACGGGCGTGTATGAGGCATGTGATGGAAGTGAATGAAGCCAGAGAAGTGTATCAGGATCGTAGCAAATGGAAATCCGTAGTCTCTGCCTACCCCTCTGGGAAACAGGCGTGAATCTATGTATGTGTGTATGTAATTTAACAAATTAATCTAAATATAGAAAATATACAATCTTAAATATATATAATGTCTAATTCAGTAAGCGAATCGGCGGGCAAAATTTTGTTTATAGTATTAATAAACAATAGTGTTTTCAAAACTCACCGTATCCCTCGAATTTCTGATCCTTGATCTGACAGACCACCTTGAACCTCATACTATGACTCAATTGCAATGGAGCTGTAAACACACATATAATACATATATTATAATATCAGCGCTGTATATAAACTGTCCCACTGCTGGGCAAGGACCTGTTCTCAGTCTGAGAAGGGTTAGGCCATAGTCCACCACGCCGGCCAACAGCGTGTTGGCAGACTTCAAATATCTTCGAGAGCATCATGGAGAACTCACAGACGTGTAGGTTTCCTCACGATATTTTCCTTCACCGTTATGGCAGACGGTCAGCTCAAGGGTGTGTAAAGTCTGCCAACATGTTTTAGGCCAGCATAGAGGACTTTGACCTTACCCTTCTCACACTGAGAAGGGGCCCATGTCAACAGTTGAACAGTTTATATATTATTAACTTAGAAAGGTGTCAGGGGATTGAACACAAGACACGTGGTACTGCTATGTATGTATCTTATGCGGGGGCCAGTCAGTGCAGACCGGCGACACTTCGACCCAGTGGGATCTTTTGTGTCGAAACTCTCCCAATAACGACTGCCATAGATGTTCATGGCAGCCGGGACCGACGGCTTAACGTGCTCTCCGAGGCACGGAGCAGGCGATAACTGTCAATCAATACGCACATCATTTCGAAAGTCATATAACTTCCGAAAGTCAGAGGTGAGCGACGTGGGTAATCGAACCCGAGACTCTCTGCATTGCATTGTCGTTGTGGTACTGGTAACTATAGCATAGTTACCTAAACAGAATATATTTTCGTTTCTACAAAGTCAAAGTCAAAAAAAATTATTCATGTAGGTCACAAAGTAACACTTATGAACGTCAAATATATAGGTAGTAAGTTTATTACGTTATTGAAATCATATCTATATATTAATACGTGAAGCAAAAATGTTGTACCCCTTTTTACGAAAATTGCGCGGACAGAGGAGTATGAAATTTGTCATTAAAGTTTATATGGACAAGGAGAGGCGAATCCTAATATTTAAATAAAATATGAATTAGAAATACATTAAATTAATGCAAAGAATAATACACATACATGACGATGCATTTGACACACGCAATCGAATCGCGTTCATAGTATTTCGGCATTGTTCGTCTGACGTCGTACAATTCTTCGTAACTATGGTTACATATACCTTATTTTTTAAGCTAATTAAATTATTATTAAACTATTTAGATTTAATTTATTTTTACTAATATATACAATATATACTATTTAATAGTAGTACTTAGTAGTGTAAAAAAAATTTCCAAAATTTTGTAATAACGTGTCAAATAAACAACGCGATAAAATCCGTATATAGCAGTTTAATTTCAATGAATAATATTCGCGTAAATAGAAGACAATATTATATACCTTATTTTATAAAAAATAAAGAAAAGAAGAATAGAAATTGGCAAGCTTAGGAATGTCGTCAATGAAAGAGTATAGTTAAGTAAATAAATTGACGAAATCTAAATGAAATGTAAAACTCTTCCGTTACTGAGTGACTGACAGACAACGCACAGCCGAAACTACTGAACGCAAGAAGCTGAAATTTGGCATGTATGTTCCTTGGAGAGTGTAGGGGAGCACTAAGAGAGGATTTTTGGAAATTCCACCCTTAAGGGGGTGTAAGGGGTGAAACTAGAATTTTACACGGGAACGGGACTTACGCGGGTGAAATCGCGGGAAAACGACTAGTAGACAATAAAACCTTTATAACGATCAAACTTAAAATTTTAATCAATTATGGTCGAATTTTGACCACTAGGCGACCGCTTGTTTATGTTATTTACTCTGTTCAGGCAAAGAGTTGAGCTTATGAGAAGATAACCTGTAAGAAACTCACGGTCAGTCTTTTAACATTTCATCTAGAACATAGGTTATATATATAAAAATCTCAAAAAAATACCTACGACTAATGAATTTAAAAATGATATCTTTGTTAACAAATTACAATTTCTTATTCCAAAAATTTTATTATCATATAAATGAATATTTAAACGACAAATTCTGATAGCAGGTGTTAGAAATGATTGATAAAGGGTGATAGACATTATTGATAGAGGCTGGTAAAAATTATTGAGTATGGTAGAAATTATTAAGTGTGATGATAGATATTGTGGTAGCAATTATTGATAAAGGGTGGTTGGGATTATTGACAGTGTTGTCGAAATGATAGACGATGATACAAATGATCGTGTGTGGTAGAAATGATGGATAAAGAGTAGAAAGTTACTGACTTCCTTGAAATGATTTATAAAGGGTGGTAGAAATGATTGATAGACGGTAGTAGAAATGATTGATGAAGGGTGGTAGAAATGACAGACAGTGTCTACTCCATACGTGCAGAAGAAACGGATACTCTTATAAAATCTTACCCTGACTGGCATCCAGAGGCGATCCATCCCCGAAGGTACACGAGAAGACCAGGCCGGAGTAGTTCTCGTATAGCACGTTGATGGGACTCTTGTTAGCTGGAGGGGGGATTGTGGAGCCGAAGAGTGCCGTCGCTGGGGACGTGGAAGGAGTAGGGGGACGTGGGGCTGCCACTCCTGAAAACAGAGATATTACAGGATACTGTTAACATATTATAATTCAGTGTGGTGTACGGGTTTAAATAATAAATATGTATAACCGGTTTCGCTCGGGAAATGCCTACAGTCAGCTTGTGACCACGGCCGATGTAACCTGGTAAAAACGTCAAGCATTGAAAGTAAACATTATGCATGATCGCGATACCACCCGTTACGTATTATATGTATAGCATGCAACGTAAACGTTTTAAGACTGCGCCGAGCGAAATGTGCCAAAACAGGCGGTCACAGTCAAGTGAATCGAATCAACACTTTTTGTTTAATACAAATATAAAATATACATTTACCATAACAATGAATGTGTTTACAATTACTCCATGGAAAAAACTTAAAATAATTAATATTTTCGCCTAGAAAATTACGTAAATTTGCACGAAAAATGCTAAAACGTAAGCTCGTGTTACGAGATTTTTAGATCATAACAGTAGAAATCTATCCTATTTTACAGCTTAAACGAAACATAAATAGTTATATTACAATTTGTCCGTCCCAAATATTTAAGTTATTGGTTGATAATAAAGATACATATTTATCTAAAAAGCACTTAGAATCCTCCATACAATTTCACTATGGCGGCCGCGCGCCGAATTGAATATCAAGCTCTGTCATTCAGTCCAACCGCGTCTTAAGCTCGGCGTAGTCTTAAAGATATTACATATTTTCTGAATAAAAGATACCCACTTAGTTTGCAAATAAATGATTTGAATTATTTGAACTGCAACAATAGCTAAGGCAGGTCCCTAATTTGATCTCCATATTATATACTGTTCTGTATATATTTATATTTTATTGTATTGTGATAAGGAGATACAAATAAAAATATTGTTCTTTTCTTAATTAGGATTAGGTATAAATTAGAAAAAAGCACTTACCATTTTCAGTGCCATTCTTTTCTTCGATAGTATTGCTGGTGTCAGCTGGTGACGGTGGAGAAGGGGTCGTCATCTTTGTCTCCAAGCATTGGAACTCTGACACTGGAACAGACACACTATCGTTCAGAGAGAGGTTAAACAGAGATGTACTATCTAACATATTGAGTCGCAGCAGTGAATAGAAATAAAATATGGAAGAATTCTCACAGCTGAAAATGGCACCAATTATTGATGATGAACCTAAATTTAGCTTCAGTTACATAGTAAACTCAAATTCAAAAATTCAAATTCGAAATAAATTTATTCAGATTAGGTTACAAGGTAACACTTATGAATGTCAAAGTTACACTATTTTTTTCTGCGAATTTATATTTACTGCCACTTTCAGCAAAGCAAGGGTGTAGGGCTCATGAGAAGAACGGGCAAGAAACTCATGGTCACTCTTTTTAATCACCAAGTTTTTGTTTACAAATCTCACTAAGCTATATTATTTTGACGGTCATAAGTGTTACATTGTGACTTATATGAATAAATGATTTCTGACTTTGATTTACACAAAGTAGGCGAGCCTTGTTACGCCCAGGTGTCGTCAACAGCAGACCTTTTCTTTCCTGCACTGGGCCCTGCTGGGTGGGTTGCTGATGTAGTTCTGGTTCCAGCGACCCACCCACCTTATAAACCAGCTAGGTGGCACACCGTGGTGGTTTTACTAAGTAGGCCCGAAGTTTCGGAAAGGGTTATCCCTCTCGCTTCCCCCTGTGGCGAAGGGGTATGCATCAGGAGCTTTTTTTTGTCATACTAAAGCATCAAACAAACAAACAGTCCACCAGATGGTAAGTGGTCACCGTAGCCTATGGACGCCTGCAACACCAGAGGCATCACTTGCGCGTTGCCGACCTTGTAAAATCCTTTTAACACCCTTTTTGAAGAACCCTATAATGTAGTACATACATACATACATAGCTTATCACCTGTTTCCCAGAGGGGTAGGCAGAGACTATGGATTGCCATTTGCTACGATCCTAACACACTTCACTTTCATCGCATTCCTCATACACGCTCGCCGGTTTAAGGTGCTCTTAACCTGGCCTTTGTCCAGAACGTCTCCGATCTGGTCAAGAAACGTTGGCCTAGGTCTGCCTCTTGCGACTGTTCCATTCACACTAGCCTTATAAACTTTCTTAGTCAGTCTTTTCTCGTCCATTCTTTCTACATACCAGCTTAACATACCCTTTTCTATTCTTGTCACTATATCCACTTTGATGCCGCATCTCTCTCTAATCACACTATTCCTTATTCTATCTTTCAGTCACACCACATATGTCTCTCAGCGATATAATTTCTACAGCATTTATTCTGCTTCACTTCCATGCATAAATGTAGGCACTAGTAATACTCTATGAAGAGCCAAACGTGCCTTTTCGGATAGATTTCGACTGTTCATAAAAGCGCGTAGAGTTTACCTGGGAATTTAGCCGGCTCATCGCTGGTGAAGTCCTGATTCTGACTGGGCGCTGGAAGAACTCTACCGGCTCGAGCGAGCAGAGCGGCCAGACAAGCTCTGGCAGCGGAGGCCCTTGCCTCTCGCTTGCTGTGACCCCAACCTTCGAATGTCATATCAGCTACCTGCAAACGTATACGTTCCATAGATGCGTTACTACGTTTAAATATGGTAACTGCTTCTGTGGCGCAGCGGTATTGAATAAGAGAATTGAAGAATTGGGTTCGAATCCCGGGTCGGATCAACAAAAATTATTGGGTTTTTCTGGTAAGAAATCTCAATACGAGCCCGGAGTTAAAAAGTTGGCGGTGGTAGACACCCCCGTGCCTCGGGAAGCACGTAAAGCCGTTGGTCCTGCGCCAGATCTCTCTCCGGTCATGTCGGTGACGTTCCATCGGATCATGAAAGTTAGGGAACAGAGAGTGCACTTGTGTTTGCGCACACACTTGTGCAGTATAATGTCTCCTACACAGATGGTCGCCGTAACCCAAATTCGGTCTGGAGGATATTGGTATATTGGAATTCATGTTGAAGTGCAGCCTCATGTCTATGATGGGAACAGCTTGGACCAGTGATCCCCTTCCCTTCAATATGGCGAGGGGGACGGCTAGCCCATGCGTCGTAAATGGGCTCTACTTGTGGTGACTGGTCGGCCTGAGCCTTCTGATAAAGCCTATAGTGAGCGACCACGTCTCTGAACCGTAAGTCATCACTGGCAACACATACTATAATAATAATTATCTATTTATTAAACACAATCTGTATACATGTTACAACTTAGGTCTAAAATTCGGTACATATTATAAAAGGTAAGCTGATTTTTTAATTTTTATTATACAACTAAGGTGGCAAACAAGCATACGGCCCACTTGATGGTAAGTGGTCACCGTAGCCTATGGATGCCTGCAACACCAGAGGCATCACTTGCGCGTTGCCGACCCTTTAGGAAAGGAAGTGGGAAGAAGAAGGAGCGGGAAGGGGCACAGAGGGTGATTGGGCCTCCGGCACTCTCACTCACCGAACGAAACACAACAGTAGGAATACTGCTATTTCACGTCGATATTCTGTGAGAGATTAGTCCTTTCACGGTCGAGCCGGCCCATTCATGCTGAAATCAGCGAGGCTCTACTAATCAATAAAGTTATATAACAGTTGTTTCCCAAACTAGGTAAACCTGTATCTTAAGAGACAATATTTTATAATTGTACAGATATATGTATGTATATGTATATGTATGTATATGTATATGTATATGTATGTATATGTATATGTACATGTATCTATGCCTGTTTCTGCAGGCCTTCATATCTGTAACCGACTATTTACTATCATAACAAACTATGTAAGTACCTAATAACTTTTTATTCACTGCATGACTCATTTATTAATAATTAAATTTGAATATTACTAATTCTTATAAATTAGAGCTATATCTCCATTTATTACCTTATACACTACATTATCTCAATCAGACTAACCTTTACAACCCGCTAGCCGCCGAGAGGCGTCAGCTGAAAATCAGCGCTGCAGTTAGTACTGCAGCAACATGCTGAGCTGATGCCTTTTTGCTATACAATACCATACCGAGCCTAACAGTACCTGTTTGTTTATTAATTTTATATATGATTGACTTTTTCGTTGTATATTTCAAGTTCTTAGCTAATATTTATTCTTATTATTTATAATTTTATATTTGGTAATTATTGTGTAATCGTGTATTGTAAGCAAATAAATAATCTTTCTTTCTTTCCGTGTTTACCAATGTAACAAGCGGCACATACGTTTAACACTTTTTGAGTTAGCTTACAATGTTTATCACTTTACGTCTAACATTGAACAATAATATGGCTATGTACTAAACCGGAGAAACAGAATTTCCAAAATTTTCTAATTGTGATTGTTTATGTGAGTGAGTGTGTGACTGCGCGTACACAATATGTATGTATGGGTTTAAGTGTGTGTATTCGTGTAATTTATGTGTGAGGGATGAATGATAGAGGGACAGATGAATGTATACAGGATAATTTTGAAATCGTGTAATTCCTTTTAATCACGCATTTTAAGTGTGCGCATTTTAAGTGTGTCCTAAGTGTCCTAAGTGGCTAAGTGAATATATTTGTAAAATTTTATTTAACCTGTAGTATAGTCTGGCACTAACGAAATGAAATTGGTTGTGTGCATACGTGGTATTATGATATTCACTGGTCGTAGACTTTCGTCTTGAGACGCAAAGATATGCGTCTTCCGGTGTGTGGCCGCAAATCCAGAACCTTTATTTAAATCGTAGGTAAATGGTTTAACGGTTGCAGCTCCTTACAGATACAATTTGTAAAATAAGCAGCATTTTTAAATTGGCCATTAAGACTGCGCCGAGCGTAAGACAGATAATGACAGAGCTCGTGCGGCGCATATTCAAATCGGCGCGCGGCCGCCATAGTAAAATTGTATGGAGGATTTGAAGTGCTTTTTTGATAAATATGTATCTTTATTGTCAAACAAATAACTGAAATATTTGTAATATAACTATTTATGTTTCGTTTAAGCTGTAAAATAGGATAGATTTCCACTGTTATAATCTAAAAATCACGTAACGCGAACTTACGTTATTGCATTTTTCGTGTAAATTTACGTAATTTTGTAGGCGCAAATATTTATTATTTAAAGCATTTTACACGGAGTAATTGTAAACACATTCATTGTTATGGTAAATGTATATTTTATATTTGTATTAAACAAGAAGTGTTGATTTTATTCACTTAACTGTGACCGCCTGTTTTGGAACATTTCGCTCGGCACAGTCTTAATAAGAGTGGCTGTGAGTTTCGTGACCGTTCTTCTCATTGGTTCAACGTCCTTGCTTTGCTGAACATGGCAACAGGTAAATATAAATTCATAGTTTGGGGCCTCGATGGCGTAGTGGTTAGTGTAACCGACCGCCATGCCTGAGGTTGCAGGTTCGCTTCCCGCACAAGTCAAACATTTGTGTGCATGAACATGGATGTTTGTCGTGTTGTGGGTGATACTACGTATAATATGTATGTATTCACAAAAAAAAAAGTATATATGTATGTTTATCCATTGTCTAGTACCCATAGTACAAGCTCTGCTTAGTTTGGGCTAGATGGTGTCTGTATGTGGTAAAATATTATTATAGTTTAGTTGGTATGACGAAGTTCATCTTTGTAACCTTAATGAATAGATTTGATTTGAACTCACCGTGACAGCGACGGTAAAGCTGGGACAGTGGGCTGGACCTCCTTGCCGAAGAACAGTGTAGTGGACCTTTACGCCAAGCTCGTTCAGCGCTGACACGGGAGACTTTCCACCTGTCTCCACTGCATCAGCCGCGTTCGCCAACGTCTGGAACAGACCTTCTGTTAGCCGCAGCGATAGCCTACAGACCATTCGACTAATACGTAGAGAAGGGTAGTTATAGTAATGTGTGGGTAATACATTAGTTATATTTTTTAGTTTTAGTCTCATTTATCCTAATATTACATACATACATAAATTCACGTATTTTCTTAATTAAACCTATTTACAGCCCACCTGATAGTAAGTGGTCACTGTAGCCTATGGACGCCTGCAACACCAGAGGCATCACTTGCACGTTGCCAACCTTGTAAAAACCTTTTAACACCCTTATTGAAGAACCTCATACTGTAGTACATACATAAATAGATTTACGCCTGTTTCCCAGAGGGGTGGGCAGAGACTACGGATTTCCATTTGCTACGATCCTGACACACTTCTCTGGCTTCGTTCACTTTCATCACATTCCTCATACACGCCCGTTGATTCAAGGTGCTCTTAACCTGGCCTTTGTCCAGAACGCCTCCGATCTGGTCAAGAAACGTTGGCCTAGGTCTTCCTCTTGCGACTGTTCCATTCACACTAGCCTTATAAACTTTCTTAGTCAGTCTTTCCTCGTCCATTCTTTTCACATGACCGCTTTGTTGTCACTTTATCCACTTTCATGCCGCATCTCTCTCTAATCACACTATTCCTTATTCTATCTTTCAGAGTCACATCACATATGCTTCTCATCGCTCTCATTTCTATAGCATTTATTCTGCCATACCCAACTTTCACTTCCATACATAAGTGTGGGCACTAATAGTTCTCTGTGAAGAGCCTAACGTGCCTTTTGGATACATTTCGACTGTTCATAAAAGCACTAGAGCTCCATTCACTTTATTGCCAACAATCGTTCTCCTTTCAATATCTCCCTCATGTTTACCGTCCCTAAACAAAGTACCCAAATATACAAACTCTTTCACTTGCTCCACTTATCTCCATCGATCATTAATATTACACATTGTCACGCACTCTTGTATCTTATGTGGGGGCCAGTCAGTGCAGACCGGCGACACTTCGACCCAGTGGGATCTTTTGTGTCGACACTCTCCCAATAACAACTGCCATAGATGTTCATGGCAGCCGGGACCGACGGCTTAACGTGCTCTCCGAGGCAGGGAGCAGGCGATAATTGTCAATCAATACGCACATATTTCGAAAAGTCATATAACTTCCGAAAGTCAGAGGTGCGCGACGTAGGTTCGAACCCGAGACCCTCTGCATTGCAGTCTGTTGGTCTTCCCACTGAGCTATCGCTGCGTCACGCACTCTTACTTTCTGTTTGTTTGAAAACGATAAACTCTGAAAGTACTAAATTCATTTTAATCATTCTGTAGTCATAAAACTACAATATTCAGAAGTAACCTAGACTATATAACATCACGCTAAGAGGCATGGGAGTGGAGCAGCAATCATAAACATGGGTGAAACCAAATTATTTTATGGTTATTAAGACCCTAGTGGAAAACCGTTGGACTGCCACGCAGAGGTCTCGAGTTCGAACCCAAGGCGCGCATCTCTGACTTTTCGAAGTTATATGCGTATCAAATAGTTAATTATCGCTTGCTCTAACGGTGAAGGAAAACACCGTGAGGAAACCTGCATGTCTGCGAGTTTTCGAAGATATCTGAAGTCTGCCAACCCACACTGGGCCAGCGTGGTGGACTATGGCTTAACCCTTCTCACAGTGAGAAGATGTCCGTGCCCAGCAGTGGGACAGTTTAATACAGGACTGATATTATTTATAAGATCTAATATTATTTAGGATGAATACAAAATATTGTGTTCTGTTTACGCGAATATTATTCATTGAAATTAAACTACTATATAAGGATTTTATCGCGTTATTTATTTGACACTTTATTACATAATTCACATAGAACAGTCATATAAAGAAGTCTAGTCAAGCAAACCACAGCTTCTATACTTATTCTGGTATAGACATAGAATTTATCGATACATTGTCTCTGTTCTTCATAATTCCAATAAAACTCGCCTTTTTGTATATTGTTTTGCCCACAATAAATATAAGGTTACGAAGTGTATCAAAAAGATGTTGTCGTCATTGCTTATTGAAATAAACTACAATATACGGATTTTATCGCGTTGTTTATTTGACACTTTATTACATAATTTTGAAAATTGTTACACTACGACTACTATTAAACTTTACTAATTTTTAAGCTAATTGAATTATTATTAAAACTATTTAGATTTAATTTTATTTTATCTCCCCGTGACCATGGCTGCTGAAAAGCAACCGAAACGTCGGGGAAAGTGTAAAATTAATTTTACACTTTCGCCGACGTTTCGGTTGCTTTAGCTTTTGCTTTAGCTTAAAAATTAGTAAAGTTTAATAGTAGTAGTAGTGTAACAGTTTTCAAAATTATGTAATAAGGGGTCAAATAAATAACGCGATAAAATCCGTGTATAGTAGTTTAATTTTAATGATGAATACAATATTATGGCATACTGCATTATACTGGCAATTTGTTCTGTATACATATTTTTAAGGATGACCGTACTTACAATGAGTGGTCTCATCACCAAACTCGTTAATGATAAGACACTCCACATTGTTAGTTCCTGTGTTCTGAGTATTTGATAATAGATATTGTATTTAAATGAACATTTAACGTTCATTAAAATTCATGTTTAGTTATAATTGCTATATGTTTTTATCCTAACTAATATTATAAATGCGAACGTGAGTTTGTTTGTTACGATTCTACGGCTCAACTACTCGACCGATTAGCATGGAATTTCGCATACACGTTGTCAGAGCTACAGAAAAGGGCATACGGTACATTTTATTCAGGAAAAAGTACAGTTCCCGAGGGATAGAAAATTGACATAACAACCTACATTTACGCGAGCCAAGCCGCAAGCAAAAACTAGTAATGCAAATAAATAATTATAATATCAGCCTTGTATATAAATTATTCCACTGCTGGGCAAGGGGCTCTTCTCAGTGTGATCACCCTGCCTTTTTGTAGAAGAAATATCACCACTCGTTCCTAAACGCAACATATATTAGTAATTCACATGCAGGAAACGAACCCACAGCATCGGTTCCCTAACTAACGCATATTAGGAAAGTACTCGAAGAGAGCCAATCGTAAATCTTATATATCAGCCCTGTATATAAAATGTCCCACTGTTGATTGAAAATTATCGCCTGCTCCGTGCCTCGGAGAGCACGTTAAGCCGTCGGTCCCGGCTGCCATGAACATCTATGGCAGTCGTTATTGGGAGAGTGTCGACACAAAGGATCCCACTGGTTCGAAGTGTCGCCGGTCTGCACTGACTGGCCCCCACATAAGATAAGACAAGATAACCACTTCGAAGAGGTTAATAAAATATAGCCCCATGTTACTCGATGATAACATAGCTTTCTAAAGGCAGGGGTGGTGGGCTGGGCCTGTTCGCCACCTGATCAGCACCAGGTCCAAGAGGCGGCATGCGTGTTCTCACGTGCGCCTCTGTCTCGTGTCTTTGTCCTCCCTCAGGGGACGGTGGAGGAAATATTCTTTGTGTAGTGTAGTGTAGGGCCTAAACCTCGGCGGGGTCGCGATTGCATGTGAAAGCGATTCGCGCGGCCTCGCCGTCTATGGTTATGTCGAAGAACACCGTGGTAGGTTTAGTCGGTATTACCGGGGTATCTTTTCCCCGGTGAGTCCGACATAACCTCTCCGTTGCCCCGCGGAGAGATAGGCGTCAAAGCATTCCACAAGGTATAATAAAAAAAAATTTAAAATACTTTCTTATGGCAAAAGATTTTTTTAAATCGGTTGTGTAATTTTTTAATTTTAATCTTATTAAACTAACACACATACAAAATATCAAATCTTTCCTCTTTGTAATACTAGTATAGATGATTATGACTATATGCTGACCTGCAGGTTCCATTTGAAGCCAGCACCAAGTCGAATCGATGGCGCTGATCTCTTCGCAGGCGGCTCCCCGTCTGATAAAAAACATAAACATTAACACATATATACTTATAATATCATGTCGGCCTCGATGGTGTAGTGGTTAGTGTAACCGACTGCCACGCCTGAGGTCGCGGGTTCGATTCCCGCACAAGTCAAACATTTGTGTGCATGAACATGGATGTTTGACTTGGTCTGGGTGTTTCTATGTATAATAAGTATGTATTTACAAAGTATATATATATGTATGTTTATCTATTGTCTAGTACCCATAGTACAAGCTCTGCTTAGTTTGGGCTAGATGGTGTTGTGTGTATGTAATACAATATTATTATATTCTCCAAAATATTCTCGAATATGTTTTAACCCATTGAGTGGCACAACGGCGATGAAACACAAAGGGTTTTCAAATTACGTCTGGCATTTCAACAACATAACCATAATACATATAAATATATCAACAATAGGAGTACAAATATGAAGTCGCCGCTTTGTATGAAGAAAATCGTTAACGTTGTGGTTTTCATACTAACTATTACATCAATCGGATCGATCAGATCGAGACGTTTGACTGGACAAAGGCCAGGTTAAGAGCGCCTTAAACCGGCGAGCGTGTATGAGAAATGTGAATGAAACCAGAGGAATGTGTCAGGATCGTAGCAAATGGAAATCCGTAGTCTCTGCCTACCCCTCTGGGAAACAGGCGTGAATCTTTGTATGTGTATTTCGTCAATATCTTTTTGAATAGCCATTTCCTCTTGTCTGTTTATCCTTTATATAGCTGGTTGTATTTGAGCCTCAATGGTTTGTCTGGAATTAACAAAATCATCAACCATCATGTAATTATGGCGAATTGAAACAACGAATACGGGCAGACACTGAGCGATATAACTTAAATACAAATTGTATAATAAATACAGATGCGGCATGAAAGTGGATATAATGACGAGAATAGAAAAGGGTATGTTAAGCTGGTTTGGGTATGTAGAAAGATTGGACGAGGAAAGACTGACTAAGAAAGTTTATAAGGCTAGTGTGAATGGAACAGTCGCAAGAGGAAGACCTAGGCGAACGTTTCTCGATCAGATCGGAGGCGTTCTGGACAAAGGCCAGGTTAAGAGCACCTTGAACCGACGGGGGTGTATGAGGAATGTGATGAAAGTGAATGAAGCCAGAGAAGTGTGTCAGGATCGTAGCAAATGGAAATCCGTAGTCTCTGCGTACCCCTCTGGGAAACAGGCGTGAATCTATGTATGTATTAATAATAATAATAATAATAATCACTCAAAACTTTAAAACTGCCACCTAAGACGTACTGCCTGCTACAAAAAGCAGTTATACTCAACACTTGTAGAATAGTAAGGAAATTTCTACAATGTGAATCAGAAAACTCACATCCAGTAACATATACAGCCACTCTGTTTACAATTTAATCACAACCCATTGCTGATGTACACTTGGCTTAGGCCCGTGACATTAGTTCTCTTTCCGGTTAGCCGAGAAAATACAAGACAACCAAAATAATAACAATAATAATAATCTTTATTTGCTAGAAACACGGTTACAAGGATGTTTAAATAATAAAATGAGCACAGCATGTCTCACCGTATGAACGGTATGCAAAATTAATATTTAAGATTAACAATATTTGAATACTAGATAACATTAATACTGTATGAAATAAAAATAAATATTGTCCTTAATTAATTAGCATCGTGAATTTATGTCATGAATTAAATTATATTGAATAAGGAATTATAAAATTGTATTAAATTATAATGAAAACATATTTATAATAATCATTATTTACATTACATTATAGAGAAATTATTATATTAGAGCAGCGATAGCTCAGTGGGGAGACCAACAGACTGCAATGCAGAGGGTCTCGGGTTCGAACCCACATCGCGCACCTCTGACTTTCGGAAGTTATATGACTTTTCGAAATTATGTGCGTATTGATTGACAATTATCGCCTGCTCCGTGCCTCGGAGAGCACGTTAAGCCGTCGGTCCCGGCTGCCATGAACATCTATGGCAGTCGTTATTGGGAGAGTGTCGACACAAAAGATCCCACTGGGTCGAAGTGTCGCTGGTCTGCACTGACTGGCCCCCACATAAGATACATACATACATTACATTATTAAATCTATTATTTTTATACATTTGCACATTGTATTATATGTATTTCTGTGTATTATTATGAGCACAGCTATACAAATAATAACATAACGTTATAATAACGTAACGTTTAGGTTTTTCTCGATAATTTTACGTATTTTTTTATATTTTTTTCTGCCGGTCACTTAGCGGTGGAGTACATTGTATAGTCTATTCTCGAAATATAAAAGCCATTGCATATTGTACAGAATCCATGAAGTTAGATATAGGACATTAACGGCAATTTTATAATTAAAGATTGACAAACTAAAACCGTAGTTCAATCTAATATCTTCAATTACCTTTCCCACCTAAACTTTGAAATAAAAACTATATAGAAAAGCAACGTTGTTAAAAAATTACAAGAGAATCCATCGACTGCTTTTTGAATTTTATACACAAATATATAATAATATCAGTCTCGTATTAAACTGTCCCACTGCTGGGCACGGGCCTCTTCTCAGTGTGAGAAGTCTAAGGCCATAGTCCACCACGCTGCCCAGTGCGGGTTGGCAGACTTCACATATCTTCGAGAACATTATAGATTATTCTCAGACATGTAGGTTTCCTCACGATGTTTTCTTTCACCGTTAAAGCGGGCGATAATTAACTATTTAATACGCACATAACTTCGAAAAGTCAGAGATGCGCGCCTTGGGATCGAACTGGAGACCTCTGCGTGGCAGTCCAACTGTCTCTCACTAGACTATCGGTTCTACTTCACAAATATATGTAAACAGAATTATATTTAAACATATTACAGTCAACTCACCCTCGGTTACTTGATAAACCATTTTATATTAACACAATATGATACACAGAATAACTGTTAGGTTATTTAAACGTTTTAGTTACAACGAGAAACGAACTACTGATGCGAAAATTACAACTAACGATTATATTTTAAATGACGGTAGATAAACATCAGACCATAGACTCACGGCCATATTCATACAACTTACAAGAGAGTTATAACGTCATTATCAGCAGTAAAAAATTTAAAATGTATTTTTAATCATCCTAATCGTAACTATATATTATAAATACGAATGTAAGTTTGTTTGTTTGTCACGCTTTCACGCCTTAACTACTCGACCGATCATTTCAAAATTTCATTATATTTAGCATAGCATATAAGTTAAAAGGTGTAAGGTCGCACACCGTACACTAATTATCACTCAAATAATAACTATAATAATAAAAAATATTATCCTAACTAATATTATAAATTCGAATGTAAGTTTGTTTGTTACGCTTTTACGCCTTAACTGCTCAATCGATCATTATGAAATTTCGCATACACGATGCCAGGGGCCCAAGTCTGCTATTTTTATAAATTCGTCATTCCGACACGACGTAACTGCAATTCCATTGTCATTTTGCTAAAAGTTCGTAATCTGCTAAATTCATAATGGTCCATCATTGGTCGGCCATACATATATACATACATAGATTCACGCCTGTTCCCCAGAGGGGTAGGCAGAGACTACGGATTTCCATTGGTCGGTCAATGGTCTCGTAATAGGATTGTGGTAGAGTGACATGTTGTATTGCCATTATTATAAAACCCGTTAGTAGAAGTGATTTTTGAAAAACTACTACTAAATTCGAACATTTATTAATGCCAGATTTCGTTTATATATATTTTTACATATTATTTATTAGTGTTAAAAGCAATTTGATCAAAGGATTCATTTGTTATATGTACGAGATTACCATTCTATGCCATTTTTCAATGGAGTGTCAGTGGTTGACCATGGGAAAGTCATAATGACGCCATTACATTAATATATTACCAAACTTGTCAAAATCAACAATTATGAAATCAATGATAGACCCCTCTGATACTATTGTAATGGCAGACTTGGGCCCCAGGAGTACAGAAAAGAACATGGGATACCTTTAATCCAGAAAAAGTACTGTTATCAATTGAAATTAAAATTAGTATATACAGATTTTGACGCAATGTTTATTTTAAAACACTTATTACATCATTTTGAATAATTATGCTATTTAAATTAATCAAAACTATTTATATTTAAGTTTACACTTTTCTCCGACGTTTCGGTTGCTTTACAGCAGCTATGTTCACGGGGAGACACTCCAAGAACATCCTTTTTTTTAATTGGGGGAATGCATTGACGCATATCCCTCCGCAGGGGCGGGCGGAGGGGTTATGTCGGTCTCACCGGGAAAAAACTGGTGAGCGACATCCCGGTACTACCGACTAAACCCACCACGGTGTTCCTCGACATAGCCGCAATCGGCGGGGCCGCGCAAATCACTCTCATATGCAATCGTGACCCTGCTGAGGTATCGGCCCGCGGCACAGTATACGATTTGACAAATCTAGGTGGACAAAAATCAGGGATGATGGTATTGCATTTTAAATGGTTGTAAATTATTGCTATAGGGTAAAGTATTTTTAAAACAATGTTTATTGACGTTTTAATAAAAAAAATCACATCTTTATGATTTTTATAAACACTTTTCGAGGCAGTTTTCTTAATAACGATGTATATGGTTCTAAAGACATTAACATAATGACTGGAAATATGCACTGCAAAACATAACTTATTAAGTGGTCCATTGATCTGGACCACGTAACGAGCCTACAAGAACCACGCCCTGTTGATATTTTTATGTAGAAATTCTGTTTGTTCTACACCAAGTTGTTTATGGAAATATAAACTTTTAATTGTGTAGTATCATTTTTAATTATCTCCACTTAATGGATTATATAGTCAATCACGTCTCCAAAACGTGATTGACTAACTATAACGTTACAATCTCTGATGTTGCTTTACAAATAAAGCATATCTGGGAAGATCTATTTTCAGAGAGAATATTACGTACTTTTCCATCCATCATGGAAAGAATCAAATGATGGCTAACGAGTGGTTTACATCCATCTATCTCTCTCTCTTCTCTATCTCAATCTCTACACGGGTTGGCATTAAGTCTTCAATATGTTCTTCTACTTTTTTGCATTCTTCTTTAATTAAGAGATCCTTTCTTTTTAATATATATTTAACTAGTTGTCCCGAAAGACGTTGTCCTCTACACATGAAAAAAAAAACCCACAAAAAGCCATCCTCGAATCTACATGAACACACACAAATTATTTACACAAAATCGCTCCAGCCGTTTTGTGAGGAGTTCAGTGACGTACACACGTACAGTAGAATTATATATATAAAGATTATTCTACGAAACCTTGGTGAAGAAGGACGTGGATTTTCCCATAGGATTTTCTTATTATCATGATCTGTTATAAGTCTAAGGGTACTATAGATATGACAAACATATATTCGACAGTACTCTCCACATTTTCGAACTGTTGTTTATACAAACTATGTCCAGAGGAACCATCAAATCATCATCATTCTCTTCCCCTGGTCCCAATTTATTTGGGGTCGGCGCAGTATGTCCTTCGCTTCGGAACCATCAAATCTTCACTTATAAATCATTGTATAATTTAACTCATTTGTAGAGCTTAGCAATACATTTCCCATAATATTTTTGGATATTCTTATAACCGTGTGATCAAGAAGTGCTTGAAGCTGAATTTCAGCCCAACTAACTGTAATTAATTCTGGAGGATAACACTCTTTTTCTACTTGTGCTAATTGGTCGTAGCATGGATATAACGGAAATTTATTTTGGTTCTTGTTGTATATTTTTATAACACACCTATGAAATTGTTTGATATTGTTGCGCCCAGTGCCATCTCTCGGCATTGTGGGAAAGACTCGGCAGTTTCGTCTAATAATTTATTACACCGCCATCTATTGACATTTTACGGAACTACGTAGTGTGAGTACGCGAAGCATAGAGAGAACGCTGGCACTTTCTCGAGTCATCGTACTGTTTACGTACCGGGTATAGCGTTGCTAGAAAACTCTAGAAACACTTTAACCGCGTATAAAAAGGGAAGGCCAGCGCTCGCCGAGTCAACGGGTTGGGAGCCCTCTGCGCTCACCCACAGTCCGCGTAAAGTTGTAAAAGTCATCTGAGGCTAACAAATAAAATACACAAAATTAAACTCACGAGTCAGTTTACAATCGTAAGTAGTCAAGTGTTCATCTAAGCGAACGGAAGCGGAAATACTACGGAGTTTGAAGCAGTTACAGTGGAAAGTGCAGTATAGTGTTTATTGTGATTTAAATTTAATTGTGTGTTTGAATAAAACGTGGTTTAGTCGGTAATATTGTTTACATTCTTATCCGTCGAACCCAGCACGTAACAATATAAACAAGGCTAATGCTTCTTCAGCAGTGTATGGTCGTACTTCTTTCTCAGAATTCCTACTCTTTCAAGATGTTGAATAAAGTTTTCGAGCTTGCTTGTATGTAGTAGCACGTCTTAGTAAAGCAGTGGACGTTTCTTGCATTAAGTCAGCAACATCACGTCTTCTACTGAATCGAACATTCAATTGAGCAGCACGTGATAACTGTTCTTGGTTATAACCAGTATGTATGTATCTTATGTGGGGGCCAGTCAGTGCAGACCGGCGACACTTCGACCCAGTGGGATCTTTTGTGTCGACGCTCTCCCAATAACGACTGCCATAGATGTTCATGGCAGCCGGGTCCGACGGCTTAACGTGCTCTCCGAGGCACTGAGCAAGCGATAATTGTCAATCAATACGCACATAATTTCGAAAAGTCATATAATTTCCGAAAGTCAGAGGTGCGCAACGTGGGTTCGAACCCGAGACCCTCTGCACTGCAGTCTGTTGGTCTCCCCACTGAGCTATCGCTTCTCTTTTATAACCAGTAAGTAACTGTTGGACTTCACGTTTTTTTGTTCTTTTGGAACTATTTTCAAAACTTGTTTCGGGTCTTCCGCGAATGGAAATTGATTGTGAAGACTCGGGAATCATATTTAAAACTAGATCTCCGTTTAGCCATTCTTCGTATGAACGTAGAAACACGTCCAACTTTCTTTGCTTGCGTTTCCATTATTTACGATTTTTTCACATTTATTCTTCATTAAAGCATACAATAGCTGTTCTGCTTCTTCACTAATGACTGAGGCACCAAATTTTGACTTCACAAAGTTAAACATTTGAGTTTAACTTTGTTCAACAAAATTGAACGCCAAAATTCAAACAACGATTTTCGTTGCATACCATATAACAAAAATACGAAAAGTTAATTTGCGCAAATAAACGCAAAATATAACAACTTGGCCCAAATAATAGAATAAATAAAGAATGATTTAAAACTATTACCACCATTACAGCATATTGCTATATTACTTTATATCTAGTTACATTTTTAATTATATGTTAAGAATATTATTTAAAAGGATATGTTTAGGATCATATTCTATCATCTTTATAAAGTAACTAGTATTTCGCGTGGTCGCGCGGCCCGCAAGGGGGGGTTGTACAGCAAGGGGTAAAAAGCAAGGCCAAAAAATACCGATCACCTCCGGTGACCTTGAAAATTACCTTTTCTGGAAAATCTCGTCGATACCTATGACATTTGTTCGAACACACCCCGCCTATTTCTAACCGTTTCGGAGATATTAGAGGTCAAATTTTGTATTGCGGCCATGTTTTTTTAATGGAAGCCATGTTTTTTTTTTCGCCCTCCCTAAAAGTTCCCAGGGTTTTAGGAAGATTTTGTTCGAGAACTACTCCCGTAGATATCACCGTTTCCGAGATCCGATGGTGTACCGCCACCAAGAGTTGACCTTCCGAAGGTCAGGCATTCTTCCCGAGCCTTCTGAACGATTCTCTATACGACGCTATATTTCCTTGCCTTGTATGACTTCTATTTCTCTAAGTGAGTGAGTGGTAATTTATTGAGTGTATTATTTTCACTAAATAAAACCATAGTTACCTCTAGAAGAGCAGTGAAAGCTCAGTGGGGAGACCAACAGACTGCAAATGCAGAGGGTTTGGATTCGAACCCACGTCGCGCACCTCCGACTTTCGGAGGTTATATGACTTTTCGAAATGATGTGCGTATTGATTGACAATTATCGCCTGCTCCGTGCCTCGGAGAGCACATTAAGCCGTCGGTCCCGGCTGCCATGAACATCTATGGCGGTCGTTATTGAGAGTGTCGACACAAAAGATCCCACTGGGTCAAAGTGTCGCCGGTCTGTACTGACTGGCCCCCACATAAGATACATACCTCTAGTAGAGCAGCGATAGCTCAGTGGGGAGACCAACAGACTGCAAATGCAGAGGGTTTGGATTCGAACCCACGTCGCGCACCTCTGACTTTCGGAAGTTGTATGACTTTTCGAAATTATGTGCGTATTGATTGACAATTATCGCCTGCTCCGTGCCTCGGAGAGCACGTTAAGCCGTCGGTCCCGGCTGCCACATGAACATCTATGGCAGTCGTTATTGGGAGAGTGTCGACACAAAATATCCCACTGGGTCGAAGTGTCGCCGGTCTGCACTGACTGGCTCCCACATAAGATACGATACCTCTAGTAGAAGATTCCATCACTAGAAAGCACTTACTATCGCACAAAACACTCAAGAGACACGCAAACACGTTAACGTTAGCGGCCGCACTGAACGTGGTCTCGACTACCTGCTATTGAAATTTGAAAGGGTATCTTTGCCTTTTGTTAAGGGTCGTGGCGCCCAGGAATGGTTCCTTTATTTTTAGTTGCTAGTGTTATTCAAGATTGAGATACAAGTGAAAAAATTATCTTAACAATGAAATGAAATGAAATGAAATAGTTTATTTGTTCATGTAAGGTTTTTTACAACGGATTGTGTTTGGAGCCTCCTTTTAGACAAACAATGTCTGTATTAGGAGACACCGCTCTGATCAAGATATGAATCTTGTTGGAAAATATAATAAAACCATTCACATTAATTTAAGTATAAATAAAAATAAAAACTAACCAACTAAAACGCAGTTTGGTTTAGTGTGGGTTGATTTGAGGTGATATAGTATAGTTTGGTGAGGTCTGGTTTGGTGTATTGCGATGAGGTGTGATGTATTGTGGTGTAATGTAGTGTAGTGTAGTGTAGTGTAGTGTAGTGTAGTGTAGTGTAGTGTAGTGTAGTGTGGTGTGATGTGGTGTGATGTGGTGTGATGTAGTGTGATGTGGTGTGGTGGGGTGTGGTGTAACGTAGGTCATCTAGCGCCCTCCGACGCCCGGCTCTGATGTTGGGGAGAGGGTGCAAGCGATCCCTCTCCCGCTCCGCTGCCTCCTTGATGGAAATTACTTCCTCACAGAAGGAGGCGACGGCATTCCACGATTACATAAACTCATAGATACATACTTACCAAGCCGATAAAAGCGTGTTAATAGGCGTGTTACCTTTAATAAAATAAATTATAAAATATGTCCACTTACAAAATTTGTCATATCGCTGTCTCTTTTTTCTTCCTGTCTTCTCTTTCCTCTTCACGATCTCCGGAGACGATTCACCGTTGGCATTAGCAAAAGGGCCCTGGAATAAAAGCAACATCATGAGAAATAAGTCATTCCAACTAATACTAGGTCACCCTAACTAATATTATAAATGCGAATGTGAGTTTGTTTGTATGTTACGCTTTCACGCCTTAACTACTCAACTGATCGTTGTGAAATTTCACATACACTTTGTCCAGGGTACAGAAAATATCATAAGGTAGCTTTCATCCAGAAACAAGTGAGAAACGGCCATGAATTGCCGTAAATCTTAGAGGTCGAAAAAATGGTATCACGTGACCGTGGTCAAAGGTCATAGTCATTTCGAGGTTTATCGACTATACTGAGTCGAATGGCGTTGACCGCGAGTCTCTAGCTCTTACGGTTCTTGAGTTGAAAGATGGTATCACGTGAGCTTGAGGTCAGAGGTCAGAGGTCAAAGGTCATAGTCATTTCGGGTATATATTGACTATGCTGAGTCATTAGTATACTGACTAGGCTGATAAAAAAATTTCGATCTCTAATATTTACGGCCATTCATGGCCGTTTCTCACTTATTTGAATAAAATAGCCTATGTTACTGGGTAATAATACAGCTTACTAACAGTAAAAGAATTTTTAAAATCAGTTGACTAGTTTTCGAGTTAAACCCTTACAATGGAACAAACAAACAAACGAAAAATCAAATCTTTCCTCTTTATAATATTAGTAGGTATAGATTAGATTTTGCCCGCGACTTCGCTTGCGTTAATGTAGATATTGTCTATCGATCTCTCGGCAACAGTACATTAGATCAGCATCCTCTTGCCCTGGTCCTAATTTATTTGGGGTCGGCGCAGTATGTCTTTCGCTTCCATACTTCTCTGTCACCCGTCATCTGATCATTTACAACTTTTCCTTTCATATCCATCCTCACACAGTCCATCCATCTTTTCCTTGGCCTTCCTCTCCCTTTTCGTTCTTCTACCCTCATATCCGTCACTTGCTTACCTACATACGTATCATCTCTTCGCATAACATGTCCATACCAAGCCAAACGATTTCCTTTCACGTTCTTTTTCGTTCTTCTTTCACCACTTTCAGACTACCTCTTACGTATTCATTCCTAATTATGTCCATTCTCACTCACTCCACACATCCATCGTAACATTCTCATCTCTGAAATTAAACTGCTATATACGGATTTTATCGCGTTGTTTATTTGACACTTTATTACATAATTTTGAAAACTGTTACACTACTTTTACTTTTAAGCTTTACTAATTTTTAAGCTAATTAAATTACTATTAAAACTATTTAGATTTAATTTAATTTTACACATTCCCCGACATTTCGGTTGCTTTTGATAAATTGATAAAGTGTCAAATAAACAACACGATAAAATCCGTATATAGTAGTTTAATTTCAATGAATAATATTCGCGTAAACAGAAGACAATATTCTCATCTCTGCTACATGCAATCGTTTCTCATCCATCTTCTTAGTAGCCCAACACTCAGCTCCATACAGTACGACAGGCCTTATAACCGCCTTACACAGGCGGCAACAGTAGGTACATTAGATATCTATACATTAATACGTGAAGCAAAAACTTTATGCCCCTCTTTACGAAAATTGCGCGGACAGAGGAGTATGAAATTTGGCACAGTTAAAGTTTATATGGAGAAGAAGGGGCGAATCCTAATATTTATATAAAATATGCATTGGAAATACATTAATTTAATGAAGAAACACTACATGCACACGACCATGCATTTGGCACACGCAGTCGAATCGCGTTCGTAGTATTTCGGCATTGTTCGTCTGACGTCGTACAATTCTTCGTAACTATAGTTACATATACCTTATTTATATGTAATAAAGAAAAAAGAAAACAAAGTAGCAAGCTTAGGCATATCGTCAATGAAAGAGTATAGTTAAGTAAATAATAATTTGTTTAAAATAGATAGGTAAATTAACCTGTATAGCCTTGGCGAAATCTAAATGAAATGTGATTATAAGGGTAAAGTTATAGACAATAAAACCATAATAACGATCAATATTTAAATTTAAATCAATTATGGTCGAATTTTGACCACTAGGCGACCGCTAGTCTGAATAAAAAGTCCCATATGTTCTTTTCTGTAGCCCCGACAATGTGTATGCGTAATTTCATGATGATTTGTCGAGTAGTTAAGGCTTGAAATCGTACCAAACTCACATTCGCGTTTATAATGCCTATTAGTAAGCATTTATATTTTAAAACAGTACAAACTAAATAACCGCAATGAAAACCGATTCAAGTAGTTCAATTTCAATGCTTTTATTGATTATAGATTGAATAAAATAATTTATAGAATTGTTATTCTGTATAGCATTAACCTCATAGACAACCTTTAAGAACCATTTATAAATATAATACCTTTGCATGCTTTGATATTGTTAAAATTTATGTTAAACGTTGAAAATATTTATTATACTCATTCATTTATTAAATAGAACTGTTAATAGATAATACGGTTTAAAATTTCTTTATTTCTCTAAGATTACAAATCACTTACAAGGGGAATCTATACTACCTAATATTATAAAACTGGACAGTTTGTTTGGTTGAACGCGCTAATCTCAGGAACTACTGGTCCGAATTGGAAAATTATTTTATTGTTGAATATCTTATTTATCGAGGAAGGCTATAGGCTACATAACATCACGCTACGACCAATAGGAACGGAGCATCAATTAACAAAAAATGAAAATTATGCAAATATGGGGAAGATTCTCTTATGAGAAGCAGACGAAGTTGCGCGAGTCACCTAGTCAATTATAAGTCAAAGCACAAAATTATTTCAGCTACATGAATGCGCATACTTTTGACGGTATTCTTTAAAATATCTATACTAATATTATAAAACTGAAGAGTTTGTTTGTTTGTTTAAACGCGCTAATCTCAGGAACTACTGGTTCGAATTAAAACAAAAAAAAACTGTGTTGGATTGCCCATTTATCGAGGAAGGCTGTCGGCTATATAACATCAAGCTGCGACCAACAGGAGCGGAGCAGCAATAAAAAATATTGCAAAATCAGGGAAAATTCTCTTATGTGAAGCAGACGAAGTTGCGCTGGTCAGCTAGTCATTAATATAACTTTATTCAGTGAGTCAGTGATCTTTGACTTAGACCATCTAGCCCAAACTAAGCAGAGCTTGTACTACGGGTACTAGACAATGGATAAATTGTAAATACATACATATTATACATAGAAACACCCAGACCAAGACAAACATCCATGTTCATGCACACAAATGTTTGACTTGTGCGGGAATCGAACCCGCGACCTCAGGCGTGGCATTCAGTTACACTAACCACTACGCCATCGAGGCCTTACAAGTTTTAGTTTATAAATGACTAGCTTTTGACCGCGGCTTCACTCGCGTAAAATTAGATTTGGTTAGGTTATACATATTACTAACAGTAGGTACTTACTTTTGTTTAAGCAGCAATAGCTCAGTGGGAAGAACAACAGACTGCAATGCAGAGGGTCTCGGGTTCGAACCACGTCGCGCACCTCTGACTTTCGGAAGTTATATGACTTTTCGAAATGATGTGCGTATTGATTGACAATTATCGCCTGCTCTGTGCCTCGGAGAGCACGTTAAGCCGTCGGTCCCGGCTGCCATGAACATCTATGGCAGTCGTTATTGGGAGAGTGTCGACACAAAAGATCCCACTGGGTCGAAGTGTTGCCAGTCTGCACTGACAGGCCCCCACATAAGATACTTACATACATACATACTTTTGTTTAAAGTATAGCCTATGTTACGCTATAATAAAATACCTTTCTAATGAACAAATAAGTTTTTAAAATCGGTTGAGTAGTTTTTGAGATAAATCATTACAAAAAAACAAACATGCAAACATACAAACAAACAACAAATCTAATCTTTTCTCTTTATAATATTACTATATTATAAACTATTTTTTTTCTTAGAATGGTAATAAAATAATTGGAAAGACAGGAACCCGCCATGCACCCTCAGATTGCACACCCAACTATTGCAATAGACAAAGGTTAACAATACCGAACTCCGCTGGATAGAGACAGCTACGACGGTTCGTGTAGTAGAGCCTCGCTGATTTCAGCATGAATGGGCCGGCTCGACCGGGGAAGGACTACCCTCTCACAGAATATCGACGTGAAATACCAGTATTCCTACTGTTGTGTTTCGTTCGGTGAGTGAGAGTGCCGGAGGCCCTATCAGCCTCTTTCCGCCCCGCTCCTTCTCCTTCCCACTTCCTTTCCTAAAGGGTTGACAACGCGCAAGTGATGCCTCTGGTGTTGCAGGCGTCCATAGGCTACGGCGACCACTTACCATCAGGTGAGCTGTACGCTTGTTTGCCACCTTAGTTGTATAATAAAACCAACGACGTGGGAGCCGGGCGTACTCCAACTTGCAGTATTCCACTTCGAGCACAAAATAAAAGTGAACACGTGTTTCGCGTCAGCGCGAGGCATCTTCAGGACCGTTTGGCAACGAATGAAAGAAATAATAATCCTTCTCCCTTAGCCTTTATTATTCCCAAGTCACTTGGGGTCGGCTTTTCTGGTCTAACCGGATTTGACTGGATATCAGTTTTTACACGGAGCGGCTGCCACCTGACCTCCGCAACCCGAAGGCTAACGATACCCTAAGGCTAGACCAGTGTCAGGATATTGAAGGGTACTGACTTTCCCAATAACGACTGCCATAGATGTTCATGGCAGCCGGGACCAACGGCTTAACGTGCTCTCCGAGGCACGGAGCAGGCGATAATTGTCAATCAATACGCACATAATTTCGAAAAGTCATATAACTGCCGAACGTCACAGGTGCGCGACGTGGGTTCGAACACGAGACCCTCTGCATTGCAGTCTGTTGGTCTCCCCACTGAGCTATCGCTGCTTGAAAGAAATAATAATGGTACTAAAATATTAAATTTGTTCACTTACCCACGAATCAAACGTATCTGTAAAAGAAAAATAAATGTTAAACTATTTAATCTATACATATAGGAACCCGCCCTGACTAGGCACGGGTGTAATTCCGGTGTACTTAACCGTTTTTGTTCGAATTTTTAATAATTTGAACAATAACAGTTATTGTGGCTTAAGACTGCGCCAAGCGAAATGTGCCAAAACAGGCGGTCACAGTTAAATGAATAAAATCAACACTTTTTGTTTAATACAAATATAAAATATATATTTACCATAACAATGAATGTGTTTACAATTACTCCGTGTGAAAAACTTAAAATAAATAAAATTAATCGCCTAAAATATTACGTAAATTTGCATCAATCATGGGATACGCAACTTAATTTAAAAAAAACTTAATAATACGCAACTTCGCTGTTTTGCACAGTCAGGTAATTCACAGAATACGGACACAACGGCTAGCATACGTAATGGGATACCGTGAGTGTAGTTTGTGACGGTACATGGACAAACAAAAATATGCCAAAAGTGAGGGTGAATCAAGATTCTTCTGCCTCACAAACGGAGACATGACATCGCAGCACCAGTCAGCTTGTGACCACGGCCGGTGTAACCTGGTTGAAACGTCAAGCATAAAAAAGGGTAAACATTATGCATGACCTGAAGGTTATTATAAAAAAAAAATTGTTTGTAATCAATAAACTTTAAAACTACTAGACCAATTTTATTAACTTTTTCAACATTAGTAAGCTACTTTATCCTAGTAGCATAGGCTATTAACATCATACTACAAGCCAGGGGGGTATAGAGTAGTAATGATAAATCTAAGTGAAACCACAGAGTACAGCTACTTCTTTTCTTATACTTACAGATTAAAATATACAATAAGGTTTTCCTCCCTATTATATGGCACCTAAACTCATTACTGCAAAATGTGAGAGCGATACACCTAATTGCATACATACATAGTCATTAATATAGATTCCAGTGACACATAATCACATAATGTTTTAATGAGCTATATCATGCAAGTGAACTGATGAGCGAAAGCTGGTATAAAACAGCAGTCAAATTATAAATTTATGACTTAGATATAAAATAAATTATTGATATAATAAGTATGTATGTATCTTATGTGGGGGCCAGTCAGTGCAGACCGGCGACTTCGACCCAGTGGGATCTTTTGTGTCGACACTCTCCCAATAACGACTGCCATAGTTGTTCATGGCAGCCGGGACCGACGGCTTAACGTGCTCTCCGAGGCACGGAGCAGGCGATAATTGTCAATCAATATGATACGATATAATAAGTATCTACTACAGCTAATTTTTATAATCACACCGCTTCCCATCGGCAGGGATTTCATTCTCACACCTTACAACCTAATTAGTGCCGCACCAATTGGTTCTAATGGAATTTTCTCCCGCGGACGCTCAGGTTGTAGAATGAACTCCCCGCCCAAGTTTTCCCACAAGACTACAGTATGAGATACCTCAAAAAGGGCGTTAAAATGTTTTTATAAGGTCGGCAACGCGCAAGTGAAGCCTCTGGTGTTGCAGGCGTCCATAGGCTATGGTGAACACTTACCATCAGGTGGGACGTATGCAAATTTACCACTTTAGTTGTATAAAAAAAAATCATTGTAATTGTGTATTTATGTCTGTTAAGATGGCATAATGGTTTGAACTTTAATCATTGTCCCAATGTGCCGTGTGTTGTGGGTTCGATCCCCACAAAGAACAAACATTTGTGAGATCTGCAAAGTTGTTCTGAGTCTGGGCATTATTTGTGTCTGTTATTTCAATGTTTGTAAAGTTCCTTGCAATACAGTCATTGAAACTAGCAAGGTTGTTTTCTATAAAATATAGCTGTGACATAAACTTAATAATGTCTGATTAAAAGTGCCACTCTTAGCACAATATGTTAATACTGATTCCACTGTATGACTTGCTTATATCATGATTTTTAAATAAATATTGATTGGATATGATTATTTATTAACTTCTATTTTTATTATTTTGGAACTTTTATCTAAAAGTGCAGTGATAATCTAGTGGGGGACTGTTGTACTGCCACACAGAGGTCTTGACATGGATTGAAGGTATGCATCTCTGACTTTTCAAAGTTATGTGCATATTAATAAATAAGTTAAGTGCATATTGTCGGCCTCGATGGCGTAGTGGTTAGTGTAACCGACTGCCACGCCTGAAGTCGCGGGTTTGATTCCCGCACAAGTCAAACATTTGTGTGCATGAACATGGATGTTTGTCTTGGGCTGGGTGTTTCTATGTATAAAATGTATGTATTCACAAGTATATTTGTATGTTCATCCATTGTCTAGTACCCATAGTACAAGCTCTGCTTCATTTTTATTTATTTTTTATTTCAATTATTTTTTATTTATTTATTCACAAACAATTTTCATTGTGTCGGAACATAATGCATATTACAATTGTTATAATATTACTTACTATAATTTAATGTCAAGAAATGCAAAAAAAATACTATACTTAAAAGTTAAACAGTTCAATGTCAAAATTTGGGCTAGATGGTGTTGTGTGTATGTGGTAGAATATTATATTATTATATTATATATATTATTAAATAGTAAATAATTGGCCAGTTTAATGTTGTAGGAAAACTGAGAAAATCTACTTGACTGATAGTTCTTCATAATGTTTTCGAAAATATGTGATATCTGCCAAACCACCGTGGGGCAGTGGTGGACTATAGCCTAACTCTTCGCACTGTGATAAGAGTCCCGTGCCTAGTAATGAAATTAGAGTCCCGTGCCTAGTAATGAAATTAGAGTCCCGTGCCTAGTAATGAAATTAGAGTCCCGTGCCTAGTAATGAAATTAGAGTCCCGTGCCTAGTAGTGAAACAGTTTATTACAGGGGCGATATGATGATATGATGAACCCATCATACATTTTTTATTACAGAGTTCTAGGACGCAGGCTTTTCCCTATGATAAGGGTTGCCTATGAGCAACTGTTACAATATCGAAAATTTTAAAATATTTCCGTAGGTTGCTAGACATGGAACACTTTCTATTATATATAAACGTTCGGTTTAGTATAGCTTTTTAGTGTGTTTAACTAATAGTCTAGCAGCAAAATGTACTTTTGGTAGCCTCTAAGCAACGTCGGACCGCCAAAACAAAACATCTTATCAATAAATAGGTTATAAATAGAACGAGATCCAGGTATCTTTATTTATTTTGTATTTATAATACGCAAAGGACTCACCGTTTCCAGGCCAGTCCATTTCTAAACTGTTTTCTTGTTAAACACTGACAATCGCTATCCTCAAAGTTCGAATTATAAATCAAATTATATATACAACACTTTTCTTAATCTCAATATGAAGTCTGTTTGTAATAAGGCACTCACAAAGCACTTAAAGATAATAACTTATATTTGTTGCTAAGTAGATAGAATATAATCATTCACTTTCCGCCAAATCCTATCAACAAAACGACAAGCAATCGATTTTTTTTAAACGTCGTCTAAGTGACGTTCTCGTTTAGAGGTGCGCTAAATTACATTTTATTCGATAGTTCAGAATCAAGTGCTATTGTTGACTTTAAACTTAAGACTGCGCCGAGCGTAAGACAGATAATGACAGAGCTCGTACGGCGCATACTCAACTCGGCGCGTGCGCGTGGGCGCCATAGTAAAATTGTATGGAGGATTTGAAGTGCTTTTTTGATAAATATGTATCTTTATTGTCAATCAATAACTTAAATATTTGGGATGGAAAAATTGTAATATAGCTATTTATATTTCATTTAAGCTGTAAAATAGGATAGATTTTTACTGTTATAATTTCAAAATCACGTAACACGAGCTTACGTTTTTGAATTTTTCGTGCAAATTTAAAAAATGTTGTAGTCGAAAATATTAATTATTTTAAGTTTTTTACACGGAGTAATTGTAAACACATTCATTGTTATGGTAAATGTTTATTTTATATTTGTATTAAACAAAAAGTGTTGATTTTATTCACTTAACTGTGACCGCCTGTTTTAGCACATTTCGCTCGGCGCAGTCTTAATTGCACTTGAATATAGTATTAACAAGACTTAATTACAAAAAATATGCATATTATTTATTTCTCGGAATATACTGGCTAGTTGTAGAAATGTCATATGCTTTTTAGCTAACAAGTTATAACATTTTTTCTTTTACTTTATTAAAAAAAATTCTAATAGTCTGTAACATACATAAGTATTTTGTATTTTTCAATGACTACCAATTTTTACTTATATACGAATGAATATTTTTACCATCGCTTGGGGTCCTACTACTGCTCATCAAGTTCCTTAAAAATTCACATTGGAATTATTAATTTCAAATTGTAATCGAGTTATCGAAAACAAAATGTACTCCGTTATTCCAAGTATAAAATTACATGGCCACATCACTACACATATATGTTTACTTGACATATAAAGTTATGTGTTGCCAGCAACATTAAAACCAGTGTTTTGACGTTCGAAGCATTAAGCGTATTTCTTTTAATCATTTAGATTTTTTATTATTTTTATGAACCTATTGAATCTTTAGAAGGACTAATCCTATTATACAATGACGTTATTACATTCATAGTAACAGACGTTTGAAATCTGGTCGTGTATTCTATACATACAATATCTTTGATACATACGATAAACTGCAAGCATGTTGACAAGTAGCATTAATGAGTAGTACAAAAGATGGTAAAATCAAATAAATGAAAGAGATGCCTATAATTGAAATCGTATCGTTGATATTGCAATAGTTTCAAAATCTCTAAAGATAGAGGTTTTAGCGCTTTTGCAATAAATATGCAATAGCATATTATTATCAAATATTAAAATAGTTTTTATGAGGGAGGTAGTGTAAATATATTGCATATATAGGTATATTACACTATGTTACTTAAGACATGGAATCGTTTTGTTTTATTAATTTTAGTATTTATTGAAATTAAACTGCTATATACGGATTTTATCGCGTTGTTCATTTGACACTTTATTACAAAATTTTGAAAATTGTTACACTACTACTACTATTAAAATTTACTAATTTTTAAGCTAATTAAATTATTATTAAACTATTTAGATTTAATTTATTTTTATTTTACACTTTCCTAAAAATTAGTAAAGTTTAATAGTAGTAGTAGTGTAACAATTTTCAAAATTTTGTAATAAAGTGTCAAATAAACAACGCGATAAAATCCGTATATAGCAGTTTAATTTCAATGAATAATATTCGCGTAAATAGAAGACAATAATTTTAGTATAATAAATATATAGATAAATAAGGCGCACTTTATACTTACATAGGTATTGAGTGAAGTCTTAAGGTTTACAGCTTAGAAAAATAATAATTAAACTAAGTTTAAATCAATCCGCAAGAATAGATATCCAAATCAATTATTTTCATATTATTATAATTATAATGTCTAAGTAGCGGCTTTCCCGCGTTAACCAATACCACAGATTATATATCTCTATTAATAACTTAGACTTCTACAATATCTTTTTCGTAAATAAACATTTATTTATTATTTCTTTTCTAGGAGCCATGAAATAAGTCTACTTTTGAATTTATGTCAAATGAGTTCTCTCTAGGAATGGCTGCGGAAGACAGGACGTTGTTGTTTAAAATGGGTAAGCTTATGACTGTGATTTATTTATTTTGGTTTGCTAATAAATGTAACAATAAAACATGTTCACAATTATATACACATGAGGTTTGAGACAAAAAGTTACATCCAATTAGAGCAGCGATAGCTCAATGGGGAGACCAACAGACTGCAATGCAGAGCGTCTCGGGTTTGAACCCACGTCGCGCACCTCTGACTTTCGAAAGTTACATGACTTTTCGAAATTATGTGCGTATTGATTGACAATAGCTGGTTTGGGCATGTAGAAAGAATGGACGAGGAAAGACTGACTAAGAAAGTTTATAAGGCTAGTGTAAATGGAACAGTCGCAAGAGGAAGACCTAGGCGAACGTTTTTCGATCAGATCGGAGGCGTTCTGGACAAAGGCCAGGTTAAGAGCACCTTGAACCGACGGGCGTGTATGAGGAATGTGATGAAAGTGAATGAAGCCAGAGAAGTGTGTCAGGATCGTAGCAAATGGAAATCCGTAGTCTCTGCCTACCCCTCTGGGAAACAGGCGTGAATCTATGTATGTGTGTATGTATGATTGACAATTATCGCTTGCTCCGTGCCTCGGAGAGCACGTTAAGCCGTCGGTCCCGGCTGCCATGAACATCTATCGCAGTCGTTATTAAGAGAGTGTCGACACAAAAGATCCCACTGAGTCGAAGTGTCGCCGGTCTGCACTGACTGGGCCCCACATAAGATACATACATACATCCAATTACAAGCGAACACTACATGCACTAATACAGATACCTATAATTAATAAAAATTTACAACTAGAACTTATAAACTAGTGAAATATTTAGTATATTAATTTTCTTACTAATTTGCGAAAGTGAGTAAGAGAATCTGCATATATGTCGACCGAATCACTACAGAGATTGAGTAGCTTACACAATCGAGGAACAGGAGAAGCAGTGCCAAAAACTGTTCTTCTGAGTGGTGGATAAAGAGGAGTGATGTGAAGCCGAGGGTATTTATATGGAACTCTAAAATTAAGTCTAGCCAGCAATCGTGGACAGTCTATCTTGTTTCGAATCAGCTTGTACAGGAATACTAGGTCAAAATATTTACTTCTTGATTGGAGTGAATCCATTTTAAAGTGAGCAAGTTTTCTTTGAATGAGATAGTTTTTGCATTAAATGAAGTCGAATGTGATAAGTGCCATAGGAATCTATTTTGTATACGTTCTATTCTTAAGATATGAACAGCATAACGCGGGCGCTTAACTACACTACAATATTCTAAAATGCTTCTAACAAAACTATTGTATAGCAAAATCTTAGTTCTTGCCTTACGAAAAACTTTACCATTTCTTATAATAAAGCCCAAACCTCTTGAAGCTTTTTTAACTATCATTTCGTAGTGAGAGATGAACGGTAATTCTTATCTCTATATTTTTTGTAGAGATAAATACAAAGCGAGGAAGCATGTGCATGCGCAGATCATAACAAAAAGATTTTGAAACATAAATAAAAAGAAAACACGGAAAATTTTAAGCTATAAAGACAGTGTAACATAAAAAGTAACAAAAATACCCAAGTATTGGTATTTTATATGAATAAGCCCTCTGAGTGTAGCTGTATTTCGTGGTCTATTAGTCAGATGGGCATCAAATGACGCATAAGGCAATCGTCACTCGAACGCTCAGTTTAGTTTGAGCTCAAAGTGAGAAACACGTTTTGATCCGTCGATTCGCCATTTTCCAAGTGACACTTAAAGTTACAAATTACGAGTGTATATACAAAATATCGGCGACACTAGTATTAGAATCTGTAAGTACATAATAATAATAATGTCCTCCAGACCGAATTTCGGTCACGGCGGCCAATCTTAACGGAGACTGGTCCTCACAGATATATTATAGTGCACAAGTGTGTGCGCAAACACAAGTGTACTCTCTGTTTCCTAACTCTCATGATCGGATAGGACGGCAATCTGACACCGGAGAGAGATTAGATAAGTACTTCTTCTCTCTTAGCCTTTATTATTCCCAAGTCACTTGGGGTCGGCTTTTCTGGTCTAACCGGATTTTGACTGGATATCAGTTTTTACACGGAGCGGCTGCCACCTGACCTCCGCAACCCGAAGGCTAACGATACCCTAAGGCTAGACCAGTGTCAGGATATTAGAGGGTACTGACTTTCCCAATAACGACCGCCATAGATGTTCATGGCAGCCGGGAGCAACGGCTTAACGTGCTCTCCGAGGCACGGAGCAGGCGATAATTGTCAATCAATACGCACATAATTTCGAAAAGTCATATAACTTCCGAAAGTCAGAGGTGCGCGACGTGGGTTCGAACCCGAGACCCTCTGCATTGCAGTCTGTTGGTCTCCCCACTGAGCTATCGCTGCTATAGAGATTAGATAAGTACATATAGCAAATAATCGATTCTAATTAATATTATAAATGCGAATGTGAGTTGGCGTTACTTTTTCATACCTTAACTACTCGACCGATCAGCATGCAATTTAGCATACACGTTGTATGCATACTCTTGTCTGTACCCCTGAGGATACAGGAAAAATAGAGTATGTTTTATCCAGAGAAAGTACTGTTCTCGAGGGATAGTTATAACAAATACAATTACACTTATGCTGTAAGTTTTCAGCAGAGTTTACAACAACATTTGATTAGCTTAGATGAAAATGGATCAGAGCAGAGATATTCTAGTGAGAGATTGTTGCACTGCCACGCTGAGATCCCGAGTTCGAACCTCTGACATTTTGAAGTTATATGCGTATTAAATAGTTATCTATCGCTCGCATTAACCGTGAAGGAAAACAAACCTGCACGTCTGAGAGTTCTCCATAATGTTCTCGAAGATATGTGAAGTCAGCCAACCTGCATTGGGCCAGCGTGGTGGATTATGGTCTAACTAACCCTTTGCACACTAAGAAGAGACCCGTGTCCAGCAGTGGGAAAGTTAATATAGGGCTGATATTATATTATTATACATGCTGATTCTTTCAGCTAAGCTAGAATGCTCCTGTAAGAAGTGAGTCTACGTTGATAGTGCAATAAATGGGATCCGAATCTGCGACATTCATTAACAAGGCCAATGAGTTATCGAATTAGTCATTACGTATATGATTAACATCATAAACATAATGACCAATTCGATAACTCATTGGCCTTGACAAAAGGTTGATATTAATACATTTAAAATACCATCTCAAGAACATGTTTATATTCAATTTTTTACCCGCACTAACAGACACCGGTTTTTGCGAAAAATGCAATGCAAAGTTTTACCGTTGACGATTCTAAATGCTTTTAATGTTCTGAATTTTCTATCCATTTATTTTTACTTTTTCAATGCATTGCTTACCCCTACGCGGAGGCGGGCGGAGGAAGGAGAAAGACAAAGATGGAATAAGAATGATAATAATGGACCTCCCAGAATACCGACTAAACCTACCACGTTGTTCCTCGACAAAACCGCAATCGGCGAGACGTACCCTGTAGGCATTGCTCACTTTTAAAATCCTTACTGGATCTCTACTAGGATCTCCTAGAGGGGAGACGGACACGACACAGAGGCGCGCGTGAAGACGCACGCCGCCTCTCGGACCTGATGCTGATCGGATGGCGGGCAAGCCCACGAAGCCCACCACCCCCAGGTCAAACCACAGGGTGGCTGGAGGTCATCTCGCGCCCTCCGGCGCCCGGTTCTGCGGTCTGGCAGAGGGTTTAAGCGGTCCCTCTCCCACTCCGCCGCCTCCTTGATGGAAATTACTTCCTCATAGAAGGAGGCGACGGCGTTCCACGACCTCTCACTCCATGTGAATTTTCTATCCATCGGCAACAGTTATTTTTCTGATTAAAGGTACCCATGTAATTTCCTGTATCCCTGACAACGTGTCATCGGTCGGGCAGTTAAGGCATTCCCGAGGGATGGAAATTATTGACAAAGTCTAGATTACTGCGAGCAAGCTAGTGCAGTATTAATCCGTTTTATCTAACAGGATGTCTGTAAATAAATAAACCGCAAACGAAGCCATGTACGCACTTTATTTAACATAAACAACTTATATTGTAGATTGAGGTAGGTACCTTAGGGATTTATTAGCTTCTAAGTGTTATTATAATTTATGTATGTATGTATCTTATGTGGGGGCCAGTCAGTGCAGACCGGCGACACTTCGACCCAGAGGGATCTTTTGTGTCGACACTCTCCCAATAACGACTGCCATAGATGTTCATGGCAGGCGGGACCGACGGCTTAACGTACTCTCCGAGGCACGGAGCAGGCGATAATTGTCAATCAATACGCACATGATTTCGAAAAGTCATATAACTTCCGAAAGTCAGAGGTGCGCGACGTGGGTTCGAACCCGAGACCCTCTGCATTGCAGTCTGTTGGTCTCCCACTGAGCTATCGCTGCTACAAATAGAAACAATAACGTTGAGGTCCGTACAAGGTCACGGGAGGATCTCATAACGAAACCAAACATTTGAAAGGCCTTATTAATAACATTATCAATATGTACATCAAAGTGTAAACAAGAATCCAACGTAACGCCAAGATCACGGACTAAATCAGTCTCGGACTGAGAGAACGTAAATAAAAAGAACTCTTTTTATTTACGTGCACTGACAATACTATCTCTTTTAATATCAACCCTTTGAGGATGACATGATAAAATCAGTTATTGTTGTACCTTACCTTATTCAGTGTTTCGAGCTACATCAACAGTCGTATTTCAAATGTTGAAATTTGCAAAAAAATAGTTTCACTACCCAGAAAATACCGCAATGAGTGAGGCGCTCACAGCCAGTTGCACTCACTGATCGGTAAAAGATTAGCGAGGTTAAGCAACGTTGGGTGCGGTCAGATGGGTGACCGCTTAGTGGTATTTCATCTGAGCGTCTCCGTGCTTCGGAGGGCACGTAAAAAGTCGGTCCCTGTTGTTGTCAAATTGACAGCAGCCGTTAAGCCATGTCAGAGGCCTACGGGCGGCTTGAACAACTCTTGACAACAGGTTGGCCACTAACCACACGAAAAGAAGAAGACCGCAATTCAACTCGCCACAAAAGATATAAGAATATATTTTCATATTTATAAAACATAAAAAGCTAAAAGGCTATGTTCAGCTATTTTATTTGTTTTAAAAAAAACTTACTAATTTAAAAGCAAAACATGTAAAAAGGAAAAGGTAAAAAAATATGTTTTGATTTTTGGCTCTTCTGGCAAGTTGTAATTTGGTTTTTACTACATTTCGTCCTCGAAGGTAACGGTAAAGCTGATTCGCATTTCTTTCTTTTCTTTTAAAAAAGGCACCTCCATCCCGCACTAGAAATAATTCCCGTGTCGCGGGGTCTTTATAAATATTCAAAAAGCAGACACAAAGAACGGGTGTCTGTTGTTTGAATGTTCTCGACTCGGCACAATCATTTATGGATCACACAAAGTGTGGGGTAAGAACCCACAACACCGACATCCGTGCAATCAAATTGTTGACATTGTCCTCTCTTTACAGATCAGCGCTCCGTTGATGCCATTACAAGATATTCTTCACTTCACTGAACTCCTGGTGTTCTCTAAGACAAGCAAAACAAAGTAAAAGTAAAATGGCCGCTATGACGTACAACAAGCGATCAGGAACAGGAGCAGTACAAGGACAACTGTATGAAACAAAACTAATTAGTCTAATACTATTTAGACTCCTACATAACAATGATATTGAACAGTTCTATTTGGCTTCGAACTACGACGGCATCGGTGCATTCGACGACATTTGCTTTAAAGCAAAAATAACTGGACGTGATCGACCGATCCTCGTGTTCATTCAGGCGAAGCACAAGGAGAATGATGATTCACGCTTAGACTTTGATTTAATCAAACACGTTTATGATAGCTACATAAAGATTAAAGAGAGAATTTCTTTAAAAAGTTGCCCAGCTTTGTTTTCTAGTAAGTTCAAGGACGATGATTGTGTATTCATAATTTATACGAACGCAAAATACAATAATGATTTATGTGATCGAGTTTCCTCATATAAACATGATATATTAAATAATTTATTAATAACTGGTGGGAAGGATTCGCAAGTTTTCCGGCCAAAATGCACTCACGAAGATTTACAAATATTAAATGAGAAAATGTTAGACGAAGAGATCGCCACTTTGGCTGAACATTTCGCCAAGTTCCTTAATGATAAGTCTATGCACATAATGCTGGACCCGTGTATTTTACAATACCACGTTATCTTGGCACAACATGTCATCGATATTTCTGACATTAAATCCAACATGGCGAAAGATAATCGAACACAGACTGATAATAATGAATGGCGTACTATAAAATTTCGACCTAATTTCTTTTATACAGAAGACAAAATCTTTGCTAAGTTGAAGAAAAAAATTTACGATCTCATGTTAAAGAAGAACAGTAAAATAGAAAATAATGTGATACATGAAGGTGCCTTATTACCAAATGTGGCGTCGACAGATGTATCTACTTCACATTCCGCTGATAACTCATCGCGCTCCACTGTCACTAATTCGAATGAGTCCACGATAGAGCAGCAAATATCTTTATTTCTATCCGAGCCATCGGCAACAACATTAAGTGCTCTGATTGGAACTCATATTATGTATGAAAATAAGCAATTAATGTTCACCGGTGACAGGCCAAGCAGCGACCTTCAAAAATTAAAACAAATTAAAGTATCCGTGCCCCTAATAGCAGAAGCAAAATTAATAAAGACATTACTATCTCTTAATTTAAACGTCCCTATCACGTTTGGCAATATTGACTTAACAGTAAGAGGAAGCGACAAAAGAATTGAGAAAAGGCTGGACCATTTAATGAAAATGATTGTCAACATGTGTAGGAAAGCAAAATTGATGGAATCGTATAAAATTTGCACAATAGGCGATGGAGGCGACTCTTCTAGTGTGAGAGGTAATATAGGAGGTCTCGTCGGTAACTTACTTATACATGATGACGCTCTCAAGTGCCTCATGTTTACTAATAATAGTGAATCATTACAAAATAACGCAAAGCGTTTATTTAACAAGTTGCGCGGTAAAATAAATGATTTACATCTCTATAGATTCGATGTAAAGGCTGTTACTAAAATTCCGAAACTTGTTTTCGACTATGCTGACAAAGGAAAAGCAATAGTAAACAATGTTTTGGTTTTCGAGAAACAAGCCAATCACAAGATGGTTGAAGAAATATTAACAGATGAAATAGCGGCTCATCAAAGATTATCACACAACGATTTAGTTAAACTTGATAAGAAAACTATATTTCTGTTTTACCACAATAGAGTGCAAGAGTGGTGGATGAAAAAAGATGTGTCATCGTTCCTTACAAACACTAACGATTTATATAAGCAAACCATAAATGATATTATAGAAGAACCACAAATGAGTGCGTTGCATAATATGTATTATATGAACAATATAGAATACTTCAAATATGACTTTACAGAAGATGCTTTAGGACCATTCAAATCTTTACAAGATTATGGAACAATCATAGCTGTATCTGATATTACCACACTAACGACTATGAAAGTAATTCGCTGTCAGAGAAACACCTACAATATTATGTTCTCTGTCGTTGATTTAGAACGCATGTTAAAACTGCCACATCAAGACTTTCACACTCTCATTGATGAGCTAAGGGGTACAAAAAAACTACTAATTATTGTATGTAATAGTATAAACAGCAGTCGTTTACTATATAAAAGCTTAGACGAATTAGCAGAAGTGACAAAAGGCAAACGAAATATTGTTATAACGCATTACAACTTAGACACAATTATACAAGAATATTTTTATAACGCGGATGTCATAATTCATGACAACAAGCAAAGCTTAATGGATTTGATTCCTGAATCACGAGCGAAAGTAATGAAAGGGGCTCAAGTTTTATTCCAAGGACAAGAAACGCGCCTGGATATGCTTGTGCAGAATGATTCATTTGCAACTGAATTTTTAAAGGGAGCTGTTTTTAATAAAGTACTTCGTAACGAACCTTTTAGTATAGGCAAATCGTTCAGAGATTCAAAGTACGATGAAATGAAACATTTATATATCGACAGAAGAGTAAGTCGACATTCAGACGTCAATATTAATAATAATGAATTAAATGAAATACGTTACGGGCCCAACTTCCATACTGTCAAGACATTTCACGATATCGAAGACGATGTTGTACTGATAACATCTACACCAGGGTTGGGCAAGTCAACGCTACTCTCTCACATGTCACACAAAACGAACGAGGGTAACAGAAAGCTTTGGATAGTAAGGATAAATCTACTAGAACATACGAAACAGTTCGAAACATATCAGAAGAACAAAACAGTAATGGACACCTTGACCATGCTATATTTTATGTGTCAAGTCACTTTGATAAACAATAAACAACGGATTTGTTTAAAAGAAACCGACTGTAAAATGAAGATGATAGATTGTACAGGCGATGAAGAAGCTACGTTCGAATTAAATATGTTCTTGCATTTTTATAATAATGGAAAAATTATATTTTTGTTTGACGGTTTCGATGAAATCTGTCCGAATTACAAAATTCTCGTCATTAACATTATTAAAGTTATACAACATGATCCTCGTAAAAACAAAATGTGGGTAACGAGCAGGCCGTATAGAGAAGTACTTCCTGATTTAAAACGAGTGTTAGGGGAAGCCTATATAATGGAATGTATAGACGGCGCAGAGCGCGCGGTATTTTTAGATAAATTCTGGCGGGACAGGATACCTCTCGAAACTTTAAGTGACGAACAGCGCAATACTATAATATCTAGCCTACACTCAATGGAATATAAATTATCTGATCTAACTCTTCATACTATCTGCTTCAAGTTAAAAAAGTATTTAGAAACTCCCGAAAATGTAGAATCTCCCGAAATGAAAACGAATATTTCAAGCCGATCAGTAGATTACAGAGAAGTAAACAAATTTCTAGGAACTCCCTTACTTTTATATTTATTGGCTGACTATTTTGCCAATTTGACAATTAATTTCAATCCCAATAAATTGGGAATAAACTTTAATGTATTTCATATATACGAAAGATTTATAGAAACCAAACTCGTCATATTTTTTCAAAATAAACACCGTGCTGAGATCTCGATGCCATATTTTAAGAAGCAATACGAAAATGAACTGAAGGAATGTTTAATTAGGTATCAAAAAATCGGTGCATATGCTGTGTTCCGCAACTCCCTATACCGCGATGATTGTCGTTTAGATGAATTTAAAGATATGCCATTCAACAAAACAAATGTCACAGAAATTGAGACTTTGATTAAAAACATTGAAGGCGGTGAAGATACGACTGGACTCATATCATTTGTAACATCAGACAACGTACCGATATTCATACACGGGACATTCGCTGAATATTTTGCCACCGAGTTTGTATGTGAGATAATAAAAAGCAGCATAAACTTTTGCAGCAAACGACTTTTATACAGTGCAATACGGTTATACAACAATGAAATATACAGCTACTGGATACGAGAGAAAAGGCATTTAGATAGAAGGCTTGACCGAAATATTACAGAAATAGAAAAATACAAATCAATCAGTGACCATGATGCTGTACGTGTATTCTTTCCACATCAAAGATTGACAATAGAACAAAATATAAGAATATACAACTCCTCACTGCTTGACTACGAGTATGATATGGCAGATTTCTTGGACTCCTTAAAACAGCAGTTAGTTTATGAAGATGATTACGATAAACTGCCCTATGTGAACGAGTTCCTTGTCAGGATGAGACCACATCTGCAACATTATTTTCCGTCAGTCCCATTTTACTTTTCCCCTATTGTGATACCTAGATCGAGGTATTTTGAGAATCGCAGGTGTTATAACATGTTCTAACTTTGCAACTGATCCTTTACAAACGTAAACTAGACACCTGCAACTTAGATAAGTTATTTTAACATTCAGACACGAATAACGTTTTCATCTGTCACGAAGTGTAAGCATGTAAGGTATGCGCCCTCATGCCACGCTACTGTCTATTATAATTTACTACTAATAATTAATATTACTTTAAATCCGAAATGCTTTATTCACAATATAATTAAATAATCTTTAATTTTGAATTTTAGTTAACATGGAGAGTAATATAGCATAATGACTGCAAAACCTGGTACATAAATTGTAATATATTGTAAATAGCGGGTAGTACTACAACGTTACGTAGCTATAAGTACGTCTTAAAACTGTAGCAAGCCAGTCGGCCAATATACGTTGTATAGTGAAATTGTGTATCATTCCTGAACCTTATATCCCGGCAAGAAGTGCATTTCTCGAATACATCTGTGTCTAATTTATGAAATACAAAAATTATATAATATTGTCTTCTGTTTACGCGAATATTATTCATTGAAATTAAACTACTATATACGGACTATGGCTGCTGAAAAGCAACCAAAACGTCGGGGAAAGTGTAAAATTAAATTAAATCTAAATAGTTTCAATAGTTTTAATAATAATTCAATTAGCTTAAAAATTAGTAAAGTTTAATAATAGTAGTAGTGTAACAGTTTTCAAAATTATGTAATAAAGGGTCAAATAAATAACGCGATAAAATCCGTGTATAGTAGTTTAAGTACAACAGAAATTATAATTTGATTGCGATTTAAAAGAGTGGTCGTGAGTTTCTTCTATGTATCTTCTCATAGGCTCAACTTTTTGCCTGAACCTAGCAACTAACATAATTAATATAAATTTAGTAAACTCACTAACCCCTTTGACGTTCAAAAGTGTTACTTTGTGACCTAGATGAATAAATGATTTTTATCTTTAACTTTAGTGTTCATTTGATAATGGTGAAGATTTAGACATCGCTGGATGGTTGGAATTGTTAGCTGTGCTAGTACCGTCGGCCAAGAAAGTGGTCTACCAGCTTTGACAAAAGTTTCTGCGAGATCTAATTAATGATCGTTGACTTTTCCAACTTGACACATGGCATGACGTAAATATAATACATGATAAAGAGAGCAATGGTGACTGTCAATATTATTGCAAGGGGAAATCGACGTTGTTTTCCATGAGGTTTTTTTTATGGTATATATAAGCAACTATACCTGCTTCAAAATACTAATACTGTCCACAATTACCATCTTATCTAATAAAACGATAGGTACCTACATGATTGCCTTCAGTGGTCTAGAAAACAGCAATATAGCTGACACAAATATAAATCATTACATTGATTTTACATTATGTAGAGATAAATACAAATCGTGTGCGTGACGATGTGTAATATTATGATTGATGGAGAAAAAGTGGAGCAAGTGAGAGTTTGTATATTTGGGTACTTTGTTTACAAGGGATGGTAAACATGAAGGAGATATTGAAAGAAGAACGATTGCGGGAAACAAAGTGAATGGAGCTCTACGCGCTTTTATGAACAGTCGAAATGTTTCCGAAAAGGCACGTTTGGCTGTTCATAGAGGACTATTAGTGCCCACACTTATGCATGGAAGTGAAAGTTGGGTATGGCAAAAGAAGCATGAGAGCAGACTAAATGCTGTAGAAATGAGAGCGCTGAGAAATATATGTGGTGTGACTTTGAAAGATAGAATAAAGAATAGTGTGATTAGAGAGAGATGCGGCATGAAAGTGGATATAGTGACAAGAAAAAGGGTATGTTAAGCTGGTTTGGGCATGTAGAAAGAATGGACGAGGAAAGACTGACTAAGAAAGTTTATAAGGCTAGTGTGAATAGAACAGTCGCAAGAGGAAGACCTAGGCGAACGTTTCTTGATCAGATCGGAGGCGTTCTGGACAAAGGCCAGGTTAAGAGCACCTTGAACCGACGGGCGTGTATGAGGAATGTGATGAAAGTGAATGAAGCCAGAGAAGTGTGTCAGGATCGTAGCAAATGGAAATCCGTAGTCTCTGCCTACCCCTCTGGGAAACAGGCGTGAATCTATGTATGTATGTATGTATGTAAATACAAATCAAGGAAGCATGTGCATGCGCAGATCATAGTGCATAGTTATGAAAGCAAATAATGAAATACATTTTTATCGCTTAATGCTTCAACATTTTTATTAAAGTAGATGTACCTAAATCTTCTTAATTTTACTCTTAGAGACTCTTGTTATTTTAGCAGCGTAGCGTAGCAGCGTATTTTAGCATTTTTTCTACTTAGTAGCAGCGATAGCTCAGTGGGGAGACCAACAGACTGCAATGCAGAGGGTCTCGGGTTCGAAAACACGTCGCGCACCTCTGACTTTCGGAAATTATATGACTTTTCGAAATTATGTGCGTATTGATTAACAATTATCGGCTGCTCCGTGCCTCGGAGAGCACGTTAAGCCGTCGGTCCCGGCTGTCATGAACATCTACGGCAGACGTTATTGGGTAAGTCAGTACCCTCTAATATCCTGACACTGGTCTAGCCTTAGGATATCGTTAGCGTTTGCGGAGGTCAGGTGGCAGCCGCTCCGTGTTAAAACTGATATCCAGTCAAATCCGGTTAGACCAGAAAAGCCGACCCCAAGTGACTTGGGAATAATAAAGGCTAAGAGAGAAGAAAGATACTCTTTTTGTTATTTTATAATATTTTCACTAGTAATAGTAATAATTATAATAACTTGCCTTGGTTTTTTGTAAATACATTTATTTATTAATTAAATAAGCACAACTACAGATAACAAATTACAAATACGAATAATAATAGTGATATAAATAATTTACATAATGGTTGAGTGCACCATTTGAAGAAAATAATTGCAAGAACTTTCTACCCAAATCTGTTTAAAACTTGACGATTCTCACTCAAAACATCCGTTACGTTTTGAAACATAACTGCTTTCGAAGTACTCTTGCACACTATAAATATAAATTGTGACATACTTGTTTTAACAGAATGCTGGTTGTCAAAGCGGCTAACATGTTTACCGTCTCTTAATGGCTATAAGGGTACATAGTAATGAGAAAATCATTAACCAGAACGATGGCGTGGTAGTATACATAAAAAGTGATTTAAATGTAAGCGTAGAAGAACCATAGATCCAAGACTGCAACTGTTTGATAATTAAAATTAATTCTGACACAGTCATCTTAGCAATTTGTAGACCCCCTTCCTTAAATGTTGACAAATTTTTGTTTTCACTAAATTTAGTTTTAAATAAGTTGAATCTATATAGAAATATAATAATTACAGGGGATATTAATATAAATATCTTGCCAGGAAAAATAGATTCTCGAGCACTTGATTACCTTAATATTTGTTCTTTCCATGGTCTCTTGCCGGCTCATACCTATCCGACACATCAAAGTGGATGTGTCGGATGTCTGGATCAATTTATTATTAAAACAATTCACCCATCTATTACTATGGTCACAAATTCAAGTATTCATCATCAAGCTGCCCTACTTACATTAAAATTATCACTTCCTAAAAATAATTGCATGCCTAGCTATACAAAGGTAAGCATGACTAATCTAGAAGCGGCCATACGTGCTATCGACTTTGCCTCTGTTTACTCTTCCGCTGACGTGAATATTTCACTGAACTACTTTATAAATGTATTACAATATGCAATTAATAGAAATACCGAATCAGTGAAATTAAGCCGTAAATACAAAAACATAAAACCCTGGATTACTCCAGGTCTTTTCCGATGTATAAGGCACAGGGACAAACTTCGTTCAAAAGCTAAACGGTCACCTGAGAATGAGATTATATTAATACTATACAAAAGATATCGGAACTTTTGTAATAATCTGTTAAAGAAATTAAAACTGGACTATAACAAGGCCGAATTAAAAAAGGCAGACAAATATAGCAAATAAGTTTGGAAATTCATAAAATCCAGTACTTATACTGCTAAAAATCAGGAACCTCCGTTAGAGTTACTACTCACAGCCACAGACCTCCGACAAGCGACCAACAAAGCTAATAACTTTTTTGTTAACGTCGGCAAAAACTTAGCAGAATAAATTTCATTCTCAGGAAATCTACTTTTGTCTTTTCCCGCCAAATTTTATCCGCCGTCCAGGCTTAAATCCTTTCTATTGCTAGAAACAGACATAGACGAAATTATAAATGTAATTTCTGGGCTAAAGGACACTTGTACCGTTGGTTGGAATAATATCCATACCAAAGTAATGAAAAGATTTAAATGCTTTCTTGCCCAACCTTTAACTCATATATTTCAAATATGTATGACCGAAGGAATTTTCCCTAAAGTATTAAAAAAAGCTGTTGTTATCCCGGTCCATAAGTCCGGAAACAAAAGCGAGTTAAACAATTATAGACCAATTTCTATCTTACCAACATTGTCCAAAGTTTTAGAAAAGTTAATAAATAATAGATTAATAAAATGGTAAACAATGTTCTTTCGGACAGACAGTTTGGATTTAGACCACAACGATCGACCAGTCATGCGGTTCAACAACTAACTGACCATATAACCTCTAACTTGGATAATGGAATGCATACAATTGGAATCTTCTCGGACCTCGCCAAAGCATTCGACTCGGTTTCGAATTCTATATTGCTTAAAAAGCTCGAATCGGTTAGAATAAGAGGCAAACAGCTACAACTTTTTGCTGCCTATCTAACTGATCGATATCAACGTGTAAAAATAGGCGATCACCAGTAAAGACATTCCAAATACTTCTTTTGGTGTTTCCCAGGGAAGTATTATCGGCCTTACACTTTTCCTTATTTACATAAATGATCTGTGTAATTTGTATCTTCGGAACGGGGTAACAATATCATATGCGGATGACACAGTAATACTGTTCACTGCTCAATCACGCATCGAAGCTCATCAGCGAGCTCAAGAAGGTTTCAATACTATCAGTAAATGACTCTCAAACAATTGTTTAACCCTAAATGCACAAAAAGCTAAATATATTCACTTTTCAATGCGGAACACAAAGACACCATATTACATAAACAACATTATTGCTCACAAATATAATTGTCTGCTATCTACTGACACCGCATGCACTTGCCCTACTTTAGAAGCAACTGATTGTATAAAATACTTAATTTTCATTACGCTTGACATTCATTTGTTCGATGACTGTCTGCCACCTTGTAGGTAGTGACATGATGACGGCCGGAGCTGCTGGTGGTGCCACGCGCACGCACCTGCCTGCTGCAGCGCGCGCCGCTCACGCGTGCGCTGCGGGCGCTCAACACGTTGGCTCACAAAATTGATCTCTTTTCGTGCACGCTGAATGAATTCACACAAGCTGCTTACTGTGCAATTTGTTTAGATTAGTTACCATTTTTGTTTTTGTTTTGTTTTTTAATATAAAATTACATAGGCTATTGCATTAGGTTAAGTACCTGTAAAGATAGCATTTATGTGTGTTTAAATAAATAAATAAATAAATAAATGATCCCGTTGCTGTAGAAATTTTGGGGCTTGTGATTAAAAAAACGCGTCATGTGGTTTTGGCAGTCCTCTCTTGATGTTAATCTGATACTGTCTAAAGAATTCTGAAGAAACCGAACAGGTGGAAATCTGAAGGTTGCACCTTCAGGGCTATATGGCGGATGCATTAACACCTCCCAGCCAAACTCTTTTAATTTTTGCTGAGTGACTAAAGATGTGTGAGATCTAGCGTTATCGTGATGAAAGACCGCACCTTTTCTATTGATTAATTCCGGCCGCTTTCTCTCAATTTATTGCTTTAATCTCATCAGTCGTTGGCAGTAGAAATCCGAATCGATGGTTCTGCCCGGCGGTAAAAGCTCATAATTAACAATACCCTTCCAATCCTACCATACACATAGCATCTCCTTATTGCGAGTTAGCCCGGGTTTTGCCACAGTCTGTGAAGCCTGACCGACCATTGACCACGACCTTTTTCGCACGTTCTTATCGTACGTGATCCAATTTTCATCACCAGTTTTCAATCTCTTCAAAAACGGTTCGGTTTCATTACGTCTTAATAAAGAATCGCAAATGAGTACACGGTTCATTAGTTTTCTTTCAGTGACCTCGTGTGGCACCTAAATATAGAGCTTTTTTGTATAATTAGCTTTTTTCAAATGGTTCAAAACTGTTTTGTGGTCAATTCCCAAATCTTCAGCTATATCGTAACTAATACTATACAAAAATGGCGTCCATTTTATCCGTGACAGGGCGACCAGAGCGAGGCGTTTTGTATAATTAGCTTTTTTCAAATGGGTCAAAACTGTTTTGTGGTCAATTCCCAAATCTTCAGCTATGTCGTAACTAATGCTATCCAAAAATGGCGTCCATTTTATCCGTGACAGGGCGACCAGAGCGAGGCGATCTTTGACATCAAAATTCCCGGATTGAAAACGTTTAAACCAATTTTGTGCTACTCTTACTGCCGCATTAGGTCCATAAACGTTAAAAAAATTTTTCGCGACCTGCCTTGTCTTTTTTCCTTTTTCTAATAAAATTTTAAATGTATCGAATTTCTTCATTGGATTCATTCATTTTGACAGAAAGAAAAACAAATGAAAACCAGAGGGACACAATATTTGACTAAATAGTGTTTTTTTTTTAAATGTATCCTTTTTAATGGTTTCAAAACCAGCCAGATACAAATAGTATAGTCAAAGAGATTTTATTAAAAAATTATACAGACTATATGCGAAAAGACTTTTTCTCCGACCTATTAGATATTTTTAACAAGTAAAATATTAAGCAGATTTTCTCAATTGATTCCGATTTAAATCATATTCACACTTTGATCTACTGTAGCGCACTTGTAATTGCCGAGAACCTGGGATATACAATTCGAGCCCCTAACGTTAATAGTTCGCATAAAACCCATAAATCTCTAAAGCCCGCATGGCAATTACGCAGATATAGGCAGGTTAACCCAGTACATTAATAATAATAGAAGTAGAAAAGTAGTTGCAGCAGTCGAGGTAATTTTCAGAAGAACAAAGGTACATACAATTCACGAACGTAATAACATTAGACCAGAGGAATGTTTAGACACATTAAAACAAAAACTTACAGTAAAATCACAACGGTTAGCTAGATATATAAAAGCATTGCAAAGAAAGGAAAACAAAAAATTGTTTATTACAAATGCAAAACGTACAACGAACACAATAAGTGCCCAACTCAGAAGACCTAAAAAACGCATCTGAAACCATCCAACATGTTACAGGAGCATGCCCACCTCTAGCTCAAACAGATTACACCTACAGACACAACCAAATTGCTAATGTTGTTCACCAAAAACTAGCTGTACAATATAACCTAATACCAAAAACTGTTCCCTACTACCAATATACCCCAAAACCAGTGTTGGAGGGGTAGCAGCCACAAAATATACTTTGATAGAGCAATACTTACAGATAAAAATATACATAACAATTGGCCTGACATAACTATGACAGATAAATTAAATAAACATACATATTTAATAGACATATCGGTCCCCAATACACACAATTTACAGCAAACCATGACAGAAAAATACATAAATATACAGAATTAAAAGAAGAAATAAGTAGAATATGGAAAATAAACAAAGTATACATTGTGCCCCTGGTGCTCTCCAGCACAGGCGTCATCTCCGTCATCACCTTCTTCACTATTTACGACAGGTAGAGTTACGCACCAACCTTTACATCACTATGCAGAAGGCCGCTATACTCAATACTTGTCGTATAGTTCGTAAGTTATTGCAGGACGAGCCCCTTTTAATAAATAATGCTCCAAATGAACCCCACTTGGTGGTGGTTTGTGGTGGACCCGTGGTTTTCATTAAGTACCGAATTTTATTTCGAGAAAAACAAATTTAGCCATCCAAAATCATAATAATCTTCTTCTTCCTAGCCTTTATTATCCCCAAGTCACTTGGGGTCGGCTTTTCTGGCCCAACCGGATTTGACTGGATATCAGTTTTTACACGGAGCAGCTGCCACCTTACCTCCGCAACCTAACTAGGCTAACAATACCCTAAGGCTAGACCAGTGTCATTTCCTTTTCACAGGTAGGATTTCCTTTTCACGGGTATTTATTTAGTACATTAGGCAAATGCCTGGCCCTTCCAAAGATTTACACGGCGACATGGATCCAACGTCCTTGCGAGAGTTTTAATCTAAAGTAAGATGAGGCACCTACCGAGACACAAGCCGCGGCAGGTGTTGGAGACTATTGCTACATATGGAATGTAATAAATCTGGGCTATGGGGATGGGTGTTTCATGGGCTGATATAATAAAAACTAAGGGTAAAAACGTCGGCTGACAGATATACTATAAAAGCTCGGTATAGCGGACGGTAACTCCCTGAATTGCTGCCATAGGCAAACACGCCTTAGGCAGCGGAGTGCAACACCTTACCACTAATATAACTTAGTTCACATGATCCTTGTCTTTCTAATTTTTAAACTAAGCTAGGCTAGGCTAAGCTATTGTCTGATTACAAGCTGAAAATTGAGAAACTGACACACATATGCTGTACCACGACTAAGAAAACATCCACCAACAAACCCAAGCAGAAAAGTTTGATTGGAACTAAATTAGATTTTTGACATACGCAACAAACACCGGTAATGGCTAAAAAAATCAAGAAATTCGACTCTACCGCGAGATGATATTCAACTAACTGAACAGAGTAAAACGCCGTCTATCAAGAAGAGCTGCAATCTAATCGATCCTTATTCCAATGTATCGGTCTATGAACAGGGTGTACTCTCGACAAACTCAACAGGGGGCGAAACTGTATCTCGACTAGGGTTGCAAAGAGATGAAAATATTGATATTTATATCGAAGGCCTGAAAATATCGATGATCTGAACCTACTAATCCTACTATTTTCTATGGAAAGAACTATTCCGAATTTCTGAACGAAGGAACAAATACAAAGAACACCATAGACAAAAATCGATCATAAAATCTTAAATATAAAGCAATGGTTACGGAATATTATTTTAAATATTTCGATATTGATATTTAATTGTTGTTGGTTAGATATCCATAAAATAACGATATTTTTGGGGTCGATATTATTGATATTATCGAATATTCGATATATCGTTGCATCGCTAATCTCGACGTAATAACAGTAGTTTAACATTGACAGATTGTAAAGCTTTAGATAATAATATGATTAAGTATAAAATGTGTATAATTAGTGACAATAATAAAAGTAACATAGTTAGAAACGCGATAAATACTTTCCCAGGTGCAAAAATTTGTCATTACTGTTTACCAAATACGAACATATTGCAATTATTCGCAAGAATAGACAAAAAGCTTGTAAATTACACTTTATATTATTATTGTAATTATTGTTTTTATCGGCTAAAAGGATTTTATGGCCTCTGGCAGGTATGTAGAGTTGGTTAAATATATTAAGTGTAAGCTCGATATGATAACGCACACTAATGTTATTCTATGTTGTCCTAATTTCAAACTAAATGATATTTCAAATCTTTATAATAAAATAATAGAAGCTTTTAATCAACTTTATACACAAGCAATCAGACAACAGAAATTGCATACTTATTTGATTTAAATAATAGTCTTGATTATACATTTAACATGTACTCTAAATACCTTAGTAAGTATATACTGTCTTCTTCTCTCTTAACCTTTATTATTCCCAAGTCACTTGGGGTCGGCTTTTCTAGTCTAACCGGATTTGACTGGATATAAGTTTTTACACGGAGCGGCTGCCACCTGACCTCCGCAACCCGAAGGCTAACGATACCCTAATGCTAGACCAGTGTCAGGATATTAGAGGGTACTGACTTTCCCAATAACGACTGCCATAGATGTTCATGGCAGCCGGGACCGACAGCTTAACGTGCTCTCCGAGGCACGGAGCAGGCGATAATTGTCAATCAATACACACATAATTTCGAAAAGTCATATAACTTCCGAAAGTCAGAGGTGCGCGACGTGGTTCGAACCCGAGACCCTCTGCATTGCAGTCTGTTGGTCTCCCCACTGAGTTATTGCTGCTATAATAAGTATATAGTGTCTTATCTATGCTAAATACTCGGGCAAACCAAAGAACAAAGCTATGGCTAACATATTCTGTGATTTAAAAAAACACAAACTTTTTGAACTTATACTCCTTAGATAGCTCTGGTATTACAAACTCAAACCAGATAGATAGTGACAATGTTGTAAGAAATTTTAAAAAACTTGCAACCAACAAATTAAATATAAAATGTTTTCATTAATGAAGATATTATGTTCAATACTGCTCAGCCACATGACTCTGATCATTCACTGTTTAACTATTTCAATGTGTTCATCAGAATGTGCACGGCTTAAATAATAAAAAGGATAGTCTAGAAATATATATTGATCGTTTGCAAAATACTATGCATTACTTATGTTTCAGTGAACACTTTCTTAATGAAGAACTTGTATCTTTATTAAATCGTACTAATCATAAAGTAGCATCATACAACACATGGGTAGTAGAGCCTCACTGATTTCAGCATGAATGGGTCAGCTCGGCCGGGGAAGTACTACCCTCTAACAGAATATTGACGTGAAATAGCAATATTCCTACTGTTGTGTTTCGTTCGGTGAGTGAGAGTGCCGGAGGCCCAATCATCCCCTTTCCACCATTCCTGCTCCTTCTCCTTCCCTTAAAGGTCGGAAACGCGCAAGTGATGCCTCTGGTGTTGCAGGCTTCCATAGGCTACGGTGACCACTTACCATCAGGTGGGCCATATGCTTATTTGCCAAGTAGGTTGAATAAAAAAAAATGGAGACAAGTTAAGGGGAGGTACAATTATCTTGACTAAAAAGGGCAGAGTGTATGAGGATTTACCAAAAGATAAGAAAATTTACAAAATTGATAGCTTTAAATTGTGTTCTGTCAGGGATGTCTTAACAGGAGTTTGTGTGTGCTGCTGTTATCGTACCCCTTATGACCATAACTTTAGCACATTTTAAGAGTGATTAGAAACTCTCTGAACACTTTGTCAACAGAAATTGCATAGTTTGTGGTGATTTTAATAAAAACCTAATAGATAACTAGAAGAGGAATGATTTGTTGAATTTATTGACTTGTTACGACTTTAAACCTTTAATTCAGTCTGCCATATTTATTCGCAATGGTTCAATTCATGTTTGGACAACATATTCACAAACTTTTCACATGATTGTATAAAAAATTGTGATATAGACCATAATGGGTTAGCTGATGGGCATGCAGCATTATTATGCACTACTGTTTTCAAAAGTAACAAAGGACACAAAATAATAAATACCTCATCTGTAGTAATTACTAATTCATTATTAGAAACAAAAATAATTTTCCGACATTACTTCTATACCAAAACTGGACAGGCATTGGTATAAACAACTTTATTAAGCAATTTGGAAAATGTTTTTCAATGTGCCTTAGAAGAAGAAAACAGCAGGTACATCTTAATCGTATCACAAAATTGCCATGGGTATCAAGGGGAATTAGTAAAATGAAACGGTTCTTATGTACAGACGGGGGTAATAGTCTAAATGAAACTTTAATAGGCTATAGGAAAAGATATGTGTCACTGTATAAGAAGGTTATAAACAAGGCTAAGAAACTAATAGTGCAGTCCAAACTGGCCAGGTAAAAAAATATTGCAGAAGATGTATGGAAGATAATTAACAAGCATAGAAATAAGATAGTTACCAAGAATAACAAACCTACTCTAAAAGTGAATAATAAAATGATAACTAAACCATCAGAATATGTAAATATTTTTGCAAATCAGTTTCATCTTAGTTCAGTTTAACTAATATTCAGACAAAACCTTCCATTGATCTTCTATGTAAAAATTTAATTAGAATAACAAATGATTTTATTCTGGATTCTACTACCCCATACGAAATACACAAAGTAGTCAGGCAAATTGACAATAAAATGTCTTGTGGCTATGATGACATACCGATATCAGTCATCAAGGACAACTTAGACATATTACCTGAGCCCTTAAGTACATTTTACAATGCATGTTTTCACCAAGCTATCTTCCCTGATCAACTTAAAATAGCTAGAGTTATACCAATTCACAAAAAGGGATCTAAAACTGACCCCAAGATGTACAGACCGACCTATTTCCCTACATACCCATTGTGGGCAAAATTTTTGAAAATCTTATTAGGGCAAGGTTGCTAAGACATTTTAATAGAAATGGAGTATTTAGTAGGCGACAGTTTGGTTATTCGAAAGGCATTAGTACCTACGCAAGATGCAATACATACTTTAGTTAATGATATAGTGAATAGACTAAACAACAAACAAAAAGATACGGCTCTCCTATTAGATTTAAGTTCTGCGTTTGACACAGTGGATCATAAAGTTCTATTAGGAAAATTAGAACACTATGGTGTAAGAGGTAAATCTTTAGAACTTATCGCTTCATACTTAACAAATAGGAAAATGTTCGTAGAATTGAAATACACAGAAAGAAATGATGAGACAACAAATAGTAGTACTCTTTATGAAGAAACTTATAGGTCAAAATTGTATCCTGTTCTTACTGGCGTCCCACAGGGCTCCGTTCTGGGACCTATCTTTTTTATAACTTTTATAAATGACCTCATTGAACACATGCATGAAACTGCCACAGGGTCTATTCAGTTGGTAGTGTTTGCTGACGATACAAATGCAGTTGTGTCTGCAGATAATCTAAATGACCTTAATAATGTGATTAATCAAAGTTTGGACATCTTTTGCAATTTGTTTTCACTATATGGCCTTAAGGTTAATGCGAGCAAAACTAATGTTATGCTTTTTCGACAAACTTCAAAGAAAGTTGCTAACATTGTTTGCAGAATAAATGGTGAAGCTGTGACCCCAGTCTCGTTTGTGAAATTTTTGGGAGTCTATATTGACGACCAATTAAATTGGAAACAGGAACTCGCTCATCTTGACAAAGCAATTAGCTCAGCTTGTTATGTGCTTATGAGTCTCAAAAATGAGATCAGCTTAGTACACCAAAAGTTAGTTTATTATGCACTGGTTGAGGCGAGGTTAAGATACAGCATTCTCTTTTAGGGAGGCAGCTATGATTATAAATTACAAAAATCTTTTGTGCTACAAAAAAGAGCAACAGAACAACAGTTAGAATTAGTGAACAGGAGTCATGCAAACCACACTTCAAAGAAATGGGGATATTGATTGTTCCAAGTTTGTACATTCTCGTTCTACTTACTAGTTTTTCAAAACATGTCCATGATTATGAGCCTGAAAATGAAAGGATAAAGAGAGAGAAAATAAGGAGAAAAGATTTCCAATCAAAATGTTTACCTAACCTTGATATTGTCAAACATAGTGCAGGTTTCGAATCAATAAAAATATTTAACAAATTGCCCTCAGAAATTAAGACATTATTATATACTAATTAATTTCTTACCAGACTAAAGCAGTTTTTGTTAAATGAATGCTTTTATAGCATACCTTGAAATTGTAGAATGTTTAAAATGACATTTAAGTAAGAAAATTATGTGAATGATTTATCCCCTTAACATGATCATTTTATAATATTATTTAATCTACTCCATTGGCATCTTTACGAATAATGTTTATATTATTGTTAATTAAGTATTCCATTAAGTGCCATAATGTATTATGTATGTATGTGTTATGTATAGTGCCAAAATCAAATACAATGTAAAATATTGTTCCTGAATAAATAAATAAATGAAATAAACTCTTTTTATTTACGTGCACTGATTCTACAATTTATAACAAATATAGTCGATCCCCGTTGTAATTATCCTCATCATCAGATTTATTTTCATTTATAAGGGACATTTAAAATTATAACAAGTTAATCTAATATATCAATATATTAATACGTGAACCAAAAACTTTGTATCCCTTTTTACGAAAATTGCGTTGTCGGAGGAGTATGAAATCTGGCACAGTTAAAGTTTATATGGAGAAGGAGTGGCGAATCCTAATATTTTTATGAAATATGCAGTAGAATTACATTAAATTAATGATAAAGCACTACACGCACACAACTATGCATTTGGCACACGCTGTCGAATCGCGTTATAATACTTTTGTATATAATTGTGGTGGTTACAGTAATAACAGGTACACACGGCTACACATCAAGTTAGACACCCTATATACGCATAACTACGCTACATACAAAATAGAGAATTGTCGGAAAGGGACAGAGCATAATGATGTAGACCCATCACGGTGCACTAGCGCGTGCGGCAACGCGGCCCGTTCAGCATGAATAAGACAAAATAACAAAAATATAACGTACTCTCTCGCAAGATTCGCAGCGTTCAACTTCTAAAAATTCAAAGTCCGAACAGTCTAGGTTCATGAGTCGCTGTGTGTACAATGATATAATGATAATAATAATATCCATTTATTGCTGTATAAAGATGGGATACAGAGATGTTACAAAATAATTAGGTAATGCTAACTAATGATATAATTTATGATACGTTAAGTAAAGTTTAAAATTAGAAACAAATTAAAAACTCTATGGGACTTTTTTACAATTCGTTTCTTATTTTGAACTTTATTTATCGTTTCATAAATAATTATGAAACAATAAATAAAGTTTTTAAATTATTAGAGTAGAATTGAATACTATTTATCGTACAAATTATGACAATAAACGTTGAGGATTGCAAAAAAAATATATGGACAAAAGGCCTCATCGCTTAAAGCAATATCTTAAAGGCAACCTTTGGGTGCATTAGAATGATATATACTATTTATATTATAATATATTTACGTATTTATTATGTAATAAACAAAACGAAGTAGCAAGCTTAGAAATATCGTCAATGAAAGAGTTAAGTTAATTAAATAATTTTGTTTAAAAAGATAGGTAATATAACTTATATAGCCTTGGCGAAATCTAAATGAAATGTGTTTATAAGGGCATAGTTAAAGACAATAAAACCTTAATAAAGATAAAACTTAAAATCTAAATTAATTATGGTCGTATTTCGTCCACTGGGCGACCGTTAGTATTTACAAAACTGGTTTATTCGTCGTAGAAGTCGTCAGCATCGCTGTCAACTGGTAACATGACCAGAAGACTGGCGGCGTTGCCATGTTGAATGCTGATTCTTTGGGCCAAGAAAAACCAGCCTTCTGATCATGCGAAGCCTCAATCAGGCGCTTTTAAGACCACGAGCGCTCTGATCTCATCAGCCTAACGTTTCTACCCAAAACGGCTCCAAAAAGTGAATATTGAACTGAATTACGGTATTTGCGTCATTTGAACGTTGACTCCGTTTTTTTATTCCCATTTTTGGTTAAATTATTAACGTTTGTGCTTTCTTTACAGATAAGCGCTCCGTTGATGCCATTACAAGATATTCTTCACTTCACTGAGCTCCTGGTGTTCTCTAAGACAAGCAAAACAAAGTAAAAGTAAAATGGCCGCTATGACGTACAACAAGCGATCAGGAACAGGAGCAGTACAAGGACAACTGTATGAAACAAAACTAATTAGTCTAATACTATTTAGACTCCTACATAACAAAGATATTGAACAGTTCTATTTGGCTTCGAACTACGACGGCATCGGTGCATTCGACGACATTTGCTTTAAAGCAAAAATATCTGGACGTGATCGACCGATCCTCGTCTTCATTCAGGCGAAGCACAAGGAAAATGATGATTCACGCTTAGACTTTGATTTAATCAAACACTTTTATGATAGCTTCATGAAGATTAAAGAGAGAATTTCTTTAAAAAGTAGCACTGCTTTGTTCTCTAGTAAGTTCAGGGACGATGATTGTGTATTCATACTTTATACGAACGCAAAATACAATAATGATTTATGTGATCGAGTTTCCTCATATAAACATGATATATTAAATAATTTATTAATAACTGGTGGGAAGGATTCGCAAGTTTTCCGGCCAAAATGCACTCACGAAGATTTACAAATATTAAATAAGAAAATGTTAGACGAAGAGATCGCCACTTTGGCTGAACATTTCGCCAAGTTCCTTAATGACAAGTCTATGCACATAATGCTGGACCCGTGTATTTTACAATACCACGTTATCTTGGCACAACATGTCACCCATATTTCTGACGTTAAATCCAACATGGCGAAAGAGAATCGAACACAGACTGATAATAATGAATGGCGTACTTTAAAATTTCGACCTAATTTCTTTTATACAGAAGACAAAATCTTTGCTAAGTTGAAGGAAAAAATTTACGAGCTCATGTTAAAGAAGAACAGTAAAATAGAAAATAATGTGATACATGAAGGTGCCTTATTACCAAATGTGGCGTCGACAGATGTATCTACTTCACATTCCGCTGATAACTCATCGCGCTCCACTGTCACTCATTCGAATGAGCCCACGATAGAGCAGCAAATATCTTTATTTCTATCCGAGCCATCGGCAACAACATTAAGTGCTCTGATTGGAACTCATATTAGTTATGAAAATAACCAATTAAAATTCACTAGTGACAGGCCCAGCAGCGATCTTCAAAAATTAAAACAAATTAAAGTATCCGTGCCCCTAATAGCAGAAGCAAAATTAATAAAGACATTACTATGTCTTACCTTAAAAGTCCCTGTCACGTTTGGCAATATTGACTTAACACTAAGAGGAAGTGAAAAAAAAATTGAGAAAAGGCTGGACCATTTAATGAAAATGGTTGTCAATATGTGTAGCAAAGCAAAATTGATTGATTCGTATAAAATTTGCACAATAGACGAGGGAGACGAGTCTTCTAGTGTGATAGGAGGTCTCGTCGGTAACTTACTTATACATGATGACGCTCTTCAGTGCCTCATGTTTACTAATAATAGTGAATCATTACAAAATAACGCAAGGCGTTTGTTCAACAAGTTGCGCGGTGAAATAAATGATTTACATCTCTATAGACTCGATATAAAGGCGGTTACTAAAATTCCGAAACTAGTTTTCGACTATGCTGACAAAGGAAAAGCAATAGTAAACAATGTTTTGGTTTTCGAGAAACAAGCCAATCACAAGATGGTTGAAGAAATATTAACAGATGAAATAGAGGCTCATCAAAGATTATCACACAACGATTTAGTTAAACTTGATAAGAAAACTATATTTCTGTTTTACCACAATAGAGTGCAAGAGTGGTGGATGAATACAGATGTGTCATCGTTCCTTACAAACACTAACGATTTATATAAACAGACCATAAATGATATTATAGAAGAACCACAAATGAGTGCGATGCATAATATGTATTATATGAACAATATAGAATACTTCAAATATGACTTTACTGAAAATGCTTTAGGACCATTCAAATCTTTACAAGATCATTTAACAATCATCGTTGTATCTGACATTACCACACTAACGACTATGAAAGTGATTCGCTGTCAGAGAAACACCTACAATATTATGTTCTCTGTCGTTGATTTAGAACGCATGTTAAAACTGCCACATCAAGACTTTTACACTCTGATTGATGAGCTAAGAGATACAAAAAAACTACTAATTGTCGTATGTAATAGTATAAACAGCAGTCGTTTACTATATAAAAGATTAGACGAATTAGCAGAAGTGACAAAAGGCAAAAGAAATATTGTTATAACGCATTACAACTTAGACACAATTATACAAGAATATTTTTGTAACGCGGATGTCATAATTCATGACAACAAGCAAAGCTTAATGGATTTGATTCCTGAATCACGGACAGAGCTACTGAAAGAGGCTCAAGTTTTATTCCAAGGACAAGAAACGCGTCTGGATATGCTTGTGCACGATGATTCATTTGCAACTGAATTTTTAAAAGGAGCTTTGTTTAATAAAATGCTTCGTAACGAACCTTTTAGTGTAGGCAAATCGTTCAAAGATTCGAAGTACGATGAAATGAAACATTTATATATCGACAGAAGAGTTAGTCTACATTCAGACGTCAATGTTGATAATGTTGTGTTAAATGAAATACGTTACGGACCAAACTTCCATACTGTGAAGACATTTCACGATATCGAAGACGATGTTGTACTGATAACATCAACACCAGGGCTGGGTAAGTCAACGCTACTCTCTCACATGTCACACAAAACAAACGAATGTAGCAGTACGCTTTGGATAGTAAGGATAAATTTACTAGAACATACGAAAGAATTCGAAAAATATCAGAAGAACAAAACAGTAATGGACACTTTGACAATGCTATATTTTATGTGTCAAGTCACTTTGATAAACAATAAACAACGGATTTGTTTAAAAGAAACCGACTGTAAAATGAAGATATTAGATTGTACAGGCGATGAAGAAGCAACGTTCGAATTAAATATGTTCTTGCATTTTTATAATAATGGGAAAATTATATTTTTGTTTGACGGTTTCGACGAAATCTGTCCGAATTACAAAGATCTCGTCATTAATATTATTAAAGTTATACAACATGATCCTCGTAAAAACAAAATGTGGGTAACGAGCAGGCCGTATAGAGAAGTACTACCTGATTTAAAACGAGTATTAGGTGAAGCCTATGTAATGGAATGTATGGACGGCGCAGAGAGCGCGGTATATTTAGATAAATTCTGGCGGGACAGGATACCTCTTGAAACTTTAAGCGACGAACAGCGCAATACTATAATATCTAGCCTACACTCAATGGAATATAAATTATCTGATCTACTCGTAGCTCCTCATACTATGAGAATCTGCTTCAAGTTAAAAGAGTATTTAGAAACTCACGAAAAAGAACAAACTACCGAAATGAAAACGGATATTTCAAATCAATTAATAGATTACAGAGAAGCAAATAAATTTCTAGGAACTCCCTTACTTTTATATTTGTTGGCTGACTATTTTGCTAATTTGATAATTGATTTCAATCCCAACAAATCGGGAATAAGCTTTAATATATTTCATATATACGAAAGATTTATCGAAACCAAACTCGTCATATTTTTTCAAAATAAACACCGTGCTGAGATCTCGATGCCATATTTTAAGAAGCAATACGAAAATGAACTGAAGGAATGTTTAATTAGGTATCAAAAGATCGGTGCATATGCTGTGTTCCGCAACTCCCTATACCGCGATGATTGTCGTTTAGATGAATTTAAAGATATGCCATTCAACAAAGAAAATGTCATAGAAATTGAGACTTTGATTAAAAACATTGAAAGCGGTGAAGATACGACTGGACTCATATCGTTCGTAACACCAGACAATGTACCGATATTCATTCACGGGACATTCGCTGAATATTTTGCCACCGAGTGTGTATGTGAGATAATAAAAAGCAGCATAAACACTTGCAGCAAACAACTATTATACAGTGCAATACGGATATACAACTATGAAATATACAGCTACTGGATACAAGAGAAAAGACGTTTAGATAGAAGGCTTGACCAAGTTATAACAGAAATTGAAAGATACAAATCAATCAGTGATCATGAGATTGTTCGTGTTCTTTTTCCACATCAAAGATTGACAATAGAACAAAATATAAGAATATACAACTCCTCACTGCTTGACTACGAGTCTGATATGGAAGATTTCTTGGACTTCTTAAAACAGGAGTTTGTTAATAAAGATGATTACGATAAAGTGTCCCATATGAACGAGTTCCTTGTCAGGATGAGACCACATCTGCAACATTATTTTCCGTCAGTCCCATTAAACTTTTCACCTGTTGTGATACCTAGAGATAGGTATTTCTAGAATCGCTTGTCGTCTAACATGTTCTAACTTTGCAACTGATTAAACAAACGTGAACTAGACACCTGCAACTTAAAGATAAGTTATTTTAACATTCAGACACGAATTACCTTTTCATCTGTCACAAACTGTAAATGTATGCGGGTGCTCCCTTTCTTCTCTTAAAATTGTTTGTCCGATAATCATTATTCATAACACGTTTGCTATAAACTTCAGTAACCATAATGTGCAAAAATTCGAAATTTTGTTTTACATAATTATCTTTACTCCTAAAACTATTCTGTCATAATATCCAGTACTATAATAATGTAATCTCCTAATTTTGCATGAAATAAAGTCATATGTCCTAAATATTGTATTATATAATGTGTATTATTCCGAATGTTCATTTATAATTAAATTTTCGCCCCAAAATATTTACTAAAAATTAGGTCGTAGTGATAGAAAAGAATCACTGTGTATTCGACTCCACGCAGTCTTGTCTGCCCTACCTCTAGAGTGTAATTAAGAATCTTGTAGGCGCGTAGGGTCAAGGCGACCCGCGGGCTAAGGAGCAGGAGGTGGTGTGCGAAAGGCGGCTGCCACGATTAGTACGCGTGAGACCGCCAGAGACCCGCAGCGCCGGAGCCGTGACAAAACCCAAGCTTTGTAATTCAAATTAGTTTTAAAAACATTATTAGGATAAATAAACATTAAATAATTTGAATTTAGGACTTATAACTTTTATTGAAAACGGTTTTAAGTCTTTTGTATATTACTGATTGTGATATTTATGACAAACAAATTTAGGCATGTTGTATTTAGGGATTTCAATTTTATGGCGTGTGATATTATGTGACTTAAAGTTCGGGCAAGTTATTATTCGGACAAATGACGATAAGGACAAAAAGAATTATGGTTCTTTAGATTATGGATAAAACAATTAGGTAACACAATAGAGAACCGTGTATGCCCTCATGCCATACTACTGTCTATAATAAATTACTATTAATAAATATTACTTTAAATTTGAAATGCTTTATTCATAATATAATTAAATATTCTTTAATTTTGAATTTTAGTCTTACATGGATAGTAATATATGGCATAATGGCTGCAAAACCTGGTAAAAAAATGAGTTGTGAAATACTGAAATTATAATTTGACGGCGATTTAAAAGAGCGGTCGTGAGTTTCTTCTATGTATCTTCTCATAGGCTCAACTTTTTGCCTGAACCTAGCAACTAACATAAATATATTATATTTAGTAAACTCACTAACCCTTTTGACGTTCAAAAGTGTTACTTTGTGACCTAGATGAATAAATGATTTTTGATTATAACTTTAGCGTTTATTTGATAATGGTGAAGAAGCTTTAGAAATCGCTGGACGGTTAGAGTTGTTAGCTGGTGCATCAGGGAGTCATGTTGGGAATAGAATTCCCGACGATACTGTTAAAAGCGAAGCGGACGAGAGATTTTTAAAATTTTTGTACCTTTTCAAAAATGTCACAGTGTGGAACACCGTTACAAAAATGAACAATATAACAAAAATGTTACAAAAATGAACCTTGCAACCAATATTAGTGCTATTTCACAAGGATAAATAAAACAGCGAAATTGTGTAACGTACATACATATATTTTAATATATTTCCTTGTGTGCTTTGTTATTTCTTCTACAAATTTATATCTATACTAATATTATAAAGAGGAAAGATTTGATTTTTGTTTGTTTGTTTGTTTGCAAGAATTTAACACAAAAACTATTTTAACTATTTTAAAAATTCGTTCTCCATTAGAACGCTATATTATCATTATCACTGAGTAGCATAGACTATATATTGTTTAAAAAGTATTGTTACTAATATAACATACTTTGAAATTAAACTGCTATATACGGATTTTATGTTTATTTGACACTTTATTACAAAATTTTGAAAATTGTTACACTTCTACTACTATTAAACTTTACTAATTTTTAAGCTAATTAAATTATTATTAAACTATTTAGATTTAATTTATTTTTACACTTTCCCCGACGTTTCGGTTGCTTTTCAGCAGCCATGGTCACGGAAAGACTAAGATGGCAGTTGTCTCAATGTTCCAGTGTAGTTATTTCAAAGTACCCGAACATAATTTAATCATTGGTGTTTCTATTTACGCAGAATGAGCTCAAAGTATCATGAAGTCTAGCTGTGGTTTGCTTCTTCTTGGGTTTGACTATTTTTATTACTGGATCCCAAGCTGGTGGTACATTCCAACCATCTTCTCTATTAAAATTAGGATGTTTTTTGATTTCAATAGCCTCGCGAAGCATCCTTGGTAGGAATCGGTGTTCTTTAGCGAGAATCTGTGCTTTGTCAAATCTCAGTGGTTGGTCCCCTGTTGCACATGTTCACACACACACACATTCATAAATACTCCGAAAAACTAGATCTAGACGTTAAACAATTAATATATAGATCAGCATTTGCAATATATAAAACTAGCTTTTGCTCGTAGTTTTATATATTGCAAATGCTGATCTACTCGATTCGTACAAAACATATATTTTTGCAAGTGATAATTAGACAAAATAATTCGGACTCAACCTGTCAAAAAAGTTATTGCGTGACTTTACTCTCAAAACTTAGGAGCGACTTAAACTCTCAACAAATCCAGTTATCAAAATACGAAGACACAAAAAAGTTTTTCAAATAAAATTAGACTATCATAACAACATTTACGTTTTAAATAGTCTAGTTAAGCTCGGATATCTTGTGCGCAAAGCGTTCTAGCGTTGGTTGAGTTGAGAAGTTAAAAATATTATACTGTGTTTTTATTTTTTTGGTAATCTTCTTATATAGACGCTTTTAGCAAAAATTACGGTGAAATATACAAATTGCCACATATACCCGAATTCTATAAAGGATACATTTTTGGGTAGTTGTAAAAATAATTTAAAAATAATTTAAATGTCTAAAATCAATTAAAGCATTAGTTCCCAAAGTGATCCAGGTGGACCAGGGGTCCACGGGAGACTCGACGGGAGACTACGTTGGCGTGACAAAAAAATTGGGGTCTACAATTCGTAAGCGGGGGACCACGAAAATTTATTTGCTTTCGATAGTGAAGAACTAAAATGTTGGCTTGACTTCACTTATCAATGTAGGCAGATTATATTTTAAGAAGCTCAGCGACTGTTACTTGTTAAAACTTGCATATACCATATTCAGTAACAGTGACTAAAAAAAAAGATCATCCGTAGAGATTTGATCAAATATATATACAAGGAATATGGTAGAAATGTAGCTGCAAGAGGTCCACCGGAACCTGCTAGATTTTGAAAGTGGTCTTTGAGAAAAAAAGCAAAGAAAAAAAGCTGTAACTTTGCTTAATTTTTGTCACGTTTATATATTATAACATTTTCTAGGCAGACCTCCCTGATTTCAGCATGAATGGGCCGGCTCGACCGGGGAAGGACTACCCTCTCACAGAATATCGACGTGAAATACCAGTACCTATTCCTACTGTTGTGTTTCGTTCGTTGAGTGCCGGAGGCCCAATCACCCTCTTTCCCTCTTCCCGCTCCTTCTTCCCACTTCCTTTGACTCTGCCTTTCCTAAAGGGTCGGCAACGCGCAAATGATGCCTCTGGTGTTGCAGGCGCCCATAGGCTACGGTGACCACTTACCATCAGGTGAGCTGTATACTTGTTTGCCACCTTAGTTGTATAAAAAAAAAGACAAACTATAACATTAATTATACAGCGATAGCCTGTTGGGCGACCGTTGGACTGCCACGCAGATTTCTCGAGTTCGATCCTAAGGCCGGTCTCAAAGTCTGCGATTGCGGGGTTGTGGTGACGGCGTACAATACGCACAATATTACATCAATGCTCGTACGCTGCTCGCCACGTCGCTGCCTTCGAGGCCAGTTCATATAAATTCACACATTAAAACGCGCCGCTGCCCGCCTGCTGACTTCATGTCATCTGCGAACTCCATCACCATCAACCATAATTTCAGTTACTTCATTTTAATAATTGAGTTTAGGATGTGGTGGGTCCTCAAGAAAATATTGCTTTAGATGAGGTTTCATTCTTGCTACAAAATCGTCGATGAACATGGTCTTTTGTGACCCAGGTTTAAGCCAAGAATTTAGGAAAGCCACCATATCAGCGTCATAGTCATCTAGTGTAGAGTTGTGTATTCTTATGTTTTGTTCGAATGACCATCCAGAGAAAGGAATACTAAACACACTTGGACGTATTAATTCACAGATGGATTGTTTGCTTTCTATATCATTTGTGATAACTCGATCTAATTCTTTATCTATGCTACTTTTCCCCCTTGTGCAGGAATCGAATCCGCGACCTCAGGCGTGGCAGTCGGTTACACTAATCCATCGAGCCTATGTTAGTAACAGTACTCTTTTTTAAATGAATTTTTAAACAAAGGCATAAAATAAGCAACATAGGCATGTTACTCGGTGATAATAAAGCTTTCTAACGGTGAAAGAATTTTTAAATCGGTCGAGTTGTTTTTGAGTTAAACCTCTACAAACAAAAAATCACAAAAGGTTTATAATATTAGTATAGATATAAATAAATCCATGCCTGCGACTTTAACAGAGGGTTATAAGGTTAGGAACTTCTCAGAAAAAGTAATCTTAGGAAATATGCCCAGTAGGCATAAGGTTCGTGTATAGAATCTGGCTGTACGGCCGTTACCTGCCAACACGGTGATATAATAGTATTGCACTATATAATAATTGTTTAGTAAAAGTATCAACGTTGCTCTTCAGCAAGTCACATATAAACTCAGAGGCGAAATATTCTGCAAACGTGTCATGTATAAATATCGGAACATTGTCACATGTTATGGCGGATATAAGTCCGGTATTATCTTCGTCTCTCTTGTAGTTTTTAATCAATGTCTTAATTTCTATTAAATATTCTTCGAATTCTGCTAAATGACAGTTATCTTGGAATATTGATCGTCGGAGTATAGCATATGCACCAATTTTCTTATACATTTTTATACACTTTTTGTGACTATATTTATATACCCGGTCAAATAATGGAATAGAGATTTTTGCGCTGTGTTTATTTTTGAAATACATAGCTAATTTAGCTTTTATAAAAAAATCATAACAAGAAAATACACCAAAGTTTCTTAAGAATTGATTCGGATCGCAACGAATTACTAAATTAGCTGCATAGTCAGAAATAAGAAATAAAATCAAAGGGGTTCCTAAAAAATTATCAAAGTTATTGCGTCGCTTTATCCTAGCTAGTTCTTCTGGATTTGTATCGTTTGTTTGTGACATTAAAAACTTCATAAGGAACAAGTAGATGTTAGAAATGTTATTTGATGATTGAATTTGCTGCTGTAGGGCAGTTATCATGGAATACCGCTGTTCGTCATTTAAGCATTCCACTGGAATTTTGATTTGCCAGTACTTATCTACGTATATCTCTTGTTCATCGTCTCTAACATGTTGCAATACATTGGATTCACCAATTTTTTTTCTAAATCAGATAGTATTTCATTGTACGGTCTGCTTGTGACCCACATTTTCTTTTTATGGAAATTTTCCTTGATTACTTTGCTAAGATCAAGAATTTGATCTTTATAATTCGGATAAATTTCGTCGAAGCCATCAAATATAAACAATAATTGTCTCGTATTATAACAATGCTGGAATATGTTGTATTCAAATAAAGCGTCCTCATCGTACGTATTGTATATAATACGGGTCACTTTACCGTCGGCAGTTTCAACACGTGCCTTCATTTTCTCATCGTTTGTATGATATTTAAATGTGACTTGAAATATGAAATTCAGCGCTGCCGAACTATCCACGACCATTTTGTTTTGCTGCCATCTTTTATACTTATCTGTATGATCTAATCGATTTATTTTAATTATCCAAAGGCTTTTTTCGTATTTCTTTGTGTTCTGTATCAAGTGAGAGAGTATCGTTGACTTGCCCATACCTCCTGTTGATGTTAACAGCACAACTTCTGCATCGATATCGTAAAACGACTCTACAGTGTGATCGTTAACATTAGAAGGGCGACTGAGTCTTCGTTTGATATAGTTATTTTTAACTTCTTCATACATTTCACTATTTCTATCATATTTGAGTGGTTTGCCGATTATGACTGCTTCATTACAAAATATTTTATTTAAAATGACTCCTCTTATAGATGCAACTGATTCATCCGTCGAAAGTATATCTTTCAAACTGACTTTGTCACCTTGGAACAAAACATTAGTTTTTTTTAAAACCTCCTCCTGTGATTCAGGTGTCAAGTCTGTGATACTTCGATTCTCCTCGTCGATTACGTTGGCATCTGCTGCCGTTTGGTCCAACTTCTTATTTGTAATAACAATTGTTCTTGTCAGTATTGCTCGATTACCTAATATGCGATTTGCAACACAAATACTGTCTGTACTATTACTTAAAACAATTAGCACTTTTTCTGTACGCCTTAACTCATTGATAAGCAAGGGAATGTCCTGAGGTGGTATGCGTTTTAAATCTACGACAGAGTATGTATCATTTTTGTCTTTAAGCCAACGAATCACTTTAATAGTCGTTAGTATGGTAACATCTGTTAGTACAATGTTTATCGCATGCTCTTCAAGTGCTTGTAATGATCCCAGAGCATCTTTAGTAAAGTCATATTTCAAGTATTCCATATTGTATACACAAAATGTATTATGCATCTTGCTCATTTGTGACTCAATATCAATATTCTTTAGCGTCTCTTCATAATATTTCGTCGTTTTAGTTAAAAATATCCCTTTTTTATCCATCCACCAGTCGAGCACGTTGTTATGGTAATTAAGAAATATATTATTCTTAATTGACTCTAATGTATCTAAATCTTTGTCGTATAATATTTGATGAATAGCTATTTCATCTTTTAATATTTTCTCGACGCCCTCATGATTTTTCTGTTTCTGAAATACTAAGACGTTGCTTAAAATTTCTTTCACTTCTTCGTTTCTTACGAAAACAATTTTCGGAAAGTTTGCTTTAGCCTTGAAATCAAATCTGTACATGTCTAAATGCTCTCTTTTAAGTATCAACATATCAAATAGACATTTTGCGCTATTTTCTAGTGATTCTATATTTTCTGTAAACTTGAGGTATTTCGTGGCTTCATCATGTACAAGTAGGTTACCGACGGTACCACCAATACCTCCGTTAACACTGTACAATCCGGCTTTCTCGTCTTTTTCTACTGTCACGAGTTTGTACGAACCAGTTAACTCGGCTCTTTCACATACGAGGGTGCGTTTTTAAGTTCGCGGAATGGAATAGAAGGGGATGAAATAATAATACAAAATTATTTTTCCTTTTCAATATATTCACCTGAAACCCTAATACATTTCTCAGATCTATGAATTAACTTATGAATACCTTCATAAAAAAATGTTTTGTCTTTCTCTGAAAAATACGCCGAAACTGCATCCTTCACTTCTTCATCGGTTGAAAATTTCTTTCCTCGAAGCTCTTTTTTCAGATTTGGAAAGAGATAATAGTCGCTGGGAGCCAAGTCTGGGCTATAAGGTGGGTGATCAATGATATCGAAGCCCACCTTGTGCAAAGCAGCCAACGCAACTCGACTCTTGTGAACAGGAGCATTGTCGTGCAAGAGCAGGACACCTTTGGTCAATTTTCCTCTTCTTTTTTCTCTGATTGCCTCTTTTAACTGCTTTAAAATTGAAGCGTAGTGTTCTCCGGTTATGGAAACACCTTTTTCTTTGTAATCAACCAACAAAATTCCTTCTGTGTCCCAAAAAACTGTCGCCATGAGCTTTCCCGCCGATTGCGACACCTTGAATTTCTTAGGCGGTGGTGTACCCTTTTTATGCCACTGCATGGAATCTTGTTTAGACTCAGGTTCATAGTGATGAACCCAAGTTTCATCCCCAGTAACAATTCGCTCCAAAAAACCATCCTTGTCTTCATTACACTGGCTCAAAAACGCACGCGAACACTCGACGCGCTTCTGTTTTTGAGGCGGTGTGAGCATTCTAGGCACCCATCTTGCACTGACTTTTGTCATGCCGAGATGATCATGGAGAACCTTGAAAATGGTCGTTTCAGATACTCCAACCATCTCTGCGATTTGTTTTTTCTTCAAACGTGCATCCTCCAATATTAATTTTTCGATATTTTCGATAAGATTTGGAGTGGTGACCTCAACAGACCGCCCAGGCCGGGAATCGTCTTCAATTGATTCCCTGCCTTGCTTAAAGAGGTTGTGCCACTTGTATACCATGGTTTTTCCTGGACAAGAGTCCCCGTATACAGATGACATCTCTTCCAAAATGGTTTGAACATTTTTTCCTTGCTTGGTAAGGAACTTTATAACGGCGCGGAACTCGATTTTCTCCATACTTCACAATTTCTTCCAGATTGAGTTGCTTGAGGGACGATAGTTTAAAGACTAATGACCTCATTATGATAATACTCGGTATATATACTAATTATTAGTTGCTAAACACGTTAGTGACTAAACAAGCACACCCACCACCTTCCATACCCTCCATTCCGCGAACTTAAAAACGCACCCTCGTAGCTTGTCGATCTCCGTCGCTAAATATTCCAGTATCTCCTTGTCTGTTACTGTTAAGTCAATGTTGCCAAATGTGACGGGCACTTTTAGTATAAGAGACGATAATATGTTTCTTGCTGCTATTGCTTTCGACTCTTCTATTAAAGACGCTGTAATATTAACTCCTTTCAATTTCTGAAGCTCGCTGCTTGGCCTGTCACCAATGAACTTTAATTCGTTATTTTCATAAATAAAATGAGTTCCAATCAAAGGACTCAATGTTGTTGCCGATGGCTCGGATGGAAATAAAGATATTTGCTGCTCTATCGTGGACTCATTGGAATTAGTGACAGAGGGCGATGAGTTATTAGCGTAATATGTAGTAGATACATCTGTCGATGGCACATTTAGCAATGGAGCATCTAATCGTATAATGTTTGTATTTACTTGGCCGTTCTTTTTCATTACGTGTTTATATATCTTTTCCTTAAGCACAGCGAGAATGGTGTCATCCGTATCAAAGAAATTAGGTCGAAATTTCAAAAGCCGGTATTCATAATCGTGAGGTTCCACCTCTTTAAATTTGATTTTAGAAATATCGACAACATGCTGCGCCAAGATAACGTGATATTGTAAAATACACGGGTCCAGCATTATGTTTATAGACTTGTCGTTAAGGAACTTGGTGAAATGCTCAGCCAACGTGGCGACCTCTTCTTTTAAAAGTTTCTCATTTAAGATTTGTGCATGTTCGTGGATGTGTTCAACTGGAAATGCTTGTGAATCTTTATCACCGGTACGTAATAAATAATTTAATAATATATCATGTTTATATGAATCAACCCGATCACATATATCACGATGGTATACTGCGTTCGTGTAAAGTATAAATACACAATCATTGTCACTAAAATTTCCACTGAACAAATCGTAATATCGACTTTTAGAGTTAGAGTTTTAGAGTTTTTAGAAAATCTTTCTTTAACTTTTATGAAACTATCATAAAAGTGTTTGATTAAATCAAAGTCTAAGCGTGCATCATTATTCTCCTTGTGCTTCGCCTGAATGAAGACGAGGATCGGTCGATCACGTCCAGTTATTTTTGCTTTAAAACAAATGTCGTCAAATGCACCGATGCCGTCGTAGTTCGAAGCCAAATAAAACTGTTCAATATCATTGTTGTGTAGTAGCCTAAATAGTAATAGTAGAAACAAAACTAATTAGTCTTACTAATTAGTTTTGTTTCATAAAACTGGCCGTGCGCTGCTGTACCTGGCCGTTTGTTGTACTCCATAGTTTCCATTACTTGAATTAGTCGACTTGTGTGATGTCTTAGAGTTCAGCTGCTGAACGCGACGTTATGAATATTTTGGGTTGGTGTAACGGACAGCCGATCTGTGGAGTAAGGACGAGTGTTAGCACGTATTGTGTGAGGAAGGAGGTGAAGCCAACAACCAGTGCCGGCTCTAGCCCTTGATCAGAGTACAGCCAGATTGTCATTTTACGCCATTTGGCCGATGGTTTTATTATAAATATACAGGATGTCCGGTAATTAATGGATAACCTTAAAATGTCTTATATTAGACTGATGGCCGTTCAGAAAAAAAATATTAAAAACATCTATACTAACTACTACCTGAGATATGACTTTTTTATTACCATATTTCACTTTCTTGTACACTACGACCATAAATGAATGAATTCCATCGGTTTTAATTGTTTTATTATTTAACACTTATTATGCTAATATGACTACCTGTTGCACTTTTTTTAATAATATTTTCTTTTTTTTTCTGTACGCCCATCAGTTTTACTTTATGTCATTTCCAGGTTATCCATTAATTACCGGACAACCTGTATAATAGTTACCAAATTAACAAAAAATACTTTCATTGCAAATACCAATAATTATTTAATACAAATAAAGTTAAATAGTTCTAATTAGTATAGATAAGAAAGTTTTTACTGCTCTATTATTGCCAGTGATCGGAGTAGGTAGAGCTATTTTGGTTCAATGACCGCAAACGTTGATTTTAAAATAGACATTACCCGAGATTATAAGAAATTAATTGATTTTTAACAAGTATAAAAGAAAACTTGTCTTATCTATTGTAAGTAAACGCACGACGTTGTAAAACTAACAAGCGTTGCTAATTTTCAAGGCGCATGCGCGCGATGTTGCCGCTCAGGTGTAACGCGCGATGTTGCGCCGCTTAAGTGTAACGCGCGACATGACATGTGAAAACAAAAGAACACGATAGCGGTCTGCGCCGCTAGAGGAACGCACCTGTTTTTGTCTCTTTCTATAGCATTTAAATTGTTTTTCGACAATTACTTGTTTACTCACACCATTACTTCGGTTCATAGAGAGAGTTTCTTGTGTGCCATCCGAATAAACGTTTTCTATTCTATTCTAATTGAAATACACGTTGGAATATTCATATTAAAGTATATATTCAAGCAGTGATAGCTCAGTGGGGAGACCAACAGACTGCAATGCAGAGGGTCTCGGGTTCGAACCCACGTCGCGCACCTCTGACTTTCAGAAAGTTATATGACTTTTCGAAATATGTGCGTATTGATTGACAATTACCGCCTGCTCCATGCCTCGGAGAACACGTTAAGACGTCGGTCCCGGCTGCCATGAACATCTATGGCAGTCGTTATTGGGAGAGTGTCGACACAAAAGATCCCACTGGATCGAAGTGTCGCCGGTCTGCACTGACTGGCCCCCACATAAGATACATACATACATATATGCGTTTTAAATAGTTAATTATTGGTTGCTTTAACTGTAATTAGGAAACCTGCATGGCTGAGAGTTCTCCATAATGTTCTCGAAGATATGTCAACCCGCACTAAGCCAGCGTGGTGGACTATGGCCTAATACTTCTCACAGTGAAAAGAGGCTCGTGCTCATCAGTGGGACAGTCTAATACAGGGCTGCTATTATTGTTGAAACAAAACCTAACAGCCGTGTGTCGTTTGCGAACAGAGTAATGTGATGAGATCCGGTTTGATAAACGACAAATATGAACTGAAATGCAACTATGTTCACTTTCGACGAATATTTTAATTTAATTTAGACTAGATCGTCACTTAATTTATTAGGAGAAGTAGCTATTGTCCGCAGTTTCACTCGCTTTGGTTCTGTGTTTTTTTAATGAATTAAAAGTATACATTCTATGTTCTTTTCTATTCCCCTGACAACGTGTCTGCGAAAGAACAATTAACAATTTGGCCTACACAATCCAACTAAAATAAAATGATTACCTAAATAATTTGTATTTTATTTTATAATCAATCATTACAATTTCACGGCAACTTTCAAATCTTATTTTCGTGTTAAAAGCAATTTCGTGATTTCAAATACATCGGCATCCATTGTTTACATCTAAGACACGCAGTGTTGCCATGCCTACAGTTCTTACAATATGTGTACGGTTTTATCAGAGAGGAAGTTTTATGAGGAATGTGAAGAAAGTGAATGAAGCCAGAGAAGTGTGTCAGGATCGTAGCAAATGGAAATCCGTAGTCTCTGCCTACCCCTCTGGGAAACACGTGAATCTATGTATGTATTTATCAGAGAAATTATTTCCTATTTAGCTTGTCTGTCATTTTTCTTACGTAGTTATTACGAATGCTATTCTATAAATACCGTTATTGAGCGTCATCATAGATATGACCAGTTTCTTAAAAAGTCATAAGTATTAATGTGAAAGACCATAATAAATATGTACCACTTTCTCGGTATTATACGTTTTTCTATAGTGCAACCATGGCATCACTTTTTTTTTACGTGGTGAAATGCATTGACTCATTCCCCTGCAAGGGCGCGGGCGGAGGGGTTATGTCGGACTCACCAGAGTAAAAGAGAAAGATGAAATAAGGATGATAGTAATGGACCTCCCGGATTATTCAAAAGCAATATTCAGAAGTGTCCGTGACTTATATTCAATTTTAATTGAATGTGGTCATCCTTAACCACATATTTATAATTTTTTGTGGCTGTTGGTTCTTAGGCTAATAATGTATGGCAGCTGAACAATGTGCTTTCATGATGATCGGTCGAGTAGTTTAGGCGTGAAAGCGTTACAAACAAACAAACTCACTTTCGCATAATTATAATATTATTTAGGATTAGCCCTCTGATTAAAAGACAATTATCCACAATGTCCGCTTACCCCGTCCGTACACAGACGCGTCAGTTATCGGTCTACGTACAGAACATTATTTTTAGTATTTATTGGACCTGGATATAGTTTGCCCTCAAACTAAAATAGAAAAGATTGCAAAATCTCTTGTGATAGATTGTCTCTGCGTAACACACGGCGCGCGCGCATTAGCGACCGCCATTAAATATATTTAACTATACTGCTATTACAGTATTGACGATTATTTAAAAAACAAACTAATTTATATATTATATTAATACGTGGAGCAAAAACTTTGTACCCCATTTCACGAAAATTGCGCGGACAGAGTATGAAATTTGGCACAGTTAAAGTTTATATGGAGAAGGAGGGGCGAATCCTAATATGTATATAAAATATGCATTAGAAATACATTAAATTAAAGAAAAAACACTACACGCACACATGTAGGCATTTGACACACGCAGTCGAATCGCGTTCGTAGCATTTTGGCATTGTTCTTCTGACGTCGTACAATTCTTTGTAACTATGGTTACCTATATCTTTTTTTTTTTTTTTTTTTTTTATTTATTTAATAAAGGTACATAGTAGTTCTTACAATATAACACTAAGTCCAACAAAACTATATGTACATAGTTTGTCTGTTGGATCGATTTACAATCATAGTTTAATATAATTTATGAAAGTGTATAGTAATATTAATATATTATAATAGTAATAGAAAAACAACTGTTAGGTATATATATATATATATATATATACATATATATATATATATATATATATATATATATATATATATATATAGGTATATATATATATATATATATATACATATATATATATATATATATATATATATATATATATATACATATACACACACACACACACATACATACATATATATAGACTAGTTATGGCAGTGTACTGAGTAGATATTTTTTTAGTTTATTCTTAAATTTATATTTTCTTTCTTCGTCCCTGATTTCATCTGGTAAATTGTTGAGTATATAAGGGATACGTTTGTTTAATGTTCGGTCTCCATAGACATTATTAACTCTCGGTACTACATATTTACCAGATGACATCGCTCGGGTGTTATAATTGTTACACACTTTTGTCAGCAATGAGCTATGCTCATGTCTGCCATGGTTATTGGTTGCGAGAATATATTTATGTTTCAGTCTGACCGGTAATACTTTACAAATTTTGAAAAGTTTATAATAATCATTTTTATATTTATTTTTAGTTTTTTTATCCACTAGTAGTTTTAGGAACCTAATTTGTATGTTTTCTAATTTTTCAATGTAGGATTTGAATGTAAGCCCATAGCAGTCAAGAGCATAATCCATTATAGATTCCACCATACAAGTGTACAGAATTTTTAGGGTGCTACTAGGAACTCGGTAACTTAAGTGGTAAAATTTACTCAATATACTTCTTAGTTTATTTATCAGGAAATTTATATGTTCTATCCATGAGAAATGCTCGTCAACTTTAATACCTAAGTAAGTAACACATTTTATTCTCTGAATAGGTTCGCAACCACAATCGACACAGTTACCATGAATGCAATCAAAAGTGTGAGTGTATAGTGTTAGAGGATTTTCCTTTAATGGTAAGTAGGGCGAGTGTATGATCATATATTGTGTTTTATCGGTATTTAATACGATTCCGTTATCATGCGACCATTTCACTACTACGTCCACGTCTTGCTGAACTAGTTGACACGTTTCAGCGAGGTCCGTACCGGCTCGCAAGATACACAGGTCGTCCGCGAACATGTGCGCTGAGCAATGTTGTAGCACATTACATAAGCTATTTACATGCATTAAATAGCATAAGGGACCGCTTCCTGAGCCCTGCGGTACCCCACATCGGACCAATTTTTCATCGCTAAACGTGTCCTCTATCTTGACCCGGTAGCAGCGTGAAGTGAGGTAGTCTCTGAACCATTCTTTCAGAGGCCTCTCTACGCCACACTCTTCTAATGATGTTATTAGCGTGTTTGTTTCTAAAGTTTCAAAAGCTTTTTTGTAATCAAAAAATATTGCTATTACAATTTTTTTCTCGTTTAAATAGTTATTAATTTCGTTAGTAAAATTGGACAATAATGTATTGGTACCCTTTCCTTTTTGAAAACCGTGCTGTGATTTATTTATTAAGTTATTTGTACTTAAATAGTTCCCTAGTTGATTTATTATGCACTTTTCTATCACTTTGTCAACACTAGATAAAATTGCTATCGGCCTATAATTAGAGTATATCTTACGGTCGCCTTTTTTATATATAGGACGTATTATTGCTTCTTTAAGTTTATCGGGAAATTTATGTTTTTCAACAGATAAATTAATTAACTTCGCTATAATAGGACTTATCTTGTTAGCTATTATTTTTAGATCTGACATCCGTATGAGATCGCTCCCAGGTGATTTGTTAGCGTTCATATTTTTAATTATTTTTCTTACGTATTTGTCGCTCACTGGTTGCCATCTCATATTTTTGTCGGATTTTTGCACGTAATTGCATCTACTTAACCATTTATCGTCACATATATGTTTAATTCGTTGGATTTCCTCATCAAAAGTAGTCGCAAACCCATCAGCTATAACTTTCGTGTTTCCCTGCATGTTCATATTAGATAATATCATAGTATCTAGCGATTGTTCCCTATTTCCTAATAGTATATTTATTCTGTCCCATATCTTTTTAATATTTTTATTACAGTTAATAATACTTTGTCTATCATATTCATTTCTACATTTAGTTATGGTTTTATAACATTTATTTCTATGTTTAGTATATTCTAATCTTTTAACCATATTTTTTGGATCACTGCACCACACCTTAAATAGTCTATCTCTCTCCTTTATTATCTTTTTTAAATAATCCGTAACCCAACTTTTATTATTTCTATAACTTCCACTTACAGTTACTATTTTATAGCAATCATTATAGATGTTGATGAATAGTTGCTTAAAAGAATTATATAATTCTATCGGACATTCAATAGATAATAATGTTTTAAAATCAGTATTTAATAATCGCTCTCTAACTAAACGATTATCAAGAACGCGGCGGCGATACGTGGTAGGTATGGTTCTCCCACTCCTTTCGTCGGCTAATCGCCCGAGTGATGCGCTGTTGCCAGCGCGTACGCTACTCTGAGGAGCGCGGTTCCACCGCACTGCGGCCGACACCATAAAGTGATCCGATATTTTATGCTGTATTACCGCAGAATTTATATGTGCAGTCGGTGCCCTAATATATATATGATCTAGGCATGATTCAACGATATTTCCTTTCATGATTTCTTTGCGTGTTATTTTATTTATGCATTTAATTAATCCGAATTCCGCTAATAAAGTTTCATATTCCATTACATGGCTATCTTGGCTTTTCAATAAGTTTATATTTATATCTCCACATATAATTAAGTTATTCTTTATTGGCAAATGTTCTAAAATGTTACGTAAATCTTCGAGAAATTGTTTTATTTTATCTTTTTTGTCAATTTTTGGAGGTCGGTAAATACATAACAAATGAACCGGATCACTCCCGCAATTGTCGAGCGCAATGGAAACGCACTCTGCCGAGTGCATATTTTGTGTCAATACCGACTCGTTCACTCGGGCCTTTAATGACTCACGCGTGTAAACAAGTACGCCTTCCCCGGTTCGCCCCGTTCTTGTTACACTATAGATATCAAATTCTGTAATCTTATAGTAATTTATCGAATCAAAATTAATGTTTGGTTCTGTAATTATTATTATGTCGATGTATTTTAAATTATTGTGTAAAGTAACTGATAATTCGTTAAAATTCTTTTTTAAAGATTACAATATTTATGTGTACTATACAAAAGTCATTTTTATATTTTATAGATGATAACCAAATATTTAAATTTTCTATTTCAACTGCTGTAATCGTATTATCAGTAATTATTTCAATATTGTCTAGGGTCGTGAATTTTGATAAAGTTTTTAGACACTTACTTACATGATTATGTATTTATATAGAATAAGAACACACATTAATTATGGACCTATGTTTTTGTATTAAGTAGATCGCCGATATCATTATCAGATCTCACCCAGATCGAATTTTCACCTTCATTCTTCTTAACCAGTATTTTACCTTTAGACACCCAGATATACTTGTATATTTTGTGTAGTTCTTTCTTTGTTTTCCATAGTAATGTTCTTGTAGCCTTAGTCAAATCTTCATTTATATATATTTTACTATTGTTGGTTCCACCGGTTATTTTATCACTCGTTACATCCGTGAGTTTCCGACGTTGGGTCAGCCAGGCGTCGCGGGATTCGGTTCCTGAGGTCTTAAATCCTACGATTATTGAAGCAGTTTTGACTCCTTGTTTTCGTGGTTGATTTCTCCTCACCCAATCAATATCGTCGCTGCTGGCGTTAATCATCTTTCCAATCTTGTTAATTATTTCCTTCAAGTTTTCATCCGGCATCTGTTCTATACCCACAATTTCGAGGTTATGTTTACGTGTAGTTTGCTCGTAATCGTGCACTCGTTGTTCTAAGGCGACGTTGCATTTTTCCAAATATGTACACTTATTGTTTATGTGTTCTACGGTCTTTTCTAGTTTATGTATTTTAACTTTTGATTTTTCATGTTCCGTTAGCAGAGTGTCGTATTTATCGGACAGCAGGGACATACTCTGTTTTATGGAATCAAGCTGTTTCATGAGTCCAGGGATTACACGTACATTTTTTTGAATATCCCTTAGGATCTTGTCAGGTTCTCGGTCATCTCCTTCCTGTTCCTCGATTTCCGACTCATCCTCTTCGCAGTTATTACAGTATAATCTGTTTCTACCCGCTTTCAAATCAGCTACCAATCCTTTTACGCAGCTTCTATGAAAGGTTCCTTGGCACTGACCTTGACATAGGAAATGAGATCCTTTCTTGGATAGTCCTTTTTTGCATTTTTGACACTCCATTTCACTCAATTACACTAGTTGCTTACGAACTTAAGTTATTATTTATTCACGTCGCGAGCGCAATGCGAGCGGAGCGGCAACGTTACAACGCGCTATTCCTACGACGCGCTACGACTGAATGACATCTGACATCTTATTTATATGTAATAAAGGAAAAAAGATAACAATGTAGCAAGCTTAGGAATTTTGGTCGAATTTTGACCACTAGGCGACTGCTAGTATAATTTAAGATAGATTGTTTCTTATAATTGATGACAGATTTTTATAATATTACTAGCTGTATGCCCGCAGCTTCGCCCGGGTATAGTATCTACTGTTTAGAGATGGAAGGTACCCCATATCCTTTTCTGTACCCCTGACAACGTGTATGCGAAATTTCATGACGATCGGTCGAGTAGTTAAGGCGTGAAAGCGTAACAAACAAACTCACATTTTCATTTATAATATTAGTTAGGATGTTTCGTTGTAAACGATAAAAGAAACTGCAGGTCACACACACAAAATGCAAATAGCTGACAGAATTATTAACAGCCAATGAAATCGTTTGTCAGTTTCATTTTGACATGTCGTTGCCGTTCAGAAACCGAGTGTTAGTCGCGATAAAAAACACTCACGAGGGTGGAAGTTAGTGGCTAATAACTAGTAACATACCGTGGCTTTGTCTGTCGTGTGCGTGTGTGCTTGAGTTGTGTTGGGTGTGTCGAATAATTGAAGTACAGCGGCCACGACGCGCACATATCTGTTTTTAATAGTTGTGTTGTATTATATCATAATTGTTGTGTATGTGGCTTGTCAGAACATCAATGTTTAGTGACAAGAACACGTTTGGCAGCGTCTCGGTGCGAGAGATACTGGTTGTGTGCTCACGTCACGCGCACTGTGCCAAATGTAAGGCTACGGACACGACGACAGTGGGCGCGGGGAGCGGCGCGTTTTAATGCATAGATTTCTATAGATTTATACAGAGTGTAACAGAAAGGTGTGGTCATATTTTAGGGTCGCTATGTATATCTCATAAATAACCTATGTGCCCTAACCTCATACCAAAATATCGAATTTTAAATTTTATGACACTTTCAATCATTTTACTTATTTGTTTATCGATACAAAATGAGTTACGCAACATCTGAGGGGTCATCGATCCACGTTAGAACGACCAGCTGTATTGTAAACTATTTGAATAGGTAACAGTATCCACTTCTGGGGCACAGTTATAATGGTCAATGGCTATTAAGTAAACAAAAACGGGTCTTTTGTAATTCTTAGAAACAATACAAGTGCATGGCTGGTAGTGTTGTTTACATATAGATTAGAATATACTGATATTTATAAGTCGATTAAAAAGAAAATTCAATATTTTTGTGAAAATAATGTATACAAATTTAATTCTCGCGGTTTTCCATTGTACATGGGCTATATTATGTGACCTTTAAATAGAATAGAATAGAATAGTTTATTTTATCAAATCAATAGTTACAATTTTTCTCTTAATCTACATTTACATATATACACATAACAATGATTTTTCTAATCTTAGAGAAATGCGTTGACGACCGTACTAGTGTAAACTGTGTCACAGTCGCCAGCGTCTTCCTGGATGGATGGATACAAATTAGAACATTGTTTCTTTGTAGGTATTTAAGATTTTTGAAAAGAGTATATATTAAAACAAAAACTAGTGAGAAATGATAGGTACAATAGTATTACAAAACAACAGCAACTAACAACATGTACAAATAGGGAAGGGGAATAATAATATAATATAGGTAATCGGGATATATGGTACATTGTAGGTAGGTAGGCGAATGTGTATGTATGTAAGTGAGTGTGTGTGTATGAGAATGTGTGTGTGTGTCTGTGTGTGGGTATGTTTGTGTTCATATATAGGTTGTAATTAATTTACAATTTCTTCTGTTTCGGTATAATTTAAACTTCTAAGCCAACAACATATTTTTTCTTTACATTTGCAGATAGTCAGGGGATAGATGTTGGTTAATTTGTTTACTGTGTTATACAAATTGCAGCTTATTACATAATATTGTTGACTAGCCAGGGTTGTTCTGTGTGGAACCAGTGAAACAACTCTTGACTTATCACGTTTTTAAATCGGTCTAAAGTCAGTATCTTTATGCTTGCGGAGTACAACAGATAGGACAAAAAGCTTCCTGACCGTCAGAACAGAGCACTCGGAGTATAATAAATCAGTACTGTATCTTCGAGGTCGACCAAACATCACTTTTAATATAGCCCGTTGGGCACGCTCTAGTGGTAAAAGAGTAGCCTTTGCAATACCACCCCAAACAACTATACAGTATTGCAATAGAGACTGAGCAAGGGCATAATAAACACATAACAAAGTTTTAGGATCAGCTGAACTTCTAAGCTTTCTAAAAACTGGGATTAGTTTCCTAATACGGTTAGTAATTTGGTTTACATGTGCTGTCCAGTTTAGCGTGCTGTCTATAATGAGCCCCAGGTACTTAATATTTTGAGCACGGTCAAGCTTAGGACAGTTACATTTAGCTTGTAGGTCACAAGTGTGTGCAGTGACTTGAAATTCAGTTCCCGGTTGAGTATTAGAACGAAGAGTGAAGGTGAGGTATTTTGTTTTATCTACGTTCAGAGTCAGTAAATTATCTTCAAGCCATTTCGTAATTTCATTAAGCGCGTGCTCTGTGCAATGTTGAGCTTCCCTCCAATCTTCCCCATGCACAATCAATGCAGTGTCATCTGCGTAAGTAATAATGTTGCAATTGGGTAGTGACTTTGTACACAGGCTGTTGATGTACAAGACGAAGAGGGTAGGACCAAGCACGCTTCCCTGTGGTACACCAAAAGATAGAGATGCCTGAGCACTCATATCATTGCATATTTTTACACACTGAGTGCGGTTTGTGAGGTAAGAACGGAAAATATCTAGTACTACTCCGCGCACACCAATCGATTCCATTTTAGTAAGCAGTAGTGGAATAGAGACAGTGTCGAAGGCCTTCGATAGATCCAAAAACACTCCTATAACTTAGACTCACTTTCGCTCTCTTTATTAATTGGGTTGGTATGTTGTCAATGCCCGTTGCAGAGTCATTTTTTAAGTTTGCTATTATAGATTCTATTTCTTTATAGTCGGTATCAAATAGCACCATAGAGTCTAGAGGCGGCAAGGAGCTAGAGTAGGTGCTTTGAATTTGTTGTCGATTCTGTCTATTTAAAATGGCGTTCGCGTATGTTGCACCGATAGGTACCAGCAAAGTAGTTGTTGACCTGGTTTAGAGACTGGCAAGTATCTTTGGTTAAATTAAGTAGTTCACTAGGGGGAGGTGAAGGCTGCCTGAGGTTGGTGATTTTATTAATTGTATCCCACAATCTTTTTGGGTTGTTTTTGTTCATATGCAACTCTGTTTTTTCATAAGCAATTTTTAGTTTTTTTAATAAATTATTACAAAAATTGCGATACCTTGTATAAGTGACTTGCAATATCGCGTTGTTGGTATCATGTTTTGATTTTTTATGCAGTTTATCCCTATGCCTAATGCATCTTACTAAACCTGGAGTAAGCCATGGCTTAATGGTACGCTTACGATGAGGAATAGTTGTTTGTTTAGAATGCATAGTGATGGCTTCTGTAATTATATTTATTAAAGAGGTCGTTGCAGCGTTAGCATCCGTAGAACTATAGACCGGTTCATAGTTGGTGTTTGATAGTTTTAGGATTAATGAAGGATAATCAATATTTATTCTCGTCGATTTACAGATGTGTTTTTTCACTCTACAATCCAGACAGAAAAATAGTGGTGTATGGTCAGTTACTAATGCATCAAGTACATAAGAGGCCGCATATCTGTTAGATCTCAGCATAACATGATCAATGCAGTTTGTTTTACGGGTTGGGAGAATATGAGCAGGTAGCATTCCATGGTATGCCATAAGATCCAAGTAATTACTTCTGTTTGGGTCACTGCTATTAGGTGAAATGTTTATATTAAGGTCCCCAATCAGAACGACTGAATTTACGGACTTGAGTGACGTAAGACACGTATCAAGACTATCACAAAAAGTTGTACAGTTACGATATGACGGAGAGCGATATACAGCTACAATGGCATACTCATTATCGTGCTGCAAAATAAGGCAATTGGCTTCAGAAACTATAGGTCTTTTTATACAGTGCTTTATTTCAGATTTGATGTATATTATAACACCGTCATTCTGATTAAAATATTCTGAGGAGTATGACTTGTAACCACTAATTTCAGGTACCGTCTGAGTTTTACTCAGCCAGCATTCTGTTAGCACAAGAACATCACACTCTATATTGATTCGCTCCAACAGAAATATGACCACATTTTTCTGTTACACCCTGTATATGAATTGGCCTTGATGACAGCGGCGCGGGAAGTGGCGTTCGAGCGATGCGCATCAGTCTAGCGGTGCCCGCGGCATATATCGTTTTGTAATAATAATATCAGCCCTGTATTAAACTGTCCCACTGCTGGGCACGAGCCTCTTCTCAGTGTGAGAAGGATTAGGCCATAGTCCACCACGCTGGCCCAGTGCGGGTTAGCAGACTTCATATATCTTCGAACCACTGCCTCCATGGCGCAGCGGTAGTGAATGCAACTGCTGTGCATGAGGTCTCGGGTTCGAATCTCGGGTCGGGCCAACAAAAAGTTATCGGATTTTCTGTTAAAAATTCTCAGTAGCAGCCCGGAGTTAGGAAATTGGCGGTGTTAGACACCTCAGAAAGCACGTAAAGCCGTTGGTCCTGCGCCTGATCTCTCTCCGGTCGTGTCGGATTGCCGTCCCATCGGATTATGAGAGTTAGGGAACAGACAGTGCTCTTGTGTCTGTGCACACACTTGTGCACTATAATATCTCCTGTTATGGCTAGTCTCTGTTAAGATTGGCCGCCGTGACCGAAATTCGGTCTGAAGGACATGATTATTATATCTTCAAGAACATGATAAAGACCTCTTAGACATGCAGGTTTCCTCACGATGTTTTTCTTCACCGTTAAAGCGAGCGATAATTAACTATTTAATACGCACATAACTTCGAAAAGTCAGAGATGCGCGCCTTGGGATCGAACTTGAGACCTCCGCGTGGTAGTCCAACCCCCATTAGACTATCGCTGCATTTACCGTTTTGTAAGACCAAAATTTAAATCGCACTTGACAGCTTCGAGAATATAATCAAACCTATAGACATAGAATTTATCGATACATTGTCTCTGTTCTTCATAATTCCAATAAAACTCGCCTTTTTGTTTCCTTGCCCGGTTGAAGAAATTTATATCTTGTTTTGCCCACAATAAATATAACGTTACGAGGTGTATCAAAAAGATGTCGTCGTCATTGCTTATTAAAATTAAACTACTATATACGGATTTTATCGCGTTGTTTATTTGACACTTTATTACATAATTTTGAAAATTGTTACACTACGAATACTATTAAACTTTACTAAATTTTAAGCAAATTAAATTATTATTAAATCTATTTAGATTCAATTTAATTTAACACTTTCCCCGACGTTTCGGATGCTTTTCAGCAGCCATGGTCACGGGGAGAGTCATTGCTTAAACATTTCGTTCGTGAACAAAGACACTAATTTCTGATATCCAAATCAAAAATACGATTCATGTAGATCATAAAGTAACACTTATGAACAGCAAAGTTGCAATTAATGATGTGAATTTACATTTACATTTACCTGTTGCCATGTTCAGCTAAACAAGGGCGTAGAACCAATGAGAAGAACGGGCAAGAAACTCACGGCCACTCTTTTCAATCGCCAAGTTTACAGTATTATTTTTACAAATATTTTCTGTAAGGAGCTAAACCATTAAACCGCTTACTACTAATAAAACACTATGGTATTATAATAGGAGCATCTTTGTCGGCCTCGATGGCGTAGTGGTTAGTGTAACCGACTGCCACGCCTGAGGTCGCAGGTTCGATTCCCGCACAAGTCAAACATTTGTGTGCATGGACATGAATGTATGTCTTCGTCTAGGTGTGTCTATGTATAATATTGTTACGCCCAGTGACATCTCTCGGCATTGTGGGAAAGACTCGGCAGTTCCGTCTAATAATTTACACCGCCATCTATTGACATCTTACGGAACTACGTAGTACGGTACGAGAATCTTAGAGAGAATGCTGGTACTTTCTCGAATCATCGTACTGTTTACATACCGAGTACGGCGTTGCTAGAAAGCTCTAGAAGCGCTTTAGCCGCGTATAAATAGGGCGCACGCGCACTGCCAAGTTAGTTTACAATCGTAAGCGATCAAGTGTTCATCGAAGCGAACGGAAGCGGAAATACTACGGAGTTTGAAGCAGTACAGTGAAAAAGTGTGGTATAGTGTTTGTTGTGTTTTAAATTTAATTGTGTGTTTGAATAAAACGTGTTTTAGTCGGTAATATTGTTTATATTCTTATCCGTCGAACCCAGCACGTAACAATATATATGTATTTACAAAAAAGAAGTATATATATATATATGTTTATCCATTGGTTTATCCATCCTAGATGGTGTTGTGTGTATGTGATAGAATATTATTATTATTATTATCTACTTATGTGTATACAGGAAAAAAGAAGTCAAGACCTTATTGCAGTCCGAGATGAACTCTAAAATATTAAGATAAGATGAAAAAATATTGCCAGATTCCACAATACCAAGATCGAACAGTCAGCACAAGCAGCACCCGTTCACGAGTATACATAACATGACACGTTGCTGCTCTTGCACCTCGCAATTTGCCCGCTGGCTTCGAGACTGAGGCCTTAGAGAACTCTCTTTTTTTATACTTCTAATGTGGCAAACTAGCATACGGCCCACCTGATGGTAAGTGGTCACCGTAGCCTATGGACGCCTGCAACACCAGAGGCATCACTTGCGCGTTGACCCTTTAGGAATAAAAGGAAGTGGGAAGGAGAAGGAACGGAAAGGGCGAAAAGAGGGTGATTGGGCCTCCGGTACTCTCACTCACCGAACGAAACACAACAGCAGGAATACTGGTATTTCACGTCGATATTCTGTGAGAGGATAGTCCTTCCCTGGTCGAGCCGGCACATTCATGCTGAAATCAGCGAGGCTCTACTACTCTAAAACTTTGGCGTGAGCGCTGCTAACAGCTGATCGTGGAAGACTCACATCGTGTTCTCACACTGACATTATGTTGTCACCTGCTGCAATACGCTACTCACCTGTTGATTTGGTACATTATTCTACACACAAAAACAATTAGTAATCAAAATAAATCTTTTCGAGAAACAGTATCCAAATTGGTTGCAAAAGAAAGGAGTAATTGATATCCTAACTATACTCTGTCCCAATAGAGTTAATATTTTATGTAAACAATCGTTTCATGCCTAATTAAATACAAGGTCATTTAGAAAATTCTAACTCTCTTTAAAAAGTAGTTAATGAATACAATAAGCCGTATGCAAGTCCTTCTTTTGATAAATATCCATAAATGTATTTTACAGAAAAATATTTTATGATAAAAGTCACTAAAAGTTGTTTACCTTTTTCTCAAATTCTATTGGGATAGATTATAATATTATAAATGCGAATGTAAGTTTGATTTTTACGTTTTTACGCTTTAACGACTCAACAGATCATCATGAAATTTCTCATATACATTGTCAGGGGTTCAGAAAAAGCCATAGGATACCTTTCATCCAGAAAAAGCACTTTTATTACCTAAACTAGCCTATATTTACACGAGCAAAACCGCGGACAAAATCTAGTATTTTAATAAAACGACGGACGTGTTTTCATCGTTTCTCTCGTTTCGTTAAATATTACTATACAAGAGAACTTGGGGCTTGGACATCTTCCAAGAATGCAAGCATCGCACCGAGACTGTTATAGAATACCTACTTGTCTCATTTAGTTAACAAATATGGCGTACTGCTGCTCCGTGGCGCAACGGGTAGGGCCAACAAAAAGTTATTCGATTTTTGTGTTAGAGTCTCAACAGCAGCCCGGAGTTAGTAAGTTGTTGGACACCCCCGTGCCTCGAAAAGCACGTAAAACTGTTGGTCCTGCGCTTGATCTCTCTCCAGTCGTGTCGGATTACCGTCCCATCGAATCATAAGAGTTAGGGAACAGAGAGTGCACTTGTGTTTGCGTACACACTTGAGCACTATAATATCTCTGCGATGGCCAGTCTCCGTTAAGACTGGCTTATTATGGCTTACTAGTAGCTATAGACAATTGTCTTTACTTTTATTTTGTGTCTATTTATAAGAGAACGAATGTAGCCTGAAAGTACCTCCTAACTAAATATATATAGGTTGTTTAGGCCTTATTGGACGTTAAATAAAATAAATAAAAATAAAATAGCGTGGACTGTACATAGATTTGGTATATTTCGACCGTACAATTATATCAATGAAATGCCCGTACTTTAGCGCGTCTAAAAGCCAAGTGGCCGTCGGGCGGAGGCGCGCGCGCAGCTCAGGAATGTCCCCCGCGTCTCACGGTGTCTTCCGTTGACGCCCGGTTGAGTATGGCCAGATGTAAGGCGCCAACAAAGGTACGTATACTTTTATAAAAATCTCCTGTCACGGTGTTTGTGGTCGCACTCCTCCGGAATGCCTCGACCGATTTTTATGGAACTGTTTATACATATTTGGTAGGTTAGCAAACTTTTAGCAATTCTGCGTCCTTCATGCTGAACACGGAGGCAACCATCCATCCCGACGTCAGAATGGCTGGTCAAAAAAAAATTCATATTTCTCTAAATGTATTTTATGCAGCAATTATTGAAGAAATGTAGCAAATATAAGCAGTTGGATAGCAATTCTTGAATATACTTTCAGAGTCGTTAGCCATAGGCAACCAGTCATTCTGACGCTAACGATTGATTGCACCAATAAGTAGCCGTTAATATGTCGACATTAGTCGAATTTGTCGGTGCTTCTGGAAAGATAAATTCAGGCTAGCGCACGGAGTATAGAAATGTGTTATTAAGACAATAAGCTTTTTTGCTATTAGGTACTAAAACCTAAACCATACTAGGAAAATGTGGGTGAATTACACCTCCATAGACACTAATAATAATAATAATATTCTATCACATACACACAACACCATCTAGCCCAAACTAAGCAGAGCTTGTACTATGGGAACTAGACAATGGATAAACACATACTTTTTTTTTGTAAATACATACATATTATACATAGAAACACTCAGACCAAGACAAACATCCATGTTCATGCACACAAATGTTTGAATTGTGCGGGAACCGAACCTGCGACCTCAGGCGTGGCTGTCGGTTACACTAACCACTACGCCATCGAGTCGTCAACATTGTATATCTTCAAAGTAGCAGGTCTACTTTGAAGATATACAATTGTGTGTCTATGTCTGTAATCCATAGATTTGAATATTAGCCATACCTATTGTATCAATTAGTCGTAGCCAAATCATAAAACTGATCATTCAATGGTGTAGCCGACCATTTTATGAAATTATCTGCTAAAAGCTAAAACTGACCATATCGTTAAAACGTCATCCCTTGATGATAATTTGTCAGTCCACGTTCGGGTTTTTTTTTTTTTTTTTTACGTGGGGGAATGCAAGACCGATAACCCTTCGGCGGGGGCGGGCGGAGGGGTTATGTCGGACTCGCCGGGGTAAAATAAGATGTTAAGATGATAAAGTACCTCCCGGAATACCGACTAAGCCTACCACGGTGTTCCTCGACAAAACCACTATCGACGGGGCCGCGCGAATCACTTTCGCATGCGGTCGCGACCCCGCCGAGACGTTTGGCCTAACCTAACCTAACCTATCATTAATATTATTTGTGATATCAAAGGTTAAATAAAAATACCAAATAAAGAAGAAACTTATGTTTCAAATAATATTGGGTCGTAACGACATATCACTTAAATTTTATCTTCTTTTAGTGCATTATTATTAACTTTTTATCAAAATAATAATTATTGTACACCGATATCAGCGCCTCTAGTGGTGGATCATGTAACTATTTTACGATATATGTAAATGTTTCACCATAACGCATTCTTAATCAAACAGAGACTTATCTTAGTACTTTGGTTTAAACAAATTTAAACTCTATTTATTGCAATAATTTAACACAAATATAATATTAGAATTTATCATACACAATTAGAGTTCAAATTGCCTTACTTCCAAATTTAGAGATAAGTCGCTGTTTTATTAAGAGTGCGATAATATTATCATGAAGTAGCCGTGCGTTTAGCTGTTTATGTCATCAAACGCTAATTATTCATTGTTCTGGTCAGATCATAACTATCATGATGTGGCCAGCAAGTATTTGACCATTTCATGAAATGGTCGACCACATCATGAAGTTATTAATCCTATGATCTGGCCTCAACGGCCCATTTATAAATGAGAATGTTTTATAAGTGAAATCTATACTAATATTACAAAGCTAGTTTGTTTGTTTGAACGCGCTAATCTCAGGAACTACTAATACCAAAGAATTGAAAAATTATTTCAGTGTTGGATAGCCCATTTATCGAGGTAGGCTATAGGCTATATAACATCACGCTACGACCAATAGGAACGGAGCATCAATGAAAAATGTTACAAAAACGGCGAAATTCTCTTATGTGAAGCAGACTAAGTTACGCGGTCAGCTAATATTGTTATACGAAGGAACTCAAAGTATTTTTTTTTAAACAATTCGAATAGCCTAATGCGAGACGGTTGGACTGCGACGAAGAGGTCCCGAGTTAGATACCATGCCACGCATGTCTGATTTTACAAAGTTCTGTGCGTATTAAATAGATAATTTTCGCTCGTATTACGGGGATGGAAAACATCTTAAGGAAACCGGCATGTCTGAGAGTTCTCCATAATATTGTCGAAGATATATGAAGTCTGCCAACCCGCACTGTAACCAGTGGCGTAGCGTAGTGGGGGGCGGCAGAGGCGGCCCGCCCCGGGCGACTCTTTTAGGAGGGAGGCAGAATTTCACTATAAATAATAATATAATTTAAATGTTTGAACAATTAAATGACGCACGAGGGAAATGGGCAGATGTATAATACACATAATGATGACTATTCTTGTCAAAGTTATTTAACTTTTAAATTGAAATGCCCAAATAAGAGGGCAGCTATATTTTCTTCCGCCACGGGCGTCTAACTCTCACGCTACGCCACTGGACTCGCCGGGGTAACAGAAAGATGTTAAGAAGATAATGTACCTCCCGGAATACCGACTAAACCTACCACGGTGTTCCTCGACAAAACCACCATCGACGGGGCCGCGCGAATCACTTGCACATGCGGTCGCGACCCCGCCGTATGAAACGGCAGGCCAGTACACGAACAGACCTACCCAAAGGCACTTCTCACAAATTATCCCTACTGTCCCCCCTAGAGGGGAGACAGACTCGACACAGAGGCGCGCGTGGGAACACGCACGCCGCCTATCGGACCTGGTGCTGAACGGATGGCGGGCAGGCCACGCTACGCCACTGACTGTAACTATTATCAAACTGAGAAGAGGCTCGTGCTCAGTAGTGTGACAGTTTATATGACGGATATTATTATCATATTTAATCATACAAAATTAATACTCATATAATGAGAGACTTTAGATAGCTTATTAGTTAAGCATAGAACAGTAGATTTAAATAAACATAAAATATATATAGATTGCACTAGAATTGAAAGAAATGGGTAATTCAAATAGATAATAAATAAAACACTTATATAATAATCACCTATATTGCATTAAATACATAATTTATTGATGGAATAGTGTTGCCAGCTAAAAAAAATTACTTATTTTAATTGGCAACACTTGAAAGATGGCGGTGTACACTATTCACTTAACAACTATTTCTTAGTCCCTGATGTTCACTTTTTGGGAGCAACCATCTCTTCGAGGTTCTTCAGTTCCGCTGAAAAGAGAGAAACAATAAATTATTAAAATGTATATATTTTATCGAATTTCGGTCACGGATAGGGTTCTAACGTTCTAACCATACTGTTAAAAGCAGTATTATAGTTTCTTCGCTCGTTAATACTTTTAATTGTTTTATCAAAAAAAAAGTACTTGTACAAAATACTGTTTTCATGACCGCTGGTATTCGAAGTTATATGTTTATGTCAGCTATATGTTTTTTAAACCGTCAAGAAATTGCTTAGGCACTTTTCCCAATAGGTAATTTTATTTCTCAGTCCTTAATATATGTACTTTATTTCTCGTACAAACAATTTTAAAGGAGATCGTTGTGTGCGTCTGTGCATACACTTGTGCTCTATAATACCGCCTGCGACAAGTGCACTCTCTGTTCCCTAACTCTCGTTATCCGATGGGACGTCACCGATACGACCGGAGAGAGATCAGGCGCAGGACTAACAGCTTTTTGTGCGTACCAAGTGTATTACTGCTATATTGATTCTATGGTATCTATTTACCGAACAAGAGATCCTAAGTTTGTTACTTGTTAAACATAGCTATTGAGATTTTTTAATATTTACTCAGACAATTGGCCTAGTAGACGATAATGTCACTGGCTAACAATTAAATATTTCTTTTAAGAAATTCTTCGTAGCAACCCTAAGTCTGGAAGTGCGCTTGCTGAACGTCAATAGCCTGGCTTCCAATTATGTGAGATCTAGTACTAGCTGGTTAAATGTGTTTTTATACACCTTTGCCTACCCTTGCGGGGTTATTTGTGATTGTGACATGCACTATAATTATAAATATCATTAAAACTGCGCCGAGCGTAAGACAGATAATGACAGAGCTCGTGCGGCGCATATTCAAATCGGCGCGCGGCCGCCATAGTCAAATTGTATGGAGGATTTGAAGTGCTTTTTTGATAAATATGTATCTTTATTGTCAACCAATAACTTAAATATTTGTAATATAACAGTTTATGTTTCGTTTAAGCTGTAAAATAGGATAGATTTCTATCGTTATAATCTAAAAATCACGTAACACGAGCTTACGTTTTTGCATTTTTCGTGCAAATTTACGTAATTTTGTAGGCGAAAATATTAATTATTTTAAGTTTTTTACACGGAGTAATTGTAAACACATTCGTTGTTATGGTAAATGTATATTTTATATTTGTATTAAACAAAACGTGTTGATTTTATTCACTTAACTGTTACCGCCTGTTTTGGCACATTTCGCTCGGCGCAGTCATAATTATTGGCATTGACATTCCTTACTCAAAAATTTTTATTTTTTTATTTTTCTCTGATTTTTCTATGGTATAGTTGACAAACGAGCAGTCGTATTGCCTGATGCAACATCAGAGGAGTCGCAAGTGCGTTACCGGCCTTTAAAACATTGCTTCTCTCCCTATCCAAAAAGGGGAGGAGAGTTGGGCTTGCGGTACTCACTCGACGAAACACAACGCGCGCTATTTCATACCGGTTTTCTGTAAGGCCGTGGTATCACTCCGGTCGAGCCGGCTCATTCGTGCCGAAGCGTGGCTCTATCACAATAAGACATGACTATTTGGCCTCGATGGCGTAGTGGTTAGTGTAACCGACTGCCACGCCTGAGGTCGCGGGTTCGATTCCCGCACAAGTCAAACATTTGTGTGCATGAACATGGCTGTTTGTCTTGGTCTGGGTGTTTCTATGTAAAATATGTATGTATTTACAAAAAAAAAAGTATATATGTATGTTTATCCATTGTCTAGAACCCATAGTACAAGCTCTGCTTAGTTTGGGCTAGACGGTGTTGTGTGTATGTGGTAGAATATTATTATTATTATTATTTATTAAGTTGCTTTTTTTATTTATTACTTTTTTTTACTATTTTAATGGTGATTTAATTTGATATGTCATTTACAATGTTTTTTTTTGTCTTTATTGTTTTGTAAGGGTTTTTGTCCACATGGACATGCCAACCCTATTGTACCTTATAACATAACTAACACAAAAATAAAATTGGAAAATTTATACAGCTAAATCTATAAATTATTGATATATAACAGTAGCCAAGGAACACAGACTTTATGCTACAGTTATTTTTATTTAATTGTTTCTTCTATTATAATTGTATATTCACACACTATGTTATTTGGTTTTGAATAAAATAAATGAAATTAAATGAAAATAGTAGTTAAGACTGTTTATATATCACTGTTCTGGAACCCTATTATGTAGGACGTAAAGTTAGCTCATTGAGGGCCTGTCCCACCACCTCCAAATAGCAATCATCTATAAGATAAAAAGTCTCGCCATCTCTCTTCTTTAACCTAACAAGTGTGAGACAGCATGCGATTTATCTTTCGGATAACTGTTACTTGTTAGTTGTCGAACTAGCCATAAACGTGATATAAAACACAATTTATTGGGAAATATATAATATAAAATAAGTACGATATTTATTTAAAATATCACAAATATCAATAATTTGGTCATCCATGGGCATATGGTGATATAAAGTGGGGTAAATGATAGATGATAATCTGGCCAGTCCACAGTTTCAGGGTTATCCATTATTTACGCCACACCCTGTATACTAAAATTCAATGTATTATTAAAATATATAACATTTTAATGTATTCAATTGTTTAATTATTTTACGAGAATTTTAAATACCCTACTTTAAAAAAGTGACACAAAAAAGAACCTAAACATGTAATGATTCTCAAAGTTAGAACACATAGTACCGCTAAATTAAAAAGTACGACTAGTGCAAATGTTCTGTAGTGAATGTATCATTTTGTTATAAGTCGGGTTATAGCCATCATTTTCATTCCCTGTCAACATGTTCGTATCGATGGCAAATGCAAAAAAAAAATAGATTGAAGGGTTCATTTTAGTAAACTTACTAACTTCTATATTTTGACGTTCCTAAATGTTGTATCTTGTATCTTATGTGGGGGCCAGTCAGTGCAGACCGGCGACACTTCGACCCAGTGGGATCTTTTGTGTCGACACTCTCCTAATAACGACTGCCATAGATGTTCATGGCAGCCGGGACCGACGGCTTAACGTGCTCTCCGAGGCACGGAGCAGGCGATAATTGTTAATCAATACGCACATAATTTCGAAAAGTCATATAACGTCCGAAAGTCGGAGGTGCGCGACGTGGGTTCGAACCCGAGACCCTCTGCATTGCAGTCTGTTGGTCTCCCCACTGACCTATCGCTGCTATTTTTTTAATTGATTTTTTAATGATTATATTATTATTACGATTTATTAATTTAATTGGAGTGTTTGAGGTTGTCCGTTATATCTGTGACATGTTGTATAATTATTGTTGTAAACAGAGCTTGATATCACTAGGTAGCCATGTGTAGCATGATGCTTTACAAATAACGGACACAATACGTTTTTAATTATGACTTATATTCTAAGACTTGACATTAAAGAAAATTTCATATTCATATAAAAATTCAACATCATATGTTATATTGTCTTCTGTTTACATGAATGTTATTCATTGAAATTAAACTACTATATATGGATTTTATCGCATTCTTTATATTACACTTTATTACATAAGTCACATAGAACAGACATATAAAGAAGTCTAGCTGTGGTTTGCTTAAAGCAAACCACAGCTTCATGTTACTTTCTCCCCGTGACCATGGCTGCTGAAAAGCAACCGAAACGTCGGGGAAAGTGTAAACTTAAATATAAAGAGTTTTAATAATTTAATAAGCTTAAAAATTAGTAAAGTTTAATAGTATTAGTTTCTAAATTATGTAATAAAGTGTAAAATACACAACTCGGTAAAATCCGTATATAGTAATTTAATTTCATCCGTATGTTTGTGTCCGCAAATTTCATAAAGAAATAGCATGAGCATTAACTTTTTAACCAGCAGTTACAATGGGCAGAAAATTTTCTTCATATCGGACTGAGCAACAAAGATATGTGGTTGAGTTTAACTAGTAATTATATATATATTACCCGCAGCAGCGAGAGCCTTCTCCTTCTTGATCTTCTCATCACGGATGACCTTCTCCTTACCCTCAACCTCACGGATCTTGGCTTCCTTCTTGGAAAGTCTGTTCTGGTGGAACACTCCATAGACAACGCCTACCGTGAGGAAGGACCAACGCCCAAACTGGAATAGAAAAGCATTGATATTTTAGACAGATGTAGTTTCAGTTTTATAATCTTGTTAGTGTGTTTCAAAGATTTTAGATATCTGGATTTGGTTCCAGAGTTGGGCAAAATGTTACTCAAATAGCTGTTATTGATTAACAATAGTCCAACAATCTACTATATTTCAAATAAGAAAGTTACATACATAGTATAAACTATTGTTTTAATTTCGAATAATAACCATTAAAGCTTTACGAATAAATAAGTGTCTATTTAAAAAATGTAATAGTACCTATTATGTGATAATACAGAATACTTTAAAGTTGTACTGTATCTTCTAAAACACAGAACATAAAAGCTAAAGTATTATCGATAAAATAGGTAAGTACCTGTTGAAATGTAAATTCAAAACCTACAATACACAAAGAGGTTAAAACAAAATAATTAATTAACAATTACAAAAAGCACTGGACGTAAACATCTAAAAGCTAATAGAAATTATAAACCTCTTTACATAAAAACGATTTTAAAAAGATATATCGTGCTGGAAAAAGGTTTTATGCCCGAAAACATTGTGTTACATAATGATAGATTTTAGGAAAATATATGCCTTGTAATTAAGTAATAATTGCTTACCCTGATGAGTGGCGATACTCGCACCGGAGCTCCAAAGGGAAGGTCAGACATTTTAATTTAATGTTATTTGGGATAAGAAAATCCAAAAAGGATTTATTAAAAAATCCCTAGTTTCCTTGACTGACTGACTGTGGAGGTTATAACAAGGTGGGGTTGTCAATCGCGAAAAATTAAATATTTTTTGTTGGATAATGTCAAAATCAGTCCATTTCCCTTTTTTTATTAATTAAGGTGTGTTTTATGTGAATTATTTAATTTTAATGTATATTAATGCATTTATTAATTATTTCTTTGTTTTGTCAAACACTTATGGTCATTTACGTACAGTTATTACAAAAATATATTAATTATTGAGTTTTAGTTAAAGTAAAACTAAAAACTATGTTATAAAAATGCAATATGTGTATATGATTATATTATAATTGTTCTCTATCAGTTACGTCATTATAACTATTATTAATTTAGCACAAATATAGTATACATTTAATAAAAAAATGTCTCAATCTCCGGAGTAACAAAACGTATATATTGACAGATTTGACACTCACGAATGAATGACCCGGTGAATTCTCATTCGTTATCAAGTCACTCAATTTAATCAATCAAATCAGTCTTCAAGATGGCGTTAATCATGTCGTTCGTGTCCGTCGCAATATCTATATTGTACACGCCGTTCTTACTTTTAATACTGTGCATAATATTCCTCGCATCAATTGGAAAGTCTTTGGGCGTCAGGAGGCTCTATGTGAACATTCTGCTGAAACTATTCGAGGTAATTTTTTTTAATACATTATGCGTGCAAAGTAAATAAAAGAGTAATTTTAATTTTATAAGGACAATAGGCTGAGACGCATGTTATCATCACATTGGATAGAATACTTAGGCTCAATAATTTATGATTTTTGTGAAATTTAATCACTTAAGGTTATGGCAGAAGGTACCGTATATGAGTCATAATCTGTTCTTTACTGTTTTATCTGTGATAGATTAATGGTAAACAGATAAAATAATGTAATAACCTACGCAATTATCGTTTATTAATACCTTTAAGGCGGAATTATAGACGGATGTAAGACTTACGGCCGGTTGATAAACATGCGAAAATGTTTGTGCATTATGTCTTCAAAACATTACGGCATAAACACCATTCAACATGAATATCAATTACAAAACGCAATTATGAACGATTAATCTACTACCTGCTAGAGTTACCTTTGCTATCATCTTTATCTCTGATTCACAAAAGTAAATAGGCTGTAGGGATTATTGCCTTAGCTTAGAAATTAATATTTTCTTTTTTATACAAATGGTTGCTAATTTCACTAATCTGCTAATTATTTGAGTTCAATAGGAATATAAATTTCTTATCTATCTAGAAATAATATATATAGCCATCTTTGTGTCAAAAAGCAGAGCTTAGAGTTTTGATTTGCTACAATCTTGCCATCACACCAATTACAAGAAGATATATTGTTAAATCAATATATCTTCAACCTAAATTGGTTTATGATAATACCAATATGTCTCCACATTAGGAACCAGCTTAAATTATTTGACATGAAAAATAATTAATATATTCATCATTTTGACTAATAATATAACTATGGTGTCTTGAATGCATTACAACTGTAATCAGTCTAACATAGGTACTTAGGAGATTTTTTTTTTTTTTTGCAATTTATAATCCATTTTTCTTATTTATTTTATTTAGTAAACAAATATCACATCTTTATGTACTATCTGTCTTTTTTGTCACCTCTATTTATTAGAGAACAAATATCATCTGAAAGTGGTAACTGAATTATTTTATCTATATACAACTTGATGTCTTTTTTAAATGACTTTCTATAATTTTTTATTTATCAAATAAGCAGTAAGAAATATTATTATATTTTATTCTATTTACTGTTCAATAAAAATTAAGTACCTATTATAGTATCCAGAACCATAAATAAATCCTGTCAATAATAATAAACACTTTTTATATTTCAAACAAATAAATATGGTAATTGTTATAAAATACTGTTGAATTTCCTTTTTCAAGCCTAAATAATAGAAAATGTAGTACCGTCAACTGTGGCAACATTACCGTTTTATTTTTAAGTTTTATCAATTTTTCATTATCTATGGTACTTTAAAATATTCATATATATCTAGTCTGTAGCAAAAATATGAGTCTACAATGTCTACATGCTCAACGGTTTATATCTACAAATAGTTAAATAAACATGTTACAGTGTTCAAAAATATGACATAAGTAAAGTTGACACAAATATGGCAACTTTACCTAAGCAATTTTACGAGTACGCATTTACTGGACAAATCCTACAGATATTGGACGTCAGGTAAAGATGCCACAATTTTTTTTTAAATTTCATACCAATGGACAAATTCTTGCAGCGCTGGCACAAACTTTACAAAGATAATAAAACAAAATTTTCACCAAGGTATTTTTTTTGTTTACTTACTAGGTATAAATTAAATTAAGTTAAAATGAAAATAAAAAAAGTTGAATAAATGTAAAAATAATTGTGAAATGTAAGTTGGGGTACACTAGGTCAAGTTGCTCGTGGAAAGTAAGTTGTCACAGTTGACCGGTACTCCTTTTGATGCATATGACCTGCATGGAAGATAATATGCAAAAGCTTGAAACCATAAAATACAAAAAGGACCATGTGAGTAGATTAAATGCTATAGAAATGAGAATGCTGAAAAACATATGTGGTGTGACTCTGAAAGATAAAATAAAGAATAGTGTGATTAGAGAGAGATGCGGCGTGAAAGTAGATATAGTGACAGTAATAGAAAAGGGTATGTTAAGCTGGTTTGGACATCTAGAAAGAATGGATGAGAAATTACTCAGTCAGTCTAGAAAGTTTATAATCAATCAATCAGCCCACCACAGTCCACTGCTGGACATAGGCCTCCATTTTACTCCACAACATCCCGTCTTCCGCCTTCCGCATCCAACTGAACTTAAAAATAAAATAAAGCATAAAAGCAATATCAGCTGCTTTATTCCCTATCTGGCTGTCACATGCATAGAGACTGTCTGATGGTAAACACCTAATCACATGTAGGATAACCCCACCAGCCCATAATATTAACTACATGAGTGCACATAAATTTGAATAAAATGGTTGTTTTAATCACACTATAAAACTACAATGCTATATATTATGTATATGTGCAGTGAGTCTGTTCATACGTAACTTGGCTTAGCTTGGCTTGCCAATTTTGTTTCCATATGTCTAAATCAGAGGTTCCCAGACTTTCTTTCTCATAGACCACTTTCAAATTTAGCAGGTTCCGGTGGACCCCCTGCAGCTACATTTCTACCATATTCCTTGGCAATCGTATTTAAAATTTGATCAATTTTGTAATTTTTTCTTTTTATGGAATTCTCGGTGCTTAACTTAACAAGGTAGGCGAAATGAACTTTTTTTTAGAAATTCTCTACCGTGTAATCGTCATTTTAGTTCTTTACTATCGAACGCAAATAAATTTGTAGACCCCCATTTTTTTGTCACGCCCACGTAGTCCTCCGTCGAGTCTCCCGTGGACCCTTGGGGGTCCACCAGGACCACTATGGGAACTAATGATTTAAACGAACCTTAAGAGATTACTTTAGTCTGTAAGCACATCCTCTAATGAATCTTCCACTCCAAAAATGTCTATGACTTAATTGCTTCTAATCTAATCAGTTAACCTGTCAATTAATGAAATGCTTTGTTTGTATCTGGCCGTCAGTGTTCTGCTGCCACTAAATCCTTAAAAACTAATATTTTAAATTCAAGAGTAATTGTGTCCATTAGTTACCTTTTCACGGCTAAACTACTCAATTAATTTAGATCAAATTTGCTACAGATATAGTTTAAAACTTGGGAAAGGACACTTACTTTTTATTGATGTAGATAGTAGGTACCACACGGGCGGAGTCGACGCTGAACCTAGTAGTTAATAGTTTTACTTGTAGTTCTGGTTGATGTACCACTCCTTAGAGCTGTAATGTGATATTCAAAAGCCTATAAGCTTTCGTATTAAACTGTAATATCAGGAATAACGTTATTGACTTGTCAGCCTAGTAATATTTAATTGTAAGAAATATTGTTTTATGCTTACTTTGACCGATAGCCTAGTGATTTTATTTTATTTATTAGGCACAAAAATAATTACATGTTAAACTATTACAAGATAGTTACTTACATTAAATTATCTAACGTATAATTAACACAATTGTCCACAGATTAATCATAGAAAATAAAAATGATGGTGAACACAATTGAATAAGACACTTTATAACAAACAAAATCTAAAATAAAATGTTGTACTTACTTAACCTAAAGTCATTTGAACAATTTAATTGGTTTAGAGATAATCAACTAGACTAATTTTTGACTGCATTAATAATATAATTGGGAAAATATTTAAAACGCTGCGTTATCAAAATCTTCTGTGTATGTGATATTAAAAAGAGTATTCGTTATTTTTAAAATTTTCTTCTTTCTTTTTGTGTGGTTAGTGGCATCTGTTGTCAAGAGTTGTTCAAGCCGCCCGGTAGGCCTCTGACATGGCTTAACGACTGCTGTCAATTTGACAATAACCGGGACCGACTTTTTACGTGCCATCCGAAGCACGGAGACGCTCAGATGAAATACCACTAGGCGGTCACCCATCTATAGACTGGCCGCACCCAACGTTGCTTAACCTCGCTAATCGTTTACCGATTAGTGTGTGCAACTGGCTATGAGCGCCTCAAGATTATAATAATAATAATATTCTATCACATACACACAACACCATCTAGCCCAAATTAAGCAGAGCTTGTACTATGGGTACTAGACAATGGATAAACATACATATATACTTTTTTTTTGTAAATACATACATATTATACATAGAAACACCCAGACCAAGACAAACATCCATGTTCATGCACACAAATATTTGACTTGTGCGGGAATCGAACCCGCGACCTCAGGCGTGGCAGTAGGTTACACTAGCCACTACGCCATCGAGTCGTCATGATTAATTGAGTGATTAATGATTTACGTTCGAATTTTGACTACTGCGCGACTATAAGTACTGATACTATGATTGCATATGAATAGCTTAATGTTTTAAGTGATCGTCTCGCTACTGCCACAGCGCCTAGTGTAGTGAATTCAATCCCCACACGGGACATAAAATTGTGTGATCAACAAATATTTGTAGACTCTAGACATTCATTGTGTCCCTCGCCTTATTATTTTCCTTTCAGAGTTCGAAAATACTCTTATACGACAGCTTTTTCCGTCCGTCCGTCTGTCTGTTATACAACTTTCAACTCAACAACCGTAAGAGCTAGAGACTCGCGGTCAACACCATTCGACTCAGCATAGTCGATATACCCCGAAATCATTATGACTTTCTGAAGTTATATGACTGTTCGAAATTATGTGCGTATTGATTGACAATTATCGCCTGCTCCGTGCCTCGGAGAGCACGTTAAGCCGTCGGTCTCGGCTGCCATGAACATCTATGGTAGTCGTTATTGGGAAGTCAGTGCCCTATAATATCCTGACACTGGTCTAATCTTAGGGTATCGTTAGCTTTCGGGTTGCGGAGATCAGGTGGCAGCCGCTCCGTGTAAAAACTGATATCCAGTCAAAGCCGGCTAGACCAGAAAAAGCCGATCCCAAGTGACATGGGAATAATAAAGGCTAGGGAGAAGAGAAAACTATATTGTGCTTTGTTGCTGCACTGCTGTATTGGGTTTGTAACCTGTAATAACAATGTGTGCTGGATAAAGAAAAAAAGAATTGGACCGTTACCCGACGACGTTTCGACCGACTTGCATCGATCGTGGTCATGGGTTGACGATCGATGCAAGTCGGTCGAAACGTCGGGCAATCAATAGGTATTTATTACCTTTTAAATAAGCAGCGGTAGTGCAATGGCATTGGACTTGCGATCGAGAGGTCGCGGGTTCGAATCCCACCCATTGTACTACTGACGTGAACCCACTCCTAATACAATCATTCTAGCCTAGCTGGAGGAGTTAACAAGAATACTATTACCTTTAAAAAAAATACCTTTGTCGCGTGTGAGACCCTTTACGTACCATTATATTAGTACTAGCTGACCCGCGCAACTTCGTTTGCTTCTCACATAAGAGAATTTCCCCGTTTATGCAACATTTTTCATTTATGCTCTGCTCCTATTAGTCGTAGCGTGATGTTATATAGCCTATAACCTTCCTCGATAAATGGGCTATCCAACACTAAAATTTTCAATTCGAACCAGTAGTTCGTGAGATAAGCGCGTTCAAACAAACTCTTCAGCTTTATAATATTAGTATAGATGTGTAAAAATCGCGATAGTTAAACGTTTAAAACCATTGCTGACGAATGGTGTTTGTAATACAACTCTGCCTACACTTTTCAGGGATATAAAAGTGAGAATATGGATGTATCTATACGATATTATAAAAAGGAAAGATTTGATGTTTTGTTTGCTTGTTTTTGTGAGGATTGAACTCAAAAACTACTCAACCGATCTTAAAAATTATTTTACCGTTAGAAAGCTGTATTATCACCGAGTAACGTAGACTATATGTTATTTAAAAAGATTTTTACTTATATAATCTAACCTACTTTTAAGCGGGCGAAGCCGCGAGCAGACGCTAGTAATATTATAAAGAAAAAGGATTTGATAGTTGTTTTTATTTGTTTATAAGGTTTTAACTCAAAACTACTCAACCGATCTTTAAAAGTCTTTCAACATTAAAAAGTTTTATTATCACCGATTAACATAGACTATATACAATTTAAAAAAAAATAGAGATTCCTAAATAATTAACAACAATGTAACCCAATGTATCAAAATGTTGTTTTTCGCGTGCGCTGCGAAAATTATTGATGATGATTTGAATACGCAATCGCGTGCCAGAGAACACTCGTGCGCAGCCGAGTCGGGTTGCTAGTGTGTATATACATATTTATTTAATATTAATCTCTATTTGTCATCCCTTACAGGTTAATTTGGCGAAAAAGGTAAATAGTTACTTGTTATTAAATACTAACCTTACGGTTTTAATACCTATATTAATTTAGCCTTGTATATAGAGTGTCCCACTGCTGGACACGGGCTTCTTAGCGTGGGAAAGGAATCTTAACACAATAACATGGGTTATTTAACTTAATATTGTCTTACGTTTACAGGAATGTTATACTTTGAAATTAAACAAATTTATATGGATTTTATCGCGTTGTTTATCTTTTATAAAACATTATTATTACATAATATTGTCTTCTGTTTACGTGAATATTATTCATTGAAAATAAACTACTATATACGGATTTTATCGCGTTGTTTATTTGACACTTTATTACATAATTTTGAAAATTGTTACACTACTACTACTGTTAAACTTTACTAATTTTTAAGCTAATTAAATTATTATTAAAACTATTTAGATTTAATTTAATTTTAAACTTTCCCCGACGTTTCGGTTGCTTTTCAGCAGCCATGTTCACGGGAGACTCAAGATGGTGGCTGTCTCAATGTTGTAAATGTAGTTATTTCAAAGTACCCGAACATAATTTAATCATTGGTGTTTCTATTTACGCAAAATGAGCTCAGAGTATCATGAAGTCTAGCTGTGGTTTGCTTCTTCTTGGGTTTGACTATTTGAATGACTGGATCCCAAGCTGGTGGTACATTCCAACCATCTTCTCTATTGAAATTAGGATGTTTTTTGATTTCAATAGCCTCGCGGAACATCCTTGGTAGGAATCGGTGTTCTTTTGTGAGAATCTGTGGTTTGTCAAATTTATATTAATATTATAAAGCTGAAGAGTTTGTTTGTTTGGTTGAACGCGCTAATGTCAGGAACTACTGGTTCGAATTGAAAAATTATTTTAGTGTTGGATAGCCCATTTATCGAGGAAGGCTATAGGGTATATAACATCACGCTACGACCCACGGGTGCGGCGCAGTAACTATAAACGCGGATGAAACCGCGGGCACATCTAGTCGCAGATAATGGTTGGTCCCCTGTTGCACATGTTCACACACAGCTCCATCTGTTCAATCCATATAAATTTGTTAAATTTCAATATATTTAACTTAATATAGAATCCCGACTATGTATAAAGATAATAAGTGTTTTGCACTCACTTTTTGTTACATATGTTTAGGTCTCATGATATAGTTGATGGCACGGATGGTTTGGTGGTTTAAGTGGTCGCCTCGCCAATGTCACTGTAGATTCGATTCCCAAAAGAGGCAAAAAATTGTGTGATCTACAAATGGTTGTTTCGAGTCGAGGTGTTTTCTATGTCCGTTGTTTGAAAGGGAATTGGAAATTGCCATACTTTAAGAAAGACAACTCCTTTAAAAATGGCCACTTTATAAAGACAACACGTTGGGAAAAGACATCTCCTTTAAAAAAATCAACTCCTTTAAAAAAGACAACTCTCACACTAAGTTCTAATCTCTGTGTCACGGGAATTTTTACAAACATACAATTTACGTACACCCAGACTCGGAACAATAATTTACGAATCACACAAATTATTGTCTCTATTGGGATTCGAACCCACAACACTCAGTATGGTGGCAGCGGTGAGACGACCGCTTGCCTGATGTGCTATTGAAATCCGAAGTCTGGTAAGGGGCCATCCAAAATTACGTCAGAGGTTAAGGGAGAGGGAAGGGATCGATGAAGTGTGACTTTGTATGACAAGGGGCGGGAGGGATCCTGAATTTCGTGACGTCACATTTCAAAATCGAAAATAAATTATAAGTATAGTATCACCTGCTTCACGTGAAGGAAAATGGGAATTCCTAAATAATAATAATAATAATAATTAAATAAAACAAATTTTGAAACTGCTGTTTAAATTTAATAATTTCTAAATTACAAAATATGTGACGGCACACTAAGCAGAGGTCGATGCTGGTCACATTAGTGAGACTTTGTCTCACTAATGTGACCAGCTGTGACAGTGACGAGGGAGAGGTCAAAAAATCATTAAATTAATAATAATATTCTACCACATACACACAACACCATCTAGCCCAAACTAAGCAGAACTTGTACTATGGGTACTAGACAATGAAAAAAATTTTTTTTTTAAATACATAAATATTATACATAGAAACACCCAGACCAAGTCAAACATCCATGTCCATGCACACAAATGTTTGACTTGTGCGGGAATCGAACCCTCGACCTCAGGCGTGGCAGTCAGTTACACTAACCACTACGCCATCGAAGCCAATAAATTGGTGTGACTTTATGGATGGCCCCTGATGTATTAGGTGGACGGCAAACTAGCTGCTAAATACAAATGGCAAAATGAAGGTCCAATTGACCTCTGTCTAGAACTTTGGAAATACAGACGTGGGTATATTACTCTTAATCTTCTCCCTTAGCCTTTATTATTCCCAAGTCACATGGGGTCGACTTTTCTGGTCTAACCGGATTTGACTGGCTATCAGTTTTTACACGGAGCGGCTGCCACCTGACCTCCGCAACCCGAAGGCTAACGATACCCTAAGGCTAGACCAGTGTCAGGATATTAGAGGGTACTGACTTTCCCAATAACGACTGCCATAGATGTTCATGGCAGCCGGGACCGACGGCTTAACGTGCTCTCCGAGGCACGGAGCAGGTGATAATTGTCAATCAATACGCACATAATTTCGAAAAGTCATATAACTTCCGAAAGTCAGAGGTGCGCGACGTGGGTTCAAACCCGAGACCCTCTGCATTGCAGTCTGTTGGTCTCCCCACTGAGCTATCGCTGCTCAGTAATCACATACTTACTTCAAGATCACTTAACTTACTCAATTACAAATACATTACACATTATGTGTATATGATACAAAACATAAAGTGATTTTTGCGAGTACCTAACATGAGTAAAACTGCGGGGTGCGACTAGTTTCTACATGGCAAAGTTCAAATAATATTATGAACATAAATATTTTATCGAAAGGTCGTCTGTTTGCACTTTGTACTATGTAATTACCGTTTGTTAATAAATCATGTTATTGATGTAACTGGGTTATAGATAAGTATCCCAGTGGCGCAGTGGTGGTATTCGACAGCTGTGCACGAGGTCACGGGATCGATTGCTGGGTCGTTTCAAATTGCCATCTCACACATAGAAAGAATGGACGAGGAAAGACTGACTAAGAAAGTTTATAAGGCTAGTGTGAATGGAACAGTCGCAAGAGGAAGACCTAGGCGAACGTTTCTTGATCAGATCGGAGGCGTTCTGGACAAAGGCCAGGTTAAGAGCACCTTGAACCGACGGGCGTGTATGAGGAATGTGATGAAAGTGAATGAAGCCAGAGAAGTGTGTCAGGATCGTGGCAAATGGAAATCCGTAGTCTCTGCCTACACCTCTGGGAAACAGGCGTGAATCTATGTATGTATGTATGTACATAGTATTCGACTGCCATTCAATGGCGCAGCAGTGTTAAGGTTGCTTTCCGACGCACGGGGGTGTCTAACACCGCTAACTTCCTAACTCCAGGCTCGTATTGAGATTGCTTAACAGAAAACCCAATGACTTTTGATTGGCCCGACCTGAGATACGAACCGGAGACCACATGCACAGTCGCATTCACTACCGCTGCGCCACGGAGGCAATTGGAGAGATCGGTCGAGTAGTTAGGCGTGAAAACGTAACAAACAAACTTACATTCGCATTTATTATATTAGTTAGAATTATATAAACTTCGGTCGTCGAGTGCTCGAAATTCGACCAAAGTTTGCCTGTAAGATATTGTTGATATATGTCATTATATATTGATATATCTAACCATAGTTACAGAGTGTGGAAACTATCAACATTTACATGAAAAAAGTAATACTCATAGACAGTGCTGGTCTCTAAAGTAAACGGTACAAAACTCAAGTTCTTTCCAGACGCATAGATGGCGTTAATATAAGATTTAATATTTGGTTATGAAGTGTTAAGATATGACGTGGTTTCATTTGCAGTTTTAAACTTCAACGTTGATGTTATCTTTCGTTTCCTTGAATTCTGTGAATTTTATATCTATTTGACGTCCTGTATCTTCCTTAAACGTATTTTAGTAACAAGGGGTACAAAGTTTTTGCTTCACGTATTAATATATAGATTTCCGATCTGTATTCATCTGTCCCACTGTGGAGTATAGGCCTCTTCTCAATATGAGAAGGGAAAGTCCATAGTCCACTACGCTGGCCCAGTGCGAGTTGGCAGACTTCACATATCTTCGAGAACATTATAGAGAACTCTCACATGCAGGTTTCCTCACGATGTTTTCCTTCGCCGTTAAAGCGAGCGATAATTAACTATTTAATAAGCACGTAACTTTGAAAAGTCGTAGTCTTGGGATCAGTCTGCAGAGCTCTGCGTGGCAGTTCAACGGTTTTTTACTAAGCTATCGATGTTATTAGACTTATAACTTTGCTGAACTATTAAAAACTAGCTGACCAACAACTTTGTCAGCTTCACATAAGAGGATTTCCTCTGTTTTTGCATCATTTTTCATCGATGCTCCGCTCCTATTAGTCGTAGCGTGATGGTATATAGCCTATAGCCTTCCTCGATAAATGGGCTATCACTAAAAGAGTTTTTCAATTTGAACCAGTGGTTCCTGATATTACCGCGTTCAACCAAACAAACAAACTCTTTAGCTTTATAATATTAGTATGGATTGGAGTTCTCAGCCAAGGCACGTGTTTCCTTCTTCCTTCGATCCTGGGTCTTCAAGCGGGGCGTGAGAAAGCACCAGAACACAGAAGACACCTCGGCTCCACTTCATTTGTAATGAGGACATGGTGTGGAGGACTATGCTCATGGACCACTGTATTCACCATCATTGTAGTAGTCAGTGTAGTCATTTTGAGAGGCAAGAGTAGCTTAGAGTTCGAAAAATGGTTCAATATGCAAAGTGGTATCACGTGACCGTGAGGTCAAAGGTCATAATCATTTCGGGGTATATCGACTATGCTGAGTCGAATGGAGTTGACCGCGAGTCTCTAGCTCTTACGGTTCTTGAGTTGATAGTTGTATAACAGACGATCTCCTGCTGCTCCTGATCTCTCTCCGGTGGTGTCGGTGACTTCCCATCGCACTAGGAGAGTGAGGGAACAGTGAGCGCACTTGTGTTTGCGCGCGCGCACACACACACACACACACACACGCTTTTTGTTTTGTGTATTTATTACCAGCAAAATAATACAATGACTAAACTATAATTAAATGATAATTCAACATAAACTTTAGCAAATCATTTGTGGTAATCGAGAGGACAGTAAGTCAGAAAAGGCTGTTTTAGAAAACAGCGCGCAGAGATTTAGTTACAATTTTAGCGATTGTGATAATAATAATAATAGTAATAAGCCCCCTAAAAACCAACCACACGTCCTGATCGACCACCTGATCACGTGGGGGGGCGGACACACGAGATAGAACTTACTGGCGTGGCTAACGTGGCACTGGTAGGTAGGTAGATAGGTAGTTAGGATTAGGATTAGGACCCAAGCTAAGGTGAAACAGCATACGCCGAGAGCTGCATGACTAAGGGGGAGCTTAGTCGCTAGTATGCGAACTCGGAAGACCAGGGGACCTTCAGTTTAATTTTCCCTTGCCGCGGTGAACGCAGGGCTCTGCCGTGGTCGACCTTTATGTCTCTAGCTACTCGTGGGAATAGAATTAATAAATATTGAAATTAAACTGCTATATACGGATTTTATCTGCGCGAGGCTATTGAAATCAAAAAACATCCTAATTTTAATAGAGAAGATGGTTGGAATGTACCACCAGCTTGGGATCCAGTAATAAAAATAGTCAAACCCAAGAAGAAGCAAACCACAGCTAGACTTCATGATACTTTGAGCTCATTCTGCGTAAATAGAAACACCAATGATTAAATTATGTTCGGGTACTTTGAAATAACTACACTGGAACATTGAGACAACTGCCATCTTAGTCTCCCCGTGACCATGGCTGCTGAAAAGCAACCGAAACGTCGGGGAAAGTGTAAAAATAAATTAAATCTAAATAGTTTAATAATAATTTAATTAGCTTAAAAATTAGTAAAGTTTAATAGTAGTAGTAGTGTAAAAATTTTCATAATTTTGTAATAAAGTGTCAAATAAACAACGCGATAAAATCCGTATATAGCAGTTTAATTTCAATGAATAATATTCGCGTAAATAGAAGACAATATTATGAATAAATATAATATCAAGAAATACAATCTTCGAGCGCTACCCGGTTGTCGCAGGCATTCTCTTACTGATGAAGACACTACGGCGATATTTTCATCCATCCCATCAACTCGCCCTTCATTTATGACTAGGAGATCTTCTACTCTGTCCACTTCTAGTCTATCTAACAGTGTTGTGCAATATGTCTATTATGATTTAAAACTTGCATCCACTCCGGGCGGCAATACTACAAAGCGCATAAAATGGACACCTGATATGAATAAGTTTATATTGCGTACATATTATCAATTAACTTCATTAGATACAGATACAAAAATGCGATCCTAAACTGCCTTTGAAATTAAAGGGTCGCATGTATAAGGCGGTGATAAGGCCTGTCGTACTGTATGGAGCTGAGTGTTGGGCTACTAAGAAGATGGATGAGAAACGATTGCATGTAGCAGAGATGAGAATGTTACGATGGATGTGTGGAGTGACGAGAATGGACAGAATTAGGAATGAATACGTAAGAGGTAGTCTGAAAGTGGTGCCCATAGATGAGAAAGTGAAAGGAAATCGTTTGGCTTGGTATGGACATGTTATGCGAAGAGATGATACGTATGTAGGTAAGCAAGTGATGGATATGAGGGTAGAGGGACGAAAAGGCCAAGGAAAAGATGGATGGACTGTGTGAGGATGGATATGAAAGGAAAAGGGGTAAATGATCAGATGACGGGTGACAGAGAAGTATGGAAGCGAAGGACATACTGCGCCGACCCCAAATAAATTGGGACCAGGGCAAGAGAATGATGAGATACAGATACAAAAACATACCTTAAACACCTTCACCTAAAGTTCTTAGAAAAATACCCGAATTTGCAAATAAGCCGACAAAGAGTAGGAGACCAGCGTAGGGCTATAATCCGCAATAAATGACTACCACAGCATACAATAGATCAGATACGAGACGAAGTTAAAGAAGAACTCAATCAACTAAAACCAAATTTCCACTTAGACATTCCATCGAATCAGATGCAGTGCGACCTACATCACCATGATTTAACTCACTCGCCACTCACAACGTCACAAAACCCGAACTCTCAAAACATTACTCAAAACCATAAGCGATATAACAACAAAGCAAATACATTATCACTTCACAATACCACAACCAGTCACTATAATAATACATACATCATCAACTTCGGCTAGCGATGTTTCACAGCAGGCACACGCCACTCAATCTATTCTAGCACATACACACAACACCATCTAACCCAAACTAAGCAGAGCTTGTACTATGGGTGCTAGACAATGGATAAACATACAAATAGACTTACTTTTTTTTTTTTGTAAATACATATTTGAGTCTCCCCGTGACCATGGCTGCTGAAAAGCAACCGAAACGTCGGGGAAAGTGTAAAAATAATTGAAATCTAAATAGTTTAATAATAATTTAATTAGCTTAAAAATTATGAAAGTTTAATAGTAGTAGTAGTGCAACAATTTTCAAAATTTTGTAATAAAGTGTCAAATAAACAACGCGATAAAATCCGTATATAGCAGTTTAATTTCAATACATACATATTATACATAGAAACACCCAGACCAAGACAAACATCCATGTTCATGCACACAAATGTTTGAATTGTGCGGGAATCGAACCCGCGACCTCAGGCGTGGCAGTCGGTTACACTAACCACTACGCCATCGAGGCCGACATGATAAAACTATATACTCGATTTTTATGTTTTATAAATTATGTCAATCATCATCATCATCAGCAATCAAATATCGAAAGGAAAGAATATGTTGTTTACAGTAGAAAAGCATTCTCAATCAGTAATTTAAAAAATGGCCGTCTTTGACTTACTGCCCTCACGATTACTACGGCAGAAATAATTTAATGCTAATCCTAACTATAAATGCGTTTGTGAGTTTGTTTGTTACGCTCTCACACCTTAACTACTCGGTTGATCGTTATGAAATTTTGCTTACTCGTTAGGGGTACAGAAAAGACAGGGTACTTTTTGAGTAGTAGGGCCTCATAATATTGTCTTCTGTTTACGCGAATGTTATTCATTGAAATTAAACTACTATATACGGATTTTATAGCGTTATTTATTTTACACTTTATTACAAAATTTTGAAACTGTTACACTACTACTAGATACTATTACACTTTACTAATTTTTAAGCTAATTAAATTATTTAAACTATTTATATTTATGTTAACACATTCTCCGACGTTTCGGTTGCTTTTCAGCAGCCATGGTCACGGGGAGACTAAGATGGTAGTTGTCTCAAGTTGTCTCGCTGATTTCAACATGAATGGGCCGGCTCGACCGGGGAAGGACTACCCTCTCACAGAATATCGACGTGAAATAGCAGTATTCCTACTGTTGTGTTTCGTTTAGTGAGTGACAGTGCCGGAGGTCCAATCACCCTCTTTCCCCCTTCCCGCTCCTTCTCCTTCCCACTTCCTTTTTTCCTTAAGGCTCGGCAACGCGCAAGTGATGCCTCTGGTATTGCAGGCGTCCATAAAAAAACCTTTCATCTAGAAAAATGTATCTACTATTATTCACATAACCTAATCTAGATTTACGCAAGCGAAGCCGCGGGAATATTTAGTTAAATAATAATTCAATATATACACACACACACACACACATACACAATTACTTTTGCTGTTAGTATAAAATAGAAAATTATTCATCTTTATTTTTTTTGTTATATATCTGAAGATTTATTTATTATTAAGAGCAGCGATAGCTCAGTGGGGAGACTAACATACTGCAATGCAGAGGGTCTCGGGTTCGAACCCACGTCGCGCACCTCTGACTTTCGGAAGTTATATGACTTTTCGAAATTATGTGCGTATTGATTGACAATTATCGCCTGCTCCGTGCCTCGGAGAGCACGTTAAGCCGTCGGTCCCGGCTGCCATGAACATCTATGGCAGTCGTTATAGGGAAAGTCAGTGACCTCTAATATCTTGACACTAGTCTTGCCTTAGGGTATCGTTAGCCTTCGGGTTGCGGAGGTCAGGTGGCAGCCGCTCCGTGTAAAAACTGATATCCAGTCAAATCCGGTTAGACTAGAAAAGCCGACCCCAAGTGACTTGGGAATAATAAAGGCTAAGGGAGAAGATATATCTGAAGATTTATTAGAATGGTTAACTGCAACCATTGTTTTACCGATTACACACATTGATAAGCGTATATTATAATTTGTTTAGTAATTAAAATTTAAATGAAGTGATTTATAATTAGATTTTACTTTGTATCAAACAATGGCTTCGTTTGATACGTTGCCAATTTAGGATTGTGTGTGTGCTAAGTCGCCGTGACTTGTGTTAACACTTGTTTACATAGTCCCTTTTCAACCCCGAAGGGGTAGGCAGATCTCTGGTGCTATGCGACTGCTGTGCATGAGGTCTCGAGTTCGAATCCCGGATCGGGCCCACAAAGAGTTACTAGGGTTTCCAATAGCAGCCGGGTCTAGGCAGATGGCGGTGCTAGACACTCCTGTGCTTTGAAAAGCACGTAAATCGTTCGTACTACGCCTGATCTCTCTCCGGTCGTGTCAGTGACGTCCCGTCGGATCATGAGGGTTAGGGAACAGAGAGTGCACTTGTGTTTGCGCACACGCTTGTGCACTATAATATCTCCTGCGCAGATGGCTTGTCTCCGTTAAGATTGGCCGCCGTGACTGAAATTCAGTTGGGATGACCTTATAATATGGATGCACGGATGGCGTAGTGGTTTAAATGGTTGCGATTAAGTGTTTTGGGTTCGATCGCCACATGAAAAAAACATTTGTGTGATCCATAAATAGTTGTAACGAGTCGCTCGTTCTTTATGTCCGTTCTTTGAGTGTATATAAAGTGCTCTGCGACACAGAAATTATATCTAGCGCAGAAGTAAATGCAAAGACTACGTGACTGCTGCGCATGAAGTCTCCTTTCCTTCCCCTCCCTTCTCTGAAGAACCCTCCACTGGTGATATGTGACAGCCTCTCTATCTTAGGGATGGATCTTCGCCACACCCTTAATCCGAAAAGCTACATCGAGAGCGTCATCCAGCAAGCTTCGCGAAAACTTGGAGTTCTCTGAACAAGGTGAGGCGGTTCTTCGCTCCTGGGTAGCTGTGCCTACTGTATAAGGCTCAAGTGCGCCCTTACGTGGAGTACTGTTCTCATCTTTAGGATTGCTCCGCGCAGTACTTGCAGGACTCTCTCGAGAGGTTACAGCGGCGGGCTGTCCGTATCATCGGCGATCCATAAGTCACGAGATTACTGAAACCTCTGCAAGTCCGTAGGGACATCGCCTCTTTGGCATGTTTCTACAGAATATACCACGGAGAGTGCTCTGAAGAGTTATTCTACCTTATCCCGCCCTCTCCTTTCCTATCGAGAACAACACGTGCTGGGCTCAGATGCCATGCTTACACGGTAGAATCGATTAGAGCGCGCACCAACAAGTTTGGGTCCTCATAGCTCTGCCGAACGATCAAAGCATGGAATCCTCTGCCAATGCACGTGTTTCCTTTTTCCTTCAATCCTGGGTCCTTTAAGCGGGGTGTGGAAAAGCACCTTCTTAGGCCGTCAAAGTAAGGACCTCAACATCGCCTCAGCTGCTATGAAGACAGTGTGGTGGCCACTGCTCTTGGACCACATAATCGCTTACCATCAGGCGGAGTGTGGTCATTTTGACGAGCCAAAAAAACGGCTAAATTTTACGGGTCGGGCTCTTTTTTGTTTGTGAAGAAACTAACTATCAATGTGTGCGAATTGAAAGCTAAAAAATTGGTATTATTTTAAAAAAGGAGATGATTAGCGCAGTTTTTGGTAACGGATTCGTGTGTAACGCCAACTAATAAAAACACTTTAACAAAAGTGTCCACACTTGCGAGCATTAGTAAGCAAAAATACAAAAACGAAACGATTTATTACGAACTGTCAAAATATTCTTGTTGTGTGTGTTCCAAGACAAAGAACCAAAAAGTTAATTATGGCGGGAACAATTTTATTTGTGCAGTCGTGAGTGGCGCCACTGTCTTTCTTCACCGGCTGTCAATGTTCGCGGTTTCACGTAGTTCCTTTTTTATCCGTCGTATAAATAAGTTTGTAGCGTATTGTTTGCTTAAAAGGCAACGTTGTTTTAATATTTTTAATAAAGAGACGTGAAACAAAGAAGTTCTTTGAAAAGCCTATTTATTTCGAGAGCAGACTTGCTTTGTCTAGAAGCACTCGCAGTTTCACCCACGTTTATGATGACTGCTCCGCTCCCGTGGGTCGTAGCGTGATGTTATATAGCCTATAGCCTTCCTCGATAAATGAGCTATCCAACACTAAAAGAATTTTTCGATTCGGACCAGTAGTTCCTGAGATTAGTGCGTTCAAACAAACTCTTCAGCTTTATAATACCTATTAGTATAGATATACTAGTTTTTGCCCGCGACTTTGCTCAAGGACAGTACCTTTTCCCTGGAGGAATGGTACCCTATGTCCTTTTCTGTGCCCCTGACAACGCGTATGCGAAATTACATGATGATCGGTCGAGTAGTTAAGACTGCGCCGAGCGTAAGACAAATAATGACAGAGCTCGTGCGGCGCATATTCAAATCAAATTGTATGGAGGATTTGAAGTGCTTTTATGATGAATATGTATCTTTATTGTCTACTAATAACTTAAATATTTGTAATATAACTATTTATGTTTCGTTTAAGCTGTAAAATAGGATAGATTTCTATCGTTATAATCTAAAAATCACGTAACACGAGCTTACGTCTTTGCATTTTTCGTGCAAATTTACGTAATTTTGTAGGCGATAATATTAATTATTTTAAGTTTATTACACGTAGTAATTATAAACACATTCATTGTTATGGTAAATGTATATTTTATATTTGTATTAAACAAAAAGTGTTGATTTTATTCACTTAACTTTGACCGCCTGTTTTGGCACATTTCGCTCGGCGTAGTCTTAACACCTCCAGCTAGTGCAATGGGTGGGATTCGAACCCGCGACCTCTCGATCGCAAGTCCAATGCCTTATCCATTGGGCTACCTACAGTTGCTACGTGCACTGATCTGATAAGTAGTTATATCACTTCCATTTACCTATGTGTGTAAGAAATTACGTAATCTGTTACGTGTTTATCTAGAATCATGATAAAGTTTCAATTCTGTTGTTTCATCATCTATGCCTTTCCTTATCTTGTAACTAAGGTGATGATTATTTAATTTTAGTAATGGCAACACTTTCGATTTTAACAGATAACGAAATTGTCTCTATAAGATAAATCTTTGGGTGATACAAAAAATTTAATTTCAAGACTCTAATGAAAAAATTTAAATATAATTATATGTTGTAAATAAATATAGTTGCGATAGCCGAGTGGGAGACCGTTGGACTGTCACGTAGAGGTCTCAAGTTCGATTCAAATGCGTGCATCTCTGACTTTTCGAAGTTATGTGCGTATTAAATAGTTCATTATCGCTCGCTTTAACGGTGAAGGAAAACATCGTGACCTGCATGTCTGAGAGTTCTCCATAATGTCCTCGTAGATATGTCAAGTGTGCCAATATTTTATATTTTATGACGAATTCATAAAAATGCATTTATTTGCTATTATACATTGAAACAAACATTATCAAAATAGCGCTTGGTCATTTTCGGGTTCACGGAGGTCACCTTGTCAGCTGTTAGTATTGTTTAAGCATCGGCTAGAACGTGCTGGTAATTTGATAAAGAAAAAATGCTATATCTTAGTGAAAGTAATGTATTCGGATTTATTTTATATATATATTTATATATTATGTGGCGCTTTAATATAACCACACATTTCTGTTACACGCCGTATATCGCTTTGAAACATAATCATTTGAGTTAGTTAAAACATTTTAGAAATGAGTACCTAATTTACATTTAAATTGATTACATTTAAAATTAAAACCTTATTTGCAATGTTACGACTCCGCTTAATGGTCGTTTCGCACGAAGTGTGCGTAACGACACTAACAAAATCATAATTTTTTTCAGTGACGATTCGCACTCGATGTAATGTGAGTGCGGTTGAAAAAGAAGGTGTGCGAATCGACATCTAAAATAATATAAAGTTTTTATTTTAATAATATAATAATGTACTAAGATTATCATTAAAGTTCGGAAATAGGGGCTTGTGACGTCACGCGTTTGTAAACATTTGTACCGACAAGTGACGTAACACGAAATTTAAGACTGCGCCGAGCGAAATGTGCCAAAACAGGCGGTCACAGTTAAGTGAATAAAATCAACACTTTCTGTTTAATACAAATATAAAATATACGTTTATCATAACAATGAATGTGTTTACAATTACTCCGTATACAAAACTTAAAATAATTAATATTTCCGCCTACAAAATTACGTAACATTGCACGATAAATGCAAAAACGTAAGCTCGTGTTACGTGATTTTTAGATAATAACAGTAGAAATCTATCCTATTTTACAGCTTAAACGAAACAGAAATAGTTATATTACAATTTGCCCGTCCCAAATATTTAAGTTATTGGTTGGCAATAAAGATAGATATTTATCAAAAAAGCACTTCAAATCCTCCATACAATTTGACTATGGCGGCCGCGCGCCGATTTGAATATGCGCCGCACGAGCTCTGCCATTATCTGCCTTACGCTCGGCGCAGTCTTAAACGCGTTGTATCTTTGTTGTTATTAGTTTGTAATATAAAAATACGTGTTTATATTTTTTTGCTAATCTTAAAGACATAGTAATATTTTTTTGTCATCATTCTTGCTTCCTTGCTTGCTTGAAACAAATACCAAACCTGCCATTCGGCACATGCTACAAGGCGTAACCGCTCTTAAGGAAACCTTCAATATGTAAACATGAATTCAATATCTCTCTGTAGATACAGATACACGTGTACGACAAACTACACAGTTGCTATCATTAAAAGCACGTGTCATCTATTTACGAACAGATCTTTAATATCGAGACTCGTTTTGTGCATGTGTCGATAAAGGTTTCAATAAATAGTACAAGCGTCAAACTAAGAAGAATGAACTCACATATCAGTCTCTTCTCCCTAGTCATTATTATTCCCAAGTCACTTGGGGTCGGCTTTTCTGGTCTAACCGGATTTGACTGGATACCAGTTTTTACACGGAGCGGCTGCCACCTGACCTCCGCAACCCGAAGGCTAACGATACCCTAAAGCTAGACCAGTGTCAGGATATTAGAGGGTACTGACTTTCTCAATAACGACTGCTACAGATGTTCATGGCAGCCGGGACCGACGGCTTAACGTGCTCTCCGAGGCACGGAGCAGGCGATAATTGTCAATCAATACGCACATAATTTCGAAAAGTCATATAACTTCCGAAAGTCTGAGGTGCGCGACGTGGGTTCGAACCCGAGACCCTCTGCATTGCAGTCTGTTGGTCTCCCCACTGAGCTATCGCTGCTTCTATTTGATTATCGTATTATAAATATTTATAGTATAATATAGTCATACGTTATCGCGAGTATTATTTATTTAACTACTTACTTTATACGTTTTTTATCGCGTTGTTTATGAAACACTTTAATGCATAATTTTGAAACTGTTACACTACTAGTATTGAACTTTTTAAGGAGTCTACCCACAACTCTGGCTTATACCATGACCGTGCTAGGAACGTGTCAGGCGAAGAAATATTCTTTGTAAGGACATGTATAAGACTATGCCCACTAGACCGTTCCGTCACCGACCAGCAGTTCCTATAGCAGGGCGTATCGTGTTGCTTTTCGTGTCTGATGCGTTCCCAGCACGGTCATGGTATGAGACGGGGCAGTTTCTTTGTTAAAACTATTAATGTGACTAACAAGCATACGGCCCACCTGATGGTAGGTGGTCACCGTAGCCTATAGACGCCTGCAACACCAGAGGCATCACTTGCGCGTTGCCGACCCTTTAGGGAAGGATAAGGAGCGGGAAGGGGGATAGAGGGTGATTGGACCTCCGGCACCCTCACTCACCGAACGAAACACAACAGTAGGAATACAGGTATTTCACGTCGATATTCTGTGAGAGGGTATTCCTTACCCGGTCGAGCTACCCCATTCATGCTGAAATTAGCTAGGCTCCACTTCTATAGTATAAAGCTCATATATACTAATAATAATACCAATACTTCTTCTTCTCTCTTAGCCTTTATTATTCCCATGTCACTTAGGGTCGGCTTTTCTGGTCTAACCGGATTTGACTGGATATCAGTTTTTACACGGGGCAGCTGCCACCTGACCTCCGCAACCCGAAGGCTAACGATACCCTAAGGCTAGACCAATGTCAGGATATTAGAGGGTACTGACATTTCGAATAACGACTGCCATAGATGTTCATGGCAGCCAGGACCGACGGCTTAACGTGCTCTCCGAGGCACGGAGCAGGCGATAATTGTCAATCAATACGCACATAATTTCGAAAAGTTATATAATTTCCGAAAGTCGGAGGTGCGCGACGTGGGTTTGAACCCGAGACCCTCTGCATTGCAGTCTGTTGGTCTCCCCACTGAGCTATCGCTGCTTATATATATATAATACTATAATACGAATACTAAGCCAATTAAATTATTAAACCTATTTATACTCAAGTTTACGCTTTCCCAACGTTTCGGTTGCACTTCAGTAGCCATGTTCACGGGGAGTTCAATGATTTTTCCATTGATTACTTTTCAATGACTACCGTCGCAGTTTATTGAAGATATGTGAAGTTGCCCAACCCGCACTGGGCCAGCGTGGTGGTCTATAGCCTAACCCTTCTCACACTGAGAAGAGGCCCGTGCCCAGCAGTGGGACAGTATGTTATCATTCGTTCCTGCATTATGCTATCACGGTATTTCTTTGTTTTTTATATTTAAGAACTTTGCTCTTGTCGGTGGAGTATACGCCATCTTTCTCAATTTACGGCCAATTCCTTGACCTCCTTATAAGACATAACCTAACCTACACGGTATATATAATAGGATTCATTTAATAAGAAAGTGCAAAGATTAACATTGGTTAATTCCATAATGTTATCAATTTTATCTTTTATAAATAAAACAGATAAAATATTGCCAACTCATCTATAGTAATATTATAAAGCTGAAGAGTTTGTTTGTTTGGTTGAACGCGCTAATATCAGGAACTACTGGTTCGAATTGAAAAATTCTTAGTTTTGGATAGCTTATTTATCGAGGAAGGCTATAGGCTATATACCATCACGCTACGACCCACGGGGGCGACGCAGTAATCATAAACACGGGTGAAACCGCGGGCAATCTAGTTAGTGATAAAATCAGTATCCAAGTCCAAAATCAATATATATATAACTCTTCCGTTACTGAGTGACTGACAGACAACGCACATCCGAAACTACTGAACGCAAGAAGCTGAAATTTGGCATGTATGTTCCTTGGAGAGTGTAGGCGAGCACTAAGAGAGGATTTTTGAAAATTCCACCCTGAAAGGGGTGAAAGCGGTGAAACCCGATATTCACACGGGAACAGGATTTACGCGGGTGAAACCGCGGGAAAACTACTAGTCTAATATAAATACAATTTCACGCCCACGAAACAGTAAGAAGTGTTTTACACTCACATTTCGTCAACTATGCAGAAAGAAACGGCTGTATTTTTCGCGAACTCGGCAATCTCCCAGAACAAAAGTTGGTCTTTTCTTTCTTTTCGTGTGGTTAGTGGCCAGCCTGTTGTCAAGAGTTATTCAAGCCGCCCGTAGGCCTCTGACATGGCTTAACGACTGCTGTCAATTTGCCAACAACCGGGACCGACTTCTTACGTGCCCTCTGAAGCACGGAGACGCTCAGATGAAATACCACTAAGCAGTCACTCATCAATTTTTTGTTTTTTTGCTTAACCTCGCTAATCGTTTACCGATCAGTGAGTGCAACTGGCTATGAGCACCTCATAAAACAACAAAAGTTGTTCATAATAACAAGTATAATCACTCCCTGAGAGATTTTCACTATACTAAGAACAACCTTGTATACCGAACTGATATTATGTTATTTATATAGTAAATGTATGTATGTATCTTATGTGGGGGCCAGTCAGTGCAGACCGGCGACACTTCGACCCAGTGGGATCTTTTGTGTGGACACTCTCCCAATAACGACTACCATAGATGTTCGTGGCAGCCGGGACCGACGGCTTAACGTGCTCTCCGAGGCACGGAGCAGGCGATAATTGTCAATCAATACGCACATAATTTCGAAAATTCCTATAACTTCTGAAAGTCGGAGGTGCGCGACGTGGCTTCGAACCCGAGACCCTCTGCATTGCAGTTTGTTGGTCTCCGCACTGAGCTATCGCTGCTCAGTAAGTAGATAGTAAATAATCTTATCGAGGATTGCGGATTAACCTAGTTAGCGGTCATCAGATAGCTACGCGGATATTCGCTTATCATTGAAGTAAATAGCGATACGGGGTAAGCTGTAATGTGTTAGATGCCCTATTGAACTTTAAAACGTGAATGCAATCCGATCGTAACGTTTACTTAAGTGTCTATGTAACATATATACTTCTATACTAATATTATAATAATAATATTCTATCACATACACACAACACCATCTAGCCCAAACTAAGCAGAGCTTGTACTATGGGTACTAGACAATGGATAAACATACATATATACATTTTTTTTTGTAAATACATACATATTATACATAGAAACACCCAGACCAAGACAAACATCCATGTTCATGCACACAAATGTTTGACTTGTGCGGGAATCGAACCCGCGACCTCAGGCGTGGCAGTCGGTTACACTAACCACTACGCCATCGAGTCGTTAACGGACACAAAGAACATTCACACTCGGAACAACCATTTGTGGAAACACACACATTTTTGACCCGTATTCGAACCCACGACGCTCAGTGCAGTGGTTGGTGACAACTTAAACCATTACGCCATCCGTACATATAACATATCTACAGCCTTGGCCAAAAGTATTAAGCACCCCCAATATAGTTATCACACACCTGTGCTATTTGAACAATTAAACAATATTCTATATAACTGCGATACCGGTGTCATAAAACACTATTTAAGACAATAGGCGGCATTTTTTAAGCAGTCGTAAAACATCTGGTGCGTCAATAATAAAATTTTATTTTTTCCAAAATTTATTTTTAATATTTCGTCAGTTACCATTTGGAAGTCTTAGTGTAAAGACAGTGCATTTGTGGTTTTGTGAATGAATTGAGAAGAAGTTCATTTGAAAATGCCAAAACGAAACGAAATTAGTATTGAAAATCGTGTAAAAATTCAACTTTTACATGAGCAAGGCAAGACTCAAAAAGAAATCGCGAAGTTGGTGAAATGTTCGCGATGCGCCGTTCAATCTGCTATCAAACGTTTTGTTGAGACTGGCTCTCATGCAAATAAACCAAGAACAGGCAGAAAACGCGTGACTACTAGCCGTCAGGACAGAAAACTTATCCGAGAGTCTGTGAAAGATAGAAAAAAAACTTCTTCGGAGCTTGCTGTGGCTTTAACTGAAGAGACTGGACATCCCATAAGCGCACGAACTGCAAGACGAAGACTAGTAGAAGCCGGCTTAAAAGGTTGCAAAGCTAGGAAGAAGCCGTGGCTATCCGCAGATAATAAAAGAAAACGACTTGATTGGGCTCTGAGACACCAACATTTCACAGAAGAGGATTGGTCTAATGTGCTGTGGTCTGACGAATCAAACTTTGAGGTAAGTTTTTTTAGTGAAGTCTATACCACAATTACAACGATCATTGTTGTATTTGTCTTCAAACTCAAATGTTATAAAAGTTTGTAATGTGTGCTTTTTTTTGGAATCTACAGGTATTTGGAACACCAGGTGTGACGTTTGTGAGGCGACGCAAAGGCGAAGAATATCACCCAGATTGCGTAGTACCAACCATAAAACACGGCGGAGGCAGTGTAATGATTTGGGGTTGCATGGCTGCGGATGGAGTCGGCTAAATGTTTGTTTGCGAAGGTCGCATGAAGAGTGAAAAATACATTAATGTACTGGAAACTGCTCTCGTACCTTCGCTTTCGTGTATTTTTGGTGACACTAACTTAAATGGTGTGAAATTCCAACAAGACAATACTCCGTGTCACAAGTCAGCTACTACGATACGCTGGTTTACTGAAAATTGTATTGATCTGTTAGATTGGCCTGCCCAGTCCCCGGATCTAAATCCTATTATACATTTGTGGAGTATTTTGAAGAGAAAAATAAAAGAGCACTCGATAACATCAAAAACTGCTTTAAAAACGCGTTGGTGCAAGAATGGGATGCAATTTCTCCAGAGGAATGTGCGAAACTTGTACGTAGTATGCCCCACAGAGTTGCTGCTGTCATAAAATCAAAGGGTAGCCCAACAAAATATTGATGTTTTTACAATATTCTAATGGAAATAAAGTACTTTAATCATTATAATTAGTTTTATTTCTCTCTAAGCCTGAAATATGCAGTAATTTATAGGGTGCCTAATACTTTTGGCCAAGGCTGTATACTAATATTATAAATCTGAAGAGTATGATTGTTTGTTTGAACGCGCTAATCTCAGGAACTACTGGTTCGAATTGATAAAATATTTTAGTGTTAGATAGCCTATTTACCAAAGAGGGTCGTAGCGTGATGTTATATAGCCTATAGCCTTCCTCGATAAATGAGCTATCCAAGACTAAAATAATTTTTCAATTCGGACCAGTAGTTCCTGAGATTAGCGCGTTCAAACAAACAAAGAAACTCTTTAGCTTTATAATATTAGTATAGATATTTGCCCGCGGCTTCGCTCGCGTAAAAGTAGGTTATTACTTAATTATTATTTATTTATATGTCCTGTTATCAATCGGCCATTGCACTAATGAGTATGTGTATACGTCTGTATACATTTACCTGGCAATTACTGTGTCATGTTTAAGTCTAAATATATAAGCTACTAATGAATATTAACTGTATGCGTATGCGGGCTAAGACAATAGGATATTGTAATTTATAAATTATACTAGATGTGCCCGCGGTTTCACCCGCGTTTATGATTACTGCGCCGCCACCGTGGGTCGTAGCGTGATGTTATATAGCATATAGCCTCTATAAATGAGCTATCCAAAACTAAAATATTTTTTCAAATCGGACCAGTACTTCCTGACATTAGCGCGATCAAACAAATAAACAAACTCTTCAGCTTTATAATATTGGTATAGATATGTTACATGTACGGATGGCGTAGTGGTTTAAGTTGTCGTGACCAACCACTGTACTGAGGGTCGTGGGTTCGAATACGGGTCAAAAATGTGTATTTTCCACAAATGGTTGTTCCGAGTGTGAATGTTCTTTGTGTCTGTTGTTTGAATGTTTGTAAAGTCCCCCGCGACAGGAATTATTCTTAATGCGGGAGTTGTATTGAAAAACAATTAAAATAATAATTGTGTATGACTTGCTAGTACAGTTATAAACTATGCTGAACTTTGACTCAATTATTCACAAATCATTTACTCATATAAATATATAAAGCTAGCTGACCCACGCAACTTCGTCTGCATCACATAAGAGAATTTTCGCCGAATCTGCAACATTTTTCATTGATGCTCCGCTCCTATTGGTCGTAGCGTGATGTTATGTAGCTTATAGCCTTCCTCGATAAATGGGCCATCCAACTAGCTAAGATTTTTAAATTCACACCAGTAGTTCCTGAGATTAGCGCGTTCAAACAAACAAACTCTTTAGCTTTATAATATTAACTAGTATTTCGCGTGGTTGCGCGGAGGGGGGGAAAATCAGAGAGCTTGATTTTTTCTCACCCTTAAAAGTTACCAGGGTTTTAGGAAGATTTTGTTCGAGAACGACTCCCGTAGATATCACCGTTTTCAAGATCCGATGGGGTACCACCACCAAGAGCTGATCTTCCAAAGGTCAGGCATTTTTCAAGGTTTTCTGAACGATTCTCTATACGACGCTATATTTACTTATTTCCAACGACTCCCCCTTATATGACTTCAATTTCTCTAAATCAGTCAGTCAGAGATTGAGGGATAATTTAACTTTGTATTATATGAATGAATGAATTATTATAGATGTTGAGTTATTACAACGATATTTTATTATTATTTCTTTACTTGCAATAATAATACTTAGATACCTAATATTGTCTTCTATTTACGCGAATATTATTCATTGAAATTAAACTGCTATATACGGATTTTATCGCGTTGTTTATTTGACACTTTATTACTAAATTTTGTAAATTGTTACACTACTACTACTATTAAACTTTACTAATTTTTAAGCTAATTGAATTATTATTAAAACTATTTAGATTTAATTTAATTTTACACTTTCCCCGACGTTTTGGTTGCTTTTCAGCAGCCATGGTCTATGGGTATATAGGTATGAGCTTGTACTACGTGTACTAGACAATGGATAAACATACATATATACTTTTTTTTTGTAAATACATTCATATTATACATAGAAACACCCAGACCAAGACAAACATCCATGTTCATGCACACAAATGTTTGACTTGTGCGAGAATCGAACCCGCGATCTCAGTCGTGGCAGTCGGTTACACTAACCACTACGCCATCGAGGCCGACTTTTCTCACTCTGATAAGAGACCCGTGCCCAAAAGTGGAACAGCTTATACAAGGCTGTTATTATCATTACATGACTCTAAAAACATCTAACAAAACATAAATCTCCTGGTTTTAAGTGTGATATAAAAATAAACAGTTTTTTTTTTCAATATTAGTCGTTTACAAACAAAATATGGCAGACGTACTTACATTACCGTTTATAAACAATGTCACGGTCAATAGTTACCGTCTTCGTTACCGTCGTGTTGTGAATTCGGTAGTTATTTAAAATGGCCGGTTTTAAGTCGTAAGTTTGGCTGCACGGATGACGTATTTGTTTGAGCGGTTGCGTTGCCATTGCAACTGAAAGAAAGAAAGAAAGAAATATATTTGTATTTGTATTTTCACAATAGAATAAAATATAAATTACAACATGTCACAGAAGAATGGACGAGGAAAGCCTGACTAAGAAAGTTTATAAGGCTAGTGTGAATGGAACAGTCGCAAGAGGAAGACGTAGGCGAACGTTTCTTGATCAGATCGGAGGCGTTCTGGACAAAGGCCAGGTTAAGAGCACCTTGAACCGACGGGCGTGTATGAGGAATGTGATGAAAGTGAAGGAAGCCAGAGAAGTGTGTCAGGATCGAAATGGAAATCCGTGGTCTCTGCCTACCCCTCTGAGAAACAGGCGTGAATCTATGTATGTATGTATGTCACAGATAAAACACCCTCACAACTCACAACCTCAAACACCTCAATTAGATTATTAAATCGTAATAAGTAATAATATAATCATTAAAATGTTACTTTTATGTACTATTGACTTGAGCGACGGTTGACCATTTCAGAAAAAATTTCGCTTGCACATGTTGACTTTAAGTGACTCCGCCCTCCGCCCGACCAAGTGTTGGCTTTTTTTACGTGGTGGGAATGCACGACGCATACCGCTCCGCGGGGGCGGGCGGAGGGGTTATGTCGGACTCGCCGGGGTAAAATAAGATGTTAAGATGATAAAGTACCTCCCGGAATACCGACTAAACCTACCACGGTGTTCCTCGACAAAACCACTATCGACGGGGCCGCGCGAATCACTTTCGCATGCGGTCGCGACCCCGCCGAGGTTTCGGCCCGCCGTATGAAACACGAAAGACCTACCCTAAAGGCACTTCTACTACTCCCTACTGTCCCCCCTAGAGGGGAGACGGACTCAACACAGAGGCGCGCGTGGAAACACGCACGCCGCCTCTCGGACCTGGTGCTGAACGGATGGCGGGCAGGCCCACAAAGCCCGCCACCCCCAGGTCAAACCTCAGGGTGGCTGGAGGTCGTCCCGCGCCCTCCGGCGCCCGGCTCTGCGGTTGGGGAGAGGGTTCAAACGCTCCCTCTCCCGCTCCGCCGCCTCCTTGATGGAAATGAATTCCTCACAAAAGGAGGCGACGGCGTTCCACGACCTCTCACTCCGGACCATAGACTGAACTACGTGAGGGCGCCATGGCGCCTCTCCAGCCACTCCTCAAACACGGGACTTACCGCCACGATCGTGGCGTGCCCGGACCAAGTGTTGGCCTGCTATGCGATTTTAACCTTAGGAGTGGTAATCCGTCGCTCAAGTCGATAGTACTTAAATATTTTAGTTTTAACGAATTAATTCTCCTTATTGTGCGCGGATAGTATGGTTATATTACAATAAATCTAACATTATTGCCTTTATTGCATCAAAAACCTTATTGCCTTGAATTATGATACATTTTCGTTTATTTCAGCTGTTTAATAAATGGGTGACTATAATTTAATTCGTTTTAGTTATTTTAGGGATAAAAAAATACCTATATTAAAAATTGCTAAAATTGATTCAGCAGCCGGTTTTGAACAAACTACTTTCAGGATGTGCGTTCATTATGTTACGTCTTGTATACAGAACAGTAGTATGGAGACCAAATTAGGTACCTGCGTCAACAATTGTTGCAGTTGATATTGCAACGCTGGTATTCTCGCAGGAATATATATATACAGGGTGTCCCAAAAATCAACGTCAAGCCGAAAACGGATGACGGGCCAAGGGATGGTGGTTCTCAAAAAAATATGAAAAAATAATTTTTTGCTGCACTCTAAAAATTATAGCCATTTAAAAAAAAATGAGGAAATTAACACCTTGTTATGATTTTTCAAGTACTATGACTACAAAATGTTTACTTAGCTTAATTATTTTAGTGAGGATTTGTTACTGAATAATGCTAGTATACATTACAATTCAAAATTTGAACACAACTATCTTCATTTCAGAGGAAATATCCCTAATATGCCCAAACATGTACTCAAAATTATTACATTATTCAACTTTAAATGGCCGTGCTGAAAAAAAAATGTACTACGCCATTTCAGCACGTGGCATCAAAAGATGGCGCATTTAATGGGCTTTCTAAAATGCTATAACACTTACTACATTTTATCCTAATTATGGATTTTTTTTCTAAAACAACTTGGATTTATGCTTCTAATGCGATGCATATTTTATTTAAAGCTTACTTAAATTAAAGTAAGACAGTACAAGTTTGGGTGAAACAGATTAGGACGCCACTTCAACGTGTGAGAGTGAAAGAGATAGCAAGCCTGAGCATCATCAACAGCACGAGTTAGAGTGAAACGGAGAGAGACGCCACTTCAACGTGTTAGTGAGAGTGTGAGTGAAAGAGATAGCAAGCCTTAGCATCATCTACGGCATGAGTTAGAATGAGACGGATAGAGACGCCACGAGTGAAAAAGATAGCAAGACCGGATCATCTGCGCACGAACTGCAATACTTCAGTACGTTACGTTATTTCGTTTACTGCGCATCGTTCTGTATTCCTTCGTGTCGTTTTCGTACTTACTAACTTTGGCTTTGCTTATTGGACTTGATTACGTGCTACTTGGATTTGATTTGTGATTTGACCGTTTGTGACTAACTTGGCTTTCTTTTGGACTATCGTCATCGCTGACCGTGTAATTGTGTGTATTCTATGATCGCCACCATGCCGCTTCGATACACAGCACAGGAGTATGCAAACATGCATCTCATTTATGGAGAGTGCAGGTGCAACGCTAATGCTGCAGCTCGACTCTATCGTGAGAGATACCCCAATTCTGAGCGTCATCCGGATCATAGAGTATTTATTAATCTGCACCGATCACTCTCAGAAGGCCGATTTCCTAATCAAATGTTCAGTACAGGAAGATCCAGCATTCCATACGAGGAAGAAGTTTTAGCAGCAGTCGCAGAAGACACGAGTGTCTCAGTACGAGGACTTGAGACAAGCATAGGAGTGCCGAAGAGTACAGCACACCGGATTTTGCAGCAAAACCAGCTCCACCCGTACCATGCGCAACGAGTTCAATCTTTATCACCTCAAGATTATCCTGCAAGGGTTGCGTTTTGTGAAACGATGTTACAAAGACACCGAGAAGACCCCCACTTCCTGGATAAAGTACTCTGGACGGATGAGTCAACTTTTAAGAAAGATGGCTACTTAAATCTACATAATGTGCATGAGTGGCACGTGGAAAACCCACATTTAATGCGAGAAGATCGGTCACAATATCGCTTCAAAGTAAACATGTGGACCGGTATTCTGAACGGTAGAATTATTGGACCTTTCGAACTCCCAGACACCTTAACCAGTGAGGCTTACTTAGACTTTTTACAAAATCATCTACCAGATTTATTGGAAGACGTGCCACTCAACATTTACGTAGGTATGTGGCTCCAACAAGATGGCTGCCCTGCGCACTATGCTCGCTCAGTAAGGGAATTTCTTAACCAAGTATATCCGGATAGGTGGATCGGTCGGTCTGGTACGATCTCGTGGCCGGCCCGATCACCAGACTTAAACCCCATTGATTTCTTTTACTGGGGAGCAGTGAAGGATCAAGTTTACTCTAAGCCTATCGCAAACGTAGAGGAACTGCGCCAAAGAATTGCGGGGGCCGCTGAATACATCAATTCAAGAAGTTTTACTCGTAAAATAAAGCGTTCGTTTTTAAAGAGATGTAGGGCATGCATTGAAGCTGAAGGCAAACAATTTGAATATTTATTGTAACAAAATAAAATGAACTGTTGATTTGAATGGTTGAATTTTTATTTCAAATTGAACACATAATGATTCACAATGACCAAAGGAATCTAATATGGTTTATCAATAAATTAGGTATTTGCCCTATTCACAGTAGCTTCGCAAAACAGTGTCACTAGTAGTTTTTACCTGACTGCCATAAAAGAGGGTTATGTATAACACTAATTTGTTTCTTAGAGGGAAACTAGATGTCATTACCAACATTTTTGAGTAAAACAAAAAAGGTTAGACCCGAGTTGTTTTAGAAAAAAAATCCATAATTAGGATAAAATGTAGTAAGTGTTATAGCATTTTAGAAAGCCCATTAAATGCGCCATCTTTTGATGCCACGTGCTGAAATGGTGTAGTACATTTTTTTTTCAGCACGGCCATTTAAAGTTGAATAATGTAATAATTTTGAGTACATGTTTGGGCATATTAGGGATATTTCCTCTGAAATGAAGATAGTTGTGTTCAAATTTTGAATTGTAATGTATACTAGCATTATTCAGTAACAAATCCTCACTAAAATAATTAAGCTAAGTAAACATTTTGTAGTCATAGTACTTGAAAAATCATAACAAGGTGTTAATTTTCTCATTTTTTTTTAAATGGCTATAATTTTTAGAGTGCAGCAAAAAATTTTTTTTTCATATTTTTTTGAGAACCACCATCCCTTGGCCCGTCATCCGTTTTCGGCTTGACGTTGATTTTTGGGACACCCTGTATATTAAATATTTCTATACAAAATAATAATAATATTCTACCACATACGTACAACACCATCTAGTCCAAACTAAGCAGAGCTTGTACTATGGGTACTAGACAATGGATAAACATACATATATACATTTTTCTTTGTAAATACATACATATTATACATACAGTATGTGAGCAAACTACAACAGATAAACAACAACCGCCACATACTACATCACCAAACAAAACGTTTTATTTGGGATCAATAAAATTAATCTACAATGATTTGATGGTGATAATGGGTGTTTTTGGTACACACAGTAACTCATCAACCTAGACTGTTTGGACTTTCAACTATTAGAAGTTGAACGATGCGAATCGTGCGAGAGAGTACGTTATATTTTTGTTATTTTGTCTCAATCACGCTGAACGGGCCGCGGCCGTTGCCGCACGCGCTAGTGTACCGTGATGGGTCTATACCACTATGCACTGTCCCTTTCCGACAATTCTCTATTTTGTATGTAGCATAATTATGCGTATATAGGGTGTCTAACTTGATGTGTAGCCGTGTGTACAACACAATAACAATTCGGCTGCGTATTCCATCGGGCAGTATTCTCTTCGTTCCACATAATCCTACATATTATACTAATATAAGATTTTGCCCGCAGCTTCGCTCGCGTAAATGTAGATTGGGTCTTAGGTAAGGTTAGTAACAGTACTTTTTTCTGGGTAAAAGCACCGTGACAACTTGTATGCGAAATTTCATGATGAACGGTCAAGTAGTTAAGGTTGAAAGCGTAACAAACAAACTCACATTCGCATTTATAATTTTAATTAGGATTTTAGGCGGTTTATCAATTTAACATGACGTGTAATTGTGGGGGAGGTCAGGATCCCTGCGACTCATCCGTCAGCCACTGACGCCTTGACAATCAGGTTTTTTAAAATGCAATGCCAGGTCGTTATTTCATAAGTATAATTTCCTATCCCGCACTTAAAATAAAGTTGGGGAAATGCATTTTAAAATACCTCTCTATAACTAAAAACCAGCCTTTCTTACTTCGCTGGCTCAACTACCCAAAGTGGATCTTGGCCTCCGACATTAAAGTACGCCATTCTTTCCTATTTTGTGCCAAGTCAGACCAATCGTCGTCATCTCTTTTCAAAACCAGACATTTTACCAAATATCCCATTCGTGACTTGTACCGCAACACGCATAAGTGCCGCGACCTTAAGTCAACAAGGCTATCTGCGCATGCGCATGATTTAGAAAACACTAGACGAGCTAAACGCTAGAAGAACTACTTATCTAATGATTACACTGTGTCTGTGTTGTTTATTGTGTATCCTTTTTTTATTTAACTGCTTGGATTGCATAGTGGTCGCCTCGCCAGTGTCGCTACGCCAAATGTTGTGGGTTCGAAGCCCGTATGGAACAAGAAAAATGTGATCCAAAAATAATTGTTCCGAGTCTGGGTGTTCTTTGTGTCCGTTGTTTTAATGTTTGTAAAGTCTCCCGAGATACAGGAATTATTCCCAGTACGAGAGTAGTCTTTTCAGAATGTAATATGCGGGCAATACTTAAAAAACCGGACAAATGCGAGTCGGACTCGCCCACCGAGGGTTTCGTACAAATTTGTAGGTACGACGCTGTTTTTTATAATTTAATTACAAATATATAGTTTTCAAGCAGCGATAGCTCAGTGGGGAGACCAACAGACTGCAATGCAGAGGGTCTCGGGTTCGAACCCACGTCGCGCACTTCTGACTTTCGGAAGTTATATGACTTTTCGAAATGATGTGCGTATTAATTGACAATTATCGCCTGCTCCGTGCCTCGGAGAGCACATTAAGCCGTTGGTCCCGGCTGCCATGAACATCTATGGCAGTCGTTATTGCGAAAGTCAGTACCCTCTAATATCCTGACACTGGTCTAGCCTAAGGGTATCGTTAGCCTTCGGGTTGCGGAGGTCAGGTGGCAGCCGCTCCGTGTAAAAACTGATATCCAGTCAAATCCGGTTAGACCAGAAAAGCCGACCCCAAGTGACTTGGGAATAATAAAGGCTAAGAGAGAAGAATATAGTTTTAGATATTTTCGTATACTTGTTGTATAAGATGGTATTACTTGCCAAATTTCATAGTTCTAGGTCAGCGGAAAATACCCTATAAATTTTGATTCCCTTGAGAGTGTCGAAATATACGTTTTCTGCGGCATAAACGGCCGTTTCTTTTTCGTTAACTTAGTAGTTTTATTTTTTCACAGCGTCAAGAGACTGTAGGCCTGAGTATATCGTTTTAATTTCAACTCGATATCTTTACGCGTTCTCGAGATAAAGGGTCTTGACAGAGTTCTATCCTAAGGCGCGCATCTCTGACTTTTCGAAGTTATGTGCGTATTAAATAGTTAATTATCACTCGATTTAACGGTGAAGGAAAACATCGATAGGAAACCTGAATGTCTAAGAGTTCTCAATTATGTTCTCGAAGATATGTGAAGTCTACCAACCCGCACTGCGCCAGCGTGGTGGACTATGGCCTAACACTTTTCACACTGAGATGAGGCCCGTGCCCAGCAGTGGGACAGTTTAATACACGGCTGCTATTATTAAAATTATAATAGGTATACCAAACATACGTATTATCAATAGACAAAGGCCAACATGTTTTTTTTAATAATGTAATCTATAGATTGTTTTAATTATAGAAATAACGAGGATGTTGTTTTTATAGCTAAATGACTGAATCCTATTTTTATGTTTATCATGATATCAATTTACATTTAAAAAAACTTGGTGATTTAAAAGAGTGACCATGAGTTTCTTGCCCGTTCTTGTCATGAGCCCTACACCCTTGCTTCGCTGAACGTGGCAGTAAATGTAAATACGCAGAAAAAATTTGTGTAACTTTGACATTCATAAGTGTTAAAGTCAAGTCAAGTCAAGTCAAAAATCATTTATTCATTTAGGTCACAAAGTAACACGTTAATATATAGGTTAGTAAGTTTACTAAGTTACTGAAGCTACATTTACGTTAGTTGCTAGGTTCAGGCAAAGGGCCACTCTTTTAAATCCCCAATTAAATACCTTGTAACCTAATCTGAATAAATTTATTTTGAATAAGTACATATTTATAAAAACATTAAATAAACAATACCTATTGAATATTCTCTAAACTGACTTAAATGATGATGCATAGCACACGTTTTCATAACATCGAATATGCGCGTGATCTTGACCTCGACGCTCACTGTCAGATCGCGTAGGAGTAAAAGAGATACAAGACTACAGACGGTCATTAGCGCTTTTTAGATAGAATAACATCACATATATACACCTCGATGGCGTAATGGTTAGTGTAACCGACTGCCACGCCTGAGGTCGCGGGTTCGATTCCCGCACAAGTCAAACATTTGTGTGCATGAACATGGATGTTTGTCTTGGACTGGGTGTTTCTATGTATAATATGTATGTATTTACAAAAAAAAAGTATATATATATGTTTATCCATTGTCTAGTACCCATAGTACAAGCTCTGCTTAGTTTGGGCTAGATGGTGTTGTGTGTATGTGGTAGAATATTATTATTATCTATGCTAATATTATAAAGCTAATGAGTTTATTTGTTTGATTGAACGCGCTAATCTCAGAAACTACTGGTTCGAATTGAAAAGTCTTTTAGTGTTGGATAGCCCATTTATCGAGGAAGACTATAGGCTATATAGCATCACGCAACGAGCAAAAACGGGGATAGTTCTCTTATGTGAAGCAGACGGAGTTGAGCGGGTCAGCTAGTCTCACGACTGTATCCCCAAAGGTAGATAGAGGTGTTATACACCAACTTTTCTCCAGATATACTTTAGGTCCCACTTAAAGGTGCGAAAACTCGCGACCTCACACGTGGCAGTCGGTTAAACTAACCACTACGCTATCGAGTTCGTAGTGAAAGTAGTCTATGTCCTTCGTCAGGTTTTAAACTATATCTGTACCAAATTTCATCAAAATCGGTTGAGTGGTTTAGCCGTGAAAAGGCAACAGACAGACAGACTTACTTTCGAATTTATAATATAAGGTAATATTTTAAAATTCCCATTTTCATAATTCCAGTATGGCAGACAACACATTGAAGTCGCCAAGAAGGTGGCTCGGAGTGACAGTTCTGATGAAGAAGAGGATCCACCTATACCTGATGATAAGCCACCGTCAGCCATCATCAAGGAGAACGGCAGTCTTAACGGTAAGACCTCAGAACTGATTTGAGTTACTTCCAGGTTTCTTCATAGGCTCAACCTTTTGCTTGATTCTATATAAAAATATCAGCCCTGTATTAAACTGTTCCACTGTTGGGCACACAGTCCACGACGCTGGCCCAGTGCGGATTGACACAGGTACTTCACATATCTTCGAGAACGTTATGTTGAACTCAGATATGCATGTTTACTCACGATGTTTACCGTCACCGTTAAAGCCAGAGATTATTAACTATTAAATTCGCACACAACTTCGAAAAGTCAGAGATGCGCCTTGGGATCGAACTCGAGACCAACGGTCACCCATAAAGCTATCCCTTTTGTTTTTAATTCGGGATATGCTCTGACGCATACAACTCCGCGGGGCGACGGAGAGGTTATGTCGGACTCACCGAGGGAAAGATAGCCCGCTAATACCGACTAAACCTACCACGGTGTTCCTCGACATAACCGCAATCGGCGGGGCCGCGCGAATCGCTTTCACATGCAATGGCGACACCACTGAGGTTTCGGCCGTATGAAACGGCAGGCCAGGAACCCACGTCGCGCACCTCTGACTTTCGGAAGTTATATGACTTTTCGAAATGATGTGCGTATTGATTGACAATTATCGCCTGCTCCGTGCCTCGGAGAGCACGTTAAGCCGTCGGTCCCGGCTGCCATGAACATCTATGGCAGTCGTTATTGGGAAAGTCAGTACCCTCTAATATCCTGACACTGGTCTAGCCTTAGGGTATCCTTAGCCTTTGGGTTGCGGAGGTCAGGTGGCAGCCGCTCCGTGTAAAAACTGATATCCAGTCAAATCCGTTTAAACTAAAAAAGCCGACCCCAAGTGACTTGGGAATAATAAAGGCTAGGGAGAAGAAAAGAGTTTCTATCGAATTGGAAGCAATAAATATTTTTTTATTTTGTTTGATTTCTATACAGGCTGCTAGTCTTTTTATAGAACCTTAAAAACCTACTAACGCGTACCAAAGATCTGTTGGAGGGAGAGGACAGGTCTCATACAAATTTGTTTGATTTGGTTGTCTAAAATGACAACTCTCGCACTAGGATTAATTCCTGTGTCGCGGGGGACTTTACAAACATTCAAACAACAGACACAAACATCCAGACTCGTAACAACTATTTGTGGATCACACAAAGTTTTGTCCTGTGTGTGATTCGAACCAACAACATTCGGTGCAGTGGCGAGAGGCCGCTTAAACCACGACGCAATTCGTACCATTGTCATTGAACCCGAGACCTCGTACAGCAGTGCCAGGCAGAGGTGGCGATAAAAAGTCTGGAATAATACGAACCTCGTGTGGAATTTTTTTACCTAAGTATGACAGTGATTTAAGTTAAATAGTTTTGCCATTGTTACAAATGGCCGTGCGTCATACATTGTTCAGAGATTGTATATTTTATTCAATTTTGTGACGTGATATGGTAAAAATACCTATATGCATTTCAAAGTCAAAAGTCCAATAACACTTATTAATTTAGGTCACAAAGTAACACATGTGAACGTCAAAGTTGTTTAATTTAAGTCACAAAGTAACACTTATGAATGTCATAGTTAGGTTTGCTAAGTTACTGAAGGTACATTTAGGTTAGTTGCTAGGTTCAGGCAAAGGGTAGAGCCTATGAGAAGATGCCTGCAAGAAACTCACGGCCACTCATTTAAATCGCCAATAATAATAACTAGCGGTCCCCTAGTGGTCAAAATTCGACCAAAATTCCTAATTGGTTTCTGTTTTTCTTTATTACATATAAATAAGGTATAGGTAACCATAGTTACAATGAATTGTACGACGTCAGACGAACAATGCCGAAATACTACAAACGCAATTCGACTGCGTGTGTCAAATGCATGGTTGTGTGCGTGTAGTGTTTTTTTCATTAATTTAATGTATTTCTAATGCATATTTTATATAAATATTAGGATTCGCCCCTCCTTCTCCATATAAACTTTAACTGTGCCAAATTTCATACTCTGTCCGCGCAATTTTCGTAAAATGGCGTACAAGGTTTTTGCTTCACGTATTAATATATAGATTATATTTAAGAATAATTAAGTGAAGTCTTTTAATTATTTAACACAAATAATAAGAAAACAATTATTTTTATCTATATCACAATGTAACAATATTAAATATTGTTTTTCTCTTAACAAGAAATACTCAATACCAGCCCGGTGTTAGGTAGTTGGTGATGTTAGACATCCTCGTGCCTCGGAAAGCACGTAAAGCCGCTAGTCCTGCGCCTGATCTCTCTCCGGTCGTGTCGGATTATCCGTCCCATCGGATCATGAGGGTTAGGGAACAGAGCGTGCACTTGTGTTTGCGCACATACTTGTGCACTATAATATCTCCTGCGCGAGTCTTCTTTAAGATTGACCGCCGTGACCGAAATTCGGTCTGGAAGACATTATTATAATTGTCAGTTTATTGTCCTTTGTTGCTGCGTTGCTGTATTGTGTTTGTAACCTGTAATAACAATGTGTCCTGGATAAATAAATTAATAAATAAAATTATGGATATTCTAATAGTATTGTTGTCTCTCTCCCCAGGTACGAAGATGACAGTGATAGAACGACATGAGATCCTGGGTCCATCGCCAGAGTTGAACTATAAGCGGAGCTCCAGCCAGGAGAGGGTCCAGAACGGGCACAGACCTGACCAGGCCAAAGGAGAAGTATGTAGCTACTCACCCTCACGACTATATCCCCAAAAGGGATGGTATTTTTTTTTTTGAGTTATGCCGACATGCGCTGAAATCATGCAGGCTCGCAAGAATACCAGCGTTCTGGTTACAACAAAATTGCTGACGCAGGACCTCATTTGTTCTTTTTATACTTTTTGGTTGTGTTTCCTGTTACAATATGAGTGTGGAAAATGCGTGGCATCTATATATTGTCGGCCTCGATGGCGTAGTGGTTAGTGTAACCGACTGCCACGCCTGAGGTCGCGGGTTCGATTCCCGCACAAGTCAAATATTTGTGTGCATGAACATGGATGTTTGTCTTGGTCTGGGTGTTTCTATGTATAATATGTATGAATTTACAAAAAAAAAAGTATATATGTATGTTTATCTATTGTCTAGTACCCATAGTACAAACTCTGCTTAGTTTGGGCTAGATGGTGTTGTGTGTATGTGATAGAATATTTTTATTATTATTAATTATCCATTTTTTCTAACATAACACTGTAAACTTCATGTCGCAATTACGCGTTATTTTTTTCAGTCGATAAAACATGAAAAATTTTCGAGCTATTCAATAATTATTACACATAATATATTTATATGGTATGTGTAATTGAGGTGCTCACAATATTTAAATTAATGTTGATAGGTACTCTAATCTAGATTAAGAAAATTGTGTAACTGTTTTCTCTAATAAAATAAAAATAAAATAATACCAACTCTCTTTTCCAGAACAAAATCGATTTCCATCTATCGAATTGCCTGGACCTGGTCAAGGCTGGAATGGAGTCCATAATTGAAGACCAGGTCACGTCAGTCTTCGAGGCCGAAGAGTTGCGAAGTTGGAACCTACTCACAAGGACAAACAGGTATAACCAAGGCAAACCGCTAGGCACAAACTTACTCCAGACTCCGTGCTGCCACAAAGAATTTCTTTACAGAAAAAATTAAATACGCTTTGTCCGGGAACCAAACTTGAGACCACAAACAGTTGTATTAACGCTCGCACGCTCGCGAAAATATAAGTTAAATTAGGTAAGAAACAGTACCCACTTCTGGATATAAGGTACCCTATGTCCTATTATATACCCCCGACAACGTGTATGCAAAATTTCATGATGGTCGGTCGAGTAGTTATGGCGTGAAAGCGTAACTAACAAACAGACAAACTCACATTCGCATTTATAATATTAGTAAGGTTTCCGGATATCAAATCTGATACTTCAAGCTGTCGTTTACAACCGCTGCACTACCAAGACATTCTGTTCTTTGTATAGACATTTTTTCATTCAATGTCAATAATAATTCAGTTTTCTTTTAGAATATATTCGTACTCTAAATAGAGATTTTAAAACCCTAACTTATTAAAAAATATATATATTAAAAGTCAGCGATAGCCCAGTGGGAGACCGTTAGACTGCCATGCAGAGGTCTCGAGTTCGATCCCAAGGCGCGCATCTCTGACTTTTCGAAGTAATGTGCGTATTAAATAGTTAATTATCGCTCGCTTTAACGGTGAAGGAAAACCTGCATGTCTGAGAGTTCTACATAATGTTCTCATAGATATGTGAAGTCTGCCACACCGCACTGGGGCGGCGTGGTGGACTATGGCCTAACCGTTCTCACACTGACAACAGCCTCGTGCCCAGCAGTGGGACAGCTTATAAACAGGACTGATATCTATATATTAATACGTGAAGCAAAAACTTTGTGCCCCTTTTTACGAAAATTGTGCGGACGGAGAAATATGAAATTTGGCACAGTTAAAGTTTATATGGAAAGGGCAAATCCTAATATTTATATAAAATATGCATTAGAAATACATTATATTAATGGAAAAACACTACACGCACACATCCATGCATTTGACAGAATCGCGTTCGTAGTATTTCGGCATTGTTCGGCTGATGTCGTAGAATTCTTCGTAACTATGGTTACATATGTATGTGTAGTAGGCGACTAAATGAAATGTGATTATAAGGGTATATAGTTCTAGATAAAACCTTAATAACTATCAAACATAAAATTTAAATCAATTATGGTCGACTTTCGACCACTTGGCAACCGCTAATTATTATTATTGGTTAATTCTATTCCGAGATTTTCTGTCAAGAAATTCTTAGGAGCAGCACTGAATCTTTGTCCTCGAATTAACTGTGACCTAAACAAAGCCGGTAAAATAGTAGGTGCAAAATACCTACTATATACACAGTGATGTTATGTTATATTTAAAAGCTTATTTGAAATTTTTCTTGTATACTTTCTCTCTATTATCCAAGCCCTCTTTGCTTCGCTTGTGGTCCAGTAGTTCTAGAGATTTGTTGCATATTATGTAATAGGCAAACATACATTATGCTTAGTATATAACGATCATTCATAGCTGGTATATATATAGCGTGTAACAGAAAACTGTGGTCATCATTTTAAGTATTGCCTCTAGATTTAAATCATAGATGCGTACTACCTTTACAGACACCTTTCTGTACGTTAAGTTGTCAGAACACAATGTCAAGATGACATCTGAATTAAAAATATTATAATAATAATATTCTATCACATACACGCAACACAATCTAGCCCAAACTAAGCAGAGCTTGTACTATGGGTACTAGACAACGGATAAACATACATATATATCTTTATATTTTTTACATATTATACATAGACACACCCAGACCAAGACAAACATCCATGTTTATGCACACAAATATTTGACTTGTGCGGGAATCGAACGCGACCACAGGCGTGACAATCGTTGACACTAACCACTATGCCACCGAGGCCGACAATATAATAATTAAAATATTAAAATTTAATTTATATATTATAGTTTTACCTGATGGTAAGTGGTCACCGTAGCCTATGGACGCCTGCAACACCAGAGGCGTCACTTGCGCGTTGCCGACCCTTTAGGAAAGGAAGTGAGAAGGGGAGGGAGCGGGAAGGGGGAAAGAGGGTAATTAGGCATCCGGCACTCTCACTCACCGAACGAAACAACAGTAGGAATACTGGTATTTCATGTCAATATTTTGTGAGAGGGGTAATACTTCCCCGGTCGAGCCGGCCCATTCATGCTGAAATCAGCGAGGCTCTACTACACACTCCGGGCTGCTACTATAAATTTTTCAGAAAACTCATGTAATTTTTGTTGGCTCTACCGAGGATTCGAACCCGGAACCTATAGCACAGCAGTCGAATACAAAGCCCATCTTGAGACAGTTAAATTATAATTTCATAATTATCTGCGTATTAATAAATGAGTTCCGTACTCAAAAGTGGGACAGTTTAATACAGGGCTGGTATATTTATTATCAACTAGATGTGCCCGCGGTTTCACCCACGTTTATGATTATTACGTCGCCCCCGTGAGACGTAGCATGATGTCATATAGCCTATAAACTTCCTCGATAATTAAGCTATCCGACAATAAAATAATTTTTCAATTCGAACCAGTAGTACCTGAGATTAGCGCGTTCAACCAAACAATCAAACTCTTGAAAGAGAAAATAAAGAAAAACAGGATTTTATTTTTGCACCATCACGACATGCATCAATTATTAAAATGTAGGTATAACAAAAATATAGTAGTAAAAATACAGAGAATCTTTAAACAATTAAAATGTTATTTGTGTGCAGATGCATGTCCCACCTGACATGACGGCACAAAAATATCGGTGATGCTCTTCAGCTTTATAATATTTGTATAGATACATGACTGACCACATATTTCAGTTACACGCTTTATATTTCATTCTTCTTGTTTCGCATCCTTGTCTTCTGCTAAATCCTGCTAAGCGTTTATGTACAGAAGAATTTATATGTCAATTTTATTTGCAGACTTCATGGAAGTAATGAAAAGTTAGTATGATTATGTATTGTGCACTCACTTTAATTAGGATGTAAATCACGGATGTTGGTGCACTCTACATCCTTAACCGTTAACGCGGCAACATCCTTTCAACATCCTTATATTTTATACACGTTTATTTCATGCATTCTTTACAGTAAATCGATGACGCTTATTTCAGGGGCTCTTTACATCCTTGTTGGTCACTGAACACTCTTTAAAATCCTTATATTTTAACGTTTGTATCACATATTCTTAATTGCAAGCCACGGTTGTTATAAGTCTACATCCTTAACCGTGACCGTGGAACATCCTTGCGAGCAGGTCGCACCAACATTTCCTATACCTGTGAACCCAATCTTAAATATCATACATGTCGTAGGTTTAATAAGCAGCCCACGGTTAAGGGCGTGGTCGACACTTTCGCATTAAAAGGTTTACTTGTACATTCTAATTCGTATTCATACCCTAAAATGTTTTTAATCTTTTAGAAAATCTAGCATACGACCCGCTTTGTTACCGATCATCTTAAACCATGTACCGGGTATATTAGCTGCGTTTTGCCGTCTCTTCGAATCGCAGATGTTAGACATTGATGTTGAGAGTACTGTACATCCTTAACCGTGATTGCGAAACATCTTTATGATTTTGAATAAGGGGATAAAGATTAATTATCGTCCCCTGCTAACAGCACAACGCATTCTTAAGGATGCTAGTACCCTCACTGCAGGCACATAGCACAAGTTTGTTTGTCTGTCGATCATATAAAATAAAATATAAAGATACTTACCCGTTCGAGCTTGTGCTGAAGCAAGAATCCTTTTTACCCTTAACCATTTCCTTACTTGCATATATCATTTTTTAAAACTTAACACCTCACCGCGGAGCACGCTTATTACCATACTTTTGATTTAAAACAACGTCTACATCAGTGTAACATCAAGCAAATTTTACATCCTAATCCGTGATTCTAGTAAGAAAAAGGATGTAGTTCATCTTTTGACAGGGTTAATTTAGTGAATATAATGCGACTGCCACGTCATTACCCGGCAATGCAATGCAATAAATTAGTAATTGCCTGCACAATATGGACCCTTTCTTAACATCCTCCTACCTCCTTAGGATGTATACTGTGTTTAAGGGACAGCATACCAAAAACTGAAATAGTAGCTTTAGAACATTATTCTGAGTTAAAAATCGTTGAAATTTTCTTCAGCAAAAATAAATTTTCGTGCTATTTTTCAGACTGTGAGTGATAACATAATGCAAAAACCATCCATTTTATTACATAAAAAGAAAACCACTTTTTCTAAAATACAGCAATGTAACAGTAAAAAACAGTGAATGGAACAGTCGCAAGAGGAAGACCTAGGCGAACGTTTCTTGATCAGATCGGAGGCGTTCTGGACAAAGGCCAGGTTAAGAGCACCTTGAACCGACGGGCGTGTATGAGGAATGTGATGAATGTGAATGAAGCCAGAGAAGTGTGTCAGGATCGTAGCAAATGGAAATCCGTAGTCTCTGCCTACCCATCTGGGAAACAGGCGTGAATCTATGTATGTATGTATGTAGCAATGTAATTGAATCATCGTGAATTAAACTAGTCAGCTGTTTCTGCGCGCGGAGCGCAGAGGTCATACCCCGAGCCGTGCGTTCTATTGGAAACAATCCATTGCGTACCGCGTTATAATGATAATTAACAAAAATATTAATCTTTTTTTGATGATAAATAAATGTTTGTTTCGAGATTCTTATAAGAGGAATATAAGAAAGGAATGAATATCCTTCATATAAGAGGAAATACCTATAGAAAGAAGTCTTGCTCAAGTTTTCAGAACGCCATCCCTTATACCCAGTATTTACAAATATTTTCGTAAATAAATATTTCCGTTCGATCGTCAGATCGTCGTCCCGGTTTCAATTTCCGGATCAGTCAGTTAGTAATAAAAAAATTGAATATCTATTACGATTTTCTCCATAGCCGCACTGTCTATTAACGATCGTTGACAGTTGAATTATGTACCGGCTAGTCAAACGTTCAGTTGGTATGGTTAGCATACTGTAACAATTAGGTTTAGCTAAATGACCTCTGAGAAGGTTTCCTGTAGAGAATAATTTGCCTTCGTCACCTACCATGTGGGGTCTAACACAAAGCAGGCTAAATGTGCGTATAAAACACCCTACCGACCTCTGGGGACACATGGACATCTTTATATTTATGTAAAAATTTTCTTTTACAGACAATATGAGTTTCTGACGTGGAGGTTGACCATCATATGGGCCATGGGCTTTGTGGTCAGATACCTATTCCTTCTGCCACTCAGGATTATGATCTTCATCATAGGGGTGAGTCATTATTTACCGCCATATTGATTATTTTTGTTTTTAATCTTTTTAAAGCCATTTCTCGCTTCATTAATAATTCCTGTGTCGCGGGTTACTTTACAAACATTCAAATAACGGACACAAAGAACAACCAGACTCGGAACAACCATTTGTGGATCTATTTACGCCATGCTACCTGTTATGAGCGGCAATGTCGCATTTATAATAATAATATCAGCCCTGTATTAAACTGTCCCACTGTCCCACTGCTGGGCACGGGCCTCTTCTTAGTATGAGAAGGGTTAGGCCATAGTTCACCACGCTGCCCCATTGCGGGTTGGCAGATTTCACATATCTTCGTTATCCCAATAATATTGATCAAAACGTAAAACTCGATTTTTAATATAAGAAAACTCGACTTACAATTATCAAGTTTAGATGACACAAGGAACGTCTCTATTTGTGCACTTCAATACATATTATAAAACAAAGGTCCCCGCCGCGTCTGTCTGTTCTCAATAAACTCTAAAACTACTGAACGGATTTGCATGTGGTTTCCACCAATAGACAGAGTGATTCGTGAGGAAGATTTAGGTGTATAATTTATTAAAGTTTCATACTATCCCTTCGAAACTGGGGCGGGTTGTTAGTCTACCAATAAAGTATGATATTTTTTAGTTAACATTTTACTATCATGAAATATATAATTTGGTGGGCGTGATTAGGATAATATCTGTCAAAGGACCCCAGGTATATTTTACGGAGTACAAGTGTATGTCATATTTTGAGGATTTAGGCCCGTGACCAGCAGTGAGACAGTTTGATACAGAGCTGATATTATTATAATATAATATATTATGAATAATAGTGTGTCAGGATCGTAGCAAATGGAAATGGTAGTCTCTGCCTACCCCTCTGGGAAACAGGCGTGAATCTATGTATGTATGTATGTATTATGAATAATATATTAAAAGACTGAACGGATGGCGTATTAGTTAAGACTGCGCCAAGCGAAATGTGCCAAAACAGGCGGTCACAGTTAAGTGAATAAAATCAACACTTTTTGTTTAATACAAATATAAAATATACACTTACCATAACAATGAATGTGTTTACAATAACTTCGTGTGAAAATTTAAAATAATTAATATTATCGCCTACAAAATTACGTAAATTTGCAAAAACGTAAGCTCGTGTTACGTGATTTTTAGAGTATAACAGTAGAAATCTATCCTATTTTACAGCTTAAACGAAACATAAATAGTTATATTACAATTTGTCCGTCCCAAATATTTAAGTTAATGGTTGACAATAAAGATACATATTTATCAAAAAAGCACTACAAATCCTCCATACAATTTGATTATGGTGGCCGCGCGGGGATTTAAATATGCGCCGCATGAGTTCTGTCATTATCTGACTTACGCTCGGTGCAGTCTTAATGCTTTAGCGAATTCTATAAGTTCCGTCCCGTGTGGTTCGATTCCCACACAGGACTGAAAGTATGATCCACAATAGTTGTTCCGAGTCTGGGTTTGCGCGACACAGGACTTAATCCTATTGCAAAAGACACCCGTCTTTTCAAAAAGAACTCACTTCTCTTTCTATCACAAGATATTGTTTCTATAATTCGTAAATACAATAGATATACTCATAATCTTTTACTCGTGTCTTCTTTGCATCATATTTAACAACTTAAAAAACTCATTGAAATTAAACTACTATATACGGATTTTATCGCGTTATTTATTTTACACTTTATTACAAAATTTTGAAACTGTCACATTACTACTAGATATTATTGAACTTTACTAATTTTTAAGCTAATTAATTTATTAAAACTATTTATATTTAAGTTTACACTTTTCCCGACGTTTCGGTTGCTTTTCAGCAGCCATGGTCACGGGGAGACTAAGATGGTAGTTGTCTCAATGTTCCAGTGTCGTTATTTCAAAGTACCCGAACATAATTTAATAAATTAATTATCCTAAAATTTGGTAAAGTTCAATAATATCTAGTAGTAATGTGACAGTTTCAACATTTTGTAATAAAGTGTAAAATAAATAACGCGATAAAATCCATATATAGTAGTTTAATTTCAATGAATAACATTCGCGTAAACAGAAGACAATATTAAAAAACTCAATTCTTTTCCAAACACTATATATACAACATATAATATAGATTAAAATTATGTTTGTGTTAAACATAATTTTAATCTATATTATATGTTGTATATATGTTTTAATTTTTTCTTTGTCATTATTTTTACTGTCATTCCGCAGATAGCCTCTTTGATCCCAGGGCAGAAGTGTGACTCCACAAACGACTTTTGTCCTAAGTTCGATACTTAGGTTTAATAAACTGTTTACGGATTTTTCTGCTGTGCAGTTCTAGGGCCATTTTGATTTCCTTTACAGGACAGAACATACTACAGTTAGGCATAGTGACATCAAACTTGTGAACTTGGGAATAAGTTGTTAGTGGTTTAACAAGGCTTCTCGCCACTGCCATTTCGCTAAGTATTGTGGGTTCGATCCCCACACGAGACAAACATTTTGTGTGATCCATAAATGATTGTTCCGTGTCTGGGTGTTCTTCTATCCGTTGTTTGAATGTTTGTAAAGTTTTCCGTGATACAGGAATTACAGTCGAACAATATGTTGACGTGACAAATGTCACGCGAGGTCAAAATAGTGACAGTCCCGACATGTATTTGAAAATATTTTCCCGAAACCTAGTCTATATTTTTGTGCGGAATAAACCTTAAGGGCCCAACCTCACTGAGAAGCCATGGCGACATCGCTGGTTACGTAGGCATGGTTACCCTTGGCCAGAAATACCCAGTGGCTACCAACTGCCAGTCAGTTCTCTCGGTTTTTCCACAAAACACGTGTCTGTTTGTCTTGGCGGCCGGTTGGACACTGAGTGAATGCGCAGCTTGCTCATGTACATTTGGTTGGCTACGTCGCCAGCGCGCCAGAATATCCAGATTTCAAACAGAGAAAGAAGTTGGTCGTGGCTACGTTTCCAAATTGGCGACGTTACCAAACCGTCGCCAAATGAGTTGTCTGCCGTACGTTTCAATATGAATTGAAAGATACGTAGCCGGCGACGTCGCCATGGCTTCTCACGTAGGGTCTTAAGTCCATCCCGCGATTCAGGAATGCATCCTACTCCGGGGTCCAAGAGAAATTCCAGAATAATGGTCTGAATCTACTATTTTAGTTTATACACCTGCTCTTTCATTAGTATTCATACTAAAGTCTACTCCAGGTCCTGGCCATGATGTTTAGCACATGGTTCGTCGGCATGATCCCCTTCGACGGTCTCCGAAGTCGAGTCGGTAGAATATCATACATGGCGTCTTTCCGCATCCTCGTGCGGGGTATATCCTTAGTGGCCAAGTTCCATGACGAGGAATACGCTCCGAAGAGCAACGGCTTCTGCGTGGCCAACCATACCAGTGTCATCGATGTGGCACTACTCAGCACGAACTCTTGTTTCTCACTGGTATTGATTGATTTATGGATTGGGCGTTATTGGATTGAGCGGCTGGGTGGGTGTTTTTGGATTGATCTGTTGGTTATATTGGGCTGTTATTTGGATGAATTGGGGTTGTATTGTTGTATATATTGCGGTCGAGCTGGTCGTTTTATGGATTGAATTGGGGCGGCTGTAATGTCGTTGATGGATTGATGGATGTTACGGGATTGTATTGTTGAATGATTCGGGTTGCATCATCAGGCGTTTTGGGATTGAACGCCTTGGATTGAGCTGTTGGGCGCATTGAGATTGTACTTTACATTACATTATAGGGAGTTAATGTTTGTGCTGTCTTTTCATATATTTAGGGTATATATTATTCATTTATGAATCATACAATTGCCTGAAATGTTCATATTTTGCATTACATTATGTGTTTGTCCTTTCATATTGTCCTGTGATTGTCATGCTATATTATTGTAATTTTTATGTGTATTTTTTCAGGGGCCATCTTGATTTGTGGTTTATCGATATTTATGTTATTTAACTTTTATATTTATTCTACTTTCTACTATTTTATTTTCTTTATTCTTTTCACTATGTTTTTCTTTGTTTTCATAATGCCAAACTTATGTATTTGGATAATTGACACGAATAGTTGTATAAAAATATTATGCGTGTACACGGTGAACTTTATTATGTCCCGTTCGAGTCTTACCGTTTATTTATCTTGCATCTCACTTTTAAAGTGCTCGTGCCTCGATGGCGTAGTGGTTAGTGTAACCGACTGCTACGCCTGAGGTCGCGGGTTCGATTCCCGCACAAGTCAAACATTTGTGTGCATGAACACGGATGTTTGTCTTAGTCTGGGTGTTTCTATGTATAATATGTTTGTATTTACAAAAAAAAAAGTATATATGTATGTTTATCCATTGTCTAGTACCCATAGTACAAGTTCTGCTTAGTTTGGGCTAGACAGTGTTGTGTGTATGTGATAGAATATTATATTATATAAAGCGCCGCATACTGGAGTTATTTCTAGATTTAATCAAATATGTATTTGAAAAATATCTTTCATCTGACTTTAACGTAGTTCTCTAGGACAATATTTTGTATAATTTGACTACTGATTTTATCGTTGCTAATATCGATATACCACAATCTCCATTGGATATAGCCAGGCATAGCTATCGCATGTGGACCGCAGGCCTAAGCTATGTGATGCTAGAATCAATAAAAAAACATACAGGTACAGAGAGGCCGAATCAGTAAAATTTGCATAAATAGCAAATATTTCAATCGTAGATGTGTAAAAAGTGACCGCGCGAAACAGTGAGCTCACACATCACATTTATATGATAGTACCTGATAGTGTAAAATTTTTTAATGTGTGAGCTTCATAATACTTTATTTATAATTCAGATGTCATATTGACATTGTGTTCTGACAACTTAACGCACAGAAACGTTGACCATATTTAAACGTAGTAGCGCATCTATGATTTAAAATCTTGTGGTCATGTGACGTTCTGTACCTTTATATTTTGTGGTTACACATAGCTTGGCGAGTGTTGCCTGCCTAAATCTTCGGGTGTAAAGGCATGTCATCATCATTGGGTAATCAATTCATCATCATCGCGATCATTGTCATAGGTGTGGTGGTTGATAGCGTGCACCGCATGCGTGGGCACGTTACCCGACGGTAAGACGAAGCAGCGCGTGAACTACGCGGTGTCACTGATGTGCTTCAACTTCCTGTCGCGCTGCATCTCCGCGGTAATCACGTACCACGACACGCACAACAAGCCGCGTCGCGGCATCTGTGTGGCGAACCACACGAGTCCCATCGACGCGCTCGTGCTCATGTGCGACAACTGCTATTCATTGGTGAGTTTTCCAGAAAATTACCCTACTTTTAGGGAGATTTTTCTTGCTTTTAGTGAGATTTACCTTACTTTTGGGGAGAATCACCCTACTTATTAGGAGATTTACCATACTTCTGGGGAGCTTTGCCTAACTTTCGGCAAGATTACCCCTTTTTTACGGAAAATTTATCCCACTTTTGGGAACAATTCCCCTTGTTTCGGGGAGAAGTATACTACTTTCAGGGAAATTCGCGTACTTGCGGGTAGAATTGAATTACTCCACTTTCAGGGAGAATTAACCCTATTTTCTTTGCCTTTGGTGAGATTTACCCATCTTTCGTGGAGAATCACCCACTCTTAGGGAATTCATACTATTTTTGGGGAACATTACTCCTCTTTTGGCAAGAATTGCCCTAGTTGTGGGGTAAATTAGTCCACATTTGGGGTAATTTTCCCCTTATTTTAGAGGACATTGCCCATACAAAGCAGTTAATATATTACAACTCTTTCGTCCACCTGCTCAACGGTAAGTCAAAGCAGCGGAAATCTACTCTACTTTCGGATACAATTCCCCCATCTTAAGAAAGATTTATCCGTCTGTTGGGGTAAATAAGTCCACTTTCGTGGAAATTCATCCCTTATTTGAGGGTTTAAGGTGAGTAAGTCAAAACAGTGTGTGATCTACGTGCATGCGTACAAAATACAATGGGTTTGAAACACATGTGCTTACCCCGCATAGGCGCATAGGCGAGATAGATGATAAGGTAGGTATGAAACTTTATACACCTTACAACCTAATTGATAGCACCAAGCGGTTCCAAAGGAATTTTCTCCAGCGGACGCTCAGGTTGTGGAATGAACTGCCTGCCGAGATTTTCCCACAAGACTTACAGCATGGGGTTCTTCAAAAAGGGTGTTAAAAGGTTTTAATAGGGTCGGTAACGTGCAAGTGATGCCTCTGGTGTTGCAGGCGTCCATAGACTACGGTGACCACTTACCATCAGGTGGGCCGTATGCTTGTTTGCCACCTTAGTTGTATAAAAAAACATCCTATCTTAACATTGGCGATAGCCTAGTGGCAAACCGTTGGACTGCCACGCAAAGGTCTCGAGTTCGATCTCAAGGCGCGCATCTCTGACTTTTCGAAGTTATATGCGTATTAAATAGTTAATTATCGCTTGCTCTAACGGTGAAGGGAAACATCGTGAGGAAACCTGCGTGTCTGAGAGTTCTCCATAATGATCTCGAAGATATGTGAAGTCTGCCAACCCGTACTAGGCCAGCGTGGTGGACTATGGCCTAATCCTTCTCACAGTGAGAAGAGGCCCGTGCCCAGCAGTGGGACAGTTTAATACATGACTGATATTATTATATATTTGTGTATAAAACTCAAAAAGCAGTCGATGGATTCTCTTGTAATTTTTTAACAACGTTACTTTTCTATATAATTTTTATTTCAAAGTTTAGGTGGGAAAGGTAATTGAAGATATTAGATTGAACTACGGCTAAGCGTGGCCGGGTTTAGTTTGTCAATCTTTAATTATGAAATTGCCGTTAATGTCCTATATCTAACTTCATGGATTCTGTACAATATGCAATGGCTTTTATATTTCGAGAATAGACTATACAATGTACTCCACAGCTAAGTGACCAGCAGAAAAAAAAAAAATTACTTAAATTTATGGAGGAAATGTGGAAAAAAAAATCCCATCCCAGTCTAATACATAGGCTAATATTATTATACATATTTATCTTAAGATAAAAAAATTGGGTTTGTATAATCATGCGTGTCCTTGGGAACTAAATGTTGGGAATTGCACGTGTGGAAGTTTTACTGGTTTAAGTAATCACCTCGCCATTGCCCCTGCTCCGAGTGTTGTGGGTTCGAATCCCACACGGGACAAAAATTGTGTGATCCACAAATGGTTGTTCCAAGTCTGAATGTTCTTTGTGTCCGTTGTTTGAATGTTTGTTAAGTCCCCCGCGACACAAGCATGACTACTAACGCGGTTTCTAAAAAATATGCTTATATGATAATGTTATGACTGCTCCATTGGTACATGACAAATGGAGCTTTGCGAGCCAGGTTTGCGAGCGATCAAGAAGTCCTGGGTTCGATTCCCCGGTGAAGCAAAAATATATTTAGTTTAGTTTAAGAAATAGCTCAGAAATGAGCGATAGCTCAGTGGGGAGACCAACAGACTGCAATGCAGAAGGTCTCGGGTTCGACCCACATCGCGTACCTCTGACTTTCGCAAGAAATGACTTTTCGAAATTATGTATTGACAATTATCGCCTGCTCCGTGCCTCGGAGAGCACGTCAAGCTGTCGGTCCCGGCTGCCATGAACATCTATGGCAGTCCTTATTGGGAAGTCAGTGCCCTATAGTATCCTGACACTGATCTAGCCTTAGGGCATCGTTAGCCTTCGGGTTGCGGAGGTCAAGTGCCAGGCGCTCCGTGTAAAAACTGATATCCAGTCAAATCCGGTTAGACCAGAAAAGCCGACCCTGAGTGACTTGGGAATAATTAAGGCTAGGGAGAAGAAATTTTAAGAAATTTCCCGATAACAGCTTACTGTTTAGTTGACGGCAATTGAGTAGTTACCATTTTACATAGAATAAATGTAATTCTGTCTACCCTCCTACGACGCCAGTGATACGCCTAGGCTATAGTAAGCCCTTACCATCAAGGGTACAATTCTCCAACTTGATATTATAAAAATGTACTGTATATTACTGTATGTTCTTGATATTATAATACCTCCGTGGCGCAGCGGTAGTGAATGCGTCTGCTATGCATGAGGTCTCAGGTTCGAATCCCGGGTCGGGCCAACGAAATCTCAATAGCAGATCGGAGTTAGGAAGTTGGCGGTGTTAGACACCCCCGTGCCTCGGAAAGCACGTTAAGTCGTTGGTCCTGCGCCTGATCTCTCTCCGGTCGTGTCGGATTATCGTCCCATCGGATCTTGAGAGTTAAGGAACAGAGAGTGCACTTGTGTTTGTGCACTATATTATCTCCTGCGCAGATGGCCAGTGTCCGTTAAGATTGGCCGCCGTGACCGAAATTCTAGAAAACATTATGAATGACTTAACCGTGTATTTACCACCCCCTTTGGGGGTATTAAGTCTATGTTATCTTCCAGATTGGTCAGCGTCACGGTGGTTTCCTGGGTCTTCTGCAGCGAGCCTTGGCTAGAGCTTCCCCACACATCTGGTTTGAGAGGTCAGAAGTGAAGGATAGACACGCCGTGGCTAGAAGGTGAGCCAGAATTCAATTAAAATAGTATATGGCTCTTTAAGATTGCGCCGAGCGTAAGACAGATAATGACAGAGCTCGTGCGGCGCATATTCAAATCGGCGCGCGGCCGCCATAGTCAAATTGTATGGAGGATTTCAAGTGCTTTTTAGATATATATGCATCTTTATTGTCAACCAATAACTTAAATATTTGGGACGGACGAATTGTAATATAACTATTTATGTTTCGTTTAAGCTGTAAAATAGGATAGATTTCTACTGTTATAATCTGAAAATTACGTAACACGAGCTTACGTTTTTGCATTTTTCGTGCAAATTTACGTAATTTTGTAGGCGGAAATATTAATTATTTTATGTTTTTTACACGGAGTAATTGTAAACACATTGTTACAGTAAATGTATATTTTATATTTGTATTAAACAAAAAGTGTTGACTTTATTCACTTAACTGTGACCGCCTGTTGTGGCACATTTCGCTCGGCGCAGTCTTAGAGTTTCGTTCAAGAACAGAACAGTACTTATTTCTGTATGAAAGGTGACCCTATGACCTTTTTTTATATCCCCTGACAATGTGTATACAAAATTTCATGATGATCGGTCGAGTAATTAAGGCGTGAAAGCGTAACAAACAAACTCACATTCGCATTTATAATATTAGTTGGGATGTAATGGACCATGTAGTGAAAACACTCAAATATTTTAGCATACCGTTATAATTACAAAAAATTATACAGGTAAATACAGTGATAAAGTAAATTTCGAAAATATATAATATTGTCTTACGCTTACCCAAATGTTATACATTGAAATTGAACTACTGTATACGGATTTTATGGCGTTGTTTATTTTAAACACTTTTATTACATAATTCTGAAAATATTACACTATTTTTGTCAAAAATTTTAATACTATTTAAATTATTAAAACTACATAATTAAAATGTTTAAAATAAACAACGCGATAAAATCCGCATTAATTAGTTGGAAAGTATAATTTTATTGTATTGCCAGCTTCATAATCCCGCTAAAACCTGCACAAGTCTAACCCGGTGAACGAACCCGAGACCTCATGCATGGCAGATAGACTACCGTTGCGCCACTGAGGCTAATCATGCGAGTGAAACCGCAGTCAAAAGCTAGTAAAACCATAAAGATATATATTTTTTATAATTCACAGATTAAAAGAACACATATCAGTGCAAGACAACCCCCCAATCCTGATCTTCCCCGAGGGCACGTGTATCAACAATACTTCGGTGATGCAGTTCAAGAAAGGCAGCTTCGAAGTCGGGGGCACCATCTATCCTGTCGCCATCAAGTGAGTTACAATACTTTGTTTTTTATCTTTTGACCGCCACTCACAGTTCCCAAAGTGGTCCATGTGGACCCCCAGGGATCCACGGGAGACTTAACGGGGGTCTACGTTGGCGTGACAAAAAAATGCGGTTCGCAATTTGTAAGCGGGGGTCCAAATTTATTTGCTTTTGATACTAAAATGTTGGCTTGACTTCACTTATTAATGTAGGCTGATAATATTTTAAGAAGCTTAGCGACTGTTACTTAAGAATAACAAAAAAAATAAATGGTCAGTCCGACTACCGTGGTCGGTTCAGTCCTGAGAATTAAAAAGAAAAAGTCGGCCCGTAGAGACTTGATAAATTTTTTAATTATATGGTACAAATGTAGCTGCAGGGAGGGGGTCTACCGGAACCTACAAAATTTTGAAAGTGGTCTATGGGAAAAAAAGTCTGGGTACCTCTGATCTAAACCTTACAGCTAGAGAAACGGACATCTTTTGTTATATTCTGAATGAATTCACGAAGACAGCATTGTTTGTAATTTGTTATACTAAATAACTTAATATTACCCTATGTTATATCCAATAAATAATTGAAGCGGCCACGGCCAATAATAAAGTGACAAATTTGCGATCGAGAGGTCGTGGGTTCGAGCCCCGCTCATGGCACTGTTAACGTGAGGCGCTCCTAACATCAGAGTTTGGCTTGACAAGAATACTAGAATTTATACGTAAGGATAAAATAGGTGCAACATACCAGTTTCTTTTTTTTTATATATATACTCTTAGTTGGTTGAAATTAAACTGCTATATACGGATTTTATCGCGTTGTTTATTTGACACTTTATTGTGCACCATGGCTGCTGAAAAGCAACCGAAACGTCGGAGAAAGTGTAAAAATAAATTAAATCTAAATAGTTTAATAATAATTTAATTAGCTTAAAAAATTAGTAAAGTTTAATAGTAGAAGTAGTGTAACAATTTTCAAAATTTTGTAATAAAGTGACAAATAAACAACGCGATAAAATCCGTATATATTAGTTTAATTTCAATGAATAATATTCCCGTAAACAGAAGACAATATGATGTACTCTAGTTGGTTTGCATTTGACCGTGATCTCACCTGATCTTAAGTGAAGATGCAGTCGACGATGGAGCACGCTTGCCTAGAAGATACCTATTCACTCGCGACTTGAAGACACCCAGATTGTACTCATCGGGAAACAGACTTAGGTAGCGAGCGAATTCCACTCTTCAAGTAAAGTTACATACATAAGTATGTATGTATGTATCTTATGTGGGGGCCAGTCAGTGCAGACCGGCGACACTTCGACCCAGTGGGATCTTTTGTGTCGACACTCTCCCAATAACGACTGCCGTAGACGTTAATGGCAGCCGGGACCGACGGCTTAACGTGCTCTTCGTGGCACGATAATTGTCAATCAATACGCACATAATTTCGAAAAGTCATATTACTTCCGAAAACATACATAAGTAAGGTGAATGTTCTGTTACACACCTATTGTTTTTAGTAAGATCGCTATGCTATTGTATTAGTTAAATCCTGTAAAGATAGATAGATATTATGAAAGTAAATAATTTAATTATTCACATTGTAAATTATAATACTCACACAGATATGACCCCCGTTTCGGAGAAGCGTTCTGGAACAGCTCCCGTTACGGTATGCTGCACTATCTCCTGAACATGATGACATCTTGGGCGATCGTCTGCGATGTGTGGTACTTACCGGCCATGACGAGGGCACAAGACGAGTCCGCGGTGGACTTCGCCAATAGAGTCAAGGCCGTTATTGCCAGGCGAGGTGGCCTCGTTGATTTACAATGGTGAGTTTGATACAAAAATATTGGACTATAACTTTGGAGGAAGGTAGCCACAAATAATATGGATTTTTACTTTGGGGCAAGGTAGCCACATAAATATGGACTATTACTTTGGGAGAAGGTAGCCAGAAATAATATGGATTATTACTTAGGGGTAAGTTAGCCACAAAATATATGGATTATTACTTTGGGGGAAGGTGGTCACAAATAATATGGATATTTACTTTGGGGAAGGTAGCCACAAATAATATGGACTATTACTTTGGGGGAAGCTAGCCACAAAATTTATGGATTTATTACTTTGGGGTAAGTTAGCCACAAAAATATGGACTATTACTTTTGGGGAAGGTAGCCACAAATAATATGGCCTATTACTTTGGGGTAAGCTAGCCACAAAAATATGGACTATAACTTTGGAGAAAGGTAAGGAAACAAATAATATGGGTTGTTACTTTGGGGAAAGGTAGCCACAAAAATATGGATTTTTACTTTGGGAGAAGGTAGCCACAAATAATATGGATTTTTACTTTGGGAGAAGGTAGCCACAAATAATATGGACTATTACTTTGGGAGAAGGTAGCCACAAATAATATGGATTTTTACTTTGGGAGAAGGTAGCCACAAATAATATGGACTATTACTTTGGGAGAAGGTAGCCACAAATAATATGGATTTTTACTTTGGGAGAAGGTAGCCACAAATAATATGGACTATTACTTTGGGAGAAGGTAGCCACAAATAATATGGATTTTTACTTTGGGGAAAGGTACCCACAAAATTTATGGATTATTACTTTGGGGAAGGATAGCCACAAAACATTTAGATATTTACTTTGAGGTATGTTTGCCGCGGCCGGAAAAATATATCGAGGGTTATTAGACTGAAAAGATATGGCGATTTTTTGTATTGGTAGTTTTATATTCATTTGCTAAACTAACGAAGTATGTAAGGGGTAATTTAATGATTATTAACATATTGAGAAATATTTTAATACGTAATTTATATTTTGGAGCATAATTGCGTTCATATTAGAAAAATCCACATATTGAATAAAATTACCAACAAGTCTACGCAAATTGGCCGCTTACTGGATAAAATAACTCCCATATCAAGGAAAATTTATGTCCATGTCAGGAAAACTTGCCCACATATTAATCAAAATTACCCACATATTAATCAAAATTACCCACATTTATTGCAGTTATGTGTTTTTATATTTACTTACGTGATTTCTTTTCCAGGGATGGTCAACTAAAACGCATGAAAGCCAAAAAGGAATGGAGAGAGCTACAACAGGAAGAAATAAGCAAAAGGTTAAAAGGTGAATAGTCTGTGATCGTTAAAAGAACTGTTATAAATAACAGTGATTTAATATTAGCTGTGCGGAACGTAAACTGTGAAAATAAAAATAGCAGTGACAAAAAAAATTAGCTACAATGAACTGTTACTAGGAAATAGTGGAGTGCGATTTAAAAAACATTCGAATTATTCGAATGGTTTTTCGAATAAAAATATTATTTGAAGCATTTTTATTGTTTGTTTACGAAATATTCGAATACATCACTAACGTAAACACCTTCGCACAATTCCAATCGAATGCCATTCGAATAAAGTTTACGAATTATTCGAATATTTTTCCGATTGTCGCCTCGCTAATAGATAAAAGATATTTATACTAGCTCCCATCATAGAGGGGCGAAATGTGATTTGGAATGTTAGTACCGAATTTGAGATTAATTTTAAATTAGATATTAATATGTATATAGGAAACCATTTTTGAAATTCATGTATTTATTTACGTAATTAGTACGAGTTTATGTAATTCTCGATTTCTATACAAATAAATAAAATTAAAATGTCTGTTTGTAATGTCAAAAAAAACAGCTTTTTACTAAATGCATATGAAAGTATATACGGTACTTATAACAAAAAAAATATTTTTAAATTTTGTTTTGTCTGTCTGTTTGTTCTGGCTAATCTCTGAAACGGCTGGACCGATTTTGACGGAACTTTTACCGGCAGATAGCTTATGTTATAAGGAGTAACTTGGCTACTACTTTTTTTTTTGTATGACTCCTATTATTGACCTAAAGCATAGCAGATGAAATTTGAGTGTAAAACACCTATATAAATTTATGAATACAAATTTTGATAAAAAATCATTTTTGCGCTGGTAGCCAATATGTTAAGGCATCAGGTTTGTGATCGAGAAGTCTTGAGTTCGATTCACGAAAGTTGCACTATTGATATAGCTACTTCTGAGAAATTGTAGGCTACATACAAACATACAAATTCTATGTTTTTTTAATAAAAGGATCCTAGCGATTTGGGTTTCATACATACATAGATTTACGCCTGTTTCCCAGAGGGGTAGGCAGAGACTACGGATTACCATTTGCTACGATCCTGACACACTTCTCTGGCTTCATTCACTTTCATCACATTCCTCATACACGTCCGTCGGTTCGAGGTGCTCTTAACCTGGCCTTTGTCCAGAACGCCTCCGATCTGATCGAGAATCGTTCGCCTAGGTCTTCCTCTTGCGACTGTTTCATTTGGGTTTAAGGTTACTAGTATTCTTGTAAACCCCTCCAGCTAAGGTAGAACGCTTGTATTAGGAGTGGGATCGCGTCAGTAGTGCAATGGGTGGGATTCGAACCCGCGACCTCTCGATCGCAAGTCCAATGCCTTATCCATTGGACTACCGCCGCTTTAAACGCTTTACGTTTATATAATGTTAGTATAGATAAAAAGATGAGCAGCGATAGCTCAGTGGGGAGACCAACAGGCTGCAATGCAGAGGGTCTCGGGTTCGAACCCACGTCGCGCACCTCTGACTTTTGGAAGTTATATGACTTTTCGAAATTATATGCGTATTGATTGACAATTATCGCCTGCTCCGTGCCTCGGAGAGCACGTTAAGCCGTCGGTCCCGGCTGCCATGAACATCTATGGCAGTCGTTATTGGGAGAGTGTCGACACAAAAGATCCCACTGGGTCGAAGTGTCGCCGGTCTGCACTGACTGGCCCCACATAAGATACATACATACATAGATAAAAAGATTACCAGCTATTTTTGTTACAAAATGTTCTCTTTGTCCGTTGTTTGAATGTTTGTAAAGTGCCCCGCGACACAGGAATTATTCCTAGTTCAGCGTGGTCTTTAAAATAGAAGAAAATATGATCTAGCCTGTGTAACCTTTAGGGTTTACTTTAAGAGGAATGTAGATATAATTAGGAAGTACAATGAGAGAAGGTATAACAAATACACTTTTAATGTATTAAGATACAAATAAAAGAGACAATCTTTACTTATATAACTATAGTCAGGGCGTGGTTCGCTAAAGACTTGCTTCGTGGTCCTTGTACAATCAGGACACTTAGCTGAAGGTGTGAAGCCGGGCCGCAAGGAGACGCGACTGACGCCGTCCGTCCTTATATAGTGTCGCACCACCGGTCGCGAGAGGTGGCTAGTGACGTGCGCCCGCGTTCGCCGGGCGTCTAGGCGATTATCGTCACACCTGACTATACTTACAATATTGCAGTAAATTATTGCAATATTTAATAATAAATTACATATCTTCAAGAACATTATGTAGAACTCTCAGACATGCAGGTTTCCTCACGATGTTTTCCTTCACCGTTAAGACTGCGCCGAGCGAAATTTGCCGAAACAGGCAGTCACAGTTAAGTAAATAAAATCATTACTTTTTGGTTAATACAAATATAAAATATACATTTACCATAACAATGAATGTGTTTACAATTACTCCGTGTAAGAAACTTAAAATAATTAATAGTTTCGCCTACAAAATTATGTAAATTTGCACAAGAAATGCAAAAACGTAAGCTCGTGTTACGTCATTTTTAGATTATAACAGTAGAAATCTATCCTATTTTACAGCTTAAACGAAACATAAATAGACTTAGAATTAGAAAAAACATAAATAAAGATACATATTTATCAAAAAAGCACTTCAAATCCTCCATACAATTTGACTATGGCAGCCGCGCGCCGATTTGAATATGCGCCGCACGAGCTCTGGCATTATCTGTCTTACGCTCGGCGCAGATTTAATGCGAGCGATAATTAACTATTTAATGCGGACATCACTTCGAAAAGTCAGAGGTTGCCTTGGGATCGAGCTCGAGACCTCTGCGTGGCAGGCTATATATAAATACAAAGTTTAATTGAAATTAAACTACTTTATACGGATTTTATCGCGTTATTTATTTTACACTATATTACAAAATTTTGAAACTGTTACACTACTGCTATATACTATTGAACTTTACTAATTTTTAAGCTAATTAATTTATTAAAACTATTAAAAAAACTATTAAACGCGATAAAATCCGTATATAGTAGTTTAATTTCAATGAATAACATTCGCGTAAACAGAAGACAATATTATATAAAGTTTAATTATTTAAGCAAGCGAAACCACAGTATCAAGCTAGTTTTAATAGCTCCGATGTTTAAAGTTATCGAGAATTACTTAAACTGGTACTAAAGACATTGTTTAACTAAAGCTAATTCATACCGTTTTTGAGAGGCGAATCAATATAAATATTACTTAACTAATTTAGTAACAGGCAATCAAATCATTTGATATTAGTTTAATTTTAATATATTGATTAGTCTTTTAGAAATTAGTTGCTAGTCTGCTAGTACACCGATAGGCACGATGACTAAAATATAGATAAGTCCGCCTTTTAGATTAACGAAAAATATTAGATACGTATTCGTTCTTTTGTCCCACAAACTATTAACAACGAAGATACAACGCGTTCAAATTTCGTGTTACGTCACTTTTTGGTACCAATTCTACCAACGAATGACGTCACAAGATCTCCACTCACGAACTTTAATGTGTTATATCTTAGTAAATTTTTAATGTTTTGTTATAACAAAAATAGGTATCCATTATTTTTGTTAATCTAAAAGATAGCCTAATTCGAATCACTTATTTTTAACCCAGTCATCATGCCTATTGTACGGAGCGAAACAGGTGATGTACCGACTGACCCCTTCACTAGTCAGTACATGCTTTCAACAAGCTCATTGGCAGTCATTAACATATGGTATTGATTATCATTAGCTAAATAGATGTTAGTGACATAAAAACTTATTTATTAGAGATATCGATGTATAAAATATCTCATGAATGGCTGCACCTTTTTCTATTAAACTTTTAGATATGTGATAACGTGGATAGGGTTGTTTGTTTGTTTTGTACATTATTTAATATGCAACAGGAAAAAGCATAAAATATAATTTATGTTAAATCATTAAAATTAGTTGGAAAATGAGGGAGCAATTAAAAATTGGTTTTGAGAAACAGTGGAGCGCAGTTGATATGAGTGCACCGATGGTGTAGTGGTCACTACGCCCAGTGTTGTGGGTTCAACCCCCGCACGGGACAAAATTAGTGTTCCACAAAGTTGGACCGAATCTGGGTGTTCTTTGTGTCCGTTATTTGAATGTTTGTAAAGTCACCCGCGATACAGGAATTATTTCTAGTTCGAGAGTTGTTTTAAAAAAGAAAGTCATATCTCGCTATCTCTCTCGCACGCATGCTCTTAAATAGCGATCACGTCACGATTTCTATCGTGCATCCTTTTCTATCATTTGACAATTACCCCTACTACCAGATTTGAAAGGGACTATCTTATTTATTTTTGAGTAGATTTAAAAATCTACCTATATAAAGGTGCTGATAGACTTGAGCAATTCACTTGTAACAGAACAGCGAGCCTTCGCCGTTTTTAAATTGTCGACCTGAACAACGAACAGAGCCAAACATTGAGCCAAATACTCTCCAAAATGTATCGGATACATTTCGGAGAGTGTGCAGAAGAACTGCATAATTTGATTCCTCCTTCCCCATTCTACCATCGGACGACCAGACAATCAGACCAGCGACACAGGTATATGGTGGATATACCACACTTACGCACGAAGCGCTTTGCTTCCACTTTTATAATACGTACCGCAAAGGAGAGGAACTCACCACCTAAGTCTGTGTTTCCCGATGAGTACAATCTGGGTGTCTTCAAGTCGCGAGTGAATAGGTATCTTCTAGGCAAGCGTGCTCCATTGTCGACTGCATCGTCACTCTACAACAGATGAGATCGCTGTAGAACGCAAGCATATTAAGAACTAAAAAAATAAACATCGCCACGAACATTTTCACGATCATTCTAGCGAACACTCTAATTTAATGCTTGTCAAAAAATATTCTTTGTCCTGAATGACAAAATGTAATATTGTGTCACGTTTACGCGAACGTTATACATTGAAAATAAACTACGTTATACGGATTTTGTCGTGTTGTTAATTTTAAAATACTTTTATTAAGTACATAATTTTAAACTCTAACACATTAGTTCCCAAAGCCCAGGTGGACCCCCAGGGGTCCACGGGAGACTCGACGGGGGTCTATGTTGGCGTGAAAAAAAATTGGGTCCACAATTCGTAAGCGGGTCCACGAAAATGTATTTGCTTTCGATAATGAAGAACTAAAATGATGTTCACCTATCAATGTAGGCAGATAATATGTTAAGAATTTCTTTAAAAAAAAAAAAGGTCAGCTCGCCTGGCAGGTTCAGTCCCAAAAAAAAACAAAGGTCATTTTTCACCAATATAAATACGAAAGTCAAGGAATATGGTAGAAATGTAGTTGCAGGGGTCCATCGGAAACTGCTAAATTATGAAAGTGGTCTATGAGAAAAAAAGTCTGGAAATCTCTGATCTAACACTACTATTATTGAATTTTACTACAAATTAAGCTATTTAAATTAATTAAAACTATATTCATTGAAATTAAACTGCTATATACGGATTTTATCGCGTTGTTTATTTGACACTTTATTACAAAATTTTGAAAATTGTTACACTACTACTACTATTAAACTTTACTAATTTTTAAGCTAATTAAATTATTATTAAACTATTTAGATTTCATTTATTTTTATACTTTCCCCGACGTTTCGGTTGCTTTTCAGCAGCCATGGTCACGGGGAGACTGAGATGGCAGTTGTCTCAATGTTCCAGTGTAGTTATTTCAAAGTACCCGAACATAATTTAATCATTGGTGTTTCTATTTACGCAGAATGAGCTCAAAGTATCATGAAGTCTAGCTGTGGTTTGCTTCAGAAGCAACTACACTGGAACATTGAGACAACTGCCATCTTAGTCTCCCCGTAACCATGGCTGCTGAAAAGCAACCGAAACGTCGGGGAAAGTGTAAAAATAAATGAAATCTAAATAGTTTAATAATAATTTAATTAGCTTAAAAATTATTAAAGTTTAATAGTAGTAGTAGTGTAAATATTTTCAAAATTTTGTAATAAAGTGTCAAATAAACAACGCGATAAAATCCGTATATAGCAGTTTAATTTCAATGAATAATATTCGCGTAAATAGAAGACAATATTATATAAAACTATATTATTTATACTTGCCCCGATGTTTCAGTTGCCTTACAGCAGCCATGGTCACGGAGAAATAATTTAATTTCAATGAAAACAACAAAAAATGTATTGTTATGAATTAATGAGTCATTTATTACACATTATTGTACCTGTTGAGTCCCTCCATATATTGGTATCGGTATCGTAACGGATTTTTTTTTATACTACTACGTTGGCAAACAGTCATACGGCCCACCTGATGGTAAGTGGTCACCGTAGCCTATGGACGCCTGCAACACCAGAGGCATCACTTGCGCGTTGCCGACCCTTTAGGAAGGGAAGTGGTAAGGAGAAGGAGCGGGAAGGGGGAAAGAGGGTGATTGGGCCTCCGGCACTCTCACTCACCGAACGAAACACAACAGTAGGAATACTGCTATTTCACGTCGATATTCTGTGAGAGGGTAGTCCTTCCCCGGTCGAGCCGGCCCATTCATGCTGAAATCAACGATGCTCTATGTGTCGGGGAGCGAAATGATAGATAGATTTTGTCCAAATCACATATATTGTAATTGTTTAGAAAAAGTACACGTTGTGCTTAGTACCTAAGGATCTTCGTTAGGGCCTGGCTACCTATGTGAACGTGTTCGCGAGCGTTCCGCCGTTTCGTTATGTCAGCCCCCACATACCTATTATTAACCTCAGAGTCTTCTTTAAAGGTAAATGAAATCACTATGTGGGTCTGTGTGTCTGTCTATTAGTGACAGCCATAACTCTGGAACCACTGGACCGATTGACTTGTAACGTCTTGGTGTGCAGACACCTTGTCATACCTCGGTCGAGTTTGAATATGGGCCCTGTGGGTCAAAAGACCCCCGAGATATATCTCGGGGGTCTTTTGACCCACAGGGCCCCTATAGGGGTCACAAATTCACATGAAGACGAAGAGGTTGAATCCTGGGTTTTTACACCCATATCGTTTAAATAAACATTGTTATTATTATTATTAATGACATAATGGCTGTCGACAACTCGAAGCTAATTTACTATTCTGTCACTAAAATGTTCGCTAGAATGCTCGCTAAAACACTGCCGTGTATTTTTCTGTAATGTACAGATCGCGCAATCTATGATGGCCGGACTGAACATAGCGTCTCCGAATTGTTGCGCATGTACAGTCTGTCAGTCAGTACGGATTGCATCCCGCCCCCGCCCCCTGTCACCAAAGAGACCTAAAACTTACAACTGCGACGACACTCGCGCAATGTTCAGACCGGCCATCATACAGTGCGCGATCTTTAACATTCGCTTGAATGTCTCTCAAGTATATCAGCACCTTTAGATTTTGGGGAACATAATTTTTTAGTATGCTTAGGGCCCGTCCCACCTCCTCCAAATAGCATTAATCTATAAGATAAAAGTCTCGCCATCTCTCTTCTTTAACCTAAAAGCAGTGAGAAAAAATGCGATTTATCTTTCGGGTAACTTTTACTTGATAGTTGTGAAACTGGCCATAAGAATTTTCTTATTTTGAGGCTAATTATACTGTTATAATTTACAATGTAATTTTTTTTTATTAATATTGTAACGTAATTGAGTCAGCTATCCTACAGAAGCTTTGGAAAGCTAATATTTAAATCATAGATGCGCTAAGACGTTTGAATACGGTCACCTTTCTGTACGTTAAGTTGTTAGAACACTATGTCAACATGACATTTAAATTATAAACATCGTAAAGGGTTTTTCAATAAGGGCGGGTGGATGACCACATGTTTAGGGCCATACTTTTTTGTGGGGTTTCTTGAAGTCGCAGGTCTATGCGAATAAACCACAATCGACCGATGTCCTAAAGGTGAACATAACACAGGTCGTCGCTCAAATTCTCTATCTATGCGGAAGAGTAATTGAAAATTGGATTACTCGGATCTGTGCCACTGTAAGAAGCCGAGGCGGGGATTTGAATAATGTCATATTCCACACTTAGGACTGCGTCGAGCGAAATGTGCCAAAACAGGCGGTCACAGTTAAGTTGATGAAATCAACACTTTTTGTTTTATACAAATATAAAATATACATTTACCATAACAATGAAAGTGTTTACAATTACTCCGTGTAAAGAACTTAAAATAATTAATATTTTCGCCTACAAAATTACGTAAATTTGCAAAAAACGTAAGCTCGTGTTACGTGATTTTTAGATTATAACAGTAGAAATCTATCCTATTTTACAGCTTAAACGAAACATAAGTAGTTATATTACAATTTGTCCGTCCCAAATATTTAAGTTATTGGTTGACAATAAAGGTACATATTTAACTAAAAAGCACTTCAAATCCTCCATACAATTTTACTATGGCGGCCGCGCGCCGATTTGAATATCGAGCTCTGTCATGCAGTCCAACCGCGTCTTACGCTCAGCGCAGTCTTAATGGAATAATGGGTCTTTTAAATCAAAATATATATTTTTAATACCACACACACAGCTTGTTTTATTTAATTTCAACATCGACCCGCGCTTATCGAAAAACCCTTTATTAACACGGTCACTTATATTGAAAATTATACACATGGCTACACATCAAGTTAGACACCCTATATACGCATATCTACGCTACATACAAAATAGAGAATTGTCGGAAAGGGACAGTGCATAGTGGTGTTGATGTAATTGTAAGGATAGATCATGATCATCATCATTCTCTTGCTCTGATCCCAATTTATTTGGGGTCGGCGCAGTATGTCCTTCGCTTCCATACTTCTCTGTCACCCGTCATCTGATCACTTACCCCTTTTCCTTTCATATCCATCCTTACACAGTCCATCCATCTTTTCCTTGGCCTTTCTCTCCCTTTTCGTCCCTCTACCCTCATATCCATCACTTGGTAAGGATAGAGCGTAACAAAAATATAACGCACTCTCTCGCACGATTCGCAGCGTTCAACTTCTAATAGTTCAAAGTCCAAACAGTCTAGGTTGACATGTCGCTGTGTGTACACTATCGTTTTTAACATGTAAATGTAATGTGTGAGCTCGCTGTTCTTGTATCTTATGTGGGGGCCAGTCAGTGCAGACCGGCGACACTTCGACCCAGTGGGATCTTTTGTGTGGACACTCTCCCAATAACGACTACCATAGATGTTCATGGCAGCCGGGACCGACGGCTTAACGTGCTCTCCGAGGCACGGAGCAGGCGATAATTGTCAATCAATACGCACATCATTTCGAAAAGTCATATAACTTCCGAAAGTCAGAGGTGCGCGACGTGGGTTCGAACCCGAAACCCTCTGCATTGCAGTCTGTTGGTCTCCCCACAGAGCTATCGCTGTTCTTAGTGCGGACATATCGTGCTATTTAAGAACGCTGGTGGCATCTGTGATTTAAATATAAAAATTATTCTTTAAGCACAGTAGTAGTGAATGCGATTGCCGTGCTTAGATCTCAGTTTGATCCTCGAGTCGAGCAGTGTATTTAGAATTTTCTGTCAAGACATTTTTAATACATAGCAGAATGCAATTTGGAACTGTGTTTGATAGGCAGAAGTCACTCTTAACTTGGACCTAAACATTACTGACGAAACATGAGTCTAATACACCTAAAGCTACCATTTGAGATTTAGGCGTGAGTCTACGATTGATGTCTTTATAATAATAATATTCTATCACATACACACAACACCATCTAGCCCAAACTAAGCAGAGCTTGTACTATGGGTACTAGACAATGCATAAACATACATATATACTTTTTTTGTAATTACATACATATTATATATAGAAACACCCAGACCAAGACAAACATCCATGTTCATGCACACAAATGTTTGACTTGTGCGAGAATCGAACCCGCGACCTCAGGCGTGGCAGTCGGTTACACTAACTATTACGCCATCGAGTCGTCTATTCATCCTCGAAGTGACGATATTCTACAAGATGTGATACAATTTAACTGTCAATAGGTAGAACGACTCTTTTCTTGAATATACCGGGACTTTGCCAACAGTGAGCTCTTAACCAATAGTCAGGTCCTAGAATACGATTCCCGGGTCAAGCAAGATTGTAAGAAAATTCTCAGTAGTACTGACAATTTCGTTAGAAGGCGACAATTAACCTAATCAGACACAGCGGCACACCAGCGACCAAGCACAATAGGTTTTCTAAGTCTGGCATTAACAGGTTATAGAACATAAAGCTATCGAAATATAGGTGTAATACACCTGCCCACCCCCTCGGGGGTTAAAAAGGACACGGCCACAACTTATAGTGACACCTATTTTCTTTAATCGTCGCTCATAGACACTTAAATTAATTCAAGACTGAAAAAGCAAGAAAAGTTTGTAAAACAACGTCATCTGGGTATGTTATGATGGGTGACACGTTATATATTATCAAGTCAGAGGCTTACGGGCGGTTTGAGATTCTCTGACGGTATAGGTTAGCTACTAACCGTACGAAAAATATTAATAATCATTGTGTTGTAGGGTTGGTATACATGTATGTTCGAGGTGTGGACGTTCGGTTCGGTTTCTTATCCAATAATTCCTTTTAACTTTTGACCGCCACAGTCATGTATACATGACAAAGCAAATGTGTCCACCACGGTCACGACTACATGACAGACTTTTAAACGGTAATAAATCTTATAAAATGTATAGTTTTTCTTATTTGTGTTGTTAATTATGTAGCTAGACTCATCGCAATTTATATTACGTAACTTCTTACTATTTATTTCATCCATGTTAGCATAAGATCACAAAAACAATGTAGAATGAAATTAGTATTGATACATTTTTGGTCCTTTTGTTTCTATAAAAGATGTGAAAGAACTATAGAAACTGTTTTCGCAGTTGAATTTAATAAATTTTAAATTCTGTTAAAATACTGGGGATAGGTTCGAAAAGGCAAATTCCGTCAGTTCCTTCAAATCTAGTATAGAATGAATTTAGTTAAAAACGATTTTATTTATTTACGTATTTTAGAATTTTGTCGCATTTATATTTCCGCATTTTATGATTTTGTTAAGTCACGAAGATTTCTACTATGGCCAACATAAAAGAAACCATATTGCATCGGTCATTAACGTGCTGGATTCAGGAGCGATAGTTTCGCAAAAAATCGCAGAAACATTTGCTTCTAACGCTTAACTATTTCGACGAGCGGCATTTTTATCGAACGTTCGCTGAAACATTCGCTTCGACCGCTAAAATATTTCGACGAGCGGCATTTTCGTCAAACATTCGCTGAAATATTCGGTTTACCCTCTCAACTTGTTGACTCGAATATATGTATACCAATCCTTATGCTCTATATCAAATTCGGTATAATTTTATAAAATGGACTTAGAGTGAATGAAGCAATATATTTTTCGATTGCTCAATCTGAATGATGTATGTATGAAATAAATGTTGTATTATATAAATAATTGTTTTTTATTTTATTAATATTAAATAATACCTTATGAATTATTACCCAAATCCATTTTAACCACAATAATGAATGACCACACTCCGCCTGATGGTAAGTCATCATGTGGTCCAAGAGCAGTGGCCTCCACACCATCCTCATAGCAGCTGAGGCTATGTTGAGGTCCCTACTTCGACCGCCTGAGAAGGTGCTTTATGACGCCCCGCTTTAAGGACCCAGGATTGAAGGAAGAAGGACACACGTGCCTCGGCAGAGAATTCCAGGCCTTGATCGTTCGGCAGAGTTAGGGGACCCAAATTTGGTGCGATCGATAATCGACTTTACCTACTCTTAGACACTAATTACTTATTAAATAGAAATAAAGGTCACTATATGCCTCGGTGGGGCGACGGTAGTGAATACGATTGCTGAAGTGAGGTACGGGTTTGATACCCGGGTATAGCATTGTTTTAATTTTATTAATAGTAGGTACCTTGTTACCTGTGGCGCAGCGTAGTGGGGGGCGGGAGGGGCGGCCCGCCCTAGGCGGCATTTTTAGGGCGCTGGCGAAATTTCATAATAAGTAATAATAATATTTTGTAAATATTTGTGGGCCACTATGTTAAAACTCTTTGAAAATGTGCTTAGGATTTAGTGAACATTCCCAAAGAATTGTAAAAGTTGAAACCAGATTTTGTAAAATTCAAATAAGCTAGTTATGGACTGTAAAGTTGGGCCCTCAGTTCTTATATAGAGGATTGAGGGCCCACCTATACTGGATAAACTATGGACACTACAGAAAGTCTCCCACGCCGCTGTAAGCGAGCCGCTGCCGAGGCATGCCTGGTCCGCGTGATAACGTGGACCCTAAAATAGCCAGTGAAATGTGAGTGTAATACGCTAACACATTCAGTGCCACTGATATGACATGACACATGACAACATAAGTTGGAAAATTTAGTAAAATATTTGCTTTTCCTACAAAAAAACATAACAAGACATTAGTACCTAACAAGATGTTGAGATTCTCTGATCAAATTACGATAATTACTTACCGTGAAATCTATTTCCTGCCATAATTGAAGTTTCACAAACAAGTTTATAAACATAATATATCTTCTGTAGCGCAAGAAAGATCAATCAATCAGCACAATTGAAGCTGAAATATAGTTTTTCGTGATTTTACCTTTAAACAGTGCAGTGAATACGCCTAGCGTGTCCATGTAATTTCATCTTGCAATGCCGAGGACACTCCTAGCGTGTACGCGGTTTATATAGGCCGGCATCGCTGGGAATTACTATCAAATTGTGGTGGCATTGAATGTGTTAACGACTACTCCTTCAGGGATATTATAAGCGCAGGATTGTGTCATGAATTTCATGTATCACCATGGAGTCTTTAAATTTGGTTTAATCCACTAGTCTCTATCACCTTTCATCATTATTCTTTCCTTTCTTTATTGATAGTGTATAGCTTGTTTTCGCATTTTGAAAACACATTTTCTAACAAAAAACAAATCTTCGTCCAACGAGCTCGACATTTTGCATGCTACTCTGACAACAACCTACTTACTTTATGTAGCTGTTATCTGAGCGCACCAGCGTCGATAAGCGTTGGTAGACCAGCACAGGCTGCCTGCTTTCTTTCTATGTAGGGCCTGTGTGTGGCCCGTGTGTAAATTCCCCCGCGACACAGGAATCCTCGTGCGGAAGGAGTCATAAAAACGTCTTCCCTGCCATGACGTCAAAAGTCTTCCCTGCCATGACGTCACAGGTTGGTATGAGTCGCATTTCATATCCACTAGTATCATTACATAGGTAGTCGAAAATAAAACAATATTATTCATAGGTTGTGGAGTTGTTTCGATCAGGAGTAAGCAGAATGATAAGCGGTGGTTACGGCAACGAAGAATTTATTCCCACAGGTTTGGCACAGGAATGTATACAGCAGTAATATAATATAAAGAAGCTCGCGTAAGCGCGGTGCGTCGGCAGGCATGCAGGGGTGGGGGCTGACAGGCATGCAGGGGTGGGGGCTGGCCGGCATGCAGGGGTGGGGGCTATCAGGCATGCAGGGATGGGGGCTGTCAGGCACACGGGTGCGCGAGGCGCGGGTGGACTGGGCCGAGCTCTGCAGAGGTCCAAGCCCCACCCGCTCGCAGGAGCGAGACCGTGCGCGTGAGCAGGACGGCAAGTGCAGATCATATACCGGCCGACGCATCGACTCGCTAATATGAAATCTGGACCATTTGTCCAGTTGTACAATGCTATATAGTTTTATTATGTGACAGATAAATTATTAAAGTATTTATATAAACCTAGTTATATACATATTTAATTTAATTTTTGTATTTTTAATGTTTTGTCATTATTTGTTGTATTATGTTATTGTTTTGGGTCTTCACGATACAGGCTTGCCTAGTGTGAAAACCACAGAAGTAGTTTTGCTTAATTTTGCCAGCGTTTGGCAAATTACTTAATTTTTATTTATAAGGTGTTTTAGATTAATAAGTTTCTCTAATTTGTTAAACGCTGTAAATAAACAAATTTTAATTTTTTACCCATTTTTTTAATTTAATAATAAGTAATTTACTACTCCACATAGGTCATAAATGCTTATTCTCTGCTCGGGTTCGAATCCCCGGTCGGGCCAACGAAAAGTGTAAACTATAATAAAACAACATATACCTAACTGGATATCACTTATTTATTGTTGATAACATATTCTATATATTTAATACATATTATACAAAGTTATAAAAGTTAGAACTCATCATTTTCAAACGGATGATACTTGTGACCCAGGGATCTGAAATAAAAACATAAAAATATGAAATTTATCGTTATCTCTACATACTAAAAAAACAAAGTCCCCCACCGCGTCTGTCTGTCTGTTCGCGATAAACTCAAAAACTGCTAAACGGATTTTCATGCGGTTTCCACCAATAGACAGAATGATACATGAGGAAGGCTTAGATATATAATTTGTTAATGTTTTGTACTACCCGTGCGAAGCCGGGGTGGGTCGCTAGTCAAATATAAAAATACACCACCTTGGTGGCAGCGGTATTAAGTACGACTGTTGTGGGGATCTTGGGTTCGAATCCTAGTTTATTAACTTGTTATTTTCATTTTAAATGGTTATTAGTTAATTTGATTTAATTTATGAGTAATTTTACTTAATTTAATCTAATTTAATTTAATTTTTTAAATTTAATTCATTGTGATTGAATATTATCTAGTTTAATCTTATTTTAATTAATTTGGTTTTTTTAATCTTGTATATATACGACCTTGAATTTTGTTAGTGCTGTGCACACCTGTAAGTGGCATATTCACTCTGTATAATTATGTTTAACATTAAATTATGTTAGACTACCTCCGTGGCGCAGCGGTAGTGAATGCGACTGCTGTCCATGAGGTCTCGGGTTCGAATCCCGGGTCGGGCCATCAAAAAGCTATTGGGTTTTTCTGTAAAGAAATCTCAATAGCAGCCCGGAGTTTGGAAGTTGGCGGTGTTAGACACCCCCGTGCCTCGGAAAGCACGTAAAGCCGTTGGTCCTGCGCCTGATCTCTCTCCGGTCGTGTCGGATTGCCGTCCCATCGGATCATGAGAGTTAGGGAACAGAGAGTGCACTTGTGTTTGCGCACACACTTGTGCACTATAATATCTCCTGCGCAGATGCCCAGTCTCTGTTAAGACTGGCCGCCGTGGCCGAAATTCGGTCTGGATGACATTATTATTATGTTAGAGTGTGTTAGTGAATAAGTCGTTGGAGTGCCATAATTAAATAAATAAATAACCAAATCTACTTTTACGCGAAACCGCGGGCAAAAGTTAGAATCTGAATATACTTACGCGGTCATCGGTACCAATCTGCCGTTACAATCGAAACTGTCGATCAGTGCTATATCTTCTTGTGACAGCTTGAAGTCCAACACATCGAAATTACTCGCGATGCGGGATTTCGTCACAGATTTCGGGATGACTACGTTTCCACGATCAATTTGGTACCTGGAATACAAATAAAATCTTGATTAACAATAATCTATACCATTAGTTCCCAAAGTGGACCAGGTGGACCCCCAGAGGTCCACTGGAGACTCGACGGGAGTCTACAAATGCGCGACAAAAAATGAGAGTCCACAATTAAGCGTAAGCGGGGGTCCACGAAACTTTATTTGCTTTCGATAGTGAAGAACCAAAATGTTGGCTTGAGTTCACCTATGAGAAGCTCAGCAATATTGACTTGTAGAACTTGCATATTCTATATTCAGTAAAAGTGGTGAATTTCTAAAAAAAAATTGTCAGCCCGTCTACCGTGGTAGGTTCAGTACCGAGAATTTAAAAGGAAAACAGTATTTATAGACCAATATAAATCCGACTGCCAAGGAATATGGTAGAAATGTAGTTGCAGGGGATCCACCGGAACCTGCTAAATTTTGAAAGTGGTCTATGAGAAAAAAGTCTGGGAACCTCTGATCTATACAAATAAATAAAATTGAAGTGTCTGTTTTTAATGTCAAAATAACAGCATTTTACTAAATGCATATAATTTATTATAATATATTCTATCACATACACACAACACCATCTAGCCCAAACTAAGCAGAGCTTGTACTATGGCTACTAGACAATGGATAAACATACATATATACTTTTTTTTTTTTGTAAATACATACATATTATACATAGAAACACCCAGACCAAGACAAACATCCATGTTCATGCACACAAATGTTTGACTTGTGCGTCATATGAATGTTTATTATACGGTACTTATATATAATATAAAATTTCACGTCGATATTCTGTGAGAGGGTAGTTCTTCCCCGGTCGAGCCGGTCCATTCATGCTGAAATCAGCGAGGCTCTACTACTCGGATGATTTTTTACTATTGATATGAAATTTACTGATTTTTTAAATTATTTTACCTTAGAAAGCTATATTATCACCGAGTAACATAGGCCACATTTTATTTTAATAAAAGAAAGTTCTGTTACTATCATAATATAACCTACATTTATGCAAGCAAAGCCGCGGTGGAAAAATATAGTAATATAAGTATAAAATGTATTCTGACTTTATAAGAATTTGAGCAGGGGTCTTATTAAGACGGTCAGCTATAGCCTTGATTTTGGGGTCTTCCATAAGCTGAGGGTCACCAGGCTTGGCCCAGGGTCTGTCAGGGGACCCCAGCGGAGAGTACGCAGTGATCTTAATCCCGCGGGCCTCACAGAAGTCCTTCAAACGTCTCTGGTTCAGATAAGGATGGCATTCCACCTGGAATTATATAAATCAGAAAAATTAATTATTTCGAATATATAAGTCAACAAAAAATAGCGCTATAGTCAAATAATAATATTCTATCACATACACACAACACTATCAAGCCCAAACTAAGCAGAGCTTGTACTATGGGTACTAGACAATGGATAAACATACATATATACTTTTCTTTTTGTAAATACGTGCATATTATACATAGAAACACCCAGACCAAGACAAACATCCATGTCCATGCACACAAATGTTTGACTTGTGCGGAAATAGAACCCGCGACCTCAGGTGTGGCAGTCGGTTACACTAACCATTACGTCATCGAGGCCGACTTAGCCTTTCAACCTTCGATATGAAGATGTCAATAAAACAAGTGAGAAACGGCAATGAATTGCCGTAAATCTCGGAGTTCGAAAAAATGGTATCACGTGACCTTGAGATCAGAGGTCAAAGGTCATAGCCATTTCGGGGTATATCGACTATGTCGAGTCGAATAGCGTTGACCGCGAGTCTCTAACTCTTACGGTTCTTGAGTTGAAAGATGGTATCACGTAACCTTGAGGTCAGAGGTCAAAGGTCATAGTCATTTCAGGAGTATATCGACTATGCTGAGTCGAATGGCGTCGACCGCGAGTCTCTAGCTCTAACGGTTCTTGAGTTGAAAGTTGTATAACAGACAGACGGACAGACGGACGGACAAAGCTGTTGTATAAGAGTTATTTCGAACTCTAAAGATACCCGTTTTGTTTGTTTATTGGTTCAATTCCAGAGTTGGGCATTTTGTAAGATTTTTGTTGGATAACTCACAGTAAGAGCGTGAGCAGCGATAGCTCAGTGGGGAGACCAACAGACTGCAATGCAGAGGGTCTCGGGTTCGAACCCACATCGCGCACCTCTGACTTTCGGGAGTTATATGACTTTTCGAAATTATGTGCGTATTGATTGACAATTATCGCCTGCTCCGTGCCTCGGAGAGCACGTTAAGCCGTCGGTCCCGGCTGCCATGAACATCTATGGCAGTCGTTATTGGGAAAGTCAGTACCCTCTAATATTCTGACACTGGTCTAGCCTTAGGGTATCGTTAGCCTTCGGGTTGCGGAGGTCAGGTGGCAGCCGCTCCGTGTAAAAACTGATAGCCAGTCAAATCCGGTTAGACGAGAAAAGCCGACCCCAAGTGACTTGGGAATAATAAAGGCTAAGAGAGAAGAAGAACTCACAGTAAGAGCGTTGTCTGAATTTGTGCCTAATAGTAGCCAATACTACGGGGAAAATAAAAAAAAATAATTGTAAAAGCACCTTCAAACAACGGAAACAATTTTTCTGACCGGTGTGGGTATCGAACTCACAACTTTCGGCGCAGTGACAACAGCGACCACTTTAACTGTACCCCATCCGTGCAATGTATTGTACACACGGATACACATCAAGTTAGACACCCTATATACGCATATCTACGCTACATACAAAATAGAGAATTGTCGGAAAGGGACAGTGCATAGTGGTGTCGATGTAATGGTAAGGATAGAGCGTAACAAAAATATACCGCACTCTCTCGCACGATTCGCAGCGTTCAACTTCTAATAGTTCAAAGTCCAAACAGTCTAGGTTGATATGTCGCTGTGTGTACCTATATGGTTTATGTACATAAAATAATAATTTAATTATATCATAGCATGTATTAGTATATCACAATATAATATAATATAAATAAATCTTCTGTGCGTGTGTTTGTAATTAAATTCCTTCTAAACGGCTGGAACCAATTTGATGAAAAATTTTGTATTAAATTTTTTTTTTTCGTGTGTACATGCTGCCGTCTGTTGGGACAGCTAGTATACTAATATAATATCTGATACTTACTTGGTTAGTGACTGGTTTAATGGTAGCACTCTCGAGCAAGCGAGTGATCTGCTTCGAGTTGAAGTTTGATACCCCGATACTGAAATATTCAATATTTTTTTATATTTTTACATTATTAATTATACTAATTAATATATCGCACTCTTAATAAAACAGCGACATAACTCGAAATTTGAAAGTAAGGCAATTTGAACTCTAATTGTATATGTTAAATTCTAATATTATATTTGTGTTAAATCATTGCAATAGAGTTCAAATCTGTTTAATCCAAAATACTGAGATTATATTATTATTAAGAGAGATCTCATTATAGATTAGATATATAGAAGATATATATTAGATATATAGTCTCTGTTTTATTAAGAGTGCGATATATACAATTAATTACTTTTTCTATGATTACACTTACACAATAGAAAGGCAAAACAACATAACTATGTTATAAATGGGAACGTCAGTTTGTTACGCTTTCACGCCATAACAGTTCCACATACATATTGTGAGGTGTACAGGAAAGGACATAGACACACACACACACACACACACACACATACCTTTCATACAGAAAAACACCTGTTCCTGAGGGATAGAAATTTATTGACAAAGCTAACGCGAGTGAAGCCGCGGTCATAATCTAGTACAAAAATAAACAGGTACACACGGCTACACATCAAGTTAGACATCCTATATATGCATAACTACGCTACATACAAAACAGAGAATTTGGAAAGGGACGGTGGATAGTGGTGTTGATGTAATGGTAAAGGATAGAGCGTTGCGTCCCGTTCAGCGTGAATGAGACAAAATAACAAAAATATAACGCACTCTCTCGATTCGCAGCGTTCAACTTCTAATAGTTCAAAGTCCAAACAGTCTAGGTTGATGTGTGGCTGTGTGTACATGTCTATTTTTGAACTAGGTAAAAGAAATGCTAACTTTATTAATATTTAAACGTTAAATATATGCTTTTACAAAAGCCATGAATATCTTTAAATCATCAACAAATATATCATACTAGATTTTTCCGCGGCTTCACTTGCGGTAATAGAATAGAATAGTTAATGTAGATCTTGTCAATATTTTTTCATTTCCTGTATTTTTGGGACCCTATTTACTTTTCTGTACCCCTGACAACGTGCATGCGAAATTTCATGATGATCGGTCGAATAGTTAAGGCGTGAAAGCGTAACAAATAAACTCACATTCGCATTTATAATATTAGTTAGGATGATAGATAGTAATGAAGACGTACCTCTTAACCAGACCCTCGCCAACCAAAGGTTCCATGGCTTTCCAGGTGTCCACGTAATCCACATCGGAATACAGGATCTTGCCCGCTGCATCAGCCGGGAAGAGATCACCTTCCTCCTACAAAATTTATAATTATACATTAATAATAATAATGTTGGTTATGAAAGGCGTCGTAAACAAGTGACGTCATGAATCATCCGATTGAGCGGCTTATAAAAGCGTGCTCGGCACGGAACGACTCACTTCGACATCAACCGGCGGACGGAGCGGACGTGCTTTGTAATCGTTGTTGGTTGATATCAATTATTATCTCTAACTGGTTAATGCTTTTCTATAATTAGCGGTTACAATAACCACCTTGAATAATTCAATGGTCATTTAAAGGTGAAAGTGCATTTATTTTTTCGATGTTGTTTCAATTCCGATTCCAAAAAAATCTTTGGCTTCATATCAGTGAATTGATTCATGAGATGACTCACTTGATTTGATCTCAACTACATATAAATGGATATGTCATAAGAAAAAAGATACAGTTTTTACAGTAACCGAGAAGAGGAACAATACAGCGTCGTCTCATAAGAACATGTAAAGGCTTTTTTATTTAATAGAGTACTTGCCTATGTATGGCAGCGATAGCTCAATGGGGAGACCAACAGATTGCAATGCAGAGGGTCTCGGGTTCGAACCCACGTCGCGCACCTCTGACTTTCGGAAGTTATATGACTTTTCGAAATGATGTGCGTATTGTTACGAGCTGGGCTCGACAGATAAGAATATAAACAATATTACCGACAAAAACACGTTTTATTCAGACACACAATTAAATTTAAAACACAACAAACACTGTACCACACTTTTTCACTGTACTGCTTTAAACTCCGTAGTATTTCCGCTTCCGTTCGCTTCGATGAACACTTGACCGCTTACGATTGTAAACTGACTTGGCGGTGCGCGTGCGCCCTATTTATACGCGGCTAAAGCGCTTCTAGAGCTTTCTAGCAACGCCGCTCCCGGTATGCAAACAGTACGATGATTCGAGAAAGTACCAGCATCTTCTCTATGGTTCTCGTAAGCATACCTACTACGTAGTTCCGTAAGATGTCAATAGATGGCGGTGTAAATTATTCGACGGAACTGCCGTATCTTTCCCACAATGCCGAGAGATGTCACTGGGCGTAACAGTATTAATTGACAATTATCGCCTGCTCCGTGCCTCGGAGAGCACGTTAAGCCGTTGGTCCCGGCTGCCATGAACATCTATGGCAGTCGTTATTGGGAAGTCAGTGCCCTATAATATCCTGACACTGGTCTAGCCTTAGGTTAAGCGTTAGCCTTCGGGTTGCGGAGGTCAGGTGGCAGCCGTGTAAAAACTGATATCTGTCAAATCCGGTTAGACCAGAAAAAGCCGACCCCAAGTGACTTGGGAATAATAAAGGTTAGAGAGAATAAGAAGGTAGTACCTTATAGGCTTGAGGCCAGTGGATGAGGTAGAGGTCCAAATACTTGACGTTCAAGTTGTCCAGGGTCTGCTGCAGGGCTCCACGCACGAGGTCCGGTCGGTGGAACGTGTTCCATAACTTCGAGGTGATGAACAGGTCTTCCCTGGAACATAATAATTTTTAGATTAGTAACACTAACAGCTGACTACCCGATTCAGCTGATAGTGTTGTTAAATTACCGTGAACCCGAAAATAACCGGGCGTAATATTGACAGTAATGTTACGAGTTTGTCTCGATGTTTAAACAATTAATAAATAAAATATCTGAAATGTTCATAATTTCTTTTATATTTTTAGCATTCTTTTACTTTAATTTCTCCCTGTATATAGGAATAATTCCTGTGTCGCGGGGGACTTTACAAAAACTAACACAATGGACACAAAAAGCACCCAGACTCGGAACAACAATTTGTGGAACACACAATTTTTGTCACGTGTGGGAATCGAACCCACAACAGTCGGCGCGGCGGCAGTGGTGAGGCAAACACTCAAACCACTGCGCCATCTGTACAGGTTATTTATCAGATGTACATTAGAGTTAGGGTTGCCAGCTTTATCTATATATTACTACGTGAAGCAAAAACTTTGTGCCCTTTTTACGAAAATTGCGCGGACGGAGAAGTATGTTTGGCACAGGTAAAGTTTATATGGAGAAGGAGGGGCGAATCATAATATTTATATAAAATATGCATTAGAAATACATTAATTTAATGAAAAAACACTAAACGCACACAACCATGCATTTGGCACACGCAGTCGAAGCGCGTAACTATGGTTACATATATCAATATATAATGACATATATCAGCAATATCTTACAGGCAAACTTTGGTCGAATTTCGAGCACTCGACGACCGCTAGTATTGAATAAATAGATTATACTTACTTCCTGAGGTAAGCAAAATAAAGTACAAAATCGGAAAATAAAGTATTATTATAATTTATTTATTAATTTGCCATTTTGTTTCCACATTTTTGTTGCTTCTAGCAACATCTTAGAAAAATGTATTATCAAGTATTGAAATTAAACTACTATATACGGATTTTATCGCGTTGTTTATTTGACACTTTATTACATAATTTTGAAAACTGTTACACTACTACTACTATTAAACTTTACAAATTTTAAGCTAATTAAATTATTATTAAAACTATTTAGATTTAATTTATTTTTACACTTTCCCCGACGTTTCGGTTGCTTTTCAGCAGCCATGGTCACGGGGAGACTAAGATGGTAGTTGTCTCAATGTTCCAGTGTAGTTATTTCAAAGTACCCAAACCTAATTTAATCATTGGTGTTTCTATTTACGCAGAATGAGCTCAGAGTATCATGACGTCTAGCTGTGGTTTGCTTCTTCTTGGTTTTGACTATTTGAATTACTGGATCCCAAGCTGGTGGTACATTCCAACCATCTTCTCTATTAAATAAAATCCGTATATAGTAGTTTAATTTCAATGAATCATATTCGCGTAAACAGAAGACAATATTATCAAGTATTGTTTTAACCGCATCTTTAAATAGTTAAGTTTTTTATTAAATTTGGGGCAGCTCTATTGCATTGCTTCTTGTTTGTATGAGTAAACGATATAAAACCTGTAAAAGTCGATATAGGTAAAATAAAGTATTGCCACGTACCTACTTTATTTTCCTCAAAGTATAAAGTACGTTTACTTGAAATAACGTACAATACTTTATTATAAGGTACGGGTGGCAACCCTAATTACAGTCCAACAATATGACCACAACTTTCTGTCTAGTGGGAGAACATTGTACTGCCACGCCAGTCTTCGAGTTTGATCCCGAGGTGCGCATCTCCAACTTTTCGAAGTTATGTGCGTATTAAATATTTAATTATCGCACGCTTTAATGGTGAAGGAAAACATCGTGAGGAAACCTGCATGTCTAAGAGTTCCCTAAAATGTTCTCAAAAATATGTGAAGTCTGTCAACCCGCACTGGGCCAGCGTGGTGGACTATGGGCTAACCCTTCTCACACGGAGAAGAGGCCCGTGCCCAGCAGTGGGACAGTTTAATACAGGGCTTATATTATACATTATTATTATTATTTCTACTACACGCTGTATAGGGCGGCTTACCTCTTGACAGTACCGTCGGCAATCTTCGCGGCAATAGCTTCCCCAACTTCTTTCTCGTTACCATAGGCATACGCGCAATCGATGTGCCGGTAGCCAATTTCGATGGCGTCTTTCACAGCTTGTGTCACTTCACCTGGCTTCGACTGCAAAAGAATATTATAAGTTACTAGATGACCCGGCAAACGTTGTTCTAGCAATAACATTTAAATTATTTCTTAGCGGTATAAAATATACTCTACGACCTACCATATAAATATACATAAAAAAACATTTAATAAAATCGGTCGAACCGTTTCGGAGGAGTGCAACCACAAACACAGTGACACGAGATTTATATACAGTGACCCAAAAGTCGACATCAAGCCGGAATCAGGTAACAGGCTAAGTTGTAATAATAACTTTTAAACTTTCGCGTTGCATGATATATATATAATATGTAACGGGTATTAACGCGATTATGCATAATGTTTACCTTTTTTATGCTTGACGTTTCGACCAGGTTACACCGGCCGTGGTCACAAGCTGAGTGATCGGTCAGCTTGTGACCACGGCCGGTGTAACCTGGTCGAAACGTCAAGCATAAAAAAGTTAAACATTATGCATGATCGCGTTAATACCCGTTACATATTATATATATAAGTTGTAATAGCTATGAGAGAAAAAAAACTAAGTTACGTATTTTCGAAAAAAATCGAGAGCTTAAACAAGCAATATTCGAGATTACATAACAAATAATAATAGTTAAAAAAGTAAATATCTGTAGTAACCAGAGTGAAAAGACCGTCACAGAGTGTAGATTTTTTTGTTTGTATTTATATACCTATATTTTTTTAAATACGTATCTTATCTTGTTACGGGGGCCAGTCAGTGCAGACCGGCGACACTTCGACCCAGTGGGATCTTTTGTGTTTGGATCTTCTTTTAAATACGTAACTTAACATTTATTTTTTATTTTTCCGATAGCTATTATAACTTCGCCTGTTAAGTACCTGATTCTGGCTTGACGTCGACTTCTGGGACCCCCTGTATATACAGGGTCTGTCGTTAATAATGGATAACCCGTTAGCTGGAGGTTAACCAGTTATCAGGCAGTAAGAAAATAATATTTTTCTTACTGCCTGATAAATGGCGACTGTACAAACAAACAAACAATCTCTCCCTGCTAAGTATATAATATTAATATAGATATAAGGATTAACAATAAGCTGATAGGGGCGCCATATTGAATTTTATAAGCACCATAAATCATAGAGAAGTTTATAGAGTTATAAAGTATTATCTATCTATACCAATATTATAAATCTGAAGAGTTTGTTTGTTTGGTTGAACGCGCTAATCTCACCAACTACTGGTTCCAATTGAAAAATCTTTTTAGTGTTGGATAGCCCATTTATCAAGGAAGGCTATAGGCTATATAACACCACGATACGACCAATAGGAGCGGAGCAGCAATGAAAAATGTTGCAAAAACGGGGGAAATTCTCTTATGTGAAGCAGACAAAGTTGCGCGGGTCAGCTAGACCTTCTATATAGAAAAGGTTTATTATTGCTACATACTACTTTATGTATATAGGTACATACACAGTCTCACGCCTATATATTAGGCAGAGGTGCCTTACACCTGCATTTCGTTGGCTATGCATTAAGACTGCGCCGAGCGTAAGACAGATAATGACAGAGCTCGTGTGGCGCATATTCAAATCGGCGCGCGGCCGCCATAGTCAAATTGTATGGAGGATTTGAAGTGCTTTTTTAATAAATATGTATCTTTATTGTCAACCAATAACTTAAATATTTGGGACGAACAAATTGTAATATATCTATTTATGTTTCGTATAAGCTGTAAAATAGGATAGATTTCTACTGTTATAATCTAAAAAATTGCAAATTTACGCAATTTTGTAGGCGAAAATATTAAATGCACATCTTATTTTATAGTAGTGCACCGCCATCTATTGCGATATAACTGAACTACTTAGTAGTTCAAAGTCAAAGTCAAAAATCATTTATTCATATAGGTCACAAAGTAACACTTATGAACGTCAAAATATATAGGTTAGTGAGTTTACTAAGTTACTGAAGCTACATTTAGGTTAGTTGCTAGGTTCAGGCAAAAGGTTGAGCCTATGAGAAAAACTGTCAAGAAACAAATTGTTGACATGTTGTGTGTGAATGTCTTGTATCGATTTCCGTTAGATGGCGTCAATTACCGGCTTATACCATTTTAGTTTTGACTTAGATATGCATTTTTGCAGCACACTGTACAACTGTGTACGAGGAATAATTGATGTGGCGCCGGGAGACTTTACAAACATTCAAACAACGGACACAAAGAACACCCAGACTCGGAACAACCATATCTGGATCACCTATTTTTGTCCCGTGTAGGGACGTTAAGCCGTCGGTCCCGGCTGCCATGAACATCTATGGCAGTCGTTATTGGGAAAGTCAGTACCCTCTAATATCCAGACACTGGTCTAGCCTTAGGGTATCGTTAGCCTTCGGGTTGCGGAGGTCAGGTGGCAGCCGCTCCGTGTAAAAACTGATATCCAGTCAAATCCGGTTAGAACAGAAAAGCCGACCCCAAGTGACTTGGGAATGATAAAGGCTAAGGGAGAAGTAGGGACCAAACCCACAACTCCTGGCACGACGGCAGTGGAGAGGCGACTACTAAAACCACTACGTCGGCCTCGATGGCGCAGTGGTTAGTGTATCCGACTGCCACGCCTGAGGTCGCGGGTTCGATTCCCGCACAAGTCAAACATTTGTATGCATGAACATGGATGTTTGTCTTGGTGTGGGTGTTTCTATGTATAATATGTATGCATTTACACAAAAAAAGTATATATGTATGTTTATCCATTGTCTAGTACCCATAGTACAAGCTCTGCTTAGTTTGGGCTAGATGGTGTTGTGTGTATGTGGTAGAATATTATATATTATTATTTGTACAGTCATATAAAGCCTATGGATCGAACCCACAACAGTCGGCGCAGTGACACCACCACTTGAACCACTAAGCCATCCGTGCAGCTGTCAGATTAAAAGTATTAACTTGTCGTTTTAAAGTGGAGTTATCTTTTTAATAACTGACATCAAATAGTATGATATTTTATTATCTATATCTATAATATAGATAATAAAATACACTCTTCAAATTATATAAAAAACTCTTCATGATATTTTTATACCATTAGTAGCTTTTGCCCGCGGCTCTACTCGCATAAATGAAGGTTAGGTAAATACCAGTACTGTTTTATTTTAAACTAGCTGTTGCCCACGACTTCGCCCGCGTGGACTTTAATTTATTACCCAATACCTACTTTTAATTTGTTATCTAATTTTAATACATAAAACTACAACTAAAGAAATTAATAAGTCTAACTACACCTATGTAGGTGTAGTTAGCTATATATTCAAAAAATACATATGGTACCGCGGACTTTTTTGTAGATATTGATACGTTCTATAATACTGTAGAACATTTTTTTGTTCTATCATCAATAGTTTCCGCAGCGCACTCGATGACAGATTTTTATGACAAATTTTTCACACCTTGGGTTATATTATTGCATTTTTATTAAGGATCCCTATTTTTTTGATAATGTATTATAGCCTATGTCACTCAGTGAAGATGCAGCTTTCTACTGGTGAAAGAATTTTTGAAATCGGTCCAGTAGTTTTTGTGTGAAAACATTACAAACATCCATACAAAAACACAAATGTTTCCTCTTTATAATATTAGTTTAGATAGATGTGCCCGCGGATCCACTCGCGTTTATAGTTACTGCCCCGGCCCCGTGAGTCGTAGCGTGACGTTATTAGCCTTCCTCGATAAATAGGCTATCCATCACTAAAATAATTTTTCATTTCGAACCAGTAGTTCATGAGATTGGCATTCGACCAAACAAACAAACTCTTCAGCTTTATAATATTAGTCTAGATAGAATATACCCTATGTTACTCGGTGATAATATAAGTTTGTAATGGCGAAAGAATTTTAAAATCGGTTATATAGTTTTTAAGTTTAATCCTTACAAACAAACAAACAATATCAAATCTTTGCTCTTTATTAATGTCAGTTCTAACTGAACCAAGTAAAAGTTCTCCTTGGTACCAAATTTATCACACGTCAATATTATCTAAAGCAATAGAATTGTTATCTATCTGGAGTATTTTGTCGCTGCGGATAAACTTATTGGCATCATTTATAAATAATATAGTTAAACTTGTGTAATCTAATCTAAAATACTATATGTATCTTACGTCTGTGTCCCCGGCATCCACATTATCGCAGCCGTGGTTGTACATTTATACGTAACTAGCGACCCAACCTGGCTTCGCACGGGTAGTAAAAAACCTTCACAAATGATACAGCCTTCCTCATGAATCAGTCTGTCTGTTGGTGAATACTACATGAAAATCCGTTCAGTAGTTTTTGATTTTATTGCGGACAGACGCGGCAGGGGATTTTGTTTTATAATATGTAGTGATTGGACACAAGCCTATTGGTGTCACAGTTTCCAACTCTGGGTTGCAAATTAAAAAATTTAAACCACCTAGTAAACATAATATTGTCTTCTATTTACGCGAATATTATTCATTGAAATTAAACTACTATATACGGATTTTATCGCGTTGTTTATATGACACTTTATTACAAAATTTTGAAAATTGTTAATTATTTCCGCAGCCATGGTCACGGGGAGACTAGTCTCTCCTTCCTCTAGGCTTGGAGAGGAGAACACATTTTTTATAACATTTAAAACAGAGTTTTGAATAATTGTAATAAGGTTTATTTTTACATTTCACAAGCGGGTTCAAGCATTCTGAATAACAAAAGAAGTTAAATGTTAAAATAAACCTTATTACAATTATTCAAAACTCTGTTTTATATGTTATAAAAAATCTGCTCTCCGAGCCAAGCCGTTTTGTGAGAACGGATCTTAAATCACAAATTCTTTCTTTTACAAAAGGGAAGTATTACTTACAGTTTATTTAAACTGCAGAGCTATGTTTACTCTCTACTAATAAAACTACTCTGCTATCCCCGACTTTACCATATATTATACTACATTGTAGTAAGCAAAAAAGAAATTTTTATCTTTTCTAATTAAAAATGGCACCTTCCACTCTAGGAACTGTGCAGCTGAGCTGTGTCATGAGGCACTTGATAAACATTCAACCAACAGACCCAAGAACACCCAGACTCAGAACAACAATTTGAGGATCACACAAAGTTTTGTTCGTTCTGGCCACTATCCGTAGCGAAAATTTGCTTTCTTGATAAAGAAGGGTAACTCACCTAATTGCGGTGTTTGTGGCGCAACAGAAGATGTTCAATAAATACTTGTCAAAGGGTTAGAGAATCATTTGTGCACAATTTTAATATTAATAAGTATGATCAAGGAGTATTTTTAAGCATTTAGCAGAACCGATTTCTGAAGCTGCAAAATTTATAGAAAAGATTATTTTTAACCGATGATTTTAACCTTATAAAAACTTAATAAAAATATTATTTATTTATATATGGTCACAAATATAGGTACATGGGATTTTATTGGTACATAGATGTTTTAGAATCACTACATTTAGCCTTGCGGCATGTGATATTCTTACAATTATATAAAATAACTAAACTAACAACTAAATTATAACAGAATATTAATGTAGTATATAGTATATATACTGTTTAGGAAACGCTGGGGCTCGCCTATCTTTGATGGACATATGACCCTAAATAAAAAAAGAGAAAAATGATATGTTCCCGGAGGATTAATATAAGCAAATGCTAGTTAATTATCTTTTTCTTAATCTATATAGTGAGGAATAATAAATAAAGTATTGATTCCAGAGACATTTTTAATTTAAAACCTTTTTCGTGTGGCATACATTAGTCAAATGCCGCTACCATTCTTTAGCCGGAAAAAAAATACCTACCTACCGACATGGCTTGATTTAACAATAATATCTGATGATATAACTCAAATATGTTACTTTGCTTATCATGTTAGTTTATTAGATGCAATAAAAACACCTAATGTACGTCAAAATGTAATCAAAAGGAACTTTCGTTTAAGATATAACAAATTCAACTATACCTTCCAAGTTCCAATACCCAGAATAGGGCATTCACAGCCGTTGTCAAATTTCACCATAGGCACTTTGGAAGCCATCTTAAGGCGTATTATTTGAGAAAAGCTTTTTTAACTTTGTAAAGTTAGTCTATAAAGTTTCGCCGGAGTTCGAAATTTTATTACACAAATAAAAAGTTTACGTATTTGACATTTTGACAATCAGCATAGGGTTGCTATATTAAACCACCGATTCCTCATTTTGATAAATTAAAAAGTGTAATAATTTTGCTTCCAGTAGCAGACTAGCCAATAGCCCATATATTATGATGAAAAGCGTTAACCACTTATGAACTTGCAAAGCCTGACATCATAAACCCCCGTAGATAGATCGCATGGAAACGCGTTGATACTAAAAGAATGAGCTTAAACATGAATTTATTTTTAACTTTAATTTAAAAAATACAACTGTCGCACCATGTTTAATGCCTGTTTCACAAGGAACTTTACAAACATTTAAACAACAGAACATCCAGACTCGGAGATATCATTTGTGGATCACACAATATTATTCCCGTGTGGGATTCAAACCCACAACACTAGGCGCAGTGGCAAGGCAATCATTATAGTGAAAAACAAGTCATCCATCGACTACGTGTCGAGTTAAATGGACACTAATATATGAAAGCAAAATAATAATACTAGCGACGACCCGCCCCGGCTTCACACGGGTAGTTCAAAACTTTAACAAATTATACACTTAAATCTTTTTCATAAATCATTTTATCTATTGTTGAAAACCGTATGAAAATCCGTTCAGTTGCTTTTGAGTTTATCGCGAACAGGCTGACGGACACGACGCGACTTAGTTTTATAATATGTAGTGATGTGGATACCACGTCCACAAAAAATAATTATGGGAATATTTTAAAACGTGGCAACAAAAATTTCGTTCTCAAACATGACGTGCAACCATTGACATAAATTGAACAACCTTGAAATCGTACAAAACTATTCTGTGAGAAAAACATAGTTTTTATTATTTCTTTTATTTAAATAACAATGACGTAATTAACGTTAAATACTCGAAGCAATTAGTTTTAATTATTGTCTGACAAAATAATATTAATTATAATTATGTTCCCGAAGGTATTTAAAGTCTGCCAACCCTCAGTGGGCCAGCCAGCGTGATGGCCTACTGCGGGCCACAGCATTGCTTACCAAAGTGAACCCATTCCAAACACAAGGATTTAGTTTAGCTCATGGTTAGCCTATCGGGTCACAACGGCACACCGGTGCGGTGCACTCCTATCACATACATACATAGATTCGCGCCTGTTTCCCAGAGGGGTAGGCAGAGACTACGGGTTTCCATTTGCTACGATCCTGATACCCTTCTTTGCTTTCATCACATTCCTCATACATGCTTGCCGGTTTAAGATGCTCTTAACCTGGCCTTTGTGCAGAACGTCTCCGATCTGATCGAGAAACGTTCGCCTATGTCTTTCCCCGCATTCCTGATACAAGCATTTAATTTAGGTCTTGGTGTTAACCTATTGAATCACAGCGGCACGCCGGTAGCCAGCCATTATTGATTTTTAATTATTTCTGGTATTTTAAGACTTTACAGATTAAGAAGTTTATGCGGCGGTACCTAACCGCCCCTCATGGACTGACAAACGGACGTACAAGGCTGGGTTTACTTGACATCACAAAAGCTGTTCCAAGGAGACATAACCATACCGCTATCCACATAGGAAGCTAACAAGGACACAGTCTGTGTGGTAAGCCAGCAGATGGCATACCAGAATAGCTAAATACCAGATTCGCAAATTACCAGACTGCTCGTTTTATCCTGGCCAGAAAATAAAAAGAAAATAAAAATTCAAGAAATGGAGAACAAGATGGAAAGTTTATAGAATTTTAGCTTGCGTCAGCAATGAAATCGTGATGGAAGTGTGCTTAAAAATATTGGAAACTTTAATTAGGAATCATTGATATTATATACTTATCTTTCTGTCAGAGAAGAAGATCAGAAGGTCAATAAAATAAGTTTATATTATTGTATGTATTCTGATTTTTTATACTTTAGTTATTAGTAATTTTTAATTTTTCAATTATAATTTGTTTTCAACTGTACAAAATCTGTTATTTTTCGTTTCTGGTATTTTGTATATGGCGAATCCGGTGATTTGCGAGTCTGGCAATTTGCGAATCTGGTATTTAGCGATTCTGGTATTAAGCTTCTGAGCCACGTGCCATAGCCTATGTGAAGGGGAGGAGTGGAAAGAGTCAGGAGAAAGAACGGATCGAGGAGATGATTGAACCTTCAGCGCTCTCACTCACCGAACTCTGGACTATGGGAGTAAGGGAATAAAAAGTGCACTTGTATTTGTGCTAAGTTTGCCAACTTTCTTTAAAATAAATAGATTATATCTTATTTCAGAGAGATTACCTAACTAGGAAGGAAAATATAGTGAGGAACCCTGCATGTCGGAGAGTTCTGCATAATGTTTTCGAAGATATGTAAAGTGTTCCAACCCGCACTGGGCCAGCGAGGTGGATTATGGCCTAACCGTTCTCACACTGAGAGGCCCGTGCCCAGCAGTGGGACAGTTAATAACCGAGGCTGATATTATATAAACAAACAGTAAAGAATAAGAGTGGCTGTTAAATAACGTCCAAGTTTGGCTTGGAGATGCAACATATTAACAGAAACAGTAATTTTTTGGATTATGACAATGCGTATTGGTATTTGTATAGTAATTGTGTACAAAAGAGTATTTTAGCGTGTTCTACTAGTATTACAGATAATAAAGTATAGCTACATGGAATAGAGTACCATGTATGGGGGCCAGTCAGTACAGACCGGCGACACTTCGACCCAGTGGGATCTTTTGTGTCGACACTCGCCCAATAACGACTGCCATAGATGTTCATGGCAGCTGGGACCGACGGCTTAACGTGCTCTCCGAGGCACGGAGCAGGCGATAATTGTCAATCAATACGCACATAATTTCGAAAAGTCATATAACTTCCGAAAGTCAGAGGTGCGCGACGTGGGTTCGAACCCGAGACTCTCTGCATTGCAGTCTGTTGGTCTACCCACTGAGCTATCGCTGCTCTTAATAGAATACCATACTCAGAGTACCATAATCTATTTTTCTAGATATATTGAAACATATTTCAATTGTATAAGGAGTCATATCGAAAACAAGTCGCAAATGTGCTCATAAATACTCAAGTTCATTTTTTATGTTGTTATTTCTAATTTAGCATTTTATTTCATGTTGTAATATTTAACTCTGTTAAACTAGTTTTATATAGCTATACGAATGTCCTGAAAGCCTGTAATTTGCTTAAGAATTTAATGTCATTGTTTTAATTCTATGTATACTGTAAAAAAGCTGTTAAGTTGCCAATTAATAAATAAATTTAGAGTACGGTTGGCAACCCTAGTTTACGCACACTCTTGTGCACTATAATATTTCCTGTATAGATGACCAGTCTCCGTTAAGATTTACCGCCACCGCCACTTAGCTCGGAAGACATTATATACCTACATTACATTTTATTAACTAATAATTATTATTAATGCGATATGTCCTAAATTTATTATGAATTTAATGTATATGATGTGTTGCAGTGGATACGCGGTCACAGCAACTCTTCTGGCAATGATGCTGCAGATCAACTGGCAAAGAGAGGATCGAACACCAAAATGGTAGGACCCGAACCGATTGTCCCGATACCCTTCTGCCAACTCAAAACATGGTTATGTGATAGAACCACGAAACTACACGAAAAACAGTGGACAGAAACAAAGGAATGTAGACAGACGAAGGAAGCCCTTCCATCCTTAGACAAACATCTGTCGCGCAAACTGCTACGTTCCACAAGGAAAAACCTATGCCACCTAGTGAGTATAATAACGGGCCACTGCTCACTTAACAAGCACCTGTTCAACATCGGCATCACTGACAGTCCCTTATGTAGAGGCTGCATGGAGACCGAGGAGACATCGGCTCACGTGCTCCTACATTGTAAAAGCGTAAGCAACCAACGGGCGAAACTCCTAAACAGTCCAGAAACGATGAAGGAGGTACTGCGCAACATCGGTCCCCTATTATCTTTCTGGACGGAGCTGAGGTGGTATGAGTAACCGAACAATATTTCGCGTCGGCTACTTACGCACAATGGCCCAATTGTGGGGCTAAGTGCGGATAACACATGTCCAACTAACTTACTAACTAGGTATGTATGTATGAATCTTATGTGGGGGCCAGTCAGTGCAGACCGGCGACACTTCGACCCAGTGGGATCTTTTGTGTCGACACTCTCCCAATAACGACTGCCATAGATGTTCATGGCAGCCGGGACCGACGGCTTAACGTGCTCTCTGAGGCATGGAGCAGGCGATAATTGTCAATTAATACGCACATAATTTCGAAAAGTCATATAATTTCCGAAAGTTAGAGGTGCGCGACGTGGGTTCGAACCCGAGACCCTCTGCATTGCAGTCTGTTGGTCTCCCCACTGAGCTATCGCTGCTCTAACTAACTAGGTAACTAAGTATATGATGTGAATGGCAATTTTAATTTACGTTTATTTTCCAAGATAAGTAAGATATTTTACTAGAATTAAATTACTTAATACGACTATTATTTCGTTGTTACTTTTATAAACACAATTATTACATCGTTTTGAAGCAATTAAACTAGGTACTTATGTTAAACCTTACCACTGTTTTAAGCTATTTCAAATATGAATCTATTTAGATTTAGGTACTTATTTATTAAATGAAAAATTCTCTGGAAGGTTAATAAGCCATATAACATCACGCTACGAGCCACTGCAGCGGAACAGCAATCTTAAACGTGGGTGAAACCGCAGGGGACAGTTATTAAATTTACGTCTACAATAACGTTGTTTCACCATTAGAAAGCTACTATATCCAGAAGTAACATAGGCTATATAACATCACGCTGCGAGCCACGGGAGCGGAGCAGTAATCGTAAAGATAGGTGAGCAATAAGCCTTTTTTTAATATTATAAATGCGAATGTGAGTTCTTTTGTTACGCCTTCACGCCTTAACTACTCGCCCGATCATCAGAAAATTCGGCATCCACGTTGTCAGGAATTAGTGTTGCCAACCGTACTTTATAATAATAATTAAGTATTGTATTTCGGGTAAAAGTACTTTATAGGAAAATAAAGTACGTGAAAATACTTAATTTTATTTATGTCAACTTTTACAGGTTTTATTTAATTTTTTACTTAAAGCAACGCTGTAGATATTACCTAAATTGAATAAAAGCATTTGTTTATCAATCTATATAGAGACATATTGTAAAGATCCGGTTACGACGTTCCTTGACAACAAATATTTGTTAGATGTCACTAGCATCAACAAAAATATGGTAACAAAAAGGCAGTTTAATTATACCCACTTTATTTTCAGATCTTTTACTTTTTTTTTTAGTAAATTTTCTCTATTCTTTCAAAATAAAAGTGGCAACCCTATCAGGAATACAGAGAAGGACATAGGGTACTATTCACCCAGAAAATGGTTCGGTTCCCGAGTAAGCCAAGCCGCGGGTAAAAACAAGTACATCAATAAATAACTAAAATATCTTACCTTCCAAGATCCAATACCGAGCATTGGATAACTTTGTCCATTATTAAATTTAATAGTCGGTACTGGCGCCATTTTGTCACAGATAGAAACTATGCGACCGCACGGCGAGGCACAGGCACGTAGAATGAACAGCCTATCGCGGGCTTAGGTTATCTATTTATCAATAAACCTCTTGAAACTGTTATATTAAATGACGGGATAATATTATGTAATTGAACTGTTATTTATTTAGTTTATATGTCTCTTATCTGTATCTGTATATACCTAGTCACATATTATTTCACGGCATTTTATCGTGTGAGCAGGGCTAAATGTATAAGACTAGACCTTGCCCGCGGCTGCGCTCGCGTTTATCTTGATTTTATCAATTATATATTTCTCGAGAATTGAGTATTTTTTCTGCGTGTAAGGCCTACGTCCTTTTATGTACCGAGCTTGCGAAATTTCATGATGATCGGTCGAGTAGTTATGGCGTGAAAGTATAACAAACAAACATACATTCGCATTTACAATATTAGTTAGGATTATATTCAACACTATCCCAGCTCTCGGCATACCAGTCACAGGACCTAAGCTTTATTTTATGGAGTACTAGACGTGCCCGCGTTTATGATTACTGCGCCGCCCCTGTGGGTCGTAGCGTGATGTTATATAGCCTATAACCTTCATCGATAAATAGGCTAAACAACACAAAAAAAAACTCATTTCGGTCTGGTAGTTCCTGAGATTAGCGCGTTTAACCAAACAAACAAACTCTTCAGCTTTATAATATTAGTATAGATATGTGCTATCTACATGGTCATGCGTATGTGTTTAGACCCCATGTAATTCGGGGCCCTATATCGTCATTTATTGAGCAAATTTTCAGACCGCTTGTTGATGTTGAGAATATCTTGACGCAAAAGCCTATAACCGAACCAGTAATTGAGGCAGCAAGATGCAGCCTAGTAAGTTAAGTTTTATTTATTTTGTCTTGTTTAAGCTTAGGTTACATTGGCATATTACAATCGCAAAAAATGTCCCTAAATTAATCTATTTAATCTTACGTGGGGGCCAGTCAGTGCAGACCGGCGACACTTCGACCCAGTGGGATCTTTTGTGTCGACACTCTCCCAATAACGACTGCCATAGATGTTCATGGCAGCCGGGACCGACGGCTTAACGTGTTCTCCGCGGCACGGAGCAGGCAACAATTGTCAATCAATACGCACATAATTTCTAAAAGTCATATAACTTCCGAAAGTCAGAGGTGCGCGACGTGGATTTGAACCCGAGACCCTCTGTATTGCAGTCTGTTGGTCTCCCCACTGAGCTATCGCTGCTTTCGCGGGCGCAGCTAGTAAAGATATAAAAATAAAAACCATTATCTTATAAGAATGGTCATTCAAAGGTCCCTTAAATCCAACCTATGACCTCACAATCTGACGCAACGTTAACCCAAGGCAACCATATACACAAAAATTATCAATATAGATATTATTTATTTGAACTTGACCTATCGATAGTAATTAAAGTTCAAGGAAATATTTAAACTTGGTTATTAATAACTGTTAGTTGGCTTTGTTAATAATCCTAAGCAGCGATAGCCTGGCGGGAGACCGTTGGACTGCCACGCAGAGGTCTCGAGTTCGATCCTAAGGCAGGCACTTGTGACTTTTCGAAGTTATGTGCGTATTAATTAGTTAATTATCGCTTGCTGCTCGCTTGCTGCTTAACTGCCTCCGTGGCGCAGCGGTAGTGAATGCGACTGCTGTGCATGAGGTCTCGGGCTCGAATACCGGGTCGGGCCAACAAAAATCTAATGGGTTTTTCTGTAAAAAAATCTCAATAGCAGCCCGGAGTTAGGAAGTTGGCGGTGTTAGACACCCCCGTGCCTCGGAAAGCACGTAAAGCCGTTGGTCCTGCGCCTGATCTCTCTCCGGTCGTGTCGGATTGCCGTCCCATCGGATCATGAGAGTTAGGGAACATAGAGTGCACTTGTGTTTGCGCACACACTTGTGCACTATAATATCTCCTGCGCAGATGAGCCAGTCTCTGTTAAGACTGGCCGCCGTGGCCGAAATTCGGTCTGGAGGACATTATTATTGTTATCGCTTGCTTTTCTTACCTACTTTATATTTCAAACTAGATTTCACCCGCGTTTATCGTTAACGTGAGTATTTTTTCTGCGTGTAAGGCCTACGTCCTTTTATGTACCGAGCTTGCGAAATTTCATGATGATCGGTCGAGTAGTTATGGCGTGAAAGTATAACAAACAAACATACATTCGCATTTACAATATTAGTTAGGATTATATTCAACACTATCCCAGCTCTCGGCATACCAGTCACAGGACCTAAGCTTTATTTTATGGAGTACTAGACGTGCCCGCGTTTATGATTACTGCGCCGCCCCCGTGGGCCGTGGCGTGATGTTATATAGCCTATAGCCTTCCTCGATAAATAGGCTATCCAATGCTAGAATATATTTTCAATTGGAACCGGTAGTTCCTGTGATTAACGCGTTCAACCAAACAAAAAAACTCTTCAGCTTTATACCTAATATTAGTATAGATAATACAACTCCCGCGCTAGGAATACTTCCTACGTCGCGGGGGACTTCAAAAACATTCAAATTACGGACACAAAGAACACCCAGACTCGGTACAATCATTTGTAGATCACACACATATGCCCCGTCTGGGATTCGAACCCACAACAGTTGACGCAGTGGCAGCGGCAAGGCGACCAGTTAAACTACTACGCCATCTGTGCAGTTGGATATAACCGAAACAAACAAACTACAAACAAACTGAACCCCATACTGTAGTACATACATACATACATACATACATAGATTCACGCCTGTTTCCCAGAGGGGTAGGCAGAGACTACGATTTCCATTTGCTACAATCCTGACACACTTCTCTGGCTTCATTCACTTTCATCACATTCCTCATACACACCCGTCGGTTCAAGCTGCTCTTAACCTGGCCTTTGTCCAGAACGCCTCCGATCTGATCGAGAAACGTTCGCCTAGGTCTTCCTCTTGCGACTGTTCCATTCACACTAGCCTTATAAACTTTCTTAGTCAGTCTTTCCTCATCCATTCTTTCTACATGCCCAAACCAGCTTAACATACCCTTTTCTATTCTTGTCACTGTATCCACTTCTATGCCGCATCTCTCTCTAATCACACTATATCTTATTCTATCTTTCAGAGTCACACCACATATATTTCTCAGCGCTCTCATTACACTACAGCATTTAGTCTGCTCTCATGCTTCTTTTGCCATACCCAAGTTTCACTTCCACACATAAGTGTGGGCACTAATAGTCCTCTATGAACAGCCAAACGTGCCTTTTCGGATACATTTCGACTGATCATAAAAGCGCGTAGAGAGAGCTCCATTCACTTTGTTGCCAGCAATCGTTCTCCTTTCAATATCTCCCTCATGTTTACCATCCCTTATTTTTACTGTTTATAATATTGTTTTATATTAGAATGTTGAAGTATTACGTCTGTAAGTATTAATATTAAACTATACGCATGCATTTGTCATAATATAAAATCAAAATAATGGCAACATATTTATAGCAATATAGATAGAGCAGAAATTATTTCTTGCAACGAAACCATCAAAAATAATGAAGTGTGTATCCGAACGTTTTTGTTGGCATTGATAACGTTTGATAAAAATAACATGCTGTTATTTAATAACAGATATTTAGATGTGTTATTTTTGCGTGATTGTAACAGAAATAAAAGATACCACAGTTAACCTGTTATAACCCAAGTATAAGTAATAATAATAACAATAATAGAATTGATTTGCCAAAACAATTCATGATATCTGACACAGTATGAAATAAAAATATTTTGTAGTTACATAGTTCCATTGTTTGTATATATGAATAATGGCCCCGATGCTAGGTAAATCCTGTGTTATCAGGGTCATCCATTCGTCCGAAATTATGTAACAAACTTTGTTGAACTAAGGACTTAACAAAACGGTTCATGTAGGTTCATTAGTAAATCAAATTAGTCTCTGTTTTAAACTTTGTACTGTGTGTGTGTGCGTGCGTGCGTGCGTGCGTGCGTGCGTGCGTGCGTGCGTGCGTGCGTGCGTGCGTGCGTGCGTGCCTATACGACTGTACTTATGTATATGGAGGTTTAACTAGTGCTTCAGTTTCATCGTAATCTAAAAGGTAAGTAAAAATTGATTAATTTTTTCTTTGCATCTGTGAGCGTTCAATTTGTGTATATTTAGATGTTGGTTTAACTTATTGTAAATGAGTGTGCTTAGGTAGAGATTGTGTCGTTGAGCAAAAGATGTGGTTGTGTATAATTTAAGTCTGACGTGGGCGGTAGCGCGCTGTCCGCTGTGGCCGTGTTCCGGCATCATCTAATGGTGGGTATACACTATGTTCGCGCTCCAGCAGCGCTCCGCGCTCCTGCAACTGCTGCAATGGATACGTCGCGCGCACTTCTACGTGCAACACGCCTGCTCCTTGTGCGTTTCTCAGTTTACCGCGAACTTGTGAGCGAACATGTCGTCACCAGAGTCAGTAGCTAGCGTAGCATATATACTGTACGGTACCCACCACAGTACGGTATAATTTTTGTACACTTCAATTAGTGCCAAAGACTTTTCTTCCGACCATTCCATACTGCGTGATGCGCGTTGCAACAGCGTACACACATACGTGGCTTCGTGCTCGCGTCCACGGACACACAGCGCTCCCCTTTGTGTTCGCGCTAAAAACCGACACGAGTCGGAGCGCCTGCCGCGGAGCGTGCAACGTTGCACGCTCCGTGTTCGCGCTCGTATCCACTACCGGGAGCAGTTGCAGGAGCGCGGAGCGCTGTTGGAGCGCGAACATAGTGTATACCCACCTTAAGGCGCGTTCCGTGTACATGAATAAGCTTTAACATAACTTTAGGAGATATCACACGATTGATTTTAGATAACAAGATGTGAGATGTGTGTATGAATGTTTAATTATTTCCTCCGAGCTGAGTTTCAGTCACGGCGGTCAATCTTAACGGAGACTGGTCATCTGTGCAGGAGATATTATAGTGTGTGCAAACTAGGATTGAACAATCGTTCTCCAAAATAGAGAATTGTACTCTATTCTATAAAGAAAGAAAGATAAATGTTTTATTTGAATCTCCAAATGAACTATCGACTTGAGCGATGGATGACCACTTCTAAGGTTAAAATCGCATAGCAGGCCAACACTTGGTTGGGCGGAGGGCGGAGTCACTTAAAGCCAACATGTGCAAGCGAAATTTTTTCTGAAATGGTCTACCGTCGCTCAAGTCAATAGTACATACATAATTTAAAAAGAAACATAATACTAAATTGTGCGGCAATCGAACCCGCGACCTCAGGCGTGGCAGTCGATTACACTAACTACTACGCCATCGAGGTCGATTAAATTTGAATTAGATTAAAAATAAAATTAACTTCTACTCCGAAGAACTTTTATTTTTAATCAAATTAAATAAATGCAACGTGCTTCTCCGAAGTAGCACGCTGCATTTATTTTACGTCAGGCGTTTTCTTATTTTAATAAATAAATTGAATTAGATTGATGATTATAATAACTTTTACGGACACTAATCATAACTAATATTATAAATGCGAATGTGAGTTTGTTTATTACGCTTTTCGCCTTAACTACTCGACCGATCATCATGAAAGGAGAATGGGCAATCGTATTATCACCCTTGAAAGAGAATTATGCATAGTGTACACACGGCTACACATCAAGTTAGACACCCTATATACGCATAACTACATACAAAATAGAGAATTGTCGGAAAGGGACATTGCATAGTGGTGTCGATTTAATGGTAAGGATAGAGCGTAACAAAAATATAACGCATTCTCTCGAACGATTCGCGGCGTTCCACTTCTAATAGTTCAAACTTCAAAGTCCAAACAGTCTAGGTTGATGTGTCGCTGTGTGTACATATGCTCCGAAAACACACGTAAATTTTTTTATCGTTCATGATTTGTCATGTAGTGTTAAGTTCTAAAGGCTTTACGATTTTTTCAATAAATTAAGATTTGAAACGATTCATAGATTTTATTTTGCCTTCACAACTGGTTTTAAAAGAGTTCTGCAGGGCTATCAGGGTTACCAGCAATAAAGACATCGTTATTTAAATATCGCACTCACAAATATTAAAAACGTATTATGATTGCAAAAAATATACTTAAATATACTTTTTAATATCAACTATCGTCTAGTTAATTATTTGCAAAACAATAATATAAAATGAAGAAAACAGTTAGTAATATATATTTTCTAAAATCGATATAATAATCTTTTTAATATGGCAACAAGTGCAACAATTTCCGGGTTTAAGATATTAAAAAAGGAAAACAAAATGGAGACCATATCAATTCCTATATTATGACTATCCACATGAGCAACACTGCGGGTGGAAACTTGATTTGGTAGTTTTATTAACTTATAATGTTGTGAAATATAACTCAGTTTTGCAATTCCTTACTCTTAAATGTATAGTGATAGTGTATAGACCCTACTTCAAATGCGGCGTTAGACCTATTTAAGATATATGTACAACAACGACTTCCTCTGTCTCCCATCATTGCATAGTAAGTTAGTATCTTAGAATAAGCTACGATGGGGATAACATATTACTCTGTAAGCCTCTAAATAAAGAAAGATTAAAACAAAAATTAGTATATATACGGATTTTATCGCGTTGTTTATTTTACACTTTATTACATAATTTAGAAACTGTTACACTACTACTAGATACTATAAAACTTTACTAATTTTTAAGCTAATTCTTCTTCTCTCTTAGCCTTTATTATTTCCAAGTCACTTGGGGTCGGCTTTTCTGGTCTAACCGGATTTGACTGGATATCAGTTTTTACACGGAGCGTCTACCACCTGACCTCCGCAACCCGAAGACTAACGATACCCTAAGGCTAGACCAGTGTCAGGGTATTAGAGGGTACTGAGTTTCCCAATAACGACTGGCATAGATGTTCATGGCAGCCGGGACCAACGGCTTAACGTGCTCTCCGAGGCACGGAGCAGGCGATAATTGTCAATCAATACGCACATAATTTCGAAAAGTCATATAACTTCCGAAAGTCAGAGGTGTGCGACGTGGTTCGAACCCAAGACCCTCTGCATTGCAGTCTGTTGGTCTCCTCACTGAGCTATCGCTGCTTTTTTTTATTTTTTTATTTTTTTAAGCTAATTAAATTATTGAAACTATTAACGCGATAAAATCCGTGTATAGTAGTTTAATTTCAATGAATAACATTCGCGTAAACAGAAGACAATATTATGTATAGTGGTATTAAAAATATGACTTCTGTTACACATAACTGATGATTTTTCTTACATCTAAGATAGAGTTAAAAGTAAAGCCAACTGTTTTTAAAAGAGCATTCTCTAAAAATCTTGGAACTTATCTTAAATCATATTTATTTTCTTTAAAGTATTTATTATATCCTATATAATGAGGTACTTAACTTTCATCTCGACTCAAAAGATATTTACATACATGCTACATAGATTCACGCCTGTTTCCCAGAGGGGTAGGCAGAGACTACGGATTATCATATGCTACGATCCTGACACACTTCTCTGGCTTCATTCACTTTCATCACATTCCTCATACACGCTCGCCGGTTTTAGGTGCTCTTAACCTGGCTTTTGTCCAGAACGTCTCCGATCTGATCGAGAAACGTTCGCCTAGGTCTGCCTCTTGCGACTGTTCCATTCACACTAGCCTTATAAACTTTCTTAGTCAGTCTTTTCTCGTCTATTCTTTCTACATGCCCAAACCAGCTTAACATACCCTTTTCTATTCTTGTCACTGTATCTACTTAAATATTTATACCAATATAAATCGATACTGAAATCCGTATAAGTCAGAGCATACTCCTTCGCATACAGGTTGCCAGGGGTACCTCTCCTCCAGGGAAAAAGTACTGTTCACGAGGGATCGAAGTTTATCGTCGTAACTTACATTAAAGCGAGCGGAGCCGCGGGGAAAATTGAGTATAAATATATAATAATAATATCAGCCCTGTGTATAAACTGTCCCACTGCTGGGCATGAGCTTCTTCTCAGTGTCAAATATTATCTTATAGTCCACCACGCTGGCCCAGTGCGGGTTGGCAGACTTCACATATCTTCGAGAACATTATGTACAACTCTCAACGTTAAAGCGAGCGATGATTAACAATATACGCACATAACTTCGAAAAGTCAGAGATGCTTTTTTTTTAAAGATACACCTCCCGCACTAGGAATGGATTCTGTGTCGCGGGGGACTTTACAAACATTCAAACAACGGACACAAAGAACATTCAGACTCGGAACAACCATTTGTGGAACACATAAATTTTTGTCCCATGTGGGGATTGAACCCACTACACTCGGCGCAGTGGCAGCAGCGAGACGACTACTTAAACCACTACGACATCCGAGCAGTCTTGACTCAGGATCGAACTCGAGATCTTTGCGTGCCAGTCCAACGGTCTTCCAGTGAGTTATTTATATAAATTGATAGATAGATACGTGTTAAATTCTTGGTGACGCACAACACATGTGTTATTCGCGAACTAAATATATAATATAATCAGTGCGCCCTCGGCTCTCGACTAGAATGCTTGTGTATCAAATATTAAGAACCGACGAATATATGAAAATTGTTGTGAAAAGCATAAAAATAGTTTAAATAAGTGTATGAGCATAGTGGAGCAGCACTTTGGATTTTAAAAGGTATAGTTTAATTTGCTTTTCACCTTGGGAACTGATTTATTTTTATTTATAAACAACATCCCACTTGTAATATCAATGTAAAAGTTTGTGAGGATGGATGGATGGATGGATGTTTGTTATTCTGTCACGCAATAACTACTGAACCGAGTGCCATGAAACTTGGTCTGTATATAGCTGGAGACCTGAAATAACATATAGGTTACTTTTTATCCCGATATTCCCACGGCATTGGGACTTACGTGGGTGAAACCGCGGGGCGCAGTTAGTTAACAAAATACTATACATTATTTATTATAATACTAATTAATATTGTCTTCTGTTTACGCGAATATTATTCATTGAAATTAAACTACTATATACGGATTTTATCGCGTTGTTTATTTGACACTTTATTACGGGGAGAGTCTCCCCATGACCATGGCTGCTGAAAAGCAACCGAAACGTCGGGGAAAGTGTAAAATTAAATTAAATCTAAATAGTTCTATTAATAATTTAATTAGCTTAAAAAATTAGTAAAGTTTAATAGTAGTAGTAGTGTAACAGTTTTCAAAATTATGTAATAAAGTGTCAAATAAACAACGCGATAAAATCCGTATATAGTAGTTTAATTTCAATAATACTAATTAATCTAATATATATATACAAACGTATTATCAAAGAAAAAGCAATTATAAAAACACTAATTTAGAAAACAATAAAATAAATAGTAAATGATTATCTACACGAATATTTCTATAATATTTCTAAACAGAAAAGATTTGTATGTTTATTTATAATCAATAACATCAAACTACTGGACCGATTTTGATAATTATTTCACTATTAGAAAGCTACTTTATCCAGTAGTAACATACAACATCACGCTACGAGACACGGGAGCGGAGCAGTCATCATAAACGTGATAGTATAGTTTAATAGATCTTGCTCGCGGTTTAGTTCGCGTAAATAGAGGTTATGTCAATTGTTTATCCTTCAGGAACAATCCTTTTTCTGGATGAAAGGTACCCTATGTCCTTTTCTGTACCCATGACAACGTGTATGCGAAATTTCATGATGATCGGTCGAGTAGTTAAGGCGTGAGATCGTAACAAACAAACTCATATTCACATTTATAATATTATAGTTAGGATAGCCTATTCGTGTTGTAAATATAGATATTCAAAATAACTAAAACATTTAAATCATAAATGTGCATTCATTTGTGCAAAAAACTGTCCACAATAGTAACAGTGAGCTCACACATTACATTTATATGATACAGAACGATAGTGTATCATTCAATACGAGTGATCGTGATAATATTATATTTATAATTCAGATGTCATGTTGACATTGTGTTCTGACAACTTAACGTACAGAAAGGTGTCCGTATTTAAAGGCAGTAGCGGATCTATGATTTAAATCTTTGAAATAGCCATCGTATTGTGTATAGGGATAATGAAATCATTTAGATGTGCGACGAAATATTGGCGAATAGACTCAACAATGTTTTTGACCTTGATCTTCATATTGGTCGGGCGTTGACCCGGTAGGTTCACAACGCGGGGATTCCCCGTCTTCTGCATAAACAACCTATTTGCTCAGTTGATAAATGTGAGGTTATCGGGGATTCCCCTAACATTGACTGCACGATAGTGGTAGTTAAAGTGCTCGTTTCGCCACAGCTACTACGCCGACTGCTGTAGGTTCGATTCCCGAGAGACAAAAATATATTTTAGAAGAAAGTATATTAATTGTTGCAGGTCTTTACAGAAAATACTTTTGACTGCACGGATGTCGTAGTGGTTTAAGTGGTCGTCTCGCCACTGCCACTGCGCCGAGTGTTGTGGGTTCGAAATACCACACGGGACAAAACTTTGTGTGATCCACAAATGGTTGTTCCAAGTCTGAGCGTTCTTTGTGTCCGTTGTTTGAATGTTTGTAAAGTTCTCCACGGCATAAGAGTTATTACCAATGAGGGAAGAAGTTGTCTTTTAGTTAAAAAAATTATAAAGTAAACAATAATGTAAACTTGACGATTAAAAAGAGTGGGCGTGAGTTTCTTGCCAGCTCTTCTCACTGGTTCTACGCCTTGCTTTGCTGAACATGGTAACACGTAAATGTAAATTCACATTAATAAGTGTAACTTTTACGATCATAAGTGTTACTTTGTGACCTACATGAATTAACATATTTTTTATTGATTGTTATTTAGCCCTCGTCCTCGTTCCTTATTTGGTTTGGAGAGAGTTTTCCCCGTGATCATGTCTGCTGTAAAGCAACCGAAACGTCGGGAAAAAGTATAAACTGAAATATAAATAGATTTAATTAATTTAAATAGCTTAAATTGTAATAGAGTTCAATAATAGTAGTATTATAGTTCAAAATTATATTATAAAAGTGTTCTAAAATAAACAACGCGAAAAAATCCGTATAAGGTAGTTTTAATTTCAATGTATAACATTCGCGTAAACGTAAGACAATATTGGTTTGTAAGATTCACAAATTGTTATTTAAAGTCTGTGTGTCTTTTATGTCTGTTAACCTAACCTACATTTACGCAAGTGAAGCCGCGGGCAAAATTTAATTTATAGTATTAGATGAAATTAAGATTTTAGCACCTACTCAAATACAACTATGAATTACTCACGAAATGTGTTAAGTAAACAGTGCGCCCGCGCAGACAGTGAGCTCGTCTGAATAACATTGAGAACATTGCTACATTTAAAAATTATTTATACATTTCTTGATTTTTATTTTTTTGGCTCGAGATGACCTCCAGCTCTCCTGAGATTTTACCTAGGGTTGGTGGACTTCGTGGGCCTGCTCGCCACCCGATCGGTACCAGGTCCGAGAGGCGCGTAGCGTAGGCACTTCTGTGACGTGTGTCCGCCGTCAAGGAGACAGTAGGGTTAAAATGTAGAAGTACCTAAATTGTAGGTCTTTTAGTGTAGTGGCCTAACGTTTTATACGGCGGGCCGAAACCTCCGCGGGGTTGCGATTGCATGATTGAAAGCGATTCGCGCGGCCTCGCCGACTATAGTTATGTCGAGGAACACCGAGGTAGGTTTAGTCCATTAATTCCCAAAGTGGTCCAGGGGTCCACGGGAGACTCGACGGGGATCTAAATTGGCGTGACAAAAAAATGGGCTTGCATATTCTATATTCAGTACCAGTGGACTAAAAAAAATAGTCTTCTATTTACGCGAATATTATTCATTGAAATTAAATTGCTATATACGGATTTTATCGCGTTGTTTATTTGACACTTTATTACTGTGTGTGAACATGTGCAACAGGGGACCAACCACTACCTGAGATTTGACAAACCACAGATTCTCGCTAAAGAACACCGATTCCTACCAAGGATGCTTCGCGAGGCTATTGAAATCAAAAAACATCCTAATTTTAATAGAGAAGATGGTTGGAATGTACCACCAGCTTGGGATCCAGTAATAAAAATAGTCAAACCCAAGAAGAAGCAAACCACAGCTAGACTTCATGATACTTTGAGCTCATTCTGCGTAAATAGAAACACCAATGATTAAATTATGTTCGGGTACTTTGAAATAACTACACTGGAACATTGAGACAACTGCCATCTTAGTCTCCCCGTGACCATGGCTGCTGAAAAGCAACCGAAACGTCGGGGAAAGTGTAAAAATAAATTAAATCTAAATAGTTTAATAATAATTTAATTAGCTTAAAAATTAGTAAAGTTTAATAATAGTAGTAGGGTAACAATTTTCTAAATTTTGTAATAAAGTGTCAAATAAACAACGCGATAAAATCCGTATATAGCAGTTTAATATCAATAAAAAAAAATAGGTCAGGTCGCCTACCGTGGTAGATTCAGAGCCGAGAAATAAAAAGAAAAGATTAAATAGTTCAGCCTACGAATGCCATGGAATATGGTAGAAATGTAGCTATAGGGGTCCACCGGAACCTGCTAAATTTTGATAGTGGTCTATGAGAAATAATGTCTCGGAACCTCTGGTTTAGTCGGTATTACCGGGGTATTTTTCCCCTGGTGAAACCGACATAACCTACCCCTTGTCACGCGGAGAGGTATGGGTGATGGGTCAAAGAATTCTCCACGTAAAAAAAAGGTTAGATTAGAAGGACTGACAGTATATTTTGCTGGATAAAACGTAAAATATGTCAATTCTGTATCCCTGACAACGTGTATGCGAAACTTTATGATAACCAGTCAAGTAGTTAAGGCGTGAAAGCGTAACAAACAAACTGACATTCGCATTGATAATGTTAGTAAAATGTTGGTATATTTGCTTGTGCCTCGACGTCTTGGTTGCTTTTATAAGCCAAGATCATGGGAGATATGTAGGGTTGCCAACCGTAATTTACAATAAAGTATTGTACGTTATTTCGGGAGATAAATAAAGCACATGAAAATAATTAATTTTACCTATAACTTTTATTTTGTTTTAAACAAGAAGCAATGCAATAAAACTGTTCTAAATTTCATAGAAAAAAACTTATAATTTATCTATCTTGATATAGACATACATTGTAACGATGCGATTGAGTTGACGAACAAAAGGGTTCAAGGAAAATAGCAACTTGAAGAAATAATATCTTATTTTGAGATGTTGTACTTTATTTTTCTTACCACAGGAAGGAAATATACTCTACTAGTAGTTTTCCCGCGGTTTCACCCGCGTAAGTCCCGTTCCCGTGTGAATATCGGGTTTCACCCCTTTCGCATCCTTCAGGGTGGAATTTCCAAAAATCCTCTTTCAGTACTCCCCTACACTCTCCAAGGAACATAAATGCCAAATTTCAGCTTCTTGCGTTCAGTAGTTTCGGCTGTGCGTTGTCTGTCAGTCACTCAGTAACGGAAGAGTTTTATATATATAGATTTGTTCAAAATAAAGGTGGCAACCCTAGAGATATGTGCTTACTTATTGTGCAGAATACGATGCATGGGTTCGGCGCGTTTTATTTATAAATTTCCCGTTAGATAAACAGAACCACGAATCTATACCCACCAATAATGTTATTGGTTAGCTCTCCTAACTGAACTTATAAATGCGAATGTGAGTTGGTCTCTGGGTCTTTAACTACTCAACCGATTATCATGACATTTCGCATACACGTTGTTAATGGTACAGAACCCTATGCGCAAACACAAGGGCACTCTCTGTTCCCTAACTCTCATGGTCCGATGGGACGTCACCGACACGACCGGAGAAAGATGAGGCGCAGGACCAACGGCTTACATGCTTTCTGAGGCATGGAGGTGATTAAAACCGCTAACTTTCTAACTCCGGGCTGCTATCGAGATTTCTAAACAGAAAAACCCAATAACTTTTTGTTGGCTGACCCGATACGAACCCAAGACCTCGGTCAGTGGCCTCGGCCAGCAGCCAGACGTTGCAGTAATGTAATGGTCATTTATAATCCCCTTATAAACACACTAGCTGATCCGCGCAACTCCGTCTGCTTCACAAAAAAGAGAATTTCCCCGTTTTTCAACATTTTCCATTGCTGCTCCGCTCCTATTGGTCGTAGCGTGATGTTTTGTAGCCTATAGCCTTCCTCAAAAAATTGGCTATCCAACACTAAAATAAATTTCCAAATCGAATTAGTAGTTCCTGAGATTAGCGCGATCAAACAAACAAACAAACTCTTCATCTTTATAATTTGAGTATAGGTTTATCAATCTATTTAAAGCTTAAGATAAGATTTACTGTTACATACCTGATATGATATTTAGAAAGGGATGTGGATATATGTGTAAGCGAGTGGGAAATATCGATGACATTGACAATTGATAGGCCATAAGATTGTGAGCTGGTTAATATACATTTCCGAATTTTAATAGCAGTCAGTTATCCTTCCTAACTAATATTATACATTCGAATGTGAGTTTGTTCGTTCGTTACGCTTTAACGCCTTAACTACTCGACCGATCATCATGAAATTTCGCATACACTTTGTCATACATACATAGATTCACGCCTGTTTCCCAGAGAGGTAGGCAGAGACTACAGTAACAAACAACAGATTAATTATTGCTCATTATTCAATTGAAAGTTAAATAGTTTCCAACCTGAAGTCCAATTAAAACTATGCATATTACTTTCATGATATTTAAAACTGAATTAAAAAAATATTTTATGAGTGCCAGGATCCGTGACGTGAAAAATAAACATATTTTGTTCGACTTAAGCATCAAACTAAAGATTTCGTGCACAGTGGCCTGGCAAATGCTAAATTGGACACGTTTTACTGACACATCATTGTACTCTTGCTTCCCCCATATTGATTTCATCTCTTTACTTTAATTTTCATTAGTTTACAATAATAATATCAGCCCTGTATTTAAACTGTCCCACTGTTGGGCACGGGCCTGTACTCAGTGTGAAAAAGGTCAGCCACTTTGGCCTGCGGGTCGGCAGACGTCACATATCTTCGAGAACATTATGTAGAACTATGTGCGTATTAAATAGTTAATTATCACTTTAACGATGAAGGAAAACATCGTGAGGAAGCCTATATGTCTAAAAGTTCTACATAATGTTCTTGGAGACATGTGAAGTCTGTCAACCCACCACTAGTGCTGTGGACTATGGCCTAACCATTTTCACCCTGAGAAAAGGCTCGTGTCCAGCAGTAGAAAAGTTCATTTTCAGTTTTACTATTAATATTTTTCTTTCTTTTTCACTCAGCGCCATAGCTCAGACTTATTTAGGCTCCATATGTAGCAATAGTCTCCTACACCTGCCGCGACTAGTGTCTCGGTAGGTACCACATTCCACTTTAGATTAAAACTCTCGAAAGGCCTCTGTACGTTGGACCCATGTCCCCGTGTATGCCTCTCAAATTATTATTATTATAGATCTGCAAAGATGCCAAAACCACGTCAATTTAATTCCGGTATTTTCTTTGCAGATCAATTCATCATTCCAATCAAGTGATGCGACTGCCCTCAATACACTTCCCTGCTACATTCTAAGAGTTCCACCACAACTGGAAGACCATCCTTATAAAAAATGAGTACACAGTACAATAAACGTCTAGGCACTTTAGGAATGAGTGGACAATTATATGAGACGAGACTCCTAAGTTTGATTCTCTTTAGACTACTCCACGATGACAGCGTTGAAGAATTCTATCTCGCTGCGAACATGGACAACGTTGGAGTGTTTGACGATATCTGCTTTAAAGCAAAAATAAACGGACTGCAAAGGCCAATTCTCGTCTTTATCCAAACCAGACACAAAAATAATGATACCACCTTCCTAAATTATGATTTGATGAAAAGCATTCCAAAACTTTTAAAAAGTTTCATCGAGGTTCAAGATAAGTTTGATGCTTCGAAGTACAAGAATCAAGAAGTGTTTTTTGAGGGCAATTTTGAAGAAATGGAATGCTTGTTCATTCTTTATACGAATGCTAAATTCTATGATGATTCAAATGCTATGAATTGTGATTTAGCAAGTTCAAGCGTCAGGCCTCCATTTAATCATTTACGAAAGCCTTACCACAGTAGTTTCGCTGGAAAGTTAAATGACTTGATAGGAACTGGTGATGGTAGTTCACAAGGCTCACAAGCTCATTATACTGAACAAGATTTGCAACTCGCGAACGACTCAATTGCAGAAGAAGAGATCAGAACTCTAGCTGAACATTTCGCCAAATTTCTTAATGACCAATCGATGAATATAATGCTAGATAATTACATAGCAATATATCACGTTATATTGTCGCAAAGAGTCGTTTATATTTCTGAAGTTAATACTGAACAAAATGCCGCTAAAGGCAGACGCTATCGTGAGTTAACATTTCGCCCTGACTTCATTACTACCGACGACAAAATTCTCATGATTCTTAGAAACGTGATATACGAAATAGTTGTCAATACTCATATTAAGAATAAAAAGAAACCAAAAGTGATACCAAAAAATGATGCCTTGACATCTTCTAACACTGATTCAGATAAGTCTACGGTAGAGAAGCAAATATCAGATTTTCTATCAGAACGATCAGCGACTACATTAAGTCCTCTGATCGGAACACACATTATTTATAAAAACGGCACATTGAAATTTGTTGTTGACAGGCCAAGCGATGATCTTGAAAATTTGGAAAGGTTTTGTGGTTTAGAACCAGATCTCTCATATACAGTGTATAAAGCAGAACGAATTGCAGCAAAGAACTTATTGATGTCGCTTAAATTAAAAGTGCCCGTTACATTTGGCAACATTGATTTAACAATAGCGGGTGATGCTAATAAAATAGAGAAAAGATTTAACTTTTTAACGGACTTTATAGATAAATTATGCCAAAAATCCGAATCAGTTGATATGTACAATATTGTAACAATAGACAGAACCGTGGGCGAAGGTTTCTTAGGTCTCACTGGTGGAATCGGTAGTGCCGTTGGTAACTTACTTATTTATGATAAAGCTACTAAACTTCTTAAGTTCACAGAAGATTGTCAATCACTGAAGACCAATGCTCGTACCCTGTTTGATAAACTTATAAAAAATAAAAACGTTTCAATCAATTTTCATTCGTATAGATTTGATGCGAAGGCTATTAATAATTTCCCAAAACTGGCTTTCGATTATACAGAAGAAGTGCAGAACATTTTAAACAAAGTCGTGGTATTTGACAAACAAAGTAATTATAACGAAGTAGAGAAAATACTCAGAAAAGAGATAGAAAGACATCAGTTTAACTGTGAACCACAGGGTTTTTCGGTACAAACTGATAATATGGTTATATATTTCCATAACGAGATACAGAAATGGTGGATGACACCAAAGATGGGAAATTTTTTCACAAAATCAAGTGATGTATTCAAAAAAGCAAATGACATAATATTCGAACCCAAAATCAGCTCGTTGCAAAATGCTTTTTATATGAACAACATCAATAATTATAGCTACGACTTTAATGAAACGGCAATAGAAACAATTGCACCAGTGGCAGTTAATACAAGAACTATTATAGTGTCAAACATACCCACACTGTCTACTGTAAAAGTAATCCAATGTTTGAGAAATAAAGACCAGAACAAATATGCAGTCTTAGATTTAGAATGCATGTTAAATTTGCCTCAAAACGAATTCAACACACTGAATGACGAGTTGAAAAATACGAAGCAAGTACTCATTTTTATGTGTGACAATCCAAAAAGTAATCGCATGCTACATAAAAGACTAGATGCACTAGCAGAAGCGACAGTAGATAGAAAAATAATTGTTATTACAAATAACATGTTTGCCGAAGTGGCACAGGAATATTTTGAAGACGCAGATGATATACTAAGTGACGAAAGACAGAGCTTTATCGATTTAACTCCAGAAACATGGCGAAGAATTATCAAAACCACTTCAGTTATATTTCAAGGTGACAAAGTGAATTTAGATTTACTTATAGACTATCAGTCAGTAGCGCATATAAAAGGAGCTGTATTGAACAAATTAGTTCGCAATGAGGTTATAACAATAGGAACATCGCTCACTACTCCAAATTACGAGAAAATGCAACATTTTTATATTGAGAGAAAAGTTCACTTGACTCCACATGACTTTAATAGCCAATTATACGATTACATCGCAGACAGATCGAAAAACAAGTCCAAGCATGAAGAACGTTTTGTGACACGAATTGAAGATATTTACGAAGACTTTGTCCTTATAACAGCTGAACCAGGGATGGGTAAGTCCACGCTTCTAACTCGCTTATCCTTAAAAACGAAGGAATATAACAAAGGTCTTTGGATAGTAAGAATAAACTTACTGGACCATTCAAAAGCATTTTGTGATTGGCAGACTCATCAAACAGCAGTCGATATTCTGGCAACATTAAAGATAATATGTCAAGTTATATTAAAAAATAACAATTATGAAATTCGTTTAAAAGAAATCTTTGATAAAGTGTATCTAGAATGTTCTACGGGTAATGAGTGGGCTGATTTTGAATTGAACATGTTCCTGAATTATTATAACAGAAAAAGATTGCTATTTTTATTCGACGGTTTTGATGAAATATGTCCACATTACAAGGACAGTGTTATCGAGTTTTTGAATGTTGTGATGAATTATCCCAGTAACCATAAGATGTGGGTGACTAGCAGACCTTACAGTGAAATTCTACCGGACCTGCAAAGAGTCCTAGGTAGATCCTATGACCTAGAATATATAAACGACACAGATCAAGAGATGTATTTAAAGAAATATTGGCAAGAGAACTTAATAATTGAAAATCTCGAGAGTTATCAACTAAAGAATGTTATATCGTACATAGATTTCATGAGACCACAGGACAGTCTGAAAATTGGTAGAATATTTCATCAGTTCTATGACTACGTGCGCTGGTATTTTCCACACATTGTCATGGACGCAAATTCTTCGAAAATGATTCCAATTGTACTAGACCCACAGCTTACTGATATGAACGCTGGGTTAGTAGAGAGACGTCATGATATTATGATGGGCACTCCATTATTGCTGTACTTATTCGCCAACTATTTTGTAAATCTAATATGTGACAGTACAAATAATATCAACTGGCAATTGCATTTAGAAGATAGCTCTTTAGCTGTCTTTGAAATGTTTGTAAAGACTAAACTAAAAATACTATTCCAAGATAAAAATGAAGTGGATATTCATAAACCAGATGTAGTGAGACTATACGAAAAAGAATATACAGAGTGTCTTAATTTACACAAGAAATTGGCCGCTCATACTCTATTCTTTAAAAGAATTCACTTAGACGAGTTAAAAGATGTGCTGCCGTTTAAGCACGAAAATGAATACGAGATAGCTATAAAGAAAATTAAATGCGGTGTAGAAAAGATTGGTTTAGTATCACACGTCACTGCAGACCTCATCCCAGTTTTTATTTACAAAAGTCTCGAAGAATATTTTGCTACTGAATTCTTATGTGATACACTCAAAGATGAGAGCGTCCAATTTGCGCAGAAAAATATGTTATACAGCATAGCACATATAACGTTCAGTATATTTTCTTGGATGAATAAAAAACGTGCGATAGATGAAGAATTAAATAATAAAATACGAGAAATAGAACTAAATCGTTCACACACTGTAAGCGACTACGGATATCTCTTCGCTACTGGTTGGTCTACCGAACATCTGATCAGGATAAGAAGTTCGACAGCAAATGACTACGAAGCCGATTGCTTTGTAGATTGCAATGAAGATCTTAACGAGTTACGTCGATTAGAACCTGCGGAGAGAGAAAGTCGCATTAAGGAGTTTCAAATGAAAGTTATAAGCAAGATGAAGCCTCATTTAAGACAATACTTTACCATATTTCCCGGGAGGAATCTTAAATGACCCCTAAGGATAACGAGCAAACTGACGCGGTCTTTAAGAAAAAGGATCTCACGCAAAGCAACATTTCATACTTGAAGAGTCCTCTAAGTATAATTATAATAATAATAATATGGACAGACGACATGAATGAAGATATCATTAAATGTTATTTTGAAGTAACTGAAATAGAGATAAATAAAACAGCCTACCGAAAAAAACTACGTGAATTATTCGTAGAAAGGCATCCAAACCTGTCGAACCTCACTGAGCAGAGAATTGCCGATCTAAGACGATTAATATTTAACAATAAGATATACAGAAATAAAATAAATGCATTAAAAAGAGAAATAGAAGTAAAATTGATTGAGCTGAACAACCAACGTCAATCTGTCAGAGAACGTGAGGGATCCATTGAACTAGAACACTCTTTAACAGACCACACACAGCAAACTCACCCTGATGATAACACAATAGATAGCACATCCACTCTTGCCCAAGGAATAACGAATAGTCAAAATGAAAATAGCCCTAATCTTAGTCGTATAGAAATAAATAATAACATCGAAATAGAATTTAATAGCGCTCTTGCCCGATTTACCACTGTGGATCCTGAATCAAGACCAAACATCCCAAAACAAAAATCCTCACGTAAATTTGCTCAAATTGTTTATTGTTTAAATAAGGATATTCTCCCAAAGCATTTGAACCACGACTTAGATTTCACGACACTGCACACCATAATATATTCTGCTGCCTTTACAGCTGCCACTTGCAATGGCACGAGATTTAACCTCGATGAAAATATATCAATAAATAGGCGAAATAAAAAGCCGTCTTGGCAAAGAAGGATTAAAAGTAGGTTACAAAAATATAGACTGGAAATAGCCAGATTAACACAATACCTTTTAGGAAATAGAAACCAAAGAATACTTAAGACCGTAGAAGAAATAAAAAATAAATACAAAACCCATTCGCAACACGAAGAACCCAATACAGAACCGCAACATTGCCTTGATACACTGAAACAAAAATTAAACGCGATTTCAAATAGACTTAAAAGATACTTAACATGTACCAAACACAAACAACAAAATGCAACCTTTATAAATAATGAAAAACAGTTTTACAGATCTCTTAGCCACAATAATCCAATCCATACTTCACAGCCGGAATATCCATCGCCTCAACAATTACATCCATTTTGGGCGGGAATCTGGGAAACCCCAGTACAACATAACATTAATGCTGATTGGTTACCAAATATAGCTGACACAGCAAACATTAATCAAACGGAGTTTGAAAACATCCCTTTAGATATTTTCATTAAAATCATCAAACGCACTCATAACTGGAAAGCACCGGGTACAGATAATATACATAATTATTGGTATAAGAAGTTAAACAGTACACATCCATTCATCCACAACCACATTTGCAAATTCATTGAATCACCACACACTATGCCAACATTCATTACACATGGAGTCACTTATATGTTATCGAAAGGCTCAGACCCAAAAAATGCCGCAAATTACAGACCTATCACATGTCTTCAAACTATATACAAGATTATCACAGGATGCATTAGCGAAATCATTTACAACCATTTAGAGCAATACAACATTTTAGCAGAACAACAAAAAGGTTGTAAGAAAAATAGCCAGGGCTGTAAAGAGCAGTTAACTATAGATGCAATAGTAATGAAACAAGCACAGACTAGAAATAGGAATATACATACAATGTACATAGATTACAAAAAGGCATTCGATTCTGTTCCCCATAGTTGGTTAATTTTTGTATTAGAACATTATAAAATTCATCCTAGTCTCATTTCATTTTTAGGTGCAGCCATGCTCAATTGGAAAACAAAATTAAGATTAATTGAAAACCCTTTATTGACTACTAGACTGATAAAAATTCAACGAGGCATATTTCAAGGAGATGCGCTTAGCCCCCTATGGTTTTGTATAGCACTCAACCCATTGTCAGAACTACTTAATAATTACAATATAGGATTTAAAATAAAATGTAATAACTCGTTTCACCTTCTTTCACACTTACTTTACATGGATGACATCAAAATTTATGCAGCAAACAACACCGAACTTACAAAACTAGCCGACACCACACAAACATTCTCGACAGACATCCAAATGCAATTTGGAGTTGATAAGTGCAAAATACACTCTGTAACTCGAGGAAAACCTGAACACAATATATATAGTCTTAATACAGGTGAACAAATAGAACCCATGACCGAACACAGCACTTACAAATATTTAGGTTTTCATCAATCCAAGCAAATTCAGCAAAAACAAACAAAATTAGAGCTAACTAAACAATTCAAAGTAAGACTAAACCAAATTTTAAGAACCCAGTTAAATTCTTGCAACATCATAAAGGCAATAAATACCTATGCAATACCTGTTCTTATCTATTCCTTCGGGATTATAAATTGGTCTCAAAGTGACTTAATTAAATTACAGCGCACAATTAACACACACATGACAGCCAACAGAAAACATCATCCCAGATCATGCATACAGCGTCTCACACTGCCACGCCAAAGTGGAGGAAGAGGCCTCATCGACATACAAAACTTACACAATAACCTAATAGACAAATTACGCAAATACTTCTACTCTAAAGCTGAACAATCTCAACTTCACAAATACTTAACGAATGCAGATAAAAAACTAACCCCCCTTAACCTATTGAATAGAAATGTACAGCCAAAATTATTGAGCAAAGAGCAGAAAATAGTTTTGTGGTCCCAAAAGTCTCTGCACGGGAGACATCTCGCTGATCTCAGCCAAGAACACGTCGACAAAGAAGCGTCGAACGAATGGCTACGGCGCGGAGAGCTCTTTCCGGAGACAGAGGCTTTTGTGATCGCTATTCAGGATCAAGTAATAGACACCCGTAATTACCAGAAACACATAACCCGTATACCTAACCTTCCCACTGACTTATGTAGACGTTGCCATAGTAGTTCTGAAACTATTCAACATATAACTGGTTCATGTAAATCCATAGTACAAACTGATTATAAACATAGACACGATCAAGTTGCAGCAATAGTCCATCAGAACCTAGCCCACAAATATTCCTTTATTGAAAAGAAAACTGCCTATTACAAATATAAGCCCAGTACTGTTTTAGATAATAATTCCTTTAAAATGTACTGGGATAGGACCATTATTACTGACAAAACCATACACTACAATAGACCAGACATAACCATACTAGACAAAACAAAAAAAACTGTTTTCATAATAGAAATCGCAGTATGTAACACACATAATCTCCTCACTACGCACGCGGAAAAAATGTCGAAGTATGTTGATTTAGCTACCGAAATAAAAAGGCAATGGCAGGTAGACACCGTTAAAATCATCCCTATTATCATATCTACAACCGGCGTAGTCCCTAAGACACTTCTACATAGCCTGAGCATACTTGACATGCCGAAATCTACAATCACACTCATACAAAAAGCCGTTCTTCTTAACACATGTCGCCTCACACGTAAATTTCTTGCATCATCTACTTCTTAACGTTTTTCCCTCTGGCACACTTGGTTAAGGCCCGTGTGTCAGGTTTTTACCCCTTTGAAATAAAAGGGAGACTAAATATAAAACAAATACAATAATAATAATAATAATAATAATAATAATATTCTACACATACACACAGCACCATCTAGCCCAAACTAAGCAGAGCTTGTGCTATGGCTACTAGACAATGGATAAACACATACTTTTTTTTTTTGTAATTACATACATATTATACCTAGAAACATGAAATGTTGCTAGTATGAAATGTTGCTATGTTTAAGACCCTCAAAAACCGCTCTTATGCATAAAAGTGTACTATGCATGGCACCGAAAATATACAATAAGCTGCCAAATCATATTAAAAACGCCGACTTAGTGACATTTAAGAAAAATATATTCATATTTTAGTGAACGAGTGTTATTATACCATTGAGGATACCTTCTTCTCATTTTGTAACAATAAATGTATCTATACATTGTTTTAATTTTGCAATTGTTTTCCAAATATATTTTAAATAAATTGTATTCTTGTCTGTAAATTAACTAATGTAATCGTGGCATTATAATGACATCTTATTTTAACTTGTAAAAATGGTAACATTTGACGAAAAATGTGTAAGACAACAATTTATTAGTGAGCTCAAAAATCTACCCGATGGGGTAGATTTTTGAGCTCACTAATAAATTGTAACACCTTATTGTATAACCAAAAAACACACGAATAAATGATTTGATTTAATTTGTTTTAATCGCCATTTTGGCAAAAATTTGTTATTGATGTAACCTTATTCAGTTTTTCTAGCTGCGTATTTAAAACGACCTGTGTATTTAAAATGTTGATATTCGCAAAAAAAATGGTTTAACTACCCAGAAAACATTGCAGCATAAAACTTTTATCTTATAAATTATGATGTAAATAATACTATAACTCGCCACAGATGCCATAAATGATATAATATTATAATTATAGAACATAAATAGCTAAAAGAGCTAAGTGCCCTAAAACAAAAAAAAAAAAGGAAGACTATGCTTTTTGTCTTTGGCTCGCTGGGAAAGTAGTGTATTTTGGCTTCTACTACGTAAAGACATTCATTCTTGAAGGGTTGTTATATATAATCCAAGATTCCAGGACACCAGACCTTACTTATTTTCTCAGAAATAAGATGTATGGGCTAAAGTAGTGTTAGTATGTATTTAGAGTGTATGCATACCTGCTAGCTTGGCCCGGCGGCCATTCGTCCATTACCAGGTGCTAAAGGCAGAAAAAATAAAACTCACTTTTTTTAAATTCTCAGCGCCGCTTTTTATAAATATATTTTAAAAAATATTGTTCAAAGCTAAAGAACGCAGATTCCTACCAAGGATGCTTCGCGAGGCTATTGAAATCGAAAAACATCCTAATTTCAATAGAGAAGATGGTTGGAATGTACCACCAGCTTGGGATCCAGTCATTCAAATAGTCAAAACCAAGAAGAGGCAAACCACAGCTAGACTTCATGATACTCTGAGCTCATTCTGCGTAAATAGAAACACCAATGATTAAATTATGTTCGGGTACTTTGAAATAACTACACTGGAACATTGAGACAACTACCATCTTAGTCTCCCCGTGACCATGGCTGCTGAAAAGCAACCAAAACGTCGAGGAAAGTGTAAACTTAAATATAAATAGTTTTAATAATTTAATTAGCTTAAAAATTAGTAAAGTTTAATAGTATCTAGTAGTAGAGTAACTGTTTCAAAATTTTGTAATATAATGTAAAATAAATAACGCGATAAATTCCGTATATAGTAGTTTAATTTATATATATAGTATATAGTAGCAGCGATAGCTCAGTGGGGAGACCAACAGACTGCAATGCAGAGGGTCTCGGGTTCGAACCCACATCGCGCACCTCTGACTTTTGGAAGTTATATGACTTTTCGAAATTATGTGCGTATTGATTCACAATTATCGCCTACTCCGTGCCTCGGAGAGCACGTTAAGCCGTCGGTCCCGGCTGCCATGAACATCTATGGCAGTCGTTATTGGGAAAGTCAGTACCCTCTAATATCCTGACACTGGTCTAGCCTTAGGGTATCGTTAGCCTTCGGGTTGCGGAGGTCGGGTGGCAGCCGCTCCGTGTAAAAACTGATATCCAGTCAAATCCGGTTAGACCAGAAAAGCCGACCCCAAGTGACTTGGGAATAATAAAGACTAAGAGAGAAGAAGAAGAAGTTTAATTTCAATACTGTTCAAAATTAATAATCAATATTGCCAGACAATTTCCATAGGCCGTATCTTTACTTATATTCTCAGTCTTTGTTTTTATATATGATTCTCAAGGAACTATTTCAAAACTTTTTGTAAGCAGCCAGACCAATTGAACCTCTTTAATTATTGGTCTGGCTTTTTGTTTATTCAATTGTACTTATACTCACAGCGACTCTTTATGTGTGTCGGGTGGAAGATTGGTCCCCTCCAATTGGTCTGGATATTTCTTTGTTCAATTGTACTCATACTCCCAGCGACACTTTATATGTGTCGGGGGGATGATTGCAATTCAATTGGTCTGGTTGCACTAGCATATTATACACTAGATATGTCACCTGAAGAAACCTGCAAGAAACTTCCATTACTAAGAAGTAACGGAAGTTTCTTGCAGGTTTCTTCTCATAGGTCAACCCTTAGCCTGAACCTAGCAACTAACCTAAATGTAGCTTCAGTAACTTAGTAAACTTACTAACCTATATATTTTGACGTTAATAAGTGTTACTTTGTGACCTATATATGTATATTGTGACCTATATAAATGATTTTTGACTTTGACTTTGAAAGTCTGATCTATACAATTTTGTTATTAATAACTGTACTTGTGTTGAAAATGTTATAATTAAGTAGCGTTATATAGATAACAAAGACATTACGTATAAGAAATAGCTATCATTCGAACAATTTGTGCATCGACTGTTTTGCAAGAGATTTTGTTTTGAGAACAATATAATTATTTGATTTGCCAAAGTAAAAAAAAAACATTTATTCATTTAAGTCACAAAGTATTGTTACGCCCAGTGACATCTCTCGGCAATGAAGGAAAGACTCGGCAGTTCCGTCTAATAATTTATTACACCGCCATCTATTGACATCTTACGGAACTACGTAGTGTGAGTACGCGAAGGGTATAGAGAACGCTAGCATTTTCTTCAATCATCGTACTGTTTACATACCGGGTATAGCGTTAACAGAAAACTCTAGAAACGCTTTACCCGCGTATAAATAGAGCGCACGCGCATCGCCGAGTCAGTTTACAATCGTAAGCGGTCAAGTGTTCATCGAACCGAACGGAAGCGGAAATACTACGGAGTTCGAAGCAGTTACAGTGGAACAAGTGTAGTATAGTGTTGTAGTGTTTTAAATTTAATTGTGTGTTTGAATAAAACGTGTTTTAGTCGGGAATATTGTTTGCATTCTTATCCGTCGAACCCAGCACGTAACAGTATGTAACACTTATGAACGTTATCGGGTTAGTGAGTTTATCACATTTACTGAGTTAACATTTATGTTAGTTGCAAGGTTCAGGCAAAAGGTTGACCCTATGAGAAGATACCTATAAGAAACTCACGGCCACTCTTTTAAATCGCCATTAAATTACAATTTCAGTATTTCACAACTCATTTGTGTACCAGGTGTTGCAGTCATTATGCCATATGTCACTGTCCATATAAAACTAAGTGCAAAAATAACGTAGCCTAGTGGGTGAGAAATATGAAAGTACTTAGGTATGAATTGCCTCGCGCAGTAAAGGTCGAGACAGACTTTGCGAGGCATGTGCCGCGCACGGCGCACAACGAATACCTCTGCTAGAGGCGTGCGTGTCGAAAAAATATACCAACATCTGCTCTGGTCGAGCCATCACGTCCGAAGCAAATGCCTCGTTTGTCTGTCTTCATGTTTGTGGCGAGGCATTTCTACGCACAGGCTGCGCACGTGCGATGCGAGCCAGCGTGTGTCGGCTCATTGCGAGCAGTGCGTTGCGTTTGAATGGTCAAGTCTGCCTATGATTTTCGCGCGCAATATGGACGAGAAAGAAATTTTACGTAAAGTAGTTGCATTATATTTTCTTTCTTTTTTCTGTAATAGGCTTGTGTTTGACCGCGATCTCACCTGATCTTAAGTGAAGATGCAGGCAACGACTGAGCACGCTTGCCTAGAAGATACCTATTCCCTCGCGACTTGAAGACACCCAGATTGTACTCATCGGGAAACACAGACTTAGGTAGTGAATTCCACTATTACATTCGGTACGCATTATAAAAGTGGAAGCAAAGCGCATCGTGCGTAAATGTGGTATATCCACCATGTACCTGTGTCGCTCTTATATGAAAGTAAACGACTATTATGGGATCCAATACATTGTTATTATTGCAATAAAACAAAAGAGAAGACATAATATGGCGTTTAATTTTGAATGTACATAGTAATTCATATGATATCGCATCTATCATGTAATAATAATGTGATTTTTATTTACTTAAATAATTAAGTACCACAACACAGTACATACATATACAGTATTGTAACTCGGCCCTGTCCTTGAAATAATTACCTACAACAGCGCGGTTCGTAGACACGCGTTAGGGCTGCCCGCCTACAGTATTTTAATTTTATCTACCTACTTGAGTTTCTTTCCAGTTTAGTTATTGTAAATATTATATGTATATTATATTATAAAAAGTTAAAAACATAATGAATGAAACAGAAAGTGTTCAATAATTATAATTTGAATTGGAAGACACATGTTGATACTTTAAATCAGAAATTAAACAAGCAATCATACGCCCTACATATGCTGGCAAAAACGGTTACCTAACACCTCTGCTGTACTTGCAGCATATCATGGCTACGTGGGATCTTTGATAAAATATGGTATTATATTCTGGGGTTATTCCACCAATAGGGATATGGCATTCAAGGCGCAAAAGCGGTGTATAAGGGGTATGTTTAATATCAAACAGACTGATAGCTGCAGACCATATTTTATCAAGCATAATATATTAACATTGCCGTGTGTCTACATTTTTGAGATTGCTAGCTTTGCAAGAACCAAAAGACATATTTTTGAAAAATACAGAAGTAAGCGACATACTGATAAAATTTGTTGCAAATCTTACAAGACAGTCCTATATTCCAAAAGCATCTTTGGTATGGCTCCGCGTATATACAATCACTTACCAAAGTCTATACTAGAAACTACATCCATTGATGAATTTAAAAAGAAATTAAAAAGATTCTTGCTATTTAAATGTTATTATAGTATTCAGGATTATTTAATAGAGGATGTAAGGACATATTGTTAATGTGACATGTGACTAGTGCACTAATTTAATTATTAATATTATTATTACTTCGACATTTATTAACAAATTCATCTTGAAATCCTCATTTGATACATGTTATTTTAATTGAGAATACATTTCTTGACATTTAAAATTTTAATTAATTTAGTGACATTATTATTATGTTTAATTGTTATTTGCCAAGGTGAAATTACGAAAATTGTGTTAACAGCTATGAATTATTTTGCAAGTAATTGTGATTTGCATGCCTCAAGGCGTAATATGGTTGAACTGTACTACAATTTTATTTAACAACTTTATGTAGATACCCATATTAGCAAATAAATGATTTTGATTTGATTTGATTTGATTTGAATAAAATTAAATCATCACAAATCGTACGCTTACTGCTTACAAAACAATCACACCGTCCGTTCGTCACTGCGGCGCATTCGCGACTGGTTGCGTGCCGAGCGCATGCCGACGCCGAGGCGCGTAGGTATGACTCGAGTTCCGACCGTTTGTATAAAGATAGGTTACTGTATATTTATGTACTGTGACCACAATGTCCATTTAATACCTACCTATCTATTGTGAGAAGAGGCCCGTGCCCAGCAGTGGGACACTTTAATACAGGGCTGATTCTTTATTAAAATGTTTAATTTGTTTAATAGTTATTGTTACACGGTTATAATAAGTAGGTAACGTCTAACTACTTCAAAGGTATCTAAAATAATAATTTTAAAGAGTTTTCACGTATTCAGAATTTGTTCGGAGCTACACATCCGAACAGCTCAGCGCTTTACATTTATGGCGACCTCGATGGCGTAGTGGTTAGTATAACCGACTGCCACACCTGAGGTCGCGGGTTCGATTCCCGCACAAGACAAACATTTGTGTGCGTGAACATGGATGTTTGTCTTGGTCTGGGTGTTTCTATGTATACATATGTATTTACAAAAAAAGAAAAGTATAGATGTATGTTTATCCATTGTCTAGTACCCATAGTACAAGCTCAGCTTAGTTTGGGCTAGATGGTGTTGTGTGTATATAATATATATAATAATTATTATTATTATTTGTGCATTGCATGCACATTAGACACGCGTTAATTTTGTAATTCTATTCGACTTTTTAAGTCAGTTCGCAATCGAGCAGCGACCGAGCTCAACTACCATTAAACCATTTAATTTACCATTTAGTTACCAGTTGTTAAGTGTTAAGACTGCGCCAAGCGAAATGTGCCAAAACAGGCGGTCACAGTTAAGTGAATAAAATCAACACTTTTTGTTTAATACAAATATAAAATATACATTTACCATAACAATGAATGTGTTCACAATTACTTCATGTAAAAACTTAAAATAATTAATATTTTCGCCTACAAAATTACGTAAATTTGCACGAAAAATGCAAAAATGTGAGCTTAAGTTACGTGATTTTTAGATTATAACAGTAGAAATCTATCTTATTTTACAGCTTAAACGAAACATAAATAGTTATATTACAATTTGTCCGTCTCAAATATTTAAGTTATTGGTTGACAATAAAGATACATATTTACTCTTACTTATACTTCAAACCCTCCATACAATTTGACTATGGCGGCCGCGCGCCGATTTGAATATGCGCCGACCGAGCTCTGTCGTTATCTGTCTTACGCTCGGCGCAGTCTTAAGTGTTTTTGCCAGTATTGACTTTAGAATAAATATTATCTCCTAACATATCATTCGTAGTATCTATTTAATCGCAGTTACCCCATAAATCTACTTAAGCTTACTGATATTATAAACTCGAAGGTAACGCTGTCTGTTACCTTTTCACGGCTAAACCACTCTACCGATTTAGATGAAATTTGATACAAATGTAGTTTAAGACCTGGGGAAGAACATAGACTACTCTTTGTTGTTGTAGGTAGTGTAGGTACCACACGGTCGGAGCCGCGCGCAAGAACTAGTTAACCATAAAGAGCTCGCTCCGCTACAGAATTATTATTTTAATATCTTTTTACTTAATATGAATATATAATATTTAAACCGAAGGCGAGTTAAAGCTCATCTAGAATATAAATGTTTGGTAATTGTAGACCACATTATATGTACGTTATTTGTATGCTCAAGGACTGGACGCACGTACCTGGTACCTATAGTGTGTAGTGCATATCAACTTATATTTACTAGCTGTGCCCCGCGGTTTCATTCGCGTTTATGATCACTGCTCCGCCCCCGTGGCTCGTAGCGTGATGTTATATAGCCTATGTTATTCCTGGTTAAAGCTTGCTAAAGGTGAAAGAATTATTAAAATCGACTGCGTAGTTTTGAGTTCATTCATAACTAGATTTTAAATGCAGGTTAGATTAGGTCAGAACTATTTTTGGGTTAAAGATGTAACTTCAAACGTAAAGTTTTGTGAAGATTCGTCCAGTAGTTAAGGCGTGAAAGCGTAACAAACAAACTCATTTTAGAGTTCGAAAAAAACTCTTATACCACAGCTTTGTCCGTCCGTCCGTCCGTCCGTCTGTTATACAACTTTCAACTCAAGAACCTTAAGAGCTAGAGACTCGCGGTCAACGCCATTCGACGCAGCATAGTCAATATACCCCTGAAATTACTATGACCTTTGACCTCTGACCTCAAGGTGACGTGGTATCACGTGACCTTATGAGCAGCGATAGCTCAGCGGGGAGTTGAACAAATTATGTGCGTATTGATTAACGATTATCGCCTGCTCCGTGCCTCGGAGAGCACGTTAAGCCGTCGGTTACGGCTGCCATGAACATCTATGCCAGTCGTTATTGGGAAAGTCAGTACCCTATAATATCCTGACACTGGTCTAGCCTTAGGGTATCGTTAGCCTTCGGGTTGCGGAGGTCAGGTGGCAGCCGCTCCGTGTAAAAACTGATATCCAGTCAAATCCGGTTAGACTAGAAAAGCCGACCCCAAGTGACTTGGGAATAATAAAGGCTAGGGAGAAGATAATATTTACAATAGAAAATATGTTCCCAATAGAAAGTCTTACAATTCGACGAACCAGGAATGAGTTGTGTTTACGCTGATTTCCGTGCGCGGCGCTCATATCAAAGTGAGCCGTTCTCGCGCAAATATGAGACTTAAAAACAGGGCCCCAAGACTGCTATTACAATAGTGTCAGAGTGGTCTATCATTGATTTCATAATTGTTAATTTTGACAAGTTTGGTAATCTACTAATGTAATGGCGTCATTATGACTCACCGATGGTCAACCCCTGACAATCCATTGAAAAATTGGCATAAAATGGTAATCTCGTACATAATGACAAATGAATGACTGACGTATGCGTTAGGTAATCTGCTGAAGATATGACAGTTCCTTTGCTCAAATTGCTTTTATATGGGCTATCTAACAAAAAATCATTTTTCAATTCGAACCAGTAGTTTCTGAGATTAGCGCGTTCAACGAAACAAACGATTAGTATAGATAATATCAGTTATCCCTATATATAAACTGTCCCACTGCTTAGCACGAGCTTCTTCGATGTGTGAAAAAAATTATCTCATAGAGTTGCCAGATTTCACATATCTTCAAAAAACATAATTTAGAACTCTTGCAAGTTGCAAGTTTCCTACCGATGTTTACCTTCACCGTTAAAGCAAGCGATGAATTAAGCACATAACTTCAAAAAGTCGGAGAACCTTTTTTTTTTAAAGGTGCAACTCCTCTGCCAGGAATGGATCCTGTATCGCGGGGGACTTAACAATGAAAATGAGAAATGAATAATTGTTTATTTACAGCGTTTAACAAATTAGAAAAAGTTATTAATCTAAAACACCTTATAAATAAAATTAAGTAATTTGCCAAACGCTGGCAAAATTAAACAAAACTACTTCTGTGGTTTTCACACTAGGCAAGCCTGTATCGTGAAGACCCAAAACAATAACATAATACAAAAAATAATGACAAAAATTTACTATTGAAATCAAAAAACATCCTAATTTTAATAGAGAAGATGGTTGGAATGTACCACCAGCTTGGGATCCAGTAATAAAAATAGTCAAACCCAAGAAGAAGCAAACCACAGCTAGACTTCATGATACTTTGAGCTCATTCTGCGTAAATAGAAGCACCAATGATTAAATTATGTTCGGGTACTTTGAAATAAATACACTGGAACATTGAGACAACTACCATCTTAGTCTCCCCGTGACCATGGCTGCTGAAAAGCAACCGAAACGTCGGTGAAAGTGTAAAATTAAATTAAATCTACATAGTTTAAATAGTTTTAATAATAATTCAATTAGCTTAAAAATTAGTTAAGTTTAATAGTAGTAATAGTGTAACAATTTTCAAAATTATGTAATAAAATCCGTATATAGTAGTTTAATTTCAATGAATAATATTCGCGTAAACAGAAGACAATATATGACAAAAAATTAAAAATACAAATTTAATAAGAAATTAAAATCAAGTGTTTCAAGTATTGTAATAATATACATATTAACAGTAAATATGTAGTGTGTATTGCAAAAGAAACAATATGAGACATACAATAATTATGAATATTATATATAATAAATATATAAGGTAGTATGTACCTATAGATTAAGAAGTTTTGGTTTACAACTGATGAAATTTTACTTAAACTATGCGTAATATATATATATAATAACGTATGTATGATTTTATAAGAGATCTGGTTTACAATTAATAAATATTATTGTAGGGACACATTACTACCAGTGTACTTACCTATTTACTTAGTGTACGATTGCGTGATGTATGTGTGCAATGTAAGGTGATGTATGTGTGAGGTAGAGACGGCTGCGTCCGTCGCCTAAGGTAATTATTTTTTAGTATGAAATATACGGGCTTACGAGCAATACGTATTTTTATTTCTACTCACTACACGAACCTAAAGTGGTGACCCCGTTGAACATTTAGTTGTGCATATTAATAAATATTTTAGTAGTGCTTTATAATAAATATTGACATTTCGGACAATGAATCCCCAAAGTGCATATCCACCCGCAAAACCACAGGATACAAAAAGTGACAAATGTGCGTCGGATGACACGGCCTTGGCCAGCATCACGGTCTCTTCCCGTATCCCGGAATTTTGGGCGGATCAACCACGGCTATGGTTCGTCCAATTCGAGGCCGCCGTGGCGAGTCAAAAACTAAGTGATGCATCTAAGCAAAACTTAGTGGTTACCAAGCTCAATAAAACCGCCATCCAACAGGTTAGTGACCTTCTGTTGTCCCCACCTGATAGTCAAAAATATGATTCGCTCAAGGAGCGTTTACTACAGGTTTTTGAGGAATCAGAGACGAGGCAGTTTCAGAAGCTTTTAGGAGAAATGGAATTGGGAAGTCAGAAACCTTCTCAATTGTTACGCAGAATGAGAGAGCTCGCCCGAGGTAAGATTCCAGATCCAACGCTACAAATTATGTGGAACAGTCATCTCCCATCGCCAGTGCAGGCTGTTTTAGCGGTGACGGAGGTAAAAGACCTTGAGAACCTTGCTATTGTGGCAGACAAGGTTATGGAGGCTTCGAGACCAACGGAAGTAACGGAGATAGCTGCCCCTACAACCCGCGCGGACTTCGGCACGAGAGAACTGATGGAGATGATGCAGAAGCTAAGCATCGAAGTAGCTGAATTACGGCGCTCCCGATATCCCCAGCGGGGAGGAGATAGAGGAAGGCAATATGACCGTTCAAGGTCACGACCTAGGGATTCAAGCAGGAGCCGTAAACATCCAGAATGGTTATGCTTTTACCACCACCGGTACGGAGTCAAAGCTGCAAAATGTATTAAGCCCTGCAATTGGAATAAGGCGAAGCCTACACTACAAGCGGAAAACTAGACACGATACAACCTAAGGCGGTGGATTGTGTCGATACGCCTAATTACCGCCTATGTGTAATGGACAGGAAAACCGGTTTTCGTTTCCTAATAGATACGGGTGCGGATGTGTCAGTGATCCCAGTGTCGAAAGAGTGCGTTATGAAAAATACCGCGAGTGATAACTATAAAGTGTACGCGGCGAACGGCACGGAGATTAAAACGTATGGCACACGTACTTTAGTTTTAGATTTAAATTTAAGGAGAGCGTTTAGATGGACTTTTATAGTAGCAGCCGTCAAACAACCGATAATCGGTGCCGATTTTTTAGGCCATTATCGTTTGTTAGTTGACTTGAGCTCGCGGAAATTGAGAGACGAAATAACTCATCTAAACGTTCTCACTTCTGTCGTTAACGATTGTTTATATGAATCGTCAATTAAAACATTAGATTGTAATAACGAGTGGCATGAATTGTTAAGTAAATATCCGGAGGTGACTAAACCGGTATCGTACCGGGACCCACCTAAGCATTCGGTATATCATGTGATCGAGACGTCGGGACCACCGGTTTACGCGAAAGCGAGACCCTTGCCACCGGATAGATTCGCGAAAGTGAAAGAGGAATTTCGGAGAATGACCGAAATGGGTATCTGTCGACCGTCTATGAGTGCGTGGGCAAGCCCTTTGCACGTAGTGCCGAAAAAGAACGGCGAACTTCGACCTTGTGGCGATTATAGACGGTTGAACGCGATAACCAAACCGGATCGTTATCCAATTCCTCGAATTCACGATTTTAAATACTTATTAGCGGGTACAAAATGTTTTTTTAGTAAATTAGATTTAAACCGTTCGTACCATTTTATTCCAGTGGCCCCGGACGACATAGAGAAAACGGCAATTATAACGCCTTTTGGCTTGTTTGAATTTCCAAGAATGACGTTCGGATTACGTAACGCAGCGCAATCGTTCCAAAGGTTTATGGATACGGTGGTGCTACGCGATTTAGATTTTCTGTTTAATTATATTGATGACGTCATAATCGTGAGTGAAACAGCCGAACAGCATAAAAAGCATTTAAATGCCGTTTTCCAAAGATTTGACAAATATGGTGTTACCATAAATATTTCTAAGTGTGTATTCGGTCAATCTAAGCTTGAGTTTCTAGGTTTTGAGGTGTCGACGGACGGAGTTCGCCCGCTTGACGACAAGGTCCAAGCTGTGATAAATTTTCCGAGGCCGCACACCGTCGAGCAATTGCGACGCTTTTTAGGTATGATTAACTTCTATAGATCTCATATTCCTAGGGCTGTAGAATTTCAATCAGTACTTAATAGATATTTACATAACACCAAGAAGAATGATAAAACTATTATTGAGTGGACTGATAAGGCCGACGAGGCATTTAAGAAATGTAAGGAGAGCTTACAAAGCGCCGCTACATTATCTTATCCGTTACCTAATACAAAATTAGCTCTGATGACAGATGCTTCGAACACTAGTGTTGGTGCAGTCTTGCAACAATATACAAATAATACCTGGCAGCCACTCGGTTATTTCTCGAAGAAATTAACGCAAACGGAAACTAAATATTCGACATACGACAGGGAACTATTGGCAGTATTTATGGCCGTCAAGCATTTTAAAAATCTGTTGGAAGGTCGCGCATTAACTGTGTACACAGATCACAAACCGCTTATTTATTCTTTTACAAAAGGTACTAATGATAAAGAAAGCCCCAGAAGGATTAGGCAACTTTCTTATATTAGCGAATTTACTACTGACATACAATATGTCAGTGGTAAGCATAATGTCGTCGCCGATGCGCTCTCACGCGTCGAAGCGATACATTGTCCCACGACTATAGATTACGCCGAGGTAGCTAAACTACAGGAAAGTGATACTTACCTACAGCAGGCATTACAAACATCGGCTAGCAACTGCAACTTGCAGTTTAAGCAAGTTTGTTTGCCGGATTGTAATACCTCTATTTATTGTGAAACATCAACGCAAAATGTACGACCTTATTTACCAGAACCGTTCAGAAAATTAGCTTTTTATTCTGTCCATAATCTCAGTCATCCCGGCATAAAAGTTAGTAAAAAATTAATCAAACAAAAATTCTTTTGGACAGACATGGATAGAGACATTACACATTGGGCGAGATCATGCGTCCAATGTCAAAAAGCAAAAATCACTAGACATACGATATCAGGTTCAGGCGATTATGAGAAGGCTGATAAATTTTCACACGTTCACATAGATATAGTTGGCCCCCTTAGCACGACGGCAGATGGCTATAGATACTGCGTTACGATGATAGATCGTTTTAGTGGTTGGCCTGAGATTTTTCCAGTGCAAAATATTACGGCGGAGACTGTGGCAAGAGTGGTGTTCGAAGGATGGATATCCCGTTTTGGATGCCCTGTTAAGCTAACAAGCGACCAGGGCAGACAATTTGAAAGTGATGTTTTCCAGAAACTAATGAAGTATTTAGGTATTGAAAAAATGCGCACGACACCTTATCACCCACAAAGCAACGGCATGATAGAACGTTGGCATAGAGCACTAAAAGTGGCTCTTATGGCACGTCTTAAATGCAACAGTTTATGGATCGACGAATTACCATCTGTGTTGTTAGGGTTACGCGCCGCTGCTAGAAGCGACAGTGGCGTGAGCGCAGCCGAGTTAACATACGGTAAGACAATAAGGTTACCGGGTGATTTTTATGACAACAGTAGATTAGGTGTGTCGGACTCGGAATATTTACAAAAGCTAAGAGACACTATTAGCCATTTAAAACCTAGACCACCAAGCCACAGCAATACACGTTCGCTATTCATACCAAGTGATTTGACTACTTGCAAAAGTGTTTTCGTTAGGAACGATATATTACGTAAGTCTCTGCAACCTCCGTATGCTGGCCCGTACAGCGTCATAAGCAGGAGAGGAAAGGCTTTCACAATTAAAATAGGCGATAAGGAAACGACTATTTCGATAGATAGGCTTAAACCTGCCTATATAATCGATGAACAGTCGTCAAAAGATATGTGTGATAGTAGTAGTAATAGTTCTAATATGTTTTATGATAACAATAGGTATAGTTTTTCGCCTGATAACACAGACACTTCTAGCAAAGTTTTATGTCCGAGAACATCGCGCAGTGGCCGCGTTATCAAGCGTCCAATACGTTTTGCGTCGTAAACACTTTTGCAGGTGTCATGAGTATCTATGTGTAATTGAAACTATGAGTATTGTTATTGTATAGGTGTACCTAAATGAATCGTGTAATTTTAAGTAATTTGTAAATAGGTATAATATGACTTTGAGTCTTAATGTTATTAACATCAAGCGTAATTACTAATAACAAGTATAACTAGGTTACGAACTTAGATTACAATAAATATTAAAATAAAGAATATATTGCACTTAATAATTTTGTGTATTGACGAATTTTTAGCAATTCAACATTGCGAAATGTAATGTAGTTTAGTTTATATTTAGACTTCATTAACGCTGAACACTAGTCGATAGCATGGGTGGTACGTCTAGCAAAGACCAGGTGATTGCGAAGGCGACCGTGAACAACTCCATGATAACTCAGAAGCTGGATGCGATGCACTGGATTATCGTCGCAATGGTTATCTTCATCGGTCTCACAGCCGGATACATTATATGGCGCCATTGCAAAGGGTCGGCGAAAGGATGGGTGCGCAGGCAAGTGTTCGCGAGTAACGCGACGTTGGCTAGCGTGCAGACCGTCCCACGTCAACAAGCGCCAACTACACAGTACGCGTCATAGATCGGAGCCACATTCCATGCTATCGATCAGCGTACGTGTCAAGTGAAGTGATGATAAATAGGATTAAGATTTAGTTATACTGGGGTAAATAAAGAAATAAATTTTTATTTTTCCTTTCTTTTGTAAAAGGGGGAGAACTGTAGGGACACATTACTACCAGTGTACTTACCTATTTACTTAGTGTACGATTGCGTGATGTATGTGTGCAATGTAAGGTGATGTATGTGTGAGGTAGAGACGGCTGCGTCCGTCGCCTAAGGTAATTATTTTTTAGTATGAAATATACGGGCTTACGAGCAATACGTATTTTTATTTCTACTCACTACACGAACCTAAAATTATGTTCACGATATCAAACATTTAAACAACGGACACAAAGATCATTAAGACTCGGAACAACCATTTGTGGAACACATAAATTTTAGTCCCGTGTGGGGATTGAACCCACTACACTCGGCGCTGTGGTAGTGGCGAGCCGACTAATTAAACCACTACGCCATCCGAGCAGTCTTGACTCAGGATCGAACTCGAGACCTTTGCGTGCCAGTCCAACGGTCTTCCACTAAATTATTTATATAAATTGATAGATAGATACGTGTTAAATTCTTGGTGACGCACAACACATGTGTTATTCGCGAACTAAATATATAATACAATCAGTGCGCCCTCGGCTCTCGACTAGAATGCTTGTGTATCAAATATTAAGAACCGACAAACACATGAAAATTGTTGTGAAAAGCATAAAAATAGTTTAAATAAGTGTATGAGCATAGTGGAGCAGCACTTTGGATTTTAAAAGGTATAGTTTAATTTGCTTTTCACCTTAGGAACTGATTTATTTTTATTTATAAACAACATCCCACTTGTAATATCAATGTAAAAGTTTGTGAGGATGGATGGATGTTTGTTATTCTGTCACGCAATAACTACTGAACCGATTGCCATGAAACTTGGTCTGTATATAGCTGGAGACCTGAATTAACATATAGGTTACTTTTTAGCCCGATATTCCCACGGCATTAGGACTTACGTGGGTGAAACCGCGGGGCGCAGCTAGTTAACAATATATTATACATTATTTCTTATAACTTATAAGAATAACACTAATTAATCTGATATATATTTACAAACGTTTAAACAAAGACAAAATAATTAAAAAATACTAATAATTATAATACTTAATAATAAATTAAATAGTATATGGTTATCTACACGATATAGTGGATATAGTAACAAGAATAGAAAAGGGTATGTTAAGCTGGTTTGGGCATGTAGAAAGAATGGACGAGGAAAGACTGACTAAGAAAGTTTATAAGGCTAGTGTGAATGGAACAGTCGCAAGAGGAAGACCTAGGCGAACGTTTCTTGATCAGATCGGAGGCGTTCTGGACAAAGGCCAGGTTAAGAGCACCTTGAACCGACGGGCGTGTATGAGGAATGTGATGAAAGTGAATGAAGCCAGAGAAGTGTGTCAGGATCGTAGCAAATGGAAATCGGTAGTCTCTGCCTACCCCTCTGGGAAACAGGCGTGAATCTATGTATGTATGTATCTACACGAATATTCTAAACAGAAAAGATTTGTATTTTTATTTATAATCAATAACATCAAACTACTGGACCGATTTTGATAATTATTTCACTATTAGAAAGCTACGTTATCTAGTAGTAACATATGATATATCACGCTACAAGACACAGGAGCGGAGCAGTGATCATAAACGTGATAGTAAAGTTTAATAGATCTTGCTCGCGGTTAAATTCGCGTAAATGGAGGTTATGTCAATTGTTTATCCTTCAGGAACAATTCTTTTTCTGGATGATAGGTACCCTATGTGCATTTCTGTATCCTTGACAACGTTTATGCGAAATTTCATGATCATCGGTCGAGTAGATAAGGCGTGAAAATGTAACAAACAAAGAAACTCACATTCGAATTTATAATATTAATTATTTAGGATAGCCAATTCGTGTTGTAAATATAGATATTAAACATAACTAAAACATTAAAATCATAAATGTGCCTTCACTGTACTGAGATCGCACAAAAAACTGTCCACAATAGTAACAGTGAGCTCACACATTACATTTATATGATACAGAACGATAGTGTATCATTCAATATGAGTGATCGTGATAATATTATATTTATAATTCAGATGTCATGTTGACATTGTGTTCTGACAACGTACAGAAAGGTGACCGTATTTAAACGCAGTAGCGCATCTATGATTTAAATCTTTGAAATAACCATCGTATTGTCTATAGGGATAATGAAATAATTTAGATGTGCGACGAAATATTGGCGAATATACTCAACAATGTCTTTGACCTTGATCTTCATATTGGTTGGGCGTTGACCCGGTAGGTTCACAACGCGGGGATTCCCCGTCTTTTGTTTAAACAACCTATTTAATTTTGTTGGGTCGATGAATGCGAGGTTATCGGGGATTCTCCTAAAATTGACTGCACGATAGCGGTAGTTAAAGTGCTCGGCTTGCCACTGCTGTAGGTTCGATTCCCACGCGAGACAAAAATATAATTTAAAAGAAAGTATCAACTGTGAATTACTCACGAAATGTGTTAAGTAAACAGTGCGCCCGCAGACAGTGAGCTCGTCTGAATAACATTGAGAACATTGCTACATTTAAAAATTATTTATACATTTCTTGTTTTTATTTTTTTGGCTCGAGATGACCTCCAGCTCCTCTGTTTTACCTAGGGTTGGTGGACTTCGTGGGCCTGCCCGCCACCCGATAGGTACCAGGTCCGAGAGGCGGCGTGCGTGTTCCCACGGGCGCCTCTGTATCCTGTGTCCGCCCCCCTCAAGGGGACAGTAGGGTAAAAATGTAGAAGTACCTTTTTGTGTAGTGGCCTGAAGTTTTATATGGCGGGCCGAAACCTCCGCGGGGTCGCGATTGCATGACTGAAAGCGATTCGCGCGGCCCCGCCGTCTATGGTTATGTTGAGGAACACCGTGGTAGGTTTAGTCGGTATTACTGGGATATTTTCTCCCCGATGAGCCTGACATAACGTCTCCCTCGCCACGCAGAGAAAGAATTCCCCACGTAAAAAAAGGTTAGATTACTGCAGTGTGTTTTGCTAGATAAAAGGTAAACTATGTCAATTCTGTATCCCTAACTAACCCAACGTGTATGCGAAACTTTATGATAATCAGTCGAGTAGTTAGTAAAATTTATATTTGCTTATTCCCCGACGTCTTGGTTTCTTGTATCAGCCAAGGTCATGGTAGATATGTGCTTACATATTGTGCAAAATACGATGCATGGATTCGGCGCGTTTTATTTATAGATTTGCCGTTAGATAAACAGAACCACAAATCTATACCTACCAATAATATTATTGGTTAGCTCTCCTAACTGAACTTATAAATGCGAATGTGAGTTGGTCTCTGGGTCTTTAACTAGTCAACCGATTATCATGACATTTCGCATACACGTTGTCAATGGTACAGAACCCTATGCGCAAACACAAGGGCACTCTCTGTTCCCTAACTCTCATGGTCCGATGGGACGTCACCGACACGACCGGAGAAAGATCAGGCGGAAGACCAACGGCTTTACATGCTTTCCGAGGCACACAGGTGTCTAACACCGGCAGCTTTCTGACTCCGGGCTGCTATATTTTTTTCTGCTTTGATGGCGATGGCGTAGTGGTTGGTGTAACCGACTGCCACGCCTGAGGTCGCGGGTTCGATTCCCGCACAAGTCAAACATTTGTGTGCATGAACATGGATGTTTGTCTTGGTCTGGGTGTTTCTATGTATAATATGTATGTATTTACAAAAAAAAAAAGCATATAATAATATGTATGTTTATCCATTGTCTAGAACCCATAGTACAAGCTCTGCTTAGTTTGGGCTAGATGGTGTTGTGTGTACGTGGTAGAATATTATTTCTAAACAGAAAAACCCAATAACTTTTTGTTGGTCCGACCCGATGCGAATCCAAGACCTCGGCCAGTGTACTGCAGCCAGACATAACAGTAATATGGGCATATATTATGCTTCACATAAGACAATTACCCCGTTTTTGCAACGTTTCTCATTGATGCTCCGCTCCTATTGGACGTAGCGTGATGTTATATAGCCTCTATCCTTCATCGATAAATGGGTTATCCAACGCTAAAAGAAATTTCCGAATCGAATTAGTAGTTCCTGAGATTAGTGCGATCAAACAAACAAACAAACTCTTCATCTTTATAATATGAGTATAGGTTTTTTCAATCTACTTAAAGCTTAAGATAAGTTTTACTGTTACATACCTGATAAGATATTTAGAAAGGGATGTGGATATATGTGTAAGCGAGTGGGAAATATCGGCGACATTAACAATTGATAAGCCATAAGATTGTGAACTGGTTAATATATAATTCCGAATTTTAGTAGCAGTCAGTTATCCTAAGTAATATTATAAATTCAAATGTGAGTTTGTTTGTTTGCTACGCTTTCACGCCTTAACTACTCGACCGATCATCATGAAATTTCGCATACACGTTGTCAGGGGTACAGAAAAGGACATAGGGTACCTTTCATTCAAACAAGACTGTTCGAGAGATAGGCATTGATTGACAAAATTGACATTTACGCGAGCGAAGACGGGGGCAAAATCTAGTTAAAATCTACATGACTAGTCTGACGCCTATGTAATAATATGTATGTATATATATTGTTACGTGCTGGGTTCGACGGATAAGAATATAAACAATATTACCGACTAAAACACGTTTTATTCAAACACACAATTAAATTTAAAACACAACAAACACTGTACCACACTTTTTCACTGTACTGCTTACAGTCGGTTACACTAACCACTATACCATCGAAGCCGCCTAAATATATCCCGCAGGCGTAGGCACTTAGACACGGGTGTATTTTTTATTTTATAAATAATACAACTCCCGCACTAGGAATACTTCCTGTGTCGCGGGGACTTTACAAACATTCAAACAACGGACAGAAAGAACACCCAGACTCGGAACAATCATTTGTGAATCACACACAATATTTGCCCCGTGTGGCATTCGAACCTACAACACTTGGCGCAGTGGCAGCGGCGAGACGACAACATATACCACTACACCATCCGTACAACCAACATTACACACATATGTATATCGTCAGATACTGTTTAATATGCCTCGTAGTAGAGCGCCATCTATCGCCGTCTAAAGTCAAGGCTAAGGTCAAAGTCAAAGTCAAGGTCACAAAGTAACACTTATGAACGTTAAAGTTTATTTATTTAATTTGATTTAGTATGTATTGTAACAGACGACGGTTTAATTATTACACATTATTCAATTGAACGTTAAATAGTTTCTAACTTGAAGTCCAATTAAAACAATGCATATCATTTTCATGATATTTAAAACTGTATTTAAAAAAAAAAAATTGTGGGTGCCGGGATCCGTGACGTGGAAAATAAACATTATTCTTTCGACTCAAGCATCAAACCGAAGATTTCGTGCACAATGGCCTGGCAGATGCTAAATTGGACACCTTTTACTGACACATCATTGTATTCTTGCTTCCCCCATATTGATTACATCTCTTTACTCTAATTTTCATTAGTTTACAATAATAATACCAGCCCTGTATTTAAACTGTCCCACTGTTGGGCACGGGCCTGTACTCAGTGTGATAAAGGTCAGCCACGCTGGCCTGCGGGTCGGCAGACGTCACATATCTTCGAGAACATTATGTAGAACTATGTGCGTATTAAATAGTTAATTATCGCTCGCTTTAACGATGAAGGAAAACATCGTGAGGAAGCCTACATGTCTAAAAGTTCTACATAATGTTCTTGAAGATATGAGAAGTGTGCCGCGACTAGTGTCTCAGTAGGTACCCCATTCCGCTTTAGATTAAAACTCTCGAAAGGCCTCTGTACGTTGGACCCATGTCCCCGTGTATGCCTCCCAAATTATTATTGTTATAGGTCTGCAAAGACGCCAAAACCACGTCAATCTAATGCCGGTATTTTCTTTACAGATCATTTTATCATTCACAGCAAGTGATGCGACTACCCTCAATACCCTTTGCTGCTACATTCTAAGAGTTCCACCACAACTGGAAGACAATCCATATAAAAATGAGTACACAGTACAAAAAACGTCCAGGCACTTCGGGAATATGCGGACAATTATATGAGACGAGACTCCTAAGTTTAATTCTCTTTAGACTACTCCACGATGACAGCGTTGAAGAATTCTATCTCGCTTCAAACATGGCAAACGTAGGAGCGTTCGACGATATCTCCTTTAAAGCAAAAATAACCGGACTGCAAAGGCCAATCCTTGTCTTTATCCAAGCCAAACATAAAGAAGATGATGATACCTTCCTAAATTATGATTTGATCAAAAACTTTCATGAGAGTTTCGTCAAAGTTAAAGATAATTTTTATGCATGTAAGAACCAGAATCAAGAAGTGCTTTTTAAAGAGAACTTTGAAGAAATGGAATGCTTGTTCATTCTTTATACGAATGCTAAATTCTATGATGATTCAAATGCTATGAATTGTGATTTAGCAAGTTCAAGCGTCAAGCCTCTATTTAAGCAGATACGAAAGCCTTACCAAAGTAATTTCGCTGGAAAGTTAAGTGCCTTGATAGGAACTGGTGATGCCAGTTCACAAGGTTCACTGGCTCACTATACTGAACAAGACCTGCAACCCGCGAACGACCTAATTTCAGAAGAAGAGATCACAACTCTAGCTGAACGTTTCGCCAAATTTCTTAATGACCAATCGATGAATATAATGTTAGATAAGTACATAGTACTTTATCACGTGATACTGGCGCAAAGAGTCGTTTATATTTCTGAAGTCAAAACTGAAGAAATTGTATCTACGAAAAAAGGAAAAGGAAAGAAAGGGGGGCAGAAAAACGAACAAATATCTAAATATAAATCTAACCAAAATAGACCTGAACAATTTTCTGAAAAGAAATCTAATAAAAATGAATGCGGTGATGAAACTACAAACATTTCTGATGTAAGTAAAGCTGTCCATATACCTGAACACAAAGAAAAAAAAACTATACAAAAACATGAACGAAGTTCCGAAAGCAAAGTGGAACAAAATCAAACAGAACAAATTGCTCAAACTAAATCTGAAGCTGTCAAACCTGCACAGGAACAAAAAGAAAAAAAACCTGAAGTAAATGCCGCTGAAGTCAGACGCTATCGTGAGTTAACTTTTCGCCCTGACTTCATTACTACCGATGACAAAAGTCTCATGACTCTTAGAAACAAAATATATGAAATAGTTGTCAATACTCAAGTTAAGAATAAGAAGAAACCAAAAGTGATACCAAAAGATGATGCCTTGACATCTTCTAACACTGATTTAGACAAGTCTACGGTAGAGAAGCAAATATCAGATTTTCTATCAGAACCGTCAGCGACTACATTAGGTCCACTGATTGGAACGCACATTATTTATAAAAACGACACATTAAAGTTTGTTGTTGACAGGCCAAGCGATGATCTTGAAAATTTGGAAAGGTTTTGTGGTTTAGAACCAGATCTCTCATGTACAGTGTATAAAGCAGAACAAATTGCAGCAATGAACTTTTTGAAATCACTTAAATTAAAAGTGCCCGCTACATTTGGCAACATTGATTTAACAATAGCGGGTGATGCTGATAGAATAGAGAAGAGACTTAACATTTTAACGGACTTTATAGATAAATTATGCCAAAAAGCCGTATCAGTTGATTTGTACAATATTGTAACAATAGACAGAACCGTGGGCGAAGGTTTCTTAGCTCTCACTGGTGGAATCGGTAGTGCCGTTGGTAACTTACTTATTTATGATAATGCAACTAAACTTCTTAAGTTCACAAAAGATTGTCAATCACTGAAGACCTATGCACGTACCCTATTTGATAAACTTATAAAAAATAAAAACGTTTTAACCAATTTTCATTCATATAGATTTGATGCGAAGGCTATTAATAATTTCCCAAAACTGGCTTTCGATTATACAGAAGAAGCTAAGAACATTTTAAACAAAGTCGTGGTATTTGACAAGCAAAGTAATCATAACGAAGTAGAGAAAATACTCAGAGATGAGATAGAAAGACATCAACTTAACTGTGAACCACAGGGTTTTTCGGTACAAACTGATAATATGGTTATATATTTCCATAACGAGATACAGAAATGGTGGATGACACCAAAGATGGGAAATTTTTTCACAAAATCAAGTGATGTATTCAAAAAAGCAAATGACATAATATTCGAACCCAAAATCAGCTCGTTGCAAAATGCTTTTTATATGAACAACATCAATAATTATAGCTACGACTTTAATGAAACGGCAATAGAAACAATTGCACCAGTGGCAGTTAATACAAGAACTATTATAGTGTCAAACATACCCACACTGTCTACTGTAAAAGTAATCCAATGTTTGAGAAATAAAGACCAGAACAAATATGCAGTCTTAGATTTAGAATGCATGTTAAATTTGCCTCAAAACGAATTCAACACACTGAATGACGAGTTGAAAAATACGAAGCAAGTACTCATTTTTATGTGTGATAATCCAAAAAGTAATCGCATGCTACATAAAAGACTAGATGCATTAGCAGAAGCGACAGTAGATAAAAAAATTATTATTATTACAAATTATAAGTTTTCTGAAGTGGCACAGGAATATTTTGAAGACGCAGATGATATACTAAGTGACGAAAGACAGAGCTTTATCGATTTAACTCCAGAAACATGGCGAAGAATTATCAAAACCACTTCAGTTATATTTCAAGGTGACAAAGTGAATTTAGATTTACTTATAGACTATCAGTCAGTAGCGCATATAAAAGGAGCTGTATTGAACAAATTAGTTCGCAATGAGGTTATAACAATAGGAACATCGCTCACTACTCCAAATTACGAGAAAATGCAACATTTTTATATTGAGAGAAAAGTTCACTTGACTCCACATGACTTTAATAGCCAATTGTACGATTACATCGCAGACAGATCGAAAAACAAGTCCAAGCATGAAGAACGTTTTGTGACACGAATTGAAGATATTTACGAAGACTTTGTCCTTATAACAGCTGAACCAGGGATGGGTAAGTCCACGCTTCTAACTCGCTTATCCTTAAAAACGAAGGAATATAACAAAGGTCTTTGGATAGTAAGAATAAACTTACTGGACCATTCAAAAGCATTTTGTGATTGGCAGACTCATCAAACAGCAGTCGATACTCTGGCAACATTAAAGATAATATGTCAAGTTATATTAAAAAATAACAATTATGAAATTCGTTTAAAAGAAATCTTTGATAAAGTGTATCTAGAAGGTTCTACGGGTAATGAGTGGGCTGATTTTGAATTGAACATGTTCCTGAATTATTATAACAGAAAAAGATTACTATTTTTATTCGACGGTTTTGATGAAATATGTCCACATTACAAGGACAGTGTTATCGAGTTTTTGAATGTTGTGATGAATTATCCCAGTAACCATAAGATGTGGGTAACTAGCAGACCTTACAGTGAAATTCTACCGGACCTGCAAAGAGTCCTAGGTAGATCCTATGACCTAGAATATATAAACGACACAGATCAAGAGATATATTTAAAGAAATATTGGCAAGAGAACTTAATAATTGAAAATCTCGAGAGTTATCAACTAAAGAATGTTATATCGTACATAGATTTCATGAGACCACAGGACAGTCTGAAAATTGGTAGAATATTTCATCTGTTCTATGACTACGTGCGCTGGTATTTTCCACACATTGTCATGGACGCAAATTCTTCGAAAATGATTCCAATTGTACTAGACCCACAGCTTACTGATATGAACGCTGGGTTAGTAGAGAGACGTCATGATATTATGATGGGCACTCCATTATTGCTGTACTTATTCGCCAACTATTTTGTAAATCTAATATGTGACAGTACAAATAATATCAACTGGCAATTGCATTTAGAAGACAGCTCTTTAGCTGTCTTTGAAATGTTTGTAAAGACTAAACTGAAAATACTATTACAAGATAAAAATGAAGTGGATATTCATAAACCAGATGTAGTGAGACTATACGGAAAAGAATATACAGACTGCCTTAATTTACACAAGAAATTGGCCGCTCATACTGTATTCTTTAAAAGAATTCACTTAGACGAGTTAAAAGATGTGCAGCCGTTTAAGCACGAAAATGAATACGAGATAGCTATAAAGAAAATTAAGTGCGGTGTAGAAAATATTGGTTTAGTATCCCACGTCACTGCAGACCTCATCCCAGTTTTTATTTACAAAAGTCTCGAAGAATATTTTGCTACTGAATTCTTATGTGATACACTCAAAGATGAGAGCGTCCAATTTGCGCAGAAAAATATGTTATACAGCATAGCACATATAACGTTCAGTATATTTTCTTGGATGAATAAAAAACGTGCGATAGATGAAGAATTAAATAATAAAATACGAGAAATAGAACTAAATCGTTCACACACTGTAAGCGACTACGGATATCTCTTCGCTACTGGTTGGTCTACGGAACATCTGATCAGGATAAGAAGTTCGACAGCAAATGACTACGAAGCCGATTGCTTTGTAGATTGCAATGAAGATCTTAACGAGTTACGTCGATTAGAACCTGCGGAGAGAGAAAGTCGCATTAAGGAGTTTCAAATGAAAGTTATAAGCAAGATGAAGCCTCATTTAAGACAATACTTTACCATCTTTCCCGGGAGGAATCTTAAATGACCCCTAAGGATAACGAGCAAACTGACGCGGTCTTTAAGAAAAAGGATCTCACGCAAAGCAACATTTCATACTTGAAGAGTCCTCTAAGTATAATTATAATAATAATAATATGGACAGACGACATGAATGAAGATATCATTAAATGTTATTTTGAAGTAACTTAAATAGAGATAAATAAAACAGCCTACCGAAAAAAACTACGTGAATTATTCGTAGAAAGGCATCCAAACCTGTCGAACCTCACTGAGCAGAGAATTGCCGATCAAAGACGATTAATATTTAACAATAAGATATACAGCAATAAAATAAATGCATTAAAAAGAGAAATAGAAGTAAAATTGATTGAGCTGAACAACCAACGTCAATCTGTCAGAGAACGTGAGGGATCCATTGAACTAGAACACTCTTTAACAGACCACACACAGCAAACTCACCCTGATGATAACACAATAGATAGCACATCCACTCTTGCCCAAGGAATAACGAATAGTCAAAATGAAAATAGCCCTAATCTTAGTCGTATAGAAATAAATAATAACATCGAAATAGAATTCAATAGCGCTCTTGCCCGATTTACCACTGTGGATCCTGAATCAAGACCAAACATCCCAAAACAAAAATCCTCACGTAAATTTGCTCAAATTGTTTATTGTTTAAATAAGGATATTCTCCCAAAGCATTTGAACCACGACTTAGATTTCACGACACTGCACACCATAATATATTCTGCTGCCTTTACAGCTGCCACTTGCAATGGCACGAGATTTAACCTCGATGAAAATATATCAATAAATAGGCGAAATAAAAAGCCGTCTTGGCAAAGAAGGATTAAAAGTAGGTTACAAAAATATAGACTGGAAATAGCCAGATTAACACAATACCTTTTAGGAAATAGAAACCAAAGAATACTTAAGACCGTAGAAGAAATAAAAAATAAATACAAAACCCATTCGCAACACGAAGAACCCAATACAGAACCGCAACATTGCCTTGATACACTGAAACAAAAATTAAACGCGATTTCAAATAGACTTAAAAGATACTTAACATGTACCAAACACAAACAACAAAATGCAACCTTTATAAATAATGAAAAACAGTTTTACAGATCTCTTAGCCACAATAATCCAATCCACACTTCACAGCCGGAATATCCATCGCCTCAACAATTACATCCATTTTGGGCGGGAATCTGGGAAACCCCAGTACAACATAACATTAATGCTGATTGGTTACCAAATATAGCTGACACAGCAAACATTAATCAAACGGAGTTTGAAAACATCCCTTTAGATATTTTCATTAAAATCATCAAACGCACTCATAACTGGAAAGCACCGGGTACAGATAATATACATAATTATTGGTATAAGAAGTTAAACAGTACACATCCATTCATCCACAACCACATTTGCAAATTCATTGAATCACCACACACTATGCCAACATTCATTACACATGGAGTCACTTATATGTTATCGAAAGGCTCAGACCCAAAAAATGCCGCAAATTACAGACCTATCACATGTCTTCAAACTATATACAAGATTATCACAGGATGCATTAGCGAAATCATTTACAACCATTTAGAGCAATACAACATTTTAGCAGAACAACAAAAAGGTTGTAAGAAAAATAGCCAGGGCTGTAAAGAGCAGTTAACTATAGATGCAATAGTAATGAAACAAGCACAGACTAGAAATAGGAATATACATACAATGTACATAGATTACAAAAAGGCATTCGATTCTGTTCCCCATAGTTGGTTAATTTTTGTATTAGAACATTATAAAATTCATCCTAGTCTCATTTCATTTTTAGGTGCAGCCATGCTCAATTGGAAAACAAAATTAAGATTAATTGAAAACCCTTTATTGACTACTAGACTGATAAAAATTCAACGAGGCATATTTCAAGGAGATGCGCTTAGCCCCCTATGGTTTTGTATAGCACTCAACCCATTGTCAGAACTACTTAATAATTACAATATAGGATTTAAAATAAAATGTAATAACTCGTTTCACCTTCTTTCACACTTACTTTACATGGATGACATCAAAATTTATGCAGCAAACAACACCGAACTTACAAAACTAGCCGACACCACACAAACATTCTCGACAGACATCCAAATGCAATTTGGAGTTGATAAGTGCAAAATACACTCTGTAACTCGAGGAAAACCTGAACACAATATATATAGTCTTAATACAGGTGAACAAATAGAACCCATGACCGAACACAGCACTTACAAATATTTAGGTTTTCATCAATCCAAGCAAATTCAGCAAAAACAAACAAAATTAGAGCTAACTAAACAATTCAAAGTAAGACTAAACCAAATTTTAAGAACCCAGTTAAATTCTTGCAACATCATAAAGGCAATAAATACCTATGCAATACCTGTTCTTATCTATTCCTTCGGGATTATAAATTGGTCTCAAAGTGACTTAATTAAATTACAGCGCACAATTAACACACACATGACAGCCAACAGAAAACATCATCCCAGATCATGCATACAGCGTCTCACACTGCCACGCCAAAGTGGAGGAAGAGGCCTCATCGACATACAAAACTTACACAATAACCTAATAGACAAATTACGCAAATACTTCTACTCTAAAGCTGAACAATCTCAACTTCACAAATACTTAACGAATGCAGATAAAAAACTAACCCCCCTTAACCTATTGAATAGAAATGTACAGCCAAAATTATTGAGCAAAGAGCAGAAAATAGTTTTGTGGTCCCAAAAGTCTCTGCACGGGAGACATCTCGCTGATCTCAGCCAAGAACACGTCGACAAAGAAGCGTCGAACGAATGGCTACGGCGCGGAGAGCTCTTTCCGGAGACAGAGGCTTTTGTGATCGCTATTCAGGATCAAGTAATAGACACCCGTAATTACCAGAAACACATAACCCGTATACCTAACCTTCCCACTGACTTATGTAGACGTTGCCATAGTAGTTCTGAAACTATTCAACATATAACTGGTTCATGTAAATCCATAGTACAAACTGATTATAAACATAGACACGATCAAGTTGCAGCAATAGTCCATCAGAACCTAGCCCACAAATATTCCTTTATTGAAAAGAAAACTGCCTATTACAAATATAAGCCCAGTACTGTTTTAGATAATAATTCCTTTAAAATGTACTGGGATAGGACCATTATTACTGACAAAACCATACACTACAATAGACCAGACATAACCATACTAGACAAAACAAAAAAAACTGTTTTCATAATAGAAATCGCAGTATGTAACACACATAATCTCCTCACTACGCACGCGGAAAAAATGTCGAAGTATGTTGATTTAGCTACCGAAATAAAAAGGCAATGGCAGGTAGACACCGTTAAAATCATCCCTATTATCATATCTACAACCGGCGTAGTCCCTAAGACACTTCTACATAGCCTGAGCATACTTGACATGCCGAAATCTACAATCACACTCATACAAAAAGCCGTTCTTCTTAACACATGTCGCCTCACACGTAAATTTCTTGCATCATCTACTTCTTAACGTTTTTCCCTCTGGCACACTTGGTTAAGGCCCGTGTGTCAGGTTTTTACCCCTTTGAAATAAAAGGGAGACTAAATATAAAACAAATACAATAATAATAATAATAATAATAATAATAATAATAATAATAAATATAAAATCTGGCAACACTAAGTAACGTCTGTGTTTTTTAGAGACAAATATTTTATTTTCAGTTTTAAGTTTATTTTTTATATAAATCCATTTATTTCGGAAGCAATTAAAAACAATAGGACGCTTTACACAATAAATACATAAAATTACAGGCATAATAGCAAACACTCAACGGAAATAACTATTAAAAATATGACAACGTCAAAAGTGAAAATTTTCTCCGACACCGAAATGATTTGTAATAAAACACGATGTTAACAAGAGCCAGAAGAAGAGCTGCACTACTACAACCTCCGGGTTCGCCGCTTAGCTCCGCCTCGCAGCCGTCGGTGCCTCGATCAGAATCGCCGGCCGCTGCAGTTGCGTCGAGCTCGAGCGGTGAATATTTCTCTCCGCCCTCGTCACCGTCACCTGCACGTCGGCGGGGAAGAGGCCGGCCACCGACCCGCTTGGGACCCCGAGGCCCACCGACCTCGAATCGGGCCCCCGCTGCCGGTGGTGATGTGCGCCGCATGCGATGGACCGAATCCATTAATGAAAACGTCATGCGGGCATATTTTGGGGCTACAGAGGGAGGAACTAACCTCACTGCGTATCGCAGCCGCATGCTTGTTCTGTTTCAGGCTCTTGAACCAAGCGTCAACGTTTCAGCACAACGATTATCGGATCAAGTGCGGGTTATCCAACGCAGTCGACAGTTGGATGATACCGTGCTTGGTAGGCTACGCTCAGAATACTTACCTACGAGTCATGCCATTCGCATCCAACCCGCAGTTACGCAGCTATCACCTGGTGCGACGCGGACGGGCAATAGTGCCAGCATGGAAGTGGATGACATGACAAATGATGTAAGTAATCAGTACATTGAGGAGGTAAAGGATGCTTTGGAAAGTGCGATTCAGGAATACCGGTACATGCAATTTACGATTCGGCCCCGTCTGCCTCGGTTACCTATGCATAGAAAAAATATAGCATTGGTGAGTGTCCTGGACTCGCTATTATCTAGCTATTTAGATAATAGCGAGAATCTCGCCGATACTCATTCGATCCTGTACTGTGCTGCTGTGGCGGCAAGTCGTATAGCGGGCATCAAGTTACCCACACATTTCTCTGCTATACGACAAACATCTGTCGCCCCGGCCTGGCAGTGCAGGATTGAACGGCGTATTGCTGAGGCAAGGACACTCATCGGTAAGCTGATCTGCTTCAGGGAGGGCAATACACGGCCCAGGGTAATGCGCTATGTGGGCCGGGCTTTTCTGGGGACTGGGGTCAGTCCTCATGACTACTTGTCGCGGGCCACAGAGCGCATTGACTTCCTGAAGCAGAAAGTCTATGCATGGGCAAATCGACTGCGCAGATATAAAAAACGCGTGGACCGGTATGTCATCAACCGCACGTTTCAAAGGGACCAAAGGTGGGTCTATAGAACCTGGGAACGGCCTGATCTATGTGTGACCGATGTGGGGCTTCCAGATGCCGATGTTACAAATACGTTTTGGAGGAACATCTGGTCGGTACCCGTCGGCCACACTGAGGGGGAGTGGATGCGGGACGTCAAACAAGCAAGTGAGCTAATTCCAGAAATGGAAAGCGTGGTCATTGATAGCCAGGACGTAATTAGTGCGGTCCGATCCTTATCGAATTGGAAATCGCCAGGCCCGGACGGACTGCACAATTTCTGGCTGAAATGGCTGCGTAGCTCACATGCTTGTTTGGCTGCTCAATTTCAATCTGCCCTAGAATCTGGGTCGTTACCAGATTTTATGACCACGGGAATAACCCACCTACTCCATAAAACAGGTAGTACCAATGAGCCCGGCAATTATAGACCGATAACATGTTTACCATCGATCTATAAGCTTCTTACATCTATTTTGAGAACCAAGATATCTAAACATATTGATACGAATTCAATAATGTCAGCTTCTCAGAATGGATGTAAGAGGGGGGCTCGTGGCACTAAGGAGCTCCTCCTCATTGACATGGCCATTAGCCAACAGGTTCGCCGTAAACGAAGGGATCTGGCAGCATGTTGGATAGATTATAAGAAAGCGTATGATTCGGTGCCACATGCATGGCTTTTGAGGGTGTTAGAGTTGTATAAAGTAAATGCAATTCTGCGCACCTTTTTGAAGTCATGCATGGGGCAATGGAAAACGGTTCTTAGCTATCCAGGATGTCGACAGATCTCTGGGAATGGCGAACTGATAAAAATTGAGCGGGGTATATTTCAGGGCGACAGCCTGAGTCCTCTTTGGTTTTGCTTAGCAATGAATCCTCTTAGTACATTACTAGAGGGTTCAGGGCTAGGTTACAGGTTACAAAGAGGTGGTGGAGTAATATCCCACTTGCTGTATATGGATGACTTAAAGCTGTTTGCCCACACTGATTTACAGCTGATGGATTTACTCAAAGTAACTGAAACTTTTAGTAAGTCTATCAGCATGGATTTCGGTGTGGATAAATGTGCTGTCATCCATGTAAAGCAAGGAAGGATAGTGGAATCCGAAGGAATACAACTTTTGGATTCCATTAACCTACGATCACTTCTTGTAACCGATACTTACAAGTACTTGGGTATGTCACAGGCGTTAAGTATCAATGAGGCTGGCATGAAGCAATCGCTGCAGGAGCGTTTTTTGGTCGCCTGAAAAAAGTTTTAAATAGTCTTTTATCAGGTGGCAACAAGGTGCGTGCTTGTAACGGTTGGGTCATGCCAGTTCTCATGTACTCCTTTGGCATACTTAAGTGGACTCAGACTGAACTGGATGCCCTGGACCGGCGGGTCCGTACACTCTTGACGGCATACCGTATGCATCACCCACGTTCGTCTGTGATGAGGTTGTATATTCCGCGGAAATGTGGGGGCCGAGGCTTTCTGAATGCCAAGGCCCTTCATAACCGCGAGGTGTGCAACCTCAGAGAATACTTTCTCCAGGCAGACGTGGGTATGCATCGTGATGTAGTTGCTGTGGACACCGGACTCACCCCGCTCAGTTTGGCTAAAGAGAACTGGCGCAAGCCTGTAGTGCTTAGCACTAGCGATCGCAGGGATGTATGGCAGAGCAAGGAGCTTCACGGTAGGTTCTACAAGGCTCTATATGGAGCCGATGTAGACCTGTTAGCCTCCGTGAACTGGCTACGTTTCGGTGACCTCTTTGGGGAAACCGAAGGTTTTGTCTGTGCTATTGCGGACGAAGTTATCAAGACGAATAACTACCGGAAATATATCTTGAGGGATGGTACGGTTGACACTTGTCGGGCGTGCCATCTACCTGGTGAGTCCCTCAGGCATATAGTTTCCGGTTGTTCTCGTCTTGCTAACGGCGAGTACTTGCACAGACATAACCAAGTAGCCAGGATTATTCATCAGCAACTTGCTCTGAAATACAAACTTGTAGATGTTGAAGTGCCGTACTACAGGTATGTAGCTGAATCAGTTCTCGAAAATGGTCATGTCACGTTGTACTGGGATCAAACTATCATCACAGACAGGACTGTTGTGGCCAACAAACCTGACATTGTGGTGATAGATCGATCAGAGCGCCGTGCAATGATTATCGATGTCACCATTCCGCATGACGGCAATCTCGTGAAAGCTGAAAAGGATAAACAAATTAAATATATCGATTTAGCTCGCGAGGTTGTCGACATGTGGGATGTGGATTCGGCAATCATTGTGCCGATAGTCATATCTGTCAATGGTCTAATTGCTAAGAGCCTCGATCACCATCTAAAGAGGCTCGCGTTAGGTGCTTGGATCAGGGGTTTGATGCAGAAGGCAGTGCTATTAGATACAGCACGCATTGTGAGGAGGTTCCTGTCTCTGGAATCCTAACCACCGGCAGCTTGGACCCTGTTCCCGATGCCGGTGGGTCGTTTCAGTTTTTATATTTTTAAATATGTATGTTTTTATATTTATATTTAAAAATGTAATAATTAGAAGAAAAATAGTAATAAAGAGAATAATAATAATATTCTACACATACACACAGCACCATCTAGCCCAAACTAAGCAGAGCTTGTGCTATGGCTACTAGACAATGGATAAACACATACTTTTTTTTTTTGTAAATACATACATATTATACCTAGAAACATGAAATGTTGCTAGTATGAAATGTTGCTATGTTTAAGACCCTCAAAAACCGCTCTTATGCATAAAAGTGTACTATGCATGGCACCAAAAATATACAATAAGCTGCCAAATCATATTAAAAACGCCGACTTAGTGACATTTAAGAAAAATATATTCATATTTTAGTGAACGAGTGTTATTATACCATTGAGGATACCTTCTTCTCATTTTGTAACAATAAATGTATCTATACATTGTTTTAATTTTGCAATTGTTTTCCAAATATATTTTAAATAAATTGTATTCTTGTCTGTAAATTAACTAATGTAATCGTGGCATTATAATGACATCTTATTTTAACTTGTAAAAATGGTAACATTTGACGAAAAATGTGTAAGCCCATCGGTTAGATTTTTGAGCTCACTAATAAATTGTAACACCTTATTGTATAACCAAAAAACACACGAATAAATGATTTGATTTAATTTGTTTTAATCGCCATTTTGGCAAAAATTGTTATTGATGTAACCTTATTCAGTTTTTCTAGCTGCGTATTTAAAACGACCTGTGTATTTAAAATGTTGATATTCGCAAAAAAATTGGTTTAACTACCCAGAAAACATTGCAGCATAAAACTTTTATCTTATAAATAATGATGTAAATAATACTATAACTCGCCACAGATGCCATAAATGATATAATATTATAATTATAGAACATAAATAGCTAAAAGAGCTAAGTGCCTTAAAACAAAAAAAAATAAAAGGAAGACTATGCTTTTTGTCTTTGGCTCGCTGGGAAAGTAGTATTTTGGCTTCTACTACGTAAAGACATTCATTCTTGAAGGGTTGTTATATATAATCCAAGATTCCAGGACACCAGACCTTACTTATTTTCTCAGAAATAAAATGTGTGGGCTAAAGTAGTGTTAGTATGTATTTAGAGTGAGTTAAGAAAAACTGTTCTGGGATCTAATTCTCCAATACCCCGTTTAATTTAAACTGGCGAATGAATACAGTGGCTCGCTGGATGAATTCAATGATTCTTTGTCTCATTTCCGCAAAATTCTAAAAGAAGTTATAAGCAACAAATAGCTTTCCGTAGCACATGAATTGTATATGTATGTTTTCTTCTTTTTTTATATACCTATTTAGTTAACCAAATACGTATTGCATGTGGTGTTTGCTTTTATATGGTTGTACATTAGGATACGAAATTCAAATGTAATTATATTTAGCGTAAGTAAAATGTAACAACTGTTAGCAAACCTAAATAAATCAATAAATAGAGTGTATGCATACCTGCTAGCTTGGCCCGGCGGCCATTCGTCCATTACCAGGTGCTAAAGGCAGAAAAAATAAAACTCACTTTTTTTAAATTCTCAGCGCCGCTTTTTATAAATATATTTTAAAAAATATTGTTCAAAGCTAAAGAACGCAGATTCCTACCAAGGATGCTTGGCGAGGCTATTGAAATCGAAAAACATCCTAATTTCAATAGAGAAGATGGTTGGAATGTACCACCAGCTTGGGATCCAGTCATTCAAATAGTCAAAACCAAGAAGAGGCAAACCACAGCTAGACTTCATGATACTCTGAGCTCATTCTGCGTAAATAGAAACACCAATGATTAAATTATGTTCGGGTACTTTGAAATAACTACACTGGAACATTGAGACAACTACCATCTTAGTCTCCCCGTGACCATGGCTGCTGAAAAGCAACCAAAACGTCGAGGAAAGTGTAAACTTAAATATAAATAGTTTTAATAATTTAATTAGCTTAAAAATTAGTAAAGTTTAATAGTTTCTAGTAGTAGAGTAACTGTTTCAAAATTTTGTAATAAAATGTAAAATAAATAACGCGATAAATTCCGTATATAGTAGTTTAATTTATATATATAGTATATAGTAGCAGCGATAGCTCAGTGGGGAGACCAACAGACTGCAATGCAGAGGGTCTCGGGATCGAACCCACGTCGCGCACCTCTGACTTTCGGAAGTTATATGACTTTTCGAAATTATGTGCGTATTGATTCACAATTATCGCCTGCTCCGTGCCTCGGAGAGCACGTTAAGCCGTCGGTCCCGACTGCCATGAACATCTATGGCAGTCGTTATTGGGAAAGTCAGTACCCTCTAATATCCTGACACTGGTCTAGCCTTAGGGTATCGTTAGCCTTCGGGTTGCGGAGGTCGGGTGGCAGCCGCTCCGTGTAAAAACTGATATCCAGTCAAATCCGGTTAGACCAGAAAAGCCGACCCCAAGTGACTTGGGAATAATAAAGACTAAGAGAGAAGAAGAAGAAGTTTAATTTCAATACTGTTCAAAATTAATAATCAATATTGCCAGACAATTTCCATAGGCCGTATCTTTACTTATATTCTCAGTCTTTGTTTTTATATATGATTCTCAAGGAACTATTTCAAAACTTTTTGTAAGCAGCCAGACCAATTGAACCTCTTTAATTATTGGTCTGGCTTTTTGTTTATTCAATTGTACTTATACTCACAGCGACACTTTATGTGTGTCGGGTGGAAGATTGGTCCCCTCCAATTGGTCTGGATATTTCTTTGTTCAATTGTACTCATACTCCCAGCGACACTTTATATGTGTCGGGGGGATGATTGCAATTCAATTGGTCTGGTTGCACTAGCATATTATACACTAGATATGTCACCTGAAGAAACCTGCAAGAAACTTCCATTACTAAGAAGTAACGGAAGTTTCTTGCAGGTTTCTTCTCATAGGTCAACCCTTAGCCTGAACCTAGCAACTAACCTAAATGTAGCTTCAGTAACTTAGTAAACTTACTAACCTATATATTTTGACGTTAATAAGTGTTACTTTGTGACCTATATATGTATATTGTGACCTATATAAATGATTTTTGACTTTGACTTTGAAAGTCTGATCTATACAATTTTGTTATTAATAACTGTACTTGTGTTGAAAATGTTATAATTAAGTAGCGTTATATAGATAACAAAGACATTACGTATAAGAAATAGCTATCATTCGAACAATTGTGCATCGACTGTTTTGCAAGAGATTTTGTTTTGAGAACAATATAATTATTTGATTTGCCAAAGTAAAAAAAAAACATTTATTCATTTAAGTCACAAAGTATTGTTACGCCCAGTGACATCTCTCGGCAATGAAGGAAAGACTCGGCAGTTCCGTCTAATAATTTATTACACCGCCATCTATTGACATCTTACGGAACTACGTAGTGTGAGTACGCGAAGGGTATAGAGAACGCTAGCATTTTCTCCAATCATCGTACTGTTTACATACCGGGTATAGCGTTAACAGAAAACTCTAGAAACGCTTTACCCGCGTATAAATAGAGCGCACGCGCATCGCCGAGTCAGTTTACAATCGTAAGCGGTCAAGTGTTCATCGAACCGAACGGAAGCGGAAATACTACGGAGTTCGAAGCAGTTACAGTGGAACAAGTGTAGTATAGTGTTGTAGTGTTTTAAATTTTATGGTGTGTTTGAATAAAACGTGTTTTAGTCGGGAATATTGTTTGCATTCTTATCCGTCGAACCCAGCACGTAACAGTATGTAACACTTATGAACGTTATCGGGTTAGTGAGTTTATCACATTTACTGAATTAACATTTATGTTAGTTGCAAGGTTCAGGCAAAAGGTTGACCCTATGAGAAGATACCTATAAGAAACTCACGGCCACTCTTTTAAATCGCCATTAAATTACAATTTCAGTATTTCACAACTCATTTGTGTACCAGGTGTTGCAGTCATTATGCCATATGTCACTGTCCATATAAAACTAAGTGCAAAAATAACGTAGCCTAGTGGGTGAGAAATATGTAAGTACTTAGGTATGAATTGCCTCGCGCAGTAAAGGTCGAGACAGACTTTGCGAGGCATGTGCCGCGCACGGCTCACAACGAATACCTCTGCTAGAGGCGTGCGTGTCGAAAAAATATACCAACATCTGCTCTGGTCGAGCCATCATGTTTGTCTGTCTTCATGTTTGTGGCGAGGCATTTCTACGCACAGGCTGCGCACGTGCGATGCGAGCCAGCGTGTGTCGGCTCATTGCGAGCAGTGCGTTGCGTTTGAATGGTCAAGTCTGCCTCGCTATGAGTTTCGCGCGCAATATGGACGAGAAAGAAATTTTACGTAAAGTAGTTGCATTATATTTTCTTTCTTTTTTCTATAATAGGATTGCGTTTGACCGCGATCTCACCTGATCTTAAGTGAAGATGCAGGCAACGACTGAGCACGCTTGCCTAGAAGATACCTATTCCCTCGCGACTTGAAGACACCCAGATTGTACTCATCGGGAAACACAGACTTAGGTAGTGAATTCCACTATTACATTCGGTACGCATTATAAAAGTGGAAGCAAAGCGCATCGTGCGTAAATGTGGTATATCCACCATGTACCTGTGTCGCTCTTATATGAAAGTAAACGACTATTATGGGATCCAATACATTGTTATTATTGCAATAAAACAAAAGAGAAGACATAATATGGCGTTTAATTTTGAATGTACATAGTAATTCATATGATATCGCATCTATCATGTAATAATAATGTGATTTTTATTTACTTAAATAATTAAGTACCACAACACAGTACATACATATACAGTATTGTAACTCGGCCCTGTCCTTGAAATAATTACCTACAACAGCGCGGTTCGTAGACACGCGTTAGGGCTGCCCGCCTACAGTATTTTAATTTTATCTACCTACTTGAGTTTCTTTCCAGTTTAGTTATTGTAAATATTATATGTATATTATATTATAAAAAGTTAAAAACATAATGAATGAAACAGAAAGTGTTCAATAATTATAATTTGAATTGGAAGACACATGTTGATACTTTAAATCAGAAATTAAACAAGCAATCATACGCCCTACATATGCTGGCAAAAACGGTTAACACCTCTGCTGTACTTGCAGCATATCATGGCTACGTGGGATCTTTGATAAAATATGGTATTATATTCTGGGGTTATTCCACCAATAGGGATATGGCATTCAAGGCGCAAAAGCGGTGTATAAGGGGTATGTTTAATATCAAACAGACTGATAGCTGCAGACCATATTTTATCAAGCATAATATATTAACATTGCCGTGCGTCTACATTTTTGAGATTGCTAGCTTTGCAAGAACCAAAAGACATATTTTTGAAAAATACAGAAGTAAGCGACATACTGATAAAATTTGTTGCAAATCTTACAAGACAGTCCTATATTCCAAAAGCATCTTTGGTATGGCTCCGCGTATATACAATCACTTACCAAAGTCTATACTAGAAACTACATCCATTGATGAATTTAAAAAGAAATTAAAAAGATTCTTGCTATTTAAATGTTATTATAGTATTCAGGATTATTTAATAGAGGATGTAAGGACATATTGTTAATGTGACATGTGACTAGTGCACTAATTTAATTATTAATATTATTATTACTTCGACATTTATTAACAAATTCATCTTGAAATCCTCATTTAATACATGTTATTTTAATTGAGAATACATTTCTTGACATTTAAAATTTTAATTAATTTAGTGACATTATTATTATGTTTAATTGTTATTTTCCAAGGTGAAATTACGAAAATTGTGTTAACAGCTATGAATTATTTTGCAAGTAATTGTGATTTGCATGCCTCAAGGCGTAATATGGTTGAACTGTACTACAATTTTATTTAACAACTTTATGTAGATACCCATATTAGCAAATAAATGATTTTGATTTGATTTGATTTGAATAAAATTAAATCATCACAAATCGTACGCTTACTGCTTACAAAACAATCACACCGTCCGTTCGTCACTGCGGCGCATTCGCGACTGGTTGCGTGCCGAGCGCATGCCGACGCCGAGGCGCGTAGGTATGACTCGAGTTCCGACCGTTTGTATAAAGATAGGTTACTGTATATTTATGTACTGTGACCACAATGTCCATTTAATACCTACCTATCTATTGTGAGAAGAGGCCCGTGCCCAGCAGTGGGACACTTTAATACAGGGCTGATTCTTTATTAAAATGTTTAATTTGTTTAATAGTTATTGTTACACGGTTATAATAAGTAGGTAACGTCTAACTACTTCAAAGGTATCTAAAATAATAATTTTAAAGAGTTTTCACGTATTCAGAATTTGTTCGGAGCTACACATCCGAACAGCTCAGCGCTTTACATTTATGGCGACCTCGATGGCGTAGTGGTTAGTATAACCGACTGCCACACCTGAGGTCGCGGGTTCGATTCCCGCACAAGACAAACATTTGTGTGCGTGAACATGGATGTTTGTCTTGGTCTGGGTGTTTCTATGTATACATATGTATTTACAAAAAAAGAAAAGTATAGATGTATGTTTATCCATTGTCTAGTACCCATAGTACAAGCTCAGCTTAGTTTGGGCTAGATGGTGTTGTGTGTATATAATATATATAATTATTATTATTATTATTTGTGCATTGCATGCACATTAGACACGCGTTAATTTTGTAATTCTATTCGACTTTTTAAGTCAGTTCGCAATCGAGCAGCGACCGAGCTCAACTACCATTAAACCATTTAATTTACCATTTAGTTACCAGTTGTTAAGTGTTAAGACTGCGCCAAGCGAAATGTGCCAAAACAGGCGGTCACAGTTAAGTGAATAAAATCAACACTTTTTGTTTAATACAAATATAAAATATACATTTACCATAACAATGAATGTGTTCACAATTACTTCATGTAAAAACTTAAAATAATTAATATTTTCGCCTACAAAATTACGTAAATTTGCACGAAAAATGCAAAAATGTGAGCTTAAGTTACGTGATTTTTAGATTATAACAGTAGAAATCTATCTTATTTTACAGCTTAAACGAAACATAAATAGTTATATTACAATTTGTCCGTCTCAAATATTTAAGTTATTGGTTGACAATAAAGATACATATTTACTCTTACTTATACTTCAAACCCTCCATACAATTTGACTATGGCGGCCGCGCGCCGATTTGAATATGCGCCGACCGAGCTCTGTCGTTATCTGTCTTACGCTCGGCGCAGTCTTAAGTGTTTTTGCCAGTATTGACTTTAGAATAAATATTATCTCCTAACATATCATTCGTAGTATCTATTTAATCGCAGTTACCCCATAAATCTACTTAAGCTTACTGATATTATAAACTCGAAGGTAACGCTGTCTGTTACCTTTTCACGGCTAAACCACTCTACCGATTTAGATGAAATTTGATACAAATGTAGTTTAAGACCTGGGGAAGAACATAGACTACTCTTTGTTGTTGTAGGTAGTGTAGGTACCACACGGTCGGAGCCGCGCGCAAGAACTAGTTAACCATAAAGAGCTCGCTCCGCTACAGAATTATTATTTTAATATCTTTTTACTTAATATGAATATATAATATTTAAACCGAAGGCGAGTTAAAGCTCATCTAGAATATAAATGTTTGGTAATTGTAGACCACATTATATGTACGTTATTTGTATGCTCAAGGACTGGACGCACGTACCTGGTACCTATAGTGTGTAGTGCATATCAACTTATATTTACTAGCTGTGCCCCGCGGTTTCATTCGCGTTTATGATCACTGCTCCGCCCCCGTGGCTCGTAGCGTGATGTTATATAGCCTATGTTATTCCTGGTTAAAGCTTGCTAAAGGTGAAAGAATTATTAAAATCGACTGCGTAGTTTTGAGTTCATTCATAACTAGATTTTAAATGCAGGTTAGATTAGGTCAGAACTATTTTTGGGTTAAAGATGTAACTTCAAACGTAAAGTTTTGTGAAGATTCGTCCAGTAGTTAAGGCGTGAAAGCGTAACAAACAAACTCATTTTAGAGTTCGAAAAAAACTCTTATACCACAGCTTTGTCCGTCCGTCCGTCCGTCCGTCTGTTATACAACTTTCAACTCAAGAACCTTAAGAGCTAGAGACTCGCGGTCAACGCCATTCGACGCAGCATAGTCAATATACCCCTGAAATTACTATGACCTTTGACCTCTGACCTCAAGGTGACGTGGTATCACGTGACCTTATGAGCAGCGATAGCTCAGCGGGGAGTTGAACAAATTATGTGCGTATTGATTAACGATTATCGCCTGCTCCGTGCCTCGGAGAGCACGTTAAGCCGTCGGTTACGGCTGCCATGAACATCTATGCCAGTCGTTATTGGGAAAGTCAGTACCCTATAATATCCTGACACTGGTCTAGCCTTAGGGTATCGTTAGCCTTCGGGTTGCGGAGGTCAGGTGGCAGCCGCTCCGTGTAAAAACTGATATCCAGTCAAATCCGGTTAGACTAGAAAAGCCGACCCCAAGTGACTTGGGAATAATAAAGGCTAGGGAGAAGATAATATTTACAATAGAAAATATGTTCCCAATAGAAAGTCTTACAATTCGACGAACCAGGAATGAGTTGTGTTTACGCTGATTTCCGTGCGCGGCGCTCATATCAAAGTGAGCCGTTCTCGCGCAAATATGAGACTTAAAAACAGGGCCCCAAGACTGCTATTACAATAGTGTCAGAGTGGTCTATCATTGATTTCATAATTGTTAATTTTGACAAGTTTGGTAATCTACTAATGTAATGGCGTCATTATGACTCACCGATGGTCAACCCCTGACAATCCATTGAAAAATTGGCATAAAATGGTAATCTCGTACATAATGACAAATGAATGACTGACGTATGCGTTAGGTAATCTGCTGAAGATATGACAGTTCCTTTGCTCAAATTGCTTTTATATGGGCTATCTAACAAAAAATCATTTTTCAATTCGAACCAGTAGTTTCTGAGATTAGCGCGTTCAACGAAACAAACGATTAGTATAGATAATATCAGTTATCCCTATATATAAACTGTCCCACTGCTTAGCACGAGCTTCTTCGATGTGTGAAAAAAATTATCTCATAGAGTTGCCAGATTTCACATATCTTCAAAAAACATAATTTAGAACTCTTGCAAGTTGCAAGTTTCCTACCGATGTTTACCTTCACCGTTAAAGCAAGCGATGAATTAAGCACATAACTTCAAAAAGTCGGAGAACCTTTTTTTTTTAAAGGTGCAACTCCTCTGCCAGGAATGGATCCTGTATCGCGGGGGACTTAACAATGAAAATGAGAAATGAATAATTGTTTATTTACAGCGTTTAACAAATTAGAAAAAGTTATTAATCTAAAACACCTTATAAATAAAATTAAGTAATTTGCCAAACGCTGGCAAAATTAAACAAAACTACTTCTGTGGTTTTCACACTAGGCAAGCCTGTATCGTGAAGACCCAAAACAATAACATAATACAAAAAATAATGACAAAAATTTACTATTGAAATCAAAAAACATCCTAATTTTAATAGAGAAGATGGTTGGAATGTACCACCAGCTTGGGATCCAGTAATAAAAATAGTCAAACCCAAGAAGAAGCAAACCACAGCTAGACTTCATGATACTTTGAGCTCATTCTGCGTAAATAGAAGCACCAATGATTAAATTATGTTCGGGTACTTTGAAATAAATACACTGGAACATTGAGACAACTACCATCTTAGTCTCCCCGTGACCATGGCTGCTGAAAAGCAACCGAAACGTCGGTGAAAGTGTAAAATTAAATTAAATCTACATAGTTTAAATAGTTTTAATAATAATTCAATTAGCTTAAAAATTAGTTAAGTTTAATAGTAGTAATAGTGTAACAATTTTCAAAATTATGTAATAAAATCCGTATATAGTAGTTTAATTTCAATGAATAATATTCGCGTAAACAGAAGACAATATATGACAAAAAATTAAAAATACAAATTTAATAAGAAATTAAAATCAAGTGTTTCAAGTATTGTAATAATATACATATTAACAGTAAATATGTAGTGTGTATTGCAAAAGAAACAATATGAGACATACAATAATTATGAATATTATATATAATAAATATATAAGGTAGTATGTACCTATAGATTAAGAAGTTTTGGTTTACAACTGATGAAATTTTACTTAAACTATGCGTAATATATATATATAATAACGTATGTATGATTTTATAAGAGATCTGGTTTACAATTAATAAATATTATTGTAGGGACACATTACTACCAGTGTACTTACCTATTTACTTAGTGTACGATTGCGTGATGTATGTGTGCAATGTAAGGTGATGTATGTGTGAGGTAGAGACGGCTGCGTCCGTCGCCTAAGGTAATTATTTTTTAGTATGAAATATACGGGCTTACGAGCAATACGTATTTTTATTTCTACTCACTACACGAACCTAAAGTGGTGACCCCGTTGAACATTTAGTTGTGCATATTAATAAATATTTTAGTAGTGCTTTATAATAAATATTGACATTTCGGACAATGAATCCCCAAAGTGCATATCCACCCGCAAAACCACAGGATACAAAAAGTGACAAATGTGCGTCGGATGACACGGCCTTGGCCAGCATCACGGTCTCTTCCCGTATCCCGGAATTTTGGGCGGATCAACCACGGCTATGGTTCGTCCAATTCGAGGCCGCCGTGGCGAGTCAAAAACTAAGTGATGCATCTAAGCAAAACTTAGTGGTTACCAAGCTCAATAAAACCGCCATCCAACAGGTTAGTGACCTTCTGTTGTCCCCACCTGATAGTCAAAAATATGATTCGCTCAAGGAGCGTTTACTACAGGTTTTTGAGGAATCAGAGACGAGGCAGTTTCAGAAGCTTTTAGGAGAAATGGAATTGGGAAGTCAGAAACCTTCTCAATTGTTACGCAGAATGAGAGAGCTCGCCCGAGGTAAGATTCCAGATCCAACGCTACAAATTATGTGGAACAGTCATCTCCCATCGCCAGTGCAGGCTGTTTTAGCGGTGACGGAGGTAAAAGACCTTGAGAACCTTGCTATTGTGGCAGACAAGGTTATGGAGGCTTCGAGACCAACGGAAGTAACGGAGATAGCTGCCCCTACAACCCGCGCGGACTTCGGCACGAGAGAACTGATGGAGATGATGCAGAAGCTAAGCATCGAAGTAGCTGAATTACGGCGCTCCCGATATCCCCAGCGGGGAGGAGATAGAGGAAGGCAATATGACCGTTCAAGGTCACGACCTAGGGATTTAAGCAGGAGCCGTAAACATCCAGAATGGTTATGCTTTTACCACCACCGGTACGGAGTCAAAGCTGCAAAATGTATTAAGCCCTGCAATTGGAATAAGGCGAAGCCTACACTACAAGCGGAAAACTAGACACGATACAACCTAAGGCGGTGGATTGTGTCGATACGCCTAATTACCGCCTATGTGTAATGGACAGGAAAACCGGTTTTCGTTTCCTAATAGATACGGGTGCGGATGTGTCAGTGATCCCAGTGTCGAAAGAGTGCGTTATGAAAAATACCGCGAGTGATAACTATAAAGTGTACGCGGCGAACGGCACGGAGATTAAAACGTATGGCACACGTACTTTAGTTTTAGATTTAAATTTAAGGAGAGCGTTTAGATGGACTTTTATAGTAGCAGCCGTCAAACAACCGATAATCGGTGCCGATTTTTTAGGCCATTATCGTTTGTTAGTTGACTTGAGCTCGCGGAAATTGAGAGACGAAATAACTCATCTAAACGTTTTCACTTCTGTCGTTAACGATTGTTTATATGAATCGTCAATTTAAACATTAGATTGTAATAACGAGTGGCATGAATTGTTAAGTAAATATCCGGAGGTGACTAAACCGGTATCGTACCGGGACCCACCTAAGCATTCGGTATATCATGTGATCGATACGTCGGGACCACCGGTTTACGCGAAAGCGAGACCCTTGCCACCGGATAGATTCGCGAAAGTGAAAGAGGAATTTCGGAGAATGACCGAAATGGGTATCTGTCGACCGTCTATGAGTGCGTGGGCAAGCCCTTTGCACGTAGTGCCGAAAAAGAACGGCGAACTTCGACCTTGTGGCGATTATAGACGGTTGAACGCGATAACCAAACCGGATCGTTATCCAATTCCTCGAATTCACGATTTTAAATACTTATTAGCGGGTACAAAATGTTTTTTTAGTAAATTAGATTTAAACCGTTCGTACCATTTTATTCCAGTGGCCCCGGACGACATAGAGAAAACGGCAATTATAACGCCTTTTGGCTTGTTTGAATTTCCAAGAATGACGTTCGTATTACGTAACGCAGCGCAATCGTTCCAAAGGTTTATGGATACGGTGGTGCTACGCGATTTAGATTTTCTGTTTAATTATATTGATGACGTCATAATCGTGAGTGAAACAGCCGAACAGCATAAAAAGCATTTAAATGCCGTTTTCCAAAGATTTGACAAATATGGTGTTACCATAAATATTTCTAAGTGTGTATTCGGTCAATCTAAGCTTGAGTTTCTAGGTTTTGAGGTGTCGACGGACGGAGTTCGCCCGCTTGACGACAAGGTCCAAGCTGTGATAAATTTTCCGAGGCCGCACACCGTCGAGCAATTGCGACGCTTTTTAGGTATGATTAACTTCTATAGATCTCATATTCCTAGGGCTGTAGAATTTCAATCAGTACTTAATAGATATTTACATAACACCAAGAAGAATGATAAAACTATTATTGAGTGGACTGATAAGGCCGACGAGGCATTTAAGAAATGTAAGGAGAGCTTACAAAGCGCCGCTACATTATCTTATCCGTTACCTAATACAAAATTAGCGCTGATGACAGATGCTTCGAACACTAGTGTTGGTGCAGTCTTGCAACAATATACAAATAATACCTGGCAGCCACTCGGTTATTTCTCGAAGAAATTAACGCAAACGGAAACTAAATATTCGACATACGACAGGGAACTATTGGCAGTATTTATGGCCGTCAAGCATTTTAAAAATCTGTTGGAAGGTCGCGCATTAACTGTGTACACAGATCACAAACCGCTTATTTATTCTTTTACAAAAGGTACTAATGATAAAGAAAGCCCCAGAAGGATTAGGCAACTTTCTTATATTAGCGAATTTACTACTGACATACAATATGTCAGTGGTAAGCATAATGTCGTCGCCGATGCGCTCTCACGCGTCGAAGCGATACATTGTCCCACGACTATAGATTACGCCGAGGTAGCTAAACTACAGGAAAGTGATACTTACTGTACGGTTCGTACACTTGCAGATTATTGGTTGTTGTTAGAGTGTGGAGAAAAGAGATCACAAGTTGTTGTCACGAAAGTTATGTATATTTTAAATAGTAAAAATACAAGTATAAAACGATATTGACGATTCCTTTCTCTTTAGTTGTTTTTGTTATGAATCACAAATTCACACTGACTATAAAATAATTGAAATGTAAAAGGTAAGTAAAAATGACGCGCGCTCGTGCCGACCGCAGTGTCATCAAAAATAATTATGTACAGTTTAAGACTGTACATCTTGGCAACCCCAAAAGATAACAGTAACTAAAGAAGAAGGAAAGGCCATCACAAAGCAAAAACATAACCAAACTTAGTCAAAGTTAAATACGACGTTCCTAGTTCCGGTGTTTAGACTTCGTCGAGATGTCCCAGGACTAGGCTCAATGTCGGTGTCCTTGTCTGGCTTTGCTGTTTCGTCTGCTTCTTTCATTTGGTAATTGCTCCTATGCATAATTTGAAGCTCAATATCGTTATGTTGTTGTCCCGTGGTTGAGTTTCCTGACTTATTCTTACAACAGTGGGGACAACGCTTCCTCCCAACCACCACAAAAATAGCGATGATGGCTGATGTCAACAGAAGATAACTGATGACATATTGATGAACGTCGTGTGTTGAAATCGTACTCTGTAGAGCTTCATTTTCCTTTTGGATCTTAATTTTGTCTTCAATCTTCGTAATTTCAAGGTCTGTAGTTGTAGATTGAAGCGTGTTCGGTGCATAATGGTACTTCAGATTTACTAAATGGTTGATAGACCTATCCAAAGTAATCGGTGTTAATTCAAAATCTATTTTCATCTGACTATTGTACTGACGATGGGTGTGGATGGTTAAATCTTTGGACTGCAGTATACCTCCTTGAGATAACGTCACCAGGCTTGATGACGACATAGTGTGTGATGTGATGTCATTGCTGCATATTGCCCGTATCGGACATGTATTACAACATATCGCTAGCCAGCTGTTCGGCGAGTGTAACTCTATCCATGCGTCCTTACATGACGACCGCTCTACGTCACAAGGCGTGGTATTTTGATGCGATAGCAGTTTTGCTTCACACGGCGCATTGTTATTATGCAGGTTGTATGACGGTACGTTTTTCATGCATAGAAAGTTGGTTGACCTTTGTTGTAAACAATGCTTGAAGTCATCTTCGGTCAACAAGATGTAAACATTTTGTTTCAGGTTTACAGCAATGTACTTGGATGATATTTGTACATAAGTAGCTTCTTTAGCTGTGGTCATAGGTAACGGTATCGCTTGATAGATAACATAATCTTCGTTAGATACCAGTGGAATATGCGCTTCGAAAATAAAATAGTTTTCTGTGACTCGTGCTTTTACATTAATCAGCTTGTAAAGATCCTTGATATTTTCCTTATAATTTTTGATTGGTAGTGCTACAGTTTTCGGGATGTTTCCAGATATCTCACCTAGTTGTTCAATCAAATGCTTGGGAGTTATTAAATGCACATCTATGTGTCCTCGGTACACGTTGGTGAGAGTGTTAAACAGCAATTCTTGAAACGTCCGCAAGCTGTTAATCAGTAGATACGCTGTTAAGGAGGCTGAATTAATGTAAGTTGTCGCTGATATTATTTCCATATTCGTTTCAATAGAAGCGATATTGAAGTTGGTTTGGTTAACGAAGCTATCAATTATGTCAAACTGCCGCTTGATGTTATTTTCGTTTTTCTTCAGAACTTGATTTTGCAGTTCTACAATATTTGTTTGGTTTTTGATCAAATCCAATAGGTAGTTTTCATTGTTTTGGAGAGATTCAATGTCGTTTTGATATTTTTCAGCGAAGCGTTGATCCAGTATTCCAAACAGGCTGTTAGCCAAGTAACCGAGTCCATCTCTAAGAATTTATCGCATTGCATTAAAACGTGATTTTCATTGCAATGTGGGCATTTTCTGTGTACTGCGTGATAGTTATTAGTTTTGTTATAATAGCTAGGTTTCTTCATCGGGATATGCTTGTTGAATTTCCAGTTTGACGTTTTTTCAGTTGACGGTGTTTGACATGTTCTCTTAGCTGATTTCATTGTTTCGTATGCCATGAATTGAGTCTCAAGGAAATACAAAAAGTCTTGTAGGCTTTGCAGCTCCCGGTGGTCTTGTAGTTCTCTCATATAATCACTGAGCGTCTTCGAGTCAAGCTTCTGTGACATAATATGCACGATAATCGGATCCCACGATGACGTATCGATGCCGATGTTGGTTATTCCGTTTAAGCATTCAGTAGTGACGTCATGCATTTTCTTCAAGTTAGCGGAGTCTGGATTCTGTATGGTAGGCAGATTAAGCATGCTATTCATGAAAGATGTAAATTGCAGACGACGATTATCATACCGTTGATTCAAAATATCCCAACAAGAGTTGTAATTATCGGCGCTAATGGTGAGATGTTGTACCAGTCGCTCAGCTTCCCCTCGTAACTTGGTCTTGAGATGTTGCATTTTCTGCGCGTTATTGATCATGGGGTTCTTGTGAATTGCCTCCAAAAATAAGTCCTTGAACGATACCCAATGACTGTAGTTGCCAGAAAATTCAGGAATCTCGATCTTAGGTGCAGATTTCTCGTAGTGGACAGTGGCCCAAATTTTAGAATTGAGACGTTTCTTCAACTCATCGTATTTTTGCTCGACATCCGTAAACATCTTGTTGTAGTTGTCATTTGATCCTTTTAATTTGAAATCAATCTCCCAATGCAGTTTATCAATTGACTCCCATTTTGATTTCAAGGTCGTCAGATTATCATCTAATTCCCATTTTTCGGAAATGGATGCACAGCTGATCTTCGACATAACACGGTTTATTGCGTTAAAATTGCATTCTTGTTTGTTAAGTAAAAGTTGAATGTTGTCATCAACTTCATACTCAGTGTCTGCACTCGTCCCGGCTAAGTCAAACTTTATGTTTTGTTTTGGTTTTTCTAAGTCTGACAATCTGTTAACAATGTCTGTTTTAGTCGTCAAGTACATCTCCTTTGTTTTCCCGTAGACGTCTTCTGCGAAGTAGAATATAGTCTTATCTTCTACTTCTAGTACTAGTAGTGCATGCCTGCTGTTGAAGTCCTCCCATTGGTTTTCCAAGGATGACAAGCGTTTGTTAAGATAGTCCACATTTTTTCGGACCGAAGAATCCTTGCGATAGTTGGCACACAAGGTTTTGATGTTGTTGAAGCATGTTGATTGCAGTTCCAGTTTGTCCATGTCGATAGTTGTATGTTAAAGTTGGTTGATAGCTCGTAGTCACGTAGTTGACGGCGACAGGTGAGCGTATGTTAGCGACCAGAAGACCGCAGTTTGCAGACTCCTTCCAGTATTCGCTTCCGGATACTCCGTGTGCTCGAACTCTATCTACGATATGTGCGCCTTCTCAATACAGCTGAGACAAGTAGCTGTACCGATTCGCTATCGTAGTAAATACTCTTCACACTGAGATTGAATCCGGCTCGAAGGACCATAAAATGTACGGTTCGTACACTTGCAGATTATTGGTTGTTGTTAGAGTGTGGAGAAAAGAGATCACAAGTTGTTGTCACGAAAGTTATGTATATTTTAAATAGTAAAAATACAAGTATAAAACGATATTGACGATTCCTTTCTCTTTAGTTGTTTTTGTTATGAATCACAAATTCACACTGACTATAAAATAATTAAATTGTAAAAGGTAAGTAAAAATGACGCGCGCTCGTGCCGACCGCAGTGTCATCAAAAATAATTATGTACAGTTTAAGACTGTACACTTACCTACAGCAGGCATTACAAACATCGGCTAGCAACTGCAACTTGCAGTTTAAGCAAGTTTGTTTGCCGGATTGTAATACCTCTATTTATTGTGAAACATCAACGCAAAATGTAAGACCTTATTTATCAGAACCGTTCAGAAAATTAGCTTTTTATTCTGTCCATAATCTCAGTCATCCCGGCATAAAAGTTAGTAAAAAATTAATCAAACAAAAATTCTTTTGGACAGACATGGATAGAGACATTACACATTGGGCGAGATCATGCGTCCAATGTCAAAAAGCAAAAATCACTAGACATACGATATCAGGTTCAGGCGATTATGAGAAGGCTGATAAATTTTCACACGTTCACATAGATATAGTTGGCCCCCTTAGCACGACGGCAGATGGCTATAGATACTGCGTTACGATGATAGATCGTTTTAGTGGTTGGCCTGAGATTTTTCCAGTGCAAAATATTACGGCGGAGACTGTGGCAAGAGTGGTGTTCGAAGGATGGATATCCCGTTTTGGATGCCCTGTTAAGCTAACAAGCGACCAGGGCAGACAATTTGAAAGTGATGTTTTCCAGAAACTAATGAAGTATTTAGGTATTGAAAAAATGCGCACGACACCTTATCACCCACAAAGCAACGGCATGATAGAACGTTGGCATAGAGCACTAAAAGTGGCTCTTATGGCACGTCTTAAATGCAACAGTTTATGGATCGACGAATTACCATCTGTGTTGTTAGGGTTACGCGCCGCTGCTAGAAGCGACAGTGGCGTGAGCGCAGCCGAGTTAACATACGGTAAGACAATAAGGTTACCGGGTGATTTTTATGACAACAGTAGATTAGGTGTGTCGGACTCGGAATATTTACAAAAGCTAAGAGACACTATTAGCCATTTAAAACCTAGACCACCAAGCCACAGCAATACACGTTCGCTATTCATACCAAGTGATTTGACTACTTGCAAAAGTGTTTTCGTTAGGAACGATATATTACGTAAGTCTCTGCAACCTCCGTATGCTGGCCCGTACAGCGTCATAAGCAGGAGAGGAAAGGCTTTCACAATTAAAATAGGCGATAAGGAAACGACTATTTCGATAGATAGGCTTAAACCTGCCTATATAATCGATGAACAGTCGTCAAAAGATATGTGTGATAGTAGTAGTAATAGTTCTAATATGTTTTATGATAACAATAGGTATAGTTTTTCGCCTGATAACACAGACACTTCTAGCAAAGTTTTATGTCCGAGAACATCGCGCAGTGGCCGCGTTATCAAGCGTCCAATACGTTTTGCGTCGTAAACACTTTTGCAGGTGTCATGAGTATCTATGTGTAATTGAAACTATGAGTATTGTTATTGTATAGGTGTACCTAAATGAATCGTGTAATTTTAAGTAATTTGTAAATAGGTATAATATGACTTTGAGTCTTAATGTTATTAACATTAAGCGTAATTACTAATAACAAGTATAACTAGGTTACGAACTTAGATTACAATAAATATTAAAATAAAGAATATATTGCACTTAATAATTTTGTGTATTGACGAATTTTTAGCAATTCAACATTGCGAAATGTAATGTAGTTTAGTTTATATTTAGACTTCATTAACGCTGAACACTAGTCGATAGCATGGGTGGTACGTCTAGCAAAGACCAGGTGATTGCGAAGGCGACCGTGAACAACTCCATGATAACTCAGAAGCTGGATGCGATGCACTGGATTATCGTCGCAATAGTTATCTTCATCGGTCTCACAGCCGGATACATTATATGGCGCCATTGCAAAGGGTCGGCGAAAGGATGGGTGCGCAGGCAAGTGTTCGCGAGTAACGCGACGTTGGCTAGCGTGCAGACCGTCCCACGTCAACAAGCGCCAACTACACAGTACGCGTCATAGATCGGAGCCACATTCCATGCTATCGATCAGCGTACGTGTCAAGTGAAGTGATGATAAATAGGATTAAGATTTAGTTATACTGGGGTAAATAAAGAAATAAATTTTTATTTTCCCTTTCTTTTGTAAAAGGGGGAGAACTGTAGGGACACATTACTACCAGTGTACTTACCTATTTACTTAGTGTACGATTGCGTGATGTATGTGTGCAATGTAAGGTGATGTATGTGTGAGGTAGAGACGGCTGCGTCCGTCGCCTAAGGTAATTATTTTTTAGTATGAAATATACGGGCTTACGAGCAATACGTATTTTTATTTCTACTCACTACACGAACCTAAAATTATGTTCACGATATCAAACATTTAAACAACGGACACAAAGATCATTAAGACTCGGAACAACCATTTGTGGAACACATAAATTTTAGTCCCGTGTGGGGATTGAACCCACTACACTCGGCGCTGTGGTAGTGGCGAGCCGACTAATTAAACCACTACGCCATCCGAGCAGTCTTGACTCAGGATCGAACTCGAGACCTTTGCGTGCCAGTCCAACGGTCTTCCACTAAATTATTTATATAAATTGATAGATAGATACGTGTTAAATTCTTGGTGACGCACAACACATGTGTTATTCGCGAACTAAATATATAATACAATCAGTGCGCCCTCGGCTCTCGACTAGAATGCTTGTGTATCAAATATTAAGAACCGACAAACACATGAAAATTGTTGTGAAAAGCATAAAAATAGTTTAAATAAGTGTATGAGCATAGTGGAGCAGCACTTTGGATTTTAAAAGGTATAGTTTAATTTGCTTTTCACCTTAGGAACTGATTTATTTTTATTTATAAACAACATCCCACTTGTAATATCAATGTAAAAGTTTGTGAGGATGAATGGATGGATGGATGTTTGTTATTCTGTCACGCAATAACTACTGAACCGATTGCCATGAAACTTGGTCTGTATATAGCTGGAGACCTGAATTAACATATAGGTTACTTTTTAGCCCGATATTCCCACGGCATTAGGACTTACGTGGGTGAAACCGCGGGGCGCAGCTAGTTAACAATATATTATACATTATTTCTTATAACTTATAAGAATAACACTAATTAATCTGATATATATTTACAAACGTTTAAACAAAGACAAAATAATTAAAAAATACTAATAATTATAATACTTAATAATAAATTAAATAGTATATGGTTATCTACACGATATAGTGGATATAGTAACAAGAATAGAAAAGGGTATGTTAAGCTGGTTTGGGCATGTAGAAAGAATGGACGAGGAAAGACTGACTAAGAAAGTTTATAAGGCTAGTGTGAATGGAACAGTCGCAAGAGGAAGACCTAGGCGAACGTTTCTTGATCAGATCGGAGGCGTTCTGGACAAAGGCCAGGTTAAGAGCACCTTGAACCGACGGGCGTGTATGAGGAATGTGATGAAAGTGAATGAAGCCAGAGAAGTGTGTCAGGATCGTAGCAAATGGAAATCGGTAGTCTCTGCCTACCCCTCTGGGAAACAGGCGTGAATCTATGTATGTATGTATCTACACGAATATTCTAAACAGAAAAGATTTGTATTTTTATTTATAATCAATAACATCAAACTACTGGACCGATTTTGATAATTATTTCACTATTAGAAAGCTACGTTATCTAGTAGTAACATTTGCAATATAACATCACGCTACAAGACACAGGAGCGGAGCAGTGATCATAAACGTGATAGTAAAGTTTAATAGATCTTGCTCGCGGTTAAATTCGCGTAAATGGAGGTTATGTCAATTGTTTATCCTTCAGGAGCAATTCTTTTTCTGGATGAACTGGTACCCTATGTGCTTTTCTGTATGCTTGACAAGTTGACAACGTGTTTGCGAAATTTCATGATGATCGGTCGAGTAGTTAAGGCGTGAGATCGTAACAAACAAACTCATATTCACATTTATAATATTATAGTTAGAATATTCGTGTTGTAAATATAGATATTAAAAATAACTAAAACATTTAAATCATAAATGTGCATTCACTGTACTGAGAGCGCACAAAAAACTGTCCACAATAGTAACAGTGAGCTCACACATTACATTTATATGATAGAGAACGATAGTGTATCATTCAATATGAGTGATCGTGATAATATTATATTTATAATTCAGATGTCATGTTGACATTGTGTTCTGACAACGTACAGAAAGGTGACCGTATTTAAACGCAGTAGCGCATCTATGATTTAAATCTTTGAAATAACCATCGTATTGTCTATAGGGATAATGAAATAATTTAGATGTGCGACGAAATATTGGCGAATATACTCAACAATGTCTTTGACCTTGATCTTCATATTGGTCGGGCGTTGACCCGGTAGGTTCACAACGCGGGGATTCCCCGTCTTTTGTTTAAACAACCTATTTAATTTTGTTGGGTCGATGAATGCGAGGTTATCGGGGATTCTCCTAAAATTGACTGCACGATAGCGGTAGTTAAAGTGCTCGGCTTGCCACTGCTGTAGGTTCGATTTCCACGCGAGACAAAAATATAATTTAAAAGAAAGTATCAACTGTGAATTACTCACGAAATGTGTTAAGTAAACAGTGCGCCCGCAGACAGTGAGCTCGTCTGAATAACATTGAAAACATTGCTACATTTAAAAATTATTTATACATTTCTTGTTTTTATTTTTTTGGCTCGAGATGACCTCCAGCTCCTCTGTTTTACCTAGGGTTGGTGGACTTCGTGGGCCTGCCTGCCACCCGATAGGTACCAGGTCCGAGAGGCGGCGTGCGTGTTCCCACGGGCGCCTCTGTATCCTGTGTCCGCCCCCCTCAAGGGGACAGTAGGGTAAAAATGTAGAAGTACCTTTTTGTGTAGTGGCCTGAAGTTTTATATGGCGGGCCGAAACCTCCGCGGGGTCGCGATTGCATGACTGAAAGCGATTCGCGCGGCCCCGCCGACTATGGTTATGTTGAGGAACACCGTGGTAGGATTAGTCGGTATTACTGGGATATTTTCTCCCCGATGAGCCTGACATAACGTCTCCCTCGCCACGCGGAGAAAGAATTCCCCACGTAAAAAAAGGTTAGATTACTGCAGTGTGTTTTGCTGGATAAAAGGTAAACTATGTCAATTCTGTATCCCTAACTAACCCAACGTGTATGCGAAACTTTATGATAATCAGTCGAGTAGTTAGTAAAATTTATATTTGCTTATTCCCCGACGTCTTGGGTTCTTGTATCAGCCAAGGTCATGGTAGATATGTGCTTACATATTGTGCAAAATACGATGCATGGATTCGGCGCGTTTTATTTATAGATTTGCCGTTAGATAAACAGAACCACAAATCTATACCTACCAATAATATTATTGGTTAGCTCTCCTAACTGAACTTATAAATGCGAATGTGAGTTGGTCTCTGGGTCTTTAACTAGTCAACCGATTATCATGACATTTCGCATACACGTTGTCAATGGTACAGAACCCTATGCGCAAACACAAGGGCACTCTCTGTTCCCTAACTCTCATGGTCCGATGGGACGTCACCGACACGACCGGAGAAAGATCAGGCGGAAGACCAACGGCTTTACATGCTTTCCGAGGCACACAGGTGTCTAACACCGGCAGCTTTCTGACTCCGGGCTGCTATATTTTTTTCTGCTTTCTAGATTTCTAAACAGAAAAACCCAATAACTTTTTGTTGGTCCGACCCGATGCGAATCCAAGACCTCGGCCAGTGTACTGCAGCCAGACATAACAGTAATATGGGCATATATTATGCTTCACATAAGACAATTACCCCGTTTTTGCAACGTTTCTCATTGATGCTCCGCTCCTATTGGACGTAGCGTGATGTTATATAGCCTCTATCCTTCATCGATAAATGGGTTATCCAACGCTAAGAGAAATTCCTGAGATTAGTGCGATCAAACAAACAAACAAACTCTTCATCTTTATAATATGAGTAAAGGTTTTTTCAATCTACTTAAAGCTTAAGATAAGTTTTACTGTTACATACCTGATAAGATATTTAGAAAGGGATGTGGATATATGTGTAAGCGAGTGGGAAATATCGGCGACATTAACAATTGATAAGCCATAAGATTGTGAACTGGTTAATATATAATTCCGAATTTTAGTAGCAGTCAGTTATCCTAAGTAATATTATAAATTCAAATGTGAGTTTGTTTGTTTGCTACGCTTTCACGCCTTAACTACTCGACCGATCATCATGAAATTTCGCATACACGTTGTCAGGGGTACAGAAAAGGACATAGGGTACCTTTCATTCAAACAAGACTGTTCGAGAGATAGGCATTGATTGACAAAATTGACATTTACGCGAGCGAAGACGGGGGCAAAATCTAGTTAAAATCTACATGACTAGTCTGACGCCTATGTAATAATATGTATGTATATATATTGTTACGTGCTGGGTTCGACGGATAAGAATATAAACAATATTACCGACTAAAACACGTTTTATTCAAACACACAATTAAATTTAAAACACAACAAACACTGTACCACACTTTTTCACTGTACTGCTTACAGTCGGTTACACTAACCACTATACCATCGAAGCCGCCTAAATATATCCCGCAGGCGTAGGCACTTAGACACGGGTGTATTTTTTATTTTATAAATAATACAACTCCCGCACTAGGAATACTTCCTGTGTCGCGGGGACTTTACAAACATTCAAACAACGGACAGAAAGAACACCCAGACTCGGAACAATCATTTGTGAATCACACACAATATTTGCCCCGTGTGGCATTCGAACCTACAACACTTGGCGCAGTGGCAGCGGCGAGACGACAACATATACCACTACACCATCCGTACAACCAACATTACACACATATGTATATCGTCAGATACTGTTTAATATGCCTCGTAGTAGAGCGCCATCTATCGCCGTCTAAAGTCAAGGCTAAGGTCAAAGTCAAAGTCAAGGTCACAAAGTAACACTTATGAACGTTAAAGTTTATTTATTTAATTTGATTTAGTATGTATTGTAACAGACGACGGTTTAATTATTACACATTATTCAATTGAACGTTAAATAGTTTCTAACTTGAAGTCCAATTAAAACAATGCATATCATTTTCATGATATTTAAAACTGTATTTAAAAAAAAAAAATTGTGGGTGCCGGGATCCGTGACGTGGAAAATAAACATTATTCTTTCGACTCAAGCATCAAACCGAAGATTTCGTGCACAATGGCCTGGCAGATGCTAAATTGGACACCTTTTACTGACACATCATTGTATTCTTGCTTCCCCCATATTGATTACATCTCTTTACTCTAATTTTCATTAGTTTACAATAATAATACCAGCCCTGTATTTAAACTGTCCCACTGTTGGGCACGGGCCTGTACTCAGTGTGATAAAGGTCAGCCACGCTGGCCTGCGGGTCGGCAGACGTCACATATCTTCGAGAACATTATGTAGAACTATGTGCGTATTAAATAGTTAATTATCGCTCGCTTTAACGATGAAGGAAAACATCGTGAGGAAGCCTACATGTCTAAAAGTTCTACATAATGTTCTTGAAGATATGAGAAGTGTGCCGCGACTAGTGTCTCAGTAGGTACCCCATTCCGCTTTAGATTAAAACTCTCGAAAGGCCTCTGTACGTTGGACCCATGTCCCCGTGTATGCCTCCCAAATTATTATTGTTATAGGTCTGCAAAGACGCCAAAACCACGTCAATCTAATGCCGGTATTTTCTTTACAGATCATTTTATCATTCACAGCAAGTGATGCGACTACCCTCAATACCCTTTGCTGCTACATTCTAAGAGTTCCACCACAACTGGAAGACAATCCATATAAAAATGAGTACACAGTACAAAAAACGTCCAGGCACTTCGGGAATATGCGGACAATTATATGAGACGAGACTCCTAAGTTTAATTCTCTTTAGACTACTCCACGATGACAGCGTTGAAGAATTCTATCTCGCTTCAAACATGGCAAACGTAGGAGCGTTCGACGATATCTCCTTTAAAGCAAAAATAACCGGACTGCAAAGGCCAATCCTTGTCTTTATCCAAGCCAAACATAAAGAAGATGATGATACCTTCCTAAATTATGATTTGATCAAAAACTTTCATGAGAGTTTCGTCAAAGTTAAAGATAATTTTTATGCATGTAAGAACCAGAATCAAGAAGTGCTTTTTAAAGAGAACTTTGAAGAAATGGAATGCTTGTTCATTCTTTATACGAATGCTAAATTCTATGATGATTCAAATGCTATGAATTGTGATTTAGCAAGTTCAAGCGTCAAGCCTCTATTTAAGCAGATACGAAAGCCTTACCAAAGTAATTTCGCTGGAAAGTTAAGTGCCTTGATAGGAACTGGTGATGCCAGTTCACAAGGTTCACTGGCTCACTATACTGAACAAGACCTGCAACCCGCGAACGACCTAATTTCAGAAGAAGAGATCACAACTCTAGCTGAACATTTCGCCAAATTTCTTAATGACCAATCGATGAATATAATGTTAGATAAGTACATAGTACTTTATCACGTGATACTGGCGCAAAGAGTCGTTTATATTTCTGAAGTTAAAACTGAAGAAATTGTATCTACGAAAAAAGGAAAAGGAAAGAAAGGTGGGCAGAAAAACGAACAAATATCTAAATATAAATCTAACCAAAATAGACCTGAACAATTTTCTGAAAAGAAATCTAATAAAAATGAATGCGTTGACGAAACTACAAACATTTCTGATGTAAGTAAAGCTGTCCATATACCTGAACACAAAGAAAAAAAAACTATACAAAAACATGAACGAAGTTCCGAAAGCAAAGTGGAACAAAATCAAACAGAACAAATTGCTCAAACTAAATCTGAAGCTGTCAAACCTGCACAGGAACAAAAAGAAAAAAAACCTGAAGTAAATGCCGCTGAAGTCAGACGCTATCGTGAGTTAACTTTTCGCCCTGACTTCATTACTACCGATGACAAAAGTCTCATGACTCTTAGAAACAAAATATATGAAATAGTTGTCAATACTCAAGTTAAGAATAAGAAGAAACCAAAAGTGATACCAAAAGATGATGCCTTGACATCTTCTAACACTGATTTAGACAAGTCTACGGTAGAGAAGCAAATATCAGATTTTCTATCAGAACCGTCAGCGACTACATTAGGTCCACTGATTGGAACGCACATTATTTATAAAAACGACACATTAAAGTTTGTTGTTGACAGGCCAAGCGATGATCTTGAAAATTTGGAAAGGTTTTGTGGTTTAGAACCAGATCTCTCATGTACAGTGTATAAAGCAGAACAAATTGCAGCAATGAACTTTTTGAAATCACTTAAATTAAAAGTGCCCGCTACATTTGGCAACATTGATTTAACAATAGCGGGTGATGCTGATAGAATAGAGAAGAGACTTAACATTTTAACGGACTTTATAGATAAATTATGCCAAAAATCCGTATCAGTTGATTTGTACAATATTGTAACAATAGACAGAACCGTGGGCGAAGGTTTCTTAGCTCTCACTGGTGGAATCGGTAGTGCCGTTGGTAACTTACTTATTTATGATAATGCAACTAAACTTCTTAAGTTCACAAAAGATTGTCAATCACTGAAGACCTATGCACGTACCCTATTTGATAAACTTATAAAAAATAAAAACGTTTCAACCAATTTTCATTCATATAGATTTGATGCGAAGGCTATTAATAATTTCCCAAAACTGGCTTTCGATTATACAGAAGAAGCTAAGAACATTTTAAACAAAGTCGTGGTATTTGACAAGCAAAGTAATCATAACGAAGTAGAGAAAATACTCAGAGATGAGATAGAAAGACATCAACTTAACTGTGAACCACAGGGTTTTTCGGTACAAACTGATAATATGGTTATATATTTCCATAACGAGATACAGAAATGGTGGATGACACCAAAGATGGGAAATTTTTTCACAAAATCAAGTGATGTATTCAAAAAAGCAAATGACATAATATTCGAACCCAAAATCAGCTCGTTGCAAAATGCTTTTTATATGAACAACATCAATAATTACAGCTACGACTTTAATGAAACGGCAATAGAAACAATTGCACCAGTGGCAGTTAATACAAGAACTATTATAGTGTCAAACATACCCACACTGTCTACTGTAAAAGTAATCCAATGTTTGAGAAATAAAGACCAGAACAAATATGCAGTCTTAGATTTAGAATGCATGTTAAATTTGCCTCAAAACGAATTCAACACACTGAATGACGAGTTGAAAAATACGAAGCAAGTACTCATTTTTATGTGTGATAATCCAAAAAGTAATCGCATGCTACATAAAAGACTAGATGCATTAGCAGAAGCGACAGTAGATAAAAAAATTATTATTATTACAAATTATAAGTTTTCTGAAGTGGCACAGGAATATTTTGCAGACGCAGATGCTATACTAAGCGACGAAAGACAGAGCTTAATCGATTTAACTCCAGAAACATGGCGAGGAATTATCAAAACCACTTCAGTTATATTTCAAGGTGACAAAGTGAATTTAGATTTACTTATAGACGATGAGTCAGTAGCGCATATAGAAGGAGCTGTATTGAACAAATTAGTTCGCAATGAGATTATAGAAATAGGAACATCGCTCAGTACTCCAAATTACGAGAAAATGCAACATCTTTATATTGAGAGAAAAGTTCACTTGACTCCACATGACTTTAATAGTCAATTATACGATTACATCGCAGATAGATCGAAAAACAAATCCAAGCCTAAAGGACGTTTTGTGACACGAATCGAAGATATTTACGAAGACTTTGTCCTTATAACAGCTGAACCAGGGATGGGTAAGTCCACGCTTCTAACTCGCTTATCCTTAAAAACGAAGGAATACAACAAAGGCCTTTGGATAGTAAGAATAAACTTACTGGACCATTCAAAAGCATTTTTTGATTGGCAGACTCATAAAACAGTAGTCGATACTTTGGAAACATTAAAGATAATATGTCAAATTATATTACAAAATAGCAGTTACGAAATTCGTTTAAAAGAAATATTTGATAAAGTGTATCTAGAATGTTCTACGGGTAATGAGTGGGCTGATTTTGAATTGAACATGTTCCTGAATTATTATAACAGAAAAAGATTGCTATTTTTATTCGACGGTTTCGATGAAATATGTCCACATTACAAGGACAATGTTATTGAGTTTTTGAATGTTGTGATGAATTATCCCAGTAACCATAAGATGTGGGTGACTAGCAGACCTTACAGTGAAATTCTACCGGACTTGCAAAGAGTCCTAGGTAGATCCTATGACCTAGAATATATAAACGACACAGATCAAGAGATATATTTAAAGAAATATTGGCAGGAGAACTTAATAATTGAAAATCTCGAGAGTTATCAACTAAAGAATGTTATATCCTACATAGATTTCATGAGACCGCAGAACAGTCCGAAAATTGGTAGAATATTTCATCTGTTCTATGACTACGTGCGCTGGTATTTTCCACACATTATCAAGCACGCAAATTTGTCGAATATGATTCCGATTGTACTAAACCCCCAGCTTACTGATATGAACGCTGGGTTAGTAGAGAGACGTCATGATATTATGATGGGCACTCCATTATTGCTGTACTTATTCGCCAACTATTTTGTAAGTGTAATATGTGACAGTAGAAATAATATCAACTGGCAATTGCATTTTGAAGACAGCTCTTTAGCTGTCTTTGAAATGTTTGTAAAAACTAAACTAAAAATACTATTCCAAGATAAAAATGAAGTGAATATTTATAAACCAGATGTAGTGAGACTATACGAAAAAGAATATACAGACTGCCTTAATTTACACAAGAAATTGGCCGCTCATACTCTATTCTTTAAAAGAATTCACTTAGACGAGTTAAAAGATGTGCTGCCATTTAAGCACGAAAATGAATACGAGATAGCTATAAAGAAAATTAAATGCGGTGTAGAAAAGATTGGTTTAGTATCACACGTCACTGCAGACCTCATCCCAGTTTTTATTTACAAAAGTCTTGAAGAATATTTTGCTACTGAATTCTTATGTGATACACTCAAAGATGAGAGCGTCCAATATGCGCAGAAAAATATGTTATACAGCATAGCACATATAACGTTCAGTATATTTTCTTGGATGAATAAAAAACGTGCGATAGATGAAGAATTAAATAATAAAATACGAGAAATAGAACTATTTCGTCCACACACTGTAAGCGACTACGGATATCTCTTCGCTACTGGTTGGTCTACGGAACATCTGATCAGGATAAGAAGTTCGACAGCAAATGATTATGAAGCCGATTGCTTTGCAGATTGTAATGAAGATCTTAAAGAGTTACGTCGATTAGAACCGGCGGAGAGAGAAAGGCGTATTAAAGAATTTCAAATGAAGGTTATAAGCAAGATGAAGCCTCATCTAAGACAATACTTTATTACCTTGCCCCGGGCGGAGTCTTAAATGATCCCTATGCTAGCAAAAGTGTATCGCTTTTGGACCACCAGGATAGCGAGCAAACTGATGCGGTCTTTAAGAAAAAGGATCTAACGGTAGAAATAAATACATCGATCTTTCAAGGATGAAATGTTGTTAATTTTGGCGAATTTATTAATTTTCACAAAGGTAACTTACATTCTATAACATTTTGCAACATATGTAAAATTATTATTAATGTAACCTTATACAGTTTTTCTTGCTGCGTCGACCTGTGTGTTTAAAATGTTGATATTAGGTACCACCTTAGATACCCCTTTGGGTACCACCTTCGCTACCATCTACGGTACCACCTTCGATACCACCTTCGGTAGCACTTTCGGCACTACCTTCAGTACGACATTCGGTACCACCTTCGGTACTACTTTCGGCACCACCTTTGGTATCACCTTCAGTACCACCTTCGGTACCACCGCCCGTATCGCCTCCCAAAATGTCTCATTCGCACTAACAAACAAACGACGTTTTAACGCTTCATCCATATTATCGCACACACGCAAATACGCCTTCACACACACACTCGCGCACATTGAAACACGCATACACACACACACAAACACACGCGAAACAACAATGACAAATCAGCCGTAAATAAAAATTTATTTATCATTGTAATATCTAAAAACATTGTAACCTTTTTGGTTTTGCTTTCTTTTTCTTTAATCTTATTTTTTTCTGAGTGTTATTTTCTATATCTGTAAATATAACATATAGTTAACATGTAATGTGGGAAGGCACTGTCTCCGGAGATAAAGGTTAATAACTTAGTTCAGGGGGCAGTGCTTCTATGTATAGTGTTATTGATGGCTACAATAAAGATTATTATTATTATTATCATCACATTCGTTCGATCCAAACATACTAAAAAAACGGAAAGCCTATTAACATATCGCCCTCACACTGAACATGATGCGCATACTTCCTATCTTCCAACAATCTCTTAAGCATACTAGGAACATTGAATATAAAGGAAAATTCTTCAAATAAAATTTCTTTATGCCCATCCCGAAAACCTTGCATAAAAGCTTGCCCACCCCTGGATAAAATATATACTTCATATTAGCCCGCCAATTAACATTTCAATTAAATAAAATTTACCATCATTAGAAGGACTGGACAAATACTTAAGTTTTAACCCGACACTCTTTAAAAATCGTTCCACTACATACACACTTCCGTAGTCCAATTACCACAACAATATACGATGGTCAGAAATCACGTCATGTCGCGTCGACCTGTGTATTTAAGACTGCGCCGAGCGTAAGACCGATAATGACAGAGCTCGTACGGCGCATATTCAAATCGGCGCGCGGCTCCATCGTTAAATTGTATAAAGGATTTGAAGTGCTTTTTTGATAAATATGTATCTTTATTGTCAACCAATAACTTAAATATTTGGGACGGACAAATTGTAATATAACTATTTATGTTTCGTTTAAGCTGTAAAATAGGATAGATTTCTACTGTTATAATCTAAAAATCACGTAACACGAGCTTACGTTTTTGCAAATTTACGTAGGCGAAAATATTAATTATTTTAAGTTTTTACATGAAGTAATTGTAAACACATTCATTGTTATGGTAAATGTATATTTTATATTTGTATTAAACAAAAAGTGTTGATTTTATTCACTTAACTGTGACCGCCTGTTTTAGCACATTTGGCTCGGCTCTCATAAAATGTTGAAATTCGCAAAAATTAAAAATTAAGTTTATTTGCAACCAAACATGTATTATACATTATACATCATAATGTGGTACTGTTCCCTGGACTAAGTAACAACCTGAATTCCACGAAACAGTCTTCTGGGCAAGTTACCAATTGACAGAGGAATATTATGACGCTTTTTAATTTTGTTGTTTTATAATATTGTCTTCTATTTACGCGAATATTATTCATTGAAATTAAACTGCTATATACGGATATTATCGCGTTGTTTATGTGACACTTTATTACAAAATTTTGAAAATTGTTACACTACTACTACTATTAAACTTTACTAATTTTTAAGCTAATTAAATTATTATTGAAACTATTTAGATTTAATTTAATTTTACACTTTCCCCGACGTTTCGGTTGCTTTTCAGCAGCCATGGTCACGGGGAGACTAAGATGGTAGTTGTCTCAATATTTTCTTATTTATTTTTTCTTTAGTTTAACCGGTCGTATACCGCCGGCTCGCATACCAGCCGGCAGATTTGTACCCGTCGTAGGCCGGTGGCTCGCATGCGAGCCACCAAATTGGCGCCAAAACGCCGCGCGCCGCCTTCGCTTTAGCTTAAGCTAACGTAAAACCAATTTGGTGGCTCGCATGCGAGCCACCGGCCTACGACGGGTACAAATCTGCCGGCTGGTATGCGAGCCGGCGGTATACGACCGGTTAAAGGACAATGCCCAAAAATGTATGGGACTTGGTCCAAATTTCCACCACCAACTAGACCTATGTAGGTAAACAGTCTACTAAATAGTAAACATTTTCCACTAAAGGGCATTTAAAAATATTATGTCAGTACAATTATAGGAGTAAGTAAATAAATGACTCCTTATCTAAATTAATAAATTGGCTTCAAATGAATAATTTAAAAATTAATCTCACAAAAACGCATTACATGAACTTTAAAAATAAAAACGCGACGTCTATTCCTTTAACTATTGCACACAATAATGAAACTGTAGCTGAGGTAGCAAATACAAAATTTCTGGGAATCCATATGGATTCGAATATGTCATGGAAAACACATCTAAATAGTGTCTGTACCAAATTAAATCAATTTTCTTACGCTCTATACATGCTTAAAAAAGTATCCAACCAGATCGCGCTTCTTACTGCTTACCATGCGTATGTGGGATCCACTCTGTCGTATGGGTTACTATATTGGGGAAACTCGACTGATAAAGAAGTTGCGTTCAAAGCCCAAAAAAAGTGTATTAGGTCTATATGTGGGTTACGCCAAACGGATTCATGTAAACCACATTTCGTAAATCTCAAGATTTTAACACCCTGCTCTATTTATCTACCTGGCCTCAATTTTAGTTAAATCAAACATTACAAGCTATGATACGTTAAAAAGCAGGAGACTTAAAAATACCTTAAGAAATATAGCGTCCCACACTAGAGCGTACAAAAATAGTATTTTCTGTATGAGCACAAAGATTTATAACAAGCTACCTATGGACATTAAGATTATAAATACAATTATTATTTTTAAAAGAATGCTGAAAAATTTCTTAATTAAAAAGGCATATTACTCAATAGCAGAATTTCTTGAGGAAAAATAATTTTGTTCAATAAAGTACCTATCACTAAAGTGAATATAATTCTGTAAAATATTTTTTAAAAGGATTATGATAATTAATATTAAATGATTACAATACTGTGACATAATTGAATTAATGAATAATGATAATTTTTAAATCAGGTAACTCATGACAGGTGTATTTTTATTTGGGTATGACTTTAATAATTTATAATTAATATGATGTAAATGATATAATGTAATTAAAACGATGACCTATCTAAAATTTAATATTTATAAATTTTTTCTTTTTTAATTAATGAATGTAAATCAATTTATTGCATGTTTAACTGTTACAATTATAAGCATACATGTATGATGAAATTGCAATGCCCTAACAGGGCCACTATGTTCTAAGAACTGATATCTTCTGTTAAGAACTTTATTTATGTACACATAGTTAGCAATAAAGAATTTTGAATTTGAATTTTGAATTTGAATTTGAGTAAAAAAAATATATTATTATGGGAGTAAAAAATAATAAAATAATTATTTACTATATTAAGCTTAGATTATGTTATTTTTTGTCTAGGTAACTTATTAAATAACGATTTGAAATGTAAATTTGCGTACATACCTATATAGCGTGTACATATATGTATATCGTATGATTTTTTATGCTGCTCGCGTGTCTATTATGATATTTTATTAACCATGTTACATAACTGTTTATTGTTTAATAATCCTTACGTCCGTGCCTCGGAGAGCACGTTAAGCCGTCGGTCCCGGCTGCCATGAACATCTGTGGCAGTCGTTATTGGGAAAGTCCACTGGTCTAGCCTTAGGGTATCGTTAGCCTTCGGGTTGCGGAGGTCAGGTGGCAGTCGCTCCTTGTAAAAACTGATATCCAGTCAAATCCGGTTAGACCAGAAAAGCCGACCCCAAGTGACTTGGGAATAATAAAGGCTAAGAGAGAAGAAGACGTTCATGCGATATCAAAGGTGCGCCTGAAAATCAACGCTCTATTGCGGGCCCCTATGGACATACAGCAATATAGCTGAGTGCGTACCGATTTGTCACAGATTGAATGTATGTGTTTTTTTTTGTAGTTATAATTTTTTTTACTTTTGTACTGTTTGTATCTGAGGCAAATAAATGATATTTCTTTCTCTCTAATTAAGTTTTCTACAGTCGGAGATTGCAATAAACACCAAATGAGCTTTACTTAAGATTTAATTAAAATTTGGAAATTACAATTATACTTTATAGATTACTAAACTAACATGATTACCATTCGAAGTGTGAAATAATTATGTTTTTAGAATTTTCCATGCCCGTTTCCCACAGTCGAGTGATTGACGTCATGCGCCTAGGGTTTCGATGACGGTGTTTCGTACGTCGGGAGCCTCGGGCTGTGTTGAGCGTGGAGACCGATATCGATGCATTATTTGATAATACGATTAGGGTTCCGTAACACTGTTCTCTCTATTATTGTTTTTATTTACTTATTCATGAGATCCTAGATTTTAACCTCGCTTGCCGCGTGAACTAAATCTGTGGTCATCTTAAATGGAATCAGATGAAATGTGACTTAAATCTATAAACCTGTTAAAATCATATTGTCTTACGTTTACGCGAATGTCACACATTGAAATTAAACTACTTTATACATGAGTTTATCGCGTTGTTTATTTTAAAACACTATCCTAACTAATATTATAAATGCGAAAGTGAGTTTGTTTGTTTGTTACACTTTCACGTTCTCAATAACGTCGCGGCAGTGATGACAACCGGGCGTCTCCTCCCGGCCTATGCGACACAGAAACTGGCTAAAGCAAACGTGGCCAGTGTAATGTAATGAAATATAATATTATAGATTTCTTTGGCAATTAGTTAAAATAGGTACACGTGTGCGAATATTGCATAGGTTGCAACTTGAAATTAGGTGCTGCGTAATTAGAACATTATTGTACTTTATGTTTAATATTTTTGGTATTCAAATAAATGACTCTGAACGAGTAAGACATGTTTTTATTCACAACACCTGAACACCCATCATATTACATGGCGACCCTTGCCATTGGCACCGTCTTAAGAACATATAAATCAAGATTTGAAGAAAGAAGATTACAATATAGAAGATTTCAAGATAGAAGATTTCAAGACATACCATGGGAAAATCTGCGTCAAAAGAGCAAGTTGTGATCGCACAGAATGCCAACGGACAAGCTTCTGCAACGACATCGCAATACCACACAGAACGCTTGGAGGCCATAGAATTCTTGGTCACCACGGCCGTAGTTATATTATGTATTGCCGTTGTATACTACGTCCTCAAGAAATGCAACAAGCACCACGTACGCAACTTGCAACGAGAACTGAACAGAAACAACTTGGCCACTATTTCTCGTGCTGACCTGACCACGACTGCCGTATAACAAGAAAGAAGAAAGAAGGTTTGGAGGTGTCCAGGGTATAGCCCGGCCCAACCCGTCAACACACGCAACTGCAGCCCAAGTCATCAGCAGTGTCGCCACGAGGTACACAACGCCACGTCAGCGCCAGCCCAACTCCTCACCAGCCACGTGCTTGTACCGGTCTACGCGCAATCCAACGTAAAGGTTATGTTTTATGAGCTATTTTATCTTTAGAAGTATGTAATTTTCAATTTTTCTTAACCTATATTACGTAAATAGATATTCATTTTTAGTATCTAGTTAAATATTATGTCTAGTTTGATTATACAGTTACATGAAATCCATAATTCGTTAAGTTATCTTAGAGATTATTTAGTTAAATTAGGACCTGAAAGAAGGCAACTAAATCTTGGTCAGAAAAAGATAGGTGAAGCGAAAAAGTTGTATTCCTCCTTTGAAAGTATTTTGTCTCTGTTGCACTTAGAAATAGAACGCAAGGAAATTAGTACAAGTGATATCACTGCTATTCATAAAATAATAAGCGACATACATATTTTATACAATAAAATAATTACTTTATCTACTTTTGAAGAGGCTAAGCAAGTCAAAATGTCTACAAAAAAAGAATTTGACTTAAAAACTGCAATTTCATTATTGCCAGTAATGTCTGGACAGGAATCTGTTACTAAGTCACTCATTGATTGTATTGAGTTGTATAATAAAATGATCCTAGATTCGTCATCGCAAGAATTAATTAATTTTGTTCTTAAAACTAGACTTTCTGAAAGTGCAAAATTGCGTATGAAATCGACTTACGACACCGTCGATAACCTTTTAGCTGACATGCGTAAATTTTTAATACAAAATAAATCCCAGGTAGCATTACAATGGAATTTACACCAGTGTAAGCAGGGTAATCGTTCCATTGAGTCATTTGGCAATAAATTGGAAAAATTGTTTGTTAATTTAACTATTGCCCAATCAGAGAATAGTCCCAATTCTTACGATGCTTTCAAAACCACTAATGAAAGAATTGCCATAAAACGTTTCGCAGACGGTTTGAGTGACCCCAGATTGAGTACCATTATAGCGGCTAGAAATTTTCAATCTTTACCGGAAGCTATCAGGACTGCCATGGACGAACAATCCTTGTCTTCGTCATTCCAAATTATGAACATTAAGCGTCATAGTTACTCCAATCGCGGGCATAGAAACTTTAATAACAGTTTTCGAGGACATTACAATAATAACTATAATCCATTTAATTACAACCACGGTAACGCGAGATCACCGGGCGCAGCGTCGGGTAACATACCGTCGCATCGCGGACAATTTAATCGTGGTCGCGATAGAACTTTTCATAGAGGTCAAAATAATAGGCATTACGGCATTAAGTCAAACAGACCCTCTGTCCAAGTTCAGCACACTACCCACGATGAGTCGACTAGCAATACCAGTTCGCACGAAATTGTAACTCCCAATGTCGCAAAGAACGATTTTTTTTCGTTAATTCGCAAAATTTCATTTTTAATTTTAATAATAGTAGTACTGTAAGATTTTTAGTGGATAATGCAGTGATTAATCTTTTAGTTGATAGCGGAGCCAGTCTTTGTGTACTAAAGTACGAATGGCTTAGTAAATACCCTAAGTTATTGCAACAATTGCGTAGTGATAGAATAAGCATTAGAGGCGTAAGTGGTAGGTTAGAGTCGGAAGGCTACATTTTTCTAAATTTATTTTATAATAACGAAGTATTTAGTGAAAAATTTTATGTTTTTAAGAATATGTCTTGCACTGCAAATGGAATATTAGGAGATAATTTTTTACAGCGTTATGAAGCAATTATTAACTATAGAGATAGTATATTACAACTTTATAAGAATAATAAACATATTCCTATTAAAATTCATTATAATGCCAGGTATAGACATTCGATACCGCCTCGGTGCGAAGTAATAAGGTTCATCCCAACTACGTCGACATGTGACTGTGTAGTTTTATCAAAAGAAATCCAGCAAGGAGTTTTCGTCGCTGGTATTATTTCGCAACCAAATAATGGTCGCATCCCGTTAAGAATATTAAATACTACGGATAACGAAGTAGAGTGTGATTTTCAAGATCTTACTGTTTATGACATAAATAACTTTGATATTTGTAATTTTTCGGAAAATACAAATAGCGTAAATCGCGTTAAAACATTATTTGAGTTATTGAATTTATCGAATATGAACTCAGAGGAAAAACGTAGCATCGAACTCGGATGACGTCAAGCGCTACTTAGCATTTGCTAATTATTATAGACGTTTCATACCTAACTTTGCTAATATTGCGTATCCATTAAATAAATTATGTAAAAAGAATGTAGAGTTTAAATGGACGTGCGAATGTGACAAATCTTTTCACGAGTTAAAATCTTCTTTAATATCACCGCCTGTATTGCAGTATCCTGACTTTTCGGAAACGAATATTTTTCAGCTACGAACAGATGCTTGTAAGACTGGATTAGGCGCGGTTTTGTCTAATAGTAATGGTCACGTAATTGCTTACGCGAGTCGTAACTTAACGTCCGCAGAAAGTAGATACCCTATAATTGACTTAGAATTACTAGCTATAGTATGGGCAGTAAGGCATTTTAGACCATATCTGTATGGCAGAAGGTTTAAAATCTTTACCGATCATAAGCCATTAGTATATTTATTTAGTTTAAAGGATCCCTCTAGTAGACTTACTAAGTTTAGACTGTATCTTGAAGAATATGACTTTGAAATTGTGTACATCCCAGGGCGAAATAATGCAGCTGCAGACGCATTAAGTCGAATCCCTATGACAATGACCTGTGATGATTTAAAATCTATTGGAGAACAAGTAGTTTCTGTACTGACGAGAGCACAAACAAAAAAGTTAACGTCTCAGATATCTACTGATAACAATAATTTGACTGAAGAATGTTCTACCAGTAGCAGGCCTGATCAACCTGAGACTGTGGAAATTCTTAAAAAACCCAAGGATGTGATAGAATTAGTTTTTATAAATGACAAAGATTTTAGTAAATTGATTTCTCACTGTTCTGGGATAGAATACTGCATCTATGTACCTTCGCGTTGTACTATATACCTAAATACTCGATCGTTATCTACCCCGTCGGAGTTAGCGAGAGATTTAGGATCGTTGTGCGAAAAAGAAAATATAAATGAAATATTAATTATTAAGAATAGAGAAAATGCAACAAATATAAAAATACTTGCAAGTCATATGAAAAAGTTGCAAATTAAGTTACCCAGAATTTTAATTACAAGAGATATAATAAGAATTTTTAATCACGAGGATAAAAAAATAATATTGAATGACTTTCATTTGTTACCCACTAGTGGACATGCAGGGATAAATAGAATGATAGGCAATTTAAAAAGATATTACTACTGGCCAGGTATGACGAATGATGTCATTAATTACGTAAAAAAGTGTCAACAATGTCAATATAATAAATTCTCCAATCGTCTTGTAAAAGAGCCGATGGTTATAACAAATACTGCAAGCTCAGCATTTGAACGTGTCGCGTTAGATATTATGGGTCCATTACCGACTGATATCAACAATAATAAGTACATCTTAACATTGCAATGTGACTTATCTAAATTCGTAGAGGCATATCCCATGCAGAGTAAGGATTCCGAATCAGTAGCCAGAGTCTTCGTTTCGAATTTTATTTTGAGATACGGAGTACCTAAACAAATCATTACAGATAAAGGTACAGAGTTTTTGTGTAATATTATGGAAAATGTGTGTAAAATATTAAAAATAGAACATTTAAATTCCACACCTTATCACCATGAGACTATAGGCTCATTAGAAAACAGTCACAGACATTTAGGCTCATATCTTCGAATTCAGTGTGATAGGAATAATATTGATTGGAGTGATTGGTTACCATTTTGATCATTTTCTTACAATACTACAGTGCATTCATTAACAAAATACTCACCATTTGAGTTAGTATTTGGTAAATGTTGTAAATTGCCGTCAGATTTTGGAACTTCAGTTGAACCTTTGTATAATTACAATGATTACCCAAAAGAAATGAAATATCGTCTACAGCGAGCACAATACGATGCCCAGCAGAATTTGTTAACAAATAAATTTAAAAGAAAACTTATGTATGACAAAAAAACTTACTCCATAACTTACCAAAAGGGTGACCTAATTCTTATAAAAAACCAAACAGGTAATAAACTTCAAAACATATATAACGGCCCCAATGAAGTTATTGAGGAAGTTTCACCTAATGTTAAGATCTTAAAGGATAATAAAGAATATATTATACATAAGAATAACACTAAAAGGTATTTTAGTTAGCATTACGCTTTTATTGGATTCTTAATTGTTATAAATAATTTTAAATATATTTGGTTTATATAAAAATACTTATATGAAATAATTGGGTAGGTATAATATTTTAAATTTGATATTTTGTAAGTTTTTTTTTCCTTAAAAGGGGAAAGGTGGCAACAGACATTTTTCGGGGGAGTTGTAATGTAATGAAATATGATATTATAGATTTCTCTGGCAATTAGTTAAAATAGGTACACGTGTGCGAATATTGCATAGGTTGCAACTTGAAATTAGGTGCTGCGTAATTAGAACATTATTGTACTTTATGTTTAATATTTTTGGTATTCAAATAAATGACTCTGAACGAGTAAGACATGTTTTTATTCACAACACCTGAACACCCATCATATTACACCAGTCATTACCTGTGTCAGCCGGAAGGTGAGAGCGCCATGCCGCCTCTCCAGGCACTACTCAAAGACGGGACTTACCGCCAAGATCGTGGCGTGCCCGGTACTAGGGTGCACAAGTCGTTCCTTCCATTTCTCCATTAGGACCTGGCGGAACTTGGACCTTGCCTCCTCGAGAGCAGGAAGAGCAAGTCCTTCGCCCCGAGCCAGCACTTCCCGGCGCACGTGAAAGATTAATGTCAGAAGCGCCGCTTCCAGGTCCCAGAGCATCGATTCGGCGAGGAGGATCGCTACCTCGAACGAGATCGTGCGGTATCCTATTATCAACCTGACGGCTAAGGCACGCTTTGGCGCATGAAGCACCGAAATGTTACGGGCCGTCAGGTTGTCGGCCCAAATTGGGGTCCCGTAGAGGGCCATGGACCGCACGACTCCCACGTAGAGCCTTCGACAGGAATATTTTATGGGCTATTCTATTTTTACATACATACATACATAGATTCACGTCTGTTTCCCAGAGGGGTAGGCAGAGAGAACGTATTTCCATTTGCTACGATCCTGACACACTTCTCTGGCTTCATTCACTTTCATCACGTTCCTCATACACGCCCGTCGGTTCAAGCTGCTCTTAACCTGGCCTTTGTCCAGAACGCCTCCGATCTGATCAAGAAACGTTCGCCTAGGTCTTCCTCTTGCGACTGTTCCATTCACACTAGCCTTATAAACTTTCTTAGTCAGTCTTTTCTCGTCCATTCTTTCTACATGCCCAAACCAGCTTAACATACCCTTTTCTATTCTTGTCACTATATCCACTTTCATGCCGCATCTCTCTCTAATCACACTATTCCTTATTCTATCTTTCAGAGTCACACCACATATGCTTCTCAGCGCTCTCATTTCTACAGCATTTATTCTGCTCTCATGCTTCTTTTGCCATATCCAACTTTCACTTCCATAGATAAGTGTGGGCACTAATAGTCGTCTATGAACAGCCAAACGTGCCTTTTCGGATACATTTCGACTGTTCATAAAAGTGCGTAGAGCTCCATTCACTTTGTTGCCAGCACTTTTTGTCAGATATTAATAGACGGTAATGAATGGTATAATGGCTGCAACACCTTGTACATATGTGTTGTAAGATACTAAAATTAGAAATGTACGGCGATTTTTTTCTCTCTCTCTGTATGGCTTTTGGGCAAAAACCATGAAGAGACCGAAAATCTAATTAAAATAACCACTCTGTAATCAAAATGTCAGGCACGCACAAAGCATACATACATACACACACGCACACACACACACATACACCCTAATCATCTTCTATTTCTATTTTGTATATTGCAATAATTATAAAAATGATCATAATGGTATTAAATAAATAAATTGAGAGGGGCCTGGTACCCATGACATAAGTTAATTCTTTCTTTGGGTACCAGTGTGCGAACAATTATTGTCTTCACCTAATATTGTGTTAACTTTACTGTTTTTAAACTGTGTACTTTTTCTGGGCAATAAAATGTATTATTATTATTATTATTATTATTATATAGTAGTAGCCCCCGTGTGTATTTTATTTGAAAGATCTCTAAAACAGGGTATTATGCCAAATATGTGGAAGTCGGCCTATATTTCGCCAATCTTTAAAAAGGGATATAAAGCGGACGTTGAGAATTACCGCCCTATATCTAAGTTGTGTCTGTTCTCCAAAGTTCTGGAGCGAGTAGTCTTTGCAGAAGTCTACCCAGCACTAAATCGATCATTCGGTAATGAGCAGCATGGCTTTATTAAAAAACGGTCCACTACTTCTAACCTGCTTATATGTAATGACATCATATCAGATGGTATGGAAAGGCAACATCAGGTTGAAGTAATTTATACAGACTATAGCAAATGCTTCGACCGTATAGATCATAATATACTTTTAGAGAAACTACTAACTGCAGGAATACACGGTGACTTATTCAGGTGGTTCTCCTCGTATATAGGCAATCGAGCACAAGCTATTGTACTTAATGGTTTTATCTCTAAATGGATTCAGGTCCCATCAGGACTACCGCAAGGTTCAATTTTAGCTCCTTTTTTATTTAATTTATTTATTTCTGACTTAAGGAACTGTTTCCATAATTCAAATATATTATTATACGCGGATGATATGAAGATCATCAAAACTGTTAAAACCCCTTTAGACTTAGAAAACCTACAAGTGGACTTGGATAGATTTTCCACATATTGTGAAAACAATAAACTCAAATTGAATGTCTCAAAATGCTACCACGTAACCTATAGTAGACAAAAATCGTTAATTACCTCTAGGCTTATGTTAAATAATCAATTAATAAGTAAAGTCAATACCATAAGAGACCTCGGCGTTATACACGATTCTAAACTTTTATACGACAAACACATCGACGCTATAGTAAATAAAGCATCGAAGACTCTAGGGTTTATAATTAGAAACAGTTCTTGTTTCAGTACACTAAAACCTATTAAGGTACTATATTGTTCCCTAGTGCGAAGTCAACTTGAGTACGCATCCCAAGTGTGGAATCCTCAATACGAGATCTATAAATCTCGTATTGAGTCTATACAGAGGAAGTTTCTTCGATACCTGGACTTTCGAGCGCAGCAATTTTCAGTTAACTACGAACATCGCTGTAAGAGATACCATTTCTTGCCACTGGAAATGAGACGAAACGTAAATGATATCTGTTTCCTAGCAAATATTGCAAACAATTCCATTGATTGCCCAGATATATTAAGCAAAATATCTTTACGTACTAATGTACATGGGTTAAGAAAACGACCCATATTAGACATATCCCATGTTTATACAAACTACAGAAAAAACTCTTTCTGTTTAAGGAGCGCCAAAGCATTTAATAATCTTCCAGCGCACATGGATATAGATCTATTTTGTACCGGTGCACGCACAGTAAAGAAAATATTTAATAATTATTTTTTTAATAGTTCTTTAATATGTGGCACAGATATTTCTGAAGTATGGTTTTGTTTAGTTTTTTCTTTCATTTATATATTTTTAAATTTTTTATTGCATGTATTCCAAAGCAATGTATGTTCATAACCCTATAATTATGTATTACAATATCACCTTAGTTGCAAGTACAATGCAAACTTAATTGTATGTTGTCATATATATGTGAGAGCTTGTTATTAGCAATATAAGTTAACTATTGTATTTATATATAAGAATATTAGTCTGTAAGCTTTCTGTAAAAATAAATAAATAAAATAAATAAATAAATATTACTGAGCAGCGATAGCTCAGTGGGGAGACCAACAGACTGCAATGCAGAGGGTCTCGGGTTCGAACCCACGTCACGCACCTCTGACTTTCGGAAGTTATATGACGTTTCAAAATTATGTGCGTATTGATTGACAATTATCGCCTGCTCCGTGCCTCGGAGAGCACGTTAAGCCGTCGGTCCCAGCTGCCATGAATATCTATGGCAGTCGTTATTGGGAGAGTGTCGACACAAAAGATCCCACTGGGTCGAAGTGTCGCCGGTCTGCACTGACTGGCCCCCGCATAAGATACATACATACATTATTATATTATTTTTAAAAGACAAATCCCGCACTTGTAGCCATTCCTGTGTTGCGGAGGAGGTTTTTTACAATCATAAACAAACAACGGACGCAAAGAACATCCAGACTCAGAAAAACCATTTGTTCATCAGTTTCATCACACATATTTGTCACGTGTGGGATTCGAACCCACAACACTCGGCGCAGAGGCAGCGGCGAGACGACCACTTAAACCACTACGACATCCGTGCTGACAATAATAATAATAATAATATTCTATCACATAAACACAACACCATCTAGCCCAAACTAAGCAGAGCTTGTACTATGGGTACTAGACAATGGATAAACATACATATATACTTTTCTTTTTGTAAATACGTACATATTATACATAGAAACACCCAGACCAAGACAAACATCCATGTTCATGCACACAAATGTTTGACTTCTGCGGGAATCGAGCCCGCGACCTCAGGCGTGGCAGTCGGTTACACTAACCACTACGCCATAGAGGCAAATCCTACTAATATTAAAACTAGCTGTTCCAGCAGTTTCACCCGCGTTTATGATTACTGCGCCGCCCCTGTGGGTCGTAGCGTGATGTTATATACCCTATAGCCTTCCTCGATAAATGGGCTATCCAACACTAAACGAATTTTCAATTCGGACCAGCAGTAGTTCCTGAGATTAGCGCGTTCAACCAAACAAACAAACCCTTCAAGCTTTATAATATTAGTATAGATGTGAAAGTTTGTGAGGATGGATGGATGGAAGTTTGTTACTCAGTCACGCAAAAACTACTGAACCGATTGCGATGAAACTTGGTATGTATATAGCTGAAGACCTGGAACACATAGGTTACTTTTTATCTCGATTTTCTATCGGGGTAAACTGCGGGGCGCAACTAGTATAATATATAATGTGTACCTATAATAATTATTGACCTGTCGAGTCTCAAAATACCAGACAAAATAGGTTTTTAATTAAGTCTAGTATTTTTAAACATGACAAATTAAAATGTATTGATACTGTCCGCCGGTGTACCGTTGCGACACAATAGTTTAAATATTAACGTGTGCGTAAAATGATGGTATCTTTTTTTAGGAAATCTTGAATATATTATGCGTGTTCTTGTTAAGGATAAACGTTTATGTGTGAGTTACGTATGTGAGTGTAGTTACATATATATTATTTATCAATGTTTATGACGCAGAACAGATGTTATACAATAATTCTGCTCAATTTGAAGTATAAACAGTGTCTTGGCGTCTCTCGGCGAGACCGCGCGTGTGCTATATTCAGACGCTACGTGTGATAAAGTTTGTGCAAATTGTATTGTGTTACGCGAACATTATACGTTAGAATTACACAGAATTGATTAGTTTATTTAATTTGAAAACCTTTTTGCGTGAATTGAAACATAATATTGTCTTCTGTTTACGCAAATATTATTCATTGAAATTAAACTACTATATACGGATTATATCGCTTTATTTATTTGACTTTTAAGCTAATTGAATTATTATTAAAACTATTGAAACTATTTAGATTTAATTTAATTTTCTTTTAATTAGTTAAGTTTAATAATAGTAGTAGTGTAACAGTTTTCAAAATTATTTAATAAAGTGTCAAATAAACAACGCGGTAAAATCCGTATATAGTAGTTTAATTTCAATGAATAGAAACACTTAAAATTAAATTATATTGAAATAATTACAACTCCAAGACAATGAGACCACTGAAAAGCAACAGAAACGTCGAGGAAAGTGTTGATTTAATAGTTTAAATCTATCAATTATTTGAGTGGTAGACAAAATTATAAATCTATAGTCTTTGGCCGCCGGTGTGTAAAATTTGTTGAAAACCTATATGTACATACAACGCAAGAAAAAGAAAATTGGAATTAATAAAGCTTTTAACCGACTGTGGTAAGAAAAATCTATACTCTATACTAATATTATAAAGCTCAAGAGTTTGTTTGTTTGGTTGAACGCGCTAATCTCAGGAACTACTGGTTCTAATTGAAAAAATATTTTAGTGTTGGATAGCTCATTTATCGAGGAAGGCTATAGGCTATATAACATCACGCTGCGACCAATAGGAGCGGAGCATCAATGAAAATGTTGCAAAAACGGGGAAAATTCTCTTATGTGAAGCAGACGAAGTTGCGCGGGTCAGCTAGTATGTATAGTAAAGATGTAAAACTTTATAATGAAATACCTGATGATATTACCGAAAGTGCAAGGTTTTTTAAATTTAAAAAGAGTTTAGAAGATTACATTAGGAACATACTACATACATAGATTCAAGCCTGTTTCCCAGAGAGGTAGGCAGAGACTACGGATTTCCATTTGCTACGATCCTGACACACTTCTCTGGCTTCATTCACTTTCATCACATTCTTCATACACGCCCGTCGGTTCAAGGTGCTCAGACAATGGATAAACATACATATATACTTTTCTTTTTGTAAATACGTACATATTATACATAGAAACACCCAGACCAAGACAAACATCCATGTTCATGCACACAAATGTTTGACTTGTGCGGAAATCGAACCCGCGACCTCAGGCGTGGCAGTCGGTTACACTAACCACTGCGTCATCGAGGGCGACAGATTAATTATATGTTATTACATTTTCTCAGTATGTGAACTGTATTGTTCTTTTTTGAGAAAATAAATGTATTTAAACCGAAAATCAAACTGCTTTACACAGAATTTCTCGGTTTGTTTAATTTAAAACGCATTTTGTGTGAAGAGAAAAAGTTAAAATTAAATTATATTAAAATAACTACACTTTAAGACAATAGACCACCATCTTAGTCTTCCCGTGAATATTATTTATAGTGTACGTGACACAACGCCGGGGAATGCTATCAGTAACACATTTGACCTTGACTTTGATATTGGCCATTCATTTCGTTCACCCGGTTAGCACACAGCGCGGGGATTCTCCGTCTTATATACATATAACAGCTTTACGGCTCCGTTAATAAAAATTTGGCAAGCGGGGATTCACCGAAAGTTATAAATTAGGCTGACCAAATAATATTAATCTATACTAATACTAGCTGCCCGGACAGACTTCGTTCTGTCAAAAGTAATTTTTATTTTTTTTATGTTTACTTTATCACTAAGGGGTATGAAAAATAGATAGTAGCCGATTCTCAGACCTACTAAATATGCATATAAAATTTCATAAAAATCGGTCAAGCCGTTTCGGAGGAGTGTTGTAACTAACATTGTGACACGAGAATTTTATATATAAGATTATAAAGAGGAAAGATTAGATATTTTTGTTTGTTTGTAAGGATTTAACTCAAAAACTGCAGAACCCATTTTAAATTTTCTTTCACCGTTAGAAAATATAGCTATATTATCACCGAGTCACATAACACAAACTTACATTTCGCACTCTTAATAAAACAGCGACTTAACTCTAAATTTGAAAGTAAGGCAATTTGAATTCTAATTGTATATGTTAAATTCTAATATTATATTTGTGTTAAATCTTTGCAATAGAGTTCAAATTTGTTTAATCCAAAATACTGAGATAAGTCTCTGTTTTATTAAGGGTGCGATTTATAATATTAGTTAGGATAGCTTTTGCCCGCGGCTTTGGTCGCGTAAAAGTAGGTTAGGTTAAGTTATGTAACAGAAAAGAGCAGCGATAGCTCAGTGGGGAGACCAACAGACTGCAATGCAGAGGGTCTCGGGTTCGAACCCACGTCGCGTACTGACTTTCGGCAGTTATATGTCTTTTCGAAATTATGTGCGTATTGATTGACAATTATCGCCTGCTCCGTGACTCGGAGAGCACGTCAAGCCGTCGGTCCCGGCTGCCATGAACATCTGTGGCAGTCGTTATTGGGAGAGTGTCGACACAAAAGATCCCACTGGGTCGAAGTGTCGCCGGTCTGCACTGACTGGCCCCCACATAAGATAAGATATATAACAGAACATTTCTTTTAAATTAAATTTTGCCTATGTTACTCGGTGATAATATGGCTATCTATTGGTGAAACAATGTTTTAAATCGGTTAAGTAGTTTCTGAGTGAATTCCTTACAACCAAAAAATAATATCTTTCCTTTTTATAATCTATATAAATAAAAGTCAATTGTCACATGTATGACGGAGCACCACTTAAGAACGACTCGACCGATATGTCTGTGTCTTTTTGGTTGTGTTTGTAGTCCGGACAAGGTTTGTATGAACGATAATTTGCGAAACAACCGCGACACATGTTGAAAATTTTAATAATATTTTATATGAAAGAATATTATTTGACGTTTTAAAATTGAATTTAATTACGTGAAATGTATTAAACAATCAATCAACATAAAAATATATTCATATAATAATATTCTAGTCTATAATATTCTATCGTATACACATAACACCATCTAGCCCAAACTAAGCAGAGCTTGTACAGTGGGTACTAGACAATGGATAAACATACATGATAATACTTTTATTTTGTAAATACATACATATTATACATAGGAACACCCAGACCAAGACAAACATTCATGTCCATGCACACAAATGTTTGACTTGTGCGGAATCGATTTTAAAAAATATGGTATATTAACTTTACCTTCTCTCTACATTCTAGAAACCTTAATATTCGTCAAGACTAATACTAATCTGTTTCCTCGCATGGCAGACGTAGTACCAAGAAACAGGCGTAATAAATGTAAGCTATGCTTACACACTGCAAGAACTGCACTTATGCGCAAAAGCGTTTTTTGTATGGCCCCGGTAATTTATAATAAAATACCTGAAAGCTGGCATGAGTTACCTGTCGATACATTTAAGAAAAAAATAAAATTATTCTTGGCTGAGAAAGCGTATTATAATGTCACCGATTTTCTACAGGATTCTTTATAACTAGTCTACTTTATAAAATATGACAAGACATTTTCATTATGTATAATAATTATATGTATTTTAATTCAAATAATAAAAAAGGATAGCATTTGAGTAGTTAGTTAACATTTTTATTACTACTTACTTAATTTAAACAACACATTTCATTTTCTTTTTTTTTTCTTTTTTAAACTGTATATTATTTTGACATTGTATTGATTATTTTTTGACATATTTGTAATTCGATTAATGTCCTTATTAAGACTTTAAGACATGTATAACTATATTTACTTTATTATTATATTAATTCTGTCAATGATTAATTACTATAAAATTAAACAACATTTGTACGCCACGGTGTGGCAAACATGTAAGAACAATAAGTACCTATCTTGTAACATCCTACATGCCTGAAATTGTATGTATACACATGTTTATGCAAATAAATATTATCTTATCTTATCTTATCTTATCTTATCGAAACCGCGACCTCAGGCGTGGCAGTTGGTTACACTAACTACTTCGCCATCGTTAGTTCGTGTCACAGTGTTTGTGATCGCACTCCTCCGAAATGGCTCGACTAGTTTTTATGATGTTTTATGTATATTTGGTATGTATGGGAATAGGTCGTATCTATATTTTATACCGCTACGGGATTAAGACTGCGCCGAACGTAAGTCAGATAATGACAGAGCTCGTCCGGAGGAATCCATCTATCAATCCAAATCGGCGCGCGACCGCCATAGTAAAATTGTATGGAGCATTTGAAATGCTTTTTTGATAAATATGTATCTTTATTGTCAACCAATAACTTAAATATTTGGGACGGACAAATTGTAATATAACTATTTATGTTTCGTTTAAGCTGTAAAATAGGATAGATTTCTACTGTTATAATCTAAAAATCACGTAACACGAGCTTACGTTTCTGTATTTTGCGTGCAAATTTACGTAATTTTGTAGGAAAATGTATTAATTATTTTAAGATTTTTACACGGAGTAATTGTAAACACACTCGTTGTTATGGTAAATGTATATTTTATATTTGTATTAAACAAAAAGTGTTGATTTGATTTTATTCACTTAACTGTGACCGCCTGTTTTGGCACATTTCGCTCGGCGCAGTCTTATGGTGTTCCTATCCAGAACTTTTTTCTATTCTTTCGACAATTTTTGTATTAACTAAAAAAATGTATATGGCATAACAACGTTTGCCGGGTCAGATAGTATTCTTCCTCTTAGTGTATAGTTGGCAAACACTTTTAAATTACATATTTGTCGCCAAGAAAGCAGCTACGGTACCTGCGTTGTCAGAGGCAGCCATCAGATCCTCCTGCGTGCAAGTTGTCGGGCACGCAGGGCACGATGTATGTATGTATCTTATGTGGGTGCCAGTCAGTGCAGACCGGCGACACTTCGACCCAGTGGGATCTTTGTGTTGACACTCTTCCAATAACGACTGCCATAGATGTTCATGGTTAGTTATGATATAGTAGCAGCGATAGCTCAGTGGGGAGACCAACAGACTGCAATGCAGAGGGTCTCGGGTTCGAACCCACGTCGCGCACCTCTGACTTTCAGAAGTTATATGACTTTTCGAAATTATGTGCGTATTAATTCACAATTATCGCCTGCTCCGTGCCTCGGAGAGCACGTTAAGCCGTCGGTTCTGACTGCCACAAACATCTATGGCAGTCGTTATTGGGAAAGTCAGTACCCTCTAATATCCTGACACTGGTCTAGCCTTAGGGTATCGTTAGCCTTCGGGTTGCGGAGGTCAGGTGGCAGCCGCTCCGTGTAAAAACTGATATCCAGTCAAATCCGGTTAGACCAGAAAAGCCGAGCCAAGTGACTTGGGAATAATAAAGGCTAAGAGAGAAGAAGATTCATACATGATTGTAAATCCTTAAGAGCGGTAAGCAGAGATCTTTTACAGCGATAGATACTATCTGATCTGTTTCTTTTCTTTTATTTTAATATTATATTTAGCCCACGGCTTCATACAACTAAATTACTTAACAGTTCTTGTATCGATTTCCGTTAGATGGCGTTAATTACCGGCTTATACCATTTTAGTTTTGACATGGGTATGCATTCTTACAGCTCACCGTACAGCGTACATTATCTGTGTCCGTTATTTAAATGTTTGTGAAGTCCCCGCTACACAGGAATTATAAGCAGAACGACAGCCGTCTTTAAAAAAAAGTATATTTAGAGTTACTTAATCTATGGTATGTATGTATCTTATGTGGGGGCCAGTCAGTGCAGACCGGCGACACTTCGACCCAGTGGGATCTTTTGTGTCGACACTCTCCCAATAACGACTGCCATAGATGTTCATGGCAGCCGGGTCCGACGGCTTAACGTGCTCTCCGAGGCACGGAGCAGACGATAATTGTCAATCAATACGCACATAATTTCGAAAAGTCATATAACTTCCGAATGTCAGAGGTGCGCGACGTGGGTTCGAACCCGAGACCCTCTGCATTGCAGTCTGTTGGTCTCCCCACTGAGCTATCGCTGCTTGCTTGTAATCTATGGTAACAAACATTAAAACATCCAACATTTATTTATTTGGCGATCTCTGGCGTAGTGGTTAGTATAACCGACTGCCACGCCTGAAGTCGCGGGTTCGATGCCCGCACAAGTCAAACATTTGTGTGCATGAACATAGATGTTTGTCTTGGTCTGGGTGTTTCTATGTATAATATGTATATATTTACAAAAAAAGAAAAGTATATATGTATGTTTATCCATTGTCTAGTACCCATAGTACAAGCTCTGCTTAGTTTGGGCTAGATGGTGTTGTGTGTATATGATAGAATATTATTATTATTATTGTTATATTGAGGCGATGGCTTGGACACCGGTGGACTGCCACGTAGAGGTCTCGACTCCGATCCTAAAGCACGCTTCTCTGACTTTTCGAAGTTATGTGCGTATTAAATAGTTAATTATCGCTTGCTTTAACGGCGAAGGAAAACATCGTGAGGAAACCTGCATGTCTGAGAGTTCTACATAATGTTCTCGAAGATATGTGAAGTCTGCCAACCCGCACTGGGCCAGCGTGGTGGACCTTGCTCACACTGAGAAGAGGCCCGTGCCCAGCAGTGGGACAGTTTAATACAGGACTGATATTATTATAAAACTATTTCAGACGTAACTCTACACGAATTATCCAAGGATAAAAGGTCAAGAGGTCTTTAATCATGTCTTCGCCGGAGGACAAGATGCCGAAAGCAGAGTCTCCCCAACCAGGAAGTTCTTCATCAATTGGTGATGAGGAAACACTCGCTGCAGCAATCTTCGAGGCTGTCAGTAAAGGCAGTGTCTTTGATATGCTAAGGTAAGATGACCATTCACTTATTAATTTATTTAATTACTGCATCCGCGGCGCAGCGACACTGAACGCGACTGCTGCACATGAGGTCTCGGGTTCGAATCATGGGTCGGGTCAATAAAAAGTAATTGGGTTTTTCTGTTAAGAAACTTCAATAGCAACCCGGAGTAGACACAGTTGGCGGTGGTAGACACCCTCGTGCCTCGGAAAGCACGTGAAGCCGTTGGTCCTGCGTCAGATCTCTCTCCGTTCTTGTCGGATTGCCATCCCATCAGATTATAATAGTTAGGGAACAGAGAGTGTACTTGTGTACTATAATAACTCCTGCACAAAGTAAATCTCATTTGCGCGATTCAGCATTGTAAGAAACGCCATTTAATACGCTTATTGCAGCGATAGCTCAGTGGGGAAACCAACAGACTGCAATGCAGAGGGTCTAGGGTTCGAACCCACGTCGCGCACCTCTGACTTTCGGAAGTTATATGACTTTTCGAAATTATGTGCGTATTGATTGACAATTATCGCCTGCTCCGTGCCTCGGAGAGCACGTTAAGCCGTCGGTCCCGGTTGCCATGAACATCTATGGCAGTCGTTATTGGGAGAGTGTCGACACAAAAGATCCCACTGGGTCGAAGTGTCGCCAGTCTGCACTGACTAGCCCCCACATATGATAGATAGATAATACGCTTATTGAGTACAACGCCATCTGTTGGATGTAGTCGGAACTTCTTAGTCGGTGCGGAGACGCCACATACGTATAGATAAGAAGCTATGTATATTATACAAATAGTTAATTATCGCTTGCTTTAACGCTAAAGGAAAACATCGTGAGGAAACCTGCATGTCTAAAAGTTCTCCCTAATGTTCTTAAAGATATGTGAAGTCTACCAACCCGCACTGGTCCAGCGTGGTGGACTAAGGCCTAACCCTTCTCCCAATGAGAAGAGGCCCATGCCCAGCAGTGGGACAGGTTAATGTAGCCCTGTAGGGCTGGTATTATTATATATTGTTACGTGCTGTGTTCGATGGATAAGAATGTAAACAATATTACCGACTAAAACACGTGTTATTCAAACACACAATTAAATTTAAAACACTACAACACTATACTACACTTGTTCCACTGTAACTGCTTCAAACTCCGTAGTATTTCCGCTTCCGTTCGCTTCGATGAACACTTGACCGCTTACGATTGTAAACTGACCCGGCGGTGCGCGTGCGCTCTATTTGTACGCGAGTAAAGCGTTTCTAGAGTTTTAACGCTATACCCGGTATATAAACAGTACGATGATACGAGAAAGTGCCCGCGTACTCTATTCCCTTCGCGTACCTCACACTACGTAGTTCCGTAAGATGTCAATAGATGGCGGTGTAATAAATTATTAGATGGAACTGCCGAGTCTTTCCCACAATGCCGAGAGATGTCACTGGGCGTAACAATATGTATGTACACTACGTCACACCGTAATTAATCATCATTTTATTTGTCTTTCCCTCAGATGTTTACGTTCTGGAGCAAGTCCTAATGCAGTCTTACAGAATATCACGGTAAGTGATGTTAATATAGCTTACTCTCGCCACACACTGAGTCACTAGTGGCAGCCATGAGTTGCTGGTTATGGCCATCAGTGGCTGGTTGCGATCGCAGTCTTAACCGCTAGTGGCTGGTTGCGATCAAAAGTCATAGTTACTAGTAGCTGAGAGCAGCGATAGCTCAGTGGAGAGACCAACAGACTGCAATGCAGAGGGTCTCGGGTTCGAGCCCACGTCGCGCACCTCTGACTTTCGTAAGTCATATGACTTTTCGGAATTATGTGCGTATTGATGGACAATAATTATCGCCTGCTCCGTGCCTCGGAGAGCACGTTAAGCCGTCGGTCCCAGCTGCCATGAACATCTATGGCAGTCGTTATTGGGAGAGTGTCGACACAAAAGATCCCACTGGGTCGAAGTGTCACCGGTCTGCACTGACTGGCCCCCAGATAAGATACATACATACATACATACTAGTAGCTGGTTGCGATTATTAGTCATAGCGATTTGTAGCTGGTTACGGTCATTAGTCACAGCCATGAGTGGCTGGTTGCTGTCACAAGTCGTAGCCACAAGTGGCTGGATGCGGCCATAGTCTTAGCCACTAGTGGCTGGTTGTGCTCAAAAGTGACTGTACGGGTGGCGTAGTGGTTTAAGTGGTCGCGTCGCCATTGCCACCACGCCGAGTGTTGTGGGTTCGATTCTCACACGAGACATAAATTAGAGAGATCCACAAATAGTTGTTCCTAGTCTGGGTGTACACTAGTCATAGATCTTACAAAGGGACTTACATCACTAAGCCGAAGCGCTATGGTAATCTACAATTTGAATCATTGTTCAGACGCATTCCAGCGGGCGACAGCTCAGTTTTGTTGCTATATACATATATTACTCGTTCCTAGGGTCCCCTTCCCCAACCAGGTTGGACTCCTCTTCACATGGCAGCCGCCTGTGCCCAACCACTCAGTTGCCAGACGCTTTTGAAGGTGGCAGCTGACCCTAACATACAGGACGAGGCTGGTCGAACACCCCTGGACGTCACCGGTTTCGCAAGCTATTATAACTATTTTAGTAAAGAAGTCAGGGTCTCTGAAACTAGGTAAGATGGTTTGTTTTGTATATTTATTTGTCAAGGATTGTGGGAGACCGATGGACTGCCACGCTGCGGAGCCGAGTTTGAACCCAAGGCAGCTCTGACTTTTCGAAGTTATGTGCGTATTAAATAGTCAATTATCGCTCGATTTAACGGTGAAGGAAAACATCCTGACTAATCCAGTATGTCTGAGAGGTCTACATGATGTTCTGGAAAGTATGTGGAGTCTGCCAACGAAAATATGTTGTGTTTCCTCACGATGTTTCCTTCACCGTTAAAGCGAGCGGTAATTAACTATTTAAGACGACATAACTTCAAAAAGCGGACCATCAGAGGTGCGGGACCTCAAGATCGAACTGCAGACTTCTGCGTGGCAGTTCAACAATCGGCCGCTGAGCTATGTACGTTCGCGACTATATTACGTATAAAATGTACAAATTATTATTAGAAATGTTTCAACAGAAGAAATCAATAAAAAAAAAATGGATCTCTTTTATATTTTATATAATAATAAAACATTTATTTCGGACATAATCCATATAAGTTAGTAACAATTTTCTTACAAACTATGTTAGTAAAAAGAAATAAATTAAGCATACATTACAGTTTTCCCGTAACGATGCCTACCCAGTGTGCCTGTATAGGACAATCATTACGGGAAGTAATCATTTGCAGAATGCTGTTGGTGCTACTACGCAATCTCTGAAACAGTGACGCCGCTTTTTTCCGCATTATAGCGTGAAAACCGTCAACGCGCGCAACTGCAAACATCTGCGACGCACTGCAATAACGCGGTAGCCCCAACAACATTCTGAAAGCGTTATTATATTGTATACGCAGGACGTTGTAGGCTCGTTGCGTATACCGAACCCACAAGCCGCTCGAGTAAAAAGATTGACAATATGCCCTAAAAAGAGTTAATTTTACTTCATTAGTACATCGCTCGCATCGCTAAGGATTCGCAAATATCTTGAGTGTTTTATAAGTGTTGTATTGCCTAAGAAACCTTGTTAAGTAGTGATTGTGACTGCTTTGTATGACATCTTAGCTTCTTGGGCAGTGTTACTGGATTTATTAATCAAGAGCTTCGCAGCAGCAGGGAGTCTGAACTGTATCTGTTACGGCAATAGACTCCACCCTATATTACGTGGGATATTAATAATATCCTCCAGACCGAATTTCGGTCATAGCGGCCAATCTTAACGGAGACTGGTCTGCGCAGAAGATATTATAGTGCACAAGTATGTGCGCAAACACAAGTGCACTCTCTGTTCCCTAACCCTCATGATCCGATGGGACAGATAATCCGACACGACCGGACAGAGATCAGGCGCAGGACCAACGGCTTTACGTGCTTTACAAGGCACGGATGTATCTAACACCGCCATCTTTCTAACTCTGGGCTCGTATTGAGATCTCTTAACTGAAAACTCAATAACTTTTTGTTGGCCCGACCCGAGATTCGAACCCAAGACCTCATGCACAGCAGTCGCATTCACTACCGCTGCGCCACAGACGCACGTGGGATATTAAGCCATAACTGAAGAAATGTGTGTTACTCCAACAGAGTTTTTACCCTGAAGGGGTAGGGAACCCCTTCAGGGTCAAACCTCCTTTGGGCCAACATACATTTATTGGCTTTTTCTGTCAAAAATTCTCTATACAAAGTTAAACTCGTCGATGTTGCAAAGTAGCTCAGAAACCACGTAAGCTGTTGTTCCTGCGCCTGATCTCTCTCTGGTCGTGTTGGTGCCATCCCATCGGACTATGAGAGTGAGGGAACAGAGAGTACACTTGTGCATGTTAAGATAAGCTGCCGTGACAGAAATTGACTCTGGTAACACCAGCGCTCAAATGATGCCAAGATCCTTTATTTTGCAGTTTAGTGAAAGTAATCCAAATGCTGATCAATGCTGGTGGCACTTACAATACGATGAAGGAAGGTGGCTTGATGAACGTTGACTCTCCATTAGATACAGCCGTCTATTTAGAAAGCCTTGCGATGTTTACAACGCTGTTGGATGTTGGTGCTTCGCCATCGTGTCTGAACCAAGCTGGACTGACGCCGTTGCATATCTGCGTTTGTAAGGAGTTGGCGGAATTCTTACAGGTTGGCGAATCGTTTCAGACTTTAAGACTGCGCCGAGCGAAATGTGCCAAAACAGGCGGTCACAGTTAAGTGAATAAAATCAACACTTTTTGTTTAATACCAATATAAAATATACATTTACCATAACAATGAATGTATTTACAATTACTCCGTGTCAAAAACTTAAAATAATTAATATTTTCGCCTACAAAATTACGTAAATTTGCATTTCCAAATGCAAATACGTAAGCTCGTGTTACGTGATTTTTAGATTATAACAGTAGAAATCTATCTTAATTTACAGCTTAAACGAAATATAAATAGTTATTTTACAATTTGTCCGTCCCAAATATTTAAGTTAATGGTTGACAATAAAGATACATATTTATCAAAAAGCACTTCAAATCCTCCATACAATTTGACTATGGCGGCCGCGCGCCGAATTGAATATGCGCCGTACGAGCTCTGTCATTACCTGTCTTACGCTCGGCGCAGTCTTAAGGGCCGTTCAAGTATTTAAGCAAGATTTTAGTCATTCTTTACCCTTGAGCCTTGTCAGCAAAAGTAAGCATAATATATCATCCAAGATATGCATGGCAAGCAGCGATAACCTGGTGAGAGACCCTTCGACTGCCACGCAGATGTCTCGAGCTCGATCTCAAGGCACGCATCTTTTCAAAGTGATGTGCGTATTAAAATAGTTAATTATCGCTCGCTTTAACGGTGAAGAAACACATCGTGAGGAAACCTGCATATCTGAGAGATCGCCATAATGTTCTCGAAGACATGTAAAGTCTGCTAAGTCGCACTGAGCTAGCGTGGTGGACTACAGCCTAACCCTTGCATACTGAGAAGAGGCCCGGTGCCCAGCAGTGGGACAGTTTAATACAGGGCTGATATTATTAAGCATGGCAAAGAGCTCCCTTGGTACTGATGTAATACTTGAACGTCTCCTAGCAGAGTAGTTGTCTATGTTTGATTACGTACATTATTTTAGACACGAACCTCTTTAAGCATTGCGTATAACTGAACGTTAAAATTTCAGCTCTCATGTGCTTACGGCCCGATAGATGTGAGAGACAAGGACGGGCGCACAGTACTGAGGGCTGCTGTTGATGCAGGCTGGCTCGCTGGTGTTCGCATCGCGTTAGAAGCTGAGGCTGATATTACCGCCAGGGTGAGCCACTGAAACCATTATAGCTATAACTAGCTATTGCCTGCGACTTCGCTCGCTTGGCAACAGCACTTTTTCCTGTCTGAACCGACACTGGACCAGCGTGGTGGACTATTGTTTTTTTTTTTTTTTTTAACGCGGGGAAATGTGCAAATCACATTGCCCATCGCCGGTTTTGGGGCGGGCGATGGGGATATGTCGGGATCCAGCCCATATGTTTGGGCTGAACCGACTAAAACCACCGCGGTGTTCCTCACACCTTTATGGCGGGGTCGCGCGGATCGCTCTCGCATTCGAATCGCGACCCCGCCAAAGGTTTGACCCGCCGATGGACGTGGCGGGTCCCACAAAACTTTATACACATAATTGGGGGACCTGGTCCCCGACAACATAGCGGGGGACCTAGTCCCCTTTCCGACATCGAGAGGCGTGCGTGGAACACGAACGCCGCCTACTCGGACCTGCGCCGATCGGGCGGTGGACGGCCCCAATAGGTCCACCGCCCGCAGGCTTCTACTCAGGGTGGCTGGAGGTCGTGGCGTGGTGGACTATGGCCTAACCCTTCTCAAGGGAGAAGACGCCCGTACCCAGCATTCCCTGATCCCCGATCCCTGACCCCGATCTTATTATTATTAATTGGAAATTGGCTTTCCGTGACTTTATTTCGACTGCCTCAATCACCTTATTGAAAACAAAAAGAAAACAAATTTAATTTCTTTTTGCAGGCTGACGATGGAGATTCTCCATTCCACGCTGCAGCAGCATCAGGCAACTTGGATATTCTGCACGAAATTATCAACATTGCTAAAGAGAGGGAAGAGATCGATTGCCAAAATGAAAAAGGAGAAACACCTTTATTCAAAGCCATCACAAGTGAAGATATGTTTTGTGTCAATCTAATGTTAAACGAAGGAGCTAATATGAAAGTAATGTTGCCAGGCAATATAAATGTTCTACACGTCGCAGCAGACAACGATCTAGAAAATATACTTGGATTATTACTTGAACATGATGATTCTAAAGAATTAATAAATAATCGAACAGTAGAAGATAAGGACAATGAACTTTACGGCTTCGCTCCTATACATATGGCCGCCACAAATAAACAACCAGGGTGCGTCCAGAAACTTATGCGAAAAGGTGCTAATATCAAACTACAAGCGACTGGCTTAGATATCTCACCAACACCACTACACATAGCTGCAATAATTAATAATATAGATACAGCAGATGCTATTCTAAAGTTTGATTATTCAACTCTTAATGAAATGGACGGTAAAGGCAAGCTGCCTCTACATGTCGCTTGCAGAAGAAGTAATAGAGAAGTTATCCAGTTTCTGCTTCAGAAAGGAGCTAACCTTGCCGCGTATACAAAAGAACCGAATAATGTCAAAAGAACAGCTTTCGATATAATAATGAATAATGTATTGAAACCAACAGAATTTGTTAAAGAAATATTCGATTCTTATATTTCAAGTGATGGCAAGGATTTACAAGATAATACCTGCCGTGTGACGGTTGACTACAGTGTTCTGATACCTCCTGAAAGTGAAACGGCACAACTTCATGTTGTAGAAGCGCTTGTGAAGACTGGAAACAGATTTAACCAGCAAAGTTTATTAGTACACCCATTAGTAGAAAGCTTTCTCTATTTGAAATGGAAAGCGTTATTGCCATTCTTTTATGGCATAATAGTTATACATAGTTTATTTTTAGTCTCGTTCACTTTACTTGTATCTACGTCTTTTTATTATTTCGACACTAAAGATAATCCGCCAGTTTTTTTCAATACTGGTGTTTGGTGCCTGTTCTCTGTTTTATTTCTGGGTGTCAAGTTTTACCAGGTTGGTATAAGTTTGCCATTAGTTACTGCATGAGATCTCGGGTTACATTTTACGGACACAGTGTCTTTGGGATTTTCTGTCGAGACATTCTCGGTAGCATGAATCTGGGACTGTTCTCGGCTGATGGAAAGACTTTCCCTTATCTTATCTTATGTGGGGGCCAGTCAGTGCAGACCGACGACACTTCAACCCAGTGGGATCTTTTGTGTCGATACTCTCGCAATAACGACTGCCATAGATGTTTATGGCAGCCGGGACCGACGGCTTAACGTGCTCTCCGAGGCACGGAGCAGGCAATAATTGTCAATCAATACGCACATAATTTCGAAAAGTCATATAACTTCCAAAAGTCAGAGGTGCGCGATGTGGGTTCGAACCCGAGACCCTCTGCATTGCAGTCTGTTGGTCTCCCCACTGAGCTATCGCTGCTCTTATAAACATATATACTTTATTTTTTGTAAATACATACATAGAAACACCCAGACCAAGACAAACATCCATGTCCAATGTCTATGCACACAAATATTTGACTTGTGCGGGAATCGAACCCGCGACCTCAGGCGTAGCAGTCGGTTACACTAACCACTACGCCGTTGGCCGCCAAACCGATACATAGCTTCAAATAATAATTTAATTTCAGGATTTCCATATAAGTATCGGTCATAGCGTGAAGCATGTGGAGACTTTGATCAAGGTTGGTGCTGTGGTATTCGCATCTTTGACATTATTGGTTATGCCGTGGTCTCTCCACGGTGAGGGAACCCGATGGATTGGAACCATTGCTCTACTCTTGGCGTGGCTGGATATGCTGTGCCTGATATCCAGGTTCCCAACCTGGGGTTACTATGTGCTAATGTTTGGCAAAGTCGCCTTAAACGTTGTGAAGGTTAGTTTATCTGTACAAGTACTAAATTTTGTCAATAATTTTGCATCTCTCGAAAACAGTACTTTGCTGGATGGCAGGTATCCTATGTTCTTTTTGCACCCCTGACAACGTGTATCAGAAGAGTCGAGTGGTTAAGGCGTGAAAGCGTTACAAACAAACTTACTTTTGCATTTGAATATTACTGGATTTTGCCCGCGACTCCGTTCGCGTAGATGTAGGTACTTTGTTAATATAGATTTTTTGAAATTAAACTACTATATACGGATTTTATCGCGTTGTTTATTTGACACTTTATTACATAATTTTGAAAACTGTCACAAGCTGACCACGGCCGGTGTAACCTGGTCGAAACGTCAAGCATAAAAAAGGTAAACATTATGCATGATCGCGTTAATACCCGTTACATATTATATATATATGTATATCATGCAACGCGAAAGTTTAAAAGTTACTTTATTTTATTTATAAGGTGTTTTAGATTAATAAGTTTTTCTAATTTGTTAAACGCTGTAAATTAACAATTTTTCAATTTTTTTTTCATTTTCAGTGTGTCTGGTGTACTGCGAGAAGTCTGTGTGTTACACGTGTAGATTTTAGGCTATATATAATACATTATTTATGTATTAACAATTATCCCTTTATTAGTGTAAGTGGCCTGCGACCGTTTTGATGAAGATCAAATATATAAATCAAACAAATTTATTCTAATTGTCATTCCTGTGAATTAAAACATCCTTGGCCTAAAGCTCAAATTCAAAATAAATTTATTCAGATTAGGTTACAAGGTAACACTTATAAATGTGAAAGTTACACTAATTTTTTCTGCGAATTTACATTTACTGCCACGTTCAGCAAAACAAGGGTGTAGGGCTCATGAGAAGAACGGGCAAGAAACTCATGGTCACTCTTTTTAATCGCCAAGTTTTTGTTTACAAATCATAAGAGCTGTAAGGTGCTGCAACCATTTCTCCATGAACTATTACTGAACATACTCAAGCATTTAATAAAATTTGATGGTAGCCTCTAAAGCAGCGGTATGGTAAATAGGAGCATCCACTTACATGTACATTAATAATCAAGGCAAGGCATGATTGTAGACCGTAGTTTAATCTAACTTAGCTTTTTAATATCACATTTAAATTATGTGAATGGAACAGTCGCAAGAGGAAGACCTAGGCGAACGTTTCTTGATCAGCTCGGAGGCGTTCTGGACAAAGGCCAGGTTAAGAGCACCTTGAACCGACGGGCGTGTATGAGGAATGTGATGAAAGTAAATGAAGCCAGAGATGCGTGTCAGGATCGTAGCAAATGGAAATCCGTAGTCTCTGCCTACCCCTCTGGGAAACAGGCGTGAATCTATGTATGTATGTATGTATGTACATTTAAATTAAGGATTGCAAAAATATCAAATATAAATAGAAAGTGCCCAGAAGACAGACAGCATTGACTCGTTGAATGGGAATGTTGATTCTTTAGGGCAAGAAAACCACCACCCAGATCTCTGAAAAGCATGAATATCTATAATCTTTGTATATTATCTGTTCCAGATATTATTTACGTTCCTGTTTTTAATAATGGGCTTCTCGTTAAGTTTTATGATACTATGTCGCGCTGGTATACCGTTCGACGGGCCGTGGCCTGCCTTAGTCAAGACTATAGTGATGATGACATCCGAATTTGACTACGGAAACATTTTCGACGAAGAACATTCAAAAGAACTAGCCAGCTCTTTATTCTTACTTCGGCTTATCTTCTTGGTATTTCTCATTGTCGCCGCCATCGCACTTATGAACCTACTAACAGGTGTGGCTGTAAGCGATATAAGCGAACTAGAAGTCTATGGCAACATTAAAAGATTGGCAAAGCAAGTAGAATTCATTGGAACCTTTGATACGTTAGGCCAAAACAAAATCTTCAGTACAATACTGCCAGTAAAGATATATGAAACTTTTAAAACAAAACAGGTAGTATCACCAGCTATGTCATTTCGTCCAAGGAAATATAAAATTAAGGAGAAACTACCCTCAAAACTAATAGATGACATTTGTAACATCGCACAGAAGGTACAGAAGGAGACAGAAGAAGATAACGAAATGAAACTATTAAAGAAGAAATTAGATGATATGCATGAAACTATGATTAAAACTAAACCTCCATCTGATGCGTCTAGCGTACAAGAAGATGAAGGAGAAAAAGAGACAGCTACATTTGGAAATCAAGTTGAGAGGATCGCTACTCATTTAACTCAATTAGAAGAATTTGTTAAAGAAATTAAAACTGATACTAATCATTATAGAGAGGAATCGAAAGCTGCTATAAATGCTTTGAGTGTGAAAATAGATCGATCGTCAGAAGATATGGCAATGTTTATGAGAAGGTTAATTGGTGAGGTACATAGAAGAAGAAGAAGTGAATAGAAGTGATACAGAGAAGAGGCAGTTTGAAAGTATAATCTATTTATCTCTTACAAGAAATACAATGCCTCAATCAATACATCTTGATAATTGAAATAAGGTCTTATGTTTTCTCAGTTACAAAAGATCACAACATGCTATAAAATATATTAATGTTATGGACAATTAACATATTGTGTATAGGTACAAGAATAAGTAATTTAAAAAGATAGTACAAAAATTAATGTAATTTCTAAAATTAAAATAATTATGATTTTCAAACGTAATGACAAGGCAAAAATTTAATTAAAAATATAATGAGTAATGACTCAATCATTGGTATCTGCATGGATCATGGATTTTAAAAGCAATTTGCAATAATATAATTATAATAAAATATTAATTGTTTTCATTTACCCAAAATAAATGTAAATTATTTTTGTTGCAACATCGTGATCGTAACTTCAGTTGTTTTGATGGGTTACATTTATTTTGACGTCAAAGGTTTGTAAACGTCTTGTGTCATTGCTTGCTGTTCAATGTTTATTTACAAACATGTTACGTCACTTGACAACTCGACACCATATTGCCGGCGCTAGTGTTTTGACAGTTTAAATAGTCTATGTATTTTGTAATGTTTTAATTGAAATTAATCTACTTTATACGGATTCTATCGCTCATCGCCCCGAGAACATGGCTGCTAAAAGCAACCGAAACGTCGGAGAATGTGTTAACTACAATATAAATAGATTTAATAGTTTTATTAAATCAAATAGCATTTATAGTTTATAGTATTATTTACATCATTATTTCTAAGATAAAAGTTTTATGCTGCATTTTTTTCTGGGTATTTCAACCAATTTTTTTTGCGAATATCAACATTTTAAATATACAGGTCGACGAAGCTAGAAAAACTGGATAAGGTTACATCAATAAAAAATGTTCGCCAAAATGGCGATTAAAACAAATTAAATTGGAAAGGTCATATAGAGAAAGTTAATAAAAAATTATCATCTTACTGTTACACTTTGTCCATACTTGTTGAAACAGCTTCCCCAAATATTGCTAAAACAGCTTACTATGGTTACGTTTATCCTCTGTTAACTTACGGAACTATATACTGGGGCAATTCATGTGAAATCCATTCTACATTTGTCTTGCAAAAAAGATGTTTACGCATTATCTATAACATGTACAATATTGAATCGCTTAGAACTGTTTTTTGTGAAAGGGGTTCCCTTGCGCTCACAGGCATTCATATTTTGCAGCTTTGTCTATGTGTAAAAAATAACATCACGTTTTTTGAACTTAAGTGTAATTCCGAACCCAATGTACGCAGTAAATATAAGTATAATTTAAATTTGCCGAATATAAAAAAAATAACTTATTATAAAAGCGCATATATAACAGCGATTAGGGTATTTAACCATCTACCTGTAGATATAAAAAAATTGGAAGGCGAATTGTTTAAAACTGTCTTAAAAAATGGTTAATCAAATCTGTATTCTACGATATGCAAGCGTATTTTGCTTTCAAGTGATCCAATGGAAAATACATTTTGTAAAATTTTATATTTTTATTATTATGTCCACACTTCTAAAATTTACTTTTAATTTATACTATTGCAATGCCCGGCAGGGTAGACTGTTGAAACGTAATCTAATTTTAAGAACTCATTTCATGTACCTACACAGTTTAAGCAATAAATGTCTTTGTGTTTGTCTAAATCAAATCATGATGGCTATTGGTTGGTTATCTGTCATACAGGTCTCGTAGTACAGAAACCAGTCTCTCACATAGATTTAATCTCATGTATTGTACACAGTGTAAGGGCACGTTTTGCAATCACCAAATGGGTTTTTGGGGACTAGATCGCTAGCTCTCTTTCCGTTCTTATACTGCGAACGGTGGTAGTGCATTAGGGTCGTCTACCTGGGACCCGTTGGGGATTGTAGAGCGGTCCCCGATTGTCTTATTACATGTTTGCATCAACTGTTATATTTTTACCACTATTTGTATCTTTTCTATGTGAGAGCAAACAATAAACTCTTTATTATTATTATTATAATTATTTATTCGTGTGATTTTTGGTGATACAACAAGGTGTTACAATTTATTTGTGAGCTCATAATCTACCCGATGGGCTTACACATTTTTCGTCAAATTTTAACATTTTTACTAGTTATAATAGTGTACCGGACGGGCGAACTCGGGGCTGAGGTTACTATGGCGATGGTTACGATAACAGCCGTCAAGTCGCTGACGTCCTATACACGGTGTATGGACTGTATTATAGCGGTTACTGGTCTCGGAGTGTAGGCGCTGAAAGGCGTGTCATTCGATGTGCGGGTCGGGGCTTCGATAAATAATACACATGCTTCACTGTTCAGTTGTCTTGAGGTTTCTGGCTGGCTCCATTCGGTTCTTGAGGCTTGAAGATGAGGTTTCTTGAGCACCTAACATCGATCGATACGGTGTCGCTTAGGTACCCCAGATCTTTACTGTAACGAGAGCCGGCCAGAAACCACTGTTCAATCAATTGTATTTTATTTATAAAAATTACACATTTCTGCTTATAACTATGGAACTATGCTAGCTAGCGCGATGGTACAACCAGTGCCGCGTAGGGCACGAAAAGACCTAGCTAGTGCTATAATGTTCATCTTTCGGAAGTTAGGTCTAGGTATAGATAACTTAGGTTTTATGCTAAAAATCTAAGTTGCGGTTATATCTACAAAGAGAAAAAGTTTAATAACTTTATAACTATGATATATAGGAATATAATTCCTCCAACATCCTATAGCGCCTTTCTTAGCGCACAAATAAAACACAATAGGTGAAACCCTTTATTAAAGCCTTATGACCTAGGAACCCTGATATACCTAACTTGAGGTAAAAAGTACATTTTATCAGTAATGTTTACATATTCACAAAATATTTCTATAAACTATAGGAGAAACATAATATTACGTTATTTACACTATTTAACTATATTAATTAGGTCTATATGTGACCTAATTCGACACTATTTCCGAACTATAAACTTTATTGATACAGTATACTTAAATAACACGTATGGAATTTATAAGCATAATATGAATCTTAAGTTACTGTTGACGTTGTCGCGAACAAATAGTAAGTCATAATAATGCCACGATTACATTAATTAATTTACAGTCAAGGATACAATTTAATAATTATAATATTTGAAGTTCAAATCAGAAATCAAAACAATGTATAAAGAAAATTATGTGTTACAAAATGTCAAGAATGAATTCCTTAATGGTATAATAACACTTCTTCATTAAAAGATTATGTAGTTATTTCTTAAATGTCACTAAGTTGGCACTTTTAATACGATTTGGCAGCTTATTGTATATTTTTAGTGCCATGCATAGTACACTTTTATGCAGTTTTTGAAGATCCTAAACATAGCAAAATTTTATACTTGAAAGACCGATGTATTTGTAGCGTTATATACTTTTTCTTAAAGACCGCGTAAGTTTTCTCGCTATCCTGGTCACAGTAATGTTATCTAACAGTATTCTATCTTCATACAAACGGTCGGAACATAAGTCATACCTCAGTCATACATCAATGGCGTAGTGGGTAGTCTAACTGACTGCCACGCGGTCGCGGGTTCAATTCCCGGACAAGTCAAACATTTGCTTGCATGAACATGGATGTTTGTCTTGGTCTGGGTGTTTCTATGTATAATATGTATGTGTTTACAAAAACAAAGGTATATATGTATGTTTATCTATTGTCTAGTACACATAGTACAAGCTCTGCTTAGTTTAGACTAGATGGTGTTGTGTGTATGTGATAGAATTTTATATTATACCTACACGCCTCGAGGTCGCGGTATACACACGGAACACAGCCAGTCGCGAATGCGCCGCAGTGAAGAACGAATGGTGTGATGGTTTTGTAAGCAGTAAGCGTGCGATATGTAAATATTTGATTGAAATAAGTACTACTACTTACATAATAATTAAGAGCAGCGATAGCTCAGTGGGGAGACCAACAGACTGCAATGCAGAGGGTTTCGGGTTCGAACCCACGTCGCGCACCTCTGACTTTCAGAATTTGTATGAGTTTTCGAAATTATGTGCGTATTTATTGACAATTATTGCCTGCTCCGTGCCTCGGAGAGCACGTTAAGCCGTCGGCCCCGGCTGCCATTAACATCTATGGCAGTCGTTATTGGGAGAGTGTCGACACAAAAGATCCCACTGGGTCGAAGTGTCGCCTGTCTGCACCGACTGGCCCCCACATAAGATACATACATAATAATTGGGGCAAACAGCAAATGTTAACAAAAGTATTTTAAATAAAACTATTTTTCCGAATGCGGATTGTTTTATACTATTAAATTTAACAATAAAGCTTTTCGTACGTCTCAGTTAAGGCGCAAATATTTTTCAATCTCAAATATATAAGAATTTTTTATTAAATCTACTAATCAAGGAACACAACATGCTATGCGTACATTTATTGAACACTTCCTATTTCATTTACATCATATTACATCTTTATAATTAAAAAGTGATATATTTACAATCACTAAACTAGAAAGACACTCAATTAGGTAGATGAAATTTAAAAACTATCGATGGGCAGCCCTCTCGCGTACTTGCGTACCGCGCGCCTGTAGGTAATTATGTATTTCAAGGACAGGGCCGAGTTACAATACTGTTAGATAACATTACCGTGTCCTGATAGTCCAAAGGCGATAAACTCTTGCTAGCATAGGAATCATTTAGGACTCCTCCCGGGAAAGATGGTAAAGTATTGTCTTAAATGAGGCTTCATCTTGCTTATAACCTTCATTTGAAACTCTTTAATGCGCCTTTCTCTCTCCGCCGGTTCTAATCGACGTAACTCGTTAAGATCTTCATTGCAATCTGCAAAGCAATCGGCTTCGTAGTCATTTGCTGTCGAACTTCTTATCCTGATCAGATGTTCCGTAGACCAACCAGTAGCGAAGAGATATCCGTAGTCGCTTACAGTGTGTGGACGAAATAGTTCTATTTCTCGTATTTTATTATTTAATTCTTCATCTATCGCACGTTTTTTATTCATCCAAGAAAATATACTGAACGTTATATGTGCTATGCTGTATAACATATTTTTCTGCGCAAATTGGACGCTCTCATCTTTGAATGTATCACATAAGAATTCAGTAGCAAAGTATTCTTCAAGACTTTTGTAAATAAAAACTGGGATGAGGTCTGCAGTGACGTGGGATATTAAACCAATATTTCCTACACCGCATTTAATTTTCTTTATAGCTATCTCGTATTCATTTCCGTGCTTAAACGGCTGCACATCTTTTAACTCGTCTAAGTGAATTCTTTTAAAGAATACAGTATGAGCGGCCAATTTCTTGTGTAAATTAAGGCAGTCTGTATATTCTTTTCCGTATAGTCTCACTACATCTGGTTTATGAATATCCACTTCATTTTTATCTTGGAAAAGTATTTTCAGTTTAGTCTTTACAAACATTTCAAAGACAGCTAAAGAGCTGTCTTCTAAATGCAATTGCCAGTTGATATTATTTGTACTGTCACATATTAGATTTACAAAATAGTTGGCGAATAAGTAAAGCAATAATGGAGTGCCCATCATAATATCATGACGTCTCTCTACTAACCCAGCGTTCATATCAGTAAGCTGTGCGTTTGGTACAATTAAAATCATTTTCGACAAATTTGCGTCCATGGCAATGTGTGCAAAATACCAGCGCACGTAGTCATAGAACAGATAAAATATTCTACCAATTTTCGGACTGTTCTGCGGTCTCATAAAATCTATGTACGATATAACATTCTTTAGTTGATAACTCTCGAGATTTTCAATTATTAAGTTCTCTTGCCAATATTTCTTTAAATATATCTCTTGATCTGTGTCGTTTATATTTTCTAGGTCATAGGATCTACCTAGGACTCTTTGCAGGTCCGGTAGAATTTCACTGTAAGGTCTGCTAGTCACCCACATCTTATGGTTACTGGGATAATTCATCACAACATTCAAAAACTCGATAACACTGTCCTTGTAATGTGGACATATTTCATCGAAACCGTCGAATAAAAATAGCAATCTTTTTCTGTTATAATAATTCAGGAACATGTTCAATTCAAAATCAGCCCACTCATTACCCGTAGAACATTCTAGATACACTTTATCAAAGATTTCTTTTAAACGAATTTCATAACTGTTATTTTTTAATATAACTTGACATATTATCTTTAATGTTTCCAGAGTATCGACTACTGTTTGATGAGTCTGCCAATCACAAAATGCTTTTGAATGGTCCAGTAAGTTTATTCTTACTATCCAAAGACCTTTGTTATATTCCTTCGTTTTTAAGGATAAGCGAGTTAGAAGCGTGGACTTACCCATCCCTGGTTCAGCTGTTATAAGCACAAAGTCTTCGTGAATATCTTCGAATCGTGTCACAAAACGTCCTTCAGGCTTGGACTTGTTTTTCGATCTATCTGCGATGTATTCGTAGAATTGGCTATTAAAGTCATGTGGAGTCAAGTGAACTTTTCTCTCAATATAAAGATGTTGCATTTTCTCGTAATTTGGAGTACTGAGCGATGTTCCTATTTCTATAATCTCATTGCGAACTAATTTGTTCAATACAGCTCCTTTTATATGCGCTACTGACTCATCGTCTATAAGTAAATCTAAATTCACTTTGTCACCTTGAAATATAACTGAAGTGGTTTTGATAATTCCTCGCCATGTTTCTGGAGTTAAATCGATTAAGCTCTGTCTTTCGTCGCTTAGTATAGCATCTGCATCTTCAAAATATTCCTGTGCCACTTCGGCAAACGTGTTATTTGTAATAACAATTATTTTTCTATCTACTGTCGCTTCTGCTAGTGCATCTAGTCTTTTATGTAACACGCGATTACTTTTTGGATTGTCACACATGAAAATGAGCACTTGCTTCGTATTTACCAACTCATGATTCAGTGCGTTGAATTCCTTGAGAGACAAATTTAACATGCATTCTAAATCTAAGACTACATATTTGTTCTGGTCTTTATTTCTTAAACATTGGATTACTTTTACAGTAGACAGTGTGGGTATGTTTGACACTATAATAGTTCTTGTATTAACTGCCACTGGTGCAATTGTTTCTATTGCCGTTTCATTAAAGTCGTAGCTGTATTTATTGATGTTTTCCATATAAAAATCATTTTGCAACGAGCTGATTTTGGGTTCGAATATAACGTCATTAGCTTTTTTGAATATATCAGTTGATTTTGTGAAAAAAAAATCCGTATTTGGTGTCATCCACCATTTCTGTATCTCGTTATGATAATATATAACCATATTGTCAGATTGTACCGAAAAACGCCGTGGTTCACAGTAAAGCTGATGTCTTTCTATCTCTTCTCTGAGTATTTTCTCTACTTCGTTACAATTACTTTGTTTGTCAAATACCACGACCTTGTTTAAAATGTTCTTCGCTTCTTCTGTATAATCGAATGCCAGTTTTGGGAAATTATTAATAGCCTTCGCATCAAATCTATACGAATGAAAATTGCTTGAAACGTTTTTATTTTTTATAAGTTTATCAAACAGGGTACGAGCATTGGTCTTCAGTGATTGACAATCTTCTGTGAACTTAAGAAGTTTAGTTGCATTATCATAAATAAGTAAGTTACCAATGGCTCTACCGATTCCACCAGTGAGACCTAAGAAACCTTCGCCCACGGTTCTGTCTATTGTTACAATATTGTACATATCAACTGATTCGGATTTTTGGCATAATTTATCTATAAAGTCCGTTAAAATGTTAAGTCTTTTCTCTATTTTATCAGCATTACCCACTATTGCTAAATCAGTGTTGCCAAATGTAACGGGCACTTTTAATTTAAGCGACATCAAAAAGTTCTTTGCTGCAATTTGTTCTGCTGTATACACTGTATATGAGAGATCTGGTTCTAAATCACTAAACATTTCCAAAGTTTCAAGATCACAACTTGGCCTCTCAACAACAAATTTTAAAGTGTCGTTTTTATAAATAATGTGCTTTCCGATCAGTGGACCTAATGTAGTCGCTGACGGTTCTGATAGAAAATCTGATATTTGCTTCTCTACCGTAGACTTGTCTAAATCAGTGTTAGAAGATGTCAAGGCATCATCTTTTGGTATCACTTTTGGTTTCTTCTTATTCTTAACTTGAGTATTGACAACTATTTCATATATTTTGTTTCTAAGAGTCATAAGACTTTTGTCATCGGTAGTAATGAAGTCAGGGCGAAATGTTAACTCACGATAGCGTCTGACTTCAGCGGCATTTTGACGACGTTTTTTTTCTTTTTGTTCCTGTTCAGGCTTTACAGCTTCAGATTTTGTTTCAGCAATTTCTTCCGTTTTATTTTGTTCCGCTTCGCCTATGCAACTTTGTTCGTGGTTTTGTATAGTCTTTTTTTCTTCGTGTTCAGGTTTATGAATATTTTTACATCCATCAGAAATATTTGCAATTTCGTCCCGTTCATTTTTCTCCAATTTCTTTTCAGAGGATTGTTCTGGTATATTTTGGTTAGATTTATTTTGAGATATTTGTTCGTTTTTCTGCCCACCTTTCTTTCCTTTGACTTTCTTCGTAGATATGTCTTCAGTTTTAACTTCAGAAATATAAACAACTTTTTGCGACAGTAACACGTGATATAGTTCTATGTACTCATGTAGCATTATATTCATCGAATGTTCATTAAGGAATTTGGCAAAATGTTCAGCTAGGGTTGTGATCTCTTTTTCTGCAATTGTGTCGTTCACAAGTTGCAAATCTTGTTCAGTATAATGAGCTTGTGAGCCTTGTGAACTGCCATCACCAGTTCCTATCAAGTCACTTAACTTCCCAGCGAAACTACTTTGGTAAGGCTTTCGTATCTGCTTAAATGGAGGCCTGACGCTTGAACTTGCTAAATCAAAATCCGTAACATTAGAATCATCAAAGAATTTAGCATTCGTGTAAAGAATGAACAAGCATTCCATTTCTTCAAAATTTCCTTTAAAAAGCTCCTCTTGATTCTGATTCTTACGTGCATAAAAGTTATCTTTAACTTCGACGAAACTGTAGTTAAAGTTTTTGATCAAATCATAATTTAGGAAGGTAGCTTCTCTATGTTTTGCTTGGATAAAGACAAGGATTGGCCTTTCCAGTCCGGTTATTTTTGCTTTAAAGCAGATATCGTCGAACACTCCTACGTTTGCCATGTTTGAAGCGAGATAGAATTCTTCAACGCTGTCATCGTGGAGTAGTCTAAAGAGAATCAAACTTAGGAGTCTCGTCTCATATAATTGTCCACATATTCCTGAAGTGCCTGGACGTTTTTTGAACCGTGCACTCATTTTTATATGGATGGTCTTCCAGTTGTGGTGGAACTCTTAGAACGTAGCAGCGAAGGGTGTTGAGGGTAGTCGCATCACTTGATGTGAATGATGAACTGATCTGTAAAGAAAATATCGGTATTAGTTTATGTGTATCATTTTAACGTCTTTGCAGACGTAATAATAATAATTTGGTAGGCATACACGGGGACATGGGTCCAACGTGCAAAGGCCCTTCGAGAGTTATAATCTAGAATGGGATGGATACCTACCGAGACACTAGCAGCGGCAGGTGTAGGGGACTATTGCTACATATGGAACCTAATAAATTTGGGCTAGGGCGCTCAGTGAAAGAGAAATAAAATAATAAAACTGAATGTAGACTCTCCTATTGCACTGGACACGACTCTTGTCAGGCCATAGCCCCCACTTGTGATGGGATGGCAGACTTCTCATATCTTCAAGAACATTATGTAGAACTTTTAGACATGTAGGCTTCCTCGCGATGTTTTCCTTCATCGTTAAAGCGAGCGATAATTAGCTATTTAATACGCACATAGTTCTACATAATGTTCTCGAAGATATGTGACGTCTGCCGACCCGCAGGCCAGCGTGGCTGACCTTTTTCACACTGTGTACAGGCCCGTGCCCGATAGGGGGACAGTTTAAATACAGCGCTGATATTATTATTTTAAACGAATGAAAAACTGAAGTGAAGAGATAAAATCAATACGGGGGAAGCAAGAATACAATGATGTGTCAGTAAAAGGTGTCCAATTTAGCATCTGCCAGGCCATTGTGCACGAAATCTTTAGTTTGATGCTTGAGTCGAAAGAATAATGTTTATTTTCCACGTCACGGATCCTGGCATTCATAATTTTTTAGTTTATTTAGATTAAAATGTCATGAAAATGATATGCATTGTTTTAATTGGACTTCAAGTTAGAAACTATTTAACGTTCAATTGAATAATGTGTAATAAATAAACCGTCGTCGGTAACAATACATACTAAATTAAATTAAATAAATAAACTTTAACGTTCATAAGTGTTACTTTGTGACCTTGACTTTGACTTTGGCCGGTAAACGGCGATAGATGGCGCTCTACTACGTGGCATATTAAACAGGATCTGACGATATACATAAGTGTGTAGTGTTGGTTGTACGGATGGTGTAGTGGTATAAGTGGTCGTCTCGCCACTACCACTGCGCCGAGTGTTGTGGGTTCGAATCCCACACGGGGCAAATATTTTGTGTGATTCACAAATGGTTGTTCCGTGTCTGGGTGTTCTTTGTGTTCTTTGTTTGAATGTTTGTAAAGTCCCCGCGACACAGGAAGTATTCCTAGTGCGGGAGTTGTATTATTTATAAAATAAAAAATACACCCGTGCCTAATTGCCTACGTCTTCGGGATATATTTAGGCGGCTTCGATGGTATAGTGGTTAGTGTAACCGACTGCCACGCCTGAGCGCGCGGGTTCGATTCCCGTTCAAATCAAACATTTTGTGTGCATGAACATGGATGTTCGTCTTGGTCTGGGTGTTGTTGTTGATGTATAATATGTATGAATTTTCCAAAAAAGAGTACATATGTATGTTTATCCATTGTCTAGTACTCATAGTACAAGCTCTGCTTAGTTTGGGCTAGATGGTGTTGTGTGTATGTGATAGAATAATAAGCGGTCGCCGAGTGGTCTACATTGGATTATTGACTAAAATGTTAAGTTTGATAGTTATTAAGCTTTTATTGTCTATAAACCCTTACTAAACTAAACGTTTCATTTATGTTCGCCAAGGCTATACAGGTTAATTAACATATCTTTTTCAAACAATATATTATTTACTTAACTATACTCTTTCATTGACAATATTCCTAAGCTTTGTAATTTGTTTTCTTTTTCTTTTTCTCGTTGAAGTCTGCTGTGTGTGAACATGTGCAACAGGGGACCAACCACTACCTGAGATTTGACAAACCACAGATTCTCGCTAAAGAACACCGATTCCTACCAAGGATGCTTCGCGAGGCTATTGAAATCAAAAAACATCCTAATTTTAATAGAGAAGATGGTTGGAATGTACCACCAGCTTGGGATCCAGTAATAAAAATAGTCAAACCCAAGAAGAAGCAAACCACAGCTAGACTTCATGATACTTTGAGCTCATTCTGCGTAAATAGAAACACCAATGATTAAATTATGTTCGGGTACTTTGAAATAACTACATACACTGGAACATTGAGACAACTGCCATCTTAGTCTCCCCGTGCCCATGGCTGCTGAAAAGCAACCGAAACGTCGGGGAAAGTGTAAAAATAAATTAAATCTAAATAGTTTAATAATAATTTAATTAGCTTAAAAATTAGTAAAGTTTAATAGTAGTAGTAGTGTAACAATTTTCAAAATTTTGTAGTAAAGTGTCAAATAAACAACGCGATAAAATCCGTATATAGCAGTTTAATTTCAATGAATAATATTCGCGTAAATAGAAGACAATATAATAATAATAATAATAATTGTTTATTAAGTTTAAGTTGGCACAAATATGAATAACAATAGGTCTTAAAATACTTAAAATAGGATACAATACTTTGGTCGCCTGTACTAGGTTATACCTGTATCACAGGCGATAATTATGTGCTATTATAGTGTAATAGGAAGGGCATTCTTAACAATATTTAACAAATATAGACTGTTCTATAATAAGTTACTATTACAATGAAAATAATATAACTTATTTATATAATTTTGTATTTAACTATTAGTTGACATATATAATGTTTATGAAATAAACATATAAATACGTAAATAACAGCAATAGCTCAATGGAGAGACCAACAGACTGCAATGCAGAGGGTCTCGGGTTCGAACCCACGTCGCGCACCTTTGACTTTCGGAAGTTATATGACTTTTCGAAATTATGTGCGTATTGATTGACAATTATCGCCTGCTCCGTGCCTCGGAGAGCACGTTAAGCCGTCGGTCCCGGCTACCACGAACATTTATGGCAGTCGTCATTGGGAAAATCAGTACCCTCTAATATCCCTATACAGGTCTAGCCTTAGGGTATCGTTAGCCTTCGGGTTGCGGAGGTCATGTGGCAGCCGCTCCGTGTAAAAACTGATATCCAGTCAAATCCTGTTAGACTAGAAAAGCCGACCCCAAGTGACTTGGGAATAATAAAGGCTAGGGAGAAGATGACCTATAAATACGTATATTATAATATAAATAGTATATATCATTCCAATCCACCCGAAGGTTGCCTGTAGGATACTGCTGATAATATATTATGTAATTATATATTGATATATGTAGCCAGAGTTACGAAGAATAGTACTACATCAGCCGAACAATGCCGAAATACTACTAACGCGCTTCGACTGCGTGTGTCAAATGCATGGTCGCACAATAGCGTCTATTTCATTAATTTAATGTATTTCGAATGCATATTTTATAAAAATATTAGTATTTGCCCCTCCTTCATATAAACTTTACTGTGCCAAATTTCATACTCCTCCGTCCGCACAATTGTCGTAAAGAGGGGCACAAAGTTTTTGCTTCACCGTTTAATATACATACATATATATATATACACATAGGCTTCAGCCTAGTCATGTATATTTTAACTAGATTTTGCCCGCGGCTTCCCCCGCGTAAATGTCAATTTTGTCAATCAATGCCTATCCCTCGAACAGTCTTGTTTGAATGAAAGGTACCCGATGTCCTTTTCTGTACACCTGACAACGTGTATGCGAAATTTCATGATGATCGGTCGAGTAGTTAAGGCGTGAAATCGTAACAAACAAACAAACTCTCATTCGAATGTATAGTATTAGTTAGGATAACTGACTGCGACTAAAATTCGGAAATGTATATTAACCAGCTCACAATATTATGGCTTATCAATTGTCAATGTCGCCGATATTTCCCACTCGCTTACACATATATCCACATCCCTTTCTAAATATCATATCAGGTATGTAACAGTAAAACTTATCTTAAGCTTTAAATAGATTGATAAACCTATACTCATATTATAAAGATGAATAGAATAGAATAGAATAGAATAGAATATGATGAATAGAAAATGATGAAGAGTTTGTTTGTTTGTTTGATCGCGCTTATCTCAGGAACTACTAATTCGATTCGGAAATTTCTTTTAGCGTTGGATAACCCATTTATCAATGAAGGCTAGAGGCTATATAACATCACGCTACATCCAATAGGAGCGGAGCAGCAATGGAAAATGTTGCAAAAACGGGGTAATTGTCTTATGTGAAGCATAATATATGCCCATATTACTGTTATGTCTGGCTGCAGTACACTGGCCGAGGTCTTGGATTCGCATCGGGTCGGACCAACAAAAAGGTATTGGGTTTTACTGTTTAGAAATCTCGAAAGTAGAAAAAAAGATAGCAGCCCGGAGTCAGAAAGTTGGCGGTGTTAGACACCTGTGTGCCTCGAAAAGCATGTAAAGCCGTTGGTCGTGCGCCTGATCTTTCTCCGGTCGTGTCGGTGACGTCCCATCGGACCATGGGAGTTAGGGAACAGAGAGTGCCCTTGTGTTTGTGCATAGGGTTCTGTACCATTGACAACGTGTATGCGAAATGTCATGATAATCGGTTGAGTAGTTAAAGATCCAGAGACCAACTCACATCCGCATTTATAAATTTAATTAGGAGAGCTAACCAATAATATTATTGGTAGGTATAGATTCGTGGTTCTGTTTATCTATCGGGAAATATATAAATAAAACGCGCCGAATCCATGCATCGTATTTTGCACAATATGTAAGGACATATCTACCATGACCTTGGCTGATAAAAGAAACCAAGACGTCGGGGAATAAGCAAATATAAATTTCACTAACATTATCAATGCGAATGTCAGTTTGTTTGTTACGCTTTCACGCCTTAACTACTTGACTGATTATCATAAAGTTTCGCATACATGTTGGGCTGGTTAGGGATACAGAATTGACATAGTTTACCTTTTATCCAGCAAAACACACTGTCAGTAATTTAACCTTTTTTTACGTGGGGAATTCTCTCTCCGCGTGGCGAGGGAGACATTATGTCGGGCTTACTGGGGAAAAAATATCCCAGTAATACCGACTAAACCTACCACGGTGTTCCTCAACATAACCATAGTCGGCGGGGCCGCGCGAATCGCTTTCAGTCATGCAATCGCGACCCTGCGGAGGTTTCGGCCCGCCATATAAAACGTGCAAAAAAAGCAATGTTCTCAATGTTATTCAGACGAGCTCACTGTCTGCGGGCGCACTATTTACTTAACACATTTCGTAAGTAATTCACAGTTGATACTTTCTTTTAAATTATATTTTTGTATCACGTGGGAATCGAACCTACAGCAGTCGGCGTAGTAGCAGTGGCGAGCCGAGCACTTTAACTACTTTTATCGTTCAGTCAATGTTAGGGGAATCCCCGATAACCTCACATTTATCAACCGAGCAAATAGGTTGTTTATCCAGAAGACGGGGAATCCCCGCGTTGTGAACCTACCGGGTCAACGCCCGATCAATATGAAGACCAAGGTCAAAAACATTGTTGAGTCTATTCGCCGACATTTCGTCGCACATCTAAATGATTTGATTATCCCTATACACAATACGATGGTTATTTCAAAGATTTAAATCATAGATGCGCTACTGCGTTTAAATACGGACACCTTTCTGTACGTTAAGTTGTCAGAACACAATGTCAACATGACATCTGAATTATAAATATAATATTATCACGATCACCTATATTGAATGATACACTATCGTTCTCTATCATATAAATGTAATGTGTGAGCTCACTGTTACTATTGTGGACAGTTTTTTGTGCGCTCTCAGTACAGTGAAGGCACATTTATGATTTAAATGTTTTAGTTATTTTTAATATTTATATTTACAACATGAATTGGCTACCCTAACTATAATATTATATGACTCTGAAAGATAGAATAAGCAATAGTGTGATTAGAGAGAGATGCGGCATGAAAGTGGATGTAGTGACAAGAATAGAAAAGGGTATGTTAAGCTGGTTTGGGTATGTAGAAAGAATGGACGAGGAAAGACTGACTAAGAAAGTTTATAAGGCTAGTGTGAATGAAACAGTCGCAAGAGGAAGACCCAGGCGAACGTTTCCTAATCAGATCGGAGGCGTTCTGGACGAAGGCCAAGTTAAGAGCACCTTGAACCGACAGGCGTGTATGAGGAATGTGATGAAAGTGAATGAAGCCAGAGCAGTGTGTCAGGATCGTAGCAAATGGAAATCCGTAGTCTCTGCCTACCCCTCTGGGAAACAGGCGTGAATCTATGTATGTATGTATGTAATATTATAAATGTGAATATGAGTTTGTTTGTTACGATCTCACGCCTTAACTACTCGACTGATCATCATGAAATTTCGCATACACGTTGTCATGGGTACAGAAAAGGACATAGGGTACCTTTCATCCAGAAAAAGGATTGTACCTGAAGGATAAACAATTGATATAACCTCCATTTACGCGAACTAAACCGCGAGCAAGATCTATTAAACTATACTATCACGTTTATGATGACTGCTCCTCTCCCGTGTCTCGTAGCGTGATGTTATATAGCCTATGTTACTACTGGATAACGTAGCTTTCTAATAGTGAAAGAATTATCAAAATCGGTCCAGTAGTTTGATGTTATTGATTATAATAAAAATACAAATCTTTTCTGTTTAGAATATTCGTGTAGATAACCATTTACTATTTATTTTATTGTTTTGTAAATATTTTGTATAATAATTATTAGTATTTTTATAATAACTTTGTCTTTGTTGATACGTTTGTAAATATATATCAGATTAATTATAATATGTGTTATAAATTATAATAAATAATGTACAATATATTGTTAACTAGCTGCGCCCCGCGGTTTCACCCGTGTAAGTCCCGATGCCGTAGGAATATCGGGATAAAAAGTAACCTATATGTTAATTCAAATCTCCAGCTATATACAGACCAAGTTTCATGGCAATCGGTTCAGTAGTTATTGTGTGACAGAGTAACAAACACCCATCCATCCTCACAAACTTTTACATTGATATTACAAGTGGGATGTTGCTTATAAATAAAAATAAATCAGTTCCTAAAGTGAAAAGCAAATAAAACTATACCTTTTAAAATCCAAAGTGCTGCTTCACTATGCTCATACACTTATTTAAACTATTTTTATGCTTTTCATAACAATTTTCATGTGTTTGTCGGTTCTTAATAATTTATACACAAGCATTCTAGTCGAGAGCCGAGGGCGTACTGATTGTATTATATATTTAGTTCGTGGATAACATAAGCGTCTGTTGTGCGTCACCAAGGATTTAACACGTATCTATCTACCAATTTAAAGAGCAGCGATAGCTCAGTGGGGAGACTAACAGACTGCAATGCAGAGGGTCTCGGGTTCGAACCCACGTAGCGCACCTCTTTACTTTCGGAAGTTATATGACTTATCGAAATTATGTGCGTATTGATTGACAATTATCGCCTGCTCCCTGTCTCGGAGAGCACGTTAAACCGTCGGTCCCGGCTGCCATGAACATCTATGGCAGTCGTTATTGGGAGAGTCTCGACACAAAAGATCCCACTGGGTCGAAGTGTCGCCGGTCTGTACTGACTGGCCCCCACATAAGATAAGGTAAGATCTATCAATTTATATAAATAACTCAGTGGAAGACCGTTGGACTGGCACGCAAAGGTCTCGAGTTCGATCCTGAGTCAAGACTGCTCGGATGTCGTAGTGGTTTAAGAAGTCGGCTCGCCGCTGCCACTGCGCCGAGTGTTGTGGGTTCGATCCCCACATGGGACAAAAATTTGTGTGATCCACAAATGGTTGTTCCGAGTCTGAATGCTCTTTGTGTCCGTTGTTTAAATGTTTGTAAAGTCCCCGATCCAGGTTTCATTCTTAGTACGCGATTAAATCATAAAATAAACCTCTGACTTTTCGAAGATACGTACGTTAATTATTAATCGTCGCTCGCTTTAACGATGAAAACATCGTGAGGAAACCTGCATGTCTAAGAGTTCTACATAATGTTCTCGAAGATATGTGAAGTCTGCCAACCCGCACTGGGGCGGCGTGGTGTACTATGAGATAATGTTTGACACTGAGAAGAAGCTCATGCCCAGCAGCGGGACAGTTCATATACAGCGCTGATTTATATATATTTATACTCAATTTTACCCGCAGCTCCGCTCGTTTTAATGTAAGTTACGACGATAAACTTCTATCGCTCGTGAACAGTAGGTACTGACAACGTGTATGCGAAATTTCATGGTGATCGGTTGAGTAGTAAAGGTGAAAAGCGTAATAAACAAACTCACATTAACATTTATAATATTAGTAATGATTAGTGTCCATAAAAGATATTATAATCATCAAACTAATTCAATTTATTTATTAAAATAAGAAAGCGCCTGACGTAAAAAAAAGGCAACGTTCTACTCCAAAGTATAAGTTAGTTTTATTTTTAATCTAATTCAAATAATAATAATAATAATACAAACTGATTATACACATCGCCACAACCAAATAGTAAATATTATCCATCAAAAATTAGCCAATAAATATAAACTTATACAGGATACACATACACCCTACTATAAATATAACCCGAATACCGTATTAGAGAACAACAGTCACAAAATATACTAAGACCGTGCCATACTCACCGATAAGACTATAAATTTTAATAGACCAGATATCACAATACACAACAAATCACAAAAGACAGCACACATCATTGACATAGCAGTACCGAATACCCATAACCTTTTGAAAACTATTACGGGAAAAATTAACAAATAGACTGATCTAAAAGAAGAATTAACAAGAATCTGGAAAGTCAACAAAGTTTACATTGTGCCGATTGTAATATCCACCACCGGGGTAATCCCAAAATATTTACACCATAGTCTTAAATTGCTCGACCTAACACCAAATACCTATATTAACATTCAAAAAGCAGCTATATTAAACACATGTAGAATAGTACGACAATGAATGCAGAGTGATGAGACCGAACCGCATCATACAGAACAAAACGCTTTTATTATATCTTAGATGGCGGCTACTTGGTGTCAACCCGTAACCGTCATTAAAACACCGGTTTACAGCCGAGTATTAAAACAATCCCCATATAATAATAATAATAATATTCTACCACATACACACAACACCATCTAGCCCAAACTGAGCAGAGCTTGTACTATGGATAAACATACTTATATACTATATTTTGTAAATACATACATATTATACATTTGGTTTTTACATTTGACGGTTGACACGTGTTGAACGCCACGTAGATGACACGTTGCCTGCCACGTCTGAGGCACAGATTATTAATATGTACTGATGTTTGAATCTTGGCATTTGTGGCGCGCGTGACAGCCGTCACTTGTATTAATAAATCTTCTGAAATAATATATAGGTACATATTTTCTGAACATTGTTTGAAGGCTTTCGTGTTTTTTAGAAATAAAAATATATTTTCTTTCTTTCTTTCTTTCTTTCTATACATAGAAACACCCAGACCAAGACAAACATCCATGTTCATGCACACAAATATTTGTCTTGTGCGGGAATCGAACCCGCGACCTCAAGCGTGGCATTTTTGTATCCTTCCATGTCTGTGTCAGGGATGGTTGGTCTTGATACCTTGCAGCTGAGACGGCACTACATGCATATTTTGTACTATTGTTTACTGCTGGTAAATAGGGTTGACAATCCCTCGATACGGGAATCTTTGCACTTTTACGTACCTGATAGTTATATACGTGGTGCTGGACGGAGACAACATCCACTACTTACTTGCCCACCATCATGGCGATTAAATTTGTGTAGTAATAGTCCAACGGCTAGAACAATTCAATTAATTAATACGTTTTTACAAGCTGTTCCTAATGCTGACATATTTTATGATAAATTAGGTGAATTATCCAATTCAATATTTCTATTCTTAAACATGACATCTAAATAATTAATAATAAATATAATTGTGCAATGTCCTGTATAATTTGTAATCTGTTTTAAATGTTCAAATTCTGTTCGCGACAACTTCAACAAGTAACTTAAGATTCATGTATAATATGTATGTATTTACAAAAATAAAAGTATATAAGTATGTTTATCCATTGTCTAGTACCCATAGTACAAGCTCTGCTTAGTTTGGGCTAGATGGTGCTGTGTGTATGTGGTAGAATATTATTATTATTATTATTATTATTATTATATTATGATAATAAATTTAATACGTGTTATTTAAGTATACTGTATCAATAAAGTTTATAGTTCGGAAATAGTGTCGAATTAGGTCACATATAGACCTAATTAATATAGTTAAATAGTGTAAATAACGTAATATTATGTTTCTCCTATAGTTTATAGAAATATTTTGTGAATATGTAAACATTACTGATAAAATGTACATTTTTTACCTCAAGTTAGGTATATCAGGGTTCCTAGGTCATAAGGCTTTAATAAAAGGTTTCACCTATTGTGTTTTATTTGTGCGCTAAGAAAGGCGCTATAAGATGTTGAAGGAATTATATTCCTATATATCATAGTTATAAAGTTATTAAACTTTTTCTCTTTGTAGATATAACCGCAACTTAGATTTTTAGCATAAAACCTTAGTTATCTATACCTAGACCTAACTTCCGAAAGATGAACATTATAGCACTAGCTAGGTCTTTTCGTGCCCTACGCGGCACTGGTTGTACCATCGCGCTAGCTAGCATAGTTCCATAGTTATAAGCAGAAATGTGTAATTTTTATAAATAAAATAAATTTGTTGAACAGTGGTTTCTGGCCGGCTCTCGTTACAGTAAAGATCTGAGGTACCTAAGCGACACAGTATCGGTCGATATTAGGTGCTCAAGAAATCTCATCTCCAAGTCTCAAGAACCGAATGGAGCCAGCCAGAAACCTCAAGACAACTGAACAGTGAAGCATGTGTATTATTTATCGAAGCCCCGACCTGCACATCGTATGACACGCCTTTCAGCGCCTCCACTCCGAGACCAGTAACCGCTATAGTACAGTCCACACACCGTGTATAGGACGTCAGCGACTTGACGGCTGTTATCGTAACCATCGCCATAGTAACCTCAGCCCCGAGTTCGCCCGTCCGGTACAAATTTTATTTTGTATTTTCTAAGATAGTTTTAGAATTGTATCTAGTAGCTTCACTTAACATATAAGCGATTTGGTTTGTAACTGTAAGCTTCTATTGTTCTATATCAATAAATAAATAAATTCGGTTACACTAACCACTACGCCATCGAGGCCGACTATAAAAGACGTAAATATAAATAATTGATTTTAGTGTGAATGGAACAGTCGCAAGAGGAAGACCTAGGCGAACGTTTCTTGATCAGATCGGAGGCGTTCTGGACAAAGGCCAGGTTAAGAGCACCTTGAACCGACGGGCGTGTATGAGGAATGTGATGAAAGTGAATGAAGCCAGAGAAGTGTGTCAGGATCGTAGCAAATGGAAATCCGTAGTCTCTGCCTACCCCTCTGGGAAACAGGCGTGAATCTATGTATGTATGTATGATTTTCAAACTAAGTGTAAATACATATAATATCAGTCATGTATGTTTTTTATACAGCCTCTGTGGCAAACAAGCATACAGCCCACCTGATGGTAAGTGGTCACCGACGCCTGCAACACCAGAGGCATCATTTGCGCGTTGCTGACACTTTAGGAAATAAAACGGGATGGAGAAGCAGCGGGAAGAGGGAAGGAGGGTGATTAGGCCTCCGGCACTCTCACTCACCGAATGAAACACAACAGTAGGAATACTGCAATTTCACATCGATATTCTGTGAGAGGGTAGTCCTTCCCCGCTCGAGCCGGCACATTCATACTGAAATCAGCGAGGCTTTACTACTCTAAGCTTCAATGTTTATTATGATAACACAAAAGCAACATTTAACTGTAAATGTATTTAAACATATTTAATTGGCCAATGAACATAAATTATCTGAAGATTTACAACTGAGTGTGTTGGCTATATGCCAATTGCCGAACTCTAAACCATTATGATAATACCGCTAGTTCTTAGGATTTTAGTTATAATGCGACCGCTGTGCGTGATGTGTTGGGTTCAATTCCGAGGTTGGCCATGTGTTATCGGCTTTTTAGTTAAATATTTTTTCTTTCAAGTCGTTTAACACTTTCATGGCCGTATTACGCGAGTAATAATAAAAATGTCCCCCAGACCGAATTTCGGTCACGGCGGCCAATTTTAACGGAGACTTGCCATCCACTACACGTATTATTATTATTAGCCTCGCTGATTTCAGCATGAATGTGCTGGCTTGACCGGGGAAGGACTACCCTCTCACAGAATATCCACGTGAAATAGCAGTATTCCTACTGTTGTATTTCCTTCGGTGAGTGAGAGTACCGGCGTCCCAATCACCCACTTGCCCCCTTCCCGCTCCTTCTCCTTCCCAGTTATTTTTTTTCCTAAAAGGTACCGGCAACGCGCAAGTGACGCCTCTGGTGTTGCAGGCGTCTATAGGCTACGGTGACCAATTACTGGGCCGAATGCTTATTCGCCAACTTAGTGGTACAAAAAACAAACTACCCTTGAGTATTAGTTAGGCCCTTATTAGTCAAACATTGCACAAGTTTCAAGTTCAATAAATAAGCCATTAAATGTCATCAACTTGATTCAATGGAATATAAGTCAATTAAGATTAGTGCTACTTGTTAAAATAACCACATGGCATTGGTATGTAAGAGGAATATCCAAACCGAATTTCAGTAACCCCGACCAATCTTAACGGAGACTGGCTTTTGGAGAGACTATGTGTCTTATGCGGGGGCCAGTCAGTGCAGACCGGCGACACTTCGACCCAGTGGGATCTTTTGTGTCGACTCTCCCAATAACGACTGCCATAGATGTTCATGGCAGCCGGGACCGACGGCTTAACGTGCTCTCCGAGGCACGGAGCAGGCGATAATTGTCAATCAGTACGCACATAATTTCGAAAAGTCATATAAATTCCGAAAGTCAGAGGTGCGCGACGTGGGTTCGAACCCGAGACCCTCTGCATTGCAGTCTGTTAGTCTCCCCACTGAGCTATCGCTGCTCAGTGGGGAGACCAACAGACTTGCAGAGACTATAGTGCACAAGTGTGTGTAAACACACGTGCACTCTCTGTTCCCTCACTCTCATAGTGCGATGGGACGTCACTGACACGACTGGAGGGAGATCAGTTGCAGGAAAAACGGACTTACGTGCTTTCTGAGGCGCAGGGTGTCTAACACCGCCAACTGCCTAACTCCGGGCTGCTATTGAGATTTCTTAACAGCCAAAACCTAATAACTTTTTGTTGGCCCGACCCGGGATTCGAACCCAAGACCTCATGCAGAGCAGTCGCATTCATTACCGCTGTGCCATGGAGGTAAGTAACACGCGGGAAACAAACATCTTTACAAACTAAATTCGATTATTTACAAGTATTTTGCAAAGTAGGATAAATTATAAAATTGCAGCAATATCCTAGTGGGAGATCGTTGGACCTCTACGCAGAGGTCTGGAGGTTCCCACGACACAAAACTATACTAATAATATAAAGCTTTAAAGAAGAGTCTGTTTGTTTGTTTGGTTGAACGGGTAAGTAATAGATGATATAACAACAAAATCTCTAATATTAACAACATATAACAACGGCACCTATAATTTTATTTAATATAGCGATTAGTTAATATAATAAACGATTAATATAATTTCAAAATAACTAATTATTATAAGCATAACATACATTAAATATAACATCGTTTGACATAACACTCAAAAGATATAAAACTTATTTGGTCTAATATGATGAAAACGCCTACTTCAAAACACTAAGCAAAATTGTAGTAACTGATTACCACCTGCCCTAAGATAGGTCGTCGGAGCCCCGATTCACGGGGCTCCTATTTCTGGGTGGTTTAAAAAAATAACCACGAAGGCTAAGGCGGGAGCTCCGCTCCGCTTCGCTCCCGCCTTAGCCTTCTAACCTAACCTATCCAAGTCGGGGTACTCTGAGTCGGAGTGTTAACCATAATGACGTTTTTTATATATATTAAACGTTAGACCAAATGATTTTCGATTACATAAACGTTATATCAAACAACGTTATACTAATTAAGTTTTAGAATAAATAAATGTTATATGTAAAGAAATTATATCAACAGTTGGTATATCTCACCTTGATTATATCTTATAAACGATAATAAAATGAAATTAGACCAAATGAGTTTATACGTTATGAGACGCACCCTGGTTGAACGCGCTAATCTCAGGAACTACTGGTTCGAATTGAAAAATTATATTATTGTTGGGTAGCTTATCTATCGAGGAAGGTTATAGGCAATATAAAATCACGCTACGACCCACGGGGGCGGCGCAGTAACCATACACGCAGGTGAAACCGTGGGCACATATATACTAATATATATTGTACTCGCTATGTAAACTTCGCTTGCGTGATTCAGGAATGTAAGGCAAACGTGCTTTGTGTATAGCGCCATCTCTTGACATTTGTTGAAACTTCTTCGTCTGTATCGAGTCGCTGTAATTATCTATACAAATAAATAACAGCTTTTTACTAAATGCATATGAAAGTTTATACGGTACCTACTTATATCAAAAAATCTATTTTTTTAATTTTGTCTGTCTCTGTTTGTTCCAGCTAATCTTTGAAAAGGTTGAACCGATTTTGACGGTACTTTCACTGGGATATAGCTGATGTTATAAGGAGTAACTTAAGCTACTTTTATTTTTGGAAAAACTTTGGACACAGAGGATTTAAGACCAATGAAATAGTGGACTATTAATGTCTTCTTTGTGATATTTCACAAAGAAGAAGAAAGACATTAATTTTAGCATAGGTATTTCTTTGCGAGGAATACAGAATTATTAAGTTTTTGTAAACTCTGCGATCTGAACTGCTAAATTCCACGCAGACAAAGTCGCAGGTAACAGCTGGTATCTATATATTAATACGTGAAGCAAAAACTTTGTACCCCTTTTTACGAAAACTGCGCGGACGGAGGAGTATGGAATTTGGCACAGTTAAAGTTTATATGGAGAATGAGGGCCAAATCCTAATATTTTTATAAAATATGCATCAGAAATACATTAAATTAATGAAAAATCACTACACGCACACAACCATGCATTTGACACACGCAATCGAATCGCGTTCGTAGTATTTCTGCATGGTTCGGCTGCTGTCGTATAATTCTTCGTAAATATGGTTACATACCTTAAGTAGGTACCCATTGCAATTTCGCGGCATTATAATAATGATCATATTTAAAATATGGTGATCATATTTAATATAATCCATATGGGTTAGTAAACAAAAGATATCTTATACCTATGTTAGTAAACTTATTATCTATTTGGAAACCCGGCTGTTGTTCAAAATACACCTTTGAACAACATCACCTAACAAAGCGGAATCATACCTCCCCGCTATGGTCTTCAGGTTGGAGTTGGAGCTACCCCGCACTCTGCAGAACAAAGAGGCAGATTTCTGTCTGACGATGGCGTGGAAGCCATCGACGTGTGCTTGTGCAAACATACCTGATGCACTGCAGAAACGGGGCAGCCCCATCAACATCCTGAACCCGTTATTATATTGGACCCGTAGAGCGCTGATAGCCCGCTGAGTATAGATGGTCCACAAGCTGCACGTGTAAAATACTTGGCAATAGGCTTTAAAAAGCGTTATTTTAACTGCCCTGCTACAGTCGATGGTCGAATTTCGACCACTTTTCGATCGCTAGTTTTAATAAAAATGTGAAAGGAACGATAGCTCATCATTATAAATCTCTACCGTAGAACAATGAATAGCTCAGTTGGCAAAGCGACGACACGGTTTTGCCAAGGTCGCAGGTTCGAGTGCTACTTCATGAATTATTTTTTCACTGAGTTATTATTTACAGTCATGGTTATAGCAGTGCACGGAGTGCGTTGTGGTTAACGTGGTCGGCGCGCCACTGCTACTGCGCTGAGTGTTGTGGGTTCGAATCCCACAGGGACAAAACTTTGTGTGATCCACAAATGGTTGTTCCGAGTCTGGGTGTTCTTGGGTTTGGGCATGTAGTAAGAATGGACGAGAAAAGACTGACTAAGAAATTTTATAAGGCTAGTGTGAATGGAACAGTCGCAAGGGGAAGACCTAGGCGAACGTTTCTGGATCAGATCTGAGACGTTCTGGACAAAGGCCAGGTTAAGAGCACCTTAAACCGGCGAGCGTGTATGAGGAATGCGATAAAAGTGAATGAAGCCAGAGAAGTGTGTCAGGATCGTAGCAAATGGAAATCCGTAGTCTCTGCCTACCCCTCTGGGAAACAGGCGTGAATCTTTGTATGTATGTATTGTTATACTTTCACGCCTTAACTACTCGACCGATCATCATGAAATTTGGCATACACGTTGTCAGGGGTACAGAAAAGAACATAGGGTACCTTTCATTCTGAAAAAGGTACTGGTACCGAAGTAAACCGCGGACAAAAGCTAGTACTACAATATTTCAAACAATAAATCCGAAATAGTCTGAAAACGGATTTTAATGGTTTTAGTATAAACAAATATAGACGTTTTTATTTCTGGTCTGTAATGGCGTCAGTCGTATTCTATTGTTTGATCGGAAAATCGACGTTAATTCTGTTTTATTACCTATCTGTGGTTTTGCCTGCCGCCGTGCTAAAGTTAAGCTTCGTTCATACGAAGGTATTTAGGATGGGTTTAAAATGTTTTATCTTATAAAATTATAGGGAAGAGAGATCTTTACTTTTTTTAATTGCTTGCTGATTTCAGCATGAATGGCCCGGCTCGACCGGGGAAGGACTACCTTCTCATAGAATATCGACGTGAAATACCAGTATTTCTACTGCTGTGTTTCGTTCGGTGAGCGAGAGTGCCGGAGGCCCAATCACCCTCTTTCCCCCTTCCCGCTACTTCTTCTTCCCACTTCTTTTTTTCCTAATGGGTCGGCAACGCACAAGTGACGCCTCTGGTGTTGCAGGCGTCCATAGGCTACGGTGACCACTTACCATCAGGTAGGCCGAATGCTTGTTTGCCATCTTAGCGGTATAAAAAAAGGCAGGCTCCTATCCTTAAAGACCTACCCTTTGGTCGCCGCTTTTTTAATCCCTACTGTCCCCCTGAGGGGAGACGGACAAACGTCACAGAGGCGCGCGTGGGAACATACACGCCGCCTCTCAGACCCCCGGCATCGGTCGCGTAAATGTAGGTTAAGTTAACTACCCTATGACCTCTTCTGTTCCCCTGACAACGTGTATGCGAAATTTTATGATGATCGGGCTAGTAGTTAAGGCATGAAAGTGTAACAAACAAACAAACTCACATTCGTATTTACAATGTAAACTAATATTATAAAGCTGAAGAGTTTGCTTGTTTGTGTGGTTGAACCCGCTAATATCAGGAACTATTGGTTCGAATTGAAAGTTATTTTAGTGTTGGATAGCTCATTTATCGAGGAAGGCTATAGGCTATATAACATCACGCTACGACCAATAGGAGCGGAGCATCAATTAGAAATGTTTCAAAAACGGGGTAAATTCTCTTATGTGAAGCAGACGAAGTTGCGTGGGATAGCTAGTATAGGTATGTAAGAGCAGCGATAGCTCAGTGGGGAGACCAACAGACTGCAATGCAGAGGGTCTCGGGTTCGAACCCACGTCGCGCACCTCTGACTTTCGGCAGTTATACGACTTTTCGAAATTATGTGCGTATTGATTGACAATTATTATCGCCTGCTCCGTGCCTCGGAGAGCACGTTAAGCCGCCGGTCCCGGCTGCCATGAACATCTATGGCAGTCGTTATTGGGAGAGTGTCGACACAAAGGATCCCACTGGGTCGAAGTGTCGCCGGTCTGCACTGACTGGCCCCCACATAAGATACATACATATAGGTATGTTACTTAGGATTTGAATGTATTACACTGCTTACTGTACCTCTAATACTTTTTAAGCTTGAATTTAATATTACTTTCCCCGACGTTCGGTTGCTTTTCAGCAGCCATGGTCACGGGGAGACTAAGATGGTAGTTGTCTCAATGTCCTGAAGCGTAGTTATTTCAAAGTATCCTAACATAATTTTTATTGGTATTCCTATTTACGTAGAATGAGCTCAAAGTATCAAAATATTTAATCAATCAGCCCGTTGTAGTCCACTGCTGGGCATAGCCGTCTCCTATTTTAAGCCACAACATCCAGTCTTTCGTCAGAAGTTATGTGCGTATTAAATAGTTAAATTATCTCTCGCTTAAGACTGCGCCGAGCGAAATGTGCCAAAGCAGGCGCTCACAGTTAAGTGAATAAAATCAATACTTTTTGTTTAATACAAATATAAAATATACATACATTTACCATAACAATGAATGTGTTTACAATTACTCCATGTAAAAACTTAAAATAATTAATATTTACGCCTACAAAATTACGTAAAATTGCACGAAAGATGCAAAAACGTAAGCTCGTGTTACGTGATTTTTAGAGTATAACAGTAGAAATCTATCCTATTTTACAGCTTAAACGAAACATAAATAGTTATATTACAATTTGTCCGTCCGTTTAAGTTATTGGTTGACAATAAAGGTACATATTTATCAAAAAAGCACTTCAAATCCTCCATACAATTTGACTATGGCGGCCGCGCGCCGATTTGAATATGCGCCGCACGAGCTCTGTTATCATCTGTCTTACGCTCGGCGCAGTCATGAATCCTGCATGTCTGAAAGTTCTACATAATGTTCTCGAAGATATGTATTGATTTTGTTGTGGTTTCATATCGTAAATAATGTAAATATTCAGTATTCATTTAATTAACTATAAATAGATATAAATTAAATGGCCATCCGATTGCCATTTCAGTTTGCTTATTCTGATTGCGTTAAAAATACCGGCTGCATGTGATTTATTTATTTATTGAACATTCAATAAAACGACTTGAGCCAATTACATTATTTAATTACAGTAGCATTCACACATTCTCCTCACACTGCCTCAAATATTCTAATAATACATACCTTCCATTCACCCGCAAATATATCTCTTTCTGAGTTACAGATCGCGCACTGTATGATGGCCGGTCTGAACATTGCGCGAGTGGGGTCGCAGTTGTAAGTTTTAGGTCTCTTTGGTGACAAGGGGCGGGGGCGGGATACGATCCGTACTGACTGACAGACTGTACATGCGCAACAATTCGGAGACGCTATGTTCAGTCCGGCCATCATAGATTGCGCGATCTGTAAAGTCCAAGAGAGTGTTAAGCTGCTTTAGTGACCGAGGTATGTAGGGGTGAGTTAAAGAGTTCCACATTACGGCTCGCTGGAACTGCCAGCAATCTGTGCTTTCTACCACGACAATAGTTGTTAGGTACAAACAATTTGCAGCATTTGTCGTAAAAACTCGGATAGCCATGATAACCGCATTATGCAAGAACCTTAACAGTTTTTACCTTGGCTGCAAGTCCAGTAAACAATCACTAGTTCTGTAAACTCCACGACATTTTAATAGCGTGAAGTAACGATAATGCGCTGCAAACTATTTTCGTGGTCGATTCGATCGTTAATTTATTTACGTCTGGCTAACTGGAGTTTGGGAACATTGAAATGTTTTTGCACCTGACAATATTGCTTTTTAAGATTAGTCATCGATTATTCATCGAAGATTAGACAAGGCCTTTCAAAAACTGTTTTAGGAACAACTAACTACATTTTTCTCTCGGTTTCACAATTTTTTCCTGAATGAAATTTTCTGTTTCGCTGACAACGTTTGTGTGAAATTTCATGATGATCGGATCATAAACAAACAAAGAAACAGACAAAGTTATATTCGTATTTATAATATTATATATTATAGTTAGAATTACAATAGGCAAAGACACAAGTTCAGTACCTTTTTCTCCTCAGTTTGTCAACCGATCGATAATCTTAAACAGCGACAATATCTTAGTAAGTATAAGTAATGTAGAAGGATTATTTGTCGCGGTTTACTATTGTAGAGAGTCTATATTATGTGTCAATTAAATAGATAATTTTTCTCTTCAGTTTGTCAACCGATCGATAATATTAAACAGCGACAATATCTTAGTAAGTAAAAGTAATGTATAAGGATTATTTGTCGCTTTGTCGCGGTTTTCGATTGTATAGAGTCTATAGTATGTGTCAATTAAATAGATAATTTTACTCTTCAGTTTGTAAACCGATCGATAATATTAAACAGCGACAATATCTTAGTAAGTAAAAGTAATGTATAAGGATTATTTGTCGCGGTTTTCTATTGTACCGAGTCTATATTATGTGTCAATTAAATAGTTAATTTTTCTCCTCAGTTTGTCAACCGATCGATGATATTAAACAGCGACAATATCTTAGTAAGTAAAAGTAATGTATAAGGATTATTTGTCGCGGTTTTCTATTGTAGAGAGTCTATATTATGTGTCAATTAAATAGTTAATTTTTCTCCTCATTTTGTCAACCGATCGATAATATTAAACAGCGACAATATCTTAGTCAGTAAAAGTAATGAATAAGTATTTATTTGTCCCGGTTTTCCATTGTACAGAGTCTATATTATGTGTCAATTAAATAGTTAATTTTTCTCCTCAGTTTGTCAACCGATCGATAATATTAAACAGCGACAATATCTTAGTAAGTAAAAGTAATGTATAAGGATTATTTGTCGCGGTTTTCTATTGTACAGAGTCTATATTATGTGTCAATTAAATAGTTAATTTTTCTCCTCAGTTTGTCAACCGATCGATAATATTAAACAGCGACAATATCTTAGTAAGTAAAAGTAATGTATAAGGATTATTTGTCGCGGTTTTCCATTGTACAGAGTCTATATTATGTGTCAATTAAATAGATAATTAATAAAATAGATAATTATTAACTATGGTTATCCCTATCTCTACACGTCGCAAACCAAAAATATCAATAACATTCATACATTTACAACATTACAACAATTCTTTAATATTGTAAAATCTATTTTATAGAAATCTTGACATGAGTCTGCTTTAAATTTTATATTAAGGGAGTTTTCTTATCTCTCTAGGTAAGTGGATGTTTGTAAATTGGACCGTGTTGTGCAGAAATGCTATTCGGCTATAAACACCAGTTAAGCTCTCTACAAGGTCTGAATATAACGTTGATGGGTGAAGTTATTGAAAGAGTTTAACAGGCCCGCAACGTGGTACTGCACATCGATACTTTAATAGGTTAAGAATTTTATTTTATTATAATATGAATTATGAAAAGTACCATTCACAATACTGTTCCATTCACACTAGCCTTATAAACTTTCTTAGTCAGTCTTTCCTCGTCCATTCTTTCTACATGCCCAAACCAGCTTAACATACCCTTTTCTATTCTTGTCACTATATCCACTTTCATGCCGCATCTCTCTCTAATCACACTATTCCTTATTCTATCTTTCAGAGTCACACCACATATGCTTCTCAGCGCTCTCATTTCTACAGCATTTATTCTGCTATCATGCTTCTTTTAACATACAAACCAGCTTAACATACCCTTTTCTAGACAATAAAACCTTCATAACTATCAAACTTAAAATTTAAATCAATTATGGTCGAATTTCGACCACTAGGCGACCGCTAGTATTAATAACTATGCTATAAATATTTATTTATGGGTCGCGGGAAGTGGTTGAATGCGGGTCGCCCAAGACCGGTCTGTCTCGAAAACCTTTGGGGTGCCTATGTCCAGCAGTGGACGTTTTCGGCTAAGATAATCATAATGAAGTATGCTATGGTATGAAGCAGCGATAGCTTACTGGGAGATCGTTGGACTGCCACGCAGAGATCTCGAGTTAGATCCAAAAGCATGCATCTTTTACTTCTCGTTCGCTTTAACGGTGAAGGAAAACATCGAGAGGAAACCTGCATGTCTGAATGTTCTACATAATGTTCTCGAAGATATGTGAAGTCTGCCAACCCGCACTGGGCCAGCGTGGTGGACTATGAGCTAACCCTTCTCACACTGAGAAGATACCCTTGTCTAGCAGTGGGACAGATTAATACAGAGCTGATATTATAAGCATACTTTTTTTTTGTATTATTACTTTGGCAAACAAGCGTACGGCCCACCTGATGGAAAGTGGTCACCGTAGCCTATGGACGCATGCAACACCAGAGGCATAACTTACGCGTTGCCGACCTTTTAGGAAAGGAAGTGGGAAGGAGAAGGAGCGGGAAGGGGTAAAGAGGGTGATTGGGCCTCCGGCACTCTCACTAACCGAACGAAACACAACAGTAGGAATACGGGTATTTCACGTCGATATTCTGTGAGAGGGTAGTCCTTCCCTGGTCCAGCCGGCCCATTCATGCTGAAATCAGCGAGGCTCTACTACTCTGATAATACAGGCAACGATCTATTTCTAAAGTAGCAATATAATATCAAAACAGTCGCAAATTATATTTACAAGGTATGTCTTAAAAATGTGAGTGTGCATAAAACACATGGCCGATGTGTTGAAATATAATATATAATGTCCGCGCCAATATTTTTAACTCAAACATAATATCAACGCGTTTGACGCACACACTTCATATAAAGGCAGAGTTTCTTTTGCGCGAACGTTGCGAGTTGTTGTGACGAATTGTTCGCCGAATGATATCAATACAAATAAATAAAATTGAAGCATCTGTTTGTAATGTCAAAATAACAGCTTTTTCTTTCATTTTTAGTAAATGCATATCGCACTCTTAATAAAACAGAGACTTAACTCGAAATTTGAAAGTAAGGCAATTTGAACTCTAATTGTATTAGTTAAATTCTAATATTATATTTGTGTTAAATCATTGCAATAGAGTTCAAATTTGTTTAATCCAAAATACTGAGATAAGTCTCTGTTTTATTAAGGGTGCGATATGAAAGTATATAAGGTACTAATATCAAAGAATCTATTATTATAATATTTGTGTGTTTGTTCCGGATAATCTTTAATCATATTTTTTAATTTTATGCGGATGAAGTCACAGGTAACAGCTAACTAATATGTATATATAATGGACTGTAAAATCACTCGTATAATCTTATGTTTTCAAATTAATGTATATTTTTAATGTCAACAAGTGAGAATCCCCGTGACCATGGCTGCTGAAAAGTAACCAAAACGTCGGAGAAAAGTGTAAGCTTAAATATAAATAGTTTTAATAATTTAATTACCTTAAAAATTAGTAAAGTTTGATAGTAGTAGTAATGTAACAGTTTCTAAATTATATAATAAAGTGTTAAATAAACAACACGATAAAATCCGTATATAGTAGTTTAATTTCAATGAATAACATTTGCGTAAACAGAAGACAATATTGAGAATCGGCAATGAATTACCGTAAATCTTAGAGGTCGAAAAAATGGTTCAAGTAATATGCAAAGGTCACGTGATACCACGGCCTCGATGGCGTAGTGGTTAGTGTAACTGACTGCCATGCCTGAGGTCGCGGGTTCGATTCCCGCACAATTCAAACATTTGTGTGCATGGACATGGATGTTTGTCTTGGTCTGGGTGTTTCTATGTATAATATGTATGTATTTACAAACAAAAAAAGTATATATGTATATTTATCCATTGTCTAGTACCCATAGTACAAGCTCTGCTTAGTTTGGGCTAGATGGTGTTGTGTCTATGTGACAGAATATTATTATTACTACGTTCAATCAAACAAACAAACTCTTCAGTTTTATAATATTAGTATAGATTACGTTTTGCTCGCGACTTCGCTTTTGTTAATATTTATTTTGACAATAAATGTCTGTCCTCGAGAACAGTTTTCTTTTCTGGATGAAAAGTACCCTATGCTCTTTTCTGTACACTGACAACGTGTATGCGAGATAATTTCATGATGATCGGTCGAGAAGTGAGCGAGAACCGTAACAAACAAACTCACATTCGCATTTATAGTATTAAGTAATTTATATTTTAATAGTGTTCGCCCTGTTATGGAAATTCGACTATGATCTACCTTTATATTTAGCTATCTACATAAATATATGTATGTATGTATCTTATGTGGGGGCCAGTCAGTGCAGACCGGCGACACTTCGACCCAGTGGGATCTTTTGTGTCGACACTCTCCTAATAACGACTGTCATAGATGTTCATGGCAGCCGGGACCGACGGCTTAAATATATACTAGCAGCGATAGCTTAGGGGGAGACAATTGGACTGCCATGCAGAGGTCTCGATTTCGATCCCAAGGCGCGCACCTCTGACTTTTCGAAGTTATGCAGTCTGTTGGTCTCCCCACTGAGCGATCGCTGCTACTAAAAAAAAAGTCAGAAATATAAAATTTAAATTAAATTGATTAAGTATGTCAATTACAAATAGGTATATATTTGCCTTTTTCCTTACATGCGACTGTGTGTTTGATTTTTTGTTATACCTTCACAGCTTAACTACTCGACCAATCATTACGAAATTTTACAGAAAAGGATATAGCATGGGTACCTTTCATCCAGAAGAAAAACTGGTCCCGAAGGACAGTTCTTTTTTATACAACTAGGTTTGCAAACAAGCCTACGACCCACCTGATGGTAAGTTGTCATCGTAGCCTATGGACGCCTGCGACACCAGAGGTATCACTTGCGCATTGCCGACCTTTGAGGAAAGGAAGTGGGAAAGAGAAGGAGCGGTATGGGGAAATAGGGGTGATTGGGCCTCCGGCACTCTCACTCACCGAACGAAACACAACAGTAGGAATATCTACTACTATTTCACGTCGATATACTCTGAGAGGGTAGTCCTTCCCCGGTCGAGCCGGCCTCATTCATGCTGTAATCAGCGAAGCTCTACTACTCTAATTAACAAAATCTGGATTAACGAGCGAAGCTGCGGCCAAAACCTAGTACTAAAATGATAGAGTAACTTTTATATCAACACCTTTACTTTTTTATTTTGTACGACAACTCCCGCGCTAGGTATATTTCCTGTGAGGGACTTGACAAACATTCAAACAACGGACACAAAGAACAAACAGACTCGGAACAATAATTTGTGGACACGCAAAGTTTTGTCCCGTGTGGGATTCGAACCCACAACACTCAGCGCTTACCGACCACTTAAACCACTACGACATCCGTTTAATCAAAGTCGGCTTTATTTTGCTCGCGTAAAACAACCGTTGACCTTAATCCAACCGCCCGCCCCATCGATACTCTCAAAATAAACGCGTCTTGCAGTCTGAACGATAATTTCCAGTCGCCTGGAGTTCGCCATCACGATTTGACATTTGGCATTCCCGCCTATTTCAACGTCAAACTATAATTTTCGGCGCTATACCGAAATAAATCGGTCGGAATAGTTTATGATATTTAAAAATTGTGCATTCTTTTTTTGAACTTTATAAACTTGAATAAATATGGAGTATATTAAGCCGGTTAAAATTAAATTGCCAGTGTTAATATTTTTAATATTTCTATCTGTGGAGAGCAGAGCGAAAATAAATGAAAATAAAACTAATGATAATTCGGCCGAGGTGAAAATACCACGAAAGGTAAATAAATTTTGTTTATTCGATTTTTTAATTTATGTTCATTTATTATTTTTTCTTTTTCTGCCGATTTTTACCGACTGTGGTCGGTAAAAATTAAGACATTTCCCGCAGTTTTCTCGCAAATTTTCATCCGTATAAATCTTGTCCTGACAATTACAAATACAACAAAAGAAATGCGGGGCAGTCTTTGAGGACTGCTGATAGAAGTGCAAACTAAGTAACTTGTGAATTGTATCGTCGAGATGTGTAGATTATTATTTTTGAATTTTGAATGCTTTCGGTTACGATGACGCGAGTTCCATGATTTTTGTTCACGCAAAAAGTGCTCAACGCGCCTAAAGAAGTTTTTACTTCGAAAAAACAGCCATATCGGGCCGTTCTTTAGTATAATGCTCCGTCAACCATGTGGCAATTGATTTTTATTTATATAGATATGTATCGGCTATTTTACTCAAGTAAATAAATTAATGATATTTTAATAGAGTAATAAGTCAAATAAATAATTAAGTAGTAATAATAATTATTATTTATGATATTTATAATTTATTATTATTATTATTTATAAATCTAAAGACTCTTAAGAATATTATTTAAGCCTATGTTATAATTACTGTCGAGTGGTAACCTAAGCGCCCCCGCGCCTAATGTTGCAGCTTCGATCACTTTTTTTTAAAGCAGATATATGTATATTCCTACAACATTATAACAACATAATTATAAAATTGAGATCCATTTTTACCAATTATTTAGCTATAAAATGAATTATTTAAAATAATAATAATCTGTCCTAGCCGATTTCGGCTACAGCGACTGCTGGACAGGCTCAGCAACTGGCGTCACGTTGGTCCGCGCGGTGGTGTGCTCGCATATGGCTGTTGTAGCCAATTTTGGCTGTGAATGTTCTTGAGCATTTCGGACAAGTGAGAACGCCGCCACTATAATGGTAAATTAAAGCCCTTGTTGGTATGGCTTTTAGCTCGTCTCTTTTTGCGTCGAGCACGTCTTTACGAGTGTTTTCAAAGGCGTCGGTCTTCTGCCTTACAAGACGTCTCCATTCCGAGCGATTTGCCGCAGATGACTCCCACGATAAGGGGTCAATGCTGCAATTTTTCATATGCCTTTTAAGCACATCTTTGTATCGCAGGAGCTGTCCGCCGTGCTTGCGCTTGCCTTCTTGAAGCTCGCTATAAAAGATGCACTTTGCGATCCGTTCATTTGGCATACGGAACACGTGACCACACCAGCGTAGTTGACGCTGCATCAGATATGCTTCAATGCCGCAGATCTTAGCGCGTCGAAGAACTTCAGTGTTTCTGATGCGGTCCGTCCAGTGTATGTTCATGATGTCCCGCAGACATCGGAGGTGGAATTGGTCTAAAATCTTTATGTGTCTGCGGTAAAGGCACCAAGTCTCTGAGCCATATAACAGGCTTGGTAGGACAATAGCTCTGTAAACTGCGATTTTTGTAGTTAGTTTTAGATCGTGCGAACGAAAGACCTTAGTTCTATGTTTACCGAAAGAGGCTGAGGCAGTACCGATTCTGCAGTTTATTTCGGCATCAAGGTCGCACTGTGATGTTATTGTGCTTCCCAGGTACTTGAACTTCTCTACGCGCTTCAGGACATCTTGACCGAGACAGATTTTCAGAGGTTCATCTGTTGAAACGCCTGTTGTCATGACTTCTGTCTTACTGACACTTATCTTAAGGCCGAACGTGGTGCATGCCTCGTCAAGACCAGTCATCAGCTGTTGGAGAGAAGTTGGGGAATCAGCTAAAAAGCATAGGTCATCCGCGTACATAATTTCGGTTATCATTTTGTGAGAAACCTTGGTGCGGGCTTTCAATCTAGCTAGGTTGAAAAGCATTCCATCAGTTCGGAAGCGAATGTGGATGCCTGTAGGTACTTTTTGTAACGTCTCGTTGACTACAGCTGCAAAATAGATGGCAAATAGTGTGGGAGCAAGAACACAGCCTTGCTTAATCCCACAGGTTACGGGGAAGAAACCTGATTGTTCCCCATTTGCAGACACACAGCATGTCATGCCGTCGTGTAGTAGGCGAACTAGACGTACAAATTTCGCTGGGCAACCCACCTTCTCCAGAACAATCCATAGGGCCTCACGAGGAACACAGTCAAAAGCCTTTTCTAAGTCAACAAAACAGATTAGAAAACAGAGAAACAATGGTCGACCTTGTTCACGGCTTTTCTCTTGCAGCTGTCGCACACAGAAGACAGCTTCACAGGTTCCTCTTTCAGGGCGGAAGCCAAACTGGGATTCTGGAAGTATTTCTTCTGAAACTGAGGTTAGGCGGTTAAGCAAAATCCTGGCAAAGACTTTTCCGGGCGTAGAGAGCAGCGATATGCCACGATAGGAATTACAACTGGACCTGTCACCTTTATTCTTGTACAGTGAGCAGATTCGCGAGATCTTGAAGTCAGATGGAACTTGTTCATCGCACCACATCTGAGTAAAAAGTTTCCATATCATGTCATATAGCTCCTCTCCTCCGTACTTCAAAAGTTCACCAGGAATACCATCCACGCCAACCGCCTTCCCATTTTGTTAATTTTTGATAGCTACTATCACTTCCTGCAACGTCGGTGGCTCATCAAGCTCAGGTCTTTGCGGGCGAGATGTGATCGCTTTTATCTGCTGAATATCAGCTGACCGATCAACATTAAGTAGTTCCGCAAAGTACTCAGACCAACGATTCAACACGTCCTTCTTGGACGTCAACAGCGTCGCGCCGTCACGTGACCTTAAAGGTACACTTATCCGCTGAGTTGTTCCTGTGAGTGTTCTCAACTCGCCGAAGAACGCACCAAGTTGGTTTGTATCAGAGAGCCACTGCAGGTGTTCCGCTTTCTGTAGCCACCACTTGTCTTTTATCGCCCTTGTCATCTTTCTGAGATCTGAGCCACTTTGTCGTATTCTGTCCAATATATCTGTCCGACCGCGTTGTTGTTGGTATAGAAGGTCACGGTGTTGCTTAAGTGCTTTACATAGTATCTCATCATTCTCGTCAAACCAGTCTTGATGAACACGCTTTTTAAGGCCTAAGGCTTGTGTTCCAACTTCAATAATCTGAGAAGTGAGGGCACTCCAGGTGGTACTGAGATCACCGATGTCGGTGTTAGACGGCAACTTATCGGCAAGAATATGTTGGTACTCCGTCCGCGTTTCTTTATCCGCGAGCCGCTCAACATTAATGCTGGGTGGTTTTTGTCTGCAAGACTTGCACAGTGGTTGCAAGCGAAGTTTTAGTTTTGTGACTATAAGTCGATGGTCTGACCAGCAGTTAGCACCACGCATAGCGCGTGTGACATGGACTTGGGAGATATGTTTTTGTCGAACGATCGCGTAATCAATTAGATGCCAATGTTTCGACCTCGGATGCATCCAGGTGGTTTTATATTTTGCTGGTAGCCGGAAGCATGTGTTTGTGATGGTTAAGCCAAATTGAGCACACAGGCCTAGCAATAATAGACCATTACTGTTCATATTGCCAATTCCATGTCTCCCTATGACCCCTGGCCACGCTTCATAATCGCAGCCTACTCGAGCGTTAAGGTCGCCCAGCAGAAGAATCTGCTCTCTCGGGCGTATCCTGGTGAGCAAGCGTGTAAGGTCTTCATAAAATTTACCTTTAGTTTCATCATCCTTGTCCATCGTTGGAGCATATACGCTGATAACGTTCAAATAATTGTCATTGTCGAGATGCAGACGCAATGATATAACGCGGTCTGAGGTGTATTCAGGACAATCTTCCAATTTGCTAGCAATCTGGGTCTTTATTGCAAATCCAACACCAGAGCGTCTTGGTTCTGTAGCTGGGGTACCTTTCCAGAAGAATTTATATCCACCGCCGTGTTCCATGAGCTCGCCTTCATCTGACAAGTGGGTTTCGCTGAGAGCGGCTATATCCACATTGTATCGCGAAAGCTCTCTTGCCACAACAGCAGTTTTCCGTTCTGGACAAAGGTTCGCGTCACGATCGAGAAGGGTGCGGACATTCCACGCACCGAATGTCATAATAGATGTTTTTATATTATTCTTGTATCTTCGACCACGAAAAACGGGATGCTTGGGCAGCCGCGGTTACTGCCCCCCAATAAGTGTGGGACAAGCTTTGTTTAGGACACCTTTTCTAGTCCCCTCCCCATGCGGGGGAAGCAGTGCCTCCCTAAATAGGGCTGCTCTGTCACTCTGGCTGCTGCCCAATCCACGCTGTTGTCCCTGATGCAACGAGGAAACGACCATCAATACCAGAGCCGCCAGTGTGCAGGCATCAGACAAAGCCGGGTGCACATCACAACCCGACCTCTCTACCTCTGCCCATCACCACAGGACTTAGTCTCGGGAGCCTTAATTCACGCCGCAGTCCTCTGCGCAGGATATATTTAAGTGCATAAGCGTGCGCGCAAACACAGATGCACTCTCTCGTCCTCACTCTTCTGTATCCGATGGAACGGAGAATCGCTACCACCGGAGAAGAGTTTAGATGCAGCATCTGGCCGACAGCGCTTTTGACCTCTGCTGTCACCCTTGGCCTTCTGCAATGCCTTGCTGTTCCACCGAATCAGCCAAAAACCATTTGTTTATCAACTTTGGATTGCCGTCAAAGCCGGAACAGACTTTGTTTTATGCGGGAGGCGTCCGCAGACCTAGGAGAGACAGGAAATAGGAGTAGGATTGGAAAGGAATAATTGTGACAGTAAGAGAGGATATAAAGGTAACGGGATACTATTGACTCGGAGGATAGGTGAAGAAAAATAGTAGCTCAGGAAGCCGGGGTCGCGTACCCGTGTATCAAACCACAACTTTCGGTCCAGAAGTTGAGATTGACAGCCCTGACTAGAAATTACTATTTAAAATATGATTGCATAATATGAATAACATTTTACGAGAAGCAGGAAATTTCTTAAAAAATATAAATCCATAGTGTCACCTTGAACATAAAACCTATTTGATATTAAGACTGCGCCGAGCGAAATGTGCCAAAACAGGCGGTCACAGTTAAGTGAATAAAATCAACACTTTTTGTTTAATACAAATATAAAATATACATTTGCCATAACAATAAATGTGTTTACAATTACTCCGTGTAAAATACTTTAAATAATTAATATTATCGCCTACAAAATTACGTAAATTTGCTCGTGTTACGTGATTTTTAGATTATAACAATAGAAATATATTCTAAAAACAGCTTAAACAAAACATAGATAGTTTATATTGCAATTTGTCCGTCCGAAATATTTAAGTTATTGGTTGACAATAAAGATACATATTTATTGAAAAACCCTTTCAAATCCTCCATACAATTTCACTATGGCGGCCGCGCGCGCCGATTTGAATATGCGCCGCACGAGCTCTGTCATTATCTGTCTTACGCTCGGCGCAGTCTCAATAAATATCATTGAACACAAAAAGACGAAACCTTTTTGTGTTCAATGATACTTTCATACATTACAAGTCAAAACAAGTGAACACTGGTAAAAAGTATAAGTGACCAACAGACTGCAATGCAGAGGGTCTCGGGTTGGAACCCACGTCGCGCACCTCTGACTTTCGGAAGTTATATGACTTTTTGAAATTATGTGCGTATTAATTAATTGACAATTATCGCCTGCTCCGTGCCTCGGAGAGCACGTTAAGCCGTCGCGGCGTCGGTCCGGCTGCCATGAACATCTATGGCAGTCGTTATTGGGAGAGTGTCGACACAAAAGATCCCACTGGGTCGAAGTGTCGCCGGTCTGCACTGACTGGCCCCCACATAAGATACATATCCATACGACAATATTCATTTGGCATAACTGTTTAGGCACAATTTTAAGCATAATTACTATAAGAATAATATTTGTTAAGCATACTATTCCAAAAAATATTGTTTGCATTTAATAAAATACTTTTCGTATAAAAAATAAACATGTTGTCGGCATAGCACCCTAACCTGTTGTTACACTATGGTACCCATGTTATATTGGATGTAACTTTATGCCAATCAAAATTGGGCAAAAAGCATTATGTGCGGGACAAGTAAATAATGAATCATAATGTTTACATAATGATTAATCGTGTACTAAGTGAATAGTGAACTGATAAGACAGTACATAGTGTTACATGTTAGTATATAAGAATTATATAAGCGTATTCTTGTTAGAATTCGCTTCCTTTTGTAGTTTCATGTTTATTCTCATAAGATTCATGTTTGATTTGATCTTATCTGATTTGTTTGTATAGAATTCATAGTACTTAGGGGTAAGCAGTACAACTTATGTCTGTTTTAATGTTACATTTTATGACTTGTTATTGTATGTTTTATATTTTTCCTGTATAGCTTATGATATGTAAAAACTATAAACATATAATTTATAGTATATTATCATCGAAAATTGTAAAGAAAAACGCAAAATTGTAACGCGGCTCTCGTTAAAGTAAAGATTCGTTGCACTTAAGCTAACTGTACCGATTCCGACGCTTTGCTCCCATTGGTTGAAATTTTGTTTGATAATCGTCGACTAATCACAAGACCTACATTTTTTGGACCATTTCGCTATAAAAGAGGGGTCGGATTACGGGATCGGCACAGTCAGCGGCCAACAACCATAAGAAGAACACTCCGAATAAAGAGGATCTACAATCAAGAATATCTCCTGGCTTTTATTCTTCACCAGCCCAGCAAACGAATGCGCCTATACGGCACACATTAGCCTAAATGATATTTATGCCTACTGAAATAGTTTGCCTAAAAACAATTATGTCAAAGTTTTATTATGACGAAAAAAATATTCCTAACTCGTTATGCCAAATTAAATTAGGACTAAAGAAAAATATTAGAGACAAAATAGTCGGCCTCGATGCCGTAGTGGTTAGTGTAACTGGCTGCCACGTCTGAGGTCGCGGGTTCGATTCCCGCACAAGTCAAACATTTGTGTGCATGAACATGGATGTTTGTCTTGGTCTGGGTGTTTCTATGTATAATATGTATGTATTTACAAAAAAAAAGTATATATGTATGTTTATCCATTGTCTAGTACCCATAGTACAAGCTCTGCTTAGTTTGGGCTAGATGGTGTTGTGTGTATGTGTTAGAATATTATTATTATTATTATTATGTGAATGTTGCTGATTTGACATTCCGATGTATTTGAAAGTATTTATAAAAAAAAAAAGGGTTCGTGGGAGATATATTATATTATATATATTCTACCACATACACACAACACCATCTAGCCCAAACTAAGCAGAGCTTGTACTATGGATACTAGACAATGGATAAACATACGTATATACTTTTTTATTTTTTTATTTTTCATTTTAGAGGCTATGTAGTATTAAATATGCACATCATTTCGAAAAGTCAAACGTGCGTAGGTTGAACTCAAATCTCGTAAATTCCTACTGCTTGATACGTAACTATATATGTGTATCTACGTGTGTGTGAGAGCAGCGATAGCTCAGTGGGGAGACCAACAGACTGCAATGCAGAGGGTCTCGGGTTCGAACCCACGTCGCGTACCACTGACTTTCGGAAGTTATATGACTTTTCGAAATTATGTGCGTATTGATTGACAATTATCGCGTGCTCCGTGCTTTGGAGAGCACGTTAAGCCGTCGCGGCGTCGGTCCCGGCTGCCATGAACATCTATGGCAGTCGTTATTGGGAGAGTGTCGACACAAAAGATCCCAATGGGTCGAAGTGTCGCCGGTCTGCACTAACTGGCTCCCACATAAGATACATACATACATGTATGTGTACGAAAATGCTAGCGATATTGGTATTTGATACCAAAATATATTTGTACAAGGTGAATGCGTGACATTCGATTGAGCACATTCCGTACGTAGCTAGATACGACGCCCCACTGAAGTGTTTTTAGATCTAATTCATTGTCTGGTTAATGTACCAGCTTATTGATTACCTTTTACTAGATTTCACGACATTAATATATGCAGCGGTAACCCAATGGGAAACCGTAGTACTGCCACGCAGAGGTCTCGGGTTCAAACCCAAGGCGTGCATCTCTGACTTTTCGAAGTTATATGCGTATTAAATATCTAGCTGTTGACTGCGACTTTGTCCGTGTGGACTTTAATTTATTACCCAATACCTACTTTTAATTTGTTATCTAATTTTAATATATAAAACTACAACTAAAGAAATTAATAAGTCTAACTACACCTATATAGGTGTAGTTAGCTATATATTAAAAAAATACATATGATATCGCTGACTTTTTTGTAGATATTGATATGTTCTATAATACTGTAGAACATTTGTAGGCTCCCTGAGTTAATTTTACCATATTTATGTGATATTAATATATAAACTTTACTTTACACTTCACTACTTACATATTTTACATTACATATCTATTTACATATTACATTATTAATAAAACATTCCGTACATCCTGGCGATACCGGTTTGTCGATACACCAATATCGATAATGGGCTATCGACAAGGCCTAGACCCTATTACCACTCCTGAGTACATAGCGGTTATATTTTTACTAACCGCGCGTGCATGCGCAGAGGTCAAAACAGTGATTAAAGGACCACGACGCGGAGCGCTTGTCACTCGCTTATGTAAACGCCTATGTATCTTTCGCATTTCTTCCGCTATAAACATTATATCTTCTATATCCTAGTGCTTTTGACTTTGAACTGTATTCTGTGCTTGTGCTTGTGCGTGTCTATTCTACTCTTTAGTGCCTTTTGAACTTTAGTGTATGTGTCTACGGACCTGGACAATATATATGATGTAACCGTGAGTGGAGTCATTTTTATTCTATACACCCTAACGTAGCCACATTACCTACACTGGTGACCCCTATATTGAAGAACCATGTCAGTAGTAGACAAAGATTTTGAGGACGCACTGGTCCAACCACGCCCCGGCACTAGTGATGGGAAGAAGTCGACGGAGCATGTCGATGTTTTTAGAGTAGGCGTGCGAGTGCCGCCGTTTTGGGCAGAGGAGCCCGATATCTGGTTCGCTCAAGTTGAGGGCCAATTTGCAATTTCTGGCATTACTAACGACCTTACCAAGTTCAATTATGTCATTGGCCACCTCGACAACCAACACTCAAGAGAGGTCAAGGATGTCATCGTCAACCCACCGGCAACAAACAGATATGAAAAGCTCAAAACAGAGCTTATTAAAAGGCTTAGCGCGTCGAAAGAAAACAAAATTAAACAGCTGCTAATGCATGAAGAACTCGGAGATCGCAAGCCCTCCCAATTTCTGCGCCATCTCCGTAGTCTAGCAGGCCATAACGTCCCGGACGAATTTCTGAAGACGATTTGGATTAGTCGCCTCCCACATGGTATCCAGACTGTGCTTGCCGGTCAATCGACTACAGCTACGCTGGAAGACTTGGCGGATTTAGCTGATAGGGTGAATGACCTCGCCTCTTCAACGCCCAAGGTTGCTGCCGTGAATGAGATCCCTGGTTCTGTCATCAATGACCTGGTGAAGGAAGTTGCGGAATTACGGAAGCAGTTCCAGAAGCTGTCGTCAGAGAGAAGTAGCAGACCCCACTCGCGTTCTACCCGTCCTCGAGGCAACCGCAGTACTTCAAGGCAGCGGTCGCTATCTAATTACCGCAAGTTCCCGTTGTGCTGGTACCACAGCAATTTCGGCGAGAAGGCTGTGAAGTGTATCCGCCCGTGTGACTACAAGGCGGGAAACTCAAAGGGCGGTCGATAATGGCGGCTGACGATTGCCCTTCTACTTCAACTGGTCGCCTATTCGTCACGGACCGATCTTCGAAGACGCAGTTCCTGGTCGACACTGGTAGCGACCTCTGTGTCTTCCCAAGGTCGGCGGTGCGTGATCGTCGTTCTCGAACGAACTTTAGTTTATGTGCTGCGAACGGTTCCAATATTGCAACATTCGGTTATCTACATTTAGATTTAGATTTTGGTCTACGTAGAAGTTTTGTATGGCGTTTTATAGTAGCCGACGTCACAAAACCTATAATAGGTGTAGACTTTTTAAATTATTATAACCTTGTTGTAGACTGTAGGAATAAACGCTTAATAGATAATGTTACTTCTGTTACAGCCACTGCTTCTATAGCAAATTGTAAAGGCGTTTCCTCTGTAAAAGTGGTAACAGGTGTGACTCGGTTTCATAAGATCCTGGACGAGTTTCCCGAAATCACTCGACCAGCCGGTACGTACCACACTACACCTCACAACACAGTTCATCACATCCACACGACTCCAGGCCCGCCAGTTGCTTCACCACCCCGTCGTTTAGCGCCCGACAAACTTAAAATTGCCAAGGAAGAGTTCCAAGCCATGCTTTCTAATGGCACTGCTAGGCCTTCGAACAGTCCATGGTCCTCCCCGCTTCATTTAGCCCCGAAAAAGGATAATGGATGGCGTCCTTGCGGCGATTACCGCAAATTGAATGCCCGTACCGTACCTGATAGGTATCCGATTAGGCACATCCACGACTTTACCCACAGCATATCTGGCTGCTCTATTTTTTCAACATTAGATCTGGAAAAAGCTTATAATCAGATACCTGTCAGTGCGGACGACATTCCCAAGACAGCCATCACAACACCGTTTGGATTATTTGAATTCCCCTATATGACATTCGGTCTAAGGAACGCGGGTCAAACCTTCCAACGATTCGTTGACGAATTGACCAGGGGACTCGATAATGTCTACTGCTTCTTGGACGATTTTCTAGTGTACTCTGTCGACGAGGCCCAGCATGAGAAGCACCTACGTGAAGTCTTCAAAAGACTGAAAGACTACGGCATGCTGGTGAACACGTCCAAATGTGTTTTCGGCGCAAAAGAGGTAAAATTTTTAGGGTATAGCATTTCGGAGCAGGGTTGCAAACCTCTCGATGTAAAGGTGCAAGCGGTGAGAGATTTTCCCCTTCCCTTGAATGTGCGGCAGCTGAGAGCGTTTTTAGGGATGCTGAATTTTTATAGGAGATTTCTTCCCCAAGCAGCCCAAATTCAAGCACCTTTGCATGCATTGTTAGCAGGTTCAGTAAAAAGTTCCCAACCCGTCAATCTTACGGGAGATACGTTAGCAGCCTTTCAAGCTTGTAAGGATAGTCTATCTAACGCTGCCCTGTTAGCACATCCCGACTGCAGTGCCCAACTCGCGGTTGTTACAGATGCGTCTGATAAAGCACTTGGTGCAGTCTTGCAGCAGTTTAAAGATGGCGCATGGCAACCGTTAGCCTTCTTTTCAAGAAAACTGAGCCAGTCACAGGTAAAGTATTCGCCGTACGACAGGGAACTCCTCGCCATTTACGAGGCTATAAAATATTTCAGGCATATGCTCGAAGCCAGGTATTTCATTGTCTATACTGATCACAAACCGATAAGTTTTGCTTTCCACGATAGGAAACATAACTGTTCGCCGAGACAGTATAGACATTTAGATTTTATTTCCCAATTCACAACCGATATCCGACATATATCAGGCAAGGATAATGTGGTCGCCGATACATTGTCGCGTATCGAAGAATTGGCAGCGCCTGTAGACTTCGAGACATTAGCCCAAGGTCAAGATTGTGATTCCGAACTAAACAAGCTTCTAAGTGAAGGGTCATCACTTCACTTGCAGAAGCTCAACGTCCCTGGAAGTTTAGTACCCATATACTGCGACGTCAGTACCTCAACTTCCAGGCCCTTCGTTCCAAAACCTTTTCGAAAGCAGGTTTTTCATAGCCTGCATTCGCTTAGCCACCCCGGTGCTAATGCATCGGCCAGATTAATAGCCGAGCGGTTTGTGTGGCCGGGTGTGCGAAAGGATTGTAGGGACTGGGCGCGCACTTGCGTACAATGCCAACGTGCTAAAGTACATAGGCACGTATCTGCTCCCCTCAGTAACTTTAACCTTCCACGCGCTCGGTTCAAACAGATCCATATCGACCTGATCGGACCCCTTCCTCTTTCGCAGGGTTATCGTTACTGTTTGACGGCCGTAGATCGATTTTCACGATGGCCGGAAGCAGCACCGATTGAAGACATAACGGCAGAAACCGTTGCAAAAGCCTTGCTGTCGACCTGGATAGCCCGATTTGGTAGCCCGACAGTCATCACGACTGACCGTGGACGGCAATTTGAATCGGCTTTATTTTCATGTTTGTCTAAGCTGACCGGTTTCGAACATAAGAGGACAACAGCCTACCATCCGGCTTGCAACGGGTTAGTTGAGCGATTTCATCGCCAACTTAAAGCTGCCATAGTCTGCCATGCGAATGACAGGTGGACCGAGTCGTTGCCATGGGTTTTACTAGGTATAAGGACCGCATTCAAAGAAGACTTACAGGCTTCCTCAGCAGAGCTCGTCTATGGCGAGCCGCTGAGGCTTCCTGGTGAGTTCTTTGAGCCGGCGGTCAATGGTAGTACAGATTTATCAGACTTTTCTGCTAGACTCAGAAATTTCGTTGATAAATTGCGACCAGTGCCAGCCGCACGCCACGCTAAGCCTAAGGTTTTCGTCTTTAAAGAATTAGAAACTTGTGACTACGTTTTCCTCCGAGAAGACGCCTCACGAGGTTCGCTTCAACCTGCTTACTCTGGACCACATAAGGTTCTTGCCAGAGGAGATAAAGTTTTTAAAATTCTTTTTAATAATAGGGAGACGACAGTGACCATAAACCGCCTTAAACCTGCTTTTATTTTATCTATCCAGCATGAGAATCCCGATCCAGAAGATCCACAAAATTACATAACTCGATCTGGTCGTAGGGTTAGGTTTCCAAATTTTTATCGCCCTTGACGGTCTCTGGTGGGGGGTGGTGTAGGCTCCCTGAGTTAATTTTACCATATTTATGTGATATTAATATATAAACTTTACTTTACACTTCACTACTTACATATTTTACATTACATATCTATTTACATATTACATTATTAATAAAACATTCCGTACATCCTGGCGATACCGGTTTGTCGATACACCAATATCGATAATGGGCTATCGACAAGGCCTAGACCCTATTACCACTCCTGAGTACATAGCGGTTATATTTTTACTAACCGCGCGTGCATGCGCAGAGGTCAAAACAGTGATTAAAGGACCACGACGCGGAGCGCTTGTCACTCGCTTATGTAAACGCCTATGTATCTTTCGCATTTCTTCCGCTATAAACATTATATCTTCTATATCCTAGTGCTTTTGACTTTGAACTGTATTCTGTGCTTGTGCTTGTGCGTGTCTATTCTACTCTTTAGTGCCTTTTGAACTTTAGTGTATGTGTCTACGGACCTGGACAATATATATGATGTAACCGTGAGTGGAGTCATTTTTATTCTATACACCCTAACGTAGCCACATTACCTACACATTTTTTTGTTGTATCATCTATAGTTTCCGCAGCGCACGCGATGACAGATTTTTTATGACAAATTTTTTTACGCCTTGGGTTATATTATTGCAGTTTTATTAAGAATAACTATTTTTTTTGTAAATGTAATATAGCCTATGTCACTCAGTGAAGATGCTTTCTAATGGTGAAAGAATTTTTGAAATCGGTCCAGTAGTTTTTGTGTGAAAATATTACAAACATACATACAAAAACACAAATGTTTCCTCTTTATAATATTAGTTTAGATTACTTATCGCTTGCTTTAACGGTGAAAGAAAACATCGTGAAGAAACCTGCATGTCTGAGAGTTCTACATAATGTTCTCGAAGATATGTGAAGTTGCCCAACCCGCACTGGGCCATCGTGGTGGACTATAGCCTAACCCTTCTCACACTGAGAAGATGCCCGTGCCCAGCAGTGGGACAGTTAAATACAGGGCTGATATTAATATATTACTATTGAACTTTAATAATTCTTAAGCTAATTATATTAATAAATCCAACGACGCCCGACGTTTAAGTCTCCCCGTAAACATGGCTGCTGAATGGGCCGGCTCGACCGGGGAAGGACTACCCTCTCACAGAATATCGACGTAAAATAACAGTATTCCTACTGTTGTGTTTCGTTCGGTAAGTGAGAGTGCCGGAGGCCCAATCACACCCTTTCCCCCATACCCGCTCCTTCTCCTTTCCAATTCCTTTCCTAAAGGGTCGGCAACGCGCAAGTGATGCCTCTGGTGTTGCAGGCGTCCATAGGCTACGGTGACCACTTACCATCAGGTGGGCCGTATGCTTGTTTGCCACATTAGTTGTATAAAAAAACCTTTATAATATAATTAGCTTAAAAAGTATTAAACTTCAATAGTAGTGAAACAGTTTCAAAATTTCGTAATACAATTTCAAATAAACAACGCGATAAAAACCGTATATAACCGTATATAAGCTGTTTAATTTCAATAAATAACATTCGCGTAAGCGTAAGACAGTATTAGAAATATGATTTTGTTTGTTTGTTACCCGATCATCATCATCATATATATTCTTCAAAAGCATCACTAGAACATTAAATTTACACAGAGGGAGCTTTCGATACATACGCTAATGGATTCGCGCCAGAAATCTCGATAAACTAATCAAAACATAGAGAAGACATTCCAACGCTCACACAGTCATGTCAAAAAACGTATGTAAACTTATTATACTTCAAATAATAGGGGTTCAAATATGAAGTTGCCGGTTTGTATGAAGAAAATCGGTAAAGTTTAAATTCTAATTCCTAAACGGCCTCGATGGCGTAGTGGTTAGTTTAACCGACTGCCACGCCTGAGGTAGCGTTATCGATTCCCGTACAAGTCAAACATTTGTGTGCATGAACATGGATGTTTGTTTTGGTCTGGGTGTTTCTATGTATAATATGTATGTATTTACCAAAAAAAAGTATATATGTATGTTTATCCATTGTCACAATTTTTTGTCCCGTGTGGGTATCAAACCCACAGCACCTGCGCAGTAATGAGACAATCACTTAAACCACTATCAAAGCTACATCATCATCAAGTCTCATCATCATATTGTCAGTGCTGAGATTCTTTATCAGTTATCACTTTATCAGACTGCTGACCAAAAATGGTGTCGGTGTGCCGCTGTTGGCGTGACGTGGGTTCGAACTCGAGACCTCTGCGTGGCAGTCCAACGGTTTCCCACTAGGCTATCACTGTTAAAATCAATAATAGTAGTGTCACATAAATAGAAATTTATAATATTATAATTAGGATGTATGAACCGGTTTCGAACCCAATATAACAGTAAACATTGCCAAATTACGACAATAAATCTGAACCATTGACTTAATTGTTAAATTCTCTTTAAATACAGCGATTACTCCTAAAACTGTCTCTGTGTTGCAGCGGTAATGTATACGACTGCTGTGCATGAGGTCTCGGGTTCGAATCCCGGGTCAGGCCTACAAAGAGTTATTGGGTTTTTCTGTTAAGAAATCTCAGTAACAGCACGGAATTACGAAGTTAGTGGACCCCATATTTCGAAAAGCACGTATAGCCGTTGATCCTGCGCCTGATGTCTCTCCGGTCGTGTCGGTGACGTCCCATCGCACTACGAGAGTGAGGGAACAGAGAGTGCACTTGTGTTTGCGCACATACTTGAGCACTATAATCAGTGACGTAGCGTGGGTGTCAGCCGCCTGGGGCAGAAGAATATTTTACCGCCCTCTTATTTAGGTCTTCAATTTAAAAGACAGAAGAAGAGAGGAAGAAGAAATTTTAAAGAACTTTTCGGCAAGAACAGTCCTCATTATTCTGTACCTATTGTTGGTAGATCTGCCCATTCCTTTCGCTCGTCATCAAAATTATTTAAAAGATATTATTATTGTTACGCCCAGTGACATCTCTCAGTATTGTGCGAAAGACTCGGCAGTTCCGTCTAATAATTTATTACACCGCCATCTATTGACATCTTACAGAACTACGTAGTGTGCGTACGCGAAGAGTATAGAGAACGCTGGCACTTTCTCGAACCATCGTACTGTTTACATACCGGGTATAGCGTTACTAAAAAACTCTAGAAACGCTTTACCCGCGTATAAATAGAGCGCACGCGCACCGCCGAGTCAGTTTACAATCGTAAGCGGTCAAGTGTTCATCGAAGCGAACGGAAGCGGAAATACTACGGAGTTTGAAGCAGTTACAGTGGAAAAGTGCAGTATAGTGTTGCTGTGTTTTAAGTTTAATTGTGTGTTTGAATAAAACGTGTTTTAGTCGGTAATATTGTTTGCATTCTTATCCGTCGAACCCAGGACATAACATTATTATATATTGTGAAATTTTACCTCCCCCTAAAAGTGTCGCACGTGGCGGGCCGCCCCTGCCGCCCATCTACGCTACGCCACTGTCTAGGTATAATATCTCCTGCGCAGATGGCCAGTCTCCGTTAAGATTAGCTATCGTGACCGGAATTCAGTCTGAAAACCGTTAATTGAGAGCTCGGTTTTTATAATATTTGTAAACAAATCTGGTTTTGTAAACTAATTAGACAGCGTCGCTTGCGTAGTGACAGCTCGACATTCGGCAATGTGATTAGGTTACTATGAGTCTAGGACTGTGTTTAGCAGACGACAAGATGGGACTTAAAAAGCAAAACTGCACCTTAAAAGTAGAAAGAGTAAAATTTCAAAAAACTTTTCTTATCGTACGTTATAAAAGCTGTATTTCTGTGTATCTTATCTTATCTTATGTGGGGGCCAGTCAGTGCAGACCGGCGACACTTCGACCCAGTGGGATCTTTTGTGTCGACTCTCTCCCAATAACGACTGCCATAGATGTTCATGGCAGCCGGGACCGACGCCGCGACGGCTTAACGTGCTTTCCGAGGCACGGAGCAGGCGATAATCGTCAATCAATACGCACATAATTTCGAAAAGTCATATAACTTCCGAAAGTCAGAGGTGCGCGACGTGGGTTCGAATCCGAGACCCTCTGCATTGCTAATCTTCTCTGTGTCGTTCCAATTTTAGTATATGTACTGCCGAAGCAAGTACTACTTCTGTGTAAAAGATGTTTCTTCCAAATCTGAGATAGTTCTGTTGTTAAAAGAGATAAAATTAACACGTTGTGATGTAATCAGTATTTAAGAGCAGATGAACAAGAGAGATAGCTACAAATCCCCAGCGCCCACACTTTCACATGCTCAAAATAAAAATAATAATTGAATGCTCATTTCACAAGAATATACATTTTGAATGCTGTTTGATGTTGCTTTCAAAATAACGAACAAAATCAGACATAGACAACCACTCTATTAACAGAGACTAAAATACAACTTGACAGTATTTACCAACAATGAAATATTATTGTTAATAAATCAAAAACAATCTCAGTCGCTCATTAAAAACACTTGCAATAAAATACAATTATTTGACACACAGTTTCCTCTCGTCACCATTTTGTCAATATTAGTCACACTAAGCTGCACACTTTAGTGCCTGTGCGTAATTTTGACGTAAAAGTTTGAGTCATCGTCCATGGCCGCCAAAATGCATTCGTAACGTCTAGAAATTTAAATAAAAGTCAAAGATTCGGGAAATGGCGCGTAAAATTTCACTTCACACGTTTTAGAGATATTTATATTTCGGATTGTAGACTAAATTTACGCGTTTGCCGATTATGTTCATTCCTCTTTAATTTATTATTAAATTTTGATATTCATGTTATTATTATGGGACTGGACACTTGCCCGGTAGACGGCGATAGGCTCCTTATTTCGTAAAACTATTGACTTTTAGATTTTACGGAAACCATTTTGTTCAATATTAAGTCTTTACCTGTGAAATTGTCATTTATGTCCAACATTTAATTTCATGGTTTCTGTACAAAATGCAATGGTTGTTTTAAAAATACATTTATATTTCGAAAATAATACTATATAATTATATAATATTATTATTGACGCGTACGCAACCGTTCAGCTTTCCGCGTCTATTCAGCTTTTGCGGCAAATAGGCATAAAATAAGGACAGGTGTGTTTTTATCATGCGAATGCTATAGATGGGCGGCGCAGTAATCTTAATGTGAGTGAACTGGGATAACTCAAAAGGACTTAACTCAAAAACTACTCCACCGATTAAAAAAAAATTCTTTCGTCAATATAATGCTGTATTATCACCGAGAAACAGACTTTATTTTTTAAAGAAAAGTACTGTTACTAACATAGCATAACCTGCTTTTACGCGACCGAAGCCGCGAGCAGAAGCTAGTGTGAAATATTCTCACTAATCTGTATAATAAATAATATTTATACACAGACAGATACAAATGAAATTCAAGACAGAAATTCGTGTCCGATGTTTCACAGATTTCAGCGTCGTTCATATTAATATCAAAGCGCTCAAAATAGGCGGCCTCGATGGCGTAGTGGTTAGTGTAACCGACTGCCACGCCTGAAGTCGCGGGTTCGATTCCCGCACAAGTCAAACATTTCTGTGTATGAACATGAATGTTTGTCTTGGTCTGGGTGTTTCTATGTATAACATGTATATGTTAACAAAAAAAAAGTATATATGTATGTTTATCCATTGTCTAGTACCCATAGTACAAGCTCTGCTTAGTTTGGGCTAGATGGTGTTGTGTGTATGTGGTAGAATATTATTATTATACAGGCTGAATGGTAAAAGCCTGGACATATTGAAGGAGGGTATTCAAGACTTGATTCTGGATACGAATATTTAAAAAAAATAGGTATATAGGTACTTAAAATTTTACCTGGTTATCCAATAAAAACTTTATGTGCCCCACGCTACCGCACCCCGCACTTTCCCGAATTTGCACCCCTGCCCGTCCTTTTCTTATCAAAGGTCATTAGCCTCCGACAGCTGTGTGCGACGCGCGCAGTATCCACATTTTCTGGATATTTCATACAAATTTTCATAAAGGTTTTCTTTGCAAGTTACACTGATATTATTATTTATTTTTTTATACATTACGTCTGACCATAAATTATCATGTCCTTAAGTATGAACAATGTTTAACCAGTCACATTGTATATTCAGAACTTATTTACAAAAAAAGGGCTTTCGGCACACACTATGCTATACATTTCTTTATATATTACTAGACTTTGCCCGCGGCTTCGCTTGCGTAAATGTAGGTTAGATTAGGTTCCATTACTAGGTCTAAAATTAGAGTGACAAAATGGGTAGGGTAGTTTCGTGTAGGGGTCCGTCGTTTGCCGCCACCCGGGCCGTAACCTCAGTGGGGTCTAGCGATGCAACGATATATCGAATATTCGATAATAACGATAATATCGACCCTAAAATTACCCTAAAATATATTTTTATCGATATCTAATCATCATCGATACGATATTATCATATCGACAAGAAATTAAGTATCGATATCGAACTATATATCGAATATTCGATAATATCGACCCTAAAATATCGATATTTTAATCGATATCTAACCATACGGTATATCGATATTTCTTATTTGCTTCTTATTTACCCACTTCTGCTACTAACTTGAAAGTTCTGAATTATCGATAATATCGCATTGAAACTGTCGATATTATCGATCATCGATATTTTCAGGCCTTCGAAATAAATATCGATATGTATATAGATATTTATTATTTGCTTCTTATTAACCCACTTCTACTACTAACTTGAAAGTTCTGAATTATCGATAATATCGCATTGAAACTGTCGATATTATCGATCATCGATATTTTCAGGCCTTCGATATAAATATCAATATTAATATTGATATTTTCGTCTCCTTGCAACCCTAGTGGGGTCGCGACTGCATGTGAAAGTGATTCGCGCGACTCGCCGACCCTGGTTATGTCGAGAAACACCGTGGTAGGTTTAGTCGATATGACCGGAATGTCGCCATCTTTGAGGCGCTCATATCCAGTTGCACTCACTGGTCGGTAAACGATTAGCGAGGTTAAGCAACGTTGGGTGCGGTCAGTCTATAGATGGGTGACCGCTTAGTAGTATTTCATCTGAGCGTCTCCGTGCTTCGGAGGGCACGTAAAAAGTCGGTCCCGGTTGTTGCCAATTTGACAGCAGTCGTTAAGCCATGTCAGAGGCCTACGGGCGGCTTGAACAACTCTTGACAACAGGTTGGCCACTAACTACACGAAAAGAAAGAAGAAAAGAAAGAAAGAAAGCCATCTTTGCCCTGGTGAGTCCGACATAACCACTCCGTTCGCCGCGGGAGGGGTATGCGTCAAGGCAAAAAAATGGTTAGATTAGTAACAGTATTTTTTTCTGGCTGGAAGGTACTCTATGTCCTTTTCTGTACCCCTGACAACGTGCATGCGAAGTTTCATGATGATCGGTCTAGTAGTTAAGGTGTAGAAGCGTAACAAACAAACTCACATTCGCATTTAGAATATTAGTTAGGATTATAAACACCGGATGAGACTGATTGACATAACATGTCATCAAAATCATTAGAAACAAGGTTAACAATATTAGTTAAAACAAATTATGACATATTTCTTCAGTAACCGAAGTTAATCAAATCTAATTGCCAATAAATTTCTCCATAAAATTGTTTTCCGACATTATTTACGACTGCATTTATAATCTGTGGCGTAATGTCGCTCGTGGATAATAAAAAAAAATAAAAATAACCACAAACCGCCGCCATTTTGGAACCTAATTTATGATATGACGTTCGTACACTATAAATATAAAATTTGGTTTTCTAGAAAGTTCGGCGTTCACTTTGTTTTATTCAATTAATATTTCAACGCGCTTTTCATTTTTATGGAGTGCTTATGTGTTTGATCTTTGAAGTACATAAGTAGTAGGTATACTTCATATTCATTTATTCAATAACAATTTTTACATCGTGTTTGAAAATTATTACATAAAAATTATAAAAACTACAGAATGGCATTATAAATTCAAATCATTAAATTATTTAAGATAAACAGTCACTTACTCATATTATGGATATATTATATTACATTATTAAATCAGAAAGAAAAAAAAAAAAAAAAAAAGATGTCAATGACACATTATTTATAAATCATCAACTGAGTAGTAACACCCCTTCAAAAGAAATGTTTTTAGTTTGTTTTGAAACTCGGACTTGTACAATAATGTTTTTAGTTCGATAGGTAATTTATTAAACAACTTGATCGATCTATGAGAAGTACTATGCTTAACAATATTCAGATGAGGAACAGTTTTAGACTGAAAGTCTTTCCTTCTCGTATTCTCCCTTGTTACTCTATCTTCTTGCGTTTCATATTCAGATATGTGTTTTGCAAAATTGGTGAGCAATACCAGAATATACAAACTCGGTACAGTCAGTATCTCTAAATCTTGGAAGTATTTTCTGCAAGATACATCTTGTCTAATACAAACTATAGTTCTAATTGCCCTTTTTTGTAGTATGAACGCCCTTTGGATATTATAGTCATAGCTCCCTCCCCAGAACATAATACTATATCTAAGTTTGGACTCTATTAGAGCAAAATAGACTTGCCGAAGATGTGAAACACCGACTACGTTACGCAGACTTCTCAAAACATAACAAGCCGAGCTAATGGACCCTTCCAGAATAGTAAGTTCTTGTTTCCAGTTAAGATGTTCATCAACGTGAACACCGAGGCATCTAGCCGAATGTACTGAGCTGACACTCTCGCCGTTAGTAACACAACATATATTGTCTTTCTTTTTTGCCGTAGACCGGAACAGCATGACATTTGTTTTGCTAGGATTTACATTGAGACCGTTAAATGTAAACCAATCATGAAAAATCTGTAAAGCAGCATTGATTTTTACGTTAAGACCATCAGTGTCATTGGCCGAGACAATGGCATTAGTGTCGTCAGCAAACATTATTAATTTTGCGGTGCCCATTGATAATTTAGTTACGTAATTAACTAGATCATTGATGAAAATAATAAAAAATAATGGACCCAAAACTGAACCTTGGGGAACACCACGTCTCATCTCAGTCATTTTAGATGTATATGGTTTCTCCCATCTACTTCTGTCTTTGCTGTGACACTGTTTGTCCACTGTTTTAACCTCCACAAACATTTTTCTATTTTGCAAGTATGATTCAAGCAGTTGAAACACTTTGCCCCTAACACCATAGTGATCTAACTTTTTTAGCAGTACTTCATGACTAACGGTATCGAATGCAGAGCTTAAGTCTATGAATAAACCTGCTACCTTCCTCCTTTCATTCAAGCAATCAACAACATCCTTTAACATAGCTTCTATCGCATCTTGTGTGCCAACATTATTTTGAAAACCAAATTGTCGCTGATTTAAGACTTTGTTAATGTTTAAATGCCCAGTGAGCCTAGTTTTTATTAGCTTTTCAAATACTTTTGACAACGTTGGTAGCAGAGAAATAGGCCTGTAGTTGTTAGAGTCATTCTTAGCCCCCTTTTTATAGACAGGAATAATTTTAGCCGTCTTAAACTGCTCTGGGAAGGTACCCTGGTCATAACATTTGTTATAAAATATACTCAGTGGCTCTGCTAATATATCAATATTATTCTTGATCACTGTTATGGGGACTTCGTCAAAACCACATGAGAATTTGTGCTCCATTTTGGAGACCAACTTAAAAATTTCTCTTGGAGTTATAGGGTCCCATTTCAGATCACTAACAACTCTATTTGTACACGCTTCCAGAATTTCAATTGCTATGTCTGATTGTAAAGGTGTAAATTTAAAATTGCGACCGAATTGTTCTGCAAAAATGCTGACTACCTTAGTTGGATCATTTATTACTTGATTATCAATTTTCAGAGTTAAGTTTTCTTTGACACATTGTACATTATTTCTGTGTTTATTGACAATTTTCCATATATCCCTTGGTACATTTTTAGACTTAGTGATCTCGTTTTGTACAGCCAATCTTTTAGCCGCCTTTATTACCTTTTTGTACGTTCTGATATATTTTTTACTGTAGTTTATAATACTAGGGTCATTATTACAACTTTTACTAACTGTCAAAAAACGTTTCATCTTACTAGAAACCTTAACTCCCTTTGTAAGCCAGGGTAAATTAGTTTGTAAATTCATACGAACCTGCGTTCGTCTTTTTTTGAACGTTTGTCGAAAAATAACATCAAATTGTTTGATAAACGTGTTTATGCCTATATTATTCCAATTCCTATTTATAAGCTCTAGCCTGAATTTACTAGCGTTACTTTTGGTAAACAATCTTTTTGCGACATAGAGAACATTGTGCCTGTTGTTTACGGGTAGTTTATTGTTTACTTTTAAGTTACATATCAGTCCCGCGTGACCATCAGCCAGGCCATTATGGTCCACCTCAAAGCTTTGGAAGCAGGTTTCTGGCAAATTAGTAAATATATTGTCGATACAGGAAATTGACTCGTTGCGAATAAACGTAGTAGAGTCAGTAAGTGGCCTGAAATTATAGCATTTCAGTAGATTGATCAAGTCATTACTTTTTTTATTATCTGTTAAAAGGTCTATATTGAAATCGCCGCAGATACAACTGTCTTCATTAAAAAGGTGTTCTAATAGTTTTTCTAGTCTCTGCATAAAACATTCAAGATTTTTGTCATATGGACTACGATAGCAGCAAAAAACACTTATACCAGTTAAGACATCTTTAACACCACTTAACTCAAAACTCTCCATTTTGTAGAGCTTTTTTACTATAGGCAGTTCTATACAGTCTCTATTATTACGAGCAAAAATAATGGAACCACCTCTTAGCTTATTTACTACTTCTAATGAATAGATAAAATACCCTTTGCCAAAATATCGTGTAGGAGTTTTAAAACTAAATAATGTTAAGTACTATTGGTTGAATAATGTTACTATTGAATCGAAGATTTCTAATATAATATGAGGCCTGTATTAAACTGTCCCACTGCTGGGCACGGGCCTCTTCTCTGTGTGAGGAGAGTCAGGCTAAAATCCACCACGCTGGCCCAGTGCGGGTTGGCAGACTTCACATATATTTAAGAACATTGTGGAGAACTCTCAGACATGCAGGTTTCTTACAACATTTTCCTTCACCGTTAAAGCAAGCGATAATTAGCTATTTAATACGCATATAACTTCGAAAGGTCAGACGCTTTGCACGTTAGAGAAGATGTGGCAGCACTGTTGCGATCACGTCAACACGCAGCCAACTTCGCGTGCTACGACAGAACCTATTTAAATGAAGGCGCCCTATATTCGACGGGAATCATTTTACCGTCGACGATTCTCGGCGTTCCTCGCTAGGAACTGTCATTCGTTTCGTGCAAGACATTCGTGTTAATTTATTGTGAAGACAATAAAAGTGATTAGTGTGCATTTATTGTTTCACTTTACTCGACCACCCTATTGTACGCCCGCATTATGTCTATCGATGGAGTTACTGAGGCACTCTATATCCAACATATAGATATGTCAGCATATGTTTCAATGTTCGCTGCACTTATCTCTCAATCTTGTATAAACGCATCAACATTGACTTGAAAGCTTCAAGCGGATATATGTTCACAATGTTATTGAGCACAGACATATGATTGCATATGGCAGCTTGTCTATATATATAAAAGGATTAACTGACTGATATATTATGAACGCACAATCCAATCCCCTGGGTCTAAAAACTAACGGCAATATTTATCGAACATCCAACATTATATGCATAAGAACGCTATCGGCCTAGTAACAATGCTGTATTTAATAAAGGTTTATATAATCAAGATATCTTACAATGCTTTTATTAAGTATTAAAGATATTTTTTATGAAAAAGACTGCTATAATTTTTCCTTAAACATCGTAATCCTAATTAATATTATAAATGCGAACGTGGGTATGTTTATTTGTTAAACTTTCACGCCTTAACGTTAAGGCCTGCACGTTAAGCCGTCTGTCCCGGCAGCCATGAACATCTATGGCAGTCGTTATTGGGAGAGTGTCGACACAAAAGATCCCACTGGGTCGAAGTGTCGCCGGTCTGCACTGACTGGCCCCCACATAAGATAAGATAAGATGGTGAAGCCACTGGCCACCACTCTGGCCCGTGCTCCTGCGGCTTATTGGTGGCTTCGCACGAATCTGTTCGCACGTAATGTGCGAAACAGCACCTTTTAAAAATAATAGTTTAAGTGTCGATTCGCACACATCCATACCATTTGAGTGCGAAACGAACCGATGTAAAAAGGTGTGCGAATCGGTACCTACCTAAAATACATATTTTATTTTAAGAAAGTGACTTGTCGAGCCGTGCCCGCTTTTTTGTCCCGTATAGACCCACAACATTCAGCGCAATGGCATTGGCAAGCCGACCACTTAAACCATTACGCCATCCGTGCAGGGTAAAACATATATTTTGAAAGAACCACGGTTTACAACACAGGAAAATAATAATAAGATGTCAATAACAAAACTGGGTTAATTATCAATCCGCAAGGAAATTTATATTATTATTTATTAATCTCAATTTGCAAGTCGCAGCTTTCCCGCGCTAACCAATACCACAGATTATACATAAAACTCTATATTAAAATTATTAATGTAGGTACGTCAGATCAATAATCAGGCGGCTAATGTTGCCAGTTTAATTTAAGTCTAAAATTTACCTATTGGTATTATACAGGTGTCCAGTAATTAATGGATAACCTTGAAATGTCTTATAGTAGAACTGATAGCCTTTCAGAAAAGAAATATGAAAAATAATTTATCCTAACTGATATAAATGTTTTTTTTTTAAATTACCATATTTAACTTTCTTGTACACTACGACCATAAATGAATGAATTCCATCGGTTTTTTGTTGTATTACTTATTATTAAACACTAATCATTATGCTAATAGATAGACAGTCAAAAATATGACTAGATATTGCACTTTTTTAATTGTTATTATTTTTCATTCGGACGTACGGCCATCAGTATACGGCCATAAGACATTTCAAGGTTATCCATTAATTACCGGACATTCTGTATATTATTAAGATAGACTGATTATAAATTAGTACAATTATTTATAGAAAGCTTACAATTTCGAAGGTAAAATTACTATAATTAAATTTGAAATGACGGCAACGTGTGTATTTGACAAATTTGGCGGTATTTTCGCGTTTTGGACAGGCGCTGGATGATCGTAATGAATCACAAAGATTATGTCGGACGATTTACCGAAGTAGGTTGAGTGCCAACATATATACATCCTAATCCTAACTAATATTATAAATGCGGATGTGAGTCTGTTTGTTATGCTTTCACGCCTTAACTACTCGACCGATCATAATAAAATTGCGCATACACGTTGTCAGGGGTACAGAAAAGGTCATAGGATAACCTTCATCCAGAAAAAGTACTGTTCCCGAGCAAGCAAATACATGGGCAAAAGTTAGTAGATACTATCTAAGTTTTACACCACGCATTTCAATTTCATTTATTTATTTAAAAACAACTTTACATTGTGTGTAAATATACAATAATATTAGTAGAAACAATAATTTGAATAAAAACAACATTCAATAAACAACAATATTTCTATTTAAACTCAAAACCAAAGACAAAACCTACATTTTTCTATTGACTTTTTATGCAACACTCTTCTTTTTATATCCTAGATAAAAAAAATATTTTGTTTTTCGTGGACATTTTGAACGGAGTTTTGCTATGTCATAACAACAATGCAATATAACTTTAAAGATAACTTTTTTGTTTAAACCGTTTATTTTCTAAGGTAAGTAAGTAGTCTATATAATTATATTCTTAATAATAAATTCTTATCAATAAACTTTTATAGAATTTGTATTTAAAGTAACAGCGTTCAGTGTCTGCCCGTATTCATTGTATCAATCCGCCATAGTTACATGATGGTTGATGTTTTTTTTAATTTAAGGCAAACCATAGTGGCCTGAATACAAGCATACACACATGATAAAACCATTGGTCTCAAATTAGACTATCATCGATAGGATTAATTAGGATTAGATAAATTAGCATATTATATCGATTTTCTTCAAACAAAGCGGCAACTTATTATTTAGATCCCTATGATTTGTTTTTTCTTTTTTTTACCTGGGGTAATGCATAACGCATACCCCTCCGCGGGGGCGGGTGGAGGGGTTATGTCGGACTCGCCGGGTAACAGAAAGATGTTAAAAAGATAATATACCTCCCGGAATACCGACTAAACCTACCACGGTGTTCCTCGACAAAACCACTATCGACGGGGCCGCGCGAATCACTTGCATATGTGGTCGCGACCCCGCCGAGGTTTCGGCCCGCCGTATGAAACGGCAGGCCACTACACGAACAGACCTACCCAAAGGCACTTCTCACAAATTATCCCTACTGTCCCCCCTAGAGGGGAGACGGACTCGACACAGAGGCGCGCGTGGGAACACGCACGCCGCCTCTCGGACCTGATGCTGAACGGATGGCGGGCAGGCCCACAAAGCCCGCCACCCCCAGGTCAATCCTCAGGGTGGCTGGAGGTCATCTCGCGCCCTCCGGCGCCCGGTTCTGCGGTTGGGGAGAGGGTTTAAACACTCCCTCTCCCGCTCCGCCGCCTCCTAGATGGAAATGACTTCCTCACAAAAGGAGGTGACGACGTTCCACGACCTCTCACTCCGGACCATAGACTGAACTACGGCCGGGAGCAAGAGGGCAACCAATCCGACTGCCGCGATCAACTCACGGCGCTGCGATGCCCAGGCGGGGCAATCCGCCAAAGTGTGCAGCGCCGTGTCCACAACAACGTCGCGGCAGTCGCCGAAGTGGTGACAACCGGGCGTCTTTTGCCGGCGTATACGACACAGGAACTGGCCAAAACAACCGTGGCCAGTCATTACCTGTGTCAGCCGGAAGGTGAGGGCGCCATGCCGCCTCTGCAACCACTCCTCAAACACGGGACTTACCGCCACGATCGTGGCGTGCCCGGCACTGGGGTGCCTATTATTTGATTTGGTTTGATTCGACATAACTGTAACCATCCGTTCGGAAATGATCAGTTATTACTCATTTCAGAACGGTGTCTAGTTTTTTTATGCTCTAATATTTTTGGCGGTAATAAGTATTGTTACGTGACAGGCTATTATTTATTTTATCGTTGCTCTTGTTAGACATTATGTTTTTATGAAACAGTCGCGGATAGGTATTAAATATTTTAATGTTTGTTTGTCTGCAGAATGACATATAAATGGCGGTATGTGATATATCTATAGAATGTTTGCAAGTTTGTCTATGGTTTATCAGGCCAAGTTTATTTTGAACTTTCTTTTTAAAAGACAACTCTAGGGCTAGGAACATATCCAGTGCCTCGGACTTTATAAACATTCAAACAACGGGCATAATTAGCACCTAGACTCAGAACAATTGGGGATTGAACAAGCAACACTTGGAGCAGTGGCAATGGGGAATCGATTTAAACTATCACCACCGATATACCAACCGTGTAATCAATCTAAATTAAATCTTTAATCTCAGACAGCACTACATTTTCGAGGGCTTTTCTTATAATAACACTAAATTGTACAAAATATTACAGCTCATTTCTGTCAAATTACATACAGCTTCCTCAGTGAGTCTCGTTTAGAAATGATATCTGATTCTTTCGCTCTCTCTCCAGTAGTATTTATGTCTTATTATTTCGTAGCACGGTGATAATGTTTTTTTTTTTCATTTGTGTATGACACACGTGTGCGGCAAAGGCACTGACTATAGATATTGGAAACACGTTTGCGTGTAAAAGGCACAGGCGAATAGTTATTTTTCTACACTTATATGTGTTAGAGGCACGGGATCTAAATACTGTGTGGATGGCACAGGCCAAAAAATAAGAGGCTGCGAATGGGTTAATCTATAAGTAACTTAAAAACGCGATATCGAGAGGTCACCGAGTCAGTCATAATGTTGTTTAAGTATCAACTAGAGCAGTGGTTCCTAAACTTTTAAAATGACGGAACACTCACCAAATACCTTTAATCATACTCAATTACCCATATCAAATGATTACAAATCAAAGACACTTTTTTTTATACAACTACGGTAGCAAACAAGCTTTCGGTAACCACGGCACGACCAAGGTACGGCCCACCTGATGGTAAGTGGTCACCGTAGTCTATGGACGCCTGCAACACCAGAGGCATCACTTGCGCGTTGCCGACCCTTTAGGAAAGGAAGTGGGAAGGAGAACGAGCGGGAAGGGGAAAAGAGGGTAATTGGACCTTCGGCACTCTCACTCACCGAACGAAACACAACAGTAGGAATACTGCTATTTCACGTCGATTTTCTGTGAGAGGGTAGTCCTTCCCCGGTCAAGCCGGCTGGACTGTAATTTAAATCGGAACAAACACTTTACTTCTCATCACATATTTTGCGCTATTTCAAAACAATATTTGTACTTAACTGTGGTGTTATTTAACAGTCAAAAATAAATTAATAATAAATTTCGCGTAGTCCTAGTGAACCTAGGTGCCGCGGAACCCACTTTAGGAATCGGTCGACTAGCATGTGCTGATATTGTTAAGTCGATAAAAAGGAAATGCTGTATCTTAGTAAAACTAATGTATACGAATTTATTTGTCGCGTTTTATTGTATAGAGGTTATTATCTGACGCTTAAATATGACCACATGTTTCTGTTATATACCTATATACACTTGTATCTTGTATCTTATGTGGGGGCCAGTCAGTGCAGACCGGCGACACTTCGACCCAGTGGGATCTTTTGTGTCGATACTCTCCCAATAACGACTGCCATAGATATTCATGGCAGCCGGGACCAACGGCTTAACGTGCTCTCCGAGGCACGGAGCAGGCGATAATTGTCAATTAATACGCACATAATTTCGAAAAGTCATATAACTTCTGAAAGTCAGAGTGGCGACGTGGGTTCGAACACAAGACCCTCTGCATTGCAGTCTGTTGGTCTCCCCAGTGAGCTATTGCTGCTCTATATACATTTAGTTAAGAATCCATAGACTTAGAATATTTTCGCTACGCTCATAAGAATCAGTATTTGTTTTGACATTCTAAATATCATAACCAGAAATCACAAAACATACTAGCTCTATTTTTATCTATGTTTTCTTTTTTGTGTTAGTTTAATATTTTTATTTTGTACTAACTTTTGACCACGGTATCGCTCGCATAAAAGTAGGCTAGGTTATGTTATTAACAGTCCTTTTAAAATAAAATAACCTATGTTACTCGGTGATAATATAGCTTTCTAATATTTAAAAATTTTTTTAAATCGGTTACGTAGTTTTGTGTTAAATCTATGCAAACAAACAAAAAATCAAATCTTTCCCCTTTATAATCTTAATATAGAAGTAAAGATTTGTACGCCAATTAAATGGTAAAACGTGAACATAAATAAATATAAAATATCAACATCTTACATTTCAAATTTTGTAACTGTATGTAACTCATGTTTTTACAAATGAATGGTTATTATTATTTTCTTGTAGAAAAAAATATACACGTGTCTATGACAACTACACGCAAGACAAATATGACACTTATATTATTGAACTGACAGTGCGTTGCGCTTGGCGCCGTCTTTCACTCGACACAAATGTTATTATTATTTCTTGCGTCTAGCACAGTGGTCGGCAAACCGCGGCTCGCGAGCCGCATGCGGCTGTTTGACACCTTTGCTGCGGCTCTTCCACGAAATGTTTAGTGCAAGCTCGGAATATTACTTATCATCTTGACTTATAAGTATAATACCAAATTTTATTTCATTCACTGTTAGATATACTAAGACTTATTTGACAAAGGCAAGCTCGAGAGTGTACTTTAAATTATTTCCGTAATAATTTCTCCTGCTAAAGCAAAACTTAAGTTAAAAATGGCTTTTTAAAAAATAAATTGTCGTTTGTCTATATTTGGCTCTTTTAGACGATAAGGTTACCGATCACTGGTCTAGCAGAAGGGGCGCCCATTACAATACATCTAACAAAAAACCGGCATAAACACGTGAATTAAAACATTATTAAACAAGTGAGAAACGGCAATGAATTGCCGTAAATCTTAGAGTTCGAAAAACAATATATGCAAACGTGATACGACGTGACCACGTCAGAGGTCATAGTCATTTCGTGGATATATCGACTATGCTGAATCGAATGGTGTTGACCGCGAGTCTCTAGCTCTTAGATTCTTGAGTTGAAAGTTGTATAACAGACGGACAGACAAAGCTGTTGCATTTAAGAGTTTTGACGATCTCTAAAAAGTAAAAGAAAAAAAAAAGTGTTTTTGGTTTGCACAGATAAAGAAAGAAAGGTCATCTACTAATAACTATTTTAGTCATTCTAATGCGTACTTACAATATTTTGAAGTAGATTGTAGGTGCTTTTATTAATGACCAATTTGGGTATCCAAATTGGTTTGCAGGTTTGCACATGAAGAAATTTTGACTCTTGTGTGTTAAATTATCTACATAAGGAAACAAAGACTACTACCCTATCGCATTCGAATATTAACTCATTCACGGACACAAACCCACTCTCAATAATTTGTGATAAACACAACAACAACATTCCATACAAAGTGACATCACGTCTGGGGACGTATTTCGACACTACACGGTTTTCAAAGTAGGTATTGCGGCAGTAACGGTCAGAGACGTAACCGCCTGTAGGCGGACATTCATACCAAGTGAATTCTAAGCCGTGTCTTACGTCAGTATTTTAGCCTAAAACGGCACAGACTCATATCCTTCCTATAAATGCTATGGGAAATAGTCGGCCGTGGACGGAGTTTTACTTTTAGTGTATTTCAAATCGCCGCCTACAGCCGTAGTCCCATATTACGAGGATCATAATTCACGTCTCTCGACGTACTGTCCGGGAATGTGTTAATTAATACGACGTCATTTATAATCATTTGAATTGTTATTATATATTTGTAACTTGATTTGGTGATGACGTCATTATTTAATAGCGAGTCTGTTGTTGCTTTATGTACTTTTATTAATTACCGGGAATCATATTCTGAGCGATTGATAACAAACAATCAAGACTACGGCACCAGCCAACAGCCATTAGCAATATAAAAACACACAGAGGATGTAAGCGTAGTAGGTAATAGGGTATGGGACTCTATTACTACGCTTAAACCCTCAGATATTCCGTCTGTTTTGTCTCCCTTCGGGTACAAAACCCTAAAATGGACGATAACCACGGATATATACAAACCGTTGCTTCAAATTTTAAAATGACTATCTTGCACTAGAAAAAATACAAACATTCGAACAACGGATGCAAAAAACACCCAGACTCGGAACAACCATTGGTGGACCACACAAATTTTTGTCCCGTATGGGGATCGAATCCACAACACTCGGCGTAGTGACAGAGGAGAGGCGACCACTCAGCCCACTACGCCATGCGTGCACTGTTGTGTTCTGCTGGCATAGTTACTTCAAACATTGTAAACAGATTTTGAAATATATACATGCGAATATGTAAAATGAACACGTATTATATCATAGTTTTGGGCCAATGCCAACACAAGCGTTCGAGCGAACATTATCGAGTGGCGCGTTATCGTTATTGGCAGTATGACTTATATACCTTTGCCTAACGCCCATAGAGTTAATACAGATTGCTGTCAAGGTTAGCAAAAATGGCGCGAAAATGAGTCATAATTTTCTTGATATATGTATTGTTTTTATTTTTACGTGTTGCTATTTATAATGATAAACAGATTTTATACTTAACATGCCTGGCTTCCTCGTGAAAAGTAGCGATGTGAAATTGCTACCAGAAAATAAATTCGAATATTCGAAACATAGATGTAGGAATTATAATTATGATCTCGCATCCGAATGTTGATCTAATCGATGTCGCTGAATTATAATTCGAACCGTAATCGCAAATTTGTAACATGATTTTATTATAAGTTGTTAATTACTCATGTCTCAATCTAAAAACTCCGATCAGGTTGTGGCGACTCCGCACAGACGAAGAAGTTCCGCCTATATTTAACAGATGGCGATACAATCGCGCTTAACATGACGTCATACTATTCTGCATCGCACAAGTGGAGTTTACACAGCGACTAAATATATGTATACAAGCTCCCGACATCAACCGTCGGGCCGCGGCCCGCCAGGCACGATCAACCAGCCTTGTCATAGGATCCTCCGTTTGTCTTGGAGGGACATCACACCCTGTTCCTCCAGAAGGTCATTAGAATCAGTATTAAACTCATTCTAAATTAAACATATTTATTGTTGGAATTTTTATTGTATAATATTGTCTTATGTTTACGCGAATGTTATACATTGAAATTAAAACTACTATATACGAATTTTGTCGCGTTGTTTATTGTAAAAAACTTTAATTACATAATTTTGAACTATAACACTACTATTATTGAACTCTATTTAAATTACTTAAGTAATTGAAACTATTTATATTTAAGTTTACACTTTTTCTCGACGTTTCGATTGCTTATAGCAGCCATGGTCACGGGGAGAGTCTCCCCATAGTTTGAGTTAGTTAGTCCCAAGTAGTTTTAATTTCAACTTTTATTGTATTCAAAACATATAAATCTTTCTTTATTAATCAAACTGAAGCTACATATAGAGCACTGTGCACTAAAGATTATGAACCACTAAATATTGCACGCGCCTTCGGTAGCGTAAATATAGGTTAAATAAGTATGTGAAAACTAATAAACTACTGCTTAAACTAACGGTTCAATTGATTTAGTAATCGTTATTGTTGTATTTACATTGATCTTTGGCAGCATTTTATTTTAAACTGAGTTTTTAGATAAAAAGACACATTAAGATTGTTTACCTTTAGTTAAGTACCTAACCAAATGGAGTCTAGGCCTAGTCAAACATCCATGTTCACGCACACAAATGTTTGACTTGTGCGGGAATCTTACCCGCGACCTCAGGCGTGGCAGTCGGTAATGACATGTATAGATCGCGCACTGTATGATGGCCGGTCTGAACATTGCGCGAGTGGCGTCGCAGTTTTAGGTCTCTTGGTGATAGGGGGCGGGGGGCGGGATGCAATCCGTACTGACTGACAGACGTTCATGCGCAACAATTCGGAGAGGCTATGTTCAGTCCGGCCATCATAGATTGCGCGATCTGTATGTTGGATATAGAGTGCCTCAGTAACTCCATCGATAGACATAATGTGGGCGTACAATAGGATGATCGAGCAAAGTGAAACAATAAATGCACACTTATCACTTTTATTGTCTTTACAATAAATTAACACGAATGTCTTGCACGAAACGAATGACAGTTCCTAGCGAGGAGGTCCGCACTCGCCGACGGTAAAATGATTCCCGTCGAAAATAAGCAGGCTCTGTCGTAGCTCACGAAGTTGGCTGCGTGTTGACGTCATCGCAACAGTGCTGCCACATCTTCACTAACGTGCCGCGTTTCGTAACCGTACTAATGATCGTCTCCGACATGTATATGTGAAATATTCTAAAACTGCGTGAAATGTCAGTCAAGATCACATTAGTACGTTGCCCTTTGCTACGAATGTTATTATATTTTAAAAACCAAAATAAATCTGACAATTTTAGATGAGTTTATTTCGTTAAACGTTCGGGAATGACAAGCTGTAAAGAGCGTAAGACGCAGTTGGACTGAATGACAGAGCTCGATATTCAAATCGGCGCGCGGCCGCCATAGTAAAATTGTATGGAGGATTTGAAGTGCTTTTTTGATAAATATGTATCTTTATTGTCAACCAATAACTTAAATATTTGGGACGGACAAATTGTAATATAACTATTGTTACGTGCTGGGTTCGACGGATAAGAATATAAACAATATTACCGACTAAAACACGTTTTATTCAAACACACAATTAAATTTAAAACACAACAAACACTATACCACACTTTTTCACTGTACTGCTTCAAACTCCGTAGTATTTCCGCTTCCGTTCGCTTCGATGAACACTTGATCGCTTACGATTGTAAACTGACTCGGCGGTGCGCGTGCGCCCTATTTATACGCGGGTAAGGCGTTTCTAGAGCTTTCTAGCAACGCTGTACTCGGTATGTAAACAGTACGATGATTCGAGAAAGTACCAGCATTCTCTCTAAGATTCTCGTACCGTACTACGTAGTTCCGTAAAATGTCAATAGATGGCGGTGTAAATTATTAGACGGAACTGCCGAGTCTTTCCCCCAATGCCGAGAGATGTCACTGGGCGTAACACTATTTATGTGTCGTTTAAGCTGTAAAATAGGATAGATTTCTACTGTTATAATCTAAAAATCACGTAACACGAGCTGCCGTTTTTGCATTTCTCGTGCAAATTTACATAATTTTGCAGGCGAAAATATTAATTATTTTAAGTTTTTTACACGGAGTAATTGTAAACACATTCATTGTTATGGTAAATGTATATTTTATATTTGTATTAAACAAAAAGTGTTGATTTTATCAACTTAACTGTGACCGCCCGTTTTGGCACATTTCGCTCTGTGCAGTCTTAATATCTAATACAAATAGATCACGCCTCCGCGTTTTAAAATGGCTTTATTTACGTTAAATGTTGTCGATACTAATATTAAAAAGAGGAAACATTTGATTTTTCGTTTGTTAGTTTGTAAGGATTTAAATCAAAAGCTAACAGACCGAATTAAAAAATCCTTCGCCATTAGAAAGCTATATCATCACCACCGCTAATAGCCAGTTGCACTCACTGATCGGTACATGATTAGCGAGGTTAAGCAACGTTGGGTGCGGTCAGTCTATAGATGGGTGACCGCTTAGTGGTATTTCATCTGAGCGTCTCCGTGCTTCGGAGGGCACGTAAACAGTCGGCCCCGGTTGTTGACAAATTGACAGCAGTCGTTAAGCCATGTCATAAGCCTACGGGCGGCTTGAACAACTCTTGACAACAAGTTGGCGACTAACCACACGAAAAGAAGAATCACCACCGAGTAACATTCTTACTAATATTCTAAATTCTGTCTGTCTGTTATCATTTTATTTATTTTTACATTACTAAGGTGGCAAGCAAGCATACGGCCCACCTGATGGAAAGTGGTCACCGTAGCCTATGAACGTATGCAACACCAGAGGCATCACTTGCGCGTTGCCAAACCATTAAGAAAGGAAGTGGGAAGGAGAAGGAGCGGGAAGGGGGAAAGAGGGTGATTGGGCCTCCGGTACTCTCACTCACCAAACGAAACACAACAGTAGGAATACTGGTATTTCACGTTGATATTCTGTGAGAGGGTAGTTCTTCCCCGGTCGAGCCGACCCATTCATGCTGAAATCAGCGAGGCTCTATTAATCTAACCTGGGGAAGGACATAGGCTACTTTTTATTGATGTAGGTACCACGCGAGTAAGACCGCGGGCAAAAGCTAGTCTACAGTTATGTATATAGTAAAGCTAAAGAATTTGTTTGTTTTGGACGCGCTACCGCACCGGTCTGGGTGTTTCTATGTATAATAATAATATGTATGTATGTATTAAAAAAAAAGTATATATATATATGTTTATCCATTGTCTAATACCCATAGTACAAGCTCAGCTTAGTTTGGGCTAGATGGTGTTGTGTGTATGCGGTAGAATATTATTTTTATTATTATATTTATTCATTATCGCTTGCTTTAACGGCGAAAGAAAATATCGTGGGGAAGCCTGCATGTCTAAGAGTTTTTCATAATGTTCTCGAAGATATGTGAAGTCTACCAACCCGCACTGGGCCAGCTTGGTGGACTATGGCTTAACCCTTCTCACACTTAAAAGAGGCTCACGCCCAGCAGTGGGGCCGTTTAATACAGGGCTGACCTAAATAATATGCCAGCTGTTCAGTATTTCATAGCAAATTGGCTAACAAACAGACGGTTCTTCGTATTGGTAAGCGTTGACCGAAATCAGATAACTATATCAGGGGTGTACCTTGTTACGTCCTTTAAGGTACCGGTAGCATGGGGTGACTTTGATCAATTAAAACGTAGAATCGGGATTAAAACTATATTTTTCTTAAAATATGCGAGCTAAATAATATACAAAAATATGTAAATATCGGTTTTGTATGTAGGTACTGTCGATTTATATAAGAAAAATTTGTTTTATGATTATTTTTCGAGAAAAATAATAAAGTGTCAGTGATCAACTTTAAACTATGATCTTTCTTGATACTTTGATACCTTATTTTTTATTACGGCGATCGAAAGCATCCCCAAACAGGAACAAAAATTACACAAAGCTAGTACCTACTTACATATTTTATGTATTTTTCCGCAAATCGGCACGGATCTATCCACAACGATTGAACACAAAATGACAATGATATACAACGTTGCCAGCCGTCAAGGAAAGACTGAAAGGATGCGACGAGAATTCGCACAATTCAAATTTAAAACTAAAGCGAAGATTTTATCAAATTCACCCTGCGATTCAAAATATTCATCCATTCTACGGTAATCGAATCAATTAGCCGACAGACACAATGAATTAAGGCATTATGTCCAGGCCCTGAATCCCGAGTGGGCATGGTGAAAAGATGAACGATTCGAACTTGGGAATTTTGTGTGATGTTCAAATAGTTCAACCGAGATTCGGATGTTTGTTAATTCATTTAATAAACTCACCTGACTCACAGGGCTTACCCCAGTAAGAATAAAGTCTAAATAAAACGAAAAATGCTTTTGTATTTCATAAATATTACTTTCTCAAACTACTATTTTACATTTTATTAACAGAATAACCTTGCAAATATAACATACAAAACATAAATAATGAAAACATTTGTATACACCGATGACTCAAAAATGGCGCTCACGTATCTCCTCACATCGTCAATTTATGAGTTCTTTATAAACTTTGCTTCACGTGTTAAAATTCAAGTTTCTGAAAGCTTTATTGCGCTTTTTGAACATTTAGACAAACAGTTCTTTTTTATTATACTCACTACTAAAGTGGCAAACAATCATACGGCCCACGTTATGGTAAGTGATCACCGTAGGCTATGGACGCCTGCAACACCAGAGCCATCACTTGCGTATTGCCGACCCTATAAAACCTTTTAACACCCTTTTTGAAGAACTCCATACTGTAGTCTTATGGAAATACCTCAGCAGAGAGTTCATTCCACAACCTGAGAATTCAGAAAGAAAATTTCTTTAGAACCGCTTTGTGCGGCTCTAGTTTCGCGCCAAAAGTTATGCAACAGATACAATAAAAATATTTGATCGTCTAGAAACTAAAATCGTCATAACAGATACTACGTTCATTTATAAAAACGTTAATTTAGATTTTATCAAAATACATTTCTATCCCCCGGGAACAGTACAGTTTTGTCTGGATGAAAGGTATTATGTCCTTTTCAGTTCACCTGTCAATGTGTATGCGAAATTTAATGATAATCGGTCGTTTAGGAAAGGCGTGAAAGCATCACAAACAAACTCACATTCGCATTTATAATATTAGTTCAGATAAAGCTGCATTGCCTTGGCTCTCTCCGAATAAAAAAGTTTAAATCTGTGTTGCCACCTGCTTGTCATAATTTTTACTAAATGTTGCATTCTTTGACATTATTTTTGATATATATTTTTAATATTTTAGTGATACATTTTAAAGTATTTTTTTATGAATATACGGTAATTAGGCTTGCCGACATGTGTTTTAATATTACTTGCGTATTCACTGTTATTTATTTTACATATGCAAGAAACACATGCAATAATAATTCATTCCACATGTTTTGTTTTTAGTGAAGAAATTATAGATACGTCTAGCGATTGCGCAAATTTTACACGCTGATATAACTTCTTACATCCCGTTTACAGCGGGGTAATAAATGCCACTGATGTGCTTAAGGTATCGAGTTTGAAGTCGGAGGCGGGTAAAGTTGCAGGTTCGGCCTTACATGGAATACTGTTCTCATCTTTGGGCAGGGGCACCCTAGTACCAGCTTCTCCCTCTGGACCGCATTCAACGGAGAGCGATTCGAATCGTCGGTCAACTGCCAGGATGTTTTAAATCGGCAAAACCCCTTGATGCCTGTGCAGAGATGTGGCCTCGCTATGCATCTTCTATCGCTTTTACTATGGGGAGTGCTCTGAAGAATTGTTCGGACTGATCCCTGCCGCCTCTTTTCGCCATCGTCCTACGCAACAACATTTCCATTGCCATCATTTAGATGGTTGGCAGTCCACAACTGTGCGTTTTTCCAGAAATTTTCTGCCTCGCACAACAAAACTGTGGAATGAACTGTCGCCTGCGGTATTTCCGGACCAATACGACCTTCAAACCTTCAAGAAAAGAGCGTACTCCTTTTTAAAAGGCCGGCAACGCACTTGTGACTCCTCTGGTGTTGCGGGTGTCCATGGGCGGTGGTAATCGTTTACCATCAGGTGATATGTCTGTTCCTGTCAAGAAATTCGTGGTAGCTGGCTTTCGAAAACGGGAAATGTAACATCCATAGCTGGTGAAATCTGGATCTATCATACCGCATATTAAATATACGGAGTATCCAGCGTGGGGCACGCCGGACCAATACGCCGGCGCCGTGTAGGGTCCATGCCTAGTGGTGTTACAGCCATTCCTTTTAGTCTCATTCACGCATAGAACATCAATCTTTTTCTCATTTATCAACTGACATACTCCATTAAATTTTCCCTCCTCCAACATTCAATATAGCGAAACGTGGTTTGGATTTGGGCATGTAGCTAGAATGGACGAGAAAAGACTGACTAAGAAAGTTTATAAGGCTAGTGTAGGCGAACGTTTCTCGATCAGATCGGAGACGTTCTGGACAAAGGCCAGGTTAAGAGCATTAAGAGCAGAAAGAATAGATTTCTACTGTTATAATCTAAAAGTCACGTAACACGAGCTTACGGTTTTGCATTATTCGTGCAAATTTACGTAATTTTTTAGGCGAAAATATTAATTATTTTAAGTTTTTTACCCGGAGTAATTGTAAACACATTCATTGTTATGGTAAATGTATATTTTATATTTGTATTAAACAAAAAGTGTTGATTTTATTCACTTAACTGTGACCGCCTGTTTTGGCACATTTCGCTCGACGCAGTCTTAAGCTGTGAAAGCGTCACAAACAAACGTCTCTTTAGTCAACTAAGGCCGCTCGAACTTATCCCGCGAGATCAGTTGACTTAACGAATGTTTTGAATCGGGCAACTGATCCCATTGATCCATTTTATGATTTATACAGACACGAAAAAAAGTGTTACGATTGTGATTTATGGGTAGTCTCTAACTGCACAGCAAAATATATTTAAAGAGATCAAACTAAGCAGCGATAATTCAATGGGGTGACCAACAGACTGCAATGCAGAGGGCCTCGGGTTCGAACCCACTTCACGCACCTCTGACTTTCGGAAGTTATATGACTTTTCGAAATTATGTGCGTATTGATTGACAATTATCGCCTGCTTCGTGCCTCGGAGAGCACGTTAAGCTGTCGGTCCCGGCTGCCATGAACATCTATGGCAGTCGTTATTGGGAGAGTGTCGACACAAAAGATCCCACTGGGTCGAAGTGTCGCCGGTCTGCACTGACTGGCCCCCACATAAGATACGTGTATATACTATTAGCACAGAATAAAAAAAGAGAAGTTGAAAACAGCTTTAAGCTTTATTGTTTCGTTCGTTTGTTTAGATTTTAGCGCATAATTGCTCTCACTACATACACTAAAACGTTTTTTGTAATGTGTGGCAGAATTAACGTGTTTATTAATAAAATAACCGGACTACTTATTCTTGTGCCAAGAAATCTTGATGTGAAGATCAAGATTTTTGTAATCGGCGTGATGGAGTCCCTACGGTGACTGCCTACCCTGTCAATTGTTAGAATACCATGTATAATAATAATAATAATAAGGCTCGCGTTAGATGGCTGGATCAAGTCCTTAATGCAAAAGGCAGTACTACTCGACACGGCGCGTATTGTGAGGAGATTCCTCTCTCTGGGGCTCTAACCACCGGCAGCTTGCTTGGACCCTGTTCCCGATGTCGGTGGGACATTTCAGTTTTATATGTTTAAATATGTATAGTTTTTATATTTATATTTAAAAATGTAATTATTAGAAAAAAAAGTAATAAAGAGAATAATATTAATATTCTATCACATACACACAACACCATCTAGCCCAAACTAAGCAGAGCTTGTACTATGGGTACTAGACAATGCATAAACATACATATATCCTTTCTTTTTGTAAATACATTCATATTATGCATAGAATCACCCAGACCAAGACAAACATCCATATTCATATAATGGTGTAGTGTGGCAGAAATGAAAATACCGAACGTACTCAACGTACTGACCTTTAACCAGTATGGCCGTCGCATCTTTGCAAAGATAATCCTTACTAATATTATAAATTCGAAAGTAACTGTCTGTCTGTCTGTTACATTTTCACGGCTAAACCACTCAATTGATTTAGACGAAATTTGGTACAGATATAATTTAAAACCTGGGGAAGGACATAGGCTACTTTTTATCGATGTAGGTACCACGCGGGCGGAGCCGCGTGCAAAAGTTAGTCTACAATATCTTTGCATTTTTATATCTCGATAATTGCGTGATCAATATAACAACATATTATAATAATTCATAATTGGCATGGCCGCTTAAAAATAAAGTAAACACACCTTTATTCTGAACAATCATTTACTATGAATTATAATAATAATAATATTGTATCACATACACACAACACCATCTAGCCCAAACTAAGCAGAGCTTGTACTATGGTTACTAGACAATGGATAAACATACATAATATATACTTTTTTTTGTAAATACATACATATTATACATAGAAATACCCAGACCAAGACAAACAATCCATGTTCATGCACACAAATGTTTGACTTGTGCGGGAATCGAACCCGCGACCTCAGGCTTGGCAGTCGGTTACACTAACTATGACATCGAGACCGCGAAGCGAAGCCGTGGGCTAAATCTAGTATAAATAATTGAAAACCTAGTGTCTTGCCGCCTTTGTTACGCTGCCACTCAATACGTTACTATAAGTTTTATTATTAGGTTTGAAAAATGTCAAATCAGGAATTCCTGTGTCGCGGGGAACTTTACAAACATTCAAACAACGGACACAAAGAACACCCAGACTCGGAACAACCATTTGCGGATCCCGCAAACGTGATCTTCTCGCGAGAAAAGCCACGGGTAGAATCTCATTAAACATTAAAATTGTGTACTGCGTCAATATGTACGCATTAAAACCATTATGTTTAGATAATATTGTCTTCTGTTTACGCGAATATTATTCATTGAAATTAAACTACTATATACGACCGTAAATCATCATAAATCACAATCGTAACACTTTTTTTCGTGTCTGTATAAATCATAAAATGGATCAATGGGATCAGTTGCCCGATTCAAAACATTCGTTAAGTCAACTGATCTCGCGGGATAAGTTCGAGCGGCCTTAGTTGACTAAAGAGACGTTTGTTTGTGACGCTTTCACAGCTTAAGACTGCGTCGAGCGAAATGTGCCAAAACAGGCGGTCACAGTTAAGTGAATAAAATCAACACTTTTTGTTTAATACAAATATAAAATATACATTTACCATAACAATGAATGTGTTTACAATTACTCCGTGTAAAAAACATAAAATAATTAATAGTTTCGCCTAGAAATATACGTAAATTTGCACGAGAAATGCAAAAACGTAAGCTCGTGTTACGTGATTTTTAGATTATAACAGTAGAAATCTATTCTATTTTACAGCTTAAATGAAACATAAATAGTTATATTATGATTTGTCCGTCCCAAATATTTAAATTATTGGTTGACAATAAAGATACATATTTATCAAAAAACCACTTCAAATCCTCCATACAATTTGACTATGGCGGCCGCGCACCGATTTAAATATGCGCCGTATGAGCTCTGTCATTATCTGTCTTACGCTCGGCGCAGTCTTAACTACTCGACCGATTGCCATGCAATTACGCATAGACTTTGTCACGGGTACAGAAAATGACAGAGTACCTTTTATCAAAATAGTACTGTTTCCAACGGAAAGAAATTTGTTCACAAATTACATTAATAATAGTAAACACGAATGTGAGTTTGTTTGTTACTCTTTTAGGCCTTAACTACTCGACCGATCATCATGAACTTTCGCATACACGTTGTTAGGGGTACAGAAAAGGACAAAGGGTACCTTTCATCGAGAGAAAGTACCATTCCCGTGGCGTAGCAATTTATTGACAAAATTCATTAATGCGAGCGAAACCGTGGGCTAAATCTAGTTGAAAACGAACATTAAAATAAGAACTCGAAAGTATTTTAAGTGGTATAAAAATAGTTGATTGTTAAAATATTCTACTATTTCTACTAAGTGCGATCGAAAAATAGTAGATTGTTTAAACATTCTACAATTTTTTTCCAGCTAAAACATTCTTCATTGCCGATTTATTGTTTAATTTGATTAGTTATAGGATGGAATTATGAGGAAACAGATGAAAATAGATGTGAATTATCTTCATCTATCTATAATAATATTATAATGCTGAAGAGTTTGTTTGTTTGAACGCGCTAATCTCAGCAACTGCGGATTCGAATTGAAAAATTATTTTATTGTTGCCTATTTATCGAGGAAGGCTATAGGCTATATAACATCACGCTACGATCCACGGGGGCGGCGCAGTTACTATAAACGCGGGTGAAACCGCGGGCACATCTAGTAATATTATAAAGCTGAAGAGTGTTTTTTTGGTTGAGCGCGCTAATCTCAGGAACTACTGATTCGAATTGAAAAATTCTTTTAGTGTTGGATTGCCCATTTACCGAGGAAGGCTATCGGCTATATAACATCACTCTGCGACCAATCGGAGCATCAATGAAAAATGTTGCAAACACGGAAAAAATTCTTGCTTTTATGCTTTTAATACTACCCAATAAAACACTAGACTTTGCCCGCAGTTTTGTTCACGTAAGTGTTGGTTAGGTTAGTTTAGAAACAGTACTTTTTTATAGATGCCAGGTACCCTATGTCCTTAACTGTATGCCTGTCAACGTGTATGCAGAATTTCGTAATGATCGGTCGTGTAGTTAAGGCGTGAAAGCGTAACAAACAAACAAACAAACTCGTTCGCATTTATTTTTATTTATGCTAATAGTTGTAAAATAATTTCCTGTTGTTTAAGCAATTTTTCATTTATAAGTAATTGTTATTGTTTAAAACTAATTTAATTATATTTTTAACTATATATGTTTGCAGTACATGTATAAATGATTTTTTTTTTGTTGACCCCGTCCTTCATTAACCCTGCGCCGAGCGAAATGTGCCAAAACAGGCGGTCACAGTTAAGTTGATAAAATCAACACTTTTTGTGTAATACAAATATAAAATATATATTTACCATAACAATGAATGTGTTTACAATTACTCCGTGTAAAATGCTTTAAATAATAAATATTTGCGCCTACAAAATTACGTAAATTTACACGAAAAATGCAATAACGTAAGCTCACATTACGTGACTTTTAGATTATAACAGTGGAAATCTATCCTATTTTACAGCTTAAACGAAACATAAATAGTTATATTACAAATATTTCAGTTATTTGTTTGACAATAAAGATACATATTTATCAAAAAAGCACTTCAAATCCTCCATACAATTTTACTATGGCGGCCGCGCGCCGATTTTAATATGCGCCGCACGAGCTCTGCCATTATCTGTCTTACGCTCGGCTCAGTCTTAAGATATCTAAGAGTTCTTCGTAAAGTTCTCAAAGATATGTCTGCCAACCAGCACTGGGCCAGCGTGGTGGACTATGACCTGCAACTATTCTCACATTGAGCAGAGGAATGAGACAGTTCATATACAGGCCTAATTTTATTATATGCGCCATCTACAAGCAAAGTCAGATAACGTCTACTAGTCAAGCTAGAATTTCAGTCATTTTTGTCGACATTGATTCGCTATTTCGAACAAATTGTTTACTCATTATCCCGCGACTAATACATAACAGGATAAGTAAACTTTAAACAAGCGATCTCTTCAAAGACAAAACTTTAAACAAAAACGTTAACGCTTACGTCATAACATGCTTTTCACATTTATGACCGATGCCGTTTTAAAAAAAGAAACCTTACAAACAGCTGTTCAAATTTCGAACGAACAAACGATTATTGGTTGGAAGTTTTGAAATAAATAAAACAATCTTAATTCCGTTTGTAAACTTCAAACGGAGAAGCCATCTTGTTTTAGTAATGATCCCGCCAATTTCAAAGAATTGGATTTAGGTATAAAAAAGTATATTTTAAATTCATGTTATAGATTGTGTAATGTATCTTCTCTCTTAGCCTTTATTATTCCCAAGTCACTTGGGGTCGGCTTTTCTGGTCTAACTGGATTTGACTGGATATCAGTTTTTACACGGAGCGGCTGCCACCTGACCTCCGCAACTCGAAGGCTAACGATACCCTAAGGCTAGACCAGTGTCAGGATATTAGAGGGTACTGACTTTCCCAATAACGACTGCCATAGATGTTCACGGCAGCCGGGACCAACGGCTTAACGTGCTCTCCGAGGCACGGAGCAGGCGATAATTGTCAATATATGTATGTATGTAATTATTTGACTTCACTACATATTATAAAACAAAGTCCTCCGCCGCGTCTGCCTGCCTGTTCGGGATAAATTTAAAAACTTCTGAACGGATTTTCATATGGTTTTCATCAATAGATAGAGTGATTCATGAGGAAAGTTAAGGTAATTTGTTAAGATTTTGTACTACCCGTGTGAAGCCGGGACGGGTCGCCAGTAAATAATAAAAAATTAGGCACTTCCCTATTGACAGATTAAAACTCACATTGCTATCAATGTAACTGAATTTATTTGCTTTCAGGTGAACGATGGAGCCGCTCTCATATTCGCTGATGAATTCAAACAGACCCTGGACAAGTACCTCTTTGGGATATGCCCTCAGAGCTACAAGGTAAATATATAAAATGATATCAGCCCTGTATATATCCTAAGGGCACGGGCCTCTTCTCATTGTGAGAAGAGTGAGCTCATAGTCCACCACGCTGGTCCAGTGAGGGTTGGCAGACTTCACATATGTTCGACAACATTATGGAGAACTCTCAGACATGCAGGTTTCCTCACGATGTTTTCCTTCACCGTTAATGCGAGTGTTACTGCAGTCTTCGCACTTGCATCCTAACCTCCACTGCATAAATCCAGACTCCGAGCTGCAACTGAGTAACTCTAACTAGAAAATAATACTACTCTAAGAATTGAATCCAAGACTTCATGCACAACAGTTGCAATCACTAACGCTGCACCAACGACACGGTCAAACATATCAACCAATTTTTTTTTATACTTCCTCCTATTGTGGCTAACAAGCATACGGCCCATCTGATGGTATGTATCTTATGTGGGGATCAGTCAGTGCAGACCGGCGACACTTCGACCCAGTGGGATCTTTTGTGTCGACTCTCTCCCAATAACGACTGCCATAGATGTTCATGGCAGCCGGGACCGACGGCTTAACGTGTTCTCCGAGGCACGGAGCAGGCGATAATTGTCAATCAATACGCACATAATTTCAAAAGGTCATATAACTTCCGAATGTCAGAGGTGCGCGACGTGGGTTTGAACCCGAGACCCTCTGCATTGCAGTCTGTTGGTCTCCCCTCTGAGCTATCGCTGCTCATAAAGTAATGATGGTAAGTGGTCACTGTAGCCTATGGACGCCTGCAACACCAGGCATCACTTGCGCGTTGCCGACCCTTTGAGAAAGGAAGTGGGAAGGAGAAGGAGCGGGAAGGGGGAAAGAGGGTGATTGGGCCTCTGACACTCTCACTCACCGAACGAAACACGACAGTAGGAATACTGGCATTTCACGACGATATTCTGTGAGAGGGTAGTCCTTCCCCGGTCGAGCCGGCCCTCATGTTGAAATCAGCGAGGCTCTACTACTCACGCACCGGAACTCGCAGCACGGGTAGGCTCTCACAAGGTGGGCCGACGACCTGGTAAGGGTCGCGGGAAGCAGTTGAATGCAGGTGGCCCAAGACTGGTCTGTGTGGAAAACCTTGGGGGAGGCCTATGTCCACCAGTCGACGTCTTTCGACTCAAAACTAAACAAACATACATTTTCACATTACTGTTATTAGTTAGTATAACTAAACAGTTCGTTTGTTTTATAAATAACTATTTGTATGTAAACAGTGTTTGATGTTCTCTAACGTGTTCACTAAAATAATATTTATTTAAACACAGTCTGCGATGTCTATCGTATAAGTAGAGATGTATTTACAGAAACATTGGACTGACGTTTCCTTGTCATACATATGTAGATGTCTGGATATCCTAAAAGGGCTGGTGTATCTGTACATCTTCGTCTGCTTCACATAAGAGAATTTTCCCCGTTTTTGCAACCATTTTTCATTGACTTCGCTCCCATTGGTCGTAGCGTGATGTTATATAGGTTATAGACTTCCTCAATAAATGGGCTATCCAACACTAAAATATTTTTTCAATTCAAGTCAGTAGTTCCTGAGATCAGCGCGTTCAACCAAACAAACAAACTCTTCAGCTTTATAATATTAGTTTAGATAACAAGTGAGAAATGGCCATGAATTGCCGTAAATATCAAAGTTCGAAAAAGTGGTATCAAGTATCACGTGGTCAGTGGTCAAAGGTCATAGTCATTTCGGGGGTATATCGACTATGCTGAGTCGAATGGCGTTGACCACGAGTCTCTAGCTCTTACGGTTCTTGCGTTGACACCACGCCACGACCAATAGTAGCGGAGCATTCATGAAAAATGTTACAAGAACTGAGAAAACTATTTTATGTGATGCAGACAAAGTTGTGCGGGTCAGTTAGTTAAATAATATGTAGAATATTGTCTTCTGTTTACGCGAATATTATTCATTGAAATTAAACTACTATATACGGATTTTATCGCGTTGTTTATTTGACACTTTATTACATAATTTTGATTCATTCTGCGTAAATAGAAACACCAATGATTAAATATGTTCGGGTACTTTGAAATAACTACACTGGAACATTGAGACAACTACCATCTTAGTCTCCCCGTGACCATGGCTGCTAAAAGCAACCAAAACGTCGGGGAAAGTGTAAAACTAAATTAAATCTAAATAGTTTTAATAGTTTTAACACATTCACGGACACAAAACCACTCTCAATTTTTGATATGGCACACAAACTTTCCATACAAAATGACATCACGTCTGGGGACGTATGCCTGACTACACGGTTTTTAAAGTATGTGTTGCGGCAGTAATGGTCAGAGACGTAACTGCCTGTAGGCGGACATTCATACCAAGTGAATTCTAAACCATGTGTTACGGCAGGAGTGCTTGCTGTGGCTCTAGCGGTCTGTATTTCAGCCTAAAACGGCACAGAGTCATATCCTTCCTATAAATGCTATGGGAAATAGTCGGCCGTGGACGGAGTTTTACTTTTAGTGTATTTCAAATCGCCGCCTACAGCCGTAGTGCCATATTATGAGGGTCATAATTCACGTCTCTTGACGTACTGTCCGGGAATGTGTTAATAATAATTTAAATAGCTTAAAAATTAGTTAAGTTTAATAGTAGTAGTAGTGTAACAGTTTTCAAAATCATGTAATAAAGTGTCAAATAAACAACGCGATAAAATCCGTATATAGTAGTTTAATTTCAAATAATATGTAGATACACAATATACTTTTTTTTATTATTTTCTGCAGCCATACAATTTTCTTAAAACAATACCTACTTATGATCCGCATCTGCGATTGTGACCCTTCAAATATCCGTATCTCGTGCCTCGCAAAGCACGTAAAGCCGTTGGTCCTGCGCCTGATCTATCTCCTGCGTATGCGTATGCGTATGGCTTGTCTTCAATAAGATTTTCTGCCATGACCGAAATTCGTTCTGGAGGGCATTATTTTATGGACAGACACATAGTCACATGCTGTATGACCGTAACTGCGTAGGCGAAGTATAAATCCGTAAATAGGATCTGTACCGAATGATATTACTTATAAATACACACGCTTACGTGCGAATAATCAAATTCTGTGACAAACGTATTAATGTTACAAACAGCTGTGGAATATAAATCATATTAAGTAATAGCTGTAATTATCCAGAAAACAGGTAATCTATATATATATAATAATCAATTGCTGTTCGTTTGTCTCGCTAAAACTCGAGAACGGCTGGTCTGATTTAGCTGATTTTGGTTTTGAAATGTTTGTCGTAGTCCAGGAAAGGTTTAAACGGTAAGAAAATATAGAAAATTCATTAGGATAGGTGATACGAAGTACACCGGGTCATCTAGTCATGAATAATAATTTATATATGTAGCAGCGATAGCATTGTGGTAGACCGTTGGACAGACAGGACTGCCATGCAGAGGGCTCGAGTTTGATCCCAAGGCGCGCACCTCTATCTTTTCGAAGTTTGAAAGTTTACAAATAGGGCTGATATTATTATTAATAGCTGTAATTGACTAAAAAATACACAATAATTAATAATAATTTATGTAACCTGGTGCAGCGATAGTGAATGAAACTGCTGTGTATGCAGTCTCAAGATTGTTTCTAGAGCAAACTGTTTGAAGGCTTTTCTGTAAAGATAATAATAATAATAAGCTTTTAAACTATCACGTTCGCCTTGTGATATAAACAAAAAATGTATCACCAGGTTAAATAAAAGCGCACAAACTGCAGGGCAGCTTGTGGCAGGCTGAATGTGAGTGGCGACACTGAGGTCCTGAATGTCTCAGAGAGTTGGTTAGGACCTCGTCCCCAGCTTGCCGTTACTGGTTCATTGGGGTGGAACTACAAGAGTGCCCGTAGGCCTCTCAACTCTGGCTTGCCTTGGTCGGCCGGTCAGAGGGAGGCAGGGCCGTCCCTTGCAGGGCCCATCTAGTGAGTTGGCGAGTCACCGTCTGCCCATTGCATTGATGCTATTAGAGTATTCAGGGCAGACGCCGTTTTCCATCCATAGTTAGCAATATACCGGTCCACCAGACACCCATACCCATAGCCCATATATTAAAATCCATACGTAGCAATAGTCCTATGCCGGCTGTGGCTTGTGCCGCTGTAGGTGTTCCATCCCACCTTTGATTAAAACTCTCGAAGGGCCTCTTCACGTTGGACCCACGTCTCCGTGTAAGCGTACCAAAGGGCCAGGTATTTTCTAATATAATATGTTAGAAAGTACCTGTGATAAGAGAAACATAATAATAATAATATATTTGCATAAAACATGGTATTTGGTGGTGTTACAATATTTTATATAGTACAAGCAAAATTTTCTAGATTATAGCATCCGCAGAGCCAGGCGCAGGAGGGCGCGAGACGACCTCCAGCCACCCTGAATAGAAGCCTGCGGGCGGTTGACCCATTGGCGCCGTCCATCGCCCGATCAGCGCAGGTCCGAGTAGGCGACGTTCGTGTTCCGCGCACGCCTCCCTATATCGGAAGGGGGACCACGTCCCCCAATTGTGTGTGTTTTTATTGTGTTTGTGAATTTGTGTGATGGTTGTATGGGACCCGCCACGTCCATCAGCGGGTCAAACCTTTGACGGGGTCGCGATTTGAATGCGAGAGCGATCCGCGCGGCCCCGCCATAAAGGTGTGAGGAACACCGCGGTGGTTTTAGTCGGTTCAACCCAAATTTCCATCTTAGGGGCTGGATCCCGACATATCCCCATCGCCCGCACCAATACCAGCGATGAGGAACGTGAATTAAAAGTTTTCCCGGGTCAAAAAAAAATGTCCTCCAGACCGATTTCGGTCACGGCGGCCAATCTTAACGGAGACTGGCCATCTGCGCAGGAGATATTATAGTGCACAAGCGTGTGCGCGAACTCAAATGCACTCTCTGTTCCCTCACTCTCATGATCCGATGGGGCGGATAATCCGACACGACTGGAGAGAGATCAGGCGTAGGACCAACGGCTTCACGTGCTTGCCGAGGCACGGGGGTGTCTAACACCGCCAACTTCCTAACTCCGGGCTGCTATTCAGATTTCTTAACAGAAAAACCCAATAACGTTTTGTTGGTCCGACCCGGGATTCCAACCCGAGACCTCATGCACATGCACAGCAGTCGCATTCACTACCGCTGCGCCACGGAGCATACAAAATTTTAATTATGGGTACAAAACCATTACATTTTTTTATCCATAAATTCTTTGGATAAACTTAGCCAAGTATAAACCTTTTCTTTTTTTTTTTTTTTTTTTCTTATTTTATTTGGGAGCTTTTAGCCACACACGGCCATGTCAGCTCCATCATATAAACCTTTTCTTAAAAAATCCGGAGTCTAGATGTTTAAAGTGATTCGGTAGTTTATTATAGACGCACACACATGGCAAAGCAGCTTTTGTTGTACTTGGTTAGTCTCGGTATGTCACTTAAGACCAATTTAAAAGGATCTCGTCTACTTCGGACTTAGAATGTCCCTCATCTGCTGTTTTAAACAACTCTTTGTTCTTATATACAAACTTCTTCTCCCTAGCCTCTATTATTCCCAAGTCACGGCTTTTCTGGTCTTACCGGATTTGACTGGATATCAGTTTTTACACGGAGCGGCTGCCACCTGACCTCCGCAACCCGAAGGCTAACGATACCCTAAGGCTAGACCAGTGTCAGGCTATTATAGCGCACTGACTTACCAATAACGACTGCCATATATGTTCATGGCAGCCGGGACCGACGCCTTAACGTGCTCTCCGAGGCATGGAGCAGGCGATAATTGTCAATCAATACGCACATAATTTCGAAAAGTCATATAACTTCCGAAAGTCAGCGGTGCGCGACGTGGGTTCGAACCCGAGACCCACGTCGCCCACGGCACTCACCCACTGCATTGCAGTCTGTTGGTCTCCCCACTGAGCTTTCGCTGCTCTGTTCTTATATACAATCATGCATATATATTTCGTAAATATATAAAGACGGTAAAGGTAACAATCCAAGATTTTGAAATATTGGCTTACATGACTCGTCCGGCTAAAGGCCTTTTATTGCTCGTAGCCACTTTTTTTGGGCAACAAATGCTCTATTGAAGTCAGTACTGTCACCCCACATTATAAGTCCGTATCGGAGCAGCGATTCTACGTAGGCGTGATATGATGTAACAGCAGTTTTAATGTTTGTGACATTTTTATTTGCTTTAGCGCATAAACAATTTATTGATTCTGTTAGTAACATTATCTAAATGTGATTTCCAGTTAATGTCTTCGTCTATCTTTACTCGTAGAAACTTTGTATGTGCAACCTGTTTGATATTGTTTATGTTAAGGTGGATATTATGTTCATTATTATGTGATTTAATAAATTGTATGTAAACGGATTTAACTAAATTAATTTTAAATCATTTATGTCAAGCCTATTCAATAGAGTGTTAATTGTATAATTAATGTCAGATTCATGATCTTTAATTGTATTTTTTTTTTATCTGGTGTCGCTATAATCGATATATCGTCGATATTTTCGATAGTAATTCTGAGTAGTATAGCCTCGTTGATTTCGGTGTATTGTACCGGGTCGACCGAGGAAGGATTACCCTCTCACAGAATATCGACGTGAAATACCAGTATTCCTAATGTTGTGTTTCGTTCGATGAGTGAGAGTACCGGAGGCCCAATCACCCTCTTTCTCCATTCCCTCTCATTCTCTTTCCCACTTCCTTTTATTCCTAAAGGGTTGGCAACGCGCAAGTTATGCCTCTGGTGTTGCAGGCGTCCATAGGCTACGGTGACCACTTACCATCAGGTGGCACCAACGACTTCCTGTGCAGATTGGGATTGGCAAACAATCTGATCTGCAGAGCCTGTGTTAAACAGGACGAGTCCATATCGCACCTACTGTGTGAATGTGACGCGTTGGCTGGATTGAGAATGGGTCTGATGGGATTGGCATATCCAAGCCCCGAAGACTTCAGGCTTCTCCCTCTGAAGTGTACACTGCGGTTGATGCAGTACATTCATCAGGAGATAGCTAAAGGATAGATCTTGAGGCCGACACAAAAGATCCCACTGGGTCGAAGTGTCGCCGGTCTGCACTGACTGGCCCCCGTATTTAATATAAGTGATAAGTGATACCATCAGGTGGGCCGTACGCTAGTTTGCCACCATAGTGGTATAAAAAAAAATTGCATTTGCAATTTTGCAATTGCAAAAATGCATTCATAGAACAGCTAAGTAGTTGTAAAAGAAAATATGAAAAGGTTTTCAATAATCATTGTCAATGGAAATAGGATATGACTATATTATCACACAGTCTCGTTGGCAGATGCCGCTGAAGGGAAAGAACACCACGGCCGTCCCCTGCGACCTGGATACAGACCAGCAAGAGCTAGCGGGCAGGTGAGAATCTCTACGTCTACTAACGTGATGGTCTACTGAACGGTCTACTCAGTAGACCGATATGACAGTTGATGCTAGTCTTGTTTTATGAAAATGTGTATTGTAACTATACTGCAGCCATAAGGAAAAAAGAAGTACTTAATTTTTTTTTTAAGAAATTTTGCTAAAGTTTGTTACTTATTTGGAATCAGTAAAAATCACGCATTTGCCAGTATTTTTAATAATATTTTTTTAATAGTTTTAATATCTTATATAATATTTTATCTTATGACGACAGTATAGAATTCGATTTTCTGTCGGTCTACTAATCGGTCTACTAAGTAGACCCACAGGATCATAGATTTTATAGCATAATTCTTCGATAATTAATACTTAATAGTGTACCTCTAAGTCGTGTTGCACAGTTTAAATATCTTGGACACATTGTAACTGAGAATTTGAGCGATGAATTAGACATTGAGAGAGAGCGCAGGGCATTGTCGGTGCGTGGTAATATGTTGGCACACAGGTTCGCTCGGTGTACTGCTCCTGTTAAAATAACAATGTTCAAGGCATTCTGCCAGACATTTTACACGAGCGGCCTGTGGGCAAACTTTACACAGAAAAGCTACAATGCCTTGCGCGTCCAGTATAATAATGTGTTCAGGGCTCTGTTTCGGCACCCTCGATATTGCAGTGCATCTGGCATGTTTACTGACGCCAGCGTAGATGACTTCTACGCAATTATGCGTAAAAAAGTTGCGTCAGTGGTGCGACGAGTACGAGGGAGCCCGAATAGCGTTCTCAGGATGATTGGCGAGAGAACCGATACTGTTCTGCTCAGTAGGTTCACTGAACTCCATGTGTTGCGAGACCGATGAGCCTACTGAGCAGGGAGAGACGGTGTGTTTATTTATTTACTTTTTAATTACTAACATTAGTTATAAGCAAAATTCTTGTTACTAACAACCTTGTCTTGCCTATGGACTTTTTTGTCTGAAATAAATGATTTTTATTTTATTTTATTTATTTATTTATTTTATTAATGTCATGTCAAACAATTGGACCAAATCAAACATATTCATGGTAATATAAATCCGCTGTCTTATAGCTAGAGAAGAGAAGTAAATTCATTCATTTATTGAATAACATAAATTAGTTTATATACTTGGATACGGTCTAAATATTAAGCAGTGTAGTAAATGCTATTATAATTTAAAATAGTTTCTGAATTCGGTAGTAATTCTGTAATTTATTTGTAGACTGGCAACACTAGCACTCCGCGCAACCATAGCTTCGCGGACCGAGTGTTCACGGCTCGGCACTGCGCTCGCCAACACGCTCGGCGAGCTTGCTCGTACAGCCAACAACAGACAAGTATTAGCTGCAGGTGAGTTTTAAATTTTAATCTTTTTTTTTATTCAGTTTAATGTAGTTTGTATTTCATTATTGTTTTACATGTTTGTTTATATTTATAGTATACTAACTTAGTATAATAAATGCGAATGTAAGTTTGTTTGTTACACATTCACGCCTTAACTACTCTACCGTATACATGTTGTCAGGGGTACAGAAAAGGACATAGCGTACCTTTCAAAAAAAGTACTGTTTGAGGGATATTAAATTGACATAACCTACGATTACATGAGCGAAGCCGCGGACAAAATCTAGTGATAAATAAATAAAAGTAAAATTTTCACTGCTGATCAATTAAATAGGCTATGGCTGCTATTGCCCTTTTATTAGAGTCCGTAAAAACTCTTATACAAGTTTTGTCCGTCCGTCCGTCTGTCTGTTATACAACTTTCAACTCAAGAACCGTAAGAGCTAGAGACTCGCAGTCAACGCCATTCGACTCAAAATAGTCGATATACCTCCGAAATGACTATGACCTTTGACCTCTGACCTCAAGGTCACGTGATACCATATTTTAACTCAAGAACCGTAAGAGCTAGAGTCTCGCGGTCAACGCGATTCGATTCAACACAGTCGATATACCCCCGAAATGACTATGACCTTTGACCTCAAGATCACGTGATACCATTTTTTCGAACTCTAAGATTTACGGCAATTCATGGCCGTTTCTCACTTGTTACTTACGTACTACACACTTAACGTCTACTAGACATATTACCAGCATCCGTGTTACAACTGAGATATTTGTAAGTAAATAGTACCTTCTTCTCCCTAGCCTTTATTATTCCCAAGTTACTTGGGTCGGCTTTTCTAGTCTTACCGGATTTGACTGGATATCAGTTTTCACACGGAGCGGCTGCCACCTGACCTCCGCAACCCGAAGGCTAACGGTACCCTAAGGCTAGACTAGTGTCAGGATATTAGAGGGTACCGACTTTCTTAATAACGACTGCCATAGATGTTCATGGCAGCCGGGACTGACAGCTTAACGTGCTCTCCGAGGCACGGAGCAGGCGATAATTGTCAATCAAATCATCAATAAATAGTACCTACAACTAAATAACACTTTACCCAACTGCAGCGAAATCATCAAGTAGTCAAGTAAAAGATTATTTGCTATTTATTACAAATAATACATCTTATTAATAATATATAGTCTATGCTTCAAATGGAAATCAATTTTTAAAATAACTATTGCATTTTGTACAAAAAATTACGTAATTAGACGTAGGACATAGCAATTTAATAGTTAAAGACCTAATATATAGATAGATAAGTCTTAATTAATTTTGTAACATGGTAGATGTTTTATTTATTTATTACTTAAGCCCTAACATTGTCAACTAGTCTAACAGTTTCCTTTTTACATCCACAGCTAACAACGAACAAAAGAAACAGCGGAAGCTGTCGAAGAGCCAAAAGATGAAGATCCAGGCGAAGCAGAGAACAGCTCTGGCTGTTAAGAAGAAGGCAGCAGCCGCCGCCGCCGCCGCAGCCGCCAAAGTGACCGTCTAATGTACATACTGACGATACGAATGTGCGAGATATAAATGTGGAAACTACATCGATTTATATGTGATGTGTTCCCACTTGGCTAAATGTTTGTAGCTCACTCTTTTCTAGAAACTATTACAGCATTATATTGGCATTCCCCGGGGGCGTCATCCACGTTTATGATTATCGCTCTATTCCCGTAGCTTCTAGCGTGGTTTTATAAAGCCTATAATTACCTGAACAATTGGGCTATGACAGCAATTTATAACGTTTAAAGATACAGACTCTTTAGCTTTATTATATTAAGTATAGATTTGAAAGAAGAGGCAACTTTACACCCTTACCTCTTGAATGTAGCAGAGAGTTTACTTTATTCATAACATTTAATTTAACGTGAATAATTTCTCATGACGCATACGCGTATATAATCAATCTACCACTGGCAACGTTACTTTAAAACGCATACCGTATGTAGCAATTAGTTATCTAACAAACAGTGAGCCACAAATCATTCGCCATCTGCTTTCCTAAATCTCTAGTTTAATGTATGATAGTAATCTAATTGTTGTATATAATAAAATAATATTAGTTAATTGTTCAATTCGTTGCTATTTTTCACGTCAGTAAAAGTTCCTATTTTAACGCTAAACAAATTCTTTTTCATAGCTTTTAAGTACATAAGACGTATATACTCTATTTTCACTTATAATACCACGCTTGTATCGCCGTAAGGGTAGTGATTAACCAACATTAACTTTTCACCATCTATGATTCCCTTATTTTGAGGGGTGATCTCACTGCCATCTATCAGGTATAATTAAGACTACGCAAAGTTTCGAAGAATTTATCTGTATAAATTACAGTGGGATCCCTGCTTAAACCTGGGCTAGCGCTTAATCTTAATCAGACTTGTAAAGTACCTACAAGCTGGCTAAGAGTGTCACAAGTATTGCAACAGAAAAAGCTAGCCAATACTGAACGCCTTTATTAATGAACTGAAAATATTGACAACCGGAGCTACCGCGCTTGAATTCACCGCTAGAGGTGCTAGTGGATAGTAATGTCTAGACGTGAAACTCTATAGTAACTTTCACCCGACAATTATTACCGCCAACTACTACTTTTGACAGCTGCTGTCACAGTTTTGATAGGACCTTACTCGCTAGTGGCGCCGGCTAGTGAACACAAAAACGATAGCCTCCATTGCCTTTGCTGATGAATTGAAGCGGCACGGCGATCATGCTATACTGTTTCTGCAGTATTCCTATTCAAAAACAAATAATATGCTTCAATAGACCGCTTTTATGATCGGCGAATTTAATAATAATGTTTTGGGCCTGGGTGTTATTTGTGTCTGATAATTTAATGTTTATAAAGTTTGTAAGCGCTCTTATTATAAGGATAATAAGAGCGCTTACAAACTTTTGCTAAGGAGCAATGATGCAAAAAATATATTATCACTGTCGACTTATATTTTTGAACTTTTTAAGTCAAATAGTAACATTACTCAAACTCTAAAATACAAAAATATTTTTAAATCTGCTCAAAAATAATCAATACATAAACGTGTTAAATCTGGTAGAAGAGGTAATTTTAAATTATCAGTAAAAGGATACACGATACAGACTGTGCTGTAATCGCTATTTAAGCGCAGCTGTCCGAGGGAGGTATACTCACACCTTCACTTTTTAATAAAAAGAAATGTAAAATATTAATGACTCCCTTATGTTGCAACCAACTTTGATACTGTTTGCAGAAAAAGATTTATTTTGATTGCTATTTGCTCTTGTATGTAAAATTATGTACAAAATCTAACATAGGCAACTACCCTATTCCATTCGAATGATATACAAATACAATAAATAAGGCTTATATTAATTGGTCAAGAGCGCAGCACATGCTTGTATGATTGTCAACACTATGTCGACAATCCATTCAAATATTATTTGAATACATGCACAACGATAATGTCTATTCCGATCGTTGCCTTATAAGAAAATAAAGATGAAATTAAATTATAAGTATTGTCTATAAACATTTTCTTTATGTTTCAAGTGCTTTTCAGCACCCAAGTTCACCGTGAGTATGTAAAATTGTAACAATTTATAAAAATTGCGACAAAATTGAATCGTTTCTGAATTTAATACCTATTTTGTTATTAATATTAATTAAGCTATAATCTTGCAGCTATTTGCAACACGGTGTTTTATTGTAATTAACACGCAACTGAGTATTTAAGCATTCTTATTTAGTATTATATTGTTAAGTTATTTATATTAAATGTAATTTTTTAAAATAAACATATTTTTCATAAATGTTTTCTATTAATTTTGCATACACGTCGTCAAAAGTACAAAAAAGTACACAATACCTTTCATCCAAAAAATTTACTGTCCCGAGCGAGCGATATATAAAATTTAGACTTCGGAAGTTTATGAAAACTTATAAACAAGTTATTTTGAATAATAATAATAAGCAAAATAAATGCTGTAGAAATGAGAGCGCTGAGAAGCATATGTGGTGTGACTCTGAAAGATAAAGTAAGGAATAGTGTGATTAGAGAGAGATGTGGCATGAAAGTGGATAAAGTGACAAGAATAGAAAAGGGTACGTTAAGTTGGTTTGGGCATGTAGAAAGAATGGACGAGGAAAGACTGACTAAGAAAATTTATAAGGCTGGTGTCAATAGAACAGTCGCAAGAGGAAGACCTAGGCGAAGGTTTCTCGATCAGATCGGAGGCGTTCTAGACAAAGGCCAGGTTAAGAGCACCTAGAACCGAAGCGCGACGGTCGTGTATGAGGAATGTGATGAAAATGAATGAAGCCAGAGAAGTTTGTCAGGATCGTAGTAGGAAATCCGTAGTCTCTGCCTACCCCACTGGGAAATAGGCGTGAATCTATGTATATATGTATGTAAGTTATTAAAAGATGTCCTATTTAAAACTAAGTTTGGCGTATAATCATCAACCACAATTTAGAGCACCGACTGTAAGTCTCAGTCATAAACTGAGTGTCGCCTCGCCACTGCCACTACGGTGAGTGTTGTGGGTTCGATCTCCATACGAGGCAAAAATTTGTGTGATCCACAAATAATTGTGCCGAGTCTGGGTGTTCTTTGAACGTTTGTAAAGTCCTCGCGACAAAGAAATTATGCCTAGTCAGAGAGAAAACTATTAAAAAGAATGAAAGAAAAGCAGTTAGATAATATGCAGCAGTCCCTTATACCTACCAGCTAAAATATTTGCAATATTTGACAAGAATTGGCTCACATGGATCATTTATAATATAAATGTAACGTAACACTAAAACTCAATTAAAATGTAATATTTTAAGCGAATTCTCAAACTGCCGTTCAGTCGATTCTTTACATTATTGCAATATATGATGGTGCGTAGCGGGTTCCTCTCACAGATTACTATATATGTAGCAAGCTAGTTCCTCTCTTTCCAATTATTTATTAAAGATATTCTATTTGTAGCTTAATTCCAATCAATACCTACTAATTTTAAATTCTTAGTCTGCCCACATTGTTATATACTCTGTGCAGCTAATTTGACATATTAGAATTCAAAACATGGTTGTCACCAGCTGTCATTTAAATATTAATTCACTTGTTTGACAAAAATAATCCTTGTATTGTGATTTATGTGTGCTGTTTAGGTAAATAAAATCTATTAATTTATGTTTATCTTGCACTATAATACGTAATCGCGACCAATCTGGATACTTCTAAACTGCAATGACAAACAGATTCGCAGGAACAATTAAGGGCGTTGAGATTTTCGCACTACAAATAAAAACAAGAAAATAATAATTGTCCAGGTCGTAATTTAGCTCATTATAGTTTATATAATGTCCTATTCATTTAAACTGAACGTATAACAGATATTGCAACTGTTTTATTAAAAATATATCAATAAATATAGGACTATTATAGATCGCAATACAATTTGTACTTAGATAGCATCCAAATTGTACTTAGATATATTGTGTAGCGATAGCCTAGACTGTCACGCTGTAGTCTCGAGCTCGATCCCTAGGCAGACTAGACATTTCGAAGTTTTGAGCGTATTAAGTAACTAATTAACGCTCGCTTTAACGGTGAAGGAAAACCTGACTGCCTAAAGGCCTAACTCTTCTTACACTGATAAGAACCCTGTGCTCAGCAGTGGGACAGTTTATATACAGGGCTGTGATTATTATACTTAGATATAAATACAGCTATAAATTTTGTGAGCAATTTTATAGGATAGTAATGAGAGTGTGCATCTAATAATAAGCAAAAGTAGAGTTTAAGATAACTTAACTGCTAACCTCTGAGAGAGTGTGGGTATGCCAGTTTTATTGCCAGACTATGACTGTTCAATCACTATGTGTTTTACTGAGTGTGTATTTTTTATTACTTAAGTGATCTAATCTCTAAGGCAATGAAAGGTTTCTTTGATACCTCTTGTCTAGTTAAGAAAGTGCTCACTGGCAATGTAAACAAATACCAATCAAGGATTAAAATTTTGATATATTTATAAGTGGTTAGTTTTGTTAATATTAGTTAAGTTGTAATTTATGATTGTTGCTTTCACTACTATGAATTATATCTTACTTAAATATATTTTCTTACTAGGATTAAAATATACATACATACATAGATTCACACCTGTTTCCCAGAGGGGTAGGCAGAGACTACGGATTTCCATTTGCTACGATCCTGACACACTTCTCTGGCTTCATTCACTTTCATCACATTCCTCATACACGCCCGTCGGTTCAAGGTGCTCTTAACCTGGCCTTTGTCCAGAACGCCTCCGATCTGATCAAGAAACGTTCGCCTAGGTCTTCCTCTTGCGACTGTTCCAATATATATTGAATATAATTATGTTTTATTAAGAATGGATCATCAGTCACACTACATAATATAAGTAACAAAATCACAAACTAGCTAATAACCCACAGTGATCTTCACAGGTTGCCATTAGGTTAAAATTATAAGACATTACAAAAGAAAGAAACCTAAGGTTTTAAAATGCATACAAGATAATGTTGATAATTATTCAAAAGTATTTATAGCCTAACATTCTAAGCAACTTTTTTTTTTTAACAAGGCGTAATGCATTGACGCATACCCCTCCGCGGTGGCGGGCGGAGGTGTTATGTCGGACTCACCAGGGTAAAAGAGAAAGATGGTAAAATGATGATGAATACTGACTAAACCTACCACGGTGTTCCTCGACAAAACCACTACCGACGGGGCCGCGGGAATCACTTGCACATGCGGTCGCGACCCCGCCGAGGTTTGAAGAGACCTACCCAAAGGCACTCACTCTCTTATAAATCCTACTGGCTCCCTCCCCCCTAGAGGGGAGACGGACCCGACAAAGAGGCGCGCGTGGGAACACGCACGCCGCCTCTCGGACCTGGTGCTGAACGGATGGCGGGCAGGCCCACAAAGCCCACCACTCCCAGGTCATACCTCATGGTGGCTGGAGGTCATCTCGCGCCCTCCGGCGCCCGGCTCTGCGGTTGGGGAGAGGGTTGAAGCGATCCCTCTCCCGCTACGCCACCTCCTTGATGGAAATCACTTCCTCACAGGAGACGACGGCGTTCCACGACCTCTCACTCCGAACCATAGACTGAACTACGGCCAGGAGCGAGAGGGCAACCAATCCGACTGCCGCGATCAACTCACGGCGCTGCGATGCCCAGGCGGGGCAATCTACCAAAATGTGCAGCGCCGTGACACGCCATGACAACGTCGCGGCAGTCGCCGCAGTGGTGACAACCGGGCGTCCCTTGCCGGCGTATACGACACAGGAACTGGCCAAAACAACCGTGGCCAGTTATTATCTGTGACAGCCGGAAGGTGAGGGCGCCATGCCGCCTCTCCAGCCACTCCTCAAACACGGGACTTACCGCCACGATCGTGGCGTGTCCGAACGTTTTAACCAACTTGTATTAATTGCAGTAATGGCTTAACATCCATGTTCAATGCAAGTTAGTCAAATATTCTTAAAAACACATCTGATATTAAATGAATTATAATAATAATATTCTATTACATACACACAACACCATTTTTTTTTTTTTTGAGTGGTGAAATGCGCCTTATGCATACCGCCCCACTTGGGGTGGTGGGACGGTTATGTCGGGCTCACCGGCCTACAACACGGCCGGCATACCGATTAAAACCCCCCTGTGCACCGTCAATTCGCCTTGACGGGTGGGCCGTTGGAACCTGATACAAAATCAGCGGCCCACACACAACACAATCTAGCTCAATGGGTACTAGACAATGGATAAACATACATATATATTTTTTTTTTTTGTAAATACGTTCTTATTATACATAGTATACATAATTAGTATGTGTTGTACCAATCGTGCATACTAAAACAAATATAGGTAGCTTTTTTATTTTTCAATTTCAATGCTCTATTGCTCTCCATATGTATTACATGTTGTTACAAAGAATATAATATATGTATATGACATTATTATCTTTCAAAAGCAAAAAAAGCATGAAGAAGTGACTGAAAGCAGAGTTTATATATTTATAAGACTTGAAAACTAGCTGTGCCCTGTGATTTCACCCGCCTTTGTGATTAATGTTCTGCTTCCTTAGCTTGTAGCAGAATGGTGTATAGCCTATGTTACTGGGAAAACTTCAAAGAATTCCCATACGTTAAAAAATAGGTTATTCATTACAAATAAAACTACAAACCTTTGCTCTTTATAATGTTAGTATAGATATCTGTATAAAAACCTGATATCCGGTTAGATCAGAAAAGCCGACCCCCAAGTGACTTGGGAATAATAAAGGCCAGGGAGAAGAATGTTAGTAAAGATATGATTCCCCAAATTAATTGGTAGCTTATGCTACATTGCAGATTTTAATTAACAAATTTATCATCTTTAATTTCTAGATTTTAATATTGGCGCATACTAATCATTTAACGTTGAGAAGACCATATTGCTGGTTTTTAAACATGGATTTGCAAATGGACTGTATATCAAGCACAACAGGTATAAAAATGGATCAAGAGAGCCGCAGAGTTATATTTGCGCATCTGACAGATCATGATTACTCGTAAGTATGCATTCTACATTTCGGTTTGAACACTAGCACACCTGTAAAGATTTGAGCATCATAATACGTACAATCAGAGTTGTCATGAACATAATCAAATAAATTATCAGAATATAGGACAACATTTAACATAGTAGAAAAAATGAAATTACCACAATAAATTATAAAATAAACCTACAAAATTGTTTTACATTGTGTTATCTTTCATGTGTAGGAATTGGGCTTTTGGACTTGGTACTTGTAACCTTAATAAAAGACTATATTATTATTTAATGGTTTCATAAAAATAATAAGTTGTATTAATTAGATATAAAATTTATTGACTTCTCTAAAACATAAAGTTTGTAAATTGAAAAGTCAATGACAAGTACTTAAATTTCGAGCTAACAAGCTGAAGTAAGACCAAAAAATCAAAATTATGTAATATAGTGTCAAATAAACAACGCGATAAAATCCGTATATAGTAGTTAAATTTCAATGAATAATATTCGCGTAAACAGAAGACAATATTAAGACCAAAAATCTTTATATCCATAAAAATATTTTAATTTTTTATATCACTAGCTATTCGCCGCGGTTTCGCTTACCTTTTATGATTACTGATCAGCTCTCGTGGTGCAACTTACTAATTCTTTAATTTCTAAATTGGTTCAATACTTTTTGAATTTATACACCATGAACATAAATACAAATCTTTGCTCTTTATAATTAGTATACTTTAATAATATATAATTATATAAATAAATCTTTCTTTTAAAACACTACCTTGTGTAATCTCTATCCTCTTTCCCCAGAATCACCACACAAGTTCCAGAGAAAACAAATCCTCATACAAAAAAGCCAAAGAACAGATCTTATTTTTGGAACACTACCGTACATAATCTGAATCCTCTTTCCCCAGAGCCACCACACAAGTTCCAGGGAGACCAAAACCTCGTACCAAAAAGCCAAAGAAACAATTAAAGATAACGGAACTTAAAGCCATTTACAACTGCACCACATGCGGATACCGTACTATGAACCGAGATGTCCTCAGACAACATATATGCCTAAAGAATGTTGACTTTATTCTCAAGACAAATGAGGTGGTTCAGCTACCCAGTGGTTTTATGCAATGCCCAAAATGCAATTTCTGTACTAAAATCGTGGACAATTTTAGGGTTCACATGGGCACACATATAGAAGGTGTCCGTCAGAGGTGTACAGACTGCGATATCTCAAAGAATTGTGTAGACACCGTCTACAAGTGCCCGAAGTGTTACTATTCAACTAAAAACCCAACAAGTTTGAAAGTTCATATGCATATTCATTCCCGTGGTACTCCATATAAATGTACAGAATGCGTTTATTCAGCTAAAGACTTGAAGGCACTTATAAGGCATTATGATGAGATGAAAGATTTGCGTTGCAAATGTGGGTATACAACTCATGTGAAACAGCAAATGGTTACACACAAACGGTCACATACTGGAGAGAAACCTTACAGCTGTGGAGTTTGTCAGTTTGCCACGAGTGACAGAGCGGGCTTGCAAAGGCACATGAAGAAACACAGTGGATAGTCACAGTCCTGTTCTAAACTTTGCTGACTGAAATATCACTAGATGTGTTACTAGATGGCGATAAGGACGTTTTGTTGCAAATTTGCGACAACGCCATCTAAATTTTAAAATTTAAATATTGTCTTCCCATTTAAGTCAGTAGATGTCGCTACTAAGGCGGCGGATATATTTATTTTAAGTATTATTTATTATACTCTTCTATAAACTTGAGTATTTAATCCCATGGTATTAATAAGTACTTACGTATAACAGCAGAGTTCAGTGTAACCAATAATGCGTACCAAAGTAATTTCTAAAACGCGGTTTGCTTGAAAAAGCTGTCCATATTGTACACACAACTTTTGACTCAATAATTTACTATCTTATCGATTGACAAAATATCTTAGACCGAGGCTTTATTATGTTCAGTTGTTACTCTTTATTCAATACAAATAATTAATTCAATATAAAGAAGCTTAAATGTTTGTAAGAGCAAAATCCAAAAAATATAAATTAATGCAAGATTTAAAAAAATATGTTATTATGTTATTTATAAAGTAAATATGACGTGTCGCATTTTGAGGACTATCCGTACAATTGGTACGTACTAACGGAAAGCGTGACAGCTTGTTATACATGAGTATGTATAAAGACCAATTTAAAAAAAATTGCTCTTCAGACAATTTTGATATTTTTGTGTGATGGCATATTGGAATGAACTAAAGATTTACATCAAAGATATAATTGTGGTCACAAACGGTGACTAAAAAAATCAACTTGTGACCTCGTCTGTACATAGAGCTGCCACCTTTATTTTGAACAAAAGAGTATGTATTCGTACTGAAGAAAAAAAATAATGTCTGTCATCTGACCTTCTTTATTTAACTGCTAATTTGTTGCAACGTTTATGGTTGCTTATAGCAACATCTAACAAATATTTTAATATTTATCATCAAGGAACATCTTAATCGCATCTTTACTATCTGTAAAATGAAATGAATGACATTAATTCGTCATCGTTTTATTTAAATAATGGGAAGCTCAATTGCGTTATGATTTCTTTCTGTTAGTAACAAATTAAGTAAAATATGTCAAGATCGACCTAGGTAAAATAAAGTATTTTCACGTACTTTGTTGGTCTTAGAAAGTATGAAGTATGTTTACCCGAAATAACGCACAATACTTTATTATAAAGTACGGGTGGCAACCCTATGTATTCATGACTGAAACGTAAAGCCTTTCAAAATGGTAAGTAGGGGAAAGTGGTTACCCTTCGTACGCTTTTTAGATTTTATTTTTTTAATTTATGATTAATAATCGAAATTATCTAGTTTATAGACCTAAGTATAGCAAATATATTGTAGTTTGTTACCAAAAAGTCCGACACTATTATGTCAAAAGGTTATAGAGTTATAGTCATTTTTCTACGATAAGATATTTGTACGAACTTGCCCCACGTACGGGGTACGTTCGTACAGTAGGTGGGGTACTTTCATACGCATGGGGTAGATTCATACAGGGTAATTAAAAAGCCTATTAAAGTCGTTAAATTTTTATTAATTATTATAAAAATATGTATTTCTCAAAGAACTAACTTAATAATATTTGACTTGACTCATAGTCGATAAATCTTTCTTTAGAAAAATAACAAAACATTAAATCATTCATCCTTAGTTTACTTATTGATAATTCTAAGTTTACAATCAGTCTAAATGAGATCTTTACAATCACTTTCTATGAGATTGTTGTACAGTCTTTGACAATTAAAACTTAAAATAGGTAATCATACATTTTGATTGTTACTTTTGAAGTTATTGCACATTATAATTATTTAAATTAACTGCAAAAGTAAAAAGTCTAGCCATTCTAGCTGTACAGCCCGCTCTTGGTTCTGGATCAGGGAGGATCATGGCGACATCACTGATATACAGAGTGTGTATGTCTTCTATAACAGGGAAAAAGAATGACCATGATGATCCCGGTTTCTTCCGAAGATAAGATATTTTCAGCTCTGTACCCGAATAGTGACTGAGAACTTTTCCGACGTAATAAACAACAGAAGTCTTTTTTTCAAACTTTACCAAAACAAAACAATCATCTTTGATTTTCTCTGGTGTCACATTTAAATTATTATGGATACTACGATCATCAGTCTCTTCATCCGTTTCGAAATCGATTGGAGATGTTGAACTTTCACGCAAGCTAAATTGCGATCCTTCAGATTCCTCTGAATCTTCATCACTTTCTATTTGCTTTGCTTTCTTTTTCTTTTGTCTTGAATTAAGTTCCTTCAAACTACGTTTCACTGCTTTGGCTCTGGCTTTCCTTTCCTGTTCTATTTTTTTCAATTCTTTCTGTCTATGTCTCTCTTCTAGTTCAGTTTTTTCAGGTGTATCTGTATATATACGGGATTTACCCGGTTTTCTTCCTTTATTGGTTTTTCTGTTTCTAACAGCTGTAGGATAAGGTCTTATGACTTCTGGTGTTATGGGAAGATAAGCACTCGGTTCAGATTGTGTCTCAGCCGCTTGTGGTTCACCGGTTCCGGTAAAAATGTCTTGAGGATTTTGGAGCAAAGAAGGCGACTGTTCACGAATATCTGCCTCATTCATATCAGTCGACTGCACGCTGGTGGAAGGTTGAAGTTCAAGAGCGACAGTGCTTGTTTCCGGATTAGGTGTCACATTTACCGAATTATTTGAAGCATACACGTCAATGGGCGCGAAATCTTCATCACTGAAGGCCATTTCATTGAACGGCCATATACCTGGCTTTTCAAATCCACTTGTAATATTTTTTGCGGTAAAAGATTCAAAATATGCAAGTTTTACCAGTTTGGGTATATTATAAATGTTGATTGTTTTTCCAGGATTCGACATATGCCAATTATTGAACGCTATTTTCAACTTTGCCTTGAATGGACCGAACACTCCAACGTCTAAAGGCTGAAATCGATGACTTGTGTGCGGGGGAAAAGACACAAAAATGATGCCATTATCTCGAGCATATGTTATAGCCTGTAAGCTGATATGGCTTTCGTGATTATCACATAATAGTAAAATCGGATGCTCTTTAGAGCTCAGTGTGTGTTTCTGGATGTGCTTTAATACTGAAACAAATATGTCAGCATTTATCCACCCACTTCTATTAGCAGCTCCGATGCTTCCTTCAGGCGCACCTTCTAGAAAATGGTCCTTGTAGTGTACACGTGGAAATACAAATAGCGGAGGGATAGTATTTCCGCTTGCAGAAATAATTGCGCCAAATGTCATCAACTCCCCTCTTTCCGCTGACACGATTTGTCCCACTTGTTTCTGTGATTTAGGAGCCAAAATTTTAGGAGTATCTAAAACTGTAGACACGCCGGACTCGTCAAAGTTAAATATCCTGTCGGCAGCAAAATTATGTCGCTGTAAGACATCACCCAAATTATTATAGAACTGCTGGACTGCAGTCTTATTGAAGGCGAACGATCTAGCTGCGCTTGTATTTTCCGGTTTTCGCAGACTGAGGTTGGCGTTTCTTTCTCTATACTTACGCATCCACTCTAAGCCGGCCATTTGGTTTTCATCCCATTTCGCGGGATATTTTAAATTTAAAGCTTTCGCGTATTCGTAGGCAAGTTTGCGAATTTGTACTGTTGTTAGCCCATAATGCATTTTGCAGCAATTAATAATGTAGTCATTTAAGCGTGTCTCTTCTTCCAAGGAGAAGACTTGTAGACTCGTGAACTTAGAATGAAATGTTCGTGAGGGTCCATCGCTGTTAGAGCCTTCTTTGAATTTCTTGACTCTGCTTTCCAACGTCGAGGTCTTGATGTTATATTTCAACGCGGCTTTCCTATACGACAAGCGTCCATGAATTACGTCGTCAACTGCTAATTTTATGGACTCCTCATCCACGTCTTGAGTACGCGTGCCCTTTTTTTTATATTTTCGCACCATGATTCTGCAATAAAATATTAATTGTAAGGCTTATTTAATAAACATATTTCATTTTGTTAGAAGAACAATACTTTATAAAAGGAAAGACATGTTATTGTGCTTTTTGCCTGGTATTTTAAAAGTTTATTATATTTTATTTCATAAAAATCTAATTATGATATTGTGGTGGTTAATAAAATCTAAAGGGGAGCGTTCGTACGCGTACGAATGTGCCCCCTGTTTGGCTGTACGAAAGCACCCCATACCTTGCACAAAATTAAAGTACAACTTTATACAAATTCTAATTTAGTTTGAGAAATATAACAATTAAAGCTCAAAATAAACAATATTAACATTAATTAATCATCACCATATTGTCAAAAACATAACAATTCTACTTACAATTGCGAATTACACCTAAGGAAAAAATTTACTCACCGCGCGCGAAAACACGTTACGTCTTGTCAGCCGATACACCGTGGTGCGACTGCCGCGCCACTCCGCTAACAATATGGCGGCCGGTATGTCTATGCACACAAGCAAAGGCGTGTTTGTGTGCCGTTTAGATTTTCTGCTATACTAACTGCACGAATGTGCCCCACGTACGAATGGTGACCACTTTCCCCTATGTATCTTATGTGGGGGCCAGTCAGTGCAGACCGGCGACACTTCGACCCAGTAGGATCTTTTGTGTCGACACTCTCCCAATAACGACTGCCATAGATGGTCATGGCAGTAAAATGATACCTATGTAAATACTGAGCATTATCTATTAATATCTATTTTAGTTATTTAGTCTATCAAATCTTAGAATACCAGACAATTAAAAATGTATTGTGTTCCACCGGTGTGCCGATGCGACTTAATATGTTAAATCGTGCAACACTAAACTATAAAAGTAATTAGTCTGAGTTGTCTAACTTGGATGCTTGGTTTTAACTAAAATTCTAGGGTTGTATGTAGACTATCGCCGTTTAGAGATCAGGCGAATAAGCTATACGTCAATGTTAGCAGTTGTAAAATCCTTTGTGCGACTACAGGCGAAGTCTTTAGAAGTTATCATAGCATGCTATATGTGTCTGAACCCATCTCTAACAAACTTTTAAATGGCATAATGTAATAGAAATAATATGTAGGTACTTAATCTTAATCATAGACATAGTAATTCACAGACGGCATCTCCTGAACTAGAAATTGTCTCATATCGGCTGGACCTCTCGTAAACACACTTCAACCGAAAAGTCGACGTAACGCGATACAACAGTCATATATAAATCACTTCTCTTACGTGAAAAATAAACATGAGACGTGAAAATAAAAAAGAGACGTGAAAAATAAAAATGAGGCATTTTTAAGTCATTGATTGTTTTTTATTACGAAAATACGTAAATTGTAATTATTATTACTAAAATAAATTATCACTTTCGTTCCCGCCATTTTAAACGTCAAAACTTTATTTAATCGGGATGTCTGTAAATTCCTAAGTCAATTACTCTTAACATTATCAACACTCTTTTCTAAGTTATTATAGGAACTTGTGAGTAACATAATTGTTCTATAAAACGTTTAACTCTTTATTTGTTATTTGAATTCTTCCGACTAGTTTCGAACTCAATCGATGTTCTTAGAGTGGGACAACTGAGTCTCGCAGTATAACTGTTTACTTTGGCCCCATAAACTGTTTTAAAGTTTTTAGTATAAGCTGTATAACTAAATGTATCGGTAACTGTGTTTTATATGTAATAAATATATTGTGATAGTTTTCGTGTTTTGTTATAACCAACATATTATCAAAATGTATAGGTAAACCCTGGGGTTTACCCATGCATTCATACATGCACTCTCACACATTCACCACCGAACAACCATCATGTTTGGACATGATGGTTGTGCGGTAGTGAATGCCGGGTTAAATTGTTAAACTTCTGCTGTCAAGAAGATCACATGCAGCACATGCCCTAGCCCTTGATTAGAATATAACAAGATTGACTTTCGGAGCCCCTTGGTCGACGGTTTTACTTCACATAAATTCTACTTCGGTATTATGTTAAATGAATATCACTACATATTATTAAACAAATCGCGTTTGTAGTATTTCGGCATTGTTCGTCTGACGTCATACAATTCTTCGTAACTATGGTTACATATTATACCTTATTTATATGTACCTAATAAAGAAAAAAGAAAACAAAGTAGCAAGCTTAGGAATATCGTCAATGAAAGAGTATAGTTAAGTAAATAATAATTTGTTTGAAAAATAAAGGTAAATAAACCTGTATAGCCTTGGTGAAATCTAAAGAATAATAATAATATTCTACCACATACACACAACACCATCTAGCCCAAACTAAGCAGAGCTTGTACTATGGGTACTAGACAATGGATTAAAATACTTATATACTTTTTTTTTGTAAATACATACTTAGAAACACCCAGACCAAGACAAACATCCATGTTCATGCACACAAATGTTTGACTTGTGCGGGAATCGAACCCGCGAATGAAATGTGATTATAAGATTAAAGTTATAGTATAGACAGTAAAACCTTAATAACGATCAAACTTAAAATTTAAATCAATTATGGTCGAATTATGACCAGTTAAAATAGTAATCTAAATTTTCCTAATTATGCGCTGGCAATTGTTTTTCGCAATTGGCTTATTGCGCTCCTTGCGATCTGGTGCCTAGACCGACTGCTCCTGTCGCTCTACTCCAGAGCCGGCGCTGATCACATGCAAATTAAATTATTGTTTACATAGAGTCACGTCTGTCTTTAGTGTAGGTATGTGAACAATAATTTTAAGCCAAGGGGTAGACAGACATGAACCGCACATTTCGCTTACCTACTATGTGAAACTTACTGCCAATATAGCTTATTGCCGTCTACTGGGCAACATCACCGCGTTTTTACTGAGAATTCTCTTACAGGATAATTCAATCAAGCCCTAGAATGTACCTAGAAAGAAAGAAAGATATTTATTCGCCAAGAATATGGTACATTAGATGGCGATGAAGCGACTCGGTTGATATCCGTGGCCGCTTCTAAATAATCGTTCACGACGCAGGAATCGGACTTTGATATGCGCGATATGTTAGGTACTTTATTATAGGCGGAAAAGCAAACTAAGGCAGAAGGCACTAATTAATTTATTTATAAATATAGACAAGAATATATAAGCGTAGCTGTGAGCAACCGAAAGCAAATACAGAATGTCTATTACAAATATGAGAAACGGTATTTATAGGTGAACATTATTAATAATAATTATGGTTTGCGTTTGAAACTTTTGCTAATGAGTTTGACGCCCACAATATGGTCAACGTCCGAAATACAATAGATTAGGCGAAAATCTTGCTGCGCCCGCGCCGCCGCCGGCTCAGCCATGTTGAAAGGGGTGGTGTCTACGGTCGGATCACAACAACATCACGCCATATGACGTAGGGTGGCGTGATTTCTTGGTTGGGCCTCAGTTCATAAACGCGAGAGTGGTTACGGTAGCGGATATTGCTCGCTACAGTGACATCAAGTAACAGCCCGACATATTCGCCTATAACAGACAAGCAAATATTTGCTTAAGACATTATTATATAACATTTTATAAAGTATTAACAATTTTCGACCAGTATTTAACTGCTGTAGGTTTACTTGTAGAATCAAAGGTGATCACTATCGCACAACGCTTATGGCATGGATCCAACGACGCATATAATTTTTCACCCTTCAAAAGTAGGTAGGTAATAATATAAAATTGTAGGTAGTCCTGGTTGACTTCACACAAATGAAGAAGTTTCGAAAAAGGGTCAAGAGATGGCGCTGTAAACACTTCGGCCTTCGCCATACACTCCGGAACCACGCAAGCGAAGTTTACACAGCGTGTACACATATATATATGTTCCAGTCATCAACTATCGGACCGCGACCTGGGTGCGAGGATCCTCCCTTGACGTTGGAAGGAACATCAGACCAAGTTCATCCACAAAATTATTTGTGATAAATTTTATTGAAAGTCAGTTTTACATTCAACAAGCTCCCGGAACGCCGGTATTTACGAAAATATAGGCAGAATCCCGTTCTCGATTAATCAGAATTTATCAGGACGCCGCGCCGTAAGAAAGCCTTTTTTAGAAATTACGTTACCAAGATAGCAACTCGCTACTAATATGTGTTCCTTTTTAATTCAGCTATCGTATGATGTATTAACCCCTGAATTTTTAAACAAATAAATGTCCAAACACTAAGATTTTTTATTCTTTTTATAAAGACAACTCTCGCACTAGGAATAAATACTGTGTCGCGGATCTTAACAAACATTCAGACAACGGACACAAAGAACACCCAGACTCGGAACATCTATTTGTGAATCAAGAAAACATTGTTCCTTGTGTTGAAACCACAACACTCGGTGCAAACAGAGGCCTGCGACCTCTTAAACCACTGTTTGCACTATCCGTGCAGTCAAACTCTGTATACTTATTAGAGTTCGACAAAACTCTTATACAACAGCTTTGTCCGTCCGTCCGTCTATCTTTTATACAACTTTCAACTCAAGAACCGTAAGAGCTAGAGACTCGCGGTCAACGCCATTTGACTTAGCATAGTCGATATACCCCGAAATGACTATGACCTTTGACCTCTGACCTCATATCCTTTGCATATTACTTGAACCATTTTTTTGAACTCTAAGATTTACGGCAATTCATTGCCGATACTCACTTGTTTACCTATGCATCACATAAAATAAGTGTTTCGTATGGGGTTCGAACCCACAACATTTAGTGTGGTGGCAGCTGCGCAAGTATGATTAAGTTTAACGTTGTAAGTTTGTGCATAAAATTAGTGGTTAATTTCTCGAAACTGTTGTTTTTTTCGTAGTGGTATTCCTTGACTTAAACCTCATCCTCTAACCAGAGACGGCGTGGCGGGGCCGCGCGAATCACTTTCACATGCAATCGCAACCCCGCTGAGATTTCGGCCCGATGAGATTTTTTTGCCCTACTGTTCCTTGAGGGGGAACGAAGACAACAAGACACAGAGGCGCGCGTGGGAACGCGCACGCCGCCTTTCGGACCTTGAGCTGATCAGGTGGCGAGCAGGCCCACGCAGTTCACCATCCCCAGGTAAAACCTCATGTTGGCTGGAGGTCGTCTCGCCCTCCGGCGTCCGGTTCTGCGGTTGGAGAGAAGGTTCAAGCGCTTCCTCTCCCGCACCGCAGCCTCCTTGATGGAAATAACTTTCACGAAACCAGTCCAACCGATACTGAAATTTGGGAACTAATTTACCAAGTAAGGAACCCAATTAACCTAAAATAATCTGCCTAAAATTTTTTTAGTAATATCCGGTATCACATTCAATCTGTCAAATTTTAGAATACCAGACATCTATTGTGTCCTGCCACCGAAGTGCCGCTGCGACTCAATAAGATAATACTAGCGACTGGCCCCGGCTTCGCACGGGTAGTACAAAACCTTAACAAATTATACAGCTAAACCTTCCTCATGAATCATTCTATCTATTGGTGTAAACCGCATCAAAATCCGTTCAGTAGTTTTTGAGTTTATCGCGAACAGACTGACGCGGCGAGGACTTTGTTTTCTATTATGTAGTAATAATAATATCAGCCCCGTTTGTAATCTGTCCCAATGATGAGCTCTACGTCTCAGTATGAGAAGGATTAGGCAACAGTGCAACGCGCTGGCCAAATGCGATTTGGTAGACTTCACGTTTAAGTACACTTTTCGAGAACTTATATGCATCTACGATGTTTAGCTTCACTCTTAACCTTTTAAGGGCCACGGTCTTGTATAGAAGTCAAATGTTTCCGTGCCCTCCACGCCAAAACTTTATTAGAAGACAATTAGTGCCCACACTTATGTATGAAAGTGAAAGTTGGGTATGGCAAAAGAAGCATGAGAGCAGAATAAATGCTATAGAAATGAGAGCGCTGAGAAATATATGTAGTGTGACTCTGAAAGATAGAATAAGGAATAGTGTGATTAGAGAGAGATGCGGCATGAAAGTGGATATAGTGACAAGAATAGAAAAGGGTATGTTAAGCTGGTTTGGGCATGTAGAAAGAATGGACGAGGAAAAACTGACTAAGAAAGTTTATAAGGCTAGTGTTAATGGAACAGTCGCAAGAGGAAGACCTAGGCGAACGTTTCTTGATCAGATCGGAGGCGTTCTGGACAAAGGCCGGGTTAAGAGCACCTTGAACCGACGGGCGAGTATGAGGAATGTGATGAAAGTAAATGAAGCCAGAGAAGTGTGTCAGGATAGTAGCAAATGGAAATCCGTAGTCTTTGCCTACCCCTCTGGGAAACAGGCGTGAATCTATGTATGTATGTATGTACCTAACCGTAACATTTATTAATAAAAATACATAAAGAAATTGTTTGTTTTATTTTGCGTAATTTTACTATTGCCTAAAACCCTACACTTACATTTTTATTTTAAAAGCGTGAAAATTGAAGTATCCATTATTTTTCAAATTATACAGATTTATAGCTTGGCGTTGGAGGACACATCACGTTCGGCATAGGTGGGCGCTTAAAAGAAGCGAGCAAAATAAATAATACTAAATTAAATACACATAATTATATCTCTGCCTACCCCTCTGGGAAACAGGCGTGAATCTATGTATGTATGTATATCTTTAATCATTCTTAGCAATCTTATAAAGTTTTATTAGTCGGCGCTAGATGGCACTGTTTGTACTGGCATCAAAACATATTATTTAACAAGTTTTTGCTCGCGTCACGCTAGAATTTGTCAATAATTTCCTTTTCCCCAGTAACAGTACTTTTTTTCTGAATGAAAGTACCCTACTTATGTCCTTTTTTATTATACCCCTGACAACGTGTATGCGAAATTTTATATTGATCGGTGGATTAGTGAAAGCGTAACAGACAAACAAACTCACGTTCGCATTTATAATATTATTAATTAATAAGGATTCACTACATATTCAGTTTATATGTATATTAAAATGTGAAATACTATAACTGAAAGAAAACCGTTAGAAGACTTTAATGACAATTAACATATTTTGTTTATTTTGTTTAACTCTCCTGGGGCTTTATTTCTGGGGCTTCATTTTGTAGCTCGCCGATTCCTCACTTAGAGCTTAGGCAAGCGATGTTTTTGCCTCATACTATTTCTTAACATTATTAGTAGTTTAGTACAATAAGAGCAAGCACAAAATTACAAACTATGCCGCACTTATGATTATGACCCTTAAAATCATTAACTTTAATGTACGTACTGTTTTATTAACTTACAAATACCATTTAAAAACATTAAATCCATTAAACAATTTGTTATTACAAATAAATTTAATTATTACTTACTACTTATTAGAGACATACGATTAAAATATATTTCTGAACGACTTTAAAATGAATGACGCTCCAAATTAAAATATTGCTCCAATCACGGGCTGGTTAACGGTTACTATTGAAGCAAAAGAATTTATATCATATATCCTTGTAATAAAGATCAGAATCAGTTGCCATCAATTCGTGTGCAACTTTGTAAGCGTAGAATATATACAAAAAGCTTGCACGAGGGATGTGCACGTTCGTATTTATAATCTAATCGATTTAAATTAAAAATCGATTTCGTTTTAGGCAAAATACTTTTTTATATAATAATACTTACTCAAAAAGAAATAAACAGCATAACATTACAATATAAAAATATGTAAACCTAAATAACTATCGCTATGACTATATTGCATAAGTAATGTAATAACGACTTTTATTAACATAATGCAACTATTATTACAGGTATTCCCTTTCTAATACTATAGTAGTACAGTCAATTAAATAGCTAAGTGTAAAATAGAAACTTAAAATAAACTATATATTTCTATAATTTATACCAAAAATTATACTAGTGAATTAACTGGGAGTACAACAGAATAAATAAGCCTTACTAGCTTGGATCAATTAAAAGCTCTGCTTCAAAATATTGTATTGAATGCTAAAACATTATAAAGACTCACATTGTTTAGACTTCAATTCAACTATATGTCGGAGGTTTGACTTTTTTAAATCGTTATTGTTTGCAATTACTTATCTTCGTAGGTTTTCTTCGATGTGATATGATAGTTGCAATAATCATTATTTTCTTCTCTTTTTAAACTTTATATATTGAGTACAATATACGTGTAAAATTTATTAAATAATCCATACTACGCTGAAATCGTTTGAACAGGTTATTCGAAATCGATTGTATAATCGAGTGATATACTGATTGCATTTGGCAGAACTCCGCACGTCACTACACAAAAGAACTTGTTATTATTATACGGGTGTACTTAACCTTTTATTTTCATGTTTCGCTATAATTTTAACTAAGAAACAATAGAAATCAAAGTAAATCGCCATTAATGTGAACCAAATAACGATAATTCCATTCGATCTGTGTGAAAAACCGCTAAAAGGTTAGTGTTTCATTCAAAATATGTACTTATTAATATAATTAGATCAACCCGATGTATACTCAAACACTCGTGTGCAGTTATTTCATGAGAAGTCTTATTGTTTCTCACATTTATGAATAACAACGCCATTTTGTGTACTTTACTGCATATTTACGTGTTATTTTAACTTTAGTTTTGTTTCAAAAATGTCTATGTGTTGTGTTATGGTGTTTTGAAAATCGAATCCTAATTTTTTTACGAAGCGTCGGCATAAAACTACGGCCAAGGAAAAAGTTTGTATATCGAAATGTTTTTATTGCGAACGGAAGTTCGTTTTCGCCTCTATATTCTAAGATCTCATCATTATTTATCTATCCTAGATTTAAATTGACACTAATAAAATGTATGAATCATAATTTCGTAATATTTTTGTGAGTAACTGTTCACTTATCCGGTATGCGCAAAATTTTATATAGCCAGGGATATCCTCATTTCTTTTCTAAGATACACATACCCTCGTTTATTTGTAATCTACTAATCATAGACATATTAGATACAAAAAATAATAGACATAAATACAAATTATTACTAACCACATAAACTATTATTATGATTTCACTTTTAAAATTGCTTTTCTCTAAACATATTGTAAAAATATTTGTCATAATTAATTATCTATTAATTATGAGCTTAGTGGTGTTAAATTTTTATTATTTTGGGTAGAAAAGTATAAAAAATGTTGCAGCCAAGTTGTGCTAATTTATGTTATATTCAATACAAAATATATCCAAAAAATTTCTTTATATATGTTTGTTTTATGATTAAAAGAGGAACTGTTAGTTAAAGGCATTGTTTATACACTAGGGTTGAGATGTAACTTTGATTTTGACATGTAGTTAGTTAACCTTTTAGAAGCTGTGAACCTGCCTATGATCAATAACATTGCAGCTACTGCAAAATATTAAATAAATAAATATTTATTATATGTTCCAATATTGGTACAAAAATTAAAAGCAGAGTATGTGTTAAAAATTATATTATAACTGTTAATTCTAACAATAGACTGTAATATGTATTTAATTGGATATTTTAAAGTGGGTGTGAATTTTGTAGGTTTCTTCTCATAGGCTCAACCTGAATGTAGCTTCAATAACTTAGTGAACTCACTAACCAGTAGACATTGATGTCCATAGGTGTTACTTTGTAACCTAAATGAATAAAGGATTTCTGACTTTGACTTGATATGGATATTTTTAGGTACGAGGCACGTAAATATAGTACATAAATATTATCATTGCAATATGTAATTGAACTGCATACTTTGCCATAGTATTTTATTAAATATTATTTTATTTTATTAGTCAGCTGCACCTAATATTAGGAATAATTTCTCTGTTGAACACATTCAAACAACGGACACAAAGAATACCTAGACTTGCAACAACAATTTGTGGATCACACAAACATTTGTCCCTTATGGGTATCAAACACACAGCAGTGGTGAAACAACTACATAAACCACCATCATGTCAGTGCTGAGATTCTTTATCAGTTATCAGACTGCTGACCGAAAATGGCCACCCTGCTAGGCTGCCAGCACCATTTTAGTAGGAGATCAATCCCCTATTGACACAGACACACCATCTACTTCACTCTGGGAACCCTGTAACACAAGTGTATCTCAAAATTCTATTGTATTTAGTTCACCAATAACCATAGATTGTACATCATGTTGTGTGATTATGTTAGGGCAGTGGTTGGCAACCTTATCGTCCAAATGAGTCAAATATAGACAATTCACAAGTGAAATCTATTGAAGAGCAATATTTTGTTTTAACATTTGTTTTAACAGGGCGTGCCCACACTTATGTATGGAAGTGAAAGTTGGGTATGGCAAAAGAAGCATGAGAGCAGAATAAATGCTGTAGAAATGAGAGCGCTGAGAAATATATGTGGTGTGACTCTGAAAGATAGAATAAGGAATAGTGTGATTAGAGAGAGATGCGGCATGAAAGTGGATATAGTGACAAGAATAGAAAAGGGTATGTTTAGCTGGTTTGGGCATGTAGAAAGAATGGACGTGTAAAGACTGACTAAGAAAGTTTATAAGGCTAGTGGGAATGGAACAGTCGCAAAAGGAAGACCTAGGCAAACGTTTCTTGATCAGATCGGAGGCGTTCTGGACAAAGGCCAGGTTAAGAGCACCTTGAACCGACGGGCGTGTATGAGGAATGTGATGAAAGTGAATGAAGCCAGAGAAGTGTGTCAGGATCGAAGCAAATGGAAATCCGTAGTCTCTGCCTACCCCTCTGGGAAACAGGCGTGAATCTATGTATGTATGTATTTAACAGGGGACGTTATTATGGAAACAATTAGAATTAAAAGTACACTCTCGAGGTTGCCTTTGTCAAATAAGTCTTAAGTTAACTAAACGTAAATTAAATAAATTTTGGTATCATACTTATAAGGCAAGATAATAAATAAACTTCCATGCTTGCACTAACCATTTCATGGCAGAGCCGCAGCCGAGGATTCAAAGAGCCGCATGCGACACTCGAGCCGCGGGTTGCCGGTATTGGTACCGTAACACAGTGGTTAGTGTACCAATCAGAACACCTATTATAGTATTGTTATAATTATCATGCTTTGCTTGTTACCTGTTGGTACCTTAATAAATAAATATTGAAAACTAAAAGTCCCTGTTAGAATAGTATGTGTATTCAGTTAATGATTTGATATCAAGTACCATACATACATACATACATACATAGATTCAAGCCTGTTTCCCAGAGGGGTAGGCAGAGACTACGGATTTCCATTTGCTACGATCCTGACACACATCTCTGGCTTCATTCACTTTCATCACATTCCTCATACACGCCCGTCGGTTCAAGGTGCTCTTAACCTGGCCTTTATCCAGAACGTCTCCGATCTGATCGAGAAACGTTCGCCTAGGTCTTGCTCTTGCGACTGTTCCGACGTATCAAGTACCAAATAATATGATATATGTGCATTTATTAAAAGTAATACTTTTGAAAAATTTGATTCCGTTTTCCAATTTCATAATTAAATGATATGGCTTAATTATATTTTTATTTATTCTGTCGTCAATTTGATAACATTTTATCTTTTTTATCAGCAGTTGAGATTGATCATTATTTCATATGATTGTATAAAAATGTATGTCATCCAATTACAATATACTATTACAAATTATAGATCTATAATTTGACAAAAGTCAATAATATTTATATATGTCACCCTAAAAATTCAGTTATTGTAAATTTTTTATGAATTCTCGAATGTATAGTCAATCATTCTTTACTAGGTATATGTTGAAAACTGGTTTGATTTTTGAAGTACCATACCCTCCCTCACAAGAAAGCAGCATAACGGTAGAAACATTGCTACTGCACAGATGCCGCAGCGCCGTGAGTTGCTCGCGGAAGTCGGATTGGTTGCTCTTTCGCTACCGGCCGTAGTTCAGTCTATGGCCCGGCGCGAGAGATCGTGGAACGCCGTCGCCTCCTTCTGTGAGGAAGTAATTTCCATCAAGGAGGCGGCGGAGCGGGAGAGGGAGCGCTCAAACCCTCTCCCCAACCGCAGAACCGGGCGCCGGAGGGCGCGAGATGATCTCCAGCCACCCTTAGGTTTGACCGTGGGCCTGCTCGCCACCCGATCGGCACCAGGTCCGAGAGGCGACGTGCGTGTTCCCACGTGCACCTCTGTGTCGTGTCTTTTTCCCTTCCTCCCCAGGGGGATGGTGGAGGGAGTATTTATGTGTAGTGGCCTGGCGTTTCACACGGCGGGCTGAAACCACGGCGGAGTCGCGATTGCATGTGAAAGCGATTCGCTCGGCTCCGCCGTCTATGGTCGCCTGGCCAATGCCACTGCGCCAAGTGTTGTGTTTCGATCTCCACATGGAACAAAAATTTGTGTAATACAAAAACAGTTGTTACGAATCTGAATATTACACGATACAGGAGCTTAGTAGTCGCTATTGAAGTGAACATTCGCACACATAGAATCAATTTAATGGAGGAAAAACCACTTGCGTTTTTGGAGAGTGTCGATTCGTACACAAATAAATTCGATTACTAATTGACACTCATAAAAAATATTACTTTTTGGAAAATGTCTTTTTGCACAATTCATGCTTACATTCGTGCGTAACGACTGCAAAGCCGATACAGGTGTATACCTAGTGTAGAAGTAGTCTGCATAACTACTTTTAATATAAAAATTTCTTCTTTCCAGATGTTCTGCGTACAAGAAAAAGAACGGGCAGACACCTTTTCAACCGATAAGGACCCACTCAGCATACCTTCAGAATCAGACGATGATGAACCCGAAGCCAAGCGGCTGAAGTACTCTCCGTTAAACCTGCAAGTGTACCAGATACCTGCGTTCAACACACCCAAGTCACTGTCTATTTACCCAACGAACACGTTGCCAAACTTTGTGAACAATCCCCTCAATTTGGCAAATCCACTGGCCTTTGCGGCAAATAAAGGACAAAATGGAGAGAATATTGTTAAAAATTTGCAAAACAGGTTTGTATTTTGAACTGTTTAGCATGTCTGAATATCTTCGAAGGCTTAGTTAGAGATTCACACGTTCGCATCGGTCACAGCGGTCGCAAAATATCCTTGTGGATCTGAGCCGAACGGGGATCTTCGGTCCATGAGCCATTAAGACGAAGTGACGCCCTCTGTTGTACCGAGGCGTCGCACAGGAGTCGTCGCCCGCAGGCATTCCTCGCCTGCGTTGGGCACTGCTGGGTGGGTCGTTGATGTAGTTTTAGTTCCAGCGACCCACCCACCACTCAAGGTAGCGAGCTGGCCCACCATGGTATGTTTAGTGATTAGTCGGTAGTACCCGGGACATTCCATCTTATCCTGGGTGAGCCCGACATAACCTCTCCGCTCCCTTTTTTCGGTGGAGAGGTATGCGTCAGTGAATTCCCTCGGGTCAGTGGCGTAGCGTAGTGGATGCGGCAGGGGCGGCCCGCCCCGGGCGGCACTTTTAGAGGGCGGCAAAATTCACAATAAACAATAATAATGTCTTATAAATATTGTAACCATTTAATGATGAACAATAAGAATTGGTAGGTGTGCAATACACAATAATGATGACTGTTCTTGCCGAAAAGTTATTTAGAACGACTATAAATTAGTCTTGTAAATTAAAATACCTAATTAAGAGGCCGGCAAAATATTATGCTGCTCCGGGTTAAAAAAAAAACAAATAAAGTAACTCACATTTCACCAATCGCTTAGATCCCATGTAATAAGGGGCGAAGCTACTGCCGCACTGTGGGCTGAAAATCGACCTCCATAGACATAGAAATGAAAGTTGCTAGATGTTCGTTTTGTTGACGGATATGGCTTCTATTAGCTATTATACACATAACAATGTCATCTGAGCTAACTCCGCACAAAAATGAATTTATTATAAGGTTTTTTCGAAAAAAATGTATGGAGCTAGCATGAAAAATCTGAATATCTCTGAACTTGCAAGGAAAACCGTAATATCCTCAGAGATGGTTATAGGACTAATTATTTGTGATTTTTTGACATACTTCATATAACGGTACCTGCTGCAGAATTTTTTTTAAAAATCATCGAATTTTTAATTAATTTTTTTTAACATTAAACGATTTGTTTTGGTGTATAAGTAAAGAAACAACACGTTATATGCATATAATACTAAATCATCGCCAGTTATTTGTTAAAATATCAAGAAAATTATTTTTGCCTAACATAGTATATATGTTTTAAAACAGTTAATTGGATACCATTACTGAACTTTGCATACAGGTAAACTACTGAATAATAAATTAGCCTTCTAATGAGTTCTGAATAAGAGATTAAGTGATTTGCAATGTCGCACAATGGTAACTACGGATTACACTAATTAAAATCTTACAGGTAAGTACATAAGTAACTTAAATAGTTAATTAGACATGTTACGAGTTCTAAGAAATATCATCATCAAATATCATCGAAACCCCATTTAGATATCAATTTTAAATCCTTATTTTGCACATCATCGTTAGGAAAACTTTGGAGGATTCTTTTGACCGTAATGTCGAGTAAAGCTTGAAGGGTTATTCTTGCCGATGAATCGGTCACTAACACTGATTGCTTCGGAGGATAGCATGCCAGCTTGGTTTGTTGCACTTTATAGTAGGATGGATAAATATCCTTTCTACCTTCCCGAATAGCTGACTCTCGTAAAGTGATGTATTGCCACTTTGATAATTTTAATGAAAGGAGTAATCCAAGTGCTTTTTCTGGTGTAAATAAGATAGTTTTCACCGGTTGCTTAAGCGTTTCCTTAATTTTAGAGGCTGCTTCAGGATGTTTCAGCATATATTCGATTACAGATGCGATATCCTCACAACCTTCTTCCTTAAAACGCGCCGCTGCTGTATGTGCCAATTCACTGGGATTGTCAGTTTTATGCTCATCAGATTTTCTCTTCTTCTGTTTGCTTCCCAGATCTTCGAATGGTTTTCGTGACCTCTTTGTCATTGTACCAACAGAGTATGATGTTGAGGGTTCTGGAGAGATTGATCTTGATCCCTCAGCAACAGTTGGTTCTTGAGCGACTAAATTTATACAACTTGGCCAATCGATAGTTGCTTGCAGCCAAATTTCGTATTGTTTTCTAAAAGTATCAAGAATTCGGTGAGATTTTTGCCACCTTTTGATGCAGCTCGTACAAATCTCTGACAAAATTCTTTTAGAGTCACTTAATCTTCAACGGAAAGACAAACGTCTAGGCGGGATATAACTTCACTAAACAATACCTCATGATCAAATGAAGTACTCTTACATTTTAGAAGAACGAATAGGTCTAAATTGGTATTTAAACTTTCCATTATAAAATTTCACAGTGATATGTTAGGGGTAACAAATCTTAGAATAAACTAAATTATGATGCAAAATGTTAACCCTTTTATATTTCAGTCCAACATTAGTTAACGACCTCATTAGACAGTTGTCGAAAATATTTCTTAGAACTCGTAACATGTCTAATTAACTATTTAAGTTACTTATGTACTTACCTGTAAGATTTTAATTAGTGTAATCCGTAGTTACCATTGTGCGACATTGCAAATCACTTAATCTCTTATTCAGAACTCATTAGAAGGCTAATTTATTATTCAGTAGTTTACCTGTATGCAAAGTTCAGTAATGGTATCCAATTAACTGTTTTAAAACATATATACTATGTTAGGCAAAAATAATTTTCTTGATATTTTAACAAATAACTGGCGATGATTTAGTATTATATGCATATAACGTGTTGTTTCTTTACTTATACACCAAAACAAATCGTTTAATGTTAAAAAAAATTAATTAAAAATTCGATGATTTTTAAAAAAAATTCTGCAGCAGGTACCGTTATATGAAGTATGTCAAAAAATCACAAATAATTAGTCCTATAACCATCTCTGAGGATATTACGGTTTTCCTTGCAAGTTCAGAGATATTCAGATTTTTCATGCTAGCTCCATACATTTTTTTCGAAAAAACCTTATAATAAATTCATTTTTGTGCGGAGTTAGCTCAGATGACATTGTTATGTGTATAATAGCTAATAGAAGCCATATCCGTCAACAAAACGAACATCTAGCAACTTTCATTTCTATGTCTATGGAGGTCGATTTTCAGCCCACAGTGTGCCGTCTACCAAGGTTCAGTGCCCGTTTTGCTAATTTTGATATCATTGCAACACTGTGCCACTACTGAGAAAGTCTTGACAGAATAGCCCAATAACACTGTTCGACTTGGGAACCGAAACCAAGAACAAAGTACATATGTCGCATTTATTACTGCTATACCATTTACAAGTATTCCGGCTTCGGGAACAGTACTGATTTTCAGCATAAAAGGTACCCTACGGGCAAAGTATCATTTTCTGTATCCCTGACAACGTGTATACTAAATTTCATAATGATCGGTCGAGTAGTTAAGGTGTGAAAGTGTAATAAACAAACAAACTGACATTGGCATCACTACATACTATAAAATAAAGTCCCCGCCGCGTCCGTCTGTTCGCGATAAACTCCAAAACTACTGAAGAAATTTTCGTGCGGTTTTCGCTAATAGACAAAGTGATTCATGAGGAAGGTTTAGGTGTGTAAATTGTTAGCTTTGTACTACCCGTGCGAAACCGGGGCGGGTCGCTAGCTTAAATTATTAGTTTAGATATCAATTTCTATTTTCCAGATACTCTCTACCAGCCAAGCTAACAATAACTCCAGTGGTAAATGGAGAAGTAGTGAGATACAAGAAGAATGGAGAAGTGGCTAAAAAGAGAGGTCCTCCTAAGGGGTACAAGAGAAAACCCAAGCCAGACCTCTCACAGAGCTTCAATGGGACCTTACAGGTATTTATTATTAATCATCGAAATGAGTAGCGATAGCCTAGTGGGATCCATTGGACTGCCATCCGAGGTCATCATCATGAGGTCTCGGGTTCGAAATCCTGGGTCGGACTAACAAAAAGATATTGGGTTTTTCTGTTTAGAAATCTTAATACGAGTCCGGAGTTAGGAAGTTGGTGGTGTTAGACACACCCGTGCCTCGGAAAACACGTAAAACCGTTCGCCCTGCGCCTGTTCTCTCTCCGGTCGTGTCGGATCACCGTCCCATTGGATCATGATGGTTAGGGAACAGAGAGTGCAATTGCGTTTGCGCACATAATTGTGCACTATAATATCTCTTGCGCAGATGGCCAGTCTCTGTTAAGATTGGCCGCCGTGGCCGAAATTCTGTCTGGAGAACATTATTATAATACCTCTGACTCTCTTTCTGAAGTTGTGGCATATTAATTAGTTAATTATCATATTCTCAAAGATATATGAAGTGGTATCCTTCACAAAGCTTTGAGAACTTGCACCATGCGAGCATGGTGGACTATGCCCACATCAAACTGAGGAAAGGCTGGTGCCCAGCAGTGGGACAGTTTAAATAGAGGGCTGATATTAACCAACCGTCTATCAATGCTTAAATCAAATAATATAATATAATATTCTACCATATACACACCACACCATCAAGCCCAAACTAAGCAGAGCTTGTACTATGGGTACTAGACAATGGATCAATATAACAACATATTATAATAATTCATAATTGGTATGCCCGCTTAAAAATAAACTAAACACACCTATATTCTGAACAATCATTTACTATGAATTATAATAATAATAATATTCTATCACATATACACAACATCATCTAGCCCAAACTAAGCAGAGCTTGTACTATGGGTACTAGACAATGGATAAACATACATATATACTTTTTTATATTTACTTTTTTGTAAATACATACATATTATGCATAGAAACACCCAGACCAAGACAAACATCTATGTTCATGCACACAAATGTTTGACTTGTGCGGGAATCGAACCCGCGACCTCAGGCGTGGCAGACGGTTATACTAACCACTACGCAATCGAGGCCGAAATCATTGTATTTACATATATACTTCTTCTGTATGTCACTGAATTCCTCCTAAATGTCTGGTCCAATATTGATGACATTTTTTGTGTATCTTTGAGCGGGTCCCTAGTTGCTTTCAATTTATAATTGGACTGGCGGTAGCGTTGTTGACGTTTGGGCTGGTCTACGTATGTTATACCATCTCCGCTCCCATTTTTCCGCAGATAGAGACTCCGTCTGTTGGGTTACCAATTGAAGTTAATCTATAATAATAATACTATGGTGGCAAACAAGCATACGGCCCACCTGATGGTAAGTGGTCACCGTAGCCAATGGACGCCTGCAATACCAGAGGCATCACTTAAGCGTTGCCGACCCTTCAGAAAAAGAAAAAAGTGGGAAGGAGAAGGTGCGAGAAGAGGGAAAGAGGGTGATTGGGCCTCCGGCACTCTCACCCATCGAACGAAACAAAAAAAAATATATCTAAATTAAAATAAATACTCTAAATTTATTTTTATAATTTGCAGACACAAAACACAATATTGTCGAGCTTGCTGGCTGCTAACAACACAACCATCACTGGGGTCACCATCCAGCCGACGCCGCCTCCCGAACCGATCCCACAAGTGGAAGTACCTGAAGGTAAGTACAGATTTGACCATCAACCAGTGATGGTACCTCAGCAATATGAGGATCTAAATATTTAACTGGACGGATGGCTTCAGTGGTCGCATCGCCGCTGCCACAGCGCTGTGTTGTGTTAGGTTCGATTCCCACACGGGTCAACCATTTGTGGATTACATAAATCTCTGGGTGTTTTTTGTGTCAATGTTTCGAAAGCCCTGCGATACAGCATTTATTCTTACACTCCATTTGGTTAGGTACTTACCTAAAGGTAAACAATCTTGATGGGTCTTTTCATCTAATAACTCAGTTTAAAAATAAAATGCTGCTAAAGATCAATGTAAATACAACAATAACAATTACTAAATCAATTGAACCGTTAGTTTAAGCAGTAGTTTATTTGTTTAATATGTGTTTGTGTAAAAAGTCACATCTAGATTGTTTACCTTTAGTTAAGTACCTAACCAAATGGAGTATAGTAATATATTGATATTATAAACAAGTGAGAATTGGCAATGAACTGTCGTAAATCTTAGAGTTCGAAAACATGGTTCAAGTAATATTCAAAGGTCACGACCTTTAGTTAAGTACCTAACCAAATGGAGTATAGTAATATATTGATATTATAAACAAGTGAGAATTGGCAATGAACTGTCGTAAATCTTAGAGTTCGAAAACATGGTTCAAGTAATATTCAAAGGTCACGTGATACCACGTGACCTTGATGTCAAAGGTCATAGTCATTTCGGGGGTATGTATCTTATGTATCTTATGTGGGTGCCAGTCAGTGCTGACCGGCGACACTTTGACCCAGTGGGATCTTTTGTGTCGACACTCTCCCAATAACGACTGCCATAGAAGTTCATGGCAGCCGGGACCGACGGCTTAACGTGCTCTCCGAGGCACGGAGCAGGCGATAATTGTCAATCAATACGCACATAATTTCGAAAAGTCATATAACTTCCGAAAGTCAGAGGTGCGCGACGTGGGTTCGAACCCGAGACCCTCTGCATTGCAGTCTGTTGGTCTCCCCACTGAGCTATCGCTGCTCGTCATTTCGGGAGTAAATCGACTATGCTGCGTCGAATGACGTTGACCGCGAGTCTCTAGCTCTTACGGTTCTTGAGTTGAAAGTTGTATAACAGACAGACGGACGGACCATTCGAGGTGATACCATTTTTTCGAACTCTAAGATTTACGGCAATTCATGGCCGTTTCTCACTTGGTTTGTTTTTATACAACTAAGGTGGTAAACAAGCTTGCCCACCTGATGGTAAGTGGTCACCGTAGCCTATGGACGCCTGCAACACCAGAGGCATCACTTGCGTGTTGCGGACCCTTTAGGAAAGGAAGAAGAGAAAAAGGAAGTGAGAAAGAGCAGGAAGGGGCAAAGAGGATGATTGGGCCTCCGGCACTCTCACTCACCGAACGAAACACAACAGTAAGAATACTGGTATTTCACGTCGATATTCTGGCCCGGCCGGCTATTCATGCTGAAATCAGCGAGGTTCTACTACTCAAAATCGTCGTGATTTATATGAATCTTTATATTCCTGATCTATCATTAGCACGCTTTCAGTGCGGCCTGGTGAAGATTACACCCGACACGCAAGTGACATTGAACTAAAATAGGTAACAAGATTGCTTTCACTACATTTACTGATCAATGCTTAAATGTGTATCTTCCAGGAGTCGAACTAGTGGAACTACTGTTGGACCCCGAGGATTGGTTCCCAGCGGAGCCCTACAAGATGGTGTTCAGTCGCAAGAAGAATCCAAAATGGAAGAACTTCCCTTACAGATGCGAGCATTGTTTCAAAGTAAGTACATTATGTATATAGATTGCGCCGAGCGTAAGACGGATAATGACAGAGCTCGTGCGGCGCATATTCAAATCGGCGCGCGGCCGCCATAGTCAAATTGTATGGAGGATTTGAAGTGCTTTTTTGATAAATATGTATCTTTATTGTCAACCAATAACTTAAATATTTGGGATGGACAATCGTAATATAACTCTTCATGTTTCATTTAAGCTGTAAAATTGGATAGATTTCTACCGTTATAATCTAAAAATCACGTAACACGAGCTTACGTTTTTGCATTTTTCGTGCAAATTTAAGTAACTTTGTAGGTGAAAATATTAATTATTTTTAGTTTTTTACACGGAGTAATTGTAAACACATTCATTGTTATGGTAAATGTATATTTTATATTTGTATTAAACGAAAAGTGTTGATTTTATTCACTTAACTGTGACCGCCTGTTTTGGCACATTTCGCTCGGCGCAGTCTTAACTAAGACAAGTAAATAATATAAGTTAAGTTGTAAGTTATAATTGTTGCTTTGTGTATGTAAATAATGAAGAAGAAATAAAAAATTATTGTAAAACAAGTAAATGGACTATACATGCTTAAATAAGACAGTAAATGAACAAACTAGCTTTTGCCTGCAGTTTCGTCCGTTTGAAAACTTATTTTTTTCTGGATAAAAGGTACCCTATATCCACCATTTATTAACCCTGATAATATGTATGCGAAATTTCATGATGATCGGTCGAGTAGGTAAGATGTGAAAGCGTAACAAACAAACTCACATTCGCATTTAAAATGTTGGTTAGGATTTTTGCAGTGCCTGTAAAAGGCAACAAAGTTCACACTAACCGAATTTTATTATTATAAGACCTAGTTCCTGCGGTTACACCCGCGTTTATGGTTACTGCGCCGCCCCCGTGGGTCGTAGCGTGATGTTATATAGCCTAAAGCCTCCCTCGATAAATAGGCTATCCAACACTAAGAATTTTTCAAATTGAACCAGTAGTTCCAGAGATTAGCACGTTCAAATAAATAAAAAACAAACTCTTCAGCTTTATAATATTAGTATAGATACACTTTCGTTGAAATTTATTTAAAACAAATTATCTGTATTTTTCCAGGGTTATCGAGTAGTATCAACACTGTTGACCCATGCGGCTGAACGACACGGGTCGGTACCCCGGGACCTCGCGATACCCTGCCCTTGTTGTCCCCACGTCTCCACCAGGAGGAAACATCACAAGAAACATTTGGAGTCCCACGAGAGTAGAAGACACAGGATATTCTGCTTGTACTGCTTACCTCCCAGTGAGTATTACCTTTATAACTGACTAGCCCTCCCCGCGGTATCGCTTGCGTAAAAGTAGGTTAGGTTTGTAAAAGTACTTTTTAGTGTTTGAAAAACTCTTATACAACAGGTTACTCCGTCCGTCCATCTGTCTCTTATACAACTTTCAACTAAAGAACCGTAAGAGCTAGAGACTCGCGGTCAACGCCATTCGACTCAGCATAGTCGATATACCCCCGAAATGACTGACCTTTGACCTCTGACCTCAAGGTCACGTAATACAATATTTCAACTCAAGAACCGTAAGAGCTAGGGACTCGTGGTCAACGCCATTCGACACAACATAGTCGATATACCCCGAAATAACTGTGACCTTTGACCTCTGACCTCAAGGTCACGTGATACCATTTTTCGAAGTCTAGGATTTACGGCAATTCATGGCAGTTTCTCACTTGTTTTCTGGATGAAAGGTATCCTACGTTCTATTCTGCCATTCATCCACATTCGTAACTGAACTTTCGTAACCAGCTACGAACATGGATTTCTTTTCTCGTTTGATAACTAGCTACGAGAACTGAATTTAATTTCTGATTTTGTAACTGCTTTTCATAACCTAAAACCTACCTAAATGGAATTATTTTTCTCTGGTTATTTTTGTTTTTATAAGGTAGATGAACTGTTACAAATCTTGATTTGAGACACTTTAATTATATTTTACTTGACGTTATATAAATTTAAGGTTTTTTATTTTGATTGTATTTAGAAGAATTATTGACATTACATTCAAATCTTATTTTGACATGACTTTAAAATGTATGCTTAATATTAGGACCTACGTATCACCGAAAAATTATTGATTTTAAACTTTTGTTGCTACTTATAATTATTATAAATTATTTGCATGTCGGGTAAACCGTCGAAATATGTGAACATTTTTTGTCATTTACTATTTGAATGGCTTAATACCATGTTTCATGCAAATAAATAATAATTTCATTTCATTACCAAAATAGAATAATGTATTCCTTTTTCGTATGTGCGAAATTCCGTGTATGCGAAATTCCGTGTATGCGAAATTCCGTGTATGCGAAACTCCGTGTATGCGAAATTCCGTGTATGCTAAATTCCGTGTATGCGAAATTCCGTGTATGCGAAATTTCATGATGATCAGTTGAGTAGTTACGGCGTGTAAGAGTAACAAACAAATTAACATTCGCGGTTAATACAAGTGAGGATATTAGTTTTGCACGCGTAAAAGTAGGTTAGATTATGTTACGTCAACAGAACTATTAAAAAAAGCTTGATGCTTCCTAAAGATAAAAGAATTTTTTAAATCGGTTGAGTAGTTTTTAAGTCAAATCCTTACAAACAATCAAAAAATCAAATCTTTCCTCTTTATAATATTAGTATAGATGTGATTGCACGCATGCGCATTGCGTAGCGGTTTAAGTGGTCGTCTGGCTACTTATCACGTAATGTTATGGGTTCGATCCCGACATGAAGTGTTATTTTCAGAAATCAATTATTGATAATAATTAATAAATCAAAGATAATAAAAATATATTTTTAATTATGATTTTGTCAATTTTGCATAACTGTTTCGCACATTCATATTCCGTCTAGATTAGATGATAGATCTTAGAAAGATTTTCTTTAAGTATTTTGATAGCCGTATTATACTGCTGGACATCGCACTGCTGACTTTGCCAAGTGATGTGCGTATTAAATAGTTAATTATCGCTCGCTTGAAGGAAAACACCGTGAGGAAACCTGCATGTCTGAGAGTTCTCCATAATGTTCTCGAAGATATGTGAAGTCTGCCAACCCGCACTGGGCCAGCGTGGTGGACTATGACCTAAATTTTTCACACTGAGAAGATGACCATGCCCAGCAGTGATACAGTTAATAAACTGATATTATTATTTATCTTTTCAGGTGACCCTTCAGAGCCTTATTTGAAAGAACCTTTGAAATATCCATATGACAAGTTCCCACAGTACTGGTATGCCTCCGAAGAATCCCTACGGCTTCACAAAAAACGAAAACATCCCTACGCAGCCATGTTCAACTACAATTGGTTCTGCACATGGGGAGAAAACCAACCGAATAGCTAATAAAAAAAAGACAGAAAAAACAGTCAATGAGACCTGCTAAGGTAATATTTAGTATTATTTTTAATTCGACGCTGGCAACCCACAGTATTTTTATTACTAATTTAATAGCATTTTTTTAACTTGCAACTTTTTTGGTAGTTTATTTAATGTAATGCTGGCAACTATTTTTGGTAGCAACTATGTAGGTAAGGTGTTTATTTTGTGATTTTAATCAGAATGTATTGTAATTTAAAATTAATTTTAGCTTGGCAATACAGTTAGTCTTGTGATCGAAATTATTCCAAGTTAGTGATATGGCAACCCAGTGTGAAATCATGTTGGCAACATTAATAATGCTCCTTACAAAAAAAAAAGTATTATTTTGATACATTTAACAATTAATTTTCTATGACAGACAAATTAAAATTAATATTAATAAGCGTCAGTAGAGCAATATTGAAAACATCGGATTTGCAATCGAGAGGTCGCGGTTTCGAATCCCAGCTATTGTACTACCGACGTGAACCCACTCCTTACACAAGCATCCTAGCTGAGCGGGAGGGGTTAACGAGAATAGTAGTTATATGAAACACAATAAATTTGAGTGAGATTGTTTATGCATCTCTGTCTAACCATTGAAATATAAAAATATTAAAGTATTGTAGTGTTGCCAGCATTAGGCCAGTAATTTTAACTATGCATAATAAAATTAGTATTATTTTATATATCATGGTATTTTATCTGTGTATAAGCTATTAATGCATTTATAGCAACACTAGAATTAATATTTAGGATGGCAACATTGTTGGTCGGAAGAAGTAGATGTGCTGCCAACAAGACACTGGAATACTAATCTCTTGCTGGCAACACAGCACCTTTTTAAAGAGTCTGGCAACCCGACTCACCTTAAAACATGGGTAGTTGTCTATGGATCTTCTGTAGGGTGACCAACAATTAATGTTAACATTCTAATTATCTTAGGATTAAATACATAGTAACAAATACATGCAAATGTCGGTCTTGTTATAAAGCGCGGGCAAATAGTTTCTGAACGAATAAATTTCATACGTTTAAGACATCATTGGATCACCCATCTGGCATTTAAATTTAATAAACATTACTAAAAATTGTAAAATTATAACATTTTAATAAAAATATAATATGACTTCAAAATACAAAAACGATAGAAATAAAATGATGTATAAGACTTAACTAAGTCACTAATGGAACCTAACTAATGTGGGTCGGTGCAGAGATTTTTGATTATCTTGGCTGTTTGTAATAGCACCGATTACAAATTAGTTAAATTCTATTCGTGACTTAGTTAAGTCTAAAAAGATCATTTTAATTTCAATAGTGAATCTCTGTGTTTCGTAACAAGACCGATTTCGTGTATGCTAACCGCAATAATGTGTAAACACGCTATAGTGAGTCACGTAAGACTTAGTTCAACATGTAATGGTGTGCGATCATATGTTAAGCTATGGATAATATTTGTGCCTTCTGAGAATGGCTATCAAGAAAATGGATATTTTAATTTTATAATCATAGTCTACCTACTATAAGCTTAAATCGCCATTTAAAATTGAATGATGATGAAATAATGAAATGATGATGAAATGAAATTGAATATTAAAAAACCAGCGATAGCCTAGTGGGATACCGTTGGACAGGCACGCAGAGGTCTCCAGTTCGATCCCAAGGCGCGCATCTCTGACTTTTCAAAGTTATGTGCGTATGAAATAGTTAATAATCGCTCGCTTTAAGGGTGAAGGAAAACATAGTGAGGAAACTTGCATGTCTGAGAATTTTACATAATGTTCTCGAAGATATTTGAAGTCTGCCAACTCACGGCCAGCGTGGTGGACTATGGCCTGACTCTTCTCACACTGAGAAGAGGCCTTTGCCCAGCAGTGGGACAGTTTATATTAGGTAGACTTTGATTGAAAGGTTTGTAGACCTGTCCGCCTGTCCACCCCTCATATAATAAGGTACACTAATAGTATTTTTATATAAGAAATTGTACAAAATCTAGTATTTTTGTAGGGTATATATGTGCATTTATTAGTGTGTAGGCCTTGTAACCATGTTTAGTGAGGAGTCCGGGGTTCGAAGGTGGTCTATGTAGCTAAATTAGCTGACCCGCGCATCTTCGTCTGCGTCACATAAGAGAACATTCACTGTTTTAAAAAAAAAAAATTGATGCTCCGCTCCTATTGGTCGTAGCGTGATGTTGTTATAGCCTATAGCCTTCCTCGATAAATAGGCTATCTAACACTAAAATAACTTTTCAATTCGAACCTGTAGTTCCTGAGGTTAGCGCGTTCAAACAAACAAACAAACTCTTCAGCCTTATATATATAATATTAGTATAGATTTTTAGCGGTATGAAATTTACTTTACGACCTATTTTCAAATATACATAAAACAAATGAGAAATGACAATGAATTGCCGTCAATCTTAGAGTTGGAAAAAATGGTATCACATGACTTTAAGGTCAGAGGTCAAAGGTCATAGTCATTTCGGGGGTATATCGACTATGCTGAGTCGAATTGCGTTGACCACGAGTCGCTAGCTCTTACGGTTCTTGAGTTGAAAGATGGTATCACGTGACCTTGAGGTCAGAGGTCAAAGGTCATAGTCATTTCGAGGATATATCGACTATACTGAGTCGAATGGCGTTGACCGGTAATCAAAATTGATTGCAAAATAACGGAGTAATTCATGTTTTTAATATGGTAGAAGAAGCAGTGGGATTGTAGTGGGGACAGCTCGGTATATTTCAAACGCATTTTGTCAAAATATCACTCCTGGTTTTAAGTTTCAGGCTTGGCTTATTATGCCCGGCAGTGAGCTTGAACCGTTCTATATTAACCAACCGAAGCACCGAACCCCGGCTCCACCCCGTATCACAAATAAAGACCAAAATATAACAGTATTAAATGTAAACTTAGATTAAGCTTAGTTTTAGATGTATATTATGTATCAGATGTGACAAAGTTAAGCTACGTAGATGAGGTATAGAAAACGATGGGTGACCGAAATATTGTATGCTGTTGAGGCGTAGAAATTGATGGGTGACCGTAAATAAAACATGGAAGCAGTACTTTCATAGTTACCACAGTTTATTATTGACACGACAGCTCAACAATGGAAGTTAGTCGTCTGTAATATTCCATGGATACCTTAAGGTCTAAAATCGTGTGCACACTCGAATTAAAATGAATATGAATGAACTAGATGGCGTTGTTTTATAAATTACGGATATAATAGTTTTATCCTCAGGTTTTCATTCATGTAAGAAATTAATCCTATTTTAATTAACTTGGTAAATAGAGATTCAAAAATTGTTTGACGTAAATTTAACAAAATTGAGTTTGTTTTATTGTAGTGCACCGCCATCTATTACGATATAACTGAACTACTTAACTTGTGTTCTGTTTACGCGAATATTATTCATTGAAATTAAACTACTATATACGGATTTTATCGCGTTGTTTATTTGACACTTTATTACATAATTTTGAAAACTGTTACACTACTACAACTATTAAATTTTACTAATTTTATGCTAATTGAATTATTATTAAAACTATTTAAATTTAATTTAATTTAATTTTACATTTTCCCCGACGTTTCGGTTGCTTTTCAGCAGCCATGTTCACGGGGAGACTAAGATGGTAGCTGTCTCAATGTTCCAGTGTAGTTATTTCAAAGTACCCGAACATAATTTAATCATTGGTGTTTCTATTTACGCAGAATGAGCTCAAAGTATCATGAAGTCTAGCTGTGGTTTGCTTCTTCTTGGGTTTGACTATTTTTATTACTGGATTCCAAGCTGGAGGTACATTCCAACCATCAATTTAATAGTAGTAGTAGTGTAACTGTTTTCAAAATTATGTAATAAAGTGTCAAATAAACAACGCGATAAAATCCGTATATAGTAGTTTAATTACTTAACAGTTCTTGTATCGATTTCCGTTAGATGGCGTCAATTACCGGCTTATACCATTTTAGTATTGGCATAGGTATGCATTTTGCAGCTTACTGTACCAAGGTGACTATAAGCTGTTCCGTTTTACAGTTTATTTATGTCAAAAACTCAAATCCATTGATTCCAGCAAGCGTTGTTCTGCCATATAAACTCATTCGAAGGGACACCCTATAACCTAGCGGGATGAAATATACTTTACGACCTATTCTCATACCTACGAAATATACATAAAACATTTCATAAAAATCGGTCGAGCCGTTTCGGAGAACTGCGACTACAAACACCGTGACATGAGATTTTTATTTAATATATAGACTATTGGAGATTTCGTGGTGACATTTTTACCAGTGAGTATAATTCCATGTTTTATTTTCGATCACTAATGATGGATATGTTGTATGATCACTTCGATCCTGTTCGATAGTCGATAATGTATCGAATAATGTTTTAAGGTCCGTCGATAGTGTTCACATCATGTAACTGGAAGTCGTGGTCATGTATTAATTCTAGTGTAGACGGATGGCGCAGTGGTTTGACCAATCACTGACAGTGTTCCGAGATTAATCCGATTTAGAGGGCAAAATATATGACCACGGCTTTCTGAGACGCCAATTTGTAATAGCAGCCTTACTTATAATCCAATCTCAAATATTTAAGAGGCAGCTAAATTTTAACTAGCGATTAATCAGAAAAGTCGCTTATAAACATTACTCAACGTTGAGTAATACTTAAGTATCAGTGACTCTTTGATCATATTAATCAAACACTTGAAAGGTGGTTAAATATTGGTTTTTATAAGTAAGCCCGTATAAACCAATCTCAAATATTTAAGAGGCAGCTAAGTATCACCTAGTGGGTAATCAGTAAGAAAATATTTCTCAACTTTGTGTTGTTTTTGAAGTTGAATAATATTTAAAAGGAAACCATTGATCAAAAGTTAATCATTGTTTAAAGACTTGAGACCTGTTAATTTGAGTACCATTATCGTATTATTTGAGTATCATAGCCAGTTGCAATCACTAACCGGTAAACGATTAGCGAGGTTAAGCAACGTTGGGTGCGGTCAGTCTATAGATGGGTGACCGCTTAGTGGTATTTCATCTGAGCGTCTCCGTGCTTCGGAGGGCACGTAAAATGTCGGTCCCGGTTGTTGTCAAATTGACAGCAGTCGTTAAGCCATGTCAGAGGCCTACGGGCGGCTTGAACAACTCTTGACAACAGGTTGGCCACTAACCACACGAAAAGAAGAAGTATTAACTAGTGACCAATCAGAAAATTAACTTAATGTTGAGTCTATATCTAGAAATTAACTTAAATGAATTTTAAGTATTTAGCGATCCGCCCCGGCTTCGCACGGGTAGTACGAAACCTTAACAAATTATACATCTAAACTTTCCTCATGATTCACACTGTCTATTGGTGAAAACCGCATGAAAATCCGTTTAGTAGTTTTTGAGTTTATCGCGAACATACAGAGAGACACGGCGGAAGATTTTGTTTTATAATATGTAGTGACAACGACCCGTTGATCTAAAGTTAATCATTGATCAAAGTTTAATTATTGATCAAAGTTAATCATTGATTAGTCCTTGAGAGGTAGCTAAGTATTAGTTAGCGGTATAAGTAAGGCTGTAAGCGTTGTTCCTAGCTAGTTACTGCGTAGTGTACGTGCCTATATAGCGCTATTAAGACTGTAATGCCTTTGAAATACAATATTATTGCTAAACTAGACTTAGCATGCGACTGCGTTCGCGAAAACCGAGTAATTTTCATGAAGTAGACATTTTATTTTAAAAATGTTGAAAGTTCGAGGAAAATTTGTAGAAATAGTTTAAAGATGTGTCTTTTAATACATGTATAGTCAAACGCCTATTTCTTGACAGAAAATCTAAATTACACTGCTCTAACCGGGCATCAAACGCGAGAATTCATTGACATTGAAAAATAAAAAAATCGTTCCGCGGTTATTTTAAAATCGGATTTGTTGGCTCAGTGCAGTTGTCTGCAACCCGCTGTGTTGAGTTTTTTTGTTTGTCAAGAAATTATCAATGACAGCTTGAAATCTGAAACTAGACCGGAATAGGCCCGTAATACATGATACCTAAATCCTGTTGAAATGTGGGTTTAACTTTTGAACGCCAACCTATGCCGAAAGCGGTGTTGTTCCGGCGTCATGTGATGACGTTTTATCCTACACTGTTTTTTTACTCAACCGACAGCAATTATATCATTTTTAATTCTTTATTTATCCTATAAGTACTCCTTTTTTATGGTTTTCTTGGGGAACGCACCTGATGCATTTCCAACCCCTCGCCACAAGGGCAGGCGAGAGGGTTATTTCCGGCTCTCCAGTACTTCGGGCCTACGGACCAAAACACAACGGTGTGCCAACTCGCTGTTTTGTGTAGTGGATGGGTCACTGGAATCGATACTGCATCAGCGACCCACCCAGCTGTGTCCAAGAATAAATCAGGACTACGACTCCTGGGCGACGTCCCAGCACAACAGAGGGCGTCGCTCCGACTCAATGGGTGGTGGGAATCGCTCCGAATCAATAGCTGGGGGGCGGTAGATCCCCGTTCTTCCGCCTAAGGCCTTTTATTTTTTACCTTGGAAAATCCCTTATGGATACCCCGTCCCCCGGGGGTGGAAGGGTGGTTATGTGAGACTCTCCGCCCCTGAATGGGGTCGGTATATACACTAAAACCTGGGGTGAGCAGTCCCTCCGCCGACGGAGTGGGGCGGGATGGGGTCGCGTTAGCAATCACCATCCCGCCCCGGCCCCTCAACTGATGACGTTCCTTACTCAACCGACAGCAATCATTTTATTTTGAATTCTTTATTTATTCTATAAGTATCCTTAACTGATGACGAAATTACCCAAAATCTCTAAGGTTTAGCTTAACGTTCTGAACAAACATACTGTTTTAGTAATCTGTATATATACTAATATTATAAAGAGGAAACATTTGCTTAACCAATTTTACATAATTTATGATATGCAATTTATTTTTAAGTTACTCTTAATACACTTTTACTTTTTTTTTACGTGGGGGAGTGCTTTTACGCGTACCCCTCCGCGGGGGCGGGCGAAGGGTAACCCCTTACATCACATAACATAACTGTCGGACTCACCGGGGTAAAAGAAAGATGTTGAAATGATAAAGTACCTCCCGGAATACCGACTAAACCTACCACGGTGTTCCTCGACAAAACCACTATCGACGGGGCCGCGCGAATCACTTGCACATGCGGTCGCGACCCCGCCGAGGTTTCGAGGTTTCGGCCCGCCGTATAAAACGGCAGGCAGTGGCCTGCCGTTTTTATGGTCTCTCGTGTAGTGACACGAGAGACCTACCCTAGGCACTTCTCAATTTAAACGCTACTGTCTCCCCCCTAGATGGAAGATAGACTCGACATAGAGGCGCGCGTGGGAACACGCATGCCGCCTCTCGGACCTGCTGCTGAACGGATGGCAGGCAGGCACTCTTAATACGCTAACCTAACCTACTTTAACGAAGCCAGAAATTGTTTTTCTGTCCATTCTTTTTTCGGTAATATTTGCCACGGGTAGAGTAAGGAACGCATTTCGGTTGAATAAAGAAACTTTATTAAAATAAAGTAATCGGACCACTTAGGCATTCTAGTTTAGGATGAGTACGGAACAACCCCGAACGCGATGTGTCCTCCAGCCCCAAGTTATAAAACTACAACAGTTTAAAAATATTGGCTACCATAATTTTTCTGTTTTTATAATAAACAAAGGCACCTATTGAAATACAAATGTAAAAGTAGAGTTTTAGGCAATAGTAAAATTACGCACAAAATAAATTAAATGTGTTTTTTTAATAATTGTTGCGATAGGACATTATCTTGTAATGAAGTCGTGGCGTGGAGGGCACGGAAAAGTTTGTCTTCTATACAAGACCGTGGCGTTCAAAAGGTCTGCCTACCAAATCTATGATGAAGCGTGAGACTATATATATATTTTATTATAAATACAACTTTTGAGCTATTTACTATTTTGCCCATTTCGACATAATATGTCTATCAAACAAAAATGTCTACTTCGATAATATAGGCATGATGACGGTTAAAAATAAGTAATTCTAATTAGTCCATCTTTAAGATAAGCAAAAAATATTGGAGCCCTATTTTTTTTGTTAAACAAAACAATAAAATTTTCTAAGATATAACGCGTTAAAGTTCGGGAGTTAAGGCTCGTGACGTCACAAGTTTGTAAACTTTGTGTTTGTACCAACAAGTGACGTAACACGAAATTTTAACGCGTCGTATCTTCGTTGTTATTAGTTTGTGGAACAAATTTTTTTCTATTTTAATAAGTTTGCTTTTGAGCGGGATCTCACCTAATGTTAAGTGATGAGTGAGCACGCATACCTAGAAGATAACTATTTACTAGCGACTTGAAGACACCCAGATTGTACTCATCGCGAATCAGACTTGGGTAGTGAGCTCCACTCCTTTGCGGTACGCATTATAAAAGTGGAAGCAAAGAGCTTCGTGCGTAAATAGTATATCCACCATGTACCTGTGCCGCTGGTCTGATTGTCTGGTCCGATGATAGAATGGGGAAGAAGGAATCACATTATGCAATTCCTCTGCAATCAAATACGTGTCCAATATTTTTTGCAAATCTAAACGACATAATAAAAATTTTTTTAGTCATCATGCCTAACCCATATTCGCCATCATATTTTATACGCATCACACTATGTACATTTTTCTTATATGTCTTTTTACTAAACAAACAATTCTTTATAAAATCATTCAGTTACAGCTTTCAGACTATATTCGATATGTGTGGTCGTCTCATCTCTGCCACTGCGCCGAGTATCGTGGTTTCAAATCTCATACGGGACAAAAATTTGTGTGATCTACAAATGGTTGTTCCGAGTCTGGGTGATCTTTGTGTCCGTTGTTTGAATGTTTGTAAAGTCCCCCGCGACACAGGAATTAATCCTAGTGCGAGAGTTGCCTTTAAAAAAAACGAGATGGATGTAAAAACCCAAGATTCAACCTCTTCGTCTTAAATGTAAAAGTAATGAAAAGAAATGATCCCTATATCTCGGGGGTCTTTTGACCCACAGGGCTCATATTATGAGTTTTAATACAAAGTATGACCCCAAGGTGTCTGCACACCAAGTTACAAGTCAATCGGTCCAGTGGTTCCGGAGTTATGCCTGTCACTAACAGACATACACGCAGACCCACATAGTGTTTTCATTAAACTCTTCGAAGAAGACTCGGAGATTAATAAGAGATGACAAAAAAGGCAACACTTAGAGATGTCTCTATATGTATTGTCTGTAACTATTACAATATATTTATTTACTAAAAGACACACAAGAAAAATATAGTATATCCAATCCTACTGAACCGAATTAGATGAAATTTAGCTTAGATTAAGTTTAATTTCATGCTATTGAACTTGTAATCAGATAAGTCTTTGTGAATTGCCCAAAAACGGCAATATCATTTTGAATATTGTACCCAATCTTAACGGAGACTAACCATACGCAGGAGATACTATAGTGCACGCATGTGTGCGCAAACACAAGTGCACTCTCGTAGTGCGATGGGACGTCACCGACACGACCGGAGAGAGATCAGGTGCAGAAAAAACGGCTTTACATGCTTGCAGAGGCATGAAACACTGTTAATTTACTAACTCCGGGCTACTACTGATAATTTCTTTCTAGAAAATCCAAAAACTAATTTGTTGGCTCGGGATTCGAACTCAGTACTTCATAATCCGAAGCCGTATACTCTAACAAATATACCTCTGGGTAAATTTAGCTTGTAAATATACAAGTGTTAATGCCTCGTTAGCCCAAAGGTTACAGATGCGACTGTGAGTTCTCTAGTTCGAATCCCGGGTCATGCAAAATATTAATTGATTTTTTCTGTTAAGCTATTAGATGGTTATAGGATCGTCTTCCCTTTGGCCTTAGACCATATATTTACCAATATACATTTAAAAACAGACTTTTAATAACGATAATCGGTTTTTAGTAGCTTTATCTATATTTCTCGCGCCTATATCCTCGATAGCGTAGACAGAGGTGCATTGCACCTACTTCTTGCTACAGGTTTACGTCCCACGTAGTAACGGTTAAACAACCATGCTAAAATTTTTTTGGCAGAAAAGTTCAATAACGCTACTTAAATCTGGAATCGAATGCCTCATACACAGTAGTCACATTCACAACCGCTGCGCTATATGGGCATAATTATTATATTTATAAACACTTATTAAGACGGAAAAGTCTTTACGGTAAAACTCCGTTCGGCAAAATATATTTGCCGACGAAAAAATGCCGGTCGTCGTTATTAAAAGTTTTTGTTCGCCTACCCTCATAACTTTATATTAAGAAAACCACTACGACTCCGAACACAAGTATTTTGGACGCGTATAGCGTCGGATCGTTCTAGTACGGGTGTAAAAATACTCCGATTATTGTAATAAGGTTTTTATTTGTAAAAATATATCACAAATAAATGAATTTTTGTACAAGTGATTTTCTGTAAATAAATTGCATTTTTATATAAATATTGTTGTTTTATTGTGTACCTATATGTACGCTGTATAGCGTGCAATTTGATCTTCTTGTACGGGTTAACAACCGTACAATAGGTATAAACTGGAGTCAGCAGAATTGCGACACCGTTGCACATAATAAAAGATTTAATATCTACTTGACAAAAACATTTTAATCTAATATAAAATCCACCTACTAATCTAATAACAATTCTAAAATAATTTAATTTTAAATTAATTTGTTGTAAAATAATCATTAATCGTAATAAACCATAACCTCCTAATTTTAACATAATAGCAGCCAAAATTATTGAACCAGAAACAGGAGCCTCTACATGGGCTTTAGGTAATCATAAATGAACAAAATATATTGGTATCTTTACTAAAAATGCTATAATTATAGAAAAATATAATATATATATATTTATATTTATAAACTTTAAAAAATAAATTGTTATTGAATTTATTTCATTAAAAATATAAAAAATTCCTATTAATAAGGCATCGGCATAGTTCGATCGTTTGTGCAATAATAAAATAAATTAATGGGTACGACTTTGTTATCCTCTGCACGGGACTCATACCCCATATATCTCATTAGTTGTAAAAGTAACGAAAGATAGTTATCTTTTTAATCTTTTATCCTAGTGTATCTTAATCTCATCCCAACCCCGAACACTTCTTATATATATAATTAATTATTTATTTAACCTTTTGAACGCCAACGTCGTCTATACTCGACATACGCAAGCGTGCCCTGTGCGCCAACGTCGTCTATACTCGACAAAACTGTTTTTTGTCGGTTCACAGAAAAATACAAAATAAACATATTAAATCATTAGTTTTCTGTGTTTAAGTGATACAACTTAAAAATTTAATCCCCAGTTATTACTTAATTGTATATTATATATAAAATTGTTATTAGTTATTGAAATATTTGATCATAAAAAACAATATATAATATATCGATTTTCGGACTTGGCGTACAGGACATGGAGGTGCCGTTATGGCGTGGCGTTCAAAAGGTTAAACACCTTTACAACATGTTAACAGCATATCCCAAAACGATATTATAAATATATAAAATTGCTTAGGTAAGTGTGTGTCACTGAAATTATCACAAACTCTCCTGGATTAACGTTGGTAAATTTTTTAAGTGTTTTGAGTACGTCCCTGAATAGATTAGATTCGCAATTAGTACCGGTAGATGGTGCTGCGAGTGTTTCGTTTTGGTAGAAAACGTCTGTCGGGTCTGTGTTAGAGTTCGAAAAAATTCTCATACAACAGCTTTGTCCATCCGTCCGTCCGTCTGTCTGTCTGTCTGTTATACAACTTTCAACTCAAGAACCGAAAGAGCTAGACTCGCGGTCAACGCCATTCGATTCAGCATAGTCGATATACCCCCGAAATGACTATGACCTTTGACCTCTGACCTTAATGTCACGTGGTATCACGTGACCTTTGCATATTACTTGAAAAATGTTCGAACTCTAAGATTTACATCAATTCATTGCAGATTATCACTTGTTTGAACATGCTGTGGGTTCAAATCCCACACAGGACAATTATTTGTATAATCCATAAATTATAACTATGTTTGTAAAGTTTCGATGTACTTATAAGCTGTAACTTACCTTCAAACTTCAAATCCATACAAACTTAGTTGTATTATATAAAAAAACATATTTTATGAGGCATTGTTAGCTAGTGACCCTATTGTTGGCTGTAAACAGGATTGTGGACTCATTACTGTAATTGAGAATGCCTTCAGAGAAAAAGCTAATGTCATGCTCGGATATCTAACCCCAGCACTTTCAACAAGAAGTTCCAAAGCGGTTCTGAGAGGAAGGCCACGCCCGTAGTAGAGCTGATAATTATAAGGGTAAAAACAGAAGTACACAGAAATTGATCGATAACCATTTTTATTTCAAAACTTAATCTAACTCCAACATTGTTACAAAGAGTGCGATTTTCACAAAATAATAATAAAAAAGAAAATAATTTACTAGAGACTAGATGACAACGCTATACACTGACCAAGTACGAAAAGAAATATTAAAAAGAAACAATATCACATACAACTTGGTCTTTTGAGTTTATGTATGACTAAAACGGAAAATATACCAAAATTCCATTAAAAAAAAAATTATGTCGTAAGGAAAGCAATTTTTAAATCTGTGTTGAAGAAATTATCAAAATGAAAATCTTATCAAGTGATCTGATTCGTTTTTGATAATACAGTCAACCAATCACATCAATTAAGAAGCGTTTGGCACCATATCAACAAATTTCTGTCTTAATCTGAGTTTTACAACAGGTTGTTATTCTGTTAAAAACTAAAAGCCAGAATTAATATCTTGTCTTTCAATCGTTTTACTTATTGAATATTGTAATTTGACGGAAGTGTTTCGTGTAATATCTATATTCAATAGGCAGACTATCGAAAAATATATTATTATTATGGCAACATTTAAGTCAAACACATCAGAAGGATAAAATACATAAAAAATAAAACTAGTCTAATTATTTAATACTGATTAAAGATTGTAACACGGTTTACTTTTTTAAATAATAACGAGGTAAAAAACAATGCATGATGCAGGTTTTGAACTAGCGACCTTGTGAAACTGTGTCGTCGCTTTATCGACTACGCTGTTGACCTACGTCAAAGATTGTAATTTTGTCTCCGTATAGGCATCTAAGGCGACGCTAAGCGCCATTTATCGCAAAGATTATCAAACTATGCGATTTATTAAAATATTTTGAAAACCTCAAAATCCATTTGGGATACGTTTTATCATCCTAAATCATTGATTTTGTGTTAATAAACCGCGTTAAAATCCATTAGAAATATATAAATTTCAATGCTTTATAGTCAGACAATTTTAACTGGATTTTCAGTTTTCTTCTTAAAACGCTGGTAATTTCCGCTGGAAAATTTCCTTTCTAGTCACACACAAACTAATTCCATTCACTCAATATATACATTTCCCACTTAACTACAAGATTTGGCTTCAAAGTACATTTTTTTAACATTACAATTGTCAAACTGGTCACCTTGTTTTGGTATTAAATTACTTGTATTTAATTAAAAAATAAACGTTCTTATAAATAAATAAATAAGTCTAGGATACACTTGGGTTATTGTGATGATATTATTATTTTAAAAATAACTCTGTCTGTCTGTTACCTCTTCACGGCTAAACCACTCAACCGATATGGATGAAATTTGGTGTAGAGATACTTTAAAACCTGGGGAAGGACATAGACTACTTTACATTGATGTACGTACCACGCGAGCGGGGCCGCGCACAAAAGTTTTTATTTTACGTATAGCTGCCTATTATGTGAAACATAAAAAAGACACAAAAATTACCAAGCAAGCATGCTAGATGCTTTTAGGAATAAATTAGTCATCTGTAGCAGAGAATTACATCTGGCTGTCCGTTTAATTATTATACATAAATTTCGCCAGTAATCTTGACGTCCCACATAGTAAAGAGCGATATTAACGTCATATATCGAGCAATATTCTGAAATACGTTACTACTAAGTATTAGCAGTAAAAAAAGTCCAATGCTTGGACCAAAAATCAAATCTAAAACCTATCTGTGTAACAGCTATACACAAAAAGTTTAAAAAAAATTACTTTTTTAACTTCATGAAAATATACCATTTTGCTGTCCATTTTTATAGCAGGCAACACTGACGTATCAAAATGTCATCACAATAACTCAAAACGCGTTACATTATATAAAAAAAAAACATTAATCGGGATTACACGAAAACTTAAGTTTACATACTGACAGTAACTGGCTATTCGTTTGGTTCAAATCGTGGTAATCAGGGAATGGTCATTATTTACACATGAACGGTAAACTCCGTGTTCAGTCGTGAAGGCGCAATTTATTTATGACGTAAGACAATTTAGGGGGAAGTGGGGTAGACCATGTCTTATTTTTCTTACAAGGGGAGGGATCTTCATAGTTCATAAGTTCTTCATAAGCTCCTTCATAGATTTTTTTCCAATAAAAATTACTAGCAATTTCGGCTTACAATTATTAGTATTCTTGTTAACCCTCTAGCTAAGCTAGAATGCTTGTATTAGAAGTGGGTTCACATCGGTAATGCAATGGATGAGATTCGAACCCGCGACCTCTCGATCACAAGTCCAATGCGTTATCCATTGAGCTACCGCCAATTAGTTCTAACGTAAGATCACAAAAATGCGCAATGTTAAGATTATACTTTGAAAAAGCGCGACCAACCACGCGAGTGGTTGCGCTCAGATGCGTATCGGTATAGATAAATCAAAAACTAGGGAAAATTGTCTTACGTAATAAATAAATGGCGCCAAAAATAACACTAGGCAAACGTTTTCGTAACGCGTTTATAACACGCTTGTCACTGTCATTGACTGTTGACAGTTTTAAATACGTTCAAAAACGTTTTCATAGTGAATGTTAATAATCTATGATCTGTGTGATATACGAATATTTGTTTTACGAATGGTTATTTTTGTTTAGTGTAACCGATGCAAGAATGCAAGCAGGTTATTTCAGCAAGCAACCTGGTAATTAAAAACATTTGACAATGCTAGAAAATTACTAAACGCAAGTAACCTACTTGCGTTCTTGCATCAGTCACACTATACAAAAGTAACTAATTCGTGCTTGTATGACATTTTGTATATAATATGCAAGCAGCCTAAGCTTGGTGCTAAAGCCAGCTTCTTGCAAATTATGCATAAGATGCAAGTACCATTACATTTAGCTTCACCTATAACAAATTTATCGCTAAATACGGAGTTACCATTTAAAAAGATACAAATAAAAAATGTCTTCCGTGTTAATAAACATTGAAGTATTATTTACGAATAAATGCACACGCCGGAATTACTCTACTATTATCTCCTCTTATCTCTTTCTCGTACTACATCTCCTATCAGGCGCACCTCTACCGAGAGGCTTATCAAACAATATGTTTATACGAAAGAAATATTAAAACAATTGTATCAAATATTATTGCTTAGATTTTGAAGTTATTAAAAGTAATACTGCTGGGTCAAAATATGACTGCCTCTTTGATTGCGTGCTTGATGAGGGTTCGTAAGCCAAGACGGGCAAATTATTAATTTAGCTAGAGCCTGATAATGTGCTTTGTAGATAGCAATACAACCGAAGCGGGCGTTTTCCACCTACTTCAGCCAGCTAGTGTTTAAGTATCACGTAATAGCAGGCGAACCAATTACTCCGTGAGAATTCCTAAATATAACATTTTGCCTAACTGGGATATCAAACTCGAAACCTCACACAGTCGTTTTAACTTCCCCTGCGCAACAGTCATTCGAAATAAATCAGTTGGTCGTCTATATTTAACCCAGCAAAAATAGATGTATAAAAATGATATGTTTTGAAATTACTAACACGAAATTGAGCATACAAGGAATGAATTATATACACATAGTAAAATGTCAATTAATGTTAGAAACACAGGAGTTGGAAAATAGGCATGATGAATAAAAATGATTTTAGACTAGCAAAAATATCAGATACGTATTTTTCTTTTGCCCCACAAACTAATAACAACGAAGATACAACGCGTTTAAATTTCATGTTACGTCACTTTTAAGAACAAATTTTACCAACGTGTGACGTCACAAGCCTCACTCCCGAACTTTAACGTGTAATATCTTAGTACATTTTTATTGTTATGTTAAAACAAAAAATAGGATTCCAATATGTTTTGCTAATCTAAAAGATAGATTGATAAGAATCACTTAAGTTTGTCATCAAACCTATTCGAATAATTCTCGAATACATTCGTTTACAATACTACTATTTTTGTATATATAGTACTTATTGCTTATATGATTCGGATGTACACGTCGCTATGTCACATACGCAATTTATGTATTTTAAACTTTAATATATTTCGAGAAATGAAATCAAAGTGTATTATTAAATTTAATTAAGTTTCGGAAATTTTCCATTATGGCAGCAACGCCAAAAACTGTAAATACTAGGCGGGAAAACTATTTAAGACTGGGCTATTAAAATAAAACTTATTAGAAGTGCTACTTAAAGCTCTGCTGTGCATATTGTCACGATAAAAAAATGCGTCCGCATGATTTTCTACCAAACGATCCCAAAAATTTAACGCTGGCAACACGGCGTGGTAGCTTTGGTAGATCTACCGGCTTATTTCAATTAAATTTTCGATCGTTTACGCAAGCTATGGTTAGACGAATATTCTTAAAATCATATTGTAATTTTATATAAAAGAAATATGAAAGTAATTATTATTTATAGTGAAAAACCAAATTATATAGTGAGTGTTACTAGAAGAAAAGTAGGTTAATTAGTATAAAACTATAATAATATATGTAAATAAGCAATTTAAGAATATTTGAATAACGCTCCCCGTTAAAAAATCACTTGGAGGCATTTTTAGGAACTCCTGATTTGTAATTTAAGTATACATTATTATTATTGAAATTGAAAATAAACTAACTAAAATGTTTAAATCAATTTCAATAACTGAAATTAGCAAGAAATAATAATGATAAAAAATTATTAAATATTTTATCATAATTATTTCTTAATCCAACTTGTACCGGTAACCTGATAATTAAAGATTATGATATGATTATTAATAATTATTAAATGCTTAATATAGTGTCATGGACGTTATAACATCGTTAGCTTATGAATCCAAAGAGTTTTGTGTCGATAAGATATTTTATTACAGCGCCATCTGTTACTTCATTTTACCAACTCTAGTAACATATTTGACAGATATATGGCGTTTATATTAATTCCAATTTTTGAGATCCTTCTCTCTAAGACTTTATTATTCCCAAGTCACTTGGGGTCGGCTTTTCTGGTCTAACCGGATTTGACTGGATATCAGTTTTTACACGGAGCGGCTGCCACCTGACCTCTGCAACCCGAAGGCTAACGATACCCTAAGGCTAGACCAGTGTCAGGATATTATAGGGCACTGACTGTTCCCCATAACGACTGCCATAGATGTTCATGGCAGCCGGGACCGACAGCTTTAGATATAAGAATGAAATAGAAAGATGTGGCATGGCATCTCTCTGTAACGACACAAAACCTTTAGACAACTGCTACAGAGAACGCTATATAGTTTTTATTATCTAGGAACCTATATTTTTATAACCCTAGCACACTATGGTATATACATCGTTCAGCCTCACTGACGGCTCAAAGATAAAACATTTGAAAATGTTTTTCGATTAAGTTCCTGAGAAAATCAGAAATATAGATTCAATATTCCATCTGAAAAACACCTCTAAATTTGTCATGATTGTCGAACAGTGCAAGGAATACCAATACTAATATAACATCGACCATCATAGATGGAGCTAGCATCGCAAAATCACATTTCCCTCCAAATCACTACAACATTTTTCAGTGTCATGATGGCTACGTCGAATAGGTACCGATAATTATGCCAACATAAATGTAAATGTCAAATCAACTATTTGAAATAGTTTAATAGTTGAAAACAACCATTGACAGAAATATCGTAAATTTTACACAATTGTCAATCTTTGACATTTCAAGTTTTGGCAATACTATGTCATAATTTTAGTGATATGTTTTTCTGAAGAAATTTCGAATTGCAATGTCAATATTGTAGTCTTCACAAGTCATATTTTGACAAATAATTATTATAAACAAACAAACTTATTATTATTTATCATATTATAGTATGTCAAGATTTTTCTATTTAACTGTCACGATACCGTCATTTTTAATTACGATCTTTCAACTTTTTATAGACCCGTTTTTAAACAAACTTTTAGCTGTCAAATCATAGCCACCTGTCATATTACGTCACACCGCCATTTTGTCATACACCGAATAAATACCGAGACAAGCGAACTGTTCTTTATATATTACTAATATTAAATATATTACTTTTTAAAATTACACCTTTTTGCACTGCAACCGTCAAACACACCACATATCAAACGCGGTTTCCATTTTTTCATCTAGCAACACCGGTCGCGGGGCAATTAACCTACACTACAGCAGATATATACAAACTTTTTGGGTTAAATAAGAGAAAGATTTTGGCATATTTTTAAACACATCAGGACTTGTATGTGCGGATTACATCTTTGATTTGGGCCCTACATAGAGGGCACTGGCCACCCCCTTTGCCCCTCCATTGTTGGACAGCGCACCTATAGCACATACACATATGTCCACACATATATAACACACTATCTATTGGATTTTCATAACATATAGTACACTCCGTTCCAGTCAAATTTCCTTCGCCTATCATCGAATAGATGGGTTGATGACGACTGGTAGAAGGACCATTGGACATCCTTTCCGCCAACCTGAGGGGTTCAGAATGACCGTTGGGCAACTGAACCTGCTCGTTTTGACTGTTCTGACTGGCAGTTGAGCACTGGTTGTCGGTTCTTGGCCTCGGTTGCTGGTAGTTGCAGCTTGGTTGGTTGATTGGTATATTCGGCAGGCTGGTTAAGCAGAGTTGGGATGTTGTTTGAATCGGCTGTAAAGAGAGAAAATGGTATTTAATTAAAACATTCAGAATCCTAATTAATATTATAAGGGATTAAATATGATGACCATCAAAAATACTAATTGCACACCAAAATATGCTCACTAAAATGTATCATAACGAGCACCTATATGCCTCAAATCACTGCGTACTGTCTCGGAAGGGTTAGGTTATGTTAGGGTCCTTCTTAAGCCTACCCAAAAATACGTCGACTTAGTTTGATCTCTTTAAAATATTTTAGTGAGCATATTTTGCTGTCCAATTAGTATTTTTGGTCGAACAAAGGCAAACAATTGAGGAACAGTTAAATACAACCCATACACGTTGTCAGGAGATCAGAAAAGGACATAGGGTACCTTTCATCCAAAATGCTGATATTTGCTGCTATTTCAATTTTTAACTTGTATACCTCTTCGCCTGAACCTAGCAACTAACCTAAATGTAGCTTCAGTAACTTAGTAAACGAACTAACCTATATTTTGTGACGTTCATAAATGTTACTTTGTGACCTAAATGAATAAATGATTTTTGACTTTCACTAAAAAAGACAAATCTAACCTGTTAATATGAAGATAAAAATACTTACCTCGATATAATGCGCACTGGCGAGAGTCAAGCTCTGCTGGTTAACAGCATTCTGGTTCCCGTTCTGTGGGGGCAGGCTCACAACCAACACCGTTCCACCAGCCCCTGCGTTAATAGGCCCCGCAGACCCTGTCAACACCCTCAATTGCTGAGGAGGAGTCTGCGCAGGCTGCGCAACCTGCGTACTCAGCATCCTAACCTTCTGAGTAGCCCCATAAATGTCCACAAAAGCCCACAGCCTCAACGTATGATCAACATGCATCACTGTGACTGGCGTGGAACCATTTCTGCTGACTCTCACTTCTCCATCTAACGTTAGAGTCACAGCTAATTCATCTCCTCTCCTAAGACCATTTGCAGCATCTCTTCTCACAACCCAGTATTCTGGACGGTCTAAAAGCAGTTCAGCGTCATCTGGCAAATCGCAGGATCTTAATGTCGATGGATCACAGGAGGTTAAGCCAATAGCAAGGCTGCCAGCATAAGCTGACTCTGTGGCCAAGATTTGGACGACGATAGTTTGTCCAGGTCTCATAGGCCGAGCTGTGAACACATATCCTTGGCAGAATTCCGCGTCAACCCTCGCTGCAACTCCTACTCTGTCGTTCACGAACTGAACGTTCCTTCCTTTAGTCCTATGTAGACTTAGAGGCACTAAAGGATTCTGGTATCTTGGCGGTGGCAGTGACTCTTCCACAGTCAAAGATCTCATGCTGCCGACTAGCCTATCTTCTTCCAAAGGACTGTGCCTTCTCACTTGGCTTGGTGCTCTCGGATCAGCGAACTGCACAGCCGTACAATTCCCATAAACGTCTACCAGCGCCCACAGAGGGCTCTTAATATCCACTCCAGAGAAGAACAGGCCTTTATCTTCTCCATTAATACCAAAATGAACATCTCCAGAAGAATTCACGTAATAGTACAGAATATTGTCTTTTTCACAGAAGCGTTCGCCTAAAGCTTTTGCCCAGTTGCCTGGTTTGTTTGTCAAGTCTGGGCAAGCGTATTTGGGAAGAGCGTGGGCTAAGGTGGCAGGGTCGTGGTTTGTGAAACCGAATCTGATGACGCCACTCCAACTGTTGGAGATTTCGACGAAACGCAGGCAGACCTGGAAGAAAAATAGGAATTTTAGTATAAAGCAAATGATTGCACGAGTGACGTAGTGTTGTTGGATCGATCCCCACACGGAAGAAAAATCTGTGATCTACAAACACATAGGTGTATGACGCCTGGGTGATCTTTGTGTCCGTTGTTTGAATGTTTGTAAAGTCCCCCGCGACACAGGAATTAATCCTAGCGCTGGAGTTGTCTTATTTGAACAAAAAATAAACTTCGATACACCTGTATCTCACCAACAAAATTAGTAACTGACAATTTCTAGACGGCGACAACCCAATCTATACTAATACTAGCTGACCCGCGCAACTTCGTCTGCTTCATACAGAAGAATTTTCCCCATTTTTGCAACATGTTTCATTGCTGCTCCGCTCCTATTAGTCGTAGCGTGATGTTATATAAACAAACAAACTCTTCAGCTTTATAATATTAGTATAGATTATAAAGCTGAAGAGTTGTTTTTGTCAGTTTGTTTGTTTGGTTAAACGCGTTAATCTCAGGCACTACTGGATCGAATTGAAAAATTCTTTTAGTGTTGGATAGCCTTTTTATCGAGGAAGATTATATAACATCACGCTACGATTAATAGGAGCGGATCGAATCGATCTAACATCACGCTACAACCCACGGGGACAGCGCAGTAACTATAAACGCGGGTGAAACCGCATGCAGAGCTAGTATTTATTAAATTTAGATCATTTGCGAACAGGTCTATATCGACTAACCATTTGATCGATCCGGGATACGAACCCAAGAACGTTTATAGCAGTCGCATATACTGTCACTATTTTTTTAATTTATTTATTTCTATTATTATATTATATTAATATATCAGTTAATAGACGTGCCCAAGAATTGTTTATACATTTTTATGGACATGAAGATTTTTGACTTTGACTATGCCACGTACTGGTCTGGGAATCGAATCCAAGAACATGAACAACAGCTGCATTAAATACCACTACGCTATAAAGACAGTCTTCTAATCCAATATAAGTCTCCTCACCTTCTCATTGACCCTGACGGGTCTAGCGCTGAAAGCGACGCCTTTGCAGAAGGACTCCACGCGTCGGGCCATGGCCCCGTCCCGGGAGACCCTAACGTTCTCTCCATGGACCGAATGGAACCCCAGGGGGGGCAGGTTGTTTGGAGTACCACCAGTGCACGAGGTACGGGGCGCTGGAACAAGAGACAAATATTTAGAACATGGATGACCATTATTAGAAAAAGGGGTTTAAATATGAAGTTGCCGCTTTGTATGAAGAAAATCGTTGTGATTTTCATACTACATTCTGCTGTAAAGCAACCGAAACGTCGGGGAAAGTGTAAACTTAAATCCTTAATAATTTAAATAGTTTAAATGATAGTAAATTTTAATAGAAGATAATATTGGTATAGTTAGAAAATTATGTAATAAAAGTGTTAAACAACGCGATAAAATTCGTATAAAGAAGTATAATTTCAATTCATATCTACCAATTATTTCATCAATATATTTTAGCTCAGTGGGGGGACCAACAGACTGCAATGCAGAGGGTCTCGGGTTCGAACCCACGTCGCCCACCTCTGACTTTCGGAAGTTATATGACTTTACGAAATTATGTGCGTATTGATTGACAATTATCGCCTGCTCCGTGCCTCGGAGAGCACGTTAAGCCGTCGGTCCCGGCTGTCATGAACATCTATGGCAGTCATTATAGGGAAGTCAGTGCCCTATAATATCCTGACATTGGTCTACCCTTAGGGTATCGTTAGCCTTTGGGTTGCGGAGGTCAGTTGGCAGCCGCTCCGTGTAAAAACTGATATCCAGTCAAATCCGGTTAGACCAGAAAAGCCGACCCCAAGTGACTTGGGAATAATAAAGGCTAAGGAGAAGTAGATATTTTAAATGACCACTTCGAATAGTTACTTGTATTTATGCCACTATAGCTTGTCTTAAATTAACAAAAACATCAACCATTATGTAATTATAGCAAATTGAAACAACGAATACGGCCAGACGCTAAATCAAATCAAAAATCAAATCAAAATCATTTATTTGCTGTAAATAGGGTTACAAAAGTTGTTACACAATATATAAAGTTGTACAAGCCCATTTAACTATATTACATAGCATGCAAATATACAATAAATTAAAATTAACAAATTTGTCACAGTCTACTTAAAATTTGAATTTATTTGAAGTCGTAAAACTCTTCTATGGTATAAAATATATGTTCCCGTAACCATGCTTGCAGTGCTTTTACAAACTTGGAAAATGGCAGATCCCTAATATGAGTTGGGATTTTATTATATATAGATATACACATTGCATAGCAGTTCTTTTGAAACCGACAACTTCTCGGTATCTTATCTAATACCAGTCTGTGAGGATTACGCATATTGTTTCTCTGGTTGATATCTTTTGCTTGTATAAAAATATTATAATGTTGTTTGACAAATTTACCAACCTCCAATATATAGAGACAGGTTAGAGGTAGTATTTTAAGCGATTTAAAGTACGGGCGACATGATATATCCGGTGAAATGTTGCAAATTGACCTTATGCATCTTTTTTGGGCAACAAAAACTTTGTTTATATCTGTACCATTTCCCCAGAGTAATAAACCGTAACGCAGTACAGATTCTACATATGCAAAATAGGCCATACACGCCGTGTGATTACTTGCAACTTTTGTCAGTTTATATAGAGCATAAGAAAATCTCAAATCTAAGTCATATAATTTTAAATACAAATTGTATAAAAGGTTATTGATATCACCGATTGGGCGGAATTCGACCATGTACATATTATCAATAAATATTATAAAAAAAATTAAGGAAAATATATAAAAAGATGCCATTTTTGTATGTACTCTTTTGGATCCATTTGTCAATTTCTACCAAACAGAAATAAAAATAAAGAAATATGTTGTCAAACAGAGAAGAAAAATGTGGGGTATCTTTGTCTACTTATATAAACTGCTCACATGAAAGTTGCTATTTAAAAACTTATCTGTATATACTTAAAAATATATCTTAAAACTCCCCTAAAATATTATCCAAAGAATATTCCGCTTGTTCCCCTAAGAAAACTCATTGTGTTCCACCCCTCGGCGGCCATGTTACCATCATGGCGTCGCCACCTGCGCGGCAGATGCTTGCGCAGCTTGCGCGCACGCACACAAGGGGATATTTCTTTAATTATAAATGAAGTTGCTTCTTAATTATGTGGGTTACTTGTACTTTATTTTAACAATATTTCTTTAAAATACCTAAATATTAGTTTTTGCAGGTTTATTAAATGCATCGGTGATGCAGCGTCTTAGAATGCGACATGAGGTTTGGAGTTCGATGCCTGAACAGATTAAAGTGCAATAGGGTATTTTTTTTTAAATACCCAGTTATAGCATGAAGTCTGAAGCTGTGTTTAGTAGACGCCAAAAGGCTTCCTTTCTATAACATGCAACCCAACTAACGATATTTTCTAGTCGGACCAGCAAATAGGCTTTTCTTGACAAGAAAAATCTCAGTTGCAGCTTGGAGTTAGGAATTTGGCGGTCTTATTGCCCCCATGCCTCGGAAAGCACGTAAAGCTGTTGGTCCTGCGCCAGATCTCTCTCCGGTTGTGTCGGTGACGTCCCATCGCACTATGGGAGTGAGGGAACAGAGTGCGCTTGTGTTTACACATACTTGTGCACTATAATATCTCCTGCGTAGATTTTTTATATTTTTTATTACAATTAAGGTGGCAAACAGGCATACGGCCCACCTGATGGTAAGTGGTCACCGTAGCCTATGGACGCCTGCAACACCAGAGGCTTTACTTGCGCGTTACCGACCCTTTAGAGAAGGAAGTGGGAAGGAGAAGGAGCGGGAATGGAAAAAAGAGGGTGATTGGGCCTCGGGCACTCTCACTCACCGAACGAAACACAACAGTAGGAATTCTGGTATTTCACGTCGATATTCTGTAAGAGGGTAGCCCTTCCCTGGTCGAGCCGGCCCATTCATGCTGAAATCAGCGAGGCTCAACTACCTATTCCTAGCCTCCGTAAAGAATCACCGAAATTCGGTTTTAATAATTATTATACCTTTTTCATTTCTTGTTATTATTATCTTTCAATACATAACGCCTCGAAAACAAAGCAGCATTCGCCTAATGGTAGACCGTTGGACTGCCACACAAAGTTCTCGAGTTCGATACCAAGGCGCGCATCTCTGACTTTCCGAAGTTATGTGCGTATTAAACAGTTAAATATCGCTCGCTTTAACGGCGAAGGAAAACAACGTGAGGAAACCTGCATGTCTGATAGTTCTACATAATGTTCTCGAAAATATGTGAAGTCTGCCAACACGCACTGGGCCAGCGTGGTGGACTATAGTCTAACCCATCTCACACTGAGAAGAGGCCCGTGCCCAGCAGTGGGACGGTTTATACAAGGCTGATATTATTATTATTATATATAAGGCATCTTATCATACTCCCCTATGAAATAACACTTTTACTCTACAAAAGAGGGGCGGAATATGAAGGGAGGGCCTTATACTCGCGCACGTGTTTGTGTTACGGATGTGACGTAATTCGAGTCAATATAGCGTATAATTGTGATAGCCGTGTGTGGTCTATGGCCACTTCCGGTAGAATTTTGTAATACTATATGTACTTTCTTGTAAAATATGTCTGGCCTATGCGATTTATAGAAAAGTAGGTGTAATGGACCTCTGTCTAGTTTTTAGAAGATATATCGGCGACCTAAGCTTGTTTTGATACACAAATAATTGTTTGAAGTTAGAGTATTGTTTTAACATTTGTGTGCGTGAACATGGATGTTTGTCTTGGTCTGGGTGTTTCTATGTATAATATGTATGTATTTACAATAAAGATTGTATATGTATGTTTATCCATTGTCTAGTACCCATAGTACAAGCTCTGCTTAGTTTGGGCTAGATGGTGTTGTGTGTATGTGATAGAATATTATTACATTATTATTAATAATTGTTATAGTCATGCTTATTATAATATTGTACCTTTATAATTATCTATAAGTGCACTTTATGTAATTCTAAAGATGGAATTGTAAAATCAAAAAATGGTTGCAAAAAAAATATTACTTATGATATTATTATATAATTACTGAAATTCTTCGCATACTACAAAGAGGATCTTGCCCAGCAGTGGGACAGTTTATAAACAGGGCTAATATTGTAATCAATAGCATCCACGCATCTTTAAAAAAAACAATCAGATAATATCTGGGCCCATATTTGAAAGATGCCAAAGAACTTTGTTTTAAGTGCTACCTAAACATATCCAGTGCAAAGTTAGCGCTAGCTATGCACCTATATATTAACACGCGCTAGCTATGCACCTATATATGTCGGCCTCGGTGGCGTAGTGGTTAGTGTAACCGACTGCCACGCCTGAGGTCGCGGGTTCGATTCCCGCCCAAGTCAAACATTTGTGTGCATGAACATGGATGTTTGTCTTGGTCTGGGTGTTTCTATGTATAATATGTATGTATTTACAAAAAAAAAAAGTATATATGTATGTTTATCCATTGTCTAGAACCCATAGTACAAGCTCTGCTTAGTTTGGGCTAGATGGTGTTGTGTGTATGTGGTAGAATATTAGAATATTACAATGTGTATACAAAGTGGTGCAAATATTATCACATTAATTGATACCACATATACATGGTATTCTTTGACTATTTACAAATTGTGAATCAAAATGTATTTAGTAGTTTAGCCACAGAACATTCTTTATATTTTCATAATTAATAAATTTTAAATCATCATGTAATGCAGACATAACTGTACTTAGATTTCAAAGACCTTAAGCAGCGATATTAAAAAGCCGTCGTATTGTATACGGGTCCGGAAATTTCCGGATCCTAGCGAGTTGACAAAGACGATTTCTCGGAACCTATAACCGTTAACGAGCTGGCTACAGCGCACGATTGGTTACAATGGTATTCCAATTTGTGTCCAATTTTAATTTATATACCTTATTAAAAAGCCAAAAAAAAGAACAAATTTCTGCGAAAATAAGTTTTTTGTTTATGTTAACCGTCTTGTATCAACCAGCTTAAGGTAGTATATCATTTAATGTGATAACATTTGCGCCACCTTGTATATTCAACATGTAACTATATACCATCTCAAAAGACGCAAAATTTCGTTTGAGCCATACCCACCCTTGAAATCGAATCCCCCTTACATTATTGAACAATACCCATTTCATTAATGACCCCTTGAGAATATAAATATGACCACAGATGTGTAGGAGTATTGAATAAGGGATGATGTAGGTATTTTGGGTGCTTCTTTTAACAATGGGACCCTATCCCTATTACCTAATATTATAAATTCGAAAGTTATCTTATCTTATGTGGGGGCCAGTCAGTGCAGACCGGCGACACTTCGACCCAGTGGGATCTTTTGTGTCGACACTCTCCCAATAACGACTGCCATAGATGTTCATGGCAGCCGGGACCGACGGCTTAACGTGCTCTCCGAGGCACGGAGCAGGCGATAATTGTCAATCATACGCACATAATTTCGAACAGTCATATAACTTCCTAAAGTCAAAGGTGCGCGACGTGGGTTTGAACCCGAGACCCCCTGCATTGCAGTCTGTTGGTCGGTGTGGGGAGACCAACAGACTGCAATGCAGAGGGTCTCGGGTTCGAACCCACGTCGCGCACTTCTGACTTTCGGAAGTTATATGACTGTTCGAAATTATGTGCGTATGATTGACAATTATCGCCTGCTCCGTGCCTCGGAGAGCACGTTAAGCCGTCGGTCCCGGCTGCCATGAACATCTATGGCAGTCGTTATTGGGAGAGTGTCGACACAAAAGATCCCACTGGGTCGAAGTGTCGCCGGTCTGCACTGACTGGCCCCCACATAAGATACATACATACCCATGTTTGTGATTACTGCTACGCTCCTGTGGCTCGTAGCGTGATGTTATATGTACAGCCTATAACCTTCTTGAGGAATTAAGCTATTAAATGCTAAAATAATGTTTTATATCCCACTGATAGTTCCAGAGATAATTATGTTCAAACCAACTCTTCAACTTTATATTTCTAGCTTTTGCCTAAGGCTGCCTTCGCTTGACAACAACACTTTTTCTGGATGAAAGGTTCTCTATGTCTATTTCTGTCCCCCTGACAACGTGCATGCAAAATTTCATGATGATTGGTCGAGTAGTTAAGGTGTGAAACTCAAACAAACTCACATTCGCATTAATAATATTAGTTAGGCTGTCTATCTTCCGTTCTGTGTTGAGGAAAGTAGTAAATCTCAAATATTCTCAAATATAGAAACCGCTATTTCATGGTGATCGGTCGAGTAATTAAGGCGTGAACGTCAAACAAACTCACATTTATAATATTAGGACCTAAACCATTTTAACTAAATGTGGGTGTATTACATCTCTGCTTACAAAGTAGTTTTGCTAGTCAGGTCCCGGGTTCATGACCCGAGTCAGGAAGATATAGAAAGATGCATTTTTTTTTAAGGCTGCCCCTATTTTTGTATACGCTATTAATACACTACACTTAAACACGGATTTTAAAGGTATCGTATTACCCCAAAACTATTGTGCAAGATAAAATCGGAAAGCTTCCGCCGGAAGTGGAACCCCCTACCGAACTATCCACCCCTTGTAGTTTTTTGAACCACTTCCGAATTGAAACACCTGGTTTGGAGTACTTTTGAAGAGATGGTGATTTTAGACAGCTGTTTTTGTAACATATTATAATAAAAAGACTTAGGTGAACGTTTCTCGATCAGATCGAAGACTTTCTGGACAAAGGCCAGGTTAAGAGCACCTTGAACCGACGAGCGTGTATGAGGAATGTGATGAAAGTGAATGAAGCCAGAGAAGTGTGTCAGGATCGTAGCAAATGGAAATCCGTAGTCTCTGCCTACCCCTCTGGGAAACAGGCGTGAATCTATGTATGTATGCATAATAATAATATAATATAATATTCTACCACATACACACAACACCATCTAGCTCAAACTAAGCAGAGCTTGTACTATGGGTAACAATGGATGTACATATTTTTTTTTTATAAATATTTATATACATATTATACATAGAAACACCCAGACCAAGACAAACATCCATGTTTGCACACAAATGTTTGACTTGTGCGGGAATCGAATCCGCGACCTCAGGCGTGGCAGTCGGTTGCACTGACCACTACGCCGACGAGGTATACTTTACCCGACACGGATCTTGAACCTAGGACCTAGGACAATCACGGTAATTACGTAAAGTTAATTCCTATAATGCTGCGTGACGCCCCTGCAACAACAAACGTTGCGCGACAACCCTGCGCTAGGAGATGCGCGCCGATGCGCATGCGCATCCGGCCGAACAGAGTACACAGGAAATATATGTAATCGTTAAGTGTTTACTGCGTTGCTATACTCTTTGTTTATTATTGGTGGCAGTAACTCAGTGGTTAAGGCGTTGGGTTTGCGAGTGATAGGTCATAGGTTGAGACAGCTAGAATAAATATTGGATGTGATACTCTCGCTACTCCTTTTGGGTTCTAAGTGTCTGATCAAGTACACATTTATTGCTCAAATACCGAAGCTATATATGTACGGGGTCCTATAGACCCCTTGGTCTACGAGACTTGTGGATATAATACACATTCCCGTATGCAATACACTTCCCTAACTAATATGAATACACCTGTACGGTCTACAGGATCCATACACACACCTGTCAACTTCATAAATACCTATAAGTATTTAAAGAGTCTAACTGACCCATAGACTTTAAACACATTTACACACACTATATATACACATATAGGGTCTACATTACCTACAACTATTTATTTACACACCTCATATAACCTCATTGGTCTTTTACACACTCCTATAAACCTCATAAATACACATATAGGGTCTACAGGACACATAGATATACCACACATGTATATGAATACACATACAATGCTCAAAATACCCATGCACTCACATGTCAACCTCATAAATACAAACACCTAGGGAGTCTACAGGACCTCTAAACGTAGCATACATTTACATACAAACGCACGTCATATAACCGTATCGGACTTTAACACGCTCCTATACACATTACAATTTCACGTAAGGAGTCTACAGGACCCACAAACACACATCGCACAACCGCATCGGACTTTAGCCGTGAGCGGCAGTTGCTTAAATAAAGGGTGCCATTAATCTGCTGCTAAATGTCAGTGCTGACGTCAAAGCGGGCTTCCTGGTGCAATCCCGGGCTAATGTTAGACCTATGACGTCATCTGTGAGCTAGATAGATACTAATAGACTTAAGTACTAGTTTGTTTTCGTTTTGTTGCTTTGTAAATATTTACATACACTCATAGTTATATACAGATGTATCAGTTCTGTACTAAACTGTCCCACTGCTGGGCACGGGCCTCTTCTCACTGTGAGAAGGATTAGGCCATAGTCCACCACGCTGGCCCAGTGTAGCCCAGTAATAAACTAAGTTCTCCGACTACCTAACTCCTAGTCACTATTGTGAATTCTTTGACGGAACACTTCTTATCCGTTTTGCTGGCTCAACCGCGGACTCGAACGAGACATAATGCACAGTAATCGCATTCTCTAAGGCAATTATATATGTATTTCGGTTTCACCCGCGTAAGTCCCGTTCCCGTGTTAATATCGGGTTTCACCCCTTTCACCACCTTCAGGGTGGAATTTCCAAAAATCCTCTCTTAGTGCTCCCCTACACTCTCCAAGGAACATACATGCCAAATTTCAGCTTCTTGCGTTCAGTAGTTTCGGCTGTGCGTTGTCTGTCAATCACACAATTATATACGTATATAGATAATATCAGCCCTGTATTAAACTATCCCACTGCTGGGCACGGGCTTCTCAGTGTAAGAAGGGTTAGGCCATAGTCCACTACGCTAACCCAGTGCGGGTTAACTTCGCATATCTTTGAGAACATTAGATAAAACAATGGATAAAGGGGCACAGTGAATCGCTGGGCAATGATGCTGCAGATGAGTTGGCTAGAAGAGGGTCGGGAACCACCACGGAAGGTCCATCTCCATTCCTCCCTCTACCATTCTCACAACTAAAAACATGGATGCGGCTTCGCACTCAGAGCCAACATAATAAACGCTGGACACGGACAACGGACTGTAGACAGTCAAGAGCAGCCCTACCGGCCATCGCACCACGTCTGACACACCGCCTGCTCAACCTACAAAGATTGGACCTTCGGACCATCGTGGGGATCCTAACAGGACACTGTCCCCTGAACAAACATCTCTACAACATCGGAGCAACAGACAGCGCACTCTGTAGGGGATGTCTGACCGAAGAAGAATCTGCTGCCCATGTAGTCCTGGAATGTGTGGGAGTAACAGCACAACGTAAGGAAATCCTCAACAACCCGAGGTCACTCCGCGAAGCCTTCGAAGACCCCAGGAAACTTCTGTGCTTCTGGGCGGAGTTGGGCTGGCTATCTCCGTAACCGGCCGACTCTCACGCATAATGGACCAACTTAGAGTTCAAATGTGGAAAAGGGAGTCCAATTACAATTACAATTTTTAGGTAGAACTGTCAGATATGTAGGTTTACTCACGATGTTTTCCTTCGCCGTAAAATGGAAAGATAATTAACTAAGGGAACCGTAACATCGTACAAAATATAACACAATGAACTTCGAAATATTTTTAGTTGCGAAGCGTCCATTTTGAAATTCACCACCTGGTTATTTCATTATTTGTATATACTATATTATTATAAAGCTGAAGAGTTTGTTTGTTTGTTTGGTTGAAAGCGCTAATCTCAGAAAGGCTTCGAATTGAAAAAATCTTTAAGTTTTGGATAGCCTATTTATCGAGGAAGGCTATAGGCTATATAACATCACGCTACGACCAATAGGAGCGGTGCATCAATGAAAAATGTTGCAGAAACGGGGAAAATTCTCTCATGTGAAGCAGACGAAGTTGCGCGGGTCAGCTAGTCGTTACATAAGATTTGTATTACTCATAACTGTAACATAATTGATGCGGTCATTATGAAGCGTTAGTTACGATTAAAGGAGCCAGTTTTAAAGACAATCGGCTCGTACGTCAATATCCATATTATTTACTAAACACAAAATGATGTCAGTATACGATTACTGTGTAATATGCGTCACATCGATTCAATAGTATTGATACACAAGCTGTTTACCCACGTTTGTGATTACTGCGTCGCTCCTGTGGCTTGTAGCGTGATATTATATACCTTAATAACCCGCTCCGGCATCGCACGGGTAGTACAAAACCTTAACAAGTTATAAGAAGAAATAGAAAAAGATTTTTTTATTCTGGCACACAAAACGGCACACCCGAAACATGAAGGAAAGAGAAACAAAATAAAAAGCAGAACAATATGTAATAAAACTAGAAAAATTAAACAAATATTATTTCATTTCGTTTCTGCTCACTGGCATCACCATACCTTCCGCTTAACTTAACGGAAACCATAGATTATTGACAGAAACTGCCTCCCATCAAGTCAAGGCTAGTATTGTCAGTGAGCAGCGATACAACAATAATAATCTATTGTTGTTACACCTATATTCCTCATGTCAAGAGTCACTCTGTTTATTGGTGAAAACCGCATGAAAATCTGTTAAATCGTTTTTGAGTTTATCGCGTACAGACTCGGCGGAGGACTTTGTTTTATAATATGTATTGACAGCCTTTCTCAAGAATTAAGCTGTCCAATGCAAAAAGATTTTTTGAATCCGACTGCTAATTTCAGAGATTAGCGCGCTGAAACAAACAAGCTTTCGGTTTATTATATTATTGAATATCGCCCTCGTTTTTTCGGCAACAGCACTTTTTTACTGGATGAAAGGTACCTTATATCCTTTTCTGTACCCCTGACAACGTGTATGCGAAATTTCATGATGATCGGTCGAGTAGTTAAGGCGTGAAAGCTTAACAAACAAACTCACAATCGCATTTATAATATTAGTTAGGTTAGTTTTGGAATAATTAATCAATTGAGTTGCAGGGCACACCGGTGGCTAAACACAATAGGTTTTCACTTATGTCTGGAATTCCAACAATTGGAAAAGTGGCTACTATAATAATATCAGCTCTATATTAAACTGTCCCACAGCTGGGCACGGGCAAACACACATTCGCATTTATAATGTAAAATTTAGGATATCAATTCAGAAACCGGGTGTTAGTCATAGGCAACTTTTTTATCGTTAAAGAAACGCGCCTAGGTCAAGAACCTCAGTGGTATACACCGTGACCAGACCAATGGTCTATCGTACGTTTTTTTTTATTCAATCTAACGCTTAGACACGGCACGATACGGTCAAGATTTTATTACTTATAATTCATCCGTGTCTATGGACTAAATTTAATTGAAAAATTCTTTTTTAATTGTTATTTTTTTAATGTCGTTATAGATAATTGTTTATGGTATTGAAAAAAAATGTTTTGGTTTATTGGCGTGTGTGTTTATTGCGAAATGTTGAAATGTGGAAGGTTTGGTTACGGGTAGGAGTTAAAAAATATTATTGACCGTTGGATTGCCTCGCTGAGGTCTCGATGTGCGTGTTAAATAGTTAATTATCACTCGCTTTAACGGTGAACTAAATCATCGTGAGGAAACTTGCATGTGTGATGTCTCCATAATGTTCTCGAAGATATGTGAAGTCTGCCAACCCGTACTGGGCCAGCGTGGTGGACTATGGCCTAACCCTTCTCACAGTGAGAAGAGGCCCGTGCCCAGCAGTGGGACAGTTTAATACATGGCTGATATTATTATGATTATATTATAAAATTTGTTTGTAGTAGGTGGTGATTCGTTTGTTTCTAAATTCGATGCTCGAGTCAGGTTACTGTTAGTGTTGTTTAAGACTGCGCCGAGCGTAAGACAGATAATGACAGAGCTCGTGCGGCGCATATTCAAATCGGCGCGCGGCCGCCATAGTCACATTGTATGGAGGATTTGAAGTGCTTTTTTGATAAATATGTATCTTTATTGTCAACCAATATCTTAAATATTTGGGACGGACAAATTGTAATATAACTATTTACGTTTCGTTTAAGCTGTAAAATATGATAGATTTCTACTGTTATAATCTAAAAATCACGCAACACGACCATACGTTTTTGCATTTTTTCGTGCAAATTTACGTAATTTTGCAGGCGAAAATATTAATTATTTTATTTTTTTTACACGGAGTAATTGTAAACACATTCGTTGTTATGGTAAATGTATATTTTATATTTGTGTTAAACAAAAAGTGTTGACTTTATTCACTTAACTGTGACCGCCCGTGTTGGCACATTTCGCTCGGCGCAGTCTTAAGTATCGACTAGAATGTGCTGATATGATAAGTCGATTGTACGAGCCAATAATGCTCGTACAACAATTTTATATTAAACTAATAAACACATACAAAATGTACATGTAATCAATATTATTCAGTCGTAACAAAACTGTTGTCGCGTAATATTGTGTATCTATATCAACTATTTTGAGGAAATAAACGATCGATTCAATATTGTGATTTGGTGTGTTTGTTTACCTAACTACGACAACTATACCGGAGTGCCGTTAACGACGAGATACTCCAACAGATAAAAAGCAAATGCTAAATCTTTGTGATAATAACGTATACGGATTTATTTGGCGCTGTTTTCCATTGTACACGTTTCATAAAAGTAATATACATTCATAACAAGCCATCGAATAATACTTTCATTATAACACTATCTCTTTTCCACCTACAGCGGTTTTAAAGGACTTTCATTAATGATATAGCTGTCTTGCTCGCACATCGGAAGTCCTTGTCGCACGTATGTGTGTATGTCTCTGTCTTTCGTCACGCTCTGGAGGGTATTCTAGCGTTCACTTCGGTCACGGTTGGGAATCTTGTAGAGCTTCATGCAATTCGAATATATGTATGTAATAATTTTAGTGTTATCTATATATATAAAACCCTTCCGTTACTGAGTGACTGACAGACAACGCACAGACGAAACTACTGAACGCTAGAAGCTGAAATTTGGCATGTATGTTCCTTGGAGAGTGTAGGGGAGCACTAAGAGAGGATTTTTGCAAAATTCCACTCTGAAGGGGGTTAAAGGGGCGAAAGCCGATATTCACACAGGAACGGGACTTACGCGGGTGAAACCGCGGGAATACTACTAGTACCGTATATTCTCCTTACCCTCCTAATATCAGCCTTCTATGTAAACTGTCCCACTGCTGGACAATGGCCTTTTCTCAAAAGGATTAGGGTTATTCCACGCTGCCCAGTGCAGGTTGGCAAACTTCACATATCTTCGAGAACATTATGTAGAACTCTGAGACATGTAGGTTTCCTCACGATGTTTTCCTTCACCGTTAAAGCGAGCGATAATTAACTATTTAATACGCACATAACTTCAAATAGGCATTACATAGATGCCTGGAGATCGAACTCGAGACCTTTGCATGACAGTCCAACGGTCTCTATGCCATAATCCACCACGCTGGCCCAGTGCGGGTTGGCAGACTTCACATATCTTCGAGAACATTACGTAGAACTCTTTGATTATAATGCGCAAATATGTGCGCAAACACTAGAAAGCTTATTGCCATTCCAGATTCCGGTCTGATACAGAAAACGCATAAAAAAAAAACCTGTCCGACCCGGGCATCGAACTCGAAACCTCACGAACCACAGTCGCATTCACAACCACTGAGCCACGGAGGCAAAATAATACTATATTCTATAACGCATGGGGTGCGGTAATAGAATTTACCGACATCTGCAACCCTTATTAAAAATAAATCGAACCCGAGCCCCTAGGGGTGGTCGTGTTCCAATCCAATTTACTCCCGGGGATTACTCTAAATAAGTATAAGAACTAGCGTCTGCGCTCGACTTTGCTTGTTTTTTTGCGTGGAATGACATTAAAACATAGCCTGGTATACATACCTACAGAGTTAAAGTATATTTTTACTAGTGAAGGTTTTCATTATCGGTACTGCAGTTTCATAGATTACCTTTAACATACAGACACACAAAACCGTTTTATAATATTTTTTATATAATACTTTTGTACTAGCTTTTGTCCGCGGCTATGCTCGCATTAACCTAGATTTTCGATCCCTCTGGAACAGTACTTTTATTCTTGATGGTACCCTATGTTCTATTCTGTACCACTGACAACGTGTATGTGAAATTTCACGATGATCGGTCGAGTAGTTAAGTTGTGAAAGTGTAACAAACAAACTTGCATTCGCAGGATATCAGCCCTGTATAATTATAAATTGCATTGCTATGCACTGGCTTTCTCTTAGTGTAACATGAGTCATGTAGGAATTTATATATTTAACGAGATGGGTGTAAAAAGCCAGGATTCAACCTCTTCATCTTAATGTGTTTTTTTTTCCATCAGCTTTTTATAATGTCCCACTGCTGGGCAAAAGCCTCTCCCTTGGACTTCCATATCACTCTGTTGGTTGATATCCCCTGACCTTACGATCTTGTAACCCCTATATCTCGGGGGTCTTTTGACTCACAGGGCCCATATTCAAACTCGACGGAGGTATGACCCCAAGGTGTCTGTACACCAAGTTACAAGTTAATCGGTCCAGTGGTTCCGGAGCTATGCCTGTCACTAACAGACAGACCAGATACACACAGACCCACATAGTGTTTTCATTATCCTCTTGGAAGAAGACTCATAAATTAATAAATAAGAACGATTACATATTTAATCGGCATCGATAGCGTAGTGGTTAGTGTAACTGACTGTCAAGCCTGAGGTCGCGGGTTCGATTCCCGCACAAGTCAAACATTTGTGTACATAAACATGGATGTTTGTCTTGGTCTGGGTGTTTCTATGTATAATATGTATGTATTTACAAAACAAAAAGTATATATGTATGTTTATCCATTGTCTAGTACCCATAGTACAAGCTCTGCTTAGTTTGGGCTAGATAGTGTTGTGTATGTGAAAAGCGTGGGGTGCTTTTTAAGATATTTTCGTCGATATGTTCATTAGCGTCATTATCAAAATATGTATGTATGTATTTACAAAAAAAAAGTATATAATGTATGTTTATCCATTGTCTAGTACCCATAGTACACACGACTGCACATCAAGTTAGACACCCTATATACGCATAACTACGCTACATACAAAATAGAGAATTGTCGGCAAGGGACTGTGCATAGTGGTGTCGATGTAATGGTAAGGATAGAGCGTAACAAAAATATAACGCACTCTCTCGCACGATTCGCAGCGTTCAATTTCTAATACAGTCTAGATTGATGTGTTGCTGTGTGTACAAGCTCTGCTTAGTTTGGGCTAGATGGTGTTGTATGTATGTGATAGAATATTAGGTATAATATTATATTAAATTATGAACATTTTAGCTTCCCACAAAAGGCATTGCATACAATCATGAGTACTTTTAAGCAAAAATATCACATTCTGGTTGGCTTCCACGAGAGTTTTAAGAGTACACGCGCAATATGTACACCTTCTTATACACAAATTAAAAGTCCGTCAGTATCACCGTAACACAATTTTTTGCCGAACCCTAACCGGGATTCGAACCCAGCCACGATCGGAAACGCGCTTCTCTTTACATTTTGTTGATAAACTTGTGTTAGAGGCAGTTTTTTACGAGTGTTGCGGTCACCCATCCAGTTTGGTTTCCTCCGCGGCGTACCATCCGGCGCGACAATCCTATACCACCGTGAACGTGACCAATATCCGTTTGAAACGAGATACGGTTGAGAAAGTATCGTTTTGTTACTAATATCCTTTCGCCAATAGACCCACTAAGCTTATAATAGTTAGACGCCTAGTTCTACAATAATAGTATATTGCAGGATTATTGGAATGCCAGACATAATTGAAACTCTATTGTGACTGGCCGCCGGTGTGCCGTTGCCCCGGTGTGAGTTTGTTTGTTAAGCTTTCACGCCTTAAGACTGCGCCGAGCGAAATGCGCCAAAACAGGCGGTCACAGTTAAGTGAATAAAATCAACACTTTTTGTTTAATACAAATATAAAATATACATTTACCATAACAATGAATGTGTTTACAATTACTCCGTGTAAAAAACTTAAAATAATTAATATTTTTACCTACAAAATTACGTAAATTTCCACGAAAAGCTCGTGTTACGTGATTTTTCAAATCAAATCAAATCAAATCTTTATTGCAATCATGAGTATATAGAACGTTACATTAATTATAGGCTCATACATGATACCCTGTTAGGGCGCAGCAACATAATATTATTATTTTATTAATTATAAAATAAAAATTACTTATATTATTTAGTTAATTGTTATAAATATCATTGTTAATATTGTATTCATATTTTATATTAGGTTGCAGTTCTGTCCTCGAAAAACTCTTTTAGATATATAAAAGCATTTTTGAGACAAGTATTTTTTTAATTTATTTTTAAATATATTGAAACTTGCTGTGTCTTTTAATTGTTTTGGTATTTTGTTATATATTTTGACGCACATTAGATTTTTAGATTATAACAGTAGAAATCTATCCTGTTTTACAGCTTAAACGAAACATAAATAGTTATGTTACAATTTATCCGTCCCAAATATTTAAGTTATTGGTTGACAATAAAGATACATATTTATCAAAAAAGCACTTCAAATCCTCCATACAATTGTACTATGGCGGCCGCGCGTCGATTTGAATATGCGCCGTACGAGCTCTGCCATTATCTGTCTTACGCTCGGCGCAGTCTTAACTACTTGCCCGATCACCGTGAAATTTCGCATATATGTTTTCAGAGGTACAGAAAAGGACGCAAGGTAAAAAGGCACTGTTCTCGAGCAAGCGAAGCTGCGGGCATAAGCTAGTATCAAATATAGCTGAATTTTTGTCCCTTCAAATATAAAACTGCCCTATATAAACAAAACGATCTTCACAAAATAAAAGAGCCCTCTATCATAAGAAATCCCCGTGGAATAATGCCATGTGTACCGCATTTGTTACATACTCTATGCCCCACGCGGCCATAGACTATTGTTTATTTTTAAACATGGCCGCCCACACGGCTAGGTTTAATTTTGGAGGGAAAATATTTTTGTTATTATATTGTGATGTATTTGATATCTGGTTTCCTTCAAACTTCGATTTTTAAGTTTGTACTCGTATTTCACGTTAGGATAATCAGATACTACAGTTCTAGAGATTATGCCTTACATACCAACAAAAAAGCTTCACTACATATTATAAAACAAAGTCTCACGCCGCGTCTGTCTGTATGTACGCGATAAACTCAAAAACTAGTTGACGGATTTTAATAAGTTTAAATAAACCACTCAACCGATTTAGATTAAATTTGGTACAGATATTATTTAAAGACTGAGGAAGGACATAGGCCACTTTTTATTGATGTAGGTACCACGCGGGCGGAGCTGCGCGCAAAAGCTAGTAATATTATAAATGCGAATGTGAGATTGTTTGTTACACTTTCACGCCTTAAATACTCTATCGATCATCATGAAATTTTAGATACACGTTGTCAGAGGAACAAAAAAGGACATAGGGTACCTTCTCATCCAGAAAAAAGTACTGTTGGTAAGCTAACCTACATTTATGCAAGCGAAGCCACGGGTAAACCCTAATACCTACATAATAAACGCAAAAGGATCCACAGGCAACATATAGTCTATTGTCTATACTTAATATTATAAAGAGGAAATATTTGAGTATTTGTTTGTTTGTAAGTATATAACTCAAAACTACTCGACCGATTTTAAAAATTCTTACACCATTAGAAAGCTATTTTATCACCGAGTAATATAGGATGTATTTTACAAACATTACCGAACGTACTTTAACGCGAGCGTAGCCGCAAGGAAAAAGGTAGTTATCTAATAAAAATGTAAGAATGAAATAGATTTTCAGCATAATCGAATGTTCCACCTTCCAAACAGGGTCTTTCTAACAACTGCGCCATTAGTGAGATTATGATCTAAGTTTTGTAACATGATATTTGATCACGCATAATTTTTTAAACGTGTTCAACCAATAAACATAATGTTAATAATGATCACGGAGCTCTAGATCATTATAGATCATTTACCGTGGGAAGCGTTGTGCGTGCGCGTCACTTCAGCTAATTTCAAATGATTTATAATCTTATTAATTATATTTTATTTATTATTCGATTTCACACCTGTTGAAGAGTGAGTCGTCTAAAAATAACATATATTCAATCTATAAATAAATAAAATAATATTTTTTTTATCATTTCCATACATGATACTAGTTGGACACGCCCGCGCTACGAATACTTCCTGTTGCTGAGGCCCGGTCACCATCAGCCGGGCCAACCGCCGGGGCGGGATGGTGATTGCTAACGCGACCCCATCCCGCCCCACTCCGTCGGCGGAGGGACTGCTCACCCCAGGTTTTTAGTGTGTATACCGACCCCCTTCAGGGACGGAGAGTCTCACATAACCACTCTTCCCCCCCCCCCCCCCGGGGGAGGGGGTATCCATAAAGGATTTACTTGGGTAAAAAAAAAATCGAATACTTCCTGTGTCGCGGGGGACGTTACAAACATTCAAACAACGGACACAAAGAACACCCAGACTCGGAACAACCATTTGTGGATCACACAAATTTTTGTCCCGTGTGGGATCCGAATCCACATCACTCGACGCAGAGTATATAAAGTCCTCAAGACCGAATTTTGGTTACGACGGCCAATCTTAACGAAGACAGAAGCAGGAGATGTTATAGTGCACAAGTGTGTGAGCAAACACAAGTGCATTCTCTGTTCCCTAACTCTCATAGTGCGATGTGCCGTCACCGACACCACCGGAGAGAGATTAGCGACTTAACGTGCTTTCCGAGGTCCTGTCCTACTGTGAGAAGGTTATGGCCATAGTCCACCACGCTGTTCCAGTGCGCGTTGGCAGACTTCACATATCTTCGAGAACATTACTGAGAACTCTCAGAGATGCAGGTTTCCTCACGATGTTTTACTTCACCGTTAAACCGAGCGATAATTAACTATTTAATACACACACAAGTTCGAAAATTCAGAGACGCCTTGGGATCGAACTCGAGACCTCTGCGTGGCAGTCCAACGGTCTCCCAGTAGGCTATCGCTGCAGTCTTCTTTCTTCTTTTTTGAGGCGCTCATATCCAGTTGCACTTACTGATCGGTAAATGATTAGCGAGGTTGAGCAACGTTGGGTGCGGTCAGTCTATAGATAGGTGACCGCTTAGTGGTATTTCATCTGAGCGCTTCCGTGCTTCGGAGGGCACGTAAAAAGTCGGTCCCGGTTGTTGTCAAATTGACAGCAGTCGTTAAGCCATGTCAGAGGCCTACGGGCTTGAACAACTCTTGACAACAGGTTGGCCACTAACCACACGAAAAGAAGAAAGAAAGAAGAAAAGAAGAAGCTGCCGTTATATATACGTATATTGTCAATCACTTGAGACTAACAGCAGTTCCCAGGAATCAAACAGAAACCAGTTTACCACGTCCATTGAGCTCTTTACTCACAACACACGTCGCGCATTCAAAATACAATCTTATTCTTAGAACCATAAATTCTATATTAAGTCAACAAGTTGTTTTTCTCACGGGACCAGAGACAAGTTTACTTTGTTTTTGTAATTGTAATTGTAACCCAGTGCGTTGAGGTTTTATTTTTGTTTCTGTCAAGCGCGAGTGGGTGTTTATTGATACGTTATTGGTTGAGTTATTTTGGAATTATGTTGGAAAATGATGTTTCTTTTCAGATTGAAATATTTAGCAAATTTTTCTGGCTGTCCAAATATACAATTAAGGGACTCAAAGTACCTATATCCAGACTCAAAACAATTAATTTGTAGTCCCTATTTTATGTTCATACTAGCTGACCCGCGCAACTTCGTCTGCTTCATATAAGAGTTTTTTCCATTGCTGCTCCGCTGCTATTGGTCGTAGCGTGATGTTATATAGCCTATAGCCTTCCTCGGTAAATGGGCTGTCCAACACTAAAGGAATTTTTCAATTCGAACCAGCAGTTCCTGAGATTATTGCGTTCAATCAAACAAACTCTTCAGCTTTATAATATTAGTATGGATTAGATAAAATTCTTTAATAGCAAAACGGTATCTGGTATTGTTCACAGCAATTAGTCCACTATACGCTTTTAAGATTATTTAGTATTAGATTCAGCCCGTGGCTTCGTTCGCCTAAATGTAGCTTATGCTAATTTACTATCCTTCGAGAACAGTATTCTCTGGATGAAAGGTACCATACGTCCTTTTCTGTACCCCTGCCAACGTGTATGTGAAATTTCATGATGATCAATCGAGCAGTTAAGGCGTGAAAGCGTAACAAACAAGCTCACATCCGGATTTATGGTCAGATTATCTTACTCATACAACGATGTGTCGCAAGCTTCGCAAGATATAGATATATTTAATACAGCTGTTAAATTAAACTACGGACTACAATCATGCCTTGTCTTGATTATTAATGTACATGTAAGTGGATGCTCCTATTTACCATACTGCTGCTTTAGAGGCTACCATCAAATTTTATCAAATGCTTGAGTATGTTCAGTAATAGTTCACGGAGAAATGGTTGCAGCACCTTACAGCTGTTATGAATTGTAAACAAAAACTTGACGATTAAAAAGAGTGACCATGAGTTTCTTGCCCGTTCTTCTCATGAGCCCTACACCCTTGCTTTGCTGAACGTGGCAGTAAATGTAAATTCGCAGAAAAATCAGTGTAAACTTGACATTCATAAGTGTTACCTTGTAACCTAATCTCAATAAATTGATTTGAAATAGTACGCTGACGAAATTAAAAAATGCTGTTGCATCTCACTTGCAGAATGGCTAGTAAATCCCTTTTCTCTTTTTCTTTATTATTTTGTACTAATTTTGAATTGCATAGTTACTGCTTTGTATTATAATATTTCACTTTTATTTTGATTGAATGTATGTTTGTACTATTTGTCGCATGCTGTGATCTCTTATTACTTAGAAAACATAAGACCTACAATTGTACTAGACTTTAAAATTTTATTTACAATATATTTACATAATTAATTTTAAAACGAAATAATCTAATATACCTATATTTACAAATGTATTAAAAAAGATAAAATAATTACAAAAACAATTGTACTTAGCTTTTAATTGCAATATATGTATATTTCTTGTTAGAGATCCTTTTAAATAAATAAATAAATTTATAATATTAATTAGGTTTTGTGGCAAGAGGGTATGCATTAGGAGCATATCATCACGTAAAAAAAATTGTTTGGTATAATTAACCGACAGAGTGGCAATAGCACACCGGACACGACCCAGTACACGAACAAACTCACATCCGCATTTATAATATTAGTTAGGTTTAACAAAGTACCAGGCTACCAGAAATTGCAAGTGGTTCCTTTATCACACACAGATCTCTAAACATTGACAGGACGTCGTCTATTATAACGGGGCTCCATCCCGCTCCCACGTATCATTACTTTTATTTTTAAAAACGGTATAATTTTTTAACTTTTTTATACAGGCAACACTTTTAATTTTCTTCGGTACAGTTCTTGTTGAGTTTATTATTGTATAACCGGTAGTTTGTTTATGATGTTTAATATCACGGCTGTGTCTGCGAGGGGTAGGCAGAGGTGCTAGGCACCCAAACTGCATGACACATGTTTTAGGTGTCATGTAAGGCGACATTCTATTGCGGCTGCTGATTAAAATAACTTTACAGAAATACCAAATAATACTACGCCTAATCCAGAATCGAATCGAAGATGCACGATCGTTAGCAAACTAAATATATTTCATGTCAGTAGCCAACGAGCGGATTGAAAATCCCTGACACTCTTCTTCTTCTTTTCCCTACCCTTTATTATTCCCAAGTCACTTGGGGTCGGCTTTTCTGGTCTAACCGGATTTGACTGGATATCAGTTTTTACACGGAACGGCTGCCACCAGACCTCCGCAAACCGAAGACTAACGATATCCTAAGGCTAGACCAGTGTCAGGATATTATAGGGCACTGACTTCCCAATAACGACTGCCATAGATGATCATGGCAGCTGGGACCGACGGCTTAACGTGCTCTCCGAGGCACGGAGCAGGCGATAATTGTCAATCAATACGCACATAATTTCGAAAAGTCATATAACTTCCGAAAGTCAGAGGTGCGTGACGTGGGTTCGAACCCGAGACCCTCTGCATTGCAGTCTGTTGGTCTCCCACTGAGCTGTCGCTGCTACTAACCATAAATACTGGTTCATAAATATGACGCAACGTAAACTAATAAAATAATTACGACGACCTTAAAATACAGCTATAATGGCCGTCTATTTATTAGTAAACATTAAACACAAAATAAACAAACACAAAATATACCACAATAATAAAAACAAAACGAAAATGGCGCCAAACCTGACCGTCCGCAACTATCTCAAGACTATAAAAAAACAACAAAAAAAAGAAACCAAACCATAGACAGAGGATCCAGACACAATAATTACGGCAGGACATAACGGTAAAATTAAAAACAAAATAGGCAGACGGAGTGCGCTTCCCACGCGTTTAAAAAAAAAAGGTATCCTGTCACACGGTCTTATCCTCGATTGACGAGACTCGCAACTACTCGTTTGAAATTTAAATTTTTGCCTCCGATATTGTTTAAATGGCGACGCTTTTGTAATGCTAAGAATAGTAATATTATTTGTATCAATTGCTTGCTAAATATTATAGACTAGATGTGCCCGCGGATTCACCCGCGTTTATCGTTACTGCGCCGCCCTCGTGGGTCGTAGCGTGATTTTATAGCCTATGCCTTCCTCGATAAATAGGTTATCCAACACTAAAATAATTTTCAATTCGAACTAGTAGTTCCTGAGATTAGCGCGTTCAAACAAACAAACAAACTCTTCAGCTTTATAATATTAGTATAGATATGAGCTTAGATCGCAGAAAAACTATTCACACTAAGAACAGTGAGCTCACACATTAGGCAGAAACCGATAGTGTACAATTATCAATTATTAATAACTAGATTGACGCGATTCCGCTCGCATAAATGTAATAATTATGTCAATTAACTATGCTTCTTTTTTGCCGGGTGAAAGGTCTATTTCGTTTTCTGTACCACTGACAACGTGATGTGCAATTTCATGATGATCCATGGACTAGTTAAGGTGTGAAAGTGTACCAAATAAACAAACAAACTCACATTAATTAGGATTGCACGTAATGAAAATTTAAACTAACAATTACGCTTTAAATGCTTTTCAATCATCTTTTTTAATACTAATAGAAAAACGTTCCAATTGGAGCGTTTTTGAGTCTTCACTTTTCATGCGCTAGTAACATCACTAGCTGACGCGCGCAACTTCGTCTGCTTCACATAAGAAAATATTCCCCGTTTTTGCTACATTTCTCATTGATGCGCCGCTCCTATTGGTCGTAGCGTGATGTTATGTAGCCTATAGCCTTCCTTGGTAAATGGGCTATCCAACACGAAAGATTTTTCAATTCAACCAGTAGTTTCTGAGATTAGCACGTTCAGCTCAAACTCTTCAGCTTTATAATATTAGTATGGATTGCGTTGAAAAGATTATAGAATTAATTGATACCAGTACGCATGAATCATATATTATGGCTTCCAAATAACTAAAGCATAACATTATACATACTCATGAAGTATTACGACATTGTGCCGTAATATCCACATTTGTAACCAAAACAAGTCTCCGTAAAACCTTCCAAAACATTACTCAATAATTAGACCACTATAACGTAATATTCATAAAAAAATAAAGTGTTAAATCCCAACTAATATTATAAATGCGAATGTGAGTTTATTTGTTACGATTTCACGCCTTAACTACTCGACCGATCAACATGAAATTTCGCATACACGTTGCCAGGGGAACAAAAAAAGGCATAGGGTAACTTTCATCCAGAAAATAGGACTATCCTAACCTACACATACGTAAGCGTAGCCGTGAGGAAAATCTAGTAGAGGTGTATTTCGGATATATTTCGTAAGCTTATGCAATAAAATAAATTATAAGTTTATGTGTATAATCCTACTGCATATGGCGGGAAAAATAACAAATTCAAATAGTGTTCTATGACCAGTGCATTAGGCGCGAAACAAGAACCGAAAAACCGCGCCATTTTTAGTTTCAATATAACTACCAAAAAAATCTAGCTGCCAGCTACACACAAAAATTGAATCGATATCGAAATCGATTTTTATGTTAATATTCCCGATTGATCCCGAAACTCGAAGCAAGTACTAAGGAATCGATGTATCGATGTACCGAATGACAAATCGATGCTGCATCGCAAAGGTGAGGTTCCCACGGTCCGTGAGAGCGTGCGAGCGAGAGGTGTAGAGCAAAAGAGAGGGGTGTAGTGTTGCGACAGTGATAGTCGTTAGATGCGTAAAGTTGGGCAATAGATGGTTTTTGGTAAGTGATACTTCAAGGTGTTTATCTTAGAACAGTTTGAACTGGATCTAGACTGCACGGATGTCTTAGTGGTTTAAGTGATCGCACTGCCGCAGTGCCGAGTGTTATGGGTTCGATCCACGATGATCACACGGGACAAAACTTTGTGTAATCCACTAATAGTTGTTCCGAGTCTGGGTGTTCTTTGCGTCCGTTGTTTTAACGTTTGTAAACTCCCCCGCGACACAGGAATTACTCCTAAAGCGGGAATTGTTTTTCTTTTTTTGACCTGACTATATAAAATTAAGGTTAGATTTATATACCTCTGCCATTACTACTGAATATAGAAAAGCATTTTTTTTATCTTTGAGGAGACAACTCTCCCGCATTGGGAATAATTCCTGTGTCGCGAGGGAAATATGGAAGAGTAGCGATAAACAATCATAAACAAACAAACACTAATAAAATGTAATCTATGTTTTTCTGTAAAGAAACTCTCAGTAGCATTTTAGACAGCCACGCAGAGATTTCGGGTCCGATCCCAAGGTATCTCTGACTTTTCAAAGTTATGTGCGTATTAAATAAGTTATCTCGCTTTAACGGTGAAAGAAAACGTGAGGAAACCTTTATGTCTGAGAGTTCTACATAATGTTCTCGAAGATATGTGAAGTCTGTCAACACGCACTGGGCCACCGTGGTGGACTATGGCCTAACCCTTCTCACACTGAGAAGAGGCCTATGCCCAGTAGTGGTAGTTTATATACAGGGCAGATATTATTATAAGAAATTACGAAATTACAGTCTGGTCCATTTCTGCCTACGATTTTAGAGTAACTAATGTGTGTCTACTTAAAAATCTCAGAAAAACAACTTCAAAAACATCTTCTTTCTTAAACTCATCTCACGTATAGATCTCACTATAGATCTCTTCGTGCTGTAGATCATTAGACGCGGCGCTCGTGATCCGAATTAAATCCGATTACTGCGCATGCGCACGGCAAAAAAAATATAATGATGTTTCTTCGTAAGTTTGAGTTTGGGTTTTTCACAGATTTAAACTTAAAATTGTTGATTGTGATGATTTTTATGCTAGCTGTTTCACCCACGTTTATGATTACAGCTCCGTTCCCGTGGCTCGTAGCGTGATGTTATATAGCCTATGTTACTTCTGGATAAAGTAGCTTTTGAATGGTGTAGGAATGATTAAAATCGGTTCAGTAGTTATTAAGTTTGTTAACTAACAAATATCTGTCCTCTTTATAATATCAGTATAGAAGCATAGACGAGGTTTCGGTATATTTTGGAAAGAGCAAGTTGTCTTCAGGCTCTTTATGATCCTCTCATAAAGCAATTTTATTGCACGTGCGAATATGAGACAGCACGCCACATTTGTATAGCTTTATCTAGCTTTCATACATACATTCTAATAACAAAGCTTTAAAATATGATAGGTCATAGTTACGGTCCGTTGTCAATTTTGTCCTTTTTAAGGTGTACTACGCTTACTTTCGGAGTTGTCTAGTAATACAAACGAGTATTTTGACGTCTATCCAGTTTTCTATACCGCTACTAAGTATTTCTTGAGATAAAATACACAGCTTAAAGCCATGGCCATAGCCAAGCATGACATGGACTTGTATTCTTAAGAAGTCGTATATTAAACAAGGCATTCAATTGATTTCAATTTAAGTACGCACGTTTATTTTATCGTCCACAGCTTAAAGTTGACATACCCGTTGCAAGCAAGGTACACCTGGTACCTTAACACCTTGTATTTTATTATAATATACCGATTAAAGGTGTAAATTTTATAAATATAGCAAGAAATCTGGAAATTTTCACACAGCCATCGGTTTAATTGAACCTTCATATTACAATGGCCAAAGTAACATTCACGTATCTGTGCAACCCTTCCGCGAATTTGCAAACGCAGCTGATACTTTTTTTTCACGGAACTATACGACGCCTTTGCTTCAAAACAATGAAGAAAAAAATAACACATTCCCTCCAAAAAGTAAAATTTCAAATTTCGACCGTGGGAATGGAAATGTCAGGTGTAATAACAATTTTGTATTTTGCTCTCCCATTATCTTGTTTTAAACAAAAATATACTTTAATATTTACACATAAAGATCACTTTTTGTTTTAACAGTTACCTATGTCAGGTAAGTGTACTACTGATTTTAATTTGCAGTCCATAAAATAGAATTACACTTTATTCATAAATTAATAAAGTCCATATTTGAATGTCTTGATTGTTATTGTAAGTTTGGCGAATCGATCGAAGGTGTTGTACTCATCATATCTTTCAAGTCAATCTGAACTTTAACGATATAGAAATAATGTATAATTTTGATTGCGCGTATAATATTCTAAGTTGGTCGAACGCAACAGAGTATGAATAGTAATAATTGTTAACGATTGTTCCCGCGTTTCCAAGATGGCGGTGCTTCCGGGATATTAGAACTATATTATTGAATACTTTATTACTTATTTCGTATTATATATGGTAAGTAACTGTAAATTATTTGCATTAATTTAAATTTTTAAGTTTACACGTGGATATTATTGTGTTTAGTATTTCGGAAGTGAATCCTATGAATGACAGCATTATAAGAACACAATTTTCGATAATTCAAAGTCACTGTCAAAAATCATTTATTCATTTAGGTCACAAAGTAACACTTATGAACGTCAAAGTTTTGTGATGTTACATTTAGGTTAGCTGCTATCAGGAGATACTTGCAAGAAACTCATGATGACTTCTTTAAAATATATTTCAATATTTTATGACTCATATCGACATCTTGTTGATATGAATTGTAAAGTACCGTCATAATATTACAGCCATTTTTTAATACTCATATTATTACTCGCTTATATCTAAAAATAATAACAATAAAACACGTAATAACAAAAAGGTGTATATAGCCGAGTCTCTCGGTATCTTTTCATAGGGTCAACCCTTTGCCTGAATCTAACAACAAACATAAATGTAACTTCAGTAAATTCACCAACTAAGTAATAAACTTTGACGTTCATTAGTGTTACTTTGTCACTTACATGATTTTTGACTTAGACTTTAAATATTTTGTTAGCTATAAATTTTAGAGTTCAAAGTCTAGGGTTAATCCTGAGTACCACCTATAAAAATCACAGATCACGAGTTGCTGACTTGCCTACGACTATATAAATAAATATAATAGCCTACGCGATGGTGTAGGTGCGATGATGGAGCGCTAAAATCAATAACTTTGCTTGCTATCGCTACTTTAACCAGAAATGATGTAAAATGAGGATTTGTGACAAATTTACAATAATAACCCTCATGTACCTGTGACGAAATTACACATACATATTTTTTAACACATGTGACGAATTTACTTTCAATGTATGGATTTTAAGTAGAACCTCGCTGATTTCAGCAGGAATGAGCCGGCTCGACCGGGGAAGGACTACCCTCTCACAGAATATCGACGTGAAATAGCAATATTCCTACTGTTGTGTTTCGTTCGGTGAGTGAGAGTGCGGGAGGCCCAATTACCCTTTTTCCCCCTTCCCGCTCCTTCTCCTTCCCACTTCCTCCTTTCCTAAAGGGTCGGCAACGCGCAAGTGATGCCTCTGGTATTGCAGGCGTCCATAGTGACCACTTACCATCAGGGGCGCAAGTCTGCTATTTTTATAAATTCGTCATTCCGACACGACGTAACTGCAATTCCATTGACATTTTGCTAAAAGTTCGTAATCTGCTAAATTCATAATGGCCGATCATTGGTCGGTCAATGGTCTCGTAATAGGATTGTGGTAGAATGACATGTTGTATTGCCATTATTATAAAACCCGTCAGTAGAAGTGATTTTTGAAAACTACTATAAAATTCGAACATTTATTCATGCCAGATTGCGTTTATATACATTTTTACATATTATTTAATAGTGTTAAAAGTAATTTGATCAAAGGAACTGTAAAAATTTTATCATTTGTCATTATGTACGAGATTACCATTCTATGCCACTTTTTCAATGGAGTGTCAGTGGTTGACCATCGGTAAGTCATAATGACGCCATTATATTAGTAGATTATCAAACTTGTCAAAATCAACAATTATGAAATCAATGATAGGCCATTCTGACACTATTGTGATAGCAGACTTGGGCCCCAGGTGGGCCGTATGATTGTTAGCCACCTAGTAGTATAAAAAAAAAATTGTCAAATTTACTTTGTGACGAATGTCCAACAACCCCAGGGAATAACCCAAAGTCTGTGTGTTCTTTGTTTCAATCTGTGAAAGAATTGTCCGCTACAATAGACGGAGAATCCTTATTCAGAAAGACATTCAAAAGGTTTTTATTTGAACATCTTTCTAGTATTATTACTATTATAAGCTTTAAGCTTTCACTAAAACATTAAATTGGTTCTGTACGCCATTTTTATTTATCTATTGCTGAATTTTATTACCGTACATATTGCTTAGAATAGGCAGAACCAAAACGGAATACATGTTCTGTGACTTTGACGGTCTCTCCAGTCGTCTACCGGTTACACTCAGCGGTATACCTCTACCAGTATGCTCCGACTTTCGTTACCTTGGTTCACTCCTGCAAAATGACGGCGAAATTGATCAGGATGTTAGTTAACGAATCAACACAGGATGGATGAAATGGCGACGGATCTCATAATAAACATGTCGGTGTAACCGACTGCCAGGCATGAAGTCGCGGGTCCGATCCCCGCACAAGTCAAATATTTGTGTGCATGAACTTGGATGTTTGTCTTGGTCCCGCACAAGTCAAATATTTGTGTGCATGAACTTGGATGTTTGTCTTGGTCTGGGTGTTTCTATGTATAATATGTATGTATTTACAAAAAAAAAGTATATACAATTATGTATGTTTATCAATTGTCTAGTACCCATAGTACAAGCTCTGCTTAGTTTGGGCTAGATGGTGTTGTGTGTATGTGATAGTATATTATTATTATTATTATTTTAATTATCTTTGTGCTGTGTTGTAACATTAATATCTAGTCTATGGCCACGATATTTTTGAAGTACCATAGTGATGTGACTAAAATGTCACAGATAAAAATAAAACTACGAAAATTATGAACGTTTCGTGCAGTAGGCCGCCACGGTACACGGAGGTCATGTAACAACTAATTTTAAGGTCAAAATCGATTTGATTCACTTGTAAACATCCGTTAGTTTTAACTGTACAAGATTATCTCATTTTTTTACGGTTAACCTACTTTATAGTACTGATTGACCCGTTGGTGCGTGTGCGTGACGGCCCGAGTTTGAACCCCGGATGGAAGGATTTTTTATAGTGATGGTATTATGTGCGATATCTGGTATAGCTGTTATGTAATCTAGTTGTATACAACTGTATTTTTGTATTGAAATCGATTGTTATAGTTTGCGGATTTATTTAATTATTTCATTTAGATAATTATCTGGCTCCACTTCGCCTCAATCTAATATTTTTCATTACCCGTTCCCGTGAGATCTTCAGGATAAGGCTTGTATAAAAACATTCTTATACTGTACGCAATCCATACTATAAATAAATATATAGAAATGCAATGTTGTATAAAATTTAAAATCAATCCATCGACTACTTCTCGAGCTTTGCGGAGACAAACATACGGCAGCAGAATTTATATATATAGAAACTTCCAAGTGATTTAATGTATAGATTAAAATAACATACGTATTGCTCTGCCTAATCTCTTGGAGATATACAGTCGTAATACTAAGTTAATCCTCTCACAAATAAACGTTCGACGACAGTAGCGCCATTCTCATAGACAATAAATAAAAGCAACAGATTTCCGAACACAACAAATTCGAATTTCAAATATTCCGAACGTTATTCACTCGGTAAACATTCCCCGATGTTTTCTCACGATCATTAGTGAACGATTTCGGCCGCATTCGACTAAGTTCGGCGGCCGCTCGGACACCTTCGTAAATTTTTCAAGTTTAGAACCTAGTAACGAACTTTTAATTGGATGTCATAATGTCATTTTCGATTTGGAATCCGAGTGGGGTGGACGTGTTTGATTGTTTTTAATTTACATGTTGTTTGGATTTATGTTATCTTATGATCTGATGAATATTAAAAGGTAATTAGTAATGGTATTTTAATAAGTTTGGAAAGCTTTGATATCTATCTTAAGCCGAATAGCGTGTATTAAGAATATTGTCCTATTCTGGTCCCATGGTATGGAGGGCGGGCGGTGTGTAACTGGCTTAGGTAACAATTCCTTGACAAATATACCTTACATCGCCGTCCGAGCTGGGCATCTAAATCTAAACCACAACTGTCCACATCATGCAATGAGAATAAAATGCAGCCATTTCGCTCCTTTTAAAACTACTCTTATGTGAAGAATTTTGATAGCTCTGATTCAGATACCCGTTATAGGGAATAATAACTTTTGTGGGGAATTTCGCCCAAGACGATTTTAATCCTGCGAAGTGGGACAAAATGATAAGCACAAAATGTTTTAACCAAACCTTCTTGAACAGAGTAACGCCTCCAGGACCTCGCGATCGACCGCAAAACTGCTACCAATGGGACACTCCAAGTCGTTTCTTTCTTAGATTGATATAATAAAGTTAAGAGGTTGTTTGTTTTTGTTCGAACATGCTAATCTCTGAAACTACCCGTCGGATTTGAGAATTCTTTTCGCATTCAGTACCCCAAGTTTTGAGGCAGGCAGATTATAGGCTATGTAACATTTTTTACTTCTAAGTACGTGATAACGGAGAAGAGCCTAATTGATGGTAATGAATAAAAATGAAAACTACCGACCGATTTGAAAAATTCTTCCACCATTAGAAAACGACTTTATCCAGGAGTAACGTAAGCTATAAAATTACGCTACGAGCCACGGGAGCGTAAATACAAACGAGGATGAAACCGCGGGGTACAGCTAGTATTATAAGACGAAACGCCATCCATGCGGGTAGGCAGCTGATACAGAAATATCCACAATCAGGCAAACGACCAGGGGCCCAAGTCTGCTTTTACAATAGTGTCAGAGTGGTCTATCATTGATTTCATAATTGTTGATTTTGACAAGTTTGGTTTGGTAATATAATGGCGTTATTATGACTTTCCGATGGTCAACCACTGACACTCCATTGAAAAAATGGCATAGAATGGTAATCTCGTACGTTATGACAAATGATAAACTTTTGACAGTTCCTTTGAGCAAATTGCTTTTAACACTAATAAATAATATGTAAAAATACATATAAACGAAATCTGGCATGAATAAATGTTCGAATTGAGTAGTCGTTTTTCAAAAATCACGAGACCATTGACCGACCGTTATGAAATTAGGAGATTACGAACTTTTAGCAAAATGTCAATGGAATTGCAGTTACGTCGTGTCGGAATGACGAATTTATAAAAATAGCCCACTAGGGCTCCAGTATTCTTACAAAAACTCCACAATGAACGACTCCAATTTGAATTAGTAACGTTCTTAAAAAAAAATCTAACATTATGCAACATCTTCACCTCACCTGGTACATCAGCTGTTGTATACCTGTCTTTATCTCGCACACAAAACATCACATCTTGCATCTCGTTCTACAATTGTGCGACAGCTGTTTTGTTATTTTTTTTTTTGCCTATATTGGTGGCAGTATCGGTATTTGGAGTATGTATTAAAGACATTATACCGAAAGAACATAAATACCGTATACGCCTCATATACATTTTTATATCTATACTAATATTATAAAGCTGAAGAGTTTGTTTGGTTGGTTGAACGCGCTAATCTCAGGAACTACTGGTTCGATTTGAAAATTATTTTATCGTTGGATAGCCTGATGTGTCGCTGTGTGTACGTACTTCTCTCTCTAACCATTCAGGGATATAGGTGTCACGTTTAAACTGCTAAACAGAATTTGATAAAAATAGCTAAGGATAATTATCTACTTATATATTAATACGTGAAGCAAAAACTTTGTACACCTTTTTACGAAAATTGCGCGGACGGAGGAGTATGAAATTTGGCACAGTTAAAGTTTATATAGAGAAGGAGTGGCGAATCCTGATATTTTTATAAAATATGCATTAGAAATACATTCAATTAAGGAAAAAGCACTACACGCACACAACCATGCATTTGACATAAGCAGTCGAATCACGTTCGTAGTATTTTGGCATTGTTCGGCTGATGTCATGTATTGTTGTTTGTACATATGTGGAGTAGGTGACTAAATGAAATGTGATTATAAGGGTATAGTTATAGACAATAAAACGTTAATAACGATCAAACTTAAAATTTAAATCAATTGTTGCCGAATTTCTACCGCTTCACGACCGCTAGTATCTTTAAAAAAGCCACTCTCGCACTAGGACTCTGTGTCGCGTACTTACAAACATTCAAACAACGGACACAAAGAACACCCAGATTTGGAACAACTTTTTGTGAACTACCCTAATTTTAGTCCCGTGTAGAGATCGAACCCACAACACTCGGCGTAGTAGCAGCTGCGAAGCTATCACTAAAACCATTACGCCATCCGTGCAGTCCCAAGTTAAGCACTAAACAAAGGACATAGGTAACTGCATCGCCATTTTGTTATTTATTTTTTTACAAGCACAGGCCACTTCGATACAGCCTTTCGAAGGTCGGACATTGCCAATAAAAAAAGGACCAGCTGTTTTGTAATGTCATAGAAAATGAAACGGGGGACGGCAGCTGACATTTACAATGCCAGGGTTGTCAATTAAAAGTTATCATTTGGTATTTCGTCCAATAAATTAAGTTTTTAATTAATGTTGTTTTCATAAATTGTTTTACGTTTACGCTAATTTTATTGTTATTTATTATAATCGATAGTTTTAGCTTTAAGATTTTAGTTGCAAATTATTTTAAACAATAATTTCTACTTTATCCCGATCTTTGTATCAGTCTCTGTATATAAATAAATAAGTTTGCTGCTTGTATTTTTCTATTAACATACTTTATTATTATATTTAAGGTTAACATTTTATGAACATTGTTTGTAAACATTTAACATAGTTTTGTTGTCTCAACTGTGAATGCTGTATTAGCTCGTAAGTACATTAGAGCCCTATCATCTAAATGTTTCACTAAAATTTTACATATTATATGCTGCGAGTTAAACGTATAAAAAAAATATGGTGTGGTATACGAATGTATATCTTCATAGGGTCTCTTAGAGGTACCTAGGGCTCAGAAAGATTGTCATTGGTCGCTATAGAACATAATGTCAGGCTCTGTGCTGCTACTGAAAATTGCCTTACAATACTATACGGCTTGACCTATCTGGGTATCGACCTCACGATAACCATACAATTCTGCTTGTACCCTAAACAAAAATTCTCAAACATACATAAAACAATTATTTTTTATCTAAAAGTAATGCCGGCCAGCCCTAGTACGCGCAGGCGCACGCCACAAAGATCCCGTTGCGAAACAGCTGGCGTTTGTAAATAAGCTCGAGTGAGAAAAATCATATGTGTTCCACGTGTTAGAACGAGACGGCAATAGGACATATGCTCATACGTGATAATGATAACGTGCACTTCCGAAAGTTAGATAAAAAATCACACAACTGAGTAAACTGGGTGATAAGACCATGGAAGCTTGGAACATATTAACTGTCCCACTGCTGGGCTCGGGCCTTTTCTCAGTGTGAGAAGGACTAGGCCATAGTCCACCACGCTGGCCCAGTGCGGGTTGGCAGACTTGACATATCTCCGAGAACATTATAGAGAACTCACGAGATGTAGGTTGCCTTACGATGATTCCTTCATCGTTAAAGCGAACAATAATTAACTATTTAATAATACACGCATTTCTTACTTTAAAGTCAGAGGTGCATGTTTTGGGATCGAACTCGAGACCTCTACGTTGCAGGACAACGATCTCCAACCAGGCTTTCACTGACTCCATTTGTAATATTAAAAGACAATAGATCACGAGGAAAACTACCAGGCTAACATAACACGCAAAGAGTTCCGACTTTCATACAAACCTTGCTTAACAGATCACGTTCGATATTCAAAAACAAAAAAGGATATTACGTCACGACTCGTTCCGCGGCCACCCATCATTATCACGCCCGCACGAAGATACCGACCGTTTAGAAAACATAAAGTAATAATATCTATAGCTACTAATGGATGTATTGGAAAAAGGTATTATATCAAAAATGTACAGGAAAGCCTATTATTAGTAGACAATTATGTGGAATATTTTGTTATTGGAACAATGAAAACTAAAAAAGATAAGGTTATTATGAAAGGTATATAATTGTCTATAGTAGGTTCGAGTACGATTTGATACCAGGTCATCATAAGCAGCGATAGCCTAGTTCAACCAAGTTCGAACCCAAGGCGCGTATCTTTGACTTTTCGAAGTTATATGTGTATTCAATATTTAATTATCGCTTGCTTTAACGGTGAAGGAAAAACATCGTGAGGAAACCTGCATGTCTGAGAGTTCTCCATAATGTTCTCGAATAATTATGTGAAGTCTGCCAACCCGCACTAGACCAGCGTGGTGGACTATGGCCTAACCCTTCTCACAGTGAGAAGAGACTCGTGCCCAGCAGTGGGACAGTTTAATACAGGGCTGATATTATTATTATTATATATATTATATAATCGGCCTTCATGGCGTAGTGGTTAGTGTAACCGATTGCCACGCCTGAGGTCGCGGGTTCGATTCCCGCACAAGTCAAACATTTGTGTGCATGAACATGGATGTTTGTCTTGGTCTGGGTGTTTCTATGTATAATATGTACGTATTTACAAAAAAAAAAAGTATTTATGTATGTTTATCCATTGTCTAGTACCCATAGTACAAGCTCTGCTTAGTTTGGGCTAGGTGGTGATGTGTGTATGTGGTAGAATATTATATTAATGTATGTAAAATTATGAGTGCTTGCCCTGTGGTCGAAATACGACTATGATTCAGATATTTTTTATAGTTTAGGCTTTTTCGCGCCTGCTTTCCTAAACTCCAAAGCTTTTTTGGATATGTATAGTATTATAATTACTACTAAGACGAAAAAGCAATTTCAAGGCAGAAAATCTCAATAACAATTTTGCCGATCCGGGCTCGAACTTAAGAGGCAAATAAGTACTTGAAAGTCAACAATTAAATAAATTATAATTTTAATTACAGAACATTGAAAGATGTAAAACAACATATATTTTCTAGAATTTTCGTTTGTTTGTGCCGTTATTACGCAAGAAACATTAACCAGATATTGATGCAGTTTGCAGTACGTACAGTATGGACAAATTATTTAATCAAACTGCAAATAACTCCACTGCAATTTTAAATCTAAGCCATGTTTTACACATTTCAAAAGCACTGAGAATTAGTGTGAATCACGTAGGTAAATTAAATGGCGAACAAATGTTAGTAAACCATAAAGTAATAACTAATAAGCCACAAAGTTATGACAATGGCGGCAAAACATCTGCCGCCAAAAACTTGTTTTTCTTCCAGATAACAAATTCTAAATAGCAGTCAACGAGCATAAATTCAAAAATCCCACGTATTAAGACATCTGGCAATACCGGTATAGATTGTCTACATCTGTTCCTTTTGTTCTGTAACTGTGTTCCAGAAAATGTACTTAGCTTAAAGAACACATTGCGAAACAGGAACAGATGTTTATTTCTGGTTTTTACTTAATTTTAAAACTCATTGTGGTGTGACAAGAAAAAAAAAGGTTTTGTCTTTAATTTGCATCTATATAAATAAAAATCGATTGCCACATGTATGACGGAGCATCACTTAAAAACGGCTCGACCGATTTTCTTGTGTATGTCATTGTCAGGACAAGGTTTGTATGAACGAAAATTCATACAAAACTTAAATGGTATCTTTGTATTTAAAAAAATGATTGAAGTTTTGATAGGTATTGAATTTAATTACGTGAAATGCATTGTTGTATAGATTAACAGGACAACGATTGTCGGGTCAGCTAGTAGATTATAAAACTAATGTTGACTGAATGGCGTAATGGTTTAAGGCCCAATTCCTATATCGAAAAACGAGTTGTTTTATTTACGGATAGTTGAATTTTGTTATATTTTTCATGGAATATGTGTCAAAAATTAACAGTCCATAAGTAAAACAACTCGTTACTGAATATAAGAACTGGGCCTAAGTGATTTAGCCATCACCGTTGCGCCGAGTATTGTGGGAAACCTTGACAAGACAATAATTTGTGTGATACACAAATAGTTACTCCGAGTCTGTGTTCTTTGTGTCCGTTGTTTGTAAAGTCTTCTGCACAGGCACATTTCTAGTGCGAGATAATTATGTCATTTAATAAAGCATTACGTACAAAATTTTTTTTTACAGAAAAACCCATTATTATTTTGTACAACTCGAGATTTCACAATCGTTGCAAGCCGAAGAGGGAATGTAACACAAAAAGATCTTTGAAACGTTGGGTATTCCCATCTGCTTACATGTTAAACATTTACAATTAATTATTATAGATTTCCTCATATCTTGTCTTGCGCAAAAAAAACACGGACTCATCTTGAGAAATAATGTATACACTATAGTATTATTGTGAAATCGATAAAAACATTCTAATTAAACTTCATTTATCCTAATTTATTATACATATACTATAGCTGACCCGTGCAACTTTGTCTGCTTCATTTAAGAGAATTTGCCCCGTTACTGCAACATTTTTCATTGCTGCTCCGCTCCTATTGGTCGGTCGGATACGGTGGACTTTGTTTCATCTATACTAATATTATAAAGCTGAAGAGTTTGTTTGGTTGAAAAGCGCTAACCTCAGGTACTACTGGTTCGATTTGATAAATTATTTTAGTGTTAGATAGCCTATTTATCGAGGAAGGCTATAGGCTATATAACATCACGCTACGTGATGTTATATAGCCTATAGCCTTCCTCGATAAATGGGATATCTAACACTAAAAAGATTTTTCAATTCGGCCCAGTAGTTTCTGAGATTAGCGCGTTCAAGCAAACAAACAAACAAACTCTTCAGCTTTATAATATTAGTATAGATATATATATTATTGTCACATAAATTTTAATCGTTTTATAAATATGACTTTGACATTTATTTTTATTTTTTTTATATTTAATTTCATTATTCCATTTAGTAAATACTCGTCTTTATGACATAACATTATTATTTTCTATTATTTGACATTTCTATTATTTCACAATTTGACACTATTATTAATATTCTCGACATTAATACTAATTATTTAACCTTGTGACATTAATTTTGATAATTATTTTATATTGTATCAACTAATTTTATATGCACACTATGTTTGTTATTTATAAGTACCTATACCTATTACAATTCTTATATTTATTATTTGACACTTTTAATGGATTACACAAATAAAGATTTTGATGTTGCATGTACTTAAATATATAATATTTGCACACTTCTACTGAGGTTATAATTCAGCATGCTCTATATTATATACCTACCGACTATGTACCAAAGTTATGCAAATGAATGTTTGATTTGATTTATTTAATTATTATCCCGGGATTATCCATAGTAGGTACCTAATTATTTCGATATCGCATTTCAAATTCCCGGTTATAACAAAAAGTTATTGGGTTTTTGTACTAAAAAATTTAGTACAATTTTCAATAACAACATGGGTGATAATCGGCAATTAACCCACATCCTCTTTCTTTTCAGAGATAATAGCTGGTGACATATCTATGGATGCCAATTTTTTTTAAGAAAATTGGTACTTTATCTGATGTCTGCGAGCATAGACAAAGAGTACCTACATACATTTATATTTATTTAAAAAAGGTCATTAACTAGTTTGGCTTGGGGATACCAACGTAAAAAAAGAGGTTTTTTATTGATGTTATTAGCATAATGAACATTGTGTAAAAAATTCGGATTTTATTCTACTCAATTAGTGTTACAAATTATAAAGTAAACCAACATGCAATAGAGTACAAAGCTTTATTTAAAAGTACGATGGGCAACCCTAGATATATCTGTAGTTATTTGATACAACGCTGCCTACCCTCCATAGGGATATTATTGGCGTATGCGTGTTTAACTTTCGCGTCAACGCAAGACAATGACAATTACAACACTATTCCGTTCTACAGTTACATATTTTTTATTGAGGTCGTTTTACATTGCATGTAATGTTCTCATACAAAATATATTACGCCATAATTTTATTAGTCAGACATCTTAAAATGTTGCCCAATATTGTGCTTTAGGTACTTTCAAAGTATTCGTTTATCCTCCAATTGCATACCTACCAATATGATTATCGATTTTCCGTATTTATTTCGCAATACCCGCGATTCATCAATTATTCTAGAATAGTGACTCAAAACTACAAGTAATTGAAAAAAAGGAAGCTCTTAACCTCGCCTAAATAATTAAAAAAAGATAAACAGAAGAACATCACTATTATAAATAGAGCAGCGATAGCTTAGTGGGGAGACCAACAGACTGCGATGCAGAGGGTCTCGGGTTCGAACCCACGTCACGCACGTCTGACTTTCGTAAGTTATACGACTTTTCAAAATTATGTGCGTATTGATTGCCAATTATCGCCTGCTCCGTGCCTCGGAGAGCACGTTAAGCCGTCGGTCCCGGCTGCCATAAACATCTATGGCAGTCGTTATTGGGGGAGTGTCGACACAAAAGATCCCACTGGGTCGAAGTGTTGCCAGTCTGCACTGACTGGCCCCCACATAAGATACATTATAAATACCTACTATTCTTATTTCAAATATTGATGACGATGTTCCAATTGTTTTTTTTTTTAAGAATATCTGCTTCTTATGAACCATAAACCGAAAACAGAAACTATAAATGAAAAAAAAAAAGCGTCTAGAGTAAATTAGTCAAGGTGCACACACAACTGGTCAATCAATTACATTTTTAAAAATGGAACACACAAAATGGCGGATCAAGTTTATAATAACAAGGAAGGCAGATGGCACAACAAGCTACCTACATTAATTAGTTCCTTTTTTGTTTTAAATGCGACTGCTACGTTGTCCAGTGGCTTAAATGCCTATGTGCCAATCGAGTATACAATACTAGCAGACCCGGCAAACGTTGTTACGCAATTTAATTATTGCTTACCGTTATGAAATATACTTCACGACCTATTCTCACATATGAAGTACTGTCAAGATAATGAGGTCCAAGTAAAGATGGACATATTAGCTACTCAGCATAAGAAAAAACATTTTCAGAAATTTTGGAAGTCCACCCAGAGATTGAACGTGAGACCGGCGGTACCCGTGGGCATTAATGGTGTATCCCAACCAGAGGATATTGCAGAAATATTTAGAAGACATTTCTCAGTTACATCGCGACTTCAGTCCACCGGAGGGGGGACGGGTCTAGGGGGGAAATGTTTTGGAAGCCCGGTTAATATAACATCGAAAGAGATTGGACAAGTAATCAAGGGCATGACTAGAGGCAAATCTCCAGGTCATGATGGGCTTAGTATAGAACATCTCCAATCTGCTGGTCAACATCTTCCCAGGGTCTTGTCTATGTTATATAATTTATGTATGAGACACTCCTATCTCCCGACTGAGCTAATGAGGACAATTGTAGTGCCCATAGTGAAAAACAAGACAGGAGATATCTCGGATAGGGAGAATTATAGACCTATTTCTCTGGCCACTGTTATCGCAAAGGTGCTTGACGGTGTGCTTGAGCGCAGAATAACTGGACAGATAGAGCTGCACGACGCTCAGTTCGGCTTTCGAGCTGGACTTTCCACAGAAACTGCTATCCTAGCGCTGAAGTACACGGTTAGGTACTACACTGATAGGAACACTCCTGTTTATGCGGCTTACCTGGACTTATCCAAAGCTTTTGACCTGGTTAACTATAACATCTTGTGGAGTAAGCTGCGCGAGCAGAAGATACCTGATGAGCTAGTTGAACTGTTTAAGTACTGGTACAGCCATCAAATTAACCAGGTCAGATGGTCGGGTGCTTTGTCTGAGGGGTACGGGTTGGAGTGTGGGGTGAGGCAAGGCGGCTTGACCTCTCCTGTGCTTTTCAGCCTGTATGTCAATCAGCTGATAGTGGAGCTCAGCAGCACTGGTGTCGGATGCTCAATTGATGGGAATGTTATAAACAGCATAAGCTACGCTGATGACATGGTGCTGCTGAGTCCCTCGATCGATGCTCTCAGACGGTTGCTTAAGATATGTGAGGGGTACGCTGCTACCCACGGACTCCTATATAATGAAAAGAAGAGTGAGATAATGGTGTTTGGTGCTGTTGGAACCAAAAAACAGAGATCTGTGCCCCCGGTTTACCTGTATGGAGTAGCGCTGAACAGAGTGTCGCGTTTTAAGTACCTGGGTCATATAGTGAGCGATGATCTTTGTGATGACTGGGACATGTAACGGGAGAGAAGAGCGTTGTCGGTCCGCTGCAATATGCTGGCCCGCAGGTTTGCGCGATGTACAGGGGCTGTCAAAATCACCCTTTTTAGGGCGTATTGTCAGTCCTTTTATACGTGCAGCCTGTGGATAAGGCACACGCAGAGGGCCTACAACGTTCTTCGAATCCAGTACAATAATGCTTTCAGGATGTTGTTGGGCCTACCACGATTCTGCAGCGCATCAAACATGTTTGCTGAAGCGGCCGTAGATAGTTTTGGCGCGATCATGCGAAAGCGATGTGCCTCAGTGTTGCGTAGAATTCGTGGGAGTACCAACAGCATTCTGAAGGTTATTGCTGAGAAATATGATTGTGTTTTTCTGGGGCGTTGGAACCGCACACATAGTGGCGGTGCTGACGCTGCAGAGAGATACATGAATTAGTTTCATAGTAAAATATTTTTTGAAATTTACTAACATAGGTATATAAGGTGTGTTACTAACAAAATATGGATCTGTATCTGAATTAAATTAAATTAAATTAAATTAAATAACTATCATATATAATTAAAAAATATCATAAAGATCGGTCGAGTCGTTAACACCGTGATACGAGATTTTTATATATATAAATATATATATATATAGATTTGAAAGTGGATATAGTGACAAGAATAGAAAAGGATATGTTAAGCTGGTTTGGGCATGTAGGAAGAATGGACGAGAAAAGACTGACTAAGAAAGTTTATAAGGCTAGTGTGAATGGAACAGTCGCAAGAGGAAGACCTAGGCGAACGTTTCTCGATCAGATCGCAGGCGCTCTGGACAAAGGCCAGGTTAAGAGCACCTTGAACCGACGGGCGTGTATGAGGAATGTGATGAAAGTGAATGAAGCCAGAGAAGTGTGTCGGGATTGTAGCAAATGGAAATCCGTAGTTTCTGCCTACCCTTCTGGGAAACAGGCGTGAATCTATGTAATGTAATATATAGATTTGTATGAAAGGGTAGCCATTGTAGATAGCAAGCATAGAATTATTTTTTATACTATAATATAGTAATAGTTTTGCAGTAAGTCCTAAATTAATAAATAAATATATTTTGCGATTGTCTTACCAGGTAGATAGGTATGCAGACAGAATCTTCACAATAGTTAAGCCAAATACCAATTTTTTTTTTGAGTAGAAGAAATAGGTAGATACCTTATTATCGAAATATAGTTTTTATTATTGCTCTTAAGACTGCGCCGAGCGTAAGACAGATAATGACAGAGCTCGTGCGGCGCATATTCAAGTCGGCGCGCGGCCGCCATAGTAAAATTGTATGGAGGATTTGAAGTGCTTTTTTGATTAATATGTATCTTTATTGACAACCAATAACTTAAATATTTGGGATGGACAAATTGTAATATAACTATTTATGCTTCGTTTAAGCTGTAAAATAGGACAGATTTCTACTGTTATAATCTAAAAATCACGTGACACGAGCTCACGTTTTTGCAATTACCGTGCAAATTTACGTAATTTTGTAGGCGAAAATATTAATTATTTTAAGATTTTTACACGGTGTAATTATTAATGTATATTTTATATTTGTATTGAGCAAAAAGTGTTGATTTTATTCACTTAACTGTGACCGCCTGTTTTGACACATTTCGCTCGGCGCAGTCTTAATTAAATTTTGCCGTGCCCGACGGCGTCCATAATTGTTCTCTGTACATTTATAAGACCTGTTACGTTATCGAGTGCAATAAACGAATTGAATTGAATTGAATTAATTACTAACATAATATACCTTCTTAAGATTAAAGATACACTTAAAAAAAAACACAGAATCTACAATAGTTATGTCAGATATATATTTTTAGTGGGACAAAAAGTTATCGAAACAGTTTTTAATATTGGCCTTTAATTATTAAGATAAACTACGTTAGATTAGAGTTGTTCTTAAAAGCGTGCGAGTTTATTTCTATATTATTATTTTGTCGGCCTCGATGGCGTAGTGGTTAGTGTAACCGACTGCCACGCCTGAGGTCGCGGGTTCGATTCCCGCACAAGTCAAACATTTGTGCGCATGAACATGGATGTTTGTCTTGGTCTGGGCGTTTCTATATATAATATGTATGTATTTACAAGAAAAAAAAGTATATAAGTATGTTTATCCATTGTCTAGTACCCATAGTACAAGCTCTGCTTAGTTTGGGCTAGACGGTGTTGTGTGTATGTGGTAGAATATTATTATTATTATTATTATTATATACAACTTACAAGTCAATAAAATAATTTGAGGGTATCTAATGAACTAACTGCAAACGACCTATGGCATACGTTCGCTACCTTTTGTTCCTACCGTGGTTTGAGCCCTCAATGTGGTGCAAATGCTTTTTTGATTCTCAGCTAGTGTTATCACTACATAGTATAAAATAAAGTCGCTTCCCGTCTGTCTGTCCCTACGTATGCTTATATCTTTAAAACTACGCGACGGATTTTAATACGGTTATCACCAATGGATAGTGTTTCAAGAGGAAGGTTTATATGTGTAACATATGCATATACCGCGGGCGGAGCCGTGCGCAGAAGCTAGTTGACTTATAAAAATACGGCCTAGCTGGAATCTTGGCATAATTTTGCTACCATTTGGGCCTACGAGCCGACTGTGGCTCGAGTCCTCAGTGGACGAAATGAATTTTCGATTCTCAGCTAAAACGTTATTGACATACAAAAATAATTTGGTAGCACTTAGTTTCTTAAACGTACCTGATGGCAACCTATTCCGTAGGACCTAAACCGTAGTTAGTAAAAGTAGGTTTGTAACTAAAGTACATTTACTAATTGAGGTAAAAAAAAACCTACATGATCTCAAAATAAAGTATTCCTCGTTTAACTTGCTGTTTTGTTACCATATTTTTGTTGTTGGTAGTAACATATAACATATTTTATTATAAAGAAACGTCTTAACGGTATCTTAACAATATATGTCTATATTAACCGGTCGTATTCCGCCGGCTCGCATACCAGCCGGCAGATTTGTACCCGTCGTAGGCCGGTGGCTCGCATGCGAGCCACCAAATTGGCGCCGAAACGCCGCGCGCCGCCTTCGCTTAAAACCGTATATTACCAACCTTACCGATCAAAACTGATTGCCTATTGGCTACGAATAGCCGTACAAATCTGCCGGCTGGTATGCGAGCCGGCGGAATACGACCGGTTAAAATAGATAAACAATTGTTTTATTCAATTTAGGGCAATAAAACCCGTAAAAGTCGATATAGGTAAAAAAAAAGTATTTTCACGTGCTCTATTTTCCTAATAAAGTATAAAGTACGTTTACCCGAAATAACGTACAATACTTTATTAAAAAGTACGGTTGGCAACCCTATTTATAATACTTCTTTGCGTATCCCGAAGGCAATAGGTAGGTACTTACTTACACGACTGACTCTATGTAAATACGTATCTAGAAAATATAATATGGCTAACGGACGCATTAAATAATACCATCTTATCATACATTAAAATATAAGTTGAAGGTGTATTTAGATTAAAATCGCAATGCTTTTTTATTTACCGTTTCATTACCCACATTTTACAGTCATAACGCATTAAACTTAAATATAACGTCTATAAAAACCTACTTTAACATAATATGTTAAAAGATAAAAAGCGAATAAAATTTATTTAAAAAATAAAGCGTACACCTTCACCGAGTAAAAAAAAAACGGTTATCGATTTTATCCAATTTTATCTGTGCCTTCACTTAGATAGTAATGTGAAAAAAAACCGTTACAACTTACCCAAGCCGATCTTTTTCTTTATTTTCTTCAGAACTTTCATTTTGGATCCCTTTTTATCCTTAACGGGGGTAGTTTCAGGCTCAAGGGCCATTGGGGGCAGGACAAGAGTCTGCGGCGGCATAGGAACCCCGTGCCCCGAAGCCCTAGGGCAAGCGGGGCAGTGACAGGAGCCCCTGGCCTGCCGCACGCTCATACAACCACTTACGCCCATCATTGATGCAGTTTCAATCCCAAAATAAACGTTTACAAAAACAAAATTAAAAACTTCTATATCATATCTGTCACATGAGAAAATTTACACGGTACACGGCAAAACGTTTTTAAATTATTTATTACGAACTCACGATATCCATAACGCACTTGGATTTAAATTAACGCGAGACGTCCGCGCGGTAAGCGTTCCGGCCGCGGAGTGACGAGCCGAAACGCTTCGCGTTCGTATCAAGGGCTTCGGGAAAGCTGCGCGCGCATCAGCAGCCCTTGCACGCACTCTTTCTTACACCGCTCGTTAGATAAGGACGGGTGTAGGAATGGAGGGAGAATGTCAACATAGGTATTTTCAGCTTAGCAGATGTATTGTACAAAGGGATCTAGTGAAAAGTTACAACTGTGTGACATTTGGAAAGGTCTTTGTTATTACAAGGTGGCTAACTAATGCATATATAGGCAGACCGCCGCCTCGATCGCCGATCGCGTGCTAACAAGATTTTAAAAACAAGTGCAGGTGCCATTTTGAAACGAAAATTATTGTGTTTATATCGATACTAACCTAAAGACAAGTTATTAAACGTTAAGCTGGCAATTGACATTCGAATTTTAAAATAAATATAATGTTATTAGTACTAGAGGTGACGTCTAGAGTTTTTTTTTTTTTGTGTTTGTCAGCGATCATCTTAGTCTCCCCGTGAACATGGCTGCTGAAAAGCAACCGAAACGTTGCGAAAAGTGTAAAATTAAATCTAAATCTAATTTAAATAGCCTGAAAAAAAGCCAACAATAACTAGTAAAAGCGTTTAATAATAGTAGTTTAAAGTTTCAAAATTATACAGACATACATAGATTCACGCCTGTTTCCCAAAGGGGTAGGCAGAGACTACGGATTTCCATTTGCTACGATCCTGACACACTTCTCTGGCTTCATTCACTTTCATCACATTCCTCATACACGCCCGTCGGTTCAAGGTGCTCTTAACCTGGCCTTTGTCCAGAACGCCTCCGATCCAAAATTATGTAATAATCTATACTAATATTATAAAGCTGAAAAGTTTGTTTGTTTGGTTGAACGCAAGCAGCGATAGCTCAGTAGCGAGACCAACAGACTGCAATGCAGAGGGTCTCGGGTTCGAACCCACGTCGCGCACCTCTGACTTCCGCAAGATATATGACTTTTCGAAATTATGTGCGTATTGATTGGCAATTATCGCCTGCTCCGTGCCTCGGAGAGCACGTTAAGCCGTCGGTCCCGGCTGCCATGAACATCTATGGCAGTCGTTATTGGGAAAGTCAGTACACTCTAATATCCTGACACTGGTCTAGCCTTAGGGTATCGCTAGCCTTCGGGTTGCGGAGGTCAGGTGGCAGCCGGAGCTTATTTATTTACTAACATACAAATATCTTTACAGGATTCACCCAAAGCGACATTGTAGCACTATTAAAAAAAAAACAAAAAAAACACAACTTATACAATAGGTATATTCCTATATAATTTTATCTAATTATTGTAACAAATTTTAAAAGAAGATATCCTTAATATTTTTTCTTCACCTTACAAAATGACCAATTAACCAATTCATGGTATATTACCATGAACTCGTTTAAATACGTATTGTTACACCTCAAAACGATTAACTAATTGATCATGGTCAAAGACCTTACAAATTTAATGGGTAGTTATAATAAGTTTTAGCGTGAAATCGTTTCTATTTAATCTGTTGTGACGAGAACTGTCATAATTGATAATAATTACTACTAATTAATCTAGACTAGCGATCTGCCCCGGCTGCGCAAGGGTAACCTTAACAAATTATGTAACTAAACCTTCCATATGAATCACTCTGTTTATTGGTGAAAATGTATGTACGCATGTAAATCCGTTCAGTAGTTTTTGAGTTTATCGCGAACAGACAGACAGACGCGGTGGGGGACTTTAATTTATAATATTATGTAGTGATAATCAAGTCAATAGCCAAATATCTTTATTCATTTAGGTCACAAAGTAACACTTATGAACGTCAAGGATACACATACTAAAATATAAGTAATATGAATATACATTTGCCTGTTGTCGTGTTCAGCAAAACAAGAGCATAATAATATCAGCTCTGTTATAATCTTAATCCGACTAGCAGTTCCAAAGATTAGCGCGTTCAAACAAACTAACAAATTCTTATTAACTACTAGCTTTTGTGCGCGGCTCCGCCCGCGTAGTACCTACATCATTAAATAGTAGTCTATGTCCTTCCCCAGGTTTTAAACTATATCTGTATCAAATTTCATCAAAATCGGTTGAGTGGTTTAGCCGTGAAAAGGTAACAGACAGACAGAGTTACTTTCGAATTTATAATATTAGTAAGGATATAACATATTAGTACTTGTCTATATTATATATATAATTCTCGTGTCACGGTGTTTGTGTACGCACACCTCTGAAACGGCTCGACCGATTTTTATATAATTACCGATTTTTATATTCTACCACATACACTAATATATAAATAATATTTGTCAACCGAACCTACATTTAGTTGAGCGCAGCCGCGGGAAAAAGCTAGTATTAGTATACATTTTTTAATAGTAGCAATTTGGGGTTTAAATTACTAGCAGACACATTGATAATATCTTTATATATATAATTCTACTGTACGTGTGTATGTCTCTGAATTCCTCCTAAATGGCTGGATCAATTTTGATAAAAAAAATTGTGTTCATGTGGATTCGACGATAAATGAATTTTGAAAGATGAAAAAAAAAACTTCGTATCTAAAGGGATTCGGCTTTTTTTTTCTCGTCTGTAGGTACAGGTCTACGTCTGTAGGGACAGCTAGTATAATATAATAATATAAGCACTGTATAAAAACTGCCGCACTGTTCGGGCCTCTTGTCAGTGTGAGAAGGGTCACGCCATAGTCCACCACGCTGGCCCAGTGCGGGTTGGCAGACTTCACATATCTTCGAGAACATTATGTAGAACTCTCAGATCTATACTTATAAAGCTGAAGAGTTTGTTTGGTAGATAGCGCTAATCTCAGGAACTACTGGTTCGAACTGAAAAATGATTTAAGTGTTGGATAGCCCATTTATCGAGTAAGGCTATAGGATATATAACATACGTAATATACTTTTTTTTTGTAAATACTTACATATTATACATAGAAACACCCAGACCAAGACAAACATCCATATTCATAAGTAACACCTCTTTTTAATAAAACCATTGTTGAAATACGCCTTGACTAAATGTAACGATTAACTAATATTGTGATCATCAGTTATTTTGCACAACGACGTTGAAATAAATAATGCAAAATAAAAGTAATCTTAATTAAAAGCATTTGAAAAATTATAAAATTGTTTAATAAAAACGCGATATAATCCGTATAAAGGAATTTGATTGAAATATATAGCATTCGCGTTAACTTCAGACAATTTTATAAAAGACTAGCCGTCCCGACAGACGCTGACCTGTACACACGAAAAAAGAAAAAAAACCCAAATAAACCATCCTCGAATCCACATGAACACACACAATTTTTTTTATCAAAATCGGTCCAGCCGTTTAGTAGTTCATTGACATACACACGTACAGTAGAATTATATATGTATATAAAAATGTTGATTTTGGATTGGAATGGTTTTATTAAATTTTCACCTAAACAATAAAAGTTCTAGAACTTTTTGGGATATTTCGTCCCTATAAGTAACCCTGTAACGTACAAAGATTATAGTGTTAATTATTGAGGAAAAAACGTTGCAATAAGTTACAGTGTTACTATGCGGTTTTTTTTTCCAATTGAGTAACAGTGTGACACATATTGGTGTTGCTTAACGGGAACAAAGGGCTTATCCTATAGGGTTAAAACTACCCGCACTAGGTTTAAATCCTTCGTAGGAATTTACAAACATTCAAACAACGGACACAAAGAATATCCAGACTCGGAACAACCATTTGTGGAACAAGCACACTTCTGTCTTGTTTAGAATTCGAACCCACAATACTCGTCGCGTCGCAGTCCACTACGCCATCCGCACCATCACATCTAAAATTATTTGCTCATCTTTACACAAAAAAAGTCTTTGACAGATGCCAGAGAAATTAGACGGGAGGTTCCTACGTGAGAGGCGCGAGGGCTGAGGTTAGGGGCGGGGGTAAAGTTCGATGCATGCGTGCGCGCGCAAGGTGCGCCCGCGCATCTGGCATTTGGCAATGTGGCGTGCGCCGTAGAATAATACTAATGACGTGGACTTTCTATAGATGCGTCTGCGCCTATGTGTGGATGTTATTAAATGTCTTTGTCTAAATCTATTCGATTTCAAGGGTTAATAATATCTCCAGTTAAGAGTTTAGTTAATTTCTCTAGAGCCTCTCTTTCAGAGTAGTAGAGCCTCGCTGATTTCAGCATGAATGGGCCAGCTTGACCGGGGAAGGATTACACTGTCACAGAATATCGACGTGAAATACAAGTATTCCTACTGTTGTGTTTCGTTCGGTGAGTGAGAGTGCCGGAGGCCCAATCATCCCTTTTTTCCTCCCCGCTCCTTCTCCTTCCCACTTCCTTTCCTAAAGGGTCGGCAACGCGCAAGTGATGCATCTGGTGTTGCGAGCGTCTATAGGCTACGGTGACCACTTACCATCAGGTGGGTCGTATGCTTTTGTTGCATGCCACTTAAGTCGCAGAATAAGAAATAAAAATTAACCTTTTGAACGCTACGGTCTTAGTATATAAGACAAACGTTTCCATGCCCTCCACGCCACGACTTTATTACAAGACTAGTTGACCCGCGCAACTTCGTCTGCGTAACATAAGATAATTTTCCCCGTTTTTGCGACATTTTCCATTGATACTCCGCTCCTTTTGGTCGTATCGCAATACCTATTATAGCCTTCCTCGATAAATAAGCTATCTAACTATAAAATATTTTTCAATTCGAACCAGTAGTTCTTGAGATTAGCGCGATCAACTAAACAAACAAACTGCATTTAGAGAGTGAGAAAAAGAAAATTGAGATTATGTCAAAGTTGAAGGTTTAGTATTATATTGACTTAGTAGGTAAGCCTGTAAAAGCAATGTTCAATATATCAAATCCTAACTAATATTATAAATGCGAATGTAAGTTTGTTTGTTACGCTTTCAGGCCTTAACTACTCGACCGATTAACATGAAATTTCACACGTTGTCAGGGGAACAGAAACGGAACTGTTCTTAAGGGATATCAATTTATTTACAAATTCTGTATAAACGCAAGCAAAACCGCTGACAAAAGCTAGTTATTAAAATTTGATACGAGCGACCCGCCCCGAGTTTGCATGGGTAGTACGAAACCTTAACAAATGATACACCTAAACATTTCTCATGAATCACTCTGTCTATTGGTGAAAACTGCATGAAAATCCGTCTAGTAGTTTTTGAGTTTATCGCGCACAGACAGACAGACAGACAGACGCGGTCGGGGGCTTTGTTTTATAATATTTAGTGAAGAAATAAATATAAATAAATGTTTACAAATTTGAAGTTGCAGTTGTAAAAATTAAAAGTCAATGTTTTAACTTCGAGATCATTGTTTGTAAGACGCAAATACAAGATGGCTGACTTAATCTTTGTTATATTAATAGAATCACTTTGTTTCATGATGTTAACTTAATATTATTTTGACTGAAACATAAATAAAACGAAATTTGGGACATTCAATGAACTCTGTCTACCCCAATGATTCCGTGGCTCTCATTTTGCTCTTCCAGCCGGTCTTAGGATCGCTAGTTCGATCTCCGCTTTGGTCAAATATTCTCCTCTACCTGGCTAGTGCTCTGGTCTAAGTTTACGCCTACAAGTTGATTGTGGGTCCGATTCCTGGGTTGGTTAAATAATTGTTAGATATTTTGGTAGGCATTCTTACTAACAGACTGCCTTGATTGCGCTGCGGCGATGAACGCGACCGTTATATCTGAGGTTTGATATCCGGACCAGGCAATGTTATCCAAGTTTTAATTGTTATTAATGAATTATGATGGAGTATAACTCTTTATTTAATATCGAGCTGATTAGAATTCTTTTTGATTGTTTTTATTTTCAAGAAGACAATTCCCGCATTAGGTATAATTCCTTTGTCCCGGGGTTCTTTAAAAACATTCAAACAACGGACACAAAGAACACCCAGACTTGGAACAACCATTTTTGGATCACACAAAGTTTTGTCCCGTGTTGGAATCGAACCCATTGCACTACGACGACTTCTTAAACTTATTATAAAAAAAAAACAAAAAAGTAACAACTTCTTACTTATTCTGCTTAAATAAAGTGTTTTAAGCGATAAATACTTATTAATATCATGTTATGTATTTATTTTTCCTTTACATGGCAATCGAACCCGAGACTTCACTAACGGCAATAACACCATTAATAACTGGTCCTTAACTCCATTAAACTCCGTATCCCAAGTTTAACAAGGGAAACAATTGACCTACGACTCGACTAATCAACTAATTGGTGAAATTAACAACACTACAGACGAATGTTACTAAGAGTGACATCACTAGTTTGTCATTAATGTCATTAAGTAAGGAGCAGGTGTGTTTCTTTCATCACTACATGATATTATAAAACAAAATTTTCCACAGCGTTTGTCTGTCTGTGCGCGATAAACTTAAAAACTACTGAACGGATTTTCATGCGGTTTTCGCCAATAGAGTGATTCATGAGGAAGGTTTAGGTGTATAATTTGTTTCTGTACTACCAGTGCGAAGCCGGGGCGGGTCGCTAGGCTTTTAATAAATACTAGCTTTTGCTCGCAGATTCGTTCGCTTAAAGTAGGTTATGTTAGTAACGTTACCTTTTTAGAGTTCGAAAAATCTCTTATACAACAGCTTTGTCCGTCCGTCTGTCTGTTATACATCTTTCAACTCAAGAATCGTAAGTGCTAGAGACTCGCGGTCAGCGCCATTCGACTCAGCATAGCCGACATAACCCCGAAATGACTTATGACCTTTGACCTCTGACCTCAAGGTCACGTGATACCATCTTTCAACTCAAGAACCGTAAGAGCTAGAGACTCGCGGTCAACGCCATTCGACTCAGCATAGTCGATATACCCACGAAATGACTTATGACCTTTGACCTCTGACCTCAAGGTCACGTGATACCATCTTTCAACTCAAGAACCGTAAGAGCTAGAGACTCGCGGTCAACGCCATTCGACTCAGTATAGTCGATAAACCCCGAAGTGACTATGTTCTTTGACCTCTGACCCCAAGGTCACGCGGTATCACGTGACCTTTGCATATTACTTGAACCATTTTTTCGAACTATAAAATTTACGGCAATTCATTGCCAATTCTCACTTGTTTTTTTTTTTGTAAATACGTACATATTATACTTACATAGAAACACCCACACCAAGACAAACATCCATGTTCATGTACACAAATGTTTGACTTGTGCGGGAATCGAACCCAAAATAAATAATAGGTACTAGTAATAAAATTGAATAATAACAGTTTTTGTTCCTCTCTCATTAATTAACTATTTAATACGCGCATTAGTTCGATAAGCTAGAGGTGCATGCCTTGGGTTTCCCTCCAGACTTATTAAGGAGACGAGCATCTTTGGATTTCAATTATTAGCACAGAATATACGTCATTACTAGTTCTTGTTAACCCCTCCAGCGTATCTACAATACTTGTGTTAGGAGTGGGTTTACGTCGGTAGTGCAATGGGTGGGATTCAAAACCACGACCTCTCGATCGCAATAAGAGTATGTCATGAACGCATAAATGCGTATGTGTGTTTAGTTATTTGGTTATAAGGTAGCTTTCATACAAAAAACAAAGTACTTACCAACCTAACCTGCATTTAGGCAAGCGAATGCGCGGGCAAAATCTAGTATTATTATAACTTAACTAACTCGAAGCAGCGATAGCTCAGTGGGGAGACCAACAGACTGCAATGCAGAGGGTCTCGGGTACGAACCCACCACGTCGCGCACCTCTGACTTTCGGAAGTTATATGACTTTTCGAAATTATGTGCGTATTGATTGACAATTATCGCTTGCTCCGTGCCTCGGAGAGCACGTTAAGCCGTCGGTTATATAGTATATTATTATTATTATATAAAGATCCCACTGGGTCAAAATGTCGCCGGTCTGCACTGACTGGCCCCCACATAAGATACGTTATTATAACTAAACGCAAAAACTACAATATACAAAAAAAATATGCAATATGGCATAAAGTTGGCCCAAAAATCATCTTAAGAAAAAAAGCTATAACCAATATGTCGTTCAGAAGCCTGCACACGCCATTTCGCTATTGGCTGAATGCGGCGCGTGCCTTTGCGACAGATGGCGGGCGCTTATGTTTTTTATAAACATTTTTTATGCTAGACGTCCTTGTCTGTTCGGCCTTTTGGCTTTAGGTGAAATGTTGCTAGGTGTAAAAATAGCTTTACATGTGGTAGAAAATGTATTGTTAATAACTTATATTAATTTGTTGTGTATTACATACATAGGCTCACTCAAGCAGTGTTTGGCGGATCGATATCAGCCTACCGAACACAGCTTTTCAAACATACTATATTAGGAAAATACCTGGCCCTTTGAGAGGCTTACACGGTCATGGGTCCAACATGCAGAGGATGGGACACTTAATGAGACACTAGCCGCGGCAGGTATAGGAGACTTGCTACATATGAAATCTAATTATCCTGGTCTATAGGGATTAGTGTTAAGACTGCGCCGAGCGTAAGACATATAATGGCGCATATTCAAATCGGCGCGCGGCCGCCATAGTCAAATTGTATGGAGGATTTGAAGTGCTTTTTTGATAAATATGTATCTTTATTGTCAACCAATATCTTAAATATTTGGGACGAACAAATTGTAATATAACTATTTATGTTTCGTTTAAGCTGTAAAATAGGATAGATTTCTACTGTTACATCCTTAAAATCACGTAACACGAGCTTATGTTTTTTCATTTGTCGTGCATATATACGTAATTTTGTAGGCGAAAATATTAATTATTTTATGTTTTTTACACGGAGTAATTGTAAACACATTTATTGTTATGGTAAGTGTATATTTTATATTTGTATTAAACAAAAAGTATTGATTTTATCAACTTAACTGTGACCGCCTGTTTCGGCACATTTCGCTCGGCGCAGTCTTAAGAGTAAGTCTCAAGTTATTGTCTACGTTGCTTTATGCCTCAACCTATGTGTTTTATAAATTACTAGCTTCTGCCCACGGCTTCGCCCGCGTTATATATATATGTTACACATATAAACCTTCCTCTTGAAACACTCTATCCATTGGTGATAACCGCATTAAAATCCGTCGCGTAGTTTTAAAGATATAAGCATACATATGGACAGACAGACGGGAAGCGACTTTGTTTTAAACTATGTAGTGATAATATAATGATTACACTTTGAACATGGCACCCGAACAGTAGTCTTTTATTTCTACACCCGAACCTTCACCCATCTCATGGCGACCTTGCCTCGGCCTGCGACCATCTTGTGGCCTTGACAAAAATTTGGAAGATACCTTTTATTGGAAGAATAGCCCCTATTGTCTGAAGAGTCGATGTGTCGTTCTGCAGTAGAGAAAGACTTGATATTCATGACACAGAGTACGGCTGGCAAAAATGAAGAAACCTTGAAGGACGTTGGAGAACACAGTCATGCAGCGTATGAACATCGCCGTTTTTGCTATTATGACTATCATTGCCATTGCGGCCTGTTACTTCATAGTACGAGTATACAAAAGATGTCATCAGCAGTGAATCCAAGAGGAGATCGGTCAAATTCAAATTCCAATTAAAAATAAATTTATTCAGATTAGGTTACAAGGTAACACTTATGAATGTCAAAGTTACACAATTTTTTTCCGCGAATTTACATTTACTGCCACGTTTAGTAAAGCAAGGGTGTAGGGCTCATGAGAAGAACGAGCAAGAAACTCATGGTCACTCTTTTTAATCGGCAAGTTTTTGTTTACAAGTCATAAGAGCTGTAAGGTGCTGCAACCATTTCTCCATGAACTATTACTGAACATACTCAAGTATTTAATAAAATTTGATGGTAGCCTCTAAAGCAGCAGTATGGTAAATAGGAGCATCCACTAACATGTACATTAATAATCAAGGCAAGGCATGATTGTAGTCCGTAGTTTAATCTAACGTCTTCTCTAAGGTCTTCACGCCATCCAACGTATCCGCGCGTCGCTGCGAGGACGTCAGAATGCCGAAGCATCCGCAGGATAAAAGACGAGTCATACACGCATCCGTGAGTTACATTTAAGAATTTTTTTAGAGCATATAATATAAGGGAGCATGTATATGTTACGGCTGCTAGCCGAAGTGCGGCTACACCTAGTTTTAGCCGGCTACAACTAGGTGCAGCCGGCCACATGCGGTTAGGTTATGTTAGGTTACTTTTGAGTTGTAGCCGGCTAAAACTAGGTGTAGCCGTACTTCGGCTATTAGCCGTAACATATACACTACACTACAACATAACCCAATCATCAGACATGCTGTTGTGCAGTGTAATGCATTAGGTTGGCACTGGTCTGATAATCTCAACCACTGAACAATATCCTCGACTAGCTGGAGAGATTCTTGTTATTCGCTCAAAGAACCTGTTCTGTCAGACCATGACTAACAATTAACACATAATTACATTACTCACCGTTTTGACAATCGAGTTGCCGCAGTGACGTAAGTGCGTGTGCGCAACTCTCAATACGACTGCTAAAGAAAATGATTCAATAATATTCTTTACTAGATTTTGCCCACGGCTTCGCTTGCGAAAAATGGGTAAGATTGGTAATAGTACTTTTTCTGGATAAAAGGTACCCTATGTCCTATTTTGAACATAGGGTACCTATGTCTGGGGGTACCTATGGCTCAGGGTACCTATGTGTGTATACACATATGTATGTAACAGAAAAGGATATGTTCCTTTTTGTATTCCTGACAACGTGTATGCGAAATTTCATGGTTATCGGTCAAGTAGTTAGGGCGTGAAGGCGTAACAAACAAACACACATTTTGACTGCACGGATGGCGTAGTGATCTCCTCGCCACTGCCATTGCGCCGTGTGTTGTGGGTTCGAATCCCACACGGAGCAAAACTTTGTGTGTGATTGTTCCGAGTCTGGATGTTCTTTGTGTCCGTTGTTTGAATGTTTATAAAGTCCCCGCGACACAGGAATTATTCTTAGTGCGGGAGTCGTCTTTCTAAAGAAAAAGAAAACAATCTTACTATTTTAGAACTCATGTACCTACACGAATTATACATTATATTCATAATGGACCAAGTGTCATGACATCTTGCCGTGCCGACAAGGCCCACACATGTTTCTTATATTATACCATTGTAACATCTATTTAACTTGTGGAGTGCAATAAATGTATTGAGTATTGAGTGTCTAAACTCTAAAGTCCATCCGTCTAAAAAATTACATAAGGTCATTGAACCTCACACTACCTTTAGGATATTTTTATTAAATTCGAATAGAGACAAGTTTACTTTTTTTTACAAATTCACATTTATAATATCAGTTAGGATAAATAAAAATAACTGTATTAGAAATAAAGGTGCATTACCCAAAAGCTGTTCACTCAATAACTATTCAAACGTCGACTGTGTATGACAGATGCGCGTGCGCAGGACTCGTGCGCAGTTGCCGGAAGTCGATGATATTGTGATGACGGGCGAAAAAAAACAGCCACGGTTGCTCACATCGTCATCTGGTACATCAGATGCGAGACCAAATGTCGATGCCCGTTTGATGTCAATTTTGACAGGTCATCAAATTTTTATGTGAATATAAAAATGCTAATACAATAATGTATGTTCGTCTGAATTGATGGACGCAACTGCTGATGCGATTGTCGTGGTTACACATTGGGCAGCACATATTTAAAATAATTGTACCATCGACTCGAAGAAGAAGTGGTGATGAATGCTGCTTTGTATAAGGTCTCGGTTCGAGCCAACGAAAACTTATTGATGTTTTCTTACAAGAAATCTTAATAGAAGCCCAGTGTTTGCAAGTTGACAGTGCTACACACCCCCGTGTCTCAGTCTATTCGTAAAGTTTTCATCGAGTTCAATACCCGGGTCGGGTTGAGTTATTAGGATTTTCTGCCACAAATCAGTGGTGACATGGAGTCCGGAATTGTCTCGAGAAGTGGTAACAGGTCCCTCTTTACATAAGGCCTAAAACCGTAGCTAGCTAAATGTGGGTGTAAAACACCTTCGACTATCCTTTCGGAGATATCAGTATAAGACAAACCTTTACTAATCCAGGCTGACTTAATGGAGCTGCATAAGCTTGAGGAAAGGAAAAGTACCAAGTACCTCTTTCATCGCGGCAATTATGATGCTATTACATCTGCCCTTGATCAGGTTAACTGGCCTGAACTGTTGAGCTCGCAGTCATTAAACCACGCTGTTACAGCTTTTTATAATAAGTTATATGAGATTCAAGAACTATATATCCCCAAGAAATCAATACGACACTCATCGCATCCTCCCTGGTACACTTCTGCTCTGATAAAAGTACTAAAAGAAAAGCATAAGTTTCACCGCAAGTTCAAACAATATAAAAATATGTCCGATTATTATTCATTTTCTTTATTGCGTGCTAGGGCTGTCCGGTTAGAACATGAGTGTTTTAATACCTACATGGAAAAAGTGGAGGCTTCAATAATTACTAACCCCAAGTGTTTTTGGTCATTTATAAAGAGTAGGAAGAATACTTCTAGGTACCCTAATGTACTGCGATATCAAGATATATCTGCTGAAACTGGACCAGAAATAAGTAATTTGTTCGCTAAATATTTTCATTCCACCTTCCAAAGTAAAAGTACAGTATCAAATGACTCACGCTCCACAAATTATTTATGTGATGCTTATTCTAACATCAATTGCATCAGTTCTGTGCAGGTATCGCATGAATATGTTCTAAAAATGCTAAAATCGCTAGATCTTAGTAAATCTGGTGGTCCAGATTTAATTCCGCCGGTATTGATAGTAAATTGTGCTAAAAGCTTAGTTGTGCCAATTTGTATTATTTTCAAACGTTCCTTAACGGAAGGACTAGTACCGCATATATGGAAATCAGCCTTTATAACACCCATCTTAAAGAAGGGGGATAAATCTGACGTTGAAAACTATCGCCCTATTTCGAAATTATGTTTATTTGCCAAAGTTCTCGAACGCATTGTGTATAACCAGGTTTACTCAGCTGTACAGAGTACTCTAGGTGACGCACAGCATGGATTCCTACGCAAGCGATCAACCATATCAAATCTTATTTTGGCTACTGACTATATTACAGGCGGGATGGAGCAACGAGCACAGGTAGACGTAATCTACACAGATTACAGCAAATGCTTTGACCGAATTGATCATACTGTGCTCCTACGTAAGCTTTGGGCGGCTGGTATACATGGTGACCTATATCGCTGGTTCTGCTCGTACATAGATAACAGGACGCAAGCTGTAGTTTTACAGGGATACACTTCTGGCTGGTATACTGTCCCATCTGGCGTGCCCCAAGGGTCGTTACTGGGTCCTCTTTTATTCACTATCTTCATTGCGGATATAAAATATTGTTTTAAAAACTCATATATACTCCTATATGCCGACGATATGAAAATATTTAAAATCATACGTAGTTTCGTCGATGTCATGCAACTTCAACCGGACCTAGACTGCTTCGTCAAATACTGTAAACGTAATATGTTAGAGTTGAATGTATCCAAATGTTCCCATATTACTTTCTCGAGACAAACATCAAGTATTGGTCATGGTTACAAACTTGACAATAAATCTGTCACCCGAGTCCACCACATTAAAGACCTTGGAGTAATATTTGACGATAAACTATTATTCGACAAGCATGTAGACAGCATAGTAAAAGAGGCCTCAAAAGTACTAGGATTCGTACTCAGATCAACTGCATGCTTTCGTTCCTTAAAGCCAGTGAAAATATTGTACTGTTCCTATGTACGTAGCCGCCTTGAGTATGCCTCCCAAGTGTGGAATCCACAATATCAAATTTATATATCACGAATCGAGGGTATACAGAGAAAATTCTTGCGATGTCTAGATTATAGGGCTCAACAATTCTCAACGGACTACGTTGACCGGTGTAAGCGATACCATTTTTTACCGCTTGAATGTAGACGTAATATCAACGATATCTGTTATTTGGCAAACATCGCAAATGGCTCTATTGACTGACCCGATCTTCTTTCTAATATCTCATTGCGTACTAATCAATTAGGTTTTAGAGAGCGGCCCTTGTTAGTGGTCCCATTTGCTGCAACAAATTATAGACGCAATTCTTTCTTTTTGCGCAGTGCTAGAAATGTCAACAATATACTAACAAAATTAGATATTGATATATTCTGCAACAGTTCAAAATCAATAAGAGACAAACTTAATAAAGATTTCTTTTTAAATGAAGGAAATGTGTAAGATTTCTGATTTCTTTTCTCTTTAATGTTCTTTTATATATATTTTTATTTTTTTTATTTTTTTTTTGTAGATATACTTTTTTTTGTGACTTTGTAATGTACTTATATACTTATAATCTTTTTTGTTTATTTTACTTATATACATGGTTGAATAGTATTATATAAGTATTTGGCAACATGCAAATAAACAAGTGCTGTAAAACCAATATGTGAAAGCTTGTAATTAGCAATATGTTTACCTACTTAAGTCTATATATATCTTTTGTCATTAGTCTGTAAGCTTTCCTAACAATAAATAAAAAAAGAATAAAGACTATGTATGATTTTTTGGTATTATCATTTGTTTCTTTTTCACGGGTATTTCCCTAATACGTTAGGAAAATACCCGGCCCTTTGGGAGGCTTACCCGGGGACATGGGTCCAACATGCAGAGGCCCTTCTAGAGTTTTAGTTCAAAGTGAGATGGGACACTTACCGAGACACTAGGCATGCAGGTGTAGGAGACTTGCTACATATGGAATCTAATTATTCTGGTCTATGGGATGGGTGTTTAATGGTTATGTATTTATATTATTATCAGTACTTTTGTTTTTTCTCAGCTCAGGGCTGGTTTTGTCTACATTTACGGGCCGAGACCAAGTAATACTTGCGTCATCAGCAGAAGAGTTGCAGGCGATGGTAACTATTATGCATGGTGCTTTTGAGAGTAAAGGAATGAAAATAAATGTAAGCAAGACGAAAGTAATGGTATTTGAAAAGGAAGTGTGCGTGACGATGTGTAATATTATGATTGATGGAGAAAAAGTGGAGCAAGTGAAAGAGTTTGTATATTTGGGTACTTTGTTTACAAGGGACGGTAAACATGAGGGAGATATTGAAAGTAGAACGATTGCTGGCAACAAAGCGAATGGAGCTCTACGCGCTTTTATGAACAGTCGAAATGTATCCGAAAAGGTCATGTAGATGAAGTGTTTTGTGTAACCTCGTTTTCATCAAGAGACAAACTTCGTAACTATTCTGCAGGTGTTCAGAATGGCTGCTTTTAGGAGCATAATGTACAGGGAATCTTTAAGGTCTATTAATTTCAGACTTTGTCGAAGATATTTAGGTATGATACCGGTGGTGGCAAGAACTGTGGGCACTATGTAAACTTTGTCTTGTTTCCATATTCTTGTTACTTCATCCATCAGCTTTGCATATTTACCTATTTTCTCACTAATTGTCTTTTGTATATTATTATTATACTCTTTATTTCTATCTTTGCAATACATTTTTCATTTTTAAATATATATATATATATATATATATATATATATATATATATATATATATATATATATATAAAATAATAGGTACATTTAAAAATATAAAATGTATAGTACCCCACCGGCATCGGGAACAGGGTCCAAGCTGCCGGTGGTTAGGATTCCAGAGACAGGAACCTCCTCACAATGCGTGCTGTATCTAATAGCACTGCCTTCTGCATCAAACCCCTGATCCAAGCACCTAACGCGAGCCTCTTTAGATGGTGATCGAGGCTCTTGGCAATTAGACCATTGACAGATATGACTATATTATTATTATTATTCTTGTTCTCTCTTAGCCTTTATTATTCCCAAGTCACTTGGGGTCGACTTTTTTGTTTTAACCGGATTTGACTGGATATCAGTTTTTTACACGGAGCGGCTGCCACCTGACCTCCGCAACCCGAAGGCTAACGATACCCTAAGGCTAGACCAGTGTCAGGATATTAGAGGGTACTGACTTTCCCAATAACGACTGCCATAGATGTTCATGGCAGCCGGGACCAACGGCTTACCGTGCTCTCCGAGGCACGGAGCAGGCGATAATTGTCAATATACGAACATAATTTCGAAAGACAGAGGTGCGCGACGTGGGTTCGTACCCGAGACCCTCTGCCTTGCAGTCTGTTGGTCTCCCCACTGAGCTATATTATTATTATTCTTATTATATATTATCAGGCAAGCAGTTGTGTACAACTGATAAATGCCTATATCCGGCTACTGCATTACATGCTTATATTATGGGACACCCTGTAGCTATGTATATATACTTATTTCAGCAGAATAAACTGTAATCTATACTAATATTATAAAGCTGAAGAGTTTGTTTGGTTGAATGCGCTAATCGTAGGAACTAAAAAATTCTTTTAGTGTTGGATAGCCCATTTATCGAGGAAGGCTATAGGCTATATAACATCACGTTACGACCAAAGAGCGGAGCATCAATGAAAAATGTTGCAAAAAGCGGAGAAAATTCTCTTATGTGAAGCAGACGAAGTTGCGCGGGACAGCTAGTTACTAATAATAAGTCAAATATTTGTGTGATGAACATGGATGTTTGTCTTGGTCTGGGTGTTTCTATGTATAATATGTAGGTATTTACAAAAAAAAAAGTATATAATTATGTTTATCCATTGTCTAGTACCCATAGTATAAGCTCTGCTTAGTTTGGGCTAGATGGTGTTGTGTGTATGTGGTAGAATATTATTATTATTATTAATAATAATTGTGCTTTATTGTTCTCTGTCTAATGTGAAAGCTCACTTTTTTTAGCGAGGACATTTTTGTCCTGTCTTGATGTTCTTTGTGTCCGTTTTTTTTTTTTTTTTAAATCCCTCGCGACAAAGGAACTATACCTAGAGATGGAGATTGTTTTATATGCCATAAACAATAGTATATTAGTTTACATTAAGCACAGGGTCCGAAAAGACCTTATAATATTCTATCACATACACACAACACCATCTAGCCCAAATTAAGCAGAGCTTACTACTACTATAGGTACTAGACAATGGATAAACATACATATATAGTTTTTTTTTGTAAATACATACATATTATACATAGAAACACCCAGACCAAGACAAACATCCATGTTGATGCACACAAATGTCTGACTTGTGTGGGAATCGAATCTGCGTACTCAGGCGTGGCAGTCGTTTACACTAACCACTACGCCATCGAGTCGTCTGTAATAATAATGACCATATCTTATATTTACTTGCTTTATATCGAACCCAAGACACCACATGTGGACAAAAAGAACAGGTGTTTACACCTGTCTCAGTTTATACCTCAAGTATTATATAAAGGTCAACGACCATACCGATGACAGCAGCTAAGGGGTACATTAAGGCCGGGACTCCATCAAAGCAGAGATGTGTGCGGTGTGCTGTGTGCTGTGCGAGAAGGGATGTTTTTTAGCTCGGGGGACTCCACCAAAGCAGAGATGTGTGCGGTGTGCTGTGTGCTGTGCGAGAAGGGATGTTTTTCAGCTCGGGGGACTCCACCAAAACAGAGATGTGTGTCGTGTGCTGTGGGGACTCCACCAAAGCAGAGATGTGTGCGGTGTGCTGTGTGCTGTGCGAGAAGGGATGTTTTCCAGCTCGGGGGACTCCACCAAAGCAGAGATGTGTGCGGTGTGCTGTGTGCTGTGCGAGAAGGGATGTTTTTCAGCTCGGGGGACTCCACCAAAACAGAGATGTGTGTCGTGTGCTGTGGGGACTCCACCAAAGCAGAGATGTGTGCGGTGTGCTGTGTGCTGTGCGAGAAGGGATGTTTTCCAGCTCGGGGGACTCCACCAAAGCAGAGATGTGTGCGGTGTGCTGTGTGCTGTGCGAGAAGGGATGTTTTTTAGCTCGGGGGACTCCACCAAAGCAGAGATGTGTGCGGTGTGCTGTGTGCTGTGCGAGAAGGGATGTTTTCCAGCTCGGGGGACTCCACCAAAGCAGAGATGTGTGCCGTGTGCTGTGTGCTGTGCGAGAAGGGATGTTTTTCAGCTCGGGGGACTTCACCAAAGCGGAGATGTGTGCGGTGTGCTGTGTGCTGTGCGAGAAGGCATGTTTTTCAGCTCGGGGGAGTTCACCAAAGCGGAGATGTGTGCGGTGTGCTGTGCGAGAAGAGATGTTTTTCAGCTCGGGTGCGAGGCGTTGAGTGTTCTTTCGTCCGCGCACAGCTCACATCTCCGCTTCCATCGCGCCATACAATTTTACACATCTCCGCACAGCGATCTCCACTGAAGCTGAGCGGAGAGGGGATGTGTCAATAACACGATTCTATTGGTTGTTTAAAAAACATTTCTCCGCTCGTCTCGTCTCCGCTTTGGTGGAGTCCCGGCCTTAGGGTCATTTTGGACTGTATAGCATTGTGCGTCTGCCGCGCCAAGTGCTGTGGGTTCGAATCCTATACAGGACAATTATTTGTGCGATCCACAAATGGTTGTTCCGAGTTAGTGTGTTCTTTGTGTCCGATGTTTGAATGTTTGTAAAGTCTACGATACAAGGATTGGTTTCTAATGCGGAAATTATGTACCTAAATAAGAAAACAATTGTTGCGCAATGCGGATTCACAGACTTCATATTACAGTTTCAGGATTATCCTTTATTTATACCACACGTAAATAAAGGATAACCCTGAAACTGTCGACTGGCCAGATTATCATCTACCATTTACCCCACTTATATCACCATATGCACATGGACACTTTTTTTTCGATACAGGTGCCCAGACATGCACAATTCCTTAGAAAACAAGTTAAAATTTGAGAATAAGTATTTTTGCGAAGTTGTCTTAGATTGTAACAAAAAAACTTGATACTGGTCTGATGATACAAATATTCAGGAGTGATACAAAAAAAAACAGAACGAGAAAATGTCGCCAATTGTAGAAATGGCAGCTGATTTTGCATGACTACATACGATTTTTTTTTAAATATCGTATACATCAATAATTTGGTCATCCATGGGCGTATGGTGATATAAGTGGGGTAAATGATAGATGATAATCTGGCCAGTCAACAGTTTCAGGATCATCCATTATTTACGCCACACCCTGTATGTATATTCGAGGACATTATTTAGAACTCTCAGACTTGCAGGCTTCCTCACGACGTTTTCCTGCACCGATAATTTCTTTTCTTTCTTTTGATTTTTTTTTTGTGTATCGATTCTACTGCCGCACTAGTAATAATTCCTGTGTCGCGGTAGGACTTTACAAACATTCAAACAACGGACACAAAAAACATCCAGACTGGGAACAATCATTTGAATCATACAAATATTTGTCCCGTGTGGGATTCGAACCCACAACACTCGGCGCAGTGGCAGTGGCGAGACGACCACTTAAACCACTACGCCATCCGTGCAGTCAAAACAAGCACATAACACACACATTTTATTTTAATTATTACTTATATATTAACTTCGAAAGCAGCGATAGCTCAGTGGGGAGACCAACAGACTGTAATGCAGAGGGTCTCGGGTTCGAACCCACGTCGCGCACCTCTGACTTTCGGAAGTTATATGACTTTTCGAAATTATGTGCGTATTGATTGACAATTATGCCTGCTCCGTGCCTCGGAGAGCACGTTAAGCCGTCGGTCCCGGCTGCCATGAACATCTATGGCAGTCGTTATTGGGAAAGTCAGTACCCTCTAATATCCTGACACTGGTCTAGCCTTAGGGTATCGTTAGCCTTCGGGTTGCGGAGGTCAGGTGGCAGCCGCTCCGTGTAAAAACTGATATCCAGCAAAATCCGGTTAGACTAGAAAAGCCGACCCCAAATAACTTGGGAATAATAAAGGCTAAGGGAGAAGAAGATATGTAAGTTCGAAAAGTGAGAGGTGCATACTTTGGGATCGAACTCGAGCCCTCTGCGTGGCAATCCAATTAGGTATTTTTTTGTATAGACCTAAAGAAATTAAAACAAGTACCAGAACATTATGATCTTAAGGAGATTTGGAAAAGTAACAAAAGCCTTCCCACACTATACCATAAGCAATATTTCATAGATAATAGAATGCATTCAAAGGCTGAATAAAAGAATACCTTCGCCTCTCTCACAGAGAAAAATGGCTGTCGTATAACAGTTATAATTCAAGTAACATATGCAGTCAAGACTGGCGATGCATCCTTATATTATAAATGTGAATGTGAGTTTGTTTGTTACGCTCCCACGCCTGAATTACTCGACAAATGATCATAAACGTTGTCAGGGGTACAGTGAAGGACACAAGGTACCTTTTATTTATTTAAAAAAGTATTGTTGTCAACCTAACCTACATTTAAATGAGCAAAGCCGCAGTCAAATTTAGTTTATTATGTTAGTTAGAATGCGAATGTGAGTTTGTTTGTTACGCTATCACGCCGTAACTGCTCGACCGATCATCATGAAATTTTGCATACACGTTGTCAGGGGTATAGAAAAGGACATAAGGTACCTTTTATCCAGAAAAAAGTATTCTTACTAACCAAACCTAACCCACATTTACACGAGCGATACCGCGGGAAAAATGTAGTAATACTGTAAATGCTAATGTGAGTTTGTTTGTTACGCCTTCACGCCTAACTACTCCACCGATCATTATGAAATTTCGCATACGCGTTGTCAGGGTTACAGAATTAAATAAGCCATAGGGTACATTTCATCCAGAAAACTACTGATCTCGATCTAGTGAAGCAGGGGGCAAAAATAGTATACATTATATTGTCTTCTATTTACGCGAATATTATTCATTGAAATTAAACTGCTATATACGGATTTTATCGCGTTGTTTATTTGACACTTTATTACAAAATTTTGAAAATTGTTACACTACTACTACTATTAAACTTTACTAATTTTTAAGCTAATTAAATTATTATTAAACTATTTAGATTTAATTTATTTTTACACTTTCCCCGACGTTTCGGTTGCTTTTCAGCAGCCATGGTCACGGGGAGACTAAGATGGCAGTTGTCTCAATGTTCCAGTGTAGTTATTTCAAAGTACCCGAACATAATTTAATCATTGGTGTTTCTATTTACGCAGACATTACTAGATTTAGATTACATTACTAGATTTTCCCGCGGCATCGCTCGTGTATATGTAGGTTTGGTTAATTTTGAACCTTTTCTGAATAAAAGGTACCCACCCTATATCCTTTTCTGATCCCCAAACTATGTGTATTTATGCGGAATTTCATGATGATCGGTCGAGTAGTTAAGGTTTCAAATAGTAACAAAAAAACTCACATTCACGCCTTAAGACTGCGCCGAGCGAAATGTGCCAAAACAGGCGGTCACAGTTAAGTGAATAAAACCAACACTTTTTGTTTAATACAAACATAAAATATACATTTACCATAACAATGAATGTGTTTACAATTTCTCTCAGTGTTAAAACTCAAAATAATTAATACTTTCGCCTACAAAATTACGTAAATATGCACGAGAACTGCAAAAACGTGAGCTCGTGTTACGTGATTTTTAGATTATAACAGTAGAAATCCATCCCATTTTACAGCTTAAACGAAACATACATAGTTATATTACAATTTGTCCGTCCCAAATATTAATGTTATTGGTTGACAATAAAGATACATATTTATCAAAAAAGCACTTTAAATCCTCCATACAATTTGACTATGGCGGCCGCGCTGCGATTTGAATATGCGCCGCACGAGCTCTGCCATTATATGTCTTACGCTCGGCGCAGTCGTAGCCGATCATCATGAAATTTCGCATACACGTTGTCAGGGCTACACAGAAGGACATAGGGTACCTTCCATCCAGAAAACGACTGTTCTCGATCAAGCAAACCCGCGGGAAAAGCTAGATTATAAAGACTATTGTAAAGACTCTAAACATTAGCCAGCAAGACCAAAAAGAAATGAACTACCTTTTTAAATATTGGCTAACAGCTGATTAAGACAGCTGTTATAAGGACGTCAACCTAATATTCAAGACAAGCGATAATCGTCCTTATTCTTTTACCATAAAGTAGTTTATAATATTCCGTAGTTCCATTGAATTTATATAAAAAGCAATTTAATACCTTATGTGTATATAAAGAAAGTTGAATTTTGTTTGATAGAGAGTTTTTTGTGTGGGTCGCGTTGCTACGCGCGGTTTTTAGTTGAAACTTGGGTAATGGTATGTTAACCTTATGTCGTGAGTTCAATTCTCGGACGAGACTTTTTTTGTTTGTGATATTGTTGATGGTTGATGATATTTGTTATATGGGGTACTAGTTATTGCTCAAGGCTTTGCCTGTGTGAATTCCAAAGGATCGCATCTATATTCCCTTTTCTGTACGAAATTTGTACTTTCATTAGGATCGGCCGAGTAGTTAAGGCGTGAAGGCGTAACAAACAAACTCACATTCGCATTTATAATACTAGCTGATCCGCGCAGCTTCGTCTGATTTATATATAGATTGACTAGATGTGCTCGCGGTTTCACCCGCCTTTATGATTACTGCGCCGCCCCTGTGGGTCGTAGCGTGATGTTATATAGCCTATAGCCTTCCTAGATAAATGAGTTATCTAAAACTAAAATAATTTTTCAATTCGGACCAGAAGTTTCTGAGATAAGCGCGTTCAAACAAACAAACTCTTCAGCTTTATAATATTAGTATAGATTAGTTAGGATACTAGCTTTCTCCGCGACTTCGTACGTGTGGAATTCAGAAGCCTATCTATATTTTCTTCCTTTGCATTTTCAGAAGTAATAAAGGTAAGGATAGCTTAATATCTCCCTCTGTCTGTGCAGTTGTTTTTGCGTAATGCGCGTACAAACATACAGACCGAAAAATAGTACAAATACATTGTTTCGGCTTCAATAGAACTTCTATTAAAAAGAACCATCACATTAATTTTCTTAAATTATTGACTATGTACACCCTTGATCAGATCGCAGACGTTCTGGACAAAGGCCAGGTTAAGAGCACCTTAAACCGGCGAGCGTATATTTGGAATGCGATAAAAGTGAATGAAGTCAGATAAGTGTGTCAGGATCGTAGCAAATGGAAATCCGTAGTCTCTGCCTACCCGCTCTGGGAAACAGGCGTGAATCTATGTATGTATGTACACCATTTTGTTTCGTATGGACATCAAACCCACAACATTATAATATTATAATTAATTTAAACTATTTATAGAGGCTTTATAACGTGCAACAAATCTATGTAATGGGACCATAGTGGATCATCTCTATAGTGGGGCCCTGGTGACCTGTAACACAGGTATCCTGATACCTATCGCAGGCACCAGCCTCTCACAATATTCAATGTGTACCTTCTTACCAGTTCCATGTACCTCCTATGTGTAATTTTGTAATTTTGTGGAGAGAAAATAAATGAATTATTATTATTATTATTATTATTCGGAGCACGGCAGCAGCGAGGCGACCACTTCAACCACTAGACTATCCGTATAATTCAGCAATGAAAGACTCATTTTTTTAACAAAAATTATTATCAGTTCCAAGTATTCTAACAATGGAGGTTTTTAACAAAGCGGGTTTTTTTTAAACCGCAATTGTGCAAAGTATACCTGCCTCCATTCAAATCAGCTGAGCGACACTTTGAAATACATGAGACAAAGTGAAAGATACTCCCATAGTCAATTATTTGGTATTACTATCTTCTTACAGAAAACCAGCGTTAGTTTAAAACCTAATTGGAGCCGCACCAAGCGGTTCCAAAGGAATTTTCTCTCTCGGACGCTCAGGTTCCGGAATAAACTCCCTGCTGAGATTTTCCCACAAGACTACAATATAGGGTTCTTCAAAAAGGGCGTTAAAAGGTTTTTACAAGGTCGGCAACGCGCAAGTGATGCCTCTGGTGTTGCAGGCGTCTATAGGCTACGGTGACCACTTATCATCAGGTGGGCCGTGTGCTTGTTTGCCACTGTAACAGTATAAAAAAAAGAAAACAGTAGTAACTGCGATTTCACCGGTGAGTGAGGATTCAAGAGGTTAAAGAACGTTTGATATACTAACCAATTATGTCGCATTAGCACATCGGTGGCCAGATGCAATAGATTTTTAATTATGTCTGGTATTCTAAGACTTGATAGATTAATAGCCAATAGCATCCCAGAGTAAGCAGCGATAGCTCAGTGGGGAGACCAACAGACTGCAATGCAGAGGGTCTCGGGTTCGAACCCACGTCGCGCACCTCTGACTTTCGGAAGTTATATGACTTTTCGAAATTATGTGCGTATTGATTGACAATTATCGCCTGCTCATCTCATTTGGCGATGGTTTGGCAACGTCGCCAATTTGGCAACGTAGCCATGACCAACGACTCTCTGTTTAGAGTCTGGATATTCTGACGCGCTGGCGACGTCGCCAATCAAATTTACACGAACAAGCTGCGTCTTACTCACTCAGTGTCCAACCGGCCGCCAAGACAGACGCCGTACTCGTTTTTGTGGAAAATCTGTGAGAACTGACTGGATGGTAGCCATGACTACTCCTGGCTAGCGAAGGTAGCCAAGGGTGGTTACTCTTGGCATTGTGAGGCATGGTTATACCTACGTATCTGGCGACATCACCATGGGTTTTCGGTGTGGTAGGGCCCTAAAGGGAACAGAGAGTGCACTTGTGTTTTTGCGCACAGACTTCTGCACTATAATATCTCCTATTCTAGTCTGTTAAATTGGCCACGGTGACCGAAATTTGTTCTGGAGGATATTATTATTATTTTAGTGCAAAAGTATTACAGGCAAGTATTCTTACAATTGTATTCTTTACAAATCTAACCATTATTGTACAACGTCTACCTGTGTCCAACATCAGCTGACGAAATAAATTATCTATTCAAATCAGCTGAGAGGTGTATTGTGAAGCTAAACCAGGTGTATCCCTGTGGTATCACCCACGATTATGATCATTGCTCGGCTCCCGTGGCTCGTAGCGTGATGTTATATAGCCTGTGTTACTCCTGGATAAAGTAGCTTTTTAGAGTTGGAAAAATCTCTTATACAACAGCTTTGTACGTCCGTCCGTCCGTCTGTTATACAACTTTTAACTTAAGAACCGTAAGAGCTAGACTCGCGGTCAACGCCATTCGACTCAGCATAGTCGTTATACCCCCGAAATTACTATGACCTTTGACCTCTGATCAAGGCCACGTGATACCATTTTGTCGAACTCTAAGATTTACGGCAATTCATGGCCGTTTCTCACTTGTTAATGGTGAAAGTTATGCAGCATGTCTGAGAGGTCTGTGAGTTATCTTTAGTTTTTATAGTTAGTAATATATAGTATAATGGCTGCAACACCTTGTTGATATGAGTTGTAAAATACAGAAATTATATTTAATTGGCGATTAAAAGAGTGGCCGTGAGTTTTTGTAGGTGTCTTCTCATAGGCTCAACCCATTGGCTGAACCTAGCAACTCACCTAAATGTAGCTTCAGTAACTTAGTAAACTCACTAACATATTATATATTTTGACGTTCATAAGTGTTACTTTGTGACTTAAATGAATAAATGATTTTTGACTTTGATTTCTCCATGTTCTCGAAGATATGTGAAGTCCACCAACCCGTGTGGAAGACTGTTTGACTGCCACGCTGAAGTCTCGAGTTCAATCCTAACCGTCTGTCTCAACAAAGTTATGTGCGTATTAACCTATAGAGTGGCAGCAGCACACCGGCGGCCAGATACAAAAGGTTTTCAATTATATCTGGCATTCTAACAATTGACAGGTTGAATAGTTAATTATCGCTAGCTTTAAAGATGAAGAAAATTATCCTGAGAAAACCTGCATGTTTGGGAGTTCTCTGTAATGTTCTCGAAGACATGTTTTTTTTTTTTTTTTTTCGGTAGTCTGGCAACCCGCACTGGGCCAGCGTGGTGGACTATAGTTTTACCCTTCTCACACTGACAAGAGGCCCGTGCCCAGCATTTGGACAGTAGATATACAGGGCTGATATTAAATTCAGCTGATGTGTATTCCATTGGGATCAGCTAAGTAGTCCCGTGGTGTGTGTTTAAAGAAAGGGTCTTTGTAAAATTATCAACATTTTTTCCTATTTGAATTTATGCAACGTGTACCTGTGCATACAGTCAGCTGATGACAAAAAAGATTTTATTCTAAACAGTTTATCTATGGTATCCTTTTGTGATGCTAAAACCGTCATTTATAGAAAAGGTACAAAGTAAGTAAGTCAGCATGAATGGGCCAGCTCGACCGGGGAAGGACTACCCTCTCACAGAACATCGAAGTGAAATACCAGTATTCTTACTGTTGTGTTTCGTTCGGTGAGTGAGAGTGCCGGGGGCTCAATCATCCTCTTTCCCCCTTCCCGCTTCTTCTCCTTCCGACTTCCTTTCCTAACTTTCGGCAACGCGCAAGTGATGCCTCTGGTGTTGCAGGCGCCTATGGGCTACGGTGACCACTTACCGTCAGGTATGCCGTTGCTTGCTTGCCAAATAAGTAGTATAAAAAAAAAGAATAATAATGATATTCTACCACATACACACAACACCATCTAGCCCAAACTAAGCAGAGCTTGTACTATGGGTACTAGACAATGGATGAACATACATATATACTTTTTTTTTGTAAATACATACATATTATACATAGTAACACCCAGACCAAGACAAACATCCATGTTCACGCACACAAATGTTTGACTTGTGCAGGAGTCGAACCCGCGACCTCAGGCGTGGCAGTCGGTTACACTAACCACTACGCTATCGAGTCGAAACCTCTTTGTTCTTATAAGCATTATCTCCTACTGCTGGGAAAAAGTTTATCCCTTGGACTTCCAAATCACTCTGTTGGTCGATATAACCTGCCATTTCAAAAATCATATTAAGTCCATAATTTAAGCAGTTATCATACGGGATCAGAGGAGAAATGTTAGTGCAAAACACTCCTGCCTACCCGTTAACTACATATATAGGCGAAGATTACATATATAAGAGATATGTTTGACGTGTTCGGAAATCGAACCCGCGACATCAGGCGTGGCAGTCGGTTAAAAAAACAATAATGATGACTGTTCTTGCCGAAAAGTTCTTTAGAATTACTTTATACTAGATATGCCCGCGGTTTCACCCGCGTTTATAATTACTGCGCCGCCCCCGTGGGTCGTAGCATAATATTATATAGCCTATAGCCTTCCTCGATAAATGAGCTATCCAACACGAAAAGATTTTTTAATTCGGAACACTAGTTCCTGAGATTAGCGCGTTCAAACAAACAAACTTTTCAGCTTTATAATCTTATATATAAAATTCTCGTGTCACAATGTTAGTTACCATACTCCTCCGAAACGGCTTGACCGATTTTTATGAAATTTTATATGGATATTTAGTAGGTCTGAGAATCGGCTACTATCTATTTTTCATACCCCTTAGTGATAAAGTAAACATAAAAAAAAGAAAAATTACTTTTGACAGAACGAAGTCTGTCCGGGCAGCTAGTATTAGTATAGATTGTGGTCTTTTAAATTGAAATACCTAAATAAGAGAGCGTGTAACGTTATGGTAGTCAATTCGCTTTAGAGGTGTGGTTGACTTAGGATTTTCATTGAAATTAAAGATGAACAACGCGATCAACAAGCATATAATTTCACTTACAACAGGTGTATAAGAATGGGAGAGGGAGCGCTTAAACCCTCTCCCCAACCGCAGAACCGGGCGCCGGAGGGCGCGAGATGACCTCCAGCCACCCTGAGGTTTGACCTGGGGTGGTGGGCTGCGTGGGCCTGCTCGCCACCCGATCAGCACCAGGTCCGAGAGGCGGCGTGCGTGTTCCCACGAGCACCTCTGGGTCGTGTCTTTGTCTCCCACAGGGGGACAGTGGAGGAAGTATTTTTGTGAAGTGGCCTGCCGTTTCACACGGCGGGCCGGAGCCTCGGCGGGGTCGCGATTGCATGTGAAAGCGATTCGCGCGGCCCCGCCGCCTATGGTTATGGCGAGGAACACCGTGGTAGGTTTAGTCGGTATTACCGGGGTATCTTTTCCCCGGTGAGCCCGACATAACCTCTCCGTCGCCCCGCGGAGAGGTATGCGTCAAAGCATTGCCCCACGTACAAAAAAAAAAGAAAAAAGGTGTATAAGAATAAACAGAACTACAATTATATTCGACTAGATATTTAGTGGTATTTCAGGGCGTGGTTCAAGATGAAGGCTTGTTACGTGTTCCTGGGTAGAATGGACCACTTAACTTCAGTAGGCAGCGCAGCGGAAGGAGGCCGGCACCAGGGCGCGTTGCCAATATATAGCGCCGCCGCTGGGGAGGTGAAGCCGATAGAGGGGCGCCGCGAGCACGGCCGCTCAGCAACGAGCGATCCACGTCACAAGCGGCAAAATTTTCTTCCGCCCCGCGTGGCTGACATCCATGCTACGTCACTTCTTCTCTCTTATCCTTTATTATTCCCAAGTCACTTGGGGTCGGCTTTTCTGGTCTAACCGGATTTGACTGGATATCAGTTTTTACACGAAGCGGCTGCCACCTGACCTCCGCAACCCGAAGGCTAACGATACCCTAAGGCTAGACCAGTGTCAGGATATTAGAGGATACTGACTTTCCCAATAACGGCTGCCATAGATGTTCATGGCAGCCGGGACCGACGGCTTAACGTGCTCTCCGAGGCACGGAGCAGGCGATAATTGTCAATCAATACGCACATAATTTTGAAAAGTCATATAACTTCCGAAAGTCAGAGGTGCGTGACGTGGGTTCGAACCCGAGACCCTCTGCATTGCAGTCTGTTGGTCTCCCCAATGAGCCATCGCTGCTCTATGCTACGTCACTACATACTACATAATATTTCGTTTTTCGAGATTACCTCGGTGTCGCAGTGGCGAGTAAGCGACTGCTGTGCATGAATCTCTGATTCGATTCCCTGATCGAACAAGAATTGCAGAAGAGTCGAAATCGATATATATGAAATGTTCAGTATCAGCGCAGTAGACGGTAATTAGCTTGCTCTTTTTAAGTCTCACCTAATCATCAGTACTGAAATGTTGGTGTTATGCACCTCTGGCTATCTTTTTGGAGATATACAGACGTGAAAGTTTGTAGCATGGTAAGCACACAAAAAAAAAAGTGTATTTTCTAAACTCAGCTGATCTGAATAGGCAGGATCCGATCAGCTGATTATTCTCGCAACGTTGCGTCAATGTTGCCTGCACAAAAAATATCTTTGTGCAATTATACATAGTACGCACTTACGTTTTTAAACGTGGGTTCTGCATAGTTTATTGTACTTTCATGCGAATGCTTTTGTCCGTGGCTTTGCGTTGTCAACGCTACCTCTCCAGAACAGTATCTACTTTTTTTCTGGATGAAAGGTTTTAAGGTAATAAATAAACTGTCCCACAACTGGGCAATGGCCTCTTCTAAATGTAAGATGGGTTATGCCATAGTTCACTACGCTGTCCCAGCGCGGGTTGACAGGCTTCATAATCTTTGAGTACAATACAGTGAACTCTCAGACACGTATGATTGGTCACGATGTTTTCTGTCATCGATTAAGCAGACAATAGTTCATTGAAATTAAACTACTATATACGGAATTTATCGGATTTTATTTTATGATGGCTGCTGAAAAGCAACCGAAACGTCGGGGAAAGTGTAAACTTAAATATAAATAGTTTTAATAAATTAATTAGCTTAAAAATTAGTAAAGTTCAATAGAATCTAGTAGTAGTGTGACAGTTTCAAAATTTTGTAATAAAGTGTAAAATAAATAACGCGATAAAATCCGTGTATAGTAGTTTAATTTCAATGAATAACATTCGAGTAAACAGAAGACAATATTATAGACAATAGATCGTTAAAAAAATATTACGTTTCAACCGGCGCGGCGCGAGAAATGAGCGAGATACCTCAAGATCAGTGTTTAGCAACTTCTCAGTGTGAGAAGGGTTAGGCCATAGCTCAGCACGACGGCTCAGTGCGGGTTGTCACGCATCATAAATCTTAGAGAACATTATGGAGAACTCTTGGACATGCAGTTTTCCTCATGATGTTTTGCTTTTCCGTTAGCGCGAGCTATAATAAAGTAACATTTTACCCGAAGCGACAATCGAACGAGAACATCTCAAGATAAGTTTCAAGCAAAACGTGAACCACAAAATCTTAAATTTACGGAACCCCAACTATCCTTAAACACCAATACAATCAAAAACAACATATACCCACATCATAATAAAGTTCAAATTCCATTAAAACACACAAACGTCCATTTTGCAAAACACACAAAGGAAGGTATGCACGTGCAAAGGCAAAAATTTAAAAAAAACATCAGACATTCAACACATCTGACTATCAGCTGTTTCACTAGCTACCAATAAAAATAAACTCTAATTCATAAAACATATGGTTCAATTTACAATGGACAGCTGGCCATATATTATTGTTCATTGTGTTAGCAAAAAAATAAACTTTAGTGCTTAGACTTAAGGTTGATAATCGGCTGACAATGGTCAGTATTATTATTGTTAAAGTATTGAATATAAAATTGTTTGAAGATCTTTGTTCGTTTATTCAATTTATGAGCTACAGAAGCTTGGCTGTCGAATGTATATTATATACACGACTAGCGAGCCACCCCGGCTTCGCAGGGGTAGAACGAAACCTTAACAAATTATATATCTAAACCTTCCTCATGAATCACTCTGTCTATCGGTGAAAACCGCATGAAAATCCGTTCAGTAGTTTTCGAGTTTATCGCGAACATACAGACGCGGCGGACGGTCGGATACGGTGGACTTTGTTTCATCTATACTAATATTATAAAGCTGAAGAGTTTGTTTGGTTGAAAAGCGCTAACCTCAGGTACTACTGGTTCGATTTGATAAATTATTTTAGTGTTAGATAGCCTATTTATCGAGGAAGGCTATAGGCTATATAACATCACGCTACGACCCACGGGGGCGGCGCAGTAACGGTAAACGCGGGTAAAATCGCGGGAACATCTAGTTATACATATGTAGTGATAGTGATGTAAGTAGTGGTATGTTGACTAGATTTTGCCCGCGGATTCGTTCGCATAAATGTATGCTAGGTTAGTGACAGTACTTTTTCTGGAAGAAAGGTACCCTATGTCCGTTTCTTGTCCCCTGACAACGTGTATGCAAAATTTCATGATGATCGGTCGAGTAGTTAAGGCGTGAAAGCGTGAAAGCGTAACAAACAAACTCACATTCACATTTATAATATTAGTTAGGATTCATGTCTTGTCACAAGGTTTAACCAGAGGTGTATTAATGCTACATTTCGACAGCATTTTTGAGGACTCACATATAGGCAAAATATAATTTTTGCTAATCAGTCATAGTCGCTCATTTAGTCAAGTAATTTTGATGTATTGTTCGTTCCGATCGAATTGTGCTGAACAAAACATTAAAAAATAAATTTTAGGTATCGATTCGCACACCTTTTCCAGATTGGTTCGCTTTGCACTCAAATTACCTGGATGTGTGCGAATCGGAACTCAACTCACTCAAATAAAACTATTTAAAAAGTGTCATGACCATGACCTTTGACCTCTGACCTCAAGGTCACGTAGTATTACTTGAAACATTTTTCTAACTCTAAGAGTTACGACATTTCATTGCTGATTCTCACTTGATAGTGTAAAAGACAAATCCCGCACTAGTATTAATTCCTGTGTCGCGGGGGACTCACGAACATTCAAACAACGGACACAAAGAACACCCAGACTCTGAACAACCATTTGTGTATCACACAACTTTTTGTCCCATGTGGGATTCGAACCCACAACACTCGGCGCAGTGGCAGCGGCGAGGCGACCACTATACGTACAATCCGTATACAGTACTTCTGTTTCAATGTACCCTATGTCCTTTTCTGTACCCCTGACAACTTGTATGCGGAATTTCATGATGATCGGTCGAGTAGTTAAGGCGTTAAAGCGTAATAAAGAAACAAATTCCTATTCGCATTTATAATATTAAGGTAGCATGATATGTTTATAGATTTTTATGCCACTGACTGTACAACCAAATTTACGATCAAGATTAACAAATCTATAAACCCCAGATATAATATTAAAAATTAGTTCTAGTAGACAAACAATTTTTTATTACTTAATATCACTTTATTTATTGATTATTAATTTAGACGGTTTAAGACCAGGTGGTATTCTACGGCTGTCATAACATCAGACCGTAATCCTGATTATGGCATTCATTAGAATTGAAATACAAGATTAGCATATGAATTGCGTAGGCAAACACAAATATAGCTCAATAGCAATAAATTTAAATTTAATTTGTAACCTAAATTAATAAACATTAAATCTGAGAAACGTAAAAAAAAAGTACAGAAAAATTATCTTATCTTTTAGTATATATATTTATTACGGATTAATGTAAAATAGATTTTTATAATTTCATGCATAGATAATATAAATTAACTGCTACTAAAGTCGATGAATATTAATATGTATAATCTTCTACTGTAAATTATGATTAGTTGATAAAATATATGTACGTAATGGGACTATGTGTGATTATACAAGATAGTGTTATTCACCTTGACACGTCTATTTATTTATTATTGATTGATGGTAATATAAAACTGGCCCATTTCTGGCAGTTATATTTAATTATATATGTATAACATTTACAAGTGGTTAGGATTATTTAGTAAGTTGGATGTGTATTCTCTACTAATTGTGAGGCAATGTACCTCACAATTGGGACATTATGCATAAGTAACCATGGGAAAGGGTGTTTGATTATTTATACCACCTCAGATCCATCTAAAAAGGTGGTAGAGAACCAACTGGATTAGAAGTGGCTTGGATGGCTACCTTAATATGTTTATTTGAACTCTTGGCTAACTTTTGGACCCCAGGGCCTAACCATGTTTTTTATGTGAAACAATCATGTGGCTATCCAACTTGCTCAATGCGGAAACACCTATACTCCATTTGGTTAGGTACTTAACTAAAGGTAAACAATCTAGATGTGACTTTTTACACAAAAACATATTAAATAAATAAACTACTGCTTAAACTAATGGTTCAATTGATTTAGTAATTGTTATTGTTGTATTTACATTGATCTTTAGCAGCATTTTATTTTTAAACTAAGTTTTTAGATAGAAAGACACATCAAGATTGTTTACCTTTAGTTAGGTACCTAACCAAATGGAGTATAGAGAGCCACAATACTATTTTTGTTGGTCACTACACTATATGTGTATGTGTGTCTAATAAGTTATTTTAACAAAGCTAGGCCATGCTTACATATATGAAGGTGCAGCCATTAATTTTACTACTTGAAGAAGGTGGCTAGAATCAAAGCAGAAAGGCAAAAAAAAAAATTGCAAATTATGAGAAGTTGTTTTTTTCTATTGATTATTAATAATTAATAGTTTATTGTAAACCTTATTTAGAACCAGTTGTGAACTCAGAACCAAAATTTTAAATTGGAAAATAATTTGAACAAATTCTGAATCCCTTAATTTTTTTATGGTAATATGGTATTTCAAACTATTCAATTATTTATATTAGAAAACTATATTAAGTTTTATGGTAAGTATACCAAAATAAAAGTTACTTCTGTAGGTAATGTAAATATGTACCTCAAAAATGTAATAAATGTTCTACTTCTTTTAAGGGCAATATAATAATAGCTTAGTGTTTCAAACAATTTCATTAGTCTAAAACTCTAAAAAGTGTATCTAGTTTGATGCTATACTAAAATCAAATAATAAAATTTGAAGATAAGACAATTATCTCAGAATACATCTCTTGTGATCTCATCTTTACAAACAAAGAAATCCTTGAAGCCACAGATCTAGGATAAACCATAGATTAGTAGATAAACATTATCAAACTCCATTGCCACACACCCAAAAATAGAGGTTATAACAAGTAAACATAAAGTAGATTCCAATTAGAACCTAATTAGAATATTCTGGTGCGTATTTAGAGTATATTTAACATCACTTACCCGGCACGGAGCTGCCTGTCTGACCCATTTCTCGTTATTTCTCACACCGTTGCGTACACACCAATTCTCACAGATAATTACAATGTTTATACAATATTTAAGCCCTTTCAACACATTTAGGGACTCTAAATATCTCACAACACACACAAACTTGACCTACGACCCGCCCGCAACCATGTTTACTAATTTTATTTAATTAAAACAAGATTGTTAATATTTTGCACGTAACTAATTAAATTTGATTGAATTCGCATAACTGATGTCCTATATTAGTTTTAGATTATTATGGATTGTTATATAATTAATATTGCACGTTATAATATAACAGTATTACGATTAATTAAATTATTTTTATAATATTATCATTAAGGTTCACTATGTTAACTTTGACATGTAACATGTATGTTGCGATAAAAATTGTCGTTCGGATATATGCGAATATTTGCAATAACAGTAAAACTGCCTACGTTCACAATTACAGTTATGATACATAATGAATAACTTCAACAGGATAGAATAATAAACACAAAGATTTACTTATTTGTTTATTAAATATAAAGATAGTAAAGTATTTTAAACATTTCTATTGTTCGGTTTGTGTGTTTTGTTCAATTATTATGTGTATCCAAATAGGTGTAAATGTCATTGTTAGGCCACGTATACACGATGTAAAAATGTTATGTATGAATTACGGTTTTTCCACGACGGTTTGTTGTTTAATATTTATAAATACTAGTTAATTTCTAAGGTTATTTTTCAATCACCATTTACAATTTATATATACAAACGATATTTTAACTATTTCACATTAAATTAGTTGAAAATAGTAGAAGAATAAATCTCGATGTAAGCCTAGCAACACCTAGTACCAACTGTCACATTCACATGTTTGAAAAAACAGACGCGTTATTTTGAAAAACTTCGTTGGTTTGTTTTGAAACTTATATTGCTAAAGATGTCACATAATAATCCAATAAATGAAAAGAAGAAAGCTCTTCTAGCTTATAAGGAGAAGATATTGCAAGACATTCAGTATTATGATAAGAGTATTGAAGATTTTCGCGCCAATCTTAAAACTAGCTACTATGAAGATGAGGACAGGTAAATTAAAGTTGTAATTAAGTAAAATAATAAAATCATTTATTAATTTTTACATGAGTTTCTTATTATTAATCATGTACAGCCAATAGTGCAAATAGTACATTGTAAACTAACTTGTGGTTAGAGAGGTACCAGCAGTAGGTTTAAAAAAACCTGTATTGTAGGTCACCAGGCCACCAATTGTTTGAAAGCTCAACTGTAGTTAGCTTATATATATGGTTGTTAACCATCGGCGATTTCTCGGTGGAGTAAGGAGAAAGCATAGATATCCAATTGCTAAGGTTCTGGAATATTTGTTTTCGTTGTAACTCATGTTTCTTCTACATCAATTATCGAATTAAATTTTTAGCCATCTGAATGTTTTCGTTGTCTCATAGTTCTACTTATATAATATTATCTATTTTAATGTGTACAGCTATTTTATATCTTCATATGTTTTAAGTATAATTCATTTCTTTGAAGATATACTTAATAATATTCAGTAGACCCCTGGTAATCCTATCTCCATTACTATTTTCTCTTTCTATTAACTTTACTAGATGTGCCCGCGGTTTCACCCACGTTTATGATTAATGCGCTGCCCCTGTGGATCGTAGCGTGATGTTATATAGCCTATAGCCTTCCTCGATAAATGAGCTATCCAACACTGAAATAATTTTAACCCAACTAAGTGTCAGTCAATCATAGTTGGAAGTCAACAATTGATAAGCAGGTTGGACTCCAGTACTTTACCTTCTGTTGTGTATGATGGGACAGCTATACTATTCAGTCCTACTGTAAAGGATCTAGGTTTGCTCATTGACTCCAACTTAAATTGGCAATCTCAGGTTACTAGACAGTGTCAGTCAGAGAGTAACTGGAACGCTAGGCAACTTGTATCACTTAAAGAATTTTCTCCCATCTAAGACAAAAATAATGCTTGTGCAGACATTGATCTTTACCTTAATTGACTACGGTGATGTGTGTTACTATGACCTGTATGCAGATCTACTCAATAAATATGACCAACTTCTAAATAACTGCATTCAATTCATCTATAATCTTCATAAATATGACCATATTTCATCTATATATCATAGTTCCACTTTAAAATGGTTACCCATTCGTCAATGCTGTAGTTTGCGTGCTCTTATAGTATTATTTTCTGTGCTAACCTCACCAAATACCCCTACTTATTTAACCTTTTTATATGTTAAAACATGCAAATCTGTTATTTGACAAAATTATTTATTGCTTAAACACTCATATACACATACACACTCCTATATACACATACACACTCCTATATACACATACACACTCCTATATACACATACACACTCCTATATACAGACGCCACACACGCACCACGCACATACATACATACACACACAAACACATACATACACACACAAACACATACTTACACACATACAAACACAAACATACACACTCACAAATATGTCATTATTATACACTGAAACTGTTCCTGTTTACTCATTCACAACTCTCATGTACGCTTTCCACATGTTGACAATCCATACAATGTTATGAAATGGGGGGCCTGGAGATCTATAGTACAGGCTTCGGCTTAGTTTAGACTCCAGATCTCCCACAAATTACGAATTACTGACAATTGATCGTGTCAACTATATACTGTATAACATGATGTAATTTGTGGAGATGAAATAAACATTATTATTATTATTATTATTATTAACCTGCTTTTTCCAATACCTATGTTCTAATCAGGTAAGAAATCTTCGTTCTTCCAATAAACTCCTCTTGCTTTGTCCTGCTCATACTTCTGGTTTCCCTCATTCTTCTTTCTTCGTCCAGTCTGTTATACTGTGGAATGTGCTTCCCCATGAAGTCAGGAATCCTGACTTAGCGACCAGGATGTCCATAAAACGTTATTCTTTCAAGATAAAAGTATGTGCTCTCCTCCTCAACAGTTTATCAAATTCTTCTCATCATTAATACAATGCATATGTATGTATGTATCTATATGAATACATATATATATGGGTATATATTTTATTTAGATTATATTATATGTTTATTGGTATGTATATACCCTGTGTAACAGACATGTGTGGTCATAGTTAAGGGTCACATAATATAGCATAGCCCATGTACAATGGAAAACCGCAAGAATTAAATTTTAATACATTATTTTCACGAAGATATTGAATTTTCTTTTTTATCGACTTATATATAGATCGCGCACTGTACGATGGCCGGTCTGAACATTGCGCGAGTGGCGTCGCAGTTGTAAGTTTTAGGTCTCTTTGGTGACGGGGGGCGGGGGCGGGATGCAATCCGTACTGACTGACAGACTGTACATGCGCAACAATTCGGAGACGCTATGTTCAGTCCGGCCATCATAGATAGCGCGATCTGTATATATTAGCATATTCTAATCGATACGTAAACAATACTACCAGTCATGCACGTGTATTGTTTCTAAGAATTACAAAAGACCTCAGGGTCTTAAACTCGACACGTTTTTGTTTACTTAATAGCCATTGACCATTATAGCTGTGCCCCAGATGTGGATACTGTTACCTATTCAAATAGTTTACAATACAGCTGGTCGTTCTAGCATAGATTGGTGACCCCACAGATGTTGCGAAGTCTTAATGGGGAGATGATGCAACGGACACAACTATGCATCAATGAACAAGGTGGGATATTTGAAAACTGGCTGTAATAAATCATTGAATAAGAACATGTTTATAAAAATTAATAATCATAAAAAGTGTTGGCTAAAAACTGTATGGTGAAGTGATATCAGTGACGTATATGGTACCGGCTTATTCCCGCGCGCTCCAAATCGCCAGACTCTCTTCTATTCTTGTTTTAAAGAACATTACTTTGCCTTTGGCTAATTTCTAAAGGGCGGTAACGTCACAAGCATTAAAAAAAAAAGAGAAACAATGCGGTAATTTTTGTGTCGCGCCGGTCATTTTTCGTAACTAAGAATCAATGACCTTTAGTTGACGATGTATTGTTTTATGCATAAAGTATAAAAAAACAAATTTATAAATAAATAATCCGACAAACGTTTTGCAGGGCAGTGTGCCGGTCTATCGAATTTTTCGGATTATAAAGCACTGCCATAGACCCTCTATAATATCATAATCATTTATTAAATCCATAAGCCAGAATTTTTAAAAAAGGAGTACCTTGTCTGCTGCATATCACAAATCAAAGTAGGTAATAAGATTCCATTTGAACATGTCAAGCACAATAGTGCAATAGTAGTTACAACCTGTTCAATCATGCATTATATTAGTAAAGACTTGCTAAAATAAATTTTATGTAGTGTAATAGGCATGTCAGATTACAAGGGGCACCGGAGTAGACAGGGGCTGGATTACTGGGGGTTCACTGTATTATATTACTATATCTGATCTTTACCAGCTAGGTTTTTACTATCCTTGTAATGGGTGGTGAGCCTTTTGGTGTCTACCAGCCAAATTCCCAGTCAATTACCTGCTATTAAATTTTTTATTTTATTCTGCTATTCTCATCGGCCTCGATGGCGTAGTGGTTAGTGTAACCGACTGCCACGCCCGAGGTCGCGGGTTCGATTCCCGCAAAAGTCGAACATTTGTGTGCATGAACATGGATGTTTGTCTTGGTCTGGGTGTTTCTATGTATAATATGTATATATTTACAAAAAAAAGATATACATGTATGTTTATCCATTGTCTAGAACCCGTAGTACAAGCTCTGCTTAGTTTGGGCTAGATGATGTTGTGTGTATGTGGTAGAATATTATTATTATTATTATTATTTATTATGCATACCATCAGCATACATATATAAACTTGCTACAAAAAGATAAATAAGACGTATTCTGATATGCAAATGCACATTTTGTATAATTCACAATATCAGAAAATTATGTTTTATAAAAAATTCAAGAGAAAATAATTATTGGAAGGAAGAAGTAAAGTTAATGCAAATTTACAGGTGATTTATATCAATATTAAAAATAAGAAATTTTCTTTGTCTGTAAATGTGATAAAATCTGAAATAAAAAATTTAATGATACTTTCATGACAAGAATGCTTCTTTATCTAGAAGTAAAATAGGCTATATAACGTTTCACCACAAGCCATGCAAGGGTAAATTGGTGAAAAATAAATGGCAACAAAATTTATGTATAAAATTTAAATTATACAAGCACTGGATTTATTATGAATAGGTGAGGAATATTCTTCTAGGTTTGCTGACTGGAATGTTGTGAATATTTACAGCGGGCAGTTTCCTGACGTTTTTATATTTTCTAACTGTAAAGCGGATACAATAGAAAAGCATTGTGTCTGAATGGGTTCTGGAGTTTGAAGTTGACCAAGAGATATTATATTTTTTGTCTCTCATCTAAACTGAGATGCCACAGCTGTTACCTAAAGCTTTCAATTACAGACACTATATTATATATTTATATAAAAAATAAGTGATACTAATCCTACTAATATTATAAATGTGGATGTTTGTGAGGATAGATGGATGGATGTTTGTTACTCTTTCAAGCAAAAATGACTGAACGGATTTTGATGAAGCTTTACAGTATTATATTGTTTATACATCAGAATATAGGCTACTAAAAATCTATCTTTTAGTCACCACAAACAATCACTTTTTTTAATAATATTGTCTTCTGTTTACGCGAATATTATTCATTGAAATTAAACTACTATATACGGATTTTATCGCGTTGTTTATTTGACACTTTATTACATAATTTTGAAAACTGTTACACTACTTTTACTTTTAAACTTTACTAATTTTTAAGCTAATTAAATTATTATTAAAACTATTAAATGAGTCTCCCCGTGACCATGGCTGCTGAAAAGCAACCGAAACGTCGAGGAAAGTGTAAAAATAAATTAAATCTAAATAGTTTTAATAATAATTTAATTAGCTTAAAAATTAGTAAAGTTTAATAGTAGTAGTAGTGTAACAATTTTCGAAATATTGTAATAAAGTGTCAAATAAACAACGCGATAAAATCCGTATATAGCAGTTTAATTTCACTTTTTTTAAGTTTTGTAACTTTACATAGAACCTCATCCATAACCCATTCAAAACAATCATACAAAGCTAAAGGAGGCCTGTATACACTCAAGTGTATACAGGCCTCCTTCTCCTCTCTCTCTCCTTCTTATTTTGATACAACAAACCGCTGCAATTCCACACAGGCTATTTCAATAGTTTGTTTAACTGATAACATAAATCTACATTAACGGCACAATCTAGTAATATATATTTATTTCAGCTCAGACCCCGAAGACTACTTCCCAAATGCCGTTGAGGCGGGTCCGGAAGTGATAGAGCTTAAGTTACAGCAAACAATGCTTAAGACCTGTCTCCATGCTACGCAGGAGCTCACAAGTCTGACCATCTTGCAGTCCGAAGTCAACGTACTGGTGCAGGATCCTCAGTTTGAAGGGTACACAACACCTTTTTGTGTTTTCACCAAAAGTATCTTTTTATATTATAAACTACATACTTATCTTTTTATAAGAAGAGAAAAGTCTTATACAGGGTGTCCGGTAATTAATGGATAACCTTGAAATGTCTTATAGTAGAACTGATGGCCATTCAGAAAAAAAATTAAAAAGGATTAAAGAAAAACAAAAGGTGCAATTGCTAGTCATAATTTTGACTGTCTATCTATTAGCATAATTACTGTTTGATAATAAAACAATAAAAAACCGATGGAATTCATTCATTTATGGTCGTAGTGTACAAGAAAGTTAAATATGGTAATTAAAGAAAAAGTATATCTCTGGTGGTACTTAGGATATATTTTTTATCATTTTTCTTTCTGAACGGCCATCGGTTCTTCTGTAAGACATTTCAAGGTTATCCATTAATTACCGGACAACCTGTATGTATTATTATTTTTTACTAGCTGACCAGATAGTCGTTGACCTGTCAATCTATACAAAAATACATTTTACATAATTAAATTCGATATCAAAACGCCAATCAATTTATTTTCATATTAAAATACCATTTAAATTACGACATTTCTCGCGGATTTGTTGCATATTTTCGTTCATACAAACCTTGTGCTAACAATTATGAACACAACGAAAAAAAAAACAGCCGGATCGGTCGAGCCGTTCTTAAGTGATGCTCCGTCATACATGCGGCAATTGATTTTTATTTATATAGATTTCAGCCTGTATCGCTCTGCAGGTTAATGTATAGTCTATTCCAATAGAATTTGAGAAAAAGGTAAACAACTTTTAGTGATTGAAATTAAACTACTATATACGGCTTTTATCGCGTTATTTATTTGACACTTTATTACATAATTTTGAAAACTGTTACACTACTACTTTTGAGACAACTACCATCTTAGTCTCCCCGTGACCATGGCTGCTGAAAAGCAACCGAAACGTCGGGGAAAGCGTAAAATTAAATTAAATCTAAATAGTTTTAATAATAATTCAATAAGCTTAAAAATTAGTAACGTTTAATAGTAGTAGTAGTGTAACAGTTTTCAAAATTATGTAATAAAGTGTCAAATAAATAACGCGATAAAATCCGTATGTAGTAGTTTAATTTCAATGAATAATATTCGCGTAAACAGAAGACAATATAACTTCTAGTGACTTTTATCATAAAATATTCTTCTGTAAAATTAATTTATGGATATTTATCAAAAGAAGGACTTGCATACGGCTTATTGTATTCATTAACTACTTTTCAAACAGAGTTTGAATTTTCTAAATGACTTTATATTTAATTAGGCATCGAATGATTGTTTACATAAAATATTAATTCTATTGGGACAGAGTATCTATAGCTTTTTAATTGTCCCGCCATATTTCCACATATTGATGAGAAAAGTCAATGAGGATTTAATTTTGTGAAATTTTTGTCCATAAATGGAAATTGCGATGTTGATGAATGGTCAATGGGGATTTGTGGACGAAAAATTCATAGATCCTCATTGATGGGGGTACTCAATGGGGATGTGTGGATCAATGCCTTGGTCTACCACCAAGCCGCTTATCACCATCTGGAATGCAGTCTGTGATGATTTGTTTCCAAAGCTCCTTGGGCATGGGTGAAACGTCCCTACCCTATATATTATATGCATGATGTTATTTATTTTCTAATTATTTATCTTTTCTTTACCAGGCAGCGACCTGTAACAGAGCCAGGTATTTGGAAGGAAGTCACAGCAGAGTGCCGGATTGATCTAGTGTCGTTCACCATCACATTCTATATGCACACTCCGGTAAGTACAACACACACATTAACTAGATAATGCTTGATAATTAACACTGCGCCGAGCGTAAGACAGATAATGACAGCTCGTACGGCGCATATTCAGATTGGCGCGCGGCCGCCATAGTCAAATTGTATGGAGGTTTTGAAGTGCTTTTTTGATAAATATGTATCTTTATTGTCAACCAATAACTTAAATATTTGGGACGGACAAATTGTAATATAACTATTTATGTTTCGTTTAAGCTGTAAAATAGGATAGATCTCTACTGTTATAATCTAAAAATCACGTGACACGAGCTTACGTTTTTGCATTTTTCGTGCTAATTTACGTAATTTTGTAGGCGAAAATATTAAATATTTTAAGTTTTTTACACGGAGTAATTGTAAACACATTCATTGTTATGGTAAATGTATATTTTATATTTGTATTAAACAAAAAGTGTTGATTTTATTCACTTAACTGTGACCGTTTGCATTGGCACATTTCGCTCGGCGCAGTCTTAAATATATATCTGTAAAATTTCTACCGAATTATTTACATAGGTTTTTTCGTTTTACACAAAGACAACTCCGGCGCTAGGATTAATTCCTGCTCCGCGGGGGACTTTACAAACATTCAAACAACGGACACAAAGAACACCCAGACTTGGAACAACCATTTGTGGATCACACAAAGTTTTGTCCCGTGGGGGATTCGAACTATGCACTGGGCGCAGTCGCAGTGGTTGGGCCGTAACTAAAACCACTATGACATCCGTGCATTGAAATAGTAAAAGACTATGTAAAAATAATTCGGTCGAAATTTTATATTTTATGCGTAAATTTCATATATGCATATGAAATGAAAATGCTGAGGTGGATGTGCGGCGTAACCAGGCTCGATAAAATCCGCAACGAGTACGTGCGAGGAAGCCTCGGTGTACGCGACATCGCCAACAAGATGCAGAAGAGTAGGCTGAGATGGTATGCTCACGTGAAAAGGACGCCGCCAGACTACGTCGGAAATTTGCCGACCACGCTGGCCCAGTGCGGGTTGGCAGACTTCACATATCTTCGAGAACATTATGGAGAACTCTCAGACGTGCAGGTTTCCTCACGATGTTTTCCTTCACCCAGCCACGTACCCAACAATGGGACAGATTAAGAGGGCTGATATTATTATATATTTCGATGTTACAGGATCGTAAATTCGCGCCGTCAACGTACCGTGGGCTCCAAGTGTCTCTGATCAAGACACCTCATGGGGCCGAACTGCAGAAGTCTGTGCTGCATACCCTCACAAGACCCAGTGATGCTGTCGAAGTAAGTGCCTTCTACTCTATATATTGCTAAATATATATATTAATAAAAATAATATCCTATCACATATACACAACACCATCTAGCCCAAACTAAGCAGAGCTTGTACTATGGGCACTAGACAATGGATAAACATACATATATACTTTTTATTTTAAATACTTACTTCTTATACATATAAACACCCAGACCAAGACAAACATCCATGTTCATACACACAAATGTTTGACTTGTGCGGGAATCGAACCCGCGACCTCGGGCGTGGCAGTCGGTTACACTAACAATTACACCATCGAAGCCAACTATAATATCGCACTCTTAATAAAACAGCGACTTAACTCGAAATTTGAAAGTAAGGTAATTTGAACTCAAATTGTATATGTTAAATCTTCTCTCTTAGCCTTTATTATTCCCAAGTCACTTGGGGTCGGTTTTTTTTATCTGGTCCAACCGGATTTGACTGGATATCAGTTTTTGCACGGAGCGACTGCCACCTGACCTCCGCAACCCGAAGGCTAACGATACCCTAAGGCTAGACCAGTGTCAGGATATTAGAGGGTACTGACTTTCCCAATAACGACTGCCATAGATGTTCATGGCAGCCGGGACCGACGGCTTAACGTGCTCTCCGAGGCACGGAGCAGGCGATAATTGTCAATCAATACGCACATAATTTCGAAAAGTCATATAACTTCCGAAAGTCAAAGGTGCGCGACGTGGGTTCGAACCCGAGACCCTCTGCATTGCAGTCTATTGAACATCTATGGTAGTCGTTATTGGGAAGTCAGCGCGCTATAATATCCTGACACTGGTCTAGCCTAAGTATATCGTTAGCCTTCGGGTTGCGGAGGTCAGGTGGCAGCCGCTCCGTGTAAAAACTGATATCCAGTCAAACCCGGTTAGACCAGAAAAGCCGACCCCAAGTCGACTTGGGAATAATAAAGGCTAGGGAGAAGAAGAATATTGTCTTACATTTACGCGAATGTTATAGGTATATTGAAATTAAACAAATTTATACCGATTTTATCGCGTTATTTATTTTTCTCCCCGTGACCATGGCTGCTGAAAAGCAACCGTAACGTTGGAGAAAGTGTATACATGATTTAAATCTATACTAATATTATAAACATGAATAGTTTGTTTGTTTGGTTGAACGCGCTAATCTCAGGAACTACTGGATCGAATAGAAAATTATTTTAGTGTTGGATAGCCTATTTATCAAGGAAGGCTATAGAACATCGCTGTGACCCACGGGGGCGGCGCAGTTACCATAAACGCGGGTGAAACCGCGGGCACAGCTAGTAGCTTAAATAGGAGTTAAGTTTATCAGTAGTAGGTAGTTAATAGTTTTAAAGTAATGTAATAATAGTGTTTAAAAGTAAACAACGCGATAAACTCTGTATAAAGTAGTTCAATTTAAATTTTATGGGTTTTTAGAGTTCGGGTAAAAACTCTTATACAACAGCTTTGTCCGTCCGTCCGTCCGTCCGTCTGTCTGTCTGTCTGTCTGTCTGTCTGTCTGTCTGTCTGTCTGTCTGTCTGTCTGTCTGTCTGTCTGTCTGTCTGTCTGTCTGTCTGTTATACAACTTTCAACTCAAGAACTGTAAGAGCTAGAGTCTCGCGGTCAACGTCATTCGAGTCGGCATAGTCGATATACCCCCGAAATGACTATGACCTTTGACCTCTGACCTCAAGGTCACGTGATACCATCTTTCAACTCAAGAACCGTAAGAGCTAGAGACTCGCGGTCAGCGCCATTCGACTCAGCATAGTCGATATACCCCCGAAATGACTATGACCTTTGACCTCTGACCTCAAGGTCACATGGTATCACGTGACCTTTGCATATTACTTGAACCACTTTTTCGAACTCTAAGATTGACGGCAATTTATTGCCGATTCTCACTTGTTGTGACTGACATTGTGTTTTCTTCATGTCTGATTGTTTTTTTTATATAAAGTTTACTAGCTATTTGGGTTTCAATTCTTGTTAACCCCTCCAGCTAAGCTGGAATGGTAGTATTAGGAGTGGGTTCACGTCATTAGTGCAATGGGTGGGATTCGAACCCGCGTCCTCTCGATCGCAAGTCCAATGCTTTATAGATTGGGCTAACTTTTAAAATTTGTTCAATTGACAAGCGTAAACCGTTGATCGGATTGTGATGCTGTTTGCGGTGAACAAAAAATAAACAGATATCTTTCTAGCGCTCAAAAAATGACGAAAAGACTTTTGCTTGTCAAAATTACCACACTCCGCCTGATGGTAAGCAGTCGTGTGGTCTAAGAGCAGTGGCCTCCACACCGTTATAGCAGCTGAGGCGATGTTAAGGTCTCTACTTCAACGGTCTGAGAAGGTGCTTTTTCACGACCCGCTTTAAGGACCCAGGATTGAAGGAAGAATGAAACATGTGCCTTGGCATATATACCTAATGTCTGTATTTCAGGTGGTTCGAAGCTACGCAAAGGCATATCGTTCCCGTCGCACGACTTTGGCTCGGTTGGCCAGCAAGTACGCCAACTCGCTGTCCATGGAACCACATGTGAGTAGTCTTCTTTACTCAACATAATACTGCACCGAAGCGCTCATAGCGAGTTGCACTCACTGATCGGTTAACGATTAGCGAGGTTAAGCAACGTTGGGTGCGATCAGTCTATAGATGGGTGTCCGCTTAGTGATATTTCATCTGAGCGTCTCCGTGCTCGGAAGGCATGTAAAAAGTCGGTCCCGGTTGTTGTCAAATTGACAGCAGTCGTTAAGCCATGTCAGAGGCCTACGGGCGGCTTGAACAACTCTTGACAAAAGGCAAACCTAACCTAACCACAAGCCCCTTTCTATCACAGTACCACTCGACAACGAAGCAGGGTTCATCCATATTACCTGGAAGCGTTCAAATCCAGGACGGTACGCTTCCAGCGATCATTTCTCCCACGTACGTGCAAGCTCTGGAATGAACTGCCTGCTTCGGTGTTTCCCGAGCGCTATGATATGTCCTTCTTCAAACGAGGTTTAAAGAGAGTTCTTCTTTCACGGTAGGCAGCGGCTTTGCTGTGTCCTGACATTGCTGAAGTCCATGAGCAGCGGTTACCACTTTCCATCAGGTGGACCACATGCTAGCCTGCCACCGATTGCAAGAAAAAAAAAAAAAAAAAAAAAGAAAAGAAACTGCACCGTTGGCGTATTGGCTTAAGCGGCCCCCCCGAGTGTTGTGGGTTCGATCCCCACATAGTGACACATATTTATATAACAAAGAAAATAATAATAATTTAAATAGTTATTTGTATTATTTTAGCTTTTGAGAGCCTAATTCTTGAAGGTTATAGACCATATAACATCACGCTACGAGCCACGGAGGTAGCAGTAGATATTAATGTGGGTGAAACCGTGGCAAACACCTAGTATACACTAATGTTATATAAGCGAATTTAAGATTGTTTGTCTATTGCATTTTTACTTCTTTTGCGAAATTTCATTGGTCTACACGACTGATCATTATAATATTTCGCATACACGTTGTCAGGGGTACAGAAAAGGATATAGTGTACCTTTCATCCAGAAAAAGGATTGTTCCCGAGGGATAGATATAGATATAACAGTCGCAAGGTGAAGACCTAGGCGAACGTTTCTCTATCTGATCAGAGACGTTCTCGAAATAGGCCAGGTTAAGAGCACCTTAAACCGGCGAGCGTGAGGAATGTGATAAAAGTTAATGAAGCCAGAGAAGTGTGTCAGGATCGTAGCAAATGGAAATCCGTAGTCTCTGCCTACCCCTCTGGGCAACAGGCGTGAATCTATGTATGTATGTACCCGGGATTCGAATTCAAGACCTCATTCACAGCAGTCAAAAAATGCAATCTGTATGTTTACAGGCCGAAGGTGGCTTCGTGTTAAAATGCGCGAACCTGCTAGAAATATTCTGGCGGTTAGACAATAAGTGGTCGCCCGTAGCGCCCTTTCATCACAGAATGAAGTTCGATTTAGAGTATATGGGTAAGTTATTCTGTGCTTAAAATATATAATATTTACACGTATTACGATTTATTCTGTATACCACCACACGTTTTGCCAACTGAGTTTTTTTGTCGTACGAAATTGGGAACGAATCTATGTATATCTGTGTACTGTTTACGTTTGTATACTCTTTAACATTCAGACATACTTTATTTTAAAATAAATCCTGAACTAGGGCTAATGTATGTGTCGCGAGGGGCTTATAAACATCAAAACAACAGACACAAAGAACAACAAACACAATTAATTGTGAGATTCACAAGTAGAGAATCTTTTTTTTTTTTTTTGTGCCGTTTGGAATTCGAACCCACAAAATTCTTAGTAGAGGCACTGGCAAGGCGAAATCATTATCCCGTCCATGTAGTCAACACATTTACTATTAATAGTATATATTTACAGTCACCTGTAATATTCCATGGATACCTTAAGGTCCAAAAGCCTGTGAACACTCGAATTATAATCAATATGAATGAACTAGTTGGCGTTGTTTTATAAAAATTGCAACACGTACGCATTTTAGCTAATAGATGAAATTTATAAGAAATTATAATCTCAACTGAAAAGACAACACGGACAGAATAATGTTTACGTGCGAACAGAATAGCGAGTCATCCAAAGTATCTATAAAATAAACTACCCATACGACCCTACTATAAATTTATAAATTCATTTGTAATTCTTTGCTTGAAACCTTGAAATGTGTTATTTTTTTAAATTAACTTGCAAATATAGATTAAAAATTGTATGAAATAAATTTATCAAAATTGAGTTAGTAAGAAATCTATTTCTTTTTAGAGTTCAAATAAACTCTTATACAACAGCTTTGTCCGTCCGTCCATCTGTGTGTTATTAAAACTTTCAACTCAAGAACCGTAGGAGCTAGAGACTCGCGGTCAACGCCATTCGACTCAGCATATTCGATATACCCCCGAAATGACTATGACCTTTGACCTCTGACATCAAGGTCACGTGGTATCACGTGACCTTTGCATATTACTTGAACCACTTTTTCGAACTCTAAGATTGTTCGGGCCTCCATACACCCGAACCGCCGTGTGCCGTGACGTATGTCATCGAACCGGTTCTCGGCCGCCGCCGGCGTCGCTCCTCCATGTTGCGCGGGGGGGCCCCCACAGACCATACGAGACCTAGGAGCGAACGCACGCTCACCGCGACGCGTTTTTTTATATAATCGTTTTATGTCGCATTAAATATTCAGTCCGCTACTCCTGCGTTATTATTTGTTGAGACTCCTGGGGCTGCTTAGTTTTAGGGCTCGGCACACACAAAGATTTACGGCAATTTATTGCCGATTCTCACTTGTTATTTTGTAGTAGTGCACCGCCATCTATTACGATATAAATAAACTACTTAATAATTCTTTTATCGATTTCCGTTAGATGGCGTCAACTACCGGCTTATACCATTTTAGTTTAGAAATGGGTATGCATTTTTACAGCTCACTGTACATAGTTTCACGGCTATACCTTTGAAGGACCAGGCAGAGTGAAGCATTTCGCTAGCTATATTTTAAGATCCCATGTCATAGGTCAGCCTATTGAAGTCGACGGGGCACATTTGCAGACTCCACAATAAACAATAAAAAATAAATTTATTCAAGTTAGGTTACAAGGTAACACTTATGAATGTCAAAGTTACACTTAATATTTTTTTTCTGTGAATTTCCATATACTGCCTCGTTCAGCAAAGCAAGGTTGTAGAGCTTATGAGAAGAACGGGCAGGAAACTTATGGCCACTCTTTTTAATCGCCGTGCTGGTACCAAGAATTTCTTAACAGAAAAACCCAATATAATTTTGTCCAAATCAGGAATCGAACCCAAAACTTCGTACACAGCAGTCGCATTCAATACTGCTGCGTCACTGACGCATTACTAGCTCACTAATATTCTTACATTTTCTTACCTTCCAGATGAATCCTACATAAAAATAATCACGCAAGCACACAAACAACTTTTAGACCCTTCGATACAAACAGACGAACGCACTTTACTATTATCTAAAATCATCACTACTTGTCTCGAAGCCAGGGGTCCCGTAGACTCCGAGTCTGATCTGGAATCCAGACAGACTGAAATACAGGCAGATATAGAAATTAAAGATAAAGACAGTGAAGTTATGGCTCCACCCAAAAGTTTGCCTAAGAAGACTAAAAAGATTGTTGTTAAGGATAAAAGTGCAAATAAAGTTTTAGCTAAAAATAAAAATACAGATAAAGATTTGATTAAAGATAAAAATTTAGATAAAGATTTGATTAAAGATAAAAATACAGATAATACTAAAGGTAAAAATACAGATAAAGAATTAACAAAAGATAAAAATTCAGACAAAGATTTGACAAAAGACAAAAAAACAAATAACCATCTAGTGAAAGAAAAAGCTGTAGCTAAGAAGCGCACCGTGGATGATGAAAATGTAGAAGCAAACGCTAAAAAGATGAAAACAAACCAAGATGGTCCTAAAAAAGTTTTAAAAGCAAAAGAGAAAAGTGGAGATTTGCAAAAAGATGACAATAAAAAAGCTGAAAACAATAAAAATGTTGCTAATAGTGAAGTAAAACAAAAACCAAAAGGTAAAGAAAATAGTGGTGAATTAAAAAGTATAAACAGTGACAAGAAAACTAATAACAACGCTATTGAAAATGAAGGAATTAAAAAAAAGCTCAACGAAAAAACTGACGTCACTAAAAAAACTAAAACTATCGAAGCACCTGCACAAGTAAATAAGAAAACTAAACTAAATGACAACACTATTACTATAACAAATAAACAGAAGGATAATATTGTTGACGAAAGCAATCAACAAAATAAAGACACCGAAATTACAAAGATGACTAAGAAAAGGAAAATTGATGAAAATATTCAATTAGATATCGTTAATAATGATAATAAAGAAATCAAAAAGCCTAAAGGCAATAAAGATGTTGCAGAAAATAATACAGAAACAGAAGTTACAGTAGCTAAAAAGACTAAAAGCACTGCCAATATTACGAAAAAAGTTAAACAGACTAAAAATAATAATATTCTAGAGAAGAAACCCAAAATTAATACCGTGAACGGTGGTGAAGCTATGAATAAAATAAGCAATATTAATGAAATGAATACAGATATTGCCAAAGAAAACAACAAAAATATAAAAGACAGTGATGTTCCTCCTAAAAAGGTGGATAAGAAAAGTAAAATGTCAATTGCAAACGATAAAAAATTTGATCAGATCACCAAAAAGATAACTGGTAACATTGAAAGTAAAAAAAGCAACACTAAACCTAAAGATCAAGTCCTGAATAATCCAGAGAAAAATATTGCTAATCCAAAAAACGCAGTAACTAAAGATTCTAATGCAAACACAAAAAATGTTGCCAATAACAAAGAAATCGAATCTACGAAAGACAAACTTCTACAAAAGAAAACTATTGCCAGCGCCAAGAATACGGAACCCAAGCTAAATAACAACGACAACAACACCAAAACAACAGAAACAGCAAAAGATAAAAACGCTGGCAACACCAAGGATATTCAAACAGTGAAAAAGGTCATAGAGAAGAATGCTAACAATATTAAAAATAAAGAAAAAATCACTAACATTAATAAAGTTCCAGAGAAAATTATAATAGATGCTAATTCAAATAAACCAGTAAAACTAATTACTAGTAAAGATATAACAAAAGAAAATATAAATAATATCAAACTTACTAAAATTACACTAAAATCCGTGAGAAACATCCACAAATCGCCATCACAGAAAAAAGTACTAAAAATAAAAAATTCTGAAAAGACTGGTAACACTAAGATATCAAGCGGAATTATGTTCACTGGTAGCACTGAAAAAGAAAATGGCGGTAAAGCAGTTTCGAAAATTCCTCAGAAGAAAATGTCACCGAATACCGAAAATATATTGAAGAAAAATATGTTAAGAATAAGTCCTAGTAAGTATTATAATAAGCTGAATGAATGATTGATTGAAGTATTATAATATTAATTTGTGTTAAATATACTAGACCAGTAGTTTTCCCGCGGTTTCACCCGCGTAAGTCCTGTTCCCGTGTGAATATCGGGTTTCACCTCTTTCACCCCCTTAAGGGTGGAATTTCCAAAAATCCTCTCTTAGTGCTCCCCTACACTCTCCAAGGAACATACATGCCAAATTTTACCTTCTTGCGTTCAGTAGTTTCGGCTGTGCGTTGTCTGTCAGTCACTCGGTAACGGAAGAGTTTTATATGTATATATAGATTTGGTCCGCGTCTTCACTTGCGTTAATACATATAAATGTCAACGAAATGGGTGTAGAAACCCAGGATTCAACCTCTTCGTCTTAACTGTAAAAGCATTTAAAATACATGTGACCTTGTGACTCCTATATCTCGGGGGTCTTTTGATCCACAGGGTCCATATTTATCGTCCCAAATATTTAAGTTATTGGTTGACAATAGAGATACATATTTATCAAAAAAGCACTTCAAATCCGCCATACAATTTGACTATGGCGGCCGCGCGCCGATTTGAATATCTAGCTCTGTCATCCAACCGCGTCTTACGCTCGGCGCAGTCATAAGTGATGCTCCGTCATACATGTGGCAATTGATTTTTATTTATATCGATTAAAAATATTTTCTCTTTCTCAGGAAGTCTGCCATCAAAATTCAAGTCTATCTCAAAGGATGCTAGAAATCTAATTAAAAATACCAATATACCCAGTAAGTACATATCCTTACTAATATTATAAACTCGAAAGTAACTCTATCTGTCTGTTACCTATTCACGGCTAAACCACTCCCCAGGACCAACGGCTTTACGTGCTTTCCGAGGCACGGGGTGTCTAACACCGCCAACTTCTTAACTCCGGGCTGCTATTGAGATTTCTTAACAGAAAAACCCAATAACTTTTTCTTGGTCCGACCCGCGATATGTAATATAATATCATCTTATGTTTACGCGAATGTTATACATTGAAATTAAACTATATTATACGGATTTTATCGCGTTGTTTAATAATAATAATAATATTCTACCACATACACACAACACCATCTAGCCCAAACTAAGCAGAGCATGTACTATGGGTACTAGACAATGGATAAACATACATATATACTTTCTTTTTTGTAAATACATACATATTTATACATAGAAACACCCAGACCAAGACAATGTATATCCATGTTCATGCACACAAATGTTTGACTTGTGCGGGAATCGAACCCACGACCTCAGGCGTGGCAGTTGGTTACACTAACCACTACGCCATCGAGTCGTCGTTAATGTAAATTATGTAATTTTAACAGGTTTCCTGTCCACTGAATCACATATTATTATGATACATAACAATATATTTTCTATTGTGTCTATCACTGGACAGCGAATGGGTTAAAATTGTGCAATAATAGTGCTTTAAAAAACAACACGAGAAATTTCGTATAAAGTAGTGCAATTTCATGTATGACATGTAATATTATATTTTATTAGCGATAGCCTAGTGAAGACTGTTGGATTGCTAAACAGAGGTATCAAGTTCAACCCCAAGACAATGACTTTTTATGTGCGTATTAAATAGTTAAATATAATATATATAACAGCTGCGATAGCTCAGTGGGGAGACCAACAGACTGCAATGCATAGGGTCTCGGGTTCGAACCCACGTCGCGCACCTCTGACTTTCGGAAGTTATATGACTTTTCGAAATTATGTGCGTATTGATTAACAATTATCGCCTGCTCCGTGCCTCGGAGAGCACGTTAAGCCGTCGGTCCCGGCTGCCATGAACATCTATGGCAGTCGTTATTGGGAAGTCAGTACCCTATAATATCCTGACACTGGTCTAGCCTTAGGGTATCGTTAGCCTTCGGGTTGCGGAGGTCAGGTGGCAGCCGCTCCGTGTAAAAACTGATATCCAGTCAAATCCGGTTAGACTAGAAAAGCCGACCCCAAGTGACTTGGGAATAATAAAGGCTAGGGAGAAGAAGATTAAATAGTTAAATATAGCTCTATGTATAAACTGTCCCACTGCTGGGCACTGGCCTTTTCTCAGTGTGAGAAGTTAGGCCATAGTTTACCACGCTGGCACAATGCGGTTTGACAGACTTCACATAACTTTCAGAAAATTATGTAGAACGCAGACATGCAGGTTTCCTCACGATGTTTTCCTTCACCGTTAAAGCGAGCGATATTTAACTATTTAATACGCACATAACTTTGAAAAGTCTGAGATGTGTGCTATAGGATCGAACTCGAGACCTCTGCGTGGCCGTCCAAAGATCTCCCAATTAATAAAATAAATAAATAATTAAAAAATCTATTAAAAGGCGTTTATTTTCTTGTTATAGATTTAAGGAAATCTGGAAGTTTATTCAATATTATGTGTGTGGATATGTAACTAATATTTCAAAGAAGTACTTGGTATAATATTGACATAAATTTATAGTTGTTTCTAGTATAGTATCATTTATGTAGTGATGTAGAAGATTTACTAATGATAATCATAAAATATATTGTCATAATTTACATTGGCATAACTAAATTCAGCATAATGATCATCACACATAACATTTTTAGGCATAAATGTTTTGTCATACTGTTTATTGCTATAAAAACTATTAGAATAATAATAATGAAGCATAATGTTATATACGCATAATGATACATACATAGATTAACGCCTATTTCCCAGAGGGGTAGACAGAGACTACGGATTTCCATTTGCTACGATCCTGACACACTTCTCGGGCTTCATTCACTTTCATCACATTCCTCATACACGCTCGCTGGTTTAAGGTGCTCTTAACTTGGCCTTTGTCCAGAATGTCTCCGATCTGATCGAGAAACGTTCGCCTAGGTTTTTCCCTTGCGACTGTTCCATGCACACTAGCCAGATAAACTTTCTTAGTCAGTCTTTTCTCGTCCATTCTTTCTACATGCCCAAACCAGCTTAACATACCCTTTTCTATTCTCGTCACTATATCCACTTTCATGCTGCATCTCTCTCATCACACTATTCCTTATTCTATCTTTCAGAGTCACACCACATACATATATTGCTCAGCGCTCTCATTTCTACAGAATTTATTCTGCTCTCATGCTTCTTTTGCCATACCCAACTTTTACTTCCATGCATACGTGTAGGCACTAATAGTCATCTGGGAAACAGGCGTATGTATGTATATTTTTGCCCGACCTAAGTATTGAAACCAAGGACTCGGTTACGATTCGCTATCAATGCAGTGAAAGTACTGGTTTGCCGAGAATTTTATAAACAACATTGGGTTCATTCTACAATCTGAACATTTCTACAAAGGTTTACACTGTATAAGCTTTTGACTATCGAGTGAACCAAAATTTTAAGTTAATAAAAGCTTTTAAAACCTTTGACTGTGGAATGTACCCATAGATGTTCATAGAAATCTCAGAAAACCATTATCAAAAATTCCTCTTGGCATATTATATCAACGAATTAAAAATGTTTATTACAATTGTTGAATGTTATACGCCGTATGGTAAAACACGTAGAAATCACTCAACTGACCACCATGCAAGCAAATGTAACTTGTATTGTATACTCATGTTTCACAAAATAAATTATATTTATCTGTAATAACATGTTTTCTACTTCAGGGTTGATGAAGAAATTGGTGCCAAAAACTTCACAATGATTCTCAAGCTACTGCGCTGTTAAGTTCCGAATTGATAAGAGGCGTTAAGATATTTATGTAAAAGTACGCTGGCGTTAAATATAAGATACTAGCGACTCGCCCCGGCTTCGCACGGGTAGCACACCTTAACAAATTATACACTTAAACCTTCTTGTGAATCACTCTGTCTATTGGTGAAAACCGCATGAAAATCTGTTGAGTAGTTTTTGAGTTTATCGTGAACAGACAGACGAGGCGGAGAACTATATAACTGTAGATGCTATTTGCGACATACTGCAGTAAAATAATGTTTGTTAAGAAATCTTTTACTAACTACACATCACTGACTACACATAAAAATATTTTGTAAGATAAACTATTTGTAAAATATATTTGTATGGTGTGTTTGTTACAGTGAGTGAACGGAGAGATTGTATGTATGTTTGATTAATAATAAATAATGTAATTATGTACAACTTTGTTTTTTTTAATTTCGCTCTATTCTATAAATACTCAGTGTAAGGGACGGCGTACCGAAAATTTTAGCAATACGTCTTTCTATAGGTACTTATCTCGACGCAAACTTCTATTTATCATAATAACGCAAAATTAAGATTTTATATTGATTAACATTATCTATTTCGCGGTACGCAATGGATTGCTACCAACACAACGCACCGCTCGCGCCGCCGGGCATGACCTCTGCGCACGCGCAGAAATAGCTGATCTGTTTAAGTAACGACGATTTAAATGCATTGCTGTATTTTAAGAAATTGGATGGTTTATGCATTGTGTTATGATTAATAGACTGAAAAATGAACAATGGCAGAAATAAATGTTACTTTTCCTGAAGAAAATTCCAACGGCTTTTCACTTAGAATAATAATCTAAATCTACTATTTCAGTATTCGGTACACCGTCCCTTACAGCCAGTATATATCGGTGAGGTCTCGGCTTGAGACCTCTGATATTATGCCCCGGAATCGAACCCGAGACTATTGGGTTTGATTCCCGAGCTTAGTGTTAACATTCTAGTAACAGTATGGAGTCTGAAACTATGCTTGATAGACGGTGTTTCAATGGTCACGACATTACTGGTAGTCAAATAAAGTAGGCGAACTTTCACATCTATACTAATATTATAAAGCTGAAAAGTTTGTTTGTTTGGTTGAACGCGCTAATCTCAGGAACTACTGGTTCGAATTGGGAAATTCTTTCAGTGTTGGACAGCCCATTTATCGAGGAAGGATATAGGCTATATCCATAAATGAAAAATGTTGCAAAAACGGGGAAAATTCTCTAATGTGAAGCAGACGAAGTTGCGCGGGTCAGCTAGCTTATAATAACGACTAGATTTGGACCGCGGCTTCGCTCGCGTCGTCGTAGGTCATGTCAATTTTCCATCCCTCGGCAACAGTTTTTTTTTATAAATCATATTCTATGTCCTTTTCTGTACACCGAACAACGTGTATGCGAAATTTCACGATGATCGGTCGAGTAGTTAAGACGTGAAAGCGTAACAAATAAACTCACATTCGCATTTATAATATTAGTTAGGATTACTGGGATGTACCTACTTAATTATTAATTACTAGCTTTTGCCTTCGATTACGTACGCGTCGCATTTAAACGTAGGTACCTATCTATATTTTTACTTCTAGCATGTAACAAGAAGCTGATCTACACATATAATTCTCAATTACTAGATGGTGTATCAAGATGAAACGCACCAGATTTTAAGTTAGACCTCCAGCAATACAACTGTGAAAACCACATTAAATTTCGTGCTATATTTTTGCGTGACGCGCTTACAAACATACAGACAGACAGACAGACACAAAATCTAAAAATTATTGTTTTGACTTCTAGCTCTCATAAAATCTCATTACATAACTTTTCTTAAATATCTCCTATGTACAGATCAGGGATATTACGGATGCAGCTTTTTTATATCCGCGGTTACGGATATTTGAACGGTCACATGTGCGGATGCGGATGTCCATATCGGTGCGGATGCTCTGCAATATCGGTGCGAATATTCGCAACATCTCTAGTATCAACATCGATCAGTTACAATTTTCTTACATGTATTTTTATTACCAAGATACATTTAAAATATAATATTGGCTTCTGTTTACGCGAATATTATTCATTGAAATTATACTACTATATACGGATTTTAAACTACAGCTAGACTTCATGATACTCTGAGCTCAATCTGCGTAAATAGAAACACCAATGATTAAATTATGTTCGGGTACTTTGAAATAACTACACTGGAACATTGAGACAACCACCATCTTAGTCTCCCCGTGACCATGGCTGAAAAGCAACCGAAATGTCGGCCAAAGTGTAAACTTAAATATAAATAGTTTTAATAATTTAATTAGCTTAAAAATGAGTAAAGTTTAATAGTAGTAGTTTCTAGATTATGTAAAATGTGTCAAATAAACAACGCGATAAAATCCGTATATAGTAGTTTAATTTAACATTTAAAAATATTATTAATTATACCACTAATTAATATATTATAAACGTATTAAAAAAGACAAAACTATTATAAAAATACTAATAATCTATCTGTTTATATGTATAGATTTTAAAATACTATACTATTTTTTATACAAATGTATTTAATAAAAATATATAGAAATACATTGTCGCTTATTCTACTCATACAAATGTAATTCAGGCACATAAAAATCATTCAAAATTATAAAAAAAAAATTATAATAACCATAATCAAAATCAAAATAACCATGAAAATTACATAGAAAAATCATTTGAAAAAGGAAGTACAAAAATTATAATATTATTTATCTACGCATAAAATACGTTAAAATTAAATCACAAAAACTAATTGTCACAAAACTAAAAAGATAATTGTAATCTATTTCTAGGAATCCCACAAGAATATTCTATCATATATTAATTTCTTAAAAATAAATATAATTTTAACATAATCGTCAAATTAATCAATCTTAAAATACAAAAAGAAATTATACAAAGGTCAAAATGTTTAGTTTTCGTTCGAAAACTTAAAATGGCTCATTAAACGGATAATTCTTGTGTGTATCCCCCATTCTGAAATAAAAATTAATATTAATAAAAAAACATCTATGGCAGTCGTTATTGGGAGAGTGTCGACACAAAAGATCCCACTGGATCGAAGTGTCGTCGGTCTGCACTGACTGGCTCCCACATACATACCCTTTAAATGTGAAAGTCCTTCTGCCCTTATTCAGGGCATGTAGAGCGTCTATTTCATGTTGCTTCAGCTCGAAGGTGAGGGCTTGTAGGACATCCCACAGGTGACCAGCGCTCGAAGCCTTCACTACCACGTTACGTCCTGATTGGATCTGGTATCTGTTAACAAATTATGATGTTTATCTAAATTTTACAAATCTTTGTTCAATCTATCCTTTTTTTTAAATGCAACTGCCTCGGTAGGCATAATTCTTGTGTCGCGGGGGACTTTACAAACATTCAAACATCGGACAAAAAGAACATCCATTTGTGGATCACACAATTATTTTTCCGTGTGGGATTGGAACTCACAGCCACTTAGACAGTCAGTAGTTAGTGCAGTCTGGATGTTTTATAAATCGTAAACCACAATCTAGTTTGAGATTCTTAGAGCGGGGCAAACCGCGAAGTTATATAATTTAATTTGTTAATTTACACGAAATTTTCGCGGTTTCGCACGCGCTACTCTAGATTTTTTGAATTATCGAATAAGCTCATAGAAAGTTAATATTTGAATGTTGACCACTCGATGACTACTTATTTAAATACTTAGACATACAGCACTTTTAAAAATAAGTCGCTTAAATGTTCGTGTAATGTAGTTTAATTTCAACATTTCCTGTATCAAGAAACAAATCGTTTTAACAACGAACAGTTACATTTTGACATATCTTTCATAGAATATAAATCAAAATCAAATCAGAATCAAAATTAACTGACCGTAACTAAAACGACTCGATTCTTGAATATAGGCACTGGGTCTGAGTTTTCTTACCTCACTAACAGTTGAGCAGCAGTCACGTTTAATCCAGAAGCCATGACCTTCACCATAGGGTCATCTATGATCGCATCCGTCGAGTTCTTGAAAGCCGCTGGTGTCCCTTTCGACCCCAGTACACCGAAACAGCTGAGAGTGATGTTACGTTCAGTGCAGAAGGTTTGCAGCCGTTGTTGGGATAAATATGGATGACATTCCACCTATAAGAGAAATATTTCTAGTAATTATTAAGCTTTAAGTAAGATAGCCTACTGGAAGATCGTTGGACTGCCACGCAGAGGGCTCGTTACAATCCCAAGGCACGCACCTCGGTTTTTTCGAAGTTATGTGCGTAATAAGTAATTATTGTTCGCTTTACCGGTGCAGCAAAATATCGTAAGGAAACCTGCATGTCTCTGGCTCTGTCGAAGATATGTGAAGTCTGTCAACCCGCACTGGGCTAGCGTGGTGGACTATGGTCTAACTTATCTCACACTGACAAGAGGTCCATGCCCAGCAGTGGGTAAGTTTAATACAGGGCTGTTATTATTGTTACGTGCTGGGTTCAACGGATAAGAATGTAAACAATATTACCGACTAAAACATGTTTTAAGCAAACACACAATTGAATTTAAAATACAACAAACACTATACTACACTTTTCCACTGTAACTGCTTCAAACTCCGTAGTATTTCCGCTTCCGTTCGCTTCGATGAACACTTGACCGCTTACGATTGTAAACTGATTCGGCGGTGCGCGTGCGCTCTATTTATACGCGAGTAAAGCGTTTCTAGAGTTTTCTAGTAACGCCATACCCGGTATGTAAACAGTAAGAAGATTCGAGAATGTGGCAGCGTTCTCTCTACGCTTCGCGTACTCATACTACGTAGTTCCGTAAGATGTCAATAGATGGCGGGGTAATGAATTATTAGACTGAACTGACGAGTCTTCCCCACAATGCCGAGAGATGGAACTGGGCGCAACATTATTATTATATTTATTATTTATTATAATAGTAACGTTACCCAGACTAAACACTATAAATAATTTAGATAACTATTCAAGAATAAATAACATACAAGCGTTTTATGCATGCTTACATGCGATGCACGATACACGTTATGGCGTAACCGAGGTAGAGATACGCAACACATTTTTCTTAGAGTAATATAATAATAATAATATAATATTCTGCCACATACACACAACACCATCTAGCCCAAACTAAGCAGAGCTTGTACTATGGGTACAAGACAATGGATAAACATACATATATACTTTTTTTTTGTAAATATATACATAGAAACACCCAGACCAAGACAAACATCCATGTTTATGCACACAAATGTTTGACTTGTGCGGGGATCGAACCCGCGATCTCAGGCGTGGCAGTCGCTTACACTAACCACTACACCATCGAGGCCGAGTAGTATTTAACTGTCCCTCAATTTTTTGCCTTTGTTCCACCAAAAATACTAATTGCACACCAAAATATGCTTACTAAAATATTTTAAAGAGATCAAACTAAGTCGACGGAGCCCCGCTGAGTGGGGCTCCTATTTTTGGGTGGGTTTAAGAAGGAACCTAACATAACCTAACCCTTTCGAGACAGAATGCAGTGATTTGAGGCGTATAGGTGCTCGTTATGATATATTTTAGTAAGCATATTTTGCGGTGCAATTAGTATTTTTGGTGGTCATTATATTTAATCTCTTTTTCTTATATTCCTTATTTTGGAACGAATTTTGATACTGAAGACAATTTTTTTTTCATTGCTAATTGCTTTTTTCGTGCTACTGGACTTTGACAATGAGGCCAGTCTCTATAATAACAATAATAATAATTGATTGTTCCAAACAGCCACAATACGATCACATAAATACAATAAAACAATTTTTGTATAGAACTGTTGCATTGAACTCTGGTACTCAAGATAAGATTAAACTTGTGTTATGGGTACCCATGGGGTAGAGCGAGAAGAATGGGGCGTTAAAAAGCAACTTTAGAAAGTTGAAGGGCAAATTAAAAAAAATTGAATTATTATTTATTTAACATGAATCCAAAGCAGAATTTACGTGTAGTGAAAACTTTGACAAAAGAATGCTGAAAGATAATCTCGTTTTACCCTGATTAAGAGCTAGAGCCGGTGTTGTGTAAGGAATAAAGGTTGCACATCTCCTGTGTAAGGTTAGTCTCCGTTAAAATTGGCCGCCATGACCGAAATTCGGTCAGGAGAACTGTCAAACAGTATACAAAGCATATAACCTGGTTGACTACTGGCTTAATCTTTCCCTTCTCGAGTATTCTTTGGATCTGCTGCGAGTTAAAGTTGCTGACTCCAAGGTTCTTCACCAGGCCCTTGGCGACCAGTTTCTCCATGCCGAACCATGCGTCTAAGTAGTCGTATTTGGAGAATTGGAGGACTGATGCTATTTTAGGGACTGGGTCACCGCCTTCCTGTAAAAGATGATTTTATTTGGTTAGTGATAGCCAAGTGGATGAAATACGACATTATTCATTATTTTATGAAATTTATAGAAATTTTAGGCCAGTGTTTAATACATAATTTTTTTGTAATAAGTTTTCTGCGCTTTATCTTCCTATAAACTTAAAACTAAGTATGTCAGCTCAGTAGGGAGACCAACAGACTGCTATGCAGAGGGTCTCGGGTTCGAATCCACGTCGCGCACCTCTGACTTTCGGAAGTTATATGACTTTTCAAAATTATCTGCGTATTGATTGACAATTATCGCCTGCTCCGTGCCTCGGAGAGCACGTTAAGCCGTCGGTCCCGGCTGCCATGAACATCTATGGCAGTCGTTATTGGGAGAGTGTGGACACAAAAGATCCCACTGGGTCGAAGTGTCGCCGGTCTGCACTGACTGGCCCCCACATAAGATACATACATACATGTCATATCTCAAATCCTGCGCACGCGCAAAATGTTTAAAAAGAGGTAAGTACAAATGTTTCTCTTCACGTATAAATATACAGGTTAAATGAAAAAAACTAAAAAGTAATAAGCTTGCATTAGTGTCTACTTTACTTAACATCTTCTGACTTACAATCTTCTACAAACACAATAATTTTCAAAAACTTATTAAGTTTAAAATTGAATGCCTGCCGCCTCCCGCACAATGCCTTCTGCCGCAGTGTATTGTTTGTTAATTTTATTTTTGGTGGATTTATTTTAAACTCAAATATTTAAGACCAAAGAATATCTAGTAAATTTCTTAACAGGAAAACATAATAACACATAAATATTGTATTAATATTTATAATACGTTGAAAATAAATACGGATTCTATCGTGTCGTTTATTTTAATCACTTATTAAATTATTTTGAAAGTATTTTAAAGAAAAAGTCGTTAAAGTTGCTTGTACCAAATACAACACTGCGGCAGGCGCCAAGGGCTACGGTGCAACATTGCAGTCTGTTGGGAGACCAACAGACTGCAATACAGAGGGTAGAACCCACGTCGCGCACCTCTGACTTTCGGAAGTTATATGACTTTTCGTAATTATGTGCGTATTGATTGACAATTATCGCCTGGTCCGTGCCTCGGAGAGCACGTTAAGCCGTCGGTCCCGGCTGCCATGAACATCTATGGCATTTGTTATTGGGTGAGTGTCGACACAAAAGATCTCACTGGGTCGAAGTGTCGCCGGTCTGCACTGACTGGCCCCACATAAGATACATAAGGTGTTTGAGGTACCTACATCCCGCACAAATTTGCAGAAATTTGCTGCCACGGTCAAGGCTTTAAATATTCTAAATGAAGTTTCTCGACGTTTAGATATTTATGATTGTTCTTTGGTGGAATTTTAAAGGGTGGCACTGGATTATATTAGCTATATTTAGTACAATAATATAATAGCTTTGTTGCTGCATTACTGCATTGGGTCTGTAACCTGTAATAACAATGTGTGCTGGATAAATAAATAAATAAAAATTATTATACTAATATTGTTAAACTTTACTAATGTTACCTACGATCGACAGTCACTAAACCCTACCACTGAACCAACAGTGGGGTAAATAAATGCACTTACTTTGAAAGACATAGGGTTGTGTATCATGAGCAGGTCGAAGTATTCTAGACCCATAGCCTCGAGGGAGGCCCTGCAGGCCGGCTCCACCAGGTCAGGGTGATGGAACGTACTCCAGAGCTTAGACATGATGTACAGATCCTCACTGGGAAGAGAAAACATGTATATTTAGGTATGAACGTTAAAAACAAACAAGTATTGCCATTCAACATGGCAACACCGCCAGTCTTCTGGGCACGTTGCCGATGCGTAGGAATATTATGACGATTTTTAATTTTGTTGTTTTATTATTCTCTTTAGTTTATATTACTTGTAAATAATTAATTATTTAATTATGTGATTGTTCGGTTATTAATGTTATCTTAAAGTTAATTAAGTAGTTAGTGGAAAAAAGGTAAAAATAAAATTACAATCAATTTATTTCTGATTCGTTTAAAATTTATGGTACGTGACTTATACATTTATAGTACGTGACTTATAAATTTATGGTACGTGACTTATAAATTTATAGTACGTGACTTATAAATTTATGGTACGTGACTTATAAATTTATAGTATGTGACTTATAAATTTATGGTACATGACTTATAAAAATAGTGGTGATACGTCGTACTCAACAAATAAGATATTAATATTTTGAGTAGATTTTTGCGGAATCTGTTTGTACAATATTTATCTAAAACTCCGAGAAAATATTCACTTGTCAGCTTAATCGAGCCGTAATGGCGAAAGCTTTTGGTTTTTAAAGCAATTTGTTATTTATGTAAATATATCTTTTGACTAATTTAAAATGCGTCGTTGCTTCGAACTCAGCCAATACATAAAATGTACATACATACATACATAGATTCACGCCTGTTTCCCAGAGGGGTAGGCAGAGACTACGGATTTCCATTTGCTACGATCCTGACACACTTCTCTGGCTTCATTCACTTTCATCACATTCCTCATACACGCCCGTCGGTTCAAGGTGCTCTTAACCTGGCCTTTGTCCAGAACGCCTCCGATCTGATCAAGAAACGTTCGCCTAGGTCTTCCTCTTGCGACTGTTCCATTCACACTAGCCTTATAAACTTTCTTAGTCAGTCTTTCCTCGTCCATTCTTTCTACATGCCCAAACCAGCTTAACATACCCTTTTCTATTCTTGTCACTATATCAACTTTCATGCCGCATCTCTCTCTAATCACACTATTCCTTATTCTATCTTTCAGAGTCACACCACATATATTTCTCAGCGCTCTCATTTCTACAGCATTTATTCTGCTCTCATGCTTCTTTTGCCATACCCAACTTTCACTTCCATACATAAGTGTGGGCACTAATAGTCCTCTATGAACAGCCAAACGTGCCTTTTCGGAAACATTTCGACTGTTCATAAAAGCGCGTAGAGCTCCATTCACTTTGTTTCCCGCAATCGTTCTCCTTTCAATATCTCCCTCATGTTTACCATCCCTTGTAAACAAAGTACCCAAATATACAAACTCTTTCACTTGCTCCACTTTTTCTCCATCAATCATAATATTACACATCGTCACGCACTCTTCCTTTTCAAATACCATTACTTTCGTCTTGCTTACATTTATTTTCATTCCTTTACTCTCAAAAGCACCATGCATAATAGTTACCATCGCCTGCAACTCTTCTGCCGATGACGCAAGTATTACTTGGTCATCGGCATAAAGAAGACATTTGACAAGTAACTCATTCATTCTTAATCCCCATTCACAATCTTTTAAATCTTTTAAACAATTGTCCATGTATAGGTTAAACAGCCAAGGCGACGCTACACATCCTTGTCTAACACCTTTTTCGATGCTAAACCATTCTGTGTAGGTCCCATTTATCCTAACACAAGCTCTGGAATCATCATAAAGAGATTTCAGAGCTAAATATACAGACACATAAAATGTTTTACGTGAAATACAGATTTCTGTTTATATGATGTCAATACCACAAGCACATGTTCAGCAATTAGACCAGAGGTTACCAGACTCTTTTTGTAATAGACCACTTTCAAAATTTAGAGTCGCTGAGCTTCTTAAAATATTATCTGCCTACATTGACAACTCGATGGCGTAGTGGTTAGTGTAACCGACTGCCACGCCTAAGGTCGCGGGTTCGATTCCCGCACAGGTCAAACATTTGTGTGCGTGAACATGGATGTTTGTCTCGGTCTGGGTGTTTCTATGTATAATATGTATGTATTTACAAAAAAAAAAAGTATATATGTATGTTTATCCATTGTCTAGTACCCATAGTACAAGCTCTGCTTAGTTTGGGCTAGATGGTGTTGTGTGTATGTGGTAGAATATTATTATTATTATTATATTGATAGGTGAAGTCAAGCCAACATTTTACTTCTACACTATCGCAAGCAAATAAATTTTCGTGGACCTCCACTTACGAATTGTGGACGCCATTTTTTTGACACGCCAACGTAGTCCCCCATCGGGTCTCCTGTGGACCCCTGGGGGTCCACCTGGACCACTTTGGCAACTAATGAATTAGACATTCAAACGATTTCTAGAAATCATATTTACAAAGATCTTAACTAGATCAACGAAATTAAATCTGGATTGTGTGGAAATATATGTCAGCCAAATTAAAATTTAGGTATACTAACACAAGATTTAATATTAGCTTATGATATAGCTAAAATAAGTAATTAACGGTGTAAGAGCGACTAAAAAGAATTGAGTTATTGCCTGAGTACCCCGATCTCCGAGGCTCCCGTGCCGAAGAACCCCAAATACGATCAATATGACTACATCTCTGTTTCTATTGCCTAAAAACTGCTTAAATAAAATACATAAGACGAAAGTAGTTTATTTCCGAAAAGGCACGTTTGGCTGTTCATAGAGGACTATTAGTGCCCACACTTATCTATGGAAGTGAAAGTTGGGTATGGCAAAAGAAGCATGAGAGCAGAATAAACGCTGTAGAAATGAGAGCGCTGAGAAATATATGTGGTGTGACTCTGAAAGATAGAATAAGGAATAGTGTGATTAGAGGGAGATGCGGCATGAAAGTGGATATAGTGACAAGAATAGAAAAGGGTATGTTAAGCTGGTTTGGGCATGTAGAAATAATGGACGAGGAAAGACTAAGAAAGTTTATAAGGCTAGTGTGAATGGAACAGTCGCAAGAGGAATACCTAGGCGAACGTTTCTTGATCAGATCGGAGGCGTTCTGGACAAAGGCCAGGTTAAGAGCACCTTGAACCGACGGGCGTGTATGAGGAATATTATGAAAGTGAATGAAGCCAGAGAAGTGTGTCAGGATCGTAGCAAATGGAAATCCGTAGTCTCTGCCTACCCCTCTGGGAAATAGGCGTTAATCTATGTATGTATGTATGTAGTTTATTTGAAATTTAATTACACTTTGAATAAAATAATAATAATAATGTTTATTTACGAAATAGTGATTGTAGTACAAAATGAAAATTATACATGATAGGTGCCACAACTATTTTACGTACAATTCAGTGGGTGAAGTTCTGCTACCCTTGATAGGTTAGTTATTAACTTGTAGTAAGGAATAACAGTCCTCTTCCCACTGTGTCCCAATTACAATTACAATAATTTACCAAAGTATAAACATGTGATTACAATTTAAACTACAATAAAAGGTTTAACATATTTTAAATAACTCATGCAGTGAAAAAATTATTGTCTATAGTGTGTATTAATGTATAATATGTATGGGTAGTGTGCGCGCGTGGGCGTGTGCGTGCGTGCGTTCGTGCGTGCGTGCGTGCGTGCGTGCGTGCGTGCGTACGTTTCATCGTAGGATTTGTTTTGGAGATATGATCGGACACTATTTTTACATATAAAGTGTGATGAACCATAATAATGTCCTCCAGACCGATTTCGGTCACGGCGGCCAATCTTAACGGAGACTGGCCATCTGCGCAGGAGATTTTATAGTGCACAAGCGTGTGCGCAAACACAAGTGCACTCTCTGTTCCCTAACTCTCATGATCCGATGGGACGGTAATCCGACACGACCGGAGAGAGATCAGGCGCAGGACCAACGGCTTTACGTTGTTTCCGAGGCACGGGGGTGTCCAACACCGCCAACTTCCTAACTCCGGCTGTTATTGCGACTTCTTAACAGAAAACCCAATAACTTTTTGTTGGCCCGACCCGGGATTCGAACCCGAGACTTCATGCACAGCAGTCGCATTCACTACCGCTGCACCACGGAGTCATATACCGCACATGTTAAATTATTTTATTATATAGATAGGGGGCCAAGTAAGTAAGCAGCGATAGTTCAGTGGGGAAACTAACAGACTGCAATGCTAAGCAATGCAGAGGGTCTCGGGTTCGAACCCACATCGCGCACCTCTGACTTTCGGAAGATATATGACTTTTCGAAATTATGTGCGTATTGATTGACAATTATCCCCTACTCCGTGCCTCGGATAACACGTTAAGCAGACGTTATTGGGAAAGTCAGTACCCTCTAATATCCTGACACTGGTCTAGCCTTATGGTATCGTTAGCCTTCGGGTTGCGGAGGTCAGGTGGCAGCCGCTCCGTGTAAAAACTGATATCCAGTCAAATCCGGTTAGACCAGAAAAGCCGACCCCAAGTGACTTGGGAATAATAGAGGCTAAGAGAGAGGACGAGATAGCCAGCGGAGAGGCCAAGTCATAAGAGAAACGCTTAGTAAAAGTTGTTCGCGGTTGAGGAATAAGGCAAATTTTGCCTTTTCGACATTTTGTTATCTTTTTGTATGAAGTGTTTCTGTGTTGTAAAACGATTATGTTTTATAAATAACTGTCGTACACACGGCTACACATCAACCTAGACTGTTTGGACTTTGAATTATTAGAAGCTGAACGCTGCGAACCGTGCGAGAGAGTGCGTTATATTTTTGTTACGCTGTATTCTTACCATTACATCGATACCACTATGCACTGTCCCTTTCCGACAATTCTCTATTTTGTATGTAGCGTAGTTATGCGTATATAGGATGTCTTCCTATATCGGTAAAAAAACTCCATTCAACTTTTTATACATAGAACGTTCTATACATATTGGGCACAGTTATATTTTCTATATTGGTTTTATATACGTTTTATCTCCATTCAACAGAAAATCCTAACTAATATTATAAATGTGAATGTAAGTTTGTTTGTTACGCTTTCACTCCATAACTACTCGACCGATCACCATGAAATTTGGCATACACGTTGTCAAGGGTACAGAAAAGGATACCATAGGGTACCTTTCATCCAGAAAAATGTACTGTCTCCGAGGTATAGATAAAAAAATATAAACAAACGTACCGTTTAACAGTGCCATCATTGATTTTCATCTTGATGCCATCCCCAACTTCTTTTTCAGTGCCATAGATGTAAGCTGTGTCTATGGCCCTGAAACCCAGGTCTATGGCTGCAGACACGATGTTAGAAGCTATACGAGTGTCCATCTGTAAAAAAATTGGTAAATATTTACTGGTTGGTAAACTATCTATTTTCCCATTAGCTTGTCGATATGTCCCACTGCGGAGCAAAAGCCTCTCCTTTGGACTCCTAATCTCTCTGTTGGTGAATATCCCAAAGTAAAATATCTTAAAGATACTGTGCAATTGGTTCTTAAAGACGTACTTACTATAAAGTGTAAATAATAATAATGTGTCTAATCTATAGATTGTTTTCGTTTATTATGTAAGTAGGTTTAATGTTTACTAAAGTAATTATTTTTTTAGTCATATAAGTTAAAACTTGTGATTGGCTTTCCTTTTCACATTCATCATTCTCTTGCCCTGGTCCCAATTTATTTGGGGTCGGCGCAGTATGTCTTTCACTTCCATACTTCTCTGTCATCCGTCATCTGATCATTTACCACTTTTCCTTTCATATCCATCCTCACACAGTCCATCCATCTTTTCCTTGGCCTTCCTCTCCCTTTACGTCCCTCTACCCTCATATCTATCACTTGCTTACCTACATACGTATCATCTCTTCGCATAACATGTCCATACCAAGCCAAACGATTTCCTTTCACCTTCTCGTCTATGGGCACCACTTTCAGACTACCTCTTACGTATTCATTCCTAATTCTGTCCATTCTCGTCACTCCACACATCCATCGTAACATTCTCATCTCTGCTACATGCAATCGTTTCTCATCCATCTTCTTAGTAGCCCAACACTCAGCTCCATACAGTACGACAGGCCTTATAACCGCCTTATACATGCGCTTTTATATTGTTCTATTTATTACTTTAATAACTGTAAGATTTCTTAAAAACTAAAATAAAAAAATATATATTATTTAAAAAGACAAGTCAAGGACTCTAGAACACTCAAATTCGTAACAACTATTTGTAAGTCACACAAATTATTGTCCCGGAGGTCGAACACACAACGCTCCTCGAAGTGACCGTTCAAACAACTACGCCATTTATATAGTCTAAATATAATGATCTCAAAACCGAATTTTTGTCACAGCAGATAAATATATACCAATACGTAACTATCAGACTCAACAGACATTGTCTTGCACAAAGAAACCGATCGCAGCGCCACCTATCGGATCCAATTGTGAATCTCAATTAGAATTAAAATCTATTTATTTGCGTAAAAGTGATGGTGCAGCTAGGTCTTAAAATAAGTATATACCTACCCGTATAACCAAAACATTTGACATATAGTGACATGCAAATAATGAACATAATAAAAAATAAATTTAAAATTATTTTATTCGACTGGGGAGACCAACAGACTGCAATGCAGAGAGTCTCGGACTCGAACTCACGTCGCGCACCTCTGACTTATGGAAGTCATATGACTTTTCGAAATTATGTGCGTATTGATTGACAATTATCGCCTGCTCCGTGCCTCGGAGAGCACGTTAAGCCGTCGGTCCCGGCTGCCGTGAACATCTATGGCAGTCGTTATTGGGAAAGTCAGTACCCTCTCATATCCTGACATTGGTCTAGCCTTAGGGTATCGTTAGCCTTTAGGTTGCGGAGGTCAGGTGGCAGCCGCTCCGTGTAAAAACTGATATCCAGTCAAACCCGGTTAGACTAGAAAAGCCGACCCCAAGTGACTTGGGAATAATAAAGGCTAGGGAGAAGATTCGAGACACTTCCTTGACTATCCACTTAAAACACACAATTAAAAGAAAATAAGTGCAGCTAATACTATACAGCTATAAGATAGTTTCTTTAAACGCTGCAATCGCTAAAATAACATCGTATTTCAAAAACGTATTGCAAATAATAGATAATTAAAAAAAAATCGTTTTGTGTTTCCATAGCCTAATTCTTAAGACTGCGCCGAGCGAAATGTGCCAAAACAGGCGGTCACAGTTAAGTGAATAAAATCAATACTTTTTATTTAATACAAGTATAAAATATACATTTACCATAACAATGAATGTGTTTACAATTACTCCGTGTAAAAAACTTAAAATAATTAATATTTTCGCCTACAAAATTACGTGAATTTGTACGAAAAATGCAAAGACGTAAGCACGTGTTAAGTGATTTTTAGATTATAACAGTAGAAATCTATCCTATTTTACAGCTTAAACGAAACATAAATAGTTATATTACAATTTGTCCGTCCCATTACCGTCCCATTTGTAATATAACTATTTATGTTTCGTTTAAGCTGTAAAATAGCCTAGATTTCTACTATTATAATATAAAAATCACGTAACACGAGCTTACGTTTTTGCATTATTCGTGCAAATTTACGTAATTTTGTAGGCAAAAATATTAATTATTTTAAGTTTTTTTCACGGAGTAATTGTAAACACATTCATTGTTATGGTAAATGTATATTTTATATTTGTATTAAACAAAAAGTGTTGATTTTATTCATTTAACTGTGATCGCCTGTTTTGGCACATTTTGCTCGGCGCAGTCTTAAGTAAGGCTGGCTTTATAACATCACGCGACGACCCATAAAACCGGAGCAGTATTCATTAACGTGAGTGAAACCGCGGGGGGCTGCTAGATTTTATATGAAAAGCTAGTTTTTACATATAAACATTTCACTATACTTACCAATGCAGTTCCAAGGGCTATCGCTGGCATCTGGTCACCATTGCTAAGGCGGAGGTATAGCATATCAGATTTACCATACCGCACTTTAGCAGTTGACAAGTCTTCCACTTTCTGCAAGTATAGTTCCTCAGAAGTCAAACCAACTTCGTTCAAAGAACTTCGAGTGGAATTCAACGGTACTGCTGTGGTTGTTTCAAATGTTGTATGAGTTTCAACATTAGACGTACGAGTTTCAAATCTGGATGTACGTGTTTCAATTTTGGTTGTCGTTGTTTCAAATTTGGCTGTTGATGTTTCTAATTTGTCTCTCTTTTCTCTATCCCATCTGGTTGAGGCTGCTTTTCCCTGGATAAAATATTATTTATATATTACTTTTTAATTATCGCGAGGGACATTACAAATATTCAAACAACGGACACAAAGAACACTCAGACTCGGAACAATAAGTTGCGTATCACACAGTCTTGTCTCGTGTGGGATTTGAACCCACAACACTCGGCGCAGTGGTACAGCGAACATACTACTTAAACCACTACGCCATCTGTGCAGATTAGCCTCTATATTATAAAGCTGAATAGTTTGTTTGGTTGTTTGTTTGAACGCGCTAATCTCAGGAACTACTGGTCTGAATTGAAAAATTCTTTTAGTGTTGGATAGTCCATTTATCGAGGAAGGCTATAGGCTATATAACATCACGTTACGACCCACGGGGGCGGCGCAGTAATCATAAACGTGGGTGAAACTGCGGGCACATCTAGTGTATAATAATTAGTCACGGTGTAATAGTGTCAGCGTTATTTGGTCATTTACGTCTTTATTTATATGAGCCAATGTAAAATATATAGTTGTTTCAGAGGGGCACCAACCCTTGACAGTTTACTGTGACGACAGGGATGATTTAAATGAAGGTTGCGAAATAAATTTGATGTCTTTGTTAAATAATCGGCTAGGAATAAGAATGTAGGCTATGCCTTGGTCAGCAGCCAGATACTCGACGAGAACTCCTAAACGCTCAGGACAAACTGTTTTGTCGTTATTTATTTAAATGTATAACTATATACATATATATATATGCAGCAGCGATAGCTCAGTGGGGAGACCAACAGACTGTAATGTAGAGGGTTCGAACCCACGGCGCGCACCTCTGACTTTCGGAAGTTATATGACTTTTCGAAATTATGTGCGTATTGATTGACAATTATCGCCTGCTCCGTGCCTCGGAGAGCACGTTAAGCCGTCGGTCCCGGCTGCCATGAACATCTATGGCAGTCGTTATTGGGAGAGTGTCGACACAAAAGATCCCACTGGGTCGAAGTGTCGCCGGTCTGCACTGACTGGCCCCCACATAAGATATATACACATATATGTATACAACTAACTAGTTAGTGATAATTCGTTAAGATAATACAATGATAGTCACGGTATAACGGTATCAGATTTGTCTTAACACTTATGTGGAATATTTTTTCTCTGAACATAATGAACATTGAGAATATTAATTAGGCGTCTGAATTTGATCCAAAATACGACACGTTGATTTCAAACAACTTAAAAAGCTAATTCTTAAACTACTCTACGATATATACTTATAAAAAAGCAATTAAAATACGGGATTAAATATAATGACACAGCATAACGAGCACCTATACGCCTCAAATCACTGCATTCCGTCTCGGAAGGGTTAGGTTATGTGTGGTTCCTTCTTAAACTCACACAAAAATAGGAATTGGGCTCCGTCCACTTAGTTTGATCTCTTTAAATATATTTTGCTCTGCAATTAGTATTTTTTTGCTGTGCAGTTAAATACTACCGTTAAAATTTAGAGCACCTTGAACCGACGGGCGTGTATGAGGAATGTCTGCCTCCGTGGCGCAGCGGTAGTGAATGCGACTGCTGTGCATGAGGTCTCGGGTTCGAATCCCGGGTCGGGCCAACAAAAAGCTACTGGGTTTTTCTGTAAAAAAATCTCAATAGCAGCCCGGAGTTAGGAAGTTGGCGGTGTTAGACACCCCCGTGCCTCGGAAAGCACGTAAAGCCGTTGGTCCTGCGCCTGATCTCTCTCCGGTCGTGTCGGATTGCCGTCCCATCGGATCATGAGAGTTAGGGAACAGAGAGTGCACTTGTGTTTGCGCACACACTTGTGCACTATAATATCTCCTGCGCAGATGGCCAGTCTCTGTTAAGACTGGCCGCCGTGGCCGAAATTCGGTCTGGAGGACATTATTATTATTATTATTATGAGGAATGTGATGAAAGTGAATGAAGCCAGAGAAGTGTGTCAGGATCGTAGCAAATGGAAATCCGTAGTCTCTGCCTACCCCTCTGGGAAACAGGCGTGAATCTATGTATGTATGTATGTATGTAAAATACTGACGTTATTATTTTTGAGCTGTATTTTGAGTCGTCTAAATTTGAACTAATGTCAGATTTATTCAAGCCGTCTGGCGGCTTCTGACTTGTTTCTTTCAAATAAAATAATTATATGTTGGAACTTTGAACTTAATTATATGTCATGTCGTTAATTCATTAATGAATTATCGAAATAAAATAAATAAATTTTTGAGGATAACATAAATACCGTTTAGTATTAATAGGTAGTATTGTTTATTACACACGTAATGTCACCCACAAACTTATCCACTGTTGTCTACGGATGGATATAAGACCTTTATTTGGTAATACAAAGAGATTATGCGAATGTGCAAAGATGAATTAGTACTTTAACTTTTTAATTCTTGAAGGACTGAAGAGTGAGTGAGTGAGTGAGAAGACTTGAAGAGGACTGTTAATCCTTACTACAGGTTAATAACTAACCTATTAAGGATAACATAACTTCATCCATAGGATTGTACGTAAAATAGTTCTAAGAACTACCATGTATAATTTTCATTTTGTACTACAATCACTATTTCGTAAATAAAAACCATTATTATTAACTTTTCCATGTCGTTTTCTTTCGTTTACCCAAATGATATAATATATTGAAAATAAACTACAATTTACGCAGTTTGTTTTGTAAGTAATCATTAATAATAGCATTCTCGAAATTTTGGATTCAATGTTTACTTGCACATATTTAAGTTTATTTAAAAACACGTTATAACGAATATTACTTTATAAATAAGAATAAGTTATATAAAAATACTTACTGCTAAAAGCACACACGTTATTAATATTAAACACTTCATGTCTTGATATATTTTGAACGCACATTTATAAATGTTTGTCTAGTTTTCAAAATGTCTGCCGCTGAACTAACGGTTATTTTGGCGGTATTAAGATTTTCTTGTATTTGAACGTAATACCCACGTTTTATATCATTATTAAAATATACTATTTTGGCATCTAGTCTTTTTAGACAACGGCATTATTTCTAATAATCATAACTAATATTATTATAAATGTGTATGTGAGATTTTTATTACGCTTTCACGCCTTAACTACTCGACCGATCATCATGAAATTTAGCATACACGTTGTCTGGGGTACAGAAAAGGACAAAGGGTACATTTGATCCAGATAAAAAGTAGTGCTTTTCAGCCAAAATCACTATCACTAGTCACTAGTCATAAGATATTATAAAACAATGTCCCTCGCCGCGTCTGTTTGCTATAAACTCCAAAACTATTTAACGGATTTTCATGCGGTTTTCACCAATAGACAGAGTGATTTATGAGGAAGGTTTAGGTGTATAATTTGTTAAGGGTTTGTACTGCCCGTGAGAAGCCGAGGCGGGTCGCTAGTCTAGTATAAATTAATTCTTTATAATGCTGTTTACAAACAGAGCCATTCTATTACCTGTTTTAATGTATTATTATTATTTTATACGCGAGTACGAAACAAAGCATTTCACACTGTTTAGCTTTGTTTTGTTTTGACGTATACAATAACAAAACTTTGCGGTAATTTTAAAAGCTCAACATACTGTGGTTACATAATAATTCAAACGTCAAGTGTAATATAAAATATTAAAAAAATTATATGGGATTTATATTGCTGACCTGTGGAATGGATTCCATTTCCATTTAGATTAAAATCGTCCTAAAGGACACAGCTTAAAAAACAGACTAATAACAGAACAGCCAGTTTATTATTATACCTGTGTAGTATAATCTTTATTCAATGTCATTAATTAACAGATAATTTTATTAATGATTGTCACTGAAAATATTGTTACGCCAGTGACATCTCTCGGCATTGTGGGAAAGACTCGGCAGTTCCGTCTAATAATTTATTACACCGCCATCTATTGACATCTTACGGAACTACGCAGTAGGTATGGGTACGAGAATCGTAGAGAGAACGCTGGTAGTTTCTCGAATCATCGTACTATTTACATACCGGGTATAGCGTTACTAGAAATCTCTAGAAACGCTTTACCCGCGTATAAATAAAGCGCACGCGCACCGCCAAGTCAGTTTACAATCGTAAGCGATCAAGTGTTCATCGAGGCGAACGGAAGTGGAAATACTACGGAGTTTAAAGCTAGTTACAGTGGAAAAGTGAAGTATAGTATTTGTTGTGTTTAAATTTCATTGTGTGTTTGAATAAAACGTGTTTTAGTCGGTAATATTGTTTACATTCTTATCCGTCGAACCCAGCACGTAACAATATGTTACTTCTAAATTTAAAACAAGAAAACTATCGTTCGAAGAATAATACATGTGTCACTGGAAATTGACAAACATTAAAACTACGGACATATTCTTTGTGTCTGTTGTTTGTTTGAATGTTCGTAAAATCCAGTCAGGTTGGGACATTTCGGAAATATTTGAGGAACTCACAAATAGTCTTGTGTGGGGAACTCATAATACGCAACACAGTGACAGTATATCATCAATTAAACTACAACGCCATCAGTGCTTTCTTATATATGTATGTAAATATCTCTTATACAGTTTAAAAACTCACCTCAAACAACGCAATTTTCTCTAACACAGAACTCTTTTTAGGCATTTCTTTAACACTGATTTTCCTGCCTCTAGGCGTTTCTGTCTTTTCTAAGTCCACAGACTTGATTCTATACACCATCCTCTGAACTTGCCCCTTCACTACATCACCTAGGTCTAATTCTGCTAAAGACTTAGCTCTTTTTATTTCTTCTCTCGTATTATTATCAATTCTTCCAATTTCTGCATCCGATTTTGAATCTAAATTATCCCTTGAAATGTATTCCAGACTGCTGACATTAGAATCATTATTAACTTTATTACTATCGGTATTAAGATCATTATCAACCGTTGTTAAAAGCGATGTATCAACCGTAGTTTTATTTTTGCTCTTGCTAGCAATGAAGTAGATTTTGTTCTTTAGTTTACTCATTATAGTTTCTTTCGTTTCTTTTATTTCTGGTTCACTATCTACAAGTTCTGGGTCGCTTGGGACTTCTATGTCTAGGTCATCCGTTTCATCATTTATTTTACTGCTTGTTTGTTTATCTGGAGTAGTTTTTACGGCTTCGTTAAGGTTATTATTCCATTCTTTTGGTTTGAGATTTTCGTATGAGCTAAGGTCAATCCTACCAGGTAAAGGTCTTGCAATTTCAACTTTATTTTCATTGGCTTTAAAATCAATACGTCCTGGTAATATCTTTGCAGTTTCAAAGTGGGTTTCACTTGTAGTATTACCCATTTTCCCTGGCAATGCTTTAACAATTTCTACTTTATTCTCTTGACTGGTAAAGTCCTGTTTGATTGTATAGTCAACCCGTTCCGGTAACATTTGAGCAGTTTCAGTAGCACTGTCACTAACCTTAAAATTTATAATCTCAGGTAAGATTGTAGGAGTTTCAACTTTATCAACTCGTGGCGGAAGTTCAATTTTGCCTGGCAAAATCACAGGTATTTCAATATGGCTTTGTTGAGTTTCAAAATCCATTTTAGTTTGTTTTGTTAGTGGTGTTTCGGGTAATACTACAGGCACTTGTAGTTGTTTTTCGTTTGTTATGTACTCGGATTTTAGCGCTTCATTTTGATTAATATCAGGCTTCAAGTAATTATAACCGGGTACAATTGTAGGCATTTCGGATTTGTCATCTGACTTCATTTCAATTTTTCCCGGTAGTAGTTTAGGTGATTCAACTTCACTCAAGTCTGTTTCGAAGACGACTGTCACTGGTACGATTTTTTGTGTTTCTATATAACTTTGGTTTTTAGTAGTTTTAAGTGTGCCTACAACTTTTTTATTGTCTTCTACTTTCTTTTGCCAGAAATTGAGGTCAAGTTTACCTACTCTAGGTTTCTTCTTGTCCGCGTAATTCGGTTCATCAGTATTTTCAACCTTTTCTGGCGAGTATTTTATTATTTCATCGTTTTGATTTTCCTTTGAAATAAAGTCTATTTTAGCAGGGATTAGAGTGGGTTCTCTTACATCTCTTTCAAAGTCTATCTTGCCTGGTAGTATTTTAGGTTCTTCAATTTGTTCGTTACTTTGTACAAAATCAAGTTTACCGGGCAATGTCTTGATTGGGTCAACTTGGTTTTGACTGATATTAAAATCAATTTTACCTGGTAGTATTGTAGCATCATCAATGCGTGTTATATTTGTATCAAAGTGTAGTTTTTCAGGTAGTACCTTAGCAGTTTCAAAACTACTTTCACTGACTGTGAAGTCGATTGCCGCGGGTAATGTTTTGACATCCTCAGCTTGGTGGACTACTGAAATGGTTTCAATGCTTTGATCTTGAACTTTCCATATTTGATCAACAATAACTGGTTCATTTTTAACCTCTTTTGTCTGTTCATTAGCTGCACTAATTTCGACTTTCTGTAGGTTGCCTGCAGAGTCGTATCTTGGTTGTCTTTTAAGCACGTGATCTATGATCTTTGGTACTTCATCGGTGTTTTCTTTGGAAACTGACGATTGTGCTCTTTTGTCTATGACACATTTCTTTATTTTTATATTAAATTCTGCTGGTTCTTTGCCCTGAAAAGACAATAAGATTTTTTAATTATGTGATGAAGTTAATTACTGTTTGGGTGAAGATTATCAAGAATTAAAAGAGTTATATGTTTTTGATATAAATTATAGTATTTTAATATAATTTAAGCTTCTAATTAGAAACTAGTGCAATATTTGTCTATTATAAGTAGGGAATACAAAATTGTCAATTCTAGATATAAGTTTGTCCACATTTGATAGTTAAGAGTGGTGATTCACATGCGTACCACTCCTATGCCACACTTTCAATTCCATCCCTTTTTAAAGGGATAGTAATAATAATAATGCTTAATTTTCCAATGTTAGCAGTCACAGTAATTGTTAAAACATTGGCCCCCACACTAGCATTTCCTGTGCCGTGGAAGCTAGGCTTATTTCATTTAAATTTTCGTTTTCATTTCTATAAGACTGCTCCTGCACTAGGGATAATTCCTGTGTCGCGGGGCTTTACAAACATTCAAACAACGAACACAAGGATCACCCAGACTCGGAATAACAATTTGTGGATCACACATAGTTTTGTCCCGTATGGGATTCGAACCCACAACAATCAGCGCAATGGCAGTGGCGAGGCGACCACTTAAACCACCGCGCCGTCCGTGCAGTTAAATTAATGCTATGAGTTATAAAACTTTACCTTTCTAATTATTTTTCTTACCTCAAACATAGCGATCTTGGATAAAACAGTTTTTTTCTTAGGCAAGTCTTCTTCGACATCAATTTCTTTCTTAGAAACATCTGGTCCTTCTTTCACACTTATTTGAGTGATTAACCTGCTTACATTTCCTTTCAATATAGTAACAGGTGGAATATTATTATCATTGTCTTGCTCAGGTAAATTGCGATCTTCTGGCCCTTTCACAGTTGGTGATATCTCTGTTATTGTTTCTGTAGGTTCTTTAATAATTATTATATTGTTTAGATTCTCATCCACGTCCATTTCATTTCTAGGTGGAGTTATTTCTCCAATGTTTTTGATTGATTCTTCATTTTCTTCAATTTCGATTATTTCCACGTCTGAATTATCATCGCTAGGAGCATGTTTAAATTTTTCTGTGATTGATTTATGCTCTATTGATAATTTGGTATCAATTATTGCTTCCTTTTTGATAACAGTTGGAGCAAATTTCTTATCGTTGATTTCTTTTTTATTTTCACTGTAGCTTCTGACATATCTTTTAGTTCTAACCTCATCAGCTGCTTTCCATTCAATAGTTTTACTGATTTCAACGTTTTGTATATGACCCTTGCTGTAACTGTGTGTAGTTTTTAACACGGGTATGCCGTTCTTGACGACTTCTTTTGTATTTATATCTGTTTTAACTATTTCCTGTTTAATATCTGGCTTGTCGTCCTTGGTAAGAGCTTTACTCGATTCAGCTTTAGCCAGGTCAACAATATCTTCTGTAATCATTTTACTTGTTCCACTATTCATGTCTTTTGGCTTAGATGAAACAGTTACGCTTTTACCATCTCTGCTAAATGTTCTACTGATGCCACGAGTGATCTTTTCACTTTTAACCGGTGTTTCTTTGACGTACGTTTCTTTTGTAATAGTTTTACTGCTTCCATCTTTAAGTCCCTCGTGCTTAACAACTTTCCTGTTGACAAAATCTCGATCATCTAATGATGGTGGACGTCTGTTAAGTTCCTTACTAATACTTCTGTTTATTCTTTCAGATTTTATTGGTATTCCCGTTCTGATATTTTGTCTTGTGATCGTCTCTTTCGTAAACCTTCGACCGCCTTCAAATTCTTCAACTGTGACAGTTTCTTCAGTATTATCTTTAGATTTCTCAATCTTCTTTATTGATTTTACGTCATCACCACTATCTAGACTTATCTCTCTTTTAATGCCACGCGGTATTTCTTTCGGTTTTATTAGAGCACCTTCGATAGTTTCTGTGACACCAGTTTCTGTTATAACTTCGTGATCTTCGTTTGGAGTATCCTTCAGTTCAACAATATCCACTCTTTGAGTCTTACTCAAATCAGCACTATTACCTCTTGAAAATCGCTTCGTAGTAATAGTAGTAGCGGATACTTTAAATCCTCCGTCTTTTAAGTCTGCTGAAGAATGGCTGCTCTTTACTCTTGCAGCTAAAGCACCAGTTCTATGGTCGCCATCATCTTTCCTTCTCCAAGGTATCTTTGATAATTTAATCTTCTCCGTTGGCGTAAAGTAAGTATCATCATTGCTATCATAAGCGTGAATGATCTCTTCGAATTTAGTCTCAACTTTTACTGGGTCATCAATTTTAACGGCCAATATTTTATCGTCTATATCCTTTTGTGGATCATCTATTATCTCGTCGTATATTTTGTCAAATTCATCCAATATTTGTGCTTCAGCTTCAGCTAAAGTTTCTTCAACTTTAGGTTCACTGTTTATTGAAGTTTGTCGTTTGACTAGCTTGGCGTCTTTTAGTTTCGGGATTGATGACCTTCGTGGTATATTTTGAGTCTGGAAATATAATTTACCACGTTACATATCAAATTTTAATTTAATTCATATATTTCAACCTGATCAACCTGACCTGGGATTAAAGTGTGATATCGCAGAAGACTATGCAAATATATAAGAGGAGGGGTGTTTTCATTAGCGTTGGCCACTCGATAGTTCACTATCGATTGGTTATCGATAGTCTAAGCAAAAGCGATAGTATCGATAGCCTATCGGTAGTATCGATGCTATCGATTTCTGTTATAGTTTGACCAAAACCGCTGTACCGCACCTTAGGTATGTGCGCGGCGAGACAGGGGGGTGGGGAGGGTCGAGAACGCAAGCTAACAGGCCGCTGTAATTCGTCAACGCTCACGGCTATCCCCCCCATATAAGTATAGTGCAATACTATTGGTAAACAGCAATACTATTGATAGTACTGCTCTTCAATAATGCATAAACTATCGATATTATCAACAGTATCGATACCAGCCATTAAATTTGAAAACTACAAACGATACTATTGAAAAAAAGGTCTCTGTCGATATCACAAAACTATTGATACTATCGATACTTTATGCAATATCGAGAAGCAATTCTATCGATGGTATGGACTTTTGACGATCACTACTATCGACTGAGTAAATGATTTATGATTTTGGCATTATACTATCGATTTTTCGGCAACACTAGTTTTCATGAATAATGTTATATTCTTTGTTCATAGTGGTTTATTCAAACACCTTGAACTTTGTAATTATAAAACACTTAAGTAAAGGTTAGGAGAGCACGTTAAGCCGTCGGTCCCGGCTGCCATGAACATCTATGGCAGACGTTATTGGGAGAGTGTCGACACAAAAGATCCCACTGGGTCGAAGTGTCGCCGGTCTGCACTGACTGGCCCCCGTATAAGATACATAAGATAAATAAAGGTAAATAATACACGCAATTACTATTAACTATAACAAACATAATCAACAATAATATTATTTAAAACGGAGATCCGTCTAGTCCGATTTCCGATAAATGAATGGCGCGCGCTTTCGTTTTTTAATTTATTTGTTGGCCTCAGATGGCCTTGACAACTTTACGCGGACTGTGGGTGAGCGTAGAAGGCTCCCAACCCTCGAATGGATTAACGGCAACCGGTGAAAGGTGTCGGTGGTGGGTATGTTAAAACGAGTGACGTGTTGTTCGTCACAAACAGATGAGTCAATCGTATGATCGCCCGATTAATAAAGCGCCCTGTTAACGGTCAAATTTGCTTGACAACTTTGTTTGTCAAACTTCACGTTTTCATCAAACAATAGCTTAAACAATCAATCCAAATATGAAACAAATTTGTTAACATTCTAGTAGATTCGGGTTTCTCCGTTCGTGACGCGACGTCACCGTGCCGAGCGCTTACAATGAGTAATTCAGATGACGCATTTTTGGCTTTGACTCTAGCACTGTGTGTTACAATATACAATATTAAATATACAATATTACACAACGAGTGAGATCTTGTTTGACAAACACCGCCGTTCACGTTCAAACCTGTTTGTCAAACTCGACATCAATCCAGATTTTCATCAAACGCAACAAACACGTAGATTGTTTGATAAACGCCTCAAAAACCTGTAAACTATCAAATAATTTGACAAACACGTAAAATTTGACAAACAATTTGATCGTTTACAGGGCACTTTACGTGTTTTGTTACTATAGTTCGACACACATACAATCAGACTCGGGTCATACAAGTAAGATTTCATAACTCTCGGCGGAGTGTCAGCCACTAAGTCAGTCAAACATTTACGAAAATTAGAGTATTTAGCAACCTTTGCAAAATATATAACCTAGTGACAAACAAGTTGTTAATGTGCGTATTAAGACTGCGCCCAGCGTAAGACAGATAATGACGGAGCTTGTACGGCGCATATTCAAATCGGCGCGCGGCCGCCATAGTCAAATTGTACCTATGGAGGATTTGAAGTGCTTTTTTAATAAATATGTATCTTTATTGTCAACCAATAACTTAAATATTTGGGACGGACAAATTGTAATATAACTATTTATGTTTCATTTAAACTGTAAAATAGCATAGATTTCTACTGTTATAATCTAAAAATCACGTAACACGAGCTTATGTTTTAGCATTTTTCATGCTAATTTACGTAATTTTGTAGGCGAAAATATTAATTATTTTAAGTTTTTTAAACTGGGTAGTTGTAAACACATTCATTGTTATGGTAATTGTATATTTTATATTTATATTAAACGAAAAGTGTTGATTTAATTCACTTAACTGTGACCGCCTGTTTTGGCACATTTCGCTCGGCGCAGTCTTAAATAATTAATTATCGCTCGCTTTAACGGCGAAGGAAAACATCGTGGACTGTGGCCTAACCCTTCTCACACAGAGAAGAGGCCCGTGCCCAGCAGTGGGACAGTTTTTATACAGGGCTGATTATCTTCTATTTACCTGATCTTTCGACTTCTGTTCTCTTCTTTCTTGCTTCACCTTTTCCACTGTTTGTCTGAATTTCAGCTTAGGTATCCTAGATCGCTTCTCTTGGTGATTTCTTTCTGAAAATATAGTCATAAGGCATGTCAATTATTTCTCCATATTATAACATAGGATATGCTTTTGGTGATGCTGGTGATGATGTATGGACTGATTTTGAGCTATTTTTGATGAAATTTTAATGTGTCTTTGAGTGGGTTCCTGGATGGTTTAGGTTCATAACTAGACCCATAGGTGGCTCTGCTATCGGATTTTAGGGTTTTCTTTCATTCGAACAGGACAATGAGTGTCGCATCCGATAAGCGTTGCCTGGCGTCCGGTTTGCGGCCAAATTAGACTGTGTGTGGCCTGTCCGGTTTCTGAAAGGCTTTTTAAATTCTTCTACCTTAGCCTTTATTATTCCCAAGTCACTTGGGGTCGGCTTTTCTAGTCTAACCGGATTTGACTGGATATCAGTTTTACACGGAGCGGCTGCCACCTGACCTCCGCAACCCAATTTCTAACGATACCCTAAGGCTAGACCAGTATCAGGATATTAGAGGGTACTGACTTTCCCAATAACGACTGCCATAGATGTTCATGGCAGCCGGGACCGACGGCTTAACGTGCTCTCCGAGACACGGAGCAGGCGATAATTGTCAATCAATACGCACATAATTTCGAAAAGTCATATAACTTGCGAAAGTCAGAGGTGCGCGACGTGGGTTCGAATCCGAGACTCTCTGCATTGCAGTCTGTTGGTCTCCCCACTGAGCTATCGCTGCTCCGTATATAGTAGTTTAATTTCAATGAATAATATTCGCGTAAACAGAAGACAATAATAGGTAACTAACCCTATTTATTATTAAAACTAGATTTTGCCCGCGGCATCGCTTGCGTAAATGTAACTTAGGTTAGATTAGATTAGTAACAGTGTCGCGATTGCATGTGAAGTTGATTCGCGCGGCCCCGCCGATTGCGGTTTTGTCGAGGAACACCATGGTAGGTTTAGTCGGTATTACCGGGATGTCGCTCACCATCTTTCCCCGGTGAGTCCGACATAACCTCTCCGTCGCCCCGCGGAGAGGGATGCATGAAAGCATTGCCCCATGTTAAAAAAAAGTAACAGTACTTTTGTCTGGATGAAAGGTAACCCTATGTCTTTTTTGTTCACTTGACAACGTGTATGCTAAATTTCATCATGATCGGTCGATAAGTTAAGGCGCGAGAGCGTAACAAACAAACTCACATTCACATTTATAATATTAGCTAGCATTAGGATCATTATCATCATCATTATCATTTTATGTGGGAGGCCAGTCAGTGCAGACCGGCGACACTTCGACCCAGTGGGATCTTTGGTGTCGACACTCTCCCAATAACGACTGCCATAGATGTTCATGGCAGCCGGGACCGACGGCTTAACGTGCTCTCCGAGGCACGGAGCTGGCGATAATTGTCAATCAATACGCACATAATTTCGAAAAGTCATACAACTTCCGAAAGTCAGAGGTGCGCGACGTGGGTTCGAACTTGAGACCCTTTGCATTGCAGTCTGTTGGTCTCCTCACTGAGCTATCGCTGCTCAGATTAGGATAGTGTGAAAAGTATTTAAAAATATATATTACCTTCCTTGTCTTTCACAGTTTCGGTGACGTCACCAGACGTGATAGTATGTCTAACTGTTTGACTTTTTGTTTGTACAATCATCTGTGATTCAGCATAGCTGATACTATGCCTGCCATTCTCCATTTCTTGTGCCTGAAATATGAAAAGATAATATATTATCAGCCCCGTATTAAACTGTCCCACTGAGCAAGGGCCTCTTCTCACTGTGAGGAGGTTTAGGCTATAAATCAGGCTGGCTCAGTGCGGATTGGAAGACACATATCTTTTCTAAACTAATATTATAAAGAGGAAACATTTGTGTTTTTGTATGTATGTTTGTAATGTTTTCACACAAAACTAAATGACCGATTTCAAAAGTTCTTTCACCATTAGAAAGCTACATCTTCACTGAGTGACATAGGCTATATTACATTTTCAACAAAAATAGGGATCCTTAATAAAAATGCAATAATATAACCCAAGGTGTGAAAAAATTAGTCATAAAAATAATGTCATCGCGTGCGCTGCGGAGACTATTGATGATAGGACAAAAAAATGTTCTACAGTATTATAGAACGTATCAATATCTACAAAAAAGGCCGCGATACCATATGTATTTTTTGAATATATAGCTAACTACACCTATACCTATTGGTGTAGTTAGACTTATTAACCTTTTGAACGCCAACGTCGTCTATACTCGACATGCGCAAGCGTGCCCTGTGCGCCAACGTCGTCTATACTCGACAAAACTGTTTTTTGTCGGTTCACAGAAAAATACAAAATAAACATATTAAATCATTACTTTTCTGTGTTTTAGTGATACAACTTAAAAATTGAATCCCCAATTATTACTTAATTGTATACAGCAAACAAAATTGTTATTAGTTATTGAAATATTTGATCATAAAAAACAATATATAATATATCGATTTTCGGGCTTGGCGTACAGGACATGGAGGTGCCGTTATGGCGTGGCGTTCAAAAGGTTAATTTCATTAGTTGTAGTTTTTATATTAAAATTAAATAACAAATTAAAAGTAGGTATTGGGTAATAAATTAAAGTCCACACGGACGAAGTCGCGGGCAACAGCTAGTGTTTCATAAAGATACAACTCTTGCACTAGGAATAATTCTTGTGTTGCTGGGGACTTGACAAACATTTGAACAACAAACACCAAGTATACCCAGATACAGAACAAACATCTGGGGACCGCACAAATTTTTGTCCCGTCCGGGGATCGAACCCACAACACTCGGCGCAATGGCAGTGGCGGGACGACCATTTAAACCACTAAGCCATCTCTGCAGAATATTATGTAGAACTCTTGGACATGTAGGTTTCCTCACGAAATTTCCCTTCTCCGGAAAAGCGTGCGATAATTAACTATTTAATGCGCATGTAGGGGTATGTATGAGTGCGTCGAATGTTCGTGTGTGCAAGCGTGGGGTATGCAAGGCGAGTCGGCCAGTTGCTGTGCATTGGTCCGACAGAACACTAGGTCATTAGAATATGTAATAAGTATTGGTTTTATAAAATTAATTGTGATTTATATCTATATATGCATTATCAGTGTGTGTTCGTAATAAATAAATTATGTATTATTAAAAGGTGTTATCTGTCGGACCATTGCCGGTAATTCCCTTGTAGCGCTTTAGGGAGTCCCACATTTATGTGTATCGTGGATACAAGTATATTCGGTAGACTCGGGTTCGATTCCCGTTGAATGTGTGAGGTAAATAAAATAGGTATTAACGTACAAGGTATCCTATACGCACATAACTTCGAAAAGACAGAGGTGCGTGGCTTAGGATTAAACCCAAGACCTCAGCGTGGCAGTCCAACGGTCTTCCACTTCGCTATCTCTGTTAAAACACCTTCATAAATAAAGGTTAATATACTCATATTGATTAAGCTAATTAGATAGGTGTACAAAGTGGCGCAAATGTTATCACATTAATTGATACCACATATACTACATGGTATTCTTTGACGATTTACGAATTATGTACCAAATGTATTCAGTAGTTTAGCCACAGGACATTTTTTTGTTTTCATAATTTAGAACATCATGTGGCTTAGTGGGAAGACCAACAGACTGCAAGGCAGAGGGTCTCGGGCTCGAAACCACGTCTCGCACCTCTGACTTTCGGAAGTTATATGACTTTTCGAAATGATGTGCGTATTGATTGACAATTATCGCCTGCTCCGTGCCTCGGATAGCACGTTAATCCGTCGGTCCCGGCTGCCATGAAGATCTATGTAATGGCAGCCGTTATTGGGAGAGTGTCGACACAAAAGATCCCACTGGGTCGAAGTGTCGCCGGTCTGCACTGACTGGCCCCCACATAAGATAAGATAAGATAAGATACTAGAACTTTGGTAATGCGTTCAGTTAAGTTAGAATTTATTAGGAATGAGTGGCAGAGCAATAAGTAAGATTCGAACCCACAACACTCAGCGTAGTGCTAGTAGCGTGGCGACCACATATGCTACAACGCCACTTGTGCACTCGTAAGCTAAATGTATATGTAATTCACCTCTGCCTAATAAAATAATTTGATAATTTAAATGTAAAGGTAAGATATTTTCATAAAATATCATAGAAACGGTTATTACATTTAAAATTATTAAATTATTTTCTACTTTTCAAAGCGTGTTTTTTAGTTTTTAAACTATTATTTATTCTGTTTACAGTTGACTCCAAGTAATCAGACAAACGTTTTGCAGAGCGGACTATCGAATTTGTCGGCTTATAAAGTACTACCACGTAGCCCCTATAGTCCGGCAGTTTTTGATCAAATGCAATGCTGCAATGCTTCAGATGTATGTTTATATAAGCTGTTTTCTTCAGTGTTCAGCGATTTTACACATAAGAAAAACAGCTTCTGAAAACATATACAGTGGACCCCCGGTAATCCGGCCTCACTGCACATAAAATTTATTTCGGCATATCTTCACTTATAATCTTCTTCTCCCTTAGCCTTTATTATTCCCAGGTCACTTGGGTTCGGCTTTTCTAGTCTAACCGGATTTGACTGGATATCAGTTTTTACACGGAGCGGCTACCACCTGACCTCCGCAACCCGAAGGCTAACGATACCCTAAGGCTAGACCAGTGTCAGGATATTAGAGGGTACTGACTTTCCCAATAACGACTGCCATAGATGTTCATGGCAGCCGGGACCGACGGCGTAACGTGCTCTTCGACGCACGGAGCAGGCGATAATTGTCAATCAATACGCACATAATTTCGAATAGTCATATAACTTCCGAAAGTCAGAGGTGCGCGACGTGGGTTCGAACCCTCTGCATTGCAGTCTGTTGGTCTCCCCACTGAGCTATCGCTGCAGATAGTCTATACTAATATTATAAAGGGGAAATGTTAGTATTTATGTTTGTAATGGGTAAACTCAGAAACTACTCAACCGATTTTAATAATTCTTTCACTATTAGAAACCTACTGTATCTAGAAGTAAGATAGGCTATATAACATCACGCTACAAGCCTCGGGAGCGGAGCAGTGATCATAAACGTGGGGAAAACCGCGGGGTTTATAATATACATAGGATTTGAATTACTTATGAATTACTTATAATAAATAATTAATTAATGTGCATTACTGAAGTAAATTGGAGTATGCATCTGATAAGTGTTATCGCTTATCAGTATGTAATCACTATCGAGTCATTGATAGCATATCAGCTGCATGTTGCGTTTGGTGAGTATGAGGTTCGGAATTCGGCGCTGGATTGACGTAGAAAATATCGGTGATTGCTTATGCAATCCTAGCTAAATGTATAAATGCGACTGTGAGTTTGTTTGTTACGCTTTCACGCCTTAATTACTCCACCGATCGTTATGCAATTTCGCCTACACGTTGTCAGGGGTACAGAAAAGGTCATAGCATAGGTTTTATCAAGAAAAATACTTTTCCAGAACAAGCTAAGCCGCGAGTAAAAGCTACTCTTTTATATATTAGCTATCTCAAGTGGTTCCATCCATACTTATGATTTCTAATGTTATATAGCCTATGTTACTTCTGGATAAAGCAGCTTTGTAATGGTGAAAGAATTTTTTAATTCGGTTCTATTGTTTTTGAGTTTATCACAAACAAAGTGCACATCTTTTTTCTTTATAATATTAGTATAGACTAATTTCAGTTGTCCTAGCTCGTATGTATCCCACAGGAAAGGTAATGGGGATAAAATTTATCCTATGTGTTAATCCAGGATACGGTCTATCTGTGTGTCAAGTTACATCCAAATCTGTTCAACAGTGTACGCGTAATTGAGTGACAAACAAACAATACAAACATCTTGACATTCTTTCACATTTTTATACTAGCTTTTGCACACGGCTTAGCTCGGGAAATATACAGTTTTCTGGATGGTAGGTACCTAACGTAATTTTTTGAGAACGTGTATGCAAATTTTCACGATGTGCCAAAACAGGCGGTTACAGTTAAGTGAATAAAATCAACACTTTTTGTTTAATACAAATATAAAATATACATTTACCATAACAATGAATGTGTTTACAATTATTCCGTGTAAAAAACTTAAAATAATTAATATTTTCGCCTACAAATGTACGTCAATTTGCAAAAACGTAAGCTCATGTTACGTGATTTTTAGATTATAACAGTAGAAATCTATCCTATTTTACAGCTTAAACGAAACATAAATAGTTATATTACAATTTGTCCGTCCCAAATACTTAAGTTATTGGTTGACAATAAAGCTACATATTTATCAAAAGAGCACTTCAAATCCTCCATACAATTTGACTATGGCGGCCGCGCGCCGATATGAATATGCGCCGCACGAGCTCTGTCATTATGTCTTACGCTCGGCGCAGTCTTAATAGTTAAGGTGTGAAAGCGAAACAAACAAACTCACAATTTATTACTTAGGTTAGCTATGATGTCAGATGACTCGCCATTACCACTGCGCCGATTGACGATGTCGATGATTTGGGCTCAATGCCCACACGGGGCTAAATTTGTGTGATCAACAAATAGTTGCTCCAGGAATGAGGTTTCTTTAAAGAAAAAGTAAATAAAATTGTTTATTGCCAAAAAGATAACAACAACTTGTCGATTACCTACTGCTATTATTACTATTACCTACTGCCTAGGGGTCTAAGAGAACTTCCATTTAAATATTTTAAACTTAGTTAAGAAAATGGCTGATAGATAAGTGCTTTTATACAATAGAAGAATTCATGCAACATAAAACTAATGAATCTGATTATTTGTAAATTCTAATATCGTGTAATATTACAATCCTTCTCCCTAGCCTTTATTATTCCCAAGTCACTTGGGGTCGGCTTTTCTAGTCTAACCGGATTTGACTGGATATCAGTTTTTACACGGAGCGGCTGCCACCTGACCTCCGCAACCCGAAGGCTAACGATACCCTAAGGCTAAACCAGTGTCAGCATATTAGAGGGTACTGACTTTCCCAATAAAGACTGCCATAGATGTTCATGGCAGCCGGGACCGACGGCTTAACGTGCTCTCCGAGGCACGGAGCAGGCGATAATTGTCAATCAATAAGCACATAATTTCGAAAAGTCATATAACTTCCGAAAGCCAGAGGTGCGCGACGTGGGTTCGAACCCGAGACCCTCTGCATTGCAGTCTATTGGTCTCCTCACTGAGCTGGGCATTAGGCTCTTCGAGTATAAAAAACGTTAGACCATAGTGAGCCACCATCAAAACTCAAATATCTTCAAGAACATTATGTAGAACTCTTAGACATGCAGGTTTTCTCACGAGTTTGTCTTCACCGCTCAAAATATAATTAACTATTGAACTCATAACTTTGATGTCAGAGATTGGGATCAAATTCGAGACCTCTGCTTGGAAGTCCAACGGTCACCCCACTAGGTTATGTATATTTGAATTAAGACTTGCATGGTGCTTACTTTTGATCTAAATCCTAACTAATATTATAAATGTGAATGTAAGTTTGTTTATTACGCATTCACGCCTTAACTACTCGACCGATCATCATGAAATTTCGCATACACGTTGTCAGTGGAACGGAAAAGGACCCAGGGTACTTTTCATCTAGAAATAAGTACCTACTGGTACTAACTTAAGCTAGCTTACATTTACGCGAGCGAAGCCGAGAGCAAAATCTAATAACTGCAAATTCACGCCTGTTTCCCAAAAGGGTAAGCAGAAGCTTCAAATTCGCAATTCCTACGGTCCAGACATACCTCTCTTGCTTTAATCATTTTCATTATATTCTTCACTAGCGATCCGCCCAGGCTTCGCACGGGTAGTACAGAACGTTAACAAATTATTCACCTAAACCTTCCTCATGAATCACTCTGTCTATTGGTGAAACCTCATGCAAATCCGTTCAGTAGTTTTTAAATTTACCGCGAACAGACGCGGTGGGGGACTTCGTTTTATAATATGTAGTGATGCACACTCGACGGCTTACGGTAATCTGAACCTGATCTTTCTTCTGAGTTTTTTCTATATTCTTTAAGCGGGGCCTGAAATAGCACCTTATTAGACCGTCAAAGTAGGGACCTCAACATCGCCTCAGCTGCTATGAGGATGGTGTGGAAGCCACTGCTCTTAGACCACATGCTCGCTTACCATCAGGCGGAGTGTGTCCATTTTGAGGAGCAAAAAAAGTCTTCTTCTCTCTTAGCCTTTATTATTCTCAAGTCACTTGGGGTCGGCTTTTCTGGTCTAACCGGATTTTACTGGATATCAGTTTTTACACGGAGCGGCTGCCACCCGACCTCCGCAACCCGAAGGCTAACGATACCCTAAGGCTAGACCAGTGTCAGGACATTAGAGGGTAGTGACTTTCCCAATAACAATTGCCATAGATGTTCATGGCAGCCGGGACCAACGGCTTAACGTGCTCTCGGAGGCACGGAGCAGGCGATAATTGTCAATCAATACGCACATAATTTCGAAAAGTCATATAACTTCCGAAAGTCAGAGGTGCGCGACGTGGGTTCGAACCCGAGACCCTCTGCATTGCAGTCTGTTGGTCTCCCCACTGAGCTATCCCTGCTACTTTTGAGGAGCAAAAAAAGTAAATAAAATAATGTTCTCAATCTGGCCAGAGAACGTCTAGGTCACTTTCCGATTGTTCGCATACCTAAATCCTCGAAGGGATTACTAGAGGCATTACATCCACATTATGACTGCACGGATAACGTAGGGTTTGAGTGGTTGCCTCGCCAGGCCAAGTGTTATGGTTTCAAATCTCACACGGGACAAAATTATGTGAGATCCGCGCATGATTGTCCTGAGTCTGTATGTACTTTATGTCCGTTGTTTGAATATTTGTAAAGTCCCTCGCGATACAGAATTTATTCATAGTACGGGAGTTGTATTTTAAATAACCCTAGATGCGCGATTATTTCATATGTACCGTTCTTCCTGAAGTTATAACTGTGGTACCAGCCAAATGTACATATATGTAGCCCAATGTATAAGCCTTGCAATATAGAAGTTGTAGACTATTTCCTCGTCCATTACTACCGACGTGAACCCACTTCTGACACAAGGAACGACGAAAAAACCACGCGAATCTATATATTAATACGTGAAGCAAAAACTTTGTACCCCTTTTTACGAAAATTGTGCGGACTTAGTATTAAGTCTGGCACAGTTTTAATGTTTATATGGAGAAGGAGTGGCGAATCATAATACTTTTATAAAATATATATTAGAAATATATTATATTAGATTTAGAGTAGCAGAGCCTCACTGATTTCAGCATGAATGAGCCGGCTCGACCGGGAAAGGACTACCCTCTCACAGAATATCGACGTGAAATACCAGTATTCCTACTGTTGTGATCCGTTCGGTGAGTGAGAGTGCCGGAGGCCCAATAACCCCCTTACCCCTTATAAAAACCTTTATTACTTATAACTTCAAAAGCGAAATATATTTCTTGCACTCAATTTGGTTATATTGTCACCGTGGCATAGCGGTTGTGTATACGATTGCTGTGCATGAAGCACCGGGTACATTTCTAGATGCCGTTTCCTATTCAGAAAACACAAGTATTTCACGAGTAATAGAGGCTCGCTGATGTCAGCATGAATGTGCCGGCTCGACCGGGAAAGGACTACCCTCTCACAGAATATCAACGTGAAATACCAGTATTCCTACTGTTGTGTTTCGTTCGGTGAGTGAGAGTGCCGGAGGCCCAATAACCCCCTTACCCCCATCCCGCTCCTTCTCCTTCCCACTTCCTTTCCTAACGGGCCGGCAACGCGCAAGTGACGTCTCTGGTGTTGCAGGCGTCGATAGGCTACGGTGGCCCCGCGACACAGGAATTTTTTCCAGTGTAGTCCAAAAAGGACTGAAGAAATCCCCATTGCAAAGAAAGACCCGTGGCCATTGCAGTCCTATAGCAAAAGTTTCCTGTTCTGATATTAAGTTCCTTCGCAGATTGGCAAAGTGTCATGTTATTGGTAAACAATTGTCAGTACAACAATCAAAGGTGAAAAAATAAAAGTCACATTTCAATCAATATTTATATTCAAACTTCTGAACACTGGTCACGACCGTTTTGCCTGGAGTTACATCCTTCTTAAACAAGTGTTGATAACTTACCGCGATGTCTTCTGATACTGTGACTTTCTGTAACTTCATGTCACCTTTCGTAAGGGTAGTTTCTTTCTTAGTAACAGTGATTACTGGTGATAGGGTATATTCTGTATCTGTTATTTCGGTACTAGTGTTAGGCGTATCTTCTGTCGCCGTCATCTCTCTGATTTTTTGTACTCCTGGTACTTCAGCGGTAATGTTTGGTGGAGTATCATACTCTTTTTTGACTTTTATCGTTGGCGGTTCAGACATTGTTGTTCTGAAATGGTTGTATGTTTTATTGAAGTTACTATATATTTTGGTATTTTCTTTTTTGAAGTAGATATAACTTATTTAATATAGGATAAAATATTATCAATAAACACAATGCTTTAAAAATAACTTATGTCTAAAGTATTGTATTATTTTTTTCTATTTAAATAGAACACAAAATATTGTCGGCATAAGACCGGTCTGTGTGGTAAACCTTGGGGGAAGCTTATGTCCAGCAGTGGACGTCTTTCGGCTGATTGGAAATTGTCTAGTGATAATAACTGCTGTATCGTGGGAGACCTTATAAACATTCAAACAGCGGACTTATATCACCCTGATTCTGAACATCTAGGATTGGATCACACGTGTTTTTACCCCGTGTGGGTATCGAATTCACAACACTCGGCATTTGGCACTTAAACTATTACGTTCAGTACTATAAATTTGAAAGTTTGTAAAGGTAGAACGCGTAAATAGTTGAACGGATTTCGGTGAATTTCGGTAGACAGATAGACCATGTCGAAGAACACATAGGATACTTTTATTTCTTCTTCCAACCCCTCCTATATGCTTCTCTTTCTCTTTTTTTAAAGACAACTCCTACACTAAATAAATCCTGTGCCGCGGGGAATTTACAAACATTCAAACAAGGACACAAAGAACACCTGGACTCGGAACAACCATTTGTGTATCACATAAAGTTATGTCGTGGGATTCGAACCCACAGTACTCGGGGCCATGACAGTGCCGAGGCGATCAATTAAAACACTACACCATCTGTGCAGGCATTTCTTCTGATTCATCATAAGACAGTTTAACTTGCCCTGAGACTTCACAAGTGTCAAAACTCAGCGTTTTCTATGGATACTACTGTTAAACCTGGCTACACAGGAGATACAGTGTGAGAGGGAGAGTGGCTTCTAAAAAATAAAGATCGAGGAAGCAACGATAGGCTAGTGAAAGACTGTCACGATCAAGTCTCAAGTTTGATGCCTTCGCTGTTCAGACATTGAAAGAAAGAAAGAAAGAAAGCAAGAAATATTTTATTTTAAAGAAGCATTGCAACACACAATCAAAACTATTATAATGCAAAATTTGTGTGTAACAGTAATAAATGTATTTATAAATTGATAACAATAAAAATAAATAAATAAAACTTATATACATTATTATATACCTATATGAATTACTACATTATAATACGTTAATTAAGTACATATATTTCATTCAACCATTGCGAAGTTATGTGCGTATTAAATAGTTAATTATCGCTCGCTTTAACGGTGAAGGAAAACATCGTGAGGAAACCTGCATGTCTGAGAGTTCTACATCATGTTCTCGAAGATAGGTGTAGTCTGCCAACCCGCACTGGACCAGCGTGGTAGACACCTAACTCTTCTCACACTGAGAAGAGACGCGTGTCAAGAAGTTGGACAGTTTACATACAGGTATGAAACTGGCACCGGCTCAGTGTGAGAAAGGTTACGCTATAGTCCATCATGCTGGCCCAGCTCGAATTGAGATACTTCACATATCTTCGAGAACATTGTAGAGATTTCTTAGTCATGCAAAGGACAATGAACAATTTGGCCTATGAATCAACACACATTCCACCTAAACAATAATCTGTATTTTATTTTATGACTTATTAATCAATCATTACAATCTCACGGACAATTTCGAATCTTATTTTCGTGTTAAAAAGTATTTTAGTATATAAGGTATATAGTCATTGGCATCCATTGTTTACATCTGAGACAAGCAGTGTTACCATGTCTACAGTTTTTACAATATGTGCACGGTTTTATCAGAGAACTTATTTCCTATTTAGCTTGTCTATAATTTTTCTTACGTAGTTAATACGAATGCTATTCTATAAATACCATTATTGAACTTCATCATAGATATGACCAATTTCTTAAAAAGTCATGATTTTTTATGTAAAACCATAATAAATATGTACCACTTTCTCGGTATTATACGTTTTTCTATAGAGCAAGCATGGCAACAATTTTTTTTACTTGTTGCAATGCATTGACTCATATCCCTCCGCGGAGGCGGGCGGAGAGGTTATGTCGGACTCACCGGAGTAATAGAGAAACATGGAATAAGGATGATAATAATGGGCCTCCCGGAATATTCAGAAGTGTCCGTTACTTATGTTCACTTTTAATTGAATGTGGTTATCCTTAACCATATATTTATTATTTCTTCGCGGCTGTTTGTTATTAGCCTAATAATGTATGGCAGCTGAACAATGTCCTTTCCTCACGTTGTTTCGCCTTCACCGTTACAGCGAGCGATAATTAACTATTTAATACGCACATAACATCGGAACGGCAGAGTTGAGTGGGATCAAACTCGCGGGCTCTTTGTGGCAGTCCAACGGTCTCGCAGACTGGTTTATCTATTTATTAATACATACATACATACATAGCTTCACGCCTGTTTCCCGGAGGGGTTGGCAGAGACTACGGATTTCCATTTGCTACGGTCCTGACACACTTCTCTGGCTTCATTCACTTTCATCACATTCCTCATACACGGTCGCCGGTTTAAGGTTCTCTTAACCTGGCCTTTGTCCAGAACGTCTCCGATCTGATTGAGAAACGTTCGCCTAGGTCTTCCTCTTGCGACTGTTCTATTCACACTAGCCTTATAAACTTTCTTAGTCAGTCTTTCCTCGTCCATTCTTTCTACATGCCCAAACCAGCTTAACATACCCTTTTCTATTCTTGTCTCTATATCCACTTTCATGCCGCTAGTTATTAATATATTATAATAATGAAATGCTCACCTGTAACGTTCTTCCGTTAGAAACTTGAGAAGTCGACTGTGTTCCATGGGCAGATAACTGCGCTATCACATCGATAATAATTATTGTAATCTGTCGATACGCATATCAGCTGTTACAGCTAAAATTATTATATGTTGGCACTTGTATTTCTTTGGGGTAAGCAGAGATGTATGAACAGTCGTTTGCCAAGATTTAAATCATAAGAACAAGCTTTTGAAAGTAGGTTAGGTTATATTAGTAACAGTACATTTTCCAAATAATATGTTACCTATGTTACTCGGTGATAATATAGCTTTATAATGGTAAGATATTTTTTAAATCCGTTGAGTAGTTTCAGAGTTAAATGCTTGCAAACAAACAAACAATAAATCAAATTCCTCTTATAATATTATAATATCAGCCCTGTATTAAACTGTCCCACTGCTGGGCACGGGCCTCTTCGCAGTGTGAGATGGGTTAGGCCATAGTACACACAACACCATCTAGCCCAAACTAAGCAGAGCTTGTACTATGGGTACCAGGCAATGGATAAACATACATATATACTGCTTTTTTTTGGAAATACTTACATATTATACATAGAAACACCCAGACCAAGACAAACATCCATGTTCATGCACACAAATGTTTGACTTGTGCGGGAATCGAACCCGCGACCTCAGGCGTGGCAGTCGGTTACACTAACCACTACGCCATCGAGTCGTCAAATAGTCCACCACGCTGCCCAGTGCGGGTTGGCAGACTTCACATATCTTTGAGAACATTATGTAGAACTCTCAGACATGCAGGTTCAGGGATGTGCGCCTTGCGATCGAACTCGAGACCTCTGCGTGGCAGTCCAACGGTTTCCCACCAGGCTATCGCTTTATAATATTAGTATAGATAATATAATATTAGTCGGCCTCGATGGCGTAGTGGTTAGTGTAACCGACTGCCACGCCTGAGGTCGCGGGTTCGATTCCCGCACAAGTCAAACATTTGTGTGCAAGGATGTTTGTCTTAGTCTGGGTGTTTCTATGTATAATATGTATGTATTTACAAAAAAAAGTATGCAAGTATGTTTATCCATTGTCTAGTAACCATAGTACAAGCTCTGCTTAGTTTGGGCTAGACGGTGTTGTGTGTATGTGGTAGAATATTATTATTATTGTGCTGTGTATATTTATGTAATGCGGTTATGGAGAGAAATGTTGATAAATCTAAATAAATAAATTAAAGTATATTTTAATTGAATATGTGTTAAAATTAACAATATAATAATAATATCAGCCCTGTATAACAATGACCCACTGCTGGGCCTCTTCTCAGTGTGAGAAGGGTTAGGCCATAGTCCACCACGCTGGCCCAGTGCGGTTTGGCAGACTTCACAATGACATATATCTTCGAAAACATTATGTAGAACTCTCAGACATGTAGATTTAAACGACTTGTTTCTTGAACATAGACATTGGCCTAATAGGTTTTAATATATTCACCTTTCTGGTGTATTATTAAAATAAGACAAACATCCAAGTTCATGCACACAAATGTTTGACTTGTGCGGGAATCAACATGTAACTTTAGTAACTTATTTCGACCCTCTAACTTAGTAACCTTATAATATTGTCTTCTGTTTACGCGAATGTTATTCATTGAAATTAAACTACTATATACGGATTTTATCGCGTTATTTATTTTACACTTTATTACAAATTTTTGAAACTGTGTGTGAACATGTGCAACAACAGATTGTACAACAGATTTGACAAACCACAGATTCTCGCTAAAGAACACAGATTCCTACCAAGGATGCTTCGCGAAGCTATTGAAATAAAAAAACATCCTAATTTCAATAGAGACGATGGTTGGAATGTACCACCAGCTTGGGATCCAGTCATTCAAATAGTCAAACCCAAGAAGAAGCAAACCACAGCTAGACTTCATGACACTCTGAGCTCATTCTGCGTAAATAGAAACACCAATGATTGAATTATGTTCGGGTACTTTGAAATAACTACACTGGAACATTGAGACAACTACCATCTTAGCCTCCCCGTGACCATGGCTGCTGAAAAGCAACCGAAACGTCGGGGAAAGTGTAAACTTAAATATATATAGTTTTAATAATTTAATTAGCTTAAAATTAGTAAAGATTAATAGTATCTAGTAGTAGTGTAACAGTTTCTAAATTATGTAAAAAGTCTAAAATAAATAACGTGATAAAATCCGTATATAGTAGTTTAAATTCAATTAGTAACCTTAATAAATGAATCATTGAAATTAAACTACTTTACGCTTGGCTTCTTTAACAAACTTTGCGACTGGTCTAGATTCGATTCTCGGTCGGGCTAGATGCTATGGTGTTCGCTGAAAATCAGCGCTGTGAAGTGCTTGCAGCAATGCATGTGCCACGGCATTATCCTGAGCGCAACACCTTTATTTTTGTCCCGCAGCTGGGACACAAAAAAAATTTTAATAATTGTCTTTAACGATTTTTTATATGTTTGTATTTTATTTAATTATTTGAGTTGTACCTACATTTTGTAATAATAATATCAGCCCTGTATAACAATGACCCACTGCTGGGCCTCTTCTCAGTGTGAGAAGGGTTAGGCCATAGTCCACCACGCTGGCCCAGTGCGGTTTGGCAGACTTCACAATGACATATATCTTCGAAAACATGATGTAGAACTCTCAGACATGTAGATTTAAATGTTATATTTTATATAACATTGTCGGCCTCGATGGCGTAGTGGTTAGTGTAACCGACTGCCACGCCTGAGGTCGCGGGTTCGATTCCCGCACAAGTCAAACATTTGTGTGCATGAATATGTATGTATTTACAAAAAAAAAGTATATATGAGTATATATGTATGTTTATCCATTGTCTAGTATCCATAGTACAAGCTCTGCTTAGTTTGGGCTAGATGGTGTTGTGTGTATGTGGTAGAATATTATATTATTATATTATTATTATTATTATTATTTTAATAATTGAGGTTGCATGTCGTGATCGTGCAAAAATAAAAACCTTTTCAATTCATTTAATTACATTTCTATTCTATTATTGCGATTTTCTGTTATGGAATTCCCAATAACAGCACGAAGTCTGGAACAGTGTCTCGTAGATGATATTACGTACTATTACAAAAAGAAAAATGCTTATATTTGTGACTGAAAGGGTAGTGTTCTAAGCAGCTCAGTGGGGAGACCAACAGACTGCAATGCAGAGGGTCTCGGGTTCGAACCCACATCGCGCACCTCTGACTTTCGGGAGTTATATGACTTTTCGAAATTATGTGTGTATTGATTGACAATTATCGCCTGCTCCGTGCCTCGGAGAGCACGTTAAGCCGTCGGTCCCGGCTGCCATGAACATCTATGGCAGTCGTTATTGGGCAAGTCAGTACCCTCTAATATCCTGACAATAGTCTAGCCTTAGGGTATCGTTAGCGAAGGCTAACGGAGTTTTCGGGTTGCGGAGGTCAGGTGGCAGCCGCTCCGTGTAAAAACTGATATCCAGTCAAATCCGGTTAGACCAGAAAAGCCGACCCCAAGTGACTTGGGAATAATAAAGGCTAGGGAGAAGAAGTCAAATTTGTTTTCTGGATGTTTGAACACAGCGGAACATCTGGCCAATTTTTGAGGTTTTTGAAGGCTCATGTCTCTTTTAATAATTAATTTATGAGAAAAAAAAGGAAACCATAGGGACATGCCAATAGAGCCTATACATTTTTTGGGAAAAATATTGCTCTACTGGCATTATCCAGGGAGGAAACAGGGATCTACGTTTGTATGGAAAAACGGCCCTTGTGTTTCCTCTTAAACGGTTAGAATATTCTAATAATATTCTATCACATACACACAACACCATCTAGCCCAAACTACGCAGAGCTTGTACTATGGGTACTAGACAATGGATAAACATACAAATATACTTTTTTTTTTGTAAATACTTACATATTATACATAGAAACACCCAGACCAAGACAAACATCCATGTTCACGCACACAAATGTTTGACTTGTGCGGGAATCGAACCCGCGACCTTAGGCGTGGCAGTGGGTTACACTAACCACTACGCCATCGAGTCGTAATGTTAAAGGCTTGTCCCACTCTCGCCATCTCTCTTCTTTAACCTAAAAAGAGTGCGACAGCATGCGATTTATCTTTCATATAACTTTTACTTGTTACCTATGGGACTGTCCATAAATGTTTTTATGAATGCTAGTTTTGTATAAAGATATTGTTATTTTGCTTACATCATATAGAAATACAATATACCAACGAAAAACAGATTATAAATGTAATATAGTTTTTAAATACCTTTAGATATTTATCTATTGATATAATCCCATGTAGCACAAACACTATTAATTCACTTGTAAACAAAAGTAATTATCACTGTCCTAAACACACATTTTTAACCAAAACTTACACTTTTAAACAATGAAATATAAGAAACTGAATGATGAAAGTGAATGAAGCCAGAGAAGTGTGTCAGGATAGTAGCAAATGGAAATCCGTAGTCTCTGCCTACCCCTCTGGGAAACAGGCGTGAATCTATGTATGTATGTATGTAATTATTTTTACTGAATTATTAAAAAATCATTGGCAATCTTTTAAACTAATAAAATACACATTAGATTTCAGAATAGGGTAGTTGACTTACAATTTATTATTATTTAAGTCAAATAGTTGATCATGACGCAAACTCTAAAATACAAAGTATTTTTAAATTTATTTATAAATAAATAAGATTATAATAATATATTTATTATAATAATAATATTCTATCATATACACACAACACCATCTAGCCCAAACTAAGCAGAGCTTGTACTATGGGTACTAGACAATGGATAAATATACATATATACTTTTTTTGTAAATACATACATATTATACATAGAAACACCCAGACCAAGACAAACATCCATGTCCATGCACACAAATGTTTGACTTGTGCGGGAATCGAACCCGCGACCTCAGGCATGACAGTCAGTTACACTAACCACTACACCATCGAGGCTGACAGATACAAGCGTTTCAAATCTGGTAATAGGGGTAATTGTCAAATGACAGAAAAAGGATGCACGATACAGACTGACGTAATCGCTATTTAAATTGTGAAGGAGTAAGCGAGATATCCCCACGACACCTCCACTTTTTCATTTATATCCAGATATAAAATATCAATTACTCCCTTATTGTTATATTGTCGGCCTCGATGGCGTAGTGGTTAGTGTAACTGACTGCCACGCCTGAAGTCGCGGGTGCGATTCCCGCACAAGTCAAACATTTGTGTGCATGAACATGGATGTTTGTCTTGGTCTGGGTGTTTCTATGTATAATATGTATGTATTTACAAAAAAAATATGTATCTATGCATATCCATTGTCTAGAACCCATAGTACAAGCTCTGCTTAGTTTGGGCTAGATGGTGTTGTGTGTCTGTGGTAGAATATTATATATTATATTATATTTTGTAACCATTTTGATACTGCTTGCACATAAAGATTTCTTTTGATTGCTGTTTGTTCTTGTGTATAAAATAATAAACAAAACAAGCATAGACAACTATAGTCTATTCCAATAGAATTTAAGAAGAAGGTAAACAACATTTAGTGACTTATCTAAACTAATATTATAAAGAGGAAACATTTGTGTTTTTGTATGTATGTTTGTAATGTTTTCACACAAAAACTATTGGACCGATTTAAAAAATTCTTTCACCATTAGAAAGCTGCATCTTCACTGAGTGACATAGGCTATATTACATTTAAAAAAAAATAGTTATCTTTAATAAAAATGCAATAATATAACCCAAGGTGTGAAAAAATTTGTCATAAAAAATCTGTCATCACGTGCGCTGCAGAAACTATTAATGATAGAGCAAAAAAATGTCCTACAGTATTATAGAACGTATCAATATCTACAAAAAAGTATGGGATACCATATGTCCAACTACTGTAGTTACGCTACTATAACTACTTTTTTACATTTTAGTTGATAAAAGTGCCGTCAATAATCAAACCATATTATTCATACCTCTGTATTAATCCTTATCCCATTAAATGATATTTTATTAAAGACCGTTTCAATACCCGTGAAATACTTTTTAAATTATTAAAATCGGACATTTCATTCAAAAGATATAATTCTTTAGATATAGTAGGTAGTTTCTAAATATTAGTAGGTAGTTTTAAAGTATTAGCTATCTATATATAGCTAACTACACCTATATAGGTGTAGTTAGACTTATTAATTTCTTTGGTTGTAGTTTTATATATTAAAAATAGGTAACAAATTAAAAGTAGGTATTGGGTAATAAATTAAAGTCCACGCGGACGAATTCGCGGAAAACAGAAATCATAAAATATTTTTCTATAAAATAAAATTTATGGATATTTATCAAAAGATGGACTTGCATACGGCTTATTGTATTCATTAACTATTTTTCAAACTGAGTTTGAATTTTCTAAATGACTTTATATTTAATTAGGCATGAAACGATCGTTTACATAAAATAATAATTCTATTGGGACAAAGTATACTTATTGTTTGACAGGCAGGGCTTCATAGAACCTTCGTTGAAATATTAACTAGTATAACGTAAAAATTATACTCTACATAAGCTAGATAGACACAGAACTTTGTCTTGTATGCCTGCGGTAAATAGCGGTACAAAGAAACGCTACAGACAGCAGGTCATTATGTATTTATTGAAACTGGCAACACTGCATGTATTTTCTTGAAAGGTTGGCGTCATTTGATATATTTAAAGCGTATATTTGTTAAGGTAAATGCTTACCAACAGGTAAAATATATGTTTATTTAACACTTAGACGCATTAAATATATTCACTTATTTTCTATAGAAGAAATCTTTAAATATTTAAGCTAAGACATTTCACTTATGTTTAAACAATTGGCTTGTTGTCATTTAATTAGTGTAAATTTCGATGTGCCGTTTCTTTTAAAAGATAGCCAATTAATTAAATTTCACCAATCAATTAACGAAATTAAATGAAACTTTTAATGAAAATAAATGTAACTTTTTCAACTTGTACCACGGAAAGCGAAACTAGTACTAAATGTTAAAACATTATCTATAGTATCAGTAATTTCGTATTGATAATATAATGATATATTATCAATGTCTGCGATAAGCTGTATTATCAATAAATACCTCATTCTACATAATATTATACAACTTTATTTTTAGTTAGTACACACGGCTACACATCAAGTTAGACACCCTATATACGCATAACTACGCTATATACAAAACAGAGAATTTTCGGAAAGGGACAGTGCATAGTGGTGTCGATGTAATGGTAAGGATAGAGCGTAACAAAAATATAACGCACTCTCTCGCACGATTCGCAGTGTTTAACTTCTATCTAGAAATAATCCTTCTGTCTAGGTTGAAGTGTCGCTGTGTGTACAACATACATACATACATACATAGATTCACGCCTGTTTCCCAGAGGGGTAGGCAGAGACTACGGATTTCCATTTGCTACGATCCTGACACACTTCTCTGGCTTCATTCACTTTCATCACATTACAGTGTACAACACAATATATTGTCAAAAGCAATGATAGGCGACCATTGGACTGACAAGGTCTTAAGTTCGATCCCAAGACCTCTAACTTTTTAAAGTTATGTGCGTGTGGTAGTAAATGCGATTGCTTACCATGATGTTCGGGTTCAGTTCGAGATAAGTGTTATTTAGAGTTTTACTGTACATACAGTCTTAAAAGCAGCACGGAATCTGGAATTTGGCAGATGGAGATAAGATGGATAATCATGGATGGATAATCTCTACATGGCGGTAAGCTTGCCTCCTATTATGTGGGAGATTAAATTGCTGGTGGTATAGTCAATATCGGCCTACGCCTTAGGGTGTATAGGCTTGAGATAATTATGTATGTTAATAGTTTAAGTTATCCTATGTGGGGGCCAGTCAGTGCAGACCGGCGACACTTCGACCCAGTAGGATCTTTTGTGTCGACACTCTCCCAATAACGACTGCCATAGATGTTCATGGCAGCCGGGACCGACGGCTTAACGTGCTCTCCGAGGCACCGAGCAGGCGATAATTGTCAATCAATACGCACATAATTTCGAAAAGTCATATAACTACCGAAAGTCAGAGGTGCGCGACGTGGGTTCGAACCCGAGACCCTCTGCATTGCAGTCTGTTGGTCTCCCTACTGAGCTAGAAATCTGTAACCGAGTAATAACATTTATGAGCCAGTAAGGCCTCAAGACGCTTTTTAAATAGAGTAACAGATTGCTCCTTAATATTTTTCGCCACTTTATTATAAATGACAGGCGCCATGCCCAACACACTCTTTTTAAGTTGTGAAGTGTTATAACCACCTGTATAGAGTAAACTCTGATATTGAGTTTTTAGAGCCGTTGTTAGGGTTCTATTTATTTAGTTTATTTAGTCTGGCAACTCAGGGCTAGCGTAGTGGATTTTGACCTATCGCTTCTTATGTATACTGTGGTCAGTTTATACCAATAGTCAAAGTTGGTAAATTGTGTGTGTGTGTAATATACTTCAATCTATACCTTAGGGGATACGTTTGAGACAAAGATTGGAAAAAGAAACTACTTTTTTAGTTCATATACCCACATTTTTAATAAATTAAATATTCCAACACATTTGAATATTATGGCGCTTATTATAATAACATTATAGACAGTAAAAATCATTAAACCATAACCTTAATATTTAAAAACATTGTATATATTTTTTAAATCACTGAATGTTTAATGGCCATGTATTTGGTATGTACTAAAATAAATGTAAAAATTATGTTAGGCCATACTTTATATTTCTAGCACATAATGATAGTAATATACATATATGTTTTAAATGTTGTTTTTATATATTTTTCACTGCCAAGTTGAGCCACTTTTTTAACACAAGCACATACGATACAAACTTACGACTAGTTTTCAAGACTTAGACATTCAGGGCAGGACTAGATATTCTATACATCTAAATAACAAATTATACAATTAAATAAACGTTTCAAAAACATACATTCATTTAAAACATATTCGAAGTGTATTTATACGACTAGAACTTAATATATTGTATATTTACTTACTTAAATAATTACATAACGCACAGTCAAAAAATCACAAATGAATATACATGCACATTTATAAGAATATATATTATACATATGTTTATATAATAATTAAAATGTATAAACAAATTATATATATTTATTGTAAATATATAATACTGAAGTATTTTGTGTTCTTACAATTATATTATTATATCTAAAAGCAGAAAATATCACTAAACTATCACATTTAAGGATTATGGTATTCGCATTAGTAACTTACTATCTAAGATTACCCAGGTAATGTTAGAAATAACCGGTAAATGTTGAAAATGTATGAAATTTGTGATTTAAAAGGTTGTAGAATATAATATTTATAAGAATATGTTTGAAATACATACTTAGGTATTAATAAAATATTAAAATATGGCACACATTCAGCTAAATTCGCTCTGGACTAAATTGTATAAAATACTTTTTCTAATTTGATTATTTTGCATACTTACTTTAATACTAGTATTTAAAATACCCAGTCAATCCTAAGTTTTTGTATTTCCAACATTACCCATGTTATATTTGTTATACAATTTACGTGTATATATTAAATGTTACATAAATATATTGTTTATTATATTACAACGTTCCAGAATTATTACTAAGATACACTTTCAGCTCGAGGCCGGCGTACTAATAATATATTTTATATTACGTTACCTAAAATACGACGAAAACATTTATGGACAAATTACTTAAGATTCGTACAAGATATTAAACAAAACAGCATTTTATTTATTATAACTTAATAAATCAACAATTATTCTTACAATTAAAAAGATTACAGTAAACATTTGGTATTGTTTAAAACTTTAATATTTATATTTAAATGATAATAAAATTTACATATTCGGTTCATTTATCATATTAATTATATAACAAATAATTTAAAATATACATTCTGTATAGGACCCAAACCCAGCTATTGCAAAAGTTAATAAAATGCTCAAATATGAATGATCGTAATACTACAAATATTAATACGACATTACATTTAACTACTACAATACATTTACTCTAAATACTACCTACTAGCAAACGTGCAATGTTTTAAACACTACACTAATAATAATGAATACGAATTTTAAAATATTACAACACATTAATAATACATTTAAATGTATCTATATTACCTACATTATATTATGAATATGCGAGATAATTTTAAAATACTACAACATATTATTAATACCTTTAAATATAATTATATATTACCTACACTATTATGAATATGAGAGATAAATGGAATACCTACACTACATACATTTAATGACAATAGAACAGCAAAATGTTATTTTATTTGATTAATTACTAACACTGGAAGATTATGTGATTATATATTGCGTTATATACTTTTAATGAGTTTAAATGTAAACAGATTTCAATTTTGGTTTTATTTAAGTATTGTTCTTCTACATTTGAATTATTTTAACGAAATTAAATAGCCAGATTTTGTCATTTTCCAATAACAAATTATGCAGCCATACATAATTTGACTTGCATGTGTCGATATTAAAAAATATTATCTCGCTTGTATGTAACCCAAGGTTATGCGAGAAGCATATGCAAGACCCAGTGCTCTACATGAACACTATGTTTAGGTCCCAAGTAGGGTCTCTATTGTTTTTTATTAGGCATCAAAACAGACTTGTTCTGGTATGTACTGTGAATTTCCTTACAGAAAAAGCTACTAGCACTTAGCCATACCCGGGAACTGATCCCCAGTCCTCATGGTTAGCCAGTGCGCATATTTATTATCGAGCATGTTGATATATAAAAAAAATTATATATTGCATTCTGATAACTGGTTGAATGTGCATTCTTTCCCTTTAATTTCTAACATATTTTATATATTCAGGTAAGTATACAAGTTGTGTCGGTATTTTCGTTATTATTGTAAATAAAAATATGTTAATATAGCGACACAAACGACAAAACACGGCCATCGAATTCTCATAAATGTAATAAATATGGTAAATATTTTTTGATGTTGATTAAGGTTTTGATAAGCTCCTATCACGTCTACACATAATATCTACTTAATATATATTTCATATTAAAGTGAATTGATGTGAAATTTGTGATAATCATGCAATGTAATAAATTGTTTGTAATTTGCTGTTTAATTATGTTAATGGTATAAACTTGTGAAAATTGCCACAAAATTACTTTTCAGTTCGGTAATATATAAAATATTATATTATATTAAAAAAATATGATATATATTATTTTTGTGAAATAATATAAATTACATAGTATGTATAGAAATAATGGAAATGCAAGTTATATATATATAAAATATTATATTAACAACTTTATTCCTTTGACAAGAAAATACTAAATATTATCGAAATCGAAAACTTTACAATCATTCACATTTGACATAAAATATTGAACAAATAAATAGATAAATTATATTATTTTACAAAACACCACAATTATATTATATTTCTAAGTATTATTTTTATTATTATAATAAATTAATATTGTATATAGAAGCAAATTATTATACTACCTAACTGTATAATTATTATTATATTTTCTATATTATATTAAGGTTGGATGGCTAACGTAATTTCAAGTTGGAAAATAATTATTTACAAAATTATATCTGATAAAATATTTCGTAAATAATTCGCTGAAATCAGTTTTATTTAGTTGTCGTATCGTATGCTGAATAATAAATTATATTGTCATAAAATATTAAAATATATTTTATATTTGAGTCCTCATTTTTCGTTTTGATTTGACATTGGCCAACCAATCTCCGTAATAACATTTAAATCTAATATATTATATTATAGTATAACTATTATTGTGATTAATATTGTCATTAAAATCATTATTGCATTTATTTACAACATTAACAAGCTCTTTACAATAATAAAATAAAGAACTACGTCCATTTGGTCCATTGCCCAATTAAATAAATGTATCAAAATGAGCTCAGCCATTCTTGTTTGAATATTTTATTGTCGTATATTCCGAAAGCGTAGAAGGATAAAAACTACATACGGCGTTGTCTTTTTTATTAGTTTATTTTGGCATGATGGCTAAATGTCATTAATTGCATCTGTATCATAGCTTTAATATTATAAATGAGTATGTTTGTTTGTTACGCTTTTTCGCCTTAACTACTTGACTTATCATCATGCAATTTCGGACAAAATACAGAAAAAGACATTGAGACATTAATTCAGCAAAACTATTGTTCCCGAGTGAGCTTAGTCACGGGCAAAAGCTAGTCTTTTATAATATAACAAGAGACCACCCGCGTTATTAATCAAATAAAATTTATATTACAATCCTAATCGGCGCTGGTTGCGTGTGGTTGATCACACTTGTGTGGTTAATCGATGAATGCAAGCCATCGGCGTCAGTAATTCGAAGGATAACTCGCGCATGAAGCCCGCATGAGTAGCTTGCGCATGCAATCATTGTCAGCTACTTGCATTACAAAACGGCATTAGCGACTAAATGATAACGTCACCGTAAATTCCATGCTGCCTTCACATTTGGCCTTGAATTAAATTACATTTTTTATCATAATCTTTCCTTAAGGCGTGGTCAATAACAAACGTTGTAATGACTGCAGATAAGATAGGTGCATACTTGTGTATTAGTCTTGATTGGAATCATAACACACAGATATCTTTAAATACTCAATATAGAAAAATTGCAGTCACATTGTAGGTGTCAACAGGGCTGGGAGACGCCGAACATTTAATTAATGTACAGAAATATCGCAATTTTTCTTTGCGTCATATTGTAAAATCTGAATGTAAAATATAAACATTAGGCGCAAGGCAAGCTTAGAATTCGATGGCACGCGTAACATCTCTTATAATATATTATGCGATTCAATTTTCTTTCATATCTGTATCCCGTCCTTTCAGAATAGTTTCAAAAGTTGATTCTACGTACCGTCCGCGCTATATCCTAGCATTTAAACCTTGAGGAGTACTGTGTGGACAGGCCACGTACACTTAAGTCTTTTGTATAAGACCCCCACGCCTTTTCATACGCAAGTTGCTGCATTATACACATAAATGATCAACGCGAGTCACTCATGTATTCTGTATAATTAAATTGCGCATGTAGCTCGCGGTATTTATTTGCGCCTGTACAAGTACAATTAGTGTAGAAATAATTCAATTTGATTTTAACTTTTAAGGCCCTTTTTCACAATTTATATGTGAAAGTTATTTGAAAGTGAAATATTCCAATTTTAACCGAACAAGAAAAAGACAATAATATGTTATTATTATTTTCAATCATTTTACTTTATCGTTTCAAAACAGGCCGTACTACCGTATGTAGTTTCTGACTTCCAAATATATTGTTATTGTCTACATTAATATAAATATTTTTACAATAAAAAATATTGTCAAAGTCACTTTTGCAAAATGAATATCAATACGTATTCTTTGCGAAAGCATTTTTAAAATTAATTTTAATTATGTAAGCATGTTCATTTATTTTTTAAGTATTAGTGTTTCATTATTATTACACAAATTCTTAAAATAGACAAATCACAATCAATTATACACGTGGTCACATTGCAATTTCAACGCTCACTAGAAAATAATATTATTTAATACATTATGTATATAAATACACGTGGCATTTACATGTGTATTGAATGTCATGCCATTTTGAATAAAACATATAATATGTTTACTATTTACGGAATTCATTTTTGAATATTTTCTTTTTGCCGACATGTTTTATAATTAGATATTATTTTTTTATCATGTTTACGAGCAAATACATTTGATTTTTTTAGTTATGCTGGCATAAATCAAGGGCAAGCTTAAATAAACATTTTCACAAACATTCATAATATTACTATACAACATTTTAAAACATTGCGCTTACTAAAAATGTATGTAGTTATATTATTATGTTTATCCACGTTCCTTAGCTAGAATGTACACCCTGAGAATTCGGCATAATACATTACCTATATAAATATTGTCTACATTTATTAAAATTGTATACAACTATGGCAAATTGTATACTTTGAGAAACAACTACTTTAACACTTTACAAGAAAGAAGTGTTCAAAGTACGCATTCTTATAAACGCATTATTATATTTCTACTAGGTAAATGTTCTAAAATATTATTAGAAACGGTATATTTTAAAATGATTTGTTTCGAAGATATGTGAATAAGCATATCGGAAACTCTAATGTATATTGGTACCATTCAAAGCCACTTTAAACATATACAATATACATAATATTAAACATATACATTTGACATTAAACGTATGTAAGCACACATGTATACATATACACTACAGATTTCGGTACAGAGAAAAATTGGTCATACAGATACAGAGATTCTAATTAATATTGTATACAGTTAGACATAAAATATAATCTATTATATAATTTTAATATACATTTGGGCAATATACTACAGTATACATATAAATATTTTATTTTATTTAAGACGTCAAGCAAACCCCATTAAAAATACTCCCGAGTTTGACATATGAAATGGCGGACAGACACGGCGGTAACGATTACAAGATGGCGCTTATTCTTCTTCTTCGTTTTGGTAGCTCACGTATCGCACTGACGATTTATCGCTTATAATGAGACTCTGAAAACAGTTTAATAAAATAAATAAAAGGGGCTAAAGGCCATAGTCTACCACGCTGCCCCGTACGTGCTGGCAGACTTCACATATCTTCGAGAACGTTATGGAGAACTCCCAGATATGCAGGTTGCCTGCCGATGATTTTAGCAACAATTACCTATTTAATACACACATAACATCGAAAAGTCTATTGAATTGCCACGCAGAAGTTTCGAGTTCGATCACAAGCCACGCACATCCGACTTTTCGAAGTTATGTGTGTACTAAATAGTTAATTATCGCTCGCTTTAACGGTGAAGGAAAACATCGTGAGGAAACCTGCATGTCTGAGAGTTCTACATAATGTTCTCGAAGATATGTGAAGTCTGCCAACCCGCACTGGGCCAGCTTGGTAGACTGTGGCCTAAACCTGCTCCCAGTGAGAAGAGGCCCGTGTCTAGGAGACAGTTTAGATACAGAGCTGATATTATAATTTTTTATTATTGTTTCTCTAGCGACCAGCCCCGACTTCGCATGGATAGTACAAAACCTTAACAAATTATACACCTAAACCTTCCTCATTAATCACTGTGCCTATTGGTGAAAACCGCATGGAAATCCCTTCAGTCGTTTATAAGTTTATAGCGAACAGACAGACAGACGCGGCGGAGGACTTTGTTTTATAATATGTAGTGATATTGAAAAGTACCTGTTTCTCATCGCGTGCTGGAGGTGACCTGAGCATCATGAGGCAGGGAGCGTAGGCGAAGTTCAGTACAGCGATAATGACCAGCATCCACTCGAAGCCGATACTATTCATCAGAGCGCCGGAGAGAGCAGGTCCTGGAAGCAAAGAAGTTAAGAAGTACCTAGTTTAGAAGAACTGAGAAAACCTATATTTAAACGACTTTAAATATCTCAGAATTTTTAGGTGATCCGATTTGTATGATTATCTATCTCAAATATATTACTAATCTGAAAGCTGGTGCTTCCCACCAATGATCAAATCTAAATCAAATCTTGATCAAATTTCAATGGGATCACATTCCCATTTAAATTTGATCAAGATCTGACCAGTAGTTTTTGAGTGATTCTTAATAACCGAATATACCACGGGGAGTGCTCTGAAGAGTTTTTGCACCTTATCCCGCCCTCCCCTTTCCTATCCAGAACAACGCGTTCTGGGCTCAGCTCTTACACGGTAGAGTCGATAACAGCGCGCACCAATAAGTTTGGGTCCTCATACCCCTGCCGAACGATCAAGGCATGAAATTCTCTGCCAAGGCACGTGTATTCTCCTTCCTTTAATCCTGGGTCATAAGCGGGTCGTGAAAAAGCTCCTTTTCAGGCCGTCAACATCGCCTCAGCTGCTATGTGGATGGTGTGGAAGCCACTGCTCTTAGACCACATGATCGCTTACCATCAGGTGGAAAATGGTCACTTTGACGAGCAAAATAAAAAAATATATATATACAGTGCGTCTTTGGTTGACTTGGACTATATTAATGATGTTCTCATTTATTACTTTTCTAATTGTTGTCTTATTGAAGTCGGTGTCTTTTTTGTTGAAATTTTCTGTTTATTACCAGGCAATTAGACTGAGTTACTGATGCTGATTTGATAACCTGCAGTATGGAAAGAAGTGAATCTTTTCGACTCGATCATGAGCATCTTTACCTTTTGATGCTTGACGTTTCGACCAGGTTGCACTGGCCGTGGTCACAAGCTGACTTGAATATACATGATCGAGTTAATACCCGTTACGAATAATATATAAAAACATTTATTCTGAAATCTATCCCGAATTTTGGTACATAACCCCTTAATTGTCCAAAACTCTTTTATAAAACAGTCTGAACAACAAAATAATGTTGTTTTGAAAGAAAGAAATCCCAAAAAACTTTTTTCTGTGTTTATTCGTTCAGTCCTAAGTTTCGGATAAATCAAATCAAAAATATCTTTATTAATTTAGGCCACAAAGTAACACTTATGAACGTCAAGATTACACTAACTTCTTCTCTCTTAGCCTTTATTATTCCCAAGTCACTTGGGGTCGGCTTTTCTGATCTAACCGGATTTGACTGGATATCAGTTTTTACACGGAGCGGCTGCCACCTGACCGCCGCAACCCGAAGGCTAACGATACCCTAAGGCTAGACCAGTGTCAGAATATTAGAGGGTACTGACTTTCCCAATAACGACTGCCATAGATGTTCATGGCAGCCGAGACCAACGGCTTAACGTGCTCTCCGAAGTACGGAGCAGGCGATAATTGTCAATTAATACGCACATAATTTCGAAAAGTCATATAACTTCCGAAAGTCAGAGGTGCGCGACGTGGGTTCGAACCCGAGACCCTCTGCATTGCAGTCTGTTGGTCTCCCCACTGGGCTATCGCTGCTACTTAAGATTACACTAACTAATCAGTAATATAAATTTACATTTACCTGTTGCCACATTCAACAAAGCAAGGGCGTAGAACCAATGAGAAGCACGGGCAGGAAACTCATGGCCACATTTTAATCGCCAATTTTACAATGCTGCTTATTTTACAAATTATATTTGTAAGGAGCTGCAACCATTATACCATTTGCCTACTACTGAATTGAACATACTTAAGGCATCATTTTCATGACAGATTCCTACGGATTCTAGAAAACAGTACTTACCAACAGCATATCCAAGGCAAAAGGCAGTATCTCCGATGGCGTATACAGAACCATAGACGGCTGCATGTCGTATATCAACGAGGAATCCTAGTTCAGGCATCATCGAAGAGTCAACCATACCGATGGCGAAGCCGAGTCCAGCGTTGGGAATGATCAGGTGTTCCAGTTTGCGTGCCATTGGGATCTGGGGACAAAGGTATATATTGATGTGGGTCTCGTGGTGCATTTTAAGGTTTTTGACCCGAAGGGTGCTATGGGATCCTATGACGAAGCCTCCACTGTCCTTTTGTCTGTCTGTCAGCAGGTTATACCTCTGGAACCGTAATAGGTAGAGAGTTATAGTCACAGAGTGGGTATTTCTATTGCAGCTGTAACTAAAAATAATAATAAAGAACTTTGATACGGAACCCTTCGTGTGCGAGTACGACTCACACTGGACTGGTTTTCATACAAATTTTATATTGTTATCTATTAACCACTTGTGGCAAACAGCCATTTTGGTTTCACTCACGTTAATAAATTATATACAATAAAATATTAGAATCTAACTATTACATGCTGATTGGTCGAGTAGTTAAGGCGTGTAAACTCAACAAACAAACAAACTACTAATCATCAATCTTTGTCGTACGGACATCGAACCCAACAAAGCGACTTATTAACCACTGTACCATGCATATATAGTTTAACTAATAATTACCAGGATGAGACAAAGACCAATGATAATAAGCCCAGAGCACGCCGCCAGCCAGCGACCCATCTTGTGTCCCAGAGGTCCGAATAGATTGGTACCTGAAACATTATACTTACGTTAACCCACGCCTTAAATCCCCCGAACGGGGAAATGAACGGGGAAAAAAAAAGGCCTCGAAAAGTAAAGGCATATTTCGCAAATTATATTTATTTTTGAAGCAATATTATACTTTGTGGCTCTGGAATGGAGTGAGGGTTCTCATACTTAACGTACATACAGCCCTTTATTTAACCGTCCCACTGCTGGGCACGGGCCTCTTCTCAGTGTGAGAAGAGTTAGACCATAGTACAAATCGTTAGTCCACTGTTGCCAGACTTCACTACAAGAACATTATGGAGAAAGAAGATTTTAAGTATGAAGAATATTTTAATCTGTTCTGTCGTAACTTCTAACCCACTTATCATAATTTAACGAATGAGGTATCGTCATGAGCGTCCCCTGGTTATACACTATGTGTCGTCAAATTAAATTAAATGGGGCCCGCTAAAGTCATAAAAAAATGTTGTTAGTAACTTAATGTCCAATACAATAATATCAGCCCTGTATTAAACTGTCCCACTGCTGGGCACGGGCCTCTTCTCAGTATAAGGGTTAGGCTAGTCCACCACGCTGCCCAGTGCGGGTTGGCAGACTTCACATACCTTCGAGAACATTATGTAGAACTCTGAGACATGCAGGTTTCCTCACGATGTTTACCTTCACCGTTAAAGCGAGCGATAATTAACTATTTAATACGCACATTACTTCGAAAAGTCAGAGATGCGCCTTGGGATCGAACTTGAGGCCTCTGCGTGGCAGTCCAACGGTCCCCCTAATGGGCCTAGTGGCTATCGCTGCTTGTATCTCTTTGTGTAACAATTCTATTCTATTCTATTCTATTCTATTCTATCACATACACACAACACCATCTAGTCCAAACTAAGCAGAGCTTGAACTATGGGTACTAGATAATGGATAAACATACATATATGCTTTTTTTTGTAAATACATGCATATTATACATAGAAACACCCAGACCAAGACAAACATCCATGTTCATGCACACAAATGTTTGACTTGTGCGAGAATCGAACCCGCGACCTCAGGCGTAGCAGTTGGTTACACTAACCACTACGCCATCGAGACCGTTATGAACTTTATGTTCAAATTGGTTGATTTGAATATTTACCAATTAGGTAGCAGATGCTAGCAGGCAGGAACGCCACTCCTTGTTGCCAGCGTCTCGCTTCCATGGTGTCAGCCATCCAGATAGGTAGACTTGGCTCCAGCATAGCGATGCCAACATTCGCGAAGGTAATGGCTCCTGGAAAATAAAGAATATACGCTGTCAATAAAAAAAGTTCTACGCAAATCGGTCTAGTAACTTTGGAGAAATTATTGTATAAACCTCAGAATACAGAATAAACCAGAAGTTGTGTTCAGTGATATTTCCTTGTCTCGAAAGGTGTCCAAAAACAAAATAGATATGTATGTCCCAAATTGTAAAAATGCTTTCGGACTTGTATAAAACCAGGATGGCATTGATTTTCCTTAAGACTGCGCCGAGCGTAAGACGCGGTTGGACTGAATGACATAGCTCGATAATCAAATCGGCGCGCGGCCGCCATAGTTAAATTGTATGGAGGATTTGAGGTGCTTTTTTGATAAATATGTATCTTTATTGACAACCAATAACTTAAATATTTGGGACGGACATATTGTAATATAACTATTTATGTTTCGTTTAAGCTGTAAAATAGGATAGATTTCTACTGTTATAATCTAAAATCAAATCATCATCATCATCATCATCAAATTTACGTAATTTTGTAGGCGAAAATATTAATTATTTTAAGTTTTTTACACGGAGTAATTGTAAACACATTCATTGTTATGGTAAATGTATATTTTATATTTGTATTAAACAAAAAGTGTTGATTTTATCAACTGAACTGTAACCGCCTGTTTTGGCACATTTCTATCCAAAGTTTGTTAAATGTGTGTAATACATCTATCTATCTATATCAGTTATATGCTGCCTTTTAATAACACAAATTTTATTTTAAGGAAACATTTAACTGATAGATATACCCAAGCAGCGATAGCTCAGTGGGGAGACCAACAGACTGCAATGCAGAGGGTCTCGGGTTCGAACCCACGTCGCGCACCTCTGACTTTCGGAAGCTATATGACTTTTCGAAATTATGTGCGTATTGATTGACTATTATCGCCTGCTCCGTGCCTCAGAGAGCACGTTAAGCCGTCGGTCCCGGCTGCCATGAACATCTATGGCAGTCGTTATTGGGAGAGTGTCGACACAAAAGATCCCACTGGGTCGAAGTGTCGCCGGTCTGTACTGACTGGCCCCCACATAAGATACATATACACTATACAACAGTACTTATAACTACTATATACGTCCCAGAGGTGGGAGCCTGGTGATCTGTAACACAAGTTTTCCTACTATAGACACCAGCCTCTCCACAAAGGATTGATAATTGTTATATCTGTACTGAGTTATATTTTGTATACCTTTGTGCAAGAGAAAATAAATACTTAAATATTATTATTAGTACTGATGGTAAGTCCTTACCTGCAGCGACAAGGATGTAAGGATCCGTAACTAGTGCTTTCAGAGACGGCGGGTCTGACTCCTGGCGAACAACTCCTGGCTGCAGAATCATCAGCTGTAGCACTGTAAGAAAAGCAAGTTATGTTTAGTAAGACTTAGTTTATAGTTTGGCTGATAAATCAAGATATATCTATAACTAGTCGATAAGATAGATACCATGACAGAACGAAAACCAAATTTCTAAAAACAGTTGCAGAAATTAATCTAATCTGAGCAGGTTTTCAGATCTGATTGAGATCGGTCCACTCGTTTAGGAGGAGTTAAGTGACAAGTGACGCAGAGAAGAATCCTAACTATCTCTAATTTATCTAAACTTCTAAACTAATATTATAAAGAGGAAACATTAGTGTTTTTGTATGTATGTTTGTAATGTTTTCACACAAAAACTACTGGACCGATTTCAAAAATTCTTTCACCACTAGAAAGCTGCATCTTCACTGAGTGACATAGGCTATATTACATTTTCAAAAAAATAGGAATCCTTAATAAAAGTGCAATAATATAACCCACGGTGTTAAAAAATTAGTCATAAAAAATCTGCCATCGCGTGCGCTGCGGAAACTATTGATGATAGAACAAAAATATGTTCTACAGTATTATAGAACGTATCAATATCTACAAAGAAGTCCGCGATACCATATATTTTTTTAATATATAGCTAACTACACCTACATAGGTGTAGTTAGACATATTAATTTCTTTAGTTGTAGTTTTATATATTAAAGTTAGATAACAAATTAAAAGTAGGTATTGGGTAATAAACTAAAGTCCACGCAGACGATGTACAGTACAAGTAACAGCTAGTAAATTATAAATGCGAAAGTAACTCTGTCTGTCTGTTAAGCTTTCACGCTTAAATTACTGCACCGATTTTTATTAAACTTGGTACAAAGATAGACTAGACCTTGGGATAGGACATAAGTTAACTTTTGTTGTAAAAAAGGACATAAAGGGGTTTAATAAGGGATGAAAATTAGTACGGGAGTTCATGCAGCGATAGCTCAGTGGGGAGACCAACAGACTGCAATGCAGAGGGTCTCGGGTTCGAACCCACGTCGCGCACCTCTGACTTTCGGAAGTTATATGACTTTTCGAAATTATGTGCGTATTGATTGACAATTATCGCCTGCTCCGTGCCTCGGAGAGCAAGTTAAGCCGTCGGTCCCGGCTGCCATGAACATCTATGGCAGTCGTTATTGGAGGGTGTCGACACAAAAGATCCCACTGGGTCGAAGTGTCGCCGGTCTGCACTGACTGGCACCCACATAAGATAGATAAGATAGATAGTACGGGAGTTCGTCATAATCGAAGATAAAACCATGAAACTTCATAAAAGCAAATAAACATACATATTTTATTCCAGCTTTGGGAACGCTATAGGATATGGGGATGAAATAGGTGATGAAAGTTCGTATGGCACTTAAAACAAATCTGTCTATTTTTGCTCTTTGTCGGAAACAAGTGTATCATTAGTAAAAATGCCGTCACCAGTTTGTATGTGTATTATTAGCAGAATCAGTATATTGAAAAAATAAAAATGCTGTCCTAAGTAACTATTCCACGTGGATGAAGTCGCGGGCAAAAGCTGGTTATTTCGTATGCAAATGTGAGTTTGTTTGTTACACTTTAACACCTTAACTACTTAGCCGGTCATCATAAATCTCGCATACATTGTCAGGGGTACAGAGAATGACATAGGGTACCCTACCCTACTGATCCAGATAAAAAGTACTGTTCTCAGATAGCTAGTATACTAAAGACAACTTACATCCATCCGCGAGAGCCAGGGCTGATAGCATCAGGAATGGGGCAGTCTTCCCAACGAATTCGTACATGAGACCGCCGAATGGAGGCCCGATGAGCACTCCCAGCGCCAAACCACCAAGAGCTATGCCCATAGCATTACCGCGCTCCTATAAAGACATAAAAAATACTTGCAGTCTAGGAAATGGTATTTTTAAGTGGTCCAAGGTGGTCAATCTTACAGAGAGAGGACGAGGAGACGTTATTCTCAGTATTTTATTTTATACTACTAAGATGGCAAACAAGCCTACAGCCCACCTGATGGTAAGTGGTCACCATAACCTATGGACGCCTGCAACACCAGAGGCATCACTTGCGCGTAGCCGACCTTTTAACACCCTTTTTTGGGGAACCCCATACTGTAGTCTTGTCTCACAACCTGAACGTCCATGGGTGAAAATTCCTTTGAAACCGCTTGGTGTGGCAGATTGTAAGGTGTGAGAATGAAATCCCTGCCGATGGCGAGCGGTTCGATGACAAAAGTAGCCGAGGGCATCATCTCAAACAACTCCTCAAAACACAATCCATTATGTAAGCGGTAGAACACACAGAAGGAGGCAAAGTCCCTTCTGAGCTTAGTAGCTTAATACCAGTATACCAGTAAACTGAAGAGTATGTTTCAAGTCAGCGCTAGAATCGATTGCACGCGTTTTTAAACCATATAATAATTTGTCTTTGTATGAAAAGTTTTCTAGTTAGACACAATATTTTTACTTTAGCCGCTGGCTGACCGCCATTCACTGAGCGATAATATTACCTACAAGCTTTATAAATAATGTCCTCCAGACCGAATTTCGGTCACTGCGGCCAATCTTAACGGAGACTGGCTAACGCAGGAGATATCAAGTGTGTGCGTAAACACAAGCGCACTCTCTGTTCCCTCATTCTCATAGTGCGATGGGACGTCACCGACACTAGAGGTCAGGCGCAGCACCAACAGCCTTATGTGCGCACTGAGGCATGCGCAGTCATGTCTATATCCTCGAAGGGGTAGGCACAAGTGTATTACAACGTCATCTCGCTGGCTATGAATTTAGTCACATGTAATAGGAGGCGAATGCCGCTTACCGGGCACTGCTTCAGAATCCGTGCTGATAATCAAAAGTTCTCAACCTAAATCCGGTCGGGAATCGAATGTAATGTGTATGCGCCATCATGCCATCTTACTGTCTATTTTAGATTTATTTATTTATTTATTTATTTATTAGTATAAACAAATGGACAACATAACAGTATACACCAAATCGTTGTACAAGTTAAAACTTATATCTAAAGTTATATACATTTATATTACCCGACATAATATACAAGGCTTATATAATTTATTAGAACATCTGCTTACATGAATGCAATAAAAGATTCGTAACTTAGTAACTAACTAAATATCTATCATCTCACAAAATCTTAAACAACTACGACTCACATCCATCCATCCCGAAGCAAATAGATCACATTCAGATTCTGATGTCAGAAGCATATTTAGTAAGGTCAGTGCACGAACAAGGGGCGAGTTGGCATGCGCCACAGTACGTGCATAAGGCACCGCTAGTAACTGGACTTTGCGTGATCTAAGTTGTATTTTAGGTACAATGGGGACAAATAACCTAACCATCTGTGTTACTAGTTCCGGACAGTCACATTTACCACGCAAAGCCTGGCAGACAAAGGTAAGTAAGTGGTAATTACGCCTTACTTACCTTATTTATATTAAAATATATACTTTAGCCCAAATTATTTCATCTCTATAATATTATTAAGTTATTATTGTTATAACCTTTTTAATATTAGTTTTTTATAGTCAGTAGTATATGGCATAATGGCTGTAACACCTTGTTAATCTGAGTTGTAAAATACTGAAATTATATTTAATTGGCGATTTAAAAGAGTGGCCGTGAGTTTCATGCAGGTTTCTTCTCATAGGCCCAACCCTTTGCCTGAACCTTGCAACTAACCTAAATGTAGCTTCAGTAACTTAGTAAACTCACTAAACTATATATTTTGACGTTCATAAGTGTTACTTTGTGAGCTAAATGAATAAATGATTTTTGACTTTGACTTTGACTTTGAATCTGACACCTCACGATTGCATTTAAACTTAGGTCTTAAGACCTGAAAGCAGATCTATGTGCTCTGTAATGAATAAAAACTGAAGTCGTAATAAAAAATGTTCAAATTGGTTTTAGAGTCGCGTTCTCTTGGATCGGAGACTCTTCTCTCTTAGCCTTTATTATTCCCAAGTCACTTGGGGTCGGCTTTTCTGGTCTAACCGGATTTGACTGGATATCAATTTTTACGCATAACGACTGCCACTTTACCGCCACAACCCGAAGGCTAGCGATACCCTAAAGCTAGACCAGTGTCAGGATATTATAGGGCACTGACTTCCCAATAACGACTGCCATAGATGTTCATGGCAGCCGGGACCGACGGCTTAACGTGCTCTCCGAGGCAAGGAGCAGGCGATAATTGTTAATTAATACGCACATAATTTCGAAAAGTCATATAACTTCCGAAAGTCAGAGGTGAGCGACTTGGGTTCGAACCCGAGACCCTCTGCATTGCAGTCTGTTGGTCTACCCACTGAGCTAGCGCTGTCGATCGGAAGTGTCTCGAATAAAATAATTTTAAATTTATTTTTATTATGTTCATTATTTGCGTGTTACTATAATATCAAGTGTTTTGGATATACGGGTAGGTATATACTAATTTTAAGAACTAGCTGCATCAACACTTTTTGGCAAAGATCGGAGACTAAGATCTATATAAATCACTCTCAAATAATTAAGAGGTAGCTAAGTATTAACCAGTGACTAATCAGAAAACCGTCAATTTTAAACATTACTCAATGTTAAGTGTTAGTTGACTAATAGTTAAATAATAGCTGCGGACAGTTAATCAAAAGGTAGTCATTGATAAATATGACATTAACTATTTAGTTGAGAGGTAGCTAAGTATAACTTAGCAGTTATTTATGGCTGCCAGTCTGCCACTTAACTTATAATACCTTATAGCAGCGATAGCTCAGTAGGGAGACCAACAGACTGCAATGCAGAGGGTCTCGGGTTCGAACCCATGTCGCGCACCTCTGACTTTCGGAAGTTATATGACTTTTCGAAATTATGTGCGTATTGATTGACAATTATCGCCTGCTCCGTGCCTCGGAGAGTACGTTAAGCCGTTGGTCCCGGCTGCCATGAATATCTATGGCAGTCGTTATTGGGAAAGTCAGTACCCTCTAATATCCTGACAATAGTCTAGCCTTAGGGTATCGTTAGCCTTCGGGTTGCGGAGGTCAGGTGGCAGCCGCTCCGTGTAAAAACAGATATCCAGTCAAAATCCGGTTAGACTAGAAAAGCCGACCCCAAGTGACCTGGCAATAATAAAGGCTAAGAGAGAAGTCTGCCACTTACCTTGTCATCAGGGTACCGTTCTGCCAGCATACCCATCCCTGATACGGAGGAACAGGAGGACCCGATACCCTGGAGCGCCCGGGCTATAAACAGCACTGAATACGACCGTCCAAAAGCGAAGACTGGAAGCAAAAAGGATGTATTACTTAACTAGCCAGCCCTAGCTTCGTACGGGTAGAACAAAACCTTAACATATTATTCACCTAAATCTTCCTCATGAATCATTCTGGCTATTGGTCAAAACCGCATGAAAATCCGTTCAGTCGTTTTTTAATTTATCGCGAACAGAGAGACAGACGCGGCGGGGTACTTTGTTTTATAATATGTAGTGAAAGTGATAAAAATAAATAATAACAATGTATATAAATGTATATAAACTGTCCGACTGCGGCATCTTCTCAGTGTGAGAAGGTTTGCCATAATCTACCACGCTGGCCCAGTGCGAGTTGGCGGACTTCACATATCTTTAAGAACATTATGTAGGATACTCACGATGTTTTCTTTCACCGTTAAAGCTAGCGATAGTTACTAATGCCCGTTTTCACCATCAGGCCCCTAAGCACCACCTAAGTAGGTGACTTTTAAGCTAGGGGCATCTTAATCGAATACTTACCTAAATTCAATTTCACCATGCTAGGTATCACCTGCGAAGGAATTCCCTAAGTAAGTGACAGTTATCTTTTCTAAAGTCACGCTTCTGACATCGATGTTTTATCGATAAGATGAAATTTTCTATATTTCTTTTCAAATGAATAGTAGTATTATTAATATATTGAAAAACAATATTTTTTTAGATATTTTGAACTTTATTCAGTTTAATTTATAAATAAAAATATTTTCGGTGCATGCGTATAGGCTGTAAGACGCGTGTTCCTTTGCTTTTTTTGGCAAATGAACGAGAAACCTTATGTCATTTCTTAACATAGTACGTCGTCGTGTGATTATTTGGAACTCCGATTCGTGTTAATTAAAGCTTACATCTTTTGTTATCTTTGAATTCTAAAAGATACTCAATTTTTCTAATAAATATAGAACACTGCTTAGATAACCTATATCTTATGAAAAAGTCGACGTCGTCGTATTTATCGAAGTGGTTGACTCTTTCACGGTCAATGCGTGGTCTTATTACTATTTGCTTAACCGGTCGTATACCGCCGGCTCGCATACCAGCCGGCAGATTTGTACCCGTCGTAGGCCGGTGGCTCGCATGCGAGCCACCAAATTGGTTTTACGTTAGCTTAAGCTAAAGCGAAGGCGGCGCGCGGCGTTTTGGCGCCAATTTGGTGGCTCGCATGCGAGCCACCGGCCTACGACGGGTACAAATCTGCCGGCTGGTATGCGAGCCGGCGGTATACGACCGGTTAATGTTATCTAGAGTCTCAATAGCTAGCTAGACTCTCTATAAAGTGCCCTAAATCATTTTCCATGATAGGAAACACTCGTATGTCGCGTATGAATAAACAATATTCTGTTACCTAAGCATAAGAGTAGTTTAGAAGCCAGCACTCGGGCCCTTAAACATAAGAGCTGCTTTAGAGACTTAAGTGACACCTAAACGTTGGTGAAAATGAATTTTTTGTCAGGGGTTCCCTAAAAGCTGTTAAGGGATACTTATCTGTTGGTGAAAACGGGCATAAATCTGTCAATATTTGTGAATCACATAGTTCATTAGCCTTACTATAATGTCATTCAGACCGAATTTCGGTCACCGTGGCCTATTTTAACGACGACTGGCCATACGCAGGAGATGTTATAGTGGACAAGTGTGTGCGCCAAAGGCGTGCGCAAACACAAGAGCACTCTCTGTATCCTCACTCTCATAGTGTGATGGGACGTTACCGACATGACCGGAGGAGATCAAGCGCAGAACCAATGGCTTTACGTGCTTTTTGAGGCACAAGGATGTCTCTAATAACTTCCTAACTCCAGGCTGCTATTAAGATTTTTAGCAGAAAACCTTCAACTGCTCGGTCAAGGTTTTGAATCCTAGACATCATGCACAGCAATTGCATTCACTACCGCTGCGGAGGCAGTTACTAGACCTTACTATACAATGCTAATAAGATGAGGGTAATAATTGTTGGTAAAATACTTACTCAATGTCGAAAGGAACATTAGGATGAATCCGGTAAACATTGGCACACTGTACCCGATCCTGAAAGGATAAGACATCATTAGCTCTCAATCATTTAATCAACTAATCAAGAAAGATGTGGCACAGCATCTTGTCTGAATGAGCTAAATTGGACAAGTACCTCCAAAAATTATACGGACACCTTTCAGTACGTTAAGTTGTCAGAACACAATGTCAAGACGACATGTGAATTATAAATATAGTATTATCATGATCACTCATATTGAACATTGTGCACTATCTTTCTCTATTTAATGTGTGAGCTTTCTTTTTGATGTGGACAAAAATACTTTGTTTCTACGTCTCATTAGGGCGCGCGCGCCGGCGGCCGGGAACCGGTTCCGCGGGCTACTACGTCACAGCGACCGAACCTCGGTCGGCTGACCCGCTCGCCTATCGTCATACACGCCGAGCGTGCGCAGCGTGCACATTTTTTTGTATTTTTATATTGTAATAGAACAGTCAATGCAACAAAATAGTTTAATTTAAACGCACACAAACCCAGTCCAAGAACACCAGCCGCACAACTGGATCTAGGCATTCAAACAGTGGTCCTTCGAGCAGGATTTGACTTCGAAGGCACATAGCTTTATTATTTAATGAATTGCTGTCGAATTTCGTTCACAACATCTTCTTTTACTCTGTGTCTCCACGCTACAGATAATTATAATAATATCAGCCATGACTTATCCCACTGTTGAATGTGCCAACATTATTGAGAACTCTTAGACATGCACGTTTCCTTACTATGTTTTCGTTCACCGTCAAAGCGAATGATAATTAAGTATTAACGTGTACATAATTTTAGAAATCGTAAATTTTATCCTTGATTTAGGGATCACACTTGATTCTAAATAACACTTTGATATTCACATCGACAATATAATTAACAAAGCATACCAGCTGTACGATTTCGTATTGCGGTTCTCTAATGATTTTAAATGTCCTGATGTACCTGATGTGTCCTTTTGATATACTTAATTGATTACTTACGAGTTATTCCAAAACTATTTTATTTTAATTAAATTTGTAATAATTATATTTGTATACCAGTTTTGGTTAAACATGTTGATACAAACTGTTATTTACCACCTGTATTATATATCACAATAATGTTTAATGTAATATTTACACATGTTTTAGCAAATAAATTTATCTTATCTTATCTTATCCTGATACGTTTTCAATTTTGTTTAAAACATTCATTCGTTCCCAATTAGAGTACGTAGTCCAGATCTGGAATCCTCTTTACGATAATTATGTAAAAAGACTTGAAATTATTCAGAAAAAGGTTTTATTAATTACACAATTTAAATGCCGACTTCCTAAATTATCATATACGCAACTACTGTGCAAATACCAACTTTTGAACCTGGAATCTAGACGAAAATTACTTGCATCCACAATTTTGTACAGTTTATATAACGATAGGTTTGACTGCCCCAAAATCACTAATCAATTAAGACATTCACTGACACAAAACCACTCTTAATAATTTGTGATATGGCACACAAACTTTCAATACAAAATGACATTACGTCTGGGGACGTATTGCCACACTACACGGTTTTAAAAGTATGTGTTGCGGCAGTAACGGTCAGAGACGTAACCGCATGTAGGCGTACATTCATACCAAGTGAGTTCTAAACCATGTGTTACGGCAGGAGTGTTTGCTGTGGCTCTAGCGGTCTGTATTTTAGCCTAAAACGACACAGAGTCATATCCTTCCTATAAATGCTATGGGAAATAGTCGGCCGTGGACGGAGTTTTACTTTTAGTGTATTTCAAATCGCCGCCTACAGCCGTAGTGCCATATTATGAGGGTCATAATTCACGTCTCTCGACGTACTGTCCGAGATTGTGTTAAGTTACATTGTACCTAGAACCGTATTGCGACGAGAGACGTGCGTGGCCCGGCTGTTCTACACTGCAAAGTGCAGAACCAACGCCGGCACACGGGTGCCTCTTCGTCGCCTTGTTGAAACATATAACACACATATATTCTTGATATATTTGCACTCCCTAGCTATTGAATTGTTAAAATAATTATTGCTAGATTTGCCCTTTCTCAATTATCGCGCGTCTTAATTTTTTTATTACTATTTTTTAATGTTACTCTGCGGCCTTTGGTGTGGGTTACACATTAACCTTGGGGTGGGCCTATATCCAGCAGTAGACGTGTTTTGGCTGAGATGATGACGAGGGTCTTACTTATGGGTGAGGGGTCCAACAAAGGGGTTGGCGAGGAGTTGCACGAGGGCCTTGCTGGCGAACATCACCCCCACAGCGACGGTCTCATGAATCAGCTCCTGATGCCGAGCCTCCTTCTCCGCCGTAATGTTTACTGCAAACAACATACGACTAGACTGTACTCTGTATAGACCAAAGAAATTATGACATACGACAAGAGATGGCGTTGTACGATCCTAAATCGCGCAAAGCGAATCGCGAAGTTTATACAACGAGTTATTTACCGTGTAGTCTTAAGTTTTTTTATACAACTAATGTGGCAAACAAGCTTACGGCCTAACTGATGGTAAGTAGTCACCGTAGCCTATGGACACCTGCAATACCAAAGGCGTCACTTGCGCGTTGCCGACCTTGTAAAAACCTTTTAACGCCCCTTTTGAAGAACTCCATACTGTAGTCTTGTGGGAAGACCTAGGCATTATCCGCGGGAGAAGATTCAAAATTGAAAAGTTTCGTGCAGCACCAATTAGGTTGTAAGGCATGAGAATGAAATCCCTGCCGATGGCGAGCGGTGCGATGATACAAAGTGGCTGAGGGCATCATCTCAAACAACTCCTCAGAACACAATCCATTATATAAGCGGTAGAACACACAAAGGGAGGCAAAGTCCCTTCAAAGACTTAGTGCCTCGATACCCTCTGTGAGTTTGGGCTCATCGACAATTCTCAAGGAGACAGAGACGACTCTGTACCGCGTCAAACGGATCAAGCTGGTATTTTGGTGCTCTTGCCCAAAGGTGACTCCAGTACTCCATGTGAGGCCTGACTTGCAACTTATATAGAAGCAGTCTTTGCCCCGCAGTGAAGTATCGCTTAGCTCTATTAAGCACACCATGCTTTTTGGAAGCTAGCTGGATCTTGCTCTCTCAATGACTGCGGTACGGTACATCACTTGAGATGTCGAGGCTATGGATTCCAATACTCTTGGAGATGGTGAGAGACTCTAAAGTATTTCCGATTTCAGACACAAGCCGTTCGTGGCTTTCCTCCACTGTGGACCGAGGGATATTAGCGCGGCCCGTGTAATATGTATCCCCAGTAGTCAGTACTGTCATCCGCATAGCAATAAATGCCGTCAATCGACAACATATCATTGACATGCAGCAGAAACAGCGTTTTCGGGTTTTCGAGTCTTCTAGTCTTCGGGTGAGAACAGAATAGTAGAGCCTCGCTGATTTCAGCATGAATGGGCCGGCTGGACCGGGGAAGGACTACCCTCTCACAAAATATCGACGTGAAACAGCAGTATTCCTACTGTTGTGTTTCGTTCGGTGAGTGAGAGTGCCGGAGGCCCAATCACCCTCTTTCCTCGTTCCTGCTCCTTCTCCTTCCCACTTCCTTTCCTAAAGGATCGGCAACGCGCAAATTATGCCTCTGGTGTTACAGGCGTCTATAGGCTACGGTGACCACTTACCATCAGGTGGGCCGTATGCCTGCTCGCCACTTTGGTGCATAAAAAAAAACTCAGTGTGCGAGTATATAAACCTTATCCCATTAAATGATAGTTTAATAACAAAAATTGTAATCTAGTTAAGCGGACAGCGCCATGTTTTCGAACATCCTTAACGAGCGTTTCCGAACATGCTCAAACATTTGCAAGCATGTTCATCTGCGGTGTCGACCGACTGTGGCCGTTTGCGTGCCGTTCAGACACCGTGTGGCAGGACTAGAGAGTCTTAGAATACCATTTTGAAATTAATAATGTGAAATTGATTTATTGCATTAACTTAATGCGCAATTATTATACAAGCATAAGTGAAGCTGTTTGAACCAGGGATGTTGCGGATGCAGACTTTTTGACATCCGCGGACGCGGATTCGGATACAGATATTTGTAAATTCACAACCGCGGATGCGGTTACGGATGCGGATGTCCAAATCGATGCGGAAGCTCCGCAATTACGGATGCGGATTGTAATGAAAATAGTTTATCTTATTTAATAAAAAGTACTTATCTAATATCACCGCCTTTGCAGGTTCAAGCCTGTTTTGCAAAGATTCATTAATTAAACACGTACTACTGAAAAACGATTTCTTTCTGATCGTAGGTAACCTACGCTGTATCTGGATCTGCATTAAGATCCGCGTTGATTATTGCGGATGCGGATGCGGATGCGGATGCAGATGTCCAAATCGATGCAGAAGCTCCGCAATTGCGAATGCGGATGCGAATATTCTCAACATCCCTGGTTTGAACATACGCGCGAATATTTGAGTCCTCGTGCAGGTTTCTCGCTAGTTGGGAGTTTATTGGTTTTTTTTTAAAGACGTCACATATAACATATCGCTATCGGTGCAATAGAGTGTTGGCGAAGAGCATGTTCAAGCATGCTCGCTTTGACGCTCAATCTGAGTTGACCCTTAGGCTAATAATAAGTCTTATATTAAATTAATTAATCTTGTGACGATAATCGCCTAGACGCCCGGCGAACGCGGGCGCACGTCACTAGCCACCTCTCGCGACCGGTGGTGCGAGACTATATAAGGAACGGACGGCGTCAGTCGCGTCGCCGGGCGGCCAGACTTCAGCTAAGTGTCCTGATTGTACAGGGACCACGAAGCAAGTCTTTAGCGAACCACGCCCTGACTATAGTTATATAAGTAAAGATTGTCTCTTTTATTTGTAATCTTAATACATTAAAAATGTATTTGTTATACCTTCTCTCATTGTACTTTCTAATTATATCTACATTTCTCTTAAAGTAAACCCTAAAGGTTACAATCTTACTTACTTAATGCGCGAACTACAAGCACCCGACTATCCACGAGACTGTTTGAACATGCACGCGAATGTTTAAGTCGACGTGCGTGTTTTACGTGAAGTGTGAGTGACGGCAAAGAACATGTTCGAGCATGCTCGCTTTAACGGCTTTTTGGTCGATCCGCACGAATTGTGCGTAACGACACCTATAAAATAATATTTTTATGTGTCGTTACGCATGGTGTGCGAATCGACACCTAAAAGAATTTTATTTTATAATGTGCCGTTTGTGTGTTTGCAAAACAGATTCGTGCGAAACGACCTATAGGCAACTTTGTCGCTAAATCTGAGTTGAACCTTAGTAAGTCTTACTGTGAGTGACATTTTCGACGACCAGAGAGTTGTTCCGTTCCATGCACGGACAGTAGGGGGTGGGTGATGGTGGGGGCGGCGTGATGTCTTCTATCGACACGGACAGGGGCGCGTCCGGGTGTCGAATGTCGTACAGGAACTCCGGGATGATTGGAACTGTGGACAACAAACGTCTTAGTTATTGGGAGAAATTATTGTTGGCTATTTGGTTTTGGAACGAATAAAATACTGCCATCTCACAGGAATTTATAAAAAAAGTAACCTTATTTGCTATATGAAGCAATAATGTTCTTCTTCTCCCTTCTTCTCCTTTAGCCTTTATTATTCCCAAGTCACTTGGGGTCGGCTTTTCTTGTCTAACCGGATTTGACTACATATCAGTTTTTAAACGGAGCGGCTGCCACCTGACTTCCGCAACCCGAAGGTTAACTATACCATAAGGCTAGACCAGTGTCAGGATATTAGAGGGTACTGACTTTCCCAATAACGTCTGCTTAACGTGCTCTCCGAGGCACGGAGCAGGGGATAATTGTCAATCAATACGCACATAATTTCGAAAAGTCATATATCTTCCGAAAGTCAGAGGTGCGCGACGTGGGTTCGAACCCGAGACCCTCTGTATTACAGTCTGTTGTTCTCCCCACTGAGCTGACTATAACTAATATTATAATTATAATTATTATAAATTCGAATGTGAGTTTGTTTGTTACGCTTTCACGCATTAACTACTCGACCGATCATCATGAAATTTCGCATCCACATTGTCAAGAGTACAGAAAAGGACATATGGTACTTTTCATCCAGTAAAATACTATCCCCGAGCGACGCCGTGGGCATAAGCTAGTATGTTATATTGTAATCATATCCGAGGAGCATAATTAACTAATATAGCTGCTATAAATAACGGTTATGTGGGTGTTATTTAACACTAGTTATACGCTATATACCACTTGTAATTTTCCAATTTATCCGTATGTCCGTAGCAATCTTTGTAATTTACATAAAGCAGAAATAGCTCACAGACATTGCCATTTTTTGTGGCATATGAGTAAACCGACTCTTATAAGCAAAGATCAAAGATGTGCCAGAAAGATGTCCACACTCATAAAAGTGAGCTCACACGTCACATTTACAGAATAAAGAATGATAACCTAACATTTTTAATATGAGCGAGCGTGATATATGGTTTTTGTACTATATCATCAGTATGTTTTAATTTGGCCGTTTCAAAATCTGTTTTTTTTTTTCATGTATTGTTGCTTGTATTCAAGTCACTATGGTGTGAATTGGTACGGCCAGAGACGATTTCATATACTTTTGTCCTCGATTTCGTACTTGTGGAATTTAAGAGTACCTATCAAAATTTTTATTTTTGTATTTAAAAAGAAGCTGATCTACACACAAAATCCTCGTTTTCTAGCCGGCTTGTTAAGCTGAAAAATGCACCAGATTTTCAGTTAGACCTTTCGAAATTCAACTGTGAAAACCAGATTCAATTTCGTTCAGATGTTTCTGTCAAAAAATTTCTGTCTAAGGTCAACAATTCCGAAAATAATTGTTTCAGCTTCTATAGATCTTATATTTACCCCTTCCATAAATGTTTTATAATATCTCTAGCTCTATCTTTGTCTATATCTAGTCTATATCAACATTCACTGGACCAGCGTGGTGGACTATGGTCTAACCCAGAGATTCCCAGACATTTTTTTCTCATAGACCACACTACAGCTACATTTCTACCATATTCCTAGGCATTTGTATTTAAAATTTGATCAAATTTTCTACGGGCTGACCTTTGTGGACCCCATTTTTTTGTCACGCCTACGTAGAACCCCGTCCAGTCTCCCGTGGACCCCTGGGGGTCCCACCTGGACCACTTTGGGAATTAATGGTCTAACCCTTCTGTCCAACTGTCCCACTGCTTGGAACAAGCCCGTTCTCAGTGTGAGAAGGGTCCACCACGCTGGCCCAGTGCGGGTTGGCAAACTTCACATATCTTCGAGAACATTATGTAGAACTCTCAGACATGCAGGTTTCCTCAGGATGTTTTCCTTTACCGTTAAAGCAAGCGATTATTAACTAATTAACCTGTCAAATGCTAGATATAATTGAACACCTATTGTATCTGCCGACGGTGTGCCGCTGCGACTTTATAGATTAACTAGCTGACCCGCGCATCTTCATCTGCTTCACATAAGAGTAATTTCCTCGATTTTGCCACATTTTTCATTGATGCTCCGCTCCTATTGGTTGTAGCGTGATGTTATATAACCTATAGCCTATAGCCTTCCTCGATAAATGGGTTATCCAACATTAAAATAATTTTTCAATTAGTACCAGTAGTTCCTGAGATTAGCGCGTTCAACCAAACAAACAAACAACCTCTTTAGCTTTATAATATCAGTAAGTATATACATAATGTCGAAAAGTCAGAGATGCTTTCCTATCGCTGATATTTCATTAATTTAATATACATTTTTGATCTAATTATTATCAATTTTTGATCACCATTTTCGTATAAATTCAATTCTCATATATCCACGGAATGCTGAAAGCTCTCAGCATAAGGGCCCGTGACTTCGACAGCTTAATTTCGTATGACGTCATCGACGGAAACAGCCGAGTATTGCCGAGCTTACCCGAAGTGCCTACTTATGTGTTCGATCATGCGAGGGAACGGTTTCAGGGAATTTTGATTAAAAATTATGTATTTTAATATGTATTTTGTATAGGTTTGGTGGCGGTTGGTAGTGATTGCCACTTCTGTGCAGCGGTTTGATTCCCGTGCCGGGTCAAGTGATGAGTTTTTAATGGATGGGACCTAAACAAAGATGGCGGAATGTAGGTGGAATACACCTGGTCGCTGATCCTTACAAAGTCGACATTTTAGGATAATAGACTTATATCGATCGATCGACTTCAGGGGATGTGTAAATATTAATAGTTAATTTTGTCTATATATACTCTTCTCCTTAGCCTTTATTATTCCCAAGTCACTTGGGGTCGGCTTTCTAGTCTAACCGGATTTGACTGGATATCAGTTTTTACACGGAGCGGCTGCCACATAACCTCCGCAACCCGAAGGCTAACGATACCCTAAGGCTAGACCAGTGTCAGGACATTAGAGGGTACTGACTTTCCCAATAACGACTGCCATAGATGTTCATGGCAGCCAGGCCCGACAGCTTAACGTGCTCTCCGAGGCACGGAGCAGGCGATAATTGTCAATCAATACGCATATAATTTCGAAAAGTCATATAACTTCCGAAAGTCAGAGGTGCGCGACGTGGGTTCGAACCCGAGACCCTCTGCATTGCAGTCTGTTGGTCTCCCCACTGAACTATCGCTGCTCTTCTTTCACAATTAGTAAGCTATATTATTACATACATACATACATAGATTCACGCCTGTTTCCCAGATGCGTAGTAGGCAGAGACTACGGATTTCCATTTGCTACGATCCTGACACACTTCTCTGGCTTCATTCACTTTCATCACATTCCTCATACACGCCCGTCGGTTCAAGGTGCTCTTATATTATTAGAGAGTAACATATATTATATTTAATTAAAAATAGTTAAAAGCTAGCGTTAAATACATTACGATAGATTCCGTTTTAAGTACTTTTACAACTAAGATGCGAAACAAGCATACGGCCCACCTGATGGTAAGTGGTCACCGTAGCCTATGGACGCCTGCAACACCAGAGGTATCACTTGCGCGTTGCCGACCCTTTAGGAAAGGAAGTGGGAAGGAGAAGGAGCGGGAAGGGGAAAAGAAGGTGTATTGGCCTCCGGCACTCTCACTCACCGAACGAAACACAACAGTAGGAATACTGGTATTTCACGTCGATATTCTGTGAGAGGATAGTCCTTCCCCGGTCGAGCCGGCACATTCATGCTGAAATCAGCGAGGCTCTACTACTCATGAAACTAACTAAATACTAGCTGTACCCCGCGGTTTCACTCACGTTTATGATCACTGCGCCGCCCCCGTGGCTCGTAGCGTGATGTTCTATAGCCTATGTTACTTCCGGATATAGTTGCTTTTAAATGGTCAAAGAAATTTTAATTGGTCCGTAGCTTATCAATAAACAAATGTTTACTATAAATAATATTGATTAATTTTTTCCTGCGGCATCTCTCGCGAAAATGTAGGGTAGGTTAGGTTAGTAACAGTACTTATAGAGTTCAAAAAAACTGCTTTTTTAAGCTAACACAAGCAAACAGCTTTTTCCGTCCGTCTGTTATACAACTTTCAACTCAAGAAGCGTAAGAGCCTCGCGGTCAACGCCATTCGACTCAGCATAGTCGATATACCTCCTATGACCTACCTATGACCTTTAACCTCTGACCTCAAGATCACGTTATACCATTTTTTCGAACTCTAAGATTTACGGCAATTCATGGCCGTTTCTCACTTTTTCTAGATGAAAAGTACCCTATGTCCTTTTTTATTATCCTGACAACGTGTATGCGAAATTTCATGATGATCAGTCAATTAGTTAAGATATAATGTTAAGAATAATTTCAAAAGGTCTATTGAATTAAAATGGCGGATGTATTTAAGACTAGTTATTGCTCGCGGCTTCGCCTGCGTAAAAGTAGCATAGGTAAGGTTATGTTAGTTACAGTACTTTTTTCAAATAAACTATAGCATAATATGTTACTCGGTGATAATATAGCTTTCTAATGGTTAAATAATTTTTAAAAGCGGTTGAATAGTATTTGAGTGAAATCCTTACAAACAAAAAATCTAATCTTTCCTCTTGATTGTGTGTTGCAATGCTTCATTCAAATAAAATATTTCTTTCTTTCTTTTCTTTTATTTCTTTCTTTCTTTATAATATTAGTACCATTAATTTATATTTTTAAATTAAATAATTAAATGCTTAAATTAATACCTTGGTTTCACCCACGTTTATAATTACTACTCTTCTTCCGTAGCTCGTAGCGTGATGTTATATAACCTTTCTCAAGAAATAATAATATAATATAATAATATTCTACCACATACACACAACACCATCTAGCCCAAACTAAGCAGAGCTTGTACTATGGGTACTAGACAATGGATAAACATACATACATACTTTTTTTTTGTAAATACATACATATTATACATAGAAACACCCAGACCAAGACAAACATCCATGTTCATGCACACAAATGTTTGACTTGTGCGGGAATCGAACCCGCGACCTAATGGGTCGTCAAATACTAAATTTTTATGGTATAAGACGCATACGAGCAGACGGATCGCCTGATGGTAAGCGATTACCGCCGCCCATGGACACCCGCAACACCAGAGGAGTCACAAGTGCGTTGTGTTCCTTTTAAATTTACCCCCACCAGAAGGGAGAGGGGGACAATGGGCTTCCGGTACCCTCACTCACTCGACGAAACATAACGCGCGCTATTTCACCCTGGTTGTCTGTGAGGCCGTGGTATCACTCCGCTCGAGCCGGCCCATTCGTGCCGAAGCGTGGCTCTTCCAAGGAGAAAATATATTTAAAAAACGTTATTTATTGGATTAGTAGTTCCAAAGATTTGCGCGATTTATATCTTAGAAATTTTACTAGGAATCGTATCTGAAACCACAAGCACAACAATCGCATTCTCTGCCAACGCGCCAACAAGTCAGTGCAAAATCTTGAATTTAGCGCCATTTCTCTTATTCGCCATATGAATTTAAAAGCCGCCCGTAATCTTTTTGAAGAACTTTATGTAAAATACAGCACACCATTCCTCTCAAGTCGGTTAAAACGGAAGCTGGGGCAATTTCCCCGACGGCGAGATCAAAGTGGAATTCACTTAGCCGCCTCATCAAAGGAGCCGACGATGTGTTGGGACACGGAGATTTCAACTTGTCGATGTTTCATGAATATTTAATTTTATTTTAATATACATTTGTGGATGTTTTTGGAGTGTTTAATAGTGTTTGGTTTGGTGTAGGCTGGTGGGGTTAAGATAGTGTTGTGCATGCAGTCTCCGGGTTCATTTTGGGTTGGACGAAGTGTTACTGAGTTTCCCACGCACGCCTCTGTGTCGTGTGTCCGTCCCCCCTTAGGAGGACAGTAGGGATTAGAGTAGTAATCTACCTCTGCTCGCATATTTTAAACTGTACCTACCTAATTTATAAACATAATTTAATAAGCCCTATACGTTTTTCTTGTGTATGTATGAAGCAGAACACATTTATTGTATTTTTGTTATAATGTTAAGCATTTGCCTCCGTCCGTGTCCGTGTTAGAAAATACCTGTGATAAGAAAAACATAATAATAATATCAGCCCTGTATTAAACTGCCCCTCTGCTGGGCACGGGCCTCTCCTCAGTGTGAGAAGGGTTAGGCCATAGTTCACCACGCTGGTCCAGTGTGGGTTGGCAGACTTCACATATCTTCGAGAACATTATGTAGAACTCTCGGACATGCAGGTTTCCTCACGATGTTTTCCTTCACCGTTAAAGCTAGCGATAATTATGCACATAACTTCGAAAAGTCAGAGATGCGTGCTTTGGGTTGGAACTCGAGTCCTCTGCGTGGCAGTCCAACGGTTTCCCACTGGGTTATAGCTGCAGAGACTGTTTGTATTTTAATTTGTAACAAAGAGCAGCCTTCTTGGTTCGATGGCCTAAGTTTGTGAATATGTTTCCTTTGTTATGTACGACCGTTAGATGGCGCATTCGATTTTCAGGTCGAGTAGAATGCGATAGGATTCTCTGTTTCTCGATAGTTGCACGGAGTTTAATAATGTATTAGAGGGTAACTGGTTGGTTTTACGTTATGCAAGAACTTAAAACACCGACGAAAAAACGTGGTTTTAATACACTGTACATGAAATCTTAAAACAAAGACACATGTGTGGAATACACAACTGCTTATACTCACAAGGATTAGCAGGTAAAGTTGGGTTCTATTAGGTTATGTGCAGTAATAGCTGATGGTTCCAGACAAAAACGAGCACAGTTTTTGATCCAGTGCTGCTACTAAATTGACGACAATTGAGAACAGAAGAGGAAAGATGTTTGGCCACCTTATAAGAAATGACGACTTTATAAAAACATCATAGAAATAAAACTGGATGGAAAGAGTGGAAGATCACCCAGAAGGGCGATCACAGATCAATTAAAAGAAAAGGCGAAGGTCATGTCTTATAAGTAGGTCGAGATACTGACCAAAAAACGAAAAAGATGGCGTATGCTCCACCGAAAAGAGCAAAGCTTACTTTATACTTTATACCTGTGATGATAGTTGTATGTGAGAATAAATAAATAAATAAATATAATTTATAGGTCGTTAAATCTTTATATGTGCTTGTTGAATATCTGCCTGTCTACGTCTACCAAATGCCTTTTCTGAGGGATTGCATATCAGATATCTAAATAAAATATTATCACATATCTGATCACTAAAGATTAAAGTTCATGTTGTTTTACAAAAATGCTTCCGTAAGAAGAGTCTACATTCGCCAATTATTAGACGACTGTTTGAATGAGCCGGTTCACCCAGAGTAGTACCGCACTCTTACAGGTATGTATGTATCTTATGTGGGGGCCAGTCAGTGCAGACCGGCGACACTTCGACCCAATGGGATCTTTTGTGTCAACACTCTCCTAATAACGACTGCCATAGATGTTCATGGCAGCCGGGACCGACGGCTTAACGTGCTCTCCGAGGCACGGAGCAGGCGATAATTGTCAATCAATACGCACATAATTTAGAAAAGTCATATAACTTCCGAAAGTTAGAGGTGCGCGACGTGGGTTCGGACCCGAGACCCTCTGCATTGCAGTCTGTTGGTCTCCCCACTGGGCTATCGCTGCTCGCTGTCTTATGACAGGTAACTGACATAAGAGTAGAAATTCTTTTACTGGGTGGATTTATCCGGTGAGTACGATTGCTATTTTGAATCCTTTCATAACTACGTCAGCTCTCATAACTTTCTTTATATTCCATCATAAATTATATTTCTTCCATACTATTGACAATAATGTGGGTCTTTCACTGAAGATGCTGCGCGCCAACTTAGGGTTTTTGATAGCCATTATTATTCCAACTTCCTAAGCTCGAGCATCGGGCAGCGGCTTTTTACCATGTGTGGCGGTTGCCACATATTATTAGATGATCTGCTAGATCGTCTCTTACTAAAAGCAATAAAAAGCATAGGACGTACTAATAGTAATATCACCAAATACCAACATGATTCACACCAAAGTTTACTTCTTAAGTCACTTGGGGTCGGCTTTTCTGGTCTAACCAGATTTGACTGGATATCAGTTTTTACACAGAGCGGCTGCCACCTGACCTCCGCAACCCGAAGGCTAACGATACCCTAAGGCTAGACCAGTGTCAGTATATTATAGGGCACTGACTTCCCAATAACGGCTGCCATAGATGGTCATGGCAGCCAGGACCGACGGCTTAACGTGCTCTCCGAGGCACGGAGCAGGCGATAATTGTCAATCAATACGCACATAATTTCGAAAAGTCATATAACTTCCGAAACTCAGAGGCCGAGCAGTCTAGCAGTCGAGCAGTCCTATCTAATACGCTAAACTTTGAACTTTCTAGAGATGTCATAAATAAATTATCGACAAATATCGATATCATGTCCTATCCCTACAGATCTCTACTACGTCGCTCCACTACAAATCATATTTGGGTGAGTTTTCACCCTTTCACACAGAGACGACATCTCAACTCACCCCCTAACTACATTACCGCGTTGCTACTACTCAATTCTACTTGTTGACTTGATATTCGCTTAATGAAGTCTTGCCGTCTCGTTTTCACCCGTGTTGATTACATATTGAGCGAAAGAGACAGCTGTATTTTGAGTTCAATAGTGCTCAATTTGACAAAGTTATAAGCGTATTGTTGTTTGTTTCTAGTTTATTCGATATCTAGTTATCGAATAATTCGATACGATAATGAATCGAATAAGAAGTTACTTAGGAATTTATAGTCTCTAAGCCATTAGTTCCTAAAGTGGTCCAGGTGGATCCCCAGGGGTCTACAGGAGACTCGAAATGGACCTACGCAGGCGTGACAAAAAAATGGAGGTCCACAATTCGGAAGCGGGGGTCCACGAAAATTTATTTGCTTTCGACAGTGTAGAACTAAAATGTTGGTATGACTTCACCTGTCAATGTAGGCAGATAATATTTTAAGAAGCTTAGTAGAGAATTTCTAAAAATGAGAAAATGTCAGCCCGTACAGATTTGACCATATTTTGTAATTGCACGAACTTTTTGATTGTTCGCCAAGACACCAAATATAAATACGAATGCCAAGAAATATGGTAGAAATGTAGCTGCAGGAGGTCCACCGAAACCTACAAAATGTTGAAAGTGGTCTATGAGAAAAATGTCTGGGCACCTCTGACTCAAAATCGTAACTTCTTATCTAATATTATAAATGCGAACGTGAGTTTGTTTGTTTGTTACACTTTCAAGCCTTTACTACTTGACCGATCATCATGAAATTTTTCATATACGTCCGGGTTAAAGAAAAGGACATACGGTACCTTTCATCCAGAAAAAAGTACTGTTACTAATACAACCTATATTAAAGCGAGCGAAGCCGCAGGTAAAATCTAATTATAAAATAAAGTCGATAGTTTTGACTGAATTATCTATATGCCTGATTTGGTAAATATTAGGTTTTTAGAGTTCGAAAAAACTCTTACACCTGCAACAGCTTTGTCCGTCCGTCCGTCTGTCTGTTATACAACTTTCAACTAAAGAACCGTAAGAGCTAGAGACTCGCGGTCAACGCCATTCGACTCCGCATAGTCGATATACCCCCGAAATGACTATGACCTTTGACCTCTGACTTCAAGGTGACGTGATACCATCTTTCAACTCAAGACCCGTAAGAGCTAGAGACTCGCGGTCAACGCCATTCGACTCAGCATAGTCGATATACCCCTGAAATGACTATGACCTTTGACCTCTGACTTCAAGGTCACGTGATACCATTTTTTTTCGAACTCTAAGATTTACGGTAATTCATGGCCGTTTCTCACTTTTGTAGCTAATATTTGATTATAAAGCACAATAGGACTTCTATGTACTTGCTTATATAGACGTTTTCAATATTATTAAACTAGCTGACTATATACCAAGTTTCATCGCAATCGGTTCAGTAGTCTTTGCGTGAATGAGGAACAAACATACATCCATCCATTCATCCATCCTCACAAACTTTCACATTTATAATATATAAAAACTACTAACTGACCCGCGCAACTTTGTCTGCTTTACAAAGGAGAATTTTTCCCCACTTTTGCAACATTTTTCATTTATGCTCTGCTCCTATTGGGCGTAGCGTGACATTAATAGCCTTCCTCGATAAATGGGCTATCCAACTCTAAAAGAATTTTCAATTCGAACCAGTAATTCCTGAGATTAACGCGCTCAACCAAACAAACAAATTCTTCAGCTTTATAATATTAGTATAGATAACAAAGCGTCCAATAGCTCTTTGCCTATCCCGGACATCGAACTCGAGTTGACATGACCACTATTGTTGACCATTATTTAAATTATATCCACAATAAGCTATGGGTACCAATCGTGACATAATTAGGTGTCACAAGACAGTCGACGGCGACGGGGCAGACCTAAACGAAGATGCCGGGATGGCTTGGACGTCTTCGAAAGGGACTGGCAGGGAATATCTTCGAACAGAGCGGTTTGGAAGTCCAAGGAAGAGACTCCCAGTAGTGGGACATAACAAAAGGCGAAGGAAGAAAAAAGAAAATGATTGCGAGTTGCTTTTAAAATCCATAACATACCCGGATATGAATAAGTAATTTTTCATACTGTCAAATTGCCTATTTTGTCCATACATATCAAACTCGATGTGCCCGCGGTTTCACCCGCGTTTACGATTACTGCGGCGCTCTCATGGGTCGCAACGTGATGTTATATAGCCTATAACCTTCCTCGATAAAAAAGCTATCCAACACTAAAAGATTTTTCAATTCGAACCTGTAGTTCCTGAGATTAGCGCATGCAACCAAACAAACAAACTCTCCAGCTTTATCATATTATTATAGATTAATACCTTTACGACTTAGGTAAAATTATCTTCACGCAACAACGATCTTTTATATTTTAACCAGAACAGAGATAATTCTATAGTATAGTGTTATCTTGTCCACCGAAATTGCAGATAGCCATTTTAAAACCCATTTAAAGGAAAACGCTTTTACTAAAATAACACGTTTATGTGAAAATAAAATCATGTTTCCTTTTTAATCTGTGCGTATAACCGGCTTATTGTGTTAATCTGTGCACGCCTTTGTGTTGCCAAAGCTAAAAAAGTAAAACGATAAATCATGGCACTGTTATCTATGCCTATTTACTTTTTTATTTAGTAGACTGTGGTATTTACACAGGCTATCTAAAAACTATTTTTGACTGCCTCAATGGCTCAGTGGTCTAACTGGTCATCTCGCCGGTGTCATTGCACAGAGTGTTGTGGGTTCGATCCTCATATGGGACAATAGTTTGTGCGTTAGTTCTGAGTCTGGGTTTACTTTGTGTCCGTTGTTTGAATGTTTGTGAAGTCCCCCGTGACACAGGTATTATTCCTAGTGCGAGGATTGTTTCTTCAAAAGAAATAGAATATATAAGGGGTCCAAAAAGGACGTAAGGCAATATGTCCTTTTTTGTATGTATCTGTATCTTACGTGGGGGCCAGTCAGTGTAGACCGGCGACACTTCGACCCAGTGGGATCTCTTGTGTCGACACTCTCCCAATAACGACTGCCATAGATGTTCATGGCAGCCGGGACCGACGGCTTTACGTGCTCTCCGAGGCACGGAGCAGGCGATAATTGTCAATCAATACACAGATAATTTCGAAAAATTATATAACTTCCGAAAGTCAGAGGTGCGCGACGTGGGTTCGAACCCGAGACCCTCTGCATTGCAGTCTGTTGGTCTCCCCACTGAGCTATTGCTGCTCTTGATTCATTTTTTGTAACTCTGATAACGTGTATGCGGAATTTCATATTCACATACAATTTTGAATTTTAACGCTACTATTATTGAAATCTTATTACAATTTAGAAAGAAAGAAATATAATAATTTTATTTGTTCCACGCTCACGAGGTAACAGGCAACACAACCAATATGTATAAGAATAACAAATAAGGTCCTGCGTCAGCAATGTTGCAGTATATTCACAACGCTGGTATTCTGGCAGAGCCTGCATGATTTCGGTGCATGTAGGCAGTAACATACAATAACAACATACATAATTCAATTAAAATTTAAAATTAAAACAAAAAACAAAATAACGATTTAAATAAATTAGGCAGAAGGTGGTCTTATATGGCAAAAGTAATTTTATACTAAATAATAATATTGGTATTTATATAATACCTATATGTATACATATTTATATAATTTAAAGTATATTGAAAATAATAAAAACAAAAATAATAAAAGAAAATAATAATAAAGACGTTATAGGCTCTTGTCAACAAACATGACACTGATTGTCATCAATGTCATGTTGTGTAATGTCAATAACTTATGTTGAATTGGATTTTAAATGTAAGTTAGGTTAGTTTAGTAACTCCGTCTCCCCTCTACGGGTGAGACAGTAGGGTTTGGGGAGGGAGTTTTGCCTAAAAGGTAGGCCTCTTCGTGTAGTGGCCTGCCATTTCATACGGCGGGCCGAAACCTCGGCGGGGTCGCGGCCGCATGTGCAAGTGATTCGCGCGGCCCCGTCGATAGTGGTTTTGTCGAGGAACACCGTGGTAGGTTTAGTCGGTATTCCGGGAGGTACATTATTCTTATGCCATCTTTCTTTTACCCCGGCGAGTCCGACATAGTCCATCCGCCCGCCCCCGAGGAGGGGTATGCATCATGCGTTCCCCAAGTAAAAAAAAAAAACAATATCAATCTAATAATTCCATTTCTAATAACAAATTATCAATTACAAATTTATTGAAATTAAACTGCTATATACGGATTTTACAGTCTCCCCGTGACCATGGCTGCTGAAAAGCAACCGAAACGTCGGGGAAAGTGTAAAAATAAATGAAATCTAAATAGTTTAATAATAATTTAATTAGCTTAAAAATTAGTAAAGTTTAATAGTAGTAGTAGAGTAACAAATTTCAAAATTTTGTAATAAAGTATCAAATAGACAACGCGATAAAATCCGTATATAGCAGTTTAATTTCAATGAATAATATTCGCGTAAATAGAAGACAATATAATTACAAATTTATAAGCATATGATATTTTATGATAGGTAATATTTATACTTATCATGTATCCACATACATTTTCACATGATAGACGACTATGTAGTGCATTGTACGTATAGGTACAGTTTGTATATGGACACAATTTAAATTAATTAAAACTATTTATATTTAAGTTTACACATTCCCTGACGTTTCGGTTGCCTTACAGCAGCCATGTAAATGTTGTGTGTTTATACAGTCTCACGGGGAGACTTTAAACATTACTCCCAATTGAACCATCAAAATCAATTTATAACAAACATACAAAAAATATACAGTCAAATTGACAACCTTCTCCTTTTACAAGTCAGTTAAAAATAGATACCATCTTTTTAATCGAGAAACTCCTCCTTTTTTAAGTCGATCAAATATAGATAACATCATTTCAATTTTATATAAGTAGCACAACTTTTAAGCCGGTGTGTTCAAAAGCTTACTTTTTAAAGAATAAAATCGTTCCACTCGTAACAAAGCCGCACACTTCGGTGGAATATATTTCTCAGTAAAGGAAAATAGGCCATTACACATCTAATGAATTGCAGATACAGCACTTTACTGATTGCGTCGAGAGAACTACCTGAAGATAGGGACTCGGAGAGGAATACAGACGATATTGCGAGAAAACTGAAGGAATAACTCATTTATAACTGTATTTTATTGGTTTTCCAGGCGGTTTCGGTCGCTTTTTCTGGATGAAAGGTACTTTATGTAATTTTTTGTATCACTGAAAACGTGTATGTTAAATTTCGTGATGTATGATGATGTATCTTATGTGGGGGCTAGTCAGTGCAGACCGGCGACACTTCGACCCAGTGGGATCTTTTGTGTCGACACTCTCCCAATAACGACTGCCATAGATGTTCATGGCAGCCGGGACCGACGACTTAACGTGCTCTCCGAGGCACAAAGCAAGCGATAATTGTCAATCAATACGCACGTAATTTCGAAAAGTCATATAACTTCCGAAAGTCAGAGGTGCGCGACGTGGGTTCGAACCGAGACCCTCTGCATTGCAGTGTGTTGGTCTCCCCACTAAGCTATCGCTGCTCGTGATAATCGATCGCGTAGTTATGGCGTAAAAGCGTAACAAACAAACAAACTTACATTCACATTTATAGTATTAGTTAGGATTTAAAGCTTTGCATAAGACTACGTATATGTGACTATGTAAACTTTAAAATATAATAATAAAACCAGCCCTGTATTAAACTGTCGCACTGCTGGGCAGAGGCCTCTTCTCAGTGTGAGAAGGGTTAGGCCATAGTCCACCACGTTGGCCCAGTGCGGATTGGCAGACTTCACATATCTTTGGGAACATTATGGAGAACTCACAGACATGCAGGTCTCCTCACGAAGTTTTCCTTCACCGTTAAAGCGAGCGATAATTAACTATTTAATACGCACATAATTTCGAAATTCAGAGACGCGTGCCTTGGGATTGAACTCGAGACCTCTGTGTGGCAGTCCAACGGTGTCCCACTAGGCTATCGCTGCTTCTAATATACTAAACTTTCAATATAATAAATAATAATATATAAGGACCTGACCTGACATATTATAATACTAAATAACGCTTTGCTAAACCTCGGCATCGTACTCGAGATTTCATATAAACACACTCATTACCACTATCGTCGAGGTAGTAAAAAACAAATATTAAACGAGATGGGTGTAAAAACCCAGGATTCAAATTCTTCGTCTTCATGTTACCTTTCTTTTTCTCCCATCCGCTTTTTGTAATGTCCTACCGCTGGGCAAAGGCCTCTCCCTTGGACTTCCAAATCACTCTGTTGGTGGATATCCTCTGACCTTATGACCTTGTGACCCCTATATCTCGGGGTCTTTTGATCCACAGAGCCCATATTCAATCTCGACCGAGGGATGACCCCAAGGTGTCTGCACACCAAGTTACAAGTCAATCGGTCCAGTAGTTTCGGAGCTAAGCCTATCACTAACAGACAGACACACAGACCCACATAGTATTTTCATTAACCTCTTCGAAGAAGGCTCAGAGGTTAATAACTCATTCGCATCCTAACCAATAGTATAAATTAGAATGTAAGTTTGTTTTTTGTGTCCGCATATACGTTGTCAGGGTCGCAGAAACGGACACGGGTACCTTTTATCCAGAAAAAAGTTCTGTTACCAATTTTACCTAAACTATGCAAATTTTTTTTTACGCTGCGAAATGCGCCTGATCCGTACCCTCTCGCCACAAGGGGAGGCGAGAGGGTTATGTCCGGCTCTCCCATACTTCGGGCCTACAGACCAAAACCCCACGGTGTGCCCCTTCGCTACCTTGTATAATGGATGGGCCGCTGGTAAAGAAACTATTTCAGCGACCCACTTAGCAGACTACGACTCCTGGGCGACGCCCCGGCACTACATAGGGCATCGGACCGACTCAATGGCTGGTGAGTGGTCGCAAACCGGTGCCCACTTCCTCTCGCTGTCGACCAACGCTTTGATCACAGCCGGCAGCAAGAGATCTTCACCCACAACCTCAATGAGTTCACGGCGCTGCACCTCCCAAGCAGGACATTGCTCGAGCGTGTGCTGCACCGCGTCCTCCTTAAAGTCGCAGTGGTGGCAGACGGGACTCGGTTCCCTCCTAGCGACAGTTTACATGTATTTGCCAAAGCAACCGAGCCCTGACAATACCTGCACCAGCCGGAAGGAAAGGGTCCCATGCTGCCGCCCTGCCCACCGCTCCAATAGCTCCAATAGCTCCAATAGGCTGGAGGGCCCCAACGGTTCTGAAACCGGGCACGAGCGCTTCCAGCCGCGCCTTCCACTTTAAAATCATGCCCTGACGGACTTGATTGCGCGCGAACTCAATCACTGTCGGGGTTTTCTATTTTTCATTATATTATAATTTAAATAAAATTTATTTTTGTGTGTATGTGATATAGTGACAAGAATAGAAAAGGGTATGTCAATAAGAATATATACGTATTACGTTACGTTTGGCTGTTCAAAGAGGACTATTAGTGCCCACACTTATGTATGGAAGTGAAAGTTGGGTATGGCAAAAGAAGCATGAGAGCAGAATAAATGCTGTAGAAATGAGAGCGCTGAGAAATATATGTGGTGTGACTCTGAAAGATAGAATAAGGAATAGTGTGATTAGAGAGAGATGCGGCAAAGTGGATATAGTGACAAGAATAGAAAAGGGTATGTTAAGCTGGTTTGGGTATGTAGAAAGAATGGACGAGGAAAGACTGACTAAGAAAGTTTATAAGGCTAGTGTGAATGCAACAGTCGCAAGAGGAAGACCTAGGCGAACGTTTCTTGATCAGATCGGAGGCGTTCTGGACAAAGGCCAGGTTAAGAGCACCTTGAACCGACGGGCGTGTACGAGGAATGTGATGAAAGTGAATGAAGCCAGAGAAGTGTGTCAGGATCGTAGCAAATGGAAATCCGTAGTCTCTGCCTACCCCTCTGGGAAACAGGCGTGAATCTATGTATGTATGTATGTTAAATTCAGTAAGATTCTTATGTTGTCACGACTAAACCACAACAAAGGATCGTGAAATTGTGTATGTACATAGTTTGAAACCTAGGCAAGGACGTAGGGTACCTCGTTGTATATATAAATACATGAAGAGAAAACTTAGTCCTCGTTTTAAAATATATCGGCCTCGATGGCGTAGTGGTTAGTGTAACCGACTGCCACGCCTGAGGTCGCGGGTTCGATTCTCGCACAAGTCAAACATTTGTATGCATGAACATTGATGTTTGTCTTCGTCTGGGTGTTTCTATGTATATATTATGTATGTATTTACAAAAAAAAAGTATATATGTATGTTTATCCATTGTCTAGTACCCATAGTACAAGCTCTGCTTAGTTTGGGCTAGATAGTGTTGTGTGTATGTGGTAGAATATTATATTATATTATATTATTATATTGCGCGTACGGAGGGAAGAACAGCAAAAAGCAAAAATCCATATACAAATTATTAATTACAGTAAAAATACGGTCAATATTAGTTAAATAGTTAATAGTTATCGCTCGCTTTAACGATGAAGGAAAAACATTGTGCGGAAACCTGCATGTCTGAGAGTTCTACATAATGTTCTCGAAGATATGTGAAGTCTGCCAACACGCACTGGGCCAGCGTGGTGGACTATGGCCTAACCCATGTCACACCGAGAAGAGGCCTGTGCCCAGCTATGGGACAGATTATATACAAGACTGATATTATTAAATATCCGGATATTATATATTTTATTTCTATATTATTGTATTGTCATCGGTCCTCTATAAGTGTGCAACGTTTCAAATCAATCCGTCGGTTTGAAAGGGGTGAAAATCACGTTCAAAGATTCCGTTACATAGATTAATAGGGTTCACCCTTGTTTGATCGAACAACGTTAGATATAATATTACTAAATCGAATTTTAGTTGCAATAAAGTCATTTCGAAGAATTATTCATTTGACCGAATAAGTCATTGGTAAATTTTTATTTAGCGTAATTATTTATTTGAACTAATTTCATTTGAACTAATTTAAAAAAAAAAACCACGAAGCCTAAGGCGGGAGCTCAGCTCCGCTTCGCTCCCGCCTTCGCCTTCTAACCTAACCTATCCGAGTCGAGGTACTCTGAGTCGGGGTAATGAACATTATACCTTTTGATCATTAGCGCAAATGTTGTTATAGCAAATAAATATTCGATGAACTGAAAATTCTATCAAACGATATTATACAAAGTGATGATTTTCTTAAACGTTGTTCGATTTAGTATTATTATATCTAACGTTGTTCGATCAAACAAGGGTGAACCGATTAATAGATACATACTAAGCTAATAAGACAACTCCTGCACCAGAAATAAAATCTGTGTCGCGGTGGACCCAGGCTCAGAGCGTCCATTTGTGGATCGCACAAGTTTTGTCCCTTGTGGGATTCGAACCCACAACACTCGGCGCAGTGGCAGTGGCGAGCCGACCTCTTCAACCACTAAGCCATCCGTGCAGTCATTTGGATATTATATAAGCTTTTACATTTAAAATATTAGTAAGAATATTCCAAAATGGAACCCGCTGTGATTTGCCTCACAGAAAATCGTTTAATTTAATTAATAATGTCCTCCAGACCGAATTTCGGTCATGGCGGCCAATCTTAACGGAGACTGGCCATCTCCGCAGGAGATATTATAGTGCACAAGCGTGTGCGCAAACACAAGTGCACTCTCTGTTCCCTAACTCTCATGATCCGATTGGACGGATAATCCGACACAACCGGAGAGAGATCAGGCGCAGGACCAACGGCTTTACGTGCTTGCCGAAGCACAGGGGCGTCTAACACCGCCAACTTCCTAACTCTAAGCTCGTATTGAGATCCTTAACAGAAAAATCCAATAACTTTTTGTTGGCCCGACCCGGGATTTGAACCCGAGACCTCATGCACAGCAGTCGCATTCACTACAGCTGCGCCAGTGAGACAGTTTTAATTTAATTAAAAAGTAATTAACGTCATGTGGTAATAAGTTACCTTATGCTTCAGTTAGCAATTTCGTCTCTCGTTAATGTAAACCTAAATTCCAAAGCTTCGAACTGTCCTAGCGTATTTCATCAAAAACTTTTACTAAAAGTACAAAAATCAATTGTGTTTATCAAACTCGAGATCTCTGTGTCGCAGTCCAACGGTCTCCCACTTGGCTGATACCTACTTTATTATTAATACTTAAAAATTTTTAACTCATAGCCAGTTGCACTCACTGATCGGTAAACGATTAGCAAGGTTAATCAACGTTGGGTGCGGTCAGTCTATAGATGGATACCCTGAGGTTTGACCTGGGGGTGACGGGCTTTGTGGGCCTGCCCGCCATCCGTTCAGCACCAGGTCCGAGAGGCGGCGTGCGTGTTCCCACGCGCGCCTCTTTTGTTTCGAGTCCGTCTCCCCTCTAGGGGGGACAGTAGGGAGTGTTAGAAGTGCCTTTGGGTAGATCTTTCGTGTAGTGGCCTGCCGTTTCATACGGCGGGCCGAAACCTCGGCGGGGTCGCGACCGCATGCGAAAGTGATTCGCGCGGCCCCGTCGATAGTGGTTTTGTCGAGGAACACCGTGGTAGGTTTAGTCGGTATTCCGGGAGGTACATTTTCTTCTTAACATCTTTCTTTTACCCCGGCGAGTCCGACATAACCCCTCCGCCCGCCCCCGCGGAGGGGTATGCATCAAGCATTGCCCCACGTTAAAAAAAAAAAAAAAAAAAAATAGATGTATGACCGCTTTTGACCGGTGGCGGGCTTCGTAGGCCTGCCCGCCATCCGTTCAGCACCAGGTCAGAGAGGCGGCGTGCGTGTCCCCACGCGCGCCACTGTGTCGAGTCCGTCTCCCCTCTAGGGCGCAGTGCCTTTGGGTAGGTCTCTTCGTGTAGTGGCCTGCCGTTTCATACGGCGAAACCTCGGCGGAATCGCGACCGCATGTGCAAGTGTTTCGCGCGGCCCCGTCGATAGCGGTTTTGTCGAGGAACACCGTGGTAGGTTTAGTCGGTATTCCGGGTGGTCCATCAATTGTCGGCCTCGATGGCGTAGTAATTAGTGTAACCGACTGCCACGCCTGAGGGTTCGATTCCCGCATAAGTCAAACATTTGTATGCATGGACATGGATGTTTGTCTTGGTCTGGGTGTTTCTATGTATAATATGTAAGTATTTACAAAAAAAAAGTATATATGTATGTTTATCCATTGTCTAGTACCCATAGTACAAGCTCTGCTTAGTTTAGGCTAGATGGTGTTGTGTGTATGTGGTAGAATATTATTATTATCATTTCAACATCTTTCTTTTACCCAGGTGAGTCCGACATAACTCCTCCGCCCTCCTCCGCGGGGAGGGAGGACGGGACGGTATGCATCAATGCATTCCCTGAAGTAAAAAAAATAAATTGATCGGTGACCGCTTAGTGGTATTTCATCTGAGCGTCTCCGTGCTTCGGAGGGCACGTAAAATGTCCGTCCCGGTTGTTGCCAAATTGACAGCAGTTGTTAAGCCATGTCAGAGGCCTACGGGCGACTTGAACAGCTATTGACAACAGGTTGGCCACTAACCACACGAAGAGAAGAACTTATTTACGCGTAAATTATTAAACAGATTTGGATGAATCCACTACAAAAGTTAAAAAAATAATTTTTGACCTGTTAGTAGAAAAGTGTTATTATAAACTAGACGAGTTCTTAAATGATACATTTGATTGACTGCATTGATATTTTATGTTAAATTGACATTTTGAGTATTACTGTTAAATTATTGTCTATTATTTTTATTATGATTTTCTTTTGTAATTTTAGTTATGACAATTTAATTATGTTTCTATGTTAATAATTTATATGTCAATATGGGCAAAGCATAGCGCACCAAATATTTTGTATCCAAGATCTTTATATGTATATACCTATGTTTGACAAATAAATGATTATGATTATGATTATGATTATGAAACTTTGCAAACAGACAGACCATGTCTTATATCTATACTAATATTATAAAGCTGAAGAGTTTGTTTGTTTGTTTGTTTGAACGAGCGAGCGAGCTATGGAGAGAACTATGCTCGGAGTTTCTCTGAAGGATAGGATTCGTAACGAATACATCCGACAGAGAACCAAAGTCTTCGACATAGCTAGCTAGCATAGCTAGAGAATTAGCAAGCTGAAGTGGCAGTGGGCTGGCCATATCGCGCGAAGAATCGACAACCGCTGGGGTAAACGTGTTCTTGAGTGGAAACCGCGACTCGGCAAACGTAGTGTAGGACGCCCTCCGACCAGGTGGGATGACGATCTGCGAAAGACTGCAGGCAGATGCTGGATGCGGCAAGCTCAAGATAGGGCGCTATGGCGCTCATTAGGGGAGGGCTATGTCCAGCAGTGGACTATTATAGCTTGATGATGATGATGATGAATCTCAGGAACTAATGGTCCGAATTGAAAAGTTATTTTATTGTTGGATAGCCTATTTATCGAGGAAGGCTATAGGGCATGTTACCTCATGAGCGTGGAACAAATAAAATTATTCTTCTTTCTTTCTTTCTTTCTTTCATATAACATCACGCTACAACCTACGAGGGCGGCGCAGTAACCATAAACGCGGGTGAAACCGCGGCAATAGCTAGTCATGTAACGTAATGTGTGAGCTCGCTCTTTTTAGTGTGGACACTTTTGAGTACAGTAATTTTTTGATTTCTTTAACTAAAATGAAATCAAGAATAAAATGAGAAATGGACCATGTTCTAGATTAATAGAATACTTTTCATCCAGGTATCCGTTCCTTTAAGATTCATATGGACAAAGCTGCTGGCAGGAACTAGTATTAATATATCATGATATAAAACGATCATTTAATTTACTTATAATTGTTTAAAAGCATTTTTCAATACACGCGATGATCATTAGCTAGCGTTTATTATAAATGGATGTTGTTATAATTGCCTTGGTATTATGGGATAAGTTGCAGCTTATGTTTGATTACCGTGGTCTCGGGTTGGATGTCTTGGTTATGCAAAAGTGATTTTGTCTCCGATTGGCTGCATCTTTGGTAAAAATTGCTGCTGACTTGTTAAGCATACGCCAGCTATACGTTAAAAATGCGGTCATCCAGATTCATAAGTCGGTCCTGATTTACCCTGATTATAAGGTTATGTTAAGTGCAAAAGTTTTCAAGATTCCCATCACAAAATGCAAAACTACGTTTGCCAAAAGGTTTAAAAAGTAATTGTACACCTACTTATATAATAAAATAGTAAAACATTGCGATCTTAAGCACAGCAGTATGCGGGAAGTCCATTTAGAGTTAAAATTTTTATAGCCAGCCTAAATTACCACGACACGGAACAACTTCTTAAAACCATTATTTAAATGTACCGCTCTAGACGTTCTTCAATCCTTTATAAAAACTTATCCACTTATTTACGCACACACATACATACACACACTCCATACCTCACACACCATCATAAATACTCATCATAACTAACTCAAATTAAATAAATTAAATAAAGTTTACGTAGATCGAACCGTGTTAATCTCTTTGCCTTGCAAATTTATAAAAACAATATTTCTTATTACAATCCGTTGGTAAGAATGGCTAGACAATATAATGAATTAGTAACAAATAATTTACAGTTAGACATTTTTCATTCTCGATTTTACACATTTTTAAATACTCTTAAGGATATCCTCTATCCCAAATAGATGTACAAATCGTTAATATTTTTTAAGATATTGTATTGTTGTTGTTGTGTTACGAAATTAAACCTATATATTATTATCTTTATATTTGTGCATCTCTTCTGTCTGTTAACTTGATGTTTAATTGTTTCAATGTATGCACATGTGTTGAATTGCAATCTAGAACTAAACATCAGCTTTGATTGTTTTTAATTTTTAATAAGATTGTAATTTGTTTTGTGCAATTAATAAATAAATATTTCTTCTCCCTTAGCCTTTATTATTCCCAAGTCACTTGGGGTCGGCTTTTTTCTGGTCTAACCGGATTTGACTGGATATCAGTTTTTACACGGAGCGGCTGCCACCTGACCCCCGCAACCCGAAGGCTAACGATACCCTAAGGCTAGACCAGTGTCAGGATATTAGAGGGTACTGACTTTCCCAATAACGACTGCCATAGATGTTCACGGCAGCCGGGACCGACGGCTTAACGTGCTCTCCGAGGCACGGAGCAGGCGATAATTGTCAATCAATACGCACATAATTTCGAAAAGTCATATAACTTCCGAAAGTCAGAGGTGCGCGACGTGGGTTCGAACCCAAGACCCTCTGCATTGCAGTCTGTTGGTCTCCCCACTGAGCTATCGCTGCTCTTAAATACAGTAAGTAAAACTTTAAACATTGACTGGTATAAGTACTGTATATGTTTTCATGTGCATTTAATAAAAAGCTTTTATTTTGATATTACAAACAGACATTTCATTTTTATTTATTTGTATAGATATACCAGATCTTTTTAAATCCCTGGTGTTCTACTTACCCACAGTGGTGAGGAGCATGTTGTCCAGTAGGAGGGCTATGGCCACTATCACCAGAACCAACTTCCTGGACTCCCGGAGGGCCCCGATCTTCGCCCTCCAGCTACTGCCCCAGCCGTCTGATGCCACGCCCATGATTATAGTTTACCTGTAGATTAATAACGTTTACATATCAATATCAGCCCTTAATTAAATTTTACCACTGCTGGGCACGCGCCTCTTCTTAGTGTGAGAAGGGTTAGGTCATAGTCTACAATGCTAGCCAAGAACGGATTGGCAGACTTCACATATCTTCGAGAACATTATGTAGAACTCTCAAATATGTGGGTTTCTTCACGATGGTTGATTCACATCGGGCTATGAGAGTTAGGGAACAGATAGCGCATTTGTGTTTGCGCAGTTATAATATCTCCTGCGCAGATGACTAGTCTCCGCTAAGACTGACCGCCGTGATCGAAATTCCGACTGGAAGTCATAAGAAAACGAAAATTATTTTGTTGTTTTAATGCAGGTATCTTTACATAGGCTCAACCCTTTGCCTGAACCTAGCAACAAACCTAAATGTAGCTTTAGTTAACACACAAAATAATAACTATGTCGTTCATAAGTTTTACTTTGTGACCCAAATGATTTATGTGTCTATACAAAGAAAATAATCACTGAAAATTAAATTTCAAGCCTGAAATCTTTTTGTCAAAGAAATATTTCAATGGCATCCGCCAAAAAGACAGTGAAAAGGATTTTAAATTCATGAGATTACTCAAAATTTCCTCAATTAACTATTAAATGGAAAGTCACAATGGCGCCGGTGACGTATCAAAATGGCGCCCGGAAGTGAGTCGGCGCTAACGAGCCGCTTCCAGCAATATGGCGGCGCATCCGGCGCTTCTGCTCTTTTGTTAGCATAATTAATTATAAATTTAATGATTTTAAAGTGATTCAGTTGTTAAGATTATGAGATATAAATTTTAGATGTCAAATTCGATTCGGTTAATAATTTGAATTGTTAGCGATTAGTATTGGGAGTTATTTCAAAAAATTCTTTATACACGGTTCTTTGTCACGGAGATTTTAGCTTCTACCGGTAGAGGGCGACAGTCTCGCTCTGTATTATGTAAAACTGCACGGATGGTTCAGTGGTTGCGTTGCCATTGGCATTGTGCCAGTTCTGGGTTCGATGGCACGGTCATAAAAATGTGTGTTCCACAAATAGTTGTTCCGAATCGGGATATTCTTTGTGTCCGTTGTTTGAATGTATGTAAAGTCCCCGCGACACAGGAAGTATTCCTAATTCGGGAGTTGTTTATAAAACCAAAAAGAAAACCTGAAATCTTAGCTGGCAATATGCTGGTGCTATACACTCTTGCCTACTTCTTCGGGGATGTAGTACCACCCCAAACGCCGTGTTAAGAATTTCGTAATATAAAACAATTAACCCTTTGCTTGATCCGGTAATCGAACACGAGACATCATGCTCAGCCGTCTCATTCAATACCGCTCAACTAAGACAGTCACTGCTGTTAAGGGTCTTTTAAACGGTCAATATTTTACTGCAATGTTTTCAACTATAGTTCAAAAATATTTGAATGCAACGGCCATTCCAAAAATAATTACTCGTATATAAGAATATCAGCAATAATTATATAAACTAAGGCGAGGTACTGAGGCACGGGCTTTTACTCAGTGTGAGAACGGTAAAGCCGTAGTCCACCACGTTGTCCTAGTGGAAGTTCGCAGTCTTCACATATCTTCGAGAACATTATGTAGAACTCTCAGACATGCAGGTTTCCTCACGATGTTTTCCTTCACCGTTAAAGCGAGCGATAATTAACTATTTAATACGCACATAACTTCGAAAAGTCAGAAGTACGTTGCCGGCCAGTATATTGCAGTCCTCAAAGGAGATTCCTCTTTGAGTTCCGTTTTCTATAAGCCTGGGACCTATATCAAAACAAGTGAGAATCGGCAATGGATTGCCGTAAATCTTAGAGTTCGGAAAAATTGTTCAAATAATATGCAAAGGTCACGTGACCTTTAGGTCAGAGGTCAAAGGTCATCGTCATTTCTGGGTAAATCGACTATGCGGAGTCAAATGGCGTTGACCGCAAGTCTCTAGCTTTTACGTTCTTGAGTTGAAAGTTGTATAGCAGACAGACGGACGGACGCACAAAGTTGTTGTATAAGAGTTTTTTCGAACTCTAAGACGTGTCGTTTTAACAACGGATAGCTAAATCAGTCATATATTGCATTGAAATTAAAGCCTACAAGATATTGCCCGCGGTTTCGCTCGCGTTTTAAATGGAGATTAGGTTCGATTAGTAACAATACTTTTTTCTGGACGCAAGGTACCCTATGTCCTTTTCTGTGCCCCTGACAACGTGTATGCAAAATTTCATGATGATCGGTCGAGTAGTTAAGGCGTGAAAGCGTAACAAACAAACTCGCATTCGCATTTATAATATTAGTTAGAATTACGATTTACTGCCTCAAAGAGGCTTCAAAGAATATAAATAGGGATTCGTTTTAACTACAGACAGTTAAATATTTAGTATATTTTTACAACGTATGTGTCAAAAATTAACTGCCCGTAGGTAAAAATAATCTTTTTTTTAAATATAGGTTAAATCTTCTCTCTTAGCCTTTATTATTCCCAAGTCACTCGGGGTCGGCTTTTCTGGTTTAACCGGGTTTGACTGGATATCAGTTTTTACACGGAGCGGCTGCCACCTGACCTCCGCAACCCGAAGGCTAACGATACCCTAAGGCTAGACCAGTGTCAGGATATTAGAGGGTACTGACTTTCCCAATAACGACCGCCATAGATGTTCATGGCAGCCGGCACCAACGGCTTAACGTGCTCTCCGAGGCACGGAGCAGGCGATAATTGTCAATCAATACGCACATAATTTCGAAAAGTCATATAACTTCCGAAAGTCAGAGGTGCGCGACGTGGGTTCGAGCCCGAGACCCTCTGCATTGCAGTCAGTTGGTCTCCCCACTGAGCGATCGCTGCTTTTAAATATAGGTTAAATAAAAGATGTTAAATCATAAAGTAGAAAGTATTATTTCAGCAATGCTGTAAAATATTCGAGCAAAGAGGAAAATTCGTGAAATTCCTTTGACAATACAAAGGCATAAAGTTATCTTTTTTCAGGCTCTGCATTCGTTTTATACAACTTTTTTATAAGTGATTCTAATCTTGTATCCTAACTGTATTATAAATGCGACTGTGAGATTGTTTGTTTGTTTTTAAAAGACAATTCCCGTGTTAGATAAATAGATTTTTGACTTTGCCATTTACTATTCTTAAAAAGCATATGTTGTCTGCAAAAACCCTTCTATCCTATTCAAATAATAACTTCTGCAGACTCCCTAAAGCACGAGGCTCGATAATATTACACGGTACGAGAATAAGACGGCAATATCTATCGTCTCTTTTACCAGAGAACAGATTAATTCAGCCATTAAAAGTGGGTCCAAGTCGATTACAGTGATTTCTCAAGAGATTAAAGTTTCAGAAAATATCTGGGGTATGTAAGTGACCCCGCTTAGCTGAGCCAAGCGAAGCGGAAGACACTACCTACCTTTTCACGAAGCGCTTCGTCGTTTTTTTCCATTATTACGCCATAGTTCTTTTGTCTGTCTTGTTATTATGGCTGCCTCGATGGCATAGTGGTTAGTGTAACCGACTGCCACGCTTGAAGTCACGGGTTCGATTCTCGCACAAGTCAAACATTTGTGTGCATGAACATGGATGTTTGTCTTGGTCTGGGTGTTTCTATGTATAATATGTATGTATTTACAAAAACAAAGGTATATATGTATGTTTATTCATTGTCTAGTACCCATAGTACAAGTTCTGCTTAGTTTGGGCTTAAGTGTTGTGTGTATGTGATAGAATATTATTTATTATTATTATTTACGCGAGCAAAGCCGCGGGCTAAATCTAGTTGTCTATAATTCTATGATTATCTATGAATTCAGAGTTACGAAATACAGAGCCTGTGGTGAACAGGACGAGTCCATATCACACCTACTGTGTGAACGTGACGCGTTGGCTGGACTAAGGATGGGTCTGATGGGATTGGCATATCCAAACCCTGAAGACTTCAGGCTTCTCCCTCTGAAGTGTACGCTGCGGCTGATGCAGTACATTCATAGAGAGATAGCTAAGGGATAAATCTTGGGGCCGACACAAAAGATCCCACCGGGTCGAAGTGTTGTCGGTCTGTACTGACTGGCCCCCACACAAGATAAGATAAGATACAAAATACACAATCTAATATAACATTTCTTCTATTCAAAAACAGCATCTACATTTCGCTAACAACATTTTTAGTTCATGTGTTATAGGGTGTAATACCGCCTATTAAACGACATGTTGAAAAGCTATAAAAAAATTCTTGACCAATTAATTTATTTATTAAGAATCTTCTACAAGGAATATACACAAAATTACACAGGCAAATGAACATTAGATTTGTATAGTATGTATGTATCTTATGTGGAGGCCAGTCAGTGCAGACCGGCGACACTTCGACCCAGTGGGATCTTCTGTGTCGACACTCTCCCAATAACGACTGCCATATATGTTCATGGCAGCCGGGACCGACGGCTTAACGTGCTCTCCGAGGCACGGAGCAGGCGATAATTGTCAATCAATACGCACATAATTTCGAAAAGTCATATAACTTCCGAAAGTCAGAGGTGCGCGACGTGGGTTCGAACCCGCGACCCTCTGTATTGCCGTCTGTTGGTCTCCCCACTGAACTATCGCTGCTCTTTGTATTGTGTACTCCTTCAGTTATAGGAGACCACAGCAAGCACATACATATAACAACAAAGCAGAAAACGAAAAATTTAAAAATAATTCATTAATTAATCTACACGTTACAATTATCGCCTGCTCCGTGCCTCGGAGAGCACGTTAAGCCGTTGGTCCCGGCTGCCATGAACATTTTGGCAGTCGTTATTGGGAAGTCAGTACCCTATATTATCCTGACACTGGTCTAGCCTTAGGGTATCGTTAGCCTTCGAATTGCGGAGGTCAGGTGGCAGCCGCTCCGTATAAAACTGATATCCAGTCAAATCCGGTTAGACCAGAAAAGCCGACCCCAAGTGACTTGGGAATAATAAAGGCTAGGCAGAAGAAATAAGCTACAGGTTAGAAATTTGCTTAACAAAAGAAATAAATAATGTGAAACTTAATGAAAAACTTAAATAACCTGTTTTAACTGTGTTTTATATTTTGTTAAGGATTGACTAATATCGATATCATGAGACTTTGATAAATCATTGTAATGCCTCCAAAACCTTGGTACAGCATCGTAATGACCCAGGTTGGTGTTTGAGAATAGATGAGCTGAGATGGAAAACATCTAATAGGTCATAATTACTTTTTCTTGGAATTCGGTTAGGTATATTCGGTTAGATATAGGTATATATAATGGACGAGGAAAGACTGACTAAGAAAGTTTATAAGGCTAGTGTGAATGGAACAGTCGCAAGAGGAAGACCTAGGCGAACGTTTCTTGATCAGATCAGATCAGATTAGACCACTGGACCAGCGTAGTGGACGATGGCCTAATCCAGAGGTTCCCAGACTTTTTTTTCTCAAAGACCACTTTCAAAATTTAGATGGTTCCGGTGGTTTGCAGTTCATGTCTACCATATTTCTGGTTTCTGGACAAAGGCCAGGTTAAGAGCACCTTGAACCGACGGGCGTGTATGAGGAATGTGATGAAAGTGAATGAAGTCAGAGAAGTGTGTCAGGATCGTAACAAATGAAAATCCGTAGTCTCTGCCTACCCCTCTGGGAAACAGGCGTGAATCTATGTGTGTATGTAATATTTATGTGTGAGGCGCCTAACAGTTCATTAGTCTGTGAAGCCGTTCAGTATTTGATGATAAACTCAATAACATTTTGCATCTAACAAGCATCTAACCCGAGACTTCACGATTACGTGCAAAGCGAGCCTTTTGCCTATTTTGAAACGCCATGAAAAATTTCTTGACAAATGATAATAATAATATTCTATCACATACACACAACACCATCTAGCCCAAACTAAGCAGAGCTTGTACTATGGGTACTAGACAATGGATAAACATACATATTATACATAGAAACACCCAGACCAAGATAAACATCCATGTTCATGCACACAAATGTTTTACTTGTGCGGGAATTGAACCCGCGACATCAGGCGTGGCAGTCGGTTACAATAACCACTACGCCATTGAGGCCAACATGCGACGACCTTATAGGAGGCCTATTACCGTCTATTAAAGATATTTTGAAAACCTATGAAAAATTTCTGAACTGAAAAACTTACTAGCGCTTTGCCCGACACAGATATCAAATCCTAGACTTCGCGATCGCGTGCAAATATATGCCACGGAAAGCACATCTTCAGATTCAAAACTAACGAACTAATCATTTTACGTATGAATTTACCTACGAAGCCAATTTTTTAAATCTTTAAGTTAAAGTTAATGAATTATATTGACTAATTATTATTAATTTTAATCTTAAATATGTAACTTATCAATGTTTCTAACAAATAAATGCTACGGAAAATGGAAAAACATATATATTTTACGTAAAACAGATTCCAAATACCCCATTTAATAGATATTAACTATGGTCAGAAAATGCCCTTATAACTATTTTATCAAAATATAATATAAATAATATAATACTCACTTTAAATATTTATCTTCCAAACACCATTCAACATGGTTTTCTTTAAAAATAAATGCAATATTTTTACTTAATGTTAATAAAAAAATAAAATAACTTTACTAGACTGTGGTCCGTACCGCGACGAGTCCGCGGACTGACTGGTGAGATTGCTAAATTCGAACACGGAATAACGAACACCAGTTTAATTTGAACTCTCGTTTGTAGTGTGCTACCCCTTCTTATATACGTCAATACTTTGTAGAGAGGGGGGAGGGAGGTCTTGCACCACTGGTTTTATCTTATCAGCTTGAGGCGGTTTCTTTATTTGATTTTGAACTTTAAGATATGCAATATAAGGTTGATTCTGCAATGTAGATATGTGTTGTTCAACACAGTTACGAGTGAATATGTGAATTGAAATTTATATGTGAGAGCTTAAGGTTGAATTTCGTTTGCAGTTAAAACAAAAGCTACAGGTTTTCGATAAGTTTCCGCTGAAAATGCGCGCACCGCATTTTCGGAAAATGGTGTAAGGGTATTTTCTTAAGTTAATTTTATTATTTTATTAATATCTTATGGTGAATTATTATCGGATGAAGAAATGTGTTATTAGATAGTGCATTGCTAAGTTTAGCATGCTTTATTCAATGTGCTGTGCCGGGTTTGGTCTCGGTACGAGACAAAATTGATCTGTAAGAAACTGCTTCGTTCTATCTAGGTTTTATTTTTACTCATTATGAATAGTTTGTAAGGGTGGTGGTGCAGTGATTTAAGGGGCTTTTACACCACCGATAGTGCCTTGAGTGCTGTGGGTTCGTTCCCAACAACAACAAAGAAAAAAGATTAGGCATTGGACATGCGATTGATCGAAATAAGAATACAAGGATTTACGTAAGCTGGAGTAATTTAACACAAATAGTTGTTCCGCGACTGGATTTTGTTTGTGTCCAGTGTTTTTGTTATGCAGGAGTTTACATAAAAACAGCTTTTGCGTTATAACAAAGTAATATTACACTCTTAATAAAACAGCGACTTAACTCGAAATTCGAAAGTAAGGCAATTTGAACTCTAATTGTATATGTTAAATTCTAATATTATGTTTGTATTAAATCATTGCAATAGAGTTCAAATTTGTTTAATCCAAAATACTAAGATAAGTCTCTGAATTATTAAGGGTGCGCTATAATTACTTTGTGTGCGAAGTAATTCATAGCTCAAACTACTTTTTATACTTGACGGAACGCCCAATCTTGCTTACTGATCTCGTTTCGCTTCGTTTCGCTCATGAAAGAGTGTAAAAAAAGGAGAGAATATGGCCTCGATTCCCTTTGCAATCTTTTTACTTTTCGTATTGCTGCTGATGGCTGACAAGCCAGCAGACTTCTGTGTCTACTTGACATCACAACCAAGCACCGTGAACCACATGGCAGGCAAAACAGCACACGGTCTTCCTGAGGGTTAGTTAGTTACTGTTGCCTTTGTTAAGGGGCCAAAGGAGTAAGAGGAGAGTAGGACTCGTATCTACCTTTCTTCTTTTTTTCTTGAGAGAGGATGATGGTGTATTAAACGACCATCAGCATAAAAAAGGATAGTAACTTATTAATTTTTATCCATATCGAGACAACGACAGAAGAACGTGCGTTTAAGACTGCACCGAGCATAAAACAGATAATGACAGAGCTCGTGCGGCGCATATTCAAATCGGCGCGCGGCCGCCATAGTAAAATTGTATGGAGGATTTGAAATGCTTTTTTGATAAATATGTGTTTTTATTGTCAACCAATAACTTAAATATTTGGGACGGACAAATTGTAATATAACTATTTATGTTTCGTTTAAGCTGTGAAATAGGATAGATTTCTACTGTTATAATCTAAAAATCACGTAACACAAGCTTACGCTTTTGCATTTTTCGTGCAAATTTACGTAATTTTGTGGACGAAAATATTAATTATTTTAAGTTTTTTACACGGAGTAATTGTAAACACATTCATTGTTATGGTAAATGTATATTTTATATTTGTATCAAACAAAAAGTGTTGATTTTATTCACTTAACTGTGACCGCCTGTTTTGACACATTTCGCTCGTCTTAACGTTACGTGCGTATCCATTTAATCGTTTACGAGTGATTGAGGAACAAACATCTTCACAAACCTTCACATTTACAATATAAACAGTGTATATACGCTACTACTTTATACAGGGTGTCCGGTAATTAATGGATAACCTTGTAATGTCTTATAGTAGAACTGATGGCCGTAAAGAAAAAACATATCTATCCTAACTACTACTACCTGAGATATGGTTTGTTTTAATTACCATATTTAACTTTCTTGTACACTACGACCATGAATGAATTCCATTGGTATTTTTTGTTTCATTATTAAACAAATGGAGAAGAGTTGCTCAAGACAGGAAGCAATGGAAACTACTGGAGGAGGCCTTTGCCAAAAGGCACATTGAGTTGAGAGACATTCTATAGCCAAACGAATCAAGCAATACAGTCATAAAGATTAATCTCACCCAGTTTAACGGGCTAAATAATTAAATAAATATAAATAAATAAAATTAAACACTAATTATGATAAAAGATAGACAGTCAAACGTATGACTAGCTGTTGAATGCTTATTTTTTCTTTTTTTCCTCTGAACGGCTCGCAGTTCTAATATAATACATTTCAAGGTTATCCATTAATTACTGGACACCCTGTATACTTTCATATGATACTCTGGATAAGATGTTAATATTATAATAAATTATAATTTTTTTAAATTTTTTTTACCACATACACACAATACCATCTAGCCCAAACTAAGCAGAGCTTGTACTATGGGTACTAGACAATGGATAAACATACATATATATGTATATACTTTTTATTCAAACTGTGTTACAAGGGTAACACTTATGAATGTCAAAGTTACACTAATTTTTCTGCGAATTTTCTTTTACTGCCACGTTCAGCAAAGCATGGGTGTAGGGCTCATGAGAAGAACGGGCAAGAAACTCATGGTCACTCTTTTAATCGCCAAGTTTTTGTTTACAAATCATAAGAGCTGTAAGGTGCTGCAACCATTTATGGTTCACACAAATTTTTGTCCCGTGTGGGATTCGAACCCACAACAGTCGGCGCAGTGGCAGTGGCGGGACGACCACTTAAACCACTACAACATCCGTGCATTCATTATTTTTGAAAACAAATATTCTGGTTTTGCAAATAATACATACATACATACATACATAGATTCACGCCTGTTTCCCAGAGGGTTAGGCAGAGACTACGGATTTCCATTTGCTACGATCCTGACACACTTCTCTGGCTTCATTCACTTTCATCACATTCCTCTCTCAAATAATGGTATTTTATATATTTTTGTCGGCCTCGATAGTGTAGTGGTTAGTGTAACCGATTGCCACGCCTGAGGTCGCGGGTTCGATTCCCGCACAAGTCAAACATTTGTGTGCATGAACATGGATGTTTGTCTTGGTCTGGGTGTTTCTATGTATAATATGTATGTATTTACAAAAAAAATGTATATATGTATGTTTATCCATTGTCTAGTACCCATAGTACAAGCTCTGCTTAGTTTGGGCTAGATGGTGTTGTGTGTTTGTGGTAGAATATTATTATTATTATTATTCAAAAACATAAATTAAAGCAACTCCCCGAAAATTCACTCACACCATTATTCGCAGCGGCCGACCAGAGGTCCTTAATTTCTCCCACTGTCCCATTCTAACACATATCGTGACATATATCGCTATCTCTATCGTCACTTATAAGTGTGAGTTCAGGCTTTGACGTAATACCACTAGCGTTTACACTTGAGTTCACTCGTTAAATATTTTTGTAGAAAGATGTTAAAGATTTGTGAAGTTAAGCAACGATTCTTCTTTAATCTTTAGATGGGTGATCTTTTAAATGTTTTGAATGACAATGGCTCACTGGTTGAGAATACGACCGCTGTGTAGGTGGTATTCGATTCTGATCCCGGGTTGGGCAATTTGTTTATGAAGAAAAGATCACGGGTTTTGATAGCCTCGGTGGAGCAGTGGTTGGGAATGCGACCGCTGTGTAGGTCTTCGGTTCTGATTCCGGGTATGGTGATATGTTTCGTAAAAATCAGCGCGGGTTTTGGAATTGGTAGATGCCGATAAACTATTTACCATTGTAACATCTATTTAAATTGTGGAGTGCAATAAATGTATTGAGTATTGAGTATTGAGTATTTATATCATGAAATCTAAAACTGGTCTGCAGTTCTGTTCCCAGGTTGGACAAAGTGTTTCTGTAATATAAGTATGGTGAAAAGCAATAAGCTAGTTTACGTGTAATTACGTGAGACCTAAAGCCATAGCTAGTGAAAAGTGAGTGTAATTCACTTCTTTTAGAGTTCGAAAAATCTCTTACACAACAGCTTCGTCCGTCCGTCCGTTCGTCCGTCTGTTATACAACTTATAACATCAGCTATCTGACAGTAAAAGTCCCGTCAAAATCTATCCAGCCGTTTCAGAGACAAACATTTTTTCATTATTGTTTTGAGTTTATTTCTGAGTCTAGGTGTTGTTTATGGTTGTTCGAATGTTTGCAACACGGGAATTATATCAAGTGCAAAATATGTCTTTTAAAATTAAATATAAACGATATCCCACTAAATGCAAGATGAACATTATTTTTTAATAATATACTCGGTTATGTCAATTAAAAACGTGTCTGGGGTACGAAAACCTCAGACCGCGTCACACCATGCGTAAGTGATATAGCAATGTTCGCTTCGCCATGTTCGGTTCAGCAATGTTTTGTTGAACAACAATGGCACCAATTAGTAATATCGTTGGTAACAGTCTTGTTGAAAAGAAATAGTACATTGAAAAATAATACGCTCATTTTTCAATAAGAATATATACGTATGTATAATTATGAACAGCCGAAATGTATCCGAAAAGGCGCGTTTGGCTGTTTATAGAGGACTATTAGTGCCCACACTTATGTATGGAAGTGAAAGTTGGGTATGGCAAAAGAAGCATGAGAGCAGAATAAATGCTGTAGAAATGAGAGCGCTGAGAAATATATGTGGTGTGACTCTGAAAGATAGAATAAGGTATAGTGTGATTAGAGAGAGATGTGGCATGAGAGTGAATATAGTGACAAGAATATAAAAGGGTATGTTTAGCTGGTTTGGGCATGTAGAAATAATGGACGAGGAAAGACTGACTAAGAAAGTTTGTAAGGCTAGTGTGAATGGAACAGTCGCAAGAGGAAGACCTAGGCGAACGTTTCTCGATCAGATCGGAGGCGTTCTGGACAAAGGCCAGGTTAAGAGCACCTTGAACCGACGGGCGTGTATGAGGAATGTGATGAAAGTGAATGAAGCCAGAGAAGTGTGTCAGGATCGTAGCAAATGGAAATCCGTAGTCTCTGCCTACCCAGAAATGTATGTATGTTTGTATAATATCAGCCCTGTATTAAATTGTCGCACTGCTGGACACGGGCCATAGTCCACAACGCTGTCCCAGAGCGGTTGCCAGGTTTCGCATATTTTTAAGAACATTATGCAGAACTCTCAGAGATGCAGGTTTTCTCTAGGTGTTATCCTGCACGATAATTAACTGTTTTAAATACGATCATAACTTTGAAAAGTCAGAGATGCGCCTTGGAGTCGAATTCAAGATTTCTTCTTGGCAGTCAAACGCTCTCTCACTAAGGCTATCGCTGAATTTTCAGCGGTTACATATAATTTGTTGTTTTCTTATTTTGTATCTTAGACGTAATATTGTCTTCTGTTTACGCGAATGTTATACATTGAAATTAACCCGGCGCCGATGACGTGAAAAAAATTCCCCGGCCGATGACATCGGGTAAATTTTACCCGAATTTTAATTTGAAAATTTTTCAATAGTTTTATACATAGTTTATATTACATTTTAATTGATTATTGGTGAAACAGTATTTACGCATGTGATAAAATAAAAGATGGTACCAATTTATAATGAAAAGTAACTTTTTTATTTATAACACGAAAACTATTATAAACACGAATAAAAATACGTCATGAAAATATTACACTATCACTATCTACTACGGTGGGTAAAACTTACCCGTTTTGAATTGAAACACTTGTATCTCACTACACGAGCGGCGTAATAATGATGTAAACAATAATCCAAATAGAGGGTAGTTGTATCTCCAGCTATACTGGCGGATAAGTAAGATGGACGTCAGGAAAAATAAATATACCCTCTTAAAATCACCTCGGGTAAATATTACCCAGCGTCAACGACGCCGGGTTAAACTACTATATACGGATTTTATCGCGTTGTTTATTTTTATAAAACTCTATTATTATATAATTCTGAAACTTTAAACTACTATTGTTAAACACTTTTACTAGTTACTGTTTACTTTGATTTAAGCTATTTAAATTATAAAATATAATATATATGTTGGCCTCGATGACGTAGTGGTTAGTGTAACCGACTGCCACGCCTGAGGTCGCGGGTTCGATCCCCGCACAAGTCAAACATTTGTGTGCATGAACATGGATGTTTGTCTTGGTCTGGGTGTTTCTATGTATAATACGTATGTATTTACAAAAAAAAATGTATATTTGTATGTTTATCCATTTTCTAGTACCCATAGTACAAGCTCTGCTTAGTTTGGGCTAGATGGTGTTGTGTGTATGTGGTAGAATATTATTATATTATTATTATTATAAAATAAATATATCTCCGTGACCATGGCTGCTGAAAAGCAACCGAAACGTCGGGGAAAGTGTAAAATTCAATCTAACTAGTTTTGGTGTTTGTTATGATTTAATTTATTTATTTTATATATAACCATGGCTGCTGAAATGTGGTTGAAAGGTAGGAGATATTAAAAAACATTCGAAAAGAAATTAAAAATACATTAGTTAATAGTTTTAAATAATATAAAAACTAGTTAATTTCTGGGTGTTTCTATGTATAATATGTACGTATTTACAAAAATATATATATGTATATATATGTATGTTTCTCCATTGTCTAGTACCCTAAGTACAAGCTCTGCTTAGTTTGGGCTAGATGGTGTTGTGTGTATGCGATAGAATATTATTAACGCACTATATTTATATATATATTTGTAACGCACAGTCTGACGTGATCTTTATTGTTCCAGATAAAACCACCACTTAGCGCGAGGCAGAAAATATGTCTAAGTTTGTCTTGAGACTATATTTAGACTTGCTAGCTTCTGCCCGTGGCTTTGGCCGTAGTGAATACGACTGCTATATAAGAGGCTTCGACACCCGGGTTCAAAAATGATTATTGTTCTTATGTATACTATGTATGTATGTATCTTATGTGGAGGCCAGTCAGTGCAGACCGGCGACACTTCGACCCTGTGGGATCTTTTGTGTCGACACTCTCCCAATAACGACTGCCATAGATGTTCATGGCAGCCGGGACCGACGGCTTAACGTGCTCTCCGAGGCACGGAGCAGGCGATAATTGTCAATCAATACGCACATCATATCGAAAAGTTATATTACTTCCGAAAGTCAGAGGTGCGCGACGTGGGTTCGAACCCGAGACCCTCTGCATTGCAGTCTGTTGGTCTCCCCACTGAGCTATATATGTAAGTAAGTAAGATTTACGGCAGTTCATATAGTATGTATATACTATACGAACTGCCGTAAATCTTAGAGTTCGAAAAAATAGTTCATGTAATATGCAAAGGTCACGTGATACCACGAGGTCAGAGGTCAAAGGACATAGTCATTTCGGGGGTATATCGACTATGCTGAGATGAATAGTGTTAACCACGAGTCTCTAGCTCTTACGGGTCTTGAGTTGAAAGATGGTTTCACGTGACCTTGAGGTCAGAGGTCAAAGGTCATAATCATTTCGGGGGTATATCGACTATGTTGAGTCGAATGGCGTTGACCGCAAGTCTCTAGCTCTTACGGGTCTTGAGTTAAAAGATGGTTTCACGTGACCTTGAGGTCAGAGGTCAAAGGTCATAGTCATTTCGGGGGTATATCGACTATGCTGAGTCGAATGGCGTTGACCGCGAGTCTCTAGCTCTTACGGTTCTTGAGTTGAAAGTTGTATAACAGACGGACGGACGGACAAAGCTGTTGTATAAGAGGTTTTTCGAACTCTAAAAGTACTGTTACTAACACAACACAACCTACTTTTATGCGAGTGAAGCCGAGGGCAGAAGCTAGTCAAAGATATTTTTGTTTTATGTTTTATTTGTTTATAAAGACAACTACCGCACTAGAAATAATTCCTGTGTCGCTGACTTTACAAACATTCATACAACGGACACAAAGAACACCCAGACTCGGAACAACCATTTGTGAATCACACAAAGTTTTGTCCCGTGTGGGGATCGTTCCTCCAACGCTCGGCGCAGCCGCCTCCAACGCTCGGCGCAGCCGCGCAGTGGCTAAGCGACCACTTAACCACTGCGCCATACCAGTCAAACTTGCAGGCTGCACAGGTTTGGCCAGGCAATGTGCATATAGCCTAGGCTATAAACAATCTCATATGTCCAGATGGGACGGTAGTTAAATATTTAACGACGTATGCCACAGTTGTTTTATTATTCACCGTAAAACTGTCCTTCTGACTGGCTGCGTGATAAAAGTTATGATTTCAGATTGAGCTGTGATATTAAGACTGCGCCGAGAGTAAGACAGATAATGGCAGAGCTCGTGCGGCGCATAATCAAATCGGCGCGCGGCCGCCATAGTCAAATTGTATGGAGGATTTGAAGTGCTTTTTTGATAAATATGTACCTTTATTGTCAACCAATAACTTAAATATTTGGGACGGACAAATTGTAATATAACTATTTATGTTTCGTTTAAGCTGTAAAATAGGATAGATTTCTACTGTTATAATCTAAAAATCACGTAACATGAGCTTATTTTTTTCAATAATCGCCTTTTTCTTTTTTTAGTATGATAATACTAATAGTATAATGTATTATAAGTTGATAATTTTCATATAAATATTGTTTTTTCTGGTATTGTTTTTATTTGCTGTATTTTTCTTTTGTTTAATTTTATTATTTAGTTTTTGCATGTTGTCTACCCGCCAGTGCTGTGCCTATTTGTAATTGGGGTAGAATATGCACTTTGATGTCTGTTAATTTTATGTGAATATCTGTGTTTACCCTGTAAATATGCCTAAATAAATAAATAAAAAAAATTAAAAAATATTATTTTCTTCCAGTATGTCTTCTTCTCCCTAGCCTTTATTATTCCCAAGTCACTTGGGGTCAGCTTTTCTAGTCTAACAGGATTTGACTGGATAACTGGACTGGATTTTCTTCCAGTATGTAATTTATAAAAAAAGGCAATATATATTTAAAAAAAAACAAACTGTCAAAACGCAATATGGCGTCGAGTCTGTCGAGTGATATCACACGTTTGTAAATAAACATTGGACAGCAAGCAATGACAGAAGACGTTTACAAACGTGTGACGTCATAACCTATTGAGTCAAACAAAATCATATATGATCACGTGCTTCCAACTAAAAATTAATTCAGTTTATTCAGGTATTTTCGGTAAAATACTGTATTTTTTTATACATATATTATTGCAAACTGCTTTTAAAATCCATAATCTGCATGGATGCCAAAAATTAAGTCAATATTTTCCATACTGTCAAATAGCCTTTTGTAATATACTTGTATATTATTCATCATCATCATTATCGGGCTATGTCCAGCAGTGGACTATTATAGCCCGATGATGATGATGATGATGATGAATATACTTGACTAGATATCTCTCTTCAAAGACATACCAGAATCTATATAGCCAATAGAAAACTATAGTTTCTCTACCCCTTCGGGAAGAAATAGTACCAGGCTATCATAAAAGCGAAGAGTTAGAAATACTACTCTTGTCCGGCGAGTCTGCGATAGACGAAAACTCCTTAATTCACAAATAAAACTTAGAGAAGATATAACGTAACGCGATCCGAAGACTGGAGACGTACCTAAGTGGGGAGACCATGCGTTACTTGATATATACATCGTCCCACGCGCATATCATACACTAGCTGAGCCGCGCAACTTCGTCTGCTTCACACAAGAAAATTTTCCCCATTATTGCAACATTTTTCATTGCTGCTCCGCTCCCATTGGTCGTAGCGTGATGTTATATAGTCTAAAACCTTTCTCGATAACTGGCTATCAACACTAAAACACACATCCACACAACACCATCTAGCCCAAACTAAGCAGAGCTTGTACTATGGGTACTAGGTAATGGATAAGCATACATCTTCTCCTTAGCCTTTATTATTCCTAAGTCACTTGGGGTCGGCTTTTCTAGTCTAACCGAGTTTGACTGGATATCAGTTTTTACACGGAGCGGCTGCCACCTGACCTCCGCAACCCGAAGGCTAACGATAGGATATTATAGCGCACTGACTTCCCAATAACGACTGCCATAGATGTTCATGGCAGCCGGGACCGACGGCTTAACGTGCTCTCCGAGGCACGGAGCAGGCGATAATTGTCAATCAATACGCACATAATTTCGAAAAGTCATATAACTTCCGAAAGTCAGAGTTGCGCGACGTGGGTTCGAACCCGAGACCTCTGCATTGCAGTCTGTTGGTCTCCCCACTGAGCTATCGCTGCTAATGGATAAACATACATATGTATATACTGTTTTTTAAATACATATATATTATACATAGAAACACCCACACCAAGACAAACATCCATGTCCATGCACACAAATGTTTGACTTGAGCGGGAGTCGAATCCGCGACCTCAGGCGTGGCAGTCGGTTATATTGAACACTACGCCATCAAGCCAACATTGTTATATAGCCTATAGCTTTCCTCGATAAATAGGCTATCCAACACTAAAAGATTTTCAATTCGAACCAGTAGTTCCTGAGATTAGTGCGTTCAACCAAACAAACAAACTCTTCAGCTTTATATTATTAGTATAGGTAGTCTCACCCGACTACCACGGCTGAGGTCGCAGGTTCGATTCTCGCACAAGTCAAACATTTGTGTGCATGAACATGAATGTTTGTCTTCGTCTGGATATTTCTATGTATATTATGCATGTAGGTATACATAAAAAAAGTATATGTGTAAGTTTATCCATTGTCTAGTAGGTACCCATAGTACAAGCTCTGCTTAGTTTGGAACAAAGGGTCACTTTTGCAAGTTTTTACAAACATACAGAAGTGACTCTTTGTTCCCAAAGGTGCGATAGGGTACCTTACATTCAGAAATATAATAATAATAATAATATTCTACCACATACACACAACACCATCTCGCCCAAACTAAGCAGAGCTTGTACTATGGGTACTAGACAATGGATAAACATACATATATACTTTTTTTTTTGTAAATACATATATGCACACAAATGTTTGACTTGTTCAGGAATCGAACCCGTATTGGTAAATTGGTTTGCATTTACCCGTACCCCTCTGCGGGGACGGGCGGAGGGGTTATGTCGGACTCGTCGGGGTAAAAGAGAAAGATGGAATAAGACTAATGTATCTCCCAGAATACCGACTAAACCTACCACGGTGTTCCTCGGCAAAACCACTATCGACGGGGCCGCGCGAATCACTTGCACATGCGGTCGCGACCCCGCCGAGGTTTCGAGGTTTCGGCCCGCCGCCGCGCCGTATGTAACGGCAGGCCACTACCCGAAGAGACCTATCTTTTAGGCATAACTCTCTCCCCAAACCCTACTATCTCCCCCTAGAGGAGAGACGGAGTTACTAAACTAACCTAACCTACGTTTAAAATCCAGTTCAACATAAGTTATTACACTATTTGTATTAACAACATAAATATGTTGTATTAATAATAATTATACAAAGTAATTAATAAAATAAACGAAATTTTTTAGATCATGTGTAATGTGGTTACCCTATTTTTAAGCCGAGATCGTATTGCGGTCTCATTTTAACGTCGCCGTCTCACTCTAACACTTAAAGATCTTTAGGGACAGATGGACGGACATAAATGATGTGGAGTAGACGTCAAATTATATTAAGACTGCGCCGAGCGTAAGACAGATAATGACAGAGCTCGTGCGGCGCATATTCAAATCGACGCGCGGCCGCTATAGTAAAATTGTATGGAGGATTTGAAGTGCTTTTTTGATAAATATGTATCTTTATTGTCAACCAATAACTTAAATATTTGGGACGGACAAATTGTAATATAACTATTTATGTTTCGTTTAAGCTGTAAAATAGGATGAATTTCTACTGTTATACTCTAAAAATAAAATTTACGTAATTTTGTGGGCGAGAATATATATTTCTTGAATTTTTTACACGGAGTAATTGTAAACACATTCATTGTTATGGTAAATGTATGTTTTATATTTGTATTAAACAAAAAGTGTTGTTTTTATTCACTTAACTGTTACCGCCTGTTTTGGCACATATCGCTCGGCACAGTCTTATTTATTTATTTATTTTATTTATTTATTTATTAGGTTAACCAACGGTTGTTTACACTATACAAAACTGCTTACTTGCTGGAAAACATTTACATGTGTAACAACCACTTACAGGCTAACACCGCATGCACATAAAAACGGTCATGGATTACAATTTTAAATTAAAATTAAGATTAAAATTATTGAAACAGATTTACATATTGACATTAGATAATGAGATTAATATTAATCATAAATATTATATAAAATTAACAGTTAAACACAATAAAACAGATAAAAATACACAATAAATTCATAGGTATTAAAAAAAAAAAAAAAAAAAAAGTATTTGTAATTATGTTGTTGTACAGTACAAGAGATAGTGTATTAAATAAAAATATAATAATAAAATAATGATTAAAATTTATAAATTAACATTGATTAAAATAGCTTTAAAAGAATCGAATGTATATAATAGAATGTCTTGTATGGAAAAATCAAGTTTAGTATAACAATTAATTCATTTGAAATTTATAATTACATTTTGCAGTCATTCACATATCAAAAAAGTGTTGCTTAGGAGAGCTTTTATAAATTTACGGGTACTGTCATGGTGTATATCTATTAAGTCACTGTATTTATTGACTATCCGGCAAAACCTTGGCACTGGCGAGTTTGTGCCAAGCACAGATCTGCGTAGTGGTGGGCATAAAGGTGTGATGGTATTCCTGTCTTAATATGTTTCAGGATAATATACCCCTTTTTTGCTTCTGTTATTACCCGATTTTATTATTTTTGTTTTGTTTAGTAGTTATTAATGTATATATACATATATAATTATAGTAATATCAGCTTTGTATATAAACTGTGTCACTGCTGAGCACGGGCCTTTTCTCAGCGTGAGAAGGGCTACGTCATAGTCCACCACGCTGGCCCAGTGCGCGTTGGCAGACTTCACATATCTTCGATAACATTATAATGAACTCTTAGACATGCAGGTTTCCTCACGATGTTTTCCTTCACCGTTACAGCGAGCGATAATTAATCTTAAAATACGCACATAGCTTCGAACAGTCATGACCTTGGGATGGAATTCGAGACCTTTGCAAACGATCTAACTCCTAACTAGGCAATCGTTGCTTTTTAGACTTCGAAAAACTCTTATACAACAGCTTTGTCCGTCCGTCCATCTGTCTGTTATAGAACTTTCAACTCAAGAACCGTAAGAGCTAGAGACTCGCGGTCAACGCCATTCGACTTAGCATAATCGATATATCCTCGAAATGACTAATGACCTTTGACCTCTGACCAAGTCACTTGGTATCACGTGACCTTTGCATATTACTTGAAATTTGAACTGTCACTTGTTTAATGTAAATTCATATATAAATGTTTTCCTCAGTCTTAAACCTTTAAAGCAATTTAATAAAAAATTTCGTTAACAGTTTACCCACGCTTTGTCAGGTATGGTAAATTTCTTGGACAACGACCCCTAGGCTCAGACACAATCGTTTCTATTAAGTCTGGTTTACGCCAGTATATAATTAATGATTTATTATTTTATTCAAAAAGACAGCTCGAGTATACCATACTAATATAATAAAAAGAAAAGATTTGGTATTTCGATAGTTTGTTTGTTTCTTCGTAATGATTTAACTCAAAAATTGCAAACCTAAAAATTTCACCATTACAAAGCTATATTATCACCGAGTAACATTAACACGGAGCAAGCGATAATTGATTGACAATTAACTACATTTACGTAAGCAAAGCCGCAAGCAAATCTTGTAACAAAATTGGGAGCAATAACCTCAAATATTATCGTCGGCCTCGATGGCGTAGTGGTTAGTGTAACGGACTGCCACGCCTGAGGTCGCGGGTTCGATTCCCGCACAAGTCAAACATTTGTGTGCATGAACATGGATGTTTGTCTTGGTCTGGGTGTTTCTATGTATAATATGTATGTATAATATGTATGTGTTTGTATGTTACAAAAAAAAAAGTATATATGTATGTTTATCCATTGTCTAGTACCCATAGTACAAGCTCTGCTTAGTTTGGGCTAGATGGTGTTGTGTGTATGTGATAGAATATTATTATTATTATTATTATTATTATTATAATAAAATAATGTTATAAGAACGTCAACTCCACAGTTTCGCTAGCCCAGTGTTACATAGGTCTGCACTCGGTACTAATCACTCCCGCTTGACACTGGGCGGTATAGATCGAACATATTATATATTAACTGACCTATAACCTAATTACTGCGTTTGAATGTTACGTCTTGCTTATACAGATATTTGGCCTGCGGCTTCGCTGAAATCACATTATCTATAAGTACTAATATTATAAAGCTGAAGAGTTTTTTTGTTTGGTTGAACGCGCTAATCCCAGGAATAACTGGTTCTAATTGAAAAATTATTTTAGTGTTGGATAGCCCATATTTTATCGAGGAAGGTTGTAGGCTACATAACATCGCGTTACAATCAATAGGAGCGGAGCATCAATCAAAAATGTTGTAGATTTGAATGCAAATTTCACATCAAAATTTTTCTTAAAGTTTTGGATTACGACGACACAGAGAAACTATTAAATTCTTTTTAAACCATTTATTACATACTATCATTATATATTTCGTTATGGAGACATGACATGCGCACACACATATGTACGCAAACACACACACAAATACACACACACGCGCGCGCGCACACACACACACCCACAAACACGCACACATACACACACACGCACACACACCAACATCACACTACTCACTACGCATACTTTCGTACGCACTTACTGCAAGACGTTATGTATTCATCATATAATTTATGTTTTGGTTTAATTTTCCATTTATTGTACATATATGTATGTTATATTATATCTTTTGAACCACGATGAAAGAGACTGGTCTCCACGACACAGGGATTCCTAGTGTGGAAACCAGTGATTTATTATTAGCTATGTATTTTTTCTGAACAATAAAGATTATTATTATTATGGTCACCTTTATTCATCATCAATCAATAAAAATTACATTATTAAATACATTTAAAAATATATAAATTATGGAGATCCACCGGCACCGAGACAAGTTCCAAGCTGTCGGTGGTTAGAATTCCAGAGACAGAAACCTCCTCACAATACGTGCTGTATCTAATAGCACTGCCTTCTGCATCAAACCCCTGATCCAAGCACCTAACGCGAGCCTCTTAAGTTGTTAGTCGAGGCTCTTGGCTATTAGACCGTTCACCGTAACGACTATCGGATTGCCGAATCCACATCCCACATATCGACAACCTCGTATGCTAAGTTCAGGTATTTTAACTGTTTTTCCTTCTCAGCTTTCACGAGGTTGCCATCATGAGGGATGGTGATATCGACAATCATTGCACGGCGCTCTGATCGATCTATTACCACAATATCAGGCTTGTTAGCAACAACAGTCCTGTCCGTGATAATAGATCGATCCCAGTACAGTGTGATATGGTCCTTTTCGAGAACTGGTTCTGCTACATACCTGTAGTAAGGCACCTCGACCTCTACAAGTTTGTATTTCAGAGCAAGTTGCTGATGGATAATTCTGGCTACTTGGTTATGCCTGTGCAAGTACTCGCCGTTAGCAAGACGAGAACAGCCGGAAACTATATGCCTGAGGGATTCACCGGGTTGGTGGCAGGCCCGACATATGTCAATCGTACCATCCCTCAGGATATATTTCCGGTAGTTATTCGTCTTGATAACTTCGTCCATAATTGCACAGACAAACTCTTCGGTTTTCCCAAAGAGGTCACCGAAGCGTAGCCAGTTCACGGAGGCGCAAAGGTCTACATCAGGCCCACATAGGGCCTAGTAGAACCTATCGTGAAGCTCCTTGCTCTGTCCGCGTCTGTCTGTCTGTTCGCGATAAACTCAAAAACTACTGAACGCTAGTTCATTTGGTTTTCACCAAAACTAAAGTGATTTATGAGGAAGGTTTAGGTGTATAATTTGTTAAGACTGCGCCGAGCGAAATGTGCCAAAACAGGCGGTCACAGTTAAGTGAAATAATCAACACTTTTTTAAAATAAGTTTATTTGTTAAAACATGTGTGTTTATGTTACATAATATAATTTTGGTTTGAACACGCTTGGTCTATTATTTCAGACATACACATTTTTATTCTTTAATCATTGTTATATAACAAAAAATCAGTATACATGCAAATTCAATAATATCATAATAATTCTACTTAAATAATTACTAGCGACTCGCCCGGCTACGCACGGGTAACCTTCAGACTGCGCCGAGCGTAAGTCAGATAATGACAGAGCTCGTGCGGCGCATATTCAAATCGGCGCGCGGCCGCCATAGTCAAATTGTATGGAGGATTTGAAGTGCTTTTTTTAAAATATGTATCTTTATTGTCAACCAATAACTTAAGTATTTGGGACGGACAAATTGTAATATAACTATTTATGTTTCGTTTAAGCTGTAAAATAGGATAGATTTCTACTGTTATAATCTAAAAATCACGTAACACGAGCTTACAATTTTGCATATTTCGTGCAAATTTACGTAATTTTGTAACCGAAAATATTAATTATTTTATGCTTTTTACACGGAGTAATTGTAAACACATTCATTGTTATGGTAAATGTTTATTTTATATTTGTATTAAACAAAAAGTGTTGATTTTATTCACTTAACTGTGACCGCCTGTTTTGGCATATTTAGCTCGACGCAGTCTTAACTACTCGACCGATCATCATGAAATTTTGCATACACGTTGTCAGGGGCACAGAAAAGGACATAGGGTACCTTTCAAACAGACAAAAAATATTTTTGCCAACATAACCTACATTTATGCAAGCGAAGCCGCAGGCAAAATTAAGTACTCAATATATAAGTTTTTTTAATATAGGCATTACGCACTAGAGCTGTGCTAAGATATTAGAAATAAGTGTCTTTGAACAGCGCTCGACTGAAACTTGAACCGAGTTGTGAATTAGTTCAATATGAAGAAGACACGTACCGTTGCTAGGCAACTAGAGTCTACGCATACATACTAACGTTATATACTAACTTTACATAATATTGTCTTCTGTTTACGCGAATATTATTCATGTAGTTATTTCAAAGTACCCGAACATAATTTAATCATTAGTGTTTCTATTTACGCAGAATGAGCTCAGAGTATCATGAAGTCTAGCTGTGGTTTGCTTCTTCTTGGGTTTGACTATTTGTATTACTGGATCCCAAGCTGGTGGTACATTCCAACCATCTTCTCCATTAAAATTAGGATGTTTTTTTGATTTCAATAGCCTACTTAATTAATTAATACTAACTTTAGCCTGCAGTTTCGTCTGCGTGGGAAGTATTTGAAAACGAAAAACCTTGTAAGCAATAGAGGAGTTGAGCTCACAATTGTTTATAATTAATAATAATGTCCTCCAGACCAAATTTCCGTCACGGTGGCCAATCCTAACGAAGACTGGCGCAGGAGATATTACAGTGCACAAGTGTGTGCGCAAACACAAGTGCACTCTCTGTTCCCTCACTCTCATGATCCGATGGGACGTCACCGACACGACCGGAGAGAGATCAGGCGCAGGACCAACGGTGCAACGAGCTTTTCGAGGCACGGGGGTGTCTAACACCACCAACTTCCTAACTCCGGGCTCGTATTAAGATTTCTTTACAGAAAAACCCAATAACTTTTTCTTGGTCCGAACCGGGATTCGTACACGAGACCTCATGCACAGCAGTCGCATTCACTACCGCTGCGCCACAGAGGTAGTTATATAATAATGCAATAGTATTTTATTATAATAATTAGTTGTTACCCACGACTTAGTCCGCGTGGCAATTTTTTTTCTGTACCCAATTTTTTTGTTAATTAAAATTAACCTATTTTACTCCTTATAACATTAGCTATCTCCTAGTGAAAGTCCCGTCAAAATCGGTCTAGCCGTTTTAGCTGGAACAGACAGACAGACAAAAATGCTGTTATTTTGACTTTACAAACAGTCGGCCTCGATGGCGTAGTGGTTAGTGTAACCGACTGCTACGCCTGAGGTCGCGGGTTCGATTCCCGCACAAGTCAAACATTTGTGTGCATGAACATGGATGTTTGTCTTGGTCTGGGTGTTTCTATGTATAATATGTATGTATTTACAAAAAAATATGTATATATGTATGTTTATCCATAGTCTAGTACCCATAGTACAAGCTCTGCTTAGTTTGGGCTAGATGGTGTTGTGTGTATGTGATAGAATATTATTATTATTATTATTTATTTGTATAGATTAAACTATCCCACTGCTGGGCACGGGCCTTTTCTCAGTGTGAGAAGGGAAATAGAATCATTCCACAGACTCTAAATTAAAAGAATTTTGTAATTTACTGAAAAATAAATAAGTAACTACCGTTTCAAATATGGCAGTAGGGTAAAATCAGGTAAAATGTCAAATGACAGAAAAAGGATGCACGATACGAACTATGACGTAACCGATATATAACTATAGTCTATTCCAATAGAATTTGAGAAAAAGGTAAACAACTTTTAGTGATTGAAATTAAACTACTATATACGGCTTTTATCGCGTTATTTATTTGACACTTTATTACATAATTTTGAAAACTGTTACACTACTACTTTTGAGACAACTACCATCTTAGTCTCCCCGTGACCATGGCTGCTGAAAAGCAACCGAAACGTCGGGGAAAGTGTAAAATTAAATTAAATCTAAATAGTTTTAATAATAATTCAATTAGCTTAAAAATTTGTTTCGTTTAATAGTAGTAGTAGTGTAACAGTTTTCAAAATTATGTAATAAAGTGTCAAATAAATAACGCGATAAAATCCGTATATAGTAGTTTAATTTCAATGAATAATATTCGCGTAAACAGAAGACAATATAACTTTTAGTGACTTTTATCATAAAATATTCTTCTGTAAAATAAATTTATGGATATTTATTAAAAGAAGGACTTGCATACGGCTTATTGTATTCATTAACTATTTTTCAAACAGAGTTTGAATTTTCTAAATGACTTTATATTTAATTAGGCATGAAACGATTGTTTACATAAAATATTAATTCTATTGGGACAGAGTATATATCAGAATAATGCGTGACGTATCGCTATTAATGCGTCCTAAGGTAACAGGCGGAGAGAAGACGGGATGTCCAGGATGAGGATAGATAACTTACTGCCAGTCGAGCAGACTCACATGACTGATCAGAGATGGCTAAAGGTGGCTTGGCCATAGTGAGGGGTTGGTAAAGTAGTGAGTCAGTCGGTATGCTAAGTTACATCCAAATCCGTTCAGCAGTTTACGCGTAATTGAGTAACAAACATACAGACATGTGCACAAACATTCATATTTATAATATAAGTAGAACTAGCAGTCGCCAAGTGGTCGAAATTCGACCATAATTGATTTAAATTTTAAGTTTGATCGTTATTAAGGTTTCTTTGTTTAAATAACTCACAATTTAGTCACCTACTCCACATACACATGTATATATTAGCAACGATAGCTCAGTGGGGAGACCAACAGACTGCAATGCAGAGGGTCTCGGGTTCGAACCCACGTCGCGCTCCTCTGACTTTCGGAAGTTATATGACTTTTTGAAATTATGTGCGTATTGATTGACAATAATCGCCAGCTCCGTGCCTCGGAGAGCACCCATTTTTGTAGCTCACAGTACATACAGTAAAAATATCTATTAATAAATTAAAAATTAAATACATACATATTATACATAGAAACACCCAGACCAAGACTAACATCTATGTCCATGCACACAAATTTTTGACTTATGCGGGAATCGAACCCGTGACCTCAGGCGTGGCAGTCAGTTACACTGACCACTACGTCATCGAGGCCGACAATTTTGTCAATACATTTCTATACCTCGGGAACAGTACTTTTATCTGGATGAGAGGTCGGACGCTATGTCCTTTTCTGTTCCCCTGACAACGTGTATGCGAAATTTCATGATGATCGGTCGAGCAGTTAAGGCGTGAAAGCGTAACAAACAAACAAACTCACATCCGTATTAATAATTCTAAAGTACTAGGTACTAGATTCAGCCCGCGGCTTCGCTCCCTTTAATGAGATGTTTAGATAGATTTTTAGTAGCCTATATGTTATTATGATGTTTAAACAATAATACTGTAGAGGTCCATCAAAATCCGTTTAGTAGTTTTTGCGTAACAAATAAACATCCATTCATCCATCCTCACAAACTTTCACATTTATAATATTAATTAGTAGGATTAGTAAGAATAACAAAATTTTAGTCAATCGGGTATCGAACCCGAGAGTCATGTTTAGTAACCATACTAACACTTACAAGCCTACGCCACTCGCTACGAACCCTCGTAGCGCGAACACCTGTAGAACCGCAATGTAGCCCCATAGCAACGTCTACGTCGTAGACATTGCTACGCGCTACAAATAGTAAAATCTTTGTACCCCTTTCAAGAAAATTGCGCGGACGGAAGTGTATGAAATTTGGCACAGTTCAAGTTTATATGGAGAAGGAGTGGCGAATCCTAATATTTTTAGAAAATATGCATTAGAAATACATTAAATTAACGGAAAAACACTACACGCACACAACCATGCATTTGACACACGCAGTCGAATTGCGTTCGTAGTATTTCGGCATGGTTCGGCTGATGTCGTATAATTCTTTGTAACTATGGTTACATACCTTAAGTAACTATTGCAATTTCGCGGTATATATAATAACGATCAAACTTAAAATTTAATCAATTATGGTCGTATTTCGACCACTTGGCAACCGCTAGTTAGATATAATATATAATATTGTCTTCTGTTTACGCGAATATTATTCATTGAAATTAAACTACTATATACGGATTTTATCGCGTTGTTTATTTGACACTTTATTATATAATTTTGAAAACTGTTACACTACTTTTACTTTTAAACTTTACTAATTTTTAAGCTAATTAAATTATTATTAAAACTATTAAAACTATTTAGATTTGTAATAAAGTGTCAAATAAACAACGCGATAAAATCCGTATATAGTAGTATAATTTCAATAGATATAATATACTTAGAGAGTATATCAAAAGGCAAGGCTAGAAGCCTTCTAACGGTCAGAAAACCTCCAACTTCGTACCTAAACGGTCATAAATACAAAATAATTGATCGCACATTTTTAAAGGCGTTCGTATTGAATTTATTTTGACCCAACGTCGTTATGTTCGTAACTGCTTTATTGGTGAATTCGACCCTTATTCAGGAATATATAGTTAAAGAAATATATTCCTTAGCACTGATACAATAGAGTACAGAATGGAAAAACAGAAGAAACATTCTTAAAAGTCAGTGAGGTTTCAACACTTGTATGAGAAAATATACCTTAGTAGTTAAGAAATAGAGTTGCTTTTTGAGTGTAGTTGTGCTGCAATTCATTAGATGTTCAGTAAGATTACCATTTATTTAGGTAATGTAGGATTTTCTTTTCTTATAACATACTAGATTTTTTCTGGATGAAAGGTACCCTATGTCCTTTTCTGTACGACTGGCAACGTGTATGCGAAATTTCATGATGATCAGCCGTGTAATTAAGGCGTGAAAGCGTAACAAACAAACTCACATTGGAATTTATATAATTACTAGCTGCCCGGACAGACTTCGTTCTGTCAAAAGTAATTTTTCTTTTTTTTATGTTTACTTTATCACTACGGGGTATGAAAAATAGATAGTAGCCGATTCGCAGACCTACTAAATATGCATATAAAATTTCATAAAAATCGGTCGAGCTGTTTCGGCGGAGTATGGTAACTAACATTGTGACACGAGAATTTTATATATAAGATTTTATCTGCACGGATGGCGGAGTGGTATAAATGACTGCCTCGCCGCTGACACTGAACCTAGTGTTATGAATTCGATTCCTACACAGGACAAAAGTATGTCTTCTCCCTAGCCTTTATAATTCCCAAGTCACTTGGGATCGGCTTTTCTAGTCTAACCGGATTTGACTGGATATCAGTTTTTACACGGAGCGGCTGCCACCTGACCTCCGCAACCCGAAGACTAACGATACCCTAAGGCTAGACCAGTGTCAGGATATTATAGGGCACTGACTTCCCAATAACGACTGCCATAGATGTTCATGGCAGCCGGGACCGACGGCTTAACGTGCTCTCGGAGGCACGGAGCAGGCGATAATTGTCAATCAATACACACATAATTTCGAAAAGTCATACCTGCCGAAAGTCAGAGGTGCGCGATGTGGATTCGAACCCGAGACCCTCTGCATCGCAGTCTGTTGGTCTCTCCACTGAGCTATCGCTGCCGCTACAAGACAAAACTTTGTGTGATTCACAAATGGTTGTTCCGAGTCTGGGTGTTCTTTGTGTCCGTTGTTTTGTAAAGTCAGCGACACTGGAATGATACCTAGTGCGGTAGTTGTCTTTTAAGAAAAAAATGCGTGCACAGAACTCTATATTTGATTTAAGACATCTTTTTCTCGTGAAACTGTATAACTTAAAACATAACTAGCGGGGACTAAAAAATATTAGAACATTAAAAACTTTAACTGGCCTGGTTAGCTTTTTAACTGGCCTGGCTAATTTTTTTAACTGGCCGGTGTATAGTTAAAAGCATTGCAGCCACTCACAGTAAAAATATCGCCAGCTTTTATTATAAATAGAAATATTATCCGCCAGTATTCGAACTTATATACCCCGCAGTGACTTGCTCGATAGAATTCAGTTCACTCCAGATATTTAATAAAGACGAGGCAAGCCGGCGCTCGAGGCATGCCGCCCCGCGTCCTAACACCCTGCACTGCATATCATTGTGTGCCTGCCTATTATTTGCCCACGCGTGGGACTATATTTTTATACGCTATTCAAGTACATATGTAATCCCATGCATATATAATCGAAGCGGTAGTTACATATAATTTGATTAGTTTAGCGGTGAAAAGGAAACAGACAGACAGAGTTACTTTCGAATTTATAATATTACTAGCTGCGCCACGCGGTTTCACCCGCGTAAGCTCAGTGGGGAGACCAACAGACTGCAATGCAGAGGGTCTCGGGTTCGAACCCACGTCGCGCACCTCTGACTTTCGGAAGTTATATGACTTTTCGGAATTATGTGCGTATTGATTGACAATTATCGCCTGCTCCGTGCCTCGGAGAGCACGTTAAGCCGTCGGTCCCGGCTGCCATGAACATCTATGGCAGTCGTTATTGGGAGAGTGTCGACACAAAAGATCCCACTGGGTCGAAGTGTCGCCGGTCTGCACTGACTGGCTCCCACATAAGATACATACATACATATAATTTTATTTTGCAGACTTCACGGATGTCGTAGCGGTTTAAGTGGTCGGCTCGCCGACGCTCGACAAAACTTTATGTGATCCACAAATAGTTGTTCCGAGTAGGGATGTCGCGGATGCAGAATTTTTTACATCAGCGGATGCGGATTCGAATATTTGAAATCTCACATCCGTGGATGCGGATGTGGATGCAGATGTCCAAATCGATGCGGAAGCTCCGCGATTGCGGATGCGAATATTCGCAACATCACTGGTTCCGAGTCTAGGTGTTGAGTCCGTTGCTTAAATAAAAAAAAAGATATCATTCTTTATTGCCACAAAGAAACATGACTTCATATTTTTCTTACAAAATATAGACAAAATAATAAAAAAGACAATTAAATAAATAGTTCGTAAGTAAAAAAAATATATACATATTATGCTATTGTGGCAACAAATGGTCTCCATTCAGCATTGATGTTGCGATAAAACCGACGTGATATCGCAACGCTGATTTTGAATGGAGACCACCGTTACGCACGGACATCAAGCCAGCTTCATACAATTTTACAACTAACAAAAAGTTAGAAAATTTCGAGGATACGTAACCAGAGAAAAATAAACTATTACTTAACTTATTATTATAAAAATCAAATAAATGACAAAAATAAAAAAAATTTACCGGCAGAGGTGAGGCACACACAAACGCGCCATCCGTGCCGTCAGGACAAGAATAATATGTGTTAGAAAAGTTCCTCGCGACACAGGATTTATTGGAAAAATTAAAAGAAAATGACAAAATTAAATCAAATTTTGCTATAGTTTTAAATCTGCTTCACTGCTGGTCACGGGCCTTTTCTTAGTAGATTAGGCCATAGTCCATCACGCTGGCCCAGTGCGCGTTGGCAGACTTCACATATCTTCGAGAACATTATCGAGAACTAAATATGCAGGTTTTTGTAGTAATACACTTGTATAAAAGAATATTTGTAGAAGTTATGGTTCTTCACCACCTAAAATCCTAACTAATAGTATAAATTCGAATGTGAGTTTGATTATTATGGAATTCTGCATACAAATGTATGTATTTCTTTTTCTCAGTGTTATAATCCTTACTATACTACTAATATAAATGTAAAAGTTTGTGAGGTTAGATGGGTACATGGATGTATGGCTGGATGGATGGATGGATGGATGGATGACTGGATGGATGGATGGATGGATGGCTGGATGGATGGATGGATGAATGGCTGGATGGATAGATGGATGGCTGGATGGATGGATGGATGTCTGGGTGGATGGATGGATGTTTGTCACTGCTTCATGCAATTCTTGCCCGTTTTTGAAAAAATTTCATTGATGCTCCGCTCCTATTAGTCGTAGCGTGATGTTATATAGCCTATAGCCTTCCTCGGTAAATGCGCTATCCAACACTAAAATATTTTTTCATTTTGATCCAATAGTTTCTGAGATTAGCGCGTTCAACCAAACAAACAAACTCTTTAGATTTATAATATTAGTATTAGCTTTACAATAGTATATGTCGGCCTCGATGGCGTAGTGGTAAGTGTAACCGACTGCCACGCCTGATGTCGTGGGTTCGATTCCCGCACATGTCAAACATTTGTGTGCATGGACATGGATGTTTGTTTTGGTCTGGGTGTATCTATATATAATAATAATCGATTTAGTTTGCAAGGTTGTCGATATGTGGGATGTGGATTCGGCAATAATTGTGCCGATAGTCATTACTGTCAATGGTCTAAATAGCCAAGAGCCTCGATCACCATCTAAAGAGGCTCGCGTTAGGTGCTTGAATCAAGGGTTTGGTGCAGAAGGCGGTGCTTCTAGATATGGCACGCATTGAGAGAAGGTTCCTGTCTCTGGAATCTTAACCACCGGCAGCTTGGACTCTCTTCCCGATGCCGGTGGGGTGGCATACATTTTTATAATATATTTAAAAATAAAACAATTATTAACAATATTTAAATAAAAATGATAATAATAATAATAATATGTATGGATTTCCAAAAAAATGTAGGTATATATGTATGTTTATCCATTGTCTAGTACCCATAGTACAAGCTGTGCTTAATTTGGGCTAGATGGTGTTGTGTATGTGGTAGAATATAATTATTATAGATACAAGTCCGCAATTTTCATATGACCACAACTTTCATAACCACGCTCAATAACCTACAATTCTGCTCACCCACTTTTCCACAATACCATCAAAATGCCATAACCGGTATCTATACGGTAGTTTGAGTATAAAAGCATTGTAATATATTCTGCCTTTCACCCTCGCTTGGGGGTGAATGGGGGTGAATAGGGGGTGAAATTGGACGTGTCTGGCGCAGCGTCGGATAATAAAGGGGATGATAATTGAACCACCCTAGAAGGTGGTGAGTGGAAATACAGATGTGGCAATAGGCATAAATATTTGTGGAAATAAATATATTTTACGAAGGATCAGCATTGTGTTTTATTACTAAAATTGTAATTTATAGATTTTCACTGGCTTCGATCGCTTAAATCAGCGGTCGGCAAGCTTGTCATCCATAAGAGCCAAATATCGATAATTCACAAGCGAAATCTATTCTATTTGTATCTTATATGGGGGCCAGTCAGTGCAGACCGGCGACACTTCGACCCAATGGGATCTTTTGTGTCGACACTCTCCCAATAACGACTACCATAGATGTTCATGGCAGCCGGGACCGACGGCTTAACGTGATCTCCGAGGCACGGAGCAGGCGATGATTGTCAATCAATACGCACATAATTTCGAAAGTTCACATAACTTCCGAAAGTCAGAGGTGCGCGACGTGGGCTCGAACCCGAGACCCTCTGCATTGCAGTCTGTTGGTCTCCTCACTGAGCTGTAGCTGAAGTGTACCAACCTGAATTAGGCCAACGTGCTAGACTATCAACTAATCCTTTTCACATTGAGAAAAGGCCTGTGCCCAGCAGTGGGGCAGCTTATATACAGAGCTGATATTATTAATAAATGGTAAGCATAATATCTAAAAACGACTACATAAAAAAGCTCATAGAAGGCAAGAGAGGAAAGGTCAGGCCCAGAAGCGCATTCACTAACCAAATAAAGGAAAAGGCGAAAGTCATGTCTTATAAGGAGGTCAAGGTATTGATACAAAATTTAAGTACCTGGGTCACTGGGTCACCGAGGATCTATGTGACGACCTAGACATTGAGAGGGAGCGCAGGGCGCTGTGTGTCCCGCAGATTTGCACGATGTACGCATGAAGTCAAAATGACTCTCTTTCGAGCTTACTGCCAAAACTTCTACACTTGCAGTCTGTGGGTCAGATATACACAGAGGGCATACAACGCTCTACGCATACAGTATAACAATGCTTTCAGGATGCTTGTGGGGCTGCCGCGATTTTGTAGCGCATCAGGCGTGTTTGCCAACGCGAGGGTTGACGACTTCTATGCCATAATCCGAAAGCGATGCGCCTCGCTCCGACACAGAACATGCGCCAGCTCCCACAGTATGCTGAGAGCATTGACAAACCTGTGGGACTGTCAGATGCTCGGCCGATGGGTGAGACTGCACACTCAATTAGGATATAGATAACAAATATTGTTTGTTATGTCTGTCTGAGTGTCCCGTGATTTGTGTTTGTCTGTATTTTATTGTTGTCTGTGTTTATTGTATGTATGTTTACTAACAATAGTTAATAAGTTGCTTTTGTAATACTAATCATATGGACCGAACAGTCTGCAAATATAATAAAATAATTAATTATTATTGGTCATAAATCGAAAAAGATGGCGTATAGTCCACCGACAGTACCAAAGGTCTCAAGTATAAACAAGAACAAGGCATAATATCTACGAGGGAGATCATCCTGTCTGCATATTATTCTGTGAGAACAGGGTAGTGAGGTCAAATCCTAAGGATAATGTTGAGTACCCCGTTTAAAGAGGGCTCACATGACGCACACTAATAGAATTATGCCGAGCAATGGCGCTAAAATAGGCATAAAGGCTTGCCTAAACTTAGATTGGCCGCCGCCATCGATTCTCAGTCTGAAAAGCATTATTATTTTATATTAGCTGACCCGACAAACGTTGTCCTATCTTATCTTATCTTATGTGGGGGGCCAGTCAGTGCAGACCGGCGACACTTCGACCCAGTGGGATCTTTTGTGTCGACACTCTCCCAATAACGACTGCCACAGATATTCATGGCAGCCGGGACCGACGGCTTAACGTGCTCTCCGAGGCACGGAGCAGGCGATAATTGTCAATCAATACGCACATAATTTCGAAAAGTCATATAACTTCCGAAAGTCAGAGGTGCGCGACGTGGGTTCGAGCCCGAGACCCTCTGTATTGCAGTCTGTTGGTCTCCCCACTGAGCTATTGCTGCTCTACGTTGTCCTATCTTAGACGAACTGTCAAACTCGCGAAATTAACATAATCGTTAAGTTTTCTGAAATTATCAATTCTCTGCGCAGTTTTCTTTACTTTTCTCTCCGTATAAACCTTCTATAGAGTAGTAGAAAAATTTAAAAAAGACGATTGAAATCGGTAAAGTTGTTCTCAAGTTATGGCGTGATCAAGGGAAATTTAATTGAATTCGCCTCTCCTTCTCCATATAAACTTTAACTGTGTCAAATTTCATACTCCTCCGTCAGCGCAATTTTTGTAAAACGGCGTACAAAGTTTTTACTTCACGTATTAATATATAGATTATTATAAACAATAATCTAGACTAGCTGGATGGCGTCGTAACTCATGTGGTCACCTTGCCGCTGCCTCTGCACCGAATATAATGGGTTCGGTTCCCACACAGGACAAAAATTTATGTTTTCCACTAATATTTGCTCCAATTTTTAAACAGCGATAGCCCAATGAATAAGGCATTGGACTTGTGATCGAGAGGTCGCGGGTTTGAATCCTACCCATTGCACTGCTGACGTGAACCCACGCCTAACACAATTCTAGCTTAGCTGGAGGGGTTAACAAGAATACAAGTAAGATGAAACCCAGCGACCTAGGCGAACGTTTCTCGATCAGACCGGAGGCGTTCTGGACAAAGGCCAGGTTAAGAGCACCTTGAACCGACGGGCGTGTATGAGGAATGTGATGAAAGTGAATGAAGCTAGACAAGTGTGTCAAGATCGTAGCAAATGGAAATCCGTAGTCTCTGCCTACCCCTCTGGGAAACAGGCGTGAATCTATGTATGTAACCCAGCTAGTAATCTTAAAAGATAAAGTGTTTTTGTGTCCGTTTACTTTTAATTTTGGGTCAAACCCTAACCTATTAGGTACCCTATTTTGACCCTCGTATCATGTAAGCCTGTTCTAAAACGTTCAACAGGCAGCCATGACTAGCGCGGCTAAATTGAAATGTACTTATTAATTTATTTGCTAGAATAAGATGTTATCCTTACTAATATTATAAACGCGAAAGTTTGTATGAATGTGTGGATGTTTGTTACTCTTTCACGCAAAAACTATTCAACCGATTGCGATGAAACTTGGTATGTAGATAGCTGGAGACTTGGATTCACACATAGGCTATCCGTTATTCCCGGGAACGGGACTTACGTAGGTGAAACCGTGGGGAAAACTAGTAATACATAAAAGAAGGATATAACCAATCTATTAAATTACGTACAGCAGGTACAAACCACGAAGTCTTGTGTAGTAATAAATATAACCGGGACTCTAAATGACAATCTTTAGATCGACATTTGTTGTACTTACGACTAATAATCTATACTGATATTATAAAGCTGAAGAGTATGTTCGCTTGGTTGAACGCGCTGATCTCAGGAACTACTGGTTCGAATTGAAAAATTATTTTAGTGTTTGTAAAATCTTGCAAAAGTGACCCTTTGTTCCAAACTAAGCAGAGTTTGTACTATAGGTACTAGACAATGGATAAACATACACATATACTTTTTTTTATGTATACCTTACATGCATAATATACATAGAAATATCCAGACCAAGACAAACATTCATGTTCATGCACACAAATGTTTGACTTGTGCGAGAATCGAACCTGCGACCTGAGCTGTGGTAGTCGGGTGAGACTACCTATACTAATAATATAAAGCTGAAGAGTTTGTTTGTTTGGTTGAACGCACTAATCTCAGGAACTACTGATTCGAATCGAAAAATCTTTTAGTGTTGGATAGCCTATTTATCGAGAAAGGCTATAGGCTATATAACATCACGCTACGACCAATAGGAGCGGAGCGTCAATGAAAAATGTTGCCAAAACGGAGAAAAATCTCTTGTGTGAAGCAGACGAAGTGGTGGTGGCATTTGTGTGTGTTCCACAAATGGTTGTTCCGAGTCTGGATGTTCTTTGTGTCTGTTGTTTGAATGATTTATTTCTAATGCGATATTAATCTTAAAAAAACCAACAATAGTCATTTTAAATAGTTAATTATCGCTCGCTTTATCGGTGAAGAAAACATCGTGAAGTTAGCTGTCTGTGATCTCTGCATAATGTTCTCAAAGATATCTATGTGAAGTCTGCCAACCCGCACTGGGTCTGTCAGGACTATGGCCTAAACATTCGCATACTGAGAAGTCCAGACAGTTTATATTACCTATATGACTAATACTATTATTATAGATATTATTTTTGTGAATACAGTCCCAAAATTGGATGCGAAACCAATTTTAATACTGTTTTCACAAAAATAATTGTTTGCTCATATATGTAAAACTGTACTAGCTGCACTACAACCCACGCAATTCCGTCTGCTTCACATAAGAAATTATTTTTCCAACATTTTTCATGAATGCTTTGCTCCTATTGGTTGTAGCGTGATGTTATATACCCTATAGCCTTTCTCGATAAATGGGCAATCCAACACTAAAAGATTGTTCAATTTGAATCAGAAGTTCCTCGTTCAAACAAACATACAAACAAACTCTTCAGCTTCATAATATTAGTATCGGTAATGTACAAAATTAATTATAGGCAATTACCCCATCGCTTGTGTAATGCACAAAATTTCAGTAACTGAGTCTGTACAATCAGATTCAATTACTTACTCATGACAGGCAATTTTCTGTTCGATTTTAAAACGTAAAATTAACGTACACAAAGTACTACGTTCATTCATTTCATGTTTGTCCCTCCACGACATAAAACTTAAAACATAACATGAGTATTGTCTTTAAGATAATAAGAACAATAATAATATAATAATACTAGTAGTTTTCCCGCGGTTTCACCCGTGTAAGTCCCGTTCCCGTGTGAATATCGGGTTTCACCTCTGTCACCCCCTTCGGGGTGGAATTTCCAAAAATCCTCTCTTAGTGCTCCCCTACACTCTCCAAGGAACATACATGCCAAATTTCAGCTTCTTGTGTTCAGTAGTTTCGGCTGTGCGTTGTCTGTCAGTCACTCAGTAACGGAAGAGTTTTATATATATAGATTCTATCACATACACACAACACCATCTAGCCCAAACTAAGCAGAACTTGTACTATGGGTACTAGACAATGGATAAACATACATATATACTTTATTTTTGTAAATACATAGAAACACCAACACCAAGACAAACATCCATGTTCATGCACACAAATGTTTGACTTGTGCGGGAATTGAACCCGCGACCTTAGGCGGGGCAGTCGGTTACACTAACCACTACGCTATCGAGACCGATAAATACTATTAAAAAAATTCCTGCACGACAAACTTTATTAGGCTACTCGTCGACTACTCCGGGAATTAAACACAGCTTGTCTATTTATCAAAAGCTTAAATATGCGATTATCAAGAACCATTTTGAAGAAAAAGTTATTTCTTCTTCTCTCTTAGCCTTTATTATTCCCAAGTCACTTGGGGTCGGCTTTTCTGGTCTAACCGGATTTGACTGGATATCAGTTTTTACACGGAGCGGCTGCCACCTGACCTCCGCAACCCGAAGGCTAACGATACCCTAAGGCTAGACCAGTGTCAGGATATTAGAGGGTACTGACTTTCCCAATAACGACTGCCATAGATGTTCATGGCAGCCATGACCGACGGCTTAACGTGCTCTCCGAGGCACGGAGCAGGCGATAATTGTCAATTAATACGCACATAATTTCAAAAAGTCATATAACTTCCGAAAGTCAGAGGTGCGCGACGTAAGTTCGAACCCGAGACCCTCTGCATTGCAGTCTGTTGGTCTCCCCACTGAGCTATCGCTGCTATGTTATTTACAGGTACTAATATTGTAATGTTAAAGAGTTTGTTTATTTGTTTGAACGCGCTATTCACTAAAACTAGAAGCCAGATATCGAAAAGGATTATATTTTATAGTCTACCTTTGCCTTTACGATTCGCACGCGAACAGTACTTTTTCCTGGATGAACGGTACCTTATATTCTTTTCTGTACCTCTGACAACGTGTATGCGAAATTTCATGATGATCGGTCGAGTAGTTAAGGTGTGAAAGCGTAACAAACTCACATTCGTTTTTATAATATTAGTGAGGACTTATTGAGGAAGGTTATAGATAGCAGCGATAGCTCAGTGGGGAGACCAACAGACTGCAATGCAGAGGGTCTCGGGTTCGAACCCACGTCGCGCACCTCTGACTTTCGGAAGTTATATGACTTTTCGAAATTATGTGCGTATTGATTGACAATTATCGCCTGCTCCGTGCCTCGGAGAGCACGTTAAGACGTTGGTCCCGGCTGCCATGAACATCCTATGGCAGTCGTTATTGGGAAAGTCAGTGCAGTATAATATCTTGACACTGGTCTAGCCTTAGGGTATCGTTAGCCTTCGGGTTGCGGAGGTCAGGTGGCAGCCGCTCTGTGTAAAAACTGATATCCAGTCAAATCCGGTCAGACCAAATAAGCCGACCCCAAGTAATTTGGGAACAATAAAGGCTAAGAGAGAAGCCTTATTGAGGAAGGTTATAGAGTAACATCATACTGTGCCCCTTAGGGGTAGGGCACAGCTATTTAAAATAAAACACATTAAAATATTATCGAAATATTTATATATAATTTACTTAAACAACTTATAATATTGAGTATATATGATATAAGTTAATTATCTTAATTACCCCCGACATAAACAACGTAACAAGATAACACTCAATAGCATTTAATTTAGCACAATGTTATATAGCATGTTATTTACAACTGTTGCTATAAAGCTATCGAATAATTATTTTAATAGTACATCAGACTTGAAGGTGTTTAACACTTAAGTTTTGAACCAGATGAAAACAGAATACAGCTGACGAAAGAATTTAATTGAGATTCCCTTTAGAGACATTCCTTGGATGGAAGATTTTTGTTCTTACCGTTTCAATCGCATTACTTATAATTATGTTGAACGCTGACTGCTTTTTCAAGGTAATTATCAAATCCTTATGCATGCTAATGTTGGTACTAGTGAACGTAAATAAATATGGAAGCAGTACTCTCATACTAACCACAGTTTATTGTTGACACCACAGCTCAAAACTACTGAATAATGGATGTTACTGTAAATTTTTATTTATTTTTTTACAGACATTTAAATATCTTTACAGGATTCACCCAAAGCGATATTGTAGCACTATTAAAAAAAAAAAGAAAGAACTTATACAATATATTCCTATATAATTTTATCTAATTATTATATATGAATATGTCCACGTTCAAGGCTAGAAAGAAGATTAAGACTGCGCCGATTGAAATGTGCCAAAACAGGCGGTCACAGTTAAGTGAATAAAATCAACACTTTTTGTTTAATACAAATATAAAATATACATGTACCATAACAATGAATCTGTTTACAATTACTCCGTGTAAAAAACTTAAAATAATTAATATTTTCGTCTACAGAATTACGTAAATTTGCACGAAAAATGCAAAAACGTAAGCTCGTGTTACGTGATTTTTAGATTATAACAGTAGAAATCTATCCTATTTTACAGCTTAAACGAAACATAAATAGTTATATTACAATTTGTCCGTTCCGAATAATTTAGTTATTGGTTGAAAATAAAGATACATATTTATCAAAAAAGCACTTGAAATCCTCCATACAATTTTACTATGGCGGCCGCGCGCCTATTTAAATATCGAGCTCTGTCATTCAGTCCAACTGCGTCTTACGCTCGGCGCAGTCTTAAGCGTGCGGAGTGCGCGCGTCAAAGGTGCCTCACTCATGAGGTTGGTTCGACCGCGCGGTACTACCAGCAGCCTCGGCTGTCGCCGTCGCCACACGTACCTGTCCGGCACACACAAACCCAACTGCCCTAAAACTACTGCATTGTGCACCTTCCCTCTCAAAATTTTAAATAAACAAATAATTAGTGCCAATTCTCTCCTAACCCTCAATTCATTGTATCCTACCATACCCAGATATATATATCAAGATATCTATTAGATGTTTTATTTTACAGTTTATTTACAGCTATCAATGTCAAGAACTCAAGTCCATTGATATAATTATACGGTACTATAGCGCCTCAGCTTAGTTTTGAAACCTAAACTTTGTGAAGATTCCGTGGTGCCATTTTTTGTGGTGAGTATAATTCTATATTTTATTTCTGCATTGGTTGGGACACTCAGAGTTCTGACTTTAAAGTCCCCATTAACTCACCCCCTAAATCTTGCGTCGTATTTACATTTTGACTGCTACAGTTATTTATACGTGACAAAGCAAAATGTGTCCAGCACGCCACGGTCACGAGTACATAGCAAATTAAAGGATGAAATTGTAGCTTGGCGGCCAAAGTTTTAATGTTCCCGTTAGCGTCTCCTAAATCTGACGTCGTATTAAAATCCCCGGTAGCAACTCTTAAATCTGGCGTCGTATTAAAATCCCCGGTAGCATCTCCTAAATCTGACGTCGTATTAAAATCCCCGGTAGCATCTCTTAAATCTGGCGTCGTATTATTAAAATTCCCGGTAGCATCTCTTAAATCTGACGTCGTATTAAAATCCCCGGTAGCATCTCTTAAATCTGGCGTCGTATTAAAATCCCCGGTAGCCTTCCATAAATCTGACGTCGTATTAAAATCCCCGGTAGCCTCCCATAAATCTGGCGTCGTATTAAAATTCCCAGTAGCATCTCTTAAATCTGGCGTCGTATTAAAATCCCCGGTAGCATCTCTTAAATCTGGCGTCGTATTAAAGACCCAGGTAGTCTCTCCTGAATCTGGTGTCGTATTAAAGTCCCCGGTAGCCTCCCGTAAATCTGGTGCTGGTTGTTATGTTGTCTTGTCACGAGAGCTGGTGCTGGGTTGTGTTGACTGACTATCCTTGGAATGCAAATGCGAAGCCTTCGCCAAAGCTGTGAGGTTTGTTAGGATCCACTTCGTTGTCCCGGTACTAAAAGAAAATCAAAGATAAAATCATTAAGGTTACAAATTTATACTTCTGAATGGCGTATTGGTTAGTGATAAGATTCGTTTATCTTTTTCTCCCTAGCCTTTATTATTCCCAAGTCACTTTGGGGTCGGTTTTCCTGGTCTAACCGGATTTGACTAGATATCAGTTTTTACACAGAGCGGTTGCCACTTGACCTCCGAAACCCGGAGGCTAACGATACCCTAAGACTAGACCAGTGTCAGGATAATATAGGGTACTGACTTCCCAATAACCACTGCAATAGAGAGAGAGAGAGATGTTCACGGCAGGCGGCACCGACGGCTTAACGTACTCGCCGAGGCACGGAGCAGGCGATAAATGCACATAATTTCGAAAAGTCATATAACTGCCGAAAGTCAGAGGTGCGCGACGTGGGTTCGAACTCGAGACCCTCTGCATTGCAGTCTGTTGGTCTCCCCACTGAGCTATCACTGCTGAAGGTGAACTGAAGGTTCGTTTATGCTGGTTGTTAATTCAAAAAAAGAGTTGATCGCTTAAAACATTTTTTTAAATATGACACAAAATTAAACTTATAAAACACAATAATTAAAAAATCTAATTATAAAGAGGACGCTGTTTCACACCCTCAGTCCAATAAAGGCGTAAGAAGATTATGCTAACTTTAGAGGAGAGCAAACGAACTGTTTGATCAGATATTTTATAGGAAGAGAATTATATTTATTATAGGAATTACTGTTATAATCATTTGTTTAATTTATTGAAATAAAGACATAACTAAAATTTAGTGTTTTTTTATAACATTTCACGTTTATAGACTTTTATAATTGGAAGCAGCGATAGCTCAGCGGGGAGACCAACAGACTGCAATGTGGAGGGTCTCGGGTCCGAACCCACGTCGCGCACCTCTGACTTTCGGAAGTTATATGAGTTTTCGAAATGATGTGCGTATTGATTGACAATTATCGCCTGCTCCGTGCCTCGGAGAGCACGTTAAGCCGTCGGTCCCGGCTGCCATGAACATCTAAGGCAGTCGTTATTGGGAAAGTCAGTACCTTCTAATATCCTGACACTGGTCTAGCTTAAGGGTATCGTTAGCCTTCGGGTTGTGGAGGTCAGGTGGCAGCCGCTCTGTGTAAAAACTGATATCCATTGAAATTAAACTGCTATATACGGATTTTATCGCGTTGTTTATTTGACACTTTAATACAAAATTTTGAAAATTGTTACACTTCTACTACTATTAAACTTTACTAATTTTTAAGCTAATTAAATTATTATTAAACTATTTAGATTTAATTTATTTTTACACTTTCCCCGACGTTTCGGTTGCTTTTCAGCAGCCATGGTCACGGGGAGACTAAGATGGCAGTTGTCTCAATGTTCCAGTGTAGTTATTTCAAAGTACCCGAACATAATTTAATCATTGGTGTTTCTATTTACGCAGAATGAGCTCAAAGTATCATGAAGTCTAGCTGTGGTTTGCTTCTTCTTGGGTTTGACTATTTTTATTACTGGATCCCAAGCTGGTGGTACATTCCAACCATCTTCTCTATTAAAATTAGGATGTTTTTTGATTTCAATAGCCTCGCGAAGCATCCTTGGTAGGAATCGGTGTTCTTTAGCGAGAATCTGTGGTTTGTCAAATCTCAGGTAGTGGTTGGTCCCCTGTTGCACATGTTCACACACAGCAGACTTCAACGAGCGTTGGTGTTTTACATCAGCTATGTGTTCTTTTATGCGGGTGCCTATGTTTCTCTTGGTTTGACCAATGTATGAGAGTCCGCAGTCACAATCTATTTTATAGACCCCTGCATCTTGTAAAGGTAGTTGGCACTTGACGGATGGTAAAAATTGACTTATCTTCGTTGGCGGCTTGAAGTATGTGTTGATTGAAGCTCGCTTCAAGATGTAGCCAATCTTGTCAGTGACACCCCTTACATAAGGCAGTATAGCAGGCTGGCGCTCGACTGTGGCTGGCTTTTCTCGGGATCTGTGACAGCGGCGCGGTTGTTGGAGCTTGTTGTCTTGCAGTACTTGCTTGACATGTTGAAGCTCGGCGTCCAGGTGTTTCTTGTCACAGATCCCATGGGCTCTCTGAAACAAAGACATTCCCACGGTAGCTAACTGTTTAGGATGGTGGTGAGATTCACCGTTTAAGTACCTATTTGTATGGGTCTTTTTCCTATATACAGTGTGGCTCAAAGTATGATCAGGATTCCTGATGACAAGTACATCTAAGAAAGCTAATGAATTATTTGCCTCTAATTCCATAGTAAATTGGATGTTATTATTAATGGAATTAAGATGTTCTAGGAATACACTTGCACTATCTGTTGCAGTGCAAGTGTATTCCTAGAACATCTTAATTCCATTAATAATAACATCCAATTTACTATGGAATTAGAGGCAAATAATTCATTAGCTTTCTTAGATGTACTTGTCATCAGGAATCCTGATCATACTTTGAGCCACACTGTATATAGGAAAAAGACCCATACAAATAGGTACTTAAACGGTGAATCTCACCACCATCCTAAACAGTTAGCTACCGTGGGAATGTCTTTGTTTCAGAGAGCCCATGGGATCTGTGACAAGAAACACCTGGACGCCGAGCTTCAACATGTCAAGCAAGTACTGCAAGACAACAAGCTCCAACAACCGCGCCGCTGTCACAGATCCCGAGAAAAGCCAGCCACAGTCGAGCGCCAGCCTGCTATACTGCCTTATGTAAGGGGTGTCACTGACAAGATTGGCTACATCTTGAAGCGAGCTTCAATCAACACATACTTCAAGCCGCCAACGAAGATAAGTCAATTTTTACCATCCGTCAAGTGCCAACTACCTTTACAAGATGCAGGGGTCTATAAAATAGATTGTGACTGCGGACTCTCATACATTGGTCAAACCAAGAGAAACATATGCACCCGCATAAAAGAACACATAGCTGATGTAAAACACCAACGCTCGTTGAAGTCTGCTGTGTGTGAACATGTGCAACAGGGGACCAACCACTACCTGAGATTTGACAAACCACAGATTCTCGCTAAAGAACACCGATTCCTACCAAGGATGCTTCGCGAGGCTATTGAAATCAAAAAACATCCTAATTTTAATAGAGAAGATGGTTGGAATGTACCACCAGCTTGGGATCCAGTAATAAAAATAGTCAAACCCAAGAAGAAGCAAACCACAGCTAGACTTCATGATACTTTGAGCTCATTCTGCGTAAATAGAAACACCAATGATTAAATTATGTTCGGGTACTTTGAAATAACTACACTGGAACATTGAGACAACTGCCATCTTAGTCTCCCCGTGACCATGGCTGCTGAAAAGCAACCGAAACGTCGGGGAAAGTGTAAAAATAAATTAAATCTAAATAGTTTAATAATAATTTAATTAGCTTAAAAATTAGTAAAGTTTAATAGTAGTAGAAGTGTAACAATTTTCAAAATTTTGTATTAAAGTGTCAAATAAACAACGCGATAAAATCCGTATATAGCAGTTTAATTTCAATGAATAATATTCGCGTAAATAGAAGACAATATTATGTAAACTGATATCCAGTCAAATCCGGTTAGACTAAAAAATAAGCCGACCCAAAGTGACTTGGGAATAATAAAGGCTAAGAGAAGAACATCACGCTACGAGCTACGGGAGCGGAGCAGTGATCATATATGTGGATAAAAACGCGCGGTACAGATAGTACGAAACATATTTATTGCATATAACTGAATGCTTATTATTTTAAATGAAAATGGTTTACCTGTCCATCATCAACACCTTGGGGTCTCCAGTTGCTAATGAAGTACTGGTTACCAGCTGCCTTTTGACCTCCATCGGGACCCTTAAATCAAAATTAATACATCAATAAAAAAACAACGTTAAAAAGTGGAAATTAAATAAAATTATACTGCTAAAAATCATTCTATTTTTAGCGAATGCTATGTAAAAAAATATATTTTTATAGTTTCGTAGGCAAACGGGCAGACGAATCGCCTGGTAAGCGATTACCGCCGCCCATGGGCACCCGCAACACCAGAGGGGTCACAAGTGCGATGCGTTCCTTTTAAATTTGTCCCAACCAGAAGGGGGGGACGAAACACAACGCAAGCGCTATTTTCCGCTGGTTTTCTGTGAGGCCGTGGTATCACTCCGGTCGGGGTAAGTAATAGATGATATAACAACAAAATCTCTAATATTAACAACATATAACAATGGAACCTATAATTTTATTTAATATAGCGATTAGTTAATATGATAAACGATTAACACAATTTTAAAATACCTAATTTTTATAAGCATAACATACGTTAAATATAACATTGTTTGACATAACATACATTAAAAATAAAATCGTTTGACATACCACTCAAAAGATATAAAACTTATTTGGTATAAAAAAGCAACAGATAATTAACAATATACTGCAACGGCAATACGAATATTCAGAGTGTGAATTTTTACGAGCTGTGGCTTCTAATTTAAGCTTAATAAAACAATAAACTTGTATTTTTTTAAATAAATATTTAAAAGTATTTTTCATTGTTTTATTCTTTGTAAGTTCTATCGTAGTTATAGGTTGTGGCGAGAATAAGTATGTTATACTCGGACCACCACCTTTCACATGCCCGAGTTGCAGCGAATCGCTCCGCCTATGGATATTGGGCCATGCGCTTACACGTGGAAGACTTGACTTGTTTACGCAAAATCGACCTTGGACGGCGTTGGAGGACACTGCGGCGCCCGCGCTTCCAGAGCATTCGGGACCCGACTCTCGCCACGCGCGCTACTAGCTTTAAAATATTATATACCTACTTTCTGTAATTTTATAATTCTTGCAGTAAAAATCTTTTATATAATCAGTAAATTAATAAGTATTCATTTTGGCCTTGCTCGTTATCTTTTCATTTTCAAACCTAAATTCACTATCATTCATTATTGCTAAATTCATTTTCTTTCGCTGTGCTTGCTAAGCCACGAGTTCGATGCTCGTGTAGTGGAATTATACGGCACGATATAATTCTACATTGGTGACCCCGACTACAACGCAAACTCAAGATACGCAGTGACGCCGAGATACTTGCGGATTCACGAACGAAGAAAGGTATTCGGTTCAATCTGGGTACAACTAAAGAGCGGTGAAGTGAGCCATAAACGGTGAGCGTTTTTTATTTTTATTATGTCGGATACGGAAAACTATAGTGAAGCCGATGGCAAAGGTGATTTTCCTCACGTTTCTGGAGCTGTATCAAGAATAGGAGTGCCGTTGCGATGCCCGAAATTCTGCCCTGAAGAACCAGCTCTTTGGTTTGCGCAATTAGAGGGGCAGTTTATATTATCTAGAATAACTAGTGACACGACAAAATTTTATTTTGTCACTACGCAGTTAGAGCCTGCCTATGCCCTTCAGGTCAAGGACATTATTACCAACCCTCCAGAAACTAACAAATTTGATAAGCTTAAGGACGAATTAATTAAACGCCTGTCTGCATCACAGGAAAAGCGGATACAGCAGTTGCTGATCCATGAAGAACTGGGCGACCGCAAACCATCGCAGTTCTTGCGGCATCTCCAAAACCTAGCAGGACCTTCCGGAGCCTCTGATTTTGTGAAGAGTATATGGACAAACCGGTTACCAAGAAATATCCAAACAGTAATCGCTTCCCAAATCTCAGATTTACAGGTCGAGAAACTTGCCGAGATCGCAGACAGGGTTCATGAGATTGCTCCAGAGGCGCCACAAGTTGCAAGTGCAGCTACAACTGCTACTAGCTCCATCACCGAGGATTTAATCAAGCAAGTCAGCGAACTGAGTAAGCAGGTTGCCAAACTTACTACCAGGTTGGCCAACAGAGATGAAAACCGTCCACGCTCACGCTCACGCTCACAGTCCCGCAACAGGAGGTATGTTTCTTTTAATAAACATAGACCGCAGCAACCGCCACCGAACCATCCACACTGTTACTACCACTACACTTACGGTGAGAAGGCGAATAAGTGTAGGGAGCCCTGTACATTTACGTCGGAAAACTGCAAGGGCGGTCGCAAGTAGCGGCCAACGACTGCCCAGTACTAACAGGCCGTCTATTTGTAACAGACCGGACATCGAAAATGCAGTTCCTGGTGGACACTGGCTCTGACCTGTGTGTTTTTCCCCGGTCGGCTGTCAAGACGCCCTGTTTTCGCTCGAAGTACACCTTAGTAGCTGCAAACAATACCACGATCCACACATATGGCCCTATATCACTACGCCTCAATCTAGGACTTAGGCGAGATTATATTTGGAATTTCATCATAGCAGATGTTTCAAAACCAATAATTGGAGTCGACTTCCTCATCCACTATAACTTACTTATAGACTGTAGAAATCAAAGCCTAATCGACAATATGACCTCACTTTCAGTTGCCGCCGTACACAACAGGTCATACGAAGAAATTGTCTCTGTTAAAGCTGTAGTGGGCAGCACAGACTACCACGAGCTTCTCCGTGAGTACCCTGAGATAACACGACCTCCAGGCAAGCAAGTTATGGGTAAGCACAACACTCTTCATTATATTCGAACGACACCAGGCCCACCAGTCTCCAGCAAACCCCGACGTCTAGACCCAGCTCGAACAATGGCTGCCAAGAAAGAGTTCGAAGAGATGCTTACGTGCGGTGTAGCCAGACGTTCAGAGAGTCCATGGTCAGCTCCCCTACACCTTGTAAAGAAAAAGGACGACGGATGGAGACCTTGCGGTGACTACAGAGCCTTGAACGCGAGAACAATACCTGACAGGTACCCCATCCGTCATATCCATGACTTCTCCTACCAGCTTTCTGGATGTACCATATTTTCAACTATAGACCTCGTAAAGGCCTTCAATCAAATTAGAATAAATCCTGAGGATATACCCAAGACGGCAATTACTACACCCTTTGGCCTGTATGAATTCCCATTTATGACATTTGGTTTGCGTAACGCGGCACAAACCTTTCAAAGGTTTATCGATGAAGTCCTTTTGGGTTTAGGATTCTGCTACGGATTTGTCGATGATATTTTAGTGTCTTCTCCCTCGGCAGAAATACATAAATCGCATCTACGTCAACTATTCGACCGCCTGAAAAACTACGGCATAGTTATCAATACTTCGAAGTGCAAGTTCGGCCAGCCAGAAGTGGAGTTCTTGGGCTATAGCGTCTCAGCTAAAGGTACGAAACCTCTTGAATCTAAAGTTCAGGCTATTCAAGGCTATCCTGTTCCAAAGACTATTAAAGAGCTGCGTCGATTTCTGGGGATGATCAACTTTTACCGTCGGTTTGTACCCAATGCCGCCCACCTTCAAGCTCCCATGAATGCTGTGTTAGCAGGACCAAAAATTAAAGGATCACATCCAGTCGATTTTACCCCACAGCTGTTGAAATCTTTTGAGGACTGTAAAACCGCACTATCGAATGCTGCATTACTAGCGCACCCTGATACATCAGCGGAACTGGCGATCGTTACCGATGCATCCGAGTCATCGATTGGAGCTGCACTTCAACAGCGAAAAGGTAATGCATGGCAACCACTTGCCTTCTATTCGCATAAACTGAACAGCGCGCAAAGAAAATACAGCCCATATGACCGAGAGCTGTTAGCTGTGTATGAAGCGATCAAGTATTTCCGGCATATGGTGGAGGCAAGAACCTTTGTAATATTTACGGACCACAAGCCACTGACTTTTGCCTTTAAATCTAACCGGGACAACTGCTCACCTAGGCAGTTTAGGTATTTAGATTTTATTGGGCAATTTACTACTGACCTACGGTATGTTCCCGGTAAGGACAACGTCGTGGCTGACGCACTGTCACGAGTTGAGGAAGTTTCGTCTGCTATTGACTTCAAAGAACTTGCAAGATATCAGGAAAACGATCCAGAACTGCAAGATCTGATGAAACGTGGTTCAGCGCTGCATTTGAAGAAAACTGACACACTGAGGGGTAACGCACCCGTATATTGTGATGTATCTACGCCGAAACCTCGTCCATACATCACTCCTCAGCTGCGAAGACAGGCCTTCGAATCCTTACATAACCTGCACCATCCAGGACGCGCTGCTACAGCGAGACTAGTAGCTCAAAGCTTTGTGTGGCCAGGAATTAGAAAAGACTGCAGGGAGTGGGCGAGACAATGCCTGCTATGTCAGTCAAGCAAAGTATTCCGCCATACGACTTCTCCACTTTCCACTTACCAGACTCCTTCTCAAAGATTTAGTCACATCCATCTCGACATCGTAGGTCCTTTAACCCCTTCTTATGATTACAGGTACTGCTTAACCGTGATTGACAGGTTTACCCGGTGGCCTGAGGCCTACCCGCTGAGGGACATCACTGCGGAGACTTGCGCAGCAGCTCTTGTGTCGGGCTGGATAGCTAGGTTCGGCTGTCCAGTGCGCGTGACTACAGACCGCGGCAGACAATTTGAAAGCCACCTATTCAAGGCTCTCACTGCCTTGGTCGGCGCACGACATCTCCACACTACTGCATACCATCCAGCTGCCAACGGCATCGTTGAACGACTGCACCGGCAACTCAAGGCAGCCATAATGTGTCATACTTCTTTGCAGTGGACCGAATCTCTTCCATTAGTACTACTGGGTATGCGAAACGCATGGAAAGAAGACATTCAAGCCACGCCAGCCGAGCTAGTCTACGGAGAATCCCTGCAACTACCCGGCCAGTTCCTGTCTTCAAAAGAAGAATACACTGCAGCTGATGTTACCCAATACGCTTGCCGACTTCGAGCCTACATGGCTAGCCTTACCCCTAAACCAACTTCATGGCATTCTTCTTCGCCATTCTATATACCCCGAGACCTACATTCTTCTTCTCACGTCTATCTTCGACGTGACCATGTTCGTAGTTCTCTCGAGCCACCCTACGCTGGCCCTTACAAAGTCACTCTGAGACACCCAAAATATTTCACAATCGAGGTACGTGGGAAGCCCATCAACGTCTCTGTGGACAGACTCAAACCCGCATATCTGATGAAAGAAGACAGAACAGTTCCTGAGGTGCAACCTACTACGACTACTACAGCGCCAGCGCCTTCTACGGAGAAGACTACACGAAGTGGAAGACGAGTCAGATTCCCCAATTATTATCGACCGTAGCAACGGTCTGGTCGGGGGGAACATGTGGCGAGAATAAGTATGTTATACTCGGACCACCACCTTTCACATGCCCGAGTTGCAGCGAATCGCTCCGCCTATGGATATTGGGCCATGCGCTTACACGTGGAAGACTTGACTTGTTTACGCAAAATCGACCTTGGACGGCGTTGGAGGACACTGCGGCGCCCGCGCTTCCAGAGCATTCGGGACCCGACTCTCGCCACGCGCGCTACTAGCTTTAAAATATTATATACCTACTTTCTGTAATTTTATAATTCTTGCAGTAAAAATCTTTTATATAATCAGTAAATTAATAAGTATTCATTTTGGCCTTGCTCGTTATCTTTTCATTTTCAAACCTAAATTCACTATCATTCATTATTGCTAAATTCATTTTCTTTCGCTGTGCTTGCTAAGCCACGAGTTCGATGCTCGTGTAGTGGAATTATACGGCACGATATAATTCTACAAGGTAATAGTAACCTAAGTAGATATTAAACATACCTAGTAACTGATTACCACCTGCGCTAAGATTGGACGACGGAGCCCCGCTTGGCGGGGCTCCTATTTCTGGGTGGTTTAAAAAAAACCACCACGAAGGCTAAGGCGGGAGCGAACTGGAGAGGAGCTCCCGCCTTAGCCTTCTAACCTCAGCTATCCGAGTCGGGGTACTCTGAGTCGGGGTGTTAACCATAATGACGCTTTTTATATATATTAAACGTTAGACCTAATGATTTTCAATTAAATAAACAATATACATATTAAACGTTAGACCAAATGATTTTCGATTACATAAACGTTATATTAAACAACGTTATACTAATTAAGTTTTAGAATAAATAAATGTTATATGTAAAGAAATTATATCAACAGTTGGTATATCTCACGTTGATTATATCTTATGAACGATAACAAAATGAAATTAGACCAAATGAGTTTATACGTTATGAGACGCACCCCTCCGGTCGAGCCGGTCCACTCGTGCCGAAGCGTGGCTTACCCGCTATTAACTTTATATAGTTTTCATAATTTACGCATTCTGAGTCTACCAAAAAATGGGTTTGCATGTGATAGCTCACTTCTTGAGAAATAGGCTATATAACATCACGCTATGAGCCACGGGAGCGTAGCAGTGATTATAAACGTCGGTGTTATTATTAATAGTGTTGCGTGTATGTGATAGAATATTATTATTATTATCAACCTTATTTATCATCAATCAATAAAAAATACATTTCTAAATATATTTATAAAAAAAAACACATTTAAAAATATCAAAATTATGGAGACCCACCAGCACCGAGACAAGGTCCAAGCTGTCGGTGGTTAGGGGTCCAGAGGGAGGAACCTCCTCACTATGCGTGCCATATCTAGGAGGACCGCCTTTTGCATCTGACCTTTGATCCAGGCACCTAACGCGGGCCTCTTAAAGTGTTGGTCGAGGCTCTTGGCTATTAGACCGTTCAACGTAACGACTATCGGTACAATGATTGCCGAGTCCACATCCCACATATCGACAACCTCGTGTGCTAAGTTCAGGTATTTTAACTGTTTTTCCTTCTCAGCTTTCACGAGGCTTTCATTATTATTATTATAGTTCGTTAATACATTTGTATGTAAAGGTCACGCTCAACTTCGACGAGATAACGAGGGTTTTCGCTTGACTCCAAGCTAAAATGCTTAGCACTCACCTCCTTGAAGCGCATGTATCTTGGCTCTCCCTAGTCATTATTTCTGTAAGGGGAAGGTGGTTACCTGGTTCTGCCCCCAATTCTGTTGCTGTGGCTCTGGTTTCTGCTGGTTGTACTGTTGCTGGAGATTGTATTGATCCTTCTGTTGCGCGTATGCGTTCTGGTAGTAGTTGTCTGGAAAATAAACGTTACGTGAAGCAGCATTTTATATAATTTTATATTTTTGTAATATATATGTAAATTTAAGTTAAGGTATTTATCTATGGGACTATGCAGCCTGAAATAAATCGTTATCATAATTATGAATAAAATATATAAGCACGCCATCTGTTGCACTATATCAGAACGACTAACACCGCAGTACGCAGGCTTATTGTTGAAAGAATTAACTAGATGGCAGAACGGCTGAGTTAGTTATATAAATAATTAATAATAATTATGTTCCGAAGAAATCAATAGTACTGTTCTATTCTGGTCGTTGGTCGTTCAAGGACATTATTATGCATTTTTAATACTAGCAAGAAAACTTTGTACCTACCCCTTTTAAGCGTATTGCGCGAAAGAAGGATTGTGAGGTTTGACATAGTTTACATGGATTTATTAGCATCGATTTGCATTTAGCAGGATGGGTTTGGATACACTTAGACGCATCGTGGCTTTTGCATGCTATTATATGCTATAGAATGCTATCGTGTGCAAACATTGATAAAATTTAACATTCTATATTCCGTAGGCTACGGTGACCACTTAACATCAGGTGGGCCATAAGCCTCTTTGCCACCATAGTTGTATAAAAAAAATGTTTACCAATAAATTATTACCTATTATTATTATTATACAGTTTGAGTGAAATAGATTACTTGAGTAGATTTCCAGATGTAGTGTTAAAGTGAATTCTGGTACCCAAGGTAAGATTGGACTTGTTTTATGGGTACCAGCGCTGTTACAAATAAATTTCACGTTAGAAATTGGTTAATGACCGTTGAAGTTGGCAGATGACGTTTAAATTTTTGTTTTTTTGCTTGTAACGATTTAATTTAGAAACTGCGGGCAAAAAAAGAAATGAGCTCTACGCGCTTTTATGAACAGTCGAAATGTTTCCGAAAAGGCACGTTTGGCTGTTCATAGAGGACTATTAGTGCCCACACTTTTTTATGAATGTGAAAGTTGGGTATGGCAAAAGAAGCATGAGAGCAGAATAAATGCTGTAGAAATGAGAGCGCTGAGAAATATATGTGGTGTGACTCTGAAAGATAGAATAAGGAATAGTGTGATTAGAGAGAGATGCGGCATGAAAGTGGATATAGTGACAAGAATAGAAAAGGGTATGTTAAGCTGGTTTGGGAATGTAGAAAGAATGGACGAGGAAAGACTGACTAAGAAAGTTTATAAGGCTAGTGTGAATGGAACAGTCACAAGAGGAAGACCTAGGCGAACGTTTCTTGATCAGATCGGAGGCGTTCTGGACAAAGGCCAGGTTAAGAGCACCTTGAACAGGCGAGCGTGTATGAGGAATGTGACGAAAGTGAATGAAGCCAGAGAAGTGTGTCAGGATCGTAGCAAATGGAAATCCGTAGTCTCTGCCTACCCCTCTGGGAAACAGGCGTGAATCTATGTATGTATATGTAATTTAGACACTACTCAATCTGCTTTAAAAATTCTTTGACTATTTGAAAGCTATATTATTACCAAGTAACATAGGTTATATTTTATTTAAAAAAGTACTGTTACTAACATAACCTAATCTACTTTTACACAAACAAAGTTGCGAGTAAAAGCTTGTATTTTTTATTCGCATGCTTATGCATCCGTTCTCATGCGTTTGTTTGACTTCATATACGTTGACGGTTGTTAAAACCCTTTAACAGCATGTATTAGCATCCAATCTATGCGTTTGTAATTATTATATCTATAGGTACTATCTATACTAATACTATAAAGCTGAAGAGTTTGTTTGTTTGTTTAAACGCGCTGAACTCAGGAACTACTGGTCCGAATTGAAAAATTATTTTTGAGTTAGATAGCCTATTTATCGAGGAAGGCTATAGGCTATATAACATCTACGACACACGGGTGCGGCGCAGTAATCATAAACGCGGGTGAAACCACGGGCACATCTTAATATTAAAAAGCTGAAGAGTTTGTTTGTTTTAACGCGCTAATCTCAGGAACTACTGGTCTGAATTCCAAAATTATTTTAGTGTTAGATAGCCCATTTATCGAGGAAGGCTATAGGTTATATAACATCACGCTGTGACAATGAAAAATGTTGTAAAAACGAGTAAAATTATCTTATGTGAAGCTGACAAAGTTGCGCGGGTCAGCTAGTAGTATCATATACAGTGGTGGACATATAATTAGAAACACTTGCGACGTATTTCACATTATACAAGGCACATTGCCGTAAAACTTTAGTTTTTGGAAATAAAACAACAAAATGCATAGAATACGTTCAACAAATTATAATTCATTAAAAAACAATTAAATATCCGAGTTTACAACTACCATTTAGATATTTAGTTACGTACAAACAACTAAACGACATTTGCAGTACCATCCGTCATGGACAAGTAATTAGAAACAATAAAGAAATGAGGTAAAAATCAAAGTTATTAACGTGTTAACGTCATCAATTTCAAATTATTTATGTAAAATTATGTTTTGTCCACTAAATTTCTTAAAAATCAATATTTCATTGCATAACCCTCGTTATTAATGACGGCTCTGCAACGACGTGGCATTGATTCAAGTAATTTCATACATTTATCGAGTGGGATCGAGTTCCATGCTTCAACAAAGGCTTCGTAAAGTTCGTTTTGACTGGAATTACGTTTAACGCAGATTTTTGTTTTAACGACATATTACAAATTTTCAATAGGATTTAAATCGGGACTATTTGCAGGCCAGTCTAACATGGTAACACGTTGCTCACTAAGAAAGGATTTAACACTGCGGGCCGTGTGTTTTGGGTCGTTATCGTGCTGAAGGATCCAGGTCACAGGCAAATGGTCGTCGGTGTAGTCAATCATTGCCTCTTCTAAGATGTTTTTGTATTAAAATTGATCCATAAGAAACCCTCCCGAACAATTTAGCTTCCACTAATCTGCGGCGTACCTGTTTCGAGGAAATGTTCCTTGGGTCATCAGGTGAAAAACTTCATTTCTAATCTCGTTGGAGCGGATACGGGAACGGGTTTTGTTTAGCTACACGTATTATTTGCAAATCTTCCCGGGGAGACGTTTTCCTTGGACGAGCCTTTCTAACAACACTTTTAATAGTTCCGTTTCTTTTATAATGACCAATAGCGTTGAAAACTTTCTTCACAGAACATTCTAGATGATTAGCAATTCTTCTATAAGTCCACTTTCGATCTAAATGTAATTTAACAATTAATTGCCTAGTTGACTCGTCACAACTCTTATTTTTACCCATTTTTAACAAATCTTATTATTCAAGTAATTCCAAATTGACGTTTAATTGCCGCCGAAACTACAGAAATGGCGTAGACAGAGGTTTACTTTTAAATTTAAAAATTGTAACGAACCATAAATCCTGTTTCTAATTAGTTGTCCAAGCGGCCAGTAATAGAAATTCAACTATCATTCATATTAAAATTAAAGATAGAACAGATTTCTTTTTTTTATATTTTCTGTGTTTTTAACTCATTGGCTATATTCTGGCATAGTTAATAGTGATTTAATCTATATGTTTTTACTCATAACGATATAGTTCATTCTGTGTTTACCTAAGTTTTATGTACTGTTTCTAATTATATGTCCACCACTGTACGGTTTGTGAAGACCTTCGCGAAACACGACACAAAACCGCGGTGTAAAAACATATAAAATAAATTTGTGTATATAATACCTCCATGCCTTCCCCTTCTCTATGTTCTGAAGGGGTAGGCATCCCTTCAGAACATAGAGAAGGCTATGGATATTATTTACTGGTAACGTTGTTATATGTGGTATATACCTAAGTACTACATGTAACAACGCACTAAGAATATGTCTAACAGAACTCATTTATATATATTCCAATTTAATTTCATGCTTCTAATTATATTATCGCGGCGTGTAATTAAAATTACAGAGCAATTAAAAGAAGGATATTATTAATTATATATGCATGTGTGTGTCGGCCTCGATTTCGTAGTGGTTAGTGTTGACTGCCACGCCTAAGGTCGCGGGTTTGATTTCCGCACAAGTCAAACATTTGTGTGCATGGACATGGATGTTTGTCTTGGTCTGGGTGTTTCTATGTATAATATGTATGTATTTACAAAAAAAAAAGTATATATGTTTGTTTATCCATTTTCTAGTACCCATAGTACAAGCTCTGCTTAGTTTGGGCTAGATGGTGTGGTTTGGAATGATCAGTATATATTATATACTGATCATTCCAAAGTACTCGCGGGGACGGGGATTACTTATAATATTATAATACAATATATGGGGGGGTATCCATAAAGGACGTTCCGGGGTAAAAAAAAAAAAAAGGTGGTTTTGTGTACATGTATGGTAGTAAGCAAACCAATGTCTTGCCGCTTCGGAAAGTTTTGGGTTTGAATCCCATACGGATATTTATTTGTGTGTGCCACAAATGATTGTGTCGATTTGGATTCTTTGTGCCCGTTAAAATTATAATTCTTCTTTGATGAGGCGCTCATAGCCAGTTGCACTCACTGATCGGTAAACGATTAGCGAGGTTAAGCAACGTTGGGTGCGGTCAGTCTATAGATGGGTGACCGCTTAGTGGTATTTCATCTGAGCGTCTCCGTGCTTCGGAGGGCACGGAAATAGTCGGTCCCGGTTGTTGTCAAATTGACAGCAGTCGTTAAGCCATGTCACAGGCCTACGGGCGGCTTGAACAACTCTTGACAACAGGTTGGCCACTAACCACACGAAGAGAAGAAGAAGAAGTTAAAGTTATTGATACGTTTTTTATGGTGTAGGTGGCAAACGAGTAGACGGATCGCCTGATGGTAAGCGATTACCGCCGCCCATGGACGCCTGCAACACCAGAGGAGTCACAAATGCGTTGCCAGCCTTTTCAAATTTGCCTACCAGGAGGGGAGGCCAGGTTGGGCCTTCTGTACCCTCACTTACTCGACGAAACACAACGCACGCGCTATTTTCCGCCGGTTTTCTGTGAGGTCCTGGTATCACTCCGGTCGAGCCGGCCAATTCGTGCCGAAGCGTGGCTCTCCCACGGTAAATATGTTTGTAAAGTTCGTCGTGAAAAAGAGATTATTCCTAGCGAGGGAGTTCTCTTTCTGTGTGTTGTACGTGTATTCGATTCCAACGCATAAAATATGTGTTCTACAAATAGTTGCGCCGAGTTTTTGTGTTCTTTGTGTCCGTTGTAAAAAGTTTGTAAATTTCCCCGCGACACACGAATTATTCCTAGAGTAGAAGGTTTATTTTTGTATAATATTGTCTTCTATTTACGCGAATATTATTCATTGAAATTAAACTGCTATATACGGATTTTATCGCGTTGTTTATTTGACACTTTATTACAAAATTTTGAAAACTGTTACACTATACTACTATTAAACTTTACTAACTTTTGGCACACACACACACACTCGACACTCTTTAAAGTGTCAAATAAACAACGCGATAAAATCCGTATATAGTAGTTTAATTTCAAGTTTATTTTTATATTTAAATAATGATTAAGATTTTAATTACCTCCTGTAGATGGTGGCACTGGTTCAGGGCTCTTCGGCAGATGGCTTCCTTCCAGAATCTATAAGAAAATATTATATAAGTACAGTGTCAGGAGGGTTAAACCATAGTCCACCACGCTGGCCCAGTGCGGGTTGGCAGACTTCACATATCTTCGAGAACATTATGTAGAACTCTCAGACATGCAGGAATCACGATGTTTTCCTTCACCGTTAAAGCGGGCGATAATTAACTATCATAGTACTTTATACGAATCTATATAACTATATCTTATATAGCTCAGTGGGGAGACCAACAGACTGCAATGCAGAGGATCTCTGGTTCGAACCCACGTCGCGCGCCACTGACTTTCGGAAGTTATATGCCTTTTCAAAATTATGTGCGTATTGATTGACAATTATCGGCTGCTCCGTGCCTCGGAGAGCACGTTAAGCCGTCGGTCCCACCTGCCATGAACATCTATGGTAGTCGTTATTGGGAAAGTCAGTACCGTCTAATATCCTGACACTGGTCTAGCCCTAGGGTATCGTTAGCTTTCGTGTTGCGTAGGTCAGGTGGCAGCCGCTCCGTGTAAAAACTGATATCAGTCAAATCCGGTTAGACTAGAAAAGCCGACCCCAAGTGACTTGGGAATAATAAAGGCTGGGGTGAAGAGTACTGTATACGAAGCTTAACCTTATACATTGCGCTTACAATAAAAAGTTGCAGTGATAGTGCCTATTTTTTTTGCCTTTACACGACCTGAGTCGTGGCAGCTATAATAAACACATATTCGATTCCCGGGTTACGTCAATAAAAAGTGTAACCTTTAGGGTTTACTTTAGGAGAAATGTAGATATAATTAAAAGAGACAATCTTTACTTATAGAACTATAGTCAGGGCGTGGTTCGCTAAAGACTTGCTTCGTGGTCCTTGTATAATCAGGACACTTAGCTGGGAGTGTGAAGCCGGGCCGCAAGGAGACTGCGACTGACGCCGTCCGTCCTTATATAGTGTCGCACCACCGGTCGCGAGAGGTGGCTAGTGACGTGCGCCCGCGTTCGCCGGGCGTCTAGGCGATTATCGTCACAAAAGTTATTCGGTTACTAGGTCAAAAAAATCTCAATAACAGCCCGGAGTTAGGAAATTGGTCGGTGTACGACAACCCTGAGCCTCGGTGCACACGTTGCGCCGTTGTTCCAGCACCTGATATCTGTCCAGTCTTGTCGGTGACGTCACATCGCACTATGAGAATGAGGAAACAGAGAGTGCACTTGTGTTTGCGCACACACGCGTGCACTATAATACCTCCTGCGCAAGATTGGCCGCCGTGACCGAAATTCTGGAGGACATTAGTTTTTAAGGTACGTACCTGGAACCCTTCCTTTCCTGCCCTGTACTTTAGTTTGACCACCTGACCGCTGGGGTCTTTGTACTGGTATGCTCCTACCCTGGAGCCATCAGGTTCAATCTGCTCCCCAGCAGCCAGACCGTTATCAGAAGCATACTCGAAACGGAAAGCACCATCTGGAAGGAACACCATTTTATAATTTTATTTAATATGTCAAGTCTTAGAATACCAGACATAAATGTAGGCCTCGATGGGGTAGTGGTTAATGTAACCGACTGCCACACCTGAGGTCGCGGGTTCGATTCCCGCACAAGTCAAACATTTATGTGCATGGACAATGGACAGGGATGTTCATCTTGGTCTGGGTGTTTCTATGTACGTATTTACAAAAAAAAGTATATATCTATGTTGATCCATAGTCTAGTACCCATAGTACAAGCTCTGCTTAGTTTGGGCTAGATGGTGTTGTGTGTATGTGATAGCAATTATAATTATTAATTAAAAATCTTTTGTGCCTGGCCGCCGCGCCGGTGTGCCGCTGCAACTCAATAAGTTAATCAAACCATAGATTTAAATTATCAATGTGCTTACCGTACTTAGATCTTACGAAAAAGTGTTCACACTAAAAAGAATGAGCTAGGATATGATGGCGTACAATTTTTAATATGAGTGAGCATGATCCTGACTAATTATAAATGCGAATGTGAGTTTGTTTGTTACGCTTTCACGCCTTAACTACTCGACAGATCATCATGAAATCTCGCATACACGTTGTCGGAGGTAAAGAAAAGTAAATTGAGTACATTTCATCCAGAAAAAAGTACTGTTTCTCTTCCTTCGTCGTTAAAGCGACTGATAATAATTAACTATTTAACACAGACATAACTTTAAATACAGAGTACGTGCCTTGTGATTGAACCCGAGACCTCCGCGTGGCGGTTCAACGGTCTCCCATCTCCCACTAAGGTTTCTTCTCCCTTAGCCTTTATTATTCCCAAGTCACTTGGGGTCAGCTTTTCTGGTCTTACTGATTTGACCGGATATCTGTTTTTACACGGAGCGGCTGCCATCTGACCTCCGCAACCTGAAGGCTAACGATACCCTAAGGCTAGACCAGTGTCAGGATATTAGAGGGTACTGACTTTCCCAATAACGACTGCCATAGATGTTCATGGCAGCCGGGACCGACGGCTTAACGTGCTCTCTGAGGCACGGAGCAGGCGATAATTGTCAATCAATACGCACATAATTTCGGAAAGTCATATAACTTCCGAAAGTCAGAGGTGCGCGACGTGGTTTCGAACCCGGGGCCCTCTGCATTGCAGTCTGTTGGTCTCCCACTAAGCTATAGGAGGTATAAGCAAAGGATAAGAACTTACCAGAAGTGAGGGATTGTTTATGGTGCAATATGGCCGCTTGTTGTTCCTTACTTAGCGCGTATGGTAGACGCCATGGATCCGCCTTCGGTATTATAGTTGCGGAATTTTGCCCTGAAATTATAACATACTAACTTTAGTTACAGTTTAGACAGTAAACACACACAATGGTTGTGGGGTTACTATATCACACTGTGCTTCAAATGATCACCACCGTGAGTGTAATAGGTTCGAATATTACATGGTACAAATTATTGTGTGGTTCACAAATAGTTGTTCCGAGGTTAGGTGTTATTTGCGTCCGTTGTTTGAATGTTTGTAAAAGCACCGCGACACTGTTAAAAGAGCGGGTGTTGTCTTTTATTAAAAGAGAAAGAGTTACTTATCTCAGTTATATTGCCGCGCGATTAAAAAGAGTGGCCATGAGTTTCTTGCCCGTTCTTCTCATGAGCTGTACACCATTGCTTTGGAGAACGTGGCAGTAAAAGTAAATTCACAGATAAATATTTTGTGTAACTTTGACATTCATAAGTGTTACCTTGTAACCTAACTTGAATAAATTTATTTTGAATTAAAATTTTTTTGCGCTGAACTAATATTTATAAATTTAAAAGCCATTAAACTGTCCCACTGCTGGGCTCTTCTCAGTGAAGGGTTAGGCCATAGTCTACTACACTGACCCAATGCATGGAAGATTTCACATATCTTCGAGAACATTATGTAGAACTCTCAGACATGCAGGTTTCCTCACGATGTTTTCCTTCACCGTTAAAGCGAGCGATAATTAACTATTTAATACGCACGTAACTTCAAGAAGTCAGAGGTGCGAGCCTTGGGATCACTCGCATTGGAACGGCTATGGACTCACCTCTCCATTGCTCGTTGACAGGCGCTGGTCCCCTCCAGGGCTCAGAGACACTTGTTCCTTGCGGAGTCACATCATTCCTCGCCGGGGAGAACAGCCCGCGCTGGTAATTTTGGCCCTGGAAACGAAAAATATATAACATTTCTTTCAGTTATTTCAAGTCGCGTAACAAGAGAGTTTGAGATACAGGTGAAAATTGCCCCTTTTGCATTTAGTCTACGTAAATATGTATATTAAACACAAGTCAATCAAAAAATTACTTATTAATCTTTATATAAATCAAATCAAGCTTCAATTTAGACTAGAATACCACTAAATATAATTAGTCTATAAATAATTATCACCTAAAACAACGAAGATGGCAAAAACTACAAAAATTGTATATATCATCTTTGTACCGTATTTCTAGTAAATTTTATTAAGCGAACAAATAATAATGAGATTCACTAATTAGCTACAAAACGAAAAAAAAAAAACTATAAACATTATAGGAATACAAAAATTAAATACCGGCACAAAATAATAAAATAAATAAGAAAGAAAACCAGCCTAAAATAATAAAACTAAAAGCAATCTACGTAAAAATAATATAAATTAAAAACTACCAGAATAATAAAAAATAAAAAAAAACAATCATTCAAAATACTGTCTTCTGTTTACGCGAATATTATTCATTGAAATTAAACTACTATATACGGATTTTATCGCGTTGTTTATTTGACACTTTATTACATAATTTTGAAAATTGTTGCACTACTACTACTATTAAACTTTACTAATTTTTAGTAGGTATATAGTAGTTTAATTTCAATAAAATAGTAAAACTTAAAATAAACAATAAACTACCCAACAATAACATTGCTACAAAGAAAAATCAACTACCCAAAATAACATCACTACAAAGAATAAACAGACAAGTACTTGAGAATAAACTCTAGTCTTCATGCTCCACAACTGTGTGGTAACTTCATCATAACTTGTAGTTGTGGGGCTGATAGGGGTAGTCTTCGTTGGGGAGCAAGTCGTGCAAACCTTCGTGGCACGAATGAAGCCATGACATCTACACGGCTTACTGGTAGTCGTGGATACGTTCCCGTTCAATGCAGTTCCGTTCTGTCAAGCATTATTTAACCCCGAAAGCAATTATATTATCTTCAATTATCATAACCAATATTATAGCGAGGTGAGTTTGTTTGTTTGTTACGCTTTCACGCCTTAACTACTCGACCGGTCATCATTAAATTTCGCATACACACTGTCAGAGGTACAGACAAGGACATAGGGTACCTTTTATCCAGGAAAAAGTCCTGTTCCCCAAAGATAAAAATTGATTTATAAAATCTATATTATCGCAAACCAAAATCTATTAAATTTTTAATTTAGAAATGCAAATATAAGTTTGTTTGTTACGCTCTCACGCCTTAATTACTCGTCCGATCATCATAAAATTTTGCATACACGTTGTCAGGGGCAGAGAAAAGGACATGGTGTACCTTTTATCCAGAAAAAGTACTGTTTCTGAATGAAGTGGCGGGCACAAACTAGTAATGGTATAAAAAGCAAATATTTCTATTTTTGTTTGTAATAAAATAACTCTGAAACTACTGAACCGATTTTAATCATTCTTTTATCATTAGAAAGCTTCTTTATCCAAAAGTAACATAGGGTATATAACATCACGCTATGAGCTACGGAAGCGGCGCAGCAATCTTGCGAAGTAGCGGACGAAAGCAAGTGCTCTATGAATGCCATTTGTAAACATAACTGCTATATACGGATAGGTAATAAATCTATCCTTTTAGTGACAAAGCTCTTACAAGGGGTTTTGGTGTCCACTGGGGTTCAGGCTTGAAGAGTGCTGGCGGGGTCTGTTGGACGTATACCTTGTTTATAACATCGCATAACACTATTGAAAATTTCTTAACTGAAAATCCCAATAACCGTTTGTTCTTCTAGCCCGAGACTCGAACCCGTCAACTCACGCACAGCAGTTGCAATTACTTAATTATAAGGCTATAAAACTATTAAGAATTTCTTGTCAGAATACCCCAATAACTTTTTGTTCGCCCAACCCGAGCTTCGAACCCGAGACCTCGTGCACAGCAGTCGTATTCGTTACCACAGCGCCACGGGGGCATCAACATCAGTGTACGGTACATTATACGAAAAATAAACAGCGCACGCACACCCTCTTCACAAAAGTATCAATCACGACCACTAACATGCCCGACGTCGCGTCACAAGTACAAACATTTTTGCTTCGAACATCGAGGAAGAATTATGGACGTTTAAATCTTGTTCAAATCGAACATTTTGTTTGGCTTCGAACATTTGTCTTGACAGCTGTATACTACACACGTTCGTACTTGCTCGAGATCGAGCAAGTTTATCAAGCATGTACGTACGTGTGTACCCACCATAAGTAATTAAAATAACACACGTTTGCGTCGGTGTGACACTACTGTTGCCGCTGCTGGCAAAGTGATGGCAAGTTATGGTTTAATTATTTCTTTGCCATCACTCAGATTTCCCGAGATCCCTGGAACCTCTGCAACTCCGTAGGGACATTGCCTCATTGGCATGTTTCTACAAAATATACCAAGGGAGTGCTCTGAAGAGTTATTCCACCTTATCCCGCCCTCCCCTTTCCTATCCAGAACAACGCGTGCTGGGCTCAGATGCCATCCTTACACGGTAGAGTCGACAAGAGTGCGTACCGAAAAGTTTGGGTCCTCATACCTCTGCCGAACGATCAAGGCATGGAATTCTCTGCCAAGGCACGTGTGTCCTTCTTCCTTCAATCCTGGATCCTTTAAGCGGGGCGTGACAAAGCACCTTCTTAGGCCGTCAAAGTAGATACCTCAACATCGCCTCAGCTGCTATGAGGACGGTGTGGAGGCCACTGGTCTTAGACCACACGACTACTTACTATCAGGTGGAGTGTTACTGAGCAGCGATAGCTCAGTGGGGAGACCAACAGACTGCAATGCAGAGCGTCTCGGGTTCGAACCCACGTCGCGCACCTCTGACTTTCGGAAGTTATATGTATAACTTTTCGAAATTATGTGCGTATTGATTTACAATTATCGTATGCTCTGTGCCTCGGAGAGCACGTTAAGCCGTCGGTCCCGGCTGCCATGAACATCTATGGCAGTCGTTATTGGAAAAGTCAGTAGCCTCTAATATCCTGGCACTTGTCTAGCCTTAGGGTATCGTTAGCCTTTGGGTTGCGGAGGTCAGGTGGCAGCCGCTCCGTGTAAAAACTGATATCCAGTCAAAATCCGGTTAGACTAGAAAAGCTGACCCCAAGTGACTTGGGAATAATAAAGGCTAAGGGAGAAGATATCTTTAGGTAAACTAAATAGAGCAAAAATAAAGAGCAAAGAAAAAAAAATCCACAATGCTCAGACACAATGCCTTTTCATTACGCAACACACTGTTTATCTTCCCTAGTGCGGCAGCAGCCATTCAAAAAACAAATATTTTTTTCGTCTGACTCAAGATTCGATCCCAAAACCTTACACAGAAGTAGCATTCACTACCACTGCTATTTAGGGCATATTGTCAGTATTTTTATACATGCAGTCTGTGGACCAACTACAGGCAGCGGGTCGTCAGTGCCCTGCGGGTCCAATATAACAATGCTTTCAGGTTGCTGATGGGATTGCCTCGCTTCTGCAGTGCGTCAGCGATGTTCGCTGAAGCACAAGTAGATGGCTTTCACGCCATTATACGTAAGAGAGCAGCATCGCTGATGTGAAGGGTGAGGGAAAGTCCCAACAGCTACCTGAAAGTGATTGCGGACTACATCCATAGTCCTATATGGAGACAGTGGATAAGGATCCATATTCTGTAGGAAACTTCCTTTTTTTTTTTGTTGTTTCTTGTGTATTTTTATCTTTTTATTTTTGTGTGTAAGTTACTAACAAAACGTTAAGTTATTCTGTTGTAATACTAACACTCTATGGACCGAATAGTCTGAAAATAAATGTTTTGAATTGAATTAAATTGAACAACCGACGCAAACGCGTGCTATTTTAATTACTGAATCATCATTACGCAAGTATCCCACAGTTGAGTGCTCGGCAACTATGCGATGTTTAACTTTTCAGTTCAATAAGCATTTAGTGTAGTACGCAATCATTGCACGGCTAATTAAATAGTAATTACTATTAAGAGCCCTTACGCCATTTGCAATATTGCAAATATAAACGGTTAAAGACATTTATTTTCTCAAAAAATTTACAATCACTTACAGAGTAAATACAATAAGGAAATGGTATTAATTAAATAGGTGTTAATTGTAGCGCGACCGTGCATCGGGACTCAGGTAAACATTTGTTAGTACACACAGCTACACATCAAGTTAGACACCCTATATACGCATAACTACGCTACATACAAAATAGAGAATTGTCGGAAAGGGACTGTGCATAGTGGTGTCGATGTAATGGTAAGGATAGAGCGTTACGAAAACATAATGCACTCTCCCGCACGATTCGCAGCGTTCAACTTCTAATAGTTCAAATTCCAAACAGTCTAGGTTGATGTGTCACTGTGTGTACAATGCAACATATTATGTTCATTAGGTCTATCACACAGTAACAAATAGTATGTACGTAGCATGAATTATTAGCGATGTTATATAAATAAGTGTTATATTTGAAGGTTTTTAAATGGCAATATTTAATATGGGATTTATTGAAATTAAACTACTATATACGGATTTTATCGCGTTATTTATTTGACACTTTATTACATATGTATAAGTTTTCAAAATTATGTAATAAAGTGTCAAATAAATAACGCGATAAAATCCGTATATAGTAGTTTAATTTCAATGAATAATATTCGCGTAAACAGAAGACAATATTATGAGATTTATTTTCAAAATCCTTACTGATATTATAAATGCAAATGTGAGTTCATTTTTATTTGTTACACTTTCACGCCTTAATTTTTTAGGTGATCATCATGCAAGAACAATGGCGAGATCATAGCTAACGTAAATTTGAGCGTCTAAAAGTGAATTACTTAGGAAAGAAATTTCATTAAATAAAAGATAAAAAAAAGTTTAGGTCTAGAGAAAAAAGGACTCAGCGCCTCGTTTATCGAAAGTAACGCACAATAAATACGTCGGACCGCCGATCGACACGACGGGCATGTTTGCATGTACTGCTTATCTCTCAAATCACGCACACATAGATGAGTACGGTGCACTTTCAATATGTGTGACGCAGAGTGCTTCTTTTCTTAGCCGGTGTTATCACTAGACTTACCTACAGACCTACTTTTAAAATATTTTACAAGACATTATATCCTGAAATAACTAAGTAAGGGAAATATTAATGCGATATTTCTCGTTAATCCTTCGAAATTGAATAATATTACATATTAAACATGTTATTGAAAGTTATCAGCAGATATAACCTACAAAAGTTCATGACTGAATATCTATTAATCTCGGCCTTCTTGAAGAAACATTTTTGCACAAACTAATTCATAAGATGTCGCTGAGTTAAACCAAATATTTTTCATTTCAAGTTCCAATTTTATCTCAGCTAAAAATTTGTTTGGGTTTCTGCCATTATTCTTTCGCATACACGTCGTTAGGGGTACAGAAAAGTATATAGGGTACTTTTTATCCAGAAAAAGTACTGTTACTAACGTAGCCTATTTAAGCGAGCGAAGCCGTGGGCAAAAACTAGTAAGTGTCATAGTTTGATGTTTTTTAATAGCATTCATTAATTTCGAAAAGTGTTTATAGAGCAGAGCTGCCGTTAAGACTGCACCGAGCGAAAGACAGATAATGACAGAGCTCGTGCGGCGTATACTCAAATCGACGCGCGGCCGCCATAGTAAAATTGTATGGAGGATTTGAAGTGCTTTTTTGATAAATATGTATCTTTATTGTCAACCAATTACTTAAATATTTGGGACGGACAAATTGTAATATAACTATTTATGTTTCGTTTAAGCTGTAAAATAGGATAGATTTCTACTGTTATAATCTAAAAATCACGTAACACGAGCTTACGTTTTTACATTTCTCGTGCAAATTTACGTAATTTTGTAGGCGAAAATATTAATTATTTTAAGTATTTTACACGGAGTAATTGTAAACACATTCATTGTTATGGTAAATGTATATTTTATACTTATATTAAACAAAAAATGTTAATTTTATTCAGTTAACTATGACCGCCTGTTTTGGCACATTTCGCTCGGCGCAGTCGTAACGTGATCTCACAAGTTTAGTAACTTAAGTAAGCTCACTAACTTACAGTTTGACGTTCATAAGTGTTACTTTGTGACTTAAATGAATAATAGATTGTTAAAATTAAACTGCTTTATACAGATTTTATTTATAACTAGCTGACCCGCGCAACTTCGTCTGCTTCACATAAGAGAACTATCCCCGTTTTTACAACATTTTGCATTGATGCGCTGCTCCTATTGGTCGTAGCGTGATGTTATATAGCTTATAGCCTTCCTCGATAAATGGCCTATCCAAAACTAATAGATTTTTCAATTCGAACCAGTAGTTCCTGAGATTAGCGCGTTGAACCAAACAAACAAACTCTCCAGCTTTATATTATTAGTATTGATTTATGACACGCTGGGTTTTATGATACAGCGTGTAACAGAAACGTTAAAAGGAATGGTTATATTTAAGTGTCACATAATATAGTCCCTGTTTTAATTGGCCACCACACCACTGCCACTGCGCGTGTGTTGTGGGTTCGAATCCCAGACGAGACAAAATTTTGTGTGATCTACAAATGGTTGTTCCGAATCTGGATGTTCTTTGTGTCCGTCCAAACAAATAAACTCTGGAACTTGAACTATCAGCTAGTCTATTTGAAAGACTTCTTCTCTCTTAGCCTTTATTATTCCCAAGTCACTTGGGGTCGGCTTTTCTGGTCTAACCGGATTTGACTGGATATCAGTTTTTACACGGAGCGGCCGCCACCTGACCTCCGCAACCCGAAGGCTAACGATACCCTAAGGCTAGACCAGTGTCAGGATATTAGAGGGTACTGACTTTCCCAATAACGACTGCCATAGATGTTCATGGCAGCCGGGACCGACGGCTTAACGTGCTCTCCGAGGCACGGAGCAGGCGATAATTGTCAATCAATACGCACATAATTTCGAAAAGTCATATAACTTCCGAAAGTAAGAGGTGCGTGACGTGGGTTAGAACCCGAGAACCTCTGCATTGCAGTCTGTTGGTCTTCCTACTGAGCTATCGCTGCTCTTAGTCTATTTGAAAGACTAAGGTGAAATTATAGCGGCGGTCGCCTAATCGATAAGGTAGGTATTGAACTTGCGATCGAGAGGTCGCGGGTTCAAATCCCACCCATTGCATTACTGACGTGAACCCACTTTTAATACAAGAATTCTAGCTTAGCTGGAGGTGTTGACAAGAATACTGGTAATTTGAAAAACAAATTGCTAGAACAGTAATCTTAAAAAAAAATGTTGAGCAATAGACTAGAGATAAGTATAATATTGTCATCTGTTTACGCGAATATTGTTAATTGAAATTAAACTACTATATACGGATTTTATCGCGTTGTTTATTTGACACTTTATTACATGATTTTGAAAATTGTTACACTACTACTACTATTAAACTTTACAAATTTTTAAGCTAATTAAATTATTATTAAAACTGTTTAGATTTAATTTAATTTTACACTTTCCCCGACGTTTCGGTTGCTTTTCAGCAGCCATGGTCACGGGGAGTCTCACCGGGAGTCTCGCAGTGTAACAATTTTCAAAAATATGTAATAAAGTGTAAAATAAACAATGCGATAAAATCCGTTTATAGTAGTTTAATTTCAATGAACAATAATAAATACAATTGAACAGAAGACTATTGTTGCAGTATAGAATACAACGCTGGTATTCTCGAAGGCTTACTAACAATAATTTACACACCAATGCATAAGAAAATAAAAAATACAAAAAATGGGATAAAATAATAAACTATAAAACTTATAACAATATATCTATACTATATGTATACATAAAATTGTAGGTATAATGTATATTTATATATAGAAGTCTATAAAAAAACAAAAAAATTGTGTAATATAACCTGATATAAGAGCAGCGATAGCTCAGTGGGGAGACCAACAGACTGCAATGCAGAGGGTCTCGGGTTCGAACCCACATCACGCACCTGACTTTCGGAAGTTATATGACAATTATCGCCTGCGCCGTGCCTCGGAGAGCACGTTAAGCCGTTGGCCCCAGCTGCCATGAACATCTATGGCAGTCGTTATTGGGAAAGTCAGTACCCTCTAATATCCTGACACTGGTCTAGCCTTAGGGTATCGTTAGCCTTCGGGTTGCGGAGGTCAGGTGGCAGCCGCTCCGTGTAAAAACTGATATCCAGTCAAATCCGGTTAGACCAGAAAAGCCGACCCCAAGTGACTTGGGAATAATAAAGGCTAAGAGAGAAGAACCTGATATACTACAAAACACTGCATGTGAAAATGACACTTAAAATAAAAATATAAACGGATAAAAAAAGGAACAATGTGATGTGTATCCGCACGCCATCTCAGGCACTGCTGGTTCGATTTGAAAATTCTTTCAGTGTTTGATAGCCCATTTATCGAGGAAGGCTATAGGCTATATGACATCACGCTACGACTAATAGAAACGATATTAATGAAAAATGTTGCAAAAACGGGGAAAATTATCTTATGTGAAGCAGACGAAGTTGCGCGGGTCAGCTAGTAATATTAAAAGCTGAAGAGTTATGTTTTTTTATTGGTTTGTTTGTTTGGTTAAACGCGCTAATCTCAAGAACTACTGGTTCGAATTGAAAAATTATTTTAGTGTTGGATAGCCCATTTATCGAGGAAGGCTATTGGCTATATAACATCACGCTACGACAGTGCAAAATGTTGTAAAAACGAGTAAACCTATCATATATGAACAGACGAAGTTGTGCAAATCAGCTAATAGTGTCATATACATGGTCTGTGAAGTCCTTCGCGAAACACGACACAAAACCGCATTGTAAAAACATATAAAATAAATTTGTGTATATAATACCTCTATGCCTACCCTTCAGGACATAGAGGAGCCTATGTATATTATTAAAGTGGCAATTTAGTAACATAATATTGTCTTCTATTTACGCGAATATTATTCATTAAAATTAAACTACTATATACGGATTTTATCGCGTTGTTTATTTGACACTTTATTACATAATTTAGAAAATTGTTACACTACTACTACTTTTAAACTTTACAAATTTTTAAGCTAATTAAATTATTATTAAACTATTTAGATTTAATTTATTTTTACACTTTCCCCGACGTTTCGGTTGCTTTTCAGCAGCCATGGTCACGGGGAGACTAAGATGGTAGTTGTCTCAATGTTCCAGTGTAGTTATTTCAAAGTACCCAAACATAATTTAATCATTGGTGTTTCTATTTACGCAGAATGAGCTCAAAGTATCATGAAGTCTAGCTGTGGTTTGCTTCTTCTTGGGTTTGACTATTTGTATTACTGGATCCCAAGCTGGTGGTACATTCCAACCATCTTCTCTATTAAAATTAGGATGTTTTTTGATTTCAATAGCCTCGCGAAGCATCCTTGGTAGGAATCGGTGTTCTTTAGCGAGAATCTGTGGTTTGTCAAATCTCAGGTAGTGGTTGGTCCCCTGTTGCACATGTTCACACACAGCAGACTTCAACGAGCGTTGGATTAATAAATTAAATCTAAATAGTTTAATAATAATTTAATTACCTTAAAAATTAGTAAAGTTTAATAGTAGTAGTAGTGTAACAATTTTCAAAATTTTGTAATAAAGTGTCAAATAAACAACGCGATAAAATCCGTATATAGCAGTTTAATTTCAATGTAGTAACAACTTCCGAATTTCGATCACAGTGGCTAACCTTAACAAAGACAAGCTATCTGCGCTGGAGTATGTACTATAGTGCACAAGTGTGTGCGCAAACACAAGTGCACTCTCTGTTCCCTAACCCTCGTAGTGCGATCGTCGGGACGTCACCGACACGACCGGAGAGAGATCAGATACAGAACCCAACGGCTTTACGTACTTTCTGAGCCACGGAGGTTTTTAACACCGCCCACTTCCTAACTCTTTGCTGTCTTTGAGCATTTGTCGACAACTTCTTGTTGGTCCGACCCGGGCATCGAACTCGGAACCTCAAGTACAGTAGTCACATTTACTACCGCTGCGTCACCAAGGCATTCCAGGTTAATAAACAGCGATAGTCTGCGATAGTGAGGTGATCACTGGACTGTTACATTGAGGTTTCAAGTTCAATCCCAAGTCAGGCACCTCTGACTTTTCTCATACATACATATATACTAATATTATAAAGCTGAAGAGTTTTTTTGGTTGAACGCGTTAATCTCAGGAACTACTGGTTCGAATTGAAAAATTCTTTTAGTCGTGAATAGCCCATTTATCGAGGAAGATACACAGATAGACTATACAACATCACGCTACGACCAATAGGAGCAGAGCATCAATGAAAAATGTTGCAGAATCAAAATGACAAAGTTGCGTGGGTCAACTATTGAGTTATATGTACTCACTTGTCTGAAGGTCTGTGGTGCGTAGTAGCCATTGTTCTGTGCCCGCACTACAGCCGCCAGCATAAAACACCAAAAACATATTAACTGAAAATAGAAAACAATATGTTAAAAGCAAATTATTTAGTTTACCTAAAGATATATTAAATCGCATTATCCATTGTAATAAAATTATTAGGCAGAGAGGAACCCGCCACGCACCCTCAGATGCCCACCTTAAGTATTGCAATAGAAAAGGTTGACAATACCGGACTGCTCAGGATAGAGGCAGCCACGTCGTGGGACCCGGGCGTCCTTAAACTTGCAGTATACCAACGAACAAAGGATGAGCCAAACGGTCTTGAGGATGCCTCATGTTGAGGCGAAACACGAGTCGACGTATATTTTATGTTCATTTCGCTCATTCTTTGTTCAAAGCGGAATACTGCAAGTCGAGTTCCAACTTTATTTTTGCTCGTCTAAATGACCACACGTCTCCTGATGTATGTATGTATCTTATGTGGGAGCCAGTCAGTGCAGACCGGTGACAGTGCAGTTCGACCCAGTGGGATCTTTTGTGTCGGCACTCTCCCAATAACGATTGCCATAGATATTCATGGCAGCTGGGACCGACGGCTTAACGTGCTCTCCGAGGCACGAAGCAGGCGATAATTGTTAATCAATACGCACATAATTTCGAAAAGTCATATAACTTCCGAAAGTCAGAGGTGCGTGACGTGGGTTCGAACCCGAGACCCTCTGCATTGCAGTCTGTTGGTCTCCCCACTGAGCTATCGCTGCTCAGTAACACTCCGCCTGATAGTAAGCAGTCGTGTGGTCTAAGAGCAGTGGCCTCCACACCGTGCTCATAGCAGCTGAGGCGATCTTGAGGTCTCTAATTTGACGGCCTGAGAAGGTGCTTTTTTATGCCCCGCTTAAAGGACCCAGGATTGAAGGTAGAAAGAAACACGTGCTTTCTTGATAAATATGTATCTTTATTGTCAACCAATAACTTAAATATTTGGGACGGACAAATTGTAATATAACTATTTATGTTTCGTTTAAGCTGTAAAATAGGATAGATTTCTACCGTTATAATCTAAAAATCACGTAACACGAGCTTACGTTTTTGTATTTTTCGTGCAAATTTACGTAATTTTGTAGGCGAAAATATTAATTATTATATTTTTTTACACGGAGTAATTGTAAACACATTAATTGTTATGGTAAATGTATATTTTATATTTGTATTAAACAAATAGAATTGATTTTATAAACTTAACTGTGACCGCCCGTCTTGGAACATTTCGTTCGACGCAGTCTTATTTTCAATATTCCATAACTACTGAAGTGACTTATCTACCGTATAATATCATTCATCACAGATCTAAGAACTGGCTATAAATCATTATGATATAGGTACTATTTTTTAATACAAGAAGATGTTTTTATTTTCAAACGTCTAACAATAAAATAAACCTATAACACGGCCATATTTCTAAACATCACGTGCCACAATAAAAAATAAAAAAAAAATAATAATTATAAATTTACTCACCCTCATTGTCGGATAGGCTAGTGAACAGTATGACAGACAAACAGACAGTGGTGTTACATTACGACACGTGTACATATATACGAGGTTGCCGGCGGTTACCGACAACCGATAGACCACGACGCAACCAGTTGTAACCGCGAAGATCGCGAGCACAACACACAAGTGAATTGCAGAAGTACAATATAATAATATTCTATCACATACACACAACTCCATCTAGCCCAAACTAAGCAGAGCTTGTACACTATGGGTACTAGACAATGGATAAACATACATATATACTTTTTTTTTGTAAATACGTACATATTATACATAGGAACACCCAGACCAAGACAAACATCCATGTTCACGCACACAAATGTTTGACTTGTGCGGGAATCGAACCCGCGACCTTAGGCGTGGCAGTCGGTTACACTAACCACTACACCATCGAGTCGTCAAATGTCAAATAATATGTAAAATACAACAGGAAAAATACAATGTGTGCAGCAGGATTTGAACCTGCAATCTTGACAAACAGTGCCGTCGGCTTGCCACACAATGAAAACCTACGTATTAGTCTAGAGTCAGCACAAATATTTATACACTAGATGTGCCCGCGGTTTCACCAGCGTTTATCGTTACTGCGCCGCCTGCGTGGGTCGTAGCGTGATTTTATATAACTTATAGCCTTCCTCGAGAAATAGGCTATCCAAAACTAAAATAATTTTTTATTCGAACTAGTAGTGCCTGAAAATAGCGCGTTCAACCAAACAAACAAACTATTCAGCTAAACTACTATATACGGATTTTATCGCGTTGTTTATTTTACACTTTATTACAACATTTTGAAACTGTTACACTACTACTAGATACTATTAAACTTTACTAATTTTAAGCTAATTAAATTTATATTTAAGTTTACACTTTCCCCGACGTTTCAGTTGCTTTTCAGCAGCCATGGTCACGGGGAGACTAAGATGGTAGTTGTTTCAATGTTCCAGTGTAGTTATTTCAAAGTACCCGAACATAATTTAATCATTGGTGTTCAATCCCAAGTCACTCACATTTCGATGTTAAAAAGTTTACTAGCTTAAACGGTGAAAGAAATTTTGTGGACAAACCTGCATGTCTTAGAGTTGTCCATAATATTCTTGACAGTTTGTTAAGACTGCACCGAGCGAAATGTGCCAAAACCGGCGGTCACAGTTAAATGAATAAAATCAACACTTTTGGTTTAATACAAATATAAAATATACATTTACCATAATAATGAATGTGTTTATAATTACTCCATGGAAAAATTTAAAATAATTAATATTTTCGCCTACAAAATTTCGTAAATTTGCGCGATAAATGCAAAAACGTAAGCTCGTGTTACGTGATTTTCAGATTATAACAGTAGAAATCTATCCTATTTTACAGCATAAACGAAACATAAATAGTTAAATTACAATTTGTCCGTCCCAAATATTTAAGTTATTGGTTGACAATAAAGATACATATTTATCAAAAAGGCACTTCAAATCCTCCATACAATTGGACTATGGCGGCCGCGCGCCGATTTGAATATGCGCCTCACGAGCTCTGTCATTATCTGTCTTACGCTCGGCACAGTCTTAAGTTTACCAACCCGTACTGAACCAGCTTGGTGGACTGTGGTCTAACCATTTTCTCACTGACAAGAGGCCCGTGCCCAGCAGTGGGACAGTTTATATACAGGGCTGATGATATTATATACCTGTAATAGTAGTGTAAGTGAAAAATAAATAATATACATATCGCACCCTTAATAAAACAGAGACTTATCTCAGTATTTTGGATTAAACAAATTTGAACTCTATTGCAAAGATTTAACACAAATATAATATTAGAATTTAACATATACAATTAGAGTTCAAATTGCCTTCCTTTCAAATTTCGAGTTAAGTCGCTGTTTTATTAAGAGTGCGATATATATGTACTTGCTTACTAGCGGTCCCCGCGGTTTCATCAGCCGTGGCTCGTAGACCTAGCGGTATGAAATATACTCTACGACCTATTCTCATACCTACCAAATATACATAAAATATTTCATAGAAATCGGTCGAGCCGTTTCGGAGGAATGCGACCACAAACACCGTGGCACGAGATTTTTATACAAATATGCATACATACATAGATTCACGCCTGTTTCCCAGAGGGGTAGGCAGAGACTACGGATTTCCATTTGCTACGATCCTGACACACTTCTCTGGCTTCATTCACTTTCATCACATTCCTCATACAAGTATATAGATTACTAGCTGTTGCCTGCGACTTCGTCCGCGTGGACTTTAATTTATTACCCAATACCTACTTTTAATTTATTATCTAATTTTAATATATAAAACTACAACTTAAGAAATTAATAAGTCTGACTACACCTATATAGGTGTAGTTAGCTATATATATATATAGCTAATACTTAAAAACTACCTACTAATATTTAGAAACTACCTACTATATCTAAAGAATTATATCTTTTGAATGAAATGTCCGATTTTAATAATTTAAAAAGTATTTTATGGGTATTGAAACGGTCTTTAATAAAATATCATTTAATGGGATAAGGATTAATACAGAGGTATCAATAATATGGTTTGATTATTGTCGGCACATTTATCAACTTTAAAAATGTAAAAAAGTAGTTATAATAGCATAACTACAGTAGTTGGACATATGGTTTCGCGGACTTTTTTGTAGATATTGATACGTTCTATAATACTGTAGAACATTTTTTGTTCTATCATCAATAGTTTCCGCAGCGCACGTGATGACAGATTTTTTATGACTAATTTTTCACACCTTGGGTTATATTATTGCATTTTTATTAAGGAACCCTACTTATTTTTTTTATGTAATATAACCTATGTCACTCGGTGAAGATGCAGCTTTCTAAAGGTGAAAGAATTTTTAAAATCGGTCTAATAGTTTAGTGTGAAACCATTACAAACATACATACAAGTTTAGACTTACCCTAGACTATAAAACATGACTTTAACTTATTTTTCAGGCTGTATAAACTAAACTATGTTCATTATAAGTACCTCTATCCTTTGACCATTGTATTCTTAATAACTCTTCTATTTAAATACAATCCTATGGCAACTGTTAAACAAACATACAAACGCGAACGTAACAATATAGCATGGCATCATACCTGCTTATTGTCGATGGTTAGGCAGAGCTATATAATACACACCTACATACTTATCTTATGTGGGTGCCAGTCAGTGCAGACCGGCGGCACTTCGACCGAGTGGGATCTTTTGTGTCGACACTCTCCCAATAACGACTGCCATAGATGTTCATGGCAGCCGGGACCGACGGCTTAACGTGCTCTCCGAGGCACGGAGCAGGCGATAACTGTCAATCAATACGCATATAATTTCGAAAAGTTATATAACTTCCGAAAGTCAGAGGTGCGCGACGTGGGGTCGAACCGACGGCTTAACGTGCTCTCCGATGCACGGAGCAGGCGATAATTGTCAATCAATACGCACATAATTTCAAAGTCATATAACTTCCGAAAGTCAGAGGTGCGCGACGTGGGGTCGAACCCGAGACCCTCTGCATTGGAGTCTGTTGTTCTCCCCACTGAGCTATATTTCTTGTGTTCGTTGTTTGAATGTCTGTAAAGTCTTCAGCGATATTCCTAATACAGATGTCATTTAAAAAATAATACATATTGTTACTTGATTTTGCCCGAGGTTTCGCTCGCGTTAACGTATGTAGGTATTGTCAATAGACAGAATTGTATTGAATTACTGTTGTTGAATTGAACCTGAAGGATAGCAAATATGCTATCCTTCAGGTTCAGTACTTATACTGGTTGAAAGATACCCTGCATCTCTTTCTGTACCCCTGACAACGTATATGCGAAATTTCATGATGATCGGTCGAGTAGTTAAGGCGTGAAAGTGTAACAAACAAACAAACTCACATTCACATTTATAATATTAGTTAGGATGAACTGACACTGCATTAACACAGTTTTATGATAAATCAGATAAAGGTGGTATAGGTTTTTCTTTTTTTTTATACTGTAATAGGCTTGCGTTTGACCGCGATCTCAACTGATCTGATCTTAAGAGAAGATGCAGTCGACGATGGAGCACGCTTGCCTAGAAGATACCTATTCCCTCGCGACTTGAAGACACCCAGATTGTACTCATCGGGCAACACAGACTTAGGTGGTGCGTTCCACTATTACATTCCGGTACGCATTATAAAAGTGGAAGCAAAGCGCTTCGTGGGTAAATGTGGTATATCCACCATGTACCTGTGTCGCTGGCCTGATTGTCTGGTCGTCCGATGGTAGAATGGGGAAGGATGAATTGTAACTGTTATGTGTACTTAATCAGAAGGTGTTTAGTATGTGAGGAATAATTCTTCGGTAGTATAGTGGTCAGTATCCCCGCCTGTCACGCAGGAGACCGGGGTTCGATTCCCCGCCAGAGAGATTCTTTTAGAGCAGCGATAGCTCAGTGGGGAGACCAACAGACTGCAATGCAGAGGGTCTCGGGTTCGAACCCACTTCACGCACCTCTGACTTTCGGAAGTTATATGACTTTTCGAAATGATGTGCGTATTGATTGACAATTATCGCCTGCTCCGTGCCTCGGAGAGCACGTTAAGCCGTCGGTCCCGGCTGCCATGCACATCTATGGCAATCGTTATTGCGAGAGTGTCGACACAAAAGATCCCACTAGGTCGAAGTGTCCGGTCTGCACTGACTGGCCTCCACATAAGATACATACATGTGAGGAATAATTGATAGACGTCTTTCACTTAACTCAATATATTTAGTATTGAGCTCAAACTTACACGGTAGACGCAGCCGTCACTAAGTACATGCACACATATATATAATCATGACACACATAAATACAACCTGTGTCCCTACAGGTGGCAATATGGCCCATGGCCACCTGTCAAATAATTAACAACGAAGAGTTCTTTTACTTCTACTCAAAATGGTGGTCAAGTTTTGCTGCATATTTAGACGGGTAGGCATTATGCGTATTGTTAACTAATATTTCTGTAATTCGCCTGAGCCGTGGCTTGTTACAGCTCCTTCGTGAGTAATCAGGGTCGCATATTTTGTTAATTAACTATCAATTAATCCACGATAATATATGATATACGACCGAAATTAAATTTGAATTTATCACGTCAAGAAGTTATGTGCGTAATTACTTAATTATTACTCAATTCAAAATTCAAAATTCAAATTCAAAAACATTTATTTGCTCGAAACATGGTACATTATAGTTTTTACACATTAGAAAAGGATCACATGTTCTGCTCCTTAGAGCGTGCAAATATAAATACATAAAAATGTAATTAATTTATATTAGTTTTACTTAAATATACATATGCAGCTTTCACTTATCTTCTAGATATTCTTTTGTATTGTAGTAGCATTTTTCTAAAAGTAAATTAAACAATTTATTTTTAAATTGTTGTAATGGCAACTGTTTAATGGTTTGGGGAACCTTATTAAATATCTTGATAGCCATACAATACGCATTTCTTCTAAATATTTCTAAACGTATTTGGGGCAATTTTAATTTATTTTGGTGCCTAGACATGTTATTAAAACTTTCAAAAAGTTGTGGATATTTTTTTACAAATGTACAAATTTCGTGTATGTATAAACAGGGCAAGGGAAGTACTTTATGTTTAATAAATAGTGGCCTACAACTGTCCAGGAAGCTGGCCCCACATATTGCCCTTATGCACTTCTTCTGTGCTACGAAAACTCTGTTTACGTCTACTGAATTGCCCCACATAATTATACCATACCTAATAATAGACGAGACATATGCATGGTAGGTAATTAATGCAGTATGCATATTTACTGTTTGTCTAATTTTTTTTAATACGTATACAAATCGATCTATCTTATAGGTTAGTTTTTCAATATGTGGTTTCCAACTGCAAAATTTGTCTATAGTGATACCTAAGAATACACAATCGTTTACAGTATTCAATTGTACTCCATTTTGCTGCATATTAAGAGGATCAGTACTTGCTTGATACTACTTACTTGCTTAAACGATGAAGGTAATTATCGGGAGGGCGAAAGATTTAAATCTACTCCGTTTAAATACGGACACCTTTCTGTACGTTAAGTTGTCAGAACACAATGTCAACGTGACATCTGAATTATAAATATAGTATTACGAGCGACCCATATGGCTTCGCACCGGTAGCACAAAACCTTAACAAATTATACAGCTAAAACTTCCCCATGAATCACTCTGTCTATTGGTGGAAACCGCATGAAAATCCGTTCAGTAGTTTTTTAACTTTGTTTTATAATATGTAGTAATGAAGAAGTATATATTTTACTTGTGCACGAAAAGGGAATACTCAGAAACGATGCAATTGGATCGATTTTCTATTGTACTCAAAACTTAATCGGTTCAACAAAAGTTTTCTTGCCGTACACTCAAAACACAATTGAATGATAGCTACGTATGTCTTTCACATAAGCTCTTTTGTTATCTATTGTGCTACTTAATTATCAAATGTTCAACATAACATTCGAAAAATACTAATCAATGGAAAAATGTTGAAATGTCTCATTGAAACGTCTAGAAAGATGACCAAGAATCATCCAACTACTGTAGTTATGCTACTATAACTACTTTTTAACATTTTAAATGTTGATAAAAGTGCCGACAATAATCAAACCATATTATTCATACCTCTGTATTAATCCTTATCCCATTAAATTATATTTTATTAAAGACCGTTTCAATACCCGTAAAATACTTTTTAAATAATTAAAATCATACATTTCATTCAAAAGATATAATTCTTTAGATATAGTAGGTAGTTTCTAAATATTAGTAGGTAGTTTTTAAGTATTAGCTATTATATAGCTAACTACACCTATATAGGTGTAGTTAGACTTATTAATTTCTTTAGTTGCTGTTTTATATATTAAAATTAGATAACAAATTAAAAGTAGGTATTGGGTAATAAATTAAAGTCCACGCGGACGAAGTCGCGGGCAACAGCTAGTTATATTATAAAGTTGAAGAGTTTGTTTGGTTAAACGCGCTAATCTCAGGAAGTACTGGTTCGAATCGAAAATTTATTTTAGTGTTGGATAGCCCATTTATCGAGATAGGCTATGCGGTATATAACATCACGCTAATGATATTATATGCTAGACTAGCTGTGCCTGCAGTTTCACCCGCGTTTATAGTTACAGCGCCGCCCCCGTGGGTCGTTGCGTGATGTTATAACCTATAGCCTACCTCGATAAATAGGCTATCAAACACTAAAATAATTTTTCAATTCGAACCATTAGTTCCTGAGATTAGCGCGTTCAAACAAACAAACAAATACACAAACAAACTCTTCAGCTTTATAATCTATATATATAAAAATCAATTGCTGTTCGTTTGTCTCGCTAAAACTCGAGAACGGCTGGGCTGATTTAGCTGATTTTGGTTTTGAAATGTTTGTCGTAGTCCAGGGAACGTTTAAACGGTGAGAAAATATAGAAAAATCGTTAGAATAGGTGATACGAGGTACACGGGGTCATCTAGTATTAGTATAGATGTTAAAAAACACAACTGCCACAATATGATTAAAGCATGTGTCGCAAGGAACTACACAAACATTCAAACAACGGACACAAGAACACCCAGAGCCAGAACAACTGTTTGTGAATCACACAATTTTTTGTCACGTGTGGGAATCGAACTCACAAACCTTGGCGCAGCGGCACCGTCGAGGCGACCTCTTAAAGAACTGCTCCATTAATATTATTTTACTTATTTACTATATGACATCATTCTGAGTATTTCTTCTACGACTAAAATGTGCTGATGTTGATAAGTCGATAGAAATGAAAATGCTAGTGAAAATCGAAACTAATATTATAAAATGGCAAGATTTTATTTTTTGTTTGTGTGTTTGTAAGGGTTTAACTCAAAAACTACTCAACCGATTTCGTAAATTCTTTAACCATTCGAAAGCTATTGGTATTATCGCCGAGTAACATGTGCTCCAAATTATCAGAAAATAAAGTACTGTTATTAAAATAACCTAACCTACTTTTATGCGAGCGAATCCGCGGTAAAAAGGTTGTGTATACATTTTTAGAGTTCGAAAAAGCTCTTATACAACAGCTTTGTCCGTCCGTCTGTTATACAACTTTCAACTCAAGAACCGTAAGAGCTAGAGACTCGCGGTCAACGCCATTCGACTCAGCATAGTCGATATTCCCCGAAATGACTATGACCTTTGACGTCTGACCTCAAGGTCACATGATACCATTTTTTTTCGAACTCTAAGATTTACGGCAATTCATGGCCGTTTCTCACTTTTTTTATTATACACGGGCTATATTATGGGATATTAATATTACCACACCTTTCTGTTACACGCTGTATAACGTGCGTGGCGAATTTAGCAGTTTATCGCTCACTTAAGACTGCGCCGAGCGTAAAACAGATAATGACAGAACTCGTGTGGCGCATATTCAAATCGACGCGCGGCCGCCATACTGAAATTGTATGGAGGATTTGAAGAGCTTTTTTGATAAATATGTATCTTTATTGTCAACCAATAACTTAAATATTTGTGACGGACAAATTGTAATATATCTATTTATGTTTCGTTTAATCTGTAAAATAGGAAAGATTTCTACTGTTATAATCTAAAATTCACGTAACACGAGCTTACGTTTTTGCATTTTTCCTGCAAACTTACGTAATTTTGTATGCGGAAATATTAATTATTTTAAGTTTTTTACACGGAGTAATTGTAAACACATTCATTGTTATGGTAAATGTATATTTTATATTTGTATTAAACAAAAAGTGTTGATTTTATTCACTTAACTGTGACCGCCTGTTTTGGCACATTTCGCTCGGCGCAGTCTTAATACATGACGAAAAACATCGTGAGGAAACTACTTTATGTATATTAACTGTCTCCGTGGCGCAGCGTTACTGAATGTGACTGCTGCATCAGGTCTCGGGCTCGAATCTCGGGTCCGGCCTACAAAAAGGATTTGTTTCTTTCTGATAAAACTTCTCAATATCAGTCCGGAGTTAGGAAGTTTGCGGTGTTGTTGTGTCTCGGTAAGCTCGTAAAGCCGTTGGTCCTGCGCCTGATCTCTCTCCGGTGGTGTCGGTGACGTCCCATCGAACTATGAAAGTGAGGGAACAGAGAGTGCACTTGTGTTTGTGCACACACTTGTGCACTATAATTAAAACCTCTTGCGCATATGGCCTAATTCTGGACACTCAAGAAATTCTTGACAGGAAAATCCTCAATCTTTTTCCTGGGATTATACCTGAGCCTTGACTTCATGCACAGCAGTCACATTTACAACCGTTGCTGTTTATAACTCTTGCCAACCCCTTCGGGGATCCGTGAGTCTTGTTTACCTACAAGTCAACGTAATACCGATTGTAGGTCGTATGCGCCACACCGCGGGCCATTAGTGTGTGGGTTGTACTCATCAGTATTACGTAATGATGCGGTCATAGGGCTTGTCGGCCGCGATGCTCATAGCCTACTTGTTCGACTCCAGTTCGTGTCAACGTGTACTTATAACCAGTAATAATATAATAATAATAATAATTGTTTATTAAGTTTAAGTTGGCACAAATATGAATAACAATAGGTCTTAAAAATACTTAAAATAGGATACAATACTTTGGACGCCTGTACTAGGTTAAACCTGTATCACAGGCGATAATTATGTGCTATTATAGTGTAATAGGAAGGGCATTCTTAACAATATTTAACAAATATAGATTGTTCTATAATAAGTTACTATTACAATGAAAATAATATAACTTATTTATATAATTTTGTATTTAAATATTAGTTAACATATATAATGTTTATGAAATAAACATAGGATATGTCTAATAATGGGAATCTAAGCTAACTAGTGTAAGTGATATAGATATAAATAAACGGCGATCTAGGCTCCTTCATAATCTACTGAGTTTATATATCTATATTCAGCTTGTTTTCTGGCTGGACAATCAGTTTCACCCGTCTTGTGGTTGCTAGGCTTCTTAAAACGAGAGCATGAAGCACATTTAGGAACATCTTCCGTCTTTGTACATTCGGTCATCGAATGTCCAGCTTCAGCACAATGTCCACACGTAGGTATAACCTCTTTGCAAGATTTCGCTGCGTGACCATACTGATGGCATTTGTAACATCTTGTAACTAGTGTAAAATCTCTCACGGGGCAGGACGTCCAATGTATGAAAAGTCTAGCCTGTGTGACTAAAGCTTTTCTTATGTTAGCCGGAACCTCAATGATGTAGTTGCAGGTTTGAGCATCTTTCTTGCCTGATTTGTGTTGTTGCGATAGTGATAGTCTATCGATGATATTATCGTGGCCTTGAAAATCAGTCATACTATCGATAGTCCTATGGAAACTATCAAACCTTGACGATACTTTCAATAGTATCGATTGATAAAAATATGTAATACTATTGCTAAAGATCAATAGTATCAATACTATCGATAGTATCAGTACAAACACTATCGATAGTATCGATACTATCGATAGATTTGCCCTATCGATAGAATGTACCACCAGCTTGGGACCCAGTAATAAAAATAGTCAAACCCAAGAAGAAGCAAATCACAGCTAGACTTCATGATACTTTGAGCTCATTCTGCGTAAATAGAAACACCAATGATTAAATTATATTCGGGTACTTTGAAATAAATACACTGGAACATTGAGACAACTGCCATCTTAGTCTTTCCGTGACCATGGCTGCTGAAAAGCAACCGAAACGTCGGGGAAAGTGTAAAATTAAATTGAATCTAAATAGTTTCAATAGTTTTAATAATAATTCAATTAGCTTAAAAATTAGTAAAGTTTAATAATAGTAGTAGTGTAACAGTTTTCAAAATTATGTAATAAAGTGTCAAATAAATAACGCGATAAAATCCGTGTATAGTAGTTTAATTTCAATGAGTAATTTAGAATTGTTCGAAGTTAAAGATAATAAGAATAAGCGTAAAATTAACCATAACTATTTTAAAATGCCCATACCTCGATTAGAGATGTTTAAAGTAAGTTGTGTGTATATGGCGCCATTGATTTTTATATATATAGATTACTTTTAACGCGATACCTAAACATATAGTAAAACAACCATACAATAAATTTTGCCCTGCACTAAAAAAATGGCTGATTGAAGAAAGTTTTTACTCTGTAAATGAATTTCTAAACAAATTTGCTTCACAGTCTTATCATTTTAGAAATACATTGTGTTAATAAAAATATTAAATTGTGTAAATGAAACCTTTAATACTATAAATTGTACTCATTTAACATTTGCATGCTATTATATTATGGCGAAATGTGTTTTGCGCTTTGTTTTTTTGTCATCTTTGTATCCACCACATTTTATGCAAATAAATTTATTATTATTAACTCTTTGACATGCAAGTTTCCTCACGATGTTTTTCTTCACCGTTAAAGCAAGCGATCATTAACTATTTAATACGCATATAACTTTGAAAAGTCAGAGATGCGTACCTCGAGATCGAACTCGATACCTCTGTATGGCAGTCCAACGGTTTCTCACTAGGCTATCGCTGCTGACAGTTGACAATGACAATTACATAGCAAGAAACAAATTTTGAACCAGCTAAGCTAGAATGCTTGTATCAGGATCGAGTTCATATCGGTAGTGTGTGGAAAATTCAAGCAGACGAATTCGCCGGCAATTTTGAGCAGACGACTTGATTAGTGCTGTCATAAAAGCAATTATCTAAGTGGTCTACAATCGTGAAATGCTTGCGAGAAAGCGATCCATTACGTTCAGGCTGAACTAATCAATAGACAGTGAAAATGTTTGCTTATAAATAATTCATTAAATACATTTCCGTTTCCTACTGTTACACAAATAACTACGTAATATTTTTTAAGATGGGTGTGGTGTTCGCTCGATGAGTATTGTTTGAAAACAACGTTGTTTTATAAATTACAGGCACGATAAACGTTTTTAGACTTCCGCGATTTGTACGCATAGGTACTTAACACATCTATACTAATATTATAACAAGTGAGAATCGGAAATGAATTGCCGTAAATCTTAGAGTTCGAGAAAATGGTTCAAGTAATATTCAAAGGTCACGTGATACCACGTGACCTTGAGGTCAGAGGTCAAAGTCATCTTAGAGTTCGAGAAAATGGTTCAAGTAATATTCAAAGGTCACGTGATACCACGTGACCTTGAGGTCAGAGGTCAAAGGTCATACACACAGCGACTAACTATATATACAAGCACCCGACATCAACCGTCGGGCCGCGGCCCGCCAGGCACGATCAACCAGCCTGGTCGGAGGATCCTCCCTTTGTGTTGGAGGGACATCACACTCCGTTCCTCCACAGTCATCTTAGAGTTCGAGAAAATGGTTCAAGTAATATGCAAAGGTCCCGTGATACCACGTGACCTTGAGATCAGAGGTCAGAGGTCAGAGGTCAAAGGTCAGAGGTCAAAGGTCATAGTCATTTCGGGGTATATCGACTATGCTGAGTTGAATGGCGTTGACCGCGAGTCTCTTGCTCTTACGGTTCTTGCGTTGAAAGTTGTATAACAGACGGACGGACGGACAAAGCTGTTGTATAAGAGATTTTCGAACTCTAAAAAGGAAAGTTTATATATTTGTTTGTAAGGCTTCAGATCAAAAACAACTCAACCGGTTTTAAAAATTCTTTCTCTATTAGAAAGCTATATTAGATATCACAGAGTAACATAGGCTATAATATATATTTTAAAAAAGTACTGTTGCTAATACACGCGGGCATAATCTAATCTATACTAATATTATAAAGCTGAAGAGTTTGTTTGTTTGAACACACTAATCTCAGGAACTACTGCTTCGAATTGAAAAATTCTTTTAATATTGGATAGCCTATTTATCGAGGAAGGCCATATAATATCACGCTACGATCCACGGGGGCGACGCAGTAACCATAAACGCAAGTGAAACCGCGGGCACATCTAGTACTTAATATAATATTAGACAATGTGTCTTTATTCAACGATGTCTTATTTAAAGGTAATAAATATTTATTGCTCGACGTTATGACCAACTTGCATCAATCGTGGTCACGAGTTGGATAGATAGTGTGTAAAAGTCCTCCAGACCGAATTTCGGTCATGGCGGCCAATCTTAACGGAGACTGGCCATCTGCGCAGGAGATGTTATAGTGCACGAGCCTGTGTGCAAACAAAAGTGCACTCTCTGTTCCCTAACTCTCATGATCCGATGGGACGGTAATCCGACACGACCGGCGAGACATCAGGCGCAGGACCAACGGCTTTACGTGTATTCCGAGGCATGGAGGTGTCTAACACCGCCAACTTCCTAACTCCGAGCTCGTATTAAGATTTCTTAACAGAAAAACCCAATAACTTTTTGTTGGCCCGACCCGGGATTCGAACCCGAGACCTCATGCACAGCAGTCGCATTCACTACCGCTGCGCCACGGAGGACTGCACACGTAGTGATTTAACTGGTTGTCACGCCATTGCCAGCGTCGAGTGTTGTCGGTTCAATCTGCTCACGAGACAATAATTAGTGTAATCCACAGATGATTCAGTCTGGATGTTCTTCGTGTCCGTTGTTTGAATGTTTGTAAAGTCCTCCGCGACACAGGAGTTATTCAATTAGTGCGGTAGTTGCTTTTTCTAGGGCACTACTGAACCGAATATGATGTACCATTGCTTAGATATTAACTTTAACCCTAGCTACCAAACTGTATCACAGAGGTTCCCAGGCTTCTTTTCTCATAGACCATTCTTTAAAAATTTAGCAGGTTTTTTGTTTTTTGGCGAGCTGACCTGTTTTTTAGAAATTCTCTACCGAAAAATCGGTAGGTTCGAGACCACTGGTACTGAATATGGAATATGCAAGTTTTTAGTAGTAACAGTCGCTGAGCTTCTTAAAATATTATCTGCCTGCATTCGTCGTTGTGTGTGTCGTTATTTCGACATTTCGGGTACTTTGAAATAACGACGCTGGAACATTGAGACAACTACCATCTTAGTCTCCACGTGACCATGGCTGCTGAAAAGCAACCGAAAGGTCGGGAAAAGTGTAAACTTAAATATAAATAGTTTTAATAAATTAATTAGCTTAAAAATTAGTAAAGTTCAATAGTATCTAGTAGTAGTGTGGCACTTTCAACATTTTGTAATAAAGTGTAAAATAAATAACGCGATAAAATCCGTATATAGTAGTTTAATTTCAATTAATTTGATCTCTTTAAATATATTTTGCTGTGCAATTAGTATTTTTGGTGGAACAAAGGCAAAAAATTGAGTTAGGTACAGTTAAATACTACCCTATAAATTGGCATAAGTTTGTGCAGCCGATGGCAAGTTCCACGTACGGTGGGTATGTTGATTTAAGAATTTATTTGCTGTAACACAATATTAGAATGTGCGCAGAAACGTCAGGTTTCATGTGAAACCTAAAATATAGTTGGCAAAATATGAATGTAACACTATCTACTCTTTCAAAGATAAATTGGCGTGTCTATGTTTGAATAACTATCAATATTAGTAGAATGCATTGTAATATATCAACTTTTATGTACATATCCTATTTGCAAAAGATAATTCCCACATTGCGAATAATTTCGGTTTCGCAGCGTACTTTACAAACACTCATCATCTCAGCCGAAAGACGTCCACTGCTGGACAAAGGCCTCCCCCAAGGTTTTCCACACAGACCGGTCTTGGGCCACCCGCATCCAACCGCTTCCCGCGACCCTTACCAGGTCGACGGTCCACCTTGTGGGGGGTCTACCCCTGCTGCGTGTTCCGGTGCGTGGCCGCCACTGTAGAACCTTTCCGCCCCAACGGCCATCGGTTCTGCATGCTATATGCCCTGCCCACTGCTACTTCATCTTGGCTATCCGGAGAGCTATGTCGGCAACTTTAGTTTTCCTGCGGATCTCCTCATTTCTGATTCGATCCCGCAGGGATCATCGTACGACTCCCGACTCGTAGTCACACCACATTATCACACCAGTATGACAAACGGTAATTTTTTTCTTGTTTGTCACACAAACACTCACCAGACATAAACATAAAACGACTATTTGTGGATCACACAATTTTTGTCCCGTGTGGTATTCGAACCCACAACATTCGGCGCAGTGGTAGCGAGGTGCTCACTTATACAGCAGCATCTGTGCCATCCACCACCAGTAACTTCACGAAACTTTGACCCGATTCCTTTACCAATAATCGAGTCGTTTTCCCTACGAACAATTCATTTTTGATACATATTCTATCAAAAATATGTTAGCAGCGATAGCTCAGTGGGGAGACCAACAGACTGCAATGCAGAGGGTCTCGGGTTCGAACCTGCGTCGCGCACCTCTGACTTTCGGAAGTTACGAGTATACGACTTTTCGAAATTATGTGCGTATTGATTCGGTGCCTCGGAGAGCACGTTAAGCCGTCGGTTCCGGCTGCCATGAACATCTATGGCAGTCGTTATTGGTAAGTCAGTGCCCTATAATATCCTGACACTGGTTTAGCCTTAGGGTATCGTTGCGGAGGTCAGGTGGCAGCCGCTCCGTGTAAAAACTGATATCCAGTCAAATCCGGTTAGACCAGAAAAGCCGACCCCCAAGTGACTTGGGAATAATAAAGGCTAGCGAGAAGATTCTATGAAAAATATGTCTGTATTTAACTGCCTAAAGCCAAAACGAATCTTTTCTTGATACAGGAACTGCGCCTAACTCTTAAACTGTTTCGTTCATAAGTGTTACTTTGTGATCTAAATGAATAACCTCTGGTTTCTAAATTGAGAATTACATGGTGAGAACCTAAACTCTACTTGGGTAAGGGACTACTTAAACATTATTTTTTGTTCCTGTTAAAAGTTTGCCTATATATGTATGTATGTACTTAAGACTGCGCCGAGCGTAAGACAGATAATGACAGAGCTCGTGCGGCGCATATTCAAATCGGCGCGCGGCCGCCATAGTCAAATTGTAAGGAGGATTTGAAGTGCTTTTTTGATAAATATGTATCTTTATTGTCAACCAATAACTTAAATATTTGGGACGGACAAACTGTAATATAACTATTTATGTTTCGTTTAAGCTGTAAAATAGGATAGATCTCTATTGTTATAATCTAAAAATCACGTAACACGAGCTTACATTTTTGCATATTTCGTGCAAATTTACGTAATTTTGTAGGCAAACAAATATCAATTATTTAAGTTTTTTACACGGAGTAATTGTAAACACATTCATTGTTATGGTGAATGTATATTTTATATTTGTATTAAACAAAGTGTTGATTTTATTCACTTAACTGTGACCGCCTGTTTTGGCACAATTCGCTCGGCGCAGTCTTAAGTAAATGCTCAGTTGATAGCGGTTTGAATTAAATTCTGTAAAATATATTTGAGAATAAGCAGTTGAGATCTGTGCCTTTTCTCAATTCGGAAACCAGGGCTAAATGAATCAATCTACATATAATCTTATAATAATGAATCCCTGTTTCCCTTAGTCACGCCATCACTTGAGAACGACTTCACTGATTTAATTACCTTATTCTTACGGATAACAAAGTTAGAAAAATTGCGCAAAAAATATATTTAAATACATAATTTCAGAAAACTTAAAACAACTATTTAAACCTCAGGGGGTTGACAGTTCGTCTAAGACAGAACAACGTCTGTTGGGTCAACTAACTAGTGATGAAATTAAACTGCTATATACGGATTTTATCGCGTTGTTTATTTGACACTTTATTACAAAATTTTGAAAATTGTTTCACTACTACTACTATTAAACTTTACTAATTTTTAAGCTAATTCTCCCCGTGACCATGGCTGCTGAAAAGCAACCGAAACGTCGGGGAAAGTGTAAAAGTAAATTAAATCTAAATAGTTTAATAATAATTTAATTAGCTTAAAAATTAGTAAAGTTTAATAGTAGTAGTAGTGAAACAATTTTCAAAATTTTGTAATAAAGTGTCAAATAAACAACGCGATAAAATCCGTATATAGCAGTTTAATTTCAATGAATAATATTCGCGTAAATAGAAGACAATATTAACTAGTGATGGATTAATAAAACAACATGATAAGTTTTCTTCATCATTTTAAATCTGTGACTAATTATTTTCAATCTAGTTTCATTCGACATGCATTTATTACCTTTATTTTTCTTTTTAGCAAAAGAGGAATATTTATATTTAGTCTGCCTCTTTACCAACTTAACAACAAAAAACTTATAACCACACTTTTCACAAGTATACCGTTTACCAACCTCACTTAATTCACCAATACAGTCGTAATTTTGTAAACTTCTATTTTTACAAAAAGAAAAACATATGTCGCATAGTTTCATGGTTGTTGTTTTAATTGTGTACGGCTCTTCGACGCCATTTTCTTCATGTTTCCCGCCAAAATCTTTTCTAGTGATGTCTTTAGGTTCGCTTTTTAGTCTGTTTTCCGATTTCCAATGTGTTGCCAGTTTATGATGTAACAAATTGCTACGGTCACCTGATATATATTTGTTACATATTTTACATAGAATAATTCTACTATTTTTAATTATCATGTGACTCGATTCGTGTATAATTGTTTCATACCTGGAAATATAGTTTTTATTAGACATACAGTTTTAAAAGTACATAATAATATGTTTTAGATAATTCATTATAATCATGAGTCATGAGTGTATATTCTTGAAAGTTAAGCCGAATATATTGCACCCACATTTTCGTCGTTAGTTTAAGTCATGCATAATACAAATTTAATAAATTAATTTACTATTTGCCCAACCGAAATATCGAAGCTGAATCGTCACAATAAAGCACTTGTTGAACCAGTGACAAAAAGTAAACCGTTACGCATCGCTGTTATTGGGAATCCAGTTTATATTAATTAACTAGGTCTAATTCCTGTGTTGCTGACGAGTTTACAAACGTTCAAACAACGTACACAAAGAACATCCAGACTAACAACAACTATTTGTAGTAAAATGTTTGTCCCGTTTTTTTTTTATGTTATCGGAAGCAAACGAGCAGACGGATCGCCTGATGGTAAGCGATTACCGCCTCCTATGGACACTCGCAACACTAAAGGAGTTACAAGCGCGTTGCCAGCCTTTTAAATTTCCCTCACCCCCAGGAGGGGGTTAGGGGGGGGGAAAGGGTTGGGCCTCCGGTAACCTCACTCACACGACGAAATACAAAGCAAGCGCTATTTCACGCCGGTTTACTGTGAGGCCGTGGTATCACTCCGGTCGAGCCGGCGAAGCGTGGCTCTTCCACAAGAGCCACGATGAGGATCGAACCCATAATACTCGGCATATTAGCAATGGCGAAGGCACCACGCAACATCGGCATCTGCGCCATCCGCCATTTGTAACTTCACTAACTCATAACCTTTGACGTTCATAAGTGTTACTTTGTGACCTAAATGAATAAATTATTTTTGACTTAAACATATCGCACCCTTAATAAAACAGCGACTTAACTCGAAATTTGAAAGTAAGGCAATTTTAACTCTAATTGTATATGTTAAATTCTAATATTATATTTGTGCTAAATCTATGCAATAGAGTTCAAATTTGTTTAATCCAAAATACTGAGATAAGTCTCTGTTTTATTAAGGATGTCATCATCACATGTAAAGTAAAATATAGTTGCAATTTATCTCTGCTTATTGCTTCTAGAATACACAGCTATGATGATATGTATATAACAAGACTGGTTAAGATAGGGACATATGTATATAAGGATTTTTATTGGACTTTTCACACTGCAAAGAGGCACATGCCCAGCAGTGGGATTGTTTATTTACTGCATTGAACTATATGGTACCACAAGCACAGCAACTCTGAACAATATTTATATTCCATACAAGTGTAATGCCCAGACTGCACCTATCTCAGTCTTACTTTCGATTCTGGTGCAATGATTAGCATAACGAATTTTATCACATTATGTACATAATGCAAGTGAGAGTGTCGACACAAAAGATCCCACTGGGTCGAAGTGTCGCCGGTCTGCACTGACTGGCCCCCCACATATGATACAAGATGTACATAATACTGTATATTATTAAACTTGTGGGTATTTTATGCTTTTCTTCTTCTCCCTAGCCTTTATTATTCCCAAGTCACTTGAGGTCGGCTTTTCTGGTCTAACCGGATTTGACTGGATATCAGTTTTTACACGGAGCGGCTGCCACCTGACCTCCGCAACCCAAAGGCTAACGATACCCTGAGGTTAGACCAGTGTCAGGATATTATAGGGCACTGACTTCCCAATAACGACTGCCATAGATGTTCATGGCAGCCGGGACCGACGGTTTAACGTGCTCTCCGAGGCACGGAGCAAGCGATAATTGTCAATCAACACGAAAATAATTTCGAAAAGTTATATAACTACCGAAAGTCAGAGGTGCGCGACGTGGGTTCGAACCCATGGTCCACTGCATTGCAGTCTATTGGTCTCCCCACTGAGCTATCGCTGCTTGCTTGTATTTTAAGCTTTTATGATATGAAATTACTGAGAAATTAAACTATTTCAATACACTCCATAAATTTGTTTCACAAAATGATTAAGCCAATTTTTTTGCTTCTTTGCTTATATAAAGACCCTTCACAAAATTTTCCCCTTATACAATCCCTTATATACAGACATCAACCAGTTACAAATATAATATAAGATAGGTGAGAGTAAGCTTATTAGGTGTTTAAAGATGTTCCTTGATTAACCAGTCAATTTGTATATACTACTCACCTACTAGGAAACCGTTGTCCACACTTCTTACATCTAAATACTCCGGGTTTCATAAGCTCATTATAATGTACACTTCTAGAATACTCCACCTCCCATATCGGAGGAAACAACTCTACTTGTACCTGACAATCCGTTGTCAGATCACTTAGCAACTGATCACAATTCAATGTAATAATATCCTCTTCAAACATCAACCGACTCTTCAACGATAACCCTCCATTAGGCAAGTTTGTAGACTCCTGTGGAGCCATTTCACATTCTCTTCTCTGATTGGTACAGGGTGACGATAATGGCTCTTTTTTTATTATAGATATTAAATCAGATTCATACGTCCCATCTTCCGGACTGTTAAAGTTTCTATTGACTAGATTAGTTTGTGATATAAGTTCTGATAATGTGTGCTTCTTGGACTGATGTCTTGTGAGATCCTTGGTTGATGTGAAGTGGTGTAAGCAGATTTCACATTGGTATATAGTTTGGTTGAGCAAAGGTATTATTATGTGTCTTACATTGTGAATTAAGCTTGAGTATCTGGAATAAAAGAATTTGTTATTAATACTTATTTAAAATATATTATTTTATTACTAGATTTTGCTCGCGGATATGCTCTTATTTTTCTGGATGAAAGGTATCCCATGTTTTTTTGACAACGTGTAGGCTAAATTTCATGATGATTGGTCAAGTAGTTAAGGCGTAACAAACAAACTCACATTCGCATTTATAATATTAGTAAGGATGTTTTTTTAAACAGCACTTCGCCCTCGTACTCTTACCTAAAATATACATACCAAAATATAGGTGTAATACACCTCTATCTACATTTCGAGTAATTACAGGAGTAAATAGTTCAGGAGTGAACGGTTCTTAGGTCGTCAGTATTTAGACGTCGTTAGTATTGTGTGTCGAAATACCGACGGTGCTAATATAAATAATAATGACCAAGTGAGGGTAGTTGCCGAAACCCGCACTTCAGGAAGGCGCCGCTAAGCTCACACCAGTCAACCCGTGACCACGATCGATGCAAGTTGGTCGAAACGTCGGGAAATCAATACGTATTTATTACCTTTTAAATACTTTATCGCGAGTAAGACCCGTTAACTAGCAAAAATTCAAAAATTTTATTCAATATAAATTTATTCAGAATAGGTTACAAGGTAACACTTATGAATGTCAAAGTTACACAATATTTTTCTGTGAATTTACATTTCCTGCCACGTTCAGCAAAGCAAGGGTGTAGGGCTCATGAGAAGAACGGGCAAGAAACTCATGGCCACTCTTTTATTCGCCAAGTTTTTGTTTACAAATCATAAGAGCTGTAAGGTGCTGCAACCATTTCTCCATGAACTACAACTGAACATACTCAAGCATTTAATAAAATTTGATGGTAGCCTCTAAAGCAGCAGTATGGTAAATAGGAGCATTCACTTAAATGTACATAAATAATCAAGACAAGCCATTATAGTCCATAGTTTAATATAAATAAATAGCATTGTATTAAGTACGTAAAAATAAACGGTTATATCACCTATTCTTTGAGACTCGGTCACACAATTCACACGGTTGACTGCTAGGCACACAGAGGCTCTTATAAGAGTTAGGGTCCTCATCACAGCTTCCATCCATCTTTATCAACTTCAAAGGTATGTCATCTTCATCTTCCGTAGGAGTAGAACTTTTCTTCTTCTTATGCCTCATATTTATTCTGGAAAAAAATTAAACAAGATTAATATTACTCAGTATGATTAATAGTGGGAGACCATTGGACTGCCACGCAGAGGTCTCGAGTTCGACCCCAGAGCATACTATTGTCATTGGAACGGGCACCTACTAAGGTAAGGTTTTGTCTGAAATTAATCTACACTCATATTATATAGCTGAAGAGTTTGTTTGTTTATTTGTTTAAAGAGTTTGTTTGTTTGTTTGAACTCACTTATCTCAGGAACTACTGGTTCGAATTGAAATATTATTTTTGTGTTGGATAACCTATTTATCTAGGAAGGTTATAGGCTATATAACATAACGCTACCAACCACGGGAGCGTCGCAGTAATTATAAACGCGGGTGAAACCGCAGGCACAGCTAGTGAAATATATTTATTTATATTTCATAATAACAATGTGTACCAGGGATAGCCTAGTGAGAGACCGTTGTGCTACCATGCACAGGTTTTGAGTTTGATCTCAACTCACGCACCTTTACACAATTATGCGCATATTTATTAGTTAATGATTAGGTACTTGCATTAACGGTGAAAGAGAACATGTGAGGAACCTGCATGTCTGAGAGTTTATCATAATATTCTCAAAGATATGTGAAGTCTATCAACCCATTGTGGGTCAGTAAGGTCGACTATAACCTAACCTTGCTCACGCAGTCATGCGTGCCCAGCAGTGAGGCAATTTCTATACAGGGCTGATATTATTTTTTATTATGTTCCGAACCTGGCAGACAAGCTCGGGACACACCAGATGGTAGGCATTTACCAAAAATTAAGACAGACCACATATGTCTATAAGCGCTAGTGCTAAACTTCATAGTGCGTAAGTATGCACATGCCCTCCAATTGTATCAATGGTAGAACTGAACCTACCCAAAAATATTGTCAATAACTTTAGCAAATAGAAATATATGTAAATTTTCGTCTACTATTCTAAAGAAAATTATGGTTATTTAACATATTCATATTTGTAAATCATACCTGATAATTGTAAGAGCAATATATTTCTGAAAACCTGTCAATTATCACCCAGATACAGGCATTGAACCACACAATTAACCATAAATATAAGCACAAACTGTCATGAGAACAATCCGGCAGCCATGAAAACAAAGATGAATATCATTTGTGTACGTAAATTTTCTGATCAAAGTTCAACGTACTAGTGTAACTAAAATTCATAAATATATCTTTTTAGCTCAGCTGTAAAAATATAATGCTTATATTACATTTTTATAACCTACTTTATCATTTAAAATATTATATTACAGCAATAATATATTTTTATTGTGTTTGTATTATGCAATTACGTAATAAAAATGTAAATAGGTCAAGAAATTAAATACATAGCTTCATTGCACAAACATATTGTTTCAATCTTACATAGATGGTTCACGAAGATGACATTGGGGACAAAACATGGTTGTAGTCTCAGGTTCATACATAGCTTAAACCATGTGCAAGTCGGAATCATTCTCACTAATTCCAACTAGTGATGCTTTTAGCTAACTATTTCCATGTACCTTGTTACTGGAACTAGTGAGAAAATCTTTTAGGGTATTCTTAATAGTATTAGATAATTAATTTTCTCAGTAGTGTCATGAAAAATCTCAATTTAAACTAACAAGAATTGTTTTTGTTGTGCCACCTAAAAACTTTGACCTTACCAAATATACATTGGTACATTGGTTGAATGTTATACATTGAAATTAAAACTAGTATATACAGATTTTGTCACATTGTTTATATTAGAACACTTTTACATAATATTAAACTATACCACTACTGTTATTGAGCTCTACTACAATTTAAGCTATTTAAATTAATTAAAACTTATTATATTTAAGTTTATACTTTGCCCTGACATTTCAGTTGCTTTAGAACAGGTTGGTCAGAGGGAGACTCAAGACTTTATCTTATCTTATGTGGGGGCCAGTCAGTGCAGACCAGCGATACTTCGACCCAGTGGGATCTTCTGTGTCGACACTCTCCCAATAACAACTGTTCATGGCAGCTGAAACCGACAGCTTAACGTGCTCTCCGAGGCACGGAGCAGGCTTTAATAGTCAATCAATACACACATGATTTTGAAAGACAAGACTTCCGAAAGTCAGTCGTGCACAACGTGGTTTTGAACCCGAGACCCTCTGCATTGCAGTCTGTTGATCTCCCCACTGAGCTATCGCTGCTCGACTCAAGACCTTAATGCAACTACATCGTGAATAATCAGACAGTTAATTAATATAAGTCCTGATGAAATAGGGCATGCTAGGTCTTTGGACATGCTTGATCAACAATATATAATAGTTTATAATATTCAATCTAGGACAGGCATGCATTCAGTATGTTTTGGTGAGCTCACTCACAACACATATACTGTTAAGAAAATTGAGTATATCATGCTTACTTTATTCTGAACCCTCAAACTCTTGAATAGCATGTGGGACAGAAGAGTGCCTAATCTTCTGCTCCACAGGTTATTATTATATTTATCTACATTGTAAGCATAATTATACCCTTTCTCCTATGTACTATAACAGGTGTCAGGATACTTAAGAATACCCCATACAAGCTTTCGTGTTTGCGTTTATATCACGATTCTACCTATGTTAATCGCTAAGCAAAATACCAGTTGTCCACGCCAAATTAGCCGTTACTTGTCTGTAATATTTTTCGACAGGCCGTAGTTTGTCTGTTTTTACACAGACACACTACATTTAACAGCTATATCTAGCAGCTACGGTTTACGCTTACCATCAGGTCTGCCATCAAAGACAATAAGAAATAAAATCTGTATACGTTATTCATATCGCATTTACAGAGAGAAAATACTTCGTAGGGGGTCGTATCGAAACAGAACCACATCAATTGAATTATTTCTATATAACTATAACTGCGCACAGCACGATATTAACGATAGTATTCTATAAAATCTTATTAAGGTTGATAAAATATATAACTGTACTTACTTTTTAATTATATAGAACTTATAAATAAATAATTATCATTATAACAAACAGAAATAACACATAGGTATTTTAACAAATAATTCTAATTTAAATCAACAAGCTCATTTTATTAAAATAAGCGGGAATTCTATGTAAAGCGTAGTTGAGCTACAATTTGGATCTATCATATTTTTTATATTTTCTGACGTTTCGACACGCAGACGTTGAATGAAAAATGAATGAATGAAATGATATAATATGGCACAGGTAAAAAGATTGAATGCCACGTGTGTTTCATGTGGGGAAAATAAAAACTGTATATTTTCAGTACAAAAGTTATCTAGCGCTGTAGACACTAGCGCCACATCTGTACATGTTTTTTTGCTGCCACGCTTTTTGTTAACCACGTTTTTACATTCGATTGATTGAATGATAGAATGAAAATGGATCTTGTAAGCAAAGACGTAAGATTATTTAACATATTTGCCATTATAAAAAACTGTAAAATTATTTAGTATTTAACTATTTACCACACTTTGCAAACTTAAGTCTTTTTCTCCCTTAGCCTTTATTATTCCCAAGTCACTTGGGGTCGGCTTTTCTAGTCAAACCGGAATTGACTGGATATCAGTTTTTACACGGAGCGGCTGCCACCTGACCTCCGCAACCCGAAGGCTAACGATACCCTAAAGCTAGACCAGTGTCAAGATATTAGAGGGAACTGACTTTCCCAATAACGACTGCCATAGATGTTCGTGGCAGCCGGGACCGAGAACTTAACGTGCTCTCCGAGGCACGGAGCAGGCGATAATTGTCAATCAATACGCACATAATTTCGAAAAGTCATATAACTTCCGAAAGTCAGAGGTGCGCGACGTGGGTTCGAATCCGAGACCCTCTGCATTGCAGTCTGTTGGTCTCCCCACTGAGCTATCGCTGCAAACTTAAGTGCGATTAATTTTATTCTTCTATTTAAGTTAACAACATATCTATATTTTAAATTTTGTAAATTTTTTTTTTCCTTCGTGTGCGTTGTTGCATAGTACCGGTTACAGGAATAGTCCCGCTAAAATTGCCTGATAAACCTCTATACATTGGCTAAGGAAGACCTTATGTTCCTTATACGAACTTTTACAGAACTAACCGAATTAGTGAACTAACTAAACGCAAATATCAAAACAATTTATTTTAACAGCTGTCAAACAAAGTCACGTCAACTAGTCTTGAAACGATAACGATTCAGAATTTTGCTAACATTTTAATTAAAATCATACCTAATTACGAAAGAACTATTAGATATAATGGTACCGTCTCAATTTTAAAAATACGTGTAATGTCCGGTCAAACTAAAATTTAAGCTAATAATTTTATTTTCAGGAGCTAAAGAGCTTCGCAGAGGAAGGCTTTGATCCCAAGATCTGGATTAACAAGGCTTGGAGGTCTAACGGCAATCAGGAAAAAGAGGTAATCAGTGTTTTCCAGTTGGAAAATTTGGTAATTAACTATTTAATACGCACATAACTTCAAGAAGTCAGAGATGCGCGCGCCTTGGAATCGAACTCGACACCTCTGCGTAGCAGTCCAACGGTTTCCCACTAGGCTATCGTTGCCACATAATACGAATATATTTACAAAAAAAATATTATATACGTATATTTATCCATTGTCTACAACCCATAGCTGCTGTGTGTAGTTGTTACAGTTATTTATTGCAATATAATGTGAAAAGTAAAAATTTGTTAAATCTTATATTATATATTGTTAATAGGGTACTGACTTCCCAATAACAACTGCCATCGATGTTCATGGTGGTCGGGACCGACAGCTTAACATGCCCTCTGAGGCACGGAGCAGGCGATAATTGTCAATCAACATCAACATGTGTAGCAGGATTATCACTAATTTAGCTAGAGAATATTGCTCTAGAACAGTTTGAAGTAGAAGACCATGTCCAACTGTTAATTTGTTCCAACATTTGATTTTTATTCATCAACATTGTCTTATCACTGTGTGATATTATTATTGTTTCTTTCCAGATATTTGTGGCTAATACGGTGACAAGACTCCAGCTATACATGAAACAACTTACCAATTCACTGGATGAAACAACTACACAGGTAAACATTTAGCTGAAATAGCAATCAATCAACATAACATAAGCAAGCCTACGATAAGATTGTGGTGTATTATGCCTTCATTTGCCTAGCTACCGTTAACCATTTAAACGCCACATTAAAAAAGCAAAAGAGTGCTCACAGCGCCGAGCTATCATTTCATCCTTTAATACCTACATTGTTTTTGTGATGTTATGTTAATATGGATGAAATAAATAGTAAGCAGTTCGCATAATATAAACGGGTTGAGTCTAGCTACATAATAAGCAAAAGAAATAAGAAATACAATACATTTTTATAAGATTTATTAGCATTTAAATTCTGTCATGTATTATATTGTCTTCTGGTTACGCGAATGTTATTCATTGAAATTAAACTACTATGTATATGGGTTTTATCGCGTTATTTATTTTACACTTTATTACAAAATTTTGAAACTGTCACATTATGAAAATACTATTGTATATATATATATAAATACTTTACTAATTTTTAAGCTAATTAATTTCTTAAAACTATTTATATTTAAGTTTACACTTTCCCCGATGTTTCGGTTGCTTTTCAGCAGCCATGCTCACGAGGAGACTAAGATGGTAGTTGTCTCAGTGTTCTAGTGTCGTTATTTCAAATTACCCAAACATAATTTAATTATTGGTGTGCGGGACAGCAGCGCCACTGGCGGAGACCATAGGAACTAACGCGAATAATTATTAACGTTGTAAATAGTATTAAGATATTGATAAGTTATATGTTTTATATTTTTTAATATTAGAATACGTTATAACAAATGTAAATATGTATAGTTTGTAAGGATTTCATGTGAGATTACACAATTTTTTGACAAAAACTATAAGCGGTTCTCGCTATGGTAAAGAATCGTTGTACTTAAGCTTGTGACACAAAATGTAAATAGATTCTGATTGGTTATAATTTCTTAAGTTCTAATTGGTTGTCCAATTAGAAAGCTTGTATTTTTTAATGAGAATGCGTATAAAAGAGGGTGGCAAAATGTATGTCGACACAGTCCACCGCCAACAGTACAACAGTGAACAATCAAGAATAAAGGAACAACAAGAAAACTTCAGACTTTCATTATTCACCATACCAGCCATTTAATGTACACTAACCAGTACATTAAATGGTCCTTCGAGCCGGATTCCAGTGAAGACTGAAAACTGAAGTACGAAGATAGAACAAATCTGAAGACTACAAGTTTGCAAGCAAGTTAGAAGCTCAAGCCATCAGGAAATCGAAGAATAGAACATGCCAGTGACACGCTCTGAAGGAAGAGGACGCAAGACGGTCTCGGACCAAACTCCCTCGTCGTCTGAGGATACGAGCACCTCAACGACAGGGATTACGACCGAAGCAAGTTCGGCCTTTACAGCGACGGACGCTACCGTCACAACAGATAGCAACGCCGCATCTGTCGCCGCGACGCTAGCGCCCTTAGTCGGACTCACCTCGGGAATTAAAGCGCCCTCCGATGCCGCACCTTCAGTAGCACGCTCCACAGCGACGACGCTGCCGATCGACGCTGTATTTATGAAGCCACCTGGTACGAGGGGAGCCGAACCCCCCCTCACCTGCCCCGAAGTCCTGATGCGAAGTGAAACTACGACTGTCAAGAGAAGATTGAAGAACACCGGTGGCCTGCCAGAGCCGTGCAGACCACAAGGCCCTTCCGCACCCAGCAAGAAGGGGTCAAGTGGAAGGTCCTCCGCAAGTCGAGTCAAGGCACAGAAGATAGCAAAGGCACGGGAAGAGCTGCTTCGACTGCAAGTGGAGTTAGCCACCGCTCGCCTTAACGCCTTAATAACAGAAGACTCCGATGAAGATGAAATACCAGAAGACGTCTCCGTTTGCACCGAACGCAACGAACGAGTCGACAACTGGTTAGAAAAGCAGAATCCCCAACCCATACTGGCAATCACCAACGAGCCGCACCTGTCAGAAGATCTGCCGAACAAAAGAACAACAGACGAGCACTGTCAGCCGGCAACCACAATGCAACGAACACCGGCGGGAGTAACAGAAGAGCACCGTCAATCACCGCCTACAACATCAGCGGGAGCTCAAGACTTCAAGACGCTAGCTGAAGCCATCACACTCGCCGTTAGATCGGGTCAACGCCCCAAGTTCATTGACCTACCCGTGTTCAGTGGACTGCATCAAGAGTGGTTACCTTTTCGCGCCGCCTATTATGAAACTGAAGAAATGTATACCGGCGTTGAAAATACGAACAGGTTGAGAAGAAACCTCAAGGGGAAAGCGAAAGAAGCAGTCGAGGGACTACTCATCACAAACGGTCACCCATCCGAGATCATGAAGACCCTCGAAAACCGTTTTGGAAGACCAGAAGCGATCGCGATGATGCAAATGGAAGCGCTACGAGGATTGCCGCGCCTCACCGAGTCGCCACGCGACATCTGCATCTACGCCACGAAGATCTCAAACATAGTGGCAACTCTGAAAACTTTGAAATGTGTTAACTACATGTACAATCCAGAAGTAAGCAAGACCATAGTTGACAAGTTAACACCCACGCTACGCTACAGATTCTTCGACTTCTCCGCTGCCGAGCCGAAAGAAGATCCAGATCTTATCAAGCTAGAGAAGTTTATGAGAAGAGAGGCGACGCTATGCAGCCCTTACGCGTTACCCGAACAAACACCGACTCAGCCATCATTCGTCACACCGAGAAGGCCGCAGAAGGTCCACAATGTTACAGAGAAGCCGTATACGCCGAAATGTCCAGCCTGTGAAGAGATGGGGCACGCGGCGAATGAGTGTGGACGCTTCAAGGAAATGACTGAGAACGAACGTTGGGACATAGCCAAGTTGAAACGCCTATGCTTCCGATGCCTAAAGTTTAGGAACAGCGTGCATCGTTGTCAGACTAAGCAGTGCGGGATAGACGACTGTAAGAAACCTCATCACAAGCTGCTACATTACGTTAAGAATGCCGAGAAGACAGAACCGGAGGCAACAGAAGTCATCACCTCTACATGGACCTTGAGAAGGAAGGCATTCTTGAAGATTATGCCGATACAGGTGGAAGGCGCAAGCGGACCGATCGACACCTACGCACTAATGGACGACGGTTCAACGGTCACCCTGATAGATGAACACCTGGCTCAGCAGATAGGAGCTAAGGGACCCGTTGACCCACTTAGAATCCAGACAATCAGTGACGTCAAGACATCGGAAGTGGCTTCAAGAAGAGTAACGTTTACACTAAAAAGTCACAACGGTTTCGCCGGCAAGATACAAGCGCGCACAGTAAGAAATCTTCAAGTGTCATACCAAAGTGTCTTAAGGGAACATCTGAAAGGGTGCAAACATCTACGTGAAATTGAAGATCAACTAACATATGATAACGTGAAGCCAAGGGTTCTAATCGGTCAAGACAATTGGCATCTGCTGCTGGCGTCAAAAGTGAAAAAAGGAAGCAAAGATCAACCGGTGGCATCTCTTACGCCGCTAGGTTGGGTGCTTCATGGTAGCCTTACGAAACCCAAAGCATGCAGTACTGATTTCGTATCACACGTAATTGAAGAAAGTGAAGATCGCATTGAAAGCCTCGTTAAGCAGTACTTCGAGATGGACGCGATCTGGCTGAACCCCAGAAGACCCAAGTCGGATCCTGAAGAACAAGCCCTTCGCATACTAGAGAATAACACCAGGAAGACAGAAGATGACAGGTACGAGACAAGTCTCCTGTGGCGTAAAGAAGATTACAGCTTACCCGATAACTATGGAAACTCCGTGAAACGACTGCACAATATAGAAAAGAAGCTGGACCGAGACGAAGAATTGAAAGCCAAGTACACAGAACAGATGACAGCTCTCATTAAGAAAGGGTACGCCGAACCTGCACCGCCGCAGGCGATACCCGGGAAGACGTGGTACTTACCACACTTCGCGGTTGTCAACCCTATGAAGCCGGAGAAGCTGAGAGTGGTACACGACGCTGCAGCCAAGACTAAAGGCGTATCACTCAACGACATGTTACTTAAGGGCCCAGATTTACTTCAGTCATTGCCGGGAGTCGTCATGAAGTTCCGACAACACGCGATAGCAGTTACAGCCGATATCAAGGAAATGTTCATGCAAGTTAAGCTGCGAGAACAAGATCGAGACGCACTCCGTTACCTGTGGCGCGGAGACAGGAGAGATGACAAGCCGCCCGAAGAATACAGGATGACGTCATTAATATTCGGCGCGTCAAGCTCCCCATCCACAGCGATCTATGTAAAAGATCTAAACGCGAAACAGTACGAAGCTACACATCCGGAAGCAGCGTTAGCAATAAGAAGTAAACACTACGTCGACGATTATCTAGACAGCTTTGAGACATTGGAAGATGCCATACGCATAGCAAAGGACGTACGAGATGTGCATAAACGAGCAAGCTTCGAGCTAAAACAGTGGAAGTCAAATTCACCCTCTCTACTGGCGACGTTAGGTGAACAAGAGCGAAAAGAAGACATCGAGCTGTACACATCAGGAGAAACGACGGAACGCGTGCTAGGAGTCATATGGAAGATCACTACCGACGAGCTGACCTTCAACCTCAACCTGACCAGGGTCGAACCGAAGCTGCTGGAGGGAGAGACACCGACGAAGAGAGAGGCTCTCAAGACCGTCATGTCTTTGTTCGACCCACTCGGCTTCGCATCCCCGGTGACCATCAAGGCGAAGCAATTACTTCAAGAAGTATGGCGCAGAGGAACGGACTGGGATGCCGAGATTGAAGAGGACCTGGCCGAAGAATGGAAAGTGTGGATGACCCATCTACAAAGACTCCGAGACGTGACCATACCGAGGAGATATCTTCACTACAGCGACGCGACAGAACTACAGCTTCACATATTCACCGACGCGAGCGAGTCTGCCTACTCAACAGTGCTGTATTGGCGCGCAGTGACACCGAATGGGGAGACAGCCGTATCCCTCATTATGGCTAAGGCAAAAGTGGCACCGTTGAAACTCACGTCAATACCCAGGCTAGAACTCCAGGCCGCAGTAATGGGCACAAGATTAGCCGAGGCGGTCACAGAAGCTCACGAGAGGAAGCCCGACAACAGAACGTTCTGGACAGACAGCAGGACGGTGCTGACATGGATAAAGACAGGCTCCAGATCATATAAGCCCTTCGTGGCACACCGTCTAGCTGCGATAGAGGAGAGCACGAAAGTGAACGAATGGCGTTGGGTGCCGACCAAGCTAAACGTAGCCGACGACGCCACCCGCGACGTTCCTATCGAGTTCAACAAACACCATAGATGGTACAAAGGTCCCGACTTCTTATACGAAGATGAAAACCTCTGGCCGACCGAGACACCAACCACGAAAACAGAAGAGGAATCATCAGAAGAAAAGGTACACCTCGTTCAAGTTCGAAGAAAAACAAAACTAAGTGAAAGCCTGCCGGAAGTGTCACGTTTCTCCGACTGGACACGCCTCCGTTTCGCCACAGCGAGGGATACAATTCCTTCAGTTGTGTCAACGTCCAACAGAAAAGGTCAATTATAGAAGAACCATCAGAAACAAGGAAGCGGACCCGATATGGAACCGATCGGGCGAAAAGAAAAAAGTGAAAAAGATAACCCCGTCAACCCGTAGTAATAAATTCATTCCGCTAACAGCAGATCTCATAAGAAGGGCAGAAGAACTTCTGATGCGTGCGTCACAAGAACAGGCGTTCGCAACTGAAATTGAAGAACTGAGATACGACAAGCCGGTCAACCGTGAAAGCCGTCTTCGACACCTGAGTATTGAACTGATCAACGGCGTTATCAAACTGAGAAGCCGCATCCGCGCCGTCAAAGAGGTGGGCGAACAGATTACGAGCCCTATGATACTGGACGGGAATCACGCGACAGTGAAGCTATAGATACGAGCAGTACACCGAGAGTTACATCACGCCGGTGTCGAGACAACAGTGAATGAGTGCAGACAACATTATTGGGTACTACGATTGCGCCCGATAACACGAACCGTGATAAGAGCGTGTTTGTTTTGCCGAATGAAAACGCAAACACCTCCATACCCGAGGACTGGGGACCTGCCAGCGTGTCGTTTAGCACACCACAAGCGACCATTCACTTACACCGGAATAGATTACTTCGGGCCCTTATCTGTAGCAGTGGGAAGGACGCGGCAAAAGAGATACGTAGCGATATTCACCTGTTTAACAACGCGCGCCGTACATTTAGAGATAGCGGGGTCATTAACCTCCGATTCTGCTATCATGGCATTAAGAAGGATGATCGCACGACGTGGATGCCCCACAGAGATATGGTCGGACAACGGGACCAATTTGAAGGCTGCGGACAAAGAGCTTCGAGAGGCGATCGCCGGAATGGAGCAGGAGGCATCAAAGAAAACCATCTCCTGGCGTTACATACCGCCCGGGGCCCCATTCATGGGCGGGGCATGGGAACGCCTAGTAAGGTCGGTCAAAACCGCGCTCACAGCTACACTACACGAGAAGTGTCCGACGGAGGAAGTTCTGACGACCCTGCTCAGCGAAGCCGAATACACCGTGAACAGCCGACCCCTCACGCACGTCTCCGTCAGCGCCGAAGACCCAGAAGCCCTCACCCCAAACCACTTCCTATTGGGTGGACAAGGGAGAGTGCCACTGCCAGGGACGTTCACCGACCGCGACGAGACCTCGAGATCGAAGTGGAGAGCAGCTCAGCGCCTAGCCGACGTTTTCTGGACTCGTTGGCTCCGAGAGTACCTGCCCGAGCTTCAACACCGGCGGGAGCCCCACGGACGTGGACCTGCTGTTAAGGTCAGCGACCTAGTGCAGGTTGTCGACCCCAATTCGCCACGAAACATATGGGTGCGAGGACGAGTGACGGCGACCTACCCTGGACCGGACGACGTGGTGAGGACAGTGGACATCCGGACAAAAGGCGGCATTCTACGTAGACCTGTACGCAAGCTGGTGGTACTCCCTGTGAACATGGACAACGCGCCCGCACCGACTGAAGATGCGAGACTTCGCACGGCGGGAGAGATGTGCGGGACAGCAGCGCCACTGGCGGAGACCATAGGAACTAACGCGAATAATTATTAACGTTGTAAATAGTATTAAGATATTGATAAGTTATATGTTTTATATTTTTTAATATTAGAATACGTTATAACAAATGTAAATATGTATAGTTTGTAAGGATTTCATGTGAGATTACACAGTTTTTTGACAAAAACTATAAGCGGTTCTCGCTATGGTAAAGAATCGTTGTACTTAAGCTTGTGACACAAAATGTAAATAGATTCTGATTGGTTATAATTTCTTAAGTTCTAATTGGTTGTCCAATTAGAAAGCTTGTATTTTTTAATGAGAATGCGTATAAAAGAGGGTGGCAAAATGTATGTCGACACAGTCCACCGCCAACAGTACAACAGTGAACAATCAAGAATAAAGGAACAACAAGAAAACTTCAGACTTTCATTATTCACCATACCAGCCATTTAATGTACACTAACCAGTACAATTGGTGTTTCTATTTATTTCTGTCATGTAGTTGGTACCGTGGCGTGCTGGACAAGTTGTGACCGTGGCGTGCTGGACACATTTTGCTTTGTCATGTATACATGACTGTGGCGGTCAATGGGTTAAGCTACTATGTGGGGCATATCTTCCAGGATTTCAATTTTATACCTTATGCTGTTAATTTTTCTTATATAGCGGCGCGGTGACCTCGTTATGCATAATAACAGCACCGTGACGCCTCTATAACAGTGTCGTATTATGATAGCGTCACAACGTAGTTACTATGATAGCGTCGCGACGCCGTCATTTGTTAGACGCTGATATTATGATAACGTCGTGACGCTGTTATTATGATATTGTCTATGTCATAGAGGCGTCACGCGATGGCGACGCTGATGGCTAGATTGCATTAAGTTTGGCCACTTTTCCACTGTGACCGAAATTCGGTTTGGAGGATATTATATTATGATAGCGTCGTGACGCCATATTTCTATAAAGAATAATTCTGAGGTACCCTTTTTATCTTATTGCAACACCAGATTGTGACATCCATCCCTCGGATAATGCAAGATGCTTCATCCTTGCAACTCGAAGGTGCCTTGCTGCAACAGAAGCTGCTATCCTTAGAGCAGAAGGTTCAGAGTGTGGAAGAACAGACTGGACACTCGATCGAAAGCCTTCAGAAGATTGACACCCTCAAGAGTCGACTAGAGGTCAGTAACTAATTTGATGATATGACTGATGGCATGGGCGTCTTCTCAGTGTGAGAGGGGTAAGGGGATAGGCCACCAAGCTGGCCCAGTGCGGGTTGGCAGACTTCACATATCGTAAATTAAACTATATTTAAATAATTAGAAAATAAAAAATATAAAGTAGCATTAAGTAAATACTAACTGTGGTAGAAGCATGATATGGTTGTCTGTAAAAGTTATAGCACTAATAATGTATTCATATGAATTGAATTTATTGATTCTATTAGTGTATGTAATGTAGACTATCCATGTATAAATAAATTTCGAGAATATTACATAAAACTCTCAGACATATAGGTTTCCTCACGATGTTTTCCTTCACCGTTTAAGCGAGCTATACTTAACTATTTAATAGGCACATAACTTTGATAAATCAGAACTTGCTTCGGGATCTAACTCGAGCCATCTGCGTGTGAGTCCAAGGGACTCCCACTAAGTTATCTCTACTCTTTAATAAATCTTATCTATTAAATAAGAAATGGTAATAGCTAATTATGTGTAATTAAATGGTCATCTTTCCCCAGACTGCTGCATCAGCTCTCCGAGAAGCAGACAAATGGGCTGCTCTGGCCAGTTCTCTTGAAGATATCCTGGACTCTGGAGTGCCCACACAGGTAAAACACTAAGATAAGACATGATAATTTATGGTCATAATATATGGTTACATACAAAAAATAATAATAAAATCTGTGTAACATGCACAGAAAACCTTTATGAAAAATTGTATGAAATATCCATCAAATGTCGACACTGCACGCGTCGTCGCACACAGCTGTCGGAGGCTAATGACCTTTGATAAGAAAAGGACGGGCGGGGGTGCAAGTTCGGGAGAGTGCGGGGGGCGGGGGAGGAGGTTTTGTTTAGGTTTGATATATGCGCAAGAGTGTTCGCACATTTAAGTTTTCATTGGATAACCAGGTCAAATTTTAATTACCAATTTTTTTAGATATTCGAGTCTAGAATCGAGTATTGAATACCCTCCTTCAATATGTCCAGTCTTTTACGAATCAGATAACTGTTCTCCGCGGTTTCAGTAATGAGTATTTCAGAAATAGTTATGAGTATTTTTATGTCTGTTTTTTTTAACTATATATGTGTATTAACTTAAATACTATTGAACTTTTCGAGACAGCGCCAATGGCAGCGAAAGGATGGACTGTTTTGAGTTTTATTCAACATAATCACTCTTCACGTATAAAAGAAATGTTGGCAAAATTAAGGCAACTGCCGCACTAAGTATAATTCATGTATCACAGGGGATTTTACAGACATTCAAACAACGGACATAATGAACACCCAGGTCTTACTCGGAACAATTATTAGAAGGCAATAATTGAATTTTAGGCATTTTTCTATGTATGTTTGTATGCTCACTACGTAAGAATTACTGGACGAAATTGATTGAGGTTTTCACAGTCGAATTGTTGGAGGTGTAACTTAGTATCAGATTCAAGTTTCATCTTGATATACCTCCTAGAAGTCGAGTTTTAATAAATAACCTTTTTCCAAATTCTGCATGTACGAAATCGCGGGAAAAAGCTTGTGAAATATCAGTATTTCTACAGTTGTGTTCCGTCTGGTGAGTGAGAATGCCGGAGGCCCAATCACCCTTATTCCCTCTTCCCGCTCCTTCTCCTTCCCCCTTCCTTTCCTAAAGGGTCGGCAACGCGCACATGATGTTTTTTTTATTTTTTATTTACACTTAGAGTCTTGCGTTTGACCGCGATCTCACCTGATCTGATCTTAAGTGAAGATGCAATTGACGATGGAGCACGCTTGCCTAGAAGATACCTTTTCACTTGCGACTTGAAGACACCCAGATTGTACTCATCGGGAAACACAGACTTAGGTAGCGAATTCCACTCCTTAGCGGTACGCATTATAAAAGTGGAAGCAAAGCGCTTCGTGCGTAAATGTGGTATATCCACCATGTACCTGTGTCGCTGGCCTGATTGTCTAATCGTCCGATGGTAGAATGGGGAAGTAGGAATCACATTATGCAGTTCCTCTGCACACTCTCCGAAATGTATCCGATAGAAAACCGAGAGCCTGGCAACCTTACGACGATGCTCCAAGCTTTGGAGTCGTGTGTTGACCAGTTGGTCATCGCCGATAAGTCTCCTGGCCTTCCACTCAATTGACTCCAAAGTCTCCAGCTCTGGTGTTGCAGGCGTCCATAGACTACGGTCACCATTTACCATCAGGTGGACCGTTTGCTTGTTTGCTATCATTATTGTATTAAAAATATATATATAGATATAAATATATTCTTTATGGTTCTAGGGGGACAAGCTAGCAGAATTATGTGAACAGGTAGCTGCTATGACCGCAAGTCTGGAGGTGAGTAGTAGGTCCAATAGAGTTCCTTATACTACAGTCGGCCAAATATGTGTTCTATTACCCTACAGTTGGAGTTCATATGAACGTTTTGAACAACAAGGTCGATTTCCCCTTGCCTATGATCACAATGCCCATTGCTCTTTTTATCATGTATTATACTGTTACGTGCTGGGTTCGACGGATAAGAATGCAAACAATATTACCGACTAAAACACGAATTTAAACACAACAAACACTATACTTCACTTTTCCACTGTAACTAGCTTTAAACTCCGTAGTATTTCCGCTTCCGTTCGCTTCGATGAACACTTGATCGCTTCCGATTGTAAACTGACTTGGCGGTGCGCGTGTGCTCTATTTATACGCGGGTAAAGCGTTTCTAGAGTTTTCTAGTAACGCTATTCCCGGTATGTAAACAGTACGATGTTTCGAGAAAGTACCAGGGTTCTCTCTACGATTCTCGTACCCATACCTACTACGTAGTTCCGTAAGATGTCAATAGATGGCGGTGTAATAAATTATCAGACGGAACTGCCGAGTCTTTCCCACAATGCCGAGAGATGTCACTGGGTGTAACAATATTTACGTCATGGCATGTGTCAAGCTGGAAAAGTCAACCTTAGCGAAAACTGGTAGACCACTTTCTTGGCTGACTACTATAAAGCCCAATCATGCCTTCCTTTCTTCCTCCTTAATATTTACAAATTAGTTTTCTTGGTGATTTGTTTTGTTTTTATGATGCTCGTCAAAGTGACCACACTCCGCCTGATGGTAAGCGATCATGTGGTCCAAGAGCAGCCGCCTCCACACATCCTCATAGCAGCTGAGGCGATGTTGATTTCATTGGCGATTTCATTTAATAATATATTTATTTGAGACAGTTCCTTAATATCACCCTTGAGTGTGCTTCGTGATAATCTCATTCAAGACATTGAACAGTAAAGAGATCACATAATGACCACACTCCGCCTGATTGTAAGTTGTCATGTGGTCCATGATCGGCCTCCAAACCGTCCTCATAGCAGCTGAGGCGATGTTGAGGTCCCTACTTTGACGGACTGAGAAGTTTCTTTTCACGCCCCGCTTAAAGGACCCAGGATTGAAGGAAGAAGGAAACACGTGCCTTGGCAGAGAATTCCATGCCTTGATCGGTCGGTAGAGGGTCCTCATGACCCAAACTTGTTGGTGCGCGCTCTAATCGACTCTACCGTGTAAGGATGACATCTGAGCCTAGCACGTGTTGTTCTGGATAGGAAAGCGGAGAGCGGAACCCAAGGCATGAGACTACACTTTTGCGTACCCTTTTGGGAATATAGCTTATGATTTATATGACTTTTAGGTGCTAAGCGACGCGCCCGACTATGAAAACAAGAAACTACAATTGGAGACATTGTACAACAGATTGGAGGCTGCAGTTAGTCCGCCATTGATCGAAGCACTTACACAGATGGACGCCGGTAAGTTAAATTTTCTACAACTCTATATTTTAAGATGATTGGGCAGGGTGGAACCCGCCACACACCCTCAGATTTCCCACCACAACTATTGCAATAGAAAAAAGTAAAGATAAAAGAACTATTGCAATAGAGAAAAATACCAAACTTTCTTGGATAGGGACAGCCGCATGGACGTAGTTCAACTTGCAGTATACCAGTCCGATTTTTTTATAAATGTGCTTTTATATATCTGTTTGATTTGTTACACAAAAGAAGACTGTTCTTATCAAAAGCAACTTAAATTAAACCGTTTACTTAGAAGGTTGAAATATAGTAATAACCTTTTAAGCGCGTCTTCTTTACATCTTACTTTTGGCGTGTCGCTATGTTATGTACTGTTGTAGAGCGCAGCAGTCGTTACGTGTCGCTGTTCGCTGGCATGTCACGCGGCGTGTCGGTGTGCCGCTGTTGGCGTGACGCTATGTTATGCACTGTTGTAGAGCGCAGCAGTCGTTACGTGCCGCTGTTCGCTGGCATGTCACGCGGCGTGTCGGTGTGCCGCTGTTGGCGTGACGCTATGTTATGCACTGTTGTAGAGCGCAGCAGTCGTTACGTGCCGCTGTTCGCTGGCATGTCACGCGGCGTGTCGTTGTGCCGCTGTTGGCGTGACGCTATGTTATGCACTGTTGTAGAGCGCAGCAGTCGTTACGTGTCGCTGTTCGCTGGCATGTCACGCGGCGTGTCGGTGTGCCGCTGTTGGCGTGACGCTATGTTATGCACTGTTGTAGAGCGCAGCAGTCGTTACGTGTCGCTGTTCGCTGGCATGTCACGCGGCGTGTCGGTGTGCCGCTGTTGGCGTGACGCTATGTTATGCACTGTTGTAGAGCGCAGCAGTCGTTACGTGTCGCTGTTCGCTGGCATGTCACGCGGCGTGTCGGTGTGCCGCTGTTGGCGTGACGCTATGTTATGCACTGTTGTAGAGCGCAGCAGTCGTTACGTGTCGCTGTTCGCTGGCATGTCACGCGGCCTGTCGGTGTGCCGCTGTTGGCGTGACGCTATGTTATGCACTGTTGTAGAGCGCAGCAGTCGTTACGTGTCGCTGTTCGCTGGCATGTCACGCGGCGTGTCGGTGTGCCGCTGTTGGCGTGACGCTATGTTATGCACTGTTGTAGAGCGCAGCAGTCGTTACGTGTCGCTGTTCGCTGGCATGTCACGCGGCGTGTCGGTGTGCCGCTGTTGGCGTGACGCTATGTTATGCACTGTTGTAGAGCGCAGCAGTCGTTACGTGTCGCTGTTCGCTGGCATGTCACGCGGCGTGTCGGTGTGCCGCTGTTGGCGTGACGCTATGTTATGCACTGTTGTAGAGCGCAGCAGTCGTTACGTGTCGCTGTTCGCTGGCATGTCACGCGGCGTGTCGGTGTGCCGCTGTTGGCGTGACGCTATGTTATGCACTGTTGTAGAGCGCAGCAGTCGTTACGTGTCGCTGTTCGCTGGCATGTCACGCGGCGTGTCGGTGTGCCGCTGTTGGCGGCGCGCGGCGGCCGCGCGGCTGGCGATGGCGTGGCGACGGCGTGACGCGCACTCCGTGCCGGCGCTTACTGCGTTATTGGCGGCCGATGCTAATAAACAGGTGAGATCTTTAGACACCATCCATACTGTAGCTGCCGTCATAATGAAAAGACGTTAAAAACGTTTAAAATTCCTTTTTTAGAATCAGTAAAATAAGACGTATGTGCCAGTATTTTATATTAAACTAACTGACCCGACAGACGTTGTTCTGCCTTAGACGAACTGTCAAACTCGTGAGGTTAGAATGGTCATTAAGTTTTCTGAAATAATTCAATTTCCTGCGCAATTTTCTTAAGTTTTCTTGTCAGTTCTACAAAATATAAATAAACTTAAAAGAAATATGAATGAAATTGGTAAAGTTGTTTTAAAGTTATGGTGTGACCAAGGGAACAGGGATTTATTTATATATAAAATTTTGGTAGATTTGTCTTTTCCCCTTATATTTTGTTAAAAAGTCATCGTAATATCCAATTGAGCGCAGTTTATTCCCCAATTTTTATAAACACGCCTAGTTATTTCTAATCATTATCGAATTTGTTTTGTCGTAATAGATCATTTAGTTTAACAGTTACACTGTCGAACCCACGTTCGCGCACCTCTTGACTTTCGGAAGTTTTATGACTTTTCGAAATTATGTGCGTATTGATTGACAATTATCGCCTGCTCCGTGCCTCGGAGAGCACGTTAAGCCGTTGGTCCCGGCTGCCATGAACATCTATAGCAGTCGTTATTGGGCAAGTCAGTACCCTCTAATATCCTGACACTGGTCTAGCCTTACGGTATCGTTAGCCTTCGGGTTGCGGAGGTCAGGTGGCAGCCGCTCCGTGTAAAAACTGATATCCAGCCAAATCCGGTTAGACCCGAAAAGCCGACCCCAAGTGACTTGGGAATAATAAAGGCTACGAGAGAAGAGAGTTACACTGTTTTGTCTACACGGGGGTCACAGTAGCCGACGATAAAATGTCTTATACGTTTAATAATTTTTTTAAATATTTTGTCGATAAAATTTTGTATTGTTTCCACTATTTTAATATATGCACATTATGAAGACTCACACTTTATTTATGAGTGTCATATAAATGTGCCTACCCCTTCAGCATGTATGTTTGATGTTATTTTATCTGCGCAGGTTGATTGGCTGACAAACGTGCTGAAATCAGAGACGCCGCTGTCGGAGTTAGTGAGACTCTATACAGACTTACTACTGTCTTTGGAACCGGCGCCTACTAAGGTAAAGTTTGGAGTCTGGAGAATGGTGTTTTGGACTCTGTCTGAATAAATAAATGTATGATTATTATCACCTTTATTCATCATTAATCAATAAAAATTACATCTTTAAATATATCTATAAAAAAAACATTCAAAGATATAAAAATTATGGAGACCCTCCGGCGCCGAGACAAGGTCCAAGCTGTCGGTAGTTAGGGGTCCAGAGAGAGGAACCTCCTCACTATGCGTGCCGTATCTAGGAGGACCACCTTCTGCATCTGACCCCTGACCCAGACACCTAACGCGAGCCTCTTAAGGTGTTGGTCGAGGCTCTTGGTTATTCGACCGTTCACCGTAACGACTATCGGTACAATGATTGCCGAGTCCACATCCCACATATCGACAACCTCGTGAGCTAAGTTCAGGTATTTTAACTGTTTTTCCTTCTCAGCTTTCACGAGGTTGCCATCATGAGGGATGGTGATATCAACAATCATTGCACGGCGCTCTGATCGATCTATTACCACAATATCAGGCTTGTTGGCAACAACAGTCCTGTCCGTGATAATAGATCGATCCCAGTACAGTGTGATATGGTCCTTATTATTATTATTATTATTATGAGTTATGAAATACTGACATTATTTAAAAGGCGCTTGAAAAGAGTGAAAGTTGTGAGTTTCACGTAGGTTTCTTCTCATAGGCTCAACCCTTTGGCTGAACCTAGCAACTAACTAGCTTCCGTAACTTAGTTAACTCACTAACCTATATATTTGAAAAATCGGACATGTTATCTGATTGTGACATAAATACACTTAGATCGGCGGTAAGCGGCGGTAGGAAAAGGCATTGGACTTGCGATCGAGAGGTCGCGGATTTGAAACCCACCCATTGCACTATTGACGTGAACCCACTCCTAATTTAAGCATTCTACCTTAGCTGGAGGGGTTAACAAGAATACCAGTAATTTGAAAATCAAATTGCTAGTAAAGTTAAAAACAAAAGAAACAAGATATTTTGACATTCATATGTGTCACTTAATGACCTAAATGTATTCATCTAGGTCACAAAGTAACACTTGTGAACGTCACTTGACTTATGATTTTGACTTGAATTTGATATACTGTTTTTATATTTGACAGGTCGCTTCAGCAAATTTGAAGCTGTGTTCCTCCCCTGAGGAAGGCATACTCCTGCTCACTGATCTGAGGTCAGATATTGAAGACTTCGTGAACTGCATCAAGGGGGTCATCGAAGCACCTCGCCAGAATAAAGGTACAAAGCAATCCTAACTAATATTATAATATATATTAATTTATTTATTTATAATTTAAGCATACCAACTCTTCTTCTCTCTTAGCCTTTATTATTCCCAAGTCACTTGGGGTTGGCTTTTCTGGTCTAACCGGATTTGACTGGATATCAGTTTTTACACAGAGCGGCTGCCACCTGACCTCCGCAATCCGATGGCTAACGATATACTAAGGCTAGACCAGTGTCAGGATATTAGAGGGTACTGACGTTCCCAATAACGACTGCCATAGATGTTCATGGCAGCCGGGACCGACGGCTTAACGTGCTCTCCGAGGCACGGAGCAGGCGCTAATTGTCAATCAATACGCACATAATTTCGAAAAGTCATATATCTTCCGAAAGTCAGAGGTGCGCGACGTGGGTTCGAACCCGAGACCCTCTGCATTGCAGTCCGTTGGTCTCCCCACTGAGCTATCGCTGCTGGCACCAATTGTATAATTACAATGTTTTGTAGTTGAGACAAATTGAGTTGTAGTTAATATAACATAGAGGAAAGATTTGATTGTTTATTTGTAAAGATTTAATACAAAAAGTGAGAAACGGCAATGAACTGCCGTAAATCTTAGAGTACGAAATAATGTTTCAAGTAATACCACGTGATTCTGAGGTCAAAGGTCAAAGGTCATAGTAATTTCGGGGGTATATCGACTATGCTGAGTCGAATGGCGTTGACCGCGAGTCTCCAGCTCTTACGGTTCTTCAGTTGAAAGTTGTACAACAGACGGACGGACAAAGCTGTTGTTGTATAAGAGTTTTTTCGAACTCTAAAAACTAACTGTTGTCAAATTGACGACAGTCGTTAAGCCATGTCAGAGGCCTACGGACGGCTTGAACAACTCTTTACAACAGGTTGGCCACTAACCACACAAAGAAAAAAGTTCAAACTACATATATCTCAGAATAATAATATTGTCTTCTGTTTACGCGAATATTATTCATTGAAATTAAACTACTATATACGGATTTTATCGCGTTGTTTATTTGACACTTTATTACAAAATTTTGAAAATTGTTACACTGCTACTACTATTAAACTTTACTAATTTTTAAGCTAACTAAATTATTATTAAAACTATTTAGATTGAATTTAATTTTACACTATCCCCGACGTTTCGGTTGCTTTTCAGCAGCCATGGTCCCGGGGAGACTAAGATGGCAGTTATCTCAATGGTCCAGTGTAGTTATTTCAAAGTACCCGAACATAATTTAATCATTGGTGTTTCTATTTACGCAGAATGAGCTCAAAGTATCATGAAGTCTAGCTGTGGTTTGCTTCTTCTTTATTAAACAATTATCAAAATTTTGTAATAAAGTGTCAAATAAACAACGCGATAAAATCCGTATATAGTAGTTTAATTTCAGAATAATAAATTATTTTAATAAAACTAACTGAGGCACCGAGACATTGCATTGTTTGTCTGTACAAATATTACAAAAAGGAATGTATTGATTTATTGTTTGATTGTAACGATTTAACTCAAAAACGACTCAACCCATTTAAAACATTTTTTCACCATTAGAAAGCTATATTATTACCGAGTAACATAGGAAATATTTTAATTAACAAAAAATACTGTTACTGACGTTTTCTTTTTTTTTTTGACGCATACCTCTCCGCCGTTCGACGGATAGGTTATGTCGGGCTCACCGGGGGAAAGACACCCCGGTAATACCGACTAAACCTACCGCCGTAGCCGCGCGAATCACTTTCACATGCAATCGTGACCCCGCCATGCAGGCCACTACACAAAAAATACTTCCTCCACCGTCCCCCTTAGGGGGGACAAAGACACGGCACAGAGGCGCACGTGGGACACGCACGCCGCCACTCGGACCTGGTGCTGATTGGGTGGCGAGCAGGCCCACGCAGCCCACCACCCTCAGGTCAAACCTCAGGGGGGCTGGAGGTCATCTCGCGACCGTTACTATCGTAACCTAAGTTTACGCGAGCGAAACCGCGGGCAAAAGCTAGTTTGTTTTAAAAACAACTCCCGCATTAGGAATAAATCTTGTGTTGTGGAGGACTTGACAAACATTCAATGTATGGACATAAAGATTGTACTATATTTATTTTATATATTTATAGAGACTCTCCTGCCTGCTACCCTACGGGAGTTTGGGAGGGCTGCCTACGCCCCCCTACGGGAGTTACTGCCTAAATATACAGAGATGCAGACACAGCTACTGATTGATAACCTACAGGATCCCCAATTGAAGCAGGTAGGTTGAAAGAATGGCAGTTGTCGTGATTGGAATATGGACTGCACAGATGGTGTAAGAAAGAAAGAAAAGTAATTTATTACTACGTAGTGGTCGCATCGCTACTACCATTTTGCTATCAGTACGTGCGTGCTTGCATGCTTGCGTATGCGCTTACGCGTGTGTGTGCGCTTGTGTTTGCCTGTGTGCGTGGGTGTATGTGCGTGCGGTACGTGTATAAGAATGAGTGTATGTTCGTGTGTAACGAATTTATTTTTTAATAGATTTGGCCGTTTCCCCCCTATTCCCACTATTTATTATTTCTGTTATTTTTTTATACACGTAATAATAATAATATTACATTGAAATTAAAAAGTAAAGTTTAAAAGTAAAAGTAGTGTAACAGTTTTCAAAATGATGTAATAAAGTGTAAAATAAACAACGCGATAAAATCCGTATATAGCAGTTTAATTTCACTGAATAATATTCGCGTAAACAGAAGACAATATTAAATAATATTACAATTAATAATAATAATTGATTATTTTCTCGCCACAATATTTACAGTTGACGAAATATACATATCGCACCCTTAATAAAATAGAGACTTATCTCAGTACTTTGGATTAAACAAATTTGAACTCTATGGCAAAGATTTAACTCAAATATAATATTAGAATTTAACATATACAATTAGAGTTCAAATTGCCTTACTTTCAAATTTCGAGTTAAGTCGCTGTTTTATTAAGAGTGCGATATCGCTTAGTAGCTACAAAAATATAAAAGGTAAAAAAATTCTTGTGTTTTATTCCAGGAGGATCTTCTAGAACAGTCTAGAGCTATCCTGGTGATAGCTGAGCGATGTGAGGGCTGGCTGTCCACCGCTCACAGCAAGGCGAGGAAGATAGCTGGAGAAGCTATTTATGCTGTTTATATGCCGGCCGTTGAGGTACGTGTAGCCAATACTAGCTGTAACACGCGACTTCACTCGAAAAACACGTCGCGGTCACGGCGGCCAATCTTAACAGAGACTGACTATCTGCGCAGGAGATATTATAGTGCACAAGTGTATACGCAAACTGTAAAAAAAAGTGCACTCTCTGTTCCCTCACTCTCATAGTGCGATGGGACGTCACCGACACGACATGAGAAAGATCACCAATTTCCTAACTCCGGGGTGGTAATGAGATTTCTTAACAGGAAAACTTAATAAGTTTTTGTTGGCCCGAGCCGGGATACGAATTCGAGACCTTGTGAGACAGTAGTTACATTCACTACCGTTGCACCACGGAGGCAATCATCATAAAATTTCACATATCACATATTTCATATCAGGGGTACAAAAAAGGCCATAAGGTACCTTTCATTCAGAAAAATATTTAGTTTTCAATATACAAATACATCTTTGTAACGACACAGCCACGTACAGAAATAAGCGTGACTTAATATCGCTATATTCCTTCCAGAACTTCACCTCGACGTTATCCAACCTAATATCCTCACATAGCCGTCGCATCGAGTCCGCGTTTCTGGCAGCTGTGACAACTGGCCAGACAACTGGGGTCCTCTCTCCTAGTTTCCCAGCATCTCTGCTCTTGGAGTCGGCTGTCACTACAGTTCTGGATACCCTGGCTAAAGGACAGAAGGATGAAGGTATACTCTTGTTAAATCGTTACTTGTCTTAAAATCAAAATATGTTTATTCGTGTAGGTCACAAATAGTAACACTTATGAACGTCAAATTTACACTTATTAACGTCAAAGTTACACTTATGAACGTCAACGTTACACTTATGAACGTCAACGTTATACGTATGAACGTCGAAGTTACACTTGTAAACATTAAAGTTACACTTATCAACGTCAACGTTATACTTATGAACGTCATAGTTACACATATGAACGTCATAGTTACACATATGAACGTCAAAGTTACACATACGAACGTCAAAGTTACACTTACGAACGTCAAAGTTACGCTTATTAATGGTTTTTATACGAAAGTTAATTCTTGCACTAAGAATTATTCCTGTTTGGGACTTTACAAATACTCAAATAACGGTCAATATCCAGACTCGGAACAACTACTTTTTGTGGTTGTTAGACTTTGATACTCAATATTATGCATTCCCGTGTAATTGGCAAACCCAGGCGCGAATACTAGTAATAATAATAATAATAAAGTGGGTCATTACAGTTTTTATATTTTTAAATATGTATAATTTTATATTTATATTTAAAATGTAATCATTAGAAAAAAAGGAGCAGCGATAGCTCAGTGGGGAGACCAACAGACTGAAAGCAGAGGGTCTCGGGTTCGAACCCACGTCGCGCACCTCTGACTTTCGGAAGTTATATGACTTCGAAATGATGTGCGTATTGATTGACAATTATCGCCTGCTCCGTGCCTCGGAGAGCACGTTAAGCCGTCGGTCCCGGCTGCCATGAACATCTATGGCAGTCGTTATTGGGAAAGTCAGTACCCTCTAATATCCTGACACTGGTCTAGCGTTAGGGTATCGTTAGCCTTCGGGTTGCGGAGGTCAGGTGGCAGCCGCTCCGTGTAAAAACTGATATCCAGTCAAATCCGGTTAGACCAGAAAAGCCGACCCCAAGTGACTTGGGAATAATAAAGGCTAAGGGAGAAGAATCATTAGAAAAAAAGAGTAATATACAGTATAATAATAATCATTTATTCAACTTAAATTGGTACAAATTGATACAGAGCTTAGGTTACATCGTAAAGGTAATATATAAGGGGTGCCTGTACTAGGGTAAACCTGTGCCACGGAAACTATATAATATAATAATAAAATATATAATAAATAATAACTAAAAGACCTTTTTTTTCCACAGAAATCGTTACCACAGATCCCCTGACCGATCTGCCTACTCTACTCTTGGAGGCTGAGGTCCGAAACCGGCTTGCATCGTTCAGGAACGAACCTGTAGCCTCCGTGGCTGTGCTGCGACGGACTAAAGATCAACTGAGGAATTTAGCCAGAGCTGTGCTTAGGAACCCAGTGGACTTGCAACTGGGTAAAATTATCTTTACTTCAAAATTTTCGACGCAACTTCGTGTGTTATTTTTCATTGATGCTCCGCTCCTATTGGTCGTAACGTGATGTTACATAGCCTATAGCCTTCCTCGATAAATGGGCTATCCAACACTAAAAGAATTTTCCAATTCGATCCAGTAGTTTCTGATATTAGCGCTACAACTCTTCAGCTTTATAATATTAGTATAGATAAGAAACAACTACTGCACTGGAAATAATCAGTACTTCACAAACATTCAAACTTGGACACAAAGAACACTCAGAATCAGAACAACCGATAACAAGCGATACAGGATTTATTCCCAGAGTGTGTCTTTAAAAACAAAATACTATTAGACACAAAGAATAATAATAATAATATTCTACCACATCCACACAACACCATCTAGCCCAAACTAAGCAGAGCTTGTACTATGGGTACTAGACAATGGATAAACATACATATATACTTCTTTTTTGTAAATACATACATATTATATATAGAAACACCCAGACCAAGACAAACATTCATGTTCATGCACACAAATGTTTGACTTGTGCGGGAATCGAACCCGCGACCTCAGGCGTGGCAGTCGGTTACACTAACCACTAGGCCATCGAGGCCGACAATAAATAAAATTGAAGTGTCTGTTTGTAATTTCAAAAGGGTAGTATTTAAATGTACTTCAATTTTTTGCCTTTGTTCCACCAAAAATACTAAATGCACATCAAAATATGCTTACTAAAATATTTTAAAGAGATCAAACTAAGTCGACGGAGCCCTGCTCCACGGGGCTCCTATTTTTGGGTAGGTTTAAGAAGGAACCTAACATAACCTAACCCTTCCGAGACAGAATGCAGTGATTTGAGGCATATAGGTGCTCGTTATGATATATTTTAGTAAGCATATTTTGCGGTGCAATTAATATTTTTGGTGGTCATTATATTTAATCCCATTTCAAAATAAAAGCTTTTTACTAAATGCATGTGAAAGTATATAAGGTAATCATATCAAAATTCTATTCATATTTTTTTGCCTGTCTGTCTGTTTGTTCCGGCTAATCTCTGAAACGGCTGGGCTGATTTTGACGGGACCTTCACTGGCAGATAGCTGATGTTATAAGGAGTAACTTGGGCTAAATTTATTTTAGAAAAAATTAAGTTTCCGCAATAAAAAATCCATGCGGACGAAGTCGAGGGTGACAACTAGTGGATTATATATTTACTAAATAAAAGCAAAAATAAGATAAACACATCGGTATTGCAGTGATAACTTAACTTTCAATCCTGGGTCCTTTAAGCGGGGCGTGAAAAAGCACCTTCTCAGTCCGTCAAAGTAGAGACCTCAACATCACCTCAGCTGCTATGAGGACGGTTTGGAGGCCGATCATGGACCACATGACTGCTTACCATCAGGCGGAGTGTGGTCATTATGTGTTCTCTTTACTGTTTCTTTTTTTTTGTTATTCTTTATTTCGGATAAGCAGCATCCATATGGGTTAGTAAACAAAAGATATCTTATACCTATGTTAGTAAACTTATTATCTATTTGGAAACCAGGCTGTTGTTCAAAATACACCTTTGAACAACATCACCTAACAAAGCGGAATCATACCTCCCCGCTATGGTCTTCAGGATGGAGTTGGAGCTACCCCGCACTCTGCAGAACAAAGAGGCAGATTTCTGTCTGACGATGGCGTGGAAGCCATCGACGTGTGCTTGTGCAAACATACCTGATGCACTGCAGAAACGGGGCAGCCCCATCAACATCCTGAACCTGTTATTATATTGGACCCGTAGAGCGCTGATAGCCCGCTGAGTATAGTCGGTCCACAAGCTGCACGTGTAAAATACTTGGCAATAGGCTTTAAAAAGCGTTATTTTAACTGCCCTGCTACAGCGATGAAGACGGTGTGGAGGCCACTCTTGGACCACATGACTGCTTACCAACAGGCGGAGAAAAATAAAAATGGAACATATATTATTGTTGTTTAACAGATAAGATCCCGCAACTATCGGTGTGGAGTAACAACGATGCTTTGTCTACTGAGTTACCGGATTTCGCTCTCTCGCCGCAAGAGTATATCACTGAGGTTAGTGTTGTACTGTTGAATCCGAACTAATATTATAAATGCGAATGTGAGTTTGTTTGTTACGCTTTCAAGCCTTATCTGTATCTTATCTGGGTGCCAGTCAGTGCAGACCGGCGACACTTCGACCCAGTGGGATCTTTTGTGTCGACACTCTCCCAATAACGACTGCCATAGATGTTCATGGCAGCCGGGACCGACGGCTTAACGTGCTCTCCGAGGCACGGAGCAGGCGATAATTGTCAATCAATACGCACATAATTTCGAAAAGTCATATAACTTCCGAATGTCAGAGGTGCGCGACGTGGGTTCGAACCCGAGACCCTCTGTATTGCAGTCTGTTGGTCTCCGCACTGAGCTATCACTGCTCGTAACTACTTGACTAATCGTTATGAAATTTCGCATACATGTTGTCAGGGCTATAGAAAAGGTCATAGGGTACCTTTTATTCAGGAAAATGTACTGTTTTCAAGTGAAGACGCGGACAAAAGCTAGTATACTGTAACTATAAATTATATTGCTGTTTAAAAAAAAAAACTACGCAATTTCTAGCATTTAAAATATATTATAATGTTTTTGAATATATCTTCAAAAGATATTTTACTTAATGTGTGTATTTTTGTATTGATTTGTCAATTATTGTTGTGACATATTACTTTTTAATTTATTAAAATTATTGTCTCAATTTATTTTAATTATTTAATTTGTCATTTATATTTTTGCATGCCTACTGGTAAAATATGGTTGCACTTTATTTATTGCTAGATTTTTCATATAGTACAACGTGTATGCGAAATTGCATAATAATCGGTCGAGTAGTTAAGGCGTGAAATCGTAACAAACAAACTCACATTCGAATTTATAATATTAGTTACGGTGCTATATTATGTTATTTTCTATTACAGATCGGTCAATACCTAATGACTCTGCCGCAACATCTTGAAATGCATCTCTCAGAAAAGCAAGCACCGCTTCAGTTTCTGTCTGATGTAAGTCCTTACAAAATTCTTTTGGACTTCTGCATGTTGGACCCATGTCCTCGTATAACCCTCCCAAAGGGCCGCGTTTTCTGACACATTAAGAAAATACCCGTGAACGAGAAACAAATAATTTAAAAAAAGACAAAAAAAACGCTAGCTGTCTCGGTTTCCCTTGCGTCTATGATTCCTGCGCCGCCCTCGTGACTCGTAGCGTGATGTTATATAGCCTATGTTACTTCTGGATAAACTAGCGTTCTAACGGTGAAAGATTTTTAAATCGATAAACAAAAATTTGTATCTCCTCTTTTTATATTCAAAGTCAACGTCGAAAATCTTTATTTCCATAAAAATGTGTAAGGGGCCGTTCAAGTATTACGTAAGCACTATAGGGGCGCCGGGAGTCTTTGCTTTGCTTATTTTTGATGACATGGGGGTGGGGTGGTCTAGATGGTGACTACGTCAGCAGTAGTTATTTACATAATATTGTCTTCTGTTTACGCGAATGTTATTCATTGAAATTAAACTACTATATAACAAAAATATAAATAATAGTTTAATAAAAATCCGTATATAGTAGTTTAATTTCAATGAGTAGTTATTTACATTTTTACACATATGGCAACCCACACATTGTCTATGTTTGAAAATGAAACGCATTTTCGGGGATTCCCACAAATAATGTATACGTTTAGGCACTCGCTTAGAACCGAGTAGGGGAATTACCACGCGCTATTTACTTGACGCGTTGAAGTCCTCTGTCCTAAATCTATTTTCTTATTTCTAGCATTACAACTGCTGCTCACGAATCAATAAAAAAACAGGATACATTAAAAAAATATGCATGTAACAATGTTTACGTAAGCATGGCAGGGGGAGGGGTAAGAGCTTTGCTTACTTTTGTTGACAAAGGGGATGGGGTAGTAATAAATTGTAATAAATCTGCTTACGTAATGCTTGAACGGCCCTAAGCACATTTTGGACACGTCAATTAACTAATCATCATCATCATTCTCTTGCCCTGGTCCCAATTTATTTGGGGTCGGCGCAGTATGTCCCTCGCTTCCATACTTCTCTGTCACCCGTCATCTGATCATTTACCCCTTTTCCTTTCATATCCATCCTCACACAGTCCATCCATCTTTTCCTTGGCCTTCCTCTCCCTTTTCGTCCCTCTACCCTCATATCCATCACTTGCTTACCTACATACGTATCATCTCTTCGCATAACATGTCCATACCAAGCCAAACGATTTCCTTTCACCTTCTCATCTATGGGCACCACTTTCAGACTACCTCTTACGTAGTCATTCCTAATTCTGTCCCTTCTCGTCACTCCACAATTAACTAATATTATTAAAGAATAAAGAATGGATGTAAACATTTAGCATTGGAAAAAGCCTGTTCGACGACTAGAAACTCACGGGCACTCTTTTAGATCGCCAATTAAATATAATTTTTGAGCAGCGATAGCTCAGTGGGGAGACCAACAGACTGCAATGCAGAGGGTCTCTGGTTCGAACCCACGTCGCGCACCTCTGACTTTCGGCAGTTATATGACTTTTTGAAATTATGTGCGTATTGATTGACCATTATCGCCTGCTCCGTGCCTCGGAGAGCACGTTAAGCCGTCGGTCCCGGCTGCCATGAACATCTATGGCACTCGTTATTGGGAGAGTGTCGACACAAAAGATCCCACTGGGTCGAAGTGTCGCCGGTCTGCACTGACTGGCCCCCACATAAGATACATACATAATTTCAGTATTTTACAACTCATATCGACAAGGTGTTGCAGCCATTATACCATATATATTACTAACTATTAAAAGAAACGAATAACACTGGGGAACAGTCAAAAAATTAAAATAATTAATATTTTCGACTACAAAATTACTTACGTAAATTTGCACGAAATATGCAAAAACGTAAGCTCGTGTTACATGATTTTTAGATTATAACAATAGAGATCTATCCTATTTTACAGCTTAAACGAAACATAAATAGTTATATTACAGTTTGTCCGTCCCAAATATTTAAGTTATTGGTTGACAATAAAGATACTTATTTATCAAAAAAGCACTTCAAATCCCCCATACAATTTGACTATGGCGGCCGCGCGCCGATTTGAATATGCGCCGCACGAGCTCTGTCATTATCTGTCTTGCGCTCGGCGCAGTCTTAAGTATGCTGAATACGAGAAAATATCAGATTTGTTAAATTGACTCTAGTTTATGAGATAAGACTTTAGCTATGTGACTGAAAGAATGTCGAAATAAAAATACAATTAAGTACACATTAAATATATATTTTAGAAGCGGCTATATAATAACGACTATTAATAGGAAATAAGGTAATTTTACTATAATTACTTCCCCGTGGTACAACCAGTTGAACATCGCAGTTGTACCACGGGTCGAAAGCGGCGTTGACGGGGTTCAATTAAATAGTTAACCTTTTGAACGCCAACGTCGTCTATACTCGACATGCGCAAGCGTGCCCTGTGCGCCAACGTCGTCTATACTCGACAAAACTGTGTTTTGTCGGTTCACAGAAAAATACAAAATAAACATATTAAATCATTAGTTTTCTGTGTTTTAGTGATACAACTTAAAAATTGAATCCCCAATTATTACTTAATTGTATATTATATATAAAATTGTTATTAGTTATTGAAATATTCGATCATAAAAAACAATATATAATATATCGATTTTCGGGCTTGGCGTACAGGACATAGAGGTGCCGTTATGGCGTGGCGTTCAAAAGGTTAAAGGAGATTCCTATGTTTAATCGCGAAATAGATCACATGACCAAAAAAAAACCCAACACTGAATGGTTGGGAATGTCAAGTAAATCATTTATTACCGATGACACCACTGGGGTGTCGTTCAGTGGTGTCGTTGGTAATAAAGGAGAAGAGGCCCTTGCCCAGCAGTGGGACAGTTTAATACAGGACTGATATTATTATAAATAGACAGTAGAATGGCATGAGGGCGCATACACTTACACTTTGTGACAATGCAAAGGCAGTCGGTGACTACTTCCTCTCATAGGCTCAACCCTTTGCCTGAACCTAGCAACTAACATAAATGTAGCTTCAGTAACTTAGTGAAATGACTAACCTATATATGTTGATTGTTCATAAGTGTTACTTGTGACTGAAATGAATAAATTATTTTTGACTTTGACTTTGAAACATCCTCGAAGGGTTGATATACATATTAATGACTCTTCTTCTCTCTTAGCCTTTATTATTCCCAAGTCACTTGGGGTCGGCTTTTCTGATCTAACCGGATTTGACTGGATATCAGTTTTTAAACGGAGCGGCTGCCACCTGACCTCCACAACCCGAAGGCTAACGATACCCTAAGGTTAGACCAGTGTCACAATATTAGAGGGTACTGACTTTCCCAATAACGATGTTCATGGCAGCCGGGACCAACGGCTTAACGTGCTCTCCGAGGCACGGAGCAGGCGATAATTATCAATGAATACGCACATAATTTCGAAAAGTCATATAACATCCGAAAGTCAGAGGTGCGCGATGTGGGTTCGAACCCGAGACCCTCTGCTTTGCAGTCTGTTGGTCTCCCCACTGAGCTATCGCTATTAATGGCTATTAAAATCTAATCATTACTTATTTATATTATGTGTAAAACACCGCTATCGCATTGGGCATATTTAGGTATTAATGTATATAATGTTTTATATATTTTCAGGTATGTAATCATACATGCGAGATATACGCTGAAAAGATTCTTAACATACGGAATATGGACGCTTTGGGTACCAAAAGATGCCTTAATGATATTGGTAAGTTTCCTAAGCCCACTGCTGGGCAACGGTACATTTATTATTTAATTTTTGTTTGCTGTTCGTTCGCTTTAATATACATTTTGTCAATATATTTGTGTCCCTCAGATATAGCTTTTTCTGCCTGAAAGTCTCTGACAACGTGTATGCGAAATTTTACGATGATCGGTCGAGTAGTTAAGGCGTGAGAGCGTAACAAACAAACTCACATTCGCATTTATAATATTAGTAACGACTATTTGTTTACTAACTAAGGCAAGAAAATGCCACTATCCTAACTAATAATAAAAATGTGAATGTGAGTGTGTTTGTTACGCTTTCACGCCTAAACTACTCGACCGATCATCATGAAATTTCGCATACACGTAGTCAGGGGTACAGAAAAGGACATAGAGTGCCTTTTTCCCAGAAAAAAGTACTGTTTCCTTGGAATAGAAATTAATTAACAAATCTTAATCAGTCTTAAGGCGAACGATGGCAAAACCTAGTTTTTAAAATTACTTAGAGATGGTTGTTTACAAAATTTGTTTTATAAAATTGTTTGTCAGTGTATCTATCAAGTGTGGTTGAGGACTTGGGTAGCACCATCACGCCAGCGCTGAGAAGTTTGGAGAAGTCACTGCGAGCCGCCACACCCAGCCAGACTGCGGACCATTAGACCCCATGGGGGAGGCAGCGATGTATATAACTATATCACGTCGATTATTATATAATATAATATAAATAAAACAATATTATTTACATAGAGTTATTTTATTATGTAAAAGCTGACCCACGCAACATCGTCTGCTTCACATAAGACAATTTGCCCCGTTTTTGCAACATTTTTCATTGATGCTCCGCTCCTATTGGTCGTACCGTGATGCTATATAGCCTATAGCCTTCCTCGATAAATGGCCTATCCAAAACTAATAGATTTTTCAATTCGAACCAGTAGTTCCTGAGATTAGCGCGTTGAACCAAACAAACTAACTCTTCAGCTTTATATTATTAGTATTGATTTATGACACGCTGGGTTTTATGATACAGCGTGTAACAGAAACGTTAAAAGGAATGGTTATATTTAAGTGTCACATAATATAGTCCCTGTTTTAATTGGCCACCACACCGCTGCCACTGCGCGTGTGTTGTGGGTTCGAATCCCACACGGGACAAAATTTTGTGTGATCTGCAAATGGTTGTTCCGAGTCTGGGTGTTCTTTGTGGCCGTTGTTTGAATGTTTGTAAAGTCCTCGCGACACAGGAATTGTTCCTAATGCGGGGGTTGTCTTTTAATGTAGATAAAGAAGTATATAGCTAAACCGTTTTGTTTCTTGGATATTGGCACCAAGACTTAGAGAATGCACTCAAACTTGTGTTAAAAAAATTAGTCCGGGGTCTTTAGTATTTAATAACATTATGATTGAAATTATACTACTATATACATATTTTATCGCGTTGTTTATTTGACACTTTATTGCCTCCGTGGCGCAGAAGTAGTGAATGCGACTGCTGTGCATGAGGTCTTGGGTTCGAATCCCGGGTCGGGCCAACAAAAAGTTATTGCGTTTTTCTGTAAAGAAATCTCAATAGCAGCCCGGAGTTAGGAAGTTGGCGGTGTTAGACACCCCCGTGCCTCGGAAAGCACGTAAAGCTGTTGGTCCTACGCCTGATCTCTCTTCGGTCGTGTCGGATTGCCGTCCCATCGGATCATGAGAGTTAGGGAACAGAGAGTGCACTTGTGTTTGCGCACACACTTGTGCACTATAAGATCTCCTGCGCAGTTGGCCAGTCTCTGTTAAGTCTGGCCGTTGTGGCCGAAATTCGGTCTGGAGGACATTACATAATTTTGGAAACTGTTACACTACTACCACTATTAAACTTTACTAATTTTTAAGCTAATTAAATTATTATTAAAACTATTTAGATTTAATTTAATTTTACACTTTCCTCGACGTTTCGGTTGCTTTTCAGCAGCCATGGTCACGGGGAGACTAAGATGGTAGTTGTCTCAATGTTCCAGTGTCGTTATTTCAAAGTACCCGAACATAAATTAATAATTGGTGTTTCTATTTACGCGTAAATTATTAAAGCGTACCTATATAGATTTTAATAGAAATATAATTTGCTTTCTTACCTCTCAATTCGGGTATGTTATCCGTTTGGGATCATGTGTTTGGAAGATTTAAGCAATTTCTTTTGACGAATCATTTAAGTCTTTTCTTGCTTGTGGTTCTAACGTAGCAGTCAACTACGAATTACATGTTGTCATTGCGTTTGATTTAAACGGTACTAGTATTGCCTGCAGGATATACCGCACACACTAACAATACAATTAATTAATACATGACATTTGTAATGACCAATACTATCAGCGAAAGGTGGAGGAACGAATCCAATTCCTGCGGCCAGTTCATACACCTTTAGTAATTTTAAATGCCGTGATGATAATAGGCGAAGAATCGAAGAAAGTTTATTAAAACCCATGACACTACATTTACTAATCTTTGCTGCAATCTACAAGAAATTGTGGCTACCCTATTTCCTTATTCAGACAATAAAAATGATACTCGATTTTCTTATACAATAACGCCTCCTTTAATTTTTTCTGGTATCCAATTACTTGCACAATTTTTTTCACAAAACTGAACAATATTATGTTACCCTTATCTTTCATATGTTAAGCGTAATAAAACTAAAATCAAAGAAAATGGAGGACTGAAGGCCCGAATTTTATAAAGGTCATAACTTTCAAATAGTAAGAAGTATGACCTGTTCTTGCTTTCACAAATTTTCACAATTTTTTCAGTAACGGATTTCAAACAGCGGCTGTACCTAAGTTAATGATTTCATTTTATTTGCGTAATAAACTTTTACGTATATGAGAATTGAGGGCCCATTTTGAACGAAAATATAGATACAAAGTAGGGCGTTTTGCGAGAATATCTTAATTTCACAAATTTTGTTCGGAATTAGCTTCGATTTTGGCATAAAGACTTTCTGTAGTGTCCATAGTTTATCCGGTATAGCTGGGTCCTCAATCCTCTATGTGAGAACTGAGGCCCCAACTTTTCAGTCTATAACTCGGTTATTTGACTTTTACAAAATCTGATTCTCACTTTCACAATTCTTTGGAAATGTTCACTAAATCCTAAGCACATTTTCAAAGAGTTTTATTTAACAAAGCGGCCCTCACACCACACGGACATAGAAAACCGCCGTTTCATAAATAAAAGACCTAATTATTGCTAGGTGACGCGGTATCTAACAGGAAATATATAAATAGAGTAAATCCTAGAAAATATGTTCTATATAATATTATATGCACGACAGTATTTATGTACCTGTCGGTTATAAAACATCTTTAAATTGTCCGAGTGTCAATACACGGCTACCAATATCGCTTAAAGCTCGCTTTGTTAAGCTTGCATTCTTTGGAGAAACATTAAGTAGAAAATAGAAAATAAGGTATGTACTACTTACCCTTATATGTATAAAAAAGCAGCGATAGCTCAGTGGGGAGACCAACAGACTGCAATGCAGAGGGTCTCGGGTTCGAACCCACGTCGCGCACCTCTGAATTTCGGAAGTTATATGACTTCGAAATGATGTGCGTATTGATTGACAATTATCGCCTGCTCCGTGCCTCGGAGAGCACGTTAAGCCGTCGGTCCCGGCTGCCATGAACATCTATGGCAGTCGTTATTGGGAGAGTGTCGGCACAAAAGATCCCACTGGGTCGAAGTGTCGCCGGTCTGCACTGACTGGCCCCACATAAGATACATACATACATACCCTTACATGTATTTATAACTAGTCTTTGCCCGCGGCTTCCCTCGCGTAAATGTACGGTAGTAAGAGTAATGGGTATGTATATAAAAATAACTAAAAAAATAATTGATCACTGTACCCTGCCGAAATTACAAAAATGCATATTATTTAAAGTGTTACATTATTTTATTGTCTTATTTATATTATATTATGTATACTTAGCTTATAATATCGTTTTAGGTAAAGATATTGTAAATGTGTTTAAATAAATAAATAAAAAATTGTACCATCGAACTCTCCAAAATAGCGAATTTTAAAACATCCCGTAGTTTTTTGAACAACCCTTGTATTTGGTAACAGTACTTTTTTCTGTATGAAAGGTACTCTACGTCCTGTCCTGTTACCCTAACAACGTGTGTGCGAAAGTTCATGATGATCGTTCGAGTAGTTTAGATGTGAAAGCGTAACTAACAAACTCACATTCGTATTTATAATATTACTAGTAGTTTTCCCACGGTTTCACCCGCGAAGTCCAGTTCCCGTGTGAATATCGGGTTTCACCCCTTTCACCCCCTTCAGGGTGGAATTTCCAAAAATCCTCTCTTAGTGCTCCCCTACACTCTCCAAGGAACATGTGTACATGCCAAATTTCAGCTTCTTGCGTTCAGTAGTTTCGGCTGTGCGTTGTCTGTCAGTCACTCAGTAACGGAAGAGTTTTATATATATAGATAGATAGTTAGGATTAGGATAATAAATGAAGTCGCCGCTCTGTGTAAAGAAAATCGGTTACCTTGTCGGTTTTTGTACTATTTCATTTCTTTTATAGGCGATTTGAGAGAGATTATATAGAGGTGGCTTTCAAAAATTAATTGAAAATTATTTAAAAAATCGCACGCAATACACTAAACTTACGAGAGTCAATAGTGAAACAAAAATGGAAGAATCCTATCTTTCATGTAAACGTGGAACCCTATATGGTATACCACAAGGAAGCGTCCTAGGACCATTACTATTTATTATATATATAAATGACCTTCCAAAAGCTACGAACCATCCTATATCGCTCTTTGCTGACGATAGTACGATTGCTATTAAATGCACTAATATTAGGACATATGAACATGACATTAATAATGCTCTTAGTGACATCATTAAATGGATGAATGCTAATAATTTAAAAGTCAACATAGCAAAAACTAAAATAGTGCACTTTAGTCAACGTACAAGTGTTTCCTTGCCCACTGTAAACTATAATGGTAACCAAGTTTCTTCCGTCCAGTCAATCAAATTTTTGGGGCTTACTATCGATAACCAATTATCCTGGAAGTTACACATAGAACAAACCTGCAAAAAAGTTAGTAAATCAGTTTATGCTCTTTATGAATTGTCTCAGATTGCAAATATTGATACCATTTTGACTGCATACCATGGCCTTGTAGCTTCCGTGTTAAGGTACGGTGTGATTTTCTGGGGAAACTCAACCAACATAGAGTTAGCCTTTAAAGCGCAAAAGCGCTGCATTCGAGCCATGTTTGGGATGCAAGTAATTGACTCATGTAAATCAGTTTTTCAGGAACATAGAATTTTAACGCTTCCATGCCTTTACATTTATGAAACCGCCGTATTTGTGAAACAAAATCTAAATCTCTATAATAACGCATCCTCAATTAGACAACAACGTGATGTTTACCGGTTGTGTCTAAGCAAATGCAACACCACCCTCATGCACAAAAGTATATTTCATAAGGCACCTATTATATACAATAAAGTACCTAAAGACTTAAAGACTATGAACTTAAATCTATTCAAGAAAAAATTTAAACTATTTTTAATACAAAAATGTTATTATAAAATTATTGATTATTTAAATGACAAATTTTAATGTATTCAATTTAATTTTAATTTTATATTTTGTTTTCATTATATATTTTATATTGTATTCTTTATTTTTACATTTTGGACATTTTTATTATATTTTAATCCCATATATTGTTTCTACAATATATGGGAACAACAGGAACACTTGAGACCTTTATATATTATAAAACAACTTTGTACAGTGCTTTCTGCAAAAATAAATTGATTTGATTTGATTTGATTTGATTTGTATTGTATGTGTTTTTTTTTTCATATAGGTTTACTTGCTTGTATTTAGGCCACTATGGTTTATCTTAAGACTGCGCCGAGTGAAATGTGCCAAAACAGGCGGTCACAGTTAAGTGAATAAAATCAACACGTTTTGTTTAATACAAATATATAATATATGTACATTTACCATAACAACGAATGTGTTTACAATTACTCCGTGTAAAAAACTTAAAATAATTAATATTTTCGCCTACTAAATTACGTAAATTTGCACGAGAAATGCAAAAACGTATGCTCGTGTTACATGATTTTGAGATTATAACAGTAGAAATCTATCCTATTTTACAGCTTAAACGAAACATAAATAGTTATATTACAATTTTTCCGTCTCAAATATTTCAGTCATTGGTTGACAATAAAGATACATATTTATCAAAAAAGCACTTCAAATCCTCCATACAATTTGACTATGGCGGCCGCGCGTCGATTTGAATATGCGCCGCACGAGCTCTGTCATTATCTGTCTTACGCTCGGCGCAGTCTTAAAGAGATCAAATATCATGTTATTATGGTGAATTGAAATTATTAATACGGGCAGACACTAAGCGATATAACTTTAAATAGGTAATAATTGTATAAACGGTTATTGATATTTGTTATTAATAACACATTTTGCCCGCGGCTTTGCTTGTGCAAATGAAAGTTAGATTAGATTAGTAATAATCCTTTTAGAGTTCGAAAAACTCTTATACAACAGCTTTGTCCGTCCGTCCGTCTGTCTGTTATACAACTTTCAGCTCAAGAACCGTAAGAGCTCGAGACTCGCGGTCAACGCCATTCGACTCAGCATAGTCGATATACCCCCGAAATGACTAGGACCTTTGACCTCTGACCTCAAGGTCACGTGATACCATCTCTCAACTCAAGAACTTTTAATTGTATTATAAAAAAAATTAAAAATGTATTTATTGCCAAAACAGTACATATATATACACATAGCATCCATTGGCTCCACAGTGGGCAAGCCTGTCCTGTGGCTGCCGATGTTTGCGATTTTTACAGTTGACAATTTAGTACAGTTTGCTCGGTTGAAGTCAGTAAGCAGACATATAAGTCCGTACGTTCGTTCGTGAGTCGCTCGTAGGCCTCAGCTGGAAATCAGCGCCGTGGTCATCAGCAGCATAGGCTGAGCTGGAGCCTTAGGCACGCTCTGCTGTATTAAATGCTAACGTCTGTACTTTGTGTGTGTCTAATAAAGAGTTCATTCATTCATTATTTTTTGTGAGTATGTTGATTATATTATATCCCGGATAAAGATAAAGATGAAGATAAATTTATTTGACTCAACATGTGTACAATCAGGTGTTACAGATATCTTTTTGTCTCAACATGCTCTGTCTGGTCAGACATGCAAATGTATGTGCTTTGTAATTAATAAGAATATTAAAATTATGCTGGATCTAATACAATAATTAACATATCAATTAAGTGTCTCTTAACAATAAAGTGAGATATATTATAAATAGATCAGTTCAAATCCGTACAATAATTATAAAAATAATTAAATTAATATGTCATTTCCAATAATAGTAAAAGATAAGAAGTCATTAATTAAGAACATGTCAAATTAAATTAGATCCTGATAAATGATTATTAAACCAGAGAAAAATACTAATTATAAAAGATTATCACGTAGGAAATCATTAATATTATAGTAGCATTTATGCAATAAAAGATTTCTTAAATTACGTTTAAATACGTTAACATAAAGGTCTTTGAATTTATTTGGTACTTTATTGTATATTTTGGGTGCCATGCAGAAAATGCTCTTGCCCAAAAGCGCTGTTTTTGCAGTTTGCATGCACAGTTTGATTAGTCGGTTGCGAATAGAGACATCTGATAGTTTATATAGTTGTGGATTAGTTTTCACAAATACAGCTGTTTCGTAAATATATAATGACTAGCTGTTGCCCGCGACTTCGTCCGCGTGGACTTTAATTTATTATCCAATACCTACTTTTAATTTGTTATCTAATTTTAATATACAAAACTACAACTAAAGAAATTAATAAGTCTAACTACACCTATATAGGTGTAGATAGCTATATATTCAAAAATACATATGGTATCGCGGACTTTTTTGTAGATATTGATACGTTGTATAATACTGTAGAACATATTTTGTTCTATCATCAATAGTTTCCGCAGCGCACGCGATGAGAGTTTTTTTATGACTAATTTTTCACACCTTGGGATATATTATTGCATTTTAATTAAGTATCCCTATTTTTTTAAAAAATGTAATATAGCCTATGTCACTCAGTAAAGATGAAGCTTTCTAATGGTAAAAGAATTATTGAAATCGGTCCAGTAGTTTTTGTGTGAAAACATTACAAACATACATACAAAAACACAAATGTTTCCTCTTTATAATATTAGTTTAGATGTAAGCGTTAAAATTTTATATTTTACGAAGTACGATCTACATCTGTCTGTGACTTGTAGACCAAACATTGCTCTAATGCAGCGAGTTAGAAAGTTGCCGGTGTTACACACCCTCGTGCCTCGAAAAGCATGTGAAGCCGTTGCTCCTGCACCTTATCTCTTGGATCATTCCAGTATGTTCTCTCACGAGAACAAACAGGAAAAAAGTTCCATCTGTCCCTCGTAGATAACAGGGGAACAGGGTGCCAAGTGTGAGTTGTTTTTACGTTAATGCGATCGAAACGTTTACCGCGATTGGCTCTCTGATTGGTTAAGAGCTTGGCACGGGCGAATCGGCGCGCTGAACCTCATAAACGTGTCGATCGCGTTGTCGTAAAACAAACACGCACTAGGCACTCTGATCGCATTTTTCGCAATAGCGAAGAACAAGCAGGCAATAAATCTTTTTTTAATGCTTTTCTCCCTCTGTCCCCTCGGGGGACAACATCCGAAGGGACAGAAAGGAATAATCTGAACTCTCTCCGGTGGTGTCGATGACGTCCCATCGCACTATGAGAGTGAGGGAACAGAGACTGCACTTGTGTTTGCGCACACACTTGTGCACTATAATATCTCCTGCGCAGATAGCCAGTCCCCGGTAAGACCGGCCGCCGTGACCGAAATTCTAATATTATAAACTTGAATGTAGTCCCTTTCTGAAACAAATAAACTCACTGAAATTAAACTGCTATATACGGATTTTATCGCGTTGTTTATTTGACACTTTATTACAAAATTTTGAAAATTTTTACGCTACTACTACTATGAAACTTTACTAATTTTTAAGCTAATTAAATTATTATTAAAACTATTTAGATTTAATTTATCTCTCTATTCTCCCCGTGACCATGGCTGCTGAAAAGCAACCGAAACGTCGGGGAAAGTGTAAAAATAAATTAAATCTAAATAGTCCATGTCCAAATACTTGAACATTTCTTACAAATACGTTTTGTAGTCTTTATTAATCTAGTTTTCAGAGTTAGCGAAGGATATGTCAGCTAAGTATTTAGCTTAAATCCACGCTACAACAATTTGTTTTAATAAATACAATGTATAAAAACAAAGAATATTCTGATAAAATAGTTCAACACTTATTTGGAATATAATTTTCTTACTGTGTACTATTGGTCTGTATTTACCCGACAAGGTCAAAATAACCCATCTAACTAAAGTATATACTAAAAAGACATGTATTCAAAGCGCCAAATTCAACACAAAATGAAACAACGTCGACGGCCATGTTATTCAGCTAACTTCACGTTGGTGTGCTCTCAAAACAAATACTATCGTGCGTCGTGCGGCTCATTGTTTATCGTTCATAAAAACAAAATAAACGTGACCCACATTTTTGTGCGAGTCTTTAGAGCTGTTTAGATACTTTGAGAATTTATTTAGAATTAGAAAACCGGTCGTTCCGTCGCCGCAATGGAAGTCGAACGTTTCGCTTCCGATTTGGAAAACGTGGCGGTGGACGATAACGAGAAGCCGGTCGTCGATGAAGGCGCCGGGGACGCCGCTACCTCGCACTCTGAGCGATTGCGGCGCAAAAATAAGAAATATTGGCGTTCTAACAGCAAAGAAGCTGCTGTGGCAGCAGGCAGTGTGAACAACACTGTTACGCCGCTACCAAAATATCGAAGCTGGAAAAACAGCCGCAGACCGCGCAACGGGCACGGCAGGGGCTTACCGAAGAAAGGTAAGCGCCACCACGCCTTCCTACCATATATAATTCTGCATAATTTCTATGCGGACCGGTTGTCGCCGGGGAAAGTTCTAGAATACATTCTACGCCATGAATAGAGTTACATTTAGGTTTTTTTTACGTAACTTTTGTTTACTACGCACCGGTCACGTAATACCGATATATAGGGCAACCGGGCCATCATTTCGAAGGTCACGCAATCGCATTGGTATTTTGCGCAGTTAGTGAACAGATATACATAATGTTGTCACACTGGTGTGTATGTATAGTTGTTTTGGCATGCGATATTACGTAATATAGCGGTTTGTAAACAACTTTCGGTTATGAAGGCTATTTTCGTAGCGTAGACTCCACGCGGTTAATTATAAACATATTGTTTGACTGGTTAGGTGTGTCATACTAAACGCACGCTATCTGAAAGCGGCTCACGGCTGATTGCATTGTGTACATAGCGTCTACCGTCTAAAAAAAGTTTAGTTCATTGTTTATGATATAGCATTTACTAACCAATAAAATATGAAGTTGTTGATACTCAATTAGAATGAATAATATTATATTGACATTTTGATAACGAAATATGTATATTTATTTTTGTTATCAATGATTGTGGGTAACAGTTACTTTTATGTTTATTCATAATGATGTTTACATATAATTACTTATGAGTATCAAAATTAATTTAAAGTAATTTTTTGTTTTTAGTTTATTTGATAGGCTGTATCGCTTAGCGACCAGACCCCCTAATAAACATTTTATTACTGGGGTAGGTTGTGTATAGCCTTTTTTTAATTGGCTTGAAATCAATACACTATTAAATAATTTAGTTCTAGACTAATAGACATGACAAAAAAGATAATATAGTTAATACTTGATACATAAAGATAAGTTTCCATTTATCGCTAATAATAATATAATAATAATATATTTATTTGCCAGAATATTGTAGTTACAAGGTGTTACAAATTAGAATCTAGCTTCCAGTATGCTCAACTTGTACAAAATAAATCAATTCCAATAACAGAATAATAATATATTCAGTTTTAATTTCTGAAGTCTACATATCTGTAATGTATTAGGTGAAAATAACTTTTTGCTGATGTATTAAAAAAAAAGAAGAGAAGAGATATAGACATTGAATATAAGAATTTCTGATATGTATTGCTGTATTGTGGAGCACTACTCCTAACAATGTATATAGTATATTATATACATTTCATCATGATTGGTTGAGGAGTTACAGTGTGGAAACGTTACAAATTTACAATCACATTTATAATATTAATTAGGATTCAATATGAACATATGAATCCATTTTTCAAAGTATTTGAGTAATGCAACATAACCTAAATATGTTTCTCACATGTTATTGTTTTGAGCGTCCAAGTCTGTGCTTCACATGTTTCAAGGTTAAAGTTGTTTTTGTTTTTTAACCTCCATGGTGTGGCATTAGTATAATTTAATTAGTTGAAGTTGGTAAATAAATGACATCATAATTTTTGTTTGCGAGAAGCATAGGATTTTCTTTGAAATTATGGTCCTTTTTTATTCTTTACTAGTTTTTGCTGGCTGTGTGAGGATGGACATGAAAGGAAACGGGGTAAATGATCAGATGACGGGTGACAGAGAAGTATGGAAGCGAAAGACATGATGCGCCGACCCCAATACGCACATTATAATATGCCAGTTGCATAGTAACCTACGATAGAAATAATACGTTACCCATACCTGATGCCTAGCTGCATATTGACCTTGCTGCCTCACATACTACTTTAAATATTATGATCATGACAACTAAGTAAATGGTCCAGATGTGAAATGGTTAAAATCATAATCATGTATTCATAAAATATATGCTTGCCGTATTTACAACCAAATTGCTTATGTCTATACTAAATACACAAATTAAAATACACAAAAAACATAAAATCAATGATAATTAAATATTAACATACACAATATAAATTACTGTAGTATTAAATAGCAGCGATAGCTCAGTGGGGAGACCAACAGACTGCAATGCAGAGGGTCTCGGGTTTGAATTGAATTATGTGCGTATTGATTGACATTTATCGCCTGCTCCGTGCCTCGGAGAGCACGTTAAGCCGTCGGTCTCAGCTGCCATGAACATCTATGGCAGTCGTTATTGGGAAAGTCAGTACCCTCTAATATCCTGATACTGGTCTAGCCTTCGGATTGCGGAGGTCAGGTGGCAGCCGCTCCGTGTAAAAACTGATATCCAGTCAAATCCGTTTAGACCAGAAAAGCCGATCCCAAGTGACTTGGGAATAATAAAGGCTAAGAGAGAATAAGACAATATAAATTACAAACACAACAACAATTTATAATATCAATAACGTTTCTATATAAAAATCCAAACATAATTTCCTATATCAGTGGTTGGTAACCTTGTTGTCCACAAGAGCCACATATAGGCAATCCACAATTGAAATCTAGTCAAATAGCCATTTTTTTTAAGCTCTGCTTTAGCAGGGAATATTATTACGGAAAAATTAGGAATGAAAGTGCACTCTCGAGTTTGCCTCTGTCAAATATGTCTTAGTTAAACTTACAGTACATTAAAGGCTTGTCCCACCACTTCGAAATAATATTTATCTATAAGATAAAAGTCGCGAAATCTCTCTTCTTTAACCTAACAAGACAACATGCGATTTATCTTTCAAATAACGTTTAATTGTTAGTTGTGGGACTGGCCATAAATAAAATTTGGTATCATACTTATAAGGCAAGATAATAAGTAATATTCTCTGCTTGCACTAAACATTTCGTGAAAGCGCCGCAGCCGAGGAGTCAAAGAGCCGCATGCGGCTCGCGAGCCGCGGGTTGCCGATCACTAGCCTATATCAATATATGGAGTCCTTAAGACTGGGCCAAGCGAAATGTGCCAAAACAGGCGGTCACAATTAAGTTGATAAAATCATCACTTTTCGTTTAATACAAATATAAAATATACATTTACCATAACAATGAATGTGTTTACAATTACTCCGTGTAAAAAACTTAAAATAATTAATATTTTCGCCTACAAAATTACGTAAATTTGCACGAGAAATGTAAAAACGTAAGCTCGTGTTACGTGATTTTTAGATTATAACAGTAGAAATCTATCCTATTTTACAGCTTAAACGAAACATAAATAGTTATATTACAGTTTGTCCGTCCCAAATATTTAAGTTATTGGTTGACAATAAAGATACATATTTATCAAAAAAGCAATTCAAATGCTTCATAATTTTACTATGGCGGCCGCGCGCCGATTTGAATATCGAGCTCTGTCATTCAGTACAACCGCTCGGCGCAGTCTTAAAAGAAAAAGTAACACATTTTTATATATTACTATATTTTGTATGTTATGCTTATGCAGTGGATGAGGTTTTCTGGTACCCATCACGGTCAGTAGTTAGGCAAAAAGGCATATGGTCTACCTGATGGTAAGCAGACCTGTAACATGGCTTCAGATGAATTTCCTTTAGTGTCTCTCGTAACTTTTGGCTTAGGAGTAGCCACACCAACACTCAGTATGTTTCAGATCATTAGTTCCCAAAGTAGTCCAGGTGGACCCTGGACAAAAAAATAGGGGTCCACAATTCGTAAGCCCTCCACAAAAATTTATTTGTTTTCGATAATTAAGAACTAAAATGTTGGCTTGACTTCACCTATCACTGTAGGCAGATAATATTTTAAGAAGCTCAGTGACGTACCAGTTGTCTCGAACTTAACGATTCTTCGGTAGAGAATTTCTAAAAATAAAATTTAAACAAAAAGAACCTCAGCACGCCCACCAGGGTAGGTACAGACCGAAAAAAGAATAAAAAATTTTCACCAATATAAATACGAATGCCAAGGAATATGGTAGAAATGTAGCTGCAGGGATCCACCGGAACCTGCTGAATTTTGAAAGTGGTCTTTAGAAAAAAGCTGAAGAGTTTGTTTGTTTGGTTGAACGCGCTGATCTCAGGCTTTAACAGAAGACATAATTACGGAAATAATTAGGAGGGCAACACTCACGAGCTAGCCTTTGTCAAATAAGTCTTACATTATAAATGCGCCGCCTCCGTGGGTCGTGGCGTGATGTTATATAGCCTTATAGCCTGCTTCGATAAATAGGCTATCCAACACTAAAATAATTTTTCAATTCGAACCAACAGTTCCTGAGATTGACTCTTCAGCAATATAATCTTATATATAAAATTCTCGTGTCACAATGTTAGTTACCATACTCCGCCGAAACGGCTTGACCGATTTTTATGAAATTTTATATGCATATTTAGTAGGTCTGAGAATCGGCTACTATCTGTTTTTCATACCCCTTAGTGATAAAGTAAAGATAAAAAAAAGAAAAATTACTTTTGACAGGACGAAGTCTGTCCGGGCAGCTAGTATTAGTATAGATTTGTGCCATATTTAACTTTTTAATCTGAAGGTTATACGGATTTGTAGCGCACAGTATAATCTGTTGATGATAAGATAATATAGAAAATATATGATTATTCTTATTTCGTAAACTTGTGTTAGTGGAAAACAATCTATACATATATATATAGTAGAGCAGCGATAGCTCAGTGGGGAGACCAACAGACTGCAATGCAGAGGGTCTCGGGTTCGCACCCACGTCGCGCACCTCTGACTTTCGAGAGTTATATGACGTTTCGAAATTATGTGCGTATTGATTGACAATTATCGCCTGCTCCGTGCCTCGGAGAGCACGTTAAGCCGTCGGTCCCGGCTGCCTTGAACATCTATGGCAGTCGTTATTGGGAGAGTGTCGACACAAAAGATTCCACTGGGTCGAAGTGTCGCCGGTCTGCACTGACTGGCCCCCCGCATAAGATACATATATATCGCACTCTTAATAAAATAGCGACTTAACTCGAAATTTGAAAGTAAGGCAATTTGAATTCTAATAGTATATGTTAAATTTTAATATTATATTTGTGTTAAATCATTGCAATAGAGTTCAAATTTGTTTAATCCAAAATACTGAGATAAGTCTCTGTTTTATTAAGAGTGCGATATATAGTATAGTAAGTATATAAAAGTTAAACCTTGTTTCCCTTGGTCACACTATAACTTGAGAACGAGATTACCAATTTCATTTATCTTTTTTGTACAAGTTTTCTTATACTTTGTACAAGGTTCTTACGGAAAGAAAAGTTATGACTGCGCCGAGCGTAAGACAGATAATGACAGAGCTCGTGCGGCGCATATTCAAATCGACGCGCGGCCGCCATAGTTAAATTGTATGGAGTATTTGAAGTGCTTTTTTGATAAATATGTATCTTCATTGTCAGCCAATAACTTAAATATTTGGGACGAACAAATTGTAATATAGCTATTTATGTTTCGTTTAAGCTGTAAAATAGGATAGATTTCTACTGTTATAATCTAAAAATCACGTACAATGCAAATTTACGTAATTTTGTAGGCGAAAATATTAATTATTTTAAGTTTTTTACACGGGAGTAATTGTAAACACATTCATTGTTATGGTAAATGTATGTTTTATATTTGTATTAAACAAAAAGTGTTGATTTTATTCACTTAACTGTGACCACCTGTTTTGGCACATTTCGCTCGGCGCAGTCTTAAGAAAATTACGCAGAAAATTTTATAATTTCAAAAAACCCAACGATTATTTTAACCTCGCTAGTTTGCCAGTTCATCTAAGACAGTACAACATCTGTCGGGTCAGCTAGCATTTACACATACATACATACATAGATTCACGCCTGTTTCCCAGAGGGGTAGGCAGAGACTATGGATTTCCATTTGCTACGATCCTGACACACTTTCCACACATTCCTCATACACGCCCGTCGGTTCAAGGTGCTCTTAACCTGGCCTTTGTCCAGAACGCCTCCAATCTGATCAAGAAACGTTCGCCTAGGTCTTCTTCTTGCGACTGTTCCATTCACACTAGCCTTATAAACTTTCTTAGTCAGTCTTTCCTCGTCCATTCTTGCTACATGCCCAAACCAGCTTAACAAACCCTTTTCTATTCTTGTCACTATATCCACTTTCATGCCGCATTTATATAATATAGATACATTACAATAATATCAGCCTTGTACCTATATGAAGTGTTCCTGCTGGGCAAGGGCCTCTTCTCAGTACCTATGAAAAGGGTTCGGCTATAGTCCACCACGCTGGCCCAGTGCGAGTTGGCAGACTTAACATATCTTCGAAAGCGTTATGTAGAACTCTCAGACATACAGGTTTCCTCACGAAGTCTTCCTTCACTGATAATTACCTAATTACTATTTCTACACACATAACCTCGAAAAGTCACAGGTTTGTGTTAGAACTCGAGACTTCTGCGTGGCAATCCAACAGTCTCCGTCTAGACTATCGCCGCTCTTATAATATAAATTATTTATTGATATACATCGACTGTCTCCGTCGCGTAGCGGTAGTGTCATTTTTGGGTTCATGGAGGTCATCCGAGTCAGCTGTTGGTTTGTTCAAGTATCGTCTAGAATATTAGTTCCCAAAGTGGTCCAGGTGGACCTCCAAGGGTCCACGGGAGACTCGACGGGGTCTACGCTGGCGTGACAAAAAAATGGGGTCCACAATTCACGAAAATTTATTTGCTTTCGATAGGGAAGAACTAAAATAAAAAAGCTCGGCGACTGTTACTAGTAAAAACCTGCATATTCCATATTCAGTACCAGTGGTCTCGAACCTACCGAAAAGCTCACCCCGCCTACCGTGGTAGGTCAGCCCGCAGAGATTTGATCAAATTTTTTAATATATAAATACGAATGCCAAAGAATATAGTAGAAATGTAGCTGCAGAGGGTCCACCGGAACCTACTAAATTTTTAAAGTGGTCCATGAGAAAAATACCCTTTAGTAAAGGAAGAAGAGAAAAAGGAAGTGGGAAGGAGATGGAGCGGGCAGAGGGAAAAAGGGTGATTGGGCCTCCGGCACTCTCACTCACCGAACAAAACACAACAGTAGGAATACTTCTATTTCACGTCGATATTCTGTGAGAGGGTAGTCCTACCCCGGTCGAGCCGGCTCTTGCATGCAGAAATCAGTGAGGCTGTACTACCTTTTAAACCTTTTTACCTTGTCTGTCTGTCTGTTACGCTTTCACGCCTAAACCACTGAACCGATTTTGATCAAATTTTGTAGAGATATAGAATAGACCTTGAGAAAGGACATAGGTTACCTTTTGTGGTGTGTTTACATCGTAGATAAAACCGTGAAATTCTGTATTTAGGCACTTGATAGGAAGTAAATCAACATGTGTACTAGCGTTTTTGAAATGTCGGCCTATATGGGGATGAAAGTTCGTATAGAACTCCAAACAATTCTGTTTATGGTAACAATACGTGTATTTGTGTCGTAAACATGTGTATGATTAGTAAAAATGCCGTCGGCAGTTTGTCTGCTGCCCAAAGTAACTATTTCAAGCGGACGAAGTTGCGGGCAAAAGCTAATAATGTATATGATTAACTATGGTCTCTATTTTAGGGGGAGCTGGCGGCAAGGGAGTGTGGGGTGCGCCAGGGTCCGAACTCCTGGAGGAATACGTGGAGGATGCCAACGACCCCAACTACGACTCGGAAGCCATCACCAACGGAGATGTGGAGTTTAAGCAGATCATCGTTGAAGCGGAACCAGAGGAGATTATTGTGAGTTATCTTTTTTTGTCTTGTGGGGCAACGTGGTCTGATATCCCTCCAACACAAAGGGCTGGGTGATCGTGCCTGGTGGGCCACGGCCTGACTGTTGATGTCGGGCACTTGTATACTGGGTATAAGGGCGGTGTACCGAAAACTGCTATAGTAGATCCAGACCTTTATCTTCTCTCTTAGCCTTTATTATTCCCAAGTCACTTGGGATCGGCTTTTCTGGTCTAACCGGATTTGACTGGATATCAGTTTTTACACGGAGCGGCTGCCACCTGACCTCCGCAACCCGAAGGCTAACAATACCCTAAGGCTAGACCAGTTTCAGGATATTAGAGGGTACTGACTTTCCCAATAACGACTGCCATAGATGTTCATGGCAGCCAGGACCAACGGCTTAACGTGCTCTCCGAGGCACGGAGCAGGCGATAATTGTCAATTAATACGCACATAATTTCGAAAAGTCATATAACTTCCGAAAGTCAGAGGTGCGCGACGTGGGTTCGAACCCGAGACCCTCTGCATTGCAGTCTGTTACTCTCCCCACTGAGCTATCGCTGCATTTTTCAGATCCAAACCTTTATACTGAGTTAAAAATCGTTGGAATTTTCTTTAGGTAAAATCACAATATTTTTCCGGCAATTTTAATTTTTCTTTCTTTGAATCATAAGTTCATAACATATTGCATAAACAATTCATTCAATCAAATTAAAATCAAAGAATACCACATTTTAGGAGAGTGAGTCAATGATGCAGAGATTTAACATAAATAAATATGACGTTGGGGTTTTTATAAGGATGTTGTCAGAACCTTTATCGCCGGCAGCAAGGTGTATTTATGACATGGTATCTGCAGCACTGTCTGCCTCTCCCTCATAGTAATAAGGCAAGCATATAATTAAATATAAGGAAAATGTAATTTAGTGTACGATGAGGCTGGCATACCTTTATAAGAGAAAAGCCTCTAAATAAAACAGAATAAAAAAAATAAAAATAAAACCCGCCGGCGCGAGCGGTGCGCTGTATTGGTAGCAATCCATTGCGTACCGCGTAATAATGTTAATCAATATAAAATCTTAATCTTGCGTGTTTATGATTAATAGAAGTTTTCATCGAGATAAGCATCTACAGAAAGAGGTCTTGCTAAGTTTTCAGTACGCCGTCCCTTAGACCCAGTATATACTTCAGCAGAAGTTCTTTTCGTAGACCTGTCATGGTGGTGACCTTGTATACAGGGTCTCCCAGAAGTCGACGTCAAGCCGGAATCAGGGAACAGGCTAAGCTATAATAGCTACCAGAAAAAAAATAAAAAAAATAACGAATAAAAAAAAAAACAAAAACTTCTACATTCTCTGACGGTCTTTTCACTTCTGTTATTACACTTATTACAGATATTTACTTTACGATTTTTTTTTTAATGTAATTTAATTATAATTAATCGTCTGTGCGAAGTCGCCACAACCAGATTTTTAAGCTATTGGTTTCCGCAAGGTCCCAGGATCGATAGACTGCTGTGAAAATCGTGTTTCATTCAACCCGATCAACGGCTAAATATCCGAACATTATCACAATCTTTCTTATGAAACTACTAGCTGTTGGCTGCAGTTTCACCCATCACTGCTCTCTCCCGTGGCTCGTAGCGTGATGTTATATAGCCAATGTTACTTTTGGATACATTAGCTTTCTAATGGTGAAAGAATTACTAAATTCGGTTCAGTAATTGCCGACTTAATTCATTGCAAATAAAGATACAAATCTTTTATCTTTATGTTGTTGAAGGGACTATTTTTATTTCGAATTCATCATCTCATTAATATATTAATTAATCTATATATACAGGGTGTGGCGTAAATAGTGGTCCAACGTAAAGGAGTCGATACACCGTGTTCCTAGCTAACATATACCGGGATATTTATCATTTTAAATAAAAGGTCTCAAAAAAAAATCATTTTTTTTATTTTTTTAGAAAATCGTTACCTTGCATTACAAATTTGGCTGTATTTTCGACAAATATTATTATTTTTTCATTCTGTTTTTTTATTATTACTGCTAATTACATAAACCAACTTATCCAAATGTTTTTTTTATTATCAAGTTCACAAGTAATAAAAAAAATGAGTTTATTTCCAATTTTCATTACTCACTCTAGCAAATCATGTGACTTTAGGTGCGTGTGGTGTAAAAAAATTGTACTACACCGTCAGTGCCCATTATTTAAAAAAATAGATCACTAAATGCAGATTCTAAAATAGTACAACACTAAGTGGTGGAAGTAAAAACAAGAAAGTTATTGGCATTTAAACAAAAAGGAGCTGAATTAAGGTTTTAGATTTTTTTTATTAGTAAGGTAAGTTACAAGTATTGTGAAATGTTTTAGATATAGCAGTAAGTTTTATTTTAACTTTTTAGTTGTTTTAATGGATTTTAAAAATAATAACTGCAATTTAAAATCAACAAATAATCATTTATTAATAAAACCATTGATTTTTTAAACTAAATGTTCAAAGTGGCCACCATTAGCGGCGATGCATGCTCTGCACCGCCGAATAAAAGATCGCTTCAGCCTGCGTGCAAATCCGCTGGCATTTATTTCCTCAGCTGCATACTGAATTTTTTGGCGTAAGTCATCGATAGAAGTTATCTCAGTTTTGTAGACTTTTTCTTTCAAACACCCCCAGTAAAAGAAGTCCAGGGGGTTGAGATCCGGTGAACGAGGTGGCCACGACATTGGACCTAGCCGCCCAATCCATCTTTCTGGGTATGTCGCATGCAAATGATCCCGTACAATAACAGCATAGTGAGCTGGACAGCCATCATTCTGCAGCCACATTGTTTCTCGCAGTTGTGGGTCAACGTCTCTCATTAATTCAGGGAGGTCATTTACTAAGAAATTCAAATACCTCTCACCATTAAGAGTTTCAGGTAACTCGAAAGGCCCAATTATTTGCCCACCAATGATCGCCGTCCACAAATTTATCTTAAATTGATATTGGGATCTGGCTGTCCGTATTAAATTAGGATTTTCTAGCTGCCAGCTATGAAGGTTATGCATGTTAAAATAACCATCTTTTTTACACGACGATTCGTCAATCCACAGTATTTTATCGTAAAATTGTGGGTCTTCCCTCATTCTACGAAGCATTTCTCGGCAAAATTGAACTCTTAATGGCCTATCTCGTGGCAACAAACTTTGTACCCTTTGAAAATGATAAGGGTAGAGTTCATGTCGTAGTAGAACTCGATGTACCGTCCTCGTTGATATACCTGTCCTCCGTGCTATGGTACGAACCGACGTTGTTGGGTCTTCCTCGACTAATTCCAATATTTCTTCATCATTGTACACCCTTGGTCGTCCCTCACTAGCGCCGCCTACGCCCGTGCCGGGTATCCTCGCCTCGGTATAGGCGTTATGCACTCTCGCAAACACACGATGATCCGGATGTCGACGATTAGGATATCTCTCCCGATACACTCGGGCTGCTTCTCTTCCGACGCATCCACATTCGCCGTAAATAAGATGCATGTCGGCATACTCTCGCGGTGTGTATTCAGACATTGCTAATTCTCCACTACACTGCACGTGTGTCCAAATCGTCAAGAATTTCAAAGTCCAAATAACGTAAGCAAAGTCGCAGGGATCACCAAAACAACGAGTCCATATCACAAGCAAAACAGAGTCCAGAAAGAAAAAACAAATCGACGGCAGAGATAACACAGATAAAAACGAGGAGCGCATGCGACGTACGGTATTGCACTGGCTAGCTGGGCTATGTTTGTTTCCTGTTTGAGTTGCTATTTTGGTTGTCTCTTTCTCTCTTTAGGAAGACACTGGATTCCTTCCTTTTCACTCCCCATAACGTAATACGCCGATACATTCCAATGGGCTTTTGTTTTCTGCTCTGCTACCCATTTCCTAGAAAAAACTTGACCTTTTTTTACCTGCGGTACGGTTAAGGGTGAGCTAATGTTACACTCTGTTGATGTCAAATGTTTAAAATGTTACAATGAATGATTTCATACAAAATTGCAATACTTTTAAAGCTTAACTAAAAAAATGGTGTTAAACTAATTCAGCTCCTTTTTGTTTTAAATGCCAATAACTTTCTTGTTTTTACTTCCACCACTTAGTATTGTACTATTTTAGAATCTGCATTTAGTGATCTATTTTTTTAAATAATGGGCACTGACGGTGTAGTACAATTTTTTTACACCACACGCACCTAAAGTCACATGATTTGCTAGAGTGAGTAATGAAAATTGGAAATAAACTCATTTTTTTTATTACTTGTGAACTTGATAATAAAAAAAACATTTGGATAAGTTGGTTTATGTAATTAGCAGTAATAATAGAAAAACAGAATGAAAAATAATAATATTTGTCGAAAATACAGCCAAATTTGTAATGCTAGGTAACGATTTTCTAAAAAAATTAAAAAAATGTTTTTTTTTTGAGACCTTTTATTTAAAATGATTAATATCCCGGTATATGTTAGCTAGGAACACGGTGTATCGACTCCTTTACGTTGGACCACTATTTACGCCACACCCTGTATATAAAACTCTTCCGTTACTGAGTGACTGACAGACAACGCACAGCCGAAACTACTGAACGCAAGAAGCTGAAATTTGGCATGTATGTTCCTTGAAGAGTGTAGGGGAGCACTAAGAGAGGATTTTTGGAAATTTCACTCCAAGGGACCCCCTTTTGGAAAGGGGTGAAACCCGATATTCACACGGGAACGGGACTTACGCGGGTGAAACCGCGGGAAAGCTACCAGTATAATATATACAAACATATTGTACGAACAAACCCGTACATATTAATAGTTACAGTTTTATGCTGACATCGACGCGCAGCGAAACACATATTACTTATAAATTAGTACATCAACAATATTTCAGTAGTAGTTGCATCTTTCCGGGCGATCTATCGCACCATTTACTCTTTCGCCGCGTATCGATCATTATCAAATCCGTTGTAAATCTGTTTAATTCTTTTCATGCAATATAATTACTTTTATTCTATCAGTTTATCTTTCATTTATCTTACGAAACCGTACACATATTATTTACAAAAAGTTTGACCTAAACACAAAAAAAATATATTTGAAAGAAATATTCCTCCGCGTCGCTGTCAATTGGCAACGTGCCCAGCAGACTGCCGACATTGCCACATTGAATAGAATGCTTATTCTTTGTGCAAAGACAATACCAACCTTTTAGTCACTCGAGGCGTCAATCAGCTGCTTAACTTGATCATAATCTCATCATCATCATTTTGACTTTGATTTGACTATAAAAGGTCTCTATAAACAGTGTTTCGAGTGTCAAAGTCAAAAATCATTTATTTCATTTAGGTTCAAAGTAACACTTTGAACGTCAAAATATAGGTTAGTAAGTTTACTAAGTTACTGAAGCTACATTTAGGTTAGTTGCTAGGTTCAGGCAAAGGGTTGACATATGAGAAGAAACCTGCACGAAACTCACAGCCACTCTTTTAAAACACCAATCTATACTAATATTAAAGCTGAAGAGTTTGTTTGTTTGAACGCGCTAATCTCAGAAACTACTTGTTCGAATTGAAAAAGATAGGAGCATATCAATGAAAAATGTTGCAAAAACGGCCAAAAATATCTTATGTGAAGCAGACAAAGTTGCGCGGGTCAGCTAGTAATAAACTAAAGATAATAGCAATGAACCACCAAACAGCTCAAAAATCACCAATGAGGGCTTTAAACGTCTTCGCTGATGCAGCAGCAGCACCAGCAGAAATGCTATGCTAGGAAGATGTGATGGCGCAAGGGTGTCGACACAAGTTACGTCCCACACCAAAGACCTACCCAATTGTCATGGCAGTAATGAATTACCATACATACATAGAATTCGCATTATTAAATCACTTTTAAGCGAATAAAATCAAGTGATTTTTCAATAAAAATCTTGGATTAAATCAAAACCTTTACTTCCTCATGAATTATTCTGTGTATTAGTGAAATCTCCATAAATATCCGTTCAGTAGTTTTTGAGGTTATCGGGAACAGACAGACCGATGCGGCAGGGGATTTTGTTTTATAATATAACTTTATAACTTTGTTACTCTGTTCCTAGCATTGTACTTCTTAAAAATACTATTCTTTTTTTATTGTTCTATTGATACAATTAGCGTACTTGTGCATTTTTTTATTTTAGCTTATAACTTCTAATATTTTTTGGCGCTACTGTATATTTATATGTGGAAACTGCTTTGGATTAAGTGTAGTTAATTTGAACATTAATTATTTTCGAATTGTATCTGTTGTTTCCAAAAAAAAAAAATAAAAGAAAAAAAAAAATGTAGTGATTAGTTACGATGTTACTTTTGGATAAAATAGTTTGCTAAAGATGAAAGAATTACTAAATTCGGATCAGTAATTTCAGAGATAATTAATTTCAAACTAAAATACAAATCTTTTCTTTTATCATGTAAGTGTTAAAAAGCAGACTACGATTTTAAAAGCGAATTATATTCAACAATACCGATAGCGATAAAATGATTAAAAAAAAAAATGTGTCGAATCAAAATAAAAGTATAAGTATTTTTATCCAGTGTCACCGATGCACGATGTTAATATCTGTAGATAACATTGTGACTTACATAAAGGTAAATAGAATTCAAAATGGCTACCTCGATCTCATCACCGATTTAATACATCGCGGCCTTGAGGATAATGTTTACAAGACATATGTTAAACAAATACCGGCAGCCATCTTGTTCGTTATTATTGTTTTTTACTTTAGTTTTAATGGCATTTTGTGCTTTATGGTACATTTATATACTGCCAGTATTGGCTTTGATTTTAAGAGGCAATTCTTATAAAAGTATTTCTCGGTTATGTGTCAAGAAAAATTACTATTATTAATTTACGTCTGCCATAATCACCCTTAATAAAACAGAGACTTATTTCAGTATTTTGGATTAAACAAATTTGAACTCTATTGCAAAGATTTAACACAAATATAATATTAGAATTTAACATATACAATTAGAGTTCAAATTGGCTTACTTTCAAATTTCGAGTTAAGTCGCTGTTTTATTAAGAGTGCGATATGTTTCTGTACTTGTTATTTTTTAATTTAATATGGTTTTCGCTTATTAAGACCTTTTGAAGTTACGTGCGTATATCATAGTTATTTATCGCTCGCTTTAACGGTGAATGAAACGTCGCGAGGTAACTTGCTTGTCTAAGGGTTTGCCATAATCTTCTTGAAAATATGTGGACTACCAACCTGCAGTTGGCCAGCGTAGTGGATTATGCTTTAACCCTTCTCACACTGAGAAAAGGCCCGCGCCCAGCAGTGGGACAATTCATATACAGGGCTGATATTATTATTTTATATATATACTAGCTGCCCGGACAGACTTCGTTCTGTCAAAAGTAATTTTTATTTTTTTCATGTTTACATTATCACTAAGGGGTATGAAAAATAGATAGTAGCCGATTCTCAGACGTACTAAATATGCATATAAAATTTCATAAAAATAGGTCAAGCCGTTTCGGAGGAGTATGGTAACTAACATTGTGACACGAGAATTTTTTATATAAGATGTACGAATCCGAAACTAAATTAAATTCATATCCGTTGTTCTAATTTTAATACAGTTTTCACAAAAATATTTATTTTGATTTTAGCACTTTATTAAAAGTACCTGACCCGCGCAACTTCGTCTGGTTCACATAAAAAAAATTTCCCTGTTTATGTAACATTTTTCATTTATGCTCCGCTCCTATTGGTCATAGCTTGATGTTATATAGCCTCGATAAATGGGCTATCCAACGCTAAAACAATTTTTCAATTCGATCCAGTAGTTTCTGGACACTCTAGCACGTTCAACCAACCAACCAAACAAACAAACAAACTTTTTTTTTTTTTTTTTTTGTTTTTTTTTTTCCTCTCTTCCTTTTCGTTTTTACAGGACAACGTCTGTCGGGATAGCTAGTATTAGTATATATAATGAACAATATCTAACATAGGCATGCTCTTTTATTATACACAAGAGTGTAACAAAAGTATGGTCATTATATAAGCGCTACATAATATATATATGTATATTATTATACTATAGCGGTAGTGAATGCGACTGCTGTGCATGAGGACTCGGGTTCGAGTCCCGGGTCGGGCCAAGAAAAAGTTATTCGGTTTTTCTGTTAAGAAATCTCAATAGCAGCCCAGAGTTAGGAAGTTGGCGGTGTTAGACACCCCGTGCCTCGGAAAGCACGTAAAGCCGTTGGTCCTGCGCCTGATCTCTCGCCGCTCGTGTCGGATTACCGTCCTATCGGATCATGAGAGTTAGGGAACAGAGAGTGCACTTGTGTTTGCGCACACGCTTGTGCACTATAATATCTCCTGCGCAGATCGCCAGTCTCCGTTAAGACTGGCCGCCGTGACTGAAATTTGGCCTGCAAGACATTATCAGTACAATGGAACTTCTCCCTTTGCCTTTATTATTCCCAAGTCACTTGGGGTCGGCTTTTCTAGTCTAACTGGATTTGACTGGATATCAGTTTTTACACGGAGCGGCTGTTACCTGACCTCCGCAACCCAAAGGCTAACGATACCCTAAAGCTAGACCAGTGTCAGGATATTAGAGGGTACTGACTTTCCCAATAACGACTGCCATAGATGTTCATGGCAGCCGGGTCCTACGGCTTAACGTGCTCTCCGAGGCACGGAGCAGGCGATAATTGTCAATCAATGCGCACATAATTTCGAAAAGTCATATGACTTCCGAAAGTCAGAGTGGGTTCGGACCCGAGACCCTCTGCATTGCAGTCTGTTGGTCTCCCCACTGAGCTATCGCTTAACATCACGATCAATAATGGTATTTAATTTATAGAATACCGTTCGTATTAACTACGTAAGAAAAATTACAGACAAGCTAAGTAGCTGAATCGCGAAAACGTAACAAACAAACTCACATTCGCATTTATAATATTAGTTAAAATCCATGGTGGCCCTAAAATATGACCACAGTTTTTTGTTACACACTGTATAAATGATAATTTAGATTTAAATGATTTTAAGGTGACAGGTTATTTAATATACGTAAGATTATGTATATGTCTGTCAATAGTGGTTATTCTAACCGCCAGAGCGACTATGACACAAGGTTACACACACAAGAATTACAACATAAGTATGTGTGCGTATGTTGTTGGCAATATGTATAATCCGATATTCTATAGAAAACATAGCTTTTTTTTTTTTTTTTTTTTTTTTCTCTCTTTTTTCTCTCTCTCTTCGTTGTTTTATTTCTTTGTTTATTATGGGATTTTTATCCATAAGGATATGTCAATCCCATTGTACCTTATAGCTGGATACACATATTAAAATTAAAAGTACACTGTTAGATATAACTAGAGATACAACAACAGATTAGATACTAGAGATTAGATTTTGTTTGTTGTTTGTAAGGATTTGAGTCAAAAATATCGAGCCGATTTTAAAATTGTTTGCACCGTTAGAAAGCTATATTGTCACCAAGTGACACAGGCTATATTTGATTTAAAAACAAGTACTGTTTCCAACATAACCTATCCTACTTATAAGCGAGCGAAACCGCGGACTAAAGCTGATTTTTTATTTTTTCGTCATGAGGTATTTTTAGAGTTTGAAAATGTCATAAGTCTGCGCCGAGCGAAATGTGCCAAAACAGGCGGTCACAGTTAAGTGAATAAAATCAACTCTTGTTGATTGTTTTACAATTACTCCGTGTAATACTTAAAATAATTAATATTTTCGCTTACAAAATTAAGTAAATTTACACGAAAAATGCAAAAACGTAAGCTCGTGTTACTTGATTTTTAGATTATAACAGTAGAAATCTATGCTATTTTACAGCTTAAACGAAACATAAATAGTTATATTACAATTTGTTCGTCCCAAATATTTAAGTTATTGGTTGACAATAAAGATACATATTTATCAAAAAAGCACTTCAAATCCTCCATACAATTTGACTATGGCGGCCGCGCGCCGATTTGAGTATGCGCCCGCACGAGCTCTGTCATTATTTGTCTTACACTCGGCGCAGTCTTAAACAACAGCTTTGTCCGTACGTCTGTTATACAACTTTCAACTCAAGAACCGTAAGAGCTAAAGACTCGCGGTCAACGCCATTCGACACAGCATAGTCGATATACCCCGAAATGACTATGACCTTTGACCTCTGACAGTCACGTGGTATCACGTGACCTTTGCATATTACTTGAACCATTTTTTTGAACTCGTAAGTTTTACGGCAATTCATTGCTGTTTCCCACTTGTTTCTGGTGGTCATTTAATGGGAGTTTTAGCTAGTAATATTACTGTTACTGCCTTCAACACGTGGAGAATCTTCCCACTAAGCTATGTCATTGTGTCGTCACATTTAATTGAATATGGCACTCTCTATAATACATCGCCTAGCAGGAGACCGTAAGACTGCCACGCATAGGTCTCGAGTTCGATCTTAAAGCACGCATCTCTGACTTTTCGAAGTAATGTGCGTATTAAATAGTTAATTATCGCTCGCTTTAACGGTGAAAGAAAACATCGTGAGGAAACCTGCATATCTGAGAGTTCTACATAATGTTCTCGAAGATATGTGAAGTCTGCCAACCCGCACTGGGCAGCGTGGTGGACTAGCCTAACCCTTATACTGAGAAGAGGCCCGTGCCCAGCAGTGGGACAGTTTAATACAGGGCTGATATTATTATATTGGATATTAAGTTACTAACAAAATTTTTTTTTATTACTTTAGCGGGCCCCATTTAATTTAATTTGACGACACATAGTGTATAAACAACGCTAACGCTCATGACGATACCTCATTCGTTAAATTATGATAAGCAGGTTAGAAGTTACGACAGAACAGATTAACATCTTGATACTTAAAAGCTTTGCTCTAGTCGGTGGAGGGTACGCCATCTTTCTCCATTTTCGGCCAATACCTTGACCTCCTTATAAGACATGACCTTCGCCTTTTCCCTTTATTTGGTTAGTGTACGCCCTTCTGAGCATGCTCTTCTTCTCTCTTTCCTTCCACTTTTCCTTATCTAATGTTTTTTTATGAAATCGTCATGTCTTACAAGGTGGCCAAACATCTTTCCTCTTCTGTTCTCAATTGTCGTCAAAATCTTGCGTTCTTCTTGTACAAGATTCAGTTCTTCCACGTTGGTTTTCTTTTCTGATCAGCTGATTCTTTTCATGGGCCTCCAGCACCACATTCTGAATGCTTCCAGTCTTTCTCGGTCTTGTTGGTCATTTAATATTTTGCTTCCGTAAAAAGCCTTTAAGTAGAGATTACTGGCAATTTGGGTTTCAAATTACTAGAATTCTTGTTAACCCCTCCAGCTAAATTAGAGTGCTTTTGCTTTGCTTTTTTTTGAATTGAGCGAGTTCACGTCAGTAGTGCAATGGGTGAGATTCGAACCCGCGACATCTCGATCGCAAGTCCATTACCTTAACCATTGGGCTACTGCTTAATAAATATACAATGTCTGTATATATACTTTGCCTGTAACATGTATATATAATTATGTGTGTCAGTTGGCAATCGCAGCGCGTATATGTTTATCTTAGAGTCAACGACCTCTGCTTAGTAAACATAAATATCACGACGCATACTAATCTCGACCTATATACGTGTATGAATGTGAATGGTGATCGGGTTCGATGCCTGAGTAGGATGAAGAATTTTTGGGTAAACTGTTTGCTGATTTTGTAAATGTATGTTAGGGTAAACCTTTTTTCTGGATGAAAGCTATCCCTTTAATTTCTGTTCTCTTGAAAATATTTATACGAAATTTCATGATGATCGGTCGAGTAGTTAAGGTGTGAAAGCGTAACAAACAAACTTACATTCGCATTTATAATATTAGTTAGGATTATAATAGACTATCTTGGTTGCGCAGCGGAAGTAAATGCGACGGCTTTGCATGAGACCACGGGTTCGATACCCAAGTCGGATAAATGTGTTTTTTGGTTTAATTTTCAGTACACTGCCTCAGTGGCTCAGTAGTAGTGTATGCGACGGCTGTGTATTACGTCGCAGATTCAATACCCGGGTTGGGAATGTCTCAGTTTTTTATTTGGGAATTTGACAGTCGTAAGTATGTCCTTGGATCAGTTAGTATGACCTGTGCTTAGTTAACATAAATAATACGACGCATAGTAATATCAATCTATATATGTACGTGTTTAAATGTGAATGGTGATCGGGGTTCGGTGACTGAGGCGGGTATAGCGTTTTTGGTTTTAATTGACAGTAGTAGACTAGTATATCCGACGGCTGCGTATTATATTCGATTCCCGGGTTAGGTAGGTTTTTTGTTTCGTTGGGCAATTGTCAGTAGTAGCGCTAAGTATGTCCTTGGATATGTTTTCAGATGATCGAAGTTCGGTTCGTGGGTCGAGTAGTGTTTTATGGTTTCATTGACGGTTGTAAACTGTCCCGGTAGCACAGCGGTAGCGTATGCGATTGCTGTGCATGACATCTGGGGTTCGATTGCCGGATGGGGTATATTTTTTTGGTTTTGTTGGGAAATTGTCTGAAGTAAGTACCGTTGAGTATAAGTTGGTCAGTTATTAGATGATGTTCCCGAGTTGCGTATGACTGTATGTTCGTCTGTGTGTAAGTTGATCGGGGTGTGTTTAAATGGACACCTCGCCACTGTCACTGCGCCGAATGTTGTAGGTTCGAATCCAAAACTTTGTGTGACCACAAATAGAGTCTAGGTGTAAATTGTGTTCGTTGTTTAAATAAGAGATGAAACGGATATCCGGTATCCGGCCTATCCGGCGGCCTAAATACTATCCGGCCGAATACCGGATAACTAGCGTCTATCCGGCCGAATACCGGATTTAATAGAAATATATTTTAGGTAATTAAATGCTTTATTTAGTTAGTATCACTTTCAAAAGATAATTCTACTACTTCAAAAATTAATTAGTACTCATACTGTAACTAAGGGAAAATTATGGTGAATTAATACTAACTTCTCTGCTCTCTTCTAAGCGTTTCCGCTTGTCTTCTTAAATAAGGCCAAAGCTTCAGAAAATGTCTTTCGCTGTACATACTGCTGCAAGGTGCTAAAAGATAGATTTTGGCAAACTTTGTTAAATTTCTGTTGCTTTGGTAAGTTTAGCTCTTTTTGAATCGTCAGCAGTTTTCTTGAGCTTAACCTGAGTGATTGAAGTGTGCCACAAATCGTCTTCCAGTAGCAATCATTGTTGTCATTTCAGCCTGGACTCATTTATAGCTCTTTGAAGCGTATGTATGAAACATCTAGCAGAATCTTACTCAGCCAAACGAACACCCTTCACTCTGTTAGCGCCACTATCACGAATGAGTAATGCACTAAACGGCAACGTTCCGCCAGATATTCGGCTGCCGAGGTTGTCTTTTTAACCAAAAATAAACAAGATTCTTTGCTTTTTAATATTATGACAATTAGGATTACAAATTACTAGTTTTATACATACATTACTAATGTGTTTATTTATTTATTATGTTGCTTGCCTTGTAACAACACCTTGTGCGTACTGCGCCGAGCGAAATGTGCCAAAACAGGCGGTCACAGTTAAGTGAATAAAATCAACATTATTTGTTTAATACAAATATAAAATATACATTTACCATAAAAATGAATGTGTTTACAATTACTCCGTGTAAAAACTTAAAATAATTAATATTTTCGCCTACAAAATTACGTGAATTTGCACGAAATATGCAAAAATGTAAGCTCGTTTTACGTGATTTTTAGATTATAACAGTAGAGATCTATCCTATTTTACAGCTTAAACGAAACATAATTAGTTATATTACAATTAGTCCGTCACAAATATTTAAGTTATTGGTTGACAATAAAGATACATATTTATCAAATAAGCACTTCAAATCCTCCATACAATTTGACTATGGCAACCGTGCGCCGATTTGAATATGCGCCGCACGAGCTCTGTCATTATCTGTCTTACGCACGGCGCAGTCTTAAACGGCTCATAGTAAGAAGATACGCCACTAGGGTTGCCATTTTTATTTTGATTGAAAGTATATTTATTAACTAAAGTAAAAAATTAAACTACAAGATTAAAATAAAGTATTATTTATTTAATCTGCTTTTTTGTTAACATATTTTTGTAAATAAAATCTATAAAAGTCGACATAGATAAAGTATTTACACGAATTTTATTTTCCTAATAAAGTATAAAGTACGTTTACCCGAAATAACGTACAATACTTTATTATAAATAACGGGTGGCAACCCTAGACTTCACCTTTAAGTGCGCACCGGGGCACCTGTAATTCATGTTTTATGTAACCCCATGAAAAAATACCACAAAATATGCCAATACTAATATTTCTGATGTATTGTTTCCAGCGCAAGTCGGAACCAGTTATCCTGGAGTACTTCGAGCATGGAGACACGAACGCTGCGGCCGAGGATCTGCTAGAGTTCGTCACTGCCAAGAGGAGTCACCTAGTGAGTTGTTCAGCTCCTTATCATTGCATGCATTCCCCACTGGGAATATTATAAACATATAGTTTATAATATTTTCTGCTTTTAAAAAACACTTTTTTTAAAAGCAGAAAATATTATAAACTATATGTGGGAAGACCAACAGACTGCAATGCAGAGGGTCTCGGGTTCGAACCCACGTCGCGCGCCTCTGACTTTCGGAAGTTATATGACTTTTCGAGATTATGTGCGTATTGATTGACAATTATCGCCTGCTCCGTGCCTCGGAGAGCACGTTAAGCCGTCGGTCCCGGCTGCCATGAACATCTATGGCAGTCGTTATTGGGAAAGTCAGTACCCTCTAATATCCTGACACTGGTCTAGCCTTAGGGTATCGTTAACCTTCGGGTTGCGGAGGTTAGGTGGCAGCCGCTCCGTGTAAAAACTGATATCCAGTCAAATCCGGTTAGACCAGAAAAGCCGACCCCAAGTGACTTGAGAATAATAAAATGCAAAAAATGCAGAGCGAACACACTCGAAACAAGTCGATCACACAAACGTAGTGGTTAGTGTAACCGACTGCCACGCCTGAGGTCGCGGGTTCGATTCCCGCACAAGTCAAATATTTGTGTGCATGGACATGGATGTTTGTCATGGTCTGGGTGTTTCTATGTATAATATGTACCATGTATTTACAAAAAAAAGTATAGGTATAAATGTATGTTTATCCATTGTCTAGTACCCATAGTACAAGCTCTGCTTAGTTTGGGCTAGATTGTGTTGCGTGTGTGTATGTGATAGAATATTATTATTATTATATTGTGAGATTCGATAAAATAAAAATATATTATTGTCTCAGATAACCCAATTCTTGAAGAAGGTTGTATATATCGCACCCTTAATAAAACAGAGACTTATCTCAGTATTTTGGGTTAAACAAATTTGAACTCTATTGCAAAGATTTAACACAAATATAATATTAGAATTTAACATATACAATTAGAATTCAAATTGCCTTACTTTCAAATTTCGAGTTAAGTCGCTGTTTTATTAAGAGTGCGATATATTTAACGTTGAAGGAAAACATCGAAAGTGCGTTTTCATGTTTGAGAGTTCTATACAATGTTCTCGAAGATATGTTAAGTCTGCCAACCCGCACTGGGCAGCGTGGTGGACTATGGTCTAACCCTTGTCACACTGAGAAGAGGCCCGTGCCCAGCAGTGGGACAGATTAATACAGGGCTGATATTATATCTATACTAATATTATAAAGCTGAAGAGTTTGTTTATTTGAACGCGCTAATCTCAGGAACTACTGGTCCGAATTGAAAAACTATTTTATTGTTGGATAGCTTTTTTATCGAGGGAGGCTATAGGCTATATAACATCACGCTATGAACCACGGGGGCGGCGCAGTAATCATAAACGCGGGTGAAACCGCGAGCACAGCTAGTTATTATTACAAGGAAAATGTTTTTGACTTCTTCACACTATCACATATCTAGTTAATAATTCCAAATCGTATATTAGTTTGCAGATAACATGTGGTGACTAGTGATATGTAACTAATTAACTAATTAGTTGAAACCTCACGCTAAACGGTCCAGTCGTTTAGTTAACGAAGAGGGCCGATAATGTGTTTTAAAATAAACTAATTGTTTTTTGATGAATGAGAACCGGTTTTAATAGACAATATAGACCCTTTGAGAATAAAATGTTATAAAATCTATTTTGGCGAAAATAGTACTGGTCCAATAGGCAAGGCTAAGACATTTTAAAAACATGAGACACGCTTTACCAGAAATTCATACATACATAGATTCACGCCTGTTTTCCAGTGGGGTAGGCAGAGACTACGGATTTCCATTTGCTACATTCTCTGGCTTCATTCACTTTCATCACATTCCTCGTACGTGCCCGTCGGTTCAAGGTGCTCTTAACCTGGCCTTTGTCCAGAACGCCTCCGATCTAATCGAGAAACGTTCGCCTAGGTCTTCCTCTTGCAACTGCTCCATTCACACTAGCCTTATAAACTTTCTTAGTCAGTCTTTCCTCGTCCATTCTTTCTACATGCCCAAACCAGCTTAACATACCCTTTTCTATTCTTGTCACTATATCCACTTTCATGCCGCATCTCTCTCTAATCACACTATTCCTTATTCTATCTTTCAGATTCTATCTATCTTCTCAGCGCTCTCATTTCTACAGCATTTATTCTGCTCTCATGCTTCTTTTGCCATACCCAACTTTCACTTCCATACATAAGTGTGGGCACTAAGAGTCCTCTATGAACAGCCAAACGTGCCTTTTCGGATACATTTCGACTGTTCATAAAAGCGCGTAGAGCTCCATTCACTTTGTTGCCCGCAATCGTCCTCTTTTTAAGTATTTAATATACTTGTAACAGTCAACCACTAGATTAAGAATGACCAAATGTTTACGAGAATAAAGACATTTTTTTCTTATAAATAAGTAATACTTTAACTCGCCACAAATGCTGTAAAATATATATTTTCGTAATTATAGAACATATACTGCCTAAGATCGCAAGTTTGATTCCCGCACAAGTCAAACATTTGTGTTTATAAACATGGATGTTTGTCTTGGTCTGGGTGTTTCTATGTATAATATGTATGTATTGACAAAAAAAAAAGTATATACCTATGTATGTTTATCCATTGTCTAGTACCCATAGTACAAGCTCTGCTTAGTTTGGGTCAGATGGTGTTGTGTGTATGTGATAAAATATTATTATTATTAATATTTAATACTGTCTTCTATTTACGCGAATATTATTCATTGAAATTGAACTGCTATATACGGATTTTATCGCGTTGTTTATTTGACACTTTATTACAAAATTTTGAAAATTGTTACACTACTACTACTATTAAACTTTACTAATTTTTAAGCTAATTAAATTATTATTAAAATTATTTAGATTTAATTTATTTTTACACTTTCCCTTACGTTTCGGTTGCTTTTCAGCAGCCATGGTCACGGGGAGACTAAGATGGCAGTTATCTCAATGTTCCAGTGTAGTTATTTCAAAGTACCCGAACATAATTTAATCATTGGTGTTTCTATTTACGCAGAATGAGCTCAAGAGAATGAGTTTTAGAGTTCGAAAAAGCTCTTATACAACAGCTTTGTCCGTCTGTCCACAACAGTCTGCAACAGACAAACGGACGTCTGTCTGTTATACAACTTTCAACTCAAGAACCGTAAGAGCTAGAGACTCGCGGTCAACGCCATTCGACTCAGCATAGTCGATATACCCCCGAAATGACTATGACCTTTGACCTCTGACAGTCACGTGGTATCACGTGACCTTTGCATATTACTTGAACCATTTTTTCGAACTCTAAGATTTACGGCAATTCATTGTCGATTCTCACTTGTTTCTTATAGTACGATCATGTATGTATGTATGTATCATATGTGGGGGCCAGTCAGTGCAGACCGGCGACACTTCGACCCAGTGGGATCTGTTGTGTCGACACTCTCCCAATAACGACTGCCATAGATGTTCATGGCAGCCGGGACCGACGGCTTAACGTGCTCTTCGAGGCACGGAGCAGGCGATAATTGTCAATCAAAACGCACATAATTTCGAAAAGTCATACAACTTCCGAAAGTCAGTGGTGCGCGACGTGGGTTCGAACCCGAGGCCCTCTGCATTGCAGTCTGTTGGTCTCCCCACTGAGCTATCGCTGCTGTTCGATTTATGTATAGTACGATCATAGTCTCATGCCTGTACTTTGACTGCACATGGCGTAGTGCTTCAAGTGGTCCCCTCCCTCGCCGCTGCCACTGCGCCAGTGTTGTGGGTTCGGATCTCAGACGGGACAATAATTTGTGTGATCCACAAATAGTTGTTCCGAGTCTGGGTGTTCTTTGCGTCCGTTGTTTGAATGTTTGTAAAGTCCCCCGCGACACAGGAGTTATTCCAAGAGTGGAAGTTGTCTTATTAAAAAAACAAAACTAATATATTGTTGCTTTATAATATATAATATAATATATAATAATATATATAATAATAATATAATAATAATAATAATATAATAAACCTAAATAGACATAGTAGCAAATTAGATTCCAACATAAACATTTCAATAATTCAAAAACAGGCAGCAATACACACATCAACAATAGTCAGCAAAGTTTTAGGAGACAGTTTTTGTTAGCGGGGGCACTGAGCCACCTTTTCCCTGAGGGTCTCAGGGCGGGTACTCAGTATTCCGAGCCAAAGCTCGAGAAGAGGAAACACTCTACACAATAATATAATATAATAATATTATACCACATACACACAACACCATCTAGCCCAAACTAAGCAGAGCTTGTACTATGGGTTCTAGACAATGGATAAACATACATATATAATTTTGTTTTTGGTAAATACATACATATTATACATAGAAACACCCAGACTAAGACAAACATCCGTGTTCATGCACACAAATGTTTGACTTGTGTGGGAATCGAACCCGCGACCTCAGGCGTGGCAGTCGCTTACACTAACCATTACGCCATCGAGGCCATTTATTATGATATTTTATTCTGTCTGTTTGTCTGCAGGTCTGTGAGACTATAGTGGAGATTGCCTTGGACCACAAACCGTCACATTGTGAGATGGCGTCCGTTCTCATCTCTGATTTATATGGAAGGGTGTTCTCTGCCAAAGACATTGGTTTCGGTGAGTAAAATACACACACACACACACATATATATATATATTGTGTGTGTGTACTATGGGACTATTGTGTGTGTGTGTACTATGGGACTGTTCAAGTATGGCTGAAGCAGGATTTTTAATCATACTTAACCCTTCCCGTCCTTATCAGCAAAATAATTCATCTATTTGTTGGTACTTTCTCTTTTGGCATGTTCTGATCTCTTGTAATTAAGAAAACATGAGACATTGAAATTATACTACTATATACGGATTTTATCGCGTTGTTTATTTGACACTATATTACAAAATTTTGAAAATTGTTACACTACTACTACTATTAAACTTTACTAATTTTTAAGCTAATTAAATTATTATTAAAACTATTTAGATTTAATTAAATTTTACACTTTCCCCGACGTTTCAGTTGCTTTTCAGCAGCCATGGTCACGGGGAGACTAAGATGGTAGTTGTCTCAATGTTCCAGTGTAGTTATTTCAAAGTACCCGAACATAATTTAATCATTGGTTTTTCTATTTACGCAGAATGAGCTCAGAGTATCATGAAGTCTAGCTGTGGTTTGCTTCTTGTACCTTATTTTAATTATTAAGATGTATTTATTCATGAGTAATTGTATTACTTGTAAGAGATCCTTAATTAATAAATAAAGAAAGCAGAGCTATTTATTAAAGCTTTTCTCTTCTTTTGATAAGTGTAAGGTCTATTTAAGTAGATTTTATTTTTAGACCCGCATTTTGATTAAGGTAAAATAGCAATCCCTTCCTGAGTATAGCGTAAGCACCACTATTTTCTGGTGTTTCTTGACTCTTCGAATATTATACTTGACGAATCATCGCCACTCATTGGGCCACATATTTTCTTTCTTGTCCCAACCTGCGCTATATCTGGATCTGCATGAACATCCGCCTTAATTATTGCGGATAGAGGATAAATTATCAACACCTGACAAAATCTTGCATAATATGTACATGCGTACGACGAAGATGTTGATGCGGGGCGGTGAACGAGAGACGTTAGTTATTAGCTTGTCGACTTCGGTGGCGTAGTGGTTAGTGTAACCGACTGCCACGCCTGAGATCACGGGTTCGATTCCCGCACAAGTCAAACATTTGTGTGCATGAACATGGATGTTTGTCTTGGTGTGTGTTTCTATGCATAATATGTATGTATTTACAAAAAAAATATATATATGTATGTTTATCCATTGTCTAGTACCCATAGTACAAATTATATTATTATTATATTATATTATATTATTATTATATTATATTATTATTATATTATATTATTATTATATTATATTATTATTATATTATATTATATTATTATTATATTATATTATCAGTCAGTATTATCAGTCGTTATTGGGAAAGTCAGTACCATCTAATATCCTGACACTGGTCTAGCTTTAGGGTATCGTTAGTCTTCGGGTTGCGAAAATCAGGTGGCAGCCGCTCCGTGTAAAAACTGATATCCAGTCAAATCCGGTTAGACCAGAAAAGCCGACTCCAAGTGTCTTGGGAATAATAAAGGCTAAGAGAGAAGAAATGTATTGCTTATAAATATTTGGCGATTGAAAAGAGTGGACGTGAGTTTCTCGCCTGCTACTTCTCATGAGTGCTTTACATATCGAAGTAGTTATTTCAATTCAAAATTGATTGCCTTGAATTTATTATTTTATTAATATTGTTACGCCCAGTGACATCTCTCGGCATTGTGGGAGGGACTCGGCGGTTCCGTCTAATAGTTTACACCGCCATCTATTGACATCTTACGGAACTGCGTAATACGGTACGAGAATCTTAGAGAGAATGCTGGTACTTTCTCGAATCATCGTGCTGTTTACACGCCGAGTAGGGCGTTGCTGGAAAGCTCTAGAAGCGCTTTGCCCGCGTATAAATAGGGCGCACGCGCACCGCCGAGTCAGTTTACAATCGTAAGCGATCAAGTGTTCATCGAAGCGAACGGAAGCGGAAATACTACGGAGTTTGAAGCAGTACAGTGAAAAAGTGTGGTATAGTGTTTATTGTGTTTTAATTTGAATTGTGTGTTTGAATAAAAGTGTTTTAGTCGGTAATATTGTTTATATTCTTATCTGTCGAGCCCAGCACGTAACAATTGGTGTCAGAAGTAAGGTAAGAATATGCCAGTACTACCAAAGGAGGAAGTGGAAGGGGTGCGTACCAGGAACCAGCGCCAGCAAGATGTGGACCAGAGGCGCTTTGGAGACGCCCCCTCGCCGACGTCAGGTGAATCACGTGACTCCGCGGCTGCAGCGGAACCATCTAGTGCAGCTTACTCGCCGGTGAACCCCGACCTCGCGGCTCTGATGGCGTTTATGCAGGAGCAGGCACGCCGCCAGGAGGAGCAGGCACGCCGCCAGGAGGAGCAGGCACGCCGCCAGGAGGAGCAGGCACGCCGCCAGGAGGAGCAGGCACGCCGCCAGGAGGAGCAGGCACGCCGCCTCGAGGAACAGCTGCAACGCGATAAGGAAGAGGGCATCCGCCGCCAGGAGGAGCAGGCACGCCGCCAGGAGGAGCAGGCACGCCGCCTTGAGGAACAGCTGCAACGCGATAAGGAGGAGGGTATGCGCCGCCAGGAGGAGCAGCTGATGATGTTAAAAGACCTCAGCGCAACGGTTGGCAAGGAGGTGAAGCAGGTGAAAGAGCAAGTCCAACGCCACGAAAGTCGCATCGCCGAGGTGGAGAAAACGATACGTGGGCTCAAGGCTGGCGATGGGATCGTGGCACCTGCGGTTGTGGCGTCTTCACCACGAGGCTTTAAAGTCCCACCATTCGACGGATCATCGTCATGGTCAGCCTATAAGATCCAGTTCGAGGCCGTCATGAAATCGAACGGGTGGACGCAAGAACAGGCTCTGACCGCTCTCACCTTGGGGCTTCGTGACCAGGCCTTAACCGTGTTAGAGGCGCTTGGTCAAGACATCACGTACGAGAAGCTGTTGGAGGCATTAGAGGCGAGATATGGCGACGCACACTTGGAACACGTGTTTCGCGCCCAGCTGAAAGACCGATCGCAACGTGTTGGTGAAACCCTGCAGCAGTGGGCCCTGGAGGTGGAAAAACTGGTTCGAAAGGCGTACCAGTCCTCACCTGCGCTCATCGACGGAAACCTCGTTCAAGCTTTCACCGACGGGATCCGAGACCTGGAGGTTAGGGCCGCAGTAAGACTCGGACATTTCAAAAACCTGAAAGACGCCCTAGCCCACGCTCTGGAAGTGGAAGCAGTACGACGGGATGATCGAGCTCACCGTATCAGGGAAGTGTCGACTTTGCCCCGGTGCTATAGCTGCGGTGAGAGAGGCCACATCAGGTTGAGCTGCCCGAAGCGAAGGAGTCCACGCAGCAGTAACCAGTCGCCGGTAGAAGGAACACCTGATGTGCCTGCCGGGCAACAACAGCAGGGAAACGAGTAGACGCCAGGACTACGGGGCGGGTGCTGGCTGGTGATAGGAGAGCCCCAAGGATCTCGATCTCACAATCGTGTGACGGAAACAGCCTGATTATCGAAGGCGAAATTAACAGAATGCCGTGCAAGATGACATTAGACACTGGAGCTTCTCGGACAGTCGTCAGTTTCCGACTAGCAAGACGGTTTCTTGGGGACTACTACGGGAACCATGAATGTATACATCTAAGAACAGCTACCGGTCAGCACATAACCGTCCGAGGTGAGAAGGGGGTGGATATGAAACTAGGTAATAAAATTTACCGTCACAACGTCATCGTGGCTGACATAGTGGACGACTGCATCCTGGGTTTAGACTTCTTACGGAAGCATCACTGTGAGATCGACGTTAGTCAAGGAGTATTGAAGTGTGGCTCAGAAGAAGTATTCATGGAGGGCGCATCATCAGGCAAAGTGTACTGCCTGAAGAAAGTAGTACTTCGTCCGAGGTCGGAAACAATCATACCGGTTTGTCTACCAAGGAATCCTGATCAGGAAAATCGATGTGTAATTATAGAAGGGTTGGACAACGATGCTTCATGGAAGATTGCACGCACTCTGGCTAGGAATACCAACGTTACATCGGTACGTGCACTGAACCCAAGTGACAAAGAACTGGTACTCAAGAAGGGCACGATATTGGGCACCTGTGAAGGAGCAGTTTGGATGCGTAGATGCCATGAACAGCCTACCAACGCCAAAGTTCAAGGGGCAAGGTACGACGTATCTTCTCTCTTGAAGGACTGCCAGAATAACCTGTCGAGAGAAGAAAAGAACAAGGCTGAGACGATGTTAAACCGGTTTGCCGACATCTTCTCGACAAGTGATGCTGACATAGGTAAGACTGCCCTAGTTCAACACAAAATAAACACAGGAAATGAGGTACCGGTCCGCCAGCGACCAAGACGTGTACCAGTGGCACGGGAACATGAAGTTGACACTATGATCGAGGGTATGGTGAAAGAAGGTGTGATTGAGCCTTCGTCCAGTCCATGGTGTTCACCAGTGGTTTTGGTTAAGAAGAAGGATGGCAGCATGCGCTTCTGTGTGGACTATCGTCGGCTAAATGACATCACAAAGAAAGACAGTTACCCGTTGCCAAGAATTGACGACACTCTGGATACGCTAACGGGGATGAAGTGGTTTTCTACACTAGACCTAAAAAGTGGCTACTGGCAGGTCGAGATACATCCTCGAGATAAGGAGAAGACAGCATTCTCCACAGGCAAAGGATTGTGGCAATTTAACGTCATGCCCTTTGGACTGTGTAATGCCCCTGCCACTTTTGAGAGATTGATGGAACGGGTACTTACTGGATTGATTGGAGACGCCTGCCTGGTCTACTTGGACGATATTATCATAGTAGGACGCACCTTCGAGGATCACCTTCGCAACCTGGAACGCGTTCTCTCGAAGATTCGAGGAGCCAACCTGAAGTTAAGTCCAAAGAAATGCGCGTTGTTCAGGCGGCAAGTGAACTTCTTAGGACATGTGGTCTCCGAAGAAGGCATCCAAACGGACCCGGATAAGATCATTGCTGTCAAGGACTGGCCAGTTCCGGAGAACAAGACACAAGTCAGGGCATTTCTTGGTTTGTGCTCCTACTATCGACGGTTTGTAAGGAACTTTGCTGACATCGCCCGGCCTCTGCATAAGCTCACCGAGGATAAGATAAAGTTCTGCTGGAATGAGAGCTGTGACGTCGCATTTCAGAAGCTGAAGGAACATCTGTGTAATTCACCAATTCTAGGCTATCCCGACAATGAACATGAATTTGTAGTAGATACAGATGCCAGTAACACCGGCATTGGTGGCGTGTTATCTCAACGTAAAGGAGAGCATGAAGTTGTAATAGCGTACTTCAGCAAGGCCCTATCCAAACCTGAAAGAAACTACTGTGTCACACGAAGGGAACTTCTAGCTGTCGTAAAGACATTGCAGCACTTCAGTAAATACTTGTTGGGACGGAAATTTCACCTGCGAACTGACCACGCTGCATTGAAATGGCTACTACAGTTTAAAGACCCAGAAGGACAGGTAGCAAGATGGATTGAACAACTACAGGAATTCGACTTCGTAATACAGCATCGTAGTGGCAAGTCACATGGTAATGCGGATGCCCTGTCACGTAGACCGTGTCCCGACCAGTGTAAGCACTGCGCCAGGCAAGAGGCTAAGCAGGAAGGACTAGTGAGGATGTTGAGGACGGATCTTAGCGAAGACTGGAAGGAAACTTTGCAGAGAACGCAACAAGAAGACAAAGACATAAGACCCATCCTCGAATGGAAGAAAACAGGTGTATCGAGACCTCACTGGAGTGAAGTTGCGGCAATGAGCCCTACCACCAAGAATTATTGGGCACAGTGGGAAAGCTTGGTTATCCAGGATGGAGTTCTGTGCCGGAAATGGGAGAATGCTCGAGGTGACAAGTGTCATCTGCAAATGGTCGTGCCAAAGCTCAAGGTACCGGAAGTTTTACAACTCTATCATAATGGGAGTTCGGGAGGTCACATGGGAGTTAAGAGAACTCTGGTTAAGATCCGAGAACGATTTTATTGGATCCATTGTCGAGAAGACGTTGAGGAATGGTGCCGTAAATGCACGAGTTGTGCTGCCGTGAAGGGGCCACACACTCGCAGCAGGGGTGCATTGAAGGTGTACAATGTTGGAGCCCCGTGGGAACGTATAGCTTTAGATGTTGCCGGACCGTTTCCTGAAAGCCAAAGCGGGAACAAGTACTTCTTGGTGATCATGGATTACTTCACAAAGTGGCCGGAAGTGTTTGCGATTCCCAATCAAGAGGCATCTACGGTCGCCGACAAGCTAGTCCACGAAGTCTTTTGTCGTTTCGGGGTGCCCTTAGAGATACACAGTGACCAAGGTCGGAACTTCGAGTCTGAAGTATTTAAGGAGACATGCCGGGTGATGGGTACCCACAAAACGAGAACGACCGCTTATCATCCGCAATCAGACGGCATGGTTGAACGATTTAACCAGTCTCTGGAAAGATATCTGGCAAAAGTTGTAGAAAGCAAACAAAGGGATTGGGACAAACACATTCAACCGTTTCTCCTGTCATACCGTAGTGCCGTTCACGAAAGCACATCAGTAACACCTGCTTTCGCTAACTTCGGAAGGGAACTACGATTACCTGCAGACTTGATCACCGGCATCCCACCTGAATCTCCACGCAGCATAACAGATTATGCGAATGATTTGCGCAACAGGATGAATGACGTATACGAGCACATCAGACAGACCGGTCAACAGATGTCTGAGAGGATGAAGACCCGTTACGACCGGAAGGCGAACAATAAAGGCTTCGAGGAAGGATCGCTGGTGTGGTTACATAATCCGGCACGCAGCAAAGGAAAATCTCCTAAGTTGCAGGCAAAATGGGATGGACCCTATCGCATAGTCACTAAGATGAATGACGTCACCTACCGGATCCAGAAAGGACCACGGGGTACACCAAAGATCGTTCATGTGGATCGATTGGCACGCTACTACGGATCCAACAATGTTCGGGACGAACATGTCTAAGAGGGGGGCAGTGTTACGCCCAGTGACATCTCTCGGCATTGTGGGAGGGACTCGGCGGTTCCGTCTAATAGTTTACACCGCCATCTATTGACATCTTACGGAACTGCGTAATACGGTACGAGAATCTTAGAGAGAATGCTGGTACTTTCTCGAATCATCGTGCTGTTTACACGCCGAGTAGGGCGTTGCTGGAAAGCTCTAGAAGCGCTTTGCCCGCGTATAAATAGGGCGCACGCGCACCGCCGAGTCAGTTTACAATCGTAAGCGATCAAGTGTTCATCGAAGCGAACGGAAGCGGAAATACTACGGAGTTTGAAGCAGTACAGTGAAAAAGTGTGGTATAGTGTTTATTGTGTTTTAATTTGAATTGTGTGTTTGAATAAAAGTGTTTTAGTCGGTAATATTGTTTATATTCTTATCTGTCGAGCCCAGCACGTAACAATATATTAGTTAATTGACGTGTTCAACAAGAGTTTATAGATCCTTGTGGGAATAAACATTTCTGACTTTATTTTTGAAATGCAGAGGCTCCACAATTGCGGATGCGTATATATTTACAACATCTCTAGTATGTATGTTTGTTTTGTCCAGCATTCGACCGTCTCCTAGAGAAGCTACCAGACCTGGTGCTGGACACTCCAGACGCGGCAGTACTACTGTCCAACTTCATCGCGCGATGTGTCGCCGACGACTGCCTGCCGCCGCGCTTCGTGCACAACAACAAGGATAAGACTGACGCTAACGCTCACGCTAAGTAAGCGACAACTCTTTCTACCTTAGAGTTAAGACAGACAGATAGACAAATCCTGCATCCAGCCTTATAGTCAAACGACAGACAGACAAATCCTGCATCCAATCTTACAGTCAAAGGCAAATGCCGCATCCAACCTTACGATCAAAGACAAATCTCGCATTCAACCTTACGATCAAAGACATCTCGCACCCAACCTTACGATCCAAGACAAATCTCGCACCCAACCTCACGATCAAAGACAAATCTCGCATCCAACCTTACGATCAAAGACAAATCCCGCATCCAACCTTACGATCATAGACAAATCTCGCATCCAACCTTACAATCAAAGACATCTCGCACCCATCCTTACGATCAAAGACAAATCTCGCATCCAACCTTACGATCAAAGACAAATCTTGCACCCAACCTTACGATCAAAGACAAATCTCGCATCCAACCTTACGATCAAAGACAAATCCCGCATCCAACCTTACAATCAAAGACAAATCTCGCATCCAACCTTACGATCAGTTGTTTAGGTGGTCGCCTCACCGCTGCCACTGCGCCGAACGTTGTGGGTTCGAATCTCACACGGGACAAAACTTTGTGTGATCCACAAATGGTTTTATAAACAGGTATCATTATATGACCAATATGTGTAACACATTGTGTGTTTCTATTACAGGCAAGCAATACATAGGGCAGAGACGTTGCTCTCAATGAAACAGGGTCTAGTCAGACTTGACAACATCTGGGGAGTAGGCGGTGGCATCAGGTGAGCAAACAGTCAAATTATAACATCATTATTTACATAATATTGTCTTCTGTTTACGCGAATATTATTCATTGAAATTAAACTACTATATACGGATTTTATCGCGTTGTTTATTTGACACTTTATTACAAAATTTTAAAAACTATTACACTACTACTACTATTAAACTTTACTAATTATTGAGCTAATTGAATTATTATTAAAACTATTTAGATTTAATTTAATTTTACACTATCCCCGACGTTTCGGTTGCTTTTCAGCAGCCATGGTCACGGGGAGACTAAGATGGTAGTTGTCTCAATGTTCCAGTGTAGTTATTTCAAAGTACCCGAACATAATTTAATCATAGGTGTTTCTATTTACGCAGAATGAGCTCAGAGTATCATGAAGTCTAGCTGTGGTTTGCTTCTTCTTGGGTTTTACTATTTGTAGTACTGGATCCCAAGCTGGTGGTACATTCCAACCATCTTCTCTATTAAAATTAGGATGTTTTTTGATTTCAATAGCCTCGCGAAGCATCCTTGGTAGGAATCGGTGTTCTTTAGCGAGAATCTGTGGTTTGTCAAATCTCAGGTAGTGGTTGGTCCCCTGTTGCACATGTTCACACACAGCAGACTTCAACGAGCGTTGGTGTTTTACATCAGCTATGTGTTCTTTTATGCGGGTGCCTATGCTTCTCTTGGTTTGACCAATATATGAGAGTCCGTAGTCACAATCTATTTTATAGACCCCTGCATCTTGTAAAGGTAGTTGGCACTTGACGGATGGTAAAAATTTACTTATCTTCATTGGCGGCTTGAAGTATATGTTGATTGAAGCTCGCTTCAAGATGTAGCCAATCTTGTCAGTGACTCCCCTTACATACGCAGAATGAGCTCAAAGTATAAGTCTAGTTTAATTTCAATGAATAATATTCGCGTAAACGGAAGACAATATCGTATACAAATATGAAAAAAAACTGAAAAAAAATTTTTTTGACACTGTGATATTGAATTTCATTAGGTACGTATTTTTGTATAGATTGACAGGACAACGACTGTCAGCTCAAAAAGCTTTTTTAATATTCGCCAAAAAATATTATTATTATAAAGTATATACACAATATGACATCACTGTATTCCATCTAAATAATGTTGTGTTCCCAGGCCGGTAAAGTCACTGATCCGTCAGATCCAGTTGTTGCTGAAGGAGTACCTGACTTCAAGCGACCTCGCTGAAGCGATGCGCTGCGTGCGGGAGCTTGAAGTGCCGCACTTTCACCATGAGCTCGTCTATGAGGTACCTACATACTAACCACCAGACTAAACTTATTAAGTATATGTAAAATAGTTCTGTACACACCTTTACCATATTCTCCATGCACCGCACGCACACACACGCACACCCACACGCACACACACGCACACGCGTACTCACGCACTACCCCACACACATATCTCACATACACACACACATATCTCACATACACACACACATATCTCACATACACACACACATATCTCACATACACACACACATATCTCACATACACACACACATATCTCACATACACACACACATCTCACATACACACACATCTCACACACACACACATATCTCACATACACACATATCTCACATACACACACACACACACACACACACACATCTCACATACACACACACAACTCACATACACACACACATATCTCACATACACACACACACACACATATCTCACATACACACACACATATCTCACATACACACACACATATCTCACATACACACACACACATATCTCACATACACACACACATATCTCACATACACACACACATATCTCACATACACACACACATCTCACATACACACACACATATCCCACATACACACACACATATCTCACATACACACATATCTCACATACACACACACATATCTCACATACACACACACATATCTCACATACACACACACACACACACACATCTCACATACACACACACACATCTCACATACACACACACACATCTCACATACACACACATATCTCACATACACACACATATTTCACATACATACACATATCTCACATACACACACTCATATCTCACATACACACACTCATATCTCACATACACACACATATCTCACACACACACACACACACACACACACACGTATCTCTCTCACACACATATGTCACATACACACACATATCATGCTTTATAATTAGCTCCTGAAGAAAATAATGAGTGATAAAGTACTCTATGCCTTCAGCACTCCAAACAAGATCGTCTATTTGCACTTTACAGTTACAACATAAATCGACACGCCTGCGAGGTTTAAATTGACACTATCTTTCAAAACTAGAACAAACTAGGTTTAGCCCGCGGCATCGCTTGCTTTTTCTGAATAAAATGTACACTATGTGCTATTCTGTACCCCCAACAACAAAAAAATAACATAAATAGTTATATTACAATTAGTCCGTCCCAAATATTTAAGTTATTGGTTGACAATAAAGATACATATTTATCAAAAAAACACTTCAAATCCTCCATACAATTGGACTATGGCGGCCGCGCGCCGATTTGAATATGCGCCGCACGAGCTCTGTCATTATCTGTCTTACGCTCGGCGCAGTCTTAATAACCTAACCTACATTTACGCAAACTAAGTCGTGGGCAAAATCTAGTGTAATTAATAAATTGTGTTGTGTTCCCAGACGGTGCTGCTCGCAGTGGAAGCCATCAACTCGAGTGTAGAAGAGCAACTGTGCACATTCCTAGCGGAGCTGAGGCGGTGTGTCATCGTCACTCCCGACCAGATGGATAGAGTGAGTGCACCTCTTTCATGACTTTAATAGAGCATTTTTTGCCAAACATAAGTGCGTACGAGCAATAAAAGGTCTTCAGCCGGACGAGTCATGTAAACCAATATTTCAAAAGCTTGGTTTGTTACCTCTACCATCGTTATATATTTATGAAATACTAGCTGTTGCCCGCGACTTCGTCCGCGTGGACTTTAATTTATTACCCAATACCTACCTTTACAACTAAAGAAATTATTAAGTCTAACTACACCTATATAGGTGTAGTTAGCTATATATTCAAAAAATACATATGGTATCGCGGACATTTTTGTAGATATTGATACGTTCTATAATACTGTAAACATTTTTTTGTTCTATTATCAATAGTTTCCGCAGCGCACGCGATGACAGATTTTTATGACAATTTTTTTAACACCTTGGGTTTTATTATTGCATTTATATTAAGGAACCCTATTTTTTTAAAAATGTAGTATAGCCTATGTCACTCAGTGAAGATGCAGCTTTCTACTGGTGAAAGAATTTTTGAAATTGGTCCAGTAGTTTTTGTGTGAAAACATTACAAACATACATACAAAAACACAAATGTTTCCTCTTTATAATATTAGTTTAGAAGTTTAGATGCATGTTTGTATATAAAAACAAAGAGTTGTTTAAAACAGCTGATAAGGTACATTCTCGAAATAGACGAAATCCTTTTAAATTAGGCCTAAGTGACATACCGAGACTAACCATGTACAACAAAAGCTACCTTGCAATGTGTGTGCGTATCTATAATAAACTACTGAACAACTTAAGCAACTAGACTTTGGATTTTTTAAGAAAAGGTTGTACATTTGGCTAAATTTATCCAACTATTACAATGTAATTGAACCAATAATTAAAATTTTGCACGCTATACTCTAGCAAAATATGTTTTGACTATTTATATTGTTGTAACTATTAGAGGTTATGGATTAAATAACACACTGTACAAACACTTTAAACTATTTATTATATACTGTGACAAAAGGAAGTTTTTATGTCCGTTCACTTACAGCTCACAACAAGAAGTGATAGACAGCAGTGTTGCTACGCCTTTTATAGCTTATCAAACTGTAAAGTATTTGACTACTACTTTTATTGTATGATGTTATATTATACAATTACTAAGGTGCATTTATTCTAAATAGTTAAATATAATAATAAATTAATTTTTGCATATATAAATGTATATAATTCAACAGTAACACCATCAAATACCATGCTTTATGCAAATAAATAATAATTATTATTATCTATATAGACAAATATTTCAATAATTGCTACAGAATTCCACGGGGAGTGCTCTGAAGAGCTATTCCACCTTATCCCACCCTCCCCTTTCCTACCCAGAACAATACGTGCTGGGCTCAGATTCCATCCTTACACGGTAGAGTCGATTAGAGCGCGTGCACCAACAAGTTTGGGTCCTCATACCTCTGCCGAACGATCAAGGCCTGGAATTCTCTGCCAAGGCACGTGTGTCCTTCTTCCTTCAATCCTGGGTCCTTAAAGCGGGGCGTGAAATAGCACCTTCTCAGTCCGTCAAAGTAGAGACCTCGACATCGCCTCAGCTGCTATGAAGATGGTGTGGAGGCCCTTGCTCTTGGACCACATGATCGCTTACCATCAAAAAAAAGGATATATGTATTTTTATCCATTGTCTAGTACCCATAGTGTACAAGCTCTGCTTAGTTTGGGCTAGATGGTGTTGTGTGTATGTGATAGAATATTATTATATTATTATTATTATTATTATCAGGCGGAGTGTGGACATTTAGACAAGCAAAATAAAAAAAGCACAGTAAGGCAAACGAGTTTACAACAACAGATCATTTACATTCTTTTTAAATAAATCATTCTAGCAAACAAAAATAAATGTAAAATTCTTGTTTTATATTAAAAATATAATAACAATATTTTTTTAAAGTTAACATTATAACTAGGAATGAGTCTTGTGTCGCGGGGCGTTTTATAAACAGGTCAAAAGTACACTCAGCCTCAAACAACTAAAACCCTCTCCCCAACCGCAGAACCGGGCGCCGGAGGGCGCGAGATGACCTCCAGCCACCCTGAGGATTGACCTGGGGGTGGTGGGCTTTGTGGGCCTGCCCGCCATCCGTTCAGCACCAGGTCCGAGAAGCGGCGTGCGTGTTCCCACGCGCGCCTCTGTGTCGAGTCCGTCTCCCTTCTAGGGAGGACAGTAGGGATTATTTTTGCGAAGTGCCTATAGGTTAGGTCTTATCGGGTAGTGGTCTGCCGTTTCATACGGCGGGCCGAAACCTCGGCGGGGTCGCGACTGCATGCGCAAGTGTTTCGCGCGGCCCCGTCGATAGTGGTTTTGTCGAGGAACACCGTGGTAGGTTTAGTCGGTATTCCGGGAGGTACATTATTCTTATGCCATCTTTCTTTTACCCCGGCGAGTCCGACATAACCCCTCCGCCCGCCCCCGCGGAGGGGTAAGCGTCAAGCATTCCCTCACGTTAAAAAAAAAAAAAAGCCTCAAACAACTACATATTTGTGAATCACAGAAATGTTTGTCTCGTGTGAGTATCGAACCCGACGCAGTGAAATAATAATAATAATATTCTATCACATACACACAACTCCATCTAGCCCAAACTAAGCAGAGCTTGTACTATGGGTACTAGACAATGGATAAACCTACATATATACTTTTTTTTTTGTAAATACATTCATATTATACATATTATTATTATAAATGAAATGAAAGTTTATTCGCATGTGACATGGTTACAGAGAATGTTACAAAGTTAAGGTAAATCATATCTCGCCTTTATTAGGCGTACATATTATGATATTATGTAATAAGAAAATGTGCCGCACAGAGGTCTCGCGTTCGATCAAGTTCGATTAAGTGGATGCTCGTATTTACCATACTGCTGCTTTAGAGGTTACCATCAAATTTTATTAAATGCTTGAGTATGTTCAGTAGTAGTTCATGGAGAAATGGTTGCAGCACCTTACAGCTGTTATGATTTGTAAACAAAAAACTTGGCGATTAAAAAGAGTGGCCATGAGTTTCTTGCCCGTTCTTCTCATGAGCCCTACGACCTTGCTTTGCTGATCGTGGCAGTAAATGTAAATTCGCAGGAAAAAATTGTGTAACTTTGACATTCATAAGTGTTACCTTGTAACCTAATCTGAATAAATATATTTAGAAATTAAAAAAAAATTTGAATTTGATCCTAAGGCACCTCTGACTTTTCGATGTTATGTGCATATTAGTTAATTATCGCCTATTTTAACGGTGAAAGAAAACATCGTCACGAAACCTGCATGTCTGAGAGTTCTCCATAATCTTCTCGAAGATATGTGAAGTCTGCCAACCCGCACTGGGCCAGCATGGTGGACTATGGCGAAACCCTTCTCACTATGAGAAGAGGCCCGTGCCCAAGAGTGGGTCAGTTTAATACAGGGCTGATCACTACATATTATAAAACAAAGTCCCTCGCCGCATCTGTCTGTCTGTTCGCGATAAACTCAAAAACTATGAAACGGATTTTCGTGCGGTTTTCATCAATAGACAGGGTCATTCACAAGTGAAGTTATGTATATCTATATATATAAAACTCTTCCGTTACTGAGTGACTGACAGACAACGCACAGCCGAAACTACTGAACGCAAGAAGCTGAAACTTGGCATGTATGTTCCTTGGAGAGTGTAGGGGAGCACTAAGAGAGGATTTTTGGACATTCCACCCTGAAGGGGGTGAAAGGGGTGAAACCCGATTTTCATACGGGAACGGGACTTACGCGGGTGAAACCGCGGGAAAACTACTAGTAATATATATAAATATGCATTATCCATGTAAAGCTGGAGCGGGTCGCTAGTATTATTATAATTTATTTATTTATTAGTATAAACAAATGTACAACATAACAGTATACACCAAATCGTTGTACAAGTTACAACTTATATCTAACATTATATACATTTATGTTACCCGACATAATATATAAGGTTTATATAATTAATTATTACATCTGCTTACATGAGTACAATAAAAGATTCGTAACGTAGTAACTAACTAAATATCTATCATCTCACAAAATCTTAAACAACTGCGACTATCTATAATATATGTGTATTCCAAGACTTGACCGTATATGTTGTTTGTGTGTCAGGATTTCCTATATGCTTTATGCTTTGGCGCTCCAAAAAGGAAGAAAGTGTTTCTTCTGTAGTTTGTATAAACATTTTTCTTTCTTTCTTTTACTGGAAATGAAAATTAAAAGTATGTATTATTGTATTTTAGGGTTTTCTTCTAGCCATTGGATTTTAGTAGGTGTTTGTCGTGTAACAGAAAGTCGTAGTGGTGTAGTGTTGTAGAAGAATGTGTGAAGCAAGTAGTATGAAATATTTAGAAGTAAAAGTCGCAGGTAGGAAACAGAAGTAAGAGAGTTTATTAGAAAGTTCACAGTAGCACAAGTTCACAGTCTATACACATACACAAGCAGAAGGAGTGAAATGGAAGGCGAGAATATAATTTAGTGAGAAAGTTAATACACAAGGAATATGCGCGCGGTAGCGATGACAATAATTATTTCTGTCGAGCGGTTCGCGTCAATTCAAATCTTAGACTGCTCGATGGGCCGGCGCCGTGGAACGGGGCGTGCGCGAGCGGTCAACCGATAGTGTTGTCCCGCTCGCGCAAGCTACCTAGCGAGCCGATGGCCCGCACCTTAAACAAAAGATCGCGTCATCGCTGCGCGCCGTACATCGAGTGACAATATATATATAAAAACATTATAAAATGTTTGCGTGTACAAATTATTATAAATATTATTTTAGTATGTTTATTGAATAAATAACATGTATATATATTTTTATGCTAGGTACCAAATTAAATTTAAAACAGTATATATATATATATAATTTAAATAATTAAATATAATGCCACTACATCACCCCCCTCCAGAGACCGTCAAGGGCGATAATAGTCGGGAAATCTAACACGACGTCCTGACCGCGTCGTTTTGATGACGCCGTCGTCAGCACGAAGTAAGTCCCGGTTATCCGCGAGTGGGGTGTTTGAGTGAGTGGTTGTGTTGGGTGGTGAGTGTAATATGTTGGGTGTTTGGTGCGAGCCATTGTTTGGGTCACGCAGTATGAAGGCCGGTTTGAGACGGTCTATCGATACTGTAACCTGTTTACCATTTACCGATATTTTAAAAAACTTCTCACCACGAGATATGACCTCATGAGGACCGGAGTACGCGGCTTTTAAGGAACGACCTGTAGTGTCGTCTCGGAGAAAGACGTGTGACGACTTTGACAGGTCCTTAAAAATAAATGTCTTGGTCTCACACTTATGGCGAGACCCTGGTGACGGCTGCAGACGCCGAACGAAACCGCGCAGCCGAGACAAGTAGTCGGTCATGTCCGTCGTTTCGTCAGAGTTTGGATCGAAAAACTCGCCAGGGAGTCTGAGAGGTTGGCCATAGACCAATTCAGCCGACGAAGCCCCCGAATCCTCTTTAAAAGCGCTGCGAATGCCTAATAGGACGAGTGGAAGGGACTCCACCCAGTTAGCAGTTGCATGGCAAGTTATAGCGGCTTTCAGTTGACGGTGAAACCTCTCCACCAGTCCGTTACAGGCAGGATGGTAAGCTGTGGTACGGCGATGTTCAAAGCCCACGGTTTCGGACAAGCATTTAAAAAGTGTTGATTCGAACTGTCCACCTCTATCAGTAATAATATTGGTAGGACAGCCGAAACGAGCAATCCACCCGCTGAGCAAAGCCTTTGCGACAGACTCTGCCGTTATGTCGGCCAATGGGATAGCCTCAGGCCATCGCGAGAAACGATCGACGGCGGTGAGGCAGTATCGATAGCCCTGACATAGTGGCAAAGGTCCCACAAGGTCAATGTGGACGAAAGCGAACCTTGATTGTGGGAGTTTAAATGTTCCTAACGGACTAAAAACGTGTCGCGTGATCTTGGAACGCTGGCAATCTAAGCAAGAACGGACCCAATCACGACAATCCTTTCTAACTCCCGGCCATACGTAACGGTCTGCAACCAGTTTTGCTGATGCCTTGGTCCCTGGATGGCTCAACGAATGCAGACTGCAAAAGACGGCCCTACGCAGTTCCTTGGGTACAAAAGGTCTTGGAGTAGGTCCGCTAAAATCGCAGTAAAGTTGACTACGCGAACCTGGTATACTTACCTGTTTGAGGTTCAGTGAGGTGTCGCCAGCGATCAGTTGCTTTAGTTCGGCGTCGTTTTGCTGAGCTTCTGCGATTCTCTCCGGGTGCACAGGCTGAGTAATCCCCTCCACGCGTGAGAGAGTGTCGGCAACGACATTGTTTTTCCCCGAGATATGACGAATGTCAGTAGTGAATTGGGATATAAAATCCAGGTGACGAAACTGTCGAGGAGAACAATTCTCTTTACGAGAGTGATAGGCGAATGTGAGGGGCTTGTGGTCCGTGTAAATCACGAAGTCACGCGCCTCTAACATGTGCCTGAAGTACTTAACACTCTCGTAAATAGCGAGCAACTCACGGTCGTAAGGAGAGTACTTAACCTGTGCCGAGCTTAACTTACGCGAGAAGAAAGCTAGAGGTTCCCAAGCTCCGTCGTTAAGCTGCTGGAGAACTGCACCGATGGCTTTGTCTGACGCATCCGTGACCAACGCCATCTTAGCGTTGCAATCAGGATGAGCTAACAGTGCTGCTTGGCAAAGGCTAGTCTTGCAGTTCTGGAAAGCCTCCAACTCTGTTGCTGAAAAATTGACAGGGTGAGAACCCTTAACAAACCCTGCAAGCAAAGCGTTCAAAGGAGCTTGAAACGCGGCAGCCCCAGGAATGAACCTCCTATAAAAATTGACCATGCCAAGGAATCTGCGTAGTTCTCTCACAGTCTTAGGAGTAGGGAAATTCTGCACAGCTTCGACCTTGGATGGCAACGGCCTCGTACCCTTGGGTGAAATATGGTACCCTAGAAAGTTCACCTCGGATACTCCAAAAATGCACTTACTAGTGTTGATCACCATACCGTACTCTTGGAGTCTGGTGAACAGCTGACGTAGGTGTACCTCATGGGAAGCCTGGTCTTTCGAGAAGACCAAGAAATCATCCAAATAGGCGTAAATGAAGTCCAGACCCCTGAGCATCTCATCCACGAAGCGTTGGAACGTTTGACCAGCATTTCGAAGTCCGAACGTCATGAACGGAAATTCGAAAAGACCGAATGGTGTTGTTATCGCGGTCTTCGGGATGTCTTCCGGATGAACGGAAATCTGATTATACGCCTTCACCAGGTCTATCTGCGAGAAGACTGTACAGCCCGACAGGCTGTGGGCAAAGTCCTGGATGTGCCTGATCGGGTACTGGTCGGGGATGGTACGTGCGTTCAGCATCCTGTAGTCACCGCAGGGACGCCAGCCGTCGTTCTTCTTAGGCGCCAAGTGAAAAGGAGAAGACCAGGGTGATTCAGACGGGCGGCACGTGCCGCACTGTAGCATGGTCTCAAATTCGGTCTTGGCGATTAAAAGTTTGTCAGGTGCCAAACGACGTGGTGAACAGGTTACCGGTGGCCCAGGTGTGGTGCGTATGTGGTGGATTGTGTGGTGTTTAGGTATGCGATGTGTACCGTGTGGACGAGTGATGTCAGGAAATTCCCGTAGTATGTGAGTAAATGCGGAATTACCGAGACTTACTTTCACTGAAGAGACATCATCAGAACGACGAACAGGCGAAGCCGGGGTGGACACAGTTGTATGGCAGTCGATGAGGCGCTGATTTCTGCAATCAACCGTCAAATTATAAAAGCATAAAAAATCCACGCCTATTATCGCCTTTGTCACATCTGCAACAATAAATCGCCAGGGGAAGTCACGGCGCAAGCCTATATTTAAATTTAAATTAATGTAACCGTAGGTGTTTATAACGGTTCCGTTAGCGGCACACAATTCAAAATCGGTTTTAGTACGGTGACTCGACAAAAACGATCGAGGGTATACACACAAGTCACTGCCCGTGTCGACCAGGAATCGAACCTTGGTACGACAGTCAGTAATGAACAGGCGACCGGTACTGCGGCAATCATTTGTCGCCATTATTGACTGCCCTTTTCGTTTCCCGCGGAACGATAATCACAGGGTTTGATGCAATGCCTAGCCCTGTCACGGAATCGAATGTGATACCAGCATAGAGGTTGATTCCGGTGGCTTGACGGTGATCTGGTGGAACTGGAGCGGTGCCGACCTCGGCTCGGCTGTCGACTGCGGTCACGGCCTCGGGACATCCTCTCTATCTTCTCCGCCAGTAGCTCCACCTGCTTGGCGAGCGCTGATACCTCCGGAGAAGCAGGAGCGGCTGACGAGGAAGCGACGGCTGCGGATGCTACCTGAGGGACGACCACGTCGTGGATTCTGTCCGCCAGGTCTGCCAAATCGTCCATCGTACTCTTGGCCTGCGACGCGATGATGGCCTGAGTACTGCTGGGTAGACGGCTCGTCCAGATGGTGCGCAGGAACTCCTCAGGAACACCAGGTCCAGCCAGGTTCAGCAGGTGCCGGTAAAACTGGGAAGGCTTCCGGTCTCCTAGTTCTTCATGCACGAGGAGCTGCTTCACCTTCCTCTCCCGGGACGCGGAAAGTCTTTTGACCAGCTCCGTCTTCAGCTTCTCGTATTTGTTCATCGCCGGCGGGTTTAAAATTATGTCTTCCACTTCGGACGCGTACTGGGAGTCCAAGTTGCCCGTGACGTAGTAGAACTTGGTGTCATCAGCCTTGATACCAGCCAGGAGAAATTGCGCCTCCATCTGGCAAAACCATAGCGCCGGTTTTTCGGGGTAAAATGGGGGTATGCGAACACCGACCCGAAAACTCTCCGCTGCTAACTTGTCGCAGTCTTGACTGCTGCGCCCTTTTTCTTCGGCCATCCTCTTGTCGTGTTCTTGTTCGGGGTCACCAATGTAGTGTTGTAGAAGAATGTGTGAAGCAAGTAGTATGAAATATTTAGAAGTAAAAGTCGCAGGTAGGAAACAGAAGTAAGAGAGTTTATTAGAAAGTTCACAGTAGCACAAGTTCACAGTCTATACACATACACAAGCAGAAGGAGTGAAATGGAAGGCGAGAATATAATTTAGTGAGAAAGTTAATACACAAGGAATATGCGCGCGGTAGCGATGACAATAATTATTTCTGTCGAGCGGTTCGCGTCAATTCAAATCTTAGACTGCTCGATGGGCCGGCGCCGTGGAACGGGGCGTGCGCGAGCGGTCAACCGATAGTGTTGTCCCGCTCGCGCAAGCTACCTAGCGAGCCGATGGCCCGCACCTTAAACAAAAGATCGCGTCATCGCTGCGCGCCGTACATCGAGTGACAAATAATATAAAAACATTATAAAATGTTTGCGTGTACAAATTATTATAAATATTATTTTAGTATGTTTATTGAATAAATAACATGTATATATATTTTTATGCTAGGTACCAAATTAAATTTAAAACAGTATATATATATATATAATTTAAATAATTAAATATAATGCCACTACAGTGGTACTAAAGTGTGTATGTTTGTGTGTCAGGGTTTCCTGCGTGTGCTGGAGGACATGAACGACATAGTGTTGGATGTGCCGCTCGCCTACATCATGCTGGACCGCTTCATGGAGCGCTGCCAGAACAAGTTCCGACTCGGGGACGCTGTGCTCAAGCGCATGCCTACCAGGTACATACAACACCTTACTTGTATTATCTTTATAAAATGACCTCCAGACCGAATTTCAGTCACGGCTAGGGTTGCCAACCGTACTACTGTGAACCTAGCAACTAATATAAATGTAGCTTCAGTAACTTAATAAACTCACTAACCTAGATATTTTGACGTTCATAAGTGTTACTTACGTTCCTAAGTGACGTTCATAAGTGTAACTTACATTCCTAAGTGACGTTCATAAGTGTTACTTACGTTCCTAAGTGACGTTCATAAGTGTTACTTACGTTCATAAGTGTTACTTATGACCTAAATGAATAAACGATTTATTATTTTGACTACTTTGTAAAAAAGTATTGTATTTTATATAGGGCAAACGTACTTTATACTCTTAGGCAATAAAGTGCGCCACAATATTTTATTTTTAATATTTCGACTTTGACAAGAAACAAAAACGGACGGTTCGCCAAATTTAATAAAAAAGGTCAATTATTTATCAAATAATTTATTTGCTGATCAGGGGTAGGTATACAGTAGAGTTAACATGACATTCAATCGTTCTCCTTGATCTACCTTACTGGCATGCAAATGGTACATTATGTTTTATTTTATATTCGCTAAAATTGTGCTAAGTAGATTTGAATAGGTACATGCATCAATATAAAATAAGTTTAGACATTCATAACAATGATATAGTAGACATTAAAATAAGTAGCTCTTATGAAAAAAATCAAATAATAAAAGATCAGTAGGCACACAAACAATACAATCAAGCATTTTAAAATATAAGTAAAATAATTAAATTCATTACATCAGCGCCATGTCAATACAGACATAAGAATAACAATACGTCAATCATGTCGCACTCTTAATAAAACAGCGACTTAACTCGAAATTTAAAAGTAAGGCAATTTGAACTCTAATTGTATATGTTAAATTCTAATATTATATTTGTGTTAAATCTTTGCAATAGAGTTCAAATTTGTTTAATCCAAAATACTGAGATAAGTCTCTGTTTTATTAAGGGTGCGATGTGTAAAATAATAAAAATGTCAATCTAGCAAAAATTATAAAAATAAAAATATCTGTCTTAATATTGCCATAGATTCTAAAGATTTGGTTGACAAGTTCCTTGAAAATAAATATTCGTTAGATGTTGCTATAAGCAACAACAAAGATGGTAACAAAATATCAGAATAAATAATACGTTAGGTATTTGTAGATGATGTACTTTATTTTTTATCTCAGTAAGTAAATATACGCTCTTTCATCAAAATAAGGTGGCAACCCCAGTCACGGCAGCCAATCTTAGCGGAGACTGGCCCTGTAGGAGTGACTGACCTGACTGCAGGAGATATTATAGTGTACAAGTGCACTCTCTGTTCCCTCACTCTCATAGTGCGATGTGACGTCACCGACACGACCGCAGAGAGATCAGGCGCAGGACCAATGGCGCACCGGGGCACGCGGGTGTCTAACACCGACAACTTCCTAGCTCCGGGCTGGTATTGACAGTTGAGACCCGTGCTTCGAACCCGAAACCTCATATACAACAGTCGCATTTACTACCGTTGCTCCACCGAAGTAGGATTAAAATAGATGTTTAAGACTGCGCCGAGCGAAATGTGCCAAAACAGGCGGACACAGTTAAGTGAATAAAATCAACACTTTTTGTTTAATACAAATATAAAATATACATTTACCATAACAATGAATGTGTTTACAATTACTCCGTGTAAAAAACTTAAAATAATTAATATTTTTGCCAACAAAATTACGTAAATTTGCATGCAAAATGCAAATACGTAAGCTCGTGTTACGTGATTTTTAGATTATAATAGTAGGAATGTATCCTATTTTACAGCTTAAACGAAACATAAATAGTTATATTACAATTTGTCCGTCCCAAATATTTAAGTTATTGGTTGACAAAAAAGATACATATTTATCAAAAAAGCACTTCTAATCCTCCATACAATTTGACTATGGCGGCCGCGCGCTGATTTGAATATGCGCCGCACAAGCTCTGTCATTATCTGTCTTGCGCTCGGCGCAGTCTTAAACAACAACAAGTAAATTGTATTTTTAAGTAATTTAATTACATAATGTCTTACGTTTACGCCAACGTTATACATTGAAATTAAATGACTTTTTACGGATTTTATTGAGGATTTACTGAAATCCTAACTTCATTACATATTATAAAACTAAGTCGGATGCCGCGTCTCTCTGTCTGTCTGTTTGCGATAAACTCAAAAACTACTGACTACTACGTACACTGGGGGGCCGGTCAGGGGAACAGAAAATGATATAGGGTACCTACCTTTCATCCAGGAAAAAGTACTATTCTCGAGATATAGGAATTGACATCAACTACATCAAAACGAGGGAAGCCGCAGGCAAAATGGAGTCACTAATATTTTAGAACTATACACCATTTTTACTAGATGTGCTCGCGGTTTCACCCGCGTTAATGATTACTGCGCCGCTCCCATGGGCCGTAGCGTGATGTTATATAGCCTATAACCTTCCTCGATAAACGGGCTATCCAACACTGAAATATTTTTTTTATTCGAACCATAAGTTCCTGAGATTAGCGCGTTCAAACAAACAAACAAACTCTTCAGATTTATAATATTAGTATAGATTAATGATTAAACTCAAAAACTACTGGACTGATTTTCAAAGCTCTTTTATCAATAGATGGCCACTTTATCCAGCAGTAACATATAATAATATCAGCCCTGTATTAAACTGTCCCACTGCTGGGCACGGGCCTCTTCTCACTGTGAGAAGGGTTAGGCCATAGCAATCACAGCAGAAACATAGATATAAAAAAATATTTTCTCTTTGAAATTAAACTACTATACACGGATTTTATCGCGTTGTTTATTTGACACTTTATTACATAATTTTGAAAATTGTTACACTACTACTACTATTAAACTTTACTAATTTTTAAGCTAACTAAATTATTATTAAACTATTTAGATTGAATTTATTTTTACACTTTCCCCGACGTTTCGGTTGCTTTTCAGCAGCCATGGTCACGGGGAGACTAAGATGGTAGTTGTCTCAATGTTCCAGTGTATTTATTTCAAAGTACCCGAACATAATTTAATCATAGGTTGATATTCTATTTACGCAGAATGAGCTCAAAGTATCATGAAGTCTAGCTGTGGTTTGCTTCTTCTTGGGTTTGACTATTTGTAGTACTGGATCCCAAACTGGTGGTACATTCCAACCATCTTCTCTATTAAAATTAGGTTGTTTTTTTATTTCAATAGCCTATAGTTAAATTAATAATAAAATAAAATATTAATAGTAATTTAATTTCAATGAATAATATTCGCGTAATTGATAGGCACGCAGCAGACGATAATTGTCAATCAATACGCACATCATTTCGAAAAGTCATAAATCCGTATATAATAGTTTAATGTTATTTAATTTCAATGTACCGGGTTCGGTGCTCTATTTATACACAGATACAAAACACGTTATAAAAATTCTTTAGTAAACTTCTTGTGAAACTTCTGAAACATGTCCACCATATCTCTAAGTAAAGGAATTTGTGGTAATATAGTTGTTCTGAAGTGATAAGTGCCGGGTTCCTGGCCGAACCCCGAACCCGGTACCACACAGATGCCGGTGTCTTCTAGCAGTCTGAACGCGTAGAACTCGTCCGGTTCTTGTCCGGCCTTCTTAGCTGCTTCTATAGCTTTCTTCGGTAGCTCGAAGCGAGGGAACGCGTACATGGCACCCTGGGAAAGACATTAATGGCTTTACTACATACTAGATTTGCCCCGCGGTTTCACCCGCGTAAGTCTAAAAAGCCTATGTGTGAATCCAGGTGGAGAGCTATCTACATACCAAGTTTCATCGCAATCGGTCCAGTAGTTTTTGCGTGAAAGAGTAACAAACATCCATACAAACTTTCGCGTTTATAATATTAGTAAGGATTAAAACACACCCCCGCCGCGTCTGTCTGTCTGTTCGCGATAAACTCAAAAACTACTGAACGGATTTTCATGCGGTTTTCACTAAAAGACAGAGTGATTCATGAGGAAGGTTTAGGTGTAATATGTATAATTTGTTAAGGTTTTTTACTATTCGTGCTAAGCCGGGACGGATTGCTAGTTATATTATAAATCAATTTTAAAACATTTGAGGGCCCGTTCCATGAGGAAGGTTATAGGCTATATAACATAACGCTGCGACCAATAGGAGCGGAGCAATTATAAACTAGTGTGATTGGCGTAGTGGTTTTAGAAGGCGCCTCACGACGAATGTTATGAGTTCGATCCCCACGCGGGACATAAAATAGTGCAATCTACAAAATGCAGTCTATTTTATTATAGCTTAACTCTCCCTATCAATAAATTCGTATTCCGATCTCAAGGAAGTTGTAAAAGATAATATATAATCATAAAATCTTTTATTCTCTCTTCAATAGTTTCTTACAATTATTCATGTACAGCCAACAGTGTAAATAGCACAATGTAAACTAACTTGTGATAGACTGGTGCCTGAAGTAGGTTTAGAAAAAACAGTATTACAGGCTTACATATACGCTTTTATGAACAGTCGAAATGTATCTGAAAAGGCACGTTTGGCTGTTCATAGAGGACTATTAGTGCCCACACTTATGTATGGAAGTGAAAGTTGGGTATGGCAAAAGAATAATGCTGTAGAAATAAGAGCGCTGAGAAATATATGTGGTGTGACTCTGAAAGATAGAATAAGGAATAGTGTGATTAGAGAGAGATGCGGCATGAAAGTGGATATAGTGACAAGAATAGAAAAGGGTATGTTAAGCTGATTTGGGCATGTAGAAAGAATGGACGAGGAAAGACTGACTAAGGAAGTTTATAAGGCTAATGTGAATGGAACAGTCGCAAGAGGAAGACCTAGGCGAACGTTTCTTGATCAGATCGGAGGCGTTCTGGACAAAGGCCAGGTTAAGAGCACCTTGAACCGACGGGCGTGTATGAGGAATGTGATGAAAGTGAATGAAGCCAGAGAAGTCTGTCAGGATCGTAGCAAATGGAAATCCGTAGTCGCTGCCTACCCCTCTGGGAAACTGGCGTGAATCTATGTATGTATATAGTATTACAGGTCACCAGGCGCCCCACCGTTAATTTAATGACATGTTTGTTACAAGACGGTTTAACAAAATTCAGTAAATCTGTATATTGCCCCTGTATATAAAAATATGAACAGGAGAAAACAATAACAAAACATAAAAAATGTGGAATTATACTAACTTGCACCGAATTGCAACTGAATCCATCCATCTTATTGAACATTTCTCCAATCATATCAGCTCTCTCCTTCAATGACTGCAGCACACCAATCTTCTGCCTCACAAACTCCTCGTACGAAGGATCCCCTTCTTGCGGGGGTCTAGCCACACACTCCACAACCGTCTGCCCCAGATTCGTAGGGCATAATCTTGCTGATATACATTTGTACAAATTCCCTCTCACTTGCCGATCAACATTGACCAATTCTACCCACCCACCCCGAAGACCACATTCCCCCATATAACCCTTAGAAGTTGACATGAAAGAAGCTAACTGCACCTGGTCATATGGCGACCCCATTTCGACCAACACTTTTTTAAAAGAATAAAATTCTCCTAAATATATATTATGCTGATAGACTTCATCGGCAAAAATCATTAAAGAATGCTTGTGAGCGAATTTAATGATGGTTTCAATGTTTTCTCTGGATAACACTTGGCCAGTTGGGTTTCCCGGGTTGATCACAACCAATGCCCTCACTTTACTGATTTTAGAACCTTCTAGAAATGATCTTTCTAGTTCTTCATTAGTCAGGCCCCAGTTTCTGCTTTCGTCTAAGTAATAATCGACCTGGTTCAGACCGTATTCGGCTATGGTTGCGGAGTACAGCGGATATTGGGGTATAGGCACCATCACCCCTGATGGTAACCCATCGATTTCGTTGATGAGGAGTTGTAGACAATTCCTAATTCCTATCGAAGCGCCAGGAGCCAGAAATACGCTATCAAAATCCACTGCATGATCGTCCCTTTTTTCAATATACTCGGCCACAGATTGTCGAATGATTTCAATACCGGTATCCACAGAATAGAACCCGATTGAGTTTCCCAAGCAAGCGTTGAGTATCTTATCAGACCTGTCTTTGACATCCTGAGGGAAATTTCCGATTCTCATCAACTCTGGGTAAGAGACACAGGCCAAAACGTTTCTTATAAAAGTTATTGGTACTTGACCCATTGCATGACAGTCCCCTACATTTGCTTTGATCACTTGCTTGAACGGCTTTAGGGTACCACTTTTGAGTTCCCTTTCTATCTCAAGGGACCTCAAAAACAGAGGTCCTCGGACAGCATACTGCATTTTTAGTATCCACGGATTTAAATTTTCCATATTTAACACTTTTCTTGACGTTTTCTCGCTGCCATATTCACGTTTTGCTTTAGATACGATTTGATTTCTAACTAAATTGCGGCTTACAGTATTCATTTTTGACTCTTAACACTTTTTAACACATACCGAAGAAAATTTGTTTTAATTTATGTGATATATATATACCCTTCTCACACTGAAAAGAGGCCGGTGCCCAGCAGCGGGACAGTTCAATACAGGGCTGATATTATAATTATTAAATTGTAATGAAGTAAAAACGATCTCGCCGAATGATTCCGACCAACTGAGTATTTTAAGATAAGATAAGAATGTTTGTTTAACGTAATCATTATTTAATAGAGATAAAGTTTTAAAACGTAATGTTTTCATCTGTGCCAGTTGAGACGTGTTCGGGAATGTACGAAAACAGCTGGATATACGATTTTTTTATAAAAAATTATATGATACCCGTACTACGGTTAATTCTTGTATCATTGGAATGTCACCGGGAAGTGATCAGGCGCAAAAACGTCTGAGGCATGGGAGTGCGACACACTCCCATGACGTTTCTACAACAATTCTAAACAATTTTGACGTTTCTAGGAAAACTGCCTAACTCTCCCTAAAATTATCAACCATTATGTACTAATATCAATATTTATACAAAAAATCTAATCATGAAGAGTTGTAGAACAAAAGTTGTTAAATACGGTATAAATTAATTACGAGGGTTAAGAGAGAGAATTAAGGTTTTTATAATTTTACGATTAATTCTATACAGGTTGTCTCAGAAGTTGACGTCAAGCCGGAACAGGGTGTTAGATAAAGTCATAGCAGTTATAAGAAAAAAAAAACATCTATTTCATGTATTTTCAAAATTATATGCATTTAAAAATAAACAAGAAAAGCAACACCCTGTGATAGTCTTTTAATTGTCGTTGCTACAAATCTGCATTTATTTTTAATTTTACTTTTATTATGTGTGTAATCCTTGATGATGCTTCCGTAAATTGTTGCCTAAAAATTAAAGCCCTGCTCCAGCTTAGAAAAAAATCTACGTATTGCCCAATTAAGTATTCAAAATTAATACTACTCCCTATTTAAACTGCCTGTACTGAGAAAAAAACGTACTACGCTAGTTTGGCAAGTAGCTTTGAAAGTTGGTGCGTTTCATAAGGATTCCAAAATGGTATGACACTTGCTTGACAATTGGCTATTTAGAGAATAACTTTTTTTTCTAAAGAAATATGTTTTAAATTTTTTGAAATGCCTATAATTTTGAAAATACATGAGATAGTTTTTGTTTATATGTTTGTGATAACTACTATGACTTTGTCTATCACCCAGTTCTGGCTTGACGTCAACTTCTGGGACACCCTGTATAATTATAGTAATAAAAATCTTCTCCCTTAGCCTTTATTATTCCCAAGTCACTTGGGGTCGGTTTTTCTAGTCTAACCGGATTTGACTGGATATCAGTTTTTACACGGAGCGGCTGCCACCTGACCTCCGCAGCCCGAAAGCTAACGATACCCTAAGGCTAGACCAGTGTTAGGGTATTTGAGGGTACTGACTTTCCCAATAACGACTGCCATAGATGTTCATGGCAGCCGGGACCGACGGCTTAACGTGCTCTCCGAGGCACGGAGCAGGCGATAATTGTCAATCAATACGCACATAATTTCGAAAAGTCATATAACTTCCGAAAGTCAGAGGTGCGCGACGTGGTTCGAACCCGAGACCCTCTGCATTGCAGTCTGTTGGTCTCCCCACTGAGCTATCGCTGCTAATATAGTAATAAAAATAATTTACAAAATTACAACTTATAATGTTGTTTCTTATGTCTAATGTTGAACAATACACACATTAAACGTTGTTATGCCATATAAATTACCTAGAGGTATGAAATATACTTTACAACTTATTCCATACCAACGAAATATACAAAAAAAAATTTCTATCAATTTTTTGGAGGAATGCGCCCACAATCACATAAACTATCTAAGTTCGTCTGCTTCACATGAGATAATTTTCCTCGATATTGCAACATTTTACATTGATGCTTCGCTCCTATTGGTCGTAGGCCTGATGTTATATAGCCTTCCTCGAAAACTGGGCTATCCGACACTAAAAGATTTTTCAATTCGAACCAGTAGTTCCTTAGCGCGTTCAACCAAACAAACAAATTCTTCAGCTTTATAATATTAGCATAGATTGTCTAATATATAATTAAAGTTATGTATTACAATCGTTTTCTTGACTCCAGATAATGTTTGTTGTCAACTCCTGATAAGTTCGTTATCAAAGTCGAACAGTGAACAATGCCTATAGATACTATTTATAACGCGATAACAACTTCACTAGTCCTCACGCCAATATCCCCTAAGGGTAGTCAGAGCTGTATAACGCTCACAATACACACAAGCTACGATTTTAGGCCACACGTAAAAGCGTCTAATAAATAAATATTTCCAGACGCCGTGCTATTGAGAAATGCTATACACAAAAATGCAATAACACGTGTGCACTCTCTGTTCCCTCACTCTCACGATCCGATCGGACAAGACGGAGAGAGATCAGGCGCAGGAACAACGTCGCAGCGTACTTCCCGAGCCACGGAGTTGTCTAACACCGCCAACATCCTAACTCCGGTCTGCTATTGAGATCTCTTAACAGAGACACCCAATAACTCTTTTTGGTCCAAACCGGGAATCAGACCCGAGAACTCAATGCACAGCAGTCGCATTCATTATCGCTGCGCCTCCGAGTCTGTTTTTACCTATGACTTGTCGACGTACAAATATCATAAAACTTAACGTTACTATACTCCATTTAGTTAGGTACTTAACTAAATGTAAACAATCTTGATATGTCTATTTATGTAAAAACTCAGTTTAAAATAAAATGCTGCTAAAGACCAATGTAAATACAACAATAACGATTACTAAATCAGTTGAACCGTCAGTTCAAGCAATAGTTTATTTGTTTAATATGTCGCACTCTTAATAAAACAGAGACTTATCTCAGTATTTTGGATTAAACAAATTTGAACTCTATTGCAATGATTTAATACAAACATAATATTAGAATTTAACATATACAATTAGAGTTCAAATTGCCTTACTTTCAAATTTCGAGTTAAGTCGCTGTTTTATTAAGAGTGCGATGTGTTTGTGTAAAAAGTCACATCAAGATTGTTTACCTTTAGTTAAGTACCTCACCAAATAATATAATATAATAATATAATATAATATTCTATCACATACACACAACACCATCTAGCCCAAACTAAGCAGAGCTTGTACTATGGGTACTAGACAATCGATAAACATACATATATACTTTTTTTTTGTAAATATATACATATTATACATAGAAACACCCAGACCAAGACAAACATCCATGTTCATGCACACAAATGTTTGACTTGTGCGGGAATCGAACCCACGACCTCAGGCGTGGCAGTCGGTTACACTAACCACTACGCCATCGAGTCGAGGATAAGTATATTTTAATATTTTTTTACTTAATCAAGCGTATCTTATCTTATCTTATCTTTTATGTAGGGGCCAGTCAGTGCAGACCGGCGTCACTTCGACCCAGTGGGATCTTTTGTGTCGACACTCTCCCAATAATTTCGAAAAGTCATATAACTTCCGAAAGTCAGAGGTGCGCGACGTGGGTTCGAATCCGAGCCACTCTGCATTGCAGTCTGTTGGTCTCCCCACTGAGCTATCGCTGCTCAAGCGTAAATATTTTGACCAGATTTGGATAATGAAACTTGGCAGAGACCATAGTCGTGGTAAACCGCGAGAGAAAGTTAGTGTTATAATAACAACAAAGTTCTTATCTTATCGATAGATGGCGTTGTCCAAGTAATGTAGGTCAAAGGTCGGCGTATTATGTCAAGTAACTTTATATTGTCAAAACACTTTAAAGTGGGCAAAACCGCGAACATAAACTTGTATTAATATTATAAATGCGGATGTAAGTTTGTTTGTTACACTTTCACGCCTTAATTACTCGACCGATCATCATGAAATTTCGCATACCTACACGTTATCGGGGGAACAGAAAAGAGCATAGGATACCGTTCATCCAGATAAAGTACTGTTACTAGCTAGCTAAGTTGTAAGTTACCTAAGTAAAGTAATTGTTAAGTGTGTAAGTTGTTTGTATATTTGTTTACTCATCACTCGTAAACTGTTGAACTGATTTAGATAAAACTTCACACACAGAGACTAAATCATAGATTAACACATATAATACTTTTAAAACTGGTTACTAGTAAATAATATATTAATGTTTACATTTATACACGTTTATTAGTAAATCTGTTTTGCTTATATCATTGAGTGATTAACAGTAACTGTCACTTGTCAATGTCATTCCGTTCCACGCGATTGATATCGATTTGACCCATATTCTCTATATGTGCATCGATTTTAATAGAATATTTTGTTTTTAGCAGTGGACTATCGGTTGATATTATGATGACGATGGGGATTTCGTTTAAGTCAACACCATTGGCGTATTAATAGTTATTTCCATGGAGTTTAGAATAGTGATGGTATTGGTTGTTATAATTTTAAATAATAACTACTAATAATGAGTAAATTAATTTATTTTAATAATTAAGAGTGAAATTACTGTTATAATTATTATAACAGTAATTTCATTCTTATTAAATTTTATATTTTAACTAGATGTGCCCGCGGTTTCACCCGCGTTTATAGTCGTAGCGTGATGTTATATAGCCTATAACCTTCCTCGATAAATGAGTTATCTAACACTAAAATAATTTTTCTTTTCGGACCAGTAGTTCCTGAGATTAGCACGTTCAAACAAACAAACTCTTCAGCTTTATAATATTAGTATAGATATCCAGGGAGTTAAGAATAGCGGTGAAATTAAAAGTACAGACACGATTCTATATGCGCTATATATTTGTTACAGAGGCCGCAAACGCTTCGTCTCTGAGGGCGACGGTGGCGCCATCAAGGATCACGCTCTCAAACTCCGCGAGTAAGTGCGTTCACGCTCACGCTTGTAGCCGCGTCTCGGACAACTGCCACACAAAGAAGACAAACTTAACGGTTTGTGTGTAACCGTTTACCGATGAGCAAACGTTTTAACACCAGTTTAAAACACCTTAACCTTTTGACCGCCACAGTCGTGTATACCTATCATGTATTTATATCTTCGTAATACCTTGATACTTCGTGGCGCGCTGTCTGTAGTTACTGTTTGTTATTTAAACACTTTCAATAGTATACTAACGGTTATAATGATGTCAACAACTGTATCAAAATTAGATTAATTGTAAAAATACATACGATGCTAAGTTGACACCCAATAAAATTATGGAGTAATCTAAAGCTGATTCAGACCTGCCGCACAAAATGGCACATTGTGAGAGTAGTCAGCTTGTGACCACGGCCGGTGTAACCTGGTCGAAACGTCAAGCATAAAAAAGGTAAACATTATGCATGATCGCGTTAATACCCGTTACATATTATATATATAAAATGGCACATTTAAATATAATGGAGGTCGACGAAACGAATGCTGAAGCTGAAGAGAATAGATCTCAAGTGCCTGAATTAACCGGTCGTATACCGCCGGCTCGCATACCAGCCGGCAGATTTGTACCTGTTGTAGGCCGGTGGCTCGCATGCGAGCCACCAAATTGGCGCCAAAACGCCGCGTGCCGCCTTCGCTTAAAACCGTATATTACCAACCTTACCGATCAAAACTGATTGCCTATTGGCTACGAATAGCCGTACAAATCTGCCGGCTGGTATGCGAGCCGGCGGAATACGACCGGTTAACATCGCGAGTAAAATAGAAAAAAAAAAAAAAATAGAAAGTCGTTAATGTCAGTAACAAGCAAATCATCTAATCGTAGAGTTAGTATGAAGCGTAGCAAACGTATAATGACGAAAAAAGCAAACTCTAAATAAATCTCTTTCTTTTCGTGTGGTCAATGGCCAACCTATTGTCAAGAGTGACATGACATGGCTTAACGACTGCTGTCAATTTGGCAACAACCGGGACCGTACGTGTCCTCCGAAGCACGGCGACGCTCAGATGAAATACCACTAAAGCGGTCACCCATCTATAGAGTGACCGTACCAAACGTTGCTTAACCTCGGTAATCGTTTACCGATCAGTGAGCGCAACTGGCTATGAGCAGCTATGTAAACTTGAACAAAAAAGTTTAATACTTGTCACAGACTTTAGAAACAATTTATGAAGAGCCCAAGAATCAGAGTAATGAAACAGAAGTGTTCATAGGTGGGAGGAAAATGAAAACGCTGCTCACATTCCAGTTAAGTAATCAATACACTAAGGACAAAATCAAGAAGCGTTTGGCTAACATTAAAAAAATGCTGGGTAATCAATCATTTTTAAATAGAATGAAAATTCCAATGCGAGTTTTCCTCAAAATAATAGAGTGCCTGGAATTAGAAGAAGCAGTATAAACTGAGACTCCACTGTCAACTAAGGTTAAGGATATAAAAATATCATGAATTTATAACACTAATTTACCTATGGTATTATTACCTTCCTTACTCATAATGTGGCACAAAATAAATTGAGTACGTCCTTTTTCAAAAAAATCCGATCAACAATCAATTTTAAGCGTTACGGTTAGTGAAATAAGGTCTAAAGTGGCGCGCACTTGGTGGCTCGTATCCGAACCGGTAACAAATACACGGTGCAAAAGTAGCGGCTCGTATGCGAGTCTATCAAAGTGGAGGTACATGACAAAGCAAAATGTCCGCCACGCCACGGTCACGACTACACGACAGACTTAAACGCTAACAAATGTTATAAAAAGTATCGTTTTTCTTATTTGTGTTGCTAATTATGTAGCTAGACTCATCCCAATTTGTATTACGTGAACTGCTTACTATTTATTTAGTCCATGTTAGCATAAGATCACAAAAACGATGTAGGTAGTAAATGATTGAATCGTAGCTTGGCGCCGAGAGCACGCTTTTGTCTTTTTACGTGGCGGTCGAATGGTTAGGAAATGAAATTGGTGTATAATTTGTTAAGGTTTTGTACTACCCGTGCAATGCATGGTGGGGCGCTAGTAATGTCTATAATATTAATATACCATCCTAAAACCACCGGATCGTTCCGCCAGTGGGCGCTGAACAGTTTAGTCATGCTGGACTAAAAATGTAAAACTGGTGTTAAAATTATTGCTTCACAATATAAAAGAGTTCCTCAAACTACAACATGTATCTATAACCGCTTGTATCAACTAACATGTATGTCTTGAAACAGTTTCTTATAGATACAGGACTAATGTGGTGGCGCGTTATGTAAACCAAGTCCAATTGGACTAATGAGTCCTAACGAACTAATATTTTCATCTTATCTCAACTTGCGCATATTACCCGCGCTGTATGCAAGAACCTTTAGTCTGAACTGAACTAAAGAAGGTAACCTGAAATTTTAGTCTGGCTAGACTATGAGAATAAATTTGCACCAGCTAATTTGAATCTAGACTATTAGTGTAAATCTTTCTAAAAATCTATTGGATATGTTAGGTTAAATTTTGACTTAAACTAGTTGCTGCAAATGATATTAAGTAATATTCTGAACAGACTAAAATTCGTTCGACTGTTTGGACTCAAGTCTTGAATATGGTGTACAAACGCGCTGTTATTGCATAATGTGTAATATTCAAAATATCTGTACTGATCGTAGCGAGAGGTCAAAAAATTATTTTAAAGAAATTCCCTTTGAACTAAATGTACAAACTTATCTACGGTAAGGCTAACGAGTCGAAATGATAAATGAAAACAAACGGTAAGCGGCTCTTAAAATTTTTTTTATTTATTTGAATATAGCAATTACTCTCGTCTTCGCTTGTGTTTAAGCAGATTAGGTTAGGTTATGTTAGTAACAGTACTTTTGTTTTTAAAATAGAGTATAGCCTACGTTACTCGATGATAATACAGCTTTGTAATGGCGAAATAATTTTTAAAATCGGTTGAATATTTCTTGAGCTAAATCCTTACAAACAAATAATCAAATATTGCCTCCTTATAATATTAGTTCAAAAACATACAAAACTTCGTCTGTTTTTTATCTATGACAACGACTAATTTCTTAATATAGGCTGATAATGTTGACATCTCGTAGATAGATCGGATGCGTATTTAGGATAACTTGACGACAGACACTTTATAACTTCTCCTACGACATTGTTTGTGTTAAAAAAGGATACACATAATTAATGCTCGCTGTCGTAACGTACCTCAGTAAAAGGACTGTATACATATTTTCTCTCGAATCGTTGGCCTTACTATAATTTCTTAAATTGTGAACTACTGAATTCGTTTTTTTTGACCTCGTATCGAGAAAATATGTCATGGAAGAGATACGCGAGCCGGCTGCAACCGTGGGCAAATAACGCAACACCCGCCTACTTTTTTGTCTTAAAATCTAAATACTCTACACTTAAAAAAAAAAAGCTTTTTTAGATATTTTTTTCGACAGAAAAGAATGCGGCGCGGTTTTTTAATAAACACTTGTCATCTGTAAAATATTTTTGTATGTGTTCCTGTTGAACTGATTTAAGTGAGTTTTACGTCCCGAAAGTCTTTTCAGGCGGTGTTCCTACATTCAAGAAAATATATTTTTCATAGAATATGTGTCAATAATTAACTGTCCGTTGCTAAAATACTCGTTTTTTTTTAATATAGGCACCGGACCTAATTCGTATGTTCCTATATTCTTGATCGAGCCTAAGTCTCTTTAACTGTGTGATTATTACTGCTTCAGTGACAGCGTGCTCATGAGGACGCAGGTATCATTTATGGATCGGACAAATTAAAAATATCTCGTTGTTTATGGTACAAGTACAAAAAGAATTATCAAAATCGGTCTAGTACTTTCTGAGATTATTGCATTCAAACATACGCAATCTCTCTCTCATAATATAAGCATAAATTATACCAAATGTCGGTGAAATTATATGGTTAAAGGGTTTTGGAATAATACCCGGTTACTCTCAAACAGGATAACCGGCAACCGGTCAATATGTGAAGCATGTAAGACATAAAAATGTATGTATGTAGTAATAAAAATCCATTATTTAGCCTACCCCCTCTCGGGAATAGGTGTGAAGTGTATATGCGTTTAACAGACACACATACAAAAGTGTTGTAATGCTAAAAAAAGTAAAATAAAAAATCTATTGATGTATTCGATTTGAAAACATTTTAATCAATGTTGATATTTTTAATAATACGCCTAGGCGCCTTAGATAGTAGGTTTATATATAATTATTTTTAATTTTCAGATATAGTCTTGTACCATTTTGTGTGGGATAATGATAAAGACAATTTAAGACATGTCATATTTTTAAAAGGTTTAATCTGTGCATATTTGGAAGTAGACATAACTGCCTAATAATCGCTCGCTTTAACAGTGAAGGTAAACATCGTGAGGAAACCTGCATGTCTGAGAGTTCTACATAATGTTCTCGGAGATATGTGAAGTCTGTCAACCCGCACTGGGTCAGCGTGGTGGACTATGACTAACCTGTGGTACATTTTATATTCAATGCTGATATTATTATTATTTATACAACATGGCAGAAAATTACACAAATATTTACCTAATTTTTAAAATACAACATGGTTCACACATTTTTATTTTAATACAAACATTTGCTATTTAATAAAATTAACACTCGGTCTTTCGACAGATCAACAATTAAATCAGTTAAGCATCAGTCAAACACATGTCAACTGCTATGATTGCCTGTCAAAATTGGCATCAACAAATAAATAGATTATAATATCAGCCCTGTATTAAACTGTCCCACTGCTGGGCACGGACCTCTTCACTGTGAAAAGGGTTAGGCCATATTCCACCACGCTGGCCTAGTGCGGGTTGGCAGACTTCACGTATCTTCGAGAACATTATGGAGAACTCTCAGACATGCAGGTTTCCTCACGATGTTTTCCTTCACCGTTAAAGCGAGCGATAATTAACTATTTAATACGCATATAACTTCGAAAAGTCAGAGATGCGCGCCTTGGGATCGAACTCGAGACCTCTGCGTGGCAGTCTAATGGTTTCCCACTAGGCTATCGCTGTTATATATGTAATATATAACAGCGATATATATATGTAATAGATTACATATATATATATACTGTTATATATGTAATAGATTATTTGACATTAATTTGATTTTGACATGTAGCTTTTTAAATACTGTAACATCTAACTGTTCAACACAAAATGGTATAAAACAACTAAAGTGCGTAAGGTCTGTGTTTTTTGAACTGAAACGCACTTTGAAATATTACTTTTCAGTTTTATCTTCTTCTTATTATTAATACTATAGTTATATTTTACATTCTTTTAGTACAAGAAAGTTTGTGTTCAACGTTTTGAATTTATTTTCTTTTTTGTGATTCGAGCGTTGGTTGTGATGTTATTGTTTAATAAAACGGGATAAAAGTATTCCATGCGCGAAGTATATGGTCTATATGTGTGTTAAGTTTCATCAAAATCGGTTCAGTTTACTTGTGATTGAGTAAGTTTCACAAATATACTCATTTATAATATAAGTAAGAATAAATACTGCCATGTTTTGTAAAATATGTATTTTTTGTGGGCCGGTTGTAACGTTCGAATCCTAAGGCAAAACGTGTTCAAAATATTTTACTAATATTATAAATGTGAATCTTTGAGAAAATGTTTGGATATTAATTATTATTTAATTTATCAATTAAATACACGTAAATATTTGAACGGATTTAGATTAAACTTGCTACGAAAATAGGCTAGCTAGGATTTTTTTTGTCACGTTATCTGTGCCCATGCGATAATATTTCAGCTTAAATGTTTTTTTAACAATACTAGTTCTAAAGTTTTTAATGGATAGCTACCATGTAGAGTTGGTCGGTAATATGTGTTTTATAATATTCTACTAATATTAAAATTATTAAGAACATTTTACACGTGGGTAAAAAGCTAATTCAATCAATAATGTTGCAGCCAATACTCGAAATGTGTATAAAATTATTCCGAATCAGAGCATTTATGTTGAAAATATAATGTACAAGATTTGAACATGGTTTTGTAATATAGTTTTGACAAATCCAGCTATGCCAATTTGTATACTTTTAAAAGACAAGCCATGTGTTTTTTTCCTAAATATACGCATAATAATATAAAAAATACAGACTGATAATTGTTTTATTTCCTTAGAATTTTGGAAAAGCGACTTATTATTATATTATCTAATATTGTTTTAAATACGTTTTATGTATATAAAGCTTAAAAGATACGTCAAAATTCTAATTTATCTGACGTATGATAGATCAGTCTTATGGCCAATTTACAATTGCTCATGTGCCGAGTTTGGCAGATGAATTCGGCATGCCGTAGTTTGTTCGGTGAGTCGGTCTGTTTACACAGAGGCGACTGCCGACGGCATGCCATAAGCGTAGTCGAAGTCGACTTCGAACTAAGTCGTCGGAATATTACCACGTTTTTGCCGTATTCGGCAAATACGGCCTGCCGATTTAGCGGACTATAAATCGTCAATATTGACTTAAATTTATCTCTATTTATTAGCCATGCATTATATGCAGTGCACAAATTATGACTTGTAACTCCATTTTCTATATTCAGAGTTACGATATGTTCCTAAAATAAAAACAATGTTCAAAACTTGTAATATTATTTATAAAAATCGGGGAATTCCTTTTTGTGTCCATTTTTATGTTATTGCTCTTTTGTTGTGTGTGCGCATGATTGGCTGTTCTGACTATAACGACTGGATAGTGTTTAACAATTGAATCGTTGTATAAGTACAAAATCTTCGAATTTATTTTGTGAGGAAATTATCCTTGGGACAATTCTGTCTGCTTTGAAAGACAATTCAAATATAACAACCAGTCCTATTATTTTAAATGTTTACTTCGACAACTTATTGAATCACAGCGGCACACCCGCAGCCAGACAATAGATTTTAAATTTTATGGCATTCTAAGGATTAACGTTTTGATCGATTTACTAACGCCATCTGTTGGTGCAGGTAGGTACTCACTATGTATACTGACTCGTACCAATAGAGGGAGTTAGCATCGTGTCTGGAAACGTAAGGCGACATCTATTGACGAGATGCCGAAATCATATACATAACAAAGCGCTATCTATCGACGAACCTTTGCAGGCATTGTCTTTTTTAAATATTAGCCTGAATTAGTGCAATATTTTTGATACAACTATCCAGTCATATTAGTCATTAAAATTATGTATTTTATTCAAGTCTCTGTCAAAATTGAATGTATGCTGTTTATATGCTGAACAACAAAACAACTGTATACCTCGCGAAAAATAATAATATAATAAAATATAAATAATAATGGTCCTGTATATTTATAATATAATTGTCGAATCAGGCAAAGCCGCAGTCCGAAATCAGTATTACGATTTATAAATACTCCCAATAATGCATTTTGTACACCATTTTCCTCACCCGTTATACATTCCATTTTGACACGGACCTGTCAAAATTGACAGTTTACAAGTCCATTTTGCCATTACAAATTTGAAGTGCATTTTATGAGTTAAGTTTTTTTTATTTAGCTGTCATAGCCTCCTTATGCAGAGTGCCAAGTGCGAGTTGGTTTTACGTTAACGCGATCAACACGATTATGACGTTCGGCGCTTCGATTGACTTCAAGCTCTTAACCAATCAGAGAGCCAAACGCGGTAAACGTTTCGATGATGTTAACGTAAAAACAACTCACACTTGGCACCCAGATTATTTTGTTTAAAGTAACGTGCGTTTGAACGATCACTAAAATTGCTAAATCGTGAATTGACGACGAAATATAGCTATACAAAGTACTTCTGTAAATTAACAATGGATTTAAAAAAATGCATATACCTTTGTTGTAATAAAATATATTCTCAACAGCAAAAAATATATTTACCACGTTTTAACGCGCATCTGTCATTACGTTGACAGCTCGCCATTTTGAAACACGTTATTACATCATCTGTCTAAACGTTATTCGAAATGGTGGCCGGGTATTTTAAATCGACTGTTAAATTATTTAGAAGCCTGTAGCATGTAAGTTGTATTTTAATTTGCTTAGGATTAGATTCATGGTTGTTTTATACAATCTTATGTACATAAACTTGAGGCAAAATATATAGAATGTTTCACTTTTCTTGCTGTTTTATTTAACCTTTTGAGTCACAGCATGAGAGTCCAATACTGCATTCCGGTATGGGAGGTTCCCGAAAGCTACAATTACTGAAATTGGAACGGGCACATAGAGCTGTGTTGAAAGTTATGAATAAAAAGCCGATAAGATACCCTACTACACAATTGTACGCTGACAACAAAGTATTAAGACTGCGCCGAGCCTAAGACATATAATGAGTAATGTAATGACAGAGCTCGTGCGGTGCAGATTCAAATCGGCGCGCGGCCGCCATAGTAAAATTGTATGGAGGATTTGAAGTGCTTTTTTGATAAATATGTATCTTTATTGTCAACTTAAATATTTGAGACGGACAAATTGTAATATAACTATTTATGTTTCGTTTAAACTGTAAAATAGGATAGATTTCGACTGTTATAATCTAAAAATCACGTAACACGAGCTTACTTTGCAAATTTACGTAATTTTGTAGGCGAAAATATTAATTATTTAAAGTTTTTTACACGGAGTAATTGTAAACACATTCATTGTTATAGTAAATGTATATTTTGTATTTGTATTAATCAAAAAGTGTTGATTATATTCACTTAACTGTGACCGCCTGTTTTGGCACATTTCGCTCGGCGCAGTCTAAAGACAGGTAAATAATTAGCTTTTTATTCAATTTGGCAAAGCGTCCTTTTTCGTTTCTTGTAAAAGCCGACGTAGGTAAAATAAAATATTTTGGCGCACTTTATTGCTTTCATAAAGTACGTTTTCCCGAAATAACGTACAATACTTTATTATGAAGTGCGGTTGGCAACCCTTATAACCTACCTACTTTTTCTCTCTTAGCCTTTATTATTCCCAAGTCCACTTGAGATCGGCATTTCTGGTGTAACCGGATTTGACTGGATATCAGTTTTTACATGGAGCGGCTGCCGGTGTCAGGATATTAGAGGGTACTGACTTTCCCAATAACGACTGCCATAGATGTTCATGGCAGCCGGGACCAACGGCTTAACGTGCTCTCCGAGGCACGGAGCAGGCGATAATTGTCAATCAATACGCACATAATTTCGAAAAGTCATATAACTTCCAAAAGTCAGTGGTGCGCGACGTGGGTTCGAACCCGAGACCCTCTGCACTGCAGTCTATTGGTCTCCCCACTGAGCTATCGCTGCTATTGTATAACCTACCTACTATTAACGTTATTGTATTAGTAAACCCTTATCAAAATATAAAACACTTTTAACAAGTTAGTTTTCAGTTTTTCATTAAGTTTCACATTATTTATTTATTTTGTTAAGTTTATTACTAACGTGTAGCTTATTTATATAATTAATTTAAAAAAATTATATTTTCTGCTTTGTTGTTTTTTTTTTTTTCTTTTTTTTTTTTTTACGTGGGGAATGCTTGTAACATACCCTTCCGCGGGGGCGGGCGGAGGGGTTATGTCGGACTCGCCGGGGTAACAGAAAGATGTTAAGAAGATAATGTACCTCCCGGAATACCGACTAAACCTACCACGGTGTTCCTCGACAAAACCACTATCGACGGGGCCACGCGAATCACTTGCACGTGCGGTCGCGACCCCGCCGAGCCGAACTGAAGGAGTAGACTATACAAAACTAATGTACGTACATAGTAATTATGTTTGTGTAATTTTGTGTATATTCTTTGTTCCAGATCTTTAATAAATAAATAAAATTATAGGAATAAAACTACATCTTCTTCTCTCTCTTCTCTCTTAGCCTTTATTATTCCCAAGTCACTTGGGGTCGGCTTTTCTGGTCTAACCGGATTTGACTGGATATCAGTTTTTACACGGAGCGGCTGCCACCTGACCTCCGCAACCCGAAGGCTAACGATACCCTAAGGCTAGGTTAAGGGAATAAAACTTCATATAGCAGAAAAACTAAAAATACTGCTTAGGTATATATGATTTTAATTTTAAATAATAATTATTTATATTATTGCTTTAATACATTATATTATGCAAAATAATACTTTCTAATTATCTATGGTAAACATTCCTTCACCTTTGCCTACCTGGAAAAGAAGAAAAATTATTAAATCCTAATACGTATCATAAATGTGAATGTGAGTTTGTTTGTTAGGCTTTCACATCTTAACTACTCGATCGATTATCATGAAATTTCGCATACACATTGTCAAGGGTGTAAGAAGAATAGGACAAAAGGTAATTTTCATCCAGAAACAAGTAGGTTCTGTTCACGAAGGATGGATATTAATTGATTAAATCTAGATTAATGCGAGCGAATCCGCGGGCTAAATTTAGTTGTTCATAGATGTAGATGTAGGTACATCTGTATATGCCTGAATGGGTAAGCACTAGGAAGCGGAGCTGAATATCACACAAATGGCCATTTAGTTTTAAACAGGGACTGAAACACCCTATAGTTAATTCTGTCAGACAGCTTATACTGACAAAATTCAATTGCACTACGACCCAGGAATGAAGGCAAAATCGAGGTATAAACTATATTCTATATCTATGTATTTCAGCCCAGGTAATTTCTTCTAGACCGAATGTCAACCCTATAGTAAATTCTGTCAGATGGCTTTCACTGAAACATTTCAATTACACATTTCTCGACTCAGAAATGAGGGCAAGAATCCAGGTATCCATTCTTTTATATATGTATTTTCTTCCAGACCGAATTTCGGTTACGACGGCTAATCTTAACGATGGCTGGCCATCTGCGCAAGAGATATTATAGTGCACGCATGTGTGCGCAAACACAAGTGCACTCTCTGTTCCCTCGCGCTTATAGTGCGATGTGACATCACCGACACGACCGGAGAGAGATCAGGCGCAGAAACAAAGACTTTACGTGGTTTCCTAAGCACGGAGGTGTCTAACACCGCCAACTTCCTAACTTCGGGCTGCTATTGAAAAACTTATTGCCAGAAAAAACCTAATAGCTTTTTGGTTGACCCGTCCCGAGATTTCAAACAGAGACCTCATGCACAGTACGGCATTCAGAATAGTTGCAGCACCGAACACACCGGTGTACATCTCTCGCTTGCATTACACCACTAAGGCGGAGGACATCGCGGAGTATATACACCAGAAGTCCAAATACATGCCAAGAGTCAGATTATCTTACTCTTGCAAAGGCTTCGGAAGACATATATATATTTAATAATACACTGACAAAATTTAAAAATGCTGTTGCAGCTCACTTGCATAATGGCTCGTAGATCACTTTCCTCTGTTTTTTATTATTTTGTAATTGCATAGTTACTGCTTTGTATTATAATATTTTACTTTTATTTTGATTTAATGTATGTATGTACTATTTTATGTCGCATGCTGTGATCTCTTATTAGTAAGAAAACATAAGACCTACAATTGTACTTAGCTTTTAATTGTAATATATGTGTATTTCTTGCTAGAGATCCTTTTATATAAATAAATAAATAAGAGGGCAGCTGTTGGAATCGCGTCGCAACGTCAACTTCAAGGCGTTCGTAGTGCGAGTCCCGACTTGCTTTCTGCATGTCATCGTTAAGGACTTTTGGCCGAAGGGTGTGGTGTTCCATCGCTTCCGTGGACGAGTGCCACATAAAGGCAAAACAGCAGAGTGCAACTGAAGCAGTACTTCTTCTCTCTTAGCCTTTATTATTCCCAAGTCACTTGGGGTCGGCTTTTCTGGTCTAACCGGATTTGACTGGATATCAGTTTTTACACGGAGCGACTGCCACCTGACCTCCGCAACCCGAAGGCTAACGATACCCTAAGGCTCGTCAATGTCAGGATATTAGAGGGTACTGACTTTCCCAATAACGACTGCCATAGATGTTCATGGCAGCCGGGACCAACGGCTTAACATGCTCTCCGAGGCACGGAGCAGACGATAATTGTCAATCAATACGCACATAATTTCGAAAAGTCATATAACTTCCGAAAGTAAGAGGTGCGCGACGTGGGTTCGAACCCGAGACCCTCTGCATTGCAGTCTATTGGTCTCCCCACTGAGCTATCGCTGCTTATGAAGCAGTACTAACATAATTAATAAGTTATATAAATACTAACACATTATCTATGCGTCTATGCCACGCGAAATAAATCGTTATTATTATTATTATCATTATTATAAAGGACATAAGCTCATTAGAGCCACCTGGCACCCGACCAGCAACGCCTCGCCTCGAGCGGTTAGTATTCTTTGTATGGAATACTATGCGTATACGCTCACTACATCAACTCCGGAACGCCTAGCCCGCGGGCTGACGACGAGTGGGCCCCTCGGTGACCACCCGTTTCCTGCAGGCTCGCCTTGCGTTACCCACGCGCAGTTACCGAATTGATCGCGCGCCGTCCGTGTGTGGTTCACGCGCCGTCCGCAAGTGGTCAGCCCGCGGATTTTATCAAGCGTGACAGCTATGAGAGCCAATTCTCGGTTTGTAAAGTTTGACATAACGATATATACGTGTAAAGCTAGTGACGATACCTGATAAACTACTCATCTATTCGCAGACAACGTCAATCGTTGACCACGCGGCGTCCACCCGTGGACCACCTGACGGTCACTGGTTGACACGTGGCCTCTAACCGTGGATCACCTGTCGTCAACGAGCGGACACCGAGCGACGAGATGGTGCTGGTCGGGTGCCGGGTGACTCTAATGAGCTATGACCTTAATATCTCCTACGCAGATGACCACTCTATTAAGAATGGCCACCATTACCGAAATTCGATCTGCAGGACATTTTATTATTAACACGTATGTCTGAGAGTTCTCCATAATGTTCTCGAAGATATGTGAAGTGTGCTAACCCGCACTGGGCCAGCGTGATAGACTATAGCCTAACCTTTGTCACACTAAGAAGCCCATGCCCAACAGTGGGACAGTTTAATACAGGGCTGATATTATACTTACTTAGTATCAATTCATATTTCTTCTTTGTCCTTGTGTGGAATAGGATTGAGGGACTTGTCGATAGCGGATATATTCCACAGCGACAGCGACAACTGCTGCTAACGCTGCTGCTCCGAGCATCAGACCCTTCACAAGCGACATCTTTACTGAAACATAAAAAACATACAGATATTATATTAAAAACATAGATGTTGCGCGCAGCTAAATCCTAAAAAGTTGTGTAAATGTTATTTGTGGATGACACAAATTTTTGTACGTGTGGCAATCGAATCAAATAAAGTTTTTGTTTGTTCCGTTTTCACGCCTTACTTATCTTATGTGGGGGCCAGTCAGTGCAGACCGGCGACACTTCGACCAGTGGGATCTTATGTTCATGGCAGCTGGGTCCGACGGCTTATCGTGCTCTCCGAGGCACGGAGCAGTCGATAATTGTCAATCAATACGCACATAATTTCGAAAAGTCATATAACTTTCGAAAGTCAGAGGTGCGCGACGTGGCTTACTTAGTCGACCGATAATTATAAAATTTTGCATACACATTGTCAGGGCTGCAGGGAAGGACATACGGCACATTTCATTCAGAAATAGTACTGTTCCAAGGCATAGAAAATGATTGACATAACGTTTATTTACACAAGCGCCGCGGGTAAAATTGTTTTTATCTGAAAAATCCTAAATATCAATTTTTGCGAACTTTGACCCTGAATAAATTTTTTTGCAGACGGAATCGATGGGGACTTTTCACAGTTTTATTACAATGGTGACCCTAACGTCCATGCAAATTTTCAGCTATCTGGGAATTTATGCAAGGGTACCCCCAATTTTACGGCTAAATTGACCGGACTAAAGGTTTATAATATTATACTCTATCATACATACATACATAGATTCACGTTTATTTCCTAGAGGGGTAGGCAGAGACTACGGATTTCCATTTGTTACGATCCTGACACACTTCTCTGCCTTCGTTCACTTTCATCACATTCCTCATACACGCTCGCCGGTTTAATGTGTTCTAAACCTGGCCTTTGTCCAGAACATCTCCGATCTGATCGAGAAACGTTCGCCTAGGTCTTCCTAATGCGACTGTTCCATTCACACTAGCCTTATAAACTTTCTTGGTCAGATTTTCTCGTCCATTCTTTCTACATGACCAAACCAGCTTATCGGGCTCACCAGGGAAAGATGGTGAGCGACATTCCGGTAATACCGACTAAACCTACCACGGTGTTCATCGACCTAACCGCAATCGGCGGGGCCGCGCGAATCCCTTTTTTTCATGCAATCGCGACCCCGCCGAGGTTTCGGTCCGCCGTATGAAACAGCAGGCCACTACACAAGACCTGCCCTTTGGGCACCACTAATTTTATCTCTACTGTCCCCCTGAGGAGGGGAGGGGGAGGGGGACACGATACAGAGACGCGCGTGGGAACACGCACGCTGCCTCTCGGACCTGGTGCTGATCGGGTAGCGGGCAGACCCACGAAGCCCACCACCCCCAGGTCAAACCTCAGGGTGGCTGGAGGTCGTCTCGCACCCTCCGGCGCCCGGCTCTACGGTTGGGGAGAGGATTTAAGCGTTCCCTCTCCCGTTCCGCCGCCTCCTTGATGGAAATCACTTCCTCACAGAAGGAGGCAACGGCGTTCCACCCTATCTCACTCCGGACCATAGACTGAACTACGGCCAGGAGCGAGAAGGCAACAATCCGACTGCCGCGATCAACTCACGGCGCTGCGATGCCATGCCTAGGCGGGGCAATCCACCAAAGTGTGCAGCGCCGTGTCCACAACAACGTCGCGGCAGTCACCGCAGTGGTGACAACCGGACGTCTTGCCGGCCTATGCGACACAGGAACTGGCCAAAACAACCATGGCCAGTCATTACCTGTGTCAGCCGGAAGATAAGAGCGCCATGCCGCCTCTCCAGCCACTCCTCAAACACGGGATTTACCGCCACAATCGTGGCGTGCCCGATATCCACTTTCATGCCGCATCTCTCTCTAAACTCACAATGCCTTATTCTATCTTTCAGAGGCAAGTCCACATATGTTTCTCAGCGCATTTCTACAACATTTATTCTGCTCTCATGCTTCTTATGCCATACCTACATACTTTAACAATACATAAACTCAGTCGTTCTTTATTAGCCCGATTCAGTAATCGAACCTGAGCCCAGCAGCCGCATTCTTTACTGCTGCACTACCAGTTAAACTCACTAATATAACGTGTTACTAAACCAAAAAGGCAGAATACAAAACGACTAATTAATTCCAAAAAATGTACCTCATATTATAAATAAAATATATTTTCAGTACAACAATGCCATCTTTTAATCTTAAATTAGATATACTTATCTAGCATTAATAAAATAAATGATATGGATATCTAGAAACCTTGTGCCAAACATTTAAATAGAAATATACTCATAATGGCGACGAATACCTACGATAAATTGAAACATCGATACTCATTCGGAGCAGGCATTTGCAAATAAACATCGCAAATTTAGACATTACCAAATACAAATGGCCTACATAATAAACAATATATTATGAGTATTATGATCATCTCAAATAGCTTTAGTAAATATGAACATTATCAAATATCTACTAACGACGAAAACAATAGTTTTATGGCTTATTATAAAGCTCAGTTACTTAATATAAAATTATAATATACATATTATGCGTGCATTATAAATAACAGGCAGTACTTAATTCACAACATCCTATTATGCATTAATTATGTACTTACTCAATACTCATTAGTAAACAACTTCTTAAGAATAGTTTAAAACAAAATTGTTGATGTACCTACTTATTTATTATATAAAAATATAATCCCTATCAAAGATAAAGTAAATACACGTAGTAGTTAAAATTGTATTACATTTGATAAGCTAAGGTAATGCATTTGTAAGCGTAAAATGATGAAAATAGATTTCTCATATTTATTTATTAGAACTAAAATATATAAACCAGAACAATAACAAATCGGATTTACTTACGTTACAGGAAGCGGGCAACTATTGTTCAATAACTTTTTCTCGGAGAAAATAACACTACAGTAGGCTACTGCACTGAATACACTGCCAGTTGTATCTTGTAACCAAGGTGATATGAATATTATGAATACATCAGAGACTTTCAAGCTCTCTTTGTTACGCGTCGTCTATTCCTTAATGTTGCTCGTACTTTAAAGTTATTCCCCGAAGAAAAATACATTTTGTGTTTTAAATTCAATGGTGACGATTACATTCGATTCGTTTTTTATAAAACCAACAAAATAGGCACTTGAAAATCTGATTTCAAGTAAAATTTAGTGTCAAAAAATTATTTACAAAACTTTCACAGACGTATTTAATATCACGTAATTAATTAATAATCATTATCTTATACTGATATGAATTTAAAATAAATTGATCTAATAAAATAGATAATAAAAATGTGCGTATAACGGAACTCATGTTACTCATTTTCATTCGGCGTTCACTTCATGTTGGTTACTTTTTAGTCGCGTTCCATTCCATTTATAGAGTGCCAAGTGCGAGTTTGTTTTACGTTAACGCGATCAACACGATTATGACGTTCGGCGCTTCGATTGGCTCCAAGCTTTTAACCAATCAGAGAGCCAAACGCAGTAAACGTTTCGATGACGGTAACGTAAAAATAACTCACACTTGGCACCCCGATTATTTTGTTTAAAGTAACGTGCGTTTGAACGATCACTAAAATTGCTATATCGTGAAATGATGACGAAATATAGCTATACAAAGTACTTCTATAAATTAACAATGGATTTAAAAATGCATGTACCTTTGCTGTATTAAAATATTATATTCTAAACAGCAAAAAATATATTTACAACGTTTTCCCGCGCATCTGTCATTACGTTGACAGCTCGCCATTTTAAAACATGTTATTACGTCATCTGTCTTAATGTCAGTCAAAATGGTGGTCGGGTATTTTAAATCGACTGTTAAATTATTTAGAAGCCTGTAAGTTGTATTTTAATTTGCTTAGGATTAGATTCATGGTTGTTTTGTACAATCTTATGTACATATACTTGAGGCAAAATATATAGAATGTTTCACTTCTCTTGCTGTTTTATTTAACCTATTGAGCGGCACACCGGCGACCAGACAAGCTATGATGATGATCATTTAATGATGTCTGGTTTTTTAAAAAATGGCAGTTTAATTGCTTTGCAATTTATCTTAAAATTTACACAAAATGTCTAGAAATCAGCTGTACACTAAGATGGATTCTCCATCCGGCTGATGGTGGAGGTTGTGATGGTTCCAGGCGGGCTGTGGACCTATGATTGATGTATAGAACTTGTATATAAATTCGCACTGTAAACTTCGCTTGCGCGTTTCACAAATGTATTGCGATATCTCTTGACATTTGTCGTAATTTCTTCGTCACCGTGGGGTTGCATAGCGATAGAATAGTGGGAGATCGTTAAACTACCTAGAAAAGGTCGCAAGTTCGATTCCAAGTCACGCAGCTCGGATTTCCCCAAGAATTTACAATATTTTCTAGATTTTGTGTAACTTCTCAATCAATTTGTGTACATGCACACGGATGTTTGTCTTGGTCTGGGTGTTTCTATGTATAATATGTACGGATTTCAAAAAAAAAAGTATATATGTATGTTTATCCATTGTCTAGTACCCATAGTGTAGTAGAGCCTCGCTGATTTCAGCATGAATGGGCCAGCTCGAGCGGGGAAAGACTACCCTCTCACAGAATATCGACGTGAAATACCAGTATTCCTACTAACTGCTCTGTTTCGTTTGATGAGTGAGTGTGCCGGAGGCCCAATCACCCTCTTTCGCTCTTCCCACTTCCTTTTATTCCTAAAGGGTCGGCAACGCGTGATGCCTCTGGTATTGCAGGCGTCTATAGGCTACGGTGACCACTTACCATCAGGTACCTATGCTTGTTCCCCACCTTGGTAGAATAAAAAAAAAGTACAAGCTCTGTTTAGTTTAGGCTAGATAGTGTTGTGTGTATGTGATAGAATAGAATTTTGATATCGGCGTATGTATAAAAAGATTTATTTTATTTCTATTTGCTCTTGTGTCTAAATTATAAATTGTGTGCTGACTGTGTCCATTATTATAAAGCTGAAGAGTTTGTTTGTTTGTTTGAACGCGCTAATCTCAGGAACTACTGGTACGAATTGAAAAAATATTTTAGTGTCGGATAGGCTATTTATCAAGGCAGGCTATAGGCTACATAATATCACGCTACGACCTACGGGCGCGGCGCAGTAACTATAAACGCGGGTGAAACCGCGAGCACATCTAGTAATTTATAAAATCGAACATAGGCAATAGGCATTATCCTATTCTCAACGCAACGTTACAAATGACAATCATGGTCGAATTTGTCCAAAAATGTACTTAATGTTACACGCTGCATTATAACTAGGACTTTGCCACCTTTATTTTGACCAAATAAAGTATACTTATTATTGCGTTAAAAAAATAAAGTACGTCATCTAAAAATAATACTTTATTTATTCTGATATTTTCACCACGTTTGTTGTTGCTTCTAGCAACATCTAACGAATATTTATTTTCAAGGAACTTGTGAACCAAATCTTCAAAATCTATGGCAATATTAAGACATAAATATTTTGCTTTTGTATTAAATTTGGCAAAGCGTTCATTTTTGTTTCTTGTAAAAGCCGACATAGGTAAAGTACAAGTATTTTAGCATACTTTATTGCTTTCATAAAGTATAAAGTACGTTTTCCCGAAATAACATACAATATTTTATTATGAAGTACGGTTGGCAACCTTAGTTATAACCTACCCATTATAAGGTAAGGGTTCACTAATATATAACTTGATATTAGTGAACTCTTACCAAAATATAAAACACAAGTTATTTAAGTTTTTCATTAAGGTTCACATTATTTATTTCTATTATTTATTTTATTTAATTAACTTTACATTTTCTATTTTATGCTTTGTTATTAATATTAAATAAACTTAAATTACCACTCGCTCACTGACTGACTCACTTAGAAAAATAGAAGTCATACAAAAAATTAAATATAGCGCCGTATAGAGAATCGTTCAAAAGGCCTGGGAAAAATGCCTGACCTTCAGAAGGTCAGCTCTTGGTGGTGGTACCGCATCGGATATCTACAGGAGTCGTACTCGATCAAAATCTTTCTAAAAATCTAGCATCTTTTAGGGGGGGGGAGGCGAGAAACAACATGGCTTCCATACAAAAAACATGGCCGCCATTCAAACTTTAACCTCTAATATCTCCGAAACGGTTAGAGATAGGCGGGGTGTGTTCGAATAAATGTCATAGGGGTCGACGAGATCTTTCCAGAAAAGGTCATTTTGAAGGTCATCGGTTTTCTTGCCCCCTTTTTTTTACCCCGCGCTGTATACGAGTAGTTGCGCGGCCCGCGTAACCACGCGAAATACTAGTTATATGTATGTGCATGCTACGGTTTCCTATAACTGAAGGAGCACACTATACAAAACTAATGTTAATTTGTTTGTGTAATATTGTGTATATTCTTTGTTGGAGATCCTTAATAAAACAATCAATAAAATTATAGAAATAAAATTACATATAGCAGGGAAAACAAAAAATACTGCTAATATATTATTTTTTATTTTAAATAATAATTATTTCTATTATTGCTTTAATACATTATATTATGCAAAATAATACTTTATTTATCATCTATGGTAAACATTCCTTCACCTTTGCCTACCTGGAAAAGAAGAAAAATTATTAAATCCTAATACATATCATAAATGTGAATGTGAGTTTGTTCGTTAAGCTTTCACGCCTTAACTACTCGACCGATTATCATGAAATTTTGCATACACATTGTCAAGGGTGTAAAAGGAATAGGACAAAGGGTAATTTTCATTCAGAAGAAAGTAGGTACTGTTCCCAAAGGATGGAAATTTATTGATTAAATCCGTGGGCTAAATCTAGTCGTTCATAAATTTAGGTGCACACGGCTACACATCAAGTTAGACACCCTATATACGCATAACTACGCTACATACAAAATAGAGAATTGTCGGAAAGGGACTGTGCATAGTGGTGTCGAGGTAATGGTAAGGATAGAGCGTCGCGTCCCGTTCAGCGTAAATGAGACAAAATAACAAAAATGTAAGGCACTCTCACGCACGATTCGCAGCGTTCAACTTCTAATAGTTCAAAGTCCAAACAGTCTAGGTTGATGTGATATATGCCTGAATGGGTAAGCACTAGGAAGCAGAGGTGAATATCACACAAATGGCCATTTAGTTTTAAATACCACGTAACAGGGACTGAAACACCCTATAGTTAATTCTGTCAGACGGCTTTTACTGAAAAATTTCAATTACACTACGACCCAGGAATGCAGGCAAAATCGAGGTATAAATTCTATTCTATAAGTATTTCAATCCAGGTAATTTCTTGCAGATCGAATTTCGGTTACGGCGGGTAATCTTAACGAAGACTGTCCATCTGCGCAGTAGATATTATAGTGCACAAGTATGTAGGCAAACATAAGTGCACTCTCTGTTCCCTTACTCTCATAGTGCGATGTGACGTCACCGACACGACCGGAGAGAGATCAGGCGCAGGAAAAAGTACTTTATGTGCTTTCCTATGCACAGGGGTGTCAAATACCGCCAACTTCCTAACTCGGGCTGCCATTAGAAATTTCATAACAGAAAGATCTAATAACTTTTTTGTAAACCCGTCCCGAGATTCCAACCTTAGACTCATGCACAGCAGTCGTATTCAGAATAGTTGAGACGGTCACTGATTGACACGTGGCCTCTAACCGTGGATCACCTGTCGTCAGTGAGTGGACACCGAGCGACGAGGTGGTGCTGGTCGGGTGCCGGGTGACTAATGAGCTATGACCTTAATATCTCCTACGCAGATGACCACTCTATTAAGAATGGCCACCATTACCGAAATTCGATCTGCAGGACATTTTATTATCAACATGAATGTCTGAGAGTTCTCCATAATGTTCTCGAAGATATGTGAAGTCGGCCAACCCGCACTGGGCCAGCGTGGTGGACTATAGCCTAACCCTTCTCACACTGAGAAGAGGCCCGTGTCTAACAGTGGGTCAGTTTAATACAGGGCTGGTATTATACTTACTTAGTATCAATTTATATTTCTTCTTTGTCCATGTGTGGAATATGGTTGAGGGACTTGTCGATAGCGGAAATATTCTACTGCGGCAGCGACAACTGCTGCTAACGCTGCTGCTCCGAGCATCAGACCCTTCACAAGCGACATCTTTACTGAAACATAAAATTCATAAATATACCTACTTATATATAAAATTAAAACTTGCTTAATTTCCAAAGCATATTATAATATAGATGATTATTTGAATGACAAACATCCATGGTACTAATATTTGCATCAGATCATAGGACTTTAAATGACAAATACTAACACTTTTTTTTTGTAATGTTACACCTTGTTTAAGCTAGAATTTACATTGTTTATAATTTTTTATATATTTACAGTCGTATTTTAATCAAGAAGAATGTGCAATGAAGACTACTCGTGATCATGGATAGTTCCGTAAAATTATCTTTTTGAGTATTATTCTGAGTAATAGTACATGTAAGTGGATGCTTCTATTTACCATACTGCTGCTTTAGAGGCTACCATCAAATTTTATTAAATGCTTGAGTATGTTCAGTAGTAGTTCATGGAGAAATGGTTGCAGCTTCTTACAGCTCTTATGATTTGTAAACAAAAACTTGGCGATTAAAAAGAGTGCCCATGAGTTTCTTGCCCGTTCTTCTCATGAGCCCTACACCCTTGCTTTGCAGAACGTGGCAGTAAAAGTAAATTCACAGGGAAAATAATTGATCGTAAGTTTGACATTCATAAGTGTTACCTCGTAACCTCACTTGAATTTATTTTTGATATTTCATTATATAAAATTAATATTTGACTGCCACAGTAGCACAACGATAGTGTATATAACGGCTGTGTTTAATTTTTAATACATTTAATTTTGAACACGGTTCGGGGTATTTCATAAACATTCAAACAACACACAAAGAACACCCAGACTTGAAACAACTATTTGTGGATCAAACAGTTTTTCCGTGTGGGGACCGAACCCACAACACTCGGCGCAATGTCAATGGCGAGGCAACCACTTCACCACTACGCCATCATAGTGTTTGTTTGTTCCACTTTCACGCCTTAACACATAGGGACATAGGGTATCTTTCACCCAGAAAAAGTGCATTTTTTGGGACTATGCGAGTCGTTCATATAGTACAAAAAGACATTTTCCTCAGTGATTCGAAAATTTGGTAAATTTAGTTTTTTGAGTAGACTATTGTGTAGAGGGGGTGGAAAATAACCATCTTTCTCCCTTGTAAATTTTTCGCTATCTCTAATAGTTTCACCACAAAAGCGATTCAAAGTTTTATCGTCGTATTAAAAACACCGATTATCGCATAAACCACTCATCTTAGACAAAAAGTTCCAAGATGACTCGTCTTATTTTTAGTTGTTTTATAGGATAGAATAAAGAAAACAACGAATTGAGAGAATATAAAAAAAAAAACCTACCATACATACATACCTATATTTATGCGAGCGAAGCCGCGGGTAAATTAGTACAACAATAAATACTTCTGTCAAACTGCAAAACAGTTTATTGTCTGACGTAGCTCCCAAATCATTCAGTTATTAAGGTTTACAATATTATAGTATAATGATACTCACTTGTATAAAATATTATGTGACCATATAACCAAATTCAAAGCAATTACACGGACTGTTGAGAACGTCTTACTAAGTTGAATGCTAGTTCTTCACTACTGAGTACTGAGCGATCTTTCGCTGAGAGCCGAGTTACTTTTTCCCCTTCCACAATAACCCCACTATTAATAAATGACGGTTGCCTGTGTTACTAGTTGAGTAAATAAAAACTCCCGAACAGAATTATTAACAAAAATTAAAAAACCATGATAAAAGTTTTCACTTTTAAATATACGCAATAGTTTTTTATTAGCTCGATTCAGTCATCGAACCTAGGGCTCGAATGCCCAGCGGTCGCATTCATTACAGCTGCGCTACCAGTTAAACTGTAAAGTAAAGTTGTATCACTAATATAACGTGTTACTAAACCAAGAAGGCAAAACCCAGACCGGCTCTAATTAATTCCAAAAAACGTACCTCATATTATAAATAAAATATATTTTCAGTACAACAATGCCATCTTTTAATCTACCTACTTAGATATAACAAATAAATGATGTAGGTGTCTAGAAAACTTGTGCCAAATATTTAAATAGAAATATACCTACTCATAATGGTGACGAATATGGCGAATGAAAACATCAATACTCATTCGGAACAAGTATTTGCAAATAAACATCGCTTTAATCTTTACCAAATACAAATGGCCTACATAATGAACAATAATCATTATAGGACAATCTCAAATAGCTTTAGTAAATATGAATATTATCAAATACCTACAAACGACGAAAACAATAATTTTATGGTTTATTATTAAGCTCGGGGTTCTTTAATATAATATTTAAGCGTGCATGCAAATGGTTACTAATGACTACATAATTAATAAAAACTTACTTACTTACTTAAACTAATAAATTAAGTAATGCCTGTAATTATATACATTACTTAATTCACAACATCCTATTATGCATTAATTGTGTAGTCATTAGTAACCATTTACAAAAATTTGTTTATTATTAAAATAATATCTTTGATGTACTATTTATTATACGCAAATATAATCCCGATCAAATATAAAGTAAAAGTAAATACACGTTTAAAAACAAAATATATAATATTTTCGTTAGAATTGTAGTACATTTGATAAGCCAAGGTAATGCAATTGTAAGCGTAAAATGATGAAAATATATTTCTCATATTTATTGAACTAAAATAAACTAGAACAAAATCAAATCGGATGTACTTACGTCACAGGAAGCGGGAAACTATTGTTCAATAACTTTTCTCGGAGAAAATAACACTACATCTACAATAGGCTACGGCACTGAATATACTGCCAGTTGTATCTTATAACCAAGGAAGGTGATATGAATACATCAGAGACTTTCAAGCCAGTTATAAAGTGTCTACTATATTTCAAGCTCTATTTATTATGCGATGTATATTCCTTAATGTTGCTCGTCTCGTACTTTAAAGTTATTCCCCGAAGAATAATACATTTTGCGTTTTAAACAGGGCTGCCAATGCTTATGTACGGAATTCCCCAAAAATCCAAATAAAATAATTTGCTGATTTCCCACAAATTCCTCTCAATATCATTTTAAACAATAAAATACGTTTTAACTATTTTTATTATTATTTTCACGTTTTATACCGTTACACTTTTCCCATATTTAATTTGTTGCAACCATTTTGCTCAAAGGGTTAAACTTGACACTGCCGCCAATTTTTTTATTCCCGTCTCTTGCTGGCACTAAAGATATTACACTATCTGTATTTAGCCGATTGCGGATTTCTTTATTTTAATTTTTAAGTTCCCTAAATTAACGTCCGACCAATGCATTTGAAAATGGCAGCATGAACAACAAGAACGTCATAATTTTTATGTTTGCGAACATTTTCACCGTTTTTAATATTCACAGTATCTACTAGGTGCTGCCAAAGTATTATTTCTTTATTATTTTTTATATTTATTACAATTTATAATATGTATTAATAAAAAACACGAAGATTTCAAAATCTCCACATTTTCCCAATCCTCAATAAATTCACAACCAACTGGAGATTCCCCGCAGTTTGGGGAGTTTCCCACAAATTGGCAATGTTGGTTTTAAATTCAATGGTGACGATTACATTCGATTCGTTTTTTATAAAACCAACAAAATAGGCACTTGCAAATCTGATTTCAAGTTAGATTTAGTATATAAAAAATATTTCTAAACCTTTCACAGACGTATTTAATATCACGTAATTAATTAATAACCATTATCTTATGTTGATATGAATTTAGAATAAATTGATCTAATAAAATAGATAATAAAAATGTGCGTATAACGGAACTCATGTTACTCATTTTCATTTGGCGTTCACTTCATGTTGGTTACTTTTTAGTCGCGTTCCATTCCATCTAACAGAAAAATAACTTTTACGAAAGAATATGGACATTACACATATCAAACAAATTAAAGTTTTCTTCAAAATATTATTTATTCTATTTTCAGACCGCGTTACCTTTTTATCTGCATATTGATATTGATTGCATATTGAGATAAACGAGACAAAACATATTATTGATGAAAAACCATAAAGTACATATCTTGACATTTGTATACTCCTGTTATGATTTATACTGTTGTCTGTAGCGGAACGGAACGCGATTTGTCATTGTCAAAAACGAAAATATTTTCACGATCAACTAAACATACGCAGTTAAATATTGAAATTAAATATTTAAAATGAGTGTTACTCGTGAAGATGATCGGCAGAAAAATACTTGCCCAAGCCGCGGCCTCGGCATCGCTGCCGCGGCCATAAGCGTTGGTGTTGGGGCGGCTCTTTACTACTTTTTCAACAAAAGGGAAGAAAATCCTCATTCCGAGGGATCGACAAGCAGCTGGAATTGTGAGAATCCACAAACCTTGTGAGTATAGTAATAAGGATCATATTAGCTCTTACGCGTATGCTTGGCATAATTTCGTAACATAATTATGACGGTATTAGTACGATTTAAATTCAAGGCTTTTAAAATTTCTCTTTTGTTTTATTCTGTACTTATAATTAGCAGTTACAATACTGTCGATTTAAATTGATGACGTAATATTCCTTTGTTACAACATTAGCGCTGAATATGTAGAAAGATAAATAAATCGTTAGTTACATTGATTTCAAATACAAATAAGTAGGGTAGGTAAAAAAAAAATATATTGCCATAGTTGAAAAATTGAAATTAAACCAGTTTAGATGGGTTTTATCGTGTTGTTTATTCAATACACTATTATTACATATTTTTAAAACTATTACTACTATGTAGTGTAAAACAACAAATTCCATTTCAAGTAGTATAATTTCTATGTATGACATTCGGGTAAAAGTAAGTAACAAGTTTGAAGAAATTGTATGCTTTCAGTCTTTAAATTTTGTACCCGTTTATTAAAATAATGGTATAATATCTCAGAATCATCAGAATTCAAGACTTTCGTTTCTTCAACAACTGACAAGGAGGTTATTTTAACCTATCCTATTTATATTCTTAACTCCTTATGATATGTCCTTTACAAAAAGAAATACATTCACAGCCGATAAAAAAAAACGACCATGCCATAGATGTTCATGGCAGCTGGAACCGACAGCTTAACATGCTCTCCGAGGCACGGAGCAGGCGATAATGGTCAATCAATACACACATCATGTTGAAAAGTCATATAATTTTCGAAAGTCAGAGGTGCACAACGTGGGTTCGATCCCGAGACCCTCTGCATTGCAGTCTGTTTGTCTCCCCACTGACTGATTGTACTGCACTGACGTATTCGAATGCAACACATAATTCAAAACCTCAACAAAATCATATAGTTTAAAATGTCAATTGCCTCATTTTATGGTCACATTTTATTTATCAGGCTGTTTATTTTTGTTTCTGTTGTTTTAATGTTTGTAAAGTGTCACACAATACAGAAATTATGCTCAGAGTGGGTGTTAACAATCAATAAAGCTTATTTTACATAGGTAAATAATAGTTACATAAAAGTTAGATTGCATAATAACGAACATAAATTACATACACATATATTATATGTAATAATTAGTGTAAACATTAGTATAACTAAGTCTGTATGGACGGGAATTTACCTGAGATGTATTTTATAAATCAATTATTTCTAAATACATATTACACTAATATTGTTTTGTGTATTGAAGCAGTAGGCAGGTGTATGAAACCTGGGCTTGTGAACTATATTTTTAGGTCCCAGATAATATGGGACAAACCTGTTAAACAGCCTGTTTAATAGGCACAGTTTCACATCCCGCTGCTTAAAATTTGTTTATATGGGAATCAAATCATAATGGCCCCTGCAGTGTCTGTCTCAAGCCTGCGTCTCATGCTAATAAAGATTCAGCTGAATGTTTCCGTTTATTTTTAACTAGGCAACTTATCCCTGAAGTGAGTTGCTGACGACTCTGACACAATATATTTGGACACCGTGTCTGAATTGACACATTTTAATTTTAATATTTTCCACTGACAATTGTTGAAGCTGTTTAGTACAGTTAGATAAAAACGTTTCATAATATAATATGTGGGAAAAAGCATTACCAAAACTATTTTAGGGTGGCTTTCAGGTGGCATCTTTCTGTAATAAATTGCTTTGTGAACGTGTATCGCTATAAGTCACCACGTTAGACTATATATACATATTGAAAGCGCTTTTTCGCCCGATACTGCACTTGAGCAAATCCTTATTACCCAACTGCCTAGGTGAGGTTTCTATCTATGTGAGTTTGTAATAATATTTATTAAAAACGGCTGCTGTCGTTAAAATTCCGTAATAACAATTTTTTTACAACTATAGGTTGGGTGGAGGGCGGATTTCTACAATAAAAGTATTGTTGGAAGTTTTTATCTGATTGTACAAAGCAGCTTTTTTTATTGGTGTCCGAATCATCAGTGATAGAAATATTGAAATTAAAATGTGTCAATTTGGACACAGTGACCGAGTCGTCAGGTCAGCAACTTCCTGAATTAGGATCTTAAATAGCGTGGTAAAACGACAGTACAGTTTGTCGCAAGTTCGCAAGGGTCGCAAGTTCGAGTTGTACTTTAAGAGTGCTTATTTTCCTCTGTTATAATTTAAAATGTGGCCTTGATAATTAGTTTGAGGTCTATATCCCTTTAACCGCCACGTCAAAAAGCAAAAGCGTGTTCTCGGCGAAAAGCTACGATTTCATCATTTAATACCTACATCGTTTTTGTGATCTTATGCTAATATGGATGAAATGAATAGTAAGCAGTTCACATAATATAAATTAGGATGAGTCTAGCTACATAATTAACAACACAAATAAGAAAAACAATACGTTTAATAAGATATATTAGCGTCTAAAAGTCTGTCATGTAGTCGTGATCGCGGCGTGCTGGACACATTTTGCTTTGACATGTATACATGACTGTGGCGGTCAAAAGGTTAATATTTAATCGGTATTAAATGTGGCTGACAGAGGATATGTATATCTTAGACTGCCTTAGAGTATACGTAAATATAGACCGCACAGAAGGTTGCTACTAGATATTAAAAGACATGACTTTCACAAAAATTTGCTTCTAATATTATTTTTCAAATGCTATAACTACATATTTAGATCCCTGTCTCTTAGATACAAAAGAAAATAAATAGATTTAGTGCCTCTAATTAGATATAATAGAATACTAGATGTGCCCACGGTTTCACCTGCGTTTATCGTTATTGCCCCGCCCCCGTGGGTCGTAACGTGATGTTATACAGCCTATAGCCTTCCTCGACAAATGGGCTATCCAACACAAAAATATTTTTTCAATTCGAACCAGTAGTGCCTGAGATTAGCGCGTTCAACCAAACAAACAAACTCTTCAGCTTTATAATATTAGTATACCTAGATATTAAATTCCTCGGCGACATCGGTAGTGAAAGAGACTGCTATGTATGACGAGAAAGCAGTGCTATTAAGTTTTTCTGTGTCTAAAAATTCTCGTTTGCAGCACCGAGTTTAAAAACGTGCTGTAAATTTCTATAGATTCTCTATTGAACTCACTTACTATGTGACAACGCTACTTGTACATGCTTCTTCTCCCTTAGCCTTTATATATTCCCAAGTCACTTGGGGTCAGCTTATCTAGTCTAACCGGATTTGACTGGATATCAGTTTTTACACGGAGCGGCTGCCACCTGACCTCCGCAACCCGAAGGCTAACGATACCCTAAGGCTAGACCAGTGTCAGGATATTAGAGGGTACTGACTTTCCCAATAACGACTGCCATAGATGTTCATGGCAGCCGGGACCGACGGCTTAACGTGCTCTCCGAGGCACGGAGCAGGCGATAATTATCAAACAATACGCACATAATTTCGAAAAGTCATATAACTTCCGAAAGTCAGAGGTGCGCGACGTGGGTTCGAACCCGAGACCCTCTGCATTGCAGTCTGTTGATCTCCCTACTCAGCTATCGCTGCCTTAAAACTGAGTCTGTACATCTTAATTTCTGCGACGATAGATTTGAACCATAAATATGCCTTTACCGTAATAAGATCGCACGATAAAATGTCCACACTAAAAAGTGTGAACTCACTTATTAGATAGATAACGATACTGTAAAATATTCGATATGAGTGAGCGTGGAGCGTGGTAATATTCTAATATCTTAGAAAAAGCTAACTCCCCGTAGTGGAAATAACGCCTGTGTCGTGGAGGACTTAATAAAAATTCCGAACAACAAACACAAAAATTTGCCGGAATCGGCCCATCTGTTTGTGGATCAAACAAATTTTTGCTCCTTGGCGTAGTGAGGCGACCATTTAAACCACAACGCTATCCGTGCGTCAATGACAATTCATATCTACGCAAACACCGCAGCGGATGCGCGCGCATGCCGCAGTAGTGACCGCATCCGACAACATCCATTCGGTAAAATACACGTAATAAACGCATGCCTTGGGATTATAACGGCTATTGGCGTTGTCACAGCACAAACACAAATTATTCGTATAGTCATTTTTGGAAATGGTGGAATAGTTGGACAGAGCGTGCGTATGTGTTTGCGCACACACTTGTGCACTATAATATCTCCTGCGCAGATGGCCAGTCTCCGTTAAGATTAGCCGCCGTACCGAAATACGGTCTGCAGGACCTAATATTAATAAGAATACGGACATACGTATTAACATTAGTTCCTCCAGACAGGAAAGACTTCCTTACATGATAAGGATTAGTAAGAATTGACTCAATATTTCACCGATAGTAAAACTATTATCTAAGAAAACCTATGTTTATGTGAAATCGACTATGACCGACTAGCGGGTCGATAAAAAAAAAACAAATGGTCAGTGGTTCATAAAAAAAATATATTCGAAATATTTATGTTTCATTTTATTTTATATTACTTTGTTTTTTCAATATATTTTGTTAATATTTTTACTTTTATCCTTAATAAAAATAATAATATTCTGTATTGTAAATATGAATCGGTGACATTTAAAAGAGATCTTTATCTTTAACATATTAATAGACTCATAATTTAAAATCGCCAAGTATTTAACTCCTTGTTGACATCTTACTCATGTTTGTTTCATATTTGTTTCATCTACTTATAGTTTTATCTACAATAATAAAAATATTTAATTTATAATTCGTATCTGTAGTTAAAAAAAATTGACATGTATATTTATTTAATTTATCTGTAATCTGTGTTTCTTATTATCTGTAATAATTAAAAATTCTGTACTTTTTTTTTGTAGTTTAATGGTATTAATTTGGACTGTATTAGACGCTCATAATCACTATTGAGGTGTTGCTGAAAATCAGCGCTGTATCGCAAGCGGTACAGCATTATGCTGAGCAACATCTCTTTTTAATGAACACTGCGACGCACATTGAACAGCAAGGGCTCCATGTATAAATGTGTATTCGATATTATATATAATATTATTATTATTTTTTTAATTTTTTTTACTTGGGGAATGCTTTGACGCTTACCTCTCCGCGCGGCGACGGAGAGGTTATGTCGGGCTCACCGGGGAGAGATACCCCGGTAATACCGACTAAACCTACCACGGTGTTCCTCGACATAACCATAGACGGCGGGGCCGCGCCAATCGCTTTCACATGCAATCGCGACCCCGCCGAGGTTTCGGCCCGCCGTGTGAAACGGCAGGCCACTACTTAAAATACTCTCTACTGTCCCCTTGTAGGGGGACAAAAACACGACTCAGAGGCGCGCGTGGGGACACGCACGCCGCCTCTCGGACCTGGTGCTGATCGGGTGGCAGGCAGGCCCACGCAGCCCACCACCCCCAGGTCAAATCTCAGGGTGGCTGGAGGTCATCTCGCGCTCTCCGGCGCCCGGTTCTGCGGTTGGGGAGAGGATTTAAGCGCTCCCTCTCCCGCTCCGCCGCCTCCTTGATGGACGTGACTTCCTCACAGAAGGAGGCGACGGCGTTCCACGACCTCTCGCTCCGGACCATAGATTAAACCACGGCCTGGAGCGTGAGGGCAACCATACCGACTGCCGCGATCAACTCACGGCGCTGCGATGCCCAAGCGGGGCAATCCGCCAAAGTGTGCAGCGCCGTATCCACAACAACATCGCGGCAGTCATATTATATATAATAATATATTAAGTAATAGTATATGTAATTAATTAACGTAATATAATGTAGTAATTCATAAAGGTATATAATAATGTATATAAGTTTTATTTATTTATTTTTATTATTATCAATTTATAAATACATTTATTACTGTTACACACAAATTTTGTATTATAATAGTTTTGATTGTGTGTTGCAATGCTTCATTAAAATAAAATATTTCTTTCTTTTCTTTCTTTCTTTCTAACAAGAATGACAAAACTAGCAATAGAGTTATAGACACAAACTATTAATTCATGATAAATAGACGTCATTCGAAGGTGCAATGACAGGTTTTTTAATCTATATGAATAACCAATTTCACAAATCCACAAAATATTTAGTTGGTTAATATACAAATAAATGTTCAACTTTCGTGTACTGATCGAATGACGGTACTTAGGACGACGTGCCGACAGCTGATTATGTTAGTTCTCTCACAATGTTAGAAAAAAAGGTAGACATAATTATCGCTCGCTGTCGCAACATAACTTGATACAGGGACATGTTTACATGATTTCTTGTCTTGTTTACATTCCTTTATTTCATACATTTAATTTAGTTTTCAGCTATACTATTTTTATTAAAAAATACAACGTCCATTCTAGTAATCATTCCTGTGTCGCGGAGGTTTGACAAACATTCAAACAACGGACACAAAGAACACCCAGACAAGAAACAACTATGTGCTTAAGCTTTTTAAATTAGACATGTACTTTTTAAATTTGTCCTGTGTTGGTTTACGCTCCGCCTGCCTTACCTTGTATCAATAGCGCAATAGAGCGAACAAGCTCAGTCCTAACCAAAAAAAATATCGTGTTACACTAAGACTAAAAAATTAAGGGTATCCGGCAGTCTTTACCGAAATATCCGGCTAAACTGGCTGGTGGTGGTGTGTCCGAATTTTCCGTTTTAACACCTGGCAACCCTACGAGCAATCAATTCAAATTCAACCTGTTTATGCTTAATATACTTTTTCATTTTATATTTATAGTTAGTTTATATTTTGTCTGAACACATCATCCTCGTTTCACGCACCTTTTTTTTCTAACCATATTTTTTTCCATTTCCATCGCACCAGTAACATTCACCATTCATCAGACGATTCCTACACCACAATATCTGAACACGAGACGACGGATACAAGCATCTACGACGCCTACTTCCTTGAAGACCAGTCCTTCAATGACTCTACAAACTCAGACTTGATCGTTGTCGTATCAGACTCAGAGGATCATCCAGAACCCGAGTTCACTTCTTCTCAGAATTCGACTGCTATTTCTGATTCTGACATGGATGATTTTGATGTGACAACTTCGTCTATTGGTGTCCCGGAAGATGGAGATAGGTCCCGGTCTCCGCTTGTGTCATTGCTTGGTAATAGGAACTGGTCTTGGACGCCAACAGTGAGCCCTAGAAGAAAAAGGTAATTTTTGTGTGCTAAAGGATTTTTAGGTTATTGGCATCTTCTTAAATTTAGTACTATTTGCTGAAGGATAGTCTTGAAGTTATTGCCTTGCTGTCTTTGTCTTATTTGGCAGATAAAATAAGGATAGCATGATAGATTCGTCGAGAAATTTGCTTCGTGTAAATAGGCATTATTTTTTATACAATTTGTGTTTAAAGTTAGGTCGTTTAGTCTTTTCAGATTCGTTGCTTTAATAGGTCCAATTATGATGTTTGCCATCTATATATATATATAAATCAATTGCTATTCGTTTGTCTCGCTAAAACTCGAGAACGGCTGGGCCGATTTAGCTGATTTTGGTTTTGAAATGCTTGTCGTAGTCCAGGGAAGGTTTAAACGGTGAGAAAATATATAAAAAATCGTTAGGATAGGTGATACAAAGTACACCGGGTCATCTAGTTTTTTAATAATTTAAGACAATCTATGCCTGGCATTAAGTATGTAACTATATGTACAAGTAAAATATTATTGAATTCGGATTACCAATTAAAAATAATGTTGATGTTGATTTTATGATTACTGCTCCGCTCCCGTGGCTCGTAGCGTGATGTTATATAGCCTGTGTTACTCCTGGATAAAGTACCTTCTTATTGGAAAAGCAGGAAAATCGGCCCAGTAGTTTTTTGATTTATGACTGGAAATACATTTTATCTAAGCTCGTGTTTGTTTCGTAAATTAAATGTTTAGTGAAGCCTGTGATCATCAACTTTCAGGATGCCAATAACTTAAAAATAATTTAGTACGCATGTCCACCATTCTTAAATTTTAAACCATAACACCATCCAAGCAAAAGCTAAGATTAACTTAATAAATTACTGAGCACTCATCTCATTAATTTCATCACCATAGACAGATAATCACACCACCAAAACCGCACCCAAATTGGTTCAACCCTTGTGTAGATAAGGGCACACAAATGCACTGGGAAAATCGCTACATATTATTATGACTTTTAAACTTTCAAGTTGCATGATATTTATATAATACGTAACGAGTATTAACGCGATCATGCATAACGTTTACCTTTTTAGCCGACTTAAAAATAGGTGCAGATTCTCAAATCGACTGTATTTTTTTGTGTTACCTCATAAGTTTTCTAGGTGAACGGATTTTGATGTTTTTCTTTAAAAGCTAATGCTTCTCATGTGTCCCAATTTAAATTTAATCAAGATCTGACCACTAACTTTTGAGTTATCCTTAGTAATGCGTATTTGGTTGACTTGGACTTATCTTATCTGGGAGCCAGTCAGTGCAAACCGGCGACACTTCGACCCAGTGGGATCTTTTGTGTCGACACTCCCTAATAACGACTGCCATAGATATTCATGGCAGCCGGGACCGACAGTTTAACGTGCTCTCCGAGGCACGGAGCAGGCGATAATTGTCAATCAATATGAACATAATTTCGAAAAGTCATATAACTTCCGAAAGTCAGAGGTGCGCGATGTGGGTTCGAACCCGAGATCCTCTGCATTGCAGTCTGTTGGTCCACTGAGCTATCGCTTAACTTCTTTGACGCTCTTGACTTGGACTAATTTGATGATGTTCTCATTTTATAACTTGTCTAGTTGTTGTGTAGGACCTAGACAACAATTATTTCAACCGACAACCGATCGTTTAAAAAAATCGGTTTTCTTTTTTGTTAAAATGTCTGACAGTCGCCTTTTGTCCATGGCCGAAACGTCAAGCATAAAAAGGTATACATTATGCATGATAGCATTAATACCCGTTACGTATTATAAATATATTAATATTATAGTTTTATAATATTGTCTTCTATTTACGCGAATATTATTCATTGAAATTAAACTACTATATACGGATTTAATCGCGTTGTTTATTTGACAATATATTACAAAAGTTTGAAAACTGTTACACTATACTACTATTAAACTTTACTAACTTTTAAGCTAATTAAATTATTATTAAAACTATTTAGATTTAAGTTTATTTTTTTAAATAATAATTTAATTAGCTTAAAAGTTAGTAAAGTTTAATAGTAGTATAGTGTAACAGTTTTCAAAATTATGTAATAAAGTGTCAAATAAACAACGCGATAAAATCCGTATATAGTAGTTTAATTATAGTTTTATTTTATTGTAATATTTGCAGGACTACATTGACGGTGGAAGAGCAGATGGCTATGATAAGACAGGAGCAATTGTAAGATTTGTTAGAACGATGGCTTAATTCACAAACTTCGTAAATCCATTTTGGCATATTTCACATGTGTAAAAATACTGTATTTCGTTGTAATTCATGATTTGCAAAATAAGTGTTGATATTTAGGTTTGACATTAGTAAAATGATTATAAAGAACTCAAGAATATGCCCAACACGTATTTATTATTATAGCATACTAGCTGTTGCCCGTGACTTCGTCCGCATGGACTTTAATTTATTACCCAATACCTACTTTTAATTTGTTATCTAATTTTAATATATAAAACTACAACTAAAGAAATTAATAAGTCTAACTACACCTATATAGGTGTAGTTAGCTATATATTCAAAAATACATATGGTATCCCGGACATTTTTGTAGATATTGATACGTTCTATAATACTGTAGAACATTTTTTTGTTCTATCATCAATAGTTTCCGCAGCGCACGCGATGACAGATTTTTTATGACAAATTTTTCTCACTTTGGGTTATATTATTGCATTTTTATTAAGAATCCCTATTTTTTTTTGAAAATGTAATATAGCCTATGTCACTCAGTGAAGATGCAGCTTTCTAATGGCGAAAGAATTTTTGAAATCAGTCCAGTAGTTTTTGTGTGAAAACATTACAAACATACATACAAAAACACAAATGTTTCCTCTTTATAATATTAGTTTAGATACAACGAATGATAATAGTAAGAGAAAGGGAAGTGCTGTCAACATAATGCAGTTAATAAATTAGTCATAGCCAACATATAAATATTATGGATGCGTTATCAAGTCCCAACAGTAATGATCTTACCCATAAAGTGGGCATCCATTGATTACGAGAGCTGTTTTTTTAATTTGGACTACCCCGTCTCCTTGGTGAGATTTGGTGGAAACCCCGTACCCCTTACGTGAGATTTATATTATTTATAGAAAATAATCGATATTGGCTATGCCATTTTTTCTTTCTTTTAAAAATCCTGACCGTTGTTTTTAACAGCTATGATATTTTTTAACGTACAAAATGGGATATTCTAAGAAAAGGTGAAAGCAATTTCTTAATATTTTTTAAAATACGTATTATATAAATATAATAATAATTATTAAAATATATAATAATTTATGTTTTTCACAAGTTGACGTTAGATTTTCAATTATACCCCCCTCCCCCAGTTTAAATGAGATTTGATGATATTTCACTGGACCCCTCCCCCTCTATTTTGAGCTCACGTAAATAATGGATGTCCCCAAACTACTTTCAAATTTAAGAGATAAACAGAGTGTCTAATCGGAGAAAACACATTCACACAAACACACAAATAATAATAATTTAGTTGATTAAGGGCTTAACTTGATTAATTAAATGACTAAAGTTGAGTAACGTATGTATATGTATTTTTCTGATTAGGCACTAGTACTTAATTACCTCTTAACATTTGAGAGTGGTTTATAAATAAGGCTGTATGTGTAAATACTAACTATTTAAATATTTTATAATAGTTGCTTAAAACTTAAGCAATTATTATAAAATACTAACTGCCCGGACAGACTTCGTTCGGACAAAAGTAATTTTTATTTTTTTTATGTTTACTTTATCTCTAAGGGGTATGAAAAATAGATAGTAGCCGATTCTCAGACCTACTAAATATGCATATAAAATTTCATAAAAATGAAAAAAAAAAAACCGTTTTAGAGGAGTATGGTAACTAACATTGTGACACGAGAATTTTATATATAAGATTTAAAAAGCGGATGATTACCATAGAAAGTTCTAGGGCACTGTAAAATATTTATTTATTTATAACTTGTTCACATAAAATATTAATATTATTTGTAATCTTGTAGGTCGCCGTATTAGCTTATTTTTATTCGTAAGTCTTAAGTCATATATTTTTGAAAGAATCGCTTATTTTATTTATTTTGGGAAAACAAACAGATACATAGAATTCTTAAAATAAAATAACTTACATAAAAAGATGGCAGTAAGTATGTACCTCACAACGTTATCCACATGTTGGTAAAATATTTGTTTTGAACTTAATTGCATGCGAGCAGAACTTTAACAATAAAAATATTAAAACTCAAATACAGCAGGTACATATAACTAATTACAAAAAAAAAAATTACAAAAAGAAAATGTCAGTAAAAAAAATATAATTAAAAAGGTATAAAAATAAAGTATTAAATAAAAATAAAAAATAAAATAATTAATCAAATATTACATTTAAGTGAATACAGAAATCTAAATAATTAAAAACTAACAAGTAAGGTATAATAAATAAGCAACATTCAATAATAATGTAAAAGTCTATAGAAATTGAACTAATAATAATATTAATATAAAGATAATAATAATATTTCAATTATTGATCACTGTAATGTGTGTGAAAATTAATGATCGATTTAGGATAAATATAAGTTATTAATTACTTTCTATTTGATATTTAATAATATGAAGTTGTTGATAAAAATCATTTGGTTTTAACCTATTGAGTTGCAGTGGCACACCGGTGGTCAGATACAATAGATTTTTAATTATATCTGTTATTTTAAGACTAAGAAGACGGTGAAAGAAAAAATCTTGAGGAAACCTGCATGTCTGAGAGTTCTCTATAATGTTCTCGAAGATATGTGAAGTCTGCCGCACTGGGCCAGTGTGGTGGACTATGGCCTAACCCTTCTCACACTGAGAAGAGGCCCGCGCCCAGCAGTGGGAATGTTTAATACAGGGCTGTTATTATAAGTCTTGACACACTAATAATGTGATGAAACCATTTATTTAACCTTTTGAACGCCAACGTCGTCTATACTCGACATGCGCAAGCGTGCCCTGTGCGCCAACGTCGTCTATACTCGACAAAACTGTGTTTTGTCGGTTCACAGAAAAATACAAAATAAACATATTAAATCATTACTTTTCTGTGTTTTAGTGATACAACTTAAAAATTGAATACCCAATTATTACTTAATTGTATACAGCAAACAAAATTGTTATTAGTTATTGAAATATTTGATCATAAAAAACAACATATAATATATCGATTTTCGGGCTTGGCGTACAGGACATGGAGGTGCCGTTATGGCGTGGCGTTCAAAATGTTGATATAAAAATGAACTTACACAGTTAAGAATTCTAAACTTTCATGAAATGAAGTGTTTTGCAAATATGTAAATAAGTATATTTTGCAGTTTTATATATTGTTTATTGAATATTATCAATTTACACAATTATTTATAGCTAAAATAAAAAATAGCAAATGAAAAGGATAAACTGAAACTGAAACACCCTCTAATAGGCGTCATAGAATTAGAATTCTTCCTCCAACATAGTCGACTAGCTGTGTGCCCAGGAGACTGACAGCATTGCCACGTTGAATGGCAATGCTTATTCTTTCCGCGAAATAAAGACCAGCCCTCTGGTCACGGGAAGCGTCGATTAACCTTTATGCTATTCTCTTTAGAGAGCACGAGCACTGGGACCCATGACCCTAGCGTTAAGGTGGGTACAGACTGCTGTAACGTAACATGCAATGTAACATGAAAGGAGCATTTCATAAGTGTGGACGCAGCGCGCGCACGATCCGAGCATGTACCTACTCGCATCTGTTTCCGGCATGCGCGCGTAGCTGTTGCTGTGTCTTCTTCCTCCATTTTTGCGCGCGTTCCGCAATACAGACACAGACAACCCGTCCACACTGGCGCTCCGTGCACACAGCGCGCCCCTTTGTGTTCGGCGAAAAAACCGACAAATGGTGGGTCGTGGCGCGCACGAATTGTAATGCTCTGTTCGTGCGCGTAGTGTGCACGGTTCGTGCGCGCAAGGCGTCCACACTATGGGAATTCTGTTACATTGCTTGATACATTGCAACAATGTGGACAACAAATTCTTTCATTGCGTGTTACGTTGCATGTTACATTTCGTAAGTCTGTACCCGTCTTAACGTTTCAGTTTTAAATTGATTTGAGAGTATTTTTAACGCATTTGCCACGTAATTTTACACTAGATGAGATTGAAACATGATTTACAAGAATACATGGAGTTACGAAGTTTGATTATTAAGTCGACAACTTTGTTGTGTGTAGCTGCATTACACTGAGCGTATGGGGTTTCTGACTCGAGGCTGCCTCGGGCGAGGCTAAGCACCGGAGCAAGTCGACACTAACAAACACATAAAGCATCTAACAAAAAAATTACGAAAACGTTTTGATGTTTGACATACTAACCAGTATGTAAGGGACAGTGTACTGAATACTGAAATAGTAGATATGAAAATAAGTAATGTAAGGGCCTGTCCCACAACCTCCACATAGCATTTATCTATAAGATAAAAGTCACGCCATCTCTCTTCTTTAACCTAAGAAGAGTGAGACAGCATGAGCTTTATCTGTCGGATAACTTTTACATAATAGTGATAAAACTGGCCAAAAGTATTATAAATTTTTTAAAGTAAAATAAAAATATACATAAAAATACAATACTAATTAATTGATTTTTTAAAGAAAGTATTGCCATATCTTACCTAGTTCAGCATATGCCAGGCTAAGGAAGCCTAGCGCTGGTTTTCAACTAGATCCCTTTGGTGACCGCACGAATGCAATAACAATTCACATAAAATATAATGATAATTAAAACTAACATTAGATTACTATCATTAATAAATAATTAACAAAAATAAATACAAACGAAAAATCGCTTTTTGCAATACTTTATATTTAATATTTCTGAATTAGAACATAAGATATTAAGACTGCGCCGAGCGTAAGACGGATAATGACAGAGCTCGTGCGGCGCATATTCAAATCGACGCGCGGCCGCCATAGTTAAATTGTATGGAGTATTTGAAGTGCTTTTTTGATAAATATGTATCTCCATTGTCAGCCAATAACTTAAATATTTGGGACGAACAAATTGTAATATAGCTATTTATGTTTCGTTTAAGCTGTAAAATAGGATAGATTTCTACTGTTATAATCTAAAAATCACGTACAATGCAAATTTACGTAATTTTGTAGGCGAAAATACTAATTATTTTAAGTTTTTTACACGGAGTAATTGTAAACACATTCATTGTTATGATAAATGTGTATTTTATATTTGTGTTAAACAAAAAGTGTTGATTTTATTCACTTAACTGTGACCGCCTGTTTTGGCACATTTCGCTCGGCGCAGTCTTGAAAGGAGAACTATTTATTTTTAAATAACACAAAGAAACCAAAAAATTATCGTAAAAATACTATTAAAATCATGAACCAGCTTTTGGTTTTGGAAACAGTATTTTTTTCTAGATGAGAGTTATCTTATCTTATCTTATGTGGGGGCCAGTCAGTGCAGACCGGCGACACTTCTACCCTGTGGGATCTTTTGTGTCGACACTCTCCCAATAACGACTGCCATAGATGTTCACGGCAGCCGGGACCGACGGCTTAACGTGCTCTCCGAGGCACGGAGCAGACGATAATTGTCAATCAATACGCACATAATTTCGAAAAGTCATATAACTTCCGAAAGTCAGAGGTGCGCGACGTGGGTTCGAATACCCGAGACCCTCTGCATTGCAGTCTGTTGGTCTCCCCACTGAGCTATCGCTGCTCTAGATGAGAGTTACTCTATGTCCTTTTGTATATCCCTGACAAAGTGTATGCGAAATGTCATGATGATCGATCGTGGTTAAAGGAGTCTGCCCACTACCCCGTCTCATACCATGACCGTGCTAGGACCGTGTCAAGCAAAAAAAATATTCTTTGTAAGGACATGTATAAGACTATGCCCACTAGACCGTTCCGTCACCGACCAGCAGTTCCTATAGCAGGGCGTATCGTGTTGCTTTTCGTGTCTACGTTCCTAGCACGGTCATGGTATGAGACGGTGTAGTGGGCAGACTCCTTAAGGCGTGAAAGCGTAACAAACAAACTCACATTCGCATTTATAATATTAGTTAAGTGTTTATGTAGACATAGATTAGTTATTGTAGTGTTTATGGTTTTGTGTAAATTGCACGCAATTTTTTTTTTTAATTAATGCTTGCTTTGCTTTTATTTTTATTAATTATATATATAAGTACTAGTGATCCGCCCCGGCTTCGCACGGGTATTACAAAACCTTAACAAATTATACACCTAAACCTTCCTCATGAATCACACTGTCTATTGGTGAAAACCGGAAAAAAACAGTTCAGTCGTTTTTGAGTTTACCTCGAACAGACAGACGGACGCGGCAGGGGTTTTTGTTTTATAATATTTAGTGAGTGGTGATTCACGAGGAAGGTTTAGATATATAATTTATTAAAGTTTTTAAATGTCCTCCAGACCGAATTTCGGCCACGGCGGCCAATCTTAACAGAGACTGGCCCTGTATGCAGGAGATATAGTGCACAAGTATGTGCGCAAACACAAATGCACTCTCTGTTCCCTAACCTTTATGATCTGATGGGACGGTGATCCGACACGACTGCAGAGAGATCAGGCGCAGGACCAACGGCTTTACGTGCTTTCCGAGGCACGGGGGTGTCTAACACCGCCAACTTCCTAACTCCGGGCTCGTATTGATATTTCTAAACAGGAAAAAGCATATAACTTTTTGTTGGCTCGACCCGGGATTCGAACCCGAGACCTTATGCACAGCAGTCGCATTCACTACCGCTGCGTCATGGAGGCAGTTATGTACTACCCGTGCGAAGCCGGGGCGGATCACTAGCATACAATATTATAAGGATTTTAACATAAGCTTTTTTATGGCAGCCGCGAGCGCTCATGGACGCTGGAAGAGTGTTCGATCTGCTTCGATGTGATGCTGCGCAACCAGGAAGTCACCCAGCTATCCTGCGCTCACAATTTCCACACTCAGTGCATCATGCCATGGCTTCAGGAAAAGCAGACCTGCCCCAACTGCCGTAAAGTTGCTGAATGATTTTAATAATGTAAGTATATGGATTTTTATTCAGCAATTCGGTATTAAAAACGGTCTAAGAGCAGATTTGATAGTTAAGACATACATACATACATAGATTCACGCCTGTTTCCCAGAGGGGTAGGCAGAGACTACGGATTTCCATTTGCTACGATCCCGACACACTTTTCTGGCTTCATTCAGTTTCATCACATTCCTCATACACGCTCGTCGGTTCAAGGTGCTCTTAACCTGGCCTTTGTCCAGAACGCCTCCGATCTGATCGAGAAACGTTCGCCTAGGTCTTCCTCTTGCGACTGTTCCATTCACTTTATATTTAAATCCCTATTATTATTCTTATTTTCAGTGACACAGCATATGGGTGAGATCGTCGAAGATACATCATACTACAAGCCCAATTGGTACCAATATCACATGCTAAATAATTTTATAGTATTTCAAAACTTGTCTTATTTATGTAACAAATATGGCGTCCTGGTAGCCAGGGACAATACATAGAGTAATGTAAGCATTGTCTTTATTTTGTCATCTCTATAGGGAAAAAAAAATAGTCTGAAAACAATTACTGAATATTTTTACAATGAGTTTAACAAATAAGACAAATAGAAAAATGGGTATATATTATTATGTGTTAAAACTTGTATTGAAATCATTTGATTATTGTGTTTACTTAAATTCGAATGCTGGTTCATTCGTTGATGCGGTATTCGTATGACAATTGAGTATTCGAATGCATGGGACGTGCGATATTCGAATTAGTGGCTTTTTTTTGTTGTTTCATTTCCGTGTCTACGAATTATTGATTTTTAGTTTGTTACGAAAATAGTAAAGTGTTGCTGGTATTAGTAATTATAAAAGCAACATCATATATTCATATTGGCTATAATATTGTCTCGCGTTAACGCGAATGATATATATTGAAATAAAAATCATTTTCTCGGCTTATTTAAAGTATTATGATTATTTAACTAATATTTATATTAATTCTTTTCCCGCCATTTCGATTGTTTTCAGCAGCCACAAATATGTAAATATAATAGCTAAATAGTTGTTATAATCGCTATAAAATCTATTAAAAATAGTTTACTATCAACACATTGAAATAAATTCGTACATTCGAATTATAAGCGCTTTGTCATTCGAATATATCAATGATCATTCGAATATTTTTAGAACAATCGTGTATGAGTAGTTAAAACTACGAGATTTTGAAATTTTTGTCACCATTTTCAATATTTTGACATTGACGGATCTTTTTTTATAATAGCATCACCTTTGCAAATTATATTGACTCCTGGAATTATATTACTGTTTAAATTACATTCAAGTATCTCTAAATTTGACACTTATTTGAGACCTTGCCATATAGAACAGGCCACGAGGCGTAAGGTCTCAACACAATCAAAATTATTGGACAATCGACGACAATCATCGTTATCGAGTTGGCTATGCGTACCTACTTTAACCCTCAGATTTATGAGTATTCAAAAATTTGTGTTGGCAATGATTTTAAAACTATGTAGGTAATATATGTATTTAAAACCTTTTCTCCTTTTAACCACATTTTTGGTTCTAGTATTATATTTTTGTCACTGTATGTAAAAGGTAACTTTGTTAACCAGCAATTATATTAAATAAATAATGCCTGACTTTTCAATCACGACATAAAATGAATGCAACATTTTGACAGGTGTAATGTAGAATAACTGTCAAAATGCATTAAGGAGGCATTTTGACAGTTCCTATATTCAAGAAAACAATTATTTTTAGCCACGGGCAGTAAAGTATTGATATATTTTCGTAGAATATGTGTCAAAAATTAACTGTCTGTGAATAAAGACTAGTTTCTTAAACATGGGCAGCGAGCCTTACTGATCTAACTGACGGTTGAAAATACAGACATGGAAAAAAACATTGTGTAAATAAAAATTAACTTAAGGTCTTTTCATACTTATCGATGCGGTATCGCCTGTTATTGAAATACTCATTGACTTTTCGCAGAATATTGACAATTGGCTACGTGTCCATAAGTATGGAGAGTGCCTATCAGAATATTTGGACCAATATATAATTATATTTATCACAGATATTTAGTATGTATAAGGTAGTTTTTGGGGTCTATGATATTTATCTGTTATATCCAAAGAGGGATATAATTTTCTGATAAGCTTTGTGTTACGGTGTTTTCTTGGTATGGGGATTTATCTCCAACAGACTGTAGTAAAACGACGATAAACATTACTTTCTTATGAAGTGTTCTAGGGATTTCATGCTCTAGGAATTTATCATCAGTTGACTGGAACTTTGCCCAGTAAACAAAAATACTATTGCATCACAGACCCAGTGAACTGATGATCACCTATTTCATATTGTTTTTAAACATCTTTAATGTACTGATAACGGTCATTTACATTTTAATAAGATAATTAACTATTATTGCACTTTTTCTGTGTAAAAATCTTTTAACTTTTCTTAGTCCTAAATCTTTTCTATTGTATTTTGTATTTATTTTAAATATTAACAATTTTATTTGTATAACATATCAATTATTCAAAATTTAAAGGTAAAACAACTTTTTGACTTTATAATCATTAAATATTAAATAAATATCATAAATACTAATTAGAATCCAATCACTACTAAATATCTGTTATACATTTTTAATAAAGTAATTGCTCCAAACATTCTGATGCTTTATGGGATCACCCTAAATACTTACTAACTTCCTTTGAGTCGCTCAATACTCAATATCATTTAAAGTTAAGCATTCATAATGAGCTTTAGTATAATAGTTCAAAAGTTGAGCAATATCATAATATAACATATTTCCTAGCGAGTCGTGTCTTAAAACTTGACTAGATATAGTGTTGGGTATATAATAATGAATCATTCTTAAAATATTTAAAGTTAATTTTGATGGCAGCAAATTGATTGATGTTGTAGATGACCCACTTTTGGGTCTAAAAAGACCCCCTTTTTGGACCCAAATGTGGGTCACCAAAGAGGTTCAAAAACAAAATATTTATTTTTAATCATGTTGGTCACAAAGTAACACTTATGAACGTCAAATTTACACTTATAAACATAAACTGTGTCATCTATGACGTTCAAAATCAAAATCAATAAAGTATTTATTCATATAGATCACAAAGTAACACTTATGAACGTCAAAGTTACACTTGTTAAGTTGGTTTACATTTACTTGTTGCCATGTTCACCAAAGCAAGGGCGTAGAACCAACTCACGGCCAAAGGCTCTTTTAAAGTTTTAATCGGCTAGTTTACAATACCTTTTATAGAATCTTTTCTGTAAGGAGGACCAATCATTATGATCATAAGTGACTATGCTGGGGTCTTATCCGTATTATATACAAGAGCCATGTATGTATACTCACAATTGAATTAAAAATAAAATGCTTTATATATTTTAAGAATGATTTTTGACAAACGTATCATTCGTAGACATATTTTAACAAGATCGATCTATATCTGAAGAATGTAACAAAATAAAGCTTATCCATCTCTTTCTCCGTCACTCACGCTACTCGCATAGCGAAACGCAGTTTAATTATTTCTCTCGTGGATCCCGGCAACGCAGCTTCACAGCGAAACGCATTAAAAGTTGTGACACTAACAGCGTTCGGCTAAGTAAGATTTCCGGAGATTCGCATAGCTACCTATTTCTTCTCTTACATTTCGTTTTAATAATTTTTCCCTGCGCTTGCCAAAGTGGTTGTTACCATCTTGCAAGTCCTCAAGGCCATAGTAACAACCTTACCATAAGCCTGTCCGCTTAATTACCAACTAAGCGAAAAATAAGTTGTGACGGAAATTCTTTTGTATAAGCGAAGTTTTGGTTACTCTGTAATTAGATACTAGAAAGAGGCTTGGCAGAGTGGCGCAGCTGTAGTGAATCCGAATGCTGTGCATGATAGGTTCAAATCCCGCGTCAACCACCAAAATGTTATTGGATTTTTCCTGACAAATAATTCTCAATAGAAGTCCGGAGTTAGGAAGTTGGCGGTGTAGCATTCAGTCCATGTAAAACTGTTGGTCCTGGGCCTGATCTCTCTCCAGTCGCGTCAGTGACGTCACATCGGATCATGATAGGGAACAGAGAGTGCACTTGTATTTGCGCACACACTTGTGCTCCTGCGCAGATGGCCAGTCTCTGTTAAGATTAGTCACCATGACCGAAATTCGGTTTAGAGGACAAGTGATCTCGAATTCATCATCTAGTCAAAATTTTCTTAAGATATTGATCGATCTTTAGTAAGTAATTTAAAAGTTTTGTATATCGGTAATTAATATGCACATGTGATAATTAGGGCACTGCGTTGTGTAATAGACTTAGTATCGGCAGAGGCCGTATTTGTGAATGCTGGCATCATAATAATAATACAAAATGGATGACGAAATATTTATTTATGTTAAAAGCGATAAAATTAGTTTCAATTTAAAATCGTTTATAAAAAAGTATTAAAAAAATTGTAATTCATATTTTAAGAAGAATTCCTCTGTCGCGGGGTTCTTTACAAATATTCAAACAACGGACACAATGAACAGCCAGACTCGGAACAACTATTTGTGGATCATACAATTTTTTTTGTCCCGTGTGGCTATTACACCTACAACACTGTGTATTGGCAATGTCGGAATTCTTAATGTCATGGCGCAGTAGTTATGCTGTGTCCTTGCCATTGTGATGTGGTTTCGGGATAAAAATTGTGTGATCCACGAATGGCTGTTCCGAGTCTGGGTGTTTTTTGTTCGTTCTTTGAATGTTTGAAAGACCCCCGCGACACAGGAATTGGTTCTAGTTGCCTTAATACAAAAAAATATTGTTTAATATAATTTAAAAGTAAAAATATTATGCTGCCAGTACAATTTTTAAAGTGATATTAATTATCTTATTATTAAAATTGTTAATAGATTAGAGTTTTCGTAATAAAGAGATTTTATGAAATAATTTTCTTTTTAATTCATATTTACACTTTTTAACTGCCTTCGTGGCGCAGCGGTAGTGAATGCGACTGCCGTGCATGAGGTCTTGGGTTCGAATCCCGGGTCGGGCCAACAAAACGTTATTGGGTTTTCCTGTTAAGAAATCTGAATAGCAGCCCGGAGTTAGGAAGTTGGTGGTGTTAGACACCCCCGTGCCTCGGAAAGCACGTGAAGCCGTTGGTCCTGCGCCTGATCTCTCTCCGGTCGTGTCGGAATATCCGTCCCATCGGATCATGAGAGTGAGGGAACAGAGAGTGCACTCGAGTTCGCGCACACGCTTGTGCACTATAATATCTCCTGCGCAGATGGCCAGTCTCCGTTAAGATTGGCCGCCGCGCCGTGACCGAAATTCGGTCTGGATTATTACACTTTATAAATGGAAATACCCGCGGCTGGCAATTGTTGGTGATGGTGTATGCCTCAGCGGTGCAGCTGTTATGTATGCGACTGCTGTGCATGACGTCTCTGGTTCGAATGTCGGTTGACCAACGGTCTCCTCGGTTGGTCCTGCGCCTGATCTCTCTTCCACTAGGTCCTACCGGCTGGCGACTGTCATGATTCCACTCTTTCCTACTATTATCACTGGTTTTAATATGAGGAATTTCATATCCAATTATCCCTACCATGCCAGTTTTGTTAGTAAGTACTTATAGTCCAAAATAAAAAGAGGTTATTTATTTAAATATTTGAAATTAATCTACTTTATACGGATTTTATCGGGTTGTTTATTTTAAAACAAATAAAATCAACTGACTGATGTCTCTCTGTGACATGGCTGCTAGAAGGCAACCGAAACGTTACATATTTTACTAAATTAAATAGGTTAAATAGTTGTGGTGAAGTTTAATATTATTAGTGTAATAGTTTAGGAAATATGTAGCTGAAGTGTTTTAAAATAAACATCGCGATAAAAGTCCTACAGGTAAAGTAGGTACTTAGTTTAATGTCAATGTATGAGGCCCGGCGCATATTGGCGGCACGGCACGGCAGGGGATCCTTCGGCATCCCTACATGTAAGTGCACACTGTCGGTAACTATGCCGTGATATCCTTAGGTATGCCGTGACGTCCTTAAGCGTACGACAAGGATACGTTTCGGCATGATCGGCGCTAAGCTAATGAAGTTACGCGCGGGGCCCGGGGGTACGGGCGGGCGCTGTCTTGCCGCGGTATCCCGAAGACTGCTAAAACGTTCCGAGGTATGCCGAAGCGTTCCGAAGGCTGCCGAAACGGCATGCCTAAGCATACCGCGGTATTGTTTTTGTACTTATGACTTAACATTGAAATTTCAAATTTCCATACGATTAGGTTATATTTTTATTCGTCGCCTAAAATACCTTGCCATGCCGTGCCGCCAATGGGCGCCAGGCCTTACATTCTCTTAAACAATACAATATTATTTAAACCGTTACTTTTAAAAAATCCATTTATTCTCAGTGAAAACTAAAACGTTAATCTATTTTTTTTACTCTCTACTTATATTATTAACCCTTAATCGGGCACAGGGAACAATTTTCCCACCCTGTTAATCTAGCTAACTACACAAATATTTTTAAAATGATATAGACCTTATTTTTACCCCAATATAATCTCAGATAATTACTGATTAATTTAATTGACAACCTGACCCATTTAAATGTCAACGTCAGAGTCCGATTAAGGTTATGTTTGAATAATTGCGCTTTTTCAAGTAGTGCACCCTTAATTCAAAGAAGTTTCTTCAGAAAAGATTCTGGTAAGTAGGTATTTGGTTCGTTATTGACTAATTTATTATATTCTGTGTAACGTTGTTATGATAGACAATGTGAAAAGGTAATAAAAAAAATATCTAAAAATAAAAAGAAATGTAATCAAATATATAGACTTAATTGGGCAAAGGGAAATAATTTCCCACTTGGGTTGTCTCTAAACGGGCAGAGGTGAATAATTGCCCACCTGAAAGAACCTTTATTTTTTCAGTTCCCCTAATTTATCATTTATTTTATTTACACTGCTACCAAACATGACACAAGAACTTAGTTTAATCATGAAAAGTATAATTTTTTGTCCTGCCCAATTAAGGGTTAATAGAACTGGCATGGTAGAGATAAGTGGCAATGAAATTTCAGTCATCCCAACCTGTGTCCCGTTATTTCGCCAAATTTTTTTGTGCTAATTTAATTTGGCATAGCTAGTTAGGCATAATGTTTTTTGTCATAATGCTTTGACATAATTGTTTTTGGCATACTATTTCAGTAAGCATAAATATAATTTAGGCTTATGCTTTTTGCCCTAATTTTGATTGGCATAATGTTATAAGGCATATTGTTTATTCGTCTAATAGTTATTAGGCATAAAGATCAACAGGATATCCAATATACTGCCGTGCTAAGCGCAAAAGCAGTATCTCAGTGACAGCTAATTTCGAGATAATTGAAGTTATGTAAAAGTAGTTTTCTCATTACCTTACAGATAGTTATTTTTAGTTATTAAAGGGAATTCGACAAAACTTGGGCTTTTAAAATTATGTTGCCAATTATGCTGGCAGTGATGGGATCCTTGTTAAAACCAGTTTTGTACGTCAAATCAAAACTGCCTCGTTTAACTTCTACTTCGACCATTTCACTTATACTCGTTTATGGACGCGGGTTAATTCGAGACAGTTTATACTGAGTTGTGTAATCTTCCCATTCATAAAAAACCGCTATAAGGCTTAGTTCATTAGATGTGTATTTTTCTAAGCTACCCGATGGCATAAAAATCAAATTAACGATTTTTTTGAGATACCTACCGCTTTTGCGCTCAACACGGCAGTATAACTTGGGTACCATAGATTAACAATAGGTCAGTGTGCGGCGTAGCCTAAGCTGCGCCGGCAGTATATTTATTTTATTTACGAACAGTATTTTATAAATAATTATTATGCCTATAAATATTATGTTTAAATATAATTATGCACAAACAAATTTATGCTTCAGAACGCTATGCTTAATAATTATTATGCTTATAGGATTATGCTTAAAAAAATTGTGCCTAAACAGTTATACCAAATTAATAACTATTATTAGGATAAGTACAAGTATGCCATGTTAAATTATGACATTACGAATAAATAGGGAACCGCATAAAACCACCTACGTTGAACAGAGAAAAATATGTACCTACTTACGGGTTTGTCTAACGACATAAGTTTGCAGTTGATTGTCGGGTGCCAGTTTCTATTCTTGAGTGAAGCAGAGTTTGTTAACTAATTTTCATAAGCAGTAATCAAATAAATAATATATTAAAAAAACGAAAATAACACGCTTTATAAAGTAGAAAATAATTTAATAATTTTAATTTAAAAAAGCGTGGGGTGGAGGTTATCAATATATCTTAGAAAGCACAAAGCGTTTTTAGTTGTTTTAAACTGTTCTTTTTTTACATTTTTTATTGTCATCGGTCCTCGATAAGTGTGCAAAGTTTCAAATGAATCCGTCGGTTTGAAAGGGGTGTATCTTATCTTATGTGGAGGCCAGTCAGTGCAGACCGGCGACACTTCGACCCAGTGGAATCTTTTGTGTCGACACTCTCGCAATAACGACTGCCATAGATGTTCATGGCAGCCGGGACCGACGGCTTAACGTGCTCTCCGAGGCACGGAGCAGGCGATAATTGTCAATCAATACGCACATAATTTCGAAGTCATATAACTTCCGAAAGTCAGAGGTGCGCGACGTGTGTCCGAGCCCGAGGCCCTCTGCATTGCACTCTGTTGGTCTCCCCACTGAGCTATCACTGCTCTGAAAGGGGTGTAAATCACGTTCAAAGATTCCGTTACATAGATTCATAGATACATACCAAGCTAATAAAAGCGTGTTAAAAATTAAATGAAAACACTTATTATAAACAACCACAATATATTCATAACTAAATTGAATACTATAATACTAAAAACAAAATTGAACACTTCATTGAAAATATTAAAATTAAATTCATCCTCCATAACTAAAATAAAAATTGATTTTCATTCGCAACATAAAACTTAGTAATATATTTTCTATTCGAAATTATTCGAAAATATTGAGAGTGTGGATAATCGTAATAAGATCTTAGACTTACTAGATGCTACAAAAACATAGATACAGAAAACCGGATCAAAACCATTCTTCTTCCTTCTTTTCGTGTGGTTAGTGGCCAACCTGTTGTCAAGAGTTGTTCAAGCCGCGTAGGCCTCTGACATTGCTTAACGACCGCTGTCAATTTGACAACAACTGGGACCGACTTTTCACGTACCCTCCGAAGCACGGAGACGCTCAGATGAAGTACCACTAAGCGGTCACCCATCTATAGACTGACCGCACCCAACGTTGCTTAACCTCGCTAATCGTTTACCGATCAGTGAGTGCAACTGGCTATGAGCGCGTCCCAAATGTATAAATTTATCAAAACCCATTGAGGCTCGGTTTATATTCAGAAACTAGTTGCTTTACCTTTGGACAATGAAATTTTGACATAATATCTTTTATACAATATGTATGTAATAATATAAAATATCAGCCCTGTATTAAACTGTCCCACTGCTGGGCACGGGCTTCTCACTGTGAGAAGGATTAGGCCATAGTTCACTACGCTGGTCCAGTGCGGGTTGGCAGACTTCACATATCTTCGAGAACATGATGTAGAACTCTCAGACGTGCAGGTTTCCTCACGATGTTTTCCTTCACCGTTAAAGCGAGCGATAATTAACTATTTAATATGCACATAACTTCGAAAAGTCAGAGGTGCGAGCCCTGGGAACTCGAGGACTCTGCGTGACAGTCTAACGTTCTACCAATAGTCTTCCTGCTATGTGTTATAAATTAACTGCCGTTGATAAAACGAAACGTTTCTGTAAGTATATACGAACTGAGCCTGAGTTATTAACACATTCCCGGACAGTGTGTCGAGAGACGTGAATTATGACCCTCATAATATGGCACTACGGCTGTAGGCGGCGATTTAAAATGCACTAAAAGTAAAACTCCGTCCATGGCCGACTATTTCGCATAGCATTTATAGGAAGTATATGACTCTGTGCCGTTTTCGGCTAGAATACAGACCGATAGAGCCACAGCAAACACTCCTGCCGTAACACATGGTTTAGAATTCACTTGGTATGAATGTCCGCCTACAGGCGGTTACATCTCTGACCGTTACTGCCGCAACACATACTTTTAAAACCGTGTAGTGTGGCAATACGTCCCCAGACGTGATGTCACTTTGTATGGAAAGTTTGTGTGCCATATCACAAATTATTGAGAGTGGTTTTGTGTCCGTGAATGTGTTAACCTGTCAATTATTGGAATACTAGACATAATTAATCCATGGACCGCCACGTCAAAAAGCAAAAGCGTGATCTCGGAACCAAACTACAATTTCATCCTTTAATCTGTCATGTAGTCGTGACCGTGACACATTTTGCGTGACAAAGCATCATATACATGACTCTGGCAGTCAAAAGGTTAAAAACTATTGTCTGGCCGCCGGTGTGCCTGCCACTCAATTGGTTATGTACCTACAACGAACTATAGGAGACATCTCAACTAAATTGTTTTTAACAAGACGTGGAGTGAATGCTCTCTAAGGTTTCTTACATCAAAGAAATTAAATAATATCTACGGACAGTTCAATATTGACATATTTCTTATAGAATCTGTGTCAAAAATTATCTCTCCGTAGCTAAAAGAACTCGTTTCTTGAGTATATGTACGAACAGAGTCCAAAGCATATTACAAAAAAAATTACTAGTGAAGTTTCCTCTGGTACCTAAAACATGGTCAAAACGATTCTAAAATAATACCTATATTGTTATTCTATACCCTATATTAGCGACCCGCTCCGGCTTCGCACGGCTAATACAAAATCTTACCAAATATACACCTAAACCCTCATGAATCACTCTGTCTATTGGTGAAAACCGCATGAAAATCCGTTCAGTAGTTTTTGAGTTCATCGCGAACAGACAGACAGATATTGCATTCCGTATACAGTATAAAGCCTTTAGGATCATATTGTTAAGTCTATTGCAACACTTTTGAACCGGCAGTCTCTACCTATATATTCTGTGTAAAATGGATGAAATCAAAATAGATATTATTTAGAATAAGCTGCCCATATTGTGTTCCATCCTTACGTGGCGAGTCCAAGCGTCCAGATTTTGGAAGTCCTGTCAAATAAATGATTATAGGTAATATTAATAGCAGTCGTATACGCTATCGCAGATAAGGCGATGGAGGGAGCTATGCTTCGAGTATCTCTGCGGGATTAAATCAGAAATGAGGAGATCTGCAGCAAAACTAAAGTTGCCGACGTAGCTCACCGGTTAGCCAAGCTGAAGTGGCAGGGGGCAGGGCGCGGAACACGCAGCAGGGGTAGGCCCTGCACAAGGTGGACCGACAACCTGGTAAGGGTCGTGGGAAGCGGTTGGATGCGGGTGGCCCAAGACCGGTCTGTGTGGAAATCCTTGTGAGAGGCCTATGTCCAGCAGTGGACGTCTTTCGGCCGAGATGATGACGCTATAGCTGCACCACAAACGCTACTTTTTACAATAAACGTAATGACAAAAAAGTATTTAGTCTTTTAGATTAGCAAAAAATATTGAAAACGTATTTTTCTTTTGTCCCAAAAATCTAACAACGAAGATACAACGCGCTAAAATTTCGTGTTACGTCACTTGTCGGTACACACGGCTACACATCAAGTTAGACACCCTAAATACGCATAACTACGCTATATACTAAATAAAGAATTGTTGGAAAGGGACAGTGCATAATAACGCACTCTCTCGCACGATTCGCAGTGTTAAACTTCTAATAGTTCAAAGTCCAAACAGTCTAGGTTGATGTGTCGCTGCGTGTACAAATTTTATAAAAGCGTGACAGAACTAGGAGGGATAATATTTTTTGCTAAACAAGAAGATGAACTAATTCGAATCACTTATTTTAACCCTGCCTATTAACGGAGAGAAGGAACATCCAGAATCAGATATAGACTGCTACGTCACTTGTAGGTACAAAGTTTACAAACGTATGACGTCACAACCCCACACTCCCGAACTTTAATGCGTTATATCATAGTCAACTTTTATAGTTTTGTTCAAATAAAAAATAAGTATCCAATATTTTTTGCTATTCAATAATCTAAATGATGGATTTATTAGAATCACTTATTTTGAATCGTGTCATTATGCCTATTATCGTCATTTTCAACCAATTTACATAAAACATTTTTCTTCAACTAGGTAATATGTACATACATACATACATAGATTCACGCCTGTTTCCCAGAGGGGTAGGCAGAGACTACGGATTTCCATTTGCTACGATCCTGACACACTTCTCTGGCTTCATTCACTTTCATCACATTCCTCATACACGCCCGTCGGTTCAAGGTGCTCTTAACCTGGCCTTTGTCCAGAACGCCTCCGATCTGATCAAGAAACGTTCGCCTAGGTCTTCCTCTTGCGACTGTTCCATTCACACTAGCCTTATAAACTTTCTTAGTCAGTCTTTCCTCGTCCATTCTTTCTACATGCCCAAACCAGCTTAACATACCCTTTTCTATTCTTGTCACTATATCAACTTTCATGCCGCATCTCTCTCTAATCACACTATTCCTTATTCTATCTTTCAGAGTCACACCACATATATTTCTCAGCGCTCTCATTTCTACAGCATTTATTCTGCTCTCATGCTTCTTTTGCCATACCCAACTTTCACTTCCATACATAAGTGTGGGCACTAATAGTCCTCTATGAACAGCCAAACGTGCCTTTTCGGAAACATTTCGACTGTTCATAAAAGCGCGTAGAGCTCCATTCACTTTGTTTCCCGCAATCGTTCTCCTTTCAATATCTCCCTCATGTTTACCATCCCTTGTAAACAAAGTACCCAAATATACAAACTCTTTCACTTGCTCCACTAGGTAATATGTAATTCATCAAAAACACAGTCCACTAACAAGGAGAGAGGACAAGTAAAGTTTGCGTCCCCTACTTAGCAGTTCCGTGGGTCCTATTTATATGGGTACTTCGCTAAACCTTGGGGTGGTACACAATAATTTACAGAAGTAATCATTTGTGAATCACACAAAGTAATCATGTGTGATTCAAAACAATCATTTATGTATCACTCAAATAATTGTTTTATTGTGAGTGTTAAATTTATTGTTTGATACCTACTTTGTTCTTGTCACATTTGTGAGCCTGTCCCTTCCTAGTGTGATACACACTACACCATCTAGCCCAAACTAAGCAGAGCTTGTACTATGGGTACTAGACAATGGATAAACATACATAATATATACTTTATTTTCTACATACATAAATATTATACATAGAAACACCCAGACCAAGTCAAACATCCATGTTCATGCACACAAATGTTTGACTTATGCGGGAATCAAACCCGAGATCTCAGGCGTGGCAGTCGGTTACGCTAACCTATACGCCATCGAGTCGTCATATCATGTAACACTGAAGTATAAAAGTTATTATTTGTGTACTAGAATATCGTCAATCCTCTTACATCGTCGCAGTACTGGCAGGGGAACAGTTCGAGGCCGTGCATGGTCACGTGGTCACGGAACTTCCCCGCGTCGCCGAACGAGATACCGCACGCGTCACACATCCAGGACGATACTGCAATGTCACCTAAGCCATTGTTCATAATATGGTATTTAAACTGTAGGTAAGTTCTGATACTGAACGTTGATATTGGGAGCTACCACTCGGGTATATAACCTCCTCAGATTTGTCTGGTTCCCGTCCCTGAAGAGTCTACTTCCTATCCCAGAAGTGTGTGATGCCCACTCCAGAAGTTTCTGATGCCTAAATCAGAATTATTTGTTGAGACACCCCAGATTTGTATGGTAGCCACTCTAGAATTGTCTGTCGCCCACCCTAGTATTGTTTAGTGCCCACCTCAGAGTTGAATTGGTACCTGCCCCAGAACTGTCTGGTGCCCACCCCAGAAGAGTCCAGTGCTCACATTCCAGCATGGTCTAGTGCTCATCCTAGAAGTGACTGGTGCCCACCCCAAAAGTGTCTGGTTCCCATCCAAGCATTGTATGGTGGCCACTCTAGAAGTGTCTGATGCCTACCTCAAAATTATTTGGTGAGCCACCCCAGATTTGTATGCTAGCCACTCTAGAGTTCTCTGGTGCCCACCCTAGTATTGTTTAGTGCCCACCCCAGACTTGAATTGGTACCTATCCTAGAATTATCCGGTGCTCACCCAATAATTGTCTGGTATCCATTCCAAAAGTGTCTGGTTCCCACTGTAGTATTGGCTGGAACGCACCGAGAAGTGTGACGCCACCCTTGAATAGCTTGGAACCACCCCAGAAATGTCTAGTACCCACCCTAGAAATATCTAGGTATCCGTCCCCACCCCAGAAATGTCTAGCGTTCACCCCAGAATTGCCGGTTGCTCAACTCTAGAATTACCAGTTGCTCACCCCAGAAGTGTCTTATGCTCATTCCACCTCTCACTTCCCTGGAGGCTCCAGTCCTTTCTCATGGAAAATAAGCCCACAAATAAGTAAAATAAGCCCACAAATAAGTAAAATAAGTAATTTACCTTCTTCTTTCGGTTCAAGGTCAGACTTTAAAGCATCGTCTATAGCAATGGGAGAAGTGGAGGTCTCGGAACGGAACTTTTTAGGTTCACGAGGCTCGAAGTATGGGCACGCTGAAATATAACCGTACTAAGCATCAAGGCTACTTCGGTGACGCACCAGTATCTAGCTGGTGTTGTGCTGTCTCGAGTAAGATTGCCAGATCAGGCAAGGTAGCTCTTTTTTTTAATAGGTTACTTGCTTTTGTTATGTTTATACTTTGTTACTTTTTTACTTTATACTTTACGTGTAATTGTATGGAGGGCGCTGACAACTGTTACACAGTATGCATACTAGGTCAGTTGTCAACGTGATCTAAATCAATTACTAAATATATTTTTGTTAAATCTTTGTCTAGCAGCACAGCAGCGATAGCTCAGTGGGGAGACCAATAGGCTGCAATGCAGAGGGTCTCGGGTTCGAACCCATGTCGCGCACCTCGGACTTTCGGAAGTTATATGACTTTTCAAAATTATGTGCGTATTGATTGACAATTATCGTCTGCTCCGTGCCTCGGAGAGCACGTTAAGCCGTCGGTTCCGGCTGCCATGAACATCTATGGCAGTCGTTATTGGGAAAGTCAGTACCCTCTAATATCCTGACACTGGTCTAGCCTTAGGGTATCGTTAGCCTTCGGGTTTCGGAGGTCAGGTGGCAGCTGCTCCGTGTAAAAACTGATATCCAGTCAAATCCGGTTAGACCAGAAAAGCCGACCCCAAGTGACTTGGGAATAATAAAGGCTAAGAGAGAAGAATCTTTATCTAGATCTTTTGTAAAACTGTTGAGTTGAACCAATAAATATTATTATTATTATTATTGTTATTATTTCTTTTTCTTTGTTTATATTATAGATGATTTAATATCCGTGAGTCACTAAAGGACCCAGTTAAAAACCAGCGTCAGGTTTTTGTCTGACACATGCTGAACTGGGCCCTATTTGACACTATTAGACACTTGCTTTATATGTACCTTTGATTTGTTTCTTTTCAATTTGGTCTTGTTTCGCTGAGTTTATTTCCGTACCTATTTATTTTTATTCTATACTTGTTATTATGTGTTTGGTGTATGTGTCAAATAAATATTTTTCTTTCTTTCTTTCATCTTACTAGGAATAATTCCTGTGTCGCGGGAGACTTTACAAACATTCAAATAACAGACGCAAAGAACACCCAGGCTGGGAACGGCGCAATGGCAATGGCATGACTGCGCCGAGCGTAAGACAGATAATGGCAGAGCTCGTGCGGCGCATATTCAAATCGGCGCACGGCCGCCATAGTAAAATTGTATGGAGGATTTGAAGTGCTTTTTTGATAAATATGTATCTTTATTGTCAACCAATAACTTAAATATTTGGGACGGACAAATTGTAATATAACTATTTATGTTTCGTTTAAGCTGTAAAATAGGATAGATTTCTACTGTTATAAATTATAATCTAAAAATCACGTAACACGAGCTTACGTTTTTGCATTTTGCGTAATATATTTTGTAAATTTACGTAATTTTGTAGGCGAAAATATTAATTATTTTAAGTTTTTTACACGAAGTTATTGTAAACACATTCATTGTTATGGTAAATGTATATTTTATATTTGTATTAAACAAAAAGTGTTGATTTTATTCACTTAACTGTGACCGCCTGTTTTGGCACATTTCGCTCGGCGCACCACTACCCCATCCGTGCAATCCTAAGCTAATATACTTGTGTAGGAGTGGGTTCACTCGTCGTTAGTGTAAGAATTCGAACCTAAGACCTCTCGATCACAAATCCAATGCGTTATCCAATGAGCTACCGTCGCTATAACCGTAAAGGAAACCTGCATGTCTGTCAGTTCTCTTTAATATCCTCATAGATATGTGAATACTGCCAACCCGTACAGGTCAGCGTGGTGGACTATAATCTAATACTTCCCACAGTAAAAAGAGGTGAGGATTATATAGTGCCACAAGTCATACTATTCCTGGGATTTAAACCTGAAACATTATTACCAAGTGGGACACTTACGTCCGTGACCCACGTGGGTCTTGTAGAAGGTGACCAGCACGCTATCCATGGTCTCCGTAACGATCATATGCGCTGGGCAGGCCTTCCCTGTCTTGTAGATCTGTCGCTCGGGGGCAGGCCTTTTGCCTTTACCCTGTAAATAACAAAAATGTTCGTTAAGGTAAATAGAGAGATTTCTGATGGCAGGGTCGTGGTATTCCGGATCTTAGGAACCTAGATTTCCGGATGTTAGAAAACTAGATTGCCAGATCTTAGGAACCTAGATTTCTGTATCTTAAGAACCTAGATTTCCAAATCCTAAGAACGTAGATTTCCGGATCTTAGGAACCTAGATTTCGGGATCTTAGGAAACTACATTGCCACATTTTAGGAACCTAGATTTCTGGATCTTAAGAACCTAGATTTCCAGATCTTAGGAACCTAGATTTCCAGATCTTAGGGACCTAGATTTTCGGATCTTAGGAACCTAGATTTCCGTATAAGGACCTTTTTAGAGTTAGAAAAAGCTCTTTTACAACAGTTTTGTCCGTCCGTCCGTCCGTTCATCCGTCTGTCTGTTATACAACTTTCAACTCAAGAACCGTAAGAGCTAGAGACTCGCGGTCAACGCCATTCGACTCAGCATAGTCGATGTACCCCCGAAATGACTATGAGCTTTGACCTCTGACCTCAAGTCAAGGTCACGTGGTATCACGTGACCTTTGCACATTACTTGAACCATTTTTTCGAACTCTAAGATTTACGGCAATTCATTGCCGTTTCTCACTTGCTTTTAACAAGTTAACTCCCGAACTAGGAATTATTCCTGTGTCGCGGGGGACCTTTACAAACATTTAAACAACGCACACAAGGAACATCCGAACTCGGAAGAACCATTTGTGGTTCACACAATTTTTTGTCCCCGGTGGGATTTGAAACCACAACACTCAGCGCGGTGGCGGTGGCGAGACGACCACCATTTGGAACCACTAGGCCATCCGCGCAGTCCAATGCTGGGCAATGGGTTAGACGGTTACCTAACGAGAGATGTTAAAATACCTGGTACACATAGACTCCAGACTGGCTGCACATATAATGAGATCGGACTCCTTCAATAGTCTGCTTGCTGGCGGTGGTCTTTCTAAAGCGATATTTGGTCTCTTCTTGTATAGCTCCCTTGAAAAGCATGAAGTCTGAAAATAATAATTTAATTTTAATTTAATAAGTTGTTTTTTTCTAAAATCCTTAGTTTTACAAATCGCATTCTTAATAAAACAGCGACTTAACTCGAAATTTGAAAGTAAGGCAATTTGAATTGTATATGTTAAATTCTAATACTAGATTTGTGTTAAATCTTTGCAATAGAGTTCAAATCTGTTTAATCCAAAATACTGAGATAAGTCTCTGTTTTATTAAGGATGCGAAATATATCCTAATTGCACTTATACATATTTGCCAAAACTTATGCCTGTGTTTCGAGCGAAAAGGTACTGAAATAAATTTACATTATACCTAACGAGATGAAAATGAAAATGAAGAGCAGCGATAGCTCAGTGGGGAGACCAATAGACTGCAACGAATCGAACCCACGTCGCGCACCTCTGACTTTCGGAAGTTATATGACTTTTCGAAATTATGTGCGTATTGATTGACAATTATCGCCTGCTCCGTGCCTCGGAGAGCACGTTAAGCTGTTGGTCCCGGCTGCCATAAACATCTATGGCAGTCGTTATTGGGAAAGTCAGTGCCCTCTAATATCCTGACACTGGTCTAGCCTTAGGGTATCGTTAGCCTTCGGGTTGCGGAGGTCAGGTGGCAGCCGCTCCGTGTAAAAACTGATATCCAGTCAAATCCGGTTAGACCAGAAAAGCCGACCCCAAGTGAATTGGGAATAATAAAGGCTAAGAGAGAGAAAGAATATACCTAACGAGATGAGTGTAAAAACCCAGTATTCAACCTTTTCGTCTTCATGTGACTTTTTTTCTTATGCTTTTTGTAATATCCCACTGCTGGGCAAAAGCCTCTCCCTTGGACTTACAAATCACTCTGTTGGTGGATATCCCCTGACCTTATGACCTTGTGACCCCTATATCTCAGGAGACTTTTGACCCTCAGAGCCCATATTTAAACTCAACCGAGGCATGACCCCAAGGTATCTGGCACACCAAGTTACAAGTCAATCGGTCCAGTGGTTCCGGAGCTATGCCTATTACTAACAAACTGTCACTAACAGACAGACACACAGACCCACATAGTGTTTTCATTAACCTCTTCGAAGCCATTCATCATGGCAATGCTGCCAGTCTTCTGGGCACGTAACCATTTTTGTAAATATTTGGTATTATAATTATTAATACTTTTATAATTATGTTATCTTTAATAATCCGTTTTATGTTTTCTTAATATCTTCTATATATATAAAAATCAATTGCTGTTCGTTTGTCTCGCTAAAACTCGAGAACGGCTGGACCGATTTAGCTGATTTTGGTTTTGAAATGTTTGTCGTAGTCCAGGGAAGGTTTAAACGGAACATAAAGAAAAATTCGTAAGGATAGGTGATACGAAGTACACCGGGTTATCTAGTAGGTATTTAAATACAAAAAAGATTAAAATTTGTTTAATATTCTATTTTTAACACTAGCAACATTTTAAATAGGCTTGCTCTCTATTACTGAGACTATAAATTATATCTGGTAAAATGTAGATGCGATACACGTCTATATTTCTCGAAAAATCGTTATAATTCGGGAATATATGTTAATAAAATAATTGGGAAGAGACGAACCCACACAACCTCAAATTGCTTACTCCAACTATTGCAATAGAATAAGATTGACAATACCGAACTCCTTTCCTCTCCTCGGCTATCCAGAGGAGTTCGGTATTGTCAACCTTTTTTTATAATAATTAATTGTAAATGTTTAAATCATATAGCGCATGAGAATACCCAATGTGGATCTTTTAGTCATTTATTTCCTCTTTGGCTTGTATTGATTGTGAAATCTAAGTTTTATAAAAAGCCATTGGGATTTTCTGTCAAAATAAATCTTAGAAATGCCTTTTTAAATGACAATTTTCGCATTAAACAATTCCTGTGTCGCGGGGGACTTAACATCCGGACTCGGCCCGGGTCACACGACGCGACTGTATCTATACACAAAAAATATGCTATAATATTATATCGACGTGATATAGCAAATTTATTCCTACTGTTGTCTTTCGTTCGGTGGGTGTGAGTGCCGGAGGCTCAATCATCGTCTTTCTCCTTCCCGTTGCTTCTCCTTCCCACTTCCTTTCTCTTCTTCCTTTCCTAAAGGGTCGGTAACGCGCGAGTGATGCCTCTGGTGTTGCAGGCGTCCATAGGCTACGGTGACCCACTTACCATCAAGTGGGTCGTACGCTTGTTTGCCACCTTAGTTATATAAAAAAAAGCCTCAGCGCGAGGTATCTTCAAGGCCGTTTGGCGACCAATGAGCCTGCCATATATGTTTGGACAACTTTAAATTGGATACTTACCATCCATATTATGAAACTCGAGTTGTTCAACCTGTTCGTGCACCCTGTGCGCGTGCAACAAATGGGCACTGAAGTTGGACCCGTAGCTGACCCGCTCATCGCATAGCGGACAGATGAATGCTTTGCGCTTTTCCACCTAATAGATGCAAGTATAAACTTGTTTAAAAATTTATAAGTGTAACAATTCAGCTTCTATATGTCAGTGCCAGTAGAAGTCAAAAAGTACTCTACTGACTAAATATTTTACAATATTGTATTTCTTTAAAAATGTGTTTTATATATGTCGTCCTCGATGGTGTAATGGTTAGTGTAACTGACTGCCACGCCGGAGGTCGCGGGTTCGATTCCCGCACAAGTCAAATATTTGTGTGCATGAACATGGATGTTTGTTTTGGTCTGGCTGTTACTATGTATAATATGTAAGTATTTACAAAAAAAAGGATGTATGTATGTTTATCCATTGTCTAGTACCCATAGTACAAGCTCTGCTTAGTTTGGGCTAGATGGTGTTGTGTGTATGTGGTAGAATATTATTATTATAATTATACAGGGTGTTTGGAGGGTGAGTAGCCATAGGAAAATGGTCGATAGGTGATGGTGTTGGCTACGTGTTGCGCCTACTTAAATAACATTTTGCCTTAAGTTTAATGAGTAATACTTTTTTTTCTATTTTTCTAGAAAATCTCCATTTTTTTGTATAAAAACTTTAATTATTTTTTAATAACCGCTGAAATGTTAAAAAAATTATGTCATTTGTTAGTGTAGTCTTACCTTATTCAGATTTAATCATAATTTCATACAAACAATTCAAAAAGAAATAACAGTGAAGTATCAAACTTTCATAAATAAAAAAAAAACAATCCTTATGTCAACTTCACATGGTAAAACAAAAAAAACTTACGGTGTATGGCATTTACAAATGTTTTTAAAAACTTCTCTAGGTAATACTCTTTCGAACGGTATGTAACATGTATCATAACTAACCAGGTAACTCAACAAAAACCGGTTTGTCGTCACGAATGCATTAAAAGGGTGAAAACCTAAATTATTCAATTGTATTGTTGTAGTATTTGTTTTATATCTTTGTTTTAATTCTGTGTTTGTTTCATGTTCTCCTATCTTTAATTATTGTAATTGGTGTACAACCGTTATAATTAAATAAATAAATAAATACAGTCCCTTAATAATGAATATTATGCTAGTTGGCTAAGAAAATATAAAATTAACAATATGTTGGATATGGTATCTTACCTCAAACCCGTGCGCTTTCCACAGGTGCTTGTTGAGAATTTGTTTCTGGCTGAAATCTCTGTTACACATGTGACATTTCTTGCGTTCCCTCGGCACGTATTTCGGTGCTTGCTCGTTGCATAGTTTTACTAAAAACATAAGCAAGGTCGTCAGGTATAAATATTCTATTCTACCACATATACCCAACACCATCTAGCCCAAACTAAGCAGAGCTTGTACTATGGGTACTAGACAATAGATAAACATACATACATATTTTTTTTTTGTAAATACATACATATTATACATAGAAACACCCAGACCAAGACAAACATCCATGTTCATGCACACAAATGTTTGACTTGTGCGGGAATCGAACCCGCGACCTCAGGCCTGGCAGTCGGTTACACTAACCACTACGCCATCGAGGCCGAAATATATGTATATGTATGTCTGCAATGGATTTAATCTATATATATAAAACTCTTCCGTTACTGAGTGACTGACAGACAACGCACAGCCGAAACTACTGAACGCAAGAAGCTAAAATTTGGCATGTATGTTCCTTGGAGAGTGTAGGGGAGCACTAAGAGAGGATTTTTTGGAAATTCCAACCCGAAGGGGGTGAAAGGGGTGAAACCTGATATTCACACGGGAACGGGACTTACGCGGGTGAAACCGCGGGAAAACTACTAGTTATTTATAAAAAACAAAGTTTGTAACATAATTTCGGACGAATGGATGACCCTGATAACACAGGATTTACTAGGTAAATCCTTCGGGGTCATTACTCATATAAACGAACAATGGAACTATGTAACTACAAAATATTTTTATTTTATATTGTGTCAGATATTATGTATTGTTTTGGCAAATGAATTTTATTATTATTATTATTATTATTAATTAAAGCACCCACCAGTTCAAAAAGACATTTGAATGAATCAGCAACACACTTTTTTTTTAAAGGTTGCTATCAATTTGTGTTTCAAATTACTCGGATTCTTGGTAACTCCTCCAGCTAAGCTAGAATGCTTGTGTTAGGAGTGGGTTCACGTCAGTAGTGCAATGGGTGAGATTCGAACTCGCGACCTCGATGACTCTCGATCACAAGTCCAATGCCTTATCCATTGTGATACCGCCAAATTAGCATTTCCAAGTAGAATTCTTAAGATATGCATAATATTTATTTATTTAAATATATGGAAACTCAATAGCAGCGATAGCTCAGTGGGGAGATCAACAGACTGCAATCAGAGGGTCTCGGGTTTGAACCCACGTCGCGCACCTCTCACCTTCGGAAGCTATATGACTTTTCAAAATTATGTGCTTATTGATTGACAATTATCGCTTGCTCCGTGCCTCGGAGAGCACGTTAAGCCGTCGGTCCCGGCTGCCATGAACATCTATGGCAGTCGTTATTGGGAAAGTCAGTGCCGTCTAATATCCTGACACTGGTCTAGCCTTAGGGTATCGTTAGCCTTCGGGTTGCGGAGGTCATGTGGCAGCCGCAGTCAAATCCGGTTAGACCAGAAAAGCCGACCCCAAGTGACTTGGGAATAATAAAGGCTAAGGGAGAAGAAGAATGTTTCTGACTACAGTGATAATGTGTTAAACTTTATGCATGATAATGATAATATATAAAATTAAAACATAATATTTGAACGCCGAAATTGGCTAAATGTGGCATAGACAATATGTAGTGTAACTAACAACTTTATGTACCCATGTTCTGCAAATAAATAATTCATTCATTCATTCATTCATTCATTCATTAATTCATTCATTCATTCATTAATTCATTCATTCATTCATTCAATCATTCATAAGAAAAGTACAGATTAAACGAGAATTAAATTTAAACGGAATTGATTTACAACTAGATTTTATCCCAGGCATTATTAACAATTAGTACAATTTTACAATTAATAATAATAATAATAATAACTATATTAATGATTTCCATATAATATAATCACACAAGACTTATCTATACTAATATTATAAAGCTGAAGAGTTTGTTTGTTTGTTTGTATGAACGCGCTAATCTCAGGAACAAGTGGTTCGATTTGAAAATTATTTTAGTGTTCGATAGCCTATTTATCGAGGAAGGCTATAGGCTATACGCTATGACCCACGGGAGCGGTGCAGTAACGATAAACGCGGGTGAAACCGCGGGAACATCTAGTTGAATATAAACGTGAAGTGGTTATAGAAATAAACGGGTCGAAAAATATTGAAATAAGACTATGTTCAAAAGAATATTTTATCTGATGTCATGGGGCAGTTTTCCACATTAAATTTAGGTATTGTGGATTTGATAACGGGACAAAAAAGTGTGATACACAAATTGAGATGCCATGGCTGGGTGTCATTTGTAAAGTTTTGCAAAAAATCCTGACAAAGGATTTGCTTTTAAAAGAACAATCCAAGAACAATCTAGAAAGCAAGTAAACCCGTCCTGCGTCTGATCTCTCTCCGGTGGTGTCGGTGAGGTCACATCGCACTATGAGAATGAGGGAACAGAGAGTGCACTTGTGTTTGCGCACATACGCACTACAATATTTCCTGGCCAGTATCCGTTAAGATTAGCTGCCTTGACCGAAATTCGGTCTGCAGGACATTATTATTAAGTTTCTCTTCATCGGCGGTATTTTCTAAAATATTACATTAGAAGAATACTCGGCCCTTTGGGAGGCTTACACGGAGATATGGGTCCAACGTGAGGAGGCTGTTTGAGAATGTTAATCTAAAGTGAGATGTAACAATTACAGCGGCACTAGTCGCAGCAGGTGTAGGACTATTGCTACGCATGGATGGATGTTTGATAGACTGGTATCATGGTAACTATGATGAAAAACCAATATTGTATTATTATTATTAAATCAAAAAGCAACTCACGTCCATGTTTCATCCTGAGGTGTGTAAAGCAAGCCTTCTTGCTCACGTAAATGTTGTCACAGAAGTGACACGGGTATTTTCTACCTTCAGAATCCGATTTTCCACCATGACATCTGAAACAAACATTATCACTTGAAACAATGCACATACTTTTTTTTATAAGACTGCTGTTGTGTTAGGTGTGATTCCAGAAACGTGGGAGACTTTACAAACTTTTAAACAACACAAAGAATAAGTAGACTCGGAACAATTATTTTTGGATTATACAAATGTTTGTCTCGTGACACGGTGTGTGTTCGACACATAATCCTGCGCGTAGAAGCAGTAGCGAGACGACCATTTGAACCAATACACCAGCTATTGATTGGACACAATCTGACTGTAACCCTTGACCGTACACGAGCTTCCGTAAATACATGAAAAAAAGAAATGTACACTCATGGCCAGTTTCACAACTATCAAGGAAGGCCGTTAGTGGCGTAACTTATCTGCAACCATTTAGGATGAATACTAATTACAGTCTTTAAAGATTTTCTAGCAACACATTTATAAATAAAACTACATCATACTGACTATTGCAGGTAATCATACTTAGTCAGTCAGATTTCGATGAACTCTGCTCTCACCCTTATCACGTGGGTTCTAAATACGTAGCTGGTTAAATGTGGGTGCAATATTCTTCCCACCTTTTATACAGCTAATATGTTTTAAGACCCTAAATTCACAGCCGTTGTATATAGGTGGGACCTAAATACAAAGTTGGCTAATTTTTGTGCAAAGCACCAATACTTCTTATACAAGTGGTTTGTTCCTAAAGAACCTCAATTCGCAGTGAAAGCAGGTTGAACCTAAATACCTGGTAAAATGTGGATCCAATACCCCTATAGGTACAGCTGGTATGTTCCAAAAATAACGTAGTTTGGCAGGAGAGGCAGCTGGTACTTAAAATAACTGGCGAAATGTGGGTCCGTTACACCTACCTCTTATACAGCTGCTATGATCCAAAAGACCGTAAATTGAATCACGTTCTGCTTCAAACCAACTAACCTATTGTGATGGTCAGCAGGATCTCTTAACGCCACTCCGCATAGAGAGCACTCTCTGAGCGGCAGACCAGTCCTTGGCTCCAGCTCGTGAACCGTACGGATATGATCGTGCACATCTTCCACCGTCGTCAGTTGAAGGTCGCAATACAGGCAGGTGGTCTCATCCAGGGCTTGGATAGCGTGGTCTTCGTCTAATTCCTCTGTTTCAAAGACATGGTGTAACAATAATCTGTGGTTATCTGTGGTTGAAAATATCCGACCCTTCGAGGATAAAACACAGTAAAAGCCAAAATACTTTCCGTTTAATTTCCAGGAGAGCCATAACCCAAAAATCTCAGTTTTACTTATTTCTTTACTTTGAATTGACTTAACATACAACAGCTACAATAGGTAAACAAAGTTTTCTAGCTCTTTATCCTTGCCATATTATTAAAAAATCAGTCTCCCCCGCCTTGTCTGTCTCTTCGCGATAAACTCAAAAACTACTGAACGGATTTTCATGAGGTTTCACCAATAGACAGTGTGACTCATGAGGAAGGTTTACTTGTATAATTTGTTAAGGTTTTGTACTACCCGTGCAAAGCGTGTTCTATAATTGGTTGATTTTCAACAAGAGATTTGTATGTGTCATTTCGGTAAGATTGTTTTATAACTATGAAACATGTATACATATATTTAGTAACAAGTAAAACTTTAACCTTATTTGTAACATGTGCGTGAGTAGACATCAAATATCATCAAAACTTACTTAAATATTTAAGGTTGAATTTTTCCAGTTCCAGATTCCACTGAAATGAAGTGTCCACCGAAATGATAAAAATGTCCACCGAAATGGTATTTTATATATTTAAATATATATATATATATAAAGATTTATGTATCTTTACACTTATTGGCTTCCGTACGTCACTATGACAGGTTCCAGTGCAAGACCAGTGCCTGGTTCTTGGGACCAGGCAAATGCTAAACTGGAGTCCTGATTGCTGAAGCTGGACGCATGTGTCTTAAGATCTTATATTCTCCTACTGCTTTTTCTTTACTATTTATTTTATCCTTATACACATCGTGCAATAAACATTTATTTCTTTATAAAATTGGAATTGAGTCGTATTACTATGTATATGCATTCATTGGTCTACAGCCAAATTCTGGTGTACTTACCATCGAAATTGTCATCCTCACTTTCGGAGCCCAAGGTCTTCAGAACAACTGGTTTCTTTGGATTATCGGGAGTGATGCATTCGGCTTCCTCCAATATAGACTCGTCTAAGTATTCTTCGTCTGAAACCAAGGTATTAAAGGAAAATAAGACTGAGATTAAGGCGCGGTTCCTATATCCAGAAACGAGTCATTTTATCTACGGACAGTTAACTTTTGAAACATGTTCTATAGAAAATATATCAAAATTTTACTAAGAATAGTTTTTTGATATAGGAACCGGGGCTAGGTGTGTTAAATCTTTGTGGCCTGTTTCGAAAGGCAACGTCGTCGTACTAAGTTGACACATACATATGTATGTGCATGGTTTAGCCGTGAATAGGTAACTTCTTCACGGCTAAACCATTCAACCGATTTGAATAAAATTTGGTACAGAGATAGTTTAAAACCAAAGGAAGGTTATAGGCTTTTTATTTATGTAAGTACCACGTGGGCGGAGCTTAAATAACCTATATATTTATGTACTGGTGAAATACTACCTGCACCTAAAGGAGTCTCATACCACGACCGTGCTAGGAACGTGTCAGGCAAAAAAATATTCTTTGTAAGGAAATGTATAAGATTATGCCCACTAGACCGTTCCGTCACCGACCAGCAGTTCCTATAATAATATTAATATATTTATTTATTCAGACAGACTCCATAACGTTAGTAACAATTTTTTTTACGCAATCTTCTTCTCTCTTAGCCTTTATTATTCCCAAGTCACTTGGGGTCGGCTTTTCTGGTCTAACCGGATTTGACTGGATATCAGTTTTTACACGGAGCGGCTGCCACCTGACCTCCGCAACCCGAAGGCTAACGATACCCTAAGGCTAGACCACTGTCAAGATATTAGAGGGTACTGACTTTCCCAATAACGACTGCCATAGATGTTCATGGCAGCCGGGACCGACGGCTTAACGTGCTCTCCGAGGCACGGAGCAGGCGATAATTGTCAATCAATACGCACATAATTTCGAAAAGTCATATAAGTAACTTCAAAAGAACTTCAAAAGAACTTCACTTAAAAGTCAGAGGTGCGCGACGTGGTTTCGATCCCGAGACCCTCTGCATTGCAGTCTGTTGGTCTCCCCACTGAGCTATCGCTGCTGCTTCAAGTATTAATATATAGATATTATAAAGCTGAAGAGTTTGTTTGTTTGAACGTGCTAGTCTCTGAAACTACTGGTTCGAATTCTTTTTTTGTTGGATAGCTTATTTATATTTATCGAGGAAGGTTATAAGCTATATAACATTACGATACGACCCAAGGGGGCGGCACAGTAATCATAAAAGCGGGTGAAAACGCGGGCACATCTAGTGAAAGTATATACGGTACTTATATCAAAAATCATTATCTTTTTTGGCTGTCTTTTTGTTCCGGCTAATCTCTGACACGGCTGGACCGATATTGACGGGACTTTCACTGGCAGATAGCTGATGTTATAAGGAGTAACTAGTCTACTTTTATTTTAGATATTTTTTTATAAGTTCCTCGCGGACGAAGTCGCATTTTACAGTTAGTATATAGTATATAAATAAAATATAAAACGTACCTTTAACGTGCTGTAACATCGCCATACTTTTTGTAGTCTGTTCTTTGAATGTCATCGCTCGTTCTAAATTCTCGGCGCACTCCGAACAAATATATTTCAAATGCATGGGCACCTAAAATAAGATAAACATGTAGAAATATTACAAGTTTTATACAATAACTAATCTTTGCCCGCGGCTTCATTTGGGCACAGTGCCTTTTGCCTGGATGAAAGTCAATTATCAGGGCCTGCTCCACCACCAGTACCTAGGTAATCTAGACCAGGTAACCAGAGGTTACCAGTCCTATGTCACCAAAATCCAACGCGACCAGAGAGAGAACAGGCGCAGTACCAACGTATTTACGTGCTTACCGAGGTATGACGATGAGACACTGCTAACTTCCTAACTCCGAATTATTACTGTCTTCCCAGAAAAACGCAATAACTATTTGTCTGTTCGACCCGAGATTGGTAAAATGTCATCCAGACCGAATTTCGGTCACAGCTGCCGGAGACTGACCATCTGCGCAGGAGATATTATAGTGAACAAGTGTGTGCGCGAACACAAGTGCACTCACTGTATACGATCTCTCATGATATGACGCGACCGGTGAGATATCAGGCGCAGGACCATCGGCTCTACGTGCGTTCCGAGGAACGAGGGCATCTATTACAGTCAAATTCCTAACTCTGGGCTGGTATTAAGATTTCTTATCTGGAAAACCAACCTAACCTTAACATTCGAACCGGAGACCTCATGCACAGTATTCGCATTCACTACCGCTGCGCCATGGAGTACAAAATCAGACTAAATTTTTTGTGCAGCCAAGGTACAGCCAAGGCGACCTAAAGGAAGTAGGTTTGAATCCCATTTATAGTACTACCAACGTGAATCCTCCTATGACATAAGCATTTGAGCTTAGCTAGAGGGATTGGTAGATTTCACATAACTTCGAGAACATTATGGAGAACTCTCATGAACATTATGTCTCTCTCTGAACAGACATGCTGGTTTCCTCACGATGTTTTCCTTCACCGTTAAAGCGAGCGGTAATTAACTATATAAAACACTAGCATTTGCGCGTGGCTCCGTCCGCGTTGTACCTATATATCAATAAAAAGTAGCCTATGTTCTTGCCAAGGTTTTATATTATTGGGAAAGTCAGTACCCTCTAATAGCCTGACACTGGTCTAGCCTTACGGTATCGTTAGCCTTCGGGTTGTGAAGGTCAGGTGGCAGCCGCTCCGTGTAAAAACTGATATCCAGTCAAATCCGGTTAGACCAGAAAAGCCGACCCCAAGTGACTTGGGAATAATAAAGGCTAAGAGAGAAAGAGAGAAGAAGTTCTTGCCAAGGTTTTAAACTACCTCTATATCAAATTTCATCAAAATCGGTTGAGTGGTTTAGCCATGAATAGGTAACAGACAGACCGACAGAGTTACTTTCGAATTTATAATATTAGTAAGGATAAGGATTTACTTATATCAAGGCAGAGATAATAATGTCCTCCAGACCGAATTTCGGTCATGGCGGCCAATCTTAACGGAGATGGGCCAACTGCGCAGGAGATATTATAGTGCACAAGTGTGTGCGCAAACACAAGTGCACTCTCTGTTCCCTAATTGAATCAGGAGAATTAGCACAACGGCGTTTAGCGATTTTACTTATATTGCACTTAGAAAGTTTATAAATTAACTAAATAAGAAAAAGCAAATAAATTGCGTAGTTAGATAATTACAAACATTTAATTACCTTTTTACCCTTTTTTTTTTTTTTTTTTTTTTAACGTGGGGGAATGCTTGATGCATACCCCTCCGCGGGGGCGGGCGGAGGGGTTATGTCGGACTCGCCGGGGTAAAAGAAGATGTTAAGAAGAAAATGTACCTCCCGGAATACCGACTAAACCTACCACGGTGTTCCTCGACAAAACCACTATCGACGGGGCCGCGCGAATCACTTTCGCATGCGGTCGCGACCCCGCCGAGTTTTCGGCCCGCCGTATGAAACGGCAGGCCACTACACACCTTTTTACCCTCAATAAAATTTTATAACTGGGATATGGTTATAAACATTTTTTCAAGTAATAAGAGAAATATCAGAGAAACAATTCAAAAATATTTTTATTTTTTTTTATTTAGTTAAATAAACTATGACGCAATATCTAGTTTTCAGTAGTTTGTACAAAATAAATATAGCATAATTGTGACACCGGTGACATTTACCACATATTAAATACAATACATTCATGGGTTACAATGAGAACCAGTAGACGTCATGTGCAATAGTACCTCGATGGCGTAGTGGTTAGTGTAAACGACTGCCACGACTGAGGTCACGGGTTCGATTCCCGCACAAGTCAAACATTTGTGTGCATGAACATGGATGTTTGTCTTGGTCTGGGTGTTTCAATGTATAATATGTAAGTATTTACAAAAAAAAATTTTTAAGTATGTTTATCCATTGTCTAGTACCCATAGTACAAGCTTTGCTTAGTTTGGGCTAGATGGTGTTGTGTGTATGTAGTAGAATATTATTATTATTATTATTATATTTTGTAAACACAAGTATTAAGAATATTCACTTATTTTTAGTTTTGTTTTATCAATAAAATAAGATCATAATAAGAATAAAGCACTAAGTAACAAGAATTGTTTACTTGAATAGTGTTTTCACACTATGAATAAATTATTGTTTTTCATTTTGAATTGAATTATTATTAATATTATAGTTTGTTTTTTAATGTTTTACATTTCCAGAAATAATACTGAAGTTGCAAAGCACATAACTGTAAACATACCTACAGCAGTTAAATACAGATTTTTTTTAATAATTTATGTTATAAAAAACAATATATTTTTATAATACATACATATTATACATATTTCTATGTATAATATGTATGTATTTACAAAAAAAAAAGTATATATGTATATTTATCCATTGTCTAGTACCCATAGTACAAGCTCTGCTTAGTTTGGGCTAGATGGTGTTGTGTGTAAGTATGTGGTAGAATATTTATTTATTTATTTATTAAGATTCACCAACAGTTACTACAATATCACATACACATAAGACAAACATTTTGAGTCTAACCAATTGCATAACTAATTACAGGTGAATTCAGCATGCATTACATTTTAAACATTACATAAATAATACGACATAAGAAACAAACATAAATATTAAAAGTGACGAAATATCAATATTAAAGTTAAGTTTAACAATTAAATTATATCAAAATCCAGGAAATTTTAACAATCAAATAGAAATATAAAATTAATAATGTAAATATATTGTAAATGTTATATTACTAATATAATAATATAAATAATATTATTATTATTATTATTATTATTATTATTATTATTACAGATTGAAAATTATTGTTAATATCTTATAAAATGTGATATACTAGGTTGTATGTATACTAGTCTTGCCTGTTATAGGCAAATATATCGGGCTTTTACTTGATGACACCATCTAATGTACCATTTTCTTGGCGAATAATCTTTCTTTCTTTCTGTATTGTATGTAACTTGATCTTAAACAGAATATTTTTGGTTTTATTTTATAAAATAAATTGACGTTTTAGCGAATTTGGTGATTATGTTAGGCATATTGCCTAATGCATCAAAAAAATATACGATACTCTGTTGCGTAATTCTGTATACTCTTATTTATTATAGAAGAAACTGTCCCAATATCAGTGTCTCAATACAAGCGCCATCTATCGCGTTTAGCTAGAACTACTTCATAAATAATGATTTATGAGAAAGCAAAAAAATATTGCATTAATTTTCTGTATTTGTATATTTAGTATTATTATTATAATCTTTATTTAAGAGCGAGTCAGAGTTATATGCTGTGGATAGGTACCGTTATCTTATAAAGATCGAAGGGCAGGATACAGGAACGGGTAGAGAGCGATTAAGAATAAAATAAAGTCGACAGCATATTCACACAAAAATTCTGTTTTCTTAAATATGTGATAGGTAAATTACTGTTATTATTTATATATTTATTTTATGTTATTAAAATTGCATAGTTTTGTTCTTAAATACAGCAATAAGTCAAGGCGAGATATTTGATATCCGCATTTCTTCTTTTACAATTTTACGATATTCATAGGTAAAACCCATCCGGGATATTTATTATTACAATACCAAATAACGCCTTGGATTTCCAGATATAATTAAGTAAAGAAGGTTCAAATAGAAATATACTAACTACTTTTTCATTTCAAATCTATTTAAATAATAAAAAAGCTTTATATATAACCTTTAGGTCGAAGCAGGTTTCAAACATTTTCGCATAAGTTTCCGTGTTTTCCGCGTACAAAGCAAATAGGTCGCATAAATCGTTCGTGTTCATGCAACTGATACAACCTACAAACTCCTCGTCCTCCATTTTACTTGATTTGTTTACTTTATTATAAAAATCAAACGCATCGAAGGAGGCGTGCCATGTTATAAAATAATTTCAATTTGTATTCCATTTAGCAATCAAATTCGAAAAAAAATATTTGACGATCGCGCGCTTTAGTGATGTAGTTAATATTTGTGTCTATCATAACTTAGTCGATCGATTTTTATTTTGTCGGTATATATGTATTTTATCTTTATAATATTAGTGTAGATAACATTTACAATATATTTACATTATTACTTGTTTTATTGTTTGGTATTTCTTTTACTATGTTCTATGCGTTTTATTTATTTCATTATACAAAAAATTTGATTTACTATTAAATAAAGTCATTAAACATTTGTTAAGAAGATGGAAAGTACATACAAAACACGGTCACTGAAAGATTTTGTATTTATACTTTTATATTATGCAAAGTACGCACTGAATACAATAACAACATGTTGTCTTGAAGGATAACAAGATACCGCAATTAAAAGGCCACTGACAGAAACCCCACGCGCAGGCCAATGTGCTTATAATAGCGAGGATATAAATAAACTAAATTTACATACGACGGGCTGGTGACAAAAAATAACAAAATAAATAAGTAACTTGAGTATAAAAATGCATTCTCTGTTCTCTCACTCTCATGATCCGATGGGACGGCAACCCGATACGACCGGAGAGAGATAAGACGCAGGACCAAAAGCTTTACGTACTTTCCGAGTCACGGGGTGTAGGACTCAACGTGTGTTGACAACCTTGCGCCATCATATCTTCCAAGCACAGCAGGGTGTGCCGGCGCTACTGCTGCAACCGTGGAAGCCCTTAAACGGCGCAAATACTGAAGTCGGTAATTACGTTTTGGCGCCGTTTGAGGTGCAAACGCTCATGGGGTCCAAGCGTTTGATTGACATATCGCGTGATCAGCCAGCTGATCTTTTTTTGGCTCAAAGGATCATGCCACGTAAAATCGCAATGCTACCAGCCTAACAGTTGACAGCGATGATGAAAAATAAAAGTGGCCGAAATAAATAATAACATTTGAATATATTGGGACACAATTTCGTGTGTCAGCATGTTAATGTTGTAGATAGACATAAAATGTTGTAGTAAAATAATAAATTAAGAGGAAACATTAAGGGCGAGAGAATTGAAAAATAGGTATCTGTAAAATGTATTGCTGTCGCGCAGTGGGGTGAATCCCACTATTTCCATTATGTATTTCCATTGATGGAAATACTGGGACAGAGTCTCCCACTATTTCCATTGCGGGCGGCGCGGCGATTAAAAAACGCTGCATTGCCTCTTATGACGGCGTGCACATGGTAACTATATTTACATTTTCGTCAACTACCAGTACCTTATGAACAGATTAGGTGGAATAAGGTTTTACTACCGTTTTTCTTTCCGGGTACTAGCGGTTTTTTGCCGCAATGGAAATAATGGGATATAATTTGTATAAAACGCTTGTCCCACTTTTTCCATTTTGCATTTCCAATTTCCATGGAAATAGTGGGATACACCCGCGCAGTGCCAGCAGAGCGCGATAGAGACAACTGCAGCTTGGACCGAAAATACCTATTAAAAGTTCACAAAATCAACGTTTTGTAGTCCCCTGATTCCCTCTCCAAAACTTGACCGATTTAACTACTTTTTACATTAAAAATTAAAGAAAAGCTTTGGCCATGTTCCTATGTTTTCATTTTTTTATATAATCTAGTCAAATTAGTTTTCTGGATGTTTGAAAACAGCAAAATTCTGGCCAATTTTTGAGGTTTTGAAGGCTCATGACTCTTTTAATAAATAATTTATGCAAAAAAGGAAAACATAAGGACATGCCAATAGAGGCCATATTTTGGAAAATTATTGCTTAACCGGCATTATCCAGGGAGGAAACAGGGTACTACGTTTGTATGGGAAAACGGCCCTTGTGTTTCCTCCACGGTTTTCTGTACGGGATGTGAAATAAATAGTAGATATTTTATTATCGTCCTTATTCGTCATTACCTATAAATAACACTAGATGTGCCCGCAGTTTCACCCGCGTTTATAATTACTGCACCGCCCCCGTGGGTCGTAGCGTGATGTTATGTAGCCTATAAGCTTATTTTTTTTAGAGATCTTTTGCCAATGGGTATATTAGTCTCCTTAAGACAGAATGGCTTTATAAGTCAAGAATTTTAATAAGCTATATAACATTCCTCGATAAATAGGCTATACAACATTAAAATATTTTTCAAATCGAACCAGTAGTTCTTGAGATTAGCGCGTTCAAACAAACAAACTCTTCTGCTTTATAATATTAGCATAGATTACGAAACAATACGAATGCCAAACAGTTATACATTTAAATATTAATAATAATAATTTTATTGAAAACCTTGTTACATTTTCACAATAATTATACGATAATGACTACAGTAGTATAAACTGTGTCGTAGCCATTAACCGGTCGTATACCGCCGGCTCGCATACCAGCCGGCAGATTTGTACCCGTCGTAGGCCGGTGGCTCGCATGCGAGCCACCAAATTGGCGCCAAAACGCCGCGTGCCGCCTTCGCTTAAGCGACGGCGTTTTGGCGCCAATTTGGTATACGACCGGTTAACGCTGTATATAATCTTCATATGATGCTAATTTTCGTGTGCTATTGTTGTTTGACTTTGCATACATTATATTTCTTAGATTGTGTTATCTTTATTGCCGCGTCAAACGCCAGGCGACATGTAATAGTAATAATAAGTTTATTTATTTAAGTGTAAATTAATGAAAACTACTCAGTTAATTTACCTATAAGAATTATTAATCTGAAAAACTAGAAATTATAACTCTGCATTCAATTTATTTATACAAAATTCGTAATGACTATAATTATAATTCACTACCTTATCGCCATACATATAAACGAGTACAATTGTATAAATTGGTGTTGACTGTTGGTATATTTTTGACAAAGAATGTATGCTGTTGCCAAATGCTTCATCTGCCCATGATTTAGTGGTAATCTATGCATTAAATATTTATTTCAGTACACAGGTTGCAGATAATGAAAGTATGCAATCCTGTTTATGGAGTGATAGGGACTAAATAAGTGACAATTGAGATATTATGTGCGAAATGATACAATGTAATGTAAACAGTAGAACACACACTTACTTGGCATGATAGTATGTTGACTTTTTGACAGTTCGAATAGTATACACAGTAATATTATTTACATTTGACCATAAGAAATCACTGCATCTATTTTCACATTGCACCGCTCATCCAACTGATAGTAAATATGTCAAAGTTAAAGATATTTAGATGTTTGCTAAGTAAATATAATAAGTAAGTACAGATTTTAATTAAATTTAGCACACAGACAGACTTAGTTGTCGATCAAGCCATAAAGTCACCTTTATTCTGGTTATGTGTTCCTGACTCTCTTTATTTTTGCAGTTAGGGCTGAAGCTATTAATAAATAACGCTACCCAAGTGATGTAAGTTAGAGTAAGATATTTATTTTTTAATACTTTACTTTAAATATATTTGCGCGCTTGTTTAAAAATGTTAAATTCTACTCAGTTCTTTATAATAGGCATTAGTTTTTTCACATATTATCATAATTATAATAAGATTTGAAAAATGGGACTTTGTACACAGGCAAGTGGTGGTGGCGCTATGGTCGATTAACACCACCTACCGAAAAGGCAGAACGGCGTCGGTCGGACCAGCTAGTTTTTATAGACATCTATTATTAATTGACTGTGATTTTAATATTATGAATGAAAATTAATGGAATTTAGAACTACTATACTAGCAACACAAGTCAGCTGGTCGAACGTAGCGAACGTCACTTTTATTATGACAGTATCAACAAACTGTTGATAAAAATAATATCTATTGCACTCCATTGTGTTGTGTTAGTTGCGTCGCGATAACTCGTGTACTTCGCACTTCTTGTGCGAAGTTATTTCTAATTCGTCATATGCGTTCATTTTCTTAGTTGAACATAGAATATGTAGTGATAATATTTAAAATTCTAACACGTATTACAGTGCGCGTAATTTTGCTTTAGAAAGTTTTAAAACCAGTTTAGAGATAAAAATATGATGCGCTCGCCGTTCATTGACCTTTAATTAACATAAGAATGTTTGGTAAAAACAAAATTTAAAACATTATCTGTGCTTTCAAAAATAAATTGAAAATAAGAAAGTGCTTTTTTAAATATGAAGATGAAGATAGACAAAGGACTTTTGCCTATAAAGGCTCACTTTTTCTTTTTTTTCGCTGGTAAGTATTTTTTTAAGTATGGCTGCTATTTTCTTTTTAATTTTATTTATATTATACTTATTATGAAAAATATTTTATCACATCTTTAATGCTGTATTACGATATGCTATTACATAATTTTAATATTATACTGCATGTTACAGTACTTATATAAATATTTTATACATGAGAGTTCTAGTTTTAATGTTTACTGACCTCATTTGTAATTACTTTAGATATATCATTTCTCTTTGTTTGTAACAAACTAATGAGCTGTCTATTTACTTGCTTTTATTATTATACTGCAAACTGCATATTATCTATATACACTTAAATAAAAAATACTTCTAAATCTTATGCTTACATTAAACTCAAGCCTTTTAAATAGTTAATAATGATATTTATGTAAGCAGTTATTTAAATCTCAGATATTTTTCTACCATATGTATTCAAATAGGTGTGTGAAATTCTTCAGGCAATACTGTAACTTTTAACTGATATATAATAAATTCTTATGCTACAAACAGACATATGTGAATGTGGGTCTTCGCATGCATAATGTAAGCCTAATCAGCCAATAAAAAAAATTGCTGATAAATTATTTGTGGCGGGAATATGGTTACTAAATTCTTTGCATAGATGTCTGATTGGTTGTTATTGCATCTAAAACTAAACTGTTGAGTGGATTTGGGTGAAAGTCTGGAAAATAGACCATATCCTAGATTAACATATAATTATGTTAAAGTATTCTAAAGTAACCTTCTTGAGATTTCTTACATGGGTACAGAAGGTTAGGCACAAGCTAGACCATAATAGAAAATTAAAATACCTTATCAATCTCAAGTCCAAATTCCATGGCCGTTATCGCTTCAGCAATGGCTCTAATTAATTAATTATTATTCAATAACTCATCATTAATAATATTTATATATAATTGAATATTATATTTTAATTGCGATGACCATGTAAAATATTTCTAATTATGTATTTTTATATTATTACATATTTACTATAGGAATATATTAACTAGATATCTTGTAACATGCATTAGAGTGCAATCTCTCTGACTGGCTTAGTCTGAAGCATTTTCTTACTACAATATCATATTATTCTTAGTACAATAATAATAATTACTTTATTGTTCTGTGTTGCTGCATTGCTGTATTGGGTCTGTTACCTGTAATGTGCTGGAAAAATATTAATATTCAAAGTAACAAACACATACTTACAAGCACATGCACAGCAATGGTGTAGAAAAACATAATGAGGGAATTTACATGTATGAGAGTTCTACATAATGTTCTCAAAGACATGCAAAGTCTGCCAGCCCACGCTGGGCCAGCATGGTGGACTATGGCTTCACCCTTCTTACACTGAGAAGAGTCCTGTGCCCAGCAGTGGGATAGTTTAATACATAGCTGGTATTATACATATATAAGCTCATGTTTTATGCAATCTAATTAAGACTGCGTCGAGCGTAAGACAGATAATGACAGAGCTCGTGCGGCGCATATTCAAAACGGCGCGCGGCTGCCATAGTCAAATTGTATGTTGGTTTTGAAGTGCTTTTTTGATAAATATGTATCTTTATTGTCAACCAATAACTTAAATATTTGGGACGGACAAATTGTAATATAACTATTTATGTTTCGTTTAAGCTGTAAAATAGGATAGATTTCTACTGTTATAATCTAAAACTCACGAAATACGAGCTTACGTTTTTGCACTCTTCGTGCACATTTACGTAATTTTGTAGGCGAAAATATTAATTATTTTAAGTTTTTTACACGGAGTAATTGTAAACACATTCATTGTTATAGTAAATGTATATTTTATATTTGTATTAAACAAAAAGTGTTGAGTTTATTCACTTAACTGTGACCGTCTGTTTTGGCACATTTCGCTCGGCGCAGTCTTAAGTTGCTTCCTTTATGTAGTACATATTAATTCAATAGACTAAGTTAAATAAATAAATAATTTGACAAATCTTTATACACCCTGTCTTAGACTGCCTCGATAGCGCAAAGGTAGTGAATGAGACTGCTGTGCAAAGAGGTCTTGAGACCGAATACTAACTCGACCTCACAAAAAAATATTGGGTTTACTCTCAAGACGTTCCTAATAGCAGCCCGGAGTAAAGAAGTTGGCGGTGTTAAACACCCCAGTGTCTCGGAAAGCACGTAAAGCCGTTGTTACTGCGCCTGATCTCTCTCCGCTCGTGTCGGTGATGTCCCATCGGACTGTGAGAGTGAGGAAACAGAGAGTGCACTTGTGTTTGCGCACACACTTGTGCAGTATAATATCTCCTGCGCAGATGGCCAGCCGTTAAGACTGGCTGCCGTGACCGAAATTACTCCTTAGGTACTTATCTGATATTAAACAGTTAAAGTGAACGTAATTACTAATGGGTGACGAGAAATGAATGTTAGATGTAGAATACACTTTTAGATATTCCTATTTGATAAAGAAACAACTAATTATAAAATCAATTAATTACTTTCAGACTTTAATTACGCTCATAGCTACTTGTACTCAGTGATCGTTAAACGAGGTTAAGCAACGTTGTCTATAGATGGGTGACCGCTTGGGCACGCCACGATCGTGGCGGTAAGTCCCGTGTTTGAGGAGTGGCTGGAGAGGCGCCATGGCGCCCTCACCTTCCGGCTGACACAGGTAATGACTGGCCACGGTTGTTTTGGCCAGTTCCTGTGTCGTATACGCCGGCAAGAGACGCCCGGTTGTCACCACTGCGGCGACTGCCGCGACGTAGTTGAGGACACGGCGCTGCACACTTTGGCGGTTTGCCCCGCCTGGGCATCGCAGCGCCGTGAGTTGATCGCGGCAGTCGGATTGGTTGCCCTCTCGCTCCCGGCCGTAGTTCAGTCTATGGTCCGGAGTGAGAGGTCGTGGAACGCCGTCGCCTCCTTTTGTGAGGAAGTCATTTCCATCAAGGAGGCGGCGGAGCGGGAGAGGGAGCGTTTGAACCCTCTCCCCAACCGCAGAGCCGGGCGCCGGAGGGCGCGAGACGACCTCCAGCCACCCTGAGGTTTGACCTGGGGGTGGCGGGCTTTGTGGGCCTGCCCGCCATCCGTTCAGCACCAGGTCTGAGAGGCGGCGTGCGTGTTCCCACGCGCGCATCTGTTGTTTCGAGTCCGTCTCCCCTCTAGGGGGGACAGTAGGGAGTGGTAGAAGTGCCTTTGGGTAGATCTTTCGTGTAGTGGCCTGCCGTTTCATACGGCGGGACGAAACCTCGGCGGGGTCGCGACCGCATGCGAAAGTGATTCGCGCGGCCCCGTCGATAGTGGTTTTGTCGAGGAACACCGTGGTAGGTTTAGTCGGTATTCCGGGAGGTACTTTATCATCTTTAACATCTTCTTTTACCCCGGCGAGTCCGACATAACCCCTCCGCCCGCCCCCGCGGAGGGGTATGCGTAATGCATTCCCCCAAGTTAAAAAAAAAAACCGCTTATTGGTATTTTATCTGAGCGTCTTCGTGCTTCGGAGGGCACGTAAGGTCGGTCCCGGTTGTTGTCAAATTGACAGCAGTCGTTAAGCCATGTCAGGGCCTGCTGCTTGAACAACTCTTTACAACAGGTTGGCCACTAACCACACGAAAAGAAAGATAACTTCAGACTATATACTAGATTTTGCCCGCGGCTTCGTTCGCGTTAATGCATATTTTGTTAGTAAGTTACAACTTTTCCTGGATGAAAGGTACCCTATGTCGTTTTCTGTATCTCTGACAACGTGTATGCGAAATTACATGACGATCGGTCGAGTAGTTGAGGCGTTAAACCGTAATAAACTATTATTTCGCATTTATGAATTTAGTAAGTATTACACAAGTCAACAGCAGCGATAGCCTAGTGGGAAACCGTTGGACTGCCACGCAGAGGTCTCGAGTTCGAACCCAAGGCGCGCATCTCTGACTTTTCGAAGTTATGTGCGTATTAAATAGTTAATTATCGCTCGCTTTAACGGTGAAGGAAAACATCGTGAGAAAACATGTCTGAGAGTTCTCCATAATGTTCTCGAAGATATGTGAAGTATGCCAAACCGCACGAGCGAGGCTCTACGATACTATGTAAAATCCGTGGAAATATTTTATGTACCACAACAATCTATCATCTATATATTATCTTACGGAACGTGCACATTATCAACAAAGTACTCGAACGATAAGTACATTGCATCAATAAGACGAAAGATATTACAGTTAATATGATAAAATTGTAGACACATGTGCAAGAGCCCTTTTCTTAACGCTTTCACTGAAACACGTTATTATTAATTATAATAATATCAGCCCTGTATTAAACTTTCCCACTGCTGGGCACGGGCCTCTTCTCAGTGTGAGAAGGGTTAGGGCATAGTCCATCACGCTGGCACAGTGCGGGTTGGCAGACTTCACATATCTTTGAGAATATTATGTAGAACTTTTAAACATGTGGGTTTCCTCATGATGTTTTCCTTCACCGTTAAAGCAAAATTGTGATAAGGATATTATTCAGTCATAGACTATAGAAGATAAAAACGTTTGGAATTGAACTGGTCACATTCACAGGCTATTTCAAACATATTATTAAAGTAAAATATTGTAATGATAATTCATTGGCGATTGAAAAGCGTAGCCATGAGTTCACACACGCACTCTTCGAACTGCCTTTTTTCCCAACAAATTCTTCTTTACTTTATTATAGACTAGTAGTTTACCCGCGGTTTCACCCGCGTAAGTCCCGTTCCCGTGTGAATATCGGGTTTCACCCCTTTCACCCCCTTGAGGGTGGAATTTCCAAAAATCCTCTCTTAGTGCTCCCCTACACTCTCCAAGGAACATACATGCCAAATGTTACTCATCATACTCCACCGTCCGCGCAATTTTCGTAAAAAAGGGTACAATGTTTTTGCTTCACGTATTAATATATAGATAAAAATTCACTATCCCAATTTTGTGTCCGTTAAATTAAAAAACTAGTTGATGGATTGACTAGAAATTTTTACACAACGTTGCATTTCTATATAAAAGTGTTTTGAAATACTTGTTATCCCGAATTTCCAACGGGAACGAAAAATTTAAAGTGTTAAACTGAACCACAGCAAAGCGAGGCTAGAATTAGAAAGTTGAAATTTTATTTGTGATCGGATTTAGTACTAACGGATGTGACGTACTAAGGTCTGTGGCATTGGACCCTCAACGTTGACATTGTCAAGGACCCCTAACGTCGAGTGCCGGTCCCAAGCTGCGTTTATTATATAATTTCAGTTGAGAGCCACTCGATCAAGTCCCATTTAAATGTCTGACACGCTGAAAACAGTGTGAGTTTTATTTACATCATACAGGATTTATTTATTTATTTATTAACGCAGTGACAGTCGTTGTCCCGTCAATCAATACAAAAATACATTTCACATAATTAAATTCAATATAAAAGGTAAATTTTTCGAATTGAAAAATCTTTTTAGTGTTGGATAGCCCATTTATCAAGAAAGGCTATAGGCTATATAACATCACGCTACGACCAATAGGAGCGCAGCAGCAATGAAAAATGTTGCAAAAACGGGGAAAATTCTCTTATGTGAAGCAGACAAAGTTGCGCGGGTCAGCTAGTATCTAGATATATACATTTTGTGAGTGGCTATCGAAAAGGTTTGCACCAAATACATTTCATAGGAGAATTATAACGAACAGTAAAAAACATAATAAGAAATTATGAACTTACAAATTAGTAATAATAAAATAAGACATAATAAATTTTAGGGTTAATCTATGGTCTACCATTTCTTTTTTAAAAGGCTTTGCTTGTTCTCGTATGCGTATCTTTACTCAAACTTTCTTAAAAAGACAAATTCTCGCACTAGGATTAATTTTTTAACAGTGGGAGAGCCACGCTTCAGCACTAATGGACCGGCTCGACCGGAGTGATACCACGACCTCACAGAAAACCGGCGTGAAATAGCGTTTGGGTTGTGTTCCGTTTAGTGAGCGAGGGTACCGGGGACCCAACCATCTCCGCCTTCTGGTGGAAGCAAATTTAAATGGAACGCAACGCACTCGTGACTCCTCTGGTGTTGCGGGTGTCCATGGGCGGCGGTAATCGCTTACCATCAGGCGATCCGTCTGCTCATACGCGTCCCATAACAAAAAAAAAAAAACTTGTCGCTTTACATTCAACCATCGGATACAGATAACATCCAGATTAGGGTAAAAGCACTAGTGGATCACAAATATTTTTGTCCCAGTTGGGATTCGAACCCATAACACTCGGCGCAGTGACAGACCAGCAGAGGCGAGCACTTAAACCGCGCCGTCCGTGCAGTATGTCTATGCATTACTGCCGAAAATCTCAGAGTTCAATATTTTTATCACGTGGCCTTGAGGTCAGAGGTCAAGGTCATAGTCATTTCGGGGTATATCGACTATGCTGAGTCGAATGGCGTTGACCGCGAGTCTCTAGCTCTTACGGTTCTTGAGTTGAAAGTTGTATAACAGACAGACGGACGGACGGACAAAGCTGTTGTATAACCGTAAAAATAAAACTTTCGCCACAAAAATTAAATAAAATATATTAACAATAATTTAAAAAGCAGGAAATATTGTATTTAAAATGGAAATTCAAACTTAGCCTAGTATGGTATCATCGCGAGATGACCTCTAGCCACCCTGAGGTTTGACCTGGGGGTGGTGGGCTGCGTGGGCCTGCTCGCCACCCGATCATCACCAGGTCCGAGAGGCGGCGTGCGTGTTCCCACGTGCGCCTCTGTATCGTGTCTTTGTCCCTCCCAGGGGGACGGTGGAGGAAGTATTTCTGTGTAGTGGCCTGCCGTTTTACACGGCGGGCCGAAACCACGGCGGGGTCGCGATTGCATGTGAAAGCGATTCGTGCGGCCTCGCCGTCTATGGTTATGTCGAGGAACACCGTGGTAGGTTTAGTCGGTATTACCGGGGTATCTTATCCCCGGTGAGCCCAACATAACCTCTCCGTCGCCCCGAGGAGAGATATGCGTCAAAGCATTAACCCACGTAAAAAAAAAACTACGTATGGTATCATAATTACCGAAGCCTGGAACCCAGGTATACAGTGTTATTTTTAAAAATCTAAACAAGTTGTCACCAATTATTAAATAATTAATTACCGCTCGCTTTAACAGTGAAGGAAAACATGGTGGAAACCTCCATGTCAAAGAGTATTGCATAATGTTCTAGAAGATATGTGTTGTCTGCCAATACCCACTGGGCCAGCGTAGTGCATTATGGCCTGAACCTTCTCACACTGAGAAAAGGCCCGTGCTTAGTAGTGGGACAGTTTAATACAGGGCTGATATTATTAACGTGGTTATAAAACTCTTGTAAGTTTTATGAATATGGCCGCTGATACATAGTGCAACAGATGACAAAGGGGGGTTTACGAAGGAGGAGAGGGGGCAGGGGACAATCATAACTTTTAATTAACTATACAATAGTGAAGTTATTAATAGTTACAGTGAGAACGAATTTATTTATAGAACGACACGTCGCACTCTTAATAAAACAGCGACTTATCTGAGTATTATGGATTAAGCAAATTTAAACTCTGTTGCAATTACTTGACACGTGTATAATAATAGAATTTATGGTCACACAATTAAAGTTCAAATTGCCTTACCTGTTCAAACAGCGTCTTAACACAAAATTTGAAAAAATTCGAGTTAAGACGCTGTTTTATTAAGAGTGCGAGTCGTGTATAATATAATTATATAATATAATATATTTTATACAACGTTGTCATAATTATCACATTTTTATAATCGTGAACTAATATTATAAATGCGAATGTGAGTTTGTTTGTTACGCTTTCACGCCTTAACTACTCGACCGATCATCATGAAATTTCGCATACACGTTGTCAGGGGAACAGAAAAGGACAGGTACCTAGCATCAAGAAAATGTACTGTTCTCGAGGGAAAGTTATTTACATTATACACTAGCGACCCGCCCAGGCTGCGCTCGGGTGGTTACCTTAACAAATTATAAAAACTAAATAAATAAATAAACAAATTATACATCTAAACTTTCCTCATGAATCACTCTGTCTATTGGTGAAGACCGCATGAAAATCCGTTCAGTAGTTTTTGAGTTTATCGCGAACACACAGGCAGACGCGGCGGTGGACTTTATTTTCTATATCTTTGTTTCACGAGAAAATTGTGAAGAACAGCGTGCGATAATTAACTATTTAATACGCACATAACTTCGACAAGTCAGAGAAGCGCACCTTGGGGTCGAACTCGAGACCTCTGCATGCCAGTCCAACTGTTTCCAACTAGGCTATCGCCACTTTCGGGCACTGAACCCTGAAAATATTGTTTCTTTCTGTGGCTTGGAGCAACACCTGGTGCGGTAGTCCACGAGCTATGTGTGCGCCATATGTTTTACACTGAGGCCCGGTATCCACCAAAGCAGAGACGAGAGGAGAAGAGCTGCAAAGCTGACAGGGTATTTCAACCAAAGCGGAGAGAAGATGCGAGCTGTGTGTAGCAGAGATGTGAGCTGTGAGAGCTCGAAACCAGTCAATCAAATGACGCTTTCGAGTGGCGCGGGGAGAAGGCAGCGAAGAACGGGGCGCGTGACAGTGGGCGCCGCCCGGCCCTCCGGCTATAAACATCTCCGTTCAGCCGCACCGGTTGCACGCTCGCGGCACAAAATTCTACAGAAGAATGAGATATTTTCTCTCCTCTTCGTTTAATCCATTTCCACCGAAGCTTAGCGGAGATGTGGAAATAACGAAATCTGATTGGTTTATTCAAAACACATCTCTCGTCTCCTTTGGTTCTAGGCCTTAGACTAGTCTAATAGTCTTATGAGAGTGCTATAAAACATCACCGACTAATCTTTAGACTAACAACGACTATGCGACTTTGTTTAATTGTTAATAGGTATCATAAAATTCAGCGTCATGCCTTATCTAAGCGTTTACATTGTAAACTTAACTATAATTGTCGCTATTACTCTTTCCTTATATTAAAACTAGTTTTTGACCGCGGCTTCGCTCGCATAAATGTAGATTACTGGGTTAGTTTAGTAACAATACTTTTTAGAATTCGAAAAATCTCTTATACAACAGCTTTGTCCGTCGGTCTGTCTGTTATACAACTTTCAACTAACGAACCGTAAGAGCTAGAGGCTCGCGGTCAACGCCATTCGACTCAGCATAGTCGATACACCCTCGAAATGACTAAGACCTTTGACCTCTGACCTCTGACCTGGTCACGTGGTATCACGTGACCTTTGCATATTCCTTGAACCATTTTTTCGAACTCTGAGATTTACGGCAATTCATTGCCGATTCTCACTTGTTCTAGATGAAAGGTACCTTACGTCCTTTTCTGTACCCCAGACAACGTGTATGCGAAATTTCATGATGATCGGTCGAGTAGTTAAGGCGTGAAAGCGTAACAAACAAACAAACTCACATTCGCATTTATAATATTAGTTTGGATTAATTGCGTCGATGGTAGCGGTAGTGAATAGACTGCTGCGCATGACGTCTTGGGTTTGATTCCCGGGCAGGGTGCGAATGCAACTGCGCAATTGTAAATGAATGCACGGCAAGCTATGTGGTTTAAGTGGTTTCGTCACCAATGCCGCTGCGCCGAGGGTTGTGGGTTCGATTTTCACACGGGTCAAATATTTGTGTGATCCACAAATGGTTGTTCCGAGTCTTGGTGCTTTGGTGTCCGTTGTTGGAAAGTTTGTAAAATTTTCCGATTTTTGCTATTATAATTATAATTTTTCTTGCTGAAAAGCAACCGAAACGTCGGGGCAAGTGTAAAATTAAATTAAATCTAAATAGTTTTAATAATAATTTAATTAACTTAAAAATTTGTAAAGTTTAATAATGGTAGTAGTAGTGTAACAGTTTTCAAAATTTTGTAATAAAGTGTCAAATAAACAACGCGATAAAATCCGTGTATAGGAAGTAGTTTAATTTCAAAAAAAATTATTTGATATCGCTTTTGTCGGCCTCGATGGCGTAATGGTTATTGAAACCGACTGCCACGCCTGAGGTCGCGGGTTCGATTCCCGCACAAGTCAAACATTTGTGTGCATGAACATGGATGTTTGTCTTGGTCTGGGTGTTTCTATGTATAAAATGTATGTATTTACAAAAAATATACTTATATATGTATGTTTATCCATTGTCTAGTACCCATAGTACAAGCTCTGCTTAGTTTGGGCTAGATGGTGTTGTGTGTATGTGGTAGAATATTATCTTTTTTTCTGCTATTGTAGCAAATTTTCTTTAAAATGTATACCCACAATATTCAGATTTTGTGACCATTACAGGTTTATATTGCACCTTTAGATAGATAAAAGTAAGTTATAAATAAGTTAAGCGTTGTAGTTCGTGAGGAAACCTGTCATGTCTGAGAGTTCTACATAAAGTTCTCGAAGATATGTGAAGTCTGCCAACCCGCACTGGGCCAGCGTGGTGGACTATGGTCTTCTCACACTGAGAAGAGGCCCGTGCCCAGCAGTGGGACAGTCTCATACAGGGCTGATATCATTATGTTATTACGCTAAAGTATAAACTGAAGACAATTCTTCTCTCTTAGCCTTTATTATTCCCAAGTCACTTGGGGTCGGCTTTTCTGGTCTAACCGGATTTGATTGGATATCAGTTTTTACACGGAGCGGCTGCCACCTGACCTCCGCAACCCGAAGGCTAACGATACCCTAAGGCTAGAACAGTGTCAGGATATTAGAGGGTTACTGACTTTCCCAATAACGACTGCCATAGATGTTCATGGCAGCCGGGACCAACGGCTTAACGTGATCTCCGAGGCACGGAGCAGGCGATAATTGTCAATCAATACGCACATAATTTCGAAAAGTCATATAACACAAAAAGTCATGTAGACAATATTAGGAATAATTCTTATTGAAGTAGTTAGAACTTATTAGTACTTACTTAGATATCTTGAGCTAAACCATGTTTGATCTTGTTTGACTTACAAAACCCACTTATATTTCCGTTAATACCACAATATGTCGTATATTGTCATAATATTATCTACAACTGCTATAACATGTTATCAAACATTTATAACAGCTGTACTTATAGCAGTGTTATAAAATCTTATCTGCTATTCACGTGAGCGAAGGTGATTTCCGCTCATGCGTAAATCTGTTCAATAAAACGCTTATTGCGTTAGTAGTTTTGAATAAATGGCGTGGTTGTAAAATAACAAAATTTTTATGATAAACTGTCTAGTGGTTAAGGCTTGAACGCGTAACAAGCAAACTAACATTCGCATTTATAAGTTAGGATTTAGATTATTTTAGACGAAATATCCTAGGAAATGCATACCGGGATGAAAAGAGTCCTGGTATCAATTCAGGTAATAAATGCGAGCCTATTAGCACGTACCATTACCAGTTCAAAATTAATTGCTGGTTTGGGCATGTAGAAAGAATGGATGAGAAAAGACTGACTAAGAAAGTTTATAAGGCTAGTGTGAATGGAACAGTCGCAAGAGGAAGACCTAGGAAAACTTTTCTTGATCAGATCGAAGACGTTCTGGACAAAGAGCAGGTTTTCTTCTTCTTTTCGTGTGGTTAGTGGCCAACCTATTGCCAAGAGTTGTTTAAGCCGCCCGTAGGCCTCTGACGACTGCTGTCAATTTGACAACAACCGGGACCGATTTTTCACGTGCCCGCCGAAGCACGGAGACTCTCAGATGAAATACCACTAAGCGGTCACCCATCTATAGACTGACCGCACCCAACGTTGCTTAACCTCGCTAATCGCTTACCGATCAGTGAGTGCAACTGGCTATGAGGTTAAAAGCACCTTAAAACAGCGAACGTGTATGAGGAATGTGATGAAAGTGAATGAAGCCAGAGAAGTGTGTCAGGATCGTAGCAAATGGAAATCCGTAGTCTCTGCCTACCCCTCTGGGAAACAGGAAATTTCCTCATACACGCCCGTCGGTTCAAGGTGCTCTTAACCTGGCCTTTGTCCAGAACGCCTCCGATCTGATCAAGAAACGTTCGCCTAGGTCTTCCTCTTGCGACTACTCCATTCACACTAGCCTTATAAACTTTCTTAGTCAGTCTTTCCTCGTCCATTCTTTCTACATGCCCAAACCAGCTTAACATACCCTTTTCTATTCTTGTCACTATATCCACTTTCATGCCGCATCTCTCTCTAATCACACTATTCCTTATTCTATCTTTCAGAGTCACACCACATATATTTCTCAGCGCTCTCATTTCTACAGCATTTATTCTACTCTCATGCTTTTTTTGCCATACCCAACTTTCACTTCCATACCTACATACGTGTGGGCACTAATAGTCCTCTATGAACAGCCAAACATGCCTTTTCGGCAACATTTCGACTGTTCATAAAAGCGCGTAGAGCTCCATTCACTTTGTTGCCCGCAATCGTTCTCCTTTCAATATCTCCCTCATGTTTACCATCCCTTGTAAACAAAGTACCCAAATATACAAACTCTATAATAATAATAATAATAATAATAATCTTTATTTGCCATTAGAGTTTACAAAATAAAACATATCGGTCCCCCACACTAGGCATGGCCTGTCCTGTGGGGAAATTAAACGATTTACATTTGAAAACAGCAAAGACAGAATACAAAACAACAGTACAAAATTAATGTGCAATAAATTTCTAAAACTTAAAGAATAAAAGTAAGGTTAACAAAATTTTTATTGTGGATAAGAAATGTGCATGCGTGTGTGTATGTGTGCGTGTTGTGTATGATTGTGTGTGTGTGTGTGTGTGTGTGTAAATGGTACGATACCGCATCCTCATTTAATGACCTTTAGCACGGCTTCAGTATCAGAGTAACTCCACTTCAATAGGGTAGTCGTGACCAGCGCTTTGATTTCCTTGACAGAACGGTCTTTAAAGTTACAAATCTTAGAGATTTTGTTATAAATGAAAGGGTACAGAAAGCTTCCGAAACGGTGTGCAAAAGAAGTAGCAGTGCGAATTTTGGGTAATTTGGGTACACGTTTTTTGGATAGTTCGTTGTATTCGTCGGAGTCTATCACAGTTTTATGGACAGCGGTCACTACCCTAACAATATACAATTTCCTGACGCTCTCGCGCTCTCTAGAAAATGAAGTATGGGAAAATACTTTATTTTATCTATGTTGACTTTTACAGGTTTTATTTAATTGTTTACTTAAAGCAACGCTATACATATTGCCTAAATTGAATAAAAACAATTGTTTACCTACATATCTTAATATAGACATATATTGTAAAGATCCGGTTACGACGTTACTTGATAATAAATATTTGTTAGATGTCACTAGCATCAACAAAAATATGGTAACAAAAGGCAGGTTAAATAAATAATATTTTTTACCCAAGATATTAAATATCTTCAATCAAAATAAAGATGTCAACTGTAGAAGTCTATTAGGCTCACTACACACTTGTGTTCATATAGCGGGAAGATTAAATCAGAGGTGGTATTCTGGATAAATGTTTATTGACACTCACACGGTAACATTCACTCTTAAACTAATTTAATTATACTGCGCGGGATGTATGCGCATCCTGACTCAGAGGCGGGCACGGAACGACTAACTAGCCCACTCATGAGAAGTGCCTCGTAAGATATTTGCGGCGTCACCCTATCGCTACAGCAACCCTTGATACGTGAGCCTATGTATGTTTTTTATAGAAATTAATTACTTGAATCGAATGGGCTGACTCGACCGGTGTGATACCACGGCCTTAGAGAAAACCGGTGTGAAATAGCGCTTGCGTCGTTTCGTCGAGTGATTGAGGGTACCGGGGGCTCAACCCTTGCCTCTCCTGGGGGTGGGGAGAAATTTAAATAGCTGGCAACGCATTTTTGACTGCTCTGGTGTTGCAGGTGTCCATGGGCGGCGGTAATCGTGTTTATCAATTTGAGTCACGCCAGTTTCCGGGTTAGGTAGAAACAACGGGGATTCCCCTGGTTCCATCATAATTATTCAACTACACGGATGGAATGTGGTTTAAGTGGTCGTCTCGCCTCTGCTACTGAGCCCAGTGTTGTGGGTTCAAATCCCAGACGGGACAAAACATTGTGTGATCCACAAATGGTTGTTCCGAGTCTGGGTGTTCTTTGTGTCCGTTGTTTGAATGTTTGCGACACAGGATTTAATCTTAGAGCGGGACTTGTCTTTTTAAAAAAGTTTAAGAGCTGATTAGATTTGAGCACAAAACAAACCTTTTATTGAAATTAAACTGCTATATACGGATTTTATCGCGTTGTTTATTTGACACTTTATTACAAAATTTTGGAAATTTTTACACTACTAAGTACTACTATTAAACTTTACTAATTTTTAAGCTAATTAAATTATTATTAAACTATTTAGATTTAATTTATTTTTACACTTTCCCCGACGTTCCCGACGACGTTCCCCGTGACCATGGCTGCTGAAAAGCAACCGAAACGTCGGGGAAAGTGTAAAAATAAATTAAATCTAAATAGTTTAATAATAATTTAATTAGCTTAAAAATTAGTAAAGTTTAATAGTAGTACTTAGTAGTGTAAAAATTTCCAAAATTTTGTAATAAAGTGTCAAATAAACAACGCGATAAAATCCGTATATAGCAGTTTAATTTCAATGAATAATATTCGCGTAAATAGAAGACAATATTATACAAACCTTTTAAAAAAATTATAGACAATAGCTAGGCCCTAAAAATTATAAAATGTGTTATTTTAGTGTCAGGATCGTAGCAAATGGAAATCCGTAGTCTCTGCCTACCCCTCTGGGAAACGGGCGTGAATTTATGTATGTATGTACATATGTGTTATTTTATTATTAGTTCATAATTATTCGTTTTTACAATTTGTTATAATTCTTTTCTGAAACGTATTTGGTGCAAACCTTTTCGATAGCCACTTACAAAATTTATATCTCAATATATTATAGTCACTAGCGACCCGCTCCGGCTTCGCACGGATAGTTAAAACCTTAACAAATTATACACGTAAACCTTCCTCATGAATCACTCTGTCTATTGATGAAAACCGCATGAAAATCCGTTTAGTAGTTTTTGAGTTTATCGCGAACAGACAGACAGACAGACGCGGTGAGGGACTTTGTTTTACAATATTTAGTGATAGTGACAATGTAACTCGTTTAAGTTTCTACTCTTCTGCTCTTTAGCTTTATTAGTGCATGCAGGCTGCCTTCAAAGGTTAAACATCCAACAAAAACTTACAATCTATTTACAGTCGTATATTGTTGCTGTGACGCGATAGCTCAGTGGGGAGACCAACAGGCTGCAATGCAGAGTGTCTCGGGTTCGAACCCACGTCGCGCACCTCTGACTTTCGGAAGATATATGACTATTCGAAATTATGTGCGTATTGATTGACAATTATCGCCTGCTCCGTGCCTCGGAGAGCACGTTAAGCCGTCGGTCCCGGCTGCCATGAACATCTATGGCAATCGTTATTGGGAAGTCAGTGCGCTATAATATTCTGACACTGGTCTAGCTTTAGGGTATCGTTAGCCTTCGGGTTGCGGAGGTCAGGTGGCAGCCGCTTCGTATAAAACTGATATCCAGTCCAATCCGGTTAGACCAGAAAAGCCGACGCCAAGTGACTTGGGAATAATAAAGGCTAGGGAGAAGATCGTTGCTGTAACCACTGACGGTCCTTAAGTTAATCTACTGTTACGTGCTGGGTTCGACGGATAAGAATGTAAACAATATTACCGACTAAAAAACGTTTTATTCAAATACACGATTAAAAATGAAACACAACAAACACTATACTACACTTTTCCACTGTAACTGCTTCAAACTCCGTAGTATTTCCGCTTCCGTTCGCTTCGATGAACACTTGACCGCTTACGATTGTAAACTGACTCGGCAAACGCTGGCCTTCCCATTTATACGCGTTTAAAGCGTTTTCTAGTAACGCCATACCCGGTATGTAAACAGTACGAATATTCGAGAATGTGCCAGCGTTCTCTCTACGCTTCGCTTATCGACGACTACGTAGTTCCGTAAGATGTCAATAGATGGCGGTGTAAAAAATTATTAGACGGAACTGCCAAGTCTTCCCCACAATGCCGAGAGATGGCACTGGGCATAACACTACTACGTATACATAAATAAAAATCAATTGCCACATGTATGACGGAGCATCACTTAAGAACGGCGGCAGGAGATGACTTTTATAAAAAAAAACTCTCACATTCGCATTTATAAAATTAGTTACAATTGTTATTGTTTTTATTATGCCCGTATCCCACTGCAGGGCAAATGCCTCAATTTTGCTTTTCCATATATCTCTGTTGTGCGTTACTTTGCAGTTAGACTTAGCATATCTCTATATAAATATGTATAATTCAGCATTTTAGTAAGATTTGTATATTTGTTTTCTTTTTCCCCAGCGCTGGGTCCCATCTTACCCCAGATCAATGTGTTCGGGCGGCAGCTGGGGGTCTCCCCATCCGTTATGGGGATGGTGACAGCAGTGCTGCCTCTACTGTGGGCAGCGGCGAAGCCTCTCTTCGGATATGTGGTCGATTTCTGGCCGGTAAGTTCTTAAAACATAATATGTACATAGAATTTTTTTTAACGTGGTATATAAAAAGAAAGAAAGAAAAGAAAGAAAAAATATTTATTTTGGCACACAAGGACACAAGTATATAAAATAAAACAATAATAAAATAAAAAAAGAAAAAGAAAAAAAAATATACACTATAAATTAAAAACTGCTCACTGGCAACACCACACCTTCCGCTTAACCAAACGGAAACTGCCTCCATTCAGTTCAAGGTCACGTCAGTGTGCAGCGATACAAACAATAATGAAATAAAAACAATAATAAAATAAAAGTATTAAAATTATAGTTCAACACAAATTGAAACAATGAAAAAATGTGAGTCCCATCAGTGCCAAAATTTGGACATCGCTCAGCGTACGTTGCGATTGTAAAATCGCAACACTGGTATTCTGCGAAATCCAATTTGGTGATATACTTATATATACAATTTGGTGATATTGTATATCCCTTTATACGAATTTTATCGCGTCGTTTATTCAACACATTTTTTACATTATATTGTAATTATTCCTCTTTTATAAAAGACAACTCCTGCGCTTGGAATAATTCCTGATTCGCGGGCATATTTACAAACATTCAAACAACGGACACAAAGAACACCCAGACTCGGAACAACCATTTGTGGATCACACAAAGTTTTGTCCCGTGTAGGATTCGAACCCACAATGCTCGGACCAATGGCAGTGGAGACGGGACCACTTAAACCAATACGCCATTCTTGCAGAACTACTAATAATAGAATAGAATAGAATAATTTATTTTCATAATTTGGTTTTAACAATTTTCTCTTAACATGAATTTATTATAAAGCATTTTAAACATGACTAGTGATCGCCAAGTGGTCGAAATTCGACTATAATTAATTTATGTTTTGTCGTTATTAAGGTTTTATTGTCTATAACTTACCCATAAAATCATATGTAACTATAGTTACGAAGACTGCTATGACATCAGCCGAACAATGCCGAAATACTACGAACGCTATTTGACTGCGTGTGTCAAATGCATGGTTGAGTGCGTGTAGTGTTTTTTCATTAGTTTAATGTTTTTCTAATGCCTATTTTATAAAATAATAGGATTCGCCACTCGTTGTCCATATAAACTTTAACTGTGACAAATTTCATACTCCTCCGACCGCGCAATTGTCTTAAAAAGGGGTACAAAGTTTTTGCTTCACGTATTAATATGTATATAGATAATAGAATTCGATGAAGCCTTCCGCCCTAAGATCTTTACAAAAGAATTAATTGTTTAGGCACATCACTTTACTATTGTGGTGCGGGTATATGAATATCTCTATTAAGACTGCGCCGAGCGTAAGACAGATAATGACAGAGCTAGTGCGGCGCTTAATCAAATCGGCGCGCGGCCGGTATAGTAAAATTGTATGGAGGATTTGAAGTGCTTTTTTGATAAATACGTATCTTTATCGTCAACCAATAACTTAAATATTTGGGACAGACAAATTGTAATATAACTATTAATGTTTCGTTTAAGCTGTAAAATAGGATAGATTTCCACTGTTATAATCTAAAAATCACGTAATACTAGCTTATGTTTTTGCATTTTTCGTGCAAATTTACGTAATTTTGTAGGCGAAAATATTAATTATTTTAAGTTTTTTACACGGAGTAATTGTAAACACATTTATTGTTATGGCAAATGTATATTTTATATTTGTATAAAACAAAAAGTGTTGATTTTATTCACTTAACTGTGACCGCCTGTTTTGGCACATTTCGCTCGACACGGTCTTAATTAGCTGCATTAAAAATTGTTACGACCTGCGGCACAATTTGTATCGTATACCTTTTTCTCTCATTCGACATTTACCTCGATTTTAAACGCTAATAGATGTAAATAATTAATTGTATATTGTTTTAGAGTTTGGATAAGGTTACTATTATATATACATTAAAATAAACGAGTCTCACCTATCCTATTATAAGTATTGGCGTAATGCCTTACCCCAAAAAGATAATCAACCTCTTTATATTTTTAGTATGGATAATTAATCTATACTAATATTTAAAGAGGAAAGATTTGATTGCTTGTTTGTTTGTAACGATTTAACTCAAAAACCTATACACCGATTTAAAAAATTTATTCACCATTGGAAAGCTACATTATCACCGGGTAACATAGTCTATATATTATTTAAAAAAAGTACTGTTACAAACATAACCTAATCTACTTTTACGTAAGTGAAGCCGCGAGCAAAAGCTAGTATTTAATATGGCTTTTTTTAATTTCAGGCACACAGAAAATTAGTCTTCATGCTGTTAATAACAGTAATGTCTGGCTCATACTGCTGTCTATGGTTCCTTCCAATGCCCGACCCGCAAGAGATTAACAACACAAAACTACTAGAGTCTATCCATAGACTAAACGACACAGTCTATCTAAAGCAATACAGTAACAACTCTACATTAGAAAAATACAAATGTCACTGGAACTGCTCTATGGTCGGTAATTTTGACGTTTACCTATCAAACGCTCCTTATATCAATACAGTGTACATAGACAATGAAGTGTCAAACACGTCGTGTACTGTATTGTCTATGGATTTTGATGATTTTAAAGACGGGGATGTTAGTTGTATCCCGAAAGATGGTTGTGATTTAATATGTTTTGAAAATGAACAAGACAATAGGACTACGAATACGACTAGTTCGAGAATTGTTTCGACTAATTCAAGCGACAGTTTCGACGATTCGACTAATACGAGTCATTTTTCAGTCGAAGTTTCGACTAATACGAGTAATTTACTCGGTGCGGTCGAAAAAAGAAGTAGCTTTTATATGACGGCGACTTTTTGGGCGTTTGTTATATTGATGTGTGTTGGGACAGTAGCTTTCAATGTCGCCAACTGTATAGGAGATGCAGTATGCTTTGATGTGTTAGGTATGTATAAAAAACATTCACTTAATCTAGTAATATTATAAATGCAAATGTGAGTTTATTTGTTACGCTTTCACGCCTTAACTACTCGACCGATCATCATGTAATTTTGCATATACGGGTCACGGATACAAAAAAAGGTTCTCTATTTATTCGCATAAAATTATATGTCATAATTTAACGTGGCATACATTTACTTATCCTTATAATAGTTACGCACTACATTCATTTGGCATAACTGTATAGCCACATTTTTTTTAAGACTGCGCCGAGCGACTTGTGCCGAAACAAGCGGTCACAGTTAAGTGAATAAAATCAACACTTTTTGTTTAATACAAATATAAAATATACATTCACCATAACAATGAAATGTGTTTACAATTACACCGTGTAAAAAACTTAAAATAATTAATATATTCGCCTACAAAATTACGTAAACTTGCACGAAAAATACAAAAACGTAAGCTCGTGTTACGTGATTTTTAGATTATAACAGTAGAAATCTATCCTATTTTACAGCTTAAACAAGATATAAATAGTTATATTACAATTTGTCCGTCCCAAATATTTAAGTTATTGGTTAACAATAAAGATACATATTTATCAAAAAAGCACTTCAAATCCTCCATACAATTTTAGTATGGCGACCGCGCGCCGATTTGAATATGCGCCGCACGAGCTCTGTCATTATATGTCTTACGCTCGGCGCAGTCTTAAGCATAATTACGAAAAGCATTATAATTGTTGAGCATAAAGATGTTTTGTAAATTTTGTGTTTGCATTTATTTAATAAAATACTTTTCGTATATAAAATAAACATGTTGGCGGCTTAGGTGTGAGGGTGGTATTCCTTTTTTTTTAAATAAAATTAAGGTTTATGCGTTATGTCATGATTCACAGTCAGAAAAATGAAGAAATGCAGGATATAGATGTGATTTTTCCTAAAGAAAATTCCAACGACTTTGAACTCAAAAGACTTGAAAATTGTTGGAATTTTCTTTAGGAAAAATCTACTATTTCAGTTTTCGATACGTCGTCGCTTATGCCCAGTATGTAAATTGATTTTCCAGGTCCTGAACGAGGATCGAAGTATGGTGCCCAGCGAGCGTGGGGCACAGCCGGGTATGGTATCACAGCTCTGCTGGGTGGTTGGCTGATCGACAGTGTATCTGCCACGGATAGCTACAAGGACTTCACACCAGCGTTCGTCCTGGTGATGGTAGCTACGGCCGTCGACTTGTATAGCTGTAGAGCACTTACCGTAAGTAGTCTATCGCCAAAGCCTATCTTCTTGTCTCTTAGCCTTTATTATTCCCAAGTCACTTGGGGTCGGCTATTCTGGTCTAACCGGATTTGAGTGGATATCAGTTTTTACACGGAGCGGCTGCCACCTGACCTCCGCAACCCGAAGGCTAACGATACCCTAAGGCTAGACCAGTGTCAGGATATTAGAGGGTACTGACTTTCCCAATAACGACTGTCATAGATGTTCATGGCAGCCGGGACCGACGGCTTAACGTGCTCTCCGAGGCACGGAGCAGGCGATAATTGTCAATCAATACGCACATAATTTCGAAAAGTCATATAACTTCCGAAAGTCAGAGGTGCGCGACGTGGGTTCGAACCCGAGGCCCACTGCATTGCAGTCTGTTGGTCTCCCCACTGAGCTATCGCTATCTCACAGATACACATCACAGATCACAGAATATCGACGTGAAATACTAGTATTCCTACTGTTGTGTTTCGTTTGGTGAGTGAGAGTGCCGGTGGCCCAATCATCCTCTTTTCCCATTCCCGCTCCTTCTTCCCACTTCCTTGCCTAAAGGGTCGGTAACGCGTAAGTGATGCCTCTGGTGTTGCAGGCGTCCATAGGCTACGGTGACCATTTACCATCAGGTGGGCCGTATGCTTGTTTGCCACATTAGTAGTATAAAAAAAATAACTAAAGCTTTTTCCACAGCTACCTTCGCTCTCAAGTCCTGAAGATTCGGGGAAGGCTCTAATGGAAGTACTCCGGATCCCGAAGGTCATGGTTTTCATCACGTTCGCGGTGGTCGCTGGTACTTTCGATAGCTTCATCATATATTATATGTTTTGGTAAGTTCTATACATTTGGGAAAGGTATGTATATGATGAAAAGATTAATAAAATAGATATCAAATACATATCACATATAATATTCTACCACATACACACAACACCATCTAGCCCAAACTAAGCAGAGCTTGTACTATGGTACTAGACGATGGATAAACATACATATATACTTTTTTTTATTGTAAATACATACATATTATACATAGAAATACCTAGACCAAGACAAACATCCATGTTCATGCACACAAATGTTTGACTTGTGCGGGAATCGAACCCGCGACCTCAGGCGTGGCAGTCGGTTACACTAACTACTACGCCATCGAGTCGTCCTTCGGAGATGTTCTTACTGTATTTAGATGAAAAGTGTCCACACCAAGAAAAGTGAGCTCACTCTCATAATATATTAGCTGTTAGCCGCGACCTCGCCTGCGGGGAATATAACAAAAACTTTTAAAATCTATACTAATTGAAATTAAACTGCTATATACGGATTTTATCGCGTTGTTCATTTGACACTTTATTACAACATTTTGAAAATTGTTACACTACTACTACTATTAAACTTTACTAATTTTTAAACTAATTAAATTATTATTAAACTATTTAGATTTAATTTATTTTTACACTTTTGTTTTGTTACTTATTTCGGTATTTTATTATCATCGGTTATTGTTCGGGTACTTAGAAATAACTACACTGGAACATTGAGACAACTGCCATCTTAGTCTCCCCGTGACCATGGCAGCTGAAAAGCAACCGAAACGTCGGGGAAAGTGTAAAAATAAATTAAATCTAAATAATTTAATAATAATTTAATAAGCTTAAAAATTAGTAAAGTTTAATAGTAGTAGTAGTGTAACAATTTTCAAAATTATGTAATAAAGTGTCAAATAAACAACGCGATAAAATCCGTATATAGCAGTTTAATTTCAATGAATAATATTCGCGTAAATAGAAGACAATATTATCTACACTAATATTATAAAGCTGAAGAGTTTGTTTGTATGTTTGGTTGAACGCGCTAATCTCAGGAACTACTGGTTCGAATTGAAAAATTCTTTTAGTGTTGGATAGCACATTTATCGAGGAAGCCTATAGGCTATATAACATCACGCTACGATCCATGGGGGGGCGCGCAGTAACTATAAACGCGGGTGAAACCGCGGGCACAGCCAGTTTATTATAAAAGCGGATGTGAGTTTGTTTGTTTGTTACGCTTTCACGCCTTAACTACTTGACCGATCATCATGAAATTTCGCATACACGTTGTCAGGGGTACAGAAATGGACAAAGGGTACTTTTATGTAGCAAAAACGAATGTTACTAACGTAACCTAACCTACATTTACGCGTGTGAATTCGCGGGCAAAATCTAGTTAATAAAGAAATATAAATTTTAAATGTTAACGGTTTTTACAGGTTTTTAGAAGAGTTGGCAGAGGAAACGGGTCATACAGCCAAGATCAAGCTCATAGAGGGCGTTGTCGTTGCTGCTGAGTCTTTAATTGGAGAAATGTTGTTTTTCTTCTTTTCAGGTAAAATATATATTTATTTATTTTTTGGCGTTAGCAGATAATTTCTTTCTCTTTTAAAAGGCAATTAACGTACTAGGCTTGATGCCTGTGTCGCGGGGGCATTACAAACACTCGATCAACGGACACAAAAAACACCCAGATTCGAGATAAGTTATGAGATCCGGTGAAAGGGTTACTAAGATTATAAAGCGGAAAGATTCGATTGTTGTTTGTAAGGATTTAACTCCAAACTACTCAACCGATTTTAAAACTTCTTTCAATATTAGAAAGCTATGTTAATCACCGAGTAACACAGGCAATATTTAATTTTTAAAAGTACTTTTTGGTACTAGTAGAACCTCGCTGATGTCAGCATGAATGTGCCGGGTCGACCAGGAAAGGACTACCCTCTCACAGAATATCGACGTGAAATACCAGTATTCCTACTGTTGTGTGTCGTTCGGTGAGTGAGAGTGCCGGAGGCCGAATCACCCTCTTTCCCCCTTCCCGCTCCTTCTCCTTCCCACTTCCTTTCCTAAAGGGTCGGCAACGCGCAAGTGATGCCTCTGGTGTTGTAGACGTCCATAGGCTACGGTGACCACTTACCATCAGGTGGGCAGTATGCAAGTTTGCCAGCATAGTCGAAAAAAAAAAAAAAAAAAAACGAATTTAACCTAATCTACTTCTTCGCGAGCGAAGCCGCGGGCAAAAGCTAGTAAGAAATCGATCAGATAGGAACTAAAAATGATTTCTACAGATTAAAATAGGCTGGTTATGGGTCTTATATCTAATTAGCTGACCCGCACAACTTAGTCTGCATCACATAAGTCAATTTGCCCCGTTTCTGCAACATTTTTCATTGATGCTCCGCTCCTATTGGTCGTACCGTGATGTTATATAGCCTATAGCCTTCCTCGATAAATGGGCTATCCGACAATAAAATAATTTTCAATTCGTACCAGAAGTTCCTGAGATTAGCGCGTTCAATCAAACAAACAAACTCTTCAGCTTTATAATATTAGTACAGATGGTGTAATGCGATGCGTTGTGTGGTGTGGCACGCTGGGCTAGCCAACAAGTTCTCGAAACAACTATTTGTGGATCACACAATATTTTTAAGGCTCGGTCGCAGATTGACCATCTCGCAAAATGTCTACAGGTCTCAAAATGTCAATTTCTCAGAGTGCCCCTTTCGCAAAATGCCCCTTATTTCAGTATGTCCCTTTCGTAAAATGTAAATGTTCAATAAATTGTCGGCCTCGATGACGTAGTGGTTAGTGTAACCGACTGCCACGCCTGAGGTCGCGGGTTCGATTCCCGCTCAAGTCAAACATTTGTGTGCATGAACATGGATGTTTGACTTGATCTGGGTGTTTCTATAATATGTAAGAAGTTACAAAAAAAAATAGTATATACGTATGTTTATCCATTGTCTAGTACCCATAGTACAAGCTCTGCTTAGTTTAGGCTAGATGGTGTTTTGTGTGACAGAATATTATTATTATTATTATTCTCTTTATTACAATTTTTTCTAATTATTACATTTTAAAATATAAATATAAAAAAATACATATTTAAAAATATAAAAACTGATATGATCCACCGACATCGGCAACAGGGTCCAAGCTGCCGGTGGTTAGGGCCCCAGAGAGAAGAATCTCCTCACAATACGCGCCGTGTCGAGTAGTACTGCCTTTTGCATCAAGGACTTGATCCAGCCATCTAACGCGAGCCTCTGCAGGTGGTGGTCGAGGCTCTTAGGTATTAAACCATTGACTGTAATGACTATCGGCACAATGATCGCCGAGTCCACACGCCACATGTCGACAATCTCGTGAGCTAGGTCCAAGTATTTCAACTCTTTTTCTTTTTCAGCTTTCACAAAATTCTCGTCATGCGGAATGGTAACATCGATGATCATTGCCCGGCACTCCAATCGGTCTATCAGCACAATATCTGGCTTGTTCGCCACAATTGTCCTATCAGTGATGATAGACCGATCCCAGTACAAAGTATTATTATTAATGATTATTATCGAATTGCGACTACTGGGTAAATACTAGTATATATAACCTGGAAATATATTTCAGTAATAAGTTGTGTTTTTATTGTCACAGGAAGGATCCTGAAGCGTTGGGGCTACGGTATGACCCTAACAGTCTCTCTGGCGTGCTATGGAGTCAGGATGATGCTCATCTCCCTTATAAGAAACCCCTGGCACTTGGTCTTCATTGAGGTCAGTTCAAAATGGTACAAATTAATTTATTAATTTATTTAAAAGGCACATCTACAGGTTACAAATTATATACTCTGTTGAAATTAAACTACTATATACGGATTTTATCGCGTTATTTATTTTACACTTTATTACAAAATGTTGAAACTGTCACACTACTACTAGATACTATTGAACTTTACTAATTTTTAAGCTAATTAAATTATTAAAATTATTTATATTTAATTTTACACTTTCCCCGACGTTTCGGTTGCTTTTCAGCAGCCATGGTCACGGGGAGACTAAGATGGCAGTTGTCTCAATGTTCCAGTGTAGTTATTTCAAAGTACCCGAACATAATTTAATCATTGGTGTTTCTATTTACGCAGAATGAGCTCAGAGTATCATGAAGTCTAGCTGTGGTTTGCTTCTTTCTTTTTTAATAGTAGTAGTTTCTAAATTATGTAGAAAAAGTGTAAAATAAATAACGCGATAAAATCCGTATATAGTAGTTTAATTTCAATGAATAACATTCGCGTAAACAGAAGACAATATTATAGTGCACTTGTGTTTGCGCACACACTTGTGCACTATAATATCTCCTGCGTATATGTCCAGTCTTCGTTAAGATTGGTCGCCGTGACCGAAATACGATCTGGAAAACGTCATTATTATTATTTGTATGTTTGTCTTCACCATTATATATTTATGTTACAGGGTATAATGCAAGGTCCAACATACGCGCTGTGTTACTCGACCATAGTGGGGTACGCGGCGCACGTGGCCCCAGAGGGATACTCTGCGACCGTACAGGGGATTGTCGCTGGGATGGACGATGGCGTTGGTAAGATAACTTCAGATTTCAAACCCTTTGACCGCCATGTCAGAAAAGCAAAAGCGTGCTCTCGGCGCCAAGTTACGATTTTATCATTTAATATCTATTATCTACATAGTTTTTGGAATCTTATGGTGCTCCCACACTGCTGTTATAAAATGTTTACAAACATTAGTAAACATTTGATCACAATGTCAAAAAATGTTTTAAAATGTTTTCATGTTAGGTAATGTTTACTTATGGCAGCCGGGACCGACGGCTTAACGTGCTCTCTGAAGCACGGAGCAGGCGATAATTGTCAATCAATACGCACATAATTTCGAAAAGTCATATAACTTCCGAAAGTCAGAGGTGCGCGACGTGGGTTCGAGCCCGAGACCCTCTGCATTGCAGTCTGTTGGTCTCCCCACTGAGCTATTGCTGCTTTTTTAATTACATCATTTTAATATTTGTAACAAATTCTCTGTGTCTGTAAATTCTTATTGGCAGTATATAATATAAAATAATAATATCAGCCCTGTATTAAACTGTCCCACTGCTGGGCACGGGCCTCTTCTCAGTGTGAGAAGGGTAAGGCCATAGTCTACCACGCTGGCCCAGTGCGGGTTGGCAGACCTCACATATCTTAGAGAACATTATGTAGAACTCTCAGACATGCAGGTTTCCTCACGATGTTTTCCTTCACCGTTAAAGCGAGCGATAATTAACTATTTAATACGCACATAACTTCGAAAAGTCAGAGGTGCGTTAATATATTATATTAATTATATTATTGCATTTTGTTTTTTCCAGGTTTCGCCATAGGCTCATTGATTGGCGGGCAGCTGTACGCGTGGCTGGGGGGTCGGGGTTCATTCCGAGTGTTCGCGGCGGTCGCACTGTTAGGCTCAATGGCGCATGCGCTCCTGTTCCATTTGGTCACTAGATCTGACCGGAAAGGTATATATATATATATATATATATATATATATATATATTTTATATTATTCGCACTCTTAATAAAACAATTACTTAACTCGACATTTAAAAGTAAGGCAATTTGAACTGTAATGGTGACTATAAATTATTATCTATATATATTATAAAGCTGAAGAGTTTGTTTGGTTGAACGCGCTCATCTCAGGAACTACTGATACGAATTGAAAAATTATTTAAGTGTTGGATAGCCTACCTATCGAGGAAGGCTATAGGCTATATAACATTACGCTACGACCCACGGGAGCGGCGCAGTAACTATAAACACGGGTGAAATCGCAGGCACATCTAGTATTATATATGTGTTAAGTAATTGCAACAGAATTCAAATTTGTTTAATACAAAATACTCTTATAGGTTACTGTTTTATTAAGAGTGCGATATCTCGTTTGTGCATGTTGCGCTTATCTTTCGTGAGATTTTGGATTCGATTTTCAGTATTTCATAGATGTTGTCAAAGGACGGTAGAAATTAGTATATAGTTTCTGCATGCGGCTTCGCCTGCGAGAATCCCACGGTAACGTATACCGGGATGAAAAGTCCGCGTTACTTAGTGATTAATGAATAAATATTCAAAAATCTTTACATACTTTTACATATATGTATGTTAAATTGTATTTTTTCTTTTTTTATTGAAATGACAACTTCCGCTCTAGGAATAATACATGTACCGCGGGAGACTTTACAAACATTCATACAACGGACACAAAGAACACCCAGACTCGGAACAACCATTTGTGTATCACACAAATTATTGTTTCGCATGGGGATCGAACCCACAACACTCAGCGTAGTGACAGTGGCGAGTCGACCGCTAAAACCACTATATCGCATGTTATAAATGTTTTAAATTTTCTTTTATTTTACAGCAGAACAAAGAAAAACTCAAGAATCGTCCCCAGAGGAAGGCGAAAAGATGTTAGCGGACCACAGTAGCGCCATCTACCGCGACACGGTCGTACCTCTAACTAATGGAAGTAAGGAGAAAGTTGACAGATAATGGTCACAGATGGCGTTAGCAGTCGGTTAATTGTGTATGAGTGAGAGAAAAACTGTTGAAAACTAAAGATTTCAACGACGGTTTACGAGGGTTTAATATTTTATTAAGATTGATATTAAACTAATTTATACGGATTTTATTGCGTTGTTTATTTTTAAAACACTATTATTACATAATTTTGATACTGAACATGGCTGCTGTAAAGAACACGAAACGTCGGGGAATGAGGAAACTTAAATCTAAATAGATTTAATAATTTAAATTGAAGTAAATAGTAACTTGTAACAGTGTTTAACTGTTTGTTTTTTATTCAAAATAACAGAGTTTTAAAAATAAACAACGCGATATAACCCGTCTAAAGTAATTCAATTTCAATATATAACATTCGCGTAAACGTAGGACAATATTATTTTATTAAGAATTTTATAGTCTTTAATACAGTACATTTTTTTTTATTTGTTTCGCTTAGTAAGCATACAACTAATTATAAATTCATTAAATTACTGTTTCCAAAGTATATTTCGCACTCTTAATAAAAACTCTATGTAAACACTATTAGAGTTCAAATTGCCTAAGTTCTAAATTTCGAGATAAATCGTTGTTTTATTAAGAGTGCGATTTGTTCTCTAATAAATAGAGATGACAAAAAGACAACACATAGACTCTATTTTACAATCGTCACATAACTTTTAATCTGTGGAATATGTGTAATATTTTGACAGCTTGTATATAGAAAACCAGCGACCCGCTCCGGCTTCGCACGGGTAGTACAAAACCTTAACAATATATACACCTAAACCTTCCTCATGAATCACTATCTATCGGTGAAAACCGCACGCAAATCCATTCAATCGTTTTTGAGTTTATTGCGTACAGACAGACGCGGCGAGGGGCTTTGTTTAATAATATGTCAACCGTCATATTATGTATTCCACATATAAAAGTTATGACGATTGAAAATTCGACCGTAAATAAACTCACGGTCATCCATCCAAATTTTAGTCCTGTAATACACAATACCTAAGGTCTAATTCACCAAATATTTGGTGTTAATAAATTTTAAGTCTCTGGGTGCTGAATTAAGTCTTAATATAGCGATCAAAATATTATATTTAAATAGTTAGCATTATAATCATAGAGAACGGAATACTGCGTTGCTTGTAATAGAAATTAAAGTTATAATAATATATGTTGAGTGTTATGGCGTCGAGCGCATAGTACTGTCAGTTTTATAATATGAGTCATGTGTGACTGCGTTGTGCATTCGAGCCCCAGGTTGGGTAAAGTTTTATTAGGTTTTTCTGTCATGAAATTCTTAGCAGCAATCTGGTTATATAATCGGTAAATGGCATTAAGCATATTCCATATAAAGAAGAACCAACAAAAAATAATTTGAATTGGTTGTCCTGCTGCATAAACATTTACAAAAATATTTTTGGATTTATTTGTCCACAGTATAATTCTGCTGTCATAAGGAGAAAAGACGAAACCGCCAAAATTTTTTTTACTATGATATATATTCTGACAGATCCGTCTTTTTTTACTGAGTTTATTAAATACGTAAAAATCTTTATATCCAAAGACAATGTTAGATACGTCTTTATCTTTATGACAGCAGAATTATACTGTGGACAACTATTTCCAAAAATATTATTGTAAATGTTTATACAGTGGACAACCAATTAAAATATATTTTTTTAAGTATTTTTTGGAGTTCTCGATTGCATAAACATTTACAAAAATAAATCATAAAAAGTGAAATCAGAATGATTTTCTAAAATCTACATATCTATTGATATAGTCTATGATTATATTATAACAATAAATATAGATAGCTTTCATTTATTAGTAGCCATGGTATAGGTACTGAAAAACAAAGAATTGAGAAGAAATATTCATTAAAAAGACATATTATATTAATATACCCAATGTATGTCTTTTTAATAGATAATATCTGGAAAACATTTCATTTTGGTCCCCGATAGGTATAATATTAGGTCTTTACCTATGAAATTGCCGTTTATGACCTACATCAAATTCATGTATCTGTACAAAGGAAAATGGTTATTTAAAAAATTCAATACACCGTAATTATGTGATGGTTGATGTTTTTGTTAGTTATAGACAAACCGAAGTGGCCTAAATACAAGCAAAATACATGAAAAATAATATCTAATTGGCCAAATATCAACATAAAATTTCTAATAGACCATTCAAAAACATTGATGATGTAGTTAGTATGAAAACCACAATTCTACCGTTTTTGAGATATTAGAGGCGCTCATAGCCAGTTGCTCTCACTGATCGGTAAACGATTAGCGAGGTTAAGGAACGTTGGGTGCGGTCAGTCCATAGATGGGTGACCGCTTGGTGGTATTTCATCTGAGCGTCTGCGTGCTTCGGAGGGCACGAAAAATGTCGGTCCCGGTTGTTGTCAAATTGACGACAGTCGTTAAGCCATGTCAGAGGCCTACGGGCGGCTTGAACAACTCTTGACAACAGGTTGGCCACTAACCACACGACAAGAAGAAGAAGACCGATTTTCTTCCCACAAAGCGGCAACTTCATATTCAAACCCCAATTATGAAGTACTTCGGAAATATAGATTCTCTACGGGACTTATAAATTTAAAACAGCTGTTGAAACAAATATTATGATATTTAGTATTAAGAAATTTACACCTTTTTTATGTAAGTAATATATATTTTTAGTATTTGATAATTTAATAAGCAATATTGGTGCCATTTTTGAAATATTTATATTATATGTATTTCTACGGGTATGTTTTTAATAATTAAAAATACCAGAGATAATGGAGGCTATTTGACACAAAACAGCTTACAGAACGCTGGTTGAATAAATACAGCGATATCAGATGCAAGATATATTCTCGCATTGACATAAAGCTAGTGACAATCAAGTCAGCATGCAAGAAAATATGTTGTGGCCCACCTGATGGGAAGTGGTAACCGCTGCTCATGGACTTCAGCAATGTCAGGACACAGCAAAGCCGCTGCCTACCGTAAAGGAAGAACTCTCTTTAAACCTATCATAGCGCTCGGGAAGCACCGAAGCAGGCAGTTCATTCCAGAGTTTGCACGTACGTGGGAGAAATGATCGCTGAAAGCGTACCGTCTTGGATTTGAACGCTTCCAGGTGATATGGATGAACCCTGCTTCGTTATCGAGTGGCACTGTGATAGAAAGGGGCCGCTGGTACCAAATTAAACAAAACTTCAGAGCACTCCCCGTGAAAGAGCCATACAATCACTTTCTTGCATGCTGACTTGCTCCTTCCTTTATATCAATGCAAGAATGTATCTTGCATTTCGCAATATGCAAAGATGTTTAGAAAGTTTAAATTCAATGTTGTATACCTACCTCTTTGGTCCCACGCACGACTATATAGCTGGTCATATTGTCAGGAGATATGATATTGTCATTTTCTTTAAGGAAATTGTCAGAATTTGACATTTCCCGTTAGATTTTGGACCTTATAGTGTGAAGGTGGGACTTAAAAAAATTATGTATATATTTGTTGATGTAAATTAATATTTGTTATTGACCAAGAATACGTTGTTGATTTTTTATAAGATATTGTTTATATCATAGGGTTGCAGTTATCGTCGATAATTCATACAGGTAATTTTACCTGTATTCTTTACCTATATCACCTGGGATACAGGTAATATCGCCTATATGCTACAAGGATACAGAAATAATAATATGTGAATTTAATTGTGTATTTTATAAGTAACACACAAATTAGACTGCAGTTTTTGTATATGGCAATAATATGGCGAAATATATATGTACTAATATTATAAAGATGAAAGATTAGATTTTTTGTTTGTAAGGTTTTAACTCAAAAACTAATGAAACGATTATAAAATTCTTTCAGCATTAGAAAGCTATATTATCACCCCGTAGCATAGACTATATTTTATTACAATAAGTACTGTTACTAACATAATCTAACCTACTTTTAGGCGAACGAAGCTGCGGGCAGAAGCTAGTAGAAAAATCTAGAATCAAGTTTGATAATTGTAGACAGTAGCTGTTTCAGCCACGTTTTTGATCACTGCTCCGCTCCCGTGGCTCGTAGCGTGATGTTATTTAGCCTATGTTACTTATAGATAAAGTAGCTTTTTAATCATTACTAATATTATAAATGCGAATGTCAGTTTGTTTGTTACGCTTCCACGCCTTAACTACTCGACCAATCATCATGAAATTTAGCATACACGTTGCCAGGTGTACTGAAAAATACAGTTGGAAAAGTAGTGTTCCTAAGAGATGAAAGTTATTGACAAAATGTACAATAACGCGAGCGAGGTCGCGGGCAAAAGCTAATGGTAAAATAATTGTGATAATAGTTTAAGAGTTTGATTACAAACAAACAAATCTTTCCCTTTTATAATATTAGTACCTATAGATTATATTATCAATATAAGCTTTTTTAATTTTTCATATTTATAATGTCTGAATATGTCAACATAATAATATAAATCAACTTTAAAATTAAAATACTATATACGGATTTTATCGCGTTGTTTATTTTACACTTTTTTACATAATTTTGAAACTATTACTATTAAACATTACAAATGTTTAAGCTAATTAAATTATTAAACCTATTAAACTCTTAATCTCCTCGTGACCATGGCTGCTGAAAAGCAACCTAAACGTCGGGTTAAGTGTAAACTTAAATATAAATAGTTCGGTATACGATTAGCGAGGTTAAGCAACGTTGGGTGCGGTCAGTCTATAGATGGGTGACCGCTTAGTGGTATTTCATCTGAGCGTCTCCGTGCTTCGGAGGGCACTTAAAAAGTCGGTCCCGGTTGTTGTCAAATTGACAGCAGTCGTTAAGCCATGTCAGAGGCCTACGGGCGGCTTGAACAACTCTTGACAACTAGTTGGCCACTAACCACACGAAAAGAAAGATGAATATAAATAGTTTTAATAGTTTAACTAGCTTAAAAATTAGTAAAGTTCAATAGAAGTAGTTTCAAAATTATTTAAAAACGTGTCATATTAACAACGCGATAAAATCCGTATATAGTAGTTCAATTTCAATGAATAACATTCGCGTAAACGTAAGACAATATTAATGAACTTGTCTGTAGGATAATTACCTAAATTAATGAAACATCTGCAGCCTTACTTATAAACCAACTAGCGATCCGCCCCGGCTTCGCACGGGTAGTACAAAACCTTAACAAATTATACATCTAAACCTTCCTCATGATCACTCTGTCTATTGGTGAAACCTCATGAAAATCCGTTCAGTAGTTTTTGAGATTATCGCGAACAGACAGACAGACGCGGCGGGGGACTTTGTTTTATAATATTATGTAGTGATATCAAATATATAAGAATTACCTAAGTATTAACTAAGGTACTCATCAGAAAAATACTAAAAGCGTTACTCAACGCTGAGTTCTAATTAAAAATAGTTAAGTAACAGCGATAGGCCGTTAATCATTGATCAAGGATTTAAGAGCTATTCATTTGAGATATAGCTAAGTATTAGTTAGCGATATCCTAACTAATAGTGACTTTGTTTGTAACGCTTTCACGCCTTAACTACTGGACCGATCATCATGAAATTTCGCATGCACATTGTCAGGGGTACAGAGAAAGACATAGGGTACCCTTAATTCAGAAAAAACAACGGTTGCTAATCTAATCTAACCTACATTTTTGCGAGCAAAGCCGCGGGCAAAATCTAGTGTTTCATTTGATACAATTAAATTAATAAATATAACGTGATGTATACCCACAAGTAAAACCGTGGGCTATAACTAGTATTGTTTATATTGACTGAAGAAATACCAATGTTTTATAAGTACCTTTATAAATTATAAACAGGGTGTGAGTTATTCGCGATTGTTACTGACAATTATTCGAATAATTGTACAATTACTAATTCGAATATCGATTCATTCGTGTTAATCGAATATATGTAGAATAAAATGTAGTTAGCTATTTTTGATTCCCAAACTGAAGGCCAATTATCGTTATAAAATATGTACATGATATATAAATATAATAATTTTTTGAATACTATTTTAATAATTATTTTTTTAAGTTTATTTATATATTACTTAATATTTCTCATTTTTCTTAAAAATTATAATAACTGCTTTTTCTCTTCTTTTATACATTGTGATTCTAATGTACCATCATAATAATGCATGTTGTGACGCCTTAAAATGTGCATTTAGCCATTTTTAACAGTTTTATTTAGTTACTTAGAAGTAATGTAAGAACTACTGGATTTCCAAATAAATAAATAACCGTCATATGTGAATTAAAATGCAATTTATGTACATCTTAGTTACATATGAAACAGGCTAGATCGAAACACTTTTTTAAAAATAATTTTAGTATGAAAATTGACCGTCTGTCCATTTGCTTGGCGTGTTATATCTCATTTGTTCTACAGTCGAAATAAAGGACGAATTTATCAACAATCAAAGAACACCAACTGTTTTACGAATTACTAAATAGTCGAGTAATTCGAATAATTTAAGTAACAATTGCGTGTCACTTTTTATATATACATTCGTTGACTTAAAATAACTGTGATGATTGAACTACATGGCTTGGATTATATGTACCAAATATATTTCTCCAGGAGACGCACCAGGAATAATTCCTGTGTCGCAGGGTCTTAACAAACATTCAAACAACGGACACAAAGAACATCCAGACTCGATAAAACTATGGATCATACAATTTGTTCTGTGTGGGGATTGAACCCACAACACTCATCGCAGTGGCAGCGGCGAGGCGACCACTGAAACCACAACGCCATTGCAGACAAAGTATCGGTTGTCATCACAGTTATTTTAATTCAAAACAGTACAATAAATTAAACGTACTATATAAATGTTTTTATTGAAATAAATAAAACTATGATATTTTATTCACACCGTTGTTTTATTTCGTATTAAAATTATAAAATATATTTATATAACATCGTGATTGTGACTAATATTCACTTAATAACTAGAATTATTGACTTTATTCGGATAGTGCAGTGGTCGGCAACCCGCGGCTCTGAGTCCTCGGCTGCGGCTCTTCCACGAAATGTTTAGTGTAGGCACGGAATATTACTTACCTATTATCTTGCCTTATGAGTATGATACCAAATTTGATTTAATTTATTGTTCGTTAAACTAAGAGTTATTAAAGGGATTAAATATAATGACCACCAAAAATATTAATTGCACCGCAAAATATGCTTACTAAAATATATCATAACGAGCACCTATACGCCTCAAATCACTGCATTCCGTCTCGGAAGGGATAGGTTATGTTAGGTTCCTTCTTAAACCCACCCAAAAATAGGAGCTCCGCGGAGCGGGGCTCTGTCGACTTAGTTTGATCTCTTTAAAATATTAGTAAGCATATTTTGATGTGCTATTAGTATTTTCGGTGGAACAAATGCAAAAAAATTGAGGAACAGTTAAATACTACCCGTTATTAAATTGTTAGGAAACTTAAAAAAAAGGCAAGCTTGGGAGAGTACTTTTTACTTGTAATCCTAATTTATTTTCGTAATCATGTCCCCTGTTAAAGCAAAGCTTAAGTTAAAAAAATGGCTCTGAATAGATTTCACTTGTGAATTGTCTATATTTGGCTGTTTTGGACAAGAAGGTTGCCGACCACTGGGATAGTACATACTGGGTGTAAGGGACGGCGTACCGGAATCTTTAGCAATACGTCTTTTAATATACGTTATTTTGTTTTTTTGTATTTTACTGGTAGCTATTATAACTTAGCCTGTTCCCTGATTCCGGCTTGACGTCGACTTCTGGGAGACCCTGTATACGAGGCCACCACCATGACAGGTCTAAGAGAAGAACTTCTGCTGAAGTATATACTGGGTCTAAGGGACGGCGTACTGAAAACTTTAACAAGAAGTCTTTCTATAGGTACTTATCTCGACGCAGACTTCTATTAATCATAAACACGCAAGATTAAGATTTTATATTGATTAACATTACGCGGTACGCAATGGATTGCTACCAATACAACGCACGCGCTGTGAATGACATCTTCACTCTGCGCGCATAAACAGCTGATCTGTTTAAATCACGACGAATTAATTACATATCTGTATTTTAGTTAAATGTGGTATTCTTTATTTTTATTTAATAAATTGGATGTTCATGGTTTACAGAGAGAAAAATGAAAAATTGCTGAAAAATAAAAAGTGTTTTTTCTGAAGAAAATTCTAACTCGATCTTGATCCTGAAGAAGATTTTTAACTTGGAAAACTATTATGTATGTATGTATCTTATGTGGGGGCCAGTCAGTGCAGACCGGTGACACTTCGTCCCAGTGGGATCTTTTATGCCGACACTCTCCCAATAACGACTGCCATAGATGTTCATGGCAGCCGGGACCGACGGCTTAACGTGCTATGGCTATTTAAATAGACTGAAAAAAAAAATTTTTGATACAAGTACTAGATATACCTGCTTTCATATGCATTTTGTAAAAAGCTGTTTTAAAACAGAACTCCATTTTTATTTCTTTGCTTAGTTAATTAAATTTTGACTCTACTAACAGATATTTAATACAAATATGTAAAATTATACAATCAAGTAGAGATAGCTCAGTGAGGAGACCAACAGACTGCAATGCAGAGGGTCTCGGGTTAGAACCCACGTCGCGCACCTCTGACTTTCGGAAGTTATATGACTTTTCAAAATTATGTGCGTATTGATTGACAATTATCGCCTGCTCCGTGCCTCGGAGAGCACGTTAAGCCGTCGGTCCCGGCTGCCATGAACATCTATGGCAGTCGTTATTGGGAAAGTCAGTACCCTCTAATATCCTGACACTGGTTTAGCCTTAGGGTATCGTTAGCCTTCGGGTTGCGGAGGTCAGGTGGCAGCCGCTCCGTGTAAAACTGATATCCAGTCAAATCCGGTTAGACCAGAAAAGCCGACCGCAAGTGACTTGGGAATAATAAAGGCTAAAAGAGAAGAAGATGTAAAATTATACAATTAAAATATGACTTCATATACAATAATTCTTAAAAAATATCCAGCATGGTAACTTTTGACCTTTAATCACGGTAGGTCAAAATAGGGTCGTAGGTGGGTCGTTACTCATATGTGGTTTGAGGTCACTGGTCTGTAGATGGTGGTTTCGTAGCTAAATAGTCAAGCGCGCGTTGTATTGCTGGGGGAATGGGGGGCGGAGTGGGGATGTGATCTCCCGTCGCTATGAAGCCGTTCTCGCCAGCGGTGTATAATACGTTTATCACCTGTAACAGAAAATAACAATATCAGCCTTGTATAATATAAAATATGACCTGACAGAAGACAGTAGGTGACTTCTGTCAGGTCATATTTTAGGACTGTAATGTATTGACACATATCCTTTGTCAGCCTCGATGGCGTAGTGGTAAGTGTAACCGACTGCCACGCCCGAGGTCGCGGGTTCGATTCCCGCACAAGTCAAACATTTGAGTGCATGAACATGGATGTTTGTCTTGATCTGGGTGCTTCTAACAAACATTTTTGTGTTCTATCATCAATAGTTTCCGCAGCGCACGCGATGACAGATTTTTTATGACAAATTTTTTCACACCTTGGATTATGTTATTGCATTTATATTAAGGATACCTATTTTTTTTGAAAATGTAGTGTAGGCTATGTCACTCAGTGAAGACGCAGCTTTCTAATGGTGAAAGAATTTTTGAATTCGGTCCAGTAGTTTTTGTGTGAAAACATTACAAACATACATACAAAAACACACTCTTTATAATATTAGTTTAGATTGGTGATTTAAAAGAGTGGCCGTGAGTTTCTTACAGGTTTCTTCCAATTGGCTCAACCCTTGAACCTAGCAACTAACCTAAACGTTACCTAGTAAACTCACTAACCTATATATTTTGACGTTCATAAGTGTTACTTTGTGACCTAAATGAATAAATGATTTTTGACTTTGACTTTACTTGACCGAAAGCCGAAATTTTTTTGTTGGTCCGAACTGAGGTGCAGACTAGAAGTTCAGGTCTTCCACTAGGCTATCGTGATTAACATTTACAGCGGCTTGATACCTGGCCGTCAGGAGCTGTGTACTGGTATTGTCCCTGGACTTCCAGGGCAGGTTCTCCACTTCTCCCCGGCTGCAGGCTTCCTCGCTGTTCGTGGAAAATACCTCCTCCTGTCAACAAAAGAAAAATGTTTAGTAAATTAAGAACTAGCTTTTGCCCGCGTTTTCTCTCGGAAATTGTACTTTTTCTGGATGAAAGGTATGTCTTTTTCTGTACCACTGACAACGTGTATTCGAAATTGCATAATGATCGGTCGAGTTGTTCAGGTGTGGAAGCGTAACAAACGAAATCACATTCGAATCTATATGGGAGAGCGGGGCTAAAAGTGATAAAAACTAATTAACCGATTTTACGAATTCTTACACCATTAGAAAGCTATATTATCGCCAAGTAACACAGGCCATACCTTATTTAAAAGCAAGTGAAAACGGCAATGAATTGCCGTAAATCTTAAAATTCGAAAAAATGGTTCAAGTAATATGCAAAGGTCACGTGATACCACGTGACCTTGAGTCAGAGTTGGTCAGAGGTCAAAGGTCATAGTAATTTCGAGGTATATCGACTATGCTGAGTCGAATGGCGTTGACCGTGAGTCTCTAGCTCTTGTGGTTCTTGAGTTGAAAGTTGTATAACAGACGGACGGACGGACAAAGCTGTTGTATAAGAGTTCGAACACTAAAAAAGTACCGTTACTAACATAATCTAACCTACTTTTACGCAAGTGAAGCCGCGAGCAAAAGCTAGTAATATATAGTCAATTCTAGAAATATAAATAATTATTCAAATAACCATTGCATTTTGTACATAAACCATTAAATTAGATGTAGACAATTTCATAGTTAGACATAATATTAATGTTGATTTGAACCCGTGAGATAAGTTTTTTCTTTTCTTATCCTACTACGGTGGCATACAATCATACGGCCCACCTGATGGTAAGTGGTCACCGTAGCCTATGGACGCCTGCAACACCAGAGGCATCACATGCGCGTTGCCGACCCTTTAGGAAAGGAAGTGGGAAGGACAAGGAGCCGGGAGGGGGAAGAGGGTGATTGGGCCTGTCCTTCCCCGGTCGAGCCGGCCCATTCATGCTGAAATCAGTGAGACTCTACTACTCATCAATAAGCATTTGTAATGATAAGGTAGAATGAAAATTATAATCGAGGAAAAAGGCAATTCCAGCGCAGGAGCTTGAATCTGCGACCTTGACAAAACCGCTTCGTCGCTTTGCACACATTTAATGGTTGTAGGATCATAAATAGCTGTCGTATGTCAGGGAAGGACGTTTATACTAAATCGAACATATTCTTAGCTAGCCTGTGCCCACGGCTTCACTCGAGAACAGTACATTTTCCTGGATAAAAGGTACTCCATATCTTTTTCTGTACCCCTGACAACGTGTATGCAAAATTTCATGATGATCGGTCGAGTAGTTAGGGCGTGGAAGTTACAGAGACAAACTCATATTTGCATATATAATATGACTAGATTTTGCCGCTGATAACTTGTATGCGAAATTTCATGATAATTAGTCGAGTAGTTAAGGCGTAATAGCGTAGCAAACAAACAAAAAAAAAAAAACAAAAAGCAGCGATAGCTCAGTGGGGAGACCAACAGACTGCAATGCAGAGGGTCTCGGGTTCGAACCCACGTCGCGCACCTCTGACTTTCGGAAGTTATATGACTTTTCGAAATTATGTGCGTATTGATTGACAATTATCGCCTGCTCCGTGCCTCGGAGAGCACGTTAAGCCGTTGGTCCCGGCTGCCATGAACATCTATGGCAGTCGTTATTGAGAAAGTCAGTACCCTCTAATATCCTGACACTGGTCTAGCCTTAGGGTATCGTTAGCCTTCGGGTTGCGGAGGTCAGGTGGCAGCCGCTCCGTGTAAAAACTGATATCCAGTCAAATCTGGTTAGACCAGAAAAGCCGACCCCAAGTGACTTGGGAATAATAAAAGGCTAAGAGAGAAGAAGAGCGTAGCAAACAAACAAAATTTACATTCGCTTATTAATATGACTAGATTTTGCCCACGACTCGCGTAAATGAAAGTTACGTAAATTTTCCATCCCTCGGGAACAGTACTGGAACAGTCGCAAGAGGTAGACCTAGGCGAACGTTTCTTGATCAGATCGGAGGCGTTCTGGACAAAGGTCAGGTTAAGAGCACCTTGAACCGACGGGCGTGTATGAGGAATGTGATGAAAGTGAATGAAGCCAGAGAAGTGTGTCAGGATCGTAGCAAATGGAAATCCGTAGTCTCTGCCTACCCCTCTGGGAAACAGGCGTGAATCTATGGGAACAGTACTTTTCTCTGGATGAAAGGTACCCTATGTCTTTTTTTGTACCCCTGACATGACAAATTGCCTAACATGACGATCGGTAGAATAGTTAGGGCGAGAATTCACTACAATCTCTTGTGTCGCAATAAGCTTACTGGTAGAAAAGCTATTGTGAAATTAAACGCATTCATGCGAATCGGTGGTGGTTCCACTCGGTCCGTCAGCAGCGTTGTTGGTTGGCAAGATCTACGGGATCGGCCGTCAGTTTAGAAGGGCATCAATCCTTTAGAGTTGATAAAGGTCCCTAAGTTCTGCTTCGCTGCCGAGACTCATAGCTTGAGGTTATATAGTCTTTGTTACTTCTGAATAAAGAAGAATTATTAAAATAAATCTAGCAGTTTTTTAGTTTAATCATTACAAACAAAATTACAACTTATTTAAATAATTATTTTTAATGGCTTGAATTAATAAAAAAAAAAAATTTGGCATACAAAAGGGCACACGCAAAACATGAAGCAATAAAAAAATAAAATAAAAAACCAACAATAATAAAACTATGATTTCATTTCCGCTCACTGGCAACACCACACCTTTCGTTTAACTAAACGGAAGTCGAAAACTGCCTCCATATAAGTCAAGGCTAGTATTGTCAGTGAGCAGGAAATACAAATAATAAAAGATAGGTACATATTTTAAATTATTTTAAGTTTAACTTAAGTTTAAAAGTAATGGGAAAGTGTGTCCCATCAGTGCCAAAATTTGGACATCACTCAGCGTACGTTGCGATTGTTAAATTGCAACACTAGCATTCTGCGAAATCCAGTGTAGTGACGCCGGCGCCTAGTGTAAAAACATATTAAGGTCTCGAGTTCAATCCTAAGGCGCGCATCTCTGACTTTTCAAAGTTATATGCGTATTAAATAGTTAATTATCGCTCGCTTTAACGGTGAAGGAAAACATCGTGAGGAAACCTGCATGTCCGAGAGTTCGCTATAATGTTCTCGAAGATATGTAAAGTCTGCTAACCCGCACTGGGCCAGCGTGGTGGACTATGGCTTAACCCTTCTTACACTGAGAAAAGGCCCCTGCCCAGCAGTGGGACAGTTTAATTGTCGTGAGTCGTCGTGTTGTGAAAGAAGGCGTGAAAGTGATGCATACAAACTCACATTTGCATTTATAATATTAGATATGATAGTTTACCTGTCTGTAGGGCCCATCTATAAGACCCATCGTCATGGGGTCCGTCAAAATCCTGCCGCACGATGACGTCATCTTTTTGACAGCAAGACAGGCTTGCCAACGCCAGGATCTGAAACAATTATACCAAAACATATTTTATACAGGATTTAGCTGGCGGATTCGCTCGCCTAAATGTAGGTTAGGTTAGTAACAGTTCACCATGAGGTTTTACCTGGGGGTGGTGGGCTTCTTGGGCCTGCCCGCCACCCGATCAGCACCAGGTCCGAGAGGCGGCGTGCATGTCCCCCACAAGGTGATAGTAGGAAAATAATTATCTCTAAATAGGGTAGGTCGGTTTTAGTAATGGCCTGCCGGTTCATACGACAAGTCGAAACCCCGGCGGGGTCGCGATTGCATGTGAAAGTGATTCGCGCGGCCCCGTCGACTCTGGTTATGTCGAGGAACACCGTGGTAGGTTTAGTCAGTATTACCGGGATCATCATTCTCCGACATAACCTCTCCGTCGCCCCGCGTCTTATTTGAATGAACCGTGACCGTAACTTTTGAATCATAAATCATAAACATTTATTTGCATGAACATGGGTTGTACATTAGATCTTAACACATTCCCGGACAGTACGTCGAGAGACGTGAATTATGACCCTCATAATATGGCACTACGGCTGTAGGCGGCGATTTAAAATAAACTAAAAGTAAAACTTCGTCCACGGCCGACTATTTCCCATAGCATTTATAGGAAGGATATGACTCTGTGCCGTTTTAGGCTAGAATACAGACCGATAGAGCCACAGCAAACACTCCTGCCGTAACACATGGTTTAGAATTCACTTGGTATGAATGTCCGCCTACAGGCAGTTACGTCTCTGACCGTTACTGCCGCAACGCATACTTTTAAAACCGTGTAGTGTGGCAATATGTCCCCAGACGTGATGTCACTTTGTATGGAAAGTTTGTGTGCCATATCACAAATTATTGAGAGTGGTTTTGTGTCCGTGAATGTGTTAAGATTAACAAGAGTCCAGGCCATATCCTACCTTATCAGGTGTGCAAATTTATATAATTAGTGATAGAGAGATTAATAAGAAAGTTAATAATATTGACTTCTGTTTACGCGAATATTATTCATTGAAATTAAACTACTATATACGGATTTTATCGCGTTGTTTATTTGACACTTTATTACATAATTTTGAAAATCGTTACACTACTACTACTATTAAGCTAATTATCACAATGGATCCCAAGCTGGTGGTACATACCACCAGCTTGGGATCCAGTAATACAAATTAAAGTAAAGTACATCAAACCCAAGAAGAAGCAAATCACAGCTAGATTTCATGATACTTTGAGCTCATTCTGCGTAAATAGATTGAATGATTGAAACACCAATGATTAAATTATGTTCGGGTATTTTGAAATAACTACACTGGAACATTGAGATACCTACCATCTTAATCTCCCCGTGACCATGGCTGCCGAAAAGCAACCGAAACGTCGGGGAAAGTGTAAAATTAAATTAAATCTAAATAGGTTTAATAATAATTTAATTAGCTTAAAAATTAGTGAAGTTTAATAGTAGTAGTAGTGTAACAATTTTCAAAATTATGTAATAAAGTGTCAAATAAACAACGCGATAAAATCCGTATATAGCAGTTTAATTTCAATGTAGAAAGTTAATAAGAAATTATAGCTCACAATGTGATCATTGGATCCAATCACTTATAGAATATAACATTCTTTTAAGCAGTATCTATTTACACTCATCTTCCTCCTCTTCTACTCTTTAAGCTGAGTTGATACTTCTCTTTCTTTGACGCTTGTAATTTATTTAGGCTATGATGGTAGCATAATCAACAACTACAGGCAGCGAGTCGTCAGTGCCCTGCGGGTCCAATATAACAATGCTTTCAGGTTGCTGATGGGATTGCCTCGCTTCTGCAGTGCGTCAGCGATGTTCGCTGAAGCACAAGTAGATGGCTTTCACGCCATTATACGTAAGAGAGCAGCATCGCTGATGCGAAGGGTGAGGGAAAGTCCCAACAGCTACCTGAAAGTGATTGCGGACTACATCCATAGTCCTATATGGAGACAGTGGATAAGGATCCATATTCTGTAGGACACTTGTTTTTATTTTTATTTTTGTTGTTTCTTGTGTATTTTATCTTTTTATTTTTGTGTGTAAGTTACTAACATAATCACGCTATCCTTATTACGTGTGCAACGGCTAGCATACGTAATAGGGATACCGTGAGTGTAGTTTGTGACGGTACATGGACAAACAAAAATATGCCAAAAGTGAGGGTGAATCAAGATTCCTCTGCCTCACAAACGGAGACATGACATCGCAGCACCAGTCAGCTTGTGACCACGGCCGGTGTAACCTGGTGGAAACGTCAAGCATAAAAAAGGTAAACATTATGCATGATCACGTTAATACCCGTTACATATTATATATCTATGTATATATCATGCAACGCGAAAGTTTAAAAGAAAAATATTTTTTCATGCACAACAATCGCGAGAGAGTAGTGTGTGTATTAGTATATGAGTAAGTATTAACAGCTTATGTCCATAAAATGTTATTCCTTTCTCCATAGCACGCCTGTATAGAAGTGCTAGAGCAACTTTGTCAAACTCAGTTATGCAACGATTGTGCAATGGACGTCGCATCGAAATTCTATGGAAAAGTAAATGTTTAAAGTATCGATTCACACCAACACATATATATTCAGATAATAATGTCCTCCACACCGAATTTCGGTCACAGCGGCTAACCTTAACAGAGACTGGCTAACGCAGGAGATATTATGCTGCCGTCATCATGAAAAAAGACGTACCTAACTTATTTTTTCGATGTTTAGATTTTAACTTTTTAATACAATTTACCTTTGACATGCATGTAACAATAAATTATAATTGATTAATTGCCTAATAACAGTACCATTAATTGAAATTATTTACAATATGATAAAGTGGAATATTATTTGCCTTTTGCTTTAATTGACATTATTTACTCGAACTTGACTTTTTATTGTATAAATTCTGACTTATTACTAAAAAATGAATAGATTTGTACACCAATTTCATTGGTAGGACATAGAGCTCAATTAAATTGTATCCATAAGACCTTTATTGTAATACCTATGTTCACAAATAAAGTTTGATTGATTGATTGATTAATTGATTGATTAACTATTTGGAATCAGTAAATAAAGAAGCATCTCCCAGGAAATGTAAAAAAAGTTGATTTCCTTATGACGACAGTATAGGCCACAAGTTTGTGCGCAAACACAAGTGCACTCTCTGTTCCCTCACTCTCATAGTGTGATGGGACGTCGCCGACACCACCGGAGAACCTTCTCAGATACCATGGTTTACTAAAGTAAAATTGTGCAGAAAGTTCATTGTAATTGGCTGTAGATTAAGATCGGGTCATTTACCGTTAAATAAATTTAAATTTTTGGTTAGTAAATCAGACTCTCCAAACTGCTTATCATGTAATGTTGTTGAAGATATTTACCATTTATTAACAGAATGTATCCAAACTGATAATCTGAGAGATCACCTAAAAGTTAATTGTAATATTAACGTGAATGATGTTGGAGTATTTTTAAGTATCATGTCTGTACCCATGTCAGACGTAGCAGTTGCTTTATATAAACTTATTTATAAATTAGATAATAGATAATTTGTTGTTAAGTAGTAGGTTCTACTTAACTCATGTAGCCAGTAATCTTGGATACTTTAAGTTGTGTGTAGTATTTGTAAGCCTGATGGGACTCACCCTGAGGTTTGACCTGGGGGTGGCGGGCTTTGTGGGCCTGCCCGCCATCCGTTCAGCACCAGGTCCGAGAGGCGGCGTGCGTGTTCCCACGCGCGCCTCTGTTGTTTCGAATCCGTCTCCCCTCTAGGGGGGACAGTAGGGAATGTTAGAAGTGCCTTTGGGTAGATCTTTCGTGTAGTGGCCTGCTGTTTCATACGGCGGGCCGAAACCTCGGCGGGGTCGCGACCGCATGCGAAAGTGATTCGCGCGGCCCCGTCGATAGTGGTTTTGTTGAGGAACACCGTGGTAGGTTTAGTCGGTATTCCGGGAGGTACATTTTCTTCTTAACATCTTCTTTTACCCCGGCGAGTCCGACATAACCCCTCCGCCCGCCCCCGCGGAGGGGTATGCGTCATGCATACCACCACGTAAAAAAAAAAAAAAAAACCTGATGGGACTGACATAGTCAAAATGGCTCTAAGTCCCTTAAAAATAATAAAAAAAAGAAAGACACCACCGGAGAGAGATCAGGCGCAAGACCAACGGCTTTACGAGCTAACCAAGACACGGGGTGTGTAACACCACCAACTTTCTAACTCCTGGCTGCTATTCAAAATTTCTTGATAGAAAACCCATTAACTTTTTGCTGGTCTGACTTGAGATTCAAACCAGTCATTCGTATTCAGAATAAACAGTATAGATATCTCTATAAATAAGGCGAGAATAGATTTTCACATTTTGCCGACATCTTATTTAAGTATTTCAATTTAAAAGACTGTCAAGAACAGACATCATAATTGTGTATAGCACAGTTCAAATATTTACATACATACATAGATTCACGCCTGTTTTCCAGAGGGGTAGGCAGAGACTACGGATTTCCATTTGCTACGATCCTGACACACTTCTCTAACTTCATTCACTTTCATCATATTCCTCATACACCGGTTTAAGGTGCTCTTAACCTGGCCTTTGTCCAGATATTATTGTTACTTATAATAAAATTTATTATTTTTTGACGATCACTACTATCGATATAATATATTATATATGCGATAGTATTGCTGTATATCAATACTATCGCACTAAAACAGTAATCGATATTACCGATACTATCGATAGGCTTATCGATTGAGTAGATGTGCTTAGCGTTTTATTATCGATTGTGAAACTATCGATTTTTTGACAATACTACTAAAGACCTCTGCGTAGTCTGGTAGTCTAACGCTCTCCCACTAGGCTATCGCAACTCCGGCAGATACGTATTACATCCATACTAGTTCCGGACAGTCACATTTAACACGCAAAGTCTGGCAAACAATGGTAAGTAAGTGGTAATTACGCCTTACTTCCAGAAAATCAAAGCATAACGTTCCGAGTAAAATATTTTTTGATCCAGGATGGGATATAAATATTATAAAAAAAGGTTGGCTGTAAGATATCGCTGACATATGTACTCGTAATTATATATTGATATATGTAACCATAGTTACGAAGAATAGTACTACATCAGCCGAACAATGCCGAAATACTACGAACGCGATTCCACTGTGTGTGTCAAATGCATGTTTGTGTGCGTGTAGATTTTTAGAGTTCGAAAAAACTCTTATACAACAGCTTTGTCCGTCCGTCTGTTATACAAGTTTCAACTCAAGAATACGGTTCTTGAGCTAGCTAGAAACTGGCGGTCAACGCCATTCACTCTGCATAGTCGATATACCCCGAATTGACCATTTTTTCGAACTGTGAGATTTACGGCAATTTATTGCCGTTTCGTTTCTCACTTGTTTTCATAAATTTAATGTATTTCTAGTGCATATTTTATAAAAATATTAGGATTCGCCCCTCCATATAAACTATTGGGCCAAATTTCGTAGGTACAAAGTTTTTCTTCACGTATTAATATATAGATAAAAAGGGTTACAAAGTTTTCTTCACGTATTAATATATATGTAGATTCTGTAGGTGAATTTATTGTGACTGTACTGCAACTAAGAATTTCTTGACAGATAAACTCAGTAACCATATGCCCGGCCCGGGAATTGAACCAACGATTTTATGCACAGCAGTCGCATTTACTACCGCTGCGCTACTGGGGTAACCGGTTGCGTTTTCTAAACAACACGCGATCTTGTAGTAATAACTTGATAGGCGTGAATCTAACTGTTTGCATAATTATCGGTTTTCGTTAAACCATTATATTTTAAGCGTAACGCATACATGTGTATGCAAAAAAAAATGCATCTAAATATATGTTGAATAGCATAATATATTATTATAAACGGGCAAAAGACAATCAATATTACGCAAATGTTGTGTTAAGTAAAACTTATTTTTAAAATAATTAAGTAGGTAGGTACTTATAGTAATATATATATATAGCAGTGATAGCTCAGTGGGGAGACCAACAGACTGCAATGCAAAGATAAGATAAGATAAGATAAGATAAGATATATTTATTTGCTAAAACACGTGTAGGTACATAATTAAACATTTTGAGATGCTTAGTTACAGATGTTAAATAATACTTTGTATCAACATGTTTGACCATATCTGGTGTACAAATATCAAATGTCAATAACATAACCAAAAGATTCGTTTATCAATTTAAAATATAGGTAGTTAACAATTCATTTAACACATAATCCAAATAACAAGATAAAATAATATAAAAATGTCAGTAAAAATAATAGTAATAATAATAATAATAGTATGTCAACATTGTAAAATTCAAAGAAAATATAGTTTATACATACTATTTAAATTTAAAAATGTTATTATTAGATATAGGTATTTATTAAAATATTATAATTTGTCATTAAGAAAATCATCTATAGTATAATAACATTTTGCAGACAACAATTCTTTTAATGTACTTTTAAATTTATCTATACTTAATTGTTTAATGTAATCCGGAATTTTATTGAATATTATAGGCGCTTTACATACTACACTTTTATGTAGAAGTGCTGTTTTAGAAGGATGAACACACAATCTGTTGGCATCCCGGCGATTTCTCTTTACTTTGTCTGAGAGTCGAGGGAATAAATGAGAATTGCTTTTAACAAACAATGCTATTTCATAAATGTAAATCGAAGGTAATGTCAGAATATTATTATTAGCGAATATCGGCTTACAACTATCGGTACTCTGTAGACGGGACATAGCAGGTAAACATCGTCGACACAAACAACACACCGACGACAAAGGGTCTCGGGTTCGAACCCACGTCGCGCACCGCTGACTTTCGGAAGTTATATGACTTTTCGAAATTATGTGCTTATTGATTGACAATTATCGCCTGCTCCGTGCCGCGGAGAGCACGTTAAGCCGTCGGTCCCGGCTGCCATGAACATCTATGGCAGTCGTTATTGGGAGAGTGTTGACACAAAAGATCCCACTGGGTCGAAGTGTACTTCGTATCAACTATCCTAACGATTTTTCTATATTTTCTCAACGTTTAAACGTTCCCTGGACTACGACAAACATTTCAAAACCAAAATCAGCTAAATCAGACCAGCCGTTCTCGAGTTTTAGCGAGACAAACAAACAGCAATTGATTTATATATATATATATATATATATTATATAGGAGAAAAAGAAGATTTGCCAGTGAGCGTTGAGCTTTAGACATTGAATATAAAATGCGAGGTTACGTTGTGTTAACCATTGGCTATAAATTATTTCAATATACACTTGCGCAATATTTATAATACATAATAGGTCGTGTAGTCTGCAAAAATAAAATACAAATGATGAATACCGTTGTTTTTATCCTAATGAATATTATAAATGTGAATGTGCGTTTGTTTGATACACTTTCACACCTTAACTACTCGACCAATCTTTATGAAATTTCGCATACACGTTGTTAGGGGTACAGAAAAGGACATAAAGTACCATTTATGCTGGAATAAGTTCTGTTGCTAATCTTACATAACCTTCATTTACGTGAGCAAAGACGCGGGCAAAATCTTGTAACTAATGTAAGTGTGTTTGTTACGCTTTCACACCTTAACTACTCGACCGATCATCATTATCATACACGTTATCAGGGGTACAGTAAAGGGCAGAAGCTACTTTATCCAGAGAAAAAGTTTTGCTCCTGAGAGATATATTAATTATTGACAAATTCACGTTAATGCGAGCGAAGCCGCGGACGATATCTAGTTAATTATATGATACTAGCTTTTACGTGCGGCTCGGCCCGCGTGGTACCTACATCAATAAAAAAATAGCCTATGTCGTTCGTCAGCTACACATCAAGTTAGACACCCTATATACGCATAACTACGCTACATACAAAATAGAGAATTGTTGGAAAGGGACTGTGCATAGTGGTGTCGATGTATTAGTAAGGATAGAGCGTAATAAAAATATAACGCACTGTCTCGCACGATTCGCAGCGTTCAACTTCTAATAGTTCAAAGTCCAAACAGTCTAGGTGGATGTGTCGCTGTGTGTACCAAATTTCATCTAAATCGGTTGAGTGGTTCAGACGTGAAGAGGTAACAGACAGACAGACAGAGTTACTTTCAATTTTATAATATTAGTAAGAGATGATGAAGATGAGTAACGTTATTTGTACTTATGTGTATGTATTTAGGATACAGGGGTCAATCTCAAAACTGGATGACAAAAGTGTCACACTTGATTTGTTTTTCACAGAATTCACTTTTTACAATGTTCTTTTATTAGTACATAGCATTGATAACTATTGTTTTAGGAGACTTAAATACTAATTTCTATAAATGATAGCCCGTATTTTATTTTATTATTATTATTAAAAACTCCACTCCGTGCCATGTTACAACTCCAAAATGTGAGCGTAACATGCATTGTGTATGGGTTTGTTTTTAGATATTGTTACGCCCAGTGACATCTCTCGGCATTGTGGGATAGACTCGGCAGTTCCGTCTAATAATTTATTACACCGCCATCTATTGACATCTTACGGAACTACGTAGTACGGTACGAGAATCATAGAGATAACGCTGGTACTTTCTCGAAACATCGTACTGTTTACATATCGGGTATAGCGTTACTAGAAAACTCTAGAAACGCTTTACCCGCGTATAAATAGGGCGCACGCGCACCGCCGAGTCAGTTTACAATCGTAAGCGGTCAAGTGTTCATCGAAGCGAACGGAAGCGAAAATATTACGGAGTTTCAAGCAGTACAGTGAAAAAGTGTGGTACAGTGTTTGTTGTGTTTTAAATTTAATTGTGTGTTTGAATAAAACGTGTTTTAGTCGGAAATATTGTTTGCATTCTTATCCGTCGAACCCAGCACGCAACAATATTATTGATTATTTTGATTGATTAGACTCTTTAGACATCATCATACTCTTGCCCTGGTCCCAATTTATTTGGGGTCGGCGCAGTATGTCCTTCGCTTCCATACTTCTCTGTCACCCGTCATTTGATCATTTACCCCTTTTCCTTTCATATCTTGGCCTTCCTCTCCCATTTCGTCCCTCTACCCTCATATCCATCACTTGCTTACATACATACGTATCATCTCTTCGCATAACATGTCCATACCAAGCCAAACGATTTCCTTTCACCTTCTCATCTATGGGCACCACTTTCAGACTACCTCTTACGTATTCATTCCTAATTCTGTCCATTCTCTTCACTCCACACATCCATCGTAACATTCTCATCTCTGCTACATGCAATCGTTTCTCATCCATCTTCTTTGTAGCCCATTACTCCATAGCTCCATACAGTATTGCAGGCCTTATAACCGCTTTATACGACTCTTTAGACATGTATGTTATATTTTGCGCAATTTTGACATGGTTACGTATCAATATAAATTAGAATTTTCAAGGTTGATTGAGATGAGACATTTTTTTTACCATTCCATGGACACTAATATTCCGAATATTTCTACCACATTTAACCATTTTAGTAATGATGTGTATGGTAGGTTTTATTTTTAATCGGCAGCACATAAAACGTCAATGTTAAAAAAAGGACATCAGGCATTCTGGTCTAAAAAATAAAAAAAGTGTGGCCAGGAAAATTTCTTATGACTATATATGGTCATATATATACATCTTAAACTACTACTATGGATTTAACCCATTTTTTTTTTACTTGTGGAAATGCTTTTACGCATACCTTTCCGCGGGGCGACGGAGAGGTTATGTCGGGCTCACCGGGGGAAAGATAACCCAGTAATACCGACTAAACCTACTACGGTGTTCCTCGACATCACCATAGGCGGCGGGGCCGCGCGAATCGCTTTCACATGCAATCGCGACCCCGCCGAGGTTTCGGCCCGCCGTGTGAAACGGCAGGCCACTTCACAAAAATACTTCCTCCGCTGTCCCCCTGCGGGGGACAAAGTCACGACACAGAGGCGCACGTGGGAACACGCACGCCGCCTCTCGGACCTGGTGCTGATCGGGTGGCGAGCAGGCCCACGCAGCCCACCACCCCCAGGTCAAACCTCAGGGTGGTTGGAGGACATCTCGCGCCCTCCGGATGGATTTAACCCTGTAACTACGTTTTCTAACTAGTAAAAAAAAAAAGAGTAATGAAGGGATTATGAGCCTATTCCCAGTACGACCCTATTCCCAACACGACCCCATTCCCTGTACGACCCCATAGTTTTCCTACTCGTATTAGTATTTTTTTTAAATGCATTAAGTCCTCTTTTAACTTATATTTTTTTCTAAGCTGAATAACTACTCAGAAAATGCAGTATATATATATTAATATATTTTTTTGTAGGTCTTAATATGAACTAGCTATTGGAAATGATCCTAGGTCCGGCCGCGCAATTTTTTTTAGACCAACTTTGTATTGAGATTGCTTGACGTCCTTTGTGTCAGTTCTTAAAAGTGTGTAAGTTTATTGTTTTTTTTAAGTAATTGAAAATTTTGTGGTATAGTGCAAAGCTTAAAAGCACTACTCCATGGATTATTTAGTTTAAGCAAAAAGTAAGTTCTTTTTATGTAAGAGATTGTTAATATCATGTAAAAAATAGCCGTTTTAGCATATTTCTATTTAATATTGTCTTCTGTTTACGCGAATGTTATTCATTGAAATTAAACTACTATATACGGATTTTATCGCGTTATTTATTTGACACTTTATTACAAAATTTTGAAATTGTTACACTACTACTAGATACTATTAAACTTTACAAATTTTAAGCTAATTAAATTATTAAAACTATTAAAATTATTTATATTTAAGTTTACACTTTCCCCGACGTTTCGGTTGCTTTTCAGCAGCAGCACTAAGATGGTAGTTGTCTCAATGTTCCAGTATCGTTATTTCAAAGTGCCCGAACATAATTTAATCATTGGTGTTTCTATTTACGCAGAATGAGCTCAGAGTATTATGAAATCTAGCTGTGGTTCGCTTCTTCTTGGGTTTGACTATTTGAATTACTGAATCCCATAGAAGAAGAAGCAAACCACAGCTAGGTGCTAGGCTAGCTAAATATTTCATACCCAACTTTCACTTCCTTACATAAGTGTGGGCACTAATAGTCCTCTATGAACAGCCAAACGTGCCTTTTCGGAAACATTTCGACTGTTCATAAAAGCGCGTAGAGCTCCATTCGCTTTGTTGCCAGCAATCGTTCTCCTTTCAATATCTACCTCATGTTTACCGTCCCTTGTAAACAAAGTACCCAAATATACAAACTCTTTCACTTGCTCCACTTTTTCTCCATCAATCATAATATTACACATCGTCACGCACTCTTCCTTTTCAAATACCATTACTTTCGTCTTGCTTACATTTATTTTCATTCCTTTACTTTCAAAAGGCTTGTTGTGTTGTCTCAATTATGTTCCTATAATTTAAATTAAAGATAGTTGATTTCTCGATTTTGTACTATTTCAATACAAATCAAAATCTTTGGTATTAACCGGTCGTATACCGCCGGCTCGCATACCAGCCGGCAGATTTGTACCCGTCGTAGGCCGGTGGCTCGCATGCGAGCCACCAAATTGGTTTTACGTTAGCTTAAGCTAAAGCGAAGGCGGCGCGCGGCGTTTTGGCGCCAATTTGGTGGCTCGCATGCGAGCCACCGGCCTACGACGGGTACAAATCTGCCGGCTGGTATGCGAGCCGGCGGTATACGACCGGTTAAAAATACTATCATACCTTTTTATGCTTTACTCCATGGACATGACTCCACTCTATGGGCATTTTATTCTCTTTCTGTTACTATTAGGCTGTTTTAAGCTTGGCTATTTACTTAGAAATAATGAAAATAGGTAAGCTAACACATCTTCTTCTCCCTAGCCTTTATTATTCCCAAGTCACTTGGAGTCGGCTTTTCTGGTCTAACCGGATTTGACTGGATATCAATTTTTACACGGAGCGGCTGCCACCTGACCTCCGAAACCCGAAGGCTAACGATACCCTAAGGCTAGACCAGTGTCAGGATATTAGAGGGTACTGACTTTCCCAATAACGACTGCCATAGATGTTTATGGCAGCCAGGACCGACGGCTTAACGTGCTCTCCGAGGCACGGAGCAGGCGATAATTGTCAATCAAAACGCACATAATTACGAAAAATCATATAACTTCCGAAAATCAGAGGTGCGCGACGTGGGTTCGAACCCGAGACTCTCTGCATTGCAGTCTGTTGGTCTCCCCACTGAGCTATCGCTGCTCTAGGGTTAGGCCATAGTCTACCACGCTGGACCAGTGTGGGCAGATTTCACATATCTTCGAGAACGTTATGTAGAACTCTCAGACTTGCATGAGCTTGCCTCACGATGTTTTCCTTCACGGTTAAAGCGAGCGTTAATTAACAATTGATTACACAAATAACTTAGAAATGTCAGCGTGATAAATGAACATTCAAAGTTATAAAAGCTTCTTGTAAGTATACTCAGTCGATAATCCTAACTAATATTATAAATGCAAATGTGAGTTTGTATGTTACGCTTTCACCTCTTAACTACTCGACTGATCATCATGAAATTTCGCATACACGTTGTCAGGGGTACAGAAAAGAACATAGGGTACCTTTTATAAAGAAAATTACTGTTCCCGCGAGAAGCCGCGGGCATGAGCTATACATAACTTCTTTATACATAACTAGTAGTTTTTTCGCGGTTTCACCCGCGTATGTCCCGTTCCCGTGTGAATATCGGGTTTCACCCCTTTCACCCCCTTCGGGGTGGAATTTCCAAAAATCCTCTCTTAGTGCTCCCCTACACTCTCCAAGGAACATACATGCCAAATTTCAGATTCTTGCGTTCAGTAGTTTCGGCTGTGCGTTGTCTGTCAGTCACTCAGTAACGGAAGAGTTTTATATATATATAGATAATATCAGCGCAGGCTAATCTTTCCCACTGCTGGGCACGACATCTTCTCAATGCGAGAAGGATTAGACGAAATCCCACTTAAAGAAAATACTGGTTCTAACTTAACCTAAGCTACATGTAAAACGGGCAAAATCTAATTTATAATATTTATTACAATAGATGGATTGAGTTTTTGCTGATTGGTTCGGTGACGCTGCAGTAGTGAATGCGACTTCTTTGCATAAGATGCCCATTCATTCCCGGGTCAAGCAAAGTAATTTCCAGTCTAGCAATAATCAGTACTCTCACAAATTCGGGGACTGTGGTGTTAGATTCCCAGGTCAGACAATATAATTATTTCTTGAAATTATTAATAACAGCATAAAGTTTGTAACTGTGCCTGATAAATAATAATAATAATAATATTCTATCACATACACACAACACCATCTAGCCCAAACTAAGCAGAGCTTGTACTATGGGTACTAGACAATGGATAAACATACATACATATATACTTTTTTTTGTAAATACATACCTACATATTATAAATAGAAACACCCAGACCAAGACTAACATCCATGTTCATGCACACAAATGTTTGACTTGTGCGGGAATCGAACCCGCGACCTCAGGCGTGGCAGTCGGTTACACTAACCACTACGCCATCAAGGCAGTAAATGGTAGTAGACTCGATTCCTATTACAGGCAAAATGTGGGTGAAATACACTACTTTCTATACGTTTTCAGGGTTTACCAGTACCTACCTATGTGTATATTTAAATGTTTGTAAAGGAGGAATGTGATGAAAGTGAATGAAGCCAGAGAAGTGTGTCAGGATCGTAGCAAATGGAAATCCGTAGTCTTTGCCTACCCCTCTGGGAAACAGGCGTGAATCTATGTATGTATGTATGTACTGTAAAGATTTTCTCGCGGTTTTGCTCTTGTATATTTTAGGCTAGCAACACTACTTTTTCTGGATGAAAGGTACCCTATGCCTTTTCCAGTTCCCCTGACAACGTGTATGCGAAATTCGAAACTCCATGATGGTCGGTCGAGTAATTAAGGTGTGAAAGCGTCACAAATGTAAGAATGAAGAAGAAAGAAAGAAAAATGATTTATTTTGGCACACAAAAGGGCACACACAAAACATGAAGAAACAACAAAAAAAATATTAACTATAAAAACAATATTATTAACATATAGTATATAACATATAATATAACTAGCTGTCCCGAAAGAAGATGTCCAGTACACACGAAAAAAAAAAACGCAAATCTAAACCATCCTCGACTCCAAATGAATAGACACAAAAAAAATTTTCTAAATCGGTCCAGCCGTTTAGGAGTTCAGTGACATACATGTATGTATGTATCTTATGTGGGAGCCAGTCAGTGCAGACCGGCGACACTTCGACCCAGTGGGATCTTTTGTGTCGACACTCTCCCAATAACGACTGCCATAGATGTTCATGGCAGCCGGAACCGACGGCTTAACGTGCTTTCCGAGGCACGGAGCAGGCGATAATTGTCAATCAATACGCCTGCTCCGTGACATACATACGTACAGTAGAATTATATATATAAAGATAAGAATCCTTTCATTTTACAAACTAACATTTGCATTTTTATTAAATATTAGTTTACATGGTTATTACTCTCTCGATCTCAATCCCGGGTTGTTTCCTGGTTGGATTTATGCGCGCGAAGTCACGGACTGAAACTAGTATGTAACATGTAAAAGCTATTAATGATCACATTTATATGTAACTGAGTACGTTCGGTTGCATCAGTACATTGATAGAATTTACACAATTAATTATAGTATCGCTAGGAAAGGTTAAACATAATCAATTACATATATTTGCTGATTGATACTCATTAATTTTATATAGGCGTAGCTATTACGCGCGACTTTGTCCGCGTGGAATATAACAAGAAAAATCTATAAATAAAATTACTACTTATAACATCAGGTAACTGCCAATGAAAGTCCCGTCAAAATCGGTCCAGCCGTTTCAGAGATAAGTCGAAACAGACAGACTGACAAAAATAAAAAAAATGTTTACCGTGTATACTTTCATATGCATTTAGTAAAAAGCTGTTATTTTGACATATTAACAGACAATATTATTATTTTTTATAGATTACTCGCTATTGTGCGCGGCTCCGCCCGCGTAGTACCTACTGGCCAAAACAACCGTGGCCAGTCATTACCTGTGTCAGCCGGAAGGTGAGGGTGCCTGCCGCCTCTCCAGCCACTCCTCAACGGGACTTACCGTCACGATCGTGGCGTGCCCGAATTCTGAAACTTTAAGTTACTATTGCTAAACCTTTTTACTAATTACTGTTTACTTTTATTTAAGCTATTTAAATTATACAACTATTTAGACAACTTTGTTACTTTGGAAAATGGGTAGGCCTTTGGTGTGGGACGCTACATGCGCCGACACCCTTGCGCTATCTCATCTTCCGAGCACGGTGAGCTGTGCCAGTAATAATAATAATAATAATAATCACTTTATTTGCTGAACAAAGGTTAGTACAATGGTCTTACAATTTATTCAAATTAGAACTCTTTGTTCTGCCTTATAGACATGCAAACATTAATAAAGAATATGCAGACTATTTACTTTACAATCATAATTAATAAGGTAGGTATAGTTAATTTAACAAGCTTTCTTAAGACAGCATCAATAGTGATAGTGGTCATCAACAAATCTTAATAATAATAATTATAGTAACAATGTCATCATTATAACAAGTCATACTGGAGAATTTTATTTAATAAAGTCAAGTAATAATATAAAAAGTAAAAATCATAATAAAAAAGTCATAATAGTATTTTTTATATGTCATGTCGTCAATAATCATTATCTAAGGATTATCATAAATTATTTTCTGATAAAAAATCAGTAATGGTATAATAACATTTAGTGCTGCTGCTGTAGCGGCGGAAAACCTCAAACGGCGTAAATACAATAATTTAATTGGTAATTACGCTTTCGAGCCGTTTGGGGTAGAGACGCTGCGTTCATGGGGTCCGGGCGCTCGTGCGCTTTTTAGAGATATATCTAAGCGGCTAATCGACGCTTCGCGTGACCTGGCTGGACTTTTTTTGACTCAAAGAATCAGCATTGCCATTCAGCGTGGCAATGCTGCCAGTCTCCTGGGCACACTCCCGGTCGACAGCGATGCTGAGGAATTTTACGACGCTGCCTAAACCGGCCATCCCTTTTTATTAATTTTTACAGTCCCATATTTAGTTACTCTTCATTTTGTTCTATTTATAAGTGGTTAGTTTTGTTAATACTACTTAGATTTAATTTAACACTTTCCCCGACGTTTCAGTTGCTTTTCAGCAGCCATCTTCATGGGGATACTAACATTTTGGTTCATATAATTCGACTATTTTGACGTCCTCGCTTCGCGAGCGGTCGCTTTGCCACCGAGTGTACTGGTTTCGAATGTGCGTTTTAAATAGTTAATTATCGCTCGCTTTGACGGTGAAGGTAAACATCGTGAGGAAACCTGCATGTCTGAGAGTTCTACATATACATATACAAATCGCAGTCTTAATAAAACAGCGACTTAACTCGAAATTTGAAAGTAAGGCAATTTGAACTCTAATTGTATATGTTAAATTCTAATATTATATTTGTGTTAAATCTTTGCAATAGAGTTCAAATTTGTTTAATCCAAAATACTGAGATATGTCTCTGTTTTATTAAGGGTGCGAAATGTTCTCGACGATATGTGAAGTCTGCCAACCCGTACTGGACCAGCGTGGTGGACTATGGACTAACTCTTCTCACACTGAGAGCAGTGGCATAATTTAATACAGGGCTGATATTTTTATAAATCGCAGTGCCGTGTTACATTTGATACTACTGATATGTAATATACCCTTTGTGTATATCTGTCTTGTGATAGTGTATTAAGAGCAAATAGTTTGACAGTCAGATCTATCAAAATTCCCGCCAAAATGCCATGAGTTGGTATGTGTTGACAAAACAATGGAACATCGCACTCGTGAATATCATCAATGTTGACATTTCGTGTGAGCGAAATTAACTTGATAGGTATATTTGCCTTTAAAGGGCAAATATTTTGGAGATCATCTTAATAATAACTTACGCGAATAGGGCTTTATTAAGGTAGCAACACTTCTTTACTTTTTTAGAAAATGTATATATTTTTTTATACAGGTAAGGTGGCAAAGATGCACACCGGACCGGCCTATGGAAGCCTGAAACACCAGAGGCATCACTTGCGCGTTGCCGACTCTTTAGGACACGAAGAAGAGAAAAAGGAACTGGGAAGGAGAAGAAGTGGGAAGGGAGAAAGAGGGTGATTGGGCCTCCGACACTATCAGTCACCGAACGAAACACAACAGTAGGAATACTGGTATTTCACGTCGATATTCTGTGATTGGGTAGTCCTTCCACGGTCGCGCCGGCCCATTCATGCTGAAATCGACGAATTTTTTTAGGAAGATATTATTGTAAGTACAATAAAAAAATCTGCCAGAGAAAGTCCCGTCAAAATTGGTCCAGCCGTTTCAAAGATCTACCTATATACTTTCATATGCATTTAGTCAAAAGATGTTATTTTGACATTACGAACAAACACTTTAATTTTGTTTATTTGTATAGACATTATATTATAGCTAAAACGACATGTTTCGAATATAAAACCCGGGCCTTAGTGTTGTCACATTTCCTTTCACCTTAAAACCCGTCCTCATACATCTATAAGACTTGCAACACTAGTGGAACAAAACAGCCTAAAATCATATTTCAACATCAATAGGCATTTGGTACAAAGCGATTGTCCAAAGATAACCAATATAGTTTCATAACACGTCACAGCCTGGCCAACGACCATATATCTTATGACCATTAACATGAATAGCAAATATTGTGAAAAGGGCTTCGAAAAGCGCCATTTATAACTTACAAATTGCCTTTTTATATAAAGATTAACCTTTGACAGTAATACAACTAATTTTGACTGGCTTCTTATGTTATGAATGTATGGTTACTGACAGAAATAGTTCCAAGCCAACGCACAGCAGTAATTACGAAAAATTAATTTTGTATGGCTCTTCAAATATATAATAAATGACCCAATAAAAAATGGCCTATGTCCAGCAGTGGACGTCTTTCGGCTGAGATGATGAAATCACCCAATGAATACAAAGACTGCGATATTTAAAGGAAAGTTATTTAAGTTGTTATCGAAAAATGATTCTATTCTATTAAAGATTATATTAATGACGTATATAATATTTTTTCAGTTTATTTTAGTTAATTTATTTTTATATTAATTTCACACTTTGGGTCGCTTAGCCAAAAGTAAGCAAGTTAGTAACTATTGTCTTCTGTTTACGCGAATGTTGTTCATTGAAATTAAACTACAAATTATCTTTTTTTTCATACAATTTGTGATTAATTGTTAAGTTTGAGAGCCTGGTAATCTGTCTGACAGGATTTTCCTAGTTCAGATACCAGTCTCTCACAAAGGTGCATTTGGTTACATATGTTACAAAATGTTATAGAATGTAAGTTACCTCTGTAAAAGAAAATAAATATACTTATTATTATTATTATTATTGCTATATACGGCTTTTATCGCGTTATTTATTTGACACTTTATTACATAATTTTGAAACTGTTACACTACTCTAGATACTATTAAACTTTACTAATTTTTAAGCTAATTAAATGATTTAATCTATTTATATTTAAGTTTACACTTTCCCCGACGTTTCGGTTGCTTTTCAGCAACCATGGTCACGGGGAGACTATGATGGTAGTTGTCTCAATGTTCCAGTGTCGTTATTTCAAAGTACCCGAACATAATTTAATCATTGGTGTTTCTATTTACGCGAACTTAAATATAAATAGTTATAATAGTTTTAATAATTTAATTAGCTTAAAAATTAGTAAAGTTTAATAGTATCTAGTAGTAGTGTAACAGTTTCAAAATTATGTAATAAAGTGTAAAATAAATAACGCAATAAAATCCGTATATAGTAGTTTAATTTCAATAAGTAAGTAACTTTTATATTTCTTTCTGTCCTGTTTTTATGCTTTAGAAATACTGATAATAATAATTTATATACTCCTCTGCCTTCTCCTTCAGGGATAAAAGGTGAGAGTCTATTATTGAGTAGTAGGGCCACGCTGGTTACAGCATGAATAGGCCGGCCCGACCGGGGAAGTACCATCCTCTAACAGAAGATCGACGTAAAATAACAGTATCTGTTTTGTTTCGTTCGGTGAGTGAGAGCGCCGGAGGCCCAATCACCATTCCCTTCCCAAACCCCATCCTGCTCCATTTCTCTTTTCCTTCCGGTAGGCAGCGACTTGGTTGTGTTTTTTTGACATTGCTTCTGTAATGCTAAGAAAACACAGCCATGTGTATGAGCCACGGTTCTCACTTACTATCAGGTGGGGCGCTGGCTCGTCTGTCACGGATGAAAGCAACAAAAAAAACTAATTTGGGTTGCCAACCGTACTTTATAATAAAGTATTGTACGTTATTTTGGGTAAACGTACTTTTTATTATGATTATTAAAAATATAAAGTACGTGAAAATACTTTATTTTACCTATGTCAACATTTAAAGTGACATACCTATATCGACATACTTTCAAGTGCATTTCCTCAGTTTCGTAAGAACTTATTAAACAAATTACAAGAATATTGCACTCACTAATAATAAACCTGTTCCTCTTACTTGATAAACCTCTCTTTGACATTCCAATTGTATTACATACTTAATATAAACAATTAAATGTTTACTCTTAGTCTTACCTAGCATATAACTGCAAGTGTTGTGTACTTCTGTAAGTGACAAATTCGCTAAATCTTAGAACATGTTCTAATCGAGTATTGAATGTATGTAGTGAATAAGTCGTTGAAGTGCCTTATGAATAAATAAATAAATAAAGTATTTTTTTTTGCTCATCAATTTGACCACACTCCGCCTGATGGTAAGCGATCATGTGGTCCAAGAGCAGTGGCCTCCACACCATCCTCATAGCAGCTGAGGCAATGTTGAGGTCCCTACCTTAACGGCCTAAGAAGATGCTTTTTAGTTTATTTAATTGTTTTCTTAAAGCAACGCTATAGAGATTCCCTAAATTGAGTAAAAACAATTGTTTATCAATCTCATATTGTAAAGATGCGGTTAACACGTTCCTTGATAATAAATATTAGTAAGATATCAATAGCATCAACAAAAATATCGTGACCAAAAAGCAAGTATATAATACTTTTTTTTCGGAGCTTGTACTTATTTCTTTTATCTCAGATAGTTAATGTACTGTATGTTCAAAATAAAGATGGCAACCTTAGTTATAATTAGTTTCTCACGTCCCAGTTAAATCATAGCCGCATTCTTCCATTTCGGTAACTGAACAATTAAAATTTACATTGTTGCATAATGTCTGCATTGGAAATTAGTAGTTTTACTGGTAGTGCAGTAATATATGCTATGCTAGGTGTGTCTGGAGTTCGATACCCGGGTCGGTTGAAGTGCAATTTGGTTTATCTGTGAAGACATCCAGTAATTGTTATATTATTTCTACGTAACTAAATAACAATACTAAAAATGGTTAAATGCACAACATTTCAAGGTGTCAAAACATGCATTATTATGATGTAACATCAGTATCACAATATATAAAAGAACAGGGGGAAAACACTGGTATTTGCATTTGTGAGAAAACTGAGAAATAACAATAAGTAAATATTTACAAACGAAAAAATCAATATTTTAGGGATCTTGTCTGTCTAATCTTAATGATATTAGAATATTTTTTTAAATGTGTTTCGTTTATCTGCAAACACTTCAACTTTACCGCAAAAAGCATTAGGTATGTGCTTTGGACAATCGGGATATGGAAGAAAATCGTTTTAAATTTGTTCTAACAAATGGCTGGTCCAAAAATCCCATGTTGATGAGCGTACGTATACGTAGGTACACGGCGTGGAACACGCAGTTTTAATGACTCTAAGAGAGTTCAGAAACTGTAGTCGGTAAATTGTCTAGAATTAGAATTGTCCGGTAAGTTGTGGGATCTAAGACTCCAGCTGGCAATATAATATCAGCCCTGTAACTGTCCCACTGCTGATCATAGCAATAAATTACAAAATTAAAATGTCAAAGAGGAATAATTATGCACATTATCATAAAATTTGTTTGTAAAATGTTTATCATTTGAATAGTCATTAAGATTGTAATAGCATTTCTTTAACAGCAATTGTTTTAACTTTTTCTTAAATAGATTGATATTCATTTCTTTTATAGTTTTAGGTATTTTATTATATATTACAGGTGATAGATGGTACACAGTCTTATGCATAAGAGCAGTATTGCATCGGTTTAAACAGAGGCGGCATTCATCACGCTGCTGTCTTTTGAGTGTTCTGGTGCCAACTGGTAGAAATTAAGGTTTTGTTTGACAAATATTGCGACCTCTTAAATATATAGACAGGGTAGACTATAGCTAGCTTTTGCCTGCCGCCGCGCCTCCCGCTCGCTTTTATCTAAAATTCGACGATAAATTTATATCCCTCTGAGACAGTAAATATTTTCTAAATAAAGTAAATAAAGGGTACCCTACGTCCTTTTCTGTACCCTTTACAACGTGTATGCGAAATTTCATGATGATCGGTCGAGTAGTTATGTATGTATGTATGTATGTATCCTATGTGGGGGCCAGTCAGTGCAGACCGGCGACACTTCGACCCAGTGGGATCTTCTGTGTCGACACTCTCCCAATAACGACTGCCATAGATGTTCATGACAGCCGGGACCGACGGCTTAACGTGCTCTCCGAGGCACGGAGCAGGCGATAATTGTCAATCAATACGCACATAATTTCGAAAAGTCATATAACTTCCGAAAGTCAGAGGTGCGCTACGTGGGGTCGAACCTGAGACCCTCTGCATTGCTATCTATTGGTCTCCCCACTGAGCTATCGCTGCTCTGGTCGAGTAGTTAAGGCGTGAAAGTGTGACTGATCATCATGAACTTCACATACGAACTCCACGTTATCAGGAGAAGAGAAAAGAACATAGGGTATCTTACATCGAATAAAGTGCCGTTCCTGAGGGACAGAAACAATTTAAAAAATGCAGTTTAATGTGAGCGAAGACGCGGGCAAGACCTAGTATTCTGTAATGCCGGTTCGTTGTCTGTCGTATACAGAACGACAAACAGTTTACGTAATCAATAGCATTTAACACGTGCTTGAGTGCTACTGACATATTTTCGTAACTGTCAATATCAAATAGTTACCGTATATTAGAGCGTTACCGTCAATTTTATATACTTATTATAAGTGGATGTTTTTAATATTTCGGCCTTCGCTACTTGAAATCATATTCAAGGCTTGAATTTGTAAAGATTTTTACCAATTAGTGTTCAGCAAATTATTAGTATTTTTGTTAAGACTTGTAGCTAAGCTTATTGCTTTGAAAATAACAACTTTATACAGATTTTATCGCATTATTTATTTTTTAAAACGCTGTTATTATACAGGGTGATTTTAAAATCGTATAATTCCTTTTAACCACGCATTCTACTGGTGATATAGAATAAACTTGACCATGTTTTTGTTTTTTAGAATTATATGGTTATTGTGTGTATGCGGCTGTGAGGGGTTGTATGTGTAAGTGTGTGTGTGTGTGTGTGTGTGTGTGTGTGTGCGCGAGTGTGCGTGTGCGTTGCGTGTGCGTGTGTTGGAATACGTAGAACGTAACGTAACGAAACGTGTTGTAGAAATACGTGCTTTTAAATAATAACAGATTATGCAATATCAGTGACGATCATACTAGCAGAGCTACTAGATAGTAGATGGTTAACTTGTGAAATGATTAATGGTTTCAAATAAAACTATAAAGTATGCAAACGAGAATATCCTTGCTGGCCTCGATGGCGTAGTGGTTAGTGTAACCGACTGCCACGCCTGAGGTTGCGGGTTCGATTGCCGCACAAGTCAAACACTTGTGTGTATGTTTTTGAGTAGTAGATTCCGCTGATTTCAGCATGAATGGTCAGTCTCGACCGGGGAAGGACTACCCTCTCACAGAATATCGACGTGAAATAGCAGTATTGCTACTGTTGTCACTTCACCCCCTTTCCCCTATTCCCGCTCCTTCTCCTTCCCACTTCCTTTCTTAAAGGGTCGCCAACGCGCAAGTGATGCCTCTGGTGTTGCAAGCGTCTATAGGCTACGGTGACCACTTACCATCAGGTGAGCCGTAAGATTGTTTGCTACCTTAATTGTATAAAAAAATATATATCTAATGTACATGGATGTTTGTATTGGTCTGGGTGTTCCTATGTATAATATGTAGGCATGAACAAAAAAAAGTATATATATATATATGTATGTTTATCCATTGTCTAGTACCCATAGTACAAGCTCTGCTTAGTTTGGGCTAGATGGTGTTGTGTGTATATGATAGAATATATTATTATTATTATAATGTGACCGTTGGACTGCCACGTAGAGGTCTCGAGTTCGATCCCAAGCCACACACCCCTGACTTTTCGAAGATAAGTGCGTATTAAATAGTTGATTATCGCTCGCTTTAACGGTGATGGAAAACATCGTGAGGAAACCTACATGTCTGAGAGTTCTACATAATGTTCTCGAAGATATGTGAAGTCTGCCCACACCTGGCCAGCGTGGTAGACTATGGCATAACCCTTTTCACACTGAGAAGAGGCCCGTGCCCAACAGTGGGACAGTTTAATAATAATAATAATGTCCTCCAGACCGAATTTCGGCCACGGCGGCCAGTCTTAACAGAGACTGGCCATCTGCGCAGGAGATATTATAGTGCACAATTATGTGCGCAAACACAAGTGCACTCTCTGTTCCCTAACTCTCATGACCCGATGGGACGGCAATCCGACACGACCGGAGAAAGATCAGGCGCAGGACCAACGGGTTTACGTGCTTTCCGAGGCACGGGGGTGTCTAACACCGCCAACTTTCTAACTTCGGGCTACTATTGAGATTTCTTTACAGAAAAACCCAATAATATTTTGTTGGCCCGACCCGGGATTCGAACCCGTGACCTCATGCACAGCAGTCGCATTCACTACCGCTGCGCTACGGAGACAGTTTAATACAGGGCTGATATTATTATACAAAATGGAAACGTTGTGCCATAGATTAGCTACGACACTAGTCGTATCTATGACCTTTATTGAATGTTTACATAAATGTATTGCTCTCTTGAATTAGTTTCTGCCAATCATTGCCGATTTAAAGTTTAAGTGTGCCGTTCGTAACCTTTGAAGTTCAACATAGATTTATTTATTTCAAGATACATCAGTAGTTTTGACATAAAGTGCACACGATGTTAATGTCGCCAAGGCAATAGATTTCTCGTTATTTATATTGATACCTACTTGTTTTTGCCTTTGGCTTCGCTCGCATAAAAGTAAGTTATTAGTATGTATGTATGTATGTATCTTATGTGGAGGCCAATCAGTGCAGACCGGCGACACTTCGACCCAGTAGGATCTTTTATGCCGACACTCTTCCAATAACGACTGCCATAGATGTTCATGGCAGCCGAGACCGACGGCTTAACGTGCTCTCCGAGGCACGGAGCAGGCGATAATTGTCAATCAATACGCACATAATTTCGAAAAGTCATATAACTTCCGAAAGTCAGAGGTGCGCGACGTGGGTTCGAACCTGAGACCCTCTGCATTGCAGTCTGTTGGTCTCCCCACTGAGCTATCGCTCCTAAGTTATTAGTAAGTCTCTTCCCGAGTGAGTCCGACATCTCTTTTTTTTATACAACGAAGTTGGCAAACAAGCATACGGCCCACCTGATGGTAAGTCGTCACCCGTAGCCTATGGACGCCTGCGACACCAGAGGCATCACTTGCGCGTTACCGACCCCTTAGGAAAAGAAGAAGAAATAAAGGAAGTGGGAAGAAGAAGGAGCGGGAAAGGTGATTGGGCCTCCGGCACTCTCATTCTCCGAATTAAACATTACAGTAGGAATACTGGTATATCACGTCGATATTCGGTGAGAGAGTCGAGCCGACCTTTTCATGCTGAAATCAGCGAGGCTCTACTATTAAGCTCTCCGCTATCCTTTTTCGCGGAGAGATAAGCGTAAATGCATTTCACCGAGAAAAGAAAATATATGTTAGTAGAACAATCCTTTTGTTAAATAAAATATACCCTATGTTACTCGATGATTATATAGCTTTCCAACGGTGAAAGGATTTCAAAGTCGGTTGAGTAGGTTTTGAGTTAAATCCTTAAAAACAAAAAATCTAAACTTTCTCTTTTAGAGTTCGAAAATACTCTTATACAACAGCTTTATCCATCCGTCTGTCTGTTATACAACTTTCAACTCAAGAACCGTAAGAGCCGGAGACTTGCGATCAACGCCGTTCGACTCAGCATAGTCGATATACCCCCGACATGACTATGTCGGGGGTATAACCTTTGACTTCTGACCTCAAGGTCAATGGTATCATGTGACCGTTGCATATTACTTGAACCATTTTTTCGAACTCTAAGATATACAACAATTCATTGCCGATTCTCACTTCTTTAATATTAGTATGGACATACATAAGTTCACGCCTATATCTTTGTAGTAATCAGAGGGATTACACATATCCCCGTAACTAATATTATGAACTAGATTTTGCCCACGGCTTCACTCGTATTAAAGGTTATGTTAGTAACAGTACTTTTTCTGGATGAAGTGTACCCTATGTCCTATTATGTACCCCTAACAATGTGCATGCAAAATTTCATGATTATATCAAACAAATTCACATTTATAATATTAAGACTGCGCCGAGCGTAAGACGCGGTTGGACTGAATGACAGAACTCGAAATTAAAATCAGCGCGCGGCCGCCATAGTAAAATTGTATGAAGGATTTGAAGTGCTTTTTTCATAAATATGTATCTTTATTGTCAACCAATAACTTAAATATTTGGGACGGACAAATTGTAATATAACTATTAATGTTTCGTTTAAGCTGTAAAATAGGATAGATTTCTACTGCTATAATCTAAAACTCACGTAACACGAGCTTACGTTTTTGCATTTTTCGTGCAAGTTTACGTAATTTTGTAGGCGAAAATATTTATTATTTTAAGTTTTTTACACGGAGTAATTGTAAACACATTCATTGTTATGGTAAATGTATATTTTATATTTACTGTATTAAACAAAAAGTGTTGATGTTATCAACTTAACTGTGACCGCCTGTTTTGGCACATTTCGCTCGGCGCAGTCTTAAGTTAGGATGTTAGTGTAAGTTTGTTTGTTTGTGCAGTGGAGAAACAAAGCCAAGAAAATAATAATAATAATAATATTCTACCACATACACACAACACCATCTAAACCTCACCTACAAACATCACCATAAAATGATCCCCGTCACCCATTGTTCGACCACAAAATGCCTCCCGTGAGCTTGAAAAGCCGGCGAAGCTTTCTGCGATGTCACTCTTCTTGGAATATCAATATTCCCCCACAACGGGCAAGAGAGCAAATGTGGTCAGCGAAACATCCTGTCCCGGCAGGTTTCATTACACCGTCAGAAAACCTGCCACCTGGACACCAACTGCAATGGCCAACCTAGAAATCACTGAATCGCTTGCGCACCCAGGTTGGTCGTTGCAAGAACTATGAAGTTTACCACCCTGCACTAGGCCAGCGTTGTGGACTTAGGCATTACCCTTCTCACACTGAGAAAGAGGATCGTGCCCAGCAATGGAACGATTTAATACAGGGCTGATATTGGGGCTACAGGGACCAGGCGCAAACGCGCTGTGATTGTGGAGCTCCATTGCAAACTATGCCACATTTGCTCTTTTGTCCAATGTGCCCCTCCAGCAGCACTGTGGAAGATCTGTGGAGAGCAACGGACGATGCCGTGGCTCTGGCGGGGTTTTGAGCAGACAAAATTTAAGGGTGTTCATACATTGACACGAAGATGAAGACACCTTAACGCGATCGAAGCCGTGGATGAAATCTAGTTTATATTATTAGTAGGATACGAAACAGCGATAGCTCAGTGGGGAGACCAACAGACTGCAATGCAGAGGGTCTCGGGTTCGAAACCACGTCGCGCACCTCTGACTTTCGGAAGTTATATGACTTTTCGAAATTATGTGCGTATTGATTGACAATTATCGCCTCCTCCGTGCCTCGGAGAGCACGTTAAGCCGTCGGTCCCGGCTGCCATGAACATCTATGGCAGTCGTTATTGGGAGAGTGTCGACACAAAAGATCCCACTGGGTCGAAGTGTTGCCAGTCTGCACTGACTGGCCCCCACATAAGATAGATAGGATACGAATGTGAGTTTGTTTGTTTACTACCGAAGCAGTCACCCGGCAATTGAACCCGAGACCTTATGCACAGCTCTCGCATTCACAACCGCTGCGCCATAGATATATTACGAATGGCATTATTGACAAAGATTTTTATAGTCTCATTCGCCTTGAACGATGAATGAAATGTATTTTATTGTTATTTTACGTAAATAGTCGCCATCTTGGATTAGTAATTAATTCAAAATTATCTCTTATAGATATCTATTATATTATTATTTGTATATTTAAAGTTCCGTAACGAATTTTTGTACACGAAATTTTATAATTATCTATACTAATATTTTAAAGAGGAAAGATTTGATATTTTGTTTGTTTGTAAAGGTTTAACGCAAAAACTATTCAACCGATTTTAAAAATTCTCCCGCCTTAGTACCTAAGCTATATTATCAGCGAGTAACAGGCTATAATTTATTAGAAAGTAGATACTGTTACTAACATAACCTAATCTACTTTTACGAAGGCAAAGACGCGAGCAAAAACTATATAGGTTGTTGTTGCGTTCTTGTTAGAAAAGTGCAGGCGAAGCCGCGAACCTAATTAGGTTAATTTGTAATATAAACTTTCTTGGTAAATATTTTACTTATTACTTGGTACCTACATCAATAAAAAGTAGCCCATGTCCTTCCCCAGGTTTTGAACTACATATATCTGTACCAAATTTCATTTAAATCGGTTGAGTGGTTTAGCCGTGAAAACGTAACAGGCAGATGGAATTACTTTCGAATTTATAATATTAGTAAGGATTCATTCAACGTGTTCAAATAATCTTTAGTTCTGTAATAAAACTCCTTGATTCTCCAATATAATTATTTATTCTCCCCTATATGTTATCCTTTATCCTACAGACCACACAGTTCACACACCATATTCGTTTACACAACCGCTCGGCTCGACAGCTCAGACGAGAAAGCCCCCTTCCGCCGTCCGTTACTCATTTTATACCAAAATCGATTATTAAAATACCCGACTGTCGCCGAATAAAATATTATAACCTTACAGTTCCAAGGAAACAGTACTCTTTTCTTAATTAATGGTATTCTATGTTCTTTTCTGTATTCCTGACAACATGTATACGAAATTTCATGTTAATCGGCAAAGTAGTTAAGGCGTGAAACCGTAACAAACGAACTCACATTCGCATTTATAATATTAAGTTAGGATATTTTAATATTTATGACCACATCATGCGTGGTCATTTTATCCCGATAAGCTATGCTGTTAGAAAAATAAGGGCGAAGCCGCGTGTTAACTAAGCTAGTTTATTGCCTAATCATTCCACTTGTCCAACTAATCTTTAACTTTTTATATACATACTTACTAAAACCATAATCAATTCAAGATGTTTATCACAATTTAAATATTGTAATTATGTATTACAAAAAGTTTATACTAAAGAGAATGAATAACATAATTCGTCGTGAATACCGAATATTAAAAAGACATTAAAAAATAAAAAAGTATTTGTTATAATCTGTTTAACTTTGGCGGGAAAACGGGTTATTTGGAGGTCATAGTTTTCTCTTAGTCTTTATGAAGTAATTTAGATTTTAGAGGTCAAATGTCAGATAATACCTGTGGCTTTTAATATACAGGATGTCCCAGAATATGTGAATCATATTGTAACGGGAGATTCCTTAGGTAAGGACCATTGAAATGAGACTTTCAACTACAGGTACTTCGTTTATGGCTAATTTTCATTTTTTTTTCACTGTTATTATTTGTGAAGGATTGATCCGACAAACCAGAAACATTTATTTTTAAACTGACGTAGTTTTGATATCGCAGCATTATTATGGTGTATTTTTTTTGCACCAAAGCCTATTTTTTTTAGTTTTTACTCAAACACCTTAATTTATTGTTTTTTTTATTTTGCTCATTTTGAAGGTTCTTACCTAAGGAATCTTTCGTTACAATATGATTCACATATTCTGGGACACCCTGTATATTCTGCAGTGTCTGTGGCTTTTATAGACTTGTATTAATAATCGTACACCTACACATATTATATATTAGTAAGAAAAATATACATTAACGTAACTTAATATTATAAATGTGAATGTGAATTTGATGTGGTTTAAAAAAGACAACTCCCTCATTAGGAATAATTCCTGTGTCGCGTACGACTTTACAAACATTCAAACAACGGACACAAAGAACACCCAGACTTGGAACAACCATTTGTGGATCACACAAAATTTTGTTCCGCGTGGGATTCGAACCCACAACATTCGGCGTAACGGTACTGGCGAGGCGACCTCCTACACCATTAACACCAATAAATAAGTTCGACCACCTCAGCAATAATTTTATTTGAGTAAGTTGACCTTAGCGGTTTTGCAATGTCTACACGCCTTCGATATTATAATTTAACTAATTAATATTGAGATGTATAATGTCCCTGTTAGTTGATGTAAGGCCTATGTTTGTAAATGAGTTGTTTTAGGCGTGGCTTCTATATTTTTTTCCTTATTTTTTTACGTGATGGAATGCTTTGACGCATACCTCTCCGCGGGGCGACGGAGAGGTTATGTCGGGCTCACCAGGTAAAAGATACCCCGGTAATATAGTGATGTGCGAGTCGAGTTATTTGATTCGAGTAACTCGAATCAAACCGTAAACGAGTCAACTCGGGTTCAGTTTTTAACAACTCGAATCAACTCGGTCGATTGACGAGTCACACCGCGCGGCCCGCGCGCGTCGTTCAATGTCGCATCATGCACATGCATTGCATCTCACTTAACTCGATGCGAGTTGAGGGAAATAGAACTCGGGCTGCCGATTGAGCTACATTGTTGTAGGCTTGTATCACTTGTATTTAGCGTAGCGGCTCAGGCTACAAAAACAGAAACTTTCTTTGTTTGTAGTCGATTCTCAATTCGAAGTTTCGAGTTGCAAATCGACTCAAGTAGCCATATCAGATCAACAATTCAACATCATTATTATTCCCACCTATCAGCCTTGAGTCGAGCTGAGTCGAGCTCCCCGAATCCCCTCTCTTTCCCTACAGGAGACACCGATTCGAGTCAACTCGAGTTGCGACTCGAGTCAGCAGCCATATCAACTCGAGTAACTCGAGTCAAAAAAAAAAACAACTCGTCCCATCACTACGGTAATACCGACTAAACCTACCACGGTGGTTCTCGACATAACCATAGATGGCGGGGCCGCACGAATCGCTTTCACATGCAAACGCGTGGTTTCGACCGTAGTTTCGGCCCGCCGTGTAAAACGGCAGGCCACTACACAGAAATACTTCCTCCACCGTCCCTCTGGGAGGGACAAAGACACGTTACAGAGGCGCACGTGGGAACAAGGCGTGGCATCTTGAAATAAATCATCATAATAATGTCTTACGTTTACTTACGCGAATGTTATACATTGGAATTAAACTAATTAATACGGATTTTGTCGCGTTTTTTATTTTAAAACACTTCTATTACATAATTTTGAAACTCTATGTATGTATGTATGTATCGTGTGTGGGGGCCAGTCAGTGCAGGCCGGCGACACTTCAACCCAGTGGGATCTTTTGTGTCGACACTCTCCCAATAACGACTGCCATAGATGTTCATGGCAGCCGGGACCGACGGCTTAACGTGCTCTCCGAGGCACGGAGCAGGCGATAATTGTCCCGGCGGTTATATGACGTCAATATGTCACTGACAGACATAACTGTCAGTCCAACTGACACATTGGCTGATTGACGCAGTGGCGACGTCAAGCTTGCGCTTGACGTTCCCAAACAAACCAATAGATGGCGCTTTATTTAACTCCAATAATAACAGAAATAAATTGCATTCCATTGATTATTTTCTTGACACTTCGACAACCAAAAAATGATTTATAGCGCGTGCCGATAAGATGTGATCGTATTTATATGGGTTCAAAACGACAAAACACAAGGACTATGAGAGTTAGGGAATAGAGAGTGCACTTGTGTTTGCACACATACTTGTTCACTATATCACCTGAGCGGATGGCCAGTCTCTAAAATAATCGATCGGTCTTTGTAAAGAACATTATTATTATAGATCAATCTTTTATCTGCGACTTCATACGCATATAATTAGTTTGGATAAAAGGTCCAATTCTGTTATAATATATAGCTCATAATAAGATCATAACATGAATCTATATATTAATACGTGAAGCAAAAATCTTGTACCCCTTTTTACGAAAATTGCGCGGACGGAGGAGTATGAAATTTGGCACAGTTCAAGTTTATATGAAGAAGGAGAGGCGAATGCTAATATTTTTCTAAAATGTCATTCTATATTTATATAAAATATGCATTAGAAGTACGTTAAATTAATGAAAAAACACTACACACACAACCATGCATTTGACACACGCAGTCGAATCGCGTTCGTAGTATTTCGGCATTGTTCGTCTGACGTCGTACAATTCTTTGTAACTATGGTTACCTACCTTATTTATACGTAAGAAAGAAAAAAAGAAAAAAAGTAGCAAGCTTAGGAATTTTGATCGAATTTGGACCACTAGGCGACCGCTAGTTTTATTAAATATCTTCTATGTTCAGACGTCAACCAATTTCATGACATCTATAGATGTATTTCGTATCTTGATGGTATGTAGACTATGCCATAAACTTCTTATGACAGCGCCGAGACAAATGTGCTAAAACAGGCGGTCACAGTTAAGTGAATAAAATCAACACTTTTTGTTTAATACAAATATAAAATATACATTTATCATAAAAAATAATGTGTTCACAATTACTCCGTGTAAAAAACTAGAAATAATTAATATTTTCGCCTACAAAATTACGTAAATTAGCAAAAACGTAAGCTCGTGTTAAGTGATTTTTAGATTATAACAGTAGAAATCTATCCTATTTAACAGCTTAAACGAAATTTGTCCGTCCCAAATATTTAAGTTATTAGTTGACAATAAAGATACATATTTATCAAAAAACCACTTCAAATCCTCCATACAATTTGACTATGGCGGCCGCGCGCCGATTTGGATATGCGCCGCACGAGCTCTGTCATTATCTGTCTTACGCTCGGCGCAGTCTTAATTAAGCCTATAAAAGATCTACTGTAGCTAACAGCTCTTTAAATACCCTAAAAACCATTAATCGTTGTTAATATCTCATCTACAATTCGCTACTATTTTATGGCAACTAGAACAGGTTTCCACAACCAATAAATTACGACAGATTTAGCACCAATTAGTAGAAGATAGATATTATAATTAAAATGGCCGGGTTTTTTGGATATTGTACACACAACTTAATTGGCAAATAAAGTAATTAAGTGTGTAGCCGAATAGCAAGTAGGTATATATAACTAATATGTGCGTATTGATTGCCAATTATCGCCTGCTCCGTGCCTCGGAGAGCACGTTAAGCCGTCGGTCCCGGCTGCCATGAACATCTATGTCCGTCGTTATTGTGAGAGTGTCGACACAAAAGATCCCACTGGGTCGAAGTGTCGCCGGTCTGCACTGACTGGCCTCCACATAAGATACATACATACATATATAACTAAATAAGATGGATCTAATTAGCGAAATTGTGGTTAAATTATATTGCTTTGTACGGATGTTATCGCTTTCCAGCAGCCGTATTCTTTTTTTTTAATAGACAGCTCCCGCTCTAGGAATAGTTAAATCCTGTGTCGCGGAGGACTTTACAAACATTCAAACAACGGACACAAAGAACACCCAGACTCGGAACAACCATTTGTGGATCACACAAATATTTTGTCCCGCGTAGGATTCGAACTCACAGTACTCGGCGCAGTGGGGACGTGACCATTTAAACCACTAAGCCATCCGTGCAGTCAAGAGAATAATAATAAATAATAATAATAATATTCTATCACATACACACAATACCATCTAGCCCAAACTAAGCAGAGCTTGTACTATATTTTTTTTGTAAATACATACATATTATGCATTGAAACACCCACACCAAGACAAACATCCATGTTCATGCACACAAATGTTTGACTTGTGCGGGAATCGAACCCGCGACCTCAGACGTGGCAGCCAGCCATATACTTGTTGATCGGGTTGTTCATCTTTGATTTCAATTAAAATCCTGGGTCAACCACGCCTCTAAAGCGGGTTGACTAGCATAACGTTACAATTGCTTTACAAATCGACGCAACTCTTGAATAACCAGTTTCGTATTCACAAAGAGTCTGACACTTAAGCCAATGTCAAGTTTTAATGGAAATCCAATAATGTATAAAGCTTATATACTTATTATACATAAGAATATGCCATTATGCTTATATAATTAACCCGCGTGACCCTTTATACTAAGCATGTTGATGCGTTATGAAAGGAGCTATGTATCAATTCGAATCGATGCAAGAAACGATTCTCGATTACACATTAGCAGAAATAAAAATACTCGAAGTTTTTATTTTCTTGTCTCTCTGGTGAGTGTGTTTTCATCATTATCTGTTTCGATTAAAGGACAGTCGATATTACTATGCTCAATTTGTTGTAAATCGATAATTTGCCGTCGATTTAAATTTAATTGAAATTAAATTCTGTTTTTATTCAAAAAGTAAGATTAGGTTTTTACCGACTTCAAAATAACGAGGTTCTCAATTCGACGGTATATTTATTTTATGTGTGAGATAACTACCATCTTAGTCTCCCCGTGACCATGGCTGCTGAAAAGCAACCGAAACGTCGGGGAAAGTGTAAAATTTGATTAAATCTAAATAGTTTTAATAATAATTCAATTAGCTTAAAAATTTGTAAAGTTTAATAGTAGTAGCAGTGTAACAGTTTTTCAAAATTATGTAATAAAGTGTCAAATAACTACAATAGTAGTTTAATTTCAATGAATAATATTCGCGTAAACAGAAGACAATATTATGTGTGTTACCTCAGAACTTAAGAGCAGCGATAGCTCAGTGGGGAGACCAACAGACTGCAATGCAGAGGGTCTCGGGTTCGAACCCAAGGTGCTCTCTCCAACTTTTCGAAGTTAGTGCGTAAATAGTTAATTATCGCTTGCTTTAACGGCGAAGGAAAACATCGTGAGGAAACTTCTCTGACGCCCCGCCACTGCCAACGCGCCGATTGTTTAGGGTTTGATCCCTGCACGGAACCAATATTTGTGTGATCCACAAATGGTTGTTCCGAGACTGGGTGTTATCTGTGTCCGTTGTTTGAATGTTTCGCACTCTTAATAAAACAGCGACTTAACTCGAAATTTTAAAGTAAACCAATTTGAACTCTAATTGTATATGTTAAATTCTAATATTATGTTTGTGTTAAATCTTTGCAATAGAGTTCAAATTTGTTTAATCCAAAATACTGAGATAAGTCTCTGTTTTATTAAGGGTGCGGTTTGTAAGGTCCCCCGCGACACGGGAATAAACCCTACTGCGGGAGAGGTCTTTAAAAAAACCCCTGTAATTTTAGCAAGGAGGATAAGGTGACTAGCCTCTTTCTCTGGCAATATAGCGATTTCTATTTCGTAAAATGTCGGTTTGCAATGCGATTAAGTGTCAACATGCACCAAAATATAATTTAATTCAATAAATTTATTGAATAATTAACATGGCATAAACAAATTATAATTTAATTTATTTATTAAATTAATTAATTTAGTAGACTTCCTGCTGAAAAACGCTTAAAAACAATTATAATATTAAAATGTATACGAGATAAATATGTTGGAATTTTATATTAAAAATAGTACGATATTTACCCAACATTTCCACTGCAGTATCCTAACTAATATTATAAATGCGAATGTGAGTTTATTTATTAGGTAGTTTTTTTGTTACGCTTTCACGCCTTAACTACTCGACCGATCATCGTGAAATTTCGCATACACGTTGTCAGGGGAACAGAAAAAGACAAAGGATACCTTCCATACTACAGGTAAGTTACTAGCACTCGAAAAGTAAAAACTCAAAAACATGTTAATTGATTAGTTTTTTTTTTTTAAATTAAACTGCTATATACGGATTTTATCGCGTTGTTTATTTGACACTTTATTACAAAATTTTGAAAATTGTTACACTTCTACTACTATTAAACTTTACTAATTTTTAAGCTAATTAAATTATTATTAAACTATTTAGATTTAATTTATTTTTACACTTTCCCCGACGTTTCGGTTGCTTTTCAGCAGCCATGGTCACGGGGAGACTAAGATGGCAGTTGTCTCAATGTTCCAGTGTAGTTATTTCAAAGTACCCGAACATAATTTAATCATTGGTGTTTCTATTTACGCAGAATGAGCTCAATGTATCATGAAGTCTAGCTGTGGTTTGCTTCTTCTTGGGTTTGACTATTTTTATTATTGGATCCCAAGCTGGTGGTACATTCCAACCATCTTCTCTATCTTCTTTATTTTTTTCTGTTATTCTCAAAATAAAATCCGTTCTACAAATATTTCACAAACAATTTATTTTTAAAGACAGCTCCTGCAGTTGTAATAAATTCTGTCACGGGAGACTTAACAAACATTAAAAAAACTGATACAAAGAACACCCAGACTCGGAAAAACCGTTTGTAATTGAAATAAAAATCTTGTCGGCTTCGGTGGCGTAGTGGTTAGTGTAACCGACTGCCACGCCTAAGGTTGCGGGTCCGATTACCGCACAAGTCAAACATTTGTGTGCATGTACATGGATGTTTGTCTTGGTCTGGGTGTTTCTATGTATAATATGTATATATTTACAAAAAAAAAGTATATATGTATGTCTATCCATTGTCTAGTACCCATAGTACAAGCTCTGCTTAGTTTGGGCTAGATGGTGTTGTGTGTATGTGGTAGAATATTATTATTATTATTATTATCTATGGTACTGGTTTTTGAATTGAGAATTACATGTTGACAACGACGTAAACTCTTATAAAGTCCTATTTAAAAAAAATTGATTCTGTATAAAATTTCCTCAAACCGTTATATAATTTAAGTAGGTATTTGAACATCATATATTTAAATAATGCCCAGTTTATAGTTAAATGATAATAATAATAATAATAATAATATATAAAATAATAAAACAAAAGGTTGGGCCCTTGAGAAGATATCTGCAAGAAACTCAGGGCCACTATATCAAAATAACTGTTATTAAGGCCACAACTTTTAGAAATGATTTTCCACGTAGAAAATTATGCTGTTGTAGCCTAAACCGTCCCACTGCAGGGCAAAGGCCTCCCTTCGATCTTTCCACTCCTTTCTGTCCAGCGCCAATTGTCTTCAATCCCGGTAGGTATACAAAATGATAAAATAAAGAATTAAAAATTGGTAAATTTAATTACTATACAAATAAATAAAATTGAGTGTCTGTTTGTAATGTCAAAATAACAGCTTTTTACTAAATGCATATGAAAGTATATACAGTACTAGCAGCAATAGCTCAGTGGGGAGACCAACAGACTGCAATGCCTCTGCATTGCATGAAAACATCTCCGCAAACTAACCAAACACTTTTTTGTTGAATTCCACGCGGACAAAATCGCGGGTAACAGCTAATGTTTCAATAAAGTTAAACTGATAAGATTTTTTGATAGGAGAATATAATTTGAATATTTTACTACTCATATTATACAAGATGTTGCAACATATAAAAAATATGTAATTATAAAAACGAATAATTACTTATTAATGTTCATAGGATGCAGCAATACAGCTTCTGTAGTAATAATTAATTAAAGTATTTTATAATAATTGATTACACGTATGGCGTAGTGATTTAAGTGGTACTCTCGTTCTTTAGACGCACGGAGAGTTGTAGGTTCGATCCTTTCCTCATCTATTTCATCCTTTTCAACACAGGATAGAAATTCAACCTAAAGTGGTTCAATTACGAATTCTATAGTAGTCTTCCCGTGACCATGGCTGCTGAAAAGCAACCGAACCGTCGGGGAAAGTGTAAAATTAAATCTAAATAGATTTTATAATTTAAAAAGCTTAAATAGGGTTGTCTATTGTTTACACGAAGATTATATGCCATATCCATCATAGTTCCGAATTTCATTTACCCGAATTTCATTTGCCCGAATGTTTTGTTTGCCCTAAAAGACATATGACATACTTTTAATTGCCCGAAACTTAGATACCATAAGATACGAGTGCCATACATATTGTTTTTCATATTTTTAATTGCCATAATAATTATTAGACATAATATTTAAACGCCATAATGATTATTAGACATAATATTTAAATGCCATAATATAACCTAACCTAACCAAACTACTTCTGGGTGGTTTATAAAAAAATAACCACGAAGGGGATGGCGGGGTGGTTTGAGCGAGCGAAGCGAGCGAATAGACCCCGCCATCCCCTTCGTGGTTATTTTTTTTTCTTCTAACCTAACCTATCCGAGTCGGGGTGCCCTAAAGTTCCGATTGCATCCAGTTTCTCCTGATATAACAATCGTTACACACCCAATGTCGATGGCAAATGATGTTATGGCATGTGATAATTAGGGCTTACAATGATTATGACAACTGATGTTATGGTATGTGACTTTATGGGAAACAAAGCTTCTAGCACGTGACTAATATAGCAAATAAGAGTAGGGCAAATGAATATTACGTCATACAATATTATGGCTGTTGACTATTATGGCTAATGATATTAGGGCAAATAAAATTCGGGCAAAGCAGTTCACACCCTTAAATAGTAGTAAACAGTAAATAGTAACAGTTTAGTAACAATAATAGATTGAGAGTTTCAAAATTGTGTCGTAATAGTGTTTTATAAAATACTAGCTGACCCGCGCAACTTCGTCTGCTTCACATAAGAGAATTATCTCCGTTTTTGCAACATTTATCATTGTTACTCCGCTCCTATTGGTCGTAGCGTGATATCATATAGCCTATAGCCTTCCTCGTTAAATCGGTTATCCAACACCAAAAGATTTTTTAATTCAAACCAGCCGTTTTTGAGATTAGCGCGTTCAACCAAACAAACAAACTATTCAGCTTTATAATATTAGTATAGATAAACAACGTGATCCGAATTCCGTATAAAGTTATTTAACTTTAATGTTTAACACTTTTTTAAGACAACTCCTGCCTGAGATGATGATGAAGTCTTCATTTAAAAATAATATTAATAAATAAATTACATGCAATATATGTATATATAGCAATAGCCCAGTGAAAGACAGCCATGCAGATGTCTCGGGTTCGATCCCAGAGCGCGCATCTCTGACTTCTCAAAGTTATCTGCATATTAAATAGTTAGTTATCGCTTGCTTTAATAGTGAAGGAAAACATCGTGAGGAAACCTGCATGTTTGAGAGTTCCACATAATGTTCTCGAAGATATGTGAAGTCTGCCAACTCGCACTGGGCCAGCGTGGTGGACTATGTCCTAACCCTTCTCACATTGAGAAGAAGCCCGTGCCCAGCAGTGGGATAGTTTAATACAGGGCGGATATTTTACGAACAAATTACTAGTACTGAATCTCCCTGTGACCATGGCTGCTGAAAAGCAACCGAAACATCGGGGAAAGTGTAAAATTAAATTTAATCTAAATATTGTCTTCTATTTACGCGAATATTATTCATTGTTTAAAAGTAAAGTTGTTGTTTCAAGTTTAAAAGTAGTAGTAGTGTAACAGTTTTTCAAAATTTTGTAATAAAGTGTCAAATAAACAACGCGATAAAATCCGTATATAGTAGTTTAATTTCAATGAATAACATTCGCGTAAACAGAAGACAATATTATGTATATCACTAGTAAGTATTCTTATGAACCGTTCCAACTAACCAAATTCTTGTGTTCACGTCGGTAGTGCAATAGGTGGGATCGAATTCAAGACCTCTCGATCGCCGACCACCTTGCAATTAATTTGATGCTGCGGTTTACGTAATTGAATGCTCAAACGCGCATCTCCAATACGGCTGTTCAATTCTCTACACAAGGTTATCATACCGACTAATATTTGACAACACCTATAAATTATTTATTAGTTTGACGCAAACACCAGTTATGTCACATATTTAATGTTTGACGATTTAATTATTATTTACATTTTACATATTTATCGTATACATACATATATCATGATTATGTATGTAAATATACATTAATATATTTATAGATATATAAAATACGTATATCATATACGTATTTTTCATATACATTGGCATGCGATCTCGTTGGATTTAATTTGTAAAACTACCCTAATCCTAACTTATATTATAAATGCGAATGTGAGTTTGTTTGTTTGTTACGCCTTCACACCTTAATTACTCGACCGATCATTATGAAATTTCGCATACACGTTGTCTGGGGTGCAGAATACGACATGGCACCTTTCATCCAGGAAAGGCAAGAAAATACTTTATAATAACATGGCACAGCGGTAGTGAATGCGAATGCTGTGCATGAGGTCTTGGGTTCAAACCCCGGGTTGGGCTAACAAAAAGTAATTGAGCTTTTCTATTAAGAAACTCAAGAACATCAAAATATACAGGGTGTCCCAGAAGTCGACGTCAAGCCGGGATCAGGTAACAGGCTAAGTTATTATAGCTATCAGAAAAATATAAAAATTACAAAATTACGTATGTTTTAAATTATAGGCATTTAAAAAAATAATCATTTTTCAATATGGTCACTAAAAGTTGGTCTAAGTATTAATTTTGAATCTTTGATTGGAAAAAAAGTGACATTTACTTCCAAGCTGGGGCAGTGGTCTCTAAATTTTAGGTGAGAGCTTAACCTTTTGAACGCCACGCCATAATGGCACCTCCATGTCCTGTACGCCAAGCCCGAAAATCGATATATTATATATGGTTTTTATGATCAAATATTTCAATAACTAATAACAATTTTGTTTGCTGTATACAATTAAGTAATAATTGGGGATTCAATTTTTAAGTTGTATCACTAAAACACAGAAAAGTAATGATTTAATATGTTTATTTTGTATTTTTCTGTAAAACCGACAAAAAACAGTATTGTCGAGTATAGACGACGTTGGCGCACAGGGCACGCTTGCGCATGTCGAGTATAGACGACGTTGGCGTTCAAAAGGTTAAAGAAGTATTTATTTCAAAAGTAAACATCTGCAGAAACAGGAGTGAAAAGACCGTCACGGAGTGTAGATTTTATGTTTTTTTTAATTGTTTTAATTTTTAAAGTACATGACTTAGTTTTTTTGCCTGTTACATAATTTTGGCTCGACGTCGACTTCTGGGACACTCTGTATATAGGTTAGTGAGTTTACTAAGTTACTGAAGCTACATTTAGGTTAGTTGCTAGGTTCAGGCAAAGGGTTGAGCCTATGAGAAGAAACCTGCAAGAAACTCACGGCCACTCTTTAACGTAGGACCTAAACCCATAGATGTCAAAAAGTGGGTGCTCTGCACGTCTGCCGACCCTTTCGGGGATATAGTTCTGAGACTGTCTGTATGCTTTTTTCTTCTCATCCATTAAAAGCTTTTCGTAAGTCTTGCTTAAGTTTCGATTAACATTTGACAAATTCGGATATTTCTTAAGAAAATTAATATACATATTTTCACACAGTGACATTTATAAGTGCAAATAAATCTAAAATTTATTCGTTAAGTGAATTGTGAAGGCTCAAGAACACAGCAAGAAAATTTACTAAAAATTTTGTGCAATGCAGAATCTAAGTTTGTGCATTTTTTATGTGGGTTCTGATATTCAAATATGATAATAATATATTATCAGATCTGTTTACCTATATAAACTGTCCCACTGCTGGGCACGGGCTCCTTCTTAGTGTGAGAACGGTTAGGCCATAGTCTACCACGCGTGCAGCTGACAAACTTCACATATCTTCGAGAACATTATGTAGAACTCTCAGACATGCAGATTTCCTCGCGATGGTTTTCTTCACAGTTAAAGCGAGCGGTAGTAAACTATTTAAAACGCATATAACTTCGAAAAATAACAGGCGTGCCTTGGGGTCAAACTCGAGACCACTGCGTGGCACTCCAATGGTTCCCCAATGTTTCTAATAATTTTATATTTATATTAACATTAAAGCAGCGATAGCTCAGTGGGGAGACCAACAGACTGCAATGCAGAGGGTCTCGGGTTCGAACCCACGTCGCGCACCTCTGACTTTCGGAAGTTATATGACTTTTCGAAATTATGTGCGTATTGATTGACAATTATCGCCTGCTCCGTGCCTCGGAGAGCACGTTAAGCCGTTGGTCCCGGCTGCCATGAACATCTATGGCAGTCGTTATTGGGAAAGTCAGTACCCTCTAATATCCTGACACTTAAGGTACCCCCTTTCATCCAGAAAAAGTACTTTTATCTAACCTAACGTAACCTACATTTACGCGATCGAAGTCGCGGGCAAAAGCTAGTTATTAATACTCAACTGTAAAATCACAGATACAGCGAAACAATGGAACGTGTTTGTTTCATAAGTTAACACTTTCACAATTCTTACAAGAGTAACAAATTAGACGTACTATTGATACGAACATTGTACATGGCCAACACACACTTGGCCGATTTATCGTACTTCCTTCGTTCAAGTTAAATAAGAGGTAGCTATATATAATGTATCGTAGCAGTGATAGCTCAGTGGGGAGACCAACAGACTGCAATGCAGAGGGTCTCGGGTTCGAACCCACGTCGCGAACCTCTGACTTTCGGAAGTTATATGACTTTTCGAAATTATGTGCGTATTGATTGACAACTATCGCCTGCTCCTTGCGTCGGAGAGCACGTTAAGCCGTCGGTCCCGGCTGCCATGAACATCTATGGCAGTCGTTATTGGGAAAGTCAGTACCCTCTAATATCCTGACACTGGTCTAGCTTTAGGGTATCGTCAGCCTTCGGGTTTCGGAGGTCAGGTGGCAGCCGCTCCGTGTAAAACCTGATATCCAGTCAAATCCGGTTAGACCAGAAAAGTCGACTCCAAGTAACTTGGGAATAATAAAGGCTAAAAGAGAAGAAGATATATAATGTATAGGACACACGTTCTAGAAGTCAGTCTTCCACGATTTCTACTTCTACTTCCTCTGACTTCCTCACAGAAGTGGGGAAATAATTTCCATCAAGGTGGCGGCGGAGCGGGAGAGGGAGCACTTAAACTCTCTCCGCAAGCTCAGAACCGGGCGCTGGAGGGCGCGAGATGACCTCCAGCTACCCTGAGGCTTGACCTGGGGTTGGTGGCCTTCGTGAGCCTGCCCGCCACCCGATCAGCACCAGGTCCGCGAGGCGGCGTGCGTGTTCCCACGCGCGCTTCTGTGTCGTGTGTCCGTCGCGTACCGACAGAGCAGTAGGAAATATGCTTTCGATATATTATACTCGTGACAATATACATTCTTTCAATTACTGTTTCAATCATCAATCCCGAAACTCATGTCATTTCAGTACTCAGACATTATCTATATATAAATACGTGAAGCAAAAACTTTGTACCCCTTTTTACGAAAATTGCGCGGACAGAGGAGTATGAAATTTGGCACAGTTAAAGTTTATATGGAGAAGAAGGGGCGAATCCTAATATATCAGACTGATATCCAGTCCAATCCGGTTAGACCAGGAAATACCCTGTATACACAAATTATTTACAAGAAATATTAACTAAAGAGAAAAATAAAGTATTAAAATTAAAAAGCGTCATAATATTCCTCCGCGTCGTCGTCAATTGGCAACATGCCAGAAGACTGGCAGCATTGCCACGTTGAATGGCAATACTTATTTTTTGTGCAAATAAAATACCTGCCATCGGTCTCGTGAAGCGTCGATCAGCCGCTTAGCTAGGTCTCTATAAAAAGACCTAGCACTTGGACCCCATGGCACCAGCGTTTCGACACCAAATGGCTCAAATATGTACTCACCAATCATTTATACCGTTGACTTTGTAACCATGTTTGCGCACTACGAGGTCTTGGGTTCGATTCATGTCAAAAAGATTTTCTGCTAAAACATTTTTAGGAGCAGCCCTGCGCGTGGCTAAGTTTGCAGCTGCGGTAGTGTGTGTTGCCGGTTCGAATCCCACGCGGGACAGTTATCTATACTAATATTATAAAGAGGAAAGGACTTCTTTGTTTGTTTGTAATGATTTAAGTCAAAAACTAAACATCGATTTTAAATTTATTTTAACTTTAAAAAGCTTTATTATCACCGAGTAACATAGGCAATATTTTATTTAATAAAACGTATTTAACCCAACCTACTTTTATTCGAGCGAAGCCGCGAGTAGAAGCTAGTATGTGTTACATACAAACATGTTGTTCTTTTTTATTATAAACTGTCACCTTTAGAGTGGTTTCTACAGGAGATCTGTTGATCTAGAAGGAACAGGCCACGCCATAGAGGCGTGGTGTCCCAAGGTGAATTTAATGAGAGAGAATAATAATAGATGTTATGACAATTACACTTTTAATATATTTAGAATACAAATATAGAAAATAATAATCTTTACTACATAACAATAGTCAGGGCGTGGTTCGCTAAAAGGCTTGCTGCGTGTCCTTGTAGTCAGGAACACTTAACTGGACTCACACTGGACACTCCAGGACGCGATCGGCCTTATATATGTCGCTGCCGCCGGGCCGGAAGGGAAGGGGGGCGCCAGCCACCACTCCGACTCACTCGCAACCGTCAAGGTCGCGCGGTCCGCGTCACAAAACTTTAACTTATCCCGGCAAAGCATGCATGATTTGGGTGGGTATTAAAAAAATGTCTCGAGACCTTTGCGTGGCAGTCCAACGGTTTCCCACTAGGCTATCACTTCTTTGGATAATAACATGTGCGAACGAACAGACAAAAAATCTGTTAATATTGATTACATAATATTGTCTTCTGTTTACGCGAATGTTATTCATTGAAATTAAACTACTATATACGGATTTTATCGCGTTATTTATTTTACACTTTATTACAAAATTTTGAAACTGTCACACTACTACTAGATACTATTGAACTTTACTATTTTTTAAGCTAATTAATTTATTAAAACTATTTATATTTAAGTTTACACTTTCCCCGACGTTTCGGTTGCTTTCAGCAGCCATGGTCACGGGGAGACTAAGATGGTAGTTGTCTCAATGTTCCAGTGTAGTTATTTCAAAGTAGCCGAACATAATTTAATCATTGGTGTTTCTACATATTTACGCAGAATGAACTCAGAGTATCATGAAATCTAGCTGTGGTTTTCTTCTTCTTGGGTTTGACTATTTGAATATATATTTGATACTGGATCCCAAATATTGATTACTTTAAAAGATTGGGTGGCAGGTCACGTCTCATACTAGTTCTTTATGCAAACGTCGTATTGAATACGAGACTTGGATATAATGTTGATTAGGTATATAGTTTAAATCCTAACAGAAACGAACAAAACAGATGTATTTAAAACTAGCTTTTGCCCGCGGCTTCGCTCGCCTAAAAGTAGTTTAGGTTTCTTTTTATGCATAACAAAGGGCTCTAGCAAGCAGCGATAGCTCAGTGGGGAGACCAACAGACTGCAATGCAGAGGGTCTCGGGATCGAACCCACGTCGCGCACCTCTGACTTTCAGAAGTTATAAGACTTTTCGAAATTATGTGCGTATTGATTGACAATTATCGCCTGCTCCGTGCCTCGGAGAGCACGTTAAGCCGTCGGTCCCGGCTGCCATGAACATCTATGGCAGTCGTTATTGGGAAAGTCAGTACCCTCTAATATCCTGACACTGGTCTAGCCTTAGGGTATTGTTAGCCTTTGGGTAGCGGAGGTCAGGTGGCAGTCGCTCCGTGTAAAAACTGATATCCAGTCAAATCCGGTTAGACTAAAAAAGCCGACCCCAAGTGACTTGGGAATAATAAAGGCTAAGGAAGAAGAAACAAAGGGCTCTAGCTCAGTATTTGCTGCGTACGTGCACAGCACTGGTTTTCAGCTGGACCCTGACAATTAAATTAATATTAATAGCACATAAATGTACACAAAGAAGACAAAAGGTTACAAAACATCAAAGCATAAGTTAAAAGGACCCAAAGAAAAAAGAAAAGTCAATATATACATAAACATATAGATAATATATATATATGGATATAAATATGGCTGGCAAAACATATACGACACGACACACAATACCAAGTATACCTAGTACTTGAGCAGCGATAGCTCAGTGGGGAGACCAACAGACTGCAATGCAGAGGGTCTCGGGTTCGAACCCACGTCGCGCACCTCCGACTTTCGGAAGTTATATGACTTTTCGAAATTATGTCTGTATTGACTGACAATTATCGCCTGCTCCGTGCCTCGGAGAGCACGTTAAGCCGTCGGTCCCGGCTGCCATGAACGTCTATGGCAGTCGTTATTGGGAGAGTGTCGACACAAAAGATCCCATTGGGTCGAAGTGTCGCCGGTCTGCACTGACTGACCCACATAAGATAAGATACGATAACATACCTACATATATTATTTAAACGTGTTGTAATTTAATTAGTAAGATTAAGTCAATTGTTATTATTTGTGTATTTCTTTTTAATTAGATCTCTGTAGCGTCATCTTGTACTGATCTATACCTATCTAATAATCATGATGTGTTCACATAGTTAGAACCAAAGTTTAAACCAAAACTGTTAATCTATATATATACAACTCTTCAGTTACTGTGTAACTGACAGACAACGCAAAGCCGAAACTACTGAACGCAACAAGCTGAAATTTGGCATGTATGTTCCTTGGAGAGTGTAGGGGAGCACTCCATCATTCTCTTGCCGGTACGGTTACGGTAGGTATGGAGCAGGCGATAATTGTCAATCAATACACACATAATATCGAAAAGTCATATAACTTCCGAAAGTCAGAGGTGCGCGAACTGGGTTCGTACCCGAGACCCTCTGCAATGCAGTCTGTTGGTCTCCCCACTAAGCTATCGCTGCTCATGTAGGTATGTTAATAAGATGCTTAATTATACTATCGAAATAAAGACAAAATATGCCTAACACTATTTTTAAATTGTATAATTTTATGGTTAAAAACTTCTAGAGTATTATGATATTTAGATAGAAAGTTATTATATGTACATTCGACACATTCTGACCAACGGATTGTAAAAAGATGTGAACGTCCAAAATGAAGCTTTTTAGATGTGGGTGGCGCGATCTGAACCTAGTATTTACGTTTATATGAGACTAGCTGACCCGCGCAACTTTGTCTGCTTCACATAAGAGAATTTTCCCCGATTTTGCAACATTTTTCATTGCTGCTCCGCTCCTATTGGTCGTAGCGTGATGTTATATAGCCTACCTCGGTAAATGGGCAATCCAACAATAAAAAGATTTTTCAATTCGGACCAGTTGTTTCTGAGATTAGCGCGTTCAAGCAAACAAACAAACAAACAAACTCTTCAGCTTTATAATATTAGTATAGATATATGTAAGTATTAGCATTTGCCCGCGGCTTCGGTCGTAAAAAGTACTTTATTCCGGATAAAAGGTACCCCTATGTCTTACTCTATACTCCTGACAACGTGTATGCAGAATTTCATGATGATCGGTCGAGCAGTTAAGACTTGAAAGCGTAAAGAATCAAGTCACATTAGCATGTATAATATTATAAGTTCGGAGTTAGGATATATTAATTCATCCGTAGTAATATTATGTACATACAAAGCCTTACACGTATATCCCAAAGGGGTAGGGTATTTAGGTAATGTCATGATGATCGGTCGAGTAGTCAAGGCGTGAAAGTAGCGGGACCGAATTCGTCCAAAATTAAGGTACAAAATTAAGAAGCTAAATAATTGATATGGCTACATAAACACAATATACTTAAATTAAAATTAAACGAGATGGGTGTAAAAACCCAGGATTCAAAGTCTTTGTCTTCATAAGACCTTATTTTTTCAAAGTCGACCGAGATATGACTCCAATGTATCTGCACACCAAGTTACAAGTCAATATTTTTCCATTTTAAATATGTGACCCTATATGTATGTATCTTATGTGGGGGCCAGTCAATGCAGACCGGCGACACTTCGACCCAGTGGGATCTTTTGTGTCGACACTCTCCCAATAACGACTGCCATAGACGTTCATGGCAGCCGGGACCGACGGCTTAGCGTGCTCTCCGAGGCACGGAGCAGGCGATAATTGTCAATCAATACGCACATAATTTCGAAAAGTCATATAACTTCCGAACATCAGAGGTGCGCGACGTGGGTTCGAACTCGAGACCCTCTGCATTGCAGTCTGTTGGTCTCCCCACTGAGCTATCGCTGCTCATGTGACCCTATATCTCGGGGGTCTTATGACCCTCAGAGCCTATATTCAAATTCGACCGAGGGATGACCCAAAGGTGTCTGCACACAAGTTACAAGTCAATCGGTCCAGTGGTTCCGATGCTATGCCTGTCACTAACAAACTGTCACTAACAGACAGACACACAGACCCACAAAGTGTTCTCATTAACCTCTTCGAAGAAGACTCAGAGATTAATAATTAATATAATAAGAAAAATAAAAACAATATTTTCTTTTTTGTTTAAAAAGACAACTCGCACAATCCGGAGTGGTTGCTTCGAGTCTGGAATTTCTCGGATCGGAACAACCATTTGTGAATCACACAATTTTGTCTCGTGTGGGATTCGAACTCGAATGTGAAAGAATTTTTAAAATCGGTTGAATAGTTTTTGATTTAAATCCTTACAAACAAAAGAAAATTTAAATCTTTCCTCTTTATAATCTATATACATAAAAATCTCGTGTTACGGTGTTTGTCATCGCACTCCTCTGAAACGGCTCAACCGATATTGATTGTATTTTTTTAATTTATATCTATCGTAAAGTATATTTCATGCCTAATTGATTAGGGTGTGACTATCCAGCAGAACAACGTTTGCCGAGTCAGCTAGTATATAGATACCGATTATCGTGAGTTCGGTACTCGGGTCGAGAAATAAGTTTTATTTTGGACCGCCGCGGTTAATCTATATAAATTATGATACTGGTAAGAAATATACCCAATAGATGATAATAAGCTCAATATCTATTAATTGGAACATAAATACAGTGGTCAAAAACATAGTGTAATTCACCTCGATTTATACCTTTGGTGACATACAGCCTTAACGCTTAAATATGTTGTTTATAAAATTCTCGCAATTAATTCATTGACACAGTTACATGCAGCACACATAAATAAAGTCTATGTTTAATAATATATGTTTAATAATAAAATAAATAAAAAACGACTTACCATTAAACACGTAGTTTTGAACTGCATTGTTATATATTTGTACTCAAAAGATAAATTCGTTAAATAAATAATTATCTTAATATAACCAAAATCACAAAACACAATTTTTATTACTTATTCAAAATAGTTAAGTACCTATCAATTTATATTTTCAAAATAACTCCCTAACTAATAATAAACTAACAAATGAAATAATAAAAATAAAAACGAACGATTTTGACAGATTAAATTCCCGCCAAAATCAGACAGGCAACCGTTCGGAAACACAGGCGCGAGGCGACTGCCGCAGTGTCGCTCCAAAGAGGTTGTAAGTAAATGTTATGACCTGCGACCTCCCACTGATACATCTATTTAATATTTGTTTTATTTGAAAGGAAAGAAGTGTCATTATGTAACACTCGATAAGTTTATGAACGTTAGATTTGTGATATTAGATGTAAATTTCGTGTGTCAATTGAGAATATCCAGTTGTTTGGTTATGTAAATCGATTCTTTGAATGTGTTGTTTGTTTAATGTTGGAAGCTTAGGCTTACGTTTACAGTCGATAGAGAGGTTTGGGGTTTGATTACTGGGTAAGTTAATTGGTTGGTGTGTCACGATTTTTTTTATTGTAGCACGGCGACGGGTGTGTACTCAGTCATACAAAAATCATGTATTCATTTAGGTCACAAAGTAACACTTATGAACAACATAAGGGTTAGTGATATTACTTAATTTACTACATATAGGTAGGTACATTTATTACATGGGGAGAAAGTATTAAGAAAATATAAGCACAATAAACTTTAAACACAATAAAATTCTGACATTAATTTATATTTGAATGCGCGGATGGCGCAGTGGTTTAACTGGTCGCTTCGCCACTGCTACTACACCGAGTAATGTGGGTTCGAATCCCACACGGGACAAAAATTTGTGCGATTCACAAATGTTTTTCCCGAGTCTGGATGTTCTTTGTGCCCGTTGTTTGAGTGTTTGTAAAGTCCGGGGGATTCAGTAATAATATTACAAATGTTTTTTTCCGAGTCTGGATGTTATAATTAACCTCAACCGTAGGGTGGTAGACCACATTTTTGGCCGACATTACCTTCCATCCAGAAAAAGCTACTGTTCCAGAGGAATAGAAAATTTACATAATGTACATTTACGTACAGGTCAACTAAATAAAATTCTTTTAAAAGGTAGATAAGCACATACTTTCTACGTTTAGGTAAATGTTTAACACATTCTTGCAAACGCAACACTAGCTAAGACCTTAACAAATTGGCCTTAATTTTACCCTGAATTGTGAAAATGTTTTATGTTATGGCAACATTACTAATGGCCGAGTTACGGGATATTGTCAAAGGTTACAATAACAAAAAGCCTAACTTCTTAACTAATATTGTAAATGCGAATGTGAATATGTTTGTTTGTTACACTTTGATGCCTTAACTACTTGATTGATTAGCATGAAATTTTGCATATAAGTTTTCAGGGGAACAGAAAAGGCCATAGGGTACCTTTCATTTAGAAAAATATATTTTTACTAGTCTAACCTAATCTATATTTACGCAAGCAAACCTGCTGGCAAAATCTAGTACTTATTGCAAGAATTCTCAGAACTAGTTCCAAAATTAAAACAATTATTTTGTGTATGTATTTCGTATAAGTCCCGTGGCATAAGTTTAACTGGCATAGTCTATTGCATTAGTTCCCAAAGTGGTCCACGGGAGACTCGACGGTGGTCTACGTTGGTGTCCCGTGTGGGATTCGAACACACAACACTCAACGCAAGAGCAGTGGTGAGGCAACTACTTGAACTATTACGACATCCGTGCAGTTTTGGCGCCAATCTTCACAGCGACTGGGCAAGTGTTATGTCTCAGGGTGTAAAAATTGATGTAGTAAAAAGTGTCAGATTTCTGGGAGTTATAATTGACTCGTTCTTGAACTGGAAACAGGAAATAGCCTCACTTACTGGTACAATTAGTTCAGCTTGCTATGCGATTCGAAGTCTCAGAGAAGAATTAACGGTAGCCGAACTTAAGATGCTATACTACGCTTTAGTAGAATCCAAGCTTAGGTATAGTATCCAGTTTTGGGACAATAGCTACAAGTATAACATAAGCGCAGCATTTATTTTACAAAAACGGGCTATAAGAACGATGTTACGATTAGAACAAACCGAGTCATGTAAAACCCACTTTTTGAAACTGGGAATCTTAACGGCACCCAGTCTCTATATTTTAGTGTTATTGGGGAATTTTATCAAACACCTTCATAGTTTTGAAACAGAAACACAGAGAGAAAATAGATTAATAACTCGCAGAAAAGACCTTCCTACAATAATACAACCTAAACTAAATATAGTTCATCATAGCACTCGTTATCAAGCTGTATTGCTGTTCAACAAATTACCAATAGAACTAAAAGTTATACAAAATTCAATTCTATTTAAAAATAAATTAAAACATATTTACTAAAAAAATGCTATTATAGTATAAATGAATTTTTAAATGATAAAGACCATATATTGTAGTCATTTCTATTTTATTTTAATTTATTTTTATCTTTTTAATAGTAATTATAAGGTTATACTATAATATTAATATTTTTGAATTTATATTGACATCTAAATCCATTTATTTCTTCTGACATTGCTTATTGTATTGTATTGTATTCTAGCGTTTATTTATTAATGTTGTTTTTTTTTTACATTGTTTTGACTTGTTTTTATATTATATTATTTTATTTTTGACATGAAATGAATGGGATTGTTTTTTTTTTTATTATTGTTGACTTTATAATATTATATTCAATTGTATTTAACTTTGTCATAATTGTAATTGTTTTGGTTTTTTTACTAAATGCGAAATTATTTTCAACACAAATGTAATTTGTTCTGAAATAAATGACTTACTTACTTACTTACTATCTATGCAAGAGATATTATAGTGAAAAAACAAGTGCACTCTCTGTTACCTCACTTTCAACTCCGATAGGTAAGTAGACACGACTAGTGTGGCGGTGTTTGGCTTACAGTGGGTTTATAAATGATAATAATGATAATAAGCGCCTCGACCACCACCTGCAGAGGCTCGCGTTAGATGGCTGGATCAAGTCCTTGATGCAAAAGGCAGTACTACTCGACACGGCGCGTATTGTGAGGAGATTCCTCTCTCTGGGGCCCTAACCACCGGCAGCTTGGACCCTGTTCCCGATGTCGGTGGGTCATTTCAGTTTTTATATTTTTAAATATGTATAGATTTTATATTTATATTTAAAAATGTAATTATTAGAAAAAAAAGTAATAAAGAGAATAATAATATAGGTAATAATATTCTACCACATACACACAACACTATCTAGCCCAAACTAAGCACAGCTTGTACTATGGGTACTTGACATTGGATAAACATACATACATACTTTTTTTTGTAAATTCATACGTATTATACATAGAAACACCCAGACCAAGACAAACATCCATGTTCATGCACATAAATGTTTGACTTGTGCGGGAATCAAACCCGCGACCTCAGGCATGGCAGTCGGTTACACTAACCACTACGCCACCGAAGCCGAGCTAAGTTGGATTAACGTGCAGGAATAGAGTTTATTTTACTTCACTTAAAATAAGACAATGTTATATACGACACACCTCGGAAATAAAAGCCTTATAACACTTTATCAGTTTATTCGCTTATTTTTATTAAATTAACAGTTCAACACTCACTTCGCAGTTTGTTATAGCTTTCGCACTTCACACTGTCTACAGTAACACTTTCACAATCCACGGTTCACGAACGAATGCCCCGAGTTGCAATGGCGATCCACCACAATGGCTATTATCAATATAATGACTATATTTATTGCCAACGAAAGTTGATAAATTTCCGTTCAATATTAAATAATAATATTTGACAGATATTGGTCGATACAAATACATCTCACTGATTAAATATTCCTAGACCGAAGTTGATAAATCTCCGTTCACTAACATTTATTAAAAATTAGTTAATATAAATATTGCTAAATAACAATACATTAGATGACGGAAGTTGATAGACTTCCGCTTAATATTCAATATAATATTTTGTAGAATTTAGTCAATATAAATACCTTTATAAACTAAATATTCGTTGACGGAATTTGATGAACATCCGCCCAATAAATATAAAATATCCATCAAGAATTAGTCGACATAAATACTTTTAAATAACTAGACATTGGATGACGGAAGTTGATAAACTTTCGTTTATAGTTTATAATCTAAGTATTGTTTGATGTGCTGTGTAAATTAATATTCGTACCTATGTCGGAGACGGTCATTACTACGGTTACGAAACGCGCCACGTTAGTGAAGATGTGGCAGCACTGTTGCGATGACGTCAACACGCAGCCAACTTCGCGTGCTACGACAGAACCTACTTAAATGGAGGCGCCCTATATTCGACGGGAATCTTTTTACCGTCGGCGAGTGCGGACCTCCTCGCTAGGAACTGTCATTCGTTTCGTGCAAGACATTCGTGTTAATTTATTGTGAAGACAATAACAGTGATCAGTGTGCATTTATTGTTTCACTTTGCTCGATCACCCTATTGTACGTCCGCATTATGTCTATCGATGGGGTTACTGATGCACTCTATATCCAACACGTATTTAATTATAAATATTAGTATGTTGCCTACAGTTAACTATTAAAGTAAATATATAATGTTAATGTTCTAAGACATGTTTGATGAGTACAAAATGTTGCAATTGGAACCCGGTTGACACGAATGTAAATGAAATAAATGTAAATATTGTTTATTGCGTGTATGCACACACAAGCATGTATGTATGTAGGAGTGTGTGGACGAACAGGGTGTGATGTCCCTCCAACTCAAAAGGAGAATCCTCCGACTAGGCTGGTTGATCGTGCCTGGCGAACCGCGACCCGACGGTTGAAGTCGGGTGCTTGTATATGTATATAGTTAGTCGCTGTGTAAACTCCGCTTGCGAGATGCAGGATTGTGACGTCATTTGAGCGTATTTAGTGCCATCTGTTAGATGTAGGCGGAACTTCTTCGTCTGTGCGGCGTCGCCACAGAGTGTATGAGGTGTTCGGTTACATTACCCGAACAACTAGTTCAGGTTCTGGTTGAGGTCCAACGAAATAGAGAACATTTCCATTTGCAACACACATTTTCAGACCCCAGTGTAATAAGTAACAGGAGTTTAAATATGAAGTTGTCGCTTTGTATGAAGAAAATTAGTAACGTTGTGGTTTTCATTACTTCATCAATATTTTTGTTTCATATATAGTTTCTGTAATTAGGCCATCATGATTTTCTTATTAACCTTTTGAGCGCCAACCTATTCCGAACACGATGTGTCCTCCAGCGCCAAGCTATAAATCTATAACAGTTGAAAAACATTGGCTACTTTAGTTTTGCTGTTTTTAAAATAAACAAAGGCCCCTCTTGACATAAAAATGTAAAACTAGAGTTTTAGGCAATAGTAAAATGATGAACAAAATAATAATAACTATTTCTTTTATGTATTTTAAAATAAATTTTACGATTAGATATTGTTTTCTAATAAAGATGTGGCGTGGAGGGCACGGTAACGTCTGTCTTCTATACAAGACCGTGGCGCTCAAAAGGTTAATAAAAACCATCAACGATCATGTAATAAGTGCGAAATGAAACAACGGATACGAGCAGACACTAAGCGGTGTAAATCAATAAGTGATATAAAATATTTTATTTGAACGACAACTCCCGCGCTATAAATAATTCCTTCTCCATTCCACAAAGAACAACCAGACGCAGAACACCCATATGTGGATCACACAAATTTTTGTTTCGAGTGGGATTCGAACTCACACCTGGTGCAGTGGCAGCAGCAAGGCGATTACCCACTACGCCAATACTTAAATATATTATGTTTGTCGTGAAGAAAACCTTTGCGAGCTTTGTAAGTATAACCTAGGCGAACGTTTCTTGATCAGATCGGAGGCGTTCTGGACAAAGGCCAGGTTAAGAGCACCTTGAACCGACGGGCGTGTATGAGGAATGTGATGAAAGTGAATGAAGCGAGAGAAGTGTGTCAGGATCGTAGCAAATGGAAATCCGTAGTCTCTGCCTACCCCTCTGGGAAACAGGCGTGAATCTATGTATGTATGTATGTATGTAAGTATATTTCGCACACGAAGGATACAAACTTGGCAAAAACACAACCCCTCGTCATGTAATTCTGGCATCATAATATTTACTCTTATCTAAGTAATTAATCAATCCAATGATAAATAATAAAATATAATATGATCCCTTTTTTTTTTTTTTTTACGTGGGCGAATGCTTTGACGCATACCTCTCCGCGGGGCGACGGAGAGGTTATGTCGGGCTCACCGGGGGAGTAATACCCCGGTAATACCGACTAAACCTACCACGGTGTTCCTCGACATAACCATAGACGGCGGGGCCGCGCGAATCGCTTTCACATGCAATCGCGACCCCGCCGAGGTTTCGGCCCGCCGTGTGAAACGGCAGGCCACTGCATAATAGACCCTCTACTGTCCCCTTGTAGGGAGACAAAAACACGGCTCAGAGGCGCGCGTGGGAACACGCACGCCGCCTCTTGGACCTGGTGCTGATCGGGTGGCGGGCAGGCCCACGAAGCCCACCACCCCCAGGTCAAACCTCAGGGTGGCTGGAGGTCATCTCGCGCCCTCCGGCGCCCGGTTCTGCGGTTGGGGAAAGGGTTTAAGCGCTCCCTCTCCCGCTCCGCCGCCTCCTTGATGGACATGACTTCCTCACAGAAGGAGGCGACGGCGTTCCACGACGTCTCGCTCCGGACCATAGACTGAACCACGGCCGGGAGCGAGAGGGCAACCAAACCGACTGCCGCGATCAACTCACGGCGCTGCGATGCCCAGGCGGGGCAATCCGTCAATGTGTGCAGCGCCGTATAATATGATCCCTTTTTTTTTTTTTTTTTTTTTTTTTTTTTTTTTGTCCCAGGAAAATCCTTTATGGATACCCCCTGCCCCGGGGGGGGAAGGGTGGTTATGTGAGACTCTCCGCCCCTGAAGGGGGTCGGTATACACACTAAAAACCTGGGGTGAGCAGTCCCTCCGCCGACGGAGTGGGGCGGGATGGGGTCGCGTTAGCAATCACCATCCCGCCCCGGCGGTTGGCCCGGCTGATGGTGACCGGGCCTCAGCACCTATGGAGGGAAGGCCTTGCTCACCAAGGCCATCCCCCAGACGTGTGGGGCCGTGCAAGCCGGTAGAGAGTCCCCCGACTCTGTACCAGTGACCCCACTATACAGGAGCGAAAAGGCGGGCAAATCGCCTCCTTCTCGCTCCCGTCCGTCTGCGCCGGAGAGGGTCAGCGAGGAGGTTGTTCTCCCTGACCCTCTCCGCGGTCTCCTTCTGCGCCATGACAGCTTCGCAGAAGGAGACCACTGCCTGCCACGACCTCTCGCCGCCGAGCATGGCGTTGATCACGCTCGGCAGGGAGAGATCTCCGCCTATTATGGCCGAAAGCGTGTGTCGCTGCGGCCCCCACGCGGCACACGCCTCCAGCGTGTGGAGCGCCGTGTCTTCCGGCGCCCCACACTCGTGGCAGGCCGGGGTCGCCTCCCGTCTCGCGATCTGGTGCAAATACTTTCCGAAGCATCCATGCCCGGAAAGCACCTGCACCAGTCGGAAGGTCAGCGACCCGAATCGCCGCCCTATCCATCCCCGGAGGACCGGCCGAATGGCCTCCACCGTCCACTGGCCCGGGGCCGGTGGAGCCAGGTCCTCCGTCCACCGCCTCAATAGGGCGGCCCGCGCCTGTCGCCGCATGCGTGCGACCTCCTCCCACCCCGGGGGCTCCCCGCGGGATCTCCTCGCCGCCACGAAGTGGTAAACTTCGGCGAGGATCTCCGCTTGTAGCTCCCAGGGGGGGTCACTGGCCAGCACGCACGCCGCCGTCCAGGACACCGTCCGGTAACCGCGTATGGCCCTCGTCGCGACGACCCGCTGCGGACGTCGCAGCAGGGTCTTATTGTCGCGACTGAGGGCGTCCGCCCAGACCGGTGCCCCGTAAAGGGCCATACTCCGGATCACTCCGGAGTACAGTCGGCGACAGGTGGCACTCGGGCCACCCACGTTGGGCAGCAGCCTCCCCAGGGCGGCCGCCGCTCCCAGGACTCTTGGGGCCAGCTGGGTGAAGTGTGCCCCAAAAGTCCACCTCCCGTCCAGGATGAGACCCAAGTACCTCATTTGGGTCCCAACCCGGACCAGGACCCCGTCCAGTGCCACTCGCGTACCTGGAGGAGGTCCTCCCCGAGGCCCATGAAACAATAGGGCCTCGGTCTTGGAGAGGGCAACCTCCAATCCCAGGGCGCGGATACGGTCGACCACTAGGGCAGCTCCCACCGCGGCCAACCGCACCGCCTCCCCTAGGTCCCTCCCCTTGACTACGACCAGGGTGTCATCGGCATAGCACGCCACCCGCATACTCGCGGGAAGCGTGCCCCGAAGCACCCAGTCGTAGCCAACGTTCCACAGGAGCGGTCCCAGCACCGACCCCTGTGGAACCCCGCAGGATACGCGACGGCGCCTCAAACCGTCGCGTCCCTCCACCAGGACCTCGCGGTCCTGGAGGTAGTCGGCCAACAGCCTCCGCAAATACAGGGGCACTCCGTGATACCGGAGCGCCTCCTGTACTGTTCCATGCGGGAGGCTGTTGAAGGCGTTGGCAATGTCCAGCGAGACAGCCAACGCCTTGTGCCCCCCACCGACCGCTTCCTGCGTCCAGGCTTTGAGCCAGAGCAGGGCGTCTATCGTAGACCGCCCCGCTCTGAACCCATACTGGGCCTGCGATAGTGCCGGCCCAGTCCCCTCCAAGTGCTGGATGACACGGGAAGCCACCACTCTCTCTAGCAGCTTTCCCGTGTCATCCAGCAACACGATTGGCCTGTATGCGGAAGGCGAGGTTGTGTCTCGCCCTTCCTTCCGCAACAGGCACAATCGGCCGTCCTTCCACAACTTAGGGAACCGTCCAGACGTGAGGCACGCGTCGAACAGCTCCCGAAGCGGATCGCCCATCTCTCTGAGAGCGATCCGTAGGACCCGCCCCGGGATCCCGTCAGGACCCGGTGCCGTCCTCTTGCCCCGTAAGCGGCTGACGGCCGCCTCCATCTCCGCCTCCGATACAAGCGGGATGGAGGCCGGGTCCAACTCCTCCGGGAAGGACGGCGCCATCGACGGAGGGGTGTGGTGAGGGTCCTGTTCGGGAAAGAGCCCCACCAGCACCCTGCCCAAGAGCTCCGGCTCTAGGGACTCCGCGACGGGAGGCATCAGGCCCCGGAACTTATTCCGGGCAGCCCTATACGGACGCCCCCATGGATGCCTATCCAGGCTCTCCAGAGCCTCCCCCCAGGCCCGGGACTTGGCCTGGCCAACGGCCAGCTGCAGCTCCTTTTTGGCTGCACGGTACTCACCATACAGCCGGAGCTCCGCCTGCAGTTCTTCGGCCGACAGCTGGTCGTTTGCCCGGCCATGCCGCCGCCGCCTACACCGCGTGTAGGGCCGCCGTGCCGCCGAACAGGCGGCTCGGAGATCTGCGATCTCCGAGCTCCACCAGTACACTTCTCGGCGGCTGGGGCGGCGGCGGGCCCTCGGCATGGCCGCGTCGCAGACGGCCGTGACCGCTTCGCGGAAACGGCCGGCCGCGACGTCTACCTCCAGCGGGTGCGTGGGGGCGGCAAGCCACGCCCGGACGATGGCCGCCTCTTCCGCCAGTTCAGCGTCGAGGCGACTCACCGACCAGCGCGGAAAATCCGCCCGTACCACGCGCCGGGACGCCCCTTGACTGTCGGAGGCGGAGATCTCGAACCTTATGTATTTGTGGTCCGAGAGCGTCTCCACCTCCGACATCACCCTCCAGGCCCGGGCACGTGCCGCGACAGCGGGGCTGGTGAACGTTAGGTCCACCACGGACCCCCCACACCATCGCACGCACGTGTGGACCGACCCTCTATTGAGGAGAGTCAGTCCTGTGGCAACCGCCCACTCCCTGACTATCTCCCCTCGAGTGTCAGTGGAGCGGTTGCCCCATTCCCGGGCTTTGGCGTTCAGATCCCCTATTAGGAGGACCTGATGTGGCGCCTGCCTTCTCACCACCGCGGCCAGGAGGTCCATGAAGACCTCCAGCTCCGCGGCGGTTCTGTTGGGGGAGAAGTATGCGCCGACGATCGCATACCTCTCCCACCTGGCCACCACGTACCCCGCCCCTCTCTCTTTGACTGAGAGGAGGGGGCCGCCAACCCTCCCAACGATGGCCACGGAGCCGTTCAAGTCTCCAGCCCAATAGGGGCTGGGGGGGACAAAATATGGCTCCGCGACGACGGCCACACCGATTTCCCACTGCGCCAGGGTCTGCATAAGCAGGTCTTGGGCCCTGGCGCAGTGGTTCAGGTTCGCCTGGAGGAAGTTGTGATGTCCAACCTGATCCATATTAATCAGACATCACAACCTCCCCGCACACTGCTTCGCGGCGCGCTGCCTCAGGGGCGGCCTGACTAGTGGCCGCAGGGGTGGCCCGAGTCCCAGGGGCCTTTCCTTTCGTCTTCGGGGGGTTGCAGCGGCGCCCCCCCATAACGTGCCCCGAGGACTTTCCCGCCTCTGCGCAAATGGCGCAGCGCAGCCCAGCCTTGCCACAGTTGGCCGCCCGGTGACCTGCGTCTCCACAACGGAAGCACAGGTCACCCCTGTCGGCCGCGGCGGGACACTGAGGGCGTGTGTGCCCCAGCCCCATGCACCTGAAGCAGCGCATAGGGCGCTGCCCCAGCGCAACCACCTTCACCGAGCTCCACCCGATGAGAAGCCTGCCTCTGCTCAGCAGCACTTTGGCTGCCGAGACAGGGCAGGACACAAGGGCGGAGCCGGCGCCATCAAAGCCGGGGCGGATCTCGCCGACCTTTACGAGCCGCACCTCGCACTCGCCCGCCGCTGCGACCGCCGCCGCCACCTTCTCTTTTGTGGCAGCATCGTCCAGGCCCGCAATCCGCAAGTCTGTGGACTTTACGGGCCTGGTGACACTGGCCACTGCGAACAGGGCATCGCGGAGTTTCTCCGCGAGCCTATCCGCCTTTTCTCCGCTTTGGGAGCCTGGAATCTCTAAGATCCTGGCTCCCGTAGCCGTCTGGCGGAAGCGGAGCTGGTCGATACCCAGCTCCTTTAGGTCGACCTTTTCCTGTGCCGACCTGATAGCGGCAGCGTACGTAATCCCCTTTGCCGCGGCGTCGGGCTGCAACGACAGCACGACTGCCGCGGATTTCGGGGACCTCAGCGCTGCCGCCACACTCTTGGGGACAGCAGGGGCAACAGGCCGGGCTTTGGCGGCGGGGGCACGGGCCACCTGGGCAGGCGCAGATGCAGTGGAGGGGGGAGAGGACTTTCCCTTCCCCTTGCGCTTCCTCTTGCCCTTTCCTACCACCGTCACCCATGTTTTCTGAGGGACGGCGGCGGCAGGGGCAACCCCGCTGTCGTTTTGGGTCCCCTTAGAGGGACCCGCGGTTGGTGCCGCTGCAGGAGCGGCGGCAGCTCTGGGGGCCTGCTTGGCCCCCTTGTCCGGCTCGGGGGCGACCGGCTGAAGCACCAGTCTGGGCGGCGTGGCGTCTGCCTTCGCCCTCCTGGCATCCGCTCTCAGCGGCGGGCGGACCGTCGGGGCCGGCAGAAGCCGGTCCTCAAGCCCCGCGAGCCGGGCGCTCAACATTGTCCCGAGCGTGATGGTAAGGGAGCGCTTAAGCTCCTCCACCAGCTCGGGACCCACCTGGGGGGTGGCAGGGGCTGCCCGTGTCTCCGCAGTGGCGGTAGCGGCAGCGGCAGCGGCGGCGGCAGTCGTCGCTGCGGCAGCCTCCGTCTTCGCCTCAGCGAAGCCCCGACGGAGCGCCTTTACCTCCGCCTTGAGGGCCTCCCCCTCAAGACGCAGGCGGGAGTTTGCGGCCCTCAGCCGCCGCGTCTCTTCCGCTTCGCTGCGGCCCGCCAGGGTGTCCACCACCTCTCTCAACAATTACGCCGACCGCTTCAGGCGACCGACAAACTCGCCCTTTAAGTTTCCCGACTTTCGGGCCACTTCCAGGATGCAGGCGAGCTTCTCGCCCGCCCGCGCCCTTAACTCTTGGGCATTCAGGTCGCTCAAGTCACCGACCAATGGGGTGGAATCCGACTCACTACCGATCCCCATCCCCAGGTCGGTGGCAGCAGCAGCCGGCCCCTTCCCAAGGCGCCTCTCTTGCAGCGCCGCCTCAAACTCCGCATTCGGCTGCACCGAAGCGGGCCTGAGGAACTCCTCCCTGGAGGGTGCCCCCTTCACCACTCTCCCCCGCCCTCTGCTGGCAGTGGGTACCTTGGCGGCCGCCGTCCCTTCGGTCTCCGTGTCTGAGTCTAAATACCCAGGCACGGAGAACGAAGTGGACGGCCGCTTTCGGCTGCCTACCTTCCTGGAGGTGGCCTCCACCACCACTTCGGCACGTGAGTCATAAGACTCCACGTCCGAAACCTCCTCAGGAGCACTCTCCTGCTCGGAGTGGCCCTGATAAGGGCCGTTTTGGTGGCCCTGAGAAGGGCCTTTTTGGTGGCCCTGAAAAGGGCCTTTTCGGAACCTCCCACGCGCATCTCGCTGATGCTTGGGCATGGCCGCAAGCAAACAGACAGGGACAGACAACAAACAGACAGACTTGCACAATATGAACCGGCACGTAAGTGCTCTTTAGCCGAACACCGGTCTGACACTCCGTTACGGTGACAGAACCGGGTCGTTACCAGGGGACGCGACGAGGACGCAAGCACTATGGGGGGTCCCCCATATAATATGATCCCTGTATTAACCTGTCCCAATGCTGGACACCGGCATCTCCTCAGTGCGAGAAAAGTCCACCATAGTCCACCACGCTGGCGCAGTGCGGGTTGGCAGACTTCACATATCTGCGAGAACATTATGGAGAACTCTCAGGCATGCAGGTTTCCTCACGATGTTTTCCCTTACAATCAAATTATACGCAACCATATTTCTCATTATAAACCAAAGATACATATAAAATATACAAAGAAAATAAGCAGTACCGCGAGACAAGTGAAGACACAAAAATGACCCTATTGGATGATATTTCCATCGCGTCGTTCCTAAAACAAAATCAGCCAACAAATTCCCTTGCAAAACAGTCAATGCACAACAAAATTGATTGATTGATACTGATAGCTATTTCTTTCACGTAGGCTCTTTTGTTATCTTATGTTACTTATTTATCAAATTTTCAACACAAGTAATAATGTAGTAACAAAATTGTATGGCTTACATTAGTGTACCTATAATATGGTTTCAAGGAATTCTACCATTAAATATGCATCACCCCTGTACGAGTAGTGATAAGTGGGTTCGTGTTCGAATCGCACACGGGACATAAAATTGTGTCATCCATAATACAGGAATGATTCCTTGTGCGGTCAGTCCTATCATAACATAAAAAAAAGTATTTTATTATTAAAATACCTATTCTTTATTTATCTTCCAGCCTACTTTAAAATAAAGTTATTTTCATTTCATCTCGGCAATCATACCGAACTTTTTACTTTAAACAAGTTTATTACAAATAATACGTTTCGATTCTTCACTAGATGTCGTTATTATCTATGTATATATAGCAGCGATAGCTCAGTGGGGAGACCAACAGACTGCAATGCAGAGGGTCTCGGGTTCGAACCCACGTCGCGCATCTCTGACTTTCGGAAGTTATATGACTTTTCGAAATTATGTGCGTATTGATTGACACCTTGAACCGACGGGCGTGTATGAGGAATGTGATGAAAGTGAATGAAGCCAGAGAAGTGTGTCAGGATCGTAGCAAATGGAAATCCGTAGTCTCTGCCTATCCCTCTGGGAAACAGGCGTGAATCTATGTATGTATGTATGTATGATTGACAATTATCGCCTGCTCCGTGCCTCGAAGAGCACGTTAAGCCGTCGGTCCCGGCTGCCATGAACATCTATGGCAGTCGCTATTGGGAGAGTGTCGACACAAAAGATCCCACTGGGTCGAAGTGTCGCCGGTCTGCACTGACTGGCCCCCACATAAGATACATATACATACATCTATATATATAAAAATCAATTGCTGTTCGTCTGTCTCGCTAAAACTCGAGAACGGCTTGGCCGATTTAGCTGATTTTGGTTTTGAAATATTTGTCGTAGTCCAGGGAAGGTTTAAACGGTGAGAAAATATAGAAAATTCGTTAGGATAGGTGATACGAAGTACACCTGGCCACCTAGTACTCTTTAACATTCGATGGTTTTCATTAAATTTCTGTCAAAATCTTCGGTCAAGTTATTCAGAAGGCAAAGTGAGAAGCGAGTTCGCCCTTTTCACTGTTAGATTAGACGCACTGCAGAGTATAAATAGACTACGGCAACACTGCAGTATAGTTGCTGTGTATACTTGTTTTATACAAAACCAATGTCCGATGAGGGCTATCGTGCTTGAAGTAACATGTAGAGGTGCTAATGGATAGTTAAGCCACTAGATCTCATATTTAAACAGTAAACATAATAACTAACAATGATTACCACCAGATCAACCAAACAATAAAACGTTCTATCATCATCAACAGCAGCTGTGACAAGATTGACAGGACCTTACTCGCTTGTATTTTGAAACCAAAGAGTAAAGTAATATATAGGTTGAAACAGTCGCCGCTAGTCGTGACTATACTTCATAAAAAATAGCCTGATATCTGTGACAGCTGTCAGTAAAATCACGCCTATGAAGTCCTGAATTTCATAACAGTACAGACAGTACCTGTCAATGTCATACTTTATGGGCATGCCGACCTAATTAGTGATGGGCGATGAATCATCGTGACCACAGACTATAAACTATCGATATTTAAAATAATACTTAATTGAAAATTAATTTACCTTTTAATTTTATTGTATATTTTAATATCATAACATTATTTACATGTGTACATACTTGATCTAAAAGTGAGTAAATAAAATCCAATTTCTCACCTACTCATGTAATATTCTATCCGTCAACGTCCCATCCTTGGGTTTTGGGAGAAGACACGCCGCGTTTGGCTCAAAGGCCGTGTTACCAGGCCATCAACTCAAAAAAAGACACGCCGCCATCTTGTTTGATATGAACATAATAAGAAACGTCGATAATTTCTATCGACAATAACAGGGACAACCCTAGGAATGTCAGTTTGACATATATCGCAGAGGTCAAGCTACCTTTTATGAAGTATAGTTCTACGACAAATTCTACAATATCTTTGGTGATTGGTCGTGACAAATTGGTGATATTTGGTGAGCACAGAGTAGGTATATCTAGAATAACTACCAAAGATAATGTAGAACTATATCTACGACTAAAACGATGGTTCCGTTATAGAATCTATTATAGAGCTGTTGTCTTTGGAAATCAGTAAAACAATTCATTAATTTCATTTAATTATTTACAACCTTTAAATTCTTAGTAACAAGTAAAGATTGAATGTTCGAATAAGAGCCAAAATATGGCCTATATATTTTTGTAATGTTGCTATATAAACAATATTTCCCCACAACAAGGAAAAATAATTAGGAGACTACATTGGAATTATGGGCGTTTGCCTAGTGTCATAATTAACTTATTGAGTCGCAGCGGCACACCTCTTCTCGTATTCTAAGACTTGACATGTTAGTGTGTAGCGAATATTGTAATATAGTAACATGTCAGGATGATGGTTTGAGAAAAAGCTAGTTGTAAAACAGAAATCTATATTACTATTTCGATCTTAAATCTTCATTGCGCATTGAAATCACCCATTATCTATTATATGTCGATTTATTCTTCTCAATTTGTTTATTGCATCATATTCATAATGTTATATAGAAATCATTTTAAAAGATTTGTTTGCCTGTTTCTGTCGGCAAGTAATCCAATTCTTTATTAATTTCGTTGTCCTTAGAATAGAAACCTGTAATTTTTTTATCGAATGTTTTTTTATATAATATGCTCACTTCAGACCCGGACACAATGCTTTTTTATTGTATATTGATATTGTTATTTTGACTCAATAGGGCATTTTAATTTATTCTAGGAGACCTTCAAAAAGCCATTTCAAATGGCTTTATGTTAATGTCTGTGTAGCCACCACAAGTATGCAATTTTGAACCACACGTCATCACAAGACCATGACTGTTTTATAGAAACGAGATTAGTGCCGAAAATAACTGTTTGATAAGACTTTATGATCAATATGGAAACGGCGATAGTTCTTCACACCGTTGTTTCTATAAAACAGTCATGGTCTTGTGTCTTGTTGTCTTGTCTGTTAGTCTTGTTGTGTCGTGCGTGTGCGCTTCAAGGCTGCATACGTGCGGTGGCTACAGTATTCCCCTTCAAGCGAAAGCGTACCGTGACGTCATGGTGTCCGCAGAGATGCTTTAGGTGTTAGTCGCTTGTCGACTTTATGTTGCGGTGAGGTAACAGGTATTAGTTACGTTGCTTGAAGGTATGGTAATGGTGCTTGGAGGTAAGGTACTGGTATGTTGGTTACTATTTTCTATTATGACGTATGCAGGCTTCAATCGATCAATTGAGATATCTGCTTGTCGATCTGGTAATTGTATAGTAAATACCTTATCTGTTCGGCTCATAACTCGGTAGGGGCCTTTATATGGTGCTTGAAGTGGCTTCTAAACTGCATCTATCCTAATAATGCACAAAAACTAAATAACAATGCACTCGCGTAGATCTTGATGCACAAATACACGTTTATTGTTATTATGATGATCGGTGACGGGTTGCGGCTTGTTTACATGAATTATGTTTCACAGTTTTTCAACTTAAGTATAATCCATATTAGGTGAGGCATTACTAGGTGCACAGAATGCACCGGGTAAACGTAAGTTAAAGCCGTAGATGAGCTCGGCAGCGCTTACACCTGAGTCACTGCGCAAAGCGGCGCGTAATCCAAGTAGCACTGTAGGTAACTCGTTAATCCATGTACTTGAGTCGGTGAGTTTCGCGCGTAGTGCATTTTTGAGCAAGCGATGCCACCACTCCGCTATGCCGTTGCTTTGTGAGTGGTACGGTGTTGTACGATATTTCTTTGTACCTATTGATTTAATTAAATTTTGAAACAACTTACGTCTATATCAAACAAAAAAACAAAATGCTTGTAATTTATAGATTCCATGGAATTGGGACGTGTAATTTATTTAGTTGTTTGAAGAAGCAAAGGGAATAATTTCAGTGTAAATAACTTTTACCAATACGGCAGGATATTCGAGAAAATAACACAAACTAAAATCAAAAAATCGCGTATATATCGAATCTAATAAAGCTACGAGATTCTTTTAAGCTCTAAAAGACACAACATGAAAGACACCATCAATGTCCTTATTATTGCTTTTGCGTATATTGCCAAGTTTCAGAGAATTTCTTTTTTATAATTATCTGGCTAAAATACTACATATAATATTCAAAAAAAATTCTCAAAATCTATTCATGCTGTCTAAATGGGGATTCGATGTCTTGCATTGAAATGACTATATCTAGCAGTTTTCTAATAAAAATGAGGTGTTCAAAAAATAGGTTTCTTAAAATACTGTGCGTGGATTAATCTTCGATTTTTCAAATCTACGATGTGTTGATGATGTTTGAGAAAGGGATATATGTAGGTTTCGAAACGTCTACCACGATGAATTTCCACTTGTACGGGCGTCGTAAGTTGAAATCGAGTCTTAATGTTTTCTCGCCATACGTCGCTATAGATGTGTTGTTGGCTGCATAAAGTTTGAAAGATAGTGGTGTTTCGATCTGTGCTTTTCTTATATCAAATATCTATAGTACACAAAAATAAAACGTTAAACAATAAAAACTAATACAATATTTACAATAGAAATGTAACCAATAGAAAGTCTTACAATTCGACGAATCAGGAATGAGTTGAGTTTACGATAATTTTGGTGTGCAGCGCTAACGTCGCAGCGAGCCGTTTTCCGCGTAAATGAAAGCCATAAAAACTGGTCGCGCATGTGTCTCGGTTTTTTTTCAGCTGGTGGCCGCTGCGGCGTGAAGAATTATCGCCGTGTCTATATTGAACATGAGGTCTTATCAAACAATTCATTTCGGAACTAATCTTGTTTCTATAAAACAGTCATGGTCTTGTGGTTTCGTGCGTGTTCGGTTCAAGGCTGCATACATGCGGTGGCTACAAATTCAAAAGTCGTTGAAACAATAATATTCGAAATATAAATACAAGGACCAAATAATAAATATCATATGAACATTTTCTGCGAACCGAAATTCTATGGAATTTCTGTCTGCCTTATAATGATATTATAAACTAATCTGATCCATACATTTTTGTTATAAATAACTTGTGTTGAAAATTTTAATAAATAAGTAACGACATAGATAATAAAATAGTTTACGTGAAAGAAATAGCTATCATTCGAACAATGTTATTGTGCATTGACTGTTTTACTTACTTGGAATTGTTAAACTGATTTTGTTTTGAGAACAATATAAAAACGAGCTGATAGGGCTTCTATCTTATAATAATACATGTTTAACAATAGTAGTTATAGTTTCAAAATTATGTAAAATAGTTTTCTATAAAAAATATACAATGCGATAAAAGCCGTATAAAGTTGTTTAATTTCAATGTATAACATTCGCGTACATGTAAGACAATATTAAACATTTATTTTGTTTAAACACTTCAGTCACTTCAATTGTAATTGCATGTTATCTAAATGAATAAACGAATAAGAAAATGATATTTTTAAAAGGGTAGTATTTAACTGCATAGCAAAAAAATACTAATTGCACAGCAAAATATGGTTACCAAAAATAGTAATTGCACAGCAAAATGTATTTAAAGAGATCAAACTAAGTCAACGGAGCCCCGCTAGGCGGGACTCCTATTTTTGGGTGGGTTTAAGAAGGAATCTAACATAACCTAACACTTTCGAGACGGAATGCAGTAATTTAAGGAGTGTAGGTGCTCGTTATGCTGTATAATATTTGCTGTGCAGTTAGTATTTCTGATATTCATTACATTTAATCCCTCTTTAAAATTTTAATAAATACATTTTTGTTACAAGATATAGATGTTGAGTATACCATAAAAAGTCGTCAGGGGCCAAAGTTTACTATTGTGTGAAATATCTTAAGTAGCACACAGTAATTCATCTTCGACATCGACTCCGGCATTAGTATTATTATAGTAAGTAATCATTGCCGGCTTTCTTTAGTCGCCTGTCGATTAAGAAATGCAGTAGGAAGTTCAGTCTAATGTGGCAGCAATACCTAAAATATTTGAATATATTTATTTTTCTCCCCGTGAACATGGCTGCGGAAAAGTAATCGAAACGCCGGGGAAGGTGTATAATTAAATGTAAATAGATTTATAATTATTTAAATAGAAGTTAACAGTAACTAGTAAGTTAACAATAGTAGTTAAAAGTTTCAAAATTATGTAATTATAGTGTATTATAAAAAATAAACAACGCGATAAAATCCATATAAAGTTGTTTAATTTCAATGTATAACATTCGCGTAAATATAAAACAATTATACTAAACATTTATTTTGTTTAAACACTTCAGTCGTATGGTCTTTTGGTTGCGTTTCTTTCTATATTATCACAATAATTGTAATTGCATGTGATCTAAATAAATAAACGAATACAAAATTGATATTTTTAAAATGTTAATAAATATTTTTTTGTTACAAGATGATAGCTATTTTCATAACTGTTTTCCGCCGAAATGATAAGCCGACGGTTTGCGAATATGACCAAATGCGAATAAATGTAATTAATACCAATCTATAGATACGAGTGAAAAATAAGAACGTTGTATGCATTTCTTTCTATGCGGGCTAGTAGGGCAAACTAAATTCAGAAGATGGCAACATTAGTTAAGAAACCATAGACTATACTGTATAGTCTAACTCTATAGTATCTATACCTCAACTCCAATAAAAATATTTTAATAGAAGTTAGAACTTTAGAAGAGTTGGTTTGTTGGCTTACAGATTAATAACCTCTTGGTAAATGAACACTCTATCCATGAAGCTATGAGTGCTCTGACACAATAGGTGTGTAATTGATATAGATATGCGACTAATTGATAAGTTAAAACAGTGACTATGAGTTTACTTTCGTAGGTTCTATACCCTTGCATTAGTGAACATGAAAACAGGTAAATGTAAATTTACATTAATCTATAGCATAGCAGCGACACACCTCTGCCCAGACTCAAAAGGTTTTCAATGATGTCTGGCATTCCAATTATTGACAAGTTAATAATTGTTAGATTGATGTTTATAAGTCACCTTTGTGACTGAATAAACATATTTTGATTCAGATGTCAGAATAAGATGCAGAGTACTCGCGCGCGTTGAATCTTTTGCCCGCCGGTATTTATTTGAAAATAATTTTAAAATGGTGAAATGTGCAGTGTTAAGTTGTAAAAATGACTAGGAACAAACGAAACGAAATAACGGAATTTCTTTTCATAGATAAGTATTTGTCTTTGCATATGGATGTTCATTAGTGAGAACCAATAGCCTGACATGTCTTCTGAGGAATGGTCAGAAGTAAGGATTGAACTATACTCCATTTGGTTAGGTACTTAGCTAAAGATTAACAATCTTGATGTGACTTTTTACACAAACACATATTAAACAAATAAACTACTGCTTAAACTAATGGTTCAATTGATTTAGTAATCGTTATTGTTGTATTTACATTGATCTTTAGCAGCATTTTATTTTTAAACTGTGTTTTTAGATAAAATGGCACATCAAGTTTGTTTACCTTTAGTGAAGTACCTAACCAAATGAAGTATAGATTAAAATAATGCAGCATTTATTCTATTATAATGGAAGCATATGTTATTCTAGTATGTTGTGATATAGTTGGTTTGTTGTGTACTCTGCATAGTAAGATGAAATAATACAGTGGTTTATAAGTCCTTAACCTGTCAAGTCTTAGAATGCCAGACCTAACTAAAAACATATTGCCTTTAACTGCTGGTGTCCTCTGTGAATTAAGAGGTTTAATCATAATCTTCCTGTAAGCAAAATGTAAAATTAATAATTAGTGATAAATTCAATTGAAATTGTAGTTTTAAATTCTTATTATTGTACAAGTTTGTAAAGATGTTTAGTTATGCCAACTTAACTATGTGCTAAAACGTTAAATTGCTTTAACAATATGCATTCCTGTATTATCCATATGGGGGAATTAATCATTAAATCTAATAAACAATAAAATCTTTAAACAAGAAATTACCATTTGAGATAACTATAGACAATTTAATGGCAATTGAAAAGAGTAGTATAACCATTGTTATTATTTTTAGATTTATATAATCGCTAATATTTGTGGTAATGAGTAATAAGTATACCTATATTATAAAGAGATACCTGTATTTTTGTTTGTAATATTTTAAAAGCAAATGTACTAGTTAAACCTACTTTATATGGAAATAACATCAAGTAACAATGCACTGGTAGCAGTAATCATAAAAATGAATGAAACTACAGAGCATGCTAGTTGTGTATAAAAGTCAACACTCATGGTCGGAGTAATGCTTGTAATACAGATTAGGTAAAAGTAGGGGTATTCAAGGTTCAATAGACAAGTCAAATGATTACATATTAACATCACTGTGGTCACCAGTGTCTACAAACAATAGATTTTTATATTGTGTTTCCTGCATAGTATAAGATCAGCATAGGTTTCAATTGTAGAGTAGATTTAGTAACTTGACAATTAACTCTTGGCCTAGGACAACTATTTGTTGATATATTACACAACTGTTCATCCAGGACCAAACCCATAACATTGCCATGGTAGATTATGGCCTGACCCTTCTCACACTGATAAGAGGCCCATGCCCAACATTAGGACAGTTTAATACAGGGCTGATATTATTATTATATAAATATATATTCTATGTATATATATATATATATGTATATGTATATATATATATATATATTATAATCTAAACTATCTAAACTAATATTATAAAGAGGAAACATTTGTGTTTTTGTATGTATGTTTGTAATGTTTTCACACAAAAACTACTGGACTGATTTCAAAAATTCTTTTACCTTTAGAAAGCTGCATCTTCTCTGAGTGACATAGGCTATATTACATTTAAAAAAAAATAGGGATCCGTAATAAAAATGCAATAATATAACCCAAGGTGTGAAAAAATTAGTCATAAAAAATCTGTCAGCGCGTGCGCTGCAGAAACTATTGATGATAGAACAAAAAAATGTTCTACAGTATTATAGAACGTATCAATATCTACAACTACAAAAAAGTCCGCGATATCATATGTATTTTTTGAATATATAACTAACTACACCTATATAGGTGTAGTTAGACTTATTAATTTCTTTAGTTGTAGTTTTATATATTAAAATTAGATAACAAATTAAAAGTAGGTATTGGGTAATAAATTTAAGTCCACGCGGACGAAGTCGCGGGCAACAGCTAGTTATTATATGAATACATAGATTTGCTAGCTACTTACTAGTTGCCCAAAGTATCTGATCTTTAACTTCGCCTTTGACGGTCCCAAGCCCGTATGAGAAAGAAGGAGGGTTGGCTGGGTAGACCTAACCAGCCTTAAAAGGTCAACGCCGAGTAACAGGCGGCGGTAAAAAACCTGATGAGACGTGAAGGTAGGAAATGACCTCACCACATAACTTGTCTTAGTCTCTCGGATGGACGACTTGGGATGCCTTTTATTTGAAAACAAATTGAACTGAAATCGAATCTAGCAAAACAGCAGTCTGAAGGAAGCTATCGCAAAGGATCCATAACTACTACACCAATACTTTAGATACCGAAAATATACATTGAAATAAAGACTCTTCCCTGCCTTAACGAGACGTGCCAATCTCTAAGAAGACTTGAATGGTAAAACGGCTGCTTTGTGACTGATATTAAATAAGCTGAAATAGACTTAACTCGGTTCATCCTATTATCGAATAGAAAACGAACTTATAATGAAGAAGAAAGGAAGGTGGATAATAGCAGTGATTTCTAGTACAAGTTTAAAGCTGTCTATCGCCTAATGTTTCTTTGAAAGCCAGTCTTACAAAGATACTGACTTAAAAGTCCTTGTCGACATACTGCTCCACATAATAGAGAAGAAATAACATTCTGGAAAGTCAGGCAATAAAACTTAAATTTTCTAGACGAATGACTACCTACTTCAATTTCATTTTTGTGATACTTGAGCCGTAGCAATAAAAGGTCAGTGATGTCGAGTATTTGTGAGCAATCAAACGTCAGAAACAGATATACAAAATAAATGAAAAGAGGACCCACCATGCACCCTCGAATTGCTCGCCCCAACCGTTGCGATAGAAAAGGTTGACAATACCGAACTCGTCTCATAAGGGACAGCCGCATCCTGTTGTCGGGGCGTACTCTTGCTTGCAGTGTTGCGCTTCGAACACAATATATGCGTCGACATGTTTAGCCTCAGCGCGAGCATGCTCAGGACAGTTTGGCGACAAATAAGAACCACAGATACAGTTTCTAAAATGGTTTTGTTTTCCATTGCGTCGTCTACGTCGTCTTTTTCACAGTTTTCGCAATATTCCTTTGAGTCGTTTTGCCCGTTTCTTACTTGCACATATTCTCTCTTGTTTACACACTTCAATTTTGGCATTCAGCCTTTTCATCGCCTCATATATAAATTACCTAAAGATAATCCTTAATAGGGCACAAATGAAAAATATTTAAACACCGGACTATTCTGTGTTATCTATATTAGTATCAGGACCTCCGACAATATAATAATTAACAAAATAAAATAATCTGAACCACGCCAATGGTGGTAAATACCACATGCCATATTTCTGAACGGGTAATGGTCACATTACTCGTTGAGGAATATGCCATGCGGTATTTAACTAATGCCCAAGCAACTTGAGGTGTACCTGCTGTAGCAGCTGTCTCACAACAAGTAGAATGGAACCTTTTAATCATAGACGGCAACTTTGTAAACATAGCAAATTATTCTGAAACGTTTTTGTGCTGTTCTCGTGCTGCAAAACCGGCATTTTGATAACTTTTTTTGGTCTTGAGGGTTGTGCTGTATACATGAGAGCTTTGTTTCGTCCGTGATTCCGAAGATTCCTATTCGTGTTGTACTGAATACGTTTTGTATTGCATGTAGTCTTCTTGTTCGTGAGCCTATTTATAGGGCTACGAGCTAAAGGACGCCAGAAATCTCGATGAGATGAGATGAGATTGAACCATTTACGTGTTTAGGTACTTGCAAATATAGAACATACAAGTTCATGATGCGGCATCAAACATAAAATTTGTATCCAGTTGCGTTTAGACTTTCGTCCAATGATGGTGCTCGCGATTCAAATAAAATAATTATCTTTCTTTCTTCTTCCTCAAAAGTGATCAATATTATTTACTATACCTATATACACCGTGAATTTATAGTCGTTTTGGAACCGAAACGTGGTAACTTAGGATAATTAGTAGTATCAATAAAAAATAGTAAATTAATTGTACTGTGTATAGTAAAAAAGTTGGAATATAAATAATATTTTTCACTTATTCGAGTTTGATCGTAGTAACGCACGGACAGTTCATTCACAAACGCATGCGCACGTGTTCGCGCGGCTGCGAACCGTCGTCGGCGGCGGCCGGCGTCGCCACTCAGTCGCGTAGGTACTTATGAACGACGCACGATAACTACGTGTATCAGCTGATGCCTACACAGATTGACGCAAAAGAGCCGCGTGTATCCCGACCGAGTCCTATGCGCGATTTAAAAACTAGTGACTACACAAGTATTAATAAAATTAAGTAAATGTAATAACTACGAAATTGATAATAGGCATATCGCAATTCAATAGATCCAAAATCAGCTGATACGAGGCAATGCGTTATCTCCTTTTACTATGAAAAACCTGCATTGTGAAACATCACAATTAATACGTAAATGGATACTCCAATTTCTCCTTCATACTTTACACGGGCTTAGGACCGTCGGAAATACTTTATCTGAACATTACTCTTCGATAAATAGCTAACTTTATTTATTATGTAATAAAAATAATTACAGGGTGAAGGAACTCTTGAGTATTTCAGGCGTATTTAAAAAATTGGAGCAATTTACAAAATAACCAACTTACGTATCTATGGACAGTTTATTTACAAATTATTTACACTTCCCTGTATCGAAGCAACTGCTCGAAATGAAGTCTGCCACGTTCAATACACAAACGAGCACGTTTGATACCATTGTCTTTAAGTTTTCTTAATGTGTCTCTATCACTTTTAACTTTATCAAATGCGTCCACTATCGCACTACGTAACTCGTCACGACTTTCACGTTCACGAGAATACACGAGTCTTTTTATTTCCGACCACAAGTAAAAATCTAGGGGCGTTAAGTCCAGGCTTCTCGGCGGCCAAGCCATGGGACCGCCGCGCTCAATCCACTTATCGCCAAACTCATTGTTGAGGTAGGCACGTACTGAACTTGCATAATGAGCGGTACAGCCGTCGTGCTGGTAGTACATATCGTGTAAGTAGGTAAGTATTGGGGGTCTCGGATCAAAAGAGATCCGATCCCCCCAATACTTACTCTATTCGCATAGATGTTATTATTCAATTAAGTATATGAAATTACTTGCAATGATGTCTAGTTGTATTCATATAATTAACGCCACGATATGATATGTGTATATTAGAAAGGTAATATTTATTTAATTGTATCACTAATTAAGAAATGAATATCAAATTAGTAATAAGGATAAAAATATACTGTGGTGTGTATTATCAAAATAATATAACATCCATTCATCAATTCATAACAGTTTTGCTTTATTCTATTCATATCATAGTTCACAGTAAGTACATATTGTCTATTCGGCACATTACAATTCGGATGGATAAATGCGCGCAAACATTCTCCAATGTCATCTTATATAGAACTTCGAATATACATACTTACTTACATACTTACTTGTAACGTATTTCAATCTACCAAGTGAATATTATTTAGACACGTGTATTAGATGATGAATAATTATGCCTGACATATAGAGATTTTCATGTATAATAAGTATTTTTATTTAGTATTAGAAATCAAAATGTATCAGTACTTTCAACCATATATGTACACAAGATTATCACCTTAATATGGTACTGAATAAGTTTATGTAACAATTACATTATTAGTCATGAGCATCATTTATAAATATTGCTTCACACAAAGTATTGAAATGAAAACTAAATTTCGATTTGGTTTAGGTATCTACTACACTCGCGAGCAAGTAAATCGACTCAAGCCTCAAGTGCGCATAAAAAGTGATATAACTTAAAAATGCCTTATTATACCTCTATATAATGTTTTACATAATTAAAGCCTAGTAATTGAGCTTTAAAATGGTGTAAGTTGCATGAAAATCGATTCAGTAGTTTAGTAAAAAAGGTTAATGCCAATGATAATGTAAAAAATGTTGAAAATTCATACAATTTCACAGTATGGGGTTATTGTGTTTAAATGAAACAAAATGTGCGTAAGATAAAAAATTTATTCGTGTCAATATTTGGTATTTCCTCCTCTAGCTCTGATCACTGCTCTCATGCGATTCTTCATCGACCTTATCAACTTTTTAATGGATGATTGTGGTATTCGACCCCACTCTTCTACCAACGCAGTCTTGAGCTCATTGATGTTTGTCGGAGCTGGATTCCTCGCTCTAACTTTCCTTTTGAGCTCGTCTCATATGTGCTCAATGGGATTTAAATCGGGGCTGAGCGCTGGCCAATGCATAGTGTGAATTCCAACTTCGTTCAGGAAATCACGTGTGGCCCGAGCAGTGTGACATCATGCATTGTCATGCATCAAGATGAAATTTTGCCCAATAAAGCCTTGATAAGGGACAACTTGATCCAGTAGAACATTTTCAATGTAACGATCACTGGTCAGACCTCCTCCCCGGCCTCCCCCAGGAACGAAAACAAGCTCCGTTTTGCCTTCTAAGGAAATTCCGGCCCACATCATGCAAGATCCGCCACCATATGCAACGGTTTCCACAAAGCAGCACTGTGAAAACCGTTCACCGGGACGACGGTATACCCGACCTCTCCTGTCGCTGCCATGGAGACACATCCTCGTCTCATCTGTGAACAGGACTGACTGCCATTGCTCTATGCTCCAATCCAAATGCTCTCGAGCAAAGTGAAGGCGTGCTTGACGATGAGCTGTGGTCAACTTCGGGCCTGTAGCGGGTCTTTTCGGAGTAAGGTTAGCTTCTTTCAACCTTCTTCTAACTGTCCACTGACTGACAGTCACCCCGCGAACTTGACGTAGCTCCTGCTGCACATCTACGCCGGTAAGGTGTCGATTTCGGAGAGAGGTCGAGACCAAAAACCGGTCGTCACGCTCCGAGGTGCACCGGCGTCGGCTGGTATTAGGCCTCCGAGTGAAGGCACCAGTCTCTTGAAACCTTCTGTATACTCTCGAGACAGCGGACTGACTCATATTCAAACGACGAGCGACTTCTCGCTGGTTCAACCCTTCTTGCAATAGGGCAACGAATTGAGCGGCTTCTTCAGGTGTTGTATCCGTAATTTTCTTCAAATGACGGCTTTAATTTGCAGAGATGTGTTCAGGTCAACGTCTAATGAGCGACTGATAAGAAAAAACGATTACAGAGGGTTTTTATAGGGGGTTGTGTCGCGCAAGTTGTGTATAGAGCGCAGAGCAGTTTACGGGAGGTTGCGTTCAGTTGCATTCTAAGTACAAGTGTTTATTTAAATTACTGATATTATGCTACCATTTGCAAGCCTAATTACTAGGCTTTAATTATGTAAAACTATATAGAGGTAAAATAAGTATTTTTTTAGTTATATCACTTTTTATGCGCACTTGAGACTTGAGTCGATTTACTTGCACGCGAGTGTATTATTAGTGGTTTCTACACGATAGAAATAAAACCATGGATTACTGTTTTTTGTTTATTCACATTTTCTTATACAATTTATTTATGATATCCTTTACACTTTTATAAATGTCATCGTTGAATACGCTCGCCACAACATGTTGGACACAGATATTAGCAGCACAGTCACACGGTGAATTGGTGAATTCTTCAGCGTCGAATACCTGAATGCGAATTATTTTGCCTCGCGGATCTTTCGAAGGCTTTTTTATATATGAATAGATGATGTCGTCTCCTCGTCTCTTATTATTGTTGTCGTTGATATTATTGCTTCTAGACGCTGTTTCTTCAAATTCAAATGGGCGGAATTGTCTATCTCTCTCCAAATAATTCACTACTCTGTTACGTAGAGTCTCTTCAACTGGGATCGGTGAATATGAAGAATTCGTGATAAACATATCATTGGACTCCTGAAACAAAAATAAGTAAATCCCTTATAAAACAAAATTTATATAAATAACATTTAAAAAATATTAAGTACATATATTTTACTTACCGACATTGTGCAGCAGGTAGACAACTTTAATGTGATTTTTCATTCTGCTTTTCATTACATATATACTTACCAAAACTTTTTTTTTACTGACATTAGAGTTCAAAATGCACTGTAATTTAGTTTCTGTTTTTGTATAGAAACCCAATACCAATATTGATTCATCTTAGATCCACGTGTCGCCATATATGTAGAGTATCAATTTTGTAGAGATCAGCATAGTATGATATGCGAAGTACATTACAATGCAGACGAGCGTAAAACTAATGTAGTGGTCCTTAAAGTATCTTATATGAAATAATAACAGATTATAATCTTGTATAGCTACATATCGGATATATTTTAATGAACGCGTTTCATAGCGTTGATAACACTAAAAATGTAGTTACTAGCTATTTGTTAGGTGTTTCTAAAATCCATGACACAATTCTAAACATTTAACATCATATTATTCTCATTACTGTATTTTATGATGAACTGAAATAGGTTATATAAGTGTTTTTATCTTTGTTTGTACATAGTGCAAACAGAAGCGGTACTGTGGTTTTCCTATTGGTCATAATGTTGCCGTGAATAGTATACAACTGCAAAAATTGTGTAGGTACGATTTTAAATGTACCATCTAGAATCCAGAATGTAGATCGACACAAGAACTCCATCATTTTTCGTGAAGAATAAATTATGATGCGCTTGTTTTCCTGAAATAATTCATCATTCATAATAATATTTTCGCCATGTAATTTTAGTTTGTCATGGTTGATCGTGAAATATATATCAGTTGGCTCATAAAATACATCTATATGCTTGTTTTATTCTCAGTATATTGTCTGTTTCATGGCACTTGTTGATGGCATTTGTAATGGCCGATTGTAAAATTCAGCTATAGCAGTTCAAACAATTTGGCATGGTTTTAGACATATCTTTTGCCGCAATGCTTTTTAATTTATTCGACAAACCTGCAACATTTAGTCTGTTGGCATCGGGTTCATGATTATGATTATCGTAATTCTTCACAATTGTGTGATTTTCTGTATTTTCGGAAAACGACGTTATTGCTCGCTTGCCGCATTGCAATTTAATTTCCTGCGTAATTCACAGACTCAGTAACACTTCCACTTCACTTTTTTGTTTTGCTCGTACGTATAACCGTTTACATTGAGTTTCACAAACATTATTTAAATGCATTTTAAAACACAAATACAACAGCGAACTACTTTACACGCAGTTTCGGTATTGTCAATAAAATATCGCTTACAAATGTTTCGTCTACCCACCAATGTATTTATAACAGGTTTGTAAATCATTTTAGAGCGCCTGTAGAAATATCATGAGCAAATGCCTAGCTTGGAAAAAGATTGGAAAACAATTTATTATGGCGTTTAAATATTTGTCTAATAATTATTATGGCATTTAAATATTATGTCTAATAATCATTATGGCGTTTAAATATTATGTCTAATAATATTTATGGCAATTAAAAATATGAAAAGCAATACGTATGGCACTCGTATCTTATGGTATCTAAGTTGTCTTTTAGGGCAAACAAAACATTCGGGCAAATGAAGATAAAGATAAAGATAAAGATAAAGATAAAGATAAAGATACTTTTATTTGCAAAAACATGTGTGAATAATAATACATTGACATGCTTATTATAGATGTTAGTTTACATGATTAGAACAACATGTTTTACCATGATTGGTGTACAAATATTAATTTTATGATGATGTTGGTTTGACGATTATACAATAATAATATTAATTTAAATTATAATTTATACTATTACAGAACATGAAATAACATTACAAATGAATTAAAATTTAAATAAAAGTTAACAATTTATTACCAAATAAGAATATGCATCTAAATAGAATTGTCATTCAAAAATTCATCTATATTATAATAACATTTACCAGTCAAAAAGGCTTTTAATGTGTTCCTAAATAAATTTGTATTTAATTGTTTAATTTCATTGGGAATTTTATTATAAATTATTGGAGCTTTACATATGATACTTTTATGAAGCAGTGCTGTTTTAGCTGGATGAATACAAACTCTATGTATATTACGGCGATTACGTTTTACTTTATCACATAACCGAGGAAATAAATGGGTATTTTTTTTAACGAATAGTGCTGTTTCTAATATATAAAGCGACGGAAGTGTCAATATTTTATGTTTTTTAAATAGTGGCTTACAACTTTCAGTGCACTGAATGCCGAACATACCGCGTATACACCGCTTTTGCATTTTGAAAGCCATATCCTTATTTGTTGCATTGCCCCAAAAGATAATGCCATACCGGAGGGCAGACTCAATGAGACCATAGTATGCTAATATTAATGAATTGGTGTTAATAGACAGTGCAAGTTTATATAGTGCGTAGGAAAGGCTACTAATTTTTTTACAAAGGCTGTTAATGTGTTCGTTCCAATTTAACTTATTATCTATAATCAGGCCTAAAAATCGGGCAGTTGAGACTTCCTCTACTTTATGGTTATTAAGAATGACGTTTACGTTCAATGAATTTTGGGTTCTTTGTCCAAAATGCATTATATTTGTTTTTATGAGGTTAATTTTAAGATTATTATTATTTAACCATGTGATAATAGATATTAAAGATTCATTGATGTCAGATTCATATTGATTAATGTCCTTGCATGATATTGTAACAGTACTGTCGTCAGCAAATAACGTCATAGGGTGTATCGTTGCCTTTGGCAAGTCGTTAATATATATAATAAACAAGAGAGGTCCTAATACGCTACCTTGCGGCACCCCGTATGTTATGTAGCGCTTCATAGAGGTATATGCCTTAACAGTTTTTGTTTTTGGATCGACTCTATTAATTACTGTTACCTGCTGTCGGCCCATAAGATACGAGCGAATTAAGTTTGAAATATTACCCCTAATACCGTAGGCTTCCATTTTTGTTATTAATATATCATGATCCACATAGTCAAAGGCTTGTGACATATCACAGTAAATAGCAGAGACGGGTGACCTTTTGTCGATGTTACATATAACATTTTCAATGAAATCGTAGATTGCCATATTTATGGTTTTATTTTGCCGAAAGCCTTTCTGTTCACTACATAAAATTTTGTTTTTTTCAAAATAGGTACATAATTCATTATAAAGATATTTTTCAAAATTTTTTGAAAGGATTGGCAGAAGTGCTATTGGCCTGTAATTCTCCATTAACTGTTTATTTTCTTTCTTGAATAATGGTTTTATAATGGAAAGTTTTAAGTCGTCTGGAAATATTCCTGATGATATTGATAAGTTAATCATATAACTTAGGGGCTCACTTATTTCCTCGTTTACTATTTTAATAGTTTTTGTACTAATATTATCATGGCCGACACTATTTGTGTTTTTTAGGCTTTTTATAATTTTATTTATTTGATAAGATGTACAAGGTGCAAGAAACATAGAGCTTAGGTGGTTATTAATTAAATGGGTGACTTTTTCTCCAGTACCTAAAAGTGGTTTTACCTTGTCTATAAAATAGTCATTGAACGCGTTGGCTATTTTTACAGGATTATTGCAATTCTTATCACCTATTTGTATATTGGCAATCGATTCTTTAGGAATATTGAGCCTTGATTTATTTATAATGTTCCATGCGGTTTTACATTTATTACGTGAGGTTTTTATCTTGTAATTATTTTGAGCACGTTTTGTTAAAGTTACAATTTTTTAAAGTACTTTACAGTAGTTAGCATATTTCTGTTTATTTGCTTTTGTCGGGTTTATTCTTAACTTCCAAAGCAGATTTTTCTTATTTTTACTGCAGATTTTTATTCCTCGTGACACCCATTTTGGTTTACTGTTGACTTTTAATATATACTTAAATTCCGGAAAACAGAGATCGTAAAATAGTTTAAAATCACTAATGAAATTTTTATAAGCTTCATTGGGCTCAGTAGTGTCGTAAACATTAGCAAAGGATAGATTCTTGATACACATTTGGAATTTCTTTATATTACCGGGGCTAAAATCACGTTTTATGATACGCCAACAATTTAAAGTTGGTGTTTTTTGAAGTTGAGCAAAGTGAACATCTTTTTCTTTTTTTTGGATCAGGATCCTCTTCTCGTTGGCTAGTATCCTCCCCTGTATTTGTAGGTACTAAATCCTGGATACTATCTCTAAGTCTTTTTGACAAAGTTGGAATAGAAAGCCGTTTCTCCAGGTACGGATTCACAAGTTGCATATGCAAGTCACGCATAAATTTCTTTCTGTTTAGTGGCTTTTCTTTGGCATTGAGTTTATTTTCACAGTATATGACGTAGCTGTTTACGAAGGCAATGTTAAGCATTCCATAAAATAGGCACATAGGCCATCTGTTAGTCTTTCGACTACAGCTCATATTTGAACACATTTGGTCCAAAGTGTCGACACCACCTTTCGTCTGATTATAAAATTTTACCATGTTCGGCTTCTTTGTTCGTTCATTTATAGTTCCTTCTTCAGAACACGATGATAATAAATGAACCACTTTATTAGTTTTGGGCTTATATGACAGCAACGTCAAAGGACCGTCATAACAAAAAATTGACGTACCAGTCGGTCGTGTTCTTGAGTTTTTCAATTCATTGGGTATTTCTCTTTTATTCGCACGTAAAGTACCCACTAAAGTCAGTTTGTATGGTTGAGAAAGTAGAGATTTAGCGAGTGGAATGGATGTGAACCAGTTGTCTGATGTAATATTTCTATTTGAACCATGTAAAGGTTGGGTTAACTGTTTTACAAAATATTCGCCGAGAGGCAGTCCTCCAGTTTCAGTAGATTTGCCTAAATAAGGGGTTGCATTCACCATGTATTTGGTGCCGGTATCACAAATCATAACAATTTTTATACCGTACTTCGCCGGTTTGTTTGGTATATACATTCTGAAAGGGCATCGCCCTCTAAAAGCTAGTAGTTGTTCATCAATAGTCACATACGTACCAACATCATAATTTGTTTTACATTTCTCGATAAACAAATCCCATACTTTGCGAATAGGTACAAATCTGTCCCTATTTTGGTGAGATAATCTTAGAGACTTATCATCGAGTCTTAGACATTGTAACAAGAACTCAAACCTATCTTTACTCATAGTGGTAACATATCTTGAGCCCGAAAAAGATGCATCAAACAACTCATCAGATGACAAGTGATTGTCCTTGAAAGCAGCGGTTAAAACAAGAAGTCCAATTAAAGCCCTAATTTCACATTTGTCGGTAGTTTGCTGAGTCCTTCTTATTACAGCATAATTTTGCTGCTTCACTTGAATCTCAGCGTTTGTCCATTGAACAACTTCACATATGATTTCATCAGTAATAAACATTTCAAAACATTTTAAAGGGTTACGTCACGGCGACATTGTGGAGTTGGACCTCTCGAAATTCGAACAATATTCGAACTAGGGGTTCTCAATGACTAAGGCCTTTTCGTCGACCAAACATGCCTGTTTTTCCCACGCAAAACCGTTTGCGGCAAGTGAATAATGCAGGCATCACTTGAAACATCTAAGTTCTGCCTACTCGTCGATTCTTCGAAATTAACTGAAGATTCTACGTTGGGTGAACTGGTAGATATTACCTCCATTGGCTCGTCATCTTCATCAGTTTGTTCCGCATCCTCAACCTCCAAATAGTCCTCAGTCTCACTAGCCTCGAGCTCTCCATCGCTATCACTAGTCACATTATTGTCGTTTAAATATCTCGCCAATTCTGCATCCGTGAAGTTACGAACACCGCTTGGACGTGAAGAAGTCATTTTCAATCTAAAAACGAATAAAAAAGCATATAAATACAGTCAATAACTCAACACGTTATTGTATGCATAATTACAAAAAGTTACACAAAGACTAATCATGAGTCATTTTGACTCTGAGGGACGTCGTATTTACAAAATGGCGCCACTTACCTACACAACGCTGTCGCTACCGTGAACGTCTGACCGGCGACTGAGTTGACGTAAAGAATCGTGAGAATCCGCGCGTTCGTTGGACAGAGATAGCAAGAAATGTGTGCGGTGCGAGTCAAAATGACTCAGATTAGTATTCTAGGGTTAAGATTTAAAACTAAGTTGCACGTACCATACGTTTTAATTTCGGTGCCGTTTGCCGCATATAGTTTATATTCGTCACACGCGATATTTTTCGACACATATTTATAAGCTACGGGTATTACAGACACATTAGCACCTGTGTCAATCAAAAACTTTAACTTTGAATTTTTATCTGTAACACATAGACGGTTGTTAGAAAAATTGACACAAACCTCCGTCACTGCTTGCGTCGCCGTTAGTTTTCCGCAGGTGTAGACGCTCTCGGCTTCCAGCTACAGGGTTCGACGCATTTTGCAGCCTTGGCCCCGTAACGGTAGTGATAGAAACACATCCAATTCGGGTCGCGACGTCTCCTGCTTGTATCCCTACCGCGAGATTTAGAACGAAAACGGTTACCTCTTCGGGATGTACCTCTTCCTCGCTGCGGATGCTGTGCACGTCGTAACTCTGCTGCCTCCACGCTCAGTCTTGCTACGGTGGATGCCAGGTCGTTGGTAGTGTAGTGGCTGCGCTGACTCATCAAATTGTATAGTGTGAAGTTCTTATAACTTGTCACGCCAGTCGTTCCGTACCGCGCACTACCGACACACGCGACATACGCGATATTTGTATTATTGTAACTACTTAATGTAATATATACATTCTCAGTCAATCAGCCTTGTGACTTTAATTTATCTCCCAGCACACAACCCTGGACACTCGAACACGCATAAACATATAGTTTAACAAACAAATACAACAGTAACAACAAGTGGTGACCCCGACGTGAGATAGATATTTTTGGCCAAACATGAACAAGGATGTAAACATATGGGCTAAAAATTGCATAAATTGTCAGAAATCAAAGGTTCAAAGACATACTGTATCGGAATTAGGTAAATTCAAATATACGCAACGCTTTGCGCAAATTCACATAGATATCATAGGAGCTTTACCAACCTCACCCGACGGCTTTAGATATTGCTTAACAATAATAGATAGGTATACTCGTTGGCCTGAAGCTTTTCCCATAAAGGAGATAACCGCGGCAACAGTAGCTAAAACATTATATGAAGGTTGGATCAGTCGTTTTGGTTGCGTAAATAAAATCACAACTGATCAAGGTCGTCAATTTGAAAGTAACTTATTCAAACAATTAATGTCATTAATGGGAATACAAAAATCACGTACAACCCCATACCACCCTCAATGCAACGGTATTGTAGAACGTTGGCATAGGTCATTAAAATCCGCATTGATGGCGAGACTAAACTGTAAATCTTGGGTTGATGAATTAGCCACAGTAATGTTGGGATTACGTACATCTGTTAGAAATGAAACAGGCGTAACCGCAGCACAAATGTTATATGGCACCAATATTAAGCTGCCAGGAGATTTTTTTGACAATAGTTGCATTAAACCATGTGATGAACATACTTATGTTAGTAAACTAAAAGAAATCATAAGCGAATTGAAACCTATTAGCAGAGAAAACAAAGCAAAGAGAAATATATTGGTTCATAAAGATTTGCATACATGTGACTATGTATTTTTAAGAAATGACGCAGTACGGAAACCGCTGCAACCTCCTTACGACAGACCGTACCGTGTCATCTGTAGAGGTAACAAAGTATTCTGTATACAATTGCCAAACAGACAGGCCAATATATCAATCGATCGTTTAAAACCCGCATATATATTGATAGAGAACGAAGAACAAATGCAAATAACTAATAATAACACCAAACAAGTTAGTCAAAGTCAAATAAAAAAGTAACATTTCAGACAGACGAAACCAGTACAAACCATTATACTACAAAATCTGGGCGCGTAAGCAAAAAGCCAATAAAATTCTTGCGAAACGATTATGTATACTCTGTAAATTATCGTAACTAGGTCACTTACGTACAGCTAAATTAATAATTTATTGCTTGTAAAATTGTCACTATTACATCTATATCCGTACAGTTAATTTGTGTGAATTATAACCATTATAATGGGTTCTAACCAAACTAAAGAAAATGTAATTATCAACGAGAATATTGCTAATATGACGCAAGTGCATAATAAATTAAATACGTTGAGCTTTGTCACTATGACAATCACAGTCATATTAATCCTCGTGTTGGGATGCATAATGCTTAGAAGGTGCAAAAATGGTTTACGCAAATGGATAAGCAGACAAGTAGTTGTGAGTTCGACAACCTTACCTACGATCAAGGTGGAAACTCTACAACCACCGTCAACATCTAAAGTTGTATATTAAACAGTAATGGTAATCTCATTGATAAGCAATCGTTTATTCAAGTTAATTATGTATATCTAATCATGTAATAATTGTGTACGTGTAACTATGTAATAATTTTGTGTGTGTAACTCTGTAATTACTGTGTTTATGTTATTGTATTTTACTGTGCCACCATAGGACTTTCTGCAGAGATTGTGTTGTTGGTAGCTACCGCAATGACGCCAAGGGAGTACAGTAGAATACAATCAATAATTTTAAAAAAATTGTCATTGTGTAACAAATAATATTGTATAATTATATATATTTTTTTGCCAATTGTGTTTTCAATATTAGTATGTGTATTACGTAAATAAACTGTAACGGTGTAATGTAATTGTAATTATAATGTAACTTTGAATCAAAGCGCATTGCAAAAATTATAACTTGTTCATACATATATAAATAGAGTCATAATATTATAAAATAAAACTCTTTATTTGAAGAACATAATCTATTCACAATTTCAATTCCAAAAGTGGCTGCGCTGACACATCAAATTGTATAGTGTGAAGTTCTTATAACTTGTCACGCCAGTCGTTCCGTACCGCGCACGTGTGTGCTGGGCACACAACCCTGGACATATGCATAAACATATAGTTTAACAAACAAATACAACAGTAACAACAGTAGGATCGGCCTGCCTGTGTGTCTCTATCGGTGATACGTCGGCTACGTCGGCGGGTCGTGTCGCTTCCATCACCTTGTCCGCAATTATCGCCAGGTTTTCCAGGTCACTCGCCTCCGTTACAGCCAAAACTGCTTGTACCGATGCTGGAAGATGACTATTCCACATGATTTTCAGGGTCTTATCGGGTATTTTCCCCCGCGCCAGGTCTCTCATCCGGCGAAGAAGTTGGGACGGCTTTTGGGTACCCAGCTCCATCTCGCCTAACAGCTTCTGGAATTGTCTTGTCTCCGATTCTTCAAACACTTGCAGCAGTCTGTCCTTGAGTGTTTGATATTTCTTCGTCTCTGGCGGTGTAAGCAATAAGTCGCTAACCTGTTGAATAGCGCTTTTATTCAACTTAGTAACCACTAAGTTCTGCTTGGCGGCGTCGCTCAATTTCTGACTATCCACCGCTGCCTCGAATTGGACAAACCAGAGTCGTGGTTGGTCTGCCCAAAATTCAGGTATCCTTGAAGACACGGTGATGCTGGCTAAGGCTGTTTCTCCCTCGACCTTGGGTTGAGTACTTGCCGGAACCATAGCTTGCTGTGGCGGATTCATGGTTCGAATTTATTCCTCACACAAAGTTCGAAAATAACAGCGATATACTAAACAGTCGCCGAAAAGTTCTGTTCGGGGTCACCACTTGTAGGGATATATGGAGTGCGTGTATATACCTATATCAGAAGGTGTTTAGTATAGGAGAGGAATGATACACGTTGTTACTGTGACTCCATATATTAGCGACTAATATTCTTACATGGCGGGCGCAGCCGCCTCTAAGTACACACATACATAATAAGTACACACATACATAATCTGCTAATTCAGCATACGAACACAATGGAATGCATACATGTACATGTGTCCCTACAGTAATGATTGAAAATTTTATAATACCTAACACATAATAAAAAGATCTATATATTATTCATATAATAGAAGGTAGGTATATAATTATAAGGTATTTTTTGTCTACCTACTTACTATACGATATAAGCATCAAAATCATCATAAACACTAAATGTATAAAATCGAAATATGTATAGTAAAATGTTCTTTTCAGAAAAACAACACTATTTGATATATAACAAATTTATAATATGACATAGCGTAGATCTACGCTTTGGTATGATTCTCTCTGCAATATTTTTTAACATCCTGTAAATGTTTACATACATACATACATACATAGATTCACGCCTGTTTCCCAGAGGGGTAGGCAGAGACTACGGATTTCCATTTGCTACGATCCTGACACACTTCTCTGGCTTCATTCACTTTCATCCCATGTAAATGTTTATTGTCATTATATATTACCACTTGAAATAAGAATGACTTATAAGAATGACTTATATTATATTGCTGAAATTTGCATGAAATTTCCTACAGAATGGTATAATAATGAACTAATTGTGAAACACAAGAATTATAAAAATAAGTAATGAAATTCACCGTGAGAAATGTACCTACATGTTTATCGAAAAAAACATGGAACCAATACACTAGAGTAACTATATTTCACTAGTTTAGTTATAAATACACCAAAGAACATAAAGAAACTTACCTCAGCGCTTTATTCTTAATAATATCACTTGTTTAACAATTTTTGAACACAAATCACAGCACGGTATGAAGACAATCATTCGTATGATTTTTCTCCGGTTCAAACAGCCAATGAGGTTGCGCGACGAATAGAACGTGTTCATTCATTCAAAAACTTGAGATATAACCAATAATAAGCTTTAAAAACCGTTAAACGCAGGTAAAATTGCTCAAACTCGCATACATGTTTAGAGGGCGCATATTTCAGCTCTGGCACACGGAGGGTACAAAAGTTATAAGCGGAGACTGGCATACGACCGGTTAATAAACATACTTGTTTACCATTATCTACAAAATTAGGAGGATGATGCATTTATATATTTCTTCGTCTACGTCACCTTGTAAAAATGCAGAGACAGCATCCATTTGATCAATATCTGATTAATAGAGAAAACACTTCTTTGTAAACCATGCCCTTCCTTTGAGCACAACCTTTGATTACTAACCTTGCTTTGTATTTGGCTATATCACCAGTTACATTCCTTTTTGTCTTAAAAACCCATTTACACGAAATGGCTTTCTTTCCGGATGGTAAGTCACACAATATCTATGTGTTATTTTTCTTTAATGAGGTAAACTCATCCTCCATAACTTTTTGCCAATGACTAGCCTCAGAGCTTAATAAAGCTTTTTCTAATGTTAATGGATCTTGACTTATAAACAAGCATGCATAATTGACTTTTTCTTCATCATTATCTCTATATTTTGCCTGCCTTATACGAGGCCTGAGGTTTATAAAATTCGTAGGTGAGTCAAAACAGATTACCCGAAAACTTGAAACTCATGAAAAGTATTCAAAGAATCAGTGTAGAACACGCACTGTCACATAATAAATAACCCATTACTGACCTGATGTTGTATTTTAATAAAAAGCAAGAAGATATTGCAAAAGTTGACGATCAGTGCGCCAAGTTTCAAATGGAAAAATACAAAAAACACAAAAGAATTGGTACGACGTAAAGGATTTTAGAGATATGGCTGGAGAAAACAGGTTTCAGGAGTTAGCGGTATTTGCTATTTCTTTATTAGTTTTACCGCACTCGAACGCTGATGTAGAGCGATTATTCAGCATGATGAACATTATCAAAACAAAACACAGAAACCGAATGAAGTTACAGCTCCTATCTTCAATTCTTACGATTCGTGCAGGCTTAGCACGGGAAGGAAAGTGCTGTAATAGTTATGTAATATCAAATAGAGTAGTCCGTAAAATTGGATCCAAAGAAATGTATTCTTGACAAACAGCCGACAACCGAGAACTAGATGAAGACGATTCTTCTGAGGATGAATATCTTTAATTTACTTTTTTATTTTTAGTTATTATTTCTTAATAAGAAATTACAATAACTATTGTTGTTTTATTTCTTTGGATTAGTGGTTTTCTGGTGCTTTGAGAGACTGCTAAGTTTAGTGGTTTTCTGGTGGATCACGAAGTCACATTTGGTGGGTTCGTAAAAATAAAGTTGGCAACACTGACTAGACCAAAACAGTACGCGCTATTCGTATTCTACCTTATTCTGTTTTGTATTATCCATATAAAACTAATGCTCGCTGTTTTAATTTAATTTGACAATGGATTTACCTTTGAAAAAGAAAACGTACGTACTGAAATACAGATCGGAGTGAGAAAATATGGACGAATTTAAAGGTTGGTTAAAATCGGCAAGTGGAGACTCAAAGCGTTTTGTACATATTGTTCTACGGAAATTCTTGCTAAACTATATGACATAAAGAAGCATCCTGAGATAAAAAAGCATAAACAGATAGTAGAGTTCAAAACAGATACGTGAATAAATTTAAAATTCGTTCTGTTGATAGCAGACTCTATCGATGCGAAAAATGAGTTTGATACTTTCATTTTACCAGTTCTTTTCTTTCTAAAACAAAAGTATTAAACTCATTTTTGCGTCTATATGATCAGTGTTAAAATATATTTAAAATATATTTAAAAATATATTTAAAAAATATTTTTTAATTTTTTTTATTTGCCTCTTTTTCATGTGTAAAGAAGAGCCAGACTATCAGTGTTGACCTAAAATAAATGAAATCCAGTTATGAAGCTAAACTAAAGTCTACAGTTTTAGTCTGGCTAAAGAAAGCGCGACCTGAGAAAATGCGGCAAATTAAATTCTTAAACTTTCATTCTATTCACGAAACTTTCTATTTTTATACTTATATATATATTTGTCTTTACAGGCTATAAAGAAATTCCTTTCAAACTTGTACCAAAAGGCCATACATACAGACTGCGATGGATCTGAAGGCGCATTGACCTTATTTATTGCTGAGCACTGTTCTATATTAAGTGTAGACCATTTAGGTGAACTATGCAAAACATGTTTCAAAGACTCCAAAGCTACACAGGAGCTAAAATTGCATCGAACTAAATGTACAGAAATAATGAAAAATGTGTTGATGCCGCACTTTCGCAAGGAGCTCTTGGATGATATTGGAAAACAAAAGTTCAGTATTATAATGGACGAGTCCACAGACGTCAGTGTCAGTAAACACCTTGGTCTTGTAATTAGGTATTATAGTGCCCACGGGAAAAGCTAGTAAGTTAATTCCTGGAACTAGTTTCTATTGGGAGTGCAGATGCTAGGGGAATCGTTAATGGCCTGGTATCATGTTTAGAGAGTCACAGCTTAAATATTAAACAAATAATTGGAATTGGAACTGATAATGCATCTGTTATGACAGGCATTAATAACGGGGTTCATGCAATCCTAAAAAGAGAATATGTTATAGAAAATTTGATACTGATACGATGTGTCTGCCACTAGTTGAGGTTAGCAGTGACCCATGCATCCGAAAATACTCTGCCAAGAAATATTGAGTTTTTGGTTAGAGAAATTTATAAATGGTTTTCTGTGTCTCCTAAGCGGCGAGATGAATACACAAAAATATACGAACTTATTAACTGTGGCGAAAGTCCGTTGAAAATCACTAAGGTGTGCGATACACGTTGGCTTTCTATAGAGCCAGCGATTACAAAAATTGTCACGCAATGGAAAGAATTAAAATTACATTTTAATTTGGCAAAAAGTAAAGACAATTGTTACTCAACTGAGCTTGTTTACAATATGCTCGAAGACAAACGAGCATATTATTTATATTTTGTGTTTCTGAGAGGCATCTTAAATGATGTTCAAACAGCAATTAAATCATTTGAAAGTGAGAACTTTAATCCATTAAAACTTCTCAACGCACTCACAACACTGATACAATCAGTGAGCCAGAGAATTTTAATACCAAGACCTGTAAACAGGAACTTATTAGATCCAATAACTGACAGGGATATTAACCCTAGGCCTTATCTTGGCTACATGTTTGAAATTGCAACATCCCAACAAAATTTAAATTCAGAAGTTTTAAATGCAATACGACAATGCTGCTCCGCCTTCTTACTGCAATTACTTAAGGAATTCAATGACTTCCAGACAACTACAAGCAGCTAGAATCAATGGCGTTGCTAAGTCCAGAAGAGGCAATAAAACCAATCAAGTCGAACACTATCATCGAGGTTGCCGAAATTTTGGGATTTACACCGGAAATAATAGACAAAATTATGCAACTGTGGCACATTCTACATATAAATAAGTGGCGTAGAGTTCTCAAGAAATAGTTCAACTTTGGATCAAAGTACAAAAATTTAGAAATTCTTCCGGTGACAACATATTCCGAGATATAAGTACTCTTGCTTTAAGTTGCCTCGATGATCAACTCCTACATGCAATTTCTGCTCTAAGCCCATAAGCTTGTCTGTCACACGAAAGACCTTAGCACCTTTTTTACGCTATTGCCACGCATAGCTCCCAAATCTTTACAAGAACAGCAGGATTTAGATGACGAATGGAGATATTTGCCATCTTTCGAACACAATAAACTGAATATCAATTACCCTCCTGACAAATTTTGGCATGTGGTATGTTATTTTATATTGTTAGTAGTAATACTTTATTATGGATGGCTCTTATAGAAAGCTGATTTGTTTGTTTTACTTTCAGATTATCCAAATACAAGACAAAAATGGAAAGAAATCATTCGCAAGCTTGTGCAACTTCATGCTTCAAATATTGTGCCTACCACACTCTAATGCTGACTGCGAAAGAGTTTTCAGTCAAATCAATAACATAAACGGACAAGAGAAACGAATTAGCTACAAAAACTATTAGGCAATATATTAGCCGAACAAGGCATTCAAAGGAATGGTAAAAACTGCATAGATTTTGCTCCAACAGAAAAAATTATAAACATGATGAGAATAGCTCTATTTACAAAAGTGAATAATAAACCAATTTCTGATACAAGACTGATTATAAGACTGATTATGAATAAAAACTGGCAAAATTAAGCGTCTAAGTTTTTTTTCTTCTATTGACACCGTAATCTACCGTAATTTTCACCTGGTAACACCGTATTTTCGAATAAACTATCTGGAGAGACTGGTACATTTTGACATTTGGATTTTGGTTCGATCGGTGTAAAGATTGCAGATTGCGATCCAAGCATATTCTAGGATCGTAAAGCTTAGAGGAGAGCACAAAATCACGGTTATTAAAAAAAAAATGCCGGTGTTTTTTAGTGGTAGTGACGACAGTGGTTTGGAGATGCTTGCTGAGTTATCAGATTGGGATATGTACGGATAGCGACACCGAAAACAGACACCGCAACTCATCTCGAAGAATTAGAATGGTGAACTACATGCAGAGTCTGGATGATGCTGAGTTCATCTTTAGATTTCGTTTATCAAAAGCTGCTTTTCAATCGCTTTTAATAAAATTGACGCCGTTTATCCGCGTAACATCCACAAGGTAAATCCATTTATGACTTAATTTTAATAAGTACATAATCTTATGTACTATATATATATTCATTATTATTTTATTTCAGAAACATTGGAGTTGTACCACTTTATCAACTTTTGGTTAACATTAAGATTCTTTGCATTAGGCACAATGTTATTTTTTGTTGCTGACTTTGTTGGTGTCTCTACATCCACACCAGGCAGAATAATTGATGATATCAGCAATTGCCATCCTATACGATGAATTTATTGCAGTACCTACACCAACTAAGCACAGATTTTTTTTACCAAATTGGAGAATTTCCTAGAGTTCTTGCTGCTATAGATTACACACATATACACATCCACTCCCCATGTTAGTGTTTACTTATAACAATAAAAAGTAAAATTCATATGTTTTTATGAAGGGGCTTCTAAACGGGCCATGTTTTACTGCAATTAGTGGTTGCAACACAGTGGTCGGCTACATTGCAGTCGGTACCAGCCATACTATACAATATTGCAGTAACGGCTCGGACATATAGCCAAATATGTTTGGTATGGCCATGTATGCCCGATATTGATTTGATAGGTTGCCGAACGATCGCTGAGCGTTCGATATTACTGCAATATTGTCCAGCCAATTCTATTATTGTTTTAGTCGCTCTTTATTGCTATGGCATAGTGTATCCTTTTCTACGCGACCTGAAGTTTGCTGTGAGTGTTGCCGTGATTAATTGCTATATTGTGCTTTGAGTTGTTTGTGTTGTCACGTTGTTTTGACGTTATATTAAAACAAAAATGACTAATACGTGGACTAACGAGACGATTATTGATTTCATTAATGAAGTACATTTACACCCTGAGTTGTGGGATATAAAAACCGCTGTATACAAAGATAGAAATGCTAAAAAAGATGCGATGGGTCGGAATTGCTGTAAAATTTGGTATAACAAGCAACGAGGCTTCCAAAAAATTCAGAAGCTTGAGAACTTACGCAAATAATAAGGAGAAAAAGAAGAAAAGTGGTAGTGCTGGCGGTAAACCAGTGAAGTGGTTTGTTTTCGATGCGATATCGCTTGTATTAATTCAAAATACCGCCAATACAGGATTAGACAGTGCAACAACTTATGTAATTATGTTTAATAAAGTATTTTAGACATTGATAATGTACATATCTTATTAAGTATCACACCGATTAATAACTTGAACTTCTTTCTTCTAAATATGTTTATCTTGTACTTCTTCCTTGTAAATATTTATTTTGCCATGCTACTCGCCCTCGCTCTGTCATAAAATAATGCATAAATTCGTCTTTCATTGCTTTTGCTCTTGCGGTTGCATTCCTTCTCAGTATTCTTAAATCTCTTAAACTTTGTTCATCATCTCTCCACGACCTGGTATTATTCTACCAACGTCAATATCTTCACTATCAAAGGATCAAGGTGGTGAATACAGAGTCTGTGATCTTGTGTTTCTTCGCACAAAAATATGTAAATATGCAAAAGCCATAACTATATCTTGTACATATTTTAACTCAACATCAATAGTTGTGTATAATACACGGAAAACTGAAGACAAGATACCAAAGAAGTTTTCAAAGTTTTCAACAATACGGCATGCTCTAGATATTCTGTAGTTACATACACGTTTAGGAGATCCTATGTTCAAATCTAACGTATAAGGCTTGCAAATATTCTCTGTTAACACGTTAAACGCCATGGGGGTCACCGGTGACCTCACCCTTCCTCTATAATAGCGCCATGGGGGTCACCGGTGACCTCAACGTATAGTCATATTCAAACTACTTTTTCTCGCCGCCGGCCATACTGACTGTTACTTTATTCGTACTCCGTGACCGGCACGGCGCTGTAGAACTATACTGCGCAGTGGGACAAACATACCTTGTAAGGAATTGAAAAAATGAAAGATAGCGAAAAAAGTAACCAAAATAAAAATTCAGGATATATAATTCAAATTAGTCTTTATTATTTAAACGAAAATTAGCAGTCTTTATTTTTTAATGAAATACAAACATAAAAATCAGTTTTACTGAAAACTAAAATAAAGTTCTCATTAGTAAGCATAATTACAAACAACCATTAGAAATATAAATAATTAGCCATAATATTTGACAAAACATGCTGTAAAAGATGAGATAAGAAACCTTTTATAGCATCAACATATTAGCGATGGACATAATTGAAACATTTTAGACAAAAGTGAGGCTCCCCCTTACATTGCACACAGTACGTACTCACTTTCTTAGCTTTATTCTTAGCTACTTTACGACCAAATTCCTGTACTGAATCTTTATAACATTGTACGCAAAAACGACGCGTGTCTCTTACTTTTCCTTCCTTTAATTTTAGAACATGCTTGAGTCTTTTAGGTCTTTCATTGATAATTATTTCTTGGGAATCTGCTGGCCGAGTCAAATAATTTATGAGAGCCCTCCTAAAGTCGACAATTGAAGATTTGCTCTGCTTATTTTCATTGTACATGACCCAAGCATTTACAACTGCCGTATTTAGAAGTAGTTCTATTGCCAATTTTCTATACCATTTTACGGTTTTCCGCAATGGCGAAGAATAGGCACCCATCTGGTCACTCATGTCTACAGACCCTTTCGATTTATTATAATCCAAAATAACTTTTGGTTTACGAATCTGTTTGCCTTTTTTCACCACCACAGCAATTTTGTCGGAATGCTTTGTCGACAGCATAAGCACGTCCCTCTTATCTTTCCATTTAAGCACTGTTACTCCATCTTCATTCTCCATAGCCATTGTTTCACCTTTTTGCAGTTTCGAATCAACAACAGCCTTAGGCAATCCTCTTCTGTTTTTTCGCAATGTGCCAATTAAATGGGTTTGCTTCTCCAATAACCGATAAGCCAGTTGCAAGCTAGTGTACCAATTATCAGTTGCTAGCGTGTGTCCTTTGTCAAATATATTTTCACATAGTGCCATCACCACATTTGTTGGCGTAGTATTTATTGCGTCAATGTTTTTCCCACTATACAAATTAAGTTTGCAAGTATATCCGGGAACAGTACATAACTTAAATAGCTTCATGCCATACTTGTGTCGCTTACTTTTATTGTATTGCCTGAATATTATTCGACCTCTGAAAGGTACTTGGCTTTCATCCACACAAACATCTTCTTTAGGCGAATAATATTTGTGGAAAGTAGCATTGAGAGCATCGATTAAAGGTCTTATTTTGGCAATACGATCGTTTCTGTCGACAGATAAATTGTCGCTAAAGTGTAGGTATTGCAGTAGTAACTCGAAGCGGTTTCTACTCATAACGGTGGCTGGAAAAGTTTGTCCAAGTATCTTGTCTTTGCTCCAATAATAAGCTAATTTCGGCAGCTTTACTACGCCCATAAACAAGACCAGCCCAAGAAACTGTTTTATTTCTGTCTTGTTTGTTGGCTTCCATGAATGAGACCTTGATCCAGGCTTTGTTTGCCTGGCTGTGATGTTTTGACTTGCGAACAAATTTGTCTGCTCAGCAATCATTTCAAGAATTTCTTCAGGCACCAATAAATCATAATACTGGTCAGGGCCAGCTTCTTTCAGCAAATTAGAATATGGAGGTTTCATACCCTCGAACTCGGTGAAAGGAATCACTGATGGCTGTCGTCTTTTTGGCCTCGACCATTTTGAGGAAATACGGTCATTTTGCGATATATTGGCGGCAACAAAATTTTCAGCCGACTCACTGTCACTATCACTATCACTTGCGATAACCAAACGTCTTTTCTTTTTCGTTAATTGCATGGGTTCACTATCCGATTCTACGAGAGCGTCATTGTTTATAGAAGCGATCGAAAAAGAAATTTCTAACGCGTTGATTTGCTTCCATTCATCCTGCGTAAATTCGAAGTCCTCCATAGCTAAATCCATATCTAAAGGCTCGCACATTAACTATCAATAAGAAAATGATGACAGCTAAGATAGTAGGAACGTAATTGATCTAGTAACACACGTTCTATCACCGTAAGCGCGAGCGCACTACTGGTGTAGCGGGTGGCCGGCGGGGTGGGCGGCGCGGCGCCGGGTACCGGAAAATATATTTTCTGTATTTGTGCGCCATGGGGTGCACCGGTGACCTCAGCTATGTATTTGACTGTAACTATGTAACCCATGTACAGAATTAAATAAAACTTATTTTCTATACGTATCGTAATATAATAAACAAATTACGACCAAAAGTATTTTTACGATTTTTATTTTTTTCTATCGGCGTTTAACGTGTTAAGGGAAATGCATCATCTGCCAGGAAAATATATGATGTTAACATTTCTTGGCCACGGAGGGATTCAGGATGCGGTATGTTAAGCCTTAAATGCATGATATTTTATTTTGGTAAACAAAAAAATATTTAGGATAGAAATGAAGTCATAGCTTATGTAAAAAATAATAAAAAAAATCTAGTTTTTAATAATAACTATTTATGTTGAAATAAAATGAATGTAGACTTTTGGCAACACTATGCGTGTAGTGGTAAATTGAAACTAGGGTACATTATATGTAAATTATTTATTGAAAGGGGGTATACAGACTATTTTGAATGAAATACAGCGAAACAATTGCGATCCTTGGTGTGACACAAAGCAACCATGCATTTGGTACACTCTGTTCGCGAAAAACCTTTGCAACCTGGAAGTTTACACCTGTTTTTAGAGCTGCATCTTTTCTCGTCGTGACCAATACCATCCATCCGCACGTCTTTTGGTGGCACAGGCTTCATGGGGCCTCGGCGCTTTTTGGCTTCAATCTCCCTTTCTACGAAGCTACTCGATGGTCTACCTCTTTTATTATCATTATTTTTTTTAAATGTGTATAGACACTCTGCAAGCTCTGATCTAAAATCACCTAGTGTCATGTTTGGGTTGTTTTTTTTGTAAAGTACCCATGAATTAATCACAACCATATCAATCATGTGGTAGAAGAGTCTGATATACCACTTGCGACTTTTAATTCTTATTCTATACCTACCTAGAAAACTGTCCATAAGGTCCACTCCTCCCATAATTATGAGCATTGTAGTCCTTAACTACTTTTGGACAGTCTATGGAAATTTGTTTTTTCTGTTTCTTGTCATATCTAGTAACGGTTTGTACTGGTTCAGAGCCGACATAAGTTGACGCTAACGTTACAAGCTTGTTATCTTTCCAACAAGTCACAGAGATATCAACACCTTCATAGTCCGCTACTTGTTCTTCGTAAGTACCTCGCGCAACAGAGTCCTTCATAAAATCTTTTACAGCTGGTAATTTACAATTCTTCCCGAGCCGATTTCTCTGAATCGTACCCAATGCATAAATTCCCTGAGTCCATAAGTAATACAGTAAAGGGATGGACGTATAGAAATTATCGAAATAGATTATATGGTTCATCCTTCGAGGAATTGCACGACACAACCTAATGACAGTGTTACCGACTACACCAAGATCAGGTTCATCAGGTAAGTTATCAATATCTTGCTTACCAGAATATATTTCAAAACTATAAGCATAACCAGATAATGAGCATAGAACGAATAGTTTGAAACCCCATTTATGGGGTTTTTTGGGTAGATATTGCTTCATGAAATGTGCTACCTTAGTGGAACACATCTGTTCATCTAAAGAGAGCCTCTGATCAAATGGTTCCACACTCAGAAACAATTTATTCAAGTGCTCCACTACAGGTCTTATTTTATGAAGACGATCGTGGTTTGGGTGCCCAACAGGCTTGTGCTGTGCATTATCGTTGAAGTGAATTACAGATCTCAGTTTCTCAAACCGGTTTACTGTCATGGTCTGCATAATCTGATTGAAACCATATTTACCCCAGTAAGGCCGGGCGCGCACTAGGCAGCCAGGCTGCGGCAGCCAGAATATTTGCGCAGCCAGTTATAACAGCCAAATAACGACTAGTCTAGATCCTTCCGTCGAGCAATATGGACGTGGAAGAACTTGTTATTATTGCTTACCTATCTCGTAAAAAACGCAAAACAAAGAAAATACACTGGATTCATCCTCTTTTTCTAGAAAGACACTCAAAAGGCTTATTCCAAACCTATTTCAAAGATATTCGCGCATTCCCAGACCGGTTTTTTAACTACACGAGGATGTCAGTGGAATCGTTTGATAACCTTTTGGAAAAAATACGAAATTCAATCAAGGGCATTGATACTCCTATGCGAGCTTGTATAAAACCTGAAGAAAAACTGGTGGTAACTTTGAGGTGAGTACGAAAATGAAAGATATTGTTAATTAGTCTTAACATTTATTATTTATTTCTTACATGTATGGTAATGAATTACCTAGTTCAAGTTGTCCTGTGTAGTAAATAATTCTAGTAATTCAGAACCCTGAGACACATCTGTTGCATTTGTGTCAGTTGGTGATAACGCATCAGTATAAACAGTATTGTCTTGCCTGTCTGGAACAGCCGTAGAATACCCACGGCGGTCTTCAGTGGTCGAGGCTTCTGGTCTATAATTCGAGTGTGTTGAGTATCCATAGAGATGGTGCCCACTGTTTGTGGTTTCCGGTCCATATTCAGTCGAGTATCCTTGACCTTGGCGATATTGTCCACTGAACGATGTTTGTCGTCTATATTATCTAGCGGCCGATGTCCCTGGTTCATAATCAACATAACGTTGGCGAAACGGACTAAATTCTGAATCGTGAGTTTCCATTTGAGCTCTTTTTATAACTTCAATTAACTCCATTTTTGTAGAAAGCTTACGATGTCTCGGGATGTATGGGTCATACACAAAAAGTTAACACAAAAAGGGGCAGAAATAAAAGTTCTCAGAATTAGTGCGAATCAAAATATTTATTACTTAATTATTAATTACCAGTCTTTTGATCATATAAACGGAGATCGATATGTCTTAATTTGCTAAAAATCACAATTTTTATATTTTTAAGGACCACAGAAGAGACTACTTATTCTACAAGATAGACAAAAAGCTGTGATGCAGCGTCAACTAAAATGTATTTAGGTAAACTGATAAAACATATGAATTCACTGCAATTTATCAATTATAAAATTCAAATAAAAAGTGGACGTAATCAGATCAATCGGCAAATAAAAAAATAAAAAAGAATGTCCACAGAGAGGAAAATCAGTTCGGTGGACTTAAAATACAATGATTAAGTTTTGAATTATTATATTATTTCCAAAGCCGAGACGTTTAATATTTCTTAGGATAGCTAATCGAATTTAGATAACGTAATCAAATTAAATAACTAACGACTTCAAAATATTTCCAGAGAACTATCAGAATCGTCTGAATATTTTAAAGGAATTGATATTGTTCGTTTTTTGGATAAAGAGCTTATGGAGCAATCCGATTCATCATCAGACAGTATTCGCTTGAAAGGCCTACGTGGTTGCCGATTATATATAATACCACCATCCGGTGTAAGTCTCTCTGAGAAACCGGGTGATATTGATACTGTTGATGCGTCGGGTGATGCTGGTATCTCAGGAGAATTAGGTACAGATAAATATTCCACTTCGGGAGTGTTTGACCCAGAATCTAGAGAAAGCGAGGCCCGAGGCGAATTTATTGTCTTCATTTGGATCTTTATTTCACCTATACCATAATGAGGACAGTGCATATGCGCTGCACAAATCAAACAACACAAACGCCTTACTTGAAGGACTAAAGGGTTATTGACACTCCATGTCACCTGGTGTATCCCAAGCGTACCCTTGAAAGGACGAGTGATACTCATATCTAAAACATTTTCAACGTCAGAAATAGATGACTCATTAATTTTATAAATCTTAATGCCTTTGCAATTTTTATATAAACATGTCATAAGACTATCTAAATTATAAATATCGTTACCTTTTGCTATAAAATCATCTGCAAGCCTTTTAACACAGCCGCCTACACCATCTGGGGCACCTTTGCCATGGCCCTTCTCACTGTAGTTCCAAGTGAGTGTATCTACTTTAAACACTTTATTCAAATAAGTTGCAATAAGATGGAACATAGATTTATTCCTATATTGAGTTAAAGGTCCATCACTTACAATATACAAGTGATTCAAATTTGGCGATAGTTCTCCGATTTTATGAGCCAAAGCCTGCAAATGAACGCTTATCAAAACGGGGTCATGTCTGAGATTTTCTGTAAGAGTGCAAAATGAAGAATTTTTTACATAATTTTCTGGAGGATCTGATTCCGTGTAATAATAAACACATGTATGTAAGGACAATTGGGCCTTGGATCCACCAAAGTGCGCAGCCTGTATTTCATTACCGTATTTGCAGTTATAATTCTCGGAAAAATCTATGTGCAACAAACCCTGTGTCGGCAGTAACTGTTTCTTTATATTTTGTATTGATTTAAATTGGTGAATCATATTAGCGACATGCTTCATAAAATTAGGTAACATAGAGTTGAATGTGTGGATAAGAGCACCTTTGGTAGTAACTAATCTTTCCTTAACCGTTTTTTTTACTGTATTAGATTGGCCTTTTATTACAATTTATACATTCTTGGTAACCCATTTTTCATAAGAAATTGTATCGTTATCATTGAAATTGGTTGTAAGAATATTTTTTCCAATACAATTGGTACAACTTCTCTCTAAACAGATAACTCTTAAAGAGTCATCACAACACATATGTTTAATCACATCCGTAGCTGACTTGTATGCGATTATTTGGCTACTGTGGAGCGCTTGAACAATATAATCCATATTGGTATGCATAGCGCAAAGGCAAGTATTTCGAGAACTAACTCTTGGAAATCGAACCCAAAATGGTCTATTTCTGCGAAATGTTTCATAAGAAATTTTCATCCCTGTTTTATTAACAAATTGTTTATGCAAGTTTAACAAAGAATCATTTAGTAAACGTATTTGTTTTTTAACTTTATGCCGTGTAATTGTGTCCTTTTTCCCCGCTGTTAGTCTACTATTCTCATCTTCAGTTAAAAATATCTGTACCGCTTTTCTTATATTTTCACTATTTTTTATTTGTCTCTGGTTACTGATTGCTCTAACTGACGATTTATTCTTCAGTTTACTGTTTAATCTTGACAGTAGCATACGATATCTTGCTAATGCAGAATCCATGTTTGCTATTTTCTTCCTTAAGTACGTATTCTCTGCTTTAAAACGTCGCATGTTGCGATCTCTAACAACTTTACCGACATGAACACGAGAACTTCCCAAACAAGACGGACTTGAAGGTGGAGTGTTACTGATTAAATAATTAGTTGCAGCTTTTCGCTGTTTTTCATTTTCACGCTTTATTTTCGCCTTTTCTCTCCAAACCTTCCTAATATTTCTTTGTTGTCTGGGTGTATAGTCTTTTATAGTCTTAATTCGACCTTCCTCTTTCTTCTTCTTGTATCTTTCCTTGTCCTGTTTTCTTCTTTGTTCAATTTCTGCTTCGCTCATTCTTGCACGAGCCCGCCTCATGCTCAACTTCTTTTGTTCACGACGTCGTTTTTTCTTTTCCTCTTCTGAAAGTTGAGTTTTAGACCTGCTTGCTCGTGGCATATTTACTAAAATAGAAAACAAGCATGCATATAAATAAAACGAAGCAAAATACACAACAACATACAGATAAATGCGCGAGAATGGCTAACATAAACCCAATCTGAGCGTTGAAGTTATTGAATCAATAACAATAAAATACTTAACAGATTTTTAAATTGCAAAACATGAAAATCATTAGTAAATTAAAAGCTTTAACTTAGTATATATATATGTTACCAAAATAATCAGTTTTTAGGTTTGCCATATTAAGACAAAAAAAAAAAGAGTAAATTTTTAAGACTTTCCTGTGGACATAATCTCTTCTGTGGACATAGTGGTCACAGGAAAGATGTCCACAGAAGAGATCTATTCCAAAAAAGTCACGCAGTAAATAGTTCATTTTGAGGTTAGAAATTGAGCAACATGCTTTTCATTCACGAGTACTAAATGCCCATAAAAAACCAATAGAAATACATTTTTAAATAAAATACTTACCCAATTGTTATTGGAACAGGAAAGAGCACTTAATCTTTTACATTTATCTGTGTATTGGAATAAAAAATATATTTTCACACACTCTGAAGGCGAAACAGCAATATGTCAAACGGCGAAATGACAGATATTCAGTGTTGCCAACAGAGGAAAAAAATAACATCGATGCGGTCCAACAAATGAAATTTTTGTATGTTTTAATCGTGTCCACGGTAGAGACTCTAAAACATGTAACCTACATTTTAATTGATTTATTTTAAACAAATAGTAACGATATTTTTTTTAATTATCAAAATTAGCAACTATATTACGTTTCTTTTATTACAAGTAAATAATTTAAGTAAATAGCGTATTGCAACTATTTTTAAACATGTTCCGAACGTTATAATTTCGTTTGAGAACAGTCCACAGGAAGAGACTTTTGTTGATATAATACCATAAAAAATTATTTATATAACGTAATATTTTACAAGATATCATTAAAATGTGTAATAATAAAGGAGCTTTTATGATTAAAACTCTTTCAAATATTCTTCAATTTGCTTTTTAGATAATATATTATTCGAACACTTTTTTTACCATTTTTGTGTTTGACCTATTTAAAATCATCTAGAAGTGAAAGTATAAACAGTCTATCTGAATCAGACTCTTGCTGTCTTTCACGCTCTTCTCTCATTACAATACTTTCCCTTAATACCTGCACCAAATTATCGTCGTCACTTGTCTTCTTCTTTTTGGAAACAGATCGTTCACCTTGAGTACTACCGCTGTTAGTGTTGGTTTCGGCAGAGCGTGTTTCTTCCATGCTATTTTGAGTTTCATTAATTACCACGGTAGGCCGAAGAAAATGAAGTTGTTCGAAATATACGTATGGACTCTTACGCGAAGCTGCTGATCCACTTTTAATACCAGCTCTGCGTTTTACTTCCCTGCTGTAACTAGTCCTGATGTTCTTCCACTTGCTCTGTAGAGATTTACCTGAAAATTATATTTTTTCTTTGTTACAGATGTAGTCATAATTATCGGATTGGACATACAATTGTCCGAGATATCATACATGAAGTTTGCATGGCGATTTGGGAGAATATGAGACAGTCATCGTTTCCAGAATTAAATGAAGAGAGGTGGCTTGAAATAGCAAAAGGTTTCAATGAAAATGCAAACTATCCCAATTGCGTTGGTGCCATCGATGGCAAGCATATAAGAGTGATAAAACCCAGCGATTCAGGGTCACTGTACTATAATTATAAAAATTATTTTTCCATCGTTTTACTTGCTGTATGCGATGCAGATTACAAGTTCACATATATAGATGTTGGGGCTTTTGGAAAATGTAGTGACTCATCGATATATAAAAAATCCATTTTGTATCAAAAACTTGTCAACAAAGATATACAAATTCCGGAGAAGCGCCCCATATCAAATAATGGAGTACCGATGCCATACGTCATAGTGGGGGATGAGGCATTTGGCTTATGTGAAAATTTAATGAGACCTTATGGAGGTAGGAGTTTAACAGCGGAGAAAAGAATCTTCAACTATAGACTGTCTCGGGCCAGGCGATACATAGAATGCACATTTGGGATATTAGCCAACAAATGGAGAATCTTTCACCGCCCACTAGATGTCCGACAGGAACTTGCAATAGCCATAGTACAAACTTGCTGTGTCTTACATAACTACGTGCGCGAAAGAGACGGGTATAGGTTTCAAGACACACTGTACGTTCCACCAGAACTGGAAATAACCAGTGGACCCACAAATAGAGGAAGCCGATCATCAGCATCCTATAGGGATTTATTTGCGGATTATTTTATTAATGTAAATCCGTTAGAATGGCAAAACAGATATGCATTAGAGTAGTGCCTACCTATTTATCTAAATAAAACTTTGAAGTGAAAATACCTAGTTTAGTACCAAAAAAGAACAATCATAGTTATTCTGCGATACTTTACAAAAATATTGATTGGTGTTGCAGAATATACTGTATTATACTGTATAATCCAGATAATAAAAATACATGCTTACCAAATTCTTGTTTTTCATTTTCTGATAAACTTTCCGAGCACATTTCGTTCGTGATTTCTTCCCATCTTCTTTTCTTTAAATCCCGATCACTGTATTCTTCCGATGTTATATCCCAAATTGCTTTACGGCTTTCAATTTCCCGAATAAATTTCTCTGTATCGAAAGTCATCTTGTCAAAGTTCGAAACGCAAAATACGTCTGGCTGCTACAACTAGTGCGCGGAGACTGACTGCAGCCACATACATTCACCTACACACGTTCTGGCTGCGCGCAGCCAGCTGGCTGCCGTGCAAACAGGCGCGTTTTATTGGCTGCTGCAGCCGAGATTTCGTGGCTGCCTAGTGCGCGGGCTCCTATACAACGTCATATGTTTTACTGGCTGCCGCAGCCTGGCTGCCGCAGCCTGGCTGCCTAGTGCGCGCCCAGCCTAAGATCGCACATTTGGATAATGGTATACAGACATAAAAATAATAATGCCGAGAAACTGTCGAATTTCAGTGACACTTACAGGAGGACAATTTGAGACATTTTTTTGCGTGATATATAAATTCGTTTGCTCTTCAATAACAGTTAAAATATCTTCATTTATTAGTTGCGAAAAAAATTGAAAAGGGGTTTCAAGAGCGGTTAATTGTGGGGAAAGGTCTGAATTACCTAAAAAACGCACGAGGTCTTCACTGTAAACGAAATTACGTTTTTTCCATATGAGTTCTCTACTTCTTTGTCTCCAAGCTGCGGAATACTTGACAAAGGTTGGTTAGATGAAGGACCTGGAGCTGAATTACTGAGCTGATCATCAACCACCCCACTTTCTTCTTCAACAGCTAAGGGCGGATCTTCATTACTTTGTTCTTCATCATCACTTTGATCATCTTCTAATTCTTGCCTTAGAGACTGTACGTTAGGGTAATAATCTAGCTCATTCTCGTCACCTATATCGTCTTCATCTTCAGAAATAGTCCCGTCTTCAAGAGCAGCGAGTAAATACTCGACATCTTTTTCAGCTAACTGTTTAGACATCCTGAAAAGCATAGCAAAATAAGCTAAAAGCAACAAACGCTAAATACACCTGCGTGTTTTATATAAGCTTCAAACGCATAATGTAGACATTTGGCAACATACAGTAATTCTCAAAATTTTATCAAATAATTAGTATATTTTATAAAAGCAACATCAAAAATCGATAACTTACCTATCAATAGTTGACAAATATATTTTTTTGAACTAAATAAATCACTGCTATAATGAAAAAACAAAAATAAAAGGTGGAGCTCTGGGAAACACACTGAACTTTGCGAAACGGTACAATGAAGTGTCAAAAAGTTTTCATTTTACCCGCCAAATGACATCCAAGTATTATTTTTATACGCGTGATTAACTGTCTATGGTTATAAAAGTGCGTTCGGATACACACACTATATTATTTTAAAGAAAGTTTGACGAAAGTTGGAACGTAGACAATTGGCAACAATATGCATTTAAGGGTTAAGAGTTTGACTAAGGAGTGCTTTCCCAAAAGCTGTATGTCTAAAAAGTCCCCCATCAGATATACTTTCTTGAACTCCAGCATGTACATACAGAAAATTGTAACGTGCATCTGTTACAGCAAATAGCACTATGCTATAAAACTACTGTTCGGGCCTTTCCGTCCCTCGTCGGCTGCCTACGCCGGCGCGGCGCGCGGTGGTGCGGGTCGGACGTCTCACCCGCGCACTTCACTTCGCTACCATATTCAGTTACCGACGCACGCGCATTTTTATTGTTTTTAACTACCAATTATTATACCAGTTTTACAGTCCACTGGATTTTATTTATAGCCCTAGGTTAGGTCTCCAACATTTTGGTCCTTCGAGCCGGATCTAGCGATAGATAACTACGCTATCATGTTATCGATAAGCGTAGTCCAGCGATGGCGGGCCTGTCCTCTAGCTATTAATGGAGAACGGAATGCAAATGCATCGCCTACGCCGGGTCTTCTTTCGCCTACTAAATTCAGCGTTCCCATGAAGAAGTCCTGGGATTTAAGCGTCACTGGTGTCCAGAACGCACTAAGGTCTCCCTGCGGTAAGTCTTCATCAGCCCACTGATGTTGAAACATACGGTCAGGGTTTCGTAAACCTACAGCCGAGTTGCTAACGAGAATGCGATGATGACCAGCTCCGTCGAAGTCGATGAGCGCTCCTTCTCGCAACATTTTTATCTCTTTTCGGGCGACGAAGGATATGAAGTTCTTCACCTGATGCACATCGTGCTCGAACATATCAATATCATATCCAGCAGGCCAGTACTCAGCAGCATTTAAAAGTACCGGAAAACCTGGATCGGGTGGTAGCACTCCATCATGCCTACGGCGTACTCCAGCACGAACGGGCTGGTTCCAGTTGGCAAACGGGAGTGGATTCAGATCGTAAAATTGCTGCCTCACATCTTGGGGTGTGGCAGGGTTAGCTATAGTATCAACCACATCACGCAGGTTTGAGAAAAGAATGCCTAAAACCAAATCATTAGGACATTTAACATAGTACGACTCGCTCTCGTACTCAAAGTTTCCGACTCCAGCCAATAAATTGGCGAGCGGTGAAAAGGTGACAGCCATGGATTTTACGACGTCACGGTGCTCGATATCCAATCGGGGGCGGACAAACAAACCAGCATCTATCCCAAGCGTATTTATCTGCGCGGCTTTTCCGCACAACAAGCGGTACTCAAACTGAGCCAGCGATACACGATAAAACGCATACGGCGAACACTCCGGAATACGGTTCGGCCTACGGCCGTACAACTCATACACCTTTTTAAACATCCACTGAGTATAAAAACCCACTGCTCGGGTTGTAACCGGGACGACGGCGGCGGTTTTCTGAGCTGAAAAGTCAACCTGCTTCTCAGCAGCCAGTGAGTCTCCAAATCCGAAATACAGCGCTTTATTTATCTTATCTTCAATATCTTTTAATGCTTGCTGCGTCTTCGGGTTGGTCTCACGGAATTTATCCTGCCGTGCGGCATCTCTTTTTCGTTGGCTCGGTGGACGTGATCGGCGTTGGGACTTTGCCTGCTGGGGAGGCTCCTGATCTTCAGGGTCACGCCAGTTCCGATAGGATTGTTGTTGAGGGGGAGGATTGCGGTTGCGATCTCTACGTTGGTAATTCATTATTGATGGTGGGTTTTCCTGGAATCCAGAAAATAGTGACGTACGGCACAGCAAGTGCTCCTTATTTAGCTACAAAATGCTTGGTAAGTCTTGCGTCTGCAGCTTCTAATAAAAAGGTGAGAGAGTCGATCGTGCATGACTTTTATGTCGACGATTATCTTGCTGGTGGAGACACCATTTCAGAAGTGGTAGCAATGGCTAAGGAAGTCGTCTCCGTTTTAGCTACAGCAGATTTTCATTTGCGTAAATGGCAGTCCAACAGCCCCGAAATATTATGTGAGATGATCGGTAGCGTAGGCGATACGTGTAAACTAAATTTCGCTGAAAGCGGGACCGTATCTTCAAAAACGTTGGGTCTTCATTGGTTATGCGCATCGGACTTTCTAGCATTTTCCATTAATATCGACAACAACAAACAGGTCACTAAGCGTCACATTCTATCTGTGATCAGTCAGATATTTGATCCGTTAGGTTTAGTTGGTCCTTGTATTGTCGAGGCTAAAATTATTATGCAGCAGCTGTGGATGATGAAGTGTGGCTGAGATGAACGTATTCCAAATGAGATACAAAGACTCTGGGATTCCTTTGTTAGCACTTTACCATGTTTAAATTTGTTAAATATTCCACGATGGGTCTTATGTAACAACATAAATGCATGTGAACTTCATATTTTCACTGATGCATCAGAAAGGGCATACGGTGCTTGTGTATATGTACGATCTATAAATAGGGATGGAACGGTGACTGTGCAACTTTTGGTTTCTAAAAATCGAGTAGCACCTATAAAACTATGTACTATCCCAAAACTTGAATTGTGTGCAGCTATTCTTGGAGCAAGACTGTGTAGTAGTGTGTTGAAATCTGTTACCTTGCCAATTAGCAGATGCCAGTTTTGGTGCGATTCAACCATTGTGTTGGGTTGGTTGTCGATGACGCCGACTTCATTAAAGCCATTTGTTCGTAATCGCGTTAATGAAATACAAGAAAGCACTGCAGGGCATAAATGGAGTTACGTGCCGTCTAAGGACAATCCGGCAGATCTCGTTTCTCGTGGGTTGAAGGCTGACGTTATCAGCGGAAGTTCTTTGTGGTGGACCGGTCCTGAATTTTTATGTAAGGATGAAATTTACTGGCCCGAATTTCCAAATGAAAGCATGAAACAAGATCTACCTGAAATTGTATCATCTCATTTCATTGGCAATCGTTCATTGGGTCATAATCATTTATCCTTTAGTAGTTTAATTTCACACAATCAATCATTCATCAATTCATTATTTACAAAATTTTCTGACTTTAATAAGTTGCAAAGATTACTTGCCTATTGGGATAGATATATTAATAATTTAAAAAACAAACATAACAAAGCTGTAGGTATAATCTCTGTCGAAGAACTTAATAATTCCTTAAATTTCATTTTACGTCATGCTCAAATTCAAATGTTTCCTAAAGAGTATGAACTATTAAAATCAGGAAAGTTGTTACCTCGTAAGAACTGACTTCTTTCATTGAGTCCTTTCATAGATTCTGATGAGCTTATACGTGTGGGTGGAAGACTGGATAACTCTCCTTATGACTACAACGTCAAACACCCTGTATTATTATGTAGTAAACACCATATTACCAAAATAATTTTTAGTCATTATCATCTTAAGTTGTTACATGCAGGCCCTCAATTATTGTTAGCGAATATTCGTCAGATGTACTGGCCTCTTGGAGGCAGAAATTTATCGAAAGTCACAGTCAAACAATGTATTAAATGTTTTAGATTAAAATGTCAGACTGTGCAGCCGATAATGGGTCAATTGCCGTCTTCGAGGACATTGCTGCAATATCCATTTTTTAACTGTAGCGTCGACTATGCCGGCCCAGTATTGATAGCCAACCGCCAAGGGCGTGGGTGTAAGCTTATAAAGTCATATCTGTGCATATTTGTTTGCTTGGCTGTTAAAGCCGTGCACATCGAGCTCGTTACAGATCTGACCAAAAAGGGTTATATGGCTGCTCTTAACCGTTTTGTGGCTCGTCGCGGCAAGCCCAAGAGTATCTTGTCAGATAACGGTACCAACTTTGTAGGTGCCTGTAATGAATTAGGGCAATTTATGCAAGATGCTGAAATTGATTTTGAAGTCAGGCAACAAGGCATAGAGTTTTCTTTTATTCCACCTTTTACTCCCCATTTCAATGGCATTACTGAAAGCGCAGTTAAGTCCACTAAACATCACTTAAAGCGGTTATTAGGTTTAACTCACTTCACTTATGAGGAAATGTCCACGTGTCTAACACAAATAGAGGCTATTCTAAATTCTCGTCCCCTTACCCCTCTTTCCTCTGATCCATTAGATTTTACTTTTTTAACTCCTTCCCATTTTTTAATTGGCAGACCACTCACATCAATTCCACATCCACAGGTTTGTGATGTCACCATCGGGAGACTGGAGCGCTACCAGCAAATAGAGCACATCAGGCAGCATTTCTGGAATCGTTTTCAATTAGAATATGTTTCTCTGCTCCAGACTAAAACTAAATGGACCGCTTCCACAGGCCAGTTATCCGTGGGGACACTCGTCCTAATCAAGGAGAGAGGACAACCGCCTCTAATGTGGCCACTGGGGCGTGTTATAGAAATTATCCCCGGCAGCGATGGAGAGACACGCGTTGTCAAATTGAAGACTAGCAAGGGGACAATGCTGCGGGCGTTCAATAACGTCTGTCCGCTTCCCATCTGTTGAAGACTTCAACCCCGGGCAGGATGTTCGGGCCTTTCCGTCCCTCGTCGGCTGCCTACGCCGGCGCGGCGCGCGGTGGTGCGGGTCGGACGTCTCACCCGCGCACTTCACTTCGCTACCATATTCAGTTACCGACGCACGCGCATTTTTATTGTTTTTAACTACCAATTATTATACCAGTTTTACAGTCCACTGGATTTTATTTATAGCCCTAGGTTAGGTCTCCAACAACTACTTATAATTGTAATATTGACTACCACTGTTCGGTGAACAGGTAATTGCGATGTGTTTGCCATCCATTGCACCCAAACAGTGAGGGAAATTCCAACGATACTCGAAATCTTTCGCAACTTGTTTCCAATCTGTCACTCCTGACGGCATCTGAAAAAAATCAAGATATGTTAACAATTTCATGAATTTTCAGGCGACTGAAACTACAGACGCTGACCTCGGTGCTGACCCAGAGGAAGTCGTGAAATCAGAAACAGCAGACTCTTTGGAAACCTTAGATACTACTCCAAAACCACGTGCTAAGAGGTCCAAGACTACAGATCCTCTGTTAGAAAAGGCCCAAAACATTATACGCGATGCTGGTGACAGACAAAGAAATGAATATGCTGGTTTCGGAGAGCATGTAGCAAACAAGCTAAGCAGATATGATGATTACACCCGTGCTCAGGCAGAATTAAAATAATGCAAATTCTGTTTGAATGTGATATGACAATGCACAGAACTCGACCTTCATCTACATATATACAGAGTCCTGATAACAATAGCAGAGGTAGAGCTGGCACTTCACAAAACCAATATTCAGACATATCCACACTTCAAAATGATTTGTACATTATAATTCCTGAGTCTCAAGATTTTACGACTCCTATTCAAACTCAGTCAGAGCAAAATACTTTGCAGCATGTTATTGTTCCACAGTCTCAAAATAATGCCGTTCCAGATCAAACCCAGTCAACTATAAATATAACTTAGAACTTGTGTCGTTTACTACCCAAGATACATAAAAGTATTAATTATTATTAAGTAACACAAAACTTCTTACTATGATTACTTACTAATATTATTTAAATCAGTACTTATAATTACTCCTTACTACTAACATACTTAATAAACCAATGTCAACTTACCTTGATGTTTTACTTTAATCCTTCTATCAAGGCTGCACAAACCTCTGAAACAATAATAGAAATCGAAGTATTCGGCACTCTGAACAGATACATCAAACTTTTAAATGAGTCTTCAGTTGCCAAAAACCGTAGTTATCGCCAATCTCGTGGTAACAGGTATTGCATGCCTCATGTTTCTTCTTTCCGATATAAGTTGTCCTGATTTTGTAAAAATCCTTTCAGATGGCACAGATGTAGCACTTATACATAATCTTTTTTTCATAACATTATAAAGTCGCGGATAGGCCTCTTTTTATCCCGCCACCATTCAAATGTATCTTTATGCCGTGGCAAAAGTGGCTACTCTAAATATTTATCCACCTCTATAATGCCACCAGCTGTAGGATTGGTATTTTTAATAATTTCCTTGTCGTAAAGTCAAGTTCAAGTTCAAGTTCTTTATTTTGTGTCCATAGGTTTTACAAGGAGTTCTGTTATAAAAATATAGCAACCATCTATGTCCCGCCGAAAGGCATACAAAATATTAATTGCAACAAATATTACAATTATAAATCAATGGTAAATATTATAAAATTACAAATTAAAAATTAAAATACAATACAAATATTAAATAAAAAGAAAACTCTTTAAAATACATAGTGAAATTAATAAAAAAATACAATTATAATTAAGAGAATGTCAGATTAAAATAGTCAATATGTTAGTAACATTATTAATAAATTAGAGCTTATTGTTAATAAACTCATTTACTGAGTAATAAGCTTTATCTTTCAACATGTTGGCGAGTTTATGTTTGTATTCGTTAAATGTTTAACTATTGTTTTTGTCCTTTGGTAATTTATTATAGAGTTTAGGTGCCATTGCGTATATACTTCTATGTAAAAACTTTGTTTTAGTTGGCAACATGTGTAGTTTATCAGGACGACGCTGACTTTCTATAGACTTATATAGTTTTAAATTATTTTTAACAAAGACGCATACGTCATGGATATATAATGAGGGAAAAGTCAAAAGTTTCAATTTTTGAAAATGTGGCTTACAGGTGTCCGTTCGTTTGAGTTTGCAGATGGCTCGTATGCATTTTTTTTGGGCAATAAATGCATCGTCATTGTTTACGGCATTGCCCCAAAATATAACACCATATCTTAAGGTCGAAGTGACATAACCGTGATATGCCGCTAGTAGTGCAGTTTGATTCGCGATTTTACCTAGCAAATATAGTGCATAGGAAAACTTATTGAGTTTACTACAGACATGTTCAATATGTGTTTGCCATGACATGTCACTGTCGAGATTCAATCCCAAAAATTTCGTTACATTGCTTCTATCTACTGTTTTTTCCTTGTAATTTATACGAGCAAATGAGCGGAGTTTCTGTCGTAATTGAAAATCCATCACTGTAGTTTTTAGAAGATTGATTTTTAAATTATTCGTACTTAGCCAATCAATTATTGAATTCAAGCTAGTGTTTATATCTTTTTCAATTTCCTTGATGCATTCATTGTTAAATACTACTGTGCTGTCATCGGCGAACAAATACATATGGTGCTCAGTCGCACTCGGGAAATCATTAATGTAACAGAGGAATAGCAGAGGTCCTAGGACGCTTCCTTGCGGTACGCCGTAAGTAATTATCCTTTCATTAGAATAATAGGTTATTTCCGTTTTTGTTTTAAGGTTTAATCGGTTAATATTAGTTATTTGTTTCCTGCTTCTTAAGTATGACTGTAACAAATTCAACACATTTCCTCTAATGCCATAATGATATAATTTTTTAAACAGTAATTTGTGGTCTACGTAGTCAAAAGCCTTGGTCATGTCCATAAATAGAGACATGACCGGTTTTCTATTATCAAGACTATGATGTATTTTTTTAAGAAATGATATATGGCCATATTTATAGTTCTGTTTTTTCTGAAACCCATTTGTTATACGCAATAATTTTTTTTTTTTCAAAATATACATATTAAAACAAGTATATAAATATTTTTCTACTATTTTTGAAATAACTGGTATTAATAATGCTACTAGCCTATAGTTACTAATATTTGTTTTGTCTCCTTTTTGATGTAATGGCTTGATAACAGATAATTTTAATTTTTCTGGATAGGTGCCCGTTTGTATGCAACTGTTTGTTATTTCAGATAAGATCAGCGCTATAATTTGACCTACTGCCTTGATCACACTAGTGTTAATATCGTCGTATCCTGTACCATTGGTATTTTTTAAATTATTTATTATTGTTAATATATCACTTGGCGTGCATGGTTTCATGAACATTGATTTCGATGAATTATAATTGTTATTGTAATTATTAGTCAAATTATTATTGTTAAATTGGGCTTGGTCAATAAAGTAATCATTAAATTGTTGTGCTATAGATTTAGGATTAGTTACACATTTTCCATTAATATTTATTACATTTATATTGTCTTTAGGTATTATATGCCTTATCGTGTTGATAACTTTCCAGGTTGCTTTGGACTTATTACTGCTTGTATGAATAAAATGACTATTTTGTACTTTTTGCGTTAGTCTGATTATTTGTTTGTATCTCCTAGTATAATTTTTGAATTTTGATTTTATGTCTTTGTCTCGTGATAACCTATATTTCCAAAGCATATCATCTTTTTTTGCTACATAATTTGACACCATGTGACAGCCATTTTGGTCTCGTAATCGTTGATATTTTGAATTTTACTATCGGAAAGCAAAGGTCGTAAAACAACTTAAACAAGCTAAAAAATTAATCAAACATTTCATTAGCATCATTCGTTTTGTTGAAAGCTTCTGAAAAACTTAAGCTGCCGATGTGTTTCTTAAAAATAACAAGGTTATCTCTACAGTAGTCGCGTTTATGGATATACCAATGTTTTAAAAGACAAGCTTTTTGTACAGGAAATTTCATTAGTTGTGCTGTGTGATCCGATACGCCTAGTTCTAGCACTTCACCTTTGACACTTCGTAAGTTATGGAAAATATTATCTAGGCACGTGCCACTGCTAGGACGAGTAGGTTCATTTATTACGCATTTTAAATTAAATTCTGTAAGAAGTCTCTTTAGTGTGGTGGAGTGTTTAGTTTTTTTCAACAGATCAATGTTGTATTCGCCGCAGATTATTATTTTTTGTTTATTTTTAATAAGAATATTTAATATATCGGTTAATTTATCAAAAAACATATTAATTTTAGTTTGGTTTGGAATTCTATAATAATAATAATATAATAATAATAATTTATTTATTGATTACAGTGGTAAAACATGAATACAGTCCATAAAGTACTTAATATAGGTAACATAATATGGGTGCCTGTACTAGGGTAAACCTGTGCCACAGGCGTTAAGGGCACTTACAATATACTACTAGGAACTAAATTATATACAATTAACCATACTTATTATATAAATATGTGCAAAAATAGGCCAAGATTATAATTATTATCATGGAACTTGTTATTACTTATTTAACAACAATCAACAAATCTTCAGTATCGTCATAATTTAAAGTTTGTAAGTACTGACAGACTATCCGCTTAGATCGTATATAACTTAGGTCATATATAGCTGTTTGTTTATTTATCTTGTTATAAAGAAAAGGCCCTAAGAATGCGAAAAATCTATTTGTAAAAACAAACTTTGATTCAGAAAGTGTGGTACAGACAATATCTTTTCGTCTTTTAGTGTTAGTAAGTTTGATGTTATACGTAAGCGTTGCGTGCTGTTTAAGTACAGTGTACATTATAAAAAGCTGTCGGACAGTTAATACATTACAATTTTCATACAAAAGATGTGTGGAAAAGCGGTAGGGTCGTCGGGTTGCTACTTTTAAAAGCACTCTTTGTGCTCGTTCAATATTTAACATAAAAGATTTTGCGCTACCGCCCCATGAAGTAATGCAATATTGTATTAAAGACTGACACAATGCCTTATAGATCTGTATGATGAGTTTGTGATCAGCAATAAGGCGTAATTTTTTGAAAACAAATAATAATTTGCGTACTCTGTTAGTTAAAGCAGTTATATGTTCTTTAAAGGAGAGTGTGTCGTCTAATATAACACCTAAATATTTAATATTAGTAGTGTTTGAGATAACAGGACATGTGCAAGCAGTAATGTTATTACAGTAATGTGCATATAGATTAATGTGACTTAAATGAGGTTGGTGTCTACGCATACAAAATTTAATAAATTTTGTTTTTTCAGCGTTCAAGGTGAGCATATTATATTAAAGCCATTTGTTTACTATATTAAAACCGCACTGTGCATATTCATAGACTTCCGCAATGGTGTCAGCGGAAAAAAGGAGCGCAGTATCGTCTGCGTATGAAACAATTTTTCCATGATGTAGACTTAGATTACAGAGATCGTTAATGTACACCAGAAAGAGGGTACCTCCGAGGACGCTTCCTTGAGGAATACCGAATTGGGGTAATTTCAAATCGGCACTGACGACATTATCTATCTTGATACATTGGTACCTATCTTGTAGATAGTCTATGAGAAGCTGTAACTGTGTGCCCCTAATTCCTAGTGCCTCCAATTTTTTTAGAAGCATAGGAACAGACACGGTATCAAATGCCTTCGCCAGATCAAGGAAAATGCCAATTACCTGCTTACTCTTCCCAAGTTCCTCTGAGGTATAGCTGGTTAAATGATGTACTGCGTCTGCTGTTGATAATTTAGGTCTAAAACCGAATTGCATGTCGGAGAAGAGGGAGTTCTTTTCAATATATGTTACTAATCTTTTATTAATAATTTTTTCCAGTATTTTGGAGAAAGAAGGTAATAGTGAGATGGACCTGTAGTTCGTCACGAGATTTTTATTACCGGATTTATGTATTGGTATTACTATTGCTTTCTTAAGACATTTGGGAAAGATGCCATCTGAGAGGCAATTTCGAAAAATATGCGTTAATGGACGCACCAGAATGTGCTTGCAAGCTTTGAGAATATTAGTGGAGATATTATCCCATCCTACTGCACAATTATTTTTTAAATTTAATATTAGGTTTTCCACCTCACTTTCATCTGGCTCTAACATGACAAAGGATTTGCCACTTTTAAGATGGGTATAAGGTCGTGAGAAAGTATCGCTTGTGTTTCTACCGCATTGATTTTGAACTTTTTCAGCTAGTGTTTTGCCAACGTTTACAAAATACCTATTTATGTTGTTAATAGAGGACCACGGAGAGCCATGTGTTTTCAATAAACTCGTACTTGTCTTATTTTTGTTAGATGTGAAAGTAACCTTTTTAACGTATTTCCACAGTTGTTTGCTGTTATATGATGCTTGATGTAATTGTGATTTTTCATATTCTATTTTTATTTTTTTCAATATATTATTACAAAAATTCCTGTATCTCTTATAAGAGATTTGTAGGATAGAGTTATCGGGACACTGCTTGGCTCTCTTATGTAGTTTGTCACGGTTTCGTATGCATCCAACTAGGCCCGGGGTTATCCATGGTTTGATATTATAATTTTTCTTACTTAGTTTAGTTACTATCGTGTTGGCTAAAATAGCTTGTTGTACTTTATCAATAACGTACGACATGGAAGTGTTAACGTCAGCGGTATTGTAAACTGGGTTAAAATCAATGCCGCATATATCACGTTCAAGGTTACTCATGTTTATTTTCGACCTTAGTTGTGGGCGATGTATATGCTTAGACTGCGATAATTCAATTGTAAGTAGAACAGCGCAGTGGTCAGTTATTGATGAGTTAGCGACAAGTGTTAAACACGGAAGCCTAGTTTTAAGCATAACATGATCTAAGCAAGAACCACTTATGTGTGTCGGGTAAGTATGTGCTGGCAATATGCCATAGTACGCACAAAGATTTAAATAATCATGCGTCCCAGTGTCATAATTCTCACTATTTATGTTAATATTTAAGTCACCGGTTATAATAATAGTTTTATAAGATGAAAGGCTTTCTAGCGTATTACTTAAGGCATTAATAAACATATCTACTTTTCTAAACGATGGTGGTCTATAGATTGCTATAATCGCGATATCAGTCCCTATTTTAATGACGAGACAGTTGCAGTCTTGGACTTCCGGCTCCTCAACTGTGGCAGCTAGGGATTTCTTTGTATACACTACCACGCCATCGTTCTGATTAAATGATAACGTAGTATTAAAAGTATTGTATTCTGGTAATACTGGTAGATTGCAAGTTCTATTAGACAGCCAACATTCAGTGAGAATAATGACATCACATTCTATACTAAGCCTGTGTATAAAGACGGTTAAACTATCTATGTTCTTATATATACTACGAATATTTTGGGTTAGTACTGTTAATGGGTTGTCATAATCGGAAAAGAAGTGTCTGCAATTTTCAGTGTCACACACTTTCGATTCATAAATGTGATTATTGTCTATATCATTAATTAAGTGTTCTGCCATAGATTTAAAACTAAAGTAATTAATCAAAAATACCCTTAAAAGTTAGCTCTAAATAAGAAATAAGAAAGGCGGCGCTCTTAGGCGCCCTCATTAAAATCTATGGAATTTATATACCTCGTTTCAGCTATTTTCTTCGCCGGGCATTCGAGATCACCTGTTTTGTGGCTGCTAGGTTTCTTGAAACGCAAGCATGTTGCACATTTCGGTGAATCGGACTTCTTAGTGCATTCACTGACCTGGTGTCATAGTTCACCGCAATGTCCACACGTGTAGATGGTCTCACGGCAGGTCTTTGCGGCATGTCCGTACTGTTGGCATTTGAAACACCTGGTCACAAGGGTGAAGTCACGAACTGGGCAAGATGTCCAATTTATAAATACCCGATCCGGATTGATAAGGGCCTTCCTTATGCTAGGTGGAACTTCTATAATAAAGTTGCATGTATGTGCCTCCTTTTTTCCTGATTTGTGGCTGAGTTTTATAGAGGACAAAAATGTTTCACGGCTTAGATTAGGAAGCTTGTCAGCTATATTTTGCTCATATATGCAATCGTAAACTTCTTTATCACTAAGGGCAGATGGTACTCCTAAAATTATTATCCTTGGTCTTCTTTTGATTGTGTCCTCCATCTTTAGTCCGACACTACTCAGTTGGGCTGATTTTCTCAACTTTTCAATATCATCCTTTGTTTCAGTGCTTATAATGACGCCTCCGTTCTTGGTCTTATGCAATCCCCTCACATGCAATTTCATCTGCTCAGGACATATAATCTTCTGCACCAAAGATTTTGTGTCGTCACTAGATTTTAATTTATCACTCGGATAAATTGCGATAGAGCTCAAATTTTTAGGGCGCAATGAAATATTTTGGCTAGATTTCACCATATCAGCAAAGGACACATTTTCTACGACTGGTTTCGTGCAGCTTTTCTCTATGGTCTCCTTAATCGAATTTTTAAAGTCATTCAAGCATTCCGTCAGCTCTTGTTTTTCTTTTAAGGTATCGTATGAGGTGCTAATCATTATAGCATTTTGTTTTAATGACTGATAATGAACTGCCATTTGGGAAACCCCACTTCCAATTTTCCTCGCTAAGGTGTTAACCTTAAATTTTTGGTCAGAGTTAAGCTTCCCCTCTGCAGCAATAGTACATACCTCATTCAGGCATTTTTCAATTGAGGACATCCAAAATTTAATGTCACTATTGGTCAGGGCTTCCACTGTATGATCAGCGGCATGATCTTGCGGTTGAGGAGTGCTGGGAGGGCTGCGTGATGTTTTCGCACTCCGATTGAAAGGGCTATTTTCAATATTATCCATGATGTCACTCAGATATTATTCATACTATCGTTATTTATATCAAACGTCGCATAAAGTGTAATCTAGGTCACAGAATTTTGTAGTTTTTTGTTGTTTTACTGAATCTAATACTGTGAAATTTATGTCGTTCTGAACTAATATACAAGTACCACCATTACGGTTGTTTCTGGTAAAAGAAGAACCCAGAGTATAATTCGGGATATTAAGCCTGCGTTCAGACATGCGGGAATCGTGCGTTTACGCATCGCGCGGTTTGAAACCGCAAAATTGTGATGCTATTCAGACACGCGCGGTTAGTATGCGATTTCGTGCGGGTTAGCGTCAGTTTCAAAATGGAGGTCGACGAAGAAGTGTGTTTACTGTGGTTGCTCCTTAAAAAAAAGAAAAGATAAAGGCGGTATTGGGTGCATCCAATATTACGTGACCGACTAGTACATGGTCAGTTCGTAACGTTATATCCCAAATTAAGAATGTATGATAACAAATTTTTTGACTATTTGAGAATGTCAATAAAATCTTTTGATGAACTAATTGAACTGATCAGGCAAGATATTTCATGCTCTGAAACGCATTTGAGGCCAAGCGTGTCACCGGAAGAGAAACTCGTAATAACTTTAAGGTAAGATTTATTTATTGTTCTTCAAAATCAGCATAAATATTTTCTATAACTGTAGAGGACTGAGAGCCAGAACTAAATTGCGATGGTGACGGTGACGGTGCCGGAACAGGAGGAGATGATCCAGATGTAGTAAAATATCCTTACGGGCTTGTATACTGTTGTCCTTGCCAATACGTAGGTGTGATCTGCTGAGTATTGTAGCGAACAGGGGGTGGTAAGCTTTGTCCTTTTTGTATCACTTGAAGTAATTCAATTTTGGTTGCTAAACGCCTATTTTCTGGTACTTTTTTGAGTTCTTTATATAACGACAAACAAAAGAGTTTGTCGTCATCTTGCTTGGTAATACTATTTTCTTGAAGTTCATTCTGAAAATGTTTTCGTGACTCGATACTTTTTTCTATTAAAACAGCTATTTTTTCTTCTGGCACTTGTGTTTTCTTACGTTTAGGGGGACGTATTTCAGTGGCTTCGGTTGCATTGGCGTTTAGTTGACTTGTCTCCTCACTTTGCCTTTCATTCTGTTCTTCAATATTAGTTGTAGTGTCTTTATTACTTACACTATTCTGCAGGAAAGATAATCTTGAAAAATACATATATCGGGCTCCTTTACGAGCACCTGAACCAGAAGGAGTTGTTTTTTCTTTTTTTGTATTCTTTATTGTAGCAATCTCGTATGTTTTTCCATTTTTTTTGGAGTTGTGTACCTAAAAATAATAACATTATTAATAATATTCTTGTTTCAGATATCTTGGTACGGGTTGTTCATTTGGAGAACTAAGCTACAATTATCGCCTAGGAAAATCGACGATTACTGGAATTGTCCGCGAAGTATGTAAATCATTGTGGAATAAGTTGGTAAACATAGTCATGCCCGAAGCGACTGAAGATATCTGGAAGACAAAAGCACGAGACTTTGAGAGATATGCAAATTTTCCAAATTGCATTGGTGCTATAGACGGCAAGCATATCCGAGTTATAAAGCCTGTTGATTCGGGTTCTTTGTATCATAACTATAAACATTTCTTTTCCATAGTGCTCTTAGCACTTTGCGACGCCAACTATTGCTTTACTGTTAAATATGTATATCAAAATAATATATTAATATCTACTAGCGACATCTAGTATAATGTATGCAAGATTGTTCTCTTTATATATTCTGTAATTGGCTTGAATACATTTTTTAGTCTGTGCAAAACCATCGCAGTTTTAATAGGTTATGGGCCCAGTCCCGCGTTTAAAAATAAAAAAGCTACAGTTTTACGGTGTAACATGGCTGCAAGTTATATTATAAACGTTCCAAAACTCAGGAGTCGTCAAAACTACGACGAGTGGGCATTCGCGGCGGAAAATTTCTTAATTTTGGAAGGCGTCGATATCAACAAGCAAGATGCCAGCGATGACGATGCAGATAGCGTTGACGACAAAAAGGCAAAAGCTAAATTAGTGATGACAATAGATTCGTCGTTATATGTGCATATAAAGAATGAAAATACTGTTTTGGGTGTTTGGAAAAAACTCAAATCACTATTCGACGACTCAGGTTTTACACGTAAGATAAGCTTGCTGAGAAATTTGATTTCTATTCGCCTGGAAAATAGTGAGTCAATGACGGTATACGTTACGCAGGTCATCGATACGGCGCAAAAATTAAGGGGTACCGGTTTCGAAATAAACGAAGAATGGATCGGATCATTATTGTTGGCGGGTTTACCCGACAAATTCTCGCCTATGATAATGGCGATCGAACATTCAGGGTTAGATATTTCCGCTGACGTCATTAAAACGAAACTATTAGACATGAGTGATAATGTTGGCAGCAGTGAGTCGGAAAGCGCATTATTATCTAAAGGTTGGCAGCGTCATAAAGGGAATAAAGTTGGCAAAACTGGAGAAACGTCATCTCGACCTGTCAAAGTCATCAAATGTTATAAATGTAAACAGACCGGCCATTATAAAAACCAATGTCCACAAACTAAGGACAAAAAAGTAAATGCATTCAGTGCAGTGTTTCTAAATGGCAGTTTTGATAAACATGAGTGGTATATCGACTCAGGTGCGAGTAGTCACATAATGATTAGCCAAGAAAACATGACGAACGTGTCCAATAACCTCACTACAAAGGAGATTATAGTTGCAAACAAAACAACTATGCCAGTGTTGTGCTTAGGCGATACACAGATCACGACTGTTGTAAACAACAAGGAATATGATGTTGTCGTCAAGGAGGTGTTGTGTATTCCCAATGTCACCACTAACTTATTATCTGTCAGTCAGCTGATAAAGCATGGTAACAAAGTCAGCTTTCAACGTGAGTGTTGTTACATAAGACCAGAATGAACTGATTGGTATAGCAAAGTTAGTTAACGGGCTCTACAAGTTGAACACAAGGTCAGCATGTTTGTTCGCAGCCGCAGAAACAACAACCTCAGATATAATATGGCACAGAAGACTTGGCCATATTAATAGCAAAGACATGAATGACATGAGAAACGGGGCTGTTGAAGGTTTGGAGTTTGAAAAAAAATCTGAGATCAGCAAGATAAATTGCACAATATGCTGTGAAGGAAAACAAACTAGATTACCATTCCCACATAGTAATCACAGGAGTGAGCATGTCCTTGAGAAGATACATGCAGATGTTTGTGGACCAATGGAGAACCAATCAATTGGTTCATCTAAGTATTTTTTGCTTTTCGTAGACGATTATAGCCGCATGTCGTTTGTCTATTTTTTGCGGAACAAAAGTGAAGTTTACACCTATTTTAAAGAGTTCAAAGCAATGGTTGAAAAACAGATGAATCGTAGTATAAAAGTATTACGAACAGATAATGGCACGGAATTTTGTTCAAATGAAATGAGAAATCATTTGAAACAATGTGGCATAATTCACCAGAGAACAAACCCATATACACCTGAACAGAATGGGATGTGTGAAAGGTTCAATCGCACAATTGTGGAACGAGCCAGATGCTTGCTCTATGATGCAAAGTTCCATAAGAAGTTTTGGGCTGAAGCAGTTCACACAGCAGTGTATCTAAAAAATAGAACAATAGCTTCAGGGTTGAACAAAAAAACTCCCTTTGAACTTTGGACTGGCTGTAAACCAAATGTCAGTCATATAAGAGTGTTCGGAAGCACAGTTATGGCCCACATTCCTAAGGAAAAAAGGTTTAAATGGGATAAAAAAGCCGAGAAACATTATTTAGTTGGATACGAGGAAAATGTAAAGGGATACAGGCTATATAACCCAGAAACCAATAAGGTTATAACAAGCAGGGATGTCACTATTATTGAGCAGTACAATTCAGAAATAATGCAAGCTGAGGTACATGACAACAACAATTCACCATCTGAGAGTGTTGAACAGCTAAGAGATGATGGCTCAGACTCTGAATTATTATCTAGTACAGTGAATAGTGGTACAGTGAAATTATAGTTCTGTTGATGAATTTCATGATGTTGTACCAGTAAGGGAGTTAAAAAATTTGCAGAATGAACAATTAGATAAAGAAGTAAGAGAAAGAAAAAAGCCTGACAGGTATGGTTACAGTAATGTGTGTGTTGAGACAGATACAGAACCATGTGGAGACCAGTTTATAACATATGAAGAGGCTTTAAATGGACAAGAATCAAAGGAATGGTGTATAGCTATGCAAGAGGAATTGAAATCATTTAAAGAAAATGAAGCTTGGGTAATAATGGACAAACCAAAGAAAGCTACCGTGGTTAAGTGTAAGTGGGTATTCAAGAAGAAAATAGATAGTGATGATAATATAAGGTATCGTGCTCGGCTAGTTGCCAAAGGTTTTACACAGAAAGCAGGTATTGACTATACAGAAACATTTTCTCCCGTTGTTCGTCATTCAACAATAAGACTATTGTTTGCTTTAAGTGTTAAATATAATCTAGATATAACTCACCTAGATGTAACCACAGCATTTTTAAATGGGCATTTAAATGAAGATGTGTACATGTGCTTACCTGAGAATTTTGAATGTCATGATAGGGAGAACAAAGTGTTGAAACTTAAGAGAGCAATCTATGGATTGAAACTTAAGAGAGCAATCTATGGATTGAAACAATCAGCTAGGACATGGTATAAGCGTGTAGATGATTGTTTACAATCTTTAGGATATAAGAAGTCAGTATATGAACCTTGTCTATTTTTAAAACAAACTAATACTACTAGAACATACATAGCTTTGTTTGTAGATGATTTCTTTATTTTTTCTAATTGTAAGAAAGAAACTGAATATCTTAAGACAGAATTAAAATCTAAATTTAAATTGAAAGACTTGGAAGATATTAGACAATGCTTGGGTATGAGGGTCAGAAGGCAAAAAGGTGAGATTATTGTAGACCAGGAACAATTTGTTGATCATTTGTTGAATAAGTTTAAAATGAAAAATTGTAAACCGGTCAGTACACCAATGGAGGTAAATTTAAAACTTAAGAAGGGAGATACTTGTTGTACTCAGTTTCCTTACCAGCAATTAATTGGTAGTTTGCTTTATTTATCAATGTTAACCCGGCCAGATATATCCTATTCTGTTTGTTACTTAAGTAAGTTTAATAACAACTATAATGAATCACACTGGAAACATGTAAAACGCATTTTAAAGTATTTACAAAAAACTAAACATTTTGGTTTAAAATATGTCAAAGATGATTTAGATGTAATAGGCGATGCCGATGCTGATTGGGTATCAGATTGTGTAGACCGTAAGTCTTATACAGGATTTATGTTTAAAATGTCAGGTAGTGTCATCTCATTTGAATGTAAAAAACAAATAACAACAGCCTTATCTAGTACAGAAGCCGAATATATGGCTATGTGTGAGGCAAGTAAAGAAGCTATTTATTTAAGAAACCTGTTAGTAGAAATGAAATGCAGAGAAGAGTCACCTATTCTTTTATATAATGACAACCAGAGCGCACAGTTGTTAACTAAACATAGTGTTTTCCACAAAAGAAGCAAGCATATTGATGTTAGATTCCATTTTGTTAGAGAAGCTAGATTTTGCCGAAGACATAATAAAAGCCTCTTGTGTTCTACATAACTATGTGCGGACTAGAGATGGTCTAAAATTTAAAGATACTTTATATAATGCACCCATGACTAATCTCAATACCTTGCATGCGGGAAGAGGGACACCGTCATCTTTGAATATCAGAGATAAATTCGCTCATTACTTTGTGAAAGATGGGCGTGTTCCATGGCAAGACACAAAGATATAGCTGCAACTAACATACCGTACTTGTAATGTTTAGGTACATAACTAAATGTAAACAAACGAAATATGGTAATACCGTTGTGACCTTCATTTGAAAAATGCTCGAAATGTCTGCATAAAACAGCCGAAGTTTGTTTATATTTATTTAAGTACCTAAAGTATACGGAGAGTATAATATACGCTTCATAACAATAATTATTACATAATTCTGTCAATTATTTTTTGGTGAATAAACCTACTTACTTAAAATATTCTTTTTTTCCACCGTGTCTTCGCAATTTCCAAATATCTCCACCAACTCTTGCCAAGCTCGGTTCTTGATAATTTTATTTGAGTAATCATCACATTGAATGTCCCATATTGCAGGTCTCTTCTCCACCTCATCAATAAATAGTTCAGTGTCGAAACGATCCATGGCGAACTCACGAGCAGTGACGTGCTCACCGCGCGGTATCCGCAACGCAACTGAACGCGAAGTAAAGATTCCATAGTAATAGAAACGCGCGGGAGCAGCGCGATTCTATTTTCTGGCGGTTAGGTTGCGGTAACCGCGCGGCTTGATTAACCGCGCGGTTATGTCTGAACGATTACTTTATAACTCATACAAATAAGACCCGCGCGATTTCCATGCGATTCTGAAATCGCGCGGTTCCCGCCGTGTCTGAACTAGCGCTAAGACAATCGATATCGCTAGCCATCATGTTATGTTCCGTGAAACAAAATATTTACTCGTTTTCCATTATTCGCGAGAGTATCCAGACATTCTGTTAATATATCAGATTTTGCCAACAGACCATTTATATTTTGATGCATTATATATAAGTTATTATACACGAAAAAAATCTTGATTTGGATGTTCGTCCAGATTTTTATGATTGATATTTTGCTGGTTCCTTATTACGTCTTCGACGGTAAAATTTTCGCAATGTTCAGATTCATTGTCCATAGTATTGGCGCTATAAATCTGTTGAATCTTGGTGTTGATGCATTCCAATATATTAACTACTCCGTTTTTCTTAATCTTTCCTGTTTTATTTGAAAACATGTCGTAAGTCAAATTATTGTTTGAGTCTAGTATATCTGCATAACCGTAACTCCAAGCGTCCATGGCCAACAGATTGTTAAACATCTCGGTTCGGCAATTGTAGATATTCGCTCCACATATCTCCACATACGTTGGTAAAGCGATAATTACGTTTGTGTGATTCACTTTCTGTAAACATTGTCGTATTTCATATACCAATGAATTATACTGTCGAGATTGTCTAAAATCTGATTCTCCTATAATAATAATGCAGTAGTCCTTTTTTTGTAAAATATTTTAGTTTTAAACTCAATCCGGACAAAAGTTGGCATATTCCTGCACCAGGTTTTTTGTAATGGCAGTATGTAAAAGTATCACAAAGTTTTGTTTCTTCTATGGCGCATAATATGTCGTTCTTGCTATTAGCGCTCATAAAGCATAATCTATTTTTAGAATTCTTCTGAATTGATATTTCATTAGTTCTATCATCTGCTTTCAAAATTCTTGAGTTTGTGACTATTATTTTGTTTGTATTTTCTATTATTGTGTCGTGTGCAATTGTTGCAGTACTTAGTTCACACTGTGTTTCCAAATCCATAAAGCTAGAATTTATATTTTCTTGCCCGTCGGATTTAATTAGAGGTGCTCGTTTTTTCTGGGATGGTTGATATTTGTGTTTTTTTTGAGCTTGACATGATTGGGGATCCTCCACATATACTTTTTAGATGGTTTATTACGCGCTCTTGATTTTTAATTGTAGCCGCTAGACATGTATTTTCATTTAGTAGTTTTTCAATTTCGTTATCAGCACTCCTGAGTTGGTTTTGTAACTGTTCTGTTAATTGTCTCATTTCCTGTGTCATTACTTTCTGAGGTCAAGTCTGGGAGACTCATTGTGCGTACCTCAAATAATAGAATAATAAATAAATTATACCTGACATATCTAAAATAACATAATATTTAATTAATTGATGATGTATTGAAATAATTATAGTACATATTGACATTGAAATAATTTAATTATTATTATTGTAATAACTGACATATCTATATTAAATTTTCTAATAATTAATACGAGGGTGCGTTTTTAAGTTCGCGGAATGGAATAGAAGGGGATGAAATAATATTACAAAATTATTTTTCCTTTTCAATATATTCACCTGAAACCCTAATACATTTCTCAGATCTATGAATTAACTTATGAATACCTTCATAAAAAAATGTTTTGTCTTTCTCTGAAAAATACGCCGAAACTGCATCCTTCACTTCTTCATCGGTTGAAAATTTCTTTCCTCGAAGCTCTTTTTTCAGATTTGGAAAGAGATAATAGTCGCTGGGAGCCAAGTCTGGGCTATAAGGTGGGTGATCAATGATATCGAAGCCCACCTTGTGCAAAGCAGCCAACGCAACTCGACTCTTGTGAACAGGAGCATTGTCGTGCAAGAGCAGGACACCTTTGGTCAATTTTCCTCTTCTTTTTTCTCTGATTGCCTCTTTTAACTGCTCTAAAATTGAAGCGTAGTGTTCTCCGGTTATGGAAACACCTTTTTCTTTGTAATCAACCAACAAAATTCCTTCTGTGTCCCAAAAAACTGTCGCCATGAGCTTTCCCGCCGATTGCGACACCTTGAATTTCTTAGGCGGTGGTGTACCCTTTTTATGCCACTGCATGGAATCTTGTTTAGACTCAGGTTCATAGTGATGAACCCAAGTTTCATCCCCAGTAACAATTCGCTCCAAAAAACCATCCTTGTCTTCATTACACTGGCTCAAAAACGCACGCGAACACTCGACGCGCTTCTGTTTTTGAGGCGGTGTGAGCATTCTAGGCGGGTGCGGTGCGGGTGTATCTTGCACTGACTTTTGTCATGCCGAGATGATCATGGAGAACCTTGAAAATGGTCGTTTCAGATACTCCAACCATCTCTGCGATTTGTTTTTTCTTCAAACGTGCATCCTCCAATATTAATTTTTCGATTTTTTCGATAAGTTCTGGAGTGGTGACCTCAACAGACCGCCCAGGCCGGTAATCGTCTTCAATTGATTCCCTGCCTTGCTTAAAGAGATTGTGCCACTTGTATACCATGGTTTTTCCTGGACAAGAGTCCCCGTATACAGATGACATCTCTTCCAAAATGGTTTGAACATTTTTTCCTTGCTTGGTAAGGAACTTTATAACGGCGCGGAACTCGATTTTCTCCATACTTCACAATTTCTTCCAGATTGAGTTGCTTGAGGGACGATAGTTCAAAGACTAATGACCTCATTATGATAATACTCGGTATATATACTAATTATTAGTTGCTAAACACGTTAGTGACTAAACAAGCACCCCCACCACCTTCCATACCCTCCATTCCGCGAACTTAAAAACGCACCCTCGTATCTTACTATCTAATTTTATATATTTATTTCAATGGCAATCTTAATTTGTTATAAACTATGACTGTATGTTTACATTTGCATGCCTTATGGTAGAATCACTTGAAACATGTATTTTTAATAACACCATTTTAACAGTGTTTTCTGCAAATAAATTATTTGATTTGATTTGATTTGTAAGTCTGACATAGTTGATGAGTATGATTCCTGGGACTGATTTAAGAAAGTCTTTGAAGACATATTTTTTCTTATTGTAACGTTTTCTAAGGACATTGTTAATTATGTCTAACAAGAAACGAAGACGTAGAGAGTTTTTGAACGTTATCAATTATATATTTTATTTTTTTATAAAGTGCTCAACTTGTCAGAACTTGTCAAGTGTCAGATCATATACTACGGGTTTTTTTTTGTTGGCGGCTCTACGTTTGATTGTTCTAGTTCCTGCTGAAGTGTTCCACTTAGATGTTCCGAGATACTTCTAGCAACCATGTATTTTAAATTAGAGCAAGCTCGAGTACAAGCAAATTCATTGCTGAACCCGTATTTTTAAATCTTGGAATTAATAGTGTGCTTTCGGCAAATATTTTGCTATCTTCGATATTATTGAATCTCGTCATTAATTCTTTTAGTAATACGTCAGCCATTTTCTTGTTGGCTGTGGTAGAGGTTCATTAGACAAAAATGTCAGATACTCTTTTTTTAAGGCGTTTGATATTAAAATCACGTTAGACATAGTTACAGTTTTCACGGAACTCATTTCTTCCGTAACATCTTTAAAAAAGGATAAAATTTGACATGATGTTTCCATGATATCAATGTCTTAATAATAATAATAATAATATTCTACCACATACACACAACACCATCTAGACCTTCCGCGATAGCCGAATCCTTGTCCTTGATACTTAAAACTATTATAATTACCATTATTTTGATGGAAGTGATTTGAGTTCCTCGGCGTTCTCGACCCTGACCTCTGGGGATACTGGTTGTACCTAGGATTATTATTACGACTGTAACGACAATTATTATAGCTATAATTATTCATACCTCGTGAGTAAGTATATACCGAGTCCCTTTGCGTGGGACGAGCCGCGTCTTCATCCTCAGCAGCGCGTACCGCGTCCTTGAGCGTGCCGTAGTTCCTAGCTGATATTATAGTGCTCAGACGACGATTCCTAAGTCCATCTGAAAATCTTTTTATAACCATATTCTTGTTTATGGGACTTAATATCGCAATTGCCTGCTGGTTACCATTAGATTGTGCAATAGTAAGTTCCATAAAAAGCTCCTCTAACTTATCGCCATATTCTAAAATAGACAAGTTATTTTGCGACAAATTATTTATTTGAGATAGCAAAGAATTTGCTGATTTTTTTGTTAGCAAATATTTTTTTATATCAGATATTAATTCTTTTATAGAGGAATAATTCGATTTTAATTTAAGTTTTGCCGTTTTTGACAATCTCGTTTTCAAAACAAAATTAATTAACAAATTCTTACTGTCTTCACTATTTAAGCAAGTTTCATACATTTCTATTCCTTCTATCATTTTTTCTGTTGTTGATTCCTGCCCATCCATTTCAGGAATCAAACTTATGGCCGTACGCAAATTAAAGTTCGCCATTTTGTCGCTCATCGTAGTTTCTGTTGTTTTACTTGTACCTTGGTCCATGCTTACCTTCAATTCTAAGATTTTATTATAATACTTTTCTATGTTACTACAAATGAATTCAAAATTTCCTGATAACTGTGCATCCCTAAGTTTTTTCTTATCGATCGATTTTAACAGAGATTTATATTCACTAAATTTAGTATCGGCATATTGAAATTTTTCCTTTCCTAAAGACTCGCTTCTGCGTTTAGGACCTAATTTTCTTAGGTATTCAAAAATATATTTAATTTGTTCATGTAAACTTAGTATGATTTCCATATGCCCATACATAAATTATACTTACGTAACTTAAACTTATAATTATTTATTTTTAGCTTGAGGTCACTCGCGTAGCTGTTCATTTTTTTTTTTTTTTTAACGTACACATGTATTTTTGACACGCACTTTTAATTATTAGAATTCTTGTGGCCGGTTTCGTATTAGTATTACTTAATTATTTGGTATTTTTCGCGCACCCTTACACTTTTTTTTTTTATATCACTTCACTTTCTTCGTCACGGTCACGGTTCCGAGGTATTTTAGGTTGATCACTGGTAAACCGCCCTGACAACCGATCTTGAATGCGCCTCAGCATGTGGCCCCGTAATTCTTCTCGAACCCACTTCAGGTGCCGTTTCTTATACCATGTGAGAGCCACGTAAATTCCAGCAGCCAGCAGGACCACAACGACCACACCCAGTATAATTTGTTGAATTTCCACGCCTGTGGAGTGACTAACGCCGCTCTGGGTGTCACCTGCACCAGCTGCTTGCGCCACTACGACGACTTCTTCCTTAGAGGACGCTTTGCCCATTTTCTCCAATGTAATTATATTCGTAAAGCGACACAAGATAACACGTATAACCCCTATTATCCCTGACAACGCCACGAGAGAGAGTGTGTCGCGAAGCCATTTTCGTATTTTGCTGATCTAACATAAGGCAATTCCACGTACTAGACGCCTACGCCGTAATGCAATGCCGCGCATGGCAGGGTCGCCATCTAATGTGGTGGGAAATGCAACGCGTGTAGTCAGTGTCACTGTCGTTTATTGACTAACTTATTCTATATAACAAACGCATTCTTATTACCCCACTACAATATACTTTTTTTTTTTGTAAATACATACATATTATACATAGAAACACCCAGACCAAGACAAACATCCATATTCATTCGCGTCCCTCTCTTTGGGGCCCTAACCACCGGCAGCTTGGACCCTGTTCCCGATGCCGGTGGGTCATTTCAGTTTTTATATTTTTAAATATGTATAGATTTTATATTTATATTAAAAATGTAATTATTAGAAAAAGAAAAGTAATAAAGAGAATAATATTATTAATGATAATAAGTAATACAGCCTCTATCCTAATGTATTTCGATTCTATTTTACCAGATACTTGATAGAAAGAACGAATACACATTTTGTACAACAGTTAATTTCTTAATTCAATATTTGTTGCGTTTAATTTTTTGATCTATTATTCTACTTCCATAAGTTTGTAGTAATTAATGAATACTTAACATCCTTATCAATTATGTAACATTATTTATTATGAATTAACTTTCTAATACGTCTATTAAATCCTCATGGTCACTGCCGCTGCTGTCATCGGGAATGTAAGAATTATAAGGTCGGAGGACTTCACCGCGAACAACAGCAGTAAATTTTCGATAACCTTTCTTCTGATGCTTTCGCTTGACTTTCGAAGTCATTGGGTTCCCCGGAAGGGTATACCGGTAAACGTGAATTGGGATGCCCAAATAATAACTTAAAAGGGGCAAAACCAGTAATTGCATGAGGAGTGTTATTAATGGCCCAAACTATATCAATTAATATAGTTTGGCCAATATTATTAATTAATATTATTTCGCCAATATAGGTGGCGCTAGTCACAGTGTAAACATCAGCTCCGTAATAAAACTCAATTAAAAATAGTAAATATAACATTTCAAGTATTTCTGTGAGTTATATCGGTTAAACTAGTGACAATAATTACTGTATATCGTTGGTGGAACTATTCTTTTAATAATAATAATAATAATAATATATTTATTTGCTTAAAACATGGTATACAAAGATGTTATGTTACAATATAGTTCTAACATGTTTGGCTAAAAAGCATGCAAAAAATTGTGAATTTTACGAACTATAATTTATGCTCAAGAAATTCCTTAATACTATAAAAATTATTTTGATTCAGCCATTCGTATAGTTTAATTTTAAGCAGTCTGCAATTTAAAGTCTTTAGATGCACTGGTAATTTATTATAAATTCGTACACACATAGCCAGGCAGCTCTTATTATATTTTGTCAATCGAGGCATCACACCTAGAGTGAAGTCACAAGTCTATGTTTATCACGTCGATTGCGAGAACTTACATCTTCGGCTGTTTTGAACATGTCTTTATGTTTACGTACAAACATACACACTTCGTATACATATAATGACGGAAGCGGTAGCAAGCCAAGCCTTTTGAAAATAGGTTGACATGATTCGTCAGGTGCAATCCCGTATATGGCCCGTATACATTTCTTTTGTGCCTTAAATGCTCTATCATGGTCGGTGCTATTCCCCCACATAGTAAGTCCATAACGGAGCGAGGACTCCACGTATGCACGGTACGTCATAATTGCTGTTTTTATATTTGTAAGGTTGTTAATCTGTCTAAGGGCGTATACAAATTTATTTATTTTAGTGCATACATTATCAATCTGCGCTTTCCAGTCTATGTATTCGTCTATGAATACACCTAGAAACTTCGTATGTGGTACTTGGGTAATTTTAGTTATGTTCATTTTAAAATTGAATTTATTATTATAAGATTTATTAAATTGAATATATACAGATTTATTGAGATTAATAGATAAATTATTATTATTTAGCCAATTAATTAAATTGTCTATTGTATTATTTATGTCTGCTTCATGATCAGTTAAAAAGTTATGTTTCTTGTCAGTTGTTACAATTATAGAAATGTCGTCAGCAAAGAGAAAAATTTTATGATTGGTGATGTCAACTATATTGTTTATGTAGAGCAAAAATAAGATAGGACCAATTATACTGCCTTGGGGCACACCGATTTTGACGTTTTTATATTCAGATGAATATGGTGTCAATATCTTATTTTCATCAATTTTGGAAATAGTGACGCTTTGTTGTCTGTTAGTTAGGTACGTCGATATCCACAGAAGTGGTAATCCCCTGATTCCGATGGCTTCCAGTTTTTGTAAAAGTAATTCATGTGAAACCAGGTCGAAAGCTTTTGACAAATCAAAGAAAAGCCCTGTCGTCAGTCGATTGTCGTTAATGTTTAGTAATATTTCCTTCAGAAGAGAAAAAGTTGCTAAAGTCGTCGACCTATTTTTTTGGAAACCGAATTGCTCTTTCTTTATTATATTAAACTTATCGCAATAGCTAATTAGTCTTTTGTACATGCATTTTTCATATATTTTAGACAAGATTGGTATTAACGTGATAGGACGATAATTACTCATATTAGATTTTTCTCCTTTTTTGAAGATCGGTTTAATAATAGACCTTTTTAAAGCGTTGGGAAAGACTCCTTGCGAAAACGATAAATTTATTAAATGTGTTAAAACTGTGTTTATTTCATTGACACATATTTTAATAATTTTAGTATTTAGACCATCATAGCCTTCAGAGTTTGTATTATTCAATGATAATATCTGTAGTCTTACTTCACTTTCAGACATTGCTGTAAGGAACATTGAGTTAGTAGTCTATTGACACATTTCTGTGGGTGTTTCTGTAGGTTTACGTTTGCGTAATAGTTATTAAACGCTGAGGCTATCTCTGTAGGTTTTGTAAGTATAGCATTATCCATCTGGATATATTCAATATTGTCCTTATGATTTGAATTATGTGTTTCGTTGCGGATGACTGTCCATGTCGCTTTGCACTTGTTTTTGTTATTGTTCATAAACTTTATGTTAGCATTTCGTTTAGCATTGTAGATACATTTTTGTAATATTTTTGAATATGTTGTGTATTTAATCTTGTTCCCTATACTTTTATTTTTATAATAACCGTATCGTAAGGTTCGTTTCATCTTACAACTTTGTTTGAGGCCTTTAGTGATCCAAGTTTGTTTTTTTTTATTGTTTAAATTTACCGTCACTTTCAGCTTTGGAAAACAGAGATCGTAAAATATACATATTAATTCATGAAAACAATCGAATGCCAAATTCGCATCGTTTTCCATATATATATCTGTCCAAGATAAACTTTGTAAGCTTTCTTTAAATTTACGTATATTATCCAGATTATAATCTCTTTTGTAAGTATAGTATATTGACGTTTTTGTTTTATATATCAAAGGGAAGGTGAGCATTTGTGCTGTCTCGTGATCGGATAGGTGAAGTGGTAGTACTGTGGCGATTGCGTCTGGTATATTACTTAATATATGGTCTATACAAGAGGACTTACGAGTAGCTACATTAATGTGGATTATAATATTATGGTTGTGTGCTAGTGCAGCGTTTCAGTGCAAACAGAGAAAATAAGTGACAAAACTTACAGTGTAAAACAACATTTTGTGCGCAATAATAGTGAACGAAAATCTCAAAGGACTATAAATAAGTGTTTTGATTACTATTATAATACCAACCAACCATAAGAAGTGACAAAAATTCCAACTAATTGTATCAAAATCATTCGATGAAAAAGTGTTCCGTTAATTTTATTTGAAATAGTTCTGTTTGGCGCGATTGACCAATAGCAATCCACGCCGTATAAACTTTGAAGCAATTCGCGACAAGTTGGAATAGATTACCAAATTGACACTCGTCAACAAGCGTTTCCGTGGCGCATGTTTCTGTGTATGTGGTCGGAATAACGAGGTCCGAGATCGCGTCCCACACCCAACATCGATGTCTTTTTGAGAATTATTTAAAATATTTCAATCTTCACAGTTTACTAAAAATTTATATTAATGTTATAAATTTCGCTCAAATACGTAAACGAAAAAGCGCCCTCTAGAAATGGCACGTTGAACTATATATCATTGACCTTATCCATAAATTCTAAATAACTACTGTATATTTAAACTGGGGTGTCACTAAGTGCGTCAAAACGTATCTTTACTTCTTCCATTTACTAATTGCATTTTTCGGCATAAATAGTCGTAATAGAACTTTGAAAACGCATATAAAATTAAGTGGAGACGTTACATAATCTAATATAACAATCGTAATAAGTTATCAAAGTGTATATACAAAACAAATAAAATATCTAAACTAAACTTTTTAAGTGCAATTCATTGTGACTTTGGAGTTAGTGCATCGGATTTTCACGGTTATGTGGACGACATAACCGTGACAATTGCGTGAGTGTTATCTGCGCCGAACAGCAGTCATTAGTATCAACATTATAAAAACAGTTGGCATAAACGTTCCAGTGCTCGAACAACAAGTGATATTTTTAGCGTTACTTTGACACTGTTATAATGTCATCCTCTCAGTCGCACATTTGTACTGGATGTCGAAACAAAATTGAGGACATTAAAATAGACTGTTCGAAATGTGGAGGGGTCTATGACTTGCTATGTGCCAATGTTACAATAGAAGCGTTTAGGAATTCAAACAATGAATTCATATCAACCTGGATGTGTATAGGGTGTCGCTCCAAACTACCTAAGGGCGATAATACAAACACTCCTGTACGCTTGGCTGTGCGTAATGTTCTCCCCGGCGAACTGCCCTCATTTGTGAAACCAGCAACAGCATCACCTAACAGTTTCGAAAACGTAACGACCTTTCGCGGCGGAGTTCGCAAAGGCCGACAATCAGCTGATTGTGCCCAATCAGTCACACTAGAGAGTATCCGGACTATTATTCGGGAGGAACTGGAAAAGGTGGTTGATGATAGGCTTCCAAGTATTATAAGTCGACTTCTAGACAATCACCACACAGAGAGCAATATATCTCAGACAATTCAACAGCTGAATGAAGGAATGCATGCAATTAACAAGAAAATTGAATCCATAATTGTGACTGAGTTATCGCCGTCTCGGAAGACTCCAAATCCTATACCCAAGAATGCTAAGCGTGTAAAAACTGCTGACAGCAATATCCGGACTTCGCCTTCCCTTGCTACAACATCACAACCGATTGCTAATTCAATGGCGTCTAGGATGAATGCCATCGCGGTGCCAAATTCCGCGGGGAAAAGGAATAGTAGAGGACCACTGTCTACATCCATCGTTACCACTGCGACATCGGAGTCTCAAACGTCAGCCGCCTTCCAACAACCACAAGCATCGAACTCCTGCACTTCCTTGCCAGTGCCGGTCTCTGTTGACTCTTTGACTGACACAGTTACGGGGGATGAAGATCAGACAGCAAACAGTTGGACAGAGGTTCGGCGAAAAAGACACTCACGGCTCTCCACTCTCACTGTATTGCGTGGTACAGCCGCACCAGGTTCTACTGGCCTAGAAGCTTCAGAAAGATGGAAGTATCTTCACCTATTTTATGTCAAACAAGGTACAACTGTTAACCAGGTACGTGATCATCTATCTAATATCTGTGGAAGCGATATCTGCACTGTAGATTTACTTAAAGCTCGTGGAAATTACGCGTCATTCAAGCTGGGTGTACCGTCGAGGCTCGCTGACCAAGTAATGGCGGCTAAAAACTGGGCAGAAGATATATGTGTAAAACCATGGCGCCGTAATTTTCGTCCTAAAAATGACGAACTTCAATAAACCACTTAGACTTGTTACTCCCGCTATAAACAAAAGCTACAGCCACCTGCATATATTGTATCAAAATGTACGTGGATTGAAAACCAAATTACCCACTTGGCGATCGAACTTGTTACTCACTGAACACGATTTGGTGGCAGTTACTGAAACAAATCTTGATAACTCAGTTGAAGACTCGGAATTATCATATGGACAATGGAGCATCCTGCGTAGAGACCGATCAACTGCAGGTGGCGGAGTTCTGTTAGCCGCACGCCCTGGTACTTCCCTGATTAGACGAACGGAATATGAGACAAACAACGGGGAGGACATGTGGGCAGCACTTACTACACGCGGTACAATTAATGTAAATATCTGCGTTGTCTACATCAAGCCCTCTGCTACTGATAAGGAATACATGACTTGGTTTTGCAAAGTCGAGAGCTTTATTTCGAACTTGAGTGGATCGGTTATAATATTAGGCGACCTTAATTTAAAGAGTGCCTCTGTCAATATTAATAATTATTTTTGTTATTTTTTGAGTTTTTGTAACCTGGTTGAGATGAATGAAGTTATGAACATGCGTGGAAGTAAGTTGGATGTGGTACTGGTGCGAGCGAGTCTTAGTGTAAAATGCGAACAAGGCGTGGGCTTGGAACTAGTGCCAATCGATCTTTACCATCCTGCACTAGATATTACACTTAATATTTCTACACCTAAGTGTAATGACACATTAGACCCCAGTAATATTGAGAAAAGCAAGGACTGGAATTTCAGTAAAGCAGACTTTTCACTAATATACGAGCAAATTCGTACAGCCCATTGGCAGGATGTTCTTAGTGTCAATGATCCTTGCTCTGGTACTGATATGTTTTATTCAATCATATATAGTATTTTTAATTCCTATATCCCGAAGAAAAAACGATTGGCATCTCGAAATAGACGTTATCCTGTTTGGTTCACTAAAGATCTAATTCACGACGTGAGACGCAAAAACCAACTCCACAAAAAATGGAAGGTCTCACTTTGTGAACAGGCACATGTAGAGTTTAGTATTTTACGTTCGCAATTAAAGACTCGAGCTAGGCATGCTTACAGCTTATATTGTTGTACTGTGGAGAACGATATTAAAAGAAATCCACTACAATTTTGGCAACACGTGAAAAACTTACGATCGAAAGGTGGGTTTGAACCAAATGTTACGTACAACGGTGTCGCTAGTTCAGGAGTCAGAGCTGCTGAAGCATTTGCTCAGTATTTTTCCAGCGTCTTCTTGCCCGACAAACCTGAATTGGATCCTAGCAGTCTTAGACCATGTGCCGGTGGAGGTAACGTTGCACTTCCCATCATAACAGAACAGGACGTAGTTAAAGCGATTAGGAAGCTCAAACCTGGTAATTCGATTGGTCCTGATAACATACCCGGCTTCATCTTGAAGGACTGCAAGGCAATTTTGGCTGTTCCACTGTGTCACGTATTTAATCTAGCCCTTCAGACTGGCGTGTATCCTACGCAGTGGAAACTATCGCGAGTTACACCTATACCTAAAAGTAGTGACAAAATATCTGTTGAGGAGCATCGACCGATCGCCATCCTCCCAACTGTTGCCAAGGTATTTTAAATTATTCTCCACACAATTATTTATAAACAGATAGAGGAACACCTATCTGACGCACAGCATGGCTTTCGACGTGGACGCTCTGTAGACTCAAATCTTCTGATCCACACGGACTATATCTATCTAAGCTTAGATACGGGAGGTCAAGTTGACGTTCTCTATTTTGACTTCCGCAAAGCGTTTGATAGAGTTGACAATGATGTCCTTTTAAAGAAGTTGGGAAATATTGGGTTTACGCCAGGCCTTCTCAACTTCTTCGCCAGCTATTTAAAGGACCGTAGACAGTTTGTCAGGCATGGTTGCTTCGAGTCTAAGGCTTATGACACCAGTTCAGTTCAGTGAGTCAAGGGTCTGTGTTGGGTCCGCTTTTGTTTCTTATTATGCTAAATGATCTCACTAATTAGGTAAAATCGGCAAAATGCCTGTTATATGCCGATGACCTGAAAATAGCTCTGGAGATCAAAACAACTGCGGACTGCATCGCCCTACAAAAAGATGTCGACAAGCTTTATCAGTGGAGCATTATTAAGAAACTTAATTTTAACACGAATAAATGCTATGTGATGAGCTATGGCCGTGGGTTGAGACCGATCCACTACGAATACACATTAGATGGTACATGCATAACCAGAGTCCACAACATTAAGGATTTAGGCGTAATCTTCGACCGTAGCATGACATTTAAAAATCACGTGTTCGAGCTTGCTAAGGAGTGTTATAGGCGACTAGGTTTTGTTCTGAGAAATGTTACAGACTTCCAGAACCCTCAGGTCATATGTCTTTTATATACCTCCTTAGTAAGAAGCAAATTAGAGGCCAATTCATGTGTCTGGAATCCTTATACAGCGTCCCAGACTCTCATGCTCGAAAAAATTCAAAAGACCTTCCTCAGATTTCTTTTTAAAAAGATTTATAATTTCTTTCCGTAAATGTACCTTTTAGGGATGTTAGGCTTCAATTCTTTAGAGGTCAGACGAGGCTTTAATCAACTCACGATGGCTAATAAAGTCTTTCACGGACGAATCGACAGCCCTGAGCTCCTTACTTTGTTGCTTAGGTTATATGTGCCTGATAAATACGTCAGGCACCGTGAAAGCTGCCGGCCCAAATTATTCGCCAAAGCGAAATGCCGCACTGTTGCTAGAGCTCAGTCGCCAGTGTGCCGTTCCCTGGAGGTGCTTAACGCCCTCATGACTGCCTGCCCTAAATGTGATGTGTTTGCGGATGAATGGAAGAAGCTTATGCGAGAGTGCTTAATTTTGTGCGAGAAGAGGTATGAGAGGGAATCAACAATTCCATATTAAGTTTATGTTATGTTTCTGTTTTTGTTGTAATTATTATAGTCATTTATTGTATTTCTTTCTTTTTATGTTTTATGTTTGTAATATGATTTTTATTGTCTCTATGTTAATTAATGTAATTGGTGTACTGCCGTTTTAATTAACTATAATAAATAAATAAATAAATAAATAAATAAAAATTAGGTGATCATCCCAGGTACATTCGCTATTAGACAGTGTTCAATCCGTTAATCAAAGGTTGATTTACTCGTTCTACTTGGCCATTCGATCTAGGACTGGCAATGGCATTCAAAACATGTTTAAATTGGATTTCTTCTGAAAATTGTTTGAAATACCGACTGGTAAACGCTTTGCCTCTATCTGTAATAATCCTGTTAGGATTTCCAAACTGCGAAATAATATCTTTCAATTTTTGTTTCATAGTTTCCATAGAACTACAACTTTTGACAGGTTTTGCAAATAAGAACTTTGTGAACGAATCTATGACAACTAGTATATACGCATTTCTTTTATGTGTTTTTACAAATGGGCCTAAATGATCAACGTGTAGTGTGTGCATCGGGATAGCTATCTTTTCGATGGGATTTAGTTCTCCCTGCAATTTACCATGTTCTCCTTTGCCGTAAGCGCATTGGAGACACGATTTAACATATTTGCGGATAAATCTCGTCATGCCCTCGAACCAAAACTTTGCCTTAACAGTTTTTTCGCATTTATCAAAACCAACATGTTCGATCTGATCATGAAATTTTTGTAATAATCCCTATTTTGCCAGTTCTGTCGTCAATGATATAAAATCTGTGTTTTCTAAAATATCTTAAACTAAAAGAGCATTTGAAAAGGGTTTTCCGGCTAGGTAATGTATAATTTGCATTCAGTTATTTGATGAAGTTACGAAATGAACTATAGTGAAAGGCAAATAATTTTCGGAATTCCTGTTTAGCTGCTTTATTTTCTTAGCTGACATAGTTGGCCTAAAAAAATGTGTCGATTTTGTATTCAATGTTTTGGTATTCTTATTGGCCAGCGTGGCGGTCTGGGTTTCTAAGACTTTGTTATCAGGCTGTGACGTAGAAGACAGTGATGAAGTAGAAGGCAATGAAGAAGTAGAAGGCAGTGAAGCAGTGTAGGGCAATGAAGAAGTTGAAGGCTGCGAAATTTCGTTTTCGGTGTTATCGTTTTGTTGAATAGCAAAAATTACGCTAGGATGTTGCGGTTTGGTGTGTCGAATTAAATTATAAGGACCACTACCTTTATATGACATAACATTAGCGCAGATGTTACATTTGGCTTTATAGTTTTGCATATCCGTAAAGTATTGCCAAGCTTTAGACGATTTCTTATCACCAGAGTCAGCCATATTGCATGCTGCATAACAAAACAAAACATGCACTTAAATAAACCTGCACCATTTTAAATAACAATAATAAATAAGTATGACGGTTAAATAATAATAATAATTTCAGTTAGTTTAAGTTAAAAAGGCTTCTAAGTTAAAAAGTATAACAGTCATCAAGATACAGTCTATCTCTGTACCAAAACTCATTAAAATCGGTTCAGCAATGTAAACAAGCAAAGTCACTTTTGCTTAGTAGTATTAGTTAGGGTATATTTTCTAACCATTAAAGCAAGAATTCACGAAGCTCAAAAGCCATATTATTATTATTGTGTTTGCTTAGCATTCATTAAAATTACTCATCACACACATTCAAGTAGGTATATCACGACAACACTACTCGCCCGTAACTGCACGTGTCAATTTCACGACGTTCGAGTAGCACTAATCACTGATTAAGCTGATCCGTAACTTACTTGCCACGTCTTCTGCCAATTAGCGTGTTTACTTGACAGTTAAATTAAATCACAGAGTTTAGGTAATGAACATTGTCTGTTGCTACATTGGTGTTGTCTAAAAATGGATTTAATTGATTTAATTAATCATCAATTAGATGAATTAGAATATTGTACGCTGCGACGGATATCGAGGATTCGTGTATTTATATTCCGTGTTGATTATTTTACGGACTTAGATGAAACTGATTTTTTGGCTAGATTTCGTCTATTGAAGTATACAGCGAACCAATTGCATAACTTAATAAAACAATAATAAAATAAAAAATGAAATAATTTAAATGATTTTACTAATAGATAACCTATCACATCATACCTAATTATTAATTCCTTCTATACCTTGGACATAAAGATTGAATACAATGTTTTGTCAGTAACCTACATCAGTAGGTACCTACTAATCTAACAAAAAAAACTTGATTTCAGAAATCAAGCAGTTTCAACAAAAACAAGCGTACTATATTAACTTTGAGGTATCTCGCTACTGGATCCTACTTAAGAAGTGCGGCTGATTTTTGTGGTGTCAGCCCTCCAACAGCAAGCCGTATTGTTAAGAAAGTTACTGAGGCTATCGCTCAATTACGACCAGTTACGATAAAGTTCCCTGTCGACATAAGTACACTACAGGATGGTTTTTATCAAATCGCAAGATTCCCCAGGGTAATAGAAGCTCTAGATTGTACCCACGTTACAATACAGTCACCCGGTATGTCATATTTCTGAATCATGAATGTAAGTAATTATAATAATTGTTTATTAACCTAGGTACCTAGTACAAGATTTAAACGTAATACTTGTAATTTCAGGTGGCGATTCAGCTGAAAATTATAGAAACAGGAAATCTAATTTCTCAATTAATGTTCAGGTGGTTTGTGATAGTCAATTAAGATGCTTGGATATTGTGGCAAGATGGCCAGGGTCTGTTCATGATCAGACTATTTAAAAAAAATCTTTTTTGAAACAACGATTTGAAAGTGAACAATTTGGAGATAGCTTGCTTCTTGGTGATAGTGGATATGAGTTAAAGCAATATCTTTTGACACTCTTTCTGAATCCATCATCCCCTACAGAAAATTTATATAATGAGTCACACATAAGAACAAGGAATACTGTTGAAAGATGTTTTGGTGTGTGCAAAAATAGATTTCCTGTCCTTAGGCGACAGATAACGTTAAAATTAGATCGTGTACAAGCTATAATAGTCGCCTGCTTTGTACTACATAATATTGCAATTGATGCAAATGAAGGAAACTGATTTGAATAATGACGTTAGTAATAGACTGGTGCAAGAATATTTTTTACCATTATTAAATAGTATTATAGTATAAATAAAACAAACAACATTATTCATTTAAAATTATTTTGTAATTTTAATTTGTACTCCTCTTCCTTCCATTTGCGCTCTTTTTCTTTGAACTCTGCCTCTTTCTTGCGTTCATTTTCTTCAACCTCCCACACCTTCTTTATTTCTATGATATCATCTTCTAAAAATTTTTTTTGAGGTTGAACTAGCTCCAATTTTGCTTGAGTCAGCTCATCAAAAAGTGATTTTTTCGGTACATTAGCTGATAAGAAAACAATAGTGAAACAAATACAGATAGAAATAGTACACAGACCGCTCAACACAGGTAACACTTTGACCTTGAGAGTGCCTTTAATTTACTCCGTACCCAGTATGGGCAGTTTTCATAATGTGGTCTGGTGGCCGACAATACATCTGTATAAACGGATTGGTAAGCCATAATGCTATTATGGCTTACCAATCAGTGCAGGATGTTTCCTTGATTTTAAATTCCTTCTACTAGTGACATCCCATTTTTTATTTCCTGTAGATTGAGTTATGACACTTTTCCTCATTGGAGTAACAAGCAAAGCTTTGTCTGAACATAATTAGTTTTATATATAAACTTTTATGGTAGACAACTCCTACATACTCCTGTTAGGATTATATAATTATGTTTATGTAATGGTTGTTAAAAAATAGCATTTGGCCATTTGACCAGTGTGAGGCATAAATTAAGCTTATATGTATGACTGCTGTTATTGTTAATTTTAACCTGACTATGGCAAAGCAAAAAGGATATAAAGGGGCAGGAGGGCCTTCATCAGTACTCATCTTGTATGATATATGTAGGTAGGTAGATAGGTAAGTGAGCGTGAACAGAGAAATCGCAGGGCCTTGTTACAATCACAGTTTATTTAATCAAATAGCCAAATGATTAATATACAGTCTTCGTAACACAGCACCAACTTAATCAGAACACTAAATTGTAGTTTTACTTAGATTCAAAGCGATTCGTCACAAACGTAGTGCGCGGGCGCCGTCTCGAATCAGTGTGTCCCAAGATGGCCGCCCTCACAACCATCCACAATGACGCTTCGCTAGGCTGACTTTGACAACTAAAATTCAACCTGACGTATGACATTGACGGATGCGCCGTCAGATATAATTACTGATGTCAAAGTTTACAAATGAAAAGTATCAATATCAATACATACCATTCATGTTTTCTAGCATTATATTTTTTGCTACTGGAACTGTGTGTGTACTAGTAGTGGGTGTTAATGGTTTACACTCATTAATAACTAGCAATAGAACTTCTGTAAATAAAAAGTATAGCATAATTACCAGAAAAGAGGAGATAATCATAACTTTTACTGGGCAGCACAACGGGCATATAATAATTCTTTAGATATTACATTATAGATACTACTAGATTATAGATACTATAGATACTTACGGTTTTCGGTAGCCTCACTTTCTACAACCTCAGGTATGTCCACGTCTAATAGTGAAATTCCCGAAAATTCTGCCATTTTGGGAACATTAATGCTGTCTGTAACAAAGCATATGTTTTATTTTTAAATAATTTGGAATTCTTAATGATTATATACTAAACATTATCGTATATTCCCGCGATACAGATTCCCTAATGCAAGTTTCTTTATTAAACATATAAACATTTAACTCACCTTGATTTTCTTGAGTTTGTGATAATATATCGGGGTCGTAAATACTTTCCATACCATCGGTGCTCAGTGAAATCATTGCTTTTATTTGTTCTTCTACATTATCTAAAGAAGGTGCCGTGTTATTGCCACCTCCGGTGCGGTAAAGCTCCAAGCGTATTGCAGCCGACTTTAACAATACCTCCCAAGCAAACCCCACAAATGGGGTTCAAGCTGTATCTTATATGTAGTCTGCAAGGGTATGCTCACAAATTCGAAATTTATTCTGGAGGAGGCTCCAAAAACGATATACTACCTGGTGAGCCAGATTTGGGAGAGTCTGAAAACACAGTTGTCAGATTAGCCAGGGTGGTACCACGCAACGTAAGTCATATAATTTACTTTGCAATTTTTATACGTCTTTGCCTCTCGTCACCAATTTAGCCAAAGAAGGGATTTATTCGCTTGGCACAGTACGCGTAAACCGTTTACGAAACAGCAAATTACCCGATAAAAACACCATAATGAAAAAAGACGTGCCCAGAGGGTTTTACAAGGAGAACATGGCGACTGTAGATGGTACAGAAGTAAGTGCTGTCGTGTGAAAGGACAACAAGCCTGTCAACCTTCTTTCGACTTATGTAGGAGCAGAACCAGCAATTACAGTTACACGTTATGATAAATCGAAGAAAGAAAGAGTTGCTGTTCCATGCCCAAAGGTCATACGTGAGTACAATGCGCATATGGGAGGAGTAGACTTATTGGATTCGTTCATAGGTCGTTACCACATTACAATGAAAAGCCGCAAGTGGACCATGCGTTTATTTTACCATTTTCTAAATCTCTCAATTATAAATTCATGGATAATGTACAAGAAAGTACGTTCGATAAGAGGCAACACCAAATTCCTCAATCTAGGTAAGTTCACGCTAGAACTTGCTGATACACTATGCCAAACTGGCCTACCTTGAAATGAAGCTAAACGTGGTCGGCCTAATGGGGGCTCTTTACAAGGAGAACTTGAGCTGAAGAAGTTCCGAGGTCCAGCGCAAACAGTACCATCGAAAGATGTAAGATTGGACTAGACATCTTACTGGGCAGTTTGGATGGATAAGCAGCAAAGGTGCAAATTTCCAAAATGTTCAGGGTTTACCTTTAAAATATGGCAAAAATGTCATGTATCTTTATGTGACACCAAAAAAAGTAATTGTTTTTTTAAATATCATAATGACCCATAAATAAATATGTTTTTAAAACATAAAACATTTTCTGTGAAAAACATTTTAAAACAGTTTTTCACAGAAATTTTCTCACAAGTTTAGCGCAGACCTAGTTACCGGTCCTTTGTGCAACTTTCTGATTGGATGCATTTATCAACATTCACTTTTATTCATTTTTGTTCGGAATATATATATATATAATATATATATATATTGTTATCTTTGGTTAATACAAACTATTTAACAAGAAAGTGCACAATACTATACAGTGTCAATAAACACATAATATCAACATTAAACCACTACGTGGATATATCTGGATAATATAATAGTGAGTAAAGACATTTATTAGACAATAACATTATATTCCAATGAAGTAACAACGGCTTACAGTGAAATAAGTGAACAATAATTTTAAAGAACCGTTGAAGAAAAATTTTTCATTCAAAAATTGGCTTTGTATAACAACTAGCGCCTCGGGTGGAGAGTAGCTAAATAAAGTTTGACACTAACTTTGGAGTTGCGACTGCAAAAAATATAATTTTGTTATTAAGATTTTATGAAAGAGCCATCTAGTAGTGAGCAGCTAAACAAAATCAAAATCAATCATATTTGACATATTTGACATTTTTGATGACACTGTCGGTAGTGTTGCTATTGTACAAAAATAAAAGTACATGATTTGGTAATACCATTATATAAAATTAAACCGTAATTGGTAGAAATTAATAGTATATTGGAGAACATTTGTGGCGACCGAGAACGAGTAACAAGTAGTCATGTTATTGTTTGCTCCAGTTACAAAAATAGTTATTTGTCTTTGAAAGTGTCAGTTTCGAATGCATCATTGATAAAACAATATAATAAGTGTGTGATAGTGTTATCTCGACATAAACTCAAGTAAAAGTGCATAAAAAACTATTTCAAAACTTAGTTGAAAAAGTTTGTTTACATTTAAACCAACCGTGAACATTCAGTGAATTAATTATATTACAACAATATACAGTTCATAAAAACAATAATTGTTTACTAAAAAGTGAATAACTAACACAAATAAGTGTATTTATAAAAATTCTAAGTGATAAAAAATAACCGACGGTATCAACAAAATACAAAATCATAACGTCTCGCGCCTTTTAAAAAGTTGTTTACTTAGTAGAAACAGAACAGATATTTAGAACGTCCAAATAGTTACCATTTGGCTGAATGGTTTCAAAGCGTGACGCTGTGTAACCATATGTGCTGTGGTTTCAAATCCAGCCTATACTAGATTGGACTTTTTGTAAATGTTCTCAACAAATTGAACATTTCTTTGTAAACAGTCAATCTTCATAAATTTGAAATACAAAACTTAGAACACTTTGGAAATAAGTTCCAATTCTTACCGCAAGATGTCACTAGATGCTAATTTGGATACTTCTAAGGATACTAGTTATAATATGCTCAGTGGCAAAACCGAAATAATGGATACACAGATAAATAACGTAACATTAAGAAACAAATGTAAGATAAATATTCCGACTGATAACTCTTTCGAAGCATTATCCGAAATAATGGAAACTGAGGATGAAATTGCATCTCTTGTGTCAACATCCTCTTGCGGTTTTAACCGAAGCTACCCTGAATTACATATGCGCTCACAAGATGATGTTACGGAACTTAAAAACAGAATATCTAAACTTGAGGAAAATTTAAAGATCGCTGAACATGAAATAGAAAAATTATTATTAGAAAACAGTGCACAAGCGAAAGAAATTAGTAACTGCAAATTAACAATCAGTAAGTTATCACATGTATGTACGAGTACAATTAAAAAGCCGTCCACCACCAAGCCAAAACGGAAAACCTTAATTAAATCTAAGCTTGATTTTATGAACATGCAAGAAAGCCCAATTATTAAACAAAATAAATTTAAGAAAACGCCACCTGTCGAGGAAGAATGTATCAAAGTTTCCATGAGCCGAAAACCAATCAATGAAGAACCACGTAATTCTAAACAATCATCAGAGGGCACTACTACATCAGAAATGTGTGCTCCAGAGACATATCGTGCAAAACTGGACAGTGAAACAAACTTTAACAAAATCTGTATAATAAGTCATAATAATGTAAATAATATTTTAGAAACAGCTGTAAATTCCTTTCCGTATGCTAAAATCTGCCATTATTGTTTACCGAACGCGGGGATATCGGAACTCTTAGCAACATTACATTTAAAACTTGCGAATTACTCTCTAAATGACTATTGTATAATTCTAATAGGCGAAAAAGACTTTTTAGTATCCACTAACTATGAAATACTGGTGAATTATATAAAATGTAAGCTCGAAAAAATAACACATACGAATGTTATCTTATGTTGCCCAAACTTTAAGCTAAATAGGAACGTAATGTTATTTAATACGAGAATAGAAGCCTTTAACCACCGTTTACATTTAAGCAATCAGAGCTATGAATACACTTATATGTTTGATACAAATAAATATCTACAGTACACCTTTAACATGTTCTCCAAATATACTGGTAAAGTAAACAATACAGCTATCGCTAATATATTCCAGAATTTAAAAAAATATATAGATTATCTCAATAGTTATTATAAAAATAATTTTAAAAACAAATCCTATAAAGAAAGTAAGTGCAATAATATCCAACAATGGAGACCCGGAACTATTCCCTATTATTTTAAGAAAATAACTACCACAAAAAATCGTCATGACCTTGAATCCAATAGTCAGAATCCATGTCTATTAAATGATAGATGTTCTCAAAATGCTGTGGACATAACATCCACACCACAAATACCAAATCAGTTTTTTCGTGTATAAAAACATTACAGTTCTACACCAAAACATTAATGGACTTATATCTAAATCTGGTCTTCTGACACTGGCTCTTGAGAATGAGGTAAGTCCTATTGATGTATTGTGCATTACTGAACACAATATGATAGTGACTGATAAAAGTACCCTTTGCATCACTGGTTATAAGCTGGGCTCTTGTTTCTGTCGGAAAAACCGACGTGGAGGTTCTTGTATTTTGATTAAAAAATCGCTTGCATATGTCCCAATTGACGAAATCACCAAATATTCACAAGAAAACATCATAGAATGCACCGGTATCAAAGTAACTGAACATAAAATATACATTATATGCATTTATAGACCACCAAGATCCAATGCAGAAGATATAAATAAGTTCTTCTTAACCTTTAACTCCCTTCTAAGTAGATTCTGTTACAGTAAAAAAAGGATTGTAATTTGCGGTGATTTTAATATAAATACACTCAACACCACTTTTGATGCAAATGAATTTAAACAAATTCTTCACAGTTACAATCTGAAACTCAGTATAAAAGAACCAACGCGTTTGTCAAGCCAAACATGCATTGACAACATTATATTTAATATTAGGGGCTGTACAGCAAAGGTAATTGAATTCGCGTTGTCGGATCATACCGCTCAGTTGCTTAGATGCCCAGTCAAACCTACTTTCTTTCTTAAGTCATGGATAATAGAAAAACGAGATTATTCTAAAGATAATATCAAAAAATTTGAAGAATGTTTGAATTCACTTACATTTAATGATGTTTATAACAATACAGACCCAAACTTAGCATTTAACGAATTTTATGAACTTTTCACCCTTTTTTATAATCTTTGTTTTCCCTTAGTTAAAATAAAAATAAGAAATAGACACCGCCCTCAATGGGTGACGAAAGGCCTAAAAATATGCTGTAAGCGTAAACGACAGCTTCTATGGGAGTACAGGAAAAAACCAACAGATGAAAATAAAAATAAATTCTTAACTTTATCAGCACGGCTTAATCGTATCATCAGGTTAACTCAAAAGTCTCGTAATGATCATTATATAAATAATGCTAGTAATAAATCACAAGCCACCTGGAAGATAATAAATGCCAATAAGCTAAATGTACCGACCGATCAAATACAACAAATTTTGTTAGACGGTAATGTGATAAATGATCCCAAGCAGATAGCGAGTCATTTTAATAATTTTTTCGTTGACCAGACTAAAAATGCCGTTTCTAACCGATCAAAATGTCATATTCCATACGAGAAAAATTCAATATTTGTTCGCCCAACCATGCCAAAAGATATTTATAGTATTATTAGAGGATTAAAAAATACAAACAGCACTGGGTATGACGACATATCAACTAAAATTTTAAAACATGTTGCCATTAAACTTGCAGATATTCTAAACCACATAATAAACTTATGTATTACGACTGGTATATTTCCAGAAAAACTCAAAGTAACGGTAATTAAACCTTTATTCAAGAAAAATGATGGGAATGACATGAGCTGCTATCGTCCAATAGCGCTTGTGCCAGTCATATCAAAAATTTTTGAGAAAGTTTTTTATGATAGAATTTATAATTACTTTGAAAATAACGCTTTATTTTGTAACGAACAGGTTGGCTTTCGTAAAAAGAAAACGATTGACATGGCCATATATAACTTTCTTCATACTATATTAACTAACATGGATAAAGGTAAACAGGCATGTGCGCTATTTATGGACCTCACAAAGGCCTTCGATTATGTAAATCATGACATACTACTAGACAAACTCTACGCCTATGGTGTGAGAGGGAACATGTATGATTTGATTAAAAGTTATTTAAGTAATAGAAATCAAATAACTCAGATAACTAGGATATGTCCCATTACAAAACTAATAAAGAAACACTCATCAACATACAGAATAGTTAGATCGGGCGTTCCACAAGGAAGTGTGCTTGGTCCGCTTCTATTTATCATATACGTAAATGACCTTCCTTTAGCCTCGAAACATAACACAGTTCTGTTTGCTGATGATAGCACTATACTGTTCACAGGAAATAATAAATCTGATATGGAAGCAGAAATAAACAAGACTCTGGAGAATATTGTAAAATGGTTGACAAAAAATAATTTACATGTTAATTTAAACAAAACTAATTTAATGACATTTAGAAGTAGATCTAATAAAATAACCAATATGAATATTAATTACCAAAACAATAAGATTCGAGAAGTAGACGTAACAAGATTTTTAGGCCTGAACATTGATAATACTTTAAACTTTAAACAACATATTGATTCACTTTGCTCTAGAATTAATAGCTATTCATATGCACTGTATATGCTTAGGCAAACGGTCAGTAACTCAACCCTTCTTACAGCATATCATGGCTATGTTGCATCCATTTTAAGGTATTGTGTTATTTTTTGGGGCAACTCTACCGATAAACAAGTAGTTTTTAATGCGCAAAAGAAATGTATTCGAGCCATATCTAATATAAAGCAGACAGATAGCTGCAAACCATTCTTTATAAAATTAAATATTCTAACATTGCCATGTATATATATAAATGAAGTTGTATTATTTGTCAGAAATAACATGCAATATTATAAAAAATTAAAAAGTAAGAGACATAATTTTTATATATGTATACCAAAAAATAGAACAGCGCTACTGAATAAAAGTATTTTTTGCATGGCACCACGCATATATAACCATTTGCCTAGATCAGTCCTCGAGATAGCAGATATTAACATATTTAAGAAAAAAGTTAAAACATTGCTATTGTCAAAAGCTTACTATACTGTTAGTGAATTTTTAGAAGATAAATTATAATTGTATTTTCAGTTTTGTACCTAATTTATTATATAACATTGAGGTACTACTAACCTCAATTTGTACATTTTAAACTATTTATTATTAGTTTTGCATGCCTTATGGTAGGATATGGTCAATGCACATTTGTAAACTATGTAAGATCTTCATGTACCCATATTCGCAAACAAATAAATGAATTTGAATTTGAATTTGAATTTGAGTTTGTTTTTATCGTATCCATACTAGCACAATTCCTATGAATGCGCAATGTTGTTTTAAAACAACATTAACATTTTTGAAAGAAAAGTATATTACTATTTTTCCTGTAAAGCAAAACTTATAAACTAATAAACATATATTTTTCAAATGAATTAAAAATGTCGCGCATTCAAGGGTTAACACTGCCCAAAGTTCAGGCAATAATAATTGCAACTGCAGTGTTGCACAATATGTGTGGGAATTACAAATTGTAGGAAGTACCAGCCCAGCAGAAGAGGACCGCCAACAGCAGACATTATTGAAGATGTAAACAATGTGGATGCTCAAGATATTAGAAAAGGAGAAACACTAATAAACAATTACTTCAGTATTATTATGTATATACGCACTCGGGACACGACAAAATAATTGCCAAATTTAAGAACAACATCTTTGTGCATGTCATCACTTTATATTATCAAATTATAATTGATCTCACAAGGTCTCTAGAAATTTTTAACAAGTATTATTCTTAGAGTATTCTCCCAAATGTTTTGATTTAGTTATATATTAATGAAGTAATATACCTATTAAAATACATCTCTTTACAGCCGAATGTGATGCTGGTTGGTTTGGTAACCGTTGGAAGTTTTGTGACAGTGCTTACCCTTAGGCCATATTTATTAACACCTGTATTGAATCCTGTTACTGTAGCTGAACAACCAGCAATACAATGGAAAAGTATTTTTGTAATGCTCTGTATATTTTTATGCACTAGTCACTACAAATTATTTTATTATGGTAACAACTACAAAATCGTGTAAGGCATTTATTTTTATCAGCACAATCTCATTTTCAGAGCATTTGGTGTCTGAAAGCAGCGGTTCCCTGTTGTGGCACTAATTGCAATTGCAGTGATGCACAATATAATAATATGTATGAATTATAATTTAGAGGAAGTACAGACAGAAGTGCAGCTGCCAACAGCATTTTACATTTAAACAATGTGGAAGTTCAAGGTATCAGAAAAAAAGAAACACGGATAAACAAATACTTTAGTTTATAAATTAAAATAATTATAATAGATCTATATTTGTTTTATTACATATTATGAAGGTAGTAAAAAACACTCGGGACATGATATATATGTATCTTATGTGGGGACCAGTCAGTGCAGACCGGCGACACTTCGACCCAGTGGGATCTTTTGTGTCGACACTCTCCCAATAACGGCTGCCATAGATGGTTCATGGCAGCCGGGACCGACGACTTAAAGTGCTCTCCAAAGCACGGAACAGGCGATAATTGTCAATCAATACGCACATAATTTCGAAGTCATATAACTTCCGAAAGTCAGAGGTGCGCGACGTGGGTTCGAACCCGAGACCCTCTGCATTGCAGTCAGTTGGTCTCCCCACTGAGCTATCGCTGCTCGGGACATGATATAGTAATTGCCCAATTTAAGAACAAAATATTTGTTCATCAACTACGTATGTCATCAATTTATATTATACTAGCTTTTGCCCGCGGCTTCGCTCGCGTGGAATTTGGTCTGCCACAAAAAGTTTCGTGACAGATGATTTTAAATAAAAATGTTGTGATGGCCTAGTGGTTAAGAGACCGACCTCACAATCACGAGGTGTGGGTTCAAACCGCGGCAAATACCAATACGACTTTTCTAAATTCAGTACTTTCTAAGTTTATCTTAGAGGAAACCTGGACTTTAAAGTCCGAAATTGCCAATCCGCCTCGAGCAAGCATGGTAATTAATGCTCATGCCTTCTATGTGTGAGAAGAGGCCTTTTCCCTGCAGTGGGACAGTAATGGGCTGGTATTATTATTTTATTTTAATTTAAAGTTTTGGCGGTCCTACTTATCTACTGCAATATACTCCTGTAAACTATGTTACTTGATTTGTTTCGTTCAGCGAAAATGTGTAGATTTTGCGAGTAGGAAACACGTGAGCAAGCTACGTAGAGCTGACCGTGGGAAAAACAGGGCGTGCCTAAATGTATCCCCGCTACCTTTAAAGTTTGACCCTGCGATTTATTTATGGTCATTGAAAATGCAACTTTTAGTGGAAACTGCAAACGTTTGAAATTAAAAGGTAAGTTATTGGGTATTATTGGGATGCGTGGTATCAGAACATTGTCACCCTTAGCTTCTCCAGTTAAAATTGTGGCCTTTACAATATACCTCCCTAGTTCAGTGACTCGCAATCTAGTACCGTTGCATAATCTCGGTGCGTCCAAGTTGCGCATTAACAAAACTGGTATACCGACTTTTAATTCCAGTTTATGGGATGGTACCCCGGATAGCTCCAAAGAGTTAAGGAACTCCACGGGGTAGCTTGTACAGTCTTCAGATGACATGACAGTGTCGATGGAGTTGTAGGTTGTTGTATCGCTGGTTACTTCGTCCAAGATTTTTTTATTGATTTTCGCAACTGTTTCATTTCTTGGTGCTAATATGGTTCTTTCACATAGCCAATTTTCATCCTGGATGTTTTGTTGCAAATTTGGAAAAACTTGAGCATTAAGTGCGTCTTCCGAATCCACAACATGACAAAATTGGTTAGTGAATAGAACCATACCTTCTTCGTCAGTTTCTATTCGGCCTTCACCTATCTCGAGCAGTTTCTCAGCGTACACGCCTGACTCTAGATCACTGAATAACTGGACACGCATGTTAGTGGTGAGATGAAGCTTTTCAACTTTGGTCCATAAATATGATGATTTCAGACAGGCGGTAATTTCGTCTGCTGCAGTGCCTCGCTCGATAACTGGCAAAGTTTGCCTGAAGTCTCCAGCCAATAGAACAACCACACCACCCATTAACGTTTGTTTACTGTGTAAGTCTTGTAGACAGCGATCAAGAGCTTCGATGGCGCGTTTGTGTGACATTGTGCACTCGTCCCATACGATTAGCTTGCACTGTTGCAACAGGTTGCCACGGGCGCTGCTCATACTGATGTTACACATTGGGGTTTCTTCGCTCGCCAGATTAAGAGGTAATTTAAAGACCGAATGTGCCGTCCGTCCACCGCTTAGCAATGTTGCAGCAATTCCAGAGGAAGCCACAGCTAATGCAACGTTGTGGCCCCTGCGAATTTTTGCTAGAAGCAAATTAAGCAAAAAAGTTTTTCCTGTACCACCCGGGGCATCAAGGAAAAAAAGCCCGCCATCACCATTTTCAACTCGTCGTAATATTTTGTGATAAATGTCTCTTTGATCAGGTAGCAGAAGTGGCTGAGTTTCGCACACGTAAGTTTCTAATTTGTTGGTATCATAGCTAAGCTCTTTTATCAAATCGTTTGACACCTCTCCTCTACGTCGCGGTGTGGGTAGACCAAAATCGGACAATTTCTTTCCAGAAATTGTTATTATTTTGTCCTCGATAAGGCCCAATGCCTCATTGAAACAAAGATCATCATTGACCTGATCCATTCTTTCAAGCCTGTGCATGATATCCTCTGATAACGCAATTTTATACTTGTGCCACAGTTGCAGAGGATTGGACAAACCGCAAGTGCATATCAATATGGCAAACAGCTCTCTTACTTGCGCCGGTGAGCGACACAGCACGGCCTCTTCTATGGTGGCCTCCCAGTGGTTATCATCTTCCAACAACCCCATCTTCTCACACACCTGCCGAAAAGATGCAAGTTCTTGGCCGTCAAATGTTTTTAAATCCAAGAAGTTGGTTGGACCCCTTATTACATTCAGCAGCATTCGCAAGCAATAGCATTCAAAGTTGCTAACGTGCACCGTGTAAATGCGACCTAGAGCGTCTCCTGCCTTCACACCTGGCCAGCCATCGACAGGAGTTCCTTGTAAACGACGTTTCCATTCCTTCTGTGCCGCATTCCAAGTATAGTAGCGAGGCACGTCAATGTAAAGTAATGTTTTTGCAAACGTATCACTTTGGCACAACAGGAAAAATGCAGTTAGTGTCGTTTTAGGTGGTGCTGCTAATCTCTCTCTAAAATTATTTTCAGTAAAGTAAACCCTCTCACCATTGGGTAAATGAATCGCGAGATGAGTAACGGTTGGGTGTCGCTCGTGTAGAGGTAGACCTAAGATCCGCCACGCTGCTTCGTTACTACTAACATATCGGCCGGCTCTAAATGTTTGCACCTCATCTCTCGGGTCAATGTTTAAATTCCCTTGCTGGCGGATGTTAAAAATAGCCTGGTCGCTACCCTTATTAATATATTTACAAATATATTTTATCGCCTGTACCGTATTACAAAACTCTACATTTATGTGGGAATTAAAAATTTTTGATAGGAGCGGAGAATATGGGACCACCCAGCTATTGTCCACCAATATTTCCTGTCTTCCTCCACGGGTTTTTATAACCGTCGTGCGTCCCCTATTCTCTGGTGCTCTGCGCCTGTACAAAGGATAACCTTTAGCACTGGTTTGAGTATCTTGTAAAAGCTTCCTCGGATATTTTTTGGTACATTTTCCTTCCTTCATGCATGGCGAGGAAGAATTCAATGCACCACAGGGCCCGTGAATCATATTCTTTGTCACCGTATCATAGAGCTTTTGATCGGTTTCCGGATTTGGTATCTCAGCACATATGATTTCGTCAATTTGGTTCGGATGCAATTTTTCTTTTAACCACAGCAGTAAGTGCACATGAGGCAAACCTCGTTTTTGCCACTCGATCGAGTACATGAAGCACTGCATATCACCAAATATGTTACCTTTTGTAAGTAGAGCTACCAACTTCTGAACTTTTATCCTAAATATTCGGGCTGTTAAGTCATGTCTGTCCGTTGAATTTTGACCAGCCATAAGCTCTTTGGTTATTTCTGGCCAGGCGGGGTTGCAAGTCATTGTTATGAATAAATCAGGCCTCCCATAATTACGTACGTATGTGAACGCATCTTGTGTGTATTCATGTAGGTATCTCGGGCTATTTACAAATGATGACGGGAGAATCACCATCTGACCTAAGTTATTTGGATCCAAATCCGCATCATTTCTTATTGCATCTTGCAAGTGAATATAATTTTCTGCGCGCAGTTTTTTTTGATTGAAAGAAATGAACCTTAAGCGTTCACTTTCCATCTTTACGTACATGTCGACCAGAAACTGATGAAGAAGGAGCCTACACCTAAGCAGCAAATTAAAACCGCTGCGACGTACCATCAAGTGAAAGGCATAGAAATCTTTGCAGGACACCTTTTTGTTTGGCATTGGGAGTTTGGTAATTGGATTAATCTGAGGAATATTAATACTGTACCCCTCTTGTCCTTTCCAATAAATTATTGGATACTCGAGAGCGTCATAGAATCTATGTGTATCAGGAACCCTAGTGAGCATGCCATCACGCGCCTGCACAACGATGTCCCGAGACGTAGTTTGTTCGCTACTAACTATTACAGCAGCTATTTCATTTGTAGTTGGGGCATTGAATCGTCTCTCATGTTGACCACGTGGTACACGGTCTGGGTGAATCACTACTTTGAAATTATCGTCATTGATCATTCTGTCTCTAGCCATTTTAAATTCGTGCACTAAAATGTTGTGGTCGTGAAGTACTCGTTGTAATTTTTTTACTATATTTCTATCTAGGCTTTGCACGCACTCAGTACGCCTATCGATTTGTGCTTCTTCATCACCTATAAAATATACTTGTAAAAATTGTGGTTGCAAAATGGCCGCAGGAATTATAGAACCGATACGGTGGTAAACTTGTCCTTGTATTGTAAAGGTCGGACAAAACCCTAGCATTGAGACAATTTGATCTGCTCCAAAGGACGTCATATGAAAGCACATATTGTACTTTCTTATATTTTTTAGAAAGCTGCGAGATTCATCTGTTTCATTAGAGAAAAGTTCTTTTAAAGGTTGAACTGGCTCGTCTATAGAAGGAATGGTTACTTTCCCGCCCGAACAACATATACCTGCTGTTTCCTCTTTCCACTTAAGAGCACCGCAATATTTACAATCTATGCTCATTGCTTCTATTTTTATAAGCCTATGACTTTCATAATCAAGAGTCTCGTCATACTCAAATGCAGCTTTACTAAACACCCCCCATGTATTTCTTGTAAATGTTTGAGGTCGCTGTGCTGCCCTTTCAGCAACAGTGCGTCTGCGAGATTCAGCCATTTCGTATGTTTCCGTGGCTCTTTGGGACGCCATGTAAGTCACTTGCTGCTGACGTCGAACTTGTGACTGTTCTGGTGTCTCTGCAGCTCGCTGAGACATCAGATAGTCAGCATGCTGTTGACGCCGATGTAGGGAATGTTCTGGTGTCTCCGCAGCTCGATAAGACAGCAGATACTCCGCATTTCGTCGACGTCGATCTTGGGACTGTTCTATAGTCTCAGTAGCCCGTTGAGAGGCCAGAAACTCGGCATTACGTTGACGTCGAGCTCGGGACTGTTCTGGAGTTTCAGCAGCCCGTTGAGACGCCACAAACTCGGCATTCCGTTGACGTCGGGCTTGGGACTGTTCGGGAGTTTCAGCAGCCCGTTGAGACGCCAGAAACTCCGCATTCCTTTTACGTCGGTCTTGGGACTGTTCTGGAGTCTCAGCAGCCCGTTGAGACGCCAGAAACTCTGCATTCCGTTCGAGTCGGGCTTGGGACTGATCCGGAGTCTCTCCAGCTATATGTGCTGCACTACACACCGCCTGCTCAAGCCTTCGCAGCTCGGCTTGTTGAGACGTCTCATCACGTCTAGCTATTTTCATAGCTCGGGCTTTATTAGAGCTTTGCGAAATATTAGACTTACGCCTTCGCGGCATTTTAATAAGTAGATACTAATTTAAAAAAAAAAGGTAATATTTTACAAACAAAAATAAAACAATTCCAACAGCTAACTTATAAATACAACTAAACGTTATTCTTAATCTAACAAAATTATCATAATCTAATGAAAATAAAAAATAAAAATTACCTAATAATGAATCTACACCTACCTATATCTACTTAAATAACTAAAAATATAATTCTATAATCAATTTAAAAAAAAAACAACTCTAATCCGAAAGGAATTAAAATAAAATGTAATCAATATTTCTAGTTAAAATACAACAACAATAATATGTATGCTTATTGTAGGTACTATGTAATAAGGCGGTAAGTCACGTGTTTGAGGAGTGGCTGGAGAGGCGCCATGGCGCCCTCACCTTCCGGCTGACACAGGTAATGACTGGCCACGGTTGTTTTGGCCAGTTCCTATGTCGTATACGCCGGCAAGAGACGCCCGGTTGTCACCACTGCGGCGACTGCCGCGACGTAGTTGAGGACACGGCGCTGCACACTCTGGCGGTTTGCCCCGCTTGGGCATCGCAGCGCCGTGAGTTGATCGCGGCAGTCGGATTGGTTGCCCTCTCGCTCCCGGCCGTAGTTCAGTCTATGGTCCGGAGTGAGAGGTCGTGGAACGCCGTCGCCTCCTTCTGTGAGGAAGTAATTTCCATCAAGGAGGCGGCGGAGCGGGAGAGAGAGCGTTTGAACCCTCTCCCCAACCGCAGAGCCGGGCGCCGGAGGGCGCGAGACGACCTCCAGCCACCCTGAGGATTGACCTGGGGGTGGCGGGCTTTGTGGGCCTGCCCGCCATCCGTTCAGCACCAGGTCCGAGAGGCGGCGTGCGTGTTCCCACGCGCGCCTCTGTTGTTTCGAGTCCGTCTCCCCTCTAGGGGGGACAGTAGGGAGTTCTTAGATGTGCCTATAGGGTAGGTCTTTCGTGTAGTGGCCTGCCGTTTCATACGGCGGGCCGAAACCTCGGCGGGGTCGCGACCGCATGCGAAAGTGATTCGCGCGGCCCCGTCGATAGTGGTTTTGTCGAGGAACACCGTGGTAGGTTTAGTCGGTATCCCGGGAGGTACATTATCATCTTTAACATCTTTCTCTTACCCCGGCGAGTCCGACATAACCCCTCCGCCCGCCCCCGCGGAGGGGTATGCGTCATGCATTCCCCCATGTAAAAAAAAAAAAAAAAAAAAAGGTACTATGTAATAAACCGCTTCGAGAATCGAATTAGACTTAATTTAACTGTTATTCTTAACCTAGCAAAAATATAATAATCTAATGAAAACAAAAAAGAATCTATTTAGTAAAACAAACAAAAAAAAGCAATTCTAATAAGACTGAAATTAAAATAAAAAGCTAAATCTATGTTCCTTTTAAAAATACACTAACTATCGCTTAGTTAAAATAATCTAAAATCGCTTTGAGAATCGGATTTGCTATAGAGAAAATACGCATTACGAACACAACCGTCAACGACGTCTGCCCTCACGCGTCTGCCCGCGTTCGGGTCGCGCACTCGGCGATCAGTAATGACGCGTCAATCGCATCGCCCCTCCTCCCCCGCGCTGCGCCCCGTCCGCGTCTGTTAGGCGCTCCGTTCAAGTCAATCTTAATATCGTGATAACTTTTAAACTATTCGAACAAATTACTTAGTGTTAAAGAGAAAATTTATCTACATTAAATACTTAAAGCGATAAATATATCGATTTTGATAAGAGTTTGATGAATATTCTAAAATGTGTATTGTAAAAAAGTATCCAATTTAATTGTATTTATGGTTCACTATTTTGGTCATAGCAGCTTGCACATAAAAGATAGATATATGCTGTCGCGGACTTTTATTTAGAACTATTTAAGACAAACAATCCTACGGTACATTATCTTTGTATAACTCAAACGGCTTAGGCAGCGCACGCCAAGATAGCTCTCAGAACGCCACTTTTTTCCCGACTTACTTGATATTTATCGTTATATTACGACCAAATTACACAAAATAGTTATAAATTGTAGCCTATGTATTATTCTGATGTATAACCTATATTACTGTAAAGTTTCATCTAAATCCGTTCGGTAGTTTTTGCGTGAAAGAGTAACAAACATACATACATACATACATTCATCTTCACAAACTTTCGCATTTATAATATTAGTAGGATTATCAGGCAACTTGTAGTGGTGGCATTGAATCGCTCTGTCATGCGAACCCACTCCTGCGTTTTAACCCTAGAACTCTAACGCTTGCGTTACATCAGTACCTCGGCGAGAGATCCGCGTCGTGTAGTCGCCTGTAAAAGCGGTGTGGGGTGCGCCAGTACCCCAGTGTACTAAAATCGTAAGTTACTTTATTTATTACGTGTTTGAATATTATTGATGCATTTGTATATTTTTATGTAATATGTTATTAAATTCGATTATTTATTAAAAAAATACTCTTATATGATTTTAATACTGATATTTTTTAGATGTTATGTAGGTGAAATTCAATGAAGGTTATTTATTTTGTTTCAGATGGCTGTCAGAGGTTTGAATGACGAAGAGATAAACTCTATTCTAGACCACGAATCTGGCGACGAAGAAATAGAAGATGAGACCAGTTGTAGGCAATTGTCAACTAGTTTCTGATGACGAGCCGGACGGTTTGATTGAAATTTTTCGTGCAACAGATAAAGACTATAATATTTTGTTTACCAGTAATATAGAAGAGACTTCAAGTGCAGTTTTGGTCGTGGAAAATCATAGCAGTAACGATGTTATGACTTTGCAAGAACTTTCACAGAATTTGAGAAGGCAAGAGAATATAAGGGTACTGGAAGTCCCAAGAGTACTTTATGGAAAAGGAAAGAACAACAGACATAAAGGCAGTGGCGAACAACCAACTAGACGTCGAATCGCTCAACGTAACATCATTATGCACGTGATGAAGGATATTATGAAGCCAATACAAGGTTGGTCTCTTTATTTTTCTTACGAGGTGTTGAGCAAAATTGTAGAACATACCAACGCCGAGATCGAAGTACAGCGTAAGAATTATAAGGGGTTTCAAGGAGAAGATGGTGAAGAAACTTCTACGCCGAACATGCCTTCTTTTGTGAAACCCGTGAACTTAAAGCTTTACTCGGGCTGTATTATTTAGCAGAAGTTTTCAAAATGAACGATATAAGCACTAAAGAAATTTTTGACAAATATACTGGAGTGGCGCTTTTCAGAGCAACAATGAGCCGTTGTCGGTTCGAGTTTTTGACTAATTGTCTTCGCTTTGATGATAAGAAAATCCGTGAAGAACGACGTGCAAGCGATCGTTTAGCTCCAATACGAGATATTTTTGATCAAATTATTGCAATATGTAAAGAATTGTACTCGCCCTCCGACTGTTGCACTATCGATGAACAACTATTGGCTTTTCGTGGACGATGTCTCTTCAAAATGTATATACCATCAAAACCTGATAAGTACGGAATTAGAATTTTGATGATATGTGATTCCAAAACCGCTTATATGTTAAAAGCTATTGTATATGTAGGTCAGACAAATCCACCGCCAAATTTATCAGTTCCAGAGCATTATGTTGTAGAACTTTCAAAGCCAATAGAAGGATCTCGTCGTAATATCACCATGAGTAGGGTATAATTGGGGGTTCTGCATCACTTGCTCTCGCCCGCGCTCGAGCTGCGCGATGCCGAACGCCCCAATTATACCCTACTAATGCAGGTTGTCAAGTGCATATCGTATTCAACAATCAACATTACGTTCGATTCGTAACTGTTCATTTAACGAGAAATCTGACTCACTAGTATCGTGATGCGATGCACTGTACCTGTACCTGTGATGTGCGCATTTACGAAATACAGTTTGTTTTGCCATTCATTATTTCTTCATTAAGTAATTCGTTTGTACTCATGTCTCTGTTATCCCTACTTCTCGACTAATATTCTAATTGTGAAAGTAACTCTGTCTGTCTGTCTGTTACGCTTTCATGCCTAAACCTCTGAACAGATTTTGATAAATTTTGGATTACGATTAAATTCGTCGATAAGACTTGTACATCTTAAACATAGCTTTCGTTTTGCAAGTATCTACCTATACGTTAAGAAATAATTCATTTTATACGTACATCATGATAGTATTACTAGTACCTAGTAGTAATAAGTAGACTGCCTTGTTGGTCTAGTAACTGACTGAAGTAATAGAACTTCAGGTGAGATGAGGGCGCGATCCCTAGATCGAGTGGAGAGTTTTAACGTACCTACTAGATATTTGGTATGCAGGTTTCCTCACAATAATTTAATTCGCCTATAATGCATGTGATAATCACTATTTTAATGCATACATACACACCTTTAAAAAAAAGAAACTTGAGTATCACATACCTAAGAAAAGAACTCGCACCCTCTTGGATCGAAGGCGAGGTTTCAAACCACTAAGCTATCACTGCCTACAGAAGTAGATACAACTTCCTTTTTAGAATTTCATCTCAGGTATCCGTGACGATGTGGCGCCGTTTCCTAAATTGGGAATGGAAGGAATTTGATACAGTGTATGAGCAGACAATGTGAATATCAAACTGAACTCTATGTACCGAGAACATGGAGTTTAATTTGTGACAAGCTACTACTTTGTTTATTATACTGGCTTATTTAACGGCACAAAATTGAACTCTAATGACATGTTGCCATTTCATATATACGAATGAAGCAAATTGAACAACACATTTATTATTTAAAATTATTGAAAGCATTTCTGCAAGATACTATACAAAATGTCGGTGAGTATATTATATATTTCCTGTTTTTTAATGTGATGTTATCGTATAATAGGTACATATGTGCTTAAATTATTGTTTTATTGTTTCAGGATTCTGAAGATCTCTTTAATTTTATCCCATATCCTCCAAATGAACCAGTTATATCTAAACTAAATTTAAAGCGAAAAGGAGAATCTTCATCATCCCCACAGCGCAAGCAGATTCAAGTATATTCATATACCAAAACGAGGGCTCAAAATACGTCGACATCGTCAAGGACAATTAAAATTGAAATATATGAATCTGATAATCAGCCTGAAAAGCCTTGTGACTGCAACGCGGACAAATGTGTGCAATATATAGTAAATAATAAAATATATAATGATGATGTTTATTTAGCTTTAGAAAATGTAATAGAAAAAATTCATGAAAACATAAAATACAATTTTTAATTAAAAATTGTATTTTATGTATTAGATTTAAATTTTCTAATTGTATGGCATTATTTTTCCATTGTTTATTTTTTTATTAGCTTAGTATGATTGTATATAGAATTTTGTGAGATTGTATTTGCAAAATTATTGTCTTTACTTATATAAAAACTATAATTATATTATAATATAAGAGCTTGTATGAAAAGAACATTACTTGATTTAGAACCCCTATAATAAAATAGCTAAAATTATGTATTTAATGGTTTAAAATATAAGATAAGTACCTAATATGCACTTTAAGCAATTTAAAAATATTATGTTAATATATTTTAATAAAATGACTTATGTATTTCAAAAATAATTTAGTTTTATTAAAACTAGTTGATGCCTGCGGCTTCGCCCGCGCTAATTTGCATTTAATCGTTTTAACGTAATTGAGTAAAAAACATCTAAACTCACAAACTTTCAGATAAAATTGTTTTAATAGGATAGGTATTACTAGAACTTGTTCTAGTAAATCTCTGCAAATTTCATCAAAATTGGTTCAGTGGTGGTTTAGGCGTGAAAGCGTAACAGGCAGACAGATAGACAGAGTTAATTTTGCATTTATAATATTAACAGCACAAGTATTGTTATTAATTTGCACATTATTATATGAGGCCTCATATAATTGGTGTTATGAAAGTTTATTGTTGATGACCGGAGTTAGTTGAGTCCTTATTCCTTTTTTGATTTTCGGCTCAAGTTGCTTCATGGAGCGCTGTTATGGACAAATGATGAGTAGACATAATCCATATTTGTATCATTCGGGAATGTTCATACTTGGGACTAGTATGAGAAATTAGTTTAAATAAAAGTATGCTCTGAGTGCATATATCATAGGAACCAAATTGCATCAGTGTTTATTTATAGTTATTGTTTTTTTCTAATAACTTATTACATCCAGTTTGTATATGAACACAGCTTAAGTTTACAGGTTTATAAAATATAGGCGCTCAGTAGCTGCATAATTAATTGCTTTTAATTACGTTGTGCTCGGTACTGTTACAAAGTGTTCCTGTGATTTTCTGTGACAAAATCCTGCAGTAATAAAGTATGTAAGTACCTATTAATTCTATATATTTTTTAAATCAAAATTCATATAACCTTGGCTATCATATATATTGTTGTTGTCTATCTATCAACCCACGGACGTCAGCTGTTGAACATAGGCCTCCTAACCTTGACTATTCTCCACTAATTACCTATTTGTACTTATTATTTATTTGCGGCCTAATAACTATGCAGTGTTTTTTTACTTTATAAAAGCCGCACGTATGTATTTGTCTGTTCTATTGGTTGATAGTTTTTTAGTATTTTAATTTTAATGTTACTTTATTAGGGGGAAAACCTTATTACATTGCATATACTTACATAGTACATTTTCCATGTTAGTGATTAATGCAGTAACCACAGCATATTCCACAGATTCGTAAGAAACATTGCTGTGTTAAGAACATGGCAAATGAATCTCATAATTTTATATACTACATAGACACATAAAACAAAAAAGGAGAATTGTACTGTGTTAATTATTGAATTTTAGTAATATAATATAATTTTAATTACTTTTCAGGACTCAATTTAACAATCCGTTTTGGTTGCAAGAAGAGGGTTTGGCACAGCCTTCAACTGCTGCTAACAGTGGCGGTGGGTCTAAGAAGAAAGGCGAACCGGCGAAGCGGGCGAAAAAGACCCTTAAGAAAAAAGATCTGCCTGTGAAAAATCCATTTGCTGAGGAGGAATCTGATTCCAACAGCGATACTTTGAAGCCTACTGCCGTTACTACCACACCAGCTATCAAACGGAAGAAAATTGTCGTTTTTCCTGACTCTGAGGTAATTGTCGATATTTAATATTTAATTTCAGCATCAGATTACTTAAATTTATTGATTAACGCAGCTTATCATAGTTTTCGATACAGGCCTCTCCAGCCACAATGAAGTAAGAAATTTGTTTTTTCCCCATAATATTTTTTCTTTGATATATGAAGTGGAACCTAGATCCTTAGAGTCGAGATTCTCTATTACACACTAAATGTTAAATTGTAAATTTATTGTATTACAGGATGAATTACAGCAACAACCGATTCGAGCGGCGGCCCTAAGAAGTACATTCTCTCAGCGCACAGCTTCGGGTCACTCGTACCAATCGGACCCGACGAAAACAGGACAGTTCTACTTCGAACTGAGAGTCTACAACGCTCGCGAGGCTGAACGACTGTCCTACAACGAGCGCTGGAAGCAAGCTCTCGTGACCTTGAAGCTTGCTACTGACCAGAACACCGATGTTTGGGCCGCATTATCTGGTCTAGTTAATGCTGCTCGAGAAGAAATGAAGGATATTCGCCCGGTACTGTACAGTAACGCACAGTAACATTTTTTTTATTTTCCTTTTATGCCTTTTCTAATCATGATCTTGTTTTTGTACTCGTAATCGTTTAAATTTATAGCAAATATTTTATTATACATAGTTATTGCCCCCGTATAAGAGTAAAACTGAATTATTTTTTATCATCTTAAATTATAAATATCAGTCTTTACAAATAACACTTATTTTTAACTATTTATATCGTATGTGTAATGTGTTATCTCTTACAGCCATTTTACACATGAGAAATGAAAATTGAAAAAATTTACAAATGAGATAATAAAATGATAAAAATTTACAAATGAGATAATAAAATGATAAAAATTTACAAATGAGATAATAAAATGATAAAAATTTACAAATGAGATAATTAAATGATAAAAATTTACAAATGAGATAGTAAAATGATAAAAATTTACAAATGAGACAGTAAAATGATAAAATTATACATAAGAAATGTACAAAAATGTGCAAATGAGATAACACATTGATAAAATTATACATAAGAAATGTACAAAAATGTGCAAATGAGATAACACATTGATAAAATTACGCATAAATAAAAATTTTATAAATTTAAATGAGATAATAAGAAATAAAACATTGAACATATTTTACAAATGAGATATTAAACTGGAAAAATACAGTTGTTAAATTTAAGATTATATATGTTAAATATATATTGAATATACTAAGTTTAAAATTTAATTGAATATATCTAAAAATGTTTTTTTGTAAAGACTGTTATATTTATGTTTCAAAGTTGTCATCACACAATAGAACTAATATAGGTACATAAATCAAATCGTTTATCGAGTTCTGAATTTGACAATGTTAAAGTTATTGCTTCTGCATTTAAAAACAGGATTATAAGTTATAAAATAAATCCGATTGTTTTCACTCTTACTCCTGAGACGTTTTTAAGTGAAATTTCAATAACTGTATATGATATCATAGAAAATGCTGTTAAAAAACATAAAGCAATCAAAGTAAATTTTGAATTGTTTATTAATTACATTTTGCCCAAAAATGATTAAATATCTATGAAATCTTTTAACACTAAATTTAATGTTATAGTACAAAGCACTGATATTGCTGATAATTATCAGAAATGTTCTGAGAAATTAATTTCAAAGTGTTCTGAGTTTGAACTTTCAGAATCAGGTTGGACAATTCATTTTATAAGTCATTTGGAAATAAATATCAATAAGTACAATCCGCTAAGAGCTGGAACTTACTTACAGTTACCTGCAATCATAAGAAATACAAAGTCTTGTTTAAACATACGTAACAATGACAATCACTGTTTTTTGTGGTGTCTTGCAGCTCATATGTATCCAACTGCACAGAACCCTAATCGTCTAAAGTCATATCCACACTATACAAAGCTCTTTAACCCTAGATCACTAAACATTAGTCTCACAGGCGATATGGCCCCCACGCATTCGCTGTTTAGGCATGTTTCTGGCATTCCCCCGCCTCACCGCGCTCAGTACCCTCCTAGTACAGTGTTTTAGTGACCCGTGCGCATGCATGGCGTACGCACGTATTTTACTTCCAAAGTTTTGACGAATTGTTAGTCTCACGGACTAATGTTTAGTGATTACGCGTGTAAAGTGAGTCAAGGTAAGCTTAGAATAATTTTGTTTATTTATTGACTTTTTGTATAAATAAAGTAATTTTTACTGATTTCTGAGATTTTATTGTTTTTGTAATATAATATAAAACCATGTATTTTATTATTTTGTATAGGAAAAATATGTATTTTGAATATTATGTAAATCCGTTTATTCTGTTTTAGATGGATTTGATACGAGATCAGGACAAAATTCTGCAGTTTTTGAATGAATCTGACAGTGATAATGATGACCAAGAACTCGAACGACTACCTGGTGAACTTTCTGAGTCTGAACAAGAAGATAACTTAGAGGAAGACCTCTGCGTAAACACCGACGCAAGTGATGAAGAATCTTCGGTATGTTCTGATGAGGAGCTAAACATAGTCAGAGGTAACCAAAACAGAAATATGATTATTCACTCTGATGATGCCTCTCCCGAGCGGTCGCAGCTACATCAACCCGCGTCTTTACTTCAAAACCCGGTAATACATCCAGGTAAAGCCTACATATATGGAAAAAATAAACACAAATGGGCAACCACTCCACGCAGCTCAGGTACTCGTACATCAGCTCGAAACATTATTCATTTCATACCTGGACCTGTAATTGAAGCGAGAGATATCGTAGATCCGATTCTATTATTTCATTTGTTTATTTCTGATGAAATGATTGACCAGGTTGTAATCCACACGAATGCTGAAATTGATTTGAAAAAGGAGAAGTACAAAGAATTAACTCACACTAATTCATTTACCTCAGCTGATGAAATGAAAGCTTTGCTCGGTCTTCTCCTGCACTCAGCTGCTATAAAAAGTAATCATTTGCCTACGAGAATGTTATTTGACACCAAACGAAGCGGCAGCGTTTTCAAGGCGTGTATGAGTGCTGAGAGATTTGACTTCCTGCTAAGATGTTGTCGTTTCGACAATAGAGCTACCAGACAAGAACGAAGAGAAACAGATAAGTTTGCGCCAATAAGAGAACTCTGGGAAAAATTTATTGAAAATTGTAAAAAATGGTACAAACCCAGTTCCTATCTGACAATAGATGAACAATTAGTTGGGTTCCGAGGTTGCTGCCCGTTTCGAATGCATTTACCGAACAAGCCTAATAAATATGGTGTCAAGATTGTAATGGTCGCTGATTCTAACTCAAAATATGTTTATAATGCTACGCCATATTTGGGTAAAGGAACAATCTGCAACGAAAACACGCCTCTGGCTACACATTTTGTAAAACAACTTTGTGAACCTGTTTATGGGACAAACAGAAACATAACTATGGACAACTGGTTCACGTCCGTGCCACTTGCTTCAGAACTACTGAAATCTCCCTACAAACTAACAATTGTTGGCACATTGCGCAGCAATAAACGAGAGATACCAAAGGAAATGAAAAACACAAAAACAAGGAATATCGGCACTTCAATGTTTGGCTACGATGCTGAGAAAACCTTGGTGTCTTATAAACCAAAGTCCAACAAAGTAGTTTTTCTTCTATCGACAGTACACGATCAGCCGGACATTAACTCCAGCACGAAAAAGCCTGAAATAATACATTTCTACAACAGTACTAAAGGAGCTGTTGATACTGTTGACCAGATTTGTTCTGCCATGAGCTGCAATCGCAAAACAAATAGATGGCCTCAATGCATATTCTATAATATGCTGAATTTATGCATGGTTAATGCGTATGTCATTTATGTATCTAACATGGTACGGCAACGACAAAAACCGCTGAAACGCAGAGCATTCGTGCAAAAATTGGCCGACGATCTCATTGAGCCGTGGTTGCGGGAACGGTACAAGACTAACTTTGAGAAAGAATATCAGGGCCAGTATCAAAGATATCCTGCAAATTGAAAATATTGTGGCTAGTACTTCTCAAGCACAGTCAAACAAACAAAAAATTTGCGCAGTTTGCCCATATCAGAAGCACAGGATGACCAAAGTGTCATGCCACTCCTGCAGGAAGGCCATTTGTGGCGAACATACCATTCCTGTCTGCTCAGACTGCCAGGATTGACATGTTTTAATGTGTCTGATAGTTTTTAAGAAACCTTAATAATTCCTCTCTCATATTACCTACTTTTTTAATAAATAAATGTAATTTAAAGAAAAATATAATCGTTTAATTTTGTTAGTCAAAATGACTACTGTTTAGTGACTGTGTAACTCGAAAATATGTTTAGTGAGCTAGGGTTAATATTAATAATATATCATTTCCTCCAAATTTTGAGGACATTAAAATATTCGAAATGAATAATCCATTTATAAGCGCTAATGTTTATGGTCTTGAAGCTAAAAATCATGTAACTGGTCCTTTATATTTGACAAGTAAACGAAAACTTATCCATGCTAATTTGTTATACATAAATAAAAACGGTAAAGGACATTTTTGTTTAATAAAAAACTTTAGTCGCCTTGTGCATCGTCAATTGACCAAACACAAGTCCAAAATATTTTTATGTGATGAATGTTTTATATACTATGACGATATAGATAAATTGATGAATCATAATTGTGGTAGAAAACAAACTATTTTACCTGAAGAACATAGCAAATTACATTTTGTGAATTTCGAAAGAACCCAAAGAATACCTATTGTGATATACGGTGATTTCGAAAGCTTGCTTTGTGAATACTCAGACAAAAATAAATCGCTTTTTACTGAAAATGTGCAAACACATAAGGCGTCTGCATTTTCTTACTATATTTGCTGCAAGTCTAACCCCAAACTGAATGATTTTGTTAGTTATAGAGGCCCAAATTGTGCCCAAATATTTGTTGAAACAATAAAAAATGATATCATAAGGCTTTATAATATTTTACAAGATGTCAAGCCTATGCTACCTCTTAAACCTGAGGAATTAACAGCTCATGATAAAGCTACAATATGTCACATATGTAACACTCAATTTGTTAAGAATGATAAAATTGTTAAAGACCATGACCATTTCACAGGTAAATATAGAGGTCCCGCACATAATAGTTGTAATTTAAATTTGAAAAAATGTCATTATATACCAATAATTTTTCATGATCTATCTGGTTACGATTGTCATTTATTTATTAAAGAATTATCTGCCATCCTTGGTAGAATCAATTTAATTCCTAAATCAAAAGAAAAATATATATCGTTCACCAAGTTCATACCAATTAATAAAACAAGTACAGCACAGTTAAAATTTATAGATTCGTTTAATTTTCTAAGTACTAGTTTAGATAGATTGGCAAAAACTTTACATCCAAACGATTTTCACCACATGCAATTGCATTTTCCTAATGAAGATTTATTTAAATTAGTTCGTAGAAAAGGTGTGTACTGTTATGACTATATAGATACATGGGAAAAATATGATGAAACTCAACTGCCTAAGCAGTCACATTTTTTTAATAAGCTTACCGGAAAAAATATTTCAACAGATGATTATCAGCATGCCATAACAGTGTGGAAAAGATTCAAAATAAAAAATTTAGGAGAGTATACGGATCTTTATTTGAAATGTGATGTTCTTTTGCTATGTGACATTTTTGAAAAATTTAGAGACATGAGTTTACATTATTATAGTTTGGATCCATGCTTTTATGTTTCATCCCCATCATTAAGTTGGGATGCTATGCTGTTATACACTAAAGTTGAACTCGATTTAATTTCGGACGTGGATATGTACCAAATGTTAGAAAATGGAATTCGTGGAGGTCTTGCTCAATGTTCACTGAGATATGCTAAAGCTAATAATAAATATTTATCGTCTTATAATAACAAAGAGCCAAGTACTTATCTAATTTACCTAGACTGTGTTAATTTATATGGATTTGCTATGATGCAAAAACTGCCTAAGTGTAATTTTAAATTTATGAGTCAAAATGAAATAATCAACTTCAATGTCATGAATATATCTAACATGAGTGAACAAGGGTATATTCTTGACGTAGACTTGTATTATCCAACTAGTATTCATAATGCTCATTCAGATTTACCTTTTGCAGCTGAAAAGTTTTCGCCTTTGCAAAGTCAATGTAAAAAATTAATTGCAAATCTGTATAATAAACATCGGTTTGTGATCCATTATTTACATTTACAAGAGTGTTTGAAAAATGGTTTAATATTACTTAAAATACATAGAATACTTACATTTTACCAAGATAATTTTTTAGAGCCATACATTTCTTTAAATACTTCTCTAAGACAAAAGCTAAGTCAGACTTCGAAAGAGACTTTTTTAAAAAGCAAAATAATTCAATTTTTGGTAAAACTATTGAAAACAAACGTAAACAAGTTGATGTTCGACTAGTGCAGTTGTGGAAAGATAAGTCAAACGCAACTAACAAATTACACGGGGCAGAAAAATATATAAGTTCTCCAAATTTTAAAAACTTGGCAATTTTGGACAAAAGTTTAGTCGCAATTCAGTTAAATAAGACAAAAATAATTTTAGATCGTCCCATCTATATAAGATTTTCTATACTCGAAATTTCTAAAACACATTTATATAATTTTCATTATTCTGTTATGAAAAAGATTTATAATGATAATATAAAATTGTGTTATACGGATACCGATAGTCTTCTTTATCATATAAAAACTGATGATTTTTATGCTGACATGAAAAATAATATTATGTATTTTGATACGAGCAATTTTGTGGAAAATAATATATATAGCATACCAAAAGCTAATATGCAAATACCGGGTTATTTCAAAGATGAAATGGGAGGAGAAGTTATTTCAGAATTTGTTGGTTTACGTGCTAAATTATATTGTATACAGTCAGAGAAAAAAACTATAAAAAACGCGAAAGGCGTTACAAAATCAATAACAAACAAATTGGATATTGAAAAATATAATGAGCTTTATAATGAAAACTTAAGAGATGATATGTATATTATACGATCAAAAAATCACTGCATTTTTACACAAAAATTAAGTAAGTTGATACTAAATAGAGATGATAATAAAAGACAAATGATAAAAAATAGTTTTGAAACCGTACCATGGGGGCACTATAGCACAATACTTTAGTTATAATTATTTAATAAGTATTGTAATTGATTGTATGAATAAAAAAATATTTTATTGTATCTAAGTGTACAGTTGTGTGCATAACTACATATTTAACCATTATGTAATAAATATTATTGTGTAACATGTACTATCTAATAAATGTTATTAAAATTTATAATTTGTTGTTTCTTTAATTAAAAATTAAATATACTCCCTAATAGTGTTTCTTACCTAAAGTAAATAAAAGCAGAGATGAAAGTGTATAATATTTTTTATTCAACTATAAATAATAAAACAATAGAATATCTTAGCACTATCTTATAAATATATTCAATCAATTAGACAAACTAATTTTTTATCTATTTTGCTGAATTGAAATTACATATTTACAATTGGACGTAGTTAAACGGAAAGGATCCAACCCACACTATGGGCGAAAATGAGTTATGTATACCAAAACAGTCTTTGTAGTTAAAACTTTAATATCACAAAAACAATCCAAGTAAAATTCCAACGCATCATGTTATAATGACTATACGTTATCAACACACATGTATGGCAGGTCATTTTTTTTGCACACGATCTGAACTTAAAACTTGAATATCTCAAAACTAACTCTGTGTGGGGTGGATCCTTTCCGCTTAACTACGTCCAATTAAGAATAATAGAAGCAGTATAATCATTTATTGATCAGTTATTTAACATTGTCACTTGCAATAGCAATTAAGTATTACATGTTGGATTTGTTTAATTGTTTCACTATTTTACTCAATAAAAAATCAGTTTCATTCATTATTTCGTCATAGTCACTAGTCACTAAATACTGCACATTCACACTCGCATTATCAGGTTCAATGCTAACGTCATCCATATTACGTCCATCTAAATCATGAATAATGATTTTTATGAGGTGACGAACACGCCCTGGCTCCTTACGTATGATAAAAGATTTATTGTTCAGAGTTTTAGATTTAATTTTTCTCTTTTTCAACGTTTTTTCTGCAGCTTTCCGCTGTTGATACTCCTCATGTGATGTTGCCACTACTTCAGCATACCAGCTCTCTCTATCTTGAGCGTAGTTAAAAGGATTCATTATTGGGTCTGAATCACCAACCACATTCTGAAACAAAAAGTACACTAATGTTAGAACTAAATAAAGAAGGGTGAATTAGCCAATCATTTTTTTTATCGCATTCTGTAAAAGAAAAAGATCCTTATAAGTGAATAGCAATAATTGTAAATACTATTTAATAATAATAATAATAATATAAAATCTGATGAGTTACTCACTTGTAAATTTATTCGCTGTGGCTCGTCATTCAATAACGAATTTCTGTCAAGGTTCATATCCACAATTGGGCTGTAGCACGGTGACATCGACATGATTCTGAAATGAATAACAATATAACGATAATAAGCCAAATTAAAAAGTATAAGTTAATATTTTATTGGAAAATACTTACATCAAAATAACTGTTCACTTCAAACTATAATTGCAGAATGAATGAATATACGTTATTGTACACACGAAATTGGTCCAAAATTATATGAGATACCTACGCATTGTGTAATATATATATATAATTTCTCAAATAACATAAAGTATAGTGATTCATCTTATCGATACAAGTCTGAACCTGTCAAACTGTAATGTGTTTTAGGATGCTAAATATGTGCAGTATATATGTCTATGTTAGATAAAAATGAAATTAATTGACAAGATGAAGTTGATCAAACAAGCCTTATCACTTAACGTTAAAAATATAAATGTTGGTGAGTCTCCTCAAAAGATTAGACACAGCGCTTTATTACCAAATACCATTCGCTGTATAATTTGTGGTCCCTCAAACTGTGGTAAAACAAACGTTGTAATCAGTTTGTTATTGCATGAAAATGGGCTCAAATTTCAAAACCTTAACCTTTACTCGAAGACTAACTTTCAGCCAAAATATTGTTTTTTACGAGAAGTATTAAGAAGAGTGCCTCAGATAAAATTCAATGAGTTCAATGACGATAAAGATGTCATATCTCCGAGTGAAGCTCTTCCAAATTCTGTATTTATATTTGATGATGTCGTATGTGAAAATCAAATAAACATCCGTAATTATTTCTGTATGGGTAGACATAAGCAAATTGATTGCTTTTACTTATCGCAAACATACTCAAAAATCCCAAAACAGTTGTTACGCGATAATGCTAACTTTCTTATAATATTTAAACAAGATGAAGTGAACTTAAAGCACATCTATGAAGAACATGTTAACTCCGATCTAACATGGAATCAGTTCAAAGATATTGGTAAAACTGTTTGGAGTAACCTTTATAACTTTCTTCTTATTAACAAAGAATCATCATTAAATAATGGAAGGTACAGACAGAATTTTGATATTTTTTTTAAATTTGAATGAAAGCAGATGCGTGTAAGTATGTATATATAAATGAATTACATACAAAAATTGCTAGTGTTATTCCTCTCTTAGATGAACATAGTTGTGGTTACGTAAGATGGAGAAAAGTATTAAATTGGAATTAATAAAGTCTGTTGACTGCATAAAAAATAAAATAAAAGAAATGAAAAATCAAGAACATGAAGTTAACTTATCCTTGGATAAAATGTTTAAACCAGTTTCGATCCCTCTAAAAACTCTTATAAATTCTAAACGATTAATAGAAAATATTAAGCATGATAAAAATGTATCTGGAAGTTCTATACCTATTGAATCAGATACAAATTCTGAAAGCACTTCTACTAAATGTGAGGATTTTCATGACGCTGATATAAATTTTTCAAGCTCTCCTAAAAAAGAAGTTAAAGATAATTTAGAAATGTCATTGAAAAGTGAAGATATCTATGGTATTTATGATGGTGTAAATGTACCATTTGGAATAAGGACCGTCAATAAAACTTTAATGATGGGTAACTCCGTAGTATCATTTTCTAAAGTTCAAAATATTGGCGAAGATAACTTAGTTTTGGTTAAAATTGGAGATAAAAGTTATGATTTAACCCCTGGACTAAAAGAACTTTTACTAAGGAAAAAACCTAATTTAAAAAATATAACTGATGTCGATAGACTTGTCTACAAAGATATACTATATTATACCAACGCCCATAAGAGGGATTTTAATCCTAGCGGTCAAATAAGAGGTGACAAAGGATACAAATATCGAGAAATAATCAGACCATTATTTTCTGAGACTTTGTTGGAAAACAATCAGAATAAAATTGGAGGCAGTTTGCCAACGCTTAAAACATATAAAAAGAATACTGACTTAATATATTGGGACGATGCAAATGAATTGGTTGAAAGATTAAAATTATTAATAGCTTCAAGAGATGCAGGTAATACAAACCATGACAATGAAATTTTATCAATAATTGAAGAATTAAAAGAAGCTAATATAATTAAGAATAAATACTGATTATCAGGAAGCTTTTCATTCAGTATTGCGATGTCATTCATAATGAACATTTAAAAAAGTTGATGTGTTCTATAATATAAATATATAAATTATTGTAGAGTGCACCCAACAATATGTATAGGTATAGACATAACAATATCTAAATAAAATTTATTCGAGATATTTTTTTTAAAATGAGCAAAGCCGATGTGGTAAATGAAATTCATAAAAGCGCTAGGGTGAATTTTTCGCGAAGACAAGTTATTATGAAGGATATAGATGATTTATGGCAAGCGGATTTAATAGATATGCAATCAATGTCGAGAGAAAATAATAATTATAAATATATTCTCGCCGTAATTGACACATTTTCAAAATACGCTTGGGCGCTCCCTTTGAAAAGTAAGAACAAAGATGATGTGTATAAGGCATTTGCAATTTTACTGAATGATAATCGCATTCCTAAGAATTTACAAACTGATAACGGTACAGAATTTTACAATAACAAATTTAAATATCTCATGCAGTCTTACAATATTAATCATCATTTATTTTATTATAAAAATAAATAAATAAAAATCATCATTCAACATTTTCATCAAAAAAAGCTTCGATTGTGGAGAGATTTATAAGAACATTAAAATCTAAACTGTACAAAGAGTTTAGTTTAAAAGGTAATTATAATTGGATAAAAGATACCCTGGACAAAGTTGTTCAAAAATACAATCATACCTATCATCGCACGATTCATGAAATACCAGCAAATGTCAATAATGTAAATAAGAAAGAAATATTAAAAAGATTTAATAGATTAGTGAAAAAGCAAAATAGTATAAAATGCAAGTTTAAAGTGGGTGATTACGTTCGTATCAGTAAGTACAAAGGAACATTCGAAAAAGGTTATACTCCCAATTGGTCAACAGAAATATTTAAAATTAGATACAAGCAGAATACTACTCCTATCACTTATTTGATTGAAGATACGATCAGAGGACAGCCTATCCTAGGAGCATTTTATGAACAAGAACTTCAGAAGACAAATCATCCCAATGTATATCTAGTCGAGAAAGTTCTTAAAAGGAAAGGGAATAGAGTTTTCGTAAAATGGCTTGGTTTGCCTTCCAATGAAAATAGCTGGATAGATAAGACAAACGTGCATTGAGTTATAAATAAACCTAGCTGACTTGTTAAACTCCTTAATATATTATAAAGTGTTGAGTCTTTGATTGGTCATTCTTATGATGTGTATTGGAGAGAGTAGTCTTCTTAACTGGCTAATAAACCACCTACCTTTTGAATTACATTTGCCGGGTTATAATTATTGTGGTCCTGGTACAAAATTAATTGAGAGACTTAGACGTGGAGACAAAGGCGTTAATAAATTGGATGAATATTGTAAAGACCACGATATTGCATACTACAAGTCGTCAAACTTGGAGGATCGTCACAGCGCTGATCTAGTTCTATTAAAAATGGCAAAAAAACGATCACTTGCTCCTGATGCGAGTACAGGAGAGAAATTTGCAGCACGTTTAGTAAAGAATGCTATGTTAGCGAAAATTAAAACCGGCACTGGCTTAAAAACTCGTCGTCCAAACTCTTCACCAAAAATTACCAGTGGTAAATGTCTTAAAAAGAAATTGAAAAATGTAATATCTGTTACGAAAAAACAAATGAAAAAATTAAAACCGAAATGCTAAAAAACTGCAATAGCATTAGCTATGGCTGCTGCCAGAGAATTAGCTAATGATTCATCCATTAAACTTCCTCGGATTATTCCAATTCCAAAAACTGGTGGAGTATTACCTTTGATTCCTATTTTTGCTGGATTATCAGCTGCGGGAGCTATAGCAGGTGGAGCAGCTGGTATAGCTAAAACTATAAATGAGTTCAAGATGGCTAAAAAACTGTACGATGAATCGAAGAGACATAATGAAAAAATGGAGGCTCTTTGCATCGGAAAAGGACTACATCTTAAGCCACACAAGGATGGACTTGGAATTTTTGTATCAAAGGAAAAAAACTAATACATCGGCTACCCAAACGAGCCCTAACTAACTTTGACATTTTAAAATATGGAGCTAATATTTCCCACTTTAGAGGTGTCTTTATGAGAGATGAACTCCCTAAACATCCTTATAAAAATGAATGTGGGGTGGTTAATTTAGATAGTTCTAAAAATCCTGGTTCTCATTGGGTAGCCTATGCAAAGTACAGTGATTATATTGAATATTTTGACAGTTATGGAAATCTAAAGCCCCCCAAGGAATTAGTAAAATACTTAGGTTCGAAAATCTACTATAACTATGAAAATATACAGGGTGATCACCCTTACAAATGCGGGCATCTGTGTTTATTTTTTTTAACAAACTTATGGAGTAGACGTAGAATATAATAAACAAAATTAATGAAAAGTGTTCAGTATGCAACTATGTCTATAACTGTGACTATCTCTGGACACAAAGCAGAATTAGAGTCGTATTTTCAACCACCTCTTAGTTTATCTGAAAAATATGAGTGTGGCTTGCTGTACTATTCAGTATTAAACTCTGTATCAAATGTGCTTTCTAGTAATACTCCGTCTGTAATCAGAATTGAATGTGATTTAATATATGGTTCTTATACTAATGGTATACCAACCCATATTATTCATGAATTTGTACCTAATACTACTGCAGGACATCACTACCTAGAAACGCCTCAGAACGTTATTTACTTCCCAGCGAACAATAAGAATAGAATAAGAATAAGAATAAGAAGTCTTTATTTGCTTTAAACAAAAATATAATTACATCTATATCTATTAAGGTTGTTGATCAATTCGGCCGCAGCATCCCTTTTGTAGAACATATTCAACTACGTCTTCATTTAAGAACAGTAAAATGATATTATACAATATAAAACCTTACCTCAAAATAAAACACCTTACTTCTTCTACAACCTGTAAGGTGCATAGACGTGAGAAAAAAGTGAATAAATTAACTAAAACAAATAAAGAGTTTTTAAAAGCATTGGGTTTTAAAGTATTGTAGGGGTTACAACTACAAATAAAGATGTATGCAAACGAATATTGTCTGTGTATGCTTAAGCTATATTAATGATGTACAACTGTATTCACGAGTTCACTCACTCGCTCGCCATCCTAGTGCGAACACAATAAACGTGTCATCAGTCAATCAGTGTCTCATTTAATATCCTACGGACGACAGAACCTTATAGTGGTGACCTCGCCGAAGAATACACAAGGATGTCCATCCCAGCGAAACCGCATCCGGAGGCAGTGGAATTAGCTGCAGTAACAGTTTCATCAAGAATACCCGAATTTTGGTGCGACCAACCAAGGTTATGGTTCGTACAATGCGACGCCGTCATGAGCCCACAAAAACTCAGCGACGAGGCCAAGTTCAACCTCGTCGTCACGAAACTTGGCAAGGACGTAGTACAGCAGGTAGGCGACATCCTCCTGAAACCGCCAGAAAGCAATAAATATGAAGCATTGAAAACCCACTTACTTACCGTGTATGAAGAATCGGAGATACGCCAGTTTCAAAAACTCCTCAGCGAGATGGAGTTGGGTGAGCAGAAACCTTCGCAACTTCTCCGGCGTATGAAGGACCTAGCGAGAGATAAAATCCCGGACGATACACTGCGACTACTGTGGCAAGGGCATCTTCCATCGTCAGTGCGTGCCGTGTTAGCCGTTATAGACTCCAAAGATTTAGAAAACCTCGCTAAAATCGCAGATACGATCTTGGAGACGTCGAAACCCTTACAAGTTGCTGAAGTCTCGCAGCCGCAGCCTAACATATCCACGGACATCGAGAAGATTATGGCCGAAATTTCTAAAATCAGTTGCGACGTAGCCGAACTGAGAAGATCAAGGCCGCCGTATCATCGCCGTTGGAATAACAACCGCACGCGCTCAGTATCTCGAAACCGCAGCCGTGACCCCTCCGCACAGCGTCAGCGTCGAATCCCGGACAGCCAGTCTGAGCTGTGTTACTATCATCGCCGTTTCAATACGAGAGCAAGAAAATGCGTCGAACCCTGCGCGTGGAAAACCCGTCCGGAAAACTAGAAGAGGCGCAGACTGAGGCGAACATCTGTGCCATCTCCCCATGTCGCCGTCTCCGCATCACGGATATAAACACAGGTTTGCAATTTTTAGTAGATACAGGTGCAAACGTATCAGTTTTACCAGTTACAAAATTACATAAACAACATGAGTGTAGTGACTACAAATTATTTGCCGCAAACGGGACAGAAATCAAAACATATGGAGTTAAGACCCTAATTTTAGATTTTAAATTACGTAGACCATATCGATGGGATTTCATAATAGCCGATATTAAACAACCCATTTTAGGAGCTGATTTTTTGTGCTACCACAAGCTCTTGGTTGACATAAATTCACGAAAACTCATCGATCAAGTCACAGATTTAAATATTTCGACATCTATCGTAAATGTTATTGAACCTTCTGTGTTTTCTGTAAACATTAACCACCCGTACCGCGAACTCTTATCTAAATTTCCGAATATCACAAAGCCTATGTCATTCGTGGACACCCTACCTATATCTGTACAACATCATATTGAGACTACAGGGCCGCCTGTTTTTGCCCGAGCTAGACCGCTTCCACCCGCTAGATACAAACGTGTTAAAGCTGAATTTCAAAAAATGATAGAACTAGGTATTTGTCGTCCATCAAAAAGCCCGTGGTCTAGCCCTTTACATGTTGTGGAAAAGAAAAACGGTGACATTAGGCCGTGCGGAGATTACCGTCGCCTTAATTCCATTACAAAACCCGATAGATACCCTATCCCGCGCTTACAGGATTTTACTTATTTACTGTCTGGCAAAACAAAATTTTCAAAAATTGATATTAATAGGGCTTATCATTTTTTAGAGACCGCGCCTAACGATATTGAGAAGACTGCTATAATAACCCCATTCGGACTATTTGAATTTCCGAGAATGACCTTCGGACTGCGTAACGCAGCACAGTCATTTCAACGGTTCATGGACACAGTCTTACAAGGCCTAGATTTCATTTTTAATTATATAGATGACACACTTGTTGCTAGTTCAGATGAAATTCAACACCGCAAGCATCTCAGTATCGTATTTGAAAGGTTAAGTAACTATGGTATAACGATTAATCTATCTAAATGTATTTTTGGTCAAACTTCTCTAGAGTATTTAGGATTTCACATATCAGAAAAAGGTATTCGCCCGACCGATGATAGGGTCAAGGCCATCACTGACTACCCAAAACCTGAGACAGTCGAAGAGTTACGTAGATTTACAGGTATGGTAAACTTTTACCGCTCTCATTTGCCCAACGCAGCGTCATATCAGTCGTTGTTGAACAAGTATCTCGGCAGTTCAAAATGAAAGATAAGACTAAAATTCAGTGGTCTGAAGAGACAAGTAACGCTTATGAACAATGTAAATTAGGTCTTAAAAAGGCCGTTACGTTGTCACACCCAATGACTGATGCGACCCTTGCGTTAATGACCGACGCCTCTGATACTTGCGTAGGTGCAGTTCTTCAGCAAATAGTTAATGGTACATGGGAACCGTTAGGCTACTTTTCCAAAAAGTTAACCGCCGCTCAGCAAAAATATTCAGCCTACGACCGTGAGTTATTAGCCATATACACTGCCGGTCAAAAGTTTGAGACCACCTACATCAAAGTTGCAAATGGATGTAAAACTCAAAATAAAAAGCTAAACATGAAAGGATTTATTGTGATATTTATTAAGTATGGCAAATGCAATTAAATATAAATAAATAATATTAAATATTTCGACAATTTAACTTAAAATATACAGCCTTGGCCAAAAGTATTAGGCACCCCCAATATAGTTATCACACACCTGTGCTATTTGAACAATTAAACAATATTCTATAGAACTGCGATACCGGTGTCATGAAACACTATTTAAGACAATAGGCGGCATTTTTTAAGCAGTCGTAAAACATCTGGTGCGTCAATAATAAAATTTTATTTTTACCAAAATTTATTTTTAATGCTTCGTCAGTTACCATTTGGAAGTCTTAGTGTAAAGACAGTGCATTTGTGGTTTTGTGAATTAATTGAGAAGAAATTCATTTGAAAATGCCAAAATGAAACGAAATTAGTATTGAAAATCGTGTAAAAATTCAACTTTTACATGAGCAAGGCAAGACTCAAAAAGAAATCGCGAAGTTGGTAAAATGTTCGCGATGCGCCGTTCAATCTGCTATCAAACGTTTTGTTGAGACTGGCTCTCATGCAAATAAACCAAGAACAGGCAGAAAACGCGTGACTACTAGCCGTCAGGACAGAAAACTTATCCGAGAGTCTGTGAAAGATAGAAAAAAAACTTCTTCGGAGCTTGCTGTGGCTTTAACTGAAGAGACTGGACATCCCATAAGCGCACGAACTGCAAGACGAAGGCTAGTAGAAGCCGGCTTAAAAGGTTGCAAAGCTAGGAAGAAGCCGTGGATATCCGCAGACAATAAAAGAAAACGACTTGATTGGGCTCTGAGACACCAACATTTCACAGAAGGGGATTGGTCTAATGTGCTGTGGTCTGACGAATCAAACTTTGAGGTAAGTTTTTTTAGTGAAGTCTATACCACAATTACAACGATCATTGTTGTGTTTGTCTTCAAACTCAAATGTTATAAAAGTTTGTAATGTGTGCTTTTTTTTGGAATCTACAGGTATCTGTTAGATTGGCCTGCCCAGTCCCCGGATCTAAATCCTATTGAACATTTGTGGAGTATTTTGAAGAGAAAAATAAAAGAGCACTCGATAACATCAAAAACTGCTTTAAAAAACGCGTCAGTGCAAGAATGGGATGCAATTTCTCCAGAGGAATGTGCGAAACTTGTACGTAGTATGCCCCACAGAGTTGCTGCTGTCATAAAATCAAAGGGTGGCCCAACAAAATATTGATGTTTTTACAATATTCTAATGGAAATAAAGTACTTTAATCATTATAATTAGTTTTATTTCTCTCTAAGCCTGAAATATGCAGTAATTTATAGGGTGCCTAATACTTTTGGCCAAGGCTGTATGTTGACAAGCTAAACAGCTTTTTCATCAAAAAACCCTCCCTTGCATTGAATCACTTTGTTGACAAGTCTTGGCATGCGGGCAATCAATTTGTCGATTGTTTCTTGTGAAATATTGTTCCAGCTTTCTTGCAATGCTCTTCACAAATCTTCTTGTGAGCTGGGACAACAACTGCGCACGTTTCTGTCCAGCTCTTCCCACAAAAGTTCTATAGGGTTAAGGTCGGGGCTCTGAGCGGGCCACACCATGTTTTTTAACACCCCTTCTGCTTCTTTTGTATCTAAATAACCCCGGCATAATTTGGAGCTGTGTTTAGGGTCGTTGTCTTGTTGGAAAATAAAGCCATCTCCAACTAGCCGATGTCCCGATGGTACAGCATTACACTCCAATATGGCTTTGTACTGCTCCTTTTTCATAATTCCTTTGACTCGTACCAAATCTCCAGTTCCACGGCTCGAGAAACAACCCCAAACCATAACGGAACCACCGCCATGCTTCACTGTGGGCAGGACACAGTCTGGCATCATCTTTTCCTCGGCACTCCGCCGAACAAAAACACGTCTCTTGCTCCCAAACACTTCAAATTTGGACTCATCTGTCCAAAGAACTCTTTTGAAGTCTTCTTCACTCCAGTCTCGATGGGTAAGGGCCCACTGCATTCTCTTCTTTTTGTTTTGTGGCCTTAAGAGAGGTTTTCGCACTGCTACGCGACCAAATAACTTAGCGTCTCTTAGTCTTCTTTTCACTGTGGTCAATGACACAGGTGTAGACCGGGATTTGTTCACTTCAGCGCGGATTTATGGTGCTGTCAGGCGTCTATTCCGCTTGCTTGTTACCACGATGAACTTATCCTCGCTACAAGTGGTAGCTCTCGGCCTTCCCGACCGCGAACGATCTTGATTATTGCCAGTCTTGGCTCTCCCCCCTGGATACCGTGGTATACGGTCGTGTGCACAACAGTCGTCATTTAATTTATTTCTAATATTCTTAAATTAACGAAAATAAATTCGAAAATCATATAAAAGTACTAGAAGCGCATACGCAGCGTAGAGGTCAACAACGGATTGGTAGAACGAGACATATCAAACGCAGAGTGAGACAGCTACAAGTTCATCAACGGAGCTGCGTCAGTGACCGCGCGCCGCTACTACGCCCTGTGGTGCGAATGAGCCCGATATACACCCTCGTATCTTCCATCTCGTGAGGCTCGTCGCATCGTGCGTCGTGAGTACTTCATTCAGTAACTATCCTAACGAGTTATTTACAAACAAAAGATGTCAATTCAACGAACGCCGCCACAGGCAACATACTGCCCGGATCTTACTAAAACTCCTATTTCAACTTATGGATCTGACTCTCAATTGCATTTATCTACGCAAGACCCTGTAATAGTTAATATTCCGGAACTTAACGTTACTCGTAGATTGAAACGTCGACTTGAAGGCGACATGGATAATAATTCAAGTGAGCATATCTCTGTCTCCAGCCAATTACAGGATTTATTTACGTCATTTGAAGCAAAGCATAACGCTAAATATGAGAAGCTGATTGAGTCTGTAATGGTCATCAAAGACCAGAACAGCGAAATTCAAAGAAGTATTGATTTTTTGTCCACGAGATATGACGAAGTTTTAGAAAAAATGTCACTCTTGGAACAAAAAAATAAAGCATATGAGCTAAAAATTCTCTCTCTCGAAAGCAAAATTGAACATCTAGAGCGTAATTCACGTTCGTCGTCCATTGAAGTCAGGAATATCCCCAAACAAAGCAGTGAAAATAAATCGTCCCTCAGCTCACTGGTTAAGAAAATAGGCGAAGTGATTCAGCAACCTGTCTCTGATCGCGACATTCAGGACATCTACCGCTTAAAAACTAAAAACGAGTCGAGTAATCATATAGTAGTAAACTTCTCGTCTACACTTTGTAAGGATGGATTCATAAAGCAAAGTAGAAACTTCAACAAGATGAACAAGGATCAAAAACTCAATAATACTCACCTTAATTTACCCGGATCTCCAAATCCTATTTTTATTGACGAATCATTAACAAGTCTTGGGAGAAGACTCGCTTATCTAGCTAGACAGTTTGTCAAAGAGAACGATTACTACAGCACATGGACCTCGTACGGCAAGATATATTTAAAAAAGACACAAGATTCAAAAGTATTACGTATAGATAGTGAACAAGATTTAAAAAACTTGTCACTTAAATGACTAGTGTTGATTTTTGTTTCATTATTTCTTAATTACTCTGTTTATATTTGTACATTTACTTTTTTTACACTGTGTTTACACAAAAAATACTATACAATACACATATTACATATACCTCAAAAATATATAACAACTATTAACATTACATTACATTACATTATTTACTTCGTTATATAATTCTTTATTCACTAATAGTTTATAATATTTTCATACAACACAAACCTAGTTCAATTAATATCATCACAACACACAGTTTTCCATACCACTCCATTCCATATTTTTCACATTCATTATCAGCATATACGTATACCCTAAATTTCTTGTTCTCTGCACAACTCAGGCTTCTCATAGTATCGATTCTATACACAATTCGATAATAACTTGATAAATGACTGTGTTGACGGTTTTCAAATTGCTCAAGCATCCAACTGCGACATTGACGAGTGTTCTAAGCTATTAAACACTTCATATCCAAGTCTAAAAGTTATACATCAGAATATCCGTAGTGTTAATCGCAATTTTTCTGGACTTTCAACACTTCTTGAACGCTCTGGTACTGATTGGGATTTAGTTATAATTACGGAGTGCTGGCTGCCCCACGCTCATTACATCCCATCCATAGACGGATATAACTACGTTAACCCTTAACCGGAATCGATAATACAATCAACGTAACTGGAATCGTGGGTCTTTATAGACCCAGAAGATATAAATCCCCATAACTAATAACATGGTTATAAGTAACATAAAAATGGTTTAGAAATGTAATAAAACAACCTTTTTATATAATATAAATTAACTTTTATTTGGTAACAATATTAAACAATGTATTTTTTTTATATTTAGTCTTAGGTACCCTGTTTGAACATATTTTAGGACACCCTCACTTCTTAACGCTAATAAATATATAAAAAATTAAAAATTAAGACATCTACGTGTTTTATGGGGTTTTACGTATTTTCCCCTTATATAAAATAAAGCTTTCTTGCGAGATCCTTCAAAAACAAAAAAAATGACATCCTAATCTAAAAGTATAAAATAATTCAGTCTTAGTTACTACACTAAGCATGGCACTTGATACATAACGTTTTTTTTTCAAAATGTCTTTTGCATATGAATTTTAAACATTTATCACATTTTTGCGATTGCTTGTTATTAATCTTAGGGCCACATATATAGCATCTTCCCCGTTTTTTTGGTCCACTTTGAGCGGCAGAAGCGGAAGAAGTGTCGCTATGCGATTCTTCAACTGGTCCTAGGAAATTGTCGATTCTACTTCTCAATTCTATTGAAAATTTAGAAGACTGCTTCTTTCTTTCTGTAATTAAAGGTTGTATCAAACTTTGACCAATTTGTTTTATATACTGATTACGTTTCATGCGCTTTCCAATATTTGATGCCTTCCACAAAACGAATGCATTCGCATTTGCAATGTTCAGTATTGCACAAAAAATTACAAATGGCCATCGTTGAGTTCTTCGAGATACAGAATAATTCGCGCATTTTTGATCGAGAGCATCAACACCACCTTTCGTACTATTATAAAATTCTATTATCTCAGGCTTTCCACTACCTTCGTTGATTGTATTGTCATGGTGCATTGATGATATCATTATTACACTCTTATTTTTTTTTGGAACGTATGATGCCAATGTTTTATCTTTCACAAAACCAAATAAGGTAGATCCTATAGCCCTTTGCTTATGTGCTTGAAATTCTGGTGGAATATCTCTCTTATTTTTGCGCATCGTTCCCACGTAAGTCAAACCATTTTTGAGAAGTTTGTCAACTAACTCTACAGACGAAAACCAATTATCAGCAGTAATATTTCTGTTAGTTCCAAATAAAGGTTCCGCAAGTTGCAATACATTTTGTGTAGGAATTGAAACATTATTTCTTCGGCCAGAGTCTTCTTTGCCCGTATAAATAAAAGCATTATATAAATAGTAAGTTTTAGCGTCACAGAGGCACATAACCTTGATGCCATATTTAGCAGGCTTGGATTTCATGTAAATCCTAAACATACACCTTCCTCTAAAAGGGCAAAGCATCTCGTCAATTGTCAAATACTCAGAGCAGCTATAGTTTTTTTGACAATTCTGAATAAAATTATCGAATACTTCAGAGATTAGAGCAGCTCGATTGTTAGTTTTTCTTTCATCTCTAGAATTGACATCATCAAATCTCAAAGCAGTTAGCAAAAACAAAAAACGCTTTACACACATTGTGATTCTGAATATATCTCTGCCCGTTCCATCAGTTGCCCATAAACTTTCGATATCTTCATGACCAGACTTGAAAACACCAGATAACAGTAATAATCCAAAGAATGCTTTCATTTCTAACATACTTGTGAGATTAGTGTAGGATGCTTTTGTCTTATATTTTTCAGAATATTCTGTTATTTTTTGGTTAGTGTGAGTGCATATACCTTCAATCATTTCATCTGGTATCAGCAACTGCCATGATTCGATTGGTGACATGTTTTGTTTATCACGAGCTGGACCGATGATACCAGGTAAGTGAGTAATGATGTTGTGACTTCTTACCCTAGAGCTGCTGGGGGGATGAATGGACCACTTGTACCTATTTTTGCCTCGATAGTATGAACTGGTTGGCTGATGATCATCCTCTTCAACAATCTCGTGGTCTGATGAAGAGTCACTCGAATCTGAAGAAATTTCACGAGGCGAATTTTCATCATTGCTTATGTTCTCATCATCACATGGCTGAAAATCGCTTAAATCTTCCGGTTCCGAATCAATTTCATCTTCCAAAAGCTCTGCAATTTCCTTTTCCCCGAGATTCATCGCCATTATTGCTATAAAGTTCCTAAAACAGTACAAAATAAATCTGTAAAACAAAAATAAAAAGTCACACAACTGGCATCGTGGGTCGAAATTGACCCACGATTCCTGTTAAGGGTTAAAACTGAAATTAATCGAACCCAGAATGAAGGAGTAATTGTTTACTACAAAAATTCTTTGCGTATAACTGTACTACCATCTACCGTGCAAGAGTCTAATTGTTTGGCAATAAAAATCGACTGCAATATAATCTTACTCGCAATTTACCGACCACCAGGCTACAAAAACATTCAACCGTTTATAGAGTCTCTAGATAACCTCTTGTGTAGTATTAGATCTCCCAATATAATAATTATTGGAGATATTAATATAGACATAATGCCAAACAACAGAGACCCAAACTCCTCTATTTATTTAAATCTTCTTGCTTCGCATGGTATTTTACCGGCGCATCAGTTACCCACACACAATAAAACATGCCTAGATCACATTATGTTAAAAAGTACTCTTCCTGCTTGCTGTTATGTTGCCGAAATTTCTATAACTGATCACTATCCCCTTATATTTACACTCAACTATCGCATTAAACAAAAAACTATATTTTCTTTCAAAAAATTGAATTACTCAAGCCTAGACATAGATATGAATAATATGTGTTTTCAATCTTTATATGATACAACTGATGCCAACATAGCAACTTCCCTACTTATAACTAAATTGAATTCAGCAATAGTATCTAATACACAAATAATTAAGGTTCCTAATCGGAGACGAGTAAAAAAACCCTGGATTACGATTGGTCTTCTGAGGTGCATGAGAAACAGAGACAAATTGCACTTAAAGCATAGGAAATACCCTAATGACGAAACTATACAAATCACTTGCCATAGGTACCGAAATTTTTGTAATCTCCTAACACGTAAGATAAAATACAACTACGAACAATCATTATTGAAAACTGCAGCACAAACGAATACAAAAACTCTTTGGGATACAATAAAAAAAGTTACACACTATGATAAAAAATCGAATACAACCTTGGATCTTTTATCAAATTGTAACCCTATTTCTGCATTGAATAACATTAATTCATTCTTTGCGTCAATTGGAAAAAATCTAGCCGACAGAATAAACACCCGTATTACTCCAAATCCCCCACAGCCTACCTTCTGCCCTTCCTCATTCGCCCTAACTCCCACCTCTGAAAAGGAGGTTAGTAACCTAATACTGGGTTTAAAGAAAGCCAATACATCAGGCCGTGACAACATTTCAGGGACTTTCTTAAAACGGTACCATCACATCTTGGTGCCTCCTCTAACATACATCTATAATCAAATGTTTAGCACTGGTGTTTTTCCTGAGGCACTTAAACGCGCAGAAGTTATACCGGTCTATAAAAGTGGTGACAGAGGCTGTGTCAATAACTACAGGCCAATTTCTATTCTACCCACCATATCTAAAATAGTGGCGAGACTTTTAAATAAGCGTTTAGTTGACTTTCTCGAAACTAAGCACCTCTTGTCGCAATCCCAATTTGGTTTTAGAGCAGGCACCTCAACCAATGAGGCTGTTCATGCACTCACAAACCATATTGTAGATAAACTCGACAAAAGGAAGAAAGTTATTGCTATATTTTTAGATCTTGCTAAGGCTTTTGACACGGTCTCTGTCCCACTTCTTCTGGACAAACTTGAAAAGCTGGGTATACGCGGTGTTCAACACCAACTATTCACAGATTACTTAACCAACAGACAGCAAAGAGTGAGGGTTGGTGAATTTATTAGCGATGATTTGCCTATCGCTTTTGGCGTACCGCAGGGCAGCGTGCTTGGCCCGACGCTCTTTCTCACCTTTATAAATGACTTGTGCAATCTCCAATTATATAACGGTAAAATTGTAACTTTCGCAGATGATACCGCGTTGATTTTTCATGGCGACAATTGGCAAGACACTTTTACTAATGCTCAGTTAGGCTTTAATACCGTGTCCACATGGCTCCAGGGAAATGGGCTGACACTTAATATAGATAAGACTAAGTATATACCCTTTTCTTTAAAAAATATTCCAACAAAGACACTTAGCATCTACAAAATTATTGCTCACTCCTGCTTTCCAGACCAGCCTTGCCACTGTAACCGCCTTGAGAGTACTTCTCACATCAAATACCTCGGCGTCGTAATTGACAGTACCCTTAGTTTTAAATACCATATTGACCTTTTATCATCCCGAACTCGGAAACTAATTTTTATATTTAAAAACTTGCGTCATGTTGCTTGCTATAAAACGATAAAAATGGTGTACCTATCACTATGTCAGTCGATATTGTCGTATTGTGTGTCCGTGTGGGGTGGAGCGTCCAAGGTCAATTTGCTGAAGGTGGAAAGAGCTCAAAGGGCTGTCCTTAAGGTCAGTCTTTCTCTACCCTTCTTACACCCTACAAGGGATCTTTATCAACTCGCCGATGTCCTGACGGGGCGCCAATTGTACATTTCTAGTGTCGTATTGAGGCAGCACTCTCTGCTAACGTATGTTCCTCAAGTGACCGAAAAGCGTCTCAAACACAGAATTCCACAAAAGTTCGGTCAACGATGGACCACAAGTTTATCGGGGATTTTTTTTGGATTTGCAAGCAATTTTCTTTATAATAAACTGAACAAAAAACTGCATATACACGGTCTCACTAAATATTGTTGTAAGAAAGTCACAACGACAACAACATCGTGGTTAAAAACTCTTAGCTATGACGATACCGAAAATTTATTACACATTCTCTCCTAATATACACACACTCACACACACACTCACACAAACACACACACGCACACAAACACACACACACCCTAAGTTATACACACTTGCATGCTATTTTTTTATTATATCATTTATTTTATTATATCATTTATTCCCCTCACGTATAATATGCACCTCATTACTTTTTCGACACCTACATCATCATGACACATATCCAGAGTAAGGAGAGGCTGGTAATCTGTCATACAGGTTTCTACCTAGTGCAGATACCAGTCTCTCACACAGATTCACCCTATGTCATGTAAATCTACTTTTAAGTTTTATCATTATTGTAATTTCTGTGTGAGAGAGAATAAATAAAGATTATTATTATATTATTATTATTATTATTATTATAGTCTCTTTGTATCGGGTTATTGGGTTATGAACACAAGTCTTCGACAACTTGAGCTGAGTAGCAATCGCACGTTCAGATTTGCTTTCGTTGTGTAAAGCAATGATGACAGCACGAGTTTCACCGCTAATTTGGCGTACTTTTCCCATAATGAGATGTCTTCACTGTAAGAACGACGAGCTCGGACTAACCAAGATTAAGAAATATTTACTCCATGGAAACTCAGGTGTTCAGTGTTTTAGGAAGTTAAAATTTCCTAAAATTCTGTTAACACAAAACAAAGCCCAAATAATGAATAATAGTCAGGTAACAATAATATTACAATGACTTTAGCGCGCGGTCCGCACGCGGTGCCCATTGATGTTTCTAGACAAAAGACCTTTGTACGATGATTACATAAAAATAAATAGAAATAATGACTTCGAAAAATAGTTAAATATCCATTGTATATGCAGGTGTGCAAATTAATTGTTTATCATATGTATTTTTAACAAATTTTATTGTGAAACAATATTTTAACTTGTGGTCTCAAACTTTTGGCCGGTAGGGTACATGGCAATAAAACACTTTCGTAAACTGTTCGAAGGACGTCAAATCACTGTGTACACCGATCATAAGCCGTTAACTTACGCATTTTCTAAATTAGGTAAAGATTCTGACGAAACACCTCGCAGAATAAGACATTTAATGTACATAAGCGAATTTACTACCAACATATGTCACATAAGCGGACATAGCAACACGGTAGCCGATACACTGTCACGCCTCGACACAGTTTATTGTCCCACGATTCTCGACTTCGATAGAATCGCTGAGTTGCAACAAACGGACGACTACGTGCAACGGGCACAGTCTAGCGCAAATAATAACACTTTTAAGAAATTATATGTACCTACTTGTAATAAATCCATCTACTGTGACGTAACCACAGAAACCGCGCGATTATATATACCAAAAGAATTTAGGCGTATTGCATTCGATAGTATACACAACCTTTGTCACCCAGGAATACGCGCTACACGAAAATTAGTTAGTAAAAAATTATAAAATAATTTTATTTTTAAATTATAAAATGAATATCGATGTTAATAATTGGTCTAAAACGTGCCTTAAATGTCAAAGAGCAAAAATTGATCGCCATACTTTTTCTAACCTAAGTCAATTTCCACAAGCTAACCGTTTTGAACATATCCATATTGATTTAATCGGCCCATTACCGATATCTCAAGATGGGTACAGGTATTGTTTAACGATCATAGACCGATGTACACGCTGGCCCGAAGCGTTTCCGATCAAAAATATTGATGCAGAGACAGTCGCAAATACATTATACACCAACTGGATATGCCGTTACGGCTGCCCGATTAGGCTCACGAGCGACCAAGGTCGCCAATTCGAAAGCAACCTTTTTCAGCAGCTCATGAAACTTTTAGGCATTAATAGGATACGCACTACAGCATATCACCCTCAGGCTAATGGGGCTGTGGAACGTTGGCATAGAACGTTAAAAGCCGCCCTTATGGCCCGTTTAAGTGACAAATCATGGGTTCAAGAATTGCCCACAGTTCTATTAGGTCTGCGCGCGGCATGTCGTAGTGATACTGGTGTATCAGCCGCAGAATTGACATTTGGACGAACATTGCGTCTCCCTGGTGACTTCTATGACACCACACAGGTAAGTTCGGTAGAGCCATGTAGTTTAGTACAGCAAATAAGGCAAAATATACAGAACCTTAGGCCGATACCAGAACCACATCGTAACTCTCGTTCATGTTTCGTACACCCAGATTTACTTAAAACCGATTTTGTTTTTGTTCGTGACGATACAGTGCGTAAATCTTTGAAACCCCCTTACGATGGTCCATACCGCATTTTACATAGAGGATCCAAGATTTACACTCTTCAGTTACCCGGTAGACAAGTTAATGTATCTATTGATAGGCTAAAACCAGCATATGTTCTATGTGAAAACACAGATGGTTCAAACCAGGCAAACTGTTCGAATGATTCAAATATGTCAAACATTGTAACAAATAATCAAACGGGAATCGAACCCGCACCCGTTACATATCATACCACACACACTGGACGTGTGATAAAACCGCCGGTCAGGTTTTTATAGTTTAAGCGCACAGTCCAAGCGAATGTGATGCTAGGCGATGCGATATAATCTGCATTCAAATAACATAAGTAAAATAAACGTAGGATAACCTCGCATCGCATTCACTGTGACATTAGTATTATGAATATTGTAAGTAGGTTAAGAATAAGCATTATTTTCTTTCGTTTTACATCATTTACAAAAGATTTTATTCATTTATATACACTCTTAGTTTAACACAATGGGTAAAAGTTACAGTAAGCAGGAAGAAATTGTAATTGCACAAAATGGTGCAAACAATGCAAGCAATAGCTCGTTGGAACAACAGATAGAAAAGTATTCAATTATTCTAACAATTCTTATCATAATGTTATTGCTGATTGTTTCCTGTATAATGTTATGTGTGTATAATGGATTAAAGAAATGGACTAGAAAAGAAGTGATTTCCGCCATTTCCTTAAACCAGAATGACAAAGTTGGTCAACAAACTACGACTGCATATGCTTGATGCCGAAACATACGTATGTATCTATAAAACTATACTTTAATTTATAATAATAATAATAATAATAATAATCATTTTATTTGCACAGAAAGTAGGTACATGAAATATTGATGTTATAATTATTTTTGTTGTTCCCTTGTACAATCTGCCTTACGTTAGGCATGCAAACATTAAGAAGTCAAAATAAATTTAAAACGAAAAATATACTTGTCATTATAATTATTGTGTTCTTATAATGTGTTGTATTCAATTTGTTATAGGTATTATCGCTTAGGACCACCGTTGTCCTAACACGTGCAATTGTTCCCAGTGAAAGTTGACACTTCGCCGTCCCCGGAGAATAAAATGATAACTACAAAAATGCAACTTTACAGGAAAAATAAAAAACAGGTTTTCGTCGATTGCTCCTTAAATACTGGACGTATACAAATGAGTGTAAGCTTTTAAAGAAGGTTATTTTTTGTTTGTTCTAAATGTTTTAGTGAAATAAGCCTAAGTGTAAAAATAGAGATATTATTTCAAAAATAAAAGGTTAGTCAAAATTAATCATCATCTAAGTTGTATAACGTCGATTATCATTTTATTCTTCGTACAGCCTGACCAGAGTCAAATATTGTACTCTTCACTTAGGTATCATTTTATTCAATAAGGTGTTATGGAGCAAGTGATACTGATAATACTTGAATATCTTCTTATTCTCGTAAATATTGTCAAAATGAAACTGATAAGGACTTTGAATTGTGCTTCCTAATGAAACAATGACATGGTAATCAACATTAATTTATTTCAAAATAATAGTAAAAAAACAACAGTATTTTCTTAATTTACTCTTATTAGTCTTTTGGAATTGGTATTAATTAAAATTAGCCTTATGATCACATAGTTTGTTAATTAGATAATAATATAGTTCTAAAAAAATATTATATAATATAATCTTTAACACAATTTGTAATCAATAAAACAGCCTCATTGTGACAATTACCACATAAAATCGGTATCTTATAATGAATTTTCAAAAATAAAATATGGTTTGGTGCTTAGTCTTCTTCATTGTCGTTATTGCTTCCAGAACAGCTACTGCCATAAATCAAGGACTCGTAAAAACCACAATAATAACTTGGAATATCTCCTGCCTTACAGAGGCTCATAAGATCATCGTATAAAGCTTTGCTGATCGGAACAGGCTCAGTATACAACGTTTGGAGTTCGGGCACATTGCTAGGACTTGGGCTTGGTATCTGTCTAGTACCCCGCTTGCTTCTTATTCTTCTGACAGGCTCTGTATTTAATTGGGAATAGTCGGAATCAAAGTTGTATTTATATTTTAAAATTGATGGACTTGAATGTGAGGCATGCACTTCCATGATTTGAGTCCATGATATTTTTTGGCTCTCCTCATTTTTTAACCAGTTCTTATTCTTTATTAAATCCTTTATATTGTAAAACTCTGTTTGCGTCATCTCTTTAACTTGATATTTTTTTCCATGAACTTTCGCGTTCGTAATAATTGTGTACATCTGATCAGGCGTGTATACAACTCTGTGTTTTAATTCCCGTTCAATGTTGGAATGCATGGAATCTCCCTCACTCTGGCCATGACCGGTTTCAAAGAATCTATGTGTAATATTCAATTGAAGCTTCTGTGCAGCAAAAATATATAGAGCAAATATAAATCTGTTTTTATTTTGTCCGCAACATCCGTCGGAGTAAAATGATATGTTCTGGATGCCTCTTTGTTTTTCATTAAGTAGAAATTGCCATAAGCAACTACCAATCTCGTTTGCACCCCTTTTAGCAATCTGACCATGCCAAACATAACAATAACCTTTACCCTGAGTAGCATCATATACAGTGAAATTATAAATGGGATACTTCCTTTTGTAGTGAAACGTTCCAACCTCAGATTGTGGGATGCTCAAAACCTTTTCCAAATCGAAGATTGCTACGGTTGTTTCTGAAGGATCAACTGATTCTTTTTCTTCTTTTTTTATTTGCCGTACCCTTTCTTTGTTTTTTTGATGTGTATCATATTTTTCTTGCAATAATTCTTGAGTTTTTGAATCAGCCTGTCGATAACGAGTACACTGAGAGCACTGATCTTTTTTTGGTTTATAAAATGAATAATTAAACTTGGTGTTGAATATTGTCTCGTATTGACGTTTAGTTGCCACAAGACCGTCGAATCTTTGTTGTTCAAACCAAGCTGTGTAAAGGCGATACATTTTGGATATATTAAGTAGTTCTGAGAGGTATTTCCTTGTAGAATCTTTTCTAACGTAATGAGACTCAACTGTGGGGAACAATTCAATGTGCTTTATGATGCTTTCTTCTGTCAAAATGGGCATTTTACGTGGCCTATTTTCATGTCGCCCTCGTTTGTCTATAAAATTTTCTTCAGGTTTGGATTTTTCTAGTGCTGTATAAACAGTTTGATGTGAAATACTTAAAGTATTAATGAAAAAGGTTTTGGACACTTGAATTTTGTTTGAATCTATTATAAAGAAGTATTTTATCGATTGAGTTCGGGTGCGTTTTCGACTAATGTATGATTTACGATATATTGCCACTGTCTCTCGTGATCTCCTATTTTATAATATTGCTGCATTATGTACTCTCTTTGCTCATGGGTTATCTTTTCACCACATTTCTTTGTGCACTTACAACTAGCTTTCAAAACTTTTTTGTCAAATATTTTCTTCGATCTGGAGCCTATATAGGATTCACCAGAATTTTTCAATTTTTTACTTCTTACATCTTGATTTTTGTTTAAATTTCGTTTACGTTTTCTTGTATTTTTTCCCTGTTGTGTCGATTCTTGAACTGTACTAAATGTTTGCATTTCGGTTTGGTCTTCTCCATCATGGTCTTCATTATGATTAAGACTCTGACGGTCCGCTATGTTGCTGTTTTGTTTTGTTTGTGTTAGATTTTGAGGACTAGGTGTTATGCTTTCATTGATAATAATCGTTTTCTCCGACAACGTACAATCTGAAATATTTTCGGGTTGTAATGTTTCATCCAAATCAAAGAGAGACGGTGCTGATGATTCTTTTTTACCTTCGCTACGAGTATATGATGTTGACGGCTGATTATCATTTTGAAACAATTCATTGAGGCATCTCTTTGATGATAGCTTTGTTTCGTACCTCGAAGATCCATCATTTTTATGTGTCGAAGTTGGTGTCAAATCCAAATTATATTTTGTGTGTACTTCAAGAGTGTCTTTCAACGTATTAGCTTCATATATGACTGAAGGGGATGCTATGAAATCTATTGTGTTTAAAACTAAAGATATGTTGGAAATAGTTGATGGTGTTCTTACTATTTTCTCGGTGGCTGTTTCTATGTAATCTGAGTTGCCTCCAATACTTGAACTTTCGCTTTGCTGTAAAATGTTCATTCTTTCTGGGCTCGGCAAATACTCAGATGCATCCGGCGAGAAATCTTCATTTATTTCATTTTCGTTTTCCTCGCAGTAAAATGCTTTTTTCGATTTTCGTAAAACATACTTATAAGTTTTAGTAATATCTGCTTCAGATATCGTAGAAGCCACGTCGTTATTTTCTCCCTGATGTTGTTCTAAAAATAAAAATAGTATGATAGTAAATTAATAACAGTATCTAGATGACGCTAAATTATTGCACTCACATTTGCGAAACTAAAATTATTTAATGACATCATATTGAAGTATAAAAATTGGCTCACGCTTCATTAAAATTGATGAATGTACAGGATAATAATAAGCAAATTAATAATAGGGGGTGAAGGGTATCGTAGGTGGCATCGTAGTTACTATAAATCCTCGAATTAATTATTGTGTAAAAAAAAAACTAAAAAAAACTATTCTTAACGGGTAAGCTCCTGGCCTGCATCTCACCTGATGGTAAGTGGAAGCGAGCTTCACCCAGAATTCTCAACCACAGAGGAACTGGCTATCTTACCTCTAACTGCCGAAACACAACAATGCTGTAAACATTGTTGTTATGGCGACAGACTTAGATAAGATGGTGGTATAGCTAGACAAGCGGACTTAGAACAAGCCCTTCCACAAACCAAACCGAGTTGAAAATGTTGCCCCCACTGGGAATCGAACCCAGGACCTCTGGGTCTGAGACAGGTAGTCTAACCACTAGACCACAGAGGCGGTTTTGTAGTAGGCATTGCGCTTATGTATTAAGTCAATAAAAAAATCTCACAGGTAGGTAGGGTATTAAAATATGAGGTGAATATAATTACGTAATTGTATTTAAACTAAAACTTAATAAATATTTTTAAATAAATTGACTAGGTACTTACTATCATTAAAATGATTTGGCTCTTCTTCAATCTGTTTAACATTATTCATAATGGCGTTTAAACGCGCGTTCCTAGTTTGTTTGTTCATTATTACTGTAGATAATTATTATTATTAAGCTATTACACTTCACTTAGAAAAATAATATCAAAAAACTTAGCACTACAATGTTTACGCAATGACGCATAGAAGCACACTGAACAATTTATCACAATGTAAATAAACATTACAATTACGCGGGAATCCCCGGCTAATTTGTATCTGCCGTTGCAATCGCGTTTGCGTGAAATCTAAGTGAGCGAAGAGGATGACAATATGTCTTACTGTTTACAACCACAACATTCATATTACTAACACATCTTATACAAAGCCACTGGATGGTTTTGAACGAGAATAAAATGATAACTGCATTTATCATTATCTAGTCGAATATTTTTTTACGAGAACATAATTCTATGACTGTTTGTCATACTAACAAGTGCGAATACATTTTGATAAAATAATATTAACACTTTATTCTCGTAATTTAAGACTTGGTTTAAAACTTTGAATACTATTGTATTATTTTGTAACTTCGTAAATAACTATATAAAAATTAGGAAAAAAATTGAGCGGGTGTATTAGCAAACACAGATCCCAAAAATGACATAACACTAAAACTAAGATAATGGTAGTTATCATTTTATTCTCCGGGGACGGCGACTTGTATTATATTCGGTATAGAATTACATTCTGAACATTATTGTTTTATCTTTTGTTTTTAAATGTGTATCAACTTGTTAGTAATTCTGCATAACAAACCAATGTATTTAACATTAAACTAATGTACCTATTTAAGAGTTATTGTATTTTTTTTTTCAAAAGGGGAGGAATGTTGTAGTGGTTACAACTACAAATAAAGATGTATGCAAACGAATATTGTCTGTGTATGCTTAAGCTATATTAATGATGTACAACTGTATTCACGAGTTCACTCACTCGCTCGCCATCCTAGTGCGAACACAATAAACGTGTCATCAGTCAATCAGTGTTTCATTTAATATCCTACGGACGACAGAACCTTATAGTATGAATATACTACAGATTCACGATTTACCGCACTTCGATACTTCTATCGAAAGTTATGAGATTCATTCTTACAATCCTTACAACAACTGCTTTAGAGAAAACGATGAAATCAGAATACCCATCCATCAGCAAGACATATACGTGTTACCATCAGCCAGTTCAGTATACATCGAGGGTCATGCAAAGCTGTTCGGGAAAGATGGAAAACCGATTGAGAAAGCTGTTAAATTTACTAATAACCCTGTTCTGTTCTTGTTTCAAGATATCAGATACGAAATAAATGGCATTGAAATAGATCGCATCAAAAATTCGGGTATAACGACAACCGTAAAGTCATATGTTTCATTAAATGAAGCTGAAAATAAAGTTGCAGCCTTATGGGGTTGGAACTTAAACGGATTTCTAAGTGATGGTCACTTTAGCGCTGTTATACCATTAAATAAGATATTAGGTTTTGCAGAGGATTATAATAAGATTGTGATAAATTGTAAACATGAACTTATATTAAACAGAAGTAACTCTAATTTTAACAGCGTTACACTGACAGATGATATTTCTCACTTCCAAATAAATCTTAATAGAGTACAGTGGAGAGTACCGCACATAAAAGTATCAGATCGAGAACGTCTAACACTTATAAAACATTTAGAAAAAGATAGACCTGTTCAAATGGCATTTAGAAATTGGGATTTGTATGAGTACCCATTACTACCTAAAACAACAAAGCATTCATGGTCAGTTAAAACTGCATCACAATTGGAAAAGCCTAGATATGTTATTTTCTGTTTACAAAGTAATAGAAAAAGTAATAAAATAAAAGATAGTTCTCTCTTCGATCACTGTAAAGTAACAAACGTAATGCTCTTTTTGAATTCACAATATTATCCATATGAGCCATTAGGTTTAAATTTTCCTGAAAACAAATACAGTATATTATACGAAATGTATGTGAAATTTCGTCAGTCGTATTACAACTGTCCAACGGATCCCTTACTTAATCTAAAGGACTTTAAAGATAAGGCTCCTCTGTTCATCATAGATTGTTCAAGGCAAAACGATACCCTAAAAACAGGTCCAGTAGACGTTCGTTTGGAAATAGAATGTTCAGAGCCAATACCAGATAACACTACTGCATATTGTTTGATTATAAACGATCGGCTTGTGGAATATAAGCCTCTGAGCAACATAGTGCGTCGATTATCATGACTGTCATTGTAGACGTCCAAGGCTTTAAAACGGAAACAAATGAATTTGTGCTAAAAGAAATTGCTATATTGTGTAGTGACAAATTGCAAGTGTTTTTAATTAAGCCACCATTTCCATTTTACGATTTGACAAAACAAGAAAGACGTCAAGTTGCATGGATTGAATGTAACAGGAAGATATATTGGGGTGAAGGATTTATACCATATTCAAATTATAAGTGTTTAATTTTTGATTTTTTAAAAGATAAATGTATTTATATTAAAGGCTGTGAAAAAGTGTTATGGTTGAAAAATATTTTAAATAATAATAATAGTAATGTGATCAATTTAGAAGATAAAGGCTGTCCTAGTTTTCTAAGTCTGTATGATCGATATAAATATTCTGAAGGTTTGTATAGTTGTATTTATCATAACTCCATATGTGCTTTGAAAAATGTTTTGTGTTTAAAAATATGGTGCTCTGATAATAAACTTTTTGTATAACATGTTTTTTTTTCATTTTTACTCCTTAAATATCCCTTCCTTCCAACTTATCTTTGCAAAATTATTTATAAATTGGTTATATCAGTTATAAGATTTTATTACACTCTCATAATTGTAATAATATAGACCATATAAATACCTGCATAAAATAATTCAGAGAAATACTATTGCTTTAATTATAATTCTAAATCTAATTGGTTTTAAAATGAATGAAGTAGACAAAGAATCTTTGTCCAACAAAAAGTATGAACAGAATGAAAAGGATGTTTTATTAGACCTTGAACAACAGATAAACATTCTAAAAGAAAAGAAAGAACCAAGAATAGCTGATTTTTTTAAGATTAGGCGACTGCAGGATCAGCTAATACAGCTGCTTCAGGAGAAAATTATCAAGCTTAATAGCCAACGACAAAGAAAAACTGGACAAATCTGTGCCGCAAAACATGAAGTTGTACAGTGTGCAGACAATGAACTACTCGTTTTGTTAATTATTAAAATCAATCTCTGTCAAAATTTGTTAGAATTGATATATTAGGTGCTCCATTGTTACTACGCTATCAGTATTACGATGCATCGATGAATGAAATAATATTAAATTTCTAATGCCAACCGCTCGAATCACAACTTTACATCAGTTAGCCTGGCCACAGAATTGCTAAAACCGCCTTATAAGCTGACAGTCGTGGGTACATTGCGAAGCAATAAACGTGAGATCCCGAAAGAAATGCAGAACAACAAAAATAGACAAGTAGGCACTTCGATGTTCGGTTTTGACAGAAATATGACTTTAGTCTCATACAAACCGAAATCAAATAAAGTCGTATACCTTTTATCTACGACTCATGACCAACCTGCAATTAGCAACAGCTCAAAAAAACCGGAAATAATTGAATTTTACAATTCAACAAAAGGAGCCGTCGATACAGTGGACCAGATGTGCTCAATTATGAGCACAAGCCGTAAAACCAACCGATGGCCGCTGTGCTTGTTTTACGGTATACTAAACATATCAATAATTAATGCCTATGTCCTGCACGTATCAAACGAGATCCGTAATAATAAAAAACCTAGAAAAAGAAGGGATTTTGCCTTAGCGATTGCAGATGAACTTATGGTACCTTGGCTTCGTGAGCGATATAACACTGTGAATTTGCAGCGTAATTTGAAGCAAATTATCGTCGAAATTCTAAAAATTGATGTTTCTGACGAACAGTCCAGTCAAGAGCAACCAAGAAACCGAAAAATTTTTATTGCCCAGCAAAAAAACGTCGCATGACCAAATACTTTTGCAAGGGCTGCAAGAGGGCTATTTGTGGCGAACATACAGTTTCTATGTGTAATTCCTGCACTGATTAGGATATTTCAATTTTTTTATTATTATATGATTCTGTATAAGCTTGATTACTGTGAACTTTAATTTGATTTAAGAAAAATAAACAGATTTTTAAAAGTAATGTTTTTTTTTCGTAGTCTCAGAGACGAAAGGTTAGTTACAGCGTTACTCAAAAATAAGGTTAGTGAGCTAGGGTTAAGTATATTTTATTTTATATGTTTAGACACTAGGCGCCGGCGTAACCAAATTGGATTTCGCAGAATACCAGTGTTGCGATTTTACAATCGCAACGTACGCTGAGCGATGTCCAAATTTTGGCACTGATGGGACACACATTTTTGCATTGTTTCAATTTGTGTTGAACTATAATTTTAATACTTTGTAACGCGCCGAGCAAGACGACGTAACAACACTACTCCCGCGTCGTCCGACACATCGCGCGCAGCCCCACCGCAGCGCCCCCGCCGCGTCCGCAACATCTATAAAAGCTAGCGCAGCCGCTAGGAGCGCCAGACTCAGGGACGGCACGCTCCGGTTGTACGCTCTGCATCGACTTAGGTCGGTCAAGCCTACTCCGCTTCTTGTCGTGTTTGAGACTCCAGTCGGGTATTGTAAGTATGGTGTGTTGGTATCGCTAGCGGTCCTCACAACATATTTGCAGTATACGACACCCGTAGGGTTAACATAGCTAGCCGTTATACTAGATCGTTTTTTCCTAAGATATTTATTGTTATTTTGTTAGTAAGATCATCATCTTATTGTTTATGTAACTTTTTTGCAAACCAAATAAAAATCTTTGTTTATTTGCTGATTGTGAGTTTGGTATTATTTCACCCAAAAAACCCCTTACAATTGGCGGCCCAACTTAGGGGCTTTCTATGTTAGTTTAATAATATTAAGATTTTTTTTTATCTACCCACCTTAGATATATATTTTTTTTATTAGTTTTAGTTTAGTACGTTTATTTTGTTTGGGGTACCTTTATAGCTTTTAGTCTTTTCTTTATTACCTTTCCCTTGCTAGGCCGCCTTAGGGATAGGCAGATTTTACTTTGATAGCATATTTTTTTTTTCTTTTTCAAAGATTGAGCTTTATAATATTTTACCTAGGCGTAGTCGTAGGAATATAAGAAATATGACAAACATCAGCTTCTCTGATGATCAGTTCCGTGAACTCCTGAAGACCTTAGCCAGTCGAGACAGTTCTCAAGTTACTCAAAAGTCAGGCAGTTTCGCAGCATGCACCGCTCGCTACGACGGTTCTCGCAATACCGCGTTAGTCGAAGCATTTTTATCAACTGTCTGCACTTATAAAAAAATTGAGGCGATTAATGATGACAACGCCATAGAAGGGCTAACATTGTTGCTGGTCGGCGATGCATCTACCTGGTGGTTAGGTGTAAAAGAGAGTATTCACGATTGGAATGAGGCCGTATCCTTATTAAGGACGACGTTTGCACCAAAGAGGCCAGCATATGTAATCTACAATGAGATTGTGTGTGATAAGCAGAAGAGTCCCGCAAGCACCGAATTGTTTGTTGCCAAGAAACGAGCTCTCATGGCAGAGTTGCCGAAACCTTATCTTACTCCATCACAAGGACTGGACCTCCTGTATACATCTCTACACATACAAATAAGGGACAGGATACCTAGGGATTCTGTTACAACTTTTGATGAGTTCTTGACAAAAGTTCGTCAAATTGAAGAAGCTGTCGCTGCAAGATCAGGAGTCGATACACCCACCACTCCCGCAGGCAAACGATCACGGTGTACCTTTTGCCGTGCATTTGGCCACAATGAAGAGGACTGCCGCAAAAAATCAGCTATAAAAGACAGGACCAAAGCTGTAAATACAACAACAGCGACTCCAACAAGGCCCACACCAACGCCGAGTCATAAGATTACCTGTTATGGTTGCGGGGAGCCCGGCGTTGTTAGAAGTAAATGTTTTAAGTGCAACAAGGCTAAAGTTGGCACAGTGGAGGTTGGATTTTACTCACTCAGTACAGCCGTAGCTGAGGCGTCGCGACTTAGGCCAACAGTCAAGATATCCATCGTTGGTGTCGTTGGTCAAGCTCATGTTGACTCCGGAGCAAAGATGAGTGTGGCATCAACTTCACTATATAGAGTTTTAAAGATCAAAGGAGTTGAATTCAAAGTCAAAAATGCAACGGTTACCCTTGCGGATGGCTTACGACGGAGACAACCAGTTAAGACGGCTGTAGTACCAGTCACATTGTGTGGTCGGACAATCCCCACAAGTTTTATCGTGTTGCCAGAATCCCACGATAACCGAACGCTCCTAGGAGTAGATTTCATCCAAGACGCGGGTATAGTGCTTAACCTACCGCAGTTGTTGTTCCACTTTTTGGATGAGCCCGGCAAGAAATATGAGCTCTATAATGAGGAGGTATGTGATGCATCCGTCTCCACGGTACAAATGGAACCTGAGGAAACCGAAGCAGTGTTTTCTAGGTTAGCTAAAATGACTTCTTTGGAGCCAATGATCAACCCGATGTTCATGACTCCGTCTCCTAGTTCACAGATGATCAATAAAAATGACACGACTGTATCGTACGGACCACCCCCATTGATTGAGTTCCAGACGCCACCAGCCTCGCCTTCACGAGGGGAACCCATGCTCACAGGCTACTCTCCGAGGTTTGTCGGAACCCTGTTTCAAGATGCGCAAGCAGCTGTGGGTAACGCTGAAGTAGCCCTCTCGCCACACAGCAAGCAATTGTTTGGCCCAAATATTGATATTGCTATGATCGGGGTTACAATGGCTGAAGAGGTTAAACAAATAATAATATACTGGAATATCATGCTACAGTGTTTAATAATAATGGAAAACCAGCCAGCCTAGTGGAGCATAACATAGAAACAGAAAACCACAAACCAATTGCGGTACCTCCATACCGTATGTCTCCACAGCGTAAAGAAATATTACGAGAAGAGGTTAACCAAATGCTGAAGGAAGGCATTATCATGCCATCGAAATCTCCATGGGCAGCACCTGTCGTAATGGTCCCCAAGAAGAATGGCGACATAAGGGTCTGTATAGATTACTGCCAGTTAAATAAAGTAACTGTAGCTGATGCGTATCCCTTACACAGAATAGACGATTTGCTACACGAAGCGAAACCAACGCCTTACATGTCATCCCTAGATCTTAGAGCAGGATACTGGCTAATCAAGGTACGTGATGAGGATCAAGAGAAAACGGCTTTCGTAACGCTCCGGCAACGTTCCAGCGCTTTATTGACAGATTGAAGTTGCAACTAGATGGGGTAAAGCTGCTCGCATATTTGGATGATCTCATTCTGTTTTCTCCCTCATTTGAACGGCACCTTCAAGACCTGGATAAGGTTTTCCATCTGTTGCAGGAAAATAATGTTGTTGTCAACAAGCAAAAGTGTCGATTTTGCGAGGAAAAGATTCCCTATCTAGGACATATAATCACGAAGACCGGATTATGTACAGATCCTACAAAAATATCGGCTATACTAGATTTACCTGCGCCGAAGAATGTTAAACAGGTACAATCATTCCTTCAGACTTGTTCCTGGTACCGTCGGTTTGTACCAAATTTTGCAAAAATTACGGAACCACTGTCCCGTTTGACGAAAAAGAACACAAGTTGGGAATGGGGATCTAATCAAGAAGATGCCTTCAATGAACTCAAGCGATGCCTAACCAGTGCACCAATCCTACGTCAAGCAGATATGAGTAAACCATACATAATCAAAACGGACGCTAGTGATTACGCCATCGGTGCTGTTTTGGTGCAGGGGGAGGGTACAGATGAGCATCCCGTGGAATATGCAAGCCGTTTATTGACTAAGGCAGAAAGGAATTATTCTACTACGGAAAGAGAGGCATTAGCCGTCATATGGGCTGTATCAAAGTTTAGAGGCTACGTCGAAGGTTCTTCTGCAGTAATCGCTACCGACCACCAAGCATTAAAGTGGCTGATGTCCATTAAAACTCCTACGGGTCGACTTGCCAGATGGGCATTACAACTTCAACCCTATAATATATCGGTCGAGTATATCCCAGGTAAAACAAACGTAGTTGCTGATGCCCTTTCAAGACCTCCGTGCACCGAGCTACAGGAAAATCATGGAATATGTATCGTGTCCATAAATATGCCACGCCGTTCTGCAGCCGAGATACGAAAAGAACAATTGAAAGATAGCTACTTAGAGACTATCATTACTGCACTGGAGAAACCCGTTCGAGATGAAAATGCTGTGTACTGGTCAGGAAAAGGATACATCATGAACAGTGGAATGCTTCATCGCTATATACAAGATAGCGACAACGATAGTGCTCAATTGGTCATACCTCAGCATGAAACCAGTACCATACTTACGCAATATCACGATGATCCCTCTGCTGGTCATTATAGAGCTGATAAAACCTTTCAACGGATAGCTAGTAGATATTATTGGAAGGGAATGCGAAAGGAAATTAAAAACTACGTCAAGGATTGTATCAAATGCCAACGTTATAAACCTAGTAATCTGAAGCCAGCAGGGCTATTACAGACTACTGTAATGAATCAAAGGTTTGAAATAATAGCATTTGACTTATTTGGGCCCCTCCCTCCAACGACAGATAATAAAACCTGGATCTTCATCGTAGAAGATGTCGCTACACGATGGATTGAATTATTCGCCTTAGAACAAGCTACAGCAGAAGCTTGTGCGACCATTCTCCTGAACGAAGTTTTTTTGCGTTATGGGGTCCCTCGAAGATTAGTAAGCGACAACGGAACGCAATTTGTTAGCTCAGTAATGCAGAAGCTTGCTTACTGTCTCGATGTTCAACATGCATTTACGCCTGTCTACCACCCAGAAGCAAACCCAGTGGAAAGAAAGAACCGAGACCTAAAAACACAGCTCGCTATTTTAGAGGACGGCGATCATCGCTCCTGGGCAGAGTGACTGCCAAGCATCAGATATGCTATGAATTCGTCAAACTGCCTTAGCACAGGGTACACTCCAGCATATCTCACATTTGGCAGAGAATTAAGGACGTATGATGATGTCAAACACGATCTTCGACAGATAGTTTCATCAGAAAATTTTATACCCGAAATAACCCCTAAACTTATTTTACTAGCAGATACAATGAAGAGAGCCAGGGAAGTGCAAGAAAGTAAGGAAGAAGCAAGAAAGAAGTCGACGGATGAGCATCGACGTCCTGCTCCTGCCTATCAACCGGGTGACCACGTCTTGGTCGCGGCCAATGTCCTGAGCAACGCAGCGCGCTACCACACGGCAAAGCTGGCACCACGTCGTGACGGGCCGTACATCATCCTGCGACGGCACGGGCCATGCTCTTACGAAGTGGCACATCCGTCAGAACCAGAAAGCGGCTTGGGTATTTATCATTCCTCTGCGCTGAGCCCATATCAGGGCTCATCTTTAAATTTACCTAACCCTGAAAGACCCTTGCGCAGACGTGGCAGACCAAAGAAGCAGGCAGACACCGGAACAGCAACTGGTCTCCTCGCCGGGACGTCTTCAGGACCAGAGGGGGAGACTGTAACGCGCCGAGCAAGACGACGTAACAACACTACTCCCGCGTCGTCCGACACATCGCGCGCAGCCCCACCGCAGCGCCCCCGCCGCGTCCGCAACACCTATAAAAGCTAGCGCAGCCGCTAGGAGCGCCAGACTCAGGGACGGCACGCTCCGGTTGTACGCTCTGCATCGACTTAGGTCGGTCAAGCCTACTCCGCTTCTTGTCGTGTTTGAGACTCCAGTCGGGTATTGTAGGTATGGTGTGTTGGTATCGCTAGCGGTCCTCACAACATATCTGCAGTATACGACACCCGTAGGGTTAACATAGCTAGCCGTTATACTAGATCGTTTTTTCCTAAGATATTTATTGTTATTTTGTTAGTAAGATCATACTTATTGTTTATGTAACTTTTTTGCAAACCAAATAAAAATCTTTGTTTATTTGCTGATTGTGAGTTTGGTATTATTTCACACAAAAAAACCCCTTACAACTTTTATTTTATTATTGTTTGTATCGCTGCACACTGACAATTTGACGTGACCTTGACCTGAATGGAGGCAGTTTCCGTTTGGTTAAGCGGAAGGTGTGGTGTTGCCAGTGAGCAGTTTTTAATTTATAGTGTATATATATTTTTTTCTTTTTCTTTTTTTTTTATTATTGTTTTATTTTATTTTTATTTTATATACTTTTGGTTTTTATTCTTCGGTTTTTTTTTTTTTTTTGATTTCTTCGTGTTTTGCGTGTGTCCTTGTGTGCCAAAATAAATATTTTTTCTTTCTTTCTTTCTTTCTATTACTACAAAAACACCACAAAATAAATTGATGATTTTACCCTTGACCTAAAGTATTTAAATAGGACTATTGAGTTTCCAATTTTCGTTCGTATAATCGCATCCGTTCCAGGACAGTTAGCGATAGTTCGGCGCCATTGTAATATGGGCATTCTGCTTTGAGCCCGAAACAGGAGCAGAAAATATAGTTGAATCTAATGAGCCGAACTTAGGTGCTGCTTTAAATGTTGTGGTCCGACTTTCGCGAGAAATTCCACGACATCAGAATTACAGAGTGTATTTTGATAATTATTTCACGTCTTTGTCACTTCTGGAATATCTGGCGAAACTAGGTATTCTCAGTCTAGGAACCATACGGCGTAATTGTGTGCCTGACTGAAAACTGCCCACTGACAAAGTGATATCAAAAAAAGAACGTGGGTACTCTATCGAATATGTTGGCAGTGTTGAAGGTACGAAAATATCTACAGTTGCCTGGAAAGATAATAAAGTTGTCACACTTGCTTCGAGTTTTGTGGGTGAACTACCTAAAACTCAAGTCTCCAGATATGATAAGGTCAACAAGAGGTATATGAACATTGACCGACCAAACATCGTGGGGGAATACAACCGTCACATGGGCGGTGTTGATTTGATCGACAGTATTATGGGCAGGTATAAGATAAAATTGCGAAGCAAGAGATGGCAAGTTCGCATGTTTTACCATTTCTTAGACCTTACAATGTCCAATGCCTGGTTATTATATAAAAGAGTACGCAAGATCAACAACGCTCAAAATACGCAGCTATCGTCAGCTGATTTTCGAGAGGAGATTGCTACAGTGTTGTGCAAGTTGGATGCCAAAGCCCAAACAACTCGTAGAAGTATTGAACCAGAAATGAACGGTGAAGCGGTTTTACATAAATGAGCGCCTCACCAAACGCAACCGACTGTTATTTCGGCAAGCAAGAGACGCGGGGCGGCTTTCTGGTTGGCAGTTTATTTGGTCACGCCGTGGAAGGATTCTTGCCAGGAATAAGCAGGGCGACAATGCCTGTCTCATTTCATGTGAGGCCGATATACAGCGCGTATTTGGAACGGGACCTGAAGCAAGAAACAATCAGTAGCCTTAGCTTTAGTTTATTTGTTATTGTAACAGGCATTGCACGTCTCGATATTGCTGTTGGAAGCACCTGTCTTACATACTATTTTTATAGCTGTATTTATTTTGCTGGGGTGCCGCTATTCTACTATTTACACATCTTGTTATCGTTTAGTACACTAATTTACATGTTATCAATCATACCTCTACAGAGCACACGCACACTAGATAGATCACCATACCGCACACAACATACGACATTGTACTTGTATAGCATCGTACTTTTTGGAACGGCCTTTCTACAGAGATTACATAGGATAAATCTTACTTATACACGACAAGTCTGGACACTATTAGTAAAAATCAGCGTATTTAATTTTTGTAAAATGAGTAATAAAAAAAATATTACGTATACATAAATGTTAGGCGGTAAGTTTTTGAAGTTAGGTTTATTTAATGCGGGTTCTTTAGCTACTGGCCATGACGAGTTCCTATTAACTATGAATAAACATTCTGCTGATATAATAGCAATTAATGAAACATGGCTACGACCGGGTGAAGATGGGCGAGCCCCGTCTGTTCCAAATTATCGCCTTAAGCATGTTCCACGACCCGCAACTGTGCGCGCTGGGCGCGGCGGAGGAGTCGCATTCTATATTAGAACTGGTATAGCAGCAAGAATCAAGCCACATCCTGAATACCCTGACATCGAACAACTTTGGATGACTATGAACATAAGGAGCAAACGACTTCTCATAGGCACCGCGTACCGACCACCGTGGCTTGACTTGGACAGATTTTTAGATGCATTGACAGACAGCTTGAACGCTCTTGCCCCCTATGACTATGTGATATTATTAGGTGACTTTAACGTGAATCTATTGCATGAGAACGACTCTAAATCAAAACGACTGAAAGAGTTTCTGAATTATTGTAGCCTGGACCAAGTTGTAAATGGACCAACACACTTTCTAAATGAAAGTTGCTCCTTGATTGATATTATTTGTACTGATGCCAGGTACAGAAATATATCTATTGATTGTAATAGCGAACTAGGACATCATTCATTCGTAACTTGTGAACTTATCTTTAGGAAGGATCGTCCAGCTAAGAGATTGGTAATATATCGTCCACTCAGGGATATAGTATTTGACAATTTTGAGAGCGATCTGCAGTCCATACCATGGGAATACATATGCAATGTGCAATGTGTGACCACAATGGTATCATTGTTGAGCAACTACCTGCTAGACTTGTTTAATGCGCACGCCCCAATAAAGCAGAGGTCGTTTAAATGCTTACCTACGCCTTGGATAACTGACGTCATAAAATTAATGTGTAGGATCCGCGACGAGGCAAGGGATAGATACCGTTGCTCCAAGTCACTAAGCCACAAAGAATACTACCTCCAGCTAAAGCACCAGGTGGTTACAGCACTGCACAATGAAAAGAAAGCATATTTTACTAAGCATATAAACGAAAATCTCAGCAACAGCAGGGCCTTATGGAAAAACCTAAAACAGCATGTATACCCAACAACTCTAGATAATATGCTGCCTCAACAACTGAGTGATCCCGATGTCATTAATAACGCCTTTTTGGATGTGCCTGGGGGCCGACCAGCAACTATATCAGAATTAACATACTTTGAGTTTCACAGACATGGGACTTCTACCTTCTCCCTAAAAGTAGTTGATCAAAATACCATCCTCAAAATCATTAAAAGTATTTCAACGAATGCCAGAGGGGTTGATGGTATAAATAAAGAAATGATTGACCTTACACTGCCTTGGTCCTTGGCGACTATAACTGCAATCGTTAACAGGTCTATCATCACCAACACTTTTCCTGAGCCTTGGCTGTGTGCGATTGTTAGACCATTGCCAAAGGCCAGCAATCCTGAAAATTACAAAGATTTACGTCCAATCAGTATTCTTCCATATCTATCAAAAATCTTGGAGCGGGTGGTATATACACAAGTTTCTGATTACTTAGAGGCTAATAATATTCTGCCCGATCTCCAATCGGGATTCAGACATGGACGTGGAACTGCAACTGCTTTGGCGAATGTGGTCGGCAATATTTTGGAGGCTAGGGATCAGGGTGAAGGCACCATTGTTGCCTTGTTGGACTATTCGAGAGCTTTCGATGCCATAAACACAACATTGCTTCTGTCAAAGTTAGCCTACTACGGTTTTGACCCAAATTGTGTGAAATGGTTCAGTAGCTACCTCACTGGTAGATCGCAGTCTGTTGAGATACAGAAAGAAGATGGGTCTCTGACGTCCTCTGCTTCGCAATCCATCACAAGAGGTATTCCCCAGGGTTCTTTGTTGGGGCCTCTTTTATTCATTATTTACAGTGCAGATATTGTTGATTGCTTTAAATACTGCAAATATCACATGTACGCAGACGACATCCAACTATACATGTCCTTTAGCCCTGACGAAACCACGGCATCTGTACATAGGATGAATGAAGAGCTAGATAGAATCGTCTCGTGGTCGGAGAGTAACAGCCTAACGTTGAATCCTACAAAATCAAAGTTTATTGTTATGGGTAGCAAAACCCAAGTGCAAACTATCATCTCTGCTAAACCAGAGCTAAAGATTAAGGATAAAATTATTGATAGGGTGGAAACTGCCCGTAACCTAGGTCTAACAATTGATCCTGAACTCCGTTTTGAGGCGCACATTAGCAATGTGGTTAGAAGTTGTTTTTATAGGCTGAAGACATTGTATAGATTTAGGAGATACTTCAGTGTAATGATAAGAAAAAGATTAGTAGATAGTCTAATCCTTTCGAAATTTAACTACTGTGATATAGTATATGGCCCTTGTCTACTGTCAAGGACTGAACGTTTAATACAACGTGTACAAAATGCATGTGCCCGATTTTGTTTTGACATCCCACGTCGTAGCCATGTTATACCTTTTTTAAATGACGCTAATATGTTGAAAATGTACAACAGGCGAAAGCTTCACTTGGCTTCATTACTGTTTGGCATTGTTAAGACCTGCTCGCCTAAATACTTATATGAGAAGTTAAACTGGAGGCAGAATCACTTTGCATACCCCGCGCGTTCCATGACCAACCCGCTTTCAATACCACAGCATAGGACCACGGCATTTAGAGGTAGTTTTAAATTCGCAGCCACCAAATGCTGGAACTCATTACCACCTCCAGTAGCATCTAAAATAAGCAGGATGGGCTTTAAGAATTTATACAAGAGAATTATATTGAATACACAAAAAAGTACACAATAAATCACTGTTCAGGCATTGCCTAGTTGATCTATATTGAACTTGCAAATGTCCCAAATATAAAATAATTTTATAATCCGGTTCAAGGTATTGGAGAGCTGTTTTAGAAATTCTTACACTGATGCTTATAACCCTGCCATAAGACACTTTTTCAGTTTTGACAACTTTTATGTTTACTTAACATACTAAGATGCCAAATGGTGTAAGTTTTATGTACCAGCTTGTGCTAATATATAACATAATTATAATTTTTGATATACTTACTGAATCTGCATAATTTTTCCTATGCAATGTTTCTGTTCACTGTGCTCTGGATACATTAATAATAATCCATTAAGCTATTATTGCAGCAGTTCATATAGTTTTGTATTTTATCTGTAAAAAATGTTTGAAATACTGAATCAATGTCTGGCAGTCATAATGTATTGTACCTACTTATATTACTTGTGTTTAATGCTCAGAACAAGCAAATTAACAATTTAGGTACCTATTAGAATGTTATAAAGAACTAAGTACCTACTTGCCCATCTTAATATCAAATGAAACAGCGTTCTGTGGATGAGGATGAAACACTATTCTTTTTGTGCCTATGTATACACACATTTGTATTTTATTTATTTTGTGTACTTTATTGTTTCCGGTAATGGCAGCGATTGAGGCAATCGATGCTGTCCGATAATTGGTGATGTTTGTACTAATTGAGTCATGATTATGACATAGTATTCGGATTGAAATATTACAGATTACAAAATAATTACATAATATAAACTCTGATTGTTTGGCGTGCGGAAGGTAGTATATGTAATGTAACCGCTGTTGGCGTCTATGTACATCTCGCTCTAAGGCATTGTCGTTTGTCTCATTTCAACATTGTTAAGTATTGCTTTTCACAATTATTAACCACGGTGAAATTTATTTGGAGCGGGACTCTTACTTATTGTTATGAGCCGGACCCGAATACAGTGTCCCCACTTACCAGTATGCTTAATTGGTTGAAATATTTCTTCTTTGTGTTTATTATCCTAGATTGTTTACGATTATGCAACTTTATCATATATCGATTATGTAACGTGATCGTGCATCTGTCATTTTATGTAGCGTAAGTGTCATGTCATTAGTGTCAATGTCAGAAAGAAGGTGCGTTCATGAATGTAGCTTTGATATAAAAAGAAAAATATATCTTTGGATATTCGGTTACTGTAATGTCTGTGTGTGAATGTTCAATGTTATAATGGTATAAGTATTGCTCTCAGGGTCTTGACGTCCGTGTCTATTAAGGAGCCAGTTGAAAACCAGCGTCGGGCACATGTGCCCGGCAATATTGCTGAACTGGCCTCCTATTTTTGTACGGACGACGGGCGTGTACATTTATTATTAAGTAGTATAGTTTAATTATTTTTTTTCCTACATTGTTTATATCATGTCCTTCGTCTGTTATGAAATAAACGTCTTTATTATTATTATTATTATTATATAAATACAAGCGAAAAACGCAAGAGCCCAGCCCAATATGTCCCTCCAGTGGCTGTGCGACAGGATCAAGTTGGGCATTGGCCTATATGGGCTGAAAAGAGAATTCGCTGCAAATTACCGAATTGTGCTGGCGTATCACAAACGATTTGTGAAAAATGTGGCGTAGCCATTGCTACGCCACATTTTTCACAAATCGTAGTAGTAGCACATTTGCTATATAAGCAAAACAATTGCTTCAAAGCATTCCACACATCATAGAGTAATGTGCGATTATAAGACAATGTGACATATCTGTAACACTCCCCTTTTTCTATTTTCCTAGCTATAAGATTAAATCTATACATATAATAAAAATGTAAAGGATCGCTGTCTGTACATGGAAGATAAATGAGAAAAAATATTACAGGGGACTTTTATCAACGCAATAGAACCCAAAACAATGATTTTTGGAATTTTTGTCTGTTTGTCTGTTTGTCGGTTTGTCTGTTTGTCTGTTTGTCTGTGCGTTTGTGCACGCTAATCTCAGAAACGGCTTATCCGATTTAGATGTGGTTTTCAGTAATATATTATGGTAAGCTTCACTTAACATTTAGTGTTTGTTTCATGTCAATCAGTTCATAAATAAAAAAGTTATGCCAATTTAAAGAATCACGTCGAACTTTCTGGTGCGTTTGTGCACGCTAATCTCAGAAACAGCTTATCTAATGTAGATGTGGTTTTCAGAAATATATTGTGGTAAGCTTCACTTAACATTTAATCTTTATTTCATGTCAATCGGTTCATAAATAAAAAAGTTATGCCAATTTAAAAAATTCACGTCTAACTTACTGTACGCGTTTGTTGGCGCGGGTATATAAAGCGCGCTGAGAGCCGCGCCGCTGCCATTAGCATTCCGTTATTCGTAGCGAACGCACGTATTCTGGAGGCGCACGGCATTCGATAAAATTGAATTGAATTTTTTATTATTTACATTTTAGGGTTTGTAAATACATATTGTATGTATGTATTTGGTATAGATTAGGCATTTTTTATCTTGATTTTCTTTATTTTTATGTGTATAGATTTGGTATATGTAGGTTAGTAGGCATTTCTTATCCTGGTTTTCTTTAACTTTATGTATATAAATTTGGATTAGGTTAGTAGGCATTTCTTATCTTGTTTTTTTTTAATTTTAATTGTACAGATTTCGTATAGGTTAAGTATTTCTTATCTTGATTTTTTTAATTTTAAGTGTATAGATTTCGTATAGGTTAGGCATTTATCTTGATTTTTTTTTTATGTGCATAGATGTATAGATCTGAAAGAAACAATTTAGTCGTTTGTGATAAGTACATATTTGTTTAGTGTTTAGTTTGTTTTAGATTCATACGTGTTAATAGTTAAACTGATTAAGTTAAGTAAATATAAGTTAGATTTATGTTTGTTTTGATTTTTTTTACTCCTTAGTTTTTATGATATAAGTTAGGTTTTTCCTTGACTTTCTTTATTTTGCAAGTTTTCTGTATAAAAAGTCCTTTGAAATAAGTAGGTAAGTTTGTTAGTGTAAGTTAGTAATAAATAAAAAACGGATCTATTGCTCATTTCTTTTGTTTTCTATAATCTATCTATCTATAATAAATGAATAAGTTAGGTTAACACGTCTTAATAGTTATTAAACGGTGTAATTATCTGTAAGTAAGAATGCCTCGAAAAAGATCCAACCTCTCCCAGTACAGTAGAAATGCTAAAAGGATGAAGTTAGTACGATCACAGGAAACTGAAGAAGATCGTGAGGCGAGACTCACTTCATCTCAGGAACGTCAGGCTAGGCTTCGTGCTACAGAAACTTCGGCTCAACGAGAATCTCGATTGAGTTCACAACGTTCTCAAATGATGTCTACTCGAATTAGAGAGAGCATGGAACAGCGTGAGGCCCGTTTGTTCGCCGATCGTGAAGCTCATGCACTATCGCGTGAGTCTGAGACTTTCACCGATAGGGAAACCCGCCTGAGCTCTCAGAGTGTTCGGACAGCAAATGCCCGGTCCCAGGAGACTCCTGAAGAACGGGAAGCACGTCTCACTGCCGATCGTGAAGCTCATGCACTATCGCGTGAGTCTGAGACTTTCACCGATAGGGAAACCCGCCTGAGCTCTCAGAGGGTTCGGACAGCAAATGCCCGGTCTCAGGAGACTCCTGAAGAACGGGAAGCACGTCTCACTGCCGATCGTGAAGCTCATGCACTATCGCGTGAGTCTGAGACTTTCACCGATAGGGAAACCCGCCTGAGCTCTCAGAGGGTTCGGAAAGCAAATGCCCGGTCTCAGGAGACTCCTGAAGATCGGGAAGCACGTCTCACTGCTGATCGTGAAGCTCATGCACTATCGCGTGAGTCTGAGACTTTCACCGATAGGGAAACCCGCCTGAGCTCTCAGAGGGTTCGGACAGCAAATGCCCGGTCTCAGGAGACTCCTGAAGAACGGGAAGCACGTCTCACTGCCGATCGTGAAGCTCATGCACTATCACGCGAGTCTGAGACTTTCACCGATAGGGAAACCCGCCTGAGCTCTCAAAGAGCACGAACTTTGCAGTCTAGAGAGCTGGAAAGTAGTTCAGATCGCGAATTGCGATTAACAGCTGATCGAGAGCGACACAACAATGCCAGAATTCTTGAAAGTGAAGATGAATATCTACAAAGATTACAAACAACTAGAGAAAACTATGAGCGAATCCGTCAGAGTGACGAACATTATTTATTAGCTGAGAGAGAACGAGTAAGGGAAATACGGCATGAAGAAACTGTAGAACAACGTCAGTCACGACTAAATACCGATCGACTTCGGCATACAATCAGTAGAATGTTATCAAATTCGATAGAAGACACAGAAACTAGAGCGGAAATTGATATCCTTCCATGGGTGACCAAAGAGAAAGCAGGTTATTTGTATTCGCCCAGAATTGATTACTCTGAATTCGCATCTATAGGAGGCATGGTGATATGTTGTCAGTTTTGTCATGCTCTAAAGTGGAGAAAAGAACCAAATGGAATATGCTGTTCAGGTGGTAAAGTGCTCATTGAAAATTTCCACGAGCTCCCTGACTTTATAAAAGCTTTACTAAATGGTGAGCATCCTCAGTCTAAACATTTTTTAGACAATATCCGTTTATATAATAGTGCATTCCAAATGACATCTTTTGGGGCTAAACAAATCACAGAGGGACCATTCATGCCCACTTTTAAGGTGCAGGGCCAAGTTTATCACCTTATTGGATCTTTGCTTCCCCAAAATGAGCCAAAATTTCTTCAAATTTATTTTGTATCAAATTACAATGAACAGGCTCTTATACGACACCATAACTTTTCTCAACTGAATACCAACCTTATATCTCAAATTCAAAATATGTTACATGAAGTAAATCCGTATGTCAGAAGTTGCAAAGCCGCAATAGATTCCATTCCACAAGGTCAAAATAACAATTATAAAGTTATAATTAAGGCTGATAGACGTCCTGCGGAAGAACATCGTGGAAGGTACAATGCTCCCGTTGCAGATGAAGTTGCGATAATATTAGTAGACCAGGAATGTGACAGACGTGATATTGTGCTGCGCACTCATGATGATCGCTTACAACGTATTTGTGAAACACATCGAGCTTATGATGCCCTGCAATATCCTTTGATATACTTCCACGGTGAGGATGGTTACAATTTCGGACTCTACCAAGTTAATCCAAGCACTAGGATAACAAATTATAATAAAAAAATATCAGCCCTACAGTTTTATTCATATCAGATACAAATTAGAAGAAATTGTTTTAATTATTTGCATCGATTTCGTGGATTATTCAGCCAATTCATCGTAGACATGTATGCAAAAATAGAAACCGAGAGGTTAATTTATATACGCACTAACCAGACACGTTTACGGGCTGAGGATTACGTGCATCTGCGAGACGCAATGCAGCAAGATAACAACGTGGAGAACGTAGGACGATTAGTTATCTTACCGTCAAGCTTTATAGGAGGTCCACGTTATATGCATGAGCGTACGCAAGACGCGTTTTGCTATGTCCGTAAGTACGGTCGACCTGATCTTTTCATCACTTTCACCACTAACCCAAAGTGGAATGAAATTTCACAAGAACTTTTGCCAGGTCAGGTGCCTCATGATAGACATGACATAATTTCCCGAGTTTTTCACCTTAAACTAAAGTTGATGGTCGACTTAATTACAAAAGAAAAGCTTTTTGGATCATTTCTGTGTTATATGTACAGCGTAGAGTAGCAAAAACGGGGGTTACCACATGCCCACATACTACTGTGGCTAGAAGAAAAAATTAGACCTGATGCTATCGATACTATTATTAGTGCTGAATTGTCTGATAAGACCAAAGATCCCATATTATTCGATATTGTAAAGACTCATATGATACACGGACCATGCGGCACATTAAACAGGAATTCTCCCTGTATGCAAGACGGTCATTGCTCTAAAAGATATTCTCGAGCTCTTTCAGAGCAAACAATATCGGGAGAAAACGGATATCCAATGTATCGTCGAAAATCTCCTCAACATGGTGGCTTTACAGCTAAAATAAGGTTACATGGTCAGGAAATAGATTTAGATAATAGATGGGTCGTGCCTTATTCACCGGTATTATCGAGAACCTTTCAAGCTCACATCAATGTAGAAGTATGTAACAGTGTTCAATCTATAAAATACATCTGCAAATATGTGAACAAGGGCAGTGACCAAGCAACAGTGGGATTCACAAATAACAATAACGATGAAGTTACAAGGTTTCAGTCAGGCCGATATATTAGCTCTTCTGAGGCAGTTTGGCGTATTTTAAGTTTTTCAATTCATGAAAGACATCCACCCGTTATCCATCTTGACGTTCATCTTGAAGGTGGACAAAGGATATATTTCAACCCTGAAAATGTAATGGAGCGTTTAGAAAGCCCGAGACGAACCACTCTGCTCGCTTTTTTTAATCTTTGCGAAACAGATGCATTTGCCAAGACACTTTTATACAACGAAGTTCCGTCATTTTATACCTATAACAAACAACAGGGTAATTTTAACCGCAGAAGACGTGGAACAGCTGTAGTAGGTGAAGCAGGTATTTTTAAAGAACACATTATTGGCAGAGTTTATACGGTGCATCCGAATAACTCCGAATGCTTTTACCTGCGCTTACTTCTGCATGTCGTTCGAGGGCCTACATCTTTTGCCGAGCTTAGAAAGGTTGATAATATCATATACCCTACATACCAAGCGGCTTGCCGGGCACGTCACTTACTGGATGGGGATCAACACTGGGATGATGCTTTGGCCGAAGCAAGTATTAGCGAAAGTCCTCAGCGGTTGCGCAATTTGTTTGCAGTCATGCTGGTGTTCTGTGCACTTTCTGATGCTGCACAGTTATGGCATAAGTATCAGAACAAATTAGCCGAGGACTTTTTCAGGCACGCACAACTAAATAATGACCACTCAATTAGTGACATATTACGAGAAAGTTACTTAAATCGTTGTTTGCTGGCCATTCAAGATATAGTTACATCTATTGGGGGTAGTCCTATTTCTCAATATGGCATGCCCGAGCCATTATTTGACGGTGAACGTATTAATAGAGATTACGCGATGGAAATCAACTATGATCCAGTAGATCTGGCCGAAATTGTACAAACTGATGTCCCGAGATTAACTGAAGAACAGCGTTTAATATTTAATCGGGTGTGTCGCAGCGTTGATACTGCTTTGGGAGAAATGCTATTCCTAGATGCTCCCGGTGGAACGGGCAAGACATTTCTTACCAAAGTGATTTTGGCGAAGGTGCGAAGCCAAGGTAAAATTGCGCTTGCTGTCGCTTCATCGGGCATAGCAGCCACTTTGTTGCCAGGAGGGAAAACTGCCCATACAATGTTCAAAATTCCGATCGACTTAGACTGCACAGAAAACCCTGTTTGTAATATTTCTAGAAATAGCGATAAAGCTAAGGTTCTTCGTGATTGTAGCCTTATAATATGGGATGACTGCACAATGGCAAACCGAAAAGCGGTTGAAGCATTAGATAGAACGTTGCGTGATATCAAGCAAAATGGCCAACCAATGGGTGGCATTACTATACTTTTTTGTGGCGACTTTCGTCAGACTCTTCCGGTAGTACCACGTGGAACAAGGGCTGATGAAGTTAGGGCCTGTCTAAAGAGTTCTGTACTGTGGCAATACATTATACCTTTGCATTTGACAGTAAATATGCGAGCGCAAATCGGAGGTAACGAAAATGCTCAAGAGTTTTCAGATTTGCTCCTTGAGATCGGTAACGGTGTGTATCCGCAGGAACACGGAAAAGTGGTTCTGAACGAAAACCTATGCTGCAAAGTTTCATTAATGCGAGACCTCATATCATCCGTGTATGAAAACGCAACGCAAATACCAACTTGCCAAAATTCCTGGCTTTGCGAAAGAGCTATTTTGACTCCACGAAACGACCAAGCAGCAGCAATAAACGCTGAAATTTTGAGCTTTGTTCCGGGGGATAATGTTGAATATATCTCCATTAACAGAGTTATGGAAGATGAAGAATCTACCAGCTACCCAGTAGAATTTTTAGAATCCCTCAGTGCTCCTGGACTACCAGCTCATAAAATAAGTTTAAAAGTCGGCGTTCCCATAATGCTCCTCAGAAATTTAAGCCCGCCAAAACTTTGCAACTGTACCAGATTAAAAGTGACCAATTTACAGCAAAACCTGATAGAAGCAGAGATTTTAACAGGGTGCGGCATAGGTGATAGTGTTTTTATTCCTCGGATTCCTCTGATTCCAAACAATTTTCCTTTCAGTTTTAAACGAGTCCAGTTTCCAGTGAGCCTTTGTTTCGCAATGACAATTAATAAAGCCCAAGGTCAGACGTTACAAGTAGTGGGTGTGGATCTAAGCATTAGCTGTTTTGCGCACGGTCAGCTTTATGTGGCTCTGTCACGTGTTAGCAATCCTAGCCGACTGTATGCTTTGATCCCCGATGGCAACACGTGTAATATCGTGTATAGAGAAGCATTACTTTAAATTAGTTTTTTTTTTAATAACCTATTTATACACTAAATATATATTTGTCGGAGCGTAGATGCAAATTAAAAATACCAAACTATCAATAAGATGTTCCAATGCAATAAATGTGTATGAAAACGTCAAGCAGTCAGCTTGAGTGAGGTCGCTATTGAGCTGGCTGCATTTATATGACATTAGTTGTCAACTTAGTTTATAAAAGAGTGCTTCACAGCAAATGAGACGCATTTTTGGATCACACTTTGGATCGAGACGTGTGATAGTGCAATTGAGAGGCTAGGCCTGGGATGAAATCGCTGCGTTTTCAGAATGTTAATCCATTTGCATCAACGATAAGTATACTGTAATCAGTATTCTAATAAACAGTGTGAATCTTAACCTACCATAGTAGTACCTAATATTTCATGGTTTCGCTATGCAACACAGCCAATCAGCCATTACCTGCTTCGTTATCAAAAATGGAATGAGCTGTATCCTCGACAACAGAAGTGAGATTAGCTCCCTCTTCGACATATTCAAAAATGCTGCCCAAAAATTACTTTTCCACGCGTACGAAGTCGCGGGCACAGCTAGTTTAAAAATAAAAATACGTGTATTTTCAAAGTGCCCGGTGCAGAATACTTGAAAAAAAGAACTACGGAAAAATTTGACGCTTGTACTACTATTTCCAAGTTAAGATTGTCCAAAATAGACAATTTTTATCTTAGGCCCGGTTTCTACCAAAGCGGAGAGGAGCGGAGACGAGAAAAGATAACCAATCAGATTTCGTTATTACCACATCTCTTCTCCGCTTAGCTTCGATGGAAATGGATCAAGCGGGGAAGAGCGGAGATGTCTCATTTTTCTATAGAATTTTGTGCGGCGAGCGAGCCAGCGGCGGCGTGGCGGAGCGGAGAAGGTAGACAGTTCTCCGCTCCGCCACGCGCCGGTCGGGCGACCGGGCGGCGCACGCGCCCGCCCACCCCGCACCCCGCTGCCTTGTCTCCGCGTCTCGCACACTCGATATAGTCATTCGATTGACTTGTGTTGAAAACAACCGTACGTTGCGTCGCTCGTCCGTATTTTTGTTATTAGTTTGCAAAATGGATGACGAACATTTCATTAAAGTGGTTAAAAAATATCCGTGTGTTTGGAATACACTTTTAAGCACCTATAAATGCACTGATGTTAAAGATGCAGCTTGGGAAGAAATTGTGAAAGAAACTCATATATCAGACGGTAAGTGCAATTTATTTTTCTAATAATTCCGATTAATTAATGATGCTATACGTGTGTCTTGCCAAGGTACATTGCCTTGATTATTAAAATAGGCACAATATCTTTCTCGAACATTATATCCTTCATTTATACCGATATTTTGTGTTTCTTGTTCAATGTTTGTATCGGCGAACATATTCGTGTCACTACCTGTCGCACAAGTATCTATATAACTGGGCTGTTTGTCAATCAAATAGTTATGTAGTACGCAGGTGGCCTTTATTATCCTGTCCACTGTTTGTAGTTTACATTCGAACTCTACGATATACGTACCACTTTCTTGCTAATATCCCAAAAGTAGCTTCGACATTGCGACGAGCTCTTGAAAGCCTGTAATTGAAAATTCGTTTTTGGGAATTCAGGTTATCCCGTGGGTATGGCCGCATTAAGTTAGTCATTAATGGAAAAGCTTCGTCTCCGATAAACACAAATGGTACTGGTTCTCCACCTTCGTACAAAGGTTGTGGCGTTGGCAAATTTAGTTTATTTTCCTTGAGACGTATGCCAAACACACTATCGCTAAGAATACCTCCATCGCTGAACCTGCCCATAGATCCGACATCCAACATAATAATTCTTCGCTTGGCGTCAGCTACACACATCATCACAGTTGAAAATCTGTGTTTATAATTAAAAAATGACGACCCAGACCGTGGAGGTGCAAACATGTACACGTGTTTACCATCTATAGCACCAACACAGTTTTTAAATTGACAAATTTCTTCAAATTCTCTAGCTATTCTTTGCCAATCTTCCGTGTTACATTCTGGCATAACTAGAGGCTGCAGCTTAGTCCATAAAACATCACAAACATCAGTCACAATTCTTGAAACAGTTGCTGTACCAATTCTGAAATTTTCTGCTATGCTTGAAAATTTTGCTTCTGTTGACATGTACCTATGACAAAACAATATAGATTAAATAAAAAAGGATTATGCGTTAGTATCACAATGGCTAGTTGCCTACGGGCCTTAGCGCATATACTTTCAGAGTCGCTAGCCATAGGCAGCCAGTCAGTGGCGATGATACAAATATTTTGATATATATTGTTTCCCTAGAAATTGGTTAGAAACCCCTCACATATTTACACACAGATTCACACATTCGCACCTACACACTAGTACATCCCCACATTTTTATGTATTAAATTAAATTAAGGCTTTGTTTTCAGTTAAAACTGCTAAGTCTAAATGGAAAAGGCTACGGGATAATCACCGAGATGCACTAAAGAGAAAAAATGCGACCAGAAGTGGGCAGGCTACAAAGCAGAATAGAGAGTGGAAATATGAAAAGATAATGGAGTTCTTGTTACCTTATATGACTAACAGAGAGCGGTCTACAAATTTTAGTTTATCAAGTTGTCAGTCTTCCCCAACTATGCAACAATCCACCGATGATGAAAATAGCGGTTGCAGTTCGCGTTATACACAGCAACATAGCGACAGTGATCTCAGTACACAACACTTGAATGCCTCACAACGTTCGGAGATGTCAAGTTTATCACCTGCATCCCAAACAAATAAAAGAAAATCAAATGAAATCACAGATCTACTTCAACTCAACCAAGAAAATCGCGAGAGATTGCAAAGAGAACGAGAAGAATTAAAAACATTGATACTATCGAAAAACAATGAAGGAAGCTTAGATGATGTGGATCATTTTTTTCTGTCGATGGCACGAAATTTAAAAAAGCGGTCACCTCTTCTTCAACTTCAAGCAAAGCGTAAAATTATTAATATAGTTTTGGAAGCTGAAGAATTTGAAATACAGAACACGTGGTATGAGAACTACGAAGAACTACGGTTATTCTTCAGCACCAAGTACAAGTAATCAAAATAATAATGAAAGTAGTGCTGCACTGAGTATACATTCAGCCTTTGAGAGCGGTTATATTTCAGCACCGAGTACAAGTGCTCAAGGAAATAATGATAGTGCTACATTGGATAAAAATTCGACCCCTGAGGATACTCATACTTCAACAACACCAGAAAATTTAAGTGATATGACTACATTGAATTAAAATAATTAATATGATTTGATACGTTGATTTGGTATTTCTGTATATTATCCCTTTCAGGCCCGTCAAACACGATTATGCACAAATCTTTTTAAAATTCCCGCGCTGTCCCGAATTAACTTTACCGAGCGAGACCCGCGCCACACGAAAGTGCATGAATCACGCGTTATAATAAATAATAATTTTCGCGCGGTTTGCCCGTCAGTTAGCGTGAGTGACGTGTCAAAAATGGCAGCTTTTTTCGATGGCGGCAGTGGCAATCGTAAGTAATTATTTTTTGTGCATATTTTAATGTAAACATTGTAGTATTGTTGTTATTTCATAGCTGAAACTTTTATTTACTTATTTAAGATGATTTTATTCTAGAAATGCTTGATTTCTCAATAACAATTACGCTTTTAAATCATGAAGTCACGATCGTGACGTTTGGGTCTAACTTCACTTAAAACGTTTTTAGGCAGTAAGAGTTATTTCTTGAAATTATCTATTATTATTTTTGTTTTTGACAGGCGTTGAGCTAACCAGTGATCTGGTACTTCATTTACTTGGAGATGGCAACGATTCGGAGGTGGAAGGTCTAGAAGATGACGTAGAATTGCCTCTCGCAAGGACGTCGAACCCGAACCCTTCTACGTCAAACCCAACACCGCCCCTTTCACGTCCTACAGCCCATAGACGCACGGAGGTAAGAAGAAGAATTTGGAAGCAGGTAGCGTTTAACAAAAAGGAACACAATTATTTGCCACGGCCTTGTCCAAAAGCAATCAGAGAGCCAATGGAGTATTTCAAAAATTATTTTGATGACGAGTTTTTTGAATATGCTGCTATGTGTACTAATAACTACTACATGCGTCGTACAGGCAACATCCTTAATACGAATCCCACAGAGCTGAAAAAACTTGTTGGCATTCATATGATCATGGGTGTCATTCCATACCCACGGTTGTACATGTATTGGCGTGATGGGATGCGAATGGACATGGTGGCAAACATTATGGCTAGAGAGAGGTTTAAGACACTGCGATCAGCTTTACACGTCGTCGATAGCGACACAGCTCCGCCAGGAAACACTATCAATACACTCTGGAAAGTCCAACCAATACTTAATCGAGTTAAAAGAGCTTGTGATCGATTGGAAAGACAACCGGGCTATTATTCAATTGACGAACAAATGCTTCCTTTTAGCGGAGTTTGTCCACGTGGGCTCAGACAGGTAATTAAAAGTAAGCCTCGACCCCAAGGACTAAAAATTTTTGTAGCTACAACTTCAGAAGGTCTGATGATAGACTTCGAGGTTTACAGAGGTGCTAATACTCCGTTTGGTGACAGAGCCTTGGGGGTTGGAGCGTCGGTAATTTTACATCTCTCAAAGTCGATTCCAAGAGGAAGTTGCATTTACTTTGACCGCTACTTCTCATCAATACCATTACTAGAAAAATTAAATACCATTGGAATGCATGGTACCGCGACACTTATGATGAACCGGATACCGGAGCGAAAAAACATTGATTTTAAGCCTGATCGCCGAATGAAACGCGGCGAATCTCAACAGTTTGTTTGTGATGATGTCGCTGTCGTTAAATGGATGGACAACAAGTCTGTGCTAGTCGCATCAAATTGCACTGCAGCAGATGACGTTACTTTCGTTAAACGCTGGGATAAAGATACCTCCGGCTTTATTGATGTCACCGCACCCAAAGCCATTGCAAACTATAACAAGCACATGGGCGGAGTGGACATACTTGACCAGTCAATGGAGTACTATCGCACTTTCATGAAAACAAGAAAATGGACATTAAAGGTAATACTACATTTCTTTGATCTGGCTATTTGTAATTCTTGGCGCCTGTACAAATTGGAATGTGCAGCAGCTGATATCCCAGGCAATAAGACTATGGACTTGCTAGAATTTAGAATGCAAGTGGCAGACGGATTAACAAACACACCTACTCGTCGAAGGAGGTCTGCAAGTAGTGATGATGATCGTGACGGTGCCACCGATTTAGCGCCAAGCACTTCAAAGTTTAAGAGGTCAAATCCACCTTCACAAGCAAAGAGATATGATGGTTATGACCATCTGCCGAGTTTTGAAGGCATTGATAATCCGCGCGCTTGCAGACTAGAAGGATGTGTGAGCCGATCAAAAATAAGGTGCGAAAAGTGCGACGTGTATCTATGCCTCACGCGAAAACAAAATTGCTTTGCTGCTTACCACAAGAAATAAAAACAAATTTTAAGTCTGCATAAAGTAAACCTAAAGACTGATTTTTTAATTTAAAAATGTTGATCTCAATTGTTTTCAGACTGAATTAGTTTAAAAAGTTGTTGTTTTAAATGTCACACATAATGCATGTGATTTATTTTTTTAATAAATCTATATTTGTGAATATTCTTCTTGTTTTCTTTATAATAAGTAAATTAAAAGCTAATTTATCGAAGAATAATAGTTAAAAACCCAAAAACGTCACGATCGTGCACTAGTAAAGTTAAAGCCCAAACATCACGATCGTGCAGGGGTAGTATCAGCAAATGAGGGCGGCTTCAATTTTTTTTTTTAATTTTTTACGTGTATGTTTTAACCCTCCTAATACATACAGACGGCAAAATAATAATAATTTAATAAAACTAAACTTGGGCCTGAAAGGGTTATAATAATAAAGATGGGCGTAGTGCCAGCGTCCAGGAATCAGTTAGCAGGTCAAGATTATAAGAACTCTGCCCAAACTTTGCTCAATTAGTCGTACGATTTATTAGTTTAGAGCACATGTTTATTGACGACGCGAGATTTTTTATTATTATAAATAAATAATTTGATAAAAAATTGTTTTACTTACTTCAAGCAAACTGCTAGCTTCTCTTCTGTTCCGATAGCTCTTCTGTAATTAGTGTCTTGCTTTTGGATATACGGTTTAATCAAATCATGTAACTCGTAGAAATTATTCCTTGTTACCCTGTAAGATCTTTCAAAACTTTCATCATCAAACTCTTGAAAAAGTGTGGCATATTCGCCATGACTGCGACATTTTATATGGTTTTTTATCCAGAATCTATGTTGCCGTCGATAATTTAAATATCGAAGAATTAATTGTGTTTCTTCAATCTCTAATTCCTCTTCCTCAAGCAAATTAAGATATAACTTTTGTAACGACATGACGTCTTCCTTTCGTAGATAGAACTTGACTGGTTTCGATCCCTCACAGCTCACGTCTCCGCTACACTTCTCCTCTCCGCTACACTTCTCCTCTCTGCTTTGGTGGAAACAACCTACCAGCTTTGCAGGACATCTCTTCTCTTCTCCTCTCCTCTCCGCTTTGGTGGAAACCGGGCCTTACGCTGGACATATGGACAGAGACAATGAATGAAGTGGGATTCATGGGTATAACAGCACATTTTGTAGAAAATGATGAAATAGAAAGAAAGAAAGAAAGAAAGAAAGAAATGTGTATGTATTATCTTGCAACTCGTGCATTAAGTGAAAGACATACAGCGGATTACATATCGGACAACCTTCTTGATATTCTCAAGAAATGGGACATACCACTAACAAAAATTCGTGCAGCAGTAACAGATAATGCCAGTTCTATGTTAGCTGCTATAAGAATGTCTTTAGGTGAAAAAAACATCTACCGTGTTTCGCGCACACAATTAATCTCGTAGTTGAAGATTAAGGCATTAACGCTACCCTGCGTTAAAGCAGCTGTAGTAAAAGTTCGAGAAATTTGAGAATTGTTATTTGGATTAAAAATAGTGTTGTACAGGCGGATAAGTTACGGAAAATACAAATGCGAAATAATATTTCGGAACGATCAGTTTTAAAACTTATTGCAGATGTAAGAACGAGATGGAACTCTACGTTTTTTATGTTGGAGCGTTTTCTAAAGTTGAGAAGAGTGGTATCGGAAATTGTCATCGAAAGTGTATCAGCTCCAGATATGCCAAGTGCTGTTGAAATGGAAACATTAAATGAGCTTACAGCTGTATTAAATACGTATTAAATGTATTTAATACGCCTTTTAAATACGTAACAAGGTAAGCATCTAGCCAAAAATATGTAATAATTTCCAAAATTATACCGTTGTTTAACTACAGAACTTAATAATATCACACCAAACTCAACTATCGTTAAAGAATGTAAGGTTTTAATGAGAGAGCTGAGAAAAAGGTATGGGTTAATTGAATTCAATGATCATGCAGCCATTGCTACACCTTTGGACCCAAGGTTTAAAAATTACATTTCCAAGACCCTGCTGCATGCGGAAGAGCCATACAAAAACTTAAAACTATGGTTATAGGACAACAAAAAAGTAGCCCAAGTGAGTCAGAAGAAGACACCGCTTCTACTGCACCACCCGAATACGATTTTTGGAAATATCATAAGGAGTTAGCACACGGCCACAAAAAGAAAAAGAAAACGCACCAGGGTGATGAAGATTCTCTTAATTTATCGAATCCGGTGGTATCCCTTAAAAGCAACCCCTTTTCGTAATGGGATGACATGAAATTTTGTATTTCCTTGCTTGTACAGATACGTCCTACAATATTTAATTGTCGTCGCATCATCAGTTCCAAGCGAGTGCTTATTTTCCAAAGCTGGTGCAACGATGTCGCAAGCCAGAAACAGATTGTCCCCAAAATACTTAGAGCAATTATTGTTTTTGGACAATCTAGACACAAAAGAGTTCTTTGTGTAATATTTTAATTGCTTCAAAATTAATAAAAGATGATTCGCTTAATACCTCTGCTTACTTTTAATTACTAAATGTGTGGTTGTTATTATGTGTATGTCAAATATATATACACTATCAGACACTCCTCACATATTTTCCTATTATATCAGTCCCACAAAAAATCTAAAATTATTATCGATATGAGTAAGTATCGATACTTTAGGGGTACTCATACGAGTAGTATCGAAAAATGATTTGAGTACTACTTATATGAGTAGCTATCAATACCTTGTGGGTATCGGAACATCCCTAAAAACAACCGAAATATAATTTGTAAGGAGCGCGTCTCCTTGTGTCAATGTTGCGTTTCGTTGCTTCTTGTTGGCTCGTATTTTATTATAATTAACACGTTAGCTGTCCAAGTTGATTTGGTCAAGTGACAGTCTGCGTCCACTCTTGTTTTTAGTTGAATTAGAGAAAAAATATTTAAATAGCTATATGAGATAACGTAATTGTCTCCAGGTTATTAGAAAATATATTATTTACTGAATTTCAGCATGCCCTATATATAGTGCACGGACTCCTCGGCTTAATTTTTATGCACTGTATGCAGTGCATGGACTCTGCAGCTACATTTTAGTGCACTATTTATATGGCACTTTGGTGTTTTGTACTTTCACTTGCGTGGGACAGAGACAAGGAAGTGCCAAACGCATCTGACAGCTGTTAACAAGTTTTACTGTCATTGTCAAAGTTGCATAAACTATAACTGATTATCCCAACTCAACTGTATTTTACGCGTAAAAAAGTGTGCTTATTGTGCGCATTTGATACTTCTTTTGGTTTTGCAAAAATGTCGCGAAGTAAACATGTGAGTGACGAAGATTTACTTCGTATATTAGAAAATAGTGATGAAGAAGATAATTTTGAGCACGAAATTGAACCCGCTGTAGAAGACGCTGAAGATGATTCATTGGACACTCCACTCCTACCTTACGAAGAAGACGTGTTTACCATCAGACAGTTTGTTGAAGAAACTGATCCAGGTAACATGTCAATTGCGAATTCGAGCGATTTTTCCCAAACAAATTCTGACTTTATCCAAGCCCCTGAAATATCAGTCCAGAGATCTGTTAGTCCTTCTACGGCTCTGGCATTGCCTACAACGTGGCATAATAATATACGAGATTTGCCTAGAGAAGAATTTACAGGTTACGCTAATGGCAAACGGCATGAACAGCTATTTTCGGCAAATACGGACCTTTGGACAATTTTTTCATATATTTACAATGAAGATGTCAATCATTTGATGGTTGAAGAAACAAATCGTTATGGTTTTCAAATGAAGGCAAATCCTAATAATAAGCCGTCTAGTCGCATAAACAGATGGAAACCTGTTACTTCGGAGGAAATGAGAAAGTTTGTTGGCATATAATTGCTTACCGGCCTTCTGAACTTCCCTACCATAGAATCATATTGGAAAAACGATCCACTATACCATCATCCACTTCTCCATGACCTGAAAATGTCTTACAATCGGTTTGCTCTAATATTGAGATGCTGGCACTTTGCTAACAATGAAGATCATGATATGGATGACAGGCTGTACAAAATACAGCCGCTAATAAATAAGCTCATAAATAACTCACGAAAAATATACACACCTGGTGAAACAATAGCAGTGGATGAATCCATGGTAGGTTTTCGAGGACGACTTTCATTCCGCACTTATAATCCACAGAAAGCACACAAATACGGCATAAAAGTATACAAGTTGTGCTGCTCTAATGGATTTACATGGAGTTACTCAATATATGATGGTCGATCGCACCAATTGCCTGGTTTAGACAAACCTGGTACAGTTGTAGCGTCTCTGGCTGAACAGTTATTAGGTGAGGGCAGGATACTTATTGCTGATAATTACTACACCAGCATTCCTTTGGCGAGATATCTCAAGGAACGCAAGACTGATTTCTGCGGTACAGTCCGTAAAGCAAGACGTGAACTTCCACCACAAGTAATTCAACAGAAACTTCAAAAAGGACAAATAGCTGCACAACAAAACGAATGTGTGACGGTCCTAAAATGGCATGACAAGCGCGATGTAATGACTTTGTCAACATGTCATACCCACGAAATGCAAATGTCACAAGGTTTTCGCCCAGTTATGAAACCAAAAATGGTACTTACTTACAACAAAGGTAAGAAGGGCATTGATGTTGCGGACCAGCTCGCAAGCTATAATTCGCCTGTTCGAAAAACGTGTATATGGTACAAAAAAATAGCGGCGGATCTATTGGCTATAAGTGTAGTCAACGCCATTGTAATCTATAATCAATTGCATCCATCAAACGAAAAAATAACACTGTTGTAGGGAAATTAATGTATAATCAAGAAATTACTTTCAATTGAAAGCAGACCAAGTGCAAGTTCTCTTATCGTTACAACGCGTCACAACATCACACGTATACCAAACAATGCCCGAGGAAAGACGGGTCAAAAACGATGCGCTGGCTGCTATAAAAAGCTGAAAGAACGTGGGCACACGGTAAATGAAGCAAGGAGAAAAGCCTCAAAGGTTGTTACCGAATGCATTACATGTAAAAAAGGCTTCTGCCTTCCATGTTTCAACGAATGCCACTGAACATTTATTTTTTTTATAACCAATAAATATAATAATAAGTCCTAATTGCCCTAGCTACTGATTTTTAGAAATAAATAAACAATGTTGATTAGTTCTACTTGTTTTATTTAACATTTTCTTACCCATATTTCCCCCAACTCCCGCATAAATTACTAAGATATTCTCATATGTCCTTCGCGATATTGTTTGCACAATTCCTAATCCACACGTCCATCTCAAATTCTATAGTGTTGTTCGTACGTTCAGATCAAGAAATCACATTATGTTTGAACAGTGTGGTGCCCTACATATAGTGCACGGACGCCATGGCTAACTTCACAATATGTAGGGCACGGACAGTTAACGTGTTAAATTTATTTTTCGGTATAATTATAAAATAAAGTACCTAAAATTATATAAGTAAACAAGTAATTACTAAACCGGAGTAATTAGCTTGACAGTAAGAATTTATTGATACATTTTAATATGACATCATTTTACTAAAATGCAAAAATAAAACGTTTCGGAGGGACGCGATGACCCGTCCTTAACCAAAAGTAGGGTTCCTACCTTTCCCTAACCATTGGTTGACTAACGTACATTTTCTTATTGAGAAGGCAGTAACAGATAGAATAAAGGTTATGATTAAACTCTGGTAGGTACCAGAGTTTAACCTTGGGTACATTATTGATACCGGCCGTAAGAGTGGCCGTATTGTCAGACGTATTGCCATTAAGGTTCAGACTAAATAAGGCCGTAATTATAAGCGCATAAAGTCCATGGTGTTTTTTTTTTTATAGCTTGTGTTTGCTTGTAATCCTATTCTGCCTGGCAGTTTTGTAACTAAACCCAAGATTCTTAATCGTAGGGCCAGGCAGACAATTTATTTATAGTTGTGAATGTGTCATTTCTCAATAAATTGTTAATTGTATTGAAATTTTAATGTATTAGAAATTTCATCTTAGATATGTATTAAGTAAACAAACAAACAGATGCTTATACACTTACCTACTTTTTTTTTTTTTTTTTTTCTTATTTTATTTGGGAGCTTTTAGCCACACACGGCCATGTCAGCTCCATCATACCATAAATGTAATAACTATTCATATTCTACCTTAAGTTAACTTTATCTATTATCTTATAAACTAAAATAGCTGCTTTAGACAGGGGCTTAGCTAAAATACTTATGAAGGCACCAACATCTATCATACGCATTTCATGTGATTGCAGCATAATATTCCTTAACTCCTGGGTTCTGACGCACTCCACCAACAGGTGATGAACATCGTCAAGAGTGCCGCACTCTGTGCAATTCGGGCTGGCACTTTTCCCCATAAGATGTCGAAACCTGTTGAGTGGGGCATGTCCAGAACGAAGTCTATGGGCTATTACTATATATTTCCTATTAAGAGTGGTATTGGCAAACCAAGGTTTATGAGGAGGTTCACTTTGTACAGTTTTGTACCAAATGCCTTTACTTAATGATCTTTCATTAAAGTATTCCTTCCATTCCTTCTTATATTTAATTTTAAATTTCGACAGGAGTTCAAAATGGCTAGCAGCTACATCAATATTATTTCCCTCTAATAGGGCTTTCTTTGCCAACTGATCCACTTCCTCATTACCTGGCAAGCCAATATGCGACGGAACCCATTGCAATATCAATTCAATGTTATTTGTCCTGAAGTCTAAGATTTGTTTTATTATCACATAAGCTATCGATACACCTCTGTAGCCAGAGGCGCATCGAGCTATGTGCTGCAGTGCACATTTGCTATCCACAAATATTACAATACTACTATTATTTGACTTTGTTTCTAAATATTTTAAAGCTTCTGATATTGCAACAAGCTCCGCCGTCATTACACATACATCACAATTTGATATTTTAAACATAAAACGGTTGTCCTCATTCGCATCATAAAAGGCAGAGCCACAAACATCATCTTTTTTAGAACCGTCTGTATAGATCCTTGTCCAATTACAGTATTTACTATTTATTTCATTCAACACAGAGTATTTCAAAAAACTTAAATCATACGATTTTTTACATAGGCTAATATTATCTAACTGATCTCTTAATACATTTTCAGTGTTTATATTTGACATCCAAGTTTCTAACTTAAACATTTCTAAAGGGTAGCTAGCTGACACCGTTTCATATTTAGTGGTGTTGTATATACTTGCAAGTAATGGTAACTTCTTATTTCTCCAATATCTTCCAGAGGTAGAGTTAGCTAAGCTGTTCAATATGTCTATTGTTACATTATATTTAAAAGACTGTGCCTTTAAGCAATATTTAGTAGCTAGGTATTTCCTTCTAAACGTCAGATTAGGAATACAGAGCTCACATTCCATACTATGTATGGGAGTAGTACGTATAAATCCACCTATAATCCTTAACGCCTGATTCTGAACTTTGTCCAACTTGGCCAAGTGAGTATTCGCACTGTTAGCATACAAAAAGCTCGCATAATCAATCCTACTCCTTATTAGCGCTATATACAGTCTGCGAAGATGTATTGGGTGAATCCCCCATGACGCACCTGCTAACACTTTTAGTAGATTTAAAAATCTTTGTGTTTTCTCCCATGTTTCGTTGATATGTTTGCTCCAGCGTAAGCTTGAGTCCAACCATAGACCGAGATATTTTATGACTTTCGTCGACTGTATTACTGATCTATTTATAGTTAATTTTACCAGTTGTCTTCTATGACCTCTGTTGAATAAACAAAAATTTGACTTATGACTAGATAGTTCTAAGCCTAAGTTATTTAACATTATACTAAAGGTATCTAATGCACTTTGCATTGCTATCACACTATCGTTAACATTATTTTGGCTAGAGTACAATATAAAATCATCAGCATACTGTGAAATCATAACATTTGTAATATTCTGACAGATCTTATGGGTAGTAATATTAAAAATCAGTGGGGATAATGGATCGCCTTGTGCTATACCTTTGCTTGCCCATCTCACCACAAATCTTGTATCTCCATTCTGTACAATTTTGGCTTGGAGATGCCTTTCTGACAAAAATTCCCACATGTATTTACAAATTTTCTGCCCTACATTTATTTCATCTAAACCAGATATAACCTTATCCACACCTATATTGTTATACGCATTTTCTATGTCTAGAAAACACGCTAACGTAGGTACATTATTTGAAAATCCCCACTGTATTTGGCAAACTAACCGAACCAAGCAATCTAGACATGATTGTGATCTTCTAAACCCTACTGTATTCTTTGATAAAATATTGTTTTTTTCTACGTACCATTCAAGACGCTTACATAGTAATGTGTGGAATAACTTGCAAAGGCAGGAAATTAAGGATATGGGTCTCAATTTGACAGGCATATCTGAATCTACAGTAATTTTAGGTATAGGCACTATTTGTATATTACGCCATTGACTGGGAACGTATCCGGTTTCTAAGATTGAATTATAAATACGTAATAAATAATCTTTTGCTATCCGTGGAAGATTATATATCATAGAAAATGTAATCTGATCCTGTCCAGGTGCGGTATCTTTCTTTTTAAGACACTTTTCCAGCTCTTGGTACGTAAATTCCGACTCTAAGGTTGTGTTCCTTGATTCCATTGTTGGTACTGGAGGTAAAACAAAATCAGGAGAGAGGCTAGTCAATAAATCCTCAAATTGAGATTGAGAGGCATAGAACCTAACTTTTCTGTGGCCTTTCATCCAGCGCATGCGATTCCACATATCTGACATAGATGTGGTCTCATCAATACTAGAACAAAAATCCTTAAACCCCTGGCTCTTGGCTCGCATGAGCAATCGTTTAGTTTCCGCGATTTGTGTTTTTAAAATATCGAGATTCTGTGGCGTTGGGTTTCGTCTAAATTTGGAAAGCGCTAATCTACGGCGAGCAACAGATTCTGAGAGCTGTGTACACCAATAAGGTTTAGGTTTGAACTTGGCCAAGGGATCTGTACATATTCGAATATATGGAATACTATTATCAGCGGCGGCATTAATATTATTAACTAGAAAGTCATATTTTATTTGAATGTTATCCGAATCAATAGCTGAAACAACAAATGTTTCTTCTAAAGTTTTTTTATACAAAAACCAATTAGCTTTTTTAAAATTTCGCTGCCGTACCAACTGTCGATTTATATTAACATTTTGAGCTTGAAAAACAATTTTTATTATTAAATGATCGCTTCCCAATGACTCATTCATTGTTTTCCAATCAAAATTAATTGCTATATCAGAGGACACAAATGTAACATCAGGAGAAGACTCTTGTAAAATTCCATTTACTAACCTGACTCTAGTCGAATTGCCTTTATTTAATGATATAAAACCATTATCTAATGTTGAATCCATTAATTGCATGCCTCTTGTGTCGTTTTTGTATGACCAATTGGTGTGGTGGCCATTAAAGTCCCCTGCTATTAACGATTTAAGATTATACGTACTAAAGAGAGTATCCCAATCCGACGGAGTAGTTCTTACATTGGAAGGACAATATATACTTATTAAGTTTTCTAAATAAGAGCAGTTAAGTAATTTTACATGCAATATTTCTATACCTGTATTGTTAAGTCTAAAGGAAGAGGCCTGAGCCCTTAGTGAGTTATGAATGATTATTGCTACGCCACCGTAAGAATCGTACCTATCCTTTCGAAAAACGGTATAACCACTAATGCGAATAAGAGACTCTGGTTCTAACCAAGTTTCGCTTATAATAGCCACATGGACTTTTTCTTGCTGCAATAAACACTCAAATTCCACCAACTTGGGTTTCAAACTCTGTGAGTTCCATTGTACAATATTTAAAGGTGGTGCTAGTGGTGAAGAACTACCCATAAAATAAACTTAATAGCAATTTTATCCACTCACTCTTACATCCTGATTCCATAAGAAGATATTTAATTGCCTCGAGTACTATTTTCACAATATCAGTAATTTTCTCCTCTAAAGACTTATCTGAAAACATTTTATCTTTAATTCTTTTCACAATTTCCCAAAAAGAGTAACTGCACCGTCTATTTCTCTGTGCGGCGGAATCACCCTCTGCGTTATTCTGAACTTGATTACTTTCAGTATCGCTACTTTGTTCTTCAACTTCCATAGTATTTTTCGATGTTTCTATTCTAGTTTCTTTATTCTTTTTCTTTGATTTCATCACATTATTTTCTAGATGTTTTTTATGGTTTGGTTTCTTGACGCTTTCTACCAGAATATCCCTATAGGAACGGTTTTGCTCTGTTTTATTCTCATGATTATTATCACCCATATTGTTTACAAAGGACTCATTTTCATCTTCGTGATTATCTGTATTATATATTACTTTATTTTCCTGATATTGGTAATCCATGAGATAAATCTTTAATGCTTTCTTAAAAGTGCAATTTCCTAATGACATAATTCTACGTATTTCTTTTTCTTTTAAAAAAACTGGGCAGGTCTTATTGAACGCCATATGTTCACCTTTACAATTGATACAACGATACTGGGTAATATCACAATTGGCATGAGATCCACCGCATTTTGGACATACAGGATTTCTGACTGTACATTGACGTAATAGATGTCCAAATCTCCAGCAGTTAGAGCATTGTGTCACAGGAAACGTGTACATCTCCACTTTAAATTTGCACCCAAAAGCTTCGACATAAGACGGGACAGTTGAACCTTTAAAACAAATTCGAACAGATTCGCTGTCTACCCACTTTCCTAAATCTGTAAACCTCTTTAATCTCTTTACAGAAATTATCTCATATCCGCAAGTAAATATGTCATTTAATTCATTCTCCGTAACCTCCAATTCAACATTTTTAACTATTCCATAAGACAGGTTTACTTCTTCAGATAATTGGCATCGATATCCTGATTCTTTAAACTTTTCACAAGTTAGTAGTTGTTCTGCAAATTCTCTTGTTTCAAATTGAATGCGCACCCTGTATGGGTTCTTATACCTTATCTGTGTTATGCCTTGTATACCTTCCGCTTTGAAGAGTTTTGCTAAACCCATTTGTTTAGGTAGTGCGTTTTTTGATGAAATATAGACTTCATATTTATTCTCTGTTTCTATCTCTCTAGACTCTGACCCACGGCTATTACCGAAATTCCTTGAGGAACTACGGTTTAACCGCTTAGGATTTCTTCTCACTGTTATAAATTCGTCTTCTTCTGAATACTCTTCACTTTCCTCTCTCATTCTCCTTCCTCCACTTGCACTCGTATGTAATAACATATTAGTTTCATTCTGCATCCTGACTTCTTGAATCACATTATTTACTTGTTGCTCACTATTCATTATATCTTTACTTTTTAAACTCGGTAAACATAGTTCATCTGAATCACTCATATTTAATCAACAAAATAAAAATGGGGGTATATATAAAAAATGTTGACATTGCAACAACAATTAATAACCACGTCCGCTCACAACAAAGCGTGACGCGCGACTGCTTACCTACTTAAGTATTAGTATAAACGCATTTAATTAACGATGACATTATTATTGCAACACAATTCATAAGTTACGTATTTGTGCATTCGAATAGAAATTATGTCGCAATAATTTTAATTAGGGCTTAGGTTTACAATTACAATTTTTGTATACGAAAGTATGTATACAAAAATTGTTATAATATGTGAGAAACACAATGCATTCAACACAAAATATTTTACTTTTTAACCGTATTCGATTGCAAAACGTACCTACTAACGTAGCGCTCTAAACATTTACTTTTTATTCGAATATAGTAAAGTAGTATAATAAAAGTATTGTGGCGACTCCGCACAGACGAAGAAAGTTCCGCCTACGTCTAAGAGATGGCGCTAAATACGCTCAAACGACGTCACAATCCTGCATCGCGCAAGCGGAGTTTACACAGCGACTAACTATATATACAAGCTCCCGACATCAACCGTCGGGCGACAGACGGCCGAGATCGTCGCACGGAGTGGACGTCCCAATACGCTCCGCTCAGTACGCACGGGCGCCGGAAAAACACAGCAAGTTCAACTTTTATTTAATATTTAATATTAAATAGAAAATACGAAATTGCACCCAGGACAGTAGTCCTGCGCCGGGAGTACCTACAATCGAGAACCGGCGGGGTGGTGTCCTTGTCGTGTAGAAGAGGTCGGTCTGGCACCAGCGCCAAGCCCCGACCTTGTCTTCACGATGAATGACACCAACCACCCACCACGCCTTGGCGACGCACGACGTCACAACAACGATGGAGGAAATCAAAACTACATCGTCACCACCCAACACCACCAACAAGGAGGGACAACAACAGGCGAAATTCACGGCCAAGGAACTGCAGTCCCTGCGTCGCAAATGCGACGAGGATCGCCGCGTTTGCGACTACCTTATCACTAAGGGAGTCTCGCGGGGATTGCGGTCTTGGCTAGACATGTATTTTGCCACTATGGATCTGCAACTGGACGGAAAGAGGTCAGAGGAGGCAACCCCGGAGGAGATGGCCGCGTTGCGGCTAGCCGAGATTCACCTCTCGGGAATCTTGCCGGGAGAGAGGCCTCCTCCCTCTACCACCATCACTGCCAACATCACTGCCCCCCTCATGGACGTCACACCCAAGAAGAGGGCACGTGAAGAGGAGGGAAAAAGTAGTTCTCCAGTCAAGCGGGTCGTCATGGATGACTCCCTGACCGCCGAAGAGGATAACTTACCTCTCAATGATGACCACTCAACATCGTAGCGCACCACTATCGCGATGCAGGAGGAGCTTTCACCCTCCTGCGAGTCTCTCCCCCCCTACCCAAACGCATCACGCCCTGGGGAACCACAAGGGGAAGTGTAACCACACCCTTGCCCGCTGCACCGACGGCAACGCCCTTAATGTCGACACAGGCACAAGGGGTGACACCAACCGCTGCCTCTGCAACATCCCCCAAACCAATAACAACCGGACCAAGGACAGCAGCCGCCGTGCTTGCGGCAGCGCCGTCACCGAAACCGAAGCCAGCCCCAACAGCCACCACCACTGCAGCCACCACCAGCGCCGCCAAGAAGCAGCCAGTACTTGTAGTGGACTGTCTGGAGAACTGGACGGCCCATTTTAAGGAGCTGGCTGCCAAACTTGGCCACGCCCCCAATGGACGGCCCTATGGCAAGGGCTTTCGCTTCATGCCCAAAGATGACCAGGAGTTCCGGGTCATCCAGGCGTACTTAGACGCCCTCGGGCAGGAGAAGGCACCTTATTATGCCATTGCACCGGCCAGCCAAAGGCCACTTAAGGTGGCCATTCGCGGCCTCCCCGCCGACACCCCCGCGGAGGAGATTACTACGGACTTGACCAGCAAGGGAGTGCCGGTCAAGTACGCCAAGCACATCCGGGCCCAAACGGGCAGACCGGGGTGCATCTTCTTCGCGGAGGTGGAGAAGTCGACAGCCGCCGCACAAGCCGCATATGCGGTGAATGATGTGCTCCTCATGCCCGGCGTGGTCATTGAAGCCTGGAGGAGCAAGAAGGGCCCATCACAATGCCATCGCTGCCAAAGTTTCCGCCACAGTTCCCAAAACTGCCACAGGCCACTAGCCTGCGTACGGTGCGGTGGCGGACACCACGCAAACGACTGCCCACGCCCCAGGGAGGAACCCCCATCCTGCGCTAACTGCAAGGGGAAACATACAGCCTGCAACCCCGTGTGCCCAGTCTACAAACGGGAAGCACGCAACCGCAGGACGGGCCCACCCCCGAAGACAGGCCCCTCTCAACTGGTTGCTCATCCCAACCAAGTAACCGAAACAGCTACGGCCACGCTGATGGCGAAAGCCAACGGCCCAGTGGACAAGGGCACACCTGCCACCAAACGCCCTAAGAGGAGAAGGAAGAAGAAGCTGCCTGTACTGGACCCCCCTCCTGCGACCAAAGCAGCGGAGGAGACTGCAGCCACCACCATTACCGCCGTCGGCAACGACGCGGAAAGACAACAGCTTGCCGCCCTACTCTCACTGTTCGCACAGCGAGTGAGGGCGGGCAAAATAGACACCACTGGAATGCTGCAGTCCATCCCCCTCAATGGATAAGCCATTAAGGGTGGTCCATTGGAACGCCCAGACCTTGAAAGGGAAGATAGGCCTACTACGCCTCATTGTCAAGGAACAGCAAGTCGATGTCATGCTGATAAGCGAGACCCATCTGAAGGCATCCACCCCCTTCAAGATCCCGGGGTACTTAGTGTACCGTCAAGGTGAGGTCTCGCCAGCAGGCATAGCCTACCGGGGACTTGCTGTCTTTGTGAAGAGGTCAGTGGTGCATCAACTCGTCGAGCCGAAGAGACTCAACATCGTCTACGTTCTCGGTGTTGACATCCAAGTCGGCGGACGAGAGATGCGCCTTTACGCGACCTATCGCCCTCCAGGGACTGGGGCTATCACGAATATCCGAGTGGACGAAATTCGTCGTCGAAAACTTCTTCTTCCTTCCACACCCACCGTCATAGCGGGAGATCTGAACGCCAAACACCAGGCATGGCACTGCGCCAGTAGCGACCGTGCGGGGGAGCTTCTTTTCCGAGACGCCAGCACGTACCATTATGAAGTAGTGGGTCCCCGTGAACCGACCAGGCTGGACCCCTCGGGGCTCCACGCCGACAACGTGCTGGATATCGTCGTACACACTGACGGCCTCCCCCCACGCAAGAGGTCTTGCTGGACCTTCCATCAGACCACCGACCGGTGCTACTGGTGTTCAGAGAACCTGCAGTGATGATGAACCCCCCAAAGCCAAGGACAAAAAGGAACTGGGACACCTATGTGTCCGAGCTGTCCCAGTTCCACAGACCAGCCATCATCCGCACCCCAGAGGAAGTTGACGCAGCCGCCGAGGATCTCTCCAGGTCTATCCAGGCCGCGCTTCGAGCCTCCTCAAGCACTAAACCATACTCTGAGCGACGGGAACCCCTACCCGTACCCCTCCGGAGACTGCTTGAGGAGAAGCGAGAGGCCATGAGGACCTGGAAGAGAACCCGCTACCCTCGGGACAAGACCACCTACAACCGCCTCACTAACGAGCTCAAGGCCGCCCTGTGGGAACACAGGGGAGACGCGTGGGAAAACCATCTGATTAACATCGAAGATGACCAAGCCTCACTGACACGCCTTTGCAGGCAGCAATCAGTGGAGCCCACCCCCACGCGCCCCCTGTTCGGGCAGGACGGCCTCCTGCGATACAAGGCCACAGACAGGGCAGAGATCATCGCGTGCAACCTCGAACAGCAGTTCACTCCACACGAGGTCCAGGACGAGGAACACTCACGAGAGGTGGAGGACTCGGTCTGGACCTACCTCTCGACGCCCCTCGTCCCATCGAAGGATGAACTGCTGGTGACTCCGAAAGAGATAGCCGCGGTGATCCGCCAGACTAAGCCCCGTAAAGCGCCTGGTGAGGACGGCATCCCCAACTCGGCGCTGCAACGACTTCCCCGGAAGGCACTACTGGCAACGACCCAGCTCTTCAACGGCATCCTGAGGACCAGCCACTTCCCGACCATCTGGAAGCGGGGCCGGGTTATTGCACTTCCGAAACCCGGCAAAGACTTCAGGAAGCCGGAGAGCTACCGGCCGATAACTCTCCTCTCGACAACGTCCAAGGTGTTCGAGCGACTGCTGCTGGTAAGACTGAACCCTCACCTAACACCAAGGCCCGAACAGTTTGGTTTCAGGTCCCAGCACTCCACCACGCTGCAGCTGACTCGCGTACTTGGCGAGATGGCCACGTGCATGAACAAGGGCGGATACACGGTGACCGCGATGCTCGACATGGAGAAGGCGTTCGACAGGGTGTGGCATGACGGTCTCATCCACAAACTGTCGACGTCCACGCTCCCACAGCGACTCATCGCGGTCATCGCCTCCTTCCTTAAAGGAAGAGCATTCCACGTGGCCATCGAGGACGCCACGTCAGAGGAGAAGTCCATCCAGGCTGGGGTCCCGCAGGGGAGCTGCCTCTCTCCCACCCTCTACGCCCACTACACAGACGACATCCCGATGGTGGGCGACGTCAAATTGGCGCTTTACGCCGACGACGCTGCGTACCTGTCCAGCTCCAAGAACGCCAGACACGCTGCACGAAAGATGAGCCAGACACTTGAAGCGCTCCCGGAGTGGCTGAAAAAGTGGAGGCTCAAGTGCAACGTGTCCAAGACCCAGGCAATGGTGACTGGACAGGTACACCCACCACCATGCCTCAAGCTGATGGGGGAGGAAATCTCCTGGTCACCGACGGTCAAATACCTGGGCGTCACCATTGACAGAACTCTGTCAATGGCACAACATGTGCAGACGACCGCCGCGAAGGCTCAAGCTGCGCGGGCGAAGCTGCGTCCCCTGCTGTCCTCCAGACTGCCGCTGCGAGCGAAGCTCGCCATATATAAAACCTATATCAGGTCGCGCCTCACGTACGCGGGGCCGGCCTGGTACAACTTGACAGCAGGATCGACACGGCAGCGTCTCCAAACAGCGGAGAACACCTGCCTTCGCTGGGCGGTCGACGCGCCCAGGTATCTCAGAAACACGACCATCCACCGGGACCTCAAATGGGAGCCGATAGAGGGATTCGTGGGCGGGTTGGCCAGACTGATGTTTGAGCGAGCGGACTGCTCAGCTTACACCCACCTGACCAACATCGCTCCCCTCCCCCATCCAGACACTATTAAGTGGATAAGGTGGAAACTGAAACGCCCAGCTCGGGAACTGATACCAGCTCCCTCGAGCGGGGCGACATCCCCCCTACCACTAAATGAAGGCGAACCACCGCCCTCTCGTAGGCGGTTAGCAGGGCCTCTCCCAACGGAGACTCACCCGGCTGGCCAGCCTCGGGGGCGGTGAAACACAACGACCGGCCCATAGTAATGGGCCGCGACGAAGTCCGCCTCAAGGAGACCCACTCCCAGAGGGAAACCAATACCCAACATCAAGCACCCCACGTCGTCGCTGGAAGCTACGCATAATAGTTTTAGAAATGGTAATAATAAATATAATCAGTGCGTAATATACTATAAAAAACGATAACGTAAAGTCGAAATATATTATAAAAAACGACAGTGTAAACTTTTGTATTCAACAAAACGTTTACAAATGAAACCTTTAATACTATAAATTGTACTCATTTAACATTTGCATGCTATTGTATTATGGCGAAATGTGTTTTGTGCTCTTTGTTTTTTTTTTTGTCATCTCTGTATCCACCACATTTTATGCAAATAAATTTATTATTATTATTAGAAAAGAAGGAAAGCAGGTAGGATTTCTTCATCCAATTGGGTAACTGGAAGGACCACTACACAAGTTACATGTGGACTACATAGGACCACTAGCAGAGACAAAAATAAAAATATAACCATATATTGACAGTTGTAGATGGATTTACAAAGTATGTATGGATTTTTCCAGTAAAGTCTGTGACAGCGAAGGAAACAATAGAAAAAATGTTGATTTAACAGCAAATGTTTGGAAATCCAGAAAGAATAATCAGCGATAAAGAAACAGCATTTACCAGTAAAGACTTTGAAGAGTTTTGTAGCAACGAAGGAATTCAGCATTGCAAAATTACCACTGGAGTACCTAGAGGAAACGGACAGGTTGAGCGCATTCATGGCACAATAATATCTATACTTACTAAGCTGAATGTTGAGGAGCCAACGCACTGGTTAAAAGCAAGCATACTAGCAAGTTGCAAAGAGCCTTGAATAGTACCTACCAGAAGAGTATCAAGACAACTCCGTTTGAATTACTCACCGGTGTAAAAATGCGACAGAAGTAAGACCTATTGCTGTTAGAAATGCTAGAGGAAGAATACATTTCTAATTTAATGGCACAAAGAGATAAAATGAGAGAAACAGCAAAAGAACAAATACTAAAGATACAAGACGAAAATAAACAAAATTTTGACAAGAAAAGAAAGATTAGTACTACGTACAAAGTTGGCTATTTGGTTGCAATAAAAAGAACACAGTTTGGAACGGCCATGAAATTAAAAGCTAAGTTTTTGGGACCATACAAAGTAACAAGGGTGAATGGAAAAGATAGGTATAATGTAGAAAGATTAACAGATGGAGGTGAGGGACCTAAGAAGACATCTACCTGTGCAGAGTACACGACGCCATGGTCTACAAACTAAGTACAAGTGAGCCACGTTTGTAAGTGAAATAAATATTATTTTAATATTTTATTTTTTTCAGCTCTGATTTATAAATTTTACTTTATAAAGTATGTTTGGGTAAGAGAGATGAATGAGACTGAGTGAGATTTTTGATAGGAGGAAAGATTTTGTTTACTTACATTTTGTGTTATGTTATGACTGAAAGCAATCAGTTTTGTACTGTTTTCAGTAAAATAAGAGGAAGCGTCACTTCGAACTGTTTTTGTTGTGTTTTAAGTACCTATTAGAAAGGAAGTATGTAAAACAACAGATATTTTGTTTAAATAGAACTGTGTAGTAATTAAATTGATAAGAAGTTGTCTAAGTTGATTGAAATAATATTTTGTTTGAACATGTTTATTGTAAGGTTATAAAAGTGTTGCTTAGAAGAGTTTATCTTTGAGTTCTTGTGTTGTATTTTTATTTAAATTGAATATATTTGTCTAACAAAAGCCACAAGATGCTATGATATGTATGTACCTAGTTTTAAGTTTAACAAAGAAAAGTTTGATGGCGTGTGATGGCAGGACGCGTGGGTTTTTGTAAAAAAGAGTGTAATGTTGGGGATTAATAAATAGACAACCACCTCTATAGAAAGCCGTATATTGCATTAAATTAATTATAAAGTACAGTGCGCGTTGGCGTAAACTACAAACTAAGCATATTATTTGATACTTACAAACTAAAAGAGCATACCTATTACATATTCTAAAGTAAAGAAGCTTACACTCTTATACACACACTACACCTCCCGGGGCATAAGAAAAAAAAAATTTTAAGATATATATATATATATTTTTCATGTATTACCAATTACACAAACAAAAGTATATAAACTAACTACGGTTTTCTAAAACAGTAACTTCTACACCTTATACAATACTATTATAATGCTATTTCTATTTATGTACCTTATCACTTTTCTAACTGCAGTTAAAGAATGATATTTATATAAAGTAAAAAGTTAATATTAAAAGGTAATTAAAAAAAAAATTACATTAAACGTAATTAGAATTACATTGCATCTAGTCTTAATATTATTGGTAGTAAGGTCTAGTCCTATTCTTATGAACTAGTTCTACTTTATTATTCTTACATATTTTAACATTACAACCTAAATCTTCTATAATTTTATATGGACCTTCATATATGGCATCTAATTTTCGACCTGTTTCATTTTTCAAGAGCACCATATCATCTTTGTCGTATTTCATAGAGTTAATAGATTTATCATACAAACATTTACGTTTTTGTTTATTCCTTAGTAATTTTTCCTTTGCATCGGCATGAGCTAACTGTAACCTACAGCCTTGGCCAAAAGTATTAGGCACCCCCAATATAGTTATCACACACCTGTGCTATTTGAACAATTAAACAATATTCTATAGAACTGCGATACCGGTGTCATAAAACACTATTTAAGACAATAGGCGGCATTTTTAAGCAGTCGTAAAACATCTGGTGCGTCAATAATAAAAGTTTATTTTTTCCAAAATTGATTTTTAATGTTTCGTCAGTTACCATTTGGAAGTCTTAGTGTAAAGACAGTGCATTTGTGGTTTTGTGAATTAATTGACGAGAAATTCATTTGAAAATGCCAAAACGAAACGAAATTAGTATTGAAAATCGTGTAAAAATTCAACTTTTACATGAGCAAGGCAAGACTCAAAAAGAAATTGCGAAGTTGGTGAAATGTTCGCGATGCGCCGTTCAATCTGCTATCAAACGTTTTGTTGAGACTGGCTCTCATGCAAATAAACCAAGAACAGGCAGAATACGCGTGACTACTAGCCGTCAGGACAGAAAACTTATCCGAGAGTCTGTGAAAGATAGAAAAAAAACTTCTTCGGAGCTTGCTGTGGCTTTAACTGAAGAGACTGGACATCCCATAAGCGCACGAACTGCAAGACGAAGGCTAGTAGAAGCCGGCTTAAAAGGTTGCAAAGCTAGGAAGAAGCCGTGGCTATCCGCAGACAATAAAAGAAAACGACTTGATTGGGCTCTGAGACACCAACATTTCACAGAAGAGGATTGGTCTAATGTGCTGTGGTCTGACGAATCAAACTTTGAGGTAAGTTTTTTTAGTGAAGTCTATACCACAATTACAACGATCATTGTTGTGTTTGTCTTCAAACTCAAATGTTATAAAAGTTTGTAATGTGTGCTTTTTTTTGGAATCTACAGGTATTTGGAACACCAGGTGTGACGTTTGTGAGGCGACGCAAAGGCGAAGAATATCACCCAGATTGCGTAGTACCAACCATAAAACACGGCGGAGGCAGTGTAATGATTTGGGGTTCCATGGCTGCGGATGGAGTCGGCAAAATGTTTGTTTGCGAAGGTCGCATGAACAGTGAAAAATACATTAATGTACTGGAAACTGCTCTCGTACCTTCGCTTTCGTGTATTTTTGGTGACACTAACTTAAATGGTGTGAAATTCCAACAAGACAATGCTCCGTGTCACAAGTCAGCTACTACGATGCGCTGGTTTACTGAAAATTGTATTGATCTGTTAGATTGGCCTGCCCAGTCCCCGGATCTAAATCCTATTGAACATTTGTGGAGTATTGAAGAGAAAAATAAAAGAGCACTCGATAACATTAAAAACTGCTTTAAAAAACGCGTTAGTGCAAGAATGGGATGCAATTTCTCCAGAGGAATGTGCGAAACTTGTACGTAGTATGCCCCACAGAGTTGCTGCTGTCATAAAATCAAAGGGTAGCCCAACAAAATATTGATGTTTTTACAATATTCTAATGGAAATAAAGTACTTTAATCATTATAATTAGTTTTATTTCTCTCTAAGCCTGAAATATGCAGTAATTTATAGGGTGCCTAATACTTTTGGCCAAGGCTGTATATTTTAGTTGTAAAGGATAGTCATCACTATTGTATAATGGTTCTACTTTTTCACTGATTCTATTAGGTATTCTACAGAGTTTACCAAATACAAGTTCGTATGGCGTATAATTTGTTTCAGAATGGACTGTGTTGTTAAAACTAAAACACCAAAACGGTAACCAATAGCTCCAAGTGTCTGTGTGATTTTCACATTGGATCCTTAAAAATGCACCCAAGGTTTTGTGCGCATTTTCAAGAGCTCCTATGGACTGGTGATGATATGCTGTAGAGGATAATTTATCAAAATGAAGAATTTTACAAACCTGTTCCATAGTTGAAGAGATGAATTCAGTGCCTCGATCTGTTGCTTTTGTCCCAGGACTACCGAACCGTAATATGAACTGTCTAACAAATGCATCTGCAATGGACACAGTTTCTTTATTTTTAAGAGGAATTGCTTGGACAAATTTTGTTAGTTCACATCTAAGATATTTGAAAAGGTAATTTACAGGGCACTATATGGTTATCTGGAATCTTCAAATATATTAGTAAATGAACAAAAAGGGTTTCGTAAGAACAAATCTATTAACATGGCCATATATGACCTCATAAAACCAATTATATATAATGTAGATAACAAAGTACCTATATGTGCCATATACATGGATCTGTCAAAAGCGTTTGATTTTGTAGATCATTCTATACTGCTGGACAAACTTGACAGATATGGAATAAGAGGAAATACAAATAATTTAGTAAAATCTTACTTATGCAACCGATACCAATATTTAGAAATAACACAGATATGTCCACGTACTGGCAATGAAATTAAATATCGATCGGACCATAGACAAATTAAATATGGCGTCCCACAAGGCAGTGTACTCGGACCTTTGTTATTTCTTCTCTATATTAATGATCTCCCCAAACATGTAAAACACCCAATGGTACTATTTGCTGATGACAGCACAGTAATAATTAAATGTGAAAATCGGAATACCTATGAACAAGAAATAAATGTGACACTGAATAATGTAATAGAATGGTTAAATGACAATAATTTATGTATAAATCTGGATAAAACGAAAATAATGCATTTTCACCAAAGAATCCCTAATAAGATCTTAAATATTAATTACCAGGGAACTGAAATAGAACTAACAACTGTAACAAAATTTTTAGGAATTACTATAGATAACAATTTGACATGGAAACCACAAATAGACGAAATTTGTAAAAAAATGAATAAATTTGTATATGCCCTATATAAATTGTCAAAAATTGTCAATGAAAAATCCGTGTTAATGGCTTATCATGGGTACGTAGCATCCATACTGAGATATGGTTTGATCTTTTGGGGAAATTCAGTGCATAGGGATTTTGTCTTTAAAGCTCAAAAAAGATGCGTAAGAGCGATGTGAGGTCTAAAAAGTACAGATAGCTGTAAACCCTTTTTTAAAAGCCTTAAGATTTTAACTCCCACTAGCCTATACATTTACGAGGTAAATATATTTGTAAAAACCAATATGACCCTATACAAACTAGCATTTAAAAGTCACTACAGGCAGCTACGAGACAAAAACAAAATAGAACTGGAATTACCATTGGCCAGAACCGCACTACACCGCAAAAGCTTTTTCTACATGGGTCAAAAAATATTCAACAAATTACCTGACTTCATAAAAGAACTAGACTTGAATAGCTTTAAAAGTACACTTCATAAAATGCTAACTCACAAATGCTATTATTCTTTAGATGATTATTTTAATGACAATGCACTTATTACCCATGACATGCTTACTAACACAAAATTATATTAATGTTAATCCTTAATTATTTGACATTTATTACTGTTTGACATTTTTAATTACATTTTGATTTTTATCTTTATACTGTTTGACATATTAATATTATTTTCTATTTTTCTTTTTATATTATTGTAATGATTTTTATATTTAAATATTTTCAATTAATTTGTTAATTTGATTAGAAGAATGTCTCAAAAATTTGCACACTATATAACTAGTAAAACATGCTTGTACCTATTATTGCTATGTAACATCTTTTCTACCATGTTTTATGCAAATAAATTTCATTTCATTTCATTTCATTGTATAGTCAGTATATAGCAATTACTATTGATGTCCCTATCCAAAGGTCCTACTACGTCTAAATAAATCTTATCGAATGCCGAGGATGCCGTTGTTGTAATTTCCATCGGCTCTTTTATATATCGAAAATATTTAAATTTTTGACATTGTCTACATTTTTTAACAAATTCTTGGACGTCCTTCTCAATACTTGGCCAATAGTATCGTTTCTTTATAGTATTAACCATTCTGCGCACCCCAGCATGGCCACTAGATGGCAATAAATGAAAGTCATTTATAATAATAGTTTTTTCATTATCGTCACTAATTCTTTTTATTCCCCGTAATATACAAATTCTTGGTCCGGACCATTGCGTGAGAGATGATACTTCCTCACACAAATTCTTTATAAAATCTATATTATCTTCATATTTTATTATACAAATTTCATTAATACCTATCTTCTCACAAAATAATCTTAATTTATGCACAAATTCGGCTCGCGAAAATTGCGCCTTGAAATCAAGATTTATAAATAACATTTTTCTACTTGAAACAAAAGCAAAACATTCTGATTCTTCAGTTATCATATTAACAACTCTAAATCTTTTTAAGTCTCTACTTTCAATAAAACACATTTCTACTGTTTCACACGGTTTTCTTAATATATCCACAACCCTTGGTTGATCAGGCCTCGTGTTGATGGATTTACTAAGTGCCGTTTTCTCATAATTCTTCATACTTTCCTCCATATCATTCATCCTTTTCTTCTGAGCCCTTGTCAATACAGCTACAACTTGCTCATGCATACTCTTAAGGTCATTTGACGTTGAAGAAATTCTCGATAAAGCATCCGCAACAACATTTTCTTTCCCTTTCACATACACAATCTTAAAGTCATATTCTTCCATAGTTAATCGAAATTTAAGGAGTCTGCTAGAAGGATCTTTTATTCCAAAGAGATAAACTAAAGGTTTGTGATCTGTCATGATAGTAAATTTTCGTCCATACAAGTAAGGCCTAAAATATTTAACAGACCAAACGATTGCTAGAAGTTCTTTTTGTATCGTAGGGTAATTCTTTTCTGCTTTATTTAATGGTCTACTTGCGTATGCTACTGGTCTAAGATCTTTATTACACAAAACTGCACAAATGGCAATACCTGAAGCGTCTGTTTGTAATATAAATTCGTTACTTTCCCTAAAATCAGGATATTGTAGAATTGGTGAAGAAATTAAAGCGTGTTTTAGAAAATTAAATGCATTTTTACATTCTTCTGACCAAATAAAACTTTCATTTTTTCTACATAACTTGTTAAGAGGCATTGCTATTTCCGAAAATGATTTCATAAATCTACGATAATAATTACAGAAAGCTACAAAACGTTTAACTTCTTCGATATTTTTAGGAGTAGGGTAATTTCTTAATACTTTTGTTTTTTCTGGATCCGGTAAAACTCCTTTGTCTGAAATGACATGGCCTAGACAAAGTAGTTCTTTTCTTAAAAACTCACATTTTTGTGGATTTAATTTAAGATTTACTTTTCTTAATCGTTCCATAATGCTCATAAGATTTTGGTTATGGGATACTAGATTTCTTCCTATAATAACAATGTCATCTTGATATAATAGACATTTGTCGTATGTCAACCCCGACATAGCCACTGACATCATACGACTAAAGGCATTAGGACTGGTTTTAAGGCCCATTGGTAAACGTTTCATTTGATATTGGCCTGCATTTGTAGTAAAAGCAGTTAATCTACGACTAGCAGGTTCCAAGGTCACTTGATAGTAACCTTGGTAAAGGTCAAGATGACTAAAATAAACAGCCCCCGAAAGAGAATCTAATATTTCATTTATATTGGGAAGTGGAAATTTATCATTACAAATCATTTCATTTACTTCCCTATAGTCCACAACTAATCTCCATTTCTTTGCTTCTTTATTTCTCTTAAGTACTAATAAAACTGGACTTGACCATTCACTGTTCGCCTTTTCTATAATATCATTACCTATCATTTTATTTATTTGCTTATCTATTTCTGGTTTTAACGCCTGTGGTAACCTATATGGTTTAATATAAACCGGAGTACAATTTGCCTTTACGACTATTGCCTGTTCATAAATGTTAGTAGTTGTCAGTTTGTCCCCTTTTACATAAAAAACATCTGCATATTTAGCACATATCGTTTCTATGGATTCCCTCTCTTCTTCATTAAGGTAATTTAACTGTAGTTCAGATAATAAATTATTTACTCTAGGTACGTCTACAATGTTATCATTGAATTGACAAATATCATAATCATGCAAAGATTGCAAGTTAGGAATAAAAGTTGGTACAATTATGTCTTTTTCACTGACATTAAGAATTCTTACAGGAATCCTATTATTTCTTACTTTTGCTATCGCGTTTGCCATGTGCATGCCATGCACAAACAATCACTTCATCATTCATAGATTGGTTAACATAAATAAAGTGTATCGACTCAGCACGTGCTGGAATAGTTAATGTATTTTTTAATCTTTCTTGTTCATCAATAAAATTTAAGTTATATGTTTTTCCTAAATTTGTAAGCGTTAAAACATCTGTATTTAAATTAGTATTGGCTTGAAACTTATTTAAGAAATCTAAACCTATTATTCCATCAGCTTTAAGTGGTAAGGAATCAAAAATAAGAAATTCATGTTGAAATATTTGATTGTCGTATTTAAGATTTAAATTTACAGAACCTTGAGAATATTGTTGACCACCTATTCCATTAATCAATGTACTATTTTTTCTAACAGTATGGTTTTTTGGTAATATTTCCTTTTTAATTATTGATAATGATGCACCTGTATCAATAAGCCAATAATATTTACTGTGGTTGATATAGAATGTGATATATTTAGCATTGCCTTGGCATGATAATATGAAATGTCTAAACTCGAAAAAACTGGTTCTTACTGTTTGTATCAACGTTAGTTTTATTGTCATTATCAATTTGTTCTACTGGAAACACATTTTGACCTCGCCTACTATTCCTAAAATATCTCGTACCTCTATGTCCTCTTTCATTCATTGATGATGGCCGGTAATTGCCTCTAACATAATTACCACGCCACGATGGTCCACGATTATGCGTATTACTATACTGCTGACCACGATTGTAATTGTTACTATAGTACTGGCCACGATTGTAATTGTTACTATAGTACTGACCACGAAAACTACCTCTTTGACGCGGATAATTTTGCAAGTGTGTCTTTTAGGGTGAACTGTGTCCATTTCTAGATATGTGTAATATGTTACCTGATAATGGCTGGAAGGAGGTGCTATCTTCATCTTTTGCTGCTTGGATGGCATCTTTCAGGTTGAAGTAATTTCGAGCAGCAATAATAGTACTTAGCTTCGAGCTGCGTAAACCATCTGAAAAACGTTTTATTGCAAGCTTTTCATTGATTTGTTTTAATGCCTTGAAAGTATCCGAGTTACCATCGGTTTGAGATATAGTTAAATCTGTTAATAATTTCTCAATCTCAGTGCCATATACTTCAATTGACCTTGACCCCTGTTGAATATTTTGTAACCTTGTTTGTACTGCTATAAAGGATTTTTTCGGTAAAAGATGCTGTCTCAAATCTGTTATTAGCTCTGGTATAGTTTTGTATGTGTTAGACAAACGTAATTTTGCACTTTCTGATAATCTATTTTTGAGAACAAATGTGATTAACAAGGCCTCACCTTTTGAATCGAGCATATCTGCGTACATCTCAACAGAGTCTATTAGCCGTTTGGTTGTATCCTCAGCACCGTCCAATACTGGAATCAAACTACACGCCACTTTGAGGTCAAACTCCATCTTTGTTAAATTTTCATGAACTGGATATACACATAAACCACCTATTTCCTTATATACCTTACTAATATTTTGGAAAATATCTAATGCCGATGTCAAATTGGTATCTTTTTTATTTTCTAATACTAATAATAATTGCTTACATTTATCAAAAATATACTGGGATTCATTTAACTTTGCCTCTATAACTTTGCCTTTATATCTGCTACGCCCCTTTTTTACCAAATCTTTTCTAATGTCTACCAAAGTATTATAATATTCAATTAAACTATTAATCATAATCTAAAAATAACAAGTCTAAAATTGACACATAAATTTTCATACTAAACTATAACATAAATTCAATAAAACTATTGCGACACGACATATAACAATGCGCTGCGTTGCATTTTTAGCACGCGGTATCAAGTTCGGCGAGTGTCCGTGCACAATTTTAACGCGTTTAAGTTATAACGTTATGAAATATGATATCATAATCACTAATTTTTGCACATATTATTAACCACGTAATTTATTCTGGATGTATAATTATTATCAGGAATACCTTCAACTCGTCCTCGCATGGATGCCCGTATACGTTGAATTGCGTTGAGCCCAATTTCATCTTGTATCCAGCGGCGATGGCAGCCTCTATATATCCGTAGAGCAAAGTAGATTACCAGAGCAGACAATATGGCGAGGATGATCAGAGTAATGATGCTTAGGCGCTCCACATGGCCTCCGATGTTCTTAAGCACGGCGTCATTATTACCACCAGCTGCGTTCTGACTCAGGAAAACCTCTTCCTTCTCGACCTTTGATTGACACATATTCCTTACGAGTATATATTGGTAACCGGAATTATACTAGTATGAGCCCCTTGGCAGACCAGACTGCAGAGGCAGGGTCGCCATGTAATGTTGGGGATTAATAAATAGACAACCACCTCTATAGAAAGCCGTATATTGCATTGAATTAATTATAAAGTACAGTGCGCGTTGGCGTAAACTACAAACTAAGCATATTATTTGATACTTACAAACTAAAAGAGCATACCTATTACATATTCTAAAGTAAAGAAGCTTACACTCTTATACACACACTACAAGAGTGTGCACGTAAAAAAATAATAAATGTAATATTCTCGAGTTCCGGTGTTCGTTTTTATTAAGATCACACCCTCACATGAACGTGAAATTAGCAACGCAACTTCTTAGTAGAAGCGTTGCCAAAGCTATAGACTTTTGCAATAAAACCTTAAATATTCCTACATTTAGAGAATCAGAAAGCACAGTAGAATTTATTAAGATCCTTACTGACCTTTTTGATATCCTAAACACTAGAAACCTTAACGAGTTTGAATTCAAACACCCTTTGACTAAGGGTAATTCACAAAAAATATTGTCATTCTTGTCCGATATTAAAGATTATTTATTATCATTAGCAATTAATGTTACAAATAAAAGAACTCTTAAAGTCCATACCGATATAAGAACTGTATTTTCAACCAAAAATGTGCCACTTATCAAAACACAGAATAATACTGGATTATTAGGACTATTAGTATGCATCAACAGTCTGACTTATTTAATTGTGATGGTGATTTTATTTTAAATTTTCGCGCCAGCTGAAATTATACCGGAATGTTGTGATTGGTGGATTCATAAGAAGCAAATATGACAGCTGAGATTTGGGACTAATCCATAGACAATTAGATTACTTCCGCCATTTTTGCAACCATGCGACCGGCTCGGCGAACAGGTGAGTTTAAATTTTAATTTTTTATAGTATCTTAGTGAAATTTGCTTTATAAATAAGAAAATAACAAAGATTATAATACATTTTTTTAGGAATTTGTGTTATTTTGAATCAATCACATACACTCGCGTGCAAGTAAATCGACTCAAGTCTCAAGTGCGCATAAAAAGTGATATAACTAAAAAATTACTTATTTTACCTCTATATTATGTTTTACATAATTAAAGCCTAGTAATTAGGCTTTCAAATGGTAGCATAATATCAGTAATTTAAATAAACACTTGTACTTAGAATGCAACTGAACGCAACCTCCCGTAAACTGCTCTGCGCTCTATACACAACTTGCGCGACACAACCCCCTATAAAAACCCTCTGTAATCGTTTTTTCTTATCAGTCGCTCATTAGACGTTGACCTTGACATCTCTGCAAATTAAAGCCGTCATTTGAAGAAAATTATGGATACAACACCTGAGGAAGCCGCTCAAGTCGTTGCCCTATTGCAAGAAGGGTTGAACCAGCGAGAAGTCGCTCGTCGTTTGAATATGAGTCAGTCCGCTGTCTCGAGAGTATACAGAAGGTTTCAAGAGACTGGTGCCTTCACTTGGAGGCCTAATACCAGCCGACGCCGGTGCACCTCGGAGCGTGACGACCGGTTTTTGGTCTCGACCTCTCTCCGAAATCGACACCTTACCGGCGTAGATGTGCAGCAGGAGCTACGTCAAGTTCGCGGGGTGACTGTCAGTCAGTGGACAGTTAGAAAAAGGTTGAAAGAAGCTAACCTTACTCCGAAAAGACCCGCTACAGGCCCGAAGTTGACCACAGCTCATCGTCAAGCACGCCTTCACTTTGCTCGAGAGCATTTGGATTGGAGCATAGAGCAATGGCAGTCAGTCCTGTTCACAGATGAGACGAGGATGTGTCTCCATGGCAGCGACAGGAGAGGTCGGGTATACCGTCGTCCCGGTGAACGGTTTTCACAGTGCTGCTTTGTGGAAACCGTTGCATATGGTGGCGGATCTTGCATGATGTGGGCCGGAATTTCCTTAGAAGGCAAAACGGAGCTTGTTTTCGTTCCTGGGGGAGGCCGGGGAGGAGGTCTGACCAGTGATCGTTACATTGAAAATGTTCTACTGGATCAAGTTGTCCCTTATCAAGGCTTTATTGGGGAAAATTTCATCTTGATGCATGACAATGCCCGATGTCACACTGCTCGGGCCACACGTGATTTCCTGAACGAAGTTGGAATTCACACTATGCATTGGCCAGCGCTCAGCCCCGATTTAAATCCCATTGAGCACATATGGGACGAGCTCAAAAGGAAAGTTAGAGCGAGGAATCCAGCTCCGACAAACATCAATGAGCTCAAGACTGCGTTGGTAGAAGAGTGGGGTCGAATACCACAATCATCCATTAAAAAGTTGATAAGGTCGATGAAGAATCGCATGAGAGCAGTGATCAGAGCTAGAGGAGGAAATACCAAATATTGACACGAATAAATTTTTTATCTTACGCACATTTTGTTTCATTTAAACACAATAACCCCTGTACTGTGAAATTGTATGAATTTTCAACATTTTTTACATTATCATTGGCATTAACCTTTTTTACTAAACTACTGAATCGATTTTCATGCAACTTACACCATTTTAAAGCTCAATTACTAGGCTTTAATTATGTAAAACATTATATAGAGGTATAATAAGGCATTTTTAAGTTATATCACTTTTTATGCGCACTTGAGGCTTGAGTCGATTTACTTGCACGCGAGTGTATATGTTTATGCGTGTTCGAGTGTCCAGGGTTGTGTGCTGGGAGATAAATTAAAGTCACAAGGCCGATTGACTGAGAATGTATATATTACATTAAGTAGTTACAATAATACAAATATCGCGTATGTCGCGTGTGTCGGTAGTGCGCGGTACGGAACGACTGGCGTGACAAGTTATAAGAACTTCACACTATACAATTTGATGTGTCAGCGCAGCCACTACACTACCAACGACCTGGCATCCACCGTAGCAAGACTGAGCGTGGAGGCAGCAGAGTTACGACGTGCACAGCATCCGCAGCGAGGAAGAGGTACATCCCGAAGAGGTAACCGTTTTCGTTCTAAATCTCGCGGTAGGGATACAAGCAGGAGACGTCGCGACCCGAATTGGATGTGTTTCTATCACTACCGTTACGGGGCCAAGGCTGCAAAATGCGTCGAACCCTGTAGCTGGAAGCCGAGAGCGTCTACACCTGCGGAAAACTAACGGCGACGCAAGCAGTGACGGAGGTTTGTGTCAATTTTTCTAACAACCGTCTATGTGTTACAGATAAAAATTCAAAGTTAAAGTTTTTGATTGACACAGGTGCTAATGTGTCTGTAATACCCGTAGCTTATAAATATGTGTCGAAAAATATCGCGTGTGACGAATATAAACTATATGCGGCAAACGGCACCGAAATTAAAACGTATGGTACGTGCAACTTAGTTTTAGATCTTAACTTACGTAGAGCGTTTAGATGGTCATTCATTATAGCGGCTTTTAAGCAACCCATAATAGGCGCAGACTTTTTAAGCCATTATAAGTTGTTGGTAGATTTAAGTTCGCGGCGATTGAGAGACCAAGTTACTAATTTAAATGTTAAAGCATCTATCATAAGGCATAAGGAGTGTGACTCATCGGTTAAGTCTATAAATAGTAACAATGAATGGCATGAGTTGTTATTAAATTATCAAGATATAACAAAGCCAATATCTTATAAGGAGATACCTAAACACTCGGTATGTCATTACATAGAAACTTCGGGACCACCGGTATATGCGAAGGCCAGACCCCTTTCTCCTAAATGGTATAATAAAGTTAAGGAAGAATTTCGCATTATGTCAGAATTAGGCATCTGCCGTCCATCAAAGTCTCCTTGGGCTAGCCGTTACACGTGGTGCCCAAGAAAGACGGCGGTATAAGACCCTGTGGGGATTACAGGCGTTTAAATGTAATTACTAAGCCCGATAGATATCCCATACCGCGGTTACAAGACTTTAAATATGTTTTAGCGGGCGAGAAAGCTATATTTACACGGCTAGATTTAAATAGAGCTTACAATTTTATTCCCGTGGCCCCGAAGGACATCGCATTTATAACACCTTTTGGATTATATGAGTTTCCTAGAATGACTTTTGGATTAAGGAATGCTGCTCAGACATTCCAACGCTTTATGGATACAGTAGTTTTGCAAGGATTTGATTTTTTATTCAATTATATCGACGACGCTATTATCGTCAGTAAAGATAAAAAAACCCATAAAGAACATTTAAATGCTGTTTTCCAGAGGTTTAACGAATACGGTATTACTATTAATTTATCAAAATGTGTTTTTCGGCGTGTCTAAATTGGAATTTTTAGGTTTTGAGGTCTCAACGGACGGTGTTCGCCCGTTAGACGATAAAGTAAAAGCTATTGTAAATTTTCCGAAACCCGAAACAGTAGAACAACTACGCCGATTTCTAGGAATGGTAAATTTTTATCGTTCACATATTCCTAGAGCTGTTGAGTATCAAGCAGAATTAAACAGCTATTTCCATAACTCCAAGAAACGCGATAAGACACGTATAGAGTGGACGGATAAGGCTAGCGAGGCATTTGAGAAGTGTAAGGAAAGTTTGCAAAACGCCGCTACACTTTCTTACCCATTGCCAGACAGTAAATTAGCCCTTATGACCGACGCTTCAAATACTAGCGTAGGTGCGGTTTTACAGCAGAGGTTGAATGCAATTTGGCAACCAATTGGATATTTTTCAAAGAAATTAAGTACTACCGAAATGAAATACTCTGCATATGATAGGGAATTGTTGGCAGTATATATGGCCGTGAGACATTTCAAGCATTTAGTAGAGGGTCGAGATTTAACTATTTTTACCGACCATAAGCCATTACAATATGCATTTACAAAAATTAATAGTGATAAAGAAAGTCCTAGACGTATACGTCAACTTTCATATATCAGCGAATTTTGTACAAATATTTGTCATATTAAAGGTAGCGATAACATGGTAGCGGATGCACTTTCTAGAATCGAAACCATAAGTTGTCCCACGTTGCTCAATTTCGCAGAATTAGCTAACAAACAACGCAGCGATGAGTACCTAGTGCAAGCTTTGCAAGTATCAGATAGCAAATTACAGTTTAAGCAAATGTTTTTGCCAGACTGTAATAAGCATGTTTATTGCGAAATATCTAATAATAGAATTAGACCATACTTACCCTTAGAATTTCGAAAACTAGCTTTTGATTCAGTACATAACCTTAGTCACCCAGGCATAAAAACTAGTAAACAGTTAATAAAACAGAAATATTATTGGCCTGACATGGATAGAGATATTGCCAAATGGGCAAGAGCTTGTTTACAGTGTCAACGTGTGAAAGTCACGAGGCATACGGTATCGGGTGTAGGAAAGTTTGAAAGAGCTGACCGCTTACAGCATCTACACATAGATATAGTAGGGCCATTACCTACGTCGGTCGACGGCTATAGATACTGTGTTACCATGATAGATCGATTCACAAGTTGGCCAGAGGCATTTCCAGTACAAAACATTACTGCTGAGACAGTAGCTAGAGTAGTTTTTGAAGGTTGGATTTCTCGTTTTGGATGTCCTGAGAAGCTCACAAGCGACCAGGGCAGACAGTTTGAGAGTGATTTGTTTATTAAATTAATGAAATATTTAGGCATACATAAATTACGCACAACGCCGTATCATCCACAGAGCAACGGCATGATCGAACGTTGGCATAGAGCACTAAAAGTGGCTCTTATGGCACGTTTACAATGCAACAACAGTAGTTGGATAGATGAATTACCGATCGTGTTGTTAGGTTTACGAACGGCTACTAGAAGTGACAGTGGCGTAAGCGCAGCTGAGTTAACCTACGGTAAAACTATTCGGTTACCAGGTGATTTTTATGACGATGCAAGCATTAGTGATTCGGATTCGGAATATTTACAAAAGCTAAGGGATAGTATTAGCAAATATAAACCACGACCGAAATGCCACAGTAATTCTAATTCGTTATTCCTACCTAATAGTTTAAGTTCATGTAAAAGTGCATTTTTAAGGAATGATATGATGCGGAAGTCTCTTCAACCGCCGTATGAAGTAAGAAGAATATGCCGTAAGAAGAATGAAACTCCCTATATTGTAGTAAGTAGACATAAGAAACATTTCGTAATAAAAATAGGCGATAGGGAAACCTCTGTATCAGTTGATAGGCTCAAACCTGCTTACACTATTGACCTGGATACGCATGGAAATAAAAATTATAATTCTGAATTTAATTGCCCTAAAGGAAGCCAACATAGTTTTAACTCGAATAAAGATGTCACATCTAGTAACGTTTTAAATCACAAAACGACGCGACATGGCCGCGTTATCAGGCCACCGCTTCGTTTTGCTTAATCAACAGTGGCATACTTAGTATTGTATGGTACCTAAGAATGTGTTATGAATATGAGCAATATATAAATTTCACAATAACATATTATTGGTACTGGTCACGCGACCACCGCGTTGATGCGGCGCGACGGCCAAATTGAATCACGCGAGCTCCTCGCCACCGTTGCAATCGCTTTGCCAGACGAGTGAGACACCGTTAGGTGCAAGCGAGAAGCAACATGGGCTAGATAAGACATTTAAATACCTGATCGCTAAATCATGTATGGCAACCGTTAGTGGGTTTTTATAGAATATTATATTTATAAACATTATACTATGGCGCCAATTTATTTATTCTTCATGTTACATCTATTTTAATTTATATTTTTATATATTAATTTATATATATATATATATATATGTTATATACTTATCAGTTATAATTTATATAAGTAATATATATCTTACGTAGTTTTGTGTTTTGTGTTTGTAAATTATTACAAGAGTAGCCGATGTACGTCCGGGCGTCACTTGGGGTTACCAAATAATATCAGGGTTGGTTTGAGGTATCAACCGCAAACCAACAATAAACCTGAGTGGTAACCTAATTTTTCATAATATATGTACTGTTTTTTTATTTTGTTTTTCTGTGTTCTAATATTTGTGTATCGTGTACCTACATATATTTAGAAAAATAAATGTTTACTTTACTTTACATTTACTTTACTTTATTGTAAAACACGTTATATATTTGTTATATCTAATTGCATTAATATTGTAGGTCACACACACACTAACGTTTAAACTGTATTTTGTTTACACACGTATACACTATTTTTAGCTTAAAAGAGAATACCTTTACATATTCATTTTATTTCTGGTTTGTTGTCAATTAAATATATTCTTTCATTAAATAACAAGGGTTATAATCAAAGTAAACAAGAGCAAAACAATGTGGCTATTGCCCAAACAGTAACTAACGAAGCTATTAGTCGGAGAGTCAATTATCTGGAAATTGTGTTGATTACAATATCGGTGGCACTTATAATAGTATTGCTGTGTTTGACTAGAGCTCAGTGTAAGAAACGGGTTCGAACCTGGTTGCGCAAGGAAGCAGCCATTACTATCATGTCTCCACCGGTGGTGAAGGTCCAGACGGTCCAACCACCAACCGTTTCGCATACAACAGATGCATACTAGCGTGTGTTATATGTATAGAAAAACTGTGTTTTTGTGTCTGTGCGTATGACTAAAATTTACAGGGTAAATGTTATACCATGGGTAATATGTACTTGTATGTTATATTTTTTTTATTTTTTTTGTGTGTAAGTGGGGCTACTGTAGGGACACATGTACATGTATGCATTCCATTGTGTTCGTATGCTGAATTAGCAGATTATGTATGTGTGTACTTATTATGTATGTGTGTACTTAGAGGCGGCTGCGCCCGCCATGTAAGAATATTAGTCGCTAATATATGGAGTCACAGTAACAACGTGTATCATTCCTCTCCTATACTAAACACCTTCTGATATAGGTATATAGACGCACACCATATATCCCTATAATTACATATGATTATTCAATATTAAAATATGTTTTAGAGAGGATTATGATGGATTCGGATTCTAATACATCCCCGTCTCGAGTTAATCAGGCGATATCTGGGCTGGTTGTCGAAAGGTCACCACATGGTAGCTTACACGTGGTACCAGATGAGCGAGTTCTAATTGAAAGGACGCAGTCAGAGATACTGCATGTATGTATTCTTATCCTACATAAAAATATTTGCTCGCATATTTGTGTGTTTGCATTATCATTTTAGTGGTTATTATTTCCGAGCCTTGCCGCCCGTCAACGCGTGATTTATATTCCATTATCACGGAAGATGAAACTGATCCTTCTGTCCGCGGTTTGGCAACTGAGGAATCTGTCGGCGCAATGCCTACTTTAACTGTACCAGAACCAAGTTTTTCAGGTCTAGACCCTTCTGCCAGCTCTTCTAGGAGAAAACGAAGATTAAACTTTGAAGAGTCCGGCGATGTATGAATAAAAATCATTATTTTTTCGCAATAAATATTGTTTATATATTTTTTTTATTATATGTCAAATACACAATAGTCAATGAACAGACTTGGGTGTTTTTCAGGATTTTGAAGATGCACCTATAATTTTATTTAATATAGCGATTAGTTAATATAATAAACGATTGATATAAATTTAAAATAACTAATTTTTATAAGCATAACATACATTAAATATAAAATCGTTTGACATACCACTCAAAAGATATAAAACTTATTTAGTCTAATATGATAAAAACGCCTACTTAAAAACACAAAGCAAAAAACATAGCTAATAACTGATTACCGCCTGCGCTAAGATAGGTCGACGGAGCCCCGCTTAGCGGGGCTCCTATTTCTGGGTGATTTAAAAAAAATTACCACGGAGGCTAAGGCGGGAGCTCCGCTCCGCTTCGCTCCCGCCTTAGCCTTCTAACCTAACCTATCCGAGTCGGGGTGTTAACCATAATGACGTTTTTATATATGTCAATTATACAGTTACCCTCAACAAGATACTATTGGATGGAGAACTTAGGACACCCAAAAGTCAGTACAGTAATGTCTTGTAACAGATTCGAAGAAATAAAACGTTTTGTTCATTTTAACGAAAATTCTACTCAAATACCCAGAGGTCAGATAGGGCATAACCCTCTTCACAAAATTCAACCACTTTTAGAGCTCATAAGACAAAGAATGCTGACAGTGCCTAAAGAAGAATACATGGCTGTTGATGAACAAATTATACCCACTAAGAGCAGATCATCTATGCGGCAATATAATCCTAAGAAACCTCACAAGTGGGGTTATAAGAATTTTGTACTTTCTGGCAGTTCTGGGTTCAGTTACGATTTTGAAATTTATACGGGAGCTCAAGGTCCAATACAAGCTGACCCTAATTTACCAAAAATAAGTACTAGCAGTGATGTCGTAGTTAGGCTTTCGAGGACGATACCAGAAGGACTCAACTTCAAGCTGTTCTTTGATAATTGGTATACGTCGTTACCTCTTTTGACTTACCTACACAAAAAAGGTATTTTGCTACTAGGCACAATAAAAGCCAACCGTATTCCTGGATACAAGGTTCCTGCAGAAAAAGATTTGAGAAAGAAGGGAAGAGGAACTACTGTTGAAAAATTAACCACTGTAGACAACACAGATATATCTGTAGTGACGTGGTACGACAATCGTGTTGTAAACTTGGCTTCAACTTATGTAGGCAGCAAATCACCATCTGAAGTTCGTCGATTCAATAAAAAAGATAAAGTTTATCAAAATGTGTCATGGTTTATAATAGGCATATGGGTGGTGTAGACTTGTTAGACGCTCTTCTTGGATACTACAGGATTCAAATTAGATCAAAGAAGTTCTACCACCGCATATTTTTTCATATGATTGATATGGTGACAGTTAACGCGTGGTTGTTATACAGAAGAACATTAGACGATTCGGCGCCATCACTGCCTTTAGCAGACTTCAAGTGTGCGGTGGCTGAAGGTTTATGCCAAAGCAATAAACCTACAACAAGTGGCAAACGGGGACGACCTTCTCTTGACTTGGAGAATGCCATTGAGGCAAAAAAAATAAGAGGACCCATAGCTATTATGCCATCCAGAGATGTGAGACTGGATCAAATTGATCATCTACCTATCTGGGGTACTAGACAGCGATGTAAAGTACCCGAATGTAATGGTAGGTCACATGTCGAATGCCAAAAATGTAGAGTGAACCTATGTCTGAATGATAAAAGAAATTGTTTTAAATTGTTTCATACTCATTGATGTCATTCTTGCTTTTGTTTATAAATTGATTGAATTTGATTATGATTATAATTTTAATGGATTGATGTGCTTAAGTTGGTGTAAATAAATAAATTTCGTTAATAATTTCAGTTGTCAAACAATTTATTTTCTTTCGCTTGTGTTTGCAGTGAAAATACAAGTGGGCCGAATTTTTTGATGATCAGTGTATGTTGGTTATACATTTTATTGTTGATTACTTACAAATTTATATTTTATCGTTTTGCCAAGGTACAATACATCTCTCGTGGTTAATGATCGGCGAACTGGCATTTCGATGTCATCAAAATCCACAAGTCCCGGTATAGTCAGTGTGTGATGAAACTTGTAACCATCTCTTTTACGAACAAAGTTATGTAAAATACAGCAAGCTTTTACAATATCTTCAGTGAACTCTACAGATAGATACATTCAATGGACGATGCAGTATTCTCCATTTATTAATTAATATCCCAAAGGCGCACTCAATGTGACGTCTAGCCCGAGATAACCTGCTGTCCTTCCACAGTCCCCTGGGTCTGATAGTCAACAGAGTATTCAATCTGACAATGGATCCCTCATTGAACAACTCTATTCTATGTAATATATATAAATACCTAGCTATTCTTTGTGGTATTTCATTTAATTTTTGTTGAACAACTCTTTGTATTTAAAATATACAAAAATACCTACCTATTCGTTCTATGGTCTTTGATTAATTAATCTCTTAATGAACAGCTCTTTATGTAATATATAAATACGTCTACCTATTCTTACTATGATCTTTAATTTTAGGTCAGGTAACTAGGTAGGGTATTCTAAATTATTTAGCGATTATACTAATTACTAATCTTACAGTAATAGCCAGACTTTCCGCAGGAGTGATGCTTTTCCTCAGTTGTGTATCTTCATGTTTCAATTCATTATATAGTATGGAAAGTAACTCATTAAATGAATTCACGATCATCCTGAAGTACTTGAAAAAAATTTCATGGAGATTTTTGAGCTCATCAAAAAGCAGAGAAAACTGCCTACGTTCTTGGCGAGAGGTTAGTATTGGATGGACCCAATAACGGCGATGGATTCGTCGTACTCTGCGCCTTCGCGTTCGTAAGATAAGCACCAAGGCAAGTGCAGCTAGAGGCTCCATATTCACTCACAAGATGAACAACACGGCCGTCTCTGTCGAATACTCTACTACTAATGATCGCTTCCTTGCACGACGTCTGTCGTAACGACTAGTCGCCGACGCGACAGCTCCGCGTCTAGTCGCGGCGACAAGACGCCTGATGCAAACGACAACGCCGCGTCTTGTCGCGGCGACTAGACGCGGCGACAAGTCACCCAGTTTTGCGATGACCTTAGGGATGTGACGGATCAGGGAATCATTCTCAATATAAACAAAAGTTTGAAGACAAAGAATCTTCAGACGAAAATATGATGGTTACATCAATAGTGCCGATACATTTGTTCACGACAAACTATGAGCTTGTCTGGCAAAATCCGCGGCCCTCCTCACCACGATACTGCCGGCCTTTGAGACTTCAGATGGCTCACGAAACTTCTGGACTCTCTAAAGAAGAAGCAGCAAGTATACAAGTAGAAACAGCAAACCTTTTGCCAACTAAAAATGAAGAATGGTGCATAAAACATGAATTAAAATGTACAATGGTTGACGGCAAAATGATAAATGCATTAACCCTTAATAAGGCTAGGGGAAATACATAATTTCCCACCAAGACTACTTTCAGAAATACCTTTTTTTACATGACAGATAGCCCATAGAATGAACGCAACACTTAATATTCTATTTTGTAGAAGATTTTAAATTTGTTAACTGGCAATACTTTTCGAAATATGGCTACCTTGTGCTGATATGTCAATGTCAAAGTGTAGTGACGCGTCAAAGTGATAAAATAACGGTCGATTTTCGGTTGCTGCTGAGAAAAAACTTCAAATTGTTCTACAAAAAATCCCGTGAGTAGATTATGTTTCTATCTTATATGAAATAACTATTTTAGCGCTGTTTTTTGTTGCTTTTAGGTCTATAATATTGATCCATATCCTCAATATCTTCGAATTACAAAGTGGGAAAATAATTCCCTTTGCCCGATTAAGTCTTATAATTTCTTTCTTAGTATATATATGTATATATATTGTGATGTAGGTGATTCTATATTTTACATGAATAGCCAATAAGAGGGTATGTACAACTTGTGTGTGTGAGCCAGTCTCTCAATAAATCTGTTACGCGATTGACGTGGTTTTACTCCAGCCGATTCCCGTGGGTTCCTTAGTGTCCAGAGACTTCTCAGTGGCGACGATTAAACGATTTCGCGCGTGTACATTGATATTTCAACGGGAAAGCAGTAAAAGTGCCGTGGGTTTTATTGTGCGAACTGTGCTGTTAAGTACCGGACTAAAAATGGCGGTTGGAAAGATCGGTGCGTTTGACCTAACGAAAGACAATTGGAACACGTATGTGGATCGATTAGATCAATATTTTATTGCCAATAGTGTAAAATGTGAATTAAAAGTCGCAACTTTAATTACGGTCGTTGGCAATAGTGCATATGAATTGATGGTTAATTTATGCACACCGGTTAAACCATCCACAAAGACTTATGCGGAACTGGTAGCGGTAATGAAAGGTCACTTAACCCTTAATTTGGCTATGTATGTACTGCCATACATAAAATTTAAAAAAATAAATTGTTTAATGAAACTTAGGATAACAGTAGCAAATAGATATAATTATATGGTAACCCTATTTATAAACATAGGAAAAAATGAAATCAATATGTGGCAACATTATTTTTGACATTACGGATCTAAAATGGCGAGCCGGCAGAAGTCATCTGTGCTGTCCAAGGTATTTTATACTTTTTGTTATTATTTACTGGGTTTTTGAATGGTCTGACGGTAATTATTTATTACTAACACTATAACTAAACACAAATCATATCAATTTTGAAGTAATAACAGCTTGTTTTAGTTTTATTCCGTTACTAACCTAATGTATGGTGTGGCATACACTGCCAAGTGCTTGACAAAGTACTTGCAATTTTGTTGGTATGTCACGGCATACATTACCAATGCAGGGGTATTTTTGTTTGGTTTTGGTTTTTGTCGCATCATTAGCATTTTTTTGTTATTGGCAGCAAAAGCTTCAAACCCGTGGTGGCAGAATTTTAGCGCTTGTGCCTGCTGTGAATGCACCCTCTGATGATAGTGAACAGTCTGAGATTGAAGAAGAATTATGCTTGCACCATCCGCTTTCTTTGTCAAGTTCTCCTGCACCTTCAATAGCTAGCTCATTGGAAAACCTAAATATTTTAGATGATGTCGAAGAATCTGGCAGTGCAGCAGAAAATGCACAACTCACATCAATTTTTGAAACAGTTTACCCAAGCCCTTCTTTAGAACCAAATTGTAATGTAATTCCTGTGCTGAGTGAAATACCGTCTCTCCCTACAACTCCCGCTACACCTGCATCTCCCGCCACCTCTACTTTACCTGCACAGTCTAATAATTCTACCACTCCTACTTCAACTTCACTTCGTAGGAAGGCAAATGTCCCCTTGGCGTCTCATTTTACTAGAAGTAAGAGATCTCGATGTTCCACTGCTGCCGTTAGTGCTAGTAAACGCGTCAAGAGGATTCCGAAATTTACACTAAGTTACCAGTGGAAAAAAACAGCTTTTTTACACAGTGCAACTATAGAAGAAGACCCTAACTATGTTGACATTCCAAATCACTTGGATCCACTGGAATACTTCTTCAAGTTTTTTTCTACAGATCTTTTATCACATATTGTTGAACAAACCAACGCGTACGCTATATCCAATAGGGGACGTACACTTGGATTAACTGAAGACGAATTGCGTGATTTCATAGCTATACATATAATTATGGGTGTAGTCAACATGCCTTCTTATATTGATTATTGGAGTTTGCGTTATAGATACCATCTAATAGCAGATTTAATGACTTTGAAACGATATCAAGCAATCCGTCGTAATTTACATTTTGTGGATAACAATGTTCAAGACTTGGATAGATATTACAAAGTAAGGCCACTGTTACAAAAAGTAAGAGAGAATTGCTTAGCATATGACACTGAAAGGAAATACAGCATTGATGAAATGATGATACCTTATAAAGGTACGAAGGCGGGGAAGAGGCGTCAGTATATGAAAGACAAGCCCAACAAATGGGGCTTCAAAAATTACGTGCGTGCTGGAGTATCGGGCATGATCTATGATTTTTTATTGTACGGTGGTGAGGATACGTTCAGATATCATAATTTTACTGACAAAGAAGTTTCTCTTGGATTTGGAGCCCAGGTTGTAATAGCTTTGTGTAAAAGTATTAAATCTAAACCAGCTTTCATTTTTTGTGATAACTTTTTTACTTGCCCGGAGCTAATTTATATACTAAGATATGATTACGGCATATTTGCTTTAGGCACTGTCAGAAATAACAGATTGAGAGGAGCAGAAGCGGTTCTACCGTCTGAAAAAGAAATGAAGAAGAAATCTCGTGGAAGTTATTTTCAAGTAGTATGCGATAAAAACCGTTTGGCAGTAGTTAGATGGAATGATAATAAAGCAGTGACACTGATTAGTTCTTATGCTGGGGTTGAGCCTGTAGGAAAAATTAAGAGATACTGTAAAGAGTCAAAAAGCAAAGTAGATGTAGATTGTCCTTATATTGTCAAAGAGTACAATAAACATATGGGCGGGGTCGATTTGGCCGATATGCTTATTGCACTTTATAGAACCCCTTTTAAGACCCGTCGTTGGTATATCGGAATATTTGCTCAAATAATGGACATATGTATAAATAACGCGTGGCTGTTATACAGAAAAGATTGTTCCCAGTCAAATAATCGGTATTTGAGTCTCAAAGACTTCCGATTTGAGATATATGAAGGCTTAAAAAAATCCGGGCGCTCGGAAACATCTGAGAAACAGAAAAAGCGCATACCACAAACCAATCCCGTAGAGGCAACACGATATGACAATGTTGGTCATTTTATGACAATGACCACTCAAGGTCGATGTAGGCTGTGCAGCAAGTTGACTACAGTAATATGTATGAAGTGCCAAGTTCGGCTATGTTTTGTGACGGGCAAAAATCCTAGAAATTGCCAACTAGAATATCACATAAGAGCTTAAAAAATAACTTTGTATGCTTGGCAATGTATGTCCCAGCATACAGCAAATTTAGTTCTCCAACACTAGTGCATTTGGCAATGTATGCTGTGGCATACATAGTTTTTCTGAAAAACTATAGTGCCTAGATTTTTTTTAGTATTTTTTAGTTACTAAATGGTATGTATGTAACCTATTTTTAATAAAAAAGTCAAAACATTTTGCGTTTATTTTCTTTGCCAAATAAAGGGTTAAACCCCAAGCCGAGCATGCTCGCTGAAAGGTTTAAATTTCGACAACGGATTCAAAAACCAGGTGAAAATATCGCGACGTACTTTTCGGAACTTAAAAGGCTGAGTAAAGATTGTTCTTTTACGGCGGACAGTTTAAAAGAAAATATGAGGGACCAATTTGTGTGCGGCTTGGTAAACGATGACATTCGACAGAAGTTGTTTACGGAAGACGACAGCATCACTATCGACAGAGCGTATAAGCTGGCATTAGCGATAGAGGCGGCTGAGACGAATGCGGCATTAGTGGAAGACGGTACGAGAAGAAGGACCGGCAGCGGTGCAGCGGTTGCGGAGTCCGTACCCGTGCATAAGGTCGGGCACGAAGGCGGCGGCGGGAGGCACGGGGTGTTCGGAGGCGGCGCGGTTGCCGGCGCCGGCGGTGGCGGCTATCGGCCGGCCGCGAGGCGGAACACTCGCTCGACGCGTGACGCACGGCAATCGGGCGGCGGCGGTCCTAGTACCACAAGCGGAGCGGGTTACAACTTGCTTCGAGCGGGCGCGCAAAATGAGGAATGCAAAGTTTGCGGAGGCAGACACAATTCGAACACGTGTAAATACAAACTTTATGTGTGTCGAATTTGTAATCAAGAGGGGCATTTGAAGAGGATGTGTGCGAAGTTGGCCAAGAATAATTCCTTACATAATATGCAAGAAGACGGGCGTGGCAGCAACAAGTGTGGCACTTACTCGGCGGATAGCGACAGTGATGGGGTAATAGTACCTATTAATCGCTTATCACTTGGGCAGTGTAAGCCTATTATGATTTCTTTAAGAGTGCACAGTTGTGACTTAAAAATGGAATGTGACACAGGGAGTGCAATATCGTGCATTAATTACCAATTATATAAGAAAATGTTTTCTAGCTTACATATTAAACCCACTAAGTTGGTTTTAAGATATTACACGGGTGAACTTGTTAACCCGGTAGGTGTCATAAGTCCAGTTGTTAAATATAATAATACAAAAAAAATATTGGATTTATATGTTATCGACAATGGAAATACAGTTTTATTAGGTAGACAGTGGATGGCGGAGCTAAATATATCGGTGTCGGCTTTGCATTATAATAAAGTTAATAATAATAATTGGAATTTCGATCAGGATTTTAATTTTTCGGAATTCAGTTCCAGATACTGTGAGGTGTTTACGGACGGTCTGGGGCGGTTCACGGGAGGACAAGTGAGCATCCGCGTGCGCTCGGGCGCGCGGCCGGTGTTCATGCGCGCACGACCGCTGGCGTACGCGCTGCGCGAGCCGGTTGAGCGCGCGCTGGAGCAGCTGGTGCGCGACGACATCCTCACTCCCGTCCACCACTCAGACTGGGCAACACCAATCGTGCCGGTCGTCAAGAAAGATGGCACGATTAGAATCTGCGCTGATTTTAAGCTAACATTGAATAAAGTGTTGGAAGTCGACCGTTATCCATTACCTAAGGTAGAAGATCTTTTGTCTCGTTTGCACGGGGGCGAAAGATTTAGTAAAATCGATTTGTCACAGGCGTACGCCCAATTTGAGCTGGATGATACTAGGAGATACGCGGTAATCAACACGCACAAAGGGCTTTTTATGTATAAACGATTAGTGTATGGGCTGTCGTCGAGCCCCGGCATATTTCAGCGGTATTTAGAGCAATTGTTTATAGATTTACCCCACGTGGGAGTTTTTCTAGACGATATTATCATAACAGGAAAAGACACACCGGAACACCTTGATAGCCTACATAAAGTTTTTGAACGCCTGAAGTCCAGTGGCTTAAAAGTAAAAAAAGAAAAATGTTCTTTCTTTGTCGAATCGCTCGAGTATTTAGGGTATGTTATAAGTAAGGAAGGTGTTCACACGTGCAAAGATAAAGTAGAAGCAATTGTTAAAGCTCCGATACCAAGGAACGTATCTGAGTTGAGGGCTTTCATTGGGATGGTCATGTATTACGGTAAATTTATAAAAAATGTAAGTTCGATCCTTACACCGTTGTATAATTTGTTACGTGCCGGGGTGAAGTACGTATGGAGTGACGCTTGCGAGGTAGCCTTTGTGCGGGTAAAGCGAGCACTAAGCACGAGTGAAGTGCTTGTGCATTATTCCCTGGAGCTGCCGCTTGTGCTGACGACAGACGCTAGCGCCACGGGAATAGGCGCCGTCATCTCGCACATCACACCGGCCGGCGAGCGCCCCATCGCATACGCGTCACGCACGCTTAACTCCGCGGAGAGATCGTACGCCCAAATAGACAGAGAGGCATTATCGATTATATACGGTGTTAAAAAATTTCATCAGTACTTGTACGGTAGGAAGTTTACCTTAAAGACAGATCACAAACCTTTAACATACATTTTTGGCAATAAAGTAGGTATTCCGGTTATGGCAGCTTCCAGGTTGCAAAGGTGGGCAATAATATTAACAGGTTATTCGTATGATATAGAATATGTTACGTCCGCCAAAAATTGTGCCGACGCATTGTCGCGACTGCCTCAACCGACAGATAAGAATAAAATCGGGCGTGAATATTATACCTATTTAAATTTTGCAGAAAATTTTTTGCCAGTGACGAATGATGATGTGCGAGTAGCAACAGCGCGGGATCAGGTACTTAGCAGAGTGATGGTTAGCGTCCAGTCGGGGTGGCCGGCACATTGCACGGACGATGTGATTAAACCGTACTTTAATAGGCGACACGAATTATATGTGGAACGGGGTTGTATTATGTGGGGCTACAGAGTTGTAATACCACCGACTTTTCGGAACACAATTCTAAAAGAGCTTCATGTTAGTCATATGGGCATAGTTAAGACCAAGTCGATGGCTCGAGGTTTTGTGTGGTGGCCCAATATAGACGCAGACATCGAATCGACGTGCCGCGCTTGCGAAACATGCGCGATGGAAGCAACGGCGCCGCCGCAGGCTGCGCCACGTAGTTGGCCGTATTTAGCCCAGCCGTGGTCTAGATTACTTGTAGACTTTTTAGGCCCATACCAGGGGAAAACATTTTTCGTAATTATCGATTCCAGCACAAAGTGGATCGAAATTTTTGAAATGAATAATACGAATGCCGCGTCGGTCATTAAAGTTATGAGGTCGTTATTTGCGCGATTCGGGTTGCCATTGGAGATAGTATCAGACCAGGGCCCACCATTTACTAGTGCGGAGTTAGAGGAATTCCTTAATTTTAACGGTATAAAGCAGTCGTATTCCCCAGTATACCATCCAGCATCAAACGGGGCAGCAGAAAATGCAGTCAAACTATGTAAGCGAGCAATAAAAAAAGCAATCCGAGATGCAGTAGACATCGACACAGCTTTACAAACATACCTACTAGCTTATAGGAATAGTATTCAAAGCACTACAGGGGAAAGCCCCGCCATGCTGTTGCAGCGGAGGTCGTTGCGTTCTCGGTTGGATCTTTTGCGCGCAGACCGCGCGCGCCAGGACCGGGTGGAGGAGGTGCAGCGCCAGCAGATGACGAGTTCGGGCACCGAGCCGTTGCAACAACAAGCTCCTGGCGATGCTATATGGGCTAGGAACTACGGTAGCAAAGACAAATGGTTAAAAGGAACGGTAGTAAACCAACAAGGTTCGCGTAGGTATGTAGTAAACAGTGATGATGGTCGACTTCTCACAAGACATATTGATCAAATTAGGCACAGAACTCGACGTTCAAGTATAATATACCCAAATTTAATGCCCGAGGGACAAGTGAGTGAGGGTGTCGTTGAGCGGCAGCAGCAACACGCACCTTCGGTGCAACAAAGCCACAACTACGCAAAATTGCAAAAATGAAATAAATATGCAGAATTGTCTGCAAGTCATACCTGCGTTTGGAGAAACAAAGACAGCTATGAAATTATTGGAATATTCTACTAGATGGCACTAGTGCCTTTGTGGTTATTACTACTTTTTCTATGGCTTTTGGGACAACGAGGTCTGATTGGTCAGTAGTGCCCCGCGCCCTTCGTGAGTTGGTTGCGTCCTGGAGCTACAACTACTTAAAGGTATTTATGGCCACTTTTATTCATATCTGATGGAGCAACAAAGGCGCATATACTTTAGTGACATCAATTCTTTTTTCTTATTTGTGAGAAATTTGGAAAAACAAAGTCATTCGTTGTAAAATGTATATGTTGGTCCAATATTTGGATTTGTGTGTAATATAATTGGAACAACAAAAGCATTACTTTTTTAAGGTTTTTGTTGGTCCAACATTATGATCTGTGTGTAATATAATTGGAACAACAAAGACATTAGTATTTTAAGGTTTTTGTTGGACCAATATTATGATTTGTGTGTAATATAATTGGAACAACAACGACACTACTTTTTTAAGGTTTTTGTTGGACCAATATTATGATTTGTGTGTAATATAATTGGAACAACAACGACACTACTTTTTTAAGGTTTTTGTTGGACCAATATTATGATCTGTGTGTAATATAATTGGAACAACAACGACACTACTTTTTTAAGGTTTTTGTTGGACCAATATTATGATTTGTGTGTAATATAATTGGAACAACAACGACACTACTTTTTTAAGGTTTTTGTTGGACCAATATTATGATTTGTGTGTAATATAATTGGAACAACAACGACACTACTTTTTTAAGGTTTTTGTTGGACCAATATTATGATTTGTGAGTAATTTAATTGGAACTATAAAGTCCAGATCAGAATAAAGCTTTTGTAGGTCCAACAACATAGTTTTATAAATCAGATTGATGGAATTACGAAACCATAAATGATAAAAAGGCTTTCTAGGCCCAGCATTACTACTATTGGTCGGATTATGAAAATACTTGTTACCTTGTTATTCAAAATGTCTGTAACTAATTAGTTTCCTAAGTGATTAAAATTAAAATTATATCTTTGTTTCTCCATAATTTCGATAATATTATCGTAAATTTTGATACTGTTGGGCTATTTAAATAAATGTTAATCATTTTTAACTTCTATTACTACTAGGTACTTATTTTTGTTGTTATAACGCTGAAAAACAATATTTTATTTTTCAATAGGAAGTACCGTAAACGCACCTATTAACGACAGTTTCAGCATGGTTTATATTGATATGAAAAAATAAGTATAAAGTTTAATAACTCCTCGTAAGTTATTAGGTACGTTTACGGTAGTAATAGTTAAAAATAAAGTAAAACTCCTATGATTTTGCAATCTAGCATTATGTAGCAAATGAGAATAGTCCAAGTAACTTCTTATGATCAGTAAAATGATGGCATGTCTTGCTTGACCGTTTATTATGCATTCTGCTCACAAATATTATAAATTTCATTGTAGAGAATGATGGGTTCCCGATGCAGAAAAATTATTTCTATGGTTCAAATTCAACAAGATGTTTCATCAAAGGACCGAACATTAGTTAATGATTGGTTAGACAAATTAGATCCAGCGAAACAGAACAATAATTTTGACTGCAATTTAGAAGCTTCCAGTATCCCACCAAACTATAATATCAATGAAGTATCATGTTCTAAAACTGACACCCGTATGATCGACCGCACCACGAATAATGTAGGAGAAGCCCGCACTGACACAGTTATTGTTGATTCATTGTTGCAAAATACCATTATAGAGGAGAATGTGATAATGAAGAGTAGTACCAAAGACAGCACAAAATGTAACGTTTCGGATGACAGAGATTTAGCTTCGTCCGATGTGATTAATATTAATTTACCCTCAGAAGATATCACTGAAAAAAATGTGGATCAAGACTCTGATATAAATGATTATTCAGGAAGTGATGGATCGCCATATTTACCACCACGAAAAAAGCGCCCTAGAAAAAAAGTTTTTGAGCCAATTCATCGTATGTCTAGCTCTAGCAGTAATTCGACTAGCTCTAGCAGTAGTTCGTCTAGCTCCAGTAGCAGCAGTTCGTCCACCTCAAGCACTGGTTCAAGTGCCTCCAAAAGTGTATCTAATGTATTAAATACAGAAAATAATGCACCTCAAAACAATGCACTCCCAAGTCAGGTACCAAAGTCCAAAAAACGGACCAAAAATCCAAACCAATGGAAAAAAAACGTGAGACAGAATTCAAAGAATATTGGACAAGCTTACATATCTAGTAGAGGAAAAGCCATGCCTAAAAAGAAGATCCGCCCACCCTGTAAGAATACTTGTACCCTGTCATGTTCTAACAAATTTTCCAATGATGATAGAAATACAATATTTAACACGTATTGGGGACTTGGCTCTTTTCAAAGACAGCGTGATTTCCTTGCCTCTTGTATAAAGCAAATCGAACCACCATTCCGTACTATTAGGATTAAAAAAGATGAAGATTTGAATAAAAGATTTAGAAAACCAAACACAAGTTTTTATTTGATAAATCAAGGTCAAGAGATAAGGGTTTGCAAAACATTCTTGTTGAATACGCTGGCTATAAGTGACAAGCCATTACGTACTGTAATTGCTGGTAGATTTGGTACTGTAAGTGAGATTCCAGTCGATAGACGTGGTAAGCACGGAAAACAAGGAAAGCTTAATGCTGACATAGTACAATCTGTTCGCGACCACATAAATTCAATCCCAAGAATTGAAAGCCACTACATTAGAGCTAATTCGACCAGAGAATATATAGATGGAGGTTTGACTGTAGCCGAGTTACATCGCAATTATCAACAAATTCGCTTATCTAATAACAAGCAAGCAGCCAATTACGACGCATACCATAGGATTTTCAACACACAATTCAATATTAGCTTTTTTATTCCTCGCAAAGACCAGTGCGACGTATGCGAAGCATACAAAAATGCAATAAATAAAGATGAGTTAAAGGCTGCCTACCAACTTCATTTAGAAGAAAAGAGTCTTAGCCGGATAGAAAAAAAGCAAGATTTAGAAAAGTGCAAAATTTCTAATAACAACATGACTGTGGCTATTTACGACCTTCAGGCTGTATTGCCTTGCCCAATAGGTCAATCATCAGCTTTTTTTTATAAAAGCAAACTGAACTGCTACAACTTTACAATCTCCGATATGAAAGATGAGAAAACATCTTGTTTCTTTTGGCACGAGAGCCTGGGCAAGCGAGGTGCCAACGAAATAGGAACTTGTGTATACAATTTTTTGAAAGAATGCTCTTTAACTAAACCAAATTCAGATATTATATTTTTCTCAGACAACTGCTGCGGTCAGCAAAAAAATAAATTTATACTGAGCATGTACTATTACGCTGTTTCAACCTTGCCGATTAAGTCCATAACACACAAGTTCCTAATTCGTGGGCACACTCAAAATGAAGCAGACGCTGTCCACTCAGTTATAGAAAAAAGCATTCGTCGAGCGAAAAAATCTGGACCAATTTACACGCCAGAACAGTACGTGACACTAATCAGTAATGCAAAAATATCTGGCAATAGTTTTATTGTCAATGAAATGAACTTTAGTGACTTCTTTGATTTAAAAGCACTATCTAATGACATAAATTTAAACATTGTCAAAAACATTAATGGAGAGCCTATCAAAATTTCTGAAATTAAAGCCGTACAATTTGTTAAGGATTCTGACACCTATAAGTACAAAAATACTTATAAAACTGATCAGTGGAGTGAAGCTAAAATTAAAATAAGTCGTACGGGTAAGAGAAATGTCCAAGATATTAACTTGATTGCAGTTTATGACTCTAAGTTACCAATTTCGATTAAAAAGCGACAAGATATTACTCAATTAATAAAAGACAATATTGTACCTAGATACTATGAAAATGTATACAACAGTTTGTTTCAATAATTATTTACAGACCCTAAAGACTGTTTAGTATTATGAGAATATGATTCTTTAAAGTCTAAAATTTAAAATATCTCTAAGTACTCCTTTTTTACTTTATTATTTTATTTTTCAATGATACTTTTTTATAAAGGTCAAATTAACTAACTGGTTTAAGTTTCAGTTAGTTATTTGCTTTAAATTTTTTTTTTTTTATTTTCTTGTTTTTATTTACTAGCAATTGGTTTTTTAATTATTACATAAGACTGTTATAAACACAAAACTTTATAAGACTGAGCGTGTAGGTAAGTCGGCATTACTTAAAAGGTAATTAAAACTAAGTTTAAAAAATGATGACAATATTTTAAAAGTTTTAAGTACATTTTTACTATAATTTACTGTATTTTCTAAAATAGCGAAACAAAGTATAAGTAATTAATAAATAATATGAGAATGGAAGACTGTTAAAAGTTGATTTTACAAAGATGAGTGATGTCTGCATTATCTAGAATGTGATTAAAACTAGGTATAAGAAATTATGTTACGTTTTGTTAAGGTTTAATTGTTTTGTTTTCTTTACATTTTGAGATACTTTTTTTTTTATTACTTTTGGTTTCTAGTTGGTTTTATATGATCAAAATAAACAAAATAAATATTTAATATCTTTTGTTTTATTTAAAACTTTATCATAAATCTCATTTGTAGGTAGGCACAAATAATTAAATTATATGTATTCCTGGTACAACAAAGTCACATGCCGGTATCTTTTTTGTTTTAACGTTTATTTTACTATTACAGTTACAGTTCGTTTTATTAAAATAAAATAAACAAAATAAATGTGAAATACTTATGGTTTTATTTTTAACTTTATCATAAATCTTAATTGAAGGTAAGGCACAAATAATCAAATTATATTTTTTCCTGGTACAACAAAGTCACAAGTTGGGACCTTTTTTTGTATTTACTGATTATTTACATTCTTTTTTAATAAATCAAAATATTTTTTTATCCTAAACTGTAGGTAAAAGAATGAACTATATCAATTCAAAAGGAATTTACGATACGGTACATAGTCATCTAGTAATGAAGAAAACAGTAAGAAAAAATACTTAAAAGTCTTCTCCTGTAAAATTGCAAAATGACTAGTTGTGGCTTTGTTGCACCGAAGGTATAATAATTTATTTACAGCTGTCTCCGAGAATAGCGGAGTCGAGGGTTTTTGAGGGGACGGGTAATGGTGAAGTAGGTGGCGAGGACCCAGTAGTGAGTGACGCAGCGGATACAACAGTCACTAAGACCTCACCAACATGTAGTACACCATCGTTGTCATCGCCGACGACCGCGACCGACGCCAATTCCGTGAGCCGTCCCATCCGTATTCGTAAGAAACCGGTTAGATATGGGTGGGAGTTTGATTAGATTTAAGAATTCATTGTGTAATATTATTGTACATAATTATGTAAAAAATAAAAGTTTCTATAGAGATAACTGTAGTATGTAAAGTTAGTTATAGTTATGTTTAAGTTAGTGTATTAGGTAGGTAATGTTAACGTTAAATTGTATCTGTCTGTATTAGTTATATACTTGTAGTTTTAGTGTGGAGGTGTGATGTAGGTGATTCTATATTTTACATGAATAGCCAATAAGAGGGTATGTACAACTTGTGTGTGTGAGCCAGTCTCTCAATAAATCTGTTACGCGATTGACGTGGTTTTACTGCAGCCGATTCCCGTGGGTTCCTTAGTGTCCAGAGACTTCTCATATATATCGATGCCTTACGGCCGAAAAGGGATAAGCGACATTTTTTGAGAAATTTAGTTATATACATACTTAGAATCGCCTTTTTTTCTGCGTCAAATGGTCTAGGTAACGTTTACCTACGTGAAACTTTTTGTCGGTTACGCGGTAGGAAAAATATAGACTTCTGTCAATTTATTTCGTTGTAAACGACTTCAATTTTTGTAAAATTATTTATCTGGTGTTTGATCTACGAAATATTTAAGAATAAAGAAGTTACACCTTTTGGACTTTTTGTAATATTTTAATGATTGTACGTTAAACTATTTTGGCTGGAAGTAAAAATTCAGAAATATGTATTTAGTACGTTATGCCTGTTCGTGTTTAAAACATAATTAGTCGTTTATTTCGTTTTGGACGCATTTTGCAGACTCTGTTTGGTCTGTAGTCTTTTTTCCTCGTTAAAAATAAATGAAAAAATGGAGGTTACTACATATTTACCCGCACACAAATATATAATAAAAGTTAGCTTATCCTTTTTTTCCTCCCGATATTTATACAATTTTGGCGGTTAGATAAAAAGCTAGACCAAAATCTTATCCTTATCCCAATTCATACTCTACGCGTTATGGCGCTTATCGAATTAAAAATAATTTAAATTGGCGGTTGTCGGTATCGTTTTCTGAAAACTACGAGCGCAAACGGCAGCGGACCAAATTTTAGTCTTCAGGTGACCACGGGGCAAGCACCACGTGCGCACGCGAGCCGTTTCGGCGCGATAAATTTCGTATTACTTATTATAAGGTAAGTTAAATTTCATGCTGAAAAAGGACATTCACAAAAGGAGATTTATTTATTTCTTGTTTACAAATAGATTACATAACTAAAATTTCAAAGATATTGATTAATTGTGACTTATATTTCAGATTAACAACATGACTGCAAGAAAACGGGCGATGAATATAATTGACAAAGCACTGCACAGTTCTGACATAACATTTCCGACACACCAAGAGTGATAAATTTTGGTATACCAGAACCTGATCAGGTAAGATACTTCTCAAAATTATCGTAATTATGTATGTTTAAGTATAAAAGTAGTGGTAGGTAACTTATCTATTCTATAGGTATAGGTACTAATATTATAAACTAGTTCCATTTTGTATAGTGCAATATTTGAATCTACTGATCCAATTTAAAAAGTATTGCACCGCAAAATAGTTACGTACCATAATTTTGTGTGATTAGGTAGGTACTTACAATAGCGGGGGCTGAGCCGCTTGCGATGTTAGGTATTATTTTATTGTGAAAGTGTTTATACGCGAGCGTGTAGGTATAAGTTATTGACATGTTCATTACAAGTAGATTATGTACCTACTTACTATTTGATGTTGTTGGTCTAGTGTTCACAAGCGTGACTTCTGCACGTGAGGTCCTGGGTTCAATCCCGGGTCGGGCAAAGTGTTATTATGTTTTTCTACTAGTAATTTTTAGTAGCAACAGAGCCTGGAACTGTGCCTGGTAGATGGTAATAGGCTCGCATCCCAATATCTACTTGGGACGTAATTGGTGAAACGTTAGTGAACTGCACACCTTTGTCTAACCTTTCAGTGATTAAGGCGTGACATTATGTTTTGTACAAGATTATTATGTACCTACTTACTACGTACCGTAGGTATAGGAGATTACTCAGTTTCGAAGGAATGTACCTACACAATAAGTAGGACAGTTTAGGTAGATACCGTCGGGTCTAATGTTGGTCCCTCTTACTGCTTCTAAATAAGGATCAGCAACGTTTGATTTTATTGGTAACAGTAACCACCAATAGGCGTACCTACTATTTGTTTGTCTATGTTTATTAATGAAATTATTTTATTTGTAGGCCAATGTAAGACCACTGGATTATGTTCCGGTTGAAAACGTTGAGCCTGTTAATCAGTTGCTTATGGAGTCTGAAGAAAAAAATCAAAAAAATCAAACAGTCGCTCAGTTGTTGCCAGAACCGTGTATTGCTGAAATTGAAAGATCAATATCACCAATCCCTATATTTTCTGTGACGGCTGATGATTTACCATCAACGAGTTCTGGGCCGGACCCAAAAGTAAATAACAGTGGCATGTCGAATCCTAAAAAGAAACGTAAAGCAAAACTAAACAAGCAATATTTTGATTATTATTTATCTGATGAAGAAGATTTTACAACTATTTTTGGAGGTGAAACTGATTCTGATACATACAAGCCTACTTCAGATTCATCAGACTCATCAGATTCTAATAATTCGCACAAAACAAGTAAAGGAAAAACAAAGAAAAATAATGAAAAAGATGCTGGGAATACAGTATCGTCAACAGATGCACCAGTGCCTAATATAGTAGGAGAGAATGCAACAAAGCAGCAGCGCAAGAATATTAAGAAAGAGAGACAAAAACTAAAGCAATCTGGACAAGCATATGTGAAGCATGATGGATCTGAGGTATCTTCTAAAGAAATCCAACCAAACCCATGCATAGGTAAAAAGTGCGGTAATGATTGTGGTTCTGTGTCAGATGAGAAACGAAAAAGTATACACACCTATTTTTGGAATTTATCCGTGCAACGCCGTAAAGATTGGCTTGTATCTATGACCCAGAAAACAGTTGTGAAACGAAAGAGAGTTCAAAATTCTGATAAACGAAGCTTTACTTACAAATATACAATAACTGAAGGTGAAGGACAGCGAGCAGTTTGTCTGCAATTTTTAGCAGCTACTTTGGATGTTGGCCATAAATTCATCCAATACACCGTTCAAAATTCTACACTCGGACTAGCTAAAGAAGATAAGCGTGGTAAGTGTGACCCGCCTAACAAAACTAAGGATTCAACCATTCTGTCTGTTACTAACTTTATAAAAGGCTTACCTGCTGTGCCATCCCATTATTGTCGCAAGGACACTAGCCGTGTTTACCTTCCAACTAAAATGAAAAATTTGGCAAATCTATACAAAATTTACAAAAACAGCTATACAGAGAGAGGAATTGACATAGTAAGCGAAAGAGTGTTTCGCTCCATATTCAATGAAAAATTCAATATTGGTTTCCATGTCCCTAAAAAAGACAAATGTTTGAAATGCCTGAAATTTGAAAGAAATAAAGATAATCCTGAATTAGAAGAAGAAAAGAAGCAACATGAATTACAAAAAACAGAAAGTTACAACAGATTTAAAGCTCATCAGAATATACATAAAAGTGATCCTTCTACTTTATGTGCTAGTTTCGACCATCAAAAGGTATTAAATACCCCATATGGAGATAGTATGCTCTTATTTTATTCTCGTAAATTAGCTGTGTATAATTTTTGCGTGTATGAAAATGGGACTCGCAACGTCTTTTGTTATTATTGGGATGAATGTAATGGAAAAAGAGGAGCCAACGAAATAGCAACAATACTCAATAAGTACATTCAGACGGTTGATGAACGTGACACAATTAAAAATTTGTTGCTGTATGCCGATTGCTGCCCGGGTCAGAACCGAAACAGAATTATTATGGCAATGCTGCATACAACACTGCAAACATGTGTTAATATCCAGACTATACAGCTTATCTTCCTACTAACTGGCCATACTTACATGCCGGTTGATTCCGTTCATGCCGTGATAGAAAAAAATCTAAAAAATACAATCATTTATGCACCTTCACAATGGTATACAGTATTCACAACTGCAAGACAGGATCCAGAACCGTACAATGTCGAGCGTTTGCAGTTTTCAGACTTTAATAAATGGGATACAGTCAGCGAAAAATACTTTAAAGGAAATTTAACAGGAAAAATAAGTAAGATGCGTATTGTAACTTTTCAGAAGAAGAAGGATAATTTGATTTTTGTTAAAAACTCGATGAGTGACGATGCTGAATCTTATAGTATTGAAGTGCAACCAAAAACCAAAATTAGTCCACCAGCATGCTATAAATCTTTAATTCCTTTATCTAAAGCCAAACATGATGATTTACTTAAATTGTGTCACTCCCGACTCGTAGTCACACCACATTATCACACCAGTATGACAAACGGTAATTTTTTTCTTGTTTGTCACACTACTGATTATCACACACCATGTATACCGTAATTGCTAGTACAGTGCCAACATAATGTAGTCGGTTTATCGACAAGTAATGCAATTGACCTATGTATAACCTGGCATGTCTTCAGCTGTGAATAATCCGTGATTCATAATATGGTACTGCAACCTTATCTATAGTACTGGCCAGTTAGAAATGTATTGAGATAATGATAATGACTGACAAACGTCAACATATGAACAAAAACGATTGTCTATTAGTTTCACATTGGCTTTGTATCATGGATTTTTGTATTATTAACAGAAAACGTGGACAAGTGTTGTTATTTAAGCAACATCAATACTATAAACAGAAAGTTTACAAAAATTTGAATCAGATATGGTTTTGTCGTAACCGTCGTAACAGTATAAAGTGCTCCGGTTCAGTCACAATAAACGTAAGTGCTAGTGTATTCTTATCTAAATATAGGTACATACCGTGATCTGGTCTGCCTATCTATCTTCACGTTATGTCTCTAACGGGGCAGGTAGAGAGAAGGGAATGTAGTGCTTCGCGATCCTCGAACGACTACTCTTTTTGTGTTTTAATGATTCATCAAACGCTTTATGAACGAGTCTCTAGAAGTTATATTATCGCCTCAATATCCGTAATTTAATCGTTCTTTAAAATTCACAGGGACAAAATATTGTAAAAACAGTTGAGCACAAGAATACATGTCAACCAGATGAGAGCGATAATGAAATAGCGCTTTCGATACACAAAATACATGAAGTTGCTTGTACTTCTGCGAGGCCAATGACTAAAATCTTCGAGAAACATATTAGACCCTTAAAAGAAAAAGGGTTGAAAGTACCACAATTTGATAGCGTAAAATGCAGCCTGTATAATGCACGCAAACGAAAACTAAACGTGAATAAGACCGTTTTCAAACAAATTGAAGACGTAGAAGTACCTATTACATTTGAAAAATGTCTGATTGCTGATTATCAATATGAGAATACCAGACTATTAATATTTTGTGATGAAGACGCAAAGTTATTATTAAAAAGTGTAAAAGAATATTTTATTGATGCGACTTTTAAGAGTTGTCCACAACCATTTCCACAATTGCTTTCGATCCTCGGTGATTTGGGAAGCACATCTCAAAAAACTTCAGTTGTACCACTAATTCATGTGCTCATGAGTGACAAAAAAGAGTCAACATACGCTGCATTGTTCGACATCTTGAAAACTAAATTCCCCGATTGGTGTCCCACTGTATTTCACGCAGATTTCGAGATTGCTGTAGCAAATGCCTTAAGAATATTGTTTCCACTTATATCGATTAAAAAGTGTTACTATCACTATTGTCAGAGCTTATGGCGGAAAGCGAAATCAATTGGTTTGAAAAGTAAAATACATAAAAGAATTGTGGGATTATGTTCGGTACTGCCGCTAACTCCGTTAGAACTTGTTAAACACGGATGGGAGTACATAAAAACTGAAGCTAATGAATTGAGCGGGGAAAAGATTAAACAGTTCATAGCATACATGGGTCGTCAATGGCTAAATGATGAACAATATATTGCTGACTGGAATGTAGTTGGTCAAAGACACAGAACCAACAACGTTTGTTAAAGTTGGCACTCCCAATTAAACAAAAAGATAAATAAAAACTACGTAACCATACTAAAGTTATTAACAGTATTATTAAATGAAAAGGATATTAATATACAAAAAAAACGAAGGATCGACCAAACTGATAAAGATAATTTTATAATTTCGTCCCAATTAAAACTATTAAATGGCGAAATAACATTGGGACATTTCCTTGAAATATTGCGTTAAATAGTTCAAAATAATTTAATATAATACACACACCGGCAGAATTAGCGGAACACAAAAAACAAGAAATTAATGTATTTTTATGTTAGGTCTAATTTAAAAATGGAACATTAGTCGTCATTCATTTTTTCATTCATTTGTTTCAGTTTTTCATTCATATGTCTGTATCGACTGCTTTGAAGTGGATTTTTGTTTTCGTAAAATTTGCATATTTCTTTTAGAAACATTGTTTTGCAGTTTTTGCAGAAATCTATGAAAAATGCATTTTGTTGTTTGATTTTTTTTTTAATTAACCTAAGTATGGTCTTGCAAATTAATTGAAATATATGTTAATTTAAGTGTTGATTTATGATTAATTAATATTTGTTAATAAATAAATAATAATAAATAAATACATTACATGGTGTGTAAAAATCACTAGTGTGACAAATGAGAAAAAAAATACTGTTTGTCATACTGGTGTGATTAAATATAATGAATTTTAATTTACATATCGATAAAACAGCACTAGTTGATAATGACAAGTGACGATAAAAGGTGTTGTATTAGTGGCGGTGTGACTAACAAGAAAAAAACTCCTGATAGTCACACTGGTGTGATAACCTGGTGTGACCACGAGTCTGCAGCGAATTGTGTAGAGATAAGGTAATTCCTAATTTTCTCCATAGTGAATACAACAGCCTGATTAGTTCCAGTAATGTTAAGGATACACTCCCTGAGTCTGATATCGAGGATGACAGCGTAGAATAAGAAGCTCTGCTTGTTTATATTTTTTATGTGTATTTGTAAGTCAAAGACTGATGCAAGCAAATTGTGATACTTACAGTACATTGTCTATCATAAAGAATATTTGTTACTTTATTAAAGTTGAACCTTTTTTATAGTTTTTAGATTAGGTACCTATATTGCAATTATTTGAATTGTTCTAAGTAAAAATATTGAGACAAGTGATTATGATGTTGAAAGGGCCACTAATTTTAAGAATTTGTTTTCATTATTTTGATAAATTTGATTTTAAACATTGATCTCAATGTGATACAAGTAGCTGTTGCTTTAATTGCAATAGTTCTAAGTCTATTTGATCACGGTGATTTTTTGATACGAGGGTTTATTACAAACAATTGTTATTTAGTATGTTTTTAATTTGATAAGTGCGAGGTGCCATTTTTATGTTAATTAAAGACTGAGCTGATTACCTAATTAAATGGTTTTTTATTGTATACCTATACCTCTTGGGTGAACTTGAAATGTTAAATGCAGAGATAACAGTTTTTTAAAGTAAAATAATCAAAATACATCCACTAAATAATTGACATCTTTTCAAAAAATGTGCTTGTGGCAATTTTCCTTTCAGTCAACTATTGTTACATTGTTGGTTAGATTATATTATCACATTTTTTTCCCTAAAAACCAAGACTTGACCTTTTTTTCCTTAATTTAAATAAAACATGGGTTGAATTTAGGTCATTTTTACTCGCATCAGATAATTTGATAATTCAATTTACGACATTTTGGGTGATTTTAAAATAAAGACCATTTGGGGATAACCGACAGTAACTGCTTCTTGCAGGCTGAATTACGTAAAAATAAAAACGCCATCTTATAGATAGCATGCTAAATATTATAAAAAATCATTTCCAGGCTTTCGGGAGCTATACTTAATTTTTTATGATTTTTTTTCGTTTATTTTGAACTTTAAATCACTCTTCTGTAAAATTTGAAAAGAGGCGGTTATCCTTTTTCGCCCGTAAGGCATCGATATATATATATATATACAGGGTGTCCCAAAAATCAACGTCAAGCCGAAAACGGATGACGGGCCAAGGGATGGTGGTTCTCACAAAAATATGAAAAAAAAATTTTTTGCTGCACTCTAAAAATTAAAGCCATTTAAAAAAAAATGAGAAAATTAACACCTTGTTATGATTTTTCAAGTACTATGACTACAAAATGTTTACTTAGCTTAATTATTTTAGTGAGGATTTGTTACTGAATAATGCTAGTATACATTACAATTCAAAATTTGAACACAACTATCTTCATTTCAGAGGAAATATCCCTAATATGCCCAAACATGTACTCAAAATTATTACATTATTCAACTTTAAATGGCCGTGCTGAAAAAAAAATGTACTACGCCATTTCAGCACGTGGCATCAAAAGATGGCGCATTTAATGGGCTTTCTAAAATGCTATAACACTTACTACATTTTATCCTAATTATGGATTTTTTTTCTAAAACAACTTGGATTTATGCTTCTAATGCGATGCATATTTTATTTAAAGCTTACTTAAATTAAAGTAAGACAGTACAAGTTTGGGTGAAACAGATTAGGACGCCACTTCAACGTGTGAGAGTGAAAGAGATAGCAAGCCTGAGCATCATCAACAGCACGAGTTAGAGTGAAACGGAGAGAGACGCCACTTCAACGTGTTAGTGAGAGTGTGAGTGAAAGAGATAGCAAGCCTTAGCATCATCTACGGCATGAGTTAGAATGAGACGGATAGAGACGCCACGAGTGAAAAAGATAGCAAGACCGGATCATCTGCGCACGAATTGCAATACTTCAGTACGTTACGTTATTTCGTTTACTGCGCATCGTTCTATATTCCTTCGTGTCGTTTTCGTACTTACTAACTTTGGCTTTGCTTATTGGACTTGATTACGTGCTACTTGGATTTGATTTGTGATTTGACCGTTTGTGACTAACTTGGCTTTCTTTTGGACTATCGTCATCGCTGACCGTGTAATTGTGTGTATTCTATGATCGCCACCATGCCGCTTCGATACACAGCACAGGAGTATGCAAACATGCATCTCATTTATGGAGAGTGCAGGTGCAACGCTAATGCTGCAGCTCGACTCTATCGTGAGAGATACCCCAATTCTGAGCGTCATCCGGATCATAGAGTATTTATTAATCTGCACCGATCACTCTCAGAAGGCCGATTTCCTAATCAAATGTTCAGTACAGGAAGATCCAGCATTCCATACGAGGAAGAAGTTTTAGCAGCAGTCGCAGAAGACACGAGTGTCTCAGTACGTGGACTTGAGACAAGCATAGGAGTGCCGAAGAGTACAGCACACCGGATTTTGCAGCAAAACCAGCTCCACCCGTACCATGCGCAACGAGTTCAATCTTTATCACCTCAAGATTATCCTGCAAGGGTTGCGTTTTGTGAAACGATGTTACAAAGACACCGAGAAGACCCCCACTTCCTGGATAAAGTACTCTGGACGGATGAGTCAACTTTTAAGAAAGATGGCTACTTAAATCTACATAATGTGCATGAGTGGCACGTGGAAAACCCACATTTAATGCGAGAAGATCGGTCACAATATCGCTTCAAAGTAAACATGTGGACCGGTATTCTGAACGGTAGAATTATTGGACCTTTCGAACTCCCAGACACCTTAACCAGTGAGGCTTACTTAGACTTTTTACAAAATCATCTACCAGATTTATTGGAAGACGTGCCACTCAACATTTACGTAGGTATGTGGCTCCAACAAGATGGCTGCCCTGCGCACTATGCTCGCTCAGTAAGGGAATTTCTTAACCAAGTATATCCGGATAGGTGGATCGGTCGGTCTGGTACGATCTCGTGGCCGGCCCGATCACCAGACTTAAACCCCATTGATTTCTTTTACTGGGGAGCAGTGAAGGATCAAGTTTACTCTAAGCCTATCGCAAACGTAGAGGAACTGCGCCAAAGAATTGCGGGGGCCGCTGAATACATCAATTCAAGAAGTTTTGCTCGTAAAATAAAGCGTTCGTTTTTAAAGAGATGTAGGGCATGCATTGAAGCTGAAGGCAAACAATTTGAATATTTATTGTAACAAAATAAAATGAACTGTTGATTTGAATGGTTGAATTTTTATTTCAAATTGAACACATAATGATTCACAATGACCAAAGGAATCTAATATGGTTTATCAATAAATTAGGTATTTGCCCTATTCACAGTAGCTTCGCAAAACAGTGTCACTAGTAGTTTTTACCTGACTGCCATAAAAGAGGGTTATGTATAACACTAATTTGTTTCTTAGAGGGAAACTAGATGTCATTACCAACATTTTTGAGTAAAACAAAAAGGTTAGACCCGAGTTGTTTTAGAAAAAAATCCATAATTAGGATAAAATGTAGTAAGTGTTATAGCATTTTAGAAAGCCCATTAAATGCGCCATCTTTTGATGCCACGTGCTGAAATGGCGTAGTACATTTTTTTTTCAGCACGGCCATTTAAAGTTGAATAATGTAATAATTTTGAGTACATGTTTGGGCATATTAGGGATATTTCCTCTGAAATGAAGATAGTTGTGTTCAAATTTTGAATTGTAATGTATACTAGCATTATTCAGTAACAAATCCTCACTAAAATAATTAAGCTAAGTAAACATTTTGTAGTCATAGTACTTGAAAAATCATAACAAGGTGTTAATTTTCTCATTTTTTTTTAAATGGCTATAATTTTTAGAGTGCAGCAAAAAATTTTTTTTTCATATTTTTTTGAGAACCACCATCCCTTGGCCCGTCATCCGTTTTCGGCTTGACGTTGATTTTTGGGACACCCTGTATATATACGAGGGTGCGTTTTTAAGTTCGCGGAATGGAGGGTATGGAAGGTGGTGGGGGTGCTTGTTTAGTCACTAACGTGTTTAGCAACTAATAATTAGTATATATACCGAGTATTATCATAATGAGGTCATTAGTCTTTGAACTATCGTCCCTCAAGCAACTCAATCTGGAAGAAATTGTGAAGTATGGAGAAAATCGAGTTCCGCGCCGTTATAAAGTTCCTTACCAAGCAAGGAAAAAATGTTCAAACCATTTTGGAAGAGATGTCATCTGTATACGGGGACTCTTGTCCAGGAAAAACCATGGTATACAAGTGGCACAACCTCTTTAAGCAAGGCAGGGAATCAATTGAAGACGATTCCCGGCCTGGGCGGTCTGTTGAGGTCACCACTCCAGATCTTATCGAAAAAATCGAAAAATTAATATTGGAGGATGCACGTTTGAAGAAAAAACAAATCGCAGAGATGGTTGGAGTATCTGAAACGACCATTTTCAAGGTTCTCCATGATCATCTCGGCATGACAAAAGTCAGTGCAAGATGGGTGCCTAGAATGCTCACACCGCCTCAAAAACAGAAGCGCGTCGAGTGTTCGCGTGCGTTTTTGAGCCAGTGTAATGAAGACAAGGATGGTTTTTTGGAGCGAATTGTTACTGGGGATGAAACTTGGGTTCATCACTATGAACCTGAGTCTAAACAAGATTCCATGCAGTGGTATAAAAAGGGTACACCACCGCCTAAGAAATTCAAGGTGTCGCAATCGGCGGGAAAGCTCATGGCGACAGTTTTTTGGGACACAGAAGGAATTTTGTTGGTTGATTACAAAGAAAAAGGTGTTTCCATAACCGGAGAACACTACGCTTCAATTTTAGAGCAGTTAAAAGAGGCAATCAGAGAAAAAAGAAGAGGAAAATTGACCAAAGGTGTCCTGCTCTTGCACGACAATGCTCCTGTTCACAAGAGTCGAGTTGCGTTGGCTGCTTTGCACAAGGTGGGCTTCGATATCATTGATCACCCACCTTATAGCCCAGACTTGGCTCCCAGCGACTATTATCTCTTTCCAAATCTGAAAAAAGAGCTTCGAGGAAAGAAATTTTCAACCGGTGAAGAAGTGAAGGATGCAGTTTCGGCGTATTTTTCAGAGTAATAAGTTAATTCATAGATCTGAGAAATGTATTAGGGTTTCAGGTGAATATATTGAAAAGGAAAAATAATTTTGTAATATTATTTCATCCCCTTCTATTCCATTCCGCGAACTTAAAAACGCACCCTCGTATATATATATATATATATAAATGGACATACCAGTCATTGATAAAATACACTTAGGGATAAAACGCTCTAATTCTTAGTGAAGACGCACAAGAAAGTTGCAATAAAGACAATAAGAAAATATAGAAAACAATTTTCAAGAACATTTTCAAGGAACATAGCTATGGAAGATACATACCATAGACTCATGGTATCGTCAGACACTTATATAACAGGGCTAAGAACATTAGTACCCAAGAAAACGTCATCTTTATCAGCTTTAGATTTAAGTCTAATTGATTAAAACTTTTCATTAAAATATAATTACCCTTTTTCCGAATTCTATAGTTTTATTTTATACATACCACGAAATAGTTAAAACCCATTACTTTTAAAACATGTCATGTCAGGTTTATCACTTTTATCAATGGAAAAACGACACATGTAACAAATTTGACGAAATTTAGGTTTATGCCAACTTTTATCGATTTTTCGCCTCTGTGCGCCGCCTGATACTCGGCGTTGACCTTTTATGACTGGGTAGGTCTACCCAGCTAAGCCTCCCTCTTTCTCATACGGGCTTGGGACCGTCAAAGGCGAAGTTAAAGGTCAGATACTTTGGGAAACTAGTAATTAGCTAGCAAATCTATGTATTTATATAATAATAATAATATCAGCCCTGTATTAAACTGTGCCAATGTTGGGCATGGGCCTCTTCTCAGTGTGAGAAGGGTTAGGCTATTGTCCACCATGGCAATGTGGATGACTTACAGCTGCAAGTGCACCAATTGTTATGGGTTTGATGCTGGGTGAACAGTTGTGTAATATATTCACAACTAGTTGTCCTAGATCAAGAGTTAATTGTCCTTTTTCTCAATATTTATAAAGTTCACTGTGACACAGAGATTATACTTACCTATTACAGGAGACATATTATATACTGATTAATAAAAGCCAAAAGAAATCGCAAGTTACTAAATCTATTGAAATTAAACTGCTATTTACGGAGTATAATGTTCCAGTGAAATTTTGACAACTGCCATCTTAGTCTCCCCGTGACCATGGCTGCTGAAAAGCAACCGAAACGTCAGGGAAAGTGTAAAAATAAATTAAATCTAAATAGTTTAATAATAATTTAATTAGCTTAAAAATTTGTAAAGTTTAATAGTAGTTGTAGTGTAACAATTTTCAAAATTTTGTAATAAAGTGTCAAATAAACAACGCGATAAAATCCGTATACAGCAGTTTAATTTCAATGAATACTATTCGCGTAAATAGAAGACAATATTACTAAATATACTCCACAATTGAAACCAATGCTGATCTTAAATATACATAATACGTTTACACTGAAGTGACTATAAAAAAATCTATACTATGCAGCAAACACAATATAAAAATCTATTGTTTGTAGACACTAGTGACCACAGTGATGTTAAAATCTAGTAATTTGATGTATCTATTGAACCTTGAATACCTACTTATATCTAATCTGTATTTCAGGCATTACTCCGAACATGAGTGTTGACTTTTATACACAACTAGCATGCCCTGCAGTTTCATGTTTATGATTACTATTACCAGTGAATTGTTACTTGATGTTATACATCCAATGTTATTTCTAGATATAGTAGATATAAAATGGTACTTTCAACTTTTAAAATCAGTTCAGTATTTTTGAGTTTATTAATTATAAACAAAAATACAAATATCTCTTTTTAATATAAATTACTGATAACCCCAAATATTACTATATCAATCTAAAAAGAATAATAATGATTACTATACTCCTTTTCAATTGTCATTAAATTGTCTATGGTTATCTCAAATGGTAATCGTTTGTTTAAAAATTTTATATATTAATTCGCCCATATGAAATCCACAGGAATGTATATAAGAATAACAATTGAACAGTTTAGCACATAGTTAAGTAAAAACAACTAAACAGCTCCACAAACTTTTACAATAATAGTAATTTAATAATACAATTTTAATTACTTTTATCACTAATTATTGATTTTACATTTCATTTACAGGAAAATTATGGTTTATCCTCTTGATTCACAGAAGCACACCAGTGGTTGAAGGCAGAATGCTTTTAGTTAGGTCGGACATCCTAAGACTTGATAGGTTAAGGACTTATAAACCACTGTATCATTTCATCTTACCATGCAGAGTACACAACAAACCAACCCTATCACAGCATAATTATTGAATATAATAATTTATGAAGGAGGACTTTTGGCCGAAGGGTATGGTGTTCTATCACTTCCCCAAACAAGTGCCACGTGAACGCACAACAACAGAGTGCAAGTGAAGCATTAGTAACATAGTTAATAAGTTATATACCTAAATACTAACACAAATTTATCTATGTGTCTATGCCACGTGAAATAAAATAGTTATTATATTATTATTATAATAGAATGAATTATGCTTCCATTATAATATAATGAATGCTGCATACTTTTAATCTAATTCAACTGTCACTTTGACCATTTTTCAGAAGACATATTATTATACTATTGGTACTCACCAATGAACATCCATGCAAAAAGACAGTACTCTCTGTCTTATTCTGACATCAAAATCAAAAAATGTTTAGTCCTGGTCATAAAGGTGACTTATAAAAATCAAACATACAATTATTGGAATGCCAGACATAAATGAAAACCTTTTGTGTCTGACCACAGGCCACTGCAATAGGTTACTGTAAGTTTACATCTACCTGTTTTTATGTTCAGTAATGCAGGATATAGAAACTATGAAAGTAAACTTTGCCACCATTTTAACTTATCAATTAGCCTGATATCTAAAACAATTAATCAAGTATTATATCAAAGCCCTGAGAACTGGAAGTGCATTGGCCAAGATGTTAACCTGTTGCCTCTGAGTCCCGGATCCAAGTGTAGGCCAAGAGATTAATTACTTAGCCAACAGTCAGATCCCATGACTTGGACACAATACTTATTTCTATTACTGTTGTGTGTGGTTTCCAGCTTATTAGTGTGTTAATAATTTATGATAGCCTAACATATAACAGCTCAAACAAACCCTATGTTGCTACTAACAATAATTACTTAACAGAAAACTAAGTAACAGTGTGCCTGTCTGAGACCCCATTACCTCTTACAATATCTCATGCCACAAGACTAAAAAACAGAATCAAAAGAATTAAATCCGCCCAAATATGTACATATCCAATTATATACCTGGAAAAGCGTTTACCTTTTAAAAGTTGAGGATGCAACTGATACTATCTATACATTTGAATATGAATTGCAAACTGAAATACCTAATAGAGAATACTAAAATTTATAAAAGGAAAAAAATATTTAAAGAGTTAGGTATATAGTGGTATTTCGTATGACTAGTAGATATACTTATAAAATGTGTTTCCTTATACATAAGTCTTGTTTAAAACAAGATTCTGCAGAAAAGGTGAATATAATTTCTTAGGGCATAAGGGTGCCATTTTGAACGAATTACACTAGGAAACAGCAATTTTTTCAACATTAAAGACATATATATGTTTATATATGTATATATACATATATATTTGTTATGGCCGTCAGCGGATGCCAAAATTCTAGGACTTATCGAACTCTCGAAATTCGTGACATCTAAAGACTACTTAACATTTACAGATAAGACAAATCAATACAGCATAATTAGAAATCTAAGAAAGTGACACGGTTCTCAAGAACTTACGACAAAATCGACAACGCCTGTTACCTATACCACAATCATACCGACAAACCCGAAGCTTCTAGACACTTGCTAAATATGTAACTTTCTAAATAAATAACACGCTTCGTATGTACAAAGTTAAAGTAGACGCAGTTGCCAGGAATCCAATGTACGATTAACGATGGAATCTGAAAACGGAAAAAAAGCGTCCCGTCGTAGTTAGACCTATTCTAGCCAAGCCATGTTATAATTTATTACTGTTGACACACCTCACACTACTTACATGTGTTTCACTTCGGTTTTAAAGTTATAATTATTGTAATTGTGATTGTGATTAGCAACAAACACTTTCTTTTGAGCTTTGTTCGACGCGTTAATACACCAAAGATTCTGGTACTGCAGAATAGAGAATTGATAATAATATGAAAGAAACTGGTTATGTACATATGTATTGCAAACTTTGATTGTAATTCACAGCATAATTTTATTATAATCAATAAGCTTTACTACACGTTGAAGCCACCTGCATTGAAGATTGAATTGATAATGATGAATATAGACTATAAAGTATAGAAATTATTAGAGAATTAGACTATCCAATAGAGTATATGGTTTCATTAACTAATGTTACCATCTTCTGAATTTAGCTATTCCGTCTAGTTAAGTCCGCCTAGAAAGAAATGCAAACTACACGAAAAGTTAAAAAATTTAAAAAACCTCTCAGTTTTCACTTGGAACTATAGATATTGTATTACATAATTAAATTTTTTTGCATTTGGTCGTATTCGCAAATCGACGGATAATCAGTTACCAAGAAAAACGGTTATCTTGTAACCAAAAAGTTTTGATTAATATTTTGAAAATAACTATTGATATTTTTAAAATAACATATTTTTACTCGTTTACTCATTTAGATAACACACAATTACAATTACTGTGATAATATAGAGAGAAACGCGACCAAATTACCATACATATAAGGTGTTTAAACAAAATGTTTTCAAATATTTTAGGTATTGGTTCCTAAACTAAACTTGTCTATGATATTTTATTACGTTCAAAATCTGGCAAACAAGAATGAACGGCATTTTTTCTCACAATATATTTTTCATACCATAGCCGTGACAATTTGAAACGTGTTCAATATAACTTAAAAACTAGCCATGATTTCACAGATCGTAAGTAATTATCTTAAACTACACTTTACTTAATTATTATGTTTCAAATAGTAACGTGATACTGGTATTAACCTTCAAAAAACGTACACGGCGCGCGGCGTTGACGTGTTAGAGTGTTACCAGACCAATCGATCGATCGTCGATCGACGGCATCGATCGATGGTAGAATGAATTAGTCGACGTCGATCGAGCTGCTTGATTAGCTGCGCCATGCACTGACCGCTCGTGACCATCAGAATAGCCAGTCACTACCCGCATTTTACATCGAAATAATTATAGAAAGTTGCTACCTAGTTGCTACTAATCGTCATATAACTGCTACCCCCCGCTTTTTTAAAAGTATACTTCTTTTAAAGGAGACGGGCCATTCTGACATCAGGATGGCTGGTCACTGGTCACCTATCCAGTGAGAACAAATTGTGCAAAATCATGGCTACTTGGGCGCTGTTTTCTCCTCGAAAAAAGTCAAAGACATAATCCTTGAGTCTTGGCGGTGGTTGTAGGGTTGCATGATCTCGCAGATTTCTCCTTCCTGGCTCATCTTCTGGTGGTGGTGTCCCATTTTCGTTGTCGCTTAGCTCATCAGTACTCTCTTCAGTCTCACTTTGCTCACTTTCATCCTCTGTCTCGTTGCTGTTTTTTTCTTGCTTCTCAGATACTTGCTCTGGTGCCAGTGTCTCAAGTTCAGTGCCTTGTCTCATTTTTATCTTCTCCTCGTTGAAGATTACATTGTCTGAGCTGACGATTTCTCTCTTGTCTTTCATATAAAACCTGTAGCATGGTGAATCAATCTAATAGCCAATCAGAATTCCCTTTTCTGATTTTCTATTAATCTTGCCTCTCTTCTGTCCTTGCGTCAGCACATAACATTCGCATCCAAAGGGTCGCAGCTTTTCAATCTTTATCTTCCTTCCAAACCAAAGTTCTGCCGGGCTTTTCCCTGGTACGTTGCTGGTCCCAGTATAATTGATCGTGAAGATCGCATGGTTCATTGCCTCTGCCCACAGTCTTTCGTCCAAGTTCTCAGCATGTATTGCTGTCCTGGCTACCTCGACAATTGTTCTTATCTTTCTCTCAACCCTTCCGTTCTGTTCTGGCGTGTGTACATTCGTGAATGTGTGGAAGATACCCAGCTTGTCCATTATCTGTTTTGATTTTGTATTCTTCAGTTCAGTGCCATTATCAGGTCTCAGACTCTTTACTCTCCTTCCTAGTTGATTTTCCACAAGTCTCAAGCAGCTTTCTATTTTCTCTGGAGCTTCACTTTTCGTCTTCATAAACTAACAGGTTCGGTAGTGCGTGAAGTCATATTTAAACATGAGCCAGTACTTGGCTCTTCCTAGCGAAGGGATGTTAATCTCGCCGGTGTCGACATGCACAAGATCTAATGGCTGCTGGGCTGTCTTGAGATTGGTTGGGTGTGAGATTCGATGTTGCATCCCGTATGCACACCCTTGGCATACATAATTATTATTCCAGTCATCAATATATTTAATTCCCTTTCATTTCAGTATGTCTCTCACGTACTTCACACATTTTGATATGCGAGTCTCTCGTGCCAAGTTTTGATCGACACTGTCATCAAACTTGTCTCTTCTTCTCTCCTGAGCGTCATTTTGTAGAGATTTCCTTTGCGTTTTGCCATTGCCACAATTTCCTTGCAATCCTCACTATAAAACGTTAACTTGTTTCCATTTGCCTTCTGTATGTGTCCCTAGTCTAACATCTGACTCACTGAGAAGGGATTAAAGTTGAGATATGGCACGTAAATCACATCCTCCAGTACCACTGGATACCACCTCTGACCTTCAAAAGCCTCTATTTTAATGTTCTCGACTGCAACGCCATCTAGCCTGGTTGAGTCTCTAATCACAATTGAGATGGGCTTGTTCAGCTCGACCAGTTGAGCAAACCACTCACGATGAGACGTCATGTGTTGGCTGGCTCCACAGTCTTGATACCATGAAGTTGCCCTGTCCTTGGAGATTTTGTTGTCCACTGTCGAGAATGCTGTGGTCAAAAAGGCCTTCCTTGGTGGTTTGCTATTTGTTGACTTGTTTGCTTCTTCCTGTGAAGTACATTCTTTTGCTAAGTGTCCTTTCCTATTGCATAATATGTTTACATGTGTATTTCTTCTTGCAGTAGGCAATGTATTTCTCACACGTTGCCTGTGCACTCCTTGAGCATGTGACCTTTCTTCCCACATTTGTAGCATGCAAGCGATGACTTGTCCTGCTTGTTGGTTGACGACAGTCCTTGTTTATCACGTCGTATCATGAGAGCGTTGTTGGTGCTGCCCTCTGCATTTTTGTATGAAAATGTAAACGGACTAAATACTCCTCACAGTAATTTTATTCCTAATTCTTCACTTCGCATTAAAATCATCCATTATCTATTTTATGTAGATTTATTAATCTTAATTTGTTTATTGCATCATCTTCATAATGTATAGCAATAATTTTGGTTACTATTAATAAACCTGTAATTTTCTTATCGAATGTTGTATAATTTGCCCACGAGTTTATAGGTACCCGAAACATATATCTGTTTTCAGACTCGGACACAATGCTTTTTATTGTGTATAGATATTGTTATATTGACTCAATCGGACATTTTAAATTATTCTAGAAGGCCTTCAAAGAGCCATTTCAAAATGCTTTAAGTTAATGACTATTACTTATTCAGTATTGATATTGGTATACAGGTATGACACTGACATTACTGACTATTGTCTCGAATGCAATACTTTAAAATTGCTAAATCCAACATCATCTGGGCTATCGACTGTATTTAAATATATTTTGCATTATCAGTTTTAGAGTAAAGAAAAAATGTGGCAGCATAATCAACAACGTCATTAATTTAAAGTTATTTAGAACACTGCGGACTTAACTAGTCCGGAAAACTACATTCAGAAGATGGTAACATAAGTGAATGGAACCATAGAGTATTCTGTATAATCTACACTCTACAGTCTACAACTCTACAGTTTCAAAGTTAGTCTACTTGTCTTTCCAATCGATTTTGCTTTATTCATTTTCTATAACTGAAAGATGGAATCTGGAAAACGCATGATGATGCTTCTTATCGAAGTGGTTAAAGAATTTGTTCACATAATCGACAACAAAAGAACGGACGAGACTTCTGTAGAAGCCAAGAAACTAACCTAAAGAAAAAGCGAGAAAATATGAGCGATGATAAGGTAAGTCGTATCCTTGTAAATGTACTGTTTACATATTTGTTTAAAGTTCTTAATATATATTTTAAGTGTGCAAATTATAATGTTTAAACTTTCTCATGTAAGTGAATTGTTGTATATTCTTATGAGAAATAAAGATATCTCAAACCTTAAAAGCAACCCTTAATAAGCATTAATATATTTCTTAGGTATTTATAGTCATTGACTGTCATTATGTTATACACAATAATGCCATAGGAAAATGTAATTTATTTATGTTAAATTTTAATTTCAGTCCTAGATGTATAAGGCGTGAGGGAGGTGGCACATTTTGCCCCAAGATCACAGTAGTTGATGAGAAGTTGTGGCCTTGTTAACTCCACAATTTAAACCATTAACTAATAAATATGACTCATCTGCACCATATTACAACAGAGGTAAGTCCATAGTTTCTTCTAATATCATAAGTAGAATGGTTAATTTTTCTCACTCGCAATGGTCTAGCATAGGAAATACTTTACTAGTGCAATAATTATAAAAAAAGAAACAATACAAATTTGTGCTATGGTATAATTATATTATATCATTTATATATAACTATTATCAGTAAAGTGGGATCATATCAGTCATAATCATATCAGTGTTACATATTTTACATGTCAGTACAATCATCAAGTACAAAGTAGTAACAATGTTTTATTTATTAATTACAGATATTGAAACTCAAGTACCAAGTGGAGATGCACATCCTGGTACTTCTCAAGACATAATAGATGAAGATTTTGTGTCTGAAACCCAAGCAACTTCTAAGCAAGTTGAATGTTTCATGAAGTCAAAAAGACCTATTTCTCTGCTCATGAAGCATTAGAAATCACACCAAGCACAAAGAAAATTTATATAACTAAAACAAAAAATTTTTTTGAATAATGTCTGTGCTTCAATAATTAAAAGAAAGAAATGAATGAAGATGCCCTAACAAATAAAAGATTAGAAATATTGGACATTCAAAGGCAACATGAAGAAATAAAATTAGAATAACTAAAGAACAATGGCAAAAATATCTATAGGAGCTGTACCTGACCTTTATTTTCCATGTACATTAACAGCAAATTCAGCATGAAAAGCTTATTTGAGAAGTAGAGCTCTCATGTCAATATTTTCAGTCGCCAATAGTTTACGATATAAATTAATATTAGCCCTGTGTAAACTGTCACATTGGTGGAACATTATGTTGAACTCTCAGACGTAAGCATGTAGCTTACAATATGATTCTTAGCAATACAAATTATTTTTTTTACATATTTTCTTAAATGAATTGTTGTGGTACCTTCATTTGGTAAGTCGTTGAGTTGTCGTCTAAATCAGTGGCCTTTGTATGCTAATTATATTTGGTGCCTAAGCCTCGTTGCCCAGCAATCATTTCGATGGTGTTCTGCCCTCACGAATTGATAAAGAAAGTAGGTAGCTTACCGAGGCTGTCTCAGTATTGTGATTTACATACATACATAGATTCACGCCTGTTTCCCAGAGGGGTAGGCAGAGACTACGGATTTCCATTTGCTACGATCCTGACACAATTCTCTGGCTTCATTCACTTTCATCACATTCCTCATACACGCCGTCGTGCGCCGCCGTCGCCCGTCGGTTCAAGGTGCTCTTAACCTGGCCTTTGTCCAGAACGCCTCCGATCTGATCAAGAAACGTTCGCCTAGGTCTTCCTCTTGCGACTGTTCCATTCACACTAGCCTTATAAACTTTCTTAGTCTTTCCTCGTCCATTCTTTCTACATGCCCAAACCAGCTTAACATACCCTTTTCTATTCTTGTCACTATATCCACTTTCATGCCGCATCTCTCTCTAATCACAATATTCCTTATTCTATGTTTCAGAGTCACACCACATATATTTCTCAGCGCTCTCATTTCTACAGCATTTATTCTGCTCTCATGCTTCTTTTGCGATACCCAACTTTCACTTCCATACTTAACAACTTCCCTGTCCAATGAGTCATATATGACTCATAAGAACGTATTGAAATAAGTTCATGAGTCACATGTGACTCATTTCTCTATACAACTTTAGGCATATTTTTCGGTATGAACGTGATGTGATATTTTTTTAAATCATATGTGGACGTATAGCAAAATACTTAATGTTAATGATAACAAAAAAAAAATCGTGATTTTTTAATGTTTTTCATTTAATCACTATAAGAAATTAGCAATAAATAAAACGCAAATACTAGAGGTAAGGTTTTTAATAATAAGACGAAAATATAAAAAATCAAGTATGTTTCTCATTATAACAATCTAAACAGAATGCCTTTTCACACCTTTTACACTCAGTGTGTACTTGCTTGGCTTTTCTAGCCAACAACCCTTCATTTTTCAATTTGATATAGCACCCTGTGCATCTTTTACGTACAAGTTTATTGTTTGCATTTCTTGGAATTTCTTGCAGACTGTGTCCAGAATAGCTTGAAGAAGCAATTGAAGATCTTGAAGAGATACAGGAGATTGAAGATCTTGGGGAGTGATTACTTTCTGTGGTTGATGCTGCAGGTCCAAGTAAATGTCGGACTAATTGTTCTTGGACTTGTAAAACTGTCAATTTAGGGCCGTTTGCCGCCTCGTTGTAGATGCATCTGGCATTGATAATGGCGACCTGGAACAGTATATCTACTGCTATCTTTTTGTACCACGTTAAACTTTTACGTAACGGAGAATGAAATGAAGCTAGTTGATCGGAAATATCAATGCCTTTTTTGGCATCATTATAGTCTATAATAGCATCTGGTTTCAAGACATCGCCTCGTTTTGTTGTCACGTTAGACATACTGTCTCCGTGACAGGTTGAGATCATCAGTACATCTCGTTTGTCATGCCATTTTAGTACTGTATAGAGATTGTCCTTCTGTCTAGCTATTTGTTCTCCCCTTCTTAGCTTCGCTTTCACTACTTCTTTTGGCAAATTTCTTTTATTTTTACGTAAAGTGCCACACAAATCGGTATTGCGAGCTTTTAGATACTCAGCCAATGGCAAACTGGTATAATAGTTGTCAGCAACTATGTATAATACGGCCTGCATCTAAAAGCGGCTCTGTGAGCTGGATTACTGTTGAACCAGGCTTATCTAGCCCCTCTAACTGCTGCGAGCTTCCTAAGTATATTTGGTATGACCATGTGTAACTATTTACTGTGCACGCCTTATTTATTTATTTAGCATAAGGTACATGCACCGAATAAGGACCACTTTTATTAAAATGCCTATAATTCCAAAATTTATAGACATACTAATGTAAAACCCTTGTCCTATAATATCAAGTTTAGCAAGAATTCACAATATGGCGCAAATACTCCATTTACTTTATTGATTTGGCAAAAAAATAGTTTTCTACAAGGTCCTGTATTGGGCCAAATTAAGCACCTGGGTTCCTATTACGGGCCATAGGAAAAGTTAATATATTTAGAATATTTTAAGGTAAAATTACTAATTATACAACCTCTTCAGATAAAATAAATAATTAAATAAAATATTTCAAGGAAATATTTTGTAGTCTGTCAGAAATTTTAATATGGGCCTTATTAAGTATATCAAACTGAAAATTAATAATAAAACGATTTTCATGTCAATAATCATCAGACATTTATTTTCTCAGTAAATAATTATTGTTTGTCGAGACATTTATTGTACAAATTTAAGAAAACCAAAGAAATTTTTTATGCCCTAGCTTTGATGGCTCTTATTAGGTGTACTAAAATATTATATTTTTATATGGTCTGTAATTCAAGAATAGTTTCTTATAATCACAGGTCATACATTTATAGAACAAGAAGTCTGTGAAGCTATATAAACTTAGGTGATTTCAAACATATCTGCCACTATTGGCGATAACAAGAAACAAAATAACAAAACCAAAGGAACTAAGCAATCAATTCTAGTTGAAGTCGTTTTACGATTCAACATAATCAGGTTTATAAGTTAAGTAAATAAGTTGCAAAAGAAATCAACATTTTTAAAATAATTAAAATACAATTAACAGAATAACAATAATTAAAGATTTTACATACAAAAAGGGCACACAAAATCATCTATATCCTCTTTTGATAGACCAACACACTCTTCGTGGAACCACATGCAACAATCTTTACACTGTCGCATGTCAGCGACTCTCTCTATTTTGCATGCATAACAGTACCAAGTCTCCTTGATTATTTTTTTATCACTTTTCCTATCCTTTCCTTTCTTTTTGTTTTTTTGAACCGTTTTATCTTTCATTGCAATCTTTTTACTCTTTAAATCTTTTTGGTTTTCTTTACACTTCTTTGGTATCTGCCTAGTATTTTGTTTTCGCGTTCCCTTTGCCTCATTTACTTTACTTTGAAATAAATCTTTAGTTACGCGTTGCCCAATATAGTTTAAAGCTTTACGGTTTGGTTTTGATTTGATGGTATTGAAATTTGGAGTTGGGAACATTTGTTGTAATGCTGTCTTATTTGAACTGTTGGTCAAAAGTTTTGATAATGGTATATCGTCAGAATCGTCTTGATGCTCTACAGTTTGTCCAATATTATCTTTATTTTTGGTCGGTGGTGAAGGTGTCTTTTCACCTCTATTAATTATTTCTTTTATTGGGTTAAGAATTTCATCGTCAGATTCAGATGTTGACGAGTATATCCTACACTTTGTCGAGGAACGAGATGAATAAAATTGCGTCATATCAATATCTGACGTGTCTGACGAAGAGTCAATTAAAAATGGTCGTTGAATACCTGAAGTTCCAGGTTTTGCAGAAAAATGGCTCATACTTTCGTTTGATTCACTAGAAGAACTGTAATCAACTAATCTGATAAAAATACTTTCGTTCACTGGTGTATCACACAATTGAGGCTCATGTTCATCACAAGCGAGAAGTGATGGTGATTCACTTAGATCCTCACAGTACGTGGCATCGGTATCTGACTCGTTGTGAATTGTAGGTTGAGTAGGTACATTGGAATCAGATAATATCGGTCGAGTAGGTATAACAGCGGTAGGCAAATGTAAATCTAAATTATTGACAGTACTGGGATTAACTCTTTCTGTGAGAATTGAAGGTGCGTAAGCCTCGTCTGGAATCACATTAGGATCCCAAGGGAATAGCCCCGTTGCTTTAAATCCATTTATAATATTATTCATAGTCATGCATTTAGGCCATATTTTGGTTAATATTTTATTAAAGCGAGGTTTAGTAATTTTTTTGTCAGGATGTTGATATGTGTATAGAACAACTTCTTCATCCCAATAATGTTCAAAAGGTTTATTTACGGACTTGTCCAAAGGTTGAAGCTCGTGGGTGGTGTTTGAAGGTAAACAATAAAGAACAATATCGTGTTTTTCAGCAGCATCGACAATTAGATAATCTAAATGGGAGGATGCGCCATCGGAAACTAAAAGACATTTACCTGGGGATTTAAATTTTGCCAAGTGATGAATAAAATCTATAAATAGTTCTGTAGTCATGCTCCCTTTTGGAGCCATTTTGACTAAGCTTCCAGGTGGTAGGTTTTCTGTGAACTCGTCGCGTAACCTCTTTCCTTTAAAAATCACCATAGGAGGAATGGCCGTACCAGTTGCGTTAACACATGCAGTTATTGTCACATTTTCAGCATGCTCTTGAGCTACTAAGTGAACCCTTCGTGCTCCTTTTTGGGCAAGCACTTGCTGCTGGTGATGCAGAGTTAAGCGACATCCTTTTTCATCTACGTTGTAAAGTCTTTCAGGATGGTTGGATATATCCATGTTATCATATATTTCTTTTAAGGCCTCAAAATGTTTGCCAACAATAAATCTATTAAGTTTTTGAGCTCGGGCTGGATTCATTATCTGAGCTTTTCGTTTTGCGATTTGTGGATGACGTCTTAAAAAATTTTGCAGCCACTTCTTACCAGCTATTCCTTTTGCCTCGTTGAACTGGTGTTCAATATTGTGAGCTTTACAAAATGTATACGCCTGTTTTTTTATGACTTTAGGAGTTAAAGGCATACCAATATGGGCAAATTTAATTATTCTCGCAGCTAAGTCATTTTCTAGTTCCTCCGAAATTGTACAGTTTCTCCCTAATTTTTTTTTGTAACTACCTGTTACGAGATGATTTTTTAATGTTCGTCGTGGTATTTTGAATTTTGCTGCAGCCGCTCGTTCTGACATTTCTTTATTAATTACGGCATCCATAGCTAATTTAAGAGCTTTTTCAGACCAGTTACCACGTTTTTTTCTTCCTACTTCTGCCATTATGATTTCTCTATAGACAAAAGGAAAATTTAATTACTACACAAATATCTTAGCTACTAACTCCAAGTAATAATTTCATAAAAAGATCCTTGCTTCTTAAATTGCACGTTTATTTAACATAATCGCAGAAAACATGAGTGTGGGTAATTAGAAAAGACGTAGTAAATAATAATGTCGACATAATGAGCGATATCGGTAGAAAAGAAAGATTAGGAGACCCTACCATAAAACAGAAATGGAACAAGTCCAAAAGGAAAAGATGCTCTACACATAATCGTCTTCTTAAATGAATGAATGATAGAAGAATGGATGAAGTCAGAGCGATGAGTAGGACACTCATCGCTCCGATTTCATCCATTCTTCTTTCTTTGTTTAATTTATACTCTTATGAAACGCTCTACCATCTGAAATCAGGATGGCTAAAAGTCGTTACTCTTTTAAAAAGGCAGTACCTACGTGAGCATAGTATATAGTATCATCAATCTAACATATTATTTTCTTTAATCATATGTATTTGTAATTATATGTATGTATATATATATGTATGCATGTACATAAATTTATATAGTATGTACATAATATTATATAAATATAGGTTTAGTGCACCTACCTTGTGCCTCTGCATCGCCCTACGGTTGACTGGAAGATAATGCCTAAGGTATTAATTCCGCCATTGTACAACTTTGTGTGCATAAAGATTTAAATAAATAAATAAAAGATCAGTTAAAAAATAATGGTGGTAATGTAATAATAAGTAAGTAAATAAGATAATATATAAGTAATACAAATATCGCTTAGGTAAGAAAGATATTTATATTATGATACATTGTAATATAAAGTGTTGATGATTGAGGAGTAGGTACGATGTGGGATGTGTATCTAAGGAAATATATTTAAACGGGATAATATATTATCCGATGAATACAGAACAACATATCAAGTAGCTATTTATTTGCTGACATAGCAATTTTATTTAACATACACCAATAAAAGCAATATGCATTTGATGTCGTAAAACTCGAATATATATACTAATACCAGTTAGAAATAAAGAAAAAATATTAATTGTAAATAATGAAATAAAGCAGTAACATAATAAACAATAAATTGGCCAAATTATAGAATTTTACCCCTTATCCATACTTCTAATAAGGGCCGGCCTTTAATAGAAGCTCGTATAGTGGTCCTTATTAGGATTTTGACAAGGTGGTAAATAATCACATTTTAAAGTAATTTAACATCAATTTATTAAAACATTTACCTTTTTAGGGTAATCTCTGAATGTTCAAATTCAATCCTCTATAAATTTCAAAACAAAATCCGTACTTGTTCCTTGATAGCAAACATAAAACTACACATCAATTTTACAATAACGCTTCTTTAACAGCCGTCTTACACAAACTGGACGCCAATGACGAAATGGTGGCGTTGAAGTAATATGGCGCGTATGCATTTAACCAATTAGGTGGTTTCGATTATTGCGCGCGTAATTTGAAGTTGTTGAATAAATGACAAGTGTGAGTTTTTAAAAGTGGCCCTTATTAAGTGCCGGCCCTTAATGGGTGCAAGTACCTTAAACCTATTACATCATTACAGGCTCAATCCTAATGCGACATAATGGTTAAATAAGTACATACACAAAAAATTAAACATAGAAAAACAATTTACAAAATATTAAAACATAAACAAAAGAGACTAAGTATACATTTCCTTACTATTAGGTACTTACTACTATTTTTTAACTTAATATATAGTAAATGGCCTTTGTGAACTCGCTCATTGAGCACGTAAACAAATCGAGTTGCTCAGACGCCGTGTTGAGCGTACGCATCGCCCGCGTCAGCGGCGCTTCATGCAGTAAATTAGTGCGCGCGCGCGGCACCGCCAGCAGCGCCGGGCGCCGGCGCCGCGCCACGCACGCGTCCGGCGCGCACAGCCGCACCTCCTCCAGCACACTCGGGTTGTGCACAACCCCCCGAAGCACTTTGAGCACGTACGTGGCTATAGAGGCTTCCCTACGTACTTCTAGCTTGGTGTAGCCTACCATACCTAGGATAAATAACGTGGGATATAAAAGCGGATACCCAGGGTATACCCCATACCGCTTAAGGTATAGAAACCGGATAAATTTATTTTGGATACGCTCCAGCATTAATTTATATTTGGCCTCATGAGAAGACCAAACAACACCGTTACCTTCCAGGTGGCTTTTTACGAGGGCTTCATACAATGCGCATAAAGCACCCATATTTGTAAATCCATTTGCCTGCCTTAGAATAAATCCTAGATTTTGGTACGCTCTCTTACATACGGCAACAACATGCTTGCGGAAGTTTAAGTCCGCGGTGAAACCAACTCCAAGGTCTTTCACCTCAGTTACCCGCCGCATGGGAGTACCTTCCATGTGGTACTGGTGGTGAACCGGGGCACGTGCACGACTAAACGAGAGCACCGAACATTTAGCCGCGTTGAAGAAGAGTTTGTTTTCTGAGCTCCAACTTATAACTCTGTCGATATCTTGCTGCATCGTGTCGCGATCCGTGGCCCGCCTCACCTCCATTACCAATTTTAAGTCATCGGCAAATAACAAAGGGGTAGAGCTGTTGACAACCGCAGCTAGGTCATTCACCATCACAATGAATAGTAGAGGTCCCAAGTTGCTACCTTGACTCACACCGGATCTCGTGAAGTAGGGTTCAGAGAGATACCCATTACAGTCCACGTACTGGCATCTGTCCCGTAAATAGCTAGCGAAGAATGTCAGGGTATGCGGGGTACATCCGACACTGGCTAGCTTCGTCAGCAGGACATCGTTATCAACGGTGTTGAACGCCTTCTTGAAGTCGAAATACGCCACGTCCACTTGCACCCCAGAATCCACCGCCGGCGTCAGATATGTCATCATCTGCAGTAAATTACCTGTCGTACTTCGTCCCGGGCGGAATCCATGTTGCGCATCGGACAGCTGACTGCTTATCTGTGCATATAAGGAGCTATGAATCGCCGCCTCGAACACCTTCGCTGGAGTACACAGAACCGCCACAGGCCTGTAATCAGTGGTCTCCGAGCCGCCCTTACCCTTGGGTACTGGCACAACACGGGTCAGTTTCCAGCTATCAGGGAACACTGCGGTATTGATACACACGTTAATGTAGCAACGGTGCCGCTAATACTCCGCTACAGTCCCTAAACAGGTAGGAGGGTATACCGTCCGGACCCGCCGAGCGCTTGGGCGGCAGGCGGGCGAGCGCGCGCCGCACGTCGGCGAGGCTGAGCGGCGCGAGGTGCGCCCGCGCTCCGGGCGCCGGCGACGGCGCCGCGCTGGCCGCTGCCACGCTCAGCACGGCGGGATCCGGATTGTACACCGATTGAAAAAAACTCGCAAATACCCGCGCACATTCGGATTCTGATAATACTCGTTCATTTACTATTAACTTACGCTGTCTCGAGTTACCTTTCTTAGACCTCACATAGTCCCAGAACGCACGCGGCTCTTTTGCCAGGTGATTTTGTACGAAGTCACAATACTGATTATGAGCTCGTTCGATCTCCGCCTTCACTCTCGCCCGACACTCAGAGAAAGCCTCATAATCACTACGCCTCTTACTGGCTTTGTATCGTTTGTGCAAAGTGTGTTTAAGCTCAATATCAGCAATAATACCACGCGTATACCATACAGGATAGTTGTACCTCGTATTCACCCGTCTAACTCTTTTTAAAGGAACACAAATGTCTAATGCTTCATTTATTTTACTGTAGAATAAGCCTAAAGCTGTGTCTGGATCTTTTAAACAATACATTCCACTCCAATCTATAGTAGACAACAAATTATATAAATGGTTAAAGTCGGCTTTATTAAAATTCCAACGTTTATTTATTATCGGGCGAGTCGAATGCGCGGGAGTGTGTGCGTGCGAGACAGACGCGGGCGCGGGGCGCTCGGCGAGCGCGACGCTGATAGCGAGCGGCGGGTGGTATGCATCCGCGGGTTGTAGCCCTTCGTCCGCCGCCTCGACGCGGACGCCTCGCGCGCTCAACACTAGGTCCAGCTGTCTATCGTTACAATTAGGCACCGAGTTATACTGCTCGAGTTCACAAAAGGCCGTAAAATATTCAAAATAATTACTGACATTTATATTGCACGAAAATAGATTAAAATCACCTACTATAACTAAATTATGTTTATACTTAATACTAATCTTTTCTAGTACACTAAACATTATCATGTATTCGCTTTCATCAGTTTGGGGCGGCATGTACACAATACAACACGTAAATAAAAACCTATTCTGTATGTACACTGCAGCACAAATCAGTTCAAACATGTGATTGTCTATTACAAGGTCATCGGGTAGCGTCAATTGGCGCAGTTCGAATCGCTGTGTGGCCACTAAAACAACTCCGCCTAACCTGCGCCCATCCGCTCGATCGCACCGTAATACCCTGTATCCTGGGGGCACAAATTCTGCATCTTGTATAGTCGAGTTAAGTCCACTCTCGGTGATGGCGAATAAATCCGAGCCCGACGATTCAAGTAGCGATGAAAACTGTAATGTCTTAGTTCTGAGTCCTCTTACATTCTGGTATAAAATATCGATGCTTCTACTTGCCCTGTGTATATGCTGGTGTACCTGGGCCACGAAACCAAACCCACTCACTGTACTCTATGTTCAATGGCCACGCCTCAGGCGTACAAAGCTTACTGAAACTGCCTTCTGTAACACCAACCTTAAATGAGGCATAATTTCGCTCTATTTTCGGTTTCAATTTTTCAACTGTAATTTCGGAATCATTCCCTAATACACCTTTAATATACTCCATTAATTTGTCCTCACCAGTATCTTTCTCCAGTCTCCATACATGTAAGTACTTCTTCCGTTTAACAGCTTTTAACGTTACATTTGACGTATTACCTCCTCTATTAATCGGTTTCCTCTTCTTGTTGTTTATAACTTCTGTCCATTGGTTCTCGTTATTTATGACGTCATAGCTTGTGCTACCCCGCTGATTTCGTGGCCGCCGCAGCTGTCGCGTAGCTCGGCGCAGGTTTGGCTTGCGCACGCTTGTTGTGCCCGGCGCCCGCGCTGCCGGCCGGCGCCGGCGTCGCGGACGGCGCGGGCGGGCTCTTGCTGTCAGCTGGTACCTTAGACTGGATGCACTGGCACTGACTGTCATTACCTTGTTTATTTTTCTGCTGCACTTTCAATTCTTTGATTTCCTTTACATAGTTAACGCATCTCTCTTTCGCTTCCTTCAACTCCTGTCTCAACTGACTATTCTCTAACGCTAAGGCAGCTACAGACGCTACCGTAGACTTAACTTCCTCAATAATTTTAGTCTCAATATCACTCAGCTTTGCCATTACCATACTACTAACTTTCTCCATAATATCTTCCATAAATTTCTTCCCTTCCAAGGTCATTCCGGTTTCCACTTTAAATTCCTCCTTCTCCATGACGCTAACGCGAACTCCTCGCACGGGGGCTTCGTCAGTCATTCGTCTTCGATGGGTTATATTAGAACAACCATCACAATTAGAGTTTTTGCAATAAATATCACAGTTCATTTTGAAATCATAAACACTCGCGCGCGACAAGGACACTTATAGCAGCTGCTCCCGAGAGAGAAAGAGCGCGACGCACGGCTCGCTATTCGCGCTACCCGCGCTTTGTTTATTGTCACTGTTTGTTTATTTCGCGAATAAAAGTATTTATAACATCCAAAGTTCACAAAGGACAATGCGCAAAATTGCCCCAGCCCCGGCGCAAAAGTAACTTATCTCAGATTTTTGTACATATCAAGTGTATTAAAAAATATATATGTAATATCTGCAGTCATAGTCATACATAGAAAAAAAATGCTGTGATTATTTATATAGTCGCGGCTTTTTATTTAACAATAATATCACAAATCGCGTAATTATATGCATTTCTATGACAACGATGTGTAGCTAATAATATTTAAAGGGTGATAGTTAATAAGAACAAGATATAATAAGGAACTTGTTTATTCTATGGTATCACAATTCTAAGTCTATTAATACGCTATCTAAGAAAGCAGCCGGATGTTCGAAATCGTTGTGTCTGGCCCAGCCTAGATAGTACAAAACACTGATTACGTGGGCACAACTTCCAAGTGTTCGACGACCGTGAATACACGAGCAATAATATCCTTTAATGGCGGCCCGGCCCTGTGTCTCAGCATTGTACAAAACGTAAGTATAGTATGTTCTGCTTCGCACATGCCGAGATTGTATTTTGCATTTTAATAAAACATTTTCTTCATTATTGATTAAAATTCTTTCTGAATGTTGACAATAAAAGATCTCGTATACGCCCGTTATTTTAATATGTTCACTGCAGTAATACCGTGATAGCTTCAAATGGTACGTTCCGATTGCAATCACAATTAAATCCTCGTATGTGAGTTCAGGGAAGTCCATAAGTTGGTTGTTAGCGTCCAGTCTGTCAAATGTGACTCTTTGACGATTTATATTATTTTCTTCTATATAATCAGCCAGAAGATTTGGTCTATTTAAATTCAGTCTAATAGATTCTATGAATTCGTTTGTGTATTCACTATCGTCAAAAGGTTCTTGAAAGCAGTTGATGATGGCTCCTGCTATTTTAAAATCGCTAAAAGTATTTTGTGAGGCGCGATTACAAATTCTTTGCCTGAAGATCTTGTAATCTCTTTTAAACTTGCCGTTAATGGCTTCAACCACCCATCTACAAATAGTAACTAATCTTGACTTGTTTGCGTCCACGGTGGTCAATTGATTTTCGTCTCGTCGTTTAGTCGGTGGCATATGTGCAACATATCCATAAGTTTCTATGAGTGGTATCGCATCACGAAAACCTCTGTCCAATATTAGAACGTCGCCCTCTTCAAATAAATAATGAAATGCGCCGTCTTCTATAGGTTCTTCGTGATTTTCTAATATTTTTGTCATGATGTTAGCATCCGTAGTTGTAGCGGCATAAGGTCCCAATATATCAACTATATGACCATCACCACAAACTATAATAAATGGTTTTATAAGATTTCTGTATTTGTGGAGGCTGTAGGTGCGTCTCTGGTATAAAAAGTTACAACTTTTTTCAATGAATATGTAAGTGCCATCCATTAATATCACGGCTTTTGGGGACTCTTCGTTTCCGAAGATGTAGTTTGGAAGGATTCTGAATATAGGAAACAGGCTTACTTCCCTCGGGCTAGACCTCTGGTGCAGGCGTTGAATTGCAGCTTGCGTAGTCCGAAGGCCCCGTGGGTGACTGAAGACAGCATACGCGCCAATCTTGTCTTTGATAAACCGTGTTCAGCTCAGCATACGCGCCACTACTTCCCTCGGGCTAGACCTCTGGTGCAGGCGTTGACTTGTAGCTTGCGTAGACCGAAGGCCCCGTGGGTGACTGAAGATCAGCATACGCGCCAATCTTGTCGTTGATAAGCCGTATTCAGCTCAGCTTAAGCGCCATGCGTGCATAAGTATTCCGTGCTCGGCGTCCACGTGTCGCCGTCGTTTCTCGAAGTTTCTTGTCCGTTATCGTTCTCGGTTGTAGGTTCGAAGATTGTCACACGGTCGCCAATAATTTCGGAGTATTCTATGGGTCACTTGTAGGTAGTAATAGTAAATAATAGGCGAGACTGCTCTGCTAGAATCGTATTGCTCCAGACAGTTCGTTTTACAAATTTTGGTTAAAAAAAACAGCACGGTATGTTTGTAGTGACCCGCTCGAGCAGACTGGTGGCGCGCGGAAGCGGAGCGCGTTGCGGCCGCGCTGCCCTCGTCCCTCGCGCCCCGCGGGGGGGTGCACAGTGGGTAAAAACGCCGCATTGCACAGTGCAGCGTTAACACTTACTATTGGCCCAAATCAAATATAGAGATATATCTTCATTAGGCAAAAGATTTTCTAGCTCAGGGCGACTTTTGTAATAAAGATCTTTGAATAACTTAAGCTTGTCTTTACACAAAGTCGTTTCAATTTTGTTCTCTAATGTTTTCAAAAATTCGTTTTGGTATGTGGAGTCTTGAGTCTTTTTTCGGTTTTGACTCTTAATTTTGGTCATGTCAACGTACTCTGGACCAAATGGGTACAGTCCCCCCGCGCGAAAACCATTTTTCACTGTCTCAGCACAAATTTTCTCTACGGCTGTCTTCAAGAGTGGAGCAAAATGTTGTTTTTTAAGGACTTGTCCCAAATGTTGCATTTTCCAATTCTTTACCGCTTCTCGCCATAACGACTTCAAAGGTCTGAATACAGCCAAATCCATTGGTTGTAAGATATGGGTAGAATTTGGGTTGAGTGCTATAACTTCAATACCATTGTCAGAGCAGAAATTAGACAGGTGCAACGTTAAATGTGACTTGTGTCCATCCAAAAAAAATATAATTGGCTTTTCAATATTTTTGTTAGTCAGCCAAGGATAAAAAACGTTTGTCATATATTCGTAGAATGTCCCTGAGCACATCCATCCACTTTCTGAGCGACCAATGGCCCAGTCATCGGGGAAATTTTCTGAAACTTATGACGGTATTCTTGCATAGTTAAATACAACCAGAGTAGGTGCCAACTCTCCTGCAGCATTTCCTGTAACTAGAACGGTCAAATTTTCTTTATCGTCGCCTGAAGATGCATACACATTTTTATCTCCTTTTCTAGCAAGTACATGTCCTGGTTTTGGATTTAAGAAAAACGCACTTTCATCTGTGTTAAAAACCCTTTCAGGATGTTTCACTATCTCAATCAGACCTCTGTCTTTGAGATCACTTTCAACTTCCGAAAACCATTTCTCGATGTCTTCTTGGGTAACATTATCTCTTGTTGTACATAAATTTTGAGCTACACGTTCAGCAATCGTAGGATGTCGTTTCAGAAATGATGAATACCATTTTTTGCCAGGTCTGTTATCTTTGAAAGGGGTTTCTTGGTTTTTGTCGACTATTATACGTTGGACACTGTCCATTAAATCCTCTTTTGTTACGGGCATATGTTTATCTAACATTTCTTTGATCCAGATTTCTAAAATGTTTTCTTCTTCCTTACTTAAAATGGTGCTGGGTCCCATTGAGCACTCAATCGGACTTTTACCAGTAACTTTGTTGTGCAAGGTTATTCTAGGTACATTGAACTTTTTGGCTGCTTCGGATATGTTTAACCCTTTTTTTACTGTTTCTATAGCCCAGCCCATTTGTTGAGGCGTATAATCTTTTTTAGGAGCCATCTCTAAAACAAAGAATCAGTATCATATTTTTATATCAATGTCCATAACTGGATTCCTATAATATACCCAATAATGGACACATACGTCCATTACTGGTACACATCAGCATTTTTATAATTTACAACTAGCTTATAATAAAGAATAATAATTAGAGTAAAATTAGTTAAAAATCTGAATACACAAAAGTAAAATTAAGTTTCGACATTGGTCCATTATTGGAACTATTCAATTACAGTTCACCAGTTATAAACATCAATAAAATACCAACAACTATAACCTCTCTGGAGTAACAACAATGTGCGTTGTTCTCTTAATTTCATCGTTAACCCAACAAACAAAAATATTCTGATTAAAATAAAGCAATACCAGCTTACTGATGATACTTTTTACTCACCGCACTAACAATTTCCTTAAGAAAAGCCGCTAATATCAATTTACAATCACAGGAACACTTTGTACTCACGCCATTTTGTCTATGTAACAGACCGAATTGAATAAAATTTTAAACTTTGACAGCTCGATGTCTATAGTCTATGTCACAGTATTGCCAATATAAAAAACTGGTTCATGTCCTTATTCTAGATGATTTATTTATTTTTTGTCCATTACTGGTTCCTTGTCCATTACCGGCGTTTACCTTAGATAAGTGAAAGTTAAGAAATAAAAAAAAATATTAGAAAGTTTATTTTTCTCTAAGGGATATCTAAAAAAAATATTATGACAGTTGTTCGGCAGATGTGTTTTAAAATATCTACGTTTTATCAGCTATCTAACGAGGTATAACAATCTAGGATTTTATTTAAATGCAATGAAAAAAACTTAGTTTCATAGGTGACAGTGGAGCAGAAAATTAATACTTAGCCCTAAAAAGTAAAATAAAACAACAGGTAAGCATGAAATGTCATTTATTAAATCAGTTTTCACACATTTTTTTCTTACTCTACAGTTCATGTTCAACATGGGCACCTCTGTTTTTAATACATTGTCGCATCCTTCTACGGAGACCAGTCTTCACTACTCCAGTGGTCAACGTTGTCCTCATTTGATTTGCTGCATCCACAATCCTTTCTCTTAATTCTTCCACAGACGAAACTGGATTTGGCTTGCTGTATACAAGACTTTTCATGAGCCCCCACACATGAAAATCCATGGAGGTTAGGTCCGGACTTCTTGCTGGCCATGGCAACGGCCCACCTCGTCCTATCCATTTGTTAGGATAATTTGTGTCCAGCCAGTCTCTGACACTTCTCCTGAAATGGGCAGGGCAGCCATCATGTTGGAACCACATGTCCCTGATCAAGTTGAGTGGCAGATCATCCAGCAAATCACTCAAGTCTCCTCTCAAAAAGTTTTCGTAACTTTCCCCATTTAGATTGTCCGGGAGAAAGTAAGGTCCAATCAAATGATTGGAGATAATGCCCATCCACACATTCACGCTGAATCTTCGTTGGGACCCCTTCACTCTTTTCTTATTGGGATTCCTTAGTTCTTTTGGGGCCCAGTAATGGGCGTTGTGATAGTTAGTTATGCCATCTTTATCAAATTTGGATTCATCTGTCCACAAGATATTTCTTAGAAAATCTGGGTCTTCTACGTCAGCATTTAGCATAAATCTGCAGAAGTCCAACCTTCTCGCGGGGTCTTCTTCTTCAATAGTGTGTACCGGCGTGTAATGGTACGGGTATAGGCCAGCAGTATGCACTGTAAACCACACTCTCCATTGCGAAAGTCCCAGATCACGGGCAACAATATTAGTGGAAGTAGTCGGATCCGCTCGAAAGCGTTGCACTATTTCATTGTCCTGTTCTTCGTCGTCATCAATTCTTGGTCTTCCCATGTCTGTATTTCGTCTCAAAACAGAGCCAGTTTCTCGAACTCTTCGATAAACTCTGTCAAAAACGGCCACATCCGGCACTCGACGACCAGGGAATCGAGTTATGTATTCGTTGCGAGCTTGCGCAGACACACAATCGCAGTATCCGTAACAAATAAGCATATCAGCATATTCCTCAGGTGTGTAGGACGTCATCTTCAACACTTCCGTATCACAAGTACAAATCAGAGTCCGGTTAACAAGCACAGTAGTCACAAATCACAAGAAATAGTCCAGAATCACAGCCAAGTCGAGAAAAAGAGCAAAACGATATCACATCTACTATGTACGAAGCACAAAAGCAGACTGATAACGAAAACAATATCCCGTGTAGTATTCCCAGCCCTTACCGGTCTATACAATATTTTTGTTTCATTCGCACCTACATAAATCGTCACTTGTCTCGCTCGCACGGTGCGTCTTAACTTGAAGGACAATAGGCGCGGGACCGTTAGAACTGCTACCTGGAGCGTCCCAACTACATTTTTTCCACGAAATGTATTACAATTCCTAGATTGTTATACCTCGTTAGATAGCTGATGAAACGTAGATATTTTAAAACACATCTGCCGACCAACTGTGATAATATTTTTTTTAGATATCCCTTAGAGAAAATAAACTTTCTAATATTTTTTTTTATTTCTTAACTTTCACTTGTCTACTACGGCCTTTTTAATTAATTTATGCACTATTTTAATGATTGACGTCTTAAAGCATCTTATTACACATGTAAAAATGCAATAATAATAATAATAAGACACACAAAATAAACAAAATTAAATTTAGTAGCCTAAAAATCGGCAATTTTCAATAAAAAAATTAAAAGTCAAATATCACGAAAAGGGTTAAGTTTAGGATAGGGTGTTTCATAGTAAAATAAGTCAGAAATGATGGGCACTCCACGCCCTTAACGGATCTAGCACGACTTTTCCTGTAACCCTGTATACAACCTGATTTTTAGTCCCCGTCTGAACTTTCATATAATAATCTTTGAGTAAAATTATGAGACACATATTTTCTCTTTTTATGCTAAGCACTACAAAGTTGTCTTAAAACTGCTATGATTATGGACACCACGCGCCGTACACGCACTACGCGTTAGGCGGCAAGACACCCCGCGCTCCGCCGTATATCAGTGATTGTTAACGAGGGTTCTTGAAATGATGACACGTTGTTTTATGAGCAATGGTACGTATAATTCTTAATATTAAAATCAGCGCACAGCACGTGTAAACAAACTTATATTGAGTGACCGCGGGTGCTCGCACGATCGGTCGGTGGCGGAATGACGACGCGCGCGCCGTCGAGTGAGAGCGCGCATTCGTTCGTTAACAGTGATAACATAATCAATTTCAAAACTACTATTTATTGTTTCATGAGATGGAGATTGCACAAAGTACTAGTATTTATAGAATTATTCATTAGGCACAACATATATTATTTATATAGTAAATACGGAAAACAAAAGTATAAAATAGAATAGTTGGACATATGCGTTTTAAATTAAATTTAATCAGCTTAGGTTTTTGGTTGAGGCGTACAACTAAATTTCACTTACCACATCTTCAGCTGTACTTCAATAAATTTTCTCTCTAGGCACAATCTTGCTCGCTTTTGCACATTGTTTTTTGGCTTATTTAGCACTAGTGTCATTTTTCACTTCGTCAAATGCACGGTTTATCTGGTCTTTTAAAGCCTCGAGACTTTCAGCCTCTTCCACATACACACGTCTTTTTCTTTCACCCCACAAAAAAAAAGTCACTCGGCGTAAGGTTCGGGGAACGCGGCGGCCATGTAATAGGACCCCCACGACCGATCCAGCGACTGCCGTATACCCTGTTAAGGTATTCACGAACAGAGGCGGCATAATGTGGTGGTGCACCGTCGTGTTGGTAGTAAAACTCACGATAATTAACTATCGGTACATCGTCCATAAAATCTTCTATGACATGTCGCAACATGTCCAAGTATGTGCCTCCAATGAGACGTCCCTCAATAAAATATGGACCCAATATTTTATTGCCTATAATGCCAGCCCGTACGTTTGCACTGAAACATGCTTGGTGATAGGTCTCCCTTGTCATGTGTTGATTACGAAACGACCACTAATGTTCGTTATGCTGATTGTATAGCCCGGCTCTAGTGAAGAGTGCCTCGTCCGTCCATAAAATGTCAGCATTTGGATGTGCAATTAGCCACTCACAAAATCTTCGACGAGGCACAGTATCCTCATTATTTTAAAGCTTGGACTCTCCAAAAGTGATAAGGGTGCATGCCGGCGGTGTTCAGTAGTTTCCAAACGGCATACTGACTCACGCCGAAGCACCGGGCTGCGTCTCGCGTACTTGCACGAGGTTTGCGTTCAAAGAAATCGAAGATTTCGTCATCGACTTCTACAGGCAGTCTCTGCCTGCCGCGTGAGCTTGGGCATGCGAAGGTGTAGTAAATTGACCGTAGTCTAACAGCCGTTGATTAGCAGCTAAAATCGTTTCACGATTTGCCACTGTTGGATTTACATGTACTTGATTACGGAGGCGAGGAACTCTTTGTTCTTCGTAAAGTCTTTGAGCACCGTTTAAACTTTCGCCACTCAAAATGTAACAACGCCCCATTTCGCAGTACTCGCGGTTTGAATACATTGTCAAAAGACAGGGCGGCGCACTATGGGCCAGATCCGTGCGTACCGTCTCAAAAAACTGTTACTTTTATGTTAATTGAAATAAATAGCTTAAATTTGGCACGTAGTATCTCGAATGTATATACAATCCAATTATTAAACATGTTTTGTACAATGTTGAATTAAAAATATTTAAAAAATAAAACAAAAATAAAATGTATTTTTTTAATATTAAACCATAGTTTGTTTAGCTTATTCAATTACAATTTTACAGTTATATGATATTACTAGTATTTAATATATTTTTTTATTATATATAAATCTAAAATTTAATTAAATAACAAATATAATATAATAATTAATTCCAAAAACATATATTTTTTAATTAATGTAATACCTACTTCTACTTAAATATCTAAGAGGTTCTTGGCTTCGGCTAACAATTCCTTGGAAATAGTCACTGATGGTTTTCTGATACTTGATAGATAAGGATCTGATGTAAATAGGAGACCATGAAATACGTCTTGATTCGTTGCTGATCTAGAGCATTTTCTTGCGTGATACAATCTGAATTTTTTGTAATCTTTATTTCGAGATTCCTCCCACCTTACCTAAAATTTTAGTAAATAGATAATATTATAGGAATTGAGCTGCTCAGCGCAATAGTGGCCCAACCTTATAAAACTCCTATTCGAATAAAGGGTAAAAAATAAAACACAACTTTTGTTTTTTTTTTATTATTAAATTTTGGTACAAATAACGTTTTAAAGGATTACAATTACCTAATTATGTTGGTAAATGGTCTCTTTAGACTAATTGCGTTTAGTTAAAATACTAATAATAAGATAAATCGATGTGGCTTAGGCCACTATAGTTTTCATAATTTTAATGTTGTTTAAACTGTGTCGTCGGTTGGGTCGCCTTGTAGTTGGTCATGATAGTTCACTTCATCGTCAGTAGCAGTCTCATTGGTCTTTAAGTTGTTATAAAAGTCATGATGTATTGGTGGTATGTATTTCAAAAGTGAGAGCAAGTCTTTTTGTTTGTTTTTCTCTATGAATCTCCCGTTCGGGTAAATCATATCCAAAACTATGTCCGAAAGATTGGCAGAATGCCGGGTTTTCTTTTTTTCTATATCTATTGAGTCGAATCTACAGGAATCGTCATCATTATTGGTGTATTTATAATATATTGTATAAGGGTTTGAGGACATGTAGCGAAGCCACTGAATTTTGAGCCACTGAATTTTAGTGCGATCTTCTTTTCTGTTAGTTATTAGTTTCTCCAGATTTGTAGTGCTTCTGAAATCATTTGATCCCATCTTAATAACCTGAAATTTCGGTTCTGTCTTCTTTGCTGAGGCAATTAACTTGGCCCAGTCGTCTGGCACCCAAATTTCTGTATTATATTTTCTCTGTTTTTCGATCACCCCGAAGTCACGATCACAGGGTAAGAAACTATGGCCGGAAACTAAAAATTTGTGGTCTATTTGCTCCAAGGTAAATTTATCGGAACCAGTTATGTAGTTGCAAATAGCAGCTAGTTTTATATTCCGGTTTTGTCCTCCACATTGGTCGCTGTACATAATCATCTTTTTAGTTTTAATAACGTGTGCAACAAAATGTAAAAGACATGAACCAATTTCAGCAGGACCCCGAGAAGCCACTCCTTCATGCCATATATACATATATGCTATGTTTGAAACGAGGTCATGAATATTGAAACAATAAGTCCATAATTGCCTCTTGTAATACACTTCATTTGTTGTTAGGTCGGGGTCGGCAGGGTTTTCATTAAATCGAAGGCAATAATGCTAGTATCATTTTCGTGTTGTTGACCAAACTTTGTATCTTTTTTTAAGTTTGAGCGCGCTAATTCAGCTTTTCTGAGACGTAGTTCTCTTTCAATTTCGAAATTGCGTTTTTCTGGACCAACGCAGGTTCGTAACTTGATATTATAAATATCACACTTCTTACAGGTATCTTTATGTGGTTGGCGAAATTGTAGGTTAAATTTTTCATTGAAAACCTTAGTAAATATAAATTTTGATACTTTGTTTTCAATTATTTCTTCGGAATACAAATGATACAATTTTGAAATGGACAAATTTGGAGCTAAATATGTTCTGTTAGGGTTGTTAGCTCTACTATAATGTGATATATAGGTTGGAAATTTTTTGATAAAGTCTTCAACTACTTGAATAGCCAAATCCCCTGTTCTGTTAATGGATGACTTCTTACCCCTTTTGTCTAATGGAGCAGTGACTTCAAAGTTGTCTTCAGCTAGTTTGTTGCGTAAAATTCTTGTTAATCTACCATCGGAAACACATAGAGTCTTCTTAAAAAAAGTTTTACATACAGTAACATCGCCATTTTCATTGGGTAGTTGATAAATACGTGTATATTGGCGTTTAGCACCTACAACATTTCGTACATATGTACGTTTTTTTGGTATTACTTTGATATTTCCAAACAAAAAAGCAGTCTGTAAATCATACTGACCAAGGCCGTAAAAATTATCGAAAATTTTTTTTCGTTGTTCCATTGTTAGTAATGTGTGGCATTTCTTCGGACAAAAACAATCACCACAAAAAAATATTTTCGCGGGTACTTTATTGCCTTTAACATTATCATATTCTAAACCACGAGCTCTAGCTGACTTTTCTTTTTCTCTTTTCCATTCTGCTTGATTTCTAAGTCGTTTTCTACTTACTTTCCTTTTTTCTTGAAGAGACATATTAATAGATGTAGACGGACGATTCATCTCAACATCGTTACCTTCATCGGAGGAACTACGAATTATTCCATATCGGCGTCTCCTTGGTTGTTGATGTTGCACATTGTTGTCATCATCAGCGGATGGCAAATACTCTGATCCTGAATCCTGATAGTCCGAGAAACTATCAAAATCTGAGCTTGACATACTCATGTTTCTATAACAAAACAAAAAACGTATTTAAGCGATATACTAGACATATGTAGTTGTAAAAAATCACGTCAGGCAAATAATTATTTTGTCAAGCAATGGCATATAAATATTCTTATTTTATTAATAAGATAGATCTATCATCTTAATATTTTAAGTAAAAGATATCAAAATGTTTCTTGTTATAATAACCCGGACGACATTAAAGTATGCATGAAAACAATGTAACGATTTATACTTACTTTTGTATACTTTGAACACCTTTTATTATTTAATTAACACTTAACACTACACTAAACGTACTCAGTACTCACGCAGCATTAAAATCAGTTGCACGGGAATGGAGTGAAGTTGGCGTTGCTGTAAGTGACGGTTAATTCCCATAACAGTGTTGCTACAATAAAAAAATAAATCGCCCAAGTGTCAGTATTTTAATCAAACAAAAATGTTAAAAAATAAGTCCGGCCTAACCTCCCTTAGGCCAATATTTTCCTGTCATTTTAAAAAAGTATAATGGCCTAAGCGACCATGGTCCACTGTAATTTTGAAATATAATTTGTAATCTAAACGCAAGAACAACATTTAAAGCGCCATCTTTGAACCTTTATTAAGAACTGTAGTTGGGCCAGTGTGATTTTAATGTTATGTTCAAATACCAATACAATAAGTAGTTAACTATTTTATAGTGATTTTGTGGGTTGGGCCGTTATTGCACTGAGCAGTTCAATTAGAGGTCAAAAATAATCTAATTGTTCAAAAATCTCGTCAATCACAAATTAAAATATTTTTTGAAATATTTTGTATTTTCCCCCCATCTGGGATTTTTCGATTAATTTCAAGGGAGGCAGATTCGGGCAGATTTTTTTTTTTGCCCTGTCTTCTGTATCTGTATCTTCTGTTTGCTCTATGTAACACTACCAAAATTACGTCATGGGTAGACACTGCTAACTGTCAAAAGTCTATTTGAAGTTTCTAATAAGGTTAAAATATTAGGCACCGAAAAAAAAATTCTATACCTTTCCAGTATTCACAAAAAGCTTCACTTAAATTATTTTTAATTAGAGTACTTCCTAACGATTCTAACCATATATCACACATACACATTTGCTGTGGAATTAATGAAAATATGACCATGCGAACTGGAGGAATTGTGTTCTACATAATTCTCATAATTTTAAGCGTCAACTTGCAAGCTTTAGTCTAATAGTAAAAAATTAGAAAGAATGGATTTAAACTACTACATAATATACATTGGACATTTAGTTAGACAATAATAATAAATAATAAAATCTTTAATTCAACAACTAAAATATAGATTACAGTATCTCTTTTAGAAATTCCCATTTAAGCAACAAGTTTGCTTGTGATTGGGTAATTTCGCTCTTCCGCTGTTTCATTTTAGTTGAGTGAAAATGTGAAAATACAATATTAGAAAGTAAATTAAAATAAATCAAAATACAATTAAAATAAAGCGCAGATTGTTTAGTTAGTGCAAATGTGTGTGTGTGTGTTTATGTGTATGTGTGTGTTTATGTGTATACGTGTATATATGTGTGTATATGTGTTCGTGCGTGTATTTGAGTATGAATGAGTGTATAACGTGTCAGGAAGTGTTATTGTTTAATTTGTTTAATGTAACATAATATATAATGTTGTAGTATAAGTACATACCTACATAGATTTAGTCGGGTATTGTTTGTACTAGTTTTTCGATTTCGTCGTAGGTTTTTGTCTTGAGCCATTCAGTCAAGGTGCCTTTGCAGTCACGAAATGTGAGAGGATAAATGTTGAGAAGTTGGTTGATCAAATTATATAAGTGCGCCGATTGGCTTTCATATTGTCGTTTTGCAAACTTGACTTCACATGGACAACAGGAGCAACTTTATGCTTCCTTCTACCTTTTAGACGTGTGCATTAACGAAATATTCAATATCGAACATTATAAAAACCTATTTTTGAGACGGTACGTACGGTTCTGGCCCATAGTGCGGCGGCGCGCGCGGGAAAACTAAACACGGAAGTAAGCGATTGTGTCACACGTGCGCACGCGACTAAACGAAATTTACGATTTATGTTACCGCTGTGCCCTTCCCGCAACCCGCGCGCCACCACGCTTTCATTCAATGCATTGCGAAAGAATCATAGTGTTTACGTTAGACTCGGTGACCACGCTAAATTGAAGTTTGTTTTAAAAAAATGTTTAAATTATATTTTATTAATATTATACTTTCTTTTTGAAAAATGGGTTCTATTACTGATACCTAACACCTAGAAGAAATTGCCTGGTAGTACCGTAATCTGGGGTGATTTGCAACACCTTTGGGTATTCCAAGAGGGTATTGGGTATTCCGGTATCAGTCGATACCGTCTGGACGTCCTTCTCGACCGCGACGGTTCGAGTTAGATACTGTTTGTCTTTGGTCCGCACGTAAGTGATACCATCGCAATTTAGAATATCAGTTCCTATAATTATGGGAGTAGTCATACAAGACCCTGGTACCACTATAAAGTCGGCCTCAATAGAAATATCATCGAACTCAATCGTTAACGTTACAAAAGAATCGTCATGTATAACTGCGTCGCTAATTCCCTTCAAAATACAATGCCTAGTCTTCCGTTCACACGTGAAATGTTTCAATGCTTCAGAGGAAACCAATGAGATGTTTAAGGCACCACTATCAATTAGAAAGTCCACAGGGATACCCTGTATGACTGCAGTGTACGGAGTGTATTAGGAGACGAATTAAAACACCGAAATCATAATTAAGACTGAACATTTATTCATATTAAACATTGCTTAAATATAATTAGGATAATGGGGTTACACGTGTACATTATAAATGATGAAATAATTAACATGGATTACATGGGTTATGCACTTACACACTACACCTCCCTTCTAATAGAAAAAAAAAACAATTACATTAGTTTTTTTTTTTTATATATAAATGAGTTTATATATAAAAGAGTACAATTGCATTTATAGTAATATAATATAACACTGAAATAATCATAATAAGTATCATAATGTTTATTAAGATATATATAATTTTGTCCTATTTTTATGTATCATATCCATTTGTTCTCAGTTGTTCCTTTGGTGAGTTCCTTTGGACGAACTACTGAGACAAAAAAGACTCTGTAGTTCCTTCAGAGGTACTAAAGGAACTAGTGACACCAATTGTTCTCAGTTGTTCCTTTGGTGAGTTCCTTTGGAGGAACTGCTGAGCCAAAAAAAGACTCTGTAGTTCCTTCAGATTTACTAAAGGAACTAGGGAACCTTGTCAATTTTTGACTTTTTTTGCGGACAAAAGTAGGTAAATCGAACAATGGGTGAATCTACCTTTATTAAATGAAATCAAGTTTCGGATTTTGACATTAATTTCTTTATTTTCTGAATAACCAAAATAACCTAGGACACAAATTATATAACAACCCAAAAATAAAAATATATATGTGTTCTTCAATGCAACGAATTAACATGTACAATATAATGCAATTTTTTCTAAAAAATGTGGTATTAGTATTTCACCTGAAATTAAATAATTGTACGTTTTGAATAAACTCATCTTTTTCTATGTTCATTTGATGCCGCTTCGTTATATTTATTTTAAATCTCCTTAACTGTTCAATTTTAAAATTAGTTAAATATGAATCATTTTATTTATTTATTTATTTATTTATTTACTTAAAGGTACATCAACAATATACATACATAAATGTGTTAAGATTAAGGCACTGTAAATATGATCTTATATGCATATCAATTATAGACGTACACAACATTTTTAGAAAGTATTATGTATAAACAAACAATTAAAACTTACTTAACATATAAAAATGCTATAATAAAATACACTTTACGCAAAATTAACAACAAATTAGACATTAAACATAGCAAAGAAGAGATCTGTCAAAGCATCCCCTGGACTATCTTACGCTTGAATTGTTTGTATGAGTCGTGAAATATATCAAGATCATCTGAGCGTCCGCACAAAGCATTGTATTCGAGACAAATACGCACTAGTGGTGAGTGTTGGCCAATGTTTGTCCTGCAAAACGGAATATGAAATGTTCTGGTAAGAGGGTGTCGCGGAATTCTGCTTGGTACCGTTAATTTAATATTGCTTACTAGTTGACTGCAGTCTATAGCGCCGTTGACAATTTTGTGTAAGAATAAAAGATCGTGGATCTTACGTCGATGATGAAGGCTGCTCATTCCCAAAAATTTTAGCCTCTCTGTGTAGGGAGCTCTATGCGATATGCCCGACGACGTGTATGCTAAGTGTCTCGTAAATGCTCTGTGGATACCTTCTATTCTTTGTGACTGTTTAGCGTACGATGGATTCCAGACTACACATGCATACTCGAGTTGGCTTCGTACTAAGGCGTTGTAGAGAAGTGTCTTCGTTTGTCTTAGACGAAAGCTGTTGGTGTTCCTTTTAACAAATCCGAGCATTTTAGCTGCTTTCTTAGCAACCCCGTCTATATGTGCCGTAAAATTCAATTTTTTGTCAAGAGTAACACCGAGATCTCTTATTTCAGACACTTCTTCTAATACCGACCCATGGACATGATATTTAGAAGGGAACGGATGTTTTTTCTTCGTGTATTTTATATGATAACATTTTGCCGCGTTGAGTGTCATGTCATTGGCCTGACACCAGTCTTGGATTCGGTCGAGGTCACGTTGTATCTGATCTACGTCTAATTGTGAAGAAACTGTATGATATATTTTGAGATCGTCAGCAAATAAAGAGAACTTTGAGTGCATTATCTCATGTGCTATGTCATTGATATAGATAGAAAACAATATAGGGCCAAGATGGGATCCCTGGGGTACGCCAGATGCAGCAAAATAAACTTGTGAATCATATCCCTTTAGGCCTCTGCCTCGAATTTTGCGGGCAGCGGGGCGGCGGCGGCGGCGCCGCGGGAGCGGGGCGGGCAACGCATACCTGTTCTCCAAACCAGCGGGCAGATCGCGCGGCACTATAGCGGTGTAGTGTTGTGTTCGTGGTTGTGTTGTCGAGATATTTGTTTTTATTCGCAAACGAAATGTCTGAAAAACGGCGACAACATCTTTATGATTCAAATTTATTCCTAACGCTCGATTTATTGTGGGCAAAAGAAGAAGTGGATCCCTACTATAGGGCAAGGAAAATAAATGGCGAGTTTTATCGAAATTATGAAGAACAGAGACAAAATCCCGACAAATTCTACGACTACACCAGAATGAGTGTAGAAACTTTTGACTATATTCTTGAAAGTATCAAGAGTGATTTAGAGTCTGGAATTAATCCAAAACGATTTAGAGGTATATCTCCAGCAGAAAAATTATACTTGACGCTTGGGTAAGTAAAATTACGAAATTGTAATTGTATTTATTGATAGTTTCAAAAAGGAAATTGTGTTGCACTAATTTAGTAAATAGTTTTCCATCGGTCTTAAGTTCCCAGATACAATCATTTTAATTAAATACCTACTACACACTAATCAGCCTTAATTATTTATCTTTGACGAAAACATTTATTATATAAAAACGTTTCGTATGAAATAAGTAACATAACAGTTTGTCATTTATTTTTAAAATCACAGTTTTCTTACTCATTGACAGTATTTTTATCCCTTAATCGGGCCGAACAAAAAAAACGACTTTTCATGGTTTAAGTGTAAGTTCTTGTATTATGTTAGATAGCAGTGTACATAAAATACAATATGAATTACTGAAACTGAAAAAAAAGGTTTTTTTCGTGTGGGAAATTATTTCCCTTTGCCCGTTTATGGATAACCCCAGTGGGAAATTATTTCCCTTTGCCCGATTACGTCTATAAATTTTAATAGACTAGTAACTTACCCTGACTTTACTTTTGAAATTATATTTCTCAATCCTCAAATAAATGTGCACAGAGTTGTTTATTTGGAAGTGAGGTGGGTGATCAGTGTGTGAATGAGGGATTCAATAAAAAATAAAAACAATGCGAAAAAAATTTATTCAGCCAAATGAAATTGTTTGAAACAGTCTTGCGGGCATAATGAAACCTTGCATGTGCAGCACAAGATGTTGGTGCGTTTTTCTTTAATTTTTGTGCTGCAATATCGGCACCTTTTGTAGGTAGCCCCTTTTTCGGGGAGATGCACACCAACATTTTGGAGTCGAATTTCATTCGGAACTCCAAAATTTCCACCTTTCTTATTTTTAAATATTATTGTATCCCTTTTCGTGTCGTTGTAATTATTAATTAACCCTCGAGCCAGCCGTAGCCTAAAGTCCTTATGTGAATCGGTCGTAATCCTATGGATAGTTGTATATGTTATATAAGAATTTATTATGGCAGCGTCAAACAAGAAAAAAAATAATCTCATCCAAAATCTTCTACTTTTTCGGTTAATGGGATATGACGATCTAAAATGATCGAAACGATCGACGCCTCCCATAGCTTGCGTATAATCAGCTATTGCTTTTGGACACAAGATGTCTGCTTTGGTGCCATCTTTTTGTGTTCTTTTTATAAAAACAACATCCTTCGGATCGTGTGCTGTGGTGAGCACGCATACATCTCGGGTATCCACCCATTTTATTGCTGATACCGGTGATGCAGTTACTGCTGCGAATTCATGTTTCCCTAAGCGCATATTTCTTGGCTGAGTCTTCTTGATTATATCTGGTAGTCCCTTCCGGTTGCTACGTACTGTTCCCACAGCATACACATGTTTCATGTATAAATCATCCAGTAAGTTTACTCCAGTAAAAAAATTGTCAAACGCCAATAACGTGTTCATTGGCAAGTTTTGGCTAAATTTCCAAACAACATTGTAACCTAAACCTTCATGTTCCATGTTATCTCCCTTTCCAGTATACACCTCAAATTCATAGAGGTACCCAGTTATGGCGTCGCATCTTGCCCACACCTTGAATCCACGCTTAATAGGTTTCTTCGGCATATACTGTTTTAAAGTAGATCGCCCCTTAAATTTCACCATACATTCGTCTATGGACTGAATACTGGAGTTAGTTGTTTGTCGCTGAAAAATTTCATTGAGTTCATTTATAAATGGTCGTAGCTTGTATAGTTTGTCGTAATTCGGAGAATTTCTGGATGGTTCTAGAGAATTGTCATTTAAATGTAAGTTTTCGGTGATTTTCTTAAATCTTTTTAGCGTAAATACTTTTGATATCTCGGAGTTATTGTAAAAGGGATCAGTCGACCAGTAATATTCCATATTAGGTAATGGGTTAAGTCCCATCATAATTAATACACCTAAATAAGCACTTATATCGTTATCTGTTACGTCAGACCAGTTTCTGCTAGATTTTTGGTGTGCATATTTATTTGTCTGTTCTGCAATTTTGGCTATAAGATGTCTCGGAAAGAAGTTGTTAAATATTTGGATAGGTTGTGTTTTGTGAGTATAGATTGACTGGGGTATAATTTTATTGGTAAAGTTTGGAATGTTATGAATCTGATCTACAATTTTCCATTCACGAGGATTACTATTGAGTCTTTCTATTCTATCTATTCTTATTGTTGGTCTTGCAGGGGTGGGTTGATCGTTAACCGGTCCCGTTGGTTCGTCCGATTGAAGCAAAGGTGGTATAGTAAGCGGTGGCACAAAAACTGAACTTGTTGGCATAGTTGGTGAAAGCAAAGATGGCGTAGTATGTGGTGGTGAAAGAGCAGAAGTATTTTGTCTGGATGTTAGTTCGTTCGATAAAAGCAGAGATGGTGTAGTAAGCGGCGGCACAAGAACTGAACTTGTTGGCATAGTTGATGAAATCAATGATGGCGTAGTACCTGGTGGTGAAGAGGCAGAAGTACTTTGCCTGGATGTTGAAGGTCCTTGTAAAATTTCTACGAGTGAGGAAGTAGGTAGCTCTTTTTTGTTTGTAGTGTCATTTGGTACAGGGTCTAAAGTTTGTTTACCAAATATTGTCTCTAAACGTCTCTCGACTAAGTCGTCTGAGTTTGTACGGTAAAATGAATCCGTTGGACTTATCAGGCAACCACCATAAATATCATCATCATCAGAAGTATCGACGTCGGATAAATCAGAAATATTCTCTAAGATGTTTTCAAGTGTTTTATCATCAATTCTTCTATTAAAAGACATGATCTAAAACAATTAAAACCAACAATTAAAAACAAAAAACAGGCCAAACACATAACCTTCCTTTTTTGGCTTCACCGCACTCGGGTAAAGAAAAATAAAAAAAATCGACAGACATAAATCCCTACATTTTATATATATTGACGCAATATGGAGTTCAGGAACGGGCAATCGCAACTATTTTCCCACTTGCAAGACAATATTTCAAATGAATAAAATCCACACAAATATTACATTTTTGCATTGAATAACATAACAACGTTACACAGAATATAATATATTAGTCAATAACGGATCATATTTCTACTTACCAGAATCTTTCTCGAAGAAACTTAACAGAATTATGTCTCCACTACATGAAAAAAGTGCAGTTTTTTCAAAAGTGACGTTAATCTGATTCTGACGTTGACATTTGACATTTGAACTAGTGGGGTTGTCAATAAAATAAATCAGTAACTAATCAAGAATTTATTTGGGTAAAAAATAGTCTGGGGAGTCGCCATTTTAAAAATATTTTAGTATTTATGACTCGGCTGTCGGGGTGGGAAAATACTTCCCTGTGCCCGATTAAGGGTTATTATACCTAGTGTTCAGTATTATTCCACGCATATTCTAATCTTATAACTAAAAAAAAAATCACAGTTACCTACAGTCATTTATCTCTAAAATCACAGTTCTCATTTGTACGATGATTAGTTATTTCAATCACAGTTTTGTTATTTATTGACAGTATTTTCATTATAAGATTGATAAACCTAGTGTTGAGTACTATACCCATACATATATGATTCATTAGAAGGGTACATGCTTTCATTTACACTTAACTCATCTAGAAGAGCTTGATTAATTTTTTGTCTTACTCTAAACTTTTGTATTGGCGTGAATTTTTCCATTTGTGGAAGCAAACTCATCAAAAAGTAGTAGTCTTCTGACTTATTCTCATGTCTAGAAGCCTCGTTTCTACTTTGATTTGATAAATCATTTTCCAGCAGTCTTATCCTTTTCCTTTCCAATTCTAAAAATTCAGTTCTTATGTCATTCGCTGTTTTCTTTTTTCTTGATCGTTGTGAAGTAGACGCTTCTCTTGAAGGCGTAGAAGTTTCTTGCGATGATGTAGAAGCTTCTTGAGAAGAAACAGGAGCCTCTTGTGAGGATGTAGAAGTTTGTTGTGGATAAATAGAAGATTCTTCATCATGACCGGTTGTATTTTCTTGAGAGTTTTCTTCAGAGATGTCTTCTATCTCAAAAGAATCATTACTTATCTGATTACTTACTTCAGTACTGCTTAAATTACCCTCAGTAACATTTGGTACAACTTCATCACGCAAAAACACCAATTGAGAAAAATATTGCCAATTCGAGGGTTGATTAACATTTCCGGCATCTCCTGATCTAGGAGTAGGGTTTTTTTTTAATTCCTTTCTATAGTGATCTTTTATATTTTTCCATTTTTTCTTTAAATCGGTCACTGAAACAAAAGAATGAACAGACTATTTATTACATACATAACTTTAACATACCTATGCTTTAATTTTCAGGTTTTTGGCGAGTGGGCAGCCTTTCAAAAGACTGTCGTTGTCATTCAGAATGGGAAAAACAACGGTGGCCAACATAGTTTATGGCACTTGTAGAGCTATATGGAAAAATTTGGTACATTTACATATGCCAAAACCGACAGAAGAATTATTGAAAACAATAACGGAAAAATACTATGAAAAATGGCAATTTCCTAATTGCATCGGTGCTATAGATGGCAAACATTGTCGAATAAAAAATCCTAAGTTTGCTGGATCATCGCATTATAATTATAAACATTACTTTTCGATGCACTTGCAAGCGGTTGCGGATGCTGACAAAAGATTAATTTGTATAGAAGTTGGAGGAAGAGGAAAACAAAGCGATGCAGGGACATTCCATTACTCTAATTTGAACCATTTACTTCAAAGTAATAACTTCAATATACCCCGTCCACAATATCTACCCAGATCAGATATCATTCTACCAATGGTTTTTATTGGAGATGAAGGATATCCACTCAAAACCTATTTGATGCGACCTTATCCTCAAAGCGTACTTAATGCACAAAATGAGTTATTTAATAAGCGATTATCGCGGGCTCGAAAGACTATCGAGTGTGCTTTCGGAATTTTAAGATCCAAGTGGCATATTTTCAGATCACCCATAGAGACAAACAAATGTCACGCAAGATTACTCATCAAAACTTGCTGTTTGTTGCATAACATTATCCGAGATAAGGACGGTGATAATGATATTGCCTATATTACTGTCAATACGAATCAACAAAGAATACAAACACGATTACAAACAAACGCCTGGACGACTTATCAAGCACAATATATACGTGAAAAATTCAAAGAATATTTTGTAAATAATCGCATTAGTTACTAATTAATTTGTAAAACATAATAAATATTGTATTTGACATAATAAATCATTTTTATATTTACCTACCTTCAATATTCAGTTCGTTTTTTATTTCTCCCCATAATTGGTTAATTATTCTTCTATTTTTATGGTTCACATCTTTGCTGTTCCATATGGGTGTCCTCTCAAAGATTGCCGAAATAATTTGCTCTTGCACGTCCGAGGACATTTTGATACGTCACAAAAAAAATGTACAACGCTATACTACAATGCAAACGCGCAATGCGGGCGGTCACCGCTTGACTGGAGTGCACCGCTCGTTGCCCGCCCCCGCGCCGCTGCCACGCCGCTGTTTTCGAGAACCGGTCCATTTGATTTTACGCATAAGATCCTGCCGCTCCCGCGCCGCCGCCGCTGCCGCCCCGCTGCCCGCAAAATTCGAGGCAGAGGCCTTACAGATACAGTCAATGGTCTGTTGGTAAGGTAAGACTGGAACCAGTTTAAAATGTTACCGTATATTCCGTGAGCTTGAAGTTTTCTCAACGGCAGACAGTGGTTGACTTTATCAAAAGCACTAGAAAAATCCGTGTATATTGCATCAACTTGACTGCCCCTATCTATTTCAGTACACAGATCAGAAACAAATGAAATCAAATTGGTGTCAACAGAACGACCAATCTTGAAGCCGTGTTGTGCTTTTGTGATTGTGGTATTCATATGATGTGTGATAAAAGGACATATAAGAGACTCAAACAATTTAGAAAGACAGGACAGAATAGAAATTGGACGGTAATTCTAAACATTATTTGTTCGCCCTTCTTAAATATGGGTATGATGCGAGCTTTTTTCCATTCATCAGGAAAAACACCATCTTGAATAGACTGATTGATAATCAAAGATAGAGGACGGGCAAGAAAAGAACCACAGTGTTTAATAAAAATGGGAGGTATTGAGTCTGGACCAGAACCTTTTGAGATGTCCAACCGATTTATTTTCGTAAGAATGTCGTTTTCTGTGAAGTGTACACGACCTAAGGCAGTTGTCCCACCAACGACGAGAAAACGACTACCTATCGGCTATTTTCTCGCTCAAGAAACGTACAATAGATATACTTTCCGTGTGAACAAAAGAGATGCATACACAAACAGTTGATCGCTGACTGTTCACACTGCCGGCGAGCACTCGCTTCACTAGTTTGTCGCTGAGCGACAAGAGCTATGAAAGATAACACTCGCTCGGCGACACTCGCCAAGCGATTAGAACTCACGCCGAGAGAGCAACCAGTGGTCATTTCTCTACAGTGCGTATCTAAAAGTACACGTTTTTTTTTATTTACTATGAATATCGAAAAATCATTTGAATTATCATTGTTATCTAGTTCAGACGACGATGATGATGAATTCTATGATAGGATTTATGTAGTGGCTGCGGCAATTAATTAATTATTTTAGAAAAGAATGCAGTGAATTCAAACTATTCTATGAATTAACAAATCATGGCTTTCGCACATATTTTAGAATGACAAGAGACGAGTTTGAATATTTGCATAGTTTAATAGAAGATGACATTAAAAAAGAAAATACAAATTATAGAGAAGCTATTGGTACAAGAGAGCGTCTCGTCATTACATTAAGGTAAGGCTCCATCGCTTAGAGTGATTTCAGCGGCAGACATTGAATCTTGGATCTCTTCGTTTTGGCTACGAGTAGTATGTTCTCCAATTCCAATTTGCTGCACACCAGAACCGCTGGGTTCAGGTGAGGCAGAACCGTGTCCAGAAGAAAAATTTGTATGACTCGTAGAAGGGCGAGAGTTGTAAGAATAATCGTTTGAGTAGTAACCGGTATATGAATAGTTTGTATTAGCAATATTGTCTTCAGCATCCATTACCAATTGAAACAACTTTCTTTTTATTGTTCTTTGATAATACTCCGGCATCTGCTTTGTACTATGATACATTGAATCAAAAAAAGCTTTTAAAGGATCACTTGATGTTAGTACTTCTTTACGTAACTCATCCCTCTGCGCAGTTTGTTTTGCTCGATTATCATCCATATCTTTTAAAAAATTTAACTAATCCTCGTCATTATGAATTATTTCATCCTTCTTCCTTTTTTTTGGAGCTGTTATCGTATCTGCTGAATCTCTACTAACATCTGTATTAGTTGTTTCCTCGAAACTTGTCGAAATATCAGGATGTGGTGTAACATTTGTATCTCGTTCCGCATTTGTCATATATGGAAGCAAAAATTCCATGTGACTCATGTACTTCCAGGGTTTTATTTGTTTTTGTGACTGTCCACTTGTTGTCATCTTGATTTTTTTTAATTTTTCACGGTGCGTGTCTCGCAAATTTTCCATTTTAATTTTGCTTGTGTAACTGTAAATAAAACAAATAATTATAACACACCACATCAAAATTAATTTATCAAATGTTATTAACTAATATTATTTGATATTTTTATTTATTTTCAGATATCTTATAACCGGAACTACATATACAGCATTGTCAAAAAGCTATAGAATAGGCCGTTCTACGCTCTCCGAAATAATACCAGTAGTATGTGAATCTTTATGGATCAAGTTGCAGCCAAAAGTAATGAAGCTCCCTACTGAACCCGAATGGAAAGTTATAGCAAAAGACTTTTATGATTTGTGGAATTTCAATAATTGCCTTGGTGCAATTGATGGCAAGCACGTGGTAATTTTTTCGCCCCGTAAATCGGGATCACAGTACTTTAACTACAAAAAAACATTTTCGATTGTAGCAGCATTCTCGCAGGCCTACTTATAATAATTTATTTATACACATCAATTCTTATAAAAATAAAACATACAGAAAATGGGATAAAATAGTAAATATAACTTATACAATATTTTTATACTATATTACATGAAAGTATATGTATATACACATACACACACATATATATATACATACACACACACACACACACACATGACATGCTCATGGAAGATTTATAATGATCGATGTTGGATCAATGGGCAGATACAGTGACAGCGGAATATTCACAGATAGTAATTTCTACAATGTATTGCAAAACAATGGATTGAGATTACCCGCAGATGAACCCCTATATGAAGGAGGTTTGCCTCAGCCTTATGTTTTTATTGGTGACTGTGCATTTCCGTTGATGACACATTTATTAAAACCATATCCTGATCATGAAGGGTTGGATAAAGACCAGTTAATATTTAATTATAGACTGAGCAGAGCACGCCGAATGGTAGAAAGTGCGTTTGGTATGTTGGTGCACAAATGGCGTATCTTTTTTAGGCCATTAGATGTTAAAATAAGTACCGCCAAAAAAATTGTAAAGGCTGCGTGCGTTCTACATAACTATGTATTACGCAATGAAATCGAAAAGGCGCCTTCACAGTCAGTTTTTTCTGATAATATGTCAAGAAATTACTCCGAGGTATCTGAACAAAACTCAGCAGATTTTGAAGACGGCTTTTTTGTGAGAGAATATTTCATGGAATATTTTAATTCCATTGGAACAGTTTCGTGGCAAAATAACCGTGTGCAAAATGTATTAGATTCTGATAGGATAACACATAACTTACATTAGACTCTGCAAAATGAATATTGATTTAACTATAGGTATATGTTGTGTTAGATAGATGTTAAATAAAAAACATACCACTTTCTATGTTTGTTTTCTTTAAAATGTCTTTCCAAGCTGCGTCCTTCACGTCTAATTGTTTATATGAAACCAGTTTTGTGTCCCAAAGACACGGATATTGTCGGACACATTCAATAAAAAACTCATCCATTTTTATTGGAAAATTGGGAACACGTGAATCGCGTATGAGGCCGCAAGACTGACTGTACGCTTGACTGCCGCGAGCGAGTGATGCGAGTAATCGCCCGCCTCACTCGCACACTCGCTTATAGCCGAGCTACACAAATATCGGAACTACGCACTCGCTCCCCGCGTCTCGCTAACTCGTTTCTAGTTCTAGCTCTACTCGTTACTCGTTAATCGTTGCCGGTGAGACAAGTACCTAAGGTATGATGTTGTGATATATCTGGAGCGTAGTGTAATGTGTTTTGGTTAGAAGTATTGGTGCTATAGACTGATGAAAAATGCCTTGCGAACAGATCAGCTATACCAGACCCTGTATCCTCACTCAGGTTATCCGAATACATTGTACTAGGTAATGAGAGGTCGCCCTTTCGTTTGTCTTTGATGAATCTCCATAATGCTTTAGGATCTTTTGCTATATTCGCTTCAACTTTGGATAAGTATTTATTGTAGGAAATCTTAATCTGTTTGTGGCAACGGTCCCTGATAATATCGTATTCAAGTTTGTCTCGTGGATTTTTAAATTTCTTATATTTTAGTCTAGTTTTATTTTTTTCTGAAAGAAGACGAATTAATCCGAAGTCAAACCAAGGCGGGTACTCAGATGATCTTGGTTTTCTTTTAGGTACATGTTTTGCTATAATATTTCTTAGTATATTGTAGAAGGCAAAAACCATATCATTTACTGTCGCAGATTGCTTAAATACACCATCCCAATCGATATCACATAAATCCAGTAAAATATTGTCATAGTCTGCCTTAAAAAAATTATAATCTGTTCTAGGGTTAGATTCAAGAACATCTGTATCTATATTGGTAGCTATAGAAAGTAGTAGGGGAGGATGGTTTGCATCTACTTTGGTAGTCAAACTAGTTGGCATAGTTGTAGTGACGTTTGAAAGGTTAGTTAAAATAATATCTAGAAATTTGTTGTTCACATTACATACATTATTAACTTGCTTTAAATTATTTATAGAAATGAAGTCAACAAGAGAATAACCCAGTGAAGAGTTATAATTTGATGGCGTTAAATAATGGCTAGTAGGATCTGTTAACCGCTTTATAAAGTTAAGATTAAAATCTCCCAGTATTACGACATCGTCAACATGGTTCAGTACATCAGATGTGTTCTCAACCAAGTGATTCCAAACTAACAGGAGGCGGTAAATAAACAACACATATAGCTATCTTTTTGACACTGTTGTTTTCCTTGAATTGAATTGTGACCCATAAATCTTCACAGTCGCTTTCCCATGCTGTAACGCGAACTGATGGAATATTACGAGATACAGCGATAAGTACTCCACCGCCGTCTTTTTTGGAACCCCTTGACAAACATCGATCTCTGCGATATATTTTATAGCGTGAATCAATAATTTCACGATCAAAAACACTATCGTTCAGCCAAGTTTCTGTTAATGTTATGACAGAATAGTCACTTACAGATACATTGTTAAAAATGTCAGTGGTTTTAGTTCGAATACCCCGGATATTCTGGTAGTATACAGGGTGTTTGGAGGGTGAGTAGCCATAGGAAAATGGTCGATAGGTGATGGTGTTGGCTACGTGTTGCGCCTACTTAAATAACATTTTGCCTTAAGTTTAATGAGTAATAATTTTTTTTCTATTTTACTAGAAAATCTCCATTTTTTTGTATAAAAACTTTAATTATTTTTTTAATAACCGCTGAAATGTTAAAAAAATGATGTCATTTGTTAGTGTAGTCTTACCTTATTCAGATTTAATCATAATTTCATACAAACAATTCAAAAAGAAATAACAGTGAAGTATCAAACTTTCATAAATAAAAAAAAAACATCCTTATGTCAACTTCACATGGTAAAATAAAAAAAACCTTCCGGTGTATGGCATTTACAAATGTTTTTAAAAACTTCTCTAGTTAATACTCTTTCGAACGGTATGTAACATGTATCATAACTAACCAGGTAACTCAACAAAAACCGGTTTGTCGTCACGAATGCATTAAAAGGGTGAAAACCTAAATTATTCAATTGAGCAGGTAAAATGTTTTGTTTTGGATGACGCAACGAAAAAGTGCAATAGGTTTAGCTGTTGCACTTTTTTGTCTTCTATTACTATGTATGTACTTTATTTTGGGGCAATTAAAACAAAAAAGTATTTTTTAAATCATTTATTACAAATCTTGTTCAAATTAATGTCCATTATTTCTGATACATGCGTAACATCTCTTTCTAATTTCCGTTGTGGTATGGCTTAACCTGATTTCTTGTTTCATTATCACAAATGCATTATCTATTTTTTCAATTAATTGCTCTCTTGTTTCAATGGTTTCCGTATACACTAGAGCTTTAGCACGACCCCAGACATAAAAATCAAGCGGTCTTAAATCCGGCGACCTTGCAGGCCATGGGATGGGACCATTTCTGCCAATCCAAGCGTTGGGAAATGAATTGTCAAGGTGTTCCCGGACTGCTAATGTCCAGTGCGCTGGGCAGCCATCTTGTTGAAAAACAATGGGTTCTTGATTCTGAACATTTGGAACTCCATCCATGAGTTCGGGCAAATCATTTATTAAAAAATCTAAATAATTATTGCCATTCAAATTGTCTGGTAGATAATGTGGACCAATAAGTGTATTGCCAATTAGTCCTACCCAAACGTTAACCGAAAACTGCCTTTGATGTGTCACCGCTCTTTTCTTTTTAGGGTTTTCATCCTTTGGGGCCCAATGATGCAAATTATGAAAGTTTACAATGCCTTCCCTTGAAAACTTTGATTCATCCGTCCACAGGATACTTTTTAAGAAGTCACGGTTGTCAACACCCATGTGTAACAAGAGACGGCAAAACTGGACGCGTTTTTGATAATCGTTTTCTTCTAGACCTTGCACGGGAGTGTAATGAAAAGGATACTTTCCATTAGCGCGAAGAACAGACCACACTTTCCATGGGCTTAGATTTAGTGTTGCAGCTACAGTGCGGATACTTGTTGTGGGATCTTCATCAAAAGCTTCCAAAATGCGTTCGTCATCAGCAACGTTACGTTGTCTGGCAACTCCAGGTTCACGGCGATTTAGATTGCCAGTTTACCTTAAGCGTCTAAATGTCGTTTCAAAAGTATGACGATTAGGTTGACGTCTATTGGGAAAACGCTCTTCATAAATTATTTTTGCTTCTCGTCCATTTCCATCAGCTTTGCCGTAAGCCATCAACATATCAGCGTATTCCTCGTTAGTAAAAGCAGCCATTAAAAATAACAGTAACAACAAAACTTAACAACAACAAACGAAAACAAAAATAATGCGCAGAGCGGAGTTGTGAAGTACAACACGTGAAGTAGCAAAGAACGACAAGTGTCGACTAAATGCACCCGACATGGTGCGCAAGGGCCAAAGAGAGCATAATAGTCAACCGATGAAAGAGATAGCACAATACTTTTAGCTGTGTTACAATGAGACAAAACATTTTACCTGCTCAATTGAATAGTTTAGGTTTTCACCTTTTTAATCCATTCGTGACGACAAACCGGTTTTTGTTGAGTTACCTAGTTAGTTATGATAAATGTTACATACCGTTCGAAACAGTATTAACTAGAGAAGTTTTTAAAAACATTTGTAAATGCCATACACCGTAAGATTTTTTTATTTTACCATGTGAAGTTGACATAAGGATGTTTTTTTTTTATTTATGAAAGTTTGATACTTCACTGTTATTTCTTATTGAATTGTTTGTATGAAATTATGATTAAATCTGAATAAGGTAAGTCTACACTAACAAATGACATCATTTTTTTAACATTTCAGCGGTTATTAAAAAAATAATTAAAGTTTTATACAAAAAAATGGAGAATTTCTAGAAAAATAGAAAAAAATTTATTACTCATTAAACTTAAGGCAAAATGTTATTTAAGTAGGCGCAACACGTAGCCAACACCATCACCTATCGACCATTTTCCTATGGCTACTCACCCTCCAAACACCCTGTATATCAAGCATTATTACATATTTTGTCCCTAGTACACTAACCAAAGAGACTTATGAAAATCAAACTTACAAATTAATTCAAGCTATCAATATTACGAATTACGACTGCTTGGCTTGTTTCGTCTTTACGTACAAATACTCGTCCATTTCTTACCCATGTAAATTTATAAGATTGTTCCTTGGCTTTTATACGTGCAGCCGCATGCAAAAATTTGTTAGCTGGTGTCAAATGCTCTCCAACGTATACCGGAACTTTAGGTCCACCCATCCCTAAATGCTGCGAGCTCAGGTTGTCTTTGGCGTTCTTCCTGTTATAGTTGGAGACAGCGGCGAGCAGTGTGTCGCGTTTTCGTGCGCTGCGGAGTTTCACAACAATTGAACGAGGCTTATCGCTTTGCTTGTTGATTTTTGCGACTCGGGTTACGTGCATAATGTCGTCATCGTTAATGGAGCCATCAACAGTTTTCACTAGTTGTAATACAGTACTGGCCAAGTTTTCATTCCTAAATTCAGGAACGCCGACAATTTCAATGTTGCTCTCGCGCATATTTTGTTCTACAGAGCCCAATCTGTCAGAGAGATCTTTGACCGTTGCTTTCAATTCGCAATTTTCTTTTTGTAGTTGAGTTATAATGGTAGATTTTTCCTCTATTGCGATTTTGAAATCTTCAAATAATTTGTTTAGGAAGGACATTGAGTCATGAAAGCCTGAGATTTGTTCGTTAATGGTCTTTAATTGGTCTCCGATTATGCCGTGAATACTTGACTTTATGACAGCCGACATTTCTTGTTTCAAGATGGAACGTAGTTTTTCTTCAGTAATATAATTAATAATAATAATAATAATAATAATTAATAATATAATAATAATAAATAATTCGGGTGAAAGTGTCGTAACCGGTGTTGAGGAATTTCTAATAGGTGTATCAGTATTATCACTTTTAGGTTGCCTACATCGGCATTCGTCACAAATCCACGAAGTTTTTTGCTCCAATTTCATCAGCGTAAATTTTTCAAAACGTTCAGAACTTGGAGCATATTGGGATTTTTATTTAACAAAGTATTCATTTTGTGGTTCCAACCCTCAACTACGTTTGTAGTTCTGTACTCATCTCCAAAAACCGACCAAATTTTGACAAGTTCAGGTTTCATCCAATAATTAGAAAAATATCTTTTAAATTTTACCAGTGCTGGATCTTCTGGTATTTCATTTTGAATAAAACACCAACCACTTTCAATATCCTTTACAGGCAGGAATGGTAAAGAACAGCATAATTGTATGATTCTTTTCTGTAGTTTACTTTTAAAACAGCCAATTATTTTTGCCTTACGCCGCAAGCATTCAGTAAAATGATAAAGACAACCCTTAGTTTTTACTTTCATCTTTTTTAGTACTTTTAAAGTTGCCGCTTCAAAATCAATTCTGACTTCTTTTGGATTCCAGTTAGGCATTCGGGTAGTAATCAAATCAAATAAAATACTGTAAGCCCTTTCTGATCGATGCGACATAAACGCATAAATCAGAGGTATGATATTCATATCCCTATGAAAATTACTTCCTAAATCGCCTTGAATCGTATACAACTGTGCAAGAGGTAATGGACACGATTGAAATGTACCATCCATAAAATAGTTTTTTATCGTTTTCATTTCGTTATTGGCTTGGTTCGAACAAAAAATTAGAATTTTCACGTTTCCGTCATAGTAATCGGCAACCAAAAACTCATGAAATTGTGCAGGAACCTCGATATCTTCGATAGATTGGGGACATACTCTTTTGACTTGAGCTAATTTATTCCTTTTTCTATAAATTGTTGCTTTTTTGTTCCTAAATAAAGGTATTGGTTTATTAGATGGCTTAGATCTGGCTAAGCCTTCTTTTCTGATTTTAACAATATGTTTGTCGTACACTTTTGGAGCCGGATCTATTCCTTCAGTTGCCTCAATAATAGCTTCAGCTATTCGCATGTCCACTATATTCTTTGTTTTATCCATAAGACAATTCTGATTATGATTGATGTCTTTTATTATTGATTGGTCCTAAAATTAAAATAATGCCAAAAGCTTAAAAAATATTATTTCACTATACTTTCAATAAAAACTATCTACAGGAAGAAGACTTACCTCTGAAATTGTTACTGAACCATAGCATCTACGGCTCTTTTCTAATTTGAACCCTGCACAACGCCAATGTGTGCTATTATTTCGGTACGTTTGGTTTTTATAAAATTGATGCCCTGCGTATAAAAGTACCTTACCCCTACCTCTTTGCAAAATTATAAAATTATTTTCAATGTTTATATTCGCCATTTCTATAATATAATTTATATACTAAATAAAGTGCAAATTGTAGTTCAACTTATAATGACAATGACATTCAATGTCACGCGATAATCCCGTAATAAGTATTTAATGTTTTGTGTGCATAAACAGCACAATAAATACTATTTTCTTTACCCTCAAAGGAACTACATAGTCGCACTAGTTCCTTTAGTACCTCTGAAGAAACTACAGAGTCTTTTTTGTCTCAGTAGTTCATCCAAAGGATACCACCAAGAGACTCTGTAGTACCTTCAAAGGAGCTAAAGGAACTACAGATTCTTTTTTGTCTCAGTAGTACATCCAAAGGAACTTACCAAAGGAACAACTGAGAACAAATGACTATATCTAACTTATTATTTTTCATAATTTCTACATTTGGTGGTATGTCCCTGACAACTTTGTAAGGACCTGAAAATAAGTCATCGAGCTTGTTACCTACTTCATTTTTCACTAACACTAAATCATTTTCCTTATATGTAACTGGATTTGTATATTTATCATAACCTATCTTCGTATTGAATTTACTTTTAAGTAGATTATCTCTGGCTTCTTTCTGTGAAAGCTGTATACGATATTTTAATTCACTTGGATAACTTTCATAATTATATATAGGATCAACTAAATCTTTACACAAGTTACTTGGAAGTATACATCTTTTACCAAATACTAATTCATAAGGCGTAAACTTCGTTTCGGAATGCACCGAAGTGTTGTATGCAAAACACCAAAAGGGAAGCCAATGGCTCCAAGTCTCTGGGTGCTTATCTGTATGAATTCTAAGAAAAGAGTTAAGATGTTTATGAGAAACTTCTAATGCCCCTATGCTTTGATGATGGTAGGCAGTAGAATTTAATTGTTTAATTTGCAATAATTTACAAATTTCTTTGAATGTAGATGATATAAATTCCTTACCTCTGTCAGAAGCTATCTCCTTAGGAACACCATATCTAAGAATAAAATTATTAACAAATGATTTTGCAACATCATCAGTCCTTTTGGAAACTAAAGGGTAAGCTTCAACATATGTATTTACTGAGTTCACACTGTAAAGTTAGTATATAAGAAAAGTTAGCATTATCAGTTTCTAATGGTCCAACTAGATCTAAAAATACTTTTTCAAATGCTGAATTAGCTGTCATTGTAATGCTCATAGGCTCTTTATGTGGAATTGAATATTTTTGCCGTTGGCACTTATCACAACGTTTCACAAAATCCTTTACATCTTTGTCAATTCCAGGCCAATAATAATATTTTTTAATATTATTTGACATTCGTCTCATACCAGCATGGCCACTACTAGGTAAGAGATGAAAGTCGTTTAAAATTACACGTCTGTCATCTTTATCATTTATTCGCTCTATATCTTTTATAATACATATTCGTGGTCCGGACCTATCTGTCATATTCTTTATTGCTTCTAACAATTTACAAATAAATTCTGTATTATCTTTATTTTTTACTATACAAACTTCTTCAACATTTATATCTTTACATATTTTATCTAGCTCTCTCACAAAGTCACCTCGTGAACTTCGCGATTGAGATTCTAAATATTTAATAAACATTGTTCGCTTACTACTTGCGTAACAAAATAAGTCAGTTTCATAATTTATTATATTCTCTTTCTTGATTTTTTCATAACTTTTCAAGTCTATAAACACTAATTCTACTGATTCCTTTGGTTTAATACGAGTCCCTACGATATTTGGTTGGTCAGGCCAATTATCTGAGGGTGCTATATCAACCGAAGAATCTTGAAGCTTCTTGGCTTGTCTACGCGTTAAAACATTAACATTATGCTCATGCATTTCTTTTAGTTCATTTAAGGAAATTCTAGATAAAGCATCTGCAACACTATTATTACAACCTTTTACATATTCTACATTAAAATTATATTCTTCCAGAGCAAGTCTGAATTTCATTAGTCGACTTGATGGATCTTTCATATTGAAAAGGTAAATCAAGGGTCTATGATCTGTACGAATCGTAAAATGTCTACCATACAAATATGGACGAAAATATTTGACCGCCCACACTATTGCCAATAATTCTTTCTCTATTACAGGATAGTTCTTTTCGGCTTTGTTTAGTGTTCTGCTTGCAAAAGCAACAGGACGTTCATCTTTATTCGCTAAAACGGATCCTATGGCATAATTAGATGCGTCTGTCCCTAGAATAAATTAATTTTGTTCCGAAAAATCGGGATATTGTAGAATGGGAGGAGAAATAATTTTCTCTCTAAGTGTTTCAAATGCATGCTGACACTTTTGATCCCAATGAAATGGTACATTTTTTTTACAAAGTGCATTTAAAGGCTGTGCGATTTCTGCGAACTTTTCTATAAACTTTCGGTAATAATTTATAAAAGCTACAAATCTCTTAACTTCATCACAATTTTTTGGACATGGGTAATTTTTTACTGTATCAATTTTTGCCGGATCAGGTTGTATGCCTTGATTAGATATTATATGACCTAAGTATAAAATTTCCTTTTTCAAGAAATCAAATTTAGAAGGGTTCAGTTTTAAATTGACTTTACGTAACCTTTCAAAAATAACCTGTAAATTTTTGTTATGAATATTTAATGATCTCCCGAAACAGACTAAATCGTCCAAATATATTAAGCATTTTTCGTAGTTAAGACCTGCTAAAGCTATGTTCATCATGCGAGAGAAGGAACTAGGACTTGTCTTTAAACCCATTGGCATTCTGGTCATTTGATATTGACCAGAACCAAATGCTGTTAATTTTCGGCTGTTTTCATCTGTTTGAATGCCTAGATCCAGTTGTGCGGCTGGTGTTCTTTGGCTGGGTTTGTGTGCGTTTAAATTAAACTATTTTGTTGCACTTGACTGTTATATTAAAATATAAAAATACAAAAATATATGCACGTTGCGCACGCGTGGTGTGTATAAGGATAGGCGAGCGAGAAGTGTCGAGTGGTGCGGGCGACCGAGGTTCGGTCGCTGTGACGTAGTGGCCCGCGGAACCGGTTCCCGGCCGCCGGCGCGCGCGCCCGATGAGACGTAGGAACATATTCCCCCGGGTTGAAGGCTGACGGTCTTCAAGATACTGGAAGAGGGCAAATATTATTATAGGCACGAGTAATAATGCCCTTCTTCGTGCGGATATCTGCAACTCTGCAGCGCCCGTCAGTCCCGGGCTTGATGGAAACTATTCTGCCCAGTAGCCACAGAAGAGGAGGCAGATGGGCATCTCTTACTAAAACCATATCCCCCGGCTTCAGGTCTTGTCCGGCGTTCTGCCACTTAGTTCGCTGCTGCAAAAGAGAGACGTATTTCTTTGAGAAGCGTTGCCAGAAGTGTTGCCGTAATTTCTCGATACGCTCAAAGCGTGGCAATCGCTGGATGTTGACTTCGCTGAAGTCTGGACGAGGCACTGACGTAGGAGCTCGTCCGAGGAGGAAATGAGAAGGAGAAAGATAAGATAGATCGGAAGGATCAGTGGACAAAGGCGTTAAGGGTCTAGAATTTAGAATAGCCTCTATCTGAATCAGACATGTTGACAATTCTTCATAGGTTAAATGAGTTAGGCTCATGATTCTACGCAGCAAATGTTTTGTAGATTTAACAGCTGCTTCCCAAATACCACCAAAATGGGGACTGTAAGCAGGTATGAATTTGAAATCAATTCCTTGATTTGCAAGATCTGATTCTATGTTTGTAGAGAAAACCTGTAAGAACCGTGAAAGCTCATTGAAAGCTCCCACGAAAGTTGTGCCGTTGTCAGAGTACACGCGCTGAGGCTTGCCTCGACGACTGATGAAACGACTGAAGGCCGCTAGAAAGGACTCTTTTGTGAGGTCGGAGACCAACTCTAGATGCACGGCTCTGACTGCAAAGCATACAAAAACACAAATGTAAGACTTCAGAAGTTTGCAACCCCTCCCCTTTCGGTCGGCTATCAGCACTGGCCCGGCGTAATCGAGTCCAGTGTTTAAAAAAGGAAACTCGAGATGCGTTCTGTCATTAGGTAGGTCACCCATTATGACTTGGACAGGCTGAGCTTTAAAGCGAGCACAGCGAACACAGTTACGCACTGTTTGTTTGGCTAGGTTCTTTCCTCCGAGAGGCCAATACGACAACCTAATGCGTGCCAATAGCAACTGGGGTCCGGCATGCAAGATAGCTTTATGTTCTCTGGTTAAAATAATTTTAGTTAAATGATGTTTGCTGCATAGTAAGATTGGGTGCTTAACGTCATAGCTATAATTTGAATTACGTAGCCTTCCGCCTACGCGTATTAAGTTTTGTGAATCTATGAAAGGAGAAAGACTAATCAACCGGTTCTTTTTTTGCAAGGGCTGATTATTTTTAAGAATAATGTATTCCTCAGGGAACATTTCCTGCTGAGAAATTTGTAAAATAATGTTTTGTGCTGTTTGTAATTCTGTGTATGATAAGTAGGATAGTTTGATTGTGTTGTGTTTTTTACAATTAGAAATAAATCTTTGTATATAGGCTACGATTCTGATTAATTTTGTAAATGAAGATGATATGTGAATTAAATTTAAAATTAGGTTATTATTTGTGTGATTATTTGTATTGTCAATGATTGTAGAAAATGATATTTCATGTAAAGAATTGTGTTGTGTATTAGGTGACGTTGGAAATTCGATATTAGATCGATGAAGAAACTCGGGTCCCGACCACCAAAGAGTGGACGTGCTGATGGCATCAGCCTTCACCCCTCGAGATGCTAGATCAGCGGGATTTGACTTCGAAGGCACATAGCTCCACAAGTGGTCAGATGTTGTTTCTTGAATCTCGGTTACTCTATGGCGGACAAATGGCTGTAATCGACTTGGCGTTGTACCAAGCCAACCCAGCACGATGGTCGAGTCACACCAAAAGAAACACTGACGGAAGTTTAAAGTAAGTGCTTTACGTACCTTAGAGTAGAGTCTTACGCCCAACAAAGCACCACACAACTCCAGACGTGGTATGGTCGTGGGTTTTATTGGTGCAATCCTGTTTTTGGAAGTTAAAAGGCGAACGCAAACTGTACCGTCAAGTGATACCGTTCTAACATAAACACATGCTCCATAAGCGCACTCAGAGGCATCCGTGAAGGTGTGAAGCTCCATACATTGTGTATCATTACAAGACACCCAACGGGGAATGCGTAAAGAGTTTAGAGCTTGTAGTAAATTAATGAATTCAAGAAATTGGAATTTTATTTCTAATGGTATTTCTTCATCCCAGTCACATCTTAGTTGCCAAAGCTTTTGTAATATACATTTGGCCTGGACTAAACATGGTCCAACGAGGCCGAGAGGATCAAACACCTGACTAATTAATGACAAAATAACTCGTTTTGTAATAGAACGCCTAGGCAATTTTAAATCTACTGAAAAATATAAATTATCTGAATTGCAGTCCCAGTACAACCCTAAAGCTTTACTAGGTGATTCATCGTTTAGATTTAGTTTTTTATTCGTCAATTGTTCAGTACTATTAGTTAATGATTTTAAAATTTTAAGACTATTTGAATGCCACTTTCTGAGATGAAAATGAAAAAAAATGAAATTTAAGCGTACTAACAACTCTGTGACATACATTTATGACAGACTCCTCAGAATGACCACTATTTAAATACCTAATCATCAACATAAAAGTCCTTTTTAATGGATTGGCTGACAATAGGGTCTGAACAATCATCTGCAAGAGACACAAGGCACTTGGTTGCTAAATAAGGTGCCGAAGACGTGCCGTAAGTGACTGTGTTTAGTTGATATGTTTTTAAAGAGTCAGAAGAATCAAATCTAAAAATTATTTGTTGTAAAGAACGCTGTGAAGGTGTGACTAGAATGGCACGATACATTTTTTCAATATCGCCCGTTACAACGAACTTATGTTGCCTAAACCTTAATAGTATCGACATAAGATCGTCCTGAATGGTTGGCCCTACCATTTGAATGTCATTGAAGGACTTACCGGAGGTGGTGCTAGCCGAGGCATCATATACTACGCGAAGTTTTGTGGTTGAACTTGACTCGCGTATGACACCGTGATATGGCATAAAATACTTATAGCTTGATGGTTTGGTTTTAGAAACTTCTGTCATATGATTAAGTTTGATATATTCATGTATAAAATTTAAATATCTATCTTTAAAAACACTGTCACGCTCAAATTTACGTTCTAACGAAAGGAACCTACACTTAGCCATCATGTAAGAGTCACCTAAGCACTCAGGTGAGTCCTTCAATGGTATTGTGACAACGAACTGGCCGCACTCATTGCGGTATGTAGTTTCCTCGAATAGCTTTTCACAAGCCTGTTCCTCTACGGATAAAGAACCTTTCTGAGACACAGAATCAAGTTCCCAGAAACGAGACAACTGGTTCGATTCCTCATTTGTAAGAAAATTACACATAGAAGGTTGTTGAAGACTAAGTTGCTTATATACACAACCCGAAATAAGCCAACCTAATTTTGAAGACTGTAATTTAGGTTGATGATTACCTAAATTGATTGTATTGGAACCTAAGACGTCCCAGAATATCTCAGCACCTACAAGTATATCTATGGCTGAGGATATGTTAAAGGTGGGATCCGCTAGCTGAAGACCTGGTGGGATAACAATATGAGTTTTATCCACAAAAGTACCAGGCAGCGATTGCGTGATCCTCGGTAAGACCAGACAGTTTACGTTCACCTCATAAGCGCCATGACAAGACTGTATTGTAAGTCTACAACATTTAGAGGTATGAGAAACTTGACCATTTATACCTGTTACAGTGGAGCTAGAGCTTCGTTTTACCAACCCCAATTTGTCGCAAAGGCTTTGCGTGATGAAATTGGTGGTACTGCCGTTGTCCAGCAAGAGCCTGGCTGTATGTAGCCGGCCGCGGACGTCTGCCACTTTCACCACAGCTGTGGATAGTATTACAGTTTTCCCTTTAGTTTGTTCAGAGGATAGTACAGCTTTGCTGGACAGGGCAACGTTGTCCTCCGTCTGATTTAATGTATCCCTATGAAGGAGGGTGTTATGCTTGAGTTTGCAATATTTGCAATGTGATAGTTGACATCGCTTATCTGTATGACCAGGGCGAAGGCAGTTTATACAAACACTAGATTCAGTTGCCTTTTTGTAACGTGCGTCTACATCTAAGTTTCTAAAATGTTTGCAATTAAATAAATAATGACTTTGTGAACACATAGGACATGAATATTTCTCTAATGTGCTAAAATGTTTTGATTTCGTATTTGTAAGATAGTTTTTATATTTGTTAAATTCGTTAATTTCTCTAATACTTGTAGAATATGTAGATTTTAAGTTTTTATTTTCATAAATGGTTTCTAATAAATCGGCTCTGTTAGATAAGAACTTTATAAAATTTTGTAAATTAGGAAATGTATCTAAACTGTTTTTATGTTCTTCCCACTCTCGGTTGGTCACAAAATCTAGTTTTTTGGACATCATGTAGATGATTAGCGTGTCCCAGTATTCAGTTGGCTGTCCAAGAGTGGCAAGTGCCCTTAAATTTTTATTTGTCACATCAATCATGTTCCTTAATGACCTACAAGTCTCTTTATCTATTTTCTCGAAATTAAATAATGATTGTACATGATTGTTTACTAGCAAGCGTTCATTATTGAAACGATCAAGTAGTAATTGCCAAGCGATGGCATAATTTTCGGCTGTAAAATCAACACTTTTAATCACTAAAGAAGCACTGCCTGTCAAGGCTGCGCGAAGGTAGTGAAATTTGTTAATGGGCTGAATGCTACTGTTTGTGTGTATTAAAGAACTATACGTATCTCGGAATTCGAGCCAGTGCTGATAGTCCCCGTTGAAGTGAGGTAAGTCTATCTTGGGCAGACGGACAAAGTCGTGCTTGCAGCCAGAACCGTGGAGTCGACCGTCGTCAGCGGACGAGTAGGAGGCAGGCGCGGGCGAGGAGGGACGCGCGGCGGCGAGCAGCGCCTTCGCGTGGACCTGCGCATAGTACAGCGCTTCGAACTGCTCCCTCTCAGCGTACATGTCGTCCGTGTTCTCTGACAACAGCTCCAATTCTGTCTGTAACACGTCGAACTCCTTGTATAGCGCTTCCATTAAACTAAGACGGCATTGCAGCTCAGAAGATTGAAAAGAATCTAAGCCTATTTTCGGTAAAAGCCGAAGAAAGTTGCTAAAAGAAGTAAGCTTAGCTTTAAAGCTGCCACGCCTCTTTACAAGTTCTCTCAATTTTGCATCAGACATAATTATTAAATAAATTAATACGTCTAGTGCAAGCAAGGCGAAAGAAATAATAAGTTATATTACGGAAGCGACGTATAAATGAATAAACAGCTGGCGCAGATAACGGTAAACAACACCTGTCGTGTACTCGTATAGCGGATTAAACCGGTTTGGTTCACTTGATAGATAAAGGCAAATCGTTAATGAATAGAAATATTGAAATAACAATGCAATAACAAAACAAACCGATTAAGAAATCACTGCCGTTTTATGAATAAGAATATGCAAAGCGAATGAAGTTAAGAATAAGCTATTCGTATGAAGACTACGATATTAAGAGATCAATATGCCTGATCCATATAGCACTATTCTAAAACTCCTGGTAAGATATGTAAAAAAAGACAGGATATATAAGGATATGGAACGGACTCACTCAAATTTCCTCCACGTTGACTGCCCTCTAAGTGACCTCTAAGGCGCGCACATGTACAGGCGCGGTCGGTCAGGCGGTTCTAAGTCCACGCGCGGGATGCGCAGCGCAAACAGAATGCTCTTCTTGCAGCGCAGAATCCCTCGATGACTTCCTTAAGACGGAAGGTCGGAAGGGACGGATGCTGAAAGGGCAGCTGGCTTGACCTCGATGCTCAAAAAAACGCTGGAAGACTTCCCAATGACGGAAGCTGCTCGTCTGAATGCTCAAGGTGGCTGCTGATAGACTTCTTGACGTCGGCAGAAGAGTTGCTGGTTGAATTTTAGCTCGACGGACCAATGTCGGTCGGGCGGTTCAAAGTTCAAAAGCTCGAAGGACCACTGTTTGAATGCCTAGATCCAGTTGTGCGGCTGGTATTCTTTGGCTGGGTTTGTGTGCGTTTAAATTAAACTATTTTGTTGCACTTGACTGTTATATTAAAATATAAAAATACAAAAATATATGCACGTTGCGCACGCGTGGTGTGTATAAGGATAGGCGAGCGAGAAGTGTCGAGTGGTGCGGGCGACCGAGGTTCGGTCGCTGTGACGTAGTGGCCCGCGGAACCGGTTCCCGGCCGCCGGCGCGCGCGCCCGATGAGACGTAGGAACATCATCTAAAAGACAATGGGCAAAAATGTATGGGACCTGGGACCACCCTCCAATAGTAATAAGACGTATGTCATTGGAGGTCTTTTCAATAGAAACAACTTTTTTTATGACGGCTTTGTTGTCACAGTTGTCCGTTCAGAGACGTATGACTTACTAGTTCCGATAAAGCGTAAAAATAAATATTTAATAGGGAAAAAAAATAATAACACTGATTATTATTTAATTATTTATTATTATAATTACATTCAAAAACACTTTAATTAAATCTATTTACATGATGTCTAGTCTGGTATTAAGTGCACGCGTGAGTTAGGGATCATCTACTATGACGTCATTTAAAAATATTGCCGGTGCATTAAACCCTTCATAAATCGCATACCCTAAATACCAGATTATTGATATAATGTGTGCACATGTGCCCATCGTTCGCCTTCCTGATAAATATGTGCAATAATGTTCAACAATATTATTACCTTCATTTCCTATCAAAATATAACAATAATATATTCTTTGCCTCACATGACGAGATTGGATACGTCCACGCAGAAGCCACGCGTTTTCTTGTAAACCGTAATCGGGCAAATCAGCTAACTGATTTTCTCTATAAGTTTCTATGATATATAAACCATTCTGCAGATGTTCGCTGCAATAACTTCTCGCAAGTTTTAATTGATATGTACCCAAGGCTAGTACGATTATTTCATCCTCGGTGAGCCTTGGGAAGTTTTCTATATGATTTGCTTCAATTCGTTGAAAATCTGCTCTCCGGTTATTTAATCGTTTTCTGTCTACATATGTGTACAAAAGATTTGGCGTATCAACTTTGCGTCTTATATGATTTAAAAAATCTTCTGCATGAGCGTTATCTTCGATGGGCACGTGGAAGTGGTTTATAATAGCTGCAGCAATTCTAAAATCAACGAACATGTTCGGTAGCGCTCTATTAAAGTATTTTTGCCGCAGAAGTTTAAAGTCTCGTTTAAATCGACCGTTTACCACTTCCACTACCCATCGGCACATTGTTACAGCGCGAGCTTCGTTTGCCTCTTCCGTTGTAAGTTGTGTCTCTCGACGATCTTTAGTTGGTGGCACATAACATTCGTAGCCCCAAGCTTCTATGGACTCTAACCCATCTCTAAATCCGCGGTCCAAGATGAATGCATCATTTTCTTCTAATAAAAGATGTATAGAGTTTTCTTCGTTGGTCATTATATCATGCATGATTTGCGCATCAGTTTTGGTAGCAGCGAATGGTCATATAACATCAATTATATAGCCATCTGAGGCAACGCTCAAAAACGGTTTTAACAAGTTTTGGAATTTATGTAAACTGTATGACAGTCGCTGGAATAAAAAGTTGCTGCTTTTATTTATATAAATGTAAGTTCCATCACATATTAATATTATTTTGCTATTTTCTTCATTCCCAAAGAGCCGCTTTGGAATTGTTAAGTTTCTCGCCAAAATGTTCGCTCTATTTATGTGATCAATGCCCAAGTGTTGTGTGACATATTCATTAGTTAGGCATTTACGCGCTATTTTTAAATACCTTTCAAGCTTTCTTCTCGACACGTTAAATAAAGTTGAAAGCCTTTCATTTGAATCTCCCGTGCGAAGTTTTATCAATAATGCGGCTAACGCTGTTCTTGAATCATTACATCTCTCGTTCAGTGATGGAGTTTGTTCCAAAATGACATCGAATTGGTCATTGTTAAGACCAACCCAAAAATGCATTTCTTCATTGGTTAGGGTTCCGCGAACTCTAAAATCGAACCTTACACCACGTTGAATTGCTGCTCGGAGCATATCACAAACTTGATTAAACTGGGCTGCAGTAAAATCATGACTTATGTTACAAAAATCAGGAAGCTCATCCCAGTTATTGCCTTCAAGGTGTTCTCTACATACTCTAGCTTCCTCTGGTATGTACAGTTTGTATTCACAGAAGACGTGGACTTTAATGGCCTCTGGTATTCTGTGTCGGGTATCATTAGCACAGTTGTTAAATATACAATGCCTGTGGTTATTTGGTGCTCTCTTGTACTCAGGAACATGAAGTATATGAACATTTTGTTCATTCTCTTGCGAAGCTTCAGGCACTTCTGCTGCAACAGGCGGTCTAGCAGCATTTACAGCTCTCTGCCAGCATCTATGGCACACGCTCCTGGTGTTGTCGAATAACACCTGGTAATAGAAAAATAACATTATAACAAAATATATTTTAGACAATACAAACTCCGGCATCTAGCCTCAAACTAAACAGATATTTTTGGACAGTACCTACGCCAACTAGCCCCAAACTAAGCGGAGCTTGTACTAACAGGCTTGATAACTAATATACTACATAAATACTTTTTTGTAAACAAATACCGTTTGTCCATACCCGTATTCACGGCGTCATAGGCAGAGGTACTACCTACATCACCAACGAGTCGTCAAAGCGAAGTTTGTACTATGGGTATTACACATTGATATACTGTTAAGATATTCGTTTATTTAGTAGCTTCCGCCCGTGGGTTTGCTCGCATTTTAATGCTTAAGAAGTAGTCTATGTGTTAATACAGTTTTTATTCTTCTTAGGTACCTGTCAAGTTTCATACACATCCGTTCAGTGTTTTTCCAAGAAAGAGTAACAAACATTGACACATACTTTCGCATTTATAATATTATAAATAACAAGAAACGAGAAAAAGACTCACCTCTAAAACTGCATGTTGTTGTATGAATGCAACAACCTCTGGTTGCGCTCTTGGGAGGTTATCTGTCAGCGTATGCCGCTGATATCTGCCACGATAAAGGCCTCGCCTACACATAACACAGTTGCGGAAATCTTCCATAATTATTATCCGATCGAGATGCAATACAAAAGTCCAGTGTGATAGCCAATTCAATAAACAGTTCGCGAGGATAAATCAGTGTCCAATAAAAAATGCTAAGGTCAAAGTCGGAAGAAGCGAGTGTTACGGAAACAAACAATAATTCACGTATAATAGCAACGAACGACTGACTTTTTTTACCTGCAGCGCCGCAAGCGCACGGCTCCATGTAACCGGTTTGGATGGTAGGGGGCGTTCCGCACCGTCCCTAGGCGCGCTTTGGAAGACGCGAGAGCGAGACAGTTTGTAAAACGAAGTATTATCATAAAATAAAAATAATGAGCACAATAAAAACGCTTTTTAAAATATATTTTTATCAAAAATTATATGTAATATATCTCTGGACGGACAACTGTGACAGCATAGTTGTCATAACAAAAGTTGTTCCTATTGAAAAGACCTATCCAATGACATACATCTTAATGCTATTGGAGGGTGGTCCCACTCTGCCCATTGTCCTTTACATTATAGTACCCTTGGTGTAAATCTAAATGACTGAAATAAACACTCGCAGACAAAGACTCTAATATCTCAGTAATATCCGGTAAAGGGTACTTGTCATCGACTATACAATTGTTCAACTTTCGATAGTCAACAACTAATCGCCATTTTTTAGCGCCTGTTGAGTCCGCTTTTTTCGGAACTAACAACACAGGACTAGACCAATCGCTTTGACTTGGTTCTGCTATGCCTTCTTCAATCATTTTATCTATCTGTTGTTTAATTTCATGTTTCTGAGCTTGAGGTAACCTATACTGCTTAGAAAATATTGGAGTGGTATCTGGTTTTAAAGTTATAGTATGTGTATAAATATTAGTTGTCTTTAATTTATCACCCGGTAAATAAAAAATATCAGCATACTTGGCGCATAAATTTTCGATAGAAGTCTGTTCCTCATTATTCATATGTGAAAAATTCATACAAGAAAATAGCTGTTTTACTCTCTCTGCTTTATTTTCTACTTTATTAAAAGAACAAATATTATAATCACTTAATTTATGTATATCAAAATTAATTTTTGGCAAAGTTACACAATCTGCCGTTGTATTCAGTATTTTAATAGGTATAACGCCATTTAAAGGAGTAGCAATTGAACTAGCTAAATAAATACCATCTTGTATCTCAGTTGAAAAAAGCACACAATCTTCCTGACAGTTTGTCTGAATATAATGAACAGACTCGCACCTAGGAGATATTTCCAATTGACTATTAAATGTATTTCTGTTAAGTATTTAGTACGGGAGACAAGTGAAACAAGTGATAGCTATTGACACACTCATTTATTGGTCGTAGACGAACCGCGCGGGCGCAGCCACGCACACATAGACGTCCTATGCACACATACACAACAATCCCTCACCCTATTTAAGATACATATAAAAAAACACAAATTATTAAAAGAACTGTTTATAATCGACCCTGGGTATATTCCGCAACAGTCTACTGGAACATCTCGAATTCTGAGGGGATGAGGATAACAATTCCGCCTCATTCCTTTCCCCCTCCCCACCATCCGACGACTGAGAACCACTGGGTTCGCTGTGGATTGGGTCGCTGTCCAACACAAAATCGTCAAAGTTCCCCGATTGAGTCATACCTTTATATAAAACAATTTGATTTTTATGTTTTTTGACATCACAAGAAGAGACATGGTCTTTAATCAAATACAACACTTTACCAAGTCTTTTTATAATGGTTCCTTTGCACCACATAAATTTACAATTATTCAAAAATTTTTAAACATAACCTCTTCGCCTTGTTTATACACTTGTATATTATTGCCGCCGTAGCACTTAATTTGCGAGCACTGCTTTTGTTTAACATCGTCAGCGAGTGATGTGGGTGGGGTCGACTTTGACTTTGGGTTAAGTAAATCTAACCGCGTTCTGAGCTTTCGCCCAAACACCAACTCAGCCGGTGAGAAACCCGTGACAGAATGAACTGAATTGCGGTAGTCAAACAGATATTTTAAAATATTAAGCTTACACTCACGCCTATTGCGAGAACTTAAAACACTTGACTTTATACCCTTTTTGACTATTTTAACAAAGCTCTCTGCTTGTCCATTACTGGCAGGATTGTAAGGTGGTGATGTAAGATGGGCAATACCATTAAGTAAACAAAAATTTGTAAACTCCGCGGATGTAAAGGCAGTACCGTTATCGCTAACAATTGTGTGGGGTAATCCGTACTTAGACATAAAATCATAAAGATTTTCAATAACAGCTGCCGAGGTTGTAGATGTACTCACGTCGTATACTTCTAGCCATTTGGTATGCGCATCTACCACTACCAAGAACATTTTATTATTCAGTGGGCCCAGGAAATCTATATGTAACCTATGGAATGGTGTAGGAGGAAACTTCCAAGGGGCTAACGGCGCCCGGGGCGGCGAAGGCCGCAGCTGTTTGCATATTTCACACGAGTATATCATTTTCTCTAGCGCTGCATCAATACCTGGGAACCAAACCCGTGACCTAGCCTCTGACTTCGTTTTTACGATGCCTAAATGCGAGCTATGTAATTCCGACAAAACCTTCGACCGCAAAGATTCGGGCAGTACCACCTTGTGACCCCTCATTAAACAACCGTCTTCATATGATAGTTGTGTCTTACATAAATGATAGGGTTTCAACTGCGCGTCCACAACCTTTTTAGGCCAACCATTTTGAATATATTTTACAACTAACTGCAATAAAGTATCCTCGTTAGTAGCTTTGCGTAACTCGTTCAAGGTCAACGGCATGTCGCCTTCGACAACAAAGTTGACATATGATGCGCGATCAATGGGAGTAGCGACAGCGGCGGCGTGTGCGCCGACGTTGTCTCCCTCCCTCTCGGCCGCGACGCCTGACTCACACTGCAAACTCGCACGAGATAGGTAATCCGCGTTGTTATCGGCGCTACGAACATACTCAATTATATAATTGTATGCACTTAAAAACATCGCATATCTCTGCAATCTATTAGCGGACACCTCCGGTATACCTTTATGTGTGCCGAAAATAGAAATTAACGGCTTGTGATCCGCTCGTAATATAAAGGGATCTGATCTGCCATATAAATACTGATGGAACCGACGTATTCCAAATATTATCGCGGTCGCCTCTTTTTGTATTTGTGAGTAATTCTTCTCAGCTGAGTTCAACGTGCGGGACGCAAAAGCTACCGGACGCTCTAACCCGTCATAATCTATTTGGGACAAGATTGCCCCCAAGCCACACGGGGAAGCATCGACAGTTAAAACTATTTTGGCGTTAGAATTAAAGTGTGCTAAAACCTGATCGGAAGTCAAACGTTTCTTGATTTCATCAAACGCTTGTTGATGTGACGTAGACCAGTCCCACTTAACTCCTTTTTTTAATAAGTTATACAAAGGACTCAGGATACAGGATGCTCCAGACACGAAATTCCTATAGTAGTTTACAAGCCCTAAAAATGATTGCAATGTATTAACGTCGGTAGGAACAGGCGCATCAGCTATGGCTTTCACCTTTGCCGGGTCTTTCTGTAATCCCTCCTTGTTAATTATACAGGGTGGCCCAAATATCGTGGATCAAACGAACCAGGGTGATAGGGGACGTGATTTCTAACAAAAAATCTTTCTACAGCATGGTCATAACTTAATTGGATAAAAAGTGATGATCATTTTTGTTTTTTTTCAAATAAACTACCGATTTATTTACAATTTCATTAGTACAGAAAAAAGTTGATAAAAAACAACAAAACAAAAGGTGTTGTATTATGACTAGATAATGTATCATTACAAAAAAAAATGAATTGCAGCTCTGGGTACCAATTTCAAAAAGCAATTAATTTTTCCCGTCAATTTTGAAGCATTACAAAAAATTACTACTCAATTTGAGAGCATCCTGTGAAAAATAAATGTATTATAGAAAAGTGACCCTGTATTTAATAAACTTGCTGATTTAATGCTGATTTAAATGAGGTATAACACTTTAATGTCAGACTTTTAGTTCAGGTTTTATGCGAGTTTTTTTCATGTCAAGGAGCAAATTTGTTAGAAAGGAAAATTTTAATAAAAAATATGTAGTAATTAAAAAACCATCTTGAAATAAAAGAACAACAATTATGAGTTGATAATTTTATTAAATTAATTTTTCACTGTAAATGTTCAAAATTCCTGCCTCTAACCATTATGCACAATCTGCACCGCCTAATAAAATTGGTACGTAATCGCCGGAAAGCACGTCTGTTATTCATAATTTGTACTTTAGCAGACTCGAGCTTTTGTCGTAATTCTTGTTCAGTGTTGTTCTCTCTTTGATATACCACTTCTTTGAAATAGCCCCAAATAAAAAAGTCTAATGGATTAAGGTCGGGCGACCGGGGTGGCCATGCAATAACTCCGCCTCTACCAATCCACCGGTCGGGGAAGCGCTCATTCAAGTGTTGTCGAACTGATCGAGCGTAATGAGGCGGGGCACCGTCCTGTTGCAGCCACATTTCTTCTCTTATTTCTTCCGGAACTTCAGCTTCGTTGAGTGTTGGGTTCAAATCATTTTGTAAAAAATTTAAATACGCAGCACCGTTTAGCCTTGGTGGCATTTCGTGTAGCACCAGCTTCTGGTCAATGATACCAGCCCACATATTAATACCAAACTGATGCTGGAATCGATCATTTCTGATGATATGTGGGTTCACTCTGGAGTAGTAGTGTAAGTTATGGATGTTAAAAATTCCCATTCTTCTAAAACTTGACTCATCCGACCATAACACTTTATTGAAAAACTGCGGATCCTCTCTGTGTAGTCTTAACATCTCTCTACAAAATCTCACTCTAGGTTCATAGTCAGCTGGCAGCAAAGCTTGAACTCGTTGCACGTGGTAGGCATGATATCGTTTTCTTTTTATAATACGCTGCACCGCCGAACGTGGGATCCCGAGATTTCGTGATATTTGGCGTTGGCTAATACCGGGGTCCAATCTTAACTCTCGCAGTATTTGCTCTTCATTGTCAAATCTTACCACTGGTCTACCTGCTCTCGGCGCATGCGTACCGGGTAAGACTCCCTCCATGTACGCATTATGCACGCGCAAAAAGACCCTGTAGTCCGGGAAACGGTCTCGGTTAGGGTACCGTTGTTGATATTCCCTGGCAGCCGCCCGAGCATTGCCGTCGCAGAAGCCATAAAGGTAATGCATTTCTGCATACTCCCTTTGGGTGTATTCTCTCCTCGCAGCAGCCATCTTCCGTCTATCTAGCCAATCCGTAGCGATCACAAAGTCCGGTTCACACAGCGTAGGTCACAGGTAGGCAATCTAAGACAAGTCAAATAACGATGCGTAAGTCACAGGTAGGCAAGGTCACAATGCAGAATACGTGTGCGTAGTCACAGGCAGAAAGCGAGTTACTAACAAACAAAGAAAGACGCTTACGCGCTTCCCCCGGCCCCACCCCGCCGGCCTCGCTCCGCCCGGCATTCTTCTACCTGAACTGAACTGATAACGCATCGCCAGACCTTTTTCGACAAAGGATTTAAATGGTTAGTGTAAAAAGCTTTTTTTTAATACAGGAATGGTTAGAGGCAGGCATTTTGAACACTTACTGTAAATAATTTAATAAAATTATCAACTCATAATTGTTGTTCTTTTATTTCAAAATGGTTTTTGAATTATGTACTACATAATTTTTAATCAAATTTTCCTTTCTAACAAATTTGCTCCTTGACATGAAAAAAACTCGCATAAAACCTGAACTAAAAGTCTGACACTAAAGTGTTATACCTCATTTAAATCAGCATTAAATCAGCAAGTTTATTAAATACAGGGTCACTTTTCTGTAGTACATTTATTTTTTCACAGGATGCGCTCAAAGTGAGTAGTAAGTTTTTGTAATGCTTCAAAATTTACGGGAAAAAATGAATCGCTTTTTAAATTTGGTACCCAGAGCTGCAATTCATTTTTTTTTGTAATGATACATTATCTAGTCATAATACAACACCTTTTGTTTTGTTGTTTTATATCAACTTTTTTCTGTATTAATGAAATTGTAAATAAATCGGTAGTTTATTTGAAAAAAAAACAAAAATGATCATCACTTTTTATCCAATTAAGTTATGACCATGCTGTAGAAAGATTTTTTGTTGGAAATCGCCTCCTCTATCACTCTGGTTCGTTTGATCCACGATATTTGGGCCACCCTGTATAACCTAAATATTTAATTTCGTTTTTAAAAAAATCGCATTTTTCTTTCTGTACCGTTAACCCTGCATCCTGAAGTCTTTGCAGAACTAGGGTTAACTTTTTCAAATGGCCCTCAGGCGTCCCGTCACTACTAATTAATATGTCATCAAGCAGGCATAGAACTCCGTCTAGTCCCGCAAGCACTGTTTCCATAGCGCGTTGAAATATAGACGGCGCACTAGACAGCCCGAAAACTAGTCGAGTATAATTAAAAGTGTAATGGGTAAATTAATTATTTTATTTAAACTATCACGCATTGTCAAAATATTTTTATTGAAATCTAAAACGGAATTGAACCTGCTTAAAAAATCTCTACCGATTATACCGCTACACTTAATTGGCAATGTATCAATTACATAAAACTTATGACTAACAATTAAATCATCGCACCTCAATTGTATAAACACATATCCAATTGCTTGGACTTTGCCCCCGAGACCATTGATAATTATATCTTCACTGTATATCGTAAGATTCAAATCTAAAACATGTTTATATTTAATTGCACACAAGGATGCGCCAGTATCTAATAAAAAAGGAAATGTTACGCCATTTACTGAAAAATTTATGTAAAAATCACTATGGCAAGATAAAATTGTATGATTAATTTCATTAGTCACGAAAAAATTTTTCTCTATTTATAGAATATACAGGCTGGTTTTCAGTCATAATGTGAACATTTGGCTGTTGGCTTATCCTTTGGTTTCCTCTAGACATACCTGCATTCTGCTGACCTCGAAACTGGTGACCTCGCATTGAAGTACCCCTGAAGGCGAACTGATGATTCTGCCCTCGCTGGTTGCCTCGAAAACCTCGACCTTGACCCCTATAAGAACTATAAGAGGGAGACTGGTTGTTGTATCTTCCTCGCTGACCTCTAAAATGATGACCTCTATAATTGGAATTAAAATAATTATTTTTATTCATACCCAACATTTCCCCAGAAGCGGATGTACTGGTGCCTTCCTCATCGAGAGCCCCTTGGATTGCGTCCTTTAGGGTGGTGAAATTCCTAGCGGCTATGATCGTACTGAGCCTACGATTTCGCAAACCTTCAGCGAATTTTTTAATAGCTATATTTTCATTTAAAGGTTTCAATATTTTATAATTTTCTGAATTTCCATTCGCTTGCGATATCGTAAGGTCCACAAACAATTCTGATATTTGCTGGCCATAATCTGAAATAGGTAAATTATTTTGTTTAATGTTCTCCAATTTACTTGAAATTGCAGTTGCCGCCTTACGTGGTAAAAGTTCTCTTTTCATATCCAAAATCAAATCATTCACATTTGCATAACTAGTATTTAATCTTAACTTCGCAGCTTGAGACAATCTACTTTTTAAAATAAAATTGATTAAATTTTGTTTACACGCTTCTCTCTCTAATAAAGAATTATAATATTCGATGTTATCTATTAATTGCTTAGTGTTGGCCACAGTATCTGTCATACAGGGCAATAACTGCAGAGCAATTTTCAAATCAAAAGTATTCATTTTAAAATAGTTTCAGAGCTCGATGTTTCACTTTGACATAAATCAGTTATCTCGTTATATAATGCTAAAATCTGTTTGCAAAAACTATGCACTAGTTCATCATCATGTTTGCTTAATTTTAAATTATACTCATTAAGCCACTCTTTATATCGCTCATATATTTTATTAGCTTCAATTAATTTATTTACTAAAATATTACCTTGCCTCCTTTTAGGGCCTATTTTTATTAAATATGATCGAATTTCTTTAAATTCATTATATAAAGACTGTAAGTAGATTGCCATAACTTACCACCAAAATTTGATCAAACATTATTCAAGTACAATATATGTATGTACGTCACATTATTATACTATAGTGCATTATATTAATAACAACTAAAGTCCACTAAATAGTCCATTAAATACAGTTATAGTTTCCGTTGTATACCGTGTTACGCGAGCCGTACCGTACGCACAATCTGCACGCTTTTTATAGATTTAACCGAACAGTTAGCACCACACGCATTTTATTTAACCGAACACTTGTCAACACACGCACTTTATTTAACCAGGCACATATCGATATCGAACCACGCACTTCAAACCGATTTTACTCAACACCTCCATACAGTTTATTCGGAGCCTGTGCCTGAGCTTTGCTCTCAAGACACCCGGAGATTTCTGGTGGTCGCCGAAAGAAAGACGCTCTCAATGCAGCTCTATTGATCTGCCGCGATATCCATTGCATATGGCATTTTTTGTATAGCACATATGCGAAATATAGCACACCCAGAAGCATGCCTATACACATGACCATGAGCAGTAAATTTGTAGTGGACATATGTTGTTGTATTCATATTCATATTCTTTATTTGCAATTCCACAATGTAGGTACATTAGATGGTAAAACTTAAAATTAGGTGACATTATGGACCCTGTTGGGGCATAGCAAAATAATTACAATCAATAAGTTATTATCCAATTATAAGTCAATATTCAATATTATGTTATGTTGTTCAATATTATTTCATCTGCCCTGGCCACATTCTACCCATCCGCTGCGTTCTGAGCGATAACAACTTCCTGGGATTTTTGGTTACCCATCACGATGATTTGAAGATTCACGGAACACACGAATCGCAACGTCCGAATCGACAGATCGATGTCTTTGTTCTAATCGCGCCATAATTATTGCTTCAATTATTTTCCACTACGTTATGCACAAAGTCTAATAAAAGTTCCACTCTTTTTTAGGCAAAGTCGTATCAAATAACCGAGTCGCGCGGCTGCTCGGCTACTGGCAGGGTCGCCATGTACGGAGTGTATTAGGAGACGAATTAAAACACCGAAATCATAATTAAGACTGAACATTTATTCATATTAAACATTGCTTAAATATAATTAGGATAATGGGGTTACACGTGTACATTATAAATGATGAAATAATTAACATGGATTACATGGGTTATGCACTTACACACTACAGCAGTCTTAAGGTCATTATTTTGCGGGGAACCAGTCACGTGTGTGTTACATAGATTAACGTTAGTCGCAGGAATTGTTAAAAAAAAAAACAATTATCTTACACCCTAAACATTATTTAATAACAGAAATTAATACAAGCTAATTATTGACTTTAAAGGAAGTTTTACATAACCTTAAAGCTAAAATAAATCACCAATCACTAACACAAACAAAATATCATGTACTCACAAAGTTTTGCCAGCTCAAATAATAATTACAACGTACTCACAAACCGCGTCGACAACTACCGTTTCGTACGAAGCCTCACGAGCAAATGGCCGATACTCAGGTGCGCACCGCCTTTTATTGGCGTCGTCTTCCAATAGAAATGAGTTCCCTAAATATATATATATAAAGGGTTTCAGGTTAAGTCGACCTAAATCCTTTAAGATATGGTAGTTTCCATCATTCCTGACCGATTTGACTAGAGAACCCCATATCCCAAACTTAACCGTTCTCAAGTTATCGCGGCCTTTGAAATTCTTTTATAAAAATTACAGATTTTTTGTCGATTGCCCCCTTTTTTGTGTTTTGTGTCTCAATTTTTTTTTTTTAATTTATTTATTGGGTAAACTAATATTTTGTTTTGTTTTTGCTATTTTTGTGTAGAAGATTAGTTACTTTATTATTTTAAACCATAAAACTGCAAGTAACTATACCAACTGAGTCGTAGTAGACAGTCAATTGTTAAAAAAATAAATAAATTTGAAAAGTTTATTTTTCGTTGTAAGATATTTAAAAAATGTCTGACCGATATGCTGCAGATGTACTATAAAATATCTACGGTTCTTCAGCTTTCCTATAAGGTATAATAACATTATTAGAATTATCTAATAAAAACATGATGAAATACTACCAGGTAGTAGTAAACAGTAACGATAATCAAGCGTTGTTTTTGAGTCAGAAAACAAAATAAAATAATCCAAATACATAATAAATTGTGTTTATTGATCTTTTTTACAATAAACAATTTTCCACATGCTCTCCTCTGTTTCGCACACATACACGCATTTTGTGTCTTAGGCCACTTTTTACAACACCAGTCGTTAGTCCTATTCTTATTTCGTTAGCGGCATCAATAATTTTTGTCTTAAAACCTCAATTGATTGTATTGGGTTCGGTTCATTGTACACCAAACTTTTCATGTGTACTTAAAAATCCATGGGGGTCAAGTCTGGACTCCTGGCTGGCCACGGTATAGGTCCACCTCTTCCGATCCACTTATCCCTTTCAGACCGACGCCAAAACTAGACAGAATTTCATCGAAAAAAAGACTATCCCCCTCATCTCAAATCTGCGATCAATTTTCCATTTTCCGGACGCCATCTTGGAAAATTCAAGCCCCCACAATTGTATAAACAGGTGCCTATGCCAGTAAACCCACAATTGTGAAATCGCACAATTGTGTCTAGATGGGCCAAAAGCCATTGCGCACATGGAATGAAAAAAAAAGCATGTAATTTACGAATAAACTGTTTATTTCTATCAGAGCAACAATTTAAGTGTCTTAAACATGCATAATCAACAAAAACTTATATAAAATAGGTAACATATTAATCAGTCTTAAAAGAATTGAATCAGCCTTGACTTTAACTAAGATCAGATATTAAAGTCCGTTGTTATGGAAATCGTAAAAACAATTTCTATCTTTTGTAAGGCACAAATAAATATCACATTTTGAACAACGACAACGTGAACGGCTTGTACATCGCGGAGCGCGGCAACATCGAGGCTCCTTGAGTGTATCCATAACTGGCCAGTGATTGTATCCATAGTTCTGCTTGTCAACGGACGGCAAAGGTTTTGGTCGGTATTTAGATGTGCTGGGCATGTCTGCAAACTCTGGTTCTTGGTTATCGCCTGCAGCGCGTGCGGAACCAGTCAAGAGATAATCGTTTATACTTAGGCGAAAAGCAAGTAGGTCCATGGTGTCCTTGGACTTCACATTGTTTGCTTTGCAGTCTTTTCTGTATTCCATCCAGGAGTTGACGATGGACAAGTCAAATAGATGTAAAATAACTTTCAGTGTCCATTTTCTTGACTTTAGCCAAGTGCGGTAGGTTTCCATCATCTGATCGCAAATGTCAACTCCTCCCATGTAGGAATTATAATTTTTTACAATCGCTGGGCAGGCGACATTTATGTATTGTCTTCTTTTCTTGTCCCATCTAGATACATTAGTTATGGGATCAGCACCAAATGCTGTCGAAATCAATAAAACACTCTTATTATCTTTCCATTTGACGATACAAATCTTTTCATCGGCGCTTACAATCTCCTCATGTTCACCTCGTTTCATTGTGATATCTTTTTTAAATTCAAACTTCGTATTTTTCTTGGTATTAAACCGATTCATCATCAAAGTGCCCGTTCCATTTAAATTTCTCTTCAAGAGTTCTTGCATTAATGGCAAGGACGAAAAGTATCTATCAAAGTAAAGAAAACTTTCATCTGGTAGAGTCCTGGATAATCGCAAAACGACAGCTGGTCCTGTCCCAAATTTTTCTAGATCTGGTAAATAAGTAGAATTTCCTTGGTATATTTCATAATCTAGTACTGTGCCCTCAAAAGTAGTAACTACAAAATTCTTTAAGCCCTCCGGGCGAGGTTTGTTTTTAACAACAACTTTTAAACCCGCACATCTTCCACTGAACGGTATCATCTGTTCATCGATGGAAAAGTGATTGCCATCCCGGGGCAGCTGCAGACAGCGATTCCGAACAGCTTCAATTACAGGTTGTACTCTCCATAATTTGTTTCTTGCTTGTTCTGTTTCTTTGTTCACAGCATGAACATTTAGGACATGCAAATTTACCCGTAAGAGAAAAAATCTATCTCTTGACATAGCACTCGCTATGGGATCAAATTTATATCTCTGGTTCCAACACATTTTGATCCTTGGAAAACTAAAACACCCCAGCATACCATGAATACCAAAGAATTTTTTTATTTCCCCAGGAGTACAGACAGGCTTCATTTGAGTACCTGTTTCTGTCATATAGTATTGATTGGTGGCTAGGGCAAACTGTTCCATCAACTCTGGGGTAAAATATCGCTCAAAATATTGTGCTGGAGTTAAAACTGGCTGTAACGGTGGACTTACTCCTGTCTCTGGTACTGGTTTGCTGCCAAATTTCTTTTTTTTCCACTTCAGATTTGCGATTGGTATGTCGTCATCACTACTAGTGTCAGATTCTGACTGAGATTCATCCACCTGGCCTGGAATCTGAACATCCTCTTGCTCCTCTTCGTCACTACCATCATCCCCAGACCCGTTCAGCAGCTGGTCAATGTCATTATCCTCCAACAAACGTGCCATCATCGATGATACTGTAAAAGGAAACAAAATAATACGCAGGGTCAGTATCGATCCATAACATTGCCTAAGGCCCGGCTTCCCACAAACGTGTTGAAAAAATTCGTTAGCTCACCAAAGTACCAAAACAAACGATTATAAGAGTATAAACTAAAAACAATTAAAAGAAAAACATCATAGTTATATTAACCCGGGAGCACTCGCGCCTTTAAAACTTACACGAGCACTCGCGTATAGAGCATTTTGCTCACGTTTTACAAATAACCAAAAAGTACATAAATTATAGTATATTTATTTATATTACTGCTACTATATAATAAAACAATCGTGTAAAATCACATCAAATATTTATTTTTAATATATAACATTCGTTATACTATAATATTTTAATAACAAATTCAGGAACTAAATTGGCATTTCTTAAGTGCACTTTTGGTATAAACTAAAAAAACATAACTTTCGTCAAAAATATTAAGGAGTGAACAATAAAACATTAATCTTCATCAAATGCACGAGCTTTACATATGTCACACAAAGTAAATGCATGTTCCGTGCATAAAAATTTTTTACACGGAAAACATGTCTTTTTTGTCTTGCGATTTTTACGCCTTGGACAGATTGCGCAGATTCCATCAGGTTTCACAGCCTCTGAAAAGGCGGGTTCATTTGTAAATCGTTTGATAATTTGCTGAAGAGGATAAGAAAGGTTCTGCATGGTAGATCTTCGTTGCAACTGTGGTTGCGTTAAATGCAAGGCTAATTGTTTTAGGTACTGTCTCCGAGAAATAATTGTATTTGTATTTTCTTTATAAATTATTTGGCTGTTAATCCCGGCAATATTGAGGATAGAAAAAAATAATCTTAGCGGCCATCTGCACGCTACTCGAGCCACTGAATATTCTTCTTTCAGTCTATCAACCACGTCCACTCCTCCTTTGGTTTTGTTGTAGAAAGTGATGATTTCGGGTTTCGCGCTATCACCAGAGGCTGGATCAATTCGATCATCATTATGCAATGAACTAATCATAAGAACATTCTTTTTAGTTTTTTTGTTTGGTATATATGAAACCAACACTTTATTTTCATTGAAACCGAACATACTACTGGGCTTGGGTCTTATTTTCATGTTCAGAAAGAAGGGTGGGATTTCCTTTTTATTTTTTCTTAGCGTCCCAACCAGAGTAGTGCGGTGAGCCAGTAAATCGTCTGCCAGTGGAATCGAAGTGAAATAATTATCGGCTGTTATATTTCTGCCAGTGTTTAGTATGTCACAAGACAGACGTTTCACGACGCCAAAGGCGGTATTATCGTAATGGTACGGTCCAACTGGTTGTTTTCCAGGATAAATTTCTAAATTGCTGGTATAAAAAGTTTGTGCGTCACATAATGCATACACTTTTATGCCATACTTTGCTGGCTTATTGGAAATATACATCCTGAATTTGCAACGGCCTCTGAAAGACTCCAACATTTCATCAACGGTCACATTTTCACTAACCTGATAATTTGCACGACATTTTTCAACGAAAAAATCAAATAATTCACGAATAGGTGCCAAATTGTCTATCTGAGACCTGTCCAAACGAGAGTGTATGTCGTCGAATCTTATAGTTCTCATCAGAAACATAAATCGATTGAGATTCATTACAGCTCGAAAAAAGTCAGGAGCCGTGCCGTCTTTGTCCCACATTTCCTTCAAATTCAGGTGATTCATTTTTTTTATACCAGCCATATATAAAATACCAATAAATGCCTTTATTTCTATAATATCAGTCTCTTTACAGTCTCTATCTCTAGAAAATCTATTCTGAATAATTTGTATATGAATATTTGTATATCTAACAATACTAGTCAACATTTCTTCACTCACAAAGAGAAAAAAACAGTCTAAAATCTCTTTGGCTTCTTTGGCAACTGGTTTTACTCCTGGTCTCTCAGTAACAATATTATGTGATCTAGTCCTCACATTAGTACGATACGGCTTGTAGAACCATTTAGTTTGTTGATCTTTCGCCATATAATAAAGTCTATTTCCAGGTTGAATAGGGGAACTCTCACCTTCATCATCTTCCGTTGATGACTGCTCAGTATCAGTGTGATGATCGCTGTGCTCACTCTCTCCATCACTTTCAATAATATCAGCTCTAAAAACCTCTTCTTCTATGTCTTCGGAATCATTTTCGTCTATCCATCTGTAAAAATATTGTTATATTTATATGTACACTGCATAATAAACTCATTGTTGACCTGTATTTAACAATAAAATAACAATAAAGACTTTTAATTAAGTATAATACTATTTAAAAATAAATGACCTACTAAAAAATAATACTTACGTTGTAACTCGCGCGATGAGCAAAATGCCGCGGGACGTGACCCGGCTAAACAAACCACCTCCACTGAGCGATTGACGCACACTAAGATGAAAAAACCGTTATGCGCGGGACGAGGTAAGTATAAAACTCAGCTGTCGGGCAAACGACGACCATAGATAAATAAATCAATAAATGGCGGGAATTTGAAATTCACCGTGAGGGAAATGCTCATAGCGCGAGTGCTCGCGGGTTAAATGCTCAAAACTTTACTAAATATACATAAATATTCACGTAATTGTACTTACAATTGTCGAAAGCGGGAGCGCCAAAATTGCATCGACACGACAAGTCGCGACCTGTCGCTCAACTCACCGACGCAAGAAATTCAAACGCTAAGTCAAAGTTCAGCTCCCGCGTAATCGTGTGAGCTCGTCCCCGGTCATTTCAAACAAATATTTTAGGTACAAATTTGAATCTAGTAAACCACACAATTGTATGGCAGAGTTCTGAAAGGGTTATTGGGATAATTAGTGTCTAGCCACTCTCTGACACTCCTTCTGAAGTGCGCGGGGCACCTATCGTGTTGAAACCACATGTCACGAATGAGATTTAATGGTATATCGTCGAGCAAATCAGATAAATCTTGTCTCAATAAATTTTTATAGTTTTCTCCATCCAAATTTTGAGGTAGAAAGTAAGGTCCAATCAAATGGTTAGAAATTTTTCCCATCCACACGTTAAGGATGAAACGTCTCCGTGAACCCTTTATCCTTTTTTTATTGGGATTTCTTTGAGATTTTGGGGCCCAATAATGTGCGTTATGATAATTAGTTATCCCGTCTTGATCGAATTTCGACTCATCAGTCCACAAGATGCTTCTAAAAAACGACGGATCTTCCAAATCTGCATTGAGCATAAATCTACAGAAGTCCAGCCTCCTCGCAGGATCTCCTTCTTCGATGACATGTACTGGCGTGTAGTGGTAGGGGTAGAGACCGGCAGTATGCACTGTAAACCACACTTTCCACTGTGAGAGTGCAAGTTCTCGAGCAACAACATTGGTTGACGTAGTCGGATCCTGTTGAAATCGTCGAATTATCTCATTATCTTGCTCTTCATCGTCATCATCAATACGTGGTCGACCCAGGTCTGTTCGTCGCCTTGAAACGGCCAGTCTCTAAGTCGTCGGTAAACTACGTCGAAGATATCCGGTATTCGGCGGCCAGGATAACGTACTATGTATTCTTCACGGGCTCGTAAAGATACACAGTTGCAGTACCCATAACAAATCAAAATATCAGCATATTCTTCGTTCGTAAAGGTCGTCATCTTCAATAGTTCCAAATCAGAAGCACAAATCAAGGTCCAGTTAACAAGCACAGTCACGAATAGGAAGAAACAGTCCAGAAAACAAGCCAAATCAAGTAAAAAACAAAGAGCACCAAGTATCGCATCTACCACGGACGAATCGCGTAAGCAGACTGACTAACCAAACACACACAATAACAACAAAATAGTTATTAAATGGAATTACTTGTCTCACTCGTACCTGTTTACATTGAAAGATATCCCGCTCGCACCCATTGCAGGACAATAGGCGCTGCGAGCGACTTAACGTTTGCTACTTGGGCGTCGTTGCTTGAAGTTTTCCCGAGAATCCTAACAATAACCTAGCATGTTATACCTTATTAGAAAGCTAAAGAATCGTAGATATTTTATCGTACATCTGCAGCACATCTGTCATAGACTTTTTTAAAATATCTTACTAAGAAAACAAAAACTTATCACAAATTTATTTCTTTTTTAATAATCGTTCGTCTACTACGACTCTGTTGGTACAGTTGCTTGCAGTTGTAGTGCTTAAAATAATAAAGCAACTAATCTACTACACAAAAATAGCAGAAACAAAACAAAATTGAGACGCAAAACACAAAAAAAGGGGCAATCGACAAAAATCTGTAATTTTTATAAAAGAAATTCAAAGGCCGATAACTTGAGAACGGTTAAGTTTGGGATATGGGGTTCCCTAGTCAAATCGGTCAGGAATGATAGAAACTACCATCTTTTAAAGGATTTAGGTTGACTTAACCTGTAACCCTGTATATATATATTGTAAGGTTTTATGAAATGAAACCACTCGCAAACCGTGATAGAAATATATTAAGGCCCCGTTCCTTATATAATCCAAATACAAACAATATGTAAATAAGTAGTTCGACGTATAGTCACGACCGCCCGATGTCGGATCCGAAGTGGATGCCGACCGTGTTAGTCGGAGTGCGCTCATCTGCCCGTTACAACTGCCCGTAACCGTTCCGAGGTTTCCACCTCGCATGTCCGTGCGAGCCGAACAGTGAAATGGCTCACGCACACGGCTTATATACTCTCAGACCGCAGCCGGCGGCGGTGGTGGGCGCGATAGTGGGGCACGGTGAAAGGGAGCACGCACACAGGTACGCGCGCGGTACGGTGTCGTGTGTTGTTACTGCTACAGTCTTCTCCTCTGTCTCCGATGACGTCCCGGTGAGGTAGACAGGACTTAAGTAGGCGGCTGCTTCTTTGGTGGTCTTCCACGGGGGTCGACGTTTGGCAGTAGTTGCCAGGGCCTCTGGTGGCGTTGGCTTGTTCTTTCGCGGGCGGCCTCGCCGGCGTAACGGTAAGACCGCCTCGGGCAGGGCGTCTGTAGCCGACCCTTGGTACGGTCGCAGGGCTGAAGAATGATACAAACCTGCAGACTGGTTTGGAGTGGCAGGATCAGCAATCTGAAAAGATGATGGTTCATGAATGTCTTTGATAAGGTATGGGCCATCTCGGCGAGGGGCTAGTTTAGCACTGAAACCTTGTGATGATTGCTTAAGGCATGAACATCAACCATAACTTGATCGCCAGGCTGATAGTTGGGACATGATTGTCGTCTCTTATCAACGTATTCCTTTCGCTTTTCCTCTTTCATCTCCTGTATTTCATGGGGTCTTTTCAAGGTAGTGGCCATCATCAATAACTTCGGTGTAATCTCGGGAACAAAGTTTTCATTTGCTACTATGTGTCGTAGATTAAAGTTAGGTAGGCTGGCGTGTATCCAGTAGATGAACAAACAGCTGTGTTCATGGCAAAACGTATCCTTGGCAAATGTTCTGATCATCTCTTATGGTTATCTCCTACTAGTATTGCCAACTGTGTTTTTAAATCTCGGTTGCGCCTTTCGACGGGATTAGTTTCAGGATGATAAACAGGGCTAAAGCCGTGTTCGATGTCCAGACAGTATGTCAATTGCTGCATCACGTTACTAACAAATTGAGACCCGTAATCGCTAATGAACCGTCTTAGTGTGCCATACCGTAAAATGATCTCATCCAATAGGACTCTAGCACATTCCTCTGCTGTAGCTTGCTTCAATGCGAATAACTCTACCCATCTACTAGCCAGGTCTTCTACAATAAAGATCCATGTCTCATCTTTAGACGTTTTAGGTAAAGGGCCAAATAGATCGTAGGGTTCGACTTCAAATCTTTGGTTAAGAGCCGTAGTTTGGAGCAGGCCCGCTGGTTTAAGATTGTTTGGTTTGTATCGCTGACATTGGACACAGTTCCGGACATAACGTTCAATTTGGGTTCTCATCCCCTTCCAAAAGTATCGCTTAGCAATGCGTTTAATAGTTTTCTCCACTCCATAGTGACCAGCGGAAGCTTCATCATGATATACACTAATAACTTTTGCTTGTTCATGCTTGGGAACAACTAGTTGAGCGTCTTAATTATAGTTTTCTGATTTGTACCTGTAGAGTAGCCCTTGATTCATAAGATATCCTTTTGCACTCCAATATCTTCCGATTTCATATTGATTTATTCCTCGGCATTTCAATTACCATACTGCATACTCCACAGTCTTGAACCATTGTAGGATCGCAATTAGGACGTGACAAGGTGTCGGCGACAACATTCGTTCTTCCGTTGATATATTTAATTGTCAGATTATAGGGTTGCAGTTGCAGGGCCCATCGTGCTAGTCGACCGGTTGGGGACTTCAATGACATAACCCACTTCAGGGCTTGACGATCGGTCAGTACAGTGAAATGTGTACTCTCAATGAAACCACGGAACTTGTTCACAGCCCAGATTACAGCTAGTACTTCTCGCTCCGTTGTTGAGTATTTTGTTTTAGCTGGAGTAAGGAGGCGACTAGCATACTCAACTGGATGTTCCTGTTTCCCCTCCCCCTGCACCAGAACTGCACCGATGGCATAGTTGCTTGCGTCTGTTTTAATTGTAAAGGTTTGGTGTGGTCTGACTGTATTAACACCGCTGCTGTGACTAACAGTTTTCGAAGCTCTTCAAACACTTTCTTTCTTGTTCATCTTTCCAGGTCCAAACGGCATTTTTCTTCATCAAACGGGAAAGTGGTTCGGTAATTTTCGCAAAAGTAGGAATAAATCGTCGATACCATGAACACATTTGCAGAAATGACACCAAATGCTTTAAGTTAACTGGTGCGGTCATATCCACTATTGAGGCAACTTTGTCGGGGTCAAGTTGAAGACCGTCAGGCGTAATGTAATGTGCCAGATATTTGACCTTAGAACAGAAGAAAACACACTTGTCCTTGTTTGCTGTAAGATTGTACTCCTTTAGGCGGCCAAAAACATCGTTCAGGTCTCTATAATGCCTATCTAGACTTTCTGACAGTACTATTAAGTCATCTAAATATACAAGTAGCTTAATGTGGCTTAAGGATACGCTGAATTGTCCATGAGTCGCTGAAAAGTTGCCGGTGCGTTTCGTAAGCCAAATGGCATTCTCAAAAATTTATACATACCGAAAGGTGTGATGAAGGCGGTCTTTACCTGATTTTCTTCTTTAACTTTAATCTGCCAATGTCTGGCGCGGAGATCTATAGTGCTCATGTAACGAGTAGGTTTAGCACTGTGGAGGAGATCGTCAATGTGTGGCAGTGGGTACACATCAGCAGTTGTGATCGCATTTAACTGCCGATAATCAATACATACTCGTGTACTGCCGTCTTTCTTGGGACAAGTACGACTGGTGCTGACCACGGTGAGGAGCATGGTGCAATGACTTCTTGCTCTTGCATCTTTTCTACCTCTACCTTCAGGGTTTGCAACTTTATTGGTGACATTCTGTATGGTGGAACAGAGATCGGCCTGTGAGATCCCGTGTCGATAACGTGTTCAATCTCCGTTGTTGGCTTGCCATTGGATATAAATACAGCATCATTCTCCTCGAGGAATTGCTGCAACCGCATCTTTTCTTCTTCTGTCAACAAGCACTCGTGGCTGCTCATGGCAACTGAAGAGATCTCGGTGCCTGGGAATAAACTGGCGGAGTCAGGTGACAACTCAACGTCGGCCTCATTGATATGCTTACGTGCGTCTTCGTATAGGGCATCAATGGTCGGGGAGTATCCATCAAATAAAACTGTTCGTGGCCTCTTTGGTGGAGTCGAGAATTCTATGGATATCAAAGGCCCATAAGGTCGTTCCAGTTCTTGCTCCGTTGCGCCAAGCATAATAGTATCGCTTCTGTGAGGGGAATGTGGAGGCGTCATCAGCTGAGGGAGCGGTTCTGGCATTTTAAGCGGCGTTAATACGGGATTGGGTGTGTTCATCATTGGCGATTCCATTGTTGGCAAGCACACACTGGATAAAACACCTGCAATATCCATAGAGTTATCCAAACTTTCTGGATTCAACTCGTATTTCGTCTGTGGCTCGTTGATGAAATTACAGGTTCGCTGAGGTAAGTTTAGGGCCAACATGGCGTCTTCGATAAATCTTACCCCGAGGCGCGTTCTGTTATCTCTGGCGTGAGGGAATATCACAAACGAAGTGATGATGTCCCGTCCGTAGATGGTAACAGTCGTCTTCACTGTCAGAACGTCCTGCTTCTTTGGTGACGTACATGACCTTCCTCTCAAACTTTAAACCATTCTGTTCTAAACGTCTGTAAAGCTGGTAAGAAGCAACACTTGATTTAGCGCTCGTATCGATGTACGCTATACCTTTCATACCTTGTACGGTAATGGGCACTGTGGGACGTGGTCGAACAGCAGTCATGTTAGCGGAGCAGAAACAGAAATCAACTGATGTTGTAGACTGCCTGTTTTTACACTTAGGACATCGACTGCGTATTACTCCTGGCTCGCCACACCCATAACAAGCAAGCTTCGGCTTGATATCTTTTTCCGTACTTGTGGTGGATTCACTCTTGACAACATTCTGCTTCTCGATGTCATCCTTTGCCTTCTTTCTGCAGACCTCAGCCGCGTCTCCGAAAGGACGACAGTAACCACAACGTACCTTATTTTGCTATTTTTATATTGTGTTGTTGTATTTTCATTACTTTGTAACTTTTCATTATTATTTTGTTCGCTTTTTTCTCTTAATGTTCTTTCAATGTTCCTTGCCTTTGTTAGTAAATCATCAAATGTTTTTATTGAATCTCTATTGATTTTCTCTATCATAGCGAGTCTAATTTGACCAAAGACGAGGCTGATTTCTTGCTGGTCTGTGTGAGGTTGCGACATCTCGGCAAGCGATGCCCGCTTCTTGGCAATGAACACTTCAGTAGGGGTCTGATCATCTTGTTTTATACAAACAATTTCCTGGTAAAGCTCGTAATCCAGTTTCTTTGGGGAAAAGGTGTTCCGCAGCCGTTCCTTGAAATTCTCCCATGACTTCACGTGACCCTTAAATGTACCATCACCGAAGCACAACCTTGCCCGGCGCAAAAATTTTTTGGCTAATTTAGTTATGAAGACCAGTATTTTCTCTTCTGTACCTTCTTCAGCAACTAGGAAATTCTCACCTAGGGCTTTGGGAATAAACACATCTTCAATTTTATTAAATGACAATCGTTCTGCGCTCAAATACTTTTTTCTTGCATTATAAAAGCTATCTTTTTTGTCGTGAAAGGTCGGGATTCTACTCGGTCCGTCGGTACTGTCAAAAATATGTTCAAAAATCATTTTAATCGGACCCAAGTTTTTACACACTGCCCTCTTCACCATGTTAGTTTTTATAAATAACTCTCGTTTCCGAGATGATCAGCCTGACACGTATGTGGAGATTTACGAAGAATTTTCATTAAATTAACATCCACTGTTATAGATGCACTGCACTCATTTCTCTTCACACAGCGCCAACACGTACTTTGATCTTTATTGACTCGTTTGATTTTGTTAAAACGGTATCCTTCGTACAAGATTGTGTTAAAACCTTTTTTATTTTTTTCTACAACAAATTCCCTTTCTTCCGCCATATTATGAAAAAGACATACATAAAGGTAACTACACGTATCAAACTTTGAGAATTATCACAAAAACACCAAACTGAACTAAGTAGATTAGCCGTCATAGAAAGAGATCGAATAAAGTTACGAAAAGTTTTAAAAGTACCCACCATTTTTTTAATAATCTTTTTTCTCTATTTGTTCTAGTAACACGGCAAAGGAAACAGCCTAAACAGACCATTATGGGACTTTTAAAAATTGATTGTAAACATGTTAATGTACTGTATGTAAATTATACTGGATATAAATTATACATTTGCATTAGAAGTGAACACGGAACGATTTAGCGGATGTTATTGATTAGCTATCTGGTTTTGTTTAGGAGTGTTATAGGTTGATAATGCCGATTATGTAGTTTCCGTTTTTCTATGTGTAGTGAATACTTTGTAAATTACCAATACAAATAATTATTTCCAATGATTGTTTATACGTAATTATGTTAACAAAAAAATAATTTTAACGTTAATTTGGTAATTGTGACTGTTTCTAAAAATATTAGTACTATAATACAAACATTTAATACTAGTTATAAAAACAAATTATGCTTATCAATAAATATAGTGATTACTATTTAGCAGTATTATTTTTGATTCCACAAGGTGTCCGTTACTTGTCTCACTTTTTCAAAATCTGTCAAATACAGAATCTGTCTTACGTAGAATCTATCATATGTAGAATCTGTCATACGTAGAATCTGTCATATGTAGAATCTGTCATGTGTAGAATCTGTCATATGTAGAATCTGTCATATGTAGAATCTGTCATATGTAGAATCTGTCAATAGTAGACTATGATGTCAAAAGTAGAATCTGTCAAATGTCGACTAAACGAAAACATTTTACCTGCTCAATTGAATAGTTTAGGTTTTCACCTTTTTAATCCATTCGTGACGACAAACCGGTTTTTGTTGAGTTACCTGGTTAGTTATGATACATGTTACCGTTCGAAACAGTATTAACTAGAGAAGTTTTTAAAAACATTTGTAAATGCCATACACCGTAAGATTTTTTTATTTTACCATGTGAAGTTGACATAAGGATGTTTTTTTTTTTTATTTATGAAAGTTTGATACTTCACTGTTATTTCTTATTGAATTGTTTGTATGAAATAATGATTAAATCTGAATAAGGTAAGACTACACTAACAAATGACATCATTTTTTTAACATTTCTGCGGTTATTAAAAAAATAATTCAAGTTTTTATACAAAACAAATATTTTGACGTTTTCTTATTTTGACATCTGTTCTTTTGCGATATTATCACTCTCTTGTCCATGTTTTGTAGAATCCGAATCCGGACTGTCCCCGCTACAATGTAGTATGATTATACTACACTGTAATACTCATCTCGTCCCTGCATTTTCGTCTTTGTTAGTTTGTATTCTCCTAAAACAGGAATAAAGTCAGTTTTTGGAATAAAATAAAAATACATTAAATATAATGTTTATTGTTTGGTTGAATTCAGATAGGTAGACCAGTAGTCAGGATGGACAAATTATAATTATGATTAAAATACGTTTGGTACTTACCTCAGTGATCTATTTTTTTCGAGTATATAGGTTTCTTCATAAGTAATGCCCCACCTGTCAACTTCTCACACCAACGTCTCGTATTCACGGTTGCCAATAGTTCAATGAGTAGTTTAGTCTTGTTAAAATACGTATTGTACTTGTACATTAAAATCAATAACCGGTGGAGGTAAGATGGAGGCCTATGGTGGTGGTGAGATTACATGTTCAGTTTCTTCTCGAGATGAATCTTGATGTAATTGTCTATTAGCCCTCATCCAGCAGAGATGACAAACATAGTTCCTTGTTATTCCCTAAAACAAATAATATTGACCTGTAACTAATATAGCTTGTGATAGCTTAATGGTGTAAATGTTACATAGAATGTAAAGTCTTAATGTCTTTTAGGTCTTGCATACATGTCAGACATACATCCCTGACTCATAGAACTTACATACATATAATAATTTATCACTTTTTATATAAGGTGGAAGAATATCATATGAGAAACTCTTGTAGATAAATGCCTGTAAGTTATTTATACTAAATCAATATCTTTGGACATCTCACATAAAGCAATCTGTTCCCAAACTAACTCTGCTTAGTTTGAGGTGTGTAGTGTAAAATGCTAATACTACGGCAACCAGCTAGCTGATTAAAATAAATATTTTAAAATACATACTTATATTATCTATATACCTATATCTTAACACTTTGAACGCCGCGCGTTTTTGAACTAGTCTAATAACGGACGCCGGCGATTTTTGCATTATTTTGAAAATTTGTAAATAATAGTCTATTACAGATACCTACATATTTTTTTTTATATATTGAGTATTTAGGTTTATATTTGTTATTTATGAAATAAAATTATTCAATATATAATGAAATGTATTTATTCGACATTTTTCAAAAAGACAAGAATTTAGAAAAAATAAAAAGTCTAACATAAACAATTTACTTCAAAAAGTACCACTTAGCTCGTATAATTAACTAGAGTGTGATACTTTTTGAAGCAAGGATGTATACAGAGAGGTGTCTGGCAATCCTCGCATTGGTATGCGGTCTCCCTTCTGCCCCTGACTCCAGTTCGCGCCTTCCCAATGTCAGCACACACCTTACAAACTTTATAAGGCTTTTCTTTGGCTGGCGTGGGTGGAATCGGGGCGATAAAATGCCGTCCTAAGAGCCTCCCTCCATCGCCCTGTGGTCCGCATCTGCTGGGTCCACCAGCAGCTTGCTCCTCCACACCAGCTTGCTCCGCCAAGGCCTGTCCGCTGCGTTCCAAAAATGTGGCAAAGTGAATTGTTCTCTCTCCCGCGGGCCTGGTTTTCTTATAAATAATGAATGCATTCACTGTTGCCCTGGCGAATAGGTGGAAGAACATTTTCTTCCACCACTTCATGGACTTACGATTGTGGGCGTAATATGAGACGTATTGGTCGTTTAGATCTACACCCACTTTGTTGACATTATAATCCAACACGCAGTTGGGCTTTACCCTTTTTGTGAGGCCGCCTTTGGCTTTTACATCTACCTCAGTCCATTCTGCGACGTGTTTGGTACTGAGTAGAGGTACATCCCGCTTGTCCTTCCACTTGGTAGCAGTAAGGGGACCACGATGGCAGAAAGACATCTCATTGATGTCAAGGGCCTGTTGGCACCATGCTTTCGGCAGACCCTTTCGGTTGAGCATAACGGTGCCAACTGCTCGGGTTTCTTGCAACCACAAAAGGTCTACAATGGTAGGACTGGTGAAAAATCTGTCCATGTAGACTGTGTGCCATTTGTGCAGATAGCCCTCCATCAACTCCATCACAATTTGTTGAACAGTTTTCGAGTCCCCGACATACGGCACCATCTTCAAGGCATAGCCTGTCTCTGCTTCGCACAGCATGTATATTTTCATGCCGTATTTATCCGGCTTATCCTTATTGAACACCCGGAAGTGTACACGCCCACGAAAACCGCAAGTACCTTCATCAATGGTAAGGTTTTCGGTAGGTAGTAGGTAGTTCTTGCATTGTTTCACCAGCATGTCAAAATACGGCCGTAATTTGAAAAAGGCATCGTACTGCGGTTCCCCTCGTGGTATATAATTTGTGTTGTCATTCAAGTGCAAGCAACTGTAGATAGCACGAAAGCGATTTCTAGACATTGCTACACGCGGAAAGGGAGTACTTATAAAGAGGTTTGTAGACCAGTACGAGTCCATAGTTTCCTTTCTTACTAGCGACATATGGATGATGATCGCAAAAAACTTAGACAGTTCGGTCTCAGTCACTGGGGTCCAGGTAGCGAGGAATGAGTTAGGTTTCATCTGGCCCCTCCGAACTAATGTCGCTTTCATTTGGGCTGCGTACCGGTTAGTCTCCTTTTTTATGAGTTTTATGACCTCCGAAGTCATAAATAGCTTGTAGCAGTCGAGACAGCTAGCACTACCATCCACAGGAGCTTGCACTCCAACTGCATCTTGAAAGACCGGGTCATCAGGTCCAGCTTGCTGTCGAACTTCGTATGTCCATCCATTGGCTTCATCCAACATACGTAATTCCTCACCTGCCAACTGAGATACGCGACCACGACGGCCGCGACGGCGACCACGGGTCGCAATTCGTCTGTCTCCAGTAGAACGGCCGCGTGAACGCGATGGACAGATCACCTGGGGTTCTAGCTCTTCAGGTTCCTCTACATCAGGTTCGTATGGTACACCCTCCCCGTCGACCTCCTGAAGTAATTGATTATAGTCATCTATCATTTCTGTAAAGAAATAGAATATGTTTAGAAAAACAGACTCACGGATAAAATTGAAATATGACACGAAAAAACAGACAAGAAAACAATTTTTATACTATAATTACCTTGAATGTTATTATCCACATCATCAACATCTAATTCAACATCAGAATCATCATCGTTATGGAGCTCCATAGTTATGTCGCGATCGTTGAAAATACGTCCGAACGGCATTTTGGCGCGAAACAGGTGAATAGTGCACTGAACAACTCGAAACGAAGCGAGACGGCGTACTGAGCGACGGAACGCGTTCGTTCCTGTCGACTTGACACACACATAGAAAGAGCTACGTGCCTATAATTTTGCACAGATGTGCATTATGAATGTAGCTAATGACCAATAACAGCCAAACACGTTAACTGCGCGTGATTTTAGAACAAAAAATATTGAAATCGGATCACGTCACCCTCACGTGATCGGCGTATGAGATCATTTTATTCATCACGTGAACGTCCCGTGCTTGGCGTTCAAAGTGTTAAAACATGCAGACGCAGAACAAATGCTTCTGGTAATTACGCAAATATTTGACAAGAACATTGGGAATCGAACAGACAGCCTTCAACTTAACATTCAGGGTGGTGCTACCCACTGGAACAACAAGTCATAATGCTCTCAAAGGTAAAAAAGGAGCGAGACCCAATTGACGATAGAAGTATTCCAAATTTAGAGGAGCTAATACAAAATGGGCAGATCCCAAGGGTACCCATGACAGGCGCTGACCCTAGTTATGGTGTCCACAGAAATTTAATTACACAATATTTTGAAAATCTATGAATCACCAAAATCAATACATGTATAATATATGTATAATTATGTTGGATATAGAGTGCCTCAGTAACCCCATCGATAGACATAATGCGGACGTACAATAGGGTGATCGAGCAAAGTGAAACAATAAATGCACACTGATCACTGTTATTGTCTTCACAATAAATTAACACGCATGTCTTGCACGAAACGAATGACAGTTCCTAGCGAGGAGGTCCGCACTCGTCGACGGTAAAATGATTCCCCGTCGAATATAGGGCGCCTCCATTTAAGTAGGCTCTGTCGTAGCACGCGAAGTTGGCTGCGTGTTGACGTCATCGTAACAGTGCTGCCACATCTTCACTAAAGTGTCGCGTTTCGTAACCGTACTAATGACCGCCTCCGACATATATATAAAATAAAGATTACCTTTAAGTTGACGTAATACTGTTTCTTTAATTTTGACCTCTGTCGCAGCTGTTTGCAATTGCAATTTATACAAATCTCTTTTAAATGACATTTAATTGACAGACAGATAACAGATGACAGATAATTCTTCTTCTAAAAGTTTCCTTTTTAGATATTCTGTATCTTCTTTCTTTTTATTAACATTATTGAAACTGGAACATATCGATGACATTGCTTCAGTTCTCTCATTTGTCTGAGAAACCAGAGGCCTTCTCCTGGACCATAAAGGTGTTTTTGAAATTTTAATTGTCTATAACAAATAACGAAATTATAAAATAATCATATAATTAAAACTGTACAAAGATTTGAATTTACAGAGTTGACAATTATGTATCACAAGTCTTATTACACACCTCCCCAGGAACAACAGATTGAGTTGTATGACTGATTTCACTTTGATTGACCTCATCGTTTTGTTGGAATATGTATTCAATGGACACATCATTAATTTCTTTTGATATTATATTTCCTTTGTCACTCTCTGTCTCCATATCACAATCAGGAACATCCAGTATTCCAGTGCAAGCCCAGCCAAGAACGCTCAGGTTCATAATGTCCCTTTCCCATAATGTCCCTCGGTTTCAAAATGTCCCTTTCTCGAAATGTCCCTTTCCCAGAAAGTCCCTTTCCCGAAATGTCCCTTTCCCAAAAAGTACCTTTCCCAAAAAGTCCCTTTCCCGAAATGTCCCTTTCCCAAAATGTCCCTTCCCCAAAATGATATTTTCATACAACGGATAGATAATAATTGATTACACATGAAATATGGATAGAATGAAATAAAACAAAACCATAATAGTCAATCAAATTTTAATAAAAGAAACAAATCAGCTACAGAACCTTCCAATAAACATATTGATATTGATTAGCATCATAATTTTAATCTCAAATCAAAAACATGTTAGCAAAAAAGCTATAAATCTTTGTAAATAAAGTTATTTAAACAAAGAAAGCCTTAAAAATATTATTTTTTTCAAAAATTGACCCACTGTAATTTGTTTTGTTTCTAGGTTCTGTAGATATATGTTATACTTTTTATCAAATTGTATGTCTCTTGGCCTTCTGCGATTTGGCATTTTTTTAAATAACAAATCTTCGATGCGTCTATCCCAATATTTACTTTCTCGACGTAATTTATAAAGAAAATAGTATAAATTGGGTTTCTTTGGAATACGGGCATTAATACGTCGGTGCCATCCTTCTAAGGCGTTCGTTGTGCGATGCCGCTGACCGGCGCAGCTTAATACTGCTGGCGATTTTTTCGGGTACCAAGTAGACTCGAAGTAACTTCGAAAGCGCCTCATTTCTGGAGTATTTGTAGCCTTTTTTAGGATATAGCACCATGCCTCTGGTATATATTTTTCCGGAACCAATGGAATGATTGCGCTCATACGGGCGACATTGCGGCCGTCACTCGTTCTATTTAATTTAATTTTTTTTACGTATTTCCAAACTGCATTATTAAAATGATGGTAGCAACCAGTAATTTCAGCTTTCGGAAATACCGTTGATACGGCATTCATAATCGCGATCTCATAGTCTGATTTAAAAGTTTTTATTTGGACCTTTAATTTATCCTTAACGAGAGTAAATAGGCGTACATATGTCTGTTCCAATTTATTGGGCAAGAGGGCGTAAACAACTGGTACAATATTTGTAATGTTTTCATCAGATTCCATATCCAAATGCAAAACGAACATTTGATAAAATGGCTTTGGCGAGGATTTGAAGGTCCCATCTGCGTAGTATGAACCAGGCCGTTTTATTATATTCCTTGCTCTATTCGTTGCAAAAATTAATATTTTATCTGCACTATCTTCACTGCAAATCAGGAAATTTTTTGCCAATGCTTGCGGTATCTGTACCGATTCAGTGTCATTATATGTTAACAATTCTGTATCTAAATACTTTTTACGGGTTCTGTATAAAGAACTCTTAAGGGAACGAAATGTTGGTATTAAATCTGAATCACCCTCAATCTCTTTATGTAGTTTTTGTAGTGAAGCTTCACAAATTTTTTGTACTGGTCCCAGATCATGACACACTGGAGTCTTTAGTTTTTCCTTTTCTTTTTTAACCCGAAGAGCAACGCGATCTTTAACACATGAATGCGACGTTTCTCGTAATACATTTTTCCTTCTTTTATCTAACGTTACTGATGCAGTACATACCGTTCTATTTATACATCTCCATAAAGTGCTGTTATTTTTGTTTGTCCTATTTTTGTTATACTGGAATCCATCTAATACTAATGTCCGCTTTCCTTTTTGATTACATATAAATTGAAGCTTCTCACTCATGTTTACACTACATTTATAATTTTTATCGTAAAAAAAAACACTTGGTACGCGATTTGTGTCACCTTAAATCTCAATCATCGGAAAAGAATTGTTTGCTATTACTTCATAACTTTTTTAAACTACCCACATTTTGTTCTATAAATTTTGTACGTAAATGCGTTTCGTTCATGCAAAGAAAATACTATTACAAACATTAAGTAATGATTCAATATACTCTGAGTACGATTATTTACAGAAGTAAATGTGCAAGAATAGTTACAATAAATACTCATTATCAAATATAATATAATATATAATATCCCTAGACAATTCACACAACGCCATCTAGTCCCAAACTAAGCAAAGCTTGTACTATGATGATATAACTTTATTTACAAAGAATTATAGCTTTTTTGCTAACATGTTTTTGATTAAAGATTAAAATTATATGTATATAATGTATATTGGAAATAAACATATTGATATTGATTAGCATCATAGGTTCTGTAGCTGATTTGTTTCTTTTATTAAAATTTGATTGACTATTATGGTTTTGTTTTATTTCATTCTATCCATATTTCATGTGTAATCAATTATTATCTATCCGTTGTATGAAAATATCATTTTGGGGAAGGGACATTTTGGGAAAGGGACATTTCGGGCAAGGGACTTTTTGGGAAAGGGACTTTTTGGGAAAGGGACATTTCGGGAAAGGGACTTTTTGGGAAAGGGACATTTCGAGAAAGGGACATTTTGAAACCGAGGGACATTATGGGAAAGGGACATTATGAACCTGAGCGGCCAAGAAGTGCACACACTTGCTCCAGAACATATTTACCTCAGAAGGTCCTCCTCCTGTCGCCGAACTGCTTCTTTTTGTTGCATTGTGATATAATTTATTATCCGATTTTGATTTCTCCCACACTTTGATTAGGAAATCTGTAGTCCTAAAACAAGTTAATAACAAGATAATCACTAAACTTGAATAAATAGAGCTTTAAAAGAACGTCCGTCCATACACAATTAGTCCGTAGTTAATCAGTGAGTCTGTAAGGGCGTAGTATACAACTCTTATTGTTTCTATATTTAGTACTCTAGTTACAGTAAATAGCTAAGCGGCACGTAACCGAATAACTACTTTCGAGTCAAGAGACAAGTAGTGATTTTTGTAAATGCGTTATTATACTGCTACTTCTGTGATCACAGAACACTTATACTCAGAGAGTCTGTGATTGTCGAGACTAGTCGAGCGCATGAGAAGACAATAGTGATTTTCGTAATGCGTTATTAAACTGCCCACTGTAATTGTTGATGGCGGCTGTACACATTTGCCGAGACACCCCGAGACAGGCCGAGAGCGAGAATGTACATGGTGCTCTCATCTTGTCTCGCTCTCTCGCACCTCGCCTCGGTCGGCCTCGGTCGCTTGTCGGTTTTTTGCGCCCGAGTCAAAGGATCTCGTTGAGTTTCGCGAGGAAAACGAGAGCGAGCATGTACATACTTGTTCATTTGGTTACCCGCTGACAGTGTTTGTGTAAAGACGCGTTTCGCTATGTGGTCTAATGAGCGTGAATTACAGTTTTTGGAGTACTATCAAATGCAATCAGTGTTATGGGACTCAAAGGATGTAAAACACAAAGACAAGCAAGTTATCCACGATGCTTGGGTGCGAATAAGCGAGCGTATTGAAATCTCTGTAGCAGAGTTAAAAAAGAAGCGGGATTCCCTAATGGCCACGTACCGTAACCATAAAAGAAAGATTATTGCATCTATGCAGTCTGGAGCTGCAGTTATTAAATATACGTTTTGGTGTTCGTTCATTATGCCTTCCTGGATGTATCTTATGTGTGGGCCAGTAAGTGCAGACCGGCGACACTTCGACCCAGTGGGATCTTTTGTGTCGACATTCCCAATAACGACTGCCATAGATGTTCATAGCAGCCGGGACGGTGAAGTGTAAACATTTTTTTATAGCTTCAAATCTATTGCACGTTATTATCTCATATGTATACTTGCAATCTGGCTGACCAACAGATTTGGACCAATACATTCTAGTCGCTGGCAGTTTGACACATGACATAAAAATTACTATTCCGATAAATTTCTCCATTTCTTCATTTGTAATACCTGCAGGTTTGTTGATGTTATCTTGGACAGATTTTAGATTTGACTGCTCAACTATGAAATCAACTATATCATCAGTAAACAACAATTTGAAATAATGGGCTGGTGAATCTAACTGCTTTATTTCCTCCGGCAAATCTGTGTTGCCTGTGAACTTGAAATTTTCTTCGACATAAGGCTCCATTTTATCGCTTTTCCATACAATTGGTACTTTTTCCACTTTTTACCTGTCATTTTTGCAGCCTGCAAAAACTGTAAAATTCTATCATCATCGCAGCTATCGGAGTCAGACTCGGGTATGATAACATGCTTCTTTTTAGGTGAACGGGAAGAGGGAGGTTCGTATTCTAGGTCAGAATCAGAAATAAAGCCATCTTCACTGAAAGAACCATCACCTGGTATTATAGTATTTACATATTTCCTAGTACCATAAAAGCACGCAGGGTCCATTTATGAAAAGCATAAAACAGAAGCTTTATTGCATGGGAAGCCATATTTGACGGGAATGCATACCAAGCCATATTTGGAGTTTGCAAAAAACAGGTCAAAAATCAAACAAAAATAAAACTATTTACAAGAACAACTTACTGTTATCGTAGTCGATGATTCAACGAGTAAATAACAACTTTTATTGAAGATCACAATCACTTTATTCAACTGTTTTTTACTGAAAAAAGTATCACTCAGATGTTGCACTTCACTGGGTAAGTAATAGGTGATATAACAACAAAATTTCTAATATTAACAACATATAACAACAGAACCTATAATTTTATTTAATATAGCGATTAGTTAATATAATAAACGATTTATATAATTTTAAAATAACTTATTTTTATAAGCATAACATACATTAAATGTAACATCGTTTGACATAACATACATTAAATATAAAATCGTTTGACATACCACTCAAAACATATAAAACTTATTTGGTCTAATATGATGAAAACGCCTACTTAAAAACACAAAGCAAAATTGCATAGACACTGATTAGTATATTTAGTATTATTTTTATGTTGTAGCCTGTGGGTAGCTCAACAAAAGTTATTGTTAGTTGTCACTTTGTGTGCGTAATCTTGCTCAGTTAAATAATAATCAATAAAGTATTCCTTTAAAAGAAGCGGGATTCCCTAATGGCCACGTACCGTACAGTCATTCACCACCCAAATTCCTTTTTGGCAAGAATTAGCAAACTTAAAAAATTCTATTCCGGTTTTAAAAAGAGTTCCTCGTGGCGCGAGACCTGCAGTGGCGAAAAAACTAGCTGATTGTATAGGTCTCGTCGTACGGGAGAACACAAAAGTAGCTTGGGAACAGTTACTGACCTTCCCTTATAGGACTTTGCATGTTGAAAAAGAGCAGTCGACGACCAAATCTCTAACAGAACAAATTAAACAAAATTGTTACGTTTCGGCTCACACTTTTGGCACAACATTTACTTTTAATAAAAGGAAAACTGTTTTTCAATGTGTAGAGTCCAAATTAAGGGAAGGTGATATCAGGGGCGCGTCTAGGCTTCTATTTAGTAATGATGTGGTGGCGCCTTGCTCTCCAGACACCCTCGCGGGTCTGAGGAGCAAGCATCCACCGCCGGTTGATGGCCTCTGTTTCCCTGATCCGCCAGACATGGATTCGGAACATCTTATTACTACAGCCAAGGACGTTTTCACAGCTGTTTGCTCCTTCCGGAGTGGCTCGGCAGCTGGCCTCGACGGCTTGTCTCCTCAACATCTAAAAGATCTTTTATGCCCAAGCGCCGGGGAGGCTGGCGATACACTCTTGAGGGAGCTCACGGCTTTGATAAACCTAATGCTCTCCGGCGGTGTGAGCCATCATCGACATCTTGTACGGCGCAAATTTATGTGCCCTTAATAAGAAAGATGGTGGTATTCGTCCCATTGCCGTGGGTTGTACGTACCGGCGTATGGCAGCCAAAATATGCTGCAAATTTTATAGTAAAAATCTTACTAATAAATTTCAGCCCTTGCAATTGGGTTTCGGCTCCAAAGGGGGTTGTGAGGCTGCCATACATGCCTTATCTACGTACCTTGGTTGTGGTAATGGAGAGGTCATCCTAAAGGTTGACTTAAAAAATGCTTTTAATTCAGTAAATAGAGACACCTTGTTGACACAAGCAAAATTAGAAACACCTCAAATATTTAAGTTCTTGTGGCAATGTTACAGATTTCCAAGTAAATTACTTTATAAACACAACCTTTTAGAATCTTCAGTTGGTTGTCAACAAGGTGACCCTCTTGGACCAGTCATTTTCAGTTTAGCTATACACCCTATTATTCAGCAGATAAATTCAAAATTTAACACCTGGTATTTAGATGATGGGACGCTTGGAGGCGATGTAGAAACAGTACTACAAGATTTGGCACTTTTGAAAAATAAATTTGCATCTATTGGCCTAGATTTAAATACAAATAAATGTGAAATATTTGTAAACAATATTAATAACGTGGACAGACATTTGGTACTAACTAAATTCAACTCTTTGGCTCCAGATATCAAAATTGTTGAAAAACATTCTCTTCGCCTGCTTGGGTCTCCAGTTTATGAAGAAGCTTTTGATTCTTTCTTAGAAGAGAAAGTCCAAAATTTTTGTGAAATTTCAGACCGCCTTTTCAATATTAATATACATTCAGCTTTTACTATAATGCGATACTGCCTTTTCGTCCCTAAATTTACTCATGCTCTAAGGTCATCTCAGTTTTGGAAAAATTTAACTCCATTACTCAAAATTGACAAAATCATACAGAATACATTAAGGCAAATTTTAAATGTGGACTTGAACGACCGAGCTTGGCTTCAAGCTTCTCTACCTGTTCGTTTAGGCGGGCTCGGCGTTCGCAAAATTTCAGATGTCAGTTTACCGGCGTTCCTGGCCTCGGTTCATAGCACGGAAGAATTAACCAGGTACATTCTAGCACCCACACTGGTTAGTTCAGAAGTGTTATGTAAGACCGACGCCGTGAACGCCTGGAAAATGGCTTGCCCAAATACTGATTTGCCTACCAACCCATTCTCCCAAAGGCAGTGGGATAGGCCGCTATGCAACACGGTAAGAGAAAATCTTTTTACTACATCTGTAAGTGTTGCAGAGCGCGCACGTTTGCTGGCTGTGGGAGAATGGGAATCTGGTTTATGGCTTCAAGCACTTCCATCGTCCAACACAGGTACAATTTTGGACGATACAACATTCCGCCTCGCCACCTGTCTTCGTTTAGGTACCCCTTGTGTTTCTCCACATCGCTGTCATTGCGGAGAAGCCGTCGACAGCTTCGGACACCATGGGCTGTCTTGCAGCAGAAGCGCTGGCCGTATTTCACGACACGCTCGGCTAAATGACATTATCCGTCGTGCTCTTATCACCGCCGGCGTACCAGCAGTATTAGAACCCATAGGCTTGGTACGTGACGATGGGAAGAGACCTGATGGTATGTCTTTGTTACCTTGGAAAATGGGTAGGCCTTTGGTGTGGGATGCCACATGCGTCGACACCCTTGCGCCATCACATCTTCCGAGCACGGTGAGCTGTGCCAGTGCTGCTGCTGTAGCGGCGGAAAACCTCAAACGGCGTAAATACAGTAATTTAATTGGTAATTACGTTTTCGAGCCGTTTGGGGTAGAGACGCTGGGTTCATGGGGTCCGGGCGCTCGTGCGCTTTTTAGAGATATATCTAAGCGGCTAATCGACGCTTCGCGTGACCAGAAAGCTGGACTTTTTTTGGCTCATAGAATCAGCATTGCCATTCAGCGTGGCAATGCTGCCAGTCTTCTGGGCACACTCCCGGTCGACAGCGATGCTGAGGAATTTTACGACGCTGCCTAAACCGGCCATCCTTTTTTATTAATTTTTACAGTGCCATATTTTGTTACTCTTCATTTTGTTCTATTTATAAGTGGTTAGTTTTGTTAATATTAGTTAAGTTGTAATTTATGATTGTTGCTTTCACTACTATGTTACGATTAAAAATGAATTCTTACAAGTGTGAGACATACAAAAGTTCAAAGGGTGCAATAAAATTGTCTGTAAATGGATATGGCTATACCAAAAACAGACAAATTAATAATAAGTTCTACTGGATTTGTGAATTGAACAAACGAGAGGAATGTAATTCTCGTGCCATCACAACACTTAATAGTGAGTCAAATATTCATTCTGTTTTAAAATTAGGTGATCATAATCATGACTCTCAGCCTTTGAAATTAGCATCGTCGACAATAATTGAAAATATTAAAAGCGAGGCCTTTCAAAACTATGATCGTAAAACTTGTCGTATTATACAAAACTGTAAAAGAAATTATGATCAGTCGGTGCTTACCAATTTACCTTCAACGTCAGCTTTGCGTCAGATTGCATATCGAGAGAGACAAAAGGGAAAACCAGTGTACCTTGAACCTAAAGATATTTATTAAACTATTCATCATGAAAATTTGCAACTAAATAACCACAACTTGGTAATTGCTGATCAAATTTTTTGTGAGCGCAAGAGATTAATAATATTTTCATGCCTGAATTCAATGAAAAATCTAGGTAAATCAAAATTATGGATTATAGACGGAACATTTGCTGTAGCAGGTATATTTCAACAACTTTATGTTATCCATGGAAATATTTTTCATGATAGCAAACAGACGTTTCCGCTTGTATTTGCACTTTGTACTCATAATGATAAAAAAAACATACAATAAATTATTTGAGTTAATTAATGAGTACAGTACTGAACATGCTATTCAACATTCTGTCAAAAATATTATAATGGATTTTGAGATAGCTGCAATCCAGAGTATCAGATCTAATTTTGAAAATATTAAAATAAATGGGTGTTTTTCCACTTAGTCTAAATAATTTACCGCAAAATACAAGGGGCAGGTAAATCTATATTATATGGTACAAATATTAACTTTTCAATTGAAATGAAATGTCTACTGGCATTGGCGTTTTTGGAACCCAGTGAAATTCCGCAGTACTTTGAAAAATTACTGGAATCAAGTTCCCCTGACGCCGTAGATATAATAACAAATTTTGGCAAAGATTATTTATTGGGTGAAAAAACCCACCCTACAAGATTTCCTCCTTCTTTGTGGAGCATTAAGAATCTTCAAGCAAGTGATTTACCACGAACCCAGAATAGTGCAGAATCCTGGCACCACCGATTCCACCAGATTATCGATGAACCGAATCTGGGTTTTTACTATATGACAAATGAGCTTCTACATGAGAGTATAAAAGAAAAATAAGAGTATAAAAATACTTAGAAATATAGAAATATTAACAAACGGCGTAACACCACCAAAACGTAAGAAATTTTTATGAGGAAAAGCAACAGAGAATTAACAATATACTGCAGCGGCAAAACGAATATTCAGGGTGTGAATTTTTACGAGCTGTGGCTTCTAATTTAAGCTTAAAAAAACAATGACTTTGTATTTTTTTAATAACTAGTAACTGATTACCACCTGCGCTAAGATAGGTCGACAGCGCCCCGCTTCGCGGGGTTCCTAGATATGGCTGGTTTAAAAAAAATTATCACGAAGGCTAAGGCGGGAGTGAAGTGGAGCGGAGCTCCCGCCTTAACCTTCTAACCTAACCTATCCGAGTCGGGGTACTCTGAGTCGGGGTGTTAACCATGTAACGTCGCTATATGCATTGCGCATACAATGCACTTTTGTATAAAACAGCGTCAGTAGTCCCTGTACCGCGATCGTACATACACGCTAGGCGTTCATTATTGTAACCGTTATATAGTGGGTTCAATAAACACCATTATCCAGTGCGTGACTATTTTATTTATCGCTAGCCTGACCTTTACAGAGACTACTCTACATTGGTGACCCCGAGAACACGCTATCTCTGGTTAGGTTGTGTTGACAAACGTGTGTCGCATATAATTTGTACCGTGAACTTATAAGTGTGACGAACTGTAAAAATGATGAACCCATCACAACCAGCTGTAACCCAACGCCCTCCAGCAGATCCAGACAAATCTCCAACAGCAGTTACGAGTAGCGTCGGACTGGCAGCAATATCGGTCGCCAGCCGGATTGCCGAATTCTGGGTTGATCAACCACAACTATGGTTTGTACAAATAGAAGCCATACTGGCCCCGCAAAAACTAAGCGACGAGAATCGATTCAACCTCGTCGTTAGCAAGTTGGGCAAAGACGTGCTACAACAGGTGAGCGACATACTGCGGGAACCGCCAGACAAAAATAAGTTTGAGACCCTCAAAACGCGTCTTATATCAGTATATGAAGAAAGTGAGACCAAACAGTTTGAAAAGTTACTTAGCCAGATGGAGTTGGGCGAACAAAAGCCTTCCCAGTTGCTGAGGCGTATGCGAGATCTGGCCCGTGGAAAAATATCCGACGAAACACTGTGCTTGCTATGGGTAAGACATCTTCCCACATCACTAAGGGGCGTACTCGCAGTTACCGATACCAAGAACCTCGATAGCCAGGCACTCGTAGCAGACAAAATCATGGAGACCATGCGTCCCATTGATGTCGCTGAAGTATCATCGAAACCTACCACATCTCAAGATCTGGGCGAGCAGATAGCGAAATTAACAGCGCAGTTTGCGGATTTCCAGCGTTCCTTCAGGCCCTGGCGCGAAACCAGGCGCAGATACAACCGAAACCCCTCAAGGTCACGCCTACAGTCACGCGAAGCTTCGCCGCGACCACGTATATACAACAATGATCGTAGCGGCCTATGCTATTACCACCAAAAATTCAAGGAACGTGCACACAAATGCACTCAGCCATGCTCTTGGGAGAACCAGGAAAACTGATTCCGGTGCAGGCCAAAGTGGAGGTCTGCACCATTCAAGAAAACTACCGGCTCAACGTTACAGATATGAGAAGTGGCCTACACTTCTTAGTGGACACTGGTGCCAATGTTTCCGTGATTCCTCGGCCAAATAAGCTCAGCGGTGAGTGTTCAGAATATAAACTTTACGCTGCTAATGGCAGCCAAATTAAAACATTTGGTGTCACGTCTTTAGTGTTAGATTTTAATTTACGACGAGCGTTTCGTTGGAACTTTATTATAGCAGACATAAAACAACCCATACTAGGGGCAGATTTTTTAGTACACTACAATTTATTAGTTGACCTTCAAGCGCGTAAGCTTATAGATAAAGTTACTAATTTGAGCGTAATTGCTTCAATAGTGACTTATAACCAAAATAATACAATTAGGACTTTAGATAACAACCATCCAATGTACGAATTTTTTTCTCAATTCCCTGATATTACTAAACCTGCTTTTTACAAAGAGAGTGCCAAACACTCAGTTTATCATCACATAGAGACCGAAGGTCCACCCGTACACGCACGAGCACGTCGATTACCGCCTGACAGGTATAAGAAGGTCAAGGCCGAATTCCAGATGATGCAGGAAATGGGTATCTGCCGGCCATCCAAGTCTCCCTGGGCGAGCCCTCTGCATGTGGTCGTCAAGAAGAATGGTGAATTACGACCATGCGGCGATTACAGACGCCTCAACGCCGTAACCAAACCCGACCGATACCCTATTCCTCGACTGCAGGATTTTACCTATGCATTAGGAGGTAAGTCGATATTTTCTAAAATAGATATTCGTCGGGCGTACTTCGCTATACCTGTACATCAAAATGACATAGAGAAAACAGCTATAATTACGCCATTTGGTTTGTTTGAGTTCTGTCGAATGACGTTTGGATTACGTAACGCCGCCCAGACGTTCCAAAGATTTATGAATCATACAGTACTACAAGGGATTGATACTCTGCAGACCCTTGATGACGATAGCAATAACACACAATCCTCGTGTCTCTTTAGTTATTTAGATGACGTCATCATCGCGAGTACATGCCCTAGGCTACATCGAGCTCATTTACATAAAATATGCGAAAGACTTCAGGAGTATGGCATAACAATAAATATTGACAAATGTTCATTCGAGCAGTCCACACTTCATTTTCTGGGCTACGAAGTTTCGACGAAAGGTTTGCGACCTCTAGACGAAAAAGTAGCAGCTATCATAAATTTCCCAAAACCAGAAAACATAGAACAACTAAGACGATTCTTAGGAATGCTAAATTTTTACCGTTCCCATATACCTAATGCCGTAAAACATCAATCTGTTTTAAATTCTTATATACATAATTCTAAAAAGAATGACAAAACACGCATAGAATGGTCAGCTAATGCAGACGCAGCATTTTTACTGTGTAAACAAGATCTCCAACAAGCGGTCACGTTATCATATCCGTGCGACAATTCGCCTTATTCGCTTATGACTGACGCATCAAATACATGCATCGGTGCAGTGTTACAACAATACGTGAATAATACGTGGAAACCGCTTGGCTATTATTCTAAGGCCCTTAATGATACACAACAAAATTACTCTACTTACGACAGGGAACTACTAGCAATTTATTTAGCAATAAAACACTTTCGCAGTTTAATCGAAGGTCGTAATTTAATTATTTACACGGACCATAAAGCTTTGACGTACGCATTCGACAATTTAGGTACCGAAAAAGATTCTCCACGCAAAATAAGGCATCTAAGCTTCATTAGCGAATTTAGCACGGACATCCGACATGTAACCGGAAACGAGAACATCGTTGCAGACACGTTATCTAGGGTTTCAACGATTGACTGCCCTTCAACTATCGATTTTCATGAACTTTATAAATCACAAACTACTGACGAGTATTTAATGAACAACAATAACCAACATCCGAACATAAGTATAAAAAAAATAATTTTGCCTACATACGATACACCGGTGTACTGCGAAACATCATTATCGCGCGCTAGACCTTATCTCCCAGAGTCATTTCGGAGAATTGCATTCGAGAATATACACAATCTAAGTCATCCCAGTGTAAGAACAACACGTAGATTGATTCGAGACAGATATTTTTGGCCAAGTATGAACAAAGATATCGGTTTATGGTCTAGAACTTGCATTGCATGTCAAAAGTCGAAAATTAATAGACACACCGTTTCCGATTTACAACAATTTCAGGCATGTGATAGGTTCGAACAAGTCCATGTCGACATAATCGGCCCTTTGCCGACGTCGGCTGATGGTTTCAGATACTGCCTAACACTTATAGATAGACGCACAAGATGGCCAGAAGCGTTACCCACCAAAGATATCACCGCGGAAACAGTAGCCAAACATGTCTACAACGATTGGATTTCGCGTTTTGGATGTCCGGTTAAATTGACCAGTGACCAGGGCCGACAGTTTGAAAGTGACCTGTTTGCTGAGCTGATGAGGGTCATGGGAATAAATAAAATAAGAACAACCGCTTACCACCCTCAAAGTAACGGCATTGTTGAGAGGTGGCATCGTTCATTAAAGCAAGCCTTAACTGCACGACTTATTGCTTCCTCATCATGGGTCACAGAGCTTCCCACCGTCTTATTGGGCTTAAGAACAGCAATGCGTAACGACAACGGAGTGTGTGCCGCGCAAATGATGTACGGACAAACTTTGAGATTGCCAGGTGATTTTTACGATCCCCCTAAAGATATTACGTCTGACAATATTTACATAAACAAGTTACGAGAAAGTATTAAACATTTTAGACCAATATCAAACAAACACCAGCATCCTAAAAGTTTATTCGTACATCCAGATCTTCAATCTTGTACTCATGTTTTCATTCGGAACGACTTCGTACAGAAGCCTTTACAGCCACCATACGACGGTCCGTTCCAAGTGCTCGAACGAGGTAACAAGGTTTACTTAATACAACGAAATGAAAAAAAAATTCGAGTGTCTATAGACAGACTCAAACCAGCTTATGTTATTAACGATAGTACTTATTACAACAACTGCGCTAACAGTCCTACACAATCGGCCAACTCAGCAAATTCAGACCTGCCGGTCACGATAAATACGCAACATACCACTAAGAGTGGCCGTGTTGTCAGACAGCCCGTAAGGTTCAGACTAAACTAGACCGTAATCTTAAGCACATAAAGTTCATAATGTTTTAGTTTTTTAAGGTTGTATTAGCTTGTAATCCTATTCTGCCTGGCAGTTTTGTAACTGAACCCAAGATTCTTAATCGTAGGGCCAGGCAGACAATTTATTTATAATTTTATTATTGTGAACGTGTAACTTTTCAATGAGTCGTAATTGTATTGAATTTCAATGTATTATACATTTCAACTTAAATATGTATTAATTAAATAAACAAACAGAAATGCTTACATACTTACCTACTGTAATATTAGTGTAAAAATATTTTATTAAGATGACATTATTATTGCAACACAATTCATAACTTACGTATTTGTGCATTCGAATATAGATTATGTCGCAATAATGTAAATGGGGGCATACTTACGTATACAGAAAATGTTATTATGTGAGAAACACAATGCATGCAACTCAATTTTTTCTTTATAACCGTATTCGATAGCAAGACGTACCTACTAACGCAGCTCTATAAATATTTACTTTTATTTGAATATAGTAGAGTAGTATAATAAAAGTATTATACAAAATGGGCGCAGCTTTTAACAAAGAGCAAGTTATAGTCATCCAAAAGGGTCAAGAAGAAATGAGTAACAAACTCGACCAGTTTAGTATAATGTTGATAGCCATCATGTGTTTGTTATCACTCGGCGCGATGTTCACGATATCACGTCGCTGTCGTAACGGTGTGAGGAGCTGGCTGCGCAAACAGGTGACGGTGGCGGTCAACGTGCCAACACACACGCCCACCACTGTTGGGAACGCCAATATACAACATCAGGCACCCCACGTCGTCGCTGGAAGCTACGCATAATAGTTTTAGGAATGGTAATAATAAATATAATCGGTGCGTATTATACTCGTAGTACAGTCGAAATAAATTAAACAAAACGATTGTGTTTCTCAGATATTTTTTATTTTTTTATATTGTTCGAGATAGAATGATTAAGTAAATACCTCATGTTTTCTATTTTTGTGTAACTTTTGTGTTAAATTAATATTATATAATTTTTTTTTTAAAAAGGGGGAATGATGTAACGTCGCTATATGCATTGCGCATACAATGCACTTTTGTATAAAACAGACTACTGAACGTCAGTAGTCCCTGTACCGCGATCGTACATACACGCTAGGCGTTCATTATTGTAACCGTTATATAGTGGGTTCAATAAACACCATTATCCAGTGCGTGACTATTTTATTTATCGCTAGCCTGACCTTTACAGAGACTACTCTACAACCATAATGACGTTTTTTATATATATTAAACGTTAGACCTAATGATTTTCGAATAAATAAACAACATACATATTAAATGTTAGACCAAATGATTTTCGATTACATAAACGTTATATCAAACATCGTTATACTAACTAAGTTTTAGAATAAATAAATGTTATATGTAAGGAAATTATATCAACAGTTGGTATATCTCACGTTGATTATATCTTATAAACGATAATAAAATGAAATTAGACCAAATGAGTTTATACGTTATAAGACGAACCCCACTTCACTCGCCGGCCGCGCTATGAAAAACCTCAAATATTTTTAACACTGATGACTTACCACAGACAAAAAAAAATACGTTTTGTTTCACAAAGAATCAGTTCTTATGATACAATTTATTTTACTATAATGTAATGATTAGGTGAACTGTAAAAAAATAACAAACTTTAGAAGCTATTAATGGCTTCGTATGCGGTAAGGGGTTAATATTATTCTAAAATAAATTAAGTTTATAAGTAATTCTGTTATAATCTGTACCCACTTACCCTAATTTAATCCTTCAATACTTGGTTTAGTGCAATACATACTTCGGGCACAATTTTGGATATAATCCAACTAGAAACTTTGAACAAAAGATGTAGACTTTCAAAGCTGTCTCCACTAGCTAAATATCTCCTAAACAGGGCCAGCATTTGTATTTGACTTAGCTTAGCGTTTAAAAAGAACGACAACAACAATATGTTTTTGATTTTTATATTACGATAATATTGTAAAGTAATTGCTAGGCAAATTTTGGCGGGTATTGCTTCTCTTTTAGGTGTATTCTTCTTGGTTATGGATTGGAGCAATTTTTGACAATAAATATTCAAAGTCTGTCATAGACATTCTTGTATGTTGTCAAATTGGCCAGAGGCTTCCACCACTAGCTCAGCTAATTGATTTTCCATGGTGTTTTACTACGAAATTGAAATATAAATATATACAATTACTAATAATATATATATTTACAGACACATTAACTTACCGTGTTTGTTCTTAAGTTTTACATATATATCTACCTGTTTCTATTGCGGTGCATAATAACCATCCACCATCGTTTTCTTCGCCATGTGTTAAGAATTTTCTTTTTGTGGTAAATTTGTAAAAAATTATAATAGCTCACAGCACAAAGACAAACAGCAGCAGCAATTTCTACGTCCATTACTGCGGGAATCTTCAGTACGAATGAAAAACGAGTATGTACAGGTATGCTCTCGTTGAGAGCCTCATCGCCCGAGGCTCTCGGCGAGACGTTCTCGACGAGTGTGTACAGCCGCCATGAGAGTAAAATACCATACTGCATTGTGTATTTCTTTCGCAACGCGCCTACTGGCCGGCCGAGCGAGCAAAATAGCTGGTTCCCGACCAGCCATCTCGCTCGCTCGGCCGAGTAAGCGAGAGTGGGAGACACGAATAAATACGAACGCGCACGTGCCGTAGTAAAACCCATAACAAAACAGCGTAACAGTATTGGCCTACGTGTAATTTAATACGTAAGGTTGTGACCATAGAGAATATAGTAGGTTGATCCCTGTTCGTAAATAATCTCGACGGCTTGGGATTCCAGGAACCGAGTGTCACTAAAATATTTCATAATTCAAATTGTTTGTTTTAGTTCGTTGCTTCCGTTGCTTCGTTGATTTAATATTGATGAGTAAACAAAAGTACTTGTTACTTAACTCTGAGCTACTTTTTTGTAAAAATTAACGTTTATTTGTTATTTAGGTGTATATAATATGTAAATATAATTAGTGTGGATTGCGTTAGTCTAATTTTTTATGAAAGTGAAAATAAGTGTACTTAAATAAAGTAAGTGTATATAAAAAACTTGTGAAAAATGTCTTGATGTAATTCTAGTGCTTTGTGGGAGTTCTTTCAAAAACGTAATAATGAAAAAAGAAACTAAATGCAACAGTTGTGGTGAACTTTATAGCTTTAAAACTTCAACTGCAAATTTGAAAACGCATTTGAAGCGTAAGCACCCTAATGCGTATACAACCATTTATACCGGGCAATCAAAGAAGCCAGAACAAAGTCGTGGACAGAAACACCCAGGCGATGTCCAACCTCAGCCCTCGCCGTTTAGCTCTGAATGCTCTGATGCTGCGTCGGCTTCTACATCCACTGCTACAACTATCATACCCATATACCGCCCTACGCAACAGCGCATTGATAGCTACGGCATAGGCAAAAAAGTTACGCTAATTAAAAAAAGGCAAATTGATAACGAACTTGCCGATTTATTTATAGATAGCTGTCACCCTTTCTCTATAGTAGAGAAACGAGCATTTAAAAAATTTGCCCGTCACATGCCTGGGTATGAGCTACCATCTCGGAAAACTGTATCTAATGTACTCATCCCTACATTATACGACCAGACAGTTAAACATATGATGTCGTTTATTTCTTCTTTTTTTTGTGGACGTCTCGAATCAATAATGCCTATATTGCTGTAACGGGGCACTATTTAACAAAGGATCTTGTTCTGAAGACCTTTTTACTGAAATGTGCAGAGTTTCAAGATACGCACAGCAGTGCAAATATTCAAGCTGCATTGCACGAAACGACCAACGAGTGGAATGTAACGAATAAAATAAATTTTATCGTGAGTGACAACTAACGTTAAAAAAGCCATATCGGGTATAGGGTGGAAGCATTATGGATGCTTTGGCCATACACTAAATTTAATTGTGCAAGATGCCCTGCACTTAGTCGTTACTTCTTTGGACAAAGTTAAAACAATTGTCCGTCATTTCAAGTCTAGTACAGCAGCGCTAGAAAAATTATTAAAAGCGCAGGCACAGGAAAAACCGGACGTAACACCAAAAAGTTTGGTCCAGGAAGTACCAACCAGGTGGAACTTAACGTTGGCTATGTTACAATGATTTGTTGAAAATAATTATACTCAAATATTGCTAATATTAATTCATGTCAAAAAAAACACTGTAATTACGATAATATATACAACAGAAAATTATATTTAGATTAGCGCCATACCGAGTATTTTTAAATGGCGATTTTATCCTTTTCCTTACATTATTACCAAAAATATTACTTTAACGCAAGAAAACACTCGTCAGGCATTAATTTGATATATACACACGAGAAGAAATCAATAAAATAAAATACTTACGGCATATTTTATCACCTCCTTTAGCGTCACTTCATTCACTTATGTTCAACTAACAAAATTTCGATATTTTTCGTCCGCGAGGTTGGTAGTATGTGTACAAATCTATGAGAAATGTAGTTGTCTTTTGTTTAAATACGTAAAAATTTAAACAAAAGACAACTCTGTGCATTTGTAATAGACTATATTCAATCAAAATAACTTTGTCGCTCTGCAACCAGAGTTGCACAAAGCAAAATTAAGGATTTTATTTTTGCAACTACGGTTGCACGAAGCAACTGAGCGGTTAGGTGGTAATGCTGCTGGTCAAGTTCTACCGTCCATGGTTATTTTTAAGTATTTAAGAATAACAAGAGAATTAAGTTTGTCTATTCCTGTAACTTGGGGTATTGGACGGTCTGACAATGTTTGGATGACGATGGAGACATTTTATGAATATATCTGCAATATATTTGATAAATGGTTGGATGACAATGGTATTCAAAAACCAGTCATACTTTTTATGGATGGGCACACATCACACACATGTCATTCCACGTGAGCAAGTTTTGTTCGGAAAATGGGATAATCCTAATTGTTCTCTTTCCTAATGCCACTCATCTCTTACAGCCCATGGATGTAGCTATTTTCAGAAACTTAAAGGGCGCCTGGAAAACTGCTGTGCAGTCTTGGCGTTTAGAACACATTGATTCCCCCATTTTGAGAAAAGTTCATTTTTGTCCTTTGCTAAAGAAAGTACTTAAAGACACATTATCATCTGAGATGTTTCAAAACGGGTTTCGTAAGTGTGGTCTCTCACCCTGGAATCCTGATGAAGTGTGCTGTGCATCAGAACAACCAACAGATAAATTCATGGCATTACAAAAAATGGCGAAAATTAAAGAACTAGGAATGGGCCTTAAATTCATGGACAAATATATTGCTTCAGAAAAAATTGACAAAAATATTGGATTGTTTCAATTTTATAAAAAGATTGAAGACATACTAACAAAAACTAAAGACGTTTTACCACCAACTGAAAATCTCTCTACCTTGAATAATTCTAAATCAGAACAAGGCAGTACAACTCAAATATTACCACCGCTTAATACAGTCCCGAGTAGCGATCCATTGACAATGCCATCCACATCACAAGCTACAACTTTGGATTTTCCGTTTTAATATTTACCCCTAAAACTCACTGCAAAGAAGTCCAAGAAAGCACTACTCAAAATCTCGAAGGCACAATAAACACAGGATCATTGATAGAACCACCTATATCAAGTCATTATAGGCCACAAGAAAGTTGTTCAAAGAATTCAGATAATATGGTAATACCTAGTCCATTTAAAGGAGCATTGTTTGGGCCAACTCCTAAACAAAACCCAAAAGGAAGAAGCAAAGAAAAAGTGCCATCTGTTGTATCATCTTTGGAATGGCAAAGATACCATGAAAACAAAGAGAATAAAAAGACTGAATTAGAGGATGAGAAAAAAAGAAGAGCTGAGCAAAGGAAAATAAAGAAAGAAGAGACTGAAAAAGCAGGTAAACTTAAGACTGATAAGAAGTTATTACAGAAAAATAAAAATATTATAAAAACAAACTTAAAAAGACTGACCATAATAGCTCAACTACCGAAGAAGAATGGGTAGAATCTGGAGACAGCGCGAATGATATATCTGATGAAGTCACTGATGAGGAAAACGAAGAAGAAAGAAATGAGGAAGAGAGTAGAATTAAGCAAGGTGACTATGTTATCGTTAAGTTTCCTGGCAAAAAGAGATATTACAAATATGTTAGTATTGTCCAAAAAGTAACTAAAACAGAAATTGAAGTTATGGCAATGGTAGAGCATGTGATGAGTCTAAAACAGTATTCAAAGAAAATTATAGGGATATCAGTGCTATAACTGAATCTCAAATAATTAAAGTCCTTGATGTACCAAATATGATTATAACTGGTGATAGAATTAAGTACAAATTTGATAGTGCCTTAGAGGTTGATGGATAAGTAATTATTATCTAAGTTAATTAAGTATATCAAGCACACTGATGACATAATATTGTCTTCTGTTTACGCGAATATTATTCATTGAAATTAAACTACTATATACGGATTTTATCGCGTTGTTTATTTATGATGACCTTAAAACTCCAACTGCATTAATTAAATGTTATGTCAACTATTAGTGCATTTGACTGTCTACTTATGGTGATTTTCTTTTTTTTGTGATGTTATCTATTAGTACTTAAGACAATATAAAAAAATAATTATAATAATTTTAATTTTTTCATTTTAAATAAGTTTTATTACTTAAGATAATTTTCTAAGATACACTGCATTCATATAAAAAAGCTGTGATTGTTTTGTATGATAAATAAATAATTATTTTCATATAAACATAGTGTTTTCATTAAAATGTCGAGCATTAGTGACTTTACCTTATATTAATTAAATTTAATAAATGTATTCATTTGTTACAACTGTATGTTTTAAATAAACTATTATTATTATTCATGTTTAATATAGCCACTGTGCTTTGCACTATAATGTAAGTAATTCTATTTCAATTGATTTAAGAAAAATCATTTGACACTTTGGATTATAAGTTGCGGATGTCGAATATAATAATAAGAGGAAGATCGCTAGAAGTTGTTTCATCACCAGACATTTTTCTTGCTCCTATTACTTCTAGATCCACCCATAACTAAGTGCAATACACACCTGACGACACTATTTAACCATTTTAAATTGTAAAGCTGCCCAAACAGAATTTGTAAATCCATTTATTTACAAATGTGCATTGTAGTTTTGTTACTTTAATCATATTTTAAATTAAATGTTAATCCTAAATAGATAAACCTCTGCTTGCTGAATCTGCAGGATTCTCTTTAGTCGGCACATAATGCCAAACATCTGATGATAATACTTTTGTAATTTTCTTAACTCTATTTGATACAAAAGGCTTCCATTTATCTGGGTTGCCTTGTATCCAGCTAAGAGCGACCTTCGAGTCACTCCAAGCATAGATTTTATGATCTATGCTGCTTCCTATGCTAGTTAAAATTTTTGAGAAAAGTTTTGATAATAATTCCGCTGCGCATAGCTCCAATCTCGGTAGCGACACCGTTTTACTGTTAGGTACTGTTGGATCTCTACTGGCTTGTATATCCTTAATGTGTTCAGGTTACGACTCATGGGATTCTCAAGTGAAACACTGGCTAATAAGTACACAACACGTTTATTCGGTCAACGTTACAAATGCCAGCGAGCGACTGGCGCAACCGCGCTCTCGGCGCGTCGCGTACAATGTTCATATGCTAACGTCAGCTAAACGTGACCCCACATACATCCCCTTCCCAAAAAAATTTTTTTTACAAAAAAATTAAATTAAATTAAATTAAATTTGGTCGACAACACATAGGTTACAAAAAATACAATATTTGGTACAGTATTAAATACAGAGTAGATACCTATTAAAAGTTTGTTTTATTTTTAACCCAATACATAACTTATAACAAAGAATACATATACTAGGTGTAAAACACATTCACGGTTATCTGCAAACAGTCATTTATGCATACTGTACAGTCTGTGGCTGGGTAATAACTGCTGTAGGTTGACCGGCTTTATCGGCCTGGTTCGACATAGTCGCAATTGCAAATTCCTTTCTAGCCCACTTTTTCACTCCATTATGGCATCTTTTATATATCATAAAAATGCCTAAAAACAATATAATACTCAAAAGAATTAACATCACTGTTCCGTATGATTCTAATTTCTTTTCCAATGTCGTTTGACTGGCGTTGTTTGCACCGTTTTGCGCTATAATTACTTCTTCTTGTTTACTGTAACTTTTGCCCATTTTTGCAATATAATAAAACAATAATTGTTATAACTACAGTATCTGCTAATAAAATTTCACAATATTAATTTCTTAACAATGTTTAACTTATTATATACTAATCTATAGCTTACGTAGCACATTTTGTGTAAGGCTTGTTCTATAGTAAAAGGTATTTTACAATGCTATGCTGTGCTACGTTTTATCGTATCTTAGCTCTTACATTCGTAATATATTTATACTATAGCGTAGCTTCGCTTGCACGTAGTATAGCGATGCCTTTTTATATTAAAAATCGCACTGGTTGTCGTATTACGCGACCTGTCCGCGTTGTACGCATGTTCGATTCCTGTGTCGAAATAACTGGATGCTGGGCATTTAGATATGTATCCTTATTATCTAATGTTGTCTTAACACTTATGTCTAAATTATTACTATTGTCTAAACTATTTTCCTGTATGGTATACGCAGGTTTTAATCTATCTATTGATATAAAACCTTTACGGTTGGGGTACTGAATTTCGTATACTTTATTATTTCTATTTAATACACGGTAGGGTCCATCATAAGTAGGATAAAGCGATTTTTTTACCATATCGTTCCTTACAAAAACGTACTCGCAGTCTTTTAAGTCCTTATGTACGAATATCTTACGAGAATCCCTATCAACACGAGATTTAGGTCGTAAGCTATTTATTATATTTCTTAACTTTTCAACATAGGTGTACTCGTTTGTTGACGTTAAACCTGTTTCCCTATAAAAATCGCCTGGTAATCTCAGTGACTGACCGAAAGTTACTTCAGCTGTACTAATTCCGCTGTCACTTCTGCAAGCGGCTCTCAAGCCTAACATTACCGTGGGCAGCTCGTCCACCCAGGATGTATTTCCTGATAATCGACAAGTAATTGCACTTTTCATTGATCGGTGCAATCTTTCGATTTTACCATTACTACACGGATGATAAGGGGTAGTTCTTATCTTATTAATACCTAACATTTTAACTAAACTATTAAATAATTCTGACTCAAATTGTCGTCCCATATCACTAGTTATGTTGTTCGGACATCCATATCTACATATCCAATTCTCATAAAAGTTTCTGGCTACTGTGTCAGCTGTTATGTCTAATAACGGGATAGCCTCAGGCCATCGTGTAAAACGGTCTATTATCGTGAGACAGTATCGGTATCCTTGTTGACTAGCTGGTAATGGGCCGACGATATCTATATGCACATGTGAAAATTTGTATGAATCCGGGAAACACTGTGGACTTGATATAGTATGTCTATTAACTTTAACTTTTTGGCATTGTAAACATGTCTTTACCCAATTGTTTACATCTTGATTCATACCGGGCCAAAAAAATCTTTGCGAAATCATTTTCCTAGATGTGCGTTTTCCTGGATGACTAATATCGTGTACAGAATCAAATGCTAATTTACGGAACCCTTTTGGTAAATACGGTCTTACATTATTTGACGAAATCTCGCAACATATTAAAATATTCGTGTTTGGTAATAATATTGTTTTAAAATGTAGGTTACTGTTCTTATCGTTTCGCAACAATGTAAGCTGAGTATCGTATTCCTGAGCGCGCGCAACTTCTGCGAAATCGACTATAGTGGGGCACTGTATAACTTCTACACGTGAAAGCGCGTCAGCAATTATATTCGCCGAACCTATGACATGTTGTATGTTGCTTGTAAATTCGCTTATGTACAACAACTGCCTAGTTCTTCTAGGAGTTTCTTTGTCCGAACCTATTTTCGAAAAAGCATACGTTAATGGTTTATGGTCCGTATAAATAGTTAACGGACGTCCCTCTACCATGTTCCTAAAATGTACTAACGCCATATAAATGCCTAATAATTCTCTATCGTAAGTACTATATTTCTTTTGAGCTCCCGATAACTTTTTAGAATAATATCCTAAAGGTTTCCACTGATTGCCTACCTTTTGCTGTAACACTCCGCCAATACATGTGTTACTCGCGTCTGTCATGAGCGATAACGGTGCGCCTGAGACCGGATGTGATAACTCGACTGCGTTTTTAAGACTTTGTTTACACTGCTCGAATGCTTTGTCAGCGTCTGCGTTCCATTTAATTTTAGTTTTGTCGCGTCTCTTAGAGTTATGCAAATATTTATTAAGTTCGAGTTGATAGTTGGCTGCGTTTTCTACATGCGATCTATAAAAATTAACCATACCTAGGAATCTCCTTAGCTGTTCAACGGTTTCCGGTTTCGGGTACTCGCTGATAGCTCTCACCTTGTCCTCCAAAGGTTGTATTCCTTCCGGTGTAACCCTGTAACCCAAAAAATCAATTTTTGACTGCCCGAACTCACACTTACTTAGGTTTATAGTCACGCCGTATTCCTGAAAACGTTTAAAGATTTCATTTAAATGCTTTTTACCTATTTCGTCTGTGTTAGACGCTATTATGACGTCATCGATATAGCATGATAAGAATGATTCCTGTCCGTTTTCCTTTATATATTCCAAATCCTTTAACACATGACAACTCATGAACCTTTGAAAGGTCTGAGCTGCGTTCCGTAACCCGAAGCTCATTTTAGTAAATTCATATAGGCCGAATGGACAAATTATAGCTGTTTTAGGTATATCGTCTGGAAAAATAGGTATTAAATGGTACGCTCTATTTATATCAATTTTACTAAAGTATTTCTTACCGAATAATCCAAATGTGAAGTCTTGTAATCGTGGTACAGGGTATCTATCAGGCTTCGTGATGGCGTTTAGTTGCCTGTAATACCCACAGGGTCGGATCCCTCCGTCCTTTTTGTCCACGACGTGCAGCGGGCTGGCCCACGGGCTCATTGATGGTCTGCATATTCCTAATTCTTGCATGTACTTGAACTCTTCTTTGACCTTCTTGTACCTGTCGGGATGTAAAGGCCTAACCCTAGCATGAACAGGTGGACCTGTTGTCTCAATGTGATGAAATATAGAATGCGACGGACCGTTTTTGTAAGACATCGGTAAAGTAATTTCAGAATATTTTTCTAACAAATCCTTATAAGGGTTATCGTACTGAAAACTAGAAATTGATGGTTTGTCACACTTAATGATGGATCCGTATGAACATAAATTAGTTAAAGTATCTACTAACCTCTATTTATGTAAATCTACAACTAACTTAAAAGTCTTTAAAAAGTCAGCTCCCAGGATAGCCTGCTTGACGTCACTTATCACAAATGTCCACTTATATACTCTTCGTAAACCTAAATTTAATTGTAACACTACCGTGCCGTAAGTTTTGATTTCCGTATTATTTGCGGCAAAGAGTTTGTATTCGCACTCGCGACGATTTTTTGCACTCACTTTACTCACGGGGATAACAGAAACGTTTGCACCAGTGTCTACCAAAAATGTTATACCACTTTCCTTGTCAGTGATGCTTAGGCGATGGTTGTCCTTTGACTCAATACAACTCTCCATCGCATCGAATTGTATTTCCTTTAGTTTCCCTGTTTCGCTTCCTGTAGTTTTTCCCAATTGCACGGCGGTTCGCAACGATAAGAGCGTTGCTTAAACCTATAATGATGTCTGCATACCCAATCGGAACTTTCAGGCGTCCTACGTGGCGTTGATCTTGACCTGGAGCATGACCTTGACGATCTTCGGTTCCACTTATTTCTATGTTGAAAATTTCCTCTTCTGATCGCGTTTACTTCTCCACGGAGATGTTTAAGCTCAATTGTCATTTCAGAAATTTGTTGGATAAGGTCTGCTTTAATTGTCGGCGATGACGTAACCGCGGCGACTTCTCCAGTCTGCATATTTTCCACTATTTTATCCGCCATTGTAGCCAAATTTTCTAGCTTAGTGTCCTGACTTACTACGAGTACTGCTCTGACTGATGACGACAAACGTGACATCCATAGTTTCTTTAGAGCCTCGTCTGAAACCTGAGTGTTCCGTGCCAGTTCCTTCATTTTTCTCAGCAACTGCGAAGGTTTTTGTGAGCCTAATTCCATCTCACTGACCAATTTTTGAAATTGCCTTTCAGCACTTTCTTCAAAAACTGTCAATAATCTGTTTTTCAACGTCTCGTATTTCCCTTCTTGGGGTGGTGAGTCTAAGATGTCACTCACCTGTTGAAGTGCGTCCTTGCTCAATTGCGCTACCACCAAATTAAATTTCGTGGAATCGCCTTGCTTCTGTTGCGCAACAATGGCCTCGAATTGTTTAAACCACATGCGTGGTAAGTCTGTCCAAAATTGCGGTATCTTTGATGACAAACTTATCGCTGCCAACTCAGTGACGGTTGTTGGTGTCTGTACCATTTTGGCTGGCTCCATTATTTATTACCCGATGTCACTTCACTTAACGGGGAGTCGCGGTCAAAGTTCACTATGCGTACAGTGTACTACTCGAAAATTCCACGATTGCGTAACCGAGGTCGGAGGTCACCACTGTTGGATCTCTACTGGCTTGTATATCCTTAATGTGTTCAGGTTACGACTCATGGGATTCTCAAGTGAAACACTGGCTAATAAGTACACAACACGTTTATTCGGTCAACGTTACAAATGCCAGCGAGCGACTGGCGCAACCGCGCTCTCGGCGCGTCGCGTACAATGTTCATATGCTAACGTCAGCTAAACGTGACCCCACAGGTACCAATCTTGTTTTTGTAGCATCAACTTTGTAGCATCTACTGATATAGAATATTGGAAACTAAATTCATCCTTGGTAGGGTTCCAACGCAACCCTAAGGTTTTTGATGTGTTTTCCGTTTTAAAAATAAAAGAGGTTTGGGTATATTGGTCAGATGAATTTTTATTTTCCAAAAGCTTTTTCTCGTTCGATGACCACTTTCTCAAGGAAAAGCCGCCACTGCTGAGACACGATAGTAATTCTGCTATGCTGTTTTCTGCTTCGTCTATACAATGTCTATGCTCCCGAAACATAATCGTCCATATAAAAATCCTCTCTTAAGGATTTAGCTGCGTTAGGAAATCTATCCTGTTCATCAGACGCTAATTGCTGAAGCGTCATCATTGCTAAGAATGGGGCCGACTTTGTGCCATAAGTAACCGTAGTTAATTGGTATGATTCAATCGGCTTGTTTGTATGTTCTCGCCAAACGATTTGTTGCAGCTTTTGATCTTCTTCCGAGACAAAAATTTGGCGATACATTTTTTCAATGTCTGCCGTGTACGCGTAACGATATATCCTCCATTTTAACAAAAGTTCTTGCAGGTTTTTTTGCAGATTTGGCCCCTTATACATAAGGTCATTGAGGCTGTACCCAGAGGAGGTCTTAGCGGATGCGTTAAACACGACACGTAGTTTTGTCGTGGAAGAATCTGCTCGTTGTACAGAATGGTGAGGTAAGAAGCATGCCAGCTGTTTACTATTATAAGTAGCTAGTTTCATATGCCCTAATTCGTTATACTCGCTTATAAATTGCTTGTATTGCTGTGCTAGATGTTCTTCCTTACAAAATTTTCTTTCCAAATTCCTGAATTGTGCTATATTCTTTTATAGCTATATTCTTAGACGAACCTAGTTTTTCGCTTGATTGCTGTTTCAACGGTAATCGAACCTCGTAACGACCGTTTGCTAGACGTTTTGTCGTTGAAATGTAATAGTCAACACAGTGTTGTTCTTCGGTCGACATTTCATTTTGTTCCTGAATATCTTCAATCTGCCAGAATTGTTGGATATTTGATATATTATTTAGGACGACATTACAGTGGAATGCTTGTATGCCGCCGCTCAATATCCACCCAAGCTGTGTTTGTTGGGCTAAAGGAGAAGCTGTATTAGAGCTTCTTATCATACCATCTAACATAATAAGAGCGTAAACGTCTGCACCGAGTAATAAGTCTACTGGGCGACTTGTGTAAAATTCGGGATCTGCTAAGTTAATGTGCTCTAAATGTGAATAAAAAGGCTTTGTAAATGACTTATTAGGAAGCTTTTTTATAAGATTATTCATGATTAATACTTCGGTTTGAAATTTGTAGTTAGTAAACATTGATTGGCATGTGATATTGAGCTTGCCCTTACAGTCGCTATCTCTTTCTCCGATACCAAAAATAACTCCACTAAACTGTTCGCGTTTTAAACCTAACTGTTGGGCTGCTTTCTCAGTAATTAATGATACTTGTGAACCTTGGTCGATAAGCGCTCGTAAAACAAGTTGGGTGCTGTCTGCTGATGTCACTCTCACTAATGCCGTAGCTAATAGAATTTCGTTAAATTCTTGCTGAGATGCGTGCACGTTTCCAAAATTGTGAGCTTTATTATCGTTTTGCTGATTCATATTAGATACTTGCTGTTTCCCACCGGTTGTAGGTTTCTGTTTCGCAAAACAATCGTGTAATATGGTATGATGATTTCCAGAACATTTGCGGCATCTCTTTGTAGAATAGCATTTATTTCCATTGTGATTATAAATACAATTTATACAATACTGTAAGTTGTTCACAGTTTCAAGTTTCATTGCAGTCGGCATCTCAAAGAATTTTTCGCAATTATACAAATTATGTTCTTCGAAACAAAGCGGACAATTGCTACCCGACACGTGTAATGACTTTGTCATCGGTTTAGATGGCTTGCTGTTGCTATCGTTAAATTTATTATAATAATGATATTTTCTATTATTAGAAAACGGTGTTGATGTGCTAGCTTGCTGATTAGAAGATTGATGATTTTTTGGAATGATATCTTGTCGCCGACGAGCTGTTTCGAGGCTAGTAAATTTATTTTCCAAAAAATTAAAGAACTCTTGTAGTACTGGTAGTTCCCGAGAGTTTTTCAATGACTCTATATATTCGGAATACGACTCACTATCTAACTTCTGCGACAAGATATGCACTAGTAGAGGGTCCCACGTACTAATATCGACGCCGAGATTTTTTATGGCGTGAAGACTTTCTAACGTAATATCGTGCAATTTCTTAATAGCTGAAAAGGATTGTTGCTGAATATTGGGTATATTCAAAAATACGTTTACGTGCGACGTAAAAATAAGTTTCTTATTGTCGAATCGATGGTTTAGAATCTCCCGACAGACGATATAGTTATCGGAGCTGATTGGCAGGTGTTGTATTAAACGCTCAGCTTCGCCTTTTACTTTGCTTTTCAGGAATTGCATTTTTTTGAGCGTTTGACAATGCCGTGTTCTTATGTATCGCCTCGTTAAACAAATCTTTAAATGAGACCCATTGATGATAGTTACCCGTGAACATTGGAATGTCCATTTTGGGTGTTGCTTTTGCGTGATGTGATGTAGACCACATTTTTGAATTAATAGCCTTTTTCATGCTAATGAAAGAATGCTCATGCTTAGAGAAATAAGATTCATACTCCTCGTTTTCTTCGGACTCGCCAATGATTTCCCAGTGAAGGTTATCGATGGCATTCCACCGATTTTGCAAATTTTGAAGTGCATCTTTAAATTCCCATTTATCGACCAATGATTCTAAATTAATATTTTCGATTGCTCGCAAGAATGCTTTAAAATTGACTGACTGCTTATGGAGCATGTCGTCAAGCTTGCTGGATGAACCTCTTGACATATAAGGAATTGGAGGAGCTGGAGTTGTTGCTGCTGCTTTCTGAGTCGAAGGACCGGCTCTACTAATCTGTTCATATGCAGATGGCTTTTTTTTTTTTTTTTAACCTTTTTTTTTTTTTTTTTTTACGTGGGGGAATGCTTGATGCATACCCCTCCGCGGGGGCGGGCGGAGGGGTTATGTCGGACTCGCCGGGGTAAAAGAAAGATGTTAAGAAGAAAATGTACCTCCCGGGATACCGACTAAACCTACCACGGTGTTCCTCGACAAAACCACTATCGACGGGGCCGCGCGAATCACTTTCGCATGCGGTCGCGACCCCGCCGAGGTTACGGCCCGCCGTATGAAACGGCAGGCCACTACACGAAAGACCTACCCTATAGGCACATCTAAAAGAAACTCCCTACTGTCCCCCCTAGAGGGGAATATGCAGATGGCTGCCTCAACTCATCATAACGTTGCTCAATAAGTCCTTTGACCGTCAAATACAATTGCTTTGTACTTTCGTACTCTGAATTAACAAAATATTTATGACTTGTCTTTTCAAAGGGCAGAATATTTTCATGATTAACTTGGAAATCTTGCCAGTATTTCTCAAGGAGCTCAAGTTTACGCTTACAATAATCAAACGTTTTACGACCTACGCTATCCTTTTTAAAATTAACGAGAAGTTTTTTAATGCTCTCTGTAATCTCTGATTGACAAAAATACAGACTCTCCATTTTGCTGCTGTTACTGCCTTTGATAATAATATAAGAAAAAGAACGATCTCACTTGGATTGCAGGCTCGGCGAAGGATGACCTGCACGTTCGTGCTTGCTGCTGAGGTTTGAGCTGTAGGCTCGCTGTTGCTGAATGCGAAGGATGACCTGCACGTTTGTGCTTGCTGCTGAGGATTGAGCTGTAGGCTCGCTGTTGCTGAATGCGAAGGATGACCTGCACGTTCGTGCTTGCTGCTGAGGTTTGAGCTGTAGGCTCGCTGTTGCTGAATGCGAAGGATGACCTGTACGTTCGTGCTTGCTGCTGAGGTTTGAGCTGTAGGCTCGCTGTTGCTGAATGTGTACCTTAAGAAGTACTGCTGGCACTGCCGTCGGTTACACTGAATGTCTAATATCACTGTTTGCTGCTATAAACGCCTTTTTTTTTTATAATGTTCACTGTTAGATAGTTCGCAATAGATAGTTCACTGCTAGTTCGATCGCTGTTCAAATGCTAAAGTTGTCACTTTGCGTTACACCCGATAAAATGAATTAACCGGCCGCGAAGTCCTTTAAGGCTCGAAGGACCAAAAATGTGCGGTACGTTACCTAAATGCTACGCTGGAACTATGCTTAAGGAGATGCTAAATTAAACACTGATTGGAAAATACTCTAAGTTTTATTCCGCTCAAAGAGTACCTAATCTATGCTATGCTAAATGATAATGAATGATAGGGAATCGCTAATAATGAATGCACCCGGTTTGCTGTCCGATTTCGCACTGACGGCGCTGCGCACTCGGCGTGGCCGTATTAGGTTGCTAGATCAGCAATTCGTGTTCGATGCAAGTATTGCCTCGAACACATGTCCTGTACACCGAGCCCGAAAATCGATATATGTATTATATATTGTTTTTTATGATCAAATATTTCAATAACTAATAACAATTTTGTTTGCTGTATACAATTAAGTAATAATTGGGGATTAAATTATTAAGTTGTATCACTAAAACACAGAAAAGTAGTGATTTAATATGTTTATTTTGTATTTTTCTGTGAACCGACAAAAAACTGTTTTGTCGAGTATAGACGACGTTGGCGCACAGGGCACGCTTTCGCATGTCGAGTATAGACGACGTTGGCGTTCAAAAGGTTAAATAAATTGGTCATGATTGAAGCGTCTGATGTAGTTGCTTTGTAAGGGCCAAAACAATCAACAATATAACCATCACTGGCAACAATCAAAAAAGGTTTTAGGAGATTCCTATATTTGTGCAGTGAATATGAATCTTTTTGAAACATATAAGTAGAGTTTTTATTTATATAAATATATGTGCCATCACATATTACTATGGCATTATTTTCATTGCCAAGTAGCCCATTTGGTAAGGTTAAATTATGCTCCAATAACTCATCATGAGTTAAGTGCCCGATTCCCAGATTTCAAAATCTTTACATAAAATCTCCCTCACACTGTCCATTAACCCATTGAGTGCCGACTACGTAATATTACGTAAGGTAGGTTAACAGGAGAGGCCAACTACGTGTTAGTACGTAGATGTTCTTTGTTGGTTGTAGGGTGATCTATACTGTTTGGCCTCCTGCAACGTTCGTTTTTATACTACTTGGCACCTCAAATAAAACACAATATACAAAAATAGTAACTTTATTGTTTCTAAAGATCTAAATCTAATACACTTTGGTATCATGAATTACACAGTCTACTCTTGAGATCAATATACTTCTAAGTAATTATTATAACAAAAACAGTAATATTTCTTACTAAATCAACACTAAAAAACATAAAAATAAACTTCTATACAACGATTAAAAAAAAATTAAGCGAATTTAGGATCTGTGTGGTAAATTTTAAAACAATTGTTTACACACAGAGCCGGCTTTTCAGGACAAGTAGCACATACAAAAGATGATTCCTTCCGTATTTTATTTTTAGTGCAAACACGACAAGGTTTAGCCGGAACGGCTTTTTTAGCCGTGGGTGGAAGCTTTTCTAAATAATGAAAATTATCTAGTGGTACACGAGTTTTAGCAGATAATTGACTAGTTGAAGCCGGGGATAGAATTGATTGGGGTTCTTGTGATGGTCCTGCTTGTGTCGAATGCGACCCAGTTGCTATGGTGGGATCATTATTATTCATTGCTAACAGATGTCTTATAAAACCTTCACGAAATTGCAGCAGTCGCATTTTAGAAGTTCTATCTTGAAGACGAAGTATTCGGTGTGCATTTTGAATGTACACTTCAAAGATGTGTAGCCCTAGCTTCTTGTGCCATCTAAGAGTTTTTCTGAGGCATGAATAATATGAGACCATCTGGTCGCCTCGGTCTACACCTGACATGCCCAAGTTATAATTGGCGACAATGTTCGGCTTCAGTGAGATTCTACCATTCTTATTCCTAACTCTCACCAACTGAAGATTATGCTTGTTCGAAATTACCAGTACATCTCGTTTATCTTTCCATTTACAAACAGTAATATCATTGCATACTTTAGCAGCTAGCTCTCCACGCTTTAACTTAGCGTTTGTAACGTCTACAGGCAAGTTTTTTCGATTCTTTCGAAGTGTACCACATATGTATGTTTTCCTTTGGGTAAGACGTCTCGTCAAATCAGGTGAATTGTAAAAATTGTCAGCGTAGATTACGTGACCTTTATCTAAATAGCCTTCCATTAGATCTAATACAACTTCCGTGCTATGTAAAGTTCCAGGTGGAGGCTTCTCACTTTTTCCTCTATAAACACGAATTTTCATGACTATACCTGACGATTCACATAATTCATACAGTTTTATTCCATATTTGTGCTTCTTATTTTTTATGTACTGTCGGAAAATCAATCTTCCTCTCCACAAAACCATTGACTCATCGATACTTAGGTCAGCTTTAGGATAATAGAGATCAATCATTATGTTGTTGAACCGTTCTAATATAGGTTGTATTTTATGCAGTCTGGATGTAGCCGAGGAGTCGTCTTCGGAAAAATGAAAATTACGTAACAATAATTGAAAGCGGTTTCTGCTCATCAAAGTCCTAAACAGCGGCATGTTGTACAATGGATCCAATCGCCAGTAATGACTTATAGAGGGTAATTGCACCAATCCCATATAAAGCAACATACTAATAAACTTGCGCATTTCTTCAATATTTGTATCCTTCCAATATCTAAAGCGGGCATGCTTTTGTAAGGGACCGGCTGTGCGACGTGCGTAATTATTTGTAGCTTGCACCAAAGAAAGCAGAAAATCGTTTGAAAAAAATATATCAGCTAAAGCAGCGGGGGTAGGTCTGAAGTCAATCTTTATTCCCGACTCACCCGTAAATGCAAATTGTTGGGGTCTTGCAGAACCTATATTCCACTGAAACTCTGGATCACATGACGATGCTTCTGTGAGCGTTGCGGGTGGCGGCTGCGATTCATTGTCAGATGTCGATGTTTCATAAGACGAACTACTACTCCGCGCTTCTCTCTCTGGAACGTAATTATTATCTGATCCGGAAGAGAAGTCCTCATCGTCTGTCGATTCTGGTTCCATCAGAATTCCAGGTATTTCATTCACATTCAACTGTCGTAACAATCTGGGATTTCGGTTACCGCGTAAAATACGACGCGATCGGCGTCCGCGCTCCATATTGCAATAACTACCTACACCTATCTAGCGACAGTCTCTCAGCGCGTGCGGCGCGACACTGAATGCGCACACAGGTAATAAATGTACTATTGATGCAAAAATAAGTGGGGAGAACACGTGATTGCCATTTATACATGTTAAAACGAGATAGACAATAGTCTGTGTTTTATTAGGGAGCTAAGGTACGTAATTTTGCGTATACGTATTATTGCGTAGGTAGGCACTACTAACATTTATTTTTCTATCTGTGCCTATCTACGTAATACTGCGTATACGCAATATTATGTATTCTGGCATCCTACTATATCCTTATATACGTGATGCCAACTACGAATAATTACGTAGTAGACCATTTGTATGGTGGCCACCAGGTTTGGTCTGACGCTTACCTTCGGCATTCAATGGGTTAAGGCTTCCAAAGTGCGACGTGGTACTTGCACTAATGTTGCAATTCTCTCGTCTGAATCTCCAGTTAAGCATAGAAGTGCTGCAAGGCCTAAACTTCCTTTACATAACTCTGCAATCCTTGGTACTTCACCAAGTAAAACATTGAATTTCTCCTTAGACAATCCAAGCCAGTATTGAAATAACCTCTCATCCATATTTTCAACATCTTCGAAGTCAAGGGTGGGACTAAATGTATTTACAAATGAAAATACATGCTGTATTTGTTCAACATTAAACATCTCAATACTGTTCGCCGAGTCAAACATTGAGTCCCATGAATTATTAGCCTAATGTTCACTATACACACGAGCTAATTTCGGCAAATAGTAATTATGGTTATGTAGCACAGTGGCCCGCAGTTTGTCCGATATGTTATGTAGAGTGCTACTGCTGCAATTTGGAAATACACAGTGGTGAGTGGAATTGGCTGCTCGTCTATAATCTGGCAAGATTATTTAACTTTGTGCCTCCATTGTTGGTGGGGACTCACATGGAAGTATTATATCCGATGGAGGCACAGGTTGCACATTATCAATTGGCACTTCTACTTGAGCTACTTCATTTAATCTGTTTTGATCATAACGACTCATTCGTATAACCTCCCTTTTAATGTGTAGCCAGCAAGCATGACATACACGATCATATGAAGAGATCTGGAAATCATCATCATAGATATAACCAATGTGCTCTATATTTGTATATTCTTAACTTTTAAGTACAATAACTGATATTTATATAAAAACTTTTAGTATAACTATTCAATCTAGTATGTAATAAGTTATAGCATATTTTTTATTATTTCATTATTAATGATGTATTATGAACTTAGTAGCTATCTGTTAGAGTAATCAAATGATGGAATAATATACCCTACCGGCCAAAAGTTTGAGACCACAAGTTAAAATATTGTTTCACAATAAAATTTGTTAAAAATACATATGATAAACAATTAATTTGCACACCTGCATATACAATGGATATTTTACTATTTTTCGAAGTCATTATTTCTATTTATTTTTATGTAATCATCGTACAAAGGTCTTTTGTCTAGAAACATCAATGGGCGCCGCGTGCGGACCGCGCGCTAAAGTCATTGTAATATTATTGTTACCTGACTATTATTCATTATTTGGGCTTTGTTTTGTGTTAACAGAATTTTAGGAAATTTTAACTTCCTAAAACACTGTGAACACCTGAGTTTCCATGGAGTAAATATTTCTTAATCTTGGTTAGTCCGAGCTCGTCGTTCTTACAGTGAAGACATCTCATTATGGGAAAAGTACGCCAAATTAGCGGTGAAACTCGTGCTGTCATCATTGCTTTACACAACGAAAGCAAATCTGAACGTGCGATTGCTACTCAGCTCAAGTTGTCGAAGACTTGTGTTCATAACCCAATAACCCGATACAAAGAGACTGGCAATAATCAAGATCGTTCGCGGTCGGGAAGGCCGAGAGCTACCACTTCTAGCGAGGATAAGTTCATCGTGGTAACAAGCAAGCGGAATAGACGCCTGACAGCACCAGAAATCCGCGCTGAAGTGAACAAATCCCGGTCTACACCTGTGTCATTGACCACAGTGAAAAGAAGACTAAGAGACGCTAAGTTATTTGGTCGCGTAGCAGTGCGAAAACCTCTCTTAAGGCCACAAAACAAAAAGAAGAGAATGCAGTGGGCCCTTACCCATCGAGACTGGAGTGAAGAAGACTTCAAAAGAGTTCTTTGGACAGATGAGTCCAAATTTGAAGTGTTTGGGAGCAAAAGACGTGTTTTTGTTCGGCGGAGTGCCGAGGAAAAGATGATGCCAGACTGTGTCCTGCCCACAGTGAAGCATGGCGGTGGTTCCGTTATGGTTTGGGGTTGTTTCTCGAGCCGTGGAACTGGAGATTTGGTACGAGTCAAAGGAATTATGAAAAAGGAGCAGTACAAAGCCATATTGGAGTGTAATGCTGTACCATCGGGACTTCGGCTAGTTGGAGATGGCTTTATTTTCCAACAAGACAACGACCCTAAACACAGCTCCAAATTATGCCGGGGTTATTTAGATACAAAAGAAGCAGAAGGGGTGTTAAAAAACATGGTGTGGCCCGCTCAGAGCCCCGACCTTAACCCTATAGAACTTTTGTGGGAAGAGCTGGACAGAAACGTGGGCAGTTGTTGTCCCAGCTCACAAGAAGATTTGTGGAGAGCATTGCAAGAAAGCTGGAACAATATTTCACAAGAAACAATCGACAAATTGATTGCCCGCATGCCAAGACTTGTCAACAAAGTGATTCAATGCAAGGGAGGGTTTTTTGATGAAAAAGCTGTTTAGCTTGTCAACATATATTTTAAGTTAAATTGTCGAAATATTTAATATTATTTATTTATATTTAATTGCATTTGCCATACTTAATAAATATCACAATAAATCCTTTCATGTTTAGCTTTTTATTTTGAGTTTTACATCCATTTGCAACTTTGATGTAGGTGGTCTCAAACTTTTGACCGGCAGTGTACATTAAATTAACAGCTTTTAAGTGCTAAGCCATAAACATTTTTGTAGGGATCATAACCCACATTTACTAAACTCATTGGTAAATGTGGGTTATGATGTCAAAATTATAGTTAAGTATACAAACCTCTTGTGGTGCTTTTCTGCTCTCTATAATATTAATTATAGATTGCTGCATTTCAGTAGGATTTTCTTTGTATATTTTGTCACTTGTTCTATGTAGTGTTGAACAGCCACATAACAGGCATACATTTGTATGGCCTCTTGTACTAGGTCCTGCTTCTTCACCACCAGAAACGTCTCTGTTCAAATTATGATTGACTGCAGCAATCGCAAGATCTATACACGCCTCACAAACATAGTTATCGTCCAAGGCCTAAAAACAATATTGTGTGTGGCGACTATCCGCCACAATTATGCCTCTGGACCCCCGCCTTACAATTCGGAGTAAACCGCTCCGCTTATGGTTATTGGGCCAGCCCTCGACTACATGGACGACGGGTGCGTGGGCCAACGCGATTGGCTAGCGGACTTACACGTGCCGGCCGGCGCCGTTCGACCTTCGGCGCGCCACCGCATAGAAACAAACGACCGCTCGAGAACACACTCGGTTCGCAGCTCTGTTCGAGAAAGTTCGCTTTGGCTATTGCTATTGTTATTCATTAAAATTGTTCATTTATTGTATATTTATAAATCATATCGTTTAGCTAAATATAAAATTCATTCTTCGCCTATCGTTCTTCATCTGTTATTTCTTCCGCTATCATCCTCATCAATACTTCGTTTCGCCTTCTGCTTACGTAGTGCTTGCGCTTAGGTTCCGAGTTCGACACCCGGCTGAGTGCAATCATTTAATGTGGATAACGACACCACATGTGTATATAAAAATCACATCTACTTATAGCAGCTTTACATTATTGTAACAGTTTATGGATGAGTGATTAGCAAACAAAAATACTTACAATTTGTGGGTATACCCAGCTGCAGATTACAACAGTAACTCTCGTGTCAAGTGCCAAAGCAGGGTATCGGCGTCCTTTGTTCTCATATTATTACATTCGCAAAATATTATATTCGCAAAATATTATATTCTCGAATTATTATATTCTCGAAATATTACACAAAGAACAATCACTGCGAAAAATGTTTTTAATTTGAGGGAAACAATAATAAATATTTGACATCATCACATAGGTTATTCATCACATATATTTGTCTCGGATGGGAAGGGAATCAAATCTACAACCCCTTTGTTTAAGGCAGCGATTCCTAAAGTGGGTTCCGCGGAACCTAGGGATTTCTTTGGAAAGTCACCAGGGTTCCACGAAATCATTTATTTTTGGCAGTTAAATGATACCAAATATTATTTTGAAATAGCGCAAAATATGTGAGGCGAAGTTAAGTTTTTGTTCTTATTTAAATTACAGTGTCTTTAATTTGTAATCATTTGATATGAGGTTCCATAAAATAAAAGATATTTGGTGAGGGTTCCGTTATTTTAAAAGTTTAGGAACCTCTGGTTTAAGGTTTATCTACCTTTTGTAAAATAAATCTAACTAATGATTTTATATCACCCAGTAGTAGGTAATCCTGAAGATATGCATTAATATAATATTATGTGCATTTATATTGAAGTTTTAATAGATAAACTCTTTGCTAGTAGTTCCTGTCAGATTACAATGAAAAACCTATGTTTGTACTAGTGTCAGTTTTTATTTATCAATTGTTTTTGATGTATAATGTGACATTGTGAAAAATAGTTATTGGGAATAAATTTTGCATTCTGATAAATAAATAAATAAATAAATAAATATTAAAATAAAAATGTCTGAAGATAGTGAGTGCAAGACTTCGATTACATGAAGTTTGGATAAGAAAGTCGTTAGACAGCCCAAACATAATTGCAGCGTTGATTTTGAAAGAAATATAATTGATATGGCAATGGAGGAGTGCAAAAAAGAAGTGTGCGAAAATTTTGAACCCATTCCAAAAATATTTGAAAAGCACTTCTTGGGAAACCAAGTTTTTCAAAATAAAGAGTATCTGATCCCATCATTTACGTCCAAAAAGGATACGCTGTACAGGAAACGAAATAATTTTTTGAATGTTGGTGCCTCAAAGACTACAATTAATGTGAGATTGCCACACCACATTGTGCAAGACTTTTTTTTATTTGATGATTATGATGGTGAAACGGATGATAGAATTATAATATTTTCGATGTTACCTGCTCAAAAGCTACAAGAATTATTCCAGACAATTGATATTGTATACGGAGATGGTACATTCAAGGTGACACCGTCGCCTTTTTACCAATTGTACACCTTACATATTGATATCGCACGAGACCAAAACACAATTAGTTTTGTACCTATTGTCTATGGCTTATTACCAAATAAGAACACAAATACATACAAAAGGTTCTTTTCTGTACTTAGAAATCAATTTCGTATGAATATTAGTTCATACAAATGCGATTACGAAATTGCTGCAATTAATGCTATACGTGAGGTATATCCAGAAATAAAACTAAAAGGCTGTTATTACCATTTTATAAATGCTGTGTTAAGAATAAGTAAAAAATTGAATTTCAACGAAACTCACTTAGGTCGCAAAATCACACAGTTGTGCACAAGTTTGGCTCTGTTACCACCCAATCTAATTCCAGAAGCATATCTTGCTATAAATGAAATCGCACCAGAGACGGAAGTTTCACAGAAATTTCTAGACTATTTTAATAACCAGTGGATACAAACCATTACCAAAGATATTTTTAGCTGTTATGGTGAAAAGAACCGCACTACGAATGCTGTGGAAGGATGGCACAGAAGAATTAACTCTCGAATTCCATCTCGACCAACCATTTTCCAATTTTTAGTAGCATTAAAAGTAGAAGCTCAAATTCAAAATAAAAGATTGCTAAAAAGTGCTTTCTACTGCCCTGATAAAAAAAGATCTTTAAAATACATTGAAAATGATAGAAAAATTAATTGCATTATCACAGACTGTTTATCCAACAAAATTCAAGCAGTAGAATGCTTAACCATGTTAGCGGCGTTGAATAAGCTCCCATTCGGGCACGCCACGATCGTGGCGGTAAGTCCCGTGTTTGAGGAGTGGCTGGAGAGGCGCCACGGCGCCCTCACCTTCCGGCTGACACAGGTAATGACTGGCCACGGTTGTTTTGGCCAGTTCCTGTGTCGTATACGCCGGCAAGAGACGCCCGGTTGTCACCACTGCGGCGACTGCCGCGACGTTGTAGAGGACACGGCGCTGCACACTTTGGCGGTTTGCCCCGCCTGGGCATCGCAGCGCCGTGAGTTGATCGCGGCAGTCGGATTGGTTGCCCTCTCGCTCCCGGCCGTAGTTCAGTCTATGGTCCGGAGTGAGAGGTCGTGGAACGCCGTCGCCTCCTTCTGTGAGGAAGTCATTTCCATCAAGGAGGCGGCGGAGCGGGAGAGGGAGCGTTTGAACCCTCTCCCCAACCGCAGAGCCGGGCGCCGGAGGGCGCGGGACGACCTCCAGCCACCCTGAGGTTTGACCTGGGGGTGGCGGGCTTTGTGGGCCTGCCCGCCATCCGTTCAGCACCAGGTCCGAGAGGCGGCGTGCGTGTTCCCACGCACGCCTCTGTTGTTTCGAGTCCGTCTCTCCTCTAGGGGGGACAGTAGGGATAATTTGTGAGGAGTGCCTTTGGGTAGGTCTTTTGTGTAGTGGCCTGCCGTTTCATACGGCGGGCCGAAACCTCGACGGGGTCGCGACCGCATGCGAAAGTGATTCGCGCGGCCCCGTCGATAGTGGTTTTGTCGAGGAACACCGTGGTAGGTTTAGTCGGTATTCCGGGAGGTCCTTTATCTTTTCAACATCTTATTTTACCCCGGCGAGTCCGACATAACCCCGCCGCCCCGCCCCCGCGGAGGGGTATGCATCAAGCATTCCCCCACGTAAAAAAAAAAAAAAAAAAAAAAAAAAAAAAAAAAAAAAAAAAGCTCCCATAAATTTTCCATGATGTATATACTTTTACAATTTTTATTGTTGAGCGTCTGTACCAATCGTCGTGCTTGGAAACAGATGCCACTTGTGAAAACTTGTATGCACTTGATCGCTCGGGATTTGTTTAGTTTCAGTTATTAATAATTATATTTTATTAATGATAAATACAAATAATTTTGCAATACTAAAAATTTCTTTTCGTTTCCATGATGCCTAGGTATTGGAATAAAGAGATTTTGATTTAAATAAATTAATTTTTATTTTTCACTGTGTTTGATTGTACTTCTAATATTTTGAGAATATAATAATTCAAGAATATAATATTTTGCGAATATAATATTTTGCGAATGTAATAATATGAGAACAAAGGATCGGCGTAACTTATTGACACATAATATGTTACAATTGACACATATGTTACAATTGACACACATGATACGTGTAGGATTTACACGGCTTCCCATCTTAATATATCGTACACAAACAGAATCCAAATAACAGGCAGAATCGTAGTTAGAGAGTCACAGCAAAATGTCGTCGTTATTAGCAGGTAATCGAAATCCTTTGGCAAGCAATGGTCACGCGAGGTAAGTAGCAATCTGAGAGTCCATAAACAGTCCAGGTCTAACAAGAAATCGTGGCAAATCAAGAGAAAACGACGAAACGCAGTTTACAAACAACGAAAACGACAAGATGTCAGTCTGGCAAACATTTGAACCAAAGGAAACGATATTTTTTATTAATATTGTTGCCATACTTGATTTATGACTTTCTGATACTATTAATTCTTCTAAGAGGATTATCATGCGTGCATTTTTGGTCTAAAATAAGATAAACCTTTTCACATTTATTCTGATGAGTGAATATATTTCTAGATGTTATTATAATAAAGACAATGTACAAAATCTACTTCAGATTATAATTATTCAATAATTAATATGGCAACACTGTAAGTACAAAACGTCAATTGCGTAATGCGAATTCTAAATAAAAATCAATTGCTATTTTCATAGTTACTTCTTTTTTTCTAGACTTACATAGGTTATTAGCATAGCCTTAAAAATCTTAACAAATTATTTTATTATGATCTGTAAATAAGATAACCGTTGAGTGACGCTCGAATAATCATCAGCAATTATTTCGCCAATGTTCTTTGTGTTTCTTTTATTACTATTTCAACGTCTGGAAGGTATTCTTGTAATGTTTTTGTGCTTATTTCTATTTTATTCTTTAGAAAATTCTGAAACACAAGAAATTAATAACATTTTAATATAGGATAGAATAATAAATAATAAATAAGAAAGTTTATAAGGCTAGTGTGAATGGAACAGTCGCAAGAGGAAGACCTAGGCGAACATTTCTTGATCAGATCGGAGGCGTTCTGGACAAAGGCCAGGTTAAGAGCACCTTGAACCGACGGGCGTGTATGAGGAATGTGATGAAAGTGAATGAAGCCAGAGAAGTGTGTCAGAATCGTAGCAAATGGAAATCCGTAGTCTCTGCCTACCCCTCTGAGAAACAGGCGTGAATCTATGTATGTATGTAATAAATAATGAACAAGCATGTGTAATTTTCTATATTATTATGTACCTGGTTATCTGAATCAAATTCATTTGAGTCTACTGTAAACTCATGAGGGAGCCAAACTGCGATGTCTTCACCACTTGGTGGTTCAGAAGCAGGCGGTGGCCCACCGCCTGTTTGGAACCTCTCTTTTCTCTCAAGAAACTTCTTTTATGCAGACATTTTTATAATTCCCCACTGAGCTTTTATTTGCTGTAATGTTCTTGGAGTCTTGGCCATATGGTTAAAACTGAAATATAAATTAATCTGTATATACTACTTACACTTAATTTCATATAATTTTAATGTTAAAATAAATTGAATTAATTACCTAATGCGTAAATCATGCCAAGACGTAGCGTCTTTTTAGCATTAGTATTTGCATCCGTGTTTTTATTTTCTAAGATCGAAACCCTCTCCCTGACCAATTCTTTCAAAATAAACTAAAACAAAAGCAAGTGTAAGTATGTGATATTAGGAATGTTTGCACAAAATTATTAAATGTATCAGTACAAACCTTATCCTTCTCCAACCAATTTTCACTTCTTTGCATTGTTCTGTCTTTTTTTGTCTTTAATACAAATTCCATTTTCAATTAAACCAATATTAAATATTATTTAAACTTATTAAAGCTGTCAAAGTACGCGCTGTAACAATAATAATAACATAATCTGGCTTGGGAATGACCGTGTCGTAGACTGTACGGTTTCGTACACTTGATAGTTGTTGTGGTTTGGTGAGTGCGGAGAGAAGAGAAAAAGACACAAGTTGCACTAAATAGTCACGTATAATCACGTATAGGTTACGATAACACGAGTTAGGTTTTGGCAATACGTCTCTCTAATGTCTGTACGTCGCGACAGTAAAATTAGCACTGAGTTGCTTTTATAATAATTTACATAATTTCTGATGATTAAGTAAATGACGCGCGGCCGACAGGTCACGTTGTCAGCAAAATGCAATGTACAGTTTAATGAGACTGTACATAGACAATAAAATACTTTTTAGGCCGTACTAATGTCTATGGCCACCTATGTTGGCAAATTTGTTGGCTGACTTCATTGTAATGGTAACATTTTGTTATATAAACGAGTTATAACGCCATATTAGTTATGGGAGGTTTATGGAACGTTTATGAATAAACAATTTTATAGAACGTTTTATATGCTTATCGAACACTATGACAAATGAGTGCTTTAAGCCTTCGATTAGCGTTTTTTATGAATAAGACCGTTACGCGCTAGGAAATTCTTAGTGGCAGTACCGAGCTGGAAAAAGTCCAAGGTAGACAAACATAAACTCGATTTCTTCTAATACGTGGACCTAGATGGCTAATAGATATACTTCGACCTAAACCTTAACGAACATAAGAACTAAGTATTTAAGATAACATTTTAATATAATAATAAATAAAATTCTATATTACAGTACATAGGTAGCAGCGATAGCTCAGTGGGCAGAGCAACGACCATGATAGAGCATTTAAGGCACAAAAGAAATGTATACGGGCCATATACGGGATTGCACCTGACGAATCATGTCAACCTATTTTCAAAAGGCTTGGCTTGCTACCGCTTCCGTCATTATATGTATACGAAGTGTGTATGTTTGTACGTAAACATAAAGACATGTTCAAAACAGCCGAAGATGTAAGTTCTCGCAATCGACGTGATAAACATAGACTTGTTCTAGGTGTGATCCCTCGATTGACAAAATATAATAAGAGCTGCCTGGCTATGTGTGTACGAATTTATAATAAATTACCAGTGCATCTAAAGACTTTAAATTGCAGACTGCTTAAAATTAAACTATACGAATGGCTGAATCAAAATAATTTTTATAGTATTAAGGAATTTCTTGAGCATAAATTATAGTTCGTAATGTTCACAATTTTTTGCATGCTTTTTAGCCAAACATGTTAGAACTATATTGTAACATAACATCTTTGTATACCATGTTTTAAGCAAATAAATATATTATTATTATTATTATAGAGCAACAGACTGCAATGCAGAGGGTCTCGGGTTCGAACCCACGTCGCGCACCTCTGACTTTCGGAAGTTATATGACTTTTCGAAATTATGGGCGTATTGATTGACAATTATCGCCTGCTCCGTGCCTCGGAGAGCACGTTAAGCCGTCGGTCCCGGCTGCCATTAACATCTATGGCAGTCGTTATTGGGAAAGTCAGTACCCTCTAATATCCTGACACTGGTCTAGCCTTAGGGTATCGTTAGCCTTCGGGTTGCGGAGGTCAAGTGGCAGCCGCTCCGTGTAAAAATTGATATCCAGTCAAATCCGGTTAGACCAGAAAAGTCGACCCCAAGTGACTTGGGAATAATAAAGGCTAAGAGAGAAGATTACAGTACATAGGTAATGTTATTGGAATCGATGGCGTAGTGGTTAGTGTAACCGACTGCCACGCCTGATGTCGCGGGTTCGATTCCCGCACAAGTCAAACATTTGTGTGCATGAACATGGATGTTTGTCTTGGTCTGGGTGTTTCTCTGTATAATATGTTCATATTTATTTAAAAAAAGTATTTATGTATGTTTATACATTGTCTAGTACCTATAGTACAAGCTCTGCTTAGTTTGGGCTAGATGGTGTTGTGTATGTGGTAGAGTATTATTATTATTATTATTGTAATAACAATTTTCTATTGCCTGCTAGTTTTTGTAATATGCACCGCAACTGAACGTCATAGACAAAGAAATTTTCCAAATGGGTAATAGCTAGAAAGGTTTGTTCGTACTTATGACTGACGACTATATATCTCAGATGGGGTAGGCACATTGCCGGACTTCGTACTACTACTGAGAATTTCCTAATAGAAGAATCCGAAGACTGCCCAATTCGGGAGATATTACGACCACTGAGGCAGAATTAGAATAATTAAGGAATGTAGGACCTTTGATAAATGCCTCGTTGCACTGTTTGCCTGGTCTTTTATATTTATTTAATAATGTTAGACATTTTGCAGAATAAATTAATCATTTATTGTTACAGAATTAAAAGGAATATTAAAAAAATTATAGTCTTTCTATTATACTGCGTGCGTATTCGTTGTACCCGAATTTAAGAGTCTTCTATAGCGTTTCGTTTTGGTCTCTTTAATATGTAGTCACCTAAAATAGATAAGATTGTTTTAATAAACTGGCAAATAAATGAAGTTCCCTTTATTTCGCCTTTACTTATTTGCACATGTTGGTAACAGTAAAATTATTATCTCCCGTTGAAGGGTTCTCAGAGTTCCTTTGATATAGCGATGGAGGCTGATAAAATAGAAAACATTGTTTCTAATCTTGCCATTGCAACGAAAATATCATACAAAAGTATGTTAAGGTCGAATGCTTGTATTAGAAAAGTATTGATTTAGCATAACACCGATAAGTTTCATTCCTAACATATTTATCACTTTATAACATCAACATGAGCACGATTAAATCACTCCCAGGTCCATTAAAGCACTATTATTAACAAAGAAAAATAATGTAGAGTTGAATACAGAACAGCTCATGTTTACGGGTAACAAAACCCTTGATTGTAATCTTTTAGAGCTGGATACTCCGGTACAGTTCTTTTTTTATCTATTTTCAAAGGAACTTGTCAAGAGGATTTCTGAGGAGACCAACCTTTATCAAGTACAGAAAGATCCAAGTAGCTCTTTTCGGGTATCTCAAGTGGATTTCAGGCAGTTCATAGGTGCGGTGTATATAATGTCTCTTGTACAGTTACCTCGAGTTACCAATCACTGGAGCCCGGTACTTAGAACACCGCTCATACAGGAAACCATGGCACTAAATAAATTTGAAAGAATTCGACAAACTATGCACTTAAACGACAATAACAAATGTCTTCCTAGGAACAATCCTGATCATGACCGGACATATAAAGTGCGTCCAGTGGTAGACTCCTTGAATGAGGCGTATAGCAAAGTTCCATTCGAAGAACACATTTGTGTGGATGAGCAAATGTGATCTACAAAAGCTCATAAAAGATACAACCCCAACAAACCACACAGGTGTTCGTGTTGAGTGCAGTTTCTGGCTTTGCCTACAAGACAGTAATTGAAACAGGTAAGGATAATGTCGGTTTACAAGAAGAGCCTGATTTAGGCGCCTCATCTAACGTCGTAATGAGGTCAGCACGTATAATCCCAAAGCACCAACATTTTAAACTTTATTTCGACAACTATTTTACTTCCCTACACCTGTTAGAATATCTGGCCAAAGAAGGCATCCTGAGCCTCGGAACTGTGAAAACAAATAGAATACGTGATTGCAAGTTACTATCAGAAAAGATAATGATGAAAAAAGAACGAGGATATCCGGAAGAGTACGTGGCTAACGTCAACGGCGTCGATGTCTCGATTGTTGCATGGAAGGACAACAAGATTGTCACCCTGGCTTCCACCTTTGCTGGGCAAAAACCCGAAAGCGACGTACGTAGATGGGACCGACAGAAGGCAAGGTATGTGAACATAAAGCGGCTGAATGTGATTGGCGAGTACAATCGCCATATGGTTGGCGTCGACCTGCTCGACAATATTATGGGCATATATAAGATACGCTTGCGCAGTAAACGATGGACTATGCGTATATTTTACCTTTACTTAGATGTTACAATGGCCAATGCTTGGATTCTTTACAAAAGGGTTGCTAAAGAAAAGTCTTCAGTCAGGATGCTTATCATCAGCAGATTTTTGATTAGAGGTAGCTGTGACTCTTTGCAAAATGGGTGTTAAACCAAGTTTGTCTGGACAGCGATCACTCGAGAGTGAAATTCAAGCTAAAAAGTACAAAGGACCTGCTCAATATGTGCCTCCAAAAGTAGTCCGCCAAGAGCAGATTGGACATTGGCCTCGATGGCCGGACAAAAAAATTCGATGCAAGTTTCCAAAGTGTGTTGGGTTCACCCATAATGTATGCGAAAAATGTGGGGTGGGTAGCTTTATGCTACACGAAAACCAAGAATTGCTTCAGAAACTTCCACCTTTCGTAACACGTGCTGTCATACTACATATTTACCCCCTTACCGCAATGTTGCCTATGGGCAAGGGCAACACTTCCTGTTCTTTTTGTAACTTTCTTAAGAATAAAAAATATATAAATTAATAATAAAAAAATATATAAATTCCAAAATACGTGTTTTTTATTTTGTTGTTATTATATCGAAGCCGACAAATCAAATGAATCTGTATTTTTGAGTGATAGATGGCTAACACAAATCAATAATACACTCACGGATCCAGCTGTTGTTAAGGAAATGATACGGAGAAGCATGCAAATCGCCTCTGAATGCGGGAAAAATTTCTTCAGTGTAACCTACGATTTAGCCATGGTCAAGATGGCGTTAATTTATCTAAATGCGATGATATCCTATGCTTTGTTGGAACTGCAACTGGGGTGAAAAATGTTTTCTATTACAAATTAATACTGTTACGAATAGTTGAACACTGCGCGCCCGACTGTTGTAGCGGACGGACGTGTTTGTGCGCGCTCTCGCTTATAAAATTAATATTTTCGGATATTATTTCATATCTGTTAATTTTAATACACGAGCGGGCCCTGTATAGTGTATGCTAGTTGTGAAAGTGTGGAATAGATTTCCTAAGTGCATTTTCGCGAGTTTTGTGTGTTTTTCACACCGCGTGGTGGCGAGCACGTGGCTGGATTACTACACGGAGCGAAACCTAGTGTGTGGCGACGGATATATTTTAGCTGTTAAAGCTAAAATACTGCGAACGGCCCGCTAGTAACAGGTACATAAGGCTTCAGCTCTTTTTTACACGGCTGAAACGTGCTGGCACGTGCGACATAACCTCAATTTTGAGGTTAGAAACACGCAGTCGGCCGGCCGCCGTTGGGGAGCTGGGGTCTTAGTGTGGCTTTCAAGTTATTATTTCTGTAACAATAATTCAGTGTTGGATTGATCGACCAATTAACATAGGCTGCCTAAATAAAATCAAAACCTAAACACACGTGGTGACGTTTGGCATTTGGCGTTTGACAGCTGTCAACGTCATCTGTCAGTGTCAACTGACAGTAGCGGTTGGGTGTGTCAACTGTCAGTGTCAACTGTCAGGGGGCGCGTTTGGTTGCTTCTGTTGGAAGACATAGGTGTTGCCAGTGTTGACACTCAAAAGGGTTCAACAATAAGGTAGATCTGGGGCATTGGTCGACTTATCTAACATATAAACTTAATTAAAAATTTTGTTTTTGTACCAATTTAATATTAATATAGTCCTTATCTCTAAACTTCACTTGGTGCAAAATGTCAAGCGACGATGATGGTGATGATAAGTTTAGAAGGGTGTTGGACGAAGAGATGCTCCGTAAAGAGGAGGAGCTGAGAGTGCTGGAGGAACTGCGCGAGGGGGTTGGTTTTGCGCCCCGTAAGTCGCTGGCGCGCACTCCCCCTCAGGGTTTCAGCACCCCGGCGCCTATGAGCAGACCGTCGACACCCCCCAGCTTGGCAACGCCAATTCAAGGGACGTCGAAACGGCCGCTGACCTCACCAGTGGAAGTCCAGGCCCAGACCAGAAGGAAAATTGGTCGCACCGATGACGCACCACCAATAGCGGGCATCATGACCGCGGCGCCCACAATGTTACCGGTAGTAGTTGCGGCAGCAGCGCCGGAGCCGAGCACTGAGGGCGACGTGATGCTGGCGGACAAGTCCGTTGAGGGCCTTACGGGGCTCGCAACGGGTGCGACCAAAGGCATCATGGATGCAGTTAGAGCCAAGCAGTCGAGGCTCAATAAGGACGAAGTGGCGACAATTGGTGCATACACCGAGCGGTTAGGCGCCGTAATTGCACATATGGCGTTGCGCCTGGCGGCCGCGGAAGCAAGATTGTCGGCTACTACAATGGCACAGTCAACGGCGAATGCAGTGGGTACGGAGGTGCCTCAGACCTATGCGCAAAGGTTAAAGCTATCCAAAAGTTGCGAACCTGTGGACATCAGCGCGAACAAGGACGGCCCCGTACTGGCATTCTATCCATCGGAAGGTGCTACCACAATTAAAACCGCGGACGACACAAAAGCCGAGCTCAAAAAAGCTATTGACCCGACCAAGATATGGGTCCAAGTGAGTAAGGTGAAGAAGGTCGGCAATGCAGGGGTGGTCGTACAGACCACAACAGCAGCAGCAGCAAACAGGCTAAAGGAGGCGATGCCCGCTACCCTTAGGGTGGCGGAGCCCAAAAAGCGCCAACCTTTGGTCTGTTTTAACAGAATGGACGGTGACCCGAGCTACGCCGAGGTGCTCCAGGCTCTCCATGAGCAGAACTTCAAGGAGGACCCCAAATGGACGCTGGATAAAATCAGCAAGGAAGCGACTGGCGCCTTTAAAAAATCCAGGGCACGCGGAAATGCGACCGCAGTTATATTCGCGTGCTCGGCGGCGCTAAGAGAGACGCTTCTGAACAAAGGGCGAGTATTTATTGGATGGCAAGCGGTAGAGGTCACCGACTACATCGATGTTACCTGCTGCAGAAAATGTCAGCAGTACGGCCACCCTGAAAGGCATTGCAGAGCGACTGAAATAACCAGTGGGCGCTGCGGTGCGGCTGGGCATAAGTCAGATGACTGCAAATCGGCGACAGCAAGTTGTGCAACATGCAAACGGTTTGGTAAACCAGGCGCCGATATACATAAGACGGCCTCTCGCGAATGCCCGGCGCGTATGTATGCCGAGAAAAGGAGTATTGAGATGACTCAATATGGATAGGACCACAAAACTATGCGTAGGGCAGCTGAATCTGCAAGGATCAGAAGCGGCAACATTGGAGTTACCCATAATAGGCAGAGCGCTGGGGTTAGATCTCGCACTTGTTCAGGAGCAATATGGACATACCAGGATGCTACAGTGTGGACCTAACTCTAAGGCAGGCATTATGGTATTGAATACAGGATTCAACGTTGCGTTCTTAGACCACCTTAGCAATGATCACTGTGCGGTCGCACACATTAGTTACCAGTCTATAGATATGTACGTGATATCACTCTACTGTCAGTACAGCCACGACATCGCTGTACATCTTGAACATCTCACGTACGTACTAGATCAGCTGACAGGACGTCAACTTCTGGTGGGGATGGACAGCAATGCTCACTCTCCACTGTGGCACTGCGAACACCGTCAGTGTGTGGGCAGAGGACCGGATACAGAATATAGGTAAACGCATATGGAGAATTTTATTCTCGGACGCGGACTTATTGTACACAATGTTGAGGATCAACCGCCTACATTTCATGGACCGAACGGTTATTCGAACGTCGATATCACATTGTCGAATCGAGGACTAACAGTGTCGCAGTGGAAGGTACACGAAGGAGCTAGTATCAGTGACCACCAGTTGATAACGTTCGTGGTCAGCAGCCTCGGAACGTGTGCCAGGGAACGCCAAAGAACACCGGCTATTTGTTACCGTGAGCGTGGAGTCAACTGGGCGCGCTTCCGGGGTGAGTTGCACTACAAGATGGGCAGACTTAAAACCAGGACATCTGCTGCCAAGATCTGTGAGCAGTATACAGATATCCTCGCTCGCACTGCACGGAACTGTTTGGGATACAGAACGAAAGCAGACAACTACGGATTCGAATGGTGGACACCCGAACTAGACGCACTACGTCATGTTGTAGGGAAGGCGCGCCGTGCTTGGCAACATTCACGAAAAGTGAGAAGTACCCAGGAGTCGGAATTGCACGATGCCTTGCGATCAGCGAGGCTCCGATATAAAGCAGCGATGAGACAAACGGAGATTGATTACTTTCGTCGAATAGCGGAGTCAGGAAACGAGGATCCGTGGGGTTTGGCGTATAGAACTGCCTCTGGCAGAATACGTCCGCCCTCTAACGTGATGCACGGAGTACGACTCATTGAACACGGCCACACAACAACTGCGGAAGAGACGATGACAGGTCTACTGAAAGAATTATGCCCCGACGACGAACCGAACCAGGACTCGCCGTATCACCGGACCGTTAGGTTGACGGCAGCCTGCGCACCGACGGGCGTAGATTCGGAACCGCCTAGTCGTGCGACGCTCGATCGAATTGTTAGGGATTTGCCCAATACAGCGCCAGGCTTGGATGGACTCACAGCGCGGATAATCAAGCACGCGTGGAGAGTTAGTGGGGCAGAAATGCTTCACATGTACTCCGCGTGCTTGAGCGAAGGAGTTTTCCCGGACATCTGGAAAGTTGGTAAGTTGGTAGTACTACCAAAGGGCAACGACCGACCTTTGACAGACCCGAAGGCGTATAGACCGGTTACGTTGCTGCCCACTCTGGGCAAGATACTGGAACGCTTAGTGATAGCATGCACTCCCTGTTTACACAGAAACATCTCGCCTACGCAGCATGGTTTTACGTGTGGAAAGTCGACGGTCACAGCACTAAACGCTGTGCTGGACCGGGTTTCGAGTACCACGGCGAACTATTGCCAGCTGATTCTTTTAGACATCTCCGGAGCGTTCGACAACGCCTGGTGGCCCATGGTACTGACTAAGGCCAAACAGGGGGGTATCCCACCTAATATCTACAAGATGTTGGTGAGCTACTTCTCTGAACGGCGGGTCGGGCTATTCGTGGGGGACCAGGTGGTGTGGAAGCGCTCTACTATGGGATGTCCTCAAGGTTCTGTGTTGGGACCAACGTTGTGGAACATCCTGCTCGACGACATTCTTAGGCTGCCTATGCCCGCGGGAGTAAGTATGGTTGCCTATGCGGACGACGTCACGATCGTGATTGAGGCGGCGAGCCGGGCGGCGATTGAGCGTAATGCCCAATCGGTGCTCGGGGCGGTGTCCGAGTGGGGGACTCTGAACCGTCTGTCTTTCTCCGCTTCAAAGTCGCAAACCTTGACGATGAAGGGTAAGTTTAAACGTCCTCCTACAATACGCATGAACGGCGTCTCAATCGCGAACGTGACTCACACTAGGTTATTGGGGTTGGTGATTGACGATGGAAACTCCTACGCGCCGCATGCAAGTTTTACCGGCACAAAAGCTGTGAGCTGCTTCGGGAAGGTGTCGAGAGTATCGGCATCGACCTGGGGTATTAAATACCGCGCCCTTAGAGTCCTGTTTGCAGGGACCTATGTGGCAACGCTGACATACGCTGCGGCCGTATGGTGGCGACGCTCGTCAACTTATCACGTGTGCAGTATTCTGCTGCGAACTCAACGCCCGGCCCTGGTGCTGCTAACCAAGGCTTATAGATCGGTAAGTACCGCAGCGTTACCTGTGCTAGCGGCCGTATTGCCTGCCGATCTCGAAGTGACCCGTGCAGGACGAATCGCGCAGGAGTGTTCCGGTCTGGTGGGCAGGGAGCGTAGTGCTCTCAAGAAGGCGATTGTGGCTGAGGTCGTTGCTCAGTGGCAGGAGCGATGGTGCTCCAGCACGGACGGTAGGGAGCTATTTAGCTTCTTTCCAGATGTGGCGGATCGAGTGTCGTACGATTGGGTTGAGCCGGACTACGTTTTGTCGCAGATTTTGACGGGACATGGCAATTTTAGACATCGTCTACACGCGATGAAGCTACAAAGCATGGCGGAATGCTACTGTGGATATACAGCGGAGACGCGGGACCACATCCTGTGGGACTGCGAGCTGTACCAGTGCGAGCGAGACGACATGCTCAGTGATTGGCAGCGAACGGAATCAGGCCCGGTGTATTACAGCGAACTGGTATCTAGTGCGGAAGGCTTTAGGCGATTGCGTGCATTCCTGCACAAGTGGCATAAAAAAAGGAAGGAACTGGAAACCTAGAAGGATCTGCTCGGACGCGTAGTCAACGTGTTGTGGTGTCACGCCCCAGAAGGGGGAGAGGTGGAAAATAGAAGGGACAGGATATAGAAATTGTACGAGTCAAGAAAAACGCACCTGGGAAAGAGCAGACGCAAGTACCAGGTGTGTCTCCAAGATTCGGTCCGTATGCCCAAAGGGCGGGTAGGACCATGAGGTGAAGGTGGGTTATGTTACGAATAGTTATCAATAACTATAACGAAAACATTGTTTGACCAACAAAAAATGCCAATTCTTATTTCCCTTTTCCTTTTCAAAATGGCAATATGATGAGTAACCTGATTGTTTTACAGAACGTTACCAATACTACTGTTACTACTGTTAGCACAATTTAGCAAAAACAATACGATGTGTAGGTACACGACATTTTATACGATCAGCCTGTCTTGCTAAAGCGGTTTTATTTTAGTTTTTAAATAGACAACTCGGGTATAAATCTTGTGTCGCGGGTGACTTTAGAAACATTAAATTAACGGACACACTGTACACCCATACATGAAACCACAAGTTTAGATTGTTCAAAGTGCTCTCTCGTGCGGGAATCGAACCCACGACAATCGGCGCAGTGTTAAAAGACGAGGCGACCGCCTGAACCACTACACCATCCGAGCAGAAAGATCACAGAATACTTATACTCAGAGAGCATTTCCCTGTGACGCTCATAAGTTTGTGTTACACGCGTGCTTGTGTGCAACATATATTTTCTGTTTTTCTAGGTGTGCATCTACACAGATTCCCTAATCCTGTGACTGATGCTGAACGGTTTGGAGCTTGGATGTCAAGGATATGTGGTGAAATTGCAGATATGGACAATAAGTATATATTTACAAACCGAAGAGTATGCCACAAGCACTTTCCTGAGAATGTTATTTTCTTTAGTAACCGTATCAGCAAAATTGCTGTTCCCCAACTGCATCTTCCAGGTAATGACTGATCTAAATGTGTATATGACTTTTCAAATTTTTTAATTTATGTTCTGTGCTCCGCAATGGATCACATACTCTAGATGTCACAGGCATTAGTCTAATATCTTTTTCAATAAATAGGTTTTGTCATTAATAACAACTTTGCCTGATCTGACTGACAATTTGTAACATTATGCAATCAAACAAACTTAAGTTTAAATATTAGTATAGAATAGGTAAATTCAAAATATTCATAAATTGTGTCACAAATACCACTTACTGTATTTTTTATTACTGGCACCCATAATTTTGCCACTTTTGTAAATCAGGACACTTCTTGCAACCTTGACGCAGTGCCCTCAACGTCTCAGGCGCCACCCTATATTGACCCAATGCCATTAAAATCGCAAGCTTTAACTTTACCACGGAAACAAAATAGTTGTAAAACAGGTATTTTTAATGAAATAATTTTAATTTGAATTATACTGTTACTAGTCTATCCAGATTTTATTGAAGCGAGCAACTGCTGTCTGACCTTTGCAACCCAAAGGGTTAATAAGGGATAGATATCTATCTATCCCTTATGGCCAGTGCCCTAAAATATCTGTCATGTAAACATCTGTTTACATGACAGATATTTTAGTGCACTGCCCGCCGGCACCGGCAGTCAGCTACAGACACGATCGCACACGGCCGCACTCGCGCATAATTATTTATCATTGTTTTTACGCGCTCATAATAATTCAAACATTATAATTAATTCTATAAATCATTATACATTTCGAACTACAGTCCACTAGTCTCATTTATACACTCCAATGAGGTATCGTCGGCAACATTTGGTCCTTCGAGCCGGATCATCCCAGGAGCATTTCGCAAGCCAAAGACGTTGCATAATTATTTTTGCTGCCACGATGCAAGTTACAGCCAAGCCAATAGGATCATAGATTTGCGCTATGACAGATAAGATGCGCCTTTTGGTAACCACACCAGTGAAAGATAAATTAATTAAAAATGATAATGTATCACTAGCACAATTCCAGTTGAGACCTAGAGTCTTTGAAGTTCCGCTATCTGTATCCTCACCGGCCCTCCGAACTACCAGCGGCTGAAAGACGAACTTATACGCAGACTGTCAGTATCTCGGGAGAATAAGGTGAAGCAACTACTGACACACGAGCAGCTTGGCACGCGCAAGCCGTCGCAGTTCCTGAGGCACCTGCAGCACCTTGCTGGACCAGACGTTCCTGAAGACTTCCTGAGGACCATATGGACAAGCCGACTTCCTACGACGTTGCAGCCGATCGTAGCGTCACAGCCAACGCTACCCCTCGACATACTCGCAGAATTAGCCGACCGCGTGCATGATATCGCCGCGCCAGCTCAACAAGTCACGGCGACCACTACAACATCGCCGTCAGCTGTTCCTTCACCTATTGAAGAGCTAACCCGTCAAGTTGCAGAGCTGACACGGCAGGTGAGCGTATTGACTATGCAGTCGCCACGTTACTCTCGCCCAATCGAGCGTCGAGAATGTGGACAGCGCAGCCGATCTTCATCGCGCCGCTCATTATCCAATTACCGCAATTACCCGATCTGCTGGTACCACTCCAGGCACGGGAACAAGGCGCGCAGGTGCGTGAAGCCCTGTGACTATGCACCGGGAAAAGAAAAAGGCAGTCAGTGACGGCGACCAGCGACTGCCAGAGCTCCAACACAGGTCGCCTCTTCATAAGAGACCGTGATACCCACGTTCAATTTTTAATAGACACTGGTGGTGATTTGTGTGTGTACCCTATTTCCGCGATTCATGACCGCTGTATTAAGACTAATTACCAACTCAGTGCCGCCAATGGTTCAGTCATTAATACTTACGGCTATATTCAATTAAACCTAAATCTAGGTCTCCGCCGTAATTTTCCATGGCGTTTTGTTATAGCGGACGTAACAAAAGCGATTATAGGCGTAGATTTTTTATCGCACTACCGCCTCATTGTTGATGTCGGTCAACAAAAACTTACAGATGGTCTAACCAATGTCAGCACTGTAGCCTCAATTGGTGTATTTTCTTCTACTTTCAGTGTCAAGATTGCGACTGGTGGTGACAGCAGATACCACAAAATTTTAGCCGAATATCCGGACATAACGCGCCCTGCTGGTACTTCAGGTATCGTTAAACACAACACCACACACCACATTCGCACTACACCAGGCCCGCCTGTATCATGTTCCCCTCGTCGCCTTGCCCCCGACAAATTAAAAATAGCAAAGCAGGAATTTGACGTGATGCTAGCTAACGGAACTGCACGTCCGTCTGACAGTCCTTGGGCATCACCATTACACCTCGTATCTAAAAAAGATAACGGGTGGCGTCCTTGTGGCGACTATAGGCTTCTTAACGCTCGAACAATACCCGACCAATACCCTATTCGTCATATACATGACTTTTCACACTATATGTCGGGGTGTTCGATATTTTCTGTTATCGATTTAGTAAAGGCATATAATCAGATTCCCACCGCGGAAACCGATATACCCAAGACCGCGATTACCACACCTTTTGGTTTGTATGAATTTCCCTTTATGACGTTTGGACTTAGGAACGCCGGCCAAACCTTTCAGAGATTTGTTGACGAATTAACTCGTGGTCTCGATTGTTTTTGCTACCCATATTTAGACGATTTTGTTTTGTATAGTCGATCGATCCAGGAGCATGAAAATCATCTGCGCCAGCTCTTTGACCGCATGCGCAAATATGGCGTACTCGTCAATACAGCTAAGTGTGTTTTCGGTGCATCTGAGGTAACATTTCTCGGTTATCACATCTCTGAAAGGGGCACAAAACCACTGGACAGCAAAGTGCAAGCCGTAGCACAGTTTCCACCGCCAAAAACCGTCAGAGAGCTCCGACGATTTTTGGGAATGGTGAATTTTTATAGACGGTTTATACCTAACGCCGCACAAATTCAAGCACCATTGAATGCTTTGCTGGCCGGGTCGGTTAAAGCCTCCCATCCAGTCGTCATAAGGGGAGATTTATTACACGCATTCGAAGCATGCAAAAAGAGTCTTTGTGACGCAGCTCTCCTAGCTCATCCGGACTCTAATGCTAAGTTAGGACTGGTCACCGACGCCTCAGACACGGCGATAGGTGGAGTCTTACAACAGCTGAAGGATGGACATTGGCAGCCATTAGCGTTCTTCTCTCGCAAGTTGAGCCCATCGCAAACAAAGTACTCTCCTTACGACCGCGAGCTGCTCGCTATCTACGAGAGCATAAAATACTTTCGGCACATGCTTGAAGCAACTCACTTCACAATTTACACTGACCACAGGCCAATTTGTTACGCTTTTCATCAAAGAAAAAGTAACTGTTCACCTCGTCAGTATAGGCACCTCGACTTCATCTCTCAGTTCACTACTGACATTGTCCACATTTCTGGAAAGGACAACGTGGTCGCCGACACATTATCGCGCGTAGATGAACTGCAGATGCCCGTCGACCTCGAAGTGATGGCCAAGCTCCAACCCAATGATCCAGAGCTTGCTGACCACCTCAAAAGTGATACTTCACTTCGCCTTAAGAAGGCAAGTATCCCTGGGAGTCAGACTGTTTTATACTGCGACGTCAGTACACCGACGCCCAGACCATTCGTTCCACAATCGTTACGTCGACAGGTTTTTGATTGCCTTCACTCACTCAGCCACCCTGGCGCCAATGCCTCAGCCAAACTCGTTGCACAACGCTTCGTTTGGCCACTTATGCGTAAGAACTGCCGCGAATGGGCTAAGGCATGTTTGACTTGCCAGCGCTCGAAGGTAACTAGACACGTTGCCTCACCTTTAGGTACGCACGATTTACCTTCGGCACGTTTCAAACATGTCCATTTAGACCTGATCGGCCCTCTACCACCCGCTGGTGATTACCGGTTTTGCCTCACAGCCGTCGATCGCTACACGCTATGGCCGGAAAATGTGCCTATTACCGACATCACCGCCGAAACAGTGGCCAAGGCGTTCTTTGCATGTTGGGTAGCCCGATACGGATGTCCTACCGAGATCGTAACCGATCGAGGCGGACAATTCCAGTCGGCACTGTTTCAACAGCTGTCCAAATCTATTGGTTTTGATCACCGTAGGACGACGGCTTACCACCCGCAGTGCAACGGTTTGGTTGAGCGGTTTCACCGTCAGTTGAAGGCAGCGATTACATGCCACAGCGACGATAACTGGACCGAATCCTTACCACTCGTACTTCTCGGTATTAGGAGTGCCTTCAAAGAAGACCTCCAGGCTTCATCAGCTGAGCTGGTATACGGTGAGCCACTTCGTCTACCTGGCGAATTTTTCGGTCACGACATTGCTCATTACACCACCGACATCACCGAATTCTCAGCCCGTATGAAATCTTTTACCAAGAAACTACGCCCAGTACCACCTCAGCATCACTCAACGTCACGCAGAACTTTTGTATTTAAAGATCTAGCAAACTGTAGTCACGTATTCCTTAGGGAAGAAGTGCTACGTGGCTCATTGCAGCCCGCTTACACTGGGCCATACGAAGTCCTTAACAGACGAGCTAAGGCCTATACAATTCGAGTCGGTAGTAGCGACCAGACTGTAAGTATAGATCGCCTTAAGCCGGCCTACTTACTATCCGCTAATACGCTCCCAACGTGTCAAGATAATAATTATAACTCACATGCAACCCTAGATCCCCCCCAACTACCGCCACAAGACATCCCTGTCAGGAAAACTCGCTCGGGACGGCAAGTACGTTTCCCAAATTACTTTCGCCCTTAGCCGGTCTCTGGAGGGGAGTGATGTAGGTGACCCTATCATATTATAGTATTTAGTTTATCCTATTTATATATTTACATTCAACAAATCAATAAACACACTTATTATAATAATTCATATTTATATTACGTATTTAATTATACTCACTCATGCATTACTAACACACGTTACACATTCATTCATCACACAATACAACATATATTTTACATCAGCTGAGCACCGATGTCTGGAATATTAGCAGAGGCAGCCACGTGCGCCTGCGCCGCTGAACCGCAGCGGCCACGTCGTCGGTTCTCGGTAATCTTCGCTCCCACTCGTGCCACTTCGTATGTGGAGGGGCCGCGCGAGCCGAGCCACGCCTGCGAGCGCCGCCAGCAGTCGCAATCTCGGCACTCACGCGAAGCCCACGTTGTTCTGCTCCGCGCGCCCGTGTCGTACGAACGACAAGGCACTCGATGTTTTATATTGTTTTAACCCATTAACGCCCAAAATGAAACAAATTACATATTTATGAATTTTACTTTAATTAGTTACTAAAAAACACTAAATTAGAAAGTTCAGATAGACAATAACGAAAAAAACATTTTTATGGCTAAGTTATAGAGGTGTACCTTAGCGAGTACAATGGGCAGATCAAGTATGAAATTGTCCGAAACAAGGTTTCTCTACACAGAGTGTTGATGAGCACTTTTGACAACGCCAACGGACTCTATTATGACAAATAACACATCTTAATGGGTTTGTAATTCTTTCAGGAGTGTGTCCGTTATTGTTACGGTTTACGTCGGCTACTATACTTGAAGTCTGACGGTTCTTTGAGGGTTTTGAAAGACGCAAATAAGCCCGGGCGATGCTTCTCCGAAATACCAACTGGTCCATACATTCGGCATTATTTTTCTTCTTTGCAATTACGTGTAGACGCCAAGCATTTGATACAGCCATATCTATAAGATAAGTAAAAATTACCCACCACCATTTTTTGCCTCTCATTGCCACGCGGTATAGACTGATTGATTGATCCATTTGATCCACACCCCCCATTCCTCTATTATAATTCTGAAATACTTTTGGCATATTGAAATCCACCTTTTCTCTCTTTTCTCAACACCAACGTTTGGCTTTAGCAAATGGTTCTATGTCATCAAAGTTAGTGCCAATAGTACAGACGTTATTATCTTTCCATCGAACAAACAGTATCTCATTATTTTTGTCGAAGCGATAGTCATGAGTAGCTCGAGGTTTCTTTTTCATTTCTTTTGCCGTTTCAAGAGGGCATTTTTTAGTTCTATTTTCTCTGACAGTCCCTGAAGCCCTGAAGCCTTCCATTCTCAAATCATACAACAAGTTATAGCTTGTGAAAAAGTTGTCGAAGTAAACAATGTGCTCCTTTGGATGTATGGGCATTTTCCTCAAAAGAGACTTAACCACTCTAGAGCCCAAAGGGTCTGTAGAGGTTTCGTTTGACTTTCCACAGTATATGTCGAATGCGTAACAATAGCCATCAGAGCTAGTCCCAGCCCAGTTTCGGTATCCGAAGCGCACTGGTTTTCCCATAATAAACTGTTTGGCTGGATGATGACCGTAGTATTTGATCATAGATTCGTCAATAGACAAATTTTCGTGAAATACTCCCCATTGACAAGAGTTCTTCTGTAAAAGATCACATAAAGGCCTTACCTTATACATCCTATCATTAGAGGAGGCGGCTAATGTATTATCAACAAAATGTAAGTTTTGTTTTATTTCTAAGTAGCGATTCCTCGACATACAACCTGCAACGAGGGGCACGCTTAGATCTTCATCTAGAGACCAATAAGCACGTTCTGTGGGCAATTGGTGATAGCCTGATATCAATAGTATTCCTAAAAAACCTTTCAAGTTCTCTTTGTCGAATTGAAAGCCATGCCTATTGTTTTGATGTGCATATAAAAGACTGTGTTCTACTATCAAATCACACATTTTATCATCAAAAATCTTCTCAAATAGCATGACTGTGTGGCGATAAATGAAACGAACGTCTTATCTGGAATACGACTCATTTATTACTGCCTTAAATAAACAACTAAACTCTACACACTACATCATCCCCCTTAAAGTAAAAAAAAAAATATATATAATACTAAACATTTTATTTTTTATATTGTTCAAATATATTTTATTAAAATAAAGAAAATACTGGACATTGTATTTTCTTACATTGTTCAAATACATTAAAATAAAGAAAAATACTATGCATTGTATTTTTTATATTTTTCAAATACATTTTATTAAAATTAAGAAAATTACCTACTGTTACAGTACTGTGTAAGCAATAGACTTATAATATAATATAGTATAAAGGCAAGATACATAAAGTTATAGGTACATAACTTTAATAAACTTACACCTACATAGTGTTTATAATCATTACTTAATTTCTATAAGGTTTAGTACGATTTTTATGGATCGTTTCTATTTTATTATTCTTAACTATCATAACATTAGGTTCAACATCTTGGATTACAACATACGGACCATTGTACAGTCTATCCATTTTGTCTCCACTTTCATTTTTAATTAAAATTAAATCATTTTCCTTATATGTTATTGGGTTTTTATTTTTATCATAAACACTTTTCCTATCTAACTTACTATTTATTAACCTTTTGCGTGCATCACTGTGTGCTAATTGTAACCTATATCTTAATTCTAAAGCATAATTATCTGTATTGTACAGAGGTTTTAAATCATCTTTCAAACTATTGGGTAATGAACATAGCTTACCGAAAACAAGTTCAAACGGGGTATATCCTGTTGATGTATGTACTGCTGTATTAAAAGAAAAACACCAAAATGGCAGCCAATGGCTCCATGTGTAAGTATGCTCTTCACATTGAATGCGTAAAAAGTTTCGTAGATGTTTATGAGTATTCTCTAGTGCTCCAATACTCTGGTGATGGTAAGAGGTGGAATGATTTTTTTCTATTTCTAACAATTTACATACCTCTGACATTGTAGATGATATAAACTCAGTACCTCGGTCTGTTGCAATGACCTTTGGCACGCCATATCTTAAAATAAAATTACTTACTAAAGATTTTGCCACTGTCACAGCTTCCTTTGATGGAAGTGGATATGCTTCTACGTATTTGGTGAGCTCACACTGGATCGTAAGTATATACTGATTACCTTCATCGTCCTTGATCAAGGGACCAACAAGGTCTAAAAATATCTTGTCAAACGCTGAGTTGGCAGTTGTTGTTATTACCATAGGTTCCTTATAACGTTGTGAGTGTTTCATTATCTGACATTTAGTACACTTACCTACATAATTCTTAATATCTGTTTCTAGTCCTGGCCAGTAGTATTTATTTTTAATATTATTTACCATTCGTCGAACGCCGGCATGTCCACTCGAAGGTAAAAGATGATAATCATTCAATATGACTGTTTTTTCATCATTATCACTTATTCTTTTAATATTACTCTTTAAAATATGAATTCGGGGACCGGTCCACACTTTCCTAGTAATTATTTCGTCACATAATTCTTTTATGAATAACGCGTTATCTTTTTCTTTAAGTATACATATTTCTTTCACATTTATTTTACTACAAAAATAGCTCAATATATTCACAAATACGTCTCGCGTAAATTGTGACATAAAATTGAGATTTATATAAATAATCAGCTGATATTCTACATATGCAAAACATTTTTCTTCAACAATAATTAGTCCTTTTTTTCGTATGTTGTCTAAATCTTTACCTTTTATAAATTTCATTTCTACTGAATCAATCGGTTTTCTTAATATCTCCACGATTTTTGGTTGTACAGGCCTCAAATCTGTGGTTATATTCTGAAATTCCAACGGATTCTCTCCTACATCTCTTTGTTTCAACTTTTCTAACTCATGTATTTTTCTACTTTGTGCTCTTGTCGTAACTAATATTGCTTCATTTATTTTTTTCAGCTCATCTGAAGATATAATCACTCTACTTAGTGCATCGGCCACAACATTATTTTTACCTTTTATATAAACAATTTTGTAGTCATATTCCTCCAATTTCAATCTAAATTTAAATAATCGACTTGATGGATCCTTTATACTAAATAAATATACAAGAGGCTTGTGGTCTGTCATTATCGTGAATTGCCTACCGAACAAATATGGTCTAAAATACTTAACGCTCCATACAACCGACAATAACTCCTTTTCAATCGTAGGGTAATTCAATTCAGCCTTATTTAATGGTCTGCTAGCATAAGCGATTGGTTTAAAATTTTTATTACACAGAACTGATCCTATTGCTATCCCAGATGCATCTGTTTGTAATACAAATTCATTCTCTGCAGAAAAATCTGGATATTGTAAAATTGGCGGTGTGATTAAAGCATGTTTTAAAGATTAGAATGCGTTATTACAATTTTCATTCCATTCAAATTTAATATATTTCTTACATAATTTATTTAACGGGGTGGTAATTTCAGCAAAACGTGGTATAAATTTACGGTAATAATTACACATAGCAACAAAACGACGTACATCGTCAGAATTTTCAGGTTTTATAAAATTATTAATAGATTTTACCTTTTCGGGATCGGGTAATACACCGTCTGGTGTTACAATATGACCTAAATATAACAGTTCCTTTTTACAAAATACACATTTCTTTGGATTTACCTTTAAATTTACTTTTCTGAGTCTTTCGAGTACTTTAATTAAATTTTGATTATGAATTTCTAAATTTCTACCAATAATAATTAAGTCGTCCATATAAATAATACAGTTTTCAAAATTTAGACCAGACATTGCTATAGACATAATACGAGAAAACGCTCCAGGGCTAATTTTAAGTCCCATTGGGAGACGTTTCATTTGGTACTGTCCTGAAGTATTATTTGAGTTTGTAGTAAAAGAAGTGAGACCCCTACTGCTAGGCTCGAGATTAACTTGATAATAACTTTGGCTCAAATCTAAATGACTAAAGTAGGTACATCCAGAAAGAGAGTCTATAATCTCTGTTATGTTTGGAAGTGGAAATTTATCATTCTGTATTACCTCATTCAATTTTCTATAGTCGACTACTAATCTCCATTTTTTGTTATTGTTATCAGATTTCTTTGGTACTAAAAGTATAGGGCTATTCCATTCACTATTCACGGGTTCAATAATATCGTCATCTAACATTTTTTTAATTTGTTTTTCTATTTCCGGTTTTATTGACTGTGGTAATCTATATGGTTTTACATAAATAGGGCTAATATTAGGTTTTAAATTAATAGATTGACCCATTATATTCGTAGTAGTAAGTTTATCACCATCAAGATGAAAAGCATCTGCATATTTAGCGCAAATTTGTTCAATAGTTTTTTGTTCATCGGACTGTAGATAATTGAGACTCAAAGTTGATAAAAGCCGTTTTACTCTGTTTACGTTCGTATTTGTTTTACCGTATTGACATAAAGTGTAATCACCTAAATTTTCTAATTCCGGCTCAAAATATGGTATGGTGATGTTTTCTTCGCTTGTATTCAAAATTTTAATAGGTATTTTACCATCTTTAGGGTGTACTATACATCCCGCTAAAAATATAGTATCGGCTAATTGTTTCGGAAGTACCACATATTCATCCTTTAAATTAGATGGGATATTAATAAAATGAATAGATTCACTTCTACCTGTTATATATAAACTTCTATTAAAATCACTATTTTCGTATAAGTCTATTCTAGTTTTCACATTGTTATTTTGTAATGTTAATTTGCACTTTGATAAGTTTATATTTGCTTTAAAAGTTCTCAGGAAATCTAAACCAAGAATTCCATCTGCCTGACATGGCATTTTATTTAGTACGTGGAACTTAAACATAAACTTAGTTGAGTCTTTGTTATATGATAACTTTGTTTGTGACCATTTGTTTAACTGTAAGTCAGCTAATTCATTGGAAGTAATCGTACCACCTATGCCTTTGATGACAGTATCATTTCTTTGTAAAGTGATATACTGTGGGACTTTGTTTTTATGTATTACAGACAAAGTTGCACCAGTATCTACTAAAAATGAACAAACTAAATCTCCTATCCAAAACTTAACGCAATGTAAACCCTGACATGTTAATATTTTATGCTCGAAAAAACTTCGTTTCTGACTCGCAATTTCTCTGCTCCTGGCGAGTTTGACTATCGATGCTATTTTTCTGATCCAGACTATCACTAAAATAAGCTTTATGTTGTGTTTTGCCTCGATAATTACCTCTAGAGTATGACGATCTGCGTAGTCCATTATCACCTCGGGCGCGATAATAATATTTATTATTATTTATATTATTACCTCGGTAATTATTGTAATTGCCTCTCTTGTTATAGGTATTATAATACTGACCTCTGTTCGAGTAATAACCATGACCTTGATGATGACGCCAAGTACCTCTACTTCTAGGCTTACCTCTCATGTGCATTACCGCTTGTTCCAACGGCTGCTGAGACGACTCCTCATCTTCTGCTGCACGAACAGCATCCTTCAGCTCCTGGTAGTCACGAGCAGCGATGATTGTACCCAGTCTTCTATTGCGAAGTCCGTCTGAAAACCGTTTAATTGCGAGTTTTTCATTGATCGGTCTTAAAATTGTATTAGCTGTCTCATTGGAACCTGCTTGTGTTATCGTTAACTCAGTAAACAAATCTTCTAGTCTACTTCCAAATTCTGTAATTGTTAAATTATTTTGAGATAATTTATTCATCTGAATTAATAAAGAATTTGCCGATTTTTTTGTTAATAGAAATGTCTTAATATCTGAAATCAAATCATTTACCGCTTTATAGCTTGATTTTACTTTTAACTTTGCAGTTTTAGACAAACGTGTCTTAATCACAAAAGAAATCAGCAAAATCTTATCTTCATTTTTAGTTAAACAAGTATCATACATTTCTATACCTTGTATCATTCTTTCGGTGGTCTCTTCCTTGCCGTCCATCACAGGAATCAACATACTTGCCGTTTTTAAATCAAAACCTGCCATATTGTCAGATGATTTAGAACCACTGTAACTTAAAATTTTACGATAAGTATCTTCTATATTTTTACAAACATTTTCTATCACTAACTCAGAATATTCAGTTGATAACTGACATAGATTAAGTGTTTTAATATATATTTTATAATAGTCATATATCTCGGTACCTTTCTTAATTTTACTCTTTCCTATATGCTCTAACCTCCTTTTTGGTCCTAATTTTCTAAGACTTACTCTTATTTCTTCTAACTCACTGTATATGTTATTTAGTTGCAATTCCATTAACCATTCTATGTTAAATTTGTTATTACTAACATGATAGCTCGCACACGCACGACATATGTTACTAGGTAATTACTACGCATACGCATAACTAGGTATTCTTAACTAACGCATTACAGTTCCAAATGATTTCCGTTTTCATGTAAGTATTTGCTGTATTAACCTCACGTATTTGAATACGTACAATTGATCGCTTATTCACTTAAACTTTGTAACACACATATTAATTAACACGATTTAGCACTTTAATACGATATACGCACTATAATATTACACATCAAATACGATATATGCCGTCTACGCCACTCATCTTACGGTTTCCGCGGTATTTTACTGCTTTCACATAATATCTGCCTCTTGCTGACGTGCTCTATCTCCACGACCAGACAAACGCTCCTGCATGCGCCTTACAAAATTTGCTCGAAATTCCTCACTGACCCAATCCTTGTGGCATTTCCTGTATTGTTTGTATGCCAAATACAGTACGGCAGCTCCACATATAGCAACTATGGTCGACATCAATATATTATTTGTCTCGAAATGGGTCTGGGCATCCGTCCGCAAATTATTGTCATCGCCATGCTGTGTTATTACAGTTTCTTTAGTTTCGCAAATGCACTTGGAACATTCTTTCCCCATTTTGGATAAGAAAAGATACAAAATATATGTAGAAACACACGTAGTCCAGAATATAATATTGTTCAAATACGTTCACACTCTGATTTAGACCCGACGCGAATAGCTCATTGTTCGCCGTAACAACGCACATTTGCTGAGTTGCAAATACGTGGACGCGGCGACGCGCCGCGTCGCCTGGCAGGGTCGCCATGTGGCGATAAATGAAACGAACGTCTTATCTGGAATACGACTCATTTATTACTGCCTTAAATAAACAACTAAACTCTACACACTACAACTGGAGTACAGTCTTTTATGTCATTATAAAGATTATTATCCAATCGTTCCTCTATAGCCCTAGACATCTCATATGTAGTGGAGTAAATTGGTAGTGTTTTTCTCCAAGAAGGGTTAACACGAGCAGGTTCAGACCCACGAGATCGTTTTGCCGATGACGCATAAGTCGATAGCGGTTCATCGTCACTACTATTTCCGTCTGAGGGTGATCTTCCACGCTGTACTACTTCAACGATGCCTGGCACATCTCTTGGCAAAGCTTGTATCACAAGATCATCTTCTGGACCCTCCTCTTCATCGGTTACTGCACTAGGTTCAGGTGGAACGATCACAACATCATATTCGCCATCACATTCTTCAGCAATAATAGAATTTACAGCTTCTTCTAATTGTAAATAATGGTTTTGTAACGAATAACTACGTCTTCGATCCATTTTCTATTGATAATAAAATCTGCGGAAGAAGGTATTTTTTTTATCATATATCTGTCCAATGTACCTGCACAGGTACAGTAGGTGAAACACGAATTTTTTAACGAACCTAATTGTATTATTTTAGTTTATGTCAATTTACTAGCTAATATAATATGTGTACTATTACTTTACAATCAATTTACAATAAATTATCAACGATAATTTAAAAATAACAAGAAATTAACTTACCGTCTGCACGTCCAGCAAAACATTGGAAAAAAACTGTCAATTCAAATAAATCAGAGGTACCAACATAACCGTTTTTTGTCAAAACTAGTAGCTTATACTTGTATTGTCACATTAAAAAATAAAAAATTGCGGGTAGAAGGAAATTAAAAAAGAAAACATTACTTTTAACGGTGTACCTGCTTGTGTACGGTGAGCGGTAATGGGTTAATAACCGGTGTAAACTTTGTTGATAATATAATACTCAACTAAATACATAGCTTGCATTATTTCTCTCCGCCTCCGAAGTACACTAAAGCTAATGTCGACAACATCAGAAATATCACGATCATTACAAAGTGCGTGCAAAAGTGCGCTAGAATTTGATCGTCATTTACGTAGATTGTACCGGGCCGACTGAAGAACAGCAATCACTTGCCGACACTTGTTTAATGTCTCTACAACAGATGAGCCACTTGATAAATAATCGTCGACATAAAAATCATGTGCTATAGAGAACCTTGTCGACAAGTCAGAGCATTCCTCAGCTAGCTGCAGTAAGCACCTAGTAGCTAGAAAAGGGGCAGATGCGGTGCCATACGTCACTGTATTTAGTGTGTATGTTTTTAATTGGTGAGTAGGCTGTGCTCGCCAAAGAATGTTTTGCAGCGGTCGATGATTATCTTGGACCAGCGTTTGGCGATACATTTTCTCAATGTCTGAAGGAAACGAAGTAAAATCAAAAACAAATCATCTTGTATAGTGGGTCCTACCATCTGGATGTCATTTAAAGACTTGCCTGATGTTGTACGAGCCGAAGCGTCAAAAACACATCTTAATTTCGTAGTCGAGCTTGACTCCTTTAAAATACCATGATGGGGTAAAAAATAACAAGCTGTGGATTCATGTATTGCATGGTTGTCTTCAGACATATGACCCAAATCTATATATTCATGCATAAAATCGGTATATAACCTTTTAAAATAAGGGTCTCTTTCAGTTACTAATTAAGAATTAAAATGATTATGCGAGAAAAATAAAATTTATTAGTTAATATAAGTTAGTTTTACTTAAAGCAACGTCACTGTTTCCCGCATATAAAAAAAATAAAATAAACGTCACTGCTAGTCGCTCAGGAGCAGGTATAGCTTTGCGAAAATTTGTATCTTGATATGTAATGTAAGGCTCCATCAATTTCAGCAAATTATCAAAAGATGACACGTTCATTCGGAAATACTTGAAAAAGTTCCGGGGATGTTGTCTTAATTTACTATACATTGTATAAAATTTTCCTTTTATTGGTCTTTCACTATATATGGGATGCACCCAATATTTACGTATGCGTCGTTTTGCAAGTGCACGCGTAATTAGGATGCTTAATACAGCAGTATCGGTGAAGTCCATTTTGAAACTGAAGAAGAATTGACGCAGACGTTGTGCGCCGCGTCGTAGTAGTAGACAAAACAGTTTCGTTTTAGGTGTGCGACGAATCGTAGACAAAACAATTTCGATTTAGTTTTAAGGCAGACTTGTCTATGTGAGACAAGTCTGTCTTAAAACTGTCGTGTGCGCTCAGCCTTACACAAAGTGACAAGGAGTTAAAGGGCCGGCGATTCACACTGGAAGAAAAAATTTTGGCTCTAGCGCTATATAAACCTTCTCCCAAGGCATAATACAGAGTGCTTAGAAAAATGTGTGTATTCCCCTCGAGGCGTCCTCTACAAAAATTGCTACATAACATAAACCAGTCAGCTGGCTACAATGAAAGAATATTTAAACACTTAAAAAAAAGGGCAGCCGAGATGCCCGAGAAACATAAATTTTGTACATTGATGTTTGACGAAATGGCAATTGGTACATCATGTACGTATAATGCAGCCAAAGATGAAATAGAAGGTTTTGTAGATGATGATGAAGATAGACACCCTAATTTCTGTGACCATCTGATGGTCTTTATGATGACGGATCGTAAAAAAATACAAGTAGCCAGTGTGGTTTTCGTATTCAGTTGGTGCTACAAATACTATTGGTTCTCAGACAATTGTTTGAAGCAGATTTAAAAGTGATTGCAACAGTTTGCGATCAGGCAACCATAAATTTAGCTGCAATCAACAGCTTAATGGATGACACTAAACGAAACATGCTAAAGAGCAACAAAGACTACACTGGCGGTTATTTCATAGCTGAAAAACAAAGATTATTTGCAATATATGACCCTCCACACTTAACCTTTTGAACGCCAACGTCGTCTATACTTGACATGCGCAAGCGTGCCCTGTGCGCCATCGTCTATACTCGACAAAACTGTTTTCTGTCGGTTCACAGAAAAATACAAAATAAACATATTAAATCATTACTTTTCTGTGTTTTAGTGATACAACTCAAAAATTGAATCCCAAATTATTACTTAATTGTATACAGCAAACAAAATTGTTATTAGTTCTTGAAATATTTGATCATAAAAAACAATATATAATATATCGATTTTCGGGCTTGGCGTACAGGACATGGAGGTGCCGTTATGGCGTGGCGTTCAAAAGGTTAATCAAGGATATAAGAAATAATCTTCTAAGTAAAGACCTTCAATATTCAATGAGTGGCAAAGAGAGTCTTGCAAAATGGGAACACATTCAACAACTGTATGAACGTTCACCTAATTATAAAGGCGTTAAAATTATGCTGAATTTGACTGCATTCCATGTTGTACCACATCTGATCCCGAAAATGAAAGTGAAATATGCCACACAAGTGTTGAGCAAATATGTTGGTGCAGCTTTGGGATATATAATATAATATAATATAATATAATATAATATAATATTTATTAACAGAAAAAAATAAGATACATCCTTACACTACATCATACAAATTACATCAACACTATTAAAGCATACCTGCTTTAAATAATTTAAGGCTTAAATTAAAATTAATTCTTAACTATGTTAATTTATAGTGTATATAAAATAAATGAAGTTCAAAACGTTATGTTTAAACCTGCCTGAACTAGGATAAACCTGTGATGTGATATGACAGGTATGTGCAAATGTATTTTGATGTAGATATTGAGTAGATGGTTAAGAAAAATGTATGTGTTATGTGTTGCACATTGCACAGAAATTGAATGGTGCTAGTATATTATTATAAATATAGATACTATTACTTATGTATTGTGTTGATGGCAAAATATATAGTTGATTGTACTAAAATGAGCAGTATTACATATACAAACTCCATGACTACTTAATTGTATTGAAATTAAACTGCTATATCCAGACTGGAACATTGAGACAACTGCCATCTTAGTCTCCCCGTGACCATGGCTGCTGAAAAGCAACCGAAACGTCGGGGAAAGTCTAAAAATAAATTAAATCTAAATAGTTTAATAATAATTTAATTAACTTAAAAAATAGTAAAGTTTAACAGTAGTAGTAGTGTAACAATTTTCAAAATTTTGTAATAAAGTGTTAAATAAACAACGCGATAAAATCCGTATATAGCAGTTTAATTTCAATGTTTAAAAATGGTTAACAGTGTAAAAATACAAGTTATTTAACTTGTATTTTAGATATACTCTAATATTACTTTTTTAAATCGAGATCGAATCGATTAGAGCATTTATGTAGTTTGTAATTATCATAATCAGTGCCACTGTTAATCGGTGCCTGCAATATAACATGTTTTCCATCCATCGCTCCAATAGCGTGGGGAAAATTCCATTTATTTTCAAATTCTTTTGATATAGAAAGCAACTCTTCTTCTGTAGATGGGATCTGTAAAAAAAATTATAGAGTACTCAGCATGACAGGACCCTCCGCTGTTTGAAAGTATTCAGACTAAACGTATTTGGCCCCTATGAGTGGTTGTATTAGGTACTATACACCACTCCACATTTGGCCCCTTTTAGTGGTAGTCCGAAGACGTTCAAGCAATCGAGAATCCTGCTAGAATAATATTTAAGATATCGCTACTAAGGTACTTGAAGGTATTAAATACTACGGACGTTAAACTTTAGCTTCAACGTAATCAATCAGATTAAACGTAGGGTCCTGCCACATTATATACATATTCACACTGCACCACAAATTGATCTATTAATTAAAATTATGTTTTCAGGAGGCAATACCGGAATCTTCACACACTTCTGACGTAGAGAGACACACAGAGACTGAAAACGCTCCGACCAAGACGCAATTGCCGGAGGCTAGCATCGAGAAAGCGCCACCACAACAACAACAAGACCTAACCTCGGATGCTAGCATGCCTTCACCATCAGAACCTGCTCGTAAAAAAAAACGACATAATCCGAAGAAAACGCAGCCACAGGAAGATTCGGCAGATATCATGCTCGCAGAAGCCCTTGAATACTTGCAAAAGTCTTCGACCGACATCAATGATCCATACTCTTCATTTGGGAGACACATAGCCAACGAGCTAAGAAAATATGATCCGCACACATTAGCGTATGTTAAGAACGCTATCAATAATATAATTTTTGAAGCCGATTTAGGGAAATACACACAACAACAAATTAATACAGGATACTATACACAGCAGTACACTAATTCCTCTACAATGGACTCATCTGGCACTTCATCATCAGCATCACATACCGCTACGTCTTCTCATGCCATTACACAATCACCTAATGCCAATGTTGGATTCGAAACTATCACTGAATTGTAATTAAAATAAACAATTGATTTTTAAATTTGTCAAATTATTTTTATTTACCTTTACATAATCCCTTAAGGCTTCAATAATAGCGTCACAAACTTCTGGAACTATTCTTGAGATTCTCTGCTTCGATACTCGAAATAAATATTGCAAGCTGCTATAAGAATCTCCGGTTGCTAAAAATCTTAAAGTTATTAAAACTCGTTCATTCACAGTGTTTGCTTCTCTATATTTTGTATCGCACTTTTTGATTTTATCAGACAACAATGAGCACAAATTTTCGAACTCTTGTACGGACATTCGTGTAAAATTATGTACACTCTGATCATATACTAAATCTCCAAGTAATCTATTTCCATATTTGTGGCGACGCTCATAAATTTTTCTAATCCAGAAGCGTCTAGGTTTTTTCTTGATACGTGACTGTTTTCGTTTCTTTAAACAATAAGCAGCTAGGAAAATAGCTGCAGCTGAAAATACACGACTGTCCATTACGAATACTCGCGGACTTATGATGGCTCAGCCTGCCTCGCGAGGCGGCCTCGTGTAAATTGAACAAAACTACTGAGGCTGCCGCGGGAGCCATCGCTCGCGATCCGGACACCGAGGCTGCCGCGCGAGCCTGTGCGCTAGGTGGGTACGCGGCTATTAACTATTAGGTACATCTAACTGTTTTATAACATTTCTTATTACAGGAAAAGACGAGATTTACGAAAGTAAATGGTATGCATTTAAGGTGCTAGGATTCTTGAATGATCGTTTCACACCTCGAAAAGGACTTGAGGCTGGAGATGCGAATGAACAGGTGGGTAGATTTTTACTATCTGAGTTTTACGCATACATGTGTTGCCATGGTATTTTATCTTCATTTAAAATATAAAGAGCAAGTTCTTCACGATTTTCTTTCAAATTTGCCGCTGTACGGCGAGCAATGGCGTATAACGGACGAAACGATGTGCCTTCCGCTTCGCTTTGCCAAGTTCCTGGTATAACTTCACCAGTCTCTGTGTTTTCATTATCAAAAGAGCCTTGGGGTGTGTATACCGAACATGAGGAAGAACGCCTTAGAAAGTTGTGCAGAAGCACTAGGGTCATTACGATCGTTTCAACTTTTTCTGGCTGCAGTAATATTGGTTTTCTTAGTACTCTAAAAACGCTAGTCAGAATCCCAAATGCATTTTCGACCACTCTTCGGCCTCTTGACAGCCGATAGTTAAAAATTCTTTCTTTAGATCCTTTCGGATGGGTGCCCGCGTATGGTTTCATTAGATTTTCTCCCAAAGGAAATGCTGCATCACCGAGGAAATAGAAGGGAAGTAGCCTGTTGCGATTTTGTAGGGATACGGGTTCCGGTAAATTTAAAGATTTCTCATCCATCATCCTTTTCAAACTACATCCTTGTAATACACCTCCATCTGAAATTCTTCCTTGAATCCCAATATGTACGTACATAAAGTTGTATTGTGCGTCTACTAATGCCAACAATACGATGCTGAACTGAGATTTATAATTGTAGTATTCTGCTCCAGAATTGAATGGACACTGGATAAGAATATGTTTGCCATCGATAGCCCCAATTACATGTGGAAAGTGCCATAGTTTCTCAAACTCTCTGCTGCATTCAAGCCATTCGTCACGATTTGTCGGCATCTACAACAAACGATATTTTTATTATTATTGATCATATTAATAAACACACGATTTTTTGCAGGTGGAGGATAAGAGCGATACTAATGCCAACAGCCCCCCTCCATCACTTGAGCCTCCCAATAAAAAGTTTAAGTCAGATCCCAAACTACAAATGCTAAAAGAGGCTTTCGGAATATTGAAAAATACGGCAAATAAGCCAGAACAGGATATGGAACTAAAGTCTTTCTTCGATTTCATACAAGAAAAAATGAAAAACTACTCAAGGGACACAAAAAACACAATTCAACACAAAATATTTCAGATGATTATGCGTGCCGATCAAGGCTATTACAATTCTATGCAAAATTATGGTTACTATTTTGCTACACAAAACCAACAATCTCCACGCAATTCAACCTCTTCCATGGCTACAAATAAAGAAACTCCTTATGTGGACTTAGACACAGCAGGCCCTGCTTCTACTTCTTCTCAAAACCCGCCATACTCTCCACACAGCAACAGTAGCCAGTATTCGTCAGACATGAATTTCGACGACTATGTATAATTAATTATTAATTACATTAAATAATTACCTTGATTTGTTCTTTCAATGCTCCTGTTAACGCCTGACACACTTCTGGTATAATCGAGCTTATGGCTTGTTTGGAAATACGAAACAGGTATTGCAAACTTGTAAAAGAATCACCAGTAGCTAAGTATCTCAGCGTCACAGCTAGGGGACGGACGGGCATAACGGAGAGGGCGGGTAAAAAGAATACTTAGCCTAATAAATCGTAAAATTGTTAGAGAAGGACGTACATAGCATGCTTTACGCCTCACACGCACGCGCTTTGCGATGGTCAGTTCGCCGGCGACAGTGGTGTAGGTAAACAAGTTTATACACGCTCGTAAAGGATTTTGGACTAAAAATTATTAAAAAATCGCGGTAAGTACCTCGTGATTGTTTTAATATATCAAGTGTTATTCGTAGTTTAATTTTTTTATCATATTTTAATGTAATTGGACATGAAAAAACGTTATTTTGATTTACGTTTTTATAAACTGTATTTGTGTGATATTGAGGTTACTTTGAAACATACCCGACGGGCATAACGAAACCGGGTAAAACGAATAGTATCCATTTTACCCTCCTATTGTTATTTAATACAGTTTATGTCTATATTGTTTTAGATGGTGTATACGTATAAGCGTAAGACTGATAGAGCTAATTGGTCCGAAGAAACTTTAGCTAAAGCGATGGAGGAAGCTAAAAAAACTTCAAAGCTACAAGCAAGTAAGATGTATGGTATTCCTTATGCTACTTTGCACAGACACATTAAGAGTGGTTCTTCAAAAAAGAAATTGGGTCGTTTTGTGTCTGTTTTTACGCCAGAGGAAGAGGAAGAGCTCTTAACATACGTTAAAAAAATGGATTCTTTGTTTTATGGCCTAACGCGGACTGAATTTCTACAAGTTGCTGGAGAATTTGCTAATAAAAAAGGAAAATCTGGATTTTTTTCCGGAAATATAGCTGGAAAAGGATGGTTTAAAAATTTCAAGCTTCGTCATCCAACACTGGCACTGAGATCACCTGAATCTACTTCCATTGCTCGTGTGAAAGGGTTTAATCGAGAAGCCGTTACTAGATTTTATAGTTTGTTAGAAGAAGTAATAGAAAAATATAATATTACCCCGGACATGATTTTTAATATGGATGAGACTGGAGTGAGAACTTCATCAACAAAACCACCTAAGGTATTATCGACCTGTGGAAAAAAACAAGTTGGGATTGTTTCAAGCAACGAAAAAGGTGTCTTGACGACTGTTATTTGTTGCTGTTGTGCCACGGGAATATTTATACCACCCTTTTTTATTTTTAAGAGAAAAAGACTAAATCCAAGGCTCTTAGATGGTGCTCCTCCTGGTGCAGAAGCTACCACCACTGACAGTGGATGGGTTAACTCAATTAAGTTTCTAGACTGGCTACGCATGTTTGCACAAAAAGTGCGACCTACTGAGCATCAAAAAGCACTTTTATTGCTAGACAATCACGAATCTCACAAGAGTTATGAAGCTCTTGACTTTGCAACGAAAAATAATATCATTTTTTTGTCAATTCCACCCCACACATCGCATAAATTGCAACCACTAGACGTTGCAGTCTACGGGCCAATAAAAAAATACTTTGAGATTGAGGTTAACACTTTCCAAAAACAACATCCAGGCAGAATCATCAATCAATACGACATAGCAAAACTTTTTACGGGAGCATATTTGAAAGGAGCTACACCAGCAAACGCGATTAGTGGGTTTCGTGCAAGCGGTATATACCCATTTAATAGTCACATTATTGGGGATGAACATTACGCACCGTCTGAGGTTTATCAAGCAAATGCTGAGAACTTGATGTCATCAGAAACAAATGTAAACCTTAGAAGAGAAGATGAGCAAAATATAACAGCGGAAGAGCCAAATGTACCAATAGCGTCCAACAATCAAGAACAACTTTTGGAAGCAAATTTCTCCCAAAACATGCCAATAAGAAATGTTCCCGACTCTTGTGAAGATACCACAATTAACGCCGGTACTGAAAATTTAGATGATTTCCTACCACAAAACATAACGGTTTCAAATATTTTGCAAGAAATCAGACCAATACCAGTCGAAATTAAAAAACGAAATATATCTCGACGCAAGCAACAAAAGTCTGAAATTTTAACCAGCACGCCAATTAAGATGGCTCTCAAGGAAAAGCATGATGCTGCTGCAGCCAAAAAGATGGGTTTGTTTGATACTCCTGGTCCATCAAATATTAAAAAAAGAAAGACACGTGCCAAGGGATGCCCAAAGAAAAATAAAGAAAATAAAGACAGTCACTTCTATTGCACTGTCTGTAAAGAACAGTACATACACCCCCCAATCGAGGATTGGATACAGTGCGATGTTTGTCGAGAGTGGACCCATGAAGCTTGTTCTTCATATTCCGGCCGAGGATCATATTTCTGTGACGAGTGTTTTGATTAATTTCATTATTCATTTTGCCCGACCGCTGTATTCATTTTACCCGCCATGGGTGGGCAAAATGGATAATCGCCCAATTTTTTAAAAATGTTATTTTTTATAGGAAGAATCCAGTTTTGTTAAGTTTTTTAATTTTTTTGTATTCTTTTGTGACCAAAGACTGTAATTAAGAAGTCAATATTATACGTATGATTATAACTATGGTTTTTATTTAATTTTGAAATTAACATATTCTTTTTGCCCGTCCGTCCCCTAACCTGTCTTGAACCGACACAGCTTCTCAAAATGCAGTGTTACTTCGTTCTATTTTGGGACCGATTAAATTCATGAGATATTCAAATTCAGTTGCATTCATTCCTGTGAAATTTTTGTGATGACCACTAATTTCTTGATTTTTCAATATGAACAGTAGATCACTTCTTTCTCGATACATTCTATGAATCCACCATCTTCGTGGCCGTTTAAAATCATCGAGTAAGGCATCTATAAGCAAGTATGCTGCACAGGCGAGAGACACTTCGTCCGACATCGTGGATTTACAAACCAAAATTGAGGGCAGAGCAGGCTTCCCCGTTCGTTACTCCCCGTACACACTAGAACCTCGTTATTGTATCTGTTTGGTTACAGTTACAGCTCGCAAAATGAGTACGCTCGGTGAAAGCGTTCCTGCGACGTCGTGAGCCGTAATTGTAAAACGCGTACACACTAGAACCTCGTTACTGTATCTGTTTGGTTACATTTACAGCTCGCAAAATGAGTACGCTCAGTGAAAGCGTTCTGGCGTCGTCGTGAGCCGTAATTGTAAAAAGCGTACACACTAGAACCTCGTTACTGTATCACGTATGTTACAGTTACGGTTCCCTAGTGAGTACCCGGCTTAATATATCAGATACGGTATCAAGTGAGTACGTAGGCACGAGCCCGTTGCGAGCCGCTCGCGCGTGGAGCGCAGTAAGCTCGCAGTGACTCACTCACTCGCAGTGTATCACTCCGAACACAAAGTGCTCGTGGACAGCGACACGACCGCTTGTGTAGTGAGTACGCAGGCGCGAGCTTCAAACGAACTTACGTATTCATTATGGAGTGGACTGAAGGAAAATATTAAATCTAATTGAGGTTTACCAAAATACTCCAGTATTGTGGGACCCTAAAGATAAAAATTATTATAAAATACATCTAAAAGTGGATGCTTGGATAAATATTGGACAAGCTATGGGTACGTCGGGCGAAAACTAAAAGTAAGATGATCATTTTATTGTCTTGCTACAGGAGAGAGAAATGAAAATAAAAAAAAGTCATGGAACTGGCAAAGGTATGAAATATTTAAGGTCAGGGTGGCCTATTCCGTCTATGGGGCATTACCATCTACTTGAAAATATACACTGTAGTTTAGTGTTACAGTGTTGATAGCTGTCATGGTAAAACAGGATCACTTTTTATTTCGAAATCAATGCCCTAGATGGCGTAAATTGTTATAGATTAGGATAAAACAGTGTTTGAAGTTCAGTTGTATTTCTAAAATGAAATGCGAGTCATACGCACTGCCGTTTTATCGAAGATAAAAATCAAATTATTCATATTAAGATGCGTCCAAACATTGAGCGGCAAGTGTGCGCGGCTACCGCGAGCTTCATGCCGCGCGCAAACATTGCTCAGTATCGTTCGTCGGTAATCGTGTCTGGACGTGTTTGCGCTTCTCAAAAATGGACAATTTTACTGATTTAGAAAACAATTAGACTGATTGAATTATATGGCTCATTAAACGAGTTGTGGAATCCTCGACATAAAGATTATCTTAATAAAAATATATGCGAAGACCTTTGGGACAAAATAGCCCAAAACTTTGAATTGCCAAAAAAGGAAATAAAGGCCAAAATGAAAAGTCTATTAAGTTCATATAGACGAGAAAGGAATAGAGAAAATGAAAGCACTGTGACTGGATCAGGTAAGTTTTATTCCCTTAATATGTGTGTTACAATGTGCACAAAAAACAAAGAAATCACAAACATACTTATAGGTATAATTAAACATTAGTAAACTTATGAATTACACAAGTCGTTGTGACATTAACTAAATGTAATATCACTATATTACGTATAGCTGTGTTTATTAATTATTAAATTGAATAGCTAAATCAAATGCCAAATTATACAATATCTAAAGCTAAATAATTATTTTGCAGGTAGAAATCAGTCGTACAAGTCAAAATGATTTGCCTACGAGGCATTTAACTTTTTACGTGACAAGAATAATCCTATCGAGACGTCTGTTACAATGGTATGTATCTATATAAGTAATTAATTTTGTACAAAAATGAATAATTAATAATTATCCTGCCATGGTATCGACCCATTAGTTACAAAATATCTTGCTAAGAAATTGCGAATATCTGTGGGAGAGGTACCCGAAAATTGGCTTTGTGTGGCAGTTACTTCTTGATTCACTGGCATTTCAGCGCACTTAAGTAAGTTATCTTTGCGTAGAAAATTATGCAAGTAAACAGTTGCTAAAACTACTTTTTTGGCTGAACTTGGTTTTAAAATTATCGCTTTTCTCAATACTCTAAATTTTGATGACATTATCCCAAAAGCATTTTCGACTACTCGACGTGCTCTTGATAACCTGTAATTGAAAATCCTTTCTATCGAACCTTTCGCATGGATTCCTGAAAAAGGCGTCATCGTGTATTTATTCAACACAAATGCTTGATCCCCTAATATCACAAACGGTATTTTTGTTACATAGGGTACATTTAAAATTTCTGGTGCTGTCAATCAATCAATCAATCGATCAATCAGTTTATTTGTGAAACATAGGTGTATACATAGGTGTTTACATAAATAGGGCATGCGCTATGTTTTGTCATAATTAAGACATACAAATTTATAAGGGACCCATTAGGAGTCATTACATGAAGTCATAAAAAATAAAAAAATTATTCATTATTATAATATTTGGTCGTTCAAAAATTCGTCTACATTATAATAACATTTGTCAATTAATAATTTGATAAGAGCTTTTTTAAATTTATACAATGTCAAGTTTTTTATGTCATTAGGAATTTTGTTAAACACTTTAGGTGCCATACCAAAAAAACTTTTTCGCATCAATGCGGTCTTACATTTTTGATTACATAGTTTGTTTACGTATTGGGCACGCAATGGAGTTTTTTTAGTGGAAGATATTTTTGTAAACAGTTGTGTGTTTTTTTTTACAAACAATGCAATTTCCAGTATGTATAATGCTGGAAGGGTAAGTATTTTTAAAGACTTAAAATAGGGTCTACAGCTATCCGTTGTTTTTATATTACACATTGCTCTGACACATCTTTTTTGCATCCTAAATACAAGCTCACGGTCAGTCGACTGGCCCCAAAAAATTACGCCATATCGCAGCACAGAAGCTACAAGTCCATGGTATGCTACCAGTAACGTATCTTTATTTACCTTTTTTGATAAATGAAAGAGTGCATAAGCAGATTTACTCAGACGTTTACAGAGTTCTTCTATCATGGGTTTCCAAGTAAGCTTACTGTCGATGGTTATACCTAAAAACTTAGCATTATTAACTTCTTCTATTTTTTGGTTATTATAAGTTAGATCAATATTTGGATGTGGTTGCCGTTGATGAAAGTGCATTACCTTAGTTTTTTTTAAATTAATCACGAGATTATTATTATTCATCCAACTGATGATATTGAGAAGGCATTCATGAATATCATTTTGATAAGTTGTAACATCATTACATCTTATAACAGCTATCATCGGCGAATAGGATCATTTTGTGTTGTGTTATTTTTGGCAGATCATTTATATATAACAGAAATAATAACGGCCCTAGCACGCTACCTTGGGGCACGCCAAATCTTACTTGTCTTGGTTTTGATCTATATATGATCTGCGTTTTAGTCTTATGACATATTCTAGATATTTCCGTGTATTGATATCTGTCACTAAGATATGATTCAATAAGTTTCAGAACATTGCCCCTTATGCCATATCCATGTAGTTTTTGCAGTAATATCTTGTGATCGACATAATCAAATTCCTTGGTCATATCAGTAAAGATTGCACATACTGGATTAATTTTATCTACTGATGTTATAAGATGTTGTAATAAATCGTACAGTGCCATATTAATAGTATGGTTTTTACCAAATCCTTTTTGTTACTTGCAGAATAGGTTGAACTTTTCAAAGCCACTAGAGGGCGACGCCGATAGTTTGCTTATAACGCTGCTCCGTATTAAATAATTCCAAAAAATTGTGAAAGTGAATAATTAGTGACTTTAGTTGCTGGAAGACTAAACTAATACCGTTATCTAATGCCACAAGAAGTGTACGTGCTGTGCCTAACTAATAAGTGCCTTATTTTGTGATTCTTACGATAAACGAAGAACTCGTTCGAAAGCTAAGTAAACACACTGCTAGTTTCATAAATAGTAGCCGAACTTGTAAAGCACTCATACATTATAAGCTATAAGCTTTTATAGAGGCTCCATGGCATTTGTTATGTTTTGTTTACCACCTTGATTGAGTTGTTATAATATATCAAATTCGCAAGTCATTTGTCGATCCTGGTGCCATCTGTTGATTTCTCTTGGTACTACTTCGTCTTGCACATCGTGGTCGAACTATAAGAACTGACACATTACTTCGATCATCAAACTAGATTGCTTACTACATACTTTCACCGAAATAAACTAGGTGGCGCTGTCCTTCACTCAAACTTTAATTAATTTATCTACATCAAGTTCAAAATGAATTGCTGCAAAGGTGAACCGTCAGCTGCCCGAGATAATATACTTATTTGCTATGTATGTGAAGGTATATATCACTATGAATGTCTCAATGTCACACATAGCCAATATGCTGCGCTAAGCGCCGAAGTAAAGGCTTCATGGAAGTGTCCATCATGCAACAATGTAACCAGACGTCTTAGATCGAATATTAATACGCCTGTACGCAGTTACATGGAACCTACGGTCGTGGATAACTCCATGGACATGTCGTATGACACTTTAGAGGAACGCAGTCCTTCTCGAACGTACAATGATCCCAGCCAAGTTATAAATAAGTCTGTTCAAACCATCTCTAGCTCAGACTTCGAAAGGTTCTCGAGTGACTTGAGTAAAACCCTTAGCAACTGGCGGAGTGAGATGAATAAAGATCTGACTCAAATCCGCGACGACATCAAATCTACTATGGCCAATATACAAAGGGAAATAAATACACTGCGTACCGAGCAGTCCATGTTGAAACAAAATGTGCATGATCTGCGCAATGTTATTTATATATTATTGTTCGATTTGGGTCCATGTTCTCCCAAAGATATAGTTTATTTCAAAAAGACTGTTATTTCAACAACAAATAATGTACCAATTACTCAAAGTTCATCAACCACACAATGTGTAATAAGTTCTCAAGGGCATTGGCCTACAGAAATGAAAAAGACAGCGCCAGAGACAAATAGAAAATACATGTTTCTAAAATGCAGATTATGTACGAAAAAAAAGGCAAGGAAGGAGACACGATACATGTGTTCGACCTGCAAAGTGCCTCTTTGCCCAGAATGTATGGAGGAATGGCATAACATGAATAAGAGTAAATTTTGATTACTGTATAATTTTTTGTAATTTTAATAGACCGTAAGTGAGGAAAAGTTGTGATTGTAGTAAGTAAAGAAGACTGATTAAGTTCCAAAGTGATTATACAGTGTGAGTCTTTATATAGTGCACATATCAAAACCAGGGAAACTACACACAATTTCATCGACGGAAAAATTGTCAAAAAAAATAAAAAGAATTATTTAATTTTTTATGAATATTTTAAAATTTTAAGATGCAGCTGCTAACCCTATTTAAATAAATTGTTATAACTTTTAAACTGAATGTCCTATCAAAATGGAATACATTTTGAAATGATTGTTAATAATAGGCCGTGCCAATAAAGTAATAATTAAAAAAAAAATAAACGCCATAAAATTAGAGTAAAAAGGTATTTGATGAAAATCTGGTATTTTTTTCATCATTTTTACAATAATTTTAAATTTTCTCGAAAAATCGTCCCCTTTACCCTACTTTTTTTAAATTTTAAGTTATTCTACATCGTATTAGCTTTCTAATGGTAAAAATGCACGTTTATTACTCAAATGCAACCATTTCTATGAGTGTTTAAAAAAGCCCTCGCTTGGCGCATCGTTTCGCTTCGCACCCACCATTGTTTAACAGGCAGGTAGAAACCTTTTTCTTTGGATGAATCATTGTAGAGGCGAGCGAGCGGCGTAGGTGCGGGTGCGGGGAGGGGTGTCTAGTCGTAGGACAATTGAATGTTTGTATGTATGTTAGTCGCTCCGAACTATTCGCCGCTGCTATTCGTGTTTCTCCTGCCAAAGTCGTTATCACGCCACGCGTTCGCTTTTTTGGTCGCGATGCCGCGTATCAGTGATTTCCCTCCGGCACACATTGCCGATATTCATTATTACTATGGAATGTGCCGAGGGAGTGCAAGATCTGCTCGCATAGCTTATTTAGCTGCGTTTCCAAATCGACGCCCTGTGCCATCAGCCCGAAACTTCCAGGAAGTCCATAGAAGACTGGCTAACACTGGACTTGGACTTTCTCGAAATCGCCGCGAACCAGGTGTTATTAATATTGCTATTGAACAAGCCATTTTGGATGATTTGTATGCTAACCCGACTACCAGTACTAGACGTTTGGCTTTACGTCATGGCGTGTCCCAAAAATCGGCATGGCGCATCTTGAGGAAAGAAGGCTTGTATCCTTACCATTATCAAAGGGTGCAGCACTTACATGAAGATGTGGATTGGCGTTCAAGGTGCGTTATGTCCACATGGATTTTAAGGAAAACAAGAGACAATCCCGAATTCTCTAAAACAATTCTGTGGATGGATGAAGCTCAATTCACGAGAGACGGCATCGTAAACTGTCGTAATTTACACATGTGGTGTCCAATAGGTGAAAACCCTAAACTGAAAAGGGCTTCAACATATCAAGTAAAATTCTCTTTAAATGTGTGGGCCGCACTTATTGACAACATTTTGATTGGTCCAATAATACTCCCGAGGACCCTAACCGGAGAGAGATTTCTGGAACTTTTAAGGGACGAATTGCCGTTGCTGTTGGAGTATGTGCCGCTGCTAACCCGTCAAAGAATGATGCTGCAAATGGACGGATGTCCTGCCCACTACTCCCGAATCGTCAGGTTATTCTTAGACGAAAATTATCCGCGTCGCTGGATCGGCCGACAAGGACCTGTTGGGTGGCCGGCACGTTCGCCTGATCTTACGCCTCTCGACTATTTTTTATGGGGGACAATGAAACAAAGGGTTTATAGCAGTCCCATAAATAGTGAAGCGGAACTCGAAGAAAGAGTTTTGCGTGTAGCAGACGAAATTAGAAACGACCCCGAAATGATACGTAGAGCAACGGAGCAAATTTTGCTTCGCGCTACAATGTATTTGCAACAACGGGGTCTTCATTTTGAACATTTGCTTCACTAAGCTATTTGTTTTTAATTTGTTTTAATAAATAAATGATTTATGTAGATAAATTCTAATTGTTTTATTCCTAAAAATGTAGTTCTCTCTACCTGCTACGGCGCTTAATTGAGATAAGTGCTTTTTTAAAAAGCTCATTAAACAAATTGTATCTGAGTAATAAACGTGCATTTTTTACCATTAGAAAGCTAATACGATGTAGAATAACTTAAAATTAAAAAAAAGTAGGATAAAGGGGACGATTTTTCGAGAAAATTTAAAATTATTGTACAAATGTTAAAAAAAATACCAGATTTTCATCAAATACCTTTTTACTCTAATTTTATGGCGTTTATTTTTTTTTTAATTATTACTTTATTGGCACGGCCTATTATTAACAATCATTTCAAAATGTATTCCATTTTGATAGGACATTCAGTTTAAAAGTTATAACAATTTATTTAAATAGGGTTAGCAGCTGCATCTTAAAATTTTAAAATATTCATAAAAAATTAAATAATTCTTTTTTATTTTTTTTGACAATTTTTCCGTCGATGAAATTGTGTGTAGTTTCCCTGGTTTTGATATGTGCACTAAAGACTCACACTGTATAATTAATAAGTAATTGATCTCATTTATTTTTGCGATTGTTTTTTAAAGGTTATATAATATAAATATAACCTTAAGAGACGTGTCTACACCCAGCGGGATCCCCTATCTGAGAGACTTATGAATGATGCAGAGAATTAGATCTGGATATGTTCTACTGAATTATGCTGAAAACAGAATTTGTTCCGTATAATAAACGGAAATATAAACTTTTCTAAACGACCTCCAGCCAGCGGGATACTAACTAAAATTAAGTTTGGGGAGGTATAAATTGGTACTAACTTTTAGTTCTGTATTTATTCTGTTTAGCAAAACAAAAAACATACTTCTGTAGGGACACACACATACATAATTAAGTGCATTGTACGTATCTGGCTATGTATGTGCAACGCGCCACTTACATCGTTTTCCCACGATTCAATTTATAACACGGCAGTCTACTTAAAGCTACAGAAATTGTAATACGTGTTCGGACTATTATCGAAGTTATATTATTGTAGACAATGTTAGATTTATAGACCTTAAAGTTTATTAAATATTATAGAATTTGCGGCCTTGTATTTTAGTGTATTTGAGTGTGCCAAACGTTGTAAAGAAACAATATAATAACAGTACAGTACAGTGACATTCTGACTTTTATTTACATACCTCGTATAGTGAACCCTACATTGGTGACCCCGATAAAGAACATTAGACGCGAGTGAAATTCCGTGAAAATGACCACTAGTTTTTCAAACGTGCCGCCAGTCCCACCGACAGAGGTCATGGCTATATCAGTAGCATCGCGAATTCCCGAATTTTGGACAGACCAACCTCGTGTCTGGTTCATACGAGTAGAAGCTATCTTAGCGCCACAGAAAATGGGGGATGACAGCAAGTTCGATTTAGTCGTCTCTAAATTACCGAAAGAAGTCATCATGCAGCTGACTGATTTTTTGACAAAGCCGCCGGAATCAGGAAAATTTCAGGCGTTGAAGGTCAAATTGCTGACCTTGTTTGAAGACTCCAAGAATAAATATAAGAATAAGAAGCTTATAGGTGAGATGGAGTTAGGCGACCTAAAGCCTTCTCAGCTTCTACAGCGCATGAGAGACCTGGCTCGCGACAAAATACCAGACGACACACTGAGAGTCCTTTGGCAAGGACACCTGCCGTCTACACTGCGTGCTGTATTAGTCGTGTCGGAAACCAAAGATTTAGACAACCTCGCCATGATCGCTGACAACGTAGCTGAAGCTACGAAGAGTAACACTGTTACCGCTATAGTTCAGGCCCCACGAGAACAGTACAAGAATGAAGTCGAGATAACTAGCATATCAGCAGAGCTAGCTAAGATCAACGCTAGATTGACCGACATGGAACGCTCCCGCTCCCGTTCAAGATCGAGGCAACCAGGGAATCGTTTTCGGCAACCCTCACGTTCCAAATCACGAGGACGCAATCCTGAGTCACCTGATTGGCTTTGCAGCTACCACTTCCGATACCGCCATCGAGCGCACAGATGCGTGCCGCCCTGTGCATGGAAACAAAAGGACAGCTATGGAGCGGACAAAGCCGTCTCTTCGAAGTCGGAAAACTAGAGGACAAGGTACAGTCGTCGGCGGAGGTCTGTGCCGTTCTACCCTGCAGCCGCCTATCAATCACGGACTTTAATTCTGGGTTACGTTTTCTCGTAGATACTGGAGCTAATGTGTCAGTTTTACCAACATCCAACCGACGTTTTAAAGGTACTCAGTGTTCAGATTACAAATTATATGCCGCCAATGGTACGAAAATCGCAACTTATGGTACAAAGACATTAGTGTTGAACCTTAAGTTACGGCGACCGTACCGTTGGGAATTTATTTTAGCAGACGTTAAACAGCCCATTCTCGGTGCTGATTTTTTAACGCATCATAATATTTTAGTCGATATGCGTAATCGCAAACTTATTGACCAAATTACTGACATACATGTTTTAGCAGCTATTGTAAATAGTAGCCAACCATCTTTGAATTCTATTGTTGAAGGCCATCCGTACTATGATTTATTGTGCATGTATCCGGACATTACGAAGCCAGCGTCATTCAGGGAAACTCCCGCGCATAACGTTTTACATTACATAGAGACATCAGGCACTCCTGTGCATGCGCGCGCTAGGCCACTGCCACCGGATAGATATATGAAAGTGAAGGAAGAATTCCGAATTATGCAAGAGTTAGGGATCTGTAGGCCTTCTAAAAGCGCATGGTCTAGTCCTTTACATGTGGTCACAAAGAAAAACGGTGACTTGCGACCGTGTGGCGACTATCGACGGTTAAACGCGATTACGAAGCCCGACAGATATCCTATACCCAGGTTGCATGAGTTTACTTATATTTTGGCAAATAAAACGATATTTTCAAAATTAGATATTAATCGCGCGTACCATTGTATTAGTGTAGCACCAAATGACATTGAGAAAACCGCAATTATTACCCCTTTTGGCCTATTCGAGTTTCCCCGCATGACTTTTGGGCTGCGTAACGCCGCACAAACATTTCAGCGATTCATGAACAACACTGTTTTACAGGGATTGGATTTTCTATATAATTATTTAGATGACGTCATAATAGCCAGTGAGAATGAAACCCTACATAGAGAGCACTTAAGGTTGGTATTTGAACGTTTTAATACCTATAGCATAACGATCAACTTAACGAAGTGTTGTTTTGGACAGTCGCGCATAGAATTCTTGGGACATGATGTAAGCGTTGACGGTATAAGACCACTTAACGATAAAGTGGAAGCCATTATTAACTTTCCTAAGCCCGAAACTGTAGCAGATTTAAGACGTTTCTTAGGTATGTTAAATTTTTATAGGCCTCATTTACCCAATTTAGCTGTTTATCAGTGCGAACTTAACAAATACTTAGTAAACGCAAAGAAAAATGACAAAACTAGGATAAATTGGACAGACATTTCAGAAAATGCTTTTGTACAATGTAAGACGGGACTTCAAGATGCCGTTACATTGTCACATCCATTACCGAATGTTCCCCTAGCACTGATGACCGATGCTTCTAACACCTGTATGGGTGCGGTATTGCAGCAACGAGTAAACGGTTCGTGGAAGCCGCTAGGATATTTTTCAAAGAAATTTACACCTACTGAACAGAAGTATTCGACGTATGACCGTGAATTACTGGCCATTTACACTGCAATTAGGTATTTTCGTAAATTATTTGAAGGTCGATCTCTGACAGTGTACACAGACCATAAGCCCTTATGTCACGCATTCTCCAAAATTGGTAATGATAATAAAGAAACGCCAAGAAGAACGCGACAGCTCCTATTTATAAGTGAATTTACAGTTGATATACAACACATTAGCGGTAAAGATAATGTTGTAGCCGACACCTTATCGCGTTTAGAAACTATTTTTTGCCCGACTGTACTCGACTTCGATGCACTTGCTGACGCGCAAGAAAAAGATGAGTACTTGCTACAGATGACTAAATGTTCTAATAACAACAGTAATATTACATTACAGAAAATATTATTACCTACTTGTAATAAAAGAATATTTTGTGAATTTTCTAATGACGTCATAAGACCATATTTAACGGAGGAATTTAGAAAGATTGCTTTTGAGAGTATTCATTGTTTGAGTCATCCCGGCGTCCGTACAACTCGTAAGATGGTCTCTAAACATTTATTTTGGCCTGGTATGAACAAGGATGTAGGACGTTGGGCTAAGGCTTGTTTACAATGTCAAAGGTCGAAGGTCAACCGTCATGTAGTTTCGGAATTGGGCAAGTTTCAAGAAGCTTCTCGCTTTGAGCATATCCATGTAGATATTGTTGGCCCCTTACCAACGTCTCCACAAGGATATAAGTATTTAGTAACCATTATCGATAGATGTACTCGTTGGCCGGAAGCATTGCCTGTAGAGGAGATAACCGCAAATGTGATTTCCAAATGCATTTACGAAGGTTGGATAGTTAGATACGGCTGCCCCGTGCGTATAACTAACGATCAGGGACGTCAGTTCGAGTCCAGTTTGTTTACAAAATTGATGAAATTTTTGGGTATTCGTAAGATCCGTACCACTCCTTACCACCCCCAAAGCAATGGTGCCGTGGAGAGATGGCATAGGTCTTTGAAAGCAGCCCTTATGGCTCGCTTACATAGCAATACAACGTGGGTGGAGGAATTACCAACCGTTATGCTAGGCCTTCGTGCAGCGATACGCACCGATAGCCAAGTAAGTGCCGCAGAATTAGCCTTCGGTAAAACTTTACGTTTACCCGGCGAATTCTATGATAGATCTAAGGACAAAGATTCGAGTGATCCGTATAGTTTAGTAGAGAAAATACGCGAGACTATAGCTAGCTACCGACCAACGAGAAACAATTTAAGTTCTAAGAATTTCTTTGTTTACGCCGATTTGTCAAAGTGTAATTATGTTTTTGTAAGGGACGATACTGTCCACAAGTCATTGAAGCAACCCTATGACGGACCGTTTAAAGTTCTAGAAAGAGGTCCTAAAATTTTTAAAGTACAATTACCTGGACGACAAGCGCACATTTCAATCGATAGATTGAAGCCCGCTTACATCATAAACGATCACGAGTCGTATAGTGAAACTGTAAACAATGATAATCAGGTTTCACAAAGTCCAGTGCAGGTGCAACAACAGGTGCACAGGCATTGCACTAGAAGCGGGCGTGTAATTCGACAACCCGTGAGATTTGCGTTATAACTTATAACGCAACGTCGTTATATTATTATAATAATATACTTAGGATTCCATGGGAATGATAATAAAATGTTTGTTTTAACTTTGTTTATAGATATCGTGAGAACAAAGTTGCAATAGTCGTATACTCTATATTTATGCTATTCATAAATTATAGTAAAATTAATATAAGGAAAGCGTCGTTACTTTAGTTGCGTTACGACTCCCATATACGAGTTTCGGTTCGATTCCGTTTTGGACAGATTTTACTTTATACTTATACGCTTTTATTGATTTTACACTTTATTGTTAGTTTAGGTACCTACTTATTTTATTGATTACATACGTTACATGAGCTGCTCATATGTTTATGCATGTACAGGATACATAATACGGAACCCTTATTGTTGATATCAATATTAGTTAAGTTACAATTTTATAAACTTTATTTTACATTCTGTTGATTTAGAGGTAAGAAATTGGAGTTGTTTATAAAATGATGACGCCAGTATTGCGTCAACCTTACCTTAATATATCTAATTATGCAGTTTATTTCACTTGTTAAAAGAATGTTATTTTATTTCATTTTACAACTGCAATTCGTCAAAGCAAGTAGTACCTATTTTGATAAAATGGGCAATTATCAAGTGAAGGACAACGTTGCACTGGCCCAGGTCAACAATCATGTGCAACTTAGCGAGAAGATGGACAAAATCAACATAATGCTAATTGTGTTAGCAGCAATAGTAGTAGGCGTGGCGTTGTACGGTATACGCATGTTGTGTCATCGTCGAATGAAACATTGGTTTCGTAGAGAGGTGGACAGGAGCATGGCGAGCTTGGGCCCGCCCTTAGTACGGGTGCAGCCAGTTCAGACCCAGGCCGCCACCGCCGGTGCCAACACTGTGAGCGCCGGTTATGCGTGATAAAGTGCAGATAATATATTATATGTGTTAACATCCTAGACAGGACAGCCTATGTAGGTACTTATTTTAGGTACTTATTTTTGTGTATTGTACTACGAAGGTTAATAAATACAATAGTTATGTAAGATTTTTGTATCAGTGTTCGTTATATTGGTTATATTGGTTGTGTCGATTTATATTTTTGTGTTTAGATTTATATAATCCAGATGTTTGTGGATTATTGTTTTGATTGTTATTGTTATTTTGTTTTTTTTCTCAAAGGGGGAAATGGTGTAGGGACACACACATACATAATTAAGTGCATTGTACGTATCTGGCTATGTATGTGCAACGCGCCACTTACATCGTTTTCCCACGATTCAATTTATAACACGGCAGTCTACTTAAAGCTACAGAAATTGTAATACGTGTTCGGACTATTATCGAAGTTATATTATTGTAGACAATGTTAGATTTATAGACCTTAAAGTTTATTAAATATTATAGAATTTGCGGCCTTGTATTTTAGTGTATTTGAGTGTGCCAAACGTTGTAAAGAAACAATATAATAACAGTACAGTACAGTGACATTCTGACTTTTATTTACATACCTCGTATAGTGAACCCTACACTTCTAACGTCCTTACTTCAGCCACAATCAAGCGGAAATGAAACCTCCAGTCAGCGGACTTTTTCTCTCAGCGACATTTTCTTGTAACTTTTGCACTAGTTTGATAACATTTAAATTATTTACGACTATAATTTTAATTAAATTACCTTTTCGTACATCTAGTATAAAAATTAAAAGTATAGAATTTGAAAGCTAGTAAGTGGGTAGAATACAAAATAATCTACCTACAAAGGTACAAATTAAAGTTGTTTGGGTGTAGGGTAGTTTATTAGCAATACAAATCTCGGTTAGTGATATTGTGTGAATCACAATTGCGTAAAGAATATTTGCATTTCCTATATTGATAAGAATATAGAATTGTACGGTTTTAAATATAGTATAAATGTGCATTAATTAAACTTATTGCACATTCAATAAGTAAAAATTAGTTCGTGTGATGCTAATTAAAGTGATGTGATGACAATGTCGGGGAGAAAAAGTTTAGTAAGCCTACAGGAACAAAAAATTATCTTGCAAAGATACCACCACTATTTTGAAGATGCAGGTAGGTTATACAAATGCTGTTTATTTTTAATATAAAAAAATTATATTGATTTTTGTTCACACTCGAAATTCATGGTAGGCTAGAACTGTACTGTACATGCTTTATCGATGGGAGGAATTTGCATGCCCCTCACGCTGATCGGGTTCGATTCCCAGATATTATGTTACCTACTTATACGTATAGGCTGGCTTTTTATTTTCTTGATATTCGTTTTAGTGTTAAGTTTACAGTGTTGTTCCTCAGTTTTTAATTGTTGTTCCTATCCAGTTGCAATTATCGTCCAGATTATAATATTTGCTGTAGTATATTGGTGTAAATATAAACGTAATTCTCTTACAGACCATTTACCAACTCCAAAGGATAATGTTTATGCTATAATATCACAAGAGTTGAACAGAAAAATGTCTCCAAAAGCATTGTATGTCTCAATAAGACGAAATTATACTTTTTTTTTCTTGACGAATCATGAAACAAACATATACAATGTGTTTGGTGAGTGGTGTCGGAGATTTTAATGGCATAATATATGGTCATTTATATCTACAATTCATGCTTCAGTATTATTTTTTATGTTACTTGGGCGAAATGGCGGCCATTTTGTTTATTTTGTTATCTAATCACGGACACACGTGGTAATTTAGCGATATCGTCGCTTGTAATAATCCAAAAAAAAACAAAAAAGGTCTCGTTTTACAGCTCATAGTATAGCTAACATGTTTACGATAAAAAATTTTTAGAATCTATCTCAGTTCAATTTTAAAAAAAATATGACAACAGAAAATTAAGAAAATTTTTGCTGTTATTTTTTTGTTATTTCACTTTTTCACAAAAACCAAGCTGTCAAGGTATTATTTTTTTAATGTTTTTAGATACTACATAATATCAGCTAAACATGAGTACTAAAATCATTGCCGTAAGTAAGATACTTTTAAAATGACGCTCTTTAGAACTTGACCCCTTAATAGCGTATTCAGGTATTAAAAAATTACAAAGCCGCTTTATCACAATTCAAGGAACTACTAAACCCGTTTTAACAAATGATTCGAGCAGGTAAAAACCTCCTTCGTCATAAGTGTGAGCGAGACAAAATAACATTTGTTTCCAGAGATTTAGGAACGCAATACAAAGCTTATCAGTCGTCCCTCGCTCTGCGTTGTGATCACATTCTCTTTTTGTTAACCAATTTGCTGTGCGCTGTTAAAAGTTTTGTTACGTTTTCGTTATTTTTACTGTTGAACTGTTTTGTTAATCTTTTTAAAATGGAAGACAACTATTACTCCAGCCAACATGTTGCTGACATCCATTTTGTCTACGAACTGTGCAACGGGAACGCCAATGCTGCTAGTAGAGAGTACGCCAGAAGATTCCCCAACAGAGTTACACCCAATCCTCGCACGTTCGTCAGAATCCATTTGAGGCTTGCCGAAAATGGAATTAGAAGACCTGCTGAAGAACGTTCTCGTTTGGTGTCACCACAAGACGAAGAAGAAATATTGGAATTAATTACCCAAGATTGAGCATACGACGGATTGCTAATAGATTAAACCTTACCATATGGTCAGTGTGGAAAGTGTTAAAGAGAGAAGGATTGCATCCATACCATTTTAAAAGGGTACAAGAATTACTGGAGCCTGATCATGCTAGGCGATCAGTATTTTGCTCGTGGATCCAGCGGCAAGTACGATCTGTACCAAATTTCTTAAAAAAGATTTTGTGGACAGACGAAGCCACCTTCACAAGATCGGGATACATAAATCACCGCAATGAGCATCTGTGGTGTCACGAAAATCCACACGCTACTAGGACAAGTACTGTACAGTATCAGTTTGCCGTGAACGTTTGGGCAGGAATCATAGACGACGTTCTTGTTGGCCCCATCATTTTACCAGAGACGATGAATGGTCAACGATTTTTGGAATTCCTGCAGACGGATTTTTATGACGCCCTCATCGAAATACCACTCGTTAACCGGAGAGGAATGATTCTGCAGCTCGATGGTGCACCCGCACACTTTGCAGTGGCAGTGAGGACATATTTAAATCAAAATTACACGCAGTGGATCGGTCGCGGAGGGACAGTTGCTTGGCCACCGCGTTCTCCGGATTTAACACCCCTGGATTTTTTTTTATGGAATACTATAAAACAAAAAGTTTACGTGGAAGTGCCAAACACCCGAGAGGAATTGATTCAAAAAATAATTAGCATCGGAAATGAATTAAAGGAAAACAAGGAGATGATCCGACGCTCTACGCAACACCTGGCTGTACGGGCGACAGCATGTTTGCAGCAAAATGGTGACCACTTTGAACAATTTTTATAAAATTTGTGACCAAATTATTATTAATATTAAAGCTAAGTGAAAAAATATTGTGTTTTATTTCTGTATTTCCTAAATATCAGGATGATCCTTAAATTGAGATGGGTTTGTAATTGTTTACTACCTGAATACGCTATTAAGGGGTCAAGTTCTAAAGAGCGTCATTTTAAAAGTATCTTACTTACGGCAATGATTTTAGTACTCATGTTTAGCTGATATTATGTAGTATCTAAAAACATTAAAAAAGTAATACCTTGACAGCTTGGTTTTTGTGAAAATGTGAAATAACAAAAAAATAACAGCAAAAATTTTCTTAATTTTCTGTTGTCATATTTTTTTTAAATTGAACTGAGATAGATTCTAAAAATTTTTTATCGTTAACATGTTAGCTATACTATGAGCTGTAAAACAAGACCTTTTTTGTTTTTTTTTGGATTATTACAAGCGACGATATCGCTAAATTACCACGTGTGTCCGTGATTAGATAACAAAATAAACAAAATGGCCGCCATTTCGCCCAAGTAACATAAAAAATAATACTGAAGCATGGATTGTAGATATAAATGACCATATATTATGCCATTAAAATCTCCGACACCACTCACCAAACACATTGTATATAGATATAGATAAGAAAACTGAATTTAGTAGTTCTTCGGATATAGAGGATTCTGATTGTGATACGATGTTTAAGCAATACGACTTTTTAATAGACTGCCATAAATGGAAAGAAATCGAACCACAATTTTTCTACACCCAAAGAAATCTGTCCAACAAACCAAACTTAATATTCACAAAGAAACTTAAATTACCTAAGCACAAGTGGAGCTACATTCTTTCATTAGAAATATGGAAGCAGACAAAATTACCTTGCACGTGGTGCATGAAATCACATTTCTGTTACAAAGACGGTGAAGTAGTATGTATTGGATATTGTAATCAGTGTTCAGCTGATTTAAAAGTGTGTATTACTCCCAAGGCCAACACAGATGCTTTTCTTGATGTCCACTGCACTATTAAATTTAAAAATAATAATATAAAACATAATCCAAAAGCAAAATTGCGAATGACAACATATCAGCGAAGAGAAATTGCAGAAAGACTTAAATATAAGAAAGTAAGTGTAGTATAATTGTGAATTGAGGTGTCCACGAATTATCTGCACATTTTTATGGAAATAAAGATTTTTGACTTTGACTTGGATTGCCTTTAATAACAGTCCTACTCAACGTAGTGATTATATTAATAAGCTCTTTGATTCCGATCATAGATTCCTAGTTCGTCAACTGGAATACCAGCTCCACCTACGTAGCTTTATAGGAATAGTTATTCGCGTGGGTATAATATACCTATTTTAAAACGTTCAGTATAACTAGAATACGGTGGAACCGCTTACTTTGAAGACTTAAGCATTGACTTTAAAGTACTACCTACTAGAGCAGATAGAACTGCCTCCGTGGCGCAGCAGTACTGAATGCGACTACTGTGCATGAGGTCTCGGGTTCGAATCTCGAATCGGACCAAAAAAAGGTATTGGGTTTTTCTGTTAAGAAATCTCAATAGCAGCCCGGAGTTAGAAAGTTAGCGGTGTAAGACACCCCCGTGCCTCAGAAAGCACGTAAAGCCATTAATCCTGCGCCTGATCTCTCGCCGGTCGTGTCGGATTACCGCCCCATCGGATTATGAGAGTTACGGAACAAAGAGTGCAGTTGTGGCACTTGCTCTTGCCATATGGTCAGTCTCCGTTAACATTGGCCACCATGACCTAAAATCGGTCTGGAGGCCATTATTACTAGTGGAGATATCCGAGGTTAATTGTTTGTAACACGCGCTAGAGTGCATGCTCTCTAACTAACTAAATATGAGTCAGGTCAGACAACGAAGAGTAAAGGTAAAATTTTGCCCCATGTTGTAATGTATATGATTCAATAATTTTTATAAATTGTAAATTAATTAAAATTAAATTAATTTTAAAACTATTAATATTTTATTTAACCTACTTATTGCTCTGTTCACTTCTGTCTACAGTTATATATTTTTAAAATAAAATGGGTTCGGTGACACATAATATCACCCATAGAATTATGGCAATATAATTAACTACCTAGCTTTTTCCAGCGGCTTCCAACGCCTAATTGTAGCCTATGTGTTATTCTGATGTATAGGCAATATATTATAATATATTACTGTAATTTCATCGAAATCGATTCAGTAGAGTTTTTGCATGAAAAAGTAACCAACATACATACTTACGTAAGTACATGCATACATATTATACTAATATCCATCCTTACAAATATTCGTATTTATAATATTAATTAATGGAAGATAATGCAGACTGGTGAGATTATTTTGTATTCTACCCACTTACTAGCTTTCAAATTCTATACTTTTAATTTTTATACTAGATGTACGAAAAGGTAATTTAATTAAAATTATAGTCGTAAATAATTTAAATGTTATCAAACTAGTGCAAAAGTTACAAGAAAATGTCGCTGAGAGAAAAAGTCCGCTGACTGGAGGTTTCATTTCCGCTTGATTGTGGCTGAAGTAAGGACGTTAGAAGTATGTTTTTTGTTTTGCTAAACAGAATAAATACAGAACTAAAAGTTAGTACCAATTTATACCTCCCCAAACTTAATTTTAGTTAGTATCCCGCTGGCTGGAGGTCGTTTAGAAAAGTTTATATTTCCGTTTATTATACGGAACAAATTCTGTTTTCAGCATAATTCAGTAGAACATATCCAGATCTAATTCTCTGCATCATTCATAAGTCTCTCAGATAGGGGATCCCGCTGGGTGTAGACACGTCCTTAAGAGTAGTGTTAATTGTAAGCATGTTCTAAAATATGTTATATACTGAATAATGTTTGTTACTGATTTTGATACTTTTTATTAAACGCGGAGTTTATTCATAATTGTTATTTTATTTCATTCCATAAAGTGAATACCAAGATTAGGCATGTTTACATGATCTAAAAATGCATGGTGAGAGAACTGCAGCAGACGTCTTGCCTTAATACATGTATACGAATACATCGTATTGTGACGAGACGTTTGCAACAGTCGGACTGCTGTGAAAGTCGTGTCACCACATTTATATATATTTACTAGTATTGTGCCAGGACGTCGTGAACCGTCGGGCGGTTGAGGACGTCCTCTTTATCACAAGCAACTTAATCATTTGTAAGGTGACAGGACGTCCACCACCGTCTATTTTTTTTGTATGGAAGTTAGCTGTGTCATATCACTATTTATCGATGGGAGCCGAGTGTCCCTCAACGTGTTAAGCTCCAATATAACAAGGATAAGCTACTTGAATTTTGGAGCTCAGTTAATCAAGAATACCGTTCCATCAGCACTGCAGCATTGAGGTTTTATTACCGTTTGCGACATCATACTTGTGCGAGACAGGTTTCACTGCAGTTGTTAATTAACACTTTGAGCGGAGCAACGTTATAATACGTAAAATTTGATAAACGCTATTTGACACAACGTTTAATCACGTCAGTAAAAAATATGTCTTTCTTCAAAGAACGTGTATAAACGGCTGAGACTTATGCAAATTCCTTCAAGCTACGTCATCGCGCCGTATCACTTTAAATTTTGGGACTGCTAGCGCCACTCCGCGTTAGTTTTTTTGTGCACTTTATAAAGCTACTCGCACACATACATTCTAGTTACGCATACATTCGCAACGTCGTAATACGTCCCTCGATGACCCCGCTCCCATACTTCAGTCGTCCCGTGCGCCGTGAGCGGGAGAGTATTGCATTGCAGTGCCGCGGCCGTGGTTTTGCGAAATTACGCCTTCGAATTATCGTAAGTATTTCATTATTTTGTGTGTTGTCTATATTTGTAAAAATAATAAGTATAATCATGATTTCATTATGATAAATATAGGTAATATTATGTAGGTATGTAAATCGTACGTATAATCATGATTTCATTATGATAAATATAGGTAATATTATGTAGGTAGTATGTGTTGTTATGTAGGTATGTAAATCATACGTTACCAATTTATTGATAGAATGGTACTTATTGTTTTAGATGGATAAAAAACAAGATAAACAAAGATCGATGAGGATTTTCGATGAGGCATCGGCGTCACGGGAATCTACTCCAGATCCTTTCAGTGACGATGGTGAACATGGATCTGATGCAGATTATGACCCGGAGCCAGAACGGTCAGATGGGAGCGATAGTTCAGTAAGTAATGAATTACTATTTCACGGAAGACCACGAGCAAGAATCCAGGATAAACGTTTAGATTCCGATCAGTCCAGTTCCGAGACTTCAGATCATAGTGCAAGTTCTGGAAGTATTTTTGACACCAGAAAATCAAAACGACCTAGAACTATGACAGAGCATTCCAATAGTGCTGATCGCGATACGGAAGCAATGAGCTCACCTGAGCCACAGTCGCGTCAAGAGAACGAACTTGAAAGTCGTGACCCGCCACCACTACTAGATATAGAGGGTAACCTCGAAATGCCTAACCCACTGCCGCTTCTAGATATAGGGAGAAACCCCGTAATTCTCGAGCTGCTGCCTCGTGCAGACATAGAAGGTAGAGTCGGAAATCCTGAGCCACGACAGCTTTTAGACATAGAAGGCAACCCGGGAATTCCTGAGCCACTACCGCTTCTAGACATAGAAGGCAAGCCAGGAAATCCTGACCCACCACCGCTTCTAGACACAGAGAGCAACCCTGGCAACCCAACAATTCCTGAGCCACCATTGTCTTTAGAATTAGTGGGCCATTTTGTAACTTCTGATCCGGCGCCACTTATAGCGCTAGGCGGTAATTCAGCTTCTCCTGTCTGCCGTCCACCTGCTACGATAGAGGACAACCCAACACCAGGCCCATCTCACGGTCGTGCTCGAGATACTTCGAACACCGCGCGACGGCATCGAAGAAACCGAACACCGTCTCCAGTAGCAGATTGGACAAACTCTATAGCAGATATACCAGAATTTGAATTTGACGACAGCTCTGTCGGTGTCCAGTTTCAAATCGATTCAAATACATCAGTTATCGACGTCTTCAACAAAATGTTTCCTCCTCATATTGTAGATTACATAGTGACAAGCACAAATAATTATGGAAGAGCACTGTGCTCCACAAATAGACCGACCACTAGACATTCACGACGCTACCGTTATAAAGATGTAGACCGCGACGAAATCCTAAAATTTTTAGGATTATGTCTTCTGATGGGACAAGTAAGCATTCCTAAAAAAAGTAAACTTTTTACATACAATGATCCCTTATATTTTCATCCGATTTTTCAATATACATTGTCTGCGCGTAGGTTTGAACAAATTTTGAGATGTTTATACAGGGTGTCCCAAAAATCAACGTCAAGCCGAAAACGGATGACGGGCCAAGGGATGGTGGTTCTCAAAAAAATATGAAAAAAAAATTTTTTGCTGCACTCTAAAAATTATAGCCATTTAAAAAAAAATGAGAAAATTAACACCTTGTTATGATTTTTCAAGTACTATGACTACAAAATGTTTACTTAGCTTAATTATTTTAGTGAGGATTTGTTACTGAATAATGCTAGTATACATTACAATTCAAAATTTGAACACAACTATCTTCATTTCAGAGGAAATATCCCTAATATGCCCAAACATGTACTCAAAATTATTACATTATTCAACTTTAAATGGCCGTGCTGAAAAAAAAATGTACTACGCCATTTCAGCACGTGGCATCAAAAGATGGCGCATTTAATGGGCTTTCTAAAATGCTATAACACTTACTACATTTTATCCTAATTATGGATTTTTTTTCTAAAACAACTTGGATTTATGCTTCTAATGCGATGCATATTTTATTTAAAGCTTACTTAAATTAAAGTAAGACAGTACAAGTTTGGGTGAAACAGATTAGGACGCCACTTCAACGTGTGAGAGTGAAAGAGATAGCAAGCCTGAGCATCATCAACAGCACGAGTTAGAGTGAAACGGAGAGAGACGCCACTTCAACGTGTTAGTGAGAGTGTGAGTGAAAGAGATAGCAAGCCTTAGCATCATCTACGGCATGAGTTAGAATGCGACGGATAGAGACGCCACGAGTGAAAAAGATAGCAAGACCGGATCATCTGCGCACGAACTGCAATACTTCAGTACGTTACGTTATTTCGTTTACTGCGCATCGTTCTGTATTCCTTCGTGTCGTTTTCGTACTTACTAACTTTGGCTTTGCTTATTGGACTTGATTACGTGCTACTTGGATTTGATTTGTGATTTGACCGTTTGTGACTAACTTGGCTTTCTTTTGGACTATCGTCATCGCTGACCGTGTAATTGTGTGTATTCTATGATCGCCACCATGCCGCTTCGATACACAGCACAGGAGTATGCAAACATGCATCTCATTTATGGAGAGTGCAGGTGCAACGCTAATGCTGCAGCTCGACTCTATCGTGAGAGATACCCCAATTCTGAGCGTCATCCGGATCATAGAGTATTTATTAATCTGCACCGATCACTCTCAGAAGGCCGATTTCCTAATCAAATGTTCAGTACAGGAAGATCCAGCATTCCATACGAGGAAGAAGTTTTAGCAGCAGTCGCAGAAGACACGAGTGTCTCAGTACGTGGACTTGAGACAAGCATAGGAGTGCCGAAGAGTACAGCACACCGGATTTTGCAGCAAAACCAGCTCCACCCGTACCATGTGCAACGAGTTCAATCTTTATCACCTCAAGATTATCCTGCAAGGGTTGCGTTTTGTGAAACGATGTTACAAAGACACCGAGAAGACCCCCACTTCCTGGATAAAGTACTCTGGACGGATGAGTCAACTTTTAAGAAAGATGGCTACTTAAATCTACATAATGTGCATGAGTGGCACGTGGAAAACCCACATTTAATGCGAGAAGATCGGTCACAATATCGCTTCAAAGTAAACATGTGGACCGGTATTCTGAACGGTAGAATTATTGGACCTTTCGAACTCCCAGACACCTTAACCAGTGAGGCTTACTTAGACTTTTTACAAAATCATCTACCAGATTTATTGGAAGACGTGCCACTCAACATTTACGTAGGTATGTGGCTCCAACAAGATGGCTGCCCTGCGCACTATGCTCGCTCAGTAAGGGAATTTCTTAACCAAGTATATCCGGATAGGTGGATCGGTCGGTCTGGTACGATCTCGTGGCCGGCCCGATCACCAGACTTAAACCCCATTGATTTCTTTTACTGGGGAGCAGTGAAGGATCAAGTTTACTCTAAGCCTATCGCAAACGTAGAGGAACTGCGCCAAAGAATTGCGGGGGCCGCTGAATACATCAATTCAAGAAGTTTTGCTCGTAAAATAAAGCGTTCGTTTTTAAAGAGATGTAGGGCATGCATTGAAGCTGAAGGCAAACAATTTGAATATTTATTGTAACAAAATAAAATGAACTGTTGATTTGAATGGTTGAATTTTTATTTCAAATTGAACACATAATGATTCACAATGACCAAAGGAATCTAATATGGTTTATCAATAAATTAGGTATTTGCCCTATTCACAGTAGCTTCGCAAAACAGTGTCACTAGTAGTTTTTACCTGACTGCCATAAAAGAGGGTTATGTATAACACTAATTTGTTTCTTAGAGGGAAACTAGATGTCATTACCAACATTTTTGAGTAAAACAAAAAAGGTTAGACCCGAGTTGTTTTAGAAAAAAAATCCATAATTAGGATAAAATGTAGTAAGTGTTATAGCATTTTAGAAAGCTCATTAAATGCGCCATCTTTTGATGCCACGTGCTGAAATGGTGTAGTACATTTTTTTTTCAGCACGGCCATTTAAAGTTGAATAATGTAATAATTTTGAGTACATGTTTGGGCATATTAGGGATATTTCCTCTGAAATGAAGATAGTTGTGTTCAAATTTTGAATTGTAATGTATACTAGCATTATTCAGTAACAAATCCTCACTAAAATAATTAAGCTAAGTAAACATTTTGTAGTCATAGTACTTGAAAAATCATAACAAGGTGTTAATTTTCTCATTTTTTTTTAAATGGCTATAATTTTTAGAGTGCAGCAAAAAATTTTTTTTTCATATTTTTTTGAGAACCACCATCCCTTGGCCCGTCATCCGTTTTCGGCTTGACGTTGATTTTTGGGACACCCTGTATGTGTCCCAGTTAGGAGCTACAGGACAAGAAAAAATTATTAAATTTATAGATGCGGTTTCGAAGAATTTTCGTGAATGCTACAAGCCTACAAAAGAACTGTCATTAGATGAATCAATGTTACTCTTTAGGGGACGCCTGTCTTTTCGACAATACATAAAATCTAAAAAGACTCGCTATGGAATAAAATTTTATGAATTGACAACATCTGATGGGTACGTTCTCAATTTGATTATGTATGCAGGAAAAAATGATGACGATGAAAACGAAACAGGAAAAAAGACAGAAAAAATAGTTATGAGACTAATGAGACCATATTTACTAAAAGGGCATTACTTGTTCATGGATAACTATTACAACTCAGTTACGTTATCTCAAAAATTATTAGATTTAAAAACTCATTCTACAGGGACTCTACGGACTAACAGAAAAGACAACCCAAAAGAATTAACAACGAAGAAATTAAATAAAAATGAACATTTTTGGGTACGTAAAAATAAAGTATATGTGTCCAAATGGCAAGACAAAAGGTCTGTGCTTATGGTAACTACGTCAAATCATCCCAAACTCGTAGAAATTACTAACAGACGTGGACAAAAACGTATGAAACCGCAGGAAGTGACAATATACAATCAATTTATGTCGGGAATCGATCGGGTAGACCAAATGATTTCATACTATTCCACACCCCGTAAGACCTTGAGGTGGTACAAGAAGGTATTCTTTCATTTACTGGATCTCTCAGTGTGGAATAGCTTCTTTATATACAAAAAGTATTGCAAGAATAATAGCAACCGATATAATTTTTTGACCTTTAGAGAAGATTTAATAAAAACACTCATACAGCTGCCTCTGAATCTAAAACCCGACAAACTAATAAGCAGAAATAAATTCGATAATCGACTGAAAGAAAGGGCTGACGTTGTGCCATCAAGAGATGTTGAAAACCGTGACAATTTTGGGCACTGGCCGGAAAAGATTCCCGTACGAATGAACTCGAATAAGACTTCATATTACATGAAGTGTAAAATGTGCACCAAAAAGAAGATAAGAAAAGAAACCAGTATACGATGCAAAGGATGTGAAGAGAAGCCAGCACTATGTGCTATTTGTTTTGAAGAGTGGCATGAGTCAATTATAAATATTTGATTAGTTATGTTCCTTTTCAAAACATTTTTTTTTATTTTTTTTATCATTCTGTATTGGTACACTGCTTGGCAAAGGTCTCCCCCATTTCCTTATATTAATCATTAATTATAAGAGATGATAAGGCTGATTATGATTATCAAACGTGATAATAAAGACTGATTGTTACTTTGATAAGTTCTTTATCTAGGAAGATACATTGTTAGTCAAAGAGATGACAACTGAAAAGAGATGACTGATTTATGAATAAATACCAAATATGATTAAGATTATGTTCCTTTAGCGAAGTCAAACTGTCGCAAATATTGTTAGAAGTGTTTTTTTTTCTGTAGAATTGTGGGACCAACAATTGTTAGTGTCAATATCTAGTGTATGATTATAGTCAGAAGTCAGACGTTTTTATTTCAAAATACTAATTATTATTTGAATAAATATCTAGCGACGAACAAAACTGTTTTATTGCCTTTTCTCAAATTAAATTCAAACATCTGTCAACGTTAACAGACTTTGTTTTCTATGTTACATACTACAGAAATAACAGTATCTAGCACAACTTTTATGGACGTTGACGTGATCAGATGTTCTCCCTTAATTTATATTGAAATAGCTAAAAGTATATGAAACAACGTTTATAAACGCCGACGTGGTAAGAAGTTGTTCTATAATTTTTCGAAATATATCTTATAGTATACGGCACAACATCTATATACGTTGACGTGGTTAAACGTTGCCCCGCAATTTATATAAACGCCTTATAGTTACACGACACAACGTTTTAGAACGTCGACTTGTTTAGACGTTGTTCCCCAATTTATTAATATATATGGACAGTATATGACACATCGGTTAAGAACGTCAACGTGGTTAGACGCTGTGCTTTATTCATGTACTATGCGTGGATTGCATATGACACAACATGGATAAACGTCGACGTGTAGTAACGGTTGTGTCACATTTCATATTATCTTTGGTTGTATGAAAAACAGAACGTCACTAATCGTCATTTATTTTGTATGAGAAAATAGTGCGCCGCGCAACAAACTTTTGAATACCCAGATGCTCAGCTGAAAGTGTTAAGAACCAGTACAGATTTATATAATATTAAAATAAATTTAGAGACAAAGACGAGAGTGGCAATTTCGAAACTCGAGCCTCGTTTTGAGAAACTATGCTCAGAAGCAGCAAGCACATCCTTCTCATTAATACCAAACGAAAAGAGATAAAAAAAGAGTGTGCTTTTTTTTATCTTTTTTGTTTGCTTTCATTTTTATTTGTTTTGTTTTTTATTTTCTAATAAAAAATTTAGATGCTATTTGGCGTTTTTCTGACAAATTGTTATTAGGCTAGAACTACAACTAGTAGGTAAATGTATGGCAAGAAGGTCAGGGCGTCGCAAAAATAGTGCAACTTCCTAAGGGCGTCACAGTTAAGATAAGTTTGGTAAGCCCTGATCTAATGCATTCGAATTATCCAAAATCTTAAACGTGAGATCGAGAGCCAGTCTTGCCATTATAACTAATAAAAACCTTATAAAACAATCACAATAACAAACTCGATTCCGAAAAATACTTGTTACTGAAACTTATGTCAATATCAAAATCGCGTGAAGAGTACTGTTAGAATGCATTCATTCGAGTAAAGTCGATCTCCTTTAGTTCCAATAGTTGCCACCAAATTCGATGCCAATCCTGTGCTTGCGTAGCATTCAAGAGTACCAAATAGTACGATCTCGACGTCAATTTCCAATTCTGAACGAGATCGAGTGTCAAGAATAAGCACCCAGAGCTGGTAATTTTGGATTCGGTAAATCAAACCGCAGCCAGTTACGTGGAGCGGGAAATCCAAACCCATGTCGTCCCATTTTCACAAAGAGTGGGTGCTGGATTTGTTTTAATGCAGGATAATGTTCGTGTACATACGGACCGTGCCACACAGAGAGCGCTCTGAGGCCAATATCACGGTTTGGCCATGGCCAGTAATAAGTATCCGGACTTCAATCCTATCGACCATTTGTGGTATCAATTGAAATGGAGCCTCAGAAAACTTTATTGACATTAATAGTCGACAGGCGCTCACCAACACCCTAAAATTCTGTTGGGAGCAAATACCGGAAGAAAACGTTACACATCTGATGGATCCCAGATAGGCTCAGAGAGTGCATACGGAATAGAGGAGGACCCACTCGTTATTAAAGTTTGAGGATTGGTTGATTTGAGGAGTGTCAGTTCAAAACTAGCTATTTACATTTTAAGCTCGTTTTTTTCGATTCGGCCTCGAAAATATTTTACGATTATAGAGTTTCTAATCATAATGGTCTATTTGCTTTATTATTTCGTTGACTTGATTGAGATGTTGAACAAAAGTGTCCATACTGCGTGGCAGGTTATTATGAGGTTAGAGACTATAACGGGAAAGATATTCTAAGCTTGGCAATATGGCTGGATTCCTATGCCGACTTATCGTACACGCACTCTAAAAAAATAGATTGTCATTGTCAAACAAAATTTTTGTTTTGACGTTTTAGCGCTTTGTTGTTTGATGTTGTGTTGGTAACCGCTAAAGTGTAGACTTTTATCATAACATTTTATAATTTACCATTAGAAAAATGGAAAGAGATATTGTAGAAAATATTAATAGCAGAAGTCGCAAGAAGCGCGTAGTAGATAGAAGTTCCAAACGCAAAGTATACGTAGATAAAGATCCTTTGAGTTTTAATTTTCGGAGACCTTGCAATCACAAAAGCAACAGTAAATTCAAATGCTCATCTGTTACTATCGACCAAGTTCTGCTAAATAGAAAACTTCTATAAAGTCTACGAACAAGATTGACCAAGTCATATACTTGACTCGCCTACTCACTCCTCACGAACCACAACGAAGAGGAAACTATGTGCCAAAGCCAACAGGAAAGAAAGTGAACCGTATTCTTAGTGCTGTCTATTATGTATACAAGAAGAAAAAAACTTGTGTGTGTTTGCAAGAAATTCTTTTGAGCAACACATTCAACATATGAAAGGCTCGAGTAAATATTATAAATCCAACACTAATTGCAGGGGATACACCTGCTGAAAAGAGAGGCGGTGATCGAAAATCGTCAAAATCAGTTGAAAGGAAAAATCATGTTCGAGCATTTATTAATAAGGTACCAGCAGTGGAGTCCCATTACAATCGCAAGAAAAGCAAGCGTGTATATCTTTTCTCGGAGTGGAATGTTAAAAAGATATTCAAGCCTACAGTGATTAACCACAAAACTTCAAGGTGTCGCGCACTATGTTTTATGCTATCTTCAATGATTTTAACATTGGTTTGGATCCATAGATATGCTGGCGTATGTTCGTCAGATTTTGATGAAGAAGGAGAGATCAGGGTTACTTTTTTAAAGATCTCCAATGAAAATGGTACTCTTTTTAGAATGAATGACAAATAACATGTCTGATGTTAAATGGGAACAGATCTTGACCATATTATCAGTGCCAGATACACGTATGAAGGGTAACAGAGCATTCTACAAGTTTCCAAAGCCAGTTGATGTATTTGAAAAGTAAATTGTTGATTGTTTAGTATTTAACCCTAGATTCATAAACATTCGTCTCATAGACCGCGCAAAACGTAAAAATGATTCTAATCTTTAGAGTGAAAGAGATAGAAAGCTGACCTTTCAAGTACCTTCCTAAGCCATGCAACCATTAGTGTCGCGAGTGCATTTTACTCGCAGTGACGTGTCCTTGAGCAGTTACACAGTTTTATTCGTCTGAGAAACGAATATTTATGAATAGATACACGATTGACGAGTACGGTTATAATTTTTGAAACACGATTTTTGAAGATTTCTAGTTTGATGAAGTATGTACACGGTAAGTTTGTGATAATATTTTTAATCTATACTAATATTATAAAGCTGAAGAGTTTGTTTGTTTGTTTGTTTGAACGCGCTAATCTCAGGAACCACTGGTGCGAATTGAAAAATTCTTTTTGTGTTGAATAGACCATTTATCGAGGAAGGCTTTAGGCTATATAACATCACGCTGCAACTAATAGGAGCGAAGAAACAATGGAAAATGTGGGAAAAACGGGGAAAATTATTCATCTTTGAGGGCTTCCGTTGTGTGCGCTGCGAAAACGGATCAAGATATCAAAAAAATATGTATGAAAGAATTATTCCTCTTGAAATGATCTAACAAAATGTCCGCGACAGTATATGTCTATCTTTTAAGATTAACTCACTAGAACCGTTTTTATGGTCATCAAATTTGGTCGAAATTAATGCATTATTACCAATTATTTGTTAGAGTTGTATCAACATAATAATATCTTTATCCAAATAAATGTGTTGTTGATTAAGAGTATTTAATTGTGAACAAAATTGTCTTTGACATCACTTAATTTCAATTAACATCTTAGAAGATATTACAATTTCAAAATAACTCCGATATAAAATTCACACGCGCCACATGATGTGCAAAACATGACGCTGCGCCTGGCCGGCGGGCGAGGAGAGGCGTTGCTTGCGAGCGACGCGGAGGGGGGGGGTGTAGCTCTACGAGGTTCCCTGCCGCGCGGCTCAGGCGCGGTCGGCTCCCTTCTGAACGGTTGTGCGAATGAACCGATGACCGTGCTAATGAATCGATCGTTGAACGTTCGCAGCGTCTAGCCTCACAAAATTTCCGAACTTCGGCGAACCGACAACGGGAATCAAGCGCTGAACGTTCTCAACGTTTATCCTTACAAAATTCCCGAACTTTGATAAACCGAGAACGGGAATCAAGCGCTGAACGTTCTCAACGTTTAGCCTCACAGAGTTCTCGAACTTTGGTGAACCGACTGCGGGAATCAAGCGCTGAACGTTCTCAACGTTTAGCTTCACAGAGTTCTCGATCTTTGGTGAACCGACTACGGGAATCAAGCACTGAAAGTTCTCAACGTTTAGCCTCACAGAATTCCCGAACTTTGGCTAACCGCGATCGGGAATCGAGCACTGAACGATCCCATCGATTAGCACAGCAAAATGCACGATCAGCAAAAAATAGAACTCGCAGGCAACTTAATTTATTAAATGCTGCGTTTGCTTATGATTGTACCCTTGACTATACTGAGCTAAATGACATTGATATTGGCAGAATGGATAAAATATGCAACTTATGCCAAGCAAAAAAATGGGCGACTGAAGCTCCTGGACTGTGTTGTAGTGGTGGCAAAGTAAATATACCTATAATTCCGGAACCAACTACAGTTTTAAAAGAACTGATATCAGGCTCACATCCATCATCAAAGCATTTCTTAAATCACTCAAGACAATATAATACATTATTTCAGATGACTTCATTTGGTGCCAAAGAAATTCGTGAGGGAAACTTTATGCCCACTTTTAAAGTCCAAGGGCAAGTTTATCACTTGATCGGTAACTTACTTCCAGCTGAAGGGGCACAACCAGAATTTTTGCAAATATATTTCGTTTCCCATGCAGATCAGGTATCCTTGCGCTCAAATTTAAATCCAAGCTTGCAAATCGATCTTATCGACGTTCTCCAAACATATCTTCACGATCATAATACGTATATTCAAAGTTTTAAATACAATCTGGAAAATAGACCACCGAATGACTTAAAACTTATTATACATGCTGATGTAAAACCTCCTAACGAGCATCGAGGTCGGTATAATGCGCCAATAGTAGATGAAGTAGCTGTTCTTTTGATCGATGAAGACAAAGGTCCCCGAGATATTGTGTTGACTGCGAGAGATGGTGGACTTCAACGAGTTTCTGAAATTCATAGATCTTATGACCCACTTCAGTATCCTTTACTGTTTCCCTTTGGTAATGACGGATACTGTATAAATATTCCACAGCAGAATACTGCTGCTAGATCTAAAACTGTATCATGTATGCAATTCTATGCATTTAGACTCATGGTGAGAATAAATGACTTTAACAGCATACATTATTTCAAAGGATTATTCAACCAATATTGTGTTGATATGGCAGCTAAAATGATTTCTGAGAGGCCGTTTCTTCATCAAAAGAAATCAAAAAAAATTGAGAGCAGAAGAGTACATTCATTTAAGAGATGCCGTAGTTAATGATGCGAATATAAACGCTTCTAATATTGGCCAGCATGTTATATTGCCGTCGTCATTTACAGGATCCCCCAGATACATGAACGAAAAAAGTCAAGATGCCATGACATATGTCAGGAAATTTGGGAGACCAGATCTCTTTATCACATTTACATGTAACTCCGAATGGCTGGAAATAAAAATTGAGTTATTACCCGATCAACATTCTTACGACAGACATGATTTGGTTTCTAGAGTATTTCATTTAAAACTCAAAAAAATGATAGACCTCCTAACGAAGAAAAATATTTTTGGACCATCGAAAGCCTTTGTTTACAGCGTAGAATGGCAAAAAAGAGGTTTACCTCACGCCCACATTTTATTGTGGCTGGCTAACAAAGTACAACCAGATTCTATAGATGCAATAATATCGGCTGAAATACCTGACAAACAACAAGATCCAATTCTTCATAATATTGTCATAAAAAATATGATACATGGTCCTTGCGGATTTCATAATCCTGCGTCACCATGTATGAAAGAAAACATTTGTTCTAAAAAGTACCCTAGGCATTTTATTTCTGAAACACAAACCGGGGATGATGGTTACCCAACCTACAGGCGCAGGTCTCCAGATAATGGTGGAAACACAGCAATAATTCGGTTCAAAGGTACAAAAATGAGCGTGGATAATAGGTGGGTTGTTCCCTATAATCCAGTGCTATCACGAATTTTCAATGCACACATTAACGTAGAGTTTTGTCAATCGGTCAAAGCTATTAAGTACATCTGTAAGTATATTCATAAAGGTTCTGATCAAGCCACATTTTCGTTACAAAGTAATAACGATGAAGTAGAAAAATATCTAAATGGTCGCTATATAAGTTCCTCGGAAGCGCTCTGGAGAATTTTCCATTTTCCTATTCATGAACGTTTTCCGGCAGTAGTTCATTTAGCAGTTCATTTGGAAAATGGACAAAGAGTTTATTTTTATAATAATGCAAACCTTCAAGATCGCGTTAATAATCCTTCATCAACGACACTTACAGCGTTCTTTGATCTTTGCAAAAGTGACGTTTTTGCAAAAACCCTTTTATATCACGAAGTACCCCAGTATTACGTATGAGAAAGAAATTCATTTTCTAGAAGAAGACGTGGGCAACATGTTGAAGGATATCCCGGTGTAAAAAAAGACACAACTTTAGGCCGTGTCTACAACATTCATCCAACTCAAACTGAATGTTTTTATTTAAGAATGTTACTGCAACATGTTCGCGGTCCAATGTCATTTGAACATCTAAGGACCGTGAATGGTGTTATTTGCCAAACTTATCAAGGCGCTTGCAAGGAATTAGGTTTACTGGAGGGAGATGAACATTGGCAAAATACAATGTCTGATGCTGTCATGTCCGAGCCAGCCACAAAATTAAGAGAATTATTTACCGTCATCCTTATATTTTGCCAACCATCTGACCCCTTAGAGTTATGGAATAAATTTCGTAACGCTTTATGTGAAGATATATTAAACAGAATGCGTAATGAGAACCAGGATATGACATTAGCATATAATGATGATATATACAATGATGGACTAATCATAATTGAAGATAAAATTCATGAGATTTGCGATAAATCATTAACCGATTTTGGGCTTCCTGTATCAAAAAGGATTAATTCACTTAATCATCTGGATCCGTTAGAAGTAGCATTGCGTAAACCGTATGATCTAAATGAATTAAATGAGTGTATTACCCAAAATGAACCAAAATTAGTTAATGACCAGGTGACCGCGTATAATTGTGTTATGCGAAGTGTTCGTTTTAGTGAAGGAAAAGTATTTTTTTTTGGATGCTCCCGGTGGAACCGGCAAGACCTTTATTACTAATCTTATATTAACAAAAGTAAGATCTCAGGGAAAGCTAGCTTTGGCAGTAGCGTCGTCAGGTATCGCTGCAACTTTATTAGCAGGTGGACGCACAGCTCATTCCACTTTTAAACTGCCCCTAACTGTTTCTTTACAGAAAGATAGCGTGTGCTCTATACGTAAAAATGGCCCTTTGGGAAAAGTTTTACAAGATGTCAGTTTAATAATCTGGGACGAATGTACCATGATCCATAGAGCTCATATAGAGGCTCTAGATAGGACTCTTAGAGATATTAGAAGCTGTGATAAAATCATGGGTGGGATTGCTGTTATGTTTGCTGGGGACTTTCGACAAACTTTACCAGTAATAGTAAGGGGAACTAGAGCAGACATTGTAAAGTCTTGCCTTAAAAGTACCCCATTATGGAAGTTTGTTAACATCTTAAAATTAACTACAAATATGAGAGCACATTTGGGGGGAGGTAGTATAACTTTTCCTTCAAAGCTACTTTTAATAGGAGACGGGAAAGTACCTCATTTTGAAAATAAAATTGAAATTGATCGTGATTTAGGAGAAAGAGTGAGTAACATTGAGGACTTAATATCGAAAGTTTACCCTGAAATCACCGAAATAGAAAATAAAGATCATCAATGGATGTGTCAAAGGGCAATATTGGCGGCGAGAAACAGTAGCGTGGACGAAATTAACGACCTAATTTTAAGTAAACTTCCAGGAGACATAGCTACCTACACATCTATTGATAATGTAATGGATCAAGAAGATGCGGTCCATTACCCACAGGAGTTTCTTAATTCTTTGAACCCAAGTGGCCTTCCCCCATATTCCCTCAAGTTAAAAATAGGTGCCCCAATAATTTTACTTAGAAATCTTAAACCACCAAATTTATGTAACGGGACCCGACTTCAAATCAAATTTCTTCGCAATAACGTGATCGTTGCAATAGTTTTGACTGGTCCAGCAGTTGGTCAAACAGTGCTTATACCTCGCATCCCAATGATTCCAAATGATTTACCTTTTAATTTTAAAAGAATTCAATTTCCCGTTAAGCTATCTTTCGCCGTTACAATTAATAAATCACAGGGGCAAACATTTAAACACGTAGGAATCGATTTACGTCAAGATTGCTTTTCACACGGCCAACTATATGTCGCGTTGTCAAGATCGGGTTGCGGAGAAAACCAATATGTTCTTCTGCCACAAGAAAATAAAACTAAAAATATAATTTACGCAGAAGTACTTTAAAATAATTATGTTCTTTTAAAAACTTAAAAACTAAATTGTCTAAAATAATAACAGAAAATGACGCGGACAAAGTCGTGGGTAACACCTATAATTTATAAAGCTGAAGAGGTTGTTTGCAAAAATAAATATGATGCCCAAAATAACTATTCCACGCGGACGAAGTCGCGGGCACAGCTAGTTAGTAATATTATTCAAGTACATTTTATTTAGTTACATCGTGTGTATTCACATGTAAACATCCGCATTTTTTCTACAAATCATTTTATTTTATTTTAGAAATGGACGCTCAAGACCGGTAAATAGAGCATTATTTAAATTGTTTATCCGATTCTGACGATGATGATTGTACCTCGACTCAGCGAGGAGATGCAGGCTTAAGTGACATCGAGGACCACGTCGATATTTAAAAAGAGATCCCAACAGATTCCGAGGGCAATGAGACTCGAGATGATGAACAACCGATTGGTTTACGACAGCAGCGCCGAAGCGGCGTCATCTTATCTTCTGATTCGGAAACTGAAGAAAACCCAGGTACGTCAGGTAGCTCCGCTCCATCACAACGTATAGTTATTCCATCTGCCCACAATCTTAGAGGAAAAAATGGCCATAAATGATCTTCAATTCCTTTTCAATCTGCGAATACAAGAACTCAGGCTAGAAATATCGTACATGTGATTCAGGGACCAACAAATAACGCAAAGGATATGACGGAACCAATTGATTGCTTTTCTATTTTTATAACGGCTGATATGATACGTAATATAGTTGGACACACAAACGAGGAAATTGTATTGAGAAGTTCAAAATATAAAGAGAAAACAGCAACAATTTCATCAACATGTGAAGAAGAATTGACTGCTTTGTTAGGATTGCTTATGCTGTCAGCTGCAAAAAAGACAATCATCTCACGAGCTTGGAACTATTTGATCCTACATTTAGTGGAACCCGATACATATCGGTAATGTCGCGGGACAGATTTGATTTTTTATTGAACTGTTTGAGATTTGACGATAAGTCAACAAGAGATGAACGTAAAGCACAAGATACATTTGCGCCTATCAGAGACCTGTGGGAAGTTTTCATTCAGACGTGCAGGAACAGCTATAAAGCTGAAACTTATGTTACAATAGATGAACAATTATTAGGTTTTAGAGGGCGTTGTCCCTTTAGAATGTACATTCCGTCAAAACCTAATAAATATGGCCTAAAAATCCTGATGCTATGCGATGCTAAAACTAAATATATGATAAATGCAATGCCGTATGTTGGAAAAATTGAAACAAATGGTGATTCACTCGGATCTTACTATGTCAAGACTTTATCTGAAACTTTGTGGGGTAGTAATCGTAATGTAACCATGGACAATTGGTTCACGTCTATCCCAATGGCTCATCAGTTACTAAAAGAACCATATAAACTTACAATAGTGGAACCCTTCGAGCAAACAAACGTGAAATACCACCTGCAATGCTTGATATCAAAGAAAGGCCAATAGGTTCGTCTATGTTCTGTTATGATAAAGATAGCACTATGGTATCTTATAAACTTAAAAATAACAAGAACGTTCTCTTGCTTTCTACCGCTCATGGCAATGGTACTGTTGCACCTTCTGGTAAACCAGACATCATTGAGTTCTACAATTCGACTAAAGGCGCCGTGGATACATTTGATCAAATGTGTAGCAGTATGACTTGTAGCCGAAAGACGCAGAGATGGCCACTGTGCTACTTCTATGGCATGCTCAATATGGCAATCATAAATTCGTATGTTGTTTATGTACACAATATTGTAAAACAAGGTTAAAACCAGCAAGCAGACGATGTTTCATGAAAGATGTTTCAGAGAAAATGACCGAACCGTGGTTACGTAAGCGTCGCGAAATGCCAACTTTGAGGCGATGCCTAAAAAGGAAGATAGCCGAAGTTTTGAATGAAACGCCTACCAGCGATACGCCTGGTCCAAGTGGTACCCAAAAAAAGATTTGTAGCTTCTGTGATTACAAAAAGCGTCGAATGACGAGGTTCCAATGTAGCCATTGTAAAAAGTTCATGTGTATGGACCACCGTGGCATGATGTGTCTGGAATGTTCAGAATAAATATATTTTTGTTTTATCACGTAAGTTTTAAATAACTTAATAAAGGAGTTAAACAATACAATTATTTATTTGTTTTCTTTCATTAACAAAATCATAAATAATCATACCTGAATATGTTCGTCTGTAAGACGAATGTTTATTAATAATGTTACTCCTACATATGTTTATGATTCTAGGATTAGGTAAAAATATTTAGTTTAGTGGAAATTATTGATTCTGCTCTTTGCAAAAAATGAAAGCTTTCATTTATACTGTGCACTGATAATTTTTAAGTTTATTTATTAGATAGCCTCGAGACTGATAGATGTATCATTAGATAGTACTATTGATTTGTTTTGTAAGCGAAGTTTATATTTTTGTTTCATTTAGAAATTTTATTCAGATTAAAGTCTGTTATTTGATACGGGTAATTGAAACTTAAGCTTAATGCATAAGTTTCAATTACCTATTAGTAATACTAGTATTCAAACTATTAATATTAAAAATAAGGTTGCATTTAGAAACTGTGAAGAGTGTATGTGTGAAAAATATCCAAATACTATAATTTATATATGTTTTATTTAATATTAGTCTCCTTTCTTAGCTAATAATCAATGGCCTATCACTTCCCTGCTTTAATTTGTCACTACTCTGTCAATAGTGTCACTCCCCTGGTAACACAATTTCTGCAGATGCTTATAAAATTCAAAAAAAGTTGAAGAATCTTCTGGCCCTCATCATTACAAATTTAAAAATAATGTCATATAGAGAAATTGTCAATATTGAATGGAACAGATTACATTTCCTTCAGGGACACAAAAAAAATCAAATACCTACCATATATTCGCCAAAATTGTGTTGATTTCGATAGTGATTATTTTTGTATATTATTAACAAAAAATAAGCTTTATTCCTATATAATGATTAAGTTTATGTTAACTTGTACTAAAAACAATTATTTTTATGAACGCAAAGTATGAATTTATATGTTTTGAAATATATAATTAAAGTTATGTTACAACAACTGACTTTTAGAGGAAAAACATTTTAAGTTTAATTTTCGTTGATTATAACTTCATTTTATAATAAATAAAGCAATTTTCATAAATTATAATAGTTTATTATTGCCTAATTATAATATAAACAAAAAAAATTTCAGTATGCATATTGTTCACGGGTAAAATTGACCCGGCCACAACGGTTGTGTTGTTTGGCCGCCACAATGACGCCGGATTAAAGTTAAGTGGTTAGGTCATTTCCTACCTTCACGTCTCTAGCCGACCACACAGCTCGACTGGACCAGGTTTTATACCGCCGCCTGTTACTCGGCGTTGACTTTTTAAGGCTGATTAGGTCTACCCAGCCAACCCTCCTTCTTTCTCATACGGGCTTGGGACCCACAAAGGCGAAGTTAAAGGTCAGATACTTTGGAAAACTAGTAATTAGTTAGCAAATCTAGGTATTTATATAATAATATTAATAATATTATATATGTACTTTATTATAATAATATATACCATGCACTTAAGAAAGAAATTACTAGACTGGAAAACACCCACAGAAATAATACCCATAGTAGTAGGAGCCACCGGAGTAATAGCCAAAAACCTAAATAGATATTGTAGCAAACTATATTCCAACATAAATATTTCAATAATTCAAGAACAGACAGCAATACACACATCAACAATAGTCAGCAAAGTTTTAGGAGACAGTTTTTGTTAGCGGGGGCACTGAGCCACCTTTTCCCTGAGAGTCTCAGGGCGGGTACTCAGTATTCTGAGCCAAAGCTCGAGAAGAGGAAACACTCTAAACAATAATATATACAACATGTAACATAATAAAGGCACATCCTGAAAGTAGTTTGTTCAAAATCGGCTACTGAATCAATTCCAGCAATTTATAATATAGGTAATTATTTATTCCTAAAATAATTAAAACGAATTAAATTATAGTCACCCATTTATTAAACAGCTGAAATACACGAAAATGTATCATAATTCAAAGCAATAAGGTTTTTGATGCAATAAAGGCAATAATGTTAGATTTATTGTAATATACCCATACTATCCTATTAATTTGTTAAATTAAAATATTTAAGTATATAAAAGTAACAGTTTAATGATTATATTATTATTACAGTTTAATAATCTAATTGAGGTGTTTGAGGTTGTGCTTTATATGGCTACTTCCCATTTGGTAAACTTCCCATTTCGTAAACCTCAAACTGTACCTACTAAAAAGTTGCGTTTGGTAAACATTTCGTTACTTCATACATTTATTCCCATTTGGTAAACTTTGTTAGTATTGTTATTTTTGTACGGTACAGTCAGTGTCAAATTAGTATTAAATTAGAGATGTATATATTTTTAAATGCTTCAGTCTTGAGATAGTATCTCGACCATCAAAAAGAATGGCTGATCAAGAAGAAGTAAAAAAAACGTATTAAAGTCTGTAAAAATACCACGATGCTACTAAAAATACCACGTGCTTTTCCCGCAAAAGAAGCACCGAGCGGGTTCTCAGGTAGGGATTTATTGTCCTTACCATCGTTTTAAACAAAAGGTGTGAATGAGATAGACATAAGTAAGTATACGTAAATTATATCTATTACCGGGTTTAACTTATCAGTTCACTCGTTTTATGCATAGTGCAAGGTCGTTGCAATGTCGGGTGAGGGATCTTCTAGTGGTGCAGTGAATTTAAAAATTATTAATAGTACACGAGGCGGTGAAATTTTATTACGCGCTGGGCATCAATATTATAAACAGAAAAATAATAAGGACTCAAGTTGGTGGCGCTGTGTTAATAGAAAAGATGGATGTTCAGCAAGTGTAACTTTGAATTCAAATCGAAGCCATGTATTAAGAGAAAATGCTCACTGCAGTTCTTGTATTCCGAATTTTGAAAAAAATGAAGTGAAAGTAGCCATCGAAAAATGTAAACAAACTATATGTGAAGATCTGAAGCCGATTCCAGCTACATACAGGAAATGTACTAAAAAGCTGAAAGATAATGGTTATGAAATTATTAAAGAATTACCAAATTTTGACAAAGTTAAAAGCAGATTGTATAGACACAGAAATAGACAACTAGGAATCACAAAATCTCAGCACTCTAACTCTACAGAAATCGTGATTCCTGACCGTTTTAAAGACAATTTATTGTTTGATGAGATTGACGGTGAAAATAGAATGATTGTGTTTGGTTCAAAGAGTGCAATTGCACATTTAAATGACGTCCGTCACTACTTTGCGGACGGAACGTTCAAATGTTGTGCAAAGCCGTTTCTTCAACTATACGTTGTACACGGAGACATAGGAAGTACAGAAACTGGGACAAATATTGTACCATTTTTTTATGCAGTGTTGACAAACAAAGAAGAAACTACATATGAAAGACTGTTTTACAAACTAAAATTTCATTTACCAGAGTGGACAGCCGATATTATTACCTTGGATTTCGAAAAAGCTCCAATAAATGCAATTAAAAAGACATTTCCAAACATAATTGTTAAGGGGTGTTTTGTTCACTTTGGCAGAGCGCTATTAAGAAAGGCAAAATCTCTTGGCTTATTACAACATGAAGAATCTCACTATCACGTCAAACTATGTATGGCTCTGGCACATTTACCAAAAGAAGACATAAACGATGGATGGCTATACGTTATGAGTCAAAGGTAAATTAATTTTGCAGTATTGAAATGAACGCGTTTAGTTCTGGATATTTCTTCTACCGCCATTTTCTACAGCCATTTTTATGCGTTAGAAACTAGGTAATATATGGTTTTTCGTATCATAATCTTCAACGAATTAATTCTGTTACAGTTTTGAAGAAAAAGCTATAACTGAATTCAATGATTACTTTGTGGATCAGTGGTTGGAAAATGAAGATATGATGAATATTTGGTGCTGCTACGCACAAAGACACCGCACTACAAACCTCATGGAATCTTGGAATTGGAGTTTCAATAGTGAAATTGGAAAAAGGCCATCAATTCTTTTATTTTTCGAAACGATATCAGGCAATATTAAACATTATGAAAATCTTCTGAAAAGGTACATATTTTTGTTTCAATGACCTGTATTTTTAGGCGACACATATGATAAAAATTATACATTATTACTTTAATTAATCATAACAATTTTTTACAGCTTTTATAATAATGGAGAAAGTATATCAAAACGAAGAAAAAAATCTATCCAAAATGATATACGAATTAACAATATTCTCGGCGATTACAAAAGTGGAAAAATATCATTGGAAAATTGTTTGAACGAATTATCAAGAATTGCTTGTATCACTTTATAATTTATTTATTGATTTTTAACTTTGTAGTGTAGGTAGTAAATTTTTTATGTTAATATTCCAAATCTGTGATTATATTTTATAGTTGATTTTGTGTGTAATTTTTAATGTTAATGTACCAAATCTGTGATTATTATTTGTTTTTATATTTAAAAGTTGATTTTGCATGTATTTTTTATGTTATTGTACCAAATCTGTGATTATTATTTGTTTTTATATTTAAAAGTTGATTTTGTATGTATTTTTTATGTTATTGTACCAAATCTGTGATTATTATTGTTTTTATATTTTATAGTTGATTTAGTATGTACAGTGTAAACTCTATATAGCGACACTGAAGGGACTGTGCATTTTATGGCGTTATAGAGAGTTGTCGTTAAATGGAGAGAAGAAACATCAGAATTAGAAAAAGAAAAAGTTTATTTCCGACTATTGTTAGTACATAGTTATGTGCATAAAAAAGAATGTTATTTGAACGCTATTGCGTATAGTCTGTTATTTTTGTCTGACGTCTTTTGCTGCACCAGTAATTTTGTTGTATTTTTTTACTTATTTTATTCATATCTAGCAATATTGAGGCATCTTGGTTATAAAGGAAGTATTGAATATGATAAGGTATAGATAATCCATGACTCCTACTTATGAGTCATGGTCAACAACAGTCTACACGTACAAGCAATCCCAATTTGTAAACAAAAGAACGAATTTCTTAGAAAGTTCGGTATGCATGATGCCGACAGTCGAGTTTATTGCGGGCTAGGATAATAAAGCGACAATAGATCGTACACAGCTGCGCAGTTTTTAATAATTTTAGCAACTTAAAAAGTACTTTTTATTACTCAATTGTTGTCGTTATTGAGAGTGGGTGTAATGCTATGTAGAGTGAAACATTGTATGAAAGACAAGCTAAACCAACCAAAGCCAATTGATTTCGACGCTTAAGGGAGTTTGTCGTTAAATAGAGTGACGTTACATGGAGTTTACACTGTATTTTTTTACGTTAACGTACCAAATCAGTGACTGTTTATTTTTATATTTTATAAGTAGTTGATTTCGTATGTATTTTTTTATGTTAATGTACATTAACATAAAAAGATAGTACCAAATCTGTGATTATTGTTTTTTTATATAAGTTGATTTCGCATCTAGATTGACTTATGTTATTAAAAAAATAAAACTTGTCATCGAAATAGTCAAATCGAACTGTGATTTTTCTTAAATTTTTTGAAAGTTATTTGTACACCCCACTTTTTATTTCTGTTTTTAAATATCAATATGTGTAAATGGCATACGTACACATAATCCGACTATTGTACCTGTGATTAAAAATATTTAACAAAATAAATGACAATGTTATCATTAGTTTCGTTTTTCTTTTTTTACTTGACTGTACCCATTTCATCTGAAAGTTTACCAAATGGGATATAACACAAAAAATTATTGAAATGTTTTCGAAATGGGACTAAATGTATGAAATGTATAATGTTTACCAAACGCAACTTTTTAGTAGGTACAGTTTGAGGTTTACGAAATGGGAAGTTTACCAAATGGGAATAAACCCTTTATATCTGTGAGATGTTGTATATACATAGAGTATGTATTTATATGGTAATAATAATATCAGCCCTGTATTAAACTGTCCCAATCTTGGGCATTGGCCTCTTCTCATTATGGCAATGAAGATGACTTGGAGCTGCCAGTGCACCAATGGTTGTGGGTTATAAACAGTTGTGTAATATATTAACAAATAGTTCTCCTCGATCAAGAGTTAATTGGGCGCAAATTACTAAATCAACTCCACAATTGAAACCTATGCTGATCTTAAATACAATTTGTTATACTGAAGTGACTATAAAAAAAGCTATACTATGCAGCAAACAATATAAAAATCGATTGTTTGTAGACACTGGTGACTAGAGATGTTAAAATGTAATAATTTGACTTGTCTATTGAACCTTGAATACCTTTACCCCTACTTACACCTAATCATATGTATAAGTAGGATATATACGTATTACAGGCATTACTCCAAACATGAGTGTTGACTTTTATACACAACTAGCATGCTCTGCAGTTTTATTCATGTGTATGATTACTGCTACCAGTGGATTATTACTTGATGTTATACATCAAATGTCATTTCTAGATAAAGCAGAATTTAACACGGATACTTTAACTTATGATATTTACAACGATTCGAGAAACAAGCTGAAACGTCACACATTCACCTCTTTTCGAAACTCCATCAATAACAATATGGTCACAACTTAAAAATTTTATCAGTTTATTCGTTTTCATATTTGATTTAGATTTGCAATCTCTGTTTACAATAATTAACCGATTATTATATTATTTTAAGATACTTATATTCATGTACAACTATTTATTTACAAAAATTGCCTGATGTAGTTTCTAATTTAAATTTGTATGTACAGTACTGTCATTATGTGCATGTTGCTTTATCCGTAATTGGCAAGTGTATCAGCATAATTATTGTCAACTATATATATTCTTTTTAACCATGTATAATACATTTGCTGTGGATGAACCTAAATAAATAAATAAAATAAAAAATAACTTTTAAAATTGGTTCAATATTTTTGAGTTTATTAATTATAAACAAAAATACAAATATCTCTTTATAATATAAATTACTGATAACTCCAAATATTACTGACTACATCAATCTAAAAATAATATCAATGATTACTATACTCCTTTTCGGATGGGTCTGATGGGGTTGGCATATCCGAGCCCTGAGGACTTCAGGCTTCTCCCTCTGAAGTGTACGCTGCGATTGATGCAGTACATTCATAGGGAGATAGCTAAGGTATAGATCTCGGGGCCGACACAAAAGATCCCACTGGGTCGAAGTGTCGCCGGTCTGCACTGACTGGCCCCCGTAACAAGATAAGATAAGATACTCCTTTTCAATTGCCATTAAATTGTCTATTTAGTTATCTTGAATGGTAATTATTTGTTTAAAGATTTTATTAATTTTATATATTGATTCGCCAAATTTAGTTAATGGGTTCCACAGGAATGTATATTGGAATAACAATTTAAAAGTTTAGCACATAGTTAAATAGTAACAATTAAATATCTTCACAAACTTCAACAATAAGAATTTAATAATACAATTTTAAGTGATTTTATCTGTAATTATTGATCTTACATTTTGCTTACAGGAAGATTATGGTTTAACCTCTTAATTCACAGGGGTGCCCTGGTGGTAGGAGGCAATATATTTTTAGTTAGGACTGGCATTCTAAGACTTGACAGGTTAAGGACTTAAACCACCGTATTATTTCATCTTACTATGCAGAGTACACAACCAACCAACTATAACACAGCATAATAAAATAACATATGCTTCCATTATAATAGAATAAATGCTGCATACTTTTAATCTAGTTCAATCCTCACTTCTGACCATTCCTCATAAGACATGTCAGGCTATTGGTTCTCACCAATGAACATCCACACGATCCATTTGAAAAGTAATCTCAGTCTTTTTCTGACATCAGCATCAAAATATGTTTATTCATGGTCATTAACGAGAATTATAAACATCAAACTTACAATTATTAACCTGTCAATTATTGAAATGCCAGATGTAATTGCAATCGTTTTGTGTCTGGCCACAGGTGTGCCGACTCAATGCAATAGGTTACTATTAATTAACATTTACCTATTTTCATGTTCAGTAATGCAAGGGTATAGAAACTATGAAAGTAAACTCATTGTCACTGTTTTAACTTATCAATTATATACCTAAAACAATTAAACAAGTATTGTATGAAAGCCCTGAGAACTGAGAATGCATTGGCCAAGACTTTAACCTGTTGCCTCCTAACTCCCGATTCGAGTGTTGGCCAAGAGATTAATCACTTAGCCAACACTCAGATCCCATGACATAGACACAATACTTTTTTTATATTACTATTGTTCGGATGCTAGCTAATTAGTGTGTTATTATTTGATGGTAGCCTAACATAATATATCATAGCTGACAATTACTACAACCAAGTAACACTGTGCCTCTCCGAGACCCCATTAACTCGTGCAATCTCATGTCAAAAAAACAGAATCAAAAGAATTAGATTAGAATTACCTTTTCATATTAGAGGATGCAACTGATACAATCTATGTACTTTATGTGAATTGAAAATTGTAAGACCTTTTTGGAGTATATTGCGAGCATGAAGTCTGAGATTTAACATAGATAAATTTATAAAAGAAAATAGTTATAGTGGAATTTCGAACGCTTAGTAGATATATAATGTGTTTCCTTGTTGATAAGTTTCATGTTTAAAACATGATCTTGCACAAAAGGTAAATACTTATAAATTTCTTAGGACAGTAAGCATGCTATATTGTACGAATTATACTTGGAAACATGTCACTACACTGGATTGCAACAAAATATTTGAGATTTTAGATATAATATTACAGACAAATTTGAAATGGCCGTCAGCGGATTATCAAAACATCGAAATTCGTGACATCTATAGACTACTTAACATTCACAGGTATGGCAATTGAATGAGGCATAATTAGAAATCTAAAAGACACACAGTTATCAAGAACTTACTAATTACAAAATCGACAACGCCGGTTAAATGCATGCATATGCAATCCATGTTAGTAGAATATAAAAAAAAAACCTATTCCACAATGTTACCGACAAACAAGAAGCTTTTAGAAACTTGCAAATTATGTCACATACTAAATAAATAACACGCTTCGTATAAAGTCATAGTAGACCCAGCTGCCAGGAATTCAATATACGATGGAATCTGAAACCGGGCAATAAGCGTCCTGTCGCAGTTAGACCTATCCTAGCCAAGCCATGTTATTGAAGTTATAATTTGTTACTGTTACCCACCAAACACTACTTGCATGCGTTTCACTTCGGTTTTATGTTATAATTATTGTAGTTGTAATTAACAGGTAACATAGTAACATACAACAATATTCATTTTATTTTGAGCTTTGTTGAACGCGTTAACGCAAAAATTATTCTCACGTTAGCTTTTATATTATTACACCAATGATTCTGGTACAGTGGTACTGGAGATTGGGGAACGTCAAAGAAACTGGTTACGTACCCACTTCCGTATATTATACTGTAGTCTTTGCCCATTATTATGTATTACAAACTGCATTAGCATTTCGCGGCATTTTAATTTTTTTTATTAAGCAGGACCTACGTATGCAGTGTGCGCTTATTGCACGTTCTAATTTGTAAATTGTAATTTGTATTTACTCGTGGTAGCAGGCAGGTAATAGGTATATTTATAGCACTCTGTGTTTGTATTGAAGTAGTAAGTATAGTGAATTAGTAAGTAAAAAGTTCTATTATACATAAACTAGTCTATGGTAAAAGGACTATACAGTATAGTCTATGGTTCCATTCTCTAATGTTGCCATCTTTTGCATTTATGTTGCCCGGGCCCAACTAGTCCGCATTTAAAGAAAAGCAAAAAGTGTTCTTATTTTTACTCGTAACTATAGATATAGTATTAATTATAAATAAAGTATATTTTTATTATATTTGCTCGTAATATATTGAAATGACAAAATATAGAAGATTTCTCGCAAGCTTCTTAAATTTGTGAACTATTTAATTTAAAATGAATTACGTTGTTGATTATGATGCTACATTTTTCTTTACTCTAAATACTGATAATGCTAAATATTTTCAAAATTCAGTCCATATCTTGCTAGAAGATGTAGGATTTAGCATTTTAAAGTATTATAATCGAATGAGACAACAAAGTCAGTAATTTCAGTATACCTGATTACCAATACTGAGTAAGTAATAAAGTAGGCATTAACTTAAAGCTTGCTAGAATAAATTAAATAGATCTTATTAAGTCAATATAACAATATCTAAGTATATACAATAAAAAAGCATTGTGTCTGGGTCTGAAAACTGATATAGCCGTGAGCAAAATAATTATATAACATAACATTTGATACGAAAATTACATTTGAAAATTTCATTTTTATTTAAATTGGATTGCTTGCCGACATAATTAGCAGACAAACAGATTTTTTAAATAATTTTTATTCCACCTCATGAAGATGATGCAATAAACAAACTGAGAAGAATAAATCGACATAATTATAATAGATAATGGGTGATTTCAATGCGCAATGAACATTTAAGAACAAAATAGTAATATAGATTTCTGTTTTACAACTAGCATTTTCTCAAACCATCATCCTGACATGTTAATATATTACAATATTTGCTGCACATTTCAAGACAGAATGCGAGAAGAGGTGTGACGCTGCGACTCAATAAGTTAATTGTGACACTAGGCAAGTGCCCGTAATTCCAATGTAGTCTCCTAATCATTTTTCCTTCTTGTGGGGAAATATTGTTTATATGGCAACATTAAAAAATAATAGGCTCTGTTTCATGCGCGGTCACATTTTGACTTTATTCAAACGATCCAGCTTTACTTGTTACTAAGAATCTAAAAGTTATAAATAATTAATTATAAATTTGGAGAATATACTAAATCTATGGTCACGCGACCAAAGATATTTTATAAGTCACGACTGTTACAAGTTACAAGGTTACAAGCGAGTATGGTCCTGTCAATCCTGTTCCTGCTGACACAGCTGCAGCTCTTGCCTGTTGATGGTGATGGCGTATTTTATTGTATGGTTGATTTGGTGGTACCTAGTCATTGTTAGTTGTTATGTTTACTGTTTAAATAACTACCTATAGAGTATGAGGTCTAGTGGCTTAACTATCCACTAGCACCTATAACGGTTACTTCAAGCACGATAGCTCTCATCGGACATTGGATTTTTATAAAACAAGTATACACAGTAACTATAGACTGCATTGTTTCCGTAGTCTTTTTTATACTCTTTGCTGCAGTGCGTCTAACAGTGAAAAGAGCGAACCCGCTTCTCACATTGGGTTGGAGTGTAGCAAAGGGTGTGCAACTATTTGGGAGGCTTCATAATTTTTTTCATAAAAATTAAAATTCTCTTAAATCGTTGTTTTCTTTATTCTATCCTATAAAACGACTAAAAATAAGACGAAAGTCATCTTGGAACTTTTTGTCTAGGATGAGTGGTTTATAAGATAATCGGCATTTTTAATACGACGATAAAGCTTTGAATCACTTTTGTCGTGAAACTATTAGAGATAGCGAAAAATTTACGAGAGAGAAAGATGATTATTTTTCACCCCTCTACACGATAAAATACTCAAAAAATTTAATTTACCAAATTTTCGAATCACGGGAATATATTTGCACTAGATGAACAGCTCAGAGGACTTAAAAATTTATCATAAAATTAAAATTCTCTTCGCACGGGTGCAATTCAGAGACTGAGTCGACGGAGCCAAGAGCCAACAAGTCCCAAAAAATGCACAGCCTTTGCTACACTCTCACATTACCTTCTGCATAACTTGACCGAAGATTTTGACAGTAAGAACAATGGCAGGTCTCCATACTAAAAAATATCTGGGATTAAATGGCAGCGTCCTGTCATGAAAATATGTCAAAAGATTCGGCGTTAGTTCCAGACTCTATAAGTGAAACTATAAGGGAAAGCCGAAAAAAATAGATATTGTGGTTTGAATTGTTTAGGTTACGAACTGTGTACGAATATAACAATTGTCCTAATAATCAAACAAACATTTTTTACCATAAGTTTAATCAAAACTAGAAGAATTACAGTGAATATGAATAAAGATTCAAACAAGTCAATAATTAATCCATATCGATCATTCGATTAATTTAATCGATACAGATTACTATAGAATACTACATGTACTTACACCCCTATTTGTATAGTTGACATTTTGAAGGTAATTCGTAATTCGTACATACGTCATTTAAGATACTTTTATTAACATAAATAAGCTTTACGGCTTTTAGAAAATCAGAAGAAAGAAAGAAAGAAAGATTATTTATTTGCTTACAATACACGATTACACAATAATTACCAAATATAAAATTATAAATAATAAGAAAAAATATTAGCTAAGAACTTGAAATATACAACGAAAAAGTCAATCACATATAAAATTAATAAACAAACAGGTACTGTTAGGCTCGGTATGGTATTGTATAGCAAAAAGGCATCAGCTCAGCATGTTGCTGCAGTACTAACTGCAGCGCTGATTTTCAGCTGACGCCTCTCGGCGGCTAGCGGGTTGTAAAGGTTAGTCTGATTGAGATAATGTAGTGTATAAGGTAATAAATGGAGATATAGTTCTAATTTATAAGAATTAGTAATATTCTAATTTAATTATTAATAAATGAGTCATGCAGTGAATAAAAAGTTATTAGGTACTTACATAGTTTGTTATGATAGTAAATAGTCGATTACAGATATGAAGGCCTGCAGAAACAGGCATAGATACATTAAATGTCAATTTAGTGAATTCATAAATAAACAATAAGAAAAAGGTATATGTCAATGATAGATTAAAATCGATGTCAAATAATTTGTAAATTTTTGATATATTAAGATTAAATTAAAATTAAATTAAAATAGAAAATGAGCAATATGATTTTATAAAATTAGTAATATTATAGTGCATTTTTAGGTTACATTAGTGATTAATATAAAAATAGAAATACATGTCCAATTAATTTATTATAAGCTATCCCACTTATAATAATAAAATTGTACGAAAATAAGAATACGTAATATTTGTAAATATTTTTAAAACTACTTACTGAGCTACTATGTGCTTGTTAACTGTTTCAGCAACAACATTCTTTTAACTTTGTACTTAAAAGTTTGAACGGTGGTTGAATTGCGTATCGGCGGTGGCAGGTTGTTCCAGCACTTAGTAGCGTTATATCGAAAACTTCCACGAAAAGCGGTGGTTTTGTGCGATGGAACACGTAATGGGCCAGATATTGATCTCTTTGGAAATTTACTATTTTCGCTAATCCATACCATTTTAGTGTACAAATATTTTGGCAATTTAGTATTTATGATACCAAATAATAATGTGGCTAAGTGAACTTCTCGTCTGTAGGACATTCTTAGTAAATTTTGCTTGTTCAAAAATGGTGTAACATGACTTCTTGGCGGTATTGAGTAACAAAAACGAGCGCATGCATTCTGTACTCGCTGGACAAGAGCAGCTGTTTTGACTAATATTCTCTGTCCGTAAACAGTATCTAAATAATTAAATTTCGATAAAACCAAGGAGTCTACAAGTTGCTCACGCAGGGGGACGCTTAGGTGACTACGAATCTTGTATAGGATCTTAAGTCGGTAAAAACAATTTCTAACGACATCAGAGATATGTTTTTCGAAGCGTAGCTCATCATCCATCATCAGACCTAGATTTCGTGCGACGTGTACTAGTTCTATGCGCTTATTATCCACACAAATCACAGCATCTTTTCCCGTTATTAACTGGCGCTGTTGCTTAGACCCTAAAATCATATACTTTGTTTTATCCGCATTAAGTACCAAGGAATTATAGTTGGCCCAACTTGAGATACATTTCAAATCTTCATTGATTTTTTTTATTGCTATTTGGGTATCACTAGGATAGAAAGAGTAATACACCTGTACATCATCTGCATATATATGATAATTACAATGCTTGATATGTGTTATTATATCTGCACTATATAAAATAAACAACAGAGGACCAATTACTGAACCCTGGGGCACCCCTCTAGAAACGCCAGATAGCGCAGATCTCGCCAAAGGATCAACTGTGGTAGACAAGTCAACATATTGGAAGCGATTATTCAGGTATGAATCAAACCATTTGACTGTATTATGGTCAAAACCGTAGTATGCCAGTTTGGATAAAAGCAAAGAAATATTCAAACTATCAAAAGCCCTGGAAAAATCTAGTAATACCAGGGCTGTGCCCTTACCCTCATCCTGAGCAGCCAACACGTTGTCCATGACATCCAGTATAGCCGTTGCAGTGCCACGCTGCTTCCTAAAACCTGATTGCAAGTCTGGCAAGATGTTATGGCTTTCCAAAAATTCAATTAATTGAGCCGCAACCACCTTTTCTAATATTTTAGAAAGGCAAGGTAGTATACTGATAGGTCTTAGATGTTTTACTTCTGTAACATCTGAGGTCTTTGGAATGGGTCTAACCACTGCGGTTTTCCAGCTTGCGGGAAACCTACAGTCAGAAATTGATTTGTTGACCATCAAAGTTATTATATCCAACGTGTGAGGAGCCAACATAGCAACCATATCCAGAGTCAGTCCATCAACGCCTGCAGCATTGGACTTAATTTCCTTAATTATCCCTGCGATGACACGTGGTTCTACGGGCTTTAGGCTAAATGTAGCTGTTCCAAACCTATTAAATTCGTAATAAGAGAGGTCAGATATAGATACACTAGCATCGCCAGGTACATCAAGAAAATGGCTATTTATAATGTCAGGATTATTAAGGTGTAAAGGCAATTCGAGTGGTTGCTGACATACAATTTTAGACTTAAGGTTTTTCCATAACTGCTTAGGATTCTTAATTTGACTATTAATATGTTGTTGGAAATAACATTTTTTTTCGTTATAAAGTGCAAATTCTACCTGGCCCTTCAATAATTTATAATAATCCTTATGAGCGTCACATTTAGTGCGTCTGTACCTGTTAAGAGCGGCGTCGCGTAAGCGCATCATGAATTTAATGTTACTGGTAAGCCAAGGTGCCGGTAATTCTTTTATAATTATAGTTTTTTGAGGTGCGTGGAGATCAAATAACCAAGTCGCGGCACTAGTGTAATCTAAGACTAAATCATCAATGTTTTGATGAGCTTTAATGTAGTCCCAATTAACGAGCTCAACATCCGTATTAAATTGATCAATATTGATATCAGCTATTGATCTATATTTTATCATCCTAGGTTTTACTTTTGGTTTTTTTATTAATAATTCACAAGTTACAAAAGCGTGCCCGTGAATCTGCCCCATGCTGTGTACATTTACCGTCCGAACTAAAGCGTTAGTGCAAATAATATCAATGAGTGAGCAGGAGGTGTCAGTAAAATGTGTGGGGCTAGAAACGACCTGCTTTAGACCCATGCATGACAGAAAATTTTTAAATATATTGACCTTAGCGTCCGAAGGGTTAAGAATGTTGATATTAAAATCACCCAATAATATTATGTGGTCATATCTTGAGAATGAGCCTATGGTATCCATAATTGAGTTAACAAAAGTTAGTGTATCTGACCAGGGGGGACGATATGCAGTACCTACAATTACTTTATTACTATTTATATTAACTTTCATCCACATTTGCTCAGTCGTCGATATTTCAGGATGAGCACAAATCCGCACACTCAGACCTCTCCTAATATAAAAACCGACACCTCCACCACGCCCATTGCGAATAGACGTAGGACGAGGCACGTGCCTCAAACGATAATCGGGAATAATCGGGGCACGACCTTCTTCACCAGGTCTGAGCCATGTTTCGTTGATTGCCATTATGTCAACTTGATGATGTAAAACTGCGGCTATGAGATCATTGTGGTTTGTTCCAAGCGATCCAGCATTAAACAAACCAAATTTTAAGAATTTGTTTCTAGACATTTATGAAAAAATAAAAATAAAATAAAGTCAATAAATATAGCCTAACGAATAATGTCAAATGTAAATATAAGGTTAGTTGACCGTAACTGTAAGCAAAGCTAGTCACCAATATCATATACACATACCAAGTCCGCAGTATTAGCATAATGCAATAAGACATCTCAATATTAATCAATATACAGATATGAAGTGAATTTTCATTACATTTTTTACAATATAAATTAAATAAATGTGAATAACTGTCATGTGTATTAAAACAAAACAGAGGGCAAGTAACACTCAGTATCAAGTCTTCAAACAGGGATATTTCCAAAAACACGGTTTAGGTCGCTTTCCGTTTTAATAATAAACGCGGGTTTTCCCTCTGCTTGTTTTACATAAATGCGACCTTGTTTTGTCCACACGTACTTCCAATTTAGACGCTGTCTGGCTTCCCTTGCCTTATATAAAAGCATGCGGTTTAGCTTAGTGAGTCTCTCATTGAGATAAAAGGGCCGAGACTCTGTTGAAAGACCGAAATCCGCAGTGTTGGCACCTCGTCGCACACGCATACTGTGTAAAAGTTTGGCACAGATCGAGCGTCGCGCGAGCCGAACAACCAGTGGGCGGGGGCGTGCGGGGGGCGCGCCAGCGGCGGCGGCAATACCTCGCGGCTGCCGCGGGCCCACACGTTCAGCCGAGACAACCTCGCGCTCATCTAGATCTACGCCTAATTTCGTAGCTATAAGACTCATTATGTGCCCAGGGTTTTCTCCGCTACTCTCAGGTATATTTGAGATCTCAATGACATTGGCTAATAAGTCCTGGTCCCTATCATTCAGCTCCATTTTGAGCCCTTCAACTACCATCTCCAGATCATTTATCCCAGGGCTGGCTTTATTTGAGATCTCCTTCTCTAATATTTCCACTTTTCCTTCCAGAACCTCTATACGTGAGGTGTTGGAGGCTAGTGTACTGCGCACATCTTGAAATTCCTGACGCAGCATCATTATTTGCTCCTGCATGCTAGATATTTGCTCGCGGAATAAACGGAGTTCAAGGGCCAGGTTTACATGGCCTACTTCAGCTGTAGTGTCTATTATTATTGCGCTTGGATAACTGGTTATCCCGTGCGACCCGACGACGTCGTCACCCGAATCCGTTTCCGGTACACCTTTAGCCGGAGTCTCGGAACGATTGTTGCGCGGCTTATTTTTCGCACATTCAGGGCATAACCAGTTGGGCAATTTTGCCGCAGCCTTAGCCTTGCCTAAACATTGAAAGTGGTAGTTCATCGGGCATTTAGAACACGTGGCTCCATCTGTCTTATTCATGAAGCGACCGCAAGCGCCACAGTTAAGCATGTTTACTTCACTAATTAACAAAGATTTATGATCAATATGTGACTTGTTAGTGTTTAACTAATCAGATAGATGGCACTTTTTGCAATGTTTAGAAAAGATGTAGTCTATTAGTTACCTACGATATTAAATAGATGACACTGTCCACAATGAGTATCAGCTGTTCGTCAGCTGATTGACAGCTGTTGTAGGTAAACAATTAAAACGTAATGAGCACACACCCACCTATATAGTTAATCACTTTGTATTTTTATGAAATTGATTAATTTGACGATATTTTGATGAGATATTAGGCACGAAAACACAGCAGTCACCTCGATTCGTGTTAAATATGTATATAGTTTAATTTATGTTTGCTTTAATTTGTATGAATCTTATTATAGTTCCACTGTTCACTAATTTTAAGTTTATATTGTTTAAAGATTGCACAACACTTCGCCCACAATTGTGAGCTTGTATGATGGTTAAAGTCTACACAATAAATATAATTTATTTAAATTAAATGAGTTCACTAATTATAATCGAATTTTATTTACTTAGAGCTTTGTAAGACGTCTACAGTCGAACGAATTCCCGACTAGTAAATTAGTTAGACTAAAATCAATGAATATTTGATAAAGCTTAGTAAATTAATTTAATTTCTTTGCTATAAATGAAATCTACGGACGTCAAAAAAACACTAGACTAAATTCTGCCATTGCTCTTTAATGAAAACCATCGAATGTTATAAAGTATAATAACGACCTCTAGTGAAAATCTAACTTGACTAAAGTAAAAAGTTCGGTATGATTTTCGTGATGAAATGAAAATTCTATATTTTAATGTAGTTTCTAAAGCATATAGACTTGAAATTTGTTCAATGGCTGGAGGATAATAAATATAATTTTTTATGTTCTGATTGGATTAAATAAATAATAAGGAACAAATAATCTCTGAAAGATAGAATAAGGAATAGTGTGATTAGAGAGAGATGCGGCATGAAAGTGGATATAGTGACAAGAATAGAAAAGGGTATGTTAAGCTGGTTTGGGCATGTAGAAAGAATGGACGAGGAAAGACTGACTAAGAAAGTTTATAAGGCTAGTGTGAATGGAATAGTCGCAAGAGGAAGACCTAGGCGAACGTTTCTTGATCAGATCGGAGGCGTTCTGGACAAAGGCCAGGTTAAGTGCACCTTGAACCGACGGGCGTGTATGAGGAATGTGATGAAAGTGAATGAAGCCAGAGAAGTGTCGGGATCGTAACAAATGGAAATCCGTAGTCTCTGCCTACCCCTCTGGGAAACAGGCGTGAATCTATGTATGTATGTATGATTGGACTAGCCGCACTAGGAATAATGCTTGTATTATGCTGCCCTGGTCTGGTAATCGATAAAGCAGTACCTAAGTCAGAAAAGGCGGTTTTGAGAAAACAGCACGCAAAGATTTTGTTATTATTTTTTAGCGTTTGTGATAAAACTATACACTCGATTTCTATGATCTATATATCAAAAGAAAGGGGAAAAAATGTGTTTTTACAGAAGAAAAACATTATCTAAACATTTTTATTAGGGTTATCGTAAAACATAACAAATCGTGTGTTCATTACTATATTCTGAAAAACGTTCAAAAGGACTTCAAGAAAACAAGCATAAACAATCCACAATTAGTTTAATGTTTCCTCTTCACTAAATTATTCCGTTATTAATCACCGTGCTTCACACTTCAACGATCGCATTCGAATGGCGAGCCGCGAGCTGTCACTCGAGCATGTTTGACATTGACCGTCACCTTTCATATCTGTCAGAGTCAAACATGTCGAGCTGTCATAATTATTTTATTTGGTTACTCAAAAAGTACGATATAAATATTAAATCAATCAATGAATGTAACAATTCTTAGCTAATTTTAATTAATATTTAGGTAAGAGGGCAGTAACTGCCAAATATACCTACCTACTGCACTCTTACTTAGTAATTATTTCATACCGCTATATTGCTTACAGAATTCAAAATAATAAATTTAATTTACCACTTAAAACAGCAATAAGTAAGCATTATATTGCCCTTTATCTTAGATCTTGAAAATATTTTAGGTTATTTCACTATTGAGTAAAGATCGTTACTGGTTTTTATTGTAGTGTTTTAAGTTAGGTGTTATCAGAATTTCATGATTATTATGTCTATAAATAGTGGTGAAAAGAACAAAATATCATTAGCATAACATCAAAAATTCGTTTTATTCAATAAATATAATCAAAGAGATCAACAATCTGATGTTATATATTTGGCATATCGCTATATGTTAATAATATATATTTTTTTATAATATTTATTCTGTCAAATAATTTGTTACAATAAGTTGTTTTCGGCATCTTCTTTTAAGCAAATTATACTTGTAGTAGAAAAATCCGCTCCTCCATATTTTACATTGCGTGATAATTAACACAATAATTTGAAATAATGAAATTAACTCTATACATTATTTTAAATTTACAATTTACAAAATAATACTTAAACGTAAGTGTGTGTACATGTGGGTTTGCCTGTGTGTGAGTGTATGTGTGTACGCGCGTGCGCGTGCGCGTGCGCGTGCGTGTGCGTGTGCGTGTGTGTGTGTGTGTGTGTTAATTAAAAACAGAAAACTTCTTTAAAATATCATAATTTATAAAAGTTTAAAACTTAATTTGACTGATCAAATATTACATATTGGTTCTGGTTTTCTGGTATTTTTTTTAAATACTATAATAGGCTTGCGTTTGACCGCGATCTCACCTTATCTTAAGTGAAGATGCAGTCGTCGACTGAGCACACTTGCCTAGAAGATACCTATTCACTCGCGACTTGAAGACACCCAGATTGTACTCATCGGGAAACACAGACTTAGGTAGCGAATTACATAATTACATTTATTAATTACGAGGTACATAATTATTCTTACTATCTAACTGACGAGTAACGTTCGTAATGTTAATTATAAAACACTAGATGTTTCCGCGGTTTCACCCGCGTTTATGGTTACTGCGCCGCCCCCGTGGGTCGTAGCGTGATGTTATATAGCCTATAGCCTTCCTCGATAAATAGGCTATCCAACACTAAAGGATTTTTTAATTCGAACCTGTTGTTCCTGAGATTAGCGTGTTCAACCAAGCAAACAAACTGTTCAGCTTTATAATAACTATTAATATAGATATGAGATCAACAATCTTAGTTCTAATTTTGTAATGATAATCAAAATTCCCTTTCTTTTTTTTTCTTTTTTACGTGGGGGAATGCATGACGCATACCCCTCCGCGGGGGCGGGCGGAGGGGTTATGTCGGACTCGCCGGGGTAATAGAAAGATGGTAAAGATGATAAAGTACCTCCCGGAATACCGACTAAACCTACCACGGTGTTCCTCGACAAAACTACTATCGACGGGGCCGCGCGAATCACTTTCGCATGCGGTCGCGACCCCGCCGAGGTATGATCAAAACTCCCTCTGATATACATAATATTGTCTTCTATTTACGCGAATATTATTCATTGAAATTAAACTGCTATATACGGATTTTATCGCGTTGTTTATTTGACACGATATTACAAAATTTTGAAAATTTTTACACTACTAAGTACTACTATTAAACTTTACTAATTTTTAAGCTAATTAAATTATTATTAAACTATTTAGATTTATTTTATTTTTACACTTTCCCCGACGTTTCGGTTGCTTTTCAGCAGCCATGGTCACGGGGAGACTAAGATGGTAGTTGTCTCAATGTTCCAGTGTAGTTATTTCAAAGTACCCGAACATAATTTAATCATTGGTGTTTCTATTTACGCAGAATGGTTAGTATATTTAAAACATTACCAATTTTTATTCACCGTATTCTTGGCGCCAAACCTACGCGTTGCAAAATGACACGACCTAGATGAACGGTACTAAAAACAGACGACCATCACTTACCGCTGCCCAAAACAAATTACCGAATATTTTGATCATTAATATAAAATATATATATCATTAATACCTACGCAGTAGCAATCACTTACTGTTCTACTCTGATTTGCAAAACTATAAGATTATTTTATCTTATGCCAAGGAAAAAAGCAGTAAGGCAAGATACTGTGTTTATAAACTTGTGTAGGTATGTATTTATGAGACTTTTATTATAATTACTATCTCTAGGTTCATGGGGTCCGAGCGCTCGTATTTTGTACAGGGAGATCGCAAAACGCCTGATCGACGTTTCGCGTGATCAGAAGGCTGGTCTTTTCTTAGCCCAAAGAATCAGCATTGCCATTCAACGTGGCAATGCTGCCAGTCTTCTGGGCACGTTACCAGTTGACAGCGATGCTGAAGAATTCTACGATGCCTAAACCATTTTTGTAAATATTTAGTATTATAATTATTTGTGTTTTTGTAATTATGTTAATTATGTTATCTTTTTTAGTACATTTGTAAATATAGGTTACATGCATATTACTATCTTAAAACTGCAGTACAGCTTCATACTGTAGATGTTACTAGTAAAATTAATTTGGTACAAGAGTTAAAACTTACGTAGAGAGCCGTATGTCAGAGATTTACTGCTCTTTTGTTAAAAATCTGAGAATAAAAACGAAAAGGGTAGTATGTACTTAATTTTAAAACGAAATAAAAAATACTTATATTTACAAACGTATTAAAGAAGATAACATTGTTACAAAAACACAAATAATTATAATACTAAATATTTACAAAAATGGTTTAGGCATCGTAGAATTCTTCAGCATCGCTGTCAACTGGTAACGTGCCCAGAAGACTGGCAGCATTGCCACGTTGAATAACAATGCTGATTCTTTGGGCTAAGAAAAGACCAGCCATCTGATCACGCGAAACGTCGATCAGGCGTTTTGCGATCTTCCTGTACAAATAAATATAATTTATTTTCAATTTTTATTTTTATATTTAATCATTCAATGAAATTTTTTTTTCTTTGTTTTTAAGCGACTTAGAGCCATTTTGACTATGTCAGTCCCATCGGGCTTTTTTTTTTTTTTTTTTTTTTTTTACGTGGGGGAATGCATGACGCATACCCCTCCGCGGGGGCGGGCGGAGGGGTTATGTCGGACTCGCCGGGGTAAAATAAGATGTTAAGATGATAAAGTACCTCCCGGAATACCGACTAAACCTACCACGGTGTTCCTCGATAAAACCACTATCGACGGGGCCGCGCGAATCACTTTCGCATGCGGTCGCGACCCCGCCGAGGTTTCGGCCCGCCGTATGAAACGGCAGGCCACTACACGAAAGACCTACCACCACTCCCTACTGTCCCCCCTAGAGGGGAGACGGACTCAACACAGAGGCGCGCGTGGGAACACGCACGCCGCCTCTCGGACCTGGTGCTGAACGGATGGCGGGCAGGCCCACAAAGCCCGCCACCCCCAGGTCAAACCTCAGGGTGGCTGGAGGTCGTCCCGCGCCCTCCGGCGCCCGGCTCTGCGGTTGGGGAGAGGGTTCAAACGCTCCCTCTCCCGCTCCGCCGCCTCCTTGATGGAAATGACTTCCTCACAAAAGGAGGCGACGGCGTTCCACGACCTCTCACTCCGGACCATAGACTGAACTACGGCCGGGAGCGAGAGGGCAACCAATCCGACTGCCGCGATCAATTCACGGCGCTGCGATGCCCAGGCGGGGCAAACCGCCAAAGTGTGCAGCGCCGTGTCCTCAACTACGTCGCGGCAGTCGCCGCAGTGGTGACAACCGGGCGTCTCTTGCCGGCGTATACGACACAGGAACTGGCCAAAACAACCGTGGCCAGTCATTACCTGTGTCAGCCGGAAGGTGAGGGCGCCATGGCGCCTCTCCAGCCACTCCTCAAACACGGGACTTACCGCCACGATCGTGGCGTGCCCAGTCCCATCGGGCTTACAAATACTACACACAACTTAAAGTATCCAAGATTACTGGCTACATAGTTAAGTAGAACCTACTACTTAACAACAAATTATCTATTATCTAATTTATAAATAAGTTTATATAAGGCAACTGCTGCGTCTGACATGGGTTCAGACATGATACTTAAAAATACTCCAACGTCATTCACGTTAATATTACAATTAACTTTTAGGTGATCTCTCAGATTATCAGTTTGGATACATTCTGTTAATAAATGGTAAATATCGTCAACAACATTAAATGATAAGTAGTTTGGAGTCTGATTTCCTAAACAAAAATGTAAATTTATTTAATGGTAAATGACTCGATCTCAATCTACAGGCAATTACAATGAACTTTCTGCACAATTTTACATTAGTAAACCATGGTACCTACAATGAAATACTGCTCTTTTACGTAGTTAACTAGACTATATGAGATACCGTTCTTACTGCTCTCTATCAAACAAGAAAATGCATTTCCAATTTACGTAGAGTTATAAAACCTAGATAGGAAGAAAGCTCGTCTCACGTACATTTAAAATCAGTAATAAAAAAATGGACTTACTGCTCTCTCGATTACCACGATATGGATGACACAATTTTTTGTGCCGTGTGCGATTCGAACGCGAACCCACTTATCAATACTCGTACAAGGACGATGCATATATTATGATGGTAAAATTAAAATTATATTATACACTAATGTAAGCCATACAATTTTATTATTTGTGTTGAAAATTTGAAAATGAAAAAAAATTAAAAAATCTCTTACATTATTACTAATTGACAAATGTTATTATAAAATTGAAGACTATTTAAATGATAATTTAATACCAAAGAAGATTTAAAGTATTGTAATTTAATGTAAACTAATTATTTAATTCAATTCCAATATGTTAATAATTTCTTATAATATAAACTTCAAAACTAAGTATGCATGCATGTTTTTCTATAAATATTTGTATGTCAAAATTGACAAGACATAGCGCACTATTTAGTTCTTAAGATCCATCTAAAATGTTAATACCTATGTTTCACAAATAAATTGATTTGATTTGATTTGATTTGATATATAAGTAGCGACATAGATAACAAAAGAGCCTACGTGAAATAAATAGCTATCAATCGAACAATTTTATTGTGCATTGACTGTTTTGCAAGGGAATTTGTTGTCTGATTATGTTTTAAGTATGACGCGATGGAAATACGAGCCAATACTGTCATTTTTGTATCTTTTTCACTTGTCTCGCACTATATAATATCTGCTTGTATCTTATGTGGGGGCCAGTCAGTGCAGACTGGTGACACTTCGACCCAGTGGGATCTTTTGTGTCGACACTCTCCCAATAACGACTGCCATAGATATTCATGGCAGCCGGGACCGACGGCTTAACGTGCTCTCCGAGGCACGGAGCAGGCGATAATTGTCAATCAATACGCACATAATTTCGAAAAGTCATATAACTTCCGAAAGTCAGAGGTGCGCGACGTGGGTTCGAACCCGAGACCCTCTGCATTGCAGTCTGTTGGTCTCCCCACTGAGCTATCGCTGCTCTAATATCTGCTTACTTTTCTATATATATCTTTTTCACTGGTCTCGCACAATATAATATCTGCTTACTTTTCTATATATATCTTTTTCACTTGTCTCGCACAATATAATATCTGCTTACTTTTCTATATATATCTTTTTCACTTGTCTCGCACAATATAATATCTGCTTACTTTTCTATATATATCTTTTTCACTTGTCTCGCACAATATAATATCTGCTTACTTTTCTATATATATCTTTTCCACTTGTCTCGCACAATATAATATCTGCTTACTTTTCTATATATATCTTTTCCACTTGTCTCGCACAATATAATATCTGCTTACTTTTCTATATATATCTTTTTCACTTGTCTCGCACAATATAATATCTGCTTACTTTTCTATATATATCTTTTCCACTTGTCTCGCACAATATAATATCTGCTTACTTTTCTATATATATATTTTTCACTTGTCTCACACAATATAATATCTGCTTACTTTTCTATATATATCTTTTCCACTTGTCTCGCACAATATAATATCTGCTTACTTTTCTATATATATCTTTTCCACTTGTCTCGCACAATATAATATCTGCTTACTTTTCTATATATATCTTTTTCACTTGTCTCGCACAATATAATATCTGCTTACTTTTATAGAAAAGTAAGCAGATATTATATTGTGCGAGATATATCTTTGGTTCCAAAAGCGAAATTTGGCTACGTATAATTTGATTGTAAAGAAAAACATCGTGAGGAAACCTGCATGCCTGAGAGTCCTCCATAATGTTCTCGAAGATATCGCACTCTCAATAAAACAAAGATTCATCTGAGTATTTTTTATTTAATAAATGTGAACCCTATTGCAAGTACTTAACACAAATATTATACTAAAGCTTTTAGTCACACAAATAAAGTTGAAATTGCCTTACTTTCAAATTTCGACCTTAAGTCACTGTTTTATCAAGAGTGCGATATGTGAAGTCTGCCTACCTGCACTTTCATTTTTTTTTTAACGTGGGGTTTTGCTTCACGCATACTCCTCCGCGGGGGCGGGCGGAGGGGTTATGTCGGACTCGCCGGGGTAAAAGAAAGATGGAATAAGAATAATAAACCTCCCGGAATACCGACTAAACCTACCACGGTGTTCCTCGACAAAACCACTATCGACGGGGCCGCGCGAATCACTTGCACATGCGGTCGCGACTCCGCCGAGGTTTCGGCCCGCCGTATGAAACGGCAGGTCCCTACACGAAGAGGCCTACCTTTTAGGCAAAACCCCTCCAAACCCTACTGTGCCCCCCCCTAGAGGGGAGACGGACTCGAAACAGAGGCGCGCGTGGGATCACACACGCCGCCTCTCGGACCTGGTGCTGAACGGATGGCGGGCAGGTCCACAAAGCCCTCCACCCCCAGGTCAATCCTCAGGGTGGCTGGAGGTCATCTCGCGCCCTCCGGCGCCCGGGAAAGGGTTTAAACGCTTCCTCTCCCGCTCCGCCGCCTCCTTGATGGAAATGACGTCCTCACAAAAGGAGGCGACGGCGTTCCACGACCTCTCACTCTGGACTACAAACTGAACTACGGCCGGGCGCGAGAGGGCAACCAATCTGACTGCCGCGATCAACTCACGACGCTGCGATGCCCAGGCGGGGCAAACCGCCAAAGTGTGCAGCGTTGTGTCCTCAACAACGTCACGGCAGTCGTCGCAGTGGTGACAACCGGGCGTCTCTTGCCGGCGTATACGACACAGGAACTGGCCAAAACAACCGTGGCCAGTCATTACCTGTGTCAGCCGGAAGGTGAGGGCGCCTGCCGTCTTGCCAGCCACTCCTCAAACACGGGACTTACCGCCACGATCGTGGCGTGCCCGAGCCTACCTGCACTGCGCCAGCGTGGTGGACTATGACCTAACACCTAACGCTCCTTACACTGAGAAGAGTGCCGTGCTCTGCAGTGAGACAGTTTAATACAGGGCTGATAACATTATCTGTTTTTTTTTAAGACAGTTCCACTTTGGGAATCATTCATGCATCGCAGCGGACTTTACAAAACATGTAAACAACGGACACGAAGAAAACCCAGACTCGGAACAATTATTTGTGGATCACACAATATTTTGTCCTGTCTGGGGATCGAACCCACAACACTCGGCGCAGCTGCAGTGGCGAGGCGACCGCTTAAACCACTACGCCATCCGTGCAATTTATTCATTAATTCGCCCTCGATGGCGTAGTGGTCAGTGTAACCGACTGTCGAGAGTTCGATTCCCGCACAAGTCAAACATTTGTGTGCATGATGGATGGACACATGGATGTTTGTCTTGGTCTGGGTGTTTCTATGTATAATATGTATGTATTTACAAAAAAATAATAAATATGTAATAGTATATTTATCCATTGTCTAGTACCCATAGTACAAGCTCTGCTTAGTTTGGGCTAGATGGTGTTGTGTGTATGTGATAGAATATTATTATTACCTAATTAAAAAAGGCCTATATTGACATAAATTATATAATGATTTTAGTACTTGTAGTAGTGCTAATTTGCCAAAAGCCTTCTAAGACGTCGAGGTCACTCTGTATGTGATCCCGTAAAATGTCGCACAACATTGGAAAACTGGCAGTTTATAGTACACACAGCGACACATCGACCTAGACTGTTTGGACTTTGAACTATTAGAAGTTGAACGCTGCGAATCGTGCGAGAGAGTGCGTTATATTTTTGTTACGCTCTATCCTTACCATTACATCGACACCAAGTTCGTAATTTATCTGGAATAACGTTAATTGTCTACATTGATACAATGAGCAGCGATAGTTCAGTGGGGACACCAACAGACTGCAATGCAGAGGGTCTCGGGTTCGAACCCACGTCGCGCACCTCTGACTTTCGGAAGTTATATAACTTTTCGAAATTATGTGCGTATTGATTGACAATTGATTGTCGGCCTCGATGGCGTAGTGGTTAGTGTAACCGACTGCCACGCCTGAGGTCGCGGGTTCGATTCCCGCACAAGTCAAACATTTGTGTGCATGAACATGGCTGTTTGTCTTGGTGTTTCTATGTATAATATGTATGAATTTACAAAAAAAAAGTATATATGTATATTTATCCATTGTCTAGAATCCACAGTACAAGCTCTGCTTAGTTTGGGCTAGATGGTGTTGTGAGTATGTGGTAGAATATTATTATTATAATTATCGCCTGCTCCGTGCCTCGGAGAGCACGTTAAGCCGTTGGTCCCGGCTGCCATGAACATCTATGGCAGTCGTTATTGGGAAAGTCAGTACCCTCTAATATCCCGACACTGGTCTAGCCTTAGGGTATCGTTAGCCTTCGGGTTGCGGAGGTCAGGTGGCAGCCGCTCCGTGTAAAAACTGATATCCAGTCAAAATCCGGTTAGACCAGCAAAGCCACCAAGTGACTTGGGAATAATAAAGGCTTAGAGAGAAGAATGTTAATTGTGTACATTTGATTGTTTACATGAGTTATTTATCTTGTATTGGGAGTTGTCATGAGTCATGACCACTTATTAGCAGGGATATGGCTCCTAAGATACAAGAATTTTTACTTAGTTTAGGAGTCAGCTGTCCAACTCGTATTTTGGTTATAATTGTTTGTATAAGTTTTATTATATTTTATCTTTGTATTTCTACTTTATAATTGTTCTTGGAAATAAAAATGTATTATTAATAAATTTCGCCATCCAGTCACCTCCAGCCACCTTTTTCAGGTCACCGGTCCATCTGGCCGGAGGGCGTCCTACACTACGCTTGCCGAGTCGTGGCTGGAGGTGACTGGATGGCGAAAACGGGAGATCCGGCCTTGTGGCGCATCCTGGGGGAGGCTTATGTCCAGCAGTGGACTGCAACAGGCTGAAATGATAAATTATTATTTATTATGTCGGCCTCGATGGCGTAGTGGTTAGTGTAACCGACTGCCACGACTGAGGTCGCGGGTTCGATTCCCGCACAAGTCAAACATTTGTGTGCAAGGATGTTTGTCTTAGTCTGGGTGTTTCTATGTATAATATGTATGTATTTACAAAAGAGTATATAAGTATGTTTATCCATTGTCTAGTACCCATAGTACAAGCTCTGCTTAGTTTGGGCTAGATGGTGCTGTATGTATGTGGTAGAATATTATATTATATTATTATTAATTAATTAAAGAAAATGCTCTTATTGTGTTGTTATTCTTGATATTTTCTCCCCGTGATTATTACAGAGATCCACGGCTATTGGGCTGTATGGGTAAGCAAAGACTTTTGACCTACACAGATTAAATAGGATATTAAACTTTTTAACCACACTCATGTATACGGGTGCGTCTCATAACGTATAAACTCATTTGGTCTAATTTCATTTTATTATCGTTCATAAAATATAATCAACGTGAGATATACCAACTGTTAATATAATTTCTTTACATATAGCATTTATTTATTCTAAAACTTAATTAGTATAACGTTATTTGATATAACGTTTATGTAATCGAAAATCATTTGGTCTAACGTTTAATATATATAAAAAACGTCATTATGGTTAACACCCCGACTCAGAGTACCCCGCCTCGGATAGGTTAGGTTAGAATGCTAAGGCGGGAGCGAAGCGGAGCGGAGCCAGATATAGGAGCTCCGCGAGGCGGGGCTCCGTCGACCTATCTTAACGCAGGTGGTAATCAGTTACTAGTTATGTTTAATTATCTACTTATGTTACTATTACCTATAACTACGATAGAACTTAAGATTAAAACAACGAAAAAATACTTCTAAATTAAACTAACCCATGTCTATGCAATTTTGCTTTGTGTTTTTAAGTAGGCGTTTTCATCATATTAGACCAAATAAGTTTTATATCTTTAGAGTGGTATGTCAAACGATGTTATATTTAATGTATGTTATGTCAAACGATGTTATATTAAATGTAAGTTATGCTTTAAAAATTAGTTATTTTGAAATTATATCAATCGTTTATTATATTAACTAATCGCTATATTAAATAAAATAATAGGTTCCGTTGTTATATGTTGTTAATATTAGAGATTTTGTTGTTATATCATCTATTACTTACCCCATGTATACATGACATAGCAAAATGTGTCCCACACGCCACGGTCAGGACAACCTGATAGACTTTTAATCGCATATAAATCTTATAAAAACGTTTATAGTAATTATTTTTGTTGTTAATTATGTAGCTAGACTCAACCCAATTTACATTATGTGAACTGCTTACTATTTTTTCATCCATATTAGTATAAAATCACAAAAACTACGTAGGTGTTAATGAAAGGATGAAATCGTAGCTTGGCGCCAAGAGCATTCTTTTGCTTTTTTGACGTGAGGGTCAAAGGGTTAATGGGTAGAGAACTTTGTGCTTTAGACACGTTTCTAGACTTCATGCGTTTACTGATAAATTCCATACCAAAAACCCGATAACATTTAACCTAATCAAGGAATCCCTATCATGCGTAATATGGAAGTGTTACCACTCGTGTCTGAGTCATACACATGTCGGGGCATACAAGCTTATATTACTAGCTGTGCCCGCGGTTTCACCCGCGTTTATAGTTACTGCGCCACCACCGTGGGTCGTAGCGTGATGTTGTATAACCTATAGCCTTCCTCGATAAATATGCTATACAACACTAAAATGATTTTTCAATTCGATCTATTAGTGCCTGAGATTAGCGCGTTCAACCAAACAAACAAACTCTTCAGCTTTATAATATTAGTATAGATATTATTGCTCGCGACTTCGCTTGCGTAAATGTAGGCTAGGTTAGGTTAGCAAGAGTAGAACCGGGCGCTGGAGGGTGCGAGATGCCCTCAACCCCCCTGAGGTTTGACCTGGGGGTGGTGGGCTGCGTGGGCCTGATTGCCACCCGATCACCACCAGGTCCGAAAGGTGGCGTGCGTGTTCCCACGTGCGCCTCTGTGTCGTATCTTTGTCCCTCGCGCTCCCAGGGAAACGGGTGGAGGAAGTATTTTTGTGTAAGTGGCCCGTTTCACACGGTGCCGGCGCGGCGGGTCGAAACCACGGTCGCGATTGCATGTGAAAGCGATTCGCGAGGCCTCGCTGTCTACAGTTATGTCGAGGAACACCGTGGTAGGTTTAGTCGATATTATCGGGGACATACCTGTCCGTCGCCCCTCGGAGAGGTATGCGTCAAGGCATAACACCAAGAAAAAAAAAAGCTTAGCAAGAGTACTTTTGCTGAATGAAAGGTACCCTATTTCCTTTTCTGTACCCTGACGTGTATGCGAAATTTTGTAATGACCGGTCGAGTAGTTAAGGCGTGAAAGCGTAAAAAACAAACTCACATTCGCATTTATAATATTAGTACAGGTCGCGCAATCTATGATGGCCGGACTGAACATAGCGTTTTCGAATTGTTGCGCATGTACAGTCTGTCAGTCGGTACGGATCGCATCCCGCCCCCGCCCCCTGTCACCAAAGAGACCTAAAACTTACAACTGCGACGCCACTCGCGCGATGTTCAGACCGGCCATCAAACAGTGCGCGATCTATAATAATAATAATAATAATAATATTCTATCACATACACACAACACCATCTAGCCCAAACTAAGCAGAGCTTGTACTATGGGTACTAGACAATGGATAAACATACATATATACTTTTTTATTTGTAAATACATACATATTATACATAGAAACACCCAGACCAAGACAAACATCCATGTTCATGCACACAAATGTTGGACTTGTGCGGAAATCGAACCCGCGACCTCAGGCGTGGCAGTCGGTTACACTAACCACTACGCCACCGAGGCCGACTTAAGTTTTACGAACCACACAAAAACATCTACACTCAAAACTTATAGACTTCACAAGTTTTGTCCCGGTATCGAAACGATAACAATTAGCATTGACAGAAACTATTTAATCATTGCGTCATGTGCAGTGAAAATTATCAACGTAATGACCGCGAAGAGTGCCCTTGTTCATGGTTATCTGATAATGTCAGCCCTGTATTAAACTGTCCCACTGCTGGGCCTTTTCTCACTGTGGGAAGGGATAGGCCATAATCCACCACGCTGGCCTAGTACTGGTTAGCAGACTTCACATATCTTCAAGAACTCTCAGATATGTAGATTTCGTCACGATGTTTTCCTTCACCGTTAAAGCAAGCGATAATCTAAATCTAAACTAATATTATAAAAAGGCAACATTTGTGTTTTTGTCTGTATGTTTGTAATGTTTTCACACAAAAACTATTGACCCGATTACAAAAATTCTATCACCATTACTAAGCTTCATCTTGACTGAGTGTCATAGGCTATATTACATTTTCAAAAAAAATAGGGATCCTTAATAAAAATGCAATAATATAACCCAAGGTGTGAAAAATTTGTCATAAAAAATCTGTCTACACGTGCGCCGCAGAAACTATTGATGATAGAACAAAAAATGTTCTACAGTATTATAGAACGTATAATATCTACAATAAAGTCCGCGATACCATATGTCCAACTACTGTCGTTATGCTAATATAACTACATTTTTACATTTTAAAAGTTGATAAAAGTGTCGACAGTAATCAAACCATATTATTCATACCTCTGTATTAATCCTTATCCCATTAAATTATATTTTATTAAAGACCGTTTCAATACCCGTAAAATACTTTTTAAACTATTAAAATCGGACATTTCATTCAAAAGATATAATTCTTTAGATATATAGTAGGTAGTTTTTAAGTATTAGCTAACTACACCTATATAGGTGTAGTTAAACTTATTAATTTATTTAGTTGTAGTTTTATATATTAAAATTAGATAACAAATTAAAAGTACGTATTAGGTAATAAATTAAAGTCCATGCGGACGAAGTCGCGGGCAACAGCTAGTTAACTATATAATACGCATATAATTTCGAAAAATCAGAGATGCGCGCCTTGGGTTTGAACTCGAGACCTCTGCGTGGCATCCCAACGGATTCCCATTAGGCTATTGTCTGATAAATGACTAAAACTGGTTATATCATCTTAGTAAATACAAAACAATAATATAAAAATAACCGGTCCCCACTCAATTATCGCACTATGTATGTTGTTATAACCTCTTACAACCCGTATTGCTGACATTTGGTTATTGTTGCCAGATCCATAAAACTTTCCATGATTTGAAGATAAATCGTCGCTTTTTATGTCTTCCGTAAAACCTCCTTCAAATCTCACTAAAACCGTTAAGCATCGCTTTTTAAGTTTTGGTTCATATTCTGCATTACTTTTTCTGTCTGGATATAAGTATTGAAATTAAATAAATTTTATACGGATTTTATCGCGTTGTTTATTTTTTATAAAACACTAGTATTACATAATTTTAAAACTTTAAAATAATATTGTTAAACAATTTTACTAGTTACTGTTTACTTCAATTAAGCAATTTAAATTATACTGTTTAAATTATACAGTTTCAATTAATTTTTTCCCGACGTTTCGGTTGCTTTTTAGCAGCCATGGTTACGGGAAACAATGGTCACCCCAAACATAAGACAATATTATGGATATAAGTAATAAATTAATAATAATCATTATTTATTTGTAACAGCGAGGTGAGTATAAACACTGTGCAGCTCTGATTTCCAAACTAGCGCGAGTTGGATGTTCGGAGTCAGTTCCTTCCCAAAGACAATAGAAATCAAATTAGTAACAAAATGTACAACTTAAAAAAAATTGATGTGTTAAGGGTCTGTCTATACTAGATTTTGTCTGCGGCTCCGCTCGCGTAAATGTAGATTAAGTTAGCAGCAGTCGTTTTTCTAGGTGATTTGTTCTTTTTCTGTTCCCCTAAAGACGTGTAAGCGTGTAGTTAAGATGTGCAAGCGTAACAGAAAAATATGAGTTTGAATTAGTAGGTAAATACATAGCTTAGTACTGTACAGACTTCGTCTGCTTCACATAAGATAAATTTACCCATTTTTGCAACATTTTTCATTTATGCTCTGCTCCTATTGATCTTAGCGTAATGTTATATAGCCTATAGCCTACCCCGATAAATGGTCTACCCAACACTGATAGAATTTTCAATTCGAACCAGTAGCACCTGAGATTAGCTCGTTCAACCAAACAAACAAACTCTTCAGCTTTATAATATTAGTATAGATGTTAATTAATAATATAGTTAACAGTTTTAATTCTATATTTCAATATTATTAAATACGTTAACGTATTGAGTTGCAGCGGCACATCGGCGGCCAGATACAGTAAGTTTTCAATTATGTCTTGCATTTCAACAATTGACAGGATAAACAAGTAATTTTTGTAATTTTAAATTATCTTTTTTGTAATAATTTATTTTTATATCTTGTCAATCTATCCTCCTATCGTTTGTATACCAAAATTATAGTACTAAAGATATATAGATTGTATATGGATCAAATAAGTTTTGTAAACATTTTTCTTAAAAAACATGGATATAAATATACTTTCTATTCTATTAATTGCCTGTCCACAACGCACTTTGCACCATAATTATACTTTACAAGCTTTTGCCCGCGGCTTCGCTTGCGTAAAAGTAGGTTTGGATAGGTTATATTTGTAACAGCAGGTACTCATTAAAATATGGCCTATATTAATCGGTGATAATATAGCTTTCTAATGGTGATATAATTTTTAAAGCAGCTAATTAAATTTTGTGTTGAATTCTTACAAACTAAAATCAATTTTTCCTCTTTATAATATTTGAATAAACAAATAAAACTACAATAAATCTCTATAATTTTTATTTACCCCGATTAATAAAAATGTAAGCAAATTTTACTATTTCCGCTGGTATTACCCACCGGACACTGGTTTTCCCGTGAAGTCAAATGACAGCCGCGCGCTCGAATAGTACAGATACAAATGAAATAAGAAAATGACGTCTTTTTAAATAAATATTGCGTTGCCATACACCTAGTCAGTTTTTATTTAGTTAAATAACGTGTTTAGTTCATTAAGTGATGTGCAAAATGCTTTTTTATGCCCTTATTATAATTAGTTTCGGTGAGTACTTTTTTTTTTACCAATGTTATGTAGGTATAGACAAATCACTTTTTATTGAGGATAATCTGTTGTTTAAAATGGTGTGTTGATATTATTATATCGGGGTTATTATGACTTTTGCGATATGGAAACTTTAGATATGAGTAACAGGTTAAAAAAATACTATGATGTCAAAATTGTTTGTTATTTTGTGTCTTTCATGTAGCAACGGAGACATGATTTTTTTATACTTACTTGCGATGGAGACAGACGAAAGACATTGGCATTTCATCTTAAGCAATGCATGTTTCTTGTCGAAAGACTTTTTGAACTATTGAAACAAAGCTATGGGTAAAACTTAGTAGTACCTATACTCCATTTGGTTAGGTACTTAACTAAAGGTAAAAAGTCACATCAAGAAAGAATCTTGATGTGACTTTTTACACAAACACATATTAAACAAATTAACTACTGCTTAAACTAACGGTTCAACTGATTTAGTAATCGTTATTGTTGTATTTACATTGATCTTTAGCAGCATTTTATTTTTAAACCGAGTTTTAAAAATAATTAAAAAGACATATCAAGATTGTTTACCTTTAGTTAAATACCTAACCAAATGGAGTATCAGGTGTTTTATGCGAGGAAGATAGACTTTGCCCGCGGCTACGTACGCGTAAATGTAGGTTCTTTATTTCTTTATTTTTCGTGTTGTTAGTGACCAACCTGTTGTCTAGATTTGTTCAAGCCGCTCGTAGGCCTCTGACATGGCTTAACGACTGCTGTCAATTTGACAACAACCGGGACCGACTTTTTACCTGCCCTCCGAAGCATAGGTGTCGAACAGTTCATTTTTCTGGTTGAAATGTTCTCTCTATTCTGTATTCCTGCCAACATGTAAGTAATTTCATGTTGATCGGTCGAGTAGTTAAGGCGTGGAAGAGTAACAAACTGACATACGCATTATTAATATTGGTAAGGATTACTCCTAGCGGTAGCGACTCTATGAAAATACTAGCTGTGCCCGCGGTTTCACCCGCGTTTATCGTTACTGCGCCGCTCCTATTGTCGTAGCGTGATGTTATATAGCCTATAGCCTTCGTCGATAAATGGGCTATCCAACACTAAAAAGATTTTTCAATTCGGACCAGTAGTTTCTGAGATTAGCGCATTCAAGCAAACAAACTAACTCTTCAGCTTTACAATATTAGTATAGATTAAAAATTACTTATATTAAAAATTGCTGGTATTGATTCAATAGCCGATTTTGAACAAACTACTTTCAAGATGTGCGTTTATTTATTATCTTACGATGTTGTATAATTAATCATTCTACAATATAGAACACAATCGAAACTTAAAATATATTTTATTTAATATTAAAATATATTTTAAGTTTTGATTGTCTGTGTGAAATAGAACTCGTCGCAAAATCGCAGGGTCTTAAAAATCGAATCAAAATATAAAATACATAATATACCAGTAATACCGTAAGTTATAATAAAATACCGGTATTTTTACAACACTAGGCGCGACCGAAATTTTATCTCGAGGACATTATTATTATCATAGGTACATAATTATTATAAAACAAAGTGCTAAGCGTCTGTTCGCCATGAACTCAAAAATTTCTAAACGGATTTTCATGCGGTTTTCACCAATAGATAGACATTGATTGAATATTATAATTGCATCGAAGACATGTTTTTCCACAAAAGGTTAGTCTATAAATGGGAGAATGACAGACATTGTATTCAAAAATATGCATTTGGAATTGAATTCTTGAAGGATTCTTCCCTCCAAAAAGTCTATTTCACAAGACACTTATTTTCGCATAATGTTTTTCCTAATGTACTTTGGCATAACTAGTTTAGCATAATATTAAACATTGCCATAATTGTCTTTGGCATACAGTTTATGTTGACATAAATATCTTAGTGACAACCCGACAAAATAGGTTCAAGTTCAGGTTGCCGCGGGGTTGCCCTTGAGCCGCAAGCGGCCAGTTGTGTTGTGATAAAATACAATTGAACTTCACGATTATACATAAAAAAATTATGCGTAAATATAATTATGAGAAACAAAATATGCCATGTTATATTATGTCTTAAAATTTTATGTAAATGAGTACTCTTTTTGAACCATCTTATGTGGGGGCCAGTCAGTGTAGACCGGCGACACTTCGACCCAGTGGGATCTTTTGTGTCGACACTCTCCCAATAACGACTGCCATAGATGTTCATGGCAGCCGGTATCGACGGCTTAACCTGCTCTCCGAGGCACGGAGCAAGCGATAATTGTCAAACAATACGCACATAATTTCGAAAAGTCATATAACTTCCGAAAGTCAGAGGTGCGCGACGTGGGTTCGAACCCGAGACCCTCTGCATTGCAGTCTGTTGGTCTCTCCACTGAGCTATCGCTGCTCTTAATTTTTTGAACCATTGTAACAAACCCGCGGGTTCAACGTCATTGTAGTAGGTATTTAATAATAATAATAATATTCTACCACATACACACAACACCATCTAGCCCAAACTAAGCAGAGCTTGTACTATGGGTACTAGACAATGGATAAACATACATATATACTCTTTTGTAAATACATACATATTATACATGGAAATACCCAGACCAAGACAAACATCCATGTCCATGAACACAATTGTTTGACTTGTGCGAGAATCGAACTCGACCTCAGGCGTGGCAGTCGGTTACACTACCCACTACGCCATCGAGGCCGCCGATATGTGTTTTATGTATATATTTATATTTATGAGATACTACATTTTGCCCGCGGATTCACTCGCGTAAATGCATGATAGGTTAGGTTAGTAGCAGTACTTCAACCGTGGTGCAGCGGTAATGAATACGACTGCTGGGCGTGATATCTCAGGTTCGAATCCCGGGTCGGGCCAACAAAAAGTTATGAGGTTTTTCTGTTAAGAAATTTCAATAGCAGCCCGGAGTTGGGAAGCTGGCGGCGTTAGACGCCCCGTGCCTCGGAAAACACGTAAAGCCTTTGTTCCTGCGCCCGATCTCTCTCCGGTCGTGTCGGATTACCGTCCCATTTCTAAATAAAAGGTATCCCATTTCCTTTTCTGTTCTTCAAAAAGTGTATCCGAAATTTCATGATGATTTGTCGAGTAGGTAAGGCGTAGAAGCGTAACAAACGCACTCATAATCTTAGTAACGGTTAGCTCTATGGAAAAAAATAACCGTTCATTAAGACTGCGCCGAGCGAAATGTGCCAAAACAGGCGGTCACAGTTAAGTGAATAAAATCAACACTTTTTGTTTAATACAAATAAGCTCGCATGTATCTTATTGTCAACCAATAACTTAAACATTTGGGATGGACGAATTGTAATATAACTATTTATGTTTCGTTTAAGCTGTAAAACAGGATAGATTTCTACTGCTATAATCTAAAAATCACGTAACACGAGCTTACGTTTTTGCATTTTTCGTGCAATTTTACGTAATTTTGTAGGCGAATATATTAATTATTTAAAGTTTTTACACAGAGTAATTGTAAACACATTCATTGTTATGGTAAATGTATATTTTATATTTGTATTAAAGAAAAAGTGTTGATTTTATTCACTTAACTGTGACCGTATGTTTTGGCACATTTCGCTCGGCGCAGTCTTAAGGAGCAATCTGTTACTCTATTTAAAAAGCGTCTTGAGGCCTCACTGGCTCATAAATGTTAATACTCGGTTACAGACTTCTTGAATGATACATTATAATACATATTGTTACTACCAATTTGCCACTATTTGTAAAAGTATCTTCATCAGGTTAACTGTAGTATTTGTTATCAGCATTTTTTATTTCTTTGTGTATATTATTATCTCCCTTTTATTTAAATGACTGTGTTAATTTTTGCATACCGTAAGGTAGAATGTATAAGTATTCCGAAAAACATGTACCTAATCATCATAATTTGTAAACCTACATTCTATGCAAATAAATATTTCTATTCTATTCTATTCTATTTAAGTAAACCCGGTGATACACTTTTTGTTTATATCACAAGGTCAAGGTATATTTTAAAGCTAAACTGGTATGCCCTCTGAGATCGCGTAAGTCTTATGATGAGATAACTACTGCCCCAAAGAGGGTTATTATTATTATGTGTCTCTTATCACAGGTACTTTCTAACATATTATATTAGAAAATACCTGGCCCTTTGGGAGGCTTACACGGAGACATGGGTCCAACGTGAAGAGGCCCTTCGAGAGTTTTAATCAAAGGTGGGATGGAATACCTACAGCGGCACTAGCCACAGCAGGCATAGGACTATTACTACGCTATGGCTATGGGTATGGGTGTCTGGTGGACCGGTATATTGGTAACTATGGATGAAAAACGGCGTCTGCCCTGAATACTCTAATAGCATCAATGCAATGGGCAGACGGTGACTCGCCAAGTCAGTAGATGGGCCCCCTGAATAGCAACTATAGGCATACACGCCATATATATTTTATTATTATTATTATTAATCGACATTTAAAGAAAGAAAGAAAGAAAGAAATATTTTATTTTAATGAAGCATTGCAAAACACAATCAAAACTATTATAATGCAAAATTTGTGTGTAACAGTAATAAATGTATTTATAAATTGATAATAATAAAAATAAAACTTATATACATTATTATATACCTATATGAATTACTACATTATAATACGTTAATTAATTACATATACTAATATTTAATATATTATTATATATAATATAGAATACACATTTATACATGGAGCCCTTGCTGTTCAATGTGCGTCGCAGTGTTCATTAAAAAGAGATGTTGCTCAGCATAATGCTGTACCGCTTGCGATACAGCGCTGATTTTCAGCAACACCTCATACTCTTGACGCTTTATAAAAATATGATTTTTATAAAGCGTCGATTCGCACATTTCGTTCGAACGGATTCATGCAAAACAACCACATTTTTTTTAAATAGTTGCCCCGCGCGGTCTTACAAAAATAAATTTCAATTAGGACTCAAAAAACCTAATCGCTGCGCCATCCGTGCATTTAAGTCAATACTATTTTATGACGACAGAACTATGTTATGACGTCAGAGCTTTACCGCAGCTAACAAAAACTGGTTCCGCATGGAGTATCGTCGGAACGGGAAAACAAGTTCTCGAATTAAAGGTCGATTTATGTTTAGTAAGTCAATATCTGCAATACGAATGACTTTTTTATTGCGTCACCTAATATTTTGGATGTTTTCGCTTCTTTACTAAAGGAGTAAGCAGAGAATATCTATACCACTATTATAAATCTAGAGAGTTTGTTTGATTCTTTGTTTCTTTCTTTGTTAGGTTGAACACGCTAATCCAAGGAACTGCTCGTTCGAATTGAGAAATTCTTTTTGTGTTGGATAGCCCATTTACCGAGAAAGGCTATATCTTGTCTTATCTTGTTTCGTTTCGGGGGCCAATTAGTGTAGACCGGCGACACTTCGATCCAGTGGGATCTTTTGTGTCGGCCCCGAGATCTATCCCTGAGCTATCTCCCTATGAATGTACTGCATCAGTCGCAGCGTACACTTCAAAGGGAGAAGCCTGAAGTCTTCAGGGTTCGGATATGCCAACCCCATCAGACCCATTCTTAGTCCAGCCAACGCGTCACATTCACACAGTAGGTGTGATATGGACTCGTCCTGTTCACCACAGACTCTGCAGATCAACGCGCGAGAAAGGCTATTAGTATAACATCACGCTACGACCAATAGGAGCGGAGCATCAATGAAAAATGTTGCAAAAACGGGGCAAATTCTCTTATGTGAAGCAGACGTTGCGCGGGTCAACTAATTATATTATAAACAGGTGATATCGTTTATCACTTATAGAAATATAAGTATTTACTTTCCACCATTTTATAAAATAAAACCGTTATCTACAAGTTGTTCTTAATTTAAATTTAATTGAATTGTAAATTAGTTAAAACTGCTTTAGAAGTCTTTTTATCTACGGACAAATAATTTTTGACGCATTCTATGATATATTGGCGGCCTCGATGGCGTAGTGGTTAGTGTAACCAACTGCCACGCTGCACAAGTCAAATATTTGTGTGCATGAACATGGATGTTTGTCTTGGTCTGTGTATTTCTATGTATAATATGTATGTATTTACAAAAAAGGAGTATATATGTATGTTTATCCATTGTCTAGTACCCATAGTACAAGCTTTGCTTAGTTTGGGCTAGATGGTGTTGTGTGTATGTGGTAGAATATTATTATTATTATTATATATGTCAAAATTTGACTTACTTATTATTATTTAAGACAAATAATTATAATAGCCAAACTCTTAAATGCAAAGAAGCGATTTAAATGTGGTAGTACGTAAAAGTCAAATGACAGAAAAAGGATGTAAGATACAGATTGACGTAACACCTATTTCAATGCAGCTGTCCGAGGGAGATAGCGAGACATCCCCACTACACTCCACTTTTTATTATATCCAAATTTAAAAAATTAATGTTAACACAAAAAAAAAAAAATTTGATTCCTATTTGCTCTTGTGTGTAAAATAATGTACACACAGCGACACATCAACCTAGACTGTTTGGACTTTGAACTATTAGAAGTTGAACGCTGCGAATCGTGTGAGAGAGTGCCTTATATTTTTGTTATTTTACTCTCTATCTCTCTCTCTCTCTCTCTATCCATACTATTACATCGACACCACAATGCACTGTCCCTTTCCGACAATTATCTATTTTGTATGTAGTGAAGTTATGCGTATATAGGGTTTCTAACTTGATGTGTAGCCGTGTGTACAAAATCTAACATAGGCATTTACTCTATAAATATTTTTGCTTACGATCATACCCAAACCACAGACCACAGCACATACCTAAGGTATGTACCGGGGAAATACATGATTGAGTATTTACTCATTTTATTTACCTTTACGGAAAATGGCGGACAAGTGTACGTGCTCAATCTCTAGAAATATTCTTAGTCACAAGTAGGACATTAGTAATTATACTGCGTGTAGCAGAAAGTTGTAGTCATATATATTTGTTTTTAATGACAATTCCTGCACTAGAGATAATACCTATGGCGCGGGGGACTTTACAAACATTTAAACAACGGACACAAAGAACACTCAGACCCAACAATATTTTGTGATACACACAAAAATTTGTCCCGTGTGGAGATCGAACCCACAACACTCGGCGCGGCGGTAATGACAAGGCGACCTAAACCACTACGCCAACCGTGCAGATGAAATAAAATGATATAATATAATATCAGCCTTGTATATACAGGGTATCCTAGAATATGTGAGTCAAATTGTAACGGGAGATTCCTCAGGTACCTACCTTTTAAATGTGCAAAATAAAAAAAAATTATGGCATTTGTGTAAAAATGAAAGAATACAGTTTGGTGCAAAAAAAAATTACACCAGAATAATGCTGCGATTTCAAAACTACGTCAGTTTAAAAAAAATATCGTTATTAGTTTGACGAATCAATCCTACACAAATAATAATAGTGGAAAATATTAAAATTAGCCATAAACGAAGTACCTGTAGTTGAAAGTCTAGAAAAGTCGTACTTTTTTAAATACTTTGTTTTTTTTTAATTTTTACTCAAATGTCATATTTTTTTTAGCACATTTGAGTGTTCATTACTTAAGGAATCTACCATTACAATTTGATTCACATATTCTGGGATAGTCTTTATATAAATTGTCCCACTGCCGAGTCTCTATCTTCAGGACCCGAGTAGATGGTGTTTCGGGAAGAACTACGGGGCTCCCCTTAGGACCAGGGTACTGCGGGTTCAGGAAGCCCACTGCGTCTCGAAAGGCGTGTTGTATCGACCGCTGACGAGAGTGCGCCGTGTCCAACATTGAGGTTGGACTCGCAGGGGCTATGTGGTTAGTCGCTGAGGACGACATGTTCGTTGCACGGCAAGCACGTGGCGTTTGAGCGTCGGACTCATGCGCGACTAGTGCGAACCAGTCGGTCGCGCGAGGCACGGAGTTGCCTTTAGCGAAGTGGCAGCGTGGATTCACTCCCACAACGCATCTCGGGCGCTTGCCTGCTCAGCAAGTAATAGTCATAGCTGAAGTGACTTGGGCCACAGCCGGCTTGTAGGCCTATTTGGATAGGCGTATGGATGTACGTCGGGAAGTGAGCGTGCCTTATACAGCTCCGGTACCACACTGGAAATATGGGAGGCGGCTTCTCCGTCGGCTTCAGCGAGGTTTTCGTTAGCAACTCCCAGAGTTGCGAGTGGTGAGCGACTTTATTGCTCCGGCACCTATCTGGAGAATAGGTAGTGCCACTTGGGCACGAGGTAGCTCGCTTACGAGAACCGGGTGTTAGGACTTGGGGACAAGACCTGTCTATAACTGGTCCCTGAAGGTGCTTTCGGGCACTGGAAGGTACAGCGGCTCTCACTATATACCGAAAAGATTGTGGAGCGCTATATCATAAATTTGAGTAGTCGTAGAGGAAGGGTCTGCTGAGTACAGGTCACTTCTCAGTATGAGAATGGTTTGGCGATAATCCTCTACGCTGGTTTACCAGACGCAGTTACCAGTGCGGGTTACCAGAATTCACATATATTTGAGAACATTATGGAAAACTCTCAGACATGCAGGTTTCTCCGCGATGTTTTCCTTCACCGTTAAAGCAAACGACAATCCTCTAGTTTCGCTTTTTTTTTAGAGAGACAAGATCCGCTCTATGTATAATTCCTGCGTCGTTGGGGACTTTAAAATCATTCAAACAACAGACACAAAGAACACCCAACTACTACATAGACAATTTGTCTATAACTTTAATCTTATAATTACATTTCATTTAGATTTCACCAAGGCTATACAGGTTTATTTACCTATATTTTTCAAACAAATTATTATTTACTTAACTATACTCTTTCATTGACGATATGCCTAAGCTTGCTACTTTGTTTTCTTTTTTCTTTATTACATATAAATAAGGTATATGTAACTATAGTTACAAAGAATTGTACGACGTCAGACGAACAATGCCGAAATATTACGAACGCGATTCAACTGCGTCTGTCAAATGCATGGATGTGTGCGTGTAGTGTTTTTTCATTAATTTAATGTATTTCTGATGCATGTTTTATAAAAATATTAGGATTCGCCACGCCTTCTTCATATAATCTTTAACTGTGCCAAATTTCGTACTCCTCCGTCCGCGCAATTTTCGTAAAAAGGGGTACAAAGTTTTTGCTTCACGTATTAATGTATAGATTAATGACATATTCAAGTTTTCTGTTATCATATTATTGTTAATTAATTGTTTATTTATCTCACATTCTTTAAATTGTCATTAAGATAAACATCTTTACATTGTTATTTTGATAGCGTAATGATTTAAGTGTTTAACTTGTTACTGGAAATATACTGGTTCGATACCCACGCAGATAATTTTCCACTATTGTTTTTTTAATTACTTTTCTAGAGATAGGTATAATATTGTCTTCTATTTACGCGAATATTATTCATTGAAATTAAACTGCTATATACGGATTTTATCGCGTTGTTTATTTGACACTTTAATACAAAATTTTGAAAATTGTTACACTACTACTACTATTAAAATTCACGGGGAGACTCTCCCCGTGACCATGGCTGCTGAAAAGCAACCGAAACGTCGGGGAAAGTGTAAAAATAAATTAAATCTAAATAGTTTAATAATAATTAAATTAGCTTAAAAATTAGTAAATTTTAATAGTAGTAGTAGTGTAACAATTTTCAAAATTATGTAATAAAGTGTCAAATAAATAACGCGATAAAATCCGTATATAGCAGTTTAATTTCAATAGAGATAGGTACCTAAATGAATGTGTATGACTGATGTACATGAAGTTATAGGTTCGATTCTCGGGGCGGGCAGTGTTATTACATTAATTTAGTGGATAGTTATTCATAGATTACAGATTTGTTGCATATTAAGGGCTTGTCTCACCACCTCCAATTAGCATTTATCTATAAGATAAAAGTCTCGCCATCTCTCTTCTTTAACCTAACAAGAGTGAGACAGCATGCGAGTTATCTTTCGGATAACTTTTACTTGTTAGTGGCCATAAGTGTTACAAATTATTTAGTTATAACAAGTTACAGCAGCGATAGCATAGTAGGCAACTGTTCGACTTCTAAGCAGAGGTCTTGAGTTCAATCCCAACGCACCTTTGCCTTTTAATAATAATAATAATAATAATAATTACCGACAGGACTGTTCACTATAATAGACCAGACATAATACTTACCGACAGGACTGTTCACTATAATAGACCAGACATAACACTTCAGGACAAAGTTAATAAAATCACTTACCTTATTGATATAGCAGTACCCAACACACACAATTTACAAAAAACAATAGGCGAAAAGATAAGCAAATATGCAGAACTTAAAGAAGAAGTAACTAGAATTTGGAGACCAGATAAAGTTTATATAGTACCCATAGTCGTTTCCACCACGGGTGTCATACCCAACCATCTCCACCATAGCCTCAAATTAATAGACTTGAAAGACTCAACTTATATTCTACTCCAAAAAGCCGCTATCTTAAATACATGTCGAAGTAAGAAAGTTCATGCAATTAGATGAAAATGAAATAGCACCCCATAACACCCCACCTACATAAATACACAACACATGCTACATTTACTTGGCCTAGGCCCGTAAATGTAGTCAAAACTAGCTTTTGTAAGCTAAGAAACAGAAATGTTCTTCCCAAATAATAATAATATTCTTCCACATACACACAACACCATCTAGCCCAAACTAAGCAGAGCTTGTACTATGGGTTCTAGACAATGGATAAACATACATATATACTTTTTTTTTGTAAATACATATATTTTATACATAGAAACACCCAGACCAAGACAAACAGCCATGTTCATGCACACAAATGTTTGACTTGTGCGGGAATCGAACCCGCGACCTCAGGCGTGGCAGTCGGTTACACTAACCACTACGCCATCTAGGCCGACTTTTCGAAGTTATGTGCGAATTAAATATCAAAGTATCGCTCGCTTTAACGGCGAAGGAAAACATTGTGAGAAAATCAGCATGTCTGCGTGTTCTCCATAGTGTTCTAGAAGATATGTGTAGTCTGCCAACCCGCACTGGGCCAGCGTGGTGGACTATGGCCTAACCTTTCTCACACTGAGAAGAGGCCCGTGCCCAGCAGTGGGATAGTTAAATATAAGGCTCACTGAGCAGCGATAGCTCAGTGGGGAGACCAACAGACTGCAATGCAGAGGGTCTCGGGTTCGAACCCACGTCGCGCACCTCTGACTTTCGGAAGTTATATGACTTTTCGAAATTATGTGCGTATTGTTTGACAATTATCGCCTGCTCCGTGCCTCGGAGAGCAGGTTAAGCCGTCGATACCGGCTGCCATGAACATCTATGGCAGTCGTTATTGGGAGAGTGTCGACACAAAAGATCCCACTGGGTCGAAGTGTCGCCGGTCTGCAATAACTGGCCCCCACATAAGATAAGATAAGGCTGATATTATATTATTATTACGTTCCTCTTATCACAGATATTTTTCTTATCACAGATATTCTTATTAATGCGTAAATGCATTCCCACAAAAAAAAAATTTCCTAGGACTATTACTACATTCGTACTGAACCGACGGGCGTGTATGAGGAATGTGATGAAAGTGAATGAAGCCAGAGAAGTGTGTCAGGATCGTAGCAAATGGAAATCCGTAGTCTCTGCCTACGCCTCTGGGAAACAGGCGTGAATCTATGTAGTGTATGTAATGTACTCTAATACTTTTGTTGATGATGGACCGGTATATTGGAAGCTATGGATGAAAACGGCGTCTGCCCTGAACACTAATAGCATCAATCGGAGTATTATTATAATTGTTACCTTATGACTTATTTAATAAAATTCCTAATTAAATTAGAGATTTGCCGCTATCGCAATTTATAGCCAGATTGTGTTCATGGCTAATAAGTGAACTGCTTTTATACCATTCATGAATACTGGCACATATCAGTTATGATTTTTGTTAGTGTAATCATTGTTCGTTTGTTTAAATGGATTCGAGACTGTTTAAGTATAGGAAATTATAATGTTATTTAAGCATAAATATGCTGTGGACAATTTATAAATTAATTGTATAAATAAATCGGTTAAGTGGTCTAGCCATGAAAAGGTATGTACATATGTATCTTATGAGGGGGCCAGTCAGTGCAGACCGGCGACACTTCGACCCAGTGGGATCTTTTGTGTCGACACTCTCCAAATAACGACTACCATAGATGTTCATGGCAGCCAGGACCGACGGCTTAACATGCTCTCCGAGGCACGGAGCAGGCGATAATTGTCAATCAAAAACGCACATAATTTCGTAGTCATATAACTTCCAAAAGTCAGAGGTGCGCGACGTGGGTTCGAACCCGAGACCCTCTGCATTGCAGTCTGTTGGTCTCCCCACTGAGCTATCGCTGCTGAAAAGCTAACAGACATATAGACAGACAGACAGAGTTACTTTCGAATTTATATTAGTAAGGATTTTGTAAACATATTTCGTGTGAATAAATGATACTTTATTATAATAAATTTTAGTTGGTGTCCTAAATGAAAACAATTTTAATTTGGTTTTTTTAATTGTTTTTATTTATTTTTCAGTGATATCATCGGCATTGCCAAGAGTGGCAGATCAGAATGAACTCTCCTTATGCAAGTAAGTTTCCATTTCATTCTAGTTAGTTTAAGAAAACGTAATTTACAATGTAGGTAACATTGACCCCTAACTAAGCAAGCTTGTATCTTTAGAGACAATTTTTGTATATGAGAGGTGGCCCAATCATCCTCTTTCCCCCCTCTCGCTCCTTCTCCTCCCACTTCCTTTCCTTAAGGATCGGCAACGCGCAAGTGATGCCTCTGGTGTTGCAGGCGTCCATAGGCTACGGTGACCACTTACCATCAGGTATATCATATTAATGTTTGCCAAGTAATTGTATAAAAAAAAAATTGTGTCACCTACAGACCAGAGATGAAGTCTATATTCTGTGGTATACCTTTATAATATTAGTATAGATAGAAGATTAAATACAGAATTAATGAATTAGACCATAATTACTAACTACATGTCAATTTAAATATAATATATGTTATAACTGTTTCAGCCATGACGAGTTTGGGTGCCATGATGGAAGTGCTTGCTTCGATTTGAAGTTCAAATGCGACGGAGTCAGGAATTGTATGGATGGCAGCGATGAAGCTTACTGTAGTGGAACCTTTGGACCGTAAGACAGTTCTTTTTAAAATACTATCTTTTGCTCGCGGCTTTACTCGCGTAAATAATAATATAAAAAAACATTTATTTCGGACATAATCCATATGAGTTTATTTTCTTACAAATTATGTTAGTAAAAAAAAAAAAATTAAGTATACATTACAGTTTTCCCGTAACGATGCCTACCCAGTGTGCCTGTATGGGACTATATACTTTTTTCCGTAAATACATACATATTATACATAGAAACACCCAGACCAAGACAAACATCCATGTACATGCACACAAATGTTTGACTTGTGCGGGAATCGAACCCGCGACCTCAGGCGTGGAAGTCGGTTACACTGACGGCTACGCCATCGAGGCCGACAATAAAAAAATCCACTGGGTTCGTAGTGAGCTTTATCGTTATGTCCCTTTTTTCGTGGGGGAATGCATGACGCATACCCCTCCGCGGGGGCGGGCGGAGGGGTTATGTCGTACTCGCCGGGGTAAAATAAAGATGTTGAAAAGATAAAGGACCTCCCGGAATACCGACTAAACCTACCACGGTGTTCCTCGACAAAACCACTATCGACGGGGCCGCGCGAATCACTTTCGCATGCGGTCGCGACCCCGCCGAGGTTTCGGCCCGCCGTATGAAACGGCAGGCCACTACACGTTATGTCCCTCGCACAACTGCGACAACATGCAATCTTAAAAGAATGCAGCTAACGGCACCGGACCTAGTCTTCTTTATTTTTATCTTTTTAAAAGACCTCTTGGAATAATTCCTGTTTCGCGGGGGACTTTACAAGCATTCAAACAATAATAATAATAATAAGTCCATCAGCAACTTGCCTTAAAGTATGACCTTGTGGAATCTGAAGTGCCGTATTACAGGTATGTGCCCGATCCAGTTCTCGAAAATGGTCGTGCTACTTTGTATTGGGTCGGTCTATCATCACTGCTAGGACAATTGTGGCGAACAAGCCAGATATTGTGCTGATAGACCGATTGGAGCGCCGAGCAATGATCATCGATGTTACCATTCCGCATGACGAGAATCTTGTGAAAGCTGAAAAAGAAAAAGAGTTGAAATGCTTGGACCTAGCTCTCGAGATTGTCGACATGTGGCGTGTGGACTCGGTGATCATTGTGCCGATAGTCATTACAGTCAATGGTTTAATACCTAAGAGCCTCGACCACTACCTGCAGAGGCTCACGTTAGATGGCTGGATCAAGTCCTTGATGAAAAAGGCAGTAACTACTCGACACGGCGCGTATTGTGAGGAGATTCCTCTCTCTGGGGCCCTAACCACCGGCAGCTTGGACCCTGTTCCCGATGTCGGTGGGTCATTTCAGTTTTTATATTTTTAAATATGTATTGTTTTTATATTTATATTTAAAAATGTAATTATTAGAAAAAAATTAATAAAGAGAATAATAATAACGGTGAACGGTCTAATAGTCAAGAGCCTCGACCAACATCTTAAGAGGCTCGCGTTAGGTGCTTGGGTTAACGGTCAGATGTAGAAGGTGGTCCTCCTAGATACGGCACGCATAGTGAGGAGGATCCTCTCTCTAGACCCCTAACCACCGACAGCTTGTACCTTGTCTCGGTGGCGGTGGATCTCCATAATTTTTATATTTTAAATGTTTTTGTATAAATATATTTAAAAATGTAAAAGCAGCGATAGTTCAGTGGGGAGACCAATAGACTGCAATGCAGAGGGTCTCGGGTTCGAACCCACGTCGCGCACCTCTGACTTTGGGAAGTTATATGACTTTTCGAAATCATGTGCGTATTGATTGACAATTATCGCCTGCTCCGTGCCTCGGAGAGCACGTTAAGCCGTTGGTCCCGGCTGCCATGAACATCTATGGCAGTCGTTATTGGGAAAGTCAGTACCCTCTAATATCCTGACACTGGTCTAGCCTTAGGGTATCGTTAGCCTTCGGGTTGCGGAGGTCAGGTGGCAGCCGCTCCGTGTAAAAACTGATATCCAGTCAAATCCGGTTAGACCAGAAAAGCCGACCCCAAGTGACTTGGGAATAATAAAGGCTAAGAGAGAAGAAGATATTTAAAAATGTAATTTTTATTGTGTGATGATAAATAAAGGTGAATAATAATAATAATCATTTATTCAATTTAAATTGGTACAAATGGATACAGAGCTTAGGTTACATCGTAAAGGTAATATATAAGGGGTGCCTGTACTAGGGTAAACCTGTGCCACAGGCATTAAGGGCACATACTGTATAATAAAGATATAAATTCTAAAACAATACTTATAAAACATTATTATTTGTATACAAAATCTTATGAATTATATTATAAACTAAGTGATTACCTACTATGACAACTTAAAGAGCTGTTTTATTGCGTAACACTTATTTAAAAACAGTCATCAAATTTTCAGTTTGATCGTAGTTCAAGGTTTGTAAGTATTGTTGAACTAATTGCTTAGTGTTAGCATAATTTTTTTCATAAATCGCAGTTATTTTTTATATTATTATAAACAATGCAAACAAAGAACACCCAGGCTCGGTACAACCATTTGTAGATCACACAAAGTTGTTATCCCGTGTGGGATTCAAACCCACAACACTCGGCGCAGTGGTAGTACAGTCCGATGCAAACTTAATGGCGGCTGTGAACATCGTACGAGTCATTGCGCAGAACCCAATATTAGGTGTCAGCGGGACGTAGCGGCACGGGGCGGGAGGGCACTTCCCCTCCCGTCTTTTCTTTCACCCGCACTCGCCCTTCGCGTCTGTATTTAGTGTGTGAGTTATATCCGTATACTGCCTACACCTACCTACCTGCGCACACCTGCACTCGCAGCTAACTTCCGAGCCGGTAGGTTCAGGTTAGAGCCAAATTGTCTTTTGGTCTTTGTGGTCGACGACTTTTACTTCACGTAAATTCTATTTCGATTTTATGTTAAACTTAGCCCTGAAAAAGTATCGAAATTGGTTATAACATAAGGGAGTTATTGCTAATTTAAATGCATATGAAAAAAGTGGAAGGGTAACAGAGATATATGTGCATCTCGCTCGAGCGTATGCACTTTAATAGCGGTTACGTCATAACGCTGTATCAGTTATTTTATTATTAGATTTAAAAGCCTTCTAACTTAAAATATTTTAAAAGTGTAATTATAAATTGCGTAGCTTAACTTAATTACTATATTATATACCCATATTTTTGTTTTTTGTTTAAAAAAGGCAACTAGGAATAATTCCTGTGTCGCGGCGGACTTTACAAACATTCAAACAACGGACACAAAGAATGGGTGTTCTTTGTGTCCGTTGTTTGAATCGGAAATACTCGGAACAACCATTTGTAGATCACACAAATTATTGTCCCGTGTGGCAATCGAACCCATAACACTCGGCGTAGTAGCGAGTCGACCATGAAAACCACTGCGCCATCCTTTCAGTCGTGCGTTTTAACAACTTCGCAAGTAAATTAATCTTATTTTGTGCGCGGGCCCGGCGATATGTAAAACTTTATAATTATTGTGACATTTTCAGGAGTTCCGATGAGGCGAAAGACTTGGTGCTGCATAGAGTGAAGAGACAAGGGTCATGCCAGTAAGTATGCCTATTTTTGAAGTGAAAACTCCTTTAGGCGCGTTGAGCACTTTTTGGGTGAACAAAAGTCATGGAACTCGCGTCATCGTCACGCATACGCATACGCATTCAAAATTCAAAAATAATGTTAGGTGCTGGGTTCGACGGATAAGAATGCAAACAATATTACCGACTAAAACACGTTTTATTCAAACACACAATTAAATTTAAAACACAACAAACACTATACCACACTTTTTCACTGTAATTGCTTCAAACTCCGTAGTATTTTCGCTTCCGTTCGCTTCAATGAACACTTGACCGCTTACGATTGTAAAACTGACTTGGCGGTGCGCGTGCGCTCTATTTATACGCGGGTAAAGCGTTTCTAGAGTTTTCTAGTAACGCTATACCCGGTATGTAAACAGTATGATGGTTCGAGAAAGTGCCAGCGTTCTCTATACCCTTCGCGTACTCACACTACGTAGTTCCGTAAGATGTCAATAGATGGTGGTGTAATAAATTATTAGACGGAACTGCCGAGTCTTTCCCACAATGCCGAGAGATGTCACTGGGCGTAACAATAATAATCTAATAGCTCGACGATACAATTCACAAGTTACTTAATTTTCACTTCTATCGGTAGTCCCCAAAGACTGCCCCGCATGTTTTTTATTACACACGATGTTGTTGACTTAGTAATTTACGGTCACCATCTTATTGAGGAGCGATAGACTACTGAGAGACCAATGGACTGCGACGCAGAGGTCTTGAGTTTGATCCCAAAGCATGCATCTCTGACTTTTCGAAGTTATGTGCGTATTAAATAATTATTTATCGCACGCTTTAGCGGTGAAGGAAAACATCGTGAGGAAACCTGCATGTCTGAGAGTTCTTCATAATTTTCTCGAAGATATGTGAAGTCTGCCAACCCGCACTGGGCCAGCGTGGTGGACTATGGCCTTACCCTTCTCACACTGAGAAGAGGCCCGTGCCCAGCAGTCAGCCAATTTAATATAGGGCTGATATGGCTTCTCAAAATGTTTGTGTGACAATTAATGACAGAACATGTGACTACTTACTGTTACTTCAACATTATGTATCACATAACTTTTATTGCTTTAGTCATGTTTCACAAAATATTAATATCTTCTCCCTTAGCCTTTATTATTTCCAAGTCACTTAGGGTCGGCTTTTCTGGTCTAACCGGATTTGACTGGGTATCAGTTTTTACACGGAGCGGCTGCCACCTGACCTCTGCAACCCGAAGGCTAACGATACCCTAAAGCTAGACCAGTATCAGGATATTAGAGGGTACTGACTTTCCCAATAACGACTGCCATAGATGTTCATGGCAGCCGGGACCGACGGCTTAACGTGCTCTCCGAGGCACGGAGCAGGCGATAATTGTCAATCAATACGCACATAATTTCGAAAAGTCATATAACTTTCTAAAGTCAGAGGTGCGCGACGTGGGTTCTAACCCGAGACCCTCTGCATTGCAGTCTGTTGGTCTCCCCACTGAGCTATCGCTGCTTCACAAAATATTAATATCATTATCTTTAAAAAGTCAGTGGTGCGCGCCTTGGGATTGAACTTGAGACCTATGCATGGCAGTCAGTCTGCCCACTAGACCAGGGGTTCCTAAATTTATGGATAACGGAACACTCACTAAATACCTTATATTTTATGGAACCCCATATCAACTGATTACAAATCAAAGACACTGTAAATTAAATAATAACAAAAACTGTACTTCTCTTCAGATATAATAATAATAATACATATCCATCATAGTTCCATCCCACCTTTGATTAAAACTCTCGAAGGGCCTCTTCACGTTGGACCCATGTCTCCGTGTAAGCCTCCCAAAGGGCCAGGTATTTTCTAATATAATATGTTAGAAACTACCTGTGATAAGAGAAACATAATAATAATATTCTACCACATACACACAACGCCATCTAGCCCAAACTAAGCAGAGCTTGTACTATGGGTGCAAGACAATGGATATACATACATACACACTTCTTTTTTGTAAATACATACATATTATATACATAGAAACACCCCGACCAAGACAAACATCCATGTTCATGCACATAAATGTTTGACTTGTGCGGAAATCGATCCCGCGATCTCAGGCGTGGCAGTCGGGTACACTAACCACTACGCCATCGAAGCCGACATATCTTGCGCTATTTTAAAATAATATAATATAATTTAACTTTGGTATTATTTAACAGTAAAAATAAATAAATTCGCGGAACCCTAGTGACTTTTCTACGTAACCACTAGTTGGCGCGGAACCCACTTTCGGAATCGCTACACTAGACTATCGTTGCGTATGCCGTTTTATTGTTACGTTACACATATAGAAACACTAGCTTTTGCGCGCGGCTCTGCGCGCGTGAACCTACATTAATAAAAAGTAGTCTATGTTCTTCCCCAGGTTTTACACTATATCTGTAACAAATTTCATCTAAATCGGTTGAGTGGTTTAGCCGTGAAGAGGTAACAGACAGACAGAGTTACTTTCGAATTCATAATATTAGTAAGGATTGATTGTGACAGTCACACTAGGCACAGCCTGTGTCGTGGCCAAACCATGTTTTTTACCATGTTACCATTATTGTCATGTTTTTTTTTTATATTTCAGGAAAAACCAATGGCAGTGCCGTGATGGTACCTGCATATCTTTCGATGGCAAATGTGATGGCAACGTAGACTGCCCCGACCGCAGCGATGAAACCCTCGCCTTATGCAGAAAGATGCCGTAAGTTTTTGAAACTTTTAATGGTTCTACTCGATTCTACTAATCCTTCTCTCTTAGCCTTTATTATTCCCAAGTCACTTGGGGTCGGCTTTTCTGGTCTAACGGGATTTGACTGGATATCAGTTTTTACACGGAGCGGCTGCCACCTGACCTCCGCAACCCAAAGGCTAACGATACCCTAAGGCTAGACAAGTGTCAGGATATTAGAGGGTACTGACTTTCCCAATAACGACTGCCATAGATGTTCATGGCAGCCGGGACCGATGGCTTAACGTGCTCTCCGAGGCACGGAGCAGGCGATAATTGTCAATCAATAAGCATATAATTTCGAAGTCATATAACTTCCGAAAATCAGAGGTGCGCGACGTGAGTTCGAACCCGAGATCCTCTGCATTGCAGTCTGTTGGTCTCCCCGCTGAGCTATCGCTTCTCGAATTCACGTAAGTCGGGGTATAAATTCACATGTAAATTATTTTTAATTGGGGCCGGTTGTCGAAGAAAATAATAATTTAGAAAAAATATTTTATCACATCTTAGATTATACAAATATAAAATCGCCAACTGAAGTTATTTTGCTGTAGAAGGCTTCATAAAACCTAAGAAAATTGTTTGCGACTTAAACATTTTCACCCGCAGAATGTAAATTTGACTTCGATATTAAAAAAATGTGAGTTATCTATACTATTACTATAAAAAAATAATAAACCTTTATTGATACATCAATCAATTTATATAATTAATAACTTGCTTTTGCCCGCGGCTTCGCTCTCGTTTTTCTGGATGAAAGGTGCCTTACGTCCTGTATGTACTTCTGACAACGTGCATGCGAAATTTCATGATGATCAGTCGAGTCGTTGAGGCGACGTGAAGTGATCAGATGATGATATGTGACTGTTCAAGATTTATTCAATTTTATTTCCAGATGCCAATCCAACTGGTTTCGCTGCACGTATGGTGCGTGTGTAGACGGTACAGCCCCATGCAATGGCATCACGGAGTGTGCTGATAATTCTGACGAACTGCTGCCAAGGTGCAGAAACGAGACTACAGAAGTCAAGTGAGTATAGGCACTTATAAAAAGACAACTCCTGCACTAGGAATAGTTCTTGTTTCGCGGGGCACTTTACAAAGATTCAAACAACGGACTCAAAGAACATCCAGACTCGGAACAAGCAGTTGTGGATTACACAAAGTTTTGTCCCGTGTGGGATTCGAACCCACAACACTCGACGCAGTGTCAGTGGCGAGGCGACCACTTAAACCACTACGCTATCTGTGCAGGCAATACAAAAATGCCGCTTTTAGAGTTCGAAAAACCTCTTATACAACAGCTTTGTTCGTCTGTCCGTCCGGCCGTCCGTCTGTCTGCTATACAACTTTCAACTCAAGAACTGTAAGAGCTAGAGACTCGCGGTCAACGCCATTCGACTCAGCATAGTCGACATACCCCCGAAATGACTATGATCTTTGACCTCTGACCTTAAGGTCACGTGATACCATCTTTCAACTCAAGAACCGTAAAAGCTAGAGACTCGCGGTCTACGCCATTCGAGTCAGCATAGTCGATATACCCCGGAATGACTATGACCTTTGACCTCTGACCTCAAGGTCACGTGACCTTTGCATATTACTTGAACCATTTTTTCGAACTCTTAAGATTTACGGCAATTCCTTGCCGATTCTCACTTGTTTTATTTATAGTTTCTAGTATTTGGTCTACTATGGTTTGTCTCAAGATAACAAAAATATCAAACGTCATGTAATTATGGCGAATTGAAACACGGTATTAATATAAAATAGGTTGTCTGTGTCTATAAATGTACCGTTATTTTTAACATTTTTGTGAACAGTCTTCTGGGCAGAAGACTGGCAGCATTGCCACGTTGACTTGCCAATTTAATTTTATTATTTTTGTTACAGCGGCAAGTTTAAGTGTCAAGATGGCACCGTTATTTCTGCTGCTGACCACTGTGATGGTACTCCCAACTGTCCCGATGGTTCAGACGAGACTCTAGCGTCATGTGCTGATAAGAAGTGCCCAGCGTACCTGTTCCAATGTGCCTATGGAGCTTGTGTGGACCAGGGAGCAGACTGCGATGGGGTGAGTAGACCAGGGATGTTGCGGATGCAGATATTTTGACATCCGCGGATGCGGATACGGATATTTGAAGCCTCACATCCGCGGATGCGGATGTCCAAATCTACGCGGAAGTTCCGCAATTGCGGATGCGGATGTTGATGGAAATTGTGCATCTTATTTAATAAAAAGTATCTAATATTAATAACGTTTTCGCAGGTTCAAGCCTGTTTTGCAAACATTAATAAATTAAACACGCACTACTGAGCAACTGTTTTCTGTCTTGTCGCAACCTACGCTATATTTGGATCCGCATTAACATCCGCGTTGATTATTGCGGATGCGGATGCAGACAAATCGATGCGAAAGCTCCGCAATTGCGGATGCGGTTGCGATTATTCGCAACATCCCTAGAGTAGACCAGTGTCTACAAGAGAGCTGACTTTATAAAAGACTAGATTTTACTCGCAGCTTCGCTCGCATAAATAAAGGTTTTCTTTTCTGTATGCGTCTCGCTGATGTAGTCCCTCGAAATAGGCGCGATAGTAGCAAATTATGTCTGCAGACTGCAAATACGGCACTTATGCGCAAGAGTGTTTTCTGCATGGCCCCACTCATATACAATAAGTTACCCAAATCTTGGAAGGCATTGAGTGAAACATTATTTAAAAAAAAATTAAGTTCCTTTTTAATTAATAAAGCTTATTACAATATATCAGATTTTTTTGCAGAAAAAGAGAATGCATTAGTTTGAATATTTTTAAATGTAAACACTTTTGTGTCGAATTTGTGTATCTGTGTAATCTTAATTTATGTTGTTGGTATTGTACCTTTCGCATGCCTAATGGTAAAATATGGCTGAACCTGTATAATTTTATTTAAGATCATGTACTGTACCCATGTTTGCGAAATAAACTATCTTATCTTATCTTATCTTATCACTGACAACGTGTATGCGAAATTTCAAGATGATCAGTCTAGTAGAGGCGTCAAAGCGTAACAAACAAACTCACATTGGCAATCTTAATATTAGTTAGGATATCTATGCAAATAATCATATTAAAATAAAAAAGAAATTATGTACCTCTTGTTGAAGTAGGGTGCTGTACCTCGGAATGTCCCTCTAGCGAGGATTGTGTTTACCCGGTTCTTATCCTGTACTCGAACAAAAGACAAAAAGAAGGACAAAGGGTCAATAATATCAGCCCTGCATTAAACTATCTCACTGCTGGTTACGGTCCTCTTTTCAATGTGAAAAGGGTTACGCCATACTCTGCCACGCTGACCCACTGCGGGTTGGCAGACTACACATATCTTTAAGAACATCATAGAAATTTCTCGGACATGACACGGTTACTTCACGATGTGTTTCTCCACCGTTAAAGCAAACGATAATTAACTATTTAATACGCACATAACTTTGAAAATGTCAGATTTGCGCGTCTTGTGATCGCACTCGAGACCTCTGTATGGCAGTCAGACGGTCTTCCACTGGGCTATCGCTGCGAGAAACTCACGGCCGTAGAGCAGCGATAGCTCAGTGGGGAGACCAACAGACTGCAATGCAGAGGGTCTCGGGTTCGAACCCACGTCGCGCACCTCTGACTTTCGGAAGTTACATGACTTTTCGAAATTATGTGCGTATTGATTGACAATTATCGCCTGCTCCGTGCCTCGGAGAGCACGTTAAGCCGTCGGTCCTGGCTGCCATGAACATCTATGGCAGTCGTTATTGGGAGAGTGTCGACACAAAAGATCCCACTGGGTCGAAGTGTCGCCGGTCTGCACTGACTGGCCCCCACATAAGATAAGATAAGATAACTCACGGCCGTTCTTTTAAATCGCCGTTGGAAACAGCCAGCTATGCTTTAACGCTGGTAATATACTAGATGTGTTCTTACTAAATGCTAATATTTTTGTTAACAGAAACAAGATTGTGCTGACGGCTCGGATGAGTCTGATGAGTTATGCGATAGAATGGCCAAACCGACTGCTGCAACTCCTACAGTGTAAGAAATCTTGCAATATTTAGGCGTTCTTCTTTCCTCTCTTTTCTTCTTTCTTTTCTTTGTTTTCTTCTTTCCCTTCTTTTCTTCTTTCCTTTCTTTTCTTTCCGTTCCTTTGTTGCACGGATGGCGTAGTGGTTTGAAGTGGTAACTTTGCCACTGCCGCCGCGCCCAGTGTTGTGGGTTCGATGCCCATATAGGACAAAACTTTGTGTGATCTACAAATTGTGTTTTTTATAGATGAAAGTAGGTACTATATTATGCCCTTTTTAGTTCCCCTGACAAAGTGTATGCGAAATTTTACGATGATCGGTTGAGTAGTTAAGGCGTGAAAACGTAACAAATAAACAAACTCAGCCTCGATGGCGTAGTGGTTAGTGTAACTGACTGCCACGCCTGAGGTCGCGGGTTCAATTCCCGCTCAAGTCAAACATTTGTGTGCATGAGCATGGATGTTTGTCTTGGTCTGGGTGTTTCTATGTATAATATGGATGTATTTACAAAACGAAAAAGTATATAATATGTATGTTTATCCATTGTCTAGTACCCATAGTACAAGCTCTGCTTAGTTTGGGCTAGATGGTGCTGTATGTATGTGATAGAATATTGTGGTAGAATATTGTTTTTCTTTGTTATTATTTCTGTGTTCTATTCTTAATTTTTCTTTACTTTCATATCTTTTCTTTCCTTGCCCGTTTTTCATTTTTATCTGTCATTTCCTTCAGTTCTTGCTTTTTATAACTTTATTTTCACACAAAGAGTGATTCCTTTATCGCGGGGAATTTTACAAATAATAGACACAAAGATTCGGCACCATTTTTGGATCACGAAAATTTGGGTAATCCACAAAATGTTGTTTTATTTGGAATTATTTCTAGTGCTTTAGTAAAACATAAGATTTCAAACTATTTTCTTTTCTTTGCAGAACGAACAAGGGCTCCTGTGTACTTCCCTCGTATCCCAAACACGGGACATACGTGGTTTCCAACGTACCCAACGCTCAGCCAGGCCAGTCTTTCGTGTCGTTCGTGCTGACGGTGAGCTGCCAGCTCGGGTATGGTATAGCTCCCGATAATGGTGGCATGGACAGTAATGGTACCCAACAAGTCTACTGCGTCAATGGTGGATGGTTCAGCGACATGCCTAAATGTGTCCGTAAGTATCACATCACTATATGTATATACAAACAAAGTCCCCCGCCACGTTTGTTCGCGATAAACTCAAAAACTACTAAACGGATTTTCATGCAATTTTCACCGATAGAAAGAGTGATTCATGAGGAAGGTTTAAGTATCATTTGTTAAGGTTACTGACCATGCGAAGTAGGGGCAGGTCGGTAGCATAATATTGAAATAATATGCAGACGCCCTTTTTTCATTCATAGTTTCTATATACCAGTTCTTCTAACACCCATCCCCATAGCCCATATGTTTTAGAATCCATACGTAGCAATAGTCCTACGCCAGCTGCGTCTAGTGCCACTGTAGGTGTTCCATCCCACCTTAGATTAAAACTCTCAGAGAGCCTCTTCACGTTGGACCTATGTCTCTGTGTAAGCGTCCGTAAGGGCCAGGTATATTTTTAATGATATATTAGAAAATACCCGTGATAAGAGAAATGGAAAGACAGTATAATAATATCCGGCATGTATATAAAATGTCACTCTGATGAATACGGGCCTGTTCTCAGTGTGAGAAGGGTTACACCATAGTACACAGCGCTTAGTGCAGGTTGGCAGACTTCACACATCTTCGAGAACATTATGGAGAACTCTCAGACATGCAAGTTTTCTCACGATGGTTTCCTTTACCGTTAAAGCTATTTAATCCACACATAACTTGGAAAATTCAGAAGTGCGTGTCTTGGGGTCGAATCCGAGACTTCTTAGTGGCAGTTCAACGGTTTCTTTTTAGGCTATAGATGATTAAAATTAAAATTAACAAATATTTGTTTAAGGCTGGGTGTTCTTTGTGCCCGTTGTTTTAATGTTTTTAAACGCTGGAATTATTCCTAATGTAAAAATTCTTTTGAAGAAAAATAAATAATAAAGCATTTAATTTTCCAGGTTTCTGCAAGGTGATGCTGGACGACAGCGTGATCTACTCATGCTCGGTGCCAAATACAAATGGCTACAGAAAATGCCACAGCTTCGAAGCGCCAGGCACTAAGATCAATCCGAGATGCAACACCCCTAACTATTACTCTCCCGACGTACTGTCATATATGACATGCATCAACGGTAGCTGGGACCGAGTCGTCGTATGCAAGCCAGGTTTGGTGAAAAAAGCAACTAATATAACTATAATTATAAAAGACAACGTTGAAATATATATCAGCGAATTTCCCTTTAGTACGGGAAATGATAAAGTTACTGTTCATATAGGTGCTGATAATAATGATAAGTTAACTGTGAATGTGACTAATAGTAATAATGTAGTGAGCAATAACGGAAATGTAGTTGGCAATAAGGGAAATGTAGATGGCAATAACGGAAATGTAGATGGCAGTAACGCTAATGTAGATGCCAATAATGTTGTTACTACAATAAATCCTATTAATTATGAGATTAGTGAGGATGATTGGCGTATGGGTCCTGTTGAGAAGAAAAATAAAAAAGATAATGATGTTACTTTAACTATTAGTAATAGAAGTGTGATAATTAAATCCAATGATAAAATGTATTTTAAGAATTGAATTCCTAGAAAAAACTTACAGCCTTATTTATAAAAATATCGCTAACTAATAGTTAGCTACCTCTCAACTTAATAGGTCTCAAGTCCTTGAACAATGATTTAACTTTGAACAACAGCCCGGCGTTGTTACTATTATTCAACGAACTCTCAACGTTAAGTAATGTTTATAGGTACTTTATTCTGATAAGTGGTTAATCAATACTTAGCTACCTCTTAAATATTTGAGAGTTGTTTATAAGTAAGGTTGTTTGTAATGAAATATAGAGCGCGTATGTACTTTCTATAACTAATATAATTAACAAGCTGTCTTCCGCGGTTTCACTCACATATATAATTACTGCGCCGCCTGGCTCGTACCGTGATATGTCCTATGTTACTACTGAATCAAGTAACTTACTAATGGAGAAAGATCTAGCTTTTGCCCACGGCTTTGCTCGCCTAAAAGTAGGTTAGTCAAAGTCAAAGTCAAAAATCATTTATTCACTTAGGTCACGAAGTAACACTTATGAACGTCAAAGGGGTTAGTGTAGTAGAGCCTCGCTGATTTCAGCATGAAAAGACCGGCTCGACCGGGGAAGGACTACCCTCTCACAGAATATCGACGTGAAATAGCAGTATTCCTACTGTTGTGTTTCGATCGGTGAGTGAGAGTGCCGGAGGCCCAATCACCCTCTTTCCCCTTGCTCCTTCTCATTCCCACTTTCCTTTATTCCTAAAGGGTCGGCAACGCGCAAGTGATGCCTCTGGTGTTGCAGGCGTCTATAGGCTACGGTGACCACTTACCATCAGGTGGGCCGTATGCTTGTTTGCCACCTTAGTGGTACAAAAAAAAAGAGTTAAAAATAATACGTGATTTGAATAGTTGTTCTGCGTATGGATGTTCTTTATGTCCGTTTTCCGAACATACACGGAACGTAAAATTGTGTGATTTAACTGGCGGCCTCGATGACGTAGTGTGCATTAACATGGATGTTTGTGTTAGTCTGGGTGTTTCTGTGTATAATATGTATGTATTTACAAAAAGAAGTATATAATATATGTATGTTTATCCATTGTCTAGTACCCATAGTACAAGCGCTGCTTAGTTTGGGCTAGATGGTTTTGTGTGTATGTGGTAGAATATTATTATTATTAGAATATTATTATCCAACCGCTTCCGCTATCACATACTCAGGTCAGGTGCCCCTTCTACGTCCTTCGTTGCCTGGTTTCCACTCCAGAATGCCTAATGCGAATTTGTTTTACGTTAACGCGATCGACACGTTTATGACGTTCGGTGCTCTGATTGGTCCGCTCCAAGCTCTTAACCAATCAGAGAGTCAAACGCGGTAAACGTTTAAATACCCGTCTCTAGTTAATCAAATTTGTTATAGAATACCTACTAGGACGCATTGCCGTAACCCCTGTAAGCTATTTGCAACAGCCCACTGTCGTACTAACGCAGGTAAATGTTCTCCACTATACCGTATAGTTAATTCTTATAATATTAATTTCAACTCGGTAGATATTGCGGCGATTCGTCCTAGCATCTTTAAATGTGATATCATGAAGCTTCTAGTATAGATTTTTATATCTTTTTATCATATTCGTTTAACGCTTAAAATATTGTTATATGTAAGCTGCGGTAAACGGGGTTGGTGACACAATTGTCAGCACCTTATAAACATTACTCTTTGTCTATATGTATTGCTGTCACTTTCTTTGTACACAAATGAAGAAGAAAAAAAAAAACACGTTAATGTAAAATAACTCGCTCTAGGCACCCTGAGCGTTTCTGTTCCAACGGCCATGAGACTGCTCGCTACATGCCCTGCCATTTAAGCTAAGCTTAAGTCTTCTTCTCTCTTAGCCTTTCTTATTCCCAAGTCACTTGGGGTCGGCTTTTCTGATCTAACCGGATTTGACTGGATATCAGTTATTACACGGAGCGGCTGCCACCTGACCTCCGCAACCCAAAGGCTAACGATACCCTAAGGCTAGACTAGTGTCAGGATATTAGAGGGTACTGACTTGCTCAATAACGACTGCCATAAATGTTCATGGTAGCTGGGACCAACGGCTTAACGTGCTCTCCGAGGCACTCGGTCTCGGGTTCGAACCCACGTCGCGCACCTCTGACTTTCGGAAGTTATATGACTTTCCGAAATTATGTGTTTATTGATTGACAATTATCGCCTGTTCCGTGCCTCGGAGAGCACGTTAAGCCGTCGGTCCCGGCTGCCATGAACATCTATGGCAGTCGTTATTGGGAGAGTGTCGACACAAAAGATCCCACTGGGTCGAAGTGTCGCCAGTCTGCACTGACTGGCCCTCACATAAGATACATACTATTTACTTCAATAAAAAGCAGCCTATGTCCTTCTCCAGGTCTTAAACTATATCTGTACCAAATTTCACCTTAATCGGTTGAGTGGTTTAGCCGTGAATAGGTAACAGACAGACAGGCAGAGTTACTTTCGAATTTATAATATTAGTAAGCATTTTATATTGTGCCTGGTCAGAGATGAACCGAGACAGCTGTTAGTGTTGTTACTAGTCTGTATGATATTGATAAGTCGATATAAAGAAAATACTATATTTTAGTGACAATAACTTATACAAATTTATATATTAATTTATATATTATATGACGCTTAAATATGACCACACCTTTCTGTCACACGAAGTATAGTACATTTATTGCCCACGGTTTTTGATTAGACAGAATATATATAATATGACGCTTACATATGACCACACCTTTCTGTCACACGAAGTATAGAACTCGCTGTGTGTAAATTTTACTTGCGTGATTAAGGAATTTACAGTGAACGCGTGTATTGGGTATAGCGCCATCTATTGACATTTGTTGTGGTTTCCTATCGCTTTGCATACAATTTTAAGACATAATATAATAGGTATGGCATACCTTTGTTTGTCCTAATTATATTTACGCATAACTTTTTTAAGCGTATTATTAAAGTTGAATTATAGTATCACAACTGGCCGCTTGGGGTGGCCCAAGGGTTATCCCGCGCCAATCTGAACCTATTTTTGGGTTGTCACTGTGATAATTATGTCAAGATAAACTGTATGCCAAAGATAATTATGGCGAAGCATTATTATGCCAAAATAGTTACCCGTTAAGAAGCAGCGATAGCCTAGTGGGAGGGGTAAGTAATAGATGATATAACAACAAAATCTCTAATATTAACAACATATAACAACGGAACCTATAATTTTATTTAATATAGCCATTAGTTAATATAATAAACGATTGATATAATTTTAAAATAACTAATTTTTATAAGCATAACTTACATTAAATATAACATCGTTTGACATTACATACATTAAATATAAAAACGTTTGACATACCACTCAAAAGATATAAAACTTATTTGGTCTAACCTAAGTAGATATTAAGCATAACTAGTAACTGATTACCACCTACGCTAAGATAGGTCGACGGAGCCCCGCTTCGCGGGGCTTCTATTTCTGGGTGGTATAAAAAAAAAAAATCACGAAGGCTAAGGCGGGAGCTCCGCTCCGCTTCGCTCCCGCCTTAGCCTTCTAACCTATCCGAGTCGGGGTACTCTGAGTCGGGGTGTTAACCATAATGACGTTTTTTATATATATTAAACGTTAGACCTAATGATTTTCGATTAAATAAGCAATATACATATTAAACGTTAGACCAAATGATTTTCGATTACATAAACGTTATATTAAACAACGTTATACTAATTAAATTTTAGAATAAATAAATGTTATATGTAAAGAAATTATATCAACAGTTGGTATATCTCACGTTGATTATATCTTATGAACGATAATAAAATGAAATTAGACCAAATGAGTTTATACGTTATGAGACGCACCCTAGTGGGAGAACATTGTATTGCCAAGCGGATACCTCGCGTTCGATCCTAAGGCGCGCATCTATGACTTTTTTTGTGTAGTAGGGCCTCGCTGATTTCAGCATAAATGGGGCCGGCTCGACCGGGGGAGGACTACCCTCTCGCAGAATATCGACGTGAAATACCAGTATTCCTACTGTTGTGTTTCTTTCGGTGAGTGAGAGTGCCGTTGGCTCAATCACCCTCTTTCCCCTTCCTGCTCTTTCTTTTTCGCACTTTCTTTCCTAAAGGGTCGGCAACGCGCAAGTGATGCCTCTGGTGTTGCAGGCGTCCATAGGCTACGGTGACCACTTACCATTACGTAGGCCGTATGCTTGTTTGACACCTCAGTAGTAAAAAAATCAATAATATTAGATCGGATGTGCTCATATTTTTTATTATCTTCAATGCATTTAGTGACAATGTTCACATGATATTGTCTTACGTTTACGCGAATGTTATACATAGAAATCAAATTACTTTATACGGGTTTGATTGTGGCTTATATCAGAGTAGCGATAGCGTAGTGGGCGGCCGTTGGATTGCTACGTAGAGGCACGGTATCTTATCTTATCTTATGTGGGGACCAGTCAGTGCAGACCGGCGACACTTCGACCCAGTGGGATCTTTTGTGTCGACTCTCTCCCAATAACGACTGCCATAGATGTTCATGGCAGCCGGGACCGACGGCTTAACGTGCTCTCCGAGGCACGGAGCAGGCGATGATTGTCAATCAATACGCACATAATTTCGAAAAGTCATATAACTTCCGAAAGTCAGAGGTGCGCGACGTGGGTTCGAACCCGAGACTCTCTGCATTGCAGTCTGTTGGTCTCCCCACTGAGCTACCGCTGCTCATTAGAGGCACGGTAATGTTATCTATCAGTATTTTATCTTTATACAAATCTTCGGAACGCGAGTCATACGTCTATGCGCCTCGAGTTCGGTATACACTCGGTACACAACCAGTCGCGAATGCGCCGCAGGGACGAACCCGCGGACAATGTGATGGTTTTGTAAGCAGTAAGCGTGCGATTTGTGAATATTTGATTGAAATAGGTACAAGTATTTACCTAATAATTATGGTGAAGTACAATTGCAAACAAAATTATTTTAATTAAACTTTTTATCCGAATGTGGATTTTTTATACTATTAAATTTAACAATAAATATTTAACGTCTCAGTCAAAGCGCAAATATTTTTTAGTCTCATATAAATAATGTTTTTTTTTTATTAAATCTACTAACCAAAAAACACAATATGATTTTTATTGAACACTTACAAATACATTCACATCGAATTTCATTTTTTCAATAAAAAATTAATATTTACAATAACAAAACTAGAAAGAAACTCAAGTAGGTAGATGAAATTAAAATACTGCAGGTAGGCAGCCCTTTCGCGTGTTTACGTACCGCTCGGCTGTAGGTCATTATTTCAAGGACAGGGCAAGTCACAATACTGATAGATAACATTACCGTGACAGGGCCAAGTCACAATACTGATAGATAACATTACCGTGGCAGAGGTGTCAAGCTCGACCTCGCATCTCTAACTTTTCGAAGTTGAAGATATGTGTATTAAATAGTTAATTATCGCTCGCTTTAACGGTGAAGGAAAACATCGTGAGGAAACCTGCATATCGCAATCAGTAGTATCGTTTGGTAACTACTAAAATAATTATATACATGTAACTAGCGACCTGCCCCGTTTTCGCACGGGTAGTACAAAACCTTAACAAATTATACACCTAAACCTTCCTCATGAATCACTCTGTCTATTAGTGAAAACCACATGAAAACCCGTTTAGTAGTTTTTGAGTTAATCGCGAGCAGACAGACAGGCAGACGCGGCGGAGGACTTTGTTTTATAATATGTAATGATAATAACGCCAGTTTCTTGCCAAATAGTTTTAAGATATTAGTTTTATTAGTCTGCCTCGATGACGCAGCGGAGTAAACGACTACTGTGCATTACGACTAGGGTTCGATTCTCGGACATAGGGATTCAGTAGTTTCGGAGTCGCGAAATGTGAAAATCGCTTTTATTCATAAACCTGGTTTCGTGATGATAACTGTAAAATCCGTCATCGGTGGCTTAAGGTTCTAGGTTCGATACCCGGGTCGGGCAGTGTTGGGTATTTCTGCCAAGAAATACTCAGTAGAAGTACAGAGTCTACAACTGTTTCCGGTAAATGTTAATAGGCTCGACTTAAAGACATATATAATTATAAATCAATTATTTCGCGTTGTATAGACGCATAAATGAATTACTAACAGACTAACATACATATAATTTGTGTTATTAGATACTTTAAACTTAAAAACTATATTAGTAACTAGCTTTTGCCCGCGGCTTCGCCCAGGAATAGTATCCTTTTTTGAATAAAAGGCATGCTATGTCTTTTTTTACACTTGACAACGTGTATGTGAAATTTCATGATAATCGGTGGAGTAGTTAAGGCGTAAAAGCGTACCAAATAAACTCACATTCGCATTTATAATATTAGTTAGCACTTTGGGTAGTTGTAATACAAAGTGGGAAGTGTACGAGTGGGTCAAAGAGTAAGATGCTGCGGTAAAGTGAGCGAGCGGGATAGTAAGTGATTTGTCACGATAGTTGGTGGAATACGAGCGAGATAAAAAGTATATTGCTGTAGCAAAGTGGCAAGTGTGTGAGTGGGATGATTAGTAAGTTGCCACGGTAGCGGTTGGTGTGCGAGCGAGACAGAGAGTAGGAGACTGCGTTATAGTGGGCAATGAGCGGGCGGGATAGTTAGTGCGTCGGCGCGTTTATGTGGAAAGTGTGCAAGCGAGATAGTTAGTGACTTGTCGCGATAAAATAGGTGGTGAGCAAACGAAACAGAGTAGGTTGCTGTATTAAAGTTGGAAATGTGCGAGTAAGATAGTGCGTCGGCGCGTTTAACTGGGAAGAGTGCGAGCGAGACAAAGAGTCTCCAGTAAACTAAGAAGTGAACAAGCGGAATAGTTAGCGATTTAGCGCGGGAAAATAGGGGCAATATTAGAATTAATTCTGAACTGTAAGACTCGATCATATCACCAAACTTTTTCACTGCACGCTGTGTAACATCCGATTTTTATAAGACACTAGCTGATCCGACAGACGTTGTCTTGTCTTAGACGAACTGTCAAACACGCAAGGTTAAAAAAGTCCTTAGGTTTTCTGAAATTATGAACATTTCTGCGCAATTTTCTTAACTTTTCTTTCCGTACGAACCTTGTAGAAAGTATTAGAATACCTAAGACAAAAGATGATTGAAATCGGTAAAGTCGTTCTCAAGTTATAGCGTGGCCAAGGGCATCAGAGATTCATTTTTGTAGATATAGATAGATGATATCGTGACAAACATTTCGCATCCTTAATAAAACAGAGACTTATCTCAGTATTTTTGATTAAACAAATTTGAACTCTATTGAAAAGATTTAACACAAATATAATATTAGAATTTAACATATACAATTAGAGTTCAAATTGGCTTACTTTCAAATTTCGAGTTAACTCGCTGTTTTATTAAGAATGCGATTTGTTTCCAGAAAGTCAAAAGCATCTCAACTGCTATGATTGGCTAATTGAATTACCAACAGCCAATTAAATTACTTGAAATGACTTTAATTTTTAAACACCATTGACCAGTTTTTAAAAACAGGGTATAGTAAAGATTTATTTCATAGATGTGTACTTAGATCACATGAAAAAGTGTCCACAGTAATAAGAGTGAGCTGACATATTAAATAAAAAACGTGTACTATTTTCAATATCAGTGAGCGTGTTAATACTGTATTTATAACTAATTATTACTACGCAAATTCGTCCGCGTGGAATTTAACAAAACGAATTTCAAAATAAAAGTAGCTTAAGTTACTCCTTAAAACATCAGCTATCTATCTGTGAAAGTCCCGTCAAAATGGGTTCAGCCGTTTTACCGATTAACCGTCACAAACAGAAAGACAGACAAAAATTTTGATATTTATTTTTTGATGTACAGTGAGGTGCAAAATTGCATACCCATTCCAAAACTAAAATGGTATAAGCCGGTAATTAACGCCATCTAACGGAAATCGATACAAGAACTGTTAAGTAGTTCATTTATATTGTAATAGATGGCGGTGCACTGCTATAAAATAAAATGAAGTAGATTTCTTAATAACTCGAATTTGATAAATTTACTTTAAAACAGATTTTAATCTGTATTCACAATAGATTATTTAAAAAAAGACACATTACAGGGTAAAACAAGAAGCAAAGAATTACAAGTGTATTTATAAATTTATAGTGGCTAGTTTATTTTATAGATACTTTCGATGACTCGCTATTCTGTTCGTACGCAAACATTTCTATGTCTCTGCGTTCGAGTGCCTTTATGGTTGAGAAATAAACAAATTGTACCTATTTGCCAAAATGAGTACGCGTTGCAATATTTATTAAACAACGCCATCTAGTTCTTACATATTCATTCTAATTCGAGTGTTCACAGGATTTTGTACCTTAAGCTATCCATGCACTATTACAGGTGACGATAATCTAAGTAGATACCGTATATATCTACTTTCATATGCATTTAGTAAAAAGCTGTTATATTGAGATTACAAACAGACACTTCAATTTTATTTATTTGTATAGATTCAGATGTAGTGTTGGCATTGTGTTCTGACAACTTAACATCCAGAAAGGTGAGCACATTTTAACGTATACTCTGTCCCAATAGAATTAATATTTTATGTAAATAATCGTTTCATGCCTAATTAAACATAAAGTCATTCAAAAAATTCAAATTCTCTTTGAAAAGTAGTTAATGAATACCGTAATAGCCGTATGAAAGTTCTTAAAAGTTAATAAAAGTCACTAAAAGTTGTTTACCTTTTTCTCAAATTCTATTAGGATAGACTATAGTAGGGCGCGTCTATGGTTTAGATCTATGAGTGTAATAATATAATGACGTTATGTTAATAGGATGGATAGTACTAGGTATAATTATATATTATTTTAAATAAATAAATGAGTTTTAATGTTGTTTAATTTAATCCTATTTCCACTATCCTATTAACATACCTTATTTGAACTATGGTATATAGTATATACTGGGTGTAAGGGACAGCGTACCGAAAACTGAAATAGTAGATTTATACCATTAATCTTTTTAAACCGTATATTTGTGGCTTTTTAAACCGTATATTTGTGGCCAGCTTAAATCACGACGATTTAAGCTGGCCGTAAACATACGGTTTCCTGATCAGGTTTCTGAAACAGGGATTCAGATTCGTCATTCCGTCAGCTTTGCGCAGACGTTGGGGTTTTTCCATCATTCGGAATGACGTTATTTTTGCGTTCTTCATTCAGAAAAAACCGGCGAGAATCCGAATCGAACGGCAGGAATTATTTTCGCACGGAAAATATAAGAACGTGTGCGGCATATAGCAAAGTCGTATAAAAAGTGATCATTTGGGTATCCGAATCTGAATCCCTGTTTCGGAAACCTGATCTGGCAACCATGTGTTTGCGGCTAGTTTTAATAACATTGCCAGTCAGTCAGTGCAGACCGGCGACACTTCGATCCAGTGGGATCTTTTGTGTTGACACTGTCCCAATAACGACTGCCATAGATGTTCATGGCAGCCGGGACCGACGGCTTAACGTGCTCTCCGAGGCACGGAGCAGGCGATAATTGTCAATCAATACGCACATAATTTCGAAAAGTCATATAACTTCCGAAAGTCAGAGGTGCGCGACGTGAGTTCGAACCCGAGACCCTCTGTATAGCAGTCTGTTCGTCTCCCCACTGAGCTATCGCTGATCATAAATGTATTTAAGTGAAATATTGTATTTATTTGTTTTTATTTAATTAAATTGATGGTTTATGCATAATGTTATGATTCACGGTCTGAAATATGAATATATTCAGAATTTTTCTGAAGAAAATTTCCAAGATTTTTAACTCTTGTGAATAAGAAGCAGCCTTTGTTTAAGATCCTTAAAGCAAATATATATATATAAATCTCTTCCGTTACTGAGTGACTGACAGACAACGCACAGCCGAAACTACTGAACGCAAGAAGCTGAAATTTGGCATGTATGTTCCTTAGAGAGTGTAGAGGAGCACTAAGAGAGGATTCTTGAAAATTCCACCCTGAAGGGGGTGAAAGGGGTAAAACCCGATATTCACACGGGAACGGGACCTACGCGGGTGAAACCGCGGGAAAACTACTAGTAAAGAATAAATAAACTCAGATTAATGGTATAAATCTACTATTTCAGTTTTCGGTACGCTGTCCCTTAAACCCAGTATATAAAAAGAAATATACAGCGTGTAACAGAAAGGTGTGGTTATATTTTAAGACCCTAATGTATATCTAAAAATAATCCATTTGTCCTATCACGGATGAAAACAAATTATGTAAAATGTCATGACAAAATATCTTTATTTTTTAATTACGTCTCCCGCACTAGGAATTATTCCTGTGTCGCGGGGGACCTTACAAACATACAAAAAACACCCAGATTCGGAACAACCTTTGTGGATTACACAAAGTTTTGTCCTGTGCGGGATACGAACTCACAACACCATCCGTGCGTATTATTTTAACATCAAAACAAATGCATTACTTCAGTATCAAATTGCGCCTGGTCATTTTCCGGTTCACAGAGGTCACCGAGTCTGATAGTATTGTTTAAGTATCGACTAGCACATTAGTTCCCTAAGGGTCCACGGGAGACTCGACGGGGATCTACGATGGCGTGACAAAAAAATGGGGGTGCACAATTCGTAAGCGGGGATCCACGAAAATATATTTGCTTTCGATAGGGAAGGACTTAAATAAGGAAGCTCGGCGACTTTTACTTGTAAAAACGTACAGCCCGCCTACCGCGGCATGCTCAGAGGCAAGGTTTAAAAAAAAAAACAAGAAAAAAAGGTCAATTTGCAGAGATTTAATCAAATTTTTTAATATATAAATCAATGCGGCCTGTGAGAAAATGTGTGGGAGCCTCTGAATTAGAATGTACTGATATTGATAAGTCGATAAAAAGAAGATGCTATATGTTAATGAAAATAATGTATACGGGTTTATTTGTCGCGGTTTTCTACTGTACAGCGACTATATTATGTGACGCTTAAATATGGCAAGATCTTTCTGTTACACGCTGTATACATATTCTTTGTATATTAACCGGTCGTATACCGCCGGCTCGCATACCAGCCGGCAGATTTGTACGGCTATTCGTAGCCAATAGGCAATCAGTTTTGATCGGTAAGGTTGGTAATATACGGTTTTAAGCGAAGGCGGCGCGCGGCGTTTTGGCGCCAATTTGGTGGCTCGCATGCGAGCCACCGGCCTACGACGGGTACAAATCTGCCGGCTGGTATGCGAGCCGGCGGTATACGACCGGTTAAGTAAGAGGCTGGATTGGGCATTTAGAAAGAATGAACGAGAAAAAACTGACTGAGAAAGTTTATAAGGCATGAAATAGTCGCAAGAGGCAGACCTAGGCAAACGTTTTTTGATCAGATCGCAGACGTTCTGGACAAAGGCCAGGTTAAGAGCACCTTAAACCGGCGAGCGTGTTAAGGAATGTGATGAAAGTGAAAGAAGCCAGAGAAGTGTGTCAGGATCGTAGTAAATGGAAATCTGTTCTCTCTGCCTACCCTTCTTGGAAATCGGCGTGAATCTATATATATATGTATGTATGTAAGAAGTTGGCGGTGTCAGTCACCCCCGTGCCTCGGAAAGTACGTAAAGCTGTTGGTCCTACGCCTGATCTCTCTCCAGTCGTGTCGGTGATGTCCCATCGGATCATGAGGGTTAGGGAACAAAGAATACATTTGTGTTTGCCCACATACTTGTGCACTATAATATCTCCTGCACAGATGGCCAGTCTCCGTTAAGATTGGTCGCCGTGACCGAAATTCGGTTTGGAGGACATTATTATTATGCAGATACGTCTTATACCAACATTTCGCTGTGTATTTTGGTCTCACGTCAAAGGAGACGAGTCTATTGTTGGACCAGACACAAGTCTAGACGCCGTGATAATTTCTCAACAGACAAAACCAAAAGGGCCACGCTTCGACACGATTGGGTCTCGATCGGAATGATACCACTGCCTCACAGAAAACCGGCGTGAAATAGCGCTTGCGTTGTGTTTCGTCGAGTGAGTGAGGGTACCGGAGTACCTCTGGTCTGGTCTGGGGAGGATGGGGAAATTTAAAAGGCAGGCAACGCACTTGCGACTCCTCTGGTATTGCGGGTGTCCATGGGCGGCGGTAATCACTTACCATCAGGCGATCCATCAGCTCGTTTGCTGCCTATAACATAAAAAAAACGCTTCCGATTACGCATTGAAAATCCACATTCCAAAACTGAAAATACTTTGCCCGACTCATGCACAGTTTCGATATATCTAAATAGCTCATAAAGAGCCATGCACACATGAAGCACACACATGCAGGTTTCTTCACGACTTTTTCCTTTGCAAGCATGATTGATACTTCGTGAAAACATTTGACTAGCCTCTTCAATGTGAGAAGCGTCAGGCTACTCCACCACGCTGGCCCCGTGCGGGTTGGCAGACCTCACATATCTTAGAGAACATTATGGAGAACTCTCAGACATGCAGGTTTCCTCACGATGTTTTCCTTCACTGTTAAAGCGAGCGAAAGTGAACTATTTAATACGCACATAATTTCGAAATGTCAGAGGTGTGCGCCTTGGGATCGAGACCTGTGCGTGGCAGTCCAGCGGTATCTTACTAGGCTCTTCTTCTCCCTAGCCTTTATTATTCCTAAGTCACTTGGGGTCGGCTTATAAGTCTAATCGGATTTGACTGGATATCAGTTTTTACACGGAGCGGCTGCCACCTAACCTTCGCAACCCGAAGGCTAGACCAGTGTCAAGGTATTAAAGGGTAATGATTTTTCCAATATAGACTGCCATAGATGTTCATGGCAGCCGGGACCCACGGCTTAACGTGCTCTCCGAGGCACGGAGCAGGCGATAATTGTCAAACAATATGCACATAATTTCGAAAAGTCATATAACTTCCTAAAGTCATAGGTGCGCGATGTGGGTTTGAACCCGAAACCCTCTGCATTGCAGTCTGTTGGTCTCCCACTGAGCTATTCTACCTTTTTTCTTTCTTTTTAATCTATAGGTCTCTTACTAGGCTATACTTGCTAATAATAAATATAAAATTAAATAAACTTAAATCTATGCATTGTTTCACACTGAAATATTAGGCGGAGGTGCAGCTGTATATATTCTTAGTGCGAGAGTTTTCTTCAGCCAAAAATATAGGCAAATGTTACGAGGGTATTATTTCAATGCAACTTTCAATGCAATTTTTTTTAAAATTTAAATCCGTTTTATTCATTTAGGTGACAAAGTAACACATATGAACGTCAATATATATAAGTTTGTGAGTTTACTAAGTGACTTGACTGCACAGATAGTGTTTTAAGTGGTCACCTCGCAACTGCCATTGCGCCGAGGGTAACGGTTCGAAACCCACACGTGACAAAACTTTATGTGATCCACAAATCGTTGTTCTGAGTCTGGGTGTTTTTGTGTCCGTTGTTTGAATGTTTGTAAGGTCTACAGGAATTATTCCTAGTAAAAGTTGTTTAAAAAAAAACGTTACTAAAGCTACATTTAGGTTAGTTGCTAGGTTCAGGCAAAGGGTAGAGCCTATGAGAACTTTCAAGAAACTCATGGCCACTCTTTGAAATCGCCAATTAAATATAATTTCAGTATTTTACAACTCATAATCAACATGGTGTTGCAGCCATTATACCATATGTTACTGACTATAGCATAATAATAATATAGACTATATTGAGACGCTCATAGCCAGTTGCAATCACTAACCGGTAAACGATTAGCGAGGTTAAGCAACGTTGGGTGCGGTCAGTCTGTAGATGGGTGACCGCTTAGTGGTATTTCATCTGAGCGTCTCCGTGCTTCGGAGGGCACGTAATAAGTTGGTTCCGGTTGTTATTAAATTGACAGCAGTCGTTAAGCCATGTTAGAGGCATACGGCTTGAACAACTCTTGACAACAGGTTGGCCACTAACCACACGAAAAGAAGAAAGAAGACTGACTATAAAAAAATTACATTAATAATTAACTCATGTTATGGGGATTAAATAATTAGCCTTTAGTTGTATTATTTATATGATATTAATCTATAATAGCCAGTAGGATGGCATGATGGCGCATACACTTAGATTTTGTGACGATGCAAAGGCAATCCGTGACTTAATGCAGTTGGGCATTTATATTTTATTTTCTATACTAATTAATATAAAATATAATAAAATAAATATTATAAAGGGGAAAGACTTGATTTTGTGTTTGATTGTTTGTAAGGGTTTAACAGAAAAACCACTCGACCGATTTGAAAAATCATTTCACCTTGAGAACGCTATATTATCAGCTAGTGACATATACTATATTTTAGTGAAAAATAGTTCTGTTACTAACATAACCTTACCTACTTTTACGCAAGCAAAGCCGCAAGCAAAAGCTAGTTCAATAATAATCGAAATAAGAAGCAAGATACTTGCTAACACCACAAATAATCAGGGTGTACCTCTTCACTACTTAGAAATCTGTTCTTTCTCAGAATGCGGTACAGTGACTCCTGAGGGTCTTCAATTGGTAGCTGGTGGTCATATGGCGAAGCGAGGAGAGGTTCCATGGCACGTCGGAATCTACAGCAAGAGATTCGACCCCTACAAGCAGATATGTGGCGGATCGCTAGTCTCCAACACTATAGTTATATCAGGTAAGGTTTCTTTCAACAAATTTCATTATCATACTGCTTCAGTGAGGTATTAGGTGAAAGAAATACAAGCTTTTGCTCTGAAACAGTATCTTTTCTAGATAAAAGGTACCTATGTCTTTTCCTGTACCCCTGACAACGTGTATGCGAAATTTCATGATGATCTGTCGAGTAGTTAAGGCATAAAGGGTAACAAACCAACAAACTTACATTCGCATACACGTTGTCAGGCAAAAACACATTGATTTCTGATAGCTTGTATTTTAAATTATTGTTTCATGTCCTTTGAAAGTTATGAAGTGTATTAAGACTTATTACTAACTAGATTTTGCCCGCGGCTTTGTTCGCGTAAATCTAGGTAGAGTGTGGTCATTTTGATGAAAAAAACTAGGTTATGTAAATTTTCTATCCCTCTGGAAAGGTACTTTTTCTGGATAAAATGTTCCCTATGTCCTTTTCTGTACTTCTGGCAATGCGTATGCAAAATTTCATGGATATCGGTTGAGTATTAAAATTATTGGGAAGACAGGAACCCGCCACGCATCCTCGGATCAACCACCCCAACCATTGAAATAGAAAAAGGTTAACAATATCGAACTCCTCCCAAATGAACTCTCTTCATCGCAGTTTCTTCTTCTTTAACGAAATCGCTCGTCTCCTTTGCAAACTAAAACTTGACAGGCCTGCAATAAAACGTCGAAAAGATTTAGGATTCTCCCATATCACCACGTTTGTCGAATTTAACTTCAAAGGGACAAGACTCGTCATGAATACCGATGAGTCATCTAAATCAGGCACATCGCTTCTCTGTGTGTAGGGGCTTTGCGCTGAAGATCCGTCGAATCCCTATTTGCTGGTCAACTTTAGCTCTCCGCTTGATATATCAAGAGGATCACCAACAACCTGTAGGATTCTCTGAATAATTAAATCCAGTAGTGCTTGCAGCTTCACCTTTGCTCCACGTTCAGTTACTTCAATATTTGATGGGTCTGGATAGCACTTCTTTCCTCACAGCCACGACGTGGGACCCGGGTGTGCTCCAATTTTCCGTTTCGAGCACAAAATATGCTTCGGCACGCGTTCGCCTCAGCGCTAGGCATCTTCAGGACCGTTGGGCAACAAATGAGAATCGATTCAATATATCGGTCGAGTAGTTAAGGCGTGAAAGCGTAACAAACAATTCGCATTTGTAATATATAATATTAGTTAGGAAGTAAAGATGCGTCTATAAACAAATCTGACTGTTTTCCTACTGCTCTTAGCTGCTCATTGCTTCTGGAATGATGAAGTGAAGCAACTGCCTGCTTCTGACTACGCAGCTGCGACTGGTAAGATCTACAGACCCTGGAATAACCCTAAAGATGTCGGCGTGCAGAAGTCTGATGTAAGTAGTTTGATTTCCAACTAGTTTTATTTCCAACTTCGTGAGTACGAACGTACCCTTTACTACGTGACCCGTCTCGATCCCGGTTCTAGCCAACAAAAGTTCTTGGGTTTTTCTGTTAAGAAATTTCAATAGCAGCCCGGAGTTAGGCAGTTGGCGGTGATAGACAGATCTCCGTGCCTCGAAAAGCACGTAAAGCCCTTGGTCCTGCGCCTGATCTCTCTCCGGTATTGTGGTATTACGGTATTACCGTCTCATCGGATCATGAGAGTTAGGGAACAGAGATTGCACCTGTGTTTGCGCGCACGCTTGTGCACTATAATATCTCTTGCTTGCCAATTTCCGTTAAAATTGCCGCCGTGACCGAAATTCGGTCTGAAGGACATTACGCGACCCTTCAGGAGGAGAGAGGTCTTCAAAATCAGGGCTCGGAACCGGTTACGGATTAGCCGTTAGTATTGCTCTTAAAACCGTTATAATATTACGTTCATTAAAATAACGGTTGCAATCAAATCGAAATTATTTTGATTACCGGTTAATACACAATATTATATAATAGCAGCGATAGCTCAGTGGGGAGACCAACAGACTGCAATGCAGAGGGTCTCGGGTTCGAACCCACGTCGCGCACCTCTGACTTTCGGAAGTTATATGACTTTTCGAAATTATGTGCGTATTGATTGACAATTATCGCCTGCTCCGTGCCTCGGAGAGCACGTTAAGCCGTCGGTCCCGGCTGCCATGAACATCTATGGCAGTCGTTATTAGGAAAGTCAGTACCCTCTAATATCCTGACACTGGTCTAGCCTTAAGGTATAGTTAGCCTTCGGGTTGCGGAGGTCAGGTGGCAGCCGCTCCGTGTAAAAACTGATATCCAGTCAAATCCGGTTAGACCAGAAAAGTCGACCCCAAGTGACTTGGGAATAATAAAGGCTAAGAGAGAAGAAGACCGGTTAATACACAAATCGCAATTTGAAGTACCCGCTAACCGTTATTGCAAGCTAAATTAACCGGTTAAATTCAGATGCTTTACCTTGTAATAGCTTGCGTTGCTTTTGCGGCAAGCCGCTGTCGAAAATAGTTTTTCAATTTAACTGGTTTAATATCAGTTATCGAAAACTAAACAGCAATCCTTTCTGTGGGAGAGCGTTGGACTACCACGCAGAGATCTCGGGTTAAATCCCAAAGCACGCATTTCTGACTTTTCCTCGAGTTAATTATCGCTCGCTTTGACGGTGAAGGAAAACATCGTGAGGACACCTGCATGTCTAAGAGTTCTACATAATGTTCTCGAAGAGATGTGACGTCTGCCAAACTGCACTGGGCCAGCGTGGTGGACTATGGCCTTACCATTCTCACACTGAGAAGACGCCTTGCCCAGCAGTGGGACAGTTTAATACAGGGCTGATATTATAATTATTATTATATTTAAGTCTAATAAAGATTATTTAATTAATTATTTAGAAACAATAAAGATTTGTAGTATAAAATTAAAATTAGATTTATATTATTATTTTGACGTCTCGATGGCGTAGTGGTTAGTGTAACCGACTGCTACGCCCCAAACATTTGTGTGCATGAACATGGATGTTTGTCTTGGTTTGGGTGTTTCTATGTATAATATGTATGAATTTACAAAACAAAAAGTATATATGTATGTTTATCCATTGTCTAGTACCCATAGTACAAGGTCTGCTTAGTTTGGGCTACAATGGTGTTGTGTGTATGTGATAGAATAATATTATTATTATACTCTTTATTTATATTTTTGCAATACAAATTCATTTTTTAATATACATATATAAAATATACATTTAAAATTATAAAATGTATGGTACCCCACCGGCATCGGGAACAGGGTCCAAGCTGCCGGTGCTTAGGATTCCAGAGACAGGAACCTCCTCACAATGCGTGCTGTATCTAATAGCACTGCCTTCTGCATCAAACCCCCGATCCAAGCACCTATCGCGAGCCTCTTTAGATGGTGATCGAGGCTCTTGGCAATTAGACTATTGACAGATATGACTATCGGCACAATGATTGCCGAATCCACATCCCACATGTCGACAACCTCGCGAGCTAAATCGAGATATTTAATTTGATATTTATTATTATTATTATTATATTTGATTTTCTCTTTCAGATTAAAGATATCCACATACCACGTCTGTTCCAAGGTGCTGCAGCGAACTTCCAAGAAGATATAGCTATTGTAGTTCTAGTCACCAGTTTCGTTTATCAGACGTATATCCGGCCAGTGTGTCTAAGCTTCGTATCAACGTTCGATAGCCGGCAGCTACAGCCCGGAAACTATGGCAAGGTAAGCTTAAAGGGTTTAAATATTCAAATTCAAACTCATTTATTGCGAAAATGGCTAATTCAGATAACAACCTTCCTTCTCCCTAGCTTTTATTATTCCCAAGTCACTTTGGTTCGGCTTTTTCTGATCTAACCGGATTTGACTGGATATCAGTTTTTATACGGAGCGGCTACCACCTGACCTCCGCAACCCGAAGGCTAACGATACCCTTAGGCTAGACCAGTGTCAGGATATTATAGGGCACTGGCTTCCCAATAACGACTGCCATAGATGTTCACGGCAGCCGGGACCGACAGCTTAACGTGCTCCATGAGGCACGGAGCAGGCGATAATTATCAATCAATTCATATAACAAACAATGTATAAATTGGTTTCTCCATAATCCGCCTGAAGACATGTTATTTTACAGGTATTTGTCTCTACTGATTGTGATTCTAGGGGAATACATGTAGTTATTGTATTTCCCCGATAAAGCCTACTCCTCATGATGAACTGAATATTCGGATTGTAATGGGCGACTGGCTATTTCTGCCAACTCGTAGCCTTGTGATGAACCGGCTTATGCGTACTGTTACTGGCGACGACTGGTTATATTCTGGTATCTCGTAGCCTTGTGATGAACCGGCTTATTCGTACTGTTACTGGCAAGGGCTGGTTATTTTCTAATAACCAGCCCTTGCCCTTTACTTTCACTCGATCACGATCACCATATGTATACACCTACAAAATGGCGGGTGAAACGTTGGAGAGCGTAACGCAGATACGCGCGCGATTTAGGTTTGAGTATGGATGTTGTGCTGACGTTCAATGACCATATAACGAATCTGTGCAGCAGGGGTTTTAAATCGTTAGGTTTCGTCATGAGACAATTAGCAAGATTTCAGGATAGGAGTGCCATTGTGCCACTATACTTTTCATTAATTCGCAGTATTTTAGAGTTTAACTCTATTGTCTGGGATCCGCTCGAACAAAAGTATACCCTGATGTTAGAACGTGTGCAGCGTAAGTTCGCTAGATATCTGTTAACGAAAATGTATGGGTATTATTACGCGTATTTATATCCTTCCCTCTTCGTATCGGGTATGGTAGGAATAGATACACTTGAATTGCGACGTAAATGTGACCTCATGGTACATTTCTATTTGTTGTTGCACAATAGGGTTGACAACCCACCCGCGTTGTGTCGCTGTGCCCTGTTCGTGCCCGACCAGTACACTAGACTGCGATCGCGTCGATTGCTGGCGGTGCCGAGGGTGCGTTCTTGTACGGCTGCTTGCTCCGACCAATCAGGCTATGAGACTTCTCAACTCTCTGGTTGCTCAATATCCAGAAGTTGACATATTTTTCGATAAAATTAATAAATTTGTTGAATGCTGTTGACTATTTTAAGTTATTAATTAATAAATATAATATATTATATATGTATTATGGCTCACTGCACGTGTTGGGCAACTGTAAGTGCAGTGAGCAGTTGATAAAAATAAATAAATAAACAAATTAAAAATCCAACTTAATGTTTTAGGTAGCTGGTTGGGGTGTGACGTCAGCCAACGGCGGTGCGTCTCCTATATTGAGGGTTGTCGATATGCCATACATCGATGTGGACACCTGCATCAGGACTCTACCGCCATCCTTCAGGGAATACATCACTGGTGACAAGTTCTGCGCTGGGTATACTAACGGTGAGTATTCAACACAAGAAAGTGTTAATAGTTTTGACTCTTTAGTTACGAAAGCGGGGATTTTCCCCATAACCTAAAGGAGCGTGAGTACGACAAATATAAGGGCGATTAGTACTGGTGTTTTTTTTTTTTTTTTTTTTATTCTCTAATAAGCTTGCGTTTGACCGCGATCTCACCTGATCTTAAGTGTAGATGCAGTCGACGACGGAGCACGCTTGCCTAGAAGATACCTATTCACTCGCGACTTGAAGACACCCAGATTGTACTCATCGGGAAATACAGACTTAGGTAGCGAATTCCACTCCTTAGCGGTACGCATTATAAAATCGGAAGCAAATCGCTTCGTGCGTAAATGTGGTACATCCACCATGTACCTTTGTCGCTGGCCTGATTGTCTGGTCGTCCGATGGTAGAATCGGGAAGGAGGAATCAAATTATGCAGTTCCTCTGCACACTCTCCGAAATGTATCCGATAGAAAACCGAGAGACTAGCAACTGGTGTGGCATAACTGTACTGTTTGTTTGTTACGGTTTTATGTGTTAACTGCTTGACCGTCCATCATGAAATTTCGCTTACACGTTGTCAGGGGAACAGAAGAGGACAACTAACCTTACCTTTATTTAAGCAACTGAAGCCGCGTTATACAACTAACGTGCCAAACAAGCATACGGCCCACCTGATGGTAAGTGGTTACCGTAGCCTGAAACACCAGAGACATCACTTGCGCGATGCCGACCCTATAGGAAGGAGAAGGAGCGGGAAGAGGGGGGAGCAAATCGCCTTGAGCTTCTGGGTATGACATTGACTCCAACCCTTAACTTTGGCTCCTATATTGAGGCAAGAGCCCAACTAGCTGCCAAAAACCTGGGCATCCTCAATAAGGTGAGGCAGTATTTCATGCCGGAACATTTGCTTAATTTGTACCAAGCACAGGTTCGGTCCTGCATGGAGTACTGTTCTCACCTCTGGGATGGCTCTGCAAAATATCAGCTGGAGGCTTTGGAGTCAATTGAGCAGAAGGCCAGGAGACTTATCGGCGATGACCAACTGGTCAACACACGACTCCAAAGCTTGGAGCATCGTCGTAAGGTTGCTAGTCTCTCGGTTTTCTATCGGATACATTTCGGAGAGTGTGCAGAGGAACTGCATAATTTGATTTCTCCTTCCCCATTCTACCATCGGACGACCAGACAATCAGGCCAGCGACACAGGTACATGGTGGATATACCACATTTACGCACGGAGCGATTTGCTTCCAATTTTATAATGCGTACCGCTAAGGAGTGGAATTCGCTACCTAAGTCTGTGTTTCCCGATGAGTACAATCTGGGTGTCTTCAAGTCGCGAGTGAATAGGTATCTTCTAGGCAAGTGTGCTCCATCGTCGACTGCATCTACACTTAAGATCAGGTGAGATCCCGGTCAAACGCAAGCCTATTAGAGAATAAAAAAAAAATAAAAAAAAAGATGGTGATTGGGCCACCGGCACTCTCACTCACCGAACGAAACACGACAGTAAGAATACTGGTATATTACGTCGATATTCTGTGAGAGGGTAGTCCTTCCCCGGTCGAGCCGGCTCATTCATGCTGAAATCAGCGAGGCTCTACTACATTTATTCGTTTTATAAAACAATCAAACAATCATCCAGTACAAAACGTTCACAAAACCCACATATTACACAAACAACCTGAACATTCATAAACACTCGTCCATTAAATGTTAAAATTTTAAGAAATTGTATATAATTTGCCATTAATCTATGCTACCTAATTATAAGTTATAAGTAGTAATGTATTTTTTCCTTAAATGTATAATTGCTTTTTTTTCTGTTAATTTTTGTATGTATTTTAAACTTTTCTAAGCGTATTCTACGACTGATTAATTTAAATAATAATGTCCAGTAAAGTGGGGACCTGGTGACCCGTAACACAGGTGTTAAAATACCTATCACAGGCACCAGTCTCTCACAAAACATTGCGTAAAATCATTGTATTATGAAATTTGTATGTACCTTTTTTGTTAAGAGAAAATAAATCAATTATTATTATTATTATATTATTATAAAAAATAAATCGCGTAAACGTAAAAATATAATAATAATAATAATATTCTACCACATACACACAACACCATCTAGCCCAAACTAAGCAGAGCTTGTACTATGGGTACTAGACAATGGATAAATATACATATATACTTTTTTTTTGTAAATCCATACATATTATACATAGAAACACCCAGACCAAGACAAACAGCCATGTTCATGCACACAAATGTTTGACTTGTGCGGGAATCGAACTCGCGACCTCAGGCGTGGCAGTCGGTTACACTAACCACTACGCCATTGAGGCCGACATTGCCAATTATGAATATTATGTGTATTGTACAGTAAAATTATATTTATTTATATTATTATTTGACCGCAGGTACGGCCTTATGCCAAGGCGACAGCGGCGGTGGACTAGCTTTCGCAGACACAGAGCAAGGTGTCGAACGGTACTATCTCCGAGGAATTGTATCCACAGCGCCTAGCAGTGACACAACGTGCAACGTGGACACATACACGACATTCACGAAGATAATCAAACACGAGGACTTTATTAAACAATTCATTTAATTACCAATATTAGCTTCACAATATTTAATTGGCAACCCTTCTGTTACATATAGGGTTGCCACCCGTACTTTATAATGAAGTATTGTGCGTTATTTCGGGTAAACGTACTCTATACTTCATTTTATCTATAACCACTTTTACAAGTTTTATTTAATTGTTTACCAACGCTTTAGAGATTTCCTAAATTGGATAAAAACAATTTTTATCTGACATATATTGTAAAGATCCGGTCACTAGCATCAACAAAAATATGTTTTTTTCAACTAAGGTAGCAAACAAGCATACCTGATGGTAAGTGGTCACCGTAGCCTATAGACGCCTGCAACACCAGAGGCATCACTTGCGCGTTGTTGACCCTTTAGGAAAGGAAGTGGAAAGGAGAAGGAGCTGGTAGGGGGAAAGGGTGATTGGGCCTCCGGCACTCTCACTCACCGAACGAAATACAACAGTAAGAATACTGGTATTTCACGTCGATATTCTGTGAGAGTAGTCCTTCCCCGGTCGAGCCAGCCTATTCATGCTGAAATCAGCGAGGCTCTACTACTTGAAATAATAGTACTTTATATTCAGATCTTTATTAAATATAATTTATTCGTTCAAAATAAAGGAGGCAACCCTAGTTACGTCCTACTGTTGGCTGAAAGCCTCTTCTTTGGACCTTTCTGGTCAAATAAGTTATTTTTAATAAAAGACAACTCCCGCAGTAAGAATAATTCCTGTGTCGCGGGGGACTTTACAAACATTCAAACAACTGACACATATAACACCCAGACTCAGGACAACCAATTGTGGATCACACAATTTTTTGTCCCGTGTGGGGATCGAACCCACTACACTCGGTGCGACGGCAATGACGAGGTGCCCACTTAAACCACTACGCAATAGGAGCAGTCAAAAAAAATTTCCCTGCCAGTCCCTTTCGAAGACGTCTAAGTCATTTCGTCATCTCCATTTAGGCTCAGTCGCCGTTGACTGTCTTTTGGCACCCAATTGGTCACAATTCAAAAACTCGATGGCGTAGTAGTTAGTGTAACTGACTGCCACGCCTGAGGTCGCGGGTTCGATTCCCGCACAAGTGAAACATTTGTGTGCATAAACATGGATGTTTGTCTTGGTCTGGGTGTTTCTATGTATAATATGTATGTATTTTGTGTATGTTGTGTGTATGTGATAGATAATATTATTATTATATTAATTTGTGCCCACCTCTCTGAGTGCATGCGCCAGACAATATTTAATTTACAATCAATATTGTCAAAAACTGCAGAGATGGCCTAATGGGAGACCGTTGTGCCATGTAGAGGTCTCGTTCGATGCCAAGGCACACGTCTAACTTTTCGAAGTTATGTGCGTATTAAATAATTAATTACCGCTCGCTTTAACGGTGAAGGAAAACATCGTGAGGAAACCTGCATGTCTGAGAGTTCTCCATAATGTTCTCTAAGATATGTGAGGTCTGCCAACCCGCACGGGGCCAGCATGGTGGACTAGTCTAACCCTTCTTACGCTAAGAAGAGGCCTGTGCCCAGCAGTGGGACAGTTTAATACAGGGCTGATATTATTATAATTAAATATTGTGAAGCTTGTGCAATTATATTTTAATGTAATGTGAAGAGCGGGGTCTTCTAACACAGGTAGCGTTTACTTAAAAGGTGAACCCCAACCTCTGATAGAAAATAGCATATAGGAATATGATATTATTTTTCTTTAATTTTAAATACGTGGCTCTCTTAAGCGAAGGCGGCGCGCGGCGTTTTGGCGCCAAGCGAGCCACCAGCCTACGACGGGTACAAATCTGCCGGCTGGTATGCGAGCCGGCGGTATACGACCGGTTAATAAAAACAATTAGCTGAGGATTTTGTGTTAAATAAATTTAAACTCTGCGCTAATTACAGAACACAAATATATTATTAGAATTTGGTCACACAATTAGAGTTGAAATTGGCTAGCTTTCAAATTTAGAGTTAAGTCAGTGTTTAAGAGTGCGATGTATTCGTAAAAGACAGGCTTGTTTTGATAAAATGCTCGGAATATACATATAGTATCTTAGATATTCCCCGCGGTTTCACCCACGTTTACGATGACTGCTCCGCTCCTGTAGATCGTAGCGTAATGTTATATAGACCATGTTACTCCTGGATAAAGTAGCTATCTAATGGCGAAAGAATTATTAAAATAGGTTTAGTAGTTTTAGAGTATATCGATTACAAAAAAACAGTCAGATCTTTCCCCTCCTTTGTAATATAAGTGTAGAGAAGACTAGCTGTCCCCGTGGTTTCACCCACGTTTATGATTACTGCTCCGTTTTTGTGGCTCGTACACACTGAGAAGAAGCCCGTGCCCAGCAGTGGGACAGTTTAATACAGAGCTGACATTATTATATATTTTCATTTAACTATGTATATCGAGCGTTTTAATAACACAAGTCTTTCCTTTTTGCTTATAAATTATACCGCCATTGCCTACCAATTGGAAGTTCAAAGTGTTGACAATTAGATCGGCATCCGTAATTCTTTTAGTTATAAGAAAACAGTATAAATGTTTTCAGTGCCTACCGAAAGATGTCACCTCTGTCGACAGTCAGCAGCATAATAATAATAATATGTTTATGTTTATGTTTAATGCAAAAGAAGTTTAAATCAAACGGATTGCGGCGGTTTCAACGTTTGCCTCGCCACTGACACTGCGCAAAGGGTTCGTTGGCATACTTCGACGAATAAAAAAAACCTCTAGGAATAATTCCCGTGTCGCGGGGGACCTTACAAACATTCAAACGAGGGACACAAAGAATAAGAAGTCTTTATTTGCAATGAGATGGGTGTAAAAACCCAGGATTCGACCTCTTCGTCTTCATGTGACCTTGGGACCCCTATATCTAGGGGGTCTTTTGACCCACAGAGCCCATATTCAAACTCGACTAAGGTATGATCCCTAAGGTGTTTGCACACCAAGTTACAATTCGATCGGTCCTGTGGTTCCGGAGTTAGCGTGTCACTAACAGACGGACACACAGACCCACATAGTGGTTTCATTAACCTCTGAAGAAGATTCGGAGGTTAATAAACAGAGTGCATTAATAGATGTTATAAATTATTTAAAATATAAATAGAGAATTATAGGAAAGGGATAGTGCATAGTGGTGTCGATGTAATGGTAAGGATAGACCGTCGCGTCCCGTTCAACGTAAGTGAGACAAAATAACAAAAATATAAAGCACTCTCTTGCACGATTCGCAGCGTTCAACTTCTAATAGTTCAAAGTCCAAACAGTCTTCGTTGATGTGTCGCTGTGTATACAAGCCCATTTACCCATTTCAAATGGCATGCAAATATAATATGTTATAGTTATATTTCACATCTACAATATCAATTATGAATAAAATTATATAAGGTCAATTACAAATCAATTACAAAAGTTATTTTCAAAAAATTCTTTCAGTTAGTAGAAATTGCTCTGCATGAGCCACTAGCGTAATTTTGTAGTAAGTTAATTTATTTTGTGGTAATCTATATTAATATTATAAACCTGAAGAGTTTGTTTGTTTGAACGCGCTAATCTCAGGAACTGCAGACCCAAATTGAAAAATGTTAGTATTGGATAGCTCATTTATCGAGGAAGACGACTCACATAATCATAAACGCGTGTGAAACCGCGGGCACATCTATATTTTATACTAGCTGACCCGCGCAACTTCGTCTGCTTCAAATAAGAGAATTTTCCCCGTTCTTACAACATTTGTCATTGATGCTCCGCTCCTATTGGTCATAGCGTGATATTATATAGCCTATACACTTCCTCAATAAACGGGCTATCTAACACTAAAATAATTTTCAATTCGAACCAGTAGTTTTTGAGATAACCGCGTTCAACCAAACAAACAAATAAACTCTTCAGCTTTATAATATTAGTATAAATACAAAGAACACTACTTGCGAATGACACATATTTTTGCTCCGTGTGGGATTCGAACCCACAACACTCGACGCAGTGGCATTGGCGAGACGACCACTTAAGCCAGTACGCCATCCGTGCAGTGTACACGGATGGTATAGAAGTTCAAATGTTCGCCTCTACCACCACGCCTAGAATTGTGGGTTCGATCCCCATACGGGAAAAAGTGGGATCAACGTTGTTGTTCCGGGTCTGGGGGTTCTATATGTCCGTTGTTTGAGTGTTTGTGAAGTCCCCCGCGACATAGGAACTACTGCGGTACTTGTCTTTTAACCGACTTCAAAAAAGGGGGTTATCAATTAGACTGTATTTTTTATGTGTGTTATTACCTCAGAACTTTTTCTAGGTGACCTGATTTTGATGATTGTTTTTTATTTGGTTATGTGAATTGAATTTGATCATTTGAATTTGATCAAGATCTGACCTGTTATTTTTCAGTTATCTGAACTTGACTTCGATTGCATTGATGATGTTCTCATTTTATTACTGGTCTAGTTGTCTAGATGAAGGCGGTTCTTTTATGTATAAATAGCTGTTATTAAAAAAACAGGTGTTTCTTGTAATTCTTAGTACATTATAACTCAATGGATCAAAATAACTATTTTAAGTGAAGCATTTATTCACCGGAATCTCATCCGTGACAAAATCACAAATAAAATATTAACGTTTACTTGATTATTATGAAACTGGCTATAAGTAGGCCACATGAGTTTTTATAGGCATCTATTTTTATGTATATTTAAGTTAAGAATAAATTGTTATAGTTTATGAATTATGAATAAACCGCCGAACGGAAACCCTTTGTTTCGACTAATTTTTTTGTCATAATGATACTTTGACATCATTGTTTTTGGCATGTTATTTCAGTAGGCATAAATATCATTTGGGCTAAAAGCATTCACTTTTTGCCCTAATTTTGATTGGCATGAAGTTGTAAGGAATATAAAACTTGGGTACCAAAGTGTAACAATAGGTTAGGATGCGGGGAAGGGCTAAGCCGCCATGTTTATTTTATATACGAAAAGTATTTTATTAAATGCAAACACACACACACACTTTTTTAACAAAACTTCAAATTGATGCTATAGAATAGTATGCTTATCAATTATTATGCTTGTGGTAATTATGCTTAAAAAATGGTGCCTAAACAGTTATGCCAGATTAATATTGTGCACAACTATTATTAGGATAAGTACAAGTATGCCATGTTAAATTATGACATATAATTTTATGCGAATAAATAGGGAACCCCGGCGGACACTTGTGGGACGGCACAGCAAATGTATAATAGTAATAGCTTTATACTACACTCGGCCTCGATGGCGTAATGGTTAGTGTAACCGACTGCCACGCCTGAGGTCGCGGGTTCGATTCCCGCACAAGTCAAACATTTGTGTGCATGAACATGGATGTTTGTCTTGGTCTGGTGTTTCTATGTATAATATGTATGTATTTACGAAAAAAAAGGTATATATGTATGTTTATCCATTGTCTAGTACCCATAGTACAAGCTCTGCTTAGTTTGGGCTAGATGGTGTTGTGTGTATGTGGTAGAATATTATATTATTATAATGGTGTAGTGGTTTAAATGGTCGGCTAGCCACTGGTACTGCGCAGTGTTGTGGGTTCGATCGAAATTTGTTAGATCCACAAATGGTTGTTCCGAGTCTGGGTATTCTTTGTGTCCGTTGTTTGAATGTTTGTATACTCCCCCGCGACACAGGAATTATTTATATGTTTGTGTCCGAAAAACTTAAAAAGTAGACGATGGATTGATTTGAGATTTTTACTCAAAGTTGTGTTTTTGTATAAGTGTGTTTTTATATGTATATTTTTATCCGGAAATTCTCATGGAAACGGGCAAATAAATATATCAGACTGAACCAAAGCAAGGCAGGTTTAGTTAAAACCCTAATATCATGATAATACAGTTGAAATTTGAACAATCTTGCCGTAGACTTAAGAATGCCGTGCCGGCAATTTACTTTTGGCAGCTACTATTGAAATTTCAGCCTTAATATCATGGCAATAAGTTATATTTATGAACTTATTGGGCAGCTAAAACTGCTTTGCCGTGCCGTCCCGGCAATGACTGCCGTGTTTTAGCATGTACTTAAGATAGTGTTAATAATACGAAATATTGATCTAATGGACCAAATTAACAGCAGCTCGGCGATAAATGAATTTAGAAATTTAAAAATACATAGAATTACTGCCTTGCTAAGGGCAAAAGCGGTATCTCAGTGACAGCTAGTTTCGAGATAATTGAAGTTATGTAAAAGTAGTTTTCTCATTACCCTACAGATAGTTATTTTTAGTTATTAAATGGAATTCGACAAAACTTGGGTTTTTAAAATTTTGTTACCAATTATGCTGGCAGTGATGGAATCCTTGTTAAAACCAGTTTTGTACGTCAAATTAAAACTGCCTCGTTTAACTTCTACTTCGACCATTTCACTTATATATGGACGCGGGTTAATTCGAGACAGTTTATACTGAGTTGCGTAATCTTCCCATTCATAATAAACCGCTATAAGGCTTAGTTCATTAGATGCGTATTTTCTAAGCTACCCGATAGCATAAAAATCAAATTAACGAATTTTTTTGAGATACCGATTTTGCGCTTAACACGGCAGTTTATGTTTTTTCTTTTTGGTATGTATATTGATTAGAGGTCGAATATAATCTGAAACCAGGAACTGAATGATTTGTGTATGTTAGTTTGCCAACTCTGACAGGTAAAGAAAAATGGCGCTGACAATGGTGCATAATTTCTTTTTACGCTATAATATAATAATTTTAATATTACGAATTGTAAGTTTTGAATGGTTGTGAGATGATTTTTTTATATCTTGATACTTTTAATAAATAACTTAGCAAATAAAAATGTATGTTATTATGAATGTTTATTTTAATTTTAATGGTGTCTTGTCGTCTTTTCCGATAGATGGCGTGCAACGGCAGCTTCTGTTTTATTGTGTTTACACTAAAAATAATAATTTGCGTATGTATAGCCCAATTGATAAGGTCATGGGTTCGAATCCCACCCATTGCACTACCGACGTGAACCCACTCCTAACAAAAGCATATCAACTTAACTGGATGGGTAACTTGACTTTATTAAAAAAAGAAATTACTTGGTATTGTTAAACTTTATGTAATAATCCATTATTAAAATACATAATCTGTATTAATATTATAAATCTGAAGAGTTTGTTCGTTTGTTTGAACGCGCTAATATCAGGAACTACTGGTTCGAATCGAAAAATATTTTTTTATTGGATAGCTTATTTATCGCGAAAGGCTATAGACTATATAACATCACGCTGCAACCCATGGGGGCGGCGCAGTACTCATAAACGCGGGTGAAACCGCACATCTAGTTTACAATAAAATTTCAGTAATTATACAGCGTGTAACAGAAAGTTTTGGTCATATATTAGAACTGTAATGTATTTCTGAAAAATAACCAATGTGCTCGGATATCACTGAATCAAAACAAATAAAACAATAAAATTTAACATATTTGTTTAATAAAACTGAAAAACAATATTTATTAATTATTTAAACTTCTAAGGAAACGCATAATGCGTTTGTTTAGAAATTTAAATAATTAATCATTGTTCCGTTCCCGACGTAATTAAACGCGGAACGCGCCACTACCCTGACCCGCCTGTGAAGACTTGCTGTTCAAGGTCTGGGTAAGCTCATTGACTTTAATCTGGATCCATTTAATCGTTCGATTGTGTTAACCCCACCTTGATTCACAGCAGGCGACTGAAGGAACTTTATGGGCGAGTCTTTGATCTAATCATAGTTTTGTATTGTATTTATTTAGAGCCATGTGTCGTAGCCATTAGTATCTTCACATTTGTTACAAGATCGGGTTAGAAGAAAGATAGCAAGCTTCCACTGCCAACAAAATTCCAAGCAAGTCTTAGCATTGAATGATCATTATCAAAATGACGCCTGGTCATATTCGGCTTCGCTCAGTTCTCCGAGTCAGCTATTAGTACTGTGAGTATCTACTAAAATGTGCTGATATTAATAATTTTTAATTTATTGACCAAATTCTTAATGGCGGCCTCAGAAGTACGATTATGTTAGCCGAAAATAGCCCGAATTTACGAATTGTAAATTTTATAGATCCACCTTTTTCATAGTGAATTTTTATTATTTTTATGCAATTTTCGAGTGTAATTAATAATAATAATAATATTCTACCACATACACACAACACCATCTAGCCCAAACTAAGCAGAGCTTGTACTATGGGTACTAGACAATGGATAAACATACTTATATACTTTTTTTTTTGTAAATACATACATATTATACATAGAAACACCCAGACCAAGACAAACATCCATGTTCATGCACACAAATGTTTGACTTGTGCGGGAATCGAACCCGCGACCTCAGGCGTGGCAGTCGGTTACACTAACCACTACTCCATCGAGGTCGTCAGAATTGAATTCATTGTAACAATTGCCCATGATTCTACCATAGCCTCCTGAGTACTTGTGTCCTTAATTTGGAATATCAAACAATAAAAAATAAAACTGAAATAGGATCACGTCCTGTTAGTATGTGGATAAGGTAAACATGGCGTCACAAGACCAGAGAGCGCGTACGCCATTTTGAAAGAGTAAGTTAATCCGTAATAATCACTATTTTTATTAGGTTTTTTTATTATTATTATTTATTATACATAATATTGTCTTCTATTTACGCGAATATTATTCATTGAAATTAAACTGCTATATACGGATTTTATCGCGTTGTTTATTTGACACTTTATTACAAAATTTTAATAACAATTTTAGTAACAATTTTCTTGTAATAAAGTGTCAAATAAACAACGCGATAAAATCCGTATATAGCAGTTTAATTTCAATTTATTATACATAATTAGTTGTTGTCTAAATAATATAAAGCAATATATTTCGATATTTAAAAATTAACTGCTATTTTTTCAAGTTTCGTAGATGTTCTTATTACGTACGTACGTAAGTACATTCGGTTCTTATGAAGGTGTGAAAGGCGTTTTCGATGTCCTAAATTAAGAACAAGCGGTCCAAGCACGACTATTGCTTTTTTTAAGAGTTGATTGAAGATGATATTCTGCCGGAGCTGGACGTATCGGAGGGAGGTTTTAGTGGCTCAGATGATTACGAAGCGTATATACCACACCATCAGCGTGAAATGTCTGCGTCTAAATGGTCTAACAGCTTCGAATCAGAAGATGTGACTGATTTTGACACCTGCCATGCCCATCACCATCACTATCGCTATCGGCTTTTACTGCAGTCGCTGTCATACTACTCGTACAACAAGTGGTACAGGAGGAGTTAGAGGTTCGAGAATAAGAAGATAAAGCATCCTTTCGCTTTATCTTCGGAAGAAACAATCTAACAACAACAGTCATTTTTTATTGAACAACGATCCTAATTATTGATCTATTCTTAATTATAATTAGAAAGTTTGATTATTAGAATTTAATTATAGGAAGAAGAAAGACTGTTTGTTCATAAAAAAATTCATTTTGTTACTTTACTGATTTATTTTTAGTTTAATTCTTAATTAAAAGTATAATTAGTCTTCTCTCTTAGCCTTTATTATTCCCAAGTCACTTGGGGTCGGCTTTTCTGGTCTAACCGGATTTGACTGGATATCAGTTTTTACACGGAGCGGCTGCCACCTGACCTCCGCAATCCGAAGGCTAACGATACCCTAAGGCTAGATCAGTGTCAGGATATTAGAGGGTACTGACTTTCCCAATAACGACTGCCATAGATGTTTATGGCAGCCGGGACCGACGGCTTAACGTGCTCTCCGAGGTACGGTGTAGGCGATAATTGTCAATCAATACGCACATAATTTCGAAGTCATATAACTTCCGAAAGTCAGAGGTGCGCGACGTGGGTTCGAACCCGAGACCCTCTGCATTGCAGTCTGTTGGTCTCCCCACTGAGCTATCGCTGCTATAATTATAATTATAAAAGTATAATTAGTATAATTGTTTTTTTGCAACTGAGAACAAAATACCTTAATTTAGTACATCAAAAGACATAGATTGGAACCGACTGTCCTATAATAAGAACATTGGGAAAACTGCAATTACCAAATATTATATTTTTTTTATTATTTTTTTTTAATTAAGTATAGCTATACCATGCACCGTACATAGCTAGCAAAAAATTTGCAAGATATTCGTTAAAATCGCACTCTCGGATTCTGGAGGTTAAATATGTCAAAAACAAAATGTCAAAACTGTCATATAGTTCCGGTGTGACCACATTGAAAAACAAGTTCTTGTTGAAAAACCTGTTACAAGATCTGAAATTAAAGTATTATTTATATAACCTGCCATTTTGTTGACATATTTTTGGTGATGCTAGTGACATCTAACAAATATTTATTATCAAGGAACGTCGTACAGGGATCTATCGCATATTCTATCACATACTCTATTACATAAACAAAACACCGTCTATCCCAAACTAAGCAGAGCTTCTACTATGGGTACTAGACAATGGATAAACATACATATGTATATACATTTGTTTTGTAAATACATACATATTATACATAGAAACACTCAGACAACAAACATCCATGTCCATGCACATAAATGTTCGAAATGTGCGGGAATCAAACCCGCGAACACAGGCGTGGCAGTCGGTTACACCAACCACTACGCCATCGAGGTTATGTATATAAGCTGCTATGTATACAGCTGTTTTGAATACCAACGTGCAACAATAATGTGTCCCAAAATAATCCACTCATGTTGATACATTTGTGGATAGTCACAGCAGATTCATAGAATCCTTACGCAAATTGAATGCAAGGTGCATTCAAACCTAATGTACTATCGACTTGGAGCGACGGATGACCACTCCTAAGGTTAAAATCGCATAGCAGGCCAACACTTGGTACCCGTACCCGTGCAGTACGTGTAACCCGTACATGCGCAAGCGAAAATTTTTCTGAAATGGTCGACTGTCGCTCAAGTCGATAGTACATATATTACACTCCTAGTCTTAACTATGTTATTTGTGACTTATTTTTTTATTGTAACGTTCACTTACATATTTGAAGCTGTATAAATTCTGAATGCTGTGTACAGTAGTAATTGGAGTGCAGATTTAAAATGTTTTCATGTAAAGTAATCCTAATCACTACTTGATCTGTATTCTGTAACTGTACCTTTTATAAATAAACTAGACGTGCCCTCGGTTTCACCGCGTTTATGATCACTGCGTCGCCCCCGTGAGTTGTAGCGTGATGTTATGTAGCCTATAACCTTCCTCGGTAAATAGGTTATCCAACACTAAAATAATTTTTCAAATCGAACCAGTAGTTCTTGATATTAGTGCGTTCAAACAAACAAACTCTTCAGCTTTATAATATTAGTATAGATAAATATTCTGGATCAAACATTTTAGTAAGGCGAGACTGGCTTATGAGTATGTATAAGAGAACTACCACTCCGTGTAAACAAATTTATTTCTACTAATACTATGTTTTACCCGCGGCTTCACTCGTGTAAATGTAGGTTAGTTTAGTAACAGTCTTTTTTCTGTATAAAAGGTACCCGGTGTCTTTTTTTGTACCCCTGACAATGTGTATGCGAAAGGACAATGAACAATTTGGCCTATGAATCAACACAAATTCCACCTAAACAATAATTTGTATTTTATTTTATGACTTAATAATCAATCACACACATTTATTGTATTTTTGTTATAATGTTAAGCATTTGCCTTCGTCCGTGCATCACTTGTATCGGGTGACCAACTGAAAACCAGCGCTGGTGCACTCAATTTGGGTGCTCAGCTAATGCTGAGGTGGTGACCTTTTTTTGGCGAGGGCATACACATTTGTTTTTATTGTTTTAATATGTATAATAATTGTTGTTTATTTTGTTGTTATAACTAATTGTGTGTGCTCTATACGAAATAAACGTAATTTCTTTCTTTCTTTCAATCATTACAATCTCGCGGACACTTTATAATCTTATTTTCGTGTTAAAAATTATTTTCGCGTTTTCAAATACATTGGCATCCATTGTTTACATCTGAGACATGCAGTGTTGCCACGCCTACAGTTTTTACAATATGTGTACGGTTTTATCAGAGAAATTATTTCCTATTTAGCTTGTCTGTAATTTTTCTTACTTAGTTAATACGAATGCTATTCTATAAATACCATTATTGAACTTTATTATAGATATGACCAATTTCTTAAAAAAGTTTAAAAGTATAAGACCATAATAAATATGTACCATTTTCTCGGTATTATACGTTTTTCTATAGTGCAAGCATGGCAACATTTTTTCCTACGTGGTGGAATGCATTGACGCATACCCTTTTTCGGGGGCGGGCAGAGGGGTTATGTCCGACTCACCGGGGTAAAAGAGAAAGATGGAATAAGGATGATAATAATGTATCTTCCGGATTATTCCGAAGCAATATTCAGAAGAGTCCGTGAATTATATTCACTTTTAATTGAATGTGGTCATCCTTTACCACATATTTATTATTTTTTTGTGGCTGTTGGTTCTTAGGCTAATTATGTATGGCAGCTGAACAATGTCCTTTCATGATGATCGGTCGAGTATTAAGGCGTGAAAGGGTAACAAATAAACAAACAAACTTACATTCGCATTTGTAATATAAGTTAGGATTATAAAAAGGAAAGATTTGTATTTTTGTTTGTAATGAATATACTCAAAAACTACTGAACCGATTTTAATAATTCTGTCACATTTAGAAAGCTACTTTATCCAGAAGTAACATAGGCTATATAACATCACGCTACGAGCCACGGGGGCGGCGCAGTAATCATAAATGTGGGTGAAACCGACGAGAGCTACCTTATTATTATTATTATACAGGATATATCCTATTTTAAGTACCAGCAGAACATTATAATTAACAATTCTGTACCTAGATTAATAATAATAATAATAATAATAATATTCTATCACATACACACAACACCATCTAGCCCAAACTAAGCAGAGCTTGTACTATGGGTACTAGACAATGGATAAACATACATACATACTTTTTTTTTTGTAAATACCTACATATTATACATAGAAACACCCAGACCAAGACATCCATGTTCATGCACACAAATGTTTGACTTGTGCGGGAATCGAACCCGTGACCTCAGGCGTGGCAGTCGGTTACACTAACCACTACGCCATCGAGTCGTCAACTATTATTATAATTAAGTTTTCTACTTCTATGTACCTACTTGTATTTTTGTGTCAATAAAGAAGTTTTATTATTATTATTATTATTATTATTATTATTATATTATTTAAATCACCTGAATATATATTTAGTATATTTATTTCGATCAAGAAGGCTTAAAGTTAGAGGTCTCAAACATTTTACTTTTAAACTCTAGATTTCAATTATATATCGCATTCTTAATAAAACAGCGACTTAACTCGAAATTTGAAAGTAAGCCAATTTGAACTTTAATTGTATATGTTAAATTCTAATATTATATTTGTGTTAAATCTTTTCAATAGAGTTCAAATTTGTTTAATCAAAAATACTGAGATAAGTCTCTGTTTTATTAAGGATCGCATCATGTGTTCTACTAAGTTTCTGGACGTTAATTTGTCATCTGACACACAATGCCAACATGACATCTCAATTACAAATATAGCGATGTCACGCTCTCTCATATTGAAAGTAATACACTATCGTTTTTTGTCTATTGTGTGCGTTCTCTATCATGTAAATGTAATATGTGAGTTCATTCTTCTTAGTTCGGTAACTTTTTCGTGCGATATAGTAAAGTACGGTGACACATCTATGGTTTAAAATTTAACTTAATGTATTATAGATCCATGTTTAACTATATCATAGAGCCTTTGGTTCAAACTCTCATGCAGCGTCTTATAATCCATCTGTCTATTCATCTTAATCTTCCAGATATTTTTCAGTAGCTTCTGGAAAATAGCCCTGTGTGCCGTAGGTTCTTCGACTGATCCTTCGCTCACGGCGTTTGTATTTTTAACCGTTTTCTCTTTTATAAATTCATCTTCAGCTGTAACTAATGACAATAAACGTTAAAAATTTTAACAATAAAACAAACTGCAGCTATATAAATAATAAAATGAGAACATCATCAATGTAGTCGAAGTCAACCAAATACGCATTATTAAGGATAACTCCTAAACTTCTGGTCAGATCTTGATTAAATTTAAATGGGACCACATGGGAAACACCCATATATTCTCACAAAAAAAAGTAAGTTAGTAAAGTTTAATAGTAGTAGTAGTGTAACAGTTTTTCAAAATTATGTTATAAAGTGTCAAATAAACAACGCGATAAAATCCGTATATAGTAGATTAAATTAAAAAAAAATATTTCAAAATTAGTCCATTAGGTAACACACATAAAAAATACAGTCGAATTAAGAAACTCCACCTTTTTTTGAAGTCGGTTAAAAATAATGAAATTAGGTGATTTATTCAACAAACTAGCTGTAGACCGCGGCGTCGCTCATTTGGAAACAATACTTTTTTCTGGATTACAGGTCCTCTTCTGTTCGGTTAACAACGAGCATACGAAATTTCACGTGATCAGCCGAGTAATTAAGGCGTGTAAGCGTAACAAATAAACTCACATTCGCATTTAAGCACAATTACAAAAAATAAATATATTTACCAATAACACACAACAATGCAACGATGAAACTAACTTCAATCTTCATATTTTAAATAATATATATATATATATCCCAATTTGTCTTTTCAAAACTGTTGCTGTACTGCTTATACCCGGCGTCTCCACTATTGTTGTCTCGCTTGCACTAACTCTTTTACGCTATTGCCGCATAAGGCAACATCAGAGCCTAAACTGTCCACTGGGATCCTAAAACTAATAACATTTTAAGAAAAAGCACTTCGAAGTGTATTTTTTAGAGTTAAAAATCCTCATATACTTCTACGCTTACTACGCTTTGTCCGTCCGTCCGTCCGTCAGTTATACAACTTTCAGCTCAAGAACTGTAAGAGCTAGAGACTCGCGGTTAGCGCCATTCGACTCAGCATAGTCGATATACCCCGAAATGACTATGACCTTTGACCTAATGGTCACGTGGTATCACGTGACCTTTGCATATTACTTGAACCATTTTTTCGAACTCTAAGATTTACGGCAATTCATTGCCGATTCTCACTTGTTTATCAATCTTTTGTTACCTATACATCAACGACAATCTGGTGGGAGACTGTTGGACTGTCACGTCGGAGTCTTGAGATCAAACCCAGGGCGCACATCTCTGACTTTTCGAAGTTATGTGCGCATTAAATAGTTAATTATCCCTTGCTATAACGGCGGAGGAAACATCGTGAGAAAACCTTCATATCTGAGAGTTCTCCATTATGTTCTCGAAGATATGTGACGTCTGCCAACCTGCAACCTGGGCCAGCGTGGTGGACTATGGTCTTATCCTTCTCACACTTAGAAGAAGCCCGTGCACAGCAGTGAGACAGTTTAATACAGGGCTGATATCATTGTTATTTTGTTGCACATTCTTTCCATACATATAAGGACACAACGAACACCCAGATTCAGAAAAAATTGTATGAAACACACATGAAGTAATTGTCACATGTGTTATCGGAACCCACAGCACTTGGCGCAATCGCAGCTACGAGGCCACCGAATGCCCGCTGCGCCATTTCTTCTCTCTAAGCCTTTATTATTTATTATTCCCAAGTCACTTGGGGTCGGCTTTTCTAGTCTAACCGGATTTGACTGGATATCAGTTTTTACACGGAGCGACTGCCACCTGACCTCCACAACCCAAAGGCTAACGATACCCTAAGGCTAGACCAGTGCCAGGATATTAGAGGGTACTGACTTTCCCAATAACGACTGCCATAGATGTTCATGGCAGCCGGGACCGACGGCTTAACGTGCTCTCCGAGGCACGGAGCAGGCGATAATTGTCAATCAATACGCACATAATTTCGAAAAGTCATATAACTTCCGAAAGTCAGAGGTGCGCGACGTGGGTTCGAATCCGAGACCCTCTGCATTGCAGTCTGTTGGTCTCCCCACTGAGCTTTCGCCATTTACTCTCAAGCAATTTTTAATAACTGAATGAATGGCGTAGTGATTTAACCTCGCCACTTATTCTACGCCAAGAGTTATGAATCCCACACATGACAAAAATTGCCTGATTCCGAGGTTTTTCCGAGTCTGGATGTTCTTTATGTCCGTTGCTTGAATAGTCCCCCGAGACAAAGGATTTATTTCAAATGCGTGAGATATCTAAAATCTATATATATAAAACTCTTTCGTTACTGAGTGACTGACAGACAACGGACAGCTGAAACTACTGAACGCAAGAAGCTGAAATTTGGCATGTATGTGCCTTGGAGAGTGTAGGGGCTCCCCTAGTGCTCACTAAGAGAGGATTCTTGGAAATTCCACCCTGAAGAGGGTGAAAGGGGTGAAACCCGATATTCACACGGGAACGGGACTTACGCGGGTGAAACCGCGGGAAAACTACTAGTAAAATATAAAGCAAGAAGGTAAGAAGTAGAATGCTATTTATTATAAATTTATTGACAAACTCGAGAACATTTGCTACCTGCCATTAATACGAGTATATTTAAAAACTGCACTGATTAGAAATCACTCACCTAAGGCAGGTAAGTATTATTTTAACTGTTAGCAATAAACTTCTATAAGCAATAAAGTCTTTAATGACTAAATGCAAAAGTCAAGGCGGAAAATTAATTGATTAATTACTGCCTTGTAGCGCAGCGGTTGTTAATACGGCTGCTGTTCATAAGGTCTCGGGTACTAATCCCGGGCTTCCTTCTTCAGGTTGTTAAATTTCAGTAGCAGTCTAGATCTGTATCGGGAAAACAGCAATAGGTTCGGTCCCTATAAGCGTTATCTTTTTTTAAACAAAATGAAAGACATTAATTTTCTTCATTATTTAATTAATGTTACACAATTTGTACCTACTAATCTTACATTTTAAAGTTGTAATGTTTGTTATAAATGCGATTGTGATATGATATGATTGTTTGTTTGTCTGTCGGCCAGCCACATCATGAAGTGAGTGTTTTCAAGATCTGGCTACCACAAGCAATAAATGACTACTGGTCAATACCGAGTTCCATAGCTGACATCTTATTTAATTAATATTACTGCAGCTGGGTTCTTGTTACTATAAAAACTGCCATCGTGGCGCAGCGGTAGTGAATACGACTGCGACATCAAGTCCCGGGTTCAAACCCCGGGTCAACTCAACAAAAAGGTAAGTAAGTAAGTTTATTAAAAATAAATATTACATTTTATGTACATGTAGCAATAACAACATAATAATAATTACCAAGTAAAACTTATCATTACGTTAGAATTCCACGAATGACTGATAGGTATACATACATACATACATAGATTCACGCCTGTTTCCCAGAAGGGTAGGCAGAGACTACGGGTTTCCATTTGCTACGGTCCTGACACACTTGTCTGGCTTTCATCACAACTGCTATTAGATAAAATAATCGCTGATTGCCATCAGCGATTATTTTATCTAATCAAAAAAGACTATTTAATCATAAATAATTGAACATTGCTAAATTATTTATGATATAAACTTGAAATCATTTATTACGTAACAGTATTTAAGACTGCGCCGAGCGTAAGACAGATAATGACAGAGCTCGTCCGGCGCATATTCGAATCGGTGCGCGGCCGCTATAGTAAAATTCTATGGAAGATTTGAAGTGCTTTTTTGATAAATATGTATCTTTATTGACAACCAATAACTTAAATATTTGGGATGGACAAATTGTAATATAACTAGTTATGTTTCGTTTAAGCTGTAAAATAGGACAGATTTCTACTGTTATAATCTAAAAATCACGTAACACGAACTTTGCACATTTACTTAATTTTGTAGGCGAAAATATTAATATTTTATGTTTTTACACGGAGTAATTGTAAACACACTCATTGTTATGGTAAATGTATATTTTATATTTGTATAAAACAAAAAGTGTTGATTTTATTCACTTAACTGTGACCGCCTGTTTTGGCATATTTCGCTCGGCGTAGTCTTTCATATGATAGCAAAATATTAATTACAAATATACTTCCGTTCGTTTATATACTTATAATTAATTGTGTAACGAAAATCATCATCCTTGGCGTAAAAGCAAAAGTGAAACGACATCATTACTATAGAGTATGGATAAAATTCTAATGGCAGTCACTTTCAATCACGCTTTTTCTATACAAGGACAATCGTATGCGTAATTTTTCTAATGGTGACATTGAAAGTGAGAAGGCATTGGGTTGTTCTGCTTAGAAATCTCAATAGCAGCCAGGAGTTAGGCAGTTGGCGGTGTTAGACACTCCCGTGCCTCCGAAAGCACGTTAAGCTGATCTTGCGCCTGATCTTTCTTCGGTCGGGTCGGATTGCCGTCCCATGGGATCTTGAGAGTACACTTGAGTTTACGTACACACTAGTGCACTATAATATCTCCTGCGCAGATGGCCAGTCTCCTCTAAGTTTGGCCGCCGTGACCGAAATTCGGTCTGGAGAACAATATTATTACTATACTATTAAAACTAGCTTATGTAAATGCTTTAAGATATTTTATATTCAAAGCTTGAAAAATGAATCGTCATTAAATTTAGATGAGGTCAAATCTTTTGGGAATAATTTATAGATGCGCTTTCTTAACTCGTCGTTATCAATTTGTGATAAGCTCTGACCACCAAGTATTGACGAGAAATCTTTGTCAAACTTCGTATTGAATATATCTGTATTAATTTTCGGGAATGTATTATCTTTGTTAATGATTGACGAGGCTGATTCAAATTTTGAGAAGAACATTTCAACTTTTGGTTTCAAGTACTGTTTCAGAAATTCCTCGTGTTCGCTTATTTTAGTGAAAATTATATAGTTGTTTAGTCCAGACGCGCAGTTGTTAGTCTCGCTACAGGTCTCGACAGCAGCCATTACACCTCTAAGATAATGATGTATTGTCCCGTCTTCGTTCTTTCTATACACCAGACCACTGCCTTCGAGCGGCATTGCATTTTGAGTAGCTGTAAAAATATCATTTATTTAATTATTTTATAATCGCTTTTGCCCGCGGCTTTTCTCGCGTAAAAGCAAGTTGGGGAAGATTGCTGCCATAGATTGTGAGAAGGAACACCGTGGTAGGTTTAGTCGGTAGGACCAGCATGTCGCCATCTTTCCCCGGTGAGTAAGACATAACCCCTACACTCGTTCCCGCAGTGGGATATGCGTCAAAGCATGAAAAAAAGTTAGTTAAGGTTATGTTAGTCTTCTTCCTAGCCTTTATTATTCCCAAGTCACTTGGGGTCGGCTTTTCTAGTCTAACCGGATTTGACTAGATATCAGATCGGACGGAGCGACTGCCACCTGACCTCCGTAACCCGAAGGCTAACGATACCCTAAGGCTGGACCAGTGTCAGGATATTAGAGGGTACTGACTTTCCCAATAACGACTGCCATAGATGTTCATGGCAGCCGGGACCGACCGCTTAACGTGCTCTCCGAGGCACGGAGCAGGCGATAATTGTCAATCAATACGCACATAATTTCGAAAAGTCATACAACTTCCGAAAGTCAGAGTTGCGCGTCGTGGGTTCGAACCCGAGACCCTCTGCATTGCAGTCTGTTTGTCTCCCCACTGAGCTATCGCTGCTTATGTTATGTTAGGTTATGGTAGTAAAAGTTTTTATTTTTAAATAAAATAAAGCCTGTTAGGTACTCGGTGATAATATAGCTTTCTAATGGTTATAGAGTTTTAAAATCGGTTAAGGAGTTTTTGAGTTAAAACATAACAAACAAACAAATTAAAATTACATCTTTCCTCTTTACCATATAGGATAGGTGTCTGGAATTTAAGACTTAATATATTAAGTAAGGTAACTATATCTAAAGTAGTCACAGGTAAATTTGTATTTTTACCTCGGTAGCGTAGTGGTTAGTGTAACCTGCTGCCACGCCTGAGGTTAAGTCAAACATTTGTGCGCATAAACATGGATGTTTGTCTTGGTCTCGGTGTTGCTATGTATAATATGTGGGTATTTACAAAAAAAAGTATATAATTATGTTTATCCGTTGTCTAATACCCATAGTACAAGCTCTATGTTTGGGCTAGATGGTGTTGTGTGCATGTGGTAGAATATTATAATATTATAATATACTTACATCCCGAATAACCAGTGCAGAAGCTTCCAGATAAATCCCGCTCTGATAGAGAAGCGGTACAGTCTTCAGTACTGATGTGTGCTAAGCTCATTAACATTAGTTCTTCGTCTTCTTGATTCCAGCCGACCAGCTAAAACACCAAAACATATATGCTATAGACTTCTGGATTTTAGGAAACTGGTACCAAAATTTAGGATTTGTACTACGTAGGGCTAAACATTTTTCTAACATTAAGGCAACCATTGCGCTTTATAATGCCCTAGTAAGAAGCCAATTGGAATGCAACGCAGTCATCTGGTCTCCACATGAAACTAAATATAGTATTATGTTAGAGCGAGTGCAAAACAAATTTATTAGGTATTTATATATGAAACTTTATGGTGTTAACCCTTTCTTTCCTCTAATGTATCCCACCTTGTTTATCTTAGGCATGGTGGGCTATAATGAACTTGGTGTTAGAAGGGAACTTGCTCTGGTGCTTTACATTTTTAAAGTACTACGAGGAAAACTTTATAATACAGCTTTGTTGGAGTGGTTGTGGCTATGTGTTCCTAACAGATACGTTTGGCGCCGACTTAGGCCGCCACTACTGGCGGTGCCGAAGGCGAGAACAAACCTGCTCAAGGAGTCGCCTCTGAGGCGCGCACTTCGCATTCTCAATCTCATACACAACAAGTCAGACCTATTCATGTGTACTTTGAGTGAATTTAACAGAGTAGCACTAGCGGTTATTTGCTATTGTAATTAAATTAAATTAGTGTACTTGATATTACCAAGTGTTTATGTGATATTGTTTTTTTTGGCTGTACTGTCGCATTAGGTTTTTGCCTGCAAAGATAGTATAAGTTTGATTCAATAAATAAATAAATAATTAAATAAAACTATCGTAAGGAAACCTGTATGTCTAAGAGTTTTCCATAATGTTCTCGAAGATATGTGAAGTCTGCCAATCCGCACTGGGCCAGCGTGGTGGACTATGGCCTAACCCTACTCACACTGAGAAGCCCGTGCCCAACAACGTGCCTGACATAATGTTCTCGAAGCTGTATGAAGTCAACCCGCAGTGAGCCAGCGTGGGCTATGGCCTAACCCTCACACTGAGATGTGGCCCGTGCCCAACAGTGGGCTGCTATATGAACTGACCTGGCCTGATTCTGAAAGATCCTGTATCGAAGTATCCTGGTCGAAGCTAATCGATACTGGTTGTATATACGAGTTGAAGATGAACTCTTCAATCAGAGTAAGCACTGCTAGATTCGGTACGGGATCGCCCTTCGGTATACTAACTACTTCCACCTGTAAATAGATAATATTACATTTATTTTATCGATCATTCATTAATTTTTTCCATTACTCGTCTTTCAGTCGCCAATCTTAACGGAGACTGGCCATTTGCGCTGAAAATGTCAAATTGCACAAGTGTGTACAAATCCAAGTGCGCTCTCTGTACCCTAACTCTCATAGTGCGATGAGACGTCACCGACACGACCGGAGAGAGATCAGTCGCAGCTTTGCGTGCACTACGGCATACGGATAGGGAATGTGAATGGCAATGGCAATGGGATCGGGATCGGTATCAGTATCGGAATCGGAATCGGAATCGGGATCGGGATCGGGATCGGGATCGGGATCGGGATCGGGATCGAAATCGGGATCGGGATCGGCGGTCGGGGTCAGCGTAAGCGTCGGCGTCGGCGTCGGCGTCGGCGTCGGCGTCGGCGTCGGTGTTAGCGTCGGCGTCGGCGTCGGCGTCGGCGTCGGCGTCGGCGTCGGCGTCGGCGTCGGCGTCGGCGTCGGCATCGGCATCGGAATCGGAATCGGAATCGGAATCGGAATTGGAATCGGAATCGGAATCGGAATCGGAATCGGAATCGGAATCGGAATCGGAATCGGAATGAAATTTGAAATAGGCATGGGACTGGGAGTAGGCACGGGTGTGGGAATGGGATATGTATGCTACTGAAATTTTCCTGACAGACATGCTTTATCAAGAACACGTTAGTGTTAGTGAGATACTTACTTTGGATTGATGTAGACCAGTATTTTTCATGTCATTCAGTTTCCTGTACTGCTGCCCAGCCACTACCGTTAGGTTGGCGGGCGACAACGGCTCTCGCAAGAAGCATTGAGCAACTGTTGGTATAAAAATGCAACGTCGTCAGTTGAAAGTTGTAAACCATACTTTCAATAGTACAAAATACTTACACTATTTTAGAAATTTCGGTATTTGTTAGATCAAATCCTAACTTATTTCCAGGACTAGAAGACACAGTTTAGCGGAACAGACGCGACGATAGCAGACTGGGCCTGCACGTAGCTAAATTACGCACTTATGCGTAAGAGTGCCTTATAATTTACAATTCAATTATTATATTCTGTTAAGCAAGTCTATGTAAATTTTCATGCCTGATAAATAGAATAGGTTTTATGAATATGTTAAATACTCACCAGTAATAACCTGCTTGGCTGTAATGATGGCACCACCACACAATGGTAATCCATCTTGCTTTGTAATCATATTACTGGTGTAAATCTGAACTTGCCACGGGTCTTCCTCACGTTTCACTCGGACGACTGACTGATCACTTTCATCCATAACCTCCGGCAAAGGGGAAGATACATATTTTTCTGGAAAACGTTATTTAAATAAATATTTTGAGGTTTTTAAATGTACTTAATGTTTTAAAAGGTTAAATGACGCTTCCCAGACGTGGCCAGAGGACTGGTCTTAATTCGCGGAAAGAATAAGCATTGCCATTCAACGTGGCAATGCTGCCAGTCTTTTGGTCACACAACCAATCGACTGTGATGCTTTCTATGACACCTATTAGAGAGTTTTAGTTTCAGGGCTTTCTTTTCTTTTTTATTTCTGTTATATAATATTTGGGTATAAGTTAGTTTTTAAGAATTGTGTAAATCGATAATAACTATATATGTCGGAGACGGACATTAGTATGGTTACGAAACGCGGCACGTTAGTGAAGATGTGGCAGCACTGTTGCGATGACGTCACCACGCAGCCAACTTCACGTGCTACGACAGAGCCTATTTAAATGGAGGTGCCCTATATTCGACGGGGAATCTTTTTACCGTCGGCGAGTGCGGACCTCCTCTAGGAACTGTCATTCGTTTCGTGCAAGACATGCGTGTTAATTTATTGTAAATACAATAAAAGTTATCAGTGTGCATTTATTGTTTCACTTTGCTCGATCACCCTATTTTACGCCCGCATTATGTCTATCGATGGGATAACTGAGGCACTCTATCCAACATATATATATGTATAAAAAATTGCATTTCGATTATGTATGATAAATTGATAATATATGATAATTAAGACAGTAATCATTATATACAAACAACTAAATTAGCAGCGATGATAGTCTAGTAGGCAGTTACGCAGAGGTCTCAAGTTTGATCCTAATTCCTCACGATGTTTTTCCTTCACGGTTGAAGCAAGCGAAAATTAATTATTTAATACGCACATCACTTCGAAAAGTCAGAGATCTGCGCCTTGGGATCGAACTCGAGACCTCTGCGTGGCAGTCCAATGGTTTCCCACTAGGCTAACTAATGGGTTTACTCCAAGTACTGACCTTTAGGAGGATGTAATTCCTGACTTGGTGTCTTTGGAACTTCAGACGTGTCGACAAAAACCGTGGGTGCCGATTCTGTAAACCTGAAATAAAAAAAAACAATGGTTTTGTGCCTTCGTACCAGAGATAATATCTGAGACTAATATTATTAAGAAGCACGGATGGCTCTTGCCTCTGCCATCATGCCGTGTGTTGTTCGATCGGACACGGGAGAAAAATGTGTGTGATCCACAATTGGTTGTTTCGAGTCTGGGTGTTCTTTGTGTCCGTTGTTTGAATTAGAGATGGGTAGCTCGCGAGTGAGTGATAAAAATAGCTAGCTTCTTTCGATTCATTTCGCTCCTAATAGGTCATTGGCTTGCTCACTAGCTCAGTAGCTCAGAGCGGTCAACCGGCAAGCGGTCCGTGTTACCGAGCGCGAACGACTCATACGATTTGCTTCGGCAATATTCGGCACACTTCGTGTCATATCGTTACCTCTTTTCAAGGATAGCTCTATGTCGCTGTCAAATGTAAATGCAACATATTGTCTTCTGTTTACGCGAATATTATTAGTGTAAAGCAAAGTATCATGAAGTCTAGCTGTGGTTTGCTTCTTAAGCAAACCACAGCTAGACAGCTACTTTATCAGAAGTAACATAGGCTATATAACATCACGCTACAACCCACGGGGGCGGCGCAGTAACTATAAACGCGGGTGAAACCGCGGGCACATCTAGAGGAATAAAAGTGAGGTGTTTTTGTTAGAAGTAACTTACGTGATGTCTGGTTTCTTTGTCTGGATGTCTGGTTCAGGTATGCAAGACTCTTCGGTGCCATCCAAACATACTTGTACCTGTCGAAAAAAGCATCCACTTATAGATTCTGAGTAGTAGAGCCTTGTTGAGTTTCATGTTTCTGGTTGCCATTTCAGATCAAATACCTAATAAAAAACTGACTGTCTTGAGGTCTCGGGTCCAATTCCCGGGTCAGGCAGGTTTTCTTTTTTTTTACAACTTAGGTGGCAAACCTGCATACGGCCCACCTGATGGTAAGTGGTCATCGTAGCCTATAGACGCCTGCAATACCAGAGGCATCACTTGCACGTTGCCGACCCTTTAGGAAAGGAAGTGGGATGGAGAAGGAGCGGGAAGGGGGAAAGAGGGTGATTGGGCCTCCGGTACTCTCACTCGCCGAACGAAATACAACAGTAGGAATACTGGTATTTCACGTCGATATTCTGTGAGAGGGTAGTCCTTCCCCGGTCGAGCCGGCCCATTCATACTGAAATCAGCGAGGCTCTGTTACTATATAGGCAATGTTTTCGGGATTTTCTGTCAAAGGAATTCCCAGCAGCCCGGAGTATGGAACTGTGCTGTGTAGATGCTTCGCTTCTATAACGTTGGACCTAGAAGTATAGCTGACTAAGTATGGGTGCAAAGCCCCTCATTTGACTCTTTCAGGGACACAGGTGTGACATTATATTTTCACATTAATATAGATTCTGTCATTTGAAAACGATTTTCCTCTATATTACTCTATACTCTATATTAAAATAATACTTATTACTATAGGTAACCCTATCATTAGAATGTGTCGTCTTTACAATGAAATATCGGAAAACAATAGAACACAAGAAATTTTGGCAATGCATGTCAAATTGTTTTGAAGATGCCTCGCGTGTGCTTATATGTTTGTGCTTTACTTTGTGTTCAAAGCGGAATACTGCAAGTTGGAGTACGCCCAGATCCCACGTCGTGGCTGTCCCTATCCAGAGGAGTTCGGTATTGTCAACTTTTTTCTATTGCTATAGTTGGGGTGGGCAATCCGAGGGTGTGTGGCGGGTTCCTCTCTGCCCAATTATTTTATTAGTAATTTAATCGGTATAAAATTGTATTTTATAACCATCATGCTTTGATTGCTACCTGTTGTAATTGCCTTTATAAATTATAAATATGTAATTACTGTGTCACAGTCCGCCTCACGGTATACGCAAGATCCATCATCACACTGAATTTGAAATGCTGGGCAGCTGTTACTGACACTCGCTGTATTCGGCCTGAAAATTATAATATTATTAGATGGTAAAACTTTACTAAGCCTAACTTATATTATAAATACGAATGTGAGTTTGTTTGATTGTTTGTTTGTTACGCTTTCACGTCTTAACTACTCAACCGATCATCATAAAAGGACATTGTCCACTTATGGCCATCCGTGGACACGATGATAAGAAAAAATAAATTCATGAATATTTTTATTTATTTTTCGTTTATTATATTTTAAATACTTTGTATAAATAAAACATTATTATTGCAATTGCTTAGTGGGCCCTAGAACATTGGGTTGCTGCGCTCACATAATGACCATAATACCGTTTTTAGGCTGGACAAGGTATCAAGAGCACATTAATCCACTTGCCCAGTTTCTTGATCATATACTACTTACATAATGAGTCTGATTAATAAAATATTCATGAAAAATATGTTGTTTTATTTAATTAATTACCCTTTTCAATAACAAATAGAAACCTACCTAAATATAAAATGTGATACAAAACTAGGTTTATATTCTCCTTTTTACTGATGTGAAGTATTTAATTGATATCATATTATTAGCTAAATTACCTGTCCACGATTGGCCAAAGTTTCTACAGAAAGTGGGCAATCCCCTTTCTTATACATCTAGTCAAGGAAACAAAAATTGACATAGGGTACCTTTCATCCAAATAAAAGTACTGTTACTAACATAACCTTACTGAACCTATATTTACGCGAGCAAATCCATGGGAAAAATCTAGTAGACCTATAAAAATACAAGTTTTGGGCGTCATCGCTCGTGTTAATGTAAACTTCGTCAATAAATTTATACAGTCAGTTTTCTTAGATGAAAGGAAAGGAAGGACTATGTCGTTTTCTGTTCCCCTGACAACGTGTACGCGAAATTTCATGATAATCGGTCAAGTAGTTAAGGCAAGAAAGCGTAACAAACAAACAAACTTTCATTCGCAATTATAATATTAGTTAGGATTATCAAAGTAGATATTAAATGATAGACCGTCATCGTATTTATATCGCATGAATAAGTGTCCACACTAAGAAAAGTGATTTCATACATTAGCTAGAGAACTAATTATACGATATTCAATACGAGTGAGCATGATATTTCTTATTTAGAGGCCATTCTGCGCCTGTAATAATTCCTGCGTCACGGAGAACTTGAGCGCTGTTTCCACAAATTTGATGCACTTTGTCCGTGCATCGTGAGCAGCAGTCCAACGGACATCCCTAGTGGCAGTCTAACGGTCTCCCATTAAGCTATTCTAGTGGCAGTACAACCGTCCCCCACTTGGCTATACTAGTGGCAGTCTAACGGTCGCCCATTAAGCTATCCTAGTGGCAGTACAACGGTCTCCCACTTGGGTATACTAGTGGCAGTCTAACGGTCACCCATTAAGCTATCCTAGTGGCAGTACAACGGTCTCCCACTTGGGTATACTAGTGGCAGTCTAACGGTGTCCCATTAAGCTATCCTAGTGGCAGTACAACGGTCTCCCACTTGGGTACACTAGTGGCAGTCTAACGGTGTCCCATTAAGCTATCCTAGTGGCAGTACAACGGTCTCCCACTTGGGTACACTAGTGGCAGTCTAACGGTGTCCCATTAAGCTATCCTAGTGGCAGTACAACGGTCTCCCACTTGGGTACACTAGTGGCAGTCTAACGGTCTCCCATTAAGCTATCCTAGTGGCAGTACAACGGTCTCCCACTTGGGTATACTAGTGGCAGTCTAACGGTGTCCCATTAAGCTATCCTAGTGGCAGTACAACGGTCTCCCACTTGGGTATACTAGTGGCAGTCTAACGGTCTCCCATTAAGCTATCCTAGTAGCAGTACAACGGTCTCCCACTTGGCTATACTAGTGGCAGTCCAAGGGAACCTAAGTCCCACTAAGCTAGTGCGAGTCCGTGGGACTGACAACGTTTTTATCTCTTTCATTACCTTATTCGCAAAGCCTCTTTAATAAAATCGCCGTATTCGGCGATTCTTGTAAAAGTGGCGTATGTATTATCGTTGCATTCTTTAGTGTCGTCCGTGGGTGCGGCAGACACTATGCCTCGAAGGTAGTACCGCTGGGTATGTTGGTCTGGAGTGGCGAAGGCCAGCCCGCCACCGCTGTCGCCCCGGCATACCGCTGTGCCTGAGACACAGTAACTTATTTACAACCAAGGTGGTAAACAACAGTAGATTTGTATATGGCGAAACAAGCACGTAAAGCCGTTAGTTCTGCACCTGATATCTGTCCGGTCGTATCGATGACATCCCATCGGATCATGAGACTAAGGGAACAGAGAGAGATTGTGAAAAAAAAATTATTGCGCTAATGGCCTGTCTCCGTTGAGATTAGCCGCTATGACCGAAATTCGGCCTAGAGGACATTGTTATTATATGCCCAAAAGCTGGTCTTTTTTTCCATTCTGTTTAAAAAAACACTGCCGTACTAAGGTTCAAGTCCTTTGTGGGCGACTTTACAAACAATAGTTGTTGATATTATTATGCTATAAAAGCATGGCTCTATGACTTACCATCAGTGTGACCAGCGCAAAATTTGTCCAAGGTTATAAACTGTTGAAACGATTGTGGGACAGAGCGGAGGCATTTGTTGTAGTCTACGTATGGCATCTCCACGACCTTCAATACTTCAGAGGCAGGACCGTTGGCTGCTGTCAGACCCCAGCCAGCCACCTAGAAACGTAGATCATTAAACTGTGTACGCCTAATGGCTTGTAATTTTTCTTTAAAATGACAAGTCTCGCATTAGGTGTGTGTCCTGTGTCGCGGGCGACTTTACAAATATTCAAACGATGTACACAAAGAATACCTAGAGTCGGAACAATTATTTGTGGATCACACAAATTTTTGTCCCGTGTGGGTTAGTTAGTAAGTTGGATGTGTGTTATCCGCACTTAGCCCCACAATTGGGCCATTTTGCATAAGTAACCGACGCGAAATATTGTTCGGTTACTCATACCACCTCAGCTCCGTCCAGAAAGACAATAGGGGACCGATATAGCGCAGTACCTCCTTCATCGTTTCTGGACTGTTTAGAAGTTTCGCCCGTTGGTTGCTCACACTTTTCAATGTAGGAGCACGTGAGCCGGTGTCTCCTCGGTCTCCATGCAGCCTCTACATAAGGGACTGTCAGTGATGCCGATGTTGAATAGGTGTTGGTTGAGAGAGCAGTGGTCTGTTATTATATCCACTAGGTGGCGTAGGTTTTCTCTTGTGGAACGTAGCAGTTTGCGTGACAGATGTTTGTCTAAGGATGGAAGGGCTTCCTTCGTCTGTCTACAATCCTTCGTTTCTGTCCACTGTTTTTCGTGTAGTTTCGTGGTTCTATCGCATAACCATGTTTTGAGTTGGCAGAAGGGCATCGGGACCGTGTGGGTATCGAACCCACAATACTCGGCGTAGTGGCAGTCGCGAGAGAACTATTTAGACCACTACGCCATCCGTGCAGTCAAAGTTATAAATGGCAACGTCGCCAAATAAGTCTCATATTTTGAGGTTCGTAAATAAAATTTATTTATTAGGGGTATATTTCAAATGGTTTTAATATCCTCTTATAAAAATGTATCGTAGATGGAATATAATTATAATTGCAGCCCTTTAGCTATGCATGTTACGCATCAAAATCTTTCGATCCCAATATTTACATTGGCAATGATAGAAACCATTTACAAACGTACGACGTCATAAATGAATGTGGCCAATACAAAAATGTTCACGATCACGGGGATTTAACTAAAAATAAATCTTTATTTTGGGCATTTTCGTAAAAAGTATTTATATATTATACTTTTTAATATTGATGAGAATGCATAAATAATTTACGCGGATGGCAATATTATTTTTCTTACTGTTAAGTCTCCTATTAGCAACGTTTCACGTTAGACAGCAATGCTATACTTTGTGCAAAGAAAATATCAGCTATCTGGTCACGGTTGGTAACTGTTGTAAATATAGTTAGATTAAACTACGGACTACAATCATGCCTTGTCTTGATTATTAATGTACATGTAAGTGGATGCTCCTATTTACCATACTGCTGCTTTAGAGGCTACCATCAAATTTTATTGAATGCTTGAGTATGTTCAGTAATAGTTCATGGAGAAATGGTTGCAGCACCTTACAGCTCTTATTTATATTATATTTTGTAAACAAAAACTTGGCGATTAAAAAGAGTGACCATGAGTTTCTTGCCCGTTCTTCTCATGAGCCCTACACCCTTGCTTTGCTGAACGTGGCAGTAAATGTAAATTCGCAGACAAATTAGTGTAAATTTGACATTCATAAGTGTTACCTTGTAACCTAATCTGAATAAATTTATTTCGAATTTTGAATTTGAATTAAATTATAGTAAACTCTACCTTGCCATGTTTGCCAGTCTGTAGCTGCAGGCTGTCGAAGTCTCTTGTGAAGCTGAGGCAGACTGGTCTCACGTGTGCTTTATACACAATCGGAGTGACCAGTATTAACGCCGCCACATCAGCTTGAAGTGTAGTGAGTGTACCTTGGAACCGTTCCGGAATTATTATTTCTGCAACCTGTAAGAAATGAATGAATGAATGAACTCTTTATAAGACACACAGATAGTACAGACAATAATAGGTACTTAATACAGCATACATAGATTCACGCCTGTTTCCCAGAGGGGTAGGCAGAGACTACGGATTTCCATTTGCTACGATCCTGACACACTTCTCTGGCTTCATTCACTTTCATCACATTCCTCATACACGCCCGTCGGTTCAAGGTGCTCTTAACCTGGCCTTTGTCCAGAACGCCGCCGATCTGATCAAGAAACGTTCGCCTAGGTCTTCCTCTTGCGACTGTTCTATTCACACTAGCCTTATAAACTTTCTTAGTCAGTCTTTCCTCGTCCATTCTTTCTACATGCCCAAACCAGCTTAACATACCCTTTTCTATTCTTGTCACTATATCAACTATAATACAGCATAGCGTGCCTAAAAGGCTGGAGCTTATGCTGCGGATGACCGCAGCGCTGATTTTCAGCTAAGGCCTACGAGCGACTCACGAACCAACGTACGGACTTATAATGAAATTAAAAGATTAAGTAGGTAATATAGAAAAATAAATAAAATGAGAAAAGTGTTGTACGATTATTTTTATAATTATTTATTTTTGGAATAAGTTCATAAATACATAAATTTGAAATTACCAATACGAAATTTGACTAGTGAGTCAAATTTCGTACTGGCGGAGTAAGGTGGTTCCATAATTTAGTTGCATTATACCTAAATCCGCCTCTAAATGCAGTAGTTCTATTTCTGGTTCCTAGGTATCAGGGATCTTGCGGATGCTGATTTTTTGACATCCGCGGATGCGGATACGGATATTTGGAAACTTACATCCGCGGATGCGGATGTCCAAATCGATGCAAAACTCCGCAATTTCGAATGCAGATGTTGATGAAGATTGTTCACCTTATTTAATAAAAAGTATCTAATATCACCGCCTTTGCAGGTTCAAGCCTGTTTTGCAAAGGTTCTTAAAATAAACACGTACCACTATAATATAATAATAATAATATTCTATCACATACACGTGCAGTATCAGCATGAAAGGGCCGGCTAGACCGGGGAAGGACTACCCTCTCACAGAATATCGACATGAAATACCAGTATTCCTACTGTTGTGTTTCGTTCGGTGAGTGGGAGTGCCGGAGGCCCAATCACCCTCTTTCCCCCTTCCCGCTCCTTGTCCTTTCCACTTCCTTTTATTCCTAAAGGGTCGGCAACGCGCAAGTGATGCGTCTGGTGTTGCAGGCGTCTATAGGCTACGGTGACCACTTACCATCAGGTGGGCCGTATGCTTGTTTGGCACGTTAAGGTATAAAAAAAAAAACAACCAGTTGTGGATCACACAATTTTTTGTCCCGTGTGGAGATCGAACCCACAACACTTGGCGAGGCTGCAGTGGCGAGGCGACCACTTAAACCACTACGCCACCAGCCACCCGTGCAGTCGAACCACTTAAATCACTATTCCATCTGTCATATTTCTCCTTAAATGAAGTTTCCTGGCCGAGTATTCTCACTTTCATTTCATATACCTAGCACGGATGTTGCGAAAATTCGCATCCGCATCCGCAATTGCGGAACTTCCGCATCGATTTGGACATTTGCATCCGCATACGCAATAATCAACGCGGATGTTAATGCGGATCCAGATATAGCGTAAGGTATATACGACAAGAAGGAAATCAGTTGTTCAGTAGTGACTCGATGGCGTAGTGGTTAGTGTAACCGACTGCCAAGCATGAGGTCGCGGGTTCGATTCCCGCACAAGTCAAACATTTGTGTGCATGAACATGGATGTTTGTCTTGGTCTGGGTGTTTCTATGTGTATGTGTGTATTTACAAAAAAAAGTATATATGTATGTTTATCCATTGTCTAGTACCCATAGTACAAGCTCTGCTTAGTTTGAGCTAGATGGCGTTGTGTGTATGTGATAGAATATTATTATTATGTTTCTCTTATCACAGGTACTTTCTAACATATTAAATTAGAAAATACCTGGCCTTTTGGGAGGCTTACACGGAGACATGGGTCCAACGTGAAGAGGCCCTTCGAGAGTTTTAATCAAAGGTATGATGGAACACCTACAGCGGCACTAGCCACAGCAGGCGTAGGACTATTGCTACGTATGGATTTTAATATATGGGCTATGGGTATGGGTGTCTGCCCTGGATACTCTAATAGCATCAATGCAATGGGTAGACAGTGACTCGCCAACTCACTAGATGGGTCCCCTGAATAGCCACTATAGGCATACACGCCAGCAGCAGAAGGCAACACCGGTGCGAGTGGCTAGGGGTGTCGAGCGGTGCGGCGCCGGTTTCACCATCACGGGTCTCGTGACAACGGAGACCCGGAGCGGGATTCCCCGTAGTTACGCCCTTGAAAATGACACTTCCACCCCCAAGCATATAGCTCTAGCGGCCTCCCTCTGACCGGACGACAAAAGCAAGCCAGAGTTGAGAGTCCTACGGGCGCTCTTGTAGTTCCACCCCAACCAACCAGTAACGGCAAGCTGGGGACGAGGCCCTAACCAACTCTCTGAGACATTCAGGACCGCAGTGTCGCCACTCACATTCAGCTCGCCACAAGCTGCCCTGCGGTTTGTGCGCTTTTATTTAACCTGGTAGGACATTGTTTATATCACAAGGCGAAGGCGATAGTTTAAAAGCTAGTGTACTGTGCCCTCCGATATCGCGTTAGTCTCATGATGAGATAACGACTGTCCCAGAGGGATTATTATTATCATTATTATTTTGCTGATCTGTCTTAGCGCATCATTATTATTGACCCACTTATTACCAATACTGCTAATTGCTTATGCAGGTTATTAAAATGTTTTTCATGAATTGTAGTTATGTAAATTTATATTGGTTAAATAGTTCGTAAGCACTTCTTCGCCCGAGCCACAGGTTCAATCTAGTTCGGGCAAACAACAACAAATGTATTTTATAACTTAATGAGTCATTTATTATAAATTATTGTACCGATTATTTAAATAAATATACCTATTATTAAATATATTATTATTAATAAACGATTTTATAAAAAAAATTGTATATGTCGTAGGTATGGGAATATATCGTGAAGTATATTTCATACCGCTAGGTGATCAGGATGTCAACGTAACCTACATTTAAGCGAGTAAAACTGCGGGCTAAAGCTAGTAACATTATTGAAATTAAACTACTATATACGGATTTTATCGCGTTGTTTATTTTACACTTTATTACATAATTTAGAAACTGTTACACTACTACTAGATATTATTAAACTTTACTACTTTTTTAACTAATTAAATTATTAAAACTATTTATATTTAAGTTTACACTTTCCCCGACGTTTCGTTTGCTTTTCAGCAGCCATGGTCACGGGGAGACTAAGATGGTAGTTGTCTCAATGTTCCAGTGTCGTTATTTCAAAGTACCCGAATATAATTTAATCATTGGTGTTTCTATTTATATAGTAGTTTAATTTCAATAAATAACATCCACGTAAACAGTAGACTATATTAGTAACATTATATTTTATGAGCTTAGTCTATGGTTACAAATACAAAAGTTATTTAGTGGGAGACTGCAGCCTATACTAAGTTTACGTCTGTATCATTTTATGTTGGCATTCTAAAAGTTGGCTCATTCTCATAAAATCTCATGTCTGCGCCTCCAGTTATAATTCACGACTAAGACGAGAACCAATAATTAGACTTTACTCACGTCAGATTCCTGAGATTCCACATCGTTTTCACTCTTCCAGAGGCGAAATAGTTTGCCTACAGCTACGGCGAATTTAGCAGCCGGTAGTTTCTTGAGCACATCGCTCCAGAAGCAATGTGCCGCTGTAAGAAATGATCAGACAGTTAGGTAGCGTGGTGGTTTAAGTGGCTTGCCATTGCCACTGCGTCGAGTGTGGTTCGATCCGCACATGTGACAAAAAATTGTGTGTTCCGTAAGTATACCGAGTCTTCGTATTTCTTCTTCTCCCCAGCCCTTATTATTCCCAAGTCACTTGGGGACGGCTTTTCTTTTCTAACCGGATTTGACTGGGTATCAGTTTTCACACGGAGCGTAAAATAGCTATACTTAAATCTGGAAACAAAGATCTAGTTGCAAATTATCAACTTATATCCATACTTCCCTCAATATCTAAGATAGTATAAGGAATTATAAACACCAGATTAGTCAACTTTTTAGAAAATACCAATTGTCTTTCACCCAAGCAATTTGGATTTAGGGCCAAACTATTCATAGCTTGACTCATTATATCACAGAGGAATTCGGCAAAGATAATCAAACCTTAGGCATTTTTCTTGATCTAAACAATGCTTTCGATACTGTATCTATTTCTAGACTTCTGAACAAGATGGAGGCTTTGGGTATAAGGGGTAATCAACTAAAACTTTTTACAGATTACTTAAGCGATCGACAACAATGCGTTAAAATAGATAATATTACTAGCAATAATGAGAAAATACTGATTTTGGTATTCCCCAAGGAAGTATTATCGGTCCGACGCTGTTTCTGATTTATATTAACGATTTATGTAATCTTATATTAGAAAACGGCAAGATAATATCATACGCCGACGATACCGTATATTCTCCGCTAAAACTAGCAACGAGTTATACGGGAACGCTCAGCTTTGCTTTAATATTGTGAATAAATTTAATAGTCATATAAAAATAAATTTAAAGTTAAGTTAGTTTTTTCGTCTCATCAATTTCTTCTCCTTCTCTCTTAGCCTTTTATTATTCCCAAGTCACTTGGGGTCGGCTTTTCTAGTCTAACCGGATTTGACTGGATATCAGTTTTTACACGGAGCGGCTGCCACCTGACCTCCGCAACCCGAAGACTAACGATACCCTAAGGCTAGACCAGTGTCAGGATATTAGAGGGTACTGACTTCCCCAATAACGACTGCCATAGATGTCCAAGGCAGCCGGGACCGACGGCTTAACGTGCTCTCCGAGGCACTTAGCAGGCGACAAATGTCATATAACTTCCGATAGTCCGAGGTGCGCGACGTGGGTTCGAACCCGAGACCCTCTGCATTGCAGTCTGTTGGTCTCCCCACTGAGCTATCGCTGCTATCAATTTAAAGCTTTCTGCTATCGTCTTATCAATTTAAAGTTAGCAAATTTTAGCTTCATCAAAATTTACTAACATTTAATTCCGATAAGACGAAATATATTCACTTTTCTATGCGCAAGAATAAGTAAAGTATACCTAACGCGCCTATATGTATATGCACACAAATGTGCGTTGCAAAACCCCGCAACAAACATGTGTAATAGTCCTCCTATCCTGCAAACAAGGAGCTTGAAATATCTTGGGATCATAGTCGATGATACACCGTCCTTTTGTTAGAATTAGAGGTTGACCATAAATTATATGCTGGTACTATCCGTATTTGTTTACACATAGGATGTTATTTTAATTTATTTATGCTATATAATTCATAGTAGTGAAAGCAACAATCATAATTTACAACTTAACTAATATTAACAAAACTAACCACTTATAAATAGAACAAAATGAAGAGTAACAAAATATGGCACTGTAAAAATTAATAAAAAAGGATGGCCGGTTTAGGCAGCGTCGTAAAATTCCTCAGCATCGCTGTCGGCCTGGAGTGTGCCCAGAAGACTGGCAGCATTGCCACGCTGAATGGCAATTTACGCTTATTTAAATCTATTCCATATTTTAATCTATGGAATTAATAATTGAAACAAGTAGTAGTAGTACAATACTAAAAGTAAAGTTAAATAATGTATGTTTAAGAATTGTAAAAGTGTTCCAAATTCATATGGAAAATATTGCACTATTAACTTCGTATTTATTTACATTAAGCTTGTTTTTCTTATAAATAAGTACTGATAACAAATTGTTATAAATAAGTTGGGTAAGCGCCGCAGGGGCATTCTTGTTCGGACCGTTGAACAAGACGGACGCTTCACTAGATTATAATTGTAAGTGAAAATATTTAAAATAAAAACGGAAGCCTACCTACAATTTGTTTCAATCCGCCACCCTGATTTTATACTTTAAACAACATATCAATAGTTTAATAAATAGAATTCGTAAATTAATATATGTAATTAAACTGCTATATACGGATTTTATCGCGTTGTTTATTTGACACTTTATTACAAAATTTTGAAAATTGTTACACTACTACTACTATTAAACTTTACAAATTTTTAAGCTAATTAAATTATTATTAAACTATTTAGATTTAATTTAATTTACGACCCGGTCGACCCGGAGTCTCCCCGTGACCATGGCTGCTGAAAAGCAACCGAAACGTCGGGGAAAGTGTAAAATTAAATTAAATCTAAATAGTTAAATAATGATTTAATTAGCTTAAAAATTAGTAAAGTTTAATAGTAGTAGTAATGTAACAATTTTCAAAATTTTGTAGTAAAGTGTCAAATAAACAACGCGATAAAATCCGTATATAGCAGTTTAATTTCAATTAATAATATTCGCGTAAATAGAAGACAATATTAATATATGTATTTAAAAAGCTCTTAACTTTAGCAGTTATTAAATTGATTACTCAAGTTTATTTAGCTCTACGTCAATCAATTATCCAATATTACAATACTTCATGGGGTGGAGCAGTGAAAACTACTATGCTGCCTCTTGAAAGAGCTCAGAGAGCAATTTTAAAAGTAGCCATCTGCCGTCCTTTCCTATTTCCTACAAGCTTGTTATATAAATCCTGCAAAATAATAACTGTCCGTCAAATCTTTATTATGCACACAATACTAAAACAACACGCGATGCTGACCTATAACGCAGAAATAATTTACCAGCGTCGGCAAGATATAGTCTGCAGCACACAATCATGCTCAAAACATATTTTTACAATTCGATATTTTGCATTTCTAGGCCCATTCTTGTACAATATACTAAATAGAGAATTAAGCATTTATAAATTAACTCATTTTAGCTTTAAAAGCTTAATTACTAGTTATATTCAAACTCTGTCATATGACCGAACCGAGCAGTTACTTGCAATCTGTAAATAAAATTTTGCTAATTTAGTTTTGAAGTAGAATATTAAACTTATTTTAATTGTTTTTACTATTGCCTTTAGTTTATTATAAAAGTTATTGTAATGTAAATTTATTTATACTGATAATACTATATAAGCGGTTTGTCGCTCGAAACACAGGTTTAACCTAGTTCGAGCAAATATCTATAAGTGCACTTTATGTTATTGTTAAGATGCAATTGTAAAACTAAGAATTTAATATAAATTTAAAATAAATAAATTATTATTATCACCTTTATAAATCATCAATCAATAAAAATTACATTTTTAAATATATATATTAAAAAAAACCTTTTAAAAATATAAAAATTATGGAGATCCACCGGCACCGAGACAAGGTCCAAGCTGTCAGTGGTTAGGGGTCCAGAGAGAGGAATAATAATAATAATAATAATATTCTACCACATACACACAACACCATCTAGCCCAAACTAAGCAGAGCTTGTACTATGGGTACTAGACAATGGATAAACATTCATATATGCTTTTTTTTTTTTGTAAATACATACATATTATACATAGAAACACCTCAGGAATCTCCTCACTATGCGTGCCGTATCTAGGAGGACTGCCTTCTGCATCTGACCCTTGACCCAAGCACCTAACACGAGCCTCTTAAGATGTTGGTCGAGGCTCTTGGCTATTAGACCGTTCTCCGTAACGACTATCGGTACAATGATTGCCGAGTCCACATCCCACATATCGACAACCTCGTGTGCTAAGTTCAGATATTTTAACTGTTTTTCCTTCTCAGTTTTCACGAGGTTGCCATCATGAGGGAATGAATCAATGCCATATTTTGTCTATGCGTAGGCAACCGCGGCAGTCGAGGCCTAATAGTATGGGGTATGTACCGATATTTTATTATTATTATTCTTTTGTCCCGTTTGGTGTTCGAACCCACAATACTCGTAGTGGCTGTGGCTTGGATATCAGTTAATAATAATAATAATAATAACTTTTTTTTTAAACAACTACGCCATCCGAGCAGTCAATCTAGTAAATCTAATTGTACATTTTTGCAATACTTTGTACCATTGCTTCTTGCTCACACTGAGTAAAAGCCCTTGCCCAGCAGTGGGACACTTTATATACAGGGTTGATCCTAACTTATGTGATAGAATATTATTATTATTTGTTTCTCTTTCAAGGGTATTTCTCTAATACGTTAGGAAAATACCCGGCCCTTTGGGAGGCTTACACGGAGACATGGGTCCAACGTGAAGAGAGTTTTAATCAAAGGTGGGATGGAACACCTACAGCGGCACTAGCCGCAGCTGGCGTAGGATTATTGCTACATATGGATTCTAATATATGGGCTATGGGTATGGGTGTTTGTTGTTCTATCGAATGGGCAGACGGTGACTCGCCAACTCACTAGATGGGCCTCCTGAATAGCCACGATAGGCACACAAGCCAGCAGCAGAGGGCAACACATTATTATTATTATATTTTAAATGTGAATGTGAGTTTATTAGTTACGCGTCACGCCCTAACTACTCGACAGATCGTTATGAAATTTTGTGTACACGTTGTCAGGGATACAGAAAAGAACATAGGGTACCTTTTATCCAGAAAAAAGTACAGTTCCTAAGCGAAGCTGCAGCATCACTAGTACTTACCAGATATCACCACACTGTTGGAGACTAGCGTTCCGCCGCAGATTTGCTTGTATGGTTTCATATTCTTCATGTAAATGCCAACGTGCCACGGTAGTTCTCCACGCTTAGCTGCTTTCCCGTTGGTTATGAGTCCCACCCCCTCAGGGGTAACTCGGCCACAATCTAGAGAAAGAATGCACTGTTTTAGTAAAAGGCCTAGTTTTATTATATAATTTTTTTAAGTAAATATTACTATCAATTTGGGTTTGTAATGATTAGTATTCTTGTTAACCCCTCCAGCTCAGCAGGAATGTTTGTGTTAGGAGTGGGTTCCCGTCGGTAATGTAATGGGGAGATTTTGGGAGAACCACGCTTCGGTAAGAATGGGCCGGCTCGACCGGAGTGATAGCAGGGCCTCACAGAAAACCGGCGTCAAATAGCACTTGCGTTGTGTTACGTCAAGTGAGTGAGGGTACCGCAGCCCCAACTCCTTTCTCCCTCTCCACTCCTGGGGAAAGGGCAACTTTAAAAAACTGGCAACGCACTTGTGACTCCTCTGGTGTCCATGGGCTTACCATCAGGCGACCCGTCTGCTTATTTGCCTCCTATACCAGAAAAAAGTGTAGGATTCGAATCCACGACCGCTCAATCGCAAATCCAGCGTCTTATCTGTTGGGCTACCGCCGCCGCTTACTAAAGTCCTTGAGGCCTAGTCTGATATACTAAACTAATTCCTAGGAATTATGCCTGTGTCGCGGGAGACCTTACAAACTTTCAACCAACAGACACAAAGATCACAGACTTGCTATGTTAATGTCACTGTCACTGCGCCGAGTGATGTAGAAAATCAAAATCAAAAGTATGTTTATTCATGTAGGTCACAAAGTTACACTTATGAATGTCAAAGTTACACTTATGAATGTCAAATTTACACCTATGAATGTCAAAGTTACACTTATGAATGTCAAAGTTACACTTTTGAATGTCGAAGTTACACGTATTAATGTAAATTTACATTTACCTGTTGCCATGTTTAGCAAAGCAAGGGCGTAGAACCAATAATAAGAACAGGCAAGATACTCACGGCCACTCTTTTCAATCGCCAAGTTTATAGTATTGTATATTTTACAAGTATTTTTTACATGGAGTTGCAACCATTAAACAACTTACCACTCATAAAACACTCAAGCAATAAGTAATATTTCATAACTAACCTCTAATAGTAGTTATAGATATATGATAGATAGATAATAGGAGCATTCACGTATTACGTGTATCCTGAATAATAACAACGCAAGACCATATTGCAGTCTGAATAGTAAAGCCTTTAGTGCTGAGTTAACAATAATAATAATAATAATAAACCCCTCTGGGACAGTCGTTATCTCATCATGAGACTAACGCGATATCGGAGGGCACAGTACACTAGCTTTTAAACTATCACCTTCGCCTTGTGATATAAACAATGTCCTACCAGGTTAAATAAAAGCGCACAAACCGCAGGGCAGCTTGTGGCTAGCTGAATGTGAGTGGCGACATTGCGGTCCTGAATGTCTCAGAGAGTTGGTTAGGGCCTCGTCCCCAGCTTGCCGTTACTGGTTGGTTGGGGTGGAATTACCAGAGTGCCCGTAGGACTCTCAACTCTGGCTTGCCTTGGTCGGCCGGTCAGAGGGAGGCCACTTGAGCTATATGCTTGGGGGTGGAAGTGTCATTTTCAAAGGCATAACTACGGGGAAACCCGATCCGGGTCTCCGTTGTCACGAAACCCGTGATGGTGAAACCGGCGCCGCACCGCTCGACACCCCTAGCCACTCGCACCGGTGTTGCCCTCTGCTGCTGGCGTGTATGCTATAGTGGCTATTCAGGGGGCCCATCTAGTGAGTTGGCGAGTCACCGTCTGCCTATTGCATTGATGCTATTAGAGTATTCAGGGCAGACACCGTTTTTTATCCATAGTTGACAATATACCGGTTCACCAGACACCCATACCCATAGCCCATATATTAAAATCCATACGTAGCAATAGTGTTACGCCTGCTGTGGCTAGTGCCGCTGTAGGTGTTCCATCATACCTTTGATTAAAACTCTCGAAGGGCCTCTTCACGTTGGAGCTATGTCTCCGTGTAAGCATCCCAAAGGGCCAGGTATTTTCTAATATAATATGTTAGAAAGTACCTGTGATAAGAGAAACATAATAATAATAATAAATCAAGACGAATAACTGCCGGAAATATATCCTGAGGGATGGTACGATTGACATATGTCGGGCGTACCACCAACCTGGTGAATCCCTCAGGCATATAGTTTCCAGCTGTTCTCGTCTTGCTAACGGCGAGTACTTGCACAGGCATAACCAAGTAGCCAGAATTATCCATCAGCAACTTGCTCTGAAATACAAACTTGTAGAGGTCGAGGTGCCTTACTTAACCGACTACTAACTTTTCGGGAACTGGTTCTGCTACATACCTACAGGTATGTAGCAGAACCAGTTCCCGAAAAGGACCATATCACACTGTACTGGGATCGATCTATTATCACGGACAGGACTGTTGTTGCCAACAAGCCTGATATTGTGGTAACAGATCGATGGGAGCGCCGTGCAATGATGGTCGATATCACCATCCCTCATGATAGCAACCTCGTGAAAGCTAAGAAGGAAAAACAGTTAAAATACCTGAACTTAGCACATGAGGTTGTCGATATGTGGGATGTGGACCCAGCAATCATTGTACCGATAGTCGTTACGGTGAACGATCTAATAGCCAAGAGCCTCGACCAACATCTTAGAGGCTCGCGTTAGGTGCCTGTGTCAGGGGTCAGATGCAGAAGGCGGTCCTCCTAGATACGGCACGCATAGTGAGGAGGTTCCTCTCTCTGGATCTCTAACCACCGACAGCTTGGACCTTTTCTCGGTGCCGGTGGGTCTCCATAATTTTTATATTTTTAAATGTTTTGTTTTAATAAATATATTTAAAAATGTAATTTTTGTTGATTAATGATGAATAAAGGTGATAATAATAATAATAATATTCTATCATATACACACAACACCATCTAGCACAAACTAAGCAGAGCTTGTACTATGGGTACTAGACAATGGATAAACATACATATATATTATTTTGTAAATACATACATATTATACATAGAAACACTCAGACCAAGACAAACATACATGTTCATGCACAAAAAAGAACCCGCGACCTCAGGCGTGGCAGTTAGTTACACTGACCACTACGCCATCGAGGCTATCATTTATTCATGAGTTTGATCTGAGTGAGGGATTAGAGAGAGTACTTGTGTTTGCGCACACACTTGTGCACTAATATCTCCTGCCAATGCATCAAGACGACTGTAGTGTCGTGACCGAGATTCTGGAGGACATTATTTTTAAACACAAATAGACGAGGAACCACGAGGCTGAACCCTTTGCCTGAACCTAGCGACTAACATAAATGTAGCTTCAGTAACTTAGTGAACTCACTAACCTATATATTCTGATGTTCATAAGTGTTACTTTGCGACCTAAATAAATAAATGATTTTTGACTTTGACTGGTTTGCACTTGGCGACGTAGTCCTACCATCCATGCAGACAGTTTATGTATAGGAGACTGTTGTGGGAGTAAAACACGGGAGAGTTACGGTGCGGGTCGATCAGCGATAGCTCAGTGGGGAGACCAACAGACTGCAATGCAGAGGGTCTCGGGTTCGAACCCACGACGCGCACCTCTGACTATCGGAAGTTATATGACTTTTCGAAATTATGTGCGTATTGATTGACAATTATCGCCTGCTCCGTGCCTCGGAGAGCACGTTAAGCCCTCGGTCCCAGCTGCCATGAACATCTATGGCAGTCGTTATTGGGAGAGTGTCGACACAATAGATCCCACTGGGTCGAAGTGTCGCCGGTCTGCACTGACTGGCACCCACATAAGATACATACATACGGTGCGGGTCGACCAATGTGTCAGGTGGTACGTAGCGGGGACAAGCTTGGAACAACAGTGATAGTGAACCTCTAAACGTGTAACGAACACCTGCGTCCGGCACGAGTGATTGATTTTGACGTTGACGTTGACTTTGACTTCGCTTTTGACTTTGACCTTCACTTTAACTAACCTGGTTCGCACTTGGCAACGTAGTCCCACCATCCATGCTGACAGTTCATGTATAGGAGACTGTTGTGGGAGTAATAAACGGGAGTGTTACAGTGCGGGTCGACTGATGTGCCGTGTGGTACGTAGCGGGGGCAAGCTTGGAACCGCGGCGATTTTGGACCTCTACACGTGTACCAGACACTTGGATCTGGCATGAGAGTGCAGTAAGCTGAAAACAAGGAGTTAAAAATAAGTGTGATTGATCCTAACATGTTGTTATTTTCGTCTATATTTATTAACTAGCGGCCTCCGGCTTCGCACAAGTGTAATCATTTTAATTCCACTTGTGTTTGAACTTAACAATTTGGACAAAAACGGTTATTGTGACTTAAGTGTAATACTTAGGCATCTATCATCGCGGACTTTTTTGTGAGTAGTAATGAGCACTTTAGGCATATAGTACATTGAAATTAAACTGCTATATACGGATTTTATCGCGTTGTTTATTTGACACATTATTTCTGGATCCCAAGCTGGTGGTACATTCCAAGAAGAAGCAAACCACAGCTAGACTTCATGATACTCTGAGCTCATTCTGCGTAAATAGAAACACCAATGATTAAATTATGTTCGGGTACTTTGAAATAACTACACTGGAACATTGAGACAGCTACCATCTTAGTCTCACGTGATCATGGCTGCTGAAAAGCAACCGAAACGTCGGGGAAAGTGTAAAATTAAATTAAATCTAAATAGCTTTAATAATAATTTAATTAGCTTAAAAATTTGTAAAGTTTAATAGTAGTAGTAGTGTAACAATTTTCAAAATTATGTAATAAAGTGTCAAATAAACAACGCGATAAAATCCGTATATAGCAGTTTAATTTCAATGAATAATATTTGCGTAAATAGAAGACAATATTATATAGTACAATATTTTATGTATCATTATCATTTTCTTTATTTACCTTACTTTTAGTTATATACTAATAAAACTGTATCTACTAAATTAAATACTAGCAAATGCTTTTAACAATTTTTACTTTTTTACTTGAATAATTCATCATTTTTAAAAATGTTTGTATAACTTAAAAGTTACCGTAATACTGTAAGTCATTAATTCATTATGCATGTTGTGACACCTGAAATGTTGTGCATTTATACCCTTTTCATAAAATATTTTTATATGTGCATGTATTAATCACTAAACCCAATCACTAAAACCTTTTGCCACCCACCCGCAAAAACTAACCTCGCACTTAACTCACCTTTGGTGCGAGCGTGCAATGAATACAATGGATTTAATGAAAAAATGGATCAGTTTGATATTTCTTCCGATGCATTTTATTCATTCAAAAATAAAATATTGAAAACGTTTGCTTAATTAGTAATTGTATTCTTAGTCCAATAATAAGAGCTCGAATAGTAAGAACTTGGTTATTTTTAATTATATTTGATATTATTGTATTATTATTATTTGTCTATTGTTGTAATTTTCGTATATGTTGATCTGTGTTTTAGTTATAATACTTCTATCTTTAATCTTAAATAGCTTGTATGTATGTCAACCTTGTCCATTCTAGTGTATGTTGTGCATGCCTTTTATAGGTGTACATATAAGGATAATAATTGTATAGAGAGCTAAATGTTTAAATGTTATATATGTATACTGTTGGCGTGTCTATTAATAATAAATAAATAAATAAATAAATTAATGTAACAACTACTGGTTGTCGTTATAAATAAAATAAAATAAAATAAAGTAAAATAATATAAAGTAAAATAAAGTAAAAATAAAATATAAATAAAATAAAAATAAAGAAATACAATATTGTCTTCCATTTACGCGAATATTATTCATTGAAATTAAACCGCTATATACGGATTTTATCGCGTTGTTTATTTGACACTTTATTACAAAATTTTGAAAATTGTTACACTACTACTACTATTAAACCTTACAAATTTTAAGCTAATTAAATTATTATTAAAACTATTTAGATTTAATTTATTTTTATTTTTACACTTTCCCCGACGTTTCGGTTGCCTTTCAGCAGCCATGAGTCTCCCCGTGACCATGGCTGCTGAAAGGCAACCAAAACGTCGGCGAAAGTGTAAAAATAAATTAAATCTAAATAGTTTTAATAATAATTTAATTAGCTTAAAAATTTGTAAAGTTTAATAGTAGTAGTAGTGTAACAATTTTCAAAATTTTGTAATAAAGTGTCAAATAAACAACGCGATAAAATACGTATATAGCAGTTTAATTTCAAAGAAATACAAAATAAAAAGCAGAACAATATGTAATAAAACTATAAAAATAAAACAAATACTAAACACTATAATTTCATTTCGTTTCTGCTCACTGGCAACACCACACCTTCCGCTTAACTTAATGGAAACCATAGATTATATGACGGAAACTGCCTCCCATCAAGTCAAGGCTAGTATTGTCAGTGAGCAGTAACATAGGCTAATGTTATTAAAAAAAATACTGTCATAACATAACCTACTTTTACACAAGCGATGCCGCGGGCAAAAGCTACTCATATATAAGATAACTATTTCCAAGTTAAGTTGTAGCAGGACGATTAAAATCTTCGATTAAAAGAAGTCATTGTTAGTTTACTCACGAACGCATTGAGGCATCGTTTGCGGCAGCCATTTTCCATTGACGCAGAATATCTCATGAGTTCCATTAACGTTTACACTGACATCTGACTCCAGCACACCATATCCTCGCCGGCAGCTCAAGGTCAGCACAAATGACTTAAACTCTTGGCCAGGCCTGGCGTGTGGAGCGCCTGATACTTTATAAGTACCATGGAGTGGATGTTCTGGGAGTACGCACGTTTCTTGGCTGAAAACATTGACATGGTTAATTTTCTGGAAAATCCTAACTAATATTATAAATGCGAATGTGAGTTCGTTTGTTACGCTTGCACGCCTTAACTGCTCGACCGATCATCATACAATTTCGCATACACGTTGTCAGGGGAACAGATAAGGACATTGGGTACCTTTCACCCAGAAAAAAGTACCGTTGCTAACATAACGTAACTACATTTACGCCAGCAAAGCCCCGGGCAGAAGCTAGTATTTAATATTATCAGCCCTGTATATAAAGTGTCCCACTACTGGGCACGGACCTCTTCTCAGTGTGAGAAGGGTTAGGCATTAAGAGGTCCATTATCTTTTCAACATCTTTTATTTACCCCAGTGAGTCAGACATAACTCCTCCGCCCGCCCACGTGGAGGGGAAATGTTAAATGCATTCCCCAGATAAAAAAAATAAAATTATCTACAGGTACGAATTGAAAAATTCTTTTAGTTTTAGATATTATTAGCTTAGCCTATTTATTGAGGAAAGCTATAATATATAAGCTAACATCAAGTTACGACCAATAGGAGCGGAAAACGGGCCAAATTCTCTTATGTGTCGCATACGAAGTTGCGCGGGTCAGCTAGCAGTAATCTCTTTTCGCAAGGGACTTTGAAATGTGCAATGAGATTCGAACCAACGATCTCTCGATCGCAAGTATTGAACTTGAGGTTTAAGAGATTTAAATTCATATACGTTTTCCTCAAATTTTAAATTTGGTCTTATCCATGGGGCTTTTGCCCGACTATCAGTATCTGCCAAATTCGTGATAAATCTATGTCACCTGAAGAGGCTACATAATCCACGTAACTATGTTTTTCAACTTACCCGCAATTTTCTTGCAATGATACACAGGACCCATCCGGACATTGTAACTGGTCTCGTCTGAAAACATTAAAAAGTTTGTGGTTTTTGGTGAATACAGAGAATTTGCTAGTAGTTATAAAATAATGTATTATTGTTGTAGCAAATTTATCATTTACTAGCTTTTCCCCACGGCTTTGCTCGCATAATATATAGCCTATGTTACTCGGTGATAATATAGTTTCTTAATGGTAAAAAAATTAAATCGTTTGAGTACTTTCTGAGTTAAATCCTAACAAACAAACAAAAAATCAAATCTTTTCTCTTTATAAGATTAGTATAGATAAATAATATATTTTATTCAAAAATATATAAACGTTTTTACAACACGCATTACAGGCTACCTAGTATTAAAATCACATTAAAACCTAATCTACTTTTGCTTAAGCGAAGCCGCGGGCAATAAAAGGATACTCGGCACAAATCGTCGTAACCTCCAGTATGCAATCCTATTGGAGCGGAGCGGAGATTTTATGCATGCCTATAGGTTAATATTTTCCCGTCTTTTCGCTTCGCAGCCTCGCTCTGCTTCAATGGACAGGGGGGAGCGAAACATCCCTACTACGACCCACGTTTATCTTATACTAGATGTACCCGCAGTTTCACCTGCGTTTATGATTACTGCGCCGCCCCCGTGGGTCGTAGCGTGATGTTACATAGCCTATAGCCTTCCTCGGTAAATGAGCTATCCAACACTAAAATATTTTTTCAATTCGGAACAGTAGTTCCTGAGATTAGCGCGTTCAAACAAACAAACAAATTCTTCAGCTTTATAATTTATATATATAAAACTCTTCCGTTACTGAGCGACTGACAGACAACGCACAGGCGAAACTACTGAACGCAAGAAGCTGAAATTTGGCATTTATGTTCCTTGGAGAGCGTAGGGGAGCACTAAGAGAGGATTTTTGGAAATTCCACCCTGAAGGAGGTAAAAGGGGTGAAACCCGATATTCACACGGGAACGGGACTTACGCGGGTGAAACCGCGGGAAAACTACTAGTATTAGTATATACACATTTAAAATATTAATTGATGTCTTGTTTTGTAACCAATTTTAATACGATTTGCCCAAAAAGATTTCTTTTGATTGCTTTTTCTCTTCTGTGTACAATGTATAGGAGCGTGAGGCGTATGGGGATCAAACGCACAACACTCGACGGGGTGGCGAGACGACTACTCAAACCACTACGTACGCCATAAGCTATTGTTACGTGCTGGGTTCGTCGGATAAGAATGTAAACAATATTACCGACTAAAACACGTTTTATACAAACACACAATTAAATTTAAACACAACAAACACTATACCACACTTTATCACTGCTTTAAACTCCGTAGTATTTTCACTTCCGTTCGCTTCGATGAACACTTGACCGCTTACTGTAGTGTGAGTAAACTGACTCGGCGGTACGCGTGCGCTCTATTGATACGCGGGTAAAGCGTTTCTAGAGTTTTCTAGTAACGCTATACCGGTATATAAACAGTACGATGATTCGAGAAACTGCCAGCGTACTCTATACCCTTCGCGTACCTCACACTACGTAGTTCCATAAGATGTCAATAGATGGCGGTGTAATAAATTATTAGACGGAACTGCCGAGTCTTTCCCACAATGCCGAGGGATGTCACTGGGCGTAACACTATTATTTCATTTTACTTAACATTTCTTCGTACACTTACCTACAGTTGACTTGTCTTTTACTTCTGTTTAATAGTCGATCTTCTGATTGAAGGTAGCTTCTGAAAATAACAATATTTAGGTAAAGAGAAGAATTTGTAATCACATCTTGGATAAGGTTTGAAGCGGCGGTATATAGATCGATAGGATTCGAACCCCACCCACTGCGCAACGTCAGCCCACTTCTCACACAAGCGTTCTAGCTTAGCTGTAAAACAAGAATATTATAATATAAGTACATCTTTATATACTGCCGTCCTTTAACTAAATAGCAGCGATAGCTCAGTGGAGAGACCAACAGACTGCAATGCAGAGGGTTTCGGGTTCGAACCCACGTCGCGCACCTCTGACTTTCGGAAGTTACATGACTTTTCGAAATTATGTGCGTATTGATTGACAATTATCGCCTGCTCCGTGCCTCGGAGAGCACGTTAAGCCGTTGGTCTCGGCTGCCATGAACATCTATGGCAGTCGTTATTGGGAAAGTCAGTACCCTCTAATATCCTGACACTGGTCTAGCCTTAGGGTATCGTTAGCCTTCGGGTTGCGGAGGTCAGGTGGCAGCCGCTCCGTGTAAAAACAGATATCCAGTCAAATCCGGTTAGACCAGAAAAGCCGACCCCAAGTGACTTGGGAATAATAAAGGCTAAGAGAGAAGAAGTCCTTTAACTAAAATTTAATGAAAAGTAATATAGTTTTGAATTCTATACTAGAATATAGATATATATAGATAATTATATAGATAAATAGTTTTAAATTCTAGTAAAATTATAGATAGACAATACAAAAATATTTTACTATCTATTAAAAAGTCATATTCGCGCGCTTGTGGGTTAACGGCATTTTAGTTAAAGGACGGCAGTATAGCACTAGTAGTTTTCCCGCGGTTTCACCCGCGTAAGTCCCGTTCCCGTGTGAATATCGGGTTTCACCCCTTTCACCCCCATCAGGGTGGAATTTCCAAAAATCCTCTCTTAGTGCTCCCCTACACTCTCCAAGGAACATACATGCCAAATTTCAGCTTGTTGAGTTCAGTAGTTTCGGCTGTGCGTTGTCTGTCAGTCACTCAGTAACGGAAGAGTTTTATATACATATGTATATAGATTGCAGAATGCAATAAAATATTGAGTACTATTATAGAAATTTTGTGAGCCAAATTGTGGCAGTTTTCCTTTTAAACACGCTTTTATTGGTATGTATGTATCTTACTGCCCCCGTGGCGCAGCGGTAGTGAATGCGACTATTATACATGAGGTCTCGGGTTCGAATCCCGGGTCGGGCCAACAAAAAGTTATTGGGTTTTTCTGTTAAGAAATCTCAATACGGGCCCGGAGTTAGGAAGTTGGCGGTGTTAGACACCCCCGTGCCTCGGAAAGCACGTAAAGCCGTTGGTCCTGCGCCTGATCTCTCTCCGGTCGTGTCGGATTGGCGTCCCATCGGATCATGAGAGTTAAGGAACAGAGAGTGCACTTGTGTTTGCGCACATACTTGTGCACTATAATATCTCCTGCGCAGATGACCAATCTCCGTTAAGATTGGTCGCCATGACCGAAATTCGGTCTGGAAGACATTATTATTTTTATGTATGTATCTATGTGTCTATGTATCTATGAATCTATGTAACGTAATCTTTGAACGTGATTTTCACCCCTTTCAAACCAACGCGACGGATTGATTTGAAACTTTGCACACTTATCGAGGACCGATGACAATACAATAAATTAGAAAAAATTAAAAACTATATTCCTTTTAAAAACTAAAAAATACGCTTTATTAAAAAACTAAACTAAAAAAGCGTGGGTGCTTTCTAAGATATTTTGATAACTCCCACCCCACGCTTTTTTACATTAAAATTATTAAATTATTTTCTACTTCTTAGTGTTTTTTATAAAGTTTGTTTTTAGTTTTATGAACTATTTTTTTTATTTTAAAACGCAGCTTTTTCACTTGAAGTAATTTCAGTGTCGCGGGCACTTTACGAACATTCAAATACCGGACACAAAAACATCCAGACTCGGAACAACCATTTGTTAATCACACACATTTTTGTCCTGTGTGGAATTCCAACCCACAACACTCGGAGAAATAGTTACGAGCCCGTTCGCCCCTCAAGGTTCGCCCCCTAGTAGGTATTTCTTTTTAAATCCACCCAAAAATAGGAGCTCCGTCGACTTAATGAAAGGGGTGAAAGTCAAGGGGCGTACAGGCTCGTAGCCGGAGAAATGGCAGTGGCTAGGCGACCACTGAATAAAGATTTGTGACAACTTACCCTTCTTTAGGAAGAGAACAAAATGCCTCATCACTTGCATCTAAACAATCTGTGATGCCGTCACACATATGCTTGACATTAATACAGTCAGTTCCATTATGGCATCTAAACGCATCCCGACTGCCGAATGTATAACTGGAAATAAAATAAATTGTGATTTAGACTTGACAAAGGCGTTTGATTTTGTTGCTCATAACGCGATACTCTATAAATTCGAGTGATATGATGCTAGATAAAATTATTTAGTGATTATAATTTCGTGGTGTCTGTACAAAATGCAAGGCTTATGTTAAAATTTTATTTGTATTTCGACAGTCGACTGTCTATATTATTAATAGCAAGCATTACGTTATTAATAATAATAATCAAAAAACTTTTTTACAATTTGTATTTGAAGTTATATCGCTTAGTGTCTGCCCGTATTATTTGTTTAAATTCGCCTAATTAACGCCAACCATAGTGGCAAGACATACCATTCAAGCAACTATACATGAAAAAATATTAAACTAGATACGGCTATTCTTAGAATATTAATGAAATATGTAGATAGTACGAAAGTTACTGATTTTCTTTATACAAAGCCGCAACTTTATATATGAACAAAAACCATTTATTATATACCCTTCGCCCTGATATATAGGTATATACATTTAACCTTTTGACCGCCAGTCATATATACATGACATAGCAAAATATGTCCAGCATGCCACGCTCACGACTCCATGACAGACTTTTCAACGCTAATAAATCTTATAAAAAATATTGTTTTTCTTATTTCTGTTGTTAATTATGTAGCAAGACTTTATCTCAATTTATATTATCTAAACTGTTTACTCTTTATTTCATTCATATTAGCTTAAGATCACAAAAACTATGTAAGTATTAAAGGATGAAATCGTAGCTTGGCGCCGAGAGCACGCTTATGCTTTTTTAACGTGGCGGTCAGACGGTCAATAAAGTTATTGGGAAGAAAGAAACCAGCCCACAATAGAAAAAGGGTCAACATTAATCGAATCTTAAACATGCCTCGAGCTGAGATAAAACACGTGTCGACGCATATATTGTGTTCGAAGCGAAATACTGCAAGTTGGGGTACACCCGGATCCCACGACGCGGCTGTCCCTATCCAGAAGAGTTCGGTATTGTTAACCTTTTTCTATTGCAATAGTCGGGGCGGGCAATTCGAGGGTGCGTGGCGGGTTTCTATCTTCCCAATAATTTTATTACATTGGATTTCCGCCAAGTAATTCCTTATATTAATACGTGAAGCAAAAACTTTGTAACCCTTTTCACGAAAATTACGCGGACGGAGGAGTATGAAATTTGGCACAGTTAAAGTTTATATAGAAAAGGAGGGGCAAATTCTAATATTTTTATAAAATATGCATTAGAAATACATTAAATTAATGAAAAATCACTACACGCACACATCCATGCATTTGACACACGCAGTCGAATCGCGTTCGTAGTATTTCGGCATTGTTCGTCTGACGTCGTACAATTCTTTGTAACTATGGTTACCTATACCTTATTTATATGTATTAAAGAAAAAGAAAACAAAGTAGCAAGCTTAGGAATTTTGGTCAAATTTTGGCCACTAGGAAGAAAGATTACATAGTATATAGATTCACGCCTGTTTCCCAAAGGGGTAGGCAGAGACTACGGATTTCCATTTGCTACGATCCTGACACACTTCTCTGGCTTCATTCACTTTCATCACATTCCTCATACACGCCCGTCGGTTCAAGGTGCTCTTAACCTGGCCTTTGTGCAGAAAGAAGGAAGAAAGAAAGAAAGAAAGAAATATTTTATTTTAATGACTACTAGGCGACCGCTGGTTCTATTTAATACACATACATATTTCACCGAATATAGTTTTTGATCCCACTTAGAGGATAAATCTATTGTCGGCCTCGATGGCGTAGTGGTTAGTGTAACCGACTGCCACGCCCGAGGTCGCGGGTTCGATTCCCGCACAAGTCTAACATTTGTGTGCATGAACATGGATGTTTGTCTTGGTCTGGGTGTTTATATGTATAATATGTATGTATTTACAAAAAAAAAAAAAGTATATATGTATGTTTATCCATTGTCTAGAACCCATAGTACAAGCTCTGCTTAGTTTGGGCTAGATGGTGTTGTGTGTATGTGGTAGAATATTATTATTATATTATTATATTATTATTATTATTATTGCCGTGTATTGGAGAATTTCCAGACACCGTGCTGATACTAAGAAAAACCCAATAATATACTATACCAATATTTTGCCGTTTACTGGGGACACAGTTTTATACAACTAAAGTGGCAAACAAGCATACTTGTTCGTTGCCGACCCTGTAAAAACCTTTTAACACCCTTTTTGAAGAACCCCATACTGTAGTCTTTTAGGAAAACCTCGGCAGGGAGTTCATTCCACAACCTGAGCTTCCGCGGGAGAATATTCCTTTGGAACTGCTTGGTGTGGCACCAATTAGGTTGTAAGGTGTGAGAATGAAATCCCTGCCGATGGCGAGCGGTGCGATGATAATATTACATTAACGCGATCGACACGTTTATGACGTTCGGCGCTCTGATTGGCACTCTCCAAGCTCTTAACCAATCAGAGAGTCAAACGCGGTAAACGTTTCGATCGCGTTAACGTAAAAACTACTTGCACTAGGCACCGAGTTTCAAAAACTGTGTTGTTATTGAGAACCCAATAACATTGCATGTCCCGGGACTCGAACCCGATGCCTGCACAGTCATATTAACTGCCGCTGCGCCTTCAAGGAGGCATTTGAGTAGTATTAGGTTGTTTACCTGCATGAAAAGACTCTGCTGTGCAATACATTTGTAATCCCTGATGACGTCACTGAAAAAAAGAAAATACGTCACACATATGTACATACCATAGAGATTTTTTTATATTATACTAAATTTTGCTCGCGGCTCGCTCGCGTAAATTAAGATTTAACCTAATCTTACTTATACTTACTTTTTTTTAATATATGGCCTAGTTTATCAGTTATGATATAGCTATCAAGTGTTGAAATAATTTTTAAAATCGTTTGATGCGTTTTTAAATTGCTTCCTTATAAATGAAAAATCTAATCATTCCTTGAAATTAAACTGCTATATACGGATTTTATCGCGCTGTTTATTTAACACTTTATTACAAAATTTTGAAAATTGTTACACTACTACTACTATTAAACTTTACTCATTTTTAAGCTAATTAAATTATTATTAAACTATTTAGATTTAATTTATTTTTACACTTTCCCCGACGTTTCGGTTGCTTTTCAGCAGCCATGGTCACGGGGAGACTCATCATTCCTCTTTATAATCTTCTCCCTAGCCTCTATTATTCCCAAGTCACTTAGGGTCGGCTTTTCTAGTCTAACCGGATTTGACTGGATATCAGTTTTTACACGGAGCGGCTGCCACCTGACCTCCGCAACCCGAAGGCTAACGATACCCTAAGGCTAGACCAGTGTCAGGATATTATAGGGCACTGTCTTCCCAATAACGACTGCCAAAGATGTTCGTGGCAGCCGGGACTGACGGCTTAACGTGCTCTCCGAGGCACTAATAATCTTAATAATAATCTTTCCTCTTTAAAATATTAGTATAATTACTTGTTAGTAATATTGTAATTTTACTTGTTAGTTGTAGAAGTGGCCGTGAGACAACTATCATCTAGAGTATCTTTCAAAAAAACATAGCGATATAAAACTAAATGTCATTTATTAAAAATAGGCTTTTTGCACTTACAAAGAGTGATTAATGTCAGGGTCCGTAACATTGTATTTACATTTAAACACTTTAATAACTTTAATATAACAACACATCAATGTTTCCACAAACACATCTTAATGATTTGACTCTAAACTGAATAGTATCGTATATACTATTCCTAATGGTCATCTGTCTAAAGGTGTAACCTCATATACTGCGTCTATTTCGACCTTCTTTTACATTGTAACGCAGAAATGGCATGACATGACATGACGAACATTATAATAATAATAATAATAATATGCCAGCTTGGCAGTGCAGGATTGAGCGTCGTATCGCTGAGTCCAGGGCACTCATCGGCAAGCTTATCTGTTTCAGGGAGGGTAATACACGACCGAGAGTGATGCGTTATGTGACTCGGGCGTTTGCAGGGACTGACGTATGTCCCCAAGATTATGTCGCCCGGGTTACAGAACGCATCGACTTCCTGAAGCAGAGAATTTGTGCGTGGGCAAGCCGAGTGAGGCGCTACAAAAAAAGAGCTCCTTTGGCATACTCAGATGGACGCAAACGGAATTAGATGCCCTGGATAGAAAGGTCCGTACACTGTTGACTGCATACCGAATGCACCACCCGCGCTCCTCGGTAATGAGATTGTACATCCCACGGAAGTGTGGGGGTCGCGGTTTTTTAAATGCCAAGACCCTCCACAACCGTGAAGTGTGCAATCTCAGAGAATATTTTCTCCGAACCGATGTGGGCGTGCATCGCGATGTAATCGCAGTGGATACGGGCTTTACCCCGCTTGCTCTGGCTAAGGAGAACTGGCGCAAACCTGTTATGCTTGGAACTGACGAGCGCAGGGATGTATGGAAAGGAAAAGAGCTGCATGGACGCTTTTATCGGGCCCTGAATGGGCCCGACATAGATTTTCAGTCATCGGTGTCCTGGCTACGTTTCGGCGATCTCTTCGCTGAGACCGAAGGTTTTGTATGTGCAATAATGGACGAAGTTGTTATGACGAACAACTACCGGAGATATATCCTGAAGGATGGGACAGTTGACATATGTCGGGCATGTCACCAGCCCGGAGAATCTCTCAGACATATTATCTCCGGTTGTTCTCGTCTTGCCAATGGAGAGTATTTGCATAGACACAACCAAGTAGCCAGGATTGTCCATCAGCAACTTGCCTTAAAGTATGACCTTGTGGAATCTGAAGTACCGTATTACAGGTATGTGCCCGATCCAGTTCTCGAAAATGGTCGTGCTACTTTGTACTGGGATCGGTCTATCATCACTGATAGGACAATTGTGGCGAACAAGCCAGATATTGTGCTGATAGACCGATTGGAGCGCCGAGCAATGATCATCGATGTTACCATTCCGCATGACGAGAATCTTGTGAAAGCTGAAAAAGAAAAAGAGTTGAAATACTTAGACCTAGCTCACGAGATTGTCGACATGTGGCGTGTGGACTCGGCGATCATTGTGCCGATAGTCATTACAGTCAATGGTTTAATACCTAAGAGCCTCGACCACCACCTGCAGAGGCTCGCGTTAGATGGCTGGATCAAGTCCTTGATGCAAAAGGCAGTACTACTCGACACGGCGCGTATTGTGAGGAGATTCCTCTCTCTGGGGCCCTAACCACCGGCAGCTTGGACCCTGTTCCCGATGTCGGTGGGTCATTTCAGTTTTTATATTTTTAAATATGTATAGATTTTATATTTATATTTAAAAATGTAATTATAAGAAAAAAAAAAGTAATAAAGAGAATAATAATAATAATATTCTACCACATACACACAACACCATCTAGCCCAAACTAAGCAGAGCTTGTACTATGGGTACTAGACAATGGATAAACATACATATATACTTTTTCTTTTTTTGTAAATACATACATATTATACATAGAAACACCCAGACCAATACAAACATCCATGTTCATGCACATAAATGTTTGACTTGTGCGGGAATCGAACCCGCGACCTCGGGCGTGGCAGTCGGTTACACTAACCACTACGCCATCGAGACCGACATGTTATGTTCGGGTACTTTGAAATAACTACACTGGAACATTGAGACAACTACCATCTTAGTCTCCCCGTGACCATGGCTGCTGAAAAGCAACCGAAACGTCGAGGAAAGTGTAAAATTAAATTAAATCTACTGACTCTTGACTAATTAAATCGACTGATGCAGTACATTCATAGGGAGATAGCTCAGGGATAGATCTCGGGGCCGAAACAAAAGATCCCACTGGATCGAAGTGTCGCCGGTCTACACTGATTGGCCCCCGAAATAAGATAAGATAAGATAATAAGGTTAAAATGTAGTAAAGTTTAATAGATATAAAACAAATACAGTAAAAAATTGCTAAAGAAACAGATTGTTCGGTGTCGTTCGGATAGATGTGGTAGCACCTTAATATCAATTGGCCCTGAGTAAAACCTGTATCAGATGTGAACCGGTTTTAAAATTAAATAATCGCCATATTTATGCTCTATTCAGCAAGTTATTTGGTTTTTTATGTCCTTTGTGAACTGGCTCTGTGGCGCAGCGGTAGTGAATGAGGACTGCTGTGGATGAGGTCTCGGGTTCGTATCACACAGTTAGATTGAACTACGGACTACAATCATGCCTTGCCTTGATTATTAATGTACATGTAAGTGGATGCTCCTATTTACCATACTGCTGCTTTAGAGGCTACCATCAAATTTTATTAAATGCTTGAGTATGTTCAGTAATAGTTCATGGAGAAATGGTTGCAGCACCTTACAGCTCTTAAGATTTGTAAACAAAAATTTGGCGATTAAAAAGAGTGACCATGAGTTTCTTGCCCGTTCTTCTCATGAGCCCTACACCCTTGCTTTGCTGAACGTGGCAGTAAATGTAGTTTCGCAGAAAAAATTAGTGTAAATTTGACATTCATAGGTGTTACCTTGAAACCTAATCTGAATAAATTTATTTTGAATTTTGAATATGAATTTTGAATTTTGAATCCCTGATTGGGCTAAAAACAAGTAATTGGGATTTTCTGTTAAGAAATCTCAATACCTTTTTAACAATTGAGTGACCGGATGGCGTATTGAGAAGTGGTCGTCTCGCCTCTGCTACCGTGTAGAGTGTTGTAGGTTCGAATTTCACGCGGGGCAAAAATTTGTATGATTTACAAATGGTTGTTCGGAGCATGGATGTTCTTTGTGTGTTTGGATGTTTGTTAAGACCCTCGCGACACAGGAACTATATAGTGCGAGAGTTGTCTTTAAAAATATATCTTGCTCTGTGTCACAGCGACAGTGAAAGCAACTATTGTGAATAAGGTCTCGGGTTTGAATCCCGGTTCAGGTCAACAAAAATTTATTGGGTTTTCTGTTAAGAAATCTCTATAGCAGCCCGGAGTTAGGAAGTTGGCGGTGCCTCCCGTGCCTCGGAAAACACGTAAAGCCGTTGGTCCTGCGCATGATCTCTCGCCGCTCGTGTCGTTGACGTCCCATCGGATGAGGAGATTTAGGGAAAAGAGAGTGCACTTGTGTTAGCGCACACACTTGTGCACTATAATATCTACACGGCCACGTTGTCAAGGATACAGAAATGACATATAGTACCTTTCAAACCGAAAACAAGTACTAGTCGCGAGGAAAAGAAATTTATAAACAAAAAAATTGTCTTTGTGTAATGCATTGACGCATACCTCTCTGCTGAAAAGGGGAGCTGAAAGGTTATATCAGGCTCATCCGAGTAAAGATGGAACATCCCGGGTACTGAAATTAAACTGCTATATACGGATTTTATCGCGTTGTTTATTTGACACTTTATTACAAAATTTTGAAAATTGTTACACTACTTCTACTATTAAACTTTACTAAATTTTAAGCTAATTAAATTATTATTAAACTATTTAGATTTAATTTATTTTTACACTTTTCCCGACGTTTCGGTTGCTTTTCAGCAGCCATGGTCACGGGGAGAGAGACTCTCTCTCTAGTAGTAGTGTAACAATTTTCAAAATTTTGTAATAAAGTGTCAAATAAACAACGCGATAAAATCCGTATATAGCAGTTTTATTTCAATGAATAATATTCGCGTAAATAAAAGACAATATTATCCCGGGTACTACTGACTGAACCTACCACGTTGTGCCAACTCACTGGTTTATTGACATAACCTTTACTTTTTTACCTAGTCATCTAGGTAAAAAAATCCTTGCCTTATTGACATAACCTTTCTTTTTACCAGGGTAAATGCATTGACGCATATATCTCCGCGGGGCGACAGAGAGGTAATGTCGGCAAGGTATACCGGTAATACCGATTAAACCTACCACGGTATTCCTCGACATAACCAGGGTCGGCGGGGCCGCGCGAATCACTTTCACATGCAGTCGCGACCTCGCCGACTTATTGACATAACCTTCATTAACGCGACCGAATCTGCGGGAAAAATCTAGTGAATTATAAAAGAGAAAAAGACAATTTATGAAACAGGGCTTGAACCTGCGACCTTGACAATGTCAATCCTTGACGTAGGACCATGAATAGCTGTCGCTGATGTAGTTTCAGTTCCAACGACTCACCCACCATCCGAGGCAGGGAGTTGGCACACCGTGGTAGGTTTAGTCGATAGTACCCGGGATTTTCATCTATTCCCGGGTGAGCCCGACATAACCTCTCCGCTGCCCTTTGCTGTGGAGATGTATGCGTCAATGCATTCCCCCACGGTAAAAAAAGGGCCATGAATAGTGCAGTTGACAGTTCGATGACACGGTTTATCAAGGTCGTGCGTCACGGATTATATTTTTCCTCCGATATAATTTAAATTCCACCTTAGCATAGGAAACGCTTATAAAGTTAATCTAAATATCATTAATTAAGATTTTTATTGTTGTCTTATTTGGTACACAAATAATAGGAAGTAGGTAGTTTTTGAGTTAGTAGCAGCGATAGTGCAGTGGGGAGACCAACAGACTGCAATGCAGAGGGTCTCGGGTTCGAACCCACGTCGCGCACCTCTGACTTTCGGAAGTTATATGAGTTTTCGAAATTATGTGCGTATTGATTGACAATAATCGCCTGCTCCGTGCCTCGGAGAGCACGTTAAGCCGTTGGTCCCGGCTGCCATGAACATCTATGGCAGTCCTTATTGGGAAAGTCAGTACCCTATAATATCCTGACACTGGTCTAGCCTTAGGGTATCGTTAGCCCTCGGGTTGCGGAGATCAGGTGGCAGCCGCTCCGTGTAAAAACTGATATCCAGTCAAATCGGGTTAGACCAGAAAAGCCGACCCCAAGTGACTTGGGAATAATAAAGGCTAAGAGAGAAGAAGAGGTAGTTTTTGAGTTTATACATTACAAACAATCCTAACTATATTATAAATGCGAATGTGAGTTTGTTTGTTACGCTTTCACGCCTTAACTACTCGACCGATGATCATGAAATTCCGCATACACGTTTTCAGGGGAACAGAAAAGGATATCGGGTACCTACCATTCAGAAAAAAGTACTGTTACCTGCTAAACTAACCTACATTTGACTAACTAAACACAATTCTAATTATTACTAAACTAAATAGTTACATGCAGCGATAGCCTAGTGGGAAACCGTTGGACTGTCACGCAAAGGTCTCGAGTTCGAACCCAAGGCGCGCATCTCTGACTTTTCGAAGTAATATGCGTATTAATTGTTAATTATCGCTTGCTTTAACGGTGAAGGAAAACATCGTGAGGAAACCTGCATGTCTGAGAGTTCTCCATAATGTTCTCGAAGATATGTGAAGTCTGCCAACCCACACTGGGCCAGCGTGGTGGACTATGGCCTAACCCTTCTCACAGTGAGCCGAGACCCATGCCCAGCAGTGGGACAGTTTAATACAGGGCTGATATTATTTATATTATATTAAATAGGTACAATTCTTTCCTCTTTGTAATATGTATGTAGACAAGAAATATTATACTTGCCTGCAATCAATTTCAGCAAATAAGCTAATATATTTCTTGTTTTTTCCTTAAAAGTAACATTGCACTCGCGATTGACACATACATACACACACGCGCGCACACACATACCCACACAAAAGCTCGATTTATATTTACAATACATACCTATGTGCAGCATCGCCCAGCCCGCACTTATCTGAGTATTAAGGATTAAACAAATTTAAACTCTGTTGCAATTACTTAACACAATATCTTATATATAAAATTCTCGTGTCACAATGTTAGTTACCATACTCCTCCGAAACGGCTTGACCAATTTTTATGAAATTTTATATGCATATTAAGTAGGTCTGAGAATCGGCTACTATCTATTTATCCATACCCCTTAGTGATAAAGTAAACATAAAAAAAAGAAAAATTACTTTTGACAGAACGAAGTCTGTCCGGGCAGCTAGTAATATTATAATTTATCGTCACTAAATTAGAGTTCAAATTGCTAAACTTCCAAATTTTGAGCTACGTTGCTTTTTTTGAGCAGCGGTAGCTCAGTGGGGAGACCAACAGACTGCAATGCAGAGGGTCTCGGGTTCGAACCCACGTCGCGCACCTCTGACTTTCGGAAGTTATATGACTTTTCTAAATTATGTGCGTATTGATTAATAATAATAATAATAATAATAATAAAGTTTATTTATTTACTTTCACAAAGGTTAGGTACTTATACTAGGTATATGTTATTATGACATTAATTAACAAGATGTACCTTTGTGAGAGACTGGTATCTGAACTAGGAAAATCCTGTCAGACAGATTACCAGGCTCCCTACATACATCGAATCACAGATAGTGGAAACTATGTGAACTATAAAGAGATTGAACTAATACTAAGTAAAATAAATAAATAAATATTAATGAGAGTGTGTGTGTGTGTGTGTGTATGTGTCTGTGTGTATGTGTGTGTGTGTGTGTGTGTGTGTGTGTGTGTGTGTGTGTGTGTGTGTGTGTGTGTGTGCGTGTGTGTGTGTGTGTGTGTGTGTGTGTGTGTGTGTGTGTGTGTGTGTGTGTGCATGGATGTATATTATGTTTATATCAATGTTTTCAGAAGATTTTCTGTTGCATCGTAACTGAGTTTGTGTAACCATTGGGAAATAATTTTCTTGCATTTATTTTTAGGAAGGGAATATATTTCAAGGGCTGAATTAATGTTGTTATACAAATGACTACCCAGAAAACAGTACATTTTGTGGGACAGGCTATTTGATTGACAATTATCGCCTGCTCCGTGCCTCGGAGAGCACGTTAAGCCGTCGGTCCCGGCTGCCATGAACATCTATGGCAGTCGTTATTGGGAGAGTGTCGACACAAAAGATCCCACTGGGTCGAAGTGTCGCCGGTCTGCACTGACTGGCCTCCACATAAGATACATACGTCGCTGTTTTACGAATAGTGCGATTATATTATTATTACTAAATATATACCTTTTGTATTATTAATAAAAGTTAATATCTGTAGTAACAGGAGTGTAAAGACCGTCACAGATTATGGATTTTTTGATTTTATTTTTAAATCCCCATAATTTTTAAAATACTTATTTAGCTTAGATTTTTTATATTTTTCTGTTAGATATACTAACAGGTAACTTAGCCTGTTACCTGATTCCGGCTTGACGTCGAATTCTGGGACACCCTGTATATTATAATTAACATGTATTATATCGCACTCTTAATAAAACAGCGACTTAACTCGAAATTTGAAAGTAAGGTAATTTGTACTCTAATTGTATATGTTAAATTCTAATATTATATTTGTGTTAAATCATTGCAATAGAGTTCAAATTTGTTTAATTCAAAATACTGAGATAAGTCTGTTTTATTAAGAGTGCGATATATATTTTATTATTTGTTTAAACGCGCTAATCTCATGAATTACTGATTCGATTTAAAAAATTCTTTTAGTGTTGGATAGCCCATTTATCGAGGAAGGCTATAGGCTTTATAACATCACGCTACGACCCACGGGGGCGGCGCAGCAACGATAAACGCGGGTGAAACCGACGGAACATCTAGTTAATAATAAATATCAAAAAACAATGTTTCAATTCGCCATCATTACATTATGGTTGAAGTTTTAGTTAATTTAAGACAAACTATACAAGCAACTTAACATGAAATAGCAAAAATAATTGACTTGCCATTCAAAAAATATTGATAATATAATTAAAACCACAACGATACATTTTCTCGGCAACTTCTTATTTAAACTCTTTTTACATAGCTGCCTCCGTGGCGCAGCGGTAGTGAATGCGACTGCTGTGCATGAGGTCTCGGGTTCGAATCCCGGGTCAGGCAACAAACAGTTATTGGGTTTTTCTGTTAAGAAATCTCAATAGCAGCCCGGAGTTAGGAAGTTGGCGGTGTTCGACACCCCGTGCCTCGGAAAGCACGTAAAGCCGTTGGTCCTGCGCCTGATCTCTCTCCGGTCGTGTCGGATTACCGTCCCATCGGACTATGAGTGCTAGGGAACAGGGAACGCACTTGTGTTTGCGCACACGCTTGTGCACTTTAATATCTTCTGCGCAGATGGCCAGTCTACGTTAAGATTGGCCTTTTTGCAATTGGCTGAAGAATTTTTCATTAAAATGTTGCAAAAATGCGGCAAATTCCCTTATGTGACGCAGACAAAGTTGCACGGGTCAGCTAGTTAATATTATAGTAAGGACTAGCCGTGCCCGCGGTTTCCCCGCGTTTATGCTTACTGCGCTGCCCCCGTAGATCGTAGCGTGATGTTATATAGCCTATAGCCTTCCTCGATAAATAGGCTATATGACACTAATAGAATTTTTTAATTTGAACCTGTAGTTACTGAAATAAAGCAGCGATTGCTCAGTGGGGAGACCAACAGACTGCAATGCAGAGGATCTCGGGTTCGAACCCATGTTGCGCACCTCTGACTTCCGGAAAGTATATGACATTTCAAAATTATGTGCGTATTGATTGACAATTATCGCCTACTCCGTGCCTCGGAGAGCACGTTATGCCGTCGGTCCCGGCTGCCATGAACATCTATGGCAGTCGTTATTGGGCAAGTCAGTACTCTGTAATATCCTGACACTAGTCTAGCCTTAGGGTATCGTTAGCCTTCGGGTTGCGGAGGTCAGGTGGCAGCCACTCCGTGTAAAAACTGATATCCAGTCAATTCCGGTTAGACTAGAAAAGCCGACTCCAAGTGACTTGGAAATAATAAAGGCTAAGAGAGAAGAAGAGTTCCTGAGATTAGCGCGTTCAACCAAACAAACAATCTTCAGCTTTATAATATTAGTACAGATTAAAACCGGTAATACCAGACGGACATATTGCAAACCAGTCATTGACAAAGACGTTTCAGACATCACAGCTGACTGACGCGCCACAGTTTAGTTACAACATTATAAATAAATATTACGTTGTTTAAACAAATGTAGTTTTTCCACCTAGCCAGTGTTTGTGGGTTTAATAAGAAAATGATGTTATTTGTGTTGGTTTTGTTAAGCGTTGGTGAGTAACAATATATTTATTTGAGTCATTTATTTTTACTAGAATTTACCCGAGGCTCCGTTCGCGTAAATGTAGTTTATGAAAATTTTCTCACGAGGAAACAGTACTTTTTTCAGAGTAGTATTATACGTCTACGTCTACATCTACGTCTAGGTATCCCACGTTCTATTCTGTAACGTGTATGCGAAATTTCATGATGATTGCTCGAGTATTTAAGGCGTAAAAACGTAACAAACTAACTCACATTTATCTATAATATAATATAATAATATTCTATCACATACACACAACACGATCTAGCCCAAACTAAGCAGAGCTTGTGCTATAGGTACTAGACAATAGATAAACATACATATATACTGTTTTTTTTTGTAAATACATATATTTTATACATAGAAATATATATAAATATAATACATTTTTATGCACACAAATGTTTGACTTGTTCGGGAATCAAACCCACGACCTCAGGCGTGGCAGTCGGTTACACTAACCACTACGCCATCGAGGCCGCCAACATTCTCATTGCTGCTCCTCTCCTATTGGTCGTAGCGTGATGTTATATAGCCTATAGCCTTCCTCGATAAATAGGCTATCCAACACAAAAATATTTTTTTCAATTCGAACCAGTATTTCCAGAGATTAGCGCGTTCAACAAAACAAACAAACTCTTCAGCTTTATAATATTAGTATAGGTTTAAGGATGTCTAACAAGAAATACACTATATACATTTGAAGGTCTTGTTTTTCTCTCATATAGACCACAGCGTGCAACAAAGTAGTACTGAGACAAAGACATTATAACTAATATTGTAAATGAGAATGTGAGTTCCTTTTTTACGCTTTCACGCCTTAACTACTCGGCCAATTATCATACAATTTTGCATACACGTTGTCAGGGTTACAAACAATAACATTTTAAATCAATCCATTGACTACTTAACGAGTTTTGCGGACAAAAATAGACTGAATATGCATTTTCCATACCAATAAAAGCTGTTCTCGCGGTTGCATCCTCGTACGTGTAAAGTATATATATCATACCGCTTGGAGATAAGGCTACGAGCCACGGGAGCGCAGCAATAATTATAAACGTGAGTGAAACCGCGACATCTAGGTATACTAATATTACAAAGCTGAAGAGTTTGTTTGTTTGGTTGAACGCGCTAATCTCAGAAAATACTGGTTCCATTGAAAAAATATTGTAATGTGAAGGCTATAGACTACATAACAACACGCTACGACCAATAGGAGCGGAGCATTAATAAAAAATGTTGGAAAACGGGGCAAATTCTCTTATGTGAAGCAGACGAAGTTGCGCGGGTCAGCTAGTCATGATATATTAAGATGGATTCCCTTTTTCCTCACAATATAAAAGTTTGTAATGTAGCAGCACTCAGCCGAGAGATATTCACTGCTAAATAGACCTCCCCAAGGTCTTTCACACAGACCGGTCTTGGGCCGCATCCAACCGCTTCCCGCGACCCTTATCAGGTCGTCGGTCCACGTTGTGCCTTCCCCTGCTACATGTACCGGTGCGTGGCCGCCACTCCAGAACCTTTCTGTCACAACAGCCATTTGTACATAATGCATCCTACTAATATAATAAATGTGAAAGTTTGTGAAGATGGATGAATAATATAATTTATAATATAATATTCTACCACATAGACGCAACACCATCTAGCCCAAACTAAGCAGAGCTTGTACTATGGGTACTGGACAATGGATAAACATACTTATATACTTTTTTTTTTGTAAATACCTACATATTATACATAGAAACACCCAGACCAAGACAAACATCCATGTTCATGCACACAAATGTTTGACTTGTGCGGGAATCGAACCCGCGACCTCAGGCGTGGCAGTCGGTTACACTAACCACTACGCCATCGAGTCGTCAAAATGTTTGTTACTCTTTCATGGAAAAACTCCTGAACGGATTGCCATGAAACTTAGTATGTAGATAGCTGAAGACCTGGATTAACGCATAGGTTTTTTGTATCCCGATATTCCCACGGGATCAGGACTAACGCGGGCGAAGCGGCGGGACGCAGATAGTATAGTTTAAATAATTTTTGCTCTTTATCAGAAAAACACAATCACATTTTGACTGACCCGGTAATCGAGCTCGTGACCTCACGGCCAGTTGCAGACATAAGCGCAAAACGCGCATAAGACCATAGCGGAAATATTCTAAATCTGTGCATAGGACAGGCAAAATAATATTTTATTAGCGGTTGCGTAGTGGCTAACTAAATGTTGTAGAAATGAGAGCGCTGAGAAATATATGTGGTGTGACTCTGAAAGATAGAATAAGGAATAGTGTGATTAGAGAGAGATGCGGCATGAAAGTGGATATAGTGACAAGAATAGAAAAGGGTATGTTAAGCTGGTTTGGGCATGTAGAAAGAATGGACGAGGAAAGACTGACTAAGAAAGTTTATGAGGCTAGTGTGAATGGAACAGTCGCAAGAGGAAGAACTAGGCGAACGTTTCTTGATCAGATCGGAGGCGTTCTGGACAAAGGCCAGGTTAAGAGCACCTTGAACCGACGGGCGTGTATATGGAATGTGATGAAAGTGAATGAAGCCAGAGAAGTGTGTCAGGATCGTAGCAAATGGAAATCAGTAGTCTCTACCTACCCCTCTGGGAAACAGGCGTGAATCTATGTATGTATATATGCCTAGTGGTCAAAATTCGACCATAATTAATTTAAATTTTTAGTTTGATCGTTATTAAGGTTTTATCGTTTATAACTCTACCCTTATAATCATATTTCATTTAGATTTTGCCAAAGCTATACAGTATACCTATAATATTTAATATAATAATAATATAATATTTAATATTTTTCCACCACATACACACAACACCATCTAGCCCAAACTAAGCAGAGCTTGTACTATGGGTTCTAGACAATGGATAAACATACATAGATACTTTTTTTTGTAAATATATACATATTATACATAGAAACACCCAGACCAAGACAAACATCCATGTTCATGCACACAAATGTTTGAATTGTGCGGGATCGAACCCGCGACCTCAGGCGTGGCAGTCAGTTACACTAACCACTACGACATCGAGGCCAAAAAAAAAAGGCCTATCTTTGTCAAACAAAATAATATTTATTTAATTATACTCTTTTATTGTTTGTTTTCTTCTGTCTTTATTACATATAAATAAGGTATATGTAACCATAGTTACGAAGAATTGTACGACGTCAGACGAAATTGGTACTACGAACACGATTCGACTGCGTACGTCAGATGCATGGTTGTACGCGTGTAGTGATTTTTCATTAATTTAATGTATTTCTAATGCATATTTTATAAAAATATTAGCAGCGGTAGCTCAGTGGGGAGACCAACAGACTGCAATGCAGAGGGTCTCGGGTTCGACCCACGTCGCGCACCTCTGACTTTCGGAAGTTATATGACGTTTCGGAATTATGTGCGTATTGATTGACAATTATCGCCTGCTCCGTGCCTCGGAGAGCACGTTAAGCCCTCGGTCCCGGCTGCCATGAATATCTAAGGCAGTCGTTATTGGGAAAGTCAGTACCCTCTAATATCCTGACACTGGTCTAACCTTAGCTTTCGGGTTGCGGAGGTCAGGTGGCAGCCGCTCCGTATAAAAACTGATATCCAGTCAAATACTAACCTACGGTTAGGGCGCTTAGAGAGCTGCTTAATTGTTGTGAGGGCTATGCTCGAGAGCATGGCCTAGTTTATAATGTTAATAAAAGCAAGTTCCTGGTCTTTAAGGCAGTCGGTGTTAAATGTACTGAGTATGTGCCCCCGATTAAACTAAATGGGAATGACATATCGCGTGTGTATCAGTTCAAGTACTTGGGGCATTATGTAACCGAGGGCCTTGATGACCAGGTAGACATTGAGAGGGAACGTAGGGCGCTGGCAGTCCGATGTAACATGTTGGCTCCCAGGTTTGCACGCTGTAGCAGGGCAGTTAAAATAACGCTTTTTAAAGCCTATTGCCAAGTATTTTACACGTGCAGCTTGTGGACCAACTATACTCAGCGGGCTATCAGCGCTCTACGGGTCCAATATAATAACGGGTTTAGGATGTTGATGGGGCTGCCCCGTTTCTGCAGTGCATCAGGTATTTTGCACAAGCACACGTCGATGGCTTCCACGCCATCGTCAGACAGAAATCTGCCTCTTTGCTCTGCAGAGTGCGGGGTAGCTCCAACTCCATCCTGAAGACCATAGCGGGGAGGTATGATTCCCCTTTGTTAGGTGATGTTGTTCAAAGGTGTATTTTAAACAACAGCCTGGTTTCCAAATAGATAATAAGTTTACTAACATAGGTATAATTTATCTTTTGTTTACTAACCCATATGGATGTTGCTTATCCGAAATAAAGAATATTTTATTTTTTTAAATCCGGTTAGACTAGAAAAGCTGACCCCAAGTGACTTGGGAATAATAAAGGCTAATAGAGAAGAAGATTTTATAAAAATATTAGAATTCGCCACTCCTTCTCCATATAAACTTTTACTGTGCCCAAATTTCATACTCTTCCGTACGCGCAATTTTCGTAAAAAGAGGTACAAAGTTTTTGGTTCACGTATTAATATATACATTTAACCTCTAAAATTTTAAAACTCGTTTGTCACGTAACCTTTTGTAATACTGTAAACATTTTTCCTGTTAATCAAATGCACCTGTGAGGCGTGATCTTTTTTATACCTACAATAGACTTTTCCCGTGGCTTCACTCGCGTAAATGTAGGTTACGTCAGATTTGTAACAATAATATTGTCTTACGTTTACGCGAATGTTATACATTGAAATTAAACTACTATATACGGATTTTGTGGCGTTGTTTATTTTAAAACAGTTTTATAACATAATTTTGAAACTCTTATACTCAATACATTTTTCTGTGTAAGGACACACACACATATGTACACTCGCGTGCAAGTAAATCGACTCAAGCCTCAAGTGCGCATAAAAAGTGATATAACTTAAAAATGCCTTATTATACCTGTATATAATGTTTTACATAATTAAAGCCTAGTAATTGAGCTTTAAAATGGTGTAAGTTGCATGAAAATCGATTCAGTAGTTTAGTAAAAAAGGTTAATGCCAATGATAATGTAAAAAATGTTGAAAATTCATACAATTTCACAGTATGGGGTTATTGTGTTTAAATGAAACAAAATGTGCGTAAGATAAAAAATTTATTCGTGTCAATATTTGGTATTTCCTCCTCTAGCTCTGATCACTGCTCTCATGCGATTCTTCATCGACCTTATCAACTTTTTAATGGATGATTGTGGTATTCGACCCCACTCTTCTACCAACGCAGTCTTGAGCTCATTGATGTTTGTCGGAGCTGGATTCCTCGCTCTAACTTTCCTTTTGAGCTCGTCCCATATGTGCTCAATGGGACTTAAATCGGGGCTGAGCGCTGGCCAATGCATAGTGTGAATTCCAACTTCGTTCAGGAAATCACGTGTGGCCCGAGCAGTGTGACATCGGGCATTGTCATGCATCAAGATGAAATTTTCCCCAATAAAGCCTTGATAAGGGACAACTTGATCCAGTAGAACATTTTCAATGTAACGATCACTGGTCAGACCTCCTCCCCGGCCTCCCCAGGAACGAAAACAAGCTCCGTTTTGCCTTCTAAGGAAATTCCGGCCCACATCATGCAAGATCCGCCACCATATGCAACGGTTTCCACAAAGCAGCACTGTGAAAACCGTTCACCGGGACGACGGTATACCCGACCTCTCCTGTCGCTGCCATGGAGACACATCCTCGTCTCATCTGTGAACAGGACTGACTGCCATTGCTCTATGCTCCAATCCAAATGCTCTCGAGCAAAGTGAAGGCGTGCTTGACGATGAGCTGTGGTCAACTTCGGGCCTGTAGCGGGTCTTTTCGGAGTAAGGTTAGCTTCTTTCAACCTTCTTCTAACTGTCCACTGACTGACAGTCACCCCGCGAACTTGACGTAGCTCCTGCTGCACATCTACGCCGGTAAGGTGTCGATTTCGGAGAGAGGTCGAGACCAAAAACCGGTCGTCACGCTCCGAGGTGCACCGGCGTCGGCTGGTATTAGGCCTCCGAGTGAAGGCACCAGTCTCTTGAAACCTTTTATATACTCTCGAGACAGCGGACTGACTCATATTCAAACGACGAGCGACTTCTCGCTGGTTCAACCCTTCTTGCAATAGGGCAACGACTTGAGCGGCTTCTTCAGGTGTTGTATCCATAATTTTCTTCAAATGACGGCTTTAATTTGCAGAGATGTGTTCAGGTCAACGTCTAATGAGCGACTGATAAGAAAAAACGATTACAGAGGGTTTTTATAGGGGGTTGTGTCGCGCAAGTTGTGTATAGAGCGCAGAGCAGTTTACGGGAGGTTGCGTTCAGTTGCATTCTAAGTACAAGTGTTTATTTAAATTACTGATATTATGCTACCATTTGAAAGCCTAATTACTAGGCTTTAATTATGTAAAACATTATATAGAGGTAAAATAAGTATTTTTTTAGTTATATCACTTTTTATGCGCACTTGAGACTTGAGTCGATTTACTTGCACGCGAGTGTAGTTAGGTGCATGGTACGTATCTGGCTATGTATGTGTAACGCGCCACTTACATCGTTTTCCCACGATTCAATTTATTACACAGCAGTCTGTTTGAAACTACAGAAATTGTAATACGTGTTCGGACTTTTATTGACGTTGTATTATTATAGACAATTTTAGACTTATAGACCTTAAAGTTATATGAATTTGCGGCCTTAAACTTTTGTGTATTTGAGTGTGCCAAACGTTGTAAAGAAACAATATAATAACAGTACAGCGACATTCTGACTTTTATTTAAATGCTCCATATAGTGAACCCTTAATCTGTATGATTAAATTAGGTACATGCATCAATATAATTGTCCCATCAACATTAAAAAACATTTAATACAAGCTGTCCCCCGCGGTTTCAATCACGTTTATGATTACTGCGCCGCGCCTGTGGCTCGTAGCGTGATTTTTATAGCCTATTTTACTACTGAATAAAGTAGCTTTCTAATCGTAAAAAGATTATCAAAATCGATTCAGTAGCTTCAGAGATAATCCATAATAAATAAACAATTATTTTCTCTTAATAATATTGATATCCTGATGTCATAAATGCGAATGAGAGTTTGCTTGTATATTACGCTTTCGTACCTTAACTACTCGACCGATTATCATGAAATTTCGCAAACACGTTATCAGTGGAACAGAACAGGACAAAGGGTACCTTTCATCCAGAAAAAAGTACTGCTACTCGTCTAACCTATATTAAACTTTAAGCAAGCGAAGCGGCGGGCAAAATCTATTAAAATATAAATATTATTGGCAAATAATTGACCTGACCTATCTTAAATAATATGATTGCTTGACTTCATTTAAATATTATTCTTGTTTGTGTGCAAGTTTTTATTATTAAAATTTAAATGTCAGACGTGGCGTAATTTGTTTCTTCTCTATTGGTCCATCCCCTCTCTTTACGAAAAGTAAAAAAAAAACATTTTTGTGTCATGTATATTACCTATATTATTAACTGACCCGCGCAACTTCGTTTGCGTCACATAAGAGAAATTTTCCAGTTTTTGCAAAAAATGTCATTCATGCTCCGCTCCTATTGATCGTAGTGTTATGTTACAGCCTATAGCCTTCCTCGATAAATAAGCTATCCAACAAAAAAGATTTTTCAATTCGGGCCAGTAGTTCCTGAGATTAGCGCGTTCAACCAAACAAACAAACTCTTCAGCTTTATAATATTAGTATAGATTTCAGAGTATTATATTTACTGTTGGCAAACACGATACAACAATAAAAATTCTTTTTGTTTCAGTGACGTCACCAAGTTTAACCAGTGTTATAAAGACCAGAGTATTTCCATGCAGGTAAGTTATACACTACTATTTAAGTTTAAAGATGTTTTGATTGTATTAACAGTCATATATAGGTTCAATTCCCGCACAAGTCAAACATTTGTGTGCATAAACATGGATCTTTGTCTTGGTCTTGGCGTTTCTATGTATAATATGTATGTATTTACATAAAAGAAAACATACATATATGTATGTTTATCCATTGTCTAGTACCCATAGTACAAGCTCTGCTTACTTTGGGCTAGATGGTGTTGTGTGTATGTGGTAGAATATTATTATTATTATTCTCTTTATTACTATTTTCTAATAATTACATTTTTAAATATAAATAAAAAATTACATATATATAATGAAAAACTGAAATGACTCACCGGTATTATAATAGAAAGTGAACTAATAAATTTATCTGGAAGAGAAGAACCCGCAACGCACCATCGGATTGCCCACCCCAAGTATTGCAATTGAAAAAGGTTGACAATACCGAACTCCTCTGGATAGGGACAGCCAAGTCGTGGGATTCGCTCGTACTTCAACTGGCAGTATTCCGCTTCGAACACAAAATATGCGTCGACACGTGTTTCGCCTCAGCGCGAGGCATATTCAGGACCATCTGGCAACGTCTCATTCGACCCAACGCCAAACGGTCTTGAAGATACCCCGCGCTTCGGTATTGTCACCTCTGACCTTTTTCTATTGCAATAGTTGGGGTGGGCAATTCGAGGGTGCGTGTCGGGTTACTCTCTTCCCAATAATTTTATTAGAATAGATTTCCGCCAAGTCACTCCTCATTGAAATTAAATGAAATGAAATTATTATTTATTTGCATGAAACATGGTAGTAAGTTGTTCAAATTGTACATGATAAAAAACGTTCATATATTTCGCTGACCCCATGGTGTTTGTACACCAAGGTACAAGTCAATCGGTCAAGTGGTTCCGGAGCTATGCCTGTCACTAACAAACTGTCACTAACAGACAGACACACAGACCCACATAGTGTTTTCATTAACCTCTTCCAAGAAGACTCAGAGGTTGATAAGATAAAGTAAATAAACCATCTATAATACATTTTTAATGTAGTCTCTATAGTGTATTAAAAGATTTTTAAATATAATGCCTAAATAATTGAAATGCATTTAAAATCTTAACGTATAACACTTTACGAGGATGTAATGATTGATTGACAAGAGTCTATCCTGGCACTCACATTTGGAACTACTCAAAAACAGAGTTAGAAAATTTATATGGGTATTTAAGACTGCGCCGAGCGTAATGTGCCAAAACAGGCGGTCACAGTTAAGTGAATAAAATCAACACTTTTTATTTAATACAAATATAAAATATACATTTACCATAACAATGAATGTGTTTACAATTACTCCGTGTATAAAACTATAAATAATTAATATTTTCACCTACAAAATAACGTAAATTTGCAAACAGTAGAAATCTATCCTATTTTACAGCTTAAACGAAACATAAATAGTAGTATCTCCCAGGCTCTTCAACCTCTACGTGGATGACCTGATAGTCGCACTCAGCAGCATACGTGTCGGATGCAGTGTTGATGGGGTTAGAATTAACAACATCAGCTATGCAGATGACATGGTGCTGCTGGGTCCGTCGGCGGGAGCAATCAGAGAGATGCTGAAAACGTGTGAGACCTACGCTGCCGCACATGGATTAAAATACAATGAAAAGAAATGTGAATGCATGGTCTTTGAGGTCAGTGGCAAAAGCCGTGGAGAGGGTCCCGAGTTGCGTATTAATGGGTTACCAATTAATAGGGTATCAACTTTTAAATACCTAGGGCATTGTCTTGCCGCTGACCTCAGGGACGATGTAGACATTGAGAGGGAGCGCAGGGCGCTAGCGGTCCGGAGTAATATGTTGTCCCGTAGATTTGCGCGGTGTACAGACCAAGTTAAAGTAACACTTTTTAAGGCTCACTGCCAAAGTTTGTACACGGGCAATCTATGGGTCAATTATACTAAAAGATCGCTGGATGCCCTGCGTGTCCAATATAACAATGCTTTCAGGATGTTGTTGAGGCTGCCTCGATACTGTAGCGCGTCGAATATGTTTGCGCAAGCCCGCACCGACGGCTTCTATGCAATTGTACGCAAAAAACTGCGTCGCTTCTGAGGAGAGTGAGGGGCAGTCGGAACAGCATCCTGAAAACTGTAGCCGAGAGCTTCGGCTCTCCGATTGTACAGCAGTTTGTTCGGAGGTTGATTGTTACTAACACTAGGCAATAAGTTATTTTTTGTATGTTACTAACACCATATGGATATTTGTGTGTCCGAAATAAAGAAATTCTATTCTATTCTATTCTATATTACAGTTTGTCCGTCCCAAATATTTAAGTTATTTATTGGTTGACAATAATATAATATAATATTCTATCACATACACACAACACCATCTAGCCCAAACTAAGCATAGCTTGTACTATGGGTACTAGACAATGGATAAACATACATATATACTTTTTTTTTTTGTAAATACATACATATTATACATAGAAACACCCAGACCAAGACAAACATCCATGTTCATGCACACAAATGTTTGACTTGTGCGGGAATCGAACCCGCGACCTCAGGCGTGGCAGTCGGTTACACTAACCACTACGCCACCGAGGCCGATACGAATAAAGATATATATTTATCAAAACTTCAAATTTTCCATTCAATTTTATTATGGCGGTCGCGCGCCGATTTAAATATGCGCCGCACGAACTTTGTCTATATCTGTCTTACGCTCGGCGCAGTCTTAAAACATTGCGTAATGTCTCAACGGAATTATTGAATAAAATGTATACTGCATTAGTTCAATCAGTACTCACATATTGTATACCTGTGTGGGGTGGATCAACTAGAAGTAAATTTATTGAGTTGGAGAGAGCCCAGGTCAGTCTTAACACGTTAAGGGCCGACAACGAGATTACACGTGATGTACATATTATTATTTTTCTTCACACGCCGATCACGAGTATACACGTGACGTAACTTTCATACTGTTTGTATTGAAAATCACGCGTTGCAACGTGATCGGCTGTTGTCGTGATTGAAGGAAAGTTCATTAGGAGCGCACACATAGATTTTTATTTCGCCAACTTCAACAAAAGGAAAGCCGTTCCGAGTGTGCAAAGTTTGTGCAGATATTGGCAAGGCCAGAACGGGAGTCAGGGGGAGGAAAGAGACCATGTTCCAACGTGAGATCTGCAAAGAACCTCTCTGTGTCCAGCCCTGTTTCAAAAAATACCATACCCAACGCGATTATACACTATAATTTGTATTTTTCTGAATATGTGTGTATATCGGCCTTTTTTTTTTGTAAAATAGTTGTAGTTGATAATTTTGTTAAAATAACATAAATACTGAATTGCTTTGTTTTATTTCATATATCACAAAAATATACATACTCGGTCGGCTTCGGTGGCGTAGTGGTTAGTGTAACCGACTGCCACGCCTGAGGTCGCGGGTTCGATTCCCGCACAAGTCAAACATTTGTGTGCATGAACATGTATGTTTGTCTTGGCCTGGGTGTTTCTATGTATAATATGTATATATTTACAAAAAAAAAGTAATTTGTATGTTTATCCATTGTCTAGTACCCATAGTACAAGCTCTGCTTAGTTTGGGCTAGACGGTGTTGTGTGTATGTGGTAGAATATTATTATTATAATTATAAATAAAAAATAGAGAAATAAATTATGACATATATGAACCTCAAAAATTGTGCAAAATTCGCTGGCGTACGGGGTCATACCGCAAATAAAACGCTGCGGCCCTTAACGTGTTAAAATTAATGTACTTTAAGCCGTATCGATTCTCTACCGATGAACTGGACAAACATTATAGCATTCTTTCCGTAAGGCAATTACATATTCTGCTCACTGTCTTAAAAGTACACTCAAAGCTTCATTTTGATCCCAACCTTCTAAAAAGAAATATCTGCAACATCGTGCCCACTAGAACGGTCAGTACATCCTTTGCAAGAAGACAATTCTTTTTTGTTATTTTGAGCAGATTCTTGTATAACAAGGTCACTAAACTTGTTAATATTTATCGAATCAAGAATGCAAAAAATCTATTACGAGATGGCTATTTGAATTGAATTATGACGAGATAGACTTAGATATATTAACAAGAGCAGCGATAGCTCAGTGGGGAGACCAACAGACTGCAATGCAGAGGGTCTCGGGTCCGAACCTACTTCGCGCACCTCTGACTTTCGGAAGTTATATGACTTTTCGAAATTATGTGCGTATTGATTGACAATTATCGCCTGCTCCGTGCCTCGGAGAGCACGTTAAGCCGTCGGTCCCGGCTGCCATGAACATCTATGGCAGTCGTTATTGGGAGAGTGTCGACACAAAAGATCCCACTGGGTCGAAGTGTCGCCGGTCTGCACTGACTGGCCCCACATAAGATACATACATACGCTTACGCGCACACATACCTTTTACCTACACAACTTCACACTCACACATTCACAAACACACAATCAGTAATACACTATTCGTTCTTATAGTGGTTCAGTAGTTACTATCTACCATTTAAATTTATAATAATTGTAAATGAATACAACATTGTGCTATTTAGATAGTGGATGCCTGGAGGGCCTGGAGATTTGTAATACAGTCTTCGGAGCGTAGTACAGACTCTAGCTCTCAACAATATTGTTTTTTAAGTAGTTAATCCATTGTATCTTGTTAGAGAAAAAAATCTATTATTATTAAGTTTCTCTTATCACAGGTACTTTCTAACAATTTTTTTATTTTTTCATTCATTGTCTAGATCTCTTAGTACAAGCTCTGCTTAGTTTGGGCTAGATGGTGTTGTGTGTATGTGGTAGAATATTATATTATATTAACAGAAAATGCAAATAACTTTTGTTGGCCCAACCCCGGATTCGAACCAAGTCCTCATGCACAGCAGTTGCATTCACTACCGCTGCGCCACGGAGGCAGTTCTGTTTCTATTACGAAATCTCAATAGCAGCCTGGAGTTAGGAAGTTGGCGTGTTAGGCACCTCCGTGCCTCGGAAAGCACGTAAAGCCGTTGGTCCTGCGCCTGATCTCTCTCCGGTCGTGTCGGATTACCGACCCATCGGATTATGAGAGTTAGGGAACAGAGAGTGCACTTGTGATAGCGCACACACTTGTGCACTATAATATCTCCTGCGCAAATGGCCAGTCTCCGTTAAGACTGGTCACCATGACCAAAATTCTGCTTTTAAGTTGCGAGTTCATATGTGTCTGGCATTCATCTTTACTTGATGTTACTTTTTTTTTTTGATTTTTTTTTTTGTCTTCTTGACTTGTTGGTGTAGCTTGTCTCTCCATATCTGTCTGTCTAGTGCTATTTCTTGCATTTCTCTGTATGACATGACACCTAACTTTTCCCCGATCTGACTAATGTAACTTATTCTTGGCCTTCCTCTTCCGCGCTTTCCTTCTACCGTTCCCTCAATAATGTTTTTAATAAAAGTTCATAAAAACATATGTACGGAGTCTGGCATTGTATGGGTGTGAGACGTGGACACCTACACAAAGGGATAGAGAAATTTTAGAAGCGTTCGAGACGAATGGAAAAGATTAGCTGGACAGAAATGGTTAGGAACGAGGACGTCTTGGTAAAGATCAATGAAACCAGAACGCTACTTAACTCTATTGCAGCTAGAACATATTATATTCGAAAATACCTGGCCCTTTGGGAGGCTTACACGGAGACATGGGTCCAACGTGAAGAGGCCCTTCGAGAGTTTTAATCAAAGGTGGGATGGAACACCTACAGCGGCACTAGCCACAGCAGGCATAGGACTATTACTACGCTATGGCTATGGGTATGGGTGTCTGGTGGAAAAACGGCGTCTGCCCTGAATACTCTAATAGCATCAATGCAATGGGCAGACGGTGACTCGCCAACTCACTAGATGGTCCCCCTGAATAGCCACTATATGCCTATAGTGGCATACACGCCAGCAGCAGAGAGCAACACCGGTGCGAGTGGCTAGGGGTGTCGAGCGGTGCGGCGCTGGTTTCACCATCACGGGTCTCGTCACAGCGGAGACCCGGAGCGGGTTTCCCCGTGATTATGCCCTAGAAAATGACACTTCCACCCCCAAGCATATAGCTCTAGCGGCCTCCCTCTGTTATTATTATTATTATTATGCCATAGATGGCTTAGTCGCAGAACACCACTGTCCACTTCGCAAAATGTCTATTCATCAGAATGTGTCTTTTGCAAAAATGTCCCCTTCGCCGTCACTTTTTGCAATTTCTTAGCAACAGTAATAAATCGGTCAAGTGCAAATCAATGCAAAAATGCAAGGATTTTTTAATAGAATAAATTGTTTAGGCTTTCTTTTCATAATATATAATAACATATATAATATATATTCTATCACATACACGCAACACCATCTAGCCCAAACTAAGCAGAGCTTATACTATGGGTACTAGACAATGGATAAACATACATATCGCACTCTTAATAAAACAGCGACTTAACTCGAAATTTGAAAGTAAGGCAATTTGAACTCTAATTGTAAATGTTAAATTCTAATTTTATATTTGTGTTAAATCTTTGCAATAGAGTTCAAATTTGTTTAATCCAAAATACTGAGATAAGTCTCTGTTTTATTAAGGGTGCGATATATACTTTTTTTTTTGTAAATACATACATATTATACATAGAAACACCCAGACCAAGACAAACATCCATGTTCATGCACACAAATGTTTGACTTGTGCGGGAATCGAACCCGCGACCTCAGGCGTGGCAGTCGGTTACACTAACCACTACGCCATCGAGTCGTCAAATGATTTATTGTTCTCTCTCTATATATCTATATTAATATTATAAAGCTGAAGAGTTTGTTTGTTTGAACGCGCTAATCTCAAGAACTACTGGTTCGAAATGTGCGTAGTAAAAGCAATACAAATGTAATTATATTCCATCTATAATATACTTTTACTTTAGTGTGTAGAGTGTGGTAAAACCATTTTTAAAATAAAGTTGATGTTTGCTTTTGGTTAAGAAATCTAAATAACAGTAGTACAGAAGATCTGATGAATGTAGTATCGTAATAATATAATTCGTACATGTAAATATTCACACAGCACTTAAAGTTATAATATGTTGTATACTGTGCAATACATTTCATACATGTGACACACACACACACGCACACTCGCACACTCGCACACTCGCACACTCGCACACTCGCACACTCGCACACTCGCACACTCGCACACTCGCACACTCGCACACACACACATACACTCACACACACTCACACACACTCACACACACTCACACACTCACACTCACTCTCACACTCACAAATACACACACTCAGATTCATACACACGCTTGCTGTTATATATAATATACTGTTTACCTTTCAGTTTCTTTTTATTATTACCTGTCAAGATTTAATATTTTTTTTGTAATTTGGAGAGCGGTGGCTTCTAACACAAGTATTTTTGTTACTCAAAAGGAGCACCACAAAAATTTGTGTATTCCACAAATGGTTCTTCCGAGTCTGGATGTTCTTTGTGTCCGTTGTTTGAATGTTTTTTAAGACCCCCGTGATACAGGAATTAAAACTAATGCAGAAGTTGGCTTTTTAGAGTTAAAAAAATCTCTTATACAACAGCTTTGTCCGTCCGTCTGTTATACAACTTTCAACTCAAGAACCGTAAGAGGTAGAGACTAGCAGTCAACGCCATTCGACTCAGCATAGTCGATATACCTCCGAAATGACTATGACCTTTGACGTCTGAGTTCAAGGTCACGTGGTATCACGTGATCGTTGCATATTAGTTGAACCATTTTTCGAACTCCAAGATTTACGGAAATACATTGCCGATTCTCAATTGTTAAAAATAAAATCCTAATTAAATCCTTTAATACTGTAGTTGCGTATGTTTCATTTTGTACATTATTTTACATACTTACAAAAAAAATATAACTTATTCTATAAAAGACAACTCCTGCACTAGGAAATAATCCCTGTGTCGGGGAGGAATTTACAAACATTCAAAGAACGGAGAAAAAGACACCTAGTCTCGGAACAATTATTAACGAGTCACACAAATTTTTGTCCCGTGTGCTCCGCGGGGGCGAGCGTAGGGGTTATGTCGGACTCGCCGGGGTAAAAGAAAGATGGTAAAGATGTTAAAGTACCTCCCGGAATACCGACTAAACCTACCACGGTGTTCCTCGACAAAACCACTATCGACGGGTCCGCGCGAATCACTTACACATGCGGTCGCGACCCCGCCGAGGTTTCGGCCCGCCGTATGAAACGGCAGGCCACTACACGAATAGATCTACCCAAAGGCACTTCTGACACTCCCTACGGTCCCCCCTAGAGGGGAGACGGACTCGACACAGAGGCGTGCGTGGGAACACGCACGCCGCCTCTCGGACCTGGTGCTGAACGGATGGCGGGCAGGCCTACAAAACCCGCCACCCCCAGGTAAAACCTCAGGGTGGGAGGATCGAACCCATAACAAAACAGAGCAAGTAGCAATTAATAAAAAACTTTTTGTTCAAACCTTATTAAAATTTGTTGTAAAATAAGGAAATAATTAATATTTTAAATGTGGATACAAGAAAGGATGTAGTGATGATATCTCGCTATCTCCCTCAGACAGCTGCATTCAAATAGCGATCTTCTTCTTTTCGTGTGCTTAGTGGCCAATCTGTTGTCAAGAGTTGTTCAAGCCGCCCATAGGCCTCTGACACGGCTTAACGAGACAGACATTTTACGTGCCCTCCGAAGCACGGAGACGCTCAGATGAAATACCACTAAGCGGTCACCCATCTATAGACTGACCGCACCCAACGTTGCTTAACCTCGCTAATCGTTTACCGATCAGTGAGTGCGACTGGCTATGAGCGCCTCAAATAGCGATGACGTCACAGGTTGTATCGTGAATCCTTTTCTCTCGGTTGGCAATTAATTTCCTCTACTACCAGATTTGAAACGCTTGTATCTTATTTATTATAGAGACGTTTTCAAAAATTCTTGGTTAATGTTTACGTTTCGTTAAAGTGACTTTTCGAATTGAGTAATACAACAACATGAGTCATAATATTGTCTTCTGTTTACGCGAATGTTATTCATTGAAATTAAAAATCTCCCTGTGACCATGGCTGCTGAAAAGCAACCGAAACGTCGGGGAAAGTGTAAACTTAAATATAAATAGCTTTAATAGTTTTAATAAATTTATTAGTTTAAAAATTAGTAAAGTTCAATAGTATCTAGTAGTAGTGTGACAGTTTCAAAATTTTGTAATAAAGTGTAAAATAAATAACGCGATAAATCCGTATATAGTAGTTTAATTACAATGAATATGAGTAATTGTAAAATTTGACCACCTGTCAAAGTAGGATATGGTAAATGGATCCTATTGAGTGTAAATTTTTTTTTTCTTTTATAGTCAGTAGTATATGGTATGATAGCTGCTGCTGCTGCTGAGTTGTAAAATACTGAAATTATATTTAATTAGCGATTTAAAAGAGTGGCTGTGAGTTTCTTGCAGGTTTCTTCTCATAGGCTCAACCCTTTGCCTGAACCTAGCAACTGACCTAAATGTAGCTTCAGTAACTTAGTAAACTCACTAACCTATATATATTGACGTTCATAAGTGTTACTTTGTGACCTAAATGAATAAATGATTTTTGACTTTGACTAAATATCTAACGTATAACCCATGTGTATTCAAATAAATGATAATTTTCCAGGTCCAGTTTCACTCTCGACAGTTCGGAAGTGTTCCGATGTCATAATGGAACTGATTGCATTAGTTTTAAACATATGTGTGACGGAGTCACTGACTGCGCCGACGGAAGTGATGAGGACTTTTGCGCCCGAACCAACGAAGGGTAAGATATTAATCACAATATATACCAGGTGACTGGTTAAACATTGTACGTACAATTTATGACATGATAATTTATGGTCAGACGTAAAGTATAAAAAAAAACTGTGTAACCTGCAAAGAAAACCTTTATGAAAATTTGTATGAAATATCCATAAAATGTGGACACTGCGTGGGTCGTACACAGCTGTGCGCGCCGCGCTACCGAGGCTAATGACTTTTGATAAGAAAATCACGGTCGGGGTGCAAATTCGGGAGAGGGTGGGGTGCGGTAGCGGGGATCGGGGGCGGCGGTTTTGGTTACTGTACTGAGTCGTTTCGTGGAATAACGGGCATTACCAAGTTCGCACGGCCGATGCTCATCGTATGTAACACAGCTGTGGTATATGCGAAGAGTGTCAACACATTAAGTTTTTATTGGATAACTAGGTCCAATTTTAAGTACCTATTTTTTTAGATATTCGGTTCAGAATCGAGTACTGAATACCTTCCTTTAATATGTCCAGTCTTTTACTAATCAATACTGGGTGTAAGGGACGGTGTACCGAAAACTGAAATAATAGATTCAAACCATTATTCTGAGTAAAAATACGCTGGAATTTTCTTCAGGAAAAATCATTTTAGCTGCAATTTTTCGTTTTGTTTACTGGGAATCATAACATAATGCATAAACCATCCATTTTATTAAATAATAATCAAAAAATACCACATTTTACTAAAATACAGCAATGTTAATTACATTGCTGTATTTTAATAAGATGTGGTATTCTTTGTGATTTAAACAAATTAGCTGTGTTTGTCCCGGCTGCCGTGAACGTCTATGGCAGTCGTTATTGGGAAAGTCAGTACCTTCTAATATCCTGACACTGATCTAGCCTTAGGGTATCGTTAGCCTTCGGGTTGCGGAGGTCAGGTGGCAGCCGCTCCGTGTAAAAACTGATATCCAGTCAAATCCGGTTAGACTAGAAAAGCCGACCCCAAGTGACTTGGGAATAATAAAGGCTAGGGAGATGAAGAGCTGTTTTTATGCGCACGGAGCGCAGAGGATATTCCCGCCAGTGCGATCCGTGCGCTGTATTGGTAGCAATCCATTATGTACCGGGTAATAATGTTTATCAATATAAAATCTTAATCTTGTGTTTTTATGATAAATAGAAGTTTGCGTCGAGATAAGTATCTATAGAAAGAAGTCTTGCTAGTTTTTGGTACGCTGTCCCTTACACCCAGTATATCTATATACAGGTGTCCGGTAATTAATGGATGACCTTGAAATGTCTTATAGTAGAACTGATGGCCGTTCAGAAAAAATATGAAACCTAACAAACGACCGTTCGCATGTAAAATACAAAGTCAGCGTTAGCAACTATATTGCGACTAAATCGCTGCAAGATATCGACAATAAAACGAATTTATTGAAATTAAACTGCTATATACGGATTTTATCGCGTTGTTTATTTGACACTTCATTACAAAATTTTGAAAATTGTTACACAACTACTACTATTAAACTTTACAAATTTTTAAGCTAATCAAATTATTATTAAAACTATTTAGATTTAATTTATTTTTACACTTTCCCCGACGTTTCGGTTGCTTTTCAGCAGCCATGGTCACGGGGTGACTAAGATGGTAGTTGTCTCAATGTTCCAGTGTAGTTATTTCAAAGTACCCGAACATAATTTAATCATTTGTGTTTCTATTTACGCAGAATAAGCTCAAAGTATCATGAAGTCTAGCTGTGGTTTGCTTCTTCTTGGGTTTGACTATTTGTATTACTGGATCCCAAGCTAGTGGTACATTCCAACCATCTTCTCTATTAAAATTAGGATGTTTTTTGATTTCAATAGCCTCGCGAAGCATCCTTGGTAGAAATCGGTGTTCTTTAGCGATAATCTGTGGTTTGTCAAATCTCAGGTAGTGGTTGGTCCCCTGTTGCACATGTTCACACACAGCAGACTTCAACGAGCGTTGGTGTTTTACATCAGCTATGTGTTCTTTTATGCGGGTGCCTATGTTTCTCTTGGTTTGACCAATGTATGAGAGTCCGCAGTCACAATCTATTTTATAGACCCCTGCATCTTGTAAAGGTAGTTGGCACTTGACGGATGGTAAAAATTGACTTATCTTCGTTGGCGGCTTGAAGTATGTGTTGATTGAAGCTCGCTTCAAGATGTAGCCAATCTTGTCAGTGACACCCCTTACATAAATCCGTATATAGCAGTTTAATTTCAATGAATAATATTCGCGTAAATAGAAGACAATATTAAATAAAACGAATCTTGTAATACATGTTTTGTTCAAGATGCGATTAAAAATATCATTCTGTTTTTTAATAATGGTAAAATATTAACGACTATATCGCACTAAACCGCTCTAAAATCACCAGTATTTACTCTTAAATATGGTAGTTATCTATATATAGCGATAGCCTCCTGGGAGACCGTTGAACTGCCACGCAGAGGGCTCGAGCTCGATACCAACCTCTGACCTTTTGAAGTTATGTGCGTATTAAAATAGTTAATTATAGCTTGCTTTAACGGTAAACGAAATCATAGTGAGGAAATCTGCATAACTGAGAGTTTCTTTATAATGTTCTTGAAGATATGTGAAGTCTGCCAACCTGCACTGGTGGGTTGGCAGACTTCACATAGCAATCCAAAGGACTTCCACTAGGCTATCGCTCTCTCAAATTATCATCATACTCCTTAACCTATCGAGTCGCAGCGGTACACCGGTGGCTATACACAATAGGTGTTCAAGTATGTCTGGCATTTCATCAATGGTCAGGTTAATAATTTTCATCCATCTAATACTTAAGCGCTTGTCAGTGTAGCAATTTCCATCATTCTTGGTCCGATGCCAAATCCTTCAGTTTTCAATATGTACCTACATTTGCTTTTTTCTTCAGTTGATCTGTATACTTTTTTCTTGGTCTTCTTCTCTTTCCCTTTGCCTTTATTTTTTCTATAATATTGATAATATTGTCATGTATTAGAATTTGTCTGTTTTAGAAATAGAAATAGTAATCTTTATTCATATTTCAAAGTTTCAAAGGTTCGAACAAATCTCGCCCTCAGTGGACATGCGAAAATTTATATACCTAATACTTTTACAAAATTACATAATTATTTACTATAATTATTTCTACACATTACAAAGCTTGAAATTAATTACTAGCTGACCCGTGCAACTTCGTCTGCTTCGCATAAGAGATTTTTCTCCGTTTTTGCAAACATTTTGATTGATGCTCCGCTCCTATTGGTCGTAGCGTAATGATGTACAGCCTAAATGAATTTTCAATTCAAACCAGTAGTTCCTGAGATTAGCGCGTCCAGCCAAACAATTAAAGAAACGAACCCTTTGGCTTTAAAATATTAGTATAGATTTTCTTTTATAGCTAGTAAATTCTTTAATATTGTAAAAACTATTTTCTATTAGCCATGACCGAAGTCTACTTTTAAATTTCTGTAAAGGGAGTTCTCTTATCTCTCTGGGTATGTGGTTGTAAATTGTGATAATCATCATTCAGCTATTTTTCATTTACTTTTCTAATAATTTAACCGACTATCTAGTCTATACTAATATTATAAAGCTGAAGAATTTGTTTGTTTGGTTGAACGCGTTAATCTCAGAAACTACCGGTGCCAATTGAAAATTATTTTAGTGTTGTATAGCTCATTTATCGAGGAAGGTTATAGGCTATATAACATCACACTGCGACCAATAGGAGCGGAGCATAAACGAAAAATGTTACTAAAACAGTGAGAATTTTCTTTTGTGAAGCAGACGTGGTTGCGCGGGTCAGCTAGTTTCTTTATAAAACAAACAATAAAAGAACATAGGTGTTACAGAATCACGAATTTATTTTCGAAGAGGCAGGCAAGGGTATATCAAATTTAAACGTCATCAGCTATCTAATAATAATAATCTTCTCTCTTAGCCTTTATTATTCCCAAGTCACTTGGGTTCGGCTTTTCTGGTCTAACCGGATTTGACTGGATATCAGTTTTTACACGGAGCGGCTGCCACCTGACCTCCGCAACCCGAAGGCTAACGATACCCTAAGGCTAGACCAGTGTCAGGATATTAGAGGGTACTGACTTTCCCAATAACGACTGCCATAGATGTTCATGGCAGCCGGGACCGACGGCTTAACGTGCTCTCCGAGGCACGAAGCAGGTGATAATTGTCAATCAATACGCACATAATTTCGAAAAGTCATATAGATAACTTCCGAAAGTCAGAGGCGCGCGACGTGGGTTCGAACCCGAGACCCTCTGGATTGCAGTCTGTTGGTCTCCCCACTGAGCTATCGCTGCTCATTATCTAATAATAATAATAATTCTAAATAATTAAATCGAGGAAGGCTGTAGGCTATATAACATCGAGCTACGACCTATAGGAGCGGAGCATCAATGAAAAATGTTGCAAAAACGGGGGCAATTCTCTTATGTGACGCAGACGAAATTGCACGGTTCAGGCAGTTTATAACAATTTAATCAACATGATTTTATTTTCAGTAACTACCTTCAGTCAGAGAACCAAACTTTGAGCAGAAGCAAAAGGGGATACAGTTGCGGGTAAGATAACACATATCTACATACATACAATGACTCATGTTCATGTGAAAGGGTGGATAGTGACTGAAGTGTCAGTTTGTAATGTCAAAATAACAGCATTTTACTAAATGCATGTGAAAGTATATACAGTACCTATATGAAAAGTACTTTTTAAATTTTCTGTTTGTTCCGGCTAATCTCTGAAACGGCAGCAGTAATTTCGACGGGACTCACTGGCCGACAGCTGAAGTTATATGGCGTAACTTAAGTTACTTTTATTTAAGAAAATAATTAGGGTACCGCGGATGAAAATTAAAACATTTTTGTTAAATTCCACGCGCACAAGTCGCGGAACAGCTTTAAAATAATATCTTTTAGGTGTCGATTCGCACACATCGATATAACTTGAGAGCAAAACGACTCGGCAAAAAAAGGTGAGCATTATTTTAAAAAGTGTGAAACAATCAATAATCTGTTTTGAGCCGAGGTGACTTTTGTGCCCATTCTTAAAGAAAAAATATATTTAAAAATGTGTCAATTCGCTCAGTTCTTGCGATACGACTTAGCCCTCAGAACAACCATTTGTGAATCACACAATTTCGTTAAATTATTTCAAATCATTGATTATTTATTTTTTATTTTAGGCAAAACCAAATGAAATGTCCTGACGGATCCTGTGTGCCACTCAGTGGCAAATGTGGGTAAGTAGGTCTTGGTGGAACTGTTCATATAATATGATGTCATCAATTAACTTTATAGAAGAACAACAGCATAAGAAGCAGTCAACTTAGACCACGCAAAGTCCAGTTATTAGCTGTGCCTTATGCACGTGCAGCAGCGCATGCCCATTCACCGCTTGTTCGAACATTAACCTTGTTAAATATGCTTCTGACATCAGAATCGTAGTGTGATTGATTGTGTGCAGTGTTTTCGTTGAAGAACATTCTAGGCACCACATGTCACGTGTGACAACTTTACGAACAATTGAAGGTATAGGTGCCTAAGCTGGCGCCGCGTGTGCACTTTTATCCAAAGTAGTAAGAGGACGAGGCACCTGCAACATACCTAGACGCAAATTATATCATGTGACAATTTTATTTTTATTTAGCTTCGTTTATTCCTTACATGTAATGTTAGTGTAGGTATACCTATTATAGTGGCCTCCTCTTGCAGTAAAAGCCTACTCCATACCACTCCAGCAGATTTTGTCTAGCGCCAGTCTTAGCCACAGAGTGCCCGCTACTTCAGTAATATCGTCGCTCCATCTTTTTGAAGTCCTGCCTCGTCTCTTTTTCTTATAAAGTGTGTACTAGTTTGTTATCCTTTGCGAACATCTGCTGTCTGTTACTCTCTGAACATGACCAGCCCATTTGTGGGGGACTTTACAAACATTCAAACAACATCCAGACAGATCAATCATTTGCGGCTCACACATTTTTTGTCCTGTGTGGGATTCGGACACTCGGCGCAGTGGCTGTGGTGAGGGGACAACTTAAACCAATACGACAAACGTGCAGTCTTTGTTGATAAATAATTAAGTTTATTCAAATGTTTTCAGAGCCAAACCTCCGGATAAAACTTGTGTTCTACCACAATATCCTATCCATGGAACATACGAAGTGCAAGACGACCCAGACGCTGGCCCCGGCGATTACTTGAAGTTCGTAGCGTTGACTATGCGTTGTTACTCAGGGTTTGGCGTGATGGAATCTGACGGTACCGTGAATATCAGCGCTACCCACGAAATCCTCTGCATCAATGGGAAATGGTCGCCGCAAACGATGCCTCAATGTGTTCGTGAGTAATAATTGTGGAATATTGAAATTAGAAGGTTGCGTGTTCAGATCACGTCGGAGTCACCACTGTGGAGGAACGTGGTCTCATGTCCCTCCAACACAAAGGGAGGATCCTCCGAACAGGCTGGGTGATCGTGCCTGGCGGGCCGCGGGGCGAGTATTGATGTTGGGGACTTCTATATATACTTAGTCACAGTGTAAACACCACTTGTGTCAATCAGCATTGTATGGAAAACGTCATTTTAAGCGTTTATTGTATCCAGCGCGATCTGTTGGACGCAGTCATGTAACTTCTTCGTCTGTGCGGAGTCACCACACCTTAAGAGGAAACACAAGGGCCGTTTTTTCATATAAACGTAGTCCCCTGTTTCCTCCCTGGATAATGCCAGTAAAGCAATAATTTTCCAAAAAATTTATGGACTCTATAGGCATGTCCCTATGTTTTCCTTTTTTTTAATAAATTAATTATTAAAAGAGTCATGACCGTTCAAAAACTTAAAAAATTTGCCAGATTTTCCGCTGTGTTCAAATATCCAGAAAACAAATTAGACTAGGTTATATAAAAAAAGGAAAACATAGAAACACTGCCAAAGCCTTTCTTTAATTTTTAATGGAAATAGTAGTTAAATCGGTCAAGTTTTGGAGAAGGAATCAGGGGACTACAAAACGTTGATTTTGTGTACTTTTAATAGGTATTTTCGGTCCAAGGTGCAGTTGTCTCTATCATGCTCTGCTGGCACTACGCGACAGCAATACATTTTACAAAAACCTATTTTTCAATTCCTTCACCCTTAGTGTTTCCTCTTAATTTATTATATTACTAAAAAATTTTATGTCTATCTACAACATTAACATGCTGACACACGAAATTGTGTCCCAATATATTCAAATGTTATTATTTATTTTGGCCACTTTTATTCTTCATCATCGCTGCCAATTGTTAGTGTGCACGGAAGGCTAGCAGCATTGCGATTCCACGTAGTATGATCCTTTGAGCCAAGAAAAGATCAGCTGGCTGATCACGCGAAATGTCAATCATACGCTTGGATCCGTTGAACGTTTGCACCTCAAACGGCGCCAATACATAATTACCGACTGCAGCATTTGCGCCGTTTAAGGGCTTCCACGGTTCCAGCAGTAGCGCCGGCACACCCCGCTGTTCTTGGAAGATATGATAGCGCAAGGTTGTCAACACACGTTGAGTCCTACACCCCGTGCCTCGGAAAGCACGTAAAGCCTTTGGTCCTGCGTCTTATCTCTCTCCGGTCGTATCGGGTTGCCGTCCCATCGGTTCATAAGGTGAGAGAACAGAGAGTACACTTGTATTTGCGGACATACTTGTGCACTATAATGTCGCCTGCGCAAATGGCCAGTCTCATAAAGATTGGCCGCCGTGACCAAAATTCGATCTATAGGGCGTTATATAATAGTCGAATTTTGAGCACTGGACGACCACAAGTAATAAAAATCATCATTTCTAGGTCTATGCACGCTTCACGAAGACCCAAGCGTGCGATATATGTGTCGCCCGCCTGGTTTGCGTGCATTTCAACCCTGCCAACTCCATGTACCACACGGCACGAAGGTCGATCCCCAGTGCAATATTCCCGTGTATTACTCCCACAACAGTCTCCTGTTCATGAACTGTCGACATGGAACCTGGGACTACATTGCTAAGTGTGAACCAGGTAAGTCAAACATTGTTACTTTTAACTCCCACACTAGGAATAATTCCTGTTCTACGGGAGACTTTACTAAGATTCAAACAAAGGACTTCCATCAGAGGAATTACAATCAAATTTTCACACTCGGCATAATGGCAGTGACAAGGTGACCTCTTGAACTACTACGCTATCCGTGGAATATTACTCCCGTTTAAGCTATAGTAATATGCCTACAGCGGGAGCAGTCTGTGATACGGGAGTGAGCCTGTGTCACGATCATTTTACTGGCGTCGAATCAATGGACACAAAGACTACTACAATCGGCACAACTACTTTTAAATCAAGCCTGTTCTACCGCCGTAAACCCAATCTTCCCCTTGGTCTTCTTACACTTACTCCCTTTATCTCGTCACCTCCACGCAGACGACGGTAACTGCTTACCATCGCGCTTCGGGAGATGTACAAAACGTGTCACACATCCGCCCAGAATGCCCAATATTTGCCTCAAGGAAATATAACACAGAGCAAACCCTTCAAACAGAAGTCCACTTAAATGAATTCAGTAGCCAAATCACAGATAAAATGACCAGACTGCTATTCATAAAATACTGCACACAAATTGGGAAAAACTAACCATCTGAATAAATAAATAGATGTAAGAAAGACTAATAGTCCAAGATCCCAGGACATCGCCATCGCCAATCGCAAGACATTACTTATTTTCTCAGAAATAAAATGTATGGGATAAAGTAGTACTAGTACCTACTTTGAGATAGCAGAAGCAGCGATAGCTCAGTGGGGAGACCAACAGACTGCAATGCAGAGGGTCTCGGGTTCGAACCCACGTCGCGCACCTTTGACTTTCGGAAGTTATATGACTTTTCGAAATTATGTGCGTATTGATTGACAATTATCGCCTGCTCCGTGCCTCGGAGAGCACGTTAAGCCGTCGGTCCCGGCTGCCATGAACATCTATGGCAGTCGTTATTGGGAGAGTGTCGACACAAAAGATCCCACTGGGTCGAAGTGTCGCCGGTCTGCACTGACTGGCTCCCACATAAGATACATATATACATCTACTTTGAGTGTATGCATACTGGCCCTGGCCCGCCAGCCATTTCTCCGTTACCAGGTGCCAAAGGCAGGTAAAAATAAAGCTCACTTTTCTTAAATTCCCAGTGTCTACCTTTAAAAATAATACTAAGATGAAGTCTTGTTTCTCCAGATTGTGGTCGAGTTACCCCGGACGGGGTAGGGCTAATAAGCAACGGCACAAGAGCCTTACGTGGGGAGCTGCCATGGCATGCCGGCATCTATAAGAAAGCCAGCTCCTACAGTCAGATCTGCGGTGGAACCCTCGTCACAAACAATGTGGTAATATCTGGTAAGTTGATTCAGAAGTGTCAACTTCGATGCAAAAAAACATGATTGCCATACAAACTTTGACCTCAAATATCTCCGAAACGGTTAGAGATAGGCGGGGTGTGTTCGAACAAATGTCATAGAGGTCGACGAGATCTTTCCAGAAAAGGTCGTTTTCAAGGTCACTGATGACCAATGTCGTTAACATCTCTGATCATTTCTTCCAGCTGCACATTGCTTCTGGAGTGACGCGTCCGAAAAACTCCCTCCGTCACTGTACGCAGTCGCAGTGGGCAAGATCCACCGACTATGGAAAAGTGCAAATGATACGGAATCTCAGGAATCTGATGTAAGTAGGGTCTAGATATGGAACAGCTTTGACTGAACGGATGGCGTAGCGGTTTAAGTGTTCACCTCGTCACTGCCACCACGCCAACTGTTGTGGGTTCGATCTCCACACGGGACAAAAATTTATGTGATCCACAAGTAGTTGTTCCGAGTCTGGGTGATCTTTGTGTCCGTTGCTTGAATCTTTGTAAAGCCCCCGTGATACAGGAATTACGCCTAATGCGGGAGTAGTATCTTTTCAAAAAAAAGAAAAAAATTGTTGTCTTACTTTTTATTGGCTAAGATTATTGTAAATGCAACCGGTTTTAGGCTAATAGCATGTTGATTGTTGTTCCTAAAATTGCTGAAAAAAGCTGTTAAGTAGCCTTGTGTAATAATGTATTAAGATATATGAAAACATTATTTTGGTTAAATAAATATGGTACATATTGTTATTACATATTTAAATAAATAAATCAAAAGTATGATTCACTACTCTATTGTAATTCTTCCAGGTCAAAGATATAATGATTCCGGAGAGGTTCCAAGGTATTGGAGTTACCCTCCAAGCAGACGTGGCCGTCGTGGTTCTAGTTACTCCCTTCGTGTACAAGGCGCATGTCAAACCTTGCTGCCTCAGTTTCGACAAGAATTTCGACAAAATGCAACTGAAAAACGACAAGAAAGGAAAGGTAGAGTCATCTTTAATCTCTTCTCTGTCTCTGTGTGTTCTATAAAATAATTTTTCTACGATATAGGTTTCTAACTAATATAAAAAACTAGATTTTGCTTGCGGCTTCGCTTCCGTATACGTAAATAAGGTTAGGTTAACAGCAGTATTTTTATATGGATGAAAGATCCTCCGTGTCTTTTTCAATTCCCCTGACAACGTGTACGCCAAATTTCATGTTGTTCGGTCAAGTAGTTAAGGCGTGAGAGCGTAACAAACAAACTCACATTCGAATTTATAATATAAGTTAGCATGAGTATTTTTTACGCTTTGACGCCTTAACTACTAGACCGATCATCATAAAACTTCGCGTACCTATTGTCAGTGATACAGAAAAGGACATAGAGTACGATTCATCCAAAGAAAACGTACTAGAGGGATAAAAATGTACTAACAAAACATGTGTCGTCCGCGGAAGCGACGGAAAACCACCTATTGCGGCCAAAAACTCTCGTCCAATACTTTATGCAGATAACATTCAGGTACGCGCATGACGAACGCTAAGCCTTTTGACCACAGTCATGTATAGATGACAAAGCAAGTTGTGTCCAGCACGCCACGGTCACGACTACATGATAATATAATTTTTTTTTTTCTATCACATACACACCACACCATCTAGCCCAAACTAAGCAGAGCTTGTACTAAGGGTACTAGACAATGGATAGACATACATATATATATATATTTTTTTTTTTTTTGTAAATACATACATATTATACATATAAACACCCAGACCAGAACAAACATCCATGTTCATGCACACAAATGTTTGACTTGTGCGGGAATCGAACCCGCGACCTCAGGCGTGGCAGTCGGTTACACTAACCACTACGCCATTGAGGTCGTCAAATCAAAAGTCAAATGATAGACTTTTAAACGCTAATTATCTTATAAAAAAGTATTGCTTTTCGTATTGGTTTTGTTTAATTATGTAGCTAGACTCATCCCAATTTATATTATGTGAACTGCTTACTATTTATATATTTATACATCCATATTAGCATAAGATCACAAAAACTATGTAGGTACTAAAGTATGAAATCGGAGTTTGGCGCCGATAGCACGTTTATTCTTTTTTGACGTTGCGGCGCGACTCTTGGAACCGCACTTTCGGGACTACTATATGCTTTTTTCTAATTGTATGCTTGCAGGTGGCCGGCTGGGGACTCACAGCAGGCCAAGGGCCTCCAGCCGAACTCTTGGCTGTCGTTGAGATGCCGTACATCGAGTATAAGCAATGTGTGAAGACTGTTCCTCGATCGTTTAAACAGTTTATCACGTTAGACAAGTTCTGTGCGGGCCATACCGATGGTAAGTTTTCAACTACTCTCTCATCTACAAGTTCAAAATAAATTTATTCAGATTAGGTTACAAGGTAACACTTATGAATGTCAAAGTTACACTAATTTGTCTGCGAATTTACATTTACTGCCACGTTCAGCAAAGCAAGGGTGTAGGGCTCATGAGAAGAACGGGCAAGAAACTCATGGTCACTCTTTTTAATCGCCATGTTTTTGTTTACAAATCATAAGAGCTGTAAGGCGCTGCAACCATTTCTCTATGAACTATTAATGAACATACTCAAGCATTTAATAAAATTTGATGGTAGCCTCTAAAGCAGCAGTATGGTAAATAGGAGCATCCACTTACATGTACATTAATAATCAAGGCAAGGCATGATTGTAGTCCGTAGTTTAATCTAACTGTTTAAATAAAAATGTAGTAAGTTAATCATCGAATTCCACGATACCAAGGTCGACCAGTCACCAGAAGTAGCCCGTTCACGAGTAAGACGCATGGGCCAGTTAAAATGACAGTTAATTTCTTCAATCACGAATTATACCAATAGACTGGAAAATGATTTTATTGATGCCAGATAGATCATAATTCATACAAATTCTTAACATATAGGACGATAAGTGGATGTATACAATATTCAATAAAACGTCTAAACGTCTAAATTGCTTTTCATTTTGTCAGTATTTTTAATTATTGCACTCTTTAATATTTTCTTACTTTTGTTTATGTAATGAAATTATATATTACTTATATACAGTTGGCTTGACGCCCGTACGTAATGATGGTCGCCATTGAAAATCAGCGTTGCGGTAATACGTCAGTATTATTGCAACATCAAAGCTGAATGGAGACCATTTGTTGCCACAATGTCACAATATTTGTTTGCAAACTATTAATTTGGTTGTCTTTTAAATTGTTTTGTAGATGTTTTATAAAAAAAATATTAAGTTAGTCTTTGTGGTAATAAAAAATGTTTTCTTTCTTTCTTTCTAAACTAGGCCGAGCCCTGTCTCAGATGTTAGTTTCGTTTCGTTAGATTATAGAATAAACATACATTTGTTTTATTAATATTATAACTGAAGGTACAGAGTAAAAATGAGGGTAAACTATATCTATACTAATATTATAAAACTGAAGAATTTGTTTGTTTGGTTCAACGCGGTAATCTCAAGAACTATTTGTCCAAATCGAAAAATTATTTTAGTGTTAGATAGCCCATTTATCAACGAAGGCTATAGGCTTTAGGCTCAGGCTATAGGCCTATATAACATCACGGTACAACCAATAGAAGTGGAGTATCAATGGAAAATATTGCAGAAATGGAAAAAATCTCTTATGTGAAGCAGACGAAGTTGCGCGGGTCAGCTAATAGGTAATATAAAGCAAAGTAGGTAGGTATGTATGTATCTTATGTGGGGGCCAGTCAGTGCAGACCGGCGACACTTTGACCCAGTGGGATCTTTTGTGTCGACACTCTACCAATAACGACTGCCATAGATGTTCATGGCAGCCGGGACCGACGGCTTAACGTGCTCTCCGAGGCATGGAGCAGGCGATAATTGTCAATCAATACGCACACAATTTCGAAAAATGATTTAACTTCCGAAATTCGGAGGTGCGCGACGTGGGTTCGAACCCGAGACCCTCTGCATTGCAGTCTGTTGGTCTCCCCACTGAGCTATCGCTGCTCTAGGTGGGTAACTCATACTTGGAGTATGCTTACAAATAAAATTAAGGAATGAAGTACATTGACTAATCAAATACCGCCCTCCTTGACCAGTATTATTTACTCAGCACATTTATGGCCAGCCCCACAAGTAACAAGTGAAAGTTATCCGAAAGATAAATCGCATGCTGTCTCACTCATGTTAGGTTAAAGAAGAAAGATGGCGAGACATTTATCTTATAGATATTATTATAAATTGTCACCTCTGGGTTGGCTCTGCAAAATATCAGCTGGAGACTTTGGATTCAATTGAGCAGAAGGCCAGGACTCCAAAGCTTCGTCGTAGGGTTGCCAGTCTCTCGGTTCTATCGGATACATTTTGGAGAGTGTGCAGAGGAACTGCATAATTTGATTCCTCCTTCCCCATTCTACCATAAACGACCAGAAAAACAGACCAGTGACATAGGTACATGGTGGATATATCACAATTACGCACGAAGCGCTTGGCTTCCACTTTTTAAAATTATACGAAATATGCCTCCCTTTTGTGGGATCAAACTTAGTAAAAATATAGAAAAACGGCTGACGTCCACAAATTTCATGTTTCGTTCGCTACTGATGCTGACAGATTCATGTCAGCATTGCTTAATTTGGCATATAGTTTCTACTCCGCAAGATGATCTCCAGCCACCTCGAGGTTTGACCTCGGAGTGGTGGGCTTCGTGGGCCTACCCGCCCCGATCAGCACCAGGTCCGAGAGGCGGCGTGCGTGATCCCACGCGCGCCCTTGTATCTTGCATGTCTGAGAATTCTCCATAATGTTCTTGAAGATATGTGAAGTCTAAGTGTTTTTTCTTGAATAAGTGTCTTAATGTTTTGCATCATAATATTGCAGGGTTACTTAATAAATCTGATATACTTACGATTTCCTTAGATGAACTGTTAACAAATAAATTAGAAATAGATATCCTATGCATAACAGAACATTTTATTCTGTCTGGCTATGAACGGTACGTATCAATTCCAAATTATACTTTGGCTGCAAGTTTTTCTAGAAACGACAGTAAAAGAGGTGGTTCTTGTATTTTAATTAAGAATGGACATCAGTGGAAGGAATTCACTTGCATTCAAAATTTATCATTAAGTCATGTTGTGGAGTGCTGTGCGGTTGAGTTACCTCAATATAAAACAATCATTGTTTGTATGTACAGAGTGCCAAAATCTACTACATTTAATATATTTTTTGATTGCTTAAATAAAATTATATCATGTTCCAAAAATAAGAAGTTAATTATATGTGCTGATCTTAATATAGATTTGTTAAAAGCTACTAAACAGTCATCTGAATTAAAAGAAATATGCATAAGTAACAATATTAACATTGCAATACATCAGCCTACTCGATTAGCTAGCAATAGTTGTATCGATAATATCTTGCATAATATTCAAGGCTGCACAGGGTTGGTGGTGGAGCTAGGCATTTCTGACCACACTGCTCAAATTTTGCAATTTCCCGTTGAGAGAGTGTATAGTGTAGACTACTGGTATGAGTACAAACGCGACTATTCAGAGGAAAACATATTAAAATTCAATAATTACCTTAGCCAATTAACTTTTAGCAATATTTATGACTGTAATAATAATATAAACGATAGCTTTAATAAATTTCATGACATTTATATACTATTTTATAATTTATGTTTTCCATCAATAAAAGTGAAATACTCAAAAAGAAAACGACCTAGCTGGATTTCTAAAGGAATTAAAATATGTAGTAGGCGTAAGAGAATTCTGCTTTGGAATTATAGGAAAAAACGAACATCGGAAAATAAATTAATATACCAACAATATGCTAAGAAAGTAAAATCTATCATAAAATTGACCCAAAAAGCTCAAAACTCTTATGCCATAAAAACATAAAATAATAAATCTAGAACAGCGTGGCAAATAATAAATAAGAGCAAATATTACCAACCTTTAGAACAGTTAAGTAATATTATATACGAAAATAAAATGATAAGGAATCCGAGAGAAATAGCTACTATATTTAATAATTTTTTTATTGGTCAGCACACTATTACATCAAAAAGTGATAAAATCGACAATAAGTGTCCTCCGTATACCTGTAAATCGCTGTTCATGCTACCGACATCTACTGAAGATATTTATAAAATGATCACATCACTTAAAACCACGAAAAGTGTAGGGTATGACGGAGTCAATACTAATATTATAAAAAGGTCTGGTCATGTGATAGCTCCTGTACTATCGCATATAATAAATAAATCGATAGAAACCGGTACTTTCCCAGATAGGCTTAAAATATCGATAATTAAACCTTTGCATAAAAAAGGCAGTAAAGACAATATAAACAATTATAGACCTATTGCACTACTGCCTGTCTTTGCTAAGATTTTTGAGAAAGTCATTTACAGTAGCTTATACAATTACTTTGAATATAATAATCTTTTTGCACAAGAGCAAATGGGATTTAGAAAAAAGAAGTCAATTAATTTAGCCATTTATCAATTTTGTGAAAACGTCTTATGTAATATGGATAAGCGTTCTCCTACTGTTGCATTATTTATGGATATGACTAAAGCCTTCGATCATGTTAGACACGATATACTTTTAAATAAATTATATGCTTATGGCATCAGAGGGAATGTCCATAATTTAATAACATCATATATGGCTAACCGACAACAAAGAACAGATGTATCTAAAATCTGTCAAAAGTCAAAAACTCTCAAGGTGCATTCATCAAACCTAAAACAAGTGCAATGTGGCGTGCCACAAGGCAGCGTACTGGGGCCATTACTATTTTTGACGTATATAAATGATATACCAACTGTAACTAATAATCCCATGATTTTGTTTGCCGATGACAGTACTGTTTTATTTCACAAATACTGTAATAATGATTTAATTAATAACATCAATTTGACATTGGATAATACGATTAATTGGCTTATTAATAACAATCTTAAAATAAATATTACAAAAACCAAAGCTATAAATTTCAAACAAAGACAAACGCTACATGACATTAAACTCAAACTGACTTATAAATGTGATAATATAAATCGACAAAATTTTTAGGTTTATACATAGATAACAAAATGACATGGAAACAACACATAGAGTTTTTAAGTAATAAGTTAAACAGTTACTCTTTTGCCTTGCGTAATCTCAGAAAAGTCGTTGATATCACAACAGTATTGACAGCATACCATGGATATGTATCGTCCATCCTTCGATATGGTGTGATGTTTTGGGGTAACTCAATTGATGTAGACTCTACATTCAGAGCGCAAAAACGATGCGTGAGAGCTATTTGTTGTTTAGAGCAAGTTGATTCCTGCTTACCTCATTTTAGAACTTTAAAAATTTTAACCCTACCTTGCATATACATATTTGAGACTGTTTTATTTATTAAAATGAATCTTCATTTATTTGAACAACGTAAAAGAATACGGAATGCCGATAAATTATGTATAAGACCTTCAAAAACTGCTCTTTTACATAAGAGTGTGTTGTGCATGGGGCCTAAATTATACAATAAGATACCATTAGCTTTAAGAAATGAAAATAATATTAATTTATTTAAAAATAAGTTAAAACATCTACTTGTAACAAAAACGTATTACTCACTGTTAGAATTTTTGAACGATACTAACTGCTAACATTTAATTTTATTTAATTTAGTTTTGACATAATTTTATTACTTATTGACAATTAAGATTGACGGAAAAGTTTTTAATTTTTATATTTTTTGCAACTATGTATATTAATTTATTATTGATTTATATTGAATTTGAATTTTAATATAGCAAATTTTTGCATGCTGAACGGCTGAATATGGCGATGCTATTAATATTGTAAAACCTATTGTGAAACCCATATTATGCAAATAAATTGAATTGAATTGAATTGAATTGTCTGTCAATTCGTACTCGGCCAGCGTGGTGGACTACGACCTAACCCTTCTCACAGTGAGGAGAAGCCAGTACGAGCAGGGAGACAGTTTAATACATGGCTGGTATTATAATATTATATGGAGTCAAGGATATCACTTTTCTGTTTTCAGGTACGGCAGTATGTCGAGGTGATAGCGGAGGTGGTTTAGCTTTTGCCGTCCCTGACCAATACATCGAGCGGTACTACCTTCGAGGCGTGGTTTCTGCCGCCCCTACAGACAACGACAATGAATGTAATGTCAACACGTACGCTACCTTCACATGGATAGCTGCTTACGACGAGTTCATTAAGGAGGCAATGTAAGTGAAATATAAAGCTTCCTACGTAAGTGTTTAAACGAAAACTTAAAATATTACTGCTTAAAAGAATGGTGTGAATGAAACAGTCGCAAGAGGAAGACCTAGGCGAACGTTTCTTGATCAGATCGGAGACGTTCTGGACAAAGGCCAGGTTAAGAGGACCTTAAACCAGCGAGCGTGTATGTGGAAGTGTGTCAGGGTCGTAGCAAATGGAAATCCGTAGTCTCTGCCTAACTCTCTGGGAAACAGGCGTGAATCTATGTATGTATATATTCTATAAGTGATTGGATACAATGATCATATTTGGAACTGACATTTCTTATTAACTGTTTCTTGCACTAATTATTAAAAATTGGCACACCTGATAAGGTAGGATATGGTCTCTGGACTCTTGTGTATTTAAGATCTAATGTACAACCCATGTTCATGCAAATAAATTATTATGATTGTGAGAGTACTAGATTTGACCTGCTTCACTCGCGCAAAAGTAGGTTAGCTTATGTTAAAAACAGTACTTAAAAAAATAAAATAAATGCTATGTTACTCGGTGATAATATAGCTTTCTAACGTCGAAAGAATTTTTAAATCGGTTGAGAAGTTTTAAGTTAAATCCTTACAAACAAACGCACAAAAATAAAATATTTCCTCTTTAATAATTTTAGTATAGATTGTATTCAATTATGATTGTATTCCACAACACAGTCTATTTTTATTTTAAAAAAAGGAGTACTGTTGCTAACACAAACAAACTTACTTTTATGCGAGCGACGCCGCGGGCAAAAGCTAATATTTCTTCTCTCTAAGCCTTTATTATTCCCAAGTCACTTGGGGTCGGCTATTCTGGTCTAACCGGATTTGACTGGATATCAGTTTTTACACGGAGCGGCTGCCACCTGACCTGCGCGTCCCGAAGGCTAACGATACCTAAGGCTAGACCAGTGTCAGGATATTAGAGGGTACTGACTTTTCCAATAACGACTGCCATAGATGTTCATGGCAGCCGGGACTGACGGCTTAACGTGCTCTCCGAGGCACGGGGCAGGCGATAATTGTCAATCAATACGCACATAATTTCGAAAAGTCATATAACCTCCGAAAGTCAGAGGTGCGCGACGTGGGTCCGAACCCGAGACCCTCTGCATTGCAGTCTGTTGGTCTCCCCACTGAGCTATCGCTGGCAAAAGCTTATATGTTATAATATAATACATATATTTTAAAATATATGAGCTGGTGTATACGTGGTTACTAAATATACGCATAATAAAAGTTTAAAAACTATGACCCTCCTACGTAAAAAAAGAGGTCTAAAAAGGACGAATTTAAAATTTATATAGCCCATGTCACCCGGGCTATTATAACGAATCTATTGACACCTCATTCATTAAAATCGGTTGAGTAGTTTAGGCGCTACGGTGGAACATACAAACATACATACTCAGACTGCCAAAATAGTTACCCTTCCTGTTGGCTTCGCTGTGGTCAGCCGTAGTGGGTAAAAATAGAGATGTAGACATTATAATAATGTTCTCCAGACTGAATTTGGATCAGTGACCATCAGCGCAAAAGATATTATAGTGCACAATTGTGTGCGCAAACACAAGTCCACTCTCTGTTCCCTCACTCTCATAATCTGATGGGCCAGCAATCCGACACGGTCGAAGAGAGATCAGGCGCAGGATCAACGGCTTCACTTACTTTCCGTGGCTTTCCTAACTGTCTGTAGCTAAAACCGTACTGTATTTCATAGCTCATGTTTAATTTCATAACGTTTTCCAGGTCGATTGCAGCCATTGACAATCTGAATTGTCCAGTATCGCAGTTCAAATGTGATGATGGAACTTGTGTGGATGAGGAGGCGGATTGTCCTATGGTAATTATTTTGTATTGTTTCTTAACAACGATTGCCCAGGGAGCAAAATATTTCTAGCCTGCGTTGGGCACTACCGGGTCGCATGTAGTTTCAGTTCCAGTGAACCATTCAAGGCAGCGAGTTGGCACACCAATGTGGTTTTAGTCGGTATGCCCAAAGTCTCGGAAGAGCCTGACAAAACCCTCTCGCCTCCCCTTGTGGCGAGGGGGTAGGTTATAAGGAGCATTTCCCCACGTTAAAAAAGGCGACTAAATATTTTCACCTTATAGACTTATTTCAAAATAAAATGCCGTTTAAATAGTTCGATTATAATTACTTTTGACATTTCAATTAATTAGTAGTTTTAATTTAATTTATTTTAGCTACTTTTAATTAATTTCAGTTAAATTGAATTTATTTCTGAAGAATTTAATTAGAAGAGAATTGAATCTTATTTATTTCTATTTTATTTCTTTTTTTCTTTACCACCAATCAATTCCGCTGAAATGCTGCTTCGTCATGTGACTCGTCGACGTCACGACGTAACCCGTTGGCACTCGTACAATGAAATCAATTAAGTGTCCTATTATCACTAAATTATCTAGTAATAAGTTGCATATACAGACAATTTATAGTATATTGTGTTGTAAATCGATTACATGCAACATTGTGGATGCCTAAGCTAGAAAAACCTGTGTTGTATCTTAATGTACTTCCTTTCTTTTTTTAGGAATGCTCTGACGGCTCATGTATTCCTGACATAAGGCCGCCGTCGCCGACTCGTCCGTAAGATATTATTTTATTACTAGCTGTCCCTGTTCTGTCTGTTCTTTTATACAACTAAGGTGCCAAACAAGCATACGGCCCACCTGATGCTAAGTGGTCACCGTAGCCTATGGAAGCCTGCAACACCAGAGGCATCATTTGCTCGTTGCCGACCCTTTAGGAAAGGAAGAAGAGAAAAAGGTAGTGGAAAGGAGAAGAAGCGGGAATGAGGGTAAATGGGCCTCCGGCACTCTCACTCACCGTACGAAACACAACAGTAGAAATACTGCTATTTTACCGACGTAAAATAGCAGTATTTCTACTGTTGTGTTTCGAAGGGAATGGAAGGAAAGGGAAGTGAAGGAATACCCTCTCACAGAATATCGACATATTCTGTAAGAGGGTATTCCTTCCCCGGTCGAGCCGGCCCATTCATGCTGATATCAGCGAGGCTCTACTACTTACAAACATGTCTCTCACGTTTATGATTACAGCTCCACTCCCGTAGCCCAAAGCGTGATGGTATCTACCATCAATATTCCTTAATAAATTGACTATCAAATACAAAAATATATAATGAATAAGCATTTCTATTCAACGTGGTAATGCTGCCAGTCTTCTGGGCACATTGCTATTTGACAGCGACGCGAAGGAATATGACCCATTTTATATTTTGCTCTTTAGATTAACTGATTAACCTACTTCTAAATGGTGTTTGGATATTCTAATTAATTTAATTATGTATTTTTTAACTGTTCTTTCTACTAAGTAAAACAGCAGTAATTATTTATTATTTTTATTTTTATATTTATTTCAGACCAGCGCCAGCGACTACGCCACACATTCCACGCGAAGACAACGACATTGCAATTTCTGATTCTGTTGATGGTCAGTACTTTATGATTCCTTTTCTTTTATTGTATGTGACTTATAATTATGATTATTGCAACAGGTGATCATTCACTATACTCCTTAAAATATAACATGGCTGCTAAAAAGCAAACGAAACCCTCAAGCACGTAAAGCCGTTGGTCCTGCTTCTGAACTCTCGCTGGTTTTGTCTGATTACCGCCCCATCAGAGTATGAGAGTTGGCAAAACAGAGAGTGCATTTGTGTTTGCGCACACTCTTGTGCACCATAATTTTTCCTTTGTTGGCCATTCTGCATTAAGATTAACCGCCGCCGCCGTTAACGAAATTTGCTCTGGTACCTATTATAACATTAGAATTCCGTTTTCAGAATGTGGTACCCTGGTCATCGTGGACGGTCGTCCCTACAAAGATAGACTACCGTGGTATGTTGCTATCTATAAAAAAAAGAAGAAACCTTACCAACAAATCTGTGGCGGCTCACTCGTCTCCAAAAGAGTCGTGTTATCTGGTAAGCTTACATTCTTTCTTATCTCACGCCTTCCTTAAAAGAAGACGCTAGAAGTAGCACTACCACATATTGCCAGTTATCGTCTAAGGTGTCACGTAATAGGAGGCCTGCCTCCGTGGCGCAGCGGTAGTGAATACGACTGCTGTGCATGAGCGGATCTCGGATTCGAATCCTGAGCCGGGCCAACCAAAAAAAAGTTATTGGCTTTTCCGTCAAAAAATCTCCATAGCAGCCCGGTGTTAGGAAGATGGCGGTGTTAGACACCCCTGTGCCTCGGAAAGCACGTAAAGCCGTTGGTCCTGCGCCTGATCTCTCTCCGGTCGTGTTGGATTACCGTCCCATCGGATTACGAGAGTTATGGAACAGAGAGTTCACTTCTGTTTGCGCACACACTTATGCACTATAATATCTCTTGCGCAGATGGCCAGTCCCCGTTATGATTCCCGTGCCTCGGCAAGCACGAAAAACCGTTGGTCCTGCGCCTGATCTCTCTCCGGTCGTTTTGGATTACCGGCCCATCGGATTTCGAGAGTTACGGAACAGAGAGTGCACTTCTGTTTGCGCACACACTTGTGGATTATAATATCTTCTGCGCAGATGGCCAGTCCTCGTTAAGATTGGCCGCCGTGACCGAAATTCGGTTTAGAGAACATTCGTGGTCTCCCCACTGAGCTATCGCTGCTTAAGACTGCGCCGAGCGAAATGTGCCAAAACAGGCGGTCTCAGTTAAGTGAATAAAATCAACACTGTTTGTTTAATACAAATATAAAATATACATTTACCATAACAATGAATGTGTTTACAATTACTCCGTGTAAAAAACTTATAATAATTAATATATTCGCCTAAAAAATTACGTAAATTTGCAAAAACGTAAGCTCGTGTTAGATTATAACAGTAGAAATCTATCCTATTTTACAGCTTAAACGAAACATAATTAGTTATATTACAATTAGTCCGTCCCAAATATTTAAGTTATTGGTTGACAATAAAGATACATATTTATCAAAAAAGCACTTCAAATCCTCCATACAATTTTACTATTACGGCCGCGCGCCGATTTGAATATGCGCCGTACGAGCTCTATCATTATCTGTCTTACGCTCGGCGCAGTCTTAATGACAGCAAGACACCCAGACGCGCAATTACTTGAGGCTCACACAGCTTTGTCTCGGGTAGTGATCGAACTCACAACACTCGACATACTGGCACACGAGAGGACCATTTAAACCAATACGCCTTCTTCTTAACACAATATGTGATTATTTTCATATACAAATACAAATATTAAAATTGGTTGCTCTAATCGCACGAGAAAGACTTAAAACTAATAGTGAAAGAAAGCAGCACCGAGGGAGGCGTTGTGCAGGCAATTTCAAACTTTTTAAATGATTACTTTTTTGAAAAATAAAAGTATTGAGTTTTCTAAGAAGTGGTAGAAACAATGTTGTTAAGCATGATGTAAGAAGGACACATGCAAAATATTATTAGTATTTTCAATTTACACTGGATATGGTACAAAAGCCTATAATTTAGGGAGAATAAAGTCAACTGTTTTCCGTTTTAGCTGCTCACTGCTTCTGGATGGAAATAGATAAGCTCATCCCTGCTTCAGACTTCGCAGCCGCCGCTGGTAAAGAAACCCGTTTGTGGGACAGCCAAGAAGAATTCGTGCAAAAGTCTGACGTAAGTTTTCTTATTACGTTTTTAAACAGTGGTCGCCTCAGCTCTTTGAAATTACTGCTTCCGATATCACAAATGCAATTGCAAGGTAACAACAATGAAACCGCTGCCATATATATTTGACAACAAGCCAGTGGCCACTGTACGGCATGTTGTGGGTTCGATACTCACATGGAACAGAAATTAGTTTGATCTACAAAAAGTTGTGCCGATCTGCGTGTTCTTTGCGTCTGTTGTTTGAATGATTATTAAGTTCCCCGTGATACAGGAATGTTTTCTTGTTGAGCTTATATAACACACTAGGTGGCCTGCGCAACTTCGTCTGATTCACGTACGAAAATTTTTCCCGTTTTTGCAACATTTTTCATTGATGTGCCGCTCCTATTGGTCGTAGCGTGATATTATGTAGCCTATAGCCTTGCTTGATAAATGGGCTATCCAACACTAAAAGAATTTTTCAATTCGAACTAGTAGTTCCTGAGATTAGCGCGTACAACCAAACAAACAAACTCTTCAGTTTTAATATTTTTGTAGTATTCAGTAGATGCTATAGGTATTCTCGGTCACCTTGAAAAGAGATAATTGTTTTTTGTAATCCTAGTACGCACATTAAGCATCGAACACTTTAGACCTAATATTTACATAGTAAAAGTACTACAAATATAATAATATTCCATCTATGATAGGTACACTACATAACCAATAAAGTTTATTCAATCAAGGGAGAGGCTTTTGCCCAGCAGTGGGACATAACAAACGGTTAAGGAAAAAACCTTTTGAAAATATAGCTCTTATTCGACCCGTTTGGTATCAAAACGGCTCTCAAAATTAAATGGGGTCCAAGTGCTAAGTCTGTTTAAGGAGACAGCCAAGCGGCTGATCAATGCCTCGCGTGACCAGAAGGCTGGTGTTTCCTTTGCGTAAAAAATAAGTATGGCTGCTGCAAGTCTTTTGGGTACGTTGTCAATACAGAGACGCGAAGGAATAATAAATAATGTTTTTCTATTTAGGTTAACTTTGTTGTGAATAATTTGGTTGTATATATTATGTTAATTAATACATAGATAGATTCACGCCTGTTTCCCAGAGGGGTAGGCAGAGACTACGGATTTCCTTTTGCTGCGATCCTGACACATTTCTCTGTCTTCATTCACTTTCATCATATTCCTTCTGCATTAATATTATGATATAATTGTCTAAGCGGTTATAAACCCAAATCTAAATCTCTTACAATAAATAAAATCCCATATTAAATACGGTATTGCGATCAATTGGCTATTTAAAAGTGACATTGAGTTACTTGCCTGCTTCTTTTCATATAAGCTCTGCTCCCTATACTGCCATTTTTCAATACACAATTATTTCATATTATAAATGATTGTTGTTTTGGAACTGCCCGAGAAATGTTTGTAACTATCGTAGGAGTATTCTTATGTATTGTTGTGATGGCCAAATGAAATGCTTTATAGTAGATATGGATATTTATTTACTAATACCAGTTAAATAGTATAAATACGTACATAAACTACGACCTAACTCAGTGGTTGCGAGAATACGACTGCCGTGCGGCGTACTGCATACTAACGTCTGATTATCTAAACTAATATTATAAAGAGGAAACATTTGTGTTTTTGTATGTATGTTTGTAATGTTTTCACACAAAAACTATTGAACCGATTTCAAAAATTCTTTCACCATTAGTAAGCTGCATCTTCATTGAGTGACATAGGCTACATTACATTTTCAAAAAAAATAGGGATCCTTAATAAAAATGCAATAATATAACCCAAGGTGTGAAAAATTAGTCATAAAAAATCTGTCATCACGTGCGCTGCGGAAACTATTGATGATAGAACAAAAAAATGTTCTACAGTATTATAGAACGTATCAATATCTACAAAAAAGTCCGGGATACTATATGTCTAACTACTGTAGTTATGCTACTATAACTACTTTTTTCATTTTAAATGTTGATAGAAGTGCCGACAATAATCAAACCATATTATTCATACCTCTGTATTAATCCTTATCCCATTAAATGATATTTTATTAAAGACCGTTTCAATACCCGTAATATACTTTTTAAATGATTAAAATCAGACATTTCATTCAAAAGATATAATTCTTTAGATATAGTAGGTAGTTTCTGAATATTAGTAGGTAGTTTTTAAATATTAGCTATGTATATATAGCTAACTACACCTATATAGGTGTAGTTAGACTTCTTAATTTCTTTAGTTGTAGTTTTATATATTAAAATTAGATAACAAGTTAAAAGTAGGTATTGGGTAATAGATTAAAGTCCACGCGGACGAAGTCGCGGGCAACAGCTAGTATAAACTAAAGCGGCAGCAGTGTGGCTACATAATATTATGATAATAAATATTTTAAATTTCAGGTTAAGGAAGTAAAGATTCCGTCTCGATATTATGGAAGAGCTACGAACTTCCAAGATGACATATCTGTTGTAATTCTGGAGACACCGTTCATTTACAATTCGTACGTACAACCTGTGTGTCTGAACTTCGACATAAACTTTGATAGACGACAGTTGCAAGTCGGGAAGAACGGACTGGTAAGTTCAATACTATAAAGATACTTCTATACAAGCATTATTCGTATTACAATGTGGGTCTCCAATAGTAGTTAATGGTGGAATAGGAGCATCTACTTGCGTGTATACAGAATGAAAACAACGCGAGACCATATTCTAAAATCTAAATTGTTAAAATTAGTGATACATTAATTGTTAAAATCCACAAAACCTTATATTTTTTATGTTTAGGTCGTCAGCTGGGGACTTATAGAGCCTAACATAAGTTCTGGAAACATGAAGCTCATTGATATGCCATATGTCGATGTAGAAAATTGCATCAGAACTCTTCCAACATCCTTCACAGAATTCATCACTGCAGATAAGTTTTGTGCTGGATTTACTAATGGTTAGTATACCTATAAAGAAAAGTTTTTTTAGATCTACAGCGTGTAAGAGAAAGGTGTGGTCATATTTTAAGGCCGTGATATAATATGTCTGATAAATAACCTTTATGCCCTATTTACAAATAAAAAAAAATATATAAATTTTATGACAATTTATTTAATTTTTATTTAAACATCGGAACAAACTTATAATATCACTATTCAAATAGTGCGTAGTCATTTTCAGGATCACAGAGATCCCCTGAGTCAGACGTTTGTGTTGTTTAAATATCGACTACAATATGTGATATTGACAAGTCGATAAAAAGAAAATGCTGTATCTTAGTGGAAATAATAAATATGGATTTGGCTGTCACGGTTTTCCATTGTACTGGGGCTATATTATGTGATGCTGAAATATGACCACACCTTTCTGTTACACGCTGTATATATTTAAGACGCAGCGATATCGTAGTAGGAGACTGTTATAATATCACGCAGAAGTTCCAAGCACCTTCGACTTTTCGAAGTTATGAGCGTATTAAACAGTTAATTATCGCTCGCTTTAACGGTGAAGGAAAACATCTTGAGGGACCCGCATATTTTAGAGTTTACCTTAACATATAGATTCACGCCTGTTTCCCAGAGGGATAGGCAGAGACTACGGATTTCCATTTGCTACGATCCTGACACACTTCTCTGGCTTCATTCACTTTCATCACATTCCTCATACACGCCCGTCGGTTCAAGGTGCTCTTAACCTGTCCTTTATCCAGAACGCCTCCGATCTGATCAAGAAACGTTCGTCTAGGTCTTCCTCTTGCGACTGTTCCATTCACACTAGCCCTATAAACTTTCTTAGTCAGTCTTTCCTCGTCCATTCTTTCTACATGCCCAAACCAGCTTAACATACCCTTTTCTATTCTTGTCACTATATCAACTTTCATGCCGCATCTCTCTCTAATCACACTATTCCTTATTCTATCTTTCAGAGTCACACCACATATATTTCTCAGCGCTCTCATTTCTACAGCATTTAATCTGCTCTCATGCTTCTTTTGCCATACCCAACTTTCACTTCCATACATAAGTGTGGGCACTAAAAGTCCTCTATGAACAGCCAAACGTGCCTTTTCGGAAACATTTCGGCTGTTCATAAAAGCGCGTAGAGCTCCATTCACTTTGTTTCCCGCAATCGTTCTCCTTTCAATATCTCCCTCATGTTTACCATCCCTTGTAAACAAAGTACCCAAATATACAAACTCTTTCACTTGCTCTACTTTTTCTCCATCAATCATAATATTACACATCGTCACGCATTCTTCCTTTTCAACCTTAACATTCTTGAAAATGTATGAAGTTTATTCCGGGGTATTTTCCTAGGCAAGCTGGGTGGACTATGGCCTAACCCTTCTTACATTATACAGAGGCCCGTACCCAGCAGCGGGACAGTTTATATACAGAAACGCTTGCGGTGGTTGGGGCATGTACACCGTATGAATTCCGAAAAAAGGGATATTGGGAGACCCATACCGCGGTTTAAAGATTGCGTCAAGAGGGGGGTCTCATTTGGGATCGATCATGTGGCGTGGGAAAAGGTCGCGTAATACCGTGATAAATGGAGGAAACGTGTGCACAATGGGCGTGCGATTCACGATAACACCTGGTTCCGGAAACTGGTGGAAAACAGAGCTAAACGTCACCAAGCTGATAACAACCCACGAGCGGGCAGTTTCTCTTGCAGAGTATGTGGTAGAATCTGTCACTCTTGAATTGGCTAACAAAGCCACGAAACTAAGTGCACGTCCACGGGACAGTGACTAAATCATCTGGAACAGACTTAAAAGGCCAATGATTGAATATATTGTAATGATTGATAATAAATAAGTTTTAATCTTTAGTTTTATTAAAAACACAATTTAAATGCGTTCTTGTTCACAGGTACATCTTTGTGCAGAGGGGACGGAGGGAGTGGGTTAGCGTTTGTGGCTTCAGTGCATGGGGCTGATCGATTTTATCTGAGAGGCATCGCGTCCACAGCACCGAACAAAGACACCTTTTGTAACGAAGATACATACGTGACCTTTACTAAAATAACCGCTCATGAAATGTTAATCAAAGAATACATTTCGGCACCAATCACCGCAGCTCGCGTTTCGTCGATTTTAGGTTAAAATTATAGTGATTAAATTAAGACTTAGTACGCAACATCGAGTTTGACACACTTTGCAATTTGCTGACAACCAGTTTTTTATGCTGGGTACCTATATTTAATTGGTTAGACAATGTACGACTTGCAATTAAAAGATGACTAATCAATATTCTGTTTATAATTAATAAATAAATAATTAGTTAGCTTTAGTTATATTCTATTTAAGAATTATATATTTATATTGTTTAGGCAAACAATAGTTTTTCTTACATTTAGATTTATATTTCATACCTTTTTTGATTATAATTGTATTACTATCTTAGCTATTATGATATTTTTTTGTTACTGAGGACCCTGCGTACCTGTGATACAGGTAACTAGTTTCTAACCAGTACAGGAGACAGGTGATCTTTTACCCAAATATTCAGAATCTTAAGTTTTATTTGTGCAACTAGAATTATATAAGGTTGAAATATTTGTAACTGTATTTTTGTTCAATAAATTATTATTAAATTAAAGACTAACATGAGTTGCAATGACTTTTTTTTGTCTTTATCTAAGGAGCTTGGCGATTTCGCACAGACAAAGAAGTTCCACTTACATCTAACAGATGGCGCTGTATACAATAAGCGCTCAAATGACGTCATACAATCCTAACTTGCACATGTAACATTTACACAGCGACTAAGTATACATACAAGCTCGACATTAAGCGTCGGGCCGCGGCCCGCCAGGCACGATCACCCAGCCTGGTCGGAGGATCCTCCCTTTGTGATGGAGGGACATCACGTTTCTCCACAGGAGCTAATTATTACACACTTCTCATAATGACTTTTCTTTCTACATAACGGATAGAGTCGAACTCTCGTCGTTCTCTCCAACCACAGAACCGGGCGCCGGAGGGTGCGATACAACCTTCAGCCACCATAAGGATTCGTAGGCCTGCCCACCACCAGATCAGCTCCAGGTCCCAGAGGCGGCGTGCGTGTTTCCCGCGCGCCTCTCTGTCGTTTTGTTTGTTATCACCCCACAAAAGGACAAGTAGGGGATATCGCAAAATGTTTTAGGGTAACCTAAAACCTAAAAAGTAAACCTCGGCGGAGTTGCGATTCGCATGTGAGGACGATTCGCGCGACCCTGCCGACTCTGGTGAGTCGGTAGGGCCCGGATGTCGTCATCTTTCCCCGGGTGAGTCTGACATGACCTCTCCCCTGACTTTATTTTACTGTACACCTTAAAAAAAGAGTATCTCACTCAAAAGACTTTTATATAATAGAAGCGGAGTATCAATGAAAAATGTTGCAAAAACGGAGAAAATTCTCTTATGTGATGCAGACGAAGTTGCACGGGTCAGCTAGGTTGTAGGTATTTACAGGTAAGAACTAGCTCTGGCCACGGTTTCACTTGCGTTTATGGTTACTGCGCCGCCTCTGTAGGTCGTAGCGGGATGTTATGTAGCCTATAGCTTTCCTCGATAAATAGGTTATCCAACACTAATAGAATTTTCAATTCGAACCTGTAGTGTTTGAGATTAACGCGATCAACCAAACAAACAAACTAGCTTTATAATATTAGTACAGATTAAAACCGGTAATACCAGACGGACATGTTGCAAACCAGTCATTGACAAAGACGTTTCGGACATCACAGCTGACTGACGCGCCACAGTTTAGTTACAACATTATAAATAAATATTACGTTGTTTAAACAAATGTAGTTTTTCCACCTAGCCAGTGTTTGTGTGTTTCATAAGAAAATGTTGTTATTTGTGTTGGTTCTGTTAAACGCTGGTGAGTAATGACATATTTATTTGAGTTATTTATTAATTTACTAGAATTTACCTGAGGCTCCGTTTGCGTAAATGATCAAATAGTTGCCAGTAGGTTACAGTATGGAGCACATACAGCCGAATTAAATTATCAAATTAACAACTTAGAAAAATGGCTAATAAGAATGAGCTTTAATCACCATAAAGAAACATCTGAAGAGAAAATGGTATGTTTATAAAAGAGAATAAACAAATCAAGATTTAAATGTACGGGCTGTGTGTGTATGACTGGCTGTGTGCGTGTATGAGGAATGTGATGAAAGTGAATGAAGTCAGAGAAGTGTGTCAGGATCGTAGCAAATGGAAATCCGTAGTCTCTGCCTACCCCTCTGGGAAACAGGCGTGAATCTATGTACGTATGTATTCGTAATCTAGCTTTTGTAGCCAGTTTAACATTATGTGTTTACACCGTTGTCTGGTTAATTTATTTAATTATATAAGTAACTTCCAAGGAACCGAAAGTGACGCTGAGCCAAGGCTGTACGGAAACGGTGTTTTGTACATGCTGCGTTCTTGCGACGTTTATTTTGTAGCGCGGTGGGGCTAAATTCAAGTTGCGCATGCTGACGTAGAATCGTATTTTGAATAAAAAGTTGTTCGGCAACTTTTTACTCAAAATACGATTCTGCGTCTGTACACCCGTGAGCTCGTACAGGTCCCCAGTAGGATACATGAACGTTAGGAAATTGCAAACTTTTAGGATTGCTGTGCCCTTTCAACTTTTAGCATAGATGTTTTGGTTTTTCCTCCCCATACAGTAATACCGTATGATAGGATAGACTGAGCAAGTGCAAGATAGACCATTTTTAATTTTACTACAAATTCTCATATTGACACTTCTAGTAGTTTAAACTGTTAGATGAGACTAAGGATAGGCATACACATGGTATTAGAGTAGTTCATCAGAATAATAATGTCCTCCAGACCGAATTTCGGTCATGGCGGCCAATCTTAACGGAGATTGGCTAACTGCGCAGGAGATATTATAGTGTACAAGTATGTGCGCAGACACAAGTGCACTCTCTGTTCCCTAACTCTCATGATCCGATGGGACGGATAATCCGACACGACCGGAGAGAGATAAGGCGCAGGACCAACGGCTTTACGTGCTTTCCGAGGCACGGGGGTGTCTAACACCGCCAACTTCCTAACTCCGGGCTCGTATTGAGATTTCTGAACAGAAACCAATAACTTTTTGTTGGCCCGACCCGGGATTCGAACCCGAGACCTCATGCACAGCAGTCGCATTCACTACCGCTGCGCCACGGAGGCAGTTTGAAATTATCATTCATCAAAATATTCAGAGTCTATCCAGCAAGGAGTTGGAATTAGATTATTTTTGTTAAACATCATAATATTCAAATATGTTGCATAATGAAACATTGGTTAAGAAGTAATCAATTAATATTTAATGATGAATATTATACAATTGTAAGTGCGTTTGTAAGAAAGAATTCTATACATGGTGGCTCTCTAATATATGTATGTAACAATATAAAATGTAAAGAACGTAAAGATGTAGTTAATCTTTCCATCGAGCGCACTGTTGAACTATCCTGTGTGGAATTAGAGCAACATGTCATAGTTTGTGTATACCGACCACCGTGAAGTGACTTTAGTGTATTTGAAACCGTAATAGAGGATATTTTAAAACGATTGAGTTTTGGTAGCAGGCATATAGTAGTGTGTGGTGATTTTAATGTTAATTTACTTGAGCAGTCAGCTCTCTCTTTAGGACTTATTAGTTTATTTAGATTTTAGTTCGTTTAATTTACAGCATTTGTTTTCTGAACCCACTAGGATCACTTCACATTCTGCTACCTGCTTAGATAATGTATTTTGCGACTGCCAATTTCTAATGAGGCCATATTGAGTGAACTTATATCTGACCACTGTGGGCAAAAGGTAGTATTTCCTGTGAGTACAATTCATAAAGAGAATAAGGTCACATGTAGACCGAGGATCCCTATCCATTAGCATGAAATTTTAAGTCCTAATATAACTTAGCATAATTTTTTAAGCATAATTTCTCTAACCATAGTAGTGATTAAGCATAAATTTATTAAGCATAAAGTTCTAAACAATAACTTTTTTAAGCATAATATCAGCATGCAGCAAACAAGCAAGCATGCAGCATGCAAGCAAGCATGCAGCAGGCAGAGTTTCTGTCACGGCTCCGGTGCTGCGGGCCTCCGGCGGCCCCACGCGTGCTAATCGTCGCAGACGGCTTTCGCTCACCACCGCGGCTCGCTCGCAGCCGCCTGCTCCTCAGCCCGCGGGCCGCCTCGCCCCTACGCTTCTACACGATTTTAAATTACACTCTAGGGGTAGGACAAACAAGACTACGTAGAGTCGGTTTTGCAGCAATTCGGTTCTGTCACTAACTTTTATTGCACAGCATATTAAATTTTTAACCAACAATATTATTTAATTGTTACAGAAACTCATCATTACTAACGTTATGCGAATCAAATTTATGCCAAAACAAATTAGTCTTTAAGATGATTATGCCAACATAAAATGTATGCCTAAAAAAATTATGCCGGAGTATTATTATGCCAAAACAAATTGTGCCAAAATCGTTATGCCGAAGTATATTATGACAAAGAACATTATGCGAAAAGAAGGGATCCCGTAGACCGATGACATCTAATCGCTTAAAGGAATTTAATGATAACATAAGTGCCAAAGTTGTCAATACGGACTTTTCTCTGAATAATCCAGACGAAATGTATGAGTCTTTACTTACCATAATTACTTTAGAATATAATAATATTTTTAAAGACCTTTAGTCAGAATAATAAGATTAAGTTACTAAGTAATCGCTATCGCTGTTTTCGTTTCTTTTAGACAGGTGCTTCTACTCTGTAAATGAATTTTTATTAATCACAAATTTTGAATTGTATTAACAAATATTTATTGACTGCAATTTTAATTTATAAATATTTACTCACGTTGTAACTAATATTTTAACATTACTATACCATTCCTTGACATTGTAATTTAATTAATAATATTCTGACATTTTTATTGTTAACTGAAATATTATATTAATTTAATTCATTATACTTAATTAATTGTTTACTCAAGGAATGAAATCATAATTTTAATATTTCTACACCAGCAATGGTAGTATGTGTGAATCAATGTTCGATATATATGACCCTAATGTACCATATACTTAGAAATAATAATAATAAATAAAAAAAAAAATAAAAAATAAAAAGTTTTGTGATTGGGCAACATCTGGGATATATAAAAGTAGAGCAAAGTTATATGAATTATATGGTATGAAACAATACAATTTCGATCCAAATTTTATTCAATATGTTAAAAGTTATTCAAAATTATTTAAAAAGACGTGCCACTGCCAAGTGCCTATATCTAAAAACTAAAATTAAAAAATCTATGAAACAGGTCGCAGCAAGGTGCGTGATATTAAATTTGAACTGAATATAAATAATAATATATATATATAATAATAATATAAATAGTAATTTCAAATAATCTGGAAGTAGCCGACACATTCAATAACTACTTCGCAATTACCTTAACCTATATATTAACCTTTAAACACAATTAGTACCCTTAGGTCTTGCCCAGCTCGAGCAGAATACTTGGTTAGGAGCAGCGTGGAAGAGTGCAGGGTACTATTTAGTTTTGAACGTGTACATCCGTATGATATAAAAATAGTACATAAGTCACTCAATTTAAGAAAATCAGCTGTCTTCTGGGGTATATCGGTAAAATTTGTTGAAAGTATTATTGTTAACATAGCGCCACACCTAGCCGCAATATTCACCCGATGCATTGATTTGGGCATTTTTCCAAACTTAATGAAATGTAGTAAAATAATACCTTCATTTAAAAATGGATGCAAAAGTGACGCTAGTAATTTTAGGCCGATTTCAATATTACCTGCTATTAGTACATTACTTGAGAAGATTATATTACAGCAATTAGAGAGTCACTTCAGTGTAACCAATTTACTTCATGCAGATCAATATGGTTTTAGGAAGGGCCGTTCCACGATAGATGCGGGTGTTACGCTTTTAAAACATATATTCAGTGCCTGGGGAAATTCGCAAGATGTCATTGGCGTATTCTGTGATCTCTCTAAAGCCTATGACTGCGTTGACTATCATACGTCGTTGCGAAAACTCAGGCATTATGGCATCCAAGATACTGCACTTGACTTAGTTGATTCCTACCTAAGCGATAGACTACAACACGTCGATATCAACGGAAGTAGATCTTGTGGATTACCAGTCATAATGGGCGTACCACAGGGCTTAATTTTAGGACCGTTTCTGTTTTTAGAATACGTAAATGATTTGCCGTTCTTTGTACAGGATTTGTAAGACATTGTTTTATTCGCGGATGATACATCCCTTTTTTTTAAAGTAGACCGGAACGCACCAAATTTAAGTGCTGTTAATGATTCACTCGCGCATGTCCTGGACTGGTTTACGACGAATAATTTACTACTAAACTCTAAAAAAACTAAATGTATCAAGTATACATTGCCAAATGTAAAGTGTCCTAACGTGAATATAAATTTAAATGATGAAATTATTACTTTAGTTCAATCTACAGTTTTTTTAAGATTAACTTTAGATCATAAAGTTCAGTGGGGCGCTCAAATATCGTGTCTTGCAGGGAAACTTAGCTTAGCTGCATACGCAATTCGGAAAGTAAGACAGCTTACTGATGTAGATACTGCAAGACTAGTATATTTCAGTTACTTTCATAGTGTCATGTCCTACGGTATATTATTGTGGGCCAGGCAGCTGATGTCGAGACAATTTTTATTCTCCAAAAGCGTGCAGTACGTAGTATTTATAATTTAGGTCCACGAGTTTCCCTGAAAGATCTATTTAAAGAAATAGGCATACTTACTGTTGCGTCGCAATATATATTTGCTAACATTATGTTTATTAAACATAATATTCACTTATATAATAAGAATAGTGATATCCATAACGTAAATACTATAAATAAGCATAACTTAGTAGGCCCATATCACATATTTACATAAAGTTCACAATACATTTGCGGGACTTGGTATACGTTTTTTTAATAGACTACCTATTAATATAATTAATTTACCATTGCTTAAATTTAAAAGCGCCGTTCAAATACAACTTATTCGGAAGGGTTATTATTCAGTCAAAGACTATTTAAATGACAAAACTCATGAAACTGGTTGCCTGTTGCATACAGGATTCAAAGATCTGTATTACTTATAAGTCAATTTAGTAATGTAATTTAGCAGTCTCAAAGTGTAAGTGTATGCGCCATCATGCCATCCTACTGTCTATTTTAGATTTATATTAAAAAAATATACCTTAGCTCAAATTATTTCATCTCTATAATATTATTAAGTTATTATTGTTATTATCTTTAGTTTTTTTATAGTTAGTATTATATGGCATTATGGCTGCAACACCTTGTTAACCTGAGTTGTAAAATACTGAAAATATATTTAATTGGCGATTTAAAAGAGTGGCCGTGAGTTTCTTGCAGGTTCCTTCTCATAGGCTCAACCCTTTGCCTGAACCTAGCAACTAACCTAAATGTAGCTTCAGTAACTTAGTAAACTCACTAACCTACATATTTTGACGTTCATAAGTGTTACTTTGTGACCTAAATGAATAAATGATTTTTGACTTTGACTTTGACTTTAGGTTATGACAATTTCCTCACGAGGAAACAGTACTTTTTCTAGATTGAAGGTACCCTACGTCCTATTCTGTAAGAACAACGTGTATGTTGTATAAATTTCATGATGCTAGGTCAAGTAGTTAATGCGTGGAAGCACAACAAACTAACTCACATTTATAATGTTATGTAGCTGACCCGCGCAGCTTCGTCTGCGTCACATACAACATCACTACAATTGGTCGTAGCGTGATGCTATATAGCTTATAGCCTACCTCGATAAATGGGCTATCCAACACAAAATTTTTCAATTCTAACCAGTAATTCCAGAGATTAGCGCGTTCAACCAAACAAACAAACTCTTCAGCTTTATACTATTAGTATAGGTTTAAGGATGTCTAACAAGAAATACACTATATACATTTGAAGGTCTTGTTTTTCTCTCTTACAGACCACAGCATGCAATAAAGTAGTACTGAGATAAAAACATCTTAACTAATATTGTAAATGCGAATGTGAGTTTGTTTTTTACGCTCTAACATCTTAACTACTCGACCAATTATTACAAAATTTGAAAAAAAAGGAGTGCAAGCAGAAATATCTTGACACAAGATTTTTATATACATATGTATTTGGATTGCTAGCTGTTCCCGCGTATTTGTAGTTACTGAACCGCTCCCGTGAGCCGTAGCGTGATGTTATATAGCCTATGTCCTTCCCAGGGTCTCAGGCTATCTCCTTTCCAAATTTTATCTAAATCGGTTCAGCGGATTGAGCGTGAAAAGATAATAGACAGACAGACAGAGTTACTTTCGCATTTAATAATAATAATATTCTACCATATACATGAGCAGCGATAGCTCAGAGGGGAGACCAACAGACTGCAATGCAGAGGGTCTCGGGTTCGAGCCCACGTCGCGCACCTCTGACTTTCGGAAGTTAGGTATATAACTATTCGAAATTATGTGCGTATTGATTGACAATTATCGCCTGCTCCGTGCCTCGAAGAGCACGTTAAGCCGTCGGTCCCGGCTGCCATGAACATCTATGGCAATTGTTATTGGGAAAGTCATAATATCCTGACACTGGTCTAGCCTTAGGGTATCGTTAGCCTTCGGGTTGCGGAGGTCAGGTAGCAGCTGCTCCGTGTAAAAACTGATATCCAGTCAAATCCGGTTAGATCAGAAAAGCCGACCCCAAGTGACTTGAGAATAATAAAGGCTAAGAGAGAAGAATATTCTACCATATACACACAACACCATCTAGCCCAAACTAAGCAGAGCTTGTACTGTGGGTACTAGACAATGGATAAACGGCAATGGAAATAGCTTTTAAAAGTAGGTGCAATATATCCCTTCGGGGATATAAGCTCCTTCGGAAATATATTAACTATTTAATGTTCAATTGAGTAATGTGTAAATATTTAATCTGTTGTCAGTTAACGTACAAATTTAAAAAAAAAATTAAAAATAAGATAAATAAAAAAACATACATACATATATAGATTCACGCCTGTTGCCCAGAGGGGTAGGCAGAGACTACGGCTTTCCATTTGCTACGATCCTGACACACTTCTCTGGCTTCATTCACTTTCATCACATTCCTCATACACGCCCGTCGGTTCAAGGTGCTCTTAATCTGGCCTTTGTCCAGAACGCCTCCGATCTGATCAAGAAACGTTCGCCTAGGTCTTCCTCTTGCGACTGTTCCATTCACGTTAGCCTTATAAACTTTCTTAGTCAGTCTAAACATACATATAACTTTTTTTTTGTAAATACATACATATTATACATAGAAACACCTAGACCAAGACAAACATCCATGTTGATGCACACAAATGTTTGACTTGTGCGGGAATCGAACTCACAACCTCAGGCGTGGCAGTCGGTTAAACTAACCACTACGCCATCGAGGCCGGCAAGTTTGTAATATTAATAAGAATAAAGAGCAAATATTTATACTTTAATGTACTGAAAACGACTGGATATCAAAAATTCTTTAATCATTAGAGAGCTGCTTTATCCAGAGGTAACATAGGCTGTAACTATAACATTACGCTACGACCAATAGGAGAGGAGCATTACTAAAGTACTCAAACAACATACTACTCTTGATTATAATCCGGAACTTACTAACACTAAACGACGGAAAGATATCGTTTGTACTACTCAGTCTCAATCTAAGTATATTTTTACCAATAGGTTTTTCGCATTTTTAGGTTCTTTTCTTTATAATAATATAAACAAAATAACTGCGATTTATGACAAAAATTATGCTAACACTAAGCAATTAGTTCAACAATATTTACAAACCTTGAACTACGATCAAACAGAAAATTTGATGACTGTTGTTCAATAAGTGTTACGCAATAAAATACCTCTTTAAGTCGTCATAGTAATCACTTAGTTTATAATATAATTCGTAAGTTTTTATATACAAATAATAATGTTTTATAAGTATTGTTTTAGAATTTATATCTATATTAGATAGTATGTGCCCTTAATGCCTGTGGCACAGGTTTACCCTAGTACAGGCACCCCTTGTATATTACCTTTACAATGTAACCTAAGCTCTGTATCAATTTGTACCAATTTAAGTTGAATAAATGATTATTATTATTATCATTAAATGATTATGTTGCAAAACAGAGCAAATTCTCTTATGTGAAGCAGACGAAGTTGCGCGGATCAGCTAGTCATGATATATATTAAGGTGGATTTCCTTTTTAAACTCACAATATAAAAGATTGTAATGTAGCATCATCTCAACCGAGAGATGTCCACTGCTGGTCCTAGACCTCCCCAAGGTCTTCCACACAGACCCGGATATCGAGCTCGTGACCTCATGGCGCATAGTGAAACCAAAATAATATTTTATTTAACCTCTAAAATTTTATTAATCGTTTATCTCGTAACCTTTAACAATATTGTAAAAAATTTTCCTGTTGATCAATTAATGAACCTGTGAGGCGTGATCTTTTAGACACACTAGACTTCTACACTAGACTTTTCCCGCGGCTTCACTCGCCTAAATAAAGGTTAGGTTAGATTAGTAACTTTACTTTTTCTGTATGAAACATACCCTATGTCATTTTCTGTTGCCCTGACAACGTGCGATTGCGAAATTTCATGGTGATCGGTCAAGTAGTTAAGGCGATTCATGCCTGTTTCCCAGAGGGGTAGGCAGAGACTACGGAATTTCATTTGCTACGATTCTGACACACTTCTCGGGTTTCATTCACTTTCATTAAATTTCTCATACACATTCGTCGGTTTAAGATGCTCTTAACCTGTTCTTTGTCCAGAACGCCTCCGATGTGATCGAGAAGCGTTCGCTTAGGAACTCTGTGAATGGAACAGTCGCAAGAGGAAGACCTCTTGCGACTGTTCCATTCACACTGGCTTTATAAACTTTCTTAGTCAGCCTTTTTTCGTCCATTCTTTCTACATGCCCAAACCAGCTTAACATACCCTTTTCTATTCTTGTCACTATACCCCCTATCATGCCGCATCTCTCTTTAATCACACTATTCCTTATTCTATCTTTCAGAGTCACACCACATACTTTTCTCAGCGCTCTCATTTCTACAGCATTTATTCTGCTCTCATGCTTCTTTTGGCTCGTAGTGTGATGTTATATTGCCTGTATTACTCCTGGATAAAGTAGCTTTCTAATGATGAACACTGAAAATATGTATAAGGTCGGGTAAAAGTTTCTTCGCATTTTATATAAAATTCAAGACATCATTTTTATCTATACTAATATTATAAAGCTGAAGAGTTTGTTTATTTGCTCGGTTGAACGCGCTAATCTCAGGACCAACTAGTCCGAATTGAAAAATTATTTTAGTGTTGGATAGCCCATTGGTCGAGGAAGGCTATAGGCTACACATAACATCACGCTACGACCAATAGGATCGAAGCACCAATGAAAAATATTGCAAAAGCAAGGAAAAATCTCTTATGTGACGCAGACGAAGTTGCGCGGGTCAATTATAAGCTAACCAGCACTTATACATACTAATGTGTCATATAATAATATCAGCCCTGTATCAAAGGTTTTGAGTTCGATCCCATCGCGCGCATCTCTGACTTTTCCAAGGTATATGCGTATTAAATACTCAATTATCGCTCGCTTTAACGGTGAAGAAAAATATCGTGAGGAAACCTGCATGTCTGAGACTTCTCCATAAAGTTCTTGAAGATATGTGAAGTCTGCCAACTCGCACTGGGCCAGTGTGGTGGACTATACCCTGAACCTTCTCACACTGAGTAGAGGCCCGTGCCCAGCAATGGGACAGTTTAATACAGGACTGATATTATTAATACTTTTATGTTGGTTTAATAAATAAATACTGTAATTATGGCTACATCTAGAAGTATTTAATCTAAATGTCAGACAAGTCTAAAGCTGGTTTTTAACATATAGAGAAGAATTAAATTACGCCACGTCTGGCATTCAAGGTTAATAATAAAATCTTGCACAAAAACAAGAATAATATTTAAATTAAGTCAAGCAATCATATTATTTGTGACTAGCTGACTCGCGCAAATTCGCCTGTGTCACATGAGAGAATTTTCCTCGTATTTGCAACATTTTTCATTGGTGCTCCGCTCCTATTGGTCGTAGCGTGATGTTATATAGCCTATAGCCTTCCTCAATAAATGGGCTATCCAACACTAAAAGATTTTCAATTCGAACCAGGAGTTCCTGAGATTAGCGCGTCAACCAAACAAACAAATTCTTGAGCTTTATAATATTTGTATAGATTTCAGTGTATTATATTTACTGTTGGCAAACACGAAATAAAAATAATAAAAAATAATATTTGTGTTTCAGTGACGTCACCAAGTTTAACCAGTGTAATAAAGACCAGAGTATTTCCATGCAGGTAACTTATACACTACTATTTAAGTTTAAAGATGTTTTGATGGACAGTTATAGAAAGTGATAGAAAGTGAACTTCCAACTATGTAATTAATGGATCAGAAATTTTTGATTCAGTATGTGCAAAGTCCTCGAGTCCAATTTCGGTCGCGACGGCCAATCGTAATGGAGACTGCGCAAGATATATTACAGTGCACAAGTGTGTGCGCAAACACAAGTGCACTCTCTGTTCTCTAACTCTCATGACGCGATGGAAAGGTAATCCGACACGACTGGAGAGAGATCAGGCGCTGGACCAACGGCTTTACGTGCTTTCCGAGGCACGGGCTCTAAAACCGCCTTCTTCCTAATTCCGGGCTACTTAAGAGATTTCTTAACACAACACCGAATAACTTTTTGTTGTTCCGACCGGGGATTCGAACCCGAGACTTTATGGATACCAATCGCATTCACTACCGCTGCGCCACGGAGGAATTATACTCCATCTATGATACACTTTTACCTTATTCTTTAGAGTGTATTAAAACATTTTTGATATAAAGTTAGTTTTTATATTAAAATATCTAACGTATAACCCATGTGTATTCAAATAAATGATCATTTTCCAGGTCAAGTTTCACTCTCGACAGTTCGGAAGTGTTCCGGTGTCACAATGGAACTGATTGTATTAATTTCAAACATATGTGTGACGGGGTCATAGACTGCGCCGATGGAAGTGATGAAGACTTTTGCTCCCGAACCAATGAAGGGTAAGATATTACTCATAATATTATATATACTGTGAGTAAGGGACGGCGAACCGAAAAATTAAATAGGGTTTTCAGACCGTTTTTCTGAGTTTATATACGTCGTTTTTCTTACTGTGATTCATAGCATAATGCATAAACCATCCATTTTATTAAATAAGATTAAAAGAAAACAACATTATACTAAAATACAGCAATTTTAACTACATAGCTGTATTTTAGTAAAATGTGGTTTCTTTGTGATTTAAAACAGCTTATCTGAAGCTGTTTTTAAGCGCGCGGAACATGGCGGTCATTCCCGCCAGAGCGACAGGTGCGTTGTATTGCAGCAATTCATTACGTACCGGGTAATAATGTTAATCAATATTAAATTTTAATCTTGCGAATGCAAATAAATGTTTGATTTGATTTGATTTGCGTTTTTATAACTTATAGAAGTTTGCGTCGAGATAAATAGGTACCTATAGAAATACGTCTTGCTAAAGTTTTTGGTACGCTGTCTCTTACACCCAGTATAAAGGGTGTCCGGTAATTAATGGATAACTTTGAAATGTCTTATAGTAGAACAGATGGCGGTTCAGAAAAAATATAAAAAATCTATCTTAACTACTACCTGAGATATAATTTTTTTAAATTACCATATTGAACTTTCTTGTATACTACGACCATTAATGAATGAATTCCATCGGTTTTTTGTTGTTTTATTATTAAACACTAATTATGCTAATAGATATTAGAGATAGAGAATAGACAGTCAAAAGTATGACTAGCTATTGCACTTATTTAATATATTTTTTTCTGAACGGCCTTTTGTTCTACTATAAGATATTTCAAGGTTATCCATTATTTACCGGACACCCTGTATATAATTATAACTTCCTACTAATATTATGTTAAAGTTTATGAGGATAGATGGATGTTTGTTACTCTTACACGCAAAAACTACTGAACTGATTGCGATGAAACTAGGCATGTATATAGCTGAGAGCCTGGATTAACACAAAGCCTACTTTTTATCCCGATTTCCCCACGACATCGGTACGTACGCGGGTGAAATCACGGAGCGCAGCTAGTAATATTATAAATGTGAATGTGGTTTTGTTTATTTGTTACGCTTTCTCGTCTTACTCGACCGATCATCATGAAATTTAACATACACGTTGTCAGGGGTACAAAAAAGACATAGGGTACCTTTCATCCAAAAAAATTCTGTACTAATCTAATATAATCTACATTGACGCAAGCGAAGCCACTGGTAAGATCTAGTATATACTAAGAGCAGCCCTACATGTAAAAACTCCCTGAAAATGGTTAAACCATAGTATATAGCAGTCATTATTTTCTGGATGAATGATACGCTAAATTCGCATCTTCCAATCGGCGGATAAAATCCGTGTATAGTAGTTTAATTTCAATGAATAATATTCGAGTAAACAGAAGACAATATAATGTCTACTCATTTGCATTTTCCTTCAGCTGAAAAAAGAAATCCTATTTATCGAGGAAGGCTATAGGCTATATAATATCAAGCTAGCTAGCAAAAATGTTGCAAAAACGGGGGCAATTCTCTTATGTGACGCAGACGAAGTTGCACGGGTCAGCTAGTTTATAACAATTTAATCAACACGATTTTATTTTCAGTGACTACCTTCAGTCAGAGAACCAAACTTTGAGCAGAAATAAAAGGGGATACAGTTGCGGGTAAGATAACACATATCTACATACATACAATGACTCATGTTCATGTGAAAGGGTGGACTGACGTATTTTCTTTTATATAAACAACTCTCGCACTATAAATAAATTGTGTCGCGGGAGACTTTACAAACATTGAAAGAAAGGACACAAAGTACACCCAAGCTCAGAACGGCTTAGTGGTCGTTCCGCATAAAGGGGAATGCACACTACCCATAGTGACTTTGGCCACGAGTGCCCATATTTAAAACCATATTCAAGGAATTTAATTAAATAAAGGTTATTGAGATAAAATATTTAAATTTTTACCGATGACAAGATTTTTACTTAAATGTTTTCACACACACTCTCGTCACACATCATCATTATTATCATACACAATTAAAAGATTGTTTAAAAACTGAGCATTATCAAGCTTGTTTGTAAATAAAATAACAAAATCACAACGAAAGAAACACAATCACGCAAATCGAATAGGCAAGGAAGCCGATTTGTGTTATGAGTTATGTTATGACAGATAATAGAGGGACAAAAAATCATAGATCAATATCTAATCGATATTATTGTTTTTGAACGTATAATAATACCACTATGCTATTTCTTTATCACTTCTAATATTTTTATTTAATAATATTAGAGTCTCCTTTTTACGTTGAATTTATAACGTGACAACACTGGTGATTATAACAAAACTTATTTCCGTTACGATTTTTTTATTATATTATTATAGCTATATAATTGCTATCTTCTTTCGGTAAATGAGTAGGACGAAAATTTAAAAAAAAATATTTTTTTTTTTATCATACGTGTAATCTTGAAAGGCTATAAGTTACACGTTAGCCAAAAATGGGCATTCCCCCGAACACATCTATAAAAGTAAAATTAAAGTGTCTGTTTGTAATGTCAAAATAACAGCATTTTACTAAATGCATGTGAAAGTAATAATAATAATAATAATTTTATTGAAAACCTTTTTACATTTTCACAATATATACGGTACCTTTATGAAAAGTATTTCTTTTTAATTTTTGTCTGTCTTTCATTTTGTTCCGGCTTATCTCTGAAACGGCTGCAGTAATTGCGACGGGACTCACTGGCAGACAGCTGCAGTTATAGGGAGTAACTTAGGCTTTTATTTAACTTAGACTTTTATTTAAGAAAATAATTAGGGTTCTGCGGATGAAAATTAAAACATTTTTGTTAAATTCCACGCGGACATCTCGCGGAACAGCTTTAAAATAATATATTTTAGGTGTCGATTCGCACACATCGATATAACTTGAGAGCAAAACGACTCGGCAAAAGGTGTGCATTATTTTAAAAAGTGTGAAGCAATCAATAATCTGTTTTGTGCCTAGGTGGTTTTTGTGCCCATTCTTAAAGAAAAAAAAATATTTTAAAAATGTGTCAATTCGCTCAGTTCTTGCGATACGACTTAGCCCTCAGAACAACCATTTGTGAATCACACAATTTCGTTAAATTATTTCAAATCATTGATTATTTATTTTTTATTTTAGGCAAAACCAAATGAAATGTCCTGACGGATCCTGTGTGCCACTCAGTGGCAAATGTGGGTAAGTAGGTCTTGGTGGAACTGTTCAGATCATATGATGTGATCAATTAACTTTTCAGAAGAACGACAGCATATAAAGCAGACAACTTAGACCACGCAAAGTCCAGTTATTAGCTGTGTCTTATGCACGTACAGTAGCGCATGCCCATTCGCCGCTGGTTCGAACATTAACCTCGGGATGGATGGATGTGTGTCGCAGCTGATTAAGATTTTATGAGATGATGGATGTTTAGTTAATTGCTATGTTACGAATATTTTATTGTACTAATGTATGCAGATGTAATAATAATTTATATGTACCTTGTATATTATCTGGCGATATTAATGTAAAATGATGTTAGATATAAGTTTTAACTTATACAACTTTTTGGTGTATATTTCTTTATAATAATAAATAAACAGCAAAAACAGCGATATCGCTCGGGTCGTTCTTAAGTGATGCTCCGATATACATGAGGCAATTGATTTTTATTTATATAGATTATTTGGACACAAAACAATTCTATTGTTGTACAGTAACGTCTCGATGTCTCAGTTCGATCGTTGGTTTTCGTCGAAGGACGCTCTAGGCACCACATGTCACGTGTGACAACTCTACGAACAATTGAAGGTATAGGTGCCTAAGCTGGCGCCGCGTGTGCACTTTCATCCAAAGTAGTAAGAGGACGAGGCACCTGCAACATACCTAGACGCAAATTATATCATGTGACAATTTTTTATTTATTTAGCTTCGTTTATTCCTTACATGTAATGTTAGTGTAGGTATACCTATTATAGAGCCCTCCTTTTGCGGTAAAAGCCTACTCCATACTACTCCAGCAGATTTTGTCTAGCGCCAGTCTTGGCCACAGAGTGCCCGCTACTTCAGAAATATCGTCGCTCCATCTTTTTGAAGTCCTGCCACGTCTCCTTTTCTTATAAAGTGGGTACCAATTTGTTATCCTTTGCGAACATCTGCTGTCTGTTACTCTCTGAACATGACCGGCCCATTTGTGGGGGACTTTACAAACATTCAAACAACATCCAGACAGATCAATCATTTGCGGCTCACACATTTTTTGTCCTGTGTGGGATTCGGACACTCGGCGCAGTGGCTGTGGTGAGGGGACAACTTAAACCAATACGACAAACGTGCAGTCTTTGTTGATAAATAATTAAGTTTATTCAAATGTTTTCAGAGCCAAACCTCCGGATAAAACTTGTGTTCTACCACAATATCCTATCCATGGAACATACGAAGTGCAAGACGACCCAGACGCTGGCCCCGGCGATTACTTGAAGTTCGTAGCGTTGACTATGCGCTGTTACTCAGGGTTTGGCGTGATGGAATCTGACGGTACCGTGAATATCAGCGCTACCCACGAAATCCTCTGCATCAATGGGAAATGGTCTCCGCAAACGATGCCTCGATGTGTTCGTGAGTAATAATTGTGGAATATTGGAATTAGAAGTTTGCGTGTTCAGATCATGTCCAGGCCACCACAAAGGGAGGATCCTACGAAGAGGCTGGGTGATGAATTTATGTAGGGAAATTCTATATATACTTAGTCACAGTGTAAACACCACTTGTGTCAATCAGCATTGTATGGAAAACGTCATTTTAAGCGTTTATTATATCCAGCGCGATCTGTTGGATGCAGTCATGTAACTTCTTCGTCTGTACGGAGTCACCACACCTTAAGAGGAAACACAAGGGCCGTTTTTTCATATAGTCCCCTGTTTCCTCCCTGGATAATGGAAGTAATGCAATAATTTTCCAAAATATGTATGGCCTCTATTGGCATGTCCTTATGTTTTCCTTTTTTCATAAATTAATTATTAAAAGTCATGTCATGAGCCTTCAAAATCCTCAGATTTTCAAAATTGGCCAGATTTTCTGCTGTGTTCGAACATCCAGAAAACTAATTTAACTAGGTTATATAAAAAAAGAAAACAGGAACACGGCCAAAGCTTTTCTTTAATTTTCAATGGAAAAGTAGTTAAATCGGTCAAGTTTTGGAGAAGGAATCAGGGGACTACAAAACGTTGATTTTGTGTACTTTTAATAGGTATTTTCGGTCCAAGCTGCAGTTGTCTCTATCGCGCTCTGCTGGCACTGCGCGACAGCAATACATTTTACAAATACCTATTTTTCAATTCCTTCACCTTTAGTGTTTTCTCTTAATTTATTATATTACTAAAACATTTTATGTCTATCTACAACATTAACATGCTGACACACGAAATTGTGTCCCAATATATTCAAATGTTACTATTTATTTTGGCCACTTTTATTTTTCATCATCGCTGCCAACTGTTAGTGTGCACGGAAGGCTGGCAGCATTGCGATTCCACGTGGCATGATCCTTTGAGCCAAGAAAAGATCAGCTGGCTGATCACGCGAAATGTCAATCATACGCTTGGATCCCAGGAACGTTTGCACCTCAAACGGCGCCAAAACGTAATTACCGACTCCAGTATTTGCGCCGTTTAAGGGCTTCCACGTTTGCAGCAGTAGCGCCGGCACACCCCGCTGTTCTTGGAAGATATGATAGCGCAAGGTTGTCAACACACGTTGAGTCCTACACCCCGTGCCTCGGAAAGCACGTAAAGCCTTTGGTCAAGCGTCTTATCTCTCTCCGGTCGTATCGGGTTGCCGTCCCATCGGTTCATAAGGTGAGAGAACAGAGAGTACACTTGTATTTGCGGACATACTTGTGCACTATAATGTCGCCTGCGCAAATGGCCAGTCTCATAAAGATTGGCCGCCGTGACCAAAATTCGATCTGTAGGGCGTTATATAATAGTCGAATTTTGAGCACTGTACGACCACAAGTAATAAAAATTGTCATTTCTAGGTCTATGCACGCTTCACGAAGACCCAAGCGTGCGATATATGTGTCGCCCGCCTGGTTTACGTGCATTTCAACCCTGCCAACTCCACGTGCCACACGGCACAAAGGTCGATCCCCAGTGCAATATTCCCGTGTATTACTCCCACAACAGTCTCCTGTTCATGAACTGTCGACATGGAACCTGGGACTACATTGCTAAGTGTGAACCAGGTAAGTCAAACATTGTTACTTTTAACTCCCACACTAGGAATAATTCCTGTTCTACGGGAGACTTTACTAAGATTCAAACAAAGGACTTCCATCAGAGGAATTACAATCAAATTTTCACACTCGGCATAATGGCAGTGACAAGGTGACCTCTTGAACTACTACGCTATCCGTGGAATATTACTCCCGTCTAAGCTATAGTAATATGCCTACTGCGGGAGCAGTCTGTGATACGGGAGTGAGCCTGTGTCACGATCATTTTACTGGCGTCGAATCAATGGACACAAAGACTACTACAATCGGCACAACTACTTTTAAATCAAGCCTGTTCTACCGCCGTAAACCCAATCTTCCCCTTGGTCTTCTTACACTTACTCCCTTTATCTCGTCACCTCCACGCAGACGACGGTAACTGCTTACCATCGCGCTTAGGGAGATCTACAAAACGTGTCACACATCCGCCCAGAATGCCCAATATATGCAGTCGTTATTGGGAGAGTGTCGACACAAAAGATCCCACTGGGTCGAAGTGTCGCCGTTCTGCACTGACTGGCTCCCACATAAGATACATACATACATGTACTTTGAGTGTATGCATACTGGCCCTGGCCCGCCAGCCATTTGTCCTTTACCAGGTGCCAAAGACAGGTAAAAATAAAGCTCACTTTTCTTAAATTCCCAGTGTCTACCTTTAAAAATAATACTAAGATGAAGTCTTGTTTCTCCAGATTGTGGTCGAGTTACCCCGGACGGGGTAGGGCTAATAAGCAACGGCACAAGAGCCTTACGTGGGGAGCTGCCATGGCATGCCGGCATCTATAAGAAAGCCGACACCTACAGTCAGATCTGTGGTGGAACCCTTATCACAAACAACGTGGTAATATCTGGTAAGTTGATTCAGAGGTGTCGACTTCAATCCCAAGAAGCGCATCTCTGACTTTTTGAAGCTATATGCACATATAGTTAATTGTAGCTAGCTTTAACGGTGAACGAAAAAATCGTGAGGGAATCTGCATGACTCGTTGAGTTCACCGACATTTTCTCCAAAATATGTAATGTCTGCCCACCCGAACTGGGCCAGCGTGGTGCACTATGGTTTAACCATTCTCATACTGAGAAGAGCCCCGTGCCCAGCAGTTGGACAGTTTAATACAGGGCTGATATTATTATCATAAGCGTCATAAAAAATGTAGTTAACATCTCTGAACATTTCTTCCAGCTGCACATTGCTTCTGGAGTGAGGTGTCCGAAAAACTCCCTGCATCACTGTACGCAGTCGCAGTGGGCAAAATCCACCGACTATGGAAAAGTGCAAATGATACGGAATCTCAGGAATCTGATGTAAGTAGAGTCTAGATATGGAACAGCTTTGACTGAACGAATGACGTAACGGTTTAAGTGGTCGCCTCGCCACTGCCGCGACGCCGACTATTATGGGTTCGATCTCCACACGGGACAAACATTTTTGTGTGATCCACAAATAGTTCTTCCGAGTCTGGCTGTTCTTTGTGTCCGTTGTTTGAATGTTTGTAAATTCCCCCGCGATACAGGAATTACTCCTAGTGCAGGAGTCGTCTTTTTTAAAGAAAAGAAGAAAAAAATTGTTATGATACTTTTTAATTTGGCTAAGATTTTAGGTTAAGGTTTTAGGCTGATTGCATGTTGATTGTTTGTTCTAAAATTACTGTAAAAAGCTGTTAAGTTGCCATATACCAAAATATAACTTATAAGGCTTGTATTGTAATATTTACGGAGAGACACTGACTCCTAAGATACATGCATATACGCCTAGTTTAGAAGTTAGGGTTACTTTTGACAAATCTGCAATCTTCGCAGAGCTTCGGCTTCGGCCGCGCTTCATCGAGAATGCAGAAATAAAATAAATAATAATAATAAATGTTTTATTCAATAAATAAAAGTCATTAAAAAACAAATTACTGGTTACGTATTATATTATTTAAGCCAAAGGAAAACATTTACAATTTAAATATTCGACACAAAAACATAATGATGAGATGTTTATGAAGTCTGTTTTAAAATTGCCTGAACTAGGTCAGAGACCTGTGTTTCATATGCCTAGTATAAAAAATCAGTAGTATAATCAGCCTAGTATAAGAAATCCTGTTTGCACGAAGGCTTAAGAAGTACGGAACAGGATACAGTAAAAGGACTGGAAGGCGACATCAAATATTTGCACAAGGAGCCTCCCAAGTTATTTTCGCTTTAACAGGAAACAGGTCTTACGCAACTTCCGCTAGGTGGCGCTGTCTGTTAATTAAAACTTTTATTACGAAAGGCCGACTAAGCTGAAACTGTTTATACATCTATGGTTAACTAGTTCAAAATCACGTAAATTATATCAGTATTTCTATAATTCTTTTTATACTGCTGATCCTTCTCGCATGAAATCTGTGATGTCATGAGATGTTTCATGATGTTCTTAAAGATATTATGTAGCCTAACAAAATCCACTTAGGCGCTATGGCTATAATTCTTTTTATACTGCTGATCCTTCTCGCATGAAATCTGTGATGTCATGAGATGTTTCATAATGTTCTTAAATATATTATGTAGCCTAACAAAATCCACTTAGGCGCTATGGCTATAATTCTTTTTATACTGCTGATCCTTCTCGCATGAAATCTGTGATGTCATGAGATGTTTCATAATGTTCTTAAAGATATTATGTAGCCTAACAAAATCCACTTAGGCGCTATGGCGTATCTCTATGTATTAAGATATTTGAAAACATTTTTTGGTCAAATAAATATGGTACATATTATGGTACATATTTCAATAAATAAATAAAAATTGTGATGCTACTACCGTATTGTAATTATTTCAGGTCAAAGATATAATGATTCCGGAGAGGTTCCAAGGTTCTGGAGGTACCTACCAAGCAGACGTGGCCGTCGTGATTCTAGTTACTCCATTCGTCTATAAGGCGCATGTCAAACCTTGCTGCCTTAGTTTCGAAGAGAATTTCGACAAAATGCAACTGAAAAACGACAAGAAAGGAAAGGTCAGCCATCTTTAATCTCTCCTCTATCTCTATGTGTTCTATAAAATCATTTTTCTACGATTCAGGATCCTAAATAATATTGAAAACTAGATTTTGCGCGGTTTCCGTCGCGTATACGTAAGTTAGGATAGCTAAATAACAGTTTTATCTAGATGAAAGATACCCTATTTTTTTTTCTGTTCCCCTGAAAATGTGTACGCAAAATTTCATGATGATCGGTCGAGTAGTTAAGGCTTGAAAGCGTAACAAACAAACTCACATTTGCATTTATAATATAAGTTACCGTGAGAATATGAGGGTGCTGTTTACGCTTTCACGTCTTAACTACTCGATCGATCATCATAAAACTTTGCATACCCGTTGTCAGTAATACAGAAAAGGACATAGAGTACGATTCATCCAGAAAAAGTATTAGAGGGATAAAATGTACTAACAAAAACTGTGTTGTCCGTGGAAGCGACGAAATACCATCTCTTGTAGCCAAAAGCTCTCGTCCAATATTTTATGCAGATAACATTCGGGTACGCGCACAACGAACGCTAAGCCTTTTGACCGCCACAGTCATGTATACATGACAATGCAAGTTGTGTCCAGCACGCCACGCACACGACTACATGATAGACTTTTAAACGTTAATAATCTTATAAAAAAGTATTGCTTTTCTTATTGGTTTTGTTTAATTATGTAGCTAGACTCATCCCAATTTATATTATGTGAACTGCTCTCTATTTATTTCATCAATATTAGCATAAGATCACAAAAGCGATGGAGGTACTAAAAAGAATGACTTATGAAAGAAAGAAAGAAAATACGTTTATTTTGACAGAAAAACACACAACACATACTGCAGACAGCATAAACGTAGTATACAGTTAGACAGGAAAAAAGACAATGGGACACAAGGACTAAAGTAAATGACAATATAAAATATAAAAAATAATGATTAGGTACATCAAGCAAACATAAAATCACTGAAAGCGAAAAAAATATAATAATAATTAAAAAAATAGGCAAACGCAAATACAAATAAACAATAAATAAGCAATTAACAAATAAAAATATAAAATATTATACCCTTGGCTCGATTCATTTAGTATATAACCTAGCGTAGGCAGTGTGCGTCGCAGTGTCTGTCAAAAAAAGAACATCTTTTTTAGCTCAGCCTGAAGCTGTATCCGCATATATATCCGCAGCGAAACATACTTTTTGACGTCGCGGCGCGACTCCTGGAGCCGCACTCTCGGGACTTACTTCAGCTTTTTATAATTGTATGCTTGCAGGTGGCCGGCTGGGGACTCACATCAGGCAAAGGGCCTCCAGCCGAACTCTTGGCTGTCGTTGAGATGCCGTACATCGAGTATAAGCAATGTGTGAAGACTGTTCCTCAATCGTTTAAACAGTTCATCACGTTAGACAAGTTCTGTGCGGGCCATACCGATGGTAAGTCTTCATCTAAAGTAAGACTAATGGCTATAAATATACGAGACAAGACTTTTTCCACAGAAAAAAAACCTATGTATGTATCTTATGTGGGGGCCAGTCAGTGCAGACCGGCGACACTTCGACCCAGCGGGATCTTTTGTGTCGACACTCTCCCAATAACGACTGCCATAGATGTTCATGGCAATCGGGACCGACGACTTAACGTGCTCTCCGAGGCAAAGAGCAGGCGATAATTGTCAATCAATACGCACATCATTTCAAAAAGTCATGTAACTTCCAAAAGTCAGAGGAGGGTTCGAACCCAAGACCCTTTGCATTGCAATCTGTTGGTCTCCCCACTGAGCTATCGCTGCTTATCTATATTTATACTAATATTATAAAACTGAAGAAATTTTTTGTTTGCAATGCAGAGGGTCTCGGGTTCGAACCCACGTCGCGCACCTCTGACTTTCGGAAGTTATATGACTTTTCGAAATTATGTGCGTATTGATTGACAATTATCGCCTGCTCCGTGCCTCGGAGAGCACGTTAAGCCGTCGGTCCCGGCTGCCATGACCATCTATGGCAGTCGTTATTGGGAGAGTGTCGACACAAAAGATCCCGCTGGGTCGAAGTGTCGCCGGTCTGCACTGACTGCCCCCCACATAAGATACATACATACATACATACATACATATAGATTCAAGAATATCACCTTACTGTTTTCAGGTACGGCAGTATGTAAAGGTGATAGCGGAGGTGGTTTAGCTTTTGCCGTCCCTGACCAATACATCGAGCGGTACTACCTTCGAGGCGTGGTTTCTGCCGCCCCTACAGACAACGACAATGATTGTAATATCAACACGTATGCTACCTTCACATGGATTGCCGCTTACGACGAATTCATAAAGGAGGCGATGTAAGTGAAACATAAAGCTTGCTACGTCAATGTTTGCAAGAAAATTTAAAGTATTTCTGCTTTAAACGTCGTGGAACGCCGTCACCTCCTTCTGTGAGGAAGTCATATCCATATCAATTTTTTTTAAAAGAATAGTACCTACAGTTACTACCACAACCTAAACTATTATGCGAGCGAAGCCACGGGCAAAAGCTAATCTATATATATAAAAATGAATCCCTGTTTTCCTTGATCACGCCATTACTTGAGAACGACTTTACCGATTTCTGTCAACATTTTTGATAAATTTTCTAATTCTTTGTAGAAGGTTCTTACGGAAAGATAAGTTAAGAAAATTGTGTAGAAAATTGGATAATTTCAGATAACCTACGTAACGACTGTTTTAACTTCGCGGGCTTGACAGTTCGTTTCAGACAGGACAACGTCTGTCGGGTCAACTAGTATATTATAATATAATACATTTATGTTAAATATATGAGCTGGTGTATGCATGGTTACTAAATGTACGCCTGAAACAAAAATAGAGTTGTAGATAAATCATAAAATTGTCCTTCAGACTGAATTTGGGTTAGTGATCACCAGCGCATGAGATATTATAGTGCATAATTGTGTGCGCAAACACGAATGCACTCTCTATTCCCACACTCTCATAAACTAATGGGACAGCAATCCGACACGGCCGAAGAGAGATCAGGCGCAGGACCAACAGCATCACGTACTTTTCGTGGCTTTCCTAACTATCTGTAGCTAAAACCCTACTGTATTTCATAGATCATGTTTAATTTCATAACGTGTTTTCAGGTCGATTGCAGCCATTGACAATCTGAATTGTCCAGTATCGCAGTTCCAATGTAATGATGGAACTTGTGTGGATGAGGAGGCGGATTGTCCTGAGGTAATTATTTTGTGTTGTTTCTGAACAGCGATTGCCCAGGGAGTTAAATATTTCTTGCCTGCGTTGGACGCTGCTGGATGGGTTGCTGATGTCGTTTCTATTCCAGCGAACCGCCCACCATTCAAGGCAACGAGTTGGCATACCAGTTTTAGTCTGTAGGCCCGAAAGTCTCGGGAGAGCCCGACATAGCCCTCTCGCCTCCCCTTATAGCGACGGGGTATGCATAAGGAGCATTTCCCCACATTAAAAAAAGGCGACTAAATATTTTCACTTATTAGACTGATGTCAAAATAAAATGCCGTTTTAAATAGTTCGATTATAATTACTTTTGCCATTTCCATTAATTAGTAGTTTTATTTTAACTAGTGGTCGCCTTTTTTTTTTTTTTTTGTTTCCCAGGATAAATAATAATAATAATAATAATAATATTCTACCACATACACACAACACCATCTAGCCCAAACTAAGCAGAGCTTGTACTATGGGTTCTAGACAATGGATAAACATACATATATACTTTTTTTTTTTTTTGTAGATACATACATATTATACATAGAAACAAACGCGAAATGCTTAACTAGTGGTCGCCTAGCGCTCGAAATTCGACCAAAGTTTGCCTGTAAGATATTGCTGATATATATATGTCATTATATATTGATATATGTAACCATAGTTACGCGCTTCGACTGCGTGTGTCAAGCATGATTGTGTGCGAGTAGTGTTTTTTCATTAATATAATGTATTTCTATTTCTAATATTAGAATTCGCCCCTCCTTCTCCATATAAACTTTAACTGTGCCAAATTTCATACTCCTCTTTCCGTGCAATTTTCGTAAAAAGGGGTACAGCATTTTTGCTTTACGTAATAATATATAGATTTAATTTATTTCAGCACCGTTTAATTTATTTCAGTGGAATTAAGTTTTTTTGTGATGAATTTAATTTAATTCAATTGAATCTAATTTATTTATATTTTATGTATTTATTTCTTTCCCACCAAACGATTCCGCTGAAATGCTGATTCGTCACGTGACTCGTCGACGTCACGACGCACGTTACCCGCTTTCGCTCGTACAATGAAATCAATTAAATGTCTTATTATCACTAAATTATCTAGTAATAAGTTGCATATACAGACAATATTTATAGTATATTGTGTTGTAAATCGAAGACATGCACTCTGGTACAATCGAACATTGTGGATACCTAAGCTAGAAAAACCTGTGTCGTATCTTAACGTTCCTCGTTTCTTTTTTTAGGAATGCTCTGACGGCTCATGTATTCCTGATATAAAGCCGCCGTCGCCGACTCGTCCGTAAGATATTATTTTATTACCAACTGACCCGATGTCTATTCCTTTTTTTTATTCAACTAATGTGCCAAACAAGCTAACGGCCCACCTGATGGTAATTGGTCAGCGTAGCCTATGGACGCTTGCAACACTAGAGGCATCAGTTGCCGACCCTTTAGGAAACGAAAAGGAAGAGAAAAAGGAAGTGGTAAGGAGAAGAATCGGAAAGGGGGAAAGAGGGTGATTGGGCCTCTGGCATTCTCACTCACCGAACGAAACACAACAGTAGGAATACTGATATTTAACGTCGATATTTTGTGAGAGGGGTAGTCCTTCCCAAGTCGAACCGGCCCATTCATGTTGAAATCAGCGAGGATCTACTACTCACAAACACGTCTCTCACGTTTATGATTGTTCCACTCCCGTAGCTCAAAGCGTGATGGTAGATAGCCTTCAATATTCCTTAAGAAATGGACTATCAAATACAAAATTATATAATGAATAAGCATTGCTATTCAACGTGGCAATGCTGCCAGTCTTCTAGGCACGTTGCTATTTGACAGCGACGCGAAGGAATATGACCTATTTTATATTTTTCTCTTTAGATTAACTGATTAACCTACTTGTAAATGGTGTTTGGATATTCTAATTAATTTAATTATGTATTTTTTTAACTGTTCTTTCTACTAAGTAAACAGCAGTAATTATTTAATATTTTTATTTTTATATTTATTCCAGACCAGCGCCAGCGACTACGCCACACATTCCAGGCGAAGACAACAACATTGCAATTTCTGATTCTGTTAATAGTCAGTACTTTATGATTTCGTTTTCTTTTATTGTAAGTGACTTACCATTATGATTATTGCAACAGGAAGTTATTCACTATATTCCTTGAAACATGGCTGCTGAAAATCAACCGAAACCCTCGTGCTTTCGACAAACACGTAAAGCCGTTGGTTCTGCTTCTGAACTCTCGCTGGTTTTGTCTGATTACTGCCCCATCGGAGTATGAGAGTTAGCAAAATAGAGAGTGCACTTGTGTTTGCGCACACTCTTGTGCAGCATCATTTTTCCTTTGTTGGCCATTCTGCATTAAGATTAACCGCCGTCGTTAACGAAATTTGCTCTGGTATCTATTATAACATTAGAATTCCGTTTTCAGATTGTGGTAAACTGGCCATCGTGGACGGTCGTCCTTACACAGACAGCCTACCGTGGTATGTTGCTATCTATAGCAAAAAGACTAAACCTTACCAACAAATCTGTGGTGGCTCGCTGGTCTCCAATAGAGTCGTGTTATCTGGTAAGCTTACATTCTTTCTTATAGGAAGCTTGTTTTAATTAAGTCACACGCACACTCTCCTCAAAAGATGACAGGGGTGTAGCGCTACCACATTTTTTTTTTATACTACTAAGGTGGCAAACTGTCATACAGCCCACTTGATGGTGAGTGGTAACCGTAGCCTATAGACGCCTTCAATACCAGAGGCATTACTTGCGCGTTGGCGACCCTTTAGGAAAGGAAGTGGGAAGGAGAAGGAGCGGGTAGGGGGAAAGAGGGTAATTGAGCCTCCGGCACTCTCACTCACCGAACGAAACACAACAGTAGGAATACTGGTATTTCACGTCAATATTCTGTGAGAAGGTAGTCCTTCCCCGGTCGAGCCGGCCCATCCATGCTGAAATCAGCGAGGCTCTACTAGCCTGCTTGCCAGTCGTGTCTCACGTAATAGGGCTTATTGCCTTTTACCAAGCAGTTTCAGACTCCGTGCTTCTACTGAAAATTTCTTGACAGAATAACCCTATAATACAGCTGTTGTTTTTTTAAAAGGATAGCCTCTGCATTAGTTTCAGCTCCTGGGTAGAGGGGGCGGAGAGGCTTTACACACATTCCAATGACAGCACCAGACAAGACGCCCAGACGCTCAATTACTTGAGGCTCACACACACTTTTGTCTCGGGTGGGGATCGAACTCACAACACTCGACATATTGGCAGACGAGGGGACCACTTAAGCCAATACGCCTACCATTCGATGTTTCGTTTGGAAAAATCCGAATCCACTACCACTTTTCATAGTACATTATGTGGTTATTTTCATATACAAATACAAATATTAAAAATGGTTGCTCTAACCGCACGACAAAGACTTAAAACTATGTGTCCGTTTCGACTGCTCGTGACCGGATAACGTGACCGAAAAGAAAACAGCACCGGGCGTTCTGCGGGAGGCGGAGTGCAGCCAATTCCAAACTTGTCAATGATTACTTTTCTGAAAAGGATTGAGTTTTGTAAGAAGTAGTAGAACAAAAGCTGTTGAGCATGATGTAAGAAAGACACATGCAAAATATTATTAGTATTTTCAATTTACGTCTGGTAGTACAATTAGGAAGAATAAATTTAACTGTTTTCTGTTTTAGCTGCTCACTGCTTCTGGAGAGAAATAAATAATCAGCTCATCCCTGCTTCAGACTTCGCAGCTGCCGCTGGTAAAAAAATCCGTCTTTGGGACAATCAAGAGGAATTCGTGCAAAAGTCTGACGTAAGTTTATTTTCCCCGTTCCTATTGGTCGTAGCGTGATATTATGTAGCCTAAAGCCTTCTTTGATAAATGGGCTATCCAACACTAAAATAATTTTCAATTCGAACTAGTAGTTCTTGAGATTAGCGCGTTCAATCAAACTAACAAACTTTTCAGCTTTATAATATTAGTATATATATTAGTATATATACTTTATAATATAGTATGTATTCAGTAGATGCTATAGATATTCTCGGTCATCTTGAAAAGACATAATTATATTTGTAATCCTACTACGCACATTAAGCATCGAAAACTTTAGAACTTTTTCTTTGGTAGTAGAATCAAGCTGGTTACAGCAAGAATGGGCCGGCTCAACCGGGGAAGTACTACCCTCTCACAGAAAATCGACGTGAAACAGCAGTGTTTCATTGCCGTGTTTCGTTCGGTGAATGAAAGCGCCGGAGGCCTAAGCATGAGGTGACGACTCTTGCAGCTTATGAGGGACCTGCAGAGTATTCGTAGAGTCATTGTGTGGGTGGCGCGAGTCGACCCGGCGGCCAGGGAGAGCCGTAGAAACGGTGCTTTGCTGGCCGCCCGCGTTAAAGTCCAGAGACCCAACCGAGTCTAACCAACTTGGTTGGCTGCCTCGTCATGCCACGCATAATCTCGAGGTGGCTCGTCGTGCCGGATGGTGACTGGAGGGTGGGTCCCGGCGACCACTTTCGGGAGGATACGGGGGTCCTGCCGTCCGTCGGATCGGCTATCGCCATACCACATAGTGATATGACGAAATCTGTTCTGTGCCTTGCCCCACTTTGCTGCGAGAATAGCCGAGAATGGCAGCTGTGCCTAATGTATAAGGCACAAGTGCGCCCTTGCGTGAAGTACTGTTCTCATCTTTGGGATGGCTCCGCGCAGTACTTGCTGGACGCTCTCGACAGGTTACAGCGGCGGGCTGTCCGTATCATCGGAGATCCAAAGGTCACAAGTTCACTGGAACCTCTGCAACTCCGTAGGGACATTGCCTCATTGGCATGTTTCTACAGAATATACCACGGGGAGTGCTCCGAAGAGTTATTCCACCTTTTCACGCCTCTCCTCTTTCTTATCCACTACAACGCGTGCTGGGCTCAGATGCCATTCTTAAGGTAGAGTCGACTATAGCGCGTACCAACAAGTTTGGATCCTCATACCTCTGCCGAATGATCAAGGCATGGAATTCTCTGCCAAGGCACGTGTTTCCTTCTTCCTTCAATCCTGGGTCCTTTAAGCGGGGCGTAAAAAATCACATTCTCAGGCCGTCAAAGTAGAGACCTCAACATCGCCTCAGCTGCTACGAGGACGGTGTGAAGGCCACTGCTCTTAGACCACACGACTGCTTGCCATAAGGCGGAGTGTGGTCATTTTGACGAGCAAAAAGAAAGACCTATTATTTACATAGTAAAAGTACTACAAATATAATAATATTCCATCTATGATACACTACATAACCAATAAAGTTTATTAAATCAAGGGAGAGGCTTTTGCCCAGCAGTGGGACATAACAAAAGACTAAGAAAAACCTTTTGAAAATATAGCTCTTATTTGACCCGTTTGATATCAAAACGGCTCTCAAAATTAAATGGGGTCCAAGTGCTAAGTCTGTTTAAGGAGACATAGCCAAGCGGCTGATCAATGCCCCGCGTGACTAGAAGGCTGGTATTTCCTTTGCGTAAAGAATAAGTATGGCTGCTGCAAGTCTTCTGGGTACGTTGTCAATACAGAGATGCGAAGGAATATTATGACGCTTTTTAAATATTGTATTTTCTACTTAGGTTAACTTTAATATTCTATTCTATTCTACCACATACACACAACACCATCTAACCCAAACTAAGCAGAGCTTGTACTATGGATACTAGACAATGGATAAACATACATATATACTTTTTTTTTGTAAATCCTTACATATTATACATAGAAACACCCAGACCAAGACAAACATTCATGTCCATGCACACAAATGTTTGACTTGTGCGGGGATCGAACCCGCGACCTCAGGCGTGGCAGTCGGTTACACTAACCACTACGCCATGTATTATGAATATGCATTGTGAATAATTTGGTTGTATATATTATGTTAATTAATACATAGATAGATTCACGCCTGTTTTCCAGAGGGGTAGGTAAAGACTACGGATTTCTATTTGCTACGATACTGACACATTTCTCTGGCTTCATTCACTTTCATCAGATTCCTCATCCCGCATTAATATTATGATATAATTGTCTAAGCAGTTAAAAACCAAATCTCTTACAATAAATAAAATTCCATATAAAATACGGTATTACGATCAATTGGCTATTTAAAAGTGACATTGAATTACTTGCCTGCTTCTTTTCATATAAGCTTTATTTCATATAAGATTTATTGGGTCCTGCTTACAAACAAAAATGATCTATAGAAGTGGAATGGACAAAACTCCCCCCAAGAGGAGTGAAATGGGGGGTAAAGTTTGTAACGAAATTTTCTCATTTCTGGACTTAGCAGTATGAAAATTGGTACATAAGTGTTCGATTACAGTTGAAAAATATCTGTGTAGGTGAAACGAATAAAACTCTCCCCTAAAGGGGCGGAAGGGGGGATAAAGGTTGTATGAAAATTTTCTCACTTCTGGACTTAGAAGTATGGAAATAGGTTTATAAGTTCTAAATTACAATTAATAATAAAATATAGGATTAGGTATAAAAACACTATAAAATTATAATAAAAAACCTAATAGGTACTTATTATTATATACGAATTTTCGATCAGGTCACGTGTCCCGACGCGAGGTAAATTTTTTTTTATTTTGGTTTCGCGAACAAAGTCGCTGTTAAAAGCTATAGGCTATAAATTACAAAAATAAAAGACACCCACGCGGGCGGAGCCGCGGGCAGAAGCTAGTATAAACTAAAGCACAGTACATACATATACAGTATTGTAACTCGGCCCTGTCCTTGAAATAATTACCTACAACAGCGCGGTTCGTAGACAGGCGTTAGGGCTGCCCGCCTACAGTATTTTAATTTTATCTACCTACTTGAGTTTCTTTCTGGTTTAGTGATTGTAAATATTATACAATCACTAAACTAGAAAGTAACTAACACTAATTCGTAATGAATGAAATAGAAAGTGTTCAATAAAATCAAATTATCACAAATCGTACGCTTACTGCTTACAAAACAATCACACCGTCCGTTCGTCACTGCGGCGCATTCGCGACTGGTTGCGAACCAAGCGCATACCAACGCCGAGGCGTGAGGTATGACTCGAGTGCCGACCGTTTGTATGAAGATAGAATACTGTATATGTATGTACTGTGACTAAAGCGTCAGCAGTGTGGCTACACTATTTTATGATAATAAATATCTTGTATCTTAAGACCTGAACCTTAAAACACAAGTAAGAATCTACATTCGCCTTTAAAAAGAAAATCTTTATTTTTCCAGATTAAGGAAGTAAATATTCCATCTCAATATCATGGAATAGCTACGAACTTCCAAGATGACATATCTGTTGTAATTCTGGAGACACCGTTCATTTACAATTCGTATGTAGGACCTGTGTGTCTGAACTTCGACATAAACTTTGATAGACGACAGTTGCAAGTTGGGAAGAACGGAGTGGTAAGTTCAATACTATAGAATACAAGCATTATTTGTATTACAATGTGGGTCTCCAATAGTAGTTAATGGTGGAATAGGAGCATCCACTTGCGTGTATACAGAATGAAAACAACGCGAGACCATATTCTAAAATCTAAATTGTTAAAATTAGTGACACATTAATTGTTAACCCTTAAGCACTGACACACGGATTTATAACATTGCCAGTGATATAGGTCTCAGAGACTCCTTTAAGTAAAACTTTATGAAAATATACTTTATTATGTTTTATTGATTGTGGATTATTGACTGACTAACTGATTGAATATTCGCTAAAATCGTCATCGTCTTCATGAATAATCCACTCCTACAATGTAGAAGCAATATTAGAGTCTGATAAATTCCTACAGACATTTTTCATATGTAAATCATTAGCTTACAACGCGCACGAAATGGCTTATTGTATTGTCGTCCTGAGGTTCACTAAAAAACTCAAAGGTACTGAGACGTATTACGCGTTCTTACGCACGAGACCGAGATGGCAACAATTTATCATCCGGTTGGTAATTTGTCAGACCTATAACCGTGCTTAAGGGTCAATATCCATAAAACCTTATATTTTTTATGTTTAGATCGCTAGCTGGGGAGTCATGGACACTAGCGTAGGTTCTGGAAACATGAAGCTCATTGAAATGCCATATGTCGATGTAGAAAAATGCATCAGAACTCTTCCAACATCCTTCACAGAATTCATCACTGCAGATAAGTTTTGTGCTGGATTTACTAATGGTGAGTATACCTATAAAAGAACTGTTTTTAAAGATCTATAGCGTGTAACAGAAAGGTGTGGTTATATTATGAGGCTGTGATATATATCTGATAAATAACCTTTGTGTCCTATTCCCGAATATATTAATATTATGACCATTTATTTAATTTTATTTAAACATCGAAACAAACGCATTATATCACTATCCAAATAGCGCATGGTAATTTACGGGATCACAGTGATCCCCCGAGTCAGCTGTTTGTTGTTTATCTTATCTTATTTTATGTGGGGCCAGTCAGTGCAGACCGGCGACACTTCGACCCAGTGGGATCTTTTGTGTCGTCACTCTTCCAATAACGACTGCCATAGATATTCATGGCAGCCGGGACCGACGGCTTAACGTGCTCTCCGAGGCACGGAGCAGGCGATAATTATTGTCAATCAATACGCACATAATTTCGAAAAGTCATATAACTTCCGAAAGTCAGGGGTGCGTGACGTGGGTTCGAACCCGAGACCCTATCGACTAGAAAAATTATGTGATAATGATAAGTCGATAAAAAGAAAATGCCGTGTCTTAATGGAAATAATAAATATGGATTTGTTGTCGCGGTTTTCCATTGTATTGAGGCTATATTATGTGATGCTTGAATATGACCACACCTTTCTGCTACACACACTGTATATATACACGCTGTATATATTTAAGAAGCACTGATAGCCTAGTAGGAGACCGTTACAATACCACGCAGAAGTCCCAAGCACCTACGACCTTTCGAAGTTATGAGCGTATTAAATTGTTAATTAGCGCTCGCTTTAATGCTGAAGGAAAACATCTTGAGGGACCCGCATGTCTTAGAGTTTACCTTAACGTTCTCGAAAATGTATGAAGTTTATCCCGCGCTGGGCAAGCGTGGTGGATTATGGCCTATCCCTTCTCACATTATACAGTGCCCCGTGCCCAGCAGCGGGACAGTTTATATACAGGGCTGATATTATTAAATATAAAATATATTATAACTATTGATAATAAATAAGTTTTAATTTTTAGTTTTATTAAAAATACAATATACTTGTGTTCTTGTTCACAGGTACATCTTTGTGCAGAGGGGACGGAGGGGGTGGGTTAGCGTTTGTGGCTTCAGTGCATGGGGTTGATCGATTTTATCTGAGAGGCGTCGCGTCAACAGCACCGTCCAAAAATGTCTTTTGTAACGATGACACATACGTGACCTTTACTAAAATAAGCGCTCATGAAATGTTAATCAAAGAATACATTTCGGCACCAATCACCCCAAGAGTCCTTTCGGCGATTTTGGGTTAATTTTTTTTTATATTTGAATTAAATGTTTTAAATAAAATTATAGTGATTAGAAAAAAATAATTCTTTGATTTCCACTCGCTCCTGTACTTGAATTATTTCAAACTGCCTTTTGCTCGCCGCTTCGCTTACATAAAAACAGGTTATGTTAGTAAAAGTAATTTCCGCAAAAACAAAATATAGCCTTTGTTATTTGACGATAACGTAGCTTTCTAATGGTGTAAGAATTTATAATATCGGTAGATTGGTTTTAAGAACTATCGTTACTATAGTAACAACATATTTTTATAATTTTCTGCGGACGCTGGAATAAAATTGCTAGTAAAATCAAGCAAACAAAATATCAAATCTTTTCTCTTTATAATATTAGTATAGAATAAGTATGGTTTCAGCCAGTGTTAAAACATTTAATTCAGCGTCCGTAGAAAATTATAAAAGGGTATATGTTGTTACACATCACTATATCATAGCTTATTTTTTTCTGTTTTAATTTAGGGACTTTTTTTTGCTATTAATATAATATAATATTCTAGCACATACACACAACACCATCTAGCCCAAAAATAAGCAGAGCTTGTACTATGGGTACTAGACAATGGATAAACATACATACAGGGTGTCCAGTAATTAATGGATAACCTTGAAACCTTGTGTTATAGTAGAAATGATGGCAGAAAAAAAAAAGTGCATTAGCTAGTCATACTTTTGACTGTCTATTCTCTATCTCTAATATCTATTAGCATAATTAGAGTTTAATAATAAAACAACAAATTCCCTAATTCATTCATTTATGGTAGTAGTGTACAAGAAAGTTAAATATGGTAATTGAATATGATAGATTCTTTTCATATTTTTTCCTGAACGGCCATCAGTTCTACTATAAGACATTTCAAGGTTATCCATTAATTACCGAACAACCTGTATATACTTTTTCTTCGTAAATACATACATATTATACATAGAAACACCCAGACCAAGACAAACATCCATGTTCATGCACACAAATGTTTGACTTGTGCGGGAATCGTACCCGCGACCTCAGGCGTGGCAGTCGGTTACACTAACCACTACGCCTTCGAGGCCGCTAAATGCAAATATTGCAATATGTCAGTCCCATTGTAACCAAAGATAAAATTAAAATAATTAACAATTTATCCTAGGCGACACATTGACCTCGCAGCCTCACTCACTGGTTCGGCCAATATACTTTGGATGTTTCCCACATCTAACCAATTATACTTAAACTTACGGAATATATCTTGTCGTTGTCTCACGTTTTTGACACAATCCGTCAGCAAATGGTATAGATCCTCCACTGTATGACAAAGCTCACAATTTGTAAATTCACCTTTACGCATGAGGTATGTAAACCACTGGCGTAGCGTAGTAGGGGGCGGCAGGGGAAGCCCGCCCTGGGCGCCACTTTTAGGGGGCGGCAAAACATCACAATGAGTAATAATAATATATCTTGTAATATTTGAACCATTTCATGACGAACGAGAGGAATGGGCAGATATACCATACAAAATAATTATTACTGTTCCTGCAGCAGAATAAATACTAAAGTTTTTTAGAATTCCTGTATATTATAATCTTCTGAATTGAAATACCGAAATAAAAGGGTGGCAAAATTTACTTCCACCCGGGCGGCTAAAGCCCACGCTACGCCACTACCTGATGTAAACTTAGCCGACGGATAATGTCTTGAACGAAGTCTATCATTTTAATAATAACATCACTACTTATTGAAATTAAACTGCTATATACGGATTTTATCGCGTTGTTTATTTGACACTTTATTACAAAATAACGCTCGCCTACGTCCTATTGTGAGTCAGATCGACACACCAACTTACAGACTGGCTCAGCACGTAGCGAAGATACTCTCACCAGTCAGAGGCAACTCGAGAGTACATGTAAAGGATTCATACCATTTTGTGAGTGAAATTAAACACCTACGTCTCACTAACAATGAAACAATGGTTAGTTTTGATGTACAGTCATTATTTACATGCTTACCTGCACATGACTGTATTGAAATAACTAAAAGGAAGCTAATACAGTACAATAAGCCTGAGGAATATGCAGAACTACTTAAGCATTGCTTAACAACTGGCTATCTGTTGTGGGACAATAAATTCTACATACAACTCGATGGTGTCGCAATGGGCTCCCCAGTATCGCCTGTCGTTGCTGACATATATATGGAGGACTTCGAGGCTCGAGCTTTACATACTGCCCCCATCACACCCAGGATTTATAAGAGGTTTGTAGATGATACTTTTACAATATTACCAACAGATAGTGCAAGTGTATTCCTAGAACATCTTAATTCCATTAATAATAACATCCAATTTACTATGGAATTAGAGGCAAATAATTCATTAGCTTTCTTAGATGTACTTGTCATCAGGAATCCTGATCATACTTTGAGCCACACTGTATATAGGAAAAAGACCCATACAAATAGGTACTTAAACGGTGAATCTCACCACCATCCTAAACAGTTAGCTACCGTGGGAATGTCTTTGTTTCAGAGAGCCCATGGGATCTGTGACAAGAAACACCTGGACGCCGAGCTTCAACATGTCAAGCAAGTACTGCAAGACAACAAGCTCCAACAACCGCGCCGCTGTCACAGATCCCGAGAAAAGCCAGCCACAGTCGAGCGCCAGCCTGCTATACTACCTTATGTAAGGGGTGTCACTGACAAGATTGGCTACATCTTGAAGCGAGCTTCAATCAACACATACTTCAAGCCGCCAACGAAGATAAGTCAATTTTTACCATCCGTCAAGTGCCAACTACCTTTACAAGATGCAGGGGTCTATAAAATAGATTGTGACTGCGGACTCTCATACATTGGTCAAACCAAGAGAAACATAGGCACCCGCATAAAAGAACACATAGCTGATGTAAAACACCAACGCTCGTTGAAGTCTGCTGTGTGTGAACATGTGCAACAGGGGACCAACCACTATCTGAGATTTGACAAACCACAGATTCTCGCTAAAGAACACCGATTCCTACCAAGGATGCTTCGCGAGGCTATTGAAATCAAAAAACATCCTAATTTTAATAGAGAAGATGGTTGGAATGTACCACCAGCTTGGGATGAGAAGCAAACCACAGCTAGACTTCATGATACTTTGAGCTCATTCTGCGTAAATAGAAACACCAATGATTAAATTATGTTCGGGTACTTTGAAATAACTACACTGGAACATTGAGACAACTGCCATCTTAGTCTCCCCGTGACCATGGCTGCTGAAAAGCAACCGAAACGTCGGGGAAAGTGTAAAAATAAATTAAATCTAAATAGTTTAATAATAATTTAATCAGCTTAAAAATTAGTAAAGTTTAATAGTAGTAGAAGTGTAACAATTTTCAAAATTTTGTAATGAAGTGTCAAATAAACAACGCGATAAAATCCGTATATAGCAGTTTAATTTCAATGAATAATATTCGCGTAAATAGAAGACAATATTATCACTACTTATGTAATTGATAATATTACATAGAAAAAATAAGAGTAATACGAGATACCCTCTTGAGGTTGGCAAGATATTGTTCCAGTTAAAAAAAATGCTATCTTACTTACAATGTTTTTATTTAAACTGAAATGTGGGTTTAATGCACCTCTGCCTGCCTCTACGTGGAAATGAGCGCGAGAATTTATTTTAAAACTCACATATAAGAAGTCATACCTATGTGTGATGCGATGGCTTTACCTCTATAGCGTAGTGGTTAGTGTAACCTACTGCCACGGCTGAGGCCGCGGACTCGATTCCCGCACAAGTCAAACATTTGTTTGCATGGACATGGATGTTTGTCTTGGTCTGGGTGTTTTTATGTATAATATGCAAGCATTTCCAAAAAAAATGTATATATATATATATTATGTATGTTTATCCATTGTCTAGTACCCATATTACAAGCTTTGCTTAGTTTGGGCTAGATGGTGTTGTGTGTATGTATTGATTGACAATTATCGCCTGCTCCGTGCCTCGGAGAGCACGTGAAGCCGTCGGTCCCGGCTGCCATGAACATTTATGGCAGTCGTTATTGGGAGAGTGTCGACACAAAAGACTCCACTGGGTCGAAGTATCGCCGGTCTGCACTGACTGGCACCCACATAAGATACATACATACATGCCTTTAATTAGATTATGTGATTGTTATGTTGTAACTTATAATTTTAATGATGTATTATCAATTATTACTGTGAAATTTATGTACCCATGCTAGTATAACTTTTATTTTTGTATGTTATTAGAATAAAATGGTAATTTTATTATGCAAAAAATGGAGGAATGTTGTAGGGGTGAGCATAGTCACACAAGCCACGCACACAAGTATATTGTGTAACCTATATAACTGAATGCAACGTATATACGTTTATAACCCGCTCTCGTACGCTGTCGCGTCGTAATCTTAGTAAACAATATTGAATAAACAGTGCCCAGTTTTTACATCCGAACTTCTTTCATTCAAATACCCCACGGAGTACCTAAAAATCTAACAACTGCAGGAAGGGCATTAAATTTTAATTACCTACTAAATTTGAAAACAACAAAAGACGGGGCACGCCATATAAAAAAAACTCTTGCTTGGAACATTCGGTGAACACCGTAGACAAAAACCTATAGGCAGAGCTATAATGCATGAAACAGCAATAATTTTTGTAATTAATGTAATGCAATCTGCATTCCACTATCGTAGAGCATACGATATACATTAAGCATTACTAATAAAGTCATTAAAGTCTATATCGCACAAATACTCTAAAACTAAAGCATTTGTGGCGAGTATTATTTACACGACACACGTCCACACACACACACACACACACATACAAACACGAACATTCACATACACACAGATTTAGATATATATATATAATATACATATATATACGATATATATAATTATAATATTAATTTGAATATTTATATAATTATATATTATTCTTACCTTAGCAATTCAGCACATGCATATGCATCTACGATACACTACACTTTCACATATCTACCTGTTGCAATTAATTGTGAGAGCCCTAGTACCCATACCACAAGTTAAATCTTACTTTGGGTACCAGTGGTCAACAAAATTATTGTACATGTTTAAATGTTTATAACCACATGGGTTATTCCTTTGTATGTATCTTTTTGTGACAATAAAATATTATTATTATTATTATTATACGATTATTTTGCAAATAAAAGTTTAATGTAGCGTTATTTTCTGGGTAGTAAGAATTTTTTTTTGCATAGGTATATGATCATAATAAACTTTTATTTCAGACTATTGTCCATAAATGTTGGTCATACAAATTCCTTAAAACTATGTTAGTAACAAATATTAACCTAGTTTAAAAATCTGCGCCTCCCTCCTGGTGCACTTGATCCATACATGTGCATACGGGTCCAGTGCCACAGGAACGGGCTGTCCAGTCTGTTTGCAATAATGCTAAGGATGCTATTTTTAATTAATTGTATTTCTTACGAATATTTTATAAAAATATTAGGATTCGCCACTCCTTCTACATATAAACTTTAACTTTGTCAAATTTCATACTTCTCCGTCCGCGCAATTTTCGTAAAAAGGGATACAAAGTTTTTACTTCACGTATTAATATAAAGAAGATAATTTATCATAGCAAAATGCAGTACTTATACTGCATTTTAGTCCACTACTTCCCATAACCATATTAGTCTATGGTCAATTCTCAATGGTCACGCTACATGCGTCACTGTCAACTGTCAATGGCTGATTAATTATTGCTATGAATGTTGTTGTAGCGATATTTTGTGCCATTATTTGTTTAAACTAGAGCGTTGCGTCGCATTTCTTAATCAAATCTGCTATGACTCAATATAACATGAGACCTGTTCTGCGATTTTTTTAAAATACATGTATCCTATTTATATTAAAGGGAATGTAAACAAACCATGATGTTTACATTATTATGACTGGCAAAACACAGTTTTGTAAGATAAGAAACGCGATTTTGGTTTGCTATTGGTCACGTATACTTACATCATGTTTTATCGCACTGATTTTGACATCCTGTTAGTGACTGGCTCCAACAATCTTAAACAAATTCAATAATGTGCTGACATCACTTATAAATGTTATTATTATTTAAAATTATGTGCTTAAACCTCAAATTGTTCAATATGTGCTCCTGATATAAGGTAGGATATGGCCAATAGACTCTTATCTTTATTTTTATATATTGTGTGTAACCCATGTTCATGCAGATAAATTATACTTTTTTAAAAAGATTATGTTCAAACAGAAATTATCTTCTAAAGTATAGATAATTATTATAATATGTTTTATATTTATACTGTAGGTAACCTCATCAGTAGTTACTGTTATATTACTAAGTTAAATGCTAGTATGTACACAAACTATTAGCTTATCTCATCACTGGCCTCCGTGACGCAGCAGTAGTGAAAGGGACTGCTGTGCATGAAGTCTCGGGTTTGAATTCCGGATTGGGCCAATGAAAAGTTATAGGGTTATTCTGGGAAGAAATCTCAATAGCAGCCTGAAGTTGATAATCTTATACATCCCAATGCCTCGGAAAGCATGTAAAGCCATTGATCCTCATCTTATCCGTCTCTGGTCATGTCAGATGATCATCCCATTGGATCATGAGAGTTAGGCAACAGAGAGTGCTCTTGTATTTGTGCACTACAATATCTCCTGCACAGATGGCCAGTCTCGACAATCCAGACATCCAGAAATTTGGTCTGGAGGACTTTATTATCAGTACTTGAAATATTTTTATGTTAATTTAGTTATTTATTTATCTGGCAATGCATTCATATGGGTTAAACATTTGTTTGCAGTTAAATAAAATTTTCTTAAATGTAATTAAGTATTATAGATTGATTCTGGATTAGATTAATTAATAATTAGAATGGTAGATGAATAATTGTTAATATATTTCATACTAACTAATATAAAGATAAAGGTCTGTTTTGTCACAATCATGAGTAATCACTACATATTATAAAACAGATTTTCATGCAACTTTCACGAATAGATAGTGTAATGCATGAAGAAGGTGTAGGTTTTTAATTTGTTAAGGTTTTGTACTACCCGTGTGAAGCCAGAGCGGGTGGCTAGTTACACATAATAAAAATTTTTGGCATGAAGTTCAAAATGAAAATAATATACGGTCATATATAATATCATGTGTTAATACTAAAATATCAAATATAATGTCAATTAGTACAAAATGACAATTATAATATCAATAAGAAGAAAATAACAATTAAGTATAATGAAAAGGGAAAAAAATCTGTTATAGTATAATAAGCTTAATACATAATATGAGGCACTCAAACAGCCTTGGACCTCAATGATTTTTTTCCTATATATGGAGTTATGGATACATTTGGGGACCCCTTTGTCTTAAATGGCACACAGATAGCAGCTGCGCAGAGGCATATAATTAATTTAAAGCATCATAACATTTTTTTAAGCTACAAAGCATGTTGTCTTATCAGAATAAAAGGCTTTCATTATTATCTATACTAATATTATAAAGCTAAAGAGGTTGTTTGTTTGGTTGAATGCGCTAATATCAGGAAGTACTGGTACAATTTGAAAATTTTTTAAGTGTTGTTTATCTCATTTATCTAGGACGGCTTTAGGCTATATAACATCACGCTACGACCAATAGGAGCGGAGCATCAATGAACAATGTTGCAAAAAGAAGTTGCGTGGGTCAGCTAATTATTATTATAAATGATAATAAACCTTTGCTTGTTACATTTTTGGTTACTTTATCCATATTACGATAGCACCGAAGCACTAAGTACTAAAATATTTGGAATAGAAGTGAAAAATTCAAAATTCAATATTCAAAATTCTAAATAAATTTATTCTGATTAGGTTACAAGGTAACAACACAAAATTTTTCTGCATAATTACATTTACTGCCACGTTCAGCAAAGCAAGGGTGGCCAGGCCAAGTTTTTGTTTACAAATCATAAGAGCTGTAAGGTGCTGCAACCATTTGAGTTTTTGCAGTGAGTGAGTTAGCTACCTACTGTACCTACCCTAGTACATTATACATCTCGGCGGCCTCGATGGCGTAGTGGTTAGTGTAACCGACTGCCACGCCTGATGTTGCGGGTTCGATTCCCACACAAGACAAACATTTGTGTGCATGGACATGGATGTTTGTCTTGGTCTGAGTGTTTCTGTGTATAATATGTACGCATTTACAAAAAAAGTATATTATATGTATGTTTATCCATAATTGTCTAGTACCCATAGTAGGTACAAGCTCTGCTTAGTTTGGGCTAGATGGTGTTGTGTGTATGGGATAGAATATTATTAAAACTGCACATTCTTACCATCCATATACTCATACAACACACTTACACACATCTACAATCACTCACTTACACATCTTACATATTTCAAATTACTTTTATTATTAAAATCATATAATTTACACATAGATAAACATGTATTATATGAATTATATGAGTCTCCCCGTGACCATGGCTGCTGAAAAGCAACCGAAACCTCGGGGAAAGTGTAAAAATAAATTAAATCTAAATAGTTTAATAATAATTTAATTAGCTTAAAATTTAGTAAAGTTTAATAGTAGTAGTAGTGTAATCTAAGTAAGTCTAATTTTTAAGCGAATTATATTATTATTAAACTATTTAGTTTAGGAGAATATTGCTACATATGGAATCTAATTATTCTAGTCTATAGGCATGTGTGCGTAATGCTTTGGTAAAATGCCATCTATAGTTATTATTATTATTATATAATAGCAGCCTCATAAATTCGACCCTGTAAAAACCTTTTAACACCCTTTTTGAAGAACCCCATACTGTAGTCTTGTAGGAAAACCTCGGCAGGGAGTTCATTCCACAACCTGAGCTTCCGCGGGAGAAAATTCCTTTGGAACTGCTTGGTGCGGCACCAATTAGGTTGTAAGGTGTGAGAATGAAATCCCTGCCGATGGCGAGCGGTGCGATGATAATATTACATTAACGCGATCGACACGTTTATGACGTTCGGCGCTCTGATTGGCACTCTCCAAGCTCTTAACCAATCAGAGAGTCAAACGCGGTAAACGTTTCGATCGCGTTAACGTAAAAACTACTTGCACTAGGCACCGAGTTTCAAAAACTGTGTTGTTATTGAGAACCCAATAACATTGCATGTCCCGGGACTCGAACCCGATGCCTGCACAGTCATATTAACTGCCGCTTCGCCTTCAAGGAGGCATTTGAGTAGTATTAGGTTGTTTACCTGCATGAAAAGACTCTGCTGTGCAATACATTTGTAATCCCTGATGACGTCACTGAAAAAAAGAAAATACGTCACACATAATATGTACATACCATAGAGATTTTTTTATATTATACTAAATTTTGCTCGCGGCTCGCTCGCGTAAATTAAGATTTAACCTAATCTTACTTGTACTTACTTTTTTTTAATATATGGCCTAGTTTATCAGTTATGATATAGCTATCAAGTGTTGAAATAATTTTTAAAATCGTTTGACGCGTTTTTAAATTGCTTCCTTATAAATGAAAAATCTAATCATTCCTTGAAATTAAACTGCTATATACGGATTTTATCGCGCTGTTTATTTGACACTTTATTACAAAATTTTGAAAATTGTTACACTACTACTACTATTAAACTTTACTAATTTTTAAGCTAATTAAATTATTATTAAACTATTTCGATTTAATTTATTTTTACACTTTCCCCGACGTTTCGGTTGCTTTTCAGCAGCCATGGTCACGGGGAGACTCATCATTCCTCTTTATAATCTTCTCCCTAGCCTCTATTATTCCCAAGTCACTTAGGGTCGGCTTTTCTAGTCTAACCGGATTTGACTGGATATCAGTTTTTATACGGAGCGGCTGCCACCTGACCTCCGCAACCCGAAGGCTAACGATACCCTAAGGCTAGACCAGTGTCAGGATATTATAGTGCACTGTCTTCCCAATAACGACTGCCAAAGATGTTCGTGGCAGCCGGGACTGACGGCTTAACGTGCTCTCCGAGGCACTAATAATCTTAATAATAATCTTTCCTCTTTAAAATATTAGTATAATATTCAAAAAGATAGACAATGTCCATGGATTAACAGCAACGCGAGTTTAGCCGCGATCAGGAATTAGTTTACGATAAACGTAACAGATATATGATGACCCCAATCACCTTACCTGTCATTATTGTTTATCTTGTGATGCGTATAAACTTGTTTTCAAACCGGTAATATTACTAATGGTATGTCCGAAATTACACGCAAATGTACAAAAAGTTTGGCATCATTGCGCTCGCTTTAACAGTGAAGGAAAACATCGTGAGGAAACCTGCATGTCTTCATAATGTTCTCGAAGATATGTGAAGTCTACCAACTCGCACTGGGCCAGCGTTGTGGATTATGGCCTATCTTTTCTCACACTGAAAAAAGGCCCGCGCCCAGCAGTGGGACTACAGGTCTAATATTATAATTATTATTTTCATTAATATGCAAAATTAAAAACCATTTCTATTGTTTAATTATTGCAACGACTGAAGGCCAATTTAGGTAATAAAACTGTCAAAATTGAATTTCAATCTAATGGCCTAATGTAGGTACTAAATATCACAAATAGTATTTATTAAATATAATGTATTGTCCTCCAGACCGAATTTCGGTCATGGCGTCCAATCTTAACGGAGACTGGCCATCTGCGCAGGAGATATCATAGTACACAAGTATGTGCATAAGTGCACTCTCGGTCCCCTTACTCTCATAATCCGATGGGACGGTAAACCGACCCGGCTTGAGAGAGATCAGGCGCAGGACCAACGGCTTTAAGTGCTTTTCAAGGCACGAGAGTACATCACAAGTGCACAGAGAGTGCACTTGTGTTTGCGCACAAACTTGTGCACTATAATAAAAGGGGTTAAAGTATGAAATTGCCGTTGTATAGTAATAAATACTTTGAATTGACATAAAACCTTCGTGGTGTGATAAATATTATATAAGATTCTTCTTTTAAAAAATTTGCAACATATTATTTTCGACATTTCATTGTTTTTTTTTATTCAGCTTAGACGGGAAAGATGGATACTTCGAAAATCCGAGTAATTTTTTAATACGAGTTCTAACGCGGAACTAACGCGGCAGAAAAGGCTCGCAATATCAACGCTGCGTTTAGAGAGGAGACTGCTAATGAACGCACCGTACGTTTTTGGTTTAAACGCTTTCGTAATGGAAACTTCGACTTGAAGAACGAACCACGTGGAAGACCGCCCACACAGGTGAATAACACTGAATTAAAGGAGATGGTGGCAGGCGATCCGAGTCAAACTACCCAGGAATTAGCGGCATGGTTTAACATTACCCTACCTACAATATTGGCTCATTTGCATCAAATCAAAAAGATAAAAAAATATGAAAAGTGGGGCCTCATGATTTGACTGATCTGCAGAAAGAAATGCGTGTTGAAACTTGTGTTGTGCCTTGTTAAATCGGTAAAGAAATGAAGGAATATTGGATCGAATTGTAACATGTGACGAAAAGTGGATTCTTTACGATAACCGTAAGCGAAAAATGCAATAGCTGACCCCAGGTCAAACGCCGCAACAGTGCCCTAAAGCAAACATTACCAATAAAAAACATTGGTCAAACCAAGAGAAACATAGGCACCCGCATAAAAGAACACATAGCTAATGTAAAACACCAACGCTCGTTGAAGTCTGCTGTGTGTGAACATGTGCAACAGGGGACCAACCACTACCTGAGATTTGACAAACCACAGATTCTCGCTAAAGAACACCGATTTCTACCAAGGATGCTTCGCGAGGCTATTGAAATCAAAAAACATCCTAATTTTAATAGAGAAGATGGTTGGAATGTACCACCAGCTTGGGATCCAGTAATACAAATAGTCAAACCCAAGAAGAAGCAAACCACAGCTAGACTTCATGATACTTTGAGCTTATTCTGCGTAAATAGAAACACAAATGATTAAATTATGTTCGGGTACTTTGAAATAACTACACTGGAACATTGAGACAACTACCATCTTAGTCTCCCCGTGACCATGGCTGCTGAAAAGCAACCGAAACGTCGGGGAAAGTGTAAAAATAAATTAAATCTAAATAGTTTTAATAATAATTTAATTAGCTTAAAAATTTGTAAAGTTTAATAGTAGTAGTAGTGTAAAAATTTTCAAAATTTTGTAATAAAGTGTCCAATAAACAACGCGATAAAATCCGTATATAGTAGTTTAATTTCAATGAATAATATTCGCGTAAATAGAAGACAATATTACTTAAATATTAGTTAATTTGTATAATAATATTAGTTAAGTAATAGTCTCAAAGTTATTTGATAGTCTCTGATTTACATAATTTTGAAACTGTTACACTACTACTATTAAACGTTACTATTTCTTAAGCATATTAAATTATTTAAACTATTTGTATTAAAGTTTACAATTTCTTCAACATTTCGGTTGCTTGTCAGCAGCCATGTTCACAGGTAGGCTTTTGATGGTAGTTGTCTCAATATTCAGAACATTGAGGGCTTGTGCTACCAGCTCCAGATAGCATTTATCTATAAGATAAAAGTCTCGCCATCTCTCTTCTTTAACCTAACATGAGTGAGACAGCTTGCGATTTATCTTTCGGATAAATTTTACTTGTTAGTTGTAGAAGTGGCCGTGAGACAACTATCATCTAGAGTATCTTTCAAAAAAACATAGCGATATAAAACTAAATGTCATTTATTAAAAATAGGCTTTTTGCACTTACAAAGAGTGATTAATGTCAGGGTGCGTAACATTGTATTTACATTTAAACACTTTAATAACTTTAATATAACAACACATCAATGTTTCCACAAACACATCTTATTGATTTGACTCTAAACTGAATAGTATCGTATATACTATTCCTAATGGTCATCTGTCTAAAGGTGTAACCTCATATACTGCGTCTATTTCGACCTTCTTTTACATTGTAACGCAGAAATGGCATGACATGACATGACGAACATTATAATAATAATAATATGCCAGCGTGGCAGTGCAGGATTGAGCGTCGTATCGCTGAGTCCAGGGCACTCATCGGCAAGCTTATCTGTTTCAGGGAGGGTAATACACGACCGAGAGTGATGCGTTATGTGACTCGGGCGTTTGCAGGGACTGACGTATGTCCCCAAGATTATGTCGCCCGGGTTACAGAACGCATCGACTTCCTGAAGCAGAGAATTTGTGCGTGGGCAAGCCGAGTGAGGCGCTACAAAAAAAGAGCTGATCGATATGCCCAAAATCGTGCATTCCAGAGAGATGAAAGGTGGGTGTACAGAAGGTGGGAGCATCCTGATTCTAGTGGGGATGGTTGTCTATCAGATACAGAAGCCACGACTGCTTTTTGGCGTAGTATCTGGTCGACACCCGTCGACCACGAAGAGGGGGATTGGTTTGGGGATGTTAGGCAGGCATGCGACACTATACCTCAAATGGAGCCAATTAACATACGACCAGAAGACGTTTCTTGTGCGGTTCGTTCGTTACCAAACTGGAAAGCAGCGGGACCGGACGGACTGCACAACTTCTGGTTGAAATGGTTCCGCAGTGCGCATGCATGCTTGGCATTTATTTATTTATTTATTTATTTATTTATTATATAAACAGTACAAGCTTACAGCAGAACCAACACGCTTATATGTTACATTAATCTCATTTAAATAAACTTATTTACATTGACAATAATTCTAACATAATTAAATAACAAACACAATGTCATATGAATGTCAACTTAATACTGTATATTATTTAATAATCAAAGATATATATCAAAAATATAATACATTACAATTACATACAATTAATTACTATTTAAATATAAAAATACACATTTAATCATTTGGCTTAACTTATCATAGAAAATGTCTGCATCAAGATTCAATTGCAATAGATCATTGATTAGTTTAACCGCTCTGCCAGTAGGAGTACTAGCGGACTGCGGTAGGCGCCATGATGGTGGGACAGTGAGAAGTTTATGTTGCCGTCGCCCTATGGCGCGCATATACTGATCTGGTACATAAAAGCAAATACTTTCCTTTACCAACGGATTATCCACTTTATTTGTTAGTAATAAGTAGTAATGTATGATATGTATAAAATTACGTCTCAGCTCTAAGGTATCTAGGCCGACCATGCCTGATACAAACAAAGAAGGATATAGGAATGGATAATATCCATATATACGTTTATATAGATGTCTGGAAAATTTACGTTGTATCCTCTCAATTAATAAGATGTACAGTTTTTCAGTTGGATTCCAGACAATTGAATTGTATTCTAGTTTGCTGCGAACATACGCATTATAGAGCAACTTCACTATAAGAACATTATTAAACTGAGAAGATGTTCGAATTACAAATCCCAGTGATCTATTTGCGGCTTTACGTACAGTTTTAATATGGTCATGGAAATTGAGTTTGGAGTCTAGTGTTAGCCCTAGATCGCATATAGTTGTGACTCTATCAAGCGGCTTGCTATCCATCTCGTATATAGTTGAGATTGGGGAACGAGATCGAGTGAATGTAATCGTCTTACATTTGGAAACATTAAAACATAATTTATTTGCCTTGCTCCATTCAACAACAGCGTCGATGTCTCGCTGTAGTTCATTGCAGTCAGTGTCATTCTTAACAGAGGTAAACAATTTGAGGTCGTCAGCGAACAAGAGGCATTCCGCATTAGAGACAACAGTAGGTAAATCATTTATCATTAGAAGAAAAAGGGTCGGACTTAGGGTACTTCCCTGACTCACACCAGACCGCGTAAAATAATCTTGAGACTTAAAATTCCCTATTCTGACATATTGCCTACGATCACTGAGGTAACTAGCAATAAATCTTAGGAGATGTGTATCAAACCCCATAGCTGAAAGCTTGCTGAGAAGCACATCGTTATCCACTAGGTCAAAAGCTTTTTTAAAATCAAAGTATGCTGTGTCAACTTGACAGCCTGCTCTCATATTATTTTTTACGTAGTCTGTAAACCTAATATGGTTCGTTAAGGTGGAGCGTGCTGGTCTAAAGCCGTGCTGGGAGTCATGTAAACGAGTATTTGTTTGATTAGAAATAAGATTATTTAAAACTGTTTCAAACAATTTTGCAAAAATTGAGAGCACTGCAATAGGTCTAAAGTTTGTAATCTCAGTAGACGATCCCTCTTTGGGCACTGGTGTTACCCTGGAGACCTTCCACCTGGTGGGGTAAGAACAGCACTGGAGGGATAGATTGTATATATATAAGACGGGTTCTTCGAGAGCTGATAAACAATCCTTCACTAAGAAACCTGGCATCCCTATTCCAGTCATCTTTGGAATCAGGATCGCTGCCTGAGTTTTTGACCACTGGCACCACTCATCTGCTCTACAAATCAGGTAGTGTCACGGACCCAAAAAATTATAGACCGATAACATGCCTACCGACGGTCTATAAACTTCTTACATCCATTTTGAGATCTAAACTTTCACTACATATTACAGCAAATAACATCATGTCTGTATCTCAAAATGGATGTAGAAGTGGGGCCCGTGGTACTAAAGAGCTACTCCTAATTGACATGACCATCAGTCAACAAATACACCGCCTTAAGAAAGATCTTGCGACATGCTGGATAGATTATAAGAAAGCCTATGACTCTGTACCTCATGCATGGCTCTTGAGGGTGCTGGAGTTGTATAAAGTTGATGCAACTCTTAGCACTTTCTTGAAGTCATGTATGAGGCAGTGGAGAACGGTTTTACGCTATCCAGGATGTCGCCAGATCGGGGAAAGCGGTGTATCTATAGAGATCAAGCGAGGTATATTTCAGGGCGACAGTTTGAGTCCCTTATGGTTCTGTCTAGCGCGGAACCCTCTTAGTACTTTACTGGAGAGTTCAGGGCTATGCTATCGATTGCGGAGAGATGGTCAAGTTATATCCCACCTTCTTTACATGGATGACCTAAAACTATTTGCCTCCACCAGACCCCATTTGACGGCGTTACTTAAGGTAACGGAAACCTTCAGTAATTCCATCAGGATGGAGTTTGGTGTTGACAAGTGTGCAGTTATGTATGTAAAGCGAGGCAGGGTTGTGGAATCTGATGGCATTGAACTTTCAGATTTTACTAGACTTAGGTCTCTCTCTGCAAACGAAACCTATAAATATCTGGGTATGTCACAGGCATTAGGTATCACTGAGGACGGTATGAAACGGACGTTGCGGGAGCGCTTCTTTGGCCGCTTGAAAAAAATACTGAAAAGTCTTTTGTCAGGCGGCAACAGGGTGCGCGCCTGTAACGGTTGGGCCATGCCGATCCTTATGTACTCCTTTGGCATACTCAGATGGACGCAAACGGAATTAGATGCCCTGGATAGAAAGGTCCGTACACTGTTGACTGCATACCGAATGCACCACCCGCGCTCCTCGGTAATGAGATTGTACATCCCACGGAAGTGTGGGGGTCGCGGTTTTTTAAATGCCAAGACCCTCCACAACCGTGAAGTGTGCAATCTCAGAGAATATTTTCTCCGAACCGATGTGGGCGTGCATCGCGATGTAGTCGCAGTGGATACGGGCTTTACCCCGCTTGCTCTGGCTAAGGAGAACTGGCGCAAACCTGTTATGCTTGGAACTGACGAGCGCAGGGATGTATGGAAAGGAAAAGAGCTGCATGGACGCTTTTTTCGGGCTCTGAATGGGCCCGACATAGATTTTCAGTCATCGGTGTCCTGGCTACGTTTCGGCGATCTCTTCGCTGAGACCGAAGGTTTTGTATGTGCAATAATGGACGAAGTTGTTATGACGAACAACTACCGGAGATATATCCTGAAAGATGGGACGGTTGACATATGTCGGGCATGTCACCAGCCCGGAGAATCTCTCAGACATATTATCTCCGGTTGTTCTCGTCTTGCCAATGGAGAGTATTTGCATAGACACAACCAAGTAGCCACGATTGTCCATCAGCAACTTGCCTTAAAGTATGACCTTGTGGAATCTGAAGTGCCGTATTACAGGTATGTGCCCGATCCAGTTCTCGAAAATGGTCGTGCTACTTTGTACTGGGATCGGTCTATCATCACTGATAGGACAATTGTGGCGAACAAGCCAGATATTGTGCTGATAGACCGATTGGAGCGCCGAGCAATGATCATCGATGTTACCATTCCGCATGACGAGAATCTTGTGAAAGCTGAAAAAGAAAAAGAGTTGAAATACTTAGACCTAGCTCACGAGATTGTCGACATGTGGCGTGTGGACTCGGCGATCATTGTGCCGATAGTCATTACAGTCAATGGTTTAATACCTAAGAGCCTCGACCACCACCTGCAGAGGCTCGCGTTAGATGGCTGGATCAAGTCCTTGATGCAAAAGGCAGTACTACTCGACACGGCGCGTATTGTGAGGAGATTCCTCTCTCTGGGGCCCTAACCACCGGCAGCTTGGACCCTGTTCCCGATGTCGGTGGGTCATTTCAGTTTTTATATTTTTAAATATGTATAGATTTTATATTTATATTTAAAAATGTAATTATAAGAAATAAAAAGTAATAAAGAGAATAATAATAATAATATTCTACCACATACACACAACACCATCTAGCCCAAACTAAGCAGAGCTTGTACTATGGGTACTAGACAATGGATAAATATACATATATACTTTTTTTTTGTAAATCCATACATATTATACATAGAAACACCCAGACCAATACAAACATCCATGTTCATGCACATAAATGTTTGACTTGTGCGGGAATCGAACCCGCGACCTCGGGCGTGGCAGTCGGTTACACTAACCACTACGCCATCGAGACCGACATGTTATGTTCGGGTACTTTGAAATAACTACACTGGAACATTGAGACAACTACCATCTTAGTCTCCCCGTGACCATGGCTGCTGAAAAGCAACCGAAACGTCGAGGAAAGTGTAAAATTAAATTAAATCTACTGACTCTTGACTAATTAAATCGACTGATGCAGTACATTCATAGGGAGATAGCTCAGGGATAGATCTCGGGGCCGAAACAAAAGATCCCACTGGATCGAAGTGTCGCCGGTCTACACTGATTGGCCCCCGAAATAAGATAAGATAAGATAATATTGTCTTCTATTTACGCAGGGGTCTATAAAATAGATTGTGACTGCGGACTCTCATACATTGGTCAAACCAAGAGAAACATAAGCACCCGCATAAAAGAACACATAGCTGATGTAAAACACCAACGCTCGTTGAAGTCTGCTGTGTGTGAACATGTGCAACAGGGGACCAACCACTACCTGAGATTTGACAAACCACAGATTCTCGCTAAAGAACACCGATTCCTACCAAGGATGCTTCGCGAGGCTATTGAAATCAAAAAACATCCTAATTTTAATAGAGAAGATGGTTGGAATGTACCACCAGCTTGGGATCCAGTAATAAAAACAGTCAAACCCAAGAAGAAGCAAGCCACAGCTAGACTTCATGATACTTTGAGCTCATTCTGCGTAAATAGAAACACCAATGATTAAATTATGTTCGGGTACTTTGAAATAACTACACTGGAACATTGAGACAACTGCCATCTTAGTCTCCCCGTGACCATGGCTGCTGAAAAGCAACCGAAACGTCGGGGAAAGTGTAAAAATAAATTAAATCTAAATAGTTTAATAATAATTTAATTAGCTTAAAAATTAGTAAAGTTTAATAGTAGTAGTAGTGCAACAATTTTCAAAATTTTGTAATAAAGTGTCAAATAAACAACGCGATAAAATCCGTATATAGCAGTTTAATTTCAATAAGATAAGATAATAAGGTTAAAAAGTAGTAAAGTTTAATAGATATAAAACAAATACAGTTAAAAAAATTGCTAAAGAAACAGATTGTTCGGTGTCGTTCGGATAGATGTGGTAGCACCTTAATATCAATTGGCCCTGAGTAAAACCTGTATCAGATGTGAACCGGTTTAAAAATTAAATAATCGCCATATTTATGCTCTATTCAGCAAGTTATTTGGTTTTTTATGTCCTTTGTGAACTGGCTCTGTGGCGCAGCGGTAGTGAATGAGGACTGCTGTGCATGAGGTCTCGGGTTCGTATCACACAGTTAGATTGAACTACGGACTACAATCATGCCTTGCCTTGATTATTAATGTACATGTAAGTGAATGTTCCTATTTACCATACTGCTGCTTTAGAGGCTACCATCAAATTTTATTAAATGCTTGAGTATGTTCAGTAATAGTTCATGAACTATCAAATGAAATGAACAATGGTTGCAGCACCTTACAGTTCTTAAGATTTGTAAACAAAAATTTGGCGATTAAAAAGAGTGACCATGAGTTTCTTGCCCGTTCTTCTCATGAGCCCTAACCCCTTGCTTTGCTGAACGTGGCAGTAAATGTAGTTTCGCAGAAAAAATTAGTGTAAATTTGACATTCATAGGTGTTACCTTGAAACCTAATCTGAATAAATTTATTTTGAATTTTGAATATGAATTTTGAATTTTGAATCCCTGATTGGGCTAAAAACAAGTAATTGGGATTTTCTGTTAAGAAATCTCAATACCTTTTTAACAATTGAGTGACCGGATGGCGTATTGAGAAGTGGTCGTCTCGCCTCTGCTACCGTGTAGGTTCGAATTTCACGCGGGGCTAAATTTGTATTATTTACAAATGGTTGTTCGGAGCATGGATGTTCTTTGTGTGTTTGGATGTTTGTTAAGACCCTCGCGACACAGGAACTATATAGTGCGAGAGTTGTCTTTAAAAATATATCTTGCTCTGTGTCACAGCGACAGTGAAAGCAACTATTGTGAATAAGGTCTCGGGTTTGAATCCCGGTTCAGGTCAACAAAAATTTATTGGGTTTTCTGTTAAGAAATCTCTATAGCAGCCCGGAGTTAGGAAGTTGGCGGTGTTGCACACTCCCGTGCCTCGGAAAACACGTAAAGCCGTTGGTCCTGCGCATGATCTCTCGCCGCTCGTGTCGTTGACGTCCCATCGGATGAGGAGATTTAGGGAACAGAGAGTGCACTTGTGTTAGCGCACACACTTGTGCACTATAATATCTACACGGCCACGTTGTCAAGGATACAGAAATGACATATAGTACCTTTCAAACCGAAAACAAGTACTAGTGGCGAGGAAAAGAAATTTATAAACAAAAAAATTGTCTTTGTGTAATGCATTGACGCATACCTCTCTGCTGAAAAGGGGAGCTGAAAGGTTATATCAGGCTCATCCGAGTAAAGATGGAACATCCCGGGTACTGAAATTAAACTGCTATATACGGATTTAATCGCGTTGTTTATTTGACACTTTATTACAAAATTTTGAAAATTGTTACACTACTTCTACTATTAAACTTTACTAAATTTTAAGCTAATTAAATTATTATTAAACTATTTAGATTTAATTTATTTTTACACTTTCCCCGACGTTTCGGTTGCTTTTCAGCAGCCATGGTCACGGGGAGAGAGACTCTCTCTCTAGTAGTAGTGTAACAATTTTCAAAATTTTGTAATAAAGTGTCAAATAAACAACGCGATAAAATCCGTATATAGCAGTTTAATTTCAATGAATAATATTCGCGTAAATAAAAGACAATATTATCCCGGGTACTACTGACTGAACCTACCACGTTGTGCCAACTCACTGGTTTATTGATATAACCTTTACTTTTTTACCTAGTCATCTAGGTAAAAAAATCCTTGCCTTATTGACATAACCTTTCTTTTTACCAGGGTAAATGCATTGACGCATTTATCTCCGCGGGGCGACAGAGAGATAATGTCGGAAAGGTATATCGGTAATACCGATTAAACCTACCACGGTATTCCTCGACATAACCAGGGTCGGCGGGGCCGCGCGAATCACTTTCACATGCAGTCGCGACCTCGCCGACTTATTGACATAACCTTCATTAACGCGACCGAATCTGCGGGAAAAATCTAGTGAATTATAAAAGAGAAAAAGACAATTTATGAAACAGGGCTTGAACCTGCGACCTTGACAATGTCAATCCTTGACGTAGGACCATGAATAGCTGTCGCTGATGTAGTTTCAGTTCCAACGACTCACCCACCATCCGAGGCAGGGAGTTGGCACACCGTGGTAGGTTTAGTCGGTAGTACCCGGGATTTTCATCTATTCCCGGGTGAGCCCGACATAACCTCTCCGCTGCCCTTTGCTGTGGAGATGTATGCGTCAATGCATTCCCCCACGGTAAAAAAAGGGCCATGAATAGTGCAGTTGACAGTTCGATGACACGGTTTATCAAGGTCGTGCGTCACGGATTATATTTTTCCTCCGATATAATTTAAATTCCACCTTAGCATAGGAAACGCTTATAAAGTTAATCTAAATATCATTAATTAAGATTTTTATTGTTGTCTTATTTGGTACACAAATAATAGGAAGTAGGTAGTTTTTGAGTTAGTAGCAGCGATAGTGCAGTGGGGAGACCAACAGACTGCAATGCAGAGGGTCTCGGGTTCGAACCCACGTCGCGCACCTCTGACTTTCGGAAGTTATATGAGTTTTCGAAATTATGTGCGTATTGATTGACAATAATCGCCTGCTCCGTGCCTCGGAGAGCACGTTAAGCCGTTGGTCCCGGCTGCCATGAACATCTATGGCAGTCCTTATTGGGAAAGTCAGTACCCTATAATATCCTGACACTGGTCTAGCCTTAGGGTATCGTTAGCCCTCGGGTTGCGGAGATCAGGTGGCAGCCGCTCCGTGTAAAAACTGATATCCAGTCAAATCGGGTTAGACCAGAAAAGCCGACCCCAAGTGACTTGGGAATAATAAAGGCTAAGAGAGAAGAAGAGGTAGTTTTTGAGTTTATACATTACAAACAATCCTAACTATATTATAAATGCGAATGTGAGTTTGTTTGTTACGCTTTCACGCCTTAACTACTCGACCGATGATCATGAAATTCCGCATACACGTTTTCAGGGGAACAGAAAAGGATATCGGGTACCTACCATTCAGAAAAAAGTACTGTTACCTGCTAAACTAACCTACATTTGACTAACTAAACACAATTCTAATTATTACTAAACTAAATAGTTACATGCAGCGATAGCCTAGTGGGAAACCGTTGGACTGTCACGCAAAGGTCTCGAGTTCGAACCCAAGGCGCGCATCTCTGACTTTTCGAAGTAATATGCGTATTAATTGTTAATTATCGCTTGCTTTAACGGTGAAGGAAAACATCGTGAGGAAACCTGCATGTCTGAGAGTTCTCCATAATGTTCTCGAAGATATGTGAAGTCTGCCAACCCACACATGTATATTATGTTTATATCAATGTTTTCAGAAGATTTTCTGTTGCATCGTAACTGAGTTTGTGTAACCATTGGGAAATAATTTTCTTGCATTTATTTTTAGGAAGGGAATATATTTCAAGGGCTGAATTAATGTTGTTATACAAATGACTACCCAGAAAACAGTACATTTTGTGGGACAGGCTATTTGATTGACAATTATCGCCTGCTCCGTGCCTCGGAGAGCACGTTAAGCCGTCGGTCCCGGCTGCCATGAACATCTATGGCAGTCGTTATTGGGAGAGTGTCGACACAAAAGATCCCACTGGGTCGAAGTGTCGCCGGTCTGCACTGACTGGCCTCCACATAAGATACATACGTCGCTGTTTTACGAATAGTGCGATTATATTATTATTACTAAATATATACCTTTTGTATTATTAATAAAAGTTAATATCTGTAGTAACAGGAGTGTAAAGACCGTCACAGATTATGGATTTTTTGATTTTATTTTTAAATCCCCATAATTTTTAAAATACTTATTTAGCTTAGATTTTTATATTTTTCTGTTAGATATACTAACAGGTAACTTAGCCTGTTACCTGATTCCGGCTTGACGTCGAATTCTGGGACACCCTGTATATTATAATTAACATGTATTATATCGCACTCTTAATAAAACAGCGACTTAACTCGAAATTTGAAAGTAAGGTAATTTGTACTCTAATTGTATATGTTAAATTCTAATATTATATTTGTGTTAAATCATTGCAATAGAGTTCAAATTTGTTTAATTCAAAATACTGAGATAAGTCTGTTTTATTAAGAGTGCGATATATATTTTATTATTTGTTTAAACGCGCTAATCTCATGAATTACTGATTCGATTTGAAAAATTCTTTTAGTGTTGGATAGCCCATTTATCGAGGAAGGCTATAGGCTTTATAACATCACGCTACGACCCACGGGGGCGGCGCAGCAACGATAAACGCGGGTGAAACCGACGGAACATCTAGTTAATAATAAATATCAAAAAACAATGTTTCAATTCGCCATCATTACATTATGGTTGAAGTTTTAGTTAATTTAAGACAAACTATACAAGCAACTTAACATGAAATAGCAAAAATAATTGACTTGCCATTCAAAAAATATTGATAATATAATTAAAACCACAACGATACATTTTCTCGGCAACTTCTTATTTAAACTCTTTTTACATAGCTGCCTCCGTGGCGCAGCGGTAGTGAATGCGACTGCTGTGCATGAGGTCTCGGGTTCGAATCCCGGGTCAGGCAACAAACAGTTATTGGGTTTTTCTGTTAAGAAATCTCAATAGCAGCCCGGAGTTAGGAAGTTGGCGGTGTTCGACACCCCGTGCCTCGGAAAGCACGTAAAGCCGTTGGTCCTGCGCCTGATCTCTCTCCGGTCGTGTCGGATTACCGTCCCATCGGACTATGAGTGCTAGGGAACAGGGAACGCACTTGTGTTTGCGCACACGCTTGTGCACTTTAATATCTTCTGCGCAGATGGCCAGTCTACGTTAAGATTGGCCTTTTTGCAATTGGCTGAAGAATTTTTCATTAAAATGTTGCAAAAATGCGGCAAATTCCCTTATGTGACGCAGACAAAGTTGCACGGGTCAGCTAGTTAATATTATAGTAAGGACTAGCCGTGCCCGCGGTTTCCCCGCGTTTATGCTTACTGCGCTGCCCCCGTAGATCGTAGCGTGATGTTATATAGCCTATAGCCTTCCTCGATAAATAGGCTATATGACACTAATAGAATTTTTTAATTTGAACCTGTAGTTACTGAAATAAAGCAGCGATTGCTCAGTGGGGAGACCAACAGACTGCAATGCAGAGGATCTCGGGTTCGAACCCATGTTGCGCACCTCTGACTTCCGGAAAGTATATGACATTTCAAAATTATGTGCGTATTGATTGACAATTATCGCCTACTCCGTGCCTCGGAGAGCACGTTATGCCGTCGGTCCCGGCTGCCATGAACATCTATGGCAGTCGTTATTGGGCAAGTCAGTACTCTGTAATATCCTGACACTAGTCTAGCCTTAGGGTATCGTTAGCCTTCGGGTTGCGGAGGTCAGGTGGCAGCCACTCCGTGTAAAAACTGATATCCAGTCAATTCCGGTTAGACTAGAAAAGCCGACTCCAAGTGACTTGGAAATAATAAAGGCTAAGAGAGAAGAAGAGTTCCTGAGATTAGCGCGTTCAACCAAACAAACAATCTTCAGCTTTATAATATTAGTACAGATTAAAACCGGTAATACCAGACGGACATATTGCAAACCAGTCATTGACAAAGACGTTTCAGACATCACAGCTGACTGACGCGCCACAGTTTAGTTACAACATTATAAATAAATATTACGTTGTTTAAACAAATGTAGTTTTTCCACCTAGCCAGTGTTTGTGGGTTTAATAAGAAAATGATGTTATTTGTGTTGGTTTTGTTAAGCGTTGGTGAGTAACAATATATTTATTTGAGTCATTTATTTTTACTAGAATTTACCCGAGGCTCCGTTCGCGTAAATGTAGTTTATGAAAATTTTCTCACGAGGAAACAGTACTTTTTTCAGAGTAGTATTATACGTCTACGTCTACATCTACGTCTAGGTATCCCACGTTCTATTCTGTAACGTGTATGCGAAATTTCATGATGATTGCTCGAGTATTTAAGGCGTAAAAACGTAACAAACTAACTCACATTTATCTATAATATAATATAATATAATAATATTCTATCACATACACACAACACGATCTAGCCCAAACTAAGCAGAGCTTGTGCTATAGGTACTAGACAATAGATAAACATACATATATACTGTTTTTTTTTGTAAATACATATATTTTATACATAGAAACACCCAGACCAAGACAAAAATCCATTTTTATGCACACAAATGTTTGACTTGTTCGGGAATCAAACCCACGACCTCAGGCGTGGCAGTCGGTTACACTAACCACTACGCCATCGAGGCCGCCAACATTCTCATTGCTGCTCCTCTCCTATTGGTCGTAGCGTGATGTTATATAGCCTATAGCCTTCCTCGATAAATAGGCTATCCAACACAAAAATATTTTTTTCAATTCGAACCAGTATTTCCAGAGATTAGCGCGTTCAACAAAACAAACAAACTCTTCAGCTTTATAATATTAGTATAGGTTTAAAGATGTCTAACAAGAAATACACTATATACATTTGAAGGTCTTGTTTTTCTCTCATATAGACCACAGCGTGCAACAAAGTAGTACTGAGACAAAGACATTATAACTAATATTGTAAATGAGAATGTGAGTTCCTTTTTTACGCTTTCACGCCTTAACTACTCGGCCAATTATCATACAATTTTGCATACACGTTGTCAGGGTTACAAACAATAACATTTTAAATCAATCCATTGACTACTTAACGAGTTTTGCGGACAAAAATAGACTGAATATGCATTTTCCATACCAATAAAAGCTGTTCTCGCGGTTGCATCCTCGTACGTGTAAAGTATATATATCATACCGCTTGGAGATAAGGCTACGAGCCACGGGAGCGCAGCAATAATTATAAACGTGAGTGAAACCGCGACATCTAGGTATACTAATATTACAAAGCTGAAGAGTTTGTTTGTTTGGTTGAACGCGCTAATCTCAGAAAATACTGGTTCCATTGAAAAAATATTGTAATGTGAAGGCTATAGACTACATAACAACACGCTACGACCAATAGGAGCGGAGCATTAATAAAAAATGTTGGAAAACGGGGCAAATTCTCTTATGTGAAGCAGACGAAGTTGCGCGGGTCAGCTAGTCATGATATATTAAGATGGATTCCCTTTTTCCTCACAATATAAAAGTTTGTAATGTAGCAGCACTCAGCCGAGAGATATTCACTGCTAAATAGACCTCCCCAAGGTCTTTCACACAGACCGGTCTTGGGCCGCATCCAACCGCTTCCCGCGACCCTTATCAGGTCGTCGGTCCACGTTGTGCCTTCCCCTGCTACATGTACCGGTGCGTGGCCGCCACTCCAGAACCTTTCTGTCACAACAGCCATTTGTACATAATGCATCCTACTAATATAATAAATGTGAAAGTTTGTGAAGATGGATGAATAATATAATTTATAATATAATATTCTACCACATAGACGCAACACCATCTAGCCCAAACTAAGCAGAGCTTGTACTATGGGTACTGGACAATGGATAAACATACTTATATACTTTTTTTTTTGTAAATACCTACATATTATACATAGAAACACCCAGACCAAGACAAACATCCATGTTCATGCACACAAATGTTTGACTTGTGCGGGAATCGAACCCGCGACCTCAGGCGTGGCAGTCGGTTACACTAACCACTACGCCATCGAGTCGTCAAAATGTTTGTTACTCTTTCATGGAAAAACTCCTGAACGGATTGCCATGAAACTTAGTATGTAGATAGCTGAAGACCTGGATTAACGCATAGGTTTTTTGTATCCCGATATTCCCACGGGATCAGGACTAACGCGGGCGAAGCGGCGGGACGCAGATAGTATAGTTTAAATAATTTTTGCTCTTTATCAGAAAAACACAATCACATTTTGACTGACCCGGTAATCGAGCTCGTGACCTCACGGCCAGTTGCAGACATAAGCGCAAAACGCGCATAAGACCATAGCGGAAATATTCTAAATCTATGCATAGGACAGGCAAAATAATATTTTATTAGCGGTTGCGTAGTGGCTAACTAAATGTTGTAGAAATGAGAGCGCTGAGAAATATATGTGGTGTGACTCTGAAAGATAGAATAAGGAATAGTGTGATTAGAGAGAGATGCGGCATGAAAGTGGATATAGTGACAAGAATAGAAAAGGGTATGTTAAGCTGGTTTGGGCATGTAGAAAGAATGGACGAGGAAAGACTGACTAAGAAAGTTTATGAGGCTAGTTTGAATGGAACAGTCGCAAGAGGAAGACCTAGGCGAACGTTTCTTGATCAGATCGGAGGCGTTCTGGACAAAGGCCAGGTTAAGAGCACCTTGAACCGACGGGCGTGTATATGGAATGTGATGAAAGTGAATGAAGCCAGAGAAGTGTGTCAGGATCGTAGCAAATGGAAATCAGTAGTCTCTACCTACCCCTCTGGGAAACAGGCGTGAATCTATGTATGTATATATGCCTAGTGGTCAAAATTCGACCATAATTAATTTAAATTTTTAGTTTGATCGTTATTAAGGTTTTATCGTTTATAACTCTACCCTTATAATCATATTTCATTTAGATTTTGCCAAAGCTATACAGTATACCTATAATATTTAATATAATAATAATATAATATTTAATATTTTTCCACCACATACACACAACACCATCTAGCCCAAACTAAGCAGAGCTTGTACTATGGGTTCTAGACAATGGATAAACATACATAGTTACTTTTTTTTGTAAATATATACATATTATACATAGAAACACCCAGACCAAGACAAACATCCATGTTCATGCACACAAATGTTTGAATTGTGCGGGATCGAACCCGCGACCTCAGGCGTGGCAGTCAGTTACACTAACCACTACGCCATCGAGGCCAAAAAAAAAAGGCCTATCTTTGTCAAACAAAATAATATTTATTTAATTATACTCTTTTATTGTTTGTTTTCTTCTGTCTTTATTACATATAAATAAGGTATATGTAACCATAGTTACGAAGAATTGTACGACGTCAGACGAAATTGGTACTACGAACACGATTCGACTGCGCACGTCAGATGCATGGTTGTACGCGTGTAGTGATTTTTCATTAATTTAATGTATTTCTAATGCATATTTTATAAAAATATTAGCAGCGGTAGCTCAGTGGGGAGACCAACAGACTGCAATGCAGAGGGTCTCGGGTTCGACCCACGTCGCGCACCTCTGACTTTCGGAAGTTATATGACGTTTCGGAATTATGTGCGTATTGATTGACAATTATCGCCTGCTCCGTGCCTCGGAGAGCACGTTAAGCCCTCGGTCCCGGCTGCCATGAATATCTAAGGCAGTCGTTATTGGGAAAGTCAGTACCCTCTAATATCCTGACACTGGTCTAACCTTAGCTTTCGGGTTGCGGAGGTCAGGTGGCAGCCGCTCCGTATAAAAACTGATATCCAGTCAAATACTAACCTACGGTTAGGGCGCTTAGGGAGCTGCTTAATTGTTGTGAGGGCTATGCTCGAGAGCATGGCCTAATTTATAATGTTAATAAAAGCAAGTTCCTGGTCTTTAAGGCAGTCGGTGTTAAATGTACTGAGTATGTGCCCCCGATTAAACTAAATGGGAATGACATATCGCGTGTGTATCAGTTCAAGTACTTGGGGCATTATGTAACCGAGGGCCTTGATGACCAGGTAGACATTGAGAGGGAACGTAGGGCGCTGGCAGTCCGATGTAACATGTTGGCTCCCAGGTTTGCACGCTGTAGCAGGGCAGTTAAAATAACGCTTTTTAAAGCCTATTGCCAAGTATTTTACACGTGCAGCTTGTGGACCAACTATACTCAGAGGGCTATCAGCGCTCTACGGGTCCAATATAATAACGGGTTTAGGATGTTGATGGGGCTGCCCCGTTTCTGCAGTGCATCAGGTATTTTGCACAAGCACACGTCGATGGCTTCCACGCCATCATCAGACAGAAATCTGCCTCTTTGCTCTGCAGAGTGCGGGGTAGCTCCAACTCCATCCTGAAGACCATAGCGGGGAGGTATGATTCCCCTTTGTTAGGTGATGTTGTTCAAAGGTGTATTTTAAACAACAGCCTGGTTTCCAAATAGATAATAAGTTTACTAACATAGGTATAATTTATCTTTTGTTTACTAACCCATATGGATGTTGCTTATCCGAAATAAAGAAAATTTTATTTTTTTAAATCCGGTTAGACTAGAAAAGCTGGCCCCAAGTGACTTGGGAATAATAAAGGCTAAGAGAGAAGAAGATTTTATAAAAATATTAGTATTCGCCACTCCTTCTCCATATAAACTTTTACTGTGCCCAAATTTCATACTCTTCCGTACGCGCAATTTTCGTAAAAAGAGGTACAAAGTTTTTGGTTCACGTATTAATATATACATTTAACCTCTAAAATTTTAAAACTCGTTTGTCACGTAACCTTTTGTAATACTGTAAACATTTTTCCTGTTAATCAAATGCACCTGTGAGGCGTGATCTTTTTTATACCTACAATAGACTTTTCCCGTGGCTTCACTCGCGTAAATGTAGGTTACGTCAGATTTGTAACAATAATATTGTCTTACGTTTACGCGAATGTTATACATTGAAATTAAACTACTATATACGGATTTTGTGGCGTTGTTTATTTTAAAACAGTTTTATAACATAATTTTGAAACTCTTATACTCAATACATTTTTCTGTGTAAGGACACACACACATATGTAGTTAGGTGCATGGTACGTATCTGGCTATGTATGTGTAACGCGCCACTTACATCGTTTTCCCACGATTCAATTTATTACACAGCAGTCTGTTTGAAACTACAGAAATTGTAATACGTGTTCGGACTTTTATTGACGTTGTATTATTATAGACAATTTTAGACTTATAGACCTTAAAGTTATATGAATTTGCGGCCTTAAACTTTTGTGTATTTGAGTGTGCCAAACGTTGTAAAGAAACAATATAATAACAGTACAGCGACATTCTGACTTTTATTTAAATGCTCCATATAGTGAACCCTAAATCTGTATGATTAAATTAGGTACATGCATCAATATAATTGTCCCATCAACATTAAAAAACATTTAATACAAGCTGTCCCCCGCGGTTTCAATCACGTTTATGATTACTGCGCCGCGCCTGTGGCTCGTAGCGTGATTTTATAGCCTATTTTACTACTGAATAAAGTAGCTTTCTAATAGTAAAAAGATTATCAAAATCGATTCAGTAGCTTCAGAGATAATCCATAATAAATAAACAATTATTTTCTCTTAATAATATTGATATCTTGATGTCATAAATGCGAATGAGAGTTTGCTTGTATATTACGCTTTCGTACCTTAACTACTCGACCGATTATCATGAAATTTCGCAAACACGTTATCAGTGGAACAGAACAGGACAAAGGGTACCTTTCATCCAGAAAAAAGTACTGCTACTCATCTAACCTATATTAAAATTTAAGCAAGCGAAGCGGCGGGCAAAATCTATTAAAATATAAATATTATTGGCAAATAATTGACCTGACCTATCTTAAATAATATGATTGCTTGACTTCATTTAAATATTATTCTTGTTTGTGTGCAAGTATTTATTATTAAAATTTAAATGTCAGACGTGGCGTAATTTGTTACTTCTCTATTGGTCCATCCCCTCTCTTTACGAAAAGTAAAAAAAAAACATTTTTGTGTCATGTATATTACCTATATTATTAACTGACCCGCGCAACTTCGTTTGCGTCACATAAGAGAAATTTTCCAGTTTTTGTAAAAAATGTCATTCATGCTCCGCTCCTATTGATCGTAGTGTTATGTTACAGCCTTCCTCGATAAATCAGCTATCCAACAAAAAAAGATTTTTCATTTCGGACCAGTAGTTCCTGAGATTAGCGCGTTCAACCAAACAAACAAACTCTTCAGCTTTATAATATTAGTACAGATTTCAGAGTATTATATTTACTGTTGGCAAACACGATACAACAATAAAAAATCTTTTTGTTTCAGTGACGTCACCAAGTTTAACCAGTGTTATAAAGACCAGAGTATTTCCATGCAGGTAAGTTATACACTACTATTTAAGCTTAAAGATGTTTTGATTGTATTAACAGTCATATATAGGTTCAATTCCAGCACAAGTCAAACATTTGTGTGCATAAACATGGATCTTTGTCTTGGTCTTGGCGTTTCTATGTATAATATGTATGTATTTACATAAAAGAAAACATATACATATGTATGTTTATCCATTGTCTAGTACCCATAGTACAAGATCTGCTTACTTTGGGCTAGACGGTGTTGTGTGTATGTGGTAGAATATTATTATTATTATTCTTTTTATTACTATTTTCTAATAATTACATTATTAAATATAAATAAAAAATTACATATATATAATGAAAAACTGAAATGACTCACCGGTATTATAATAGAAAGTGAACTAATAAATTTATCTGGAAGAGAAGAACCCGCAACGCACCATCGGATTGCCCACCCCAAGTATTGCAATTGAAAAAGGTTGACAATACCGAACTCCTCTGGATAGGGACAACTAAGTCGTGGGATTCGCTCGTACTTCAACTGGCAGTATTCCGCTTCGAACACAAAATATGCGTCGACACGTGTTTCGCCTCAGCGCGAGGCATATTCAGGACCATCTGGCAACGTCTCATTCGACCCAACGCCGAACGGTCTTGAAGATACCCCGCGCTTCGGTATTGTCACCTCTGACCTTTTTCTATTGCAATAGTTGGGGTGGGCAATTCGAGGGTGCGTGTCGGGTTACTCTCTTCCCAATAATTTTATTAGAATAGATTTCCGCCAAGTCACTCCTCATTGAAATTAAATGAAATGAAATTATTATTTATTTGCATGAAACATGGTAGTAAGTTGTTCAAATTGTACATGATAAAAAACGTTCACATATTTCGCTGACCCCATGGTGTTTGTACACCAAGGTACAAGTCAATCGGTCAAGTGGTTCCGGAGCTATGCCTGTCACTAACAAACTGTCACTAACAGACAGACACACAGACCCACATAGTGTTTTCATTAACCTCTTCCAAGAAGACTCAGAGGTTGATAAGATAAAGTAAATAAACCATCTATAATACATTTTTAATGTAGTCTCTATAGTGTATTAAAAGATTTTTAAATATAATGCCTAAATAATTGAAATGCATTTAAAATCTTAACGTATAACACTTTACGTGGATGTAATGATTGATTGACAAGAGTCTATCCTGGCACTCACATTTGGAACTACTCAAAAACAGAGTTAGAAAATTTATATGGGTATTTAAGACTGCGCCGAGCGTAATGTGCCAAAACAGGCGGTCACAGTTAAGTGAATAAAATCAACACTTTTTATTTAATACAAATATAAAATATACATTTACCATAACAATGAATGTGTTTACAATTACTCCGTGTAAAAAACTATAAATAATTAATATTTTCACCTACAAAATTACGTAAATTTGCAAACAGTAGAAATCTATCCTATTTTACAGCTTAAACGAAACATAAATAGTTATATTACAGTTTGTCCGTCCCAAATATTTAAGTTATTTATTGGTTGACAATAAAGATATATATTTATCAAAACTTCAAATTTTCCATTCAATTTTATTATGGCGGTGGCGCGCCGATTTAAATATGCGCCGCACGAACTTTGTCTATATCTGTCTTACGCTCGGCGCAGTCTTAAAACATTGCGTAATGTCTCAACGGAATTATTGAATAAAATGTATACTGCATTAGTTCAATCAGTACTCACATATTGTATACCTGTGTGGGGTGAATCAACTAGAAGTAAATTTATTGAGTTGGAGAGAGCCCAGGTCAGTCTTAACACGTTAAGGGCCGACAACGAGATTACACGTGATGTATTATTTTTCTTCACACGCCGATCACGAGTATACACGTGACGTAACTTTCATACTGTTTGTATTGAAAATCACGCGTTGCAACGTGATCGGCTGTTGTCGTGATTGAAGGAAAGTTCATTAGGAGCGCACACATAGATTTTTATTTCGCCAACTTCAACAAAAGGAAAGCCGTTCCGAGTGTGCAAAGTTAGTGCAGATATTGGCAAGGCCAGAACGGGAGTCAGGGGGAGGAAAGAGACCATGTTCCAACGTGAGATCTGCAAAGTACCTCTCTGTGTCTAGCCCTGTTTCAAAAAATACCATACCCAACGCGATTATACACTATAATTTGTATTTTTCTGAATATGTGTGTATATCGGCCTTTTTTTTTTTTGTAAAATAGGTGTAGTTGATAATTTTGTTAAAATAACAAAAATACTGAATTGGTTTGTTTTATTTCATATATCACAAAAATATACATACAAATTATAAATAAAAAATAGAGAAATAAATTATGACATATATGAACCTCAAAAATTGTGCAAAATTCGCTGGCGTACGGGGTCATACCGCAAATAAAACGCTGCGGCCCTTAACGTGTTAAAATTAATGTACTTTAAGCCGTATCGATTCTCTACCGATGAACTGGACAAACATTATAGCATTCTTTCCGTAAGGCAATTACATATTCTGCTCACAGCTGTCTTAAAAGTACACTCAAAGCTTCATTTTGATCCAACCTTTTAAAAAGAAATATCTGCAACATCGTGCCCACTAGAACGGTCAGTACATCCTTTGCAAGAAGACAATTCTTTTTTGATTTTTTGAGCTGATTCTTGTATAACAAGGCCACTAAACTTGTTAATATTTATCGAATCAAGAGTGCAAAAAATCTATTACGAAATGGCTATTTGAATTGAATTATGACGAGATAGACTTAGATATATTAACAACAGCAGCGATAGCTCAGTGGGGAGACCAACAGACTGCAATGCAGAGGGTCTCGGGTCCGAACCCACTTCGCGCACCTCTGACTTTCGGAAGTTATATGACTTTTCGAAATTATGTGCGTATTGATTGACAATTATCGCCTGCTCCGTGCCTCGGAGAGCACGTTAAGCCGGTCCCGGCTGCCATGAACATCTATGGCAGTCGTTATTGGTAGAGTGTCGACACAAAAGATCCCACTGGGTCGAAGTGTCGCCGGTCTGCACTGACTGGCCCCCACATAAGATACATACATACGCTTACGCGCACACATACCTTTTACCTACACAACTTCACACTCACACATTCACAAACACACAATCAGTAATACACTATTCGTTCTTATAGTGGTTCAGTAGTGACTACCTATCATTTAAATTTATAATAATTGTAAATGAATACAACATTGTGCAATTTAGATAGTGGATGCCTGGAGGGCCTGGAGATTTGTAATACAGTCTTCGGAGCGTAGTACAGACTCTAGCTCTCAACAATATTGTTTTATAAGTAGTTAATCCATTGTATGTTGTTAGAGAAAAAATCTATTATTATTAAGTTTCTCTTATCACAGGTACTTTCTAACAATTTTTTTATTTTTTCATTCATTGTCTAGATCTCTTAGTACAAGCTCTGCTTAGTTTGGGCTAGATGGTGTTGTGTGCATGTGGTAGAATATTATATTATATTAACAGAAAATGCAAATAACTTTTGTTGGCCCAACCCCGGATTCGAACCAAGTCCTCATGCACAGCAGTTGCATTCACTACCGCTGCGCCACGGAGGCAGTTCTGTTTCTATTACGAAATCTCAATAGCAGCCTGGAGTTAGGAAGTTGGCGTGTTAGGCACCTCCGTGCCTCGGAAAGCACGTAAAGCCGTTGGTCCTGCGCCTGATCTCTCTCCGGTCGTGTCGGATTACCGACCCATCGGATTATGAGAGTTAGGGAACAGAGAGTGCACTTGTGATAGCGCACACACTTGTGCACTATAATATCTCCTGCGCAGATGGCCAGTCTCCGTTAAGACTGGTCACCATGACCAAAATTCTGCTTTTAAGTTGCGAGTTCATATGTGTCTGGCATTCATCTTTACTTGATGTTACTTTTTTTTTGTTTTTTTTTTTTTTGTCTTCTTGACTTGTCGGTGTAGCTTGTCTCTCCATATCTGTCTGTCTAGTGCCACATCTTGCATTTCTCTGTACGACATGACACCTAACTTTTCCCTGATCTGACTAATGTAACTTATTCTTGGCCTTCCTCTTCCGCGCTTTCCTTCTAACGTTCCCTCAATGATGTTTTTAATAAAAGTTCATAAAAACATATGTATGGAGTCTGGCATTGTATGGGTGTGAGACGTGGACACCTATGGAAAGGGATAGAGAAATTTTAGAAGCGTTCGAGACGAATGGAAAAGATTAGCTGGACAGAAATGGTTAGGAACGAGGACGTCTTGGTAAAGATCAATGAAACCAGAACGCTACTTAACTCTATTGCAGCTAGAACATATTATATTCGAAAATATCTGGCCCTTTGGGAGGCTTACACGGAGACATGTGTCCAACGTGAAGAGGCCTTTCGAGAGTTTTAATCAAAGGTGGGGTGGAACACCTACAGCGGCACTAGCCACAGCAGGCATAGGACTATTACTACGTATGGATTTTAATATATGGGCTATGGGTATGGGTGTCTGGTGGACCGGTATATTGCTAACTATGGATGAAAAACGGCGTCTGCCCTGTATACTCTAATAGCATCAATGCAATGGGTGATGGTGACTCGCCAACTCACTAGATGGGCCCCCTGAATAGCCACTATATGCCTATAGTGGCATACACGCCAGCAGCAGAGGGCAACACCGGTGCGAGTGGCTAGGGGTTTCGAGCGGTGCGGCGCCGGTTTCACCATCACGGGTCTCGTGACAGCGGAGACCCGGAGCGGGTTTCCCCGTGATTATGCCCTAGAAAATGACACTTCCACCCCCAAGCATATAGCTCTAGCGGCCTCCCTCTGTTATTATTATTATTATTATGCCATAGATGGCTTAGTCGCAGAACACCACTGTCCACTTCGCACAATGTCTATTCCTCAGAATGTCTCTTGCAAAAATGTCCCCTTCGCCGTCACTACAACAACAGTAATAAATCGGTCAAGTGCAAATCAATGCAAAAATGCATGGATTTTTTAATAGAATAAATTGTTTAGGCTTTCTTTTCATAATATATAATAACGTATATAATATATATTCTATCACATACACGCAACACCATCTAGCCCAAACTAAGCAGAGCTTATACTATGGGTACTAGACAATGGATAAACATACATATCGCACTCTTAATAAAACAGCGACTTAACTCGAAATTTGAAAGTAAGGCAATTTGAACTCTAATTGTAAATGTTAAATTCTAATTTTATATTTGTGTTAAATCTTTGCAATAAAGTTCAAATTTGTTTAATACAAAATACTGAGATAAGTCTCTGTTTTATTAAGGGTGCGATATATACTTTTTTTTTGTAAATCCATACATATTATACATAGAAACACCCAGACCAAGACAAACATCCATGTTCATGCACACAAATGTTTGACTTGTGCGGGAATCGAACCCGCGACCTCAGGCGTGGCAGTCGGTTACACTATACCACTACGCCATCGAATCATCAAATGATTTATTGTTCTTTCTCTATATATCTATATTAATATTATAAAGCTGAAGAGTTTGTTTGTTTGAATGCGCTAATCTCAAGAACTACTGGTTCGAATTGAAAATTATTTTAGGGTTGGATAGCCTATTTATCGAGGAAGGCTATAGGCTATATAACATTACGCTACGACGCACAGGGGAGGCGCAGTAATGATGTGTTGTTATCCTTTTACTATGGTAGTATTAAGTCGGAAATATTCGATGCGTAATGTGCGTAGTAAAAGCAATACAAATGTAATTATATTCCATCTATAATATACTTTTACTTTAGTGTGTAGAGTGTGGTAAAACCATTTTTAAAATAAAGTTGATATTTGCTTTTGGTTAAGAAATCTAAATAACAGTAGTACAGAAGATCAACACACACACTCACACTCACACGCACACACGCACACTCGCACACTCGCACACTCGCACACTCGCACACTCGCACATTCGCACACTCGCACACTCGCACACACACACACATTCACACACTCACACACTCCCACTCACTCTCACACTCACAAATACACACACTCAGATTCATACACACGCATGCTGTTATATAAAATATACTGTTTACCTTTCAGATTTTTTTTATTATTACCTGTCTAGTTTTAATTTATTTTTTTGTAATTTGGAGAGCGGTGGCTTCTAACACAAGTATTTTTGTTACTTAAAAGGAGCACCACAAAAATTTGTGTATTCCACAAATGGTTCTTCCGAGTCTGGATGTTCTTTGTGTCCGTTGTTTGAATGTTTTTTAAGACCCCCGTGATACAGGAATTAAAACTAATGCAGAAGTTGGCTTTTTAGAGTTCAAAAAAACTCTTATACAACAGCTTTGTCCGTCCGTCTGTTATACAACTTTCAACTCAAGAACCGTAAGAGGTAGAGACTCGCAGTCAACGCCATTCGACCCAGCATAGTCGATGTACCTCCGAAATGACTATGACCTCTAACCTCTAAGTTCAAGGTCACGTGGTATCACGTGATCGTTGCATATTAGTTAAACCATTTTTCGAACTCCAAGATTTACGGAAATACATTGCCGTTTCTCAATTGTTAAAAATAAAATCCCAATTAAATCCTTTAATACTGCAGTTGCGTATGTTTCATTTTGTACATTTATATACATACTTACAAAAAAAATATAACTTCTTCTATAAAAGACAACTCCTGCACTAGGAAATAATTCCTGTGTCGGGGAGGAATTTACAAACATTCAAACAACGGAGAAAAAAACACCCAGTCTCGGAACAATTATTAATGAATCACACAAATTTTTGTCCCGTGTGCTCCGCGGGGGCGAGTGTAGGGGTTATGTCGGACTCGCCGGGGTAAAAGAAAGATGGTAAAGATGTTAAAGTACCTCCCGGAATACCGACTAAACCTACCACGGTGTTCCTCGACAAAACCACTATCGACGGGGCCGCGCGAATCACTTACACATGCGGTCGCGACCCCGCCGAGGTTTCGGCCCGCCGTATGAAACGGCAGGCCACTACACGAATAGATCTACCCAAAGGCACTTCTGACACTCCCTACTGTCGCCCCTAGAGGGGAGATGGACTCGACACAGAGGCGTGCGTGGGAACACGCACGCCGCCTCTCGGACCTGGTGCTGAACGGATGGCGGGCAGGCCTACAAAGCCCGCCACCCCCAGGTCAAACCTCAGGGTGGGAGGATCGAACCCATAACAAAACAGAGCAAGTAGCAATTAATAAAAATCTTTTTGTTCAAACCTTATTAAAATTTGTTGTAAAATAAGGAAATAATTAATATTTTAAATGTGGATACAAGAAAGGATGTAGTGATGATATCTCGCTATATCCCTCAGACAGCTGCATTCAAATAGCGATCCTCTTCTTTTCATGTGCTTAGTGTGTGCAATGTGTTGTCAAGAGTTGTTCAAGCCGCCCGTAGGCCTCTGACACGGCTTAACGGGACCGACATTTTACGTGCCCTCCGAAGCACGGAGACGTTCAGATGAAATACCACTAAGCGGTCACCCATCTATAGACTGACCGCACCCAACGTTGCTTAACCTCGCTAATCGTTTACCGATCAGTGAGTGCGACTGGCTATGAGCGCCTCAAATAGCGATGACGTCACAGGTTGTATCGTGAATCCTTTTCTCTCGGTTGGCAATTAATTTCCTCTACTACCAGATTTGAAACGCTTGTATCTTATTTATTATAGAGACGTTTTCAAAAATTCTTGGGTAATGTTTACGTTTCGTTAAAGTGACTTTTCGAATTGAGTAATAAAACATCATGAGTCATAATATTGTCTTCTGTTTACGCGAATGTTATTGGTTGAAATTAAAAATCTGCCCGTGACCATGGCTGCTGAAAAGCAACCGAAACGTCGGGGAAAGTGTAAACTTAAATATAAATAGCTTTAATAGTTTTAATAAATTTATTAGTTTAAAAATTAGTAAAGTTCAATAGTATCTAGTAGTAGTGTGACAGTTTCAAAATTTTGTAATAAAGTGTAAAATAAATAACGCGATAAAATCCGTATGTAGTAGTTTAATTTCAATGAATATGAGACATTGTAAAATTTGACCACCTGTCCAAGTAGGATATGGAAAATGGACCCTATTGAGTGTAAATTTTTTTTTTTTTATAGTCAGTAGTATATGGTGTGATAGCTGCAACGCCTTGATATGAGTTGTAAAATACTTAAATTATATTTAATTGGCGATTTAAAAGAGTGGCTGTGAGTTTCTTGCAGGTTTCTTCTCATAGGCTCAACCCTTTGCCTGAACCTAGCAACTGACCTAAATGTAGCTTCAGTAACTTAGTAAACTCACTAACCTATATATATTGACGTTCATAAGTGTTACTTTGTGACCTAAATGAATAAATGATTTTTGACTTTGACTAAATATCTAACGTATAACCCATGTGTATTCAAATAAATGATAATTTTCCAGGTCCAGTTTCACTCTCGACAGTTCGGAAGTGTTCCGATGTCATAATGGAACTGATTGCATTAGTTTTAAACATATGTGTGACGGAGTCACTGACTGCGCCGACGGAAGTGATGAGGACTTTTGCGCCCGAACCAACGAAGGGTAAGATATTACTCACAATATATACCAGGTGACTGGTTAAACATTTTACGTACAATGTATGACATGATAATTTATGGTCAGACGTAAAGTATAAAAAAAAACTGTGTAACCTGCAAAGAAAACCTTTATGAAAATTTGTATGAAATATCCATAAAATGTGGACACTGCGTGGGTCGTACACAGCTGTGCGCGCCGCGCTACCGAGGCTAATGACTTTTGATAAGAAAATCACGGTCGGGGGTGCAAATTCGGGAGAGTGTGGGGTGCGGTAGCGGGGGTCGGGGGCGGCGGTTTTGGTTACTGTACTGAGTCGTTTCGTGGAATAACGAGCATTACCAAGGTCGCACGGCCGATGCTCATCGTATGTAACACAGCTGTGGTATATGCGAAGAGTAACACATTAAGTTTTTATTGGATAACTAGGTCCAATTTTAAGCACCTATTTTTTTAGATGTTCGGTTCAGAATCGAGTACTGAATAGGTTCCTTTAATATGTCCAGTCTTTTACTAATCAATACTGGGTGTAAGAGACGGTGTACCGAAAACTGAAATAATAGATTCAAACCATTATTCTGAGTAAAAATACGCTGAATTTTCTTCAGGAAAAATCATTTCAGCTGCAATTTTTCGTTTTGTTTACTGGGAATCATAACATAATGCATAAACCATCCATTTTATTAAATAATAATCAAAGAATACCACATTTTACTAAAATACAGCAATGTTAATTACATTGCTGTATTTTAATAAGATGTGGTATTCTTTGTGATTTAAACAAATTAGCTGTGTTTCTCCCGGCTGCCGTGAACGTCTATGGCAGTCGTTATTGGGAAAGTCAGTACCCTCTAATATCCTGACACTGATCTAGCCTTAGGGTATCGTTAGCCTTCGAGTTGCGGAGGTCAGGTGGCAGCCGCTCCGTGTAAAAACTGATATCCAGTCAAATCCGGTTACACTAGAAAAGCCGACCTCAAGTGACTTGGGAATAATAAAGGCTAGGGAGATGAAGAGCTGTTTTTATGCGCACGGAACGCAGAGGATATTCCCGCCAGTGCGATCCGTGCGCTGTATTGGTAGCAATCCATTACGTACCGGGTAATAATGTTTATCAATATAAAATCTTAATCTTGTGTTTTTATGATAAATAGAAGTTTGCGTCGAGATAAGTATCTATAGAAAGAAGTCTTGCTAGTTTTTGGTACGCTGTCCCTTACACCCAGTATATCTATATACAGGATGTCCGGTAATTAATGGATGACCTTGAAATGTCTTATAGTAGAACTGATGGCCGTTCAGAAAAAATATGAAACCTAACAAACGACCGTTCGCATGTAAAATACAAAGTCAGCGTTAGCAACTATATTGCGACTAGATCGCTGCAAGATATCGACAATAAAACGAATTTATTGAAATTAAACTGCCATATACGGATTTTATCGCGTTGTTTATTTGACACTTTATTACAAAATTTTTAAAATTGTTACTCTACTACTACTATTAAACTTTACTAATTTTTAAGCTAATTAAATTATTATTAAAACTATTTAGATTTAATTTATTTTTACACTTTCCCCGACGTTTCGGTTGCTTTTCAGCAGCCATGGTCACGGGGAGACTAAGATGGTAGTTGTCTCAATATTCCAGTGTAGTTATTTCAAAGTACCCGAACATAATTTAATCATTTGTGTTTCTATTTACGCAGAATAAGCTCAAAGTATCATGAAGTCTAGCTGTGGTTTGCTTCTTCTTGGGTTTGACTATTTGTATTACTGGATCCCAAGCTGGTGGTACATTCCAACCATCTTCTCTATTAAAATTAGGATGTTTTTTGATTTCAATAGCCTCGCGAAGCATCCTTGGTAGAAATCGGTGTTCTTTAGCGAGAATCTGTGGTTTCTCAAATCTCAGGTAGTGGTTGGTCCCCTGTTGCACATGTTCACACACAGCAGACTTCAACGAGCGTTGGTGTTTTACATCAGCTATGTGTTCTTTTATGCGGGTGCCTATGTTTCTCTTGGTTTGACCAATGTATGAGAGTCCGCAGTCACAATCTATTTTATAGACCCCTGCATCTTGTAAAGGTAGTTGGCACTTGACGGATGGTAAAAATTGACTTATCTTCGTTGGCGGCTTGAAGTATGTGTTGATTGAAGCTCGCTTCAAGATGTAGCCAATCTTGTCAGTGACACCCCTTACATAAATCCGTATATAGCAGTTTAATTTCAATGAATAATATTCGCGTAAATAGAAGACAATATTAAATAAAACGAATTTTGTAATACATGTTTTGTTCAAGATGCGATTAAAAATATCATTCTGTTTCTTAATAATGGTAAAATATTAACGACTATATTGCACTAAACCGCTCTAAAATCACCAGTATTTACTCTTAAATATGGTAGTTATCTATATATAGCGATAGCCTCCTGGGAGACCGTTGAACTGCCACGCAGAGGGCTCGAGCTCGATACCAACCTCTGACCTTTTGAAGTTATGTGCGTATTAAAATACTTAATTATAGCTTGCTTTAACGGTAAACGAAAACATAGTGAGGAAATCTGCATAACTGAGAGTTTCTTCATAATGTTCTTGAAGATATGTGAAGTCTGCCAACCTGCACTGGTGGGTTGGCAGACTTCACATAGCAATCCAACGGACTTCCACTAGGCTATCGCTCTCTCAAAATATCATCATACTCCTTAACCTATCGAGTCGCAGCGGTACACCGGCGGCTAGACACAATAGGTGTTCGGCATTTCATCAATGGTCATGTTAATAATTTCCATCAATCCAATACTTAAGCGCTTGTCAGTGTAGCAATTTCCATCATTCTTGGTCCGATGCCAAATCCTTCAGTTTTCAATGTCTCTACATTTGCTTTTTTCTTCAGTTGATCTGTATACTTTTTTCTTGGTCTTCTTCTCTTTCCATTTGCCTCTATTTTTTTCTATAATATTGATAATATTGTCATGTATTAGAATTTGTCTGTTTTAGAAATAGAAATAGTAATCTTTATTCATGTTTCAAAGTTTCGAAGGTTCGAACAAATCTCGCCCTCAGTGGACATGCGAAAATTTATATACCTAATACTTTTACAAAATTACATAATTATTTACTATAATTATTTCTACACATTACAAAGCTTGAAATTAATTACTAGCTGACCCGTGCAACTTCGTCTGCTTCGCATAAGAGATTTTTCTCCGTTTTTGCAAACATTTTGATTGATGCTCCGCTCCTATTGGTCGTAGCGTAATGATGTACAGCCTAAATGAATTTTCAATTCAAACCAGTAGTTCCTGAGATTAGCGCGTCCAGCCAAACAATTAAAGAAACGAACCCTTTGGCTTTAAAATATTAGTATAGATTTTCTTTTATAGCTAGTAAATTCTTTAATATTGTAAAAACTATTTTCTATTAGCCATGACCGAAGACTACTTTTAAATTTCTGTAAAGGGAGTTCTCTTATCTCTCTGGGTATGTGGTTGTAAATTGTGATAATCATCATTCAGCTATTTTTCATTTACTTTTCTAATAATTTAACCGACTATCTAGTCTATACTAATATTATAAAGCTGAAGAATTTGTTTGTTTGGTTGAACGCGTTAATCTCAGAAACTACCGGTGCCAATTGAAAATTATTTTAGTGATGTATAGCTCATTTATCGAGGAAGGTTATAGGCTATATAACATCACACTACGACCAATAGGAGCGGAGCATAAAAGAAAAATGTTACTAAAACAGGGAGAATTTTCTTTTGTGAAGCAGACGAGGTTGCGCGGATCAGCTAGTTTCTTTATAAAACAAACAATGAAAGAACATAGGTGTTACAGAATCACGAATTTATTTTCGAAGAGGCAGGCAAGGGTATATCAAATTTAAACGTCATCAGCTATCTAATAATAATAATCTTCTCTCTTAGCCTTTATTATTCCCAAGTCACTTGGGTTCGGCTTTTCTGGTCTAACCGGATTTGACTGGATATCAGTTTTTACACGGAGCGGCTGCCACCTGACCTCCGCAACCCGAAGGCTAACGATACCCTAAGGCTAGACCAGTGTCAGGATATTAGAGGGTACTGACTTTCCCAATAACGACTGCCATAGATGTTCATGGCAGCCGGGACCGACGGCTTAACGTGCTCTCCGAGGCACGAAGCAGGCGATAATTGTCAATCAATACGCACATAATTTCGAAAAGTCATATAGATAACTTCCGAAAGTCAGAGGTGCGCGACGTGGGTTCGAACCCGAGACCCTCTGGATTGCAGTCTGTTGGTCTCCCCACTGAGCTATCGCTGCTCATTAACTAATAATAATAATAATTCTAAATAATTAAATCGAGGAAGGCTGTAGGCTATATAACATCGAGCTACGACCTATAGGAGCGGAGCATCAATGAAAAATGTTGCAAAAACGGGGGCAATTCTCTTATGTGACGCAGACGAAATTGCACGGTTCAGGCAGTTTATAACAATTTAATCAACATGATTTTATTTTCAGTAACTACCTTCAGTCAGAGAACCAAACTTTGAGCAGAAGCAAAAGGGGATACAGTTGCGGGTAAGATAACACATATCTACATACATACAATGACTCATGTTCATGTGAAAGGGTGGATAGTGACTGAAGTGTCAGTTTGTAATGTCAAAATAACAGCATTTTACTAAATGCATGTGAAAGTATATACAGTACCTATATGAAAAGTACTTTTTAAATTTTCTGTTTGTTCCGGCTAATCTCTGAAACGGCAGCAGTAATTTCGACGGGACTCACTGGCCGACAGCTGAAGTTATATGGCGTAACTTAAGTTACTTTTATTTAAGAAAATAATTAGGGTACCGCGGATGAAAATTAAAACATTTTTGTTAAATTCCACGCGCACAAGTCGCGGAACAGCTTTAAAATAATATCTTTTAGGTGTCGATTCGCACACATCGATATAACTTGAGAGCAAAACGACTCGGCAAAAAAAGGTGAGCATTATTTTAAAAAGTGTGAAACAATCAATAATCTGTTTTGAGCCGAGGTGACTTTTGTGCCCATTCTTAAAGAAAAAATATATTTAAAAATGTGTCAATTCGCTCAGTTCTTGCGATACGACTTAGCCCTCAGAACAACCATTTGTGAATCACACAATTTCGTTAAATTATTTCAAATCATTGATTATTTATTTTTTATTTTAGGCAAAACCAAATGAAATGTCCTGACGGATCCTGTGTGCCACTCAGTGGCAAATGTGGGTAAGTAGGTCTTGGTGGAACTGTTCATATAATATGATGTCATCAATTAACTTTATAGAAGAACAACAGCATAAGAAGCAGTCAACTTAGACCACGCAAAGTCCAGTTATTAGCTGTGCCTTATGCACGTGCAGCAGCGCATGCCCATTCACCGCTTGTTCGAACATTAACCTTGTTAAATATGCTTCTGACATCAGAATCGTAGTGTGATTGATTGTGTGCAGTGTTTTCGTTGAAGAACATTCTAGGCACCACATGTCACGTGTGACAACTTTACGAACAATTGAAGGTATAGGTGCCTAAGCTGGCGCCGCGTGTGCACTTTTATCCAAAGTAGTAAGAGGACGAGGCACCTGCAACATACCTAGACGCAAATTATATCATGTGACAATTTTATTTTTATTTAGCTTCGTTTATTCCTTACATGTAATGTTAGTGTAGGTATACCTATTATAGTGGCCTCCTCTTGCAGTAAAAGCCTACTCCATACCACTCCAGCAGATTTTGTCTAGCGCCAGTCTTAGCCACAGAGTGCCCGCTACTTCAGTAATATCGTCGCTCCATCTTTTTGAAGTCCTGCCTCGTCTCTTTTTCTTATAAAGTGTGTACTAGTTTGTTATCCTTTGCGAACATCTGCTGTCTGTTACTCTCTGAACATGACCAGCCCATTTGTGGGGGACTTTACAAACATTCAAACAACATCCAGACAGATCAATCATTTGCGGCTCACACATTTTTTGTCCTGTGTGGGATTCGGACACTCGGCGCAGTGGCTGTGGTGAGGGGACAACTTAAACCAATACGACAAACGTGCAGTCTTTGTTGATAAATAATTAAGTTTATTCAAATGTTTTCAGAGCCAAACCTCCGGATAAAACTTGTGTTCTACCACAATATCCTATCCATGGAACATACGAAGTGCAAGACGACCCAGACGCTGGCCCCGGCGATTACTTGAAGTTCGTAGCGTTGACTATGCGTTGTTACTCAGGGTTTGGCGTGATGGAATCTGACGGTACCGTGAATATCAGCGCTACCCACGAAATCCTCTGCATCAATGGGAAATGGTCGCCGCAAACGATGCCTCGATGTGTTCGTGAGTAATAATTGTGGAATATTGAAATTAGAAGGTTGCGTGTTCAGATCACGTCGGAGTCACCACTGTGGAGGAACGTGGTCTCATGTCCCTCCAACACAAAGGGAGGATCCTCCGAACAGGCTGGGTGATCGTGCCTGGCGGGCCGCGGGGCGAGTATTGATGTTGGGGACTTCTATATATACTTAGTCACAGTGTAAACACCACTTGTGTCAATCAGCAAATTTGTATGGAAAACGTCATTTTAAGCGTTTATTGTATCCAGCGCGATCTGTTGGATGCAGTCATGTAACTTCTTCGTCTGTGCGGAGTCACCACACCTTAAGAGGAAACAGAAGGGCCGTTTTTTCATATAAACGTAGTCCCCTGTTTCCTTCCTGGATAATGCCAGTAAAGCAATAATTTTCCAAAAAATTTATGGACTCTATAGGCATGTCCCTATGTTTTCCTTTTTTTTAATAAATTAATTATTAAAAGAGTCATGACCGTTCAAAAACTTAAAAAATTTGCCAGATTTTCCGCTGTGTTCAAATATCCAGAAAACAAATTAGACTAGGTTATATAAAAAAAGGAAAACATAGAAACACTGCCAAAGCCTTTCTTTAATTTTTAATGGAAATAGTAGTTAAATCGGTCAAGTTTTGGAGAAGGAATCAGGGGACTACAAAACGTTGATTTTGTGTACTTTTAATAGGTATTTTCGGTCCAAGGTGCAGTTGTCTCTATCATGCTCTGCTGGCACTACGCGACAGCAATACATTTTACAAAAACCTATTTTTCAATTCCTTCACCCTTAGTGTTTCCTCTTAATTTATTATATTACTAAAACATTTTATGTCTATCTACAACATTAACATGCTGACACACGAAATTGTGTCCCAATATATTCAAATGTTATTATTTATTTTGGCCACTTTTATTCTTCATCATCGCTGCCAATTGTTAGTGTGCACGGAAGGCTAGCAGCATTGCGATTCCACGTAGTATGATCCTTTGAGCCAAGAAAAGATCAGCTGGCTGATCACGCGAAATGTCAATCATACGCTTGGATCCGTTGAACGTTTGCACCTCAAACGGCGCCAATACATAATTACCGACTGCAGCATTTGCGCCGTTTAAGGGCATCCATGGTTCCAGCAGTAGCGCCGGCACACCCCGCTGTTCTTGGAAGATATGATAGCGCAAGGTTGTCAACACACGTTGAGTCCTACACCCCGTGCCTCGGAAAGCACGTAAAGCCTTTGGTCCTGCGTCTTATCTCTCTCCGGTCGTATCGGGTTGCCGTCCCATCGGTTCATAAGGTGAGAGAACAGAGAGTACACTTGTATTTGCGGACATACTTGTGCACTATAATGTCGCCTGCGCAAATGGCCAGTCTCATAAAGATTGGCCGCCGTGACCAAAATTCGATCTATAGGGCGTTATATAATAGTCGAATTTTGAGCACTGGACGACCACAAGTAATAAAAATCATCATTTCTAGGTCTATGCACGCTTCACGAAGACCCAAGCGTGCGATATATGTGTCGCCCGCCTGGTTTGCGTGCATTTCAACCCTGCCAACTCCATGTACCACACGGCACGAAGGTCGATCCCCAGTGCAATATTCCCGTGTATTACTCCCACAACAGTCTCCTGTTCATGAACTGTCGACATGGAACCTGGGACTACATTGCTAAGTGTGAACCAGGTAAGTCAAACATTGTTACTTTTAACTCCCACACTAGGAATAATTCCTGTTCTACGGGAGACTTTACTAAGATTCAAACAAAGGACTTCCATCAGAGGAATTACAATCAAATTTTCACACTCGGCATAATGGCAGTGACAAGGTGACCTCTTGAACTACTACGCTATCCGTGGAATATTACTCCCGTTTAAGCTATAGTAATATGCCTACAGCGGGAGCAGTCTGTGATACGGGAGTGAGCCTGTGTCACGATCATTTTACTGGCGTCGAATCAATGGACACAAAGACTACTACAATCGGCACAACTACTTTTAAATCAAGCCTGTTCTACCGCCGTAAACCCAATCTTCCCCTTGGTCTTCTTACACTTACTCCCTTTATCTCGTCACCTCCACGCAGACGACGGTAACTGCTTACCATCGCGCTTCGGGAGATGTACAAAACGTGTCACACATCCGCCCAGAATGCCCAATATTTGCCTCAAGGAAATATAACACAGAGCAAACCCTTCAAACAGAAGTCCACTTAAATGAATTCAGTAGCCAAATCACAGATAAAATGACCAGACTGCTATTCATAAAATACTGCACACAAATTGGGAAAAACTAACCATCTGAATAAATAAATAGATGTAAGAAAGACTAATAGTCCAAGATCCCAGGACATCGCCAATCGCTAGACATTACTTATTTTCTCAGAAATAAAATGTATGGGATAAAGTAGTACTAGTACCTACTTTGAGATAGCAGAAGCAGCGATAGCTCAGTGGGGAGACCAACAGACTGCAATGCAGAGGGTCTCGGGTTCGAACCCACGTCGCGCACCTTTGACTTTCGGAAGTTATATGACTTTTCGAAATTATGTGCGTATTGATTGACAATTATCGCCTGCTCCGTGCCTCGGAGAGCACGTTAAGCCGTCGGTCCCGGCTGCCATGAACATCTATGGCAGTCGTTATTGGGAGAGTGTCGACACAAAAGATCCCACTGGGTCGAAGTGTCGCCGGTCTGCACTGACTGGCTCCCACATAAGATACATATATACATCTACTTTGAGTGTATGCATACTGGCCCTGGCCCGCCAGCCATTTCTCCGTTACCAGGTGCCAAAGGCAGGTAAAAATAAAGCTCACTTTTCTTAAATTCCCAGTGTCTACCTTTAAAAATAATACTAAGATGAAGTCTTGTTTCTCCAGATTGTGGTCGAGTTACCCCGGACGGGGTAGGGCTAATAAGCAACGGCACAAGAGCCTTACGTGGGGAGCTGCCATGGCATGCCGGCATCTATAAGAAAGCCAGCTCCTACAGTCAGATCTGCGGTGGAACCCTCGTCACAAACAATGTGGTAATATCTGGTAAGTTGATTCAGAAGTGTCAACTTCGATGCAAAAAAACATGATTGCCATACAAACTTTGACCTCAAATATCTCCGAAACGGTTAGAGATAGGCGGGGTGTGTTCGAACAAATGTCATAGAGGTCGACGAGATCTTTCCAGAAAAGGTCGTTTTCAAGGTCACTGATGACCAATGTCGTTAACATCTCTGATCATTTCTTCCAGCTGCACATTGCTTCTGGAGTGACGCGTCCGAAAAACTCCCTCCGTCACTGTACGCAGTCGCAGTGGGCAAGATCCACCGACTATGGAAAAGTGCAAATGATACGGAATCTCAGGAATCTGATGTAAGTAGGGTCTAGATATGGAACAGCTTTGACTGAACGGATGGCGTAGCGGTTTAAGTGTTCACCTCGTCACTGCCACCACGCCAACTGTTGTGGGTTCGATCTCCACACGGGACAAAAATTTATGTGATCCACAAGTAGTTGTTCCGAGTCTGGGTGATCTTTGTGTCCGTTGCTTGAATCTTTGTAAAGCCCCCGTGATACAGGAATTACGCCTAATGCGGGAGTAGTATCTTTTCAAAAAAAAGAAAAAAATTGTTGTCTTACTTTTTATTGGCTAAGATTATTGTAAATGCAACCGGTTTTAGGCTAATAGCATGTTGATTGTTGTTCCTAAAATTGCTGAAAAAAGCTGTTAAGTAGCCTTGTGTAATAATGTATTAAGATATATGAAAACATTATTTTGGTTAAATAAATATGGTACATATTGTTATTACATATTTAAATAAATAAATCAAAAGTATGATTCACTACTCTATTGTAATTCTTTCAGGTCAAAGATATAATGATTCCGGAGAGGTTCCAAGGTATTGGAGTTACCCTCCAAGCAGACGTGGCCGTCGTGGTTCTAGTTACTCCCTTCGTGTACAAGGCGCATGTCAAACCTTGCTGCCTCAGTTTCGACAAGAATTTCGACAAAATGCAACTGAAAAACGACAAGAAAGGAAAGGTAGAGTCATCTTTAATCTCTTCTCTGTCTCTGTGTGTTCTATAAAATAATTTTTCTACGATATAGGTTTCTAACTAATATAAAAAACTAGATTTTGCTTGCGGCTTCGCTTCCGTATACGTAAATAAGGTTAGGTTAACAGCAGTATTTTTATATGGATGAAAGATCCTCCGTGTCTTTTTCAATTCCCCTGACAACGTGTACGCCAAATTTCATGTTGTTCGGTCAAGTAGTTAAGGCGTGAGAGCGTAACAAACAAACTCACATTCGAATTTATAATATAAGTTAGCATGAGTATTTTTTACGCTTTGACGCCTTAACTACTAGACCGATCATCATAAAACTTCGCGTACCTATTGTCAGTGATACAGAAAAGGACATAGAGTACGATTCATCCAAAGAAAACGTACTAGAGGGATAAAAATGTACTAACAAAACATGTGTCGTCCGCGGAAGCGACGGAAAACCACCTATTGCGGCCAAAAACTCTCGTCCAATACTTTATGCAGATAACATTCAGGTACGCGCATGACGAACGCTAAGCCTTTTGACCACAGTCATGTATAGATGACAAAGCAAGTTGTGTCCAGCACGCCACGGTCACGACTACATGATAATATAATTTTTTTTTTTCTATCACATACACACAACACCATCTAGCCCAAACTAAGCAGAGCTTGTACTAAGGGTACTAGACAATGGATAGACATACATATATATATATATATTTTTTTTTTTTGTAAATACATACATATTATACATATAAACACCCAGACCAGAACAAACATCCATGTTCATGCACACAAATGTTTGACTTGTGCGGGAATCGAACCCGCGACCTCAGGCGTGGCAGTCGGTTACACTAACCACTACGCCATTGAGGTCGTCAAATCAAAAGTCAAATGATAGACTTTTAAACGCTAATTATCTTATAAAAAAGTATTGCTTTTCGTATTGGTTTTGTTTAATTATGTAGCTAGACTCATCCCAATTTATATTATGTGAACTGCTTACTATTTATATATTTATACATCCATATTAGCATAAGATCACAAAAACTATGTAGGTACTAAAGTATGAAATCGGAGTTTGGCGCCGATAGCACGTTTATTCTTTTTTGACGTTGCGGCGCGACTCTTGGAACCGCACTTTCGGGACTACTATATGCTTTTTCTAATTGTATGCTTGCAGGTGGCCGGCTGGGGACTCACAGCAGGCCAAGGGCCTCCAGCCGAACTCTTGGCTGTCGTTGAGATGCCGTACATCGAGTATAAGCAATGTGTGAAGACTGTTCCTCGATCGTTTAAACAGTTTATCACGTTAGACAAGTTCTGTGCGGGCCATACCGATGGTAAGTTTTCAACTACTCTCTCATCTACAAGTTCAAAATAAATTTATTCAGATTAGGTTACAAGGTAACACTTATGAATGTCAAAGTTACACTAATTTGTCTGCGAATTTACATTTACTGCCACGTTCAGCAAAGCAAGGGTGTAGGGCTCATGAGAAGAACGGGCAAGAAACTCATGGTCACTCTTTTTAATCGCCATGTTTTTGTTTACAAATCATAAGAGCTGTAAGGCGCTGCAACCATTTCTCTATGAACTATTAATGAACATACTCAAGCATTTAATAAAATTTGATGGTAGCCTCTAAAGCAGCAGTATGGTAAATAGGAGCATCCACTTACATGTACATTAATAATCAAGGCAAGGCATGATTGTAGTCCGTAGTTTAATCTAACTGTTTAAATAAAAATGTAGTAAGTTAATCATCGAATTCCACGATACCAAGGTCGACCAGTCACCACAAGTAGCCCGTTCACGAGTAAGACGCATGGGCCAGTTAAAATGACAGTTAATTTCTTCAATCACGAATTATACCAATAGACTGGAAAATGATTTTATTGATGCCAGATAGATCATAATTCATACAAATTCTTAACATATAGGACGATAAGTGGATGTATACAATATTCAATAAAACGTCTAAACGTCTAAATTGCTTTTCATTTTGTCAGTATTTTTAATTATTGCACTCTTTAATATTTTCTTACTTTTGTTTATGTAATGAAATTATATATTACTTATATACAGTTGGCTTGACGCCCGTACGTAATGATGGTCGCCATTGAAAATCAGCGTTGCGGTAATACGTCAGTATTATTGCAACATCAAAGCTGAATGGAGACCATTTGTTGCCACAATGTCACAATATTTGTTTGCAAACTATTAATTTGGTTGTCTTTTAAATTGTTTTGTAGATGTTTTATAAAAAAAATATTAAGTTAGTCTTTGTGGTAATAAAAAATGTTTTCTTTCTTTCTTTCTAAACTAGGCCGAGCCCTGTCTCAGATGTTAGTTTCGTTTCGTTAGATTATAGAATAAACATACATTTGTTTTATTAATATTATAACTGAAGGTACAGAGTAAAAATGAGGGTAAACTATATCTATACTAATATTATAAAACTGAAGAATTTGTTTGTTTGGTTCAACGCGGTAATCTCAAGAACTATTTGTCCAAATCGAAAAATTATTTTAGTGTTAGATAGCCCATTTATCAACGAAGGCTATAGGCTTTAGGCTCAGGCTATAGGCCTATATAACATCACGGTACAACCAATAGAAGTGGAGTATCAATGGAAAATATTGCAGAAATGGAAAAAATCTCTTATGTGAAGCAGACGAAGTTGCGCGGGTCAGCTAATAGGTAATATAAAGCAAAGTAGGTAGGTATGTATGTATCTTATGTGGGGGCCAGTCAGTGCAGACCGGCGACACTTTGACCCAGTGGGATCTTTTGTGTCGACACTCTACCAATAACGACTGCCATAGATGTTCATGGCAGCCGGGACCGACGGCTTAACGTGCTCTCCGAGGCATGGAGCAGGCGATAATTGTCAATCAATACGCACACAATTTCGAAAAATGATTTAACTTCCGAAATTCAGAGGTGCGCGACGTGGGTTCGAACCCGAGACCCTCTGCATTGCAGTCTGTTGGTCTCCCCACTGAGCTATCGCTGCTCTAGGTGGGTAACTCATACTTGGAGTATGCTTACAAATAAAATTAAGGAATGAAGTACATTGACTAATCAAATACCGCCCTCCTTGACCAGTATTATTTACTCAGCACATTTATGGCCAGCCCCACAAGTAACAAGTGAAAGTTATCCGAAAGATAAATCGCATGCTGTCTCACTCATGTTAGGTTAAAGAAGAAAGATGGCGAGACATTTATCTTATAGATATTATTATAAATTGTCACCTCTGGGTTGGCTCTGCAAAATATCAGCTGGAGACTTTGGATTCAATTGAGCAGAAGGCCAGGACTCCAAAGCTTCGTCGTAGGGTTGCCAGTCTCTCGGTTCTATCGGATACATTTTGGAGAGTGTGCAGAGGAACTGCATAATTTGATTCCTCCTTCCCCATTCTACCATAAACGACCAGAAAAACAGACCAGTGACATAGGTACATGGTGGATATATCACAATTACGCACGAAGCGCTTGGCTTCCACTTTTTAAAATTATACGAAATATGCCTCCCTTTTGTGGGATCAAACTTAGTAAAAATATAGAAAAACGGCTGACGTCCACAAATTTCATGTTTCGTTCGCTACTGATGCTGACAGATTCATGTCAGCATTGCTTAATTTGGCATATAGTTTCTACTCCGCAAGATGATCTCCAGCCACCTCGAGGTTTGACCTCGGAGTGGTGGGCTTCGTGGGCCTACCCGCCCCGATCAGCACCAGGTCCGAGAGGCGGCGTGCGTGATCCCACGCGCGCCCTTGTATCTTGCATGTCTGAGAATTCTCCATAATGTTCTTGAAGATATGTGAAGTCTAAGTGTTTTTTCTTGAATAAGTGTCTTAATGTTTTGCATCAGAATATTGCAGGGTTACTTAATAAATCTGATATACTTACGATTTCCTTAGATGAACTGTTAACAAATAAATTAGAAATAGATATCCTATGCATAACAGAACATTTTATTCTGTCTGGCTATGAACGGTACGTATCAATTCCAAATTATACTTTGGCTGCAAGTTTTTCTAGAAACGACAGTAAAAGAGGTGGTTCTTGTATTTTAATTAAGAATGGACATCAGTGGAAGGAATTCACTTGCATTCAAAATTTATCATTAAGTCATGTTGTGGAGTGCTGTGCGGTTGAGTTACCTCAATATAAAACAATCATTGTTTGTATGTACAGAGTGCCAAAATCTACTACATTTAATATATTTCTTGATTGCTTAAATAAAATTATATCATGTTCCAAAAATAAGAAGTTAATTATATGTGCTGATCTTAATATAGATTTGTTAAAAGCTACTAAACAGTCATCTGAATTAAAAGAAATATGCATAAGTAACAATATTAACATTGCAATACATCAGCCTACTCGATTAGCTAGCAATAGTTGTATCGATAATATCTTGCATAATATTCAAGGCTGCACAGGGTTGGTGGTGGAGCTAGGCATTTCTGACCACACTGCTCAAATTTTGCAATTTCCCGTTGAGAGAGTGTATAGTGTAGACTACTGGTATGAGTACAAACGCGACTATTCAGAGGAAAACATATTAAAATTCAATAATTACCTTAGCCAATTAACTTTTAGCAATATTTATGACTGTAATAATAATATAAACGATAGCTTTAATAAATTTCATGACATTTATATACTATTTTATAATTTATGTTTTCCATCAATAAAAGTGAAATACTCAAAAAGAAAACGACCTAGCTGGATTTCTAAAGGAATTAAAATATGTAGTAGGCGTAAGAGAATTCTGCTTTGGAATTATAGGAAAAAACGAACATCGGAAAATAAATTAATATACCAACAATATGCTAAGAAAGTAAAATCTATCATAAAATTGACCCAAAAAGCTCAAAACTCTTATGCCATAAAAACATCAAATAATCAATCTAGAACAGCGTGGCAAATAATAAATAAGAGCAAATATTACCAACCTTTAGAACAGTTAAGTAATATTATATACGAAAATAAAATGATAAGGAATCCGAGAGAAATAGCTACTATATTTAATAATTTTTTTATTGGTCGGCACACTATTACATCAAAAAGTGATAAAATCGACAATAAGTGTCCTCCGTATACCTGTAAATCGCTGTTCATGCTACCGACATCTACTGAAGATATTTATAAAATGATCACATCACTTAAAACCACGAAAAGTGTAGGGTATGACGGAGTCAATACTAATATTATAAAAAGGTCTGGTCATGTGATAGCTCCTGTACTATCGCATATAATAAATAAATCGATAGAAACCGGTACTTTCCCAGATAGGCTTAAAATATCGATAATTAAACCTTTGCATAAAAAAGGCAGTAAAGATAATATAAACAATTATAGACCTATTGCACTACTGCCTGTCTTTCCTAAGATTTTTGAGAAAGTCATTTACAGTAGCTTATACAATTACTTTGAATATAATAATCTTTTTGCACAAGAGCAAATGGGATTTAGAAAAAAGAAGTCAATTAATTTAGCCATTTATCAATTTTGTGAAAACGTCTTATGTAATATGGATAAGCGTTCTCCTACTGTTGCATTATTTATGGATATGACTAAAGCCTTCGATCATGTTAGACACGATATACTTTTAAATAAATTATATGCTTATGGCATCAGAGGGAATGTCCATAATTTAATAACATCATATATGGCTAACCGACAACAAAGAACAGATGTATCTAAAATCTGTCAAAAGTCAAAAACTCTCAAGGTGCATTCATCAAACCTAAAACAAGTGCAATGTGGCGTGCCACAAGGCAGCGTACTGGGGCCATTACTATTTTTGACGTATATAAATGATATACCAACTGTAACTAATAATCCCATGATTTTGTTTGCCGATGACAGTACTGTTTTATTTCACAAATACTGTAATAATGATTTAATTAATAACATCAATTTGACATTGGATAATACGATTAATTGGCTTATTAATAACAATCTTAAAATAAATATTACAAAAACCAAAGCTATAAATTTCAAACAAAGACAAACGCTACATGACATTAAACTCAAACTGACTTATAAATGTGATAATATAGAAGAGGTGGAATCGACAAAATTTTTAGGTTTATACATAGATAACAAAATGACATGGAAACAACACATAGAGTTTTTAAGTAATAAGTTAAACAGTTACTCTTTTGCCTTGCGTAATCTCAGAAAAGTCGTTGATATCACAACAGTATTGACAGCATACCATGGATATGTATCGTCCATCCTTCGATATGGTGTGATGTTTTGGGGTAACTCAACTGATGTAGACTCTACATTCAGAGCGCAAAAACGATGCGTGAGAGCTATTTGTTGTTTAGAGCAAGTTGATTCCTGCTTACCTCATTTTAGAACTTTAAAAATTTTAACCCTACCTTGCATATACATATTTGAGACTGTTTTATTTATTAAAATGAATCTTCATTTATTTGAACAACGTAAAAGAATACGGAATGCCGATAAATTATGTATAAGACCTTCAAAAACTGCTCTTTTACATAAGAGTGTGTTGTGCATGGGGCCTAAATTATACAATAAGATACCATTAGCTTTAAGAAATGAAAATAATATTAATTTATTTAAAAATAAGTTAAAACATCTACTTGTAACAAAAACGTATTACTCACTGTTAGAATTTTTGAACGATACTAACTGCTAACATTTAATTTTATTTAATTTAGTTTTGACATAATTTTATTACTTATTGACAATTAAGATTGACGGAAAAGTTTTTAATTTTTATATTTTTTGCAACTATGTATATTAATTTATTATTGATTTATATTGAATTTGAATTTTAATATAGCAAATTTTTGCATGCTGAACGGCTGAATATGGCGATGCTATTAATATTGTAAAACCTATTGTGAAACCCATATTATGCAAATAAATTGAATTGAATTGAATTGAATTGTCTGTCAATTCGTACTCGGCCAGCGTGGTGGACTACGACCTAACCCTTCTCACAGTGAGGAGAAGCCAGTACGAGCAGGGAGACAGTTTAATACATGGCTGGTATTATAATATTATATGGAGTCAAGGATATCACTTTTCTGTTTTCAGGTACGGCAGTATGTCGAGGTGATAGCGGAGGTGGTTTAGCTTTTGCCGTCCCTGACCAATACATCGAGCGGTACTACCTTCGAGGCGTGGTTTCTGCCGCCCCTACAGACAACGACAATGAATGTAATGTCAACACGTACGCTACCTTCACATGGATAGCTGCTTACGACGAGTTCATTAAGGAGGCAATGTAAGTGAAATATAAAGCTTCCTACGTAAGTGTTTAAACGAAAACTTAAAATATTACTGCTTAAAAGAATGGTGTGAATGAAACAGTCGCAAGAGGAAGACCTAGGCGAACGTTTCTTGATCAGATCGGAGACGTTCTGGACAAAGGCCAGGTTAAGAGGACCTTAAACCAGCGAGCGTGTATGTGGAAGTGTGTCAGGGTCGTAGCAAATGGAAATCCGTAGTCTCTGCCTAACTCTCTGGGAAACAGGCGTGAATCTATGTATGTATATATTCTATAAGTGATTGGATACAATGATCATATTTGGAACTGACATTTCTTATTAACTGTTTCTTGCACTAATTATTAAAAATTGGCACACCTGATAAGGTAGGATATGGTCTCTGGACTCTTGTGTATTTAAGATCTAATGTACAACCCATGTTCATGCAAATAAATGATTATGATTGTGAGAGTACTAGATTTGACCTGCTTCACTCGCGCAAAAGTAGGTTAGCTTATGTTAAAAACAGTATTTAAAAAAATAAAATAAAGGCTATGTTACTCGGTGACAATATAGCTTTCTAACGTCGAAAGAATTTTTAAATCGGTTGAGTAGTTTTAAGTTAAATCCTTACAAACAAACGCACAACAATAAAATAATTCCTCTTTAATAATTTTAGTATAAATTGTATTCAATTATGATTGTATTCCACAACACAGTCTATTTTTATTTAAAAAAAAGGAGTACTGTTGCTAACACAAACAAACTTACTTTTATGCGAGCGACGCCGCGGGCAAAAGCTAATCTTTCTTCTCTCTAAGCCTTTATTATTCCCAAGTCACTTGGGGTTGGCTATTCTGGTCTAACCGGATTTGACTGGATATCAGTTTTTAAACGGAGCGGCTGCCACCTGACCTGCGCGTCCCGAAGGCTAACGATACCTAAGGCTAGACCAGTGTCAGGATATTAGAGGGTACTGACTTTTCCAATAACGACTGCCATAGATGTTCATGGCAGCCGGGACTGACGGCTTAACGTGCTCTCCGAGGCACGGGGCAGGCGATAATTGTCAATCAATACGCACATAATTTCGAAAAGTCATATAACCTCCGAAAGTCAGAGGTGCGCGACGTGGGTCCGAACCCGAGACCCTCTGCATTGCAGTCTGTTGGTCTCCCCACTGAGCTATCGCTGGCAAAAGCTAATATGTTATAATATAATACATATATTTTTAAATATATGAGCTGGTGTATACGTGGTTACTAAATATACGCATAATAAAAGTTTAAAAACTATGACCCTCCTACGTAAAAAAAGAGGTCTAAAAAGGACGAATTTAAAATTTATATAGCCCATGTCACCCGGGCTATTATTACGAATCTATTGACACCTCATTCATTAAAATCGGTTGAGTAGTTTAGGCGCTACGGTGGAACATACAAACATACATAGTCAGACTGCCAAAATAATTACCCTTCCTGTTGGCTTCGCCGTGGTCAGCCGTAGTGGGTAAAAATAGAGATGTAGACATTATAATAATGTTCTCCAGACTGAATTTGGATCAGTGACCATCAGCGCAAAAGATATTATAGTGCACAATTGTGTGCGCAAACACAAGTCCACTCTCTGTTCCCTCACTCTCACAATCTGATGGGCCAGCAATCCGACACGGTCGAAGAGAGATCAGGCGCAGGATCAACGGCTTCACTTACTTTCCGTGGCTTTCCTAACTGTCTGTAGCTAAAACCGTACTGTATTTCATAGCTCATGTTTAATTTGATAACGTTTTCCAGGTCGATTGCAGCCATTGACAATCTGAATTGTCCAGTATCGCAGTTCAAATGTGATGATGGAACTTGTGTGGATGAGGAGGCGGATTGTCCTATGGTAATTATTTTGTATTGTTTCTTAACAACGATTGCCCAGTGAGCAAAATATTTCTAGCCTGCGTTGGGCACTACCGGGTCGCATGTAGTTTCAGTTCCAGTGAACCATTCAAGGCAGCGAGTTGGCACACCAATGTGGTTTTAGTCGGTATGCCCAAAGTCTCGGAAGAGCCTGACAAAACCCTCTCGCCTCCCCTTGTGGCGAGGGGGTAGGCATAAGGAGCATTTTCCCACGTTAAAAAAGGCGACTAAATATTTTCACCTTATAGAGTTATTTCAAAATAAAATGCCATTTAAATAGTTCGATTATAATTACTTTTGCCATTTCAATTAATTAGTAGTTGTGATTTAATTTATTTTAGCTACTTTTAATTAATTTCAGTTAAATTGAATTGATTTCTGAAGAATTTAATTAGAAGAGAATTGAATCTAATTTATTTCTATTTTATTTCTTTCTTTACCACCAATCAATTCCGCTGAAATGCTGCTTCGTCATGTGACTCGTCGACGTCACGACGTAACCCGTTGGCACTCGTACAATGAAATCAATTAAGTGTCCTATTATCACTAAATTATCTAGTAATAAGTTGCATATACAGACAATTTATAGTATATTGTGTTGTAAATCGATTACATGCAACATTGTGGATGCCTAAGCTAGAAAAACCTGTGTTGTATCTTAATGTACTTCCTTTCTTTTTTTAGGAATGCTCTGACGGCTCATGTATTCCTGACATAAGGCCGCCGTCGCCGACTCGTCCGTAAGATATTATTTTATTACTAGCTGTCCCTGTTCTGTCTGTTCTTTTATACAACTAAGGTGCCAAACAAGCATACGGCCCACCTGATGCTAAGTGGTCACCGTAGCCTATGGAAGCCTGCAACACCAGAGGCATCATTTGCTCGTTGCCGACCCTTTAGGAAAGGAAGAAGAGAAAAAGGTAGTGGAAAGGAGAAGAAGCGGGAATGAGGGTAAATGGGCCTCCGGCACTCTCACTCACCGTACAAAACACAACAGTAGAAATACTGCTATTTTACCGACGTAAAATAGCAGTATTTCTACTGTTGTGTTTCGAAGGGAATGGAAGGAAAGGGAAGTGAAGGAATACCCTCTCACAGAATATCGACATATTCTGTAAGAGGGTATTCCTTCCCCGGTCGAGCCGGCCCATTCATGCTGATATCAGCGAGGCTCTACTACTTACAAACATGTCTCTCACGTTTATGATTACAGCTCCACTCCCGTAGCCCAAAGCGTGATGGTATCTACCATCAATATTCCTTAATAAATTGACTATCAAATACAAAAATATATAATGAATAAGCATTTCTATTCAACGTGGTAATGCTGCCAGTCTTCTGGGCACATTGCTATTTGACAGCGACGCGAAGGAATATGACCCATTTTATATTTTGCTCTTTAGATTAACTGATTAACCTACTTCTAAATGGTGTTTGGATATTCTAATTAATTTAATTATGTATTTTTTAACTGTTCTTTCTACTAAGTAAAACAGCAGTAATTATTTATTATTTTTATTTTTATATTTATTTCAGACCAGCGCCAGCGACTACGCCACACATTCCACGCGAAGACAACGACATTGCAATTTCTGATTCTGTTGATGGTCAGTACTTTATGATTCCTTTTCTTTTATTGTATGTGACTTATAATTATGATTATTGCAACAGGTGATCATTCACTATACTCCTTAAAATATAACATGGCTGCTAAAAAGCAAACGAAACCCTCAAGCACGTAAAGCCGTTGGTCCTGCTTCTGAACTCTCGCTGGTTTTGTCTGATTCCCGCCCCATCAGAGTATGAGAGTTGGCAAAACAGAGAGTGCATTTGTGTTTGCGCACACTCTTGTGCACCATAATTTTTCCTTTGTTGGCCATTCTGCATTAAGATTAACCGCCGCCGCCGTTAACGAAATTTGCTCTGGTACCTATTATAACATTAGAATTCCGTTTTCAGAATGTGGTACCCTGGTCATCGTGGACGGTCGTCCCTACAAAGATAGACTACCGTGGTATGTTGCTATCTATAAAAAAAAGAAGAAACCTTACCAACAAATCTGTGGCGGCTCACTCGTCTCCAAAAGAGTCGTGTTATCTGGTAAGCTTACATTCTTTCTTATCTCACGCCTTCCTTAAAAGAAGATGCTAGAAGTAGCACTACCACATATTGCCAGTTATCGTCTAAGGTGTCACGTAATAGGAGGCCTGCCTCCGTGGCGCAGCGGTAGTGAATACGACTGCTGTGCATGAGCGGATCTCGGATTCGAATCCTGAGCCGGGCCAACCAAAAAAAAGTTATTGGCTTTTCCGTCAAAAAATCTCCATAGCAGCCCGGTGTTAGGAAGATGGCGGTGTTAGACACCCCTGTGCCTCGGAAAGCACGTAAAGCCGTTGGTCCTGCGCCTGATCTCTCTCCGGTCGTGTTGGATTACCGTCCCATCGGATTACGAGAGTTATGGAACAGAGAGTTCACTTCTGTTTGCGCACACACTTATGCACTATAATATCTCTTGCGCAGATGGCCAGTCCCCGTTATGATTCCCGTGCCTCGGCAAGCACGAAAAACCGTTGGTCCTGCGCCTGATCTCTCTCCGGTCGTTTTGGATTACCGGCCCATCGGATTTCGAGAGTTACGGAACAGAGAGTGCACTTCTGTTTGCGCACACACTTGTGGATTATAATATCTTCTGCGCAGATGGCCAGTCCTCGTTAAGATTGGCCGCCGTGACCGAAATTCGGTTTAGAGAACATTCGTGGTCTCCCCACTGAGCTATCGCTGCTTAAGACTGCGCCGAGCGAAATGTGCCAAAACAGGCGGTCTCAGTTAAGTGAATAAAATCAACACTGTTTGTTTAATACAAATATAAAATATACATTTACCATAACAATGAATGTGTTTACAATTACTCCGTGTAAAAAACTTATAATAATTAATATATTCGCCTAAAAAATTACGTAAATTTGCAAAAACGTAAGCTCGTGTTAGATTATAACAGTAGAAATCTATCCTATTTTACAGCTTAAACGAAACATAATTAGTTATATTACAATTAGTCCGTCCCAAATATTTAAGTTATTGGTTGACAATAAAGATACATATTTATCAAAAAAGCACTTCAAATCCTCCATACAATTTTACTATTACGGCCGCGCGCCGATTTGAATATGCGCCGTACGAGCTCTATCATTATCTGTCTTACGCTCGGCGCAGTCTTAATGACAGCAAGACACCCAGACGCGCAATTACTTGAGGCTCACACAGCTTTGTCTCGGGTAGTGATCGAACTCACAACACTCGACATACTGGCACACGAGAGGACCATTTAAACCAATACGCCTTCTTCTTAACACAATATGTGATTATTTTCATATACAAATACAAATATTAAAATTGGTTGCTCTAATCGCACGAGAAAGACTTAAAACTAATAGTGAAAGAAAGCAGCACCGAGGGAGGCGTTGTGCAGGCAATTTCAAACTTTTTAAATGATTACTTTTTTGAAAAATAAAAGTATTGAGTTTTCTAAGAAGTGGTAGAAACAATGTTGTTAAGCATGATGTAAGAAGGACACATGCAAAATATTATTAGTATTTTCAATTTACACTGGATATGGTACAAAAGCCTATAATTTAGGGAGAATAAAGTCAACTGTTTTCCGTTTTAGCTGCTCACTGCTTCTGGATGGAAATAGATAAGCTCATCCCTGCTTCAGACTTCGCAGCCGCCGCTGGTAAAGAAACCCGTTTGTGGGACAGCCAAGAAGAATTCGTGCAAAAGTCTGACGTAAGTTTTCTTATTACGTTTTTAAACAGTGGTCGCCTCAGCTCTTTGAAATTACTGCTTCCGATATCACAAATGCAATTGCAAGGTAACAACAATGAAACCGCTGCCATATATATTTGACAACAAGCCAGTGGCCACTGTACGGCATGTTGTGGGTTCGATACTCACATGGAACAGAAATTAGTTTGATCTACAAAAAGTTGTGCCGATCTGCGTGTTCTTTGCGTCTGTTGTTTGAATGATTATTAAGTTCCCCGTGATACAGGAATGTTTTCTTGTTGAGCTTATATAACACACTAGGTGGCCTGCGCAACTTCGTCTGATTCACGTACGAAAATTTTTCCCGTTTTTGCAACATTTTTCATTGATGTGCCGCTCCTATTGGTCGTAGCGTGATATTATGTAGCCTATAGCCTTGCTTGATAAATGGGCTATCCAACACTAAAAGAATTTTTCAATTCGAACTAGTAGTTCCTGAGATTAGCGCGTACAACCAAACAAACAAACTCTTCAGTTTTAATATTTTTGTAGTATTCAGTAGATGCTATAGGTATTCTCGGTCACCTTGAAAAGAGATAATTGTTTTTTGTAATCCTAGTACGCACATTAAGCATCGAACACTTTAGACCTAATATTTACATAGTAAAAGTACTACAAATATAATAATATTCCATCTATGATAGGTACACTACATAACCAATAAAGTTTATTCAATCAAGGGAGAGGCTTTTGCCCAGCAGTGGGACATAACAAACGGTTAAGGAAAAAACCTTTTGAAAATATAGCTCTTATTCGACCCGTTTGGTATCAAAACGGCTCTCAAAATTAAATGGGGTCCAAGTGCTAAGTCTGTTTAAGGAGACAGCCAAGCGGCTGATCAATGCCTCGCGTGACCAGAAGGCTGGTGTTTCCTTTGCGTAAAAAATAAGTATGGCTGCTGCAAGTCTTTTGGGTACGTTGTCAATACAGAGACGCGAAGGAATAATAAATAATGTTTTTCTATTTAGGTTAACTTTGTTGTGAATAATTTGGTTGTATATATTATGTTAATTAATACATAGATAGATTCACGCCTGTTTCCCAGAGGGGTAGGCAGAGACTACGGATTTCCTTTTGCTGCGATCCTGACACATTTCTCTGTCTTCATTCACTTTCATCATATTCCTTCTGCATTAATATTATGATATAATTGTCTAAGCGGTTATAAACCCAAATCTAAATCTCTTACAATAAATAAAATCCCATATTAAATACGGTATTGCGATCAATTGGCTATTTAAAAGTGACATTGAGTTACTTGCCTGCTTCTTTTCATATAAGCTCTGCTCCCTATACTGCCATTTTTCAATACACAATTATTTCATATTATAAATGATTGTTGTTTTGGAACTGCCCGAGAAATGTTTGTAACTATCGTAGGAGTATTCTTATGTATTGTTGTGATGGCCAAATGAAATGCTTTATAGTAGATATGGATATTTATTTACTAATACCAGTTAAATAGTATAAATACGTACATAAACTACGACCTAACTCAGTGGTTGCGAGAATACGACTGCCGTGCGGCGTACTGCATACTAACGTCTGATTATCTAAACTAATATTATAAAGAGGAAACATTTGTGTTTTTGTATGTATGTTTGTAATGTTTTCACACAAAAACTATTGAACCGATTTCAAAAATTCTTTCACCATTAGTAAGCTGCATCTTCATTGAGTGACATAGGCTACATTACATTTTCAAAAAAAATAGGGATCCTTAATAAAAATGCAATAATATAACCCAAGGTGTGAAAAATTAGTCATAAAAAATCTGTCATCACGTGCGCTGCGGAAACTATTGATGATAGAACAAAAAAATGTTCTACAGTATTATAGAACGTATCAATATCTACAAAAAAGTCCGGGATACTATATGTCTAACTACTGTAGTTATGCTACTATAACTACTTTTTTCATTTTAAATGTTGATAGAAGTGCCGACAATAATCAAACCATATTATTCATACCTCTGTATTAATCCTTATCCCATTAAATGATATTTTATTAAAGACCGTTTCAATACCCGTAATATACTTTTTAAATGATTAAAATCAGACATTTCATTCAAAAGATATAATTCTTTAGATATAGTAGGTAGTTTCTGAATATTAGTAGGTAGTTTTTAAATATTAGCTATGTATATATAGCTAACTACACCTATATAGGTGTAGTTAGACTTCTTAATTTCTTTAGTTGTAGTTTTATATATTAAAATTAGATAACAAGTTAAAAGTAGGTATTGGGTAATAGATTAAAGTCCACGCGGACGAAGTCGCGGGCAACAGCTAGTATAAACTAAAGCGGCAGCAGTGTGGCTACATAATATTATGATAATAAATATTTTAAATTTCAGGTTAAGGAAGTAAAGATTCCGTCTCGATATTATGGAAGAGCTACGAACTTCCAAGATGACATATCTGTTGTAATTCTGGAGACACCGTTCATTTACAATTCGTACGTACAACCTGTGTGTCTGAACTTCGACATAAACTTTGATAGACGACAGTTGCAAGTCGGGAAGAACGGACTGGTAAGTTCAATACTATAAAGATACTTCTATACAAGCATTATTCGTATTACAATGTGGGTCTCCAATAGTAGTTAATGGTGGAATAGGAGCATCTACTTGCGTGTATACAGAATGAAAACAACGCGAGACCATATTCTAAAATCTAAATTGTTAAAATTAGTGATACATTAATTGTTAAAATCCACAAAACCTTATATTTTTTATGTTTAGGTCGTCAGCTGGGGACTTATAGAGCCTAACATAAGTTCTGGAAACATGAAGCTCATTGATATGCCATATGTCGATGTAGAAAATTGCATCAGAACTCTTCCAACATCCTTCACAGAATTCATCACTGCAGATAAGTTTTGTGCTGGATTTACTAATGGTTAGTATACCTATAAAGAAAAGTTTTTTTAGATCTACAGCGTGTAAGAGAAAGGTGTGGTCATATTTTAAGGCCGTGATATAATATGTCTGATAAATAACCTTTATGCCCTATTTACAAATAAAAAAAAATATATAAATTTTATGACAATTTATTTAATTTTTATTTAAACATCGGAACAAACTTATAATATCACTATTCAAATAGTGCGTAGTCATTTTCAGGATCACAGAGATCCCCTGAGTCAGACGTTTGTGTTGTTTAAATATCGACTACAATATGTGATATTGACAAGTCGATAAAAAGAAAATGCTGTATCTTAGTGGAAATAATAAATATGGATTTGGTTGTCACGGTTTTCCATTGTACTGGGGCTATATTATGTGATGCTGAAATATGACCACACCTTTCTGTTACACGCTGTATATATTTAAGACGCAGCGATATCGTAGTAGGAGACTGTTATAATATCACGCAGAAGTTCCAAGCACCTTCGACTTTTCGAAGTTATGAGCGTATTAAACAGTTAATTATCGCTCGCTTTAACGGTGAAGGAAAACATCTTGAGGGACCCGCATATTTTAGAGTTTACCTTAACATATAGATTCACGCCTGTTTCCCAGAGGGATAGGCAGAGACTACGGATTTCCATTTGCTACGATCCTGACACACTTCTCTGGCTTCATTCACTTTCATCACATTCCTCATACACGCCCGTCGGTTCAAGGTGCTCTTAACCTGTCCTTTATCCAGAACGCCTCCGATCTGATCAAGAAACGTTCGTCTAGGTCTTCCTCTTGCGACTGTTCCATTCACACTAGCCCTATAAACTTTCTTAGTCAGTCTTTCCTCGTCCATTCTTTCTACATGCCCAAACCAGCTTAACATACCCTTTTCTATTCTTGTCACTATATCAACTTTCATGCCGCATCTCTCTCTAATCACACTATTCCTTATTCTATCTTTCAGAGTCACACCACATATATTTCTCAGCGCTCTCATTTCTACAGCATTTAATCTGCTCTCATGCTTCTTTTGCCATACCCAACTTTCACTTCCATACATAAGTGTGGGCACTAAAAGTCCTCTATGAACAGCCAAACGTGCCTTTTCGGAAACATTTCGGCTGTTCATAAAAGCGCGTAGAGCTCCATTCACTTTGTTTCCCGCAATCGTTCTCCTTTCAATATCTCCCTCATGTTTACCATCCCTTGTAAACAAAGTACCCAAATATACAAACTCTTTCACTTGCTCTACTTTTTCTCCATCAATCATAATATTACACATCGTCACGCATTCTTCCTTTTCAACCTTAACATTCTTGAAAATGTATGAAGTTTATTCCGGGGTATTTTCCTAGGCAAGCTGGGTGGACTATGGCCTAACCCTTCTTACATTATACAGAGGCCCGTACCCAGCAGCGGGACAGTTTATATACAGAAACGCTTGCGGTGGTTGGGGCATGTACACCGTATGAATTCCGAAAAAAGGGATATTGGGAGACCCATACCGCGGTTTAAAGATTGCGTCAAGAGGGGGGTCTCATTTGGGATCGATCATGTGGCGTGGGAAAAGGTCGCGTAATACCGTGATAAATGGAGGAAACGTGTGCACAATGGGCGTGCGATTCACGATAACACCTGGTTCCGGAAACTGGTGGAAAACAGAGCTAAACGTCACCAAGCTGATAACAACCCACGAGCGGGCAGTTTCTCTTGCAGAGTATGTGGTAGAATCTGTCACTCTTGAATTGGCTAACAAAGCCACGAAACTAAGTGCACGTCCACGGGACAGTGACTAAATCATCTGGAACAGACTTAAAAGGCCAATGATTGAATATATTGTAATGATTGATAATAAATAAGTTTTAATCTTTAGTTTTATTAAAAACACAATTTAAATGCGTTCTTGTTCACAGGTACATCTTTGTGCAGAGGGGACGGAGGGAGTGGGTTAGCGTTTGTGGCTTCAGTGCATGGGGCTGATCGATTTTATCTGAGAGGCATCGCGTCCACAGCACCGAACAAAGACACCTTTTGTAACGAAGATACATACGTGACCTTTACTAAAATAACCGCTCATGAAATGTTAATCAAAGAATACATTTCGGCACCAATCACCGCAGCTCGCGTTTCGTCGATTTTAGGTTAAAATTATAGTGATTAAATTAAGACTTAGTACGCAACATCGAGTTTGACACACTTTGCAATTTGCTGACAACCAGTTTTTTATGCTGGGTACCTATATTTAATTGGTTAGACAATGTACGACTTGCAATTAAAAGATGACTAATCAATATTCTGTTTATAATTAATAAATAAATAATTAGTTAGCTTTAGTTATATTCTATTTAAGAATTATATATTTATATTGTTTAGGCAAACAATAGTTTTTCTTACATTTAGATTTATATTTCATACCTTTTTTGATTATAATTGTATTACTATCTTAGCTATTATGATATTTTTTTGTTACTGAGGACCCTGCGTACCTGTGATACAGGTAACTAGTTTCTAACCAGTACAGGAGACAGGTGATCTTTTACCCAAATATTCAGAATCTTAAGTTTTATTTGTGCAACTAGAATTATATAAGGTTGAAATATTTGTAACTGTATTTTTGTTCAATAAATTATTATTAAATTAAAGACTAACATGAGTTGCAATGACTTTTTTTTGTCTTTATCTAAGGAGCTTGGCGATTTCGCACAGACAAAGAAGTTCCACTTACATCTAACAGATGGCGCTGTATACAATAAGCGCTCAAATGACGTCATACAATCCTAACTTGCACATGTAACATTTACACAGCGACTAAGTATACATACAAGCTCGACATTAAGCGTCGGGCCGCGGCCCGCCAGGCACGATCACCCAGCCTGGTCGGAGGATCCTCCCTTTGTGATGGAGGGACATCACGTTTCTCCACAGGAGCTAATTATTACACACTTCTCATAATGACTTTTCTTTCTACATAACGGATAGAGTCGAACTCTCGTCGTTCTCTCCAACCACAGAACCGGGCGCCGGAGGGTGCGATACAACCTTCAGCCACCATAAGGATTCGTAGGCCTGCCCACCACCAGATCAGCTCCAGGTCCCAGAGGCGGCGTGCGTGTTTCCCGCGCGCCTCTCTGTCGTTTTGTTTGTTATCACCCCACAAAAGGACAAGTAGGGGATATCGCAAAATGTTTTAGGGTAACCTAAAACCTAAAAAGTAAACCTCGGCGGAGTTGCGATTCGCATGTGAGGACGATTCGCGCGACCCTGCCGACTCTGGTGAGTCGGTAGGGCCCGGATGTCGTCATCTTTCCCCGGGTGAGTCTGACATGACCTCTCCCCTGACTTTATTTTACTGTACACCTTAAAAAAAGAGTATCTCACTCAAAAGACTTTTATATAATAGAAGCGGAGTATCAATGAAAAATGTTGCAAAAACGGAGAAAATTCTCTTATGTGATGCAGACGAAGTTGCACGGGTCAGCTAGGTTGTAGGTATTTACAGGTAAGAACTAGCTCTGGCCACGGTTTCACTTGCGTTTATGGTTACTGCGCCGCCTCTGTAGGTCGTAGCGGGATGTTATGTAGCCTATAGCTTTCCTCGATAAATAGGTTATCCAACACTAATAGAATTTTCAATTCGAACCTGTAGTGTTTGAGATTAACGCGATCAACCAAACAAACAAACTAGCTTTATAATATTAGTACAGATTAAAACCGGTAATACCAGACGGACATGTTGCAAACCAGTCATTGACAAAGACGTTTCGGACATCACAGCTGACTGACGCGCCACAGTTTAGTTACAACATTATAAATAAATATTACGTTGTTTAAACAAATGTAGTTTTTCCACCTAGCCAGTGTTTGTGTGTTTCATAAGAAAATGTTGTTATTTGTGTTGGTTCTGTTAAACGCTGGTGAGTAATGACATATTTATTTGAGTTATTTATTAATTTACTAGAATTTACCTGAGGCTCCGTTTGCGTAAATGATCAAATAGTTGCCAGTAGGTTACAGTATGGAGCACATACAGCCGAATTAAATTATCAAATTAACAACTTAGAAAAATGGCTAATAAGAATGAGCTTTAATCACCATAAAGAAACATCTGAAGAGAAAATGGTATGTTTATAAAAGAGAATAAACAAATCAAGATTTAAATGTACGGGCTGTGTGTGTATGACTGGCTGTGTGCGTGTATGAGGAATGTGATGAAAGTGAATGAAGTCAGAGAAGTGTGTCAGGATCGTAGCAAATGGAAATCCGTAGTCTCTGCCTACCCCTCTGGGAAACAGGCGTGAATCTATGTACGTATGTATTCGTAATCTAGCTTTTGTAGCCAGTTTAACATTATGTGTTTACACCGTTGTCTGGTTAATTTATTTAATTATATAAGTAACTTCCAAGGAACCGAAAGTGACGCTGAGCCAAGGCTGTACGGAAACGGTGTTTTGTACATGCTGCGTTCTTGCGACGTTTATTTTGTAGCGCGGTGGGGCTAAATTCAAGTTGCGCATGCTGACGTAGAATCGTATTTTGAATAAAAAGTTGTTCGGCAACTTTTTACTCAAAATACGATTCTGCGTCTGTACACCCGTGAGCTCGTACAGGTCCCCAGTAGGATACATGAACGTTAGGAAATTGCAAACTTTTAGGATTGCTGTGCCCTTTCAACTTTTAGCATAGATGTTTTGGTTTTTCCTCCCCATACAGTAATACCGTATGATAGGATAGACTGAGCAAGTGCAAGATAGACCATTTTTAATTTTACTACAAATTCTCATATTGACACTTCTAGTAGTTTAAACTGTTAGATGAGACTAAGGATAGGCATACACATGGTATTAGAGTAGTTCATCAGAATAATAATGTCCTCCAGACCGAATTTCGGTCATGGCGGCCAATCTTAACGGAGATTGGCTAACTGCGCAGGAGATATTATAGTGTACAAGTATGTGCGCAGACACAAGTGCACTCTCTGTTCCCTAACTCTCATGATCCGATGGGACGGATAATCCGACACGACCGGAGAGAGATAAGGCGCAGGACCAACGGCTTTACGTGCTTTCCGAGGCACGGGGGTGTCTAACACCGCCAACTTCCTAACTCCGGGCTCGTATTGAGATTTCTGAACAGAAACCAATAACTTTTTGTTGGCCCGACCCGGGATTCGAACCCGAGACCTCATGCACAGCAGTCGCATTCACTACCGCTGCGCCACGGAGGCAGTTTGAAATTATCATTCATCAAAATATTCAGAGTCTATCCAGCAAGGAGTTGGAATTAGATTATTTTTGTTAAACATCATAATATTCAAATATGTTGCATAATGAAACATTGGTTAAGAAGTAATCAATTAATATTTAATGATGAATATTATACAATTGTAAGTGCGTTTGTAAGAAAGAATTCTATACATGGTGGCTCTCTAATATATGTATGTAACAATATAAAATGTAAAGAACGTAAAGATGTAGTTAATCTTTCCATCGAGCGCACTGTTGAACTATCCTGTGTGGAATTAGAGCAACATGTCATAGTTTGTGTATACCGACCACCGTGAAGTGACTTTAGTGTATTTGAAACCGTAATAGAGGATATTTTAAAACGATTGAGTTTTGGTAGCAGGCATATAGTAGTGTGTGGTGATTTTAATGTTAATTTACTTGAGCAGTCAGCTCTCTCTTTAGGACTTATTAGTTTATTTAGATTTTAGTTCGTTTAATTTACAGCATTTGTTTTCTGAACCCACTAGGATCACTTCACATTCTGCTACCTGCTTAGATAATGTATTTTGCGACTGCCAATTTCTAATGAGGCCATATTGAGTGAACTTATATCTGACCACTGTGGGCAAAAGGTAGTATTTCCTGTGAGTACAATTCATAAAGAGAATAAGGTCACATGTAGACCGAGGATCCCTATCCATTAGCATGAAATTTTAAGTCCTAATATAACTTAGCATAATTTTGTTTGGCATTATTATATTTTCGCATAATATAATTACGCATAATTTTTTAAGCATAATTTCTCTAACCATAGTAGTGATTAAGCATAAATTTATTAAGCATAAAGTTCTAAACAATAACTTTTTTAAGCATAATATCAGCATGCAGCAAACAAGCAAGCATGCAGCATGCAAGCAAGCATGCAGCAGGCAGAGTTTCTGTCACGGCTCCGGTGCTGCGGGCCTCCGGCGGCCCCACGCGTGCTAATCGTCGCAGACGGCTTTCGCTCACCACCGCGGCTCGCTCGCAGCCGCCTGCTCCTCAGCCCGCGGGCCGCCTCGCCCCTACGCTTCTACACGATTTTAAATTACACTCTAGGGGTAGGACAAACAAGACTACGTAGAGTCGGTTTTGCAGCAATTCGGTTCTGTCACTAACTTTTATTGCACAGCATATTAAATTTTTAACCAACAATATTATTTAATTGTTACAGAAACTCATCATTACTAACGTTATGCGAATCAAATTTATGCCAAAACAAATTAGTCTTTAAGATGATTATGCCAACATAAAATGTATGCCTAAAAAAATTATGCCGGAGTATTATTATGCCAAAACAAATTGTGCCAAAATCGTTATGCCGAAGTATATTATGACAAAGAACATTATGCGAAAAGAAGGGATCCCGTAGACCGATGACATCTAATCGCTTAAAGGAATTTAATGATAACATAAGTGCCAAAGTTGTCAATACGGACTTTTCTCTGAATAATCCAGACGAAATGTATGAGTCTTTACTTACCATAATTACTTTAGAATATAATAATATTTTTAAAGACCTTTAGTCAGAATAATAAGATTAAGTTACTAAGTAATCGCTATCGCTGTTTTCGTTTCTTTTAGACAGGTGCTTCTACTCTGTAAATGAATTTTTATTAATCACAAATTTTGAATTGTATTAACAAATATTTATTGACTGCAATTTTAATTTATAAATATTTACTCACGTTGTAACTAATATTTTAACATTACTATACCATTCCTTGACATTGTAATTTAATTAATAATATTCTGACATTTTTATTGTTAACTGAAATATTATATTAATTTAATTCATTATACTTAATTAATTGTTTACTCAAGGAATGAAATCATAATTTTAATATTTCTACACCAGCAATGGTAGTATGTGTGAATCAATGTTCGATATATATGACCCTAATGTACCATATACTTAGAAATAATAATAATAAATAAAAAAAAAAAAAAAAAAAAAAAAAAGTTTTGTGATTGGGCAACATCTGGGATATATAAAAGTAGAGCAAAGTTATATGAATTATATGGTATGAAACAATACAATTTCGATCCAAATTTTATTCAATATGTTAAAAGTTATTCAAAATTATTTAAAAAGACGTGCCACTGCCAAGTGCCTATATCTAAAAACTAAAATTAAAAAATCTATGAAACAGGTCGCAGCAAGGTGCGTGATATTAAATTTGAACTGAATATAAATAATAATATATATATATAATAATAATATAAATAGTAATTTCAAATAATCTGGAAGTAGCCGACACATTCAATAACTACTTCGCAATTACCTTAACCTATATATTAACCTTTAAACACAATTAGTACCCTTAGGTCTTGCCCAGCTCGAGCAGAATACTTGGTTAGGAGCAGCGTGGAAGAGTGCAGGGTACTATTTAGTTTTGAACGTGTACATCCGTATGATATAAAAATAGTACATAAGTCACTCAATTTAAGAAAATCAGCTGTCTTCTGGGGTATATCGGTAAAATTTGTTGAAAGTATTATTGTTAACATAGCGCCACACCTAGCCGCAATATTCACCCGATGCATTGATTTGGGCATTTTTCCAAACTTAATGAAATGTAGTAAAATAATACCTTCATTTAAAAATGGATGCAAAAGTGACGCTAGTAATTTTAGGCCGATTTCAATATTACCTGCTATTAGTACATTACTTGAGAAGATTATATTACAGCAATTAGAGAGTCACTTCAGTGTAACCAATTTACTTCATGCAGATCAATATGGTTTTAGGAAGGGCCGTTCCACGATAGATGCGGGTGTTACGCTTTTAAAACATATATTCAGTGCCTGGGGAAATTCGCAAGATGTCATTGGCGTATTCTGTGATCTCTCTAAAGCCTATGACTGCGTTGACTATCATACGTCGTTGCGAAAACTCAGGCATTATGGCATCCAAGATACTGCACTTGACTTAGTTGATTCCTACCTAAGCGATAGACTACAACACGTCGATATCAACGGAAGTAGATTTTGTGGATTACCAGTCATAATGGGCGTACCACAGGGCTTAATTTTAGGACCGTTTCTGTTTTTAGAATACGTAAATGATTTGCCGTTCTTTGTACAGGATTTGTAAGACATTGTTTTATTCGCGGATGATACATCCCTTTTTTTTAAAGTAGACCGGAACGCACCAAATTTAAGTGCTGTTAATGATTCACTCGCGCATGTCCTGGACTGGTTTACGACGAATAATTTACTACTAAACTCTAAAAAAACTAAATGTATCAAGTATACATTGCCAAATGTAAAGTGTCCTAACGTGAATATAAATTTAAATGATGAAATTATTACTTTAGTTCAATCTACAGTTTTTTTAAGATTAACTTTAGATCATAAAGTTCAGTGGGGCGCTCAAATATCGTGTCTTGCAGGGAAACTTAGCTTAGCTGCATACGCAATTCGGAAAGTAAGACAGCTTACTGATGTAGATACTGCAAGACTAGTATATTTCAGTTACTTTCATAGTGTCATGTCCTACGGTATATTATTGTGGGCCAGGCAGCTGATGTCGAGACAATTTTTATTCTCCAAAAGCGTGCAGTACGTAGTATTTATAATTTAGGTCCACGAGTTTCCCTGAAAGATCTATTTAAAGAAATAGGCATACTTACTGTTGCGTCGCAATATATATTTGCTAACATTATGTTTATTAAACATAATATTCACTTATATAATAAGAATAGTGATATCCATAACGTAAATACTATAAATAAGCATAACTTAGTAGGCCCATATCACATATTTACATAAAGTTCACAATACATTTGCGGGACTTGGTATACGTTTTTTTAATAGACTACCTATTAATATAATTAATTTACCATTGCTTAAATTTAAAAGCGCCGTTCAAATACAACTTATTCGGAAGGGTTATTATTCAGTCAAAGACTATTTAAATGACAAAACTCATGAAACTGGTTGCCTGTTGCATACAGGATTCAAAGATCTGTATTACTTATAAGTCAATTTAGTAATGTAATTTAGCAGTCTCAAAGTGTAAGTGTATGCGCCATCATGCCATCCTACTGTCTATTTTAGATTTATATTAAAAAAATATACCTTAGCTCAAATTATTTCATCTCTATAATATTATTAAGTTATTATTGTTATTATCTTTAGTTTTTTTATAGTTAGTATTATATGGCATTATGGCTGCAACACCTTGTTAACCTGAGTTGTAAAATACTGAAAATATATTTAATTGGCGATTTAAAAGAGTGGCCGTGAGTTTCTTGCAGGTTCCTTCTCATAGGCTCAACCCTTTGCCTGAACCTAGCAACTAACCTAAATGTAGCTTCAGTAACTTAGTAAACTCACTAACCTACATATTTTGACGTTCATAAGTGTTACTTTGTGACCTAAATGAATAAATGATTTTTGACTTTGACTTTGACTTTAGGTTATGACAATTTCCTCACGAGGAAACAGTACTTTTTCTAGATTGAAGGTACCCTACGTCCTATTCTGTAAGAACAACGTGTATGTTGTATAAATTTCATGATGCTAGGTCAAGTAGTTAATGCGTGGAAGCACAACAAACTAACTCACATTTATAATGTTATGTAGCTGACCCGCGCAGCTTCGTCTGCGTCACATACAACATCACTACAATTGGTCGTAGCGTGATGCTATATAGCTTATAGCCTACCTCGATAAATGGGCTATCCAACACAAAATTTTTCAATTCTAACCAGTAATTCCAGAGATTAGCGCGTTCAACCAAACAAACAAACTCTTCAGCTTTATACTATTAGTATAGGTTTAAGGATGTCTAACAAGAAATACACTATATACATTTGAAGGTCTTGTTTTTCTCTCTTACAGACCACAGCATGCAATAAAGTAGTACTGAGATAAAAACATCTTAACTAATATTGTAAATGCGAATGTGAGTTTGTTTTTTACGCTCTAACATCTTAACTACTCGACCAATTATTACAAAATTTGAAAAAAAAGGAGTGCAAGCAGAAATATCTTGACACAAGATTTTTATATACATATGTATTTGGATTGCTAGCTGTTCCCGCGTATTTGTAGTTACTGAACCGCTCCCGTGAGCCGTAGCGTGATGTTATATAGCCTATGTCCTTCCCAGGGTCTCAGGCTATCTACTTTCCAAATTTTATCTAAATCGGTTCAGCGGATTGAGCGTGAAAAGATAATAGACAGACAGACAGAGTTACTTTCGCATTTAATAATAATAATATTCTACCATATACATGAGCAGCGATAGCTCAGAGGGGAGACCAACAGACTGCAATGCAGAGGGTCTCGGGTTCGAGCCCACGTCGCGCACCTCTGACTTTCGGAAGTTAGGTATATAACTATTCGAAATTATGTGCGTATTGATTGACAATTATCGCCTGCTCCGTGCCTCGAAGAGCACGTTAAGCCGTCGGTCCCGGCTGCCATGAACATCTATGGCAATTGTTATTGGGAAAGTCATAATATCCTGACACTGGTCTAGCCTTAGGGTATCGTTAGCCTTCGGGTTGCGGAGGTCAGGTAGCAGCTGCTCCGTGTAAAAACTGATATCCAGTCAAATCCGGTTAGATCAGAAAAGCCGACCCCAAGTGACTTGAGAATAATAAAGGCTAAGAGAGAAGAATATTCTACCATATACACACAACACCATCTAGCCCAAACTAAGCAGAGCTTGTACTGTGGGTACTAGACAATGGATAAACGGCAATGGAAATAGCTTTTAAAAGTAGGTGCAATATATCCCTTCGGGGATATAAGCTCCTTCGGAAATATATTAACTATTTAATGTTCAATTGAGTAATGTGTAAATATTTAATCTGTTGTCAGTTAACGTACAAATTTAAAAAAAAAATTAAAAATAAGATAAATAAAAAAACATACATACATATATAGATTCACGCCTGTTGCCCAGAGGGGTAGGCAGAGACTACGGCTTTCCATTTGCTACGATCCTGACACACTTCTCTGGCTTCATTCACTTTCATCACATTCCTCATACACGCCCGTCGGTTCAAGGTGCTCTTAATCTGGCCTTTGTCCAGAACGCCTCCGATCTGATCAAGAAACGTTCGCCTAGGTCTTCCTCTTGCGACTGTTCCATTCACGTTAGCCTTATAAACTTTCTTAGTCAGTCTAAACATACATATAACTTTTTTTTTGTAAATACATACATATTATACATAGAAACACCTAGACCAAGACAAACATCCATGTTGATGCACACAAATGTTTGACTTGTGCGGGAATCGAACTCACAACCTCAGGCGTGGCAGTCGGTTAAACTAACCACTACGCCATCGAGGCCGGCAAGTTTGTAATATTAATAAGAATAAAGAGCAAATATTTATACTTTAATGTACTGAAAACGACTGGATATCAAAAATTCTTTAATCATTAGAGAGCTGCTTTATCCAGAGGTAACATAGGCTGTAACTATAACATTACGCTACGACCAATAGGAGAGGAGCATTACTAAAGTACTCAAACAACATACTACTCTTGATTATAATCCGGAACTTACTAACACTAAACGACGGAAAGATATCGTTTGTACTACTCAGTCTCAATCTAAGTATATTTTTACCAATAGGTTTTTCGCATTTTTAGGTTCTTTTCTTTATAATAATATAAACAAAATAACTGCGATTTATGACAAAAATTATGCTAACACTAAGCAATTAGTTCAACAATATTTACAAACCTTGAACTACGATCAAACAGAAAATTTGATGACTGTTGTTCAATAAGTGTTACGCAATAAAATACCTCTTTAAGTCGTCATAGTAATCACTTAGTTTATAATATAATTCGTAAGTTTTTATATACAAATAATAATGTTTTATAAGTATTGTTTTAGAATTTATATCTATATTAGATAGTATGTGCCCTTAATGCCTGTGGCACAGGTTTACCCTAGTACAGGCACCCCTTGTATATTACCTTTACAATGTAACCTAAGCTCTGTATCAATTTGTACCAATTTAAGTTGAATAAATGATTATTATTATTATCATTAAATGATTATGTTGCAAAACAGAGCAAATTCTCTTATGTGAAGCAGACGAAGTTGCGCGGATCAGCTAGTCATGATATATATTAAGGTGGATTTCCTTTTTAAACTCACAATATAAAAGATTGTAATGTAGCATCATCTCAACCGAGAGATGTCCACTGCTGGTCCTAGACCTCCCCAAGGTCTTCCACACAGACCCGGATATCGAGCTCGTGACCTCATGGCGCATAGTGAAACCAAAATAATATTTTATTTAACCTCTAAAATTTTATTAATCGTTTATCTCGTAACCTTTAACAATATTGTAAAAAATTTTCCTGTTGATCAATTAATGAACCTGTGAGGCGTGATCTTTTAGACACACTAGACTTCTACACTAGACTTTTCCCGCGGCTTCACTCGCCTAAATAAAGGTTAGGTTAGATTAGTAACTTTACTTTTTCTGTATGAAACATACCCTATGTCATTTTCTGTTGCCCTGACAACGTGCGATTGCGAAATTTCATGGTGATCGGTCAAGTAGTTAAGGCGATTCATGCCTGTTTCCCAGAGGGGTAGGCAGAGACTACGGAATTTCATTTGCTACGATTCTGACACACTTCTCGGGTTTCATTCACTTTCATTAAATTTCTCATACACATTCGTCGGTTTAAGATGCTCTTAACCTGTTCTTTGTCCAGAACGCCTCCGATGTGATCGAGAAGCGTTCGCTTAGGAACTCTGTGAATGGAACAGTCGCAAGAGGAAGACCTCTTGCGACTGTTCCATTCACACTGGCTTTATAAACTTTCTTAGTCAGCCTTTTTTCGTCCATTCTTTCTACATGCCCAAACCAGCTTAACATACCCTTTTCTATTCTTGTCACTATACCCCCTATCATGCCGCATCTCTCTTTAATCACACTATTCCTTATTCTATCTTTCAGAGTCACACCACATACTTTTCTCAGCGCTCTCATTTCTACAGCATTTATTCTGCTCTCATGCTTCTTTTGGCTCGTAGTGTGATGTTATATTGCCTGTATTACTCCTGGATAAAGTAGCTTTCTAATGATGAACACTGAAAATATGTATAAGGTCGGGTAAAAGTTTCTTCGCATTTTATATAAAATTCAAGACATCATTTTTATCTATACTAATATTATAAAGCTGAAGAGTTTGTTTATTTGCTCGGTTGAACGCGCTAATCTCAGGACCAACTAGTCCGAATTGAAAAATTATTTTAGTGTTGGATAGCCCATTGGTCGAGGAAGGCTATAGGCTACACATAACATCACGCTACGACCAATAGGATCGAAGCACCAATGAAAAATATTGCAAAAGCAAGGAAAAATCTCTTATGTGACGCAGACGAAGTTGCGCGGGTCAATTATAAGCTAACCAGCACTTATACATACTAATGTGTCATATAATAATATCAGCCCTGTATCAAAGGTTTTGAGTTCGATCCCATCGCGCGCATCTCTGACTTTTCCAAGGTATATGCGTATTAAATACTCAATTATCGCTCGCTTTAACGGTGAAGAAAAATATCGTGAGGAAACCTGCATGTCTGAGACTTCTCCATAAAGTTCTTGAAGATATGTGAAGTCTGCCAACTCGCACTGGGCCAGTGTGGTGGACTATACCCTGAACCTTCTCACACTGAGTAGAGGCCCGTGCCCAGCAATGGGACAGTTTAATACAGGACTGATATTATTAATACTTTTATGTTGGTTTAATAAATAAATACTGTAATTATGGCTACATCTAGAAGTATTTAATCTAAATGTCAGACAAGTCTAAAGCTGGTTTTTAACATATAGAGAAGAATTAAATTACGCCACGTCTGGCATTCAAGGTTAATAATAAAATCTTGCACAAAAACAAGAATAATATTTAAATTAAGTCAAGCAATCATATTATTTGTGACTAGCTGACTCGCGCAAATTCGCCTGTGTCACATGAGAGAATTTTCCTCGTATTTGCAACATTTTTCATTGGTGCTCCGCTCCTATTGGTCGTAGCGTGATGTTATATAGCCTATAGCCTTCCTCAATAAATGGGCTATCCAACACTAAAAGATTTTCAATTCGAACCAGGAGTTCCTGAGATTAGCGCGTCAACCAAACAAACAAATTCTTGAGCTTTATAATATTTGTATAGATTTCAGTGTATTATATTTACTGTTGGCAAACACGAAATAAAAATAATAAAAAATAATATTTGTGTTTCAGTGACGTCACCAAGTTTAACCAGTGTAATAAAGACCAGAGTATTTCCATGCAGGTAACTTATACACTACTATTTAAGTTTAAAGATGTTTTGATGGACAGTTATAGAAAGTGATAGAAAGTGAACTTCCAACTATGTAATTAATGGATCAGAAATTTTTGATTCAGTATGTGCAAAGTCCTCGAGTCCAATTTCGGTCGCGACGGCCAATCGTAATGGAGACTGCGCAAGATATATTACAGTGCACAAGTGTGTGCGCAAACACAAGTGCACTCTCTGTTCTCTAACTCTCATGACGCGATGGAAAGGTAATCCGACACGACTGGAGAGAGATCAGGCGCTGGACCAACGGCTTTACGTGCTTTCCGAGGCACGGGCTCTAAAACCGCCTTCTTCCTAATTCCGGGCTACTTAAGAGATTTCTTAACACAACACCGAATAACTTTTTGTTGTTCCGACCGGGGATTCGAACCCGAGACTTTATGGATACCAATCGCATTCACTACCGCTGCGCCACGGAGGAATTATACTCCATCTATGATACACTTTTACCTTATTCTTTAGAGTGTATTAAAACATTTTTGATATAAAGTTAGTTTTTATATTAAAATATCTAACGTATAACCCATGTGTATTCAAATAAATGATCATTTTCCAGGTCAAGTTTCACTCTCGACAGTTCGGAAGTGTTCCGGTGTCACAATGGAACTGATTGTATTAATTTCAAACATATGTGTGACGGGGTCATAGACTGCGCCGATGGAAGTGATGAAGACTTTTGCTCCCGAACCAATGAAGGGTAAGATATTACTCATAATATTATATATACTGTGAGTAAGGGACGGCGAACCGAAAAATTAAATAGGGTTTTCAGACCGTTTTTCTGAGTTTATATACGTCGTTTTTCTTACTGTGATTCATAGCATAATGCATAAACCATCCATTTTATTAAATAAGATTAAAAGAAAACAACATTATACTAAAATACAGCAATTTTAACTACATAGCTGTATTTTAGTAAAATGTGGTTTCTTTGTGATTTAAAACAGCTTATCTGAAGCTGTTTTTAAGCGCGCGGAACATGGCGGTCATTCCCGCCAGAGCGACAGGTGCGTTGTATTGCAGCAATTCATTACGTACCGGGTAATAATGTTAATCAATATTAAATTTTAATCTTGCGAATGCAAATAAATGTTTGATTTGATTTGATTTGCGTTTTTATAACTTATAGAAGTTTGCGTCGAGATAAATAGGTACCTATAGAAATACGTCTTGCTAAAGTTTTTGGTACGCTGTCTCTTACACCCAGTATAAAGGGTGTCCGGTAATTAATGGATAACTTTGAAATGTCTTATAGTAGAACAGATGGCGGTTCAGAAAAAATATAAAAAATCTATCTTAACTACTACCTGAGATATAATTTTTTTAAATTACCATATTGAACTTTCTTGTATACTACGACCATTAATGAATGAATTCCATCGGTTTTTTGTTGTTTTATTATTAAACACTAATTATGCTAATAGATATTAGAGATAGAGAATAGACAGTCAAAAGTATGACTAGCTATTGCACTTATTTAATATATTTTTTTCTGAACGGCCTTTTGTTCTGCTATAAGATATTTCAAGGTTATCCATTATTTACCGGACACCCTGTATATAATTATAACTTCCTACTAATATTATGTTAAAGTTTATGAGGATAGATGGATGTTTGTTACTCTTACACGCAAAAACTACTGAACTGATTGCGATGAAACTAGGCATGTATATAGCTGAGAGCCTGGATTAACACAAAGCCTACTTTTTATCCCGATTTCCCCACGACATCGGTACGTACGCGGGTGAAATCACGGAGCGCAGCTAGTAATATTATAAATGTGAATGTGGTTTTGTTTATTTGTTACGCTTTCTCGTCTTACTCGACCGATCATCATGAAATTTAACATACACGTTGTCAGGGGTACAAAAAAGACATAGGGTACCTTTCATCCAAAAAAATTCTGTACTAATCTAATATAATCTACATTGACGCAAGCGAAGCCACTGGTAAGATCTAGTATATACTAAGAGCAGCCCTACATGTAAAAACTCCCTGAAAATGGTTAAACCATAGTATATAGCAGTCATTATTTTCTGGATGAATGATACGCTAAATTCGCATCTTCCAATCGGCGGATAAAATCCGTGTATAGTAGTTTAATTTCAATGAATAATATTCGAGTAAACAGAAGACAATATAATGTCTACTCATTTGCATTTTCCTTCAGCTGAAAAAAGAAATCCTATTTATCGAGGAAGGCTATAGGCTATATAACATCAAGCTAGCTAGCAAAAATGTTGCAAAAACGGGGGCAATTCTCTTATGTGACGCAGACGAAGTTGCACGGGTCAGCTAGTTTATAACAATTTAATCAACACGATTTTATTTTCAGTGACTACCTTCAGTCAGAGAACCAAACTTTGAGCAGAAATAAAAGGGGATACAGTTGCGGGTAAGATAACACATATCTACATACATACAATGACTCATGTTCATGTGAAAGGGTGGACTGACGTATTTTCTTTTATATAAACAACTCTCGCACTATAAATAAATTGTGTCGCGGGAGACTTTACAAACATTGAAAGAAAGGACACAAAGTACACCCAAGCTCAGAACGGCTTAGTGGTCGTTCCGCATAAAGGGGAATGCACACTACCCATAGTGACTTTGGCCACGAGTGCCCATATTTAAAACCATATTCAAGGAATTTAATTAAATAAAGGTTATTGAGATAAAATATTTAAATTTTTACCGATGACAAGATTTTTACTTAAATGTTTTCACACACACTCTCGTCACACATCATCATTATTATCATACACAATTAAAAGATTGTTTAAAAACTGAGCATTATCAAGCTTGTTTGTAAATAAAATAACAAAATCACAACGAAAGAAACACAATCACGCAAATCGAATAGGCAAGGAAGCCGATTTGTGTTATGAGTTATGTTATGACAGATAATAGAGGGACAAAAAATCATAGATCAATATCTAATCGATATTATTGTTTTTGAACGTATAATAATACCACTATGCTATTTCTTTATCACTTCTAATATTTTTATTTAATAATATTAGTCTCCTTTTTACGTTGAATTTATAACGTGACAACACTGGTGATTATAACAAAACTTATTTCCGTTACGATTTTTTTATTATATTATTATAGCTATATAATTGCTATCTTCTTTCGGTAAATGAGTAGGACGAAAATTTAAAAAAAAATATTTTTTTTTTTATCATACGTGTAATCTTGAAAGGCTATAAGTTACACGTTAGCCAAAAATGGGCATTCCCCCGAACACATCTATAAAAGTAAAATTAAAGTGTCTGTTTGTAATGTCAAAATAACAGCATTTTACTAAATGCATGTGAAAGTAATAATAATAATAATAATTTTATTGAAAACCTTTTTACATTTTCACAATATATACGGTACCTTTATGAAAAGTATTTCTTTTTAATTTTTGTCTGTCTTTCATTTTGTTCCGGCTTATCTCTGAAACGGCTGCAGTAATTGCGACGGGACTCACTGGCAGACAGCTGCAGTTATAGGGAGTAACTTAGGCTTTTATTTAACTTAGACTTTTATTTAAGAAAATAATTAGGGTTCTGCGGATGAAAATTAAAACATTTTTGTTAAATTCCACGCGGACATCTCGCGGAACAGCTTTAAAATAATATATTTTAGGTGTCGATTCGCACACATCGATATAACTTGAGAGCAAAACGACTCGGCAAAAGGTGTGCATTATTTTAAAAAGTGTGAAGCAATCAATAATCTGTTTTGTGCCTAGGTGGTTTTTGTGCCCATTCTTAAAGAAAAAAAAATATTTTAAAAATGTGTCAATTCGCTCAGTTCTTGCGATACGACTTAGCCCTCAGAACAACCATTTGTGAATCACACAATTTCGTTAAATTATTTCAAATCATTGATTATTTATTTTTTATTTTAGGCAAAACCAAATGAAATGTCCTGACGGATCCTGTGTGCCACTCAGTGGCAAATGTGGGTAAGTAGGTCTTGGTGGAACTGTTCAGATCATATGATGTGATCAATTAACTTTTCAGAAGAACGACAGCATATAAAGCAGACAACTTAGACCACGCAAAGTCCAGTTATTAGCTGTGTCTTATGCACGTACAGTAGCGCATGCCCATTCGCCGCTTGTTCGAACATTAACCTCGGGATGGATGGATGTGTGTCGCAGCTGATTAAGATTTTATGAGATGATGGATGTTTAGTTAATTGCTATGTTACGAATATTTTATTGTACTAATGTATGCAGATGTAATAATAATTTATATGTACCTTGTATATTATCTGGCGATATTAATGTAAAATGATGTTAGATATAAGTTTTAACTTATCCAACTTTTTGGTGTATATTTCTTTATAATAATAAATAAACAGCAAAAACAGCGATATCGCTCGGGTCGTTCTTAAGTGATGCTCCGATATACATGAGGCAATTGATTTTTATTTATATAGATTATTTGGACACAAAACAATTCTATTGTTGTACAGTAACGTCTCGATGTCTCAGTTCGATCGTTGGTTTTCGTCGAAGGACGCTCTAGGCACCACATGTCACGTGTGACAACTCTACGAACAATTGAAGGTATAGGTGCCTAAGCTGGCGCCGCGTGTGCACTTTCATCCAAAGTAGTAAGAGGACGAGGCACCTGCAACATACCTAGACGCAAATTATATCATGTGACAATTTTTTATTTATTTAGCTTCGTTTATTCCTTACATGTAATGTTAGTGTAGGTATACCTATTATAGAGCCCTCCTTTTGCGGTAAAAGCCTACTCCATACTACTCCAGCAGATTTTGTCTAGCGCCAGTCTTGGCCACAGAGTGCCCGCTACTTCAGAAATATCGTCGCTCCATCTTTTTGAAGTCCTGCCACGTCTCCTTTTCTTATAAAGTGGGTACCAATTTGTTATCCTTTGCGAACATCTGCTGTCTGTTACTCTCTGAACATGACCGGCCCATTTGTGGGGGACTTTACAAACATTCAAACAACATCCAGACAGATCAATCATTTGCGGCTCACACATTTTTTGTCCTGTGTGGGATTCGGACACTCGGCGCAGTGGCTGTGGTGAGGGGACAACTTAAACCAATACGACAAACGTGCAGTCTTTGTTGATAAATAATTAAGTTTATTCAAATGTTTTCAGAGCCAAACCTCCGGATAAAACTTGTGTTCTACCACAATATCCTATCCATGGAACATACGAAGTGCAAGACGACCCAGACGCTGGCCCCGGCGATTACTTGAAGTTCGTAGCGTTGACTATGCGCTGTTACTCAGGGTTTGGCGTGATGGAATCTGACGGTACCGTGAATATCAGCGCTACCCACGAAATCCTCTGCATCAATGGGAAATGGTCTCCGCAAACGATGCCTCGATGTGTTCGTGAGTAATAATTGTGGAATATTGGAATTAGAAGTTTGCGTGTTCAGATCATGTCCAGGCCACCACAAAGGGAGGATCCTACGAAGAGGCTGGGTGATGAATTTATGTAGGGAAATTCTATATATACTTAGTCACAGTGTAAACACCACTTGTGTCAATCAGCATTGTATGGAAAACGTCATTTTAAGCGTTTATTATATCCAGCGCGATCTGTTGGATGCAGTCATGTAACTTCTTCGTCTGTACGGAGTCACCACACCTTAAGAGGAAACACAAGGGCCGTTTTTTCATATAGTCCCCTGTTTCCTCCCTGGATAATGGAAGTAATGCAATAATTTTCCAAAATATGTATGGCCTCTATTGGCATGTCCTTATGTTTTCCTTTTTTCATAAATTAATTATTAAAAGTCATGTCATGAGCCTTCAAAATCCTCAGATTTTCAAAATTGGCCAGATTTTCTGCTGTGTTCGAACATCCAGAAAACTAATTTAACTAGGTTATATAAAAAAAGAAAACAGGAACACGGCCAAAGCTTTTCTTTAATTTTCAATGGAAAAGTAGTTAAATCGGTCAAGTTTTGGAGAAGGAATCAGGGGACTACAAAACGTTGATTTTGTGTACTTTTAATAGGTATTTTCGGTCCAAGCTGCAGTTGTCTCTATCGCGCTCTGCTGGCACTGCGCGACAGCAATACATTTTACAAATACCTATTTTTCAATTCCTTCACCTTTAGTGTTTTCTCTTAATTTATTATATTACTAAAACATTTTATGTCTATCTACAACATTAACATGCTGACACACGAAATTGTGTCCCAATATATTCAAATGTTACTATTTATTTTGGCCACTTTTATTTTTCATCATCGCTGCCAACTGTTAGTGTGCACGGAAGGCTGGCAGCATTGCGATTCCACGTGGCATGATCCTTTGAGCCAAGAAAAGATCAGCTGGCTGATCACGCGAAATGTCAATCATACGCTTGGATCCCAGGAACGTTTGCACCTCAAACGGCGCCAAAACGTAATTACCGACTCCAGTATTTGCGCCGTTTAAGGGCTTCCACGTTTGCAGCAGTAGCGCCGGCACACCCCGCTGTTCTTGGAAGATATGATAGCGCAAGGTTGTCAACACACGTTGAGTCCTACACCCCGTGCCTCGGAAAGCACGTAAAGCCTTTGGTCAAGCGTCTTATCTCTCTCCGGTCGTATCGGGTTGCCGTCCCATCGGTTCATAAGGTGAGAGAACAGAGAGTACACTTGTATTTGCGGACATACTTGTGCACTATAATGTCGCCTGCGCAAATGGCCAGTCTCATAAAGATTGGCCGCCGTGACCAAAATTCGATCTGTAGGGCGTTATATAATAGTCGAATTTTGAGCACTGTACGACCACAAGTAATAAAAATTGTCATTTCTAGGTCTATGCACGCTTCACGAAGACCCAAGCGTGCGATATATGTGTCGCCCGCCTGGTTTACGTGCATTTCAACCCTGCCAACTCCACGTGCCACACGGCACAAAGGTCGATCCCCAGTGCAATATTCCCGTGTATTACTCCCACAACAGTCTCCTGTTCATGAACTGTCGACATGGAACCTGGGACTACATTGCTAAGTGTGAACCAGGTAAGTCAAACATTGTTACTTTTAACTCCCACACTAGGAATAATTCCTGTTCTACGGGAGACTTTACTAAGATTCAAACAAAGGACTTCCATCAGAGGAATTACAATCAAATTTTCACACTCGGCATAATGGCAGTGACAAGGTGACCTCTTGAACTACTACGCTATCCGTGGAATATTACTCCCGTCTAAGCTATAGTAATATGCCTACTGCGGGAGCAGTCTGTGATACGGGAGTGAGCCTGTGTCACGATCATTTTACTGGCGTCGAATCAATGGACACAAAGACTACTACAATCGGCACAACTACTTTTAAATCAAGCCTGTTCTACCGCCGTAAACCCAATCTTCCCCTTGGTCTTCTTACACTTACTCCCTTTATCTCGTCACCTCCACGCAGACGACGGTAACTGCTTACCATCGCGCTTAGGGAGATCTACAAAACGTGTCACACATCCGCCCAGAATGCCCAATATATGCAGTCGTTATTGGGAGAGTGTCGACACAAAAGATCCCACTGGGTCGAAGTGTCGCCGGTCTGCACTGACTGGCTCCCACATAAGATACATACATACATGTACTTTGAGTGTATGCATACTGGCCCTGGCCCGCCAGCCATTTGTCCTTTACCAGGTGCCAAAGACAGGTAAAAATAAAGCTCACTTTTCTTAAATTCCCAGTGTCTACCTTTAAAAATAATACTAAGATGAAGTCTTGTTTCTCCAGATTGTGGTCGAGTTACCCCGGACGGGGTAGGGCTAATAAGCAACGGCACAAGAGCCTTACGTGGGGAGCTGCCATGGCATGCCGGCATCTATAAGAAAGCCGACACCTACAGTCAGATCTGTGGTGGAACCCTTATCACAAACAACGTGGTAATATCTGGTAAGTTGATTCAGAGGTGTCGACTTCAATCCCAAGAAGCGCATCTCTGACTTTTTGAAGCTATATGCACATATAGTTAATTGTAGCTAGCTTTAACGGTGAACGAAAAAATCGTGAGGGAATCTGCATGACTCGTTGAGTTCACCGACATTTTCTCCAAAATATGTAATGTCTGCCCACCCGAACTGGGCCAGCGTGGTGCACTATGGTTTAACCATTCTCATACTGAGAAGAGCCCCGTGCCCAGCAGTTGGACAGTTTAATACAGGGCTGATATTATTATCATAAGCGTCATAAAAAATGTAGTTAACATCTCTGAACATTTCTTCCAGCTGCACATTGCTTCTGGAGTGAGGTGTCCGAAAAACTCCCTGCATCACTGTACGCAGTCGCAGTGGGCAAAATCCACCGACTATGGAAAAGTGCAAATGATACGGAATCTCAGGAATCTGATGTAAGTAGAGTCTAGATATGGAACAGCTTTGACTGAACGAATGACGTAACGGTTTAAGTGGTCGCCTCGCCACTGCCGCGACGCCGACTATTATGGGTTCGATCTCCACACGGGACAAACATTTTTGTGTGATCCACAAATAGTTCTTCCGAGTCTGGCTGTTCTTTGTGTCCGTTGTTTGAATGTTTGTAAATTCCCCCGCGATACAGGAATTACTCCTAGTGCAGGAGTCGTCTTTTTTAAAGAAAAGAAGAAAAAAATTGTTATGATACTTTTTAATTTGGCTAAGATTTTAGGTTAAGGTTTTAGGCTGATTGCATGTTGATTGTTTGTTCTAAAATTACTGTAAAAAGCTGTTAAGTTGCCATATACCAAAATATAACTTATAAGGCTTGTATTGTAATATTTACGGAGAGACACTGACTCCTAAGATACATGCATATACGCCTAGTTTAGAAGTTAGGGTTACTTTTGACAAATCTGCAATCTTCGCAGAGCTTCGGCTTCGGCCGCGCTTCATCGAGAATGCAGAAATAAAATAAATAATAATAATAAATGTTTTATTCAATAAATAAAAGTCATTAAAAAACAAATTACTGGTTACGTATTATATTATTTAAGCCAAAGGAAAACATTTACAATTTAAATATTCGACACAAAAACATAATGATGAGATGTTTATGAAGTCTGTTTTAAAATTGCCTGAACTAGGTCAGAGACCTGTGTTTCATATGCCTAGTATAAAAAATCAGTAGTATAATCAGCCTAGTATAAGAAATCCTGTTTGCACGAAGGCTTAAGAAGTACGGAACAGGATACAGTAAAAGGACTGGAAGGCGACATCAAATATTTGCACAAGGAGCCTCCCAAGTTATTTTCGCTTTAACAGGAAACAGGTCTTACGCAACTTCCGCTAGGTGGCGCTGTCTGTTAATTAAAACTTTTATTACGAAAGGCCGACTAAGCTGAAACTGTTTATACATCTATGGTTAACTAGTTCAAAATCACGTAAATTATATCAGTATTTCTATAATTCTTTTTATACTGCTGATCCTTCTCGCATGAAATCTGTGATGTCATGAGATGTTTCATGATGTTCTTAAAGATATTATGTAGCCTAACAAAATCCACTTAGGCGCTATGGCTATAATTCTTTTTATACTGCTGATCCTTCTCGCATGAAATCTGTGATGTCATGAGATGTTTCATAATGTTCTTAAATATATTATGTAGCCTAACAAAATCCACTTAGGCGCTATGGCTATAATTCTTTTTATACTGCTGATCCTTCTCGCATGAAATCTGTGATGTCATGAGATGTTTCATAATGTTCTTAAAGATATTATGTAGCCTAACAAAATCCACTTAGGCGCTATGGCGTATCTCTATGTATTAAGATATTTGAAAACATTTTTTGGTCAAATAAATATGGTACATATTATGGTACATATTTCAATAAATAAATAAAAATTGTGATGCTACTACCGTATTGTAATTATTTCAGGTCAAAGATATAATGATTCCGGAGAGGTTCCAAGGTTCTGGAGGTACCTACCAAGCAGACGTGGCCGTCGTGATTCTAGTTACTCCATTCGTCTATAAGGCGCATGTCAAACCTTGCTGCCTTAGTTTCGAAGAGAATTTCGACAAAATGCAACTGAAAAACGACAAGAAAGGAAAGGTCAGCCATCTTTAATCTCTCCTCTATCTCTATGTGTTCTATAAAATCATTTTTCTACGATTCAGGATCCTAAATAATATTGAAAACTAGATTTTGCGCGGTTTCCGTCGCGTATACGTAAGTTAGGATAGCTAAATAACAGTTTTATCTAGATGAAAGATACCCTATTTTTTTTTCTGTTCCCCTGAAAATGTGTACGCAAAATTTCATGATGATCGGTCGAGTAGTTAAGGCTTGAAAGCGTAACAAACAAACTCACATTTGCATTTATAATATAAGTTACCGTGAGAATATGAGGGTGCTGTTTACGCTTTCACGTCTTAACTACTCGATCGATCATCATAAAACTTTGCATACCCGTTGTCAGTAATACAGAAAAGGACATAGAGTACGATTCATCCAGAAAAAGTATTAGAGGGATAAAATGTACTAACAAAAACTGTGTTGTCCGTGGAAGCGACGAAATACCATCTCTTGTAGCCAAAAGCTCTCGTCCAATATTTTATGCAGATAACATTCGGGTACGCGCACAACGAACGCTAAGCCTTTTGACCGCCACAGTCATGTATACATGACAATGCAAGTTGTGTCCAGCACGCCACGCACACGACTACATGATAGACTTTTAAACGTTAATAATCTTATAAAAAAGTATTGCTTTTCTTATTGGTTTTGTTTAATTATGTAGCTAGACTCATCCCAATTTATATTATGTGAACTGCTCTCTATTTATTTCATCAATATTAGCATAAGATCACAAAAGCGATGGAGGTACTAAAAAGAATGACTTATGAAAGAAAGAAAGAAAATACGTTTATTTTGACAGAAAAACACACAACACATACTGCAGACAGCATAAACGTAGTATACAGTTAGACAGGAAAAAAGACAATGGGACACAAGGACTAAAGTAAATGACAATATAAAATATAAAAAATAATGATTAGGTACATCAAGCAAACATAAAATCACTGAAAGCGAAAAAAATATAATAATAATTAAAAAAATAGGCAAACGCAAATACAAATAAACAATAAATAAGCAATTAACAAATAAAAATATAAAATATTATACCCTTGGCTCGATTCATTTAGTATATAACCTAGCGTAGGCAGTGTGCGTCGCAGTGTCTGTCAAAAAAAGAACATCTTTTTTAGCTCAGCCTGAAGCTGTATCCGCATATATATCCGCAGCGAAACATACTTTTTGACGTCGCGGCGCGACTCCTGGAGCCGCACTCTCGGGACTTACTTCAGCTTTTTATAATTGTATGCTTGCAGGTGGCCGGCTGGGGACTCACATCAGGCAAAGGGCCTCCAGCCGAACTCTTGGCTGTCGTTGAGATGCCGTACATCGAGTATAAGCAATGTGTGAAGACTGTTCCTCAATCGTTTAAACAGTTCATCACGTTAGACAAGTTCTGTGCGGGCCATACCGATGGTAAGTCTTCATCTAAAGTAAGACTAATGGCTATAAATATACGAGACAAGACTTTTTCCACAGAAAAAAAACCTATGTATGTATCTTATGTGGGGGCCAGTCAGTGCAGACCGGCGACACTTCGACCCAGCGGGATCTTTTGTGTCGACACTCTCCCAATAACGACTGCCATAGATGTTCATGGCAATCGGGACCGACGACTTAACGTGCTCTCCGAGGCAAAGAGCAGGCGATAATTGTCAATCAATACGCACATCATTTCAAAAAGTCATGTAACTTCCAAAAGTCAGAGGAGGGTTCGAACCCAAGACCCTTTGCATTGCAATCTGTTGGTCTCCCCACTGAGCTATCGCTGCTTATCTATATCTATACTAATATTATAAAACTGAAGAAATTTTTTGTTTGCAATGCAGAGGGTCTCGGGTTCGAACCCACGTCGCGCACCTCTGACTTTCGGAAGTTATATGACTTTTCGAAATTATGTGCGTATTGATTGACAATTATCGCCTGCTCCGTGCCTCGGAGAGCACGTTAAGCCGTCGGTCCCGGCTGCCATGACCATCTATGGCAGTCGTTATTGGGAGAGTGTCGACACAAAAGATCCCGCTGGGTCGAAGTGTCGCCGGTCTGCACTGACTGCCCCCCACATAAGATACATACATACATACATACATACATATAGATTCAAGAATATCACCTTACTGTTTTCAGGTACGGCAGTATGTAAAGGTGATAGCGGAGGTGGTTTAGCTTTTGCCGTCCCTGACCAATACATCGAGCGGTACTACCTTCGAGGCGTGGTTTCTGCCGCCCCTACAGACAACGACAATGATTGTAATATCAACACGTATGCTACCTTCACATGGATTGCCGCTTACGACGAATTCATAAAGGAGGCGATGTAAGTGAAACATAAAGCTTGCTACGTCAATGTTTGCAAGAAAATTTAAAGTATTTCTGCTTTAAACGTCGTGGAACGCCGTCACCTCCTTCTGTGAGGAAGTCATATCCATATCAATTTTTTTTAAAAGAATAGTACCTACAGTTACTACCACAACCTAAACTATTATGCGAGCGAAGCCACGGGCAAAAGCTAATCTATATATATAAAAATGAATCCCTGTTTTCCTTGATCACGCCATTACTTGAGAACGACTTTACCGATTTCTGTCAACATTTTTGATAAATTTTCTAATTCTTTGTAGAAGGTTCTTACGGAAAGATAAGTTAAGAAAATTGTGTAGAAAATTGGATAATTTCAGATAACCTACGTAACGACTGTTTTAACTTCGCGGGCTTGACAGTTCGTTTCAGACAGGACAACGTCTGTCGGGTCAACTAGTATATTATAATATAATACATTTATGTTAAATATATGAGCTGGTGTATGCATGGTTACTAAATGTACGCCTGAAACAAAAATAGAGTTGTAGATAAATCATAAAATTGTCCTTCAGACTGAATTTGGGTTAGTGATCACCAGCGCATGAGATATTATAGTGCATAATTGTGTGCGCAAACACGAATGCACTCTCTATTCCCACACTCTCATAAACTAATGGGACAGCAATCCGACACGGCCGAAGAGAGATCAGGCGCAGGACCAACAGCATCACGTACTTTTCGTGGCTTTCCTAACTATCTGTAGCTAAAACCCTACTGTATTTCATAGATCATGTTTAATTTCATAACGTGTTTTCAGGTCGATTGCAGCCATTGACAATCTGAATTGTCCAGTATCGCAGTTCCAATGTAATGATGGAACTTGTGTGGATGAGGAGGCGGATTGTCCTGAGGTAATTATTTTGTGTTGTTTCTGAACAGCGATTGCCCAGGGAGTTAAATATTTCTTGCCTGCGTTGGACGCTGCTGGATGGGTTGCTGATGTCGTTTCTATTCCAGCGAACCGCCCACCATTCAAGGCAACGAGTTGGCATACCAGTTTTAGTCTGTAGGCCCGAAAGTCTCGGGAGAGCCCGACATAGCCCTCTCGCCTCCCCTTATAGCGACGGGGTATGCATAAGGAGCATTTCCCCACATTAAAAAAAGGCGACTAAATATTTTCACTTATTAGACTGATGTCAAAATAAAATGCCGTTTTAAATAGTTCGATTATAATTACTTTTGCCATTTCCATTAATTAGTAGTTTTATTTTAACTAGTGGTCGCCTTTTTTTTTTTTTTTTGTTTCCCAGGATAAATAATAATAATAATAATAATAATATTCTACCACATACACACAACACCATCTAGCCCAAACTAAGCAGAGCTTGTACTATGGGTTCTAGACAATGGATAAACATACATATATACTTTTTTTTTTTTTTGTAGATACATACATATTATACATAGAAACAAACGCGAAATGCTTAACTAGTGGTCGCCTAGCGCTCGAAATTCGACCAAAGTTTGCCTGTAAGATATTGCTGATATATATATGTCATTATATATTGATATATGTAACCATAGTTACGCGCTTCGACTGCGTGTGTCAAGCATGATTGTGTGCGAGTAGTGTTTTTTCATTAATATAATGTATTTCTATTTCTAATATTAGAATTCGCCCCTCCTTCTCCATATAAACTTTAACTGTGCCAAATTTCATACTCCTCTTTCCGTGCAATTTTCGTAAAAAGGGGTACAGCATTTTTGCTTTACGTAATAATATATAGATTTAATTTATTTCAGCACCGTTTAATTTATTTCAGTGGAATTAAGTTTTTTTGTGATGAATTTAATTTAATTCAATTGAATCTAATTTATTTATATTTTATGTATTTATTTCTTTCCCACCAAACGATTCCGCTGAAATGCTGATTCGTCACGTGACTCGTCGACGTCACGACGCACGTTACCCGCTTTCGCTCGTACAATGAAATCAATTAAATGTCTTATTATCACTAAATTATCTAGTAATAAGTTGCATATACAGACAATATTTATAGTATATTGTGTTGTAAATCGAAGACATGCACTCTGGTACAATCGAACATTGTGGATACCTAAGCTAGAAAAACCTGTGTCGTATCTTAACGTTCCTCGTTTCTTTTTTTAGGAATGCTCTGACGGCTCATGTATTCCTGATATAAAGCCGCCGTCGCCGACTCGTCCGTAAGATATTATTTTATTACCAACTGACCCGATGTCTATTCCTTTTTTTTATTCAACTAATGTGCCAAACAAGCTAACGGCCCACCTGATGGTAATTGGTCAGCGTAGCCTATGGACGCTTGCAACACTAGAGGCATCAGTTGCCGACCCTTTAGGAAACGAAAAGGAAGAGAAAAAGGAAGTGGTAAGGAGAAGAATCGGAAAGGGGGAAAGAGGGTGATTGGGCCTCTGGCATTCTCACTCACCGAACGAAACACAACAGTAGGAATACTGATATTTAACGTCGATATTTTGTGAGAGGGGTAGTCCTTCCCAAGTCGAACCGGCCCATTCATGTTGAAATCAGCGAGGATCTACTACTCACAAACACGTCTCTCACGTTTATGATTGTTCCACTCCCGTAGCTCAAAGCGTGATGGTAGATAGCCTTCAATATTCCTTAAGAAATGGACTATCAAATACAAAATTATATAATGAATAAGCATTGCTATTCAACGTGGCAATGCTGCCAGTCTTCTAGGCACGTTGCTATTTGACAGCGACGCGAAGGAATATGACCTATTTTATATTTTTCTCTTTAGATTAACTGATTAACCTACTTGTAAATGGTGTTTGGATATTCTAATTAATTTAATTATGTATTTTTTTAACTGTTCTTTCTACTAAGTAAACAGCAGTAATTATTTAATATTTTTATTTTTATATTTATTCCAGACCAGCGCCAGCGACTACGCCACACATTCCAGGCGAAGACAACAACATTGCAATTTCTGATTCTGTTAATAGTCAGTACTTTATGATTTCGTTTTCTTTTATTGTAAGTGACTTACCATTATGATTATTGCAACAGGAAGTTATTCACTATATTCCTTGAAACATGGCTGCTGAAAATCAACCGAAACCCTCGTGCTTTCGACAAACACGTAAAGCCGTTGGTTCTGCTTCTGAACTCTCGCTGGTTTTGTCTGATTACTGCCCCATCGGAGTATGAGAGTTAGCAAAATAGAGAGTGCACTTGTGTTTGCGCACACTCTTGTGCAGCATCATTTTTCCTTTGTTGGCCATTCTGCATTAAGATTAACCGCCGTCGTTAACGAAATTTGCTCTGGTATCTATTATAACATTAGAATTCCGTTTTCAGATTGTGGTAAACTGGCCATCGTGGACGGTCGTCCTTACACAGACAGCCTACCGTGGTATGTTGCTATCTATAGCAAAAAGACTAAACCTTACCAACAAATCTGTGGTGGCTCGCTGGTCTCCAATAGAGTCGTGTTATCTGGTAAGCTTACATTCTTTCTTATAGGAAGCTTGTTTTAATTAAGTCACACGCACACTCTCCTCAAAAGATGACAGGGGTGTAGCGCTACCACATTTTTTTTTTATACTACTAAGGTGGCAAACTGTCATACAGCCCACTTGATGGTGAGTGGTAACCGTAGCCTATAGACGCCTTCAATACCAGAGGCATTACTTGCGCGTTGGCGACCCTTTAGGAAAGGAAGTGGGAAGGAGAAGGAGCGGGTAGGGGGAAAGAGGGTAATTGAGCCTCCGGCACTCTCACTCACCGAACGAAACACAACAGTAGGAATACTGGTATTTCACGTCAATATTCTGTGAGAAGGTAGTCCTTCCCCGGTCGAGCCGGCCCATCCATGCTGAAATCAGCGAGGCTCTACTAGCCTGCTTGCCAGTCGTGTCTCACGTAATAGGGCTTATTGCCTTTTACCAAGCAGTTTCAGACTCCGTGCTTCTACTGAAAATTTCTTGACAGAATAACCCTATAATACAGCTGTTGTTTTTTTAAAAGGATAGCCTCTGCATTAGTTTCAGCTCCTGGGTAGAGGGGGCGGAGAGGCTTTACACACATTCCAATGACAGCACCAGACAAGACGCCCAGACGCTCAATTACTTGAGGCTCACACACACTTTTGTCTCGGGTGGGGATCGAACTCACAACACTCGACATATTGGCAGACGAGGGGACCACTTAAGCCAATACGCCTACCATTCGATGTTTCGTTTGGAAAAATCCGAATCCACTACCACTTTTCATAGTACATTATGTGGTTATTTTCATATACAAATACAAATATTAAAAATGGTTGCTCTAACCGCACGACAAAGACTTAAAACTATGTGTCCGTTTCGACTGCTCGTGACCGGATAACGTGACCGAAAAGAAAACAGCACCGGGCGTTCTGCGGGAGGCGGAGTGCAGCCAATTCCAAACTTGTCAATGATTACTTTTCTGAAAAGGATTGAGTTTTGTAAGAAGTAGTAGAACAAAAGCTGTTGAGCATGATGTAAGAAAGACACATGCAAAATATTATTAGTATTTTCAATTTACGTCTGGTAGTACAATTAGGAAGAATAAATTTAACTGTTTTCTGTTTTAGCTGCTCACTGCTTCTGGAGAGAAATAAATAATCAGCTCATCCCTGCTTCAGACTTCGCAGCTGCCGCTGGTAAAAAAATCCGTCTTTGGGACAATCAAGAGGAATTCGTGCAAAAGTCTGACGTAAGTTTATTTTCCCCGTTCCTATTGGTCGTAGCGTGATATTATGTAGCCTAAAGCCTTCTTTGATAAATGGGCTATCCAACACTAAAATAATTTTCAATTCGAACTAGTAGTTCTTGAGATTAGCGCGTTCAATCAAACTAACAAACTTTTCAGCTTTATAATATTAGTATATATATTAGTATATATACTTTATAATATAGTATGTATTCAGTAGATGCTATAGATATTCTCGGTCATCTTGAAAAGACATAATTAATATTTGTAATCCTACTACGCACATTAAGCATCGAAAACTTTAGAACTTTTTCTTTGGTAGTAGAATCAAGCTGGTTACAGCAAGAATGGGCCGGCTCAACCGGGGAAGTACTACCCTCTCACAGAAAATCGACGTGAAACAGCAGTGTTTCATTGCCGTGTTTCGTTCGGTGAATGAAAGCGCCGGAGGCCTAAGCATGAGGTGACGACTCTTGCAGCTTATGAGGGACCTGCAGAGTATTCGTAGAGTCATTGTGTGGGTGGCGCGAGTCGACCCGGCGGCCAGGGAGAGCCGTAGAAACGGTGCTTTGCTGGCCGCCCGCGTTAAAGTCCAGAGACCCAACCGAGTCTAACCAACTTGGTTGGCTGCCTCGTCATGCCACGCATAATCTCGAGGTGGCTCGTCGTGCCGGATGGTGACTGGAGGGTGGGTCCCGGCGACCACTTTCGGGAGGATACGGGGGTCCTGCCGTCCGTCGGATCGGCTATCGCCATACCACATAGTGATATGACGAAATCTGTTCTGTGCCTTGCCCCACTTTGCTGCGAGAATAGCCGAGAATGGCAGCTGTGCCTAATGTATAAGGCACAAGTGCGCCCTTGCGTGAAGTACTGTTCTCATCTTTGGGATGGCTCCGCGCAGTACTTGCTGGACGCTCTCGACAGGTTACAGCGGCGGGCTGTCCGTATCATCGGAGATCCAAAGGTCACAAGTTCACTGGAACCTCTGCAACTCCGTAGGGACATTGCCTCATTGGCATGTTTCTACAGAATATACCACGGGGAGTGCTCCGAAGAGTTATTCCACCTTTTCACGCCTCTCCTCTTTCTTATCCACTACAACGCGTGCTGGGCTCAGATGCCATTCTTAAGGTAGAGTCGACTATAGCGCGTACCAACAAGTTTGGATCCTCATACCTCTGCCGAATGATCAAGGCATGGAATTCTCTGCCAAGGCACGTGTTTCCTTCTTCCTTCAATCCTGGGTCCTTTAAGCGGGGCGTAAAAAATCACATTCTCAGGCCGTCAAAGTAGAGACCTCAACATCGCCTCAGCTGCTACGAGGACGGTGTGAAGGCCACTGCTCTTAGACCACACGACTGCTTGCCATAAGGCGGAGTGTGGTCATTTTGACGAGCAAAAAGAAAGACCTATTATTTACATAGTAAAAGTACTACAAATATAATAATATTCCATCTATGATACACTACATAACCAATAAAGTTTATTAAATCAAGGGAGAGGCTTTTGCCCAGCAGTGGGACATAACAAAAGACTAAGAAAAACCTTTTGAAAATATAGCTCTTATTTGACCCGTTTGATATCAAAACGGCTCTCAAAATTAAATGGGGTCCAAGTGCTAAGTCTGTTTAAGGAGACATAGCCAAGCGGCTGATCAATGCCCCGCGTGACTAGAAGGCTGGTATTTCCTTTGCGTAAAGAATAAGTATGGCTGCTGCAAGTCTTCTGGGTACGTTGTCAATACAGAGATGCGAAGGAATATTATGACGCTTTTTAAATATTGTATTTTCTACTTAGGTTAACTTTAATATTCTATTCTATTCTACCACATACACACAACACCATCTAACCCAAACTAAGCAGAGCTTGTACTATGGATACTAGACAATGGATAAACATACATATATACTTTTTTTTTGTAAATCCTTACATATTATACATAGAAACACCCAGACCAAGACAAACATTCATGTCCATGCACACAAATGTTTGACTTGTGCGGGGATCGAACCCGCGACCTCAGGCGTGGCAGTCGGTTACACTAACCACTACGCCATGTATTATGAATATGCATTGTGAATAATTTGGTTGTATATATTATGTTAATTAATACATAGATAGATTCACGCCTGTTTTCCAGAGGGGTAGGTAAAGACTACGGATTTCTATTTGCTACGATACTGACACATTTCTCTGGCTTCATTCACTTTCATCAGATTCCTCATCCCGCATTAATATTATGATATAATTGTCTAAGCAGTTAAAAACCAAATCTCTTACAATAAATAAAATTCCATATAAAATATGGTATTACGATCAATTGGCTATTTAAAAGTGACATTGAATTACTTGCCTGCTTCTTTTCATATAAGCTTTATTTCATATAAGATTTATTGGGTCCTGCTTACAAACAAAAATGATCTATAGAAGTGGAATGGACAAAACTCCCCCCAAGAGGAGTGAAATGGGGGGTAAAGTTTGTAACGAAATTTTCTCATTTCTGGACTTAGCAGTATGAAAATTGGTACATAAGTGTTCGATTACAGTTGAAAAATATCTGTGTAGGTGAAACGAATAAAACTCTCCCCTAAAGGGGCGGAAGGGGGGATAAAGGTTGTATGAAAATTTTCTCACTTCTGGACTTAGAAGTATGGAAATAGGTTTATAAGTTCTAAATTACAATTAATAATAAAATATAGGATTAGGTATAAAAACACTATAAAATTATAATAAAAAACCTAATAGGTACTTATTATTATATACGAATTTTCGATCAGGTCACGTGTCCCGACGCGAGGTAAATTTTTTTTTATTTTGGTTTCGCGAACAAAGTCGCTGTTAAAAGCTATAGGCTATAAATTACAAAAATAAAAGACACCCACGCGGGCGGAGCCGCGGGCAGAAGCTAGTATAAACTAAAGCACAGTACATACATATACAGTATTGTAACTCGGCCCTGTCCTTGAAATAATTACCTACAACAGCGCGGTTCGTAGACAGGCGTTAGGGCTGCCCGCCTACAGTATTTTAATTTTATCTACCTACTTGAGTTTCTTTCTGGTTTAGTGATTGTAAATATTATACAATCACTAAACTAGAAAGTAACTAACACTAATTCGTAATGAATGAAATAGAAAGTGTTCAATAAAATCAAATTATCACAAATCGTACGCTTACTGCTTACAAAACAATCACACCGTCCGTTCGTCACTGCGGCGCATTCGCGACTGGTTGCGAACCAAGCGCATACCAACGCCGAGGCGTGAGGTATGACTCGAGTGCCGACCGTTTGTATGAAGATAGAATACTGTATATGTATGTACTGTGACTAAAGCGTCAGCAGTGTGGCTACACTATTTTATGATAATAAATATCTTGTATCTTAAGACCTGAACCTTAAAACACAAGTAAGAATCTACATTCGCCTTTAAAAAGAAAATCTTTATTTTTCCAGATTAAGGAAGTAAATATTCCATCTCAATATCATGGAATAGCTACGAACTTCCAAGATGACATATCTGTTGTAATTCTGGAGACACCGTTCATTTACAATTCGTATGTAGGACCTGTGTGTCTGAACTTCGACATAAACTTTGATAGACGACAGTTGCAAGTTGGGAAGAACGGAGTGGTAAGTTCAATACTATAGAATACAAGCATTATTTGTATTACAATGTGGGTCTCCAATAGTAGTTAATGGTGGAATAGGAGCATCCACTTGCGTGTATACAGAATGAAAACAACGCGAGACCATATTCTAAAATCTAAATTGTTAAAATTAGTGACACATTAATTGTTAACCCTTAAGCACTGACACACGGATTTATAACATTGCCAGTGATATAGGTCTCAGAGACTCCTTTAAGTAAAACTTTATGAAAATATACTTTATTATGTTTTATTGATTGTGGATTATTGACTGACTAACTGATTGAATATTCGCTAAAATCGTCATCGTCTTCATGAATAATCCACTCCTACAATGTAGAAGCAATATTAGAGTCTGATAAATTCCTACAGACATTTTTCATATGTAAATCATTAGCTTACAACGCGCACGAAATGGCTTATTGTATTGTCGTCCTGAGGTTCACTAAAAAACTCAAAGGTACTGAGACGTATTACGCGTTCTTACGCACGAGACCGAGATGGCAACAATTTATCATCCGGTTGGTAATTTGTCAGACCTATAACCGTGCTTAAGGGTCAATATCCATAAAACCTTATATTTTTTATGTTTAGATCGCTAGCTGGGGAGTCATGGACACTAGCGTAGGTTCTGGAAACATGAAGCTCATTGAAATGCCATATGTCGATGTAGAAAAATGCATCAGAACTCTTCCAACATCCTTCACAGAATTCATCACTGCAGATAAGTTTTGTGCTGGATTTACTAATGGTGAGTATACCTATAAAAGAACTGTTTTTAAAGATCTATAGCGTGTAACAGAAAGGTGTGGTTATATTATGAGGCTGTGATATATATCTGATAAATAACCTTTGTGTCCTATTCCCGAATATATTAATATTATGACCATTTATTTAATTTTATTTAAACATCGAAACAAACGCATTATATCACTATCCAAATAGCGCATGGTAATTTACGGGATCACAGTGATCCCCCGAGTCAGCTGTTTGTTGTTTATCTTATCTTATTTTATGTGGGGCCAGTCAGTGCAGACCGGCGACACTTCGACCCAGTGGGATCTTTTGTGTCGTCACTCTTCCAATAACGACTGCCATAGATATTCATGGCAGCCGGGACCGACGGCTTAACGTGCTCTCCGAGGCACGGAGCAGGCGATAATTATTGTCAATCAATACGCACATAATTTCGAAAAGTCATATAACTTCCGAAAGTCAGGGGTGCGTGACGTGGGTTCGAACCCGAGACCCTATCGACTAGAAAAATTATGTGATAATGATAAGTCGATAAAAAGAAAATGCCGTGTCTTAATGGAAATAATAAATATGGATTTGTTGTCGCGGTTTTCCATTGTATTGAGGCTATATTATGTGATGCTTGAATATGACCACACCTTTCTGCTACACACACTGTATATATACACGCTGTATATATTTAAGAAGCACTGATAGCCTAGTAGGAGACCGTTACAATACCACGCAGAAGTCCCAAGCACCTACGACCTTTCGAAGTTATGAGCGTATTAAATTGTTAATTAGCGCTCGCTTTAATGCTGAAGGAAAACATCTTGAGGGACCCGCATGTCTTAGAGTTTACCTTAACGTTCTCGAAAATGTATGAAGTTTATCCCGCGCTGGGCAAGCGTGGTGGATTATGGCCTATCCCTTCTCACATTATACAGTGCCCCGTGCCCAGCAGCGGGACAGTTTATATACAGGGCTGATATTATTAAATATAAAATATATTATAACTATTGATAATAAATAAGTTTTAATTTTTAGTTTTATTAAAAATACAATATACTTGTGTTCTTGTTCACAGGTACATCTTTGTGCAGAGGGGACGGAGGGGGTGGGTTAGCGTTTGTGGCTTCAGTGCATGGGGTTGATCGATTTTATCTGAGAGGCGTCGCGTCAACAGCACCGTCCAAAAATGTCTTTTGTAACGATGACACATACGTGACCTTTACTAAAATAAGCGCTCATGAAATGTTAATCAAAGAATACATTTCGGCACCAATCACCCCAAGAGTCCTTTCGGCGATTTTGGGTTAATTTTTTTTTATATTTGAATTAAATGTTTTAAATAAAATTATAGTGATTAGAAAAAAATAATTCTTTGATTTCCACTCGCTCCTGTACTTGAATTATTTCAAACTGCCTTTTGCTCGCCGCTTCGCTTACATAAAAACAGGTTATGTTAGTAAAAGTAATTTCCGCAAAAACAAAATATAGCCTTTGTTATTTGACGATAACGTAGCTTTCTAATGGTGTAAGAATTTATAATATCGGTAGATTGGTTTTAAGAACTATCGTTACTATAGTAACAACATATTTTTATAATTTTCTGCGGACGCTGGAATAAAATTGCTAGTAAAATCAAGCAAACAAAATATCAAATCTTTTCTCTTTATAATATTAGTATAGAATAAGTATGGTTTCAGCCAGTGTTAAAACATTTAATTCAGCGTCCGTAGAAAATTATAAAAGGGTATATGTTGTTACACATCACTATATCATAGCTTATTTTTTTCTGTTTTAATTTAGGGACTTTTTTTTGCTATTAATATAATATAATATTCTAGCACATACACACAACACCATCTAGCCCAAAAATAAGCAGAGCTTGTACTATGGGTACTAGACAATGGATAAACATACATACAGGGTGTCCAGTAATTAATGGATAACCTTGAAACCTTGTGTTATAGTAGAAATGATGGCAGAAAAAAAAAAGTGCATTAGCTAGTCATACTTTTGACTGTCTATTCTCTATCTCTAATATCTATTAGCATAATTAGAGTTTAATAATAAAACAACAAATTCCCTAATTCATTCATTTATGGTAGTAGTGTACAAGAAAGTTAAATATGGTAATTGAATATGATAGATTCTTTTCATATTTTTTCCTGAACGGCCATCAGTTCTACTATAAGACATTTCAAGGTTATCCATTAATTACCGAACAACCTGTATATACTTTTTCTTCGTAAATACATACATATTATACATAGAAACACCCAGACCAAGACAAACATCCATGTTCATGCACACAAATGTTTGACTTGTGCGGGAATCGTACCCGCGACCTCAGGCGTGGCAGTCGGTTACACTAACCACTACGCCTTCGAGGCCGCTAAATGCAAATATTGCAATATGTCAGTCCCATTGTAACCAAAGATAAAATTAAAATAATTAACAATTTATCCTAGGCGACACATTGACCTCGCAGCCTCACTCACTGGTTCGGCCAATATACTTTGGATGTTTCCCACATCTAACCAATTATACTTAAACTTACGGAATATATCTTGTCGTTGTCTCACGTTTTTGACACAATCCGTCAGCAAATGGTATAGATCCTCCACTGTATGACAAAGCTCACAATTTGTAAATTCACCTTTACGCATGAGGTATGTAAACCACTGGCGTAGCGTAGTAGGGGGCGGCAGGGGAAGCCCGCCCTGGGCGCCACTTTTAGGGGGCGGCAAAACATCACAATGAGTAATAATAATATATCTTGTAATATTTGAACCATTTCATGACGAACGAGAGGAATGGGCAGATATACCATACAAAATAATTATTACTGTTCCTGCAGCAGAATAAATACTAAAGTTTTTTAGAATTCCTGTATATTATAATCTTCTGAATTGAAATACCGAAATAAAAGGGTGGCAAAATTTACTTCCACCCGGGCGGCTAAAGCCCACGCTACGCCACTACCTGATGTAAACTTAGCCGACGGATAATGTCTTGAACGAAGTCTATCATTTTAATAATAACATCACTACTTATTGAAATTAAACTGCTATATACGGATTTTATCGCGTTGTTTATTTGACACTTTATTACAAAATAACGCTCGCCTACGTCCTATTGTGAGTCAGATCGACACACCAACTTACAGACTGGCTCAGCACGTAGCGAAGATACTCTCACCAGTCAGAGGCAACTCGAGAGTACATGTAAAGGATTCATACCATTTTGTGAGTGAAATTAAACACCTACGTCTCACTAACAATGAAACAATGGTTAGTTTTGATGTACAGTCATTATTTACATGCTTACCTGCACATGACTGTATTGAAATAACTAAAAGGAAGCTAATACAGTACAATAAGCCTGAGGAATATGCAGAACTACTTAAGCATTGCTTAACAACTGGCTATCTGTTGTGGGACAATAAATTCTACATACAACTCGATGGTGTCGCAATGGGCTCCCCAGTATCGCCTGTCGTTGCTGACATATATATGGAGGACTTCGAGGCTCGAGCTTTACATACTGCCCCCATCACACCCAGGATTTATAAGAGGTTTGTAGATGATACTTTTACAATATTACCAACAGATAGTGCAAGTGTATTCCTAGAACATCTTAATTCCATTAATAATAACATCCAATTTACTATGGAATTAGAGGCAAATAATTCATTAGCTTTCTTAGATGTACTTGTCATCAGGAATCCTGATCATACTTTGAGCCACACTGTATATAGGAAAAAGACCCATACAAATAGGTACTTAAACGGTGAATCTCACCACCATCCTAAACAGTTAGCTACCGTGGGAATGTCTTTGTTTCAGAGAGCCCATGGGATCTGTGACAAGAAACACCTGGACGCCGAGCTTCAACATGTCAAGCAAGTACTGCAAGACAACAAGCTCCAACAACCGCGCCGCTGTCACAGATCCCGAGAAAAGCCAGCCACAGTCGAGCGCCAGCCTGCTATACTACCTTATGTAAGGGGTGTCACTGACAAGATTGGCTACATCTTGAAGCGAGCTTCAATCAACACATACTTCAAGCCGCCAACGAAGATAAGTCAATTTTTACCATCCGTCAAGTGCCAACTACCTTTACAAGATGCAGGGGTCTATAAAATAGATTGTGACTGCGGACTCTCATACATTGGTCAAACCAAGAGAAACATAGGCACCCGCATAAAAGAACACATAGCTGATGTAAAACACCAACGCTCGTTGAAGTCTGCTGTGTGTGAACATGTGCAACAGGGGACCAACCACTATCTGAGATTTGACAAACCACAGATTCTCGCTAAAGAACACCGATTCCTACCAAGGATGCTTCGCGAGGCTATTGAAATCAAAAAACATCCTAATTTTAATAGAGAAGATGGTTGGAATGTACCACCAGCTTGGGATGAGAAGCAAACCACAGCTAGACTTCATGATACTTTGAGCTCATTCTGCGTAAATAGAAACACCAATGATTAAATTATGTTCGGGTACTTTGAAATAACTACACTGGAACATTGAGACAACTGCCATCTTAGTCTCCCCGTGACCATGGCTGCTGAAAAGCAACCGAAACGTCGGGGAAAGTGTAAAAATAAATTAAATCTAAATAGTTTAATAATAATTTAATCAGCTTAAAAATTAGTAAAGTTTAATAGTAGTAGAAGTGTAACAATTTTCAAAATTTTGTAATGAAGTGTCAAATAAACAACGCGATAAAATCCGTATATAGCAGTTTAATTTCAATGAATAATATTCGCGTAAATAGAAGACAATATTATCACTACTTATGTAATTGATAATATTACATAGAAAAAATAAGAGTAATACGAGATACCCTCTTGAGGTTGGCAAGATATTGTTCCAGTTAAAAAAAATGCTATCTTACTTACAATGTTTTTATTTAAACTGAAATGTGGGTTTAATGCACCTCTGCCTGCCTCTACGTGGAAATGAGCGCGAGAATTTATTTTAAAACTCACATATAAGAAGTCATACCTATGTGTGATGCGATGGCTTTACCTCTATAGCGTAGTGGTTAGTGTAACCTACTGCCACGGCTGAGGCCGCGGACTCGATTCCCGCACAAGTCAAACATTTGTTTGCATGGACATGGATGTTTGTCTTGGTCTGGGTGTTTTTATGTATAATATGCAAGCATTTCCAAAAAAAATGTATATATATATATATTATGTATGTTTATCCATTGTCTAGTACCCATATTACAAGCTTTGCTTAGTTTGGGCTAGATGGTGTTGTGTGTATGTATTGATTGACAATTATCGCCTGCTCCGTGCCTCGGAGAGCACGTGAAGCCGTCGGTCCCGGCTGCCATGAACATTTATGGCAGTCGTTATTGGGAGAGTGTCGACACAAAAGACTCCACTGGGTCGAAGTATCGCCGGTCTGCACTGACTGGCACCCACATAAGATACATACATACATGCCTTTAATTAGATTATGTGATTGTTATGTTGTAACTTATAATTTTAATGATGTATTATCAATTATTACTGTGAAATTTATGTACCCATGCTAGTATAACTTTTATTTTTGTATGTTATTAGAATAAAATGGTAATTTTATTATGCAAAAAATGGAGGAATGTTGTAGGGGTGAGCATAGTCACACAAGCCACGCACACAAGTATATTGTGTAACCTATATAACTGAATGCAACGTATATACGTTTATAACCCGCTCTCGTACGCTGTCGCGTCGTAATCTTAGTAAACAATATTGAATAAACAGTGCCCAGTTTTTACATCCGAACTTCTTTCATTCAAATACCCCACGGAGTACCTAAAAATCTAACAACTGCAGGAAGGGCATTAAATTTTAATTACCTACTAAATTTGAAAACAACAAAAGACGGGGCACGCCATATAAAAAAAACTCTTGCTTGGAACATTCGGTGAACACCGTAGACAAAAACCTATAGGCAGAGCTATAATGCATGAAACAGCAATAATTTTTGTAATTAATGTAATGCAATCTGCATTCCACTATCGTAGAGCATACGATATACATTAAGCATTACTAATAAAGTCATTAAAGTCTATATCGCACAAATACTCTAAAACTAAAGCATTTGTGGCGAGTATTATTTACACGATTATTTTGCAAATAAAAGTTTAATGTAGCGTTATTTTCTGGGTAGTAAGAATTTTTTTTTGCATAGGTATATGATCATAATAAACTTTTATTTCAGACTATTGTCCATAAATGTTGGTCATACAAATTCCTTAAAACTATGTTAGTAACAAATATTAACCTAGTTTAAAAATCTGCGCCTCCCTCCTGGTGCACTTGATCCATACATGTGCATACGGGTCCAGTGCCACAGGAACGGGCTGTCCAGTCTGTTTGCAATAATGCTAAGGATGCTATTTTTAATTAATTGTATTTCTTACGAATATTTTATAAAAATATTAGGATTCGCCACTCCTTCTACATATAAACTTTAACTTTGTCAAATTTCATACTTCTCCGTCCGCGCAATTTTCGTAAAAAGGGATACAAAGTTTTTACTTCACGTATTAATATAAAGAAGATAATTTATCATAGCAAAATGCAGTACTTATACTGCATTTTAGTCCACTACTTCCCATAACCATATTAGTCTATGGTCAATTCTCAATGGTCACGCTACATGCGTCACTGTCAACTGTCAATGGCTGATTAATTATTGCTATGAATGTTGTTGTAGCGATATTTTGTGCCATTATTTGTTTAAACTAGAGCGTTGCGTCGCATTTCTTAATCAAATCTGCTATGACTCAATATAACATGAGACCTGTTCTGCGATTTTTTTAAAATACATGTATCCTATTTATATTAAAGGGAATGTAAACAAACCATGATGTTTACATTATTATGACTGGCAAAACACAGTTTTGTAAGATAAGAAACGCGATTTTGGTTTGCTATTGGTCACGTATACTTACATCATGTTTTATCGCACTGATTTTGACATCCTGTTAGTGACTGGCTCCAACAATCTTAAACAAATTCAATAATGTGCTGACATCACTTATAAATGTTATTATTATTTAAAATTATGTGCTTAAACCTCAAATTGTTCAATATGTGCTCCTGATATAAGGTAGGATATGGCCAATAGACTCTTATCTTTATTTTTATATATTGTGTGTAACCCATGTTCATGCAGATAAATTATACTTTTTTAAAAAGATTATGTTCAAACAGAAATTATCTTCTAAAGTATAGATAATTATTATAATATGTTTTATATTTATACTGTAGGTAACCTCATCAGTAGTTACTGTTATATTACTAAGTTAAATGCTAGTATGTACACAAACTATTAGCTTATCTCATCACTGGCCTCCGTGACGCAGCAGTAGTGAAAGGGACTGCTGTGCATGAAGTCTCGGGTTTGAATTCCGGATTGGGCCAATGAAAAGTTATAGGGTTATTCTGGGAAGAAATCTCAATAGCAGCCTGAAGTTGATAATCTTATACATCCCAATGCCTCGGAAAGCATGTAAAGCCATTGATCCTCATCTTATCCGTCTCTGGTCATGTCAGATGATCATCCCATTGGATCATGAGAGTTAGGCAACAGAGAGTGCTCTTGTATTTGTGCACTACAATATCTCCTGCACAGATGGCCAGTCTCGACAATCCAGACATCCAGAAATTTGGTCTGGAGGACTTTATTATCAGTACTTGAAATATTTTTATGTTAATTTAGTTATTTATTTATCTGGCAATGCATTCATATGGGTTAAACATTTGTTTGCAGTTAAATAAAATTTTCTTAAATGTAATTAAGTATTATAGATTGATTCTGGATTAGATTAATTAATAATTAGAATGGTAGATGAATAATTGTTAATATATTTCATACTAACTAATATAAAGATAAAGGTCTGTTTTGTCACAATCATGAGTAATCACTACATATTATAAAACAGATTTTCATGCAACTTTCACGAATAGATAGTGTAATGCATGAAGAAGGTGTAGGTTTTTAATTTGTTAAGGTTTTGTACTACCCGTGTGAAGCCAGAGCGGGTGGCTAGTTACACATAATAAAAATTTTTGGCATGAAGTTCAAAATGAAAATAATATACGGTCATATATAATATCATGTGTTAATACTAAAATATCAAATATAATGTCAATTAGTACAAAATGACAATTATAATATCAATAAGAAGAAAATAACAATTAAGTATAATGAAAAGGGAAAAAAATCTGTTATAGTATAATAAGCTTAATACATAATATGAGGCACTCAAACAGCCTTGGACCTCAATGATTTTTTTCCTATATATGGAGTTATGGATACATTTGGGGACCCCTTTGTCTTAAATGGCACACAGATAGCAGCTGCGCAGAGGCATATAATTAATTTAAAGCATCATAACATTTTTTTAAGCTACAAAGCATGTTGTCTTATCAGAATAAAAGGCTTTCATTATTATCTATACTAATATTATAAAGCTAAAGAGGTTGTTTGTTTGGTTGAATGCGCTAATATCAGGAAGTACTGGTACAATTTGAAAATTTTTTAAGTGTTGTTTATCTCATTTATCTAGGACGGCTTTAGGCTATATAACATCACGCTACGACCAATAGGAGCGGAGCATCAATGAACAATGTTGCAAAAAGAAGTTGCGTGGGTCAGCTAATTATTATTATAAATGATAATAAACCTTTGCTTGTTACATTTTTGGTTACTTTATCCATATTACGATAGCACCGAAGCACTAAGTACTAAAATATTTGGAATAGAAGTGAAAAATTCAAAATTCAATATTCAAAATTCTAAATAAATTTATTCTGATTAGGTTACAAGGTAACACTTATGAATGTCAGAGTTACACAAAATTTTTCTGCATAATTACATTTACTGCCACGTTCAGCAAAGCAAGGGTGGCCAGGCCAAGTTTTTGTTTACAAATCATAAGAGCTGTAAGGTGCTGCAACCATTTGAGTTTTTGCAGTGAGTGAGTTAGCTACCTACTGTACCTACCCTAGTACATTATACATCTCGGCGGCCTCGATGGCGTAGTGGTTAGTGTAACCGACTGCCACGCCTGATGTTGCGGGTTCGATTCCCACACAAGACAAACATTTGTGTGCATGGACATGGATGTTTGTCTTGGTCTGAGTGTTTCTGTGTATAATATGTACGCATTTACAAAAAAAGTATATTATATGTATGTTTATCCATAATTGTCTAGTACCCATAGTAGGTACAAGCTCTGCTTAGTTTGGGCTAGATGGTGTTGTGTGTATGGGATAGAATATTATTAAAACTGCACATTCTTACCATCCATATACTCATACAACACACTTACACACATCTACAATCACTCACTTACACATCTTACATATTTCAAATTACTTTTATTATTAAAATCATATAATTTACACATAGATAAACATGTATTATATGAATTATATGAGTCTCCCCGTGACCATGGCTGCTGAAAAGCAACCGAAACCTCGGGGAAAGTGTAAAAATAAATTAAATCTAAATAGTTTAATAATAATTTAATTAGCTTAAAATTTAGTAAAGTTTAATAGTAGTAGTAGTGTAATCTAAGTAAGTCTAATTTTTAAGCGAATTATATTATTATTAAACTATTTAGATTTAATTTATTTTTACACTTTCCCCGACGTTTCGGTTGCTTTTCAACAGCCATGGTCACGGGGAGACTAAGATGGCAGTTGTCTCAATGTTCCAGTGTAGTTATTTCAAAGTACCCGAACATAATTTAATCATTGGTGTTTCTATTTACGCAGAATTTTTATTTTTTAAAGCGTATTTTTTAGTTTATTTTTTTTCCTAAATTATTGTATTGTCATCGGTCTTCGATAAGAGTGCAGTTTCAAATCAATCCGTTGGTTTGTTCTGCTAGTTTATCATATAAAATATACTATTCTCTTTAATGCTTGAAATAATTAGTACGTGTAAGAATAAACTAAACGCAAAGAAAGTGTTGGTGTATAACACCAACTCTTTGTCAAACAGGGTAGAGACGTTACACTACGTATAGTAGGAATAATATAATAATTTTATCTATACTAATATTATAAAGCTGAAGAGTTTGTTTGGTTGAACGAGCTAATCTCAGGAACTACTGGTTCAAATCGAAAAACTTTTTTAGTATTGGTTAGACCATTTATATAGGAAAGTTATATACTACATAACATCGCGCTACGACCTATAAGAGCGGAGTAGCAATGAAAAAACGGGCACAATTCACTTATGTGAAGCTGACGAAGTTGCGCCGGTCAGCTAGTAATATAATAATTTTATGTATGCATACATAATTTTATGTGGCATACATGAAATACACACACACACACAAAGCAAAATATGCCCAGCACGCCACGGTCACGGACGCATTTAAAAGTCTATCATGTAGACAGACTTTTAAACATTAATAAATCTTATAAAAGTATAGTTTTTCTCATTTGTGTTGTTAATTATGTAGCTAGACTCATCCCAATTTATATTATGTGAACTGCTAACAATTTATTTCATCCATATTATTATAAGATCACACAGATGATGTAGCTATTAAAAGATGAAATCGTAGCTTGGCGCCGAGAGCACGCTTTAGATTTTTTGACGTGGCGGTTAATGATTTAATAAAATTAAATAACTGCCCTTACTAAAACTTGCTCTTTCTTCACAGATCAGATGCCTGTTGACACAAATTCAAGTTATTCATCAACTCAATCAAACCTTTGCTGTTACTAAGATATTAAAGAATGGCTACTAATAGTACTACGAGCAAAAAGCGCCCGACGACAACTACAGAACAAAACAAACGCCTATGCACTTCTTACGAAAAGGATCCCCGCACAACAGGAGGATTGAAGGGACTTCTATATGAAACAAAGCTGATAAGTCTGATGCTATTCAGGTTGCGACGCAATGATGATATTGAACAGTTTTATTTAGCGTCGAACTTTCATAAAATAGGTGGATTCGACGACATTTGTCTTAAGATAAGAGCAAAAGGATATGAAAGGCCGATCTTCGTTTTTATCCAGGCTAAGCACAAAGAGAATTATGATGACAAGAAACATAATAATGACGAAAAATGCTTAGATTATAACTTATTCGACAAATTTCGTGATAGCCTTGAAAAAATCAAGGGAAAATTCAATTCAAGTGAAGCCGCCAACCAAAGCAATGAATTCTTCAGTGAAATATTTAGTGAAATCGACTGTATGTTCATTCTTTACACGAACTCTAGTTCAACTAAATTGCATTTGCCACCAGGAGCAGAACTTAGTATCCAGGGTGGTGTATACAATTTCAGTGATATCGTAAATAACTTAATAGCGACCAGTACAGCAATACCACAAATTATTTTTCACTGTGGAAATAAGGTCGTGGTTTATAAGAATCAAGGCGATCATAATGAGGTGGAGGAAATATTAAAGCATGAAATAGAGGAACATCTAAGATTATCCCATAATAATGTAGTTCAGCATAACCAAGAAACAATATTTCTGCATTACCACTACAGAGTGCAAGAATGGTGGATGAGAAAAAAGAGGAATTGGTTAGCTGAATGTATTACAACAGGTGACGATTTGTACCAGGAGACAATACAAATGATTAATACCGAGCCACTGATGAGTAAGATGCATATGTTGTACATAGAGGATGTACTATATTACCAGTATGACTTCACTCCTGATGCCATGGAAGCTTTCAATCAATCGATCAATCAAATTTATTCATTCAAACATTCAACAGCTATATTATTAACAGATTTCCCCACGCTTAGAACAATGAAAGTGATTCGCTCTGACTATCTAAGAAAGTACTACAATAATACATATTCTGTTATTGATTTGGAACGCATGCTAGATCTCCGGGAAAAGGACTTCGACGCGCTGATTGAAGAGTTAAGGCGTACTAACAAAGTGCTCATTATTGTATGGAATAATACAGAAAGAAGATTACTTGATGAAAGATTAAAAAATCTAGCAGGCGTGACACTAGATAAAAACTTGATAGTTATTGCAGATAATAAGTTAGACGAGACGATAAAACAATATTTTGACCGCGTTAATGTCGTAATGGGCAAGGACTGTCTAACGGATAGTTTGAAGGACTTGACTCCCGAATCACAGGAGGAAATTATAAAAGACCGAGACGTAATATTCCAAGGACAAAAAGTTAGTTTAAAATTGTTTATGGATAGATCAATCGCATATATTAAAGAATACGTGTTTAAGAAAATACTTCGCAAGGAAGATCTCTTCATAGGCAAATCGCTTACAGATGAAAAGTACGAAGAAATTAAACATTTATATATAGACCGAAAAGTCTGTCGGGCTGCAAATGTTAGGTATATTATAAATACTGGTACAGATATGTGCTATCGCGCTGATTATAGTACTGTAAAAAAGTTTGACGATATTAACGCCAATGTTGTACTTTTAACATCAATATCAGGAATGGGTAAGTCAACCCTGCTCACTCACATGTCTCACAACACAAACGAAAGTGACATCAAGTTTTGGATTGTGAGGGTAAATCTGTTAGAACACACAAACGAGTTTGAACATTTTCAGAAGAAAACAGCAGCTATGGATATTTTGGAAACATTAAATTTTATCTGTAAAGTCACATTGAAGAATGATATATTGGCAATTCGTTTAGAAGAATCGGACAGAAAAGTGCATTTAGTAGAATTCCAAGGCAATGAAGAAGCTACTTTCGAAGTAAATCTATTTTTGCATTTCTTTAATGAGAGGAAATTAATACTTTTGTTCGACGGATTCGACGAAATCTGTGCGGATCACAAAGAGCATGTTCTCAAGCTTTTCAAAGTTGTCAAATATGATATACGTGGAAATAAAATGTGGGTGACGAGTAGACCGTATAGAGAAGTACTACCTGATTTGGAAAACGTTTTAGGCAAAGCCTATTTACTGCAGTGCTTTAGTTGCGAAGAGGAACAAGTATATTTAGAAAAATTCTGGTCGAGCAAAATATCACTTGAAAGTTTAAGTGACGAACAGCGCACGTACGTAATACGTACTCTAGAATCAGTAAAAAATAAATTGTCAGGCACTATAGATTTTGTATCGATCTACACCAATTTAATAACGTTTTTAGAATTAAAAGCTATTGATAGATTTGCCGCAACACAGCAACCAAATGATATCAAACAGAGAGACACTATAATCAATAAATTTACAGGTATTCCTTTACTATTATATTTAGCGGCTGACTATTTTTCTAATCTAGTTATTAATTTCGATGCCAACACATTAGGAGACCAAATAAACACATTTTATGTATACGAAAAATTTATAGAAAACAAGCTACTCATATTTTTCAAAAATAAATATCATGCAGAGCTTTCTATGTCGTATTATAAGAAGCAATATAAAAAAGAGCTCAACGACAGCATTGCTAGATATAAGAAAATAGCTATATATGCCATCTTCCGTCATTCGCTTTTTCATGACGACTGTCATATACCTGAATTTAATAATACTGTATTTAGTAAAGAAAATTTAAAAGAAATCGAGACTATATTAAAGTCTTTTGAAAAAGATGATGATACGTCGGGCATATTATCTTTCGTAACATCCAACAATGAACCAGTGTTTATACATTGGACATTCACAGAATATTTTGCCAATGAAGTTATATGTGAAATATTTAGAAGCAACATTGATAATCGTATCAAAAGACTTTTATTTGGTGCATTAAAGTTGTATCATCATCATTTTCAATTTCTTTGGATGACATCAAAAAGACGTTTGGATAGTACTCTGGACCGCATTCTTGAAGATATAGAAAGCGATTCATTCGCACTAGAGTCAAATATTATGCTGATTGAATCATATGACAGATGGACAGTAGAACAAAATATAAGAACTCGCATGTCTGTTTTGGATGACTATGAAACTGATATTGAGGAATTATTTAAAACTATAAATCCGTTAATAGATTATAATAATCATGCTATAATCTCGACTTGTTTTGATGAGCTTGTAGCCAGAATGAAACCTCATCTGAAACAATATTTTCCATTGGCTCCATCACATCCAATGCCTTTGGATGAGCTTAAAGCGCATCTAAAATCTTTGCAAAGATTTTGATGGATGACTGAATTCCTTTGTGCGACCCGGTGTTCTTTGTGTCCGTTGTTTGAATGTTTGTAAAGTCCCCCACGACACAGGCTGCTAACGCTGGAGATGTCTTTTAAAAAATAAACTGGGTTTTAATCCATGATCGAATCGCCAGCGAAGATTATTTTGTAAATAAATGTACAGCTACTGATTTATGCACATATTTTATTACTTACCCTTTCCTAAGAATAGAATTATGGATGATGCATTAGATTTGTCGTCATGGGTTCGGATCACACTAATTGCAAAACCGACGTTATACCTAAAGCATTCTAGCTTGACTGTCAACGAGAATACTAGTAAAAACCCAAAACTTGAGAATAATTTACGTACACACAGCGACACATCAAACTAGACTGTTTGGACTTTGAACTATTAGAAGTTGAACGCTGCGAATCGTGCGAGAGAGTGCGTTATATTTTCGTTACGCTCTATCCTTACCATTACATTGACATCACTATGCACAGTCCCTTTCCGACAATTTTCTATTTTGTATGTAGCGTAGTTATGCGTATATAGGGTGTCTAACTTGATGTGTAGCCGTGTGTACGAGGTTGTTATTAGTCTTCCAATAATTTTTTTGGAATGCCAGACATAATTGAAGTACACTTACGCGGGCAAAGCCGTGAGCAAACTCTAGTAAATAATACAAACAATTCAAATGAGGTAGTAGGGGTGGTTGTCAAATGACAGACAAAGGATGCACGAACCTGTTCTCACCACGTCCACCACGCTGGCCCAGTGCGGATTAGCAGACTTCACATATCTTCGAAAACATTATGGAGACCTCTTAAACATGCAGATTTTCTCACGATGTTTTCGTTCACCGTTAAAGTGAGCGATAATTAACTATTTAATACGCTATGTGTGTACTTCGAAAAATCAGAGGTGTGTGCCTTGGGATCGAACTTGAGACCTCTGCGTGGCAGTCTAGTTATGCGTCGACATGCCATATAACAATGCTGGCATGTGCATATCTGTCAGCGTCAGTAGCGAATCGAAACATGAAATTTGTGGACGCCAGCCATTTTCTTATATTTTGCTATCTTTAGACCCCACAAGAAGAAAATATATTTCGTATAATTTTGTCTTTACGCGTTTTAATTGGCGTTAATACATATGATAATATGAATGAATTAATGAACTCTTTATTAGACACACATAGATTACAGAATAGTCACTAAACAGACAATAACAGTATAAGCAACGCAGTATGGCTAAAAGACTGGAGCTCAGCCTACGCTGCGGATGACCGCGGCGCTGATTTTCAGCTGAGGCAAGCCTACGAGCGACTCACGGACGACAGTACGGTAATAGATAGGTTTATTTCTTTTCTGTCTCTGGGAATTTATGAGGCTGCTATTATATAATAATAATAATAACTATAGATGGCATTTTACCAAAGCATTACGCACACATGCCTATAGACTAGAATAATTAGATTCCATATGTAGCAATATTCTCCTACGCCTGCCGCGGCTAGTGTCTCGGTAAGTGTCCCATCTCACTCTAAACTAAAACTCTCCAAGGGCCTCTGCATGTTGGACCCATATCCCCGTGTAGGCCTCCCAAATGGCCGGGTATTTTCCTAACGTATTAGGGAAATACCTGTGAAAGAGAAACAAAAAATAATAATAACGAAATGTATTGAGTAATATCGGTCTAGTAGGCTGGTATTTGATTTGACACTAGTGGTATAATTCAGAGGTGCCACAAACTTGAATTAAGACTGCGCCGAGCGTAAGACGGATAATGACAGGGCTCGTGCGCCACATATTCAAATCGATGCGCGGCCGCCATAGTAAAATTGTATGGAAGATTTGAAATGCTTTTTTGATAAATATGTATCTTTATTGTCAACCAATAACTTAAATGTTTGGGACGGACAAATTGTAATAAAAGTATTTAAATTTCATTTAAGCTGTTAAATAGGATAGATTTCTATGCTTAAAATCTAAAAAATTTAAAATAGGCGAAAATATTAATTATTTTAGGTTTTTTACACGGAGTAATTGTAAACACATTCATTGTTATGGTAAATGTATATTTTATATTTGTATTAAACAAAAAGTGTTAATTTTATTCACTTAACTGTGACCAAATTTAATATCAAATCTTGCCCTGTTTGTTTGTAAGGGTTTAACGCAAAAACTATTTAACCGATTTAAAAATTCTTCCACCATTAGAACGCTTTATTATCACCGAGTAACATAGGCTATATTTTATTTAAAAAAGAAAACTTCTGTTACTAACATAACGTAACCTACTTTTACGCGAGCGACGCCGGGAGCAACAGCTAGTATGAAATAAAACTAGGTCTTCAAACAGATTCCTGAGTCGCTCTGAAACAGGGTGGATAAAGAGACAAGTGAGAAACGGCAATGAATCGCCGTAAATCTTAGAGGTCGAAAAAATGGTATCACGTGACCTTGAGGTCAAAGGTCATAGTCATTTCGGGGTATATCGACTATGCTGAGTCGTATGGCGCTGACCGCGAGTCTCTAGCTCTTACGGTTCTTGAGTTGAAAGTTGTATAACAGACGGACGGACGGACGGACAAAGCTGTTGTATAAGAGTTTTTTCGAACTCTAATAAAAACCAAAATACAAGTAGGTATAGATTGAAAATATCTTTAGACGTTACCGAAGTTCCTTTTTCTTTTGTAAAAGTGAATGGAGGTCAGGTTTTGCTACATGATAGATATAAGAATCACAGACATCGAGCTTTCAAAAATGGTTCTTTGCTATGGCAGTGCTCAAGTTATAAAAAAACAAAGTGCTCAGGTGCCTCAAGCCTTATAGTATGTATGAAATGTTATTTATTATTGTCTAGTACCCATAGTACAAGCTCTGCTTAGTTTGGGCTAGATGGTGTTGTGTGTATGTGATAGAATATTATTATTATTATTATTATTATTATATGTATACAGATATGCTTTTAGCAGCGATAGCTCAGTGGGGAGACCAACAGACTGCAATGCAGAGGGTATCGGGTTCGACCCACGTCGCGCACCTCCGACTTTAGGAAGTTATATGACTTTTCGAAATTATGTGCGTATTGATTGACAATTATCGCCTGCTCCGTGCCTCGGAGAGCACGTTAGGCCGTCGGTCCCGGCTGCCATGAACATTTATGGCAGTCGTTATTGGGCAAGTCAGTACCCTCTAATATCCTGACACTGGTCTAGCCTTAGGGTATCGTTAGCCTTCGGGTCAGGTGGCAGCCGCTCCGTGTAAAAATGATATCCAGTCAAATCCGGTTAGACTAGAAAAGCCGTCCCCAAGTGACTTGGGAATAACAGTGTAATACTTTTAAGTATTATGTGTAACTAGTAGTTTTCCCGCGGTTTCACCCGCGTAAGTTCCGTTCCCGTGTGAATATCGGGTTTCACCCTTCCCACCCCCATCGGAGTTAAATTTCCAAAAATCCTCCCTTAGTGCTCCCGTACACTCTCCAAGAAACATACATGCCAAATTTCAGCTTCTTGCGTTCAGTGGTTTCGGCTGTGCGTTGTCTGTCAGTCACTCAGTAACGGAAGAGTTTTATATATATAGATTGCATGCCGCAAGGCCAAGCGCAGTGGTGCCTAACAATCTATGTAACTACCTAATATCCCATGTACCTGTATTTTGCAATCGGAATAAATAAATTAATAATCAGCTATTTTCTGATTCAAAATATGTATACACGTCTTCGATGGTATAAGCTTGAGACTACACAAGTTGCGAAATCAAGAAAAATACTTTCTTATTCGCGTGCATGGTCGAAATTACTTTTCTTTAATTCTATTCATACCACGATTCACAATTCACTCAATTCAGTACCCAACCGAATACCGCGGGGGAAGCACGCATCGCGTGTTCAAAAATGAAAATGTTTTACGTGAATATTAGATAAATGTTTGTGATAAAATACATTTACATTGTTCAATATTGAGTTATTTTTATTGGTAAGTTGATTTTATTAATTAAATTAGTATATTTTTATCAAAACATTGGGTAATATTGTTTCTTTGAAATTAAACTAGGTACTATATATACGGATTTTATCGCGTTGTTTATTTGATACTTTATTACATAATTTTGAAAACTGTTACACTACTATTACTATTAAACTTTACTAATTTTTAAGCTAATTAAATTGTTATTAAAACTATTAAAACTATTTAGATTTAATTCAATTTTACACTTTCCCCGACGTTTCGGTTGCTTTTCATCAGCCATGGTCACGGGGAGACTCTCCGTGGTCATCCCGTCTTGAAATATTTTATTCTTTCAAAGTTTAATGAATAATATTTGCTTAAACAGAAGACAATATAATATTGTTTCGTTTACGTGAATGTTATATATTGAAATTGAACTACTTTATACGGGTTTTATCGCGTTGTTTATTTGGATAACAAAGTCCCCGTAAAAGTGTCATATAATAATCATAATTATTTATTTGCCTGAACATGAGTTGTACATTAGATTTTAAAATAAACAAGATTCCATAGATCATGATCCTACTTTATGAGGTATAAAAATTTATAAAATTTTTAGTAATTTGTGAGTTGGTTAGAAGTGTTAGCTCAAAATATGTTCATTGGATCCAATCATTTATATACACTTTTTTTAAGCAGTAATACTTTGTTTTCTTTTAAACATCGACATAGGAAGCTTTTGAATGTCCGACGGTAATTTAACAAATAATACCTGTGTTTTTTTAAATAGTGATAAAATCAATGGTGGCGATGCGACCACTAAAACCACTACGCCATTCGTGCAGTCTTCTTTTTTTTGTGTGGTTAGTGGCCAACCTTTTGTCAAGAGTTGTTCAAGCCGCCCGTAGGCCTCCAACATGGCTTAACGACTGCTGTCAATTTGCCAACAACCGGGACCGACTATATACGTGCTCTCCGACGCAAGTAAAAACCAAATGAATGACAATGACAATAAGTTCTAAACTAAAATGCGTTCATAAATTACTGACTGCAATTTTTATTACCTCACGTTGTAACTTATATTTTGATATAATTCCTTGACATTGTAATTTAATTTGTAATATTCGTAAATTTATATTGTATAGTGAAATATTATATTAATTTAATTTATTTTATTATACTATAAAATTAATTGTTTACTTAAGGAATAATTATAATAATATTCTATCACATAGGTAGGTAAACACAACACCATCTAGCTCAAATTAAGCAGAGCTTGTACTATGGGTACTAGACAATGGATAAACATACATACATATATTCTTTTTTTGTAAATTCATATACATATATTATACATGAGCAAGTTACTGCCAGAATTAGGAAGCTAAACTGGTTGTTCAAAACCCTAAGACATGTAGCACCAATAGTTAAAGCTAATAACCAAACCCCACCTAGAAATCTATTAACACAAATATACCTTGCACTGGTACAATCTATGCTCGTATACTGTATTCCGGTTTGGGAAGGTACAGCAAAGACTAAATTCATACATTTAGAACGAGCACAACGCGCACTCCTAAAGATTATGCATTCTAAAAAACTTAGATATTCTACTGTAAGCCTTTATCAGATTAGTGATGTACTCTCTGTCAGAAAGTTGTATATAGTTCAAACGGTTTTAAAAAAGCGTAAGTCCATGTCTTTTAATGTGGGTATAAACTCGAAAAGAAGGAAGTATAATATAGCTGATATACCTTCAACAAAGACCAAATTTGGATATATACAATATAATAAACGATCAGCTCAATTATATAATAGAATAAATAAAAAGATATACATACACACAATAAAATATTATGATTGCAAAGAAGCACTAGTAAAGTGGATAAAACCACTTACGTATGAGGTCATAGAAGCATTGCTACAACACGCGGAATGATATATGTACATGTAGGTATATTTGTATATATATATATTATGTATATCTTCTTCTCTCTTAGCCTTTATTATTCCCAAGTCACTTGGGGTGGGCTTTTCTGGTCTAACCGGATTTGACTGGATATCAGTTTTTACACGGAGCGGCTGCCACCTGACCACCGCAACCCAAAGGCTAACGATACCCTATAGCTAGACCAGTGTCAGGATATTAGAGGGTACTGACTTGCCCAATAAAGACTACCATAGATGTATATAATATAAATATATATATATATATATATATATTAGCTTATATGTACCTATATATATATGTATAGGTACATATACACACACACACACTCACAAACTCACACACGCGCGCACGCACACACGTACACTCACACACAGGCAAACCCACATGTACACACACTAATTTTTAAATATAATTTTGTAAATTGTAAATTTAAAATAATGTATAGAGTTAATATCATTATTTCAAATTATTGTGTTAATTATCACGCAATGTAAAATATGGAGGAGCGGATTTTTCTACTACAAGCATAATTTGCTTAAAAGAAGATTCCGAAAACAACTTTTTGTAACAAATTATTTGACACAATAAAAAATATTATTAAATATTATACATAAAAACACACAGACCAAGACAAACATCCATGTTCATGCACACAAATGTTTGACTTGTGCGGGAATCGAACCCGCGACCTCAGGCGTGGCAGTCGGTTACACTAACCACTACGCCATCGAATCAGTAGACACCAATACATTCTAAATATTACCCTACTTATCCCGAAACGACAAACGGACGAGACAAAACGACTGAGAAGCGCGCGGGAACACGCACGCCGCCTCACGGACCTGGAACTGATCAGGTGGTGGGCAGACCAGGAAATAGGCTTAACCTAACCTATATTTACGCAAACGAAGCCGCGGGCAAAATAAAGCAAACTATACTCGTCCTACTAACCTATCGACAATTCTATCCTATTGATAATTCTAATACAAAGGTCTGAACTAGGTTAAATACATTTCGAATGACACGCTATTACGGGACAGACGCAGTGGCTGTAAAGACACAACTCAACATGAGGTTTCGGGTTCGATTCTCGGACAAAGTAATTTAATTGGATGTTTCTGTTGAGATTTTTTTAATAGCACGGGGCTTAGAACTGAACTGACGGTAAAAGGTTCCGGGTTGGATACCTGGATCAGACAAACTGGTGTTCAGTTTTTCTGCCGAGAAATTGTTAATATCTTACAAAAGGTAATATTTTAAAAATCAACGCCCGCATTAGGGATAATTCCTGTGTCGCGGGGGATTTTACAGACATTCAAACAATGGACACAAATAACACACACACTATTTGTGGATTTTTGTCTCATGTTACAAAGTTTTGTCTCATGTGGTGATCGAACCCACAACACACGGCGGGGCGGCAGTGGCGAGGCGACCAGTCAAACCACTACGACGACAGTACAGTCAAATTTCCTTGACTATGTTTGTATATACGTCACATGAGTTTACTAAACTGCTAAGCATATTCAATTCAGCAATATCGATTTCAAAATCGCTTTTAAAACAAAACTACGGGAAGCGGACGTGTAATTGTATATAATATCCCATTATTACCTCCCCTGGGAACGAACCGTTGTACTCATTTATAATTCAGATCGTATTCCTAGTATACGCGATCGTTGCATTTAGAGGGTATTGTCGGTTATAGGCATAGGCTCTTTTGATAATCCAACATAAGGGCTGAGGTGCATCGCACTCATATTTTGAGTGTTATATTTAGGTCAAATAAAGTAGAAGAATGACGAGAAAAGACTGACAAAAAAAGTTTATTGTGAATGGAACAGTCGCAAGAGGCAGACCTAGGCAAACGTTTCTTTACCAGATCGGAGATGTTCTGGATAAAGACCAGGTTAAGAGCACCTTAAACCGGCGAGCGTGTATAAGGAATGTGATGAAAGTGAATGAAGCCAGAGAAGTGTGTCAGGATCGTAGCAAATGGAAATCCGTAGTCTCTGCATACCCCACTGGGAAAGAGGCGTGAATCTATGTGTGTATTTATGTAAAATAGAAGCGAGTGCCGTTTACTGGGCACAATAGAATAGAATAGAATAGCATTTATTTCTAAGTATATGGTACATTAGAATCATACTTATATATTCAACATTGATTAACACATACTACCATTGCTGGTGTAGCACTTGCACTTCCTTTTAGCGACCCCGATATCGTAGTGGTTAGTGTAACCGACTGCCACGCCTGAGGTCGCGGGTTCGATTACCGCACAAGTCAAACATTTCTGTGCATGATGTTTGTCTTGGTCTGGGTGTTTCTATGTATAATATGTATGCATTTACAAATAAAAAGTATATATGTGGTTTGCTTCTTCTTGGGTTTGACAAACCACAGCTTGACTTCATGATACTTTGAGCTCATTCTGCGTAAATAGAAACACCAATGATTAAATTATGTTCGGGTACTTTAAAATAACTATACTGGAACATTGAGACAACTACCATCTTAGTCTCCCCGTGACCATGGCTGCTGAAAAGCAACCGAAACGTCAGGGAAAGTGTAAAATTAAATTAAATCTAAATAGTTTTAATAGTTTTTATAATAATTTAATTAGCTTAAAAATTAGTAAAGTTTAATAGTAGTAGTAGTAGTAGTGTAAAAGCAGCGATAGCTCAGTGGGGAGACCAACAGACTGCAATGCAGAGGGTCTTGGATTCGAACCCACATCGCGCACCTCTGACTTTCGGAAGTTATATGACTTTTCGAAATTATGTGCGTATTGATTGACAATTATCGCCTGCTCCGTGCCTCGGAGAGCACGTTAAGCCGTTGGTCGCGGCTGCCATGAACATCTATGGCAGTTGTTATTGGGAAAGTCAGTGGCCTCTAATATCCTGACACTACAAATATAACGTAGATGGAACAGCTGCCCCTTCGATGGGACAATTGGCCCACCACCCTCAGTACAGAGTAGGCTCTGTCTAAGACAGAGGAGTAAAAAAAAAAAAAAAAAAGATCCTGACACTGGTCTAGCCTTAGGGTATCCGTTAGCCTTCGGGTTGCGGAGGTCAGGTGGCAGCCGCTCCGTGTAAAAACTGATATCCAGTCAAATCCGGTTAGACCAGAAAAGCTGACCCCAAGTGACTTGGGAATAATAAAGGCTAAGAGAGAAGAATAGTAGTGTAGTGTAACATAGCTTTAAAATAAGTAAAGTTTAATAGTAATAGTAGTGTAACAGTTTTCAAAATTATGTAATAAAATATCAAATAAACAACGCGATAAAATCCGTATATAGTAGTTTAATTTCAATGAATAATATATTATTACCTTTTTTTACAGATTAAAATGGATAAGATTACAAGCAAGTCTTCAAATATGGCTGCTTGGATATTGTACATCATAAATTTTGTCATCATGGTAAGAATTCAATCCATTTTAGTATTTAAACCGCGGAAACTACATACTTTAAGAACAACGGATGGCGCAGTGGTTTAAGTGATCGCGTCGCTACTGCCAATGTGCCGAGGGTTGTGGGTTCGAATCCCACACGGGACAAAACTTTGTGTGATCCACAAATGGTTGTTCCGAGTCTGGGTGTTGCAGGGATGTTGCGAATATTCGCATCCGCAATTGGGGAGCTTCCGCATCGATTTGGACATCTGCATCCGCATCCGCAATAACCAACGCGAATGTTAATACGGATCCAGATATAGCGTAGGTTGCGACAAGAAAGAAAATGAATGACGCGATGATTCTTTAAGTGAAGATGAAAATCAAGAAACAGGAAATGGTATAGCTTCATTTATGAACAAAGGCTTCAACCCGCAGAGGTGATATTAGATACTTTTATTAAACAAGATGCACATTTTTCATCAACATCCGCATCCGCAATTGCGGAGCTACCGCATCGATTCGGACATCCGCATCTGCATCTGCATTTGCATGTGAGCCTTTGAATATCCGTATCCGCATCCGTATCCGCGGATGTCTAAACATCTGCATCCGTAACATGCCTGGTTCGTTGTTTGAATGTTTTTCACCCGCGGCACAGGATATATTCTTAGTGCGGGAGTTGTCTTTTAGAGTTCTAAAAAACACTTATACAACAGCTTTGTCCGTCCGTCCGTCCGTCTGTCTGTTATATGTACAACTTTCAACTCAAGAACCGTAAGAGCTAGAGACTCGCGGTCAACGCCATTCGACTCAGCATAGCAGAAATGACTATGACCTTTGACGTCTGATCTCAAGGTCACGTGGTATCACGTGACTAGGTAGTCACGTGATACCACGTTGAATTGAATAATTTTTTCGAACTCTAAGATTTACGGCAATTCATTGCCGTTTTTTACATGTTTAATAAGAAAAAAGAACTTTCCGACCAACGGATGGCGCAGTAGATTATTTGGACCCCTCGCCGATGCTACTGCACCGAGCATCGATCCCCGAACGCAACAAAAATTTGTGTAATCCACAAATAAGTATGGACGTTAAATGAAAAGTTAAAAAAGTTTATTTTTCACCAAACATTATTTTACAATTTCGCACAATGTGATATTGATATCGTAGCAGCACTAGCTAGCAAAGTAAATTAAAATGAAGCGTATTATGAGAGGTGGACAGGAAGCTAAACTAGGGCAAACCCTGTATTTCAGGTCTCCTGAACACTAACTCGTGGCTTTTCAGGAATTTCTCCTAATGCGGGAACTGGTTTCAAATACCTCTAATTACTAATTATAAAATTCATCACATATTTAATAATAACAATAGCATATTTACTTATATTTACATAATTAATTTTAAAATGAAATAATCTAATAACCTATATTTACAAACGTATTAAAAAAGATAACATAATTACAAAAACACAAATAATTATAATACTAAATATTTACAAAAATGGTTTAGGCATCGTTGAATTCTTCAGCATCGCTGTCAACTGGTAACGTGCCCAGAAGACTGGCAGCATTGCCACGTTGAATGGCAATGCTGATTCTTTGGGCTAAGAAAAGACCAGCCTTCTGATCACCGTTTCTTATCTGCATTTCGATTCGTTTTGTTTTTAATTACTTATATGTATGTATTTGGTCTATCTTAGTTTTTATAAATAACACGTTTTCGTTCGTGGCTACGCTCTACTACCTCGCTCTACAGTATTTTTGCATGCAATGCAAATATGGGAAAATAAAGTATGTTCACATACTTTATTTGCCTTATAAAGTATGAAGTACGTTTACCCGAAATAACGTGCAATACTTTATTATAAGGTACGGTTGGCAACCCTAATTCAGTCTCCTCGTGAACATGGCTTTTGAGAAGCAACTGAAACGTCCGTCGGGGACACTTACTTCAACTTAAGACTGCGCCGAGCGTAAGACAGATAATGACAGAGCTCGTGCAGCGCATATATAAATCGGCGCGCGGCTGCCATAGTAACATTGTATGGAGGATTTGAAGTGCTTTTTTGATAAATATGTATCTTTATTGTCAACCAATAACTTAAATATTTAGGACGGACAAATTGTAATATAACTATTTATGTTTCGTTTAAGCTGTAAAATAGGATAGATTTCTACTGTTATAAAAATCACGCAATTTTACGTAATTTTGAAGGCGAAACTATTAATTATTTTAAGTTTTTTACACGGAGCAATTGTAAACACATTCATTGTTATGGTAAATGTATATTTTATATTTGTATTAATCAAAAAGTGTTGATTTTATTCTCTTAACTGTGACCGCCTGGTTTGGCATATTTCGCTCGGCGCAGTCTTAAATCTAAATAGTTTTGGCCCTGCGAGAATACCATAGCTGACGCAGGTACCTCATTTGGTCTCCATAATATATACTGCTCTGTAAATATTTATATTTCATAGTATTGTGAAAAGGAGGAACAAATAAAAAAATTTTTTTTTTCATCATCATCATCATCATTTCAGCCTATTGCAGTCCACTGCTGGACATAAGCCTCCCCCAGGGTGCGCCACAAAAGCCGCCCGCTTCTTTATTTCTTTTAATTTTTATATTTAATAATTTTAATAAGATAAAATAGTATCATAGATTCAGGAGTAGCGTGGCGGTTTAAAATTATGTAATTTTTAATAAACATTGCGGTAAAATCCGTGTATGTAAAGCAGTTTATTTTTTAAACTAAACTCAATGTCAAACGTCAATGTCATAGTCTGGCATTGAAAGAAAACTTGACCTCCTTATAAAATAAGCAAAGGAAATGGTCGATTACAGCCGCTATCGTCGAAATAGTTATTATATTAAAACATAATACCTTGTACCATGAAAAAAATGGACGTGAAAAGGGTTAGTTACTTTTCACGGCCATGTTTTTACCCTTTTGATGCTATCTCGGTCACTTGTGAACGCAAAGAGTACGTAAATAATACTTCTACTACTTATATATTATATACTATACACCTGAACCTTCCTCATGAATCACTCTGTCCATTGGTGAAACTTGCATGAAAATCAGTTCAGCAGTTTTTGAGTTTATCGCGAACACACAGACAGATGCGGTGGAGGACTTTGTTTTATAAATAATCTTCTCTTCTCCCTAGCCATTATTATTCCCAAGTCACTTGGGGTCGGCTTTTCTGGTCTAACCGGATTTGACTGGATATTAGTTTTTACACGGAGCGGCTGCCACCTGACCTCCGCAACCCGAAGGCTAACGATACCCTAAGGCTAGACCAGTGTCAGGATATTAGAGGGTACTGACTTTCCCAATAACGACTGCTATAGATGTTCATGGCAGCCGGGACCGACGGCTTAACGTGCTCTCCGAGGCACGGAGCAGGCGATAATTGTTAATCAATACGCACATAATTTCGAAAAGTCATATAACTTCCGAAAGTCAGAGGTGCGCGACGTGGGTTCGAACCCGAGACCCTCTGCATTGCAGTCTGTTGGTCTCCCCACTGAGCTATCGCTGCTTTATTTTATAATATGTAGTGATAAATATGAATATGAGTTTGTTTGTTTGTTTGTTTGCTACGTTTTCACGTTCTAACTGCTCGACCGATCTTCATGAAATTTCGCATACACGTTGTCAGCGTAACAGAAAAGGATATATGGTACCTTTTATCAAAAAAAGGGTCAGATGCCATATGTAGCAAAGGGTGTGCATTTTCTGGGACTTTCTTTTAAATCTTTTGAATTTCTCCTAAATCGTTGATTTTTAATGCTATCCTATAAAATGACAAAAATAAAGACGGAAGTCACCTTCGAACTTATTGTCTAAGCTGAGTGGTTTATGAGACGATCGGCGTTTTTACAACGACGATAAAACTTTGAATCGCTTTTGTCGTGACACTATTAGAGAAAGCAAAAAATTTACAGGAGAGAAAGATGTTTATTTTTCACCCCTCTATACGACAGAATACACAAAAAATTAAATTTACCAAATTTTTGAGTCAATGAGAAAAATATTTGTCTTTTTGTACTATGAAGGGCTCACAGGATTTATCATAAAAATTAAAATTCCTTTCGCACGGGTGCAATTCTAAGAGACTGAGTTGACTGAGTCGGGTGATTAACAAAAAAAAGGAAGGCTAACCTTTTTTTTTTTTTTTTTTTTTACGTGGGGGAATGCATTGACGCATACCTCTCCGCGGCTATGTCGGGCTCACCGGGGGAAAGATACCCCGGTAATACCGACTAAACCTACCACGGTGTTCCTCGACATAACCATAGACGGCGGGGCCGCGCGAATCGCTTTCACATGCAATCGCGACCCCGCCGAGGTTTCGGCCCGCCGTGTGAAACGGCAGGCCACTTCACAGAAAATACTTCCTCCACTGTCCCCCTGGGGGGGACAAAAACACGACACAGAGGCGCACATGGGAACACGCACGCCGCCTCTCGGACCTGGTGCTGAACAGATGGCGGGCAGACCCACAAAGCCCGCCATCCCCAGGTCAATCCTCAGGGTGGCTGGAGGTCATCTCGCGCCCTCCGGCGCCCGGTTCTGCGGTTGGGGAGAGGGTTTAAACGCTCCCTCTCCCGCTCCGCCGCCTCCTTGATGGAAATGACTTCCTCACAAAAGGAGGCGACGGCGTTCCACGACCTCTCACTCCGGACCATAGACTGAACTACGGCCGGAAGTGAGAGGGCAATCAGTCCGACTGCCGCGATCAACTCACGGCGCTGCGATGCCCAGGCAGGGCAGTACGCCAAAGTGTGCAGCGCCGTGTCCTCAACAACGTTGCGGCAGTCGCCGCAGTGGTGACAACCGGGCGTATCTTGCCGGCGTATACGACACAGGAACTGGCCAAAACCACCGTGGCCAGTCATTACCTGTGTCAGCCGGAAGGTGAGGGCACCATGCCGCCTCTCCAGCCACTCCTCAAAGACGGGACTAACCGCCACTATCGTGGCGTGCCCGGCACTAGGGTGCACAAGTCGTTCCTTCCATTTCTCCACTACGACCTGGCGGAGCTCGGACCTTGCCGCCTCGAGAGCGGGAAGAGCAGGTCCTTCGCCCCGAGCCAGTGCCTCCCGGCGCCAGTGGAAGAGTGACGCCAGAAGCGCCGCTTCCAGGTCCCAGGGCATCGATCCGGCGAGGAGGCTCGCTGCCTCGAACGAGATCGTGCGGTATCCTCTTATCAACCTGACGGCCATGGCGCGCTGTGGCGCACGAAGCGCTGGAATGTTACGGGCCGTCAGGTTGTCCGCCCAAACTGGGGCCCCGTAGAGGGCCATAGACCGCACGACTCCCTCGTAGAGCCTCCGGCAGGAGGTATTTGGCCCACCAAGGTTAGGCAGCAGGCGCGCAAGTGCACCTGCAGCGCTCCGAAGAATGGGGGCCAAACGACTAAAATGAGCTCTAAAGTCCCACCGGCTGTCGAGCAAGAGACCCAGATACTTTAGGGTTGACTCGACACCGATGCGGACCCCTCCTACCATGATATGGGCCCCTGGGGGTGGCCGTTTCCGAGGGCCGTGGAAACAGACGGCCTCGGACTTAGACAGGGCCACCTCGAGGCCCAACCGCCGGATACGATTAACGACTTGTGCGACCCCAGCAGTCGCCAGTATGGCCGCCGCCCGGAAGGCTAACCTAACCTAACAGAGTCGGTGTGCTCTGAGTCGTGATGTTTTTCTACCTTCTAAGGAAATTCTCCTGGCGCACTAAAAGCGGGAATTATCTGGAGAACCACTCATCATAGACAAAAAGTGCCAAGACGACATTCATCTTATTGTTAGTTGTTTTATAGGATAGAATAAAGAAAATAACGATATAGGAGAATTTTATGAAATAATTTTTAGGTCCCAAACATTTCGCACTCTTAATAAAACAGCGACTTAACTCGAAATTTGAAAGTAAAGCATTTTGGACTCTAATTGTATATGCTTAATTCTAATATTATGTTTGTGTTAAATCATTGCAATAGAGTTCAAAATTGTTTAATCCAAATTACTGAGATAAGTCTCTGTTTTATTAAGAGTGCGATTTGTCCACCCTTGCTACACTCCAACCAAAAAAAGTTTGCTACCTAAGCGGGATACCGCAAACTATATCATAGTTTTTAGGGTTCCTAACAATTTTGGGTACAAATGAGTAGTATTCTCGTTATCAACTCCAACTACCCTCTATTATAAGAGCAGCGTAGCTCAGTGGGGAGACCAACAGACTGCAATGCAGAGGGTTTCGGGTTCGAACCCACGTCGCGCACCTCTGACTTTCGGAAGTTATATGACTTTTCGAAATTATGTGCGAATTGATTGACAATTATCGCCTACTCCGTGCCTCGGAGAGCATGTTCAGCCGTCAGTCCCGGCTGCCGTGAACATCTTTGGCAGTCGTTATTGGTAGAGTGTCGACACAAAAGATCCCACTGGGTCGAAGTGTCGCCGGTCTGCACTGACTGGCCCCCACATAAGATACATACCCTCTATTCTATTCTATTCTATTAGTGAACTGCCTCCGTGGCGTAGCGGTAGTGAATGCGACTGCTATGCATGAGGTCTCGGGTTCGAATCCCGGGTCGAGCCAACAAATTTATTGGGTTTTCTGTTTAGAAAATACCAACCCGGAGTTAGGAAATTGGCGGTGTTATACATCCCCGTGCCTCGGAAAGCACGTAAAGCCGTTGGTCGTGCGCTTGATCTCTCTCCAGTCGTGTCGGATTGCTGTTCCATCAGATCATGAGAGTTTGGGAACAGAGAGTGAACTTGTGTTTACACATCTTATCTTATCTTGTTACGGGGGCCAGTCAGTGTAGACCGGCGACACTTCGACTCAGTGGGATCTTTTGTATCGGCCCCGAGATCTATCCCTTAGCTATCTCCCTATGAATGTACTGCATCAATCGCAGCGTACACTTCAGAGGGAGAAGCCTGAAGTTTTCAGGGTTCGGATATGCCAACCCCATCAGACCCATCCTTAGTCCAGCCAACGCGTCACATTCACACAGTAGGTGTAATATGGACTCGTCCCGTTCATCACAGGCTCTGCAGATCAAATTTTTGCCAAACTCAATCTGCACAGGAAGTCATTGGTGCCAAAGTGACCAGTAAACGCTCCTGTGAGCAGGCGTATTTGGCCCTTGTTGTACCCGCAGAACTTCCGGGTGAAGCCCGTGGCTCTGTTTGCAATGAATTTCTTGGAATGTTCCAGACCCCTAAGGGCCATCCACTCCAACCTGTGTTTATTATTGCCATGTGCATTCATAGCTGCCTTGACGGTACTCTCAGAGAGTCCTACAAATGGCTCTGTTTACACATACTTATGCACTATAATATCTCCTGTGCAGATGGCTAGTTTCTGTTAACACTGGACGTTGTGACAGAAATTGGGTCTGGAGGACATCATTATAATTATTCTATAAGTTATTTATTTATTTATTATTCCAATTGCAAATACAGGTACATGGGATGTTAAGTACTTATTATATTGTCAGGCAACACTGTACTTAGCATTGCAGTATGCAATTTTTAAAACTTCAAGACATATTATACTTAAAACTACTTAATTTACTACATGCATACGTAGATTCATGCCTGTTTCCCAGAGGGGTAGGCAGAGACTACAGATATCCATTTGCTACGATCCTGACACACTTCCCTGGCTTCATTCACTTTCATCACATTCCTCATACACGTTTGTCGGTTTAAGGTGCTTTTAACCTGGCCTTTGTCCAGAACGTCTCCAATCTGATTAAGAAACGTTCGCCTAGGTTCCTAGTTCTTACGACTGATCCATTCACTTGCCTTATAAACTTTCTTAGTCAGTCTTTTCTCGTCCATTCTTTCTACATGCCCAAACCAGCTTAACATACCCTTTTCTATTCTTGTCACTATATCCACTTTCATGCCGCGTCTCTCTCTAATCACACTATTCCTTATTCTATCTTTTAGAGTCACACCACATATGTCTCTCAGCGCTCTCATTTCTACAGCATTTATTCTGCTCTCATGCTTCTTTTGCCATACCCAACTTTCACTTCCATGTATAAGTGTAGGCACTAAGACTCCTCTATAAACAGCCAAACGTGCCTTTTCGGATACATTTCGACTGTTCATAAAAGTGAATAGTTAACTTAATCTATTAATAATACTGTATTCTCTGAAATGAGCAATTCTAATTAATTTTTTGTTTTGTTTATCACGTAACATTCACCTACTGAGTAATAACATTTCATTAACAATAGATTTCTAAATATTTTAAGGTTTTGTTAATCTAACATCGGCTGTATGAACAACTTTTTCATTTGTTACGCGCTGGGTTCGATGGATAAGAATGCAAACAATATTACCGACTAAATCCCGTTTTATTCAAACACACAATTAAATTTAAAACACAACAAACACTATACTACACTTTTCCACTGTAACTGCTTCAAACGCCGTAGTATTTCCGCTTCCGTTCGCTTTGATGAACACTTGACCGCTTACGATTGTAAACTCACTTGGCGGTGCGCGTGCGCTCTATTTATACACGGGTAAAGCGTTTCTAGAGTTTTCTAGTAACGCTATACCCAGTATGTAAACAGTACGATGATTCGAGAAAGTGCCAGCGTTCTCTCTACTCTTCGCGTACTCACACTACGTAGTTCCGTAAGATCAATAGATGGCGGTGTAATAAATTATTAGACGGAACTGCCGAGTCCTTCCCACAATGCCGAGAGATGTCACTGGGCGTAACAATATTTATGTTTACGCGAACGTTATACTTTGAAATTAAACTAATTTATACGGATTTTGTCGCGTTGTTGAGCTTATAACACACAACCGATACGTCGAGATAAGTCTAAAATTAAATATAAATAGTTTTAATTAATCTAAATAGCTTAAATTTAGGTAAAATTCAATAACAGTAGTGTTGGAGTCTAAAAATTATGTATTAAAAGTGTTTTAAAAGAAACCACACGACAAAATCCGTATAAAGGGTCTTTATTTCAATGTCTATATATTTTTAACGTTTTATTCATCTATATTCACACACACACACACACACACATACATACATACACACACACAAACACATACTTACACACACAAACACATACTTACACACATACAAACACATACATACACACTCACAAATATGTCATTATTATACACTGAAACTGTTCCTGTTTACTCATTCACAACTCTTATGTAAGCTTTCCACATGTTGACAATCCATACAATGTTATGAAATGGGGGGCCTGGAAATCTATAGTACATGCTTCGGCTTAGTTTAGACTCCAGATCTCCCACAAATTACGAATTACTGACAATTGATCGTGTCAACTATATACTGTATAACATGATGTAATTTGTGGACATGAAATAAACATTATTATTATTATTATTATTATTATTATTATATTCTTTGGTAAATGGTGATATACATATTTTGGGAACCATGTATATCTATTCTAAAAGTATTCCCTTTCTTGTTTTAGTTATCCTGTCTCGTCCTGTTTGCATTCGGGCTGTGGATCATCTCATCTCCTGGGACTCTTTCTGTAGTGATCGATGCTACTGGCAATAACACTGTAAAGGTATTTATTTTTATTTTATTTAAGAGAAGCGACAGCATCCTGGATGTCTTTTGGACTGCCATGAAGAGTATGATGTCAAGTGTGATGAAGGCGAAGACCTCTGACTTTTCGAAGTTATGTGCGTATTATATATAGAGGCGCTCATTGCCAGTTGCACTCACTGATCGGTAAACGATTAGCGAGGTTAAGCAACGTTGGCTGCGGTCAGTCTATAGATGGGTGAGCGCTTAGGGGTATTTCATCTGAGCGTCTCCGTGCTTCGGAGGGCTCCTAAAAAGTCGGTCCCGGTTGTTGCCAAAATGACAGCAGCCGTTAAGCCATGTCAGAGGCCTACGGGCGGCTTGAACAACTCTTGACAACTGGTTGGCCACTAACCACACAAAAGATGAAGAAGAAGCAGATTATATATGACTGCACGGATGGTGTAGTGGTTTAAGTGGTCGGCTAGCCGCTGCCATTGCGCCGAGTGTTGTGGGTTCGAATCCCAAACGGGTCAAAAATTTGTATGTATAATAACTGTGAAGGCAACTATGGTGAGATAATCAACATGTTTGAGAGATCTCCATAATGTTCTTAAAGATATGTGTAGTCTGCCAACCTGCACTGGGCCAGCGTAGTAGACTATGGCCTAACCCTTCTCACACTGAGAACAGGCCCGTGCCCAGCAGTGGGACAGTTTAATACAGGGTTGATATTATTACAGACAGACAGAGTTACTTTCAAAATTTATAATATTTGTAACGATTTTAGTATATCCAAACTAATATTATAAATGCGAAAGTAAAAGCAAATAAACAACGCGATAAAATCCGTATATAGCAGTTTAATTTCAATGAATAATATTCGCGTAAATAGAAGACAATATAATGCGAAAATAAGTTTATTTATTACGCTTTTACACCTTAACTTCTCGACTGATCATCATGAAATTATTTTAATTTTAATGTACATTAGGCTACACATCAAGTTAGACTAGAGAATTGTCGGAAAGGGACAGTGCATAGTGGTGTCGATGTAATGGTAAGGATAGCTCAGTAGAGAGACCAACAGACTGCAATGCAGAGGGGTTCGAACCCACGTCGCGCATCTCTGACTTTTGGAAGTTATATGACTTTTCGAGATTATGTGCGTATTGATTGATTGACAATTATCGCCTGCTCCGTGCCTCGGAGAGCACGTTAAGCCGTCGGGCCCGGCTGCCATGAACATCTATGGCAGTCGTTATTGGGAGAGTGTCGACACAAAAGATCCCACCGGGTCGAAGTGTCGCCGGTCTGCACTGACTGGCCCCCACATAAGATAAGATAATGGTAAGGATAGAGCGTAACATAAATATAACGCACTCTCTCGCACGATTCGCAGCGTTCAACTTCTAATAATTCAAAGTCCAAACAGTCTAGGTTGACGTGTCGCTGTGTGTACAACATTCGTATAATCATAGAACATTATTATTCTTCCTTTTACATATGACTAGATTTTGTCTGGTTGGTTTGGTTTCGACATTGCTAACATTAACCGTGTCTAGTCATTTATTTTGACACCAGCTCGTGAAACATTTTAGAAAACAAAATGGAGTAGTGATGTCAAGGTCAAAGTCAAAAAACATTTATTCATTTAAGTCACAAAGTAACACTTATGAACGTCAAAAAGGTTAGTGATATTACTACATTTACTGAATTTGCATTTATGTTAGTTGCAAGGTTCAGACAAAAGGTTGAGCCTGAAAAGATACCTGCAAGAAACTGAAGACCACTCTTTTAAATCGCCATCAAATTATGATTTCAGTATTTTACAACAGTGCAGTCATTATGCCGTATATAATGTCCATATAAAACTAAATTCTACAAAAAAGAAATGTATGTTGCAATTTGGTTAACCACGGCGATTATCGATCCCATATTCTCGACTCACAGGCGAACAGGGGTTATTAAATAATTAATTAGCACACGTATATGACAACTAGTTTATGGAATTAGCTGTAAATGCCGCCTGAAAAATTCAGCCTGCCCTACACACTACCTGTGCTGATAAACTATTCATGTAACGCCACGTTTTCAAGTCGATATCTGTCTATTACTGAAAATAGTATCACTATTTCGCTATGTAGTCAAAAGTTATTTTAATACTAGACCAGATGTTACCCGCGAGTTCTTCCGCGTGGAATTTAACAAAAAGGATTAAATTTTTTCGCGAGGCTCAACATTTTCCAAAATAAAAGTAACCGAAGTTACTCCTTAAAACATCAGATATCTGCCAGTGAAAGCCCTGCAAAATCGGTCCAGCCGTTGCAGAGATTAGCCGGAACAAACAGACAGATCGGCATTTTTATATAAGTACGGGATATACTTTAAGTGCATTTACCTAGAAAAACCTGTTATTTTGACATTACAAACAGACACTTCAATTTTATATATTTGTATAGATGTAGAGATTTAGCCCGCGGTTTTACTCGAGTCAATCTAGATCTTGTCAATAAATTTATATCCCGTGGTAAAATATCTGTACTCCGTTTGGTGAGGTAAGATAAGATAAGATAAGATAAGATAAGATAGTTTATTTAGCAAACATGGGTACAGTACATGATCTTAAATAAAATTATACAGGTTCAGCCATATTTTACCATTAGGCATGCGAAAGGTACAATACCAACAACATAAATTAAGATTACACAGATACACAAATTCGACACAAAAGTGTTTACATTTAAAAATATTCAAACTAATGCATTCTCTTTTTCTGCAAAAAAAATCTGATATATTGTAATAAGCTTTATTTAACTAAAAAGGAACTTAATTTTTATTTAAATAATGATTCCCTCAATGTCTTCCAAGATTTGGGTAACTTATTGTATATGAGTGGGGCCATGCAGAAAACACTCTTGCGCATAAGTGCCGTATTTGCAGTCTGCAGACATAATTTGCTACTATCGCGCCTATTTCGAGGGCCTACATCAGCGAGACGCGTAAAACGATTTGGATTAGTTTTTACAAATACAGCTACTTCAAGAATATAAAGGCAAGGTAAGGTTAATATTTTAAACTGTTTGAACTTAGGTAGCTAGTAGTAGGTAGGTACTTAACTGAAGGTAAACAATCTTGATGTGAATTTTTACACAAACACATATTAAACAAATAAACTACTGCTTAAACTAACGGTTCAACTGATTTAGTAATCGTTATTGTTGTATTTACATTGATCTTTAGCAGCAATTTATTTTTAACTGAGTTTAGTTAACAAGACGCGTCAAGATTGTTTACCTTTAGTTAAGTACCTAACCAAATGGAGTATAGGTACCTTATCTCCGTGCCTGTACTCCTGAAAACTTGTATGCGAAATTTCATGGTGATTAGTCGAGCAGTTAAGGCGTCAACGCGTAACAAACAAAAAAATTCAATACGCATTTTTTTATTAAAATTACTAGATTTTTGCACACGGATTCGCTCGCGTACATGTAGGTTAGATTAGGTTAGTAAAAAGACTTTTCCTGGATGAGAGGTACCCTATATTATTTTCTGTTCCCCTGACAACGTGTATGCGAAATTTCATAATGCTCGGTCGAATAGTTTCACAATCACATTTATAATATTAGTTGTGATGTGAATGTGAGTATATTTGTTTGTCTGTTCCGCTTACACGCCTTAAATACTCGATCGATTATCATTAAATGTCGTATACACGTTGTCAAGGGTACAAAAGGGGACATAGGTATATTTTAACCAGTAAAAGAAATATCCTGTGGAATATAAATTAATTTACAACATATATCTTTTCTCTTAGCTTTTATTATTCCCAAGTCACTTGGGGTCGGCTTTTCTGGTCTAACCGGGTTTGACTGGATATCAGTTTTTACACGGAGCGGCTGCCACCTGACCTCCGCAACCCGAAGGCTAACGATACCCTAAGGCTAGACCAGTGTCAGGATATTAGAGGGTACTGACTTTCCCAATAACGACTACCATAGATGTTTATGGCAGCCGGGACCAACGGCTTAACGTGCTCTCCGAGGCACGGAGCAGGCGATAATTGACAATCAATACGCACATAATTTCGAAAAGTGATATAACTTCCGAAAGTCAGAGGTGCGCGACGTGGGTTCGAACCCGAGACCCTCTGCATTGCAGTCTATTGGTCTCCCCACTGAGCTATCGCTGCTCTCTACATCTATATTAATCTATATTATAAAGAGGGTTTAAAGGCTCCCTCTCCCGCTCCGCCGCCTCCTTGATGGAAATAACTTCCTCACAAAAGGAGGCGACGGCGTGTTCTAACATAACCTAACCTACTTTTTCGCGAACGAAGCTGAGAGAAAAAGCAGTAGGTATATAAAAGGCAAAAATAAGTTACGGACGGACAGTCATAAATATATTCCCATGCTATTGTGTATATATATACTATATAAACGTAAATAGTCTATAATAAACCTGTACGTAAGTAAAATAAAGGCAATGATAATATATTGTTACGCCCAGTGCCATCTCTCGGCATTGTGGGGAAGACTCAGCAGTTTCGTCTAATACTTTATTACACCGCCATCTATTGACATCTTACGGAACTACGTAGTATGAGTACGCGAAGCGTAGAGAGAACGCTAAAACTGTTTACATACTGGGTATAGTGTTACTAGAAAACTCTAGAAACGCTTTAACCGCGTATAAAAAAGGGAAGACCAGCGCTCGCTTAGTCAGTTTACAATCGTAAGCGGTCAAGTGTTCATCGAAGCGAAAATACTACGAAGTTTGAAGCAGTTACAGTGGAAAAGTGTAGTATAGTGTTTGTAGTGTTTTAAATTTAATTGTGTGTTTGAATAAAACGTGTTTTAGTCGGTAATATTGTTTGCATTCTTATCCGTCGAACCTGGCACGTAATAATATATTAAGATTCACAAAAACCTTCCATAGTTAGTATAACATATAATTTACACCTGACAACTATTTACGAAGTTTCATTCAGCAGCTGTTAGTTCACAACGATTCTACTTTGACTTGTAAATTTAGTATAGAGCTTTTAGGACGCGGCCAGACTAACTACTAAATTTTTCCTGCTTCTCCGCTCGCGTAAATGAATGTTTTCTCAATTATCCATGATTTTGTTTTTGTTTTCAACATTTAAACAACACGTAGCCGCTTTGTCAAGCAGACTACGTAAATTAATATTCGTTTTTAAAAAACTGCGTTATATCGCAGACAATAATCTTATTATACAGATCTACAAGGCACTGTGCCAATCCATTATTCAATACTGTATTACCTCATGGGGAGGCATCGCAAAATCGGTTATTCTTCCAATTGAAAGAGCACAAAGAGCACTCCTAAAAGTAGCTACACATCGACCTTTTCGCTACCCCACATGCCTTTTGTATCAAAATTCTAAAGTACTAACAGTCCGGCAGCTTTTTATAATGCACAACATACTACTCTTGATTATAACCCGGAACTTACTAACACTAAACGACGGAAAGATATCATTTGTACTACTCAGTCTCAATCTAAGTATATTCTTACCAATAGGTTTCTCGCATTTTTAGGTTCTTTTCTGTATAATAATATAAACAAAATAACTGCGATTTATGACAAAAATTATGCTAACACTAAGCAATTAGTTCAACAATACTTACAAACCTTGAACTACGATCAAACTGAAAATTTTATGACTGTTGTTCAATAAGTGTTACGCAATAAAACAGCTCTTTAAGTCGTCATAGTAATCACTTAGTTTATAATATAATTCGTAAGTTTTTATATACAAATAATAATGTTTTATAAGTATTGTTTTAGAATTTATATCTATATTATACAGTATGTGCCCTTAATGCCTGTGGCACAGGTTTGCCCTAGTACAGGCACCCCTTATATATTACTTTTACAACGTAACCTAAGCTCTGTATCAATTTGTACCAATTTAAGTTATAAATGATTATTATTATTATTATTATTTTATCATTTTAATCTTTTGTGGGTCTCATGCTCATATCGTTATCATTATGCAAGCGTATTAGACCCAAATTCACATTCGTTTCAGTTTTAGATCCCACGCGAGATGCTTTTAGGCAGGTGAAAAGATAGCGGTAAAGAACCGTTATTTTTTATAATTTTCAATGCCGTTTTTTTTTTTAGTTAACCTTAATTTTACTCGATAAAGGGTAAACTGACAATACGAAATATCATGTCTATGATTAATAATGTCCTCCAGACCGAATTTTGGTCACGGCAACGTACCTTAACGGAGACTGGCCAACTGCGCAGGAGATATTATAGTGCACAAGTTTCACGAAGAATCATCATGCAATTTCGCATACACGTTGAAAGCGAAATTGCATGATGATCCGTCGAGTAGTTAAGGCGTGAAAGCGTAACAAATAAACAAATAAACTCGCATACGTATTTATAATATTAGTAGGATTCGTTATTCGTAGTTTCACGTTGACCTTGTTTATTCGTTACATTCTGACATCCTAATATAATTATTATGTTAATTAACTTATCTCAATAAATTATAAATTATCTATCAAACAAGAATTATTCCTAGTGTGGGCGTTTCCTTTATAAACGATAACGCTTTTGAGCTAGCGATTTTACAAGTTTCCACTTCATATATATTAGTCAGATTCCTAGACTCAGGCATAAATAATTTAGAATCTATGTCTACGATAGCTGAAGTCAAGGTAGAATCGATGTGAATAAACAGCTGTTTGTTAATAACGAATCAAATCAAATAAGGTATATATAGATGTTATATAAATTTTGCTTAAGACTGCGCCGAGCGTAAGACACGTAATGACAGAGCTCGTGCGGCGCATATTCAAATCGGCGCGCGGCCGCCATAGTCAAATTGTATGGAGGATTTGAAGTGCTTTTTTGATAAATATGTATCTTTATTGTCAACCAATAACTTAAATAGTTGGGACGGAATAAATGTAATATAACTATTTATGTTTCGTTGAAGCTGTAAAAAAGGATGGATTTCTACTGGTATAATCTAAAATCACGTAACACGAGCTTACGTTTTTGCCTAATTTAAATTTACCTAATTTTATAGGCGATAATATTAATTATTTTAAGTTTTTTACACGGAGTAACTATAAACACATTCATTTTTATTGTATGCATGTGAAAATGACACATAAAATAAAAATAAAAACGGAAAAACGAAGGACAATGTAATGTGTATGATCATATTAAGTTACATCTGTCATTAATGTCAAGAAAGCGTCTCACAGAGCCGAATGCGTAATCAAACATTACAGCTGCGTACACGCAAATTAACAAAGTATGCACTACACAAACATTGTCTGATAAAATAAACAATATACAATATATTTTGTCATGAAGGGTACCATACCCGTAAGTAAAGTTGCTGTATTTAGCTGTTATGTTCTCTCTTAGCCTTTATTATTCCCAAGTCACTTGGGGTCGGCTTTTCTGGTCTAACCGGATTTGACTGGATATCAGTTTTTACACGGAGCGGCTGCCACCTGACCTCCGCAACCCGAAGGCTAACGATACCCTAAGGCTAGACCAGTGTCAGGATACTAGAGGGTACTGACTTTCCCAATAACGACTGCCATACATGTTCATGGCAGCCGGGACCAACGGCTTAACGTGCTCTCCGAGGCACGGAGCAGGCGACAATTGTCAATCAATACGCACATAATTTCGAAATGTCATATAACTTTCGAAAGTCAGAGGTGCGCGACGTGGGTTCGAACCCGAGACCCTCTGCATTGCAGTCTGTTGGTCTCCCCACTGAGCTATCGCTGCTCTTATTTAGCTTTGTATTTAGCCGTTATAAAGGTACGTAAAATTATTATTACAATGATTTTTGTTTGTCTATTAAATATAGACTGTTTGCAGTTTGAACTATTAGAAGTTGAACGCTGCGAATCGTGCGAGAGAGTGCGTTATATTTTTGTTATTTTGTCTCATAATTAATCTTCTCTGGCATAATTTAGCTGTAATGCACCGCTGCCACCTTTGGGATACAGACGTAAGACTGCGCCGAGCGAAATGTGCCAAAACAGGCGGTCACAGTTAAGTGAATGAAATCAACACTTTTTGTTTAATACAAATATAAAATATACATTTACCGTAACAATGAATGTGTTTACAATTACTCCGTGTAAAATACTTAAAATAATTAATATATTCGCCTGCAAAATTACGTAAATTTTTACGAAAAATGCTAAGCGTAAGGTCGTTTTAAGTGATTTTTAGATTATAACAGTAGAAATCTATCCTATTTTACAGCTTAAATGTAACATAAATAGTTATATTACAATTTGTCCGTCCCAAATATTTAAGTTATTGGTTGACAATAAAGATAAATATTTATCAAAAAAGCACTTCATATCCTCCATACAATTTTACTATGGCGGCCGCGCATCAATTTGAATATGCGCCGCACGAGCTCTGTCATTATCTGCCTTACGCTCGGCGCAGTCTTAATAGTTCAGTCGACCGAGATATTTATAGCATTATGAACGGTAAAATTCGATAATCGTGGCGATCCCTGCGTGGTACGGCCACAACCCGCTTTCTGAAAACGTTGTTTACCTATCTATGACGTAATACTACATAATATTATGTACTAGCTTTTGCCCGCGGCTTCGCTCACGTTAATGTAGGTTATGTCAACACGGGCATGCCACGATCGTGGCGGTAAGACCCGTTTTTGAGGAGTGGCTAGAGAGGCGACATGGCGCCTTTACCTTCCGGCTGACACAGGTAATATCTGGTCAAAATTGTTTTAGCCAGTTCCTATGTCGCATAGACCGGCAGGAGACGCCCGGATGTCATCACTGCGGCGACAGCCACGGCGCTGCACATTTTAGCGGCATGCCCCGCCTGGGAATCGCAGCGCCGTGCGCTGGTCACGGCAGACGGATTGGTTGTTCTCTCGCTACCGGCAGTGGTTCAGTCTATATGTAAAGATCGTGGAACGCCGCTGCCTCCTTCTGTGAGGAAGCAATTTCCATCAAGGAGGCGGTGGAACGGGAGAGAGGCACGTAAACCCTCTCCCCAACCGCAGAACCGGGCGCCGGAGGGTTGGTTGATCTGGGGGATGGGCTTCGTGGGCCAGCTCGCCACCCGATCAGTACGAGGTCCGAGAGGTGGCGTGCGTGTTCCCTGACGCGCCTCTACGTCGTGTCTTCGTCCTCCCCACAAGGGGACAGTACAGAAAGTCGTTTTATGTAGTGGCCTGCCGTTTCACACGGTGGGTCGCGATTGCATGTGAAAACGATTTGCGCGGCCCCGTCTATGGTTATGTCAAGAAACACCGTGGTAGGTTTAGTCGGAGCACCGGGGTATCATTTCCCCAGTGAGCCCGACATAAGGCAATTCTAACAACAGACCCTATGTAAGCTTAGACTCGGAACAACTATTTGTGAAATTAAACTACTATATACGGATTTTATCGCGTTGTTTATTTTACACTTTTTTACATAATTTAGAAACTATTACTATTAAACTTTACTAACTAGACTCTCCAGAGTCTCCCCGTGACCATAACTGCTGAATAGCAACCGAAACGTCGGGGAAAGTGTAAACTTCAATATAAATAGTTTTATAATTTAATTAGCTTAAAAATTGGTAAAGTTTAATAGTAGTAGTAGTGTAACAGTTTCTAAATTATGTAATAAGGTGTCAAATAAACAACGCGATAAAATCCGTATATAGCAGTTTAATTTCAATGAATAATATTCCCGTAAATAGAAGACAATATTACTTAATTGTAAATAATAACTATACTTATTATCACAGAGTTACTATATTTTATTAAAACATAGTACTGTTACAAACAAAACCTTATGTTATGTTATGTTCGTAACAGTACTCATACGCGAGCAAAGCTGCGGGAAAAGCTAGTACATAGTGAAGTATTTTAATGACTTGTGACGCTATTGTTCCGTGTACCAGTGGCCCAGTGCACGTCATATCGGCTTAATTACCGTATGACCCCGTTCAATACCCGGGTGATCGCGGTGACATGCAAGTATTTAATCGACTTGCTTTCATAATGTAGGTACAGCGATTAAAAGGAAAGATATCTCAAAGAGGTCTCAAGTTCGATCCCACGGCACGCACCTCTGACATTTTTACTAGTTTTTGCCCGCATCATCGCTCGCGTTAATGTAAATTTCGTGATTAAACTGTCTCTCGGGAACAGTACTTTTTTCTGAATATAAGGTCCTATGTCCTTTACTGTCCCCCTGACAACGTGTTTGCGAAATTATATGAAAATCGGTGTAGCGGTTAAGGCGTGAAAGTTTAACAAATAAACTTTTAAAAATACCGTAATAATAATTCTGTCGTTTTTGTCATAGATAGAACTTTCGAAACGTGAACTTATGACATTTTAAAGTCATTTTCGACTATTTTGCAATTACGTCGTTGTTCTATGGATAAGCGATATACTTCTATTACAAATGCAAATGTGAGTTTGTCACGCTGTCACACCTTAACGACTCGACCGATCATCATGAAATTTCGCATACACGTTGTCAAGGGTACAGAAGAGGACATAGGGTATTTTTAATCCAGAAAAAATCGTCTAAATAAAAATAAAAATCGTGAAGGAATTGGTCAAAGTCCGATTTAAAAAAACCGGTTTTTGTGTTTAGTAGCTATACTATCATTTAGCACATGTTACGCCACTCGCTACGAACGCTCGTAGCGTGACCATTCGTAGAAGTTGTAGCGCGTAGCACTGTCTACTCCGTGTCTGTCTAGACAGTGCTACGCGCTACAAATTATAATCTATACATAATATATATAACACTGACAACTGATCCGTTTTGGCAACATTTTTCATTGATGCTCCGCTCCTATTGGCTGTAGCGTGATGTTATATAGCCTATAGCCTTCCTCGATAAATGGGCTATCCAACACTAAAATAATTTTTAAATTCGATCCAGAAGTTCCCCAGATTAGCGCGTTCAACCAAACAAACAAACTCTTCAGCTTTATAAATTAACACAGATTGTAACTGGTCGAAGTCTGTACATAGGAGATTTTGGAACATTTGAATTGAGTGGTATTTATAAGAGCTCGATAAGCTAAAAAAAATGATCTGTCTGTCAGTCTGTCTGTCTGTATGTTTATACGCGCATTACACAAAAACTGCTGCACGAAATTGAATGCGGATTTTAATGTTGTACAACTGAAAGTCTTATTTAAAATCTGGTGCATATTTCATTTTGATACCCGTTTAGAAGTTGACTTTGATTCGGTATGTAAGAAAGAAATATAGACTGGTAATTGATTACACGGATGGCGTAGTGGTTGAGGCGGTCGCCTCGCAACTATCTATGGGTTCGATCCCCAAACGGGACAAAAATTTGTGTGATCCACAAATAGTTAATATTATCTTCTGTTTACGCGAATATTATTCATTGAAATTAAACTACTATATACGGATTTTATCGCGTTGTTTATTTGACACTTTATTACATAATTTTGAAAACTGTTACTCTACTAGGTACTACTATTAAACTTTACTAATTTTTAAGCTAATAAAATTATTATTTAAACTATTAAAACTATATTGATTTGTCATAATATTCATAATAAATAACAGTTTGATTTTTATTTAAAATAGGATAAAATTTGAAACCAATTAAATATTGAAAATATGATGATACTATGAATAACTATTATCAAGCAGGCAGCGAATCACAGGTCATCGATTTCATTATTTTATCGCCAAGTAAAACACCGACAATACTGTAAATTGTATATTTTTAACAGCCGTCGTGATGCAGCGGTAGTGAATGCGACTGTAGTGCATGAGGTCCCGGGCTTAAAAAGTTATTGAGTTTTTGTAAATCTCAATAGCAGCCCGGAGTTAGAAAGTTGGCGGTGTTAGACACCCCCGTGCCTCGGAAAGCACGTAAAGCCGTTGGTCCTGCGCCTGATCTCTCTCCAGTCGTGTCGGGTTACCGTCCATCGGATCATGAGAGCTAGGGAACAGAGAGTGCACTTGTATTTGCGCACACGGCCAGTCTCCGTTAAGCTTGGCCGCCGTGACCGAAGGTCGGTCTAGAGGACCTTATTGTATATTTTACAAGTCTTTTCTTTAAGGAGCTGCACCCATTAAACCAGTTACCACTCATAAAACACTCAAGCAATCCTTATCCTTACTAATATTATATATACGAATGTGAGTTTGTTTGCTTGTTTGTTACGCTTTCACGCCGCAACTACTCGACCGACCAACATGAAATTTTGAATACACGTCGGGTTTACAGAATAGGACATAGGGTACCTTTCATCCAGAAAAAAGTACTGTTACTAACATAACCTAATTTAAGCAAGCGAAGCCGCGGAAAAAATCTAGTAAGTAATCTTTCAAAAACTGTTACACTACTACTACTATTAAACTTTACTAATTTTTAAGCTAATTGAATTATTATTAAAACTATTAAAACTATTTAGATTTAATTTAATTAGTAAATAAAAATAGTAAAGTTTAATAGTAGTAGTGTAACAGTTTTTCAAAATTATGTAATAAAGTGTCAAATAAACAACGCGATAAAATCCGTATATAGTAGTTTAATTTCAATGATTAATATTCGCGTAAACAGAAGACAATATTAATCTTTCAAAGTTAGTTAGATCGAAACCGAGACCTAATGCGCAGTGACATTTACTATTACTGAGCCATTGAGGTAGTTATGACTCCGATATGTTAAGCAATTACCCCATGACCCCAATGGCTGAATATGACCGATGTCGTGTCTGCTATCTTACACGAACATAGATTTGTATCATAGATAATATCAAAAACTACGTAATTGTCTATGGTGTTGTACTAAATAGGTTAAATGATAACCTCAATGGTTTTTTGTAATCAATGATATTTTTTTCGTAATCGAAACTCTTCATATATAAATTATTAAAATTATTTTCTTTATTATTTGTACTAATATTACAAAGCATAGTTGCAGTCCACCTTTAAGACCGCTGGACTGCCACGCCGAAGTTTTGACTTTGATCCCACGTAGAAAACTTCGAATAGTAAGAATTCTATTAAATATCCCTCGCTTTAACGTTGACGGGAAAATCGTGAAAAACCTACATCTCTAAATCTTATCTTATGTGGGGGCCAGTCAGTGCAGACCGGCGACACTTCGACCCAGTGGGATCTTTTGTGTCGACACTCTCCCAATAACGACTGCCATAGATGTTCATGGCAGCCGGGACCGACGGCTTAACGTGCTCTCCGAGGCACGGAGCAGGCGATAATTATCAATCAATACGCACGTAACTTTGAAAAGTCATATAACTTCCGAAAGTCAGAGGTGCGCGACGTGGGTTAGAACCCGAGACCCTCTGCATTGCAGTCTGTTGGTCTCCCACTGAGCTATCCCTGCTCTACATCTCTAAAACTTCTTCATAATGTTGTCCAAGATATGTGAAGTCTGCCAAACCGCACTGGGCCAGTGTGATGGACTATTAACCTTTCTCATGCTGAAAAGAGTGCCCAGCAGTGGGACAGTTTAACACAGGGCTGATATTATTATTATTTATTTGCAGGCTTTAGTCCAAGACATGTTAACTCTACAAGTTGGTATAGCAGTATCTGCAATCGCTGCGTTGCTGTTCTTCGTGTGTTTCATGGGTTTCTACGGAGCCATGACCATATCACCGTTCTTATTATTTATGGTGAGTACCTTATTTTATTAATTTGCTAGTTTTTCCCGCGGCTTCACTCGCATTAGACAGATAACAATGGTGCACAGTTCAAGCTATATTCTGCCTGTATCAGGCATGCAATTATTCATAATTATACAACATGTCACAGATATAACGCACAACCTCAAACACCCCAATTAGATTATTAAATCGTAATAATAATATAATCATTAAAATGTTACTTTTCTTCTTCTCTCTTAGCCTTTATTATTCCCAAGTCACTTGGGGTCGGCTATTCTGGACTAACCGGATTTGACTGGATATCAGTTTTTACACGGAGCGGCTGCCACCTGACTTCCGCAACCCGAAAGCTAACGATACCCTAAGGCTAGACCAGTGTCAAGATATTAGAGGGTACTGACTTTCCCAATATCGACCGCCATAGATGTTCATGGCAGCCATGACCGACGGCTTAACGTGCTCTCCGAGGCACAGAGCAGGCGATAATTGTCAATCAATTCGCACATAATTTCGAAAAGTCATATAACTTCCGAAAGTCAGAGGTGCGCGACGTGGGTTCGAACCTGAGACCCTCTGCATTGCAGTCTGTTGGTCTCCCCACTGAGCTATCGCTGCTTTTTTTTTTAATGTTACTTTTATGTACTTAAATATTTTAATTTAACGAATTAGTTATCCTCATTGTGCGCGGATAGTATGGGTGTATTACAATAAATCTAACAGTATTGCCTTTATTGCATCAAAAACCTTATTGCCTTGAATTATGATACATTTTCGTTTATTTCAGCTGTTTAATAAATGGGTGACTATTATTTAATTCGTTTTAATTATTTTAGGAATAAAAAATTGCTTAATTAAAAAAATGCTGGAATTGATTCAGTAGCCGATTTGGAACAAACTACTTTCAGGATGTGCGTTTATGTTACATGTTGTATAAAACAATTAAAATCACTGTTGCTATATATTATAAAACAAAGTCCCCCGCAGCGTCTGTCTGTCTGTTCGCGATAAACTCAAAAACGACTAAATGAACTTCGTGCTGTTTTCACCAATCGACAGAGTGATTCATGAGGAACGTTCAGGTGTATAATTTATTAAGTTTTTGTACCATCCGTACGAAACCGGAGCGGATCGCTAGTAGGAACTATTATATTACTAACAAAATGTCAAGCTATGTTATTATACATACATACATACATTTCACGCCTGTTTCCCAGAGGGGTAGGCAGAGACTACGGATTTCCATTTCCTACGATCCTGACACACTTCTCTGGCTTCATTCACTTTCATCACATTCCTCATACACGCGCGTCGGTTCAAGGTGCTCTTCTCTTAACCTGGCCTCTGTCCAGAACGCCTTCGATCTGATATTATTATTTAGCATATTTATTATAACTAGCGGTCGCCTAGTAGTCAAAATTCGACTAACATTTCTAAACTTGCTACTTTGTTTTCTTTTTTCTCTATTACATATAAAAAAGGTATAGGATATAAGGAACGCAGCGATAGCTCAGTGGGGAGACCAACAGACTGCAATGCAGAGGGTCTCGGGTTCGAACCCACGTCGCGCACCTCTGACTTTCGGAAGTTATATGACTTTTCGAAATTATAGGCGTATTGATTGACAATTATGGCCTGCTCCGTGCCTCGGAGAGCACGTTAAGCCGTCGGTCCCGGCTGCCATGAACATCTATGACAGTCGTTATTGGGAAAAGTCAGTACCCTCTAATATCCTGACACTGGTCTAGCCTTAGGGTATCGTTAGCCTTCGGGTTGCGGAGGTCAGGTGGCAGCTGCTCTGTGTAAAAACTGATATCCAGTCAAATCCGGTTAGACCAGAAAAGCCGACCCCAAGTGACTTGGGAATAATAAAGGCTAAGAGAGAAGACATATAAATAAGGTATAGGTAAACAGTTACAAAGAAGTGTACGACTTCAGACGAACAATGCCGAAATACTACAAACGCGATTCGACTGCGTGTGTCAAATGCATGGATGTGTGCGTGTAGTGTTTTCCCATTAATTTAATGTATTTCTAATGCATATTTTCTGATCAAGAAACATTCGCCTAGGTCTTCCTCTTGTGAATGGAACAGTCGCAAGAGGAAGACCTAGGCGAACGTTTCTTGATCTGATCGGAAGCGTTCTGGACAAAGGCCAGGTTAAAAACACATTGAACCGACGCGCGTGTATGAGGAATGTGATGAAAGTGAATGAAGCCAGAGAAGTGTGTCAGGATCGTAGCAAATGGAAATCCGTAGTCTCTGCCTACCCCTCTGGGAAACAGGCGTGAATCTATGTAAGTATGTATTTTATAAAAATATTAGGATTCGCCCCTCCTTTTCCATGTAAACTTTAACTGTGCCAGATTTCATACTCCTCTGTCCTCGCTATTTTCGTAAAAAGGGATACAAAGTATTTGCTTCATCATTAATATATAGATAATATTACATGATATTAAAATTTACAAATATTTAAATACATTAGTTTTATATTTAACAAAGATTTTGAAAAACATTTTGAGATGTACATATGTCCGTATGTTTTTATTGCAGTATGCAGTCTTAGTCGTGCTGCTTCTTCTTCTAGAATGTGCTCTTTTATATTACTTCTCAAGCAGTCTTGTCGAGGTAAGATCTTACTAATCTATTTACTAAGAAGCGGTGCTCTGACTTTTCCAAGTAATATGCGTATTAAATAGTTAATTGTCGCTCGCTTTAACGGTGAAAGAAAACTGCGTGAGGAAACCTGTATGTTTGAGCGTTCTCCATAATGTTCTCGAAGACATGTGAAGTCTGCCGACTCGCACTGGGCCAGCGTTGTGGACTGCAGCTTTTCCCTTCTTAAACTGAGAAGAGTCCTGTGCGCAGCAGTGGTACGGTTATAATCTAAAATCACGTAACACGAGCTTACGTTTTGCATTTTTCGTGCTAACTTACGTAATTTTGTAGGCGAAAATATTAATTATTTAAAAATTTTTACACGGAGTATCTGTAAACACATTAATTGTTATGATAAATGTATATTTTATATTTGTATTAAACAAAAAGTGACGATGAGAAGAGACCGGACGGAATGTCATTGTTGCCTTGGAAGATGGGCAGGCCTTTGGTGTGGGACGCAACATGCGTTGACACCCTTGCGCCATCACATCTTCCAAGTACTGCGGGATGTGCCGGCGCTGCTGCTGCAACCGCGGAAACCCTCAAACGGCGCAAATATAGTAATTTAGTTGGAAATTACATTTTTGAGCCGTTTTAGGGTGGAAACCCTAGGTTTATGGGGTCCGAGCGCTCGTATTTTGTACAGGGAGATCGCAAAACGTCTGATCGACGTTTCGCGTGATCAGAAGGCTGGTCTTTTCTTAGCCCAAAGAATCAGCATTGCCATTCAACGTGGCAATGCTGCCAGTCTTCTGGGCACGTTACCAGTTGACAGCGATGCTGAAGAATTCTACGATGCCTAAACCATTTTTGTAAATATTTAGTATTATAATTATTTGTGTTTTTGTAACTATGTTATCTTTTTTAGTACGTTTGTAAATATAGGTTATTAGATTATTTCATTATACTTTATGGTTATGTGAAGACAATATTATGATTACAATTTAAAAAAAAAAGTGTTGATTTTATTCACTTAACTATGACCGTCTGTTTTGGCACATTTCGCTCGGCGCAGTCTTAAAAGGCTTTGTAGTAGTGACAAAAAAAGTTTTATTATATACTAGTAGTTTGCCCGCAGTTTCACCCGCGTAAGTCCCGTTCCCGCATGAATATCGGGTTTCACCCCTTTCATCCCCTTCAGGGTGGAATTTCCAAAAATCCTCTCTTAGTGCTCCCCTACACTCTCCAAGGAACATACATGCCAAATTTCAGCTTCTTGCGTTCAGTGGTTTCGGCTGTGCGTTGTCTGTCAGTCACTCAGTAATGTAAGAGTTTTATATATCGCACTCTTAATAAAACAGCGACTTAACTCGAAATTTGAAAGTAAGGCAATTTGAACTCTAATTGTATATGTTAAATTCTAATATTATGTTTGTGTTAAATTATTGCAATAGAGTTCAAATTTGTTTAATCCCAAATACTGAGATAAGTCTCTGTTTTATTAAGAGTGCGAATTATATATAGATAAAAAGAGCTATTTTTCAGAGAGGTCTCCAAGACGATGGACAATGGACACATGCGATGCGACTCATATTCAAATGCTGTGAAAAGAAGTAAGTTTAATTATACTATATTTTCCAAAAAGTATACGACACGTGTGATGAGAAGCGGTTAATGTAATAATATTCTACCACGCACACACAACACCATCTTTTTTTTTTTCTTGAGTGGGGAAATGCTCCTTATGCATACCGCCCCACTTGGGGTGGTGGGACGGTTATGTCGGGCTCACCGGCCTACAACACGGCCGGCATACCGACTAAAACCCCCCTGTGCACCGTCAATTCGCCTTGACGGGTGGGCCGTTGGAACCTGATACAACATCAGCGGCCCACCCAGCGACTGCCCACGCCTCGCGGGCACCAACACTGGCGGCGGCGTCTGGGTGCACCAGAGACGCCGCCTCTACGCGGAAGAGAGCGGGTGGGAGAATAAATACCCCAATCTCCCACCCTCAGCTTCGTTAACACACAACACCATCTAGCCCAAGCTAAGCAGAGCTTGTACTATGGGTTCTAGACAATGGATAAACATACATAGATATTTTTTTATTTTTGTAAATACATACATATTATACATAGAAACACCCAGACCAAGACAAACATCCATGTTCATGCACACAAATGTTTAACTTGTGCGGGAATCGAACCCGCGACCTCAGGCGTGGCAGTCAGTTACAATAACTACTACGCCATCAAGGAGTAATGTAGTTTACGATAGCTAGCAAAGTAAGGATATACTACTAAATTGAAGATGGGGTTTAGAGAGATTGAAGTTTTTACATCCGTGCGATATCAAATATCTGCACTGAAAATCAGCGCTCTATTGTGGGTCCCTATGGTCCACAATACAGCAATATAATTATGTATATGCTGAGTGCATACCAATTTGTCACAGCGTGCATATATAAGTTAGTAGTATTAACCTATTTTTTTTTTGTACTGTATCTGTGGCAAAAAAACGATTTGTACTTGACTATTACTTGTGTACTTGATTACGGATCATGGAATCATTCAAAATAAATAATAAAAAAATGTGACTTAACATATTCACGGACACAAAACCACTCTCAATAGTTTGTGATATGGCACACAAACTTTCCATACAAAGTGACATCACGTCTGGGGACGTATTGCCACACTACACGGTTTTAAAAGTATGTGTTGCGGCAGTAACGGTCAGAGACGTAACTGCCTGTAGGCGGACATTCATACCAAGTGAATTCTAAACCATGTGTTACGGCAGGAGTGTTTGCTGTGGCTCTAGTGGTCTGTATTCTAGCCTAAAACGGCACAGAGTCATATACTTCCTATAAATGCTATGCGAAATAGTCGGCCGTGGACGGAGTTTTACTTTTAGTGCATTTTAAATCGCCGCCTACAGCCGTAGTGCCATATTATGAGGGTCATAATTCACGTCTCTCGACGTACTGTCCGGGAATGTGTTAACTAACCTGTTGCTTCAAAATTAGAAAATCGAATATTCGAAACTTAAATGACATAATACGGATTTCATCAAAGTACAAAATAAAAAATAAAAAAAATTACTTAGAGGCTACATCACACCAATTTAATGATTTTTAACCCCTCTCCTGTCCTTATCACAGCTGGTCACACTTGTGAGGCTCCCCCTCTCTAGTGTGACGTCATATTTTGCAATATTACATCTCGAAATTATTAAAATAAAACATCAGTTCCAAAATTAGTTTTATTTCCGTTTAGGAATGCATGGCATGAAAGTGGATATAGTGACAAGAATAGAAAAGGGTATGTTAAGCTGGTTTGGGCATGTAGAAAGAATGAACGAGGAAAGACTGACTAAGAAAGTTTATAAGGCTAGTGTGAATGGAACAGTCGCAAGAGGAAGACCTAGGCGAACGTTTCTTGATCAGATCAGAGGCGTTCTGAACAAAGGCCAGGTTTAGAACACCTTGAACCGACGGGCGTGTATGAGGAATGTAATGAAAGTGAATGAAGCCAGAGAAGTGTGTCAGGATCGTAGCAAATGGAAATCCGTAGTCTCTGCCTACCCCTCTGGGAAACAGGCGTGAATCTATGTAGGAATGCCCACTTTCCTTTGCGTAAAGCAGAGTATTACTGTACTTCTTAGACATATTCGATTTTGAAATGTGACGTCACTAAATTCAGGATCCCTCCCACCCCTTGTGTCTGACTTCGACTCCCCCGTCCAGGGCGTTAAGGGTATCATGAGACTTAATTTATAGATGGCCCCTTATAATATATCGCCGAATGTAAATTACATATATGTTTGCAGTACATCATTACCAGAAGAAACGCAGCCTCCCTGGTCTTGCTGTGGTCCAGAAACGTATCCAAGCAACTGCACTGCAACTCTCATGTATAAAAAGGTAATCTTATTTTTTTCATTTTCTTTAAAAAAGACAACTCCCGCATTAGGAATAATTCCTGTATCGCGAGAGACTTTACCAACATTCAAACAACGGACACAAAGAACACCCAGACTAGGAACAACCATTTCTGGATCACACAACTGTTTGTCCCGTGTGGGATTCGAACCCACAGCACTCGGCGTGACGGCAGCGGTGAGGTGGCCACTTAAACAATTATGCCATCCGTGCAGTCAAATCTGGCTCCCAAGAGCTAAAACATAACTGAAGAAAATAAGACCTCTGCCTACCCACCATTGATATAGGAGTAATCATGTTCGTGTTAGAGTTCGAAAACTCTTATACAACAGCTTTGTCCGTCCGTCCGTCTGTCTGTTATACAACTTTTAACTCAAGAACCGTAAGAGCTAAATACTCGCGGTCAACGCCATTCAACTCAGCATAGTCGATATACCCTCGAAATGACTTTGACCTTTGACCTCTGACCTCAAGGTCACGTGATACCATCTTTCAACTCAAGAACCGTAAGAGCTAGAGACTCGCGGTCAACACCATTCGACGTATCACGTCGGTATCACGTGACCTTCGCATATTACTTGAACCATTTTTTCGAACTCTTAAGATTTACGACAATTCATTGCCGATTCTCACTTCTTTTTATTTCAGGACTGCCGAACATCCATTGCAAGCTGGTTGGAACGATCTCAGCTACCTATATACTCATCTTTAGCTGCCCTTCATATAATACTGGCGACCTGCTCGCTCATACGACGACCGTGTTGTTCGTCTCGCTTGCACAGCTAGCGATCAGCGCGTCGCGATCGCGGCGGTAAGATAACATAACTAATATTATAAATATGAATGTAAGTTTGTTTGTTACGCTTTCACGTCTTAACTACTCGTCCGGTCACCATAAAATTTCGCATACGCGTTGGCAGGGGTACAAAAAGGATATTGGGTACATTTCATCCAAAAAAAGTACTGTTTCCGCGCCAAGCCGCAGGCAGGAACTAGTTGAAGATATAATTTCTTCTTACAACAACTTTTTCATTCGGTAGCATCACCAAAGATTTCAAGAGTACCTGAGTCTCCAGCTCCAAGACGAAGATCATTCATATATCCAGCTGCGCATGCGCGCGTCGCACCTACAGTGGAACAGCAGTCTGATGACGTCATCATGCTGGTCGTGGGCAGGGCTAGAATTGGATGGGTGGACAAATGAAGAAGCACATAGTTACACAAAATATACAAAATTACTTGGCTGTATGTTTATACACATAAATTGATGAACAGCTTTTGATGAAATTTCGAGTTTATTGTAACATGTATTGGAGATTACGGAAATTTTATCATAATTCGCTGCTGATTAAACACAATAATTTTGGAAAATAACAATACCCACAAATTTATATTACATAACTGCTCACCATTCATATGTTATGGATGGCCAATTAACTATTTGGCTTACTTTAATCCCCACTTGTTTAATAATCACAATCTAATAGAGATTTAAAATAAAATTTAAGATATACATATGTGTATTACACTGCTTTTAAATCCCTGATAAATTCAATTCGTTTAACAAGTGGGGATTGATGGTAAAATAATTGACAATCCCCCTTGATGGAGATTAAATCGATGGGGATTTCTGGAAAATCCAAATTCTTTTAGAAATACGCGAGTTTAGTCGTGGATAGTATTAGTCACTGTTAAATCACTTCATGAATACACACAATAGGTTTAATCCCTATACCGTAGGCAACTTCACAAACATTGACACTGAAAATGAAAATGACATGGCATAATTATGCTTCTTTAAATAATAATGATAATTAATAAAGTAAAGCTAATTTCATTATTATTTTAAAATATTTTATTTTCTTACTATCAAAATTTAACTTATGTTTTTCTAGACATTATTAATCAATTTCAATATATAATTATTATCAAAATTATATTGTAATTTATTTTTATTTAGACGCCGTGATCGGTTAAGCGTGTACCTCTTCATCCATACGACCTGTAATTTTATACCATCTTGCATGCTTAACGTTGTTACTAGTTATTATCTGTGACGTTGTATGTAAAAGCATGTTTTTGTTTTTGACAAAGTAATTATCATTTTCTTTAACTTTAAAAATTAAAAGTTGATATGATCTCAAAGATATGTAAAATCGCCCAACCTGCACTGGGCCAATGTAGTGGAATATGGCCTAAACGTTCCACGCTGAAAAGTGGCCCGTGTCCAGCACTGGGACAGTTTAAATACACGGCTGATATTATTGTTATATTATTATCTGTAGGATGTAGACACATGCCCAAGGCACCTGCTCTAGTTTAAGCGAAATTTTTAAGCGAAAGCGAGTTTAAGCGGTTATGCCGCTTTGTCTTGTCTCTCTACTAATTTACTTTTAGCATTGTTTCGCTTAAATAGTAACACATTTTTGTAAATATAGACTTACTGTATGCTCAATAAAACAACTTTTTACTTTTCATGATCTTTTATTTTTACACAATCTATATGTAATATTATTCAAACACTACTTACACGATACTAACAGCGATAGCCTAGTGGGAAACCGTTGGACTGCCACGCAGACGTCTTGAGTTCGAACCCAAGGCGCGCATCTCTGACTTTTCGAAGTTATATCCATGTTAAATAGTTAATTATCGCTTGCTTTAACGGTGAAGGAAAACATCGTGAGGAAACCTGCATGTCTAAGAGTTCTCCATAATGTCCTCGAAGATATGTGAAGTCTGCCAACCCGCACTGGGCCAGCGTGGTGGACTATGGCCGAACCCTTCTCACAGTGAGAAGAGGCCCGTGCCCAGCAGTGGGACAGTTTTATACAGGGCTGATATTATTATTATTATTATTACTACTTAGCCCTAGAGAATAATCCTTATATCTTAGAGGATAAAATCGTAGGGATAAATCCCTATAAACGTATCCTTATTTAAATATACTAATTTATTAATTTATTTATAATTTAAGCATACCTACCAACTGTATAATTACAATGTTTTGTAGTTGAGATATTCTTAATTTAACATTCACAGAGTAGGTACTTAAACAAATCACTGGCATGCATGACATTTCAATTACTTTATATAGTAAAGATTATGGTGAAAATATAACAGTAACTCTTAAAGATCGATCCAAGATTTCCTTAAGACTGCGCCGAATGTAAGACAGATAATGACAGAGCTCGTACGGAGCATATTCAAATCGGCGCGCGGCCGCCATAGTAAAATTGTATGGAGGATTTGAAGTGCTTTTTTGATAAATATGTATTTTTATTGTCAACCAATAACTTAAATATTTGGGATGGACATATTGTAATATAACTATTTATGTTTCGTTTAAGCTGTAAAATGGGATAGATCTCTACTGTTATAATCTAAAAATGCAAAATTACGTAATTTTGTAGGCGAAAATATTAATCATTTTAAGTTTTTTACACGGAGTAATTGTAAACACATTAATTGTTATGGTAAATGTATATTTTATATTTGTATTAAACAAAAAGTGTTGATTTTATTCACTTAACTGTGACCGCCTGTTTTGGCACATTTCGCTCGACGCAGACTTAATGACAACACTAATTAGGTACTGACCTTGTTAGTTATATAAAATAAGCATGTTTTCATTACTTCGTTGTTTAAATTTATAAATGTTGTATGCTTAACCGCAGGACATACTGGAACCCATGTTTTACATATTGCATCCTTAATAAAACAGAGACTTATCTCAGTATTTTGGATTAAACAAATTTGAACTCTATTGCAAAGATTTAACACAAATATAATATTAGAATTTAACATATACAATTAGATTTCAAATTATCTTACTTTCAAATTTCAAGTTAAGTCGCTGTTTTATTAAGAGTGCGATATGTATACCTTTTTCTTTACCTATGCCCACAGTAAATGGATTTGATTTGATTTGATTTAATTTAAACATTAGATAAACCACAAATCGAAAAGCCTAACTATATAAAAACTAATTAAAAGTGTGAAAATTAATAAGAAGAATCTGAATGATAATTTCATAGACAAGACATTAATGTCATTGTCAGAAACGTTGGATTTCGCATTTCGATAAAAATTTTCAAAGAGGAACGATTTGGTTTTTGTTTGTTTTTATGTTTGTTTGTTTGTAAAGATTTAACTCATAAACTACACAGCCGATTTTAAAAATTCTTTCGCTATCGGAAAGCTATATTTTCACCGAGAAAAATAGGCTATATTTTATTTAAAAGAAAAGACTTTCTAACTTAACCTAACCTACTTTTACGCGAGTGAAGCCGCGAACAAAAGCTAGTATATTATATAATATAACAGTGCAATATATAAAGCATGACATACTTCTGAAGTCTTCTTCGCCCTGCCTTTATTATTCCCAAGTCGCTTGGGGTTGGCTTTCTAGTCTAACCGGATTTGACTGGATTGCAGTTTTTACACGGAGCGGCTGCCACCTGACCTCCGCAACTCGAAGGCTAACGATACCCTAAGGCTAGATCAGTGTGAGGATATTATAGGGCACTGACTTCCCAATAACGACTGCCATAGATGTTCATGGTAGCCGGGACCGACGGCTTAACGTGCTTTCTGAGACACGGAGCAGGCGATAATTGTCAATCAAAACGCACATAATTTCGAAAAGTCATATAATTTCCTAAAGTCAGAGGTGCGCGACGTGGGTTCGAACCTCCTCTGCATTGCAGTCTGTTGGTATCTCCACTGAGCTATCGCTGCTATGACATACTTTTGAAGTACTAGGGATTTATCCCTGTGTCGCAGAGACCTGTTTAAACAGCAAAAACATAAATCACTCAATTTTAAAGTTATTGTACAATTTATTGTTTAGACAGCATCTAATCTAAAATATATAACATACTAGCTCTTGCGCGTGGCTCCGCCCGCGTGTTACCTACATCAATAAAAAGCCTATGTCCTTCCCCAGGTTTTATACTATATCTGTACCAAATTTTATCTAAATCGGTTGAGTGGTTTAGCTGTGAAGAGGTAACAGGCAGACAGTTACTTTCGAATTTATGATATAAGTAGGGATTAATTGGTGATTTCATTACAAGCATCACTTTTGCCACCCATGCAATATATAAGAGCAGACGTTTTTTTTTTTGGTGACGTTATGTATTCACTGGTTCTACTTACAATTCAGGTAAAGATTTATTTAGAGGACTTCTATTTAGAAATATGTGAAGTCTGCAAACCCGCACTGGGCCAGCGTGGTGGACTAAGGACTAACCCTTTTCACACTGAGAAGAGGCCCGTGCCCAGCAGTGGGACAGTTTATATCTGATATATACATATATATGTATATATAAGAAACTAGCTGACCCGACAGACGTTGTCGTCTTAGACGAACTGTCAAACTTGCAAAGTTAAAATATTTGGTGAGTTTTCTGAAATTAAACAATTTTCTCAACTTTTCTTTCCGTAACAACCTTCTACAAAATATAAGAAAATTTAAAAAAAAGATGATTGAAATCAGTAATGTCGTCCTCAAGTTATGGCGTGACCAAGAGAAACAGGTTTTCATTTTTATATAAATATATAGACAAGCTACCTATCCCTCCCCCTTCGGGGATATAATATAAGCATCAGAAACAAAGTTTTCCTTTCAAACTTTAGCTTGAATTTTCACCCCTATTATAGTTACGCTGTGACCCCATTCTCACTGTATGCATTAGACGAACACGCAACCAATTGTGGTTCACAATTAGGTCAACTGAAATCGATACACCATTGTAAATTATTTTGTAAAATGTAAATTAATTACTACCAGCCGCCCCAGCTTTGCACCGGTAATACAAAATCTTAACAAATTAGGTAAGTATACACTTGAACCTTCATCTTGAATAACTCTGTTTGTTGGTGAAACCGCATGAAAACGTGTTTAATAGTTTTCAAGTTTATCGCGAACAAACAGACAGAGTGACACGGCGGGAGACTTTGTTTTATAATTAATAGTGATAGTGATGTAGTGAGCAGCGATAGCTCAGTGGGGAGACCTCAGACTGCAATGCAGAAGGTCTCGGGTTCGAACCCACGTCGCGCACCTCTGACTTTCGGAAGTTATATGACTTTTCGAAATTATGTGCGTATTGATTGACAATTATCGCTTGCTCCGTGCCTCGGAGAGCACGTTAAGCCGTTGGTCCCGGCTGCCATGAACATCTATGGCAGTCGTTATTGGGAAAGTCAGTACCCTCTAATATCCTGACACTGGTCTAGCCTTAGGGTATCGTTAGCCTTCGGGTTGCGGAGGTCAGGTGGCAGCCGCTCCGTGTAAAAACTGATATCCAGTCAAATCCGGTTAGACTAGAAAAGCCGACCCCAAGTGACTTGGGAATAATAAAGGCTAAGAGAGAAGAAGTGATGTAGTGATAAACCAATAGTAATGTATGTTGTTGCTGTGCATGAGATATTAATTTCGATTACCAGACCGGAATAAATGTCGTTGAGTGCGTAAATAGAAACACCAACGATTAAATTATGTTCGGGTACATTGAAATAACGATACTGGAGCATTGAGACAACTACCATCTTAGTCTCCCCGTGACCATGGCTGCTGAAAAGCAACCGAAACGTCGGAAAAAGTGTAAACTTAAATATAAATAGTTTTAATAGTTTTAATAATTTAATTAGCTTAAAATTTTGTAAAGTTTAATAGTATCTAGTAGTAGTGTAACAGTTTCAAAATTATGTAATAAAGTGTAAAATAAATAACGCGATAAAATCCGTATATAGTAGTTTAATTTTAACAAACTTAATATTAAAGACAAATTATAAAAAATATATATTAAATTGACAAATAGAGTCTTAATTTAAAATCGCCGTATTTAACTCCTTATTGACATCTTACTCATATTGGTTTCATATACTTCTGGTTTTATCTACAATAATAAAAATATTTAATTATAATTCGCAACTTTTTTTTTTTTACCTGGGGGAATGCATGACGCATACCCCTCCGCGGGGGCGGGAGGAGGGGTTATGTCGGAGTCGCCGGGGTAAAAGAAAGATGGTAAAGATGTTAAAGTACCTCCCGGAATACCGACTAAACCTACCACGGTGTTCCTCGACAAAACCACTATCGACGGGGCCGCGCGAATCATTTGCACATGCGTTCGCGACCCCGCCGAGGTTTCGGCCCGCCGTATGAAACGGCAGGCCACTACACAAAAGACCTACCCTATTGGCACTTCTATCACTCCCTACTGTCCCCCCTAGACGGGAGACGGACTCGACATAGAGGCGCGTGTGGGAACACGCACGCCGCCTCTCGGGCCTAGTGCTGAACGGGTGGCGGGCAGGCCCACAAAGCCCACCACCCCCAGGTCAAACCTCAGGGTGGCTGGAGGTCGTCTTGCGCCCTCCGGCGCCCGGCTCTGCGGTTGGGGAGAGGGTTTAAACGCTCCCTCTCCCGCTCAGCCGCCTCCTATAATTCGTATCTGTAGTTATAAAAAATTGCCATGTATATTTATTTAATTTATCTGTAATCTGTGTTACTTATTATCTGTAATAATTAAAAATTCTGTACTTTTTTTGTAGTTTAATGGTATTAATTTGGACTGTATTAGAGGCTCATAATCACTATTGAGGTGTTGCTGAAAATCAGCGCTGTATCGCAAGCAGTACAGCATTATGCTGAGCAACATCTCTTTTTAATGAACACTGCGACGCACATTGAACAGCAAGGGCTCCATCTATAAATGTGTATTCTATATTATATATAATAATATATGAAATATTAGTATATGTAATTAATTAATGTATTATAATGTAGTAATTCATATAGATATATAATAATGTATATAAGTTTTATTTTTATTATTATCAATTTATAAATACATTTATTACTGTTACACACAAATTTTGCATTATGATAGTTTTGATTGTGTGTTGCAATGCTTCATTAAAATAAAATATTTCTTTCTTTCTTCTTTCTTTCTTTCGTTATATGCATAAAGATTGAAATAAAAAAAAATATGACTTGGATCCTGTTATAGATGTCTTACTGATACCGTTCATCAAATTCTGTATTATATCTATATATATAAAACTCTGCCGTTACTGAGTGACTGACAGACAACGCACAGCCGAAACTACTGAACGCAAGAAGCTGAAATTTGACATGTATGTTCCTTAGAGAGTGTAGGGGAGCACTAAGAGAGGATTTTTGGAAATTCCTCCCTGAAGGGGTGACAGAGGTGAAACCCGATATTCACACGGGAACGGGACTTACGCGGGTGAAACTGCGGGCAAACTACTAGTATATAATAAAACTCTTTTTGTCACTACTACAAAGCCTTTTAAGACTGCGCCGAGCGAAATGTGCCAAAACAGACGGTCATAGTTAAGTGAATAAAATCAACACTTTTATAGTAAAAACTACTAGTATAGTATAAAATATTCTAGCGAGAGACCGTTGGACTGTCATGCGGAGGTCTCGAGTTCGATTCCAAGACGCGATTCTTTGACTATTCTCAGTTCTGTGCCTATTAAATAATTAATTATCGCTCGGTTTAACAGTGAAGAAAAACATGGCACGGGCCTCTTCTCAGTGTGAGAACAGTTAGGCCATAGTCCACCACGCTAGCTAATTGCAGGTTGGTAGACTACACTTATCTTTGAGAACATTATGGAGAACTTTCAAACATGCAGGCATACACACAATTGTTGCTTTAGAATCGAACTCGAGACCTCTCCGTGGCGGCTCAACGGTATCCCACTAGGCTATCTAAAAGGCTGCTTGCGAAATTCTATTCAATAATAAAACCGCATCTCATCATTATATTGATATTGCTTCTGAGACTTCAGTACAGTGGTCAGCGCCTTCATACGAGCTTCCTCGTGATACATAGTTGGGACTTGAAGCTGAAAACAGAAAAAATATGTAACTAAGAGGTAATGACATCAGTTTTTAAGACTGCGCCGAGCGAAATGTGCCAAAACAGGCGGTCACAGTTAAATGAATAAAATTATTGACGAATAACACTTTTTGTTTAATACAAATATAAAATATACATTTACCATAACAATGAATGTGTTTCCAATTACTCCGTGAAAAAACTTAAAATGGTTAATATTTTCGCCTACAAAATTACGTAATTTTGCATTTTTAGATTATAACAGTAGAAATCTATCCTATTTTACAGCTTAAACCAAACATAACTAGTTATATTACAATTTGTCCGTCCCAAATATTTAAGTTATTGGTTGACAATAAAGATACATATTTATCTAAAAAGCACTTCAAATCCTTCATACAATTTTACTATGGCGGCCGCGCGCTGATTTGAATATCGGGCTCTGTCATTCCGTCCAACCGCGTCTTAAGCTCGGCGCAATCTTAAGCGTAAAATACGCCATCCAAATAACAAATGCGGAAAATTTTAAATGTATTTTACCAACATGAAATTTTTTGTCGGCATCTCAGACACCAGGCAGGTACCAGGCTGGCAAGGCTTGCCAGGCCTTTGGTGCCTCTACGTGGCTCCCGACTGCATCACCTTGGCAGCCTCAGCTTAAGCGCAAATTATGCCGTCCAAATAACAAAAATACGCAGAAAAACATTGCTCATCTTAGAAACCGTGCGTTTTATCATATTTGCTTTACAAACCCACAAGCTCAGCACTGCCGAAAGGCAGCACTGGCAGGGTCACCATGCAATGTTAGGCGATAGGTTCGACAAATCAAAGATGTTGTTCAGTCCAATTATCTATACGCTACAATTACATATGACGGGTGATGCGTCACACACTACAGTGTAACATAGAGGTATATAATGTCCTCCAGACCGAATTTTGGTCACCACGGCCAATCTTAACGGAGACTGACCATCTGCGCAGGAGATATTATAGTGCATAAGCGTGTGCGCTAACACAAGTGCACTCTCTGTTCTCTCACTCTCATGACCCGATGGGATGGTAATCCGACACGACCGGAGAGAGATCAGGTGCAGGACCAACGGCTTTACGTGCATTCCGAGGCACGGAGATGTCTAACTCCGGAGCTGCTGTTGAGACTTCTTAACAGAAAATCCCAATAACTTTTTGTTGGCCCGACCCAGGATTCGAACCCAAAACCTCATGAACAGCAGTCGCATTCACTACTGCTGTGCCACGGAGGCAGGTATATAATATGGGACCAAAAACCATAACTGGCGAAATGTGTATGCTATACATTACTGCTTAGCCTAGGATAGAAGCATGAGGCTAAGTATACATAGTGTAGAAGTATGAAACAGGAATTTCCTTATAGATGGTACTATCCAATTTAGGAACCGAAAGACCGCTTCTGCAGCGCCATCATTTCTCTAACAGCCGATGAAGATTTTCAACACATAACAACCAAAGTTCCATACACCGGTATATTTTACTATAACCTTAAACATGTCGAGTTTTGTTGCTACGAACTGCGATTCGCCGACAGCATTGGTTTTCTGTTATAATTTGAAGAAAACTATGCGATTCTGCATCGAATGCTTGTCGAAACTTACGGTGAACATGCTCTTGGTAAAACACTGTCTTTCGAGTGCTTATAATAACATTTATTTCTCTTCCACAAAGGCATCTTATATCTAACAAATATACATATTACAGAATATAAGCTGATCCTTTGTGGGAAACTGGTATCTGCACTAGGAAACCCTACCACGCAGTGGTTGAAAATATTCAAAAGTGGTGGTGTTGACGTGGGATACAGAGAGGGTGGCAACCGCCGAAAAAGATCGCAGACAACCAATTGCAAGCCTTATTGGATGAAGACGATACTCCAACTCGTACGTAAACTTATAGTTTTTCGGCGTGGCATTCATAAACTCGTGAAGTGGGCTTCTTCTCTCTTAGCCTTTATTATTCCCAAGTCACTTGGGGTCGGCTTTTCTGGTCTAACCGGATTTGACTGGATATCAGTTTTTACACGGAGCGGCTGCCACCTGACCTCCGCAACCCGAAGGCTAACGATACCCTAAGGCTAGACCAGTGTCAGAATATTAGAGGGTACTGACTTTCCCTATAACGACTGCCATAGATGTTCATGGCAGCTGGGACCAACGGCTTAACGTGTTCTCCGAGGCACGGCGCAAGCGATAATTGTCAATTAATACGCACATAATTTCGAAAAGTCATATAACTTCCGAAAGTCAGTGGTGCGCGACGTGGGTTCGAACCCGAGACCCTCTGCATTGCAGTCTGTTGGTCTCCCCACTGAACTATCGCTGCTACTGAAGTGGGCAAAATATATAAATAGCTTTGAAGATTATTTTTTTTTATAATATTTTTCATTGAAATTAAACTACAATATATGGATTTTATCGCGTATTTCTACACTTTATTACAAAATAGTTGTCTCAATGTTAAGATGGTTGGAATGTACCACCAGCTTGGGATCCAGTAATTCAAATAGTCAAACCCAAGAAGAAGCAAACCACAGCTAGATTTCATGATACTCTGAGCTCATTCTGCGTAAATAGAAACACCAATGATTAAATCATGTTCGGGTACTTTGAAATAACGACACTGGAACATTGAGACAACTACCATCTTAGTCTCCCCGTGACCATGGCTGCTGAAAAGCAACCGAAACATTGGGGAAAGTGTAAACTTAAATATAAATAGTTTTAATAAATTATTTAGCTTAAAAATTAGTAAAGTTCAATAGTATCTAGTAGTAGTGTGACAGTTTCTAAATTTTGTAATAAAGTGTAAAATAAATAACGCGATAAATCCGTATATAGCAGTTTAATTTCAATGAATAATATTCGCGTAAACAGAAGACAATAATATATAATATTTTTCGTCTATTTTAAACAAGAGACGTGCAATTTTTTATGAAAATTTCGGTTTTATACTTCTACACCTGGTATGTGGTGTAGAAAAGGGTAGCTTACCTTCACAGTAGCATTGATCTTAAGTTCCTTTTCATCGTTCTTGATAATCATTCTATAGAGCCTCGTCATTATAAAGTAAAGGATCTCTATGAAGCTGATGAAACTGGCGCCCAGGAACAAACCAGCAGCCCCTCCGAAGGATACTGTTAAAATACATAATCTATTGTCGGAATCCACTAGGAGTAATTCATATGTCGCGGGGGACTTTACAAACATTGAAATAACGGACAAAAAGAACACCCAGACTCGGAATAATCATTTGTGGATCACACAATTTTTTTGTCTCGCTTGGGATTCGAACCCATAAAATTTGGCGTGGTGGTGAGGCGATTACTTAAGCCATTACGCCATCCGTGCAGTTGTTGTTTCATACTTGTCTCTTTATTAAATAGACTATATAAAAATAAGTACTTACCCACTAGATCTTGAAAGTAGAACACTATCTCCCTGGTATACCTCGTCCGGGGTGCTTGCACCGTAAACTTGACTGATCCTCGATATGTAAACGGTACTTTATCCCTGAAAATTCATCAAGTTGACTATAATCGAACTAATTTTTTAACTGCACAGATGGCGTACTGGCTTAAGTGGACGTCTTACCGACGTCTTGCCGACGATTACCAAAACGCTGAGATTTGTGGGCCCATTCCCCACACGGGACCAAAAGTTAATGTTATTTGCCAATGTGTACAAATCGCGAAAGTCTAAAAAGGTTTATTTTATTTACAAATTGTTGTGCCAAGTCTGTGTGCTATTTATATTTGTTCTTTGAATGTTTGTAAAGTCTCCCGCGATACAGGACTAATTGCTAGATCGTGTGTTTTCTTTCTTGAATAAAAAAATCGAGTTTTAGGTTTACGTATCACGTTATGTATCCCAAAAGGAAAATATGAAGTGGTCCTACACTGCCATTATAAGGAAAAAGACGTATCTAACATTTTTTTTATATTGAATTTTGTCGTATTTAGATTCAAATCTAAAAACACAAAAGATACGAGTTATTAGATGCCGTCATATAAAAAAAAGTATAGGTTTTCTATCTGTCTGTTTGTCAGGAGCGTTTTCCAGAAACGCGTAAAAGACCAATCGGACAAAAATTCATTGTTGGTGGTTCATTTGAACATTATGAAACAAGATCGATTTCCTCTTGCAATAATATTATGACAATGACCATGTGTCAAGTTTTAATTATCACAGTTAACAACAACTCACCTCCTTGTCCAAGATCTCTTGCACTCGGTTAGAAAAGTCAACTTTAGCGGTAATTAGATCTCACAGAAACTTTTGTCAAAACTGGAAGACCACTTTCTTCAATCGGCCAAGAAGGTTGTCCACCAGTACCATAACCAAGATTAAGTTAAACTTCGAAGTCAACGAAATCAGAAAATAAGTTGAACTTACCAGATCTGGTCTTTATTGGAGGTTTCTTTAAAGATGCTGTCGATACACTGTGGAGCGCAGGTACACTTCTGGTCGCTGTTGCTGGCTAGCTTGTGGGCATGGTGGGCCAGGCACCACATACCAGCAGGCGAACAGGTTGGACCTCCTGGGAATGGGACCAATAAAGAGTAATACCTGGCATGTGTGACGTACTGGTTTACATGGTCGCCTCGCCACTGCCGCTGTGCTGAGCATTGTAGGTTCGATCCCCACAGGAGACAAAAAATTGTGTGATTCACAAATGGTTGTACCGAGTCTTGATGTTCTTTGTGTCCGTTGTTTGAATGTTTGCAAAGTTCCCGGGCAAAATCTAATATTGCCATATATTACACAGTATGTGTACTTCTTCTTCTTCTGCGTTAGTCTTTATTATTCCCAACTCACTTGGGGTCGGCTTTTCTAGTCTAACCGGATTTGACTGGATATCAGTTTTTTCACGGAGCGGCTGCCACCTGACCCCCAGAACCCGAAGGTTAATGATACCCTAAAAGCTAGACCAGCGTCAGGATATTAGAGGGTACTGACTTTTCCAATAACGACTGCCATAGATGCTCATGGCAGCCGGGACCGACGGCTTAACGTGCTCTCCGAGGCACGGAGCAGGCGATAATTGCCAATCAACGCACATAATTTCGAAAAGTCATATAACTTCCAAAGTCAGCGGTGCGCGACGTGGGTTCGAAACCAAGACCCTCTGCATTGCAGTCTGTTGGTCTCCCCACTGAGCTATCGCTACCATCACACACAGTATGTGTACTATTGCTAGCTAGCTATTTATTTCTACAAGCATTGCCGGCCAAAATATTGCGGCCACATGCATTACACACATTGCAGTAAAAATAATTACGGTTTAGAAGACCTTACCTTCATAAAAATAGTAGAATGGTATGCAGCCGCATAACTTCTTAGCCAATCGACTTCTGCAGGACAACCTGCAGGTATTACTACTGTATACCTGAAATAAAAAAACGGTACATACTATACATAACTGTACATCGATACTAATATTATAAATACGAATGTGAGTTTGTTACGCCTGTACGTATTATGTATGTATCTTATGTGGGGGCCAGTCAGTGCAGACCGGCGACACTTCGACCCAGTGGGATCTTTTGTGTCGACACTCTCCCAATAACGACTGCCATAGAAGTTCATGGCAGCCGGGACCGACGGCTTAACGTGCTCTCCGAGGCACGGAGCAGGCGATAATTGTCAATCAATACGCACATAATTTCGAAAAGTCATATAAAGTCCGAAAGTCAGAGGTGCGCGACGTGGGTTCGAACCCGAGACCCTCTGAATTGCAGTCTATTGGTCTCACCACTGAGCTATCGCTGCTCAGTACGTATTAACTACTCGACCGATCATCATAGAATATATACTTTAATTTTAATTTTTATACATCTAAGGTGGCAAACAAGCATACGGCCAACCTGATGGTAAGTGGTCACCGTAGCCTATGGACGCCTGTAGCACCAGAGGCATCACTTGCGCGTTGCCGACCCTTTAGAAAAGGGACGATCTCTCACCGAACGAAACACAACAGTAGGAATACTGGTATTTCACGTCGATATTCTGTGAGAAGGTAGTCCTTGCCCGGTCGAGCCATTCATGCTGAAATCAGCGAGGCTCTACTACCCACTTCAATTTTTCACTTTGACTTTTTTTTACAGAGTACTAGCATTTTGGGTTTCAAATTACTAGTATTTTTGTTAACGCCTCCAGCTAAGCTAGTATGCTTGTATTAGGAGTGGGTTCAAGTCGGTAGTGCAATGGGTGGGGTTCGAACCCGCGATTTCAAGTCCAATATCTTCGCTATATCGCTATATATCGCTATATCGCTTTAATCAGATACTTTTATCCCACCAAAACCAACAATCAGAAGTCTGCAATACAAAATGCCATACCCTTCTTTCGTCAGTAGTTGGTTCATCAATATACAGACAGCCTCTTCTCTTCGGCTGCAGCTCCTTCACTCCTCGGCCGCAGCGAGTCTCCATGATGCTCAGTTCCGTGTTCCTGGTGAGACCCATGTACACCCCTGATGGAGCGATGGTCAGGTCCATCACATCATACGGAGAATGGATGTAATACTGCAGAACAAAATAGATAATTAAGTTCTGTCAAACTGAATTTCAGTCACGGCAGCCAATCTGCTGCACGATGATGCATGACTAGCATGATGTTAGATGACGTAGTGGCTTAAGCGGTCGTCTCGCCGATGGCGTTGCGTCCAATGTTGTATGTTCGAATCCCAGACAGGACAATAATTTGTGTGATCCATAAATGATTTTCCAAGTCTGAGTGTTATTTGAGTCCATTGTTTGAATGTTTGTAAAATCCACTGCGACACAGAAATTATGAACCTCCAGACCGAATTTCCGTGTCAGCGGCCATCTAAACAGAGACTGGTCAAGGGCGCAGGCGATATTATAGTGCACAAGTGTGTACACACCACAAGCGCACTCTCTATTCTCTAACTGCCATAATTCGATGGGACGTGAGCGTATCCTACAATCTCTTGTTGGTTGTTAACTTATAGCATAAGTCCACGCAGCATGTCAAATCATGTGATTTCATATCATTGTGGCATTGCTTGGGCCTAGTAATTACTCCTGTAGTGACCTACAACTAACTGTTCATCGCACGTCCGGCCGCCGTCAGAGCACGCCGCGCACTGAGGCATGCAAACGGAGCCCGCAGTATTTATGGAGCGCGCCCGCGGCGTCCTGCGCCTGCGCAGGCCGTATGTATCGAGGACCAACAACATCCTTGAGTGTTACCATTCGCCACTGACTGTTAATCATCAGGGATTCTTCTCGTAGACCCGTACGGGGTCTCGGGGTAACCAGACCAGGCCATGGGCCTGTCTTGGTGGTGGTCGTCGCCACCTGCTAATACAGGCGGGTCACTGGGGTGGGCCCGTGTGGGCCCGTTGGTCAGTCCAGGTCGTCAGAGCCGGTGGGTAGCGCAGCTAGCGAGGTCCAGCCCGCACGGGTGAGTCCCCGCAGGCGACCAGCGTGCCAGCAGCGCTCGGGTCGTGTCCGATGGGTCCCTCCTGCGCTTGGCGAGATCGAGCTCCTCGGGAAGGGTTTCCCGGGGAGCGCCCGTCAGCCAGCGTCTGGGGGAGCGTTGATATTGGTCCAGTGGTGTTTGCCACGGAGACGAGTCCTCGCGGCAAGGCCATCCTGTCCGGCGGTCGCCGATGGTAAGGCGCAAGCTCCCGCAGATGGCGGGCGTGCGATCCGTCAGCGCGCACGAACAGGTTGGTGCTCAGGCGTCTCACGAAGTCGTCCGAGCTCTCCATACACAGGTCCCTGGACATCGTCCTGTTCCGCACGAAGCGAGGGGCGTCGGCGATGGTGCGGAGCGCGAGCGACTGCTGCGCACGCAACCGACGGCGGTTCGTCTCAGAGGTGAGCGCGAACCAGGCCGGGGCAGCGTACGTGAGTCGGCTGCGGATGTACGCCTTGTACACGCCGAGATTTGCGCGAAACCACTTTACCACAGCTAGTAAGTTGATAATACAGATAATATAGCTCTCTTAAATTGCCTTTGTCTCTATCACGTGTGGAATAAACTCGTAGCTGGTTAAATATGGGTTTAAAACACCACTTCCTCCTCCAGGGGAACCTTAGCGTCAGACTATGTATGTAGATACTTACATCAGCAACAGATGTGACATCGATCAGGATATAACAGCTCAATGATGAAAACTTGCAAGACATTGGGGCAGCTGTTGTCTGGTTTGGCTTCGGCTTTCTGTAACAAATTAGCTATAGTAAGACAATCGAGTCAATATAATATATATATACATACATACATACATAGATTCACGCCTGTTTCCCAGAGGGGTAGGCAGAGACTACGGATTTCCATTTGCTACGATCCTGACACACTTCTCTGGCTTCATTCACTTTCATCACATTCCTCATACACGCCCGTCGGTTCAAGGTGCTCTTAAGCTGGCCTTTGTTCAGAACGCCTCCGATCTGATCAAGAAACGTTCGCCTAGGTCTTCCTCTTGCGACTGTTCCATTCACACTAGCCTTATAAACTTTCTTAGTCAGTCTATATATATATAGATAATTAAGTTCTTTCAGACTGAATTCAGTCACGGCAGGTAATCTGCTTTACGATGATGCATGACTGGCATGATGCTGGATGTTTAAGTAGTCGCCTCGCCGATGGCGTTGCGTCCAATGTTGTGGGTTCGAATCGGACAATAATTTGTCTAATCCACAAATGGTTGTTCCGAGTCTGGATGTTCTTTGAGTCCGTTGCTTGAGTTGGAAAGTGATACAGAATACAGGAATTCTACCTAGAGCGGGAGTAGGCAATATAAAAGAAATAAATTTGTAACCTTTAGGGTTTACTTTAAGAGAAATGTAGATATAATTAGAAAGTACAATGAGAGAAGGTATAACAAATACACTTTTAATGTATTAAGATTACAAATAAAAGAGACAATCTTTACTTATATAACTATAGTCAGGGCGTGGTTCGCTAAAGACTTGCTTCGTGGTCCTTGTACAATCAGGACACTTAGCTGAAGGTGTGAAGCCGGGCCGCAAGGAGACGCGACTGACGCCGTCCGTTCCTTATATAGTCTCGCACCACCGGTCGCGAGAGGTGGCTAGTGACGTGCGGACGCGATTATCGTCACAAATTTTAATCGATATGCATGTCATGATGGTGCAAATATAAAAATCATTTTCATTTCATTTCATATATAAATAAAAATAAATTGTACGTAACTAAGGAGCAAGTCCTTCAGCTTTGATTTGAATATACCTTTGCTACACTTCGGATATTTTCTTTATAATTCTGTTTGTCAAAGCACTTTAATAATAGATTGTAAAGGATATAGGTATTTAATGTATGACTGATAAGATAAGAATTAATAATAAAAACAAGTATCAATTTTAATATTGTCTTCTATTTACGCGAATATTATTAATTGAAATTAAACTGCTATATACGGATTTTATCGCGTTGTTTATTTGACACTTTATTACAAAATTTTGAAAATTGTTACGCTACTTCTACTATTAAACTTTACTAATTTTTAAGCTAATTAAATTATTATTAAAATTTTAGATTTAATTTATTTTTACACTTTCCCCGACGTTTCGGTTGCTTTTCAGCAGCCATGGTCAAGGAGAGAGTATCAATTTTATTAAGAAACACGACACCTTAAACTTGTCCCTTTAAATATAAACAATATAATGTTACTCTATTGTTTTAATAATGTAATATGAATAATATTCTATTTGTAACTAGGCTCTAAGTATAAACAATGTAACCTGAATATTTTAGATAATAACACTCATTTCATCCCTATATAAATATGAGGTTTTTCGTAATAAAGTTAGTTAGAATTAATATACCAAACACTCTTCTTCTCTCTTAGCCTTTATTATTCCCAAGTCACTTGGGGTCGGCTTTTCTGGTCTAACCGGATTTGACTGGATATCAGTTTTTACACGGAGCGGCTGCCACCTGACCTCCGCAACCCGAAGGCTAACGATATCCTAAGGCTAGACCAGTGTCAGGATATTAGAGGGTACTGACTTTCCCAATAACGACTGCCGTAGATGTTCATGACAGCCGGGACCGACGGCTTAACGTGCTCTCCGAGGCACGGAGCAGCCGATAATTGTTAATCAATACGCACATAATTTCGAAAAGTCATATAACTTCCGAAAGTCAGAGGTGCGCGACGTGGGTTCGAACCCGAGACCCTCTGCATTGCAGTCTGTTGGTCTCCCCACTGAGCTATCGCTGCTACCATAGTGTTTGGTAATATACCAAACACTATGGTTGTTTAATTTATATCCCGCGCTCCCAACATCGCAAGATATTATATTACGTTATAACAGTTACAGTAAAAAGAAATTAAAATGTATGCTGTGTAATGTTCATTTAAAGGTGATTTACGGATACTAAAATAATAATTTGAATGAAGAGGCCTCTGAACACCTAGGTGGTTACTTTCCCAGATGATCATTAGACACTATAGTGTAGCTATGATTACCCAGGTTACTAAAGTGGCATAGACCGTCTATACAAACAACTTTGTCTAATGTGTGGCCAAAAGATATGACATAAATTATGTATTTTTACTCTGGTAATAAAAGTATTTTTTATAGTTTTTATAGTAGTCGAGCCTCGCTGATTTCAGCATGAATGGGTCGGCTCGACCGGGGAAGGACTACTCTCTCACAGAATATCGACGTGAAATACCAGTATTCCAACTGTTGTGTTTCGTTCGGTGAGTGAGAGTGAGAGGCCCAATCACCCCCTATTCCCCTTCCTGCTCCTTCTCCTTCCCACTTCCTTTCCTAAAGGGTCGGCAACGCGCAAGTGATGCCTCTGGTGTTGCAGGCGTCCATAGGCTACGGTGACCACTTACCATCACGTAAGTAGGTACCAGTAGGTAGGTATGCTTGCTTGCCACCTTAGCTGTATAAAAAAATGTATTTAAATTTTTATTCATAAAAAGGGACCCAATGAACACCTACCGCGGTACTGTTCATGGATCACACACATTTTTGGTCCATGTGGGGATCAAACCCACAACTCTCGTCTGAGCAGCAATGACGAAGCTAATCCTTAAATCACTACTTTATCCGTACAGTCAAAGTACTTACATTATGGCCACATCATCCAATGCTAAAGAGTTTGTAACGTAGCAAGCTCCAGCCTCAGTCATGATTGGCCACCATTTAAAGTTGCCACCTTCCGAAGACATTGTTTTTATCACCGCTGGCGGCATCACCTGTGAAAAACAATGATAATAATGTCCTCCAAACTAAATTTCGGTCACAGCGGCCAATCTTAACGAAGACTGGCCATCTGAGCAGGAGATATTATAGTGTTATGTGTGATTATTCTCAATGTTCCCACATTCTCGTGATCCGATTGGACGGTCATCCGACACAACCGGAGGGAGATCAGGCGCAGGACACAACACATTGGGTAATTTATTATAAATAGTTTATTCTATTAATTTAATTTTAAAAGATCTGCTCATAACTACGAAATATATTATTTTAACAACGATATAAAGTAAAATTTGTAGAACATAGCGGACATTGTTTTGATAAACTTGTATTTTACTCACGTCCACAGCAATCTGGAACATGTCTACTTGCGTATCAATATCCTGGAACTCTTCAAACTTTTCTAGATGAAAGAGGTCTGAGCTCACAACTGCGTTGACGAACCTGGTCACGACAACACTTTATTTCAACATTGAGTTAATAAGTACTAGATACTAGTGGAAAGAAAATAAGCATCGACAGCCTAGTTTACCGTTAGACTGATACGCAGAGGTCTCGAGTTCGATCCCAAGGCGCACATCTCTGACCTTTCGAAGTTATGTACGTATTAAATAGTTAATTATCGCTGGCTTTAACGGTGAAAGAAAACATCGTGAGGAAACCTGTAGGTCTGAGAGTCCATAATGTTCTCGAATATTATGTGAAGTCTACCAACCCGCACTGCCAGCATGGTGGATTATGGCCTAACCCTTCTCACGCTGCGAAAAGCAGTGGGACAGTTTATATATAGGGCTGATATTATTATTATTACTAGAGGAGACATCGCAACTAAATTATTTGGTTTGTTTACTACAGAGGTTCCAAGACTTTTTTCTCATAGACCACTTTAAAAATTTAGCAGGTTCCGGTGGACCCCCTGCAGCTACATTTCTACTATATACCATGGCATTCGGCTTTATATATTAAAAAATTTGATCAAATCTCTGCGAACTGACCTTAGTTTTTTTTTGTTGGTTTTTTTTATATTTGGTACTGAAGCTACCTCGTTAGGCGGGCTGGCCGTTTTTTTCTCTAGAAATTCTCCACTCAAAATAGGTTCGAGCCCACTGATACTGAATATGGAAAATGCAAGTTTTTACAAGTAACAGTCGCTGAGCTTCCTTATATTATCCCTATAGAAATAAAATAAATTTTCGTGGGAGAAAATAAAAGCGGGGAGCTTACGAATTGTGGACCATAATTTTTTTGTCACGCCAGCGTAGAGCCCTGTCTAGTTTCCCGTGGACCCCTGGAGATCCACCTGGACCACTTTGAGAACTAATGGTTTACTAGAACGGCACGGTTGAGTAGAACAGCAGATACACTTCTGCCTATCTCTTCGGGGAAGCGTGACTCTATGTACACGGTATCTAATCTCTATAGTCACGGCGGCCAATCTTAACGGAGACTGGACATCTGCGCATGAGATATTATAGTGCACAAGTGTGTGCTAAAACACAAGTGCGCTCTCTGCTCCCTAACTCTCATGATCCGATGGGACGTCACCGACACGACCGGAGAGAGATAAGGTGTAGGACCAACGTCCTTATGTGCTTGCCGAGGCATGCTCTAACACTGCAAACTTCCTAACTCCGAGCTCGTATTGAGATTTATTAACAGAAAAATCCAATAACTTTTCTTGGCCCGACCCGGGATTTGAACCCGAGATCTCATGCACAGCAGTCGCATTCAATACTGCTGTTTATTATGTCTTTGTTTCACTAAATGAAACAAAAGTTTATAAAAGTACTTCCTATAAATATATGAGAACAAAAAATTTTTTTGCTTTCTTCTAATCGATTTCCGTTAGATGGCGTGCATTACCGGCTTATGCCATTTTAGTTTTGACATTTGATTTGATCTGCAGAGCCTGTGGTGAACGGGACGAGTCCATATTACACCTACTGTGTGAATGTGACGCGTTGGCTGGACTAAGGATGGGTCTGATGGGGTTGGCATATCCGAACCCTGAAGACTTCAGGCTTCTCCCTCTGAAGTGTACGCTGCGATTGATGCAGTACATTCATAGGGAGATAGCTAAGGAATAGATCTTGGGGCCGACAAGTATCGCCGGTCTACACTGACTGGCCCCCGTAACAAGATAAGATAAGATAAGATTAGTTTGGAGATGGGTATACATTTTTGCAGCTTATTGTACTTGAATTACTTACCTAGTATAATAGGCATATTGTTCATCGTGCACATCGAAACCCCAGTGCTTTTTTATGACGGCTGGCAACTTGTTCATGTCCATACGGTTCTAGAAAATAAATACATACTGTAGCGCGCGGTAGACGGTTAAGACTACGCCGAGCGTAAGACGCGGTTGGACTGAATGACAGAGCTCGAAATTCAAATCAGCGCGCGGCCGCCATAGTAAAATAATTTTATGAAGGATTTGAAGTGCTTTTTTAATAAATATGTATCTTTACTGTCAACCAATAACTTAAATATTTGGAACGGACAAATTGTAATATAACTATTAATGTTTCGTTTAAGCTGTAAAGTAGGATAGATTACTACTGTTATAATCTAAAAATCACGTAACACGAGCTTACGTTTTTGCATTTCTCGTGCAAATTTACATAATTTTGTAGGCGAAAATATTAATTAGTTTTTAGTTTTTTACATGCAGTAATTATAAACACATTCATTGTTAAGGTAAATGAAAATTAAATTTGTATTAAACAAAAAGTGTTGATTTTATTCACTTAACTGTGACCGACTGTTTTGGCACATTTCGCTCGGCGCAGTCTTAAGACGTGAAAGCGTAACAAAGAAACTCACATCCCATCTATAATATTAGATATACTCCATTTGGTTAGGTACTTAACTAAAGGTAAACAATCTTGATGTGACTTTTTATCTAAAAACTCAGTTTAAAAATAAATTGCTGCTAAAGATCAATGTAAATACAACAATAACGATTACTAAATCAGTTGAACCGTTAGTTTAAGCAGTAGTTTATTTGTTTAATATGTGTTTGTGTAAAAATTCACATCATAATTTTTTACCTTTAGTTAAGTACATAACCAAATGGAGTATAGGTTACTTATCGTAACATATAAAGTACAATCCTGTAACGATTATTAAATTCTTCCAGCAAAGTCGTATCGCGTTAATTTTATCAACTTAACTGTGACCGCCTGTTTTGGCATATTTCGCTCGGCGCAGTCTTAAAGTGCGACAATGTGCGCGGCCGCACGGTTGAGTCGGACCCGTTGGCGCGCCTCCCGCGTCCCTCACCAGTCAGCGCTCGGGAATCGCGCAATTACGCTGCCACGAGATGTGCGTGATTATTTGTTCCGTCTCGGCTCTTTCGAGACTTGTTTTCTTGTGCAATTATGATAATTGATAACTGTAACCTGTGTTGTGCTGTTAACGACAAAATAAACGTGTTACAGATGCGTATGTCTGTAGCAACGATAGCTCAGTAGGGAGACCAATAGACTGCAATGCAGAGGGTCTCGGGTTCGAACCCACGTCGCGCACCTCTGACTTTCGGAAGTTATATGACTTTTCGAAATTATGTGCGTATTGATTGACAATTATCGCTTGCTCCGTGCCTCGGAGAGCACGTTAAGCCGTTGGTCCCGGCTGCCATGAACATCTATGGCGGTCGTTATTAGGAAAGTCAGTACCCTCTAATATTCTGACACTGGTCTAGCCTTAGGGTATCGTTAGCCTTCGGGTTGCGGGCGGAGGTCAGGTGGCAGCCGCTCCGTGTAAAAACTGATATCCAGTCAAATCCGGTTAGACCAGAAAAGCCGACCCCAAGTGACTTGGGAATAATAAAGGCTAAGAGAGAAGAAGATGCCTATGTCTGTATGACTTTCATTTTTCATTCATTTCAAAGACTAAATTTCTGACCACGCCCTGTTATAATACAAAGTTAGTGGTTACTTATACTATCTTAATCCTAACTAATATTATAAATGTGAACGTGAGTTTGTTTGTTTGTTACGCTTTAACGACTTTACTGCTTGACCGATCACCATGAAATAATGACCAAGTGAGGGAAGGGTCTCGGGTTCGAACCCACGTCGCGCACCTCTGACTTTCGGAAGTTATATGACTTTTCGAAATTATGTGCGTATTGATTGATAATTATCGCCAGCTCCGTACCTCGGAAAGCACGTTAAGCCGTCGGTCCCGGCTGCCATGAACATCTATGGCAGTCATTATTGGGAGAGTGTCGACACAAAAGATCCCACTGAGTCGAAGTGTCGCCAGTCTGCACTGACTGGCCCCCACATAAGATACAAGATAAGACCAAGTGAGGGTAGCTGCCGAATCCCGCATTTCACGAAGTCGCCGCCGCTGAGCTCGCACCAGTTAACCCGTGACCACGATCGAAACATCGTGTAATCAATATGTATTTATTACCTTTTAAATACTTAATCGCGAGTAAGACTTGTTATCTATTAATATATTAAGTACTAGATGTGCCCGCAGTTCTTCTTCATCTTTTCGAGTCAATGCTTTTGTCCCCTTTTGCGGTCAAATGGTCTTGGCCCAGAAAGTGGCGACCGCTATGGCGGCAGCAATGGCGATGCTGAGGTCGGCTCTTGTGCAGGATGTAGGACATGCTGGACAGGTCAGTAGGTGCATCATTGTTTGACGGGGTACACCACAGTCGCAGTGAGTTTGGGACTGAACCAGTATTCCCCATCTACATAAATTATGTTTGCACCGTCCCACTTGCGCTCGCAATCTATTTAAACACTTCCACACTGGCCAGGATTGGTCGTTTCCCAGTGGGAGAGTTTCTTCGGGGTCCAGGAGGTCAGGCGGTGGTGGATGCCTGGATTTCCAAAGCTCTATCCTTTTTTTCGATGGGTCGGCCTGTAGAGGCTGCGTACACCAAAGAAAGCTCTTGCGGCTCCTGAGTCGGGCCTCAGCCGTCCTGTTGTCGTGTAGGGGATGCCGCTCGCAGTTTTATCCGCGTTTTGATTACTGCGCCGCTCCCGTGGGTCGTAGCGTGATGTTATATCTATACTAATATTATAAACCTGAAGAGTTTGTTTGTTTGAACGCGCTAATCTCAGAAACTATTGGTCCGAATTTAAAAATTCTTTTAGTGTTGGATAGCCCATTTATCCAGGAAGATTATAGGCTATATAACATCACGCTACAAGCAATAGGAGCGGAGCAGCAATGAAAAATGTAGCAAAAATGGGAAAAAATCTCTTATGTGAAGGAGATGAAGTTGCGCGGGTAAGTCAGTAGCCTTTAATTCTCGATATATAGGCTATACAACACTAAAAGAATTTTTGAAGTAGTTGCATCGCCACTGCCGCCCCACCGTGTGTTGTGGGTTCGATCACCACATGAATCAATCAATCAGTTTATTTGTGAAACATAGGTGTATACATAGGTGTTTACATAAATAGGGCATGCGCTATGTTTTGTCATAATTAAGACATACAAATTTATAAGGGACCCATTAGGAGACATTACATAATGTCATTAAAACAAAAAAAAAAAAAAAAAAGGAGACAAAACTTTGTGTGATCTACAAATGGTTGTTCCGAGTCTGGGTGTTCTTTGTGTCCGTTGTTTGAATGTTTGTAAAGTCACACGCGACCCAGGAATTATTTCTAGTTCGGGAGCTGTCATTATTATTTTCGACATTTTTATTATGATTGCACTTTAGTTCAGTGTAAACCTTTTTGATATCATATACCACTATGGGTGTTAGAGCAGCGATAGCTCAGTGGGGAGACCAACAGACTGCAATGCAGAGGGTCTCGAGTTCGAACCCCCGTCGCGCACCTCTGACTTTCGGAAGTTATATGCGTATTGTATGACAATTATCGCCTGCTCCGTGCCTTGGAGAGCACGTTAAGCCGTCGGTCCCGGCTGCCATGAACATCTATGGCAGTCGTTATTGGGAGAGTGTCGACACAAAAGCTCCCACTGGGTCGAAGTGTCGCCGGTCTGCACTGACTGGCCTCCACATAAGATACATACATTGTATATAAAAAAAGATAAAATCAGGCTTCTGATCACGAGAAAATTCTTTAACGAATCCATACCACGTAACAGCAGGTGACTGCTGGCAGATTGAACCTCCAGGATCGGAAGTCCTTCTCCAAGGACACGACAGTCGGGCTCTCGTTGTAACGCTGCAGCTGACCCAGGGACACATTTAGGGCTCCCAAGATGGCCACGCCACATGCAGCGATCCATAGCAGCCTGGGAAAATCAACAATTTTATATAATATTGTCTTTTATTTACGCGAATATTATTCATTGAAATTAAACTACTATATACGGATTTTTTTGCGTTGTTTATTTGATACTTTATTACAAAATTTTGAAAACTGTTACACTATACTACTATTAAACTTTACTAACTTTTAAGCTAATTAAATTATTATTAAAACTATTAAAACTATTTAGATTTAATTTAATTTTACACTTTCCCCGACGTTTCGGTTGCTTTTCAGCAGCCATGGTCACGGGGAGACTAAGATGGCAGTTGTCTCAATGTTCCAGTGTAGTTATTTCAAAGTACCCGAACATAATTTAATCATTGGTGTTTCTATTTACGCAGAATGAGCTCAAAGTATCATGAAGTCTAGCTGTGGTTTGCTTCTTCTTGGACAATTTTATCGCAAAAGTTTAAAAAACAACGCATTAGGAATAATTCGTGTCGCGGGAGACTTTACAAACATTCAAACTACGGACACAAAGAACACTCAGACTCGGAACAACTACTTGTGGATCACACAAATTCTTGTTCCGTGTAGGGATCGAACCCACAACACATAGCGTGGTGGCAGTGGCGCAGCGACCACTTAAACCGCTACGCCATTCGTGAAACAAATTGAAGCATTTATGTCTAGTGGCATAATATTACGTTTATAGGCCAATCGATAATGCCGAGTAAATATAGGTTATGTAAATTTTCTATCCGTCAGCAACAGTGCTTTTTAGAGTTCGAAAAATCTCTTATACAACAGCTTTGTCCGTCCGTCCGTCCGTCTGTCTGTTATACAACTTTCAACTCAAGAATCGTAGAGCTAGAGACTCGCGGTCAACGCCATTCGACTCAGCATAGTCGATATACCCCGAAATGAGTATGACCTTTGACCTCTGACCTTAAGTTCATGTGGTATCACGTGACCTTTGCATATTACTTGAGCCATTTTTTCCGAACTCTAAGATTTACAGCAATTTATTGACGTTACTCACTTGTTTTTTTGTATGGTAGGTACCCTATGTTCATTTCTATACCCCTGACAACGTGTATGCAAAATTTCATGCTGATCGGTCGAGTAGTTAAGACTGCGCCGAGCGAAATGTGCCAAAACAGGCGGTCACAGTTAAGTGAATAAAATCAACACTTTTTGTTTAATACAAATATAAAATATACATTTACCATAACAATGAATGTGTTTACAATTACTCCGTGTAAAAAAATATAATAATTAATATTTTCGCAAACAAAATTACGTAAATTTGCACGAAAAATGCAAAAACGTAAGCTCGCGTTACGTGATTTTTAGATTGTAACAGTGGAAATCTATCCTTTTTTACAGCTTAAACGAAACATAAATAGTTATATTACAATTTGTCCGTCCCAAATATTTAAGTTATTGGTTGATAATAAAGATACATATTTATCAAAAATGCACTTCAAATCCTCCATACAATTTTACTATGGCGGCCGCGCGCTGATTTGAATATCGAACTCTGTCATTCAGTCCAACCGCCTCTTACGCTCGGCGCAGTCTTAAGGCGCGAAAGCGTAACAAACAAACAAACTCACATTCGCGTTTATAATATTATAAGCTGGGATAAGAATAGTTACGATATAGCCCATATGTCTTGTCTTGTCTTGCAGACCAATTTTTGTCATGGCGGCTAATCTTAACGGAGACTGGCTGTCTGCGCAGGAGATATTATAGTGCACGAGTGTGCGCGCAAACATAAGTGCACTCTCTGTTCCCTCACTCTCATGATCCGATAGGACGATAATCCGACACAACTGCAGAGAAATCAGGCACAGGACCAACGGGTGCACGTGCTTTCTGAGGCACGGGGGTGTCTAACACCGTCAACTACCTAACTCCGGGCTGCTATTGAGATTTCTTAACTGAAAAACCCAATAACTTTTTGTTCGATCCGGGATACGAACCCGTGACCTCATGCACAGCAGTCACATTCACTGCCGCTGCGCTACGGAGATAATATTAAGTGGAACTTACCGTTCTATCCAATGTCTTCTTGGCGCAGCGATATGATTAAACCCGTGAATACTAGTGTCATTGCAAAAGTCCTTTACGCACTGCACTATCGGCATCACTAGTGCTGTACCCCAGCGCTTGAATATCGATGGTTTCTGCGGCTGCTTTCGGTACGCCGGGTAGTTATAATCGTATGTATACATTGCCCTTTATAATAACTGCTTTTTAGAAAAAGAAATGATTTAGATTGAAATTAAACTGCTATATACGGATTTTATCGCGTTGTTTATTTGACACTTTATTACAAAAATTTTAAAATTGTTAAACTACTACTACTATTAAACTTTACTAATTTTTAATAATAATTTAATAAGCTTAAAAATTAAAGTAAAGTAAAGTTTAATCTACTATTAAACTTTACAATTTTTTTTTTTAATTTTTACTAGTGTAACAATTTTCTAAATTTTGTAATAAAGTGTCAAATAAACAACGCGATAAAATCCGTATATAGCAGTTTAATTTCAATTAATAATATTCGCGTAAATAGAAGACAATATTATGTAAATGATTTAGAGTTACATTTTTTCGCTTGCTAACAAATGTAACAACAATACAAAGGCACAATTATATACAAGCACATGAGGTTTTAGACAAAAAACTAAAAACTGCACCCAATTACAAGCAAACACTTCTTCTCTCTAACCTTTATTATACCCAAGTCACTTGAGGTCGGCTTTTTCTGGTCTAACCGGATTTGACTGATATCAGTTTTTACACGGAGCGGCTGCCACCTGACCTCCGCAACCCGAAGGCTAACGATACCCTAAGGCTAGACCAGTGTCAGGATATTATAGGGCACTGACTTCCCAATAACGACTGCCATAGGACCGACGGCTTAACGTGCTCTCAGAAGGCACGGAGCAGGCGATAATTGTCAATCAATACGCACATAATTTCGAAAAGTCATATAACTTCCAAAAGTCAGGTTAAGACCTGACGACCATATACCCGATAAATGTAGTTTTATTTTTTCGTAGTACTTTGCCTGGACGTCGCAACTAACCTGATTGTTGCTTCAGTAGTTAACTCACTAACCTATATATTTTGACGTTCAAGCTTAAATTATTTAAGGCAGGAATGTCTAAATACTGTTGATGTATGATGTAGTGTAAGGATGTATAATTTTTTCTGTCAATAAATAAATATTATTATTATTGGCTCAACCCTTTGCCTGAATCTAGCAACTTACCTAAATGTAGCTTCAGTAACTTAATAAACTCACTAATTTTGATGTTCATAAGTATTACTTTGTGACCTAAATGAACAAATGATTTTTGAATTTGATATTGACTTCACTGTCGACAAAAGTAACTAACAGAATACTGTCACCATAACCTTGTGATTGTGAAGGCGTTATTTTACCCTAATACCAGGTATAAACGCCATGCATTATTGTATAATATTAATTGTTGTGGCGTGTTATTGGCATAGGTAGAGGATGTTCCAGCGTTAATATGTAGATGTTTAAAGGCAGATATATCCAACGCCAGTCCTGGGATACAGTGAGCGGAGCGGTCGGCCTAAGTGCCAGAGGGCAAGAGACACCAAAAAGACAAATGTGAAAAGCAATTATAATAATATCAGCCCTGTATTAAACTGTCCCACTGCTGGGCACGTGCCTTTTCTCACTGTGAGAAGGGTTAGACCATAGTCCACCACGCTGGCCCAGTGCGGGTTGGCAGACTTCATATATTTTCGAGAACATACCAAAATTACAAATTTGGTAAAGAAAATTTTTTTTTTTATTTATTGCTCTTGGGGATACAATCAGATGTTATATAACACAAAGACAGCAAGATACAAATAAAACATTATCCAGTAGAGATTCCACACATTGCTTTTACATTCTGCGACGGATATTAACACATTCACGGACACAAAACCACTCTCAATAATTTGTGATATGGCACACAAATTTGCCATACAAAGGGACATCACGTCTGGGGACGTATTGCCACACTACACGGTTTTAAAAGTATGTGTTGCGGCAGTAACGGTCAGAGATGTAACCACCTGTAGGCGGACATTCATTCCAAGTGCATTCTAAGCCGTGTGTTACGGCAGGAGTGTTTGCTGTGCCTCTAGCGGTCTGTATTTTAGCCTAAAACGGCACAGAGTCACATCCTTCCTATAAATGCTATGGGAAATAGTCGGCCGTGGACGGAGTTTTACTTTTAGTGCATTTTAAATCGCCGCCTACAGCCGTAGTGCCATATTATGAGGGTCATAATTCACGTCTCTCGACGTACTGTCCGGGAATGTGTTAAAATACTATTAAGAGGCTATAGAACAAAACAGGATCAGTAACAATTTGGAAAACAATATAATATATGTATAATATGATATGCATTATTAACTATTGTGACGGATTATTGGCAAGCGATCTTTTAAATTTAGCCAGAGATATATATGCAATATATCTATGTCATCATTGCTGCCACTGATTTCAAAATTTAGGTTGTTATCAACGCGACAAGATCTTTAGATAATTGGTCTTAGCAACGGGAATATGAAAGACAGACTTCTTTCTTGCACTAAATCTTGGACATCTAAATCTTACTTCACTCAAAAGATAAGTAATTATTATTTACTAAATTTTGCTCACGAACTCGCTCGTGTAAATGTAGGTCATGGTAATTTTCATTTCCTCTTTTTTCTGGATGAAATGTACCCTATGTCCTTTTCTGTATCGCTGACAACTACTATGTCCAATTTTATTCTGGTCTGTCGAGTAGTTAAGGCGCGGAAGTGTTACAAACAAACAAACTCTCATTCGCATTTATAATTTTATGTTAGGATATTTTAGAGTGATTCTTGTCTTTCTTCGAGAGTTCTTCTTGATTGAGTGATATATAAAACTGCGCCGAGCGTAAGATAGATAATGACAGAGCTCGTATGGCGCATATTTAATCGGCGCGCGGCCGTCATAGTAAAATTGTATGGAGGATTTGAAGTGCTTTTTTGATAAATATGTATCTTTATTGTCAACCAAAAACTTAAATATTTGGGACGGACAAATTGTAATTATGTTTCGTTTAAGCTGTAAAATAGGATAGATTTCTACTGTCATAATCTAAAAATCACGTAACACGTGCCTACGTTTTTACATTTTTCGTGCAAGTTTACTTAATTTGTAGGTGAAAATACTAATTATTTTAAGTTTTTTACACGCAGAAATTGTAAACACATTCATTGTTATGGCAAATGGATATTTTATATATGTATTAAACAAAAAGTGTTGATTTTATTCACTTAACTATGACCGCCTGTTTTGGCACATTTCGCTCGGCGCAGTCTTAAGAGAATTAGTTATATAAAGTTTCAAAGGCAGCCTTAATTCTCAATTATTTAATTGTACGAACGGTGCCGTACCCGCGTTTGGTTTTGAAATTCCACATGGCACACTGATGGGCTATAAAATATATTTCTATTAAGACAACTCCCACACTAGGTATGATGGGACTCAAAAATAATCAAACAACGACCGAGATTCGGAACAACTATTTGTGAATCTCACAAATTTATATCTCTTGTGGGGATCGAGCCCACAACACTCGTGGCTATGCTGTCACTTAAACCATTTCGCTATCAGTGCAGTCGTAAATTTCTGCCACTCCGTTTCTTTCGTAGAGATAATTTACGGGGAAGTAAAATCGAAAATACAGCCACAAGTATAAGCCAACTATTTATTTAGCAAAATAAAATGTTTATAACTGTAACATTCTGTATAAATTACCCATCAACTTTGGCACTAATAGTGTCATGCAATGGATAATGGTGGATAATATACAACATTTTATTAAACTGTGGTAACACATAGATACATATCAGCGATAGCGTAGTGGGTGACTGTTGGACTGCCACGCAGAGACTGCACGCACCACCGACTCTATCAGACTTCAAAAATGTGTGCGTATTAAATAGGTCATAGGCATTATAACTAAAAAGCTATTTCAGTTCATCTTATTGGACACTTATTTTTCTTTTGTCCCACAAATTAATAACAATGAAGATACAACGCGTTTAAATTTCGTGTTACGTCACTTGTAGGTAAAAAGTTTACAAAATGTGACGTCACATGCCTTCCATTCCCGAACTTTAATGCAAATTATAAAATAAATTATTAAATGTTTATTGTTTAGTAAAAACAAAAAAATGGAGTCCAATATTTTTTGCTATTCTAAAAGGTGGACTAATTGGGATCACTTTATTTTTAACCCTGCCATCATGCATTTTATGGGTGAGCGTTACCGCAGCAAAATGTAATAAAATGTTGTACTTTAGAGAGTTGAGAGTATAACAAATATTTAGTTTATCGAAGATTGAAGAGTAATTTGTTCACTAATAGCAAAATTTGTTCAAGTTGTAGTTGTAAAGTTATTCGAAAAGAACAGATTTTGCTGCAGTAATGTTTGAAACACTGCCCTGGCAAAACTATGTTTATAAAATCGTTTAATCTCTTTTCGGAATTTCTTTGTCGGCTTCGATGGCGTAGTGGTTAGTGTAACCGACTGCCACGCCTGAGGTCGCGGGTTCGATCCCCGCACAAGTCAAACATTTGTGTGCATGAACATGGATGTTTGTCTTGGTCTGGGTGTTTCTATGTATAATATGCATGTATTTACAAAAAAAAAGTATATATGTATGTTTATCCATTGTCTAGTACCCATAGTACAAGCTCTGCTTAGTTTGGACTAGATGGTGTTGTGTGTGTGTGATAGAATATTATATTATATTATATCTCTGGGAAAATTCAGTAATAATAAAGCTTTCTAACGGTGAAAGTATTTTTAAAATCGACTGAGTGGTATTGAGTTAAATCCTTGCAAACAATCAAACAAAAAACCAAATCTTTCTTCTTTATAATATTAGTATCTATAGACAATAGAGCAGCGATAGCTCAGTGGGGAGACCAACAGACAGCAATGCAGAGGGTCTCGGGTTCGAACCCACGTCGCGCACCTCTGACTTTCGGAAGTTATGTGACTTTTCGAAATTATGTGCGTATTAATTGACAATTATCGCCTGCTCCGTGCCTCCGAGAGCACGTTAAGCCGTCGGTACCGGCTGCCATGAACATCTATGGCAGTCGTTATTGGGAGAGTGTCGACACAAAAGATCCCACTGGGTCGAAGTGTCGCCGGTCTGTACTGACTGGCATAAGATACATACATACATCTATACACAATAAAAGAAAACGCTTAAAAGTTGTTCTTTATTCCAGTTTTTATAACAGTCCCCACAAAAAACCGCTTAACTTAAACTTCCCCAAGAAAACCGACTCAAATATCTTCTTCCCTGAATGCAACCCCGATGCCCCGACATTCACAATTAATGGCATTAAGTGATCAGCCTCACCAATTGGATGACAATCCAATGCGCCATTTTCTTCATCCCAAAATACAATTTTCTTCCGAGTCTCTTCATTTCCTAAGCAAACATCATTCAGGTAATTATCAAACTCTTTATTGACAACCGTGTTATCCGATTCAGGATCAGCATTTCTGAATTCCTTCATATTATGATATGACATTCCCGAACCGAAAATGGCGATACCATCCTTCCGAAATTCGTATAAAATTTTACCAATCTCATAATGTTGCAATCCATTTTGGTTTCTTAGTATAGATAATTGGATAATAGGAATGTTTGCTGCAGGATTGATAAGCATCATTGGTATAAAAACACCATGATCCCAACCTCTTTTGTCGTCTAACGTCGATTGGATGCCCGCGGTTTTGAATGCTTCGTGTATTCTTCGCGCCAAAATCGGGTCACCTAAAAAATAAAAAATAATTATTGACTGCATTGGCGTAGTGGTTTATGTGCTTGCCTCGCCACTGCTACTGAGCCGAGTGTTGTGGGTTCAATCCCCACAAGGGACAAAAAATTGTGTAATCCATAAATAGTTTATTCTGAGTCTGGGTGTTCTTTGTGCCCGTTGTTTACACCATATACAAATGCCTATTTAAAAAAATATATATATACTACGCTTTCACAATTTATAGGTATAACTTAGCTAAGGCACTTTCAAAAAGTCGTAAAATGCAATAAATTTGCGACACGACAAGAAAAATGGTTGTTTCATACAAAAAAATGTCGACATATTGACTGGCATCTTATCTTTTTGTAACAAAATGACACGTATAGAAATAAACCAGTATATAGCTATTACTGACAACTCTACTACACAGTTATGATATTGTCATACCATTCCATAATATTTATCGTATCATTGCTATGTACAAATACTGCCGTAACTTTTTAATTTTGCACAGATTTTAATTAGGTATAAATTGCCGATGACACTCCATTCAAGACACCTTGAAGGAAATAGCTTTTCTATTTACTGCACGGTTGGTGTAGTTTTTTAAGTGGTCACATTGTTTTGTAGGTTCGATACTCATACGGGACACAAATATTTGTGTGAGCTAAAAATGATTGTTCCGAATGTCCGTTGTTCGAATAATAATAATAATAATAATAATATTCTATCACATACACACAACACCATCTAGCCCAAACTAAACAGAGCTTGTATTATGGGTACTAGACAATGGATAAACATACATATATACTTTTTTTTTGTAAATACATACATATTATACATAGAAACACCCAGACCAAGACAAACATCCATGTTCACGCACACAAATGTTTGACTTGTGCGGGAATGTTTGTAAAGTCCCCAGCGATACAGGAAATAATTCTAGTGCGGGAATTGTCTTTAAATAAAAGAATAAAATAACCACTGGAAAAGAAAGAAATGAAAAAAGAACAATGGATATACAATAAACATCATAAATATTAAAAAGTATTATAAGAAATGAACAAAAAAATAATCTAGTTACCTGGAGCGTCATATTTGAACTTGTAACTTTCGGGCGGAAAATTATAATAGTCATAGACCAATTCATGACGGTCTCCCGATGATATAGTCACAATATCTTCTTCTCTATGCGCCGTCACAACCACGATCGCTTTCAATTTATCCAAATTCACATAATTCGATATATTTTTCAACGATTCCGCGATATCTATATTATATTCTTGACGTAAAACTGGGTACGGCCCGCCACCATGATTGAGAAAAACAGATGGCGCGAAATACGTATCATCTGCCATTATTCCAAAGATTGTAAATAAGTAAATAGTGATTGTTTTAAACATTGTCGTTGGATGTCACGATCTTTGTACAATAAACAGAATCATAATGATAAGAGTGGACTTTGTTTTCATTGTCATCGTAATATTATCGTATAATTATGTAAACATTCGAAACGAGACTAGCTTTTGTGATTGAACTCGCTTATATAATTATTGAATTACATAAGGAACGATCGCTTACGGGGAAGAGGAAACGTTTTTATACTTTGGAACTTCTACTTATATTATAAATGTAAGAATTTGGCGTAGTGGTTTAAATAGTTCCTCGTTGCTGCTCGTGCGCCGAGCGTTGTGGGTACGAATCCACAGAACAAAAATTTGTATGATCCACAAATTGCTGTTTAGAGTCTGTGTGTTCTTTGTGTCCGTTGTTTGAATATTTGCAGAGTCGCCGCGATACAGACATTATTACAGTGGCAATGGCTAGGCGATCACTTAAAACTCTACGCCATCTGTCAGTTAGAGGCCTTCAGGCTTCAATAATTCTGACACAAGGTTACTTCCAAACTAACCGATAAACAGACACACACACTGAACATACAAATCCAATTAAACATAATAATTAGGTACCTATCATTTATTAAAGATAACTTCTTGACCCAGTTTGCCATATTGCATACACATGATTTAAATGCAAGTCATTGTGGGCTCATATTAATTAATATATATGCCCGCGGCTTTGCTCGCGTATATGTAGTTTAGATTAGATTAGTACCAGTGCTTTTTTTCTGGATCTTCCATCCTATGTCTTCTTCTGTTCCACCGACAACGTGTATGCAAAATTTCATGCTGATCAGTAGAGTAATTAAGGCGTGAAATCGTAACAAACAAACTCACATTCACATTTATAATATTAGTTAGGACTCGATTTTGCTTGCGGCTTCGCTCGCGTAAGTGTAGGTTAGGTGAAAAACAGTACTTTTTCCTGAATGAAAGGTACCCTTTGGCCTTTTGCCACGTTGTCTGAGGAACACCTCAGACAACGTGTACGCAAAATTTCATGCTTATCAGTCGAGCAGTTGAGGTGTGAAATCGTAACAAACAAACTCACATTCGCATTTATAATATAATATTACTTTTGCCCGCGGCTTCGCTCACGTAAATGTAGTATAAGTTAGATTAGTACCAGTGCTTTTTTCTGGATATGAAGTACCTTATATCCTTTTCTGTTCCCCTAACAACGTGTATGCGAAATTTCATGCTGATCGCTCGAGTAGTTACGGCGTTAAAGCGTAACAAACAAACTCACATTCGCATTTTAAATATTAGTTAGGATGTTTAGTCTGTCAATAGTTTAGATATATGTATGAAATACATATATAGATTATCGCCCGAATCCGATTGGGGTAGGCAGAGGAGTATTATAAGAAAAGTTTGCCAGTTACGATGTTGGGTCCCAAGCCACCTATAGTCATTTACCGGGAAATTTGTCAGAGGTCAGATTGCCATTCAGAATTTCCTAACAAAAATCTAATAACACAAGACCTTTGTGAACAATGTAATTTGCTGTTATCAGTCTTCATATCTTGCTGTTTGACAAAATTTGAACTACACTCTGCTATAGGTACTCCGCAATAGTCTAAGTGTTATCTCGTGAATATGCCCGCAGAGTTTATTGGGTAGGGACAAAAATTGTGGGTCGTTGATGTAGGTTTAGTTCCAGCGAAGTCGTGTCGGGGCGTCGCCCAGGATTCGTCACCCGCAGACCTTCTGTCTGTATTGGGCGCTGCTGGGTAAGTAGCTGATGCAGTTTAAGTTCCAGCTACCCACCCATCATACAAAGCAGCACGTTGGCAGACCGTGGGGTTTTAGGCGGTAGGCCCGAAGTTTCGAGAGAGCCTGACATAACCCTCTAGCTTCCCCTTGTGGCGAGAGGGTATGCATAAGAAACACTTCCCCATGACAAAAAAAAAATAAAAAATCTTTAGTACCAGCTACCCACCCACCATACAAAGCAGCGAGTTGGCACACTAGTCGTTTTAGGCGGTAGGCAGTCTCGGGAGAGCCCGACATAACCCTCTGGCCTCCTCTTGTGGCGAGGGGTATGCATCAGAAACATTTCTTTACGTAAAAGAAGGGATGAAAATTGTGTTAACCACAATTTTTTTTCTGTGCCTGTAGTTGTTCAAGTAACTACCTAATCGATGTTCTGTGTCCGTTGTTAGAATGTTTGTAAAGTTCCTTTCGATATAGTCTTCTACGGGTTTTTGTGTCTGATATTTTGATTTAGCATATGTTTTGATTACATTGATGACGTTTAGACGTTTTCAGAAAATGTATTTTAAGACACGAATCGATGTATCGTATTCGTGAAAATAGAAATTCTTTGATGATTTTATCCAAATTTAGATTATTATGAGACTTTGGAAATATAATATCAAGTAAAGCTTTTTATAATTCTATATTATTCATAGTCTTGCTACATTATAAATCTGATGAAATCAAGGTTTGAAACCTAGTTTTAGAACCTCTGCTGTCCGTCACCTGTTTCACGCAAACACCCATAGTTATCAGGGTGACAATGTGGCGATTTCACCATGGGTTTCTGTACTGTGACGCGTTTCACCACGCCCGTCACCGGGCAATGGCCCACTGTCAAACCAACTCGATCTTGATTGATTTTTTTATCGACTTTTTTAGCATCTAAGTGTCAATTGAAATGGATTCTCAAGTTTTTGGGTATTAAACTACATGCGGGTAGTGACAGATTAAAACAAAAAAAAATCACTCTTATTTTTTATAAATTTTACTTACACAAATAACCCTTAAAGAGCTAAATTAACAAAACAATACAAGTACACATGGTCCCTTAATATAAAAATACATTTAAATATTGTTAACAATAATTTATTAAGCATAATATTGCATTTTTATTATTCTTTTTATTACTTAAGCATAAAATTTGTGGCTTTTTTTTGCAACAAGACAAATAAATGAAAATAACAAAAGAAAATGAGTTTTAAGAAATAAAATATAGTAAATTAATGCATTCACCCATAAAAACATTTATAACTCCATAATTTATGACTAAACTTTTTGCTCTGAGTGTTAAGACTTTCGATCTAAAATTAATGTGAAAAGAAATACTGTACTACCCTATTCACATAATGTTATAAATAAATAAAATGTTAAAATTTACTTATTATAATAATTTAAATAAATCAGAATATTAGTTTAACTTTTACGTTCTTAAGTTTTTTTTATTTAACCCTTTTTATCAAACTACAGCGGCAAGCATAAACGAACCCAAACTGTAAAGCAGAGGGGCTTCTAAACAGGTGTGGAGGAACATGGTCTAATGACCCTCCAACACAAAGGGAGAATCCTCCGACCAGGCTGGGTGGTCGTGCCTAACGGGCTGCGGCCCAACAGGAACCCTCAGGAACTTGTATATATGTATATTTAGTCGTTTTTCTGTGCCCCTGACAACGTATTTGCGAAATTTCATGATGATAGGATAGGATTTGAGTTCAGTGTCGGCCCTGGAGTAGAGCGAGAGAAGTGGTCGTTCTAGGCGGCAAATGGCAAGGGGCACCAAAGACCAAATGCGAAAAACAATTTCTAGAAAATTTAAGCGCTGAATTGGAAATTAAGGCATTATTATTTATTTCACATAGAAGAATTTCCATAAAGTGAAAGCGACGACCGGAGGCAAGTGAAGAACAATCTCGCTCTAGCCCTCAAAGGCTAGGGCTGGTGCTGGTCGAGTAGTTAAGACGTGAAGCGTAACAAACAAACAAACTCACATTCACATTTATAATATTAATTAAGAAACAAAATTATCCTAAAAATAAATTAAATCTTTCAATTTGAAAAACGATTACGAAATCTCGTACACACGGCTACACATCAAGTTAGACACCCTATATACGCATAACTACGCTACATACAAAATAGAGAATTGTCGGAAAGGGACAGTGCATAGTGGTGACGATGTAATGGTAAGGATAGAGCATAACAAAAATATAACGCATTCTCTCGCACGATTCGCAGTGTTCAACTTCTAATAGTTCAAAGTCCAAACAGTCTAGGTTGATGTGTCGCTGTGTGTACTAACATTGATCGCCACTTCGACCGCAGACCGCCTGATCAATGAGGCCCGGTTCTTATACTCAAGAAACGAGTCACTTTAACTGCAGACAGTTAATTTTAACACATCACTACATATTATAAAACAAAATCACCCTCTGCGTCTGTCTTGCTTGTTTGCTATAACCTCAAAAACTACAGAACAGATTTTCATGCGGTCGTCTCGTCACCAATCACATCACACCATCATGAATCACTCTGTCTAAGAGTGATTCATGATGAAGGTTTAGGTGTATAATTTGTTAAGGTTTTGTAGTATCCGTGCGAAGCCGGGGTCGCTAGTATTCTATGAAAAATATGTCTAAATTTAACTAAAACGGCTCATGTCTTGATATAGTAACGAAACCTAAGCTAATATATATTTGTTCTATGCACAACAAATAGATTGTACTGTAGTAAGGCACAAATATTTGGGAAATATATCCTTCTTATCTACAGTAGCTAATAATACTAATATTATAATAAGATGTTAAAGTGAGGGTATTAACCGCGCGTAGAAGTTTTACAGATGAACACCGCTTTCACCGATCGTGTACAACGCGCGTCTGATTAGTATCTCAACGCGCAGTAGTACCTACTTAATTATATTCATATATCGTTTTGCACTACGCAGCGTACGTACTTATATATGACTAACTTTTGCCAGCAGCTTTGGATTCCAACGCAGTTGTTTTCATCGAAATACTGCGTGTCGTACTACTAGAGTTGATATTTATATTAATATTTTTGCCAAGTGACGGACACCGTTAAGCGCAGTCAGAACCATCAGTGCTTTAAAATAAGTGTCATATTTGTATCAGATACAGCTCTGGAATTCTGCCTTGAATTCTTTGCCTGGGGTGTGCACCAGATAATTCTGGTTTAGCCCACCTTTTCCATATATTCGCAAATCAATGCTTTGGACTATAGTTTTTGGCCTCAGATAGCCTTGATAACTTCACGCGGACTATGGGAGAGCAGAAGGCTCCCAAGACGTTGTTTTGTTTATAGAGGCTATGACGTCAACAGTAAAATTTCTATGTGCGGTTAATACCTCCAATGTTATAAACCTTGGCTACGCTTTTGGGCTAGTATTGCTTATCAAGTAATATTCACTAATGCATAACAACATTTTACGCCCATAACCAAACTCACCGCAATTAAATCATTCGAAAAAGTGTCCACGCTAACAAAAATGAGCTAACACTTTAGAGGGTAACACTTTTTTAGGGTATAATCGTGTACAAATTTCAATATGAGTGAGTGTGATAAGACTATTTATATAATTCAGATATCAGGTTGGCATTGTGTGTCAGATGTGTCTACTACATGGCAGTCAATGTGTTAAGCACCTACTACACAAACAAAATCAAAATATGTTCATTATTTATTGCTTAAATATTCATATTCACTGCAGCAGTATTTCTTGCATAACATTTTAGCAGGATAAGAACAACAAATGTTAGAATTTACTAGCGAGCAACAAGAGACCAGCCATGTTCTATATACAGCGGTGCGGTAACAGTAGCGTTTTTAATTAATACGAACAATACAATAAATTCGCTACCGATACCTCTTCGCCTCCGGTACATCTCCGCCTCCGGTACCGCCCCGCCTCCGCTGTCCGTGTGTTGCTTTAAGCTTTACTCTACTTTAATTGAATTCATTAGAAACAATAAATTAGTCTTGTACTTTCTTTGCCCACAATTATTTTAAATTCATTAGGTAGCTGCAACAAAGTCCATGGTGGAAAATATTAAACTGATGCATACAAATTAAGATTTTAATACTATGTTAGTTACACCTTTTTTCTGAAATCAAATAAACAAACAAAATAAACAACGACAACAACAACAACATAAAATAAACAACGCGATAAAATCCGTATATAGCAGTTTAATTTCAATGCAAAATTCAAGCTAAGATTTCCTAGGATATTGGTGTTCTCATATAGCAGCCATAATATGATGGATCTGAATATAAAATGTGAACTTAGACCAAATTATGCTATCAAATAGCTCTATAGGAAATAGTACAGTTTTGTTTGTATACACAACATTTAAGAGCCATCATTCATTATTAGATTCCAGTTGCTAAATAACGTCACTATCTTATGAAACCTTAGTTAGTTCAATGGTTTGAACACTGGGCCATTGTGCGTAAGTATGAAACCCCGACTTAAGTAATAGACAGTAATCTAAAAACTAGCATATTAGTCAAAATTTTGAAATCAATGCAGTATTGTTCTATTTGTAAGCCTTGCCATTTCAAGATGCACTACAGTCAAAGCTTGTTTGGTCTAAACTTCATATAGGCCCAGTTCCATATTAAGATATAAGTTGTTATAGCTACGGACAGTTAAATTTTTACATATTTTTCATAAAAAGAAGATAAAAGATCTTGTGTCTTAAATATAGGAGCAGGGCCATAGTCAACCAATGCAAATAGATTCTAGATAATATTATGAATACAATGCAAGATAAATGTTTCTGTAAATAAAAATAAAAATAAATACAATATAACGGTCCTGCATTTATAACCTAACAAGAAATTCAGGACCCTTATCATCCAAATATAAAAAATTAACAATGTGATTATCTTGTAAAGCATTGTGTAACAAATACAAAAGTGTGTTGCGCAAAAAGAACTTCCCATTCAATACAAATTATTTTATTCTATTCATCCTTCCATACAAAAGCGCTCAATCTAAATGTTCCACTCATGTCCCAATTAAAAATCCTTTGCCCTGGTTTTGAGCCACCAGCACCTGCTATAACAACCAATGGCATAAAATGCTCTGCGGCATGCATCGGGTGTGCTTCTGTTGCCCCTTTCTGCTGTCTCCAATTCACTAAGCCATCCCTTCTTGCATCCTCACTCTCAGCGGTACACACTTTGTTTAAGTATTCATCAAAATCTTTATTCACTACTGAAGACTTATCTCTGCCATACATAAACTCTCTCATATTGTGGTAAGACATTCCTGAGCCTAAAATGGCTACTCCTTCTTTTCTAAACTGGGATAAAATTTGTCCAAGTTTATAATGCTGATCGGCATCTTGACTTGATAGTACAGATATCTGAATTATTGGTACATTGGCATCTGGGTTGATTAACATCATTGGCACAAAAACTCCATGATCCCAACCTCTTTTCGGATCCAATTTTGAATTTATTCCCGCCTTTTTTAAAGCTTCATGTATTCTTTCTGCCAGTTTCGGATCTCCAGGTGCGTCGTAACGATATTTGTAAGATTCGGGCGGAAAACCGTAGTAATCGAAATATAAGTCGTGTTGCTTCCCAGAAGATATTGTTACAACCTTCTCTTGCCAGTGTGCAGTGACTAATATTATCGCTTTCACTTCATCAAAGTTCAAATGCTTTTTTACCTCGTCTCGAAGGAAGTTTGTAAGTCCAGCGTGATCTTTATCTCCCAGGAGAGGTAGCGGACCTCCTCCGTGATTAACAAACATAGCAGGAGCAATTAAAGCCATTTTTTTAACACCACCAGTGAAATGTCGAATTATATTCATCGACAGCAATGACATAAACACTATAAAACAGACTTGTAGGAGAATCGAAAGTGTATTTAGAATGAGCATGTAACTGGTTTAGTATGACCTTTATATACGTAATTAATAAGTAATACTTAAGTTTCATTAACCTCCCTCGAAGGTTACAGCTGAGTAATGTATTGTAACATAAAAACACGCAATTCCAACTTCAGTGATTGGTTTATTTTAGAATAGGTACTTAACATTATAAGAAACGTCAAAAGTAGTCACGATGGTTTAGCTGTCAGTTAATTTTACATAAAGCGCTCTACGAACGGTCCAGCTCAATGGCCAACTAATAAGTACAAGCATGTAATTATACGAAACTATAGTAAAATACTATCACAGTCCTATTATTTTGGTCGCGGGAATAAATATACTACAAAAGCTTAAGTGGTATATTGTTTATAAAATTTACTACTGTACAAATACTTGCGTCTTTGGGAAATATCTAGCTAAACGACTGATGAGTCTACTGGTAACCACAGACTGATAGCAACCCAGAAGATCCTAACAATACACGAATAATAATCAAAAACAAGTACTTTATTAGGGTACACAACACGAAATACGACGTAAAGTGCAAAACATCTTAATGTATTAAGTTTGTTTATTTGATTGTTTATTAGGCTTCCACGCCTTAACTACTAGACCGATCACGATGAAATTTCGCATAGCGTTGTCAGGGAAACAGAAAAGTAACCTAATCTACATTTACGCGACCGAAGTCGCGGTCAAACGTTAGCGATAGATATTTAAATACCTACTGCTAGATAGATAGCTACATTTAAATGTTTAATGTTGCATTATTGGTTATACTCGTATATTAAAAAGGGGGTGATGATGATGCTTAGGAGCTAATAACATAACAATAGCCACTGATAAATGGCCAATATTATTAATTAATTAGATCAGTAGCAACGAGTCAACGACGATCATTTTTGATATTTTTGAAGTTTCTGAACGAGTCCGTGAGAGGGATGAAGAGAGCAGCGTTAGAAAGAGAAAACAACTTGTCTTCCCTCCATTTTGAAAATGGCGTCTTTCTGAGTTGTCCTTTTCGCACTGCCACAATTTGAATTTATATCAACTTGCAATTAGGAGCGAGAAATTAGACCGTCTGTTTACTATTAAAAATGTCGCTATGTGTTAATTTTGTCTATTTAGTTAAGTATTAACTCGTATATTTACAAAACGAGTACAATGTCGTTGTATGGGCGAGGCGGGTTTACGAAAAAACTATCACAATATTTAGCGTTATTACGCTCGTTTTAGTGTAATTCATAGTGATAATAAGTGCAAAAATGGACAAGAAAAATAAAAAGAAGACTGTTATCAAACGGAAAAGTGACGAACCGGCTGATGGTGAAAAAAAACAAAAGATAATGGTGAATAGAAAAAATGAGGATAAAGAAAAAGTTGAAGTTGTAAATCAAGTAGTTGAGGTGCCTGTAGAGCAGGGACAACAGATTGTGCATACAGGGCAGTTAGTTGAGGGTAACTTCGAGCAATCTGTGTTCGTAAACATGAAAGGGGAACCGGTACAACTGGGTCCGAACACTGTGATCCTTTACGAACAAAGTGGGAATCCGTCAAACTTCGCGTTTGGCGGGATGTGGACTGTGGACTCCTCTGGCCGTATTGTCATGGCAGAGACTATCTACGACGTGAAAGGAGAACCTGAAGAGGAAGGCACGAATTTCGTGCAAAGCAATACTGAAGTTAGCACAGTAAGTAATTCTTCAAATTCATGCCAAACTGTACTTACTCTCTAAGGGGTTGAAAACTTGTTCAGACTGTGTAACAGACTAAACACACACACACACACACACACACACACACACACACACAAACAAGTCTTGATCAAGTATGTGCCGTTTGTAGATTCTATTTTTTGGGGGTCATTAAACTGTATTACATATATTGTATTATGTACAGTAAGAGCAAAGGGTTGCCAGTTTTTTAAACGTTAAATTACACCAAATAGTTCTGTTTACATTTTTAAATAAATGTCAGTGTGTCACACTAATTAAAATTTATATAATTGGCTTGCTATAATTGCTACTGACTGGCTTAGTGCCACAGTGAATGATTGAGACTGGTTGATTCAATTCCTGGCAGTCAAGATGTTATTGGGGCTTAGAAATGTTAATAGCAGTACAGAGAGTACTGTGCCTGTTTTACACCTGTTTCGCACAAGGAAATTAACCTATTATTTGTTTATACTATAATATCCGAAAGCATCCAATCATAACCAATAAACAATCAGTTTTAAGCGTTAAGGTTAGTAAAATAAGGTTTAAAGTGGGTGCACTTGGTGGCTCATGTCCAAGCTGCTGGTAAATAGACAGGTACACAATGTAGCACGTGCAAGCCGCTGGCGAAGGACAGGTTAAAATAATAATAGAAGTATGTCTCTATCTATCCTTTTAGAACATCGGTTATCTGCGTAAATCAGAGTCAGGTGAATCTGCAGTTGTAAATTGAATGACTTGATTGACAACACGGATGGCATATTGGTTTAAGTGGTTGCCTAGCTGCTGCCACTGCGCCGTTGTTTTTAAAGTTCCCTGCCATACAAAATTATCCCTAGTGCATGAGATGTATAAAAAAATCAAATAGAAAGTTGTAGATTGGTAATAGTATTTTTTGGGTGGTTGCAATACCTGTCGTAATTTTGAAACACCAGAAATATTTAAGGTTGAATAGTTTCAAACCCCATTACAACAATATCAGAACAAAAATAATGTTCCGATTGAATATTAAGCTCCTTCGTTGCTTCTATCGCATTGCACTGATAGATTTCAACAAAATCCACTAAAATTCTATTAAATCAGCTCACAAAAGTAGCAGTTTGTTGCAAACACTGCTAAAACAGTTGATTTATATTATGTTATTAAACTGTTTTTTGGGATTTACCATCATTTGGTGAAAAGTATTTTAGAGGATTTTGAAACTGACCTATTCATTTATTGTTGACTTCCTGCATGAAGCCTTTCAATGCCCTATTTAAAATCGTATATGCAGCGTGAACTATTCTAGTTATTGTTAATTGAATGTGAATGTTGAATGCTGCAAGATTTATGTACATACAAATTTATTATTTTCGGTTATTTTATAATCTTTTATTACTTTTATTTCAATCTCAAATGCTAGGTATTATCGCATACACACCTTGGTATGTCACTAATGATTAGCTATATAAATATAAAGTTTATATGGTTTAGAATCAGATATAGGACTCATATTATGCCTAGAAAACTGTTATAAAATTTAAACATTGTCAGAATGATAGTAAACACCTTTTTTAAGCAGGCATAGGCTTTGTAAGATTAAACAAACACCATCAATATGCTGATTTAATCTATACTAATATTAAAAAGAGGCGAGTTAATTTTTTGTTTGTTTGTAATTATTTAATTCAAAAACTGATAAACTGATTTAAAAAAATTATTTTACTATTAAAATGCTATATTATCCCCAAGTATATTATATTATTAATATTTTATTATATAAGGACACAACTTATTATGAATAAATAATAATCTATATCATTACCTGTTGCTAGTAATAATAATTTATATCCTTATACAGGCTTAGTATGGCATATATAATATCAGCGCTGTATTAAACCATCCCACTGCTGGGCATGGGCCTCTTCTCAATGTGTGAAGGGTTAGGCCATAGTCTACCACGCTAGCCTAACCGGCATAGCAGCATATAAATAAATATATAAGTATGAGCAATTACCACCACATCATATTTCAGACCTTTGGTTTTATGCAAAACAGTTATAAAGCTATTATTTTTTTGTTATATAACCTTTTGTAGCAAGCCTGATAGCATGGCAAGCGGTTACCATAGCTATGTTGCAGGAAACTAAGTGTACATACATTAGGTCTTAAATATTATAGTGGCTCAAAACTTAGCAGGCTTTTACAGCTGTAGCAAATTGGAGGGCACTACAAAATAAATTATTTATTTATCCATAATAGTCTTCTTCTTCTTCCTCGTTCCCTCAATTCTGAGGATCGCGACCACAAATGATGTCCCTCCAATGAGAGCGGCTGAGTGCTGCGTGGACTGCTTGCTGCAAGGTGCCGCCTAATGCGTTTTTTATAACGTCCGACCATATTTTTGGTGTTCTACCTTTGGCGCGTTTTCCGTTAACTTGACCCAATATTAAGAGCTTCTCTAGACAATGCTTAGGTGACCGCATGATATGTCCAAAGAAACTGAGGGCCCGCTCTTCGCAGATGGTTGTAAGCCGCTTTGTGATGTTGAGCTCTTGTAAAATAGATTCATCCATAGTACACATATCTTTAAAGGTTTATACTAAATGTGATAGTGTCACATATTTAGTATAATACATTTATTTATGGCTAGTTTACATTAAACAGAAAGCATTCCTTGTCGGCCTCGATGGCGTAGTGGTTAGTGTAACCGACTGCCACGCCTGAGGTCGCGGGTTCGATTCCCGCACAAGTCAAACATTTGTGTGCATGAACATGGATGTTTGTCTTGGTCTGGGTGTTTCTATGTATAATAAGTATGTATTTACAAAAAAAAAGTATATACATATGTGTCTAGTACCCATAGTACAAGCTCTGCTTAGTTTGGGCTATATGGTGTTGTGTGTATGTGGTAGAATATTATTATTATTATTATTCCATATAAATTCATATTTCATATAACCCTATAAAGCATTGGTTTTTTTTATAATAATAATTTTTTATATAAATTTTTAGTTTTACATTTGCATCTTAACAATAACATAAAGTGCACTTATAGATATTTGCCCGAACTAGGTTAATCCTGTGTTTCTAGTGACAAAGGGCTTACATCGTATTATCCCTATAAATAAATGTTTGTATTCTTGTAGATCACCATATTAGCTTATTTTTATTCGAAGGCTTATGTTTTTTTATGTATCTATTTGTTTTTATAAGTAAGTAATTATAACTAGCAATATGAGATAATATATTACTTGTGCGTTGCTTATCCAAGACAAGATTAAAGCTGCATGTCAAGAAAGGAGTGGGTGAGGTAAACATACTCATAGGCTGCAGTTAGTTTTGTATGAGAGCCAGTTTTAATACCATTACCAAGGTACTGGTAATTGCTAACTCCTTAGCTTAATTTATACTATAGTTAATTAATCCCATAAATGATTTATCTTTATACAAAATTTTGCCTTCAACAAAATTTTGATAACATTTTAATCCACCAGGTAGCAATGGAATCAGTTAGTTCTAGTAGAATAAGTCTGTCGGGTCCACAAGTTTTTATCATCCAACTTAGAGAAGGCTATGTCATTGCCAAGTGCAACCATGGCAATATCATATTAACTGTTACTCTTCTACCGTTTCAGCAACAAGTAGAAGAACAACAGAGCACATACCAGCAGTTTGAGATCAGCAGTGGTGCTCAAGTTGAAGGACAACAAGAGTATGAGGTGGCCATCATAGAGAACCCACCCGCTGAGACCACGGAAAGGTACATGACACCTACTTCCTTCACTCACTGTCTCAGTGGCCCAACGGAAGTGAATGTTAGACTTTCCAGTTGGAAAAAGTGTTATTAAGTGTTTCTGCCAAGGAATTCTCAGAAGCACCACATGTGGCGATGTATTTGGTTACACAAATAACATATGTAACATTGTGATCAATCAATGGTGCACAAACATAAGATTTTAAAAAATCATATGGAATTACTTCTGCACTACTATGTTGGATTTCAACGCCAGTCATGACAAGGGAGAGATGTATGAACATTGCGCCACAAAAAATAAATTAAAATTAAGCAAGCGAGGTGTCGTTATTGAAAACCTACCTCGATCCGGCACTGTAAGTGATCTCTTCGCCTCTACCGTTACGCCGAATGTTGCGGGTTCGAATCCCACACGTAGTAAACATATCGCCACAGTCATAATTATGCCATAGGCCCTGATGAGTGCATGAATAGCAAAGTGATTTTATGTGGTAGTCTGGTTATTGCCACTGCTCCGTGTGTTGTGGATTTGAACCCCACACGGGACAACAAATTGCGTGATTCACAATCCATAGAAGTTATAAGTATGACATACATACATACATAGATTCACGCCTGTTTCCCAGAAGGGTAGGCAGAGACTACGGATTTCCATTTGCTACGATCCTGACATACTTCTCTGGCTTCATTCACTTTCATTAAATTCCTCATACACGACCGTCGGTTCAAGGTGCTCTTAACCTGGCCTTTGACCAGAACGCCTCCGATCTTGATCCGATCTGATCAAGAAACGTTCGCCTAGGTCTTCCTCTTGCGACTGTTCCATTCACACTAGCCTTATAAACTTTCTTAGTCAGTCTTTCCTCGTCCATTCTTTCTACATGCCCAAACCAGCTTAACATACCCTTTTCTATTCTTGTCACTATATCCACTTTCATGCCGCATCTCTCTATAATCACACTATTCCTTATTCTATATTTCAGAGTCACACCACATATATTTCTCAGTGCTCTCATTTCTACAGCATTTATTCTGCTCTCATGCTTCTTTTGCCATACCCAACTTTCACTTCCATACATAAGTGTGGGCACTAATAGTCCTCTATGAACAGTCAAACGTGCCTTTTCGGAAACATTTCGACTGTTCATAAAAGCGCGTAGAGCTCCATTCACTTTGTTTCCCGCAATCGTTCTCCTTTCAATATCTCCCTCATGTTTACCATCCCTTGTAAACAAAGTACTCAAATATACAAACTCTTTCACTTGCTCCACTTTTTTTAAATTATATATGATCTTATAAGTATGAACTGGACTTAAAATCAATTTAAATGTTTGAGGGGTGTAAGTGACCTAATTTATTATTAGTGCGGTAATTGTCATTTTAAAGAGAAGAAGTGAGATATCTTTCACAGCGCTCGGGCTATAGTGTAAACAAGATAGTGAATAAATGAATGTAAATAACACAGTAAACTTGTTCCAGAAGTGCTGACTCTCAGGTTGTGACGACTGAGGAACAGTTGGTGGCGGTCGGTACGGGCGCAGTGCGTTGGCTCAACCAGAAATGTGATTTTGTTGTTCGGAAACTTCAACTTAACTATGGTAAGATTAGTTAAGACTTTTTCTTATACATAATAATGCGATCACATGTGCATGAGTTGGAGAAAATGTTTTTTTTTTAGAACCCACAACACTATCTAGCCCAAACTAAGCAAAGCTTGTACTATGGGTACTAGACAATCAATAAACATATGTGTATATATTTTTTTTTTGTGAATACAGTCAATACCGGAAATAACAACATTGAAGGGACCATATAACGTCGGACGTTATGTCCGATTGTTGTTATAAGCAATATAGGTACACAAGTACGTAGTCATATTAATTGTTATAGGTATGTTTAGAATTTTTTAAATATGTTCAATTATGCACTATGGATATCCATACTACATAATTGTACATGTTTAAAAATTCTATTCATCATAACCTATTATAAGTTATGCTTAAGAACTTATTTCGAATAAATATCGAAAAAAGAAATAATAATGTTTATTCTGAAAAATATTTTATATGAAGTGTAGTCTACAAGCTGTACTCAGCTTAAAATATTCCTTCATAGATTGGAATAAGTTAATATTTAATAATAATTAAATTGATCGAATTGTTTTGTTTTGCTGGAACAAGTAATACGGATGGTCGCTAAAGCCGATCAATATCGATAAAGTTCCGTCGTTTTAAACGATATGTCGCTGTATCCGATGTTGTTATAGGCGGTATGATTACTTATTTGTTTACATATGTAGGTTTCAGCCGGGACCTTGATATTCGGTCGTTGTACGGGATGTTTAGTTAGTAACTCCGCACACTATAATAAGATGTTGAAGTAGTAGAGAAAAGAATTATAACGTGAATAATTTATTTAAAGTATAAGTAGACAAGTTACAGTAAAAATAAGACTAATTCTTTCTCTTAATGCACTCGTAAAGTTAGTTTATATAATATGTTTGTTAACGTTCAACTGAGTCCATACATTTTGTTGTATCGCTAATTTATAGTAAGTAGCACACGATAAATGCTGAGCGCGCAGCTACACGCGCCTTGCAACTTGTCGTGTAGGCAGCAATGTACGGTAGTGAGACCGTACATATTACCGACCCCAAAAGGAAGAAAAGAGTTGTGCATTAAGAGTAAAGACGACAGCCTGTACAAAGCAAACAATAAAATCTACATAAAAAAATTGATAGCTATAAAAAAATAGAGTATAAAACATTAAAATTCTAATAAAACGTAAATCTTGGGTTGTTTCTACGAGGGAGGTCAGGTTGCGTCTTCCCTGGTCTGCCGCCGGCCTGGGATGTATGCGGCACTGCCGAAGTCAGTTCCATCGCGTTCGTTGGCTCCAAATTCGTTTGCTTCGTTCGATCAACAGATTCTATGTCTTGATAGGTAGGGTTATCATTAGGGTTTGTTGATTTGGCTTGCTGTTTTCGGCAGAATCTTTTTATAATCCATACTAAAGCGACTATGACGAATAACCCGAGTAGTATATAACAAATGCTGTATTGGTGAATATCATGACTGGATATATAATTTAACGGACGACTTTCTTGTTCCTCCTGCTGCTTGATTTGCCGATTAAGCTCATTTTGTTCAGGATCGACGGCCCATATAGCTTTCGGAGTACGTTGTATGGTCAAGCTTATGAGTTTATTCGCTGATGAATTCAGTGAAAATGGCAGTAGAGTAGGTGTAACTTGAATATTGCTTCTGTATGTGTTATGCGAATAAATAGTAAGTCCTTTAGATTGAACAATACAATTCTGTCCAAGCGTTATCAAATTCGTGTTTGTTATTGTATGTATAGTTATGTCATCGTCACATATTGTTTGAAACGAACATTGTCCGTAACAGCACGTGGTAAGCCAGCTGTTCGAAACATGTAACTTGATCCAGGCTTCAGTGCAAGGTGAGCGATATAGGTCGCATGCCGAAGTCGTGCGTTGACTTATCATTTTTGCTTCGCACGGCGAATTATTGTTATGTAACTCGAACACCGGCAGGACAGCGTTACACACAAAGCTATAAGCGATACCTTGTATGCACTGCTTTAAGTCTTCAGTATTTAAACTAATATATGATTTCTTCCTTAGGTTGATGGCTATATGTGTTGAAGTTGGTTTAATCGACTGTGGTGTCCCGTTGCGAATCATTGGTATCGGTATTATTTGATACAATATAAATTCTTCGTCACAGAGAAGTGGAATATGTATCTCATATAGAACATAGCTTTCAGTGGCTCGTGCCTTTACATATAGCATTTTATAGAGATCTTTGACCTCAAGTGCATTATCAATAGGTAGCGACAAAGTTTTCGGCAACTTTCCTGCAATGTCGTTCAGCTGCCTAGCAAAGTTATCAGGCGTGAGAAGATGCATATCCATGGTTCCTTTATAAATTTGTGAGATCGAGTTGAAGATCATGTCTTGTACATTTCTGAGATTATTTAGGAGAAAATAAGCCATTACTGAGGTTGTGCCAAAGTAGCTGGCAGCCATCAATATTTGCATTTCATTTTCTACTTTCGTTAGACTTAAATTAGTTTTATTCATAAAACTGTTAATGGAATCAAACTGCCGTTGAATATTGTCTCCATTTTTCTTCAATATTTCATTCTCAATTTTGATTATAGATGTCTGGTTTTTTGTAAGTTGAAGTAGGTATTTCTCGTTTTCTTGGATATTTCGAATATCGTCTTCATATTTGGCTGCAAAACGCTCATTTAGTACACCAAATAAGTTATTTGCTAAGTAGCCGATTCCGTTTATTAGACCACGTTTCCTTCGCATATGCATGTGTTTTTGCGGCAGTAACAGCATCTCGTTGTACTTGTCTAAGATATCCGTCTCATGTTGTAGTTGTTGAACAGTAGATTGGCAATAATTAGGGTCCAGCTTTTCACAAATACTGTTGACATGTTTCAAGTAGTTCTTGATTTGATATGTGCTTTGCCAATAAGTAGTTAGGTTATAGTACATCAAAAGAATCCATTCGTCATGAATCAGTTGTACTTTGCCGATTTCGTCATAGTAAATAGGGCGCTCTGGTTCCAACTCAGTAATACGGGTGGTGGATATATTGCTCAAACAACTTGCTCCCAGAATAAAAGTAAATATCATAGTTAATAGTGTTGCAAATGAAAACATAGGCCTTCTTTTTATACTGTTCGCTCTGGGTTTTGTCAGTGTATTTTCTTGACTGGTTTGCTCAGGTATTGGCAACTTATCTTCTATCGGCAGTGGTGATAGTTTGACAGTTGGGCGTTTTATTAAGCCCGTTTTTGTTCTAAGGGTGGCCACTCGTACTAAACCGTCTTTGCCGGGGTGAGTTTCCATAACCCGTCCCATTACCCATTTGCTGGGAGGAAGGTTCGTTTCTTTGATGAGTACGAGGTCATTTTGTTTGAGGTTATGCACTTCTTTGTTCCATTTGCAGCGAGTTTGAAGCATAGTCAAATAATCATTGGACCACGATTTCCAGAATTGGTCAAGCATGTGCTCTGTTAGCTGCCAACGTTTTCTCAAATCCATGTTCCTGTCATCGGGCTGCGGTTGAGGTAACGACAGCGTAGCACTGCCAGTAAGAAAGTGGCCTGGGGTGAGCGTGTTGTAGAATTCCTCTGGATCTTCTGTAAGCGGACATAGAGGTCTTGAATTCATACAGGCTTCAATTTTTGCTAAAAGTGTGCTAAGCTCTTCCCAGGTGAGTTTTTGTTCTCCCATGACTCGTCGTAGATGATGTTTCAAGGATTTCACGGCTGCTTCGTATATTCCACCCGCACTTGGCCAAGCGGGAGCATTGAAGTGCCACTGAACTTCCAATTTGGCGATCTCGTCAAAGAAGTCGGGAGAAAGTAGCTGTTTGAAATGCTGAAATTCTTCTTTCAGCACCTTTGATACACCAACGAAGTTAGTACCGTTGTCAGAGTACATATGTGTAGGAGTTCCTCGCCTCGCACACATTCTTTGAAAGGCTGCAATGAAAGCTTCCGTGCTGAGTTCCGATACCAATTCGATATGCACGGCCTTAGTCACCATGCAAACAAATATTGCGATGTAAGCTTTTGAAGTCTTAACTCCTCGTCCCTTATTCAGCTTTACATCCACATAACCAGTAAAATCAACCCCAGTGTGGGTGAATGGGCGACTCGGTGTAATTCGTTGTTTCGGAAGGCTTGCCATAAGCTGGGCGTTGTCAGTTGTTCTAAACCTATGGCACCTTACACATTGACGTATTCTTGCTTTCACAGCCCGGTTGCCAGAAATTATCCAATACCGTTGTCGTATATAGGTAAGCGTCAGCCGGGCCCCTCCATGTAGTGTTATCATGTGTGCGTGGAGGATAAGCAGTTGGGTATAGCGACCAGAGTAGGGCACTATAGCTGGGTTCTTCATACTAGCAGGTAGATCCGAATACTGTAGTCTGCCGCCAACACGAATGATACTCATCTTATCTAGATAAGGTTTCAACTTGTAAATGCTACTTTTAGTTAACACCGAGTTGTTTTGTTTCAGTTGTTTATATTCTAGCTCAAACTCGACTTGCTGAACACACTTTAATATATATTCCGCTGATATTTTTAATTCATTTGTTGTTAAGTAAATTTCGCTAGGTCGTAATTTTTGTCGAAGTGATGCAATGTAGCGCAAAATCCAAGCGGTAATTCTTGTAACTCGAGTTAATGAACTATTGTTATTTAATAAGTTATAAATAAAATGTTCGGTTTTGTTAGCTTGCGTACTGTCGTTCGTGGGTTCAATTCTGCGCGCTATTTTCGTAGTGTAATAGCAATTCATGTTGTATGGCGTCTCCAATTCCTTAAAGTTTTTCAGGAATGCAGGTCCGTCCCACCATAAATCAAATTTCAGTATTTTACTAGGCAATAAACCTCGTGAAGCGCAGTCAGCGGGATTGGTGTCTGATCGCACGTAACGCCATTGTTGAGGGGGCATCACAGCTAATATTTTTGCGACTCTGTTAGATACATATCTTTCCCATTTCGACGTATCACCTTGAAGCCAAGCTAGTACCACCTTTGAGTCACACCAACCATAAGTTGTAATCTCGAGTTCTGGTAGCGATTTATTTACTTTATCCATGAGTTTAGCGAGTAGGAGTGCTCCGCAAAGTTCCAGTCTAGGTAGTGTTGTTTTTTGCGTAACTGGTACCACCCTTGTCTTTGACACTAGTATTGTGATTTTAGGATTTCCCTTTTCGTCAGTTACTCGTGTATATATGACGCATGAGCATGCTTTCTCGCTTGCATCGCAAAACCCATGTAGCTGTATGTTTTTCTGTGTACTGCCAATCCATCTGTTTACTTTCAAGTTTTTTGTTAAATGTAGTTCTTTACTTAGGTGGCACCATTCCTTTTGAATCTCAAGGGGTAGGTTAGCATCCCAACTACATTTAGTCATCCACACCCTTTGGAATAGTAGTTTGGCTAGCACAGTAATAGGTGCAAGCCAACCCAAAGGATCGTACAGTCTTGAAATTTGCGATAGTAAGTTTCTTTTAGTAAGACATTCCTTGCGAGTTGAGTCATCTAAATTCCAATTAAATATAAAGACGTCATTTTTCGGGTTCCAGCCTAAGCCCAAAGTTTTCGTTGCTTCGTCACTCTTAAAATCGAAAATGTTCTTTGATATTTGATCATTTGTCAAGTTTCGTAAAAGCTCGGGATTGTTGCTCGACCACTTGCGTAGATTCATTCCCCCTCCTTTTAGCAATCGTATAATGGAGGTTTGAATATCCTTGCCGTCTTCTATCGAGTTATTGCCGCTAATTAGGTCATCAACGAAGAAATGACTCGATAGAATTTCCGCAGCCTCGGGATGCTTGTAACCGTCGTCTAACGCCAATTGTTTCAGCGTTCGCATCGCCAGCCAAGGTGCACTTTTTGTACCATATGTCAATGTGCATAGTTGATACGTCTGCAGGTTGTCAGTTGGTTTGTTGCGCCATATAATGTTCTGGAGTGGTTGTTGTTCGGGATGTAACCATATGCAACGGTACATTTTTTCTATATCTGCAGTGTAGACATATTTATAACTACGCCACTGTATGATTAAGGCCTGAATGTCCTTTTGCAGATTAGGACCCTTTTCCATCACCTCATTAAGACTACAGCCGCCGGTGGTTCTTTGCGACGCATTAAAGACGGCTCTTAACTTTGTTGTTGTTGAGTGTTCTCTCAGTACTCCGTGATGCGGTAAGAAATGTTGAAAATTTGATGTCTAGTTCGTAGGTTTCATATGACCTAATTCAATATATTCCTGTATGAAATCCTTGTACATTAATGCAAGTTTGTCATTTTTCTCAAATTTTCTTTCAAGCTGCATAAACTGAGAGATTGCAATTGGTTTCGATTTTCCCAGTTTTTCTTCATAACCCGGTACTAAAGGCATTTTCACGACATACTTTCCTTCGGAAGTCCTTTCGGTAGTTTTTTTGTAATAAGCCTCGCACCAGTCGTCCTTGGAAGAGTCTCCATCATTTTGTATAATATCCTCTGTCTCCCAAAACTTCTTCAAATCGTCAAGATCAACCACTGCTACATGGCAGTTGAAAGTTGTCAACTTGCCGCATAGAATCCAGCCGAGTTGTGTTTGCTGGGCTATCGGCATTTGAGTGTCCCCTTTAAGGACGCCTTCTAATAATACTTGAGAGTAGATGTCTGCTCCAAGTAGTAAATCCACGTTCCGTGATATATTGAAGTCAGGGTCGCCTAGTTTCAATCCCTGTATATGGGGCCAGTCGCTTTTTTCGAAAGATTTGATTGGTAAGTTGTTTGTAATTCGTTTAATGATTAGAGCGCTTGTTAGGAACGTAAAGTCAGTACAACACGATTTACACTCCAACTCTAGCCGTCCCTTGCAGTCACCTGAAACTGTTCCTACGCCCGAAATTGTTGCGTTTAGCCTTTTTCTAGGTAGTTTCAGTCGTTGAGCTGCGTTTTCCGAAATTAGATTTATCTGAGACCCTTGGTCTAATAAGGCCCGCAAAGTTATGAAATCACCTTTCGAAGTTTTTACTTGAAGCTCGACTGTAGTTAGTAAAACTTCCGTCAGGTTGGGGTTCGACAGATGATATGTGCTATGTTGGTCAGTAGAAGATGCTGTTTGAAGATCACGTGTTTGAGAGCGTTGACCCGTATTGGCTGTGCTAAATCTTGAAGTTATTTTTTGCGTTGTGTAATGTAGTAACGTATGATGTGGTTTATTGCATTCTCTGCAAGTTTTGTTTGACGTGCATTCTGCATTATTATGTTTATACAAGCAGTTTTTGCACACTTGTAATTTCTTCACTGTGTCATTCCTATCACGTGTGTCCATGTCGTTGAACTTAGGACATTGCATAAGCACGTGAGGGCCTTTGCACAATAAACATTTACCGAATGATGTGTGATATATTCTTGAAAAAACATCTCTTTTGTTATTTTCCGATGACTGTTTACTAGGACCTCCTTTTATCTTGTTATTAAAAGTCTGTTTTAGTTGATTCGAAAAATCCTTTTGATATCCTTTCGCTGCTTCTAATGCCATGAACTTTTTCTCCAAGAATGCAAGGAATTCTTCCAAATTAGGCACTTCTTTTTGGTTCTGTAGTTCGCGTGTATATTCTGATTGAGATGTCGTGTCTAATTTTTGTGCCATTAAGTATACAATAATCGGACCCGCACTTATTATATTAAGGCCGATGTTCTGCATGCTATTGATACATTCGTTACTCACATCATGCATTTTCTTAAGCACCGATGCGTTAGGGTGCTGAATAGTAGGTAAATGCATTAAGATATTCATTAAGTTGGTAAATTGCAGTCTTTTGTTATCATATCGCTGAGTGAGAATGTCCCAACAAGCTTCATAATTTTCTGCGCTGACTAAGTGTTGGACTAGTCTTTCAGCTTCTCCTTTCAGCTTAGATTTTAGATGCTGCATTTTCTGTGATTTTGAAAAAACTGTATTATTATGTATTGTTTCCAAAAACATCTCTTTGAATGTGAGCCACTGATTGTAGTTACCAGTGAACTCAGGTAATTGAATCCTTGGTGCTGATTTTTGATAATGAGCGTTGGCCCATATTTTTGCGTTGAGAGACCTTTTCATAATATCGTACTGGCGTTCTTTATTGGCAAACAAATCGTTGTATACTTCGTTTGAACCTTTCAAAATGGCTTCTAACTCCCAGTGACATTTTTCTACGAGTTCCCATTTGTTTTTCAGGACACCCAAATGATCTTCCAGTTCCCATTTCTCCGTTATGTTGTCAATATCAATTTTTGACATTGCTCGTTCCAGGGCTTTCAGGTGACATTCTTGACGCTCCAGGAGCTCCTTGGTTTTAGTGTCACTTCCCTGAGAATGTGGGATGACAACATCTGCTTGTTTTCCTTCTGACGCCAACAAACGTTGTAGGATGTCAATTTTTGTAGCATCATAAAGATGTTTTGTTTTTTCGTAGATATTTCCTGTGAAATACTGGATTCCTTTGTCCTCCTTTTCCACGAGTTTTTGGTGTCTGCTCGTGAAGTCTTGCCAAAGATTTTCCAATGTTATCAATCTTTGAGTTAAGTATTCCTTGTTTTTCCGAGTCACACTGTCCTTTTGATAGTTACTACAAAGACGCTTGATTGACTCGAAAACTTCAGTCTGTGCAGTAATGTCACTCATTTTTTTGTGACTTTAAGCTCGACTAGTTAGCTGGAATACGCTGTTGAAGATGCTGTAATGAACACGTAGTTGTGTCCCAGTTAGTTCCCTTGTTGCTTCGAACCACTCGCAGTTCACGTTGTAGCTCGGGCAATATGAGTAGTAGTAGTTGTAGTCTAGTAGTAGTTGATGTTCTTGGACGCAGTTGTTAGTGCTTGGTTCTTTAAAGGTGTCTGTTCAGGGCACTTGTACTTCCGCTACAGTATGCGCGCCTTCTCAACTTATCTGGTGGGATCCGCTTGTGGAAGGCCAGAAAAGCCGATTCGCTGTTATAGCAAGAAATACACTTACCCAAACAATTTAAACTCGAAGGACCATTTAATGTACGGGATGTTTAGTTAGTAACTCCGCACACTATAATAAGATGTTGAAGTAGTAGAGAAAAGAATTATAACGTGAATAATTTATTTAAAGTATAAGTAGACAAGTTACAGTAAAAATAAGACTAATTCTTTCTCTTAATGCACTCGTAAAGTTAGTTTATATAATATGTTTGTTAACGTTCAACTGAGTCCATACATTTTGTTGTATCGCTAATTTATAGTAAGTAGCACACGATAAATGCTGAGCGCGCAGCTACACGCGCCTTGCAACTTGTCGTGTAGGCAGCAATGTACGGTAGTGAGACCGTACAGTCGTAATAACCAATCCGTCGTTATATTCGGTTTCGACTGTATAATCATATTAACACCCAGACCAAGACAAACATCCTTACACACAACTGTTTGACTTGTGCGGAAATCGAACTCGCGACTTCAGGCATGGCAGTCGGCTACACTAACCACTACGCCATCTTGGGACAGATGCAGGGGAAGCGCTCCAGGGGCCGAATGCTAACACGATAGTGTAAAAGTATTGTAGAGGCAACAGGGGAAAGTCTACAACTATCTATTAAACTGGCGCAGGACAGATGCAAATTGAGACAAATCGTATATGGTCACGATCCTCATTAGTGAGGAAACGAAAAAGAAGAAGAGATGCCAGTCTCTAATAGGACAGTTGATTATGATTGATTTTCTTCATTATTTTATAGACAAGAGCAAAAAGCAATCAATAGAAATCTTTTCGTAAACACTGTAATTAGTTGCTAATAATGGAGTAATGACCAGTCCGAAAATCCGTCATCCCATCTGGTCTGGTATGCCGACCAGATGGGATGACGATCTGCGAAAGACTGCAGGCAGATGCTGGATGCGGCAAGCCGAAGACAGGGCGCTATGGCGCTCATTAGGGGAGGGCTATGTCCAGCAGTGGACTATTATAGCCCGATGATGATGATGATGAATGGAGTAATTAATATTTTATAATTGGATATTAAAAAAAGTGGCGTCGTAGTGCGAATGTGTCGCTATCTTCCTCGCACAGCTGCAGTTAAATAGCCGTTACGTCATAGTTTGTATCGTACATCTATTCTTTTCATTTCATAATTACTCCTATCAGATTTCAAACGTTTGTATCTTATTCATTTTGAAGTAGATTTAAAAAATGCTTTTTGTTTTATAGTTTGGGTAATGTCATGTTAGTCTAATAGACTTAAATAATAAAAAGTTGTGAGTGAACTACTCTTTAACTTGAAGAAGTCCTGCATACTGTACAGATAGGTAGGGGATACTTTTCAAATACTGCAGTGTTACTAGGACTCAAAAGTAGTATTCTGGATGTTCTTTGTGTCCGTTGTTTGAATGTTTGTAAAGTCCTCGCATCATACAGGTATTATTCCTGGTGCAGGAGTTGCTTTTTAATAAAGGAAGAAGAAAAACTGTCACGTCTTGGAATACCAAGTTCGATTAAAAACCTATTTTGTCTGGCCGCCGGTATGCCACTGCCACTCAATGGAAATTTGCGACTCAATATTTACAACGTAAAAGGACTACAGATATAATATTACGACTGCACAGATGGCGTAGTGGTTTAACTGGTCGCCTCGCCACTGCCACTGCGCCGAATGTTGTGGGTTCGAATCCCACACATGACAAAAAGTGGTATGATCCACAAATAGTTGTTCCGTTGTTGTCTAGGTGGTGTTTGTGTATGTTGTTTGAATATTTTGTAAAGTCCTTCGGGACACAAGATTTCTAGAACACAGGCCATCTATTGATAATTTAACTGTTTGATCCGAGAATCAAACCCGTGTTCCACAATCGTCATTTACGGAATACACGCAAGGACACCAAAGCAGTAGTAATATTAACCATTCTTTATCTTTTATTTACAGATGCTGGTGTCAAACTCCTGCACTCTCAGTCGGGCTGCATTCAATGCGTTTATCTCACTACGCCGAGCATGCAGTTAGCGTTCAACGCTGTACCACAGTTCTTATGTATAGAGACAGGTAATGTCAATAGGGTATATAATAATAATAATAATAATAATATTAATATTCTATCACATACACACAACACCATCTAGCCCAAACTAAGCAGAGCTTGTACTATGGGTACTAGACAATGGACAAACATACATATATACATTTTTTTTCGTAAATACATACATATTATACATAGAAACACCCAGACAAATAAACATATATATTGTTACGCCCAGTGACATCTCTCGGCATTGGGGGAAAGACTCGGCAGTTCCGTCTAATAATTTACACCGCCATCTATTGACATCTTACGGAACTACGTAGTACGGTACGAGAATCTTAGAGAGAATGCTGGTACTTTCTCGAATCATCGTACTGTTTAAATACCGAGTACGGCGTTGCTAGAAAGCTCTAGAAGCGCTTTACCCGCGTATAAATAGGGCGCACGCGCACCGCCGAGTCAGTTTACAATCGTAAGCGGTCAAGTGTTCATCGAAGCGAACGGAAGCGGAAATACTACGGAGTTTGAAGCAGTACAGTGAAAAAGTGTGGTATAGTGTTTGTTGTGTTTTAAATTTAATTGTGTTTTAAATAAAACGTGTTTTAGTCGGTAATATTGTTTATATTCTTATCCGTCGAACCCAGCACGTAACAATATTATAATATAAGCCCTGTATTAAACTGTCCCACTGCTGGGCACGGGCTGTTTCTCAGTGTAAGAAGGGTCCAATACGTTGGCCCAGTGTAGAATGACTGACTTCACATATCCCCTAGAACATTATGGAGAACTCTTAATCATGTAGATTGCCTCTCGATGTTATCCTTCACCGTTCAAGTGATAATACAATATTACACAGGGTCACAGGCTCGGTGCCTATATTTAAAAACGAGTAATTTTACCTATGGGCAGTACATCTTTGATCAAAATTTAACTGTACGTAGCTAAAAGGAATCGTTGCTTAAATATAGTCAACTGCTATACATGAGGTCTCGGGTGCCCTAGATTTCCGAGTCGGGCAATGTGTTGTTGAGCTGTTTCTCTAACAATATTAGTAATGACACAGAATTTGAAACTGTGTCTTGTAAACGCCAGTCGCAAGCAAGGAGCAGGTCGCTTGTTATTACACACCTTGCCATATGCCTCTTCTGTATAATTTAAAGTGCGTCTGTGCTTTAATCTTCCGATGCCTGTGTCTTCACCATTTCTGTATAATTTATGCCCAAAGTAGGGTTGCAAAATCACGATTTTCTTGCAAAAGATCAGAAATCATTTCCACATTTGGATTTGTACATTCTAAAATCAAAAACAGATTAGGAACAGCAAAAAATGGAATGTTGGTGTTTTTTAAGACTGCGCCTAGCGTAAGACAGATAATGACAGAGATCGTGCGGCGCATATTCAAATCGGCGCGCGGCCGCCATAGTCAAATTGTATGGAGGTGTTGAAGTGCTTTTTTGATAAATATGTATCTTTATTGTCAACCAATAACTTAATTATTTGGGACGGACAAATTGTAATATAACTATTTATGTTTCGTTTAAGCTGTAAAATAGGATAGATTTCTACTGTTATAATCTATCACGCAACTCGAGCTTATGTTTTTGCATTTTTCGTGCAAATTTACGTAATTTTGTAGGCGAAAATAATAATTATTTTAAATTTTTTACACGGAGTAATTGTAAACACATTCATTTTTATGGTAAATGTATATTTTATATTTGTATTAAAACAAAAAGTGTTGATTTTATTCACTTAATTGTGACCGTCTGTTTTGGCACATTTCGCTCGGCGCAGTCTTAAGTATTTATAATACTAAGAGCCTGTTCCACCACCTCATAATAGCATTTATCTATAAGATAAAAGTCTCGCCATCTCTTCTCTTTAACCTAACAAGAGTGAGACAGCATGCGATTTATCTTTATGATAACTTTTACTTAATAGCGGTGAAACTGGCCGTAACACAAAATGATTTTATCATACATATGTATGTTACATCTATCCATTATCTAAAACTAATAATTTTAAATTGTATTAAGTACAAATAGAAAGAAATAAGTAAAAAGTTTTGATTTATGCAATGATTTTTATTGAAATAATCAATTGATTTAAGTCAAAGTATTTTATCTCGGGCGAAAGATAACTGGTATTGTAATTTAACCTTTATTGTTACAGGTATAGAGTTCAATAGTACGATACCGACGGTCGGTGGGACGGGTAGCCCTGCTATCAAACATAACGTCACACTGTTTCTAGCTGAAGATGGCAATGGAAAGTCTGTCATAGTCAGTGCAGGTGAGGTTTTATGTGTTGTATCTTCAATTCAAATCAATTATTGTCAACTAAGTGTACATAGGTGTTACAATGATATGAGTAGTGCTTACAACTACGTGTCTTATTCAAACATTGCAATATTGAGGGCAAACAATAAGTGATAATCACTATTATACATCCAAAAATATAGTATAGTTGATAGCTGAGAATTAATTATTAATAAATTAGTATATACCTATAAGAAAAATATTAACTTACGTTAGTTACTGTTTAAATGGATCTGAGCTAGGCATTTGACTGCATCAAATTTAATGTGCTATATTTTTATTTTGTTCATTCATATTTAGGACATACATATATATTGAACATTGCCAGATAAATAGGCAATAATATTCAGGTATTAAAGTAAAACTATAAATCAGGCGTTTCTCCAATAGGCGTTCTACAAGGAAGTACAATGGGTCCTTTATTATAATATATTATTATATTTACGTACTATGCTAGTTGGACAAGGCCGCTTTTGTTTTAACTTTAAATACTGAAAGAAAGAAGAATGTTCTATTTGAACTGGAGATTGTTCTTTCTGCTCTATCTTAAGTTTACTATAGTACTAATAACAAACCGACAAAATCAAGTTAGGTGTCCAACCTTAAGTGAAATCGCATTATTATTGCTGTTTTTAGTCTCATGAAAATCTTCGGTAGCCAATTAAAAATATTTTTTTGCAGGCATATCTACATTAATCGGCGACGATTTAAACTGGCTGCTAGAAACCTTCAAGTCGTGTAATCCAGCCTGGAGACAGGTCAGATGTGTAGTTTGTGACCCGACGAAGTGTCAACAGGTAACACACAATATTCTATTTACATATTTTTGCTCACTATTTTTATTGTTAGTAACATTGCAAGAGCTGTAGCTTAGTCATAGAACATATAAATACAGATTACAAGCTACATACAGTGTCCGAAAACAGAAGCATTTACTCATCCGTGCGTTCAGCGAGAAAAAAGTAAGTCGTTAGTCGTTGATTCCGACGACTTTTTTTTTTTCGTTTTGCGACAACCAATTTCTTTTGGATTTGCGCGATGTTGGCGAAAATTTGTTGGCTTCGCTAACACTCGATGGAAGCCGGTCGGCTCCGTAAACACTCGGTAAAAGCCGGTTGTCCCCGTTAACACTCTGTGAAAGCCTGTTGGCGCCGCAAATACTCGATAAAAAGCCGATTAGCTCCGCAAACACTGAGTGAAAGCCGCTTGGGTTCGCGAACACTCAGTGAAAGCCGGTGTTTTCGCCATAAAATAAGCCTTTGTGATATACAGGGCTTAAATAAAAAAAAATTTTAATTAGGGACGGGTTGCTTATTCCAGTCTTGCCGAAGATGCGATATGTATAGACTGGTAATGACGTATATGTCCTTAGGCAGTCCGCGGCGCGTTCCCGTCTGCGCACGTGACGTGCTCCGTGTGGCAAGCGGCGCGCGCGGCGGCGCGGCTGTGCGCCGACTCGGCGCGCGCGCTCGACGCCGCGCTCGCGCCCGACGACATCGCCGCCAGGGTCAAGACCTACGCGCTAGCGCTGCTGAGGGGGGACCACGCTGCGCCGCAGTTACAGGTATGTATGTTCCCGTCTGCGCACGTGACGTGCTCCGTGTGGCAAGCGGCGCGCGCGGCGGCGCGGCTGTGCGCCGACTCGGCGCGCGCGCTCGACGCCGCGCTCGCGCCCGACGACATCGCCGCCAGGGTCAAGACCTACGCGCTAGCGCTGCTGAGGGGGGACCACGCTGCGCCGCAGTTACAGGTATGTATGTTCCCGTCTGCGCACGTGACGTGCTCCGTGTGGCAAGCGGCGCGCGCGGCGGCGCGGCTGTGCGCCGACTCGGCGCGCGCGCTCGACGCCGCGCTCGCGCCCGACGACATCGCCGCCAGGGTCAAGACCTACGCGCTAGCGCTGCTGAGGGGGGACCACGCTGCGCCGCAGTTACAGGTATGTATGTTCCCGTCTGCGCACGTGACGTGCTCCGTGTGGCAAGCGGCGCGCGCGGCGGCGCGGCTGTGCGCCGACTCGGCGCGCGCGCTCGACGCCGCGCTCGCGCCCGACGACATCGCCGCCAGGGTCAAGACCTACGCGCTAGCGCTGCTGAGGGGGGACCACGCTGCGCCGCAGTTACAGGTATGTATGTTCCCGTCTGCGCACGTGACGTGCTCCGTGTGGCAAGCGGCGCGCGCGGCGGCGCGGCTGTGCGCCGACTCGGCGCGCGCGCTCGACGCCGCGCTCGCGCCCGACGACATCGCCGCCAGGGTCAAGACCTACGCGCTAGCGCTGCTGAGGGGGGACCACGCTGCGCCGCAGTTACAGGTATGTATGTTCCCGTCTGCGCACGTGACGTGCTCCGTGTGGCAAGCGGCGCGCGCGGCGGCGCGGCTGTGCGCCGACTCGGCGCGCGCGCTCGACGCCGCGCTCGCGCCCGACGACATCGCCGCCAGGGTCAAGACCTACGCGCTAGCGCTGCTGAGGGGGGACCACGCTGCGCCGCAGTTACAGGTATGTATGTTCCCGTCTGCGCACGTGACGTGCTCCGTGTGGCAGGCGGCGCGGCTGTGCGCCGACTCGGCGCGCGCGCTCGACGCCGCGCTCGCGCCCGACGACATCGCCGCCAGGGTCAAGACCTACGCGCTAGCGCTGCTGAGGGGGGACCACGCTGCGCCGCAGTTACAGGTATGTATGTTCCCGTCTGCGCACGTGACGTGCTCCGTGTGGCAGGCGGCGCGGCTGTGCGCCGACTCGGCGCTCGCGCACGACGACAGGACAGCAGTTACAGACAATAATCCACCAAAACGATAATCCACCACAGAACGGTGGATTATTGTTAAGGCTGAGCTTGTAGCTAAGGGCGCAAAGTTACAAAGGGGCAGCCGCTCTCGACGACAAGACATACGCTCTAACCCTACTGTAGGTTACAGGTGTATATATATACATACATATATATATCTTCGATGTGATCACGTGGTATATTTATAGCTAATATATGGCTAGAATAACAGATGCCTTGTAAAAGCTATCTACTGTACTTTTCTGGGATAGCTTATAACTGCCACAACGCCTAGGGCTTAAATCCAAAACAGGAGAAATAATGTTCAGTCGAGTGATTGAGTATTTTTAAGTTTACACATGATACAGAATTTAAGTTCACCACACGCAAAATAGCGGAGGCTGGTGGCAGATTTTTTGTATTGTTTGAATTACTTTACACACTGGATCCGGAGTGGTCGAGAGTGTAATGTTTTATACTAATTCAAACAATACAAAAATTCCGCCGCCGCTGTCTGCGTGTGGTAGGCTTGACGATAATGCGGGAGACATATTTGAGAAAACTATCTATATAATAATTGGAATGCCACTTGGAATAGTTCCTGTATAATCAAAATATTTAATGATGGATTTTGTCAATAATTTTCTATCCCTTGGTAACAGTACATTTTTCTAAAATGTAGCCTATCTCCCATTCTGTGTCCTTAAAAATGTGTATGCGAAATTTGATAACGTTCGGTCAAGTAGTAAAGGTGTGCAAGCGTAATAGACAAACTCACGTTCGCATTTGTAAAATTATTTAAGATATGATATTAGTAAAGCTTTTGACACGATTGGCCACAGTTTTCGTCTGACCTTATTACCTAACCTTCAAATTATGGTATCTAAATACCACTTTTCTTAAAGTTTTCATCCTATTTAACGCCAAGAACTCAAAATATAGTTATTTGTATGGATATTAATTTCAGCACTATAACATCACATTAACTGTTCCTCAAGGCTTTTACATTGGACCACTTCACTTTCCATTTATTCTTATGAAGCTTCTGTTCCGCGACGTTGCTTTATGGTACGCATAAGCCTACGTATTATTACCGGACATTATCTGTGTTCTAAATTTTATCCAAGCCCGAATAGTCTACACGTGATATGACACATTGGACGAATGGCACTCTATGTCCTTTTCTGTCACCCTGACAAAGTGTGTCAAAAATTTCATGATTATCGGTCGAGTAGTTAGGCATGAAAGCGTGACAAACAAACTCAATAATAACAAACAAATTGATTTTTTCATTTTCATTTTGATATGTCCCACGAGCTAGGCAAAAGCCTCTCACTTGGGCTTCCAAATATCTCTGCTGGATATTGCCTTTCAAAGTCGTCCAGGTCATCTTCGTTTAGGCCTTCCCCCGTCGTAGTCTTGTGGCACCCAATTGGTGACGATTGGTGCTCACCTCTGGGTGCATACGGCAGACATGTTCGGCCCAGTCCCAGTTAAGCCTAGTGGATTTATAATAACTTCAGATAAAAAAAAAACTATATCATACTATTGATATTTTGCAGGCATTGAAACGCAGTATAATCGGCACGGGGGCAGGCACCCTGCGGCTGTGGGACTCCATGACGCGACCCAACGGCGCCATCGCGAAATTAGACGCGTGGCTCGAAGCCGACAACTATACCAATATACTGCATAAGGTGAGCCTAGAATAGAAGTCTTTATTTGACAAGAATTTGCGGAGTACAGTAAAGTGTTACAACTATATAGAATAACTAGCTGTTCCGACAGACGTAGTCTTGTACACAGGAAAAAGAAAAAAAAACCCAAGTCTAAATCATCGAATTAGAATTATATATATAAAGATTCTTCTGTACGTGTGTATGTCACTGAACTCCTCCTAAACGGCTGGACCGATTTTGATGACATTTTTTGTGTGTGTTCATGTGGATTCGAGGATCTAAACCGATTTGGGTTTTTTTTCTATTTTTTTTTTTTCGTGTGTACAGGGCAACGTCTGTCGGGACAGCTAGTTATATATATAAAGATAAATAAAACTTTTATTTCATAAAAGGAGCTGTAGTAAAGAATGCATGGACATTCTACCTGTAAGGCCTGCAAATTGTTTAGAAACATTCCATGTTTATAATTACGTTTACGTTGATGCCTATACTAAAATTATAAAGCTGTAGAGATTGTTTGGTTGCACGCGCTAATCTCAGAAACTACTGGTTCTAATTGAAAAGTTCTTTTAGTGTTGTATAGCCCATTTATCGAGGAAGGCTTTATAACTATATAATATCACGCTACGACCAATAGGGGCGGAGCATCAAAGAAAAATGTGGCAATAACGAAAAATTATCTTATGTGACGCAGACGAAGTTGCGCGGGTCAGCTAGTTAATATATGTTTCTTTGTGTCCACAGGGCCTAGAACGTCTAGTAACGAAATTCCAAACGCTAGTACGTAACAACGTGCAGTCGGACGAGTTCGTGTCGCTGTTCTTCAACGTCGCCAACCAGCTCGAGAACGAAAGGAGGACCTTCGCACTCAGCAGGCTTAGGGTAAGTAAAATATTGTCCTCCAGACCGAATTTCGGTCACGGCGGCCAATCTTAACGGAGACTGGCCATCGCAGAGATATAGTGCACAAGTGTGCGCGCAAACAGTGTAGCACGCAACATTGTTGCTTCTGGGATTTGAACACTCAGTTGCGCTTGCCCACTACGCCATCTGTGCAGTCTCCACATGCAAGAACCCCGCTGGATCAAATCTATAAAACATCTGACAAAAGACATTATAATGTCCTGGGATCATGGCGGCCAACGTTAACAAACACAAGTGTATTTTCTGTTCCCTCACTCTCATAGTCCTATGTGACGTTTCCGACACGACCGGAGAGAGATCAGGCGCAGGACCAACCGGTTTTACGTGCTTTCCGAAGCACGGGGGTGTCTAACACCGCCAACTTCCTAACCTGACACTTTATACACTGCTGTCGCATTCACTACCGCTGCACCACGGAGGGAGTTTAAGGAAGTACACCACTACTCACTTCCTCTCGCTGTTGACCATGGCCGCGGGTGGGACAACGGGGGTCTGTCGCTAGCCATTGAGTCGGAGTGACGCCCTCTGTTGTGCCAGGGCGTCGCCCAGGAATTGTCGCCCGCAGAGACTACAATAATAATATTAGCCGTGTATTAAATTATCCCACTAGTGGGCACGGGCCTCTTCTCAACGTGAGAAGGGTTAGGCCATAGTCCACCACGCTGGCCTAGTGCGGGTTAGCAGGCATCACATATATAATAATAATAATAATAATATTCTATCACATACACACAACACTATCTAGCCCAAACTAAGCAGAGCTTGTACTATGGGTACTAGACAATGGATAAACATATATATATCCTTTTTTTTTTGTAAATACATACATATTATACATAGAAACACCCAGACCAAGACAAACATCCATGTTTATGCACACAAATGTTTGACTTGTGCGGGAATCGAACCCGACCTCAGGCGTGGCAGTCGGTTACTCTAACCACTACACCATCGAGTCGTCATTTATATCTATTCTTATTACTGATATTGATATCTTCGAGAACATTATAAAGAACTCTCAGGCATGCAGGTTTCCTCACGATGTTTTTCTTCACCGCTAAAGCGAGCGATAACTAACTATTTCATACGCACATAACATCGAAAAGTCAGAGATGCGCGCCTTGGGATCGAACTTGAGACCTCTGCATGGCAGTCCAACGGTTTCCCACTAGGCTATCGCTGCATGACACTACATTTAATGGCTAATAAATCTATTATTATTTGTTTATCTCTCACGGGTGTTTTCCTAACGCGTTAGCAAAACCCAGCCCTTTGGGAGGCTTACACGGGGACATGGGTCTAACATGCAGAGACATGCATTATTATAATTATTATAACATCTCTGAATTGGGCACTGCAGGGTGAGTTACTGACGTAGTTTCAGCTCCAACGACCCACCCATCATTCAAGGCAGTAGTTGGCACACCGTGGTAGGTTTAGTCAGTAGTGCCCAGGACGTTCCATACCCTCTCCGCTCCCCGTTTCCCACGGAGAGGGATGGGTAAATAGCATTCTCGAAGGTAAGATAAATAAATAAAAAAATGTACATTTCGCACCCTTAATAAAACAGAGACTTATCTCAGTATTTTGGATTAAACAAATTTGAACTCTATTGCAAAGATTTAACACAAATATAATATTAGAATTTAACATTTACAATTAGAGTTCAAATTGCCTTACTTTCAAATTTCGAGTTAAGTCGCTGTTTTATTAAGAGTGCGATTTGTACTTATCTACTAGAGAACAAGCATACAAGTGGGAGGGAGATACAATTGAAGTATTCTGAAAGTCTCGTTTAGAAGGGTGTTTAGAATACGTAGTGATATATTATATAGGTATATAATAGGTTTTTCGCATTTTTAGGTTCTTTTCTTTATAATAATATAAACAAAATAACTGCGATTTATGACAAAAATTATGCTAACACTAAGCAATTAGTTCAACAATATTTACAAACCTTGAACTACGATCAAACAGAAAATTTGATGACTGTTGTTCAATAAGTGTTACGCAATAAAATAACTCTTTAAGTCGTCATAGTAATCACTTAGTTTATAATATAATTCGTAAGTTTTTATATACAAAGAATAATGTTTTATAAGTATTGTTTTAGAATTTATATCTATATTAGATAGTATGTGCCCTTAATGCCTGTGGCACAGGTTTACCCTAGTACAGGCACCCCTTATATATTACCTTTACAATGTAACCTAAGCTCTGTATCAATTTGTACCAATTTAAGTTGAATAAATGATTATTATTATTATTATTATTATATTGTTGACTTAAAAAAAGATTAGTAAAATATACAATACTATAAACTTGGCGATTGAATAGATTGGCCGTGAGTTTATTGCCGGTTCTTGACATTGGTTCTTCACCCTTGATTTCCTTGATGACGACTCGATGGCGTAGTGGTTAGTGTAACCGACTGCCACGCCTGAGGTCGTGGGTTCGATTCCCGCACAAGTCAAACATTTGTGTGCATGAACATGGATGTTTGTCTTGGTCTGGGTGTTTCTATGTATAATATGTATATATTTACAAAAAAAAAAGTATATATGTATGTTTATCCATTGTCTAGTACCCATAGTACAAGCTCTGCTTAGTTTGGGCTAGATGGTGTTGTGTGTATGTGATAGAATATTATTATTATTATTATTATTATTATTTCCTGAACATGGCAATAGGTAAATGTAAAATCATATTAATAAGTGTAACTTACATTCAAAATCATGTTTATTCATGTATGTCGCAAAGTAACATACTTTGTGATGATATTTTTGATTTAGATTTTTTTTTTTTGAATAGGGTTACAACAACAAAAAATTATAAAATGGATAATAACTATTTTGTGTCGTAAAGAAAAACAACGTGGGGAACCTACAAGTCTGAGAATTGTCCATATAGCTCTCTAGGATATATGAAGTCTGTCGCCCCACACTGGGCCGGCGTGGTGGACTATGGCCTAATCCTTCTCACACTGAGGCCCGTGCCCAGCACTAGAACAGCTTAATACAGGGTTGATATAATAATATTCACCTTTGCCTATCCCTATGATGATATAGGCGATATAATATATATGTCTGCCCAAATTTGAAATTTAATAATTTTCCTCAAATTGTCTGCCCTCTTGTCAAAGTGTTATCATATGACTTTGAAATATATTCTTGCTTGATAAAGAGAACATAAGAACAGGCCCATGCCCAACATTGGGACAGTTTGTATACAAAGCTGATATTATTTTTATATTGTTTCCAGGAAACGGAGAACTTGAAACAATCCCCAACAGACACGATCACACAGTATGCCTACAATTTAATGTCGCATCAGACCAAGTTAGCACAGAAATGTCTCGACGACAGAGCCGGCAGGTTAGAGTAATTTTAACCTATCGTGTGTTAATAATTTTTAATACCTTATGAATTATGATATATCCTTTACCAAAAACATTCACTCGTAGCTGATAAACAATCAGTGTCAAGCGTTAAGGTATGTATGTATCTTATGTGGGGGCCAGTCAGTGCAGACCGGCGACACTTCGACCCAGTGGGATCTTTTGTGTCGACACTCTCCCAATAACGACTGCCGTAGATGTTCATGGCAGCCGGGACCGACGACGGTTTAACGTGCTCTCCGAGGCACGGAGCAGGCGATAATTGTCAAGCGATACGCACATAATTTCGAAAAGTCATATAACTTACGAAAGTCAGAGGTGCGTGACGTGGGTTCGAACCCGAGACCCTCTGCATTGCAGTCTGTTGGTCTCCCCACTGAGATCGCTATCGCTGCTATTAAGCGTTAAGGTAAGTAAAATAAGGTTTAAAGTGGTGCGCACTTGGTGGCTCGTATCCGAGTCGGTAATAAATACACGGTACTAATGTAGCAGCGCGTATTCGAGCTTCTGTCAAAGGGCAGGTTAATAATATACCTTGCTATGATGTATTAGAGAAATGCACTTGCCGGGGTATAAGGTTCAGGAATGATACACAAATTCACTATACAACGTATTGGCATTCAGAGGCATCAACCATTGGGTGATGCAGAAATAAAAAGTGGTAGGTGCATACATAAGCATGAAATATACGCTTACATATACTAAAGAATATTATAATAGTAACGATATATTACATAATATATACATACCAATAAACATATTATTATAATCTAAATAAAATATATATATACTTGCATTTTAGTGCGTAGACGTTACTTATAGCTACCCGCTATTTACAATATATTCAATATATTACATTTACCTCTTAGCCATTGTAGCGAGTAGCGACACTGGTAACGTATTAGTTATACAAAGTGTCGTAAATGTTATCACATTAATTGATACCACATATACTACATGGTATTCTTTGACGATTCACAAATTATGAACCAAATGTATTCAGTAGTTTTGCCACAGGACATTTTTCTTGTTTACATAATTTAGACATTTTAGAACATCATGTAATGCAGAGATAACTGTACTTAGGTCGTATTGTAATAATGTATTATCGGGTCCGGGAATTTCCGGATCCTAGCGAGTTGACAAAGACGATTTCTCGGCAGCTATGACCGCTAACGAGCTGGCTACAGCGCACGATTGGTTACAATGGTGTTCAAATTTGTGTCTAATTATATTTTATTTATTTAGTTCAAAAGAATAATTTCTTAATTTATAATCAAGTTTGACTATTTGTATCCAGTAATACAAATAGTCAAACCCAAGAAGAAGCAAACCACAGCTATACTTCATGATACTTTGAGCTCATTCTGCGTAAATAGAAACACCAATGATTAAATTATGTTCGGGTACTTAGAAATAACTACACTGCAACGTTGAGACAACTACCATCTTAGTCTCCCCGTGACCATGGCTACTGAAAAGCAACCGAAACGTCGGGGAAAGTGTAAAAATAAATTAAATCTAAATAGTTTTAATAATAATTTAATTAGCTTAAAAATTAGTAAAGTTTAATAGTAGTAGTAGTGTAACAATTTTCAAAATTTTGTAATTAAGTGTCAAATAAACAACGCGATAAAATCCGTATATAGCAGTTTAATTTCAATAAATAGGTTTATTGTTTATGTTAACCGTTTTATATCAACCAGCTTAAGGTAGTATATTATTTAATGTGATAATATTTGCCCCACCTTGTATAAATAGTATGCAGTAGCGCCGCGCGACAGTCGTCTCCGCAACCACTCACTTAGGTCACAGATCAGTATAGACCTTTTTTAAAGTTTACTCTCGTACTAGGAATAATTCCTATGTCTACAAACATTCTACGGACATAAATAACACCCAGACTCGGAACAACTATTTGTGGATCATACAAATTTTTTGTCCCGTGTGGGGATCGAACCCACTCGGTACAGCGGCAGTTGCCAGGCGACCAGTTAAACCACAGTCAATATAAATATTTAAATACAGTGGCTAGTTGGGCGATAAATTACTATATCACTTACATATATATTATTATGTGTTACAGGAAGCACAGTAGCGCAGCGATATGCAAGTACGGCACGTCGACGCAAGAATGTTCGTGTTTGTTTAGCAAAGTGTTCAGACTGCCATGCAGGCATATACTCATGTTAACTACTGAACTCAAGGTAAGTTTTACTGAAAATAAAATATGAAAGCAGTACAGTGGAATTACAATTATCACAATAAATTCAGACCAGACCTCCCATTCGGATAATCAAAATTTTGGATAATTAGACTTATTCGAAAAAAGTACGTACATATGAATATGCGCCTTACATATTTTAAAGAGATATGGCTTATTTTTGGCACTGTTTGCATATCAAATTTGAAATTGCATTACATAAACCTGTTACATATACATTTTCATCATCATTTCCCATCGGATCATGAGAGTTCGGGAACAGAGAGTGCACTTGTGTTTGCGCACACACTTGTGCACTATAATATCTCCTGCGCAGATGGCCAGTCTCCGTTAAGATTGGCCGCCGTGACTTAAATTCGGTCTGGAGGACATTATTGGTTTTTTTTATTTACATTTAACAAGTATTTATTTTAGTTGTATAATAATATAAGTTAGCTGGTTTGGGCATGTAGAAAGAATGGATGAGGAAAGACTGACTAAGAAAGTTTATAAGGCTAGTGTGAGTGGAACAGTCGCAAGAGGAAGACCTAGGCGAACGTTTCTTGATCAGATCGGAGGCGTTCTGGACAAAGGCCAGGTTAAGAGCACCTTGGACCGACGGGCGTGTATGAGGAATGTGATGAAAGTGAATGAAGCCAGAGAAGTGTGTCAGGATCGTGGCAAATGGAAATCCGTAGTCTCTGCCTACCCCTCTGGGAAATAGGCGTGAATCTATGTATGTATGTAATATAAGTTAGTGGTTAATGGAGATTTTATTGTTACTTTTGCTTTATGACTATAGTAAGTGATCAGTATGCATTTAATCACGTTAGATTATTACCAATGTTATTTATATGATTTCAACCTAGCAAACAATGAAACTTAAATTTGACGGCTTTGATGGCGTAGTGGTTAGTGTAACCGACTGGCCTAAGGTCGCGGGTTCGATTCCTACATAAGTTAAACATTTTTGTGCATACACGTGGATGTTTGTCATGGTCTGGGTGTTTCTATGTATAATATGTATATATTGTTACGTGCTGGGTTCGACGGATAAGAATGCAAAAAATATTACCGCCTAAAACACGTTTTATTCCAACACACAATTAAATTTTAACACAACAAAAACTATACTTCACTTTTTCACTGCTTCTAGCTTTAGACTCCGTAGTATTTCCGCTTCCGTCCGCTTTGATGAACACTTGATCGCTTACGATTGTAAACTGACTCGGCGGTGCGCGTGCGCACTATTTATACGCGGGTAAAGCGTTTCTAGAGTCTTCTAGTAACGCTATACCCGGTATGTAAACAGTACGATGTTTCGAGAAAGTACTAGCGCTATCTCTATGATTCTCGTAAGCATACCTAGCTACGTAGTTCCGTAAGATGTCAATAGATGGCGGTGTAATAAATTATTAGACGGAACTGCCGAGTCTTTCCCACAATGCCGAGAGATGTCACTGAGCGTAACAATATTTACAACAAAAAAAGTATATATGTATGTTTATCCATTGTCTAGTACCCATAGTACAAGCTCTGCTTAGTTTGGGCTAGATGGTGTTGTGTGTGATGGCATATTATTATTATTAATCGAATCAGGTACCCACAGGACAGGCTTTGCCTAGTCTGGGACCACTGAATACCGCATATTATTCTAAAGACTACATTTTGTTTTATTTATTTACTTTGCAGGTGAAGACACACATACCGTTTGAGCCTCGGTGGACGGTGCAACACTGTTTGTTCGGCTGCGACACCATCACTTCTAACACTACTACTAATAATACAGGTTACTTGTTTGATTAAATTTAATATTAGATTATTAAGTCGCCTTAGTAGAGCCTCGCTGATTTCAGCATTTTCATTTAATCTAATCTAACTTACATACATTTACGTGTGCGGGGGCAAAATCTAGTCTAGTCTAGTATATTATAAATGCGAATGTGAGTTTGTTTGTTACGCTTACACAACTTAACTACTCGACCGATCATTATAAAATTTCGCATACACAGGATATATGGTACCTTTCATCCAGAAAAAGTAGTTTTCCTGGGGGATAGAATATTGACATAAACTACGTTTACGTGAACGAATCCGCGGGAAAAATGTAATAGCTCATAATTTGGTGACGATACTATCAGACTGAATAGTTTATTATGGTGTCCGGCAGGTGGCAGCACGTTCATGGAGCAAGTGGTCGTGGAGACTGACGAACAACATCGACAGACGATACAACAGCAACCGCAACAAATACACCAGGTGGACAACACTATACCATTTATGAACCAGCTAACTAAATAATGAATGCAACTGCTGAGCATGAGGTCTTATGTTCGGTTGCCGGATCGGGCCAACAAAAATTTTTGGGTTTTTCTAATAAGAAATTCTCAAAAGCAGTCCGGTGTTAGTAAGATGACGGTGTTACACGCCGTTGTTCCTGCGCCTGATCGCTCTCATGTCGTGTCGGTGACGTCACATCGCAATATGAGACAGAGGAATAGAGAGTACACTTGTGTTTGCGCACACACTTGTGCACTATATCTTCTGAGCCGATGACCAGTTTCTGTTAGGATTGACCGCTGTGGGCCGTTCAAGTATTACGTAAGCAGGATTTTAGTTCTCTCCTCTTTGTTAACAAAAGTAAGCTAAGCTCTAATAAATCCACCCTCTCCATCTCCAAAATTTAAAATCCCGCTTTACGCCAGGAAAAGTATGTATTCCTAAATGGAAATAAAACATATTTTTGGAACTACTGTTTTAATTTAATAATTTCTATAAAATGTAAAATTGCGATATATGTGACGTCATACTAGGGAGGTGGGAGGGGTGGGAGGGGGAGGGGCGGAGTCTCACAAAATGTGACCAGCTGTAAGGACAGGGCAGGGCTCAAAATATCATGGAATTGGTGTGATGTGGATGGCCCCTTATGTCATATATTACTGTTTATATAAAACTAAATTCTAACAATAAAGGGAATTTTAATAATGTTTTAAAAGAAGCATATTCAAGCATTCTATTGGTCCATACGTATATTGATCGACCCCCATGTAGTCTTGTATAGTTCGTAAGAGCGTTTCCACCGATAAACTACGCGAACCTAGTTCTCCTCATTCCCCGCTCCGTAGCTCGTTAGCTCGTGACCGAGTGAGTGAGAGTGGCGTTAACCGAACTAATATTTTTATCACTAATATTTATAAGGAAGATTTTGCTGTTTTTAGAGTCCAAAAAATGTACGTAAAAGTACAGCATTTCATACTCTTATCGCATTTAGCAGGTATCAAAACGAGCGAACGATCTGCCTTTCACTGATTCGAGCTGGAGCTAACGAATTATACTCTGTCCCAAAATAACTAATATTTTATATAAACAATCGTTTCACGTCTAATTAAATATAAAATAATTTATAATATTAAAACTCTCTTTGAAAAGTAGTTAATGAATACAATATGCAAGTCCTTCTTTTGATAAATATCCATAAATTAATTTTACAGAAAAATATTGTATGATAAAAGTCAATAAAGAGCAGCGATAGCTCAGTGGGGAGACCAATAGACTGCAATGCAGAGGGTCTCGGGTTCGAACCCACGTCGCGCACCTATGACTTTCGGAAGTTATATGACTTTTCGAAATTATGTGCGTATTGATTGATAATTATCGCCTGCTCCGTGCCTCGGAGAGCACGTTAAGCCGTTGGTCCCGGCTGCCATAAACATCTATGGCAGTCGTTATTGGGAAAGTCAGTACCCTCTAATATCCTGACACTGGTCTAGCCTTAGAGTATTATTAGCCTTCGGGTTGCGGAGGTCAGGTGGCAGCCGCTCCGTGTAAAAACTGATATCCAGTCAAATCCGGTTAGACCAGAAAAGCCGACCCCAAGTGACTTGGGAATAATAAAGGCTAAGAGAGAAGAAAAGTCAATAAAAGTTGTTTCCTCTTTCTTAAATTCTATTGGGATAGACTATACGCTACGTTTAGTAGCGGCGACCTAAACTGTATGACTATGCCCAAGACTACCCCAATGGCCTAAATTTAGTCTGGAAGACTTCGTTATCATCTGGTATGTTTCAGGTAGGCGGGGTCAGACAGCAACAGTATGTATTAGCGACGCCCGGACAACCCGCCACGCCTGTCTCACAAGTAAGTTCTCGTTAACAACTATTTTTATAGTTAGGCATACAAGTCAAAATGTAAAAAACAAGTCAAAATGTAAACAAACCGTAAGTTGTACTTAACATTTTTATCTATATTAATATTATAAACAGGAAAGATTTGATATTTCTTGTTTGTTTGTAATGATTTAACTTAAAAACTACTCAACCGATTTTTTTAATTCTTTCACCACCAGAAAGCTATATTATCACCAAGTAACATAGGTTATATTTTATTTAAAAATTTATTTTATCACCTAATCTAATTTAATTTAACCTACGATTACGCGAGCGAAGCCACGAGCAAAAACTAGTTTCTTTTTAGTTTGCTTTTCTATTAAAACGTTTTGTATTTAGTTTTGAATTAATATTCTATCACATATATACTTTTTTTTGTTGTAAATACATACATATTATAAATAGAAACACCCATACCAATACAAACATCCATGTCCATGCACACAAATGTTTGGCTTGTGCGGGAAGTTGTGGCAGTCGGTTAAACTAACCAGTACGCCATGGAGGCCGACAATTGATTATTTATTATTTCTAGGGACCTGCCTATTTGTAAAAAATGTTGTAAAAATGTTTAGTCATTTAAATTAGTAGAGCAGTCACACTCACACACCCGAGGCAGTCACAATATGTTTAACTGTAGTAACACTTGCAGGTGATATTCTGTGGCGGCGGCGTATCCGGCGTATCCGGTGTGTCTGGTGTATCCGGCGTGTCCGGCGCGGCGCCGGTCATCACGTCCGTGCTGCCCCCCGGCGGGGCCGTGCTCACGCCGCACCACACGCTGCACCACTAGCACGCACACACGCACGCACGAGACTAGCACTGCTGCAGGTAACCTGCGGTTTGTGACCCCTGTGCTATAAAATCAGCTTCGGTAAACATCGTGTTCTCAGCGGATCGGCGGTTTGTGCCTCCTACATGCCCAACTTCAGTAGACGTCGCGCTGCCAGCGGTCGAGCGGTTTGTGATACCTGTGCTACAAGCCCAACCGTTGTAAACACCGTGATGTCAACTAATCGGTGATTCATCGCCGTGCGCTCAGCGACCCAGCGGTTTGTGACACCTGTGCTACATGCCTAACTTCAGTAGACACCATGCGCTAAGCGACCCAGCGGTTTAGTTCTCCGACAAAAAACCACCTTCAGTAAACGCCGGTTTTCACCGGATTGGCAGTTTACATCACCTTCGCTACAAGCCCAACTTCAGCAAACATTTTGGTACGAAATCCCTAACAATATGAAACGCGTAAGTATCTGTCTGTTTGTCACGTTGTAAACTACTGTACTGATTTGGATTAAATAATGTATGGAGCAAGTTTAAACGCTGGGAAAGAATGTAGGGTACTTTAAGGCGAACAAAACCGCCGGCAAAAGATATATTAAAACCAAATTCAATGTTCCAATGTTTGTAAGTATATATACATAGTATCACGCCTGTATCACCAAAGGGGTAGGTATACAGGTGTATTGTACTTAGTTTTGCGAACTATTGGTTTAGGTCTGCCCTTTGACAGAGGGTCGCATACGAGCTGCTAAATTAATAACAATAATATTCTATCACATACACACAACACCGTCTAGCCCAAACTAGCAGAGCTTGTACTATGGGTACTAGACAATGGATAAACACATATATATACTTTTTTTTTGTAAACATTTACATATACATAGAAACACCCAGACCAAGATAAACATCCATATTCATGCACACAAATGTTTGACTTGTGCGGGAATCGAACCCGCAACCTCAGGCGTGGCAGTCGGTTACACTACCCACTACGCCATCGAGGCCGACATTAGTACCGTGTATTTGTTACCGGTTCGGATACGAGCCACCAAGTGCACGCCACTTTTTAAACCTTATGTTTCTAAGTTTAACGTTTAAAAAATAGGAACTATAGCCTAGTGGGTGACCGTTGGACTGCCACGCAAAGGTCTCAAGTTCGATCCCAAGGCGCGCATCTCTGACTTTTCGAAGTTATGTGTGTTTTAAATAGATAATTATAGCCAGATTTTACGGTGAAGGAAAACATCGTGAGGAAAGCTGCATGTCTAAGAGTTCTCGATAATGTTCTCAAAGATATGTGAAGTCTGCTCGCACTGAATCAGCGTGGTGGACTATGGCCTAACCCTTCTCCCACTGAGAAGAGGCCCGTGCCCAACAGTGGGACAGTTTATAGAGAGCTGATATTATTATTATATAACGCTTAAAACTGATTGTTTCTCGGCTACGAATGGATTTTCATATTGGATATATGGTATTACGAGAATATAAATATACGATATATTAATGGAAGGCAAGGTTATGGCCGACTAATGGACAGTTTCAAACTCGGTGCTGATACTGATAATTTTCTGACAGAAAACCCAACAGTAGCGCAACGGCACTGAATCCGATTGTTACATGACGTCTCGAGTTCGATTCCTGGGTCGAGTAAATAGTTGTAGAGGTGTTTTAGTGTCGAGAAATTCTCAGTAGAAACACGGATTTGATACTGTCTGATAGACGGCAGTATACCATTTTCTATACAAGGCAACTCCACACAAGACTTATTTCTGTATCGCGGGGAACTTTACAAACATTCAAACAACGGACACAACGAACACCCAGACTAGGAACAACTTTTTGTGTATCACAATAATTTTTGTCCCGTATGGGGATCGAACCCACAACACTCGGTGCAGAGACAATGCCAACCACTTAAACTTGCCCCTATTCCATGTGGCCTATAACCGTAGCTGGCAATATATGGTTCTAATACCCTTCCCTACCCCTCTGGGGAAATAGGGGTTAGACTATTTATGTATGTACTTATAAATCTGTATGTAAAGATGACATTGGATTTGGTTTCAGTATATAATGTAATATATTTACAAGAAGGTACTTCCACCATAATAATGTAGCTTTTATATAAAAATACTATGTATTTCTTATATTTATGATGTGGAAAGAATTGTGATTACACCAGTATTATATACCACGAGAGACACGTAATTACATAATACAAAAAACTAATATCTATATTCGAATATCACATTCGAATACCGATTTTTCATTCGAGTACCCCATGACTTAATTAATCGGCATTCGAATACGGGTTAAACATCATTCGGATATCGCACGACCATTGTATTCAAATTCTCTATTGTTATTCGAATACCCCATGACCGCATCGGAATACGGGCTAACACAATCATTTAATGATTGTAACACATAATTATGTATCCCATTTTTTTATTTCTATTATATGATAAATCTCGATTGTTATTCGAATACCCATGACCTAATTAATCGACGTTCGAATACACACACAATCACCGAATGATTTAATTACTAGTATTAACACATACTAACTTACTATCCCTTATCATTTGTGGTATATGGTACTGGTCTAAGACCGCGTTGTTGTTGAGTTGTTGGACTGTAGTATCGAGTTGTTACTAACAACTGTTTTGAGGGTCTGTCGTGCGTTGTCATAGCTTTATTTTCAATCGAATGGTTTTCGAATACAATCGTACACTACGCGATAACTAGATTGCATATTTGAGGACTTAATTAAAGGCACTTATGAGTAGCCCATTTTCTTTCTTGTCTGATTTGTGGAACAAACAATCACTACATATTATAAAACAAAGTCCCCCACCGCATCTTTAAACTATCCCACTGCTGGACACGGGCCTCTTCTCAGTGTAAGTAGGGTAAGGCCATAGTCCACCACGCTGGCCCAGTGCAGGTTGGCAGACTTCACATATCTTCAAGAACATTATGGAAAACATTGTAATGAAATCTGCATATCTGAGAGTCATCCATGATGTTCTCGAAGATATTTGAAGTTAACCCACACTAGGCCAGCGTGGTAGACTATGGCCTAACCCTTCTCACAGTAAGAAGAGACTCATGCCCAGCAGTGGGACAGTTTAATATAGGGCTGGTGTTATTATTATCATATTATAAGGCACTAAGTATGTGAATGATAAGATGTTTGGATGCAACAGCTGTGACAACTCTCGGTAGACACTTACCCCCAAATTCTGAATTGAGAATTACATGTTGAGAACAAACTAAACTCTAATTAAATATTGCTTAAAAAATTTTATGTTTATATATCTAGTTTCATTCAACTGTAATACAATTTTAGCTCAGTTGATAGCGGTTTGATAAAATTCAATTGTGTAAAAATATTTACACAATTGAATTATGGACGATGGTGTGTTGACGACTCGATGGCGTAGTGGTTAGTGTAACCGACTGCCACGCCTGAGGTCGTGGGTTCGATTCCCGCACAAGTCAAACATTTGTGTGCATGAACATGGATGTTTGTCTTGGTCTGGGTGTTTCTATGTATAATATGTATGTATTTACAAAAAAAAAAAGTATATATGTATGTTTATCCATTGTCTAGTACCCATAGTACAAGCTCTGCTTAGTTTGGGCTAGATGGTGTTGTGTGTATGTGATAGAATATTATTATTATTATTATTTAAGAGTACGTAGTTGAGATTTGATACTGATTCTCAATTCAGAAACCTGGGGTTGATGATGTTTTGTACATTGTGGAACATTTCAATCTTCGATTGAAGTGGTGATAGAGCAATATTAAATCTTTATAACGGTTCAGAATTGACGGTGTCTTTGCAGCGAACCTTGAAGTATATACGTTTGCTATATATCTTGAAAATAAAGCTTTGTGGGGTACAAAGCTTATAAGCATAATGCAAGCACGGACCAGTGTGATTTGATTCCGAAAATCCTTTTTTTGTTACTTTCTACTACTATATATCGCATTCTTAATAAAACAGCGACTTAACTCGACATTTGAAAGTAAGCCAATTTGAACTGTAATTGTATATGTTAAATTCTAATATTATATTTGTGTTAAATCTTTGCAATAGAGTTCAAATTTGTTTAATCAATAATACTGAGATAAGTCTCTGTTTTATTAAGGATGCGATATATACATAGACTGTTGTGTTTAAACAATTTGTTGTTACTGCTCTCACCTGCCTATCCATCCTGCTCTCCCCACCTTACCTATCATAGCCCTCTCTCCGTCTGGGATTTCTTTTATGTGATCCTTCTGGTATTGAATATATAAGCTTTAGTTAGACAATCACGTCCTGATACCGTTTAGGTGTCAAGTAGAAGTGGCAAAATGTATCAATATAAGTCATAAGTCATAAGTCATTTATTTCAGAACAAATTACATTTGTGTTGAAAATAATTTCGCATTTAGTAAAAAAAAAAACCAAAACAATTACAATTATGACAAGGTTAAATACAATTGAATATAATATAATGAGGTCAACAATAATTAATACATATACTGTGATGTGCAGTGATAACGTAGTATGAGATCGTTATACTGCCACGCAGAAGTCTCGAGTTCAATCCCAAGGCACGCATCTCTAACTTTTCGAAGTTATGTGCGTATTAAATAGTTAATTATCGCTCGCTTTAACCGTGAAGGTAAACATCGTGAGGAAACCTGCATGTCTAAGAGTTCTACATAATGTTCCCAAAGATGTGTGTAGTCTGCCAACCCGCACTGGGCCAGCGTGGTAGACTATGGCCTAAACCTTCTCACACTGAGAAGAGGCCCGTGCCCAGCAGTGGAACAGTGTCTGTACAGGGCTGATATTATTATACTGGTATTTTAACTAATATTTTAAATGCGAATGCGGGGTACAGAAAAGGACAGAGGATACCTTTCATCCAGAAAAAGTACTGTTTCCAACCGAGCGCAACCGCGGGACACTAGAAGTTGATACATTTTGTCATGATAGACTTCATATAACATTCAGGAAAACGATATTATCCTCAGGTTTCGCTGTAAAGAGAACGTATAGTGTGTGTTAAAAAGATGTGGTCATATTTGAAAGTCGTCAAGTGCTCATGAATAAGTCATAATGATTAGTTTTATTAAAAAATAATGTGCTCCATACATACGCACCTCTGACTTTACAAAGTTATGTGATATATAAAATATAAATTATCGCTCGCTTTAACGGTGAAGGAAAACATCGTGAGGAAACCTGCATGTCTGACTGTTCTACATAATGTCCTCGAAGATGTGTGAAGTCTGCCAACCCGCACTGGGCCAGCGTGGTAGGCTATGGCCTATCTCGAAAATATGTGAAGTCTGAAACTTGAATGGCAATGGTGGACTATGGTTTAAACCTTCCTATACAGATAAGAGGCCCATGCCCAGATTATTTACATATAGGGCTGATATTGTAACCGGTATTTATTTTGAAACGACTTTTCAAACATAAGCACACCATTTTGCGCGCTATTGAATGAGATACATTTTTTTACTAAATGTAGCGAATATAGGCTATTAGTGTAAGTTTGTAAATATTATCAATTAATAAATGTACGATGGGTGCATTGTTTAGAGGTGTTTTTATTTAAATGAAAAAAATAAAAATAATTTCTTTTGTCAAGGTAATAACCGAAAATAAAGGAGTCTTAGAAAATGTGATGGTTATTTATTTTATCCCTAAATACTATTGGCAGGACCGAGGAGATTCAGGTAATAAATTAGTTCTAAATAAAAAAAAACTTTCGGTCGGCTTCGGTCACGGGCGCAAAGCACACCGGTGACTAGCCATCTGCGCAGCAGATAGCTTACTCAATCCCCTTACTCATAGTCTGATGGCACAACAATCTGATACTACCCAGAATGAGATCAGGCGCAGGACCAACTGCTTTTCGAGGCTTGCCGTGACACTGCCAACACTGCAAACTTACTAGGAGTACCTGTACAACAGAGTTTATTGTTTATTTTTTTTATACAACTATGTTGGCAAACAAGCATACGGCCCACCTGATGGTAAGTGGTCACTGTAGCCTATGGACGCTTGCAACAACCAACCACCACTTGCGCGTTACCGACCCTGTAGGCAAGGAAGTGGGAAGGAAAAGGAGCGGCAAGGGGGAAAGGGTGATTGGGCCTCCGGCACTCTCATTCACCGAACGAAACAACAGTAGGAATATTGGTATTTCACGTCGATATATTCTGTGAGACGGTAGTCTTTCCCCGGTCGAGCCGGCCTATTCATGCTGAAATCAGCGAGGCTGTACTACTAGATAAGAGGGCCAATTCTCGTAAAAAAGACTTCGTAGAAGAAATAGAGTTCTACTCACATAAAAGTCCAATGTGAATCATAATGCAAATTTTTACAATTGACCATTGCACGCCTTTACTACTTGACCGACCATCATGAAATATTGCATTTTTTTTTAAGTAGTAAATTGCTCGTGATACTTTGCCCCTCGCCAAGCAGCGATAGCTCAGTGGGGAGACCAACAGACTGCAATGCAGAGGGTCTCTGGTTCAAACCCACGTCGCGCACCTCTGACTTTCGGAAGTTATGACTTATCGAAATTATGTGCGTATTGATTGACAATTATCGCCTGCTCCGTGCCTCGGAGAGCACGTTAAGCCGTTGGTCCCGGCTGCCATGAACATCTATGGCAGTCGTTATTGAGAAAGTCAGTACCCTCTAATATCCTGACACTGGTCTAGCCTTAGGGTATCGTTAGCCTTCGGGTTGCGGAGGTCAGGTGGCAGCCGCTCCGTGTAAAAATTGGTATCCAGTCAAATCCGGTTAGACCAGAAAAGCCGACCGAAGTTTTATTATGAGAATTGGAGGATAGTTTTCGTAACGAATACATCTGACAGAGAACCAAAGTCATCGACATAGCTCAGAGAATTGGCAAGCTGAAGTGGCAGTGGGCTGGCCATATCGCGCGAAGAACCGATAACCGCTGGGGTAAACGTGTTCTTGAGTGGAAACCGCGATTCGGCAAACGTAGTAGGCCGCCCTCCGACCAGGTGGAATGACGATCTGCGAAAGACTGCAGGCAGATGCTGGATGCGGCAAGCTGAAGACAAGGCGCTATGGCGCTCATTGGGGGAAGGCTATGTCCAGCAGTGGACTATTATAGGCTTATGATGATGATGATGAAAATTGGCCGTCAAAAACATGAATTTTGAATAAAATCATTACAGTAATGTTTAATAAATATAATCTTCTCTCTGACCTTTATTATTTCCAAGTAACTCGGGGTCGGCTTTTTCTGGTCTAACCAGATTTGACTGGATATCAGTTTTTACACGGAGCGGCTGCCACCTGATCTTCGCAACCCGAAGGCTAACGATACCCTAAGGCTAGACCAGTGTCAGGATATTATAGGGCACTTACTTCCCAATAACGACTGTCATAGATGTTCATAGCAGCCGGGACCGACGGCTTAACGTGCTCTCCGAGGCACGGAGCAGGCGATAATTGTCAATCAATACGCACATAATTTCGAAAAGTCATATAACTTCCGAAAGTCAGAGGTGCGCGACGTGGTTCGAACCCGAGACCCTCTGCATTGCAGTCTGTTGGTCAAAAATGATGTAAGTTGTAGGTACATAAGCGGACATAATCTAATCGCAATCACGACCTATATACATATTGGTTGACGTCCGCGACGCTTCTAGATGTTATTGATTGTCAAGTAGGGCTTCCACTCGTAGGTACCTACTATAAATTATAGTATCTTACTGTATTTTAGTTATTTGTACCTACTTTATTTTATAAAAAGTATTTTATATATTATTGTAAATAAGTACAATATTTTAACTCATTTTTTTGTTGGGAATTCATTGTAGCTTACATCTCTATGAGGGCGTGCGGAGGCGTTATGTCGGACTCGCCGGGGAAAGACGTCGACATCCCGGTCATACCGACTAAAACTACCACGGTGTTCCTCAACATTACCTGAGTCAGCGGCGCATTTTCACATATTTTCAACGCTAATTTGAATGACGCGTTTTTATATAGGTATTTAAACTGTGTGTGACTGGAAAGCATCCGCACCGAACGCATTTAATTAAAAATGTATGAGTGCTTTTTCTTGTGAATTGCTCAAAAGTACCTACCTACAAAAAAATTTCAATCAAAATAAATTTATATACTTTTACAAAAAAATTTGGTAACCCTATTTTCGATACTCTTATCATCATTACAACCAAAGATTAGAACATTAAGAAAAGATATACAGATCGATATAAATAAACTCAATGTTATGATAAAATGTGCATTCTGTAGGTAGGTGCATTATGGCCGTCATGTTATATAAATCTTATTATAAATGCGAATTTGAGTTTGTTACGATTTCATGCCTTAACTGATCGAGCAATCATCATGACATCAGTGATACAGAACTGACGAACCTACCTTTCGCCAAGAAGAAAGTACTGTTCCCGAGAGACAACTTGTATTTAATAGATATTGACTTTGACTGCACAGATGGTGTAGTGGTTTTTGTGGACGCCTCGCCTCTGCCATTGCGCCAAGTGTTGCTGGTTCGAATCCCTCATGGGACAAAACTTCTTCTCCCTAGCCTTTATTATTCCCAAGTCACATGGAGTCGGCTTTTCTGGTCTAACCGGATTTGACTGGATATCAGTTTTTACACGGAGCGGCTGCCACCTGACCTCCGCAACCCGAAGGCTAACGATACCCTAAGGCTAGACCAGTGTCAGGATATTAGAGGGTACTGATTTTCCCAATAACGACTGCCATAGACGTTCACGGCAGCCGGGACCGACGGCTTAACGTGCTCTCCGAGGCACGGAGCAGGCGATAATTGTCAATCAATACGCACAAAATTTCGAAAAGTCATATAACTTCCGAAAGTCAGAGGTGCGCGACGTGGGTTTGAATCCGAGACCCTCTGCATTGCAGTCTGTTGGTCTCCCCACTGAGCTATCGCTGCTCGATCGCATGGGACATAACTTGTTCTCCAATAATGGTTGTCTCGAGTCTGGATGTTCTTTGTGTCCGTTGTTTGAATGTTGGTATAGTCCCACGCGATATACGAATTAAACATAGGGGGACGACGCCCTTTTTTTTAAAAAGTAAACTGGTATATGTGCTTCCGAATTTGGGTTTGTTACGATTTCACGTCGTAACTCGCGACCGATCATCATGAAATCAGGGTTACAGAAAAGGATATAAGGCACACATTGAACCAAAATAAAAGTAAATAAATTAAATGTGCTGTTCTCGAGGGATAGGTGGCTAGTAATTAATAGTATATAAGGAATATTTTTAAGCATTTCACGTACTAATTAAAAAAGTTAATTATATCTAAACGACGCAGCGGAACAGCGGTGACCAGATTCAGATTTTTCTTTATTCCAGATAGGTTAATAATTAAGTTTGTCTGATATTCTAAGACTTGAAAGATTAATGCACAAGCTACAAGCACGAGACTATTCGAACATACGCGCCACTGTTTTAAGCTACGTGTGAGTGACAACAAGAACAGCGAGTATGCTCGAGCATTTTGGCGCTCAATCTGAGTTTACAATTACATGAATTTTCTGTGAGAAAGTAGTACTGTGAATATTTTTCTGTGTCGCGGGGAACTTTATAAACATTTAACAGCCGAAAAGAATGCCAAGACTCAGACAACTGTATGTGGATCAATAAATTTTTTTAACCATGACCAAGGTCGAAACAACTTTGACTCGAAACGACTATGATGTACCTCCAGTCTATTTGTATATAGGTAGGTATGTAATACACTCAAAACTATGTACAGTTAGAAGTGCGTGCCATGGGATCAAACTCATCATTTCAGCCTATTGCAGTCCACTGCTGGACATAAGCCTCCCCCAGGGTGCGCCACAAGACCCGATCTCCCGTTTTCGCCATCCAGTCACCTCCAGCCACCTTTTTCAGGTCATCGGTCCATCTGGTCGGAGGGCGTCCTACACTACGCTTGCCGAGTCGTGGTCTCCACTCGAGAACCCGTCTGCTCCAACGAGCATCGGTTCTGTGACAGATGTGACCAGCCCACTGCCACTTCAACCTGCTACACTTCTGAACTACGTCGGTGACTTTGGTTTTTTGTCGGATAATCTCGTTCCGGACTTTGTCCCTTAACGAGATTCCGAGCATACACCTTTCCATAGCTCGCTGAGTGACATGCAATCGGTGGGCTAGTTTCACTGTCAGGTTCCACGTCTCGGCTCCGTATGTCATGACCGGCAGGACGCATTGATTGAATACCTTGGTCTTCAGGCATTGTGGCAAGGGTGACTCGAAGATGTGACGCAACTTTCCAAACGCTGCCCAGCCAAGCTGCACTCTTCTGGTGATTTCACCTTCAAAGTTGTGTCTAATCTGGGATCAAACTCAAGACCGTCTAAATCCAACAGCTTCACTTGGAAAATCACTTACGGGGTAACAAACTCTTTATAAGACAATAATGATGAATCGTATGAATCATTATGTTCACAGAACATATTAGTTACACATAAATAGACACACTTACACACAAACACTCCTTATCTATAGATAAGCCCTGAATATCGACCAACACCAATGTTTAAAGAGTACTGATAACTGAGTTGATTCAAGCGGGTTACTTTGGCTCATACGTGTTTTTGTCTGCGGCTGCGCTCGCATGAAAACTGGCGCTTCACAGCATGAGTTAAACTGAAGAACTTAGTGGTTTTAAGTGATCGCCTCGCCACTGCTATCGCTCCGAGCGTTGTGGGTTCGATCCCCACACGAGACAAAAATAAATGTGTGATCCATAAATGTTTGTCCCGAATCTCGATTTTCTTTGTTGTTTGAATGTTTGTAAAGTTCCCCGCGATACAGGAATTATGCCTCGTTGTGCGCGAGTTGTGTTTATTAAAATAAAAACACTACATATGTGTAGTAAAGAATACCCAAACTCGGTACTATTTGTCGATCACACATTGTCCTGCGACAGCATCAAACTCGAAACACGTGCGCATTGCAAGTGGCGAGGCGACCGCTACTATGAAATACGCTCTTCGTGCACTCGATTATAAAGATCTGTCTGTCATGTGGAAATGTCAAAAGATTTAAATCACACACCGTAGGTACTTAAATCGCACGATAAAGTACCCACACCAAGAACAGTGAGCTCATGCATTATATTTATTTGATAAAGAATGATAGTGTACAATTTTTTATATGGTGAGAGTGATGGCACTATATTAATTATCATTCAGATCAGGGACGTTGCGGATGCAGATTTTTTGAGATGACGGATGCGGATGCGGATACGGATATTTGAAGCCTCACATCCGCGGATGCGGATGTCCAAATCGTTGCGGAAGCTCCGTAATTGCGGATGTGGATGTTTATGAAAATTTTTCATCTTATTTAATAAAAAGTATCTAATATCACCGCCTTCGTAGGTTCAAGCCTCTTTTGCAAATGTTCATAAATTAAACACGTAGGTACTACTGAACAACTTATTAATTTCTTATCGTAACCTACGCTATATCTGGATCCGCATTAACATCCGCGTTGATTATTGCGGATGCGGATGCAGATGTCGAAGTCGAAACGGAACCTTTGCAATTGCGGATGCGGATGCGAATATTCGTAACATCCCTATTTCAGATGTCATATTGGCATTGTGCGTCAGATAACAATTTAAAATTAAATGCGGTCATCAATATTTACTGGAAAGGATTGTAATAGATATATAGCCATCGCGCTGGGTACGAACAAAATATCAATGTGCAAAAGAGATATAACTATATGTCGGACTGAATATACCTCTGGAATCATCATTTCCTTTTCCCCTGTTGCCTCCTCCAAAATTAATCCGACTTTTTTTTTATACAGCTTTGTTGAGCTTACCTGTTTGCTCTCGTTAATCTAGAATCTAGATCTAGTCACTAAATTGCTATCATTTCGGGACAATACCTATCCTATTTCTGGATTAAAGATACCCTGTATCCTTTTCTATACCCCTGACAACGTGTATGCGTAAATTCTGGATGATCGGTCGAGTAGGCAGCGCGTGAAAGCGTAAAAAACAAACAAACTAAAAACAAACGATATGGGAAGGATTTTGATGTGTGTATGTTTTTATTCATTACTAGATGTGTCCGCGGTTTCATCCGCGTTTATCGTTACTGCGACGTCCACGTGGGTCGTAGCGTGATGTTATATAGCCTATAGCCTTACTCGATATATAGGCTATCCAACACCAAATAATTTTCAATTCGAACCAGTAGTTCCTGAGATTGACGCGGTTAACCAAACAAACATTACCTTCAGCTTTATAATTTTATTTTTAGTATTAGTTTCGTTGAAGTTGATTGCTGAACATCTGAGAGCAGTGCAACCGAAATATTTTTATAATTTCTAAAGAATCCTTTTATTAATTAAATTATGGCAAAAGCGAACCATTGTAGTTGTAGATATAGATTATATAATTTTTATAACTCTAATATTTCGGTAGCAAGAGTAGATTAAATCTGTAAGGCAATAACGCTTCCCACAATTCCTCATAACGTCTACAAATGAGATTACACCTAAACGTAGTAGAACGTATCTATGACTGCACAGGTGGTTTAGTGGTTGTTAGTTGTCTCGCTACCGCTTCTGCGCCAAGCGTTGTGGGTTCCATCCCCACACGTGACAAAAATCTGTGTGATCCAAAAATTGTTATTCCGGGACTCGATGTTCTTTATGGCCGTTGTTTTAATGTTTCTTAGGTCCGCGACACAAGAATTATTCCTAGTACGGGTGTTGTCTTTTTATAATGAAGAAGAAAAATATTTTGTTGGCAATGAGACTTCTTTTCGATGTTACTTATTATATTACATTGTAGTTCTGTGTAAACCTTTATCATAAGCGGATATGGAATTCCGTATTACATTACTCATAGATTTAATAACTCACCTTAATCTGATCACGCGATTATCAACTTTAAGTTCATAGCTATATCATTTATTTCACATTAAATTATAGTTCGCCTATTACAAATATTGTTCTAAGAAAATTGCTTAGTTTTCTTTGGTTTCTTATGAGTATATTGTTTCCGTTTTATGAAAGGTGATGCTGTCAACATTTTTGTTTTAGTGCTTATACTTATGACGTAAACTATACCTACTAATATTATAAAGCTGAAGAGTTTGTTTGTTTAATATTAAGTTTTAACACAGGAGAAATTATGGTGTCACGGGAGCTCGGGAGGTTAACCTTTTTTACCGGAGTCGTCCGGGCATTCCGGGCATTTGTGAGCCCTATGTTAACGTAGCTTATTGTTACTAATCAACAGCGAGTGCAGATATACAAACCGATTTAATAGCAGTTGAAAACAAGCGGTAGCCATGTCTATCACAGCCTTTACTCATAATTTATAGGTTATTTAAGGATCCACGTTATTAAACGACTTTAAGAAAGGAGATGATTCTCAATTCGTTTCTATTTCTTTTTATATCAAATTCTTCTTAAACCATTTATTACATACTATCATGATATATTTTGTTATGGAGACATGACATGCGCACACACAAATACACACACACACACACGCGCGCGTATACACACACACACACACACACACACACACACACACACACACACACACACACACACCAACATCACACTACTCACTACTCATACTTTCGTACGCACTTACTGCAAGACGCCATGTATTAATCATGTAATTTCTGTTTTGGTTTAATTTTCCTTTATTGTACATATATGTTATATTATATCTTTTGAATCACGATGAAAGAGACTGGCCTCCACGACACAGAGAATCCTAGTGTGGAGACCAGTGATTTATCTGTATTAGCTATGTATTTTTTATGAACAATAAAGATTATTATAATTATTATTATTATATTTGTTATCTCAGAACTTCGTCACTTATGTAGCAATTTGTAAAATTATTTTCTTATTGAAAAGAGTATATTTTCTAGGGGGTACCATTTTGGTTTTATAAGAATTGGACCTTGGATTTTAAAGATAAATCAGGAAACTGACTTATACTCGATAAATTAACCAATGGGTAAAGGTAGCATGCGATCTGCATAAAAAATATTTATGATGTCACATACTTAGCTTGATTTACAGTTAAAACACATAAAAAGTGCAGTGGCACTCGAGCAATAACCGCTAAACTACTCATTTGCTTAAGAATTAAGATAGCAGAATATTCGTCAAGGTTACACAAGCTCCAGTATCGCTCCTTGCGGTACTCCGCCCTACAAACCGTGCTCGACGCTCCGTTATCACCTTATCAGTCGTTATATCACCCACCTTTACTGTGAATTTCAAAATAGATAAGATTATATACCTATATACTACACATACGCTTTTAACTAAGATTAGCCATTGTGGTCTACCGTGTCAAAGGCAGTGGTCAAGTCCGCTGAAATTAATGTAGGATTTAAGTGTAGTGCAAATTTGAAAATGGGGTTCAAGGAAGTTTTTATGGTCGCGGTTCTCATCAGTGCGGTGTCGGCTCAAAGTTGTGAGTATTTTATAGCGAATATATGGTTATATTTAGCAAATTATTTGTAAAGTGATAACGGCAAAATGGCCGCCAATCGATTTTTATATTTGCTCAATCTGATGTTTGTTTAGGTTTAACGTTTTTAGTATGATAAGACATAAAAAAAATGTATGCATAATTTTAAATGTGGTATATGTTTATATAGTACTTTTATTAATTTTAAATACTGATAACTATGTCAGCAAAATTAATATTATGTATCAATAGTACAATCTAAATATAGGTATAAGAAATATAGATTTAGTAGACAATATCTTAAAGCTAGAAATTATACCAGCCAAAGAAAAGATATCTAAAGTGTGTAAAGAATATATAGAAGAAAAATAATTTCATGTTATTTTAGCAAGTTATATTTTAAAGAAAGGGATATACTTACTGCACTGACCTCAATTAAATTAGGGACAGAGTTAAATATGATGATACATTTAAAGCTAGGAAAGATAACGATGAATAAAATAAAACACCCGGATATAGATTATGAGTGATACAATGACTAATTATTGTACCATTGTAAGCATTAACAAGTAAATATGATGTAAAAAGTAAATATAGAATATTAAGTAAAAATGGATTGCTATAGGTTTTTTTGTAATTTGAAGTGTCCAAAGGGTTTGCAAGCCGTTAAATGAAACTGCAAAATGGTGATAAATATTCGCCGTTGTCATAGCCAACGCCCAAACACGTGATATCAAAATCATAATGCAAAAATGCAGTGATGTGCTTAAGTTTTCCAAATACGTCCAATGAGACTTTTAACAGTAAATGAAGTGAAATCAATTTTGGCTCTTTATTTTTTTCACTTGCGTCTCATGGATTATCTTATGAAAGGAAAATGAAGAAAGCAACGCAGCGGTAGTAAATGCGACTGCTGTGCATGAGGTGTCAGGGTCGAATACTGAGTCAGACCAACAAAAAGTTGTTGAATTTTTCTGTTAAGAAATGTCAATAACAGCCCGGAGTTAGGAAGTTGGCGGTATTAGACACGGCCATGTCTCGGGAAGTACATAAAGCCGTTGGTTCTACGCCTGATTTCTCTCCAGTCATGTCGGATTGTTATTCTATCGGATCATGCGAATTAATGAATAGAGAATGCATTTGTGTTTGCGCACACACTTCTGCACTATAATATCTCCTGTGACGGCCAATCTTATTAACGGGGACTGGCCATCTGCAGTCTCCGTAAAGATTGGCCGCCGTGACCGAAATTCGGTTTATGAGGACATTATTATTTATACTGAAGGCATAATAGTTGTTTAATAATACATGTTGTGAATCGAACATTGTAGCGCAAACTGGTCTGCATAAGTGCAGAGTGGTATGATTATCAACGGCTTTACAGTAAACTACACCATATTCTATGGATGTTTGTAATACCAATGATAAATGTCTTAAACTAAAACCTTTATTAATATTGCAATTAAGGTTCTCCATAATTTATTGTAAAAATGTTGAAGATGTTTCGGTCTTCTCGGCGCTACACTTTTCATCTAAAATGTCTAAGCTATATCTTTCATAAGGTAAGAAAAAAATAAAGATACATCTTATATATTTAAAGTACCAGATCATCAATTTTTCTATACAGTTAACCGCAAATCTGGAGGGCAGTATGTCCATTACAAGGATGTATTAAAGCTTTATCTAAATTCAACTGGTTTCTCACTGCTAAGTTCGTGAACTTAGCGTGAACTTCGATCATTGAGGTGCAGGTAGCTCCCGTGGGAGACCTCAATGATCGAAGTGGCGAACAGCTGCCAAACAGGGCATTCAAAATTATGAATGTGTCTGTCTCCAAGATCTTGAGATGCCAAACGCATGCTTCGACCAAAATCTCGACCCAAGCCCTTTACGACTTTAAATAACTAACAGCGCTTCTGTGCCCTTCTATTAACATATGATTACACCATATGTTTTAAATAATGTCTGGCTTCGAAAACCACGTTCAGACATAAAGCGAAATCACAATTCTGGCAATTAACAGGCTGTCACCTTCGACGGACACGTCTAGAAGGACATCATCATTAGGTACATGTAACTCAGTAAACAAGACAACCACAGCTTTTATGAAATTAAGATGGTCAACTAGTATGCAATCTCGAATTTCGGTCACGGCCGCCAATCTTTACTGAGACTGGCCATCTGCGCAGGCGATATTAAAGTGCACAAACGTGTACCGCAAAAGTAAGTGCACTCTCTGTTTCCTAACTCTCATGATCTGTCTAAAGATTCTCTCTCCGGTCTCACCGGAGAGAGATTCTTTCTATAATATCGCCTGCGCAGATGGCCAGTCTTCGTTATGATTAACTGCCGTGATGAAACTTATTCTGAAAGAACTTATTATCTATATATATAAAAATCAATTGCTGTTCGTTTGTCTCGCTAAAACTCGAGAACGGCTCGGCCGATTTAGCTGATTTTGGTTTTGAAATGTTTGTCGTAGTCCAGGGAAGGTTTAAACGATGAGAAAATATAGAAAAAATCTTTAGGATAGGTGATACGAAGTACACCGGGTCATCTAGTTCTTTTCATTCATTATACCATGGTATATTTACGTGGACCTATTAAACATATCACTGATTCTCTAAATGAATTTTGATGAAATATAGCTTAGATTTAAGTCGAATTCAAACGAACCAAATTGTAATAGCTAAAACAAAATCCAGTTCAGCATTTTGTGTGAAGCTTGAATTAATAAATAGATGTAAATTAATAATCATCTCATTCAATCACTATTATTGCGGAGCCGAAAAACCTTATTTAGTTATTTTGTATTCATTTATGTAAATTATTTTAATGTAAACATCATATTCAAAATCAACCCTTTTTATAAAAGCACAATGAAAATAACTGGCAAAATGAAATGCCATGACATAAAGTGGATACGTGGTAGGGATATCTCGTTATCTCCCTCGTACATCCGCACTTAAATAACGGTTAAGTCAACGTTGTATCGCGCATCCTTTTCCGTCATTTGACAATCATCCCTACTACCGGATTTGAAACGCTACTGATATATTTATATTGGAGTAAATTTCTTTGAATTTATGACTAACGTAACTTTTTGTTTTTAATAATATCAGTCCTGTATATATACTATCCCACTGCTGGGCACGAGCCTTCTAAGTGTCAAAAGGATTAGGCGATAGTCCACCACACTGGCCCAGTGTTGGCAGAGTTCACATATTCAAGAACATTATGGACAACTGTTAGACGAACAGGTTTCCTGATTTTCCTTCCTTCACTGTTAAACAAGCAATAAATAAAAAATTAATGCGCACATAACTTGCGTGGCAGTCCATCGGTATCCCACTTAGCTTAGATAGCTCTTTTTGGTAAAAATTATAAAAAGCAACATCAGTTTGCTGTCTTATCGACGAAAACAGTTTATACGTTTGCTAATCAGAGTTATCACTTGAGTTTACTTGACTCGTTGTTGATAACGGCCGATAAGACAAGGCCTTCAGGAATCGGAGAGATAATGCAATAAAATATTTTAGCGTCGGTTACAAATAACTCGATAACATTACGCTTGTACGCTAAAGGATTAAACAGAGCATCATGGGCTAAAACTCAATTTTGTTTTTGGCAATATACAATAATGTTGTCATACTTTCACGCGAATATTATCCATTGAAATTAATCTGCTATATACGAATTTTAGCGCGTTGTTTATTTGAAAACACAAATTTCACGTAATACTAATCCTAACTTATCCTCCTTATATTATAAATGTGAAAGCTTGTAAAAATGGATGTACGGGCGTTTGTTACTCTTTCACCCAAAAACTACTCAAATGATTTTGATGAAACTTTACAGCATTATTGTTTATAGGTACATCAAAATAACATATAGGCTACTAAAAATCAATCGTAACATAAATCTACGTTAATACGAGCGAAGCCGCGTGCAAAATCTAGTATTATAAATGCGAAAGTGAGTTTGTTTGTTTGTTACGCTATTACGTCTTAGCTGCTCGCCCGATCATCATGAAATTTCGCATACACGTTGTTAGGGTAACAGAAAAGGACATAGGGTACCTTTCATCCAGAAAAACAGTACTTACTGTGTCCGGGGGATACAAATATATTGTCAAAAGCTATTTCAACGCGAGCGCAGCCGCAGATCACCTTTCCGTATGTTAAATTGTCATCTAACACACAATGCCTACATGATATCTGAATTATAAATATAGTATTATATCACGCTCAGTCATAATAACATTTGTAGGTACACCATCGTTCTCTGTCTCAAAGTCAAAGTCAAAAACCATTCGTTCAATTAGTCACAACGTAACACTTATGAACGTCAAAGTTGAGGAGTTAGTAAGGTTACTGAATTCACATTTAGGTTAGTTGCTAAATTCGTAAGCAGCGATAGCTCAGTGGGGAGACCAACAGACTGCAATGCAGAGGGTCTCGAGTTCGAACCTACGTCGCGCACCTCTGACTTTCGGAAGTTATATGACTTTTCGAAATTATGTGCGTATTGATTGACAATTATCGCCTGCTCCGTGCCTCGGAGAGCACGTTAAGCCGTTGGTCCCGGCTGCCATGAACATCTATGGCAGTCGTTATTGGGTAAGTCAGTACCCTCTAATATCCTGACACTGGTCTAGCCTTAGGGGATCGTTAGCCTTCGGGTTGCGGAGGTCAGGTGGCAGCCGCTCCGTTTAAAAACTGATATCCAGTCAAATCCGGTTAGACCAGAAAAGCCGACCCCAAGTGATTTGGGATAATAAAGGCTAAGAGAGAAGAGAGAAGTTAGTTGCCAAGTTGAAGCAAAGGGTTGAGCCTATGAGTAGTTAAGACGTGTAAGCGTAACAAACAAACAAACTCACATTCACATTTACAATATCAGTTCGGATTTAGATGTTAGAATTGTGTGTCAGATGAGGAAAGACTGTATTTAAACGTAGTAGAACGCATCTGTGCTACAAATCATCAAAGAAAATGGTAAAAGCGTGAAAACAAAACTATTATCGCCGTTGATCAAGTGAAATTTAAAAAAGGTTGTATTTTTACGCGAATCCCAATTATTTTCTTAAATAAATGTAGCCTAATTTACTCCTTATAACATCAGCTATCTGCCAGCGAATGTCACGTCAAACTGACAGACAGACAGACAAATTTTTTTCTTAAATAACTTTCTCTTATGTTACTCCTTATAACATCAGCTATCTGCCAGCGAAAGTCACGTCAAACTGACAGACAGACAGACAATTTTTTTTCTTAAATAAGTTTCTCCTATGTTACTCCTCATAACATCAGCTATCTGCCAGCGAATGTCACGTCAAACTGACAGACAGACAAATTTTTTTCTTAAATAAGTATCTCCTATGTTACTCCTTATAACATCAGCTATCTGCCAGCGAAAGTCACGTCAAACTGACAGACAGACAAAAATTTTAAAATGTTTTCTTTTATATAACTACCATATACTTATATATTTTCATATGCATTCAGTAAAAAGCTGTTATTTTGTTATAACAAACAGACACTTCTATTTTATTTATTTGTGTATAGATTTTGTCTGTCGTTTCATCGCTGTCTGTCACAGGCGCTTATCTCAGCAACTACTAATGCTATTAAGTTGATAAATATCTAATTTTATTCGAATTAATTGATAAAGAATACAGAGGCCCAATCACCCTCTTTCGCCCTTCCCGCCCCTTCTTTATCCCACTTCCTTTCTCTCTTCTTCCTTTCCTAAAGGTTCGGCAACGCGCAAGTGATGCCTCTGGTGTTGCAGCGTCCATGGGCTTCGGTTACCACTTACGATCAGGTGGACCGTACGCTTGTTTATCACCTTCGTATGTATAAACAAAACAAACAGAAAAAGGGCGACTAAGGAACACAATTTCATGTAATCAGTAAACATACGTTTGTATTGAAAACATACAAGCTTTATTATGCGGCTGGTACTTAAGACTGCGCCGAGCAAAATGTGCCAAAACAGGCGGTCACAGTTAATTGAATAATATCAACACTTTTTGTTTAATACAAATATAAAATATACATTTACCATAACAATGAATGTGTTACAATTACTCCGTGTTAAAAACTTAAAATAATTAATATTTTCGCCTACAAAATTACGTAAATTTGCATTCGAAAAATGCAAAAACGTAAGCTCGTGTTACGTGATTTTTAGATTATAGCAGTAGAAATCTATCTATTTTACAGCTTAAACGAAACAAATAGTTATTTTACAATTTGTCCTTCCCAAATATTTAAGTTATTGGTTGACAATAAAGATACATATTTATCAAAAAAATACTTCAAATCCTCCATACAATTTTACTATAGCGGCCGCGCGCCGATTTGTATATGCGCCGCACGAGCTCTGTCATTATCTGTCTTACGCTCAACGCACGTTAAGCCGTCGGTCCTGGCTGCCATGAACATCTATGGCAGTCGTTATTGGGAGAGTGTCGACACAAAAGATCCCACTGGGTTGAAGTGTCGCCGGTCTGCACTGACTGGCTCCCACATAAGATACATACATACGCTCAGCGCAGTCTTAAGCATTATGCAGTGTGTTAGTTGTAGCAGCAATATCTTCTTATAGGCACTCGAGAAAAATTTAAGGAACTAAATAACTTCCTGTACTTAGCAAAGTGTGTGTGTTTGAATATCAGAGTGCGAGCTTGTTTTACGTACGTATATGACGTTCGGCGCTCCGATTGGCTCCCTCCAAGCTCTTAACCAATCAGAGAGCTAAACGGTAAATGTTCCAATCGCCAGAGAAACGACAGACCCAGAGGTGAAAACAAGATATCTTGGAGTATTATCCAGTGTGTTAGTTGAAGCAGCGATGACCTAGTGGACTCAGCTGCTCTCTTCCACTAGGAACTCGACACCTCTGCGGGGTAATGCAACGGTTTTCCAGACCACCGCGCAGTAGCAGGTCTCGAGTTTGATCCCAATCCACCTTTGACATTTTGAGGTTATGTGCGTATTAGTTAGTTAATTAGTGCTCGCTTTAACCATGATGAAAAATATCGTGAGGAAACCTGTATGTTGAAAGTACTCCATTATGTTCTCAAAGATACGTGAACTCTATCAACCCACACTGGGCCAGCGTGGTGGACTATGGCCTAACCAGCCCTCACTGATAAGAGGCCTGTGGCCAACAGTGAAACGATTTATGTATACAGAGCTGATTTTTTAAACACAACTTGGCATAATTAAAACGTAAATGCCGAAATTTCGAGCCGACTGTATTTTTTTTTCTTTTTATAAGACAATTCTGCAGGTATAATTCTTATATCTCGGGTGACTTTGCAAACATTCAAACAACAGACACAAAGAACACCCAGACTCGGAACAACTTGTCAGCCTCCATGGCGTAGTGGTTAGTGTAACCGACTGCCACGCCTGAGGTCGCGGGTTCGATTTCCGCACAAGTCAAACATTTGTGTGCATGAACATAGATGTTTGTCTTGGTCTGGGTGTTTCTATGTATAATATGTATGTATTGATAAAAAATAAACAACGCGATAAAATCCGTATATAGCAGTTTAATTTCAATGAATAATATTCGCGTAAATAGAAGACAATATTATATATATGTATGTTTATCCATTGTCTAGTACCCATTGTACAAGCTCTGCTTAGTTTGGGCTAGATGGTGTTGCGTGTATGTGATAGAATATTATTATTGTTATTAACTTATTGTGGATCACACTTTATTTTTTGTTCTGTGTGTGATTCGAACCCAGGACACTCGGCGCGGTAACAGTGACAAAACGATCACTTAAACCACTGCGCCATCCGTGCATATTATACTTACAGATGCCCCTTTACTATAATTTTTTCATAATGTAGAATGGAAATTAACACGATATATTCATAGCAATAATCCTAGTTACCACTTAGTAACAAAATCCTTTTGAATATTATTATTTATCGCATTATATATTATTGAGTAGCCATTCTCTCACCCTGAGTCAGCGGCGGCACGCCTAGCAGTTATCTCTTTATCAAACAAGAATATATTTCAAAGTCATATGATAACACATTGATAAGACCGCAGATGGCTTGAGGAAAATTATTGAATTTCAAATTAGGGCAGACATACATATATATGTTTAAATACGGGAGCGTTTGGAAAGTTCGTAGCCTAGCCAGGAAAATAAAAAGCTGTAGTTTCATTTTTAATTTAGGTTTTATGGTATTCTCCTTCAAGTTCAATACAATACTTGCATCGGCCTGACAACGCTTCTGTACCAACTTAAAAACGTCTCATCCAAGCCCTTAAAATATGTATCTTCAGCAGCTTTGTGAAAAACGCTCAGAAGGACTTCAAGAAAACAAGCATCAAGAATCCACAATTTGTTTAATGTTTCCTCTTCACTAAATTATTCCGTTACCTTAATCACCGTGCTTCACACTTCAACCGTCGCATTCGAATGGCGAGCTGTCACAAGGTGTCGGCAGAGTCAAACATGTCGAGCTGTCATAATTATTTTATTTGGTTACTCCAAAAAGTATGATACAAATATTAAATCAATAAATTTGAAAGCTTCGTTTGTAAAAATTTTTGGTCGTCGAAGTGGTTTTCAAGCTTTGACAATACATAAAAGTCTGATGAAGCTAGATCAGATTAAAACGGGGCGTGCAGTTACAATTTAAAGCTTCCAACTGTTGTGTGACTTGCATATTATCCAACTTTTCTTAGTAAACCAGTCCGCTTTTCTATATTTTCTATCAAACATCGCAGTAGATTACAGAGTTTATAGTTTTACCTTTTTTAGGAAAAGCAGTCTACCATAATCACACCTCTATCATCAAAGGCACATATTATATTACACTTACGTAATTCCTCTAATTTTTCTCATTCCGTAATTCAAACAGGACGTGTCCATATCGCACCTACTGTGTGAATGTGACGCGTTGGCCGGATTGAGAATGGGTCTAATGAGATTGGCATATCCAAACCCCGAAGACTTCAGGCTTCTCCCTCTGAAGTGTACACTGCGGCTGATGCAGTATATTCATAAGGAGATAACTAAAGGATAGATCTTGGGGCTGACACAAAAGATCCCACTGGGTCGAAGTGTCGCCGGTCTGCACTGACTGGCCCCCGTATTTAAGATAAAATAAGATACGTAATTCCCGAGTAGGTCAAAATGTTGTAGCTGCAATACATAAAGTATCATATGCACATACCGCACACTGCGGCGCTGAACGGCAAATGACGCGCCACTTATATTGATATTATATGAGCCGCGTTCGCTGAATGCGCGCGCCCAAGCTCGTTACGTAATCATAATAATATTGTACTATCCTGTGATTGGTCGATTGTAAATATTAACTCCCTTTGTATATAACTTCTTGTGTGACTGAAACTGTATATATGAATAGGCTAAGTTTATTCTAAAATATATAATCGAATTCTACAACATATCGGAAGTTTACTCTGCATCTCAGGATATTCTAGCTACAGTAATTCTGCCTTTTTATTGATATTTTCTGTCTGGAACTGCGCCCGGCAAACGACAAGTCTACCCTTTACGCTATTGTGACGTAAGTTAGGCCTTATAATACATATATTTTCTTTTATTTTCAGACCGAGTATGCGTATCACAAGCACTGCCTTCTTCAGTGTGCCAGAGCATTGGCAAAGATGACAGTCAGGCGCAATGTCTACAAGTCGAATCCAGGTAAGTCCCTGGAAGTTATTATGCCTATATCACTCCTTAATTCGCAGTATTTTAGAATACAATACCATTATTTGGTCTCCCTTCTATGTTCATTCTAATCGTTTATCGCGTATCCAGAAGAAGTGTCTGTAAATTGAAAGTTATTACTAAAAAAATTGTTTGGTCCTAAACAAAAAATTTACCTCTTACCTCACTCCTAAATTGATTCTCCTGAAACCCTTTCGATAATAAACTTCATCCGCCCGTCCCCGCGGAGAGGTATGCGTCAAAACATTCCCAAACATAAAAAAAAAGCTTTCTGTAATGGTCGGCGTGGTAGCGATTGCATGTGAAAGTGATTCGCGCGGCTCGACCGGTGCGGTTATGTCGAGGAACGCCGTGGTGGGTTTAGTCGGTATTACCGGGATATCTTTCCCCCGGTGAGCCCGACATAACCTTTAAAAAAAGCTTTCTAATGGTGAATTATTGAGATGTTTTTGATTTAAATCTTTACAAACAAAATTTTAATCTTTCCTCTTTATAATATTGGTAAATACTGAACACTATTATAACAACATTTCGCCGGCTGTTTATACGCCCACGTAATATTGTCAAATCTAGCAGATTTGCCATATACTGACAAATTAAGACATTTTCCATAAGTACTGTTCACAGTTCATGCCAAGGTAGGGTGCAAATTATAACAGTGGAAAATACAATCCATGAGGCAGAGCTTATGCACGTATGGCGTAGTGCTTTAAATGGCCGTGGGTTAAATCACACACGGGACAAAAAAAATTGTGATCCAGAAATGGTTATTCCGAGTCTGGATGTTCTTTATATCCGTTGTTTGAAAGTTTGTATAATCCCCCGCGACATAGGAATAATTTTAAAGACGGGTGACGGATTATTTTTAAAAAAATTCTATAATTAACTGATAATATATCGAGGGTAATGAATTGTATTTCTCTACAGAGTGGATTGTTCCTTGAAGCTGGGGACCTCTGAGGCCGATGTAGGTTACTTCTCGGAGGAAGAAACCATCCTCCTTGGTCAACAACAACCTGATCTTCATAGGGTCATTGCCACCGTCAGGGATGCTGATAAACTTGGTGAGTTTGGGAGTAAATAAGTTTTATGTCTTTGGAGTGGTATAATCAACGATATTATATTCAATGTATGGTATGCTTGAAGTTTGTTAATTTGAATTCTCGTTAAAAAATTATATACTTAATTAAATTTTAAAAGATTGAAACAAGTAACCATACGTAGCATTCGTCGAGTAGATATTACGCTGCCTAAAATACGAAAATATTCTAAAAGCAATAGAGAACAGAAGAGGGAATATGTTGGGCCACTTGATACGACATGACACTTTTATAAGAAATATCTTGGAAGGAAAAATAGAAGTCAGAAGGGGAAGAGGAAGGCCAAGGAGGACGTACATAGATCAAGTGAAAGAAAAGGTAAAAGTTACGTCGTATCAAGAAGTCAAAGCGCTGGCTGAAGATAGGACATTATGGAAGAGACTCCACCGACAAGAGCTTGGTTCCTAAATTGAAAAAAAAAAGATAACTTCAACTTAAGAACTTTATAATAAAATACCGTCAACTACACCAAACGTAAACTTATGAAATTAGCACAACACCTCGTTGGAAACTGTTGTCAATCTTAAGCCTAAAATACCAGACGTAATTATAATATATTGTATCTGGCCACCGGTGTGCTGCTGCGACTCAATAAGTTAATAGTTATTGGTGAGTAAATGTATTAAATGAGTAGCATAAATATTACAAACGAACGACTACATTATTTGTTAATACATGACGTATTTAATAATATTCTGCTAATTTAAGTGACTGTAATTTCTTTCTGTGAATAAATTCTTAAACATACATAATATATCGTGTGAATATTTGAGCTTAAATCATATTTTATTTAAGCATATCCCAGAGGAACATAGATTCAATTTTGATATAGCACGCGAGCGAACACGCGCGTGGCCAATTCGAAATAAAATATATGGCAATAAGAATATTGAATAAACTACAGCGAAATATTAAAAAAAGACACAAAACCTAAACCATTCAGTAATAAATTAAAAGCTTTCTGGTACAAAAAAGTTTTTATTCTGTTTAAGAAGGAACTTTAAATATATTTGAAATTTATATATTATATCTAAAAATAATAAATAAAGATTAAATATAAATTGAAATTAAACTACTATATACAGATTTTATCGCGTTATTTATTTTACACTTTATTACAAAATTTTGAAACTGTTACTCTACTACTAGATACTATTAAACTTTACTAATTTTTAAGCTAATTAAATTATTATTAAAACTATTTAGATTTAATTTATTTTACACTTTCCCCGTCGTTTCGGTTGCTTTTCAGCAGCCATGGTCACGGGGAGAGTGAGAGAGAGTCTCCCGTATATAGCAGTTTTATTTCAATGAATAATATTCGCGTAAATAGAAGACAATATTATTTAAAATACTTCTTGTAAATTGAAAAATAATACATAATTTCTATAGGACTTTTTGTTTTAATCTGGACGTGATAGCCGTATGCGTATTTGATTACGAAATTGTAAGGTTTGCTCTACTTCTGCGAAAGTTATGATCAAGAACCTCCCATCATCTCAAATAATGGATTAATCATATTAGTTAATTTTTATCTACAGATGCGTACGCATTCGAGGCTGTTGCGATTGTACCCGCGAACCATCAAAATGGACTCGCTGGTCTTCGCGGAGGAGTCTACTGCCACCCTGGCCTTGACCAATCCGAAGTTAGGTGGTCTCCTCGTGTCCTCAAGACTCTGGAGCAACTGGTAAGACGAGTTAGACAAGAATACATGACATCCATTATTTATCATTTCTCGTTTACATTGATAATGTTGTTTGTTTGGGGAGTAGAGCTCTCATTAGAAGAAGCAGGCCATAAAACTCATGACCAGTTCAATCGCCAAATTTTTGCCACATGTTTCTTTACAATACAATTTTATTTACTTCTTTTTATTATGTCAAGGTGTGTGTAATTTCAAAGAAGATTTTAAAGTTACCCTTTTAAATATTTTCTAATAAACTATGCTTTGCAAATCTCAAATCCCAAACGGGACAAAAGTTTGTGTGATCCACAAATGGTTGTTCCGAGTCTGGGTGTTCTTTGTGTCCGTTGTTTGAATGTTTGTAAAGTTCTCCACGAACCATTAATTATTCCTAGTGCGGAAGATGCATCTTTTAAAGAAACCTTACCAGCTTGTCGCACAGTAGGCCGTGCTAATTCGCCTATATAGTCTCTCGCCACACTCAACACTCCCCTTATAATAATTATATATACGCATACTTTAGGAATGCAGTCTAGAACTGAACTAATGTACTAATTTCTTATTTAAAATTTAGCCTATATTTTGTTTTGTGTGCCTTGAATAAATAATAATAATAATATTCTATCACATACACACAACACCATCTAGCCCAAATTAAGCAGAGCTTGTACTATGGGTACTAGACAATGGATAAACATACATATATACTTTTTATTTGTAAATACATACATATTATACATAGAAACACCCAGACCAACACAAACATCCATGTCCATGCACACAAATGTTTAACTTGTGCGGGAATCGAACCCGCAACCTCAGGCGTGGCAGTCAGTTACACTAACCACTACGCCATCGAGGCCGACAGGCCTTATGGACAGCACTCAGTGTGATATTGTGGAGCAACATGGTGTGATGTCCCTCCACCACAAAGGGAGGATCCTCCAACCAGGCTGGGTGATCGTGCCTAGCAAGGCGCAGCCCAACGGTTGATAATGGAAGCTTGTATATATACTTAGTCGCTGTGTAAATGTTACTTGTGCGATTCAGCATTGTGTGACGTCATGTTAAGGACGACTGTATATAGCGCCATCTGTTGGATGTAGGCTAAACGTCTTTATCTGTGTGGAGTCGCCACAATATATTTGCGGATGAATGAAAGAAGATAATATCTTCTATTGTCGGTGTGTACGGAATTGTGAAAAGTTAGTATGATAGTTGTGTCCTTAATTAGTATGAGTGCGGCTGTTCTAAATTAAATTAAATGATGTTATATTTATTGCTTGTTCCTCAGGCCGCCAGCACAGACCGCTGTCCTAACGCGGAGACCAATGGCAAGACCGCTGAGGAACTGGAGATTGATACCCTCAACCAATTCTTCTCGGCTGCTTGCAGACCAGGAACTTGGAGCTACAATGCGACTGTTGATGCTGATCTCAGTAAGTTATTATTAATTCCCATGAAACGCGCGGGGCACCACGCGGCGATGTGGGACGTTAACCGACTGCACGGATGGCACTGGGCCGAGTGATGTGGGTTCGAAACCGACACGGCACAAAAATTCCCCGTCAGGTCCCCGGCGATACAGAAATTATTCCTAGCGCGAGAGTTTTTTTTTAATGAAGAGAATAGGAACCTCCACGAGCTTATCAAATTCAAATACACATTAAGACTGCGCCGAGCGTAAGACAGATAATGACAGAGCTCGTGCGGCGCATATTCAAATCGGCGCGCGGCCGCCATTGTAAAATTGTATGGAGAATTTGAAGTGCTTTTTTGATAAATATTTATCTTTATTGTCAACCAATAACGTAAATATTTGGGACGGACAAATTGTAATATAACTATTTATGTTTCTTTTAATCTGTAAAATAGGATAAATTTCTACTGTTATAATCTAAAAATCACGTAACACGAGCTTACGTTTTGCAAATTTACGTAATTTTGTAGGCGAAAATATTAACTATTTTAAGTTTTTTACGCGGAGTAATTGTAAACACATTCATCGTTATGGTAAATGTATATTTTATATTTGTATTAAACAAAAAGTGTTGATTTTATTCATTTAACTGTGACCGCCTGTTTTAGCACATTTCGCTCGGCGCAGTCTTAATGTTTTAGGTCCGTAAAATAATTTCAAGTAGTATTGTATTTATAACGGGCAATAATTGAATATTGGAAAAAGCCAGTTCAAGGGGTAGAGCACTCGTGAGAATTAGCAGGCAAGAAACTCACGGTCATTGTTTTCAATCGCTGTACAATAGTATAACAATATACTATGGCATTTTTTTAAATATCTCTGATGGCGGGCGCCTGTTTATTAAACGTAGGTATGCAAAAGAAATGGTTTGTAATGTATAACTGTAATAATCTGCACTGTATATAGACTGCACCACTGCTGGGCACGGGCCTCTTCTCATAAAATAAATTGTTATTTATCGCTCGCTTTAACGGTGAAGGGAAACATCGTGAGAAAAGTATGTCTGAGAGTTCTCCATAATGTTCTCAAAGGTCTGCAGTGCTAAACCTCACTGGGCCAGCGTGGTGGACTATGGCCTAGCTTTTCTCACACTGAGAAGAGTCCCGTGCTCAGCAGTGGGAAAGTTTAATACAGGGGTGGTATTTATCTATATATTAATACGTGAAGCAAAAACATTGTACGCCTTTTTACAATTGCGCGGACGGAGGAGTATGAAGTTTGGAACAGTTAAAGTTTATATGGAGAAGAAGGGGCGAATCCTAATATTTATATAAAATATGCATTAAAAATACTTTTACATATATAATTACATATATCAGCAATATCTTACAGGCAACTTTTGGGTGGATTGCAATGATATACATGTACTATTTATATTATAATATATCTGCATATTTATATGTAATAAAGGAAAAAAGAAAACAAAGTAGCAAGCTTAGGAATATCGTCAATTATACAGTATAGTTAAGTCAACAATAATTTGTTTAAAAAGATAGGTAAATTAACCTTCCTTTTGTGAAGAAGTCATTTCCATCAAGGAGGCGGCGGAGCGGGAGAGGGAGCGTTTAAACCCTCTACCCAACCGCAGAGCCGGGCGCCGGAGGGCGCGGGACGACCTCCAGCCACCCTGAGGTTTGACCTGGGGGTGGCGGGCTTTGTGGGCCTGCCCGCCATCCGTTCAGCACCAGGTCCGAGAGGCGGCGTGCGTGTTCCCACGCGCGCCTCTGTGTTGAGTCCGTCTCCCCTCTAGGGGGGACAGTAGGGAGTGGTAGAAGTGCCTTTAGGGTAGGTCTTTCGTGTAGTGGCCTGCCGTTTCATACGGCGGGCCAAAACCTCGGCGGGGTCGCGACCGCATGCGAAAGTGATTCGCGCGGCCCCGTCGATAATGGTTTTGTCGAGGAACACCGTGGTAGGTTTAGTCGGTATTCCGGGAGGTACTTTATCATCTTAACATCTTATTTTACCCCGGCGAGTCCGACATAACCCCTCCACCCGCCCCCGCGGAGGGGTATGCGTCATGCATTCCCCCACGTAAAAAAAAAAAAAATGTAAATTAACCTGTATAGATCGAAATCTAAATGAAATGTAATTATAAGGGACATTATGTTCTAGACAATAAAACCTTAATAACTATCAAACTTAAAATTTAAATCAATTATGATCGAATTTGACCACTTTCATACTGCTAGTTAGTATAATTATAATAACCAGCCCCTTATTTATAGTGCCATTGAAGAGATTTTTCGATCGTCAGATAGATGAATCGTACCTTTATCACAGAACCTAGATACTGATTTAAATAAATTATCTTGCAGAATCCCGCTACCCGAACCTGTGTTCCCTGTGTGGTACGGACGCAGGCTGTTCTCGCTACACCATCGACATGGGCGTCTCTGTGGCTGGCGTGAGGAACGAGAACCGACATATCCAGGCCCTCGAATGTCTGAGGACCAATACCGACAGCAGTCGTTCATCTGTCGCCTACGTCGCTTGGCATCACGTCAGAGAGTTCTTCTCTGTAAGTATATACTATTACCAGCTGGCGCGCAACTTCGTCTGCTTCACATAAGAGAAATTTCTCCGTTTTTGCAACATTTTTATTGATGCTCCGCTCCTATTGGTCGTAGCGTGATGTTATATAAGCTATAGCCTTCCTCGATAAACAGGTTATCCAACGCTAAAAGAATTTTCAATTCGAACCAGTAGTTCCTGAGATTAGCGCGTTCAACCAAACAAATGAAACTCTTCAGCTTTATAATATTAGTATATATTAGTAGCGCAGCGATAGCTCAGTGGGGAGACCAACAGACTGCAATGCAGAGGGTCTCGGGTTCGAACCCACGTCGCGCACCTCTGACTTTCGGAACTTATATGACTGTTCGAAATTATGTGCGTATTGATTGACAATTATCGCCTGCTCCGTGCCTCGGAGAGTACGTTAAGCCGTCGGTCCCGGCTGCCATGAACATCTATGGCAGTCGTTATTGGGAGAGTGTCGACACAAAAGATCCCACTGAGTCGAAGTGTCGCCGGTCTGCACTGACTGGCCCCCACATAAGATACGTACATACATATAAAGTTTGTTACTCGGCCTCGATGGCGTAGTGGTCAGTGTAACCGACTGCCACGCCTGAAGTCGCGGGTTCGATTCCCGCACAAGTCAAACATTTGTGTTCATGAACATGAATGTTTGTCATGGTCTGGGTGTTTCTATGTATAATATGTATGCATTTCCAAAATGGACATATATGTTTATCCATTGTCTAGTACCCATAGTATAAGCTCTGCTTAGTCTGCTTAGATGCTGTTGTATGTATCTGATAGAATATTATTATTATTATTACATTATTACTTTGATTGAGCCCCATGCATCATATGCATATAATCAAACCCAAGATGAGTGCTAAGGATCATCTTACTAGCCTATGGTAATTTAGCATTAGCCATAGTGAAGTATGATATATAGTATCTCACGTAGTTTCCTGTCCTCCTTCCCTGGTGTTCCCCCGCCGGGTGTGCCGTAATAAAGTTTAATAGTAATAGTAGTGTAACAGTTGCCCAAATTATGTAATAAAGTGTTAAATAAACAACGCGATAAAATCCGTACATAGTAGTTTAATTTCAAAGATAGGTAGGTTTTTAAACATATCTATAAGCGAATAGCTGTGAATCCTAACTATATTCTACCACATACACACAACACCATCTAGCCCAAACTAAGCAGAGCTTGTACTATGGGTTCTAGACAATGGATAAACATACATATATACTTTTTTTCTTTTTTTGTTAATACATACATATTATACATAGAAACAATATAATACAAGGTTTCCTGCGACTTCGCTTCCTTAAATGTTATGTTAAGGTGAGGTTATGTCAAGATTCAATTTCGTTTTTCATGCCTCTGACGACGTGTACCTATGCGAATTTTCATGATGATCGGTCGAGTAATTAAGGCGTGAAAGCGTAACAAACAAACAAACTTACATTCGCATTTATAATATTAGTTAGGATACACATATAGTTAAGATTATAAATGCGAATGTCAGATGCAACCCATCATCATGAAATTTCGCATACCGACACGTTGTCAGGTGTTCAAAGACGGACATATGGTAACTTTTGTCTAGAAAAGAGTACTGTGCCTGAGCAAGCGAAGCCGCGGGCAAAAGCTAGTTTGTTTGTTACGATTTTACGCCTTAACTGCTCGGCCGATCATCATAAAACTTCACATACATTTTGTCAGCGTTATAGAAAACTAGCTTTTGCGCGCGGTTCCACCCGCGTGGTACCTACATAAATAAAAAGTAGCCTATGTCCTCACCAGGTTTTAAACTATATCTGTACCAAATTTCATCTAAATCGGTTGAGTAGTTTAGCTGTGAAAAGGTAACAGACAGACAGAGTTACTTTCAAATTTATAATATTAGTAAGGATTAGTAAGCATTACTTATGGTACCTTTTATCCAGAAAAAGTACTGTATTCTAGGGAAAGCTGGTTAGTTAGTTAGTTGGACTTGTGTTGTCCGCACTCAGCCCCACAATTGGAACATTGTGGGGCTGAGTGCCCCAAAAAAACTTGTCCGGTTACCTACTCATACCACCCCAGTTCCTCCCAGAAAGATAATAGGGGATCGGTGTTGCACAGTACTTCCTTCATCGTTTCTGGATTGTTTAGTAGTTTCACCCGTTGGTTGTCTACGCTTTTACAAAATAAATATTATTTATTTATTTATTTATTAGGCATATTAACAAAGTAAACACATACATTTACATAATCACTAATTAAGACAAGGTCGTGTGCTTACGCTTAGATAATTGTCATTTATTATGTTTGCAGATCCGCAACTCAGAAGCAGCTGCATCGTATGCTGTACTCTGTCCCAACAACACCGTGGTCCCTCTCACCACCGAACTGCTGGTCAATACCACGTCTCCCTGCGCCTTCGTCAGACAACCTTGGGGCACCATCGTCGCTGCTTCGTGAGTATTCTGTCATTATATCTTAATAATATTGTGTTATTAGCTGCGCCCCGCGGTTTCACCCGCATAAGCCTCCATACCGTGGGATTATCGGGCCATATCATAGCCAGTTGCAATTACTAACCGGTAAACGATTAGCGAGGTTAAGCAACGTTGGATGCGGTCAGTCTATAGATGGGTGACCGCTTAGTGGTATTTCATCTAGCGTCTCCGTGTTTCGGAGGGCACGTAAAAGTCGGTCCCGGTTGTTGTCAAATTGACAGCAGTTGTTAAGCCATGTCAGAGGCCTACGGGCGGCTTGAACAACTCTTGACAACGGGTTGGCCACTAACCACACGAAAAGAAGAAAGAAGAAGATCGGGATAAAATGTTCTCTTTTCCTACCAGACTGTCACTGGTTAGTTGTTAAAGTCCATTCGCGTTAAGAAAATAGTGACTCATCAGTGCAACTGCAAAGTAAAGGCGTTTTCATACTGGGGTAAAAGTTAAACCATAACGGAGTCTGCCCACTACCCCGTCTCATACGATGACCGTGCTGGGAACGTATCAGACAAAAAAATATTCTTTGTAAGGAAATGTATAATTTGTATGCGCGGCAAAAAACCGCCTCTAGATGGAACGGACCGCTCTAAGTTCGAGCGTTCCAGCAAACACATTGGCGCGCGTTCCAAAATGGTAGCCATTTCGCGCGGCTGGAGCGCGCGCCAATGTTCGTCCTCTTGGAGCGCGAAATGGATACGCGGCTTAAGACTATGTCGACGAGACCGTTCCGCCACCGACCAGCAGTTCCTATAGCAGGGCGTATCATGTTTCTTTTCGTGTCTGATACGTTGCTAGCACGGTCATGGTATGAGACGGTGCAGTGGGCTCCTTTAATATCAAAGCAAACTTTTTATTACACAGTATTTTCAAATATTAATAGTAACAAAAACAATTGTAAAATTTAAACGGCATCATTAGAATTTTCATCAACATTTATGATAAAAGAATTCTATTCCGCGAGTTCCATAACATCGTCTAAGTCCCACATGTTTTCTTCTTATATTATAGTAAGTTTTTCTTATACAACTAAGGTGGCAAACAGGCTTACGGCCCACCTGATGGTAAGTGGTCACCGTAGCCTATGGACGCCTGCAACACCAGAGGCATCACTTGCGCGTTGCCGACCCTTTAGGAAAGGTATTGGGAAGGAGAAGGAGCGGGAATAGGGGAAAGGGGGTGATTGGGCCTCCGGCACTCCCACTCACTGAACGAAACACAACAGTAGGAATACTGCTATTTTACGTCGATATTCTGTGAGAGGGTAGTTCTTTCCCGGTCGAGCCGGCCCATTCTTGCTGAAATCAGCCAGGCTCTACTACTCAAAAAGTTATATTTGGAGTTTTATTTGGATGACAGTTTCATTGTTTTCTCCACAGGAATGTAGCTGATGCCTTGCTAGCTGGCCTAAAGACCTGGTGGCCTAACGGCAGCGATCCTGGCAGCAATACTTGGCAATCGCTTCTGTTCACTGCGCTCGCTGGCGGCGCGAACGCTCGAGTCTTCTTCGAGACCTCTCCTACCTTCCCTTCAAACTACACTAATTCTAGTAAGTACAGTGAGCTGCAAAAATGCATACCCATTTCAAAACTAAAATGGTATAAGCCGGTAATTGACGCCATCAATACAAAAACTTAAGTAGTTAATTTATATCGTAATAGATGGCGGTGCACTACTCCTTCTCGCTTAGCCTTTATTATTCCTAAGTCACTTGGGGTCGGCTTTTCTGGTCTAACCGGATTTGACTGGATATCAGTTTTTACACGGAGCGGCTATCACCTGACCTCCACAACCCGAAGGCTAACGATACCCTAAGGCTAGACCAGTGTCAGGATATTAGAGGGCACTGACTTCCCAATAACGACTGCCATAGATGTTCATGGCAGCCGGGACCGACTATAAAATAATAACGCCAATAAAATAAGGATTTCTTAATAACTCAATTATGTTAAATTTACTTTAAACATTTTTTTAATCTCTATTTACAATAGTTTATTTTAAAAAATAACACATTTCAGGGTAAAACAGTTATAGTAGGTAGCTTATTATATAGATATTTTCAATGACTCGCTATTTTATTCGTACGCAAACATTATTCTGTCCTTGTGTTTGAGTGTCTTTTCGGTTAAGTATAATTTTATATAAATTATACCTATTTGGTAAAATGAATGCGTTGCAATATTTATAAAAAGTTTTAAGATAGTAAGATTTAACTCAAAAACGACTCAACCGATTTTATGCAAAAGCTAGTATTATATACATCTAAAAAGAAAGAAAGAAAGAAAGAAATCATTCTTTATTGCCACAAAGAAACATGATTACATATTTTTCTTACAAAATATAGACAAAATAATAAAAAAGACAATTAAATAAACAGTTAGTAAGTAAAAATAATATGTATATATATATATATACATATTATGCTGTTGAGGCAACAAATGGTCTCCATTCAGCATTGATGTTGCGATAAAATCAACGTGATATCGCAACGCTGATTTTCAATGGAGACCACCGTTACGCACGGACATCAAGCCAGCTGCATACAATTTTACAACTAACAATAAATTTGAAAATTTCAAAGATACGTAACCAGAGAAAAATAAACTATTACTTAACTTATATAAAAAACAAAATAAATGACAAAATAAAAATAAAATCCATACAGTATGCACGTATTGTCTCATGCGGAGATCCAACCCACAACACTCCCCATCGGCAGAGGCGAGGTACACAAACGCGCCATCCGTGCCGTCAGGACAAGAATAATAATTTTATATTGAATTAAATGTAAACAATAGATGACGTACATTACACGGGCGGCGCGATCCATCTGTCTCCCTTACACCTCGCATAGAGGGGGATAAAACAACTCGCGTGATACCGAGAGATCGCTCCTCGTAATACACGGCCAAACCGGCTCGGCAGCAATGCGCGCGAGTATCGCGAATTTCGTAAACAACGCTCATACACAACAAACAAAACATCATGCTCACTAGCGGATTTTTCTATGCTGTTATCTATAACTTGCAAATCGAAAGGCAGCTAACGAAGAAGATTAATAACGAGTTAAAAAAATCTATTATGTTTAACTCGTTATTAACCTATAGAGACGTAGCGGCACACCGGCGGCCAGATACAATTGGTTATTAATGATGTCTGGCATTCCAAGAACGGACAGGTTGTATGCGTTTTCGATCATTTGAGATCTTTGAGATATTTGTTCTAATTCATTCATATTCATTCTAATTCGAGTGTTCACAGGATTTTGGACCTTAAGGTATCCATGCTCTATTACAGGTGTCTGTACATATCAATATCATCACCGTCTAATGCACGGATGGCGCAGTGGTTTAAGTGGTTGCCTTGCGACTGCCATTGCGCCAAGACTTGTGGGTTCAAATCCCACACGGGACAAAACTTTGTGTGATCCACAAATGGTTGTTCCGAGTCTGGGAGTTCTTTGTGTCAGTTGTTTGAATGTTTGTAAACTGCCCCGCGACACAGGAATTATTCCCAGTGCGGTAGTTGTCCTTAAAAACATTTTGCCGAGAGCTTAACTTCATAACCTAAGTTTTGTTTAGTTTTCTCACTAAGCAAACCTGTATCGAGAAAACCTTAAATAACATTATTAAATATGAATTTTCTGTTTTCAGTCCGTCCAATCACAAGCATAGACTCCACAGCCTCCTGCCTGCCTTCTAGACGCTGGTGCGTCATTTCCTCCAACGAGCTCACCAAATGCAACTGGGTACGCTCAGCATCCTACATCCTGGGTCTTCAGCCTGCCATATCCTGTCTTCTGAGGAACAACATCTTCGAGTGTTTAGCTGACATCAGGGATGACAAGGCTGATTTCATTTCGTCTGGATCAAATTACGGATACTTGGCTAGACAGTAAGTGTATTTAAACTTATGTATACTAGTAGTTTTCCCGTGGTTTCGCCCGCGTAAGTCGCGTTCCCGTGTGAATATCGGGTTTCACCCCTTTCACCGCCTTTAGGGTGGAATTGCCAAAAATCCTCTCTTTGTGCTCCCCTACACTCTCCAAGGAACATACATGCCAAATTTCAGCTTCTTGCGTTCAGTAGTTTCGGCTGTGCGTTATCTGTCAGTCACTCAGTAACGGAAGTTTTATATATATAGATTTTACATTGGCGTAGCGTGGGTGTCAGCCGAAGAAAATTTTGCCGCTCGGGGCGATATAAAATATCCCCGCCTTTTCTTATTTAGGTACTTTTCTGCAAGAACAGTCATCATTACGGCGTATTGTACATCTACTCATTTCTCTCGTTCGTCATTAAATGGTTCGAATATTGACAAGATATTATTATTATTTATTGTAGAATTTTGCCGCCCTCTTAAAGAACCGCCCGGGGCAGGCTGCTCTTGCCGCCCCCACTACGCCTCTGAAATTTTATCAATAAATTTCTATCCCTCGAGAACTGTAGTTTTTCTGGATGTAAGGTTACGTACGTAATATTATCGTATACACGTTTACAGGGGTACAGAAAAGAACAAAAGGTGCCCTTCATCTAGAAAGCTTGTATCATATTACAAAATCTCAAAATGAAAATGTCTATTATTATCTTTATAAATCCTAAACGTATACCACTGAAATCGCCTAAACAGCTCTAAGTGGGTCTCTGGGTGGTCTTAGATTCACAGTTTGACTTGGTAGGTGGCGCTGTCTTCGGATTGTAGAGCAATTCAACCTCTGTTGGTGCCGCAATTTTACATAATATACGACGCACCTATTTAAACAAAACGCATGCAGTCGCTTACAGTTAGTATTATTTATATTTCAGGCACTACAGACTGACCCCAGTGAAGCTCGTCCAGAACTCGCAGGCGCACGCACACAGGGTCGCTGCCTTTGTCAAAGATACCGCAGCCACCACGCAGAATATTACCAGATTCGAGAACCTGAGAGACAGGAACGCGTGCTTCCCTGAATACGGTGGACTCGGTGAGTATTAACTGTTGCGCAGCGCTGTAAAATCTATATAGCAGGAGTAGTAGATGCTACGGGTCCTGTACATAGATAGGCTCCTGTGCATAACCTCTGCGCTTTGATGGGGCCCTACTCATACAGGGAGCCTTGTTCATAAAAGGGCCCAATACGTAATAGAGGTCCCGTATTCTCAAAAATGCTTTGTGTACCTATTAAAGTAGAGCTTAATTCACTTTACACTTGTTTAAAAGCAAAATTAATTAGCAGTGCGCTTATTGCAATTAGCGCACTGCTCAGACTAACTCGAGGAGAAATCTTAATTAAATTGTTTTTAGCACTCTAACTCACATAGTATAAGCCAGGCGATCACTGAGAAACACGTTTGAGTGCAAAATTAAGAGCAGTAGCATATTATACATATACGACAATATATTATGGCAAGTTTTAAATATTACAATTTTGCACTCAAACGTGTCGTTGCAATAAGAGAGCATGCATTCTAACGCGTGGCACGAACAATCTAGTTAAAGTGTGTCTGTAGTACGTAGTACATATTAACTCAATATGCTTATTTTTCTTCTAGCTTATATGGCGTTCGTACGCGCCGGCCAGGAGCGCGGAGTACTCTCCACAACTGAGTGCGATTACGCTCGCGCGGTTGGAGAATTCTTCAATGGTGGTTGCGCTCCCGGTGCGATCGATGCTTCTCATGCACTTTCGGAATCTTCGGTGAGTTATTGCCCTCCATAATAATTACTTTTAAAATTATGGCACCATTACAACATAAAGTAATTATGCAGATTTAGTCAGTTTGTAAGTAAAGCCCTTAGCAATTTCTTAATCGTGAAACATTTTGCTAAATAAAGCATTTTCCGTCCGTGCTAGGACTAGAACTAGGCACGGCCTCTCTGGCACCAGATAATTCTGGTGTGGTCTTACAAGGCTTTCTTTCAAATTTCTAGGGTTACATCAATCACTATTAAGCAGTCACCGCTCCCGCTCCTCCTTGAAAAATAATCAAGGAAGCCTTGCCACCGCTATTCATTCATAACAAAAAAATGTGTGATCCGAAATCGTTAGACCGAATTTCGGTTACGGCAGCCAATCTTTACGAAGACTGGCCTGTGCTGGAGATATTATAGTCCACAAGTGTGTGCGCAGCGATAGCTCAGTGGGGAGACCAACAGACTGCAATGCAGAGGGTCTCGGGTTCGAACCCACGTCGCGCACCTCTGACTTTCGGAAGTTATATGACTTTTCGAAATTATGTGCGTATTAATTGACAATTATCGCCTGCTCCGTGCCTCGGAGAGCACATTAAGCCGTTGGTCCCGGCTGCCATGAACATCTATGGCAGTCGTTATTGGGAAAGTCAGTACCCTCTTATATCCTGACACTGGTCTAGCCTTAGGATATCGTTAGCCTTCGGTTTGCGGCGGTCAGGTGGCAGCCGCTCCGTGTTAAAACTGATATCCAGTCAAATCCGGTTAGACCAGAAAAGCCGACCCCAAGTGACTTGGGAATAATAAAGGCTAAGAGAGAAGAAGAAGTGTGTGCGCAAACACACGTGCATTCTCTGTGCCCTCACTCTCATAACTCGATGGGGCGGCAATCCGATACTAGCGGAGAGAGATCAGGCGCTGGACCAAAGGGTTAACGTGCTCGCCGAGGCACGGGTGCGTGTAACACCGCCAACTTCCTAACTCCGCCCGGCCTGATATTGAGAATTTCTAGGTAAAAAAAAACCCCTTCAGTAACGTTCATAATTGTTACTTTGTGACCTAAATAAATAAATTAATTTTGACTTTGACTTACTCATGCGTACCGTAACCAGATTTGACAATGGCGGTGTCTGCCACTCTAGCCGTTTGTATGTTTGTCACTTTACCATGAGGAATTGATGCACAGTTTAAAATGCTACGGAAATTAACGTTTTCTGTTTGTTTCAGTCGTTCAACTCGTCAATTCTGTGCTCAACTTGCAAGGCGATTGCCTCAGTGACCAATGTACCACAACGTAAGTATTTTTATAACTGACTGACTTTCTAACTATGTGTTGACAGCACGGATGGCTTAGTGGTTTAAGGAGTCGCCTCGCTAACGCCGATACGCCGAGTATTGCGGATTTGACTACCAAACGGGACAAAAAAAATAGATCCACAAATTGTCGTTCCGAGGCTGGGTGTTCTTTGTGCCCGTTGTTTGAATATTTGTAAAGTCTCCCGCGTTACAAGAAGTACAGGTTGATGTTGATGGTTGCAAAAGACAGACGTTATGTCAGTTTCTAATGTTTAAATTTTCTTTTTCTAACAAGTGGTGGAACAAAAGCTGTTTATATAAATATGTCAGAGGTATAAGGTAATTAATAATTTTTAACTTAAATCTCTATATGGCTAGTCACATGGATACTTATATTTGACTTTTTGTCCACAGCTATGTGTACTTGGGACTACACAAACATGTATTTCGGCAACAACGGATCGTTGGCGTGTTTGGCTGACCCCAACAACGACGTCGCATTCGTCAACACAAGGAGCATCGCTGGTAAGTTGTTAGCTAAGTAGACATGGGCACATATCGATAAAAAAATCTAATTACTCTAATCGAAATATTAGATTTATGATATTTATGAAATTGCGTCAATTTTTCTCGTGTGTACAGCACAACGTCTGTCCGGACAGCTAGTATTAGTATAGATATTAAGCATGTGTGACATACACATATATATGTACATGAGGCCAAGTATAAAGCAATGTTGGAGAGAATTCAGAATAAATTTGCTAGATTTCTTTACCTCAAGATATATGGAGTTTACCCAGGATTTCCATTAATCTATCCAACATTGTTTTTGCTTGGCATGGTAGGGTATTACAAGCTGGAGGTGAGACGGGAGGTGGCCCTTGCTACGTATCTCTTCAAAGTGTTGCGAGGGAAAATTCACCATCCGACAGTACTGGGTGAGCTTAGGTTTAGCGTTCCGGATGACTACGTGGGACGGCGGCGGCGACCGCGGCTGCTAGCGGTACCGACAGCGCGTACAAACTTACTGCAACAAGCGCCACTGACGCGAGCATTGCGCACACTTAACTACGTAGCTGAGCGCATTGACTTGTTTTCGTGTTCACTAAACGAATTCACAAAGGCCACTTACTGGATAGCTAGTTGTGATCAACATAATAATCTTTAGTTTTAGTATATTAAGTGTGTAATTATGTAACTTCTCTATCGCATTGGTATTTTTATTACTGTAATGATAGATGTAAGTATGTAAGTAAATAAATAAATAAAATGTATACACACATGTAAACAGAAATATGTATGACTAAGTAAATGCCTAGAATAATATTGTCTTCTGTTTAGGCGAATGTTATACATTGAAATTAAACTACTGTATACGAATTTTATGAAATAACTACATTACAACATTGAGACAACTACCATCTTAGCCTCGCCGTGACCATGGCTGCAGAAAAGCAACCGAAACGTTGAGGAAAGTGTTAAATATATTTGAATAGTTTAATAATTTAATTAGTTTAAAAATTAGTAAAGTTTAATAGTAGTAGTGTGTAACAATAATAAATTATGTAATAAAGTGTTAAATAAAATCCGTATATAGTGATTTTAACATTGAATAATAATTCAGTACACCAATTGAGGTCGTAATTACGTCTGAAATATTGAGGTGATGTAGTTGCAATGAGCCTACAATCGTATGTTTTTCCAGCGTATCTGTCGGCTCTTGGTCTTCAAGCCAACCAGTTCCGTGCGCTCTGCAGAAACAACACCCTGGCTGCGAGCCCTGGTGTGAATATTGATGATGGCTGTCTTCTGGCGTATGTTGTGGACGCAGAGGTCCTGACCCGAAGGTAAGGGATCAATAACATTTATATGTAACACTGCCTCGACTGCTTTGAAGGTCTCGGGTTCGTATCCTGCGTCAGGCCAACAAAACGTGATTCGGTTTTCGACCAAGTATTTTTTTATTGCGTTCTTAGGTGAGAGACGAGCTAGCGGCCCACGTGATACTAAGCGAGAACCGTAGTTCATACACATGGCTGTGTTTTCTTAGCATAACAGAGGCAATGTCAAAAAAACACAACCAAGTCGCTGCCTATCAGAAGGAACAGCGGAATGGAGCAGGATGGGGTTTGGGAAGGGAATGGTGATTGGGCCTCCGGCGCTCACACTCACTGAACGAAACATAACAGATACTGTTATTTTACGTCGATCTTCTGTGAGAGGGGGGTACTTTCTCAGTCGAGCCGGCCCATTCATGCTGTAACCAGCGTGGCCCTACAGAACTGCATCGATGGCGTAGTGGTTTAAATGCTTGCCTCACCACGGGCGCCGAGCCGAGTGTTGTGCGAGTGTTGAACGATCCCCACACGGGACAAAAATGTGTGATCCACAAATAGTTCTTCCTTGTCTGGGTGTTCTTTGTGTCCGTTGTCTGAATGTTTGTAAAGTCCCCCGCGACACAGGAGTTACTCCTAGTGGGGGCAATGTCTTTATTTAAAATTAAGAATGAAGTATGAATGAGGTCTCGGCTTGGAATAGGAAAATCCAATGACTCTTTGTTGGTTTGACCGAGGAAGCCGACAAAAAGTTAAGTATTAGATTTTCCTAACACTTGCATACCAGCTTAGCTGAAGGGGTTAACAGGACTACTAGTCATATTTAAAACAAATTACAAGTGAACTTTAGAAAAATAGACAATGATATGTTCAAAAACGCAATCTGTTGCAATCTTTATTACTTAAAATATAATGAGATGCAGCAGCGATAGTCTATTGGGAAACCGTTGGACTGCCACGCAGAGGTCCCGAGTTCAAAACCAAGGCACGCACCTCTGACTTTTCGAAGTTATATGCGTATTAAATAGTTAATTATCGCTTGCTTTAACTGTGAAGGAAAACATCGCGAGGAAACTTGCATGTCTGAGAGTTCTCTATAATGTTCTCGAAGATATGTGAAATCTGCCTATCCGCACTGGACCAGCGTGGTGGACTATGGCCTAACCCTTCTCAGAGTAAAAATAGGTCCGTGCCCAGCAGTGGGTCAGTTTAATACAGGGCTGATATTATATAAGACGTAGGCTTATGGTTGAGGAACCGAAAAAAGAACCCTGACGTCTAAACTAATATCATATAATAATGTCCTCCAGACCGAATTTCGGCTACGGCTGCCAATCTTAACGGAGACTGGCCATCTGCGCAGGAGATATTATAGTGCACAAGTGCACTCTCTGTTTCCTAACCCTCGTGAACCGATGAGACGGATAATTCAACACGACCGAAGAGAGATCAAGCGCAGGACCAACGGCTTTACGTGCTTTCCGATGCACGGGGGTATCTAACAACGCCAACTTCCTAACTGCCCGGAGTACTACCATTGAGATTTCTTAACAGACAAACCGAATAAATTTTTGCTGGCACAACCCGGGATGCGAACCCGAGGCCTTATGCATAGCAGTCGCATTCACTACTTCTGCGCCACGAGAGCAGTCGGCAGTATAATATTATATAGCCCTTTGTTAATGTTATATTTTCTATTTTTCCAGAAACGATCCTCTATACAACAGTTTGAACACTCTTTTCGATTCCATCGACGCCCATTTCGGATACAGCGCAGCCAGCGGCAGTCAACTCATCAACTTAGAAATCTTTTCGCCTTTCGGTGGCATCAGCGACTTATTGTTCAAAGATTCGACTATTGGCCTCACTGAGCCCACCAGTGCCTCTTCTCACGAGCCTGCGAGAAACTATATTGAGTTGTTCAAACATTTGCAGGCCTGCACAGGAGCAGCTGGTAATCTTGGACACCAAAGTGTGTATTCAATCATCACCATAGCTGTAATGGCAATCATCGCTAGATTCGTGATTGTTTAATCGAGTTTTTATTATATTTTAGTGTGTTTTAGAACGTATAAATCATAGACAAAGAGTATTTAAATGACAGCTTTATGTCTATGGTATAATGTAAGGTTTTGACAATTGTGACAGTAATTTTGTGGTTATAATGTTTAGACAGTGATTTGATTTTATTTAGCGTATTGCTACGAAGTACAATTTTAAGGAGGCATTTAAAATTTAGGTTTAAGTTAATTTTCGAAAGTTTGTTTTTGTTAATGTTAATTGTATTTTTATTGTACGTAATACTAAATTTTTTTTAATAGCTTTGACATTTAACCATTTATTTTAGTTACCGAATAATTGAAATGTTGTACAAATACATTTTATGTTATACTTAAACAATAATTTTACTTGTAATAATGTTGTAATAATGCTGCCATTGTGTTACCAGATGTATTACATTTTTATTTTTGTGAATAAATAAATGTATTTTATAAATGTTGTTTGTTTTATTACCAAAGCCTAGAAACAGTACCATCAATCTTAGATACCTCTTACTTATGTTGTACTAGCTTTTGCTCGCGGCTTTGCTCGTTAAACAACACTACTTTAATCCTTAATTTATTTATTTATTTATTGATCATAAAACTTACGTCTATCTTTACAGGCAAGCCTAATGCGATAGAGTAGCTGAACTTAGACTATCTTATATATATATCTTAACTATACATACACTTACTATACACTATACTATACACTTAAACTAAGCTAGTTACTGCAGTGGTAATAAGCAGCATTTGTGAATACGTTCAGTGGACATGTGACAGTGGACAGCGCCCGTATGAGCGGCGCGCGCTGCAACAGGTTGGTGCGCGCGCGAGGCACCGCTAGCAGCGAATAATGAAAGTACTCTATGTTCTTTTCTGTTCCCCTGACAATGTATATGCGTAATTTCGTGATGATCGGTCGAGTAGTTACGACGTGGAAGCGTGACAAACAATCAATCTCACATTCGCATTAACAATATTAAGTTCGCCTGACGTGACATAACCGCTGTTTAAGCGCAGGCGTGTAAGAGAAATAAGAAGACATTACTACGCCAGTATTTATCATACCGAATATTAAAAAAATATGAAGCCTTCAGTTGAAGCCAACGTTGATGTGGATATTGCAAAAAATATATTTTTTAGGATAGTTTTTGCTGTTGAGGAACCCTCGGACGATAAATTAATCAATCAACCAAGAATTAAAATCTATTTATTTAAATATTGAACTATCAATATCGATCTCTACTTCACCGCTGCGAAGGCGACAGGTTTCGTTCGTTTAGTGCCAGAAGTCTTTTATTCAATTCTTCGTTCACCAAAGACATCAATTTCTTCTTGCTTCTAGTATGTCCATCAGCACTTCTTCTAACAATTTTGTGTAGCAAATTATTCATGACTAAATCGTCACTGTCATTATGTTCTTTCGGCTGCGTAAGGTATACCATACCATACTCATCGAATATTTCTTTTACGGCCTCATCAGAATCGTGGGTCCTTTTCGCTCGCTTCCCTTCTGGAAAGTTCGAGATTATGTAAACCGGAATTTGTGCTTCTCGATCATGTTCAGCTTTTCTTAAGACGTAGTTTTCGTATTTCGTTTTCCTTTCATTTCTCTCGCGCATTTCCAGACGGGGTTTCAAACTTTTTATTTGTTTAGATCGCCCTACTCCGGCTTTGATTGGGTGTGGGATTGCCGAGTGGTGATTGTATAAAGACACTAGAAGATAATTAGAAAGTGTAAGCTATATATTTGTTGATGGTGTACTTAATAATGTTAAGGTGACACAAATCTTAGATGGGGAAGCTACCAAAAGAAAGGTCGTATCCAAAGAACATTGAATTGTTCTTCTGCTGAGACAAGCGTTGTGAGAGCTCCTTAAGGATATGGAAGGCTGTCAGAAGATAAGTAATTGCTATCTGTACCTCAACAATGAAACAAAGTATGACCAAAAAAGCGTGTAAGTGTTGTTTTGCGCACAGCCCTTGGTCACGTCATTTATTTACCATCAGGCAAGCTATATGTTTTTACTATAACGAAATATCATGAATTACAACATAGGTTCCTGAATTGAGAAAAGTAGAACATCTAAATTGATCATTCTGCTTATAAAAGAGCACGCTATCTATATTGACGTATGATGTGTTGATGATACTTAAATTTTGATTACAGTTTAAAAATACTTAATTCAGCAACAAAAGTGTTTTAGTAATACTTAAGTAGACTTTATATCGTTTCTAACATAGAATTCTTAATTCAGAAACCGGTAAGTCCTTGCCATAAAAATTTAATTCTGTAGCTTTACGAAGTAGTTATAAGTTTTTTTATACTAGCAAGGTAACGAACAAGCTTATGGCTCACCTAATGGTAGGCAGTTATCGTAACCTATAGGAACCAGTAACACCAAAAAGATCGTTGAATTCTCCCAAAAAGAAATACTGTGACACCACCACAAAGGACAAATCAGATTAGCTACCGTCCTACCGTAGTGAGAGCACACCAATTCCTAAAAGAGTCTGAACACTCTACTTTCTAACAGAAAAACAACATAAGCTATTTTGGCTACGATCTTTTGTTGGGAGGTAGTTCTTTAATCGAATTTAAGTAGGCATTCGCTTGATTACTTCACAAATATTAGCCTTTTACAAGACGGTACAGTAGGAGTACCACAAGGCACAATGCTAAGACCCACATCCAAAATCCAAATAAATCAGATACACATTAATTTTGACACCTTTCAGCTGGCCTCACCTCCACCGCAACCAAGGTATGTAGGCCTGGCATATGTTACAGCCTGATGGCACCCTTTGGAGCCAAACACTAGTTGAAAGGGCTGGTAGTACACCCCTAAATCCGCGTTGTAATCTCTGCAACAAAATTTGGCTGCCATACGCCGGTAAGTACACTAGTGACACAAGTTTATTCGAATTAATCGATTAAAACAATATATTTCGATTAATGATCGATTAAAAATTATTTTTGGAGACAAACACATTATTTAAAAAAATAATTGACTATGATCAATATATGCGACAAGAGGCGAGTTCGATCTTATGTATTTTATGTACGCTTTGCATACGACATAGTATTTATTTTGAGCTATAAGAAATATACTATTTGACGTTGTTATTATTCAACTTGATACTTGCAATGCTTCTATCATTACATTCATTACTATTACTAACTGAACACTCAAATGCAATATTGTATACATACAAGAACTTGCGCGGGTCAGCTAGTATACAATACTAATCTGCTTCACATAAGAGATTTTTCTCCGTTTTTGCAACATTTGTCACTGATACGCCGCTCCTAATGTTTGTAGCGTGATATTATATAGCCTATAGCTTTCCTCGATAAATAGGCTATCCAAAACTAAAAGAATTTTTCAATTCGAACCAGTAGTTCCTGAGATTAGCGCGTTCAACCAAACAAGCAAACTCTTCAGCTTTGTAATATTATAGATACAGGATAGCCATTGTGACGGACAACATATTGTAATATGCACAAATAGTTGTTTTAAGTCCAGACTAGGAACAACTAACAATAATTTAAAAACCGATAAAGGTTGTATCCGTTGTTTAAATATTTAATAACCCTGCCGCGACACAGGAATAATTCTTAGTGAATCCCTGTATTAAACTGTCCTGCTGGGCACGGACCTCTTCTTAGTATGAGAAGGCTTAGGCCACAGTCCACCACGCTGGCCCAGTGCGGGTTCGTAGACTTCACACATCTTCGAGAACATTATGGAAAACTTGCAGACATGCAGGTTTCCTCATGATGTTTTCACCGTTAAATCAAGCAATAATTTGCTATTTAAACGCACATAACTTCGAAAAGTCCTTTCTTCTTTCTTTCTTTCTTAAAAGTCAGAGATGCGCGTCTTGGTATCGAACTCGAGACCTCTGCGTGACAGTGCAATGGTCTCCCACTATTGCTGCTATTATACAGTGCGGGAGTTAAAATAAAATAAATAAAATTTTACACATAACCTACCTGTTACAGAAAGTAAAGAAAATATCAAAAATTGCAAAAACATTGTTCCAATACCCGCCGCTCACTCGACTACAAATACAATTAATTCAAATATCAATAATCGGTATACAAGTCAGCGTTGTACGAATGTCGTAAAAACAAGGGATTAGTACTTAAAGTCATGGCGAAAAATTAGTACGATGTTACTATATAAAAATATAAATGGAGAAAAAAGAAATAAAATTCTATATTAATGTATTTTCATGCATACCGGAGATCTTGAGATCGAACCCAAGGCACGATTATGATTTATCGAAGTTATGTGCGTATTAAATATTTAATTATCGCTCGCTTTAACGGTGAAGGAAAACATCGTGGCAATCCAGCATATCTAGGAGTTCTTTATAGTATACTTGAAGATATCGGCTTTTCTTAGGAATTTTTAATCAAATGCTTGTAAATAGCATTAGCAGGGAACCCTAAGAGGTCTTATCACTTTTATCACCATGCACGAATCGAGTAATCTCACACAATGTTCACAGTACACACTTCACAGGTCTCTTAATCTTATATGTGTGATGTATCTGCATTTTAGACAAATAAATATATAGTACCAGAAACATCTTTTCAGACATGAGGCCATCTTATGACGCTCATTACGTCATGAGCGTGGTTTTTTTTGTTACACAATTACATACATATTCATAACCAATATTTATATACTTTATACTTACCTATAACTTTTTCAATGTATTCTTTTAATAAAATAGTATTTATTATGCCACATTTTCTTTCATGGCTATCTATTTATTTAATGCTTATGTATTATTTATTTCTTTATTTTGAGTGCACTATTGGCTGACCAAACGTCAATAATTGTGGTGTTCACTGTAAATCAGCACTGTGTAGTGCTTGCAGCAACGCAAGAATGCAAGTGCCACAGCATTATACTGAGCGCATCACCGTTGTTTTTGTGCCGTCAGGTGGGACGTGCATCTACACATAAACAACATTTTAATTGTTTTTCAAGTTTCTTTACTTATATTTTTATTTACTTAATTACTTTTTGCTGTACCCACATTTTAATAATAATTGATGATGCATGTCATGATGGTGCAAAAATAAAAATCTTTTCATTTCATTTCATTTATATGTAAAGTCTGAAACCCCTCGGGGTGGGCCAGCGTGGTGGACTATGACCTAAACCTTCTCACACTGAGAAGAGGCCCGTGCCCACTAGTGGGACAATGTACAGGGCTGATATTATGTCGGTCAACAATCACACGTATAGGGTTGTCAGATAGTTGGACTAACTAACTCTGGATTAATATTATTTTATTATCTATATAGATATAATATATCTGGATTAATATTATTCGGATTAAATAATCCGAAAGTGTCTGCACGAATGGTGTAGGGGTCGGTGGTCGCTTCGCAATTGCCACTGCACCGAGAATTGTGGGTTCAATCCCCACTCGGGACAAAAAATTGTGTAGTCCGCAAACAGTTCAGTAAAGTTAAGTAACAGTTCCGTGACTGAGTGCTCTTTGCGTCCACTGTTTGAATGTTTTTAAAGTTCCCGCGACATAGAAAATGAAACTAGCGCGGAGCAGTTCTTAAAGAAACTATATGATATGAAATGTGTAAGTGTGTAAATATGTTTGCATGTTTGTAACCCTTAAAGAACTGAACAGAGTTGGATAAAACTTACCGCACAGATAGTGCGTGTCCTGGCATACCGAAGATAGAATCTATCACGGTGATGCATTGTTGTGGGATTCAAGACCGAGAAACCGCGGGCAGAAATAGATTTTAAAATAATTACTAAGTTACGAGGGGTGTGAATCGGCAATCCTAGTCGGCCAGTCTTAAGCGATAAATTTCGAATATAAGCGCTAACTACACGCTAGTACGTAGCTACTTTGACTCTGCTCAGACACACCCTAATCTGACAATGGCAACGGCGATTCATTTGAGACCATATAGAATGTCCAAAGTTAGGAGACCTAGGCACATTTTCGACAAACCTGACGATAGGACTATACTCGCTCCAGACAGATCATACATCACTTCCCCCTTTCCCATTAACACTTCTTTTCGGATAATATTTTTCCTTAATATACTTTGGCATAACTAGTTAGCCATAATTATTTTTGGCATAATAATACTTTCCTATAATTATCTTTGGCATACAGTTTATGTTGCAATAATTATCTTAGTGACAACCCGACAAATAGGTTCAGGTTGCCGCCAATTTGTGATAATATAGAATTCAAATTTGAGCTTACGCTTAAAAAAAATTATGCGTAAATATATCTATGACAAACAAACGTATACCAGGTTGTATTATGTCTTAAAATGTTATGCAAATGGATAGGGAACTGTATGCGGCATTTCATGATGACTGGTCGAGTAGTTAAGGCGTGGAAGTGTAACAAACAAACAAACTCACATTTGCATTTATAATAATATAGGATTGCATTTTAAGTGTCATAATCAATAAAAGAATTGCGTATTTGTTTGTAAAATAGGATGTCGTGAAATTGTTACTCAAAGTAATGTTTATTGATTAAATCTACTGGCGTCGCGTCGAGTGTTACGAGTATAATAATAATAATAATAATAACACATTTATTAACACCAAAGAAATTACAGGGTTGTATACTTGTGCGGTCCATGGCCCTGTATGGGGCCCCAGTTTGGGCGGACAACCTGACGGCCCGAAACATTTCGGCGCTTCGTGCACCACAGCGCGCCATGGCCGTCAGGTTGATAAGAGGTTACCGCACGATCTCGTTCGAGGCTGCGAGCCTCCTCGCCGGATCGATGCCATGGGACCTGGAAGCGGCGCTCCTGGCGTCGCTCTATCGTTGGCGCCGGGAGGCGCTAGCTCGGGGCGAAGGACCGGCTCTTCCCGCTCTCGAGGCGGCGAGGTCCGAGCTCCGCCAGGTCCTAGTGGCGAATTGGAAGGAACGACTTGTGCACCCCAGTGCCGGGCACGCCACGATCGTGGCGGTAAGTCCCGTGTTTGAGGAGTAGCTGGAAAGGCGCCATGGCGCCCTTACCTTCCGGCTGACACAGGTAATGACTGGCCACGGTTGTTTTGGCCAGTTCCTGTGTCGTATACGCCGGCAAGAGACGCCCGGTTGTCACCACTGCGGCGACTGCCGCGACGTTGTTGAGGACACGGCGCTGCACACTTTGGCGGTTTGCCCCGCCTGGGCATCGCAGCGCCATGAATTGATCGCGGCAGTCGGGTTGGTTGCCCTCTCGCTCCCGGCCGTAGTTCAGTCTATGGTCCGGAGTGAGAGGTCGTGGAACGCCGTCGCCTCCTTTTGCGAGGAAGTCATTTCCATCAAGGAGGCGGCGGAGCGGGAGAGGGAGCGTTTGAACCCTCTCCCCAACCGCAGAGCCGGGCGCCGGAGGGCGCGAGACGACCTCCAGCCACCCTGAGGTTTGACCTGGGGGTGGCGGGCTTTGTGAGCCTGCCCGCCATCCGTTCAGCACCAGGTCCGAGAGGCGGCGTGCGTGTTCCCACGCGCGCCTCTATGTCGAGTCCGTCTCCCCTCTAGGGGGGACAGTAGGGAGTGATAGAAGTGCCAATAGGGTAGGTCTTTCGTGTAGTAGCCTGCCGTTTCATACGGCGGGCCGAAACCTCGGCGGGGTCGCGACCGCATGCGAAAGTGATTCGCGCGGCCCCGTCGATAGTGGTTTTGTCGAGGTAGTTTTAGTCGGTATTCCGGGAGGTACTTCATCTTTTCAACATCTTTCTTTTACCCCGGCGAGTCCGACATAACCCCTCCGCCCGCCCCCGCGGAGGGGTATGCGTCATGCATTCCCCCACGTAAAAAAAGAAAAAAAAAAAAGGGTTGTATACTTACACCATAGTACATGGATATATTAAGTTCCAGCCGGTTTGTTATTATGGATACATTTTATTTAGATTAATGTCCCACGCGCTAGGCAAATCCTGTGTTGCGGGGGTCATCCATCCGTCTTTCATAGTGATTACAATTTTGATTATGCGTACTGTTTTACTGTATTATACAATAGTAATAATAGTGTGTGTGTGTGTGTGTGTCTGTGTCTGTGTCTGTGTCTGTGTCTGTGTCTGTGTCTGTGTCTGTGTCTGTGTCTGTGTCTGTGTGTGTCTGTGTCTGTGTCTGTGTCTGTGTCTGTGTCTGTGTGTGTGTGTGTGTGTGTGAGTGTGTGTGTGTATGTGTGTATGTTTAGTCTATTTAAACGGTGGTTTTATGAAATCCTCTGTTTCCTCATAATTTAATGTAGCTAAGTATTCTTTTAATATTGTTTTGCGTTCGTATGTAATTCGGGAGTGTATATTTAAGGTTGTGTGGAGTTTGTTGTATAGCAGGGCGGTTAAGACTGCGCCGAGAGTAAGTCATATAATGACAGAGCTCGTGTGGCGCATATTCAAATCGGCGCGCGGTCGCCATAGTAATATTGTATGGAGGATTTGAAGTGCTTTTTTGATAAATATGTATCTTTATTGTCAACCAATAACTTAAATATTTAGGACCGACAAATTGTAATATAACTATTTATGTTTCGTTTAAGCTGTAAAATAGGATAGGTTTCTACTGTTATAATCTAAATATCACGTAACACGAGTTTACGATTTTGCATTTTTCGTGCAAATTTACGTAATTTTGTATGCCTAAATATTAATTATTTTAAGTTTTTTACACGGAGTAATTGTAAACACATTCATTGTTATGGTAAATGTATATTTTATATTTGTATTAAACAAAAAGTGTTGATTTTATTCTGTCGCAGCGCTGACGGCGCAGTCTTAAGTAAGAGTTGTATCGCTGCGCGAAAGCGGTCCTAGTATATACTTTAGGGCAAGCAGGTTCAGGTCTTCTTCTTCGTGTAGTGGATGGAAGGGTTTTTGGTGGGAGATTTGAATGTCTTCTTATAGTAGCACGTAGGATTTACATTTGTCGCACTGTCAGTACCCTGTACTCAGCATATAGTTTTTGTGTAGGGTATCTACAAGGTATTTTAACAGGTTTTTAATTACTGCTCTTTGAGCGCTTTCTACTTGGATAATTGCTGTATGTAAGACAAAATTTGTGTTGACTACAAATTGTTGTTCGGCATCTGTGTGTTTATTATAACTAATTGTAAACCTTCTTCTGATAGTAGTCTAATTCTAATTTTAATAATTTTTTTTTTTTGTCTAATGACGTTAATTTTATAATTATATTATTATTTTTGTTTTTTACTGTTGTAAATAGAGGATTTTAAACATATGTATATATAACGCTAAAAACTTTACATGTCTATATTAATTTGTACACTGTCTTCTTCTACCTAGCCTTTATTATTCCCAAGTCACTTGGGGTCGGCTTTTCTGGTCTAACCGGATTTGACTGGATATCAGTTTTTACACGGAGCGGCTGCCACCTGACCTCCGCAACCCGAAGGCTAACGATAGCCTAAGTCTAGACCAGTGTCAGGATATTATAAGGCACTGACTTCCCAATAACGACTGCCATAGATGTTCATAGCAGCCGGGACCGACGGCTTAACGTGCTCTCCGAGGCACGGAGCAGGCGATAATTGTCAATCAATACGCACATAATTTCGAAAAGTCATATAACTTCCGAAAGTCAGAGGTGCGCGACGTGGGTTCGAACCCGAGACCCTCTGCATTGCAGTCTGTTGGTCTCCCCACTGAGCTATCGCTGCTCTAATTTGTACACTATCTATATTAATTAAATGCCTACAATTTGTTTATATCTTTTTTTGACATTTAAATGAGTATTTTTGTGTCACTTTTTTCCTTTGTTGTTCTTTTTGTTAATAATTTTTTATGATACTTATTTAATATTATTTTTTAATTTTCTTTACATATTTGAAGTGAATTATTATTAACATCCGTGCAGTCACCAAAGGGATCTAGTTGAAAACCAGTGTGAGGCTTCCTTAGCGTTGCATATGCTGAACTAGGTACAATTTGGCAACGGGCACGCCACAATCGTGGCGGTAAGTCCCGTGTTTGAGGAGTGGCTGGAGAGGCGGCATGGCGCCCTCACCTTCCGGCTGACACAGGTAATGACTGGCCACGGTTGTTTTGGCCAGTTCCTGTGTTGTATACGCCGGCAAGAGACGCCCGGTTGTCACCACTGTGGCGACTGCCGCGACGTAGTTGAGGACACGGCGCTGCACACTTTGGCGGTTTGCCCCGCCTGGGCATCGCAGCGCCGTGAGTTGATCGCGGCAGTCGGGTTGGTTGCCCTCTCGCTCCCGGCCGTAGTTCAGTCTATGGTCCGGAGTGAGAGGTCGTGGAACGCCGTCGCCTCCTTTTGCGAGGAAGTCATTTCCATCAAGGAGGCGGCGGAGCGGGAGAGGGAGCGTTTAAACCCTCTCCCCAACCGCAGAGCCGGGCGCCGGAGGGCGCGAGACGACCTCCAGCCACCCTGAGGATTGACCTGGGGGTGGCGGGCTTTGTGGGCCTGCCCGCCATCCGTTCAGCACCAGGTCCGAGAGGCGGCGTGCGTGTTCCCACGCGCGCCTCTGTTGTTTCGAGTCCGTCTCCCCTCTAGGGGGGACAGTAAGGAGTGTTAGAAGTGCCCTTGGGTAGATCTTTCGTGTAGTGGCCTGCCGTTTCATACGGCGGGCCGAAACCTCGGCGGGGTCGCGACCGCATGCGAAAGTGATTCGCGCGGCCCCGTCGATAGTGGTTTTGTCGAGGAACACCGTGGTAGGTTTAGTCGGTATTCCGGGAGGTACTTCATCTTTTCAACATCTTTCTTTTACCCCGGCGAGTCCGACATAACCCCTCCGCCCGCCCCCGCGGAGGTGTAAGCGTCATGCATTCCCCCACGTAAAAAAAAAAAAAAAAAAAAAAGGTACCATTTCACAAAATTTAATTATTTTATATTTATCTTGTTAATATTATTTTATATTTTTTTTAAATAAATAAATTTTCTTTGTTATTGGTGTCCGTTAGAATGATTGTAAAGCAGCGCAGATTTTTAGGAAATAACAGAAGCACTATTAATATACACGACGATTTTTATAAAAGATTTTACGACAATTTTTATAAATAATTCCTCTGTCGCGGGGAACTTTACAATTCAAGTCTGTAAAAACACAATTCACGCATCATAAGTAGGTACTATTACCTACTTATGTTGCGAGAATTGTGTTAGTTAGTTGGGCATGTGTTATCCGCACTTAGCCCTACAATTAGGCCATTGTGCGTAAGTAACTGACGCGTAATATTGTTCGGTTACTCATACCACCTCAGCTCCGTCCAGAAAGACCAGTTGCGCAGTACCTGCTCCATCGTTTCTGGACTGTTTAGAAGTTTCGCCCGTTGGTTGCTCATGCTTTTACAATGTAGGAGCACGTGAGCCGATGTCTCCTCGGTCTGCATGCAGCCTCTACATAAGGAACTGTCAGTGATGCCGATGTTGAACAGGTGCTTGTTGAGTGAGCAGTGGCCCGTTATTATACCCACTAGGTGGCGTAGGTTTTCCCTTGTGGAACGTGGATACAAAGATGTTTGTCTAAGGATGGAAGGGCTTCCTTCGTCTGTCTACATTCCTTTGTTTCTGTCCACTGTTTATCGTATAGTTTCGTGGTTCTATCGCATAACCATATTTTGAGTTAGCAGAAGGGTATCGATTGGTTCTGGTCCTACCATTTTGGTGTTGCATCCTCTCTTCGCCAGTTGATCTGCCAGAAGAGTTGCTGTGGCCGCGTATTCACTGCAACATTGTGTTATTAGATAGGAAAAAACCCTCTTGTCTACCCATTCGCGTGTATCTCCTAAGGGACAGGCAGAGACTGCATCGATGGTGTAATGGTTTAAGTGATCGCGTCGCCGCTGCCACTGCGCCTAATGTTGTGGGTTCGAATCCCACACGTGACAAATAATTGTGTGATTCACAAATGGTTGTTCTGAGTCTGAATGTTCTTTGTATACGTTGTTTGAATATTTGTTAAGTCCGCCGCGACACAGGCATTATTCCTAGTGCGGGAATTGTCCGAAAGACAGAAAGAAGTGTGTGAAGTCCCCGTGATGTCCTGTATCGCAGAGACTTCTTCTAAGAAAGTAAATAAATCTTATTATAAGAAAGTAAAAGCCAGAATCATATAAGTGTACATATCATTGAGTTTATTTATTATATATTGGACTACTACGGATTTCTAGAATTACTGAATTCAATTCGTTATTTATTTCTTTAACTAGTTTCTTTTTCTTCAGCGAGTGGAAACTGACTGGCTGCACAAATAATCGACGTAGTCCCATTTTATTTAATAAAATGTTTCTAATCCTATCTTCGTATTGTTCCAATCCGGTAATTCTGTTATCTTTAGATACGTTAAGGGGTTCAGGATGACCAGACTTCTTATTTTCATTGTCCAAATTTGATTTAGTGATGATAATTATTAGTTTGGTTTTCGAATTCACTTTTTTTGACAGGGGTTTGGCGGATATACCTGTAAATTTTATCGGATATAGAATAATTCCAACGCTAGCCTAATGGAAGACCGTTGGACTGGCACGCAAAGGTCTTAAGTGCGAAACCAAGGCGCACACCTCTAACTTTTGGAATAATGTGCGAGTTAAATATTTTACTTTTTGCTTTAATTGTGAAGGCAAGGAAACCCGCGCTCGAACAGCGTGTTAGACTATGGCGTAATCCTTCTCAAAATTTAGAAGTTCAAGTTGGGAGACTTCTCATATTTTCAATTACGTTATGGAGAACTCTCAGAAAAGCACGCTTGCCCACGATCTTTGCCTTCACCTTTCAGCGGTAATTAAATAATAACGCTGTAATAACTTGAAAATAAGGTTAGGATGTTTACGTTATATTGACCGCACTGCACTCTAGGTACAGTTTTCAATTCTTTAAACTCACATAATCTTTGAAAATATTTCATATCTTTTAGCGGCGGTAACTTACGATCGAAAGGTCACACCATCAAATCTCATCCATTACTGGCGGCCTTGATGGAGTAGTAGTTAGTGTAACCGACTGCCACGCCTTAGGTCGCGGGTTCGATTCCCACACAAGTCAAACATTTGTCTTGGTCTGGGTGTTTCTATGTATATTAAGTATGTATTTAAAATAAAAAAGTATATATGTATGTTCATCCATTGCCTAGTACCCATAGTACAAGCTCTGCTTAGTTTGGGATAGATGGTGTTGTGTGTATGTGACAGAATATTATTATTATTATTACGAGCGGATAATTAGGATCCACTGCCAGAGCATAACTAGAGATTAAAATTAAATTACTTACTTTATACGGATTTTAACTATTTTTAAATCATTTTCAAACTATTCAATTACACTGTTTTACTTGACGACCATTTAAGATATTTATTAGGTTATTATATTTCTTTGTGTCTGATATTTGAATGATTGTACGGATTTTCATGTGTCGGCTACACATGAAAGTCCGTTCAGTACTTAGTTTTTGAGTTTTTCGGGAACAGACAGACAGACGCGGCGGGAGACATTGTTTTATAATATGAAGTGAGTAATAAAAAAGGTTACGTTGGATATAGTTATTCTTACCCGTCACACAAGTAAAAATTATTATAATAGAAATAAATTCCACTTTCATATTTTGTTATATGCAGTTGTGTTATCTAAGCAATCAAAACGATTGGTTTATTCGAAACATTCCGTTAAATTAGTTAACCGATATCGCGTATAATGGCAAAGTGGTTTTAATGGTCGCTTCGCCACTGTCACTGCAGCGACTGTTGTAGGTTCGATCCCCACGCGGGACAAAAATTTGTCCCGTGTGGGGATCGAAAGTTCTTTGTTTCCGTTGTTTGAATGTTTGTAAAGATCCTCGTGTGGCGACTCCGTACAGACCAAGAAGTTCCGCCTACATCTAACAGATGGCGCTATATGCAACAAGCGCTCAAATGACGTCATACTTTTCTGAATCGCACAAGTGGAGTTTACACAGCTAAGTAAAGTCCTTTGATAAGTGCCTACGAACTACGCGACAGGGTTAGCTCTCAGCAACGAGTGCATTGCAATTGTCGTAGTTGGACATCGACTAATTTATATACCTTATTGTTAGTGGTTTAGGTTTAGTGGTGGCAGCGATAGCTCAGTGGGTAGACCAACAGACTGCAATGCAGAGGATCTCGGCTTCGAACCCACGTCGCGCACCTCTGACTTTCGGAAGTTATATGACTTTTCGAAATTATGTGCGTATTGATTGACAATTATCGCCTGCTCCGTGCCTCGGAGAGCACGTTAAGCCGTCGGTCCCGGCTGCCATGAACATCTATGGCAGTCGTTATTGGGAAAGTCAGTACCCTCTAATATCCTGACACTGGTCTAGCCTTAGGGTATCGCTAGCCTTCGGGTTGCGGAGGTCAGGTGGCAGCCGCTCCGTGTAAAAACTGATATCCAGTCAAACCCGGTTAGACTAGAAAAGCCGACCCCAAGTGACTTGGGAATAATAAAGGCTAAGGTGAAGAAAAAACATGAACAAGATATACAAATGAAATTTATATATAAAGAATAACTTTGTTGATGTTCTTTTACCGGTATTCAAAAATTCTAGAATGTTTCGCAATCTTTTGACACTTCTCAAATAGTACGTGACCTTATCGATAAAATCCATGGAAATTTTTGCATAACCATTTATAATAAAAAACAAAAAAATATTAAAGAGTGCTATGAATCTGACATAAGAATGTTATGCAAATAAATAATCAGAAGTATGACTAATACTTTTGACTGTCCATCTATTAGCATAAATTTTGTTTCTTATGATTTTTAATAAGTACAACACAAAAAAATATTTTATTCACGCCTAATATGAATAAGTGTTACTTTGAAAATATAATTATACACTCCGGCTTGTGTTGGTACACACGCATTTTATATTAATATTACTATTAAGTATTAAAGAGAGAGAAGGACACATAATCTTAGTGTGTCTCTGTCACACATATAAGTTGCCATTTGTTAGTAGGGTAAATATGTACTTACTACCGACATAGACCGTCCTGTCAATACGTTTCTGGAAATATAAAATGATATCTTAATATTTTAAGGCTTTATTTATTCTCAGAACCAAATATAAAGACAAATATTAAAATATAGGGCTTTTTATGTAAGAAGCATTACAAGTTTGAAACAATATCAGTAGGTAGTCATTTGTAATAGACAGTAGTATGGCATGAGGACGCATACAATTACTCTTTTTGACATGAAAAGGTAGTTCGTGACTAAATGTAGTTAAAACAAAATTTACGTTAATACTTACGTTTCTTTTTTTAAAAAGAAAGATACTTTAACATCACAAAATAAACACGAAGTACCTTCACATAACTAAATTGACTTATATAATACATAGGTACATTGTTTGAATCCTGTATGAAACGAGCAACTAGTTCCATGAGTATTATCATTTAAGTAATCATTGATTGAATAATAGCCCTTCCGGATAAGCTGACATTTAATAGCACTTTTAAATTTGAGTAAAGGTAAATTTATAATATCAGTCGGCAGTTTATTAAAAAAGCGTGTACTGAGTCCCGCAAATGAATTGTGAACTTTATGTACCTACCTAAACGATGATACGGACCGACTAACTTATGCTTATTTCTAGTGTTTAAGTTATGAATATCACTATTCTTATTATATAAGTGAATATTATGTTTTATAAACATAATATTCGTAAATATATATTGCGACGCAACGGTAAGTATACCATTGAAATTAAACTGCTATATACGGATTTTATCGCGTTGTTTATTTGACACTTTATTACTACTATTAAACTTAACTAATTTTTAAGCTAATTAAATTATTATTAAAACTATTTAGATTTAATTTATTTTTACACTTTCCCCGACGTTTCGGTTGATTTTCAGCAGCCATGGTCACGGGGAGACTAAAAGTTAGTCTCCCCGCGAATGAATAATATTCGCGTAAATAAAAGGTAAGTATACCAATTTCTCAACGCTCTTGTTTTCAAAGAAACACTTATGCCTATGGCTCATCTTGGCACAGCTACCATCGCAAACTGGAAATCTGTTTAGGTAGTGAATTAGTCGAAATTGGTCATAAAGTAGCAGAATTGGTCGGTCCGCCGTTTAAAAGATACAGATTTATATATTCAGGGGTATTGGTGGTTGTGCCAAAGTGAGAGCGGTTTTGCCTTTTATACAGGAAAAGTACCTATGTGTGTGAACATGTGCAACAGGGGACCAACCACTACCTGAGATTTGACAAACCACAGATTCTCGCTAAAGAACATCGAATCCTACCAAGGATGCTTCGAGAGGCTATTGAAATCAAAAAACATCCTAATTTTAACAGAGAAGATGGTTGGAATGTACCACCAGCTTGGGATCCAGTAATACAGATAGTCGAACCTAAGAAGAAGCAAACCACAGCTAGACTTCATGATACTTTGAGCTCATTCTGCGTAAATAGAAACACCAATGATTAAATTATGTTCGGGTACTTTGAAATAACTACACTGGAACATTGAGACAACTACCATCTTAGTCTCCCCATGGCCATGGCTGCTGAAAAGCAACCGAATCGTCGGGGAAAGTGTAAAATTACATTAAATCTAAATAGTTTTAATAATAATTCAATTAGCTTAAAAATTAGTAAAGTTTAATAGTAGTAGTAGTGTAACAATTTTCAAAATTATGTAATAAAGTGTCAAATAAACAACGCGATAAAATCCGTATATAGTAGATTAATTTCAATAAAGTACCTACTGTTCCCGAAGGATCTAAATTTATTGACAGGTAGAACCTGTCAATGAACGCGAGCGACGCCGCAGAAAAATCTAGTAAGTAAATAAATGAGAGATTGAGTTTGTTTGTTACGGTTTCACCTCTTAACCACTCAACCGATCATCATGAAATTTCGCATACCTACACGTTGTAAAACTAGTAGCATCTAAAATGGAAGAAAATAAAACAAAGCATTTGATTTGATGCATATAATACAAATAAATTCATTAACAAATTAAATGTAACAGAAAGTACAAAATGTCGCCTACGATAACTATTTTATATATTTATACTATAAAAATAAAATTTGCTAAACACACAAACAGTGGAATTTTTTTTCTACATACATACATAGTCTTACGTCATGTCCCTGAAAGGGTGGGTAGAGGTCTATTACACCCACTTTTGGCCAGTTATAGTTTAGGGCGCAGATAGATCGCGAGGTATAAACTTGTGGATGGTGTGCAAGGAATGTTATAGCGCATGGTGGTCAGATCAGTGAGCTTTAAATATGAGGATAATATGATATACTCCGTAAAATATAGCTTGGTTCCTGTGACATTTGTACCGAGGGCTGGGACGATGTTGATCATAGTGGATTATAATTATCGATTAATGTATTTCATTGACGTTTGTACAGTTATTAAAATTTAATATACAATTAATTAAAATAATAGAAAGCAGTGCATTTTATTAAAAATTAAATAGTTTCTTAAAAAACACAACTACCGCACTAGGAATAATTCCTGTGTCGCGGGAACTTTGCAAACATCCAAACGACGGACACAAAGAATACCCAGACCCGAAACAACAATTTATGAATCACACAAATTTTTGTCCCGTGTTGGATTCATTAAACCTCTACACTACGCTTATAATTTATAGCTCGCAGTCTATTCGCTTTTAAGGTCCGAAGTAATAAGGGACGAATCTCATGCCATCTACCGAGCAGTTTTAAGACTATCCTGCTATAAATAATTTCTTGGCAGAAAATGCCAATAACGCTTTGCCAGACTCGGCAATCTAGTATACTGCCATCATAAGAAAAAATCAATCTAAAATGTTTTTCGAAATTTATGCGTAGACATATCGCACTCTTAATAAAACAGAGACTTATCTCAGTATTTTGGATTAAACAAATTTGAACTCTATTGCAAAGATTTAACACAAATATAATATTAGTATTTAACATATACAATTAGAGTTCAAATTGCCTTACTTTCAAATTTCGAGTTAAGTCGCTGTTTTATTAAGAGTGCGATGTATCTATTGCATTAAACTGTGTGTACAATGGTGCTACATAATATTAGAATCAACAGTTACTAATTCGGGTTACATTTGTCATTATTGAAATCAGTAAAAAAAGACGCATATGCCAGAATACCTATAATTTTAGTACTGCCGCCTAAAGTATTGTCAATGAGTGCGAAAGAGATAGTGCGATACATCATGTATAGGTTTATCTCATTCTCGCCTCAGGAATGGCAATTATTGCCTATGTCGGCCAATCTATTTGGCGACTAAAATAAACAAACGGTTACTAAAATGTATTAGTAATTATAATTATAATATACTAAAAAGTAAATCGAATGAATCCACAATCGTACGTTCCCGTATTCGAATGTCGAATCATTCGCGCAACTGATAGTTGCGAATGAAAAATCGAACGCCGATTTTTATTCGAATGCAATCGAATATAATTGCGCATCTCTAATGTATAGTTGTTTAGTAAACAAAAATCATTTAACAAACTTAAAAATTAATTAAGCTGCCTGTGAATACTACATGTAACAGGAAGAATTGGGAGATTAGATGAAAATAACGACTTTAATAAGACTTCTCTGTTTAAAAATCTCCGTGCTTGGGACTTTGGGACTTTACAAACACGACTGCACGAATGGCGCAGTGGTTAAAGTGGTCGCCTCGCCACTGCCACTGCGCCGAGTGTTGTGGGTTCGAATCCCACACGAGACATAATATTGTGTGATCCAAAAATGGTTGTACCGAATCTGGATGTTCTTTATGTCCGCTGTTTCACTGTTTGTAAAGTCTCCCGCGACACAGGAATTATTCCTAGTGTGGGAGATGCCTTGTAAAAAAAAAATTTACATCGAACGCAAAAAAGCATCAATATAATATAATAATAATAATAATAATAATATAATAATATTCTACCACATACACACAACACCATCTAGCCCAAACTAAGCAGAGCTTGTACTATGGGTTCTAGACAATGGATAAACATACATATATACTTTTTTTTTTGTAAATACATACATATTATACATAGAAACACCCAGACCAAGACAAACATCCATGTTCATGCACACAAATGTTTGACTTGTGCGGGAATCGAACCCGCGACCTCGGGCGTGGCAGTCGGTTACACTAACCACTACGCCATCGAGGCCGACAAATGGACACAAAGAACCAGACTCGGAAGAACTTCTTGTGGATGACACAAATTTTTGTCCTGTGTGGTAATCGAACCAACGGCACTCGACGCTTAGTTGTGTCGCGGCAACTGTGCAATCACTACGCCATCCATGGTTATGAATGAGATGTCCTTATATACGTCTTTACAGCGTGAGTGAGATAGACAAAAACAGAGCATATTTTTAACAGTATTTCTTTGCCACTGTGGCGACCTCGCACAGACGAAGAAGTTCAGCCTAAATCCAACAGATGGTGCTTTATACAATAAGCGCTTATAATCACGTTTCCCATACAATGCTGAATCGCACAAGTGACATTTACACAGCGACTAAGTATATATACAATTTCGCGACATCAACCGTTGGGCCGCGGCCCACCAGGCACGATCAACTAGCCTGGTTAGGGAATTCTCCCTTTGTGTTGCGAGGGACATCACACCACCTTCTCCACAGTATACTTTTTACTTTGTGGTATATTCAAGTTTATGAAAAACCAAAAACAATATTGTCTATTCCACACCACTCATTTACATACATGTATACTAAATAATAACATATTTGTGTAGTTTATTTATTTTATATAATTAAATATAGATTATAAAATCTTTTCAAAACTATTAGGTACTTAACTAATTCAACAACAATATTTTATTATTTTATTGACGACGAATTTGGAACTTTAAGTAAGAGTAAGTGATTTGTTGTCTCTCTGTCTATCAAAGGCATTTTTAAATGAGAGTGACAGGGTTAGCTTCAGTGGAAATACCAGCTATTGGTAATTTAGTGACAATACTAATTAGCCAGCTTGCCAAAGAACCATGCTTTTATAAAACCTCATTTCTGATTCGATGCCGCAGGGAAACCCTGAGCATAGCTCTCTTCATTGCTCTCTGAGTAACCTTGAGCCTTCTGATAAGGCCCATAGTGAGCGACCACGTCTTGGATCCGTATCTTAACACTGGCAACACACACTGGTCAAAGACTTTTGTCTTGAGACAATGAGGTATATTAGACGCTTATAGTTATATTGTGCTTATTAATAAGTTAATTATCGCTCGCTTTAACGGTGAACGAAGGTTTCGTGAGAAAATCTAAGAGTTCTTCATGAAATTCTCGAAGACTTGTGAAGTTTACCAACCCACACTGTGCCAGCGTGGTGGGCTATGACCTAACCCTTCTCCCACTGAGAATAGGCCCGTGCCCAGCAGTGGGACAGTTTATATACAGGGAACTATGCCCGATAGGCTCGCTTCTTGAGACCTAAAGCTTCTGACAAAATGCGGGTCCATTACACCTCTGCTTTCAGACACACAGGCGTAAGACTACATATATGTTAACACCTCCTACATTATCTTCTAAAAGTCCAGTTCCAAAAACATCATCAATAATGATTTAGCTACCAAAACCGTTCATCAACTCCTGGCGTCGTTAATGGTCTCCGGGACCTGAACTTCCAGGCCGTCCAGGTCTTTCGTCAGGGTGATCTGGCAGCCCAGGCGAGAGGTGTCTGTTAGACCGTATGCCAGGTCCAACATGTCTCGTTCTTCATCACACGGCTCTTCTGGTAATCTGAGTAAGAAATTTGGAATAATAAGTATAAGTATTAAGCTTTCAAGTCTTAGAATACCAGAAATAATTAAAAATCTATTGTGGTTGACCAACGGTGTGCCTCTGCGACTCTATAGATTAAGGTTTATCTTTTCTTTGGAAAGACTACTCATTACTCATAATTCCTGTGTCGTGGGGAACTTTACAATCAATCAAACAACGGATGTAAAGAACATCCAGGTTTAGAACAACTATTTACACAAAATAACAGGTAAATAAAAAAATGATTGAACTGGTTTGTGTTCTATTCCTTACCTGTCATAGTCTTTCTGCGTGAGGACCACATGGCAAGTGGAACAAGTCAGGGTGCCCTCGCAAGCGCCGTAACCCTCGATGTTCAGGTCATTATTGACGATCACGTCCAACAGTGTGTCCCCGACCTTCGCTTCTGACTCCAACCGCTTACCATCGTGTAGAACGAACGTTACTTTCACTCTGGAAAGAGGAAATACATAATTATTATCTGATCCTAATTCAATGGAGAATGTCTGTCTTTTCCTTCCAAATATCTCAATCAGCTATACAATATATAAGAAAACGGGCAGAGACGGATTAAATGTGGAGAACGCTGCAGGCAAGCACCTCCTAGGCATTCCTACAGCGGCTACTTATGTATTTATCAAAATTATAACAACTAATATTATAAGGAGGAAAGATTTAAATATTTTTTTGTTTGTAATGTTTTCAAACTAAAACTATTCAACCGATTTTAAAAATTCTTTAACCGTTTGAATACTTGTAGTATTTTAGTATTGTTACGTGCTGGGTTCGACGGATAAGAATGTAAACAATATTACCAACTAAAACACGTTTTATTCAAACACACAATTAAATTTAAAACACAACAAACACTATACTTCACTTTTCCACAGTAACTAGCTTTAAACTCCGTAGTATTTCCGCTTCCGTTCGCTTCGATGAACACTTGATCGCTTACGATTGTAAACTCCTTGGCGGTGCGCGTGCACTCTATTTATACTCGGGTAAAGCGTTTCTAGAGTTTTCTAGTAACGCTATTCCCGGTATGTAAACAGTACGATGTTTCGAGAAAGTACCAGGGTTCTCTCTACGATTCTCGTACCCATACCTACTACGTAGTTCCGTAAGATGTCAATAGATGGCGGTGTAATAAATTATTAGACGGAACTACCGAGTGTTTCCCACAATGCCGAGAGATGTCACTGGGCGTAACAGTATTTTATATTTTTGGTAATCGCTTAAAAGATGGAATGAGCCAAACAAATGCTGGTGGTGGTGGTGAGGAGAAAAGGTAAGATATATTTACATTAACGATTTTTAATTACATATTATGCAATTTTAATTCTTGATAATTCAATAAATAAATCTTTCATTTTAAAGACAACTCCGACACTAGACATAATTCTTGCATCACGGGGAACTTTACAAACATTCTAACAGCGGATACAAATTATATTCAGACTCAGTAATTTTACACAAGTGGCAACTACGCCACTTCGCAGTGTCAGTGGAGAGGCGACCACTGAAACCACTAGTCTAAAGTGGTCGTCTCTCCACTGACACTGCGACGAGAATTCTGAGTTCGATCCCTACATGACAACAAATCGTGTGTTCTACTAATAGTTGTTCGAAGTCTGCGTGTTCTTTGTGTCCGTTGTTTGAATGTTTGTAAAGATCCCCGCTACACATAATTTTTGTCTAGTCCGGCATCGGCAGCGTTCCGGATTGTTTTGCCACGGTTGTATATATTAATTCGAGGTTTCTGAACGGCAGATCAACACAAAAATTAGTTAACAGTCGGTTAAACACATGTCAACTGCTGTGATTGGCTGAATGAGTTAGCAACAGACGATCAAATTTATTATCATGTGTTTGATTGTGATACCCGTTCATTATAATATTAAACTCTGCCATTGTTGGGAACGGGGCCCTTCTAAGTGTGAGAAGGGTTATGCCATAGTCCATCACGCTGGCCTATTGCATGATGGCAGACTTCACATATCTTCGAGAACATTATGTAGAACTTACATCATGAGGAAACTGCATATCTGAATATGCATTTTCCTCATAATGTTTTCCTTCACCAAACCCAAAATCTATGCGTGGCAGTCCAACGTTCTCTCACTAAGCTTTCGCTGCTATATCGTTGATTAGTCTATCAGAAACTAGATGTAACCTTTTATAAAGTTACTACGTTCTGGACAAAGGCCGGTTAAGAGCACTTTATACCGGCGAGCAAATGAGGAATGTGATGATAGTTAATGAAGCCAGAGAAGTGTGTCAGGATCGCAGCAAATGGAAATCCGTAGTCTCTGCCTACCCCTCTGGACACGCGTGAACAGGCGTGAATCTACGTATGTAGTCTAGTGGGAGACCGTTGGACTGCCACGCAGAGGTCTCGAGTTCGATCCCAAGGCTTCACATACTTTCGAGAACAAATGACTCTTTTTTTAATTTTTGTACAACTAAGGTGGCAAACAAGCATACAGCCCACCTGATGGTAAGTGGTCACCGTAGCCTATGGACGCCTGCAACACCAGAGGCATCACTTGCGCGTAGCCAACCCTTTAGGAAAGGAAGTAGGAAGGAGAAGGAGCGGGAAGAGGGAAAGAGGGTAATTGGGCCTCCGGTACTCTCACTCACCGAACGAAACACAACAGTAGGAATACTGCTATTTCACGTCGATATTCTGTGAGAGGGTAGTCCTTCCGCGGTCGAGCCGGCCCATTCATGTTGAAATCAGCGAGGCTCTACTACTACTGATAAAAGTTGTACACATTACATTAACATTTTGTAGCTTTCTATATTCCTTCATCATAATTTTAAACTTGTCTGGCAAATCTCAAGGACCGGCTTGCGCGCAATATGCTTAAAAAGATTTCTTCACGTTTTAATACATAGATTCGAAACGAGTTTACTTGGCCGATTTTGTTTTACACTATGCAGAAGGTGGGGCAAAATGGTGACGTGATCGACTTCTTTGTAAGCTTGGTATTACTGTTTGTCATCTTTCTACTGTATTTTATGCCAATAATACATAAGCTCACGCTTATTTCCCCGAAGGAATTGGTGAAGATATTACACAAACTGCGCCAGCTAGGTTTATATTTCGCTTGTAGTTGAAGGCGAGCTTATGGAAGTTTACCGGGGTGCTAAAAACTGAAGTGTCTAATTCTACGTGACATAGTCTGTTCATTAGGGAAAATTATAGGACCATAACGTCATACGTCGCTATGTCCAGCAGTGGACTATTATAGCCTGATGATGATTATGATGATGATGAACGTCGTACCGGTAATAACGCTACGACACCCAGGGGCGGAGCTATAACCATATCCAAATACAATTTAACGCGTATGAAACCGCAGGGCACAACTATCCTAACTAATATTATAAATGCAAATGTGAGTTTGCTTGTATGTTACGCTTTCACGCCTTAACTAATCGACCGACCGTCGTGTACTTTGCATATAGAAAAGCACATAGGGTCCCTTTAATGTGGATAAAAATACTATTCTCGAGGGATAGAAATTGATTTACAAAATTTACACAAACGCGAGCAAAGTCGCGGGCAAAACCTAGTTGTTGCTCTGCTCTGAAGAGTTATTCCACCTTATCCCGCCCTCCCCTTTCCTATCCAGAACAACGCGTGCTGCGCTCAGATGCCATCCTTACACGGTAGAGTCGACTAGAGTGCGTACCAACAAGTTTGGGTCCTCATACCTCTACCGAACGATCAAGGCATGGAATTCTCTGCCAAGGCACGTGTTTCCTTCTTCCTTCAATCCTGGGTCCTTCAATCCTGGGTCCTTTAAGCGGGGCGTGAAAAAGGACCTTCTCACGCCGTCAAAGTAGAGACCTCAACATCGCCTCGGCTGCTATGAGCACGGTGTGGAGGCCACTGCTCTAAGACCACACGACTGCTCACCATCAGGCGGAGTGTGGTCATTTGACGAGCAAATTAAAAAGCACAAATATTATATAGCTGAAGAGTTTGTTTGTTTATTTGTTTCTTTGGTTGAACGCGCTAATCTCAGGAACTACTGGTTCGAATTGAAAAATTCTCACAGTGTTGGATAGCCCATTTATTAAGGAAGGCTATAGGCTATATAACATCACCCTACGACCAACAGGAGCGCAGCATCAATGACTAATGTTGCAAAAACGGGCAATATTCTCATATGTGACGCAGATAAAGTTGCGCGGGTCAGCTAGTATATATCTAAAAGTAGAAAATATTATTTTCTTCACTATGATGACAAACAATAAGCATTATATAAACTGAAGGCCATTGTGGAGTGTCGATAAAGCTATCAGAAGATAATTTCAATAGAATACTCGTCAATAAAGATTTGCTAGTGTTGGTGTATTTAGGGTTGCCAACCGTACTTTATAATAATAATAATAATATAATATTCTACCACATACACACAACACCATCTAGCCCAAACTAAGCAGAGCTTGTACTATGGGTTCTAGACAATGGATAAACATACATAGATACTTTTTTTTTGTAAATACATACATATTATACATAGAAACACCCAGACCAAGACAAACATCCATGTTCATGCACACAAATGTTTGACTTGCGCGGGAATCGAACCCGCGACCTCAGGCGTAGCAGTCAATTACACTAACCACTACGCCATCGAGGCCGACAAGTTTATAATAAACTATTGTACGTTATTTCGGGTAAACGTACTTCATACTTTAAAGATAATGTACTTTATTTTACCTGTGTCAATTTCTACAGGTTTTATTTAATTGTTTACTTAAACCAACGCTATAGGGATTCCCTAAATTGAATAAAAGCAATTGTTTATCTATCTTAATATAGACATATATTGTAAAGATCCGGTTACGACGATCCCTAATCTATACTAATATTATAAAGATGAAGAGTTTGTTTGTTTGTAAGAACGCACTAATCTCAGGCACTTCTGGTTCGAATTGAAAAATTCTTTAAGTGTTGGATAGGTTATTTATCGAGGAAGGCTATAGGCTATATAACATCACGCTACGACCAACGGGGGCGGCGCAGTAACCATAAACGCGGGTGTAACCGCGGGCACAGCTAGTAATAAATATTTGTTACATGTCGCTAGCATCAACATAAATATGGTAACAAAATGGCAAGTTAAATAAATAATACTTTATTATCAGATGTGGTATTTTTTTTTTACCTATGGCAGTCTATGATACTTTATTCGTTCAAAATAAAGGTGGCAACCCTAGGTGCAATACGCTAATTTGACATTGAAACCTTATTATGACAATATTGCCATATAGGAGGTAAAGAAAAATTTATCTTATCTGTATTATTTAGTAAAAAAATGTTAATGGCGTAGTGGTTTAAGTGGTCGCCTCGCCGCTGCCACTGCGTTGAATGTTGGGTTCGAATCCCACACGGGACAAAACTTTGTGTGATCCACGAATGGTTGTTCCGAGTCTGGGCGTTCTTTGTGTCCGTTGATTGGATGTTTGTAAAGAACCCCGCTACACAGGACACAGGAACTATTCTTAGTGTTTTGACGTGTGTATATATATATAAGTATTTCGTATTTACTTCTAGATCAGGGGACGTATTTACAAAGAACACTCAGATACAACTATTTATGGTTCACACTGTGTCCTGACATTGCTTAAGTTCATGAGCAGCGGTTACCACTTCCCATCAGGTGGGCCGCTTGGTCGTCTGCCGCCAATGGCAATAAAAAAATTATAATAATTTTTTATCCCGTGTGGGGTTCGAACCCCCAACAATCAACGCAGCAGCAATGGCGAGGTGAACACTTAAGCCACTATGCTATCCGTGCAGTCTAAATCATCATAAAATTTCGCATACACGTTGTCAGAGAATCAAAAAACGACATAGGTTATATATATAGGTAACTTTCAACCAGAAAAAGTATTGTTTCTAACTTACATTTACGCGAGTGAAGCCGCAGGCCAAATATAGTAATCCATAAACAGATGTATAATAATAATAATACTATTCTATCACATACACACAACGCCATCTAGCCCAAACTAAGCAGACCTTGTACTATGGGTACTAGACAATGGATAAACATACATATATACTTCTTTTCTTTTTGTAAATACTTACATATTATACATAGAAACACCCAGACCAAGACAAACATCCATGTTCATGCACGCAAATGTTTGACTTGTGCGGGAATCGATCCGCGACCTCAGGCGTGGCAGTCGGTTACACTAACCAATACGCCATCGAGGTCGTCGTATACGATGAAAACGTGACGTAGAAATATATATTTTGGCATAATCATAAGTTGCGATGACGTGTGCATAGTTGGCCACTAGCCTGTTGTAAATGTACACGTCAGAGATTGTGAAATGCAATATGATAGACTAGCAGGTACCGCAACTTCGTCCGCGTGGAATTTAACAAAAACGTTTCAAACAATTTCTTCGCGCAGCCATACTTTTCTAAAATAAAAGTAGCCTTAGTTACTCCTTTATAACATCAGCTAACTGCCAGTGAAAGTCCCGTCAAAATCGGTCCAGTCGTTTTAGAGATTGGCCGGAATATACAGACAAAAATAGTAAAATTGTTTTTAATATAAGTACCGTATATCTATACTAATATTATAAAGCTGAAGAGTTTGTTTGTTTGGTTGAACGAGCTAATCTCAGGTACTACTGGTTCGAATTGAAAAATTATTGTAGTGTTGGACAGCTCATTTATTATTTATAACATCACGCTACGACCAATAGGAGCAGAGCTTCAATGAAAAATGTTGCAAAAACGGGGCAAATTCTCTTATGTGAAGCAGACGAAGTTGCGCTGGTCAGCTAGTACTTCTATATGCATTTATCTTATCTTATCTTATGTGGGGGCCAGTCAGTGCAGACCGGCGAAACTTCGACCCAGTGGGATCTTTTGTGTCGACACTCTCCCAATAACGACTGCCATAGATGTTCATGGCAGCCGGGACCGACGGCTTAACGTGCTCTCCGAGGCACGGAGCAGGCGATAATTGTCAATCAAAACTAAAAACTAAAACTAAAACCACATAAGATACATACATACATACACATATTATATGTATGAAGCCTGGCTTACATGTTGACTAATCCCTGGACTAACACAAAGAGTACTTTCATGAACATTAATAAACCAAGAAATGATTCAAACAGCCAGATTTCTCAAAAAAGAGTAAAATAATAAAGATTATGATTAGTTGATCTTCACAAATAAGAATGCATACAGAGATAAATCTACAACTGCATTTAGTCACGGACGGCTTTTACTAGTCACAAAGTGTAAGTGTAGCGCATCATGCCATTTTATTTTAGATTTATATAAAAAATATAACTTAGCCCAAATTATTTCATCTCTATAATATTATTATTGTTATTATCTTTAGTTTTTTAATAATGGCCGCCACACTTTGTTAATATGAGTTGTAAAGTACTGAAATTATATTTAATTGGCAATTTAAAAGAGTGGCCATGAGTTTCTTGCAGGTTTCTTCAGGGCTTTTTGGCTCGACCCTTTCCTTGAACCTAGCAACTAACCTAAATGTAGCTTCAGTAACTTGGTAAACTCACTAACCTATATATTTTGACGTTCATATGTGTTACTTTGTGACCTAAATGAATAAATGATTTTTGACTTTGACTTTGATACCTATGCAGTAATCACCACATAAGAGGGTTAAGTTGCTTATTGCCTGCCATAGTGCACTTAGATCTGCTACAATAGAAATGGTTATTAATATGGTGTTAGATGCCATTCATAGCCCATAATGACAACAGATATCAATAACTTATAATTATTAATGATATTATTTGTTATTAATTTTAAAAATAAGGAAGTTCAAATTAATATGCTTTTAAAAAGTAAATGGCGAAATTTGTCCTTACCATACTTCTGTGAAACAAGTTTTATAATGGTGTCCTACTGCCCAAATAAGCATAGGTAAGGACAGTAAGTAATTAATGTTTTATATTAAATAAAAAAATATTTAGATTAGATAACAGCAAATACCTATAACAGTATGAGATATTTCTTAACTCTTTTAACTGTTTGAAGTGACCTTCGCGAAGTTACCAACGCGTAACATTAAGCAAATATGAGATCTGTACAATATACGTATTAAGTGGCAAAAAAATCACTTACTTCTCATCTTTTAATGCTAATTCCGTGGTCGATAGTCGCGCTATACACCTCTGATTGCTAAAACTTGATGGTGAACTATTATTTTTTACTAGAGATCGCAAATTCTTTGCAGTTAAGTTTTTCACAAAATTTCGTAACATTTTGTTTCGTTATACCGCTACGAAGCGTCGAATCACTGTATACTACACTGGCGGATATTAAATAATTCAGTAAGATAACGGGCACTAGATCAGCGATAATAAATAATATGATAATTTGGCCAATTTATGTCTTGACCTTACAACTTTTAGGTTACCCAAGTACGCTCCGTTGATGACATTGAAATACTGTGATACCTAAATGTCAAAATATAATATAGAAATTATTGAATAGGGATGAGTTTCAAATAGATAGATTTCAACAATAGTGATTTTATTGATGCACTAGTACTGCTTAGTAACTTAATAAGTTTATATTCCAATTGTAAAAATATAAATGAAATATACAGTTGCTATGTATACAGTGTCTGCGTCGAACGAAGTATAAAGCCTTGACGATGGCAGTATGTTTAGTTATCAACTAAAAAAAACTTTTACAATATTCATGATGGGTAATTTAATGAAATAAATTCTCGGGTGAAAATTTCAATAAAGGTCTCTTGAACAATTTATAAATGCTAAATAATTCAAATACATGGTCCTCTCAGATGCAATACTGGCAGCATATTTATAAAGAAATACATTATTGAGCACGGAAAAGATTGTTCCAGAAATTATAGAAATATTGTAGTACAGTCGAAACGCATGTCTCATTCATATTTCGTCATTCATGTCAAAATCAAAATACTCAAAATTGAAAAGAGCGAGTGCAGTCAAAATAATACATAATAATTTCCTGTTTTATAATTTTTCTCAATTGTAAATTCTTTAGTACGCAAATATCTTCGTTTTTAAATTAAGGCATACTCAGTAAACATGTCAGAAAGGTTAAAAAACACTGGCCAAGTATCGAATGATGAAGTAATAGACGAACTAACAAAAGACTTGAAATCTTCGTTAAATACGGAAGAAGTAAGCGAAGATTGTATTATAAACCCTGGTACAAGCGCTGAGGACTTTCCTAAGGCTGCTGGAGACGGGCTACAGGCTAGCGGTAAGAAATAATAACATATTTTCCGTTTGGGCGTAGTCTATGGGATCGCGTGTATGATTTTGGGACTACAATCGCTTTGCTGTCATAACACTATATGCTAATGAGCACAAATTAAACATAATTATGTACTTCTACCGTACGATAAGCAAAATAATGCTTTACCTCCAGAGTAGTAAGATAATATTACTGAATTAACACTTTCGTTGCTGAGTAAAATGAGCAACTATTTAAAGAACCCTGCAGCCTGGTTCGTGGCACTAAACGTGTTGAAGCATTGCATAGCATTATTATGTACTAAACCAGAGGTTGCCAGACATTTTTCTCATAGACTACTTTCAAAATTTAGCGGGTTCTGGTGAACCCCTGTAGCTACATTTCTACCATATTTTCCTTGGCATTGGTATTTATATTTGATCAAATCTCTACTGACCTTTCTCTTTACTTTTCTTTTTCTTTTCTCTCTTGAACTTCTCAAATTCTTGGGTCACGAAACTATAAAGATTTTTTTTGGACCCCTAGTACTGATTATGGAATATGCAAGTTAGTTTTTACAAGTAACAGTCGCTGAGCTTCTTAAAATATTATCTGCCTACATTGATAGCTGAAGTCAAGCCAACATTTTAGTTCTTCACTATCGAGCGTGAGGTCTGTGGTACAAAAACCTGGTCGTTTTACTACTATCTCCTCTACATAAAGAAATTTGTAGTAGCAACTTATAGACCTATAACCAAAGTTAGCAAAATTTGAGTTTTATGCACCTGCTCCTCAGAGATATTATTCTTCTTTAATTTAAAAGTGTAGTTCTTCTTGATAGAGTAATACACATATGTCTGATATCAGCTTTCCTTTTAACTTTCTGGTACAACTTAACTTCAGAGATATTATTTATAAATAATACACTAGCTATTTAAGTGTAAACTATGTACGGACCAATTTCTATAACCTGTCCTTTGACAGAGGCTCGCATATGAGTCGCTACATTTGTACCATGTATTTGTTACCGGCTCAGATACAAGCCACCAAGTGCGCACCACTTTAAAACCTTATTTTACTAACCTTAACTCTTAAAACACATTGTTTATCGGCTATGAATGGATGTTTTTGGTAAAGGACATATCACAAGGCATTAAGAAAATATAAACATATGATAGGTTACATTTTGACATATTTTTCATAGAATATATCGCACTCTTAATAAAACAGCTACTTAACTCGAAATTTGAAAGTAAGGCAATTTGAACTCTAATTGTATATGTTAAAATTCTAATATTATATTTGTGTTAAATCTTTGCAATAGAGTTCAAATTTGTTTAATCCAAAATACTGAGATAAGTCTCTGTTTTATTAAGGGTGCAATATGTCTAAAATTAGCTATCTGTAGGTAAAATATCTCATTACTTGAATAAGGAACCAGGTCATAAATAGTTTCAGACTTATTATTATTATTATAGCTACTGTACTTATCATAATTGATATCTCTAAAGTTGAGTCTATGTGTATCTTTATTAAGTAGATATTGTCTGAATTACTATTAACATGTCCAAAAATGTTCTTCAACACATCTGTGCCCCTGTCTGCCAACTAAAAAGCAGTCAAATCATAGATCATACCAGCCTCTTACGCAGCAATGGCAGTTTATGTCTAAGGAATTAGGCAGAAGTGCAAAACAGACATGTTTTAACAGCCATTTTATCTCTTGAATCAATAAAGACACATTTCTACCTCCTGAGATACAGTCTTAAGTAGTTCTGAAGGTATGGAACAGCATTGCTGAAAATAACCTAAAGTTTTAAGTTGTTCATATTTATATCCAAACACATTATCTTATTATATTAGGGATTGTGTTGATGAATAAATTCTTTAAATTTGCTAATACTGGGCTCAGTTAGAAATGCTCATAAAAACTGCCTAACTAAGGAACCGAACAGTAACGGATAAAATGCAGTAACAATATCACTAGTCTGGCTGGTTTTCTGTGAAGCAATGATAATGCCCTAGGCTTGACTATTAATTGATACCAAAGCGAAATAAAGACTCATTTTCACTAAGTGGCGAAGCGTAGTGGGGGCGGCAGCGCCGGCCCGCCCCGGGCAGCACTTTTAGGGAGCTGCAAAATTACAATAAATAATAATAATATCTTATCAATATTTGAACCATTTAATGATGAACGAGAGGAATGGGTAGATGTACAAAACACAGTATGATAATGATGACTGTTCTTACCGAAAAGTTATTTAGAATTACTTTATTTCAGTCTTTTAAATTGTAATACCTAAATAGGAGGGCGGCAAAATTTTCTGCCGCCCCGGGCTGCTGACACCCACGCTACGCCACTGATTTTACTGGTCGTTAACTCAGTCGTTATACCGCAGCCGGGGATGCCCGAATACGGGATAACGACTAATGAAAGTGCGCCATCGATATCACAGTCGATATGCAGCACGCCGGTATACCCCGCACGCGGCCTAATAACCAATGAAATTCATGGGTTGGTGTAAAGCAAGCGGGGTGCGGCGATTCAGCTTATGAATGTCCTTAAATGCGAATGGACCCTGTGCGGAAGCAAACAAAATGGCTGCTCGTTTTGATACCTATTTTCAAATGCTTAAATTTCGCAACCAAGTGACCTTTTTTATTCTTCAAATTTAATCATTACTGCTTTAGTGAGTCACAAACAAATAAAATTGCTCCACACAACATTAATTGTTGATCCATAGCAAACACGTCTATTCAACACCAGTCTTGCAAAACGCCGGCCACATCCACTAATGAAAACATAACTCATCATTCTCTTGCCCTGGTCCCAATTTATTTGGGGTCGGCGCAGTATGTCCTTCGCTTCCATACTTCTCTATCACCCGTCATCTGATCATTTACCCCTTTTCCTTTCATATCCATCCTCACACAGTCCATCCATCTTTTCCTTGGCCTTCCTCTCCCTTTTCGTCCCTCTACCCTCATATCCATCACTTGCTTACCTACATACGTATCATCTCTTCGCATAACATGTCCATACCAAGCCAAACGATTTCCTTTCACTTTCTCATCTACGGGCACCACTTTCAGACTACCTCTTACGTATTCATTCCTAATTCTGTCCATTCTCGTCACTCCACACATCCATTGTAACATTCTCATCTCTGCTACATGCAATCGTTTCTCATCCATCTTTTTAGTAGCCCAACACTCAGCTCCATACAGTACGACAGGCCTTATCACCGCCTTATACATGCGACCCTTTAATTTCAAAGGCAGTTTAGGATCGCATATAATGAAAACGTAACTAATAAGAATAATACCGGTACCGGTACCACGAATAGAAATGTTTAGACGTAGTAGTGCGTACATGGCGCCTCTTATATATAATTCATTGCCTGAAGATATAATTAAGCTGTCCTATAATAAATTTTGTATATCATTACAAAATTGGCTAATAGAAGAGAGTTTCTATTCAGTCAATGAATTCATTAAAAAGTTTGCCTCTCATTCATATCACTTTGCGAACACATTGTGAATTAACTGATTTAATGGTCAAGTGTATGTTAATTTGATTTAAGTTACAATATTTACCATTTTAATAATTGTTTAAGTTTTTGAAATTGTAGCTCATGTTCTTGATTTTTCTTTCTTTAATTTTATTTAGTTGTACCTTACAACTTGTTAAATTTGCATGCTATTTAAATATGGCGAAATGTGTCATGCGCCTAATTGTAATCCTACCATCTTTTGTTATCACCACATTTTTTTGCAAATAAATTATTATTATTATTATAATAATAATATTCTATCACATACACACAACGCCATCTAGCCCAAACTAAGCAGAGCTTGTACTATAAGTACTAGACGATGGATAAACAATAAACATACATATAACTATACTTTTTTTGTAATTACATACGTATTATACATAGAAAAACCCAGACCAAGACAAACATCCATGTCCATGCACACAAATGTTTGACTTGTGCGGGAATCGAATCCGCGACCTCAGGCGTGGCAGTCGGTTACATAAACCACTACGGCTGAGGCCGCCAACTGTTGTCATTAGTCGATGGGCATGCTTAAACTTAAATCTCCCGTACCCCATATTCAGGCCCCATCGATTAATGAAAATGGACCACAATGTCTAATCTAACGACCAATGAAAATGAGCCTTAATAAGCATTTACTGTTTTTTCTTAAGCAACAGCATTCTTCCTCACTGAATATAATTAAGGTATTTATATCACCAGCTGCATCACACTCCAAGCCAGAAGACCATGATTTAGACAAAGATTATGCGGAGAAAGATGAAGGTGCTAAGGAAGACAGTGATACAGATATAGATGAGGTATCGTTGAAGGATGCCGAGGTGGACCTTACGGATGACCAGAAAGAGGAACGCAAGATCATTGCCGAGGAATTAAAGAAAGTAGGCAATGATGCTTTCAAATTAGGAGATTTTGAGCGAAGTATTGAAAAATATACTGAAGGTTAGTGATATTATAAATAAGTTTATTATAATATGTATTCAATCGCAACTTATTTTTTGCTATATGGTTTTATTTCTCGCCATATTTTAATGTTTTTCTGAACTATAATATTATCAAATTCTTAACACGAAATAAATGACTGCACGGGTGGTGTCTTGGTTTAAGTTGTGACCTCGCCACTGCCACTGTGCCGAGTGATGTGTTCGATACCCAAACGGGACAAAAAAAACTGATATAATGTACAAATAGTAGTTTCGAGTCTGGGGTCCGTTGTATGAATGTTTATTAAGTCCCCCGCGACACATGAATTAGTCCTAGTGCGGGCGTTGTCTTTTTAAAGAAAGAAAACACATGCCTTAACTTTTAGTTAGGCGGCATAGGCACTCGGCACAGACCCTAGGCACAGACACTCGGTATTACTTGTCTTGGACCAGCAGTCTAACACAAAGGTTCTTTTAACTTGCAGGCCTAAGGACGTGCCCCCTACAGTTCTCGCAGCAGAGGTCAATATTGTACTGTAACAGAAGCGCGGCTAAGATGAAACTGGAGAAATACGCGCAGGCTGCCAAAGATTGTACCAAAGCTATTGAACTGGACGACAAATATCTGAAGGCTTATATGAGGTACATACTTATTATACTAATTTCTTGAAGGGAGACTTAGACTAGGAATGAAAGATTATTGTCTTTATCATATGAATGGAACAGTCGTAAGAGGAAGACCTAGGCGAACGTTTCTTGATCAGATCGGAGGCGTTCTGGACAAAGGCCAGGTTAAGAGCACCTTGAACCGACGGGTGTGTATGAGGAATGTGATGAAAGTGAATGAAGCCAGAGAAGTGTTTTAGGATCGTAGCAAATGGAAATCCGTAGTCTCTGCCTACCCCTCTGGGAAACAGGCGTGAACCTATGTATGTATGTATATTTATATCACATTTTTCAGTTTAAAGCAGAGGTTCCTAGACTTTTTCTCATCGACCAATTTCAAAATTTAAAAGGCCCGCAGCGCACTTGTGCCTCCTCTGGTGTTGCAGGTGTCCACGGGCGGCGGTAATCACTTACCATCAGGCGATTCGTCTGCTCGTTTGTCAACTATACCATAAAACAAATAATTATGACGACCCTAATAATAGAAATATTATGGTTAGATGGAGAATCTGGTCCTCTTTTAACATGTGGTGTAAGCCATTAATTCATCATATTTTTTCAGGAGAGCGCAGTCATATGAAACTACTGAAAAACTAGACGAAGCTTTAGCAGATTATAAGAAAATTCTGGAACTAGACCCGTCGCACAAGGATGCCCAACGCGCGGTCATACGCCTCCCGCCCCTCATCGAAGAGAAAAATGAAAAACTAAAGAAAGAAATGATGGGCAAACTAAAAGATTTGGGCAATATGATCCTGAAACCTTTTGGCCTATCCACCGAAAACTTTCAAATGGAACAAGACCCTGACACGAAGGGGTATAAGATCAATTTCAAACAGTAATCTAAGTAAATTGTGATATTATAATTATATATTTGTGTTTTATTTGGCTATCTGGATGGAGCACGCGGTTTCCACATCTGCTGGGCACGGACCCGTTATCTGTACGAGAGTAGTCAGGCCATAGTCCACACCACGCTGGCCCAGTGCGGGTTGACAGACTTCACATATGTATCTTCGAGAACATGGAGAATTGTCAGACGTGCAGATTTTCTTAAGATGTCTTTCTTAAGATGTCTTAAGTTGTGTTCTTTCACCGTTAAAGCGAGGGATAATTAGCTATTTAATACGCTCAGTTGTTCGTTTTAACTACGAAAAACATTTTCGATTTAGCTACCTATATTATTAACTAAAAACGTTTTCGATTTAGCAAATTGTTTTAAATGTTTTTGCTATATAGCAAATATTTAATCGCTGACGAAGAATGCAACTGATCCCGGAACAAACCCTTGTCTGTCCACTACATCGTCTCATACCATGACCATGCTAGGAACGTATCACACGAAAAGCAACACGATACGTCCTGCTATAGGAACTGCTGGTCGGTGACGGAACGGTCTAGTGGGCATAGTCTTGTTTTATATTATATGTTATATTTTGTTGCCTGACACGGTAGTACGGAAGGTACTGCAAATTGTTAGAAACAAATTTTTTTTTACGTGATGAAATGTATTGACGCGGACCCTTACGACTTATGTCGGACTCACCGGAGCAAAGAGCCGATAATGATGACGCGCGAATCACTAACATGCAGTCGCGAGTGGGAATCAAACCTACCCTAATGTACTTAAATTATTATTATTATTATTATTATTTAAAGTATTAAAATTAAAGTAAATGAAATAGCCAGATTAAAAATATTTTTTTATTGACCACTCTCAATTTATCTTAGACGATGATTGTCAGCAGCGGATCAGGAACCAGTCACATCTGAAACAAAATTTACTATTTTAATAAACTAGATGATTTCGTCCGCGGTTTCGCTCGCGATAATATAGTTTTGGTCAATAGGTAAATTCCTATCCCTCGAAAAAGAACTCTTTCCTGGAGGACAGGAAAAATATAGGATACTTTCGATTTTTTTTAAGTTTTCGTACGTTTTGGAGTGCTTTGGGGCTCATATCCCTCCGCGGGGGCGGGCGGAGGGGTTATGTCGGACTCACCCGGGAAAAGATGGAGATATCCCGGTAATACCGACTAAACCTACCACGGTGTTCCTTCTCACAATCTATGGCCAGGGCGCAGGGATCACTCGCATTCCTCCTGCAGCCCCGGCAGATTGGAGCCGCCTGGTCGTGGCGGCCTCGTCGCATTTTTTATAATCCTTATTCATTGACAGGCGCGCGCAGAACATGACGCGCCAGTCTCGGGCCTGCTTCTGCACTGGCGACAGACTGCCCTAGTCTGTCACCCCAGGCCAGCGCTCATGGGGGCCGGAGATCGTTTAGCGTCCTTCGGCGCCCGGTGCGTCGACTGCGGGCCGGGAGGCTGGTGATCGCCTCCGGTTCCGTTTCCGCCACCTCCTTAGCGAACATAACTGCTTCGCAGAAGGAGGCGGCAGCTACCCATGCGCTCTCGCTCTTGACCACAGACTCTTACCATGGCTGGTAGCGAGAGACGCTCCACTCCTACAGGGTACCTTCCACCCTATATTTTTTTCTATAAGTATGTACTCCTAACAATGTGCATGCCAAATATCGTCAGGTAGTTAAAGCGTGACAAACAATCAATTTACTTTCGCATTTATAATATTAGTAAGGATCAACTACATTGCAAAATAGTTTAATAATGCGACGGAAATGCATACCGCGATTAAAAGTATCCTATGTGTTAATATAGGACATGACCACAATACGTTGACATTCTTAAGTGTTACTTTGTAACCTAAATGAAAACGATATTCATTTAGGCAGGTGATTGATTCGTAAGCGGCTTCCCACACCGCGTGATGCGCACAATTTCTCAAAGACGAAGCTGTTCAAAGTGATTCACGAGGAAGGTTAAGGTTTTGTATTGGGTGTGCGAAGCCGGGGCAGGTCACTAATAAAAAATATAATTATTTATCAGTTGATTATCCACGATGAGCAACCAAGACCAACGGCTATACGTGTTTTCCGAGGCACGGGGGTGTGTAACACCGCCGACTCTGGGTTGCGACGGAGAAAACCTGTCCGAAAAACCCAATAACTTTGTTTCACCGACCCGGGACCTCATACACAGCAGTTGCATACACTAAAGTTGCGCCACCGAGGCAGTTATAAAAATTAAAAAGCAGCAACAAGAAAGTGTGGCGGAACGTGGTGTGATATCTCTCTTATACAAAGAGATTATCTTCCGACCAGGTGGGCCGCGGCCCGGTTGGTCAGAAACTTGTATATTTACTTCGTCGCTTTGTAAACCTTTCTTGCGTGAGTCAGGATTGTATAGCGAAGCGCTTATTGTGTACTCCGCCATCTGTTGTCCGTCGTCGAAATTTCCTCTGTGTTGAGTAGCTACAAAATAAATTCTGCCTTCAATGTTCCCTTGGCTAATATAAAAGCATCAGTTGGATATTAGTGTTAAGCTGATAGAAACTCACGGTTTGGCGGGTGGTTCAAGAGAAGCTGCGCCGTTTCCGGATGCGCCAGCGACGGTCGCAGCGACGGCAGCGCTTGAAAGACCCTGAGCGAGAGCGGCAGCGCCATAGATAGCTGGGCAAAACAAGATTGTTTTAGTAAGTAAACCATTTCGCTTATTACAATATATCGTGTATAAAAATTCCTCCAGGATGTTAGCAAGGCTACCAAAGTGTTTTTATAGTCCTACAATGTTTGCAGATTGTGTGAGTTTTATATCCCCTGTGATAAATTTGACGCATTGATAATTTAGTTATTTATTAACTTAGACATTCAATAGTCATTTATTGAAGCTATTTCTAAAAACGGAAATACTAATTATAATATGTATAACTTTTCAAGGTGTCAGATCATGCAACATTAGTATAGGGAAGGTAGCACTTAATCGACTAAGACTATACATTATTTAAAACAAAAATTAACTTTAAATATAAAAAAGCTATAAATGTAGCAATTGGTAAAACACGTAAATAGAAGAAGCTGTGTGAACTCATAAAATACACGCCTTTTTCCATCATATATACCTACATTATAGTCTCAATCTCATGTACTGTAGCTAGACGTATATATGTTACGGCTAATAGCCGAAGTGCGGCTACACCTAGTTTTAGCCGGCTACAACTCAAAGTAACCTAACATAACCTAACCGCATGTGGCCGACTGCACCTAGTTGTAGCCGGCTAATCTTAAGTTTATGTTCACACCCACCTTTAGCCGTAACATTACACCCACATTTTGCCAACTAGTTTAGCTCCTACGTTATAAGGGCAAACCTTTGTCGCTTTCCAACCCCATGTCCCACAAAATACCAACTCGCACTTAGTAGTTTAAATTGTAAAATTACTGTACCCACAGTAATTTTGATAAGATGGCCAAATGCAGTGATTGACATTCCGTTAAATTAATCTGACGAAGGAATTATAAATAGAGCGACATAAACGTTACCTACTAAAATAAAATTAACTATATGATCCTTAAATGAGACCACAACTGTATGTCCCGAGCCTATTACCGTCTACCAAGCACAAGACTCATCGCTACTACCAAGAATTTGCCCTTAAACGGGACAACATTTTTGCAGTCCACCATTATTTTGTTATTCTGAGTCTGGGTGCTAAGCCCACCACACGTGTACAGCGGAGACGGAGAGGGAGAGCCGTACCAGTGGAATTATTGTATTGTTTAAAACATTACACACACGATCGCTCTGTACCATATGGTTAATGTTTTATACAAATTCGAATAATACAACAAAAGCGCCACCCGTATTGCGCCGCTATCCTGTGTGTTTATTGTTTGTAAGTTTCCCGCGACAGGAATTAATTATAATAAGGGAGCAGTCATTTAAACAGAATATGTAGTATATGGTATATGGTCATACCGTGGCCTGCGCCTTCGGCAGGACCTGCGCCGGCGCCGCCTGCGCCTGTAACAACGCCGCCGGGGCCGACAGCCGGCCTGTCGCACGTAGTAGCGCCGGTCTAAGTACCGACACCGTTTGAAACGACCGCTTTTGGCGCGGCAGCGCCTGAACAACACATCTCATCATTTAATTACAGGTACTTAACATATAACGGTGAAGAGAAAACATCGTGGGGAAACCATAGGTCTAAAAGAAACTCTAGACCGGACGAAAAAGAATTTCTTCGGATTTATTTCTTCAAAACTGACAGTAGGTACTCCATTGTTCGGACAACTTCATAAAAGTTCGAATAACTTCAGAGCAGGGTTGTTGCGAATATTCGCACATCCGCAATAATCAACGCGGATGTTAATGCGAAACCAGATATAGCGTATGTTACAATAAGAAAGAAATCAGTTGTTCAGTAGTACGTGTTTAATTTATGAAACTTTGCAAAACAGGCTTCAACCTACGAAGGCGAAGAAGAAGAACAATTTTCATCATCATCCGCATCCGCAATTGCGGAGCCTTCGCATTGATATGGACATCCGTATCCGCATCCGCGAATGTCAAAAAATCTGCATCCGCAACATCCCTGCTTCAAAGATGCGCGCTTTAGATCGAACTCGAGACCTCTAGGTGGCAGTTCAACGGGCCGCCACTAGATTCACTACTGTTATACATGTAATTTAATGTAATTAAACATGATAAGGGAAGCAGATAATGACGACGCCCATGAAATACTGTTAACTAAACTAGCGATTAAAAAAGGGTGGCCGTGAGTTTCTTGCCAGTTCTTCTCATTGGTTCTACGTCTTTGCTTTGCTGAACAGGGCAACAGGTAAATTTAAATTCACATAATTGTAACATTACGTTCATAAGTATTACTATGTGACCTACATGAATAAACAGTTTGATTGAAAGAATATCGAATTGCGCTTGTGACTAACTACGTTTGTAATGAACACTGTGGCGAATGCAGTTTGTGAATAACGCAATTTGTGATGAACTGCGTTTGCCGCGAACTACATTTGTAATAAACGCCATTTGGGACAAATTACGTCTGGTACGAAAAGTATTCTGAAACCTGTTGAAAAGCATGTGTGGTCGGACAAACCATTTCGTAGCAATACTTACAGATGAGTCGGGGTTCAAACCTGACTGATAACTCTGCACTACACTTGCAAATTTTTGTTCCCGTCACTAGTAGTCTGTAGGTACTTCACACTCCTTTCTTACAAGGTTGCCAGCGTTAGTGATACACCTGGTGTTGCTAGAGTCTATACGCCATATACTTAGCAAATGGGCGAATTGGTATTGTACTTACGTTTTGCACATTCTGTAACAGAAACGAGATGTTTAATTGCCTAGAGTATCAGAATAAGCCGGCCCACATGTAATATGAACGAAATGAACTTGTTTTTTTTTAGTTTAGAGTGAGATTCTAGATCTTGTTTATATGTAAGTACTACCACTGGTTTAATTTTATGGTTGTATGAGCCCATAAATAGGATTAAAGCAGAAAAAGGATACAAGACTTGCTTAAAGAAAATATGAAATACATTTTTTTTCCCGTTCCTTAAAAAATATAGTTCTCGCTCTTGGAATCATTATTGTGTCAAGTGGGACTTGACAACATTCAAACAACGGACACACACACACACTCAGATTCGGAACAACTATATGTGGATCACATACATTTTAGTCCCGTGTGGGATTCGAACCCATAACAGTGGTGGCAGTGGCGAGGCGGCCACGTAAACCACTACGCCATGAGCTGCCATTATAATTATGCCGATAGCATTAATACCTACCGTTTTAAAAACCACTATAAGAAAAACAAAAAAAATGTGTATGTGTGTTCGAACATGTGGCCTTTTTCAAGGGAATATAGATATAAAACAATATCTTATCTATGTTCTATATTTTTCATAAATTAGTTAACTATAACTTACTTCCGCCTTCGCCAACATCTGGCCATTTTGTATCTGAAAAATAAATAGCTTTAGATAACATATGATTATGATTTGCCCAGTCCCAATTGCTGGGTGCAGAAGATACCACTTGAATGATACTGCACAAGGCTTAATTTAAAGGCGACAGAAGTAACATCTCCAAGTATTATATGAACCAGATTAAAAATATAATTCAGTCCTCGAAAGACCAATCCTGTGAAGCCTCCACAGGCCCGTTTTTTGTAGATGCTTGGATCTAAGGTTCTTTAATTCATTTCTTTAAAGATCTCTACCAATCTTATGGAGCCTCAGGGCACACAAGGCAGGTTCGTTTTTTGTAGAGGTCAGATTATGATGATAATCATTTTTGTTAACACGCTCTTATTATTGAAATTAAACTACTATATACGGTTTTTATCGCGTTGTTTATTTGACACTTTATTACAACATTTTGAAAACTGTTACACTATACTACTATTAAACTTTACTAACTTTTAAGCTAATTTAAATTATTATTAAAACTATTTAGATTTAATTTTATTTTACACTTTCCCCGACGTTTCGGTTGCTTTTCAGCAGCCATGGTCACGGGGAGACTAAGATGGTAGTTGTCTCAATGTTCCAGTGTAGTTATTTCAAAGTACCCGAACATAATTTAATTATTGGTGTTTCTATTTACGCAGAAAGAGCTCAAAGTATCATGAAGTCTAGCTGTGGTTTGCTTCTTCTTGGGTTTGACTATTTGTATTACTGGATCCCAAGCTGGGGGTATATTCTAACCATCTTCTCTATTAAAATTTGGATGTTTTTTGATTTCAATAGCCTCGCGAAGCATCCTTGGTAGGAATCGGTGTTCTTTAGCGAGAAATAATTTTTTTTCGTGAGGTAATCCATTGACGCATACCTCTCCGCGGGGTGACGGAAAGGTTATGTCGGGCTCACCGGGGGAAAGATACCCCGGTAATACCGACTAAACCTATTACGGTGTTCCTCGACATAACCATAGACGGCGGGGCCGCGCGAATCGCTTTCACATGCAATCGCGACCCCGCCGTGTGAAACGGTAGACCACTACACGAGACACTTCCTCTACTGTCCCTATTGTGGGGGAACAAAAATACGACTCAGAGGCGCGCGTGGGAACATGCACGCCGCCTCTCGGACCTGGTGCTGATCGGGTGGCAAGCTGGCCCACGCAGCCCACCACCCCCAGGTCAAACCTCAGGGTGGCTGGAGGTCATCTCGCGCCCTCCGGCGCCCGGTTCTGCGGTTGGGGAGAGGGTTTAAGCGCTCCCTCTCCCGCTTCGCCGCCTCCTTGATGGAAATTACTTACTCACAAAAGGAAGCGATGGCGTTCCACGTTATTATTGTTATTTTTTTTTTTTTAAATTGGTAAGTGCAAGCTAGAGTACGCCCGGGTCTTACGTCGTGGCCCTATTCAGAGGAGTTCGGTATTGTCAATCTTTATTTATTGCAATAGTTAAGATGGGTAATCCGAGGGTGCGTGGCTGGTTCCTCCCTGCCCAATAATTTTATTAATAGTCAGACCAGGCTTTAGCAGTATTTGTTACGTGACCTACTCTTTATGCAGCTATATACACTTGTGTTGATGCCCACTATTAGGTACCTACTAATCAAGTGGGTGATGGTACATTCACTACATATTCAACTTACTAAAATTATCATTCTGGTAGTGAGAATCCACTTACCGTTAGGTATTCCGAATATATCACAAATTCTTCATTTGGTATGTGAATTTAATTTTCATATTATCTCGAATATAAATTCATTGGTTTTTTCCGGAAATTAAATACATAGAAAAATTACAAAAATTAAACATGTGTCTCATACATGAATAAAAAAAAACAATGTCTGTGACAGACAATTGTAATATTGCCCGTTCGACTTAGAATTCTATATTCAAAATCTTGTAACATGACTTTTTATTCTATAAATCATTGATGAAATATAAGGTTTTAATGCTATCTTGCAGTCTATGTTTCTCTTAGATTTCTACTAAATGACATGTAATGTCTGAGTTTAGCCCATAGGTCTAAGGTGCTTTTCACGCTTGAAGGATCCAGAATCGAAGGAAGAAGAAAACACATACTCATGTGATACGCTTGCCAACAAACAGCATTTAATCCTTACTAATATCATAAATTCAAAAGTACGGTAACGGTATCTTAAGGGTTATTGTTGATAAACCTGACTGTCCGTTCCTGGAGCACTGGGCCCGTATACACAGCTGCCGGTCTGGGGCAGCGGGAGGCGGACTTAGTTATAGTTATAGGTTTTTAAATTGATTATTATTTTATTGTAATGAAAATGGCTGATATTTAATGAGAATGCTACTAACATAGTTTATAAGTATTACTAACAACAATATGAATCGCTTGTGTTCGAATTAAATAAATAATTAAAAAAAATATATAAAAAAGTAACTCTGTCTGTTGCCTTTTCACGACTAAACCACTCAACCGATTAGAAAAAAATTTGGTACATTAGAGATAGTTTTACCGTTTCGCTGTCCCGTTGTAGACACAATAGAAAGTCTATTGTTATGTCGCACTCTTAATAAAACAGCGACTTAACTCGAAATTTGAAAGTAAGGCAATTTGGACTCTCATTGTATATGCTAAATTCTAATATTATGTTTGTGTTAAATCATTGCAATAGAGTTCAAATTTGTTTAATCCAAAATACTGAGATAAGTCTCTGTTTTATTAAGAGTGCGATGTATCACATGTGATATTTTATCGGGCAGGGAAACTGTTAAAGAAATACATTAATGATATCTTCTTTTTATTGAAATTGGTAATACCTACGCGGGAGTAATCGCACGTACCTACTAGCTAGTTGTTATATATAAGGAGAAGATAAGATGGCAAGTTGGGTATGGCAAAAGAATCATGAGAGCAGAACAAATGCTGTAGAAATGAGAGCGCTGAGAAATATATGTGGTGTGACTCTGAAAGATAGAATAAGGAATAGTGTGATTAGAGAGAGATGCGGCATGAAAGTGGATATAGTGACAAGAATAGAAAAGGGTATGTTAAGCTGGTTTGGGCATGTAGAAAGAATGGACGAAAAAAGACTGACTAAGAAAGTTTATAAGGCTAGTGTGAATGGAACAGTCGCAAGAGGAAGACCTAGGCGAACGTTTCTTGATCAGATCGGAGGCGTTCTGGACAAAGGCCAGGTTAAGAGCACCTTGAACCGACGGGCGTGTATGAGGAATGTGATGAAAGTGAATGAAGCCAGAGAAGTGTGTCAGGATCGTAGCAAATGGAAATCCGTAGTCTCTGCCTACCCCTCTGGGAAACAGGCGTGAATCTATGTATGTATGTATGTAAGATGGCAACCAAATAGATAGGCAGCAGGACCGACTACGACCTATAGTCTAAAGTCCATTATCAACACACCAACACTAGGAATATTGCTCATCTTTTGCAAATCCTTAACTTTTTGACCGCCACAATCATGTATCTATGACAAAGCAAAATGTGTCCAGCCCGCCACAGTCACAACTACATGACACACTTTTAAACGCTAATAAATCTTATAAGAAAGTTTGCTTTTCATATAAGGATGGTTTTGCTTTTTTGACATGGCGGTCAAATTGTTAAAAGAAGGCAATCTTTTCCTACTCTCTAGGAATTTAATAATACAACGTTGGCTTCGCTCTTCTGTGAGGTGGAAGTGCTTTCTCAGATAGGCTGTTGTAGGTCCAGGTTTAACCGAGGTTTCGGCACTGGTCTATATATTCAGACAGGTAGACCAGTGCAACAGCCACACAAAAATTTCCAATCTGCATATAAAATTATATCTATGTAAGTATAAAAATAAATCATATATATGTATATTCTGATGAATGAATGAAATTAATATAATATTCGATCACAATTAACCCGCTTAGTGCCCAGAGTAATAGTAATAATAAAATATTTATTGCCACACTTATTACAAGTTACATAGTAAATATACAGGTTATTGTATAGAAAAGAATATCATTATAATGTTTTGCTGGTACTTAAAATAGGATATCCTGTGCTATAAGTACCAGCAACCTTCCAATGTCACAGATACAAACATGTACTTATAATTAAATTTTGCGTAACCTAAAATTAATACTGTAATGGCAATAATAGGTATGAAAAATATAAAAGAAAATTAAATTTAATATAAAATGAAGGTAAAATAATATTGTTAATATAGTAAGTGCCTAGTATGAGTTTGTTTTATGTAAACGCGATCGACACGTTTATGACGTTCGGCACTCCGATTGGCGCCCCAAGCTTTTAACCAATCAGAGACCCAATCGCGGTAAACGTTTCGTGGAGTGCCCTGGAGAGGCAGCATGACGCCCTCACCTTCCAGCTGACACGGTTATTTTGGTCAGTTCCTATGTCGCAAGAGACGCCCGGTTGTCACCACTGCGGCGACAGGCCGTGTTGTGGACACGGCTCTGCAAACTTTGGCGAACTGCCCCGCCTGAGTATCGCAGCGCCGTGAGCTGATCGCGGCAGTGGGTATGGTTGCCCTCTCGCTCCCGGCCGTGGTTCAGTACATGGTCCGGAGTGAGAGGTCGTGGAACGCCGTCGCCTCCTTCAATAATGAATAAGAATAATAATGCTAAGAGAATAATAGCCATTAAATATTGTCATCAAATCTTACCTTAGAACATCGTCTTTCCTTTTTGTTGCGAAGATCTGATGCAATTCGCTCTTTGTTAAACCTAATAATTACCAGATCCTCGTGATTTTAACCCACTTTGAAATACATTTTAAATCTTTCCGGTGATCTTTTCTTATGTTTTTGAACAAATAGAGCATATTTACTTTCCGATGTAAAAAAGAAAGTTCAAAATCTGAAAATAAAGTAGATACCTACTTATAATTAACTAGATTTTGGCGATAAGTGCCGAAATGCATAAGGGATCTATGCCATTCCACAATACATAAATAAATAATTTACGAGTTCTAGTCACGGTGTTTGAGGTAGGACTCCTCCGAAACGGCTCGACCGTTTCTTATGATTTTTTTTATGTATGGTAGGTAGGTACGAGAATAGGTCATAAAGTATATTTCATACCACTAGGTGATTAGGGTGTCAACCTAACTAATACTATAATTACGCGAGCGAAGCCGCAAACAGAAGCTAAGTAAATCTAAATATTTATACGTAAAAAGAAACCTTTGTACCTTTGTAAGCACATTGCGCTCACAGAGGAGTGTGAGCTTTGGATAGTTACCGTTTGTTGGAGGAATGCAGAAAACTAAATAATAATGAACCACCGTCGATGTTTTTAAAGACAGTCTTGATACAAGTATTACTTCCTAGCGCAGGACTTGTCTTTTGAATTAGATTTACGTAATTATAATTTGAATTTCGACACATTTAGCTGTTCCTGTCAATTGTGATGCTCTCGAACATATATCAACTCCCAGATTCAGATAGTCTTATCAACAACTGTTATAACTAATTTTCAGTGATTTGATTAGCTGTTACTAATTCAGTTAGCCAATCACAACAATTGACATGTATTTTAACGTCTGTAACCAACATTTTGTGTTGATCTGCCGTGTACAAACCTTTAGCAAGTCTTACGCTCATAGTAGTTTCTAACAGCGCTAAACATCGAAAGCATGCATTTACATAGTGAAGTGTGCGTCCTATATTTATTTCAGATAAAATAGTTTGAATGCAGTAAATGACAGTTTGACTTATTCAATTGGCATTCTCTTGTGTTGTATTGTCTTCTGTAACTGTGTATTGTGGTGAGTGATGTAACAAGTTATTGTCTTGTTACATCACTCACCACATAGTACACAGTTACAGAATAATAAAGTACTTTTAAAAATAATAATAGCCTTTTATCCAGATAAGAATACATAATATGCTCTGCATCTTAACCAAGTATTATGTTGCTTTTAATTAATGATTTGCTTCGGCTCCTATCTGTGTACTATTCAAGGCAAAGGCTTTCTCCAAATGTCTCCACAACTCTCTGTCCAAGGCTGTTCTAGTCCAATTTCCTCCTGTTGCCTCTTTTATTTCATCTACCCACCTCTTATGTGATAAACGTTTTTAGACTATCGCGATTTGTACACATACTTACTTAATATAATGCTAAGTAATGGATCTTACTCGTGATAAAGTATTTAAAAGGTAATAAATACTAATTGATTGCCCGACTTGCATTCAAAGCTGAATGTTGTTTAACCCGCGACCACGATCGTCGGTGTCGAGTCAGTCGAAACGTTTAACTTTTAAATACTTTATCACGAGTAAGACCCGTTACCTCTTATGTGGTCTACCTCTCTTGGGTTGTATGTCTTTAGGACCCATTTTCAGATAGAGGTTATCTGTTCGATACTTGTCAATGTTAACATCACACTTGGTTACTCAATCACGCGTAACCCGTTAATCTGTATTTACACATAGGATTGTTGTAACCTCGGTAGGTATGTGATGCGTTGGGACACACTTGAAGGCGAATGCAGAAACTACATTTTGTAATACTTCTAAGCTGGCGTGGAACTCTCCTAGAGTTAGATGTATGATGTACCCTAAAAAATTGATTGGGTTATTGTTGTGCTACTTGCTGGACGCTCTCCACAGGTTACAGCGGCGGGCTGTCCGTATCATCGGAGATCCAGAGGTCACGAATTCACTGGCACCTCTGCAACTCCGTAGGGACATTGCCTCATTGGCATGTTTCTACAGAATATACCACGGGGAGTGCCCTGAATAGTTATTTCACCTGCCGAACAAACAAGGCATGGAATTCTCTGCCAAGGCACGTGTGTCCTTCTTCCTTCAATCCTTTAAGCGGGGCGTCAAAAAGTACCTTCTCAGGCCGTCAAAGTAGGGACCTCAAAATCGCCTCAGCTGCTTTGAGAATGGTGTGGAGGCCATTGCTCTTGGGCCACATGTCTGCTTACCATCAGGCGGAGTGTGGTTTTGACGAGCAGAATAAAGAAACAAGATGTTTGATTGGAATTGTTGATAAGGTGGGAATGTTCAGTGGGTTAGTCAAGTGAAACAGCTATTTGGGATTGTTAGTAATATGTAAAAACGTAGTGGATTGTACATGTACCCATTGTTATACTTACATCTGTTCGTAATATAAATTATACAAATTGTTCGTTTTCCTATGAAATTACATAAAATAAATAGTTGATTGGGATAGGTATGTGGGACAGTTAAGTGGGATAATTGGCTGGGATAGTGGATTGATATAGTGGAATGCGTTGCAGAAGTAGGATGGTTAAATTAACCATGTAAGACTGCTAAATCTAATGAATCGCTGCATTAAAAACACGGGGATGAACCTTACAATAAAAAACTGTATTAATTTTCATTCAGAATATAATTTAATTAATCATTTAACAATAATATGTCAGCATCCATTGACAACTACCCACCCCAATCTAAATTAATGGGATATTAATAATTTTACATCGCAAACAACAAATAAATAACCAGTATACCGCAAGGTTAATAAATAATCGTCTATCATAGAATTTTGCCCGATCTCCCTTTTATGCGCCATTACCGAGGTATGGGTTGCCATAGTAAAAATATACAAGATCAGTCAGCAAAAGAATTGCCAGCTAACGGGTATTAAACTACCCACAAATTCTGCAAATCATTCAAAAAAATATTAAATTAACTAATAAAAGTTATAAACGTATATTTACCTTCTTTTTTAGGAATTAAATGTGTGTGCAATACACTCAAATTTTACCAGCTGTTTAGGTAACACAACCGAGCCTAGGAGACACAAACACATTATTCTAAAACTGAATCGGATCCGCATAATCGATAGCGATAGGCTATGCCTAACTGAATCAAGGCGACAGTCAAATAAAAATATTTTTTCTAAAACAAGGTCCCTTTACCAACTAATCTTGTATAAGTCTTAAAACAATATATAAAATCATATACTTATGTATATTTGACAAAAAATACTTGTGTCAACCAGTTCAAAATAGATTGGACCCCATTCGAATTAATAATGCGCGTATATTCATTCGAATAATCATAAATACATTCGAATAATTTTCGAATTTTCTTTTTAGTGAACGGAAATAAAACATTAAGTATTTTGACCGATAAAAGTGGCACCACAAAATCTACACAAAGTAGGTTTGACTTAATAAAACTAAGCTGTGTCGCTATAGTAACGTATAATTATATCGATGGCTTTGAGATCTTGACATTGACAGCAAGTGATTAAACTGTAAAACAGAAGAGCTGATAGCTATCTTGGTACATCAACAGTAACATCCATTGTTGAGTAGTAGAGTTGAGTAAGTAGCTGTGGTGTCAATAATAAACTGTGGTTAGTATGAAAGTACTGCTTCCATCTTTTATTTACGTTCTCTGATAATTGTACACACCGCGTCTTTGATCAAGCAAGCGGTGCACTTACTGAAGTACATTAGTATCGATTTATTCGATTATTATTCGAATAATACAGTCGTGCATGCGATAACTCTGAATGTTTAAGGCAGAGCTCGCTCTTACATTTGAATATAATTCGGATTCAAGTTTACTGCTTAAACTTTACCATGAGTCAACCACCCTAAAGCAGGCATGATGCAGGCAACATGAGTCGTGTCATGCGTGACGCTGCGAGCATGACGCGCCAGACATGACACGACGAGCATGACAATCATGCAACTGCCACGGCGTTTATGTTTTGTCAAATGGGATCCAACCATAACTCACCACGCCCACAACTACACAAATAATACGCGAAACAGCGTTGAACGCACACAAAAACACATACTAACAAACGTTCTCGTACTAAAAAAAGTCCTAAAAACTATTAAAATAATATGTTTGTGCAAAAGGAATATCAAAGCCCATTTACACGAGGCATGTGTCGTGCTGTCTCTGTCCTACTTGGAGAAAAGAAAAGGGATGGCATGACGCTTGCTTTTTTTTAAAGAGCTTGCCACAGGCATTTGTCGTGCTATCTCTGTCTTACATGGAGAAAAGGACAAGGATGACATGACAATTCCTAGAAAACTTTGCCATGTGTAAATAGACCTTTACTGACACACCGCGTTATGCCGTATGACGTAACAAAGAGTTTTTTATTCGTAACAGGTAACTAGTAAATGCTAAGTTTCTACAAGTCTAGGTATGAAGATTTGTTGGTGACAAAGAATTTTGAGAAGAATGATGAAAGGTTAAAATAACAATAATGATTTTAAGGCAGAATATTTCAAGATTATAGATTTCAAAGCGATTATCAATGATTATCATCAAGATGTAATTGTGATGATTATAATGATGTGAAAGTTACACTTATGAGTTAAGGTAAAATATTCAATAAAGATGACAGATTTCGAAGCGATCATCAATGATAATTATCAAGGTATAATCGTGATAATTATCACGATGTGAAAGTTACACGTAGGTAACACGGTACCATTTTTTTCTTCAACAAATCTTCTTACCAAAGACTCTTTTATAACCTGTCAAGCTATTATCATTAACGGATCAGTTTCCATCGAAAAGATTTTATTTTACAGGAATGATTTGTTTTAAAAAAGAATACGAAAATATTGTTCCAAGCCATTGATACACACAAAGTACCCAAGATACACATTTAGACTTCAAAAATATTTGTTAGAAATAGCACATAATTTTAGTTTAAAAGACAACGCTAACTAGCAAGACTTCCTGTATCGCGGGGGACTTCACAGACATTCATACAACAGACACAAATAATACCCAGAGCCGGAACAACTATTTGTGGATCAAACACATTTTTGTCCCGTGTGAGGTAATAAATCCACACTGGTAGTGGCGAGGTGACTACTGAAACTAAAACGCCTTACATCTATTTATTACATTATTATCTATTGAAATATTTCGTTCGGCTCTTAATATTAATTTCTCAAATGTAAGAAATTGTCACAGATTAAACTGATACAGAAAACCACGAGAATGTCTAGAATTTTCCCATGGCTTGGATCGCGTTAACGTATAGATTTTGTCAATAAATTGCTGTCCCATAAGAACAGTAATTCTGGATGAAAGGTACCCTATGTCATTTTCTGTACTCCTGACAACGTGTATGCGAAATTTCATGATGATCGGTCGAGTAGTTGGACCACCGCGACAATGTATTAGATGAAAACAAGGCCAAACAGTGAGTGACCTTGAATAATCATATTAAAATGTCTGGCACCCTGCCTCATAGACAGCCATCAGTTTACCTCAATAGTTAGACCAAAACAGAATAGAAAAACTTAAGGCGTGACAGCGTGACAAATTGACATTCGCGTTTATAATATTAGCTAGGATTTGTTTTATATGTTGAAGTGTGCATCTTGGGCGTTCTGTGTATCAATGTTCTAAGCCTAAGCATGATGGGGACGCTATCCATTCTGTATAATATTCTTCTATATAACTAGACATCAAGAATATTAGACCTCAAAAATATTTCCGTAGCATCAGTGATAAATTCTGGAGTAGGCAGAGATCCTACATTAATGTGTGTTGTTAATGAGAATTTCATGACAGAAAAACTCATTGACGCTTTACTCGATGCGGGTTTTGAAGCTGGATACTTTCGATCGGCTGTATTTTATGCCACAGATCCTAAGAGGCAGTCTATAGGAAAGGCTTATAAAATACTTGAAGTCTAATTATAAAAACAATATTTGGTCGACGAAACTCGTGTTCGAAATCTATAACGAATTAAATAAATCGAATGTATCGATATTCGAATATGGAATACTCGTCACAACAATCGAATAATACAACTATTTTTTCTTTCTTGTGCCTTTGAAGTTAAAATCACGTTTCCGTACGAATTTCATTGACCAATCACAAATTATTTTGATGATTTTTATCTTTCAACGTAACATATAGAAACCTCTTTTATTTATTGTAAACCAATAGGTATATAATTATAATACACGAACACGTCAACCGTATATTAATATTACAATCGACGGATTGTTATATACTATATGTGTGTAACAATAATAGTAAATAAAGCGAGTTACAGCTAATATTGCGTCTATAGCAACGATGCGCGACCATTCGAATAAAAATATTCGAATAATATTATAGACAAAATTCGAGTGATCATCCAATTATTCGAACGAAATAGAAATTATAGATAATTATATATCTATAATATATAATTCGAATCTTATTCGATTTATTCGAATAAAATTTCGCCTAATTGCTCCGGGTATACGTAATTATTTCAACTTCCCGGTAATTCCAATAAGATTCATTTTTGGAATAGCAATTGTTTAATTTTCGAATATATCGCGCATCGTTATTTCATATACACTCACATTAGAAAGTATTTTACTATGAATATCTCAATTACACAACACGGGTATATAAAGGAACTTCTTTCAATATTTGTTCTATGGGAAGACAATTATTAGGCAACGATGGCCTATTGGTTGAAATAGTTAGACTGCGTTTTACAGGGTTCGATTCCCACCCATTGCTCTACTGACGTGAACTCACAAATTAGCTTAGCTGTAGGAGTTAAACGGAATATAAATAACTAGCTGTGCCCGCGGTTTTACCCGTTTATGGTTACTACGCCGCCCCCCTGAGCGGTAGCGTGATGTTATTAAGCCTTCTTCGACATAATAGGGGCTATCGATCACAAAAAAAAAACATGCGGGGCAGTCTTTGGGGACTGCCGATAGAAGTGAAAACTAAGTAGCTTGTGAATTGTATCGTCGAGCTATTGGATTATTATTTTTGAATTTTGAATGCGTTCGGTGACGATGACGCGAGTTCCATAATTTTTGTTCACCCAAAAAGTGCTCAACGCGCCATAGAAGACTTCACTTCAAAATTTCAATTCGAACCAGTAGTTTCTGAGAATAGCGCGTTCAAACAAACTCTTCAGCTTTACAATATTAGTATAGATTAGAAAGTCATATTGCTAATATTGTTTTTAAGATACAGGTTTATTACAGCGCCTGCCTATCCCCGAACGGGTGCCTAGGAGTATGACACTAATATTTTGCCAGCTCTCGTCTAATGTTATAAGGGGCATATTGTGTAGCGATGTGTAAGATGACCTCGATAGCGTAGTGGTTAGTGTAACCGACTGCCACGCCTGAGGTCGCGGGTTCGATTCCCGCACAAGTCAAACATTTATGTGCATGAACATGGATGTTTTTCTTGGTCTGGGTGTTTCTATGTAAGTATAATATGTATGTATTTACAAAAAAAAAGTATATAATAATATGTATGTTTATCCATTGTCTGGTACCAATAGTACAAGCTCTGCTTAGTTTGGGCTAGATGGTGTTGTGTGTATGTGGTAGAATATATTATTATATTATATATTATTATAATTCAGTGCTCTATACTCTGTGAAAATATTAAGAATTTCTATACTGAAAATCCCAAAAACGATTTATCCGACCCGGGTACCAAACGCTACAATACGACATATTTATAACCCAATTCATTTTTCCATGGCGCTACAAATTTCTACTCAGAAATACCCAAATATAAATCTGCTTGATCCGCGAACCGAAGTCTATATTCAGATCCCAAGACAAGTTTAATATCCCAGCTACTTATTTCATTCTACTTCAGAGGTTTTCTGCACAGATAGACTCAAAAACAATTTTGCTCGACCCGGGAATCGAACGCTATATCCAGGTCTTAATACAAGCTCACTACCCATTTCCTTATTCCATATCACTACCTGTCTCCATAAAAATCCCCAATATTAATCTTGTCTGACCCGGGAACCAAATTGTATATCCCAAGACAAGTTTACTATCCCAGACACTTATTTCATGCTTCTACAGAGAATTTTCACACAGGAATCCCAAATCGAAAGGAATCGAATACTATATCCAGGTCTTAAAACAAGCGTATCACCTAAATCTCTTATCCATTTTACAGAAAAATTCTTTACAATAACAACTAGCCTGATTCAGACATCAAACCCTATACTCTGGTTCCTACGATCACTTATTCCAAATTTCCTTACACCGTGCTGTGAGAATTTCCACAAAATAACCTTTATACATTGAAAATAAACTACTTTATATGGATTTTATCGCGTAATTTTCTCAAACACTATTATAACATACTAGCGCCCCACCCCGGCTACGCACGGGTAGTACAAAACCTTAAAAATTATACACCTAAACCTTCCTCATGAATCACTCTGCCTATTGGTGAAAACCGCATGAAAATCCGTACAGTAGTTTTTGAGTTTATCGCGAACAGATGGACAGATACGGTGGGGACTTTATTTTATAATATGTAGTGATAATATAATATCAGTCCTGTATTAAACTGTCCCACTGCTAGGCACGGGCCTCTTTTCACTGTGAGAAGGGTTAGGCCATAGTCCACCACGCTGGCCCAGTGCTAGACAGACTTCAGATATCTTCGAGAACATTATTTAGAACTCTCAGACATGCATTTAACCTGTGATGTTTTCCTTCACCGTTAAAGCGAGCGATAATTAACTATCTATATAACTTTAAAAAGTCAAAGATGCGTGCCTTGGGATCGAACTCGAGACCTCTGTGTGGCAGTCCAACGATTGCCCATTATCGCTGATCCGTATAAAATAGTTCAATTTCAATGTATAACATTCGCGTAAACGTAAGACAATATAACCTTTATATAAGATAAGCACCATATTCACACATACAGTATAAAACTCCGTGTCAACGCTCTCGTCACATTTTGAGTCATATTGCTATGTGCTGAAGGTATATTTCAGCTCATCTGTCTGCTTGATTCTCTGAGGGCGGGGTACGCCGGTTGCGGTTGTGGTTCTTCATGTCTAGGTGAAGAAGACAGCCGACAGCGCCGAAGTAACTGGAAAGAACAATATTTTAAATGGTATCAGGCCTAGTGTCTATCAAAGCGGACATGGCGATATAGCATCTTTTCTTTTATCGACTTATCAATATCATAAATTCTAGTCAATAGTTTTGTTGACAAGAGCCGGGGGTCGTTCGGAAATGTAACACAACATTATATGCTGCGTTGTAATATAACGTTTTTATTGATACAATGTCTTTATTATGTATTATTTATCTTATATTATCTGTTTTTTATTATTGTCAAGGTACTTTTAATTCTATATGTATGTATACATATAAGTATTATATTATATAGATACCAATATTATTATTTAGTATGAAATTACTTTCTGCCATCCACCTTCTGCCTAATTTATTTAAGTTACTCTTTTTTTGTTTTTTGATATTTTGTTTTTAATTGAGTTGTATGTATGTATGTTACTGCCTACATGCACCGAAATCATTCAGGGTCTGCGAGAATACCAGCGTTGTGGATATACTGCAACATTGCTGACGCAGGACCTTATTTGTTCTATATGTACTTTTGGTTGTGTTTTCTGTTACCTTATATAATGAGCGTGGAACAAATAAAATTATTTTCTTTCTTTTCTTTAGTCAATACTTATACAACACTAACAACTGACTCGGGTGAACTCTGTGAAGCTGAAAATGACCATGCGCAATTTAATAGTGATGTAATGGGTTTGCTTCGATGTTTAAATAATAAATACATAAAATGTGTAACATTTTAACACTGGTTCGAACTGATGACATTACGGCACTAAAAATGACCACGCCTTTCAGTTTCACACTATTTATATAATTATATGTCGGAGACGGTCATTAGTACGGTTACGAAACGCGGCACTTTAGTGAAGATGTGGCAGCACTGTTGCGATGACGTCAACACGCAGCCAACTTCGCGTGCTACGACAGAGCCTACTTAAATGGAGACGCGCCCTATATTCGACGGGAATCATTTTACCATCGGCGAGTGCGGACCTCCTCGCTAGGAACTGTCATTCGTTTCGTGCAAGACATTCGTGTTAATTTATTGTCAAGACAATAAAAGTTATCAGTGTGCATTTATTGTTTCACTTTGCTCGATCACCATATTTTACGCCCGCATTATGTCTATAGATGGGGTTACTGAAAGCACTCAATATCCAACATATATATAAATTAATTATTATACTTTAAAACCTAAAATAAATTAAATATATTTTAAAATAAACGGTCAACATTTTTTCCAAATAAAAGTTATTTCTAGAGAACGTAAATGCCACTAAATAATATAACATGTATTATTTTTTTGGCTACCTAATCGCAAGATCGATGTCTTATCCACATTATTACTGAGCTTGACTTATATCATGAAAGAAGAAAATATAATAGGTGTCTTACCCCTCATGTTCCAGGAACAACGCCTTCAATGCCCCTCTCGACCAGTAGGACATCGCATACGACAACAGTTTCATGGACAGCGGGTTCACTCTCAAAAAGTTACCGCAGAATACCACCTATGGCAACAGAAAAATAATTTAGTATAGGCATTATAAGATCTTAGCAACTATAGGAGATCACTGGACTGCCGCTCAGAGGTCTCGAGTTCGATCCTAAGGCGCGCATCTCTGGCTTTTCAAAGTTATGCGCGTATTAAATAGTTAATTATCGCTCGCTTTAACGGTGAAGGCAAACATCGCGAGGAAACCTGCAATGTCTGAGAGTTCTCCATAATGTTCTCGAAGATATGTGAAGTCTGCCAACCCGCACTGGGCCAGCGTGGTGGACTATGGCCTAACATTGTGAGAAACACTGAGAATTTTGAGGCATAAAAACAAAGATTTTAGCTTTTTGGATGTAGACAATTTAATGGTACTTTGTTCTGTATACATCTTTTTGAGAGTGACTGCACATTGTAGTCTCATTCACTTCTTGCAATATAGCAGGTGATTAAATCAGAAATTTGTGTGTGTAGTTTATGTGTATATGTGTAAGTGTGTGCGTGTGCGTGTGTGTGTGCGTGCGTGTGTGTGTGTGTGTGTGTGTGTAAATGCGTGTGTGGGTGTGTGTGTGTGTGTGTGTGTGTGTGGGTGTGTGTGTGTGTGTGTGTGTGTAAATGCGTGCGTGTGTTAGTGTGTGTCAATATGTATTTGCGAATGTGAGTGTGTAAGTACGTGCGTGTGTGCGTGTGCGTGCGTGCGTGCATGCGGGCGTGTGTATGTGTATGCAAGTTTGTGTGTTACCCTCTCGATGTGCTCGTTGGAGGCGCAGAGCCTGGCGATGGAGCCGATGTTGTTGGTGATGGTGACGAGTGTAGCGCGCGCTAGGTCACAGCGGGACACCTTAGCGCGACGCTCCGCGGAACACATCTGGCCGAAGCTGCGGTACAAAAAATCATGCCATCCTTACATTTAGATGAATTAGGGACACATAGCATTATATTATATTACTGAAACCAGCTACATATTCATTAAACTACAAAGTCTATTCCATTTTATATTGAACTAGCTGTTGCCCGCGACTTCGTCCGCGTGGACTTTAATTTATTACCCAATACCTACTTTTAATTTGTTATCTAATTTTAATATATAAAACTACAACTAAAGAAATTAAGGGCCTCCTACCACAAAACGTAAAAATACACGATTTTCAACACGTATCTAGTACCTTAAATGATGTCCCAAAATTCTCAAACAACATTTAAACAATACTTCGATTTATAAACTTTAATTCCATACATTTATATTGTTTAAATTTTATTTTTTATGAGATACACAAGCAATATTAAAAATGTTTGATTTCACAAAGCTTATGTATAAACTTCCTCATCTGTAGAAGTATGAATATAAAACTCACATTTATATGTAGAGAATACATTTATTGTAAATCGTGTGCAATTATTTTTTTATTTATTCTCGATTTTTCGGTCGAATCATTCTAGCGGGTCTCTGCGCGGGCGACGGGCGGCATACGGCGCCAGCCTTTGTGACGGACGGATGTATGCAATTTTTTCCCAAAACGCTCTCGTATATTTACGTAATTTTATCAATGTTTAAGTGTATGTAATTAACCTAAGATAATAAATAGTTTAGAATTAGTCTAATAGTAGTATAGGACAATTTCTTTATGTTGGAGTCTGTAAATTATCATAGTACAGCTACATCTCACTACGTGGCAGTAAATTATCGTAAAATGTTTAGAAGTAAGTCGCAAACGTTAAACGCTTAAGATCATTGGCGCATAGGAGGCCCTTAATAAGTCTAACTACGCCTATATACGTGTAGTATTAGCTATATATATATAGCTAATACTTTAAAACTACCTACTTATATTTAGAAACTACCTACTATATCTAAAGAATTAATATCTTTTGAATGAAATGTACGATTTTAATAATTTAAAAACTATTTTACGTGTATTGAAACGCTCTTTAATAAAATATCATAGAGATAAGGATTAATACAGAGGTATGAATAATACGGTTTGATTATAGTCGCCACTTTTATCAACATTTAAAATGTAAAAAAGTAGTTATAACAGCTTAACTACAGTAGTTGGACATATGGTATCGCGGACTTTTTTGTAGATATTGATACGTTCTATAATACTGTAGAACATTTTTTTGTCTATCATCAAAAGTTTCCGCAACGCACGTGATGACAGATTTTTTATGACAAATTTTTCACACCTTGGATTATATTATTGCATTTTTATTAAGGATCCCTATATTTTTTTAAAATGTTATATAGCCTATGTCACTCAGTGAAGATGCAGCTTTCTATTGGCGAAAGAATTTTTTAAATCGATCCAATAGTTTTTGTGTGAAAACATTACAAACATACATACAAAAACACAAATGTTTCCTCTTTATAATATTAGTTTAGATACCGCCGATTCACAACCTCACATAACAATTAACCCCTGCTCCTGCATAGTCCACCAAATTAGACCAAAGCGGGTTAGCAGATGTTTTTGAAACATACATATATGAAGGTATCCAGGGTGTTCAGACAAGGAATTTACTTGACCTATTGAGTTGTAGCAGCACACCGTCAGACACAGAGATTTTAATATAGCCTGGTATTCAAAAAATTAATACATTAAGATGTTTTACTTTGCCGTTAAAGTAAGCGAAGCTAACTATTGAATAAACAATGATTTGTTTTTTAAAGCAGCGATAGCCCAGTGGGGAGACCAACAGACTGCAATGCAGAGGGTCTCGGGTTCGAACCCACGTCGCGCACCTCTGACTTTCGGAAGCTATGAGTTTTCGAAATGATGTGCGTATTGATTGACAATTATCGCCTGCTCCGTGCCTCGGAGAGCACGTTAAGCCGTCGGTCCCGGCTGCCATGAACATCTATGGCAGTCGTTATTGGGAAGTCAGTGCCCTATAATATCCTGTCACTGGTCTAGCCTTAGGGTATCGTTAGCCTTCGGGTTGCGGAGGTCAGGTGGCAGCTGCTTCGTGTAAAAACTGATATCCAGTCAAATCCGGTTACCCAAGTGACTTGGGAATAATAAAGGCTAGGGAGAATATTTGTTTTTTAATTAAAGATATGAGCCGTGGAATTGAAATGGTCTTCGATTCCACGGCTAACTGCCCAACGTCGACTTTCACTGCCGTAAATCCTAACTAATATTATAAATGCGAATGCGAATGCGAATTTTCTTTCATGGCTATCTATTTATTTAATGCTTATGTATAATTTTTCTTTATTTTGAGTGCACTATTGGCTGATCAAACGTCAATAATTGTGGTGTTCACTGAAAATTAGCACTGTGTAGTGCTTGCAGCAACGCAAGAATGCAAGTGCCACAGCATTATACTGATCGCATCACCGTTGTTTTTGTGCCGTCAGGAGGTGCATCTGCACATAAACATTTTAATTTAATTGTTTTAAAGTTTTTTTATATATTTTTAATTACTTTATTTTCCACATTTTAATATTAATTGATGATGCATGGTCATGATGGTACAAAAAAAAAACTCGACCAGGTTGTCAGTTCACCAGAAAAGGACATAGTGTACATGTTACCCAGAAAAACTACTGTTACTAACGTAACCTACATTTACGCGAGCCAATCCACGGGCAAAAGCTACTAATAAATAATAATTTACCTGCTGGCCACCAAGTCCCCTGGTAACCCGAACCTGGCGTAGTCCCCTCCATAGATGTCCCTCACGAGTTTGTCTACCGAGGTGTTGTCCCCGGACGCGGCGAGCGATATGGCCTCCTCGAAGCTACTGCAGCCCGTCAGCAGGCAACACAGACCCAGGAATGTACCACCGCCGAGGCTGGGGAACAAAATATATTAGAATTTTTTTTTTAGAATAAGTATTATGGCGATGGCGTAGTGGTTAATGTAACCGGCTGCAACGTCTGTGGTCGCGGGTTCCATACACGCACAAATCAAACATTCAAACATTTGAGTGTATGGCCATGGATGTTTGTCTTGGTCTGGATGTTTCTATGTATAATATGTATGTATTTACAAAAAAGAAAGTACATATGTATGTTTATCCATTGTCTAGTAGCCATAGTATAGTGACCGTCACGTAAAAAGAACGCTGGCCGTTTACCTGCGCACTGAGCGATTTATCGATCAAACTGGCGGTATGAAGGCGCGGGCCGGGGGCCGGTCCGGCAGTAGGACCCGCGGCACGCCCATGCGCAGACACATCCCCTCCGCTGTCGCTCAGCGTTCTTTTTACGTGCCGGGACCTATACAAGCTCTGCTTAGTTTGGGCTAGATGGTGTTGTGTGTATGTGCTAGAATATTATGAAGGATATGGATGGAATAATGGATGGAATAGAATATTACTTAATATATATAAGTATGGTTAATTACCTTGTGCCGCTTACTCTATAGTAGTCATTGGGCGCGTTGACCACAAGCACAGAGACCCCGCTGCCGATGTTGACCAGAAGGAAGGGGTATGGGTTACTGAAGTCATACGGTTTCCTCACGTACATGCTTAACGCTGCCTCTGCGTACGGCGGCTGAAACATACACATACACATATAATTCAAATATAAGTATAGCAGGATATACAGGTTGTCCAAAATATGTAAATCAAATTGTAACGGGTGATTCCTTAGGTAAGGACCATTTAAATGTGCTAAAAATGTGCTTTTCCAGACTTTCAACTATAAGTATTTCGTTTATGCCTAAATTTCATTCTTTTTCCACTATTATTATTTGTGAAGGATTGATTCGTCAATATAAAAATGTTTTTTTTTTAAATTCACTTAGTTTTGAAATCTTAGCATTATTTTGGTGTATTTTTTTGCAACAAAACTTAGTTTTTTATATTTTTACACAAGTGCCATAATGTTTTATTTTTTATTTTGCTCATATTAATCGTCCATACCTAAGGAATCTCCCGTTACAATTTGATTCACATATTCTGGGACCACCTGTATAATGGACCCCCGGTAATCCGGCCCCTGTCTAATTCAGCGCCTCCTATAAGCCGACATGCCTATCACTGAACAAAAAACATATTTTAGCTAATCTTCATTAATATAATGCACTAACTTTTGCCCGCGGCTTCGCTTGAGTAAATGTAGGTTATGATATCAACAGTACTTTAAAAAATTGCTTGTTACTCGGTGATAATATAGCTTTCTAATGGAGAAATAATTTTTTAAATAGGTTGATTAGTTTTTGAGATGAACCCTTACAAATAAAAAAACAAAAATCTAATATTTCCTCTATATAATATTAGTATAGATAAATATCAGCCCTGTATTATACTGTCCCACTGTTGGGCATGGGCCTCTTCTCTGTGTGAGAAGTTTAGTCCATAGTCCATAGGCTTACTGCGACTTGGCAGATTTCACATATCTTCGAGAACATTATGTAGAACTTCGAATGTCAGAGATACTCGCCTTAGGATCGAACTTAGACCTCTCCGTGGCAGTCCAACTTCCACTAGACTATCGAGTACCAAACAATTATTTAAAAAAGACAACATCCGCGCTAGGAGTAATGTCGGTATCGCGGAGGATTTTATTTCTAAGACAGGATTCAAACTTGAGACCTCATGCACTGCAGTCGCATCGACTTAATATCCGTATAAAGTAGTTTAATTAAAAAATAAATTAAGTTTATTTTGGATTTTCTAGTAAAATAATCGATATAATTTTATAAATATTATAGATTTTTAAAAAATCAATGCGTTAACAATTTAATTCAATTCATATTAATTTATTTATTAGGGTCGCGTGTATAAGGCGGTTATAAGGCCTGTTGTACTGTATGGAGCTGAGTGTTGGGCTACTAAGAAGATGGATGAGAAACGATTGCATGTAGCAGAGATGAGAATGTTACGATGGATGTGTGGAGTGACGAGAATGGACAGAATTAGGAATAACTACGTAAGAGGTAGTCTGAAAGTGGTGCCCATAGATGAGTGGGTGAAAGGAAATCGTTTGGCTTGGTATGGACATGTTATGCGAAGAGATGATACGTATGTAGGTAAGCAAGTGATGGATATGAGGGTAGAGGGACGAAAAGGGAGAGGAAGGCCGAGGAAAAGATGGATGGACTGTGTGAGGATGGATATGAAAGGAAAAGGGGTAAATGATCAGATGACGGGTGACAGAGAAGTATGGAAGCGAAGGACATACTGCGCCGACCCCAAATAAATTGGGACCAGGGCAAGAGAATGAATGATTAATTCATTTATTATTAATAATTGATTATAATATATTTTATTCAATAGTCTGGGGTTTTTTGTGTTCATTGTTGAAATTTTTGTAAATCCCCTCTGAGCACAGGAATTATTTATATTGTGAATAATTTCCCTTTTTTTATTAATCGTATTCCGCTTACGTCCGCTCCGCTTCAGAAGAAACTATGCCACCATCCTAACTTATATTATAAATGTATGCATGTGAGTTTGTTCGTTTGTTAAACGAACAAACCAATAACTTTTTGTTAGCTCAACTCGAAAACCGAACTCGAGACCGCATGCACAGCAGTCGCAATAACCATCGCTGCGCCACCGAGCTAGTTACCGTATCACTGGAGTGTGTATGTACTGGTAACTCGATGGGAGGCGCCCAGTAGTAGCACTCCTGAGCGTTCATACTGTCCACGAACAGTACCCCGGCTATCAGGGCATCCAGCTCATCCATCTTGGAGAGTCGCATGTTCACCTCCTGGAAGATATAAGATAAGATACGTTAGTTAAAAGTAACAATTATCGCCTGCTCCGTGCCTCGGAGAGCACGTTAAGCCGTCGGTCCCGGCTGCCATGAACATCTATGGCAGTCGTTATTGGGAAAGTCAGTACCCTCTAATATCCTGACACTGGTCTAGCCTTAGGGTACCGTTAGCCTTCGGGTTGCGGAGGTCAGGTGGCAGCTGCGTCGTGTAAAAACTGATATCCAGTCAAATCCGGTTAGACTAGAAAAGCCGACCCCAAGTGACTTGGGAATAATAAAGGCTATGAGAGAAGAAGTTAAAAGTAACGGTAGCATATACTCCGTAAAATATAGCTTACTTTCTGTGACAGATGTCATACACGAAAGACTTTAAAAACATTGAAACAACGGACACAATGAACATCCAGTAATAATAATAATCAATAATAAAGCTAATTACTCCATAAGGATAACAGTAGCAGCGATAGCTCAGTGGGGAGACCAACAGACTGCAATACAGAGGGTCTCGGGTTCAAACCCACGTCGCGCACATCTGACCTTCAGAAGTTATATGACTTTTCGAAATTATGTGCGTATTGATTGACAATTATCGCCTGCTCCATGCCTCGGAGAGCAAGTTAAGCCGTCGGTCCCGGCTGCCATGAACATCTATGGCAGTCGTTATTGGGAAAGTCAGTACCCTCTAATATCCTGACACTGGTCTAGCCTTAGGGTAACGTTAGCCTTCGGGTTGCGGAGGTCAGGTGGCAGCCGCTCCGTGTAAAAACTGATATCCAGTCAAATCCGGTTAGACCAGAAAAGCCGACCCCAAGTGACTTGGGAATAATAAAGGCTAAGGGAGAAGGACTCCATAAGAATAACACTTAATCTAGGTACAAAATTTAGGGCTTAAGGAATACATAACAAACTGGAGACCCTGATTTCTAAACTATACTCCATTTGGTTATGTACTGTTACGTGCTGGGTTCGACGGATAAGAATATAAACAATATTACCGACTAAAACACGTTTTATTCAAACACACAATTAAATTTAAAACACAACAAACACTATACCACACTTTTTCACTGTACTGCTTCAAACTCCATAGTATTTCCGCTTCCGTTCGCTTTGATGAACACTTGATCACTTACGATTGTAAACTGACTCGGCGGTGCGCGTGCGCCCTATTTATACGCGGGTAAGACGTTTCTAGAACTTTCTAGCAACGCTGTACTCGGTATGTAAACAGTACGATGATTCGAGAAAGTACCAGCATTCTCTCTAAGATTCTCGTACCGTACTACGTAGTTCCGTAAGATGTCAATAGATGGCGGTGTAAATTATTAGACGGAACTGCCGAGTCTTTCCCACAATGCCGAGAGATGTCACTGGGCGTAACAGTACTTAACTAAAGGTAAACAATCTTGATGTGACTTTTAACACAAACACATCGCACTCTTAATAAAACAGAGACTGATCTCAGTATTTTGGATTAAACAAATTTGAACTCTATTGCAATGATTTAACACAAACATAATATTAGAATTTAACATATACAATTAGAGTTCAAATTGCCTTACTTTCAAATTTCGAGTTAAATCGCTGTTTTATTAAGAGTGCGACATATTAAACAAATAAACTACTGCTTGAACTAACGGTTCAACTGATTTAGTAATCGTTATTGTTGTATTTACATTGATCTTTAGCAGCAATTTATTTTAAACTGAGTTTATAGGTAAAAAGTCACATCAAGATTGTTTACCTTTAGTTAAGTACCTAACCAAATGCAGTATAGGTATGGAGCTGTATCTTAGAGGCCAGTGCTATCTTCTAATAGTTACATTTATATAAGCCTCACAAATGGTTACAATCTATGTATATATATAAAACTTCCGTTACTGAGTGACTGACAGACAACGCACAGCCGAAACTACTGAACGCAAGAAGCTGAAATTTGGCATGTATGTTCCTTGGAGAGTGTAGGGGAGTACTAAGCGAGGATTTTTGGAAATTTCACCCTGAAGGGGGTGAAAGGGGTGAAACCCGATGTTCACACGGGAACGGGACTTACGCGGGTGAAACCGCCGGAAAACTACTATGATTGATATTTCCATAAATAATGAGAAAATATTAAGTACTGTTACGCCCAGTGACATCTCTCGGCATTGTGGAAAAGACTCGGCAGTTCCGTCTAATAGTTTACACCGCCATCTATTGACATCTTACGGAACTGCGTAGTACGGTACGAGAATCTTAGAGAGAATGCTGGTACTTTCTCGAATCATCGTGCTGTTTACATGCCGAGTACGGCGTTGCTGGAAAGCTCTAGAAGCGCTTTACCCGCGTATAAATAGGGCGCACGCGCACCGCCGAGTCAGTTTACAATCGTAAGCGATCAAGTGTTCATCGAAGCGAACGGAAGCGGAAATACTACGAAGTTTGAAGCAGTACAGTGAAAAAGTGTGGTATAGTGTTTGTTGTGTTTTAAATTTAATTGTGTGTTTGAATAAAACGTGTTTTAGTCGGTAATATTGTTTATATTCTTATCCGTCGAACCCAGCACGTAACAGTACAAAAAAAGGGCTAGTGAAAATGGAGATAACTATATTTCTTCATTGTATAGTAGGTATACAAAATCTGCAAGTGGCAATCACCACGAACACACAATTTTTTTTTTTTGGGTAGTGAGTAAATGCTCTTTATGCATACTGCCCCACTTGGGGTGGTGGGACGGTTATGTCGGGCTCACCGGCCTACAACACGGCCGGCATACCGACTAAAACCCCCTTGTGCACCGCCACTTCGCCTTGACGGGTGGGCCGTCGGAACCTGATACGACATCAGCGACCAACCCAGCGACCGCCCACGCCCCGCATGCAGCAACACTGGCGGCGGCGTCTCGGTGCACCAGAGACGCCGCCTCTACGCGGAAGGGTGCGGGTGGGAGAATAAATACCCCAATCTCGCACCCTCAGCTTCATTAGTCCCCGTCTGGAGATCGAACCTACAACAGTCGGCGCAGCGGTAATGTCGAGCACTTAAAACATTACGCCGTCAGTGCAGTGGGCAGTTACATGCCCACCTCTATAATGTATTACTTATCTGAAACATCCGAATCTGTTTGCCCTACAGTGGAACACACCTAACGTCGATTAAAAATGCAGAACTATAACTTGGCTTTTTTAAAATAATAATAAATATAATAATATCAGCCCTGTATATGAACTGTCCCACTGCTGGACACGGGCCTCTTCCCAGAGTAAGATGTGTTAGGCCTTAGTTTACCACGCTGGCCCAGTGCGGGTTGGCAGACTTCACATAACGTCGAGAAGATTATTTAGAACTCTCAGACACGCAGGTTTCCTCACGATGTTTTCCTTCACCGTTAAAGCACGCGATAATTAACTATTTAATACGCATATAACTTCGAAAAGACTGAATTGCGTGAATTGGGATCGATCACGACTTCTCTGTATGGCAGTATAACGGTATCGCATTAGGCCACAAGGCTAATGCATAACTTTTAAAACAATTACCTTAATAAAGTCCTCCTCAAACTTGTAAGCGCCGCCGCCAGTCGCGTATATAGTGTTGACGAGGTCCGCCATGCCCTTAGAGCGCGCGAGCTGAAGGAAAGCTCCCACCTCCGAGGTTGGGAAACGAATGAAATGCAAAGCGCCGCGTCTGCCCCGAATTGTTACATTGTCCATCTGAAATTATATTATAAAATATTTTACACATTATATAGATTATTTTACCTGTATATATGATACACATATAAAAAAGGGTATTTTTACCTGTAAGAATAACTATGAGGCACAAAGTACATATATAATTTTTACCTGTGCATGTACATTTCAGATACAAAATAAGATAGGTAATTTTTACCTATAAGTGTACCTACGGGGACCAAAATAAAACAGGTAATTTTAACTACTGACTTAAGAAATTTTAACTTACTTTAGTAATGTTATCCTGTTCATATTTTATTCTAAATAAGACAGGTAATTTTAACCTATGTTTACATTGAAACACTTAATAAGACAGCTCATTTTACCTATTAACGTACATATAAGGCAGTCAATGTTTACCTGTAAGCGTACATATAGGACAGGTAATTTTACCTGTCAACGTACATACAACGCACCCCCAGTGGATTAAAGGCGTAAAAAGAATATGCTAACTTTATATAAGAGCAAAAATATTGTTTGACTTGATATTATATTTATTACAGAAAGTACTTTTATGATATTTTGTTTAATTTAGTGAAATAAAAACATAAGTAAGACTAAGTGTATTTTATCAAATTTTAAGTATTCAAATATATTTATAGACTGCTCGAAAAATTTATGTCGCTACAAATGTTTTTTGTTTTTTGATATTTATCCTTTATTTTTTTGTCAAATCACAACGAAAATAATTGAGCTTGTGTATCTTAACTTGCACTATTCAAACCAGAAATTAAAAAATTGGACGTAATACTTACGCTTTTGTTTACCTGTAAGCGTACATACAAGACAGGTAAATTTACCTCTACGTGTACAAATACGACGCGTAATTTTACCTGCAAGTGTACATCCCGTCTGCCGGTGTTCCCGTAAGCGGAATTCCTGGTGAGGTACCGGCGGATGTTCTTGAGCACTTCGGTCTCCTTGTCCAGCTCGCGACGGTTCGTCTCGCGCGGCTCGAAGTACACCAGCTTAGTTAGAGTGCCGCCGATGTCCATGCCGAACCATGGCATCGCTGCAACACCATACAAAATACTATAATACTGAGAACCGTTCGGTTTGACTTGTTTCTATTATATTGTGTTACGTTTACGCGAATGTTATACATTAAAATTAAAAAACTTTATACGGCTTTGATCGCGTTGTTTATTTTTTATAATACACTATTATTACATAATTTTGAAACATTAAACTACTATTGTTAAACATTTAACTATAAACTTTAACTTAAACTAGTTAGATTTATATTTAATTTGACACTTTCCCCGACGTTTCGGTTGCTTTTCAGCAGCCATGTTCATGGGGAGACTGATGATGCATTGTTTCTCTTAAATTATTGACTCTCCCCTACCGAGTACGTTCGAGTGTGATAATCATGATATAGACTAATGGCGAATTATCATAAAGTCAAACTAGGCATGTGCCTTGGGGCGCGAGGCTACAAAGGGGCGTGCGACTAAAACAAGTGAGAAACGGCAATGAATTGCCGTAAATCTTAGAGTTCGAAAAAATGGATCAAGTAATATGCAAAGCTCACGTGATACCACGTGACCTTGCGGCCAGAGGTCGAAGGTCATAGTCATTTCGGGTGTATATCGACTACGCTGAGTCGAATGGCGTTGACTGCGAGTCTCTAGCACTTACGGCTCTTGAGTTGAGTTGAGAGTTGAGAGTTAAGTTGTATAAGAGACAGATGATAGAACTCTAAAAAATATAGACAGACATTCAGTAAAAACATAAAACTACAAAAAATAGATAATTGGTTCTTTTTGAAAAATTTTAAATCAAAAATTAAATGCATATACGCACCTCGCTTGCCTAGGGCGCTCTCGACATTTAATCCACCTCTGCTATAGACTTACGCCCGCATCCCACGGTGCAAATAAGCAGAAAACGATAAAAAATTAATTGAGTGCACTGATGGCACTGTGATGGTATATGTGGTAACCTCGCCACTGCCACCGCACACAGTGTTATCAAATCCAACACGGGACAAAACAAGTGAGAAACGGCCATGAATTGCCAATCTTAGAGTTCGAAAAATGGTATCACGTAATCTTGAGGTCAGAGATCAGAGGTCAAAGGTCATAGTCATAGTCATTTCGGGGGTATATCGACTATGCTGAGTCGAATGGCATTGACCGTGAGTCTCTAGCTCTTTCGGTTTTTGATTTGAAAGTTGTATAACAGACGGACAGACCGACTGTTGTATAAGAGTTTTTTCGAATTCTAAAATGGTATAATCCTACTAATATTATAAATGTGAAAGTTTTTGAGGATGGATGTATGGATGTTTATTACTCTTTTACGCAAAAACTACTGAACCGATTGCAATAAAACTTGGTATGTAGATAGCTGAAGACCTGGATTAACACATAGGCTACTTTTTATCCCGATATTCCCACGGCAGCGAGACTTACGCGGGTAAAGTGCTTTTTTGATAAATATGTATCTTTATTGTGAACCAATAACTTAAATATTTGGGACGGACAAATTGTAATATAACTATTTATGTTTCGTTTAAGCTGTAAAGTAGGATAGATTTCTACTGCTATAATCTAAAAATCACGTAACACGAGCTTACGTTTTTGCATTTTTCGTGCAAATTTACGTAATTTTGTGGGCGAAAATATTAATTATTTTAATTTTTTTACACGGAGTAATTGTAAACACATTAATTGTTATGGTAAATGTATATTTTATATTTGTATTAAACAAAAAGTGTTGATTTTATTCACTTAACTGTGACCGCCTGTTCTGGCACATTTCGCTCGGCGCAGTCTTAATTATAAAGAGTAAAGATTAGATATTTTGCTGTTATTTAACTCGAAAACTACTCAACTGATTTAAAATTAAAATATTATCATTTATCGGTTATCACCGAGTAACAGGCAATATTTTATTTTCAACAATAATACAGTTAATAACATAACCTAACCTACTTATACGCGAGAAATACACTCGCGTGCAAGTAAATCGACTCAAGTCTCAAGTGCGCATAAAAAGTGATATAACTAAAAAAATATTTATTTTACCTCTATATAATGTTTTACATAATTAAAGCCTAGTAATTAGGCTTTCAAATGGTAGCATAATATCAGTAATTTAAATAAACACTTGTACTTAGAATGCAACTGAACGCAACCTCCCGTAAACTTCTCTGCGCTCTATACACAACTTGCGCGACACAACCCCCTATAAAAACCCTCTGTAATGGTTTTTTCTTATCAGTCGCTCATTAGACGTTGACCTGAACATATCTCTGCAAATTAAAGCCGTCATTTGAAGAAAATTATGGATACAACACCTGAAGAAGCCGCTCAAGTCGTTGCCCTATTGCAAGAAGGGTTGAACCAGCGAGAAGTCGCTCGTCGTTTGAATATGAGTCAGTCCGCTGTCTCGAGAGTATACAGAAGGTTTCAAGAGACTGGTGCCTTCACTCGGAGGCCTAATACCAGCCGACGCCGGTGCACCTCGGAGCGTGACGACCGATTTTTGGTCTCGACCTCTCTCCGAAATCGACACCTTACCGGCGTAGATGTGCAGCAGGAGCTACGTCAAGTTCGCAGGGTGACTTTCAGTCAGTGGACAGTTAGAAGAAGGTTGAAAGAAGCTAACCTTACTCCGAAAAGACCCGCTACAGGCCCGAAGTTGACCACAGCTCATCGTCAAGCACGCCTTCACTTTGCTCGAGAGCATTTGGATTGGAGCATAGAGCAATGGCAGTCAGTCCTGTTCACAGATGAGACGAGGATGTGTCTCCATGGCAGCGACAGGAGAGGTCGGGTATACCGTCGTCCCGGTGAACGGTTTTCACAGTGCTGCTTTGTGGAAACCGTTGCATATGGTGGCGGATCTTGCATGATGTGGGCCGGAATTTCCTTAGAAGGCAAAACGGAGCTTGTTTTCGTTCCTGGGGGAGGCCGGGGAGGAGGTCTGACCAGTGATCGTTACATTGAAAATGTTCTACTGGATCAAGTTGTCCCTTATCAAGGCTTTATTGGGGAAAATTTCATCTTGATGCATGACAATGCCCGATGTCACACTGCTCGGGCCACACGTGATTTCCTGAACGAAGTTGGAATTCACACTATGCATTGGCCAGCGCTCAGCCCCGATTTAAATCCCATTGAGCACATATGGGACGAGCTCAAAAGGAAAGTTAGAGCGAGGAATCCAGCTCCGACAAACATCAGTGAGCTCAAGACTGCGTTGGTAGAAGAGTGGGGTCGAATACCACAATCATCCATTAAAAAGTTGATAAGGTCGATGAAGAATCGCATGAGAGCAGTGATCAGAGCTAGAGGAGGAAATACCAAATATTGACACGAATAATTTTTTTATCTTACGCACATTTTGTTTCATTTAAACACAATAACCCCATACTGTGAAATTGTATGAATTTTCAACATTTTTTACATTATCATTGGCATTAACCTTTTTTACTAAACTACTGAATTGATTTTCATGCAACTTACACCATTTTAAAGCTCAATTACTAGGCTTTAATTATGTAAAACATTATATAGAGGTATAATAAGGCATTTTTAAGTTATATCACTTTTTATGCGCACTTGAGGCTTGAGTCGATTTACTTGCACGCGAGTGTATATATGAGGGTACTTACGTGGTGCATCGTTGTCAGGAGGAGTTGGGGGCGAGGGTTCTACCATCTTGACGCAGTCTTTGCTCATCGGTAAGTATCGTCTTGCACGCTTTAGTATTTTGTTCCTGGAAAACAGATATAAACAAAATTATTTCAGATATAGGACATAGCAGTGATAAAAACCTGGCATTCGAACCTGAGACCTTACGGTCGCATTCACTACCGCTGTACCGCCGAGACAGTAATAATAATATAATATAATAATACCAGCCCTGTATTAAATGTCACACTGCTGGGCACGGGCCTCTTCTCAGTGTGAGAAGAGTTAGGCAAAAGTCCACCACGCTGGCCCAGTGCGGGTTGGCAGACTTCACATATCTTCGAGAACATTATGGAGAACTCTCAGACATGCAGGTTTCCTTACGATGTTATCCTTCACCGTTAAAATGAGCGATAATTAACTATCTAATACGCATATGACTTCAAAAAAGTCAGAGATGCGCGTCTTGGGTTTGAACTCGAGACCTCTACGTGGCAGTCCAACGGTTTTCCGCTAGGCTATCGCTGCTACGAGACAGTATTCGAATTGAATTGTGCACGTAGAAATGTGACTGATTGCCGGCAGAGATAGGGTAATAATAATAATAATAAGTTTATTTATTTTCTTTCACAAAGGTAACTTACTTTCTATAACATTTTGTAACATATGTAACCAAATGCACCTTTGTGAGAGACTGGTATCTGAACTAGGAAAATCCTGTCAGACAGATTACCAGGCTCAAAAACTTAACAATTAATCACAAATTGTATAAAAAAAGTGAGCTAGAGACAATTTAAAAGTTACCATATTAGAAATAGAAATAAAAGAAAAATTTATGTTAAAACAAAAGTATATAGTATATGTGTGTGTGTGAGTTGTGTGTTTATGTTGTGTGTTTATGTTGTGTGTTTATGTTGTCTGGTTGTTGTGTGTTTATGTTGTCTGTTTATGTTGTGTGTTTATGTTGTGTGTTTATGTTGTCTGTTTATCTTGTGTGTTTATGTTGTATGTTTATGTTGTCTGTTTATGTTGTGTGTTTATGTTGTCTGTTTATGTTGTGTGTTTATGTTGTATGTTTATATAGTGTGTTTATGTTGTCTGTTTAAGTTGTGTGTTTATGTTGTTTGGTCGCTGCTGCTGCGCCAAGTGTTGTGGGTTTGATCCCTGCCCGGGATCTGTAATGTATATCTATACTAATATAATAAAGCAGAAGAGGAAGAGTTTGTTTGTTTGGTTGAACGCTCTAATCTCAGAAGCTACTGGTTCGAATTGGAAAATTATTTTAGTGTCTACATAACATCACACTACGACCAATAGGAGCGCAGCATCAATGAAAAATGTTGCGAAAACGGGGAAAATTCTCTTATGTGAAGCAGACGAAGTTGCGCGGGTTAGCTAGTACACTTTAAAATACTTTAATTTTAATGTATGTCATTAAAATACAATTCTGCACATCGCTAGATCTTAGCAAGTGGAACTCCGTCATTTCCGCCTATCATCCTGGCCTGTGTGTGTGTATGTATGTATGTGTGTGTGTACGTACTTAGCTTGTGTCCTAGGTAGGGTAGTGGTGACGAGCGGCGCCGGGCGGCGCTGCCGGCCGCACGCCGCGAGACAACCCTCACAGCGGTGCAGGCGCATCTGTTGACAACATAACACACACCGTTAACATAGATTCATCAAGAAGAAGTCGTTTTGACACTCATTCATTTTCTTTTAGCCTAAACCTAGTAAGTTTTTAGTAGGCGTAGTAACACGCGTGTGCGCACTATCACATGAACACGCACACACAACACGAACTGTTGATTTCCTATTGATATATATTCATTTTCTTTTAGATATTGAGTACTAGATGTGTCCGCGGTTTCACCCACGTTTACCGTTACTGCGCCGCTCCCATGGGTCTTAGCGTGATGTTATATAGCCTATAGCCTACCTCGATAAATAGACTATCCAACACTAAAAGAATTTTTCAAATCGAACCAGTAGTACCTGAGATTAGCGCGTTCAAACAAACAAACAAACTCTTCAGCTTTATAATTTAACTAGTAGTTTTCCCGCGGTTTCACCCGCATAAGTCCCGCTTCCGTGTGAATATCGGGTTTCACCCCTTTCACCCCCTTCGGGGTGGAATTTCCAAAAATCCTCTCTTAGTGCTCCCCTACACTCTCCAAGGAACATACATGCCAAATTTCAGCTTCTTGCGTTTAATAGTTTCAGCTGTGCGTTGTCTGTCAGTCACTCAGTAACGGAAGAGTTTTATATATCGCACTCTTAATAAAAAAGAGACTTATCTCAGTATTTTGGATTAAACAAATTTGAACTCTATTGTAATGATTTAACACAAACATAATATTAGGATTTAACATATACAATTAGAGTCCAAATTGCCTTGCTTTCAAATTTCGAGTTAAGTCGCTGTTTTATTAAGTGTGCGATATATAGATTATTATATCAAAATATACCAAATATGGAACACAATCGAAGGCAACAGTTACTTTTATAAAAACTTTTTTAGGTACTAGAGGTATAACCGTTTGGATGGTAGGTAATTTATACTAGAAAGTTTATTGACCCAGACACAGATGATAATTATATATCGTAGACCGTCAAGTTAAGACTGCGCCGAGCGAAATGTGCCAAAACAGGCAGCCACAGTTAAGTGAATAAAATTAGCACTTTTTGTTTAATACAAATATAAAATATACATTTACCATAACAATGAATGTGTTTACAATTACTCCGTGTAAAATACTTAAAATAATTAATATTTTCACATACTTAATTACGTAAATTTGCAAAACGTAAGCTCGTGTTACGTGATTATTAGATTATAACAGTAGAAATCTATCCTATTTTACAGCTTAAACGAAACATAAATAGTTATATTACAATTTGTCCGTCCCAAATATTTAAGTTATTGGTTAACAATTAAGATACATATATATCAAAAATAGCACTTCAAATCGTCCATACAATTTGACTGTGGCGGCCGCGCGCCGATTTGAATATGCGCCGCACGAGCTCTGCCATTATCTGTCTTACGCTCGGCGCAGTCTTAAATGTATAACGATGTACATTGTAGCCGAATTGTTCTACTTGTACAATAGTATAACTATATGTTTTCTCTATATCGTGTCAAAATCAAACATGATTTGAGAGATTGCCTTTAATGTTTGTTTGTTTGCAAGGGTTTGACAAGGAAACTTATCAATCGATTTTAAAAATTCATTTGCCATACGGTAGCTATATTGTCACCGAGTAACATAGGCGATAGCTCAATGGGGAGACCAACAGACTGCAATGCAGAGAGTCTCGGGTTCGAACCCACGTCGCGCACCTCTGACTTTCGGAAGTTATATGACTTTTAGAAATTAAGTGCGTATTAATTGACAATTATCGCCTGCTCCGTGCCTCGGAGAGCACGTTAAGCCGTTGGTCCCGGCTGCAATGAACATCTATGGCAGTCGTTATTGGGAAAGTCAGTACCCTCTAATATTCTGACACTGGTCTAGCCTTAGGGTATCGTTAACCTTCGGGTTTCGGAGGTCAGGTGGCAGCCGCTCCGTGTAAAAACTGATATCCAGTCAAATCCGGTTAGACCAGAAAATCCGACCCCAAGTGACTTGGGAATAATAAAGGCTAAGAAAGAAGAAACATGTGCGACATTTTATTTGAAAAAAAAAAAACTAGTAATTATATAAAGATAAAACTAATTCTTTTTAGTATTACGCATCTTTAAGTCCTCTATTCACGTGTAGCGCCATGACAGTTGAGCGATAAAAGCTCAATTATCGCCCTATTATTTTATACACTCACCGATTCGACAATGGCTTATCTCTTCGATAATACAAGGATAAAAAGAAGCAAGCCACAGCTACACTTCATGATACTTTGAGCTCATTCTGCGTAAATAGAAACACCAATGATTAAATTATGTTCGGGTACTTTGAAATAACTACACTGGAACATTGAGACAACTGCCATCTTAGTCTCCCCGTGACCATGGCTGCTGAAAAGCAACCGAAACGTCGGGGAAAGTGTAAAAATAAAAATAAATTAAATCTAAATAGTTTAATACGGCCTCGATGGCGTAGTGGTTGGTGTAACCGACTGCCACGCCTGAGGTCGCGGGTTCGATTCCCGCACAAGTCAAACATTTGTGTGCATGAACATGGATGTTTGTCTTGGTCTGGGTGTTTCTATGTATAATATGTATGTATTTACAAAAAAAAAAAAAAAGCATATAATAATATGTACCCTACCGGCCAAAAGTTTGAGACCACAAGTTAAAATATTGTTTCACAATAAAATTTGTTAAAAATACATATGATAAACAATTAATTTGCACACCTGCATATACAATGGATATTTAACTATTTTTCGAAGTCATTATTTCTATTTATTTTTATGTAATCATCGTACAAAGGTCTTTTGTCTAGAAACATCAATGGGCGCCGCGTGCGGGCCGCGCGCTAAAGTCATTGTAATATTATTGTTACCTGACTATTATTCATTATTTGGGCTTTGTTTTGTGTTAACAGAATTTTAGGAAATTTTAACTTCCTAAAACACTGTGAACACCTGAGTTTCCATGGAGTAAATATTTCTTAATCTTGGTTAGTCCGAGCTCGTCGTTCTTACAGTGAAGACATCTCATTATGGGAAAAGTACGCCAAATTAGCGGTGAAACTCGTGCTGTCATCATTGCTTTACACAACGAAAGCAAATCTGAACGTGCGATTGCTACTCAGCTCAAGTTGTCGAAGACTTGTGTTCATAACCCAATAACCCGATACAAAGAGACTGGCAATAATCAAGATCGTTCGCGGTCGGGAAGGCCGAGAGCTACCACTTCTAGCGAGGATAAGTTCATCGTGGTAACAAGCAAGCGGAATAGACGCCTGACAGCACCAGAAATCCGCGCTGAAGTGAACAAATCCCGGTCTACACCTGTGTCATTGACCACAGTGAAAAGAAGACTAAGAGACGCTAAGTTATTTGGTCGCGTAGCAGTGCGAAAACCTCTCTTAAGGCCACAAAACAAAAAGAAGAGAATGCAGTGGGCCCTTACCCATCGAGACTGGAGTGAAGAAGACTTCAAAAGAGTTCTTTGGACAGATGAGTCCAAATTTGAAGTGTTTGGGAGCAAAAGACGTGTTTTTGTTCGGCGGAGTGCCGAGGAAAAGATGATGCCAGACTGTGTCCTGCCCACAGTGAAGCATGGCGGTGGTTCCGTTATGGTTTGGGGTTGTTTCTCGAGCCGTGGAACTGGAGATTTGGTACGAGTCAAAGGAATTATGAAAAAAGAGCAGTACAAAGCCATATTGGAGTGTAATGCTGTACCATCGGGACTTCGGCTAGTTGGAGATGGCTTTATTTTCCAACAAGACAACGACCCTAAACACAGCTCCAAATTATGCCGGGGTTATTTAGATACAAAAGAAGCAGAAGGGGTGTTAAAAAACATGGTGTGGCCCGCTCAGAGCCCCGACCTTAACCCTATAGAACTTTTGTGGGAAGAGCTGGACAGAAACGTGCGCAGTTGTTGTCCCAGCTCACAAGAAGATTTGTGGAGAGCATTGCAAGAAAGCTGGAACAATATTTCACAAGAAACAATCGACAAATTGATTGCCCGCATGCCAAGACTTGTCAACAAAGTGATTCAATGCAAGGGAGGGTTTTTTGATGAAAAAGCTGTTTAGCTTGTCAACATATATTTTAAGTTAAATTGTCGAAATATTTAATATTATTTATTTATATTTAATTGCATTTGCCATACTTAATAAATATCACAATAAATCCTTTCATGTTTAGCTTTTTATTTTGAGTTTTACATCCATTTGCAACTTTGATGTAGGTGGTCTCAAACTTTTGACCGGTATGTTTATCCATTGTCTAGAACCCATAGTACAAGCTCTGCTTAGTTTGGGCTAGATGGTGTTGTGTGTACGTGGTAGAATATTATATTATTATTATTATAATAATAATTTAATTTGCTTAAAAATTAGTAAAGTTTAATAGTAGTAGTAGTGTAACAATTTTCAAAATTTTGTAATAAAGTGTCAAATAAACAACGCGATAAAATCCGTATATAGCAGTTTAATTTCAAAGGATAACAAGATATCAATATTACGTGGCGTTGTAAATTTTATCAAATACTAGCTTTTGTCAGCGAATTCGCTCACGTAAATGTAGGTTTAGTTTGGTTAGGTTAGTATGTACCTACTTCGGCCTGCGGGCGGTGGACTTGGGCAGTCTGACCCCCTCGCTGTACACCCCCCCTCTCGCGGGCCGCGCAACCACGCGAAATACTAGTTTCATCTATATTTTTGAATAGCCAATTCAAATTCTATATACAGTGGACCCCCGGTAAACCAGCCCTTGTCTAATCCGACGCCCCCTATAATCCGTCATGCTTATCACGGCACATAAAATTAATTTCGGCATATCTTTACTATATAATGCATGATTGAACAGCATGTAACTTCTACGCACCACCACTATTGCGCTGGAAGTGTTTTAAATAAAATCTTATCATTTTAATTTGTAATTTGTCAGATTACAAGGTACTCTTTATCAAAAACTGCCGGACTACATGTATCTGGTAGTACTCTATAATCCGACAAATTCGATAGTCCGACATCGCTCCGCAAAACGTTTGTCGGATTACCGGTTAGTCTACTGTATATTTTTTTATGTATTGTTGCTTGTATTCTGTAGGGAAATTCCCGTCTTGACTGTCGAGTGTCATCACTAACAGAATACGAATTGTTTTCAAAGTGACGTTTACTGTGTAAGACACGGGTCTTGCGAATAACAACGGTGTTGCGAGTCGATATTGAGATTCCCCTTATCGCCCGGTTCTTTATTAAACGATTTCTTTTAGCTACGGGCAGACCCATTCCTCTACGACTACTCAAGTTTATGATATAGCGTTCCCGCTCACCCACCTTTGGGTATATAATGAGAGCCGCTGTACCTGCCAGTGCCCGAAAGCACCTTCAGGGACCAGTTATAGAGTCTTGTCACCAAATCCAGAGATCCGGTTCTCGTTATAGCGAGTTACCTCGTGCCCAAGTGGCACTACATATTGTCCAGATAGGTGCCGGAGCAATAAAGCCGCTCACCAGTCGCAACTCTGAGAGTTGCTAACGATAACCTCGTAGCTCGTAGCTTCGGATAGCTAATATTATAATATATTAATATATAACAACTTTTGTTCCTAACAACTACTGTCGCAGCCGAAGGCATATGTTGTTTGCCACGCCGTCATGTCGCACCGTAGCGCGCGCCAACTCACCCATACCGCGCTCCCTCTCTGCCCTCAACGCTCTCCTGTACGCCAAACCTGACATTGACTTGTTCGCGGATGGATGGCTGAATATATTGTTAGAGTGCCAGCGATTTTGCGAGAAAGAGGGATGAGTGTGTGTGTGTGTGTTTTTTAGTGTTTACTTATATTTAAATGTTATCTTGTTTCATATGTTTGTTTTAAGTGTTTCATTTACGTGTCATTTGTGTTTAATTTAATTTATTCATAAGTATATTTTAATTATTGTAATTGGTTCAAACCGTTATAATTAAATAAATAAATAAATAAAATTAATAAATAAATAAATAAATATTGACACATAGTCTATGAAAAATGTATACTAATAAGGCTGAAGAGATTATTTGGCTGAACGAGTTAATCTCAGGAACTACTGGTTCGATTTGAAAAATAATTTTAGTGGTGGATAGCCCATTTATCGAGAAAGGCTATAAGCTATATAACATCACGCTACGACCAATAGGAGCGGAGCATCAATGAAAAATGTTGCAGATACGACGATAAAATTCTCTTATGTGACGCTGACGAATTTACGCGGCTTAGTTAATAATAATAGTATAATATAATATCAACCTTGTATTACACTGTCCCACTGCTGGGCACGGGCCTCTTCTCAGTGTGAGAAGGGATCGGCCATAGTCCACCACGCTGGCCCAGTGCGGGTCGGCGAGAACATTATGGAGAACTCTTAGACATGCAGGTTTCCTCACGATGTTTTCTTTCACCGTTCAGTTAGTATTAACCTAAACTATTAAATTAGTATGACGTAATTAACTATCCGTAAATAAAACGACTTGTTTCTTGAATATAGGAGCCGGACCTTAAGGGAATCTCGATATCGACTCGTACCAGCCCACTTTAGGCGTAAGTAATATAATATTCTATCTCATTCACCATCTAGCCCAAACTAAGCAGAGCTTGCACTATGGATACTAGACAATGGATAAACATACATATATGTATGTATGTATCTTATGTGGGAGCCAGTCAGTGCAGACTTGCGACACTTCGACCCAGTGGGATCTTTTGTGTCGACACTCTCCCAATAACGACTGCCATAGATGTTCATGGCAGCCGGGACCGACGACGGTTTAACGTGCTCTCCGAGGCACGGAGCAGGCGATAATTGTCAATCAGTACGCATATAATTTCGAAAAGTCATATAACTTCCGAAAGTCAGAAAGGCGCGACGTGGGTTCGAACCCGAGAAGCATTGCAGTCTGTTGGTCTCCCCACTGAGCTATCGCTGCTCTAACATACATATATAGTTTCTTTTTGTAAATACATACATATTACACATAGAAACACCCAGACCAAGACAAACATCCATGTTCATGCACACAAATGTTTGACTTGTGCGAGAATCGAACCCGCGACCTCATGCGTGGCAGTCGGTACGCCATCGAGGCCGTTAAACTAAAACACTAAAAATGGCTCCACATCACATCATAAGTACGAACGTACAATGCTATATTTACTAAGGGTCTAGGTCATATCCATTGAGAGCGCGTCACAAATATTCGGTATCAATTGTCACACATACACCGTGTGACTGAAACGAGCGGTCATATAATACGTACGTATATATCGATCGCACACAAACATAAAACAGCGACTTAAGTATAAATTTGGAAGTAGGGCAATTTGAACTCTAATCCTGTGACTATAAATTCTAATAATGTTTCTACGTATAATATGTATGTATTTACAAAAAAAAAAGTATATATGTATATATGTTTATCCATTCTCTAGTACCCATAGTACAAGCTCTGCTTAGTTTAGGCTAGACGGTGTTGTGTGTATGTGGCAGAATTTAAAAAAAAAAAAAATGTATTAAGTAATTGCAACAAAGTTTAAATTTGTTTGATCCAAAATACTCAGATAGGTGTAAGCAACGATAGCCTAGAGGGAATCCGTTTGACTGCCATGCAGAGGTCTCGAGTTCGATCCCGAGGCGCGCATCCCTGACTTTTCAAAGTTATGTGCATATTGAATCTTTATATATATAATTCTACTGTACGTGTGTAATTCACTGAACTCCTCATAAACGGCTGAGCCGATATTGATAAAATTTTTTGTCTGTGTTCATGTGGATTCGAGGATTGGTTTAGATTTATTTATTTTTATTTTAGGTTTTTTTTTTTTTTTTTTTTTTTGTTTGTAGATGGTAGCGTCTGTCGAGACAGCTAGTATTAATATAATAGTTAATAATCGCTTGCTATAACGGTGAAGAACAACATCGTGAGGAAATTTGCATGTTTGAGTTCTACGTAATGTTCTCGAAAATATGTGAAGTCTGCCAACCCGCACTGGGCCAGCGTGGTGGACTATGGCCTAACCCTTCTCACACAGAGAAGAGCCCCGTGCTCAGCAGTGGGCAGTTAATATACAGAGTTTATATAATAATAAAAATTGTGTGATCCACAAATGGTGGTCCCGATTCTGGACGTTCATTGAGTCCGTTTTTTTATCCTTGTAAAGTCCCCCGCGACACAGGAGTTAAATCCCGCGGGCAAAGTCTAGTAGTAGTATACTTATATTATAAAGAGAAAATATTTGATTATTTGTTTGTAAGGTTGTTCGTATTTAAATCGAAAACAACACTACCGATTCAAAAAAATATTTTCTCATTGGAAAGCTATATATTATCATATCACCGAGTAACATAGGGTATATTTTATTTAAAACACAAACTTATTCACACTCAGTTCCTAGCTATAACGCATTAGCATAACCTCGTATAATTATTTGCCTCTTAGAATAAAAAAGATGATTAAATCATTATCTGCCGTACATTTAATGAGTACTTAATTGACTGCTTAGTAAAGGTTGGCTTTGTAAAGTCATTACTAACGAGATGCTTAAGCAATCTATAGTAATATTATTACCCTCAAGAGTTTGTTTATTTGAACGCGCTGATCTCAGGAACTACTGGCCCGAATTTAAAAATTCTTTTAGTGTTGGCTAGCCCATTTATCGAGGAAGCTATAAAGAGAAGGAGAGAGAGAGAGAAAGAGAAGGCTATAAGCTATATAAAATCACGCTACAACCAATAGGAGTGGAGCATCAATGAAAAATGTTGCAATAACGACAAAAAATTCTCTTATGTGACGCAGACGAAGTTGCGCGGGTCAGCTACTAGTTAAATAAAGTAAGTTAATTACTAAATTTTGATAACGTCCGGGAACCTCTGTACTAGATCGATCATCATGAAATTTTGCATACACGTTGTCAGGGGTACAGAAAATGGCATAAGGTACCTTTCATCCAGGAAATAGTAGTGTGCCCGAGAAATAGAAATTTATTGATAAAATGGAGATTGACCAGAGTGAAGTCGTGGGCAACATCTAATACGTTAAATACACTTACTTTTAGTCTTTCATAAAAACGGCATCTCCGCACTAAGAATACTTCCTGTATCGATACTATCGATAGTAGTGTTGTTTATCAATAGAATCGCACTAAAACAGAAATCGATATTTTGGCGTTTTACTATTGGTTTTTGGCAACACTACTCATTGGGTTAATATGTAATACTAGAGATAGCTTGATTGTAGCGCGCATAGGAGTGCACGCTCTCTAACTAATTTAGGCCCGGTTCCTATATCAAGAAAGGAGTTTTTTACAGACAGTTGATTTTGACAACAAGACAACTTCGGCACTAAGAATAATTCCTGTGTCGCGGGAGACCTTACAAACATTCAAACAACGGACACAAAGAACACGCAGACTCGGAACAACCATTTGTGGATCACATACAAATCGTTAAATATAAGTTCCAAACAATGCTTGTTACACAAAATCCAAAAGACGTGGTACTTATACAAAATGTACTAATGTTACAATAAATTAACAAAATTAAATTTTAACTAAATTATATGCAAATCAGCATTGTGTTAATGTTAGCAGGGCGCTCAAAGGTCACACTACAATCATTAACATTCTATATATAAGAACTGTATTTTTCCATATCATCACGCTTCTATTTTCCCGAAAGAGCAGGCAGATGGATTTCAGCCCCATGTTATCCTAAATATATTATAAATGTGAATGTGAGTTTGTTTGTTACGCTTTCACGTCTTAACTACTCGAACGATCATCATGCAATTTTCAATTTTGTATACACGTTGTCAGGGGTACAGAACCTTTTTTGTACCCCTGTATGCAAAATTTGCTAACAATGCAATCTTTTATCTGAATAACAGATTATGCAAGGGCATAAGGTACCTTTTAACCAGAAAAGAGTACTTTTACGAACTTAACCAACATTTACGCGAGCAAAGCTACGGCAAAATCTAGTTATAGCTATATACAGGTTGTCCCAGAATATGTGAATCAAATTGTAACAGGAGATTCCTTAGGTAAGGAACACACAAACGTGCTAAAAAAAATTATGACATTTGTGTAAAAATAAAAAATCAAATCTTTTAAAAAAGTACGTCTTTTCAGACTTTTAACTACAGGTACTTCGTTTATGCATAATTTTCATTTTTCCACTATTATTATTTGTGAAGGACTGATTCGTCAAACTAAACACAATTTTTTTTAATAACTGCCTTAAATTTGAAATCTCAGCATTATTTTGGTGTATATTTTTTGCACCAAACCTTAGTTTTTTTATTTTTACACAAATGCAATAAATTTTCAAATTTTTGTTTTGCTCATTTTAACATTCCTTATCTAAGGAATCTCTCGTTACAATTTGATTCACATATTCTGGGGCACCCTGTATATACTGCCTCGGTGGCGCTGGCGCCGCGGTAGTGAATGTGACTGCGCATGAATTCTCGGGTAAGAATCCCGGGTAGGACCAACAAAAAGTTACTGGGTTTTTCTGACAAGAAATTCTCAGTAGGCACTCGCAGTTAAGAAGTTGACGGTGTTGCACAGCCGTTGTTGGTCCTATGCCTGATCTCTCTCTGGTCATGTCGATGACATCCCATCGGATCATAAGAGTTAGGGAACAGAGCGTGCACTTGTGTTTGCGCACATACTTGTGCACTATATATCTCTTGCGCAGACGGGCAGTCTCTTTATCAACAGATTGGCCGCCGTGACCGAAATTCGGTCTAGAAGTATATGGAACAAATTAATTATATAATAATACACATAAGTATGTATATACACATATGTATGTAGGTGTGTTTCTGGTTTGGAAATCTTCCGGTATAGGACAGATGTGGTGTGATTTGATCTATTTTAATTTGGCAGGTGTAAGGTATACGTCATCGATAGATATGTATTTTAGATGGATATCACCGAGCCAATTAATAATTATTCTATAATAACAGTAGCATTCAAAGATTTGATTATGATCATCTTTACACGGCAAACCAACAATGTAGCATAACAAAAAGATTTGATATGATATTATTAGACAATAGATATACATGTTGATTTCATAACACAAATTTTAATAATCTAATATATATTTACAAACGTATTACAAAATACTAATATTTACATAAAGTTGATAAGTATTTAAATCTATATACTATTTATATGTTACGCAGAACAAAATTTGGCACAAATTTACCGGTTCCCCGTTTAACTAAGCTGCTGAATGAATATAGTGATATCATGGATATCCATTGTGACTCCCTAACGGCCGTTCCCAATAATCTATCTATCGTCACTTTTAGCCTACTAAAGATAGTAAAACGTATCTATCATCGGTTGTAATGTCCCAATAACCTACTACAGGATAGGATGTTTTACCGCCCAACGCTATTTATCGACGGGAGGTTCTATCGCCTACTAACGATAGATTTTTGTATTAAAATACGTCACTGAGCGTCCCAATATTGCGTTGACAGTTATCTGTCAGTAAATATCAATACTAAAGTTAATGATATTGTATATCCGTCGAAAAGCAGCGATAAGTAGTCGTCTATCTATGTGTACTTATATATAAAGTATGACTGTTCTGTGATTTATATAAATAAAACAAGTCGATAGTTTCTGTTGTTTGCTTATAATAATGTCCGAGTCTAGTGAAAGTGATTTGTCAATGTTAATGGATTTATCCGACTAGGATAGTGATTGTGAAGACGAATTTCATAAAACATATTTTTCAAATACAATTCACTTATTGAACCATTCATGAAACGTACGAACACGATGTAAATAAACAACAATACTAAGTCGATGCGTCCGAGCCGAGCGTCAGTCTTCTCGATTGAAGTGACATTTGCGGGCGTTTTGTTCTTCCAAATATGCGCGCCAAAAATGCGATTGGCAACATATTATTATCAATAAGGTACTTCAAACTTTAACTAAAAACAATTTATTTAATATTAACATATTGCTAGTTCTACTGATTAATCAATTTTAATTCATAAATATGTGAAACTGATAGTTTTTACATTTTATTATTTATAGTAGGTTTTGATGTTACGAAACGCAACGGAGGACCAGATAGTTAAACCTACCTATCGATGTCGATGAATAGATAGCCATTACCGCTACTTGTGGGACGCAAACTAACGATAGTTAGAAATATACTGTTTATCATTGATAGCAAGATATCTTTTACTGAGGATAGGTTATTGGGAACGGCCCTAAATAAATATATATAACAAAAGGCACCTAAACCGAACGTAAAAAGATAAAAACGTTCATTGTTTTAAGTATTACATGTTTCTATTATATATTATATATTTTGTTGCATGATATGTAATAGTACTAACCGGTTTATTTCTAAGTCTAGGTATGTTTAGATGTTAATACTTTTTACCTTATGAATTGTATAAATGTAGCAAATTCTTTATTGCATGTGGTATTTACCTGTAAAGATTGTACAGTTAGCATTTAAGTAGTAATATGTATGTAAATAGTTTTTTTTTTTTGTTTCTCTGTATCAATAGCTGGTAAACCTGGATAAATAAATAAAATAAATTAAAAAAATGTATATAAAAAGCTCGTGCCACGGTGTTTGTAGTCGCACACCTCCGAAACGGCTAGACCGATTTTTATAAAATTGTTTATGTATATTTGGTAGGTTTATAGGTCGTAAAGAATATTTCATACCGCTACGTGATTACTGATTGGCGTGTCCCTATCAAATAAATTTATAAGTCAGAACAATGTATGGTGGGTCAGCTAGTGTAAAAAATAATTTTATATCTTCTATTTAGAAAGACAGCGCTCGCACTAGGAATTATTCCTGTATCGCTGGGGAGTTTACTAACGAAAGCCGTTTCTTTAATTAGCTATCTAATTAAAGCAGAACTAGACAATTAATATCAACTGCACGGATGGCGTAGTTATTTAAATGGTCGCCTCGATACCACCACTGCGCTGAGCGTTGTGCACTGTTCGAACGTCACACGCCACAAAAAATATGTGCGACAACAAACAGTTTAGATTTTTTTAAGTCTGTTCCTTGTTTCCGTTGTTTGAATGTTCGTAAAGTCCTCCGCGACACAGGAGTTAAACATAGTGCAGAAGTTTTATAAAAAATCGTATTAATATTATAATCGTGCACTTCATCTAATTATTCAGCCTCTGTCGGCCTCGATGGCGTAGTGGTTAGTGTAACCGACTGCCACGCCTGAGGTCGCGGGTTCGATTCCCGCACAAGTCAAACATTTGTGTGCATGAACATGGATGTTTGTCTTGGTCTGGGTGTTTCTATGTTTAATATGTATGTATTTACAAAAAAAAAAGTATATATGTATGTTTATCCATTGTCTAGTACCCATAGTACAAGCTCTGCTTAGTTTGGGCTAGATGATGTTGTGTGTATGTGGTAGATTATTATTATTATTATTATATTATTCAGAGAGCGGAAGTCGCATTAAAAAAGAAAGAACACCTCGCCGGCTTTGTACAGGTCAGCAGTCTTCAAAAATGGCCACAATTCGACCATGCTGGCCCAGAACAGATTAGCAGACTTCAAACATCTTCCACAACATTACATACAACTTCCAGTCATGAATGTTTTCTCATGTTAGTTTCCATATTACATATTATATATATATATATATATATATATATATATATATATATATTCCATATTACCATATTTAATGTATCAAACAAATGTGTGAACTCCTAAATACAATAGGTAGGTCATATTTGATCATGATTGGCCATTTAAATCGGACAAAAATAACATTCACACTGTGAAGTAATACGTCATAGGTTGTCTTGTTGTTCCTTAGGCATATGTTTGCGCTTATAGCAATCCTAACATTTTTTTTTATACCACTAAAGTGGCAAACAGGCATGCGGCCCACCTGATGGTAAATGGTCACCGTAGCCTATAGACGCCTGCAACACCAGAGGCATCACTTGCACGTTGCCGACCCTTTAGGAATAAAAGGCAGTGGGAAGGAGAAGAAGTGGGAAGGGGGAAAGAGGGTGATTGGGCCTCCGGCACTCCCACTCACCGAACGAAACACAACAGTAGGAATACTGGTATTTCACGTCGATATTCTGTGAGAGGGTAGTCCTTCCCCAGTCGAGCCGGCCCATTCATGCTGAAATCAGCGAGGCTCTACTACACCAACTTATCCTACTTATATTATAAATGTGAAAGTTTGTGAGGATGGATGGATGTTTGTTACGCTTTCACGCAAAAACTACTGAACCGATAGCGATGATACTTGATTTGTAGATAGCTGGAGATCTGGATTAATACACAGGCTATAGACTAGACATTGCCCGCGGCATCGCTTGCGTTAATGTAGACTTTGTAACAAACTTGCTGTCTCAAAAATCAGTACATTTAATAGAGTTCGAAAATCTCTTATACAACAGCTTTGTTGTCCGTCCGTCTGTCTGTTATACAACTTTCAACTCAAGAACCGTAAGAGCTAAAGACTCGCGGTCAACGCCATTCGACTCAGCATAGTCGATATACCCCCGAAATGATTATGAACTTTGACCTCAAGGTCACTTGGTATCACGTGACCTTTGCATATTACTTGAACCATTTTTTCGAACTCTAAGATTTACGGCAATTCATTGCCGATTCTCACTATTTATCCATAGATATTCCCACAGCATCAGAATTGAAGTTAATTAATGCGAATGAGTGTTAGATTGCTTGTTACACTTCTATGCCTTAACTACTTGATCGATCGTCATGAAATTTCGCAAACACGTTGTCACGAGTACAGAAAGGACATACGTTACCTTTTATCCAGAAAAAGTACTGTTCCCTATGTAATAATATTGTACAAATAGTTGTTCGGAGTCTGGATATTCTTTGTGTCCGTTTTTGGAATATTCGTAAAGTCTCCCGCGATACAGGCATTATTCCTAGTACGGGACTTGTCTTATAAAAGAATACCAGTTTATTAGAATCAATTCAATTCATGACGCGGCAGAAGCCCAATTGATTAGGCATTGGGCTTGTGATCGAGAGGTCGCGGGCTGGATACCCACCCATTGCACTGCCGACGTGAACCCTGGAGGCATTAACAAGAATACTCGTAATTTGAAACCCAAATTGCTAGTAATATTTTAAAGAAATAAAAAATGGCAGTATTACCTTGTCTATGATGAGTTGTAAAATATATATATATCTATATATATAGACTTTTCGAAATTATGTGCGTATTGATTGACAATTATCGCCTGCTCCGTGCCTCGGAGAGCACGTTAAGCCGTCGGTCCCGGCTGCCATGAACATCTATGGCAGTCGTTATTGGGAAAGTCAGTACCCTCTAATATCCTGACACTGGTCTAGCCTTAGGGTATCGTTAGCCTTCGGGTTGCGGAGGTCAGGTGGCAGCCGCTCCGTGTAAAAAGTGACATTAAACGAAAAATAAATTTTGCAATCTGTAGACATTTTGAGAAGTAGACATTTTACGACTGAGACCACAAAATTAAATGCAGTTTCCACAGCTGTACTACTGAAGGTCTTACTTAAAAATCTAAAGCACATTTCATTTTGATAACGCTGCCTTGAAGTCGACAAACATAGACTTGCAAATTCTACGCGTAGTAAGTCGTGAACAAAAGGGAATTTATATAAAGTGTGTGTATGTCTTGTTACAACATGAACAAATATTTTTGTGTCAAATATAACGCAACACTGCTAAAGTACAACACATTTACAATAAGATAAGATAAGTTATCTAACAAAGATATACGACTGCTTTCATATCCGCCTGCGATACGACTTTGTTGGAAGAATTCGGTAATCGTTACAGGATTATACTTTATATGTTACGATAAGTAACCTATACTCCATTTGGTTATGTACTTAACTAAAGGTCTTCTAAATCTTGATGTGACTTTTTACATAAACACATATTAAACAAATAAACTACTGCTTAAACTAACGGTTCAATTGATTTAGTAATCGTTATTATTGTATTTACATTGTTCTTTAGCAGCGTTTTATTTTTAAACTGAGTTTTTAGATAAAAAGTCACATCAAGATTGTTAACCTTTAGTTAAGTACCTAACCGAATGGAGTATAATTAATATTATAGATGCGATGTGAGTTTGTTTGTTACGCTTTCACGTCTTAAGACTGCGCCGAGCGAATTGTGCCAAAACAGGCAGCCACAGTTAAGTGAATAAAATCAACACTTTTTGTTTAATACAAATATAAAATATACATTTACCATAACAATGAATGTGTTTACAATTACTCCGTGTAATAAACTTAAAATAATTAATATTTTCACATACTTAATTACGTAAATTTGCAAAACGTAAGCTCGTGTTACGTGATTATTAGATTATAACAGTAGAAATCTATCCTATTTTACAGCTTAAACGAAACATAAATAGTTATATTACAATTTGTCCGTCCCAAATATTTAAGTTATTGGTTGACAATAAAGATACATATTTATCAAAAAAGCACTTCAAATCCTCCATACAATTTTACTATGGCGGCCGCGCGCCGATTTGAATATGCGCCGCACGAGCTCTGTCAGTAATTGTAAACACATTCATTGTTATGGTAAATGTATATTTTATATTTGTATTAAACAAAAACCGTTGATTTTATTCACATAACTGTGACCGTCTGTTTTGGCACATTTCGCTCGGCGCAGTCTTAAACCACTAACGCCATCCGTGCAATCATTAAAATCAGTTCAGTAGTTTCAAAGTTTATCAATTACAAACTAAAATCTTTACTCAGTAATCAATTTAAACCTTTAAAAGGAAATTTAAGGCAGAGATTCTAGGTAAACAGAAACTGTTACTTCAGTGGCTGAATGTCATGTTATGTTATGTCTTTGTAGCTTCTATTGTTGTGTTTCAAAATCTTTTTGTAATGATCTGCGCATGCGCATGCTTACCCGATTTGTATTTATCTCTACAAGAAGTAAAATCAATGTAATGATTTATCATATATAATGATGTATCCGCTATTATGCCGTTAGTTGCACCCTCTGTCAACAAATAGGTATTATCGGAAGACCAGCGTCGTCACACCTTTGAGGTGTTACGACTAATACTAAGGTATTACCTTTTTAACGACACCCTTATATGTCTTATCTTTCTTTTTGATTTATTTTATTTTGTACTAGTAGTTTTCCCGCGGTTTCACCCGCGTAAGTCCCGTTCCCGTGTGAATATCAGGTTTCACCCCTTTCGCCCCCTTCGAGGTGCAATTTCCAAAAATCCTCTCTTAGTGCTTCCCTACACTCTCCAAGAAATATACATGCCAAATTTCAGCTTCTTGCGTTCAATAGTTTCGGCTGTGCGTTGTCTGTCAGTCACTTAGTAACGGAAGAGTTTTATATTTATAGATTTGCATAAGTAAGTTGTTAAATAAACTTATTTCTTTATTTCTTACTTTTTCTAATATAACAACAAAGAATAAACGAATCGTCGACCTTTTAAGCCCTTCAGCTGTTATTTGACATTTAAACAAATAACGATAAAAACACAGGGTGCCTACAAGATCCAATAACTAAGGTTCTGCTGTCTGTCTGACCTTTAAAATATATTTAGCACCTTAAGGTGCTCCCTCACTTGGAGCATTCGTCTGTAATGTAACATTTTAGATTCGATTTTGATCATTACATTACGATACTGCCTCCCTGACTTGATGAGCATTCGCCTGTAATGTAACATTAAATATTACAGAATATTACACATTGTATCATCTAGTTGCGCACTGTAATTGTCAGTTCTCTTCTCTCACCAATGTAATGGTCGAATCTGTAACATTACAGGTCGCGCACTATAATGCTCTGTTCTCCTCTTTTAGTAATGTGATGCTCGACTCTGTAACATTACACTACAGGCGAATGCTCCAGATGAGGGAGCACCTTTATAGGTAGCTAGGTGAAATCAACACAGTAAATGTGTAAGTAGGTTTTTCCCGCGGCTTTGCTCGCGTTAATGTAATGTAATGTAACGTTTCAATTTCGATTTTGAGCATTACATTACAGTATTGCCTCCCTGACATGACGAACATTCGCCTGTAATGTATATTTCAGATTCGATTATGAGCATTACATTACAATACTGCCTCCCTGACTGACGAGCATTCGCCTGTAATGTAACATTAGATTCGATTTTGAGAATTTAGTTAATTCCACAATGTCAGACGAAGCGGTCGTTGTGCTGAGCGCGTCTTCTCTTTGTCCCAGGCCATTACGTAAATTCAATTTAGAAACAAAACAACAGTATACTTGCGTTTACTTCACTGCCATGTAAGCACATATGTGGGCCACTGATCAGTGATCACTGATCAGGACGTGCTGCGCGTCCGCCACATGCTCAATGTATCAAAATATTAGGTACACATTGTATCATCAAGCTGCGCACTATAATGCTCGGTTCTACTACCTCACTGATGTAATGCTTGACTCTGTAACGTTACATTACAGGCGAATGCTCCAAGTGAGGAAGCACATTTAATATTGAATTCGAACAGTATGTATGTATCTTATGTGGGAGCCAGTCAGTGCAGACCGGCGACACTTCAACCCAGTGGGATCTTTTGTGTCAACACTATCCCAATAACGACTGACATAGATGTTCATGGCAGCCGGGACCGACGGCTTAACGTGCTCTCCGAGGCACGGAGCACGCGATAATTGTCAATCAATACGCACATAATTTCGAAAAGTCATATAACTTCCGAAAGTTAGAGGTGCGCGTCCTGGGGTTGAACCCCAGACCCTCTGCATTGCAGTCTGTTGGTTTCCCCACTACGTTCGAACAGTATAGTAGCGACAGCCTCATAAGAGACCGTTTTGCCACGCAGTGGAGTCTCGAGCTCGAACCCAATGCGCATCTGTCTTTAAAGTTGTGAGCGTATTGAATAGTTAATGATCGCTCGCTTTAACGGTGAAGGCAAACATCACGAGGAAACCTACATGTCTGAGAGTTCTCCATAATGTTCTCCAAGATATGTAGAGTCTGCCAACCAGCACCGGGCCAGCGTGGTGGACTATTATATCGCCTCAATAAGAATAATCTATTGTTGAGACGAAATCAAGCCGACGTGCGTTAGTTTTTAAGAGTTGTATTAAGCCGGCATTCTTCGGAGGGCGCGAGATGACCTCCAGCCACCCTGAGGTTTGACCTGGGGGTGGTGAGCTGCGTGGGCCTGCTCGCCACCCGATCAGCACCAGGTCCGAGAAGCGGCGTGCGTGTTCCCACGTGCGCCTCTGTATCGTGTCTTTGTCCCTCCCAGGGGGACGGTGGAGGAAGTATTTCTGTGTAGTGGCCTGCCGTTTTACACGGCGGGCCGAAACCACGGCGGGGTCGCGATTGCATATGAAAGCGATTCGCGCGGCCTCGCCGTCTATGGTTATGTCGAGGAACACAGTGGTAGGTTTAGTCGGTATTACCGGGATATCAATTCCCTGGTGAGTCCGACATAACCTCTCCGTCGCCGGGTATGTCCAGGTATGCGTCAAAGCATAACCCCACGTAAAAAAAAACCGTCATTTTTTGTTTAAGCCATTAAACATAGATTCAATGTTTTTAAAACTGAATCTATGTTAAAATAAATTAGAAGAACGTAGTTACAAATCTAACCTAGCCTTAATTTACGCGAGTGAAGCCACGGGCGAAATCTAGTAATTAATAATGATAAGTAGTAGAACACAAATTTTTAAGAATAAATAAGTTTCGAGTAAAAAGAAATAATAAGTATTTTTCAATTACAGTTTAATAGTAGTAGTAATGTAATTTGTAATTTAAAGTAATTTTCAAAATTTTGTAATAAAGTGTCAAATAAACAGCGCGATTAAATCCGTATATAGCAGTTTAATTTCAATGAATACTATTCGCGTAAACAGAAGACAATATTATATATGCATTCCTTTCTAACACTCTTTCAGTGTCGTAAGTGGAAGCAGTACATATATATTTTGTTGCTATTTTAGTCATTATTCTGAGGTATTCACCAACACAACAAAAAACAGCAATTACCAACACAACAGCAAAAACTTTGTTCAAAAGACATCTGATAAATTACGATGTTTATAACCTTGAAGACGCGTCATATATTTAAAATTACCATATGATTGTCTTTTATTTTTATTTTTCCACATAATTAACAATAATAATAATAATATTCTATCACATACACACAACACCATCTAGCCCAAACTAAGCAGAGGTTGTACTATGGGTACTAGACAATGGATAAACATACATACATATATACTTCTTTTTTGTAAATACGTACATATACATAGAAACACCCAGACCATGACAAACATCCATGTTCATGCACACAAATGTTTGACTTGTGCGGGTATCGAACCCGCGACCTCAGGCGTAGCAGTCGGTTACACTAACCACTACGTCATCGAGAGCGTCAAAAAATTTTAAAAATTACCTTTCTGGTTGCCCTCGTAGTGTTTTAAGTGGCCGCCTCGCCACGTTGTGGGTTCGAATCCCACACGGGACAAAACTTTGTGTGAGCCACAAATGGTTGTGCCGAGTGTGGATGTTCTTTGTCTGTCGTTTGAATGTTTGTAAAGTCTCGCGATACAGGCACTGATCCTAGCGCGCTAGTAGTCTTTTTATTATGTTTTAGTAATTTTATTTACTACCTCGATGCGCAACTGAGGACGAGAATTTTGAGTCTCGCTGATTTCCGCATGAATGGGCCGGGCTCGACCGGGGAAGGACTACCCTCTCACAGAATATCGACGTGAAATACCAGTATTCCTAGTATTCCTGTTGTGTTTCGTTCGATGAGTGAGAGTTCCGGAGGCCCAATCACCCACACCTTTCCCCCATTCCCGCTCCTTCTCCTTCCCACTTCCTTTCCTAAAGGGTCGGCAACGAGCAAGTAATGCCTCTGGTGTTGCAGGCGTCCATAGACTACGGTGACCACTTACCATCAGGTGGGCTAGGTATGCTTGTTTGCCACATTAGTTGAATTAAAAAAAGATATATATTAATAATATCAGAATAAGTGACAGTTAATGTGACTGCTATGCATAAAGTTCGATTGCCGATTCGGTCAGTTTGATTGGGTTTGATTAATTGGATGCGCAACCTCGATCGAAGGTTTCAAAAAACTGAATAAGCTGTAGTGAATACGTCTACAGCGCATGAGGACTTGACTTCAATTCCCGGCTTGAGAAGAGATATTGGATTATCTTGTCAAGGAATTTTTAGAAGCAATACTATGTAACACGCTGCAGCTTATGTCCTTAAAACTCCAGTCACGGTCCTTTTCCTTAACGTTGCGTTGTTTCAACAAAACGAGGTCATGCTATTGCATCGCTGAATAAATACTATGTTCAATTGAACGTAACGATTTCAGTAAGTACCGCTATTACAATGTTTCATCCTTTAACGCTGTTTATTTAAGTAAGTACTAGATTTAGCCCGCTTGAATACTTCTATACCTGACGTGTCTTTGTTCTGGATGAAAGGTACCGTCTAACCGTTTCGGTTCCCCTGACTACGTGTATGCGAAATTCCATGATGATCGGTCGAGTAGTTAGGCGCGAAAGCGTAACAAACTTACATTTGTATTTATCTATATATATAAAACTCTTCCGTTACTGAGTGACTGACAGACAACGCACAGCCGAAACTACTGAACGCAAGAAGCTGAAATTTGGCATGTATGTTCCTTGGAGAGTGTAAGGGAGCACTACAAGAGGATTTTTGAAAATTCCACCCTTAAGGGGGTGAAAGGGGTGAAACCCGATATTCACACGGAAACGGGACTTACGCGAGTGAAACCGCGGGAAAAGTACTAGTAACATTATATAAACTGTTCCACTGCTGGGCACGGGCCTCTTCTCAGTGTGAGAATGGTTAGGCCATAGTCCACCACGCTGGCCTAGTGCGGGTTGGCAGACATCACATATATTCGAGAACATTATGGAGAACTCTCAGACATGCAGGTATCCTCACGATGTTTTCCTTCGCCGTTAAAGCGAGGGATAATTAACTATTTAATACGCATATAACTTCGAAAAGACAGAGATGCGCGCCTTGGGATTGAACTCGAGACGTCTGCGTGGCAGTCAGCGGTTTTCCACTAGGCTATCGCTGCTAGCTAATTTATAATATTAATTAGGATTAATTTAATATCCATAAGATAAGATAAACAATTGTTTAAGTAAATATTTGCTTGAAATTATTTAATTATCGTTTCCGTGTTTATTACGATTAAGGAACGAGGAAGACTATTACCGGTTTAGAAACATACATACACTATAATACATATATCCTAGCAGTATCACTACATATTATAAAACAAAGTACCCCGCCGCGTCTGTCTGTCTGTTCGCGATAAGCTCAAAAACTACTGAACGGATTTTCATGCGGTATTCACCAATAGATTCATTCTCGAGGAAGGTTTAAGTGTATAACTTGTTAAGGTTTTGTATTATCCATACGAAGCCGGGGCAGATCGCTAGTTATTGAACACCTAGACTCACAATAACCGTCGGTAGGTCACACATTATTTTTGGACTTCCAGTGACGCAGTTACCAACGTAACCGCTGTGCTATCGAAGCCATATTTTCCTGTTTACTCGTAAGAAGTTATTTGGTATAAACCCGATGGGAAAATATATATTAATATATTTTGTTCCTTACGTTAAATTGCCTTATTAGTTATTATTGTTAACGTCATTAGGGAAATACAATGGCGGACTCCCATAGATGCCTAAAATCCAGGTATGCTTTATTTAAAATTTTCGATATATAATACTAATTGATTCTATAAATGTGTACATGAGTTTGTTTGTTTGATACATTTTCACGTCTTAACTACTGTTGGCTGCACGAATGGCGTAGTGATTTAAATGGCCGCCTCGCCATAGCTGTCGCGTCGAGTGTTGTGGGTTCGATCCCTACACAGACCTAAAATTTGCATGGTCCACAAATGGTTCTTTGTGTTTGTTGTTTGAATGTTTGTAAAGTCTCCCGCAATACAGGAAGTATTCCTAGTGCGGGCATTGTCTTTTTTGAAAGAATACAATGGCGGTGATTAAATATCTCAAAATATTTGATTCGCCTGTTACTATTTTTATTCAATGTATTATTTATGTTCAAATATAATCTTAACGTGTACGATGAAGGACTTTTCATTAATATTCTAAGTGACTCTACTTCAAATGCGGTGTTAGACCTATTTGAGATATAATTATGTACGACTTCCTTTGTTGCCTATTATTACATAGTAAGTTAGTATCTTAGAGCAGCGATAGCTCAGTGGGGAGACCAACAGACTACAATGCAGAGGGTCTCGGGTTCGAACCCACGTCGCGCACCTCTGACTTTCGGAAGTTATATGACTTTTCGAAATTATGTGCGTATTCATTGACAATTATCGCCTGCTCCGTGCCTCGGAGAGCACGTTAAGCCGTCTGTCCCGGCTGCCATGAACATCTATGGCAGTCGTTATTGGGAGAGTGTCACCACAAAAGATCCCACTGGGTAGAAGTGTCGCCGGTCTGCACTGACTGGCCCCCACATAAGATACATACATACACACATCTTAGAATAAGCCACGATGGGGCTAACATATTACACTGTAATAAAAGACTAAATAAATAAAGATTAAAAAAAAACCAAATAAAAAATTCATTTCATTGCTTCTGTTACTTTATAAGATTGTTTATAATTTTGTAAATATGTCATAATATTGTGTTCCTATTTTTACTTATAAGTTAATTTTGATATTATATTATTTATAATTAAAATTAATGCCACGGCATTACTTTTGACTATATTAGACTAGATGTGTCCGCGGTTTCACCCGCGTTTATGATTACTGCGCCGCTCCCGTGGGCTGTAGCATGATGTTATATAGCCTATAACCTTCCTCGATAAATGAGCTATCCAACATTAAAAGAATTTTTCAATTCGGACTGGTAGTTCCTGAGATTAGCGCGTTCAAACAAACAAACAAACTCTTCAGCTTAATAATATTAGTATAGATTTTACCCGCGGTTATGTAAGTAACAGTACCTCAATTTTTCTGGATGGAAGGTAGTCCATGTCCTATTCTGTACCCCTGACAACATATATGCGAAATTTCATGATAATCGGTCCAATAGTTAAGGCGTGAAAGCGTAACAAACAAACAAACACACATTTGCATTTATAATATTACTAGCTACAGCTCGCGGCTTCGCTCGCGTAAAATATAGCCTATGTTACTCGGTGATAATAAAGCTTCCTAAGGATGACATAATTTTTAAAATCGGTTGATTAGTTTTTGAGTTGAAATTTTTAAAAAGTAATATTTTCTCTTTATAATATTATTATTGTATAGATTTTTATTACTATACAGATAAATACGATTAAATAAATAAAAAAATACTTAAAATTAATTATATTACCTACACTTATTTTTAATATATATTTTTGTACAATATATTTATTTAAGTAGGTACATATTTATATTTATTTCTGTTATATATAATATTTTAGTTAAATATTATTATTAGTTTAATTGTATGTATATAATAATTATTGACATAAGGAAATAAAGAATACGTATCAAAGTCCAAAAGCGGAGAGTATTTGATATCAGTCGATTGACATTCACAATATGACCTTCTGCGTATCTATCGAGTATTGTTTGGCGAAACGGTCTGCGTGTGCGCCAGAGACGACATTACGTATCGTATCACTAGCTTTTCACCGCGGCTCTGCCTACATGGCATGTTATTAAACATATTTGTCGGCCTCGATGGTGTAGTGGTTAGTGTAACCGACTGCCACGCCTGAGGTCGCGGGTTCGATTCCCGCACAAGTCAAACATTTGTGTGCATGAATATGGATGTTTGTTTTGGTCTGGGTGTTTCTATGTATAATATGTAAGTATTTACAAAAAAAAAAGTATAAATGTATGTTTATCCATTGTCTAGTACCCATAGTACAAGCTCTGCTTAGTTTGGGCTAGATGGTGTTGTGTGTATGTGGTAGAATATTATTATTATTATATAATTGTATCCTATTGTTATATTTTCACGCTAGTTATGATGCCTGTGTGAAACTTTACAAACATTCAAACGACACAAAAAATGCGAGAAGAACGATTCGGTACAATCCTAACTAACTAATATTATAAATGCGAATGTCAGTTTGTTTGTTACGCTTTCACGGCCGGCTCGTATACGATCCGCTACATTGTGTACCTCTGTTTACCAGCGGCTCGGATACTATACGAGCCACCGTGCCACGCCAATTTAAACCTTATTTTACTAACCTTAAAGGTTATAACTGATTGTTTTCGGGCTACGAATGAATGTTATTGGGTAACCGTTTACCCAAATTGTAAAAAAATACGTAAATATAAACATGCGATACGTTAACTAGTCGACCGATCATCATACGCTCAACGATCTCCTTTTTGACAACACTCGGTGTGATATGTTTGCTGATGAATGGAAGAAGATATTGTCAGTGTGTAAGAAATATTGCAAAAAGTCAATATGATAGTTTTTTTTTATGCGACTAAGATGTCAAACAAGCATACGGCCCACCTGATGGCAAGTGGTCACCGTAGCCTTTGAACGCCTGCAACACCAGAGGCATCACTTGCGCGTTGCCGACCCTTTAGGAAAGGAAGTGGGAAGGAGGAGGGGGAAGAGGGTGACTGGGCCTCCGGCACTCTCACTAAACATATCACTAGTATTCTTGGCCCTCCAGCTAAGCTAGAACGCTTGTATTAGAAGTGGGTTCACGTCAGTAGTGCGTGGGATTCGAACCTGCGAACTCTCGATCGCAAGTCCAATGGGCTACCGCCGCTTCCAAAACAGATACTACACTAAACCACTGTCTATGTCTCTTGTGAAGTCCAGACAATGTTTGTGGTAAATGAGCAGAATGTATGTTTGAGTCTGCATGCGGTCTTTTGAAGAAAAGATGTTCTTTTTCTCTCTTAGCCTTTATTATTCCCAAGTCACTTGGGGTCGGCTTTTCTGGTCTAACCGGATTTGACTGGATATCAGTTTTTACACGGAGCGGCTGCCACCTGACCTCCGCAACCCGAAGGCTAACGATACCCTAAGGCTAGACCAGTGTCATGGTCAGTCATATAACTTCCGAAAGTCAGAGGTGCGCGACGTGGGTTCGAAACCGAGACCCTTTGCATTGCAGTCTGTTGGTCTCTCCACTGAGCTATCGCTGCATTTGAAGAAAAGTTATTATTGAAATTAAATATACTATACGAATTTTGTCGCGTTTTTAATTTTAAAACAGTTTTATTACATAATTTTGAAACTCCTAAACTACTATTTTCGAACTTTACAACTATATAAGCTATTTAATTTAACTAAAACTATTTATATTTAAGTTTACACTTTGACCCGACGTTTCCGTTGCTTTACAGTAGCCATGTTCACGGAGTGACTGACTTCAAAATTATGTAATCTTTCTTTCTTTTTGTGTGGTTAGTGGCCAACCTGTTGTCAAGAGTTGTTCAAGCCGCCCGTAAGCCTCTGACATGGCTTAACGACTGCTGTCAATTTGGCAACAACTGGGACCAACTTTTTAGGTGCCCTCCGAAGCACGGAGACGCTCAGATGAAATACCACTAAGCGGTCACCCATCTATAGACTGACAGTTCTGAGTCCATACTTTGCCACTTGGCCAACACGAAAATCGAATCCGACACCTCATAAACAGTACACGTCAACTGTGCTATTAAACCAGTCCTAAAAAAAAATCTGATTAATATTATTTTATTTACGATCAGGTCACCCATCCATAAAATAACCTTGTGCAGTTCGTTCACCGTTAAGATAATACGTACTGCGCAGAAACGTATCCTTATTCAGTACTACAGACCTGATAACCTGATTTCTTTAAAAGCAATAATTAAATTACGAAGCAAGTGAAAAAAATCACGTTATCACGACTTGAACTGTGAAATGATTAGTTAAATGGACTGATGGCGCAGTGGTTAGACTGGTCACTTCGCCAACTACTACAACACGCCAAATTCTGGGTACGAATCCGTGACAAATAAATCTTCTTCTTTCTTTTCGTGTGGTTAGTGCCCAACCTGTAGTCAACAGTTGTTCAAGCCGCCCGTAGGCCTCTGACATGGCTTAACGACTGCTGTCAATTTGGCAGCCACCGGGATCGACTTTTTACGTGCCCTCCGCAGCACGGAGACGCTCAGATGAAATACCACTAAGCGGTCACCCATCTATAGACTGACCGCACCCAACATTGCTTAACCTCGCTAATCGTTTACCGATCAGTGAGTGCAACTGGCTATGAGCGCCTCAAATAAATATGAGATCCTGAAGTCATTATTTTTTTAAGTCTATATGTAGTATCGCCCTAGTTCATAATTATCAATATTTATTCAATAAAAAAATTTTCATTCTAGCTGTGCCCGCGGTTTCACCTGCGTTTATGGTCACTACGCCGCCCTCGTGGCCTCGCTTCCTCAAAAATAGGCTATCAAACACAAAAAGAATTTTCAATTAGAAGCAGTTGTTCTTGAGATTAGTGCGTTCAACCAACCAAACAAACTCTTCAGCTTTATAATATTAGTACCTATAGATAAAATACGATTTTACATGACATGTCCCGCGGTTTATCGCGTATTTTTGTTCATACAAACCTTATCCTAACAATTTAAAACACAACAAAAAAACAACAGCCGAATCGGTCGAGCCGTTCTTAAGTGATGCTCCGTCATACATATACATGGCAATTGATTTTTATTTATATAGATATTCGGTTCAGTCACAGCATACATGTATATCATTCATCGTATAATCTATAATATCCTTACTAATATTATGAATGCGAATGTGAGTTTGTTTGTTACGTTTTCACGCCTTAACTACTCGACCGATCATCATGAAATTACGCTAACACGTTGTCAGGAGTACAGGACATACACATTATTTTATACAGAAAGGAAGTCTCTAGCGAGTGAAGCCGCGGGTAGATACTAGTCACTATCACTACATATTATAAAACAAAGTCGCTCGCCGAGTCTGTCAGTCTGTTCGCGATAAACTCAAAAACTACTGAACGGTCTTTCATGCGGTTTTCACTAATAGATTCATGACGAAGCTTTATGTGTATTATTTGTTAAGGTTTTGTAATGTATGTGTTTTCGAGTTGATAAGGCGTAACAAACACATTCGCAATTATAATATTAGTTAGGATATATTATTTCTTATATATATTAATAGACCGACTTCTTCTCCCTAGCCTTTATTATTCCCAAGTCACTTGGGGTCGGCTTTTCTGGTCTAACCAGATTTGACTAGATATCAGTTTTTACACGGAGCGGCTGCCACCTGACCTCCGAAACCCGAAGGCTAACGATACCCTAAGGCTAGACCAGTGTCAGGATATTAGAGGGTACTGACTTGCCCAATAACGACTGCCATAGATGTTCATGGCAGCCGGGACCGACGGCTTAACGTGCTCTCCGAGGCACGGAGCAAGCGATAATTGTCAATCAATACGCACATAATTTCGAAAAGTCATATAACTCCCGAAAGTCAGAGGTGCGCGACGTGGGTTCGAGCCCGAGACCCACTGCATTGCAGTCTGTTGGTCTCCCCACTGAGCTATCGCTGCTTACTAATAGACCGACTGTTTATACAATTTTATTTTTACGCAAGCGTATATTTGCAGAAACGCTTAATATCAATGAAGAATTCTGTTATGACTAATACAGTAATTTTGCATGACCCAGGTATTCATAAATACTTTTAGGCAATAATATCCTATTAAATATAGACTGACTTTTCGAATTGATAACGTTTGTGGTAATGCTCACAATTAATTAAAAAGTCCTGCCTTCGATACCCGGGTCAGGCAAAATTACTATTCAGTACATCTCGAACTAACTCCAATGACCCAGGTAGTCATGCAAAATTACTGTTGGGCAATAAATAAAATATAATCATATTAAATGTAGACTAGCTGGTTACGTTTGCGGCAATACCCACTATCAATCAAAAAGTCCGGCCTTCAATACCCGGGTCAGACAAAATTACTATTTAGTACATCTTGAACTAAGATCAATAGACAGCAATAAGCTCGCTACCAAAGTAGCAGAGAACAAGACATAAGTATTTTAATAAATGTCTTAAATTATAATAATATCAGCCCTGTGTCAAACTGTCTCACTGCTGCGCACGGGCCTCTTGCTCAGTATGAGAAGGGTTAGGCCATAGTCGACCAAGCTGGCCCGGTTCGGGTTAGTGGACTCCACATATCTTCAAGAACATTATGGAGAACTCTCAGACATGCAGGTTTCCTCACGATGTTTTCCTTCACCGTAAAAGAAAGCGATAATTAACTATTTAATACGCACATAACTTCGAAAAGTTAGGTGCGCCTTGGGATCGAACTCGAGACCTCTGCGGGGCAGTACAACGGTCTACCACTACCTAACGTTCTTAATATTTAATTAATATTACGTCAAAACAATGTAAACTTCACTTACTTGATGAATAGTAATTATATCGGCTTGTTCCGTCATTATAATATCTAAACACTAGTATCACAGGTTGAATAAATAAATTAAATAATTTAAATTTTAACAACAACTATATCACAGCATTATCACACTATTCATCGTCAATTTCCAAATCCCACAGATTTGCCAAACCGCACAATAGTCCGCGCAACACTGAATCGACGATTTTATTTAAAAATATACAATAATAAAATAATATCCACCAGAATTCAATAACAATACGCAAGTCCGCGGTCATTAGCACGACACGTCTGACTGGCGCGACGGTCGTGAACCGAATGTGAAATTGAACGTTCGATATTCGAAATCTGTGCGCGGGCGCCGATAACGTAAGCGGTTATCGTGCGATGTAACAGAATGCGAGGGAACGAGAATGTATAATGTGTTACGGTATACAGGGTAAAGTTGACAATTATATTACTGATACAATCGCCGTGTTAATATTTATTGTGCAAATGTACTGCATAATTAGTTCCTTGTACTTTACAAGGTACTAATTAAACGTTACTAGCGATCCGCCCTGACTTCGCACGGCTAGTACAAAACCTTAACAAATTATATACCAAAACCTTTCTCATGAATCACTATGTCTATAAGTGAAAAGCGCATGAAAATCCGTTCAGTAGTTTTTAAGTAAATCGCGGACAGACAGACACGCGGCGGGGGACTTAGTTTTATAATATGTAGTGATAGTGATACATAGTAGTCTGTATCCCCAAAGGGGTAGGCAGATCTGTAGGTATAACACTAACATTATGCTAGCTATGTTTGAGGTCCCACTAAATAAGGAAGTCTGACCTCTGGTAAGTAAATAAAATCAAGATTACATAAATATTAGTATTTTATAGGTACTTCCCCTGTCTGCTTGGAGTGTCGCGGGGGACTTTACAAACATTTATTCAACGGACACACAGAACAAACAGACTCGGAACAACTACTTGTGGATCACACAAAGTTATGTCCCGTGTGGGATTCGAACTCACAACACCCGGCGCAATAGTAGTGGTGAGATGAATACCTAAACCATTGCGCCATTGTTTCATGTCCCACATAGATATTAATATTATGAGTTTTCGAAGTTATGTGCGCATTAATAAATTAATTATCGCTCGCTTTAACGGTGAAGGAAAACATCGTGAGGAAACCTGCATGTCTGATAGTTCCCCATAATCTTCTCGAAGATATGTGAAGTCTGGCAACCTGAGGCACAAGTGTATCAAGATACGATTATTGAGAAGGTGGTTAAGCCTCTTAACAACACCATGTTCCATAACCAAGAATGGTCCTACCAGCAAGACTTAGCACCGGGTCATAAAGCTCGATCCACCCAAACGTGGTTAGAAACGAACGTTTCGGACTTCATCAGAGCTAAATACTGGACGTCATCTTGTCCCGATTTTAATCCGCTGGATTAACCGCCCAGTGCGCTGGGCCAGCGTGGTCCATTATGGCCTACCCTTCACACAGAGAAGAGGCCCGTGCCCAGCAGTGGGACAGTTTAACACAGGGCTGATATTATTATATTTATACTAGCTGCCCGGACAGACTTCATTCTGCCAAAAGTAATTTTTCTTTTTTTTATGTTTTCTTTATCACTTAGGGGTATGAAAAATAGATAGTAGCCGATTCTCAGACCTACTAAATATGCATATAAAATTTCATAAAAATCGGTCAAGCCGTTTCGGAGGAGTATGGCAACTAACATTGTGACACGAGAATTTTATATATAAGATAAGATTATACATTCGTATAAACGTAAGACATGTGCCTACATGTTTACCTGACAGGTTAAAGTTACCTATTACTCGGCAAAACCAAAATTTTTGCCAAATAATGTCTTCAGATTTTTTTGCAAAATGGCCGTAAACATAAAATGCTGACGCGTATAATTATGTGCATTCGTATTTAAATTTTATTTGTAAAGTTCGTTTTTAACAATGACCTTGTATTTTATAGGGTCATTGTTATTTAAAGGTATTATTTTATTGTCATAATATAATATAGTAATAAATTCTTATTTCAGAAATGTCGGTTTACATATTTTTTTAAAGAGAACATACACAAATTAATCTTCTCTTTTAGCCTTTATTATTCCCAAGTCACTTGGAGTCGGCTTTTCTGGTCTAACCGGATTTGACTGGATATCAGTTTCTACACGGAGCGGCTGCCACCTGACCTCCGCAACCCGAAGGCTAACGATACCCTAAGGCTAGACCAGTGTCAGAATATTAGAGGGTACTGACTTTCCCAATAACGACTGCCATAGATGTTCATGGCAGCCGGGACCGACGGCTTAACGTGCTCTCCGAGGCACGGAGCAGGCGATAATTGTCAATCAATACGCACATAATTTCGAAAAGTCATATATCTTCCGAAAGACAGAGGTGCGCGACGTGGGTTCGAACCCAAACCCTCTGCATTGCAGTCTGTTGGTCTCGCCACTGAGCTATTGCTGCTACATACACAAATTAATATTAATCACAAATACATCAAATTTAAATTTAAATTTAATTGTTATTTAAATTACTCTTAACTAGCGACCCGCCCCGGCTTCGCACGGGTAGTACAAAACCTTAACAAATTATACACCTAAGCCTTCTTCATGAATCACGTTGTCTATTGGTGAAAACCGTATGAAAATCCGTTAGTAGTTTCTGAGTTTATCGCGAAGAGGCAAACCGACAGATGCGGCGGGGAACTTTGTTTTATAATATTTAGTTATACATACATACATAGATTCACGCCTGTTTCCCAGAGGGGTAGGCAGAGACTACGGATTTCCATTTGCTACGATCCTGACACACTTCTCTGGCTTCATTCACTTTCATCACATTCCTCATACACGCCCGTCGGTTCAAGGTGCTCTTAACCTGGCCTTTGTCCAGAACGCCTCCGATCTGATCAAGAAACGTTCGCCTAGGTCTTCCTCTTGCGACTGTTCCATTCACACTAGCCTTATAAACTTTCTTAGTCAGTCTTTTCTCGTCCATTCTTTTTACATGCCCAAACCAGCTTAACATACCCTTTTCTATTCTTGTCACTATATCCACTTTCATGCCGCGTTCGTTGTGTTGTGTGTTGAAATACCAGTGCGAATATAAATAATAGTGACCAAGTGAGGGTAGTTGCCGAAACCAGCACTTCACGAAGGCGCCGCTGAGCTCACATCAGTCAACCCGTGACCACGATCGAAGCAAGTCGGTCGAAACGTCGGGCAATCAATAGGTATTTATTACCTTTTAAATACTTTATCGCGAGTAAGACCCGTTATCTAGCATTATATTATTACCCATTATTCTTTGCCCCGGAATCGCACGCGCTACCTCACTATCGCACGCAAAAATAACTGCAAACCGCTGGGACAATCAATATAATTTTGTTACGCCCAGTGACATCTCTCGGCATTGTGGGCAAGACTCGGCAGTTCCGTCTAATAATTTATTACACCGCCATCTATTGACATCTTACGGAACTACGTAGTAGGTATGCGTACGAGAATCGTTAAGATAACGCTGGTACTTTCTCGAAACATCGTACTGTTTACATACCGGGTATGGCGTTGCTAGAAAGCTCTAGAAACGCTTTACCCGCGTATAAATAGGGCGCACGCGCACCGTCGAGTCAGTTTACAATCGTAAGCGGTCAAGTGTTCATCGAAGCGAACGGAAGCGAAAATACTACGGAGTTTGAAGCAGTACAGTGAAAAAGTGTGGTACAGTGTTTGTTGTGTTTTAAATTTAATTGTGTGTTTGAACAAAACGTGTTTTAGTCGGTAATATTGTTTATATTCTTATCCGTCGAACCCAGCACGTAACAATATCCACAAAAACAATTTAATACACAATATCAATATAAATAACAAAGGGATTAGTCGCACATCCACCCTGCGCGTGACGTAAGTAAAAGGTCGCTGGTTCAGTCCCGTGTGACGTCAGCGATGCCCCGATATACTTGTTTTGAATGTTATACATATGATAAATATGAGTGAATTGTAACTTATCTTAGATCTTTAAGTTGTTATTTTTAAAGTCACCCACGTCACTATATCTTAAAAGTAAGTAGGCACAGGTGTATTTTACTTAAATATTTAATAAACAAAATTTTAACAGAATAGAAATCCGACTTCTAACACCAATATTCTAAAACATATTATGCAGCTAAAAAGTTTAAAATAATTGCGTATTCTTGTGAATAATTAAATTATTGTTATTAATGGAGTCGGTGTCAGCCAATGTAGGTTTGTAACTACTTAAACATGAGATGTCTTACTATAATCATAACATAACATTTGACCTGGGGGTGGTGAGCTGCGTGGGCCTGCTCGCCACCCGATCAGCACCAGGTCCGAGAAGCGGCGTGCGTGTTCCCACGTGCGCCTCTGTATTGTGTCTTTGTCCCTCCCAGGGGGACGGTGGAGAAAGTATTTCTGTGTAGTGGCCTACCGTTTTACACGGCTGGGTCGCGATTGCATGTGAAAGCGATTCGCGCGGCCTCGCCGTCTATGGTTATGTCGAGGAACACCGTGGTAGGTTTAATCGGTATTACCGGGGTATCAATTCCCTGGTGAGCCCGACATAACCTCTCCGTCGCCCCGCGGAGAGGTATGGGTCAAAGCATACCCCACGTAAAAAAAAACATAACATTGGCAATTGGCATACACAATTACACACATAGACGCAGCACACGGCGCGGGCGGCTGACACCGACTCCAAAAATAACAATAATTTAATCTTTTAACTTTTTAGTTTATTTTTGGTTTAGAATACCCTTTTTTAAATCGGTTTTCTATTTTGTTTATTAAATATTCAAGTAGAATATACAAAAAATACAATCGAATTGAGAATCTTCTCCTTTATTTAAGTCGGTTAAAAAAAAGACAACTCCCGCACGGAATAATTTGTGTTGCGGGGAACTTTACAAAATTTCAAACAACGGACACAAAGAACACCCAGACTCGGAACAACTATTTATACATCACAAATTTTTGTCCCGTGTAGGAATCGAACCGACAACACTCGGCGACAGTGGCGAGACGACCACTTAAACCACTACGCCATCCGTGCAGTAAATTTAACGTAGCGACATTTTAGATACAAGATTTCATTTTCAAAATAATCAAATAATAATTTTCTATACCTATCAATAACTTGATCCATTTAAATTAGTCACAAGCTCCTTAAGACTGCGCCGAGCGTAAGACAGATAATGACAGAGCTCGTGCGGCGCATATTCAATAGGCGCGCAGCCGCCATAGTCAAATTGTATGGAGAGTTTGAAGTGCTTTTTTGATAAATATGTATCTTTATTGTCAACCAATAACTTAAATATATGGGACGGACAAATTGTAATATAACTATTTATGTTTCGTTTAAGCTGTAAAATAAGATAGATTTCTACTGTTATAATCTAAAAATCACGTAACACGAGCTTACGTTTTTGCATTTTCGTGCTTTACGTAATTTAGTAGGCGAAAATATTAATTATTTTAAGATTTTTACACGGAGTAATTGTAAACACATTCATTGTTATGGTAAATGTATATGTTATATTTGTATTAAACAAAAAGTGTTGATTTTATTCACTTAACTGTGACCGCCTGTTTTGGCACATTTCGCTCGGCGCAGTCTTAACAAAACTTAGTATAACCACGCCTTAATGTTGTTATTCTAATATTATAAAGCTGAAGAATTTGTTTGTTTGAACGCGCTAATCTCAGGAACTACAGGTCCGAATTGAAAAATTCTTTTAGCGTTGGATAGCTCATTTATCAAGGAACGCTATAGGCTATATAACATCACGCTACGACCCACGGGAGCGGCGCAGTAATCATAAACGCGGGTGAAACCGCGGGCACATCTAGTTATACATAAAAAGGAAAAGCTAGAATTCGAATTGGCCATTCTAAAAATAATCATGTAATAGTTAGTCTGAGCAGCGATAGCTCAGTGGGGAGACCAACAGACTGCATCGCAGAGGGTCTCGGGTTCGAACCCACGTCGCGCACCTCTGACTTTCGCAAGTTATATGACTTCTAGAAATTACGTGCGTATTGATTGACAATTATCGCCTGCTCCGTGTCTCGGAGAGCACGTTAAGTCTTCGGTCTCGGCTGCCATGAACATCTATGGCAGTCGTTATTGGGAGAGTGTCGACACAAAAGATCCCACTGGGTCGAAGTGTCGCCGGTCTGCACTGACTGGCCCCCACATATGATACATAGTCTGAGAACTAAACGTTAACGATTTTTTTATATAAAGCAGCTTTAAAAACCTTCTAATACTACTATGAAGTAGTAAAAAGAGTTTAAATACAACTAACGACCCGCCCCGGCTTCGCACGGCCAGTACAAGACCTTAACAAATTATACACCTAAACCTTCTTCATTAATCACTCTGTCTATTGGTGAAAACCGCATGAAAATCCGTTTAGTAGTTTTTGAGTTAATCGCGAACAGACACACAGACGCGGCGGAGGACTTTGTTTTATAATATGTAGTGAAGCTTTGTAGTTCTTGTGTCAAAACAGTATAGGCTGCGCGGATGGCGTAGCGGTTTGAGTGGTCGTCTCGCCACTGACATTGCGCCGAGTGTTGTGGGTTCGAATCTCACGCGGGACAAAAAATTATGTGATGAAATAAATGTTCCGAGTTGGATGTTCTTTGTGTCTGTTGTTTAAACGTTTGTAAAGTCCTCCGCGACACAGTAAAACATTCGAAGCGAGGGACTTGGCTTAAAAAATAAACTATGTGTCTTAACTGTTTACACAAATATTCGCAACAAAACATCGCTATACTCATTCAATGACGACATATTCTATTATTACTACATACACAGTGATATATTATTTAACAGACGGAACGTTTTCCAAGCTTTACCCAAGAACATTGTCACGGTCAATATTGACACCTAAGCGACCGGTTCGTGTTTGAACGGACCTCGTGAACAATGAGCAATACCTAACTTTGACTTCAAAGACGTATGTGACATGTAAACTCAGGGTACGTGCGATTATAGTTTCGCCACGAAGACCTCAGCTTATAAGACTTAAGTTTAAACGAATGTTATACACCCATAATACACACGTATACCAAGGTACGAAAGTGAATGAATTATTGCGCAGGCATACATGAGCATTAATTAAGCATGCAAAAACTGTCAGAATTACATGCCTGATAAACATCACCAGCGTATAGATATTTTATTTTATTAAGGAAAACAAACAGTAGTATATTATGTATTAACAATCGATGCTTAAAAATACATTTATAACTAAAAAATACACTACCCATAACGTTATCCACAGATTACATAAAAGACTTGCTTACTGTAAGGATCAAACAGAATTTAATTTTAGACTATCTACTACATATCAATACAAAAAGAGAAAATGTACATAAAGTTATGTTGCCAGAGTCAATAAATAAAATCTAATGCTGTTTTTGGAGTACCTTGAAAACATCATTTCTGAATGTGTGCTTATTCAAGAACAATATATCTATTGTGCTAAACCGCTTATTATAATCGTCAACCATACGATGTAGCGGTGAGCGTAAACCAGAGTTGGTTCGACATCGAGAGGCGACGAACAGATAAATTGAGATATAAACAAATCTCAGTTCAAGCAGTATATATATAGTAGTTCTATCTAGTGTAAATATCGGACTATTCAACTGACAATCTTCTCCCTAGCCTTTATTATTCCCAAGTCACTTGGGGTCGGCTTTTCTAGTCTAACTGGATTTGACTGGATATCAGTTTTTACACGGAGCGGCTGCCACCTGACCTCCGCAAGCCGAAGGCTAACGATACTAGACTAGATGTAGTATAAATAATACTCCAGCGAAGGAACATATAAATGATAAAAGCATAGATTGTGATACAATGACAACACCACTATCTGCATTAAATAATACTAACAATAAAACCATACGAGAAGAAATAAGGGAAAATATATATGGCAAAGTCGCTGCAAAGTCCATCGACAAAGACTTAGACATAAATAAACTGGATGAGAAAGTACTATATGACGAAAATTAACGTCTCAAAGGTCTAAAAAAAACAAACTTTGTGTCATTACAAATAGGGGCAACAATAGAGGGAAACTACGAGTTATTCAGGATACCTTTGCTGACCGATTTCATTGCTGTCAGTCACTACATCGAGCCGGACGTTAGTATAAAGCGAATTTTAACTAGCATTGACATCAAACTGAAAGGTTTCGATATGAATGATTATTGTTTGGTAGTGATAGGAGAAAATGACTTCAGAAATATAGGCACAGATATGGTGAAATATATCAAGGCATGCTTAGAACATATAACCCATACAAATATTATCTTATGTCTTCCCACGTACCTACGAGGGATACCTATATATAACTATAAAATTGAAACATTTAATAATTTAATATTGTCTTCTATTTACGCGAATATTATTCATTGAAATTAAACTGCTATATACGGATTTTATCGCGTTGTTTATTTGGCACTGCCAGGCTACAGGACAACTGCCAACTTAGTCTCCCCGTGACCATGGCTGCTGAAAAGCAACCGAAACGTCGGGGAAAGTGTAAAAATAAATTAAATCTAAATAGTTTAATAATAATTTAATTAGCTTAAAAATTAGTAAAGTTTAATAGTAGTAGTAGAGTAACAATTTTCAAAATTTTGTAATAAAGTGTCAAATAAACAACGCGATAAAATCCGTATATAGCAGTTTAATTTCAATTTAATAATTTATTATTCCTGGACGTACAAACGCACAAGTATTTGTATATATTTGACAGCAATCTTGATCTAACTATTGATATGTTTTCCTATCACACGGGTAAACTTAACCTCCAAGGCATGAAAAACATATACGAAAACATTATGAAACGGATACTTGTCGACTTGATTTTTTTCAGTCATCAAGATACTTTAACACCTAACACAAAATTAAACTAAACCATATTGAAGCACACAGTACACACTTCGAGGCAACAAGCAGTTCAGTGTCAGACTTTTTCGTTTATAACAATATCTATATCCTCCACCAGAACATTGTCGGACTTTTGGGTAAAGCCGACGCTTTGACTGTACACTTAAATGACTTCCAGTCCAATGGGCGCATTGTCGATTTTGTCTGCATTACAGAGCACTTTATGACATCTGAATGTGAAAGTATGTTAAATATTTCTAATTATTGTCCAGCCACAAGTTATTCTAGAAATAATAAAAGAGGAGGCGCGTGCATTTTAATAAAAGTCGGCCATAAATATAAAACTTGGAGCGTTGCTAATCTGCCTGTAAGTAATGTTATTGAATGTTGCGCTATCGAACTTGTCCAACACCGTGTCGTCATAATATGTGTATACAGAGTACCAAAGTCAAACCTAGATATTTTTATGATAAACTGAATTTAATTTTACAGAAACCATGTAGTAACACAAACAAAAAAGTAGTAATCTGTGGCGATTTTAATATTGATACCACAACTAGAAATAGACAATCATTAGAATTCGAATTTTTTTTAAACTATAATTTAACACTACAGTTTAACAAACCAAGTAGCCTTATAAGTAAGACGTGTCTAGACAATGTCGAGCATAGTTTTATGAAGTGTAAAGATGACGTAATTTATTTTGGTCTCTCCGATCACACTGCATAATTATTTAAATGTCCTGTAAAGAAAACTTGCTGTATTAAATATTGGCGTGTTAAGTGCCGTGACTATTGTAGAAAAAATCTTTCAAAATTTAAAGAATGTCTAAATAACCTTGCCTTCTCTGAAGTTTATTCTACCAGTGAACCTAATGAAGCATATGCACACTTCATAGATTTATTTTTGTGTTTTTTATGAATTATCCTTCCCTTTTACCATGATTACAAAAAAACTTGACCAAAAAGGAAAAGTGTGTTCCCCTGATATCAAAACCTGCAGTAAACGAAAAAGGCAGCTTTTACAACAGTACTATAGGAATACAAGTCGAAAAATAAAACAGCGTATAAGACATATTCAGCTAGATAAAAATAAATTATAACTTTGTCGCAAAAATCACAAAATGACTTTTATATTATAACAGCTGATAACAAATCTAAAGCAAAATGAAATATTATCAACAAATCAAAATTAAACTTACCCAGAGAACCTATAACTGAGATTCAAGTAAACGACACCAAAATCACAAGACTCACAGAAATAGCTAATTATTTTAACGACTTCTTTACAGACCCTTTATTACCGACAATTAATAATACTGACATAAAAGATAATATATTTAATTATTCTCAATAATCGCACTCTTTTTTCATGAATCCAACAATACCGCAAGACATAATAAGAGAAATAAAATTACTTAGAAATACTAATAGTGTCGGCTATAATGGTATATACACGAAAGTTATAAAATACGTCTCAGAAACAATAGGCCCACATCTTAGTTATATTTTAACTTAAGTATTACATACGGAACATATCCTGAGAGGCTTAAAACTTCAATAGTAACACCACTATATAAAAAGGGAGTTAAAATAGACATAAAGAGTTATAGAACTATCGCATTAAAACCCACAATATCAACATTTTTTGAGAAGTCGTTTTACCATTTCTTATACTCTTATTTACAGAAATATAACATATTGGCAAAAGAGCAAAATGTTTTCGTAAAGGTAAAAGTATTAATTTGGCAATTTATAATTTTATTAAACCAGTCATGTAAAACATGGATAAAAGGATTCCTATTTGCGCAATTTTTATGGACATGACTAAAGCCTTCAACTGTGTAGATCATAAAACTCTTATAAAAAAATTAAATATGTTTAGAATATAAGATAATGTATTAAACTTCATACAGTCGTACTTAGAAAACAGAATACAAATAACAGAAATCTCTCAGATATGTCCAAAAAACGCTAAAGAGCAGAAATATACATATATAGATCTCATCCCAAAATTAGTAAATATGGAATACCACAGGGGAGCATCTTAGGCCCATTGCTCTTCGTAATCTATATAAGTGACCTTCCAAGATATGTTGAACATCTTATGGTATTATTTGCCGATGACAGCACGGTGATAATAAAATGTGATGGTCGTAATAACTATGAATCCGAAATAAGTAACACATTAAATACGATAATACAATGGTTAAAGCGTAACAATTGGAAAATAAACTTAGGAAATACCAATATTATGCATTTCCATCAGAAGGCCAATATCAAAGACATGTATATTAGACATCTAGGTGAAGTAGTAAATTCAGTTAGTGTAACTAAATTTTAGGTATATTTATTGACAATAATCTATCGTGGAAAACACATTGTGTACACATGTAGTCGGCCTCGATGGCGTAGTGGTTAGTGTAACTGACTGCCACGCCTGAGGTCGCGGGTTCGATTCCCGCGCAAGTCAAACATTTGTGTGCATGAACATGGATGTTTGTCTTGGTCTGGGTGTTTCTATGTATAATATGTATGTATTTACAAAAAAAAAAAAGTATCTATGTATGTTTATCCATTGTCTAGAACCCATAGTACAAGCTCTGCTTAGTTTGGGCTAGATGGTGTTGTGTGTATGTGGTAGAATATTATTAACATGTAAGAAATTAAATAATCCGCCTTTGCCTTATACAAATTATCTATAATAGTCAACTGAGAAGCTGTTTTAAGTGCCTACCATGGCAATGTCGTATCCATTATGAGATATGGCTTAATATTCTGGGGAAATTCAATTTCGAAACAAGCAGTCTTTATAGTCCAGAAAATATGCATCAGAGCTATATGTAATATAGATAGGACAACGAGTTGCCAAACTTACTTTATAGGCTTAAAATTGTTAACATTTCCGTCGCTGTATATTTATGAAGTGAGGATCTTTGTTAGGCAGAACTCTGTTCTCTATAAGACTGCATTTAAAAGCCATTACAGGAAATTGCGTGATAAGAATATGTTAGAGCTAGAGGTTACGTTTAGAGCAACGGCTCTGTTAAATAAAAGTTTTCTTTGCATGGCACAAAAAAAATTATAATAAATCACCAGATGACATAAAAGATTAAGTACAACTCAATTTAAAAAATGTATTAAGAAATTCTTAATTATCAAATGCTTTTATACAATTAATTATTATTTATTAGACACAATTAATATGAGTTATTTCAAATTCTGATCATATTGTAACGTAATTGCTATGCATCGAGGGATTTATCAACACAGATATTGTTTGACAATTGACATTTTACTTTGACATTATTGTATGGAATTTTGATATAATTTAATTCCTATGACATTTTTATTATTATATGTATTGAATATTTGCACGCCTTGTATGGAAAAATGTATAATAAGAACATTTTATACATATATTAATGCAAATAAACTGATTTGATTTGAAATTAAACATCTTTATGCGTATTTTAACGCGTTGTTTTTGAAATAACTACACTTTAGACACAACCACCGTCTTAGCTTCCCCGTGAACATGGCTGCTAAAAAGCAACCGAAACGTCGGCGAAATTGTAAAATTAAATCTTAATAGTTTTTATAATTTAAATAGCATAAATAGAAGTACACGGTAACTAGTTAACGAGAAAAGCCAGCCACAGTCGAGCGCCAGCCTGCTATACTTCCTTATGTAAGGGGTGTCACTGACAAGATTGGCTACATCTTGAAGCGAGCTTCAATCAACACATACTTCAAGCCGCCAACGAAGATAAGTCAATTTTTACCATCCGTCAAGTGCCAACTACCTTTACAAGATGCAGGGCCTATAAAATAGATTGTGACTGCGGACTCTCATACATTGGTCAAACCAAGAGAAACATAGGCACCCGCATAAAAGAACACATAGCTGATGTAAAACACCAACGCTCGTTGAAGTCTGCTGTGTGTGAACATGTGCAACAGGGGACCAACCACTATCTGAGATTTTACAAACCACAGATTCTCGCTAAAGAACACCGATTCCTACCAAGGATGCTTCGCGAGGCTATTGAAATCAAAAAACATCCTAATTTTAATAGAGAAGATGGTTGGAATAGACCACCAGCTTGGGATCCAGTAATAAAAATAGTCAAACCCAAGAAGAAGCAAACCACAGCTAGACTTCATGATACTTTGAGCTCATTCTGCGTAAATAGAAACACCAATGATTAAATTATGTTCGGGTACTTTGAAATAACTACACTGGAACATTGAGACAACTGCCATCTTAGTCTCCCCGTGACCATGGCTGCTGAAAAGCAACCGAAACGTCGGGGAAAGTGTAAAAATAAATTAAATCTAAATAGTTTAATAATAATTTAATTAGCTTAAAAATTAGTAAAGTTTAATAGTAGTAGAAGTGTAACAATTTTCAAAATTTTGTAATAAAGTGTCAAATAAACAACGCGATAAAATCCGTATATAGCAGTTTAATTTCAATGAATAATATTCGCGTAAATAGAAGACAATATTATATAGTTAATAGGTTTAACAATAGCGGTTTAAAGTTTTAAAATTATGTAATAACAGTGTTTTATAAAAAAAATTAACAATGAAATAAAGTCCGTATAAACTTGTTTAATGTAATATCTTCTTCTCTCTTAGCCTTTATTATTCCCAAGTCACTTGGGGTCGGCTTTTCCGGTCTAACCGGATTTGACTGGATATCAGTTTTTACACGGAGCGGCTGCCACCTGACCGCCGCAACCCGAAGGCTAACGATACCCTAAGGCTAGACCAGTGTCAGGATATTAGAGGGTACTGACTTTCCCAATAACGACTGCCATAGATGTTCATGGCAGCCGGGACCGACGGCTTAACGTGCTCTCCGAGGCACGGAGCAGGCGATAATTGTCAATCAATACGCACATAATTTCGAAGTCATATAACTTCCGAAAGTCAGAGGTGCGCGACGTGGGTTCGAACCCGAGACCCTCTGCATTGCAGTCTGTTGGTCTCCGCACTGAGCTATCGCTGAATACCGCATTATATTCGCTGGAAGCCAACTCATCATTCCCCTGACTCAATCATTATATTATTTGCAATAAAGGTCATATTGTTTGCGGTAAATTGAGGTAAACTGTCGTATAATTCATATAAGGTGACATTGAATTGCGAAATAGCGAAATTGCCGGTAGTCAATGATTATCCATCATTATGTGTTCATTTATATTCTGCGGAAGGCTTTAGCTAAAATAAATTAAGTATTATGTAACTGAATGGCCATCTCAAAACCTTACAATTCTTCTTATAGATGGTATGTTTTTTATGTGATTTAGAATCACATTAGTTTCATTTCACATAACAAGGATTATCTTATAGTATTTAATTAAGTCTTTTATATTAAATTAAACAAGTTAACTTAGGGTATCGTTAGCCTTCGGGTTGCGGACGTCAGGTGGCAGGCGCTCGGTGTAAAAACTGATATTCAGTCAAATCTAACTAGAAAAGACGACCCCAAGTGACTTGGGAATAATAAAGGCTAGGGAGAAGAAGAAGTTGTAGTAGTCGCTATTATTTACTAACAAAATGCAGTGTTTTACAAATAAACAACGTCATAAAATCCGTACAAAGTTGTTTTATTTCAACCGTGGGCAGGTCTATGTCCAGCCGTGGACATTTGCTAAGATGATGATGATAAACATATGTACATAGATCTCTGCCTACCCTTTCGTAGTTTTACGAGTAAGACAACTAAATATAAACAGTCGAGTTGTTATATCTGTCTGTTGATCGTGTGAGAGAGTTGTTATTAAAACCATTATCGTCTTAACCAATGTAATCGTCACTATAATAGATTGTTGTTATATTATACAATCAACAATGACTAACTGACATTACAACGATACAGTATGTATGTTTGTATGCGTAATCCCAAGAACTGCTAGACTGATTTGGAAATCAAAAGTTAGTATAGTTATGTTTAAGATCTGTATGTACATACTTATTTCATTAGGCACTAGAATTTGCCAAACCTTCGCGGACCAGTAGTTACTGAGATTAGCGCGTTCAAACAAACAAACTCTTCAGCTTTATAATATTAGTATAGATTTTAACCGCGGCTACGCCCGCTTAAATTTAGGCCGTACGTTAGGTTTTGTTAGTAACAGTACTTTTTCCTGGATAAAGGGTATTCTATGTACTTTTCCGTACTCCTGACAACATGTATGCGAAATTTCATGATGAGCCGTTTAGTAGTTAAGGTGTGAAAGCGTAACAAACAAACTCGTATTCGTTGTATCGCGGGATACTTTAGAAACATTCAAACATCGGACACAAAGAACATACAGACTCGGAAAAAAACATTTGTGGATCACACAACTTTTTGTCCCGTGTGGGATTCGAACCCACAACACTCGGCGCAGTGGCAGTGGCGAGGCGACCACTTTAACCACTACGCCAGTCAATCTTCTCTCTTAGCCTTTATTATTCCCAAGTCACTTGGGGTCGGCTTTTCTGGTCTAATCGGATTTGACTGGATATCAGTTTTTACACGGAGCGGCTGCCACCTGACCGCCGCAACCCGAAGGCTAACGATACCCTAAGACTAGACCAGTGTCAGGATATTAGAGGGTACTGATTTTCCCAATAACGACTGCCATAGATGTTCATGGCCTCCGGAACCGACGGCTTAACGTGCTCTCCGAGGCACGGAGCAGGCGATAATTGTCAATCAATACGCACATAATTTCGAAGTCATATAACTTCCGAAAGTCAGAGGTGCGCGACGTGGGTTCGAACCCGAGACCCTCTGCATTGCAGTCTGTTGATCTCGCCACTGAGCTATCGCTGCTATTCAGTCAATAGTCGTGTTAAACAATATATTTATTACTGATTCAATATTTTCGTCGAGCTTAATATCCATTATCACGCGCTAATATTTGAAGCACGACTGTGACACACCCACTATTCACAATAACATGATAATCATTTTATTTACCCGTGAGTGTCACCGAATAATAATCTTATTTATTATATTAGTTAGCCTCGAAGGCGTAGTGGTTAGTGTAACCGACTGCCACGCTTGAGGTCGCGGGTTCGATTCCCGCACAAGTCAAATATTTGTGTGCACGAACATGGATGTTTGTCTTGGTCTGGGTGTTCCTATGTATAATATGTATGTATTTACAAAAAAAAAGTATATATGTATGTTTATCCATTGTCTAGTACCCATAGTACAAGCTCTGCTTAGTTTGGACTAGATGGTGTTGTGTGTATGTGGAAGAATATAAAAAAAAGCTATTACCCGTGACTTCGTCCACGAGAAATTCAACAAAAAGATCTATAATAAAAGTAGCCTAAGTTACTCCTTATAACATCAACTACCTGCCAGTGAAAGTCCCGTCAAAATCGGTCTAGCCGTTTCAGAGATTAGCCGGCACAAAAAGACAGACGGACAAAAATTTAATATTAGTTTTTACTTGTGTACTTTCATATGTAGTAGGTACTTACATAGTCAAAACCTGTTATTTTGACTCTACAAACAGACACATCAATTTTATTTATTTGCATAGATGTAACCTGACCCGGCGTCGCACGGGTAGTACAACTTGACAAACTATACACTCACACCTCCCTTATGAATCACTCTGTCTATTGGTGAAAACCGCGTGAAAAACGGTTCAGTAGTGTTTGAGATTATCGCGAACAGACAAACAGACACGGCGGAGCACTTTGTTTTATTATATGAAAGAAAGAAAGAAAGAAAGAAATCATTCTTTATTGCCACAAAGAAACATAACTACATATTTTTCTTACAAAATATAGACAAAATAATAAAACAGACAATTAAATAAATTGTTCGTAAGTAAAAAAAATATATACATATTATGCTATTGTGGCAACAAATGATCTCCATTCAGCATTGATGTTGCGATAAAACCGACGTGATATCGCAACGCTGATTTTCAATGGAGACCACCGTTACGCACGGACATCAAGCCAGCTGCATACAATTTTACAACTAACAATTAAATTAGAAAATTTCAAAGATACGTAACCAGAGAAAAATAAACTATTACTTAACATATTATTATAAAAAACGAATAAATGACAAAAATAAACAAATAAAAACCCATACAGTATGCATGTATTGTCTCATGCGGAGTTATGTAGCATATTTAGTGATAGTGAAGACAACTCCCGCACTAAAAATAATTCCAGTGTTCGGGTTACATTACAAACATTCAAGCAACGGACAGAAAGAACTCCCAGACTTAGAATTACTATTTCTGGATTACACAGGTTTTTGACCCGTGTAGGAATCGATACCACAACGCTCGAAGTGGCGAGGCAGCCATTAAACCACAATGCCAACCGTGCAGTAAGATTAAATCTAGGTATATATTAATACTTGACCCCACACAATTTATAAGTAGTACAGCCTCGCTGAATTCAGCATGAATGGGCTGGCACGACCGGGGAAGGACTACCCTCTCACAGAACATCGACGTGAAATACCAGTATTCCTACTGTTGTGTTTCGTTCGATGAGTGAGAGTGCCGGAGGCCCAATCACTCTCTTTCCCCCTTCCTGCTCCTTCTCCTTTCCCCACTTCCTTTCCTATAAGGTCGCCAACACGTAAGTGATACCTCTGGTGTTGCATGCGTCCATAGGCGAGACTACGCAAAGACTTACAATATGGTCGCATAAAAAAAAACACCGTCGGGTCATCGCTGCGGAGCATTCACCGACTGGTTGCGAACCAAGTGCCTACCGACCCAGACGCGCGTAGGTATGACTCGCGTTCCGACCGTTTGTATGAAGATAGAATACTGTTAGATAACATTACCGTGACTACGCCAACCGTGCAGTAAAATTAGATCTATATATTAACCCGGCGTCGTTGACGCTGGGTAATATTTACCCGAGGTGATTTTAAGAGGGTATATTTATTTTTCCTGACGTCCATCTTACTTATCCGCCAGTATAGCTGGAGATACAACTACCCTCTATTTGGATTATTGTTTACATCATTATTACGCCGCTCGTGTAGTGAGATACAAGTGCTTCAATTCAAAACGGGTAAGTTTTACCCACCGTAGTAGATAGTGATAGTGTAATATTTTCATGACGTATTTTTATTCGTGTTTATAATAGTTTTCGTGTTATAAATAAAAAAGTTATTTTTCATTATAAATTGGTACCATCTTTTATTTTATCACATGCGTAAATACTGTTTCACCAATAATCAATTAAAATGTAATATAAACTATGTATAAAACTATTGAAAAATTTTCAAATTAAAATTCGGGTAAAATTTACCCGATGTCATCGGCCGGGGAATTTTTTTCACGTCATCGGCGCCGGGTTAATACGTGAAGAGAAAATTTCGTTTGACTAACAGTCCCCAAAGACTGCCCCGCATGTTTTTTTTTTCGGCCTGCTAACCTTTATTTTTTATTCCACTGGTACTGTATATGGAATAATATGCAAGTTTTTACAAGTAACAGTCGCTGAGCTTCTTAAATATTATCTGCCTACATTGATAGCTGAAGTCAAGCCAACATTTTACTTCTTCACTATCGAAAGCAAATAAATATTCGTGGATCCCCGCTTACGAATTGTGGATCCCCATTTTTTGTCACGCCGACGTAAACCCCCGTCTAGTCTCCCGTGGACCCCTGGGGGACCCCCAGGACCTGGACCACTTTGGGAAATAATGATCTAGAGAAAAGTACTGTTTCCGAGGGAAGCCGCGGGTAAAAACACACGCTCATTTGGGAACAGTGTATCTTAACATATTAGTACGAATTAATATCTATATATAAAACTCTTCCGTTACTGAGTGACAGACAGACAACGCACAGCCGAAACTACTGAACGCAAGAAGCTGAAATTTGCCATGTATGTTCCTTGGAGAGTGTAGGGGAGCACTAATAGAGGATTTTTGGAAATTCCACCCTGAAGGGGGTAAAAGGGGTGAAACCCGATATTCACAAGGTAACAGGACTTACGCGGGTGAAACCGCGTGAAAACTACTAGTATTAAATAAAAGTTTAATTTTAAATAAAAATAGTCTTTTCTCTGAAACTGTCAGCCTAATTGGGAAATTCGTTTATCATTTGATAGCCCCATTTTTGAGGCAGCTTTTATGTTATATAACATCACGCTACGAGCCACGGGAGCGGAGCAGTCATCATAAACGTGTATAACGACGCGGAGGACTGTTATTCAAACATGTTATACGGAAAACGAATGAGAATATATACATAATATTATACATATGACGTAGCAAGTTACGCAAGTGACCGAGAACTTTTTTGCAATGTAGGACAATGTCAACAAGTTTACTCATGAATAATGTATCATTTAACGTAAATAGCTAACATGCCTGGTGAGATTTGCGAATTATTATAAAATACTGTCTTTGACTCAATTGATTGACAATTATCGCCTGCTCCGTGCCTCGGAGAGCACGTTAAGCCGTCGGTCCCGGCTGCCGTGAACGTCTATGGCAGTCGTTATTGGGAAAGTCAGTACCCTCTAATATCCTGACACTGGTCTAGCCTTAGGGTATCGTTAGCCTTCGGGTTGCGGAGGTCAGGTGGCAGCCGCTCCGTGTAAAAACTGATATCCAGTCAAATCCGGTTCGACTAGAAAAGCCGACCCCAAGTGACTTGGGAATAATAAAGGCTAGGGAGAAGATTTTAATGATAGTTTTAAGTTACCTTTGTGGAAGAGAAAATATATCATTATTATTATTATTAATTGATACACTGCGATGCGTAACCAAGAGTGGACTCAACCGCGCAAAAACCTTTGCAACGATTCGGAAAAACGAAATACACAGATAAGTAATTCAATTATTGGGCAAAGAGGAACCCGCCATGCACACACGGATTGTCTCTCTTCCCAACAATTGGGCACCTTGACCGAACTCGAGACCTCTGCGGGACACTCCAACGGTTTCCTACCAGGCTATCGCCGTGCATGATTTTTTATAATGCCGATCATATTACCCGCTCCAGCGTTGTCTGTCGCCTAAGGAATGCTTTAACCTTAACCTATGCTAGTAAGGGATTATGTAGCTGGCTTTATGTTTTAAATATGTGTACATACTTCTTGCACACGACAATTAACGTATAGGTATATAAGTTAAATAAAAAGAAAATAAAAGAAAATAGTATTGAAGCAAAGCCTGTTCGAAGAGAGCTTCATGAGTAGCAATCTTGTCTTCTTCAAGAAGTTTTATCTTCTTAGTGGTATGCACAACTCCCGCTCTAGTAATAATTCCTGTATCGCGGGTAGGGTTACCATATCTCAGGATTTGGCCTGTGATTTCAGGATTCTTGGACTCTTCTGAGGATTGCGGCTGGATATTGCAAATCTTATGAAACCTCAGGAATTTTAGAATTTTTTATAAAATTCAGCTTACATTTTAAAGATCGTTTAATAAAAAATTAAACAAACTAAAAATAATCTTCCTTTGGTAATAATTGCACAATTAAAATCAATACTTATTTATCCCAGTAGGTACTTAATCAGTTTTATCATACTTAATATGTGAAGATACCTTTTTAAGTAAGGTTTTCTATAATTATTGATTTATAAAATGTCCCACATGTTAAACTCTTTAAATTATATGCCGCTGCCCCCCGTTTGAGCGAAAATTCTCAAACTGTAAAAAATCTCAGGATTTTTCAATGGAAATTAGCTCTATTTCCGGACTTTTGATTTTTTCATCTGGTAACCCTAATCGCAGGAGACTTAAACATTCAAACAACGGACACAAAGAATACCCAGACTCGGCACAAAAATGTGGATCACACACATTTTGGTTGAAGCAAACACTACGCTATGCATACAGTAACTTAATCATCACGTCAGATCACGTGTTGATCAATCACCAGAAGGTCAGCGGAGACGTTCCTGGCCACGTTCGGTGCCGCGTGTTGATGACCTGCCGACCTCTGTATCTCAGACTTCACGCGATGATAGATAATCACTCCAACTCAAATCGAAGCCACAAATTATACAGATAGAGAATAACATACCTCCATTAAATCCGTTGTAGTGATAATGGTGGTGAGTCTAGCCCAGAGCACTTGTCACAGAACATCGATCATTCGCCGTTTTTAAATTTGATTAAACCGCACTTCGAACGCGACGCTCGATATTTTGTTACAACCTGATTGTTAAAACGAACAAGCGTATTGGTGTAACATTCTATCGAGCAAATGCATGAGCCGCGCGACCTGTAGGTCCGAAATTCCAACAATGAATGAACGCAAACTCAAAGTGGCAAGAAATGTTCACAGGTAAATGCTCACTTGACGTAAGCATTCTTTTTAAATAATTTTAAATTTGTATTAAATTACAGAACATAACAAACAATTTTTTTTAAAAGAAGAATTTTATGTTTCAGAATATATCCTGTATCACGGGGAACTTCACAAACATTCATGCATGAACATGGATGTTTGTCTTGGTCTGGGTGTTTCTATGTATAATATATACGTATCTACAAAAAAAAAAAGTATTTTTATCCATTGTCTAGTATCCATAGTACAAGCTCTGCTTAGTTTGGGCTAGATGGTGTTGCGTGTATATGATAGAATATTATTATTATTATTCAAATAATGGACACAAAGAACACGCGCATCACACAAATTTTTGCTCCGTGTGGAATTCAAACTTACAATACTGGCCGCATAGGCAGTGTCTAGAAGAACACTACCTCTGATTTTTCGAAGTAACGTGCGTATTATAGTTTGACCGAAACCGCTGTACCGCGCCTTAGGTATGTGCGCGGCGAGACGGGTGGTATTGCCGTGAGCGTTGACGAATTTCAGCGGCCTGTAAGCCTGCGATCCCACCCCGTTTTTGGTTTCAATTCAGGTTGCTAACGGTGATGGAAAACATCGTGAAGAAACCTACATGTCTGACAGTTCTCCATAGTAACCTCGAAGATATGTGAAGTTTACATACAGGGCTGATATTATTATATATGCTTTTCTACCACAGGCATTTCCCTAATACGTTAGGCAAATACGCGCTCCTTTGGGAGGCTTACACTGGGACATGAGTCTAACATGTAGAGGCCCTTGGAGAGTTTTAGTTTAGAGTAAGATGGGACACTTACCGAAACACTAGCCGCGGCAGGTGTAGGAGACTATTGCTATATATGGAATCTACTTATTCTGGTATATAGGGATGGGTGTTAATTGGTTTGGTATGATGCAAACTATAAATAAAAAACGGCGTCTGCCTGATATACTGTTTCAGTAAAAAGTTGGAATGTCAGACGGTGACTCGCTGACTCACCAGATAAGCAATTATTATAGGCAATATAATAGGATTAATAGCCGCCATAGGCCTTAGGCCTTAAAAGCTGAGGGCAACACCCTTATTATATATTATTATTACAGTATAGTTTGGTGCGATTAGACAACTTTTCGTGTTACAAGGCCTACTTATGTAAATTAATGTATAGTATTGAAGATAGATTGTAACCTTTAGGGTTTACTTTAAGAGGAATGTAGATATAATTAGGAAGTACAATGAGAGAAGGTATAACAAATACAATTTTAATGTATTAAGATACAAATAAAAGAGACAATCTTTACTTATATAACTATAGTCAGGGCGTGGTTCGCTAAAGACTTGCTTCGTGGTCCTTGTATAATCAGGACACTTAGCTGGGAGTGTGAAGCCGGGCCGCAAGGAAGACGCGACTGACACCGTCCGTTCCTTATATAGACTCGCACCACCGGTCGCGAGAGGTGGCTAGTGACGTGCGCCCGCGTTCGCCGGGCGTCTAGGCGATTATCGTCACAAGATTCAATAAATCAGCGATAGCTCGGTGGGGAGACCAACAGACTGCAATGCAGAGGGTCTCGGGTTCGAGCCCACGTCGCGCACCTCTGACTTTCGGAAGTTATATGACTTTTCGAAATTATGTGCGTATCGATTGACAATTATCGCTTGCTCCGTGCCTCGGAGACCACGTTAACCCGTCGGTCCCGGCTGCCATGAACATCTATGGCAGTCGTTATTGGGAAAGTCAGTACCCTCTAATATCCTGACACTGGACTAGCCTTAGGGTATCGTTAGCCTTCGGGTTGCGGAGGTCAGGTGGCAGCCGCTCCGTGTAAAAACTGATATCCAGTCAAATCCGGTTAGACCAGAAAAGCCGACCCCAAGTGACTTGGGAATAATAAAGGCTAGGGAGAAGGAGAAGGAGAAGAAGATTAAAGATAGATTCAAAGATAAGTATATAATGCCAGTATGACTTATAGTTCAAACATAAGCATATAATTGCTAATAACCTAGACTGCACTGATGGCGTAGTGGTTTAAGAGATCGCCGCAACCACCGCGCCAGTTGTTGGTTCGATCCCCACACGGGACAACAAAATTTGATCCACAAACAATCGTTCCGACCCTAGATTTTCTTTGTGTCCGTTGTCTGAAAACTACAGGACCGACTTAAAAAAATATTACGGCATTAGAAAGCTTCTTTATCCAGAAGTAAAATAGGCATAACATCACGCTACGAGCGACGGGGCCGGAGCAGTAATCACAAACGTGGGTAAAACCGCGGGGGACTGTTTGTCTATTTAAAATTTTACTTCTCCAATAGGACTCCTCCAATTTAAACGAGGTCCTCGCTGCTACTTAAATACGACCTTAAGACTACATGAAACAGTAACACTGGTGACTACTATGATGGTAAAGATGGTAGGTATGGTAAGGATGGTAGAAATGGTAAGGATGGAAGGAATGGCAAGCATGGTAGGAGTGGTAAGAATGGTAAGGATGGTAGGAATGGTAAGGATGATAGGAAAAGGTGCTTACGTGGGGTCTCGTGATGCCGATCGGTCTGATATTCGTACATTGTCTTGTGACGTTGACGAACAGGTACCCTGGAGGATAGGAGATGATTAAATCAGGGGACTGACTAGAGAATTCCAACTAATATTATAAAAGCGAATGTGAGTTTGTTCGTTTGTTAAGCTTTTACGCCGTAACTACTCGACCAATCATCATGAAATCTCGCATACACGTAGTTAGGGGTACAGAGAAGTTTTCATCCAGAAACAGTTGCTGTTTCTAACATAACCTAACCTACTTTTACGCGAGGAATGTTGCGGGGAAAATCTAGTAACTAAGCAATATTTTGATTTAAAACAAGTGAGGAACGGCCATGAATTGCCGTAAATCTTAAAAGTTATCCGAAAGATAAATAGCTTGCTGTCTCGCTCTTGTTAGGTCAAAGAAGAGAGATGGCGAGACTTTTATCTTATAGGTAAATGTTATTTGGAGGTGGTGGGACAGGCCCTTAATCGTATGTAGTGGCTACGGTCCGGTTGCTATATTCAAACATGTGAAAAACGGCAATGAATTGCCATAAATCTCAGAGTTCGAAAAAATGGTATCACGTGACCTTGAGGTCAGAGGTCAAAGGTCATAGTCATTTCGGAGGTATATCGACTATGCTGAGTCGAATGGCGTTGACCACCAGTCTGTAGCTCTTACGGTTCTTGAGTTGAAAAATTGTATCACGTGACCTTGAGGTCAGAAATCAAAGCTCATAGTCATTTCGGGGGTATATCGACTATGCTGAGTCGAATGGCATTGACCGCGAGTCTCTAGCTCTTAAAGATCTTGAGTTGAAAGTTGTATAACAGACAGACAGACGGACGGACGGACAAAGCTGTTGTATAAGAGTTTTTACGAACTCTAAAAAACGGTTCTGTTACTAAGATCACCTAACCTACTTTTACGCAAGCGAAGACGTGGGTAAAAGCTAGTTCGACAATACAGAGACGTCTGAAATAAAAATGTGTTAACGTCAGACGGTATTCAGGGCAGTTTTCGTTCGTAACAGAGACAAGATGGCGCAGAATTGTAATCTGCTATTTATTATTCTGAATGCGAAACCGCGAAAGTGTTGCATTCGTACGTTCGTTTAAAATGAGCTCGATTTAATTCTAATTATATTAAGCAGAATATTGTCTTCTGTTTACGCGAATATTATTCATTGAAATTAAACTACTATATACGGATTTTATCGCGTTGTTTATTTGACACTTTATTACATAATTTTGAATATTTGTTACACTATTACTACTATTAAACTTTACTAATTTCTAAGCTAATTATATTATTATTAAAACTATTTAGATTTAATTTAATTTTACACTTTCCCCGACGTTTCGGTTGCTTTTCAGCAGCCATGGTCACGGGGAGACTACGTCTCCCCGTATATAATATATTAAGCAGGTTCGATTCCGCATACGAAATTAGAAGAGATTTTTTTCGCTACGGTTTAGCCATAGGACGCTCTAAATAATACCTCTGCAGTCAAATAAATTAAATAACATGTTATTACAGTGATATTCAGAGATATCCTAACTAATATAAAGAGACTATAAAATTGAAAGGAGAACGATTGCGGGAAACAAAGTGAATGGAGCTCTACGCGCTTTTATGAACAGTCGAAATGTTTCCGAAAAGGCACGTTTGACTGTTCATAGAGGACTATTAGTGCCCACACTTATGTATGGAAGTGAAAGTTGGGTATGGCAAAAGAAGCATGAGAGCAGAATAAATGCTGTAGAAATGAGAGCGCTGAGAAATATATGTGGTGTGACTCTGAAAGATAGAATAAGGAATAGTGTGATTAGAGAGAGATGCGGCATGAAAGTGGATATAGTGACAAGAATAGAAAAGGGTACGTTAAGCTGGTTTGGGCATGTAGAAAGAATGGACGAGGAAAGACTGACTAAGAAAGTTTATAAGGCTAGTGTGAATGGAACAGTCGCAAGAGGAAGACCTAGGCGAACGTTTCTTGATCAGATCGGAGGCGTTCTGAACAAAGGCCAGCTTAAGAGCACCTTGAACCGACGGGCGTGTATGAGGAATGTGATGAAAGTGAATGAAGCCAGAGAAGTGTGTCAGGATCGTAGCAAATGGAAATCCGTAGTCTCTGCCTACCCCTCTGGGAAACAGGCGTGAATCTATGTATGTATAAAGAGTCAGGATGTTGATATCGATAATTTTAATACTAGCATTTCTAAATTGAAAAAGATATTGTGCAATTGGTACTTTGGAGTCAGCACCTAAAGATGTACTTACTCTTCTTCTCCCTAGCCTTTATTATTCCCAAGTCACTTGGGGTCGGCTTTTCTATTCTAACCGGATTTGACTGGATATCAGTTTTTACACGGAGCGGCTGCCACCTGACCTCCGCAACCCGAAGGCTAACGATACCCTAAGGCTAGACCAGTGTCAGGATATTAGAGGGTACTGACTTTCCCAATAACGACTGCCATAGATGTTCATGGCAGCCGGGACCGACGGCTTAACGTGCTCTCCGAGGCACGGAGCAGGCTATAATTGTCAATCAATACGCACATAATTTCGAGAAGTCATATAACTTCCGAAAGTCGGAGGTGCGCGACGTGGGTTCGAACCCGAGACCCTCTGCATTGCAGTCTGTTGGTCTCCCCACTGAGCTATCGCTGCTATCTAAGTAAAGATGTACTTACTATTAGGTGTAAATAATAATAAAATGTCTAGTCTATAAATTGTTTCTTTTTTAGTATGGTTTAATGTTTACCAATGTAATAATTTTTTATAGTCATATAATATGTCGTATCTATAAGTGAAAACTTGTAATTAGCCTTCCTTTTTTATTGTTCTATTAACCTCAACGGTTTTAAGTTTTATCAAAATGTAAAAAAAATTAAATAAAATAATATTATAAATACAAATGTGAGTTTGTTTGTTTCACTGACACGCCTTAACTACTCGATCGATCATCATGAAATTTCGCATACACGTTGGTCGGAGGAACAGAAAAGGACATATGGTACCTTTCTTCCAGAAAAAGTACTGTTACTAAACTAATCTAACCTGACCTTCAGTTACGCGGGCAAAGCTGCGGGGAAAATCTAGTATAAAGATGACCCGCTCAACTTCGTCTGCTTCATATAAGAAAGTTGCCCAACATTTCAATTTTGCAACATTTTCCATTGCTGCGCCGCTCCTATTGGTCGTAGCGTGATGTTATACAGCCTATAGCCTTCCTCAATAAATGGGCTATCCAACACTGAAAGAATTTTTCAATTCGAACCAGTACTTCCCGAGATTAGCGCGTTCAAACAAACAAACAAACTCTTCAGCTTTATAATATTAGTATAGATTATATATAGCTATGTATTCTACAAACTAAATATGTGCCTTCACCGTACATAGTGTCCACATTAAGAGTGAGCTCACACATCATCAAAGATAGAGGACGATTGTGTACAAATATCAATACGAGTGAGCGTGATAAATCACATTAATAATTTAGATGTTTGACGATGGCATAGTGGTTAAAGTGGACGCCCGCTGAGTAGGTTCGAATCCCATACGGGGCAAAAATTTGTCTGTGAATTTCTTGGCTGGATAATCCGATAACACTACCCAACCCGGCAATTGAATCCAAGATCTAATGCACAGTAGTCGCATTCGCTGTCAGCCACAGAGGCAATTATTTAAGTAACAGTAATAATATAAATATAATTATAAAACTTATTAATAACACAACATATTTTCACGCCATCTTCAAATGATAAATATTATGTTAAAATAATTTATAATGTCTATTTATTTGCAAATTACATTAAAATTAAACTACTTACCCTTCTCACACTGAGAAGAGGCCCGTGCCCAGCAGTGGGACAGTTTAATACAGAGCTGATATCATTTATATAAACTACTCTACAATACAATACTTTATGATAATTTTGAAAACAATAAATTTAATAAGTCGCAGCGGCACACCGGCGCACGGATACAACAGGTTTTCAATTGCGTCTGGCATTCCAACAATTGATAGGTTATCAATTTAAATCATTAAGTTATCTATATTTACACTTTCCGCAGGACCATGTTGCTGAAAAGCCTCAGTGCCTCAGTGACACAGAGGTAGTAAATTCGACTGCTACCGAGGTATCTGGTTCAATTCACTTTCGGGAAAAGTGTTATTAGGTTCTTCTGTTAAGAAATTCATAGTAGCACTATAAAATCAATATAATTTATTTATCTTAAACTTTTACGACTGGACTGAATGTAAATATGTATCGTGATAAGATTAATATACAACAACGCCATCTATGATTCTTATTTTAAACTAACAGTTTATGTAAATATAAATAGATGGCGTTTTGTCAAACTACATAGACACGCAAAATACTAAGTCAAAGTCAAAGTCAAAAATCATTTATTCATTTAGGTCACAAAGTAACACTTATGAACGTCAAAATATATAGGTTAGTAAGTTTACTAAGTTACTGAAGCTACATTTAGGTTAGTTGCTAGGTTCAGGCAAAGGGTTGAGCCTATGACAAGAAACCTGCAAGAAGCTCACGGCCAGTGAACTACTACTAAAAAAAATACCTTAATACATTATACGAATAGGTACTTTTCGCAAATCTCACAGACCTCAACCTACCTCGCAGGGGTATAATTTTACTAGATGTTTCCCGGCTTCACTCGACAATAGTAGTTTTTCCTGGACAAACAGTACCCTTTGTCTTCTTCTGTCCTTTGAAAACGTGTATGCAAAATTTCATGATTTTCGGTCGAATATTTAAGGCATGAAAATGTAACAATCAAAATAAAATAAACAGCCTATTATCTTTTTCTGGGCACAGTGCCGGCATTTAAAGGTACTTATTAACGTATGAAATGAGGAAACCAGTGGGTCGTGTTTTACTCAAGAACAATACGCAAACTACCTTATCCACATATACAACTAAAAAAATAATTACAACGCCATCTATTGCTTCTAATTTGAACTATTACTAAAAGTAAAAAGTTCACATTAGTTATAATAGATGGCGTTAAATTTATAAGTATTTAAAAATACATTTTTGTCTACATTGTTTTATTCTCTGCGTAATATTATTATACATAATAATTAAACAATGTTAATAATGTAGAGATATCTTGGCAGCCTCGTGCACAAACTTTTATTATACGCTGTCATTTGCGCACATCGCAAACGTAGCATGTTTCTATACAACCGTATCATGTTCTATGACTACTTTTACGATTTTATTGCAGTTTAAGACTGCGCCGAGCGAAATGTGCCAAAACAGGCGGTCACAGTTAAGAGAACAAAATCAACACTTTTTGTTTAATACAAATATAAAATATACATTTACCATAACAAAGTGTTTACAATTACACCGTGTAAAAAAAATTAAAATAATTAATATTTACGCCTACAAAATTACGTAAATTTGCACGAAATATGCAAAACTGTAAGCTCGTGTTACGTGATTTTTAGATTATAACAGTAGAAATCTATCCTATTTTACAGCTTAAACGAAACATAAATAGTTATATTACAATTTGTCCGTCCCAAATATTTAAGTTATTGGTTGACAATAAAGATACATATTTATCAAAAAAGCACTTCAAATCGTCCATACAATTTTACTATGGCGGCCGCGCGCCGATTTGAATATGCGCCGCACGAGCTCTGTCATTATCTGTCTAAATTATACGTACTTTTTTTATTATAAATAATATTTTTAACTCTTTGGCCATGTGTTCAGCAAAGCAGCCAAAACGTTAGGGAAAATGTAAATAGATATAAATACTTTTGATGCTTATGTTAGGAGTGAGTACATGAAGATAGCGAAATGGATGGGTTCGAACCCACGATTTCTCATTCGTAGGTACAATCCTTACCCATAAGCTATTGCCGCTTATAGAATTAAGCGAAACATAGACACACCAAGGACGTTCTTCTAAAATCAAGACTTAGAAAACGGTGCGGTGGCCAGCAGCATACTTTAATTTTTCTTAACTCCCACACTAGGTTTAAATATTTGTGTCGCAGAAGACTTTACAAACATTCAAACAAAGGACATAAGAAGCACTCAGACTCGGAAAAACGATTTGTGGATCACACAAATTTTTATCCCGTGTGTGATTCGGAACGGAAACAAATAGCATAGTCAACCTTTTTCAAAATGACAATCTTCTTTCTACACACGGTATCGGCAACAGTGAACTTTCCTGTAGCACGTAAGTAAGTACCTACTTACTTTTGCACGGTTTCAATGGAAACAGTTCATTTAAATTTTAAATTCCTCTAAATACCGTATATTTAATTGCAAATTAATTTTAATTATATATCTTTTTTGCAAAGCAAATGTCGATTAGCTAATCAATTAGTAAAAATCTTAAGACTTGAACGAATTATTGTTTGTCGTGCAGCCCTATGCAATCATAAATTATAGATATTTTTTTATATGTCAAATAACCTCAGTTTTCGACTAAGATTTTCCAAATTAAATTATCAATTATTAATCAAACGGCAATTGCTTCAAAATGCCTTGTGGTATCATGTGAAAACTTTGAAAATACGGATAAACTTACTAAACTTATTCCATTAAGTAAGTAATTATGATAAATTAAACAAAATTTGGTTTGTGTAAATTTTCATCAGAATGGATGGGATTAGACTACAGAAAATATACATATAGACTCACCTAACAGCATACCGCGGTGTAGCGGAAGCAGCTGGACGCTAATGACATTAGCATCAGTGTGGACGTGACGTCACCGAGCGGCCATGCTTGTTGTACCTGCGGATAAACAAAAACGTTATTTATTTAAATAATGGAAACTTTATGAGTAGTAGAGCTTCGCTGATTTCAGCATGAATGGGCCGGCTCGACCGGGGAAGAACTACCCTTCTCACAGAATATCGACGTGAAATACCAGTATTCCTACTGTTGTGTTTCGTCCGGTGAGTGAGAGTGCCGGAGACCCAATAACCCTTATTCCCCCTACCCGCTCCTTCTCCTTCCCCCTTCCTTTCCTAAAGGGTCGGCAACGCGCAAGTGATGCTTCTGGTGTTGCAGGCGTCCATAGGCTACGGTGACCACTTACCATCAGGTAGGCCGTATGCTTGTTTGCCACATAAGTCGGGTAAAAACAAAAAAAAGATTTTTTTGTTTTTACACAACTTATGTTGTTTTTTTATTTTAATTCGTTTTATAAGGCCCCGTGGCACAGACTTTATTCCTAGTGCGGGAGCACAGTTTACACACAGCAAATAAAAAAGCTAATAATTTATTATCTATACCTAGTACCTATATCCATAGTGCATACACATTAAGAACTTATAACCTTTTTATTGCTGTTATTTTTAAATTACAATATAAAATGTTCTAGGCTTTTATTACACGTATCTCTACATAATAATATATTAGCTTTTCCCCGTGACTTCGTACGCTTTGACTTTGGAAAACCTACATAAATTTTCTTTCTTTGCATGTAAGAAGAACCTGATGTACAAACATAATACTTGATTTCTAGATGGTGATATATCGAGATAAAACATGCACCAGATTTTAAGTTAGACCTCCAGCAATACAACTGTGGAAATCGCATTCAATTTCATGCAGGTGTTTTTGCGTGACACGCGTACAAACATACAGACAGACAGATAACATTTACAAAGTAAATGTATGACTTCTACAGATCGTATAAAGATATCAACCAATAAAAAAAATTATATGTATACTAGCTGTCTCGACAGACGTTGTCCTGTACACACGATAAAAAAAAATCCAAATCTAAACCATCATCGAATCCACATGAACACACACAAAAAGTTTATCAAAATCGGTCCAGCGGTTTAGGAGTTCAGTGACATACACACGTACAGTAGAATTATATATATAAAGATAGATAGGTAGTCTCCCCGTCAAAAGCAACTGAAACTTCGAGGAAAGTGTAAATTTAATCAGCACGGATGGCTTATTGGTTTGAGTGGTCGCCTAACCTTGTGTGATCCACAAATGGTTATGCCAAGTTTGAATGTTCCTTGTATCTGTTGTTTTAATGTTTGTAAAGTCAACCGCGACACAGGAATTATTTCTAGTGCGGCAGTTATCTTTTTGAAGTGAAAACTTCTTCAGGCGCGTTGAGCACTTTTTGGGTGAACAAAAATCATGGAACTGGTCGAACATCGTCACATCATTCAAAATTAAAAAATAATAATCTAATAGCTCGACGATACAATTCACAAGTTACTTAGTTTTCACTTCTATCGGCAGTCCCCAAAGAGCCAACATGTTTTTTTTTAAATTTATTTAGTAACTTATATTTTAAAGTACGGCTGGCAACCCTACTCATAAATATTATTACTATTTCCGTCAGGAAATTAACATTAACAGCTAAGTCTAGACTACCACATATGTAGTAAGGATATAAAGATCGTATTCCACGATAAGATCAGTCGTCAAATGAATTTAATTCAATGTGAAGGTACAGCAAACTGCGCAGTACCAATTTATCACTAATTGTAATCGTCACAGCAATTTAGTACGATGATCTACAAGACAAACATACAGTCTGGTGATAACGCTATTGTAGTAATGGGAAGGTAGCAAACATGCGTTGTTTGCGATTATTGATATTGTTACGTGCTGGGTTCGACGGATATGAATGCAAATAATATTACCGACTATAACACGATTTATTCAAACACACAATTAAATTTAAAACACAACAAACACTATACCACACTTTTTCACTGTAACTGCTTCAAACTCCGTAGTATTTCCGCTTCCGCTCGCTTCGATGAACACTTGACCGCTTACTATTGTAAAACTGACTTGGCGGTGCGCGTGCGCTCTATTTATACGCGGGTAAAGCGTTTCTAGAGTTTTCTAGTAACGCTATACCCGGTATGTAAACAGTACGATGGTTCGAGAAAGTCCCAGCGTCCTCTATACCTTTCGCGTAGTCACACTACGTAATTCCGTAAGATGTCAATAGAAGGCGGTGTAATAAATTATTAGACGGAACTGCCAAGTCTTTCCCAGAATGCCGAGAGATGTCACTGGGCGCTATTATACGCAATTTTTTTTTTACGCTGGATGTTATTGTACGCTATTTTTTGCCCGCGGCTTCGCTCGCGTAAAAGTAGGTTAGGTTATGTTAGTAACTGTACTTTTAGAGTTCGAAAATACTCTTATACTACAGCTTTGTCCGTCCGTCAGTCTGTCTATTATACAACTTTCAACTCAAGAACCGTAACAGCTAGAGACTCGCGGTAAACGCCATTCGACTCAGCATAGTCGATATACCTTCGACATGACTATGACCTTTGACCTCTGACCTCAAGGTCACGTGATACCATCTTTCAACTCAAGAACCGTCAGAGCTAGACTCGCGGTCGGCGCCATTCGACTCAGCATAGTGTATATACCCCCGAAATGACTATGACCTTTGACTTCTGACCTCAAGGTCAGGTGATACAATATTTTCAAACAATTTTTTTTTTAAATGAAGTGTAGCCTATGTTACTCAGTGATAATATAGGTCTCTAGTGTTTATGTCTAGGAACACCGTGGTAGGTTTACTCGGTATGACCGGGATATCGGCATCTTTTCCCCGGTGAGTCCGACACAACCTCTCCGTCGCCCCGCGGAGTGGTATGCGTCAATGCATTCCGCATGTAAAAATAAGAACACTACTGGTGAAAGAATTTTTTAAATCGTTTGTGTTATTTTAAATTTGTCTCCTTACAACAAACAAACAAAAAAATCAAATCTTTCCTCTTTATAATATTATTGTAGATATAGATAAAATCTTTAAAAAGAACAACGCCTTTTCTAGGCGCAATTCTTTTACTCGAGTATCGGAACAACTTTGTGGTCCACACATTTTTTTACCGCGTGGGCATCGCACCCACAATACTCTGCGCAGTCATTCCTATATAAATTTCAATGATATTATACTGTACGTGTGTATGTCACTGAACTCCACCCAAACGGCTGGAACGACTTTTTTTTTCTCGTGGACAGGAAAACGTCTGTCTGGACAGCTAGTATTATTATATAATATAATAATTATAATACTCTATCACATACATACACACAACAGCATCTAGCCCAAACAAAGCAGTACTTGTACTATGGGTACTAGACAATGGATAAACATACTTATACCTACGTTTTTTTGATGTAAATACATATATTTTATACATAAAAGAACCCAGACCAAGACAAACATCCATGTCCACACACACAAATGTTTGATTTATGCGGGAACCGAACCCGCAATATCAGGCGTGGCAGTCGGTTACACTAACTACTACGCCATCGAGGCCTAGATAGTCTCAAGTCTATGTCCTTAAACGGCAGAGGTATATTTCACGCACTACCTAGCTAAGATTTTAAGGTCCATGTAAAAGGTGGTGAGCCTTTTACGGAACAGTTTCAGTCTGCTGCTAGTGAGAATTTATTCAAACAACAAGCCAGTAACAGCCGCCCCCAAAATCCAACCCGAGACCTCAAGTAGAAAAGACACCGATTTTGATAAATTCTTTAAACGTTATTAGACTTTCGCGATTTATACACGTACTTAAGACTGCGCCGAGCGTAAGACAGATAATGACAGAGCTCGTGCGGCACAAATCCAAATCGGCGCGCGGCCGCCATAGTAAAATTGTATGGACGATTTGAAGTGCTTTTTTGATAAATATGTATCTTTATTGTCAACCAATAACTTAAAATTTGGGACGGACAAATTGTAATATAACTATTTATGTTTCGTTTAAGCTGTAAAATAGGATAGATTTCTACTGTTATAATCTAAGAATCACGTAATACGAGCTTACGCTTTTGCATTTTTCGTGCAAATTTACGTAATTTTGTAAACGAAAATATTAATTATTTTAATTTTTTTACACGGAATAATTGTAAACACATTCATTGTTATGGTAAATGTATATTTTATATTTGTATTAAACAAAAAGTGTTGATTTTATTCACTTAACTGTGACCGCCTGTTTTGGCACATTTCGCTCGGCGCAGTCGTAATATAATGATATCGCGGTGACCACGATCGATGCAAGTCGGTCAAATCGTCGGGCAATCAATAGCTTTATATTACCTTTTAAATACTTTATCGTGCCTCGGAGAGCACGTTAAGCCGTCGGTCCCGGCTGCCATAAACATCTATGGCAGTCGTTATTGGGAAAGTCAGTACTACCCTGTAATATCCTGACACTGGTCTAGCCTTAGGATATCGTTAGCCTTCGGGTTGCGGAGGTCAGGTGGCAGCCGCTCCGTGTAAAAACTGATATCCAGTCAAATCCGGTTAGACCAGAAAAAGCCGACCCCAAGTGACTTGGGAATAATAAAGGCTAAGAGAGAAGATCGTGAGTAAAACCCGTTACCTAGCATTATATAATTTTTATATTGTGAGGCACTAGTGACAACTTTAAACATTTTATTGAATAATTCCTGCGTCTTAAGTTATTTTACAAACATGCAACCACGTACACAAAGAATACCCAAACTTAAAACAACTAATTATTAAAAATCGAACGAAATGAGTGTAAGAATCCAGGATTCAAACTCTTCGTCTTCATGTGACCTTTTTTTTATCGGCTTTTTGTAATGTGCCACTGCTGGCCAAAAGCCATTGCCTCTCCCTTGGACTTTCATATCACTCTGTTGGTGGATATCCCCTGACCCTATGACCTTGTGACCCCTATATCTCGGGGATATTTTAACCCACAGGGCCCATATTCAAACTCGACCGAGGTATGACCCCAAGGTGCCTGCACACCAAGTTACAAGTAAATATTTTCCCACTTAAAATATGTGACCCCTATATCTCGGAGGTATTTTATTAACCCACAGGGCCCATATTCAAACTCGACCAAGGGATGACCCCAAGGTATCTGCACACCAAGTTACAAGTCAATCGGTCCAGTGGTTCCGGAGCTATGCCTGTCACTAACAGACAGACACATAGACCCACATAGTGTTTTCATTAACCTCTTCCAAGAAGACTCAGAGGTTAATAAAGCTTAGTTCCGTGTGAAGATGTAACCCACAATACTCGTCGTAATGGCCGTGGCGAGACAACTATAAAACTTACGCCATCCGTACAGCAGATTTTTGATATAAATTATTTTATTTTATATAGACAAGGTTAAGGTTCTTCGTATAGGAAACCGTGATTTTTGGGTTTATTTAAAGGCTGCCACTAAATGTCTGAAAATATCAAACGCCAGAAAAATGAATCGCGGGAAAATTTATAAAAAGTACAATAACTTACAAACAGTTACTTCTCCAAAGTACAGGAAACACTGGCATTCAGCCTAAAGAATAAAACGAGAATGCAAATTCACATACCCAAAGATTAAATAGAAGCCATATTATCATTTTAAATAATTTTAAATTATAATAACATCCTGTTTTTTGTATGGCTGTGAATAGAAATATTTTTATTTATTGTTAGAGAGATTTGCTTTGAAACCCATGGAATAATGTGAGAAATTTATCGATGGAAACGGCGTAAGTAGCTACGGTACTTCAGAGTGCCTAGTTTGAGTTTGTTTTACGTTAACGCAATGGACACGTTTATAGCTGCGTCCACACCGGGCGCATAGGCTCCCGTGGAAGCCTCGATGTAGTGGCTCGCGAGCTTGGCCTCGCGACGTATCCCGGAAACACGGAGGCGAGCCTCGCGAGGCAGGCCGATCCATCGGAAGTCCCCGAGCATTCAAAATTGACAGTTGTGTAATTTCTGCTGCAGCTATTTTTCTAGTAGATTATTGTTTAAGAAAAAGGAAACAGTCACGTTTTAAGAAAAGACCAAGTCGCTTGTGGTTTAGAAAACTTTATGAATGTCGCAATCAATACGGATATAAATTATTTCAGGTTATGAAACATGATAAAACCGTACATAATTGTATACGTATGTCCCAACAAGAATTTCAAAATGTATGCTCATTGCTGTTTGAGAACGTTAAAAAGTGCGACACGAATTATAGAGACAATCGCTCGCGAGCCAAAACTACCGTCCACATCGAACGCACAGCGCACACTGAGGCACCTTTGAGCGCGTCCCGTTTACCGACAGCCGACGGCTCGACCACGAGGCACGCTCAGCCGAGGCACGTCCACACAGACCGAGGCATTGGCTCGCGAGGCTGCCGCGCGAGCCGTGCTCGGTTGGTATGGACGCGGCTTATGACGTTCGGCGCTCCGATTGGCCCGCTCTAAGCTCTTAACCAATCAGAGAGCCAAACGCGGTAAACGTTTCGTTCGCGTTAACGTAAAAACAACTCACACTAGACACCCAGAAGATCGCAACCGTGTATCTACATCTAGTGGCTAGTGTATATCGTAGTAATTGTAGTGGAAATCCTAATACGAATTCAAAGGAGAGATCCTTCTTAAATAATTATTAAAAAGTAGAAGCAATGTAGGGTATCAGTTCATATCAGCCGATGAGTGCTTATACAGTGAACGGCAATTTGCAATTCGGCTAAGATATACCGAATTTAAAAAGCAGCGATAGCCTAGTGGGACTCCGTTGGACTGCTGCATAGTTCTCGAGTTCGATCCCAAGGAGTGCATCTCGGACTTTTCGAAGTTATGTGCGTATTTATTTCCGACTTCCGTTTAGATAAGCGAAAGGTGTGGTGTCGCCAGTGAGCGGAAATGAAATCATAGTTTTAGTATTTGCTTTATTTTTCTAGTTTTATTATTGTTCTGTTTTTTATTTATTTTAATTTTTTTTTTTCTTCGTGTGTTGCGTGTTCCCTTTAGTGTGCCAAAATAAATATTTTTTTATCTTTCTTTTTTCTATTAAATAGTTAATTATCGCGCGCTTTAACGGTGAAGGAAAACATCTTGAGGAAACCTACACGTGTAGGAGTTTTACTGTTTTCGAAGATATGTGTAGTCTACCAACCCGCACTGGGCCAGCGTCGTACACTATGGCGATATTCTTCTCACACGGAGAAGAGCCCACAACTCTCGGCGCAGTGGTAATGGCGATGCGACCACTTAAATTACTACGTCATCTGAGCATCGTATATGCATGCCAACCTGGCCAGGATGGCGACAAGTAGGTAAGTAATAGACGTACGCCGCCTGTTTTTTTAATGATTCCGTGTCACAAATCTTATCTAGCCGTGGCTAAAGATTAACAAACACTATTATGTTCGGTTTATCTTGATCGTAGTTGTAAATATAATATATACGTACAGAGACTCACGCCTGTGTCCCCAAAGGAGTAGGTGGAAGCAAACCTATTTTTTTTTACGTTATTATGTGTTTCGTTTAGCATGGATCAAATCAATATTTTTCTTTATTTCTACTGACAATTTCTTAACAGAAAAGGGGCCGTTCAAGTATTAACGTAAGCACTATAGGAGAGCGGGGGTTCTTTGCTTCGCTTTATTTTTGATGACATGACGGTGGGGTTTAGATGGTGATTACGTCAGCAGTAGTTACTTACTTTTTTACACATATGGTAACCAACACATTGTCTATGTTTGAAAACGAAACGCATTTTCGGGGATTCCCACAAATAATTTATACGTTTAATTACTCGCTTAGAGCCGAGTAGGGGGAACTACCGCGCGCTATTCACTTGACGCGTTAAAATCCTCTATCCTAAATCTATTTTCTTATTTCTAGAATTATAACTGCTGCTCATGAATCAATAAAAAAAAACAGAATACATTAAAAGAAAAATGCATATAACAATGCATATGACAAGGGAGATGGGGGAGTAAATAATTGTAATAAATCTGCTTACGTAATACTTGAACGGTCTTTAAGCCTCATAACACATTTTTACTAGTCTACCAACTTACCCTAGTTGACTCACAATCCTAATTAACATTCTAAGACCGCACAATCACAACCATAAGCTCAATATTTAGCCTCGAGACAGGCAATGCTAAACATTATTTTATTTTTAGACATTTAATTGAACATATAGTCAAATACTGGCTCACCTTGAGATAAAAATAAGATTCCATTTAAATATCTATCATTATTTATGTTCTATTAATATAATTATATATAGAGACTGACGCGGTAGACCCGTCATATTAAGGCACAAGGCACGCATATCTGACGTTTTCGAAGTTAGTGCGTATTAAATAGTTAATTATCGCTCGCTTTAGCAACAAGTAAAATAAGATTTTTGGGAAGAAAGGGATCCGTCACGCATTACAATAGACGATGGCGTAGTGGTTAGTGTAACCGACTGCCCGCCTGAGGTCGCGGGTTCGATTCCCGCACAAGTCAAACATTTGTGTGCATGAACATGGATGTTTGTCTTGGTCTGGGTGTTTCTATGTATAATATGTAAGTATTTACAAAAAAAAAAGTATATATGTATGTTTATCCATTGTCTAGTACCCATAGTACAAGCTCTGCTTAGTTTGGGCTAGATGGTGTTGTGTGTATGTGGTAGAATATTATTATTATTATTATTTCATCTATAAAAAGTACTGTTGCCGAGTGATACAAAATTATTCTCATGATCTACATCATTAGTTCCCAAAGTGGTCTAGGTGGACCCCCAGGGGTCCACAGGAGACTCGACGGAGGTCTACGATGGCGTGACAAAAAAATGGGGGTCCACGAAACTGTATTTGCTTTCGATAATGAAGAACTAAAATGTTGGCTTGACTTCAGCTATCACTGTAGGCAGATAATATTTTAAGAAGCTCAGCGACTGTTACTTGCAAAACTTTCATATTCCATATTCAGTACCAATGGTTCAATTACTAAAAAAAATAATGTTGAATGCCAAGGAATATGGTATAAATGTAGCTGCAGGAGGTCCACCGAAACCTGCTTAATTTTGAAAGTGGTCTATGAGAAAAAAAGTCTAGGCACCTCTGATCTACATTAAGGCGAGCGAAGCCGCGGCAGAACTACTTTTATAATCTAAGTCAAATAGTTATAGTAACCAAAATCTAAAATTAAAAGAATTATTAAAATTCTTCTCCCTGGCCTTTATTATTCCCAAGTCACTTGGGATCGGCTTTTCCGGTGTAACCGGATGTGACTGGATATCAGTTTTTACACGGAGCGGCTGCCACCTGACCTCCGCAACCCGAAGGCTAACGATACCCTAAGGCTAGACCAGTATCAGGATATTATAGGGCACTGACTTCCCAATAACGACTGCCATAGATGTTCATGGCAGCCGGGACCGACGGCTTAACGTGCTCTCCGAGGCACGGAGCAGGCGATAATTGTCAATCAATACGCACATAATTTCGAAATGTCATATAACTTCCGAAAGGCACAGGTGCGCGACGTGGTTTCGAACCCGAGACCATCTGCATTGCAGTCTATTGGTCTCCCCAGTGAGCTATCGCTTGTATTTTATTTATTATTGAAATATTTTCAATAATAAATAAAATACTTCAAGCGTTTCAAATCTCGTAGTATGAGTAATTGTCAAATGACAAAAAAAGGATGCACAATACAAACTGTGACGTAACCGCTATTTAAAAGCTGCTGTCTGAAGGAGATAGCAAGATATCCCCACTACACTTCACTTATAGCCAAATTTAAAATATTAATTACTCCCTTATTTTGCAACCGATTTTGATACTGTTTCCACATAAAGATTTCTTTTGATATTTTTTGCTGTTGTGTTTAGAATAATGTACAAAACCAAAAACACAGCCAATTATCTTATTGGTGCCTGTATTGTATTATATTGTATTATAATAACAGTTAATTTCAGAGTACACACAGCGACACATCAACCTAGACTGTTTGGACTTTGAACTATTAGAAGTTGAACGCTACGAATCGTGCGAGAGAGTGCGTTATATTTTTGTTATGCTCTATTCTTACCCTGACATCGACACCACTATGCACTGTCCCTTGCCGACAATTCTCTTTTTTGTATGTGGCGTAGTTATGCCTATATGTCTAACTTGATGTGTATGTTAGTTTTATTTTGATTGTTAAAATTATGTATTTACTTTGTAATAAGTTATGATAGGGTTGACACATCCGTATAGGATAATAACCCCAAAATAAAATAAAGATTTAAAAAATGATCCTATTGGTGCCTGTGTCGAACAGTGTTATTGGGTTTTCCTGTTAGGAAATTATTAATAGTAGTATGGGGTCTAAGAATGTGCCCAGCATAACTAGCGAAATATGAGTGTAATTCACCCGCACTAGAAATAATTTAGGAACATGTGTCACGGTGGATTCCACAAACATTCAAAGAATGGACACAAGGAACGCTCAGACTAGGATCAACCATTTGTGGATCACACAATTTTTGGAGTTCGAAAACACTCTTATACTACAGCTTTGGCCGTCCGTTCGTCTGTCTGTCTGTTATGCAAGTTTCAATTTAAGAACCTTAAGAGCTAGAGACTCGCGGTCAACGCCATTCGACTCAGCATAGTCGATATACCTCCGAAATGACAATGACCTTTGACCTCTAACCTCAAGGTCACGTGATACCATTTTTTCGAACTCTGAGATTTATGGCAATTCATTGCAGTTTTTCACATGTTTGAATATAGCAACCGGACCGTAGCTACTACATACGATTAAGGGCCTTTCCCACCACCTCCAAATAACATTTACCTATAAGATAAAAGCCTCGCCATCTCTCTTCTTTGACGTAACAAGAGCGAGACAGCAAGCTATTTATCTTTCGGATAACTTTTACTTGCTAGGGGTGAAACTGGCCGTAAGTGATAAAAACTTAATGACACTTTAAACTGATTGCATTCAGATTATCATCGTTACTCACTAACTCTGACGCACGTTATCTATATAACCGGAGTGAATCTGAACAGCTAGTAACTCTTGCTTGTAGTTACTGCGTCGCACCTTTGGGTCGTAGCGTGATGTTATGTACTATGGATAAGTCTTACTATCCAATATCCAAAGATTTTGCCGAATCGGATCGGCAGTTCTTGAGATAAGTGTGTTTAGATATACAGACTCTTCTGCTTTAAATCCGGTGTAAGGATCAACCTTATTGTTCCTTGCCCATACGGGACAATTGTGAAAACTGGATTTATTTTTAAAGATGTAACAATATTCATTGAAATTAAACTGCTATATACGGATTTTATCGCGTTGTTTATTTGACACTTTATTACAAAATTTTGAAAATTGTTACACTACTACTACTATTAAACTGTACTTATTTTTAAGCTAATTTAATTATTATTAAACTATTTAGATTTCATTTATTTTTACACTTTCCCCGACGTTTCGGTTGCTTTTCAGCAGCTATGGTCACGGCGAGACTAAGATGGCAGTTGTCTCAATGTTCCAGTGTAGTTATTTCAAAGAACCCGAACATAATTTAATCATTGGTGTTTCTATTTACGCAGAATGATGTAACAATATGTTGAATATTACTATACATTTGTACTCTTATAAATACAAGAAGTTTTCTACATTAACACGTAATACGACAATTTTTTTTTATGGTATAGAAGGCAGACTAGCCTACGGATCGCTTGTTATTTTGTTTTATTGTGTAGTAGGCAAACAAGCATACGGATCGCCTGATGGTAAGCGATTAACGCCGCCCATAGACACCCGCAACACTGGAGTATTTACAAATGCGTTGCCAGCCTTTTAAATGTGCCCCTCCCTCCTCCCTCAGGAGGGTAGGGGAGTTTCGGCCTCCGGTACCCTCACTCTCGACGAAACACAATGCACGCGCTATTTCACGCCGGTTTTCTGTGAGGCCGTGGTATCACTCCGGTCGAGCCGGCCCATTCGTGCCGAAGCGTGGCTCTCCCACGGTTGGTAAGCGATTACTGCTGCCCATGGACACCTGCATCACCAGAGGAGTCACAAGTGCGTTGCCGGACTTAAAAAAATATTCTCAATGCAGCCTTTCTTATTTTCAGGATTTGATAATAGCGGCTAAAGAAGTAATTCAAATACAAATGCTTTATTTTTACCATCTTTTGGTCGCGGATTAACTCGCTAAAATAAAAGTATCCTACGTGGTATGGTATGTGTACCAAGTATTATTTTTAAGTTTAACATAAACAATCTAATATTGTCTTCTGTTTACGCGAATGTTATTCATTGAAATTAAATTACTATACTATTTCAAAATTTTGAAACTGTTACACTACTACTAGATACTATTAAACTTTACTAATTTTTAAGCTAATTAAATTATTAAAAACCAAGAGGAGCATAGGCACCCGCATGAAAGAACACATAGCTGATGTTAAACACCAACGCTCATTGAAGTCTGCTGTGTGTGAACATGTGCAACAGGGGACCAACCACTACCTGAGATTTGACAAACCACAGATTCTCGCTAAAGAACACAGATTCCTAACAAGGATGCTTCGCGAGGCTATTGAAATCAAAAAACATCCTAATTTCATCAAGATCCGATCTGATCAAGAAACGTTCGCCTAGGTCTTCCTCTTACGACTGTTCCATTCACACTAGCCTTATAAACTTTCTTAGTCAGTCTTTCCTCGTCCATTCTTTCTACATGCCCAAACCAGCTTAACATACCCTTTTCTATCCTTGTCACTATATCTACTTTCATGCCGCATCTCTCTCTAATCACACTATTCCTTATTCTATCCTAATACTACTATTAGTAGATAATTACTAGCATTCTTGTTAATCCGTCCAGCTAAGCTAAGCTAAGCAAGAATGCTTGTGTTATGATATGGTTCACGTCGGTACTGCAATGGGTAGGATTCGAATCCGGATCTCGCTGATTTCAGCATGAATGGGCCGGCTCGACCGGGGAAGTACTACCCACTCACAGAATATCGTCGTGAAATAGCAGTATTCCTACTGTTCTGGTGAGTGAGAGTGCTGGAGGCCCAATTTTGATAAGGAGCGGGAAGTGGGAAATGGTGTTCTTTCCCTCTTCCCGCTCCTTCTCCTTCCCACATTTTTTTTTCTAAAGGGTCGGCGACGCTTAATTGATGCCTTTGGTGTTGCAGGCGTCCATAGTCTACGGTGACCACTTATGATCAGGTGAGCCAGGGTATGCTTGTTTGCCATCTAAGTGATATAAAAAAATAAAGAAAATCCTCTCGATCTTACAATGTCTTAGCCGTTGTGCTACCGCTTTACACTATTGACTAAAAACTTGTAAACATCTTTACAAGCTTTCACATCTTAACATCTTATATATAAAATTCTCGTGTCACAATGTTAGTTACCATACTCCTCCGAAACGGCTTGACCGATTTTTATGAAATTTTATATGCATATTTAGTAGGTCTGAGAATCGGATAGTATCTATTTTTCATACCCCTAAGTGATAAAGTAAACATAAAAAAAGAAAAATTACTTTTGACAGAACGAAGTCTGTCCGGGCAGCTAGTAATATTATAAATGCCAATGTGAGTTTGTTTGTTACGTTTTCACGCCTTAACTACTCGACCGATAACCATGAAATTTTGCATACACGTTGTCAGGTGTACAGAAAAGGACACAAGGTCCCTTACTTCCAGAAGAAAGCACTGTTGCCGAGGGATGGAAATTCTTATAGGCTTCGCTGGCGTACAAGTAGATTAGGTTATACATATTAGTAACATTACTGTTTATAAAATAAAATGCAGCTTATGTTACTCGGTGATATAGCTTTATATTATTGAAATAATGTTTAAAATCGCTTCAGTAGTTTTTGAGTTAAATTGTTATAAACAAACAGATAACGCGGAGCCGCGGGTAAAATCTATTAGTAGAATTTCTTTATAATAACGTGTCGCTGGGTGTTAATACGTTTGATTATAACTGTCATATATATCTTAATCAAGTGATAGATGGACAAGAGTCCTAATTGCCATCATGATTGCCATGACATAGCATGATGATGCTATTTATACTAACACGCATAGCGACCCGCCCCGGCTTCGCGCAGGTAGTACAAAACCTTAACAAATTATACACCTAAACTTTTCTCATTAATTACTCTGTCTATTACCTACTGAAAACCGCATGAAAATCCGTTAAGTCGTTTTTGAGTTTATCGCGAACAGACAGACAGACGCGGCGAGGGACTTTGTTTTATAATATGTAGTGATAGTGATGACTAGCGAGCCTTAGGGTATCGTTAGCCTTCGGGTTGTGGAGGTCAGGTGGCAGCCGCTCCGTGTCAAAACTGATATCCAGTCAAATCCGGTTAGACCAGAAAAGCCGACCCCAAGTGACTTGGGAATAATAAAGGCTAAGAGAGAAGAGTGATGACTAGCGACCCCGGATTCGAACGAGTAGCAGAGCATCAGTGTTGCATCAGCTTGTTGCATCAAGCGAGCGAGACCGTCAGTTGTGAGATCTGCACATGAATTTATTTACGCGCGCGTATGTTTTTCTTTTGCGAAGGGCTATCATAATGTACATGAAATGCTTAAGGTATCTTATCTTATCTTATCTTATGTGGGGGCCAGTCAGTGAAGACCAGCGACACTTCGACCCAGTGGGATCTTTTGTGTCGACACTCTCCCAATAACGACTGCCATAGATGTTCATGGCAGCCGGGACCGACGGCTTAACGTGCTCTCCGAGGCACGGAGCAGGCGATAATCGTCAATCAATACGCACATAATTTCGAAAAGTCATATAACTTCCGAAAGTCAGAGGTGCGCGACGTGGATTCGAACCCGAGACCCTCTGCATTGCAGTCTGTTGGTCTTCCCACTGAGCTATCGCTGCTACGCTTAAGGTAACTAACGTATTTAAGGTGATAAGGATTAATAATGTGTCTGTCTAAATATACTTCCAATTACCGCATTGTACGTGACGAATGGATATAGTAAGGTATCCTTACAAGATATATACATGCTTGTTCTTAATTAATTTATGACACACATTCTATGAAAATAAGGTGAGATTTAACTAACCAAAGCTAAAACAACTCCTTGCTTGAATATACAAACCGGGCCTTACTCACAATAGCCCGATCTCCAGACTATAGAAACATATGCCACACTAACTAAAGTGTTGTGTTCTAACTGAACTGTGTTAAAGCCCTTAACAAACTTGGCAGGAAAAACACAGTCAGGCCGGTGTGGGTTCCGGGGCATGCAGGTGTGCAGGTTAATGAGGAGGCTGATGAATTAGCCAGGAGGGGCTCAGAGCAGCTATTTGTTGGCCCCGAGCCATTCGTGGGACTCTCAGAGAGTACCGTCAAGGCAGCTATGAATGCACATGGCAATGATAAACATAGGCTGGAGTGGATGGCCCTTAGGGGTCTGGAACACTCCAAGAAATTCATTGCAGACAGAGCCACGGGCTTCACCCGGAAGTTCTGCGGATACAACAAGGGCCAAATACGCCTGCTCACAGGAGCGTTCACTGGCCATTTTGACACCAACGACTTCCTGTGCAGATTAGGTTTGGCAAACAATTTGATCTGCAAAGCCTGTGGTGAACGGGACGAGTCTATATCACATCTATGTCTGATGGGATTGGCATATCCGAACCCTGAAGACTTCAGGCTTCTCCCTCTGAAGTGTACGCTGCGACTGATGCATTACATTCATAGGGAGATAGCTCAGGGATAGATCTCGGGGCCGACACAAAAGATCCCACTGGGTCGAAGTGTCGCCGGTCTACACTGATTGGCCCCCGAAATAAGATAAGATAACTTAAGTGTTACCACAGAAGAAAATTCATAGCATTATTGAGTCTTTTCACTCATGCATCAAAATCAAAATGTCTTTATTTATTTAGGTCACATAGTAACACTTATGATTGTCAAGGTTACACATACTTAAACTATAATAATAATTTGTATTTACCTGTTCAGCAAAGCAAGGGCATAGAACCAGAGTTCAAAATCTGTTTAAAAATATGCCCTTGGATTAACTGAAGTATTATCAATGCACCAAATTATTATTATATATTTACTTATAATAAAAAGATGACATCAATAAAATTTATTATTTGTCATGTTTATGACTTAACTCCTAAATATAGCTGATAAAAAGGAAGCATATACGGGCTGTCACAGAATATGTGAATCAATTGTAATGGGAGATTCCTTACGTAAGAACCATTCAAATATACTACAAAAAAAATTATGACATTTGTGTAAAAATAAATAAACTAAATTTTAAAAATGTATGACATTTTCAGACTTTCAACTACAGGTACTTCATTTATGGCTAATTTTAATTTTTTTTCTCTTTTATTATTTGTGGATTATTGATTCGTCAAAATAAAAAGTCGTAGTTTTGAAATTGCAGCATTATTTTGGTGGTTTATTTATTTTTACACAAATGCCATAATTTTTGTTTTTGTTTTGCACATTTCAAAGGTCCTTACCTAAGAAATCTCCCGTTACAATTTGATTCACATATTCTGGGAGACCCTATATATTATAACATCACATGACAACCAATAGGAGCAGAGGTGAAAAATGTTGCAAAAACGGGAATATTCTCTTACGTGAAGAAGACAAAGTTGCGTGGGTCAGCTAGTCAATTCATATATGTGAAACAAATACATTGTATCGCTTCTTAAGCATATTGCAAACGTATGTTCCAGTTTAAATGGAAAAGGACAGTGTAAGTAGCACAAAAAAATATTTAACCTTTCAAACCACAGCTGCACACAGGTACCATACCATAGATTTTTAATTATGTCTGGTATTTTAAGACTTAACAGATTACATACATTATGCACTTCAATTGAATTTCAATCACTGGATAACCACTTGTTCATGTAAATACAAAAATACCTCTGTCTGTTTTAAATATTTTATAGTGTTGGGACAGAACCCCAACGATAAATGCTAAATTGCTAAAATGTTAAATGAGTAGACAAGTACTTTATTCAAAGGTTTTATTGCTACTATAATGTATATAATATTTAATGACTGATGTGTTAGAAATTCATTGCTGACATAACGCGAACGTAAAAGAGTTACGCATGAATAAGGGTCAATGTACAGCGTAGCTTGTACATATAGTGAAACCATTTACTGAATGTTGTTGTGATTATATTTAGTGATGGAATAACATAAATTGGCATATTAAAAACACTAGGCTCAAATTTAATCTAAACTATTTTATCTGTATCAGCATCAAAGGCTGCTAAAAATGACTCTTAATTACAGTTATTTATCTATTAATATTAATGTAATGATCTAGGTTAATCATTTTATAATTATGTGGCTTACTTATTATTGCTAAAAGGTATTTAATGAGGTTAGCTATCTAATGATTAAAGCCTAAATAATCATAAAAAATATACTTTAACAATGGAGATATTTATGTGGACTACTTTTAAAATCGCAAATGCAAAAGTACCAGCCAGTTTGTGTGTAAATTTAAATTTAATATTGTAAGAAGAAAGGGTAATATGTATGCAGGTTTTAAGTAGGTTAGTATGTTAGATAAATGTCGAAAATCATTAAAATAAAATATAGAAGGCTAGTAGGAAATCAAACAAATTTAAAAAACAAATATTTTGCTAGAAACCCGTAATATATATTTTTCAATACAATAAAGGCCTAGTGTAGTTTTTTGTTTGAAGATTTACTGCGTAGGCAATCAAATAAAATAAACTCGCCACTGAGAGTAATTACTCTGCTACAAGTACAACGCATGAAAGCCAGTTTCGCAACTTTGATCGTATGTAACTGAACAAATAATTTGACAAATGAACTGGGGGTCCTCTATTATGATGTAATAACATTCATAAAAAGTCTAATAATATATTAAAACGCTTGAAACTATTGGCTTTTACATTAAAATTATGATACAGTAAGATATGTGTGTAGCTACCAACAAAAAAATTTACAAATATCATAAGAAATTGTGTCTATTTTTGTTTCAAATACTTACCGGCGGAGAATAATAACGTGTCCTTGGTTCACTAAATGTAATTTTCTTGTAAAACAACTGGTAATTTTGAGAAATTACCGTTCCTTGATACAATAAAAACGCTGCACAAACCAAAGCACAGACTAAAAATGGTAAATCAAGATTTTCAGATGGATTCTGATGGATTTTGCTTTTGACGTTGCACTTACATGTTGCCATACAAAATTCTCATGTCATATCTACGTAAAAGCAGTGTAGGTGCATTGATGTATAAAAACCCTTTTTTAGGATTTTTATATATCTATGTGTATGTGTTATAAGGTGAATGGCCTTGTATGGGAAATGAATATCGAACACATAAGTTTAATCATTTTTGTTCTGATAGTAGGACCGTGATCCTGGGTTGCAATTTCAATTAAGAATATAATGTAGTTGTAAGGCAAGGTTACTGTAGCTTGATGTCCAGAGATGCAGAATAAAACTGCCGATATATTGTAGAATACGAAAATATTTTTGAATAAAATCAACCTATTTACATATACAGTTTTAGTTATACAAGAAGAAAGGAGCTAATATTTACAATCGATCAATCACAGGATATTACAATATTATTCTGACGACGTAACGAGCTTGAGCGCGCGCATTTAGCGAACGCGGCTCATATACAGGTTATCAGGTAATTAATAAATAACCTTGAAATATCTTATAGTAGAACCGATGGCCGTGCAGAAAAAAAAAATAAGTACAATAGCTAGTCATACTTTTGATTGTCTATCTATTAGTATAATTAGTGTTTAATAATAAAACAACAAAAAACCGATAGAATTCATTCATTTATGATCGTAGTGTACAATAAAGTTAAATATGGTAATTAAAAAAAAAAAACATATCTCAGGTAGTAGACATCCTGTATAAACAAGTGGCACGGAAATTCACGTCATTTGACCACAGCATTTGACGCTCTGTATAAAACTTTATGTATTGCAGCTACAGTGGTCCCGCCTTAGTGAAACGTACTGGAGTCTTCGCATCTCTGCCAGATCTCGTCCTGTGTGGCTGATCTTCGGATGTCATAGGCATGTTATAGGCATTCAAATCGGGCGCTCGGCGGGAATGTTGCGAGTTAGCTGTAGGTATGTCGTTGAACTTTCGATTGTTGACACGCAGTACATCCTTTAGCCTAGCGTCCGATGTCCGTGTTCATTGAAGGCCAGAAGTTTCTTTCTTGAATCAGTTGTCGTGTTGCGCGGATACCATGATGACTTATGTTGTGTATGGCGTTGATGACAATGTGGTTCGACGAAAATCAGCTGTTAGATAAGGGCGTATGTTGCTCGTGGATTTTTCGTAGTAGATTTGTTGGTTTGTCGTAGGTATAGCGATCTTCTTAAGTGTTATGTTCGTTTGTTTGAGTAGTTCCGGTATTGTTGTATCTTGTTCTTGAGCGGCGGTGAGTTGCGAGTAATCGATTGAAGAAGGTATTTCAATCTCTTCGATTCTTGATAAGGCGTCGGCGACTGCGATGTTTATCCCACTAACGTGACGTATATCAGTTGTGAATTCACTAATATATGATAGTTGGCGGGCTCGGCGTTGTGGTTCACTGTCTGATGGCGGCTTGTGGATTGCGTATATGAGTGGTTTGTAGTCCATAATTTCTTTGAGAAATAGCCAATAGGTACCCATTTGTTGTTTATGCGCTGTTGTAGTACTGCACCTGCGCACTTATCTGATGCGTCACATATGAGTGACATCGGATGGTGACGGATGGGCGAGTAAAGTTGCGTTCTGTATACTAGCTTTACAGGCTTCGAATGCTTGCAGAGCTTCAGTAGTCCGGTTTATTTCTGATTTATCGCGTTTCTTCGAGTTGTGTAGGAATGCATTGAGTGGGGCGTGAATGAGAGCGGCGTTCGGTGTGTTGTCACGGTAAAAGTTAACCATGGCGAGGAAGCGCCGTAGTTCTTCGATCGTCTCCGGCTTCGGCTATTCCGCGATGACCTTGACTTTTTCATAAGGCGGCTTGATTCCTTCACTCGACACGTCGTAACCGAGGAATTTTACGCTTTCTTGAGCGAATACGCATTTTGATAGGTTAATCGTTATTCCGTATTCATCTAATCTTTTTAGGACGGTACGTAGGTCTTAATAGGCTGTCTGAAGGCTGTCTAAGGCTACGATGACATCATCGATTAATGGGAAGACGTAATCGAGTCCGCTGAGTACTTGATGTATGAATCGCTGGAAAGATTGTCCGACGTTCTTGAGGCCAGGACACATCGCGGGAATTCAAATAATCCGAACTTAGTGGTGATAGCTGTTTTCTCAATGTCAGGCTCGTGGACGGGTAACTGCTGGTAAGCTCTGTTCAAATCTAGTACGGTGAAGATTTTCTTGCTGTGGAGTAGTTATGTGAAGTCCTTTAGTCGAGGCACAGGGTAACGGTCGGGTTTAGTGACTGCATTAAGACGCCTCTAGTCACCATATACTCGTATATCGCCGTTTTTTATTTGGAACTACGTGGAGCGGGCTTGACCAAGTGCCTTTGCTTGGACGGCATAGGCCTTGTTGCATCATGATTTCGAACTCTTTTTTGGTGGCCTAGTAGCGGTGAGGCGGTAACGGTCATGTTCGACAATGTAGCGGGCGGGCCGGTGGTTTCAATGTGATGTTTGATGCGATTATCGAGGTATTTATTTAATTGAGGATGGTCGGATGATGTCTGGGTACTCGGCGAGGATTTGATGAAAGTGTTGTTGATCGTCGATGCTTCTTACGGTTGGCTCGGTGGAGTATGAAACTGATGTCTTGACGGATACGTTCGTGACTTTATCGATGAGACAACGGCTGCGTATGTCGACGAGTAGGTTGTGGTGTTTTAGAAAATCAGCGCCGATTATGGGTTTGCTGACTGTGGCGATGACAAACTTGCAAGTGTGGGGTCTTCGTAGTTTTAGATCTAACACCATGGTTTTCACGTCGTAGGTAGTTATTGTGATGCTGTTAGCGGCGTACAGTTGAAACGACGTTGGAGCTAACATCATCCCTCATTGCTTCGGTATGATAGATATGTTTGCGCCGGTGTCGATAAGAAAAGATGGGCGTGAGTTTCTGTCTATTATAAATAGGCGGTGTGATGCGTGGTTCACGTCGGTTGTCGCCTCAGCCAACACAGTGGTTAGTTTTCCGACGCGGGTGTCGAATCTTCAAACTTGCACGGGTATGTGCACCCGTAAGCTTGTTTACCGAACTTGCGGTGATAATAGCAGATCTGCTCGGCGATCTTGATTTATTGGGATGGTTGTTCCAGTACTGACGTCTTGGTTGATAGGCTCGTCGCGATTTCAGTTCCTCTATATCTCTATTTAGCTGTTGGGCTTTCCATTCTGTCAACTCCCTCGTAAGCATGTCGATCTTTTCATGTAGAATAGATAGTTCTTGGTGTGAGACTTGGTTGCTTGCTGTTGCCATGATGATTCTGGAGATAATCGTCGAGGATTTGCGGTTCTTGATGATTCAGTAGGGTCACCAATGTAAGACAGGGCTTAATGTAGCTTGATGTCCAGAGATGCAGAATAAACCTTCCGATAATAATATGTTGTAGAATACGAATATATTTTTTAATAAAATCGGACTATTTACATAATACAGTTTTAGTCAGACAAGTATTCATATACAAAAAGAGCTAATATTTACAATCTACCAATCACAGGATATTACAATATTATTCTGATGACGTAACGAGCTTAAGCGCGCGTATTAAATTTATTTTATTTAACTACGTTATATTTTTATCTATGTATATATTTATAAGTAAATAAAAACAAACCATTAATTCATTTACATGTATTTATTAAAATTATGTATATAAGATTATATAGTATACATACATTATTTACATATACGTATACATAAACGCTATGTATGTTTATATATACATTTATTCATATACTAAGCGTATACAATGTTAAGCTTAATAAATAATTTATAGAATAACCCAATCTTTTATTAATTCATATTTATAGGGTAATTGAAAAGAAGATTAATTTAAATATGATTTTTTTAACATTCATAATGTCGTATACAATACACGGCAAATAGAAATTCCAACGAGAATATTTTAACAGGTTAATAAATAGTAATAAACAAACAGTAATAACAATTTAATAGTTACTCAGCTTTTATAGCGCAAACTCGGAGCTCCGTTAGGTTCGGCGGCCAATCGACAAGTGAGTCATTCCGTCTGACACGTGTCCTTTTATACTAGTGAACAAACAAATCGGGCGGCCACGTGTTTTTAGAAATGATTATATTTGAGCTGCTTAGTTTTCGCTAATAATGTTGTTAAATCATAATTTATTTTTCTTTATGTTTGAACATGTAAATAACTCTAAAATTGATCTTATAATTGTAACTTAACCTAGTATCTAACCTATAAATAACAATGACATAAAATCTAGCCAGATTCATTACACAGTTTGTTATCGGCACTATTGCCGGGATAAGTAGGTACTTACAAATGAGACACACACATATTTAAACGTACTTTTGATATTTCTTTGAATATTTGGACAAAATATTTAGAATAATCTATCACGCGCATTCAGTGAACGCGGCTCATATATAAACAAGTGGCATGGAATTCACGTTATTTGACGCTCCGCGCCGCAATATGCGGACGTGTACAAAACTTTATGTATTGCTGCTACATAGTCATATTTAATGGCGCAAATTTCAGACTATCCATAAATCCATGATACCCATTGGCATAATCTTACATTTAATAGCAAGGTAGCACCTATAGATGCGACGGCATAGTCCTGCATATTTCTTATATCGAGAAATAATGGTTGTCAATTAATCATGATATATCTATCAGTTTTACAGCCTAACAGTTAAACTTGAATGTTGGCATGAAGATTAACTCCTGGGTATATATATATATAGTCATAAAAGTTTACAGATATATAAAAATATAAAACCTATAAATTGACGGACAATGGATGGATACGATGGAAAAACTATTGTGGTAAACTTTGTACCTTGCACTTCGGATAGTTTTATTGCTAATGAGATAGATAGCTATAAGTACATATTATATCCGAAATGGCTATAAACAATTCGTCTAACAATTCTGGATTAGCTTAGTTGATAAGAGCCAGGTCCTATACTACAGCGTTAGCCGTATGGCTTGTTAGATCCAAACACTAGCGCAATAGATACTCATTCACATAGACATAAACACAAACATGCATTCACATGGCTCATACTAAACACTAAATTAATTTAAAGTTAGGTAACTAATAAGTTATACAACCTATCTTTCACCCGAATTCTTTTAATCTTTTACCCATATTATAATTGTTATCAATACATTACATACATCTAATTAATAGATATAACGGTTCTTTAATTGATAATAATTAAGATTTTGGTCAGATTATAAGTTATGTCGACTGAACAACATCTTTTTATTATAATATATATATCGTTTCTTTTAGTAAATATGACTTTTTTTTCTTTTCTAATGTAATAGTATACTTGCTATAATTAACCCATCGGTGATATAGTATTTCTCAAATTACATCATTGTACACAGTTTTTTTTTATTACAGGAATAAGTTTTCCTTCTTATGTTTATATACCCACTTAGGACAAAAACACCTTTATTAAATTTGGGGTGAAATGACTTCATTGTCTTCACATTCTTCTAATATTCTAAACATTTATTTAGTCTGGTATCCCATAACGTCAAAATTTTTCGCACGCCATTGTATGCGGAAGTCACCCATTTTTTAAATCAAGAAATCATTGTGAACAAAAACAACAAAAATCAAAATATAACCGTCAAAATAGATTTGTACAAACAAAATGGGTCTGCCAGGGTGCAGTATACCGGAGGATGATCTCCCTCCATGCTGGTCAGACGATGTACGGATGAACGCACTTTTCGCTCCTTTTCGGATAAAAACCACGAACCCAGAGTCTTGGGACATGAAAATGAAGTTTTGGTCCGATATGATGAGGCTATGGTGTCGACATAGAAAAGATCCTATCGTATCTGCAGCAGATGGAAAGGCTGCATTTAACCGAAGAGGTAGGACGCCAGCTTGCATGGATATTGTCGTTGAAGAAATGTTTCGGTAAGTCTTTTGTTGTTCTAAGTGCCTCCATGCTTGCATTGATTATTTTTGAATATATTAGTTCTAACCAAACTTCTCATATGATTTACATAAAGAAATTATTCTTAAAGATAAAGGAATCTTTATTTTTTATTGTTTATATTGCAGAACATATGTCTATGGTATATAGAATCTGTACTTCTTTTTGCTCTCTATTTGTCTTGTTTCAATGTATGACCTTTTACATCTTATTAGCCATATAATAATATTTTACTGTTAAATATTTAATTATCAGATGGGCTTTGTTGACGATATCATTATGTCTTATTTGTGTATATCATAATAATTAATATGATTATGTAATTGTGTACAATGTCCTTTTTCTGCTACATAGTAACTTTGTATTGGTACATGGATGAACTTTACCACTCACCCCCATTACGGTGATGGGAGTGTGTGTTAATTTTTTTGCAGTAACTGCTTTTGCATGTAGCTTGGCCAAACATGCAGACAACAATATTATAACTTATATTTCCAGTTTCTAGCATCTACCTGTATAATTACTTGCTCATGTAACAAATTCTCCTTGTTTTTCAAATAAGTTAGGCAGCCTTATTTTGGGTCTGGACCACATTTAAAATGCAAGAATGTAACTCTATCTCAATAGATTGTCTGATTTACATTTTGATTACAAATTAATCACATGCTACGTTGATCATAACATTATTTTATTTTATGGAAATGTCTATGGATTATTCACTGATTTACTTAAAATCGACTCCTAGTGTCATTCAGGTGTCTTAGTCAGAATCAGGGACTGTACAGCATCTCTTAATATATTGTAATTGTATGCATAGAATTGAGGTATAGCTGTAAGCACTCTGTAATATTTTTGTTAATATGCTGTCTTATTTCTGTAAATATGATCAAATTGTTTTTAGATATTAGGAAAGGCTCAAGATAGAAACTGATCTTCAAGTGTATCCAATTATCAGATTTCCATGTTGGAAATATCTTCGTACTTCAATTCACTTTAAAAATAATTTAGGATTATTTAACTAACCAAAACATTCTTTTGCAAATAACTACACGTGCTGCACCAAGATTTGCTAGTGCTAACTGCGTGGGCGCTCAATGGCTGAAAAGATGCGCCCGTCGTTGGCGATAAGCCATGGTTAAAATCTGTCAAGATAACCGCATCGGCTCCGCCTATTTAATGTGGTCTTAGTTTTACGTGCTGTTTTGTGGAGATTTACTACTATAAATAAGCGTAATAACTAATCTACGAGAAAGCAGCTGTCTGTTTGCTGTTTGGCATTGAATAAATTTGGATATAATTAAGTATGTATACGTAATTAGCTTGTAATTGCTTGCTGCTACTTGCTTAACTTCTGATACGGTTATCTAAAGTTATTCAAGACTGTTTAAACTCTTATTACACTATGCTACTGATGTTGTTAATAATTTGCTAGAATGACATCACAGATTCGGCACTAGTTAATTGGACATGTGTTATCCACACTTAGCCTAACAATAAGGTACTTGAGTCATGTTTTTTTATTCATGCTATGTAGTTACATTACCCAAACTGCTACAAAGTCTTATCAAAAACTAGCTACCCACCCGGCTTCCCATGGGTATGCTTTGTTATATCTCAAAGGGATTAGGCAGTGTTTTCGAAGAAAGTTCCCAGGCAGCTTGACTTTACCCGATATTTTTAACATTTATCGTTATATTTCAACCAATTTACACAAAACCTTAACAAGTTATACATCCTCATGAATCACTCTGTCTATTTGTGAAAACCGCTTGAAAATCCATTCAGTTGATTTTGATTATCAAAAACGTAATATAATATATAGTGGTAAGTAAGATACAAGTGTTTGATATCTGGTAGTATAGGTAAATGTCAAATGACCAAAAAATATGCATGATACAAACTTTGACGTAAGCACTATTTAAATTCTTCTGTCCAAGAGAGATACCAAGACATCCCGACTACAGCCTTACATTTTCTTATATCCAAAATTACAATATCAATTACTAAATTATTATGCAATCAATTATGATACTGTTTGTACAATAAGATTTCTTTTGATAACAGAATCAGAACTATCTTATCAGGTCATTTTGCTTAAGCTTTAGCAGTAAGACTATGCCCAACAGTTGTAGGTGCCTGATTAGGCTAAGGCATATGTGTTCTTATTATAATTTTTGTGTAGCATACCGCCTGCAAGCAAACAAGGAAATAAGACAATACTAATAAAAATAAACATTGCATACTAATAGTAAATACATACCTGGTAGGGTAATAAATTTGGATACCAGTATTATTCATTGAAATTAAACTGCTATATACGGATTTTATCGCGTTGTTTATTTGACACTTTATTACAAAATTTTGAAAATTGTTACACTACTACTACTATTAAACTTTACTAATTTTTAAGCTAATTAAATTATTATTAAACTATTTAGACTTAATTTATTTTTACACTTTCCCCGACGTTTCGGTTGCTTTTCAGCAGCCATGGTCACAGGGAGACTAAGATGGTAGTTGTCTCAATGTTCTAGTGTAGTTATTTCAAAGTACCCGAACATAATTTAATCATTGGTGTTTCTATTCACGCAGAATGAGCTCAAAGTATCATGAAGTCTAGCTGTGGTTTGCTTCTTCTTGGGTTTGACTATTTTTATTACTGGATCCCAAGCTGGTGGTACATTCCAACCATCTTCTCTATTAAAATTAGGATGTTTTTGATTTCAATAGCCTCGCGAAGCATCCTTGGTAGGAATCGGTGTTCTTTAGCGAGAATTTATTTAATTTAAATTAGTATAGTTTAATAGTAGTAGTAGTGTAACAATTTTCAAAATTTTGTAATAAAGTGTCAAATAAACAACGCGATAAAATCCGTATATAGCAGTTTAATTTCAATGAATAATATTCGCGTAAATAGAAGACAATATTATACCAGTATTCTTTTTGCTTTATTAGTCTCAGTAAAAACATTAAAGAAAGTGTTGTTGAAGCTTCTGCCTTAAATTTAATATTATTTTATTTGTAAACATGGAACTTGACAGCATCATTAATGAGATTCTGAATCTTTTTAGTATTTTCATTGCAAACAAAAATAGTAATCTTCATAATATTAGTGTAGATGTAATTAGTCCTAATCCTTCTTGCATTTGTATAAGTAGTGTTAATGCACCCGCCTTTACAGGCTGATTGGTAAAAGACTGGACATATTGAAGGAGGGTATTCAACACTCGATTCTGCAACCAAACACCTAAAAAAAATAGGTACTTATAATTGACCTAGTTATCCAATAAAAACTTAATGTGGACACTCTTGCGCATATACCAAAGCTAAACAAAACCTCCGCCCCCGACCCAACTACCGCTCCCCGTATGCTCCCGAATTGCACCCCTGCCCGTCCTTTTCTTATTCAAGGTCATTAGCCTCGGTAGCGCGGCGCGCTCAACAGCTGTCAGCTGTGTGCGACCTGCGCAGTGTCCACATTTTATGGATATTTCATACAAATTTTCATAAAGGTTTTCTTTGCAGGTTACAAAGTTTTTTTTTAATTTTTATTTCTTTGTTACGTCTCATCATAAATTATCACGTCCTTAAGTATGTACAATGCTTAAACAGTCACACTGTATATTCCCGAAGGGGTAGCCAGAGGTATACACATGTATCACCCCTATAGATATTTATAAATTTCATAGCAATATGATATCAATCAATAAGACAATAACAGGATAGGAATGCCAGTTTTGTTAGAATATTTGCCTTTACTGCCAAAACTGCTGCTACACAGTTTATCTATTATTACAATTTACAGATATGTGAAATTAATTACTTTTGTATGAATTTACATTTTTGTGGTCAACCTACATATTTAGTTGCAATGGCGCACTAGCGGCCGTATACAATAGCGTTTATTTTGTAACACATGTTATTCTTTTAAATTCCCTCTTTTTTTGGACCGCTTTTTATATTTTATAGTTGTTTATATATTTTTTTTGTTATAGTTTTTTAAACTTTATGTTAGTAAAGGTTTCACGACTTACGTACAAAAATAGCTGAGCAGCAATAGCTCAGTGGGGAGACCAACAGACATCGAAATTATGTGCGTATTGATTGACAATTATCGCCTGCTCCGTGCCTCTGAGAGCACGTTAAGCCGTCGGTCCCGGCTGCCATGAACATCTATGGCAGTCGTTATTGGGAGAGTGTCGACACAAAAGATCCCACTGGGTCGAAGTGTCGCCGGTCTGCACTGACTGGCCCCCACATAAGATACATACATACGTACAAAAATGCTGGGAGTACATAAGTGCGTGAGTTTATAAAATATTTTAGTAATTAAACATTAAGTACGTATATTCGTGATAAAAAGTAGTGATAAAAAAGCAATCAGTGACTGACTTTACCACATTAGAATGTCATTTAATTTCTTTTGCATATGAATAATGCACAATGAATAAAACGCCTTCGTATCGCGTTATGTCGCCTGGTCCGCCGATTTGCAGTACTGTACGTTTAATGAATTAGTAGCTTTTCTCGCGGCTTCGCCCACTTAAAATAAGGTTTGGTAAGGTTATGGTAGTAAGAGTACTTTTGAAAAACGGGTATAATCTAGTTTTAGTATAGATATGACCTTTCATAAAGTGTTGAGACTCTTACGTAAGTCCCAGGACCTATTATATTAGTTTACTTTACACACTGTATACTCAAAGGACAAAACAATAAAATCTTGCTAATGGCTGACCGGCTGGCGTAGTGGGTAAGCTGTCGGTTCATCACTCCGATGCACAGGGCATTATTTGTGTGATCAAATAGTAATTTAATTAGCTTAAAAATTTGTGAAGTTTAATAGTACTAGTAGTGTAACAGTTTTCAAAATTATGTAATAAAGTGTCAAATAAACAACGCGATAAAATCCGTATATAGTAGTTTAATTTCAATAAATTATATATTTCTGAAAATAGGACACACATTTAAAGCAAATAAGCTTTTATAAACTAACCTTTGTGATAACCGTGTCATAAGCATGTTGTGTGGGTGGGACAAAAGCTAGATGTTTTGTTTTTGGTATTGTTGTGTATTGTAAGGTTTTTCCTGTCACATCCAATTTGTGAACCAAACAAATAAAAAATAATAAATAAAATAAGGATTGAAGTTGGTTGCAAAATAAGGTAGTTGTTCTCTCTTAGCCTTTATTATTCCCAAGTCACTTGGGGTCGGCTTTTCTGGTCTAACCGGATTTGACTGGATATCAGTTTTTACACGGAGCGGCTGCCACCTGACCTCCGCAACCCGAAGGCTAACGATACCCTAAGGCTAGACCAGGGTCAGGATATTAGAGGGTACTGACTTTCCCAATAACGACTGCCATAGATGTTCATGCCAGCCGGGACCAACGGCTTAACGTGCTCTCCGAGGCACGGAGCAGGCGACAATTGTCAATCAATACGCACATAATTTCGAAAAGTCATATAACTTTCGAAAGTCAGAGGTGCGCGACGTGGGTTCGAACCCGAGACCCTCTGCATTGCAGTCTGTTGGTCTCCCCACTGAGCTATCGCTGCTCAGTGCTGCAAAATAAGGTAGTTATTAAAATTAATAAATATTTGTTTTGTTTGTAATATAATATTTACAATATATAAAATTTGATTATAAAACTAATTAATCTAATTACAAAAATGGTAGGCGTCGTAGAATTAGTCAGCATCGCTGTCAACTGGTTACGTGCCCAGGAGACTGGCAGCATTGCCACGTTGAATGGCAATGCTGATTATTTGGGCCAAATACCAGCCTTCTGATCATGCGCAATGTCGATCAGGCTTTTTTCGAGCTCTCTTTACAAAATACGAGCGCTCGAACCCTCAAAAATGTAATTTCCGACAAAATTTGCTAATATCGCCAATTGTATTTTAGAGTTTGGATAATGTAACTGATTAAAGTAAAAAAAAAAAGATGAGCATATAAATAGCTCTTATAGTGCATATTGAAGTTAAAGTAATCTTAAACATACACATAAAACAACATAAACTGTTCTAGGCTGAATCGATTATTGCCTTTATACGGTGATATGAAACCGTCGCTATAATGTCATCATCTCAGTCAAAAGACGTACACTGCTAGACAAGGCCTTCCCTAAGGTTTCCCACACAGACCGTTCTTGGTCCACCCCTTTGTAGGATCCCGCCTCTGCTGCATCTTCCAGTGCATGACTTGGAACCAGCTGCGACTTCCGATGCATTGAAACATGATTGTCATGCACTGGAAGACGCAGCAGGGGCAGGACCTCACGAATTGCACCGACTACCTGGTGAGGTGGTAAGGGTCGCGGCAAGCGGTTGAATTAGGCGGTCTAAGGTCAGTCTGTGTGGCAAAACTTGAAGCCCAAGTCCAGTAGTGTACGTCTCCAGAAACTTTCTGTCCCAACGTTCGTTATAATATGATCTATATAATATTATAATCCTAATGTTTCCTTTGAGTTTCTTCCAGGGTTTGATGTTCTATTTAATCAGCATCTTGTGTGGTTTACTGTATAACAATACATATTATTCTTCCACAGCAATGGGGACTTAAGTCCTCTATCGAAATACCAACAAATCCTACACAACGGCCCCGAAGGCTGGGTGAAGTGGGGGGCGCGGCTAGCCTTCAAACCTGCAGCGTTTGCGTTAACAGCTGTGGCTTCATTCCTTCCTACCAGACAAGCATTGGATAACGATGGTCTGCCCAAAGCCAGCATTGATTCTACTCAGCGGTTTGTGCTGGAGAGTGTTGTGAAGGTAAGTTTTATTTAGTTTTTTATTCTTATATATATGTTTGAGTGCTGGAGTGGTCGATCAAAATATTGTGAGGTCTCAGTATGGAATATAGGAATGTGCCAAGTATATGGCTAAGAGGCTCGTCTTCTACGTGGAACCTAAAAGGAAGCTGGCGAACTTCGGTGTAATATACCTCTATGCGTAAATTTTATGTAACGATGGTCTGCCCAAAGCCGGCATTGATTCTACTCGGAAGAATGCAGTAGTTTCGATGGCTGGGTTGAACGAATTTTATTAAGTCTCAATATGCTGTCTCGCTCCTATGATGTGGGGCCTACTAATTTGCATGTAACACACATAGGCCTCAATCTGGAGTCTGCAACTGGTAGACTTCAAGTGGCTTGCCTCCTATTACGTGGGCTCTAAAAGAAAAGCTGGGAAACATTGACTAACACCTATATTCACCACAGTAGACCCTTTGGAGAATACAGGTGTTAGTAAACGTAACGTATTGTTTCAGGAACAAGCAATGGATCTTCTGCAGAACTTTCCTGCACATGTCGAGCGTATAGGCACTATAGATGAGTTAATGAGGAACTACGAGTGGAGTCAGAGTAGGGAGACCTTCGAGTTATTGCTGGGCTACCTCGTCTCTCAAGGGTTCGCTGTCAAGAAGGACGATGTCGTCAAATTGGGTGAGTACAATTGTAGAAGCAGTGGAATTGCGAGAGAAGTAATTATGTGGCTGGTCGAAGCTGGCGAAATGTGGCCTTAATTCACCTCCATTGGGGATATGTGTGAGATTATGTATTATGTATATATAGGTATGTATATAGTTCTTCTTATCGATTTCGATGACGGCGACCTCAGAAGTCATGGATCTTTGGTGAGCTCTAATATGGCTTGCTAGACTGAACTTGGTCTTGAATGTCCTACGACAGGTGTGGCAGTAGAGTTGGCCTGTACCTCGACGAGCTCTTGTACGTATACGTGTTGAAGGGTTTAGGTCTTTAAGTATTTGGCGTTTTACGTCAATCGTTTCGAGACGATTTTCCTCAAACGCCTTTATCTTATTAAAGATGTTAGATCGCTATGTGTCGAGTCCCAGGTTGGGTCAACAAAAACTTATTGGATTTTTCTGTTAAGAAATCTCAATACAAGTCCGGTTAGGAAGTTGGCGGTGTTAGACACCCTCGTGCCTCGGAAAGCACGTAAAGCCGTTGGTCCTGCGCTTATCACTCTCCGGTCGTATCAGATTGGCATCCCATCGGATCATGAGAGTTAGGGAACAAAGAGTGCACTTGTGTTTGCGCATATACTTGTGCACTATAATATCGCTTGCGCAAATGGTCAGTCTCTGTTAAGATTGGCCGCCATGACCGAAATTCGGTCTGGACATTACATTATTTAGGTATGTATTTTTTGTCACCAGCGGAGCCTGACAAGAAAGCGTCTCCCGTGACGGAGTCTGATGAGGCGATAGTAAAGCTGATGTGCGCGGAGCGGCGCCTGCAGGGCGACGTGGAGCGGCGCTCGCGGGACGTCGCCGCCGCGCACCACGACGCCGCCGCCGCGCTGCGCCTCGGGAACAAGCTGGGCGTGAGTACTGCTATATAGTGAAGCTGATGTGCGCGCACCACGACGCCGCCGCCGCGCTGCGCCTCGGGAACAAGCTGGGCGTGAGTACTGCTATATAGTGAAGCTGATGTGCGCGCACCACGACGCCGCCGCCGCGCTGCGCCTCGGGAACAAGCTGGGCGTGAGTACTGCTATATAGTGAAGCTGATGTGCGCGCACCACCACGACGCCGCCGCCGCGCTGCGCCTCGGGAACAAGCTGGGCGTGAGTACTGCTATATAGTGAAGCTGATGTGCGCGCACCACGACGCCGCCGCCGCGCTGCGCCTCGGGAACAAGCTGGGCGTGAGTACTGCTATATAGTGAAGCTGATGTGCGCGCACCACGACGCCGCCGCCGCGCTGCGCCTCGGGAACAAGCTGGGCGTGAGTACTGCTATATAGTGAAGCTGATGTGCGCGCACCACCACGACGCCGCCGCCGCGCTGCGCCTCGGGAACAAGCTGGGCGTGAGTACTGCTATATAGTGAAGCTGATGTGCGCGCACCACGACGCCGCCGCCGCGCTGCGCCTCGGGAACAAGCTGGGCGTGAGTACTGCTATACTGGGTACGCCGTCCCTTACACGCAGTATAGTGAAATTGTTGTGGAGCGGCGCCTGCAGGGCGACGTGGAGCGGGGACGCAAGGTTGTTTACAGAAATCCTCTAAAACAATCAGACAACAATCAAGAAGAACGGTTTGGCACCAGAATTCACGTATGTATGTATGTTCGTCAAAAACTTAAGAATGGCTGGACGGATTTTATAAAAACCATACCTACTGGGTGTAAGGAACAGCGCGGCGTACCGAAAACTAAAATAGTAGATGGAGACATTGATTCCGAGTTAAAATCGTTGGAATTTTCATCACTCAAAAATCAAATCTGATTCTGCAATTATCATTTTATTTACCAGACTGTATCAGAAGTCGTAACATAATGCATAAACCATCATTATTGTATTAAATAATAACAAAATGTACCACATTTTACTGAAATTCAGCAATGTAATTAAATAGTCGTGATTTAAACAGATCAGCTGTATACGCGAGTGGAGCGCAGAGGTCATTCTCCGCTCGGTGCGGTGTAGTATTCGCAGCAATCCATTGCGTACCGCATAATAATGTTAAACAATATAAAATCTTAATCTTGCGTTATAGAGTTTGATAAAACTCTTATACAACAGCTTTGTCTGTTATACAACTTTCAACTCAAGAACCGTAAGAGCTAGAGACTCGCGGTCAACGCCATTCGACCCAGCATAGTCGATATACCCCCGAAATGAATAGTCATTATAGTCAAAGGTCACATGACCTTTGACCTCTGACCTCAAGGTCACGTGATACCATCTTTTAACTCGAGAACCATAAGAGCTAGGGACCTGCGGTCAACGCCGTTCGACTCAGCATAGTCAATATACCCCGAAATGACTATGACTTTTGACCTCTGACCTCAAGGCCACGTGATACCATTTTTTCGAACTCTTAGATTTACGGCAATTCATGGACGTTTCTCACTTGTTTATGATTAATAATAGTTTCCGTCGAGATAAGTATCTATAGAAAGACGACTTACTAAAGTTTTCGGTGCGCCGTCCCTTACACCCAGTATAGTGATGTTGACGTACGCGGAGCGGCGCCTGCAGGGCGACGTCGAGTGGCCGCGAGAATGTTTAGAGAAATCTGCTAAAACAACAACCACAAAGAACGGTTTGACACCGGAATTCATGACCGTCTGTATGTTTGTTCTCTAAAAATTGATCAGATGGCATGATTCAAGCAGTTAAATAGATCGAACCCACGTCGCGCACCTCCGCCTTTCGGAAGTTATATGACTTTTCGAAATTATGTGCGTATTGATTGACAATTATCGCCTGCTCCGTGCCTCGGAGAGCACGTTAAGCCGTTGGTCCCGGCTGCCATGAACATCTATGGCAGTCGTTATTGGGAGCGTGTCGACACAAAACATCCCACTGGGTCGAAGTGTCGCCGGTCTGCACTGACTGGTCCCCACATAAGATACATATTAGAAATAGTTCCTGAGCTACAGCTTGAGTGTCCCTTAAGGCGGGTCAATGGATACAACTAGTAATATTACATACAGAAAAGAAACAGATGTTTCTAGCGGACGCAAAGTACAGACCAAAATACGCTTGCAAAGTATCGTTTCAAAAATATTGGTTTAATTTATCACGTTAAACGTAACGTAACGTAAAAGGTTGGATGTTGATGGGCCGCTCATAGCTAGCTGCACTCACTGATTAGTAAACGATTAGCGTGGTTAAGCAACGTTGTGTGCGGTTAGTCTATAGATGGGTGACCGCTTAGTGGTATTTCATCTGAGCGTCTCCGTGTGTAACCTTTAGGGTTTACTTTAGGAGAACTGTAGAATAATTAGGAAGTACAATGAGAGAAGGTATAACAAATACACTTTTAATGAATTAAGATACAATTATAGTCAGGGCGTGGTTCGTTAGAAGGCTTGCTGCGTGTCCTTGTAGTCAGGAGCACTTAACTCGAGATGTGGAGCCGGGCCGCAAGGTGACTCGTCCAGGACGCGATCGGCTTATATATGGCGCTGCCGCCGGGCAGGGGGGAGAAGGGGGGCGCCAGCCACCACTCCGACTCACGCGCAACCGTCGCGGTCGCGCGGTCCGCGCTTCGGAGGGCACGTAAAATGTCGGTGCCGGTTGTTCTCAAATTGACAGCAGTCGTTAAGTCATGTCAGAGGCTTACGGGCCTGAACAACTCTGGACAACAGATTGGCCACTAACCACACGAGAAAGAAAGAAAGAAGATGCGCCATATTTATTATGACGTCACACGTTTGTAATCATGTACTATCATTGCTTGTCGTGTCTCGATGCCCGTATAAGTTCCTCGTGTTATCACTTATCTTAGTATAAACTAATAATGCGGGCTTCAGACAAAGTATAAATTTTGTCTGATCAGTGCTATAAACATATTTGTAAAAGAAAAGAAAGAAAGAAAGAAAGATTTTATTTTAATGAAGCATTGTAACACTTTTTTTTTGGTAAAAGGATATTATAAATCGTTTTCGCGGTGTATTTACTGTCGAATTTGTGCACGCTAGCACTGCACACCTTATTCTTCTATGGTACAGCTAAAAATTACATTTAACTAAATTAAATAGCAGAATGCTTGATTTCACTTGCTCTAAATTTACAAACGTGTGACGTCACTTGACTCACTCGATGCCATATTGCCGGCGCTTTGATTATTTAGATAATCATTGTATTTTTTTTGTAATGAATTTGTTTTTATGGAATATTTATCGTAATTTGGAAAACATTTGTTTTCCAAATTACGATTCCATAGACCATAGAAACATATTTAGTGTTGACTAAATATGTGAAATGCTTGTCAGTATGTATCTTATGTGGGGGCCAGTCAGTGCAGACCGGCGACACTTCGACCCAGTGGGATCTTTCGTGTCGACACTCTCCCAATAACGACTGCCACAGATGTTCATGGCAGCCGGGACCGACGGCTTCACGTGCTCTCCAAGGCACGGAGCAGGCGATAATTGTCAATTAATACGCACATAATTTCGAAAAGTCATATAACTTCCGAAAGTCAGAGGTGCGCGACGTGGGTTCGAACCCGAGACCCTCTGCATTGCAGTCTGTTGGTCTCCCCACTGAGCTATCGCTGCTCGATAACTATGTGCTTGTCAGTAACTAGTCAAATAGGCTTTTGTTCGCCCTTAACGTAATTTTTTTCGTATCTATTCCGTTACATATAGGTTTGAAGTGACAACACAAGTGCAAGTGGAAGTGCAAGTGTGTAATAATCATTTCTATCCAAAAATCCCCAAGAATCTAGTTTCATAACATATTCGCCATTCTACTTAAATACTCAAAAAAGGCAGCTGCACACCGGCGCCTAGACAATAGGTTTCAATTACATCTGAAATTCCAACAATTGACGGGGTAAATATTCTCTCTCGACAGGCAAAGAACCATCTTCGCCGCAAGCACAAGATCCAACAGCGGTTGGACCGTTGCACCACGGCGCTGGAAAACGTGCGACACTTGCTTCAACAGCTCAAAGACGCTCATGTCAATGTTGCCATCGTCGATTCATACAGGTATGTTACTACCATAGTCTAGTCAACAAGTGCCCTTTTGGTCAACTTTTTTCAGCAGTCTCGGAAAAATATGAACGAGGTGTCATTCGATTCGGAATGGCATGAAGATGATTTTTTTAAATTTAATGTCCGCTTGCAAAAATTGCAGAAGTTATAAAGAATTAACTAAAAAAAGGGGAGCTTTAAGCTCATTCTGCGTAAATAGAAACACCAATGATTAAATTATGTTCGGGTACTTTGAAATAACTACACTGGAACATTGAGACAACTACCATCTTAGTCTCCCCGTGACCATGGCTGCTGAAAAGCAATCGAAACGTCGGAGAAAGTGTAAAATTAAATTAAATCTAAATAGTTTTAATAATAATGTAATTAGTTTAAAGATAAGTAAAGTTTAATAGTAGTAGCAGTGTAACAGTTTTCAAAATTATGTAATAACGTGTCAAATAAAAAACGCGATAAAATCCGTATATAGTAGTTTAATTTCAATGAATAATATTCGCGTAAACAGAAGACAATATTATAAAAAAGGGGTTTAATTTTTTGCAAATATGTCAAACACTAATTGAGATTTTTTGTTGTCAGACACTTGTTGGCTAGACTACCACCGAGTACCACCTGTGTAGTTATATACTTAAACCCATCATATGCACACAGTGGAAGCTAATGTTGGTTAAATAATATATATATAACATAATTAATTTCAGACTAAGACCCATTGTGGTTGTAATTATTACGGAACAAGTAACACCTAATAAAAACGTAAATAAAATAACACCACAGGCGTATGAAGCCGCAGACCAATGATACTGTATCCCATCTGTCCACTATCGTGTTGAGGATATGAGGCGGATGAACATCGATTGTTTGAGATTTCGATAGTGTCGATTGTTTTTAAAAAACATTCGATAACATAATATTGTCTACTATTTACGCGAATGTTATTCATTGAAATTAAACTACTATATAAGGATTTTATCGCGTTGTTTATTTGACACTTTATTACAAAATTTAGAAACTGTTACACTACTACTAGATACTATTAAACTTTACAAATTTTTAAGCTAATTAAATTATTAACAATTATTAACACCCATACCAAGGATGCTTTGCGAGGCTATTGAAATAAAAAAACATCATAATTTCAATAGAGAAGATGGTTGGAATGTACCACCAGCTTGGGATCCAGTAATAAAAATAGTCAAACCCAAGAAGAAGCAAACCACAGCTAGACTTCATGATACTCTGAGCTCATTCTGCGTAAATTGAAATACCAATGATTAAATTATGTTCGGGTACTTTGAAATAACTACACTGGAACATTGAGACAACTACCATCTTAGTCTCCCCGTGACCGTGGCTGCTGAAAAGCAATCGAAACGTCGGAGAAAGTGTAAACTTAAATATAAATAGATTTAATAGTTTTAATAATTTAATTAGCTTAAAAATTAGTAACGTTTAATAGTATCTAGTAGTAGTGTAACAGTTTCTAAATTATGTAATAAAGTGTAAAATAAACAATGCTATAAAATCCGTATATAGTAGTTTAATTTCAATGAACATTCGATAAATCGATAAATAATTAATCGATAGCTTTCGGTATTCGAGACTTTATATAGAGGTATAAAATAAAACACAATCTTGTATACTTTTGTATTAATAACTCAAAACATATTTAAGTTATTTTAATACAAATTTAAATTTTGATTGATGAAAATAACAGTATCCAAATATACAACGCGTAACATATTAAACGCACTTCCTGAAACTACTTTGTGCAGAATTGGCTACTGAATCCATTTCCGACATTTTAATATAGGTATTTATTTTGTCCTAAAATAAATAAAACATCGTAAATTATAGTCATCCTTTTCTTTGAACAGTCTAAATAAAAGAAAATGTATCATAATTCAAGGCAATAAGGTTTTTGATGCAATAAAGGCAATAATGTTAGATTTATTGTAATATACCCATACTATCCGCGCACAATAAGGATAACTTATTCGTTAAATTAAAATATTTAAGTACATAAAAGTAACATTTTTAATGATTATATTATTATTACGATTTAATAATCTAATTGGGGTGTTTGAGGTTGTGCGTTATATCTGTGACACGTTGTATAAATATTTTTAGACCCGTTGATGACGTTACTATTTGAATATATATCTTATCTCATATATTCAGCTGACGACAGTTAGCCTTAAATCTCGTACATTTCAAGTGTCTGATACAAAAACGATATTTCGATACTTTTCTCATACAATCGATAGTTTCGATATTTAAAATACTATAGGTTAATCGATTGACTCGATGTTTAAGCAACGCTTGCGGAGGCGGAGCGGTACCAACAGCGGCATTTTTGTATTGTCCGATTTGGTGTAAAACATCCGTTTAAATAATTTATTCTTATAAGAACAATATATACATACTTAATTGGTGTCTCTTGTAACCATGTTTTGTTTTTGTTTTTTATATCAATGAATTTTTTGTTATCAGGACGGGTTCTGAAGCTATGAAGCATAATATGAAGGAAAATGGTCTGACCGAAGACGCCGTTCACGACACCATGGATGACTTGAAAGAGGTGAGAATCTTTTTATAAACTAAATCTGGAAAGTTATAATTTAAAAAAATATCATTTTGTTGGCTTATGTTGCTGATTATTCATAACTAGCTTATGCCCGTGGCTTCTCTTGCGTAAAAGTAGGTAGATTATTTTAGAAACAGTACCTTATTAAAAATAAAATATATCCTATGTTATTCGGTGATATAGCTTTCTAATGGTGATATAATTTTAAAATAGTATTGAGTAGTTTTTGAGTTCAAATCATTACAAACGAACAAAAAATCTAATCTTTCCTCTTCATAATATTTATACTATATTTGTTACAGCTCATGGACACATACAGCGAAGTGGAGAAGGCGCTCGGTTCGACTGTGGATGACTTCGACGCGGCTGAACTTGAGGAGGAACTCAAGGAGTTGCTGGCCACTCCCGGCACACCTGGCGGGGGAACACCAGGGAAGGAGGACAGGAAACTACGTGAGATACTATATATCATACTTCACTATGGCTAATGCTAAATTACCATAGGCTAGTAAGATGATCCTTGGCACTCATCTTGGGTTTGATTATATGCATATGATGCATGGGGCTCAATCAAAGTAATAACATAATAATAATAATAATATTCTATCAGATACATACAACAGCATCTAAGCAGACTAAGCAGAGCTTATACTATGGGTGGCTAGACAATGGATAAACATTTATATATACTTTATTTTGTAAATACATACATATTATACTTAGAAACACCCAGACCAAGACAAACATTCATGTTCATGAACGCAAATGTTTGATTTGTGCGGGAATCGAACCCGCAACCTCAGGCGTGGCAGTCGGTTACACTAACCACTACGCCATCGAGGCGGAGTAATAAACTTTATATGTATGTATGTATCTTATGTGGGGGCCAGTGAGTGCGGACGGGCGACACTTCGACCCAGTGGGATCTTTTGTGTTGACACTCTCCCAATAACGACTGCCATAGATGTTCATGGCAGCCGGGACCGACGGCTTAACGTGCTCTCCGAGGCACGGAGCAGGCGATAATTGTCAATCAATACGCACATAATTTCGAAAAGTCATATAACTTCCGAAAGTATGAGGTGCGCGACGTGGGTTCGAACCCGAGATCCTCTGCATTGCGGTCTGTTGGTCTCCCCACCGAGCTATCGCTGCTCCATTGACAGACATACTTGCAAATAATAAAGTAAATTATTATTAAATAGTGTGTAAATTATGTTGTTACAGCTAAACTACCGTCGCCCCCTGGCGCGGGCCGTAAGGTCTCTGAGCGGGACTTCGTATTCGACGGCGAGGAGAGAATGCTGGCAGAACTGAATGAGCTGGATATCGAAGATGCCAGTGCTGCAGGCAGGGAGAGGAAGAGAGTCGCAGAGGCAGAGGCAGAGGCAGTATCTGTTAAACGTACGTGAGCCTTACTACCTCTTAGTTTTTACTTATCAACATATGTAATTTAATATTCTTTATACGTTTTCCATGTGTATGTATGTAGCAGAATCACGTTACATTTATTGTATTGATATTTTAATGTTAACCATTTGCCTCCGGTCCGTGCATCACTTATACCGGGTGACCCAACTGAAAACCGCTGGTGAACTCAATTTGGGTGCCCAGCTAATGATGAGATGGAGACCTTTTTCGACGAGGGCATACACATTTTGTAATTACTTGTGTTAATTTGTATAAATATTTTTTGTTTTTGTTACTAATTTTGTGAACTAAATAAACGTGGTTTTTTCTTTCTTTCTTTATCTCTACAGTGTTTTATGATTATTTCTACCAAAAAAAATTTGTACCAGCACGGAGTTCAGAACTACGGCCGTTAATAGGTACGCAGTGTCATCACGTCGCGCGTCGGCTTCAAAGCATAACATTTATAAATGACCACCAGCTTTCCAATTATAAAGTCATGAAAGCATTATTTTCATTCATAATATAAGGCATCGGACTTGCAATCGAGAGGTCGCGTGTTCGAATCCCACCCATTGCAGTGGAAATAATATTTCCATACCAAAATTGGCTAAATGTGGCAAGGACAATATTAAATCTAACTACGAACTTAACATACCCATGTTCTGCGAATAAATAAGCGAAGCGGCGGTAGCTCAAAGGATACGGTATTAGACTTGCGATCGAGAGGTCGCGTGTTCGAATCCCACCCATTGCACTACTGATGTAAACCCACTTCTAATACAAGCATTCTAGCTTAGCTGGAGATGTTGACAAGAATAATGTCCTCCAGACCGAATTTCGGCCACGGCGGCCAGTCTTAACAGAGACTGGCCATCTGCGCAGAAGATATTATAGTGCAAAAGTGTGTGCGCAAACACAAGTGCACTCTCTGTTCCCTAACTCTCATGATCCGATGGGACGGCAATCCGACACGACCGGAGAGAGATCAGGCGCAGGACCAACGGCTTTACGTGCTTTCCGAGGCCCGGGGGGTCTAACACCGCCAAATTCCTAACTCCGGGCTGCTATTGAGATTTCTTTACAGAAAAACCACTAACTTTTTGTTGGCCCGACCCGGGATTCGAACCCGAGACCTCATGCACAGCAGTTGCATTCACTACCGCTGCGTCACGGAGGCAGTTACACAAGAATACTAGTAATTACAAACCCAAATTGCTAGTAAAATAAAAAATAATTCATCAATTCATCATTGAGATTAAAATATTTTATACCGATTCTGTAGCATCGTTTATTTTAAAACACTTTTATTACATAATTTTGAAACTATAACACTACTATTTTTAAACTTTACAACTATTTAAGCCATTTATATAAAGCTGATAGCAACCAAAACGTTTTAGAGTTCGAAAGAACTCTTATACAACAGCTGTGTCCGTCCGTCTGTTATACAAATTTCAACTCAAGAACCGTAAGAGCTAGAGACTCGCGGTCAACGCCATTCGACTCAGCATAGTCGATACACCCTCGAAATGACTGTGAGCTTTGACCTCAGACCTCAAGGTCAAGTGACATAATCTTTTCGAATTCTGAGATTTACGGTAATTCATTGCCGTTTCTCACTTGTTTCTTTTTACAACTAAGTTACCAAACAAGCATACGACCCACCTGATGGTAAGTGGTCACCGTAGCCTATGGACGCCTGCAACACCAGAGACATCACTTGCGCTTTACTGACCCTTTAGGAACGGAAGGAGAAGGAGCGGAAAGAGGGAAAGAGGGTGATTGGGCCTCCGGCACTCTCACTCACCGAACGAAACACATCAGTAGGAATACTGCTATTTCACGTGAATATTGTGTGAAAGGGTAGTCCTTCCCCGGTCGAGCCGGTCCATCCATACTGCAATCAGCGAGACTCTTCTGCTAAATTTAAATATAAATAGTTTACTTTAATGTATAACATTCGCGTTAACGGAGACAATACTTCTCATTCTCTGTTACATATCCAGCGTCTACTCCCGCCAAGCCGAGCACCCCTAAGACCTCCAAACCTTCGAAGGCGTGGTACCCTCCTTCTGGGGAGTGGTCCCGAACTCGTCCTTGGACGAACAACAATAATGACTGCACTCTGACAGACATCGCTGGAGGCTTTGGGGAACTCAAGTTAGACGAGAGATTACATCCAGGTATGTTAATGAATAATATAATTATTTGTATATAAACTGTTCCACTGCTGGACATGGGCCTCTCCTCAGTGTGAGAAGGTAGGTCATAGTCCATCACGCTGGCTCGGTGCAAGTTGGCAGATTTTACATATCTTTGAAAACATAGAGAACTCTCAGATATGCAGGTTTCCATACAATGTTTTCCTTCACTGTTAAAGCGAGCGATGATAGCCTTATGGGAGACCGCTGGACTGACACGCAGAGGTATTGAGTTCGATCACAACGCTGGTTTCACTTTTCGAATGTATGTTTGTATTAAATAGCTTAATGTCGCTCGCTTTAACCTTTTGAGCGCCAACCTATGCCGAACGCAATGTGTCCTCCAGCGCCAAGCTATAAATCTATACCAGTTAAAAAAAATTGGCTCCTTCAATTTTGCTATTTTTAAAATAATAAATTATATGCCTATTGAAATAAAAATGTAAAACTAGAGTATTAGGCAATAGTACCTAAAATTACGTACAAAATAAAACAAATTTTTTTTTTTATATGCTTTTCCCAATAAATTTTATGATTAGACATTATCTTCTAATAAAGACGTGGCGTGGAGGGCACGGAAACGTTTGTCTTCTGTACAAGACCGTGGCGCTCAAAAGTTTAGCGATGAAGAAAAACGTCGTGAGGAAACCTGCATGTCTGCGAGTTCTACATAATGATTTGGAAGATATATGAAATTTGTCAACTTACACTGGGCCAGCGTGGTGGACTAGGGCCTAACGCTTCTTTCAATGAGAAGTGGCATTGCTGGGCACGGTCCTCTTCTCAATATACTTTCACGTATACGTACTCATGGATGCGAGTGTTTTTATCCAAATTAACCGGTCGTATACCGCCGGCTCGCATACCAGCCGGCAGATTTGTACCCGTCGTAGGCCGGTGGCTCGCATGCGAGCCACCAAATTGGCGCCAAAACGCCGCGCGCCGCCTTCGCTTTAGCTTAAGCTAACGTAAAACCAATTTGGTGGCTCGCATGCGAGCCACCGGCCTACGACGGGTACAAATCTGCCGGCTGGTATGCGAGCCGGCGGTATACGACCGGTTAAATCAAACTAAACACCATCCTGAATCTCATTACACTCATTGCCAATCCATGGGCAAGTATGTAAGATATGTATTTTTGTAAAATATGTAGATTTTTGAGTTCTAAAAAACTCTTATACAACAGCTTTGTCCGTCCGTCCATCTGTCTGTAGGTTATACAACTTTCAACTCAAGAACCGTAAGAGCTAGAGACTCGCGGTCAACCCCATTCGGACTCAGCATAGTCGATATACTTCCGAAATGACTATGACCTTTGACCTCTGACGTCAAGGTCACGTGACCTTTGCATATTAGTTGAACCATTTTTTCGAACTCTTAAGATTTACGGCAATTCATTGCCGATTCTCACTTGTTTAAATTACCACCTTTAACACATAAGCGATTCCTAGTTACAAACAGACGACACTAGGAATCATCCCTGTGTCACGGGTGACTTAAACATTTAAGCAACGGACATAAAGTACAACGAGAATCAGTACAAGGATTTGTGAACTACATTTTTTCGGTATGGTGATCAAACTCGCAACACGCGGCGCAGTGGTGAGGCGATTGCCTTTTGACCACCACACTCATGTATACATGACAAAGCAAAATGTGTCCTGCACGCCGCGGTAAAGGATGAAATCGTAGCTTGGCGCCGAGAGCACGCTTTTGCTTTTTTGACGTGGCGGTCAAATGGTTTAAGACTGCGCCGAGCGAAATGTGCCAAAACAGGCGGTCACAGTTAAGTGAATAAAATCAACACTTTTTGTTTAATACAAATATAAAATTAACATTTACGATAACAATCAATGTGTTTACAATTACTCCGTGTAAAAAGCCTAAAAAAATTAATATTTTCGCCTACAAAATTACGTAACACGAGCTTACGTTTTTGCATTTTTTGTGTAAATACAAAAAAAGCAAAAACGTAAGCTCGTGTTACGTGATTTTTAGATTATAGCAGTAGAAATCTATCCTATTTTACAGATTAAACGAAACATAAATAGTTATATTTCAATTTGTCCGTCCCAAATATTTAAGATATTGGTTGACAATAAAGATACATATTTATCAAAAAAGCACTTCAAATCGTCCATACAATTTGACTATGGCGGATTTGAATATGCGCCGCACGAGCTCTGTCATTATCTGTCTTACGCTCGGCGCAGTCTTAAGCTCGTCGCTATCCTTGCAGTTAAATTATATATTTGTTGTTACAGGTCAGAAGTTAGCGATGGATTTCTCGACGCCCCCACGACTATACAATACGGACTTCGCCGTGCGCGACCACAAGTCTAGCGACGGAGTGTGGCTCTACAACTCGCGGGACAACAACGCCAATGTCTACAGCGACCTCGCTCATAGCACCGAGTACTTTAGGTCAGTTTGTGCTATTGTTCAATACGAGCTGACCCGGTTTCACTCATGTTTATGATTTATTTATTAATTAAACACAAACGAACAACATCATAAAGGAGTCTGCCCACTACACCGTCTCATACCATGACCGTGCTAGGAACGTATCACACGAAAAGCAACACGATACGCCCTGCTGTAGGAACTGCTGGTCGGTGACGGAGCGGTCTGGTGGGCATAGTCTTATACATTTCCTTACAAAGAATATTTTTTTGCCTGACACGTTCCTAGCACGGTCATTGTATTGTGGGTAACGTATTACGTGATTTTTAGTAACAGTAGAAATCTATCCTATTTTACAGCTTAAACGAAACATAAATAGTTATATAACAATTTGTCCGTCCCAAATATTTAAGTTATTGGTTGACAATAAAGATACATATTTATAAAAAAATCCCTTCAAATCCTCCATACAATGTTACTATGGCGGCCGCGCGCCGATTTGAATATGCGCCGCACGAGCTCTGTCATTATCTGTCTTACGCTCGGCGCAGTCTTTATGCGGATAAGTAGACTTTACATATCTTCTTGAACATTATGGAGAACTCTCAGACATGTAGGTTTCTTCACGATGTTTACCTTGACCGTTAAAGCGAGCGATAATTAACTATTTAATACGCCCATAACTTCGAAAAGTGAGAGATGCGCACCTTGAGATCGAACACGAGACCTCTGCGCGGCAGTCGTTGGACGGAAGACCGTTGGGTCTGCCGTACTTTATATAATATGTTGAAAACAGCTAGGTTCAACTTAAACACTAATAAATGCTTCTAGGTCTCTTTGCACCAATGAATATCTCTGCCTATGATATCCTAATTTATAATATAAATGCGAATGTGAGTTTGTGTGTTTGTTGCACTTTCACACCTTAACTACTAGAGCGATCATCATATCATTTTAAACCGTGGGAGAGCCACGCTTTGGCACGAATGGATCAGCTCGACCAGAGTGATACCACGGCCTTACAGAAAACCGGTGTGAAATGGTGTTTGCGTTGTGTTTCGTCGAGTGAGTGAGGGTACCGGAAGCCCAACCGTCCCCCCATCTGGTGTAGGCAAATATAAAAGGAACGTAACGCACTTGTGACTCCTCTGGTGTTGCGGGTGTCCATGGGCGGCGGTAATCGCTTACCATCAGGCAATCCGTCCGCTCGTTTGATTCCTAAACTATAAAAAAAAATCGCATACACGTTGTCAAGGGTACAGAAAATGACATAAGGTACTTTTCATTTAAATAAGCTACTGTTACTAAACTAACCTACATTTATGCGAACGAAGCCGCGAGCAAAAGCTAGTTGTAATTTAAACTTATTGAAGGAATTTCCTAATTTCAGCTCTGAAAGCCCAGGCAAATCAGGTGCCGGCTTCCAGATGGCCCCCGGCGGAGAACGAAGGCGGTCCAGCCAAGAAACCTGGCCTCAAGAATCGGGAGTTGAAGACCTGGAACGACGGTTAAAGAACCTCAGAGGTTTCGACTTATAATATTAGTTTTATATTAGATTTTAACTAGCTCATAAGATAACCTTGTTGGCTGTTACCAGACTCCTTTATAGCATTTGCCTTGCCCAAACAAAATTAAAAGTTAGTAACCGATCGCAGCGCTATCTATCGGGTCAAATTGTGAATCTAAACGATCCAGGGATCTACTCAAACATACACAAAACATGGCTTCAAATTCGGTCCAGTCCTTTAGGAGGAGTTCAGTGACATACATACGTACAGAAAATAATATATATAATAAATACTAGCTGTTTGTAGCTCCCGATGTTACAACCACGTCTGCTCTGTTTTACAAACAAGTGAGAATCGGCAATAAATTGCCGTAAATCTTAGAGTTCGAAAAAATGGTTCGAGTAATATGCAAAGGTCACGTGATACCAAGTGACCTTGAGGTCATAGATGTTTCGGGGTATATCGACTATGCTGAGTCGAATGGCGTTGACCGGGAGTCTCTAGATCTTACGGTTCTTGAGTTGAAAGTTGTATAACAGACAGACGGACGGACGGACAAAGCTGTTGTATAAGAGTTTTTCCCTGTTTCACGGAGGGGCTTTACAAACATTCAAACATCGTACACTAAGAACACCCAGACTCGGAACAACCATTTGTGGCTCACACAAATGTTTGTCCCGTGTGGGGATCGAACCCACAACACTCACACGGCAGCGACAAGGCGACCACTTAAACCACTACGCCATCCGTGGAGTCAATCAGTTTATAATTACTGCTCCGCTCCCGTGGCCCGTAGCGTGATGTTATATAACCTAAAAGCTTTTGAGCGCGGCTCCGCCCGCGTGGTACCTACATCAATCCATAGTAGCCCATGTCCTTCCTCAGGTTTTAAACTATATCTGTACTAAATTTCATCGAAATCGGTTGAGTGGTTTAGCCGTGAAAAGGTAAAAGACAGACAGAGTTACTTTAAAATTTATAATTTTAGTTAGGATGTCCTTCCACATTAAGCGGATTACATAATGCAGAAAACATTTTTAGATCAGATTGCTAGTTATATCTATATTTTTAACTCCTATACAACATTTACCTGTTTACAATATTAGCGTAGACTGGGAACAGCGAATTCTTTTTCAAAACCTGTTCTACCTCAGGGATCGAGCTACATAATATATAACTAACTAGCTGACCCGCGCAACTTCGTCCGCGTCACATAAGAGAATTTGCCGTTTTGGCAACATTTTTCATTTATGCTCCGCTGCTATTGCTCGTAGCGCGATGTTATATAGCCTATAGCCTACCTCGATAAATGGGCTGTCCAACAATAAAATCATTTTCAATTCGAACCAGTAGTTTACTGAGATTAGCGCGTTCATCCAAACAAACTTCAGCTTTATAATATCAGTATAGATGAGTGGCATACTATAATGCATATTCCTTTGAAGATATGAATGGGGTCTGTGTATGAATTACTGGCCGGCAAGGTTTAGTTTAATGTTTGAAATATCATTATAAGGAGATGAATCTTATTGATGACTGTTTTTAGATATTAGCTTGTGTTATAGAGGAAGAGCCATCAGTTATTGACTATTATTTATTGATAGTGTTGCTGCTCGATAATCCATTATCTATCGATAGACTATCGATAGTCTAAGCAAAAACGATAGTATCGATAGCCTATCGATACTATGAATATCTATTTTAGTGCAATACTATTGGTAAACAGCAATACTATCGATAGATTGAACGTCGAAAACAAATATCGGTATCGGTATATAACAGTATCGATACTAGCCATTATGCTTGCAAACAGCAAACAATACTATTGAAAAAAGGTCTCTATCGATATTACAAAACTATCGATAGTATCGATAGTTTATGCAATATTGAGAAGTAATACTACGGATACTATCGATAGTTTATTTGTTTTTAACGATCTCTATTATCGATACTTTCGATAGTAGTGCTGTTTATCAATAGTATCGCACTAAAACAGAAATCCGTTGAGTAGATGATTTTGGCGTTTTACTATTGGTTTTTGGTAACACTACTCATTGGGTTAATATGTAGTACTAGAGATAGCTTGATTGTAGCGCGCGTTGGAGTGCACGCTCTTTAACTAATTTAGGCCCGGTTCCTTTATCAAGAAAGGAGTTGTTTTTGTTACAGACAGTTGATTTTGACAACAAGATAACTTTCGCAGTAGGAATAATTCCTTTGTCGCGGGAAACTTTACAAACATTAAAACAACAAAGGAACAACAACACTCGACTCTGAACAATCATTTGTGGATCACACAATTTTTGTCGCTTGTAGTATTCGAACCCACAACACTCGGCACAGTGGCAGCTGCGAGGCGACCACTTAAACCACTACGCCGTACGCGCAGTTAATAAATTAGTAATAATAAAATACAAAATTTAGTAAAAATAAATCTTCGTCAGTAAATTCAATTCAAAAGATTTATTTTCAGACTATTTGGCCCAGAGAGTGTTAGTAGTACAACGGGATAACTTAAAAACTATGTAAGTAACTTACTCACGCATATAAAAGAAAAAAATACAATAACAAAACAACTAGTTTCTTAATATAGGAACCAGGCATAAATAAGTTTCAATTTGTCAATTTAATTCCCATTTAAGTTAAACATTTTCACGTAATAACTAACAATCCAACTATCTTCACCAACTCGGAATAATACAAGCATTCAAAACCTTGCTGATCTTTATCGGGTTATCACCTACTAGCTTTTGCGCGCCATTCCTCCCGCGTGGTACCTACATAAATAAAAAGTAGCCTATGTCCTTCCCCAGGTTTTAAACCATCTCTGTACCAAATTTCATTCAAAACTGTTGAATGGTTTAGCCGTGAAGAGGTAACAGATAGACAGACAGAGTTACTGCCGAATTCACAGTATATACAGCTGTCCTCCCCAGGGAAGGAAAATGCATATTTGTACACTTTCCACTACGACGTCATTGGTTGTGATGAGTCGAATTTCATTTCCACATATTTCCACCGTGTCAGTTATATTAAAAAGTAGACTCGAGCTGGTAGGAACTGGTGCAATAGACCGTTGACTGCTTAGTCCTTCGTTCGCATAAAGACGTAATATGAGTATTGAGTCAATAACTGATAGTTTCGTTAACTTTAGTTACTCAGTCGCATACCTGCCATACTAGAAAATAAATTCATAAATAATTATAAAAGTAAAAAAAAAAATACTGTTTTTATGTTACAAATCCAAATGTTATCGAATTGTAAATATTATAACTTGTATATACTAGTTTAAAGTTAGAAAGAATTAGGGATGTACATGATTACATTCGAATAGATCTCGAATAAAAATAATTGACGTTCGAATAATTCGAATAGAATTATGCATAACGCGATACCTACTTTAAATGTTCAAGCGCGCAATATACGCACTTATTCATAGTGTTGGCAATATATTCGAATATTATTCGAATGCAACAGTGTACATAACTATAAAGAATGATAAGTATCGTATCGATGCTACTGGTTATAAATACATATGTCATGGAATTCGCATTTGCCCTTAAGAAGCATATTTAATATTTATATTGCATATGCATACTAGCCTTTGTCTGCGTGTACTAAAGTATGTCTCAGATATAACTTACGTAGGCTACTAAACGGATATACCATGGCTTAGATTTTAAGTTGATCTTTAAGCTAGTAAATTGTGAGAATCGCGTCAAAATTGGTTCAGTAGTTTTTGATGCCGGGCTAAACATTATACTCCTCAGTATAGGCTACTATTCTCTTAAACGGTGAAGGAAAATATCGTGAGGAAACCTGCATTTCTAAGAGTTCTGCAAAATGTTGACGATGATATGTGAAGTCGGCCAATCCGCACTGGGTCAGCGTGGTGGACTAAGGCCTAACTCTTCTCACACTGAGAAGAGGCCCGTGCCCAGCAGTGGGACAGTTTTGATACAGGACTGATATTTAAGATGGGCTGTAGCCATTTTTGACACCTTCATAGCATAGAAAATAACGCTTCCCTAATTATTGTGTGTTGACGGAAAATAGTAACTGAAAGTCAAATTTCAAGAAGTATATTTCATGATATGTGTATTTCAAGACATATGTTTATAAAAGATGGTATATGTAAATAATGTATATAAATAATAACTATATTATCCGATGGAAATAGGCTATAATTTTTTATAACGAGAAATAGATAGGAAATCAAAAATTTTTGGAAAAATACCAAAAAAAATTGCGTAATGTTAAAAAAATTTAAACTAATTTAGACTTAATTAGGTGACGGTGCCAGTTGTCGACCATGTGATATTTTATTTTAAATGTTTTCCTGGCAACTGGTGCTTTCACCATATAATAATATTGACTTATTGCTAAGCTTGTTAATTTTAGATGGTAACACTTTGACACAGATTACTTAGGTACAGATTGCCGGCTCAACTCGTGAAAGGCTGACCGACAGTTGTCATAGCTTACTACGCATCTGATCATTGGTATGTTTCTATTTCAATATCTTAAAATGCCTCTAGAGGTAATTATACTTCTTCGATGAACTAATCAAAATGTATTAGTGATGTGAACAATTGTATTCGAACTTTATTCGAATGATTTATTGTTTTCAAGACATTTTTATCAGAAATCAACCCTGTATCTCGGGGGACTTTACAAATATATGATATACACCCAGAGTCAGAATAATTATTTGTGAGGATATAAATAATATATCTCATAATAATATATCGAACCTACATTATTCAGCGCCGGCTGTAATGGAGTGAACGCTCGCCGCTATGCCATGCGTGCAGATGACAATATTATACATTAAACACTTATCTATATTAGTTATGTCCTTGACCTTACGAAGTAGACAACGCGTTGTAACCTATATTCGAATTTGTATTCGAATATGTATTCGAAAACAGCTTTCGAATGTGCAATAATTTATACGAAAACTTGCCGATGATTGTGTCGAGAGCTATGAACATTCACGGTTAGACACCTGAACGTATATGTGTGAGTGTTAGCTATACCGACGTGGTATTCTGTATATTACTAATCTGTGACATTCACACACGGATTTTGTAAGGTAAATCATTAGTCTTCTCATTGTTTCTACGCCCTTGCTTCACTGAACGTAAATGTGAATTTATGTTATTACTTTCGTAGTTAAGCGAAAAGGATCCAATCCACACCCAGTTACTTTTGAGATATTGACGTTTAAAAATAAGAGGCACAAGGGGTAGTTCTGTTTTAAAATTTAAAACAAATATTACTGGAAGAATACGTCTTGATCTTCAAACGTCAATATCTCAAAAGTAACTGGGTCTGGATTGGATCCTTTTCGCTTAACTACGTCCTTAGTGTAACCTTGACGTTCATAAGTGTTACTTTGTGATCTGAATGAATAGAAATATTTTGTTTTTATACACAGACATTCAAACGCATGTCAATTACTGCGATTAAATTACTGAATTAGCAACAACACATCACTTGACATGAGATATTTGGCATGTTGATTCGCCTTTCAGAGTCCGTGTGTGAGAGTTCTGCGGAGTGTTACTAGGATGTTACAGATTACATAGACATAGATGCCCGTTTCAATATAACGCGTTGATATTCCATATGTGTGGGTAGAAAGATATCGGCTTTTTTGGGGCGGAATGAAATCTGTCGCGCTTGTATTCACTGCTTGAGGTGCTGGTGGATAGTAAGGTCTCTAGACGTCATACTCTGTATGTGATGACGCGTTGTATTGTACCGGCCATCTATTTGTATGTAATTTGTGCTTTAACCTACAACAACATATAACAGAAAGCTGCGGTCATATAATGAACGTGACATGCATACGGTAGTCATGTTTACCTGCTATGAGATATTTTTGTTAAGACATCTCTCCCACTAGTAATAATAATTGTGGCGCAGTACTTTACAAACATTCAAACAAGAGTCATAAATCAACCAAGATTCGGAACAACTATTCCTGCATTTAAAGATTTTATTTTTTAATAGCTGTTATCCGCGACTTCGTCCGCGTGGAATTTAACAAAAAGAATTTTTTGGCGGGCCCCTATTTTTTTAAAAATGTAATCTTAGTTACGCCTTATAACATCAGCTATCTGCCAGTGAAAGTCCTATCAAAACCGGTACAGCCGTTTCAGAAAGTAGCCGGTATAAACAGGAAGACATAAATTATGCATATACCTTCATATGCATTTAGTAAAAAGCTGTTATTTTGACATTACAAACGGACACTTCAAATTCATTTATTTGTATAAATGTACTGTTTAGAATGAATTTCAATTTCAGCTGTTATTAAATTTATTCGTATATGATACCTGTGAATTTTGATGTGATTTTCGGTGTTTAATTTAGACATGTAGTAGTCAACTATATGACCCAAAAGTATGACCACAGCTAACTGTTACATGCTGATTACATATGTGCATAGTTATATTAAACTTGATAGTGCCTTTCCTTTGTCGCTGAGATGTGAATAGACCTCTAGGGTCCAAGAAATGGTTGCTAAACCAATATGGTGGAGGACTTTATTAATATTATAGGATAGAAGAGCTCGCCGTCATAACATACTAGATTTTGCCCGCGGCTTCTCTCGCGTTAATGTAGATTTTGTGAATTAATTTCTATCCATCGGGGACGGTATGTTTTCTGGATGAAAGGTGCTCTATGTACCCTGATCGCTTGTATGCGAAATTTCATGATGATCGGTCGAGTCAACAGTCTACTTTTGTTTGAACAACTTTTAAGATATTTCCTATTTTAATGTACCTACTTGTTGAAAGGTAAGTAACATGATTATAATATTATTAGAGTCACCGAACATCCTTAATCGTTATGTGCCATTAAGAGAAGTCTAGAGGTTCTTTTCAAAGGTTGTGTTATAGCAAGCGTGTGGTATTTATCATATAAAATAACATCAAAACATCTTTAAAATGGCACAAATCGAGCACGAAATTACGTTTGTATTGCTAATGATACGATATCAAAAATGAAACATGCAAGAGATAAATGCCAGAATGCCAGGCTACTTGCTTGTCAATAGCCCCTCTATTAATGCATGCTAGATAAAGCCTGCAAGCTTGCTGTAATATCATTCAGCGACGTTTTTTTTAAGTCAAAGCGTGATATATTAATTTTTATTCTTTAGGGTTCCTACCCTATGTGTGATAGCTAACTAATATTAGTATATTGAATGTATGTATCAGGGTGTAAATGGTTTATAGCCCTGGATTTAGACCATATGCTGGCAATCTTTGGGGAAATACCTACCTACAGAATATTTTTGTTAAATATCCGTGTGCTGTGACCCTAAGATAAGTTGCCAGACTTTAAATGGAGGAATAAATGTTATCAGCGGATGGACTGATAGTCTCTGGCTCTTGCATTCGACTTGCTCGAATTGCTTCACGCTCACTTTCCTTTCTATGTGTGCGTGCGTCCAATGCCACGATTTTAACCTTTTGAACGCCAACGTCGTCTATACTCGACATGCGCAAGCGTGCCCTGTGCGCCAACGTCGTCTATACTCGACAAAACTGTTTTTTGTCGGTTCACAGAAAAATACAAAATAAGCATATTAAATCATTAGTTTTCTGTGTTTTAGTGATACAACTTAAAAATTGAATCCCCAATTATTACTTAATTGTATACAGCAAACAAAATTGTTATTAGTTATTGAAATATTTGATCATAAAAAACAATATATAATATATCGATTTTCGGGCTTGGCGTACAGGACATGGAGGTGCCGTTATGGCGTGGCGTTCAAAAGGAAAAGTTAAAGACAGTAATTCTGTATCTTATTAATTTGTGACCTAGAGTACGCACTGCTGACGATGACGTGTGGATTTTAACTTACTGCCGTACTGTTGTACCATTTTTATTTGTATAATAGAAAATAATCTATTTACACCCTGACATGCACATTATTTTGTTATTAATATGAACAGATGTATAAATAATATTAAGGAATTATAATGTTTTGTATTTTTTTTTATATAAATCGCCTGACAGCCTTATTTTGACAGACGTAGACAATCTATTAGCCATAGACTCGTGTATATTTTTGTTGTACTTTTTTACAATTTTGTCAATTTTGTGTATCTGGTATAGGGAACAGCTAAAGAGTATATTTTATTTAGCTTCCGCATTTAAACATGTGGTTAAAGTCGAACAAAAGATGACATTAAGACTTCGGAAACGAAGTCAGCCAGTTCCGTATAAATCTATGCATTGAAACGCACCGCTGTCGCCGTCGCCCCGCAATCGCTGACGTCGAGACCGAGGCCTAAAAGTCATCATTGTTCTCGTGGACTGTAGTGACGTTTGAATGTTAAGCAATAAACTTCCATTCCCTAAGAATTACAATATGGGCTACTTGAACAGGAGCATATAAAGGTTTAACAAGAACGGCATCGAAGTGATTCCCTTCTTGTTGCAAACATCCACAGGTTAGCACGGCTTATCCTCAGGAGTGTTCTTATTGATTGAAAAAAAATATAATATTGAATTTAATCAAGAATCAAACGATTTACGTTTAATTTATACATAGTTCTATTAGACAAGAATTTCTGTTTCCACAGATTCAGCCCCTGGAAACTTGTACGCTGGTATGCCTCCTTGAAAGCGTCACTACATTGCCACTGGGATGATTTGGGTATAGTCAATGTTGATAGCGGGATGGATGGGTTCAGTCAACTAAAACACCTACTATAGTATGGCTAGGTCGAAGGTTCTTATATTCAAGAAACGAGTCTGCCTACGAAAAATACTTGACACGTATTCTATGAAAATATTGACAATATTTAACTACACTTTTCTTGAATATATGAACCGGACCGTAGCCAATCTGTTCCGCTCATGTGATTTCCGGACATCTTTTTGTTCTTAGCCAGGTTGGCCTAAGGTGTTATTTTTATGAATTTATTTATTCAAATAATATGTAACATTGTTTAATCAATAACAATTGTTTAAATATAGATTTATTTAGTGGTTGTAAGTTTGGAAATGGTTTTTCTAATTATTATTATTATTATTGTAACGATTTTTTGTATTGTTATTTATTTGCTGATTTTTGTTATGATAAATATTTAATGTAAATAATGATGTAAATATACTATACGGACGTGCCAATGTTATGGTTTTTATAGTGAGCTTGATCCACTATTTTTCAGATTTAATCTCAGAATCTAATTATTATTAATGCAGAAGCCCGCATTTATAATAATTCCTGTGACGGATTAACTTTACAAACATTCAAGTAGAGGGCACAAATAACGCCGAGACTTGCAACAATTATTTGTGAATCACACAATTTTTTATCCTAACCCACAACACTCAGCGCAGTGGCAATAGGCATGATGACAGGGTTAAAAATAGGTGATAATAATTAGTCATTTTTTTAAATTAGCCCAGAATATTGGACATCTATTTTTTGTTTTAACAAAACAATAAACATTTAGTAAGATATAACGCATTAAAGTTCGGGAGTAGGGGTTTGTGACGTCACGATCACGACCTTTGTAAAATTTGTACCCAGAAGTGACGTAACACGTTATTTAAACGCGTTGTATCTTCGTTGTTATTAGTTTGTGGGACAAAAGAAAATATACGCGTTCAATCTTATTTTAAGAACACATTTCATGTACCTACACAGTTTAAGCAATAAATGTCTTTGTCTTTGTCAATCTTTTTTGCTAATCTAAAAGACGGACCAAAGACTTTTTCCAGTCATCATGCCTATTGCGAGGCGATCATTTAAAACATACAAATAACGAACGCATAGACTAAAAAGCTATTCGTGTGAAGGTATGTACTGTATATGTTCTCTTTAGAATGTCTGACTCACAGGAAATGGACCCTTTGTTACTTGACTGATAAATATGTCTATAAAAAGAAAATAAAATGTGTCATCTTTAGGACCGTTCGGCAACGAATGAGCTCATTTGTGCATTTTTCTATTACAATAGTTGGGGTGGGCATTCCGAGGGTGCGTACGCCACGCACCCTCTTCCCAATAATTTTATTACAAAGGACTTCTGCCGAGTAACGTCTACTTCGATGCAATATAAAAAGAAAACGCAGGAGCCTAGTTTGATGTTTGTATATCACACCAATTTGTGTTACGTTGTGGCATGTGTTTATTTTATTTTATTTTATATTTATTAAATAGGTACAGTAACAGACAACAGATTAAATATTTACACATTACTCAATTAAACATTAAATAGTTGCTAATCTGAAGTCCAATTAAAACTATACACATCACTCAGTTGATATTTAAAACTTAAGTGAGCTAAGTAAACAATGGTAAAAAGATTATAAAAAAAATAAATAAAAAAAAATTTGAAATTCTTAACGCCTACACATAGTCTTTCGCCGCCCAATTATCTATCAATTATGTTTTTCAAGTCTCCCATTGTTATAGGCTGCCTGTAGTTTACTTGTCTCAGTCATTGGCAGTTCGGTGTTTGCTATAAAGTTCCTGTTTTACTGCGGCGATACCTTTACCATAATTCGCACTCTTAATAAAACAGCGACTTAACTCGAAATTTGAAAGTAAGGCAATTTGAACTCTAATTGTATATGTTAAATTCTAATATTATATTTGTGTTAAATCTTTGCAATAGAGTTCAAATTTGTTTAATCCAAAATACTGAGATAACTCTGTTTTATTACGGGTGCGTTATCTTCCTATTAATGTTGTCGATTCCCAAATATTAATACGTTATTCGGTAATTTAACAAATCTATCTACTTTTTTTTTTCCTTACGAAAAGAAGAAGAGCGAGACGAAGAACAAATCTATGAAATCCTTTGAGACCAATTAGCATGATAACAATTGAAAAATAATAAAGAAAATGTAAATAACCTAAACATGCAACAACATATTATGTCTGCTCTGTTAAGCACTTGTGTCTTTCTATATTCGAGGTTTTGTGTCCTCAATCCTCATACACAACTCGAAAAACAATAAGTTGGTCATGTGTTAATTGATCGCACAGTTCGGCGACTGCCTGCATTGTCCGCTAGACTTGTGATTATCTGAATTGCAATTTTTGAAGTTATTATTTATTTTTGTTATTATTTAGAAAAATCGATAGTTATCTTGTATCTCGTGAATGGTTGTCTGGTTTTTGTGTACGGATGTTTTATTTGTACACTATATACAATTCAAACGGACTGCTTATGCGTATGTTGGGTTCTTGTGCTGTTGTGTAATATCGCTAGTGATGGGACAAGTTGGTTTTTCTTCGACTCGAGTTACTCGAGTTGATATGGCTACTGACTCAAGTCGCAGCCCGAGTTGACACGAATCGGTGTCTCCTGTAGGGAAAGAGAGGGGATTCGGAGTGCTCGACTCAGCTCGACTCAAGGCTGATAGGTAGGAATAATAATGATGTTGAATTGTTGATGTGATATGGCTACTTGAGTCGATTCGCAACTCGAAACTTCGAATTGAGAATCGACTACAAACAAAGAAAGATTCTGCTTTTTTAGCCTGAGCCGCTACGCTAAATACAAGTGATACAAGCCTACAACAATGTAGCTCAATCGGCAGCCCGAGTTCAAGATGCAACATTGAACGGCGCGCGCGAGCCGTGCGGTGTGACTCGTCAACTCGTGAGGCCCCGCGCACGCCGCCCGTCGGTGTGCGTTCGATCGACCGAGTTGATTCGAGTTGTTAAAAACCGAACCCGAGTTGACTCATTTACGGTTTGATTCGAGTTACTCGAATCAAATAACTCGACTCGTACATCACTAAATATCGCTAAGTCGTGCGATTGACCAGCGAGTAATACGCACCTTGTTTAAATTTAGGTGTATTATTTGGTTCGTTTATAGGCAGCCATTAATTGGATCTGCAATCTTTGCTGCAATTGCTATGTCTTGAGATTGAATGAATTTAAGATTTTGGAAATGTTTGTTTATAGCATTCCTCGTTAAGGTTAGTTGTCGGCCTTGATGGCGTAGTGGTTAGTGTAACCGACTGCCACGACTGAGGTCGCGGGTTCGATTCCCGCACAAGTCAAACATTTGTGTGCATGAACATGGCTGTTTGTCTTGGTCTGGGTGTTTCTATGTATAATATGTACGTATTTACAAAAAAAAAGTATATATGTATGTTTATCCATTGTCTAGAACCCATAGTACAAGCTCTGCTTAGTTTGGGCTAGATGGTGTTGTGTGTATGTGGTAGAATATTATTATTATTATTATTATTTCCTGTATTCGGCTCTATCTTTTGTTGTATATGTTTCAAACAGACTAATAACCGGGCCATTGATTGATAGCGCTGTAATGTTGGAGATTTCGTATCTCAATAAACAGACAACCATCTCTATAGAAAGTCGTTTATTGAATCCAAATAATTATAAAATATATTGCGCATTAGAGTACACTACAAACTAAGCAAACTATTTTATACTTATAAACTAAAAGAGCATACATACTACATATTCTAAAGTAAAGAACAAGTCTAATACATACACTTCAGCGCAGTTTTGCGATTGTTTGCCACTGTCGCTAAATCGTGTGATTAACCAGCAAGTTGTAGTTACTTGTTTGAATTCAAATACATGTCTTATTTCGTTGGTTTAGATGTAGACTTTCTGTGTATATAATGTTTTCGAGAGCAATATTGGGATTACATACCCTTCATTTATTGTTAATTAATGTTAATTTGTTAATAATACACGACTCAAACAGACTTGTTAGCAAGATACTGATGGGTTACACTGTTCAGCGATTATATCCTATAATCGCTAAATTGTGTGATTCGTTAATAAGTAATACTTAGTCTTTTTGAGTTTAAATGTATATTTTTATAAAAGATTATGGACGCAATATCATGAAAAAGGCAGGTAATTGATTCATGACATTTTACTACCTGCATATATGTTTCATTGTGTGTTTTTATTTGAAGGCAAGCCGTACAACACAATGTATTCCATTCTTAGTCTTCCGTTTAAACTATGTTATAGACTAAATGACACGAAATACCATATGAAATACCACCTATTTTATATTTTCCCTAATGGTGTATGGAGAACTTGTAAAGCTTACTTCTGGATCATTTTTTCTAGTAATCCTATTAGCAAGTTATCAGTATACACGGATTTCGAGTTTTCCCTCTTAAATCATTTGTGGAATAGGATTCCCTTAGGCATGCATATATGATGTAAGTTAGCAGTAAATTCAGATTTTAGTTTTCCTTTCTTCCGTGGTATCTGGTGGAGATATAGAAAAACAACAACTGATATATGGTATAAGAGGCTCTTTTAATAAATTTGTGGTTCTTAAATAAATATAATTTAAAAAACATATGGTGTCCATTATTTGGACACTGCCTATTAGACTTTGTGAAATTCAGCAAAGCAGGGTTTAACACATAGTGCAACTTCACATTTTAGGCACTGTAATTTTGTTTTTTCGAATTTTCTTTTGTGCTGTATGCTCTACACCTCCTGCAGGATGGAAGTGGACCTGGAAGATGTGATCCAAGAATAGTAAGCCTTACTTCATCTGGAATCCCATATTATGCTTTCTGTCTGTTGTTATTTATGGGCGTTTTGTGACAAAATGAATGATGATTATGGTATGCTGGCAATCCTCTTTCTGCTGGAGAAGTTTCCTATCAAGTTTCTACCCAATGTAGTTCGAAATTGTAGGTTGGTTATGGGATATTTGACTTGCTAAGAAAATTCTGCTTCTCCTAGCAACTGCGTATGTGCTTCTTTTTTTATCAAAACGATCGACACCACCCATCCTCTTGGTAAATTCTAAGATACCCAGAGGGCAAGGAAATTCTTGTTTACTACCATCTTTTTGCGTCCTCTTGCATTTTACTTTGATTTTAGAATGGTACGCAATGCTTACAATTGTGACAGGTTTTGTGTCTATCCAAGTGAAGAATGCCATATTTTTATTTACTCGCTACTTATATTGGCCTTTTGCAAGCTTCAAGGCAGGCTGACTTGCTTGATTTTTTGGGACGATTTTTAAATTTTGTCGGTGAATTCGTACGATTAGATCGAACTGTGGCTGTAGAATAAATATTTTTCTCAAACAGAATCTGCAATAGGTCTTGATGAAAAAAAGTTGTCATAAGTAACATACAAATCCTCCATTTTCTCATCTATCATATTTTGGTAGAGGCTTTTTACAGTACCCGGCGATAAACATTGCACATCGACCTTTGGAAAGAGACAATTGGCTAATTTCGGCTTCGTAGAGCGTTATCTCTGTCGCACGAAATACAAACAGTCCGGTATCTATTAGGAGCTGTTAAAACAATTATGATTTGCTTCTTTTGATAGTTCTTTTTATTCTTTGTATAAAATACACCAATTTTTCTATAGTGATGGCTTTAGGTTGGGGTAAAATAGAACATGTTCGCATTATGTTTACGTATTTAATTATTTTGGAAAATTACAGCTGTAGTGTACATAATAAACACTATTATACCTATTGTTAAAATGAGACATTGTAATAAAAATAATAATAATTCTAATTCTCAATTACTTCCATTTCACTATCTGTGCTCTCAAAGAGGTCAATATCACTGTCACTGTCAGCCGTATTTATCACTAGTCTATCAGTGTAATTGTCTAAACCGTGTTGAATGCTTCTGTATTCATTCTCACATTTGATTGCATGATCGCAAACCTTTTTCCACTCTTCAGCCCCGATCATGTTTACTTTTTCAGTCAATAATGTTTTTACTGTAGTTAAATTCATACCCACATTTCTAGAGGCTACATAGCCTTTCAGTTGAGACCATATAGTTTCAATTGGATTAAAATCCGGATGATATGGTGGCAATCGCAACACAGTGTGCCCATGTTCGGCAAGTACTTTGTCCACGGAAAACTCTGTATACCTCTCCTTGTGCTGACATATAATAGCGTAAATCTGGGTTTTTGTTAATTTTGGATCAACTGGAATTTTGTGTCTGTTTAACCAGTTGATCATTTCCTGTTTAATGGTGTTTGAGTTGGGGGTCTTTCAACATATTTGTTGTGATAGGGTGCGTTGTCGATAACTAGAACAGAATCACTGGGTATATTTGGGATTAATTGATTAATCAGGCATTTTTCGTAGTTATCGTTATTCATTGCATTGTGATAGTCACCTGTAGTGTCCGTGGATTTATACGTTAAAAAGGCACCGGGTACAAAGCCTTTTTCATTTCCCGCATGAACTATTATCAAACGTTGACCTTTTGAAATTGGCTTTTGTACTCCTTTTTTCTTATCACTCCAAGATTTCCCTTTAGTGTGGGATGTATGTATGTAAGACTCATCCATGTAGACGATACTTTTTTCCTGATTCGCGAAATTTGCGTATTTTATCGAGGTATTCTATTAGTTTGAGACTTACATCGTGTTTTTCCATTAGAACTTTTCGATTATTTTCCATTTTATTGAACCGAAATCCCATCTCGTGAAGTATTTTCCTCAACGTCTTTTCAGACCCATTGTAATTAATAGCTTCAGACAATTAAGCTTTTAATGATTTTATTGTTGGCAGTTCATTAAATCTTAAGTGAAAATCATACACCGTTCTTCGAACAACATCATAATCAAAATCGTCCATATCCAAAGGAAAATGCTTATTTTGTCTCCCTTTTATTGGAGTGCTGAACTTAATTTCAGTAGAATGTGTTTCAGTACTGACTTCGTTTAATATATTGTTCAAAGATCTTCTTGAAATTCCAGTGGCATTTGCAACTCGCTCTTGAACCTTCTTAAAATAACAACTTGCATTTTCATCTTCATTTTTTTAAATTCTGTCAGCTTCTGTTACAAAATATTTATAAACATTGTAGATAATTTCGCGTGACTGACCTCGTAAAGGTTTCCCTCTTCTTCCTAAAGATGCTATAGTAAAACTTTAAATTATTTAATTTTGGGGGTGTTAACAATGAAATACATATGTTGCGATATAATTAAAACACATGCTCGTTGTTTAGTCCTCGTTTATTGAATAATCCATCAATTCACATAAAACAATACAGGTAAGTTAGGTATGTGCTGTCTTAGCATATTCGATTGACGTCATAGGTAATATTATATGAAATTGGAACATATTAGTGTTGCACAATAGTTGCAAAGATTATAAAATAATAAGAACATTATTTTAAGTTTAATGCCTATACTTCAACAACTCTAAATATATATTTTGAACTGGACGCGACCGCACTCTATCGCACTTGAACAACGACTGACAAAACGTCACATAGGTAGTGTGCGACAGAGATAACGCTCTACGAAGCCGAAATTAGCCGACTGTCTCTTTCCAAAGGTCGATGTGCAATGTTTATCGCCGGGTACTGTACGTCGCAAGACAAGTAAACAAGTGAAAGCAAAATGGCGTTACGCGCCACCATGACTTAGTGTTACCAACTCTCAAAAACTATTTATCCCTAATGTTGAAGAAACAAATTTCTAAACTCCTTTTTTTTAAATGAAATTTAAATGAATAAATGAAATTATACAAGTGTTATATTATCATATATTCGTAATAAACCCTGTCTATATGCGTCTTCACGTAGGAAAACGTGATCTGTGTTTGCTAAATCTTTAAATATAAATTATGATGCCGATGCCGTATGGTCTGTCTAAATATCACCCATGGTTAATAAATTTAGCATCAAAATAATCCTTGTCTACAACTGACATGGTTCTTCGATACCAGGGTTGCCGATGTACAATGTGCGTCTAAAGAATAACTCACTCACGGTTATTAAATTTATTTCCAAGTTGTAGTAATGAAGATACAGTAAAACATGATTAACAGATCTAGATAAATATAAAATACAGATATCTCAAAATGTGTCTTCGACTAAAATATTTTCTCCAAACTGACTGCTCGTCCCCAGAGACAACGAACCAGGAACGTTCAACAAATTTTGCATTTTAAATAGTGTTCTTACGAACAGCCAGGGCTAAAATTATATACATGCAAACCTGCATGATAAAAATGAGGTTTATAATATATAAACACGTAGGTAGCCCACAGTATTACAGTATAAATCAAATAATACAGCAAATACATAACAGTAAATACATATTTAGACAGGTACCACACCCAATAAATCCATAAAGGTACAATGTTTCTTTAAAACTAAACCTTTTGTAAGTAGATCAGCTGGCATATCATAAACACATTCTATAGTAAAATGATACTTCATATCGATATGTTTAGACTTATTGTGAAATACCGGGTTTATGGATAATCTTAATGCACTCTGATTGTCATTATATAACGTCAAAGTATAATTTTTTTTTATTACTTCAAATTGCAAAGTTCTTAAATATATTGCTTTTTTACATGCTTCTGAAATACCCAAATATTCTGCTTCACAACTTGAAAGAGCAACAGTCTTTTGCTTTCTACATTCCCAAGATATTATACCATTAGAAAGCAAGAAACAAAAGCCAGTATATGACCGTCTATCTAAGGCATTATTTGACCAATCGAAATCAACAAAACCCTTAATTTCAGAGTTTCAATTCTTAGAATATTTGATACTAAATGATTGTCTTTGTCAAATATTTTAACACTCTCTTGGCATAGTACCAGTGCTCATCCGTACAACAATAATTAAATTGACTTAAATAATTTACAGAAAATGTTGTCTGGTCTAGTTAATACAGACATATACATTAAGCTACATATAAGCCTTTGATAAGGTACTTGATTATTAACATTTTGACCTACACTTACATTCCATTTAGTTTCCATTGGAGTATTAAGCGAAAAGGATCCAATCCACACCCAGTTACTTTTGAGATATTGATGTTTAAAAATAAGGGGCACAAGGGGTAGTTCTGTTTTAAAATTTAAAACAAATACTACTGGAAGAATATGTCTTGATCTTCAAACGTCAATATCTCAAAAGTAACTGGGTCTGGATTGGATCCTTTTCGCTTAACTACGTCCTTAGTGTAACATTGACATATATTGATATATTGATATATTTATTTGTGAAAACGTGTGTGCGATATAACAATACATGCATATTCCGAGATGTTATGGACAATTTTTAGGTCAACATGTTTTACCAATATAGGCATACAAATACAGACATTATATTAACAATCAAAATGTTACATCATAAGTATAATCCGCATATTATATTAATTAAAATTATAAAAGTGATATGAATAATAAAGTATGTCAAATAATTAATAAATTAGTTACATTAAAAATAATGGGATTCGTCAATTAAAATTTATCATTTAAAAATTCATTGATATGGTAATAACATTTTTCGACCAACAATGTTTTAAGTTTCGTCTTAAATGCATTAATATTTAAATGTTTATAATTATTAGGAATTTTGTTATAGATAACTGGTGCCATGCATACTACACTATTATGCAGCATAGATGTTTTTGCATGGTGTATACATAGTCTATTATTATCTCGTCGATTTCGTGTAACTTTGTCAGCTAGACGAGGAAATAGTTGCGGATTATTTTTAACAAAAATAGCTACTTCGATAATATATAATGACGGAAGTGTCAGAATTCTGTGTTCTCTAAACCATGGCTTGCAGCTGTCTCTGCTTTGTAGGCCAAACATGGCACGAATACACCGTTTCTGAGTTTTAAGAAGCATTTCCTTACTGGATGAGTTGCCCCAAAAAATTATACCGAATCTCAGCAAAGACTCTACTAGGCCATGGTACGCATTTAATATGGTATTGGTATTAACAACACTAGAGAGCTTATAAAGTGCATATGCTGTGCTACTAGTTTTTTTACACAAACTGTCCATATGAGGTTTCCAGTTCAATTGTTTGTCTATTAGCAAACTTAAAAAGCGAGATGTATTTGTTTCTGTGATTAAAATGTCTTTATACGCTAATTTTATGTTGGATAAATTTTGAGATCTTTGGTTAAAATGCATTATATTAGTTTTAATCAAAGGACAATGCAAATGTTACCTAGTTAGTTGGGCTCAAAAAAAAAAAGTCATGTGCAGGTATAAGAATAGTGTCACATTAAAGATTGGACATATGTAATTCATATTTGTTATGACACCAAAAAAATTCGTCCTGGAAAAAAAAGGATATGGCTAAAAATACCTACTTTTAGCTTTTAGTAGAATAAAAACCAATTTTTATTTTTTATGATACTAAAACAGAACGGCCTTAGTTTTCTACGAGTGTATTCGTTTACAACCAACTTTTGCAGCTATTTACTACGAAACTAGTGCCACCCTTTGAAAAATATTTTTCAAGACATATTACCATACAGTGAATATTGAAAATAAACTCTGTAATTGTTTAAATAGAAGTGCTAATGTAATCCTTATGTAGCGTAACAACACCTAATACATAATAGCACGGTTCATCTAATACTGCCGTTTTGAGGAAACTAATATGTTGGTATAAGTGTGTTATCGTTAATGAAAGAAGTAAGACTTTTAAGCACATTTATTTATTACAATACAATTGTTACTACTTGAATTGTTACTACAATACAATTGTTGAATTACTTTTATTTCAATGCAATTGGTCAGAGTTCTTAAATATAAAAGAAGTAGGTACTACTTTTGAAGACGTCACTAATATTTCAATACAATTTGTCAGATAACATAATTATAAAAGAAATAGTACTTTTAAACACATGATTTGTCATTTAGATACCACTGTCTCTTATTCATCATTGTTGTGAATTACTTCATCTAAATAAAGAGCAGGGCGGTGAATTGAACCCTGGTGCCTGGCCCAAGCAAGATACCATACCACTGACATGACATGGGCGCAGACACCAATGGTTCGCCTGCCTATAAAACAATTACAGCAGTAATTGTCAATGCTTGCCCTGCCTTCCAAGTTGTTGTCAACTAATATGTAGCAAAAATAGATTTTGGAGCCTGTTAGAGAATTCCAATAATATACGACTCGCCTTAGAATAATTAATACTTTAATACGGATTTACAAAATGTTATTATAATATATTTATGAGCACACAAGACGTCCGTTGCTGACCGAATCTGTAGGCGAGCCGCGCGGAGTGCGGCGGCGGTGAGCCCGATCAGCTGGTGCGCTCCCCCCGCCCGCCGCGTCTCCCACCGCTGTTGTCCACGCGTTCGATGCGTGAACATCCTCCGGCGCATTGAAAGCCTTAGCTTTCAAGATGTAGACGAGGTCGACGAGACGGCTCTCTCTGGTTCGTTGTCATCTTTAGATTCTGAAGTGGGCAGAAGACATAGTTTATTGATAGCCCTTCGTATAATGCCCTTCGAAGTAGTGACGTCAGCCACCCTACTGACGCCATCGGCCCCTGGATAGAGGCGACTCACGCGCCCCATCGGCCATTGTAATGGCGGTAAGTTGTCTTCCTTCAGTACCACCACGTCCCCGCAGGCGAGGCCTTGTTGCCCGGTGCGCCATTTGGTGCGCTGCTGCAACTCGGAGATGTACTCCCGGCGCCATCGCTCCCAGAAGTGTTGCCTTATTTTCTCAATAAGCTCGTATCTGTTTGGTCTAGTAGCAGTGATGGGCTTCGTCGGAATAGACGTAAGTGGTCTCCCAATTAAGAAGTGGCCTGGGGTCAGAGGAGAAGGATCAGTACAATTGGACGAGAGAGGAGTCAGCGGACGTGAATTAAGGATAGCTTCAATTTGCGTAAACAGCGTTGCTAGCTCCTCAAACGTCAAAGCAGCATTTCCAGCTACACGTTTTAAATGGAATTTTGCTGATTTAATTCCAGCTTCAAATATACCACCGAAATGGGGGGAATATGCGGGGCTAAATACAAATTTGATTCCTTCAGAAGTAGCGTAATCACTAACAGACTGACGGCTGGATCTAAGCAACCTACCTAGTTCATTGTTAGCACCCACAAAATTCCTGCCGTTGTCGCAAAAGATCTCATGACATTTTCCCCTACGTGATATGAAACGCCTTAGGCATAAAATAAAAGCTTGAGTACTTAGTTCACTCACTAGTTCTAAATGTATTGCCTTTGTACTGAGGCAAACAAATAAACATAAATAACATTTAGTGATACGGTTACCACGACCTTTCCGGTTACTAATCATGAAAGGTCCAGCAAAGTCAACTCCACACAAGTAGAAAGGAAAACAAGCATTCGTACGCGCTTCAGGTAAATGACCCATTATTGGCTGCATCGTATTCGCTCGTAGGCGAACGCAAACAATACATTGTCTAACTACTTGCCGCGCTAAACATCTTCCGCCAATAGGCCAGTACTTATCACGCACTGACGCTAACAGCAGCTGTTGACCTGCGTGAAACAAACGTATATGTTCATTAATCATTAATAACTTGGTAAAATGATGTTTTGAATCTAGTATTATAGGGTGCTTCTTATCGAAATTATAATTTGAGTTTCCTAAACGACCACCCACACGAACTATATTATTTGAATCTACAAATGGAGTCAACTGCAGCAATTTATTCTTTTGTGGTAATTGTTTTCCTTGCTTGAGTAACCCAATTTCAAATGAAAACGATTGTAATTGACATTTTTTTATAAGTAGCATCACTGAATCATTTATTTCATCTGAGCTTATAGGACCTGAATATTTATGTTTGTTTTTATTGCAATTGTAAACAAAACGTAACACATACGCAAATATTCTACTTAATTTATTGAAACTGGAGTACCTTTTAAAATCTATAAATAAACTATCGTCATTAGAATTGTCTACTGCAATTGTCAACGAATGTACCTTTAACTCAGGTAAGTTTTGAACTACGAAAGAATTCTGTGGCCATTCTAAACGTTCCTTCTTTAGGAAAGAAGGACCTTCCCACCACAAAGAGGAAGACAAAAGGTCCTGGGGTTCGACCCCCCTAGAGGCCAAGTCAGCTGGGTTCATTTTCGTAGGTACATGTCTGTGTTCAAACCCACTAGTTAGCTCGTTAATTTCATTAACCCTATTGCAAACAAACATTTTTAGATTTCTTACATCAGTTCTTAACCACCCTAAGACAACTGTCGAATCTGTCCAAATAGTTTTGTAAGTTATGTTAAATCGTAATGACTGTATAATTTTATCACATAATCTAGCTCCCAGCAAAGTACCGAGTAATTCTAATTTTGGTATAGTAATAGGTTTTAAAGGTGCAACTCGTGCCTTTGCGCATAGAAGTCTAACAGTAACCTCATTTTCGTCATTTATTGACCGTAAGTATACACATGCGGCATATGCTTTCTGTGACGCATCGACGAAACAATGCAATTCTATTGACATGGGGTTATCGCAAAGAACATTTCTGTTAATTTTAATATTAGAAATATAGTGTAAACTAGAAATAAATTTTAACCACGTATCTAATAGATTTTGTGGTATGGGGTCGTCCCAATTTAATTTATTGACCCATAATTGCTGTAAAAATATTTTAGTTTTAATAATGCATGCACAAATTAATCCCAATGGATCAAATATTTTACAAATAGTAGCTATTACGGTTTTCTTTGTAACAATTTGCGGTGGCAATTCCACTTTCGAGGGAAATTGAATAATGTCTAATTTTGGAGAATAATTCAAACCTAGCACGCTGGATTCTTTAGTCAAATCTACCGGGTCGAATACAGTATCATCACAATCAAGCGCCTGCAAACAGTTAGTACGAATTTTTCTTAAGGGAAAGCATGCTGATTCCAAAATTCTCTTAACATTTACATAAATGTGCTGTAATTCGCTTTGACTTTTAGCACCTGTATTAAGGTCATCAATATAAAAATCATTTTTTATTATGTTCGCGATAGTGTCGTCATTACACTCCTTAGCTAATTGTAATAAACATCTGGTGCTCAAAAACGGAGCGCTGGCCAACCCATATGTTACTGTATTTAATTGTAGAATCTTTAAATTATCGTTATTATTTGGTTCCGTACTAACAGGCGAATCCCTCCACAAAATTAACTGAAGGTGACGTTGAGATTCATGCAAGGTCGTTTGTCGGTACATTTTCTCAATATCTCCTAAGAGAACAAACCTGTGACCGCGAAAACGTAACAAAATTGAGAATAAATCAGACTGCACTACTGGACCTACAGCCTGTATGTCATTTAATGACTTCCCAGATGATGTTTTGGCTGAGGCATCAAACACCACTCTCAATTTCGTCGTTTCACTGTTCTCACGAAGTACACAGTGATGCGGAAGGTAATTACCAAACCTTGGGCGATCCACTTCACTTAAGTGACCTAATTCCTTATATTCATCTATAAATCTAGTATATGACTCCTTAAGTTTCGGATTTTTATTTAATTTTAATTCTAAATTTAAGAAACGTTTTTTAGCCATGTAATATGAATCACCAAGACTAGTTTCGGGTTCCCTTAAGGGCATACGGACACAAAACCGACCGTCGGATAAGCGGGTCATGTTTTCTATAAAGTCAATTTCACAAAACTGCTCCTCTAATGAGTATGTTTTTGTCTTTGTAGGTAATTCTTCAATCTCCCAAAACTTCTTCAGGGAATTATCCATATTCGAAAACTGATTGAAATAACAATAGACCTCAGAGTTGGATTGACTGATACCGAGTGGGCCGGCTATTAACCACCCTAATTGTGATTCTTGTAAAGTAGGTTTATTAGACCCTAGCTTAATTTGATTTGTCCCAATAATGTTCCAAAATACGTCAGCCCCTAACAGCATATCTATAGTGGAAGGCTGGAAGAACCTTGGATCTGCTAGTTGTATACCACACGGAATATCTAATTCGCAAACGTCTATTTCGACGCTGGGTAAAATACCTGTTATCGTTGGCACTAGTAAACTAGAGACTGGAGTACTAAATGTCGATGTACAAGATTTAATCTGGACGACACACTTTCCTAAAATGTTAGTTTTAATATTATTAAGACCGCAAACCTTTAAGGTTTCACTAGAATTCTTATTGAACCCTAATTTCTCTCTCATAGCTTCGGTTAAAAATGACGATTGACTACCAGTGTCCAATAATGCTCGCGCCTTAACCTTTTTATTGTTCAATTCATTAACGATTTCTACCTGCGCCGTACACAACAACGTATGAGTCATCGTCGTAGCTGATAACGTAACCGGTTCATTTTGTTGACTATTTGCATTTTGTTCTGAACAAGTATTAATGTTATCTTTATGAACCAAAGTATTGTGTTTACCTTTACATATCTTGCAAGAACCCTTTAAACGGCACTGATAACTATTATGCCCACTACGTAAGCACTTAGTGCACAATTTTAACCGTTTTACTTCGCACATTCTATCGTCATAGTTCATTTGTTTGAACTTCGGACATTCATAAACAAAATGGTTCTGGCTACAAACTACGCATTGATATTTTCCCGTATTTGCATCCGAAGCAGCCAAAAAAGATTTCACCTGTCTTTTATTTTGAGAGTGCAAAAAATTATTATGTTCCTGTTTATCGGATCTATTATAATGCGTTGTTTCCAAGATGTCTGCTCGGTTACGTAAGAACGAGTAAAATTGATCCAACGATGGTAAATCCGAAAGACTATTTTTATATTCTTCCCATTTTATACAAGTGGTGGAGTCCAACTTTGCTGAAACTATGAATATCAACAAGACATCCCACTGATCAGTAGGAAGCCCTAGAGTGTGCAAAGAACTCAAGTTTTTAGATAAGTGATCAATTAAATATCGCAACGCTTTAAACGATTCCTTCACAATTGGTTCAATACTTAGTAACGACTTAATGTGGTTATTTATTAAGATATTTTTACTATTATAACGGTTACATAAAATTTGCCATGCCTTTTCATAATTGTCAGCGGTAAACTCAATTGATCTAATAACGACAGCGGCACTATTTTCTAAGCTTGATCTGAGATAGTGATATTTATTAATTAATGGAATCGAGTCGTTTTTATTAACGAGGGAATCAAAAGTGTCCCTGAACTCTAGCCATTTCAAATAGTTCCCGTCAAACTTTGGCAAATTTATAGTAGGTAACTTTATAGAATTCATGGAATGCGAACATTGATTGAACATACTTTCGTCATGTAATGATCTCTTCTCTAAATTCGCACATTCAATCAATTCTTTAGCCGTGGAAAGAAGAGAAAAGAATTGTGATTCAATAAAATCCCGCTCAGTTAACTGTTCATCGTCATTTGAAGAGAGTAACTCAATATTTGATTGTATGACGTTAAATTCCGACATTAATTCTTGAAATTTATCAACCCGTAAAGATATTTCTTTGACTTGAATGCTAGTTATCTTTTTCGCACCTACCTGGGTTAAAACATTCACATAATCTTTAAATTTTGTCAGCCTACCTTTGATTATGCTACGCTTTTTGACAAGCTCCTTTAAAGTATCTTTTCCTTCCATGGCTAATTAACAGAAATTGAACAATGAACTAGGCAAGATAATGAAACGGTCAAACCAGTTATAACGGTTCCGTCGCTGTGTGATCCAGCCGCCTTGCCGTAGTTACCACCCGGATGCTTGATGGATTCGCCAACCGCAAGCCAAGCACCACGCAAGAAAATATCTGGAATTTACATAAATGTGTAACGTTAATTTTAGTTGTTGAAAGTTGGTAAATTTATTAGAGGGTAGGCGAACTATAAAAAAATGACTGGACAAAATTGAATAAATAGCTACGTTTAGCCTTTAAAATATTTAGCTAGGAAGTAAAATAATAGCGTAGGTATTTAACTAGTAATTTAATTTTAAGCCTAAACCATCATCTAATGGGGTTTCTAACTTTATTTAATTGTTTGAAAGAAAAAATAGGAATACTAGGCAAGCTTTCGCAATAGCCGAAGCGTAAATTACAACGAAGAATAGTAATAGTGCACTTGAAATACTATCTTATAACGCTTTCGGAGCGGCAAGCCGTACGCAAAACGAAAAGGAAAAAATGAGAAATAGTGGATAGGATTAAAAGGCCAACTTCCCTTGGGTATCCCGCCAGACGTCCAGCAGTCCTCAGCAAAGTTTTTCACTCCACCAGGGCAGAAGGCAGCATAAGCAGCAATCCAATCCCTTTGTTCCGTAAATTCAACTTCCAGTAACCGTTTTATCCGTCGTTCTTCGATGTTTATCCGAAGATTACAGCTTTGAGTCGCGATTGTTCACGGTCGCCATTAATGTTAGAGAATTCCAATAATATACGACTCTCCTTAGAATAATTATTAATACTTTAATACGGATTTACAAAATGTTATTATAATATATTTATGAGCACACAAGACGTCCGTTGCTGACCGAATCTGTAGGCGAGCCGCGCGGAGTGCGGCGGCGGTGAGCCCGATCAGCTGGTGCGCTCCCCCCGCCCGCCGCGTCTCCCACCGCTGTTGTCCACGCGTTCGATGCGTGAACAGAGCCACTGTGCCTACTTTTTATCCGCGCTCTTAGAAGACAAACATCTGAATGGGGCAGATCAAAATTCTCCAATTGAGTAACCTGGTGTTGTGCACATATTTCTATTAAATAATCGTTACCTCTTACGTGCTCGCTATAGTAACTAGCCGCTAGTTTTAATTGATATGTCGCTACTGAATATAATATCAGTTCGTCTAGGGTGAGTTGAGGGAACTGTGGAAGATTTGGCACATCACCACGGATATTATTAAATGTAACTCTTTGCCGGTTTAAATTATTTGCGTCCACGTAGTCGGCTAAGCGATTGGGGTGATTTAACCTTGTCTCAATTATAGTTAAAAATTGGGTAGCGTGCCGATTGTCTTCCAATGGGATGTGAAAGGCATTGGTCAACGCTGCGGCTATCCTAAAGTCTTGGAACATGTGCAGCATTGATTTATTGAAATAATTTTGACGAAATATCCGGAAGTCCCTTTTGAACCTCCCATTCACCACTTCGACAGGCCACCGGCAAATCGTACAGTCTCGATTTATTGGCTTGGTCAGTATTTAACTGTTGTGATGAGCTTACGCTACCGACTGGTATTACGGCTCGATATCCAAAATCTTCCACCGTCCTTACAACGTCCCGAAATCCCCTGTCTAGGATAAACACATCTAGATTATTAAAATACCAAGGAAGCACACTATTTTCATGCTCTAGTAGCTCGTGTAAAATTGACGCATCGTTTTTGGTGGCTTCGTATGGACCTAATACATCTAAGATATAACCGTCGCTACTCACAATCATAAAAGGTTTTAATAAGTTCCTGTACTTATGTAAGCTGTAGGCAAAGTCAGCGCTTTTTTGAATGAAGATGTAAGTAGCATCACAAATCACTGTTACATTTTGAGTGTTTGCATCACAAAACAATGTTTTTGGTATTAAAAGATTTCTACTGGCAAACTCTTCTCGGCTAATGTGGTCGAAACCCAAGTGCAAAGGCACGAATTCATTGGTTAAGCATTGTCTAGCAACATTGAATTTGTGTTCAAGATTTTGCCTTGTCATGCTAAAAAGTGTTGCAAGTCTATCATCGGCCTCTCCTGTTCGTAATTTAGCTAAATAAACGCCGAGAACGGTTTTAGGTTTTCGCGATCTTTGCACCAAGGATGGTGTTTCCTGAAGTATTTGCAGGAATTGTTCCATAGTCCGCCCAGTCCAGTAATAAAGCTCTTGTGCATCAAAATCTTCGACTTTTTCAAAATCAATATGACGGTTATTGGCTTTCTTTACCAATTGAAGCATGTCCAAAGTGTAGCGTGGGTTGAAGTTAAACAGTCGATTTGGAGAATCCAATAAGATTTGCCAACTACTTGTGGAAACGTGTATGTGACAGACTCGAGCTTCTGGTGAAATGTAATAGTCATGTTCCATAGCCATTTTTATTTTCACACTTTCTGGAATTCTTTGTCGAGTAGTGTTTTCGCATCCATAAAATATGCAGGATCTTGCCGCATTAGGTGCCCTAGAATATCCAGGTAGCCTAAAAGATACATTAGCATTCAGCTGTGGTGGGTTGTGATTTTCTTCATCTTCGTTGACCAATGCGTTATCGGGGTTCTTTTATCGACGTGTGATAGAACATTTTTAAGGAAGTCAAATACAGCCATATTTATGTTTTTGTTTCGTCGAAAACCTTTTTGTTCCTTACAGAATATGCCACATTTGTCTAGATATGTATAAATTTTATTAATAATATATTTCTCGATTATTTTTGAAAATACTGAAAGTAAGGCTATTGGTCTATAGGATTCTACTGATTCCTTATCACCTTTTTTATATAGGGGTCTTACAACCGTAATTTTGGGTTCACCCTTGTTTGATCGAACAACGTTAGATATAATAATACTAAATCGAACAACGTTTAAGAAAATCATCACTTTGTATAATATCGTTTGATAGAATTTTCAGTTCATCGAATATTTATTTGCTATAACAACATTTGCGCTAATGATCAAAAGGTATAATGTTCATTTGATGTAATGTTCAGATGGTATAACCATGTATTTTATCGAATATTCAATTGGTGTAATGTAATGCAGAAAAAAAAACATGGTAAATATTTGAAAAATTATTTATTTTGGACAAGAAAACAGTTAAAGTAATCTTAAATTACTTGCAATTGCTTTTAGTAAATCCAGTTCTGTATACGTTTCAAAATTGCGCAATATGGTCTCAATATTGTCATTTTTTTTAGTGCAAATCTTCTTCTGCTTTGCACTAGGTTCTCCATTTAAAATACACTGTATTTTTCCTTCAACTATATTCATTTCGGCAAGCAGTATAGTAGACAGTTCATAAAATCCGGGGTTTCTTTTATCGACTATACTATTTAACCTGTGGTGCCACGCTTCCACATTATTTTGTGTGCGTGGCAATTTTAAATGGTTCAAATCATGACAACTCCATAAGCTAGGTGGAAACTGGGGCGGTTTGCCATTCTTTCCTACGACATAATTTTCTGCAAACCATTTGGCAATTAATGCACTTTTTTCTGAACAATTTTCTTCCCAAACTTTGAAGTACTGTGGTATTGTTGAATGTGGTAGGAAAGATAAAGCCATGAGACACTTAATTTCCAAGCTGAAGCTGTAATCCGTTCCGTACAGTTTTGCAAGGCCACTTGATTGAATCTTCCTATAAATAATTTGTCCAAAATGGAACGAACAGCATTTAACCATAATATTTTCCAAATTTTGTCGTGCACATTGAATTGCAGTAATTTCGAAGTCCATCATACAATATTTCACCTTTATAACAATATCGTTTTCACAAAAATACTCATTAATTAAGTCGAATATTTTATTGTACGTTGTTTTGTCCTTATTAGTGCACAACACAAATACTAACGGCACGTTGGACCTATGTTCATTCAAAATTCTAGAATGAATTGTATACAGTTGTAAAAATAATTCTGGTACAGACTTAAAGGTACCATCCATATACCACATCATGCTTTGTCCTAGTTGAGTCATCAATTTCTTTGTTGATAAAAGAATAACTCTCTTATTATCATTAAATATTTCATCCTTAATTACCAAGTTTCCTTTTTCTAATTTAAGATAATCATTGTTAATATCAAAATATATATCTTTTGGTTCAACAAACACAGACTTATTTTTACGCTTTTCTCTGTAAATTATTTGCTTTAACGCACTGGTCGTTGGTAACTGTGATGCAATATCTGAATCTGTACTTTTTAAGACTGTTTGCAAAATCTGACACGGTTTTAAACGGTTGTTCTTAAGTGCTTCTTCTTTTAATTCACTTATTACACTTGAAGTTAGTAATTTACGACTGTAATACTGTATTTCGAAGTTCAAAATAGCGATGAAGTACCCTAAAGTACTGAAACGCGACTCAAGTTAGTGCGAAAGTGCGCCACATCGATACACATAATTTCGAATGTTTTCCACCGCGATGCACGTTAGTGCGAAAGTATTCCACATCGATTCACACATTGTCGAATGTATTCCAGCGCGATGCACGTTAGTGCGAAAGTCCAGTAAATGCGAAGGCATGCTACTTGCTGCTTTACACAGCGATGTTTACTGTAAATCGACGATCGACGTATCGATGTTTTTGTGTGAAGTGTGTAAAGTTATAGATTTACTGGAACTTGAATTAATATCAGAACAACGCTAGTTTTTATATGAAGTGTCAAACGTGGAACAATAAAAAACAAAAAACAAACCAATTAGATGATAATATATGGGCGAGTAATTTAATGATTAACTAACAAAAAGTAACAACAGCAAAAAAAAATATAAAGAAAAAAAATTGGCCCTTGATAATCACCAACAAAAAATTAAATTTTCATATAAGCTAGATATGCTAAGCCGCTTAGATAGTCTTTAAAATCCATAGATTCTTTTTGTAGCATGTGATCTCTTACTTTTTTCGTGTGGTTTGAGATACTTCTTTTCTTTTCTTTATATTTGCAGATATCCTTGCTGCTTCAAATGTCGTGTTTTTCTGCTCTTTAACTAATTCCTTTAATGTTTTGTAAATATTCACCTTTTTTCTATTCAGGAGGCTATTCCAGCGGTTGTGCCAGTTTTCAATGGCGTTCTGAGTTGTCGGAATGTTTGCATTAACGCAATCTAAAACTGACCATATTCGTGGCGAAAATCTAGGAGGCGATCTTTTTAGCTGAAATTTCAGCGCACTATTTTTGTATTTAATTGGCGTTCGTGTGTATGTTCCACCAACGTAAAATTTAAAAAACCAATCTGTCACTTTACTTGCTTCTTGAGGAATGATTTGGTCACGAACAATTTCAAACGCTTCTGGTATTTCAGATGGATTCAAAAAAGCCAACGCTGCCAGGTGTCGCATTTTATGCGCAAATTCACTATCGCTGGTGTATTTCTTTGCCAATCCGTTATTTTGAATATGCTTCCAAATATTTTGTGATAAGTGGAAGTAACAGCATTTATGTTGTGCACTGGGGATAACCTTTTGACAGGCTCTTATAGGTGCAAATTCAAAATCAGTAATTATGAATTCGGGCTTCAGATCAATTGTTAGTTCATTGAGTGTGTGTCTCAAAATGATTTCTAAAAAAATGACGTACAATCGTTCGCTTTTATTTGAAAATAATCCGTACACAAGCGGTAGTATTTGATTTGTCTTATCATTTTGGCCTACAAGTCCATGTATTGAATAAAGTTGGTAAAACAATTTAGGACAACACTGGAATGTTCCATCCATTATCCAAAACTTCGATAGATGTAAAAGACGTAAATTTTGTTTGGTACTAAAGACAATAACAGTACCAACAACTTCATCGCTGAAATGACCAATTAAAAATTGTTCCCCTTCAACTTCAGCGAATTGATCCGGTATGGTGAAATCTTTTAAGCTTTTTGGCAGTTTTGGTTCGTTTCGAACACGTTCTCTATGTATAACCATTCGCATGGCGGCTTTGGAAGGCATAAAAGGAGCCGAGGTAGACGGTACGTCCTGTATGGTTTTTTGTATTAATTGTCCTGGTAGATCTAAACTATGATTTGCTCTTCTTTTCAATGAAGCTCGCAAAGTATGTGCCCGCGCAGATTCATGATCAGGTTCATGGATATGGCAAATATTGCTCATTCTACTCATAAAATGATGATCACCAACCTTTTTTGTGATTACCGCAGAACAACAACTCGAAGATTTCTTCCTGACGCAACACCAGTAGAATGTATCGTTGCACTGTTTGTTTAACATATACAGAAAACCTTCTACTAGCAAGAGATCTTTATTTTTGTGCGATTTGACAAAATCACAAGGAGTATCCATTTTTACGCAATTACATCATATAAATAAGTAACTTACGCGATGTTAAAGTAACATCGAATAAATGAAACAATATTGTACGTATCTACCCACATTATCAATAATAAATTACGAACTATTACAATTATATTACATTACAATTATATTATGTTGTTTTTGTTTTATTATGTTTTATCTTGTTCGTAAGCCAATGTTAACATAATAATAATTAATGGTATACTATAAGTATATCATTTATTTCTGCAATATATAAGCAATCATAAAGAAAGTCAAATTACTTAGCGCCTACTTATTTGCCATTGACTGCACCGCGTAAAGAAAAAATGTTTGTCGTAATGCATTAGGCGCAATTTTATTAATTGTTTTCCAGAATTATTCGGTACATGCGTCTCGGCTTTGTTGACAAAAATGATGATACAAGTACTGACGCTTGCGTATGAATTATTTTTAAATAAAATCGAACAATTGTACGTAATTTCTTAGAAAATCATTCTAAAATACGCACTCAATAAACTAAAAATTGATCTGAAGCCTGAGTCCGTAATTGTAGCCTTCGAGTTAACAGATAATAGGATGTGTGTCTATGTGGCATGCCTTCGCATTTACTGGACTTTCGCACTAACTTTCATCGCGCTGGAATACATTCGACAATGTGTGAATCGATGTGGAATACTTTCGCACTAACGTGCATCGCGGTGGAAAACATTCGAAATTATGTGTATCGATGTGGCGCACTTTCGCACTAACGTGAGTCGCGTTTCAGTACTTTAGGGCTACAGTTCATCTCTATTTTGAACTTCGAAATACAGTATTACAGTCGTAATTTACATGCACTGGGTTCGTGATTATGTTCGCCGTGGCTTAACACTGTATGTTGATTATTATCTGTGTCGCGTATAGTTATAGCACGCGACGAACACTTATCCTTGTTTCTTTGTTCACAGGACCAATAGTATTTATTCACCACTTCCTTATTTTTGTTGAACGAAAACCCATCTATATTTAGCTTCATTCCACCTCTCTTGCTAAGGAATATGCTGCACATTTCGAAACAATTTTAATTACCTATACTAAACAATTTAGCACAAAAAATAAATAATGTTTACTTAGTAATGACTTATGATGAGACACAAATCATTATAGTGCATGACAATGACAACCTGCATGATGCATTTTTCTTGGTACTACCTTCATATTTACAATTATAGTAAATCACAATATTGTTCCACTTACATCTACTAGATGGCGTTAGAAGTACGGCGCGCGGCGTGGCATTAATTCGATAGGTGAAGAACAATGTTAGTTTATAGACGATGAAAGAAACGAATTATTAATGAACTAAATATTCGATACGATCTTTCGACTAAATCATTATTAGTGTAGTGAAACATTAGTTTAAATAAAATTAGTGCATATGAAAATTCGGCGAAATGAAATTCGTTCAAATGAAATTAGTTCAAATAAATAATTACGCTAAATAAAAATTTACCAATGACTTATTCGGTCAAATGAATAATTCTTCGAAATGACTTTATTGCAACTAAAATTCGATTTAGTAATATTATATCTAACGTTGTTCGATCAAACAAGGGTGAACCGTATTTTTCACTGTTCATGCGATCTTCGCAAACAAACTTTTTGCCGACTCCATCCGCAGCCATGCAACCCCAAATCATTACACTGCCTCCGCCGTGTTTTATGGTTGGTACTACGCAATCTGGGTGATATTCTTCGCCTTTGCGTCGCCTCACAAACGTCACACCTGGTGTTCCAAATACCTGTAGATTCCAAAAAAAGCACACATTACAAACTTTTGTAACATTTGAGTTTGAAGACAAACACAACAATGATCGTTGTAATTGTGGTATAGACTTCACTAAAAAAACTTACCTCAAAGTTTGATTCGTCAGACCACAGCACATTAGACCAATCCTCTTCTGTGAAATGTTGGTGTCTCAGAGCCCAATCAAGTCGTTTTCTTTTATTGTCTGCGGATAGCCACGGCTTCTTCCTAGCTTTGCAACCTTTTAAGCCGGCTTCTACTAGCCTTCGTCTTGCAGTTCGTGCGCTTATGGGATGTCCAGTCTCTTCAGTTAAAGCCACAGCAAGCTCCGAAGAAGTTTTTTTTCTATCTTTCACAGACTCTCGGATAAGTTTTCTGTCCTGACGGCTAGTAGTCACGCGTTTTCTGCCTGTTCTTGGTTTATTTGCATGAGAGCCAGTCTCAACAAAACGTTTGATAGCAGATTGAACGGCGCATCGCGAACATTTCACCAACTTCGCGATTTCTTTTTGAGTCTTGCCAAAGTCTTGTCTTGTCTTGTCTTGTCTTTTGGCCAAGGCTGTATATGTATATAATATGTAACGGGTATTAACGCGATCATGCATAATATTTACCTTTTTTATGCTTGACGTTTTGACCAGGTTACACCGGCCGTGGTCACAAGCTGACTGGTGCTGCAATGTCATGTCTCCGTTTGTGAGGCAGAAGAATCTCGATTCACCCTCACTTTTGGCATATTTTTGTTTGTTCATGTACCGTCATAAACTACTCTTACGGTATCCCTATTACGTATACTAGCCGCCGTGTCCGTATTCTGTGAATTACCTGAGGGTGCAAAACAGCGAAGTTGCGTATTATTAATCACGGGATTCCACGTCGCGGATAATTTGAAACCATCTTCCCTATTGAAATTTCTATGTTTTTTGATTTCAATAGCTTCTCGCACTACTCTTGGATAAAAGTGGCGAACGGTGGAGAGGACTTCCGGACGATGAAATTGAATCCAATGATTAGTACTCGATTCCAGTATATGTTCTGCAATTGCTGATTTATTAATCTGCCGGTTCTTCACAGCTGCGATGTGCTTTTTGACCCTCTCAGCAATAGTACGCTTGGTTTGGCCTATGTAGGAACTCCTGCAGCTGCAATTTATTTTGTATACGCCTGGCGATTGTAAAGGCAAAACGTCCTTTGGTGTGCCCACCATGCTGGTTACTTTGGTCCCCCGGTGTATAAATAGTGTTAATGGAATATTTCTTTAACACCGTTCCGATCTTATCCGTAATTCCTTTTACATAGGGAGTATAGGCGGGTTCTTTTCAAAATGTTCCATCCAGAGATTAGCGAGTTCAGGGGCTACTACTCAATCATGTTCATGGTACTAAAGAATAACGGATATGTAGTGAATGGACGACAGAGGCAGCCGACTAAAAGAGGCAAGCATCCTGAGGTGAACAGACAACCACACCACACTTTTTCACTGAGTGTAGTAGGAACACCAATAACTACTATCCTAGGTCGTCACTTATTTTATTTTTTATTTATTTTTATTTTTCTTTATTGGGACATAAAACAGTTACATGTTGATCTAAATAAGGGTTATTTTTATACATATTAAAGAAAATTGAGTAAACATGTAACCCACACTAATGTCCTCGAAATAATATTAAATAAGTAGTTTTTATTTATTATCCAACACGCGCGAATGTAACTATTCTATATAGTTTACGTATCGGTTTTAAGGACCCTTATGGCCATGTTTTTACAATTGGTGTATGAAAGTGCAAATATGTCGAGTTCATGAAAATGTGTGTTATATGTTTCTACTAGGCGGCGGAGCGGCGCGCGCACCCCAGCGTTTGTTCTGCACTTTGCAGTGTGGAACAGCCGTGGTGCGCGCACCTCTCGCCGCATTACAGTTCTAGGTGTAATATAGCACAAGTTATTTGTAATATTCTTACAGTCAAACCTGTTATTACATATACCATGAAGCATCAATGACATAAGTAAACTTCGCCTAGACTCCAGTGTCAAAAGATTGTATTTATTAAGTAGCTGTATATATGATAATTTAGAATGATAACATTTATAATGCAAGGATCGTATAAATTTCTTTTGTATCATCTCCAAATTACTTTTGTACTTATCATAAATGGGACTCCAAACCGGGACTGCGTACTCAAGTTGAGAACGAATGAGGGCTTTATATAATACTAAAAACGTAGAGGGACACTTGAAGTCAGTTGAGGACCGCATTACGAAGCCATACATTTTATATGCTTTATTGATTATGTTGTCTATATGTAGATCGAGGTGCAACTTTGAGTCAAGTGTGATGCCAAGATCACGAATGTGGTTGACCTTATCTAAGCTGTTATCAAGAAGTTTATAGTTGAATGTTAAAGTGTTTTTATTTTTAGTGTAACTTATGACTTTACATTTAGGAAGACTAAGGTGAAGTTTATTTCTTAAACAGTATTGAGATAGTCTATCAAGATCATCTTGTAGCAGAGAGCAATCGTCAATACATTTGCAAGATTTGAAAATTTTTATATCATCGGCATACATGAGGAATTGAGAATTAATGAAGCAGCTTTTAATGTCATTGACGAATAAAATAAAGAGCAAGGGGCCCAGAATTGAGCCCTGTGGTACGCCAGAAGTAACAAATATTGAGTTATATTCAAAACCGTTGATTACAACTTTTTGAGTCCTATTAAAAATATAAGCGACAAACCATCTCAATAAATTACCTCGAATCCCATTATAGGCAATCTTATCTAACAACAGTTTATGATCCACCTTGTCAAAAGCTTTTCGAAAATCAGTGTACACAGCGTCAACTTGCACTTGTTTGTCCATACTTTCGAATAAATAGTTAGAAAATAACATAAGATTGGTAACTGTCGAACGTCGTTTAACGAAACCATGTTGCTCGCTTATAATTAAATGATGAAAATAAGTGTACAGCTCACCGTGCACAAGCTTCTCGAAAAGCTTCGACAAGGTGGAAAGTAAAGAAATGGGGCGATAATTTTGTATATCGTTTCTATTGCCACTCTTATAAACGGGTGTAATAAAAGCGCACTTCCAAACTGCAGGAAAGGTGCCTTCAGCTAGGCATTTGTTAAACATAATTAGAAGAGGGAGACCTATATTGTCAGCTACGTTCTTTAGGAAAAAGGGAGGTAAACCATCGGGGCCGGGTCCCTTGTTAGGATCCAATTGCTTAATTGTTTTAAGAACAGTTTCCAATGTTAAGCTTATACTAGATATGCAAGATGAGTTATCGGCGTATAGGCTAGGAGCCTGCCAACAAGTAGGATCAAATACTGAAGGTTCGTAAATAGAATTAAAATATGTAGAAAACATGTTGCATATTGTGGTTGGATTGTTTGAATGTGTATTGTTTAAGTACATACTCGCGGGCAACCTAGCTTTGCTGGTTCGATTCGTAATGTAGGTCCAGAAATGTTTGACATGATGCTTAATACTATCTTCGACAGATGTAATATATAAACGAAAACACTTTGCACACTCTAATTTAAAACGTTTACGATGTATTGAGAAAATTTCATAGTCAGATATGTTGTTGTATTTCTTCCATTTTAGCCAAGCTGATTCTTTATTCCTAAAAATACGGATAAGTGCAGGTGTGAACCACAATGGGAAGCGAGGGTTTTTAGGACGCGAGCGAGGGACGTACAATTTTACTATCTTATAAATATTTTCGTAGAATAGTTCAACAGACTGACCGGCGGTAAGATTATTCAAGAGTAAGTTCCAGTCGATTTCGCTTAAAGCGGCGTTAAGTTCCCCATAGTTCGCTTTATGGAAATTGTATTTAGTTGATGAATTGCGCGTCATAGGAATGGAATTAGTATGCAACAATAAAGATACACAGAAAGTGGGGTGATAAATATCTGTAGTTACTAGTGGAGGACATGGTAAGCATCTGCAGTCAGCATTTGATAAAAATAAGTCTAGTATTCTACCCAAATTATTCCTAACTGTATTGAATTGCATGGCATTTATGTATGACATAAAATTTATTAAATGTGTACTTAGAACGCCGATAGGTTGTGGTATAACGTAATTACAGTTACTTTGCTCAAGCCAAACAATATCCGACAAGTTGTAGTCACCTACAACAAAGAATGTTTCGGTACAAACATCATTAATAATCTCCTGCAACATATCTAAGTGTAGTACATATACTTCGGCGCGACAGCGAGGCGGAATGTATGTTGCACTTATAATATGACGCTTATTGCGCGCTGAGGCAGGCAACTGCACCATAATGTGTTCAATATCAGGATGAGCAGGGCTGACAAACACGCTCGAGGCTCGTAAAGTACGCAAAACTGCGATCAAAACACCCCCGCCCTCTCGCTTACCCGTGACAGCGATCGCGATCAAATCGAAAAACCAAATATCTGTCATCGATAATTTCACTATCAGCAATGTTCGATGTTAACCATGTTTCAGTTAATATTATCACGTCATATGAGAAAGACAAAATGTTCATAAATAAAGTATGTAACTTTGTACGCAGTCCACGGCAGTTTTGGTAAAAAATCGACAAGTTATAATTATCCATATCTAACAGTTAAATTGTATATTAAGTTATTATGCAAGTGACCTATGGAGTCTAGTTTAATTAGAACAAATAGCATTACATTTGTAAATATAAAACACTGATACAAAAATAAAAAGTTTAACAAAATTTGTCGGAGGTAATCGAAAATAATATTTAAAGTCTGATGTAGGCGAATACACAGAAAAACATGTTTACTATAGTAAGAAATTGATAATATACTTACTATGAAGTATGAGATAATATGCTTACACTTATATAAAACGCAATAAATAATACGTTTAAGCATTTGTATAGAAATATTAAAATGAACGAGGGTCGGCATAAAACATTCCAGTACGCGAACAACGACAAAGCGCTCATTAGTTACAAGTAAAGACGTACAGAGTAGCGCACACTTCAGAGAATCAAAACAATAACATAATACTACAGAATGAATAAGTAAATTGATTCTTTTAGTGCTACGGTAAACTAGTAAAATAATGAGATACTTAACAATCATCAGGATATTGTTGATTACCGAGAACACTATTTTTAATTTTCGATAAGTCCTTTTCATTGTGTATTGCGAATACAGTATGCGACACATCGCTCATTTAGTGCAACAATGACGTAATTACACTTTTAGAAATTTTACAGGAGATCCAATCAAAGTTTTCTATTAAACGTGTGGCATTTTGAAGGGACTTATTACAATCGTTGTGATTTTGAAATTAAGTTCAATATGTGTAGTTTCTATTTTAGTCCTAACCTACTCGGTACATTGTGCATAATCTAGATTACGTACGATACGTCACTGTTGCTTCAGAATTAAATATAAAAAATAGGGCATTTGCTAGGAAATTTTGCATTTGTGACAAAATAAACGAAATAATTGAATTAATCGACGTAAACATTTATTAATGAATGTTTAATAACATAAACTTAAGAAAAACAACCATGTAGGTATATTCCTATGTTCACTAGTTACTTAAGATTAAAAGTGGAAACATCTTAATACTTAACTATAATCACAATTTGTAAGTCGTAATGGCACAAAATCACAGATTATTTACCTACCTAATTTTAAATATGCGCCAGTAAGCTCTTACGCCCATACTGGCGGATATTACACTTGTGAAAAATACTTAAACAATAGAAAAAATCCTTTAGAAAATACTTTCATAAAAAGCAGAGTAATACCGAGGAATAATGTTTTTTTGTAATAATTCTTTTAAATCATTTTTCTTGTTTGCAGAAATTTCTCTTTTCGAAGTATACGCTGGAACCACATTGATATCTTCTACAGCCTTAGTTATTCGCTGACTAGTAGATCTTTGTTTCTTTTTTTTTATTTCAGCTTCACTCCAGTTATCGTCGAATTTGAGTTTGTATTTGTATACTGCATCATTGTCTTTTCTAAATTCTATTGCTTTGAGATCTAAGGTTTTTATGGTGTTCCCATCCACATCTTTGACAGTGTTAAGTTCGATTTCGTCAGATAATTTTTTCAAATCATAAAAATCATCGAAATTCAGTTCTTCAACATTAAATTTGTTACCTTTTTTCTTTGCAGATCTTATTATTTGTACATACTGATCCGGAACGTAAATAGCACCCGACTTTTTAGCTCTTTTTATTGCCTTTTCAATTATGGAGTGGGCTGTATCTCCCTCGTTTTGGGTATGTCCCCTTATTAAAAATTTGTGTGTGATTTTATTGACTGGTAGAGTTTTGACTGCATACAAGTACATTGAAAATATAAATCTGAAAAAGAAACACTGTAAATATTAGACACGACACAAAATGAAAAAAAACAGTTCTTAGTGAATGAAACGAACCTATTTTTTTGCTGCCCGCCACAATTGTCACTATAAAATGTGATATTACAACCAGGGTGACTAGTGGCTACACGTTGCAGGTATTTAAGGATACAGGAACCAATCTCAACTGCTCCTCTACCACCCATAGCCTCATGCCAAAAGTAACAATAGGTTTGTTCGTCTTTTACATCTGACACCTATAAAACAAGACGGTTATCAAACTGTTGACAAATAAGGAGCATAAAAGAATAATTTAAGTCATAATAGGTACATACTGTAAAGTTTAAGCAGTTCAATTTTGATTTATAGTAAAAAGAAGAGGACTCGCCAACTGGCACTGGCATAACTGCCTGAAGATCATAAATTGCAACTATTTCATTGCTATCTATGTTCTTACATATTTCTATATCAGTTTTCTTTTCCATCCGACTAAGTACTTTCTGCCGGCAATGTTCTGTGTATTCAGTCTCTAGATTTTCTTTTTCCTCTCCAACAGCATTTTTATATTGTTCACAGACATCGCACTGGTCTTTCTTTGGCACAAAAAATGAAATATTAAATTCCGTATTAAATATGCGAAAGTAGGAATCGTAAGTTGCACCCTCTTTGTTTTCAGATTCCCTTAATCTCTTATAATCGCGATGCAAATCAGCTATTGTTAGGCCGCCATCAATATATTCTCTTGTGGTGTTGGCACGTAGATAGTAGCTCTCAATTCTACTAATTGAATTTATATGATTCCGAACAGACTCTTGTATCTCAGAACTAGTCTTTCTATGATTCTCATGGTTGCCGCGCTTGTCAATTGGTGCTACGCCGTTAGATTCATTACTAGTCTTGGCCTCGATTACGGTACGTAAAGTACGTTCAGAAATCCCCAACGTATTTAATAAAAATAATTTGCATACCCTGAAACTCCTACCATTAGACATCAAGGAACAATAAGTATTAGGTTTTCTGTTCTTTTCTACACCAGTTTTTAAACGACGTTGTGTCAATTGTAGCACAGTAATAGTCGAATTCAAAAATCACGCTGTCTTTGAAGAGAGGATAAGTCCCAATACATTTTGAAAATATCATGTCGTTGCTCCTCTGGGATGTGTTCTGAACATTTATATTTGCATTTGTTAGTGCAAGGGGGTTTTATCTCTTTTGCAGGAATGATCTTGCCCGTCCGAGAAGTATACTGCTGACCTGAATTCTTCAACTGAGCACGTTTATTTTTCTTCCAGGCCGCTGGATTTCTTAACCTTTTTTTTGTTTTATTATTAGGTGATTCTGGATTTTGATCTATGTCTGTACAGTTTCGAATACTATTGTTAGGGGAAATGTCTTCCAGTGGATATCGACAATCGCTATCGTTTACAGTACTGGGATTGTTGTCTTGGTTTGAAATAAAAGGTTGATTCTGCGACAAAATTGAAACACTTTGTGTAGAAGTGTTCGTAGACGATGAAGAGCTCGATGATGAGGAAGAGCTCGATGATGAGGAAGAGCTTGAAGAAGACGAAGAACTCGATGATAATGAGCTTCTTCGTCTACTACCTATTACTGGACATATGCGTTTAACTTTTACAGGACGGTATTCTTCTCCACTGTCATCTGGAGAAAAATCTACATCATCTTGTGTATGCATTTCCAATACATCATCATGAGTCAATGACTTTGTTTTTGTTTCTAGTGTTAGATCAGAATCCATAGGTTGGTTAAAACAAGTTGGTGAATCTATTGGAGCTTGAAAGTTTGATGCATGTATGTCTAAGACAGACAAATCATTTCGTGGCATATAATTTTCGCAACGTTGTACTTTACTTTTTGGCATAAATGTATCTTTATCATTAGCTGCAATAAAAATAAATATATTTAATAAATAATAATAATAATATTCTACCACATACACCCAACATCATCTAGCCCAAACTAAGCAGAGCTTGTACTATGGGTACCTACTAGACAATGGATAAACATACATAATACTTTTTTTTGTAAATACATACATATTATACATAAAAACACCCAGACTAAGACAAATATCTATGTCCATGCACACAAATGTTGGACTTGAGCGGGAATCGAACCCGCGATCTCAGGCGTGGCAGTCGGTTACACTAACCACTACGCACACTACGTCAAATCACAACCGAAAGTACTTGTAGGTCTATTTCATAGGCCGTTATTTACTTTTAATAGGTGATAGGCGATTTATTAAATAAGAATTAACTTATATATTTACCATGTTTAGATCGCATACTGACTTCTGAAGCATTCGTTTTTGCAAATGGGGGTACTTTTTCTTCCATTTTACAATAATTCACCAATCGTCTTGCACGGTTATCCATAATTAATAATATTCTTAACTGAAAGTTTGAAATAATTTGGTCCTAGGCTTATTAGGCTTATTGGATATTATAGGCATATTCTTTAATACATTAAACTATTTACAAGTCATAATTATGATCACTAATTAAAATTATAATTATTTACAATACACGTAAAAGTACTAGAGTAATAATGACAAAGTTACGTAATTCCGTCAAAAAATACTTTGTTTGCTGCAATAATGACGTAATTACACAATTCTGACATCTTTTTAACAGCTTAATAATTTATCTGGCGAAAAAACGACGTAATTACTCAATTTTGTCATTGAACTATGAAAAAACACCATATTTGGAGCTACAACGACATATTTACAAAATTTCGTCGTTGTTTCACCAAAAAGTAACTTTACTTAGACAAACATTGACGTAATTACGCAATTTTGTCATTGTTTCACCAAGAACTTACTAATTTTTGTAGCAACAACGCCACGATTTCTCAATTACGGCATTGTTGCACCAAAAATTATCGGATTAAATGTCATAAATACCTTTACGTCGTTGTAGCTCCCAAACACAACCACACTCAGCAGGGCGCCCCGCGCAACTGGCCATCCAGACGTTGTAGCAACAGAAATGACGTCCTTTTACTCAATTCTACAATGACATTCGCGCCATCTTGCGGCTAATAACCACAAATCCAATTCTGTCGATGTTTCTCCCGATGTAAATAGTCTTGCCGCACATTTTGACATTGTTAACTTGTTTTAAAAAAATAGTGTAATTACGTCATTGTTGCACCAAATGAGCGACATCAGCACGAACAAGAATAACGCCGTGCTTAATCCAAACGAAACGAAATCCATTTTCTTTGGCGATCTCTCTGGTTTGCCGAAACAATTTCTTCTTGGACAGTGTAAGATGTTCATTTATATATATTTTATGTGACGTTCCATTGATAGCTAATTCTTCCGATGTAATGCCTTTCTTGAGACGCGTAGCCGAGATAAAATTATCTCGTAATATTTGGTTAGCAAATTTGACGACTATGTTTTTAGGGCGACTGCTATTTTGACTCATTTGGGGAACTCGGTGAACTGAGATGATGTCACGAGGAGAGAATGGTTGTTTTATAATGTTGGAAATATTTTCAACGAGCGACATCAGATTTTCACCGCGCTTCTCTGGTAAATTGCTGATCTCAGCGTTACAATTCCGGGCTCTTTGTTCCATCACTTCAATCTGTTTCTCCAACGCAATAAGACGGGAGTCACACGATAGTGTCTGACTTTCGAGAGCTGAAACACGAGATGTTGTGTTTTGAGACTTCTTCTCAAGGTCGTCAAATTTATCGCTCATGTAGTTTATAGAAGTTCTTATGCATTGGAACTCGTCGAGCAACATGGAGATTTTATCGTCTTGCTTTTTGAACCAAGTTTCCATCAGTGTCTTGATATCACTGTCACTTTCTCTGGTTACACCTTTGCGGAAAGTGACATAGGGAGGCGGCGATTCCTTGTCTCTTAGTGAACCGTCCAGGCTCATTTCCGAAGACGTCGAAATTTGAGTAGGGGCAGTATTACCGTCACGTTCACAATTAGAGTTCATGGTAGATAATTATTCAGTCTCTGCCAGTCGGGCTACTCTGTGTCAGATTGTGAGGATTGTACCGCGCGATCGATTAATGACTAACGTTGTCACTTTCGCACACAAACGAGACAGTAGTTCACACAGTTAGGAAATATAACGATACAACCGCTGTGCACAGACGCGCGCGACCGAATGATAAATAAGTACTAGAGCGTCTTAGCACGCTCTTTAACAGAAAGGCCTGAAGCAATGAGTTTAGTTGAGCCTATAAGCTTCTCAACGTCGTCTCTATTTTCTGTGCTGATGGCAACACCGCCATTTTTATTTTTCTGACGCCGCACGTGTAATTTCATTTTCTCGGGAGATATTATGGTCTGAATCAAATCCTTTGTGTCGTCACTGCTTTTACTTTTGTCCGTTGGATAAATAGTAACAGCGCGGACGTTATTAAGGCGGACAAAAGTATTGCAGCCTTTCTTGACGATATCGGCAAACGAATTCTTATCGGTCTGGCTGCAGTTTCCTTTCACTACTTTCCTAATATCCTCGAGTGTGTTCCAGATATTCGGAGTTTCCTGTAGGTGTTGAATTGTGGTTTGTGCTTGTAGGGCTTTCTGTTTAAGCGACTGATAATGTACAGCCATTTCAGATGAGGCATTGTTTACTTTGCGGCACAGATTTGTAACTCGTAGTTTGAGTTCCGAGTTTAATTTGCTTTCTGCGACAATTGTAATCTCACTCAAATAGGTATCTATAACCTTCATCCATCTCTGTATATCCGCTGTAGGGATTACATCAAATGTCTCAGCAGCGGTAGCAGGCGGCTTTACTTCCTGACGAGGAGACAATAAGGGCAATGGTGACGGCGGAGGACTTCTTACCATTAGTTGGCTGCGCCCAAATGGGCTGGAGTTTGCCATTTTTCAATACTTGCAGTCAGAGAAAACCAATAAACATTGTTTCGTTTATGCATGTAAAAAACTGCAATCATTCGATATAGTCGTGACACACTTAATTATTCACCAAGTCTAACATTTATTATTTATAATATATATTGCGCTACAATATACAATAAACACATCCGCATTGAGCGAATTACGTTTACTGCAGCCGAAGGTTCGAAAAAAAACCAAAGTTACTTAAATTAATTTATTATAAAAGAAATTACAATTAAATTTAGTGAAACCTATTCGATGCGAGAATATGGAATGACATTTTTATATTTAAACCTAAGGGCCCTCGCCCACAGGCGACTTTTTGTAGCGATGCAGTCGCGATGCTCTCGCGCGTAGCATCGATACAGACGCGAAGCAGTCGCTAGCTGTGTGCCCGCGCCCACGGGACCAGATTCAGTCGCGATGCAAACGCGATTCGGTCGCGATGCAAACGCGATTCGATCGCGATGCAGTTACGATACAAAAATACCTTGGATCAGTACAGTTGCAAGATGGACTCCGTTGAGGCAACATTAGTCACGTTGTCTTTGGTGCTGCTTTTACGTAAGCAGCCGAAGCGTAGGCAACGGAAGCAGCGTCAATATTGGATGCATCCATTTAATACCCAGAGATTACTTTGTGGACATCATGTAACAACATTCAAACAACTCAAAAATTATGATCTTAAATTCAAAAGTTGTTATAGAATGTCATATTCGACGTTTTGTGAATTGCTTTCCATTGTAAAACCAGAGTTGACACGCAGAAATACAATGATGAGACAATGTATATCAGCTGAAGAACGACTAACCATAACTTTAAGGTAAGAAAAACCAAATATTATATTAATTATCTTTTAATGGTTCATTCAATGGCACAGTGGTACTGAAAGTTGTATTATATAATGTAATATGTGGTGTTGTCCACATTTAAAAAAAAAATCTTAAACAGGTTTGTAATTTCTTAATTTTTACTTTACGGTGAATATAGATTTGTGATAATAGAATCTTGTGTAGAATCATCATTAATATAATTATATTCATCATCATTATATTGCAACGAAGCTGCAGTATTGATGTTGGTACTAGCAGGCGTTGGCAGCGTGTTGTTGTTACTTATTAGTTGCGATTGCGACACGCTACTTTCAGTACTTGTACGAGCTGTTGTGTCGTAGCTTTGATATCCAGACTGATATCCATAGTGACTGACGTATGCAGACGTCTGTGCCCTATTGTTATATTTTCGAAGCAAATTTATCATTTCGGCTTTTGCATCGAGTTTATATTCTTCCTTTATGGAATGAAAATGTGGAAAAAGAGAAAGTAAAAAATGTTGATCTGGATGTTGAATGGTTGGCGTGACTTTGTTCAATTTTTCAGTCAGAATTTCGTATAATTTGTTTTGTGCATCATCACTTGTTTTAAGCTTCTTTGATTTTGGCATTACAAAAGATTCCAAACAATCTTCGGAGTCGGTTCCCTCAGTAACTGTAGGTCGACTTGGCGGTCTGATTTCGGTCAAAGGTTGTAAAAATGACAATAATTTATAGTACACATATTGTTTTCTCGGTTTAGCCCCGGATCCACTAGAACAGTTCTTTTCCTTTGCCCGTTCTCTGTTGTAGGAATCTTTTAAACTTTTCCATTTTTTCTGGAGTTCCACAGCTGAAAAAATATATACAAGTTTAATCAACAGGACCTCATTTGATGAAAGTAACAAACTACAACTGTAAAGTGCCAACACAGTTATATCAGCCAGTCGCGTTGCAGGACCGCACGACGTGATTGGCTGATATGACAGTATTGCCACTTTACACTTGTAGTTTTGTAGCATGTAACTTTCGTGAAATTAGACCCAGGCCATAAATATAATGTAATCTTTAGTAATTTATATTCTTTTTCAGGTACTTAGCAACTGGATGTAATTTCACAGATCTTCATATAGATTTTAAATGTGGACATACTACTGCACGTAGAATTGTTAAAGAAACCGTAGAAGTAATATGGAATAAATTAAAAGTCATATCCATGCCAGAACCAACAGAAGAATCACATTTAAAAACCGCTGAAGGGTTTATGAAACATGCAAATTTTCCTAACATAATTGGAGCAATAGATGGAAAACATATAAGAATTATAAAACCATGTCATACCGGCTCAGAATATTACAATTGCAAACATTTTTTTTCCATCGTGTTGCTAGCAATATGTGACGCTAATTATAATTTCATAGCTATCGATGTCGGATGCTATGGAAAGAGCTCCGATTCAACAATACATGACAGCAGCGAATGGGTTAAAAAAATACGAGAAGGAAATTTTAAAATACCTCAACCGAGACCTATATGTAACAATGGAATACCTATACCGTTTTCATTTATTGGCGATGAAGGATTTGCCTTATCCGAACACTTGCAAAGACCATACGCTGGTAAACATTTACCACGAAATAAGAGAATATACAATTATCGCTTGACACGCGCAAGGCGTTATATTGAATATACGTTTGGTATATTGAGTAACAAATTTAAAATTTTCAACAGGCCCATAAACGTTAATGTTGATTTTGCTACGAACATTGTTAAAGCGTGTTGCGTATTGCACAATTTCATACGTAAGCGAGATGGGTACCAATTTGATCACACTCTGAGTATAATTGGATTCCAAGATTCACCTGCCAGTGATAATTTACATTTAATTAGAAGACGAAGATCTGAACTAAGTGGTACTGCAATTCGAAATATACACTCGCGTGCAAGTAAATCGACTCAAGTCTCAAGTGCGCATAAAAAGTGATATAACTAAAAAATTACTTATTTTACCTCTATATAATGTTTTACATAATTAAAGCCTAGTAATTAGGCTTTCAAATGGTAGCATAATATCAGTAATTTAAATAAACACTTGTACTTAGAATGCAACTGAACGCAACCTCCCGTAAACTGCTCTGCGCTCTATACACAACTTGCGCGACACAACCCCCTATAAAAACCCTCTGTAATCGTTTTTTCTTATCAGTCGGTCATTAGACGTTGACCTGAACACATCTCTGCAAATTAAAGCCGTCATTTGAAGAAAATTATGGATACAACACCTGAAGAAGCCGCTCAAGTCGTTGCCCTATTGCAAGAAGGGTTGAACCAGCGAGAAGTCGCTCGTCGTTTGAATATGAGTCAGTCCGCTGTCTCGAGAGTATACACAAGGTTTCAAGAGACTGGTGCCTTCACTCGGAGGCCTAATACCAGCCGACGCCGGTGCACCTCGGAGCGTGACGACCGGTTTTTGGTCTCGACCTCTCTCCGAAATCGACACCTTACCGGCGTAGATGTGCAGCAGGAGCTACGTCAAGTTCACGGGGTGACTGTCAGTCAGTGGACAGTTAGAAGAAGGTTGAAAGAAGCTAACCTTACTCCGAAAAGACCCGCTACAGGCCCGAAGTTGACCACAGCTCATCGTCAAGCACGCCTTCACTTTGCTCGAGAGCATTTGGATTGGAGCATAGAGCAATGGCAGTCAGTCCTGTTCACAGATGAGACGAGGATGTGTCTCCATGGCAGCGACAGGAGAGGTCGGGTATACCGTCGTCCCGGTGAACGGTTTTCACAGTGCTGCTTTGTGGAAACCGTTGCATATGGTGGCGGATCTTGCATGATGTGGGCCGGAATTTCCTTAGAAGGCAAAACGGAGCTTGTTTTCGTTCCTGGGGGAGGCCGGGGAGGAGGTCTGACCAGTGATCGTTACATTGAAAATGTTCTACTGGATCAAGTTGTCCCTTATCAAGGCTTTATTGGGGAAAATTTCATCTTGATGCATGACAATGCCCGATGTCACACTGCTCGGGCCACACGTGATTTCCTGAACGAAGTTGGAATTCACACTATGCATTGGCCAGCGCTCAGCCCCGATTTAAATCCCATTGAGCACATATGGGACGAGCACAAAAGGAAAGTTAGAGCGAGGAATCCAGCTCCGACAAACATCAATGAGCTCAAGACTGCGTTGGTAGAAGAGTGGGGTCGAATACCACAATCATCCATTAAAAAGTTGATAAGGTCGATGAAGAATCGCATGAGAGCAGTGATCAGAGCTAGAGGAGGAAATACCAAATATTGACACGAATAAATATTTTATCTTACGCACATTTTGTTTCATTTAAACACAATAACCCAATTTTTTTAATTTAAACCAATACTGTGAAATTGTATGAATTTTCAACATTGGCATTAACCTTTTTTACTAAACTACTGAATCGATTTTCATGCAACTTACACCATTTTAAAGCTCAATTACTAGGCTTTAATTATGTAAAACATTATATAGAGGTATAATAAGGCATTTTTAAGTTATATCACTTTTTATGCGCACTTGAGGCTTGAGTCGATTTACTTGCACGCGAGTGTATATACTGACTATTTCACCGGTGAAGGTTCTGTACCGTGGCAAGATTCAAAAATTTGAAAAAAGTATCCAATAAAATAACCAGCAAAGGAGATCATCTTGTTTATATTTTTACTATAGGTACTAATTATTATCTCCTAAACGCGTGAACCAATTTACATGATTCAAACGAATAAAATGGTTTTAGACCTAGACCTTTCATTTGACACCAAAATCGTTAAGATATCTCAACAAACAAAAAATCACATTTTCAAGTTGCTCTCGTAATTATCTAACATGTATGTGAAACGCGTACAAACAATTCTTTTAAAAACTATCTTATTAAACGTTCACAATTAGCGCAGTAGTATTATATTCAATTTATGTAACGATTATTAACAATTTATTATTATTAACAACGATTTACACAGACGCGTCTGCCGTAAGCGTCCAAGTATACAAACTGCGCGAGATCAGAGACCGCGTACCGCGTCGCCCAACCCCCCGCGAGATCCCCGCCGTTGCTCCACGAAAGTACATTCGTTGCGCAACTGTATGGATTGTTAAACTGTGCTAATACTAAAGTTAAATCATCGATCACTAATAAAAACTAGATAAGTGATAAGTACAGTGATAAGTGTGATAACAATTAAATAATGTTAATATTAATACTTACCGAAAATATGAAATTCCATCCTTTTTTAGCGTCCTGGATGTGTGATTTTTACAATGTTTAAACGAGCACGGCATGTTTACCGTCGGAACGTTCGAATGCTACTAGATTAAAAGCGCAACCCAAATGTTCGAGTGGGCGCTTATTCGGTGAGGACATTTTTTGTCACCGATTGTGTAGGTATCTAGTTTTTTATTAGTGATCGATGAGTTAAATAAATAAATAAGTTACCACAATCATTCTTTTCTTTGTTGGTATTTTCTCCAAATTCTGCATTAAATAATTCATTTATCTCTTCCCATGCCTTCCTTTTTGCAATCTTATTCGAATACTCAGGAAGACGTGAGTCCCATATTACAGGACGCTCCTGAATTGCCGTAATAAACGTTTCAGTGTCAAATGACTCCATTTTACGCCTGTGACGGACAATAGCATGCACTCTGGACCTGTCTGTGTTGCACGTTGCACTGATGCCGATTCCCAATCACGCGCCGCGCCACACTCCCTCCCCCCTCCGTTCTCTCTACCGATGTCGTCCGACGCGGTCGCGCGTTTGTATCGATACAATCGCGATGCAGTAGCGCGTTAGTAGCGCGACGCGGTCGCGCGTTTGTATCGATACAATCGCAATGCAGTAGCGCGTTGCAAATGCGACTAACACGCGTTAGAAGTGATGCAGTCGCGCGTTTGCTAAACGCGCGACTGCATCGCTACAAAAAGTCGCCGTGGGCGAGGGCCCTAATAAGATTGATTTGCTGCGTCGGCGATTGATGCTTGAACGGATGTCATCGGAACACCTGCATTTTTGCTGGATTGGCGATTACTTCATCATACGACGTCATAGCGCTGCTGCATATTTGATGTTTCAGCGTATCCGTTGTAGGTTTCCACATTTATGGTAAATAAGTATATCTGCTACGTAATCAGTATTGGTTAGGGATCCGTATTTAACACCTCCATCCTCAGAACAGCAACTATTTTGTCAAGTTCAGAGTGCTGGGTGTTCATTTGGTTTCTTGATGTCTAAATCTATTTCTTCGTATGTGTGTGTCTTGGAAACATGCTGCTTCTTTATATCTTCTGGTTTAGAAATTGGTACGTGCTGGCGACGTTTGTATTTTCGAAATAATAGGAAGCTGGTAACTGCTGCTGCAGAAAGTATGAAACTATAGAATGGAATAGTTGTATGATAGACTGCAATTGATTTAGTCGTCTCAATTTGCATAGGTTTTTCTAACATGATCTTACTCTGGATGCTGTGAAGATCCTCTAAATTCACTGAAGGGGAGCCGGCATTGGTGACTATCTGAACATCCGTCTGATTTATCTCGTTGTAGGGAATTTTTGATAACTTCAATGGCTGACCTCTTATCTCGTTATTTTCGTTGATAATGGTGAATTCTGTAGTTCGCATGTATGTAGCAATCCTTAGGGATGGTAACAAGATAACTTCCTTGTAACGTGTTGAAGTCCTTTCTTTCGCAGGTTAACTGTACTTTCGTTGGTCCTGGTAAGTATATGGCATAATGTTGATCGTCCAATTTTCCGATTGCAATATTCGATAGGGAGATTCGGGTAAAACGGCAAGTGTTCTTCAAGTTTTGATTGACTATGAGGTCTTGAATACAGTCTGGTTCTGTCCGAATTTGGTGGCTAATTTGTTCTTCACAGAGATATATACTGCTGTACTTCGGGCATTCAGCCTCTATGTACACGAATGATTTCTCGTTTGTTGCTATATAAGGAGTAGGAGGCACAAGGGCTGATTGATTTTCATTAGGGACTATGGATAATTTATATAAGTCGTATATTTCATGGGATACGATAGGGAAATTATAAACTATTACTATTCTTTTCTCGGCAAAATATGAACCTGGTTTTATTAAATCATAGTATTCTCGTAACTCTAAATTTATTATTTCATCCTGATTATATAAAGATCTTAATTTTTCTATCATAGATTTTAAAACCTCTATGTCTATCATAGAATGATGTGTGCTAGATGCATGTATAAACGCTAAAATATTTTCTATTCTAATTACTTCTAACATTACATCTTCTACGTTATTAGTTATTATATCTAGGATCTGAGCAAACTTCGTAAATCTCATGAGATTATAATCTCGGAGGGCATCTTTTTCTAAAAGTAACTCTATGGTTGCATTGATCTTTACTTGGTTTGATGCTAGTTGCTCTAATACAGTATTATGTTGAGTCATCCACTCTTTACACAAGGTTATATGGTTATTAAATTCTGAAACTAATTTATTATCATTTTCCTGTAAATTTCTAATGACTTCATTGTATCTTACGGCATCTTGATAATCTAAATTGCCAGTAACACTTTTTATTACTGACCCTAAGCCATCTATTAAACCTCTTTTAACTCTTACAGGTTCGAGTGATTTTATACGATTTAAGACCATGTTAATTTTATTAGTAAGGTAATCGATTTGATATTCATAGATAGTGTATGCTCCACTACTAAGTTTAGTTTTAAACATTTCAACTTGAGTTTGCACTGACTTTATTTTGTCTTCAATGTCTGTTAACTGTATAAATTGAATAAAAGAATGGTAATGTGTCGTTAGTCTGGTAGATCCTAGTTTGTACGGTAATAGTCCAGGTCCATCAGCTAAAGTCTCAAGTCTTATTGTCTGAGGTCGCGTCACGTGGATTGTCATTATCAGCAGTATCCTGTAACAATTTACTACTCTTAGGAACACGTTTTAATCGCGACTTGGCTATTGGGCCGCGTTTCTTAGAGGTGTAAATATGGATAGGCAAGTCTGCTAAAACGGTGTCTTGTGTATAACGCGGTGCAATTTTCTGACGGCTAGCAAGAGGGTTCTTAACGAAAATTTGTTGTTGTGGTGCATACTCCACTTCGGGTTCACGAGATTTGTTCCTATTTTCGATTAAGGTTGTTCTATTGTGAAGAGACGACTCGTTAATTATATCATAAACCTGTTTCATCTGCTCTCTATGATTCTGAGTGTATTGTTGCAATATATGTTCAGTAAGGTCTACGTCAATTGGGTCTCTAGGGTCAAAATGTCCATACAGTAAGTCAAGAGGTCTGCATTTAGTGAAGCTGTGAATAGAGCTATTATATGCTATGATGGCGTATGGCATTAGGTTAATTACAGGTTCGTCTTTATGTTGCAATTTAAGGATTCTAATATGTTCCAACAGAGTTGAATGAAATCGTTCAATATTATCGTTGTCATTTGGACAATGTGGTAAAGTTTTATGGTGTATAATTTTATGAAGACGTATGAACTCAGAGAAAAGTTGGTTTGTGAACTCCGTACCGTTGTCGGTGACCATAGTTAAAGGTAAACCGTGATGAGTGCAATAACGTAACAGTGCCTGTAAAATACTTATTGCGGTTCCGTCTCGTAAGTGGTATGCCTGACCGTATTTAGTAAAGACATCAATGAAGGTTACATATTTTTCGTTTTGTACAGTAAAAAGGTCCATATGAACAATTTCTAGTGGTTTACTGGCTGGGGGTACAATATTAAACTGGGGTCTAATAGGATTCCTATCATATTTACTCTGTCCGCAAATAGTACATTCATTAATAAATTTGGCTATGTGTTCTTTCATTTTCGGCCAATAGTACTTTCGTGACAAGGCTAGGTAGCACTCATTAATGCCACGGTGGTTGGTTTTGCCATTATGATAGTGTTGTATAATTTCCTGTTGTCGTAAGTAGTCCTTAACATTCTCAAGTTCTGTCTTTGCTAGTACTAAATTAAGAGAGGAGCTTTTGAATTTTTCTTGTATGATTGGTATGATCGAGTACATTTCTAAAGGTGGGTCTATTAATATAGCTGTTTTAACTTTCGGATTAACATATTCTTTAATAGCATTAATAACGTCACTTTCCAAGTTAGATTTCGAAAGTTGAATAGTCATTTGCGTATGATTTTCAAAGGGTTTAGTAACAGTCGGTCGTCGTTTTATGTCACCAACTATAGTGAAATAAATCTGTCTATGAAATTTGATAAGAGGCTCATCTGTAATAGGGACTTCTAAAATAGGGTGTTCATTACTGGTATGTACTGTTTCAGTCGATGAGTTTGTAATTCGGTTCGGTATAGGAGGGCTCTCTGAAGCGTTATTAATCATAGAACTAAGTTCATTAATACCATCAATTACGGAGTTAATTTCGTCAATTTCGTTATTACTAATCTCAATACGGGAGAGGGCGTCAGCGTTTGTATTAGACTTTCCTTTCTTATAAATTACAGTAAAGTCGTATTCACTTAGTTTGAGTCTCCATCTAGTCAGTCGTGAGTTGGGTTCTTTCAAATTCATCATCCATTGCAATGGTTTGTGGTCGGTAATAATTTTAAACTTTCTACCGAATAGATAGGGTCTGAAATACTTAGTGGCCCAAACAATGGCGAGAAGTTCTTTTTCTATTGTGCTATAGTCTAGTTCACTATCATTAAGTGTACGAGAAGCGTAACAGACTGGCTTGTCAGAACCTATAGGTCCTTGAGATAAAACCGCTCCAATGGCGACATTCGAAGCGTCTGTTGTTAGATTAAATTCCCTATTAAAGTCTGGGTATTGTAGGATAGGGTCATTAGTTAGTAAGGCTTTACACTTATTAAATGCATTGATATATTCAGGACTATGAACAACTTTACTACCTTTCTTTAGGCATAATGTAAGAGGTTTAGTAAGGCGGGCGAAATCTGGGATAAATTTTCGGTAATAACCGAGTAGTCCTAAAAATTGTTTAATTTCCTTAGGGGTGTTCGGTATAGGGTACTTTTCAATTGCTGAAATTTTATCGGGGTTAGGCTTAATTCCGTGTCTAGTAATTATGTGACCAAGGTAGGCAGTCTCTAGCTTCAAAAATACCGACTTGTCCATCTGAATTTTGAAGTTAGATTCTCTAAGTCTTTGGAAAACTCGTTCCAGGTTTTCCAGGTGTTCCTGGAGCGACGAGCTAAAAACAACAATATCGTCCAAATATACTAGGCAAATGCTATTTTGAAGACCCCTAAGAACATTGTCCATAACTCTTTGAAAAGTTGATGGAGAATTCTTCAGTCCCATAGGCATTCGAAGAAATTCAAAGTGCCCATGTTCTACGTTAAATGCGGTCTTAGGTATGTCCTGGGGATCCATTTCGACCTGGTAAAATCCTGATGCTAAATCAAGCGTCGTGAAGTACTGGCATCTTCCTAACTTGTCTAGAACGTCAGTAATGTTTGGTATGGGATATTTGTCGTCAATTGTCTTTTCATTCAATTTTCGAAAGTCAACTACAAGTCGCCACTTTTGTTTTCCAGATGCGTCTATTTTCTTGGGTACAACCCAAATAGGTGAGCTCCAGGCAGAGTCGGAAGGTCGAATTATACCCTGCTGTAACATTTTTGTAATTTGGTCTCTAACCTCCTGTCTATGAATAAAAGGGTACCGATAGCTCTTAGTATGAATAGGTATTTCGTCAGTTGTACAAATACGGTGTTTTATCTTATTAGTAAAGGTTAACGTTTCACCATCTATGTAAAACACATCCGAATAGCGAGAGCAAAGTGTTAAGAGGTTAACCTTTTCCTCCTCATTAAGATGGTCAGTGCGCAAACGTGATAATACATCGTTTACACGATTTGAATTTTCAGTCTGCGTGCATTTAAGATTGAATACATCTGCACTAGCGGGCTGGTCTAGATAAAATATGATGTCATTAGGTGTTGGGTTTTCTATCTCTACATAACCTCGAGCATTATTTACGGTAGTAAGGCATTCGTGTAGAATACAACCACAGAAAACCTGCTCGTCTATTAAAACTTCGCCGTCCGGGGCGTTAATAGGTATTTTAATTATTTTAGAACTTCTAGCGGGAATAATATCTTCATATAAGTTGATATTGCGAGAGTTATGCAGCTTAATTTGATTGATTGCGTTTCGTGTAATTAATTGAAAATCCTTTAAATTTATATTGGCTTCCCATTTAGACAACATATCCAAACCTATCAATCCATCAAAATAATCATGAAAACGGTATACGAATAATTTAATTTTATCCTTCTCATTAAACTGGTTGAAACAAGGCAATGTTATTGAATGATCAGTTCTGCTAACACCATGTATATTTGTTACCTCGAAAGGGTCATAATTAAGGGGATAATCTGGAAAATACTTTTGTACTGCTTCGGGGCTAATAAATGATTGGTTATCACCGGTATCTAATAAAAACTTTAAAGGTGGACACGTAATTTCTACATATGGTAATTGTCTTTGGGTTTGTAAATTAATATCTATCTTTGCTCTTTTGATATCTTCTCTAACTGAAAATCCTGATTCTGAGATGCATAGCTAGGGCCTGGTTGAGGTTCTATGTTGCTTGTTATCTGATTGTCGTAAGTTGAACTATCGTAAGTCGGGTCAGCATAACCATAGTCATAAGTGGTATAATAATCATCATGGTTAGTATAATAATCATAGTCCGTATTGCAATAATAATCATCAGAATAATAGGAATGATCGGGCATAGCAAATTCATTCAGGTTTACTTCACGTGATTTAAAATAATTATTCGGTGGTGGGTTACCCGATTTACGCCAATCATGACCTGACATCGCGGGGAATTGTTTAGGAACAAAATGTTGTACTCCGCTCATAGGTTTCGGACCAAAATTCTGTGGAGGATTGGGTCTAGGCGGCAAGCGAAAGACATTACTTTGTTGGTGGTAGTTAGGCGGCGGTGCGCGGAACATTTGTTGCGTACGCGTAGGGAAACGGTTTTGTGGTACGTTAGGCATATTAAATTTAAAAGCTTGGGGTGGTGGTTGATTATTGCGCGGTCCAGCTGGGGCTGGCCAATTAGGTACTGGGTGTCGCGGAACAATTGGCATGTTTAGCAGTACATTATGACCCATTGCGGCTTTATGAGCGCTTTGGCCCTTTGGTAAATCATTACGCTGTTGTAAGTATATTATATTTAATTCCTCTTGCACGTACTCTAAAGCTTTTTCTATAGTTTCCTGGCGCATACAACGAATTCGCGATCCTAATGGTTCTTTTAGTCCACGTACAAAAGCCTGCATAGTAACTTTCTTATAAAGTGTTCGTTTAGCCTCAATAGTCGTTTGTAATGTCTCGTGTAATGTCACATAAGTCATAATGGTACTGAATAAAGTCTGACATTGATCATAAAATTCCTGAGGGGTCTTATTACCCTGTGTAGCTAATGAGAGATCGTTGTATAAAGCTGTTTCGTCTCTCTGGTCTGAAAAATTATTTATTAGAGCTGATCTAATGCCTGCCCACGTTTCGGGAATGCCGTTCGAATTGATAGTAGATGCGGCGGTTCCTGTTACCTTATTTAAAATGCCATTTAAAAGACACAGGTTGCCTAACTCGCTACCTGGCTCAGGGCTCGCATATTGAGTAACGATCTGATCACATATATTAATAAATCTAGTTAATATATTAGGGTTACCGTCAAACTCCGGTACCAGGCGTAAGGCCTTAAAAATAACATCGGGATTATGCGCCATATTAACACTAAATAAATTTCCTAAGTTATAATCTAAATCGCTATCTATATTTCTATGACTATCTACTATATGCCGGCGAGCCTGTCTCGATGCAGGGTCCCGGGGACACGGCTTTTCGTGTCGGAAAATCTTGGGAATAAAAACTAACTAGGAAAAAGAAAGGAAGCAACACGAGAAAGATTCAAGTGTACTTACATATATTTCATCTCTGGCTTATCTCGGTGAATCGATGTCTGGATTCTCCACTCGGCGTTGCAGCTTCGTAGATTCTGGATTCTCGCACTGGGACTTGAAAGCCACCCGGGCGACCCGCGAACGCGAATATCGATATGAGATGCTTCTAACCGCTCGCGAACCGGCCCGCGAGTATCCTACCGACTGCGCCAATTACGTTTACTGCAGCCGAAAGTTCGAAAAAAAAAACAAAGTTACTTAAATTAATTTATTATAAAAGAAATTACAATTAAATTTAGTGAAACCTATTCGATGCGAGAATATGGAATGACAATTTTATATTTAAACCTAATAAGATTGATTTGCTGCGTCGGCGATTGATGCTTGAACGGATGTCATCGGAACACCTGCATTTTTGCTGGATCGGCGATTACTTCATCATACGACGTCATAGCGCAGCTGCATATTTTATGTTTCAGCGTATCCGTTGTAGGTTTCCACATTTATGGTAAATAAGTATATCTGCTACGTAATCAGTATTGGTTAGGGATCCGTATTTAACAAGTGGTATATAAGATTATATTAAATAACTAATAACCGCGCCGTATGTAACTTTTATGAAATTTATAAAATCAACATACAGGATTATGTGTCTGGGCCAATAACCTGATGTGATTATAAAATAAAAGTATGACTGCTTGTTTTAATAAACTTTATTGATCGAGTTGATCTCAACAGGAAGAGCTCACATGCAGCAGTGAGAAAGTTTATACAGTGTTACCAACCTTAAAAACTATACACATTAAGTTTAAGCGAAGCATAGACAATTGTGTAACATTGCCATATTCAACATATATATTTGATTGAATAGCTACTTCTAAATTAGCAATCAAAACATAATTAAAACAGCTAAAGTCTTTTAAAACTTCTCAAAACTTTATAAACAAACTTTATTAACAAAAATAAAATATATACCAAACATCTTTCAGACTTCTTATAATTTAACATTATTGTTTGGTATTATTATCACACTCAATCAAACATAATGAGATCAGGTTTAAAAAATTAACATTAGAAATATTATATTTAAAGTATATTATTATAAAACGATGTGTAAAAAGAAGGAACTAATGCCTTCGAAATTAGATTCCTCAAGTCTTTTTTTCTATTTTCGCTCATTTCCTGTTTATTAAAATAGCCTCCTTGAAGTCCTATTTTTGTCGTTGGTTTAATTTTCTTTCTTTTGTTTCTTATATCAACCACCTTGCAGTCTTTATCCTTTGTATGATGTCTTGTATAATAGTAAAGTAAAGTATAAATAATAAGGTAGGGTTTTCTTTGGTAATTTTTAAAACTTTTTCATTCCAATTAACGTTCTGTCCATCTGTATTTATTGTATAATTGATATAGATATATATTGACTTCTTGTAATGTCTTCAAATCATAAAATGATTGATAATTCATCTTGTACACAGTTAATGGAGGTTGAGACTTTTTGGCATTCTTAATTAAAGCAATGTACTGGTCGGGTGTATATATGGAGCCAGATTATAAGTTTTATTTATTTCTTTCTCAATGGGCTGGCAAGGCTATGGGCACTATCAGACTCATTTTGCGTGTGGCCTCTTATCAAAAAATTGTGTGTTATACTCGTAATATTTAATGTTTGCACAGCATATAAATAAAGAGATGTTATATATTTATTCTTATTTTGTCCACAGCAATTGTCTGAATAGAAAATGACTTTCTTCGAATCACTGTCTTCTTCATTTATAGCTTTCAGATATGACTATACACATGATCCGATTTCAACTGCACCACGTTTAACATCACTCCCTGTCCAAAAATAGCAATGCGCATTTTTAAAGGTGACTTTACATTCCTGTGCATTAATCCAGTTACGGTTAAATTGTAACAGTTTAGTTTTGACTTATAGTAAAAGGAGGAACTATTACCTCTTGGGCACTGATTTAGAGGCAGTGTCACTGCCTCTAAATCATATACAGCTACTCTCGTATGCTTGTCAACTTTTTCGCGGTCATTAAGTTTCTCAGCCCTACTATAATTCTTCTCTTCCATATGTTCGAAGTATTTCGCGCCGATATCTTTTTTCGATTTTCATTGGAATTAAAATAAGAATTACATATAATATTGTCTTTTGTTCACGCGAATGTTATTCATTGAAATTACACTACTACATACGGATTTCATCGCGTTGTTTATTTGACACTTTTTTACTTAATTTAGAAACTACTACTATTAAACTTTACTAATTTTTAAGCTAATTAAATTATTAATCCGTTAGTCCGTTACTCCTTTTATATACGACATGTATGCTGTATATGAAAGGAGTAACGGACAAAGTTGGAACAGCACTGAAGAAATACTCCATAAAGACTGTATATAGTCCGTTCTCCAAAGTAGTAAGCTATCTACGCACTCCAAAGGATGTTATCCCTTTTCAAACATCTGGCGTCTACAAGGTGGATTGCAGTTGTGGTAGTTCTTATGTCGGACAGACCAAACGTACAATCGCTGAAAAGGTCAAGGAACATATCACAGCTGTCAAGAACCGGTAAGTAAACAAGTCTGCTATAACCGAGCATTTGTTGGAGTCTGGACCAAACCACTGGATTGAGTTACATAAACCACAGGTTTTATCCACCGATCGTCACTATTACTCCAGGATAGTACGTGAAGCAGTTGAAATTAAGAAATATTGCAATTTCAACCGGGAGGATGGATACCGTTTGTCTACATCTTGGAATCCAGTCATCAGCAAATGTAAACGTCGCCATAGTGACTTTGGTCGCCAGTGTGTAGACGTCGTTAGTGTTGTGTGTCGAAATACCGACAAAGCGAAAATAAATAATAGTGACCAAGTGAGGGTAGTTGTCGAAACCAGCACTTCACGAAGGCGCCGCTGAGCTCACATCAGTCAACCCGTGACCAAGATCGAAGCAAGTCGGTCGAAACGTCGGGCAATCAATAGGTATTAAAGCTTTATTGCGAGTAAGACCCGTTGTCTAGCATTATATTAAGTATTATGAGATAGACTGTTTTCGACGTCAGATTTCTGTAATGAATTAATATTATTAGGGTTTAAATAGCATTTGTTAGATTATAAAAATAATATTTTTAGCAATTTACTGATGGCTGCCGGCGCCGGTGACTCGGCGACACACGGATGTACTAAAAAATCAGTCACTTAGCTTAGTTGCCATGTTTTAGTAGCGGAGGGTCTGAGTCGCCGGCGACCAGTTGACGGTGCGTAATGCGGCCTAAATACTTAAGTTTTTGTTTTTAATATCTACTTACTTATTCCATTTCGGGAATCGAACCCGCAGTTCAAACAAAAGTCATCAAAGCAGTTAATATAAAATAAATATAAATCTACAGTGCTGAGTCTTAATTAAAAAAATTACTCACCTCGTGATTGGAGTCATTATCAATAGTTTGTCCTAAAATAATAATATATTTATTTAAATAATAGGTACAATAATTTATAATAAATGACTCATTAAGTTATAAAAATACATTTGTTGTATGCCCGAACTAGATTAAACTTGTGGGCTGGGCGAAGTGCTTACGAACTATTTTACCAATATAAATTTACATAACTACAATTTAACAATTACATTTTAATAACCTGCATAAGCAACTAGCAGTACCGTAAGTGGGTCAATAATAATGATGCGCTAAGACAGATCAGCAAATTTTTATTTACATATTTGATGTAACTGCTCAGTATGCTAATACGACATAATTTGTAAATAATTATGTACTATGTTCTTAAAGCTAACATAATTTAATTTATGAATATTTATCAAGCCATTTAATCTATTATATAAAACTGGACGTTGAAAAGAAAAATCTGTTTGAATAAATGAATTTTGAACCTGATTGTGAGGAAACTATATCTTTTCGTCTTTCGTTAGTAACATCTATTAGAGGTTATGGAGTAAATAACACACTGTACAAACACTTTAACTATTTATTTTATACTTTGACACGAAGAAGTTTTATATGTCCGGTCACTTACAGCTCACAACAAGAAGTGACAGATATAGCAGTGTTGCTACGTCTTTTATAGCTAGCCAACTGTAAAGTATTTGACTACTATTTGTATTGTATGATGTTAAATTATACAATTACTAAGGTGTAATTATTCTAAATAGTAAAATATAATATTTAATAAATTTTTGCATATATATAAATGTATATAATTCAACAACATCTACGTGATAGGTAAGCAATGTGTGCTGTTTTAGTACCTACTGTGTGAAATATCTGGCAAACAGTAATCACCTTGCACGATTTATATGTATATGTTTCTATGTATAATATGTATGTATTTACAAAAAAAAATGTATATATGTATGTTTATCCATTGTCTAGAACCCATAGTACAAGCTCTGCTTAGTTTGGGCTAGATGGTGTTGTGTGTATGTGGTAGAATATTATTATTATTATTATATAACATAATTGTGGAGAAAAGGAAAGGTCGGGATGTGGCTACTTTTAGAATCGTTCTTTGAGCTCTTTCTAGGGGCAGTAAATTAGTTTTTAGTGCTCCACCCCATGAGGTTATGCAATATTGGATGATAGATTGACATAAAGATAAATACACTTGAATGATCAATTTTAAATCGGCTATAGCTCGCAGTTTTTTTAATACATAATATGTACATTAATTTACGAACTCTACTTACCAAACTATCTATGTGTTTTCTAAAAGAGAGGATGTTATCGATTATGATGCCTAGATATTTTATGTTATTGGTTTCCTGGATAGTAGCACAGTTACACAAGGGCACTGACAGCTTGTGGTTGGAGAGAGGACAATGGTGTGCGTATATATGTGTGTGTGTTAGTTGTGTGTTAGTTACAGTGTATTGATATTTTCAAGGTATTTAAGACGTTAGTAGAGAATCAGACAGGCAGAAAGATGAAAGTGTTCAGGACAGACAATGGTACGGAATTCTGCAGTAAGGAATTTCAAAAGTTCTTGCAATCTGCTGGAATTGTCCATCAAAAAACTGGTCCATACACACCAGAACAGAATGGTCTCTGCGAGAGGTTTAACCGTACAGTGATAGAGAAAGCGAGGTGTTTGTTATTCGATGCAGGATTGCCTAAGCGTTTTTGGGCAGAAGCAGTGAACACTGCTGTATATTTGCGAAACAGATCAATCGCATCAGGATTAAACAACAAAACACCTATGGAGATCTGAACTGGAGCTAAACCAGATGTCAGTAATCTACGTATCTTTGGAAGTAAGGCCATGGTACACATACCAAAAGAAAAAAGATTGAAATTTGACAGAAAATCGACTCAGTGTATTCTTGTTGGATACTCAAACAATGTAAAAGGTTATCGAGTTTATAATCCCAACAATAACAGTATAAGTATAGCAAGAGATATTGTTGTGATTGAGGAGGGGATTAAACAGAAGCAAGATGTGATACACTTTGACATTAGTGAGGGAGCTGATAATATTGTTTCAATGAAGGAAGAAAGAGAAAAATGTACCCAAGAAGTGGGGCACATGAGGCACATAAGAACATTGGAAGATCAAGAACAGAAAAAAGTACTGAGCCTCAAAGAAGAAAGTCCTGATACTGACGAAGAGGACTTTAAGAACTCCACGGATATGCGGAGAGCTGAACCTGCAGAGCCTGTGCAAGATCACATGACTCAGCCAGGGCTTCACGCCGAGTTTCCAGTGGAGAAGCCTGCTACGCGTATCCGCAAGCAGCCTGATCGGTACGGTTTTGGTAGTGTGTATCAAACCAGTAAGAGCACCTTGAACCGACGGGCGTGTATGAGGAATGTGATGAAAGTGAATGAAGCCAGAGAAGTGTGTCAGGATCGTAGCAAATGGAAATCCGTAGTCTCTGCCTACCCCTCTGGGAAACAGGCGTGAATCTATGTATGTATGTATGTATGTATGTCAAACCAGTGAAACAAGTGCAAGTGAAATATCGCTAGATGAAGCGTTGAATGGATCAGAAAGTGAACTATGGAAATTAGCCATGCAAAGTGAATTTAAATCATTTGAAGATAATGATGCTTGGGAATTAGTTGATGTTCCACCCAGTGGCACAATTGTACAATGTAAATGGGTTTTTAAGCGTTAACTTGATAATGATAATAAAGTCAGGTACAGAGCCAGATTAGTTGCTAAGGGCTTCACCCAAAGGCCAGGCATTGATTTTGATGAATGTTTTTCACCTGCTGTCAGGCATTTCACTTTGAGATTGTTGTTTGCAAAGCAGTTCAGCTTCATTTGGATATTTGTCATTTAGAGTTTAACACTGCCTTTCTGAATGGTTTCTGAAATGAAAATGTGTACATGATGAAACCGGCAGGTTTTCAGGGTAACAATGATGATGTAAACAAGGTTTTGCGATTGAAATGCGCTATTTATGGCTTAAATCAGTCATCAAGGGCATGGTACCAACGAGTTGATGAATTGTTGCAATCCTTAGGTTATAATAAATCTAAACTAGAACCATGCCTGTTTCCAAAATTTGATAAAGGTGTAAAGATCATTATTGCGATGTATGTCTACGATTTCTTTGTATTTTCAAATAATGAAAAAGAAACTATTTTGTTAAAAGAAAGCTTGTCATCAAAATTCAAAATCAAAGATTTGGGATGTATTAAAAATTGTTTAGGCATGAGAGTGATTGTAGATAAAGAGAATGGTACTATAACTTTAGACCAAGAAAGCTATATTGAAGAATTGCTGTTAAAATTCAATATTTCTGATTGTAAGTCTGCAGAGACACCAATTGAACCTAGACTAAATTTAACTAAAAGTGAGAAATGTGACAAAAAGTTACCTTATCAGAAATTGATTTGTTCGCTTATGTATGTAGCTGTGCTCACGCGTCCTGATATTGTATTTTCTATAAATTTCTTAAGCCAGTTTAATAACTGTTACAATCAGGAACATTGGGCATATGCAAAGAGAGTTCTTAGGTACTTAAAGAAAACTAAATCGTTCTGTTTAAAGTTTTATGCTAGTGGTAATAGTCAGCTGGATGCTTATGTAGATGCAGACTGGCCCAGTAATGTAATTGATCGAAGATCCTATACTGGATACTTTTTCAGGCTGTCAAATTGTGCAATATCTTGGGAAACCAAGAAGCAGATTACTGTAGCATTGTCCAGTACGGAGGCCGAGTATATGGGCATTTCGCAGTGTTGCAAGGAAGCTGTATACTTGCGAAATTTGTTATTTGAATTAACTAATGAAACTTATCCTATACCAATATTTAATGACAATCAGTCAGCCCATAATTTGTCGGCCAATCCTATTCACCATAAAAGATCTAAACATAGATGTGCGGTATCATTTTTGCAGAGAAAAGGTTGCTAGTGAAATTGCCTACTCTAGAGATGCCCGCAGACCTACTAACTAAGGGTTTATGAAAAAAAAAACATTATAATTTTTTAGGAATGTTTGGTTTATTTGATAATAAAAAAAAGGATAATTTTTTTTGTTGGTAACGAATTTAGTTATGTGTATACTGATATTTCATGTGTATAGTGTAAGAAATGTATGAACCTATTATTTTGTTAAGTGCGGGTGTTAGAATGAATAACAAAATGTGAACAGTAGCGCCGCGCCACCTATGATCTTTCTATTGTAATAATTGTCTTTGAATAAAACAGTTAGTCGTTGTCTATCCCTAACTAACTACTACTAACTGTTTTGTTTGTCTTTCATTATACATTTTGTGTTTGGCTATTTAAGTCCAATGTTACAGCTGGCTCAGCCTCTTTGTTTCCCTCTTCTTTTAGGAAAATAATGTTTCTTTTTGTATCTATATAATTCTTCTCTGAGAAATATATTCTGTACCCTTTGTCAAGTTCACCATATCCAACCATTACTCCTTTCTCACCCCCCTTCTGATCCCATTTTCTTCTTTTGTCCTTTGGTATATGAACATATATGTACTTCAGAACCAAAAACCTTTAGTTGATATATGTTGTACTTTTTGTTTGTCCACATTTTATTTGGTGTCTTTCCATTTTTGTCCTTTCCTGTCCTATTCAAGACATATGCTGCAGTATTTACTGCCTCAGCCCATAATTTGTTTGGTAAGTTCTTAGCATTTAACATAGTTCTTGCCGCTTCTACAAGAGTTCTATTTTCCCTTTCTGCTTTCCCGTTTTGTTCCGGTGTGTAAGTTACTGTGGTGATGAATAATCCCACGCTCAGAGCATATATCCATCACTTCTCTGTTTATAAACTCTAGTCCATTGTCTGTTCTAAAGATTTTTATTTTGTTGCCAGTTATGTTTTCTGCTTTATTAAAGAAGTCTTCAAGACAGTGCTTTATTTCACATTTGGTTTTAACAAAATAGACAGTTCTGTAATTAGAGTAATCATCTTTGAGAATAACAAAGTATTTGGATTCGCCGATCAACTGTTCCTCCATGGGCCCGCAGGTGTCCCCATGTATTATTTCACACGTTCTAGTGGTTACAGTTGCACTTCTCTTAAATGATAATCTATTTATCTTTCCCTTTAAACAACTCTCACATTGAGGTATATTTGTTTGTTTTGTCTCAATGTTATTTTCTTTTATTATTTTCTTCATATAGTCAAAGTTTTGATGCGCTAGTTTCTCATGCCACTCGGTCAAATCGGTTTTCGCTACCTCTGCAACGTTCGCAACATTCCCTTTAAACCGAAAATCCATGTAATGGGAGCTTCCAACTCTATTTGCTATTGGTCAGCAACGCGGTTCACAGATAGTAAATGTAAGTTATCTATGGTCGTATTTAACCATTCACTCCCATTGCTAATTTGCACCGCCATCTGTCCGTAGCCAAACACACTAATTACTGCACCATTACCAACTATTACAGACTTGTGAAGTACTTGTAAATGTAGAAAATAGCGATAAATCGCGACACATATGCTCACTCGCCCCCGAGTCCACTAGCCATTTTGATTTTTCATATTGTCCGCACTCTGTGTTCGAGATTATAAACGCATTACTCATTTTCTAAATCTACACTGCGCCTTGTAGTGTCCAAACTTGCCGCAATAAAAACATTTACTACCGGTCATCTTTTTCTCACTGTCTTTGTTTTTTCTACACTCGGTTTGAAAATGTGCGGTTTTGCCGCATTTAAAACATTTTGCATTACTTTTTGCTATAAACGCCGACGAGGACGGAGTATCTTGGAATTCTTCTGTCTTTTCTTTCACCCTCTCCTCTTCTACTAATAACCTAGCGACTAAGTTATCGAATGTTTGTTTATCATCAGATGCGGACTCCCACGCAGACACAAAATGTTTATACTCGTTCGGTAGACTCATTAAAACTTTAGTTATCGCGAACTTATCTGACACGTGTTCCCCCATTCTCTTCAATTGATTTTGCATTTCTTGAATTTTCGATAAAAACGTCGACATTTCAGTTCCTTTATCATATCTGTATTGAAAAAATCTCTGTTGTATATTGTGAATACTGGTTTCTGATTTTTGTTAGTATACACTCAGTAGTGTCTTCCACATATCAGCAGACGTTGTACATGATATAAGGTGTAACATGACATCCTCGGACATCCTTATCACCAGTAATGTCTGCGCCTTGGCATCGCTGGTTTCCCAGGCAGTTCGCGCGACTGCGTCGTCTGGTTTCATAGTTCGACCCTCTACAATATCCAGCCATCCTTTACCTCTTAGAAATACTGTTGTTTGAAACTTCCATATGTTCCAATTTTTAGCTCGTTCCAGCTTTATTACATGAAGTGTATTTACTTCCATCTTCTATAGTTGCCTTGCCTTCCAATATGCAAGTATTTTCCTTCTTGACGAAAATATTCTTTACCCCACGCGACGTCAAACCTAACCTCACTTTTCGCCAATGTTCAAGTTTACATACACTAGACTTTAATTTAACTCTAATCGACAGGTTGTCGTCTCTGGGCCCATAACCTGTGATTTATTAAAATTAAATAGCCAAATTATATCAGATGTCCTTTATTGAATAGCCAACATCTCACTTATACAGTTACAAATTACAAAGTGTAGACCAATTTTGCTAACCTTAAACCATAAAGCATAACCTAAAGAACTATGTACCAACATTATAATATAATATATTTCCATTGCTACTATTTTAACAGTATTAAATACGATAAAGATACATTAGCATCAGCACAATTGTAAACTGGACTAAAATCAATATTACGTAAATCATACTCGAGTTTGTTTACATTTAAATTAGTCCTTGTTGTAGGTCGATTTAGTCTAGGTAGTTATGCAGCCCCCACATATAGTGTTGTAAAAGAACTTAGTCTTTATAGTCCTAATATTGAGACTCGAGTCTTTTTTAGAAAACTCAAGTCAAAAGAGAATAACTAAGAGCTTGAAGCCTTTCTGAGCTTTTAGTCTTCTTAAAATAGACTCCAGTCTTACCAAAGAGAACTCAAGACTGAGTCTTTTAAAACAGCTCAGTCTTTACAATAAGAACTCAAGACTAAGTCCTTTAAAAAGGACTCAGTCTTAAGAAAAGAACTCGCGGCTGAGTCATTTCTCCATTCTTAAGGTATTTGTATGAGCTTAATTAATTTTACTACCTTAACGTAAAAGTCGATGACTAGGAAGAAGCAGAATATCACCTCCTGTACAAGAGAAGGAAAACTCGAAACAAAACCCGGTACCAACCCGTCTGGCCAGCGTGGTACAGTAGGCCATATACCTCCCACGTCATAACCGAGTCTTGCGGCGTGAATTCATGAATTGGGAGAGGTCTGTGTCCAGCAGTGGACGACAATAGAGTCAATAGACTGATGGATGGATGATGGAAGGAATTAATTTTATAATGGGTGTTTTGCCGTGGTTTTATAGTGGGTGGTTTGTTATACAAAAAAGTACAAGTGTGTGTAACCACTTTAATAATCAAATTACAGATATTTTAGTATATTAATCACTAATCTATATATTAATCACTTACAAGTGTGAAATAAAAAAAAACGAAAACAAAATGATTTATGAGGACCCTCCGACTTCAATAGCTTATTTTTTGCTTTTTAATAGGCTTTAAAGTCGGTTTTTTTAAATATTTTTTTTAACTAATTGAGCAATAAGAAGAATAAAACTTTGTTTTACTTTTACATCCTTAGGTAGGTATTATATTTTTTTATTTTTTTTTTATTTATTTAGATTGTATTTTTTTTACAGTGAATCATATTTCAAAAAAGTTTTATTCTTTAAATATCTTGAGCCACGAAGATAAGCACATTGATGCTCTTATGGTCTTGTTACCCAAGCGGTTCCGCCGTTTTGTTATCAGATTCCCAGATTTTGAAAACGCCTGCTCGCTTGGAACACTCGTTGCCGGAATGATTAAAATATCAAATGCCATTTTAGATAAGTGAGGAAATGATTTTTCGTGAATTGTCCACCATGAAAGTATATCAGTATCTGCTGGCTCTAGCTGCAAATTTAAGTAACTTTCGAGTTCATTTCTGGATAAAGATTTTTGTTTATATACGGAGGATAATATAGATATTCTTCTTGGTGCGGCTGAGTTTTCAGCAGGGTTGTCAGTGGTAGCATGTTTTAAATAATTTTTTTGAAAATAATCCTTAAATTGCTTCAGGGGTCCTTCATCATTATCTCTTTCTATAAAGTAATTGTTCTTTAGTCGCGGGTCCAGTATCACAGCAAAATTTGCCATAATCGTTTCGTAAGTAGGGCATATATTCCTCAATCTTTGTTTTCATAGCTTTCAAACATTTTTTTAGCGGTTCGTAATCTGTCTCCTCCAGTAATGATTGAGTGATGTGGTTATTAAGAACATCAAGAATGGGAACAACATAACAAATGCTGGTATAAAAGGATTTAGATAGCAATAATGTTGCATCATAAAAGGGTTCCAAGACTTTGATCAAAGTATCAACTTTATCATCCCAGTCTACCTTATATTGATCATATGTCGTTATATTCTCACACATATGTTTCAATAGAGACTTCATTGCGAATGCTCGCTTCAGCATCATATATGTCGAATTCCATCTTACAGGCATATCCTGTAACAGTGACAATTTATCTTCTCCTAAACGATCACAAACTTCAAAATATGTTTGTTTTTGTTTAGGTGAATAATTTATATTTATTTATTTATTTATTTTGTACATGGAAAACTTACAGCTAATTTAACATTACAGTGATCCTTCTAGTATCCAGACAGCCAATTACAAGTTTTCACTTTTAGGTGACATTCTAGAGGAAAAGTGTGAACAGTCTCGGTAGAGAGAAAGATCAATACAATAATAAACACAAATACAGAATAAAAGAACAGAACAATAAAAAGCAACAATATATCGGTCTATTCAGTTACCGGTACAATGGTTTTTTTATTTTTGTAACTGACCAAAGAAGTTGAGGCTCAAGCTTTTCCTTGCTAACGACGCTTTAGTCGTAAAAACATCAAAATCGTGCTCCTTGCATAACTTGTTAAAATTGCGGCTCGCTCTCACGATATACGAGTTTTGTCTGTAGTTAGTAGAGGCAGATGGTATACTAATTGGTGGGTTAAACCTTATGCATTTATGTGGGACATTCAAAGAAAATTTTGATAATAAATGAGAACAGTCAATTTCATTAGTCATCGTCTTTATTAATAGAATACAGTCGGCGATCTCGCGTCGATTTTTTAAAGGCAGAATATGGAATTTTTTGCATAGGTCAAGATAGTTGTCAGAGTGGTATGGAATCTGTTGATGGTAACAAAGATACTTTATAAAGCGCCTCTGGATCATCTCAATACGATCTATATATTTAAAATAGCAAGGGCTCCACACCTGCGATGCATACTCAAGATGGCTCCGGACATATGTACAGTACAAAATTTTAAGTGTCTTCGCTTCAGTAAAACATTTAGACATTCTCATGACAAACCCCAAGGCTTTGGAAGCCTTTTTAACGACTGCTTCGATCTGTGTATCAAACAGTAGTTTAGAATCATGAAACACGCCAAGATCCTGGACCGAGTTTGACCTAGATAACGTTTGGTCTCCTAGTGTGTAATTTGCGGCAATTATGGAGTGCTTTCGGGTGTATGTTATTATTGAGCATTTGTTAGGATTGAGATCGAGTTTATTGTCCCTACAGTAATTTTCTAGTTGAAATAAGTCTGTTTGAAAAGCTAATACGTCTGCATGTGATGATATAGTGGTGTAGATTTTCATATCATCTGCAAAGCATAATAATTTGGATGATTTAAGGCATGAATCAATGTCATTTACATATACTATAAAGAGTAACGGATCGAGCAAAGAACCTTGTGGAACACCGCTGGGAACAGTAACCCAGCTAGACATGTAGTTGCTGAGCACTGTAGCCTGTGATCGGTTCTCAATATAGGAGGAGAACCACCTGTGCAAGTCTCCGCGCACACCCATGTTGCTAAGCTTCATAATTAGTAGGTTATGATCAATGCGGTCAAATGCTTTGCTGTAGTCAGTATACACACAGTCAACCTGGTTACCTTTGTCCATTGCAGCTGTAATATAGTCGTTAAAAAGTATCAGATTTGTAACAGTTGACCGACCTCTTAAAAATCCGTGTTGAAACGGACTAAAAGAATTTTTAAGAGTAGCATAGATTTGATTATAAATTATCCTTTCAAACACTTTCGCTATTATGCACAGTTTCGATATCGGTCGATAGTTGGTTACTTCTGTTTTAGGCCCCTTTTTATGGATAGGAGTGATAAAAGCTTGTTTCCATATTTTCGGAACGATACATGAATATAAGGATTTTTGAAAAAGAATTGTTATTGGCCGAGATATGGAAGTAGCACAACGCACTAAGAATTTAGCGGATATATGGTCCGGGCCTGCAGCTTTAGTTGTGTCTAATTTGCGAAGCAGATTAGTGATTTCGTCAACTTTGACTATAACATGAGAAATATCAGAAACAGTATCAGAACTGGTACAGAAACTAGAGAGAGAGGAAATGTGCGCTGAGTTAAGAAAAGTAGAGTGAAAATATGAGGAGAACGCTTCGCAAATGCTTTCCCCGGTTGTTAAGATCTCATCATTATATTTCAGCGAGCTGGGAACTGCATTAATATTATTATGAGTTTTTACAAAGGTCCAAAAGTGTTTGGGGTTACTTTTTATCGATTTTTCAGTTAAATTTAAATATTTATGGTAACATTCAGTTTCAATAGTTTTTACTTTTTCACGAAGTAACTTATATGTTATTTTATCGGCCAAATTATTATATGCTTTAATTTTTTTGAAACATCTATATTTTTCTTTTATTAATTTTATAAGGGATGAACTATACCAAGGCGGGTAGGACTTAGGTATATGACACTTGTGTAGGTTAGAAACTGTTTTATTAAAGAACTCAACTGAATCGTCCATACTAAGGTTTGTGAACTCACGTTCCCAATCAATTTTATTGATTTTATTGTTGATGGAGTCAAAGTCACCCTTATCATACAAGTACCGGATTCGGGGTGCCTGGTGCAGCACGGGTATTACAACAAAGTCTATATTTACTACTAACCCAGGATGATAGGGGTCAATGGGGACCAAGGGATCTAAACATTCACTAACCTTAACTACGTCATTAGAGATGACTAAATCTAACATCTTACCATATTTATTAGTTATTCTATTATACTGATTTAATTCTAAAGTACATAGCTCATCAGCCAAAGAGTACTCATCACTTGAGGTGAGGTTTCTCGGAATAAATGATGATTCCGATGAATCAGAGGGCAACCAATCAATTCCGCTCATGTTAAAGTCGCCTACAATCAAAAAAGTGCTAGAAGAGTGGTTGATTACAGATTGACTCAGTTTTGTAAGGAAATTACTCAGTTGAGACGAAAAGGATAGACCTTGGCTTTGTTTACATAGATATAAAACAGTTCAAAACAATTCAGTCAGGATAAACATTAGAAATAAATTTAATGATATTTATAAATGTAATTTGTAATACTTACGTTATGTTTATGACCAGAAGGCTATATACCAACTATATATCCATAATTGTGGTAGGTATATACTCCAGGCTACGGTACATAGGGTGGCATGGCTGAGATGTTATCATTGCAATATCATGGGGTTGTATGGGGTTTCAGGGGTGAGCTGAACATTCTGAACATTGTGAGGGTTTTTAACGTAGAACCTGAAGCAAAAACATATGCTGTAGATAGTAAGTTAGCATTAATCCAATTCACTATTGTGTTCCATAGTTATAGTTTATATCAAATATTATTATTATTATTATGCATACCTGTAATAATTAACACGTTCACTGCCACCACAATTTTTTTGAAGTTCATAGCGATGCCGCCCTATGAATGCACGCGAACACGCTAGGCGTGTCGGCGGTACTGCATCTAGTTAAACATTGACACGCTAGGCGTGTTCAGTGGCACCTCGATAGAGTTAAATTCTAAATTTGTCTAATTCTCGGTTTCAACGTTGAATATCAGTTAGTTTGCATTTCGCTTCGCAAGAATAAAGGTGATTCTAATACGGTAGTGAGATTTAACCTGGAATTATGGCTGGAAATAGATTTATAGGTAAGTAATTATCGTAATTTTATCAGAGATCGTAAACATGTTGTCATTTTGAAATAGATTATACATAACATTAACGATACCTTTTTTGTTGATGTTATCGTATTTATTTACTACAAATACCAAATTGTTTACTAATGTAGGCACTAATTTTATATATTTAATGTTTTAATACATACACAGTGATTTAAGAATTAAATAAATATGAGTAGATACCTACATACCCTGCGGGTGTCGTAAAACAATAATCTACCTATGTACCTACATAATCCAAAATATGTTAGTATTAGTATTATTATGTCTTATATAGGTATTTCTAGTAATTAGTAGAATGTAGTATAATTAATAAAGTTATTTGCAATATTTTTAATTTTTTTTATACATAATGAAACAAATCGTGTTATTAATGAAGTTCACGAAAGGATAGATTTATTTGCGTGTAATATGAACGAATTCGCAATCATTACATTAAATGTATTATGATTTTCATTTTTATTGTCTTTGGTTTTATTTTTATATAATGATTATTTTAGAAATAACATTGAATGTAGGTATATAATAATATGTGAAATTTCTTGTTTTTAAAATAACAATAATTAAATTTTTCAATTAATAAATATAAATCACACTGTCGAATTAGGTATATCCTGTAATGATAGTTGTAAGGATGCAAATAAATAATAAATTATAATGACGACGAATTTTTGAGCAAGAGGAAATCTGGCTCTCGATTGCCGCTTGCCGAACACGCGCGCTTCACTCGCTCGTTTTCGCGCGTTTATGGTTATTGTTCTAACTTAGCCTAACCTAAATTTAAATGTTTCTTTATGTGTTACTTATAGAAACCAATGACACAAGTTAAAATAGTAACTTGTGCCTAGAATCAGTTGACATTGGACAATTGACAAAGGACAAAGAAGTCATATGACAAACGATATTAGTATAAACGATGTTATGGCAAATAAGACCCAAATGGTAATTTATTTAATCGTAATAGTATAATTATTTGTTTTACTGCAGGTAATCAAAAACAATGCAATGATAACTATCCTGAATGTAGTCAAGCGCTATTTACGGACATAGATGAACGACTGGAAGATAACCGACAGGAATATGACGATAATGCTGAATGCAGTCAATCAATATTACAAAACATTCCATTGAAAAGGAAATTTGAAGATTCACGTACCTGTCTAGACACAGAATCAACAGACAGTAGCCTTGAAGAAATTACTGATACTGATGAACTTGTCGCAAAGAAAATTATAATAAACAAGTTGCCAACGGCACAAAATAATGAAACTTTAAGTGAAACCAAAACGAGTGGTGTATGTTGTGCCGCCAAAAAATATTTTAACGCATTATTTGCAAAAGATTTAAGAAGCGAACTAAATACAGAAGACGAACTACCTCCAATCTACGCCCAGTTCGAGCATGATTTGGGTATGATGCTTGCTTTTAGACTCAGAAATGTGCACGCAAGCAGGCGATTAGAATGCTACGAAAAATTAATTCGCACAATACGGCTGTATGAAGATGTTAAAAAAACACACAAAGATTAAGGCCAAATCATTTTTATTGATTCATAATCATGTACCTAATAGGTAGAAATGACAATCAGATATGCGAGTATAGGCTGTGATTAACATTATTTTTATTTAGGAATTAATTTACAATATTTGTAATTGTTGTGTATATGATTTTTGGTTGTATTAATAAATGTGTTCGTTTCAAGTCAACTTTTATTAACATTATCAACAATCATATTGTGGTCCACTACATAATAATCAAACTGATTTGCGTTACAAACACATTTATTGACATTATCAACAATCATGTTGTGGTCCACTACAAAATAATTAGACTGATTTATGTAGTGAACATTTATAAAACTTTAACTGGTCTTTTTCATTAAACATACTTTGAAATTAAAACTTAGTAATTAATATTTGTGATATGCCCTGAAGCATTCTATGCACAAGCCTGGATGTTGGAAACAGTCCTCGCAAGCTAACAATGTTGCGACCCTTTTTTTTTCGTTCTCCAGCAATGAACGCATCTTCTGCGCTTGGTTTTGCCTTTTGCGTCTTTATCTAATTTCATGAGACAATGAACTTTTGTCTGTAATGTACGTGGCAAGTCTGGTGGTAAATGAGGCTCTACAATAGATTTAATTACGTATAATCTGTAATCATATAAAGATATTTTGTTAGATGTTGAGTACTTATTGTACAGGAAGAAAGAATTTACCATTATTACTTGCATAATGTGGATTATTACTTTTTTGTACCATCTGAGACTCTTATGCTCACATGAGTAATATGCTAGCATTTGGTCATGTCGATCAATAGCACTCATATTTTCGTTATAATATTTAACTATTTGGGGTTTAAATTTTATTTGCCCCCTGCGATTTTTAGTAATTTCTAAAGTGCCATTGTATTTTGTTGAGATAGCCAACACCTCTCTTTGATCCATCCATTTAATTACGCAAATGTTATTTTTATGTTGTATGCATAATTCACCCTTTTTTAATTTAGTATTTAAAATTGTTTTAGGATTGCTTTTCCTCATTTTTCTTAGTGTCCCTGTACAATAAGTATCTTTATAATATAATTCATCCACCAGATCCACGCTTGTATAAAAATTATCCATGAACAAATGATGTCCCGCATTTATATACGCATCCATTAAAAGATTTACAACCTTTTTAACATGGTTTGCTCCACCAACAAGCGTATCAGTGGCACCACCATACAAATGCAATTTTAGCACAACCCCCAGCTGATCAGCAAGTGCATAGAACTTAAGACCATACTTATTTTTCTTTCCTTTCATATACTGTCGTATTCTTAATCTTCCCCTCCATAACATCATTGATTCGTCAATTACTATGGCTTTCGTAGGGTAGTAAATTTCTAACATCCTTTTGTTGAAATAATCAATTATTGGTTTTATTTTACAATTGCTTGTAGTTCCTCCTTCATTCACACACAACATTCTTAAAATTAATAAAAAAGTATTACGCGACATTGCTTTTGCAAATGTTGGTTGGTTAAAAAATGTGTCGGTTTTCCAATAGTCGCACAGTCTATTAATTTTTATGAATCCCATGTGGAATATTAACCCAAAAAATAATTTTATATCGCTGCAACTTACAGGTTTCCATAACCTGGCTCTGCTTTGTGCACTTCTGCTTGTAGCTTTTTCACGTTCCCCATACTCATTGCTAGAGCGAGTTAATAAACTCAGTAATTCCTCATTGCATAAAGCATTAAAATAACTTATAGGTGTGACAGCTATGTCTTCTTGAAGACCTGTTGTCCTGGTAAAAGGTAGCTCCATAAACTGATCAGGATTCCCTGGTTGCCATTCGTCAATAAATGTGTCGACAGGTACCATTTCTTCTGGCTCATCTAAATTTATTTCGCAGTCGTCGTCGTCATCTTCGTTATCTGTATCCATCTCGTCTAACAAATTTTCAGACAGAATACCCAAAAGCTCGGAGTCAGTTAACTCTTTGCGGCACAGATTTTTGTTACCGATAAAAGTATATAAATAAAACAATAGCAATAACATATAAATAATATATAGATAAAACAATTATCAGAAAAATGTAGTCTCTAGGCCTAAAATAAGTCATATCTGTAATTTTTTTTTAAATTCCTTACCAGGGGGGTCTAATATGGGGTGGTTACCTAGGGTAACCACTGTGAAATAAACGTACACAATTTTACGAAAAATAATGTATTTATTTAAAATCACAGAAATGAGATCAGAATCAAATTATGAACATTAGTATTACAAATATTCATGATGATCATTAAAACAAGTTTTTCCTTCTCGGTAGCAGAGAGGTACCTTGCATATCCTGTAGCTCCATACAGTACGTACAGGCATGTCTTTTGTGCTACATACACTGCAGCGTCTTGAAGTGCCTCTTACAGGCTGATGGTTTGCTAGAGAAACCCTTATTGCACGTGGGACTTCAGGCTTGTGCTTCTTGATGAAAGAGCAGGTAGGTGAGTTAGGTTTGCTGGAGCTGCGCGACAGTCCTCTCTTGTTACTGACATATGCAGGCGCCAACATATCTTGGTAAACATGTCGCCGAAAATCTTTCAGGCACAATTCATCTAAACAAGAGTTGGGGTCTTTTTGGAGATCTTTATAGATGATAAAAGCGTTTACCACTGTGCAATCTAGAAAATGAAAGAATATACGATGCCACCACTTCTTTGACTTGCGATCGATTGCGTAGCTCCCTTTCAGCTGGTCAAATTTATCCACGAAATTCATGTTCTCGTTGTAGTCCTTCAAGGCTAAAGGACATGGAACTTCAACCTTCTCTCCAGTTTTCTCAGTTCTTGTCACATGAACCTCATTTCGTGGGTCATGAAAGTTAGTCAAGATGAAAACAGAACGTTTGTCTTTCCACTTCATATAGGAAACCATCTGATTGTCGCTAACTCTATAATCGTATTGCCCGCGTTTCAATTGCCTGTCAGTTTTCAAAGCAGGAAGATGTTTACGAGTATAATTTACCGTACCACATGCATAAACGTTTTTTAGTCGTAAATCAACCTGTAATTCATAGCTATTGAAATAATTGTCGAAATATACCCTGTGGTTCTTGTCCTCTAATCCCTCACAGAATCTCATGACAACATTTCCTCCTAAGTTAGTTTCCGTTTTATTCGCTATCTTTCCTAGTAGTACTCCTGCCTTTGAACTTTATCATAGATTCGTCAATAGCATTTTTTCTGTGTGATTGTAATTTACTTTATAAGCTTCTCTAATCATCTCTATGAATGGTCGAATCTTGTATAATTTGTCGAAATGAGGATCGTTTCGCGTAGGCTGTAGATTATTGTCATTGAGATGTAAGTTACCGAGGATCCAAGAGAATCGATTGAGTGACATAAAAGATGATATGTACTCATCACGTAAATCAGGTGAAGATGACCAGTAGTCTCTGTAACTTGGACTTTTTTTTATACCCATCACTAAGTTCAGAGCAATGAACACCGACATTTCATCCGTAGTAACTGGTTTATAGGTATTTCCTTTTTGTTCAGCATATAAATTCGTGTGAAACGTTATGTGCTGTATGACGTCGTCTGCCCAAAGCAATTGAAAAATTCTAAGAGGGCTCAACTGCTGGCGTGCTGCTAAACGAGATATTTCTTCAGGCAAATGGACTGATGGTGTATAGTCGTCAGGAGCTAAAATTGTGTAAGCTCGTTTCCATTTTGGAGGTCTTATGGCAGGGACTGACGGCGTAACAGCTACGGCAGCGGGCTGTCTATTCTGTACCAGCTGAGCTAGGGGAATCTCATCGTCAGAATCAAACTCCTCATCAGATGGTAAAAAACTCTCACCTAGTGTAATTTCTTGCGAATCATTTGGCTCTTCTTCAATTTCGAGTAGATCTTCTGTGTCTGAGCCATCACCACCAGCACAGCTATCAGTATCTGAAGGTATCTCTTCAAACAACAGCTCGTTTTCAATATCCCGGTCTGATAACTTCTTTTTAGGCATTTCCTGTAAAAATAATCAGTTTATTATTTTTGATCAAAACTTCGCAAAAAAATGTTAGTTGTCTCACAGTGGTTACCGCCGCTAACCACATTGAATAAGCTCACTTTTTACAAAAAGTACGGCAGCCGGACATTTATTTTTTGCCCAACATGTATTTAGATAAATATATTGCACACAATAAAACAAAAATTAGAATTTAAATGATAATATTTACTTACCAGCAAAAAAAAACTCGCACGCACCATAGAAACCACCAATACGACGATTTTGAATGAAAGTTTAGTACAGTAGATGACCGTGGCGCTGGTAACAATTAATTGTCTCTGTGCCGTTTAGGTTTCCTTAAACGATCGTAGTACACAGCACTTCCGTAAGATAGCGCCATTCTTAAATACGCGCCAAAATATAGGTGGTTAACTATGATGACCACCGTGAAGAAAAGAGTTAAAGCTAAAGTTGGCTGGTGTAAAGGCGGAGTTGAATTCAAAGATTCCATGGCTCCTAGAGTTTCTTCGATCCCAGGGAAATCCCAAGTGGGGCTTTCCTAAGAGCAGGATGGTAGTGGATTTTCGTAGGGATCCATAACCTAGAAAAAAAAGTAAGCATTGATCTTGTGTAAAAGCCCTATACCATATAAAATAAAAAATAAGTATCAATCTAATTTATCATTTAACAGAGCAAACACCACACATACACACATACCTTACACACACCCTCTTACACACACAATTCACATATGTATCATTAACTTCATTTTGTCACTAATACGTCAATTTAATTTTTTTTTTATTAAAAATTACTAATTGGACTGTGTTATAATTATCTAGAATATATCTTATTTATATTTAGCCAGCTTATCGTCTTGTAAATTGTAATTTGTCAGACTATATAAGTCTTTTATATTCAAATGCAATACAGATGTAATAACTGTTAAGTTTGCCTAATAAAGTAAATAAATAAATACATAAAAAATAGCCTGGGACAATTGCGATCCTATTATAGGCATTTTCTAAAAGTGTTTCGAAATGGTCGTGAACTGCCAGTGGTCGGCAAACCAGCACAATTACCGTACGATAAAAAAATATGCAAGAAAATTTATTCTCTTTCTGTCGAGTTTCCCCAAAAGTTTGCTCTCTGGTGCAACGTTCCTTAGATCTTACGCCGGACGATAACACACAGAGAATAGTATAATTTACACCCAGACGCGGTACATACAAGGACTTGTGCTCCCCAGTTCATCACACAAATATTTGCTCCACGTTGTGTGACTGAAACCACAAAAGGCCGGTATTCCCTACCCAGCTAGCACAATATTTTATCGTGGCTAAGCCACCAAAGTATTCAATATAGCACGCTCTATTTTAATGGTTTTGGAGGCACATTAGTTTACTTTTGCCTTAAAAAACAAAACTAAATTGCTCTTAATATTTTTTTAATTAAAATATAATGAATTAATTCTCTTAATTTCTTATTCAATGTTCTGAGTGCACTATCATAAAAATCTCTTCTCAAAAGTAGCTGAATAAAAGTTTAGGTGACTGGTCAATATAATTATTTAGTTTTATAATCTTATAGGTCTTAAACGTTTTTCAAATCACACACTTACTTATACGACTTGTAGTAACAACCACCATTGATATATATGATTTGAATATACATACATATCTAATTAGTGATAAATTATGTTATCTTTTATCACTGGCGAACTAGTGACCAGACCTATGCACAACCAACTTCCACTTTTTCTATTGCCTCATTTACACTTGTAAATCATGATTTTGTAACAATGCTTGAAATAAATTGTACTCACCCAGTTTGTAGAGTTCACTGGATTTGATTAAGTTATGGAGAAATCCAGAAACATTAGCCGATGTCTTCGTAAGAGCAATCAAACAGTCCTAAAATACGAGCCGGAGTTGTCAAGAGAGTAATCAAAAGTCCAGGAACACTAGCCGAAGTCGTCAATAGAGCGATCAAACAATACTTAGTAAATCGTAAGTTACGGAAGGAACCGTCACACACACGCGATGTCGAAAGCTTCGAACACTGCACTAAACAAGTGCCATCGTAAGAAAATATTTGTTAACAAAAGCTATACACATCAAATGACAAAAATGTTACTTATTTCTCTTATTTTAAAGTTCAAATTCATAAACTCTAGCCAAAGCTAAGTTAACAATAACAACACGTGGCGATCCCGCTGTTTTGTTGAATCCTCTGATCCTTTCTAACACACTTAGCATGCGTATCTCGCGTACTCGCTCTATCATTGTTTTGTTGTTTTTTTATAATTTATGATTTTCTGCACTTAATTAATAATAATAATATATATGAAAATAATATTCAGTGAATATTTTTTATATAATTTTCATATTTTGTAATTTTTAAGTTTTAGGCATAAGTTAAACGTATCTTTTTGATAACCACGACACAGGCTGTGCCTAGTGTGGCTATCATAGTCAATGTAACAATTGTGTAACTTAATGGAAATAAATGCTATTATTATTATTATTATTATATTTATACAATCTGTCTGTATGTCTGACTGTTAATACGACTATATACAATCATATTAACAGGCAGACTTATTCTAAAGATTACAATTTAAGATTAGCGATGAGCCGCAAACTAGGCGCAGCCTATATCTTGGTGGCCTAAAATAAATGATTTATATCTAATCCAGTTATTTTCCGTTAGCCCTGACAGTGTACGCAATTTTAGATTATAATATTTTACGTAAGTGAAAAATAAAAATGAATATGTAAACATTGTAATTGATATTTAAAAGGCTAAAATACTAACTCATTTGCACATGTGTGTGTGTGTGCGTATGATATGTTTGTATGTGTGTGTGTGCGTGAGAATGTGTATACGTGCATGCGTGAGAGAGAGAGAGAGAGTGTGTATATAATTAAGAGCCTAAGCATTAGATGTGATAAGAAATTAACAAGCTGAGCAAAGGAGAATTTCCGTCTCGTTATAACTTAGCTTTAGTAGCCAGTGCTTTAAAATTTTCTTCGCCTCAAATGGATTGCTAGGCATTTTTAAAGTTTTACTTATGTTATTAAATATTCGGATTGACATGAACGAAGACAGCCTAGCAGCGAAAGCTGTTTTTGATTTTGGAAGTGGGATTCTAATTCTAATGTGTGCTGTGCTCGTTCTAGTTCCATCATGTGAGTTTTAGCGGCACTGCCCCACACGCTGACACAATATTGAAGTAATGGTTGGCTTAATTCTCTAAAAATATTTTTCCCAAACTACAAAAAGTTGCCGACACACACAATGTGTGTCGGCAACTTTTTGTTTAAGGATTTAAATCCTTTACAAATGTGCGAATTGCGTCATAAATCATTGTTATCAGATCTCTCGTTCACACTTGTAGGCATATCGGAACTCGTTCGCACTTCAAGTATTGTGTGTAATACAAAGAAGGAATTTGTTGTAAGTCAATAACAGTTTATTAAGGAATAACTTAGTTATGCACAATACTTTGCGACCGAGCGGCATCTCTATAACGATAACGAGTTGTGCGGCAATGTTACATCTCTTTTAATGATTTTAGTCGCACTAACTGGGAACACAAGATCTCCCTATTTACGACAGTGATATCATATACCATACACTTTACGCGTGTTTACATTTGTGGGAATACACCTAATATAGCGGAAGTAGTAAAACGAAAGAAACTGTTGACAACTTCTGATAAATTGATAAGGTGGACACGCTTGGCGTGTTCTCGGCATTACATAATCACTTTTTTTTTAATGCAAAAATTTAAAGGGTTTTTCCGGGGGCCACCTCACTTATACTTAGGTTATTGCTAGAGGATAATGTACTGAGAATTTCAAAAGGCAATTTAGGCAAATATTCGTAATATCTCTAAAACATTTAGAACACGCCTGGCGTGTTCGAGGCGTAGTTATAGAAATTAGCAAGAACACGCTAGGCGTGTCGGCGGCATTGAACGTGTTAAGTTCTGGGTTGTCATTGCAGTGGTCGTTCCCTCGATTTGTTGGCTTTGTACAATAACATTCCATCCGTATCAAAGGACGCGGTCCTTTATTATTGCACAATGTTTTGGTCACGCGACCACCGCGTTGATGCGGCGCAACGGCCAAATTGAATCACGCGAGCTCCTCGCCACCGTTGCAATCGCGTTGCCAGACGAGTGAGACACCGTTAGGTGCAAGCGAGAAGCAACATGGGCTAGACAAGACATTTAAATACCTGATCGCTAAATCATGTATGGCAACCGTTAGTGGGTTTTTATAGAATATTATATTTATAAACATTATACTATGGCGCCAATTTATTTATTCTTCATGTTACATCTATTTTAATTTATATTTTTATATATTAATTTATATATATATGTTATATACTTATCAGTTATAATTTATATAAGTAATATATATCTTACGTAGTTTTGTGTTTTGTGTTTGTAAATTATTACAAGAGTAGCCGATGTACGTCCGGGCGTCACTTGGGGTTACCAAATAATATCAGGGTTGGTTTGAGGTATCAACCGCAAACCAACAATAAACCTGAGTGGTAACCTCATTTTTCATAATATATGTACTTTTTTTTGTTTTGTTTTCTGTGTTCTAATATTTGTGTATCGTGTACCTACATATATTTAGAAAAATAAATGTTTACTTTACTTTACTTTACTTTACTTTACTTTACTTTACATAAATATAAATTGGTCCATTCACGTGAGTTACATTTTTTAAATCGTATACCCACCCAAAGGTCTTCGGCAGTGGAATGAAACAGAGGTTGAGAGATTACTGACAATTCCTTACGCGTTGCTATTAATACGCCCCCACCCCTTGATTGACCAGTCGACACATAATCACGATCCCGCCGCCAAACGATGTACCGGTTGTCAAATAACTCAGAGCTGTGTACACCATCTGTTAGCCACGTCTCTGTTAAGACAATAATATCATAACAGTTTGTTAGCATTTGACGATAAAAAGTATCTGTTTTTGATCGAAGTCCGCGAACATTTTGATAGAAAACATTTAGGTTATGTTTATTTCTATCAATCATTTTATAATATATTCAACACTTGTATAATAGAAAGTATAATAATAGCATTTAAAAATTAGTGGACAGTAACCGGCAAACAATACTGCACGCGGTGTTGTTAAAATAGTTATACGATAATTTAAAACACAAGAACGAATACACTTTACTAAGCTACGAATAGTATTAAGTAAAAGTGGGTAAAGCTTTAATAAGTTTTTCGAACAGCAAAGGTCAAATGGATGAGTGTAAACAAGTTTGCAATGAAGCGAGACACATAATAATGCAGTACATGCGAGTGCAACCGAGACGCAAATAGAAGCGTCGGTTCCATGCTCTAACCAAACAGCGCGATGATGAATACAATAGCATGAGCAGGCGCGACATATTATTATGTTTGCGTCGCTGGCAGGAATGCTCAACCTTATGATTAAATTATAATAAATAACTTTAAACATATTATTACGTGCAAAAATGTTATTACAAAGCAATGGTATAACAAGATTGAATAAATCATAGATTAAATTATCTTGTTTAAATCAAGTTCTTTTCTGATAATTATGACCTTAGAGTTATTATCTTTGAGTACATGAATTTTTCCGTGTTTTATCCATACATACTGATAATGTTTGTCCTTAGCAATGAGTTTCGCCTTACTTAATAACTTCTTATGTTCCGCGCTCAGGTGGTCATTTACATAAACTCTCTGGGATGTACCGTGAAAACCTATGTCTGTGGTATTGAGATCCTTTACCGCGCGAGCCGCCGCTATGAAATCTTCTTTGACAAATCTGTTTAGAAAGCTTACTATTATTAGCTTCTCTCTTGAATTGTACATAGGCACCCGCGATATATAGTTGATTTGGGTTTTAGCGAAAGTATAATTAACCCTGCGACTTAAGGCTTCGATGATGGAAAACAGGTTTTCTTCTTTCTTAAGTGGTATACCCTTAATCTCAACGTTGTTGAGGCGAGATCTTTGTTCATAGGTAGATAACTCGTACTTCGTTCTGTCTAGATCGGATTGAAGACAATTTACTTGTTCTTGGAATTTTTCGAGCCCCAAAACTTTAGTTTCGACTTCCGTAACTCTGGTGCTTAATTCATCCAGTTTACTACAAGAAAAGTCACATGCTGCTCTAACCTCAGATAACTCATCTTTTATTGTTCGAATGTCATCCACGAGCGTAGGCAAATCAAGCAACTGCCGTCTCATGTCACGGATCTCTTTCAAGACGGTCTCGAGGGTCACCTGTTCAGATGTCTGCACTGCCGGTGATAGGGTTATGCACGTGGCACATTTCCATTGGTTTCTTCTGTTTACGCCAAGTTTCCTCCAACCAGCCTCAGTAATTCCTGCACATCCGAAGTCAAGATGTTTTTTGCAGACCCCACATTGCACTCCATCATTAAACTGACTATTGCAGATCGCACACGACTTCATTTTAGTAGTTTGCACCAATCGATTTTACTAATTTTAAGTAAAGGAATTTCTTCTTTAAGTGACTTAATTTGTGAAAAAAAAAATGTTGACGATATATGACAAGAGGATAGGGAACGTGTAACTCGACCGAGAGTTCGCACGATACTGATATGCTTTATTAAACGTGAAATTGCACTTATAGGTTCTTCAATATGCTTCAAACCATTTTTAACTGAAAGGTTTAAAACATGCGCGAAACATCTGAAATGTTTTACATCTTCGTAATCATTATTAAAAAGCATTAATAACTGCATGAATTTAATGTTGGAAGCTTCATTATCTGTTGTGATTGATATAATCTTTCCTTCTAAGTTATAATTATCTAATATTTGGATTATTTTTATTTTTATTTATTTATTTATTTATTTCCATCACTTACAACTATTATTACAGGCTTTATTCCTAATGCAATAGTGTAGTAACATTATTTAGGTATACTTATTCTAGATAAATTGTGATAATAATAACAGAGCACAAATAAACATTAAACATGATAATCAATCAATACAAGTAAAGATGCAATATGCTGCTCTAGTGAATTCATTCAGTGTGCAGTTAAAGATATCAATCTGTTGTGATATTGCATTGAGCGCTCGCAGAGCACGCGTGAGGGGCGCACGCTGCAAGAGGTTGGTGCGCGCGCGTGGCACCGCCAGCAGCGCGGGTCTGCGCCTCCGCGCCGCGTATCGATCCGGGACACACAGCTCAACCAACTCTAAAACCTTCGGGTTATGTATTTTACCACGCAATACTTTAAATAAGTAAGTGGCGACAGCTACATCCCTCCTTGCTTCAATTTTAAAATAGCCGACCATACCCAATACGAACAGCGTGGGATACAAAATCGGATAACCCGGGTAAATACCATACATTCTTAAATACATAAATCTAACAAATTTGTTTTGTATACGCTCAAGCATTAGTTTGTACTTGTCCTCATACGGTGACCAAACAACGGCATTACACTCCAAATGACTTTTTACAAGTGCTTCGTACAGTGCCCTCAGAGCGCAAAGGTTACTAAATTGATTAGCCAAGCGTAAAACCATGCCTAAATTTCGGTAAGCTTTTTTACAAACGTTCACAATATGGGCCTTAAAATTCACATCAGCAGAGAAGTGCACACCTAAATCCCTGACCTGAGAAACACGTTGCAGTGGCTTTCCGTCCATGTAATATTGATGATGACTCGGGTGTCGCGATCTACTGAATGATAATACTGAACATTTGGCTACGTTAAATTTTAATTTATTTTCTAAACCCCATTCTTCAATTCTAGTTATATCCTGTTGTAGAATGTTATGATCCTCTCTCTGTTTTATTCGGTGAACTAATTTCAGGTCATCAGCAAATAATAATGGCGCAGAATTCATAGCTACGTTGGGCAAATCATTTATGGTTATAATGAAGAGCAAAGGGCCTAAATTACTGCCTTGACTCACTCCTGATCTAGTATAGTAAGGTTCCGAAAGGCTTCCACTGCAGTCAACGTACTGACGCCGGTCTTTTAAATAATTTGAGAAGAATGACAATGTGTGCGGTGTGCAGCCTATACAAGCCAACTTCGTCAGTAGGATATCATTATCCACGGTATCAAAGGCCTTCCAAAAATCAAAGTAGGCCACATCCACCTGATCGCCGGCATCCACTGCAGGTACAATACGTGTCATAAGATCTAACAAGTTGCCCGTTGTCCCCCGACCAGGACGAAAGCCGTGCTGCACGTCAGATAGCAATGCACTTACCTGTGAATACAGGCTGCTATGAATGGCTGACTCAAACACTTTAGCTGGGGTACACAACACTGCTACAGGTCTATAGTCACTGGGTTCAGGCCCTCCACTGCCCTTGGGCACAGGTACCACACGAGTGATTTTCCAGCGATCGGGATACGTTGCAGTTTGAATAAAAATGTTATACAAATGCATCAACGGATCCTCCAAAATTGTACGGCAGTCCTTAAAAATAAAAACTGGAATACCATCCGGTCCAGCGCATCGCTTAGATGGCAAGCGAGCGAGTGCGCGCCGCACGTCGACGGCGTGCAGCGGCGCGAGGTGCGCCCGCGCCGCCGGCCACTCGCCCGCTGCACGGCTCGCACTCGCCGCCGACACACTCAGTACGGGCGGCTTAGGGTCATATACAGACTGAAAATAGCGAGCGAACTCAATAGCAGATTCATACTCAGATAGTACTCGTCCGTCTTTAATTAATTGCCGATTATTTGCATTCCCTTTCCTGGATCTAATATAACTCCAAAACGCTTGCGGTTCTTTCGCCAAATGTTGTTGAATGCGGTCGCGGTATGTGTCATGCGCCCGTGCGGTATCAGTTTTGACTCTAGTCCTATATCTTGCAAACTCCAGATAATCACTAGGTAGTTTGCTGGATTTGTATATTTTATGTAATTTATATTTAATTTTTATGTTATTAATTAGTTCAGCCGTGTACCATACCGGATATATATATCTATTGTTTATTAATTTATTATTTTTAAGAGGCACACATTTATCAAAAACGGCATAAAGTTTGTCATAAAATAAATTTAAAACTAGGTCCTTGTCCTGTAAACAGTACATCTCGCTCCAATCTATTTTAAGCAATGAATCGTACATTAGAATAAAGTCAGCTTTATTAAAATTCCATGTACGTTTACGAGTACGCGGACTATCGGGTTGCAAACGAGGATGTGAGGGCGGCGCGCTCGGAGCCCCCAGCGCGACGCTGACGGCGAGCGGCGGGTGATACGCGTCCACGGGCTGCATGCCCTCGTCCGCCGCGCTCACAGACACGCGCCCGCTCGCGCTCAGGACCAAGTCCAACTGTCGATTGTGGCAGTTAGGTACCGCGTTACACTGAATGAATTCACAAAAGCTCATAAAATATTCATAATAATTAGTAATACTATTACTGCACGAGTACAAATTGAAATCTCCTAATATAACCAATTTATTTTTATATTTCACACATATCTTTTCTAGGATACTAAACAATAACATGTATTCATTATCTTCAGTCTGCGGTGGAATATACACAGTGCAACAAGTAAATAAAAACCGGCTTTTTACATATACAGCAGCACAGATTAGTTCAAATTGTTTATGATCAATATTTATATCACCTGGCACGGGCACTCGCCGCAGCTCGTACTTCGGTGTGGCCACTAAGAATGCGCCTCCTTGTTTGCGCCCGTCAGCTCGGTCGCAGCGAAGTATTTGGTACCCTGGGAGCACAAATTCTGCATTCGGAATTGCTTCATGTAGCCCGGATTCAGTGATAGAAAATAAATCTGATGCTGATGATTCCAATAAAGATAAAAATTGTGTAGTCTTCGTCCTCAGTCCTCTCACGTTTTGGTATAAAATACTGAAATGACTACTGTGTTGCTGTTGCGGTTGCTTTCGCTGAGTGGCGAAACCAAATCCACTCGCTGTATTCTACATTATTTTTCTTAATATATCAGAACTTTTGTGGGGATATGGCATTATATCAAAATCAAGTGTTAATGATATCAATTTCGAATCCATCATAAAGTGAGCAGTTACCACCATATATGGTTTCATTGTCACAGAAGTCCAAAAGTCGAGGGTCAAAGATATTTTATTAGGTATAGTATTCAGGTGCGCCTTCAGCTGTTCTTGTTTTTCGTTAAATAAATCTGTAATATTTGTTACTAATCTTGGCCGATTAATCAACGAATATGCAGGATTTAATTGGCTAACCAATGTTTTAAAATGTTCTTCTTCAACAATGTTGAAAGAGTGACTTCCATGTACTATAAAATTTACAATCAACTTGTCATAATATGATTTTTTTTTCTTTTGAACCGAGTTGTTGGCCGATGTATTCGAGGTGCTCGGCGTATGAGAATTGATAGTATGTCGTTTTAACATAGTATGTGATGTTTTTAAGGAAAATTGTTTCTTACATATTTTACACTCGAAATGCGATTCTGTTTTGTAGTAACAGTCTGCCTTTAAAGATTTACGCTTCACTGTTGTTGAAACGGTAATGTTATTGTCAGCCATAATTCTGGTACCTACTGTTCGCACTTAACTTCGCACAGCACACGGATAATTTAAAATGATATTCGTTATGTAAATAAGTCTAATCCTTCAATAGGAAAACCACAGAATAAATAAGTAAGGAATTATCACTTCTCAAGACTATATGTACAGCGTATCATTATTGGCGTTTCGTATCTCGAATTCTCGAAACTTTGTAGGGTAGGACGTAAAAAAGTAAAAAATAAACTACCCCCATTTTTTATTATCATCATCAGTAATATACATGAGTGATGAGGAAAAGTAAACTCAGGGAAAGTAAAAGTAAATAATAATGTGTTCTTTATTATATTTATATGGCAAAATTTTTTCGTTGTTGTACAATGAAATCACTTACATTAAGTTTTTTGATACGGCTACACTACCCGAGCGTCCTGAGGATGCATTTGTAAAACTGGTATGTATCAACATAATTTAGTTTTCTTTAATACCACACGACATTAACATGGTAAATGTAAAATTAATAATTGGCAAATTTGTATCAAATAGGTATGATTTTGTTACAGGTTGAGCAGGTGACGACATTTAAAAAATAAATGTTGGAATTAAAATTGCCTCGACTAATTGTACTCGAATTAGTTTGGCATTTGCTACCGATTCGCAACGTAGATGTGGATAGCTACAACAATGTCATGATTCAAGACGGTACGACGTGCAATTACTGTGGAGAAGTCATATCCACCAACTTCAGTTATGAATTGTTCCTTCCAGATTTGTATTGCCAGAGATGTATGGAACCCTTATTTTATTTTGTTTAACTAGCGGCCCGTGCCGGCTTCGCACAGGTGGCCATTTATTTTAAACATAAGAATTCTGTTCGAAGATACATGACAGATAGTACTAAAAACTTAAGATAGTAAAAGTAAATCTGATAAATAGACACTTGATAGTTAATTGCCACATCTCGTCGCCTCTCGTCTCCTCCCGTCGCCTCTCGTCTCCTCACGTCGCCTGCCGTCGCAAACAAAAAAAAGAACTCAAAAGCACGAGTCATTTTGATTGGACTACAGTCCTAATTCACGACTTCTAAGACTTAAAACTTAAACTGAACTGAACTTAAAAGACTCAAATAACTGAAAAAAAAGAAGAGACTTAAAATTAATCTAACGACTCAAGAACTTTTAAGACTGAAAGAACTGAAAAGACTCAAAAGAACTCAAGACTCAAGACTCAGAAGACTAAATTAGTCGCGAGTTCTGCATAAAGGACTCATAGCTGCAAAATTAGGACTAAAAGACTCAGTTCTTTTACAACACTACCCACATACCGTTCGCACCATAACAATCGCATAAAGGTGTACAAATATCAATATCATGTTTAATGGTTATTGTTTTGGTCATCGTTAAGTTTAGCTTAATTGAGTAATTACCAGACGACACCCAGTAACAGTAGCCATGTAACCATGCCAGAGGTGGTCCCATGCTTGGTTCCCCCACCTTAGCAAGTAAGCCTTTATAAACTATGTTGTCTTCCCAATTCTCATTCTCATTGTACTGCTCACACTGAGCACATCAACTTGTAAACTTCAAAATAAAGTTTTTAAAAAGTTGTTTTGACGCCGTTTATATTTGACTGGCGCAGTCGGGGCGGATTTCGCATATAAAGTAAATCGCGTTCGATATACACAAAAATCGGTACGGGCGTCGTGTTTACCAGCGGATCCGAAAAGAACTTACAAATTTCGTCAACTACGGCAAGCAGGCAGCAACAATCCGAGAATCGGCATGGCAACGGGCAGCTTAATGTGAGTAGACCTTTTTCGCACTGTTCCGTTCCCGTGTCTATCCTTAGCGTTTAATTGGACTAAACATCGCTAGTTAACGCATTTTTCGTGTTATTAGACAAAAATAGCTAAAACACGTATAGTTAGGTTTAGATTTAGAACGGTATTACTGGACAAACATAGCCGGAATATACGTTATTTAGTTAGTTTCGCGTAATATTGGACAAACATTGCCATATTTACGTTATTTATTTGCCTTATTTGTGAATTTACAATTTGTAAGAATGAATCAAATACAATTAATTCCTAAGGAAATTCAGAGCATCATCCCACGCTTCGATGGCGATGAAAAGCTTTTGAATTTATTTATATCTAAATGTGAATATGTCATAAGATCTTTTAGAGGAGACAATAACCCAGCCCAACAAATTTACGTATTCCACTGCATTACGAGTAAATTAGTAGGTAAAGCCGCTGTATTAGTTAGCGAGAGAAACAATGTTAACACTTGGGAAGGCTTAAAAGAGCTTTTCGTACAGCATTTTGGCGATTCCAGATCGGAAGCGTGCATTGCTATTGAGTTAGAAAGTATTAGAATAAAACACGGCGAATCATATATTGATTTTTGCCACCGTATCCAGAATACCAGAAGTTCGCTTATGTCAAAAGTGAATTTATTAACTGATGAAGGTATCAAAGCCGCAAAAATGATAATTTATAATAACACAGCATTGAACGTTTTTCTTTACAATTTACCTGAAGAAATGATTAGGTTTGTTAGGTTAAATAAATGCATGACTCTCGAGTCGGCACTCAGTGTTGTTATGGAGGAAGTAAACTTCTTAACACAATATAATTCGAGAAATAAAATAAAATTAAATACAGGGAATAGTAGTAGTAATCAAACAAATAATTCTAAGTCTAACCCTGTCACGCCAAATCAGTTTAAATTTGGCATACCTCAGAATCAACCATTTAAAAATAATTTCCATAATAATCCACAGAGGTATAACCCACCTCAGAATCCAGTGCCTAGATTTAATAATAATCAACAAGGCTTTGCATTGCCTAAACCTCAGTTTAGAATGGGAAATAATCAACCTCAACAATTCCCTAAAACTTTAAACAATTACAAGCAGTCAGGTTTCTTTAAAACCAATCCGAATCAGCAATTTCGTTTCGGTATTCCTAACCAAATGCCACCTAAACAGAATACAGACGTTTCAATGAGAACGGCTCGTAACAATATGTTGTCGGACCCGTATGATACGCAGTTCGTCAATAATATGTATTCTTCAGATAGTTTTAACGATAATTTTAGTAGTGAAAACGATTCACCTTATTACCCAAATAAGCAGTATTATGTAAATGAATCTACTGTTAGTCAAGACTTTCCCTCTACCTCTTATGATAACAATGTAAATTTTCCTATAGTAGCCTCGCAAACACATCGAACGAAGTAATTCAAATTAATTACTCAGATGCGCTGAGACTACCGCATATTGAAATACCGGAGATAGGATCTATTTTTATGATAGACACCGGTAGTACGCGTTCATTCATTAGCCCAGAAAAGGTAGAACAGTTTTATTCTTATTTTAAGCAGTTAGAGCCCTTCGAGGTTATAAGTACGCATGGGCGTAGTATACATAACGAAGTTGTATGCATCCCATTGCCTGACATATTCCAAACGGATCTATGTCATAAGTTTTACGTATATAAAGTAGCACCACAGTATGATGGTTTAATAGGTTCTGATTTATTGAAACAATTAGGAGCTAACGTTGATATGCAAACTCAAATATTGAAAACCCGTTTTACAAATATACCAATATTCTATAATCCGTTTTATGAAATTAAAATACCTCCTAGATCGGAAACTCGCGTTAGAGTACCAACCGTGTTAGAAAACGGCGAAGGTGTACTTCATTTTACCGAGTTTAGCCCAGGCCTTCGTATGCCAGATGCTTTAGTTAGATGTATCGACTCCTTTGCGGAAACGGTTATACAGAATATAACTGACAAAGAAGCGATTATTTCATTTAATAAGCCTTTAGATGTTTTCTCATAATATGAAAGTGAACCTTGTCACGTAAACACGACAAGTTGCGATAATAATTATAATTCGGACGAGTTATTACGACAAAATCTGTCTAAATTAAGATTAGGTCATTTAAATCCAGAAGAAAAAGCATGTATTTCTAAGCTCTGTTTCGAATATAGAGATATATTTTATTGTGATCAATTAGCACTATCTTTCTCTAATTCAGTAAAGCATAAGATTAGGACAACCAATGAGGATCCTATTTATATTCGCCCTTATCGGCATTCCCCTAGTGAAAATCATGAAATTCAGAAACAAGTAGAAACTTTATTAAAAAACGATGTTATTAGGGAATCCCACTCCCCGTGGAGGGCCCCGGTCCATTTAGTGCCGAAAAAGATAGATGCCTCAGGCGAACAAAAGTATCGCATGGTAATCGACTATAGGCGCTTAAACGAAGTCACCATAGACGATAAATACCCTTTACCCAATATTACTGATCTTTTCGATAGATTAGGTAAAGCAAGCTATTTTACAAAAATTGACTTAGCATCCGGGTACCATCAAATTGAAATAGAAAAAGAGGATCAACCAAAAACAGCGTTTACTACACAGTCAGATCTCTATGAATTTAGGCGTATGCCATTTGGTTTAAAGACAGCACCCGCTACATTCCAACGTGCAATGGATAATGTACTCAGAGGCCTTCAAGGCATACACTGTCTAGTATATTTAGATGATATTATCTGTTATTCTTCTAGTCTTTCAGAGCATATAGATAAGTTAAGGAAAATATTCGATAGACTTAGGAAAACAAACCTTAAAGTTACATTAGATAAATATGAGTTTTTAGGGAAAGAGGTCTTATATCTAGGACACTCTATATCTAAAGATGGTTTACAGCCGAACAATGATAAAATTAAGGCTTTATTAAACTATCCCTTACCTAAAACGCCCACGGAAATTAAGAGCTTTTTAGGATTAATAGGATATTATCGTAAATTTATTAAAGATTTCTCAAAAATAACTCAGCCATTAACTAGTTGTTTAAAAAAAGGTAAAAAGATGGTAATGTCGAAAGAATATATAAAAGCTTTTGAAAAATGTAAGGAGCTATTAAGTAACGCCCCTTTACTTCAGTTTCCTGATTTTTCCAAACCTTTTCTACTGACCACAGACGCTTCAAACTTTGCGCTTGGTGCAGTACTATCACAGGGTCCTGTAGGTAGTGATAGGCCTATAGCATATGCAAGTAGGACATTAAATGATGCTGAAATTAAATATAGTACAATAGAAAAGGAGTTATTAGCCGTTGTATGGGCCTGTAAACATTTCAGACCTTACTTATACGGTAGTAAGTTTACCATAGTCACCGATCATAGACCACTTGCGTGGTTACATTCACTAAAAGAACCCGGTAGTAGATTGACTAGATGGCGTTTAAGATTAGCAGAGTATGATTATGAAATCAAACATAAACCAGGCAAACAGAATTGCAACGCGGACGCACTCTCCCGTATAAAACTCAATATTTTAAACGACGAAAATGAGTCGATGGTAGTTAATATAGATAAGAAATCCCCAAGCCTTATTGTAATTTCATCAGATGAGGATACTCAAAGTATACCCTCTGTGAACCCAGATAGACCGCATTCTCCATATTCAATAATGTCGTTAGATAGTAGGACAGCTACGGCTTCGGAAAAGCCTGAATCTACAATAGCCACCGTACATTCGGAGGAAAATACGGACTCATCAGAGATACCAATACTCCATGAGGCGATTGATACGAAACCAAACCAAATTCTTGTATTTACATGGCATAAGAATGAGATTAGTGTTAAAAATCTTTCTAGAGACCGACAAAAGGTTTTAGAAGTACACATGCCAACAGACAATCTAGATTTAATTAAGCAGTTTTTAAAGGAGTATATACGTCCTAAGGTTAAATACTACTTATACTTCGAGGATAAACGTCACCGAGAACAATTCTGTAACGTAACAACAAACCTCTTTAAAAAAGATTCTATCCAGTTATACGAGTGTACTGAAAGAGTTGTATATGTGGAAGATGAAAACGAGCAAAGGGAAATCGTTTTAAAGTACCATGTAGGAAGAACTTGCCACCGCGGCATTAAGGAAACTATTGCGCACCTTAAAAGAACTTATTAACTCTAATAATTTGAGTCAAACCGTAGCTAGTATTATAAACTCATGCGATTTATGCAAACAAATGAAGTATGATAGGAATCCATTGAAACCAGAGTTACAACTAACTCAAACGCAATCTAAGCCGTTTGAAGAACTTTTCATAGATATATTCTCAATTGAAGGAACTTATTTTCTCACTATAATTGATGCATTTAGTAAACTCGGACAAGCGTTCTGTTATACGGGAAACTTGTATAGTCTTTAAAAAAAAAACACTTTTATTACTTTGGCTGAAGGCTGTTTATTTGATATAGAAAATTACAAGAAAACTTTTATTAAAGAACAAGTGGCCTTAACCGAGGTTGAGGATCGAATGCTTTTAACTGGGCACACTAAACTATGAATCCGCTACTTATCGCCAATGTGCTGACGGTGCATTGTGTCAGGGTTGTCCCATACATTGACGGGATATAACAACCCCCACGTTAAGAGGAAACTTACGGGAAATAATAATAATAATAATAATAATATTCTACCACATACACACAACACCATCTAGCCCAAACTAAGCAGAGCTTGTACTATGGATACTAGACAATGGATAAACATACATATATACTTTTTTTTTTTTGTAAATACATACATATTATACATAGAAACACCCAGACCAAGACAAACATCCATATTCATGCACACAAATGTTTGACTTGTGCGGGAATCGAACCCGCGACCTCAGGCGTGGCAGTCGGTTACACTAACCACTACGCCATCGTAAAATGTAAGTTTCTGGGAAACTATTCAACGCGAAGGCGAGGCTGTTGGGTTACAACAGCTTGAAGCTCTGTTTCAGGATTAGGATTTTCTTTACAATTGATCTTTAGGGTTCTAGAACACTTGCTCTTTTTACAACTATATATAATTAGTAAAAATAAACAAAATAGTATTGACAAAATACTTAAAATGGGAAAGCTAACATGGTTATTGATATTATTATCATTGCTTAATGCTACATTCTGTAAATCATTAATTATTTGATCTGATACAATTTTAAGATCCTTAAGGTTATCTAATTTTACATTATTTATACTAGAGTTTGGAAGGTTTAGCTCTTTAAAACGACTTAAGTCACAACAGTTATCGCTTATAATATTGAATTTTGGGGAAATAATTGGTACATCAATATGAGGGAAATTTTCTCTTACGAATCTAATATTCTTATGAAAAGCTATGCAATTGGGTGGTAATTTAAGGTATCCTGTACTGGATATCACGGTTTCATACAGTTCGTCATTTTCACATTCGATAGAGAGTTTAGTTTGTTCAGATTGTACAAATACCCATTTGTTATTTGTCATTTTGTGCCAGATGTCAATGTTACCACGGAGGAATCTATACTGGCAATTTACAGGTAAAGATAGCTTTAGTGATGATTTAAATTTCACAAGATGGGTTACCGGCTATTGTATAGATATCGTTTGATTCACAAAGGTAAATTTTGTTTGGGATAGAATTACAAGAAATTAGGTTCTTCAGAAATGAGAAAGATGATTTGTCTTTACTTAATGCTAGGTACTCCTCTGTGGGTAAGATCATGCTAAAAGAATTGGGCACTGTAGTATTAAGAGAGATAGGTAAGGGTACCACCTTATATAAATTATATTCTAATACATTAACTAAGGGTATTTTGATTACAAATATTAGCTTACCATCTAAGTAGTAACAGATTAGTTCTGCGATATTCATTAAGTTATGAATGTTACTTAATTCTAGGTTAACTGGGAAAGATCTATATCTAGGTAATAATTTCAAGTTGTTCACAATATCCTTATAAAGTTGTCTAGGCGTGACAACGGAAGGATGTATGGTTTTACTTTTTACAAATAAAATCGCATTTAGGATATCTTCAATCTTAAAAGAAATAGTAAGTAAATTAGACTCTAAAACATTTAGAGTTGTGCTTAATCTTGTCTTAAAACTTTCGGTTATTACAATATTAGATATATTATTGAATGCTAAGGTTACTCGATCAATGACGTCATTCAATTTTGCTTGGTTGACATGAAGCTCATTTAGTGTGTTATTTATATTAGATATAGCCGATTGGGATACAATAATATTTTTCTTAATGGATTCTGTGAGTATTTCATCATTTTTGAACAATTTATTAATAGCGTTATTGTAAGATTCAGCATCTCCTTCGTCTAAGGTGCCGAATATATGTTTAAAAACAGTGCCAACACCAGAAAACCAGGCTGATCTTTTGGAAACATCGTTGGATACTATATGGGAAAAGGAATCAAAGTTACGAAGGACATCTGCGTAAAGTGAGTCCAAGGGTTGTATCATGTTTCGACAATACGTCTCATCTATTTCCTCATTTTCTCGGCATTGGAATCTAATTATATTAAATGTTTGATGAATGTTTTCAATAAATTCTTTGAAAGGCGAGACTTCTACAGGAATTACTATATGAAATTGATCGTTTATCATTTTTAAGGTGCCGACCGGATCGAAGAACAAACCGGGTCCCTGGGTGATGCGCTCTACATATTGGTTGTCGCTAGTTGCCAGAATATGAACGGTGCCCACTCTGTAATTAATTTGAAATGGGTTAATCTAGGTTAGGAGTCATATTTAGTTATTGTCATGAGCGGGTTTCACTTCATCAATATGGTGTTTTACGTGTCGTCTATTAATTAATAGGGATAAAGTGTTATTTCCATGTAGTTTTACAATCTTATATGGTCCTTTCCACAAAGGTGAGAGGGCCTTACGTAATCGCAGGTGATTCTTTAAATATACGTAGTCACCGACTTTGTACTGAACCGGACGACTGTGTCTATCATAATAGGTTTTCGATCTTTCTTTAGAAGTACGGATGTTTTCTTGTGCCTTTTCACGTGAGACTTTCAGACGGTGTTGTAGCATTTTGATATATTCAGGATATGTTACATTAGGGTTAGCATCGAAAATGGAATCAGGGATATCGGGCTTATGGCCAAAAACAAGTTCGTATGGGGTAAATCTAGTCGTTGTGTGGACACTACTATTATAGCTTAGCATGGCGGTATAAACAAACTTATGCCAGTTGGTTTGATTTTCATGCACAAATGATTTTAAATATTCTTTTAATGTAGAATGGCTTCTTTCGAGAGCACCCTGTGTTTGTGGGTGGTAGGGTGAAGACCAAATTTGCTTGATCTTTAAGAATTCGCAGGTGCGTTTAAACAGATCGGCGGTAAAGTTAGTACCCTGGTCGGTAAGTATCATTTTGGGTATACCGAATAATGATATGAAATGAACTAAGCATTCGCAGGATTCTTCTGCGGTGGCATTCGAGATGGGATAGGCTATTGAGAATTTTGTCAAGTCGTCTTGAAGGGTAAGTATAAATTTCAGTTTTGCAAGTCCTGCTTCAGGTAGGGGTCCGACAATGTGGAGGCTAATTCTATCAAATGGGCGTGTAGAAGTGGTTGTAATCTGCATGGGAGATTTGTTGATTTTGCGTAGGGCTTTATTAGATTGGCACAATTTGCAGTTTTTTACATAGTCTTCTATTTCTGATCGCATATTTTTCCAATAATAACGTTCTTTTATCCTATCATACATTCTATTGGAGCCTAGATGACCAGCTATTGGAATATCATGATTTTCTTTAAGTAATCTCTTTATTTCAGAAGGTACTGGGTAAATAATCGTATTATGGTGTATATGAACCGTGATGTTTGTATTGTTAAATAGATACATAAGCATTCCATATATTTTAACGAAGGAATTTTGTTCGAATGGGTTTTTGAAATCTGTTATGGCAAATGCATTGATATCACCGGATAGGATAATTTCGTCCCTAACAGCCTTTAATGCCTTGAAGATGTCAAGGTAAGTACAGTTATCAAAATAGTAGACCTTTGTAAACAATAAATAATAAGTTTTCTCTTTAATGGTTAATTTTTTGAAACTGTGGAGTTCTCGTTCTCCATTTATTATACTACTTGGGTCGTCAGAGTTACCAATAATTTCTTGGACATATGGGTTTGATTCATCAAGATCAATAGATACAGGGATGAGTATGGTCTTATTATTACTCTTTAAAAGATTTTCGTTATGCTCTTGTACTTGTGTATTATAGGTTTCATTTTTATTATTAAAAGATCTTAAGAAGTCTGAGTATTCATTATTAGGAATTGTAGTATCTTCCGATACTGAAGCAGGGGAGTCAGTTGGAGTAGGATGACTTAAGAGGTCAAAGTCTATGTTCGGTGGTGGGTTTGATGGACTTGGATCTAGAGCACCTAAGTCAATAAGATCGTCGAGGACATCCTGAGGGATTTCTGGTTCTGGGCTAGTGGTTGTGTTGTCATTCATACCAGAGGTGGACGGTTCTTCTTCAGTGACAGGGTTAACGGGATAACGTGATAATGCATCTGCATTGTTATTGATTTTTCCCTTTTTGTATTCAATTTCGTAATCAAACTCCTCCAGTTTGAGTCTCCATCTAACTAGTTTTGAGCCGGGGTCTTTACAATTGAACAACCATTTGAGTGGGCGATGGTCTGTTACGATTTTGAAGAGACGACCATATAAATATGGTCTAAAGGTTTGGGTACCAAAGAGAATAGCCAGACACTCCTTCTCTGTCACGCTGTAATTGCATTCGGCTTTGTTTAATGTTCTCGAGGCATAGGCTATAGGGCGATCTTTTCCTATTTCACCTTGGGATAAAATGGCGGAGATAGCGAAATTAGATGCATCACAAGTTAAGACAAAGGGCTTGGTAAAGTCAGGATAGGCTAAAACAGGGGCAGAGACTAAGGCATGTTTTAGACTTTCAAAGGCTAACTGCTGTTCGTTATGCCAGTTGAATGGGACATTTTTCTTGAGAAGGTTGGTAAGGGGTTTTGCTATTTTAGATAAGTCTGGGATGAATCTGCGATAATAGGAAACTAACCCTAGAAACGATTTGATATCTTTGGGGCATTTTGGTAAAGGGAAGTCAGCGACAGCTTTAGTCTTTTCTGGATTGGGTTTTACACCCTTATCTGTAATCGTGTGACCAAGATAAGATACCTCCTTGCGGAGGAACTCGCACTTGTCTGGTTGAAGTTTTAGGTTAAAAGTACGTAGTCTATCGAATACGTTAGCGAGGTGTCTAATGTGAAGGTCAAGGTCAAATGAATGAATTACGATATCATCCAAATAAACAAAGCATTGTATACCTTGGAGACCGGACAGCACAGAGTTCATTAGTCTTTGAAAGGTTGCGGGCGCATTCTTCAAACCGAAAGGCATTCTCGTAAACTCAAAGTGTCCTTGTGGAATCGAAAATGCTGTTTTAGGGGCATCGTCTTCTGACATCCTTATTTGATGGAATCCAGAAGCCAGATCTAGTGTGCTGAAGTATCTACATTTACCCAGTTGATCAAGGATTTCAGTAATGTTTGGTATTGGATAGGAATCGCCTATTGTGATATCGTTTAACTTCCGATAATCTATAACTACACGCCATTTGCGTTGGCCTGAGGCATCTGTCTTTTTAGGAACTAACCATATCGGGGAAGACCAGGGGGATGTTGAGGGTCGAATGATACCTTCATGAAGCATTTTATTTATCTGGGATTCTACTTCCTTTTTGTGGGCATCTGGGAATCTGTATGATTTAGTGCTAATAGGGACAGAAGAAGAGGTTGGTATTTTGTGTTGCAGGGCATCAGTAAACGTTAAACGATTGTTGGGCAGATGGAAGATATCATAATAGGAGGAACAGAGGTCGTATAAGGCATTAGATTCTTCGGTATTCAAATGAGACACTCGTAATAAGTCAAGCACCTCTTTGGTGCGGTTAAGGGCGTTGTCTTGGTTTGATTCAGAGTAGGGTACATGAAAAATGTTATACGAATAATTCTTGTCTAATGGTAGAAGATTTATTTTAAAATCTGAGTTTATTTGTATCGGGGATTCTGAGATATTAACGACAGAAATGTTAATTCTTGAGTTTGGTTTAACCTTAACTATACAATTGGCTATTAGAAGGGACTCAATTTGATTTTGGTCAAGTACAATACCTTCTTTTAGTTCGGGGTTTGACACTAAGCATTCTATTACAGTTTCAGTACGAGGCAAGATAATATAATTTGGTTCCGAGAAATTCAAGGTAAGTATTACTTTATTAACAATAAATGCACTTGCTGTATAGTCGATTTTACAGTTATTTCTTGAAAAGAAGTCATTGCCTATTATTCCATCATACGGAAAGTCTATATTTGGAACCATGTGAAAATGATGACTAAGAGCATCGAAGTTTATTAATATATGACCTAGTGTGCGCATTATGTTTTTTGTATTACCTAAACCATGGAAAGTTACGTAATTATTTTCAATTTTAGGCATTTGTTCGATGATATTTATTTTGATAAGGCTAATAGACGCACCGCTATCGATAAGAAGTTTCAAGGGTTTCGATGATACAGAAGTTTGAACTTCTACAAAAGGTAAGGACTTCTTTTTTGGATTTGTTGTGATATTGTATGTACTGATTTCTGTATTTTGTTTTTTAGATGCTGTGTTGGATACTCGACAAGGTTCTAGAATTGGGAGGTCAGTGTTTACGAAAGAGTCGGGGATTGGTTTAGTTACATCACTCTGAGTTTGAGGCTGGTTACCCTGTCCGTTAGTGACTAATTGAGAAACAGTGAATGGGCCACTATGAGTTTGGGGCTGGTTACCCTGTCCGTTAGTGACTAATTGAGAAACAGTGAATGGGCCACTATGAGTTTGGGGCTGGTTACCCTCTCCGTTAGTGGATGATTTAGGAACAGTGGATGATTTAGGAACAGTGGATGATTTAGGAACAGTGATTGAATAAGGGACGCTTATTTGGGGCTGGTTACCCTTGTGGTCCATAGAACTAGAAAGGGTGCCGTTATCATATTTTAATCGTACTAGCTGTGAATTGGGTCTCACGAGACACCGACGTGAGCCCACTATTCGTTTAAATCATCTTCAGGGGTTTGCTCATCGGTTAGGTCGACATTATGTATAGGTTGATTGGTTTTTTGGTAACTCGCGGATGGACGATTGTTTCGGTCGGCTTGTTGATTGTTTTTATTGCCGAAATACCGATTATTGTATTCACGCTTCCGACAGGCGTCAATAGTGTGACCAACGGCTTTGCAGTAGCGACATATTGGTGGACCTGACGTAGGTAAAGGTCCTTGATAACTTGGCTTATTCGCGGCGGTCATTGCGCCTTGTGTAAAGTTTTTGTATTGCTGCGGTTGTCGTTGGGGTACGCGATTATAGTTAAAAGGTGTGGCATTTCTTTTAAACGAGGCTTGTAATAACTTTTCTTCGGAAACGGCGAAATTGATCGCGTCATTGAGCGTTTCGGGATCACGGCATCTGACCACAGTAGACAGGCGCACGTTTAATCCGCTAATAAAAGTATATAATGCTAGGTCTTGCATAGCAGCGACACGGTCAGCCAGTTCCCCTTTCTTTTTCGTTGGTATTGAAACATTAATTTCGGTAAGTAACTTTGAGAGACACGATTCTACACGGAGTGCGAACTGGTTGACTGTTTCGTTATTAGATTGACGACAATCTTGAAGATCAGAGAGCAGTGCAGCATAATGCTTTCTTTCGCCGAATTGTGACTTTAGGAAGTCCTCTAGTTGTTGCCATGTCTCAAATTCTTTTATTGAACACGCGCTTTCGGCTCGCCCTTCGAGTTGACTAATAATATATGTCAATAATGTGGATTGTTGAGCCGGCGACGCAAGGTTAATAGCGTTTCTACAGTTATTTAAATAGGCATTTAGTTTTTCTCTATTACCGTCGAATTTATTTATGAACTTAATCAAAACATTTAAATCAATCTCCTTAGAGGTCGTAGTGGAATCCTCTTTGGGCATATTGAACGCTTCAGTCACGGGAACTCAGTTAGTCAAAACAAAGATAAGGCTCGAGGACCGGATTAGCGATAAGGAAAGAATGTTGCACGGCTCTCGCGACTAAATAATATGTGTAGTTACTGATCTATGAGAAATATAATTAAACACTTTGTTCGTTGTACGTTTTCGTATTACGCGATCACAGGCAATTTAATTATTCACTGGCACTAATCACTTGCACAATTATCTTCGGTATGAAGTAAATATGAATGTCAAAGACTTACAGGAACACGGCGATTACAGGAACAGCATGTGTCATCATGGCTGGTGGAATACCTTGCTTCCACGGTGAGTATGTTTAAAGGATACGGTGACGACAGCAACAGGATACGGCAACAGGATTCGGCAGTGAGAAACAGCGACCAGCAATATCGGCTCGGCACGGCAGTAGAACTCTTCACATGGATATAAATCACGACACGGCGAAAAGAAACAACGAGAGGATACGGCGACGAAATGATAGAGTTCTGTGTGGCGACGATATGCGTTTAGAAAGTCTGTATTGTTCACTATTGCACGAATTTATTGTTCGTTTTACACGATAGAGGCAAACCAGGATTTTAAAAATCCCTTTGAGCTGCCACCAATGTTATACGGGAAACTTGTATAGTCTTTAAAAAAAAAACACTTTTATTACTTTGGCTGAAGGCCGTTTATTTGATATAGAAAATTACAAGAAAACTTTTATTAAAGAACAAGTGGCCTTAACCGAGGTTGAGGATCGAATGCTTTTAACTGGGCACACTAAACTATGAATCCGCTACTTATCGCCAATGTGCTGACGGTGCATTGTGTCAGGGTTGTCCCATACATTGACGGGATATAACAGTTCGAAGTGTCAAGCAGATCGACACCTGAAGTAATCCGAGCATTAATTAAGTATTTTTCACTATACGGTGTACCAAGCAAAATTAGTTCTGACCCAGGTTCAGAATTCAATAATAGTTTATTAAAAGAAATGCTTAGTTTTTATAAAATTGATCTACATATAAGTACTCCTCACAACCCTAACTCTATGGGTTTAGTAGAGCGTTTTCATTCTACCATATTGGAAATATATAGATTAGCTAAGTGTGAGAGAAAGATCACAGACGCAGCATCTGTGATGACGTACGCAGTCATGTCTTACAATCAGTCGATTCATAGCACAACGGGCCTTACACCCTTCGAAGTGGTATTCGGCCATACAGATTCGTCAAATGTCTTCGATGTCGAATATAACAAACAATATACACAACAGTTAGTTAGAGAGCATGTTAAGCGCACTAAATACTTATATAATTATTTATCTGAAAGAATGTTAGCATCTAAAGAGAAAATTAAGGAAAAGCGCGGTGGAGAAAAGCTTTTTAAGATTAAGCCGGGCGACAATGTTTTTATTAAAGGCGTCAACATTAGGCGTAGTAAGGACAAGCCACGCTATCAAAAGGCTGTAGTAGCTAGTAACCCCAATAGAAACACAGTTTTTTTTTTTTTTACAATAAACTCACATAAATTCCTTTATTTTGTGTATTATGAGTACCAAGTATCTTACAAACAGATCTGCAATATGTTTTACAAAATTAAAAACAAATATTGATTAAAATCACTGTTTAAATTTTTTAAATTTATATAATATATAATAATAATATAATAATAATTTTATTTATGCAAAAAAGTATGTTACATAGCACTTATAATTATTACAACAAAGTTATTAGTCATTATAAGAGGAACCCTGCCTCCCAAACTAGGTTATACCTGTATCTTGAGAGACAGTACAGTTACAGTCCAGAAACAAAATCGTGTGTCAAAGGTCCCACTTAAAGACATTAAGCGTCCTTCACAGGTTCGTCCTGGTGGTAGTGACACTAACGACCCTAAGCCGGGCCCTTCAAATTCAAAAACTTGAAGAGAAGAAGAAGGTATTCTCCCAGTGAAAGAAGGTCAAGCTAGTATTAGTTTTTATAATTGGAACATAGTTAAAACATTAGACCTAGAGTTAGTAAGTAAATCCTTAGAGTATAACATAGGAAAATATAAGGAAATGATTAGTTACATACACGATAGGTTAAAAAACATATATATCTTAGATGGTAATTTAATAGATGCTGACTTACAGACTCAGTATATTATGAACACTACAATTAATAGGTACTATCAGTTGATTCCGAATATTAGGATTAAAAGAGGGCTAGTTAACCCTGTTGGTTCAATGATAAAAGCAATAACTGGTAATTTGGATAACGAAGATGCGATAAAATACGATAAAACAATCAATAGTATACAATCAAAGCAAAATGCACTCTTAAACAAAATTAAAAATTACACTAATTACTCAAGACATAACTTTATTATGTTAGAAAAATCTATGTTTGAAATAGGAACTTTTATGAATCAAACCCAATTCCAAAGGAGTAAAAATTTAGCTTTGAATACTTTTAACCTACTTAATCATAATTTTCAAATAATATTAACACAACTAGATGAAGTGGAAACCGCAGTAGCTTTCAGTAGGGTAAACGTCTTACACCAGTCGATATTAGACACAAATGAAATATTTTCTCTTTTTAAAGAAATCGAGAAAACTGATAGGTTAACTTTTTCTGTAACATTAGATAATCTTATTAACTTAGAACATTCTCTAGATATTAAGGCCTATGTAAAAGGCAAACAAATATCTTTTATATTATCAGTACCGATAGTCCAATTAGATGTTTACAACTACTATAGACTACATCCCTTCCCGATGTACAACCCTAAGCTTAATAGAACATTCCTTTTGACCCCTAAATATTCCTACATCCTTGCGAAAGGGTCGAAAGTACTACCACTGTCACAGCCCTGCAAAGAAATAGACTAATGAAAGTACCTTTGTCACGAGATCAGCGTGTCATCCGATCAGGAAGACAAATGCATAGCAGATCTACTGAGGTACTCTACTAGAATCACGTCATGCCTTCCACTACCTGTCGAAACCTCCGATGTCAAGATAAAGCCTATACAGTCAGACTCATGGATTGTATACACCGGCACACACATATTTTTAACAGAATATTGTGAAAATGATATCACCCAACAAAATATCATGGGAACGTATATCGTCACTCCTAACGATACATGTATAGAGGTAGCGTTAAATTTACAGTAAGTAGGATGGCGTGATGGTCAGTAAAAGTAGAGTTAGTAACAAGGGCGGTAGACGATAGGCTGAATTTGATCATCATAATTATGATCGAGACAGGAACCGCTCTGTAGCGTAGGTAATGTGTGCGCGGGGAGAAGCCCATGGTATGAGCACAGATTAAGGTAATATTGTGTTCCTGTATCGTAATGCTCCGAAAATGCCGAAGGCGCCTTGAGAGGCTCAACGCTTTTCATATTTTCATTGTACTTTTTTATTATGTCAGGTTATTTGATTTGTACATACTTCTTCACTTGTTGAGAAAAGAGTTTTCCCTTATGCAGTGGTTCTACTGTGTCCACATTTGAAGCAACTATAACAACACTATTGTCGTTCCACTTGTAAACAAAAATATTTCCCGCATTACTTGACTTGAATTAGAAAGTAGCCTCTCTGTTTTTTTGAAATCTGAGTTTGAGATTAGTGTACGATTATCGCGGAAGGTACCAGTGCCTATTAGTCCTCGATTGCCTAACTCATGAAACAGTGGTACTGAAGAGAAAAAAAATAAATGAAAATGTAGATCGGGTTGCCGTAACTGCAATACATCTGCGAAACGTATAATCACACTCCATCCCAGATCAAATTGTTTATATGCTGGTGGTATAGGTCCAGCGTGGCCCTGGTATGGATCAAACCACAACATGTAACCGAGCCTCGTAGCCCCGACCCATAGTTTGTACCCCTCATCTTATGGGCTTACCGCGTATAAACTGCTTGCAACTATGGCCACCATAATACGGTATCATTGCCTCGTAGATGCTATAATTTTCTTCCAAAGGTGCCATAGCTATATAATTCCTATTCAACAGATCGAACAGTAGACGCAATTTTGAAAACTTATCATCACTTGCAACTACGCGTTATAAATGAGAGAAAATTGAGTATCGGCTGATTTTTTCCAGTACATGGACCTTTGAGGCACCACGACATAGCCACTATATAAAAGAATACCCAAGAAGCACTTCTTTTCATTGACGGTAACAGTGCTTGGTTTATTCTTTTGGCTGGCGTATAAGTTTGTATAATACACAAGCAGTTGAATGATATTATCATCAAACATTGAATTAAAATAATAAATTGGTGGCTGCATGTTATTGGGAGCCTGATTCTCTTTCCATTCTGGATAACAATTAGGATTATGACGATTACGCCATTTATAATTCTGGTTTCTTGCCACAGTAGGCGCAACTGTACCATCACTTGCCGATGATGTCCTTTGTATGGGAGAACTTGATATATTTTTCAGAGAATCATGAGGGCTATGACTTTGTGTAGGAGATTTTACAGTACAGCTTCTTTTCTGTGACAATTGATGAAGTAAGTATGAGTAAATTCACTTCTCGTTTTTATAATATTCATGCCTACCAATTTCTTATTTTGTATTGGTTTAAGCAGGAACATTTGACCAATCAACAACCACATGTAGGAAATTGTGTTCCCAATGAACCGCAAAATGAAGTAGCATTGGCTATCGAAAATGCAAAAAAGGAAGTAGCCACATCAGACGAACCTGTTACCACAATATATAAAAAGCACAGAACCGTTGCAAGACAAGGGATTAAACATTTTGACAAAGATTTCTTCTTTTGACTGCACAAAGCATGCTTTATATACGATGTGTACATTATACTAGGGGCGTTAAAAAAGTAATGAGAATAGCTATGTTAGAAAATGAATTTATTTAATATTATTTTATTTTTCGACGTAATCACCCTTCAGGTCGATACAAATAGCAAATCGTTCGCCTAGAGCAAAAATTCCCTTTTTAAAAAAAACATCATCTTGAGTACTTAAAAAATCGTTTACGGCGGCCTTCACTTCTTCGTCATCTTCAAATTTTGTGCCTCTCAAGTGTTCTTTCAAACGCGGAAATAGGTAGAAATCACTAGGGGCCAAGTCTGGTGAATATGGCGGATGAACGAGGATCTCAAAGCCAGCATCTTGGATTGCTGCCGTGGCAACTGCAGACTTGTGCGCCGGCGCGTTGTCTTGATGGAACAAAACTTTTTTCGCGAGTTTTCCTCGTCGCTTTTCAAGGTTTTCCTGACGTAATTAGACATTTCCTGTGATAGTGGCTCCATGTTCAAGGTATTCAATCATTATCAACCCCTGGCTGTCCCAAAAAACTGAGCCCATGATCTTGCCGGCAGGTGGTTGAGTCTTGAATTTCTTTGGTGTGGGAGATGACGGTCTTTTCCAGGTCATTGATGGCTGTTTCGTTTCTGGATCATAATGATGAAGCCATGTTTCATCCATTGTTACGAATCGAGCCAAAAAAGTTCAGGATCTCGTTGAAACAGTTCCAATGAGGTCTATGAAATGTTGAGTCGCGTTTGCTTTTGTGCGTCCGTTAGCATTCTTGGGACCCAACGCGCGGATACCTTTTTCATTCCTAAGTGATCTTGCAAAATGCTATGCACAATACTAGTTGAAATCTTCAACTCTTCAGCTATAAAACGGACTGTTACACGACGATCATCCAGAACAATTTTTTCAACTTTTTCGACCATTTCCTGAGTGACTGACGGCGAAGGGCGGCCCGAGCGCGGGTCATCTTTAACCGATGTTCTACCACGTTTAAACTCTGCACACCACCGAGCCACTGTGGAATATGGAGGAGCAGACTCCGCCAATGTCTCACGTAAATCTTTAAAAATTTGTTCCGTAGTAAAATTTTTCAAGCAAAAGTATTTTATCACCGCACGGATTTCAATTTTATCCATTTTTAGCGAGAGCTATCGACACGTCACAAACAAATAATTAGTACAACTGACACAAACAAGATAGAAAGCTAATTATTTGAGGGTATTATGACAAAGACCTAATCTTTCCGTGACAATAATATTTTTTTTCAAGTACCCCCATTGCCACGTCATCCTCATTACTTTTTGAACGCCCTAATATAATACATTGTGTGAACAATTATTTTCAAGTTCGATAAACAGTATATAAAAAAGTTAAGGAAGTTGAAATCCCAACTCAATACAAACGCTTCTTGATTGCAGACTATTACGATCCAGACGATGCGATGATATTAGGATTCAGATTTTTGGAAAAATGCATATTGGAAATATAGAATAATTTTTGTTGATGGGACTTTTCAATCCTTTTTAGAGTGTTGGTTCCATTGGATAGTGCCTCATGCCGTATATCATTTTATCAATTGGTGCATATACATGGTGATGTTGGGAGTACTACCACATAAACAAAAGTGATACTATTGTTGTATGCGCTATTACCAAACAAGACCGAGGGCGTGTATAAAACATTATTTGACCTAATAACGACCACCGCAGCTCAACCCAAAAATTGTTCATGCCGATTTCAAGTTAGCCATCACGAATTATTAAACATTATTTTCCAGAATTAAAAATATTTCTGTGTTTTTGTCACTAGTCCAAATCATCAGTATCAGTAACCAAGGTCTTTGTCGAAAATCTAAACAGTTACATTTAAAAAACAAATCTTTTTGGCGATTGGTGAGTTTATGTTGCGCTCTTGCTCTATTACCACAAAACTTGATAAACGAAGGATAGGAATACATTTATGACGAATACAAACAACAATGTCAATCGCTTCATTAGATACTTAAAAAATATATATTTAAAAACAAAATGTTATCCTTTATTTGCATAAGGACAGTTTCTCAAAAAGACAAAGTACATGTTCGCAGAAAAAGCAAACATTCTAAAAAATATATTACAAGCACTATAAGCGATATTTTATTTTCTAAACAGTCAGTTAAGATGTGTTCAATTTGACTACCAATTAAAATATCACGGATCCTTCTTTTTTTGCCAGCACAATAGCAGGTACGGTGGACTATCTTTATATCGGCCACGTCTGCTTCTTTTTTCAAAAGCGTGATAAAATGAAATAAATGTGTTCTTTTAGGCATTTTGGAATTGATCCTTTTGTGTCACCCTTCAACGGCATTCCGTGGTATGGAACTTTTCACGATAACAACTAAAGATCTCTCTTATTATAAGAGTGATCCATTGTTTATTAAAAAAGTTTATAAATGATGTGCTCTCCTCAGTGTTAGGAGCTAATTTACATAATTACAGATATGCCTATGGAATAAGCACTGGTGGAAGTAAGACCAACAGGGAGAACAGCTTTGTGTATTTACGGCCTTCTGCTTAACCCTAGAATCATAAACATATGTAGGAGTAACACTATTAATAAACATTCGTCTCACAGACGAACATATTCAGGTATGATTATTTATGATTTTGTTAATGAAAGAAAACAAATAAATAATTGTATTGTTTAACTCCTTTATTAAGTTATTTAAAACTTACGTGATAAAACAAAAATATATTTATTCTGAACATTCCAGACACATCATGCCACGGTGGTCCATACACATGAACTTTTTACAATGGCTACATTGGAACCTCGTCATTCGACGCTTTTTGTAATCACAGAAGCTACAAATCTTTTTTTGGGTACCACTTGGACCAGGCGTATCGCTGGTAGGCGTTTCATTCAAAACTTCGGCTATCTTCCTTTTTAGGCATCGCCTCAAAGTTGGCATTTCGCGACGCTTACGTAACCACGGTTCGGTCATTTTCTCTGAAACATCTTTCATGAAACATCGTCTGCTTGCTGGTTTTTACCTTGTTTTACAATATTGTGTACATAAACAACATACGAATTTATGATTGCCATATTGAGCATGCCATAGAAGTAGCACAGTGGCCATCTCTGCGTCTTTCGGCTACAAGTCATACTGCTACACATTTGATCAAATGTATCCACGGCGCCTTTAGTCGAATTGTAGAACTCAATGATGTCTGGTTTACCAGAAGGTGCAACAGTACCATTGCCATGAGTGGTAGAAAGCAAGAGAACGTTCTTGTTATTTTTAGGTTTATAAGATACCATAGTGCTATCTTTATCATAACAGAACATAGACGAACCTATTGGCCTTTCTTTGATATCAAGCATTGCAGGTGGTATTTCACGTTTGTTTGCTCGAAGGGTTCCGACTATTGTAAGTTTATATGGTTCTTTTAGTAACTGATGAGCCAATGGGATAGACGTGAACCAATTGTCCATGGTTACATTACGATTACTACCCCACAAAGTTTCAGATAAAGTCTTGACATAGTAAGATCCGAGTGAATCACCATTTGTTTCAATTTTTCCAACATACGGCATTGCATTTATCATATATTTAGTTTTAGCATCGCATAGCATCAGGATTTTTAGGCCATATTTATTAGGTTTTGACGGAATGTACATTCTAAAGGGACAACGCCCTCTAAAACCTAAGTTGACTGACGATTGTTTATGGTTCGTTCATTCATTGGGTTGAATCAAAACTATTTGAAGTCTTAAGATTATTATTTTATGCACAAAATTGACCGAAACATAAAGGTTATCCCATTGGTGCATATCTGCACCAAAGCACCAAGAGCCCTGGAGCAGATCCGCTCATAAGCATACCTAAGGGTAAAATCTTGAAAATTCTTTCGTAAGTTGATTGGCTTTTGTTGGGTAACAAGATAAATAGCAATAGCACAAAATCAACAGTTTCTGATTCATGTGTAATGTCAGCATGCAAAGAAAATAGTTGATAGAAAGGAGTTGGACAACATCTAAACGTTCCGTCAATGTACACAATATTAACTATTTTTAGTGTTGCTTTTGCTAGTTGACTACCAAAAATAACGATTTCTTCATCACATCAAATAAAAAAAAACATTTACTAAAGAATCTGGCAACTATAAACCTGTGGACGACAAAATTTACTTTTCTTTACTTTTAAAAATTTATAGCGAGCCCGATACAAGGTATCTCTTTTGGAACTGAACAAAGGCAATTCTTCTGGGGATAACATTTCGTCTTGGTTTAGTGGATGATCAGAATTCTTGTCCGGTTTATCATTGCTATGTTTATAATAATATTTCTCAAATATTTTCGGGATAGGTTCCATATTTTGACAAGCGTTAGCACGTGACATTGTGAAATCATTTATGTTACGTTCAAAATCGGAAAAGTATAGATGATTCGCTTCTTTTAAAATTTCATTATTCTTTGATAATGTTTTATTGAAGCATCGCCAATTGGTTGTACCAGACATATTTGTTTTTACAAAATTGTATCTATGGCCAGCATGCAGAAGCACCATGCCTTGATTTGGTAATCGTTCATAAATTTATTTTTTGTGTCTAAATCAAAGCCGTCCTCGCTGAGTAGTTATTAATCTAGGTACTTTAACACAAATTTTAACTTCATTGAACATTTTTAGTTATCCAGTTATGGCCGATTGCTGTCAGTTGAAATAAATATGATATCTATAAATACCAAAATAGGTATTGTACAAATATTAAAACGATTTCCAATATATTTAGTTATTAAACTAAATCTGAAAATTGATTCTTGAATATATAAAGTTATCACGTCAACTTCATATAAAAAAATTATGCATCTTCAGTTATCATTACAGTGCGACAGGATTACGATTTTATACACTATGGTTTATTTACGATGATAGATAATCTGTACCGCGTAACGTAGAGAAATAGAAATGGCGCGAAAAATGACAGGCTATTTGACATTACGTCGTATGACACGGCACAGTCGAGCCGAATTGCATAAAGTTTACTGAGAAGTTTAAATTTCTAGGTATATTATTCGTGGGTGCAATGGAACACGAGGATAATGTAAGTATCTTTTTACTAATTAGGTATTATTAGTATTTACGTTTCAAAAAGAGGTTGGTTATATTTTATTCATTTTTTTAAGACTAGTAATCATCTGTTTTACTTTATTTATTTCAGAATCATGTGATTGAAAATATTAAATATTATGTAGGAAACGCAAGTTGCTAGAACTATGCGACAAAATCATGATACCGGAATTCTCTTTCATGGAAGTAAATGTAAATAAAAAAGGTAAGATACAATATATACAATTTTTTTTCGTTATTTCGGCAGTATATATTTGCGATGCTGAGGAATTAGGTACCTGCTAACAAAACTACTATTACTGAAAATACTTAGTGCTTACTTTATCTCAGTTGTAGGTACTTTAGGTATGTAGGGAATCGTTCTAAAGCATTACCGCGAGACATGATTGCATGTTTCACCAAAGATTCTCGATGACGAATGTTTTAATAGTGTGTGAGTAGGTGGTGTATACTTTATGCTTAAAATATTACATAGGCATGTCACCGTTAGTTTATGACTAGTCTAGTGAGATTATAAACTTTCGATGGATTGCAAACGGACAGTTATAATCTAGCGCTTATATTTTAAGCGTGCGATAATTCACATTCCGGCTTGCCACTTGCTGCGATCCTGACGCGCGATTTTCGCTTTCTTTGCCCACTGGAGTTCTTTTGACGGCCCACTGGAATTCTCATCACTTCTCTTACTCTCTCTTCGCTGGACTTCTCTTGTTCAAGCAAGCATTTTGAATTTGTATAATTTTAAATAATAGCGACGTTAACACCAAACAAACACATTTACATTTTCCTACAAAGTGCTTTGTACATGCTCAATGGTTATACCTATATTATTTCGCTTTCGATGAATGCAACTCTGATACTTTGAGTCCTAAAGAGCAGCCTTCGATTTCTCCACCACCATTTTCGTCATTCACACCTTTAAAGCATACATCTAATCAACACCAATTGCAATGTGAGTTGTATAATATTTGGTTATTAATTATTTATATATTTTATTTACTAGATGGTAATAGCTACTGACAATTTTTTTCCGTTTTGTTGTTTTAGATGTACCTCATATAGTTTTAGCACCTTTGGCCTCGCCTTCGTCAATGAATAGTGCAATTAATAATGTTGATCCAGCTTCATCACCTATTCGAGCAATGTCACCTGAAACTCAAAATTATTGCATGTATTAACTAAAGTGGCGTCAGAATGTGAAAATTCAGACAAAGACATAATTGAAGACAGTGATTTCGATGACAGCGTCAAAGACCCTGACAATATAGAACAGAACATAACACAACGCATAGTGGATGAATCAGAAACTGACTGCGACTCGATTAACGAACTGAAACTTGACACACCTCACAACACAACTTCTCAAACAATTTATACAACTGAAACTGATACTGTATCTGAGTTTACAACACCTACGCCACCTGAAATAAATACAAAAAATAATATGACGCCGCAAAACAACACATTATTATTAGACAAACAAATAGACAACGAAACACCACCTTTCCAGAAAATAAACGATCAAAACTTGGCTATGAATGTAGATTTTCCAACGAGTAGCAAAAATGAAGCGCAAACTATTATTTTTACAGAAACCGATGAAGAAGTTACATACATACATACAGAAGATATTAATATAATTAAAAAAAACAAGGGCAGTTCAAGAAAGGATGAAAACAATGCAAAATTTTAAGAAATACTGGTAACAGCTATTTTACAAAAAAGGGTAAGATAGTTGCTGAAAGAAAACAATGTTTTGAAGATTATTGGCAATTAGGACAAAGAGACAGAAGAGTAGCATTTATATCTAAATCAGTTACGATACTATTCAAAAAATCTCAAACGACTGGCTGTAAAGAAAAAAGAAGGGATTGCTACTATTTGTATATACTCTGTATTTCTAATGAGGAGAGACCGATTTGCAAATAATGTTTTGTAGAATACTTGGTGAGACCAAAGGGTTTGTTAATGTGGTGGTTGAAAAAGAAAAATCTGATTCGGGCATCATAAAAAGTGATTACAGAGGTTGTAATCCGCCTAAAAATTAAAAATTCTTGGCAGAAATGATGTCTGTCCGAAACCTAGTTTATAAGACCCTGTTATATGGTTTATACCCAAATGAAGAGGCACAAACAAGTTTAGTAATGCTTCTCTGGCTGCTTCAATTAATCATGTTATTGAGGACTTACTTAGGCATAACAAAGAGCCAATACGTTCATGAGAGTCTCCAGTCCGAGCTTTAATTAAGTATATTCCCAAGGCAGTTTTTGGGTTTTGCATGTTAAAGCTGGGCTTATTTGATGGAAAACACTGTTAAAATTATCTTTTCCAACACCTGTCGAGTATTTTAAAAAAGCCTCGTCAATACTGTCAACATTATTAAAAGCGAATTGCATTTTATCTACTTCCTGGACACTAAGCATAAGCATTGATTCAATTTCAAATTGATCTCCGTGGCTTTGGGTAGCCACGGATATCAATTTGAAATTGAATCAACGTATACGTGCCGTTAAAAGTGGCTCGTGAAAGATACGGATTTCGACATGGCGTCATGCACGAGATCTCAACAACGTGCTGGTGACGTTGAAAGATTCGGCACCGGTACGCTTCTCTGTACATATACGATCGTTCGATACTGTTACTTTTGTGGACACTACGGTAATTGCGACTATTATTAATTACGATAACGCCACCAGAGTTTGTGATTCGTCGGACGATTGGGGCCGTTTCGAAACCAGTGTGGTGAATAAAATATCCATGTCGTGCCGAAACTGTTCGCTACTCCGTTTCGCCGATGTTCGTTTGTTCCGTAAAGTCGTTCAGTCACACCTAACGTTCGCGGTGCGCAACGGTCGTGGCATGATAAAAAACACTTTCGACACGTTACCCATGCAAGTCGCGTACACCAACGATACCACCATGGCGCTAGAGGAGTTTGCCCGCTGGCTGGTGGCGAGCGGTGTACCGTGGCCGAGGAAAGAACTCGACGATTACGTGTTGATCAAACGAACCGCCGAGCTGTTTATGGAGAAAAGCAAAAGTGCTTGCACGTGTATCCAACAATTTTTTTTATTGTCTTTTGTTGAATTTAGTGATATAATGAATTCTCATCCTTACATATAATTCAATTAAAAATCGTGATGGAAAGCAATCACATGGTTGTGAGAATTCAATTGTACTTAAGATGTCACACAACCGTTTGCCAATATTTTCACCGACGAACGAAATAAAACATTCTTTGAAAGCCTTTTCTAATTTGTGACAATATTCTTGAAAATCATCTGGATCCCCTTGCAGACCACCAAATACATCGACAGTTTTATTATAGGCGCTTTCTCTTAGGTACAAATTCGACAACGTCGGTTCAGTTGTGTACGATGAGGCGCATTTTATCATTGCCAAGCAACTGTGTTTCTGTACACACCGTCTGAGTACATATCCACATACGTATAAAAACGCGTTTTGCTCTGGCAATTCATGGCAAGGTAAAATTTTGAAGCTTTCATTATTGCTTTTTGCGGCAGTTTTATTATTCTCATCCAGATACACTGTATTATTCTTTACAAAACTATAATATTTCAACAGTATGCTGTCAAAATCTTCCGAACAGTTTCTGCCGTCAGATAATTGCATTAACTGGCAAAAATAACTTTTCCGAAAAGCTCTTGTAAATTGGAGGCTCATGTGGGCTCATGACAATTGCCACCAGCTTGACGAATTACTCCAAAATAGTTCTCTAAACCATCAATGTTTAATCGTCTTATGAGTAAATATACGTACCCATTATTCTGCATATCAATAAGCAATTGACGAATCGAATTCATAGTTATAATCAATGTATTTCTAAATTTAATCGTTTTGGTTACGTCCTTGCCGGTTTCTTTGTTTTTAATTTTGTTAAATTGTTGAATATATGATGAACTTGGTCCAACAATTTTATCACCTTGAAACGGTTTACCGTATGGTTTGCCAGAGTGAAGGTTGCTTGAATTTAACAAGACAAATAAATTATTCACTGTTTTAATAAATTCAACGGTTCCATTAGCTGGCGTTATTAGTCCCGAAGCAGCATATGTCTCTAATGCAGCAACTACTGAATTGCTAAACACCTGAGTCGCGAATCTGACTTTTAGCCTTTGTGTTGGGAATGTTATTGGGAAATATATGAGCATCTGTTAGTTTTGGTACAGACCTCATGCCTTTTTTTACATCTAAATTATACAACATTTGTATGTCATCCCAAGATACTGTCTGTCTGTTGTATTCGAAATTGTTTTTTAACAAATTATTTCGTATACATTTTACTATATGTGGTACATCAAAGATGTACTAGATTTTCTTTCCATCGATGTTAAAATACGACTGTTCTGCCGATATACCCTTGGACATTTCAAATTGTAAAAAATCTGTTCCTTGATCTGAAACTAAGGTCCTAATTTGGAATCCCATCGTGAAAAGGTTTTTTATAATATTTATAATCCAATCAGCTAGTTGTCCATCAATCTGACTTGATGAAATAAAAGCGAACCCAATAGGCTGTTTCGACTTGGATGTTATACCTCGAAGCAAGACTGTGAAGGCGAATCCAGCAGCGTGGGGCCTTTGCTGCCCGTCTACTTCATGCAGTCCAACAATTCTGTCCTGCTAGAAGTCGTAAGCGAGAGAATATTTCAAGCTTATTTCATCCATACACATAACACATTCTTTTTGTGATGGTGACATAAGTTTTGCTGTAGCCGCTAGCGCGTTAATCATGTGTTCATTAATACAGGGTGTACACCGGGAAGGTATACTACTTTGTTTGTTTATAATTTTTGATTAAATGAAAGAGAATGGATCTTATATTGATAAATGTTTTATTTAATGTCGGCAATTATGTATGGAATACAACATCAGATAAATGTCCGCCTCAGTTAGCCTCACAAATGCGAGCCCTTTTGAGCACATTTTTCATTACATTCTCACACATTTCACGCGGTATTTCATTAATTTCATCACGAATATTTTGTTTGAGTTGCTCAAGCGTTTCTGGTTTGTTTGCATAAACCTTGCTTTTCAGATATCCCCACAAAAAGAAGTCCGGAGCAGTCAAATCAGGCAACCGTGGAGGCCAATCAACATCACCATTTCTTGAAATATATCTTATCATATTATGGGCCAGTCAGTGCAGACCGGCGACACTTCGACCCAGTGGGATCTTCGTGTCGAGACTCTCCCAATAACGACTGCCATAGATTTTCATGGCAGCCGGGACCGACGGCTTAACGTGCTCTCCGGCACGGAGCAGACGATAATTGTCAATCAATACGCACATAATTTCGAAAAGTCATATAACTTCCGAAAGTCAGAGGTGCGCGACGTGGGTTCGAACTCGAGACCCTCTGCATTGAAGTATGTTAGTTTCTTGAAATAACTTGCTGTGGAAAGAGGTCTCGCAGTAATTCCATTGTAATCCTGGCTGTATGCGATGTGTCACCGTCTTGTAGATACCACATGTTAATCAAGCCCAAAGCATGCAGTTGTGGCGTTAAAAAGTTTTCAATCATATCACGATATCGCTCCCCATTCACAGTTACCGTTACGCCGTTTTCATCTTCAAAGAAGTAAGGTCCAATGATTCCTCCTAACCAAATTGCACACCAGGCTGTCACTTTTAATGGATGCAAAGGTGACTGATGAATATTTTGAGGGTTTTCCATTGCCCAGAACCGACTATTCTGTTTATTCACATATCCATTCAAATGAAAATGTGCCTCGTCACTCATTATGATTTTTTCATGAAAATCGGGGTTGTCATGGGCGAGCTGTAACATCCTATTGGCATATGTACGGCGGCGTAAATGGTCTTGTGGAAGAAGCTCTTATGTCAACTGAATCTTATATGGAAACAAATGCAAATCCTTAATTGTGGCCAAAGTTGTTCTTTGAAGACCAAGCTCCTGAGCACGGCGTCGAATTGAGGTTGATGGATCGTTTTGAACACTTTCTTGAGCAGCAGTAATGTTTTAAATAATCGACAATAAACTTACATGGAAACCACATATTGATGCACTTTGCAAAAAAGTCAGTAGGTCTGTTTACGCACTACATGAGCTGGCTCAAATAACAAATGTAAGTTCTGTTGTTACTGCATACATACCATGGTCTGGTCGTTTCGATACTAAGGTACGGTATAATTTTCTGGGGAAATTCAACAAATAAAGATATTATCTTCAAGATGTATTAGAGCTATGTTAGCCTTAAAACGACGGATAGCTGTCGTCCATATTTTATTGAACATAAACTTTTAACTCTACCCTGCTTATATATATTAGAAGTAGCTGTATTTGTCAAATGTAATCCAACTCTGTTTATGTTAGCGTCAGATTTTTACAACAGACGTCGAAGAGATGTGTATCGACCTTGTATACCTAAAACTAAAACTGCTCTGATGCATAAGAGCATATTTCATATGGCATCTCTTATTTACAACAAACTGCCTAAAACAATCAAAGAATCTGAGTCTAATTTGTTCAAGAACAAATTAAATGAATATTTAATAAATAAATGCTAATTATACGGTTACTGATTATCTTAATGACAAATTATACAATGATATTTAAACAAATTTAATTTATTATTATTACACAATTTTAATTTAATTTACCATTTATTATTTTGCTTTAGTTTTAATAGCTGGACACCTATTAATTTTATTCATCCATTAATTGCTATTTTTATTCTACAATTGACTATATTTTAACTGTATGACATTTTATTTAATTTATCTGAATTTTTATATAAAATGACTTATTTTTCGACTTGACATAATTAATTTATTATACTTTTATCAATGTTTGCATGCCACTACTCTGGTCCAAATACCTTTAATGCCATTATTTGTAACACCATTTGTCACAGTATTTCGGCAAATAAATATGATTTTGATTTTGATTTCGAGTTCTTTTGGTGTCATTGCTTTTTTCTTTTTCATATTTTTATTCTAATTAAGTTTCTTTTTTTTGAGCCTCATATTCTTCTGGCCGTTCATTTTTAAGCTTCTCTCTGTATTTTCGGGTTCTCTCAGCTCCACTTTGAGCTCTTTGTAATTTCTGAAATATTGACTTGAATGTTTTTTATCTCTTGCTAAGCTTCCTCCATTCTAAATTTATTCACATCTGGGATATAAAAATTATTGTCTCAGTAAGTTATCTCCATTCTAAATTTGTAGATAAATTTAAATAGTTGGAGGCCTATTGCCTTCAATAGCTGTTCCTACTCTCTCCTCATATTTAAAAATCTTAACACGGTACCACGTACAGATATTTAAACAATAATTGCTTTGTACATATATGTTGATGCTTGCTAAATATGTAATTGATAAATAAATAAAAATACATATCAAAAGTGTTTTCCAAGCATGTTTATTTTTTCAATACTGTCACAAACATATTGTCAAACTTAAAAAGCAAAACCTCATCTAAATACAAAATTTTATCCAAATCGTTAATTAAATACATAAATACATACACAAGAATTGCTCGTTAACGGTTTAAAACGACATCGAACACACATCACAAAAAGAAACAAAGTCTTCTTCTCTCTTAGCCTTTATTATTCCCAAGTCACTGGGGGTCGGCTTTTCTGGTCTAACCGGATTTGACTGGATATCAGTTTTTACACGGAGCGGCTGCCACCTGACCTACGCAACCCGAAGGCTAATGATACCCTAAGGCTAGACCAGTGTCAGGATATTAGAGGTTACTGACTTGCCCAATAACGACTGCCATAGATGTTCATGGCAGCCGGGACCAACGGCTTAACGTGCTCTCCGAGGCACGAAGCAGGCGATAATTGTCAATCAATACGCACATAACTTCGAAAAGTCATATAACTTTTGAAAGTCAGAGCTCTGCATTGCAGTCTGTTGATCTCCCCACTGAGCTATCGCTGCTCTGAGGTAAGTTATGTTGTTTTTAATCAATGTCGTCTTAAACGGTTATTGTATATAACTACTTTGATTCTTTTCCTAAGACACTTTTTCATGTGTGTAATTCATATAAATATTAATATACTTAATAGGCATTGACGAATTCGGTGCTAGCTTATCCTACCTAGCTTTATCGTCACATTTTCGGTCAGGCTATAGGAGACGATAAATAATGTCACCATACAGACGTCACATTTTTCTACTTAGTTAAACAAAATATTTTATTTTACTTGATTCGTTGAAGACTCGTATGATTAAATAACGTTATAGTATGAAAGAATGCTTTTTTTAATGTATGGAATAAACAAGAAATAGCTAAAATACAAGTAAGGGTCGGTTGCATGACACGTAGTTAAAGTAAGGTTAAAGTTAGTAAACGGTTAAAGTTAAATTTAATCACCGGAAGAAAGTAAACTGGGTTGCACATGTCAGGGTTAGTTAACTTCTAACTTTCGGCTTTGCGTGAACAAATTGCTCAGTAAAAAAACTATTTACCAATAATTATAATTAATTAATTAAAAAATATTAAACAATACCTCGTCGCAGGAAATATTTCGGTAAAAAAGGACGCATAAACAAATATTTAAACTGATAACAATCATAGGCACCGCCATTTTTCTTCTTTTGCGCTCCATTCTGGGTTAATATAAATAAACGTGCATTTTTAATAAGATACTTGTTTTCTTAATAACGTTTACAAACAGAGATTCGGTTCAGTTATTATACGTATTTAGCCGTCAGATCTAAAAAAACAAAGGCTTGTATAATAATTTACACATTATTTATCGATTTGTATAAAAATACGTAAGTCACGTTTATTTTTTTAACTGACAACATTTACAATGTCTTCTGTCAACAATGACAACAAACAAACATTCGCTACTCGCGCGCATCTATCTCCTCCTTGCGTTGTGAATATTGTTCCGGTTCCTTTTTTCAAACGTTTTAATCTGCTATAATGGACTCTGATACCGCTCCTCATGACGACCCGGGCTTGTATTTGGACACCGAAACTGCTTCTAATGTTGACCCTGGCGCTGTTTTGGACCCCGAATCTGCGTCTAACGTTGACCCTGGCGCTGTTTTGGACCGAATCTGCTTTAAACCACGACCTCGGCGTAAGCTTAGATGCTCTTGATCCCTCAAGAGGGAAGGAAGAAGAACAGCTATGTGTCAATTGCGCTACCGATATAAGGCATCGCAGAAGACGCAGGCTAGAGCTACTTGAAGTGCTATCAGTGATTCGACAATGGACTGCCCCTCAAGTGGTAAGTCTATTTTCTAAGCCCTAACATGTTTCCTGCAAATACTATTTCACAAACTACTTCACGATATCTGTTGCTGATGTGAGCGTGGGCAATACCGAGAAATGAAATCATACAACAAATTCCGAATAACTGCGTGTATTGAAGGTAGGTATGTACAGGACAAAACCCAAGTAACGTGTGACATGCGTGGGGCCCATATATTCACTGCCTACCTCGCGGAAATGCAATGCGCTCGCGGCACGCGCCGCCTCCTCGCGTCCCGCTACCCCCGCCCCGCATCTGCCGCGGGCCGCGCACATATCACACACTCTTTACAAATAATATAATCAAACAAAATGAATAACATGAAAATTAATATACAGTTACGTCGCTAACATATCTCCGCCCAGTGTCCTGGTGACACTAATCAGCAACGGGAAGTAGTGCCACTCGGGTGACCGGACGAGTTAATATTCCAGTTTTCATCTTCACGTCAACTGTTCGAACTCGTCCGTCTCTCCCCGGGTAAACACTAGCGACCACTCCCTTCGGCCAGGTGTTTCTACCTGAATTAGGGTCGACCACCACAACTACATCCCCAACCTTTAGGGAGTCTTTATCCAAATACCACTTTTTACGTGGTATTAAGGTAGGCAGCACTTCCTTGACCCATCGCCGCCAAAACATGTCGGCGAGTCTCTGAACGGTTCGCCACATCTTACGCAGATACATGTCGCTGTCGTCGAAGACTCCAGGTACAGGTAAGTTTGATGATGTACTAATCAAAAAATGGTTTGGTGTTAGGGCTTCTGCACATTTGGGGTCCACTGACACGTGCGTAAGCGGCCTACTATTAACTATGTGTTCTATTTCGGTAAGTAAAGTTGTGAGTACTTCTTCCCGCGGTGCTCTTTCCTTTAGCGTTATTTTCAGGGCGGTCTTCACACTTCTAATTAAACGCTCCCAAGCCCCACCTTTATGAGGACTGATAGGTGAGTTAAAATTCCAATTTATACCGTGATTAGTCAGTTCATCTTTCATCTTACTCTGACTTAACTCCAGGAATGATTTTCTTAATTCGACGTCTGCACCGCGCAGGTTGGTACCATTGTCGGAGTACATGTATTGCGGCCAACCACGTCGGGAAGCCATCCTTCTTAAGGCCATTATAAATGAGTCAGCTGTCAGTGATGGTACTGTTTCAATATGTACAGCACGCACAGTCATACACGTAAACAATACTCCATACCGCTGCTCTCTACGACGCCCCACCGTAACTTCAAGCGGGCCAAATAAATCTACGCCGCAGTGAGTGAATGGTCTATTATGATGCGCTAGTCTTCCTTCAGGTAAGTCGGCCATTCTCGGAGCGCACGGTGTAGCCTTTCTTATGCGGCACAGTAAACAACGAGAAGCAACAGTACGCACTGTGGGTCGTAGGTTCAGCAACCAATATTTTTGTCTAAGTTCATTGACTACTGTTTCATTATTCCCGTGTGCACTTTTTATATGTAATTCCTTTGTTATAAGTCTGGCGATGATGTGCCTTCCGTCTAATATAATTGGGTTTTTCATTTCAGGTGATACGTGAGATACAGCTCCAACTCGCCCTCCTACTCGCAGTAGCCCTTCTCCATCTAGGTACGGGGTCAACATACGAAGTCTGCTGTTAATTTGAACAGGCTTTTTATTTTTCAGTAATTCAATTTCCGACGCAAACGTTTCCATTTGACAGAAGCGTAATAATAATATTTCTGCACGTTTCATAATTATCGTGTCAATAGTCTTTGTGTAGTGCTTTTTACATTTCTCAATAAACAATAACATAGTTGCAGTCGATCTTTTTAAACGGAGCCATGATGATGCGCTTTCGGGATTAGCAACAGGTATGGTATTTTCTGTTTCACATACGCAATGCATGACGTCACATATTTCTTCGTTAATCTGTGTTTTTTCTGTTACAGGTGGAGATGTAAACCAATCGCTTCCGTATAAGAACTTCGGGCCGCGGAACCACTCGCACTCCGGGTGTAACTCATATGTATTTATCTTTGTTGCTACGTCTGCTATATTTTTCTCCGTAGGTATATAGTGCCACTCGTGCGTATTACTTAACTCGTCCACTTCACCAAGTCTATTAGCGACGAACACTTTGTAGTTTCGATTTTCGTTCTTAATCCAATGTAGTACGGTCGTTGAGTCGCACCAGAAATATCTTTTTATTGGTTGAAGTCTATGTTCCTTTTGTATGGTATCTGCGAGACGGCATGCAAGTACAGCAGCTTGTAATTCCAACCTAGGAATTGTGACCGGCTTCAGCGGCGCAACTCTGCTCTTGCTGGCTATGAAGGACACGCACACATTGTTATTACTATGCACGCGCCAATATGCTACCGCCGCATACGCCGTCGGCGACGCGTCACAAAATACATGTAATTGTAACGTCTCACTCGTACACGCCGTATTACTCTTGCAATAAAATTCATTTTCGTTCGTATTATCTCTCTCAGTAGGCATACGAAAGTACCATCTTGGTATTCTAATGTCTTTCAATTTTTGTAATTGAACAATCCATTCACGAAATATCTCTAATTGTGTATGTTTTATCTCTTCATCCCATTGCAGGTTTATCTTCCATGAAGTTTGCATTATAATTTTCGCATTAACAGTGAATGGCGCCAGCAAGCCATATATATCAAATATAGACATCACTATGCGTAACAATTCTCGTTTTGTAGTTATCCTTTCGCCCGATAATATTTCTTTGCGTATCTTGTCTAGTGATAAGTTGAAGCCAAAGGTGTCACTATTCGGGTACCACAACAGGCCGAGAGTACGCTCGTACATGTCGTTCACTTCGCTCTTAAAGTTAACAACGGCCGGACTCAAAGTATCGGTAGGCATACCGTGACACACGGACATTTCGTTCGATGTCCAGTTTCTAATTTCAAAACCTCCTTGTTGATGAATGTATGACACTTCTTTCATGGTTTTTATTGCTGTATCAGTATCATCAAAACAATCGATGTAATCATCCATAAAATGATTTTTTAATATGGCTTGAGCTGCCTCCGGCATTGTGTTCGAGTATCGCTGAGCATTTAAGTTTTTTACATGTTGAGCAATAAATGGTGAACAGTTGGCTCCAAATATAAGTGATGCCATAACAAATTTTTCTATTTCTTCATCTGGGCTGTTACGCCATAGGAATCTTACAGCATGTTGGTCTTCTCGACGTATTTTTATGCGAAGAAACATATCTTTTATGTCGCCTGTGAGACCGATCGGCTTCTCTCGAAATCGAAACATAATGCCGAGAAGTGACTCCAATAAGTTCGGTCCTGGCAATAAATAATCGTTCAGTGACTGACCATAAGATTTTGCAGCAGCGTCTTAAACAAGTCTTAATTTCTTCTTATTGGGATTATCAACTCCAAAGTGGGGAAGATACCATATTTTTTTAATATCTTGTGGGTTCTCATTGGGCTCTATGGCACGAGCATAATTGTTTGAAAATAAATGATCTATTCTTTCTTTATATCTTGAATTATAATGTTTATCAGCCAACATTTTTCTTTCGGCGCTTCTTAATCTTCTATAAGCGTTTGGATAAGAATCCACCATCTTAGCACTGTCATCTTTCCAGGGTAAGCCGACCTCCCATCTTCCTTCTATCAATTTAGCAGATTTATTTACCTTGTTTATTGCCGTTAAATCGCTTTTATTTTGTCTGGCTTTATTGTGAACACCGATGCTCTCAAACATAAATGACTTGCGAACAAGTTCGTGAAGTTGTGCGTCGAACTTTAGGTCCGTGTGTATCGCGGTGCAGGAATTATTGGTGGGAATTTGAAGTGTGCAATCGCTCACTGAGTTCGAGCTCGTAGGTATACTATGAAGCGGCGCGTCGCTTCCGGTGCTTGTGTGCGTAGCTGTCGATGTAGTGGCGACAGTGACGCCGATGCAAACTTGAGCGGAAGGACGACCGGCGAGCGCGACGGTGCTTGCTTCTTGTTCAGCCGCCGTTATCATAACACATTCGGATGATATTGGTTGACGTTGGTTGCGGTACGCGCCATGTATGCACCATCCTAATGGGGTCAAGGTGGCACATGGTTCACTTTTCTTATGACCCATTATCACTTTTATTGGCAAAATTATATGACAATTATCCTGTCCGATTAATAATGTCGGTTTCACATCCTTAAGACACGTAAATTTATCACTTATTTGATGTAAATGTTTATAGTTTTTTATATTAATGTCCGATAATTTTTGTAATGGTAGATTTAGTTCACTTATTTTTCTTGCACATAGTTCATACGACTCATTGTTTTGATTAGTAATTTTGCACGTTATCACTTCACTTGTACATGTTAATTTAGAGTCCCATGCTCCACGGATGGACAATGTCTGTTTCTCGCCTCGTAAGCCTACGAACTCGGCAACTTCACTAGATATTAACGATATCGTCGCGCCGTCATCTAACAGCGCGTATGTACTTAAAACACCGCGCGGGCCATACACTTTTACAGGAACTACTTTTAGACACACTGAGACGTTTTCCATATTGTTCGTGTATGTCACAATTTCTGAACAGTCACTAGACACTATATTGTTCTGGTCCGCGGTTTTATCACTTTCCGTTAACAGTTTATTTTCATTGTTTATTATATCTCTGTTTTTTGTTTTCCAATGCAGGTAACGATGATGCGGTAGCGAGCATTCGCCTACGCCGCATGCAGGCGCTGAGCAGGTGTCGCGATTGTGTGACGCCAGTAAACATTTGTGGCATAGTTTGTTAGCGCGCACAAAGCGCCATCGATCCTTGGTCATAGCGCGTTTGAACCGTGCGCATTCGGTTAGTTTATGATTACCGCCACGACAAAATTTGCACTTAGAAGTAGATTCTTGTTTATCACTCAACAATAGCGCATGATGTTTTCTATCTTCATGTTTCCTTTTATATTCAGATTGACTATGAATATAAGTTAATCCGGCGGTAGATATTTTACTGGCTTCGTCGTACAAAAACTCGGCGAGCATTACTAATTTGGATGTTTCATTTTCGTAATAAGTGCTATAATAGTCAGCCCATTTATTGATAAGAGCACTGGGACACTTTGCCAATACTGATGATACTAGTTCCGGACTTCTTAAATAATCGGTTTGATTCACTGCTTGCGCTGCGGCCACAAAGTTTTTAATTTTAATTGCGAAGGACACAATATCTTGATGGTAATTTTGTGGTAAAGGTGACATTTTTCTTAAATGATATGTAATTTTATTGATTATTACTTCGGGCCTACCGAAGCGAAGTTCGAGTGCTTCAATGACTGATTGCGGCGACGTGTTTCCGTTGAGAAGTGACAACACTGTTTCTTTTGCTTCTCCACGAAGGGCTTTGCGTAGCCTCCACATGTTCTCTGCGTCACTATATTTGCAGAATTTAGTTGACTCGTCATACGCCTGTTTAAAACCGAGCCACTCGAGTGCATCACCGTAGAACTGCGGTAAATCCTTTGAGGTAGCGAATCGTGACATCAACTGTTGATTTTGTGAGGTAGCGAGGTGAATGGCACTAACTAAATTCTTCATTTCAACATCACTACTGTGGCCGACTTCTTTTTCAGCTTGATGATTGTGACTATAGTTTTTTTCAGAAATATGACTACGCTCGAGCCACTCTTGCACTTTGTCCACGGTCCTCACGGAGTGACCTTCGCTGGGCTGATGTCTAGAGTTCTGGCGGCTGCTTCGTTGATCATCGAGAGCAGCTAATTCGGCAGCTAGTTTCATGTCTACTAGTTGCTTCTGAGCTTCAGCTTCCTTCTTCGCTATTTTCGCTTTTTCCTTCGCCGCTTCGTATAACAATTGTTTTTTACGGGCTTCTATAGAACTTTTGTTGGAGACCGAGGAAACTCTGGTATGTATACTTTTCTTCGTGCTTCCAATGTCAGTCTGTGGTCTTTTTGCAACATCGCATATTTCACGTTTTCCTGGTAACGCTTCGGACTGCACGTCGTGTGACGGTTCTCCCTTCATTTCGCATGTTCTTTCTTCCAGGCGCTACGTGTGCGAACCGTGTTTTCAAGGCGGTGAGTGCGTGACGGTGGAGGAGTTTTGAACATCGTCGTGGCCGAGAGTCGTCGTCGCGTGGGTAAGTATTTATTTCACGGTAAGTATCAATACGGCTCGAAGGGCCACTTTTGTTGCTGATGTGAGCGTGGGCAATACCGAGAAATGAAATCATACAACAAATTCCGAATAACTGCGTGTATTGAAGGTAGGTATGTACAGGACAAAACCCAAGTAACGTGTGACATGCGTGGGGCCCATATATTCACTGCCTACCTCGCGGAAATGCAATGCGCTCGCGGCACGCGCCGCCTCCTCGCGTCCCGCTACCCCCGCCCCGCATCTGCCGCGGGCCGCGCACATATCACACACTCTTTACAAATAATATAATCAAACAAAATGAATAACATGAAAATTAATATACAGTTACGTCGCTAACAATATCATTAATGTGATATTAAGCTATTCTAGATCAATTTAGCATTTCCTAAGGGTTTAAAGTTTTGTTCGATGGGTTACATTGTGTGTTAAGGTATATGTCTGAACCCTTCATATTAACAGTCCACATTCACTAAAAATCAGATCTGAATCTCCATTAAATCTATTTATCATGTAACTTAGTACTGTGTTAATGATAACTGTACAAAATACATAAAAATAAAAATGTTTGTCTTATTTACAGATAACAGCTCAGCGCTTAGTGTGTCATTCATGCTGGATGGTTACATTTAATTATTCATCGGCTCAAGAAAATGATCAAAGTGGAAATAGTGGTCATTGTCGACAACTTTGTGTCAATTTGTGTCAATTGTCAATGTTCCATACTGCGTGTTAGATCACATGTTCTTAACACTAACAATGAAAGAGAAACATATAAGAAATATTATTAGGGAGTGGATAGCACCACGACAGGTGAGCATAGTGTTCACATTTTTATGTATTATAACTATGTAGTACATATATTTATTTGAAACTAGCTATCTCCATGGTTTCATTAATGTGAATTAAATTAATAAAATAATAGTAAATAAATTAATAATATTCAAAATAATAGTTCTTTTATTTTATCCATAGACCTAATACCCTAATATGTTTGGTCTAGACCCCTATCATCCTCCGATATCCGCCTGCCCTTAAAAAAAACTACTACGACTATTGCGTACAACAAAATGCAGTTGTCAAAAAATAACTAACGTCACTGTCAATTACCAGGCCTTGAACTTGTCATTCCGCTATTTGTTGTGACTGGAAGAAACAAGCGAGATTATAAATTGTTTTAAGGAAATAATCGGAGATTTAAAATACAATAAAAGTGGTAATGAGTAAAAATAAGATTAGTTTTAGTGTTTCTGTTATTTTATGTACAATTTATATCGAAATACCGTAAATAAATTTCTCAAAACTATGTGACAGAAATTTACATCACTATGCAGTAACTTCACTTGTAATGTATGGCAAAAATGTTGTACGGGTAGCGTACAGACAGTTGTTTAGCTAGCGTTGCAACTCGGCGACCTAGTTATAAGTTATTGCTTTCTTTATATTAATTAACGTGCAGTTGACTAATCGATCGCCGCGGATTAGCATCTAAACCAAAAACTGTTCTACTAAAATATAACGTATTAATAAACGTGGATTATTCTAAATCTGTGGTTTTGTGTCAACTCATCCTTAACTAACTTTCACAAATAAATCGACGCTTTAGACCATACAAATGTTTTAGTAAATGTTTATTTTATATTGTTTTTTAGGGAAACTTGAATGAAAGGGATATTGAAGATTATCTAAGTCAGTTGGAAGGCGGTTGGCTCTCAGAAGATGGTCTTGATGACCAAGATTCCGACGATGAATACCGCGATGCTGATGAAATTATAAGAGTGTTGCAGGAGGAAAACGATGATGATGATGATGTGGATGAAACTGCTGATGATGATGATGTGGATGAAACTGCTGATGATGATGATGTGGAAGAAACTGCTGACATTGATCCTCCTCTTGTAGAACCAGAAGACCAGGAACCCTCTCACACATCATCTTCATCCAATTTGCAGTCTTTATCCAGTTTTTCATTTGACAAAAGAAGCTTGATTTGGAAAAAAAGGAATCTGGTGTATGACACAGATAAAATTACTTTCTTGGGGAGTTCTGCTGCTCCAGGTGATATATCAAACCTAGAAACTTCATATCAATGACCACTACCAGAAAAGAAAGATTTCATGAAAAAATCTGTGCCCAAAAGTAGTTTTGAGGAAAGAGTTTCCATGAATATTGGTATAGATTTGAGTTGCGTAGCTTGGAAAGATAATAAGATAGTAACCCTGTTATCTTCTTATGCTGGAGTATTGCCTGTAACTAAAGTCAATAGATATGACAAGGTAAAAAAAGAAAAAATTGATATTACTTGCGCGTTTATTGTCCAAGAATACAATAAACACATGGGAGGAGTAGATCTCATGGATAGCTTTTTGGGCAGAAATCATAACATTAAGGTCTAAAAAGTGGTATTTGCGTATTTTTTTTCCATCTATTTGATCTTGTTAAAATAAACTCTTGGATTGTTTATAAAAAAAATGCTCAAGAAAGGGGTGAACCTAAAAAGAGTCTGCCTACAATGGGCCAATTATGATTTGCTTCTTTTGATAATTCTTTTTATTCTTTGTATAAAATACACCAATTTTTCTATAAGTGGTGGCTTTAGGTTGGGGTAAAATAAAATAAAAAAACATGTTCACATATGTTTACGTATTTAATTATTTTGGAAAATTACAGCTGTAGTGTACATAATAAACACTATTATACCTATTGTTAAAATGAGACATTATAATAAAAATAATAATAATTCTAATTCTCAGTTACTTCCATTGTCCATTGTCAGCCGTATTTATCACTAGTCTATCAGTGTAATTGTCTAAACCGTGTTGAATGCTTCTATATTCATTCTCACATTTGATTGCATGATCGCAAACCTTTTTCCACTCTTCAGCCCCGATCATGTTTACTTTTTCAGTCAATAATGTTTTTACTGTAGTTAAATTCATACCCACATTTCTAGAGGCTACATAGCCTTTCAGTTGAGGCCATATATTTTCAATTGGATTAAAATCCGGATGATATGGTGGCAATCGCAACACAGTGTGCCCATGTTCGGCAAGTACTTTGTGCACGGAAAACTCTGTATACCTCTCCTTGTGCTGACATATAATAGCGTAAATCTGGGTTTTTGTTAATTTTGGATCAACTGGAATTTCGTGTCTGTTTAACCAGTTGATCATTTCCTGTCTTATAAGGCACTCCCTTTATAAGGCACTGTCCATATAATGGACACCACACATTTTGATAAATTTCTTGGCAAGTAATGGGATACACGGATTTAAATAGCAATGCTCCAACTAATGTTTTGATGATGTATCCGAACGCAGAATTAAAAAAAACAATATGTCTACCATGAACGTCAGCTGTTGTTAAATTGTCAAAATTTGGTGTAATTTTGTTGCGTGAAATAAATCTAAAAAAATCTCGAAAATGGCAAGTAGAAAGGTAAGTTTTATTCTATAAATTATTGATAATACTTTATATTTGATGTAAAACGATAAATTGTATCAATTACATTATTTTTATAATATTTACTGACTAAATTTATGGTGTCCATATACGGGACAGTGCCTTGCTGAGTAAGAATTTTTTTCTGTTGTAGATTATACCGTTAGATAAAATTGAAGATTGTTTGGAAGAATTATTTGGTTTGTCGGATGGTGAAGAGTCGGAAGATGGATTTGAGAGTGGCGAAGAAGAAACTGAAGCTGTTTTCATAGAGCCGAGTCACGAAGAATTATTAGATCTGCTAAACGCCCCATCTACGTCTTCAGCCGCTGATTTGGGATCAACCGCGCCGTTTGATGAGTATGTTGTAAATGCCGCTGGAGTACAAATTGAAAGTATATCGGATACCGATGATGATGATGATCAGAACTGGAAAAAAGTGTATTTTCCGCACCTAACGCCTACAGACAGGTTTGATGACAATCCCTTGAAATTGAAAGGTGTTTTACCACCAAGAAGCAGTCCAATTATATACTTCGAGCTATTTTTCTCTGATGAAGTTCTGACTCATATTGTGGAGCAAACTAACTTATATGCTCTCCAAAATAAACAGAAAAATTGGGAAAATACTTTTGTCACGGAAATACGTGCCTTTTTGGGAATGCTGGTACTAATGGGCGTACACCCACTGCCTAACATCGATTTATATTGGTCATCAGACCCGTTCTTCTGTGTCACTGAAATTGCAGATGTAATGACTTCAAAAAGGTTCAAAATGTTACTCAGAAATCTGCATTTGAATGACAATAGTCAAATGCCAAAGAAAGGAGACCCGCAGTTTGACAAGCTATACAAAATTAGGCCACTGATAAAAACCATGAATGAAACATTCCAAAGTGCAGCAAAAAATACATGTTCGCAGAGTATAGACGAATGTATGGTCAAATTCAAAGAAAGAAGTAGCATCAAACAGTACTTACCCAATAAACCTGTGAAAAGAGGGTTCAAAATATGGGCTCGGTGTGACAGCCAAACAGGTTACCTCTTTGAGTTCGAGATATATACGGGAAAGAAGGGTAATGATGCTGAGACTGGCTTAGGAGAAAGTGTGGTAAAGGATCTATGCCAAAAACTGATTGACGAAAAATTTGAAAATGTCCACGTCACTTTTGACAACTTTTTTTCTTCAACGGAGCTTCTGCAAAAATTGTATGAAAATAATATTTATTCGACGAGTACAGTCCGATCTAATCGTACCAATCTACCAAAAAAATTCAAAAGGTCAACCAAGAAAAATCAAGCAAAGCAGCCAGTCTTGAAACTCGCGAAGGGCCAATATAAGTGGCGAGTGAATAGAAATGTTTCGTTTTTTACTTGGATGGACACAAAACTCGTAACAATCCTAAGCACAGCTTACCACCCTAAGAGCAAAGTGACGTGCAAGAGAACACAGAAGGATGGCAGTAAGAAGGAATTTCCTGGCCCTCTAGGTATTCTCGAATACACAAAAAGAATGGGCGGCGTTGACCGTTTCGACCAGAAACGCGGAACTTATCAAGTAGCTAGGAAGAGCAAAAGATGGTGGATGCGGTTATTTTATTTCTTTGTGGATGCTGCCATCACAAATGCATACATTTTATATGCACAGAAAATCCGGTACCCCATTAACAATCTGCAATTTCGCACTACATTGGGAAGGAACTTGATTGGAAACTTCACTAGTAGAAAGAGGAGTTAGTTTCCAGTCTACCATGTTTTGCCACCAAAAAACCAAAAATTGAAAGCAGGCAAAAGGCTAAATATGGGATTCCAGACGAATTGCGTCTAACTGATGTTGGATCTCATCTTCCGAGCCCACTTCCGACTTTCAGGAGATGTCGAGCTTGCAGCAGCAAAGAGATTGCAAAGAAATCGAAAATTCAGTGCAGTACATGTGGAGTTGTGAGATGTGGTAGGTTTAAGGAATATATAACATTGTGTTTGCATAAATATAAACAGTCTATTACCAGAACTCAACCGTTTCAATTGTCTCCTAAACACCCGACCTTATATGGCGACCCTGCCTGTAATTAGAGACGAACTAGGCGCGCGCGCGTGTATCCCATAAATGGACTAAGGTTTTATAAACAATATCTAAGTGGAAACTTACAGCGAACTTTACGATGGCAAAAACATTCTGCACCTATCTGGCGTATTGTACGTGCGACGTATCTTCCGACACAAAATACTCTCTGTGTTCTTTTGAAAATGGGAGGCTCAAGCACTAAAGAAGAGGTTGTGATCGCCCAGACCGCCGGGGTCGGCACCAATACGGCCCGAGCACACCAACTGCAGGAGACCACGAACACCATCCTTGTGGTAATATGTACCATATTGGGGATTGGCATGCTTATTGTCTTGTATAAGATTTACAAGAGATGCCATAGAAAGCAGATACAGCGGCAAATCGATGAATTGGCTCTTAGAAGATATTCTAGCATCTTGCGAAGGCAGCAGGTACCCCACACGCCCCACAGTGCGTTGCCACAGGTTGGCAAAACCGAAGGAATTGTGTAAGTGTTACATAATTATTTCCGCGGAGTGATATATACGTACAACGAATAGGCAGTGATTTCGGTATCGAAACTCAATAACAACCGTTATGCAAAAGTGCGTGAATCCGATTATGATATCAGTGATCGCGTTACATGTAGTAAATAAGTACATCTATAAAAACAAATATGTAGCCTAAGTATAATACTGAAAACTATATTATTTTAGATATAATAATTATACATCTCTTATAGATATTATGTATCAGTTTCTGCATACGTGTACACATGCGTATATACTTATATGAATTGTGTTTCTTTTATTATGAGGTATGTGCATTTTTCTTAGAAAATTGGCTAGCGGATAATTTCCATTTTGATTTCACATCGTTAATTTTAAATTCATACTTTTTTTTACTGGATTTTTCTCACATATCTTATGGCTGAGGATTTAGTTTTGATATTAAATGAATTGAAAAGCATAAAAAGTTATTTAATAAAAATAGGTCCCAGCCGTAGGCAAGGGAAAATTTTAGAAACAAAAAGAGTAGAGTCAAATAATGTTTTATCAAAGTATAGCCATTTCTTAGAGATATATAATAAGCGTTTAGAAAAATTTACAAGTGAAGAAATTTCGTTAATTAAGAGAATTTGCGCCGAGTTTGACAAGTTATATTCTGAAATACTTGCTTTGTGTAGTGTACCGACGGAGGAAGTCCCCTCTGCCAGTACCATGGATACCTTTAATTTAAAGACGGCGCTAAGCCTTTTGCCTGTCATGAATGATAGTGTAGAGAATACTAAACAATTAATTGAAAGTATTGAGTATTATAGTTCAATCTTAGATAAACCTGCATGTAAAACTAAACTAATTCAATTTGTTTTAAAAAACAGGTTATCTCAATATGCGAAATTACTGTTATCATCAAAATATGATACCGTTGAGGAGCTCGTGAAGGACATGCGTAGAGTATTGTTGCCACAAAAAAGTGCCACCGCTATCCAAACCAAACTGCAGTACTGTAGGCAAAATAGTAAAACTATTTCAGATTTTGGTAAGGAGATATCGGAACTTTTCGTAAATTTGACCATCTCGCAAGCCGATGGAAGTTCAAACAGTTATGGTGTATTAAAGCCATTAAATGAGAAACAGGCAATTAAGCGATTTGCTGACGGCTTGCGTGATCGTCGCATTAGTACTATTATTGCGGCGCGTAATTTTTCTTCATTGACAGAGGCAATACAAGCAGCCAGAGATGAAGAGATATCCGCTCCATGTAGGTCGTCGGAGATTCTGGGTATGTATCGACAGCCTAATTTTTCGGCAAGGCGAGTTCAAGGAGCATACCGAGGCCAACGCAGTTTTGGAGCAAGGGGTCGTGTCCAAACATACAACCACCCGCAGCAAGGTCAACGACCACAGGTACCATATTTTAATAACCGTAATTATAATAATAGGAATCGTAGTTATCGTGGCATGAGTACGCAGCGTCGCAACCGCGGCCGAGGTGTCGGGTTACATAGAAACATGAATGTTATGACAACTGATGACCAGCTAGCAACGGGTACTACGAGTACAAGTGAGTCATCGTTAAATCATTTTTTTCGTGACTGATGTCATCTTATCATGTAACAATTTAAACAAAGTATCTTTCCAAATTAGGAATTGTAATTATTACTGGCTAATTGACACGGGCGCGTCTATATCGGGTATAAAGTTAAATAGTTTGAAGCGCTTAAATATTCCGTATCATGAAGAGAAAATTAGTGTTAAAGGTATAGGAGGGAATTTGTTTTCAGAAGGTTATGTGTACCTAACTCTTCGTTATAATAAATATTCTTTTAGACATAAATTTATAGTATTCAAAGATTTGCCGTGCGCAACTAATGGTATTTTTTAGGTCAAGATTTCTTGTTAAATTATAAAGCTATTTTGAATTTTGAAACTAATACAATGCAACTATGTAGGTAAATTTGACTCTGAGGTAGTTACAATTTCGTTTGAATGTGGTTTAAATAATAATAGTTACTGTTATTTAACCGTGCCAGCACGTAGTGAATCAATACATTACATAGAAACTGAACTAAAGGAAGAGTGTGTGGTGTCAAATCAACAACTCTGTGATGGAGTTTTCTTGGCTAACAGTGTGAATAAGCCAATAAATGGCAAAATTCCTATCCGTATTTTAAATACCCGTGACACAGATGTTAGTCTTAATTATTTTCAGGTAAATACTAGTAAATTAAAGGATTATTACATATGCAAATTTAGTAGAACACCAGTCAATGCGGAAAGAGTAAAAACTCTATTTTCGTTATTGAACTTGAAAGGATTGAATATAGAAGAACAAAAATCAATAGAAAATATCTGTGCGAAATTTCCTGACATTTTTCATTTGCCGGGTGATAAATTAACTACGACACCTATCTATGAACAGTCTATTGACTTGAAGCCACACACTGCTCCCATTTACACTAAACTGTATCGATTGCCCCACGCTCAAAAAGCTGAAATAGACAAGCAAATCAAAAGTATGTTAGATGACGGAATAATCGAACCGTGCCGTAGTCCTTGGTCTAGTCCATTGCTACTAGTTCCTAAGAAACTCGATACTTCCGGTTCAAAGAAGTGGCGCGTGGTCATTGACTATCGCAAGTTAAATAGCAGTATACAGGATGACAAATTCCCTTTACCTAACATATCAGAAATATTAGATTCACTATCGGGGTCAATGTACTTTACTCATTTAGATTTGTATCAAAGTTTTTATCAAATTTCTTTAAAAAACAGTGATAGAAACTGTACAGCTTTCACTACAGGTCAAAATCAATACCAACTGACTAGAATGCCGATGGGGTTAAAGTCGAGTCCTAGCAGTTTCAGTAGGATGATGACTATAGCGATGTCTGGCCTTAACTATGAGAAATGTTTAGTATACCAGGACGATTTGGCTGTAGTAGGACGAAATTTAGAAAACCATAACCAAAATTTAATGGATGTTTTTGCTAGATTGCGTCAAGTTAATTTAAAATTAAACCCCGCAAAATGTGCGTTTCTACGTAGAGAAATTCTTTATTTAGGACATGTAGTCTCTGGGACAGGAATTTTGCCCGACCCAGAAAAAATTAGGGTTGTAGAGAGTTATCCAAGGCCACAAAACACAGATGAAGTAAAGCGTTTTGTAGCCTTCGTTAACTACTATAGGAAATTTATTAGAAACTTCGGTGAGCTGGCATCACCTTTAAATAAATTAGGTTGCAAAAATGTTTCTTTTTCGTGGACAGAGGACTGTGAACGTTCCTTTCAAATATTAAAATCTGCGTTGACGAAACCTCCCGTTTTACAGTATCCCAACTTTGCTAGCAGTAACGAGTTTATATTACAAACCGATGCCTCAGGAAAGGCTATCGGCTCGGTATTATGTAACGGAGATGGGCGGCCCGTAGCTTATGCTAGTCGCAGTTTAAATAAGGCTGAACTTAACTATCCTACTATTGAAAAAGAGCTTTTAGCAATAGTATGGAGCGTTAAATATTTTCGACCTTATTTATATGGCAGACGGTTCAGGATACAGACCGACCATCGACCGTTAGTTTATTTATTTTCCATGAGAGATCCTTCTAGTAGGTTAATTAAATTTAGATTACAATTAGAAGAGTATAATTTCACAGTAGAATACTTAAAAGGTCAATCAAATTGTGTCGCAGATGCTCTGTCGCGAATAGTTATCACGTCAGATGATTTAAAAACGATGAATGACAACATTATAAGTGTAATGACCAGAGCTCAGTTACGTCGAATAAAAATGAATGAGAGCAGTAATAGTTTACCGGTGGATAATATTGACACTGACTCGAGGCCTGATCAACCGACAGTTGTGGAAATAGTTAAAAAATCGCAAAATATTACTGAACTTTCGTTGATTAATTCTAGGAAATTAAATAGTTTATTAAGCAAAGGCATAATAGTAGAACGTTACAAAGATTTTATATATGTGCCCAGCAAATGTATGATTTATTTACAAACAATATCTCGATCTCCGATTATGCGAGTCGAATTGGTGAGAGATTTGTTATGGTTATGTTCGAAGTTTGTAATAAAAGAAATATGTATAATAAGAAATGAGGATAATAAAGATTTTATTAATGGGCTATTAGCTGAAATAAAGAATTACGATAAGTGGTCCGGGCCACGTATTTGTATAATTAATAACGTTCAAAGGATAGACAATCTAGATAACAGACGTGTGATACTAAACGACTTTCACCTTTTGCCCACAAGTGGCCACGCGGGCATTAGGCGAATGACGAACAATATTAAAAAGTACTACATCTGGCCGAGCATAGAAAAAGATGTGATAGATTACGTTTCCAGGTGTGAGCAATGTAAGAAACAGAAACACTCCGTACACACTAGACAGCCAATGCAAATAACAACCACAGCAAACTCGGCATTTGAGAAAGTTTATTTAGACATAGTAGGACCTCTTCCAAAGGACATGTATAATTATAATTATATTTTGACTCTTCAATGCGAGTTAACAAAGTTCACGGAGGCGTACCCCTTACATAATAAAGATACGGTAAGTGTGGCCCGTGCTTTGGTTGATAATTTTATTTTAAGGTTTGGCATACCTCGAGAAATCGCTACCGACCGTGGGTCCGAATTTATATCCAGCACAATGAAAGAGTTATGCTAGGTCTTAAAAATCAATCAAATATTCTCCACAGCCTATCATCATGAAAGTATCGGTGCCCTGGAGAACTCGCATAAAACAATGGGTGCGTATTTAAGAATAAGTTGTGAAAACAAAACAGACGCGTGGAGTGCTTGGTTGCCGTACTGGTGCTTTTCTTATAATACCACAGTACATACGGAAACCAAGTACACCCCGCACGAGTTAGTGTTTGGTAAGCGTTGTTTGTTACCTACTAATTTAAACGGTAGTATTGTAGAGCCATTATACGCGCATGACAATTATGCACTCGAGCTTAAATACAGACTTCAATTATCTCAGAAGGATGCACATACTAATTTAGTTAACAGTAAGATTAAGAGAAAACACGCGTATGACATTAGTATAAACCCTGTGTATTACAATAAAGGTGATTTATTATTATTGAAGAATCCATCTGATAGTAAAATGGATCCTATATATACGGGACCCTACGAGGTCATTGATGATTTAGATGGTATAAAAATGGTAAGGACTATCTAGTTCATAAAAATCGAACTAAACCTTATAAAACAATATAATGTATGATTTTATAATAAACAATGTACTTATGTGTTTAGTAATTATGATATTGAGTTCTATAATCCTATAATTGTATAATCAATGGTTAATCTCATTGTTATTGTATACCAGTAAAATTAGTAAATAAAATAATATAATATATTAATGTATAACAACATGTATACAAAAGAAACGTTTCTTTAGTTTATATCCATTTTTAAGCTTAATGAACTTATTTAATCTTTTTATATTGTATGACTTTTTTTTATAACTATTGGAAAAAAAAAATACAAAAATTACTGTATTTTATATTTTTTTATTTTAAGGGGAAGATGAGATGTGGTAGGTTTAAGGAATATATAACATTGTGTTTGCATAAATATAAACAGTCTATTACCAGAACTCAACCGTTTCAATTGTCTCCTAAACACCCGACCTTACAGTTGCTTTCTGTATTGTACCCTGCTTTGCAGAATTTCACAAACCCTAGCAAGGCACTGTCCATATAATGGACACCATAATTTTTTTTAACTTTTTAATTATTTTTTTTCAAAAATGTAATAAAAAGGTCCTCAATATTCTATATTTTTACTTTTTATACCCATACCTTCAGTAGATTTCTCTGCCTTATAAAGGGTTAATGGTGTTTGAGTTGGGGGGTCTTTCAACATATTTGTTGTGATAGGGTGCGTTGTCGATAACTAGAACAGAATCACTGGGTATATTTAGGATTAATTGATTAACCAGGCATTTTTCGTAGTTATCGTTATTCATTGCATTGTGATAGTCACCTGTAGTGTCCGTGGAATTATACGTTAAAAAGGCACCGGGTACAAAGCCTTTTTCATTTCCCGCATGAACTATTATCAAACGTTGACCTTTTGAAAAATCATCACTCCAAGATTTCCCTTTAGTGTGGGATGTATGTATGTAAGACTCATCCATGTAGACGATATTTTTTGCTGATTCGCGAAATTTGCGTATTTTATCGAGGTATTCCATTCGTTTGAGATTTATATCGTGCTTTTTCATTAGAACTTTTCGATTATTTTCCCATTTAGTGAACCTAAATCCCATCTCGTGAAGTAATAATAATAATAAATAATAATAATAAACTTTATTTCTCTCATCACAAAGGTTCATGTGCATGTTCATCTTACAGTAGATAATCAATAAATACGTGGTAATAAAGATCCTTTGTGAGAGACTGGAGTCCGTACTAGGCAGACCCCTGTGTGACGGATCACCAGGCCCCCACCCGGGACTCGTACGTGTATTTGCCTATTAAATAACATATTGGGTATAGACTTGTACATGACGTTTACGAGACTATTGAAAGAATTCATTAAAACAAAATAAAGCAAAAGTAGATAAAACATGAAGAAAAATAAAAAGTAAAAATTAATCGATATAATATGTATGTGAGATTTTAAGAGGAATGTGTGTTGTGCGAGTGTGTGTGTGTGTGTGTGTGTGTATGTGTGTGTGTGTGTGCGTGCGCGTGTGTGTGTATGTATGTGTGTGTGTGTGTGTGTGTGTGTGTATGTGTGTGTGTGTGTGTGTATGTGTGTGTGTGTGTGTATGTGTGTGTGCGTGTGTGTGTGCGTGTGCGTGTGACCTTATTTAGAGACGAGCATCTGTTCGGTAGTATCATAATCAAACTCTTGAAGCCAGTTAAACAAATTTATTTTAAATTTACCCTTAGGCTGAGAATATATGGACAGTACTTTATTACCTTTATTATATAGAGCCTCCCAGGTAGCTAGATTGACGTTGAGAGAAGGTTGTGTGGACTCTGGCGTTAGTACAAATTGCGTGTTTTCGTCTTTTATCATTGACATTTAAAGGATTATAGTGAAGGAGTGAATGTTGTCGTAAAATAATATTATATATAAATAGCTGTCGCACAGTTAGCACCCCACCTTTTTTGTAAAGCTCCGTAGTAGGATGCAGATACGGTAAGAAATTACCTACTTTTAAAACCGCTCTTTGGGCCCGTTCTAGCTTTATAAAGTGCGTTTTTGTTGCTCCTCCCCAAATTGTTATGCCGTACGACAGGATTGATTGGCATATTGAAAGATACACCAATTTAATAATTTTAGAATCGGCTACAAGACGTAGGTTTTTAAAAATATAGATAAGTTTTCGAATTCTAGCAGCAAGAAGATCTATGTGGGGATGAAAGCTAAGGTTGTTGTCCAGTACGATTCCTAGATATTTGATTGTATTGGTACTCTGGAGAGTAGGACACGAGCAAGTGGGTATATGGGGGGCAGAACATGAATATGAGTGGGCAGTTATTTTTAACGATTCAAGTGGATATGAGGGGGCTTTTATAGAGAATGTCATATATTTAGTCTTGCTGACATTAAGTGCTAGTCTATTATTATTTAGCCATGACAGGAGTCATGAAAGAGAAGAAGAAGTAGAAGTATTTACTCAACGTCTTTTCAGACCCATTGTAATGAATAGCCTCAGATAGTTTAGCTTTAAATGATTTTATTGTTGGCAGTTCATTAAATCGTAAGTGAAAATCATACACCATTCTTCGAACAACATCATAATCAAAATCGTCCATATCCAAACGAAAATTTTTGGTCTCCCTTCTTTTGCAGTGCTGAACTTGATTTCAGTAGAATGTGTTTCAGTACTGACTTCGTTTAATATATTGTTCAAAGTTCTTCTTGAAATTCCAGTGGCATTTGCAACTCGCTCTTGAACCTTCTTAAAATAAAAACTTACATTTTCATCTTCATTTTTTTTTAATCTGTCAGCTTCGATTACAAAATATTTATAATCATTGTCGATTATTTCGCGTGACTGACCTCGGTTTCCCTCTTCTTCCTAAAGATGCCATAGTACAACTTTAAATTATTTAAATTTGGGGGTGTTAACAACTCTAAATATATATTTTGAACTGGACGCGACCGCACTCTATCGCACTTGAACGACGACTGACAAAACGTCACATAGGTAGTGTGCGACAGAGATAACGCTCTACGAAGCCGAAATTAGCCGATTGTCTCTTTCCAAAGGTCGATGTGCAATGTTTATCGCCGGGTACTGTACTAAAGTGTGCGTCAGTTGCACAGTGTCACAGCGAATGGAGCCCGTGTTTTTCGTCATTTGACTGGAGTTTTGGTCGTGGTCGGCTGTATTTAGGAGGTAGGTATTATTGCATTTGATATAATATTTTTTTTTTATTATATACTGTACATGTATTTTTATGAATTTATTTATTTATTTATTTATTTAGGGATAACAAACAGCAGCGTATTAAACATTACTATGATAGTAATTAATAACTAAATGTACAAAATACGCCACCCACGGCATTATCCACAGATTACCTTTGAGAAATGTTGTCTACTAATAAAGACAGCTTACATAGATAATACCCTAATACCAGGAAAACAGCTTAGACGCTTAGTGAACAAAATAATAAAATAACGGAGAAAAAGAAATGTCGGCAGTTGTGTTTATCAGAGATCTATGGACAAGGACAATTATCCAATATATTGTTACGCCCAGTGACATCTCTCGGCATTGTGGGAGGGACTCGGCGGTTTCGTCTAATAGTTTACACCGCCATCTATTGACATCTTACGGAACTGCGTAGTACGGTACGAGAATCTTAGAGAGAATGCTGGTACTTTCTCGAAGCATCGTGCTGTTTACACGCCGAGTACGGCGTTGCTGGAAAGCTCTAGAAGCGCTTTAGCCGCGTATAAATAGGGCGCACGCGCACCGCCAAGTCAGTTTACAGTCGTAAGCGATCAAGTGTTCATCGAAGCGTACGGAAGCGGAAATACTACGGAGTTTGAAGCAGTACAGTGAAAAAGTGAAGTATAGTGTTGTAGTGTTGTGTTTTAAATTCAATTGTGTGTTTGAATAAAACGTGTTTTAGTCGGTAATATTGTTTATATTCTTATCCGTCGAACCCAGCACGTAACAATATTAATAATTCCATTCCTGAACATGGCTTTCGTAAGAAACATAATGTCAACAGAGCCAAAATGTTTGTTATAAGAATCCACTAAACGGCGAAGTGGAGAACGGACGCCAGAATTGCTACGGCAGAAACTGGTTGCAAACAGATGTCTTGTACGTACTTCACGATCATGTACCGTACGTGGAACCAGGTAGCTTAAACTATTGACGACGTCAGGGCAGTCAATTTTATTACGACATAAGTTGAACAGAGTCATCATATCTAGTAGAATTCGTCTAGATTGTAGGGACATGAGATTATAGGATTTAAGTAAGAATGAGTAAGACGCTTTTTTCGGAAGCATCTGTAATGAACAGCACGGAAATATTTACGCTGAATTGTTTCCAATACTTCTATATATTTTTTATAGAAAGGATTCCACACGGGTGATTCGTATTCTAGCTGGGGTCGGATTATGGACCTGTAAAGATGCAAGTAGGTAGACGGCTTCTTGAATTCTCTGGATGCTCGCATGACGAAGCCAAACATTTGATAAGCCTTGTTCACTATATTATCAACTTGAGCGTCCAAGTGCAGTTTCACATCCAGTTGAACACCAAGATCGCGGAGACAACTAACATTGCTTAGTCTAACCATACCGAGACTGTAGTTGTATTTAGTTACCTGTTTCTTTTTGGAAAAGGTAATGCTATGACACTTAGAGTAACTGAGTTTAAGTTTATTAAGAGAGCAGTATTCCGAGAAGCGATCTAGATCCTCCTGCAAATTGAGACTGTCAGATAGATTACGGATGTTTTTAAATAGTTTTAAATCGTCTGCGTAGAGAAGAAATTTTGAGAATTGGAAACAATTCTGAATGTCATTTATAAATAAAGTAAATAAAAATGGTCCCAATATTGATCCCTGTGGAACTCCTGAAGTGACTCTAGAAGATCTAGACTCGTAACCATTGACTACGACTTTCTGACTCCTGTTAGTGACATAAGATACAAACCTCTAAGCAAATTCCCCCTTATGCCATTGAAGGCGATTTTGTCAAGTAAAAGCTTGTGATCGACTTTATCAGACGCCTTTTGAAAGTCGGTGTATATAACGTCTATTTGTTCTCTATTATCAATACCTTCAAATAGCGCAGATGTGAAGTTAAGTAGGTTGCTAACACAAGACCTTTCCTTGACAAACCCGTGTTGTTCACAAAGGATTACTCGGCGCATAGTAGGGAAGATCTCATTGTGTACTAATTTTCAAAAAGTTTAGCTAGCGCGGACAGCAAAGAGATGGGGCGATAAGTGGTGACATCGTTTTTAGAACCGCTTTTGTGGATAGGGACAATATAAGCACGTTTCCAAACCTCCGGGAAGACACCACTGGATATACATTTATTAAACAGTATATACAAAGGTAAACATAATTTGTTCCAGGTGTTTTTAAGGAAAACAGGTGAGATTCCGTCAGGTCCAGGACCTTTCGAGGCATCTAAGGACTTGAGCTCACTCTTGATTTTACTCATGGAAAAGTGGATATTACATAGATTGATATCAGTGTCGGGATTAGCGGGCGGTGGTTCCCACGAAGTATGGTCAAAAGAAGACGGTTCGAAAACCGAATGAAAATATTTATAGAACAGGTTACAAATAGTGCTGGGGTCAGCTGTGGAAGACTGTTGTTGGTAGTGAACTGTCGAGGGAATGCAATTTGTAGACTTACGGCTAGCGACATATGACTAAAATGCTTTAACGTTTGAGGCAACACTGTCTTCGACCTTATTTATATATAGATTATAGCATATGTCTACCTCTTTTTTGAATTTAGCCCTGTGATTAGAGAATATTTCGTATTGACTAATGTTCCCATACTTTTTTCATTTAATCCATGCATCGGTTTTCCTTTTATGTGTATGTAAAAGAGATTTTGAGAACCAAGAGGGAAATTTAGAATCTTTTGCTTTGTGTAGTGGAGTATGTACCTTGATAATATTGTATATTTTTTCGTAGAAAGATGTAACTGCTTCTTCCGGTGATAATTCATTAAGTAAATAGTTCCAATCAGTATCGCCTATGTCCGCATTTATCTGTGCATAGTTTGATTTGTAGTAATTAAGTGTGTTTGGTTATTTAATTTTAGGTTTGTGCGAGGGTTTTCTAAATTCTAATTGTATATAAAAAGCAGGGTGATGAGTATCGATAGGCAAAAGTGGTGTGAAGGAGGGATGAACCGTCGTGTGTGTATTACAGAAAAACAGGTCCAGAATACGGCCGTTACAGTTGTATAGATTATTAGATTGGTTCAAATCCATCTGATGGCAACAGTTCAATAAATGACGACTAGCATTGGTATAAGTATTGTTAATGGAACATGACATGTCTGAAAGTGTAGGAACCCAGTTGATCTCTGGTAAATTAAAATCACCAGAAAGTATGATTTGGTCTACGGAGGGCTTATCAAGAAAATTTACTAGGGAATCTAAAAAAATTGTATAAACCTCTTTTGATGTATTAGGTGGTATGTAAACAGCACAAACTAATAGATATTTGTTAGCATGGGAAGGAATTTGAATTATTACGTGTTCTGGTAGAAGTAGCGGTGGTGATAGAGAGAGACTTGATGGTTTAAGGTCTTTGGAGATTGTGATCAGAAGTCCACCACCGTCCTTTTTGTTGGTAATAGAGCGGTTACGGTCATATCTAAAAACTATGTAACGAAGGCCAATAAATTCATTGTCTGAAATGTCAGGCGTCAGCCAAGTTTGAGCTAAGATGATTATATCGTAAGTGTGACTCAGTAAATTAATGTACAGTGTATTCAGTTTAGTCCTGATCCCACGACAGTTTTGGTAATATATGCATAAACTATTATTAGCCATTATAAACTGTAATTGATAAGCAGAATACATTATAAGTAGTATAATAGAGAGACGTCCATATGGAATGTTGAGAATAGGTCTACCAAGTGGTTTACAAAGTGAAAATGTGTACGAATTCAAAATAGCCATGCAAAGAAATGTGTACATACAATGCACAAGAAACGACCCTGTGCAATAAGGAAACATCGTAATTACATCATAGGTATTTCGCTATGACATGGCTGTTACAAGAAAATAATATATACGTACGTGAAAAAGTATTTACAAAACAAAATTGACACATATAAAAGTAAGTGAAAAGTTTAATTATTCGAGGATGCATGCGAAGAATTAAACAAGATATACGTATTATATCTAATGTGATTATTAATTCTGACTGATATTTTTGTACGTAGATGGCTCCCGTTAGAAAGAGATCGGCGAGGAAAGGTTCTAAAATATCTGATGGTGATACCGATGCTTTAAGTGCAGTAGCCAATAGTTCGACCGGATGTAAACGGGTAATATTATCACCTAAAAGTTACATAAACTTGTTTGAGGAAGATCCTGACACATTTTTCGTCAATGAGACTCTGCGCGATACATACAGTGACGAAGATGGCGAATACGGTACAGATGGTAATTATGAACCAGAAAATGGAGACGATAACAGTAGTGATTCGAGTTTAGAAATTTTTAGTAGTTCGGGAACTGCGAGAATATCACAACAGTGACGCGTGTCAGAAAGTCCTGTTTGTGATACTTCGACCGAAGAATATCCCGACAGTCCAGAAGCTTCTATCCATGCTACTATTGAGGACTGTCATCGTTATCCCTCTAGCCTTGCCGAGTCGCCAGTGATCCGCGCTACTTCAGAGGACTACCAACGTCTTATCAGTAGATCTGTTATACTGCCAGAATCAATATCAATCTGCGAAGAACGTCAATGTTCCTACTACACAACTCAGTCGCGTCGTCGTTATTTCTCCGAAGAGCCGCCTCATTCCCCGTCTATTTGCTCGATTGAAAATATAAGTGGACGACCAGCTTCTGCCATACCTCACCAATTTTACGATGATAATAGTCATCAAGGAGATAGTTGCACAACAGCCAATACGTGTGCATGTTCGGCCACTTGTTCGCTCGAATACACCACCTACCCAAGATGAGAACTGGACAGAATCATTAGCGGATATTCCAAATTTTAAATGTGATGATACGAAAAGGGGTCTTTGCGTCGATATTAACGAAAATGCCTCTATAGTAGAAACATTTAATCTGCTGATATTTACACTGCATATTATGGACTATTTAGTAACGTGTACCAAGGCATACGGCAAATCGTTGGTTAACCAATCTCGGCTACATACTAGAAACTGCAGAATGAAGGTATATCATGAAACAAATACAGGTGAAATGAAAAGTTTTCTCGCACTTTCATCGCTTCAAGGACAAGTGGACATTCCACAAAGGCAAAAACTTTTTACTTACAGTGACCCACTATATTATCACCCTGTTTTTAGCTATACAATGTCAGGTCGCTGTTACGAGCAGATTCTGAGATGTTTGTATGCTTTTCAATTGAATTCTATTGGATCCGCAAAGATAACAACAGACTTTATAAATATGCTTACCGAAAATTTTTGAAATGTTTTGTATCCAACAAAATATTTTGTATCGCTGGATGAGTCTCTCATGCTTTTCAGAGGGCGGTTAATATTTCGTACGTATATGAAGAATAGAAAAACGAAATATGGTATACAATTTTATAATCTTACTACTACCGATGGTTACGTATTGAATATTAAGATGTACACAGGAACAGCCGATGTTGAAGAAGATTCTAGAGAGACTGGATCTAAATTACAGCAGTTGGTGCTGAGATTAATGAGACCTTATCTTCTAAAAGGACATGAATTGTACATGGACAATTTTACAATTCGGTACCACTTGCAGATAACCTTTTGGTGTCCGTCAGGATGGCTGGACCAAACGAGATATGTGCATGAGACCATGTGCACTATTTACTACCTATTTGCTACTATTTACTACCTATAATGAAATATTTGGTACCTTTGCGTTAAGAGATGTGACTTCATCATTAGAATATATATTTTATCAGTTATCAGTATTATCACTTTCGGCGTACGGCTATTTTTAGGAATCCGACGCTGTCGCCATCCGTTAGGCAGCCCATAGGCGGAACTTTCGTGGTTGGGCGAAGTTGCCACAGTGCTTAAGCGATTTTATCAATATTTTACACCATTTGTTTACATTACTAAATAGTACACCCGTATATCCATCCCCGACCGCCAACGCTCCGACTCGCTGACATTGTCAGACGAGGAGGAGCTCAACCTCGTGTATCAGTCCGCGGACGACGACCAGCAGCAGGACACCCCTAGCGGCCCCTTTGATTACCATCGATTTGTACATGACAGAGTTACAGCCGCGAGACACCTACTCACCGCCGCTAAAAGCTTAAACAGGGAAAATAAAAACAAAATAATTGATATATTCAACGAAATAATAAGTATCGGCAAACACTCTACCAACATTGATAGGGAGACTCGTCAAACCACCCCTCAAAACACCATCGACCCCGAGACACTCATCAAACTAAAACAATCAATAGTGTCCGACCTCAGGGAGGTCATCAAGACTGAATTCAACTCACTTAGGAAGGCCACCACCTCCTTTCAACCCCAGTCCCGCCCCAGCTACGCGGCTATAACCAAATTCGCCTCAGTACCTCCCCCCGCCATACCAGTCACGAAACCGGCGATAATACTCGCACCTAAGGGCACCGTTTCTGGCCCGCAGGAAACACTTAACGCGTTCCGTACCGGAGTCACGTTTCATGACACTAACTTCTCCCCAGCTGAGGTAAAATTTGTGTCTACCTAATAACAAGGTTAGAGTCGAGTTCGACTGTGCTGAGCATCGAGATATCGCGCTTAATAAAATCAGAGCGGCCAACAGCGACCTGACAGCCGAGCCCTGTAGAAACCTTAAACCCATGATAGTACTGAAAGGCATCACGAACAACACCCCGTGCGACCAACTTCGAAATATCATTTTATCCCAAAATATATTTAATAACCCGGTTACCTCCGATGACCTCCAATTTAAATTCAAACGCGCTAATAAAAACAAGCTACTATATAACACAGTCTTCACCGCGACACCTCCCCTTTGGCGAACAGCTGTCACAACAGGAAAACTCAACGTTGACCACCAACGTATCCACGTTAGCGAATATATACCCCTCCTGCAGTGCTATAACTGCCTACAGTTTGGACACACTAGGAAAAACTGCTCATCCAAAGACACAGTTTGCTCTCACTGCGCATCCCTCACACACCTATATAAAGACTGCCCGGTAAAAAGAGACGTAGACGCGACCGACTGCTACAACTGCGTCACCCACAATAAACAGTACAAACGAACAGCCAACACACAACATAGCGCTACCTCACTAACCTGCCCTAGACTCATACTAGCAACACAAAACCTCCGTAACAGAATAAACTATGGACCGTAGACGACACATTCACCCTCAAACACACCGCACCACACCCCGAACACGCCATACACGTAATCGCCCATCAACTACACTCACATTTACACAAGCTAACCTTGGGCGCGGTTATGTAGCCACACAAGAATTCATTCAACACTGCACAAACACCAACACAGACATCTTACTGATTTGCGAACCATACACCGGTAACCAAACAACAGTCAAAGACATACCAGGCTACACAACACACCAATTCCCCTCCAACACACGCACCAAAGCAAGTATACACAGCAAAAACAACATCGGCGCCACACTAGGACTGACACAACACTCCACATGTAACATGTGCACCATTCAACTAACAACACACGCAGGCAAGAGAGTTATAATCACCTGTATATACATTGAACCCAACACAGACACCAATAACACACTACTCCAACTCCGGAAACTCATACTCGACAAACGCGACGCCACCCATATTATAGCTGGCGACTTTAATGGGTGGCATCGATTATGGGGCTCACCCACCAGCAACAAACACGGAGAGGACGTGGTCGATCTGATACTGAGTAACAACACAAGCATTATCAACACCGGCAACACTAGCACATACGAATCCATGGCTGACGGACGGGTCAGAGGTTCGATTGTTGACTTAACCATCACCTCCGACAATATAGCCAACAACATTGACAACTGGAAGGTCGACCCCTCCATCTGCCCGTCATCCGATCACCATGCCATTACATACACGTTGCATACTACGCAACACTTTAAACCCAACCCCCAAACCACAACATTTAGATACAACACTAAACTCTACCGCGAATGGGACACACTGAAAGACATACTCAAAACACAAATAGTAAACACCGACATCTACACGATAGACATCGATACACTCAACACCCAACGGGACATAGACACATACACCGACAAACTCACTAAATTCATTCAACACATATGCAGTACACATCTACCACACGCCGGAAGACGCCCCTCTCGAGCACCATGGTGGACCGACGAACTGACCGAGCTAAAAAGACAAGTAATCAACAATCACCACAGAATTATACAATTAAAATCTAGAAACCTACCACTAACCGATGTTCTAGCTGAGAGAGACACACTCAAAGCGACATATGCTGAAGCCATCAAAAAAACCTCTACAGAACATTTCCGACAATTCTGCACCAGACAAGGTAAAGAGGATGTTTGGTCGGTCACTAATAGAATCATTATATGGTAATTATGAACCAGAAAATGGAGATGATAACAGTAGTGATTCGAGTTTCGAAATATTTAGTAGTCCGAGAACTGCGAGAATATCACAGCAGTGACGCGTGTCAGAAATTCCTGTTTGTGATACTTCGACCGAAGAATATCCCGACAGTCCAGAAGCTACTATCCATGCTACTATTGAGGACTGTCATCGTTATCCCTCTAGCCTTGCCGAGTCGCCACAGATCCGCGCTACTTCAGAGGATTACCAACGTCTTATCAGTAGATCTGTTATACTGCCAGAATCAATATCAATCTGCGAAGAACGTCAATGTTCCTACTACACAACTCAGTCGCGTCGTCGTTATTTCGCCGAAGAGCCGCCTCATTCCCCGTCTATTTTCTCGATTGAAAATATAAGTGGACGACCAGCTTCTGCCATACCTCACCAATTTTACGATGATAATAGTCATCAAGGAGATAGTTGGACAACAGCCAATATGTGTGCATGTTCGGCCACTTGTTCGCTGGAATACACCACCTCCCCAAGATGAGAACTGGACAGAATCATTAGCGGATATTCCAAATTTTAAATATGATGATACGAAAAGGGGTCTTTGCGTCGATATAAACGAAAATGCCTCTATAGTAGAAACATTTAATCTGCTGATATTTACACTGCATATTATGGACTATTTAGTAACGTGTACCAACGCATACGGCAAATCGTTGGTTAACCAATCTCGGCCACATACTAGAAACTGCAGAATGAAGGTATATCATGAAACAAATACAGGTGAAATGAAAAGTTTTCTCGCACTTTCATCGCTTCAAGGGCAAGTGGACATTCCACAAAGGCAAAAACTTTTTACTTACAGTGACCAGTGGGTCACTGTAAGTAAAAAGTTGGTAAAGGTCATAAAAATCAGTCCGTCGTGAGCATTAGAGTGAACAACACGTGTTCCTCATTTACAAGTAAATTATCATAGATCGTCAACATTTTCACACCTTCTCGTTTTGACGCGCATCAATAGTACGTACGTTCATGATGAATTGTGCTCATTGTAACAACACCTTTAGCGAGGGTCCACAGTGTGGGTTCTGCAAGAGGCAGTTTGATTTCGCCTGTGCCGGGATCACTGAGGCCGGTTATCGCAAACTGGGTGCTGATAGAAGATCTACATGGAAATGCCCACAATGCAAGATATCGCGTGCTAGTCCATCTCCGCAATCTTCGAGTGTTCCAAGCCCATCGCCAGTTTCCATCGAAACGCTATTCCATGAAATACTGGATATAAAGAAACAGCTGGCTTGCATGCCTAACCTGGTGCAGGATATCAAGTGCATCAAGGCTGAAGTGAGTGAGCTGCGAGCCTCCTGTGAATTTGTAAGCGCTAAAATTGACGAGCACGATGCGAGGATTACACAGGTTGAACGAGGGCTTGCTGATCTTCAGAACGTGCGTGAGAGTGTAGCTGGTATACAGGACACCGTAGCGTCTATGAAGACGGAACTGGACAAACGAGATCAATGGTCGAGACTCAATAATGTGGAGGTGAAGGGAGTTCCCTTAAAAGCTGGCGAAAATCTGTTTACCATCGTTGAGTCCTTGTCAAAGGCTGTCGGGTATGAAGTTTCTAAGGCTCAAATCAATTATATCGCAAGAGTGCCTTCATTTAACTCTAAGGAGAAGTCTATTATTATAACGTTTATCAAACGTTACGTCAAGGAAGATTTTGTAGCAGCAGCGCGAGCTCGTAAATCACTGTTGGTGGCTGATATCGGATTTACTGGTAGTCAACAGCGCATTTTTATAAATGACCATCTTACTGCATCGTATAAAAAGCTCCTTACTAAAACAAAATCACTAGCGAAAGAGATCAATTATGATTATGTTTGGGTCAAATTCTGTAAAATACACGTGCGAAAGAATGTAAACTATCCGGTAATTTTAATTAACAGTGTCAATGATTTAAACAAGATTATTTAATCTGTCTTGTATTAGTTCTATCAGCACGCATTGTTGTCTTAGATTATTTTTCATGTCTCCCGATTCATATAACTATCAGCTTACGCATTAACACAAAAATGTTTTTAACCTCTGCTTGTCTACCTGCGCCGGCGCACCGCTATTGTTCGCTCGACCCACTTCTTAGTTGTTTATTCCATTTTTACCGCTCCGCTGTTTATTGCATTACCTGCTTAACCGCCTCATTAGATATTTGTTTTGATCGTAAAAACGTACACATCTTCACAAATACCTCCCACTTAAACATATCGCTAGCGATTAATAAACGTATGCTTGCTTTTTACTATTTTAAACTGACTATAGCTATTAAATATCATGTAACTACTCATTATAACCTAATTACAACTTTCTGTGTCATTATCTATGATAGCTTACTTAATATAAATGGTCGTTTACGGTAGCAGGCATCCTAGCTTTACACTAAACGTTTATTATCAGAACGCGCGAGGTCTGAGAACCAAAACAACGACATTTTACCGTAATATCTGCGCTAGTAGCTACGATGTCGTAATTATTACGGAAACGTGGCTGTTGGAGGGTGTATTTGATGCCGAATTGTTCGACGACCGTTTCGTTGTTTGGAGGCGTGACAGGAACTATGGTGCTACGGGTCAAGTGTATGGCGGTGGTGTGCTTGTAGCCGCCCGCAGGGAACTGACAGCCACTCATCAGCCACGCTTCAGTTCTAGTGCGGAGGACCTGTGGGTTACCTTTACTTTTAAGGGGTCTTTGTCCAGAGTACATGTTGGCGTCCTTTATCTATGTAACGAAGGTATGGGACTTTCGTTTTCAGAGCAACTATCAAACTTTCTCACATGTCTGGAGACTACTGTTTTTAATATGCCGAATGATATATTTTTGATAGCGGGTGATTTAAATCTTAGCAACATAATGTGGACGCCTAGCGGTGACCTTGATAATTCTTATCACCCATTCAACTATCACACAAGAGACGAGACCTTGTTGATTGATGAAATGAATTCCCTTAATCTAAAACAATTTAACGGTATTCTAAATACACACGGGAAAATATTAGATTTGGTTTTATGTAATGTGAGTATCTCGGTCTGTGACATGAGTGATGAGCCGCTGGTGCCAATTGATTTACACCACGGAGCTTTAACTATTCACTTAGAGATACAGGGTCAGAGGACCCTGGACCTAGCCCCTTATACTCGCTACTTCTATAGTAAGGGTGATTATGATTCAATCAATGAGGAGTTGCTTCATATTGACTGGCACAATGAATTTTCAACTAGGTCATTAAGCGATGCGGTTGATTATTTTTACGCAACGTTTTTGGACTTACGGGATAGATATATACCTAATTAAAAAATTGTAAACAATAATTTTCCCCGTTGGTTAACTCCGGCTCTCAAAAAGGTAATAAAAGAAAAATATAAATTCTTCAAAAAATTCAAAACTTACGGTAACCGATGTGATGAAGAAACATATAAGATGCTCCGAGATCGTAGTAAACAGTTATTAAAATCATGCTACCTTAATTATATTAATTCAGTTGAAACTTCTATTGAGAAAAATCCCAAGTATTTTTGGTCTTATGTAAAATCTAAATTTAGTCAAAATTCAATGCCCAATAGTTTAACTTGGAAAAATTCAATTGTAGACACTGGGCAATCAATTTGCAATGCATTTTCAGACCACTTCCGCTCAAATTTTTTAAATTCTCCTAATAATCTCTCTATAAATTGCTCTGTATCCTCTTTACTTGATTCTCATAATTACCCAGCAGCCAATATATCTTCAATTTATACAGCCACGTGCAAAAGTATTAGGCACCCCTATTGTTTGTCTCTATCTCAACAATGAGCGCTCGGATAAGGGTTTTATGGTCTTACTATTGCATCGGCGGCATTTTGAAACAAAAATAAAACAATAACAAATATTTATGACACCCAGGTGCAGTTTAAAACGATGTTTTTACAAATTTGCAATTTTAAAGTTTACTCTTTAGGGGGTTATCAGTGCTTGCAGTGAACAGACACATATCGTACGCAATTGTTGTTACCATATTCCTGAAGACTAATATTCATCGAGTTAATAATGCCTAAAAAAGCAGAACTTAGTGCAGAACAGCGCCTAAAAATTAAAATTTTACATGAACGAGGCATGTCTCAAGTGAAAATAGCCCGAGAAGTGAAGTGCTCGCGTTGTGCAGTGCAATATGCACTAAATCGCTTCAAAGAGACCGGTACTCATGAGAATAGGCCAAGAACAGGCAGAAGAAAAATAACTACAGATCGTGAAGACCGATTGTTAATTAGGCAGTCTCTACAGGACCGTAAAAAAACTGCTTTAGAGCTCGCTCCAGCTTTATCTGAAGCAAAAAGCAGATCAGTGAGCGCGTGTACTGTGAGAAGAAGGCTTATTGCAGCTGGATTAAAAGGTTGCAAGGCAAGAAAGAAGCCGTGGCTATCGGAGCACAACAAGAAAAATCGGTTGCAGTGGGCCCTCAGACATAGAGATTGGACAGTGGAGGATTGGTCCAACGTACTGTGGTCAGACGAATCTAACTTTGAGGTATTGTTATTTAATTTATGTATTACACCAAAACACATAGCCGTCTTTGAAATCACGTCCTGCGAGGGAAATATGCAATCTTGAATTAAGTTATTTTTTTGCTTGTTCCATAGGTGTTTGGAACACCCGGTGTTACTTACGTCAGGCGAAGGGTGGGCGAAGAGTACAACCCAGATTGTGTAGTGCCCACTGTTAAACACGGTGGAGGCTCAATAATGATCTGGGGTTGCATGGCTGCCGATGGAGTGGGCGAAATGGTGTTGTGTGAGGGGCGAACGAATAGCACCAAATACACAGAAGTTCTGGAAACAGCTCTAGCACCGTCTGTTACACAGATTTTTGGCGATACAAACACCGACGGCGTAAAATTCCAGCAGGACAACGCCACTTGCCACAAGTCAGCACACACTATGGCATGGATGGCTCAAAACGGCATAGATCTTTTGGACTGGCCGCCACAATCACCGGACCTCAATCCTATTGAACACATTTGGTCTATTTTGAAAAAAAATATCCGTAGACACTCGATAAGCAACAAGGAAACACTGCTCGCCGCGTTAAAGCACGAGTGGCAAAAGATATCCCAAGAGGAATGTTTTAAGTTGGTAGAGTCAATGGCAAAAAGAGTGGCTGCTGTCATTAAATCCAAAGGTGGACCGACAAAATATTAATTATTTTATAAAAATAAATCTTATTAATCATATGTGTTGTTTTCTTTACATTCCCTATGCTGAATCACCCTAAAACTGGCATTATTATAGGGTGCCTAATACTTTTGCACGTGGCTGTATTTCTACGGAATACGTTCAGCGCCTTATTTCTGAGTTAGACGTACACAAATCACCTGGACCAGACGATCTACCTGCTTTCTTTCTTAAAAATTGTTCAAAATCGATTGCATTACCAATATCTCTGCTATTTAGGATGTCTCTTTCCGAGGGTGAAGTGCCTGCTATCTGGAAACGGGCCTATATTACACCAATCCATAAAAAGGGCTCACGCACAGAAGTTGTCAACTACAGGCCAATATCTAAGCTCTGTACTGTTTCCAAACTGCTTGAAAAAATTGTTTTCAATCAACTATATCGCGCCTTACTTCACACTTTCTCTCCGTACCAGCACGGTTTTCTCAAGGGTCGTTCTACTGTTAGCAACTTAATACTGCTTAATGAATTTTTAACTCAGGCCATGGACAATGGTCAACAGGTCGATGTCGTTTACACAGACTACAGTAAAGCTTTTGATCGTATCAGCCATAATCTGCTATTGATTAAGCTACAAAGAATCGGCATTAGTGGGGATCTCTTAAGATGGTTAGCTTCATATATAAAAAATCGCTCTCAGGCTGTTGCTATCAACAACTACGTATCTAGCTGGATTGACATTCCCAGCGGTGTCCCGCAGGGATCTTTACTAGGGCCTTTGCTGTTTGTGGTCTGTGTAAATGACATCGACAGGTGTTTCCATTCTGCACGTGTCTTGTGTTTTGCTGACGACATGAAAATATTTTCTGTCGTCACTGATATGCAGGATGCCGTCGCCATGCAAATGGATCTCAAACGCCTCGAACACTATTGTAACATTAATCATATGGAACTTAATCCATCCAAATGTAATGTTATGACTTATGGGAGAAAACGCAATATGTTACTATTCGATTACACACTGAACAGCCATGTTTTGCAGAGGGTATCATGTGTACGTGATCTTGGCATCTTTCACGACTCAAAATTATTATTTGACATTCATGTCGATACTATAGTTGCTAGGGCATATAAATCTCTTGGGTTTATCATGCGAGCATCCAAGGACTTCGAACATGCAAAAACGCTTAAAATTTTGTACTGTACTTTTGTTCGGAGTCACTTGGAATACGCCTCGCAAGTATGGAACCCAAGGTACGAGACATACATCTCTCGCATTGAGAGAGTCCAGCGCAAGTTTGTCAGATATTTATGCTTCAGGACTAATGTCGAATATCACTCCGAGCGTTATATTGACATATGCAATAAACACCACCTTCTGTCGCTGGCCAAACGTCGCAATATTGCAGATTTATTGTATCTAATGAAAGTTGCAAGCGGTTTATTGGATTGTCCAAAATTGCTGTCCCTAATTTCTTTGAAGGTGCCTATGATGAGCTTGTGGAAGGGAACACTACTAAGCCTTCCGCACGCATCTACTAATTATAGGCAGAATGCATTTATTCGGCGGGCGAGTGATGGGTTCAACAAAATTCTAAATAATATTGATATAGACCTGTTTAACACTAGCGTTGCATCGGCGAGGCGACTGCTTAGTAAGTAAGTGCATAAATTTACAAGGTTTACTGTTAAACTATATTAACTATGTTTTAGAGGATTTATGAGGTTGTTTTATGTATAAATACTAAGTTAAATTCTCACTCTGTCGATGAGTTATGCGTGTGCGAGAAATTTATGAGATTTGCGTTGTTTTATCTCATGCTCATTACTTTATTATATCTATACCATGTTACTATTGGCGAAAACCTATTAATGGTTATCTGTATTTTAAATAATCATTATCTATACTGTTTGTAAAGCTGTTGGTTTTCCTAAGAAAATAAATAAAATAAATAAATAAATAAATAAAAGCATGAGAGACTCTGAGATTCTGAGATTTTTGTATGCTTTTCAATTCTATTGGATCCGCAAAGATAACAGACTTTATAAATATGCTTACCGAAAATTTTTGAAATGTTTTGTATCCAACAAAATATTTTGTATCGCTGGATGAGTCTCTCATGCTTTTCAGAGGGCGGTTAATATTTCGTACGTATATGAAGAATAGGAATACGAAATATGGTATAAAATTTTATAATCTTACTACTACCGATGGTTACGTATTGAATATTAAGATGTACACAGGAACAGACGATGTTGAAGAAGATTCTAGAGAGACTGGATCTAAATTACAGCAGTTGGTGCTGAGATTAATAAGACCTTATCTTCTAAAAGGACATGAATTGTACATGGACAATTTTTACAATTCGGTACCACTTGCAGATAACCTTTTGGTGTCCGTCAGGATGGCTGGACCAAACGAGATATGTGCATGAGACCATGTGCACTATTTACTACCTATTTGCTACTATTTACTACCTATAATGAAATATTTGGTACTTTGCTTTGAGAGATATATCAAAGAAATAAAGTGGTCAGTAGTGGTGGGCGTTGCGGAAACGAACCGTTTTTGAAAACCGTTTTGTTTTCTGCGACGATAGAACCGTTTTTAAGTTTAGGTCAAAACAGTCTTCGTTGCGAGAACTAGTCGTCTAAAACGAGGAACGTTACTTCAATTTATTTCATCCATTCGTTCGTTCTTCAAACAGTTCTAGTAGCAAGTAATCGTGTAAGCAAAATTAAACTTTATATAATAAAGATAAAGTCGATATTCTTATATTAGTAAATTATTATTCATTCGCAATGCAACGCTCGGAGCTAGGCAATGACATGTAGACTTATTGTAGTTATTATAAAGTTCAATATCATCGGGCTAGAATGAAAATAATAATAAGAGTTAAAGCCGAGCGCCGACCGTCCGTCGTCGCTTAGTTCATTCGTTGTTTGTTTACATTTTTTGTGACTTGCGTAAAGAGACACCAAATTCAAATTGTTTTGTAGGGTTTGCCTTTTCGTTTAGTACTTAGTAAATAGCTTCGTATTTTGTATATATACATAGGTTAGGAATTAAATCTTTTAAATAAATTTTCTCAATGTCGGCGACACGTAGAAATGCCAGTGTCTTATGGTTGCATTTTGATAAAGACAATAACAATAAAAAAGCTAAGTGTAATTTGTGTCATGAGATTTTAAGCTACAAGTCAACTACGGCAAATTTGAGGAATCATCTAAAAAGAAAACACATTGGTACTTTTACTTCGTTGATGGAGGAAGAAAATCAACAAATTTCATGTGCTAATGAGCCAGCGCGGTGTACAGAAAGTTTACCTTCAACTTCGAAAGCATCTGTAACTCCTATAAATGATATTCCTCCTCCAAAGAGTCATGGTAGCCAGAAAATCATAGATGCTTATATCAATAAGAAAATCAGTTCTCAACAAAAAAAGAAAATTGATCAAGATTTATTAGATTTATGTATCGACAGCTTTCACCCATTTTCTATAGTGGAGGAACGGGGTTTCAAGAAGTTTTGCCGTTGGATACCTGGATACAAATTACCAACACGTAAAACTCTTTCTAATTCTTTGCTAGATGAAACATATTATAGAGTAGAACAACAGATTAAGCTTGAAGTAGCTCATGACGTGCAATCTATATGTATAACTACAGATATGTGGACTTCGCGGGTTACGGAAAGTTATATTGCCATTACAGGTCACTATATAACAAATAACTTTAAATTTAAAACTGTATTATTAGGATGTTGCAATTTTTCTGGCAATCACACAGCAGCCAACATAGCGTCAGAATTAAACGCTATTACTGATCAGTGGGGTATTACCAACAAAATAAATATAGTTATAAGTGACAACGCGGCCAATATGGTGAAGGCTATAAGACAATATGTTGGAGCTAAGCATTTTGGGTGTTTTGCTCACACCCTGAACCTAATAGTAGAAGAAGCACTTGCGCCATGCAAAACTCAAATAGAGAAAATAAAAAGGGTAGTCGGCCATTATAAAAAAAGTACTGTTTCATCAGAACGTTTAGCCAAGTACCAAATACAGCAGGGTGTTCAACCGAAACGACTCATTCAAGACGTGGACACCAGGTGGAATTCCACGTATTATATGATAAGTAGATTCGTGGAGTTGAAAGAGGCAGTTCGATCTACAATGGCATTAGTGGATAGAGATTTGCCGCAAATAACAGCCGATGATTGGAATACATTGGCCGATTTAATTATAGCGCTACGTCCTTTCGAAGAGCTCACTAAAACAATCAGTGGTGAAAAATATCTAATTGCGAGCTCTGTCATTGTAATGACAAGATGCTTAAAGGAAGCTTTAAATATAGCTGAAACTAAAATTAATCAAGTGCCTGTTACTGACGTCATCGTATTATTAAAAGGTGGCATAGCTGATCGTCTAAAACATATTGAACAAAGTGGAACATTGGCTGTATCCACTTTTATGGATCCGCGGTTTAAAATGCAGGCGTTTGAGGATCCAAATGAGGCCACGAGAACCAAGGATCGAGTGAAGGCCCTAGTGGTAGAAATTATAGGTGAAGAACGTGTAACACAGCTATCACCCGAACCAAATAATGAACCGCATCCTCTCGATGACATAAGTCCATGGGCAATTTTTGATAAGATGCTTGGTCAACCTTCAAGTCAAGGTACTCCTTTATCTCGTGCCATTAAGGAGGTTGACATGTACTTGTCCGACGAAAGGTTACCCCGCAAGAATGCAGCCGGGGAATGGAATTGTCCGTTGGAATGGTGGAGGAACCACAGCGCGGCATATCCGCATATGGCCACATTATTTATCCGCCACTGCAACGTGGTTGCAACATCAGTTCCTTGCGAACGCATGTTCTCCAAATCAGGACTTATAATCAACCAACGTAGGACAAGGTTGACAACCAGCAAAGTTGAAAAACTTATGTTCCTTAACGTAAATATGGACGAGGAACGTTTCATTGGTTACATGTAATAAAACAAATGGCAATGAAAATCTTTCACTGTGATACCAATGTTTATAAAAGTATTTTGAACATAACATTTAAGTTAAACAAATAAATAGTATATTCACCTCTTATACATTGTATTTTATTTCATTTTAAATATTCAGTTGACTATCTACGTCATTAAACACTAACACACTAGGTACAAACTTTAGTGAAATAATTAGTAATTGAAACGCTATCTAACGTTATCACTTGCTATCATAATAAAGTTACTACTTAGAAAGAGGATTTATGAATTTATTTGAGATTATTAACTTCTATTGTACCAATCAATAATTTTTAGGATGCAATATTATTACTACATACTAATTTTATAGTTCAAAATAATAGGTATACATTCAATCGGAATTAGGCATATAAAAACGACAGTAACTGTATAACTAGTACCTAACTAGTTTTAGAAACTATTTCTAATTCTGGAACGAAACAAATGAAAATTATGTAAGACTGATTTTCAAAGTTTTCGTTCGTCTTTAAAGAGTTGCAACGGTAACCGTTTCTGCAACTGGTTCTCGTCTGTGAAAAAACGGTTGCGTTTCGTTTTGTCAGAAATTGAGAACGACCCACGTCTAGTGGTCAGCCATTCTGACGTCAGGTTGGCTGGGCACTTCCAAGTTGTCATAGTTTTAAGTGTTGTATAACCGCGTTGTTTATGTAAATATTTACTACCTATTTGCTACCTTAACATATATTTTTTACACAACTTTAAAACGCTCCTATAAAAAGTTATTAATAAAAGCCATTAAAACGCCTGCACATAAATTATTTTGTATTAGTCTTTTCTTCTCAGAATAATTGTTAACAATGTTTTTGCAGGCGCATAGTGGCTTATCAACAAATGTTTCTGGATGTCCATAGCAAAGTTTTATCCATTTAAAAACTTAGAGCTTGGATCGGGAATATGAGACATTATCTAGTAGGCGTGGATTATCGGGTAGGATGACGATATGTCAATAAAATAACCGTTGTAATAATTAGTCCACTTATTATTCTTGCTAACACAATCAAAAGTCTTATCGAACAATCACAGATCACTAAGATTAATTTGGATAGAAATGAAACGTCCACCGAGCACGTGGCTGCGTGCGCACTTCACGACTGTCAAACGATAAGTGTCCATTATCTAAGATGGCCGCCTCGACAGTGCTCGGTGTTCGCTATGGAAATTGACGTTTATGACAGCTGTCAATGTCAACGTTAGTGACGGCTGACGTGTTGAGGAGCAGATGCGCCGACACATTTATTAAATTGTGTAATTATTTACATATCGCATTTATTTTTAGGAATGAAAAATAGAAAAACAACAACATATTCGAAATTATTTAATTACGTTCATTAAGTATATAATTCAAAATAAATATCTAAAACTTCTAATTACAATTTTGATTCCAAAATTGCTGTCCGATTTTAATTATGTATGTATTTTATTATTTATATTTTCTGCCGTACATGATACAATGGGCCAACATTTTTTTATAACTCTTGGTTACTCGAGTTGACATGTCATCGTAACATTGATATAAAGTACCTCTAAAACAATGACATTTATAGTGACCGATTCCCTCGCTCGGAGCCAATGAAGGAACAAATTCTATAACTGATGCCAAATTATATTCAATGTTTTTTAATGTAATATTAATATATTAATATTATGTTATTATAGTTGGTAGATCGTATAAATATATTTCTTCTTCAGGATTGAGTTCAAAAGCAATCAGATCTTTTAGTTCATATTCAAACGTCTTGATACCTGTGCATCCAGTATGACGACAACTAGATATGTTATTTTCAGGGTCTATCCTGGAATTGGCAGACTCTGATAATGGTTTTATGTTCAAGTCCAAAGGCAAAAAGGCACATTTACGTTTAACCAGATTTACCGGACACTCTGTATTTGTGCAAGATTCGATTCTATCTGCACTATATATTACATCGATTAGTATTTTTTTTAAAATGTGCGCCACATTACATTCACAACTAATAATAATCCTGTCGTCAGACATATTTTCTGTATTAACCCATTACCGCTCACCGTACACAAGCAGGTACACCGTTAAAAGTAATGTTTTCTTTTTTAATTTCCTTCTACCCGCAATTTTTTATTTTTTAATGTGACAATACAAGTATAAGCTACTAGTTTTGACAAAAAACGGTTATGTTGGTACCTCTGATTTATTTGAATTGACAGTTTTTTTCCAATGTTTTGCTGGACGTGCACACGGTAAGTTAATTTCTTGTTATTTTTAAATTATCGTTGATAATTTATTGTAAATTGATTGTAAAGTAATAGTACACATATTATATTAGCTAGTAAATTGACATAAACTAAAATAATACAATTAGGTTCGTTAAAAAATTCGTGTTTCACCTACTGTACCTGTGCAGGTACATTGGACAGATATATGATAAAAAAAATACCTTCTTCCGCAGATTTTATTATCAATAGAAAATGGATCGAAGACGTAGTTATTCGTTACAAAACCATTATTTACAATTAGAAGAAGCTGTAAATTCTATTATTGCTGAAGAAAGTGATGGCGAATATGATGTTGTGATCGTTCCACCTGAACCTAGTGCAGTAACCGATGAAGAGGAGGGTCCAGAAGATGATCTTGTGATACAAGCTTTGCCAAGAGATGTGCCAGGCACCGTTGAAGTAGTACAGCGTGGAAGATCACCCTCAGACGGAAATAGTAGTGACGATGAACCGCTATCGACTTATGCGTCATCGGCAAAACGATCTCGTGGGTCTGAACCTGCTCGTGTTAACCCTTCTTGGAGAAAAACACTACCAATTTACTCCACTACATATGAGATGTCTAGGGCTATAGAGGAACGATTGGATAATCTTTATAATGACATAAAAGACTGTACTCCAGTCATGCTATTTGAGAAGATTTTTGATGATAAAATGTGTGATTTGATAGTAGAACACAGTCTTTTATATGCACATCAAAACAATAGGCATGGCTTTCAATTCGACAAAGAGAACTTGAAAGGTTTTTTAGGAATACTATTGATATCAGGCTATCACCAATTGCCCACAGAACGTGCTTATTGGTCTCTAGATGAAGATCTAAGCGTGCCCCTCGTTGCAGGTTGTATGTCGAGGAATCGCTACTTAGAAATAAAACAAAACTTACATTTTGTTGATAATACATTAGCCGCCTTCTCTAATGATAGGATGTATAAGGTAAGGCCTTTATGTGATCTTTTACAGAAGAACTCTTGTCAATGGGGAGTATTTCACGAAAATTTGTCTATTGACGAATCTATGATCAAATACTACGGTCATCATCCAGCCAAACAGTTTATTATGGGAAAACCAGTGCGCTTCGGATACCGAAACTGGGCTGGGACTAGCTCTGATGGCTATTGTTACGCATTCGACATATACTGTGGAAAGTCAAACGAAACCTCTACAGACCCTTTGGGCTCTAGAGTGGTTAAGTCTCTTTTGAGGAAAATGCCCATACATCCAAAGGAGCACATTGTTTACTTCGACAACTTTTTCACAAGCTATAACTTGTTGTATGATTTGAGAATGGAAGGCTTCAGGGCTTCAGGGACTGTCAGAGAAAATAGAACTAAAAAATGCCCTCTTGAAACGGCAAAAGAAATGAAAAAGAAACCTCGAGCTACTCATGACTATCGCTTCGACAAAAATAATGAGATACTGTTTAATCGATGGAAAGATAATAACGTCTGTACTATTGGCACTAACTTTGATGACATAGAACCATTTGCTAAAGCCAAACGTTGGTATTCAGAAAAGAGAGAAAAGGTGGATTTCAATATGCCAAAAGTATTTCAGAATTATAATAGAGGAATGGGGGGTGTGGATCAAATGGATCAATCAATCAGTCTATACCGCGTGGCAATGAGAGGCAAAAAATGGTGGTGGGTAATTTTTACTTATCTTATAGATATGGCTGTATCAAATGCTTGGCGTCTACACGTAATTGCAAAGAAGAAAAATAATGCCGAATGTATGGACCAGTTGGTATTTCGGAGAAGCATCGCCCGGGCTTATTTGCGTCTTTCAAAACCCCTCAAAGAACCGTCAGACTTCAAGTATAGTAGCCGACGTAAACCGTAACAATAACGGACACACTCCTGAAAGAATTACAAACCCATTAAGATGTGTTATTTGTCATAATAGAGTCCGTTGGCGTTGTCAAAAGTGCTCATCAACACTCTGTGTAGAGAAACCTTGTTTCGGACAATTTCATACTTGATCTGCCCATTGTACTCGCTAAGGTACACCTCTATAACTTAGCCATAAAAATGTTTTTTTCGTTATTGTCTATCTGAACTTTCTAATTTAGTGTTTTTTAGTAACTAATTAAAGTAAAATTCATAAATATGTAATTTGTTTCATTTTGGGCGTTAATGGGAATACTGCTTCAAAATTTCAGTTCGACTCTGATAAATATTTTGCAGTGAAGCATTGCCAATAACTATTTTGATGAATTTACAGTAAACTTGATTACTAGTATTGATAATTCGGCCAATACAAAATCCATCTACAACCGCAACAGCGATTGCTTGTGACAAAGAATCAAAAGCGCAGGTATTCTTTACTATAACATTTTTTCCACCGGTAAATTTTGTTCTAAATCCATTCTTTAATAAAATAACGTTGGCTATCTTCTCGGAACTCTTATTTCTTTCTTCTGTTTTTGTTGCTAGTCCTCGCCAGTTTTCTATTAATCTTGGATTTTCCGTAAAAATAGATTCTTCTTCATGTTCACACTTAATCACTTTTACATTTTTCGTCTCCGTTTTGTTCTTTGGTTTCTTTGTTTTTGTTGTTTTACCTTCTTTTAAGTTACTGATAGCAACTTTTAATTCACCTGATAAAAATTCTAAATGCTTCATGAAGAACTCATCTATACGGTATCTGTCACTCTTACTGATGATTCTACATAAATGCCTTTTCACGTTTTTGAAATAGCTTTCCACATTCGACGATGTGGGATCAGATATGCTTGAATTATATACATTTTTCATAATATTGGACCACATCGGAAGTTGACCTACAAGTCGCATTAAAGTATTCAAAAAGTCTGGGAAATAATACAAGTTATCATGACTATAGTTAACGTCTCCTTCCGTTAAGGTAATAATCAACTGTTTGGATTCAATTGCATTATAGGACCATTTAGGACTTTTTAAAGCAGATTCTTCTTCCCGAACGCTTTCATGCGAAGCTTCCAGACCTTGGCAAGAAGAGTTGTTCAATGATTCGAAATTGCTTATTTTGTTACTGTCTTCTATTTCAATTTCAGAATCCACAGTCCTTGAAAAAGATCCTAATTGTTTTAGTCTAATTTTTGCTTCTTCACATCTTGTATTGTTACCTTCACTGTCTACACCATCATATTTATTTATACACAATGTGATCATATCTATGACAATTTATCCCTGTCTTCTACATTCATCATAGTATTTGCTATTTTATTCTTGACTACAATAGCAGACTCGTATTTTAACTCATTAGCAAATTTACGTCGTTGAACAGGAGAAAGTTTTATCTTCTTCTTTACAGTATGTGAACATTCATTATTATAATTGCGTATCGTACAAATACATTTAGCAATTTTATCAGTTAGCCAGTTGATAATTACTTTGATTTCCTCTCGACACTGCTTGCAAGCTCCAGCGCATATAACGCAATCGCCATCCTTAATCGAATAATTTTTAAAAATCCAGCTGCAAGGACTTCGAATTTTCTTCCAAATTTCTTCTCGTAAGATATTAGCCCACTGATGTTTCGGCAAAAATCTTTGTCCTAAAATTTGATAATTTATTTTTATTTCTTTTTACACATTGTACGATAGGCTGGATTTTCTGCCACTGATAAAAATCTATGTAAAAATCAAATGTTTTGCAGGTAGATGTTGGGGTTGTTGTAATCACTGTGTTCTTATCGGATTGGAATTTATTACAGACAGGTCTGCAGTTGTTGAAAAAAACTCATAATGTTTTTTAATTGATAGATAAATAGCTTTTTCTGACATTTTGAATTGTAAAAGTTCACTAAGGTTTAACACTGGATCACACGGTGACGGAAGATCATTTATTTTAGAAAAATATTTTTTGAACTTTAAAATAACGCTTTTTTGATCTTCTAACGATACTGTTAACTGTCTACCTCGTTTCATCGCGAAAACACACTCTTTCATTTAATAATATTTTTAATAGATTATTGTTAACGTGTGCACGTCATGTGGGTAGTTTAAAATAAAAATAATCTGAGATGTCAATGAATGATTCTTTAAGCGACGTTTCTCGCACTAGGAATAAATCCTGCGTCGCGGGGGACTTCACAAACATTCAAACAACAGACACAAAGAAGGCTCCTGCGCAGAATGTCCACTTCTCAAAATGTCCACTGGTCGCAAAATGTCCTTTTCTCAGAATGTCTCTTTCGCAAAATGTCTCTTTCGCAGAATGTCCACTTCGCAAAATGTCTCTTTCGCAGAATGTCCACTTCGCAAAATGTCCCTTTCGCATATTGTCCCCTTTTTATTTCTAACTTACTTTAATCATTATTCAATTCATTTTAGCAATTAGCTTTCACACATCATGTTTGACGTGTGTTAATTTGTATCGATATGGGTAAGCAAAAAAAAATGAAAAAAATATAGTACAAATCACATTTATTTCTTTGCATAATCGCTTGATTTAAAGTAATTCTCGCAATCATAAAACGGTTAGACCATAAAACTCGTAAGACTTTCCACATTTAATTCCTAGCTAGTGTACTAGATGGCGCTGCATGATGTCGTTGTATTATTATTTTTATTTGTTACATATTTTACTATGAATAATAAACAATTTTCAATAAAAATAAACATTATATTTTTAATAAAATTTAAGAAACTAATTTATAACACAATGTGTTTCCAAACGTAAAACGGAATATTTCAATAAAATATAATGAGGGTACCTACAAAATATTTTAAGTTGTGTCATATCAAGTTGAAGTGGTTATTGAGAAATTACCGTTCATTTGTGTATCCTATTCTACTATTACTAATTAACAAAAAAACATTATGGAGCAAGAAATCCATTTCGTTAATAATCAAAAAGGACACCTTACACTCATTACTGGTAATCATAAATACAGTAAAAAGAAAACTAATACAAGTGGTGGTACTTTGTGGAGGTGTATAAATAGACGCGAGTGCAGTGCTTCGTTAACGTTAGATAAAACACGTACAACAATTACAAGGAAAACTCGTCATACATGTGAGTCAGCTGATATAAAATATGCAATTCGTGAACACATTTCAAGTCTTAAGAAGATCGTTTGTGAAGATTTCAGACCTATTCCGCAAATTTTTTAAGAATATCAAACAAACCTCCATGCAAATAGATCTGATTGTTTACCTGCATTTCGATCTATCAAAGATACCTTGTACAGAGCACGTAAATCTTTTTTAAATACAGATATACTACAACATAACAGCACTGAAACTGCAAGTGTACCGGAAGTATTGGGAAAATATTCTTAATTTGTGAAGATGGAGATACTGAGAAAATTTTAATATTTGCAACAACTCTAGCAAAAGAAGTTATAAAATTACCAGGCTCATATTTTGCAGATGGGACTTTTATGTCTGCACCAAAACCATATTATCAAATGTATGTCTTACATTTAGATATGAACTCAAGTAAAAAATGTACAAATATAGTACCGGTAATATATTCGTTATTACCCAACAAGACACAAGACACATACACCCGCCTTTTTCGAATTTTAAAAACCAAATTGGGCATTAAAATAAGAAACTTCAAATGTGATTATGAAATAGCACAAATGAACGCGGTGGAAGCTGTATTCCCCGATGCCAGAGTTAGTGGTTGTTACAGACATTTTAATGCCGCTATTTGGAAGAATGCAAAAAAAATGGGCTTATTAAAAACAAATGAAGGTAGAAATGTTGCAAGAATCGCTGCGATGATACCGCTCATGCCAGCAGATAAAATACCAGCTACGTGGTGTTATGTTATAAACCAGGCGCCGAATAGTTCTGAAATGCACCGTTTTAGAAAGTATTTCGAAAAACAGTGGTACCCCAAAATGTCTACCACGTTGTTGACTTGTGCTTTCCAACGCCATCGAACAACGAATGCTTTGGAAGGCTGGCACCGACGCGTTAATACGGGACGTATACCAAGAAAACCAAGTCTGTACATGTTTGTCTTTAAGTTGAAAAAGGAAAGTAAATACTGGGATAGGGAAATAAGGAACAGTCTTTTTAAAAATGTGCGGCACAATAGAAGAGTACTTGACACTTTTTTTGATAAAAAATTAAAGCATTATTGGTTCAATTAGAACGAAATAATTTGACATTGCCACAATTTATAAAAAAAGTAATATTTTTACAGTTAACGGTTCGTAGGTAATTAAAGAGTGTTCAAATTTCTTATTTTTTTTATTGCGAGTTAATAACAATTAGGTTGGTAAAATAATGACTTTAAATCAAGCGATTGTGCAAAGAAATAAATGTGATTTGTACTATATTTTTTTCATTTTTTTTTGCTTACCCATGTCGATACAAATTAACACACGTCAAACATGATGTGTGAAAGCTAATTGCTAAAATGAATTGAATAATGATTAAAGTAAGTCAGAAATAAAAAGGGGACAATATGCGAAAGGGACATTTTTCGAAGTGGACATTCTGCGAAAGAGACATTTTGCGAAGTGGACATTCTGCGAAAGAGACATTTTGCGAAAGAGACATTCTGAGAAAAGGACATTTTGCGACCAGTGGACATTTTGAGAAGTGGACATTCTGCGCAGGAGCCACAAAGAACACCCAGACTCGAAGCAACCATTTGTGAATCACACAAGGTGTTGTTCCGTGTGGGAATCATACCCACAACAGTCGGCGCAGTAGAAAACGGCGAGATGACCGCTTAAACCACTGCGCCATTCGTGCAGTCAAATATATTTATACGATATACCAACTATAATTACATGGAAAACATCAAACATTAAAATCGGACAGCAATAAATTCTACATACAAGTTGATGGTGTCGCAATGGGCTCCCCAGTATCGCCTGTCGTTGCTGACATATATATGGAGGACTTCGAGGCTCGAGTTTTACGTACTGCCCCCATCACACCCAGGATTTATAAGAGGTTTGTAGATGATACTTTTACAATATTACCAACAGATAGTGCAAGTGTATTCCTAGAACATCTTAATTCCATTAATAATAACATCCAATTTACTATGGAATTAGAGGCAAATAATTCATTAGCTTTCTTAGATGTACTTGTCATCAGGAATCCTGATCATACTTTGAGCCACACTGTATATAGGAAAAAGACCCATACAAATAGGTACTTAAACGGTGAATCTCACCACCATCCTAAACAGTTAGCTACCGTGGGAATGTCTTTGTTTCAGAGAGCCCATGCAGATACAATTCCAAAAGATATTACAGACACTTATATTATGTATACTAAGGCAACTACTAAGGCGTAAAGTCCAGATTGATATAATAAAACTCGTAAACTATATAGTGCCACGAAATTACAGATGGAATCTGATTTCTCATTATCACGATAACCTTCAACATTTTAGTTGGGAAAAAGTACTTTCTAAACTAAGAGAACAATATTAATGCCCCAACATGTCGAAGTTAGTTCGAAAGTTTAGTAGGATTCGAAAAGACATGTCTGGTGCTAAACAGGTCCCTCTTCATCCTGTAGACAAAATAGCCATCCCTTTTCACACCGTCCATACTGACATAACGGGACGTATGAACGGTAAACGTAACAACACTGAATATGCATTTGTGTTTATATGTAGATGCTTTTACCAAATACACTGATTTCATTCATACAAATGATAGGATGTCAGATACAGCTATATCTTGTTTACAAGAAGTAATTTCTATTTTTGGCACCCCAAACAGACTTATAACAGACCAGGACAAAAGTATGACTTTAATTGACTTTAAAAATTTTTGTCTGTGTTTCGGTATTGAACATCACGTAGTAACTAAAGGTTAAGGTAAAGGTCGGGTAAACGCTCAGGTAGAACGAATTATGAAAATAATTAAAGATAATATGTGACGATAATCGCCTAGACGCCCGGCGAACGCGGGCGCACGTCACTAGCCACCTCTCGCGACCGGTGGTGCCAGACTATATAAGGAACGGACGGTGTCAGTCGCGTCCTCCTTGCGGCCCGGCTTCACACTCCCAGCTAAGTGTCCTGATTATACAAGGACCACGAAGCAAGTCTTTAGCGAACCACGCCCTGACTATAGTTCTATAAGTAAAGATTGTCTCTTTTAATTGTATCTTAATTCATTAAAAGTGTATTTGTTATACCTTCTCTCATTGTACTTCCTAATTATTCTACATTTCTCCTAAAGTAAACCCTAAAGGTTACAAGTTGTAGAGCTTAATAAACCTTGGCATTTTGCTATGCGAGATTTACAGTTGTTTAGTGTTGGTTCGTAGTAAAGTCGGTAGTAATGATTTACCATCTTTCTTTTACCCCGGCGAGTCCGAAATAACTCCTCTGCCCACCCCCGCGGAGGGGTATGCGTCATGCATTCCAACAGGTAAAAAAAAAAAAAAAACACTAAACACAACGCAAATCGATTAAATATATTAAGTCTGTGGCGCGTGTCTACTCTATGGCGCGTCTACTTGTCTCTGTACACTGTCCATTACTTTGCAATATACGCTAACAGTTAATTTCTATTTTCCGTCTTTTCATTAAGCTTCCCATAGGTTATGGGCCGATATTAAGTTAAAAATAGAATCCGTTGTTCATATTGTCGTAACGTATTGCAGTTTAAAAGTAAATAGTCGTGAATCGTAATAATTTTTCACCATGAACATGTCGACCTTGTGCCAGTGTCGAGGAGTACGTGAATAAATTAATGAGCACGGCTCATAAAATACGAAATATTGGTTTCGAGGTCGGACATGAATGGCTTGGAACTCTCATGCTAGCTGGCTTACCGGACAATTATAAGCCAATGATTATGGGATTAGAGAGTTCAAGCATAAAAATTTCATCAGATTTTGTTAAGACAAAATTGTTACAAGAGGTTAAGGTATCAGAATCCACAGCATTCCTCACGAAGCACAGAAAGAATTACATAACCTCACAGAATAACTCAAAACCAAAGGAAAAGGCCCACGTTGCTATATATGTAATAAATATGGACACTATAAAAGCCAATGTCGAGAAAAGAATATTAATCAAAATAACTATTCAGCTATTTTTGCAGCTTACAGTTCATTAAATCCAGATGATTGGTATATAGACTCAGGGGCAACAATGCATATGTCAAGACGCTCAGACTAGATGTACGATATACAGTCACCTCCGATCCAAAGGATAATGGTGGCAAATAATGATGCGGTCATCGTGCATAACTTGGGTAAAGTAAACATTCAGACAAAAGTATGTAATGATGTGCATCAGATCCAGGTGAGAAATGATTTATTTATTCCTGAGTTGAGTGCTAATCTGTTATCAGTCCGTCAATTAACAAAAAATGGATGTAAACTGGAAATCACAAGTGAAGGCTGTAACATTTATAGTGTCAATAAAGTACTCATTGCAACAGCAAAATTGACTGATAACATGTACAAACTCAATGTAACAACATTTGAGAGTAATACAGATTTGATTACATGGCATAAAAGAATGGGTCATTTGAATATTGCAGATGTTAAGAAGTTAGAGGTTTGTGCTGAGGGTATAAAAATATCAAATAAAGAGATTGATTCTGTATGTAAACCTTGCTGTGAAGCTAAACAAAATAGATTTCCGTTTCCACCGTCTAATTCTAGAGCAAATGAATTGCTAGAGATAATACACACAGATCTTTGTGGTCCGATGGAGACACCTTCTGCAGGAGGAGGAAAGTACTTCATAACCTTCATAGATGATTTTTCTAGAAAAGTATATGTGTATATTCTAAAGAATAAGTTGGATATAAAATCTGTGTTTAAAATCGCTACTATCCTCTGCAAAGTATTTGTGCGTGAATTTTGGTGCTCTTTATGTGTGATTATGACATCAAAATCAACCAAACTTTTATCAAACGCGGAAACAATAAACCTAACTCCACATCTAATTTTTTTGAGTAGTACAGCCTCGCTGATTTCAGCGTGAATGGGCCGGCTCGACCGGGGATAAACTACCCTCACACAGAATAACGACGTGAAATAGCAGTATACCCACTGTTGTGTTTCGATCGGTGTTTACCCCCTTCCTATTTCCTTTCCTAAAGGGCTGGCAACGCGCAAGTGATGCCTCTGGTGTTGCAGGCGTCTATAGGCTACGGTGACCATTTACCATCAGATAGGCCGTAGGCTTGTTTGCCACCTTAGAAGTATTAAAAAAAAAGAGTTTGGGACACACTATTCGATAGCCATAAAAATGATTATTTGTATTATTTAAATTTTTCTAATATATGAGTTTGTAATGTTCTTTTGTAAGCCCGGCAGCAACCTACGTAAGTTCCCCGTATATAAATTACGCGAATCAAATGAACCACAGTCAAAATCTGTAGAACTGGAAGAACCAATTGAAGAAATTCCAGCTCCATTTTTGAGAATCTTATTGTAAAGTTAACGTCGGTATTATCGCCGACGTTTAGTCTTAAAGGGGGAGTGTTATAACGCTATACTGAACCCTAACTTGATGACATGGCCCCCAGTCATACGTCTCAGCACTTATGCTAGGCCACTACGTGTCCCGAAGATGATAAATTCCTTGAAACTCTACAGAGAAGCATCGAGACGAGAGAAAAAATTGACGAAAAATATGATGACGAAGACAGGTTATTTATGTTGTCTTTGGTAGGTACATTAAAAAAAGTACCTCCAGAAAGAAAAATGGATACGAAAATGAAGATAATGTCTTTACTCGACAGCGCAACTAAGCCTGTATATTACCCCCAAAGCTCATGGTCGCAATCCCAACAAATGCAGCAGTCTCCTTCAAGCTACCATCCTGGATATTCTACTCGTTCCGGAGGTTCTGAAATGTCACACATCTCACCCTTGTCGAATTTGTCAAATTACTCCGACGAATCAACCATTTTAGACATGTATGATTAAGTAAATTATAAATATATGCTTACCTCAATGTCACAAATAGTTTTTCTTCAGGACTTATAGATTTTCTTAATATTGTATCTTGTTTAGTTAAATCATTCCAACATAAACTCAATAATTCATCAAATGATGTTAGTGACATCCTCAGATAATTGAACATTTTTCCAGGGTATTTCCTTAAATCTTCATAGAGTTTGAGAAAAACACCGCTTTGGCTTCGGTTTGATACAAACGGATGTACCCATATTTTTTTCTCTTTTCGTTTCATCTTTTTGCGACGCTGGTAATAATATAATAACAGTGCAGTAATTTCCACGTCCATTCCTGATTGTGTCGAGACAGAACTGAATGTATTGGCGACAAGATTGGGCGACTTAGTCTGGCGACGCAGGGACACCAGACGTAGCCATGGCAATGTCGCTGGCCACGTCGCCATGGCATCTCGGTGAGGTATGGCCCTAAAGGTATCGATGTTACGTATTTTTAATCTTTAATGTTTTTTTTACATATTATAAGTCATCCTACAACTTGTCAACGTCATTTGTCACTATAAAGGCATGCGCAGACGAGGGATTTTTGTCCGCGTACTTTTTTATCCGCTAAAATAGATCGCTTACAACTGTATCGAGTAACGCAAACGAGGGATTAAAAGTACCGCGTACAAAAAGTCGCCCGAATAACTGAGGGCATGCAGGGAGCGGACCGAACAAAAGTACGGGGGAGTCCCAGTATCACGACCGAAATTTGAAGAAAAAGTTGTGGAACGAGGTATGTCAAAAGGTTTATTCCTCTTCTGTTTGGGACTTATTATCGAACGAAGAAAAAACTAAATATGGTAAGTTTTGCTTATTTATTTATTTAAACTTTTCGGAAAAATCATGTACAAAGGCGAACTTATTAATGTAAAGCAATTAACAACAACAATTTAATCTTAATTTAAAATCCGCTTCGTGAAGTATTTTACGCGATACTTTCTTAAAGAAAACTTAATGAAATTTAAATAATATGTTCATTTATTTATTTATTTATCCTTATTTACATTATCATTACAGAAACTTCTAAGGTAACCTATTACAGTTAGGAATATACTGATATCTGTTCCGCAATGTCATATAATATGTACATATAGTATCAAATAAAACATTGAATATTGATTTTGATTAAAAATTTAAATATTTCTTTCAATATTCATTCCACATTTATGTTTCATTTTAAATCTAATTATAATTATGATAATATTAAGATGACATCGATAATAATGGTCAGTGTCGCTAAGAAGATTTTTTTATCGCAGTACCCCCTCTTAAAGACATCTTAACCAAAAAGTACAGTAAAACAGTCACCGGTTTATTAAATTTGGTTATACTGCCATGGTACAGATCCTTGAGGTGAGGTAAAGTAATCGGTAATGTAATTTCGTGTTTCGATGCCAGTGTTTGTACCTCTTACACCAACTGTAGGTATATTTTCGAAAGTACAAGAATAGAGCGTATCTTCAAAAGAAACGCCATCTCTTTTACGGACAAAATTATGAAGAGTACATGCTGCTTTTATTATTATTTTTGCAAATTTCATATCAACGTCTAAACTTCTTTGAAATATAGCCCATTTATTACTCAAAATACCGAATGCATTTTCAACTATTCTTCGTGCTCTAGATAAACGATAGTTAAAAATGCGTTGTTTTGGACTCAGATTGCGGTCAGGGTAGGGTCTCATCACATGATTTGAAACAGCGAAAGCTTCATCTCCTACAAAAACGAAAGGCATGGGAGTCCCGTTAACATCATTTGGAAGATTATGATTTTTGGGAAGGGTTATAGAATCACCTAAAATACCCTTTTCTAAATTAGAGTTTTTAAATATGTTTGAATCACTATGCTTTCCATATGCTCCTACATCAAAAAATGTAAAACAGTAATCAGCATCGGCTACCGCCATTAAGACTGTAGAAAAATAAGATTTATAATTGAAGTAATTAGAACCTGAGTTTGGTAGCATCTTTAAGCGAATATGTTTACCATCTACAGCCCCCAAACAATTAGGGAATTGGGTTCTTCTATAGAATTCACTTGCAATCTCTAGCCATCGTTCCTCAGTTAATGCAGGAAAACATGCGTGTTTACACAAGTCCCAAATAGCTGTACAAGTTTCTTTAACGATAGCACGTATAGTAGACGCTCCAATTAAGTAGTCTTCTTCGAGATTTAGAAACGATGAACCTCGTGCTAAATACCTGAAAAATAAATCTAATCATAGTTTTTTTTTAATAATTATTTCTCTTTTTTGCAGGTAAGGAGGTACAGAAAAGGTGGTCATCTCTTAGACATGGTTTTAGGAAGGAGCTCTCTGCGCAGAAAATGATGCCGTCAAGAAGTGCAGCCAAAAAGAAGAGAAAATATTTGTATTTCGACTCCCTTTTATTTTTGTTGCCTTTTACAGAAATCATAAACACAGAAGGATCTCTTCAAAATGAAAACAATGAAACTGAGCAGAGGAATTTAGAAAATAAAACACCTTCAACTCAACCAAGGTTTTCAAAACCAAGACCAGTCCAAAAAAATAGTGATGATGAAGTAATAACATTACTTAGAGAAGGTAATCAAATGCTTTCTGCATCAAAAACATGTGATAGAGGGCACGATGAAGATGAGTTATTTTTACGTTCTCTTACCTCATATATGAAAGACTTTTCCGGAGACCAGAAATTATTATTGAGAATGGAAATTATTAAGTTAATTTTAAATTTTAAGCAATCTTTAAACGAGAATTCGAGATTTTGTCAAATAAACAGAACATCGAATGTTATCAATGAAACACTAAGGAGAGAACCGATGTCATATATCGAAAATCGTATCAATGATCCTATCCGACTAATGAATACAATAAATGACTCATCTGAAAATCTTGAATATATTTCTCAACCATCGACATCACAGCGCTCAAATAATGTTTTATATACACCAATACCTGTGCATCGGGATATTGAATATATTCCTCAACCATTAACATCACAGCGCTCAAATAATGTACTATATACACCAACACCTGTGCATCGGGAATACGATTCAATCACATCCCCAGAAAATGATACCTGCGATACTTTGTTAAGTCTCGGTGATAATGAACAAAATTAAGTTTGAGGCTTGAAATTACTTTAAGTGTGGTAGAATTATAACAAATATGAAGACTGATTAATGATTACGCATACATCCATAATTAAAATAAGTAAGTTTAATTAATAGAAGGTTAAAACGTTAATAAAAGTTAGTTATATAGTGATTGTAAGCATCCCAAGATGATTAAAAAAAATCTAAAAATTAAAAACGTATTTTATTTACTTACTTTAAAGTAACCGATAGCCTTTCTTCTGGACCAATGCACATCCTCATCTTTGTGTCAGAATGACTTATAGCAGGTTCCACAATTGACAATAACTCTTCAAAAGTTCCAACCGACATTTTATAATATTTAAAGAATTTTTCTGGATATTATTTTAACCGAGCATGTTTCGCATGAAAATACCCATTTGATAACCGATCCGATATAAGGGGATGGACCCAGTATTCTCTTTTAAAATGTCTTCTCTTTTTCTTAAACTTCAAGTAAATTGCAACACAACGTAACCTCTGAAAATTTGTTTCCATAGCGTGCACTTCTCTACAATTTCGGTCAACAAATGATCGCACGCCGTGTGCGTTGAGTTCGCGGTAAATCCGCGGCGAACTTTTTATTCGCGGAGCATACTTTTTTCTCCGCCGCGGAGGAAAGTCCGTCGTCTGCGCAGGCTATAAGGTAATGTAGTAGTTGACCAAACGGTTTTAGACCTTGTCCAGAAAGGGCGAATTCGCCGCGAATCGTATCGCGCGAATTCATACGCGCGTTGTCGAGGTACTAGACATCAATACATCGCGTCCACAAGCATCGCGCGAATTCAAAATACGCGCGTAAATCGCGTGCACTACGCCAGACTCTCGACTCGCGCTTGATTCGCGCGTATTGCGCGCGAGTCGAGATACTAGGGACGCCTTGTTGCGTCCAGTTAACGCGCGAACTCTAGAGCGAGTGCACGTATCGAGGGAAATGGAGCGCCAAAATTTTGACACGGAATTGTTTATAGACGAAATAGAAAAAAGACCGGCGATATGGGATTTGGAATCACCTGATTATGCTAATAGGATTTTAAAACGTAGGTCTTGGGAAGAATTGGTGTTAATATTTTCTGATAAAGAAGACTCCGAGGAAAAAAAGAAAGATTTAGGTAAGTAATTATTATTATTTTATTGATTAGTAACAAACAAAGAAAATTAGATCATTTTGTCTTGCCACGGCAGTCGACCTTCCTTCATGAAATAATCAGCGAATATATCCCTCGTGTTTCGAGACCTTACACCAGGTCGAATTGTAGTCGTACTCAGACCATCTAGAGCTGTTTCGAACAATGTGTCTTCGTATCTGTATCCATCTCTTAACCTGACGTAATTGTGAAGAACACAACAAGCTTTAATTATGTTTTGCGCAAATTCAATATGTACATTGAGTGGTTTGTGAAATATTCGCCATTTGTTTACCAGGATTCCAAAACAACACTCAATATAACGTCTTGCTCTAGAGAGGCGGTAATTAAATATTCGTTTTTCTTTGGTTAAATTCTTGCCGCAATATGGTCGCATAATATGTTCTGATAAGCTAAATGCCTCATCTCCAACTATAACATGAGGTAAACGTGTTGTACGAATTTCTGATACTGGTTTTGGTCCCGGAATGTTCAAAGATTTTTCCGTGAGTTTTTTGAAGAATGTGGAGTTTTTAAAATCGTTGAATCATTGCTCTTCCCCCATGCTCCAACATCTATACAGATAAAACAATAATTTGCATCACATACGGCAAGCAGCACAGTCGAAAAAAAATGTTTATAATTGTAGAACATAGAGCCGGAATCTAAAGGTTTTATAATTCTAATATGTTTGCCATCAACTGCTCCAATGCAATTAGGAAAATTTGTATATTTTTCGAATCCTCTTGCGATTTCCATCCACTCTTCTGTCGAAGGTTCTTTCATTATTCTGTCTTTTAACTTATTCCAAATAACATATACAGTTTTTTGAACGATGTCAATTACAGTTGATTTCCCTAATCTATAGGCATAATGTAAGTCAGCAAAATAACAGCCAGTTGCTAAGTACATGAAACAAAATTGAAAAATTATTGTTAAATTGTTAATTTCAGGTAATACTCTTCAAAAAAAGTGGAAAGGCCTTCGCGACACATTTGTTCGTGAAATGAAAAAAACAAAGAATGCACCATCAGGATCTGGAGCTTCGAAGATTCAATATATATATTTTCAACGTCTTATGTTTCTCGAAAGGTCAGTACGTAATAAAAAAACAGAAAGCAATATTCAAGACACCTCTGAAAACTCAGAGACAGGTAACGAAGAGTCTACAGCAGACGCAAGGGAAGACATAATGAGGCCACCAAATCAAAACATTAAAAGAAAGAAAATGACTGCCGCTGATGCTGAATTCCTGAACATAATTAAAAACAATATAAGCACTAGGAATCAACAACAACCACTGGTTTCCAGCGTAACGGAAGGTGATGATGACAAACTGTTCTGTTTATCTTTACACAAAGAATTACTTAAGGTACCCGAGGCCAATCGTATAGCAGTAAAAATTGAATTAATGAAAATTTTGCAAGCGGCTCAACAATCTTCGCAATCAACTGTGTATTCAAATGATTCGTATTATACTAACAGTTCGGCTTCATCTTCAATTCCGGTTCGACCACGATACCATGCACAATCTTCAAGACCAAATGAATTTACTTTTCAAGAATATGACCCAGAAACGCCATCCATAACAGCATGGCAAGGCCGAAATTCTATTTCAGTGCCAAGATCTTCACAGGCAGCATTATACGTAAATTCTCCATCAACATCATCAAGAGATTCTCAGGATAGTGAATGTCTTGACCTCTTCCAAAACCATGACATTGTTTAATTATTATATTTAATCTGATACTACATTTAATTCGTTTTTATTAGTAAACCTGATTTTGTATCCTAAAATACTGTATTAGTATTATAAGAGATTATGAATAAAACAATACTTACCTTAAAGTTATCACGAGTTTTTGTTCTGCTGAAACAACATCCTCGCGCGGAACATAATTTGCACGTGGCGATAAATCTTCTTCAATTAATAAAAGTAAATCATCAAACGATTTCACGGACATACGAAAGTAGTTAAAAAATTTATTCTCATGTTGTCTTAATTTCGGATACAAAGTTTCAAACATACTATGTGTCATTCTATCATTAAGAATTGGATGTACTAAATACATTCTATTTTCCCTCCGTTTCTGTCTCTTCCAGCGACGGTAAGCTAACCACAACGTGACCGCTTCGTTCAACTCCATGTTTCGTACTGAATTCCTCCCCAAATGCTCGCGCGTTGGTACGCACCTTGTGGACGCAACGGTCGCGCGTAATATAATCGCGGCGAATTCGTCCTTTCTGGACAAGCTCTAAACTCAAGGCATAAGAATCTACTTAATTTTTTATGTTTATCCGTTCAATTGATATTTTGTTTATTTCATAAATACAATATGTCTAAGAAAATAATTGGAAAAGATCGACTTCAACACATTGTTGATAATATGGAAGACTTGTCAGATCTCTCTGATTGCGATGAAGAAGATGACCCGTGTTGGGGACAGGCTGTCAGTAGCCCAGCGGACATCTTTGTACCCTTGTCAGAAGAACAAATTTTACAAAGAAGATTAGATGAATTGTTCGGTCCAATTGAAGAAAATGAAGAAGTTACGCTTGAGCACGATGCTACAGAAGAAACGAACGAGTCTCTACTAGAAATTTTAGAGCCTAGTTCACGCGCTAATAGCCCACATAGAACTGAGCCATATGTTCCCGTATTTGCTGCACCAGTTCAGGAAACACTAAGTAATGCTCCTTCTATATCAAGTCCTCGTAATTCAATATCTTCACTCTTACGCGCATTTCAAGATGTTCCCGTGCTTAGTGACCAACAGTCTTTATTTTCTGTAACTGAACTCGAAGCATTTCCCGAAATCCAAAGTGATTCTACGTCTCCCTTGCGTCAACATACAAATTTAAGTACTCCTAACATTCTAGAACAAGAGTCTAACATCAGTAATAGTCACCGCCCACCTCGCAGAGATCGGATGACGCCTCGTGACTGGCAAATTTTAGATGAGCCTCACACTGTTCCACTTTTTGACAAAAAGGCAACAACGTGTACACAATTCACCCATAAAACGCAACCGATTCAAGTTTTTCAAAAGTTTTTTACTGATTACATAATTGAAATAATTGTCCAACAAACAAATAGATACGCACGCCAAAATAATAGTAGAAATTGGTCTCCAGTATCAAGTGCCGAAATAAAGGCTTATTTAGGGGTGCTCATAATGATGGGGCTCAATCCATTACCGGATATGGAGTTGTATTGGTCCAGTGATCCGTTCTATAATAACAATGAAATTTCGAGAGTTTTTCCTATCACGAGATTTAAAAAAATTACGGAAAATTTACATCTCAATGATAATGAACTTGATCCAGGGAGAAATTCAGCACAATATGACAAGTTATATAAATTAAGACCTTTAATCACTGAGTTGAATGTAATTTTTCAAAATGAAATGGAGAGTTCGAGCCGCCAATCAATTGACGAGTCTATGGTCAAATTTAAAGGCCGCAGTTCATTTAAACAATACATGCCTAAAAAGCCTGTAAAAAGAGGTTTTAAGGTATGGGCAAGATGCGATGCCACAACCGGTTATATGTACCAATTTCAAATTTACACCGGCAAAGGTGACAACGTCGAACATGAAGGCTTAGGTTATAATGTTGTGATGTCTTTGTGTAATAACCTACCGGAACCTACATTAGTGGCTTTCGACAATTTTTTTACAAGCTGCAACCTTATGGATGCCTTGTATGACAAAGGAATATACGCAGTCGGGACTGTCCGATCTGACAGAAAAGATCTACCAAGTATTTTAAAGAAATCACAACCAAAAGCTTTGAGATTGGAGAAGCATCAATTTGCGTCAGTGTCAGCAGGTCCTATTACTGCAATTAAGTGGCATGACACACGCGACGTGTCAGTGCTAACTACGGCTCACCATCCACGTGAGGTGGTGTATGTCAAAAGAACACAAAAAGATGGATCTAGGCAAGACATACTTTGCCCCAAAGCAATCGCCTCGTATACCCTCACGATGGGTGGTGTAGACCACTTTGACCATTTTCGTTCATCATACCCAATTGACAGAAAATCCAGAAAGTATTGGATGAGACTTTTTATTTTCATGTTTGATTCTGCGATTATAAATTCATACATAGCTTATAATACAACGCATACAGTAAATGTTCATTCTCACCGAAATTATAGATTAAAATTAGCGCGCGAATTAATAGATAATTTCACACGGAAAAAAAATAAGCCAATAGTGTTTAAAAATAAAAAAGGTGGTAACTTTGGGGTACCCGACGAAATCCGCCTTTTAAATGTCGGTGTACACATGCCGGAAGAAACTGACACCTATAAAAGATGTAGATTTTGTAGCACGAAAAGGAAACAAAAGCGTACAAAGATATGTTGCACTATGTGCAAAGTAGCATTATGTGCTCGATCTTGCTTCAGGTTGTTCCATATGCCTGACTCCGGTGTAGAATAAGCAAAATGTCAAAGTTATTAAGCAATTTTTTTTGAAAAGTGATTTGATTTTAATTTTTTGTAGAAGTGATTTGATTAAGCATAAGTAATATGAATAAACATTTTGGTTATAAATATAAAACTCTTTCATTCACTCATCTTTCATTACATGCATTTTTTTGTGATTTACCATCCCAACAGAATATAAAATAAAACAAGTACACACAAGTAGAACCAAGAGGAAGTCACTAGTCGAGATACAAAAATTAACGAAACGGACAATGGTAACTATTTTACCACCAAATTGAAAAATTTGGGAGTCTTGAACGGATAATGGTAAATTATTTACCACCACTAAAACTACCCCATCCCCTATTTTTTTTATATTTTTGATGCCAAAAATAGAATCTGCAAGTGTTCTTTACCCTAAAACCACCCTAATTTTCTTAATAACTTGTACAGGAGCTCGCGTTTGTTTAAGGGTTAAACAAGAATACGAAGTGTTCATTCATAACTGACAATCACAAATAGTTAAGAAACGAATAATTATGATTATGTTTTTATAACTAGCTACAGTCAGCAATAACATTTTTCCTTTAACCTTAAATCAAAATAAAAACAACAGAGTTAGAGTTTTTATCGAGAGTATTGCATGCGGAAAACGGATGAGGTTCTTATCTCAATAAATTATTATCTATTATTGATATGTAAACTGCAATTGCATGACATTGACATTGTCATTTTAGTATTATTTAGTTTTCTATTGCAATTGAGTGCAATTTATATAAAATATATAGCAACCGAAAACTTAAGTGATAAACTATGTCGCTTTCTAAGCCCACCATGGAGTTCATAACGACAAAAAGGGATCGCGAGAAACTACTATACGACGGCCGTCAGTACCATAAAATTAAAACTTATGTGAACGAAAATGTTTTTTGGAAATGCTACAATAAAACCGGTTGTAAAGGTAATGTGACATTAAGCAATGAAAACCATATAGTTAAAGAGGGCGTGCACGATATTGATTGTTTACCTAATAGTGCAAAATATCTAGTTTTGAAGAAAATGAAAGATTTGAAAACTAAAATAGTAGCTAATGTCGATCCAATACAAAAACAGTTTGAAGAAGTAGTATGCGAACTGGAAGACGATGGCGTGCACTTAGTTGCTGACTTACCAAAATTTGACAATATTAAAAGTGGTCTATACAAAGCAAGAAATAAGGCATTAGGAGTTTCTAACCTATAGTAAATCCACACCACACCAGTTTAAGTAAACGCATACAAAAGTTTAATCGAAACATGTTTCATCTGATAGCAGCATTCAGGAAAGACGCAGACTCCAAGCGCATGGTAAAACCACGCCCATCCAGCGTTCAATTAAATGATGAATTAATATGTGAAGCTCAGTTAAGCATGTTAGATGGGCAAATATCAGTAGGTCATTTCCTTGAAATGATGCGTTAATTTACTTAATGTAAGTAAATTAACGCATCATTTCAAGGAAGTAACATGATAATTAGCGTTTAATATTAGAGGTGAATAAAGTTAACATATTATTTTAAATTCTTGTCTTTTGTTTTGTGAGTTGGGGTATGAGAGTTTAAAGTTTACTAAAAGTGTGTTTAATTCACCTAGGTGAATTACTCTGGGTGAATTAGATTTACTATAGGGTTTCTAAGCTCCATTTTGAATCACCAACTAAAGTAGAAATACCAAAAAAATATAAAAACTTCCTCCTGGCTGACTATAACGACAATGACACAAACAACAGGATTTTAATATTTTCTTCTTCTGATATAAAAACGTATTTGGACAATTTCGAACATTTCTTTCTGGATGGAACTTTTAAGTCTTGCCCTGAACCTTTCACACAAATATATACCATTCATGGACTACATAAAATAACAAAAAAAATGGTACCTTTATTCTTTGGTTTCATTCATAATAAAACTGAAAATACCTACAAACTTATATTTGAAATGATAAAGTCACAAATTCCTGAATGGAACCCCGTAAAATTGACACTGGATTACGAAATGTCAGCAATAAAAAGGCGAAACGATTAGGGATTAAATCTACAGTACAAAGACGACATATTGCGAGATGTGCTGGCTTAGCCCGATTGCCATTGAGATATGTAATGGCAGGTTACAAGTATACAATAACCAAATCCCCGAAAACTGAAGCAGTGATAAAGTTCAACAATTACCTAAACCGTTACTGGTTCAGCGAGGTAAATTTTATCAAGACTTGGTGCTGCTACGGCGAGGAAATTCGGACCACCAACAATCTAGAAGGCTGGCACGCAAGACTTAATAGAATGGTTGGACGCCAAAAAGCGTCGCTAGCAACAATTCTGAATGTTCTTATTAAAGAAACAAAAATTTCAATGTCGTTCAAAACAAACAAAAACACATCGAACAAAAATTACCAAGAGATTGACCAAGAAATTGCGGATACTATACATCTTTTAACAAATAAGTCTATCACTGTTGGACATTGTTTAGAAATAATTGCCCCATTTAAATATTAAGTAAAAGTTAATTTACCTAAATTACATTTTGTGTTTGATTTAAGGTTAAAGGAAAAATGTTATTGCTGACTGGTGTATGTGTGTACTGAGGGCCCACTTTTATTTTTGCGGATTTTTGCAGTTTAACTAACAATAGTGATTAGTAAAAGTTGTGGAAATATTTGTAAAACGAATATTAAAGTTTGTAAAGACTTCATTCAAAAGATATATTGCCTTAAGTGGGTCCCTCGGTTCACACACATTAGCTCCCAAATCTAGATATATAATGAATTCACCAACAAATTTTAGTTATAGACCTTTAGTAAAACATGAATAAACATCTACACAACATTAAAAAACCTAATGTGAATAGATAATAAAAAAATACAAACGCCTTTCTGTGGTCCCTGAGGGACCACATTAATTTATGTCATAATTAATAGATTATAACATGAACATTACATATTCATAAGCCAATCTTTAGTAAAAATTACAAGAGAAATTTTAAAACTAAAGAAATATCACAAATATTGGTGAGTATTGTAAACTTTACGTTTTTGTTGGTGGGCCCTCAGTTCACACACTACGCAAATGCTAATTGATTAAAATATAATTAAATACAACAATTACAAAAATATAGAGCCTTTCAGTGCTTAGTAATTTTTTTATACTATAGATCTGTATTTATCTTATCGCTGGTTTCATTGTTATTTTATCAAAAATGTACAAATTAGGTTTTCCATAGTAGTAGGTTGTCCATGTAGTCAAGACATTTTATATGATTGTTTTAATTTAATTTGATTTGATTATGTATGAGTTTATTATTTGATATTAGTTTCATTTTCGTAATATTTTTTATTACATTGTTATTAACGAATTGTTTATCTTATTTGACTTTTTATAAACGTAATTGTTTAAATGTAGTCCTGATTTTCTTCTTGATATTAGAAGACGTTTCTCAAATGAATGTGTAGAGACACACGTTTCTTTGATTAACTCCGCTGCGTACCGTGCCCATCGCGAACGTTTCATTTTGTTCTGTCGTAGACGTGGATTAATTTTACAACACAGTGAACCGGAATTACCTGATGTTGCTTGCGCAGCTTTGCTGGAACATCGTAGCGATGAACTCCCAAGACTGCTTGAACGGTTCCCTCTTTCAAATTTCATTTCGGTTGTAGGATGTATGTCTTTTACTCAGATGCAAGCGAGGATGACTATTCCTCCCACTGATCTTTCCTCTTCATTAAACATAAGCTCAGCTCGTTCGTCTGTCATTAAAGATTTAATGTCTCTGCCCTTAACCAGCGAGGCTCAGGGTGATTTCGAGAAGATTTTTTATTCTTTGCTAAATCCTTCTCAAGTTATACTTGATTTTGACACTACTACGCTAAATAACACGTCCCCCAAACTGCGTGTTTTCGCTGTTTTATTATCGAAGATTTTATTTACATGTTCACGCACTTTCTCTAATATATCGGAGGATCAGGCTCAACTTTTAGACGATTATTTAATTGATAATATGCACAGTTTTAATCTTACTATTACGCCTGGAACTAGGACTGGAATGACATATAAGGGTAGAATTAATAATGATTCATTAAGTTTAGCAACTAATATTAATGATGGAGCTGGCTGGTTGAATCATCAAAGTCCAGCAGAGGTCAGAATTTTAAACCCTTTGTATCGTGATGTTGTCAATGCTCCGGTTTACGGCATGGAACGTCCCTATGTGCCATCTGAAGCTCAAATAACTAATGAAGAATTGATAGCTGTTTTGCCCCCAATGTGGTATGTTATATTTCGTTTATGCACCACCATTGCTACCTTTGAGAGAGAGAATTTTTCGTCGTTTTTATCCGCTTATCAGGAGCGTTATGCTACATACCTGATCCGACTTTCTTCGTTTGTTCGGTCATTTTATGAACACGGTCTACGCTTGCCAACCCGTGTGGTTTGTAGATTACATGAGCAATCAATTCAAGTCGTGGCGCTAGTGTGCGAACAGCTGATTGTTTTGGCTCCGTGTTTACATTATTCAATTTTATAGTAAAGTGATTAATTAAGTACTATTTCCTGCATATAGTGACTGCATTGGTGTGAATTTATGGGACAAGTGTTATCCGCGATATAAATTGAACTTAAGTGCAAATAATTACAACAACAGTGTAACCAGTCAAAACTATTTAAAACAGTAATATTCCAGTACAGTGTTAGTCAATAACAATTATACTTTAGTGATTTATCTCACGTTAAACTGATGGTCAAGTTTATGTGCTCTTCTGTGACGGATAATATACGAACACTTTTAACGAATTGAGTTTTACAACATTCAAATCTGCTTTGTCATACGATTTGATTGCGCGACCAGCGCCATCTTCTCATTACATTCAAAACTACTACATCTCATGGCATTCTAGTAACTGTTGGATGGTGCGCCAACGCAGAATTTAAGTGCCGCCATCTAGCCAGTAAGCAGTGAACTACTACGCCCGTGAACTCACTAGAGTAAGACATCCTAACGTATTACGTTCGCCGCGTGCCAACCATCTAAGTATTTTCGATCCTTTCTACTAGGTGGCGCTGCCATATATGAAATACATTAATATACTACTATTCGTATAAAATTACTTGCTATAATCATGAACTGTGCAGCTTGTAACCAACATATTGCGACTGAGGCACGGATACTGAAATGTAATGCCTGTGAGGGCTATTACCATTCTGATTGTCTTAATATAACATCTCAACAATACTCGGCTCTGACCAAGCAATTTAAGTCCACCTGGAAGTGTCCCTCGTGCCTTAATATCACCCGTCGCACTCGATCTAACCTGCTTACACCAGTACGGTCAACGCAGATACCAACATGCGACGACACAATGAACATGTCTTGTGAGATCATGGAACAATGCAACGCTCCAATGTCTGATGTGAATACATCTGCATCAAACAAAGAAATCCTCATTGCGGGTGCTAATGACAATTTCCAAGTCTTTACACAAGATCTGCTATTTAAACTTGAGCACTGGCGCAGCGATATAAACAACTCATTAACATCTTTCAAACAAGAAATAAAAAATACGTTGCAAGGTTGGCGTAACGAGATGGAGGACAGTTTAAATAAACTAAACAATGATATAAAATGCACTCTAAGCGACTTGCGTTCCGAGATTGATACCATTCGCATTGAAAGTAATAGCCTAAAACAAAATGTATCGGACTTAACCAGAGATGTCGCTGATCTAAAGCATTCTCTGCAATACCATTCGGAGGAACAGGTTGATATTAAAAAATGGGTTGAAAATATAAGCCGCCATAATGCCGAGGAAGCTAACCAATCGATGACGTCGTTGGAGGCCAAACTTGACTATCTCGAACAACAGGCCAGGCAATGCAACATTGAAATATGCAACCTTCCAGAAACTCGCAGTGAGAACTTGATCCATATTGTAGAACAGATTGGCACTAAAATAAACTTCCCCGTATCGCAGAAAGATATAATATCCATCCATAGGGTGCCTCATGCTCACCAACAAACAAACAGGCCTAAAAACGTCGTGGTAAAATTTTCATCACAAATTTTGCGCAATAACCTTCTCGCCGCATTCCGCAAGGTCAAAAACCTGAAGTCCGATCAGCTTGGATATAATGGCACTTCTACGACGATATATATTAACGAACACCTAACCTTAAAAAGAAAACATTTATTTCGCAAAGCCAAAGAGATCGCTTCGTCGCAACAGTATAAGTATGTCTGGATTAGGAACTCCACAATACTCATGCGGGAGCGTGATGGCTCGCCAGCATTTTCAATCCGTACAGAAGAAGACCTTCGCAAAATCAGAGCTACTGCTAGTAGTTCCAAACCCACCAAAATTGATTCCCGCCCTTAATGTTTGTCTAACTAACATGAATCAATCCAAATATGTTATTCCGAATAATTGTAAACATTACTTTTCTTTGATTTATTGTGACTCTCAAATTGTTTATTGCTCCAATGTACTAGCTATACGCAGTCTCTTAGTTATCTTTATGACATTTCTCAAACACCCAGTTATTTTTAACTGTATAGCATTTCTATCAGTAACTGTGAAATTACTAACCAATCTTTATAGATATGAAAATGTAACCTGCCTTCAGACATTAATGAAAACAAATCAGTATCTTATAACATGCACTCATAGGCGATACTTCAATATAAAAAACTGTTATACATTGCTTCCTTACATATACTTACACAAACCTGCTTCACATGTAACTTTAAGTAGTGCTACCTCTTATGTATCATGTATTTTATATCACTTAAAGCTGTTAATGGAAGTAAAATTTCATGTATTATCCCCTCTCTTCGCTTATAAATATCGTTCTCACATCTGTTTAGGTAACATTATAACGCATTACTTTACTGCATTTAGGCAGAGGGATAATTGTTATATTGCGAGATTGTATTTTCCGATTGACTGTGCATATGTAACTTATTCGTACTTTATTATGATTATTTCTTGCGATCATTTTATTTTAGACCAAATGTTACAGTCGATTACAGTGGTAAAGAGAATACTGAGTCATTCCATTAAATACACAGGACATGTTTCGACTGCTTATCCATACCATGTAATAAATATCTATTATAGTATTTGTATACTTTACCATCTGTTAACCATTTTTGTTTTTGTCATTATGTTTGTTTTTGTAAGCATTATATCTTTGTACTACCTAATAATAGCATTATTCTGCATAACATAGGGTTATCACTGCAAGCTTTGACTCGGTTTTATTGTATGGCTGATAGAATAGGTTTACTTAATGAACTCATTTTATATCAACTTGTATTTTCCGTTAGACGTTGCACGCTTAAAATCATGCTACCCGAACTGCGAATAATACGGATTGTTAACATTATTTTAAGTCAGTTTTATAGTAATGGCTAATCCAACTATATATTACCAGAACTGCAGGGGCGTCCGCACAAAACTACACACTTTGTATATGAATGTTTTAAATAGTAATTATGACATAATAATTTTGACAGAGACGTGGTTGATTCCGGAGGTAAACAATAGTGAGTTTATGGATCAGCGTTATGTAGTGTATAGATGTGATCGCGATCGTCTTACTACAAATAAACGTGATGGCGGTGGTGTACTGGTCGCTGTGCTTCGAACGCTCAAGTCATCTGAGTTACATCTTCCATGCACTCATACGTCATTGTCTATGAATCATCTTAACCTCTTAGAACATGTTCTTATAGAAATACCAAGTACAAGAATATCCAAGCGCCATATCATCAGTGCTGCCTATACGCCACCCAGAACAGCTAATGTAATATACGAACAACATTTTGAATTATTACAAGCGGTCCTAAGTGATCCAGGTGTTGATGTTTTCTACGTAGTGGGTGACTACAACCTCCCGGAAATAGGCTGGAATACACCAGGTCCAACAAGTCCGCTAAACGTTCGTATATTGAGCACAAGTATGCCGTGTATTGAACTTTTAAATTTTATTTCTTTACTTGATGCTTTACAATATAATGATGTAGTTAATGCTAATAATAAAATTTTAGACCTTGTCATCTCAAATCACCCGTGCAAGGTCTCTGCAGCAGCCTTTCCTCTTCTTTCAATTGACACTCATCACCCACCAATTGTTTGTGAAACAAATCTAAATGTAGACATCATTCCCATGAAAAAACGACCTTTAAATAAATACAACTTTCACAAATCGGACTATGTGCAGATCAACCATAAAATACAAAACACTGACTGGTATGAACTACTCACCCCTTTGAAGTCTGAGGAGGCCCTCAACTTATTTTATAATAAAACTGATGACATTATAAATCAACATACGCCATTGGCCGCGCGTAGAACTTCCTCTTTTCCTGTCTGGTTTTCAAAGCCGTTAATTAGTATGTTTAGGAAGAAGCAAAAGGCATGGATAAAATGGAAAAAATATAGCAATATATCTGATTATGAAAATTTCGCTAATTATCGGACTTCGTTTAAGGAAATGTGTAAAAAATGTTTCTCGCAATATATTAATTCGGTCGAAGACAGCATACATAAAAATATTAAAGATTTTTGGGTGTACATCTCGAATAGAAAAGACAAACCTGGTATACCAAGTAAAGTTAATTATAATAATAATACATCTAATGACCCTCAAGTAATCTGTAACATGTTCTCTGACTTTTTCTCTTCTGTTTATGAGCCTACTTCACCCACTTTTTGTCAATGGAAGCCCCCTTCGGGCATACTATCTAATGACGTAAACCAACACAATATGTATATTGCTGATCTCCACTTTGTAGAGGCTAACGTTAAGGCGGAATTAAAGTCCCTCGACACAACTAAGGGCCCGGGTCCCGACGGTCTGTCAGCGTATTTTCTTAAGAACACTGCGACCGTAATCTGCAGGCCTCTAACTATTATCTACAATAAATGTGTTCGAGAGGGAGTGATGCCGACTGTATGGAAGTATGCCAACATAACGCCTGTTCACAAAAGTGGCTCCAAGACGAGCGTTGATCAGTACCGTCCCATATCGATACTGTCTACCTTGTCGAAGCTTTTCGAGAGACTGATACATAATGAGATATACCCGTCAATTCACAATATTATCATTCCACAACAACACGGTTTTTTGAAAAAGCGCTCCACAACTACTAATTTGATGGTATTCTCGGGTTACTTATTCGACAATGTTGATAATCGTGTGCAGGTTGATGCTGTCTATACAGACTATCGAAAAGCTTTTGACAGGGTGGACCATGAACTGTTACTTCATCGTATTGCTTACAATGGGATTCGTGGCAATCTATTACGTTGGTTTCATTCTTATGTTAACAATCGTTGTCAAAGGGTTGTTATCAACGGATTTCAATCGGATATAGTGAAGGTCACTTCTGGTGTTCCGCAGGGGTCTATACTCGGACCATTGCTGTTTAATATATTTATAAATAATATAAATGAGTGCTTCCATCATTCAAAATTTTTGTTATATGCAGACGACCTCAAGGTATACAAATCTATCAATAACATAAATGACTGTTTTCTTCTTCAAGAGGACCTTGATAGACTTTCAGACTATTGTCGCACAAGCAAGCTGCAACTTAGCATTCCGAAGTGTAATTACATTAACTTTACCAAAAATAAAAATGTAATAAGTTATCCGTATACACTATGTAATGTTGAACTGACGAAGGTAACCTCCGTGCGTGATCTTGGAGTACAGTTAGATTCTAAGCTTTCTCTAGACCAGCACATTGAGCGAATAATCAACAAAGCATATCAGATGTACGGATTCATAATGAGATCAACGCATGATTTTAAAAGGACCTCCTCATACCTCTGTCTATACAAAACTCTAATACGTTCGCAGTTAGAATACGCCGTAACAATTTGGAATCCGTACTATATCAAGTATATTGACATGTTGGAAAATGTCCAGCGTAAGTTTCTTCGTGCAATGCATTATAGATGTCATAGATCTCTCCTACCTTACGATCGGTTACTCAATAAATACCAACTTCTGAGTCTCAGCTCCAGGCGTAAACAACTTGAGGCAATTACTTTGTATAATGTAGTTCACTGCAGATATGACTGTGTGGACTTGAATAATGTTTTATGTTACTCAGTCCCTAGAACAGTGCACAGACGGCAGGTACGTGCAGGCAAATTGTTTGCTGTAGGTACCTGCCGTACTAATACAGGGTTAAGGTCGCCAATTCGACGTATGACTGATACATACAATAAAATGTTTGAGCATATTGACATATTTCTATGTTCTATTGGGCAATTTCGCAAAATGTTATTTACAACACTCTCCAATATGTAATTTTGTTGATTCAATTTCGGTCACCGTTCTGATATATATATATTATTATGTATTTTCATTCTAAATTTACTATTATTCTATATATAAATATGTACTTATATAATGTCTAATTCGATTGTATAAGATGTATCATCTGTTCTAACCTGTTCTAACTCAAATCGATGGTCACCTAGCGCTAACCTTAATTTTATTGTTAATCTGTGAACAGCGCTGTGGGCTTCACTATTGTTATCATTTGGAAATGTTCAACATTAATGTAAAATTTTATAGTGTTGCTGTTTGTTGTTCCTTCCTAATAAAATAAATAAAATAAATAAATAAACATTGTCTACTTATGTAATTTCATTCTTAAAATTTTCGCATGCCTAGTAAGGGTGAAATGTGTACTAATTATACATGTAACAACTTTTGTCAACCATTTCTATAGCGAATAAATGATTCTGATTCTGATTCTGAAGAGATAATATTGTTTTAGTACCATTACATACGTTAAGTTTCAAAGTTCCTGCATAGTCGTAAAGTGTGAAATAAAAATGAACAGTTGTTGTTGTATGTGGGTAGTTTAGAATTTTCATTTATTTGCGGACGTTAAACTGTCAGCTTGTTGCTTGTCGGGATATCGCTCACTTACGCGTATTAATTTTAAACATTTGTGTTTCCGTGGCAAATTTACTTACCAATCCAATTCATTGTGCTATTATTTTACCAATTTTATTATTGCGAAGCAGTGGGAATGGATTTGTTATTAATATTACTGTTTTCCCTGTTGTTTATCTGGTAAGTACCTACTTGATACAAAGTACAATTTGATCATTATTTAATTCCGTGTTAAAAGGAATAAACACTAACAATAATATATGTCGTATTGTGCAGTGATAACAATTCTGCGGGTCGGCCACCAAATGTACCTTATGGACGTCAGAAAGAGATATTTTTGAAATATGCCAAACGCTTGGAAGATCCAAATATTAAATACAATGATCTAATATTTACATTAATGTCCCAAGAACTTGACCATAAAATGTCACCCATGGCTTTATATTTATCATTTAAGCGGCAAAAAGATAATATATTTGCCACAGATTACCAACAGTCTAATAATGTCAAAACTTTGCCATCAGCGTCGTGTAACAGTCCACCATTATCAACGGATTTAGCAATCACTAAGAAACAAAATATTTCAAAAATATTTTCTTTTTATCTGGACGTCTATGATTGGAAGAAAATACAACCAATGGTGGGGATTAAGAAGAGGACTGGTTCGTCATCATACAGAAGATATAAAACATTACCAAAATACAAATGGAGCTGTATGTTAAAAGAAAAAATATGGGTAAACTCAAAATTACCCTGTACATTAACTCTTAAAAAAGGTTGTATTCGTGAGAATTACATACAGTTATTTGGTAAGTGCTCACAGTGTAGTGCACAGATTGTTGTAAATAGTGAAACTACTACTGAAAATCTTTTCAAAATTACTTGTACAATTAATAATTTTGATGGGTTATATGAACACAAAAAAAATATCAAATCAAAATTAACACCTTATAGGAGACGACAACTGGTTAAAGAATTACAAAATAAACCATCAGTATTGGTCCGAAACATTTTGGCTTCGAAATTAATTACCGATGATAATATAACTCCACCAATACTCCCTTCATCTGCAGCTTTTAGAAAAATTAAATCTGACGGTAGAAAGGAACCTTTGCCCCATTCTGATCAAATTTTATCATTGTTAATAATGGCGAAATCCATCGATGACGATAAAAAAGAAATACGCGAAATGTGTGTTTTTCCGAATTTTCGTTTATTGTTTTGGTCTGATAATCAAATCCAATATTATAATACCTATCAGGCTAAATTTTCAAAAGTTACCTTGACAGTTGATGCTACTGGGTCTTCTTTCGAAACCATATACCTTCCTGATAGGACTCCACTTACAAAAAAAATGTTTCTTTATGCAGGACTTATAACAGGAAACGAAAAATTGAAATCTGTTCCCGCATTTCAGATGGTAACTGATTCACATTCCCAGCATACTATATTATATTGCTTAAAAAAATGGTTAACTTTTGTAGATAATCCACCGCAAGAAGTCATTATAGACGATTCTGCAGCTTTGATTTCTGCTTGTGTTCAGGCGTTCGCGTTATATTCTTGCACAAAACTATATATTCAACATTTATTTTCTGTTTTTGAAGGTAATTTTTCTTACAATGATACCAAACCAAAAGCATTTATCAGGTTGGATACTAGTCATTTCGTCAAGAATCTTCATCGCAGTTTTGATAGTAAAATTGATTTACGTTTGAAATATTTCTACATTAAGTGCGTATTATTTTTAAAAAAATGTGAAAATTATCAATTACTTAAAAACACTATTATTGATATTATTAGTGTTGCACTCACCCAGTACGATGGCGACTATAGTACGAACATTGAAGACGAAACCGCAAAAAGCCGTCTTAATAAATTAATTCATAAAATTGAGTTAGATCTTAACTTAGGTACTGAAAATGTAGAACAAAATGAATCTCATGATGCTCACGCACTTAATGCTGATGATTTAGAATTCACTGTTTGGTTTGATACTGTTGTTGAAGACGTAAAAAGACAAAACAAAAACATAATATCAAACAACAGGAATGAATATTACTACCCTCCGTTTATTTCTACTTTCAAAAGAATATTATGGAAACTTCCGTTGTGGTCTAATTTAGCATGCTCACTTTTCGAATCGGATAATAAAGCACCATCTTCATCAGGAATTGAAAGCCATTTTAAGACTTTGAAACACCTCGTATATAAAACTAAAGTACAAAAATACAGAGTGGATGAATTCCTAAAACTTCATGCAGAATATACTGACGGAGAAATTAAATTGGCCTTTGGTGATTTACATCATGATATTGTTAATAAATGTACTGTCGATAAAAAAAAGAGGAAAAGGAAATTGGCGTTGAAGAAAACAAAATGTCAGAAAAAAACGAAGTACACGACAACCTCAAATGTGACTAGACAATGTAGATCATTGGACCAACAATCACTGAAAGATCACAGGGAAATAAGTGAATCAGAACTAATACCAAAAATGAAAGATTTTAACGAGGACTCTATATTTGCAGATCAGCCGTCATTCGTTGAAAATTGGAAAGGGCAGGGTAGGCTTGTAAAAGAAAAATCTGTGCATAAATTAAAGTTTTTAAAAAATGGAAACCTTTGTGACTATGTGCGCGTTAATTCTGATTACGTGGAAATTAAAAATACTTGTGCCTTTGATTCAGTCATGTATATGCTTAGTTTAGGGTACAAGGAAAACGTATATATTAAAAATCTAATCGATGCTTTACAAGAAAAAATAATTTTACAATACATAAATAAGCTGTCTGATATTGATTGTGAAGACAACGATATTTACATGTTAAGGGCAAAAATTATTCAACTATATTTGCAAACACCGCCTTCCAGGGCAGGAGATCATTTGATATATCACTGTGAATGCAACGCTACAAATATTATCGAACGATTTCCTCTTCAAAGTTTCAGAAGTGCACTCTTTACAAAACATTGTTCCAACTTGTTTTGTTCAATGTCTGCTATCAAACGAGATATTATGTTTTTGTGTTTAAATTTAAATATCATTCAGATTTTCGGTATAAGTTGTTTAGAGCAAGCAGTTGTTTTTGATGAAGAAACGAGAGAATGCGTGTATTGCAAAAGTAAGGTATATTTTAAACATGACTTGTCAGAATTCATATGCTTTGATTTAAACGGTACTAATGAACAGTTTTTATGTGATATCCCTCGTTCAATAATAGTTAAGGGTAAAATTTATTCATGTATAGGAGCAATCGAATTTGTCCCTCTCTTAGTTGAAGGTGGCATTGGCCATTACAAATGCCACTCATTAGTAAATGACAACATTCAGTGTTACGATGATAACTGTAGTAGAATTTTTGAAAGCAGTAAGGAGACAATGTTTTTACATGTGATTTCATATGGTCTCATTGATGTCAAACCACAGAGCAAACAATAAGTCATCATTTATTCAATTTAATTTTCAATATGATTATATACGATTGTAGCTTATAAATAATATAACCTATCACTTGTACAATATCCTAGTAATAAATGATCTTAAAATACATGAACAGTGCTTTTCTTTAAGTGTGGACACCCTATACCAGACTTAGTATGAAAATCAATAAAAATGTAAAAATGACAAAACAAAAACAAAACCAGTGATAAGATAAATACAGATTGATAGTATAAAAAATTACTAAGCACTGAAAGGCTCTATTTTTGTAATTGTTGTATTTAATTATATTTTAAAAACAATTAGCATTTGCGTAGTGTGTGAACTGAGGGCCCACCAACAAAAACGTAAAGTTTACAATACTTACCAATATTTGTGATATTTCTTTAGTTTTAAAATTTCTCTTGTAATTTTTACTAAAGATTGGCTTATGAATATGTAATGTTCATGTTATAATCTATTAATTATGACATAAATTAATGTGGTCCCTCAGGGACCACAGAAAGGCGTTTGTATTTTTTTATTATCTATTCACATTAGGTTTTTTAATGTTGTGTAGATGTTTATTCATGTTTTACTAAAGGTCTATAACTAAAATTTGTTGGTGAATTCATTATATATCTAGATTTGGGAGCTAATGTGTGTGAACCGAGGGACCCACTTAAGGCAATATATCTTTTGAATGAAGTCTTTACAAACTTTAATATTCGTTTTACAAATATTTCCACAACTTTTACTAATCACTATTGTTAGTTAAACTGCAAAAATCCGCAAAAATAAAAGTGGGCCCTCAGTACACACATACACGCTGACTGTAGCTAGTTATAAAAACATAATCATAATTATTCGTTTCTTAACTATTTGTGATTGTCAGTTATGAATGAACACTTCGTATTCTTGTTTAAAAACCAGTTGTGAAAACAATAATAAAAAAGGGTTTTTCTTAACCAGTTAACAAAACTTAGTTATGAAAGTGCACGGAAGGTTTTCAGGATAGCCAAGTTTTGAAATTAACAGAACATAAGTCGACTCTCATGAAATGTTTGCCCAACGAAGCTCGAAATGAGGTTGCGTTAACTTTACAAGAAATAAAAAATAAAGCTGCTGCTACTGTTGAGGAGCCTGTAAAAAAAGTATATGAAGATTTGATGGAACCGTTGTATGATCGAGGTCTTAACATGTTGACGACTATACCCTCTTACCAAAGTACCAAAACTGCAATTTACTCTAGACGAAAATCGGAATTAAGTGTAAATAAATTAATCTATAATAATATTAGTGAAGTAGAGATCCCTAAAAAATATCAACCGTTAATATTAGGCGACTACAAAACCGATAGTAAAAGGATTATAGTATTATGCTCACAAGAAGGAAAGCGGCTATTAAGGACACTCAAAGAGTATTTTGGAGATGCGACTTTTAAGAGCGTCCCTCGCCCATTTACTCAATTACTGGCATTACATGGTGACCTAGGGAACACCGCTGAAACTACAAATATTATACCCATAGTATATGCTCTGATGAGCGACAAGACCGAGCAGTCGTATTTTATTGTATACGACATCATTAAAGCAGGTGTTCCTGATTGGGAACCCAATAAGTTTCATGCTGATTTCGAAATGGGTTTAACCAATTCTTTAAGAGATTTTTTTCCAAATATTATTATCAAAAGGTGTCACTACCACTTTATTAATTGTTTATGGAGAAAGGCCAAGGATAAACACATTAAATCTAAACTACATCGGAGAATCGTTGGTTTGTGTGCAGTGCTTCCACTGTTACCGCGGCATAAGGTCTTAGAGGGATATGAGTACATTAAAGATCAGTCTAAAGAATTAGATGAAATTAAATTAAAATCATTTTTAGAATACATGGAAAAGACCTGGTTAAAAAATGAACTATGTATAACGGAATGGTGCATTTACGATCAACGCCACCGAACCAATAATTCTGCGGAAGGATGGCATTCAAAAATAAATCGAAAAATCAATAAGAATTATGTGACGATTGCAAAGCTGTTTTCGGTGTTAGAAAAAGATATGTCGATGAACAAAGTTGAAATCATTAACTTTGAAGATGGCATACATTCCAGTAAAAGGAGGAAAGTTCAGACCGAAAGAGACACGTTTATATTAAACACACAATTACAATTAATTCACGAAGAAATCAGTGTTGGACATTTTTTGGAAAAGCTGCGTTAATACATTGTACGTTTATTAGTTTTTAAAATAAATAAGTCTTGAAATATTTATCCTTTCCGTTACGCCCCGTATAAGCAAACTGATTTATTGATGACATGAGCTTTTACGAATATAGATACCTACTGCTAAAAAAAGCGATCTCACTTGGGTAGCTTCGTTTGAGGAGACAAAAAGTGAATAGGTAGAGATAGTAGTAGGTACGTCATGCTTGACGGGTATTTTTTTTATGGTTATTATATAATGCTTGACAGGGGATACACGAGTACTCAAAATATAATTTATTAGCAAGTTCTGAAGTCTCCCCCGCCTAGGGGAGACAATAAGATTTTAAAAATGCTGATGTCTCCCTGAGGGGATCCGTCAGGGGAGACACGAGACCGAAATCGTAGTTCCGATATTTGTGTAGCTCGGCTATAGGCGAGTGTGCGAGTGAGGCGGGCGATTACTCGCATCACTCGCTCGCGGCAGTCAGTTGGCACTTTATGTAGGTTGTTGAGTTTTAAGCCGAACGTCCACCGCCAGCTAAAATAAGTTAGTTTAGTTTAGCTCGCATAGTTAAGCCAGTTTTTCATACATGTGCGTCCACCGCAAACTATGCCAGCTAAGCTAACTAAAATATGCCAACTACGTCAAACTAACTTAGTTGTGTAGGCCAATCCAAAGCTACGCGAACTAAACTAAGCCCCTCTCACCCCCTCGCGTTACCCCTCTGGCGCCTTTCGCTAGTGTTGTTTTGTAGTGTGTGATCGTGCGCAGGTAGTGAAACACGTATTTGCAGCATGGAGGTATTTATTGAGTACGTCAAGCAATACCCTATATTGTATAATCCGGAGGCAAAAGACTACCGTGATGCTAATAAAAAAGATGGTATATGGAAAACCATAGTGGATGAAATGAAAAACCCGGAAATAAACGATGGTAAGTTTAATCGGTCACTTAAAATAATTACAAAAGGATTCTCTGACACGAAATGCTTCTCTTGTTGCTCGTAAGTTGTCGTATAAATTTCCCACCGATTGAAGCTGCTCATCTACAGCACTCGTGGCATCAAAAGCTACGATTGTTTGCTTGGTTATAAGATAATTGTGTAACACACAAGCAGCTTTTGTAATCTTATCAACTGATTCCAATTTACATTCTAAGGGAAGGTTCATATCTGACGGAACATGCGTCGCGTATTATCGGTCGCGTAACGCCAGAACAGACAAAGGTATAGAAAAACACTTGACCGTTCACACTCAACCGATGATACGTTAGTGCGTCGAGCGTACAGCGTCTATTGCGTTTCCGTCAACGCATTGTCGGTCGACGTAAGAGCGGCAACGTCGCGCGCGCCACGCGCTACTTGTATTTTGATTGATGCATTCAGTCTAGGCGTAACATCAGCAGAGATCGTTTGTGTACAGGCCGTTCCAAACATTTTGAAAATGTTTGATACAGAACGATTTATCACGGAAGTGCATAATAGAATATGTCTATGGAACATAAAAGAAAAATCTTATAGCGATCGACAAGCCAAGAGACGGGCTTGGGAGGAAATTGGAGAAATATTAATAGTTGAGTGGGAGACGTATGATACAAAAAAGAAAAATGAATCACGTAAGTTAAAGTTTATTTTATTATTAGCATTCTTATATATATTGGTCCTGGTACTGCAATATTCCTTCGTTACAAAAATATTGTTTTAAAAAATCCCTATTATCGGTGGCAGTCGTTATTCTAGTTGATGTTGCTGTGGGTAAAGTCTGTAATTGGCATATTTGAATGTCATTAAGACAGCTGTCTCTTCGTCGAAGAACAAAATTATGAAGTATACAAGCAGCCTTCACTATCTCCATAGCAAAATCGGGTTCGGTAAGAATGGCAGTGTGAAGTACCCTCCACTTAATGCACAATAATCCAAATGAACACTCAACACATCTACGCGCTCGACTGAGTCTATAATTAAAAATTCGTTTTTCTCTATCAATATTGCCACTTGGATACGGCCGCATTATATTTTTCTGTAAAGGAAACGCTTCATCTCCAACTAATACAAATGGTTTTGGGGGTCCATTAGAATTTGGTAAAGTTTTGTTTCTTGGAATATTGAAGTCATTTTCTAAAATTTTTTTACCCATAATTGATTGTTTAAAAACGTTGCTACCAGCTTCTTTGCCATAAGCACCAACATCTATAGCTACAAAATAGTAATTTGCATCTGAAATAGCCATAAGGACAATAGAAAAGAATTTTTTATAGTTAAAATATTGGGAACCACTGCGATTCGGAGCTCTTATGCGAATATGTTTCCCATCTACTGCTCCAACACAGTTTGGAAAATTAGTTTTTTCATAAAATTGATCAGCTATATTTAACCACATTTCTTCATTCGGGCAAGGCATTTCTGTTTCTCGGAGCGTCATCCATATCATTTTGCAACATTCTTTAATTATTCCAGATATTGTAGATACTCCCGCCAGGAAGTCCAGGGATAATGTTTTAAAACACATTCCAGTTGATAAATATCTGAAAATAAATTAAACTTAAATATTCGTTAACTATTCTTTAACCCAGTAAATTAAACAATTATTCCGTTTCTAATTTTAATAATCATGTACACTTTTTATTTCAGTTATTGACCTCCAGAAAAAATGGAAGCATCTCCGTGATTACTACGTTAGAGAGAAAAAAAAAGAGAACAATGTGCGCAGTGGAAGTTCTGCTGCTGCAAAGAAGAGGAAAACGCCATTCGTAGAAATGCTTCGTTTCTTAGATGTGTCAAGACAAATGCGCCCTACAACTAGTAATATAGAAGCTGAATTTTATGAAACAAGTGGTGAAGAGAACCAACTTCAAGAGACTGGAAGCGAATCGTCAAATTCCAGTTCCAAGCCTGCCAGTCGCAAAGACCAGAGTATGACACTGTTTCAGAAGTCATTAATTAACAGTATGGAGAAATCTTCACAAGATGATAGTGATTCAGATAAACAGTTTTTGCTGTCGTTACTCCCACAGATGAAAAAATGAATTTGGTAAAAAAATATAGATTTGCTACAACAAGTACAGTGCAACAATATAACACCCTGTCCGATCAAAGTAATTACGAACAAGGTCGTATATCATTGCCGCAGACTTCTCAGTTTGAACACACCGGTTATTATACAACTGACTACTATACGGACTCACCACAATCAGCGACCTCGCAGGTTTCAACTGAAGAAGATATTGAAGCATTAATGCAGAGTTAATCCGTTACGTTTATTTGAAATTGGTTGATTTTGGATTGTTGTATCATTTTAATATACATGTCAATAATATTAAAATATTAATGTCAAGAACAAAAGCAGTTATTATTATACCTACAACTTTCCTGTTTATATATATATGTATATATATCTCTTACCTCAATGTAATAGTCAGTCTTTCTTCAGGAGTAATGGCACATCGAAATTTCGTATCATACTTAGTTATGGAACCTTTTACAATCGTAAGGAGTTCATCAAAGGATTCTATGGACATGCGGTAATACTGAATAAATTTTGTCGGATACTCTCTCAAAGTTGCATATAGACAATTAAATTGGCCACTTGATATTCTTTTAGTATTTAAAGGATGCACCCAATATCGACGTTTCCTTTTTCGGTCTTGTTCTAAAGCCTCCCAAATAGCAATTATTTCGATAGGCTTCATGTTAAAATTCAGTATCACACAACACAACCGCTCTATAGATGCTAAACGCAGAAACTGACATGTGGCAGGACGGATGTTACGCTCGACGCATTTTCCGTTTGATGTGAACTGACACATTCGACCGAATAGACGCGACTGATGATACGCTCGGCGTATTTTACGTCAGATATGAACCTTCCCTAAAGGCCGACGAAATACTCGAAATCGCATTGATAATATACCAAATGCATTTTCTACCACGTTTCGTGCTCTGCTGAGACGATAATTAAAGTGCCTTTTTTCTCTATTATCACGACATGCACTTTGTGGGTATGGTCTCATAAAATGTTTTTGTAAGGAGAATGCCTGGTCTCCTATAAATACATAAGGTATTGGAGTACCACCTTCTAGTAAAGGCTGATCACTAGGCAAATTTAGTTGGTTATTTTTTAACTTTTGTCCAAATTCACTGTCCGCAAAAATACCACCATCGCTAAATCTGCCCATGGAACCAACATCTATAATTATAAATTTTTTGTTTGCATCAACAACTGCGAGTAATACTATGGAATGAAAATGTTTGTAATTAAAAAATTGAGAACCTGCATTAGGTGGGCATTTTATTGATATATGCTTGCCATCGACTGCGCCAAGGCAGTGTGGGAATTGCCATTTATTCATAAAATTTTCGGCGATTTCTTTCCATTCTATTTCTGTTGGCACACCCATATTTTTATTTTTATTTTTTTATTTTTATTTTTATTTTATTGTAACTTTCAATGCACATGGTTTATGTATAGCGAATTGTTTCTAACCGTGAGGACCTTTAATTGGCCAGATGCTACATATACCAATGTTATTATATTTAATAAGGCCGTTGGTCTTCTTATAAATTAAATAAATAAATATAAATTTGTTGCAAATTATTCCAAATCGCGTAGCAGACGATTTCTACTATTCTAGAAACTGTTCTGTCACCTACTCTATAATTATAACCGATTGTTTTGTAGGAGTCCCCTGTTGCCAAAAACCTGCAAAAGACGATATTTTATTATTGTTTCAGTTAAAACGGCTAAAAATGAATGGAAAAAATTACGGGATGGACATCGAGAATCATTAAAAAGAATGAAAAGTATTACAAGTGGCCAGGCTGCACCGTTAACAAACGTTTGGAAATATGCCAGTCTACTTGAATTTTTATTGCCTTATATGAAAAACCGCAATAGGAGTAGTAATGTATATGTAACCCAGAATAATACTACAAACACTTTAGTCGAAGCTGGTAACGCAAATGAAAGTCAGGATACGACTTCTACGACAATAGGAGGTCAAAATACCGTGACACTGGAGGATTCCGAATATGTTTCCAACACCGAATCCATACCATCTACATCTCACGACAGCTTACCCTCAGAACGAACACAAAGAAAGAGAAAGACTAACAATGAATCTTTAACTGATTTACTGAAAGAAATTGATACTGATTATGAAAAGCGCCGTCGTGAGCAAAAGGAAAAAGAGAGAGTTGAAAAAGACACAAGAAAACATCCTTTAAAACTTTTTTTTGAAAGTATGAGCGAAACAGCAGTCAAATTTCCTGATTGGTTGCAAAGAGACGTTAAAAAGAAAGTTTTTAATACAATAATGGAAGCGGAAGAGAAGTATGAGAATTACTTATATGAAAGTCAGTACAACTATGGATACTCGACATCATCTGCTCAATCTACTCCTCATTCCCAAGACCCATTGTAGTCATTGTTTTTAATTAAAATAAATATATATATATATTAAATATATATATTATATATATTAAATATTAAAATAAATATTTTCGATAAATATACCTCATTATGTTACTTAATGTTTTATTTTTAATGTTGATACACTTACCTCAAACAAATAGCTAATTTTTCTTCTGGCGACACAGCTTTTCGATAATTAGTATCGATCTTAGTGATATCCGTGGCAATCATTGTTAATAACTCATTAAATTGTTCTCTGGATACACGATAGTACAACTTAAAATTTTCATCGTCTACTTCGTTATACAGAGTGTTAAATTCTCCACTTGTTTTCCAATGTTGAATGTGCTTGCTTATCCAGTATCTATGTTTACGTTTTTTCTTTGCGTAATAAGCAATAATCAATCTTCTTTTCCTATGGCGAATGTAATCCTCCTCTGAACTGTCGTCATAACTACTCTCGTTTTCATCCATTACGTCTGATAAACTCGACACTCCAGCACAGACTGATCAACACTAATGTAGTTGTAGCTTATTTTTCGGTGGACGAACAACTGTTTCGTAGTTTAGCTTAGCTTAGTTCACTGAGCTTAGTTCCTAATTATTTTAGCTGGCGGTAGACGTTCGGCTAACTTTATTACCTACCTACATTTTTAAAAAGTTGATTTTTAATATTTATTTATTAATTTTGTGTACGCAGGTATAGTTGCGAGCAATATGCCACGCAACTACAAACCAGACCCTCGGGGTAAGAAATATATAAAATATGACTTCAACTTAATACAACAGGCTGTTAATGAATATTCTGCGAGTAATTGTTCTCTTGATACTATCTCAAAGAAATATAATATACACAGATCTGTTTTATACAGACACTGCACAAAAAATATGAAAAGACAAGGAGGTCAAACTGTTTTATCCAAAGAAACTGAAGAAGAATTTATTAAATACTTAAATATATGTGCTGACTGGGGCTATCCTTTGGAGGCGTATGATTTAAGAGTACTTGTTAAGGTCTATCTTGATAAATTAGGTGTGAATGAAAAGAGATTTAATAATAATATGCCTGGACCAGATTTTGTCTCCTCTTTTATGAAAAGGCACAAAGATGCAATTTCTCAGAGATTATCGCAAAATACAGCCACGTGCAAAAGTATTAGGCACCCCTATTGTTTGTCTCTATCTCAACAATGAGCGCTCGGATAAGGGTTTTATGGTCTTACTATTGCATCGGCGGCATTTTGAAACAAAAATAAAACAATAACAAATATTTATGACACCCAGGTGCAGTTTAAAACGATGTTTTTACAAATTTGCAATTTTAAAGTTTACTCTTTAGGGGGTTATCAGTGCTTGCAGTGAACAGACACATATCGTACGCAATTGTTGTTACCATATTCCTGAAGACTAATATTCATCGAGTTAATAATGCCTAAAAAAGCAGAACTTAGTGCAGAACAGCGCCTAAAAATTAAAATTTTACATGAACGAGGCATGTCTCAAGTGAAAATAGCCCGAGAAGTGAAGTGCTCGCGTTGTGCAGTGCAATATGCACTAAATCGCTTCAAAGAGACCGGTACTCATGAGAATAGGCCAAGAACAGGCAGAAGAAAAATAACTACAGATCGTGAAGACCGATTGTTAATTAGGCAGTCTCTACAGGACCGTAAAAAAACTGCTTTAGAGCTCGCTGCAGCTTTATCTGAAGCAAAAAGCAGATCAGTGAGCGCGTGTACTGTGAGAAGAAGGCTTATTGCAGCTGGATTAAAAGGTTGCAAGGCAAGAAAGAAGCCGTGGCTATCGGAGCACAACAAGAAAAATCGGTTGCAGTGGGCCCTCAGGATTGGTCCAACGTACTGTGGTCAGACGAATCTAACTTTGAGGTATTGTTATTTAATTTATGTATTACACCAAAACACATAGCCGTCTTTGAAATCACGTCCTGCGAGGGAAATATGCAATCTTGAATTAAGTTATTTTTTTGCTTGTTCCATAGGTGTTTGGAACACCCGGTGTTACTTACTTCAGGCGAAGGGTGGGCGAAGAGTACAACCCAGATTGTGTAGTGCCCACTGTTAAACACGGTGGAGGCTCAATAATGATCTGGGGTTGCATGGCTGCCGATGGAGTGGGCGAAATGGTGTTGTGTGAGGGGCGAATGAATAGCACCAAATACACAGAAGTTCTGGAAACAGCTCTAGCACCGTCTGTTACACAGATTTTTGGCGATACAAACACCGACGGCGTAAAATTCCAGCAGGACAACGCCACTTGCCACAAGTCAGCACACACTATGGCATGGATGGCTCAAAACGGCATAGATCTTTTGGACTGGCCGCCACAATCACCGGACCTCAATCCTATTGAACACATTTGGTCTATTTTGAAAAAAAATATCCGTAGACACTCGATAAGCAACAAGGAAACACTGCTCGCCGCGTTAAAGCACGAGTGGCAAAAGATATCCCAAGAGGAATGTTTAAAGTTGGTAGAGTCAATGGCAAAAAGAGTGGCTGCTGTCATTAAATCCAAAGGTGGACCGACAAAATATTAATTATTTTATAAAAATAAATCTTATTAATCATATGTGTTGTTTTCTTTACATTCCCTATGCTGAATCACCCTAAAACTGGCATTATTATAGGGTGCCTAATACTTTTGCACGTGGCTGTATAAAGCGAAATCGGGCTGCTGGTTCCCCTGAAATAATAAAAAAATACTTTGAAGAATTAGAAATTTCATTATCAGGCGTACCTATGTGCAATATAATAAATTACGACGAGACGAATCTTTCGGATGATCCTGGGCGGAAGAAAATAATTACAAAAAAAGGCGTGAAATATCCAGAGCGGGTGATGAACCACTCGAAGTCTGCCGTTTCTATTATGATTGCGTGCACAGCTAAGGGAGAATTACTGCCTCCTTATGTTGTCTATAAAGCACAACATTTGTATGACACTTGGACCGTTAAGGGGCCAAAAGGGACTCGTTACAATAGATCACAGTCAGGTTGGTTTGATGGAACCATTTTTGAAGACTGGATTAAATCGGTAATCATACCCTATTTTCAAGGAGTACCCGGAAGAAAAATATTGATCGGTGATAATTTATCGTCGCACCTATCATTAGATCTAATTAAACTGTGCCATGAAGATAACATAAGTTTCGTATTCTTGCCAGCTAATTCTACCCACATCATACAGCCATTGGATGTGGCCTTTTTCAGGCCCATGAAAATAGCTTGGCGAAATATATTGTATCAATGGAAAAAAGCCGATGGTCGCCAACAAGCATCGGTTCCAAAAGGATGTTTTCCACGTCTACTATCCATGCTTTTAGACGCCCTAAAACACAATGCTAAAGAAAATATTTTATCAGGATTTAAAAAAGCTGGAATAAATCCACTGGACCCTACACAAGTACTGAAAAGATTACCTGGATATGACAGAGTTAGCCATCAAACAGAAACTATCAATGAATCTGTTCTAACAATACTAAAAGAAATGAGATATGGGACCATAAATATCGCTGAACCTAAAAGAAAAAGAAAAATTGAAGTAAAACCTGGAAAGAGCGTTAGTCTTGAAGAAAGTTATGCTGAAACAGAAATCGAGAACCAAGAGCCAAAGAAAAAAATAAGAAGACAAATAAAGAAAGTAAAGACAATAACAAGCAAAACGAACCAATAACAAAGAAAGGAAAGGGAATTGGAAAGAAATCAAAAACACAACCACATACAAATGTAACAGATGAAACGAAATCTCTCGCCGCTAACTGTTTACAAGATGATCTTGAAGCTGGAACGTCTCAGATGTTTTACGATCATGAAAGTCAGTTAACCTCTGAACCAAGCACAAGCTTCTGTAAAGAAGAAACAGCCTTATTACCACAGTCTTTGAGTACATGTGAGGCTAATGATTACTTAGATATAGAAAAGGTACCAATTATTTTTGGTGATGATGTTGTTATTGATCATTTTGAAACGATTGACAATTTAAATGTCAGTTCTGATGCCATGATTTCAAGTAATGAAATAAAAAGCTATAACAAAATTGAAATTTTATCTGATATTTCAGTTAAAGATCCTAAACAATTAGCAAAAATATTATATGATAATAAAATGAAAAGAAAACAACAAAAACATCGAAATTATTACAGAAATGACGAGGAAATATTATCCGATTTAATGTCTGATACTGATTAAAAAAATTATTCGTATTAAATAAAGTGAGTTTGTGATAAGAGCCATTTAAGTATAACATTCCAGAATTAACACTTTATGTTGACATCCTAAAATTTTTAATAAATACTCATTTTGTGTACTTAATTATTTTAACACCCTAATTATTTTGAACTGATTATTGCACTGATTTGTTGATTATTATGTTTCAGACTGTGTTGTAATATAGTTTTCATACGCTTAATAATTATTAATTAAGCTTAATTGTTTTGTAGTCTTAATTCTGAGGCTAAAATTATTTTTGAACTGATTATTCTGTTTTGTTCATTATTGTCAGAAGATTATTATGTTTCAGATTGAGTTGGTAATATAATTTTATTACGTTTAATAATTATTAATTAAGCTTATTTTTTTTGGTGATCTCAATTCTACCATTATTTTTGAACTGATTTTTTAATAAGTATTGTTATTGGTTGGGATTATTTTATTTTTAATATTAATAAAAAGGTTTTCTAATATATTATGTACACTCTTTTATTTCATTATCTCTGTGACGTCATACTACCTAATATAAAATATTTTGACAACCCTATCACTTTTCTCTATTAACCCCATACGTCGTATCTATTGACCCCGTATTCCGGGAAAATAGAAATTGGCCAGGTTTTTGTCTTTTTCTCTTAAGTAGATAATAATTTGGCATTAAAATTGTAATTAGCTTGTAAAATAACATAAGACTCCCACAATGAAAGCAGCTTTATTACCCGAAACTTACAATTTATATTATTAAAGTCGGTTTGAAAGTCTAGATTGTTTCTATTAACCCCGTTTTACGGTACAGTCAGTCTTGCGGCCTCATACGCGATTCACGTGTTCCCAATTTTAAAATAAAAATGGATGAGTTTTTTATTGAATGTGTCCGACAATATCCGTGTCTTTGGGACACAAAACTGATTTCATATAAACAATTAGACGTGAAGGACGCAGCTTGGAAAGACATTTTAAAGAAAACAAACATAGAAAGTGGTAAGTTTTTTATTTAACATCTATCTAACACAACATATACCTATAGTTAAATCAATATTCATTTTGCAGAGTCTAATGTAAGTTATGTGTTATCCTATCAGAATCTAATACATTTTGCACACGGTTATTTTGCCACGAAACTGTTCCAATGGAATTAAAATATTCCATGAAATATTCTCTCACAAAAAAGCCGTCTTCAAAATCTGCTGAGTTTTGTTCAGATACCTCGGAGTAATTTCTTGACATATTATCAGAAAAAACTGACTGTGAAAGCGCCTTTTCGATTTCATTGCGTAATACATAGTTATGTAGAACGCACGCAGCCTTTACAATTTTTTTGGCGGTACTTATTTTAACATCTAATGGCCTAAAAAAGATACGCCATTTGTGCACCAACATACCAAACGCACTTTCTACCATTCGGCGTGCTCTGCTCAGTCTATAATTAAATATTAACTGGTCTTTATCCAACCCTTCATGATCAGGATATGGTTTTAATAAATGTGTCATCAACGGAAATGCACAGTCACCAATAAAAACATAAGGCTGAGGCAAACCTTCATATAGGGGTTCATCTGCGGGTAATCTCAATCCATTGTTTTGCAATACATTGTAGAAATTACTATCTGTGAATATTCCGCTGTCACTGTATCTGCCCATTGATCCAACGTCGATTATTATAAATCTTCCATGAGCATCAGCAATTGCTAAAGGTCAGTACTCACATACGGTATTACTCGATAGTTTTACTCGAAGTCGAGTAAAAATCAACGTGTGGACCGCAAAACTCACAGCTCGAAGGCTCGCATCGAGCCGGCTCGATGGAATTAAATGAAAGTAATTTCCTTCGAACCTACTCGAAGCGAGCCGTCAATCTTGACTCGAACGTGTGTACGTGACTGCGAGTGGCGCGAGTCGAGCGTCAGTCTGGTATTGTTTATCGTGATTGAAACACGTGTTTTTAAGAGAAATGGATTTGCGAGTTTATTCCAAAAGCGCTATAGAAGACTTTATTAACACATATAGACAGTGTGAGTGTTTATGGAATGTCAAGTCCAAAGATTACTCCCACAAAAATAAGAGAAATGAATGTTATGATAAATTACTAGCTGTGCTTAAAACTACTGATCAGGATGCAAATAAAGAAACCGTGGTCAAGAAGATAAACAACCTACGTGCTTCTTATCGTAAAGAAAGGAAAAAGACACGTGAATCACGAAGTGGAAGTGGCGCAGGAGAAGTATATAATACAAAGTTGTGGTATTTCAAGCTTCTAGATTTTTTAGATGATTCAAGTCCGATTTTACCTACAAGGGACAATCTTAATGAAACACAGGTAAATTGCTATACTTTTTATTTATTATTTTTATAATTGTAATTATAATTAAGCTAGTATTAAGTAATAAAAAAAAAAACATTCCGAGCTCTCACACAGTTATGACTTATGACACTTTACGTTTATATATCATATAATCAAACCATTCTCTCTTGCCACTCAACAGCGCCTTCATTATTGAAATAGTCTTTAAAATCATCTCTTATTCTTTTAGCCATTTCTGATGAATTTCTTTGCTGTGAATGTGGTAAATTTATCATGTTTTCATTGGGTCTGGCACCGCTAATTATTTGACCTGTCGCAATAATTTCACTGTCATACTCGTTTTGGCTCACCGTATGAGAAGCTCTTCGCAGTAAATAATTATGCAAAACACAAGTAGCCAATACAATGCTGTTTATATTTGCAGTATTGCAAACCTGAATAGGCGTATAGTAAACACGAAATCTATTAGAAAGGATACCAAATGCATTCTCTACTACTCTCCTAGCTCTGCTGAGCCGATAATTATATATCCTTCTTGAATGGTCAAGTGATACTGCACTGTATGGTTTTAAAAAATCAGATCTCAATGCGAACGCTTCATCACCAATAAAAACATATTGTAACTCTTTGTTTCCATTATCAACTTTTTCTGGAGGTGGTAATCGCAGTTTTCCTTTTGTTAACAACTGATAAAATTTTGTATTCGCAATCACACCACCATCAGAAATACGTCCATTGCAACCGACGTTTACCATGATAAATTCATACCTCGCGTTAACTGCAGCCATTAGCACAATACTGTGATAACCTTTGTAATTATACAGCAATGAACCACAATTACCACGCGCTACAACCCGGACATGCTTTCCATCGATGCTGCCTGTACAGTGTGGGAAGTTCCAATAATTTTCAAAATCTTGTGCTATAGCTAACCATTCGTCTTCTGTTGCAGGAAACTGAAAAACAATAAAAATATTTTATTATTTACAGGATTCCAGTACTCAGGACTCGTCGACAACAGAGACCAACTACTCTGATGTTGTATCTCCTGGCTCGGATATTATTTCGTCTCAACCATCAACATCTTCCAATCGTAAACGACGCGCAGATACACTGGCTGCGGATGACTTACTGGATACTTTAAATAACCAACTAAATTCTGACTTATTTAATGTTCGAGAAGATGAATATGATGCTGTGGGTAAGAATATAGCAGCGAAACTAAGAAAATTGCCAGAGACAACCAGAATTCTAACAGAAAAATTGCTGAACGATGTAATGTTTGCCGCACAAATGAATACCATAACTATGGACACAGCCCTATACACCCCGCAACGTGGTTATAGCACCTACAATAATGATAACGTTTAATAAATAATTGTAAACACTTACTTTAATAATGATAATGTTTAATAAATAATTGTAAACACTTACTTTCATGTATTCTTCTTTTAATACGTTGAATATTGCCTCACAAGTTTCGGGTATTATTACACTAAGGGCTTGTTTTGATATTATTGAAGAATATTGTAAATCAGTGTAACTTCTTCCAGTCGCTATATATCGCAATGTTACAGTCAATCTTTCATGAGGAGAAATAGATTGTCTCATATGTGTCTTTTTTTTTATTAATGGGGTAATCAAAGAGAGTAATTCTTCATATAGCTCTGGAGGCATCCTTTAATAATTGTTATAATCTTCAGGACATACTCGTAGTTCGTAGTTCAATCAAGTTCACATGGCTGTAATCAGAACGGCGATCTAACCAATGTTTAACCCAGTACCTCCTTTTACGTTTTTTCTTTTCATTTTCTTTGATTTTCTTATAAAGCACTGTGAGACTTGCTAAATACAGCCACCGTCTCCTTTGTTGCACAGACATCTTTTGGCTCGAACGGTTCGGTGAATACTGAACGACGCGCCTCACTCGATAGATCAATGCTCAATGTGTGGACGAAAGCCCATGCCATGGGTTTTACTCGACAGTTTAGCTCGATCGAGTAATACCGTATGTGAGTACTGACCTTAACAGTACAATCGAAAATGTTTTTTTGTAGTTAAAGTACTGTGATCCCGATTTACGGGGCGAAAAAATTACCACGTGCTTGCCATCAATTGCACCAAGGCAATTATTGAAATTCCACAAATCAAAAAAGTCTTTTGCTATAACTTTCCATTCGGGTTCAGTAGGGAGCTTCATTACTTTTGGCTGCAACTTGATCCATAAAGATTCACATACTACTGGTATTATTTCGGAGAGCGTAGAACGGCCTATTCTATAGCTTTTTGACAATGCTGTATATGTAGTTCCGGTTATAAGATATCTGAAAATAAATAAAAATATCAAATAATATTAGTTAATAACATTTGATAAATTAATTTTGATGTGGTGTGTTATAATTATTTGTTTTATTTACAGTTACACAAGCAAAATTAAAATGGAAAAATTTGCGAGACACGCACCGAGAAAAATTAAAAAAAATCAAGATGACAACAAGTGGACAGTCACAAAAACAAATAAAACCCTGGAAGTACATGAGTCACATGGAATTTTTGCTTCCATATATGACAAATGCGGAACGAGATACAAATGTTACACCACATCCTGATATTTCGACAAGTTTCGAGGAAACAACTAATACAGATGTTAGTAGAGATTCAGCAGATACGATAACAGCTCCAAAAAAAAGGAAGAAGGATGAAATAATTCATAATGACGAGGATTTGTTAAATTTTTTAAAAGATATGGATGATAATCGAGCAAAACGAACTGCGCAGAGGGATGAGTTACGTAAAGAAGTACTAACATCAAGTGATCCTTTAAAAGCTTTTTTTGATTCAATGTATCATAGTACAAAGCAGATGCCGGAGTATTATCAAAGAACAATAAAAAGAAAGTTGTTTCAATTGGTAATGGATGCTGAAGACAATATTGCTAATACAAACTATTCATATACCGGTTACTACTCAAACGATTATTCTTACAACTCTCGCCCTTCTACGAGTCATACAAATTTTTCTTCTGGACACGGTTCTGCCTCACCTGAAACCAGCGGTTCTGGTGTGCAGCAAATTGGAATTGGAGAACATACTACTCGTAGCCAAAACGAAGAGATCCAAGATTCAATGTCTGCCGCTGAAATCACTCCAAGCGATGGAGCCTTACCTTAATGTAATGACGAGACGCTCTCTTGTACCAATAGCTTCTCTATAATTTGTATTTTCTTTTTTAATGTCATCTTCTATTAAACTATGCAAATATTCAAACTCGTCTCTTGTCATTCTAAAATATGTGCGAAAGCCATGATTTGTTAATTCATAGAATAGTTTGAATTCACTGCATTCTTTTCTAAAATAATTAATGTTTTCCATCCATATTCTTCTTTTTTTCTTCATTTTTTCCTTACGTTTATTCAGAATTGCCGCAGCCACTACATAAATCCTATCATAGAATTCATCATCATCATCGTCTGAACTAGATAACAATGATAATTCAAATGATTTTTCGATATTCATAGTAAATAAAAAAAAACGTGTACTTTTAGATACGCACTGTAGAGAAATGACCACTGGTTGCTCTCTCGGCGTGAGTTCTAGTCGCTTGGCGAGTGTCGCCGAGCGAGTGTTATCTTTCATAGCTCTTGTCGCTCAGCGACAAACTAGTGAAGCGAGTGCTCGCCGGCAGTGTGAACAGTCAGCGATCAACTGTTTGTGTATGCATCTCTTTTGTTCACACGGAAAGTATATCTATTGTACGTTTCTTGAGCGAGAAAATAGCCGATAGTTAGTCGTTTTCTCGTCGTTGGTGGGACAACTGCCTTAGGCTGCAGTTAGACGACGCGAAAAAATTCTTGCGCGCTTTTTTCTTTCACCGCGCGTTGACGAAAATGAAAAGTTATTTGTTTTTTTTTGTTTATCCGTCTGTGACATTCATCATCGAGCCGAAGTGTCACCAGCAGAATTGTGCTATTAATTATCAAAAAGTAAGTACTTCAAAAAGTAAAATATTTGTGTGCATGAACATGGATGTTTGTCTTGGTCTGGGTGTTTCTATGTATAATATGTATGTATTTACAAAAAAAAGTATATATGTATGTTTATCCATTGTCTAGTACCCATAGTACAAGCTCTGCTTAGTTTGGGCTAGATGGTGTTGTGTGTATGTGGTAGAATATTATTATTATTATATTATTATATTTTGTTGCAGTGGAAGATGAATACAGCCAGTCTATTTTAAGCAATTTTCCAAATGAGACACACAGCAACTCTGATAGAATTGAATATTTAATACGATTGCCAGATGGTCAATCACAGTTGAGGAGTACAAACTCCACGCCAGACATATATATATCAACTGGTACTCAAACAACTGCAAAATCAACGAAATCTATTTCTACTCAAACAAATCATCATGAAAGTGAACTCATCATTGATACCAGGAAAATGTTGGCTTGGAAGTATTGTAGGCGAGAAGACCAGGATAAATTTGTAAAAGCATACTTCAGAACCGTAACGTCTTTGATTGATTTAATAACGAATTAAATAAGAACTAAACTATGGAATAAAATAAATAATTATAATTGATACAAAAGTGCCATTTTAGTTAAAAGTGACCAATTAATATTGTGCCATTAATCAAATTTAATTGTTCTTCAAGAATCATCATGTCTTTTTTCATTTGGTAAATTTCACGTTTTTTTGAGTAATCTTCATTCAATACGCTATCTTCATATAAAATATGGAGTAACTGTACTATGTTAGCATTAACAGGAACAAGTCTATTCAATTTCCGATTCCATGACTCTACCATATTGTTTGTGCGGTGGCGTTCTCCGAAAACGCACCAAACACGGCTAAAGTTATTTTTTAGCCAATAGTTCTCCATGTACGTCTTAAATTTTTTTTCAGCTTCACTATCACCCATCTCCGTTGGGTGAATCCCACTATTTCCATTATGTATTTCCATTGATGGAAATACTGGGACAGAGTCTCCCACTATTTCCATTGCGGGCGGCGCGGCGATTATAAAACGCTGCATTGCCTCTTATGACGGCGTGCACATGGTAACTATATTTACATATTTCCTCTTTAGATAAAACCTCTTTCGAACATAGTGTCAGCTGTCATTATTATTATAGTTCTATTAATGCACTATTGCGTTATTGATTCATTGACTGAATAATAATAAAATAATTTTATTCATGGAGTTTATAAAAAGTGGGAAGGGTGTTGTATTATTGCACATGGGATATGAATATACTAAACACATAGTCTATAAAAATATTAATACTTTATGGAAATGCAACAAACGCCATAAAACTAAATGCCGAGGGTCGCTAACAGTATCCCCAGTAAGTTCCCAGCACTTTACGTAGTTACTTTAGAATTTTAATAATAGTTTTAGCTACATATTCTACTGCCGTTATATTAATTTTCCTAATTTTATTAAAGGCTAAGGAAATTAAAACATCAGTTTGTCACAGTACTGGCTGCGTCCCGGATGAAATTCAATCTACTATTAATGTTTGTATGAATAAATGCTTTGAAGAAGCTGCACAAGGCAAAGTAACTGTTCCTAAAGCTTACAATACCGCGATAATCTCTTTGAAGGACCAAGGCGTACATTTACTTGGTAAACCATTACCAAAGTATAATGAAAAGAAGTCTTCACTGTACAGACACCGAAACAAAGTTTTAAACGTTCCGCGAGTCTGTTCGAAGAGAGTTCAAGATGTTGAAGTACCTTTACCGTTCCGAAATTTTTTGCTTGCGGACTACAATGACGACGAAAGAATTTTTATTTTTTGTAGAGAAGAAAATAGAGGTCTATTGAAAAATGGTAATTATTTTGTGGATGGTACATTTTACGCATGCCCTGTTCCATTCATTCAATTAATAACAATTCATGTAGATTTGGGAAGTGACATGAATCAAACTAAAGTGGTGCCCGTAATTTATGCATTTTTATCGAGTAAAAGCCGTAAAACTTACTCCATATTATTGGATATGATAAAGAGAACTATACCTGATTGGAACCTAAGAAAGGTAAATTTAGATTTTAAACGGGCTTTAATAACAGCATTTACAAAAAAGTTTCCCGCCGCTATTATTAATGGATGTTATTTTCATTTCGTAAAATCATTGACAAAAAAAGCAAAATCGATAGGCATGAACAAGTCTATTAATTTGAAAATGATATTACAACTTTCATGTAGGCTGCCGTTATTGCCAGAAAATAAAATAGAAGAGGGATGGAATTTTATACTAACGGAGACCGACGATTGGTCCGTCAGTCACTTGCGCGAGACGTCGTGACGCGCGGACATCGTGATTTCGAAGATGGATGAACTGAGTATCAATCTTGAGTGTGCGTCCACACTGCCAGCCTAGCGCGGTTGCGACAACGGGCGCGAAGTATCAAACATATGAAACCGCCGTTTGCGTCCATAGTGTAGTGACTAAGGCGGGCGCCTAGTGCGACAGATCCGAGCGAGATAGCGCGCGTAGTTTTCAAACGTTCCTATCCGCGCGTTATGGCCACACTACGGGCCTATTCAGCGAGCGACCCAATGCGCGGGTGGCGGGGGTAACAAACCAGTTTGGTCTTGCCGCTCGGCGTATGCGCGTCTGTATTTGTTAATTGTCGTAAAATGGCGGTAAATACTGAATCTTTTATAAGTGCAATTCAATCTAAACCACCTATATGGCAAAGCAAACATCCACACCACAGTAATCGCACAATAATAAGAAAGTTATGGAGTGAAATAAAAGAACAATTTCCTGGAAGTGAAGGTAAGTTTAATTTAATATACCTATAGTTATGACATTCTTTGATATTGTTCCCAGAAATAGTTTGTGAATTTTATACGAATATTTCTTGCTCTCCGTGATGGATTATTATTGACTCCGCGGTTTCTGTGACGATTTTCATATAATGGCGGGTTAGATAGCACGACTCCCGACTCGTAGTCACACCACATTATCACACCAGTATGACAAACGGTAATTTTTTTCTTGTTTGTCACACTACTGATTATTACACACCATGTATACCGTAATTGCTAGTACAGTGCCAACATAATGTAGTCGGTTTATCGACAAGTAATGCAATTGACCTATAACCTGGCATGTCTTCAGCTGTGAATAATCCGTGATTCATAATATGGTACTGCAACCTTATCTATAGTACTGGCCAGTTAGAAATGTATTGAGATAATGATAATGACTGACAAACGTCAACATATGAACAAAAACGATTGTCTATTAGTTTCACATTGGCTTTGTATCATGGATTTTTGTATTATTAACAGAAAACGTGGACAAGTGTTGTTATTTAAGCAACATCAATACTATAAACAGAAAGTTTACAAAAATTTGAATCAGATATGGTTTTGTCGTAACCGTCGTAACAGTATAAAGTGCTCCGGTTCAGTCACAATAAACGTAAGTGCTAGTGTATTCTTATCTAAATATAGGTACATACCGTGATCTGGTCTGCCTATCTATCTTCACGTTATGTCTCTAACGGGGCAGGTAGAGAGAAGGGAATGTAGTGCTTCGCGATCCTCGAATGACTACTCTTTTTGTGTTTTAATGATTCATCAAACGCTTTATGAACGAGTCTCTAGAAGTTATATTATCGACTCAATATCCGTAATTTAATCGTTCTTTAAAATTCACAGGGACAAAATATTGTAAAAACAGTTGAGCACAAGAATACATGTCAACCAGATGAGAGCGATAATGAAATAGCGCTTTCGATACACAAAATACATGAAGTTGCTTGTACTTCTGCGAGGCCAATGACTAAAATCTTCGAGAAACATATTAGACCCTTAAAAGAAAAAGGGTTGAAAGTACCACAATTTGATAGCGTAAAATGCAGCCTGTATAATGCACGCAAACGAAAACTAAACGTGAATAAGACCGTTTTCAAACAAATTGAAGACGTAGAAGTACTTATTACATTTGAAAAATGTCTGATTGCTGATTATCAATATGAGAATACCAGACTATTAATATTTTGTGATGAAGACGCAAAGTTATTATTAAAAAGTGTAAAAGAATATTTTATTGATGCGACTTTTAAGAGTTGTCCACAACCATTTCCACAATTGCTTTCGATCCTCGGTGATTTGGGAAGCACATCTCAAAAAACTTCAGTTGTACCACTAATTCATGTGCTCATGAGTGACAAAAAAGAGTCAACATACGCTGCATTGTTCGACATCTTGAAAACTAAATTCCCCGATTGGTGTACCACTGTATTTCACGCAGATTTCGAGATTGCTGTAGCAAATGCCTTAAGAATATTGTTTCCACTGATATCGATTAAAAAGTGTTACTATCACTATTGTCAGAGCTTATGGCGGAAAGCGAAATCAATTGGTTTGAAAAGTAAAATACATAAAAGAATTGTGGGATTATGTTCGGTACTGCCGCTAACTCCGTTAGAACTTGTTAAACACGGATGGGAGTACATAAAAACTGAAGCTAATGAATTGAGCGGGGAAAAGATTAAACAGTTCATAGCATGTAACATGGGTCGTCAATGGCTAAATGATGAACAATATATTGCTGACTGGAATGTAGTTGGTCAAAGACACAGAACCAACAACGTTTGTGAAAGTTGGCACTCCCAATTAAACAAAAAGATAAATAAAAACTACGTAACCATACTAAAGTTATTAACAGTATTATTAAATGAAAAGGATATTAATATACAAAAAAAACGAAGGATCGACCAAACTGATAAAGATAATTTTATAATTTCGTCCCAATTAAAACTATTAAATGGCGAAATAACATTGGGACATTTCCTTGAAATATTGCGTTAAATAGTTCAAAATAATTTAATATAATACACACACCGGCAGAATTAGCGGAACACAAAAAACAAGAAATTAATGTATTTTAATTTTAATTTACATATCGATAAAACAGCACTAGTTAATAATGACAAGTGACGATAAAAGGTGTTGTATTAGTGGCGGTGTGACTAACAAGAAAAAAACTCCTGATAGTCACACTGGTGTGATAACCTGGTGTGACCACGAGTCTGCAGCGGATAGCACACGTTGGACATCCAGATCGAGATCGCCGTTTAACCCTTAAATGCATCGTGATGGATATTTCCATCAACCAATTTGTTTGCAATTTTTTCGTTACACAGAGCTCGGTGATCACATTATTTTTACATGGCAACTTATAAGGAATATTTACGACGTTTCTGAACGAAAAGAAAAAGTTTATCTGTCAGTGTCTGCTGTCAAATGTCATTCGAAAGTGTCAATAGGCGGTATGGTAATTTCAGTAAATGTAAATGTGAAAAAAATATTGAAATACTCAATGTTTATATACAATTTTATTTCTGAATGATATATTTGAGGTAAGTTTAGCGATTTATTACTTTATTTTTGTTCATCAAAAGAATAATGCTGAAATAAAACACAAAATAGTATTGATGTAAATTTACATCATCATGTCATGACGGTTATTTAGGTTGTATGAAAACCCAGTGAATAATATTTTTTGATAAGTTTGGTCTTTTTTCTGTTCTAGGCGTCGATATTTTACAAAATGAATGACAGGGATATAGAACGATATTTAGCATCGTTAGAAGGTGGATGGCTGTCGGAAGATGACATGGAAACATCCGACCAAGAAGAGGAACAAATACCTGAATGTTATGACAGAGAGCAGGTGCTAAATATGCTAGAAAGTGATGAAGAGGACACAGAAGACCCAAATGATCCTGGAGGTGACCCTCCCTTGATTGAAAATGAGGTGAGACATTCCAGACGAAAACATCAGCATTCCTACTGGACATACATTTACAGGATTGCTGGATAAAAGAAAATTGATTTGGAAAAAAAGAACCATGGAATTTGATGAATCTAAAATTAAATTTCAAGGCAGTTCTGATTTAGGACCTGAATTATCAGAATTAGATACTCCATATGCTTGTTTCAAGTACTTTTTTACTGAAGACTTTATGAAAATCATCTTGGAACAAACAAACCTCTATGCCACTCAAAAAAATCCTGCAATCTCTAGTGCATACAATTTGACAGACTTGAGGAAGTTTTTTGGTGTACTATTATATATGTCTGTCCAGAATTATCCAAGCACAAGGTCATATTGGTCTCCAAAATTTGGTTATGAACCAATATATTCAGTACTAACTAATAACAGGTTTGAACAGATAAAACAATCATTACATTTCAATAACAATGAATACCACAAGCCCATTGGTGAGCCAGGCCATGATCGTCTATTCAAAATACGTCCTCTTATTGATGAATTAAATAATAGATTTTCATCAGTTGCTATGGAACAAAGACTTTCCATAGACGAGCAAATGTGTGCAACTAAAGTTGCACACTTTCTCAAGCAGTATTTGCCTAATAAGCCCCATAAGTGGGGCTTCAAACTTTATGTTTTGTGTAGTCTCCAAGGCTTTGCATATAAGTTTGAGGTGTATGCTGGCCAGGATTTGACTGGAAAACCTGAGAATGAACCAGATTTGGGCCCCACCAGTAATATTGTTATTCGTTTAGCTCGAGGTATACCTAGATTTGTCAATCATATTGTCTATTTTGACAATTTTTATACATCTGTGCCATTGGTGTACTATTTGGCCACTCAAGGAATCCTGTCAGTAGGTACAGTTCAACAAAATAGAATACCAAATTCAAAATTACCTGATAAAAAGCAAATTATGAGTAAATCTACTCCAAGAGGCTCATATGAAGAAAGAGTGACTACTTTTCAAAATGTGGATATGAGTGTTGTTGCATGGAAGGACAATAAAGTTGTCACATTACTTTCATCCTATGTTGGAGCTTTGCCTTTGGATAATGTATCTAGGTATGACAAAAAAAATAAGGAAAAAATACAGATCCCATGCCCTAAAATTATAAGAGAATACAATGCCCATATGGGTGGGGTTGACTTGATGGACAGTTTTCTTGGGAGATACAGAATAAAGATCAAGTCAAGAAAATGGTATATTCGTATTTTTTTTCATCTTTTACACCTAGCAGTAATAAATGCCTGGATAATATATAAAAAGAATTTGATTGCCAAGAATGTGCCCAAGAAAGATATCCTCAATTTGGGCACATTTAGAAATGAATTGGCCTTTACTCTCTGTAACTTAGGAGTAGTACAAGAAAATAAAAGGGGTCGTCCAAGTTCTAGTGCTTTAGAGCGTGAAATACAAGCAAAGAAAAAAAGAAGTGCTGTTGCAGTTGCTCCACCAAAGGAAGTTAGAAGAGATGGACAGGGTCATTGGCCTCTGGTTGGGGGATCCCTACGATGTAAATACCCTAACTGTAAGGGATATTCAACTATACATTGTTCAAAATGCAAAGTAAATCTGTGTCTCAATAAAAACAATAATTGCTTCAATAATTACCATAATGAGTAATTTGTACTTGTCAGTTCACTACTGACAACATAGTGATGGAAATTTCCATCAACCCATTTTCATTGAAAATATAATATTTTCCTGATCTTTTTATTTTTTATTTTATTTTTCCCTTATTATAGAGCTAACCCTGCATCCAAAAAAAATTTGTTTGCTTAGCAAGCAAAATTCATGCATTTAAGGGTTAAATCCATTATAACATTGTGCAGTATACACGCAGCTTTTATTATAGACAAGGCATTTTTTCTGTTTGTTTCGATAGGTTTAAGTAGTATTCTCCATTTACATGTTAAAATGCCAAATGCGCATTCGATTGTTTGTCTAGCGGTAGACAATCGATATTAAAACATTTTCTTTCATTATTAAGTACTCGCTCGGGATAAGGACGCATTAAATAATGTTTCAACGGATAAGCTTCATCACCCACTAGGACGTAGGGTGCAATGACGTCAGAATTTGTAAGTCTCTTTGGCATAGGGATTTTATATATTTTTTTTTCTATAAGCTTATACAATGTTGATGCAATAAAAGTACCACCATCACTTTGCTTTCCTCGACCGCCTACTTCGACTGCTACAAATTTCCTTTTTGAGTCAGCCACAGCTTGCATGACGATGCTATTTCTTTTTTTATAGCACCAATGTGCCGAACCAGATTTAGGTGGTTTTTTTATTTCGCAATGTTTCCCATCAATTGCTCCGATGCAGTGTGGGAAATTCCAGGTAGCTTCAAAGCCTTCTGCAATAGCTTTCAGACGTTGTTCTGTTGGTATCGGCATATGAATAGGAACTAACTCAGTCCATAAAACACGGCATGTTTCGTGCACTACAGACGCAATGGTGCTTTTCCCCATACGAAAACTGTAAGCCAGTGCTCTAAATCCAATTCCTGTTGACTAAAACCTGAAATAAAAAAAATAGAATAAACTATTATGTTATTGTTACAGAAAAACAACTGCGTAAGAAATGGAAGAACCTGCGCGATCAGTATCGAAAAGAAAAAAAGAAATTCTCTACGCCGCGCTCTGGTGACGGTGGCGATGAAATAGAGAGCACGTGGCCATACTTTCTACTTATGAAATTCATAAATGATGACATTACACCTGAAGTCATGACGGGCAATCTACATGACAGTGATTCGGAATCCCTCAACGAGTCTTGTCAAACTGAGCAATCTAACATCGCTGACGTGATGAGTCCAGGTACGTCAACCTGCAGCAGTCGCACAAACGCGTCAAAGCGCAACAAATCGACATCAGATTATAGAGATGAACTAATTGAACGTGAAAGAAAAAAAATTTTGCTAATTGAGCAGAAAATGGCGTCCAATAGTGACAAGTCGGAGAAATGTGATGATTATCATTTTTTTATGAGTCTCCTGCCACAAATGAAAAAATTTGGTGAATTACAAAAGTTACGCATTCGTAATAAAATTACCCAAATCATAATAGACGAGACAGAAAGGATGCAGTTTTCTCAATCAAGATACGAGGAAAATTATGGAGGTTATTCTACTGGCAACTACCCTAATTATTAATTTGATTATTGCAACTTTTTACTTAGCTATTTGTTTGATTACTACTTATCTACATATAAATACAAAATTTAGTAAAATCTTGTTTTATTCTTAACTCAGAGTTATGAACAATTTCTCCTCAGCTCTAATACTTTTGCGAAAGTTAGTATCTTGTTTGGTGATTTTAGGTGATATTTTACTTAGTATGTAGTCAAAAGTTGACAAGTGCATTCGAGTATACTCAAAGAATTTTGTAGGATATAATCTTAATTCTTCATATAAGTTAAAAAATTCACCAGTTATTCCTCTGTTTTTATTTATTTCGTGCACACCATCTCTAGTGTTCAACACCTCCCATCTCAGGATCGGACTGTCTAGTAAAAATAACAAATCCTCGTCCATAGTTTGCAACACCTGATATGATACGTCGAACCGCTACAAGAGCTTGCGCCTCACTGTGGCTACCGCACGCCCCCGCTCGCCGCGCCCGCCTCAGGCCCCAGTCACCGCGCATTCACTGTGGACGCACACTGAGACATTGATATCTTTAGTGGAAGAAAGAAATATCCTTTGGAATAAAACAAGCGAATCCTATAAGGATAAACGTCAAACACTAAGGCCCGCCATACACGGACTGCTTGAAGCAGTCAGGATCGGCAGCTTCTAGCTGCGACTGCAAAGTGAACTACAGACTTCTACGTACGTACATACACGAACAGCTCAAGCAGTTGCAACTGCTTCAGGCGGTTGGCAGCACGTTGAAATTTCATCATGCGGTCAAGCAGTCGCCAGCCATATGGCGCATTTTCATTAGTCGATAACTCGTTCGGTATAAAGCATGCGGGGACTTCCCGCATGCGAGATAACAACCAATGAAAGTTGCAAGTCGATACGCGTTCGGTACAACGCCTGCGGGGATTCCCCGCATGCGTTATACCGACCGTGCTATCGACCAATGAAATTCATCAGTCGATATACAGCTTGCTTGCGGGTCTTGAGTCAAATATTTCATACGTGTGCTTATTGGATTAGAAGGACACTGTTCATAATGGCTGATCGCTTATCGGATTCGCAAATGTTAAAACTTGTGGAAATCTATCAAGATTACGATTGTTTATGGAATGTGACTAGTAAGTTGTATAGAAACCGAGATGCAAGAGAAAGTGCGTACAAACAATTTGCGGAAAGGCTAAATATTACGGGCATCTCAAATAAAGAAATACCAAAAAAAATTAAAAATCTCAGATCATCCTACTATCAAGAATTAAAAAGGATTGAAGCAAGTACTCGATCAGGTGCTAGCCAGGATTCCGTATATAAACCAAAAGTTTCGTGGTTTACGACTACCGATGGATTTTTGAGGACATTTAGAAATAATCAAGAAACAGTCTCGAATGTAAGTTAAATTTTTATTTTTTGTTAGTGAATCCATCGTGTTTGCCACGGTACTGCACCATCACCATTAAAGTAATGAGTGTATTGATCTCGAATTGTTGTTCCACTTTTATGCGTATATTCTTCTTCTAAGTTCTGTAAGCCTAGAATACGTCTTTGTCTCCAGGTGCCATATATTATCGTACCCGTAGTGATATCCTCATAATCTGCAAGTCCAGGTTCGATGTAGTCGGAACTTTTCTTCCGTAGCCAATTATGAAGAGCACAACATGTTCTTGTTATTTTCATCGTATTAACTGCATTGTTGGGAATCCTTTTTTCAAAAATTCTAAATCGACTTGCCAATATACCGAATGCGTTTTCGACTATTCGTCGAGCCCTTGAGAGTCGGTAATTAAAAATTTTTTGCTGTAATGTTAGATTAGTCCCTGGGTACGGTTTCATAATGTTGTTTTGGAGCGGGAAAGCAGCATCCGCAACAAAAACACTTTGTGCTGGAATATTCAGACTGCCGTCATCAATTGCACGTTTCAATGAGGAATTACTGTAAACGCCGCCATCGGAATATCTACCTTTAGCACCAATATCTATATAACTGAACAAGTAATCATCATCTACGCTAGCTAGTAATACTATGCTATGCGTTTTTTTGTAATTGTAGAAGTCAGACCCACTATTCGCTGGAGCTCGCATGATTACATGTTTACCATCGATTGCACCAATACATCCAGGAAAATTCCAAATCCAGTTTTTATTTCATTCCATTTTTGTTCCGTGTTTGGTGTCGGAAATATAAAAAAATAACAACATTAATATGTTGTTTTTACAGATTGATGAAAATTCAAACGTGAATTCTAATAATGACTCAGAATCACAAAATTCTGAATCACTGGAGGAAACACAACATTTTGAATCTCTGGAGGATAACACCACTGAAGAAAATTCCAATGATGCTGTTATTAACAATAATGAAAGTAATCGCATTGAAAGAGAACAAATCGAAAATTCAGCACCTCAATTTGTTGTCCCAGCAAAGAAAACAGTAAGAAAAAGAGGAAAATTGCTCCGAAAAGATGACGATATACATGAAGCTATTGACAGAATTGATAAAATTGCTAAGAGTGTTACTAATAGCACAAATTCGTTAATAGAAAATAAAGAAGATGAATTTGACATTTTTGGAAAATATTTAGCTACGACTTTGCGTTCTTTGCCAAGCGAACTAGCAATTATTGCAAAGACAGACATTCAAAAGGCTTTATCTGACATTCAACTAAGAGCGTTGAGACAACAAAACCAATCTCAACTGTTATCGTATGGTGCTTCAACGTCTTCCTATGATCCTCAAAATCCGGGATATTTTAGTTCAACATCTGAATCTGGTTTATCCTACAATGACGACACTAATATCGATTTTAATTCCATGTAAAACATTTTGTTGATATTAAACCTACTTTTCTCGGTCATATATTCATTCATCTCGTCGTTCGTTGGTAAATCATGCCACATTGTTTTTATTTGATTTAATTATAAGGTAGATACTTTTGTTCAAAATGTCGTTCATTGGTAAATCATGCCACACTGACTTTATTTGATTTAATGATAAGGTACTTTTGTTTAAAATAGAAATTACTACCAAAAGTATATTTCACAGGCGTGTTAAAGTTAAAATACAAATTATTACAAATACTTATTTTCTAATGATAATGCGTATTATTTTATTACTTACTTTTATATAATCTGCCAGTGCTTCATAAATAGCGTCACATACTTGTGGTATAAAAGTGCTCATAATAGAAGGAGACACGCGAAATAAGTAATACAAGCTTCTGTAACTATCTCCAGTAGCTAAATAACGTAATGTGACCTCAAGTTTTAATCTTGGGGATAGTGCCTCACGAAATGGAGTGTCTTTTTTCTGAAGTTGTGTTTCTATTTTATTTAATAAATCTTCAAATAAGTCATTAGATAATCTGAAAAAATTATCATGATCTTCTACATCACACTCCAAATCCAATTGTAACTCCTTGCACAATGTTTCTGACGCGCCATGCCTGTTTCTATTTTTTAGTAAACTTCGCACCCAGAATCATTTTTTCTTTTTCTTCAGTGAGGCTAATAGTTTCTTCTTCAATAAGCCACATACAGTCAAAATTGCTCCACATAACATTAATTGATGATCCATGGCAAGAACGTCTGCCTGTGCCACTCTCGTTAACAACTCGCGACGATGTTCTCTCCCCGCATGCGGACCATATCGACTGATGAAAACGGTTCCCCGAATGCGGGCCCTGTGGCACGCGTTCCAGAAATCTCTCGCACTCCGCATGCGGACCCAATCGACTAATGAAAACGGTTCCCCGAATGCGGGCCCTGTGGCATGCGTTCCAGAAATCTCCCGCACGCCGCATGCGGACCCTATCGACTAGTGAAATTGCGCCATTACACTGACGGCTCGAGCTGTCGACTGCTCGCGCGCAGTTACCCCCGCCCCCGCGCTCTTCATTCCACGTCGCGCACCCTTCCTGGGCGCACGCTTCATTTGTTTATTGAGAACAATGGACGAAAACATCGATTGCGACGCGCTTATAAGTGCAATTAAATCGCAAGAACTTATATGGAATTATAAACTTGATGACCACAGTGACAAAATAAAGAAAAATAATTCATGGGCAGCTATTTGTGAAAAACTTATTGAAAACTTTAAAGATAAACCGGTGGCGGATAAAAATAAAATTGGTGAGTTATCAGTATTTTTTACATTTTTATTTTCGAAGACAAATAATAGTAATTATACCTGGATTTCTAATTCAAAAATATTTTTGTAAACAAATGTGTGACCAGTTTAAAAAAATATTCACGAAATGGAAACAACAATTTCTCTCAGAAAACCTGTTAGTAAATTCTTTGAGCCCTTCAATTCATACGATTTATTGAAGATAATATTTTGAATAATCGATTTTAGATAAATATTTATTTTACATGAAGTTATTATTACTTGATGGTTTCATAGTAAATTATATTTTACGGTCCTTTCAACACTGCCAGGTGTTAATAACATTTAACGATTTTTCAAAATAGCGTTGCAAAATAAAAATTTATAATAATAATGTGGTTTGTTTTGTTTTGTAACAGTCAGGAACAAATCCTTTTTAATCCTTTTTAATAAAGCCATATTGGATAACTCAGAATTACATATCTTGTAATTCTGAGTTATAATATTATACAGGGTTTTATATATATTTTTTAAATAATTGTGTTTTTAAGAATTTATAATATGATACTAGGTAAGCCTTGTTGCACACTACCACAACCACACCACGACGCAGCGACAAAATGTGGTTCCATGTGAATAGTGCCGCTGCAGCTTTTTGCAGTTGCGTTGTGGTACCGACGAAACCGATACCGTATACCGTACCGTGGCCGACCGCTAGTTCACGATGCCACCTATAGTTGCGTTGCCGTCGCGATGTGGTTGCGACGTGGTCGCGATTTGGTAGTGTGAAACACGTGGTCCATAACGGCGGCAAAATGTGGTACGTGTAAATTGTATAATTCATTTCAATAGGAAATATGCACCCGACCACGTGTTGTCGTTGTGGTGTGGTTGTGGTTGTCGCGTGGTTGTGGTACGTCTGAAATAGCCCTAAGTCGAAAGTAATAAATTGCACAAAAATGTAATGTCGAGCGGATCGATAGTACAATATAAATTCATTCAAATCCAGCCAAGTGATTATACTTACTGATAAAATGTTTATTACACCTGAAACGTCAATTTGAGATTGACAGTACTTTGGTTACTAAAATATTTTTGAATTAGAAATCCGGGTATAGTATTGATACAATAGATAGGTAGATATACAGGAAGTTTATATCATATTCCATTGCCAATCTAGTTTTCCTTCTTCACTTACAAAGTAATTCGCGAATTCTTCTCTGATTGTTGTTAACACAGGCCCACCTCGACGAACATTCTGAGTTGATTCTATTATAGAGTTTGTAAGACCCTCCAATGTGTCTTCGAATTTATATCCGTCTCGTTGTTTAACATAGTTATGCAGAACACATGCTGCTTTTATTATATCTACTGCAAATTCGACATCTACGTTAAGGGGTCGATGGAATATGCGCCATTTGTTAGCAAATATACCAAATGTGCATTCAATAAACCGTCTGGCACGTGATAATCGATAATTGAAGATTCTCTTTTTCTCTGGCAAATTGTTTCCTCCGTAAGGACGCATAAAATTTTCTTGCAAGCTAAACGCCTCATCTCCTACAAATACATGCGGTAAAACAAGTCCATTTCGCGTTATTGAAGTAGGCGCAGGTATATTCAATTTCTTTTCCAGTAACCTTTTGTAAAAAGTACTTTCTTCGAAAATAGTCGAATCTGCATGCCTTCCATATGAACCTACATCCACAAAAGTATACATGTAATTACTGTCACATACGGCTAAAAGTATTATAGAAAAATAATTTTTGTAATTATAATATGCCGATCCACTTTGTGCTGGTTTTATTATTCTTATATGTTTGCCGTCCACTGCACCGAGGCAGTTCGGAAACTGTGCAGTTTTCATAAACCCATTTCTTATTTCTTTCCATTCATCATCAGTTAATGGTGGTATGCACATATCTTTCATGCACATCCATATATTTTTACATACATCTCTCACTATACCACCAATTGTAGTAGCTGCAATTCTAAAACTGTATTGCAAATCCATAAATGTTTGTCCGGTGGCTAAGTACCTGAAAAAATCAGAATATATTTAATTGATAAAATAGATTCGTAGTTTTTTTATTAATGTATGTATATTCCATTGTTACAGCTACGTCATTGCAGAAGAAGTGGAAAGTGTTAAGAGATGGGTATACACGGTATACGAAAAAAATTAAAGCAAAGAGTGGTTCAGCAGCCACCAAGATACGACCATACCCATTTTATGAGCACTTGTCATTTTTAAAGGTCATTGAGGGTAGACCAGACAAATCGGACAGTTTAAAAGAAACATCTGAAGAGAGCGATCATAATAAAGAAAATGCAAAAAAAAATGTTAGTGCTTTAAAAAGAAAAAATTATAAAACAGAGGAAGAACTAATTGAAAAATTATCTAAACGCATAGATGGAAAACCCACTTCAAATCTTGCAGTAGAAGATGAGGACAAATTATTCTTACTATCACTAGCTGGAGAGTTCAAAAAAATTAATGAGCAATATAAATTAGATGCAAGGTCAGAAATAATCAACGTAATTAAATACTTTAAAGAAATATCTCAGCATACACAGTCAAGATATTATGCTGAAAGTAGGGGATATTTTGCACCTTCAGCTAGTGAGCACCGTGGAATTAATTACAACTATTCAAGTTACAACAAGGGTTATAATCTGCACCCTCTACATCAACAAGTAATCAGCCTTATAACTCTACACCTGTCTCAGCTAGCGATCAGCTTTCCCAGTCATCCTATGAAGACAGTCTTCCACCTTCATCTGTTCTATCTGATGATATTATTACTGATATATTCTATGAATAAACAATAAATAAAAAAAATGTGTTACATTTTTTTACTAACCTTAGTGTTACAGCTAGCCTTTCTTCTGGTGGAATACTTTTCCTCATAATAGTATCTTCACGTTTAATTTTTTCCTTGAGTATATTACACAATTCGTCAAAAGATGATATTGACATTCTAAAATAATTAAAAAACTTTTCTTCGTCACGTCTTAGCTCCAAGAACAAGTGATTAAATTCTCCTTTATCATTTCGTGTTCCTAATATTGGATGAACCCACAATTTTCTATTTTTACGCCACCGTCGTCGTCGTATGAGCAAAAGCAGTAGAAGTGCTTCCTCCTCAAAATCCATGATGCTACTACTTGAATTAACATTGAAATTGTTAACTTCTCGGGCAGTTAAGCTAACTGCTCGAGCAGTTATCATTGGCAGCTTCAAGCTGTTGACTCTGTCTGCAAGAGCTGTCCGTGTATGTAGATCACTGGGTAACTGCTCGAGCAGTCCGTGTATGGCGGGCCTAAGGCTGCGGTTCCATTGAGGCGGAGCGGAGAAGAGCTGTGCCGCGATTCACCAATCACATGGCTTGAAATCCACATCTCTTCTCCACTCCACTTCAAAGGAAACAGCATTGGCGGAGAGGAGCGGAATTCTTTAAAATATCGGGAATACAGGCTAGATTAGACTAGCGCCGAGAGAGGAGCGACGCGGAGCGGAGAGGGCGGGGCGGGGCAGTGCGGAGCGGGGCGGCTCACTCACGCGCATATTTATTCATTTTAGTTAGCGTCTTGACGTCATCAACAGTGCACGCGATTATAGAAAAAAATGGATGAAAAATTTACTGAATGTGTTAAGAAATTTCCATGTTTGTGGGATACAAAATTATCTACCTACAAATGCAATGAAACGAAGGATGCGGCGTGGGAGATTATAGTAAATGAAACGAATATAGAGGATGGTAAGTAATTTATATTTAATTTATACACTATTCATTCAGTTTTCGCAAAATACGGTCTTCCTGCCAGGGGACTTTCCCTTCATTAATAAAATAAGACCGAAATATGTCCCGGATCCGATAGATACAGTCAGAACTTGCATTGTTTGTTAATATCAACGAATCAGTACTATTCATAGATAATACTAATGAGTCATTTGTTGGTGGATCTGAATTGTTTTGATCTAAATAGTCAGGATTATTTTCAATTAAATAATTATGCAAAACGCATGTTGCTTTTACTACTTTATCAACAGTAGCGACTTGACATTCGAAGTCTTTGTGATACACGTACCATTTTCTCTTCAACACACCGAATGTTGCCTCTATAATACGTCGAGCCCTCGACAGTCTATAATTAAATATTCGTCTGCTTAGATCAAATTGATCTCTGGGATATGGACGCAATAAATTGTAAGACAAAGGAAAAGCTTCATCGCCAATAAATACGAATGGTACTGGCTCTCCACCTTGAGTAAGGGGTTTAGGCTGTGGCAAGTTTAAAGCACTGCTTTGTAGTCGCCTTCCAAATTCACTCTCAGCAAAAATTCTTCCGTCGCTGAATCTTCCCATCGATCCTATATCTGCCATAATTATTTTTCGTCTAGCATCAGCCACACACATTAATACAATCGAAAATCTATGTTTATAATTAAAAAAAGATGATCCTGATTTATTTGGTGCAGTTATGTAAACGTGCTTGCCGTCTATGGCACCAACGCAATTCTTAAATTGCCACAAGTCTTCGAATTCTTTGGCTATTCGATACCAATCATTTTAAGTAGGTACTGGCATATATAAAGGCTGCAAGACGTCCCAAATGCAATCACAAACTTCTTGAATGAGTTTCGTCAAAGTAGATCTTCCAACTCTAAAATTTTCTGCAAGTGTCGAATACTTACTACCCGTTGCCAAATACCTGTAAAATAAGTAACTATAAATAAAGTATTAATATTACCGTTAATTATTTTTGCAGTTAAAACAGCTAAAGCTAAGTGGAAGAAGTTGCGCGACAATCATCGCGATGCCTTAAAAAGACAAAATCATACTAGAAGTGGTCAGGCGGCGAAACAAACAAGAGAATGGAAATATCAAAAACTGATGGAGTTTTTACTGCCACACATGCATAATAGAGTTTGCGCTACAAATTTTAAAAAAGATTCTGGACTTTTGAGGAGCCAAAATCATGACGATAATGCAATAAGCTCGGCACCAAACGATTCAATATCCGATTTAGAACAGTTTGATTTAGACAATATTGTTACATCAGATGTGTCAAACATCGGCGTTGGCAGTTCTTCACTAGCTACCCAGTCTTCGGTTACATTGTGTCCTGATTCATCAAGAAGCAATAAAAGAAAATCTGATGAAATCTCCGAATTCCTAAGAACACATCAAGCTAATCACCAGCGAATGGAGAAAGAATGAGCTGAGTTAAAAAAAAATATTATGACCCCCGATAGCTTTGACGACATAGATCATTTTTTTCTCACGATAGCAAAAAGTATAAAAAAACTTCCAAGCTATTTACAATTACAAGTTAAAAGAAAAGCAATGAATGCTCTATTAGAAGCTGAGGACGTAAATGAACAAAGTTCATGGAATGCTCCACATTATGGGTATTCTACAGCTCGAACAGAAACATACACTACCCAAAATTATGAAAACAATCTGCAAATGCAATCACCACAAGACTCTAGTGAACCTTTTCCACCTGGAACGAATAATCAAAATGTTAATGAAAATAATAACGAACATGTTTAGTTATGTTGATTTCTAATTATATTTATTGATTAGCAGAGTGTCTTGCAAATTCTGTTTTTATTATGAATAATTGTTAACTGTTTAAATCTTAATGTAGGTAAAACTGTAATGTAGCTAGAACTCTTTAAATTTGTTGATTTTAATTAGGGTGCGTTCAAACTACACGCGCACGCCCCACGCTCTCCACGCGCGTCTGAACGCGCCCTTATATTTTTCATTAGACTGTGTTCCAAAGACTGTTTTGATTATGAATACTCAGTTGTTTGAATAAATGATTATAAATGAATAACTATCTGAATAAAAGATTATTGAATCAAATTGTGTACTTACTTCAAACACAACGCAAGCCTTTCTTCACTTGATATCGATCTCCTGCAGTTGGTATCTTTCTTCTGTAAGTGTGGTTTGAGCAAACAGTGTAGGTCATGGAAAGTTTTTCTTGATACTCTATAGGAGTTTTCGAATATTTCGTCATCACAGGTTTGAAAGAAAGTTGCAAATTCGCCATGTATAGAATGATATTTTAGATGTTCTCGAATCCAAAATCTATGTTTTCTTTTTGAATTCAAGTAATTTGCGGCAACCAATGCTAATTTCTCTTCTTCCAACTCTTCCTCCTCCAGTAGAGAAAGGTACAAAAGAGCTGCTTTATTTTTTTTTACCCACAACATGACGTGTGATCTGACTGAGAGAACGCGTGTCACTGGGCACTCACGCACCAGGCGATGCGAATAGGCAAAGCAGCTCCGTTCCACTCCACTCCACTTCAGTGGAAACACATACCTCTTTTCACAGCTCAGCCCCGCACCGCACAGCTCCACTCCGCCTCAGTGGAACCGCAGCCTAAAAGCCTGGCATGACCTATGTTCAATTATAAAAGAAGATTTCAATGACCTTCCAATTGGGGAAAAAAACACATACGGTAAGTTTTCCATCTTTTATTTGGTAATTAAACTATTGAACACAAATTTATTAATTTAACAATATTTATCGCAATGAAGAATATTACTAGGTATACAAATTCGCTTCATCCTATTGTCCCAGTAGGGCCTGTATCTATACAAAAACAAAAATAATCGCGTATTTATTTTGAAATTAAATATCTCGGAAAATACGCGACGTATCCTAACAGTTTTTTCACCCATATTTTTTATTTTCCACCGAGTTTAAGGAGAGCTAAAAAAAATTGTGAACATTCATCATTATCATAAATCGCAAAAAAATATTATTTGAGTTAAGTTTAAAATTGTTTTTTAACTGTGATACTCTTGCAATAAACGAGTGATTTGATAATTTTGAGTATCTATATATATTTGTTTTGCCATGGTACACTGCCCTGAGGAGAAACAAAATATTCAGCAAAATTTTGACGAACATTGTCTGCTATTAAAGGATCTGCATATTCTGATCGTGACAGTGTCTGTAGTTCAAAGCCTGAATCGACAATTAAATTACCTATGCCCTGTTCTTTATGTATGAAGTTTTGTAATAAACAACAGGTTTTTACAATGTCGACTGTGAGCTCCAAAGATACATTTGAAGGCCGATGGAGGATCCTCCATTTATTGGCCATTATGCCGAAAGCGCATTCCACATAACGTCTTGCTCTAGTAAGACGATAATTAAATATTGACATTGTTTCATTGAGTTCTCGACCACTAAATGGTCTCAGTACATTTTTGTGCAACGCGAATGCTTCATCCGCGACAAATACGTACGGTAATTGAAAATTAGTCTCTGGAATCAGAGCAGGCTGTGGTAAGTTAAGTGTATTGTTCAGCAGTCTCTTCCAAAAGACAGTTTCTTTAAAAACATTTGAATCGCAGTCCTTGCCATATGCACCAATATCTACAAATATAAAATTATAATTGGTGTCAACGACTGCCATTAATACAATAGAAAAAAAGTGTTTGTAATTTAAGAACATTGATCCAGATTTTGTAGGTTTAATTATTCTGATATGCTTCCCATCCACAGCACCTAGGCAGTGGGGAAAATTTGCAATAACAGCAAAGTCTTCAGCAATATTCAGCCATTCATTTTCTGATGGTATTTTCATATATATGTTTACTAGTTCTGACCATATACAGTTACACACTTCTTTAATGATAAACGATAATGTTGTTTTTCCAATTCTAAATGCGTATCTTAAATCGGCAAACGTGTGACCTGTTGCCAAGTACCTGTAAATATATAAAATGATATTAAGGAACTTATTACAAGCAATTAATTATACTAATAGTATTAATATTAATTAACATGTTTCCTGATAATGAAACATAAAGAGGAATCAGGCGAATTAAAAATAACTATATTTTTTAATGTGAATATTATTTTTAAATTCCAGGTAAAAAAGTTATTCAGAAATGGAATAATATGCGAGATGGGTGGATGAAATGCGAAAAGAAGATGAGGGAAAACAAATCTGGATCTGCAACAAAAAAAGTTCATAAGTACCCATACTATGATAATATGTTGTTTTTAAATAAAATATACAACCCCCGCGAAACTAATTCAAATTTTAAGAATTCTGAGCCAGGAAAAAGTAAACCAAATACGAAAAATAAAGAATTGAGTGATGTGGATGCAAAATTCATGAAGTTTATGGACTCTGTTGAAAAAGAAGAAGAAGACAGTCGTATGATGTCGTTTTTTAAAGGAATTTTACCAACTGTTGAACGATTCAATGACGAAGATACTGTTGAGTTTCAGTACCAGGTGATGTCTATTGTGAGAAATATAAAAGCTAAAAACCAACAGCTCCAGAATGCTGGTTCGAAAAGGCGTTACTTTACTCCACCACCCGAGACTATGTATCGTCGAGAAGGCGAAAATGTATCATACGAAAGCACCTATCAGTATGGTTACACTACTGCTGCTGGATCTGGACGTCCGGCAACACAACAATCATCTTATTCTGAAGAGTCCGAATCTACCGTAGGTGGAGAGCAATACAATTTTGCCCGTCCATCCAATTCAAGTATCGACGATTTAGATTTTACAAATATATAGTCTGCCTTACAAATTTATATATACAGGGTTACAGGAAAAGTCGTGCTAGCTCCGTTAAGGGCGTGGAGTACCCATCATTTCTGACTTATTTCACTATGAAACACCCTATCCTAAACTTAACTCTTTTCGAGATATTCGATTTTTAATATTTTTATTGAAAATTGCCGATTTTAGGCTATTAAATTTAATTTTGTTTATTTTGTGTGTCTTATTATAATTATTATTGCATTTTTACATGTGTAATAAGATGCTTTAAGACGTCAATCATTAAAATAGTGCATAAATTAATTGAATAGGCCGTAGTAGATAAGTGAAAGTTAAGAAATTAAAAAAAATATTAGAAAGTTTCTTTTTCTCTAAGGGATATCTAAAAAAAATATTATGACAGTTGTTCGGCAGATGTGTTTTAAAATATCTACGTTTTATCAGCTATCTAACGAGGTATAACAATCTAGGGTTTTATTTAAATGCAATGAAAAAAACTTAATTTCATAGGTGACAGTGGAGCAGAAAATTAATACTTAGCCCTAAAAAGTAAAATAAAACAACAGGTAAGCATGAAATGTCATTTATTAAATCAGTTTTCACACATTTTTTTCTTACTCTACAGTTCATGTTCAACATGGGCACCTCTGTTTCTAATACATTGTCGCATCCTTCTACGGAGACCAGTCTTCACTACTCCAGTGGTCAACGTTGTCCTCATTTGATTTGCTGCATCCACAATCCTTTCTCTTAATTCTTCCACAGACGAAACTGGATTTGGCTTGCTGTATACAAGACTTTTCATGAGCCCCCACACATGAAAATCCATGGGGGTTAGGTCCGGACTTCTTGCTGGCCATGGCAACGGCCCACCTCGTCCTATCCATTTGTTAGGATAATTTGTGTCCAGCCAGTCTCTGACACTTCTCCTGAAATGGGCAGGGCAGCCATCATGTTGGAACCACATGTCCCTGATCAAGTTGAGTGGCAGATCATCTAGCAAATCACTCAAGTCTCCTCTCAAAAAGTTTTCGTAACTTTCCCCATTTAGATTGTCCGGGAGAAAGTAAGGTCCAATCAAATGATTGGAGATAATGCCCATCCACACATTCACGCTGAATCTTCGTTGGGACCCCTTCACTCTTTTTTTATTGGGATTCCTTAGTTCTTTTGGGGCCCAGTAATGGGCGTTGTGATAGTTAGTTATGCCATCTTTATCAAATTTGGATTCATCTGTCCACAAGATATTTCTTAGAAAATCTGGGTCTTCTACGTCAGCATTTAGCATAAATCTGCAGAAGTCCAATCTTCTCGCGGGGTCTTCTTCTTCAATAGTGTGTACCGGCGTGTAATGGTACGGGTATAGGCCAGTAGTATGCACTGTAAACCACACTCTCCATTGCGAAAGTCCCAGATCACGGGCAACAATATTAGTGGAAGTAGTCGGATCCGTTCGAAAGCGTTGCACTATTTCATTGTCCTGTTCTTCGTCGTCATCAATTCTTGGTCTTCCCATGTCTGTATTTCGTCTCAAAACAGAGCCAGTTTCTCGAACTCTTCGATAAACTCTGTCAAAAACGGCCACATCCGGCACTCGACGACCAGGGAATCGAGTTATGTATTCGTTGCGAGCTTGCGCAGACACACAATCGCAGTATCCGTAACAAATACGCATATCAGCATATTCCTCAGGTGTGTAGGACGTCATCTTCAACACTTCCGTATCACAAGTACAAATCCGAGTCCGGTTAACAAGCACAGTAGTCACAAATCACAAGAAATAGTCCAGAATCACAGCCAAATCGAGAAAAAGAGCAAAACGATATCACATCTACTATGTACGAAGCACAAAAGCAGACTGACAACGAAAACAATATCCCGTGTAGTATTCCCAGCCCTTACCGGTCTATACAATATTTTTGTTTCATTCGCACCTACATAAATCGTCACTTGTCTCGCTCGCACGGTGCGTCTTAACTTGAAGGACAATAGGCGCGGGACCGTTAGAACTGCTACCTGGAGCGTCCCAACTACATTTTTCCACGAAATGTATTACAATTCCTAGATTGTTATACCTCGTTAGATAGCTGATGAAACGTAGATATTTTAAAACACATCTGCCGACCAACTGTGATACTATTTTTTTTTGATATCCCTTAGAGAAAAATAAACTTTCTAATTTTTTTTTTTATTTCTTAACTTTCACTTGTCTACTACGGCCTTTTCAATTAATTTATGCACTATTTTAATGATTGACGTCTTAAAGCATCTTATTACACATGTAAAAATGCAATAATAATAATAATAAGACACACAAAATAAACAAAATTAAATTTAGTAGCCTAAAAATCGGCAATTTTCAATAAAAAAATTAAAAGTCAAATATCTCGAAAAGGGTTAAGTTTAGGATAGGGTGTTTCATAGTAAAATAAGACAGAAATGATGGGCACTCCACGCCCTTAACGGATCTAGCACGACTTTTCCTGTAACCCTGTATATATATATATAATGATTAATAAATACCACTTGACCAAGTAATTGTTATTATTTATTTACTTACCGCAATGTCACTGCTAATCTTTCTGTGGGGGTAATACTATCCCGCATGTTAGTGTTCTGGTGCTTCAATTTATCATGTATGAAGTTGAGTAGTTTATCAAATGTTTTAACATCCATTCGGAAATAATCTGCGAATTCTTTTTCATCTTCTCGCAATTGGTTGTATAGCGTATGAAATTCACCAAACTCTTCTCGTCGTGCTAAAATAGGATGAATCCAAAATTTTCTACATTTCTTTTTTTCTTTCTTTTTGCTTTGTCGGTACAAGTAATATGCAATCATAATTTTATTCTTCTTAGTCAAATAGCTCATAACGAACACGTGTGAATTTTAAGAAAGACCAAGATCAACTGGAAATGGTTCGGGTTCGCAGTGGCGTGGCCACCAGGCCTGACCGCGCGGCCGCCGCGCGGTCACCGTACTTTCGCCGCGCGGCCGACACGCTGTAACATTCCGTGTCATATAAACGCGCCCTTACTCTAAAGCCCGGTTTCCACCGCGACCGGAACGGCCTTTGTTCTCATATTATTAGGGTGCGTCCACATCTGGCGAATGTGCCGCGAATGTGCAGCTCGCGAGCGGTTTGCGAGCTGTCCGCGAGCTGCGCGCGTGCATTTTTGTTCGTGCGCCGCTCCTGCGCCGCCCGCGCGCAGTTCGCGCGCAACCTAAGTGCCGTACGCGATCAGCGCGCGGGCGGCGCGCTAGCGGCTCGCGTCTTCCTTCCGCCCGCGCCTCAAGCCCCGCACCCCTAACTTACCCGCTCAGTTCGTGTCTGATTACTGGAGGCTAAGTACGTGTTGTCATGGAGTGGACGGAGGAAAATTGTTTACGCTTAATTGAAACATATAAAAGATTTCCAGTTTTGTGGGATCCTAAAGATCAATATTACTATAGAAAAAATCTAAAAAATGATGCGTGGAAAGAAATAGGTGCTATAATGGGAAGCGATTATGAACAATGCCGTAGCAAACTGTTAAGTCTTTTATCTTCTTTTAGAAGAGAGAAAGGAAAAAGTCAAAAAAGTAAAGGGACAGGGAAAGGTGAGTAAAAAACTACTTGTTACTTTTTGTGTTTTATTTTATTAATTAAATTGACTATGTAACTAATATTATTCTATATTTTAGGTGCATCCGAGACTTACAAAAGTAGATGGTTTGCCTACGACGCTTTTTCCTTTTTAGCTGATCGGGATAAACCAAGGAAACGTTTAAATACTGTAAGTAATTAAATCAACAATATTTGTCTTGAAATGCAATACGGCCTTCATTTACACAATAAGAAGCAATCTCATCTCTTATTTCGTTTATTTCTCTGGAATATCTTATTTGTGGTGTTTGAATATTTGAAAGAGATGTGAAATTAGGTACGGATTGATTTATGTACATATTAGAATTAGTAGTATAAGTATCGGTGGCGTTCTGTTTCAAATAATTATGCAAGTGAATAATACTCATAACGACCACTTCAGCAACTTCTGGTTTTAATATCATAGGTTTTCTAAGTACCCTAAAAATGGACGATGCAATGCCAAAAGCACTCTCAACAATTCTGCGAGCTCTGCTTAATCTGTAGTTAAAAATACGTTCCGGAGTGCCTTTACTGTGGTTACCGGAGTATGGTTTCATCACATGTTTATCTAGAGCAAAAGCGCTGTCAGCAACAAAGAAGTAGGGTATCGCTTTAGTCCTATAAGGTAATGCTTTTTCTTGTGGTAAATTTAAGGAGCCATTTTGCATCTGTATTTTTGAATATCCCTCCATCAGATATACGCCCCTGGCAACCAACATCAGCAAACATAAATTTATAATCTGAGTCTACCAGTGCAAACAGAACAATACTAAAAGTAGATTTGTAATTATGATATTCAGTTCCACTTTTCGGAGGTGCCTGTATGACTATATGTTTACCGTCTATTGCGCCAATGCAATGGGGCAAATGCCATTTATCTTCGAATCCTTTACTTACTTCTAGCCATATATCTGGTCTCCTTGGCACCTGAAAAATAATAATATAAATATAAAAACATTATTACAGGAACAAGCAGATATAGAACAAGATAAAGTGGATGAGCGACAGGTACAAGATGATGGAATAAATACTGAACCTCCGGCGTCCAAAAAGAAAAAATCAACGGATGATAAAATCGTAACTGAAGCACTACAAGTTTTAAAGACTGCTACAGAAAAATTGAGCGATAATTCCAAGTTGTCACAAGAAGTACATGCATTTATAAATTCTATTGGAGCCAAAATGGAATCTTATTCACGTTCAACAAAAAATATGGTTCAACAGGCAATATTTGATGTCATAATGAAAGCCGATTCTGGGTACTATGATTATCAACCAAATATGCAAGTGTCGACGCAAGGTTATACAACTTATTCTCAAAATGCTTCTACGTCCAGACCGCACAGTCAGGAAAGTAATTATTCGGCAGAAGATACGAATGACAGCTACAGTGATTTGTTTCAATAATAACTACTTTCTTTTCGTAAACTTATATGTTGCTTATAAAAAAGGCTATGTGATTATTAAATAAAGATAATTAGAAAAATACTCACACGTACGTTTTCCTTTAAACACTTGATAATCGCCAAACATACTTCAGGAATAATAATACTTATACTTTGCTTAGAAATTCTAAACAGGTACTGCAAGCTTGTGTAGGAATCTCCAGTGGCCAAGAATCGTAATGTCAAACTTAATTTATTTTCAACTGAAATTGGTAGCCTAAAATGAGTTTCCTTTTTAGCAATTTTGAAACTAACCATCTGTAGTAGATTTTGATATAATTCTGGTGACAATTTTAAAAAATTTGCATAGTGTCCGCTTAATTGATGGCTTTTTAACTCCGCTACTATATTCTGTTTTCTTTTAAAAATAGGATTTTGCCACCAACGCCGTTGTCTCTTTTTTTTCCTTTTTATCAGTAATATAATAGCTAATGATGCAGCAATTATATTAAAAGCACTAGTGTCGTCCGACATCTTTGAAAGTATTGAGCCAGTAAACGGAACTGTAAGCGCGAGAATTGAGTGCGCGCAGATCGCGCGCCGCGCGCACGCCTTTATACGAGCCTTGCATGAGTTGCGCTAAAGAGGCGCACCAAACCATTGCCGTGACTGCACGCGCGCAGCTCGCGGGCAGCTCGCAAACGGCTCGCGAGCTGCACATTCGCGGCACATTCGCCAGATGTGGACGCACCCTTACATTCGCAAAATATTATATTCGCAAAATATTATATTCTCGAATTATTATATTCTCAAAATATTACACAAAGAACAATCACTGCGAAAAATGTTTTTAATTTGAGGGAAACAATAATAAATATTTGACATCATCACATAGGTTATTCATCACATATATTTGTCTCGGATGGGAATCAAATCTACAACCCCTTTGTTTAAGGCAGCGATTCCTAAAGTGGGTTCCGCGGAACCTAGGGATTTCTTTGGAAAGTCACCAGGGTTCCACGAAATCATTTATTTTTGGCAGTTAAATGATACCAAATATTATTTTGAAATAGCGCAAAATATGTGAGGCGAAGTTAAGTTTTTGTTCTTATTTAAATTACAGTGTCTTTAATTTGTAATCATTTGATATGAGGTTCCATAAAATAAAAGATATTTGGTGAGGGTTCCGTTATTTTAAAAGTTTAGGAACCTCTGGTTTAAGGTTTATCTACCTTTTGTAAAATAAATCTAACTAATGATTTTATATCACCCAGTAGTAGGTAATCCTGAAGATATGCATTAATATAATATTATGTGCATTTATATTGAAGTTTTAATAGATAAACTCTTTGCTAGTAGTTCCTGTCAGATTACAATGAAAAACCTATGTTTGTACTAGTGTCAGTTTTTATTTATCAATTGTTTTGATGTATAATGTGACATTGTGAAAAATAGTTATTGGGAATAAATTTTGCATTCTGATAATTGCATTCTGATAAATAAATAAATAAATAAATAAATATTAAAATAAAAATGTCTGAAGATAGTGAAGCCAAGTTTATAACGAGTCAAAAAGGCAAGTCTGTTTTTTTATATAACGGTTACAAATACAACTTCTTCATGAAAAATAAAAATGGTACAACCAACTGGAGATGTTGCAACCAAAGGGAGTGCAAGACTTCGATTACATTAAGTTTGGATAAGAAAGTCGTTAGACAGCCCAAACATAATTGCAGCGTTGATTTTGAAAGAAATATAATTGATATGGCAATGGAGGAGTGCAAAAAAGAAGTGTGCGAAAATTTTGAACCCATTCAAAAAATATTTGAAAAGCACTTCTTGGGAAACCAAGTTTTTCAAAATAAAGAGTATCTGATCCCATCATTTACGTCCAAAAAGGATACGCTGTACAGGAAACGAAATAATTTTTTGAATGTTGGTGCATCAAAGACTACAAGTAATGTGAGATTGCCACACCACATTGTGCAAGACTTTTTTTTATTTGATGATTATGATGTTGAAACGGATGATAGAATTATAATATTTTTGATGTTACCTGCTCAAAAGCTACAAGAATTATTCCAGACAATTGATATTGTATACGGAGATGGTACATTCAAGGTGACACCGTCGCCTTTTTACCAATTTTATTTATTTTTTTATTTTATTAATCAGGAACAACTTACATTGTATTTGATAAAAATATAAACTAAAAATTAAAAATTTGCATGCAATTTAACAAAAATAATAAAACAATTAAACAATTAAACATGAACACGATAAAATAGTACAAATATATGTAACATAGAAATTTAGATAAAATTGTATTTATAAAAATATAAAGATTGGAAACATGTAACTAAATTATAATTCATCTAAAGAGTACAAGCTTCTCTCTAACAGAAATTCTTTAAGCTTAGCATTAAAAGAGCTAGTGTACAACAAATCTTTTAAATCTGCTGGCAGTTTATTAAATATTTGTACCGCTTGGTATTGAGGACTATGCTTGGCAATGTTAAATTTAGGTACAATTTTATTATTAAAGTCCTTTCTACGTGTACTTTCCCTGGCTATTCTCTCGTCCGCAGACTCGTGTTCATGGGTATACTTTTTAAAATTAACTAACAGTACTAATACGTACAGGCTAGGTAATGTTAGTATATCTAAACGCTGAAAGTGAGGTCGACAGCTATCTCTTTGTGAAATTCTGACAATTGTACGAATTGCTCTTTTTTGGAGAATGAAAGCTCGCTGAGAATTATACCCATAGCTTTTCCCCCAGAACTGTATACTGTATCGAAGTCTAGATTCGACAAGAGCATAATACACCATCTTTAACTGGTCAATATTTATTTCATCTCTTAATGTTCTTAATGCAAAACATGCAGAAGATATAGTCGAGTCTATATGTGCTAGTTCTTTTTTCCAGTTTAGCAAATCATCTAAATGGATACCTAAAAGTTTTGCATCTCTCACTAATTCTATCTTTTCATTGTTTAGACTTATATCCATATTATCTTTATTGCCTGCCGTAGTTCGAAACAACATGATATTTGTTTTTTTAATATTTATAATTAATCTATTAGCATTGAACCAAGATTGAAATACTGCCAGCGTCGTATTGACCATGTCTGTGAGTTCACTAATACTTTTAGCTCCTACTATAGCATTTGTGTCATCAGCATAGACTATAAGACTAACGTCTGGTATGATTTCATCAATATAATTTATTAAATCATTGGTGAAAATAATAAATAGAATAGGACCTAAAATGGAACCCTGCGGTACGCCAGTGGTAATATTAATCAAGGATGATTGGAATGTTTTTCGTTGTCCGTCCTGATCTATAATGCTGGTTTCTACATACATTTTTCTATTTTTTAAATACGATGTAAATAATTGCAGGGCTTTGCCTCTGACACCATAATAATTTAATTTAGCAATCAGTAGATTATGATCAATTGTATCAAATGCGGAAGACAGATCTAGAAAAATTCCTGCTACCTTCAACTTGCGATTTAATTTACACATTACATCATTAAGAAGTCTATAAATTGCATCTCCAGTGCCAATTCCCTTCTGGTAGCCAAACTGTCTGTCATGTAGTACTTTATTAAAACTAAGTTGAGTCAACAGACGAGATTTCAAGATATAGAGATATTTCAATTGTACACCTTACATATTGATATCGCACGAGACCAAAACACAATTAGTTTTGTACCTATTGTCTATGGCTTATTACCAAATAAGAACACAAATACATACAAAAGGTTCTTTTCTGTACTTAGAAATCAATTTCGTATGAATATTAGTTCATACAAATGCGATTACGAAATTGCTGCAATTAATGCTATACGTGAGGTATATCCAGAAATAAAACTAAAAGGCTGTTATTACCATTTTATAAATGCTGTGTTTAGAATGAGTAAATAATTGAATTTCAACGAAACTCACTTAGGTCGCAAAATCACACAGTTGTGCACAAGTTTGGCTCTGTTACCACCCAATCTAATTCCAGAAGCATATCTTGCTATAAATGAAATCGCACCAGAGACGGAAGTTTCACAGAAATTTCTAGACTATTTTAATAACCAGTGGATACAAACCATTACCAAAGATATTTTTAGCTGTTATGGTGAAAAGAACCGCACTACGAATGCAGTGGAAGGATGGCACAGAAGAATTAACTCTCGAATTCCATCTCGACCAACCATTTTCCAATTTTTAGTAGCATTAAAAGTAGAAGCTCAAATTCAAAATAAAAGATTGCTAAAAAGTGCTTTCCACTGCCCTGATAAAAAAAGATCTTTAAAATACATTGAAAATGATAGAAAAATTAATTGCATTATCACAGACTGTTTATCCAACAAAATTCAATCAGTAGAATGCTTAACCATGTTAGCGGCGTTGAATAAGCTCCCATAAATTTTCCATGATATATATACTTTTACAATTTTTATTGTTGAGCGGCTGTACCAATCGTCGTGCTTGGAAACAGATGCCACTTGTGAAAACTTGTATGCACTTGATCACTCGGGATTTGTTTAGTTTCAGTTATTAATAATTATATTTTATTAATGATAAATGCAAATAATTTTGCAATACTGTATGATACTGCAATTAATTTTTATTTTAATATTGTATTACGTTCGAAAGCGTTTCCATGATGCCTAGGTATTGGAATAAAGAGATTTTGATTTAAATAAATTAATTTTTATTTTTCACTGTGTTTGATTGTACTTCTAATATTTTGAGAATATAATAATTCAAGAATATAATATTTTGAGAATATAATATTTTGCGAATGTAATAATATGAGAACAAAGGCGGAACGGACCCATTAATGACTTCGTTAAACTCGCAAACGCAAACTGCATACTTGTATTTCCACCAACAAATAGTCGGACGGAAAGAGCCGAGCGTGTAGAAAGAGTAGAAATGAGCTCGCTCAGTTCTAGGGAGCGGAGCGGAGTACTTACGACTCCGCTCAACTCGCAATTACAATTTACATAGTAGCGTTTCCACACAGAAAGTGGTGAGCGGGGCGGATTGAGCCATTTGTTCTCAGTTGTTCCTTTGGTAAGTTCCTTTGGATGTACTACTGAGACAAAAAAGAATCTGTAGTTCCTTTAGCTCCTTTGAAGGTACTACAGAGTCTCTTGGTGGTATCCTTTGGATGAACTACTGAGACAAAAAAGACTCTGTAGTTCCTTCAGAGGTACTAAAGGAACTAGTGCGACTATGTAGTTCCTTTGAGGGTAAAGAAAATAGTATTTATTGTGCTGTTTATGCACACAAAACATTAAATACTTATTACGGGATTATCGCGTGACATTGAATGTCATTGTCATTATAAGTTGAACTACAATTTGCACTTTATTTAGTATATAAATTATATTATAGAAATGGCGAATATAAACATTGAAAATAATTTTATAATTTTGCAAAGAGGTAGGGGTAAGGTACTTTTATACGCAGGGCATCAATTTTATAAACACCAAACGTACCGAAATAATAGCACACATTGGCGTTGTGCAGGGTTCAAATTAGAAAAGAGCCGTAGATGCTATGGATCAGTAACAATTTCAGAGGTAAGTCTTCTTCCTTTTCTTTTAACGTAGATAGTTTTTATTGAAAGTATAGTGAAATAATATTTTTTAAGCTTTTGGCATTATTTTAATTTTAGGACCAATCAATAATAAAAGACATCAATCATAATCAGAATTGTCTTATGGATAAAACAAAGAATATAGTGGACATGCGAATAGCTGAAGCTATTAGAGCGCTTGTAGAAGTCCGTTTTTTTCACCGGATAACGGACCGTGTTTTTTGCCGGATTCGCGGTGGTGTATGAATTATAATGAATGTGTGTACATGCACCGGACATTGGTCCGGCTAACAATTTACGCCGGATGCACCACCGCTTCCCCTCGGCGCGACGGACGCCGGTCCGGTGTAAGAATGGGCGGTCATTCAAGTCAGTGTATTGGTGCGTGTTGACGCTGCCGGACGTATTGTCAGTTTTCTGTTAATTGAGTGCCGTCTACCTGCGTTCTTTTAAAAATGGGTGATATTGACATGGAATTGTTAATAAGTTTGGTTGAAAATAGGCCTGTACTGTGGGACAAAACCCAAGAGTGCTATAAAAATAGACAGTCGAGTTTTGTCGCTTGGAGAGAAATTTGTCTTGAGTTAAATGAAGGATTTGAATCAATGTCTGAGAAAGAAAAAAATGATTTTGGTAAGTAACATTTTATTTTCATTATTTTTATGCATATTGATTTTGCCATGGTAAACGCCCTACTGGTGACATGAAATACTCTGCATATTTGTTACGAATCATATTTGCTGTTACATTACCTCGTGTTGAATGGGAACGAGGCAAATGGCATAGATTAGACATCATGTGTGAACTAGCATTGTCACTAGCATTATTAGCAATACCCTCAACTTTATGAATTATGTTTTTTTAATAAGCAGCATGTTTTTACAATGTTAACAGCAGTATCTGTTGAAACATTTAATGGTCTATGCAAAATCCTCCATTTATTGGATAAAATACCAAATGCGCATTCGACGTAGCGTCGCGCTCTTGTGAGACGATAATTGAAAATTTTTTTATTGAGTCGAGTTGATGCCCACCGTAAGGACGAAGTACGTGTTGATGTAAAGCGAAAGCTTCATCAGCAACAAATACATAAGGTAACTCACAGCCTGCACCTGGCAACTGGTTAGGTCGAGGAATATTTAATTTATCACCTACTATTCTTTTCCAAAATTCTGTTTCTTTAAATACTGCTGAATCGCATTCTTTGCCGTAGGCTCCAACATCAATAAAAACAAAATTATAGTTTGTGTCTACCACAGCCATTAATACTATTGAGAAATAGTGCTTGTAGTTGAAAAACATCGATCCACTTTCTTCTGGCTTGATGATTCGAATATGTTTGCCGTCAATGGCTCCCAAGCAATGAGGAAAATTTGCATTCGTCTCGAAATTTTTTGCCATTGTTAACCATTCTTCTTCCGATGCTAGTTTCATATAAATTGGAGAAAGGGTTTCCCACAATGCTTCAAATACTTCTTGTACAATACAGCTGATAGTTTTTATACCCATTCTGAAACTGTAATGTAGATCACTAAATGTGTTCCCTGCAGCTAAATATCTGTAACAAATTTTCTCTTTTAGGCAAAGATATCATAAAAAAATGGAACAATGCAAGAGATAACTGGATGAAATATCACAAAAAAGTTAAGGAGTGTAAATCCGGCTCTGGTGCAAAAAGTCTACGAAAATATAAATTCTACGATCAAATGCTCTTTTTGTGTAAAATTGTGGCTCGCCGAACAACGGAAGCAAGTATTACATCAGAAAAAACATCACAGAATCTCACAACAAAGAAACTGACTCACAAACCAATAACGACCCTACCGCACCAGCCAATATTACCGATAGAACAAAAACAAGCAGAAAGAGAAAGACAGACTGTAGTGAAGTTGATCGACAAATGCTTACTTTAATTAAATCAGTTGAAGATGAAGACAAGAGTAAGAGTATGTGTTTTTTCAAAGGTATTGCTCCGATTGTAGACAAGTATAGTGACGACGATTATGTTGAATTCCAATATGAAGTCATTAAAGTTATGAGAAATTTAACTCGGAGAAATCAAGTGTCCATGCAGCAGCAAAATTACAATTACAATACTAATCGAGGCTACACTACGGCTACACCCGACTACAGGATACATGAATATCAACCAACACAACCCACTCCATCGACATCCAGGATGTCCTATGAATATCAGCCAACACAACTCAATCCATCGACATCCAGGGTGCCTCAAGAACTCATGCAACAAGAGGATTCCCAATCTTCAATTATTACTGAGTTAAGTTCAATCACATCGCCTGATTACGATTTCGATTTTTCTAAATCTCCTTAATTTCTTTTTTTAATATAATAAAACATTACTACCTACTTTTGTTTTAATAATTACAGGTAATCCCCTTTTCTATAATTTGAAATTGAACATCTCTTTAACATACCTTAGCGTAACGGCTAATCTCTCTGCCGGGGAAATAGATTTACGCATGTCAGTGTCTTCGTGTCTTATTTTATCACATATGGCTGTCAATAATAGTTGAAAGGTTTCTTTCTTCATTCGAAAATAATTGTAAAATTTAGTTTCATCTTCTTCCAACTGCGTAAAAAGAGTTTGAAATGCACCATATTTTTCCCTTTCCAATAATATAGGATGCACCCACGATGACCTTTTACGTTTTTCTATTTCTTTTTGTTTCTTCTTGTACAAATAGTAGGCCAATACGAGTTTCTTTTTCTTATTATTCGACATTTCACACGTGTGTAATCTCTGACTACCAGCTCAAAACTAACGCATATAGACGGCAGTCCATCCATCCGGTAAAAAAAATATGTATACAAGGATAGCCGTTTATTGACGGTCCGTTATCCGGTGAAAAAAACGGACGTCTACAAGCGCTCTTAGGCAGGGTTCCCACTACGCCGGACCGGCAGATCTGCCGCGCCGGTAAATCTGCCGGAAGGGCTAGTGGCTGTACAATTTGTATGAAGCTGTTCACATTATCCCGGGTCCGGCATTTTTGCCGAGCCCGGCATTTTTACCGAGCGTTTTGTCACTACGTATTGCCGGTAGAACGACCGGGCCCGGAGTAATGTGAACGAGTTTGTGCCGGTATCTGTCCCCCGCTCGCCCCGCTCGTGCTCCCCTCGCCCCGCTCGTGCTCCCCTCGCCCCGCCCGTGTTCCACTCACGTCATTCGGCTCGCATTTTCTGGTAAAAGTAGACGTCTAGCATGGATATTCAAGCAGAAACTTTAATTACGCTTGTCCAAGAGAGACCTGTTCTGTGGGATAAGACTGAAGACGTCTATAAAGACAAAAACTTAAAGTTAGCAGCATGGCGTGAACACTGGGTCCACTAAGATCCATTACAAAAATCCATTGATGGATCTTTTTACACTTTTATGTCCACTTTAATCCTCGATCCTAGAATATTTCCAAAATGGATTTTTTAGAACTTACGTGGTCCACTAAGATCCATTCGGATCTTTTTACACTTTTATATCCACTTTAATCCTATGGATTTTTTAGAATCAACGTGGTCCACTAAGATCCATTTGGATCTTTTTGCACTTTTATGTCCACTTTAATCCTCGATGCTAGAATATTTCCAAAATGGATTTTTTAGAACCAACGTGTGTATTAAAATCTATTATAACAATAAAGCGGTGACACATGCAATCTTCTTTATCAACTTTAACTTCACTGGCTGAATCATTCAAACAACTATATATTGTCGACTGTCAATGATCATAGGTCATTTGCCACTGCAACGCTATTTGATTATTTCAAGCGTCACAAGCAAAAATTATATATTTTAATTTATCGTCATGGAACCATCCGATTTTCAATATATTAAAAATAAAAAAGGGATATTATATGACGGATTTAAATATCATAAGAAGACGACATATAAGCAGGGAGCAGTGCTATGGAGATGTCGTTTTTGGAAATCCAAACATTGTTCAGGAACTATAACAATCTACGAGGTATTTTTTTACATTTTTTCATGTTAAATATATTATTATACATTATTGAATTTGATTATCTCAAAAGTATAACGCAACATATATCTCATTATAATTTTCTAACGTTTTTTAGGATAAAATAATAAAGCATCATCAACATTCAGACGTTTGCAATCCCGACCATGCACATAATGAAATATTGTTGGCGATGGATAAATGCAGAGAAAATGTGATATCTTCTGAAAATCAGCCTATTCCGTCTATTTATAAAAACTTCGCATGTTCCGTTAAAAGTAAAGGTTTAAATTTAGTTACCAGACTACCGCCATACGAATCTGTAAAGAGCGGTTTGTATAAACACCGTAACTCAAAACTAGGCGTTAATAAAACGTCATTTGACCGTGCCTGCGAGGTTGAAATACCCCACTCATTTTTTGATTTCCTATTAGCTGACTATAGTTTTGGTGATACGCGAATCATAGTTTTATGCCTAAAAGAAACTCGGGAGGTGATTCCAACAATCCAACATGTATTTGCTGATGGCACATTCAAAAGTACGCCCGCACCTTTTCTTCAAATATATAGTATTCACGGGGATTTGGGGAGCGAATTTTTAGGTATCCCTGAAAACGCAATTATTCGGCGATATGAATAAATTTTCTTCAAAGTTTCGAGGCAACAGAGCCTCCAAGTTTACCTCTGATCAACATTATGATCAGTCCGATCAAGCAGATCGGCGGGAGGAGCCAGTAGCGGCAAAGAAAAAGCAGAAGCCAACCAATCGTGACAAACGACGGGCTGATGCTTACAGAGCTCGAAAAGGAGACACCGAGGGCATGGACGCAATCCAAGCTGAATTATCAAAAACACTACATCCAGGCTTTGCGTCAGTGGCAAATGCTGTCAAAGACTTATCCATATCAAGTGAAACAGCGCCAGAAGTCCCTGTATCAAGTGTCGGTCTTGGATATATGATCCGAGATTCAGTTCTCAGAACTGAAAGTGAGCTGAGAGGGGTAGGAAACCTACCTGCCAATTATGATAGACACGCATTCTATCGAGTCGCACTGGCAATGTTTGATACAAAAGTCTACACTCAAACAAAGCTTAGGAGCAAGACTGTGCTGTCGAGCATCCCACACGCGGACGATCCGCCTATCGATATAAGGGATAAATGTCTACCCTTACCACTAATAGAGTCGTACCTGTAATGTATGCTCTCATGACGGACCGGAAATACGAGTCGTATAATGCTTTGTTCAAAATTATAAAATCACAGGTTCCAGATTTTCACCCCACACTATTTACTTTGGACTGGAAATTTAAAACCAGTGATATTATTTGCGTAATCAAGTAAAACAGTCTGATTTTAGTGTTGACAGCCCAGAAAAACATTAAAATTTTAGTAGTTTTTATTTTATTATTGGCATATTCAATTTTTCTACCTTGGTATATTACTTAACCAATATGAATTTCTTGGATAACATAACATTTCGTCGCAACCGTAACCGAAGATCGGGATCTAACAATGATTACAGCAATAACACATCCGAAACCTTGAATTGCACTGCAAATAGTATGCCAGAAATGTCAGAAGATGAAGAAAACACTCAAATTAAAAAATTACAAGATAAGATTGATGAGTTGACGTCTCAACTTAATAGTGCACATAAAGAAATTGAGATATTATCGTTGGAAAATAGCAGTTTGAAGGAAAGTAATGAAGAATTAACCAGGAAAAACAGCTTATATAAAAAAAAAGCTATTTCTCCAGTCAAACATAAACCAGCAGCACCCAATAAAATGCAATCAAGACAAACCAAACAAACACAAACAGATAATATTGGCAATACTGCTTCGGTACATCAAGACAGAAAATCTGAAAGCAAATATGTCACTCATACTTCCTCTCCCAATATTCGAGTATCGAGAAACGATATTATACTAGATCTACAGCAGGAGCCTATTAAGCACAGAATAAGCATTCTCAGCAGTGAAAATAGCAATAGAATATCTAAACTAATCGATCGCACTAGTATACCAAATAATTACGAAACTTGTCACTATCGTAAGCCCAATTGTAATTTAGAAATAATATTAGACAATATAGATAAAATGTTCAGAACTTTACTAAATTGGATTTCTGTATTATCTGTATAGGTGAAGAGGATTTTAAAAGAACACAAAATTACATAGAGCTTGTTGTACTCATTCGTAAAAAAATATTACCTTTGAATCACACAAATTTCATTATATGCCTACCAACTTTTAAATATATGATTGATGTTAATATTATGTTCAACAGCCGAGTTGAAACTTTTAATCACCTACTTTGTATGGATATAGAGACATTTAATTATGCGTACGTTTTGGATTCTAACCTTAATTTACCATACACCCATGATACATACAGCCCACATTACGGGACAATTAATAACAAGGGTTTAAAAATCGTTATATTAGATTTAATAGACATCATCTTACACTGTAGTACTATGACAGCATCTTCTGATAGTACAGAAGTTGATTGTTCCCAAAATAAACAAAAAGAAATAACAGTTATAGAGCCTCTAACTACTTCTCAGTTTTTTCTATAAGTACCTAAATATTCTTCACCAAAATATAGCGGGACTGATGAGCAAATCTGATACGCTAACAGTTAAAATAGAAGAGCTTCACAACACAGGCACTAATATTGATGTGATTTGTATAACGGAGCATTTTATTGAGACAGGTTATGAAGATTTGTTGCATATACCTAATTTTGTGCCAGCAGCTTTCTTTTCTAGAAAGACCAAGCGCGGGGGCACTTGTATTCTTGTAAGAGCAGGACTTCAATTCAGAGAAATGTCTGACGTAGCAAAACAATCAGTATCGGGTGTTTTCGAATGCTGTGCCATAGAACTAATACATCATAAGATTATTGTTATTTGTATATATCGCATACCTAAACACAATTATCATATATTTTATAATAAATTAGAGGATATATTGAGAAAATATTGTTTACTTACTAAGAAAAATATAATTTTAACTGGTGACTTCAACATTGACATTTTAAAAAGAAATAAAACGACATTAGAATTTGAATATTTTCTTACCCAATTTAATCTAAAGCTAGCTCTTAACAAACCTACTAGATTAAGCAGCAACTCCTGTATAGATAATTTTGCACATACCTACAGAAAAGACTTTAAAGCACAAATAATAGACCTAATTCTGTCAGACCATACATCTCAAATATTAAGTGTACCTATTAATAAAGTATGTAAACTAAAATATTGGAAAACTCAAAAACAAGATATATCCCCAGAAAATTTAGACAGGTTTAAGAATTGTTTAAGCGGCTTATCTTTTATGCAAGTTTACAGCACAAGTAATGTTAATGACTCTTATGACGCTTTTGCAGAAGATTTTTTGATGCTATATAAATTGTGTTTTGCAACAAAATATGTTACTATAAAAACGAATACTAAAACCAAATGGATATCTCGTGGTATAAAAATATGTAGTCAGAAGCAAAGAAAACTACTTTGGTCATATAGATTTAAATCCGACTGTAAAAGTGAACGTGATTTTAAGCAGTATACTAAGATTTACAAAAAAATTATACGGTTAACACAGACATCACAAAATAATCACTTCATAAACATTTCTCATAATAAATCAAAAGCTGCGTGGCAAGTTATTAATAAATCCAAATATCGCCTACCACAACAACTAATACCGTCTATAAAGAAAGGTAATTTTATAATCACACATCCCATGGATATCGCAAATGAATTTAATAACTTTTTTGTAGACACAATTGAAAAAAACATACATAATAACGTTACCTCGACTAATAAAAATATTTATAATAACTTAACTTCAAGATCTTTATATATGCAACCAGTTTTACCCATTGATCTAATAAAAATAATCAATGGCCTAAAAAATACAAATACTGTTGGCTATGATGGAGTATGCACACAAGTTGTAAAATATGTAAAAGAATATATAGCACCACCACTAACGCACATTATTAATTTATGCATAACAAATGGTGTTTTTCCTAATAGTCTTAAACAAGTAATTATTAAGCCGTTATTTAAAAGAGATGATAAATCTGATGTCAAAAATTATAGGCCTATTGCCAAAATTCCTATATTTTCAAAAATTATCGAAAAAGTAATCTTCAATTCCATTTATAATTATTTTGAAAAATATGAGTTATTTTGCAGTGAACAAAAAGGGTTTCGAAAAAATATTAATATCAATATGGCATTATTCGACCTCCTTTCTCATATTATGATGTCTGTCGATGATAGAGATCCGGTATGTGCTATATTTACCGATATGACGAAAGCGTTTGACTATGTGAACCATAAACTTTTGCTAAATAAACTTTATGGCTATGGAATTAGAGGAAATATTTTAAAACTTTTAGAGTCATATTTGGCTAATAGATTCCAATGCACAGAAATATCACAACTATGTCCAAAAAGCAATTTAGTAACTATTTACACATCTCAATCAAGAGCTTTAAATTACGGGGTACCTCAAGGTAGCGTACTAGGGCCGCTACTTTTTTTAATATACATAAATGATCTCCCTAAAGTCATATCTCAAAAGATGGTTCTTTTTGCCGATGACAGTACAGCTGTTGTGATGTGTACGAGTCCTGTTTGTTATGAGAATGATATTAATGATTGTCTAAATGAAATAATTAAGTGGCTAAATAGCAATAACCTAGTAAGAATATAATTAACTTAAACAAAACAAAAGTAATGCATTTCCATCAAAGGTGTAAAACACCTACAGTTAATGTTACATATCAAAAGTGCAAAATAGCAGATACAATAAAGGCAAAATTTTTAGGTATAACAATTGATAGCAAGCTAACATGGAAGCCCCATATCGATGAAATTTGCATGAAATTAAATAAATCCGCATATGCACTCTTTCAGCTGTCAAAAAAAATTAGTAAACAAACACTTTTGATAACATATCACGGTTTGGTTGCATCGGTTCTGAGGTTTGGTATAATTTTTTGGGGACAATCTACTGAAAGAGAAACTGTTTTTAAAGCGCAAAAACGATGTATTCGATCCATGTGTGGCTTAAAAACAACTGATACATGTGTACCACATTTTAAATCTTTAAAAATATTGACTATGCCAGCTATGTATATTTATGAAACGGCTTTGTTTGTTAAAATTAATTTACATCTTTTTCAAAAAGTATCTGATGTAAAGAAAAATCCAATGCGTTCGCAATACATTAATAAATTGTGCAACAAAAAATGTAAAACCGCTTTGCTGAAAAAGAGTATTTTTGGAATAGCTCCAATAATCTATAATAAAACACCTGATACCATGAAAAATATGCCGCTTTCACAATTTAAGAAGAATCTCTATTATCTGTTAATTGAAAAATGTTATTATTCTGTCCAAGATTTTATAAATGATAGTTTTTAAGATTTGTTGCTTTATTCTTTGTATTTTTATTGTTTGATTTTGTTTAGTTTTTAAGTTATTATATTTGTACGCCTTCACGGCAAAACATAGCGCCCAGATATATGTATCTAACACCTATTTGTAAATTTTACCTATGTTTCACAAATAAACATTCTGATTCTGATTCTGATTCTGATTCTGATTCTGATTCTGATTCTGACTTTGAATTACCGGCTATTAAAGCCGTTATTGAGAATTTTCCAGACGCGAATATTAATGGTTGCTTATACCATTTTCAAAATAGTATCCGAAAAAAGAGTAAAAGGTCTCTTGAAAACTAAATTAAATCGAAGGGTAGTTGATTTGTGTGCAGCGTTGCCGCATTTACCGTCCACAATGCTTAAAGAGGGATGGTCTTATGTAAATGAAATAATGCGGAGTGATGTAACATATACTAAGTTAAGAAACTACATGGAACGGTACTGGTTTAAAAATAAATATATCAAGGACATTTGGACCGTATTTGGAGAACGCCACCGCACGAATAACTGTGTGGAATCTAAACGACCGAATCTAATCTAAAGAACGACCGGGTCCGGAGTAATGTGAATGAGTTTGTGCCGGTATCTGTCCCCCGCTCGCCCCGCTCGTGCTCCCCTCGCCCCGCCCGTGTTCCACTCACGTCATTCGGCTCGCATTTTCTGGTAAAAGTAGACGTCTAGCATGGATATTCAAGCAGAAACTTTAATTACGCTTGTCCAAGAGAGACCTGTTCTGTGGGATAAGACCGAAGACGTCTATAAAGACAAAAACTTAAAGTTAGCAGCATGGCGTGAAGTATGTTTAATACTGAAACCAAACTTCGATGAACTAGACGAAAAAGAAAGAAAACAGTACGGTGAGTTTTTAATGTTTTATTGATAAAATGTAAATGCATTGATAAATTTTATTTTATAGCTGCTGCCTGCCACGGAACGGAACCAATATCCGAAACAAAATAATTAGTAAATGATGTCCGTATAGCGTTGGCATTAGGGCCACCTCGACTCGACACATTCCGATTCATGGGTGTCGTTTCTTGTTCTTGTCTATGTTCTATATTTTGGTAACTTTCAAAATTTATACCATCTTTTTCTCTTACAAAATTATGTAAGACTGTACAAGCTTTAATTACTTGAATTGCTGTGTCTACGTTCAGATCTATAGCTCGATGGATTATTCGCCACTTATTTGCCAGAATACCAAAATCGCACTCAACATACCTTCTTGCTCGACTTAGTCTATAGTTAAAAATCTTTTTATCAGTATTCAAATGTGTACCTCCATATGGACGTAGGAGATTAGGTGTTAAAGCAAAGCCTTCATCGCCAACAAGTATAAACGGTAATTCTTCGTGCAAGTTTTCATGAAGCGGTCTAGGCTTTGGTACATTTAAAGTACCATCATTGATCTTTTGCCAAAATGTACTATCCTTTAATATAGTAGAATCGCATTCCTTGCCATATGAGCCCACACTAATAAAAATAAATCGGTACTCTGAATCGACAACTGCCATTAATACAAAAGAATAATACTCCTTGTAATTAAAGAACATAGCACCACTCTTGGCTGGTTTCAAAATTCTGATATGTTTGCCATCTACTGCTCCAAGACAGTGAGGAAAGTTGGCTTTTCTTTCGAATCCTGAAGCGATGTCCTCCCATTCTCTCTCAGTATCAGGCAGCTTAAGGAAATCTGTCTTTAGGTTTTCCCAAATGACGTGGGTCATTTCTTTTATTAGTTTACTTATTGTCGCAACGCCTACTCTGTATGAGTAATGTATTTCTTTGAATGAACATCCTGAAGCTAAATATCTGAAAAAAAAGAATTTTTTGTTAATACATTATTACTTTATACGTCACCAAGAAACAAATTGTATTGTTTTATATTTTTTTATTGATTTCAGGAAAACAGGTTTCAACTAAATGGAATAATATACGAGATTCGTGGCTTAAGACAGTAAAGAAACAAAAAGATGAGTCTAAATCTGGATCTTCGGCCAAAAAGACACGAAATTATTTATATCACGAGCAATTAATGTTTTTAAAAAAGTCTCCGAACCTCGACCACCACATGAGTCAGTTTCAAAAAAAGCAAGAACCGAGACTGAAGTAGGCATGGAATCAGATTTTCGTTCACCTTTAATTAAAGATAAAAGAAAAATTGATAATAAAGAGGTAAATGACAGGATGGTAAAGTTTTTGGACTCCAGAATAAACCCAGAAAAGGAAAACCATCATCCATCATCTGTCTTTCTTCAAAGGCATTATACCAATCTTGAACACTTTAACTATCGAAGAGATTTTAGAATTTCAAGCTAGCGTCATGACAATGTTGCAAAAAATTAAAAGTAGGAATTATGAGAGACCAAATTACGGACATTGGCGTGATTCATATAATCAGATGACCGGACCAGATCAGTATTCTGGATACTACACACATAATAGCGTCAATCAACAGGCAACACCTACGCAAGATCAACACCACCCTGGATACTCTACGCAATATAATAGTAGCAATCAACAGGCAACAACATCTATACCATCAACTTCATCTCAGACATCAAATCCGATTCCAGCTTCGCCATCAGCATCTAGTAATCATTCCATACATTCCCAAGACTCAGATTACTTAGATTTTGAAGGGATTTAAGTTTGAGTACAAATAAATACTTAAATAAGTTATTTGCATTTTTAATTCATAATGATTATCAAATACATACACCCTCCCACACACACATTATATATATTCACATTCATCAAACAAACATACATAGCAAACATTCATTCAATTCATTCAGTCTTAAGTAGGTAACTACGTCAAAACTATTATTACGCAATCTAGTGCATAAAATAATCTTACCTTAGACATATGGCTAATCTTTGTTCTGGGCAAATACATTCTCTGAAACTTGTATCTCGTACTCTTATGACTAGTCGTCCCAGTAAATCGTCAAAAGTGGTTGCTGTCATTCGAAAATAATTGAAGAACTTTGATTCGTCTCTTCTAAGTTCACCCATTAATGTTTCAAATGTTCCAAGTGAAAATCTTTCCCGTAAAATAGGGTGTACCCAATGTTTTCTTTTATTTTGCCTTCTATTAAGATACCACCACAACACAACAATTTAATCGTCCATTGTGCGCGCAGGTCCAAATTCAACTGAGGTAAGTACTTGACTGTCTGAATTTCTTCCGGGATCCGATGTAATGTGAACACTCTGTCCGGTGTCCGGTTTCCGGCAGATCTGCCGGTCCGGCGTAGTGGGAACCCGGCCTTATTGAGGCAACTGAAGGAATAGATCCGGCTCCAAAAGTGTACGACAAACATATTGTTAAAATCAGAAAAGAAGGCTTAGATCTGGCATCTAATAAACCAATACCTTTATTTAGGAACAAAAAAGCAACAATTTATAGAAAAAGGAATAAATTAGCTCAAGTCAAAAGAGTATGTCCCCAATCTATCGTGCACAATTTCATGAGTTTTTGGTTGCCGATTACTATGACGGAAACGTGAAAATTCTAATTTTTTGTTCGAACCAAGCCAATAACGAAATGAAAACGATAAAAAACTATTTTATGGATGGTACATTTCAATCGTGTCCATTACCTCTTGCACAGTTGTATACGATTCAAGGCGATTTAGGAAGTAATTCTCATAGGGATATGAATATCATACCTCTAATTTATGCGTTTATGTCGCATCGATCAGAAAGGGCTTACAGTATTTTATTTGATTTGATTACTACCCGAATGCCTAACTGGAATCCAAAAGAAGTCAGAATTGATTTTGAAGCGGCAACTTTAAAAGTACTAAAAAAGATGAAAGTAAAAACTAAGGGTTGTCTTTATCATTTTACTGAATGCTTGCGGCGTAAGGCAAAAAAAATTGGCTGTTTTAAAAGTAAACTACAGAAAAGAATCATACAATTATGCTGTTCTTTACCATTCCTGCCTGTAAAGGATATTGAAAGTGGTTGGTGTTTTATTCAAAATGAAATACCAGAAGATCCAGCACTGATAAAATTTAAAAGATATTTTTCTAATTATTGGATGAAACCTGAACTTGTCAAAATTTGGTCGGTTTTTGGAGATGAGTACCGAACTACAAACGTAGTTGAGGGTTGGAACCACAAAATGAATACTTTGTTAAATAAAAATCCCAATATGCTCCAAGTTCTGCACGTTTTGAAAAATGATTCATATTTAACTAATTTTAAAGTTGAACAGTTAAGGAGATTTAAAATAAATATAACGAAGCGGCATCAAATGAACATAGAAAAAGATGAGTTTATTCAAAACGTACAATTACAATTAATTTCAGGTGAAATACTAATACCACATTTTTTAGAAAAATTGCATTATATTGTACATGTTAATTCGTTGCATTGAAGAACACATATATATTTTTATTTTTGGGTTGTTATATAATTTGTGTCCTAGGTTATTTTGGTTATTCAGAAAATAAAGAAATTAATGTCAAAATCCGAAACTTGATTTCATTTAATAAAGGTAGATTCACCCATTGTTCGATTCACCTACTTTTGTCCGCAAAAAAAGTCAAAAATTGACAAGGTTCCCTAGTTCCTTTAGTAAATCTGAAGGAACTACAGAGTCTTTTTTTGGCTCAGCAGTTCCTCCAAAGGAACTCACCAAAGGAACGACTGAGAACAATTGGTGTCACTAGTTCCTTTAGTACCTCTGAAGGAACTACAGAGTCTTTTTTGTCTCAGTAGTTCGTCCAAAGGAACTCACCATAGGAACAACTGAGAACAAATGGATTGAGCGAATAAAAAGAAATTGAAAAGAGTCCGCTGCGCAAGGCCTGCACCGACTAGTTCAGAACGGACTCGCTCGCTGTCTGCCCCCCGCGCTTCTCGCCTCCCGCAGCTACGCGCCGGCTGGCGCTCGCATCACCGCATTGTTGTTTGTTATGGCAGTCGAGTAACACGTGTTGTTTTGGTTTGAAATGGAGCGATTTATAGAAGCTGTACGACAATACCCATGTTTGTGGAATGTATCAATTAAAGAATACCGAAACAGATATAAAAGAAGCGGCATGGAAATCTATAGTTTTTAATTGAATTTATTTTATGAAACAAGTGAATCTTGACTGGCTATTCTACAGCGGTCTACACACCAAAGCCGCTGACCCGGCGGCACGGATCGCCAGCCCAACCCGCCGGCCTTATTTTGTACAATCATGCCGCCGGCTTGCGCCCGCGCGGGCAAGCCGGCGGGGCAGCATGCCCCTCTATTGCCCGTGGTACTACCGGTACTACCGACATATCCCCACTGGTAGGGATACTTGGAAAATAAAATTCCAAGTATTCCTACTAATGGGGATATGTCTGTACTTGGTATAGGCGATATTTTCTAGCTCTAGCTAAGTATTTACCTATGATTTCATTATAGGACCAAGTAATATTGCAAAAGAAAACACACAGATGTGAACCCAACGTAGCAAAGAATACGGTTGATCTCGCTTTATCAAAATTAAAAGAAAAAGTTGTTAGTAGTGATAAGCCAATACCACAACTGTACGACAGAACGATTTCGAAATTAAGAGATGAAGGTGTACACCTAGGTTCCGAAATACCTCCATTATCTAGCGTACAGCATTGTTTGTATCATATACGTAATTCAGAGGCAAATGTTACAAAAACTGTGTTTACCAATATTGAAGAAGTGCAAGTTCCTGAAAAATATTATCATCTCGTTTTGGCGGATTATTATACAGATGGTGTAAGAATATTACTATTTTGTTTTCCGGATGTCAAAGAAAAGATATGTGAAATATCAGAATTTTTCGGTGACGCTACGTTCAAGGCTTGTCCTCCTCCTTTTGCACAATTATTTACAATACTAGGAGATGTTGGGAGTACTACTGAAACTACTAAGGTGGTTCCTTTAATTTATGCACTCTTGACTAACAAGAAAGAATCCACTTATCGAGTAATGTTTGATTTAATTAAATGTACTGTGCCGCACTTTATGCCAAAAAGGTACCACTGCGATTTCGAGATAGCAGGAATTAATGCCTTTACTAAGTATTTTCCGGAGGCTCAGGTAATAGGTTGTTATTACCATTGGCACAGGTGTCTTTGGAGAAAAGCCAAAGATGTTGGGATTAATAAGTGCAGCGGAGAAAGGCGTATTGTTGCATTGTGTACTGCTTTACCACTCCTGCCAAAAGAAAGGATTTTAGAAGGTTATCGATACGTGCAAGCAGAAAGCGAGCACCTTGAAATGGACAAATTTTTGAGTTATATGAATCGTACATGGATAAATGATAAATACCTTAACTTACTAAGCGTTTATGGTATGCGACATCGAACCAACAATGTGTTGGAGGGTTATCATTCAAAAATAAATAAGCTCGTTAACAAAAACACAGTAACATTAATGAGGTTATTAAACGCTCTCAACAAAAGTTCCACCAGAAGTTGGATTTTAATCCATTCAAATAACATCAAACAAAAAGGAGAAATAGAGATATTAAAACTGATGATAATATAAGGCATATTATAATGCGAATGATCACCGGTGAGATATCAACAGGTGATGCACTGGAGAAATTGGCACTGTCCAAATAATATTAGACATTATGACATGTGAATAATTTAAGTTTATGGTTTCAATACTGTTACTTTCTTACATCGGATTACACAAAAGGTTTTACTACAATCAATAATAATAAAGGTTTTAGGTAGTACAATGAATAATATTAATAATATTTTATACAACAATGTTGGTAGTACCACGGGTAGAATTTTTTTCCCGTAGTACTACTGAGCAGTCTAGTAGTACTACGGGGAAAAAAATCTACCCGTGGTACTACTGGTAGTACCACTGGTAGTACCACGGGCAATAGAGGAGCATGCCGATGCCGACGGCATCCCTCTCCACTCACTCAGTCAGTTGCCCGCCGGCTTTCATAGAGTAGTGACGTATCACTTATTCATTCTCTGTTGTTGTGAAGTGTCGGCACTTTTATTTTTTATCAACTAACCAATATGGAGTGGGACGATGCAACAGTTATAAAACTAATAGACCTCTATAATTTAAAAGAAATATTATAGAACCCAAAAAACCGTGACTACAAAAGCCGGCCAAAGCGTTACGACGCATTTCATGAAATTGCCAGTGAATTTGCTACTGATGTTCCGGAAATCGAGAGAAAGATAAAAAATTTAACTAGTCATTATTACCGAGAGAAAAAAAAAGAAGATAATTCAAATAAGTCTGGTGCGGGTACTGATGATATTTATCACAGTAAATGGTTTGCCTACAAATCACTAAATTTTCTGCAGAACAAAAATGTGCCTACTGGAACCACCGATACTGTAAGTAAAGATTTAATTTTTTTTTATTTATAATCAGGCAACTAGGGCCCCATAGACATATAATTATATTAGTTTATTTATTAGTGTATCTTTGTATTTACATTTTAACCCTTTCCCGGGCATTGGCAAAATAGTTGCCACTCAGGTAAAAAAAAATGTGTTTGAAAAAAAAAAATTGAAATGTTGAAGACTTATTCAGTGCCTTTAATAAAATCCATAATAAAAAAATACACAATAAATGTTGATTTTGACTAGATATACTTATTTATTTTTTATTATATAAAAGTAAAACGGCTAAACGGGCAGTCTTTTTCGTCTTTTTTCGCAGGACACACCGTCGACGAGCCACGATTCACAACGAGATTCACAATCAAATCAAAATGATTTACCACAGATGTCGCCAGAAAATACAACTTGGCAACGAAATAAACGTCCTAAAATCAACCCTAATAAAGAGTTGATATCCGAAGTATTGAATATTATGAAGAATGTCTCCCAACGACCAAATGTGACAAAAGATGAGGATGGTTTATTTGGAGATTATATTGCGGGTCAGTTAAGACAAATGGATCGACAAATGAAAGCTATTGTGAGACATCGGATCAACAATATAATATTTGAAGCCGAAACTGGATATAGATCCGATACATTTACGGATTTTGCAAAACCAAGTAGTGTTTCTAGTTCACACAGTCATCCAGGATACTATACAGCATCTTCACTTCAACAGACGGTTGTAAGCCCTTCTACAAATAACTTAACTTCTTCTGAATACTCTGCCCAAACAAACCCAGATCCACAAACAATTCAACCTTCGTCACTAGAAACATTTGCTGAAGAATACCTAGCTCTAAATCCTTCTGATAGTGTTATAACTAACTGCTGTCGTGCCGCCGGCATTGCCGCCGGCAAAGTCGTTCGGCTTGGACATTCTGAAGCCGCCGGGTTAACCCGCCGGCACTAAGCCGCCGGGCTGTGCCGCCGGGTCAGCGGCTTTGGTGTGTAGACCACTTACCGGAATTGTTAAAATAATCGCAATATATGTTACGTACATTAAAAGCTTCTCGTGTAGCTCGCAGTCTATCAAAGGTCATGTTGTTGGGTCGTGGATTATTATAATTGTCATTTTGATAATCTGCAGCCGATGTGGGTAGTGACGATAATTGTACAGATAAATAATTATGCAACACGCAAGTTGCTTTTATTATATGATCGACCGTCTCAAGTTTGCATTCTAGTGGTCGCCGATAAAGACGCCATCTAGCGGATAAAATACCGAATGCATTCTCTACAACATTTCGAGCTCTGCTGAGTCGATAGTTAAATATTCTTTTCGGTCTATCATTTATTACGTTTGAATATGGTCTCAGTAAATTTTTACGTAAAGCAAAGGCCTTGTCACCTATAAATACATAAGGTACTCTGACTGAACTACTTTCATCTAAATGACGGTCGTCCGGTAAATTTAATTGGTTATTAATTATTTTTTTCCAAACACGCTATCATTAAAAATACCACCGTCACTGAAACGCCCCATCGATCCAACATCAATGATTATGAAACGTTTGTGTGCATCAACAACCCCTAGTAATACTACGGAATAATATTTTTTGTAGTTATAAAATTGACTTCCTGAATGTGGAGGACATTTAATCGCTACGTGTTTACCATCAATGGCACCAAGGCAATTTTTAAAGTGCCATATATTTTCAAAAGCTTCTGCTATATTTTCCCAATCTTGCCTTTTGGGTTCTTTCAAATAAATAGGCTGTAATTTTTTCCAAATTGCAATACAAGTATCGTGTACTATCCTTGAAACAGTTGGTGTGCTCATGCGATAATTGTAGGCTATTGTTTTGAATGCGTCGCCTGTTGCTAGAAATCTGAAACAAAATATAATAATATTAATAAATAATAAAATTTTTGGCACGAAGTTCCTTATCGCGCGTTGCGAAAGGGAGCTAGACGGAAAAAATTAAGACCAAAAGTTGTCACGACACTTTTTACCCGACTGCGCGACGCAAAGGAGGGTAATGTGTTTATTACCATGGAATGGAATGGACGACTGGACTGGAACGGAGTGGGGTGGAGGGTCGAAAATCGCTTGAACCTTTTTTTTAACTTGCTATCGTTAAGCAAGTCAAAAAAACAGGTTCGGTTTTCGACCTTGTTGACATTTAAAATTTAGTTTGTTTTTTCTCACATTCTCGTTGGCTAACATTGCTCCTTCATTAAAATCCGATGTTTGCGTAAATGTCAATAAGGTCGAAAATCGCTTGAAGCTGTTTTTTTAACTTGCTTAACGATAGCAAGTTAAACCATGAAAACCGCGAGGACGCCGGCGTCCTCACACCTATTGTTCTTTAATTGTGCCTCTAATTGCGATAGTCGAAAGGTTAAGAAAAAGTCAGTCGCTACAGCGTCATTCGAAACTAAGTACCGGAACCTAATTATCTTTATTGTTTCAGTCCAGGATGCGAAATCCGAGTGGAAAAAGTTAAGGGATAACCATAGAGACAGTTTAAAGAGAATGAAAGCCACCAGATCTGGGCAGGCAGCTACAAACCTCAATACTTGGAGATATGCGGAATTGATGGAATTTTTACTTCCATATATGAAAAATCGTAGTAGGTCTACCAATTTAAATTCTTCAGATATACGATCATCGGTAACACCTGAAACCTCCATAGCGCAAGATGACGAAGATACTAATAATTCAGAAATATCTGTAGTTCCAACAAACGATACAATCAATAATACGGAAGCTAGTGCACCACAAGGAGGTAAAACTCAGACAAGGAAGCGGACCGCAGATGGAGATTTTATAGAATTACTGAAAGAAATGGAGGAAAATCACCAAAAAAGACAAGAAGAAAGAGATTTAAGACGCACAATGACAAAAACACAAGAAAAAGGTGCCATTGATTTGTTTTTAGAAAGTATGGCGATCACCATAAAAACGATGCCTATGTGGGTGCAAAATCGCGTTAAGAAAAAAATATTTCTAATCGTTAGTGACGCCGAGGAAGAACTAGAAAATTATAGTACTTGTGTTACACCAGACTCAGTAAACAATACCTTACCGGCAGCAGCAGCATCATCACGTTCTGCTAATTACGGATACACTACGTCGAGAGACCCTGTAAATAATAACTTGCCGGCAGCAGTAGCAGGATCATCACGTTCTGCCAATTACGTATACACACTACCGGAAGCAGCAGCGTCACGTTCTAATAATACGACATACCACGGCTACAGTAGCTCGGGAAGATTTGAGCCATCCCCGTTACATGATTATGATAACTAAGCATAATGTTCTTTTTCATTATTTTACTGATTTGTTTTATTTCTGAGTAAATTCTAAAATAATTACCTATTAACAATGTTTTATTTCTTACCTGAGGCACACAGCTAGCTTTTCTTGAGGTGAAATAGCTTTCCTGAAGTTGGTGTTTTGTTTCAAAATATCGACCTCCACAAATGACAAAAGTTCTTGAAATTGTTCTCTATTAACCCTGTAATAATTCTTAAATTTTTCGTCGTCTAATTCATAAAACTGCCTAAATTCCCCTTTTAATTTACGATCTTGAATATGCTGGCACAGCCAAAATCTTCGTTTAGCGCGTTTTTTTCTTTGCATAAGATACAACAATGCGTGCTTCTTTTTTCTGTATACATAATCACTGTCATCGCTCGATTCCGTGTCACTCGATAACATCGCAACAACACGACCACACGCAACCAGCTCAAAACTTTAACTGAACTCGTTCTCTGTGGAAATTATTCGTTTTTCATTTCTCATTTTCCGTTCAGCTCAGTCCACTCATTTCTCTATCTCAGTTTCATTTTGCAGTGGAAATCAAATGACCAACTCTTCGTTGGTGGAAACGCAAACCTCTTTCATTAAAAAGGAGTCCGTTCCGCCTAACCATTTTCCGCACATTACCCTTTCGCAGTGGAAACCGGGCTTAAACCCTAAAAATGAAATCGTGAAAACAAAATTACACATTATTGACTGTAAACAGAATGTTGCACGGAATAGAATTCTGAAAGATATGGACACACTTAAAGACATAACTGGAACCAATTTTGAGTCTATTCAGAAGCAGTATGACGTAATGGTTTATAATCTGGAAAATGATGGGATTCATTTAATGGAGGAAATTCCTTCTTTTGAAAGTAGAAAAACTGGTCTATTTAGTAATAGAAACAAAATATTAGGTGTGCCTAAAGTTCGTTTTTCATCTGGAAATGAAGTTGAGGTTCCCAAAAAGTTTCAACACTTTCTTTTAGCAGATTACAATGATCCCGAAGATGATAAAAGAATACTTATGTTTTGCCATAAAAATGCTAGACCAATAATTAAAAACTTTAAACAAATATTAGGTGATGGCACATTTCAGTCCTGCCCAAAAGCATTTAAACAATTGTATACCATACACGGCTACAACGAAAACAATAAATGTGTAACGCCAATTATTTATTGCTTGCTACCTGATAAAAGTCTGAAAACATATGAAATTGTCTTTAGACTGATCGAATCACTTTTTAATGATTGGAAACCAGCAAAAATAACAATGGACTATGAAATGGCTGCAATGATGGCAGTTAAAAAAGTATATAGAGAAATTGAGATCAAGGGATGTTACTTCCATTTCAATAGATGTCTTTATCGAAAATCTCGTAAATTAAAAATTACAACGCCAGTCAAAAAGCGGCATGTATCACGATGTGCAGGACTTGCACGTTTACCGCCAGAATTTTTACAGAGTGGATTTGAGTATATTATGCGTAAAAGTCCACCCGGTCAGGATATTGAAAACTTCAATAAGTATTTTAAGGGTCAGTGGTTAGACGGCCGATGTGGACTAAGCTTTATCAAAAATTGTTGCTGTAGCAAAGAGCAATTAAGGACAACCAATAATTTAGAAGGTTGGCATAGCCGCATCAACCGATACATCGGTAAAAAAAATAATACAGTAGCTCATATACTGGAAATTTTAATAAAGGAAACCAAAATTAGTATATAGTAGTATTATTATCATTTTTAAATTATTCGTTTCTCAACAACCCATATACGTATCACTGCTGGGCACGGGTCTCTTCCAACATTTTGGAGGGAATTTAGCCTACTATACCACGCTGGCCAGACGGATTGGTATAGGGCTTGGTTTCGAATTTCCCTTTTCTCGCAATGCTTTTGTCTGCTTATGATTACTCCCTTAATCGCCTTTGTACGACACCCACGGGTTGTACTGGGGTAGTGACACATGTTTTCGTAATCCGTAAATACACGGACGATTATTATTTATTTGTTTATTTAATAATTTTACTTCAAAATTATAATGGTAATGAGGAATTAATAAACAATAATTATAATTAGAACTGGTACTCAATTCTGTTGCATATTATCTGTTACCTCATAACTCCCGTTTCCGGTTTCGTATAAAGAAAGATAATTCCTTGAACAAAACTATTAGTGAGAAAATATGTCACTCATTACAACTTTCGTACGAAGATAAATAATTCCTTGATCGAAACTGATTACGTACAAGTAAAAAAAAAGCCGTCATCGAAACTAGTTACGAAACTACGGTTACGATGGCGGCCGAAGGGACTGTGACCGCCTGTTTTGGCACATTTCGCTCGGCGCAGTCTTAAACATTATATTATCCATTTGAATAAAAGTATTTGTTCTTATATCGATATTTATTTAATTATAGCTATGTAACTCCCTAAAATTTCATCGATACATTTGCATATTGGTGCTGATATCAGGTCATAAAGATCCGTAAGATTGAACTTCTAATAACAAGCATATAATATGCTTGTTATTAGAAGTTCAATCTTACGTTTAAACCAGATTCAAATACTACCTTAAATGCACCTTTCGCTACTAATAAATAGCCACAATACTACGACAAAGATTCACAACTTATTTATAATTGTATAAATAATTACACTTAAACAAAAGCACATCGAACAGGTTCTTTTGACCCTATAACGCACCATGCGACAGATCGCCAGAGGGTCGATTGCACCTGATATAGCATCAACTGAAAGTCAGGTAAATAGCTTACCGCAGCGAGCGTGTTAATCAGAACGATGGCGTGGTAGTATACACAAAGAAATCCCTATTTGCCACAGATGAAGAGCCAGAGATCCAAGACTGCAACTGTCTCGTCATTAAAATAGGGACAGATATCGCGATTATAGCAATCTATAGACCACCATCGTTTTGAAAATTAGATATGTTTATTAATGCCTTAAATAATACTTTACAAAGCCTTTCATCTTATAAAAATAGTATTATAACCGGTGACTTAAATATTAACATAAACAGTGAGAATTGTGACACTGGGACGCATGATTTTTTAAATCTTTGTGCCTACTACAGCATTTTTCCAGCACATACTTATCCGACACACGTAAGTGGTTCTTGCATAGATCGTGTTATGCTCAAAACTGGGCTTCCGTGTTTAAGGGCCATACCTCACCGAGATGCCATGGCGACGTGGCCAGCGACGTTGCCAACTAGTTCATACTGAGATGTATGACGGCTAATTCACTTGGCGACTGACTGGCGGCGTTGCCAAGTAGCCAGAGTAGCCAGAGTCGACCGCTCCGCATGCGGCGACTGGTGAGGCTGGCTACCTGGCAACGCCGCCAGTTGTTTGCACGTGTTTGTATGCTCCGTCACTCACTCAGTCGCCAACCAGTCGCCGCGTTGAACGCACGTCGTGCTGAGAGCAAAATGTCGTTCGATACTGAGAGATTTATCATAGAAATTGAAAATCGGCCGTGTTTATGGAACAACGGATTGAAAGAATATTCTGACCGCAACTTGAAAATTAAATGTTGGGATGAAATGGTGAACATTTTTAAAGAAAAAGAAGACATGACAAATGCAGAAAAAAAGGAACTATGTAAGTGCAATGTTTTATTAATATTTTGTTAAACTTATACATTTCTATCTTGCCATGGTAGTGGGTTATGATTAACAAAATAGTCTGCAAGTTTGTCTCGAACTGTTAAAGCTGTTCTCCCTCCTCTATTACGATTCTGATCTGTAGCAGGTTCGAACCCCGTTACTACCAAAGTATCGTCATATGAATAGCCATCTCTAGAACGTACAAAATTATGCAAAATACAACATGTCTTAACAATCTTCTTTGCTAAATCTATATTAACATTCAGTGGCCTGTGGAATATCCTCCACTTATTGGATAATATACCAAATGTGCACTCGATATAACGGCGTGCTCTAGATAAACGATAGTTAAAAATTCTTTGTTTGTAACTGAGATTGTGTCCTCCGTAAGGTCTCATGAGGTTTTCATGTAGTCCGAAAGCTTCATCTCCTACAATTGTATATGGAATATTCTCACCATTTTCTATCAGTGGTTTGGCCTCAGGGATACTTAAAGAATTGCTCATGAGGTTAGTGTAAAAAGAGCTTTCCTTAAAAATTCCCGAATCGCTGCTTTTTCCATACGCTCCAACATCTATATACGTGAATTTATAATTAGCATCACATATTGCGAGTAAAACAATTGAAAAGTAATGTTTATACACTCGCGTGCAAGTAAATCGACTCAAGTCTCAAGTGCGCATAAAAAGTGATATAACTAAAAAAATACTTATTTTACCTCTATATAATGTTTTACATAATTAAAGCCTAGTAATTAGGCTTTCAAATGGTAGCATAATATCAGTAATTTAAATAAACACTTGTACTTAGAATGCAACTGAACGCAACCTCCCGTAAACTGCTCTGCGCTCTATACACAACTTGCGCGACACAACCCCCTATAAAAACCCTCTGTAATCGTTTTTTCTTATCAGTCGCTCATTAGACGTTGACCTGAACACATCTCTGCAAATTAAAGCCGTCATTTGAAGAAAATTATGGATACAACACCTGAAGAAGCCGCTCAAGTCGTTGCCCTATTGCAAGAAGGGTTGAACCAGCGAGAAGTCGCTCGTCGTTTGAATATGAGTCAGTCCGCTGTCTCGAGAGTATACAGAAGGTTTCAAGAGACTGGTGCCTTCACTCGGAGGCCTAATACCAGCCGACGCCGGTGCACCTCGGAGCGTGACGACCGGTTTTTGGTCTCGACCTCTCTCCGAAATCGACACCTTACCGGCGTAGATGTGCAGCAGGAGCTACGTCAAGTTCGCGGGGTGACTGTCAGTCAGTGGACAGTTAGAAGAAGGTTGAAAGAAGCTAACCTTACTCCGAAAAGACCCGCTACAGGCCCGAAGTTGACCACAGCTCATCGTCAAGCACGCCTTCACTTTGCTCGAGAGCATTTGGATTGGAGCATAGAGCAATGGCAGTCAGTCCTGTTCACAGATGAGACGAGGATGTGTCTCCATGGCAGCGACAGGAGAGGTCGGGTATACCGTCGTCCCGGTGAACGGTTTTCACAGTGCTGCTTTGTGGAAACCGTTGCATATAGTGGCGGATCTTGCATGATGTGGGCCGGAATTTCCTTAGAAGGCAAAACGGAGCTTGTTTTCGTTCCTGGGGGAGGCCGGGGAGGAGGTCTGACCAGTGATCGTTACATTGAAAATGTTCTACTGGATCAAGTTGTCCCTTATCAAGGCTTTATTGGGGAAAATTTCATCTTGATGCATGACAATGGCCGATGTCACACTGCTCGGGCCACACGTGATTTCCTGAACGAAGTTGGAATTCACACTATGCATTGGCCAGCGCTGAGCCCCGATTTAAATCCCATTGAGCACATATGGGACGAGCTCAAAAGGAAAGTTAGAGCGAGGAATCCAGCTCCGACAAACATCAATGAGCTCAAGACTGCGTTGGTAGAAGAGTGGGGTCGAATACCACAATCATCCATTAAAAAGTTGATAAGGTCGATGAAGAATCGCATGAGAGCAGTGATCAGAGCTAGAGGAGGAAATACCAAATATTGACACGAATAAATTTTTTATCTCACGCACATTTTGTTTCATTTAAACACAATAACCCCATACTGTGAAATTGTATGAATTTTCAAAATTTTTTATATTATCATTGGCATTAACCTTTTTTACTAAACTACTGAATCGATTTTCATGCAACTTACACCATTTTAAAGCTCAATTACTAGGCTTTAATTATGTAAAACATTATATACAGGTATAATAAGGCATTTTTAAGTCATATCACTTTTTATGCGCACTTGAGGCTTGAGTCGATTTACTTGCACGCGAGTGTAGTTGTAGTATAGTGATCCGGAATTTACTGGCTGGATTATTCTGATGTGTTTTCCGTCAATGGCACCAATGCAATGCGGGAAATTGGTGTTTTTTTTAAATCCTCTTGCAATGCTTTCCCAATCATTTCCTGTTGTAGGTAATATTATAAATTGTCCTTGATGTTTGCATATAGCGTCACACACTTCTCTAACTATTGTACATATTGTTGTATAACCGAGTCTGTAGTTGTAATATAGTTCCATAAATGTACAACCTGTTGCAAGATACCTGCAAAAAAAATCTAACTTAAAATTTACTTTCAGCTGTTGCATTACAAAGAAAGTGGAAGAGTATCCGCGGCTGCTTCACAAGGGAAATTGGCCGCCAAAAAAATGTTAAGTCTGGATCTGGCGGTGGATCACGAAAAAGTGAATACATCTTCTTTAAACAGTTGCAATTTTTAAAAAATGTTGTTGCTGTAAAGGAACCTGAACATGAACACGTTGCAGATGAAGAACCTACGGGGAACTCTGAACCAGATACACAGATGGTACAACGTAAAAAAAAGAGAACAAAGGCCACTACGTGTCCCGAAGATGATAAATTCCTTGAAACTCTACAGAGAAGCATCGAGACGAGAGAAAAAATTGACGAAAAATATGATGACGAAGACAGGTTATTTATGTTGTCTTTGGTAGGTACATTAAAAAAAGTACCTCCAGAAAGAAAAATGGATACGAAAATGAAGATAATGTCTTTACTCGACAGCGCAACTAAGCCTGTATATTACCCCCAAAGCTCATGGTCGCAATCCCAACAAATGCAGCAGTCTCCTTCAAGCTACCATCCTGGATATTCTACTCGTTCCGGAGGTTCTGAAATGTCACACATCTCACCCTTGTCGAATTTGTCAAATTACTCCGACGAATCAACCATTTTAGACATGTATGATTAAGTAAATTATAAATATATGCTTACCTCAATGTCACAAATAGTTTTTCTTCAGGACTTATAGATTTTCTTAATATTGTATCTTGTTTAGTTAAATCATTCCAACATAAACTCAATAATTCATCAAATGATGTTAGTGACATCCTCAGATAATTGAACATTTTTCCGGGGTATTTCCTTAAATCTTCATAGAGTTTGAGAAAAACACCGCTTTGGCTTCGGTTTGATACAAACGGATGTACCCATATTTTTTTCTCTTTTCGTTTCATCTTTTTGCGACGCTGGTAATAATATAATAACAGTGCAGTAATTTCCACGTCCATTCCTGATTGTGTCGAGACAGAACTGAATGTATTGGCGACGCGATTGGGCGACTTAGTCTGGCGACGCAGGGACACCAGACGTAGCCATGGCAATGTCGCTGGCCACGTCGCCATGGCATCTCGGTGAGGTATGGCCCTAACACTTGTCGCTAACTCATCAATAACTGACCACTGCGCTGTTCTACTTACACTTGAATTATCGCAGTCTAAGCATTTACATCGCCCACAACTAAGGTCGAAAATATACATGAGTAACCTTGAACATTATATATGCGGTATTGATTTTAACCCAGTTTACAATACCGCTGACGTTAATACTTCCATGTCATACGTTATTGATAAAGTACAATAAGCTATTTTAGCCAACACGATTGTAACTTAACTAAGTAAGAAAAATTATAATATCAAACCATGGATAACACCAGGCCTAGTCCGATGCATACGTCATCGCGACAAACTAAATAAGAGAGCCAAGCAGTGTCCCGATAACTATCCTACAAATTTTTTATAAGAGATACAGAAATTTCTGTAATAATCTACTGGAAAACTTGAAAATGGAATATCACAATTACAACAAGGTTACTTTCACATCTAACCAAATTAAGTCAAATACGAGTTTATTGAAAACACATTGCTCTTCGTGGTCCTCTATTAACAATTAAACAGGTTTTATGTAAACGTTGGCAGAACATTAGCTGAAAATGTTCAAAATCAATGCGGTAGAAACACCAGCGATACTTTCTCACGACCTTATACCCATCTTAAAAGTGGAAAATCCTTTGTCATGTTAGAGCCAGATGAAAGTGAGGTAGAACAGCTTATATTAAATTTTTAAAATAATAGTGCTGTAGGATGGGATAATATCTCCACTAATATTCTCAAAAGTGTAAGCACATCCTAGTGCATCCATTACCGCATATTTTTCGATTTTGCCTTTCTGATGGCATCTTTCCCAAATGCCTTAAGAAAGCAATCGTAATACCAATACATAAATCCGGTGATAAAAATCTCGTAACAAACTTACAGACCCATCTCACTGTTACCTTCTTTCTCCAAAATACTGGAAAAATTATTAATAGAAGACTAGTATCATATCTTGAAAATAACTTCCTCTTCTCTGACATGCAATTCGGTTTTAGACCTAAGTTATCAACAGCAGACGCAGTACATCCAGCTATATCTCAGAGGAACTTGGGAAGAGTAAGCAGGTAATTGGCATCTTCCATGATCTGGCGAAGGCATTTGATACCGTGTCTGTTCCTATGCTTCTAAGAAAATTGGAGGCACTAGGCATTAGGGGCACACAATTACTGCTTCTCACAGACTATCTACAAGATAGGTACCAATGTATAAAGATAGATAACGTCGTCAGTGCCGATTTGAAATTACCCCAATTCGGTATTCCTCAAGGAAGCGTCCTCGGAGGTATCCTCTTTCTGATGTACATTAACGATCTCTGTAATCTAAGTCTACATCACGGCAAAATTGTTTCATACTGCGCTCCTTTTTTTCGCTGACTCCATTGTGGAAGTCTATGAATATGCACAGAACGGGTTTAATATAGTAAACAAATGGCTTCAATATAACCTGCTCACCTTAATTACTGAAAAAACAAAATTTATTAAATTTTGTGTGCGTAGACACCAACCTCATTTAAGTCACATTAATTTATATGCACATTACTGTAATAACATTACCGCTTGCACTTGTCCTGTTATCGCTAACACTACTAATATGAAATATTTTGGTGTTATATTAGACGACACACTCTCCTTTAGAGAAGACATATCTGCTTTAACTAACAGAGTACGCAAATTATTATTTGCTTTCAAAAAATTGCGCCTTATTGCAGATCACAAACTCATCATACAGATCTATAAGGCATTGTGTCAGTCTTTAATTCAATATTGCATCACTTCATAGGGCGGTAGCGGAAAATCCTTCATGTTAAATATTGAGCGGGCACATGAGTGCTTCTAAAGGTAGCAACCCGTCAACCTTACCGCTTTTCCACACATCTTGTGTATGAGAATTGTTAAGTATTAATTGTCCGACAGCTTTTTATAATGTACACCATACTTAAACAGCACGCAACGCTTGCGTATAACATCAACCTTACTAACACTAAAAGACGGAAAGATATTGTCTGTACCACACTTTCTGAATCCAAGTTTGGTTTTACAAATAGATTTTTCGCATTCTTAGCGCCTTTTTTATAACAAGATAAATAAACAAACAGCTATATATGACCTAAGTTATGTAAGATCTAAGCGGATAGTCTGTCGGTACCTACAAACTTTAAATTATGAGGATACTGAAGATATGTTGATTGTTGTTAAATAAGCAATAACAAGTTCTATGATAATAATTACAATCTTGGCCTATTTTTGCATATATTTATATAATAACTATGGTTAATTGTATATAACTTAGTTCCTAGTAGTATATTGTAAGTGCCATTAACGCCTGTGGCACAGGTTTACCCTAGTACAGGCACCCATATTAAATTACATATATTAAGTATTTTATGGACTGTACCTATTCATGTTTTACCATTGTAATCAATAAATAAATTATTATTATTATTATTTAAGATATGGTAAATTCAATTTTAAAAAAAATATTTTCTGTGGCTTTTTGATATCAGTAATGTCTAAGCACAAATTAAAATAAGTTTTCTATACATTTCAGATGAGCAGAGATGTGACCCTCAAGCATCTTGAGACACAGACTGCTGAAGTACCTGTCGCTGATTGTCTTTTAACAAGTGCTGTACAAAGCATTCCCTTAAATAAAGGTAAATAAAAATACATAATCGACACATAAACCATACTAACAGGTAGCAAAGTAGCTTAACACGTTAAACGCCATGGGGGACACCATGTGCCGGCAATTAACTTTGAGTATGGGCCACATGAAATTTTATAATTTGTCAAAAATTAAAAACACTGTTTTATGTGCTTAAATGATAGAATTATAGTAATAAATTATATTAAATTAATCATAAGGCTGTTTATGATAAAAACCTAACGAAATTTAAACGTCACTCACCGGTGTCCCCCATGGCCCGTGCCGAAGCAAATTCATTTTTGTTTACTGCCAGGCCACGCGGTCACGCCGTCGGTCACTGTCTTTTCGCGCGTTTTGGCTACTTGTTGTCCCCACTCCCTGCGCCGTGCGTTTGTTTACGTTAAATGCAGTTTAGTACGACAAATAGAATTGCGAAAGTTAGTTGTGCGCCTTGTTTCCTAATACACGTATAATTATTGTTTTAAAATGAATGATTTCGATGATTTTGAGCTTACAACTGACGACATTCCACAAATTGAAAATATAGAAATATCTTTACTAAACAATAGTTTTCATGTAACTTCTGAATCCGAAGATGAATGTATTCACCTGCCCAGACAACGAAGACGTCTTGTAATAAATTCTAGTGAAGATGAAGATGAAACTGTTTTACCCTCCACTTCAGGAAACTGTCCATCAACAAGCTATTCATCCAACTGGTCCGTACCTCAAGGTAATCAACGAAATATTATACCGTATACTGAATTTCCTGGACTACCCCATATCTCGTTAGAAATATGATTGATAAATCGCCCGCAGATTTTTATTTTCTACTAGTACCAGACGAAGTTTTTGAATTGATAGCGAATGACACAAATTTGTTTGCAATAAAAAAAATAATTGACAAGGAATCGACTCCCGGGGCAAGAATTCGTAAATGGTTACCGACAAATACAGAAGAAATAAAATCTTTTTTTGGCTTGATTGTATTCATGGGTCTAGTAAAATTACCGAAAATTGCTGACTATTGGTCCACAGACGAAATTATGGGACAAAATTTTCCAAAGACTATAATGAGCCGTAATCGTTTCGAATTATTGTTGCAAATGCTTCATTTTTCACAACATGATCAAGATAACACTTCTAATAGATTACATAGGGTTCAAAAATTACTTGACACCATGAATAGTAATTTTCAGAGATATTATACACCGGCTGAAGTATTATGCATAGATGAACGTGTAGTGCCATTTCGTGGACGTATCATATTTAGACAATATAATAAACAGAAACGGCACAAATACGGCATCAAGGAGTTCAAGTTATGTACATTACCCGGTTACACTTACAAGATTAATATTTATGCAGGAAAAAACAACGACCAAGTAAACACCACCCCTCTTAGGGTCGTTATGTCTCTCTGTAGTGACCTTTTGAACAAAGGTCACACACTTTTTACCGATAACTGGTACACAAGTGTAGATCTGGCGAAGAAACTCTTGGAAGCCGACACTCATTTAGTAGGTACTCTCCGTAAAAACCGAAAGCATCTTCCTAAGGACGTGGTAACAGCAAAACTAAAAAAGGGTGAATATATAGCCAGAGAAAGTAACGATGGGATAACAGTGCTCAAATGGCGAGATAAAAGAGAAGTGTTACTGTTATCTACTAAACATTCAGTGCGTTTCCAAAATGTCAGAAGGCGAGGTAAATTAATTTCAAAACCTAAGATAGTGATTGATTACAATAATGCTAAAGGAGCAGTGGATCTTTCCGACCAAATGGCAGCTTATTCTACACCTTTAAGGAAGTCGGTTAAGTGGTATAAAAAGTTAGCCATAAATCTTCTTTTAAATACGGCTGTTGTTAATTCGTTGATATTGTACCAAACTGTGACGGGAAAAAAGATACAAATCACAGAATTTCGAAAAGAATTATTGAAAAAATTATGTGCCTGTGAGAATAGTGTTGCAACCACTCTTCAAAGACCTCGACGAGCTACCCATAAACTGAGCAAAAAGCCAGGTCCTGTCAGGGAAAGTAGACGAAGCTGCGTAAAATGCTATAAAGATAATGTCGCTGCAATGGGTAGAAATTTGGCCAAAAATAAAACAAAAAAAGTGAATACATAATATTGTGAAGATTGTCCCGAGAATCCTTCTTTATGTATCCAATGCTTTAATGTAATTCATCGTTAATTTTTGAACATATATGTATATATTATTGAAATTATAATTAACACTATAATTTCTTAGATGAGTTTGATGCATGACAGAAGTTTCAATATTTTTTTATAGAGGTTTTCTAATTTTATGTAGTAGGTAATAATAATATAAGGTACATAAATATAATTAAAAATAATAATAGTAAGCATTGATTTACATAGTAGGTACTTTATATTTATATTACTATCAAGCTGATTTTGATCTCATTGCGGAAGTTCCTAATTTTTTTTATATGACAGTATTTTAGCTAATTTCGTGTATAACATACTATAAAATTAGTAATTTTAATTCAGCATTTGTGATAAAAATATAATAAAACATTAATTTAATTAATATTTCTTTCATTTTTAATTTCTCTAGCCTGCTTCACCTATTGACTGAAATATCTTCTGAGTTTCGATACACGACCCCATGTTTTCACGAACCAAGGCAAAAATCGTGAACTTCAGGGCCACGCCGGTCACATCGTATATAAATTATCTACTACACGGTGACCACCGTTAAAATCGAGCGGTTCAAACGTCAGTCTCACTCGCGGTCACGCGTGACCCCCATGGCCTGAACAGAGATCTTCTTGTCGGACACCGGTGTCCCCCATGGCCTCAATGGAACTACACCAAAATCTTGATGGCGTTTAACGTGTTAAGCGGCCCCCTCGCCAAGATGTTGTGCGTCACACGTGTTACACCCCTATTTTCCATACTAAAATGCTAAATTGCAGTTTTCACCAATTGACGTCAATGCAATATTGAAAATCAGCAATAATTGCATTATAAAACCCGAACTTTATACATATCAGTTCAGTTGGTTATTTTCTAGTAAAACAGCTTTCCAGCTACGGACCCGGTTCTTGCCTGCCGGCTGGTTTTTAGTAGAACTAGAACTTAGCAATAACTTTGGGTCTGCTCTGCCCTTTACTAGGGCTGTCGCGCTGTACAAATTATTATCATAGACTATAATCCAAGTAAAGTAGAGTTTAGTATATAAGTGAAAACTTTGTCTGTTTGTGTTGTGTATATATTCAGCAAATAAACAGTCGTGAATATTCCATATAAGTGCTAAATAGGACAGGACGATCTAGCAGTTCGATGCCCACACGGAACTACACTTATGATGCTCAAATCATTGATTGATTCATTTGATATTTATATTTATTGTATGAATAGCAGCAGCGATAGCTCAGTGGGGAGACCAACACACTGCAACGCAGAGGGTCTCGGGTTCGAACTCACGTCGCGCACCTCTGACTTTCGGAAGTTATATGTATGACTTTTCGAAGTTATGTGCGTATTAATTGACAATTATCGCCTGCTCCGTGCCTCGGAGAGCACTTTAAGCCGTTGGTCCCGGCTGCCATGAACATCTATGGCAGTCGTTATTGGGAAAGTCAGTACCCTCTAATATTCTGACACATTTCTAGCCTTAGGGTATCGTTAGCCTTCGGGTTGCGGAGGTCAGGTGGCAGCCGCTCCGTGTAAAAACTGATATCCAGTCAAATCCGGTTAGACCAGAAAAGCCGACCCCAAGTGACTTGGGAATAAAAAAGGCTAAGAGAGAATAAAAGTATGAATAATTGTAAAGTTCCACGCGATACAGGATTTATTTCTGGGAAGAGTGGCCTTTGAAAAAGAAAACGTAATTCGATTTTACATACATTAATAGTGATTACAGTACAATTATGAGAATAAAGCTCGAATGATATTTGATTCGTTTAAAATCAAAGATGGCTGCCTAGTTTGGTGGCTTACATATTTATTTTATATTCTAAGGGTATTTTTGCATTAGAACATAAAACTGTAGGGGCACTGTATGTTAATGTGTGCGTAGGAAACAGCGTTGTCAGCGAATGTATTATGCGCTAGTGCGGACCGCGGGGACAGGCGAGCAGTTCACTCCCCGACGCGGCAATACCCGGTACTGTGTATATTATTAGAACATAAGTATACCCATTGTGAAGTAAAATATATACTTCGTTGATTATTCTGTATACTATCTTTTATTTACATATCCAAAGTAGGCAATCCCTACAGTGGTGACCCCGGACTGTGAACTGTGCGTCTTATTACGAACAATAAATAATACTCGCGTAAGTGTATCGTGTCGCGTCGCAAACAGAGTGGCTCACTAACAGTAAACAGTAGAAATGAATCCCACACCCGCAGTGACGTCTGGACCCAAAGCGGCGGTCAAGAGTGAAGAAACGAGTCTAGCAGCGGTGACGATTTCAGCGCGCATTCCAGAGTTTTGGGTAGAACTGCCCAGGCTGTGGTTTGCCCAGTTCGAGGCCACAATTACACCGCAAAAACAAGGAGATGACTGTAAATTTCAACTGGTTGTATCGAAATTGGGACGTGAAGCGCTACAACAAGTAGCCGACATTGTTTTTAATCCGCCGGACACAGATAAGTACTCGACACTGAGAGAGAGACTTATACAAGTCTATGAGGAATCACCGGAGAGACAGTTCCAAAGACTAGTAGGTGAAATGGATTTAGGCACACAGAAGCCATCGCAGTTACTAAGAAAAATGAGAGAGCTAGCGCGCAACTGCCAAGCCAGCGAAGAGAGAGTGTGCAATCTGTGGCTTTCGCGATTGCCATCCACTGCGAGTGAGTCACGGATGTCAAACTAGTAGAAGTAGCTCTGTTGTTTGTTTACGTTTTTAAATTAAAAGACCTTTTCAATTCCAAATATTTATTAAGTAAAAGTTCATAAACAAAAATATATACTATATACATTGTGTGCGTGTGTTTCTGTGCAGTGATAATCGTTAAAAACTAGTTTATAATATACACTGGCCCCTTAGACAGTGACTATCTACCCGTCTTTGTAAAATAGACAGTGACTATAGTTAATCGTGATTAATCATAATATAGCTTATACTCCTAGTGTGCGCGCGCCCTAGGCTTACATTGTCTGCCCATCTAGTGATCTGTGCGACCTATGCTTGTTAAATAAAACACCATAGAACAATAAAGTGAAAACAGCGCCATCTACATTTCACTACAACATCACTGAGTCACTGAGCTTACGGCAACTCGTATCAACGATGACCAAGACGTGTGGTGGTTGCGGTCGATTTATCGCGGCGACTGACAGCGGTGCCGCTAGATGTCATAAGTGCACCGGGGTGTATCATAGACGATGTGTAGCGTTACCCACTTCGGGTGCTATCGCACCTACTTGGCATTGTCCGGAATGCAAGAAACATCGTGCAACAGACAATAAGGCCGAGACACCCGTTAGGGGATGTAGCGTACCGGCAACTGGCCATCAAAATGCTGGGGTCGAGCCGATGGATTGTGCCTCCGGGACATCCGGTCCTGACCACCGTAGTCCCCCTATATCGGTCAAGTCCCACATACCAGCCACTGAGACAATGCACGACGTCATGTCTGAAATCTGGACTGAATTAAAAATGTTTCGGGACAATTTGCGGGACGTGAACAGGGACTTGCAATCCTTTAAGGATGAGGTCGCCCTCATACGACAGTCATTACATGACTGTCAGAGCAATTTGAAAACCCTCGATGACCGGGTTACCGTCCTCGAGAAGCGGGAGCCTCTGGACCGCGTGGATAAGGGAGACATAATCGAGCAGCTGAGGGAGGAGATCAATAATCGGGACCAGGAGTTATTGGCAAATGACATAGAAATAGCTAATCTACCGGAGGTCGGTGGTGAAAGCTGCATAAATTTGACCCTTCAAATAGCTGTCAAGCTTGGAGTGCAGTTGGAGGAGCGAGACATCGTGAGCGCCGAGCGCGCTGGACCTCGTCACATCGTGTCCACGGATGCCGGCGGGCCGGAGCGCCGGCCCCGCCCCCTTGCCGTGCGGCTCGCGCGCCGCAGCGTCCGCGACGAGCTGTTGGCGGCAGCGCGCGTGCGTCGCGGTGCTACATCAGCTGACCTGGGCCTGGCTGGGCCCCCGCGTCGCTTCTACCTCAACGAGCGTCTCACGTGGAAAAACCGTCAGTTATTTCGGAGGGTACGGGAAGCTGCACAAAAGAGAGGCTGGAAGTTTGTTTGGTATAGGCGAGGGCGTTTGCTCGTACGAAAAAACGAGGGCGATAAAGCTCTCAATGTTCGCAACGAGGCTGACCTTCACAAAGTTTTTGGCCATGATTAGTCTCTTGATCGCTTTTATTTGGCACATTTTATTATCATGCAGAAAGCCAAATGCTCTGTACTGTTACCCACCGCCCCATAAGTGTTTACATTTAGTTTATGTAGCATGCCGAATTTATAATTTAATTATATTATGTGCGTCTTATACTAAGATGTCAAAACACTATTTTGTATTAATGACAGTAATCTGCTTTAGCGGTATTAATGTTTATTTAAATATTATTTCTTTCTTATGTTCTCACCTGTTCATTGTTACTTACATTATGATATTTACAAGTTATTTACACTATTATTTACTACATGGAATTAAAATATTCTACCAACATTTATTTACATATTTACATTATATTATCTTTCATACTAATACACGTTATCTTCCTTTTATATTATACCTACACGTAAACATCGAAACTCTTAAATTATACAAGTTAATCTTATGCATTACACGTTCGAGCGGGCTATAATATTGTTTGTTATACTTATTAGTGTATCATCAAAGAGCGACATTAAATCCGTAAATAATGGTTGCTAAAAACTTTAAAATTGGTCTATTTAACGCAGGGTCTTTAGGCACAAACCATGATGATTTTACGGCTATGGTGCAATTACATGGTTTCGACATACTAGCTATCAACGAAACATGGTTGCGGCCCGGGGAGGAGGGACGCGCGCCTACTGTGCCCGGCTACCGACTGCGTCATGTGCCCCGGCCGGCGAGCGTGCGCTCGGGCCGCGGTGGTGGGGTCGGTTTTTACGTCAGAGACGGTCTCAGTGTGCGTTCCTTACCAGTCCCTATTGATCCAAGGCATGAGTCAGTGGCTTACACTTACTTTGAACGGCAAAAAGATCGCTATCGGCACGGCATACCGCCCTCCTTGGCTCGATTTGGATCTATTCCTTGATGCCATGACAGACAGCATAACATCACTTGATAAAATGGAGATCTGTATACTGTTAGGAGATTTTAATATAAACCTGCTTAATAAAAATGACAATAGATTTTTAAAAGTAACAGAATTTTTGTCGTGCCTACAACTTAATCAGCTCGTTTCAGCCCCGACTCATTTCACTGAAACAAGCGAGTCTCTTATAGACTTGGTGTGTGCAAGTTTACCTGCGAAACGCATTTCTGTTGAACCCTTTAGGCAAATTAACGGTCACTCTGTTATTGTGTGCGAGTTTCATGTACGGCGCGATAAGTTTAGGCCTTATAGGGTCCAATTTAGACCTCTCAAGCAAATTTGCGTCGATAGTCTGCATAGCTGTCTCTCTAGGATTGATTGGGATAGTGTACGGTTGTCTGCGTCAGTTAACATGATGGTGGATAGGCTTAACTCGCTTATGATTACTGTGTTTGACACCTACGCGCCTATTAAAACCTGCTTCATCAGGGAACCATCTTACCCGTGGATAACGGACACGGTGAAGCTCATGATGTCGTTACGGGATGACGCATTAGGAAAGTACAGAAAATGTAAAACTGAAAGCAGTAGGGAGTACTACAAGCAACTCAAATCATTGGTCTCAAAATCTCTGCATTATGAAAAAGTAGCTTATTTTAAATTTAACATCAATAAAAAAATCAATGAACCGAAACACTTATGGAAAAATCTTAAAAGCACTGTATTGCGTAATAATAGAGTAAGGGAGCTTCCAAGCCAGTTTGCCGATCCTAATGAAATTAATCGCCATTTTTTGAACGTTCCTGGAAATCCACTGGTCTACATCTCAGATATGACATTTTATGAGTTCCACCGTTACACTGAGTCTATCTTCACCCTGGCACCTGTGAGCGAAGACGTCATCCTAAAATACATCATGGACCTTAAATCTAATGCAGAGGGCTACGATGGCATAAGTCTGGAGATGATTATCTTGTCGTTGCCCTATACTTTATCTGCCATCACAAGTATCATAAACAAATCACTAGATTCTTCCATTTGTCCTGACATCTGGAAGATAGCGTCTGTTAGGCCTCTGCCCAAGAACTCCAGCCCAATGGACGTCAAAGACCTTCGGCCAATTAGCATTCTGCCTTGTCTATCGAAAATCTTAGAAAAAGTAGTTTGTACACAGTTGACAGGTTACCTAGAAAGACATAACATACTGCCAATGTTACAGTCGGGTTTCCGTAAGCGTCGTGGTACCGTTACTGCTTTACTTGATGTTACGGACAACATTTTATGGGCTCAAGACCAGGGTATGTGCACAGTACTCGTATTATTGGATTTTTCTCGCGCTTTTGACAGTATACATACTTCACTGTTGCTGTCAAAGCTGTCGTACTATGGTTTCGATAGTAAAACGGTGCAATGGTTCCATAGTTACCTGTCCTACCGTTATCAGCAGGTGGAATTGCGTCAAAACGATGGCTCTTCTGTATGCTCTGAACTGGAGCCTCTCACAAGAGGAGTCCCTCAGGGATCTATATTGGGCCCTATTTTGTTTATTCTGTATTGCGCGGACATAATAAATTGTATAAAATTCTCAAAGTACCATATTTACGCAGACGATATCCAACTGTACATCTCTTTCAAACAGTCCGATTACGGGAAAGCTATGGCAGAGATCAACGACGACCTACAACGTATTGTGGAATGGGCTGAACACAACTGCTTAGTACTCAATCCATCAAAAACCAAATATATGGTTTTTGGTACAAAAAAACACCTATACTCTCTGAATCTCCCCAACTTAACCCTTCAAGGCGAAACAATTGGCAGGGTAGAGGAAGCTCGCAACCTTGGTCTTAAGTTGGATGCCAATCTAAGATACGAAAAGCACGTCGCTGAACTCGTCCAAAATTGCTTTTACAGACTGAAGGTTCTGTACAAAGTACGTCCCTACTTATCCGTAGATCTCCGTGTGAGACTTATCGAGACTCTGGTATTGTCTAAATTAAATTACGCGGATACGGTATACGGGCCGCGTTTGCTTTCACGTACTGACCGCCTTATACAGAGAGTACAAAACGCTTGTGCTAGGTACTGTTTTAATATAGCACGTAGATGCCACGTTACGCCATACCTAAATAAAAGCTACATCCTAAAGATGAAGTCAAGACGCAAGTTACATCTGGCCACACTTATGTTTACAGTACTTAACTTTAAAGAGCCTATTTATTTGTACAACAAACTTAGTTGGGTGGCTAGTGGCCGTGAATACGCGAGAAGGCAGTGCTCTCTACAGCTGTCGATACTGCCTCACAAGACGAATGCTTTTAGGGGCAGCTTCCGCTACGCCGCCTCTAAGATATGGAATAATTTACCACCGCCTTTAAGATTACTTAAAACAGTAAATAGTTTCCGAAAACATGTACGGCAGTATCTTATTGACGCGCAGCGTAAGCTAGGTATGGCGAATGTAAATACGTCGTTGTTATAGTTATAATGGCAGCGAAGTGTTGTGTTCGTCCCATACGACTGTTTGTGTTTCGTGTTATCGGAATACGCGCTATGTATACGTACCGTTTATAATAATATATAATATGTAGTATACGTTACATTTATTTACATACCTACCTAAAATATTTATGCATGATATTTATGTAAGTATATTTTTAGTATAAGTATCATTCATTTTATGATTTCTTTCTTTGCTGTTGTGATATTTAGTTTGACGTTTGCGTGAGTCACTCAAGGGGGCATAGTTGAAAATCAGCGTCAGGCATCTTGCCTGACAAATGCTGAACTATGCCCTGTTCTGACACGCCACACTTAAGCATTTTTTTTTTTTTGTGTTTTATTGATATTGTTTTCATTTTTTATTGTTATGTTTATCTTGTGCGTGTTCAAAATAAATTATTTTTTTCTTTCTTTTTCTTTCTTTCTTTCACTGTACGAACGGTTTTAGCGGCCAGTGCGGACCAAAAGTTGGACAACCTGGCACCAATAGCGGACAAAGTGATGGAGAGTGCGCAGTCAACAACAGCCCTGGTGGCCACGGTAGACGACACCACACAGCAGGTGACTCCTATGACAGAGGTATTGACACATATGAATAAACTGATGCTTAAGGTCGCATCCCTACGGGAGGAAGTGAGAACAACAGGTCGCCAACGAGACAGGTATAATAGCAGATCGCCATCGAGAAGCAGACAATATAGAGCGCGAACGCCAAGCAGATCACCTACAAGTCCAGACTGGCTATGCCGTTTCCACTATAAGTTTGGGGCGACAGCTAAAAGGTGCGAGCAGCCGTGTAATTTCGCGAAGAAGTCGGAAAACTAGGTGCGACGGCCTCCGATGAGGCATACAGGACCGTCGCCGAGTTACAGAATTATCGCCTCAACGTGTATGACAGTAAAAATGCGTTACGGTTTCTAGTGGACACAGGTGCAAATATATCAGTAATTCCAGCCAATAAAGTGAGTTCCAAGCAAAAGTGTGTAAGTGATTCGTATAAGTTGTATGCAGCAAACGGTACGGAAATACAGACATTTGGGACTATTATGTTAGAAATTAATTTTGGGTTACGTAGAGCATTTAATTGGAACTTTGTAATTGCGAACGTTAGTCAACCAATATTAGGAGCAGATTTCCTTAATAATTTTAAGCTCATGGTAGACATTAGTTCAAAGAGGCTCGTAGATAAGGTAACTAACTTGGCTATAAAGGGGTATCTCTCTAACGGCGCGGAACAAGCTTGTAGCACATTCAGTGCAACCAACCCTTGTTTCGAGTCATTAGCTAAATTCCCTAGTATAACTAAACCTAGTAATTTTAAAGACGACACAAAGCATAATGTCTACCACTATATTGAAACCACAGGTCCTCCAGTTTATTGCAAAGCAAGACCACTTCCCCCAGCCAGGTATAAATTGGTTCGTGAGGAGTTCAGGAAGATGCAAGAAGCAGGGATATGCCGGCCGTCCAAGAGCGAGTGGGCCAGCCCGCTACACGTAGTACCTAAGAAAGACGGGCAGATTCGTCCCTGTGGCGACTACAGGCGCCTGAACGCGATGACTAAGCCAGATCGTTACGCCATTCCGAGGATACAGGACTTCAACTACGGAATAGCAGGTAAGACGTATTTTTCTAGGCTAGATGTTAATAAAGCCTTTCACAATATTAGGGTTAATCCAGATGACATCGAGAAGACAGCGATTATCACACCATTCGGGTTATATGAATTTCCGCGGATGACGTTCGGTATGTGTAATGCGGCACAAACGTATCAAAGGTTCATGGATAACGTTGTACTGAAAGGTATAGAGCAAGTAAGTGAACATGACGATGACGGCAAGGTCACGGGAAGCTCGCAAATCTTCTGTTATATCGATGACGTCATCTGCAGTAGTACAAGTAAGATTTTGAACTCAAAACATCTAGAAATGGTATTCAAAAGGTTCGGCGAGTTTGGGCTAACAATAAACATATCTAAATGTGCTTTTCTACAAGAGAAAATTGAATTTTTGGGGTACGAGGTAACGGCAAAAGGAGTCAGACCATTAGAAGATAAGATACGCACATTGTTAGAGTTTCCACGACCAGAAACAGTCGAACAACTTAGACATTTTCTGGGCATGGTAAATTTTTATAGGCTACATTTACCACATGCGGTACAGCAACAGAGTGAACTCAATAAGTTTCTACACAACTCCAAAAAAAAAGACAAGACCAGTATTGAGTGGACTGAGTCTGCAGTTGAGGCTTTCGAGAAATGCAAGATAGCTCTTAAGAACGCAGTTACATTAGCCCATCCCTTACCAAATGCGACGTTAGCCCTCATGACAGATGCATCGAATGTGAGTATAGGAGCAGTTTTACAGCAGTGGGATGGTAAGTCATGGGTACCCATAGGATTCTATTCAAGAAAAATGACAGACACACAGACAAAATATAGCACTTATGACAGAGAGCTTTTAGCAATCTATATGTCAATTCATTACTTTAGACATATGGTAGAGGGGCGTAAGTTAGTAATATTTACGGATCATAAGCCTTTAACGTTCGCATTTAGTAAAAATAATAGCGATAAGGACCTACCGCGTAGGATTAGGCAGTTGTCGTACATAAGTGAGTATACAACAGACATACGTCATATCAACGGAAATAGTAACACTGTAGCGGATACTTTATCGCGAATTTAAACTATTTCTTGTCCAACAACATTAGATTACTCAGAATTGGCCACCGCACAGGAAGGCGACGATCAAGTTACAATGTTACTAAGTAGCGAAAATAGCAAATCAGGCATTGTAATGAAACAATATATTGTACCTGGTACGAATAAAAAGCTTTGGTGCGAAGTCTCTACAAAGAACGTTAGACCATACATTCCAAAAAACTTTAGAAGGTCAGCTTTTGAAGCAGTTCATTGTATCAGCCATCCCGGTGTTCGTACTACCAGAAAAATGGTTTCGCAACGATTCTTCTGGCCAGAACTAAATAAAGATGTAGGCATTTGGGCAAGAGCTTGCGCTAACTGTCAGCGTTCAAAGATATCACGACACACATTCTCAGAAATAGGCCAGTTCCCGCCAAGCAAACGGTTTAGTCACATACATGTAGATATAGTAGGGCCACTTCCAACCACCCAAGAAGGATACAGATACATAGTCACGGTAGTAGACAGGTTTACTAAGTGGCCGGAAGGGTTTCCCATAAAAAATATAGCAGCGGAAACTGTTGCAAAGGCGTTATACGAAGGTTGGATTTGCCGTTTCGGTAGTCCGACAGACATAACTAGTGACCAGGGCACCCAGTTTGAGAGCGACCTGTTTTCTAGTCTCATGAAAATGCTAGGAATTAAGAAACACAGGACCAACGCATATAACCCAGCAGGTAACGGTATGGTGGAACGGTTTAACCGCAGTTTGAAACTGGCACTTATGACCAAGGTAAGCCAGACATCATGGTACGACGAGCTACCAACAGTTATGCTAGGGTTAAGGGCAGCGTTACGTAGTGACTCGGGTACAAGTGCAGCACAGCTAGTATATGGACAAGGAATAAGATTACCAGGCGATTTTTATACAGAAACAGGCACAGGGTTTAAATCGAACGTGCATACCTACTTAGAACGTTTGCAGCATACATTCAACCAACTACGTCCTATGCCGAAGGTACATTCTAATTCTAAAAGAATATTTGTACACCCAGACTTACAAAAATGCAGCCACGTTTTTGTCAGAAATGACAAAGTCCTTAGACCATTAGAACGGCCATACGATGGCCCATATGAAATTATAAAAAGGAACGAGAAGTATTATACCGTGCAATTACCAAGCAGGCAGTTACAGGTATCACTCGACAGATTAAAACCAGCCTACGTATTAAATGAGAACGAGACCCTGGGAGGCAGTACGCATGTGCATTTAGCAAAGGAGCTACCGCCAACAACAGCAATTGAGTCAAGTAAGTCAAATGTCCCTAGCACCTCTGCTCTAGCGCAGACAGGCGACAGAATGACACGCAGCGGCAGAACGGTAAAACCCCCTGTAAGGTTTCGTTAACAGGCAAACTGTAAAAACACATCCCGTAGGTGGCAGTGACAGTAATTTTATTGTGAACCGCAACGTAAGCTTTATCAGTTTTAGGTTTTAGTAATATATCGCCAGTCGACATCAGTTGCGACACACAACATACCTACTATACTCGCGTACGTACATTATTGCTATTTTCAACAACATCATGGGTAAAACGCAAAGCAGACAACAGGAAGTCATAATTGCTCAGAATGGTGCAAACAACGCTAACGCTAGACAAGTCGCAATTGAAGATATGGTCCAGCAAAATCACTTAACCCTCATGGTGATCATTGCGAGCGTGGTATGTCTTTATATATACGTTTTGTTCCAACGGTACAAGAAACACAGTATCAAGTTATTCCGTAAACACATGGAAGTGTCAACAGTAGCAGCAGGCATGACTAACATTGCCCCCCAGCGGCAATATGAACACCCAGTGTAGTTATCTCACATACGAGCCTAGATTGTAATTATAGTTTTAACCCCATAACATTTCATATTTATGTGTGTCCGTAAACCATGATATAATGTAACGTGTAAAGTATGCAAGAAAGAAGTATGGTGAGTAGTGATGAATGAGAGGATTTGCAGGCGTTGTCGTGATGAACGCTGCCGGGTCCTAACGGATGATAATTAAATATAGCAGAGCGGGTCATCACGGCAACTACCATTAGTAACAGGTATGAAAGGCGTAGAAATAAGTTAGCATGTAAGTAGCATTTAAGCACTCTGCCAACACTCCTAAATATGTACTTGGTCGTAATTATAAAACTTATAACTTACGTTCTAAAATAGCATTTGGTAACCAACGAACGTCACCAGACCGGACGCGTATTGTAAACAAGCGCCGGTGTAATCTTACCGTCGAGTCAGCAATGACGTCGCACTAACATAGATTTTGCTTAATTATGCGGCCAAAATTGAAAATTTTAAACTAGTTACAAATACAAAATGTAATATTTTTCTACGTTAACAATAGAACAGGCGATAAGAAACCGGTCTTCTCGGCTTCAATAACCGCGCGGGGTTCGTGCGCAGGTAGTCGGAACTTGTTAGTCTCCCGCTACACACGCGCTTTCGCCCTTTACGCTTTTAAGGTGACTTGTTTTTCGTCGTCAATATTTTTGATTTTAAGACAGTTATCAAAGTAACCAATATGGATTCGAGTGCTTCAGGTAAATACCATTATTTATTATAGAAATTGTCAACCTAGTATAAATAAAAAACCTTTATTTTTAACCTTCAAAACATATTACGTTTTCTTGAAAAAATATTCTTGATTTTTCAATTTAAAAGTAATTTAGTTATATTATCGCTTCCTCTCGCCTCAAAATTATTATTTATTATAATACTTAATACTCTTTTCTTACGATTCTGATAAAAATTAGCTGCAGGTAGGTGCAGGTAGGGTAAAAAAAGTTATGTTGAAAAATGTTCCAAAAAATAATTTTTTTTTCTTTTACGTTGTAGATTCTCCTGGCTCATCCGGAACAAAATTAGTCACCCGTCAATTTCTCTACGATAAAATGCAAAGCCAGAATTTAATAACTATGGATGAAAAATTGGCCTATTTAGAAAATTACCTGTTTTCTTCTTGTGGTGACACAGAGGAAAATATAAAAAAACTAAAGAGAAATATTGCTTACTTCAAGACTGCCATAAAGAAAAAATGGTCTAAAGCACAAAGAAAAGAAGAGGATTTCTTAAAATCTAACCAGTCATGGTTAAATGGGACGTTTGAAATCCCAATTCAAGCCCAAAATCGCCCAGGCCGCCCTTCAAAATCATTTGAAGAATCAAGTGAGAGAAGCAAGCGTCGCAAAACTGAAGTGGTTCGCTCTGCTGTAGGCGATTCTGTTATCATTCATGCTGCTCAGTCAACTTTGAGAGCTAAGGGACTTCGAAATGCATCGGAAATCCTTAAAGAAATCACAAAATCGCCAACAAGGGCAAACAAATTAAGAAATGCTTACAAGTCATCGAGTGAACCCAACAAACACAAAATATTAACACCTCAAGAAGCATTGGCGATGTTTATAGAGGCCGACCTTACACGACAGCAATATGAAATCATACGTAAGACAAATAAGTCGCTTTATCCTTGCTACGACAGATTATTAGAGGCCAAGAAAGAATGCTATCCACCTGAACAACACATAAAAGTGACAAGTCTGTATGCAGAAAGTACTTTGCAAAGTCTTATTGACATAACGCTTATGCGCCTTTCAATGTACTTAGAGGAAGTACTTTTATCTATTAGTGAAGAAGATAGACAGACTTTAACTATTATAAATAAATGGGGATGTGATGGCTCCCAGCAAGCCAGATATAAACAAAAGTTTGAAAATCCTGCTGATTCGGACGCCAATATATTTTTGAGCTCATTTGTCCCTTTACAAATACTTTGTGGCAAGAATAACAAAAAAGTTATTTGGGAGAATCCTTCTCCATCATCCCCCCGGTTTTGCCGGCCTATAAGATTCAGATTTCTGAAAGAATGCAATGATGTGACCAAAGAAGAAATCAGTTACGTTGAAGAATCGGTAAAGAATTTGGTTCCTACCGAAATCGAAATAAATGGAAATAAATTTACCTACAAGCACATTTTCAAGATGACTATGATTGATGGCAAGGTTTGCAATGCTGCAACCGACACTAAGTCTACCAGTCGATGCTTTATTTGTAAAGCCACTTCAAAAGATTTTAACAATCTAAGCAAAAAATATGATGTAAGTCCTGAAACTTTAGAATTTGGAATATCTGTGCTGCATGCCAGAATCAGAATTTTTGAGAGTATTTTGCACTTGAGCTATAAACTAAAAGTTCAAAAATACAGACAGAAAAAAACAACGGAAGAAAAAGACTTGGAATTGGCCGCTAAACAAAAAATTCAAGACAGATTTAAAATTGAAACCGGATTACTCATTGACATGCCTAAGTCCAACTATGGAAATACAAATGATGGAAACACCAGCCGTAGATTTTTCGAGAATCCCCAATTGGCATCCGACATAACTGGAGTGAATTTCGATTTAATTTACAGACTGAAAGTCATTTTAGAAACTTTTTCAAGTGGATACATTATTGACGTCAAGAAATATGATGAGTATGCACTAGATACTGCCAAATTATACGTGCAGCATTATTGGTGGCACCCGATGACCCCTACTTTGCACAAAGTGCTCATACATGGTGCTGCCATAATAGAGAATTCACTTCTCCCAATAGGCCAATTGTCGGAGGAGGCTCAAGAGGCCCGAAATAAGCACTTTCGCATGTATAGAGAAAATTACGCAAGAAAATTTTCCCGCGAACAGTGTAACCGCGACATCTATAATCGGTTATTATTGAGCTCTGATCCGCTCATTAGCAGTATAAGTATAAAACAAAGAAGGAGAAAAAAAATGTCTAAATCCTTTGCTCCGGAGACTTTAGATATGCTTTTACCCACCAAACCAGACTCAGCATCACCAGAATCCTCGGACGATGAGGATCAGGAGTAACGAGTTGGCATGGAGTATGTGTCGACTGTCGAGGGGATACGTCAATTCATTACTCACACACACGTTTAAAATGTACATTTATGAAATATTTTTTTTTGTCTGTGACGTTAGGTTTTTGACTTTTTTTTCATAAATATGATATTTTCTTGAATAAATATTTAAAAGTTCAACAGAAAGTTGTTTTTTATTATCATTTATGTAATTTAGAATAGTTAAAGTAATTAAAATAATTTTGGCCGCATAAAACCAAAAAACCTATCTATGTGCGTCGGTTCGAGCCACATTACGGGCCTTGTATAAACTTTGTAATGATGTATCGAAATGTATAAAATTTTTGCAGTTAGGTAGAGCATATATTTTTTGTTTTTTTTTTTGTTTTCTCTCAAAAAAGGGGGGGAATGAGTGTAGGGGCACTGTATGTTAATGTGTGCGTAGGAAACAGCGTTGTCAGCGAATGTATTATGCGCTAGTGCGGACCGCGGGGACAGGCGAGCAGTTCACTCCCCGACGCGGCAATACCCGGTACTGCGTATATTATTAGAACATAAGTATACCCATTGTGAAGTAAAATATATACTTCGTTGATTATTCTGTATACTATCTTTTATTTACATATCCAAAGTAGGCAATTCCTACAAAAGTATGGTGCTATGGAGAGGGCGACTGAGTTTTCGGCAGTTCATCAAAAATAAACGCCACAAATACGGCATAAAGTTATATATGCTCACTGAACCAGATGGATTGATATTGAAGTACCGAGTTTATGCAGGTGGAAAGGATACAGACGTAACTGGGAAGGGACACGCTAAGAAAGTTGTCATGGAGCTGCTTCGGGGCAACTAAATAATGGTCACGAATTATATATGGACAACTATTATAATAGTTTTGGTTTGTGCGAAGAAGCTGCTTGATCACAACACCTATTTCGCGGGCACTCTCCGTAAAGATTTGAAAGAAAATCCTCAGAAAATAATGAAAAAAACAATGAAGTAAGGAGAAAATTGCTCAATGTTTCGTGGAGAAGTGCATGTTGGCGTGTGGAAAGATAAACGTGTTGTGACGTATATTACTACCCAGTATAAAGACAAAATGGTTCAAGTCCAAAATAAACGTGGCCAAGTTACTCAAAAGCCAGAAGCTATTTCAAAATATAACGATTACATGTCAGGAGTAGACATGCAAGACCAGCTTCTAGCATATTATCCTTGCGAAAGAAAACTTTACGTTGGTATCTGAAAGTAGCCATCCACACATTCCAATTACTTTTCTTGAATTCAATGAAGATGTACAATAAATATTCTGGACAACGTAAAATGTCTCTCTATTACCGCTTGAATGTCATAAATGCTCTGCTGCCAGAAAATGTACCAGTAAATAGACTTTCAAATACACAAAGTTCTCATAAAATAAAGAAAGCCACTGAAACTACTTCAAATGGGCGTCTCAAACGAAAGAGATGCAGCCAGTGCACCAAGAATAAAAAGCGTACTGACTCTCCTTGGTATTGTGACACCTGTCCTGACAAACCTGGACTTTGTGTGGAACGTTTTGAAAATTACCACTCAGAACTTCGTCGTCAGTAATTGTTATAATTTATGCTTTTATAAGTATAACTTTTCTTAATTATATGACATTGTTGATTGATAATTTGTGCGCTTTTTCTGATTGTTTTTATTTTATAAGATATTTGATTTACCTACATTGATGCCAAAGTGTAATGCCATTTCTAAGTAAAGTTCAATTAGAAAATGTTTATTTGTTTTATAATAATGTTGATTTTGTAGTTTATTTCATTAGAAAAATGCAAGAAGTAACTTATATAAACTACATTTAAAGAAATAACAGTGTATTATGCCTAATAAACCATAAAAACGTAATAAACTCATAACTCGCACCCGTGCGTTCAACATTTCATTCACAGTGCCTAGCACGCACCGGTGCGGTGCAGTTTCCCTCTTTTTCGCTTAAAATACTGTTAAATAAAAATATACATAATTAAGTATAATAATAATCTTAAATAATCACTTTTAAAGTCGATCAAACAAATAAATATATTTGGCCTCCCGGTTAGCTTAAAATTTTGCAAGTGGCAGCGAACCACATTTCTATGAAGATGACTTACTGTACTTTATATACTGTGCTACCATTTGTTACCATACCATTGTTCTCAGCAGTTGCAATTGTAGAGCAGAATTAAAAAAAAATCAGTTTGTTTTGAGTCTATGAATCTACTAAGACGCGAGACCGCACTGGTGCGTGGACGGCCTCTCGCATGGGGGTGATTCTTAAAAAGGGAGGATAAAACGTGTCCAGTCCCAATACTTCTTCGTAATAAAACCATAAAATTAATAGCGACAAGGTTTTAAGATACTTCAAGTACCAGCACAACTATTTAAACACTAAAATAGGATATTAAACACAGTTTAATTTCAAATTTAAGCCAAAATGTGCCTCAAACGTCATTATCTCGCATGTCCCAAAAGGCTGCGCGTGGATATTTCGTCTAATAAAAAAATCAAACAAACCTGAACGTCTTATTTTTATATGCCAAATCGTCCTAAAATGATCAAAGTTTCTAATCACCTTAAATTATATACAATTCATTCATTTTAATGTAGAATACTAACACACTTAAAGTTTGTCATAAAAATAAAATCATTATACGCATCAAGGATTGTTTCAAATAATTCTCTATGGTTTTCCAATTCACATTGAGTTTGAAGCCCGCGGTACGCTCCCCGCATCTCCCTCAGTCGAACTGCACGCTTTGCACGGAGTGGATGTATCGTATTTGGCGACCAGGTAAGTTTACTTTTCGTTCTTACAAATTTGTTATCAAAGAAGTCATTATTCTTTTGCTGTCTGTTGTTGCAAATAATTGTCACACTAATCATATTGTTTGCTACTATTATGTATCGTATGTGATCTTATTCATATCAATGTGTTTAAAAGCAGAATTTATTCGGTTTCGACAAGTTACAACCTGTTTTTTCCAATTCGTCATTTTCACCTACATCATTAGCTCCAAAATGTGTGTTGCGTATAATGACAAATAGGGAATATAATGATTTGTTCTGTTTCCAATAATGACAGCTGTTGAGGGTAATGATTTTGTACTTAAATTGTAAGTACTGTACTGATAAGTATACTTAAATTGTAAGTTAGAATATAGTAAACGTACACACAAATCATCGACGGTTCGCACGTAAACTATCGAAACTGTAAATTAGAAGATAATATATACAGTTTCGTAGGGACCGTCGACATGTATTGTCGGCCTCGATGGCGTAGTGGTTAGTGTAACCGACTGCCACGCCTGAGGTCGTGGGTTCGATTCCCATACAAGTCAAACATTTGTGTGCATGAACATGGATGTTTGTCTTGGTCTGGGTGTTTCTATGTATAATATATTATGTATGTATTTACAAAAAAAATATACAGGGTGTCCCAAAAATCAACGTCAAGCCGAAAACGGATGACGGGCCAAGGGATGGTGGTTCTCAAAAAAATATGAAAAAAAAATTTTTTGCTGCACTCTAAAAATTATAGTCATTTAAAAAAAAATGAGAAAATTAACACCTTGTTATGATTTTTCAAGTACTATGACTACAAAATGTTTACTTAGCTTAATTATTTTAGTGAGGATTTGTTACTGAATAATGCTAGTATACATTACAATTCAAAATTTGAACACAACTATCTTCATTTCAGAGGAAATATCCCTAATATGCCCAAACATGTACTCAAAATTATTACATTATTCAACTTTAAATGGCCGTGCTGAAAAAAAAATGTACTACGCCATTTCAGCACGTGGCATCAAAAGATGGCGCATTTAATGGGCTTTCTAAAATGCTATAACACTTACTACATTTTATCCTAATTATGGATTTTTTTTCTAAAACAACTTGGATTTATGCTTCTAATGCGATGCATATTTTATTTAAAGCTTACTTAAATTAAAGTAAGACAGTACAAGTTTGGGTGAAACAGATTAGGACGCCACTTCAACGTGTGAGAGTGAAAGAGATAGCAAGCCTGAGCATCATCAACAGCACGAGTTAGAGTGAAACGGAGAGAGACGCCACTTCAACGTGTTAGTGAGAGTGTGAGTGAAAGAGATAGCAAGCCTTAGCATCATCTACGGCATGAGTTAGAATGAGACGGATAGAGACGCCACGAGTGAAAAAGATAGCAAGACCGGATCATCTGCGCACGAACTGCAATACTTCAGTACGTTACGTTATTTCGTTTACTGCGCATCGTTCTGTATTCCTTCGTGTCGTTTTCGTACTTACTAACTTTGGCTTTGCTTATTGGACTTGATTACGTGCTACTTGGATTTGATTTGTGATTTGACCGTTTGTGACTAACTTGGCTTTCTTTTGGACTATCGTCATCGCTGACCGTGTAATTGTGTGTATTCTATGATCGCCACCATGCCGCTTCGATACACAGCACAGGAGTATGCAAACATGCATCTCATTTATGGAGAGTGCAGGTGCAACGCTAATGCTGCAGCTCGACTCTATCGTGAGAGATACCCCAATTCTGAGCGTCATCCGGATCATAGAGTATTTATTAATCTGCACCGATCACTCTCAGAAGGCCGATTTCCTAATCAAATGTTCAGTACAGGAAGATCCAGCATTCCATACGAGGAAGAAGTTTTAGCAGCAGTCGCAGAAGATACGAGTGTCTCAGTACGTGGACTTGAGACAAGCATAGGAGTGCCGAAGAGTACAGCACACCGGATTTTGCAGCAAAACCAGCTCCACCCGTACCATGTGCAACGAGTTCAATCTTTATCACCTCAAGATTATCCTGCAAGGGTTGCGTTTTGTGAAACGATGTTACAAAGACACCGAGAAGACCCCCACTTCCTGGATAAAGTACTCTGGACGGATGAGTCAACTTTTAAGAAAGATGGCTACTTAAATCTACATAATGTGCATGAGTGGCACGTGGAAAACCCACATTTAATGCGAGAAGATCGGTCACAATATCGCTTCAAAGTAAACATGTGGACCGGTATTCTGAACGGTAGAATTATTGGACCTTTCGAACTCCCAGACACCTTAACCCTAGATAGATAACCTACGTCGAATCGACGTAATCGATTTTGAAAAATCGATATAACTCCTTGTTCTTTCGCGTCACTAAGCAGGCCGTTGCTGCCAACTCAGTCGGCCGTCAGAGCTTGCAGGACACGCCCGTATCGCTACGGTAAGTGCCACACTTTCGTCAGTATTTACCTACCGTACGTCGAAGTGACGTATGGTTATCTTTAGTGTAAGTTTTTTAACTTTTGGGAAAATGTGTTATTGCCACTTTTTTGATTTCAAATGTACATATCTTTTGTTAGTTTTTTACTTGTTATAGGTCACGATAAATAGAACATAATGTCGTCACGAATTCATATAGATGACTCAGAAATCTGTGGATTGTTGCATGAAACGAGCGATGAAGAGATTCAGGGGTCGGACAGTGAAACCGAAGACAATTTACTAGAAGATGATATACAGAGTGATGCTGAAGACCATGAGGTGCGTGCTCCACTAGTGGTTAACCCCTTGAGCACAGAAAATGTGTCTGGAAATAACCCTGAAACTTTTGAAAATACTTCGCCTAGTATGTCGAGTTATATTGTCATGCCCGAGCGTCAAATCCTTAGAGGCAAAAACGATCATCGTTGGACTGCTACTAAAGGCAGAACAAGTGGCAGAGTGTAATCGGCTAATATTATACGGACATCTAGGGGTCCCACTCGGATGAATAAATGCCTTTACGAGCCTTTAGAATGTTTCAGTATATTTATTACTGAGGACATTGTAGAGGAAATTACAAAATGGACCAACGCAGAAATCCAGCGGAAGATGCAAAGGCCTGATGCAAAAGCCACCTTCAAAACTACAACATGTGAAGAAATACGAGCTCTTTTTGGCATACTGACACTAACAGCTGCTATGAAGGACAATCATTTGACCACGGATGAGTTATTTGATTGTTCGTATTCAGGAAACAGGTATGTTGCTGCCATGAGTAGAGACAGGTTTGATTTTTTGATAAGGTGTTTGAGAATGGACGACAAATCTTTGCGGCCAGAACTAAGGGCTATTGACACATTTATACCTATTAGAAAAATATGGGAGATCTTCATAAACCATTGCCGATCCAATTACATTCCCGGACCCTATGTAACGATCGACGAACAGCTTTTGGGTTTCCGAGGTCGGTGCCCTTTTCGAATGTATATTCCCAACAAACCTAATAAATATGGACTGAAAATTGTAATGACATGTGACAGTGCCACACGATACATGATTGATGCCATACCATATCTTGGCAAATGCACTCAAACCAATGGCTTGCCACTTGGTGAATTTTATGTAAAAGAACTTACAAAAGCTGTTCATGGTACTAATAGGAATGTAACATGTGATAATTGGTTCACATCAGTTCCATTAGCCAAAAACTTGCTAAAACAGCCATACAACTTGACCTTGGTCGGCACTATCAGGTCAAACAAACGGGAAATCCCTGAGGAGTTGAAAAAAATACATTCGAGACCAGCAGGAACATCCGTGTTTTGTTATGATGGGCCATTGACGTTAGTGTCGTACAAACCAAAACCGAGCAAATTGGTGTTAGTTCTATCGTCTTGTAATGAGGAGGGGACTGTTCACCCTACAACCGGCAAGCCAAATATGATTCATTTCTATAATGAAACAAAAGGGGGAGTCGACACTTTCGACCAAATGTGCTCGTCCATGTCATGCAGCCGCAAAACAAACAGGTGGCCCATGGCTATGTTTTATGGGATCATGAATATGGCATTTATAAATTCATACATAATTTACTGTGATAATGTTCTATCCAAGAAAGAAAAACCAATGGGTCGTAGAGACTTTATGAAAAAACTCAGCAATAGCTTGATGGCCCCATGGATGAAGACAAGGCAGCAAATGCTTACTTTGCCGACCAATATAAAAGACAAAATTAGTGATATATTGCCAAAAAGACCAGCTGAACTTCTCACACAACGTGAAGGAGTATCTGAGCCCAAAAAAAGAAAATATTGTGCCTTTTGTCCATCAAAAATTAGAAGAATGACAAAGACAATGTGTGACAGCTGCAGAAATCCCATTTGTGGAGAGCACAAGTCCAGCGCCTGCCCTAAGTGCCTTTGAGGCCAATCTCAATAAGAATTGATATTTATTTAGTTATTTTATATTACAGATATTATAAAAAGTTGATTTTGAAAAGCTTTTATGGTAAATTATAAGACTGACAAAGAGATTCCTAAATGTTTAAGTTTTTCAAAGTAAGAAATACCTTGTTTTGTTATTATTTTTTTATTTCTAATAAAAATATAAGTAAACTCTAATGTTTTTCATTTATTCAGCCCACTATTACATACATTAAGATATATTATCACATTTATAAGCGTAGTATATATATAATCCAAAATATGCTCACTCATATATCCGCACGTCGAACCGACGTATGGTTATCTTTAGTGTACAGTGAAATATGGTTATCTATCTAGGGTTAACCAGTGAGGCTTACTTAGACTTTTTACAAAATCATCTACCAGATTTATTGGAAGACGTGCCACTCAACATTTACGTAGGTATGTGGCTCCAACAAGATGGCTGCCCTGCGCACTATGCTCGCTCAGTAAGGGAATTTCTTAACCAAGTATATCCGGATAGGTGGATCGGTCGGTCTGGTACGATCTCGTGGCCGGCCCGATCACCAGACTTAAACCCCATTGATTTCTTTTACTGGGGAGCAGTGAAGGATCAAGTTTACTCTAAGCCTATCGCAAACGTAGAGGAACTGCGCCAAAGAATTGCGGGGGCCGCTGAATACATCAATTCAAGAAGTTTTGCTCGTAAAATAAAGCGTTCGTTTTTAAAGAGATGTAGGGCATGCATTGAAGCTGAAGGCAAACAATTTGAATATTTATTGTAACAAAATAAAATGAACTGTTGATTTGAATGGTTGAATTTTTATTTCAAATTGAACACATAATGATTCACAATGACCAAAGGAATCTAATATGGTTTATCAATAAATTAGGTATTTGCCCTATTCACAGTAGCTTCGCAAAACAGTGTCACTAGTAGTTTTTACCTGACTGCCATAAAAGAGGGTTATGTATAACACTAATTTGTTTCTTAGAGGGAAACTAGATGTCATTACCAACATTTTTGAGTAAAACAAAAAAGGTTAGACCCGAGTTGTTTTAGAAAAAAAATCCATAATTAGGATAAAATGTAGTAAGTGTTATAGCATTTTAGAAAGCCCATTAAATGCGCCATCTTTTGATGCCACGTGCTGAAATGGTGTAGTACATTTTTTTTTTCAGCACGGCCATTTAAAGTTGAATAATGTAATAATTTTGAGTACATGTTTGGGCATATTAGAGATATTTCCTCTGAAATGAAGATAGTTGTGTTCAAATTTTGAATTGTAATGTATACTAGCATTATTCAGTAACAAATCCTCACTAAAATAATTAAGCTAAGTAAACATTTTGTAGTCATAGTACTTGAAAAATCATAACAAGGTGTTAATTTTCTCATTTTTTTTTAAATGGCTATAATTTTTAGAGTGCAGCAAAAAATTTTTTTTTCATATTTTTTTGAGAACCACCATCCCTTGGCCCGTCATCCGTTTTCGGCTTGACGTTGATTTTTGGGACACCCTGTATATGTATGTTTATCCATTGTCTAGTACCCATAGTACAAGCTCTGCTTAGTTTGGGTTAGATGGTGTTGTGTGTATGTGATAGAATATTATTATTATTATTTTTATAAAATTTAAAGTGATGACTTTTTGTTTTTAGGTGTAGTCTATTCAAAATGCCACCAAAGAACACAAAGGCAATAGAAGAACGCTGTCGAGCACAACGACAGTGTAAAAAGAGAAAATATTTAGAAATAAAAAATGATCCGGAGTTATTAGCCATTGAACAAGAAAAAAGACGTAACAAGTATAAGAAAAGAAAAGAAGAAGGTAAAATCAAACCTATAAAGGAACGAACTCCTCGCGCTCAACGTGAGCAAAGAAAGAAATGGAAAGAAAATTCCAAGAGGTACTAAAATTTTACACACTACTTACTTGAAATTGTTTATTTAGATAGAAAATAGTTATGTTTTTTTAAATTAAAATAGGTACAGACTAATGAAAAAGCAAGCAAAAACGACGTCTACATTTGAGTCAGTTGTAATAGAAGATGCAGAAGAGGCTATAGATAAGACAGAAGGACAGATCAAGACAGAGAGGTTTATACGTGATCCATTGCAAAAAATCTCTCCTGATATGAAAGCGGTGGTAAGAAGGATACGCTATAATGAGTATAAGAAAAGGTATGTGCTGCTAAATACTATTAATAAATATAAAAAGACAATTGAAGTCCAAAGAAAAACAATACAAAGATTAAATAAGAAACTTAAAGCGCAAGAAAATAAGGACAAACATAGTCAAACAAGCATCTCCAACTTCGTCAAACAAGCTAAACCTAAATTATCATCTTTAACTCTTTCCTTCACAGTGGTCAGTAGAATTAACCACCTATTTATTCGCGTGTATTATGATATAGCGACATCTATTGGTTAATGTTTGTATTAATATGAACGACATGAGCATGTAACATTTGAAAAGTGCTAATTGTCATACTCTGACGGCTAAAAGGAGAACTAAACTATCAAACGAAAACTGGTGAAATTTGAATTTCGTTGTTCTGCAAGTGTTTTATTTCATTGGTAAGTTAATATTTACAAATATGATTTATTTTTATGCTCAAATTGTTGAAATATTAATAATCTTGTATAATAAGTATAAATATCACAAATAAACATAAGAGGTTTTTAAAAATTACACCTTATTTAAAGTGGTTAGCAGCGGTTACCACCGTACTGTAAAGGTATAATTTTTTCTATAACTTAGTTTTATTTCATATTGGTTTTATTTTTGCAGATAATGAAAAGAACGAATTTATCTACCCAGGAAATCGAGAATGCTTTATCGGAATATGTCGATATACCTTCTGATGATGACAGTTATGCGGGTGGCGATGGTTCGGATGTCGAAGATGAGCTCATCGTCGAAGGTTCAAGTACGACGACTCAAGAAATTTTACTCGGTGAAGACTTCGAAGGTACTAATCAACCTAACTTTGAATTTGAATCAGAAGATGACACGCCTCTAGCCAGATTATCTTCTTCTCGGCCGCTACCTTCATCATCAGCACCAGCTCCACAACCAGGACCATCTACTGCGCGGGCTGATATACAGGTTCCAAAATGGAAAAAATCGTACTCCATTATACCTCCTGACGATTATGACCCCTCCTCACATCACATACCTACTGACTTGTTATCTCTGGCTGCTCATAGAGAACTATCCCCGCTTAGCATTTTTCAATTATTCTGGACAAAAGAACTCGTTCAACTTATCACCTTTCAGACCAACTTATATGCCCAACAAAAAGGAGGATCTTATAATCCTGTCACAGAAGAAGAAATGGAAGTATTTATTGGTCTCAATTTAGTCATGGGAATAAAAAAGAGCCCAAGTTACCGAGATTACTGGTCTTCTTCAACCGACTTACGAGACGAATACGTATCTTCGTTCATGCCTTTGACGAGATTTTCTTGGATTCTAGGGAACCTTCATTTGAATGACAATAACTTGATGCCAAGTAGAACAGATCCTAACTATGACAAGCTGTATAAAATCCGGCCATTTATTAATAAAATTAGAGACTCATTTATAAAAAACTACTACCCTACAAAGAATATAGCTATAGATGAGTCTATGATAAAATTCAAAGGAAGAAGTTCTCTCAAGCAGTACATGCCCAAAAAACCAACTAAACGCGGGTACAAGGTTTGGACTAAGTGTGCATCCTCTGGCTATTGTCTTGACTTTGAGATGTATACTGGAAAAGTTGGAGATAGAGTGGAGACAGATTTAGGAGGTAAAGTTGTAAGGAAGTTTTGTGACGGCCTGGAAGGAAAACACCACCGCGTGTATTTTGATAACTATTTCAATAGTTATGCTTTACAAGTCGATTTGCGAGAGAAACAAGTTTATGCTTGTGGAACTGTCAATGCTTCTCGTAAACATCTGCCGGAATTAAAAGCAGACAGTAAACTGCAACGCGGTGAATCTGATTACCGTATCAGTGATAATGAAATGGTGTCGTTTATGAAATGGAAGGATAAGCGGTGTGTTTATTTGTTGACGAACTTTCATGACCCTAAGATTAACGTTAAAATTACCAGACGCGAAAGAAATGGCGAAGCTGTTGAAATTAACTGTCCGGAAGCTATCAAAGATTATAATGACAATATGAACTTTGTTGATAAGTTTGACCAACTGAAGGGGAGTTACGCAATTGATAGAAAATCTAAAAAATGGTGGCACCGAATATTCTTTCATTTCTTAGACTGTTCAGTAGTCAATGCATTTCTTTTGTACAAGGACCTTCAAGAAGATCCTAACACATGTCTCGACAAACTCTGTCTAAAAGATTTTAGACGTAGCGTGTATCAAGATTTGTTGGCGCCTGCTTATGTAAGAAATAAAACGCTTATGAAAAACAGGTCTGGAAGCAATTCAGCCTCACCGTGTTTGGTCTCCATAAAAAAACACAAACCTGAAGTTCCTAGATCTGTTCGCCTAGCTGTCGCAAATCATCAGCCAGTTAGAGGAACTTCCAGGCGTTGCAGTAGATGCAGCACGAAAAAAGAGCCCGTGCGAACAATTTGGGGCTGCAAAATATGCAAAGTTCCCTTATGCTACCGAGAGGGCAAATCTTGTTTTGAGGACCACCACAAACAATAATTTGTGTTTAGAATACTTTGCAATACTCATGTTTTAGTATGTACGCATTTTATTACTAGATTTGTATTTTATAATAATAAAAAAATCTTACTATATTTAGCTATTTTCTTCACAGTGGTCAGCCACAGTAACCACCCCATATCTGACCCCCCCATCAACCCACATACGAAAAACCGCCAAATCTACTTATAAGTAAGCCTAAGTAATACAGAATACACAAAAATATTAGTTTTACTCTGAATATAAAAATCTGTGCCGCAAAGAGTTAAGCGTAATATCAGGTCGGAAATCATACGTAGAAAAAGTTCATACATTTTATAACGATGATGCTAATAGTACTATAAGTGCTAGTAAAAAAGAGTTTGTGACGAAAAATAAAGTTAAGATGCAGAAACGGTATCTGAATGCTCCATTAAAGGCACTTTATCAAAAATTTCTATCTCAAGTAGGTATAAAAATAAGTTACTCGACCTTTTGTAAACTACGACCCTTTTGGACAGTTTTCCCAAAACCTACCAACAGGGATACTTGTCTCTGTTCACGACATCTTAATATGGAGTTATTTATACAAGGTTTGCATAGAGCTTGTGTAGTAAATGTAAGAACTTGTGAGCAATTACTATCAAAACTATGTTGTGACTCGAAGAATTTAGCTTGTTTGAATAGAAGTTGTAATACTTGTTCGTCAAATCATCTCGAATATTTAAATGTTTCCGATAACAATGTATCATTTTACGAATGGCGAAAAACAATGAAAGAAATTACACTGAAAAATGGAACTAAGAAGAAACAACAGTTGACTGAAAAAATAAAGACTACAATTAGTATTATAGCAGCAATAACTAAATTCGAAACAGATGTAAGAGCATTCTTGAATCATGTTCACAAAATTAATTTCCAATATAATGGCATTAAAACTCTTAAAAACAACCTACCGGTTCAGGAAGCATGTCTACATGTCGATTTTTCAGAGAATTATGCTCTAAAATTTGCCGAAGAAGTCCAGGCTTTCCATTTCGGCGGTAGCCGCCAACAAGTGTCTTTACACACTTCTGTTGCGTACACTCACAATTTTACTTTCGGTGTTGTTACACCGATTTCTTTTTGCACAGTTAGTGATTGCTTGCGGCATGACGCACCAGCAATTTGGGCACACTTGGTGCCCCTAATTCAGCACGTACTTGAAGTTAATCCTTTAATTGAAACACTACATTTCTTATCTGACTCGCCATCTTCACAATACCGAAATAAGTATATGTTTTTTATAATAACACAGATATACCAAGATTTCCATCAAATTAAGAAAATAACATGGAACTACTCTGAAGCAGGACATGGAAAGGGTGCCCCTGATGGGGTAGGAGCAGTTCTTAAAAGGACGGCTGACCGTATGACTCTTTTTGGTAATGATATTGGCACTTTTGATCAATTTTGTGATACGTTAATGCAAACTGTTGATAATGTTACTATCAAGAAGGTGGATGAACAGGAAATAATAACCAAAGAAAGATTAATTCCAAAAAAATTGACACCATTCAAGGGCACTCTTTCCGTGTACCAGGTCGTATGGGATATAACTGTTCCAACGACAGTTCTTAGAAAACTCAGCTGCTTTGATTGTAATGCCGATAAGAAATGTATCCATGGATATGATTTAGGATGTCTACCAAATTATAGCCATGGAAATATTGAAAACATTGATCCTAATTATGTTGCTCCACTGTCCAAATTAGTAAATCGGAACCAAGGTGCCAGTAAGCAAAATCAAAACAAACAAATAGTTGTTCTTTCTGACATTAAAATAGGACAAAGCAACTCTTTTTATATTAGTGATTATGGAGAACCTAAACCCTCAACATATAAATTTTAATTTAACAACTATTTTCGATCAATATTTTCTATTATATAATTATTGGAAAACTACTTGTACAATGATAATAAGGTAGGATCAGAATCAGAAGTATTATCGGAATACCTATTTACATTTTTTTTTCACATTAATATGACATCACGTTTAAAGCGCTCGTAACTCAAAGTTGAGTGCGCGCGCTCTGAGCTCAGTTTTGAACGTAGCTCTGTACGCACGCACTTAGCTCTGAGTGGGGCGGGCGAATTTTGGAAAATTAGTTTATTTTGGATACGTACTGATTGTGCCATCGATAGTAGGTACTTTTGTTTCAGATGTATTTTTAAAGTTTTGTGTACATTCAGAGATACTGTATAATTAATAATAATTACCAAATAATAAGAAATATAATTATTAAAGTGAGAATAAAACCATTGAAATTAGAAAAATAAGTATTATTTATATTAATATTAATTAAGTATTATTTATATTAATTAAAATACAACATACATACACGTATATAGGGTAAGGACACCAAAGAGTACGCGCTACCAAAGAGTACGCAGTGCTTTCTGTAGATTTTTTTTTTCCGAAATGGCAACCCCACTGCCATATGTCAGTAGCATCTGTCAAGTCAAGGTGAAGGACGACAAATTGCATCGCTAAGGTATGTATTATGAATTTTATAGGTAAAAATTGATTTTAGTGGTGTTTGATTTTAATATTCATCATTTTTAAACATAATTTGTAAGGGTTGTGATTATTTTGCATTCATCGACTGTGATTTTACTAGACATTTGTGTATCGAACTTTGATTCTTTTAAGAGGTTATGTCGCCATTACACGTGCTTTATAAAATAATAAGGTTTATGCTCAAAAACGCGTATTAGCTAAGAGTACGCACCCAAAGAGTACGCATGCGTACTCTTAGCTTGTATGAAGTGAAAATTAACAGCATGCTTGTGTTTTGAGACTTTTTAATTATTATTTTACAGGACGAACAAGATGGGAAAATATAAAAGAAAATCTGATAGAAAATTATTTTTTACGAAGGACATCCTAAAGGAAATAAAGGAAAAAATTGCAAGAGGTCAAAGCAAGAGGTCTATTGCAGAATCATTTAATATTCCGGAAGCAACTTTAAGAAAAAGGCTAAATCCGACACCGTTCCCGAGTCCCTCGGTAGATTTAAGAGCGTTTTTGGCTCCGACTTAGAAATAAGCTTGGCAGATCATTGTCGAAAATTAGACGCGTGTTTCTATGGACTAACAAAAAAAGAATTAGGAAGAATTGCATACGACCTGGCGGAAAAAAATTGTCTAGATCATAGATTTAATAAAGAAAAGCAACAGGCCAGCAAGCAGTGGGTGGAAGGGTTCGCCAGGAAACACCAACTGACTCTTCGTCAACCAGAAAAGACCAGTTTGGCACGTGCTGCTGGCTTTAATCGTGTCCAAGTACAACGGTTTTATGATAACTTGAAGGTAGTTTTTAATAAATATAAATTTGTAGGCAGACAAATATTTAATATGGACGAAACTGGTCTACAAACGGTTCCTAACAAACTTCCTAAAGTTTATGCCGCCAAAGGAAAAAAAATTGTTGGCAAAATAGTGTCTGCGGAAAGAGGACAGACGGTGACCGCTGTATGCTGTATGGGTGCAACTGGATCATTTGTACCTCCCGCATTAATCTTCCCCAGAAAGCGACAAAAGCAAGAACTGCTTGATGGAGCACCAGAAGACTCTTTGCTGCTTATTTCAGATTCAGGATATATGAATTCTGATTTATTTGTGCTGTGGCTGAAGCACTTTATTGAGATGGTAAAACCATCTAACGACACGCCGGTTCTTTTAATTCTAGACAATCATTCGTCCCATTTGAGTTTGGCTGCAATTGAATTAGCACGTGCAAATGGAGTAGTTCTTCTGAGTTTGGCACCACATACGAGCCATCGCATGCAATCTCTGGACACCGGATTTTTTGGACCATTAAAAAAAGCCTATGCTCTTGCTTGCGACAACTGGCAAGTTTCTAATCCTGGGCGCGCTATCACTCAATTTCAAGTTGCCAAGTTATTCGGCACAGCATATTTAAGGGTAGCTTCGGTTCAACGAGCCCAGAAGTCTTTTGAATCCTGTGGTATTTGGCCATTTAATGATCAAGTGTTTACTGACGAAGATTTTGCTCCAGCCGATGTAACAGATCGTCCATATTTGCATGAAGAAACAGTTGAGAGCCATGATCCGCAATTGAGAATTCAAAGACAATCAGAAACATCAGGTGTTCAAGATATTGAAGAACCGACTGTAACCACTGACATCCAAGATCCTGAAGCACAGTTATCTCCATCTTTGTTACGAACACCCTCTGTTGAAGACTTGGAAGAATTACTACATCGCACTCAAAAAACTCCAGACCTTCCTGATGATATCTGTACCTTAGAGGCATACAATATTAACTCCATTTTTTATCAAATCTGGTTTTTACACCAATAAAATCGTTAAAGCGAGCTCTATCGTATGGTATACAGCATTAAGTCACACGATATAGCGAAACGAAAATATCGAATGATATATGATATTAAATTCACATGTGTATAAGTGGTATAGAAACTTAAAAGATCATCCGTTTGTTTACCTCTAAACATCGCGTCAACATAATGTTGTTTACTGCACATAATGTCTTTTACCTACAATGTGACGCGCGGCCCCGCGGCCCCCGCAGTCTCCCCGATCTGTGCTAGTGCAGTGCGTGCTAAACGAGGATAAAAATATTTAAAAATAGTAATACGAGATGTTTTCACGTGGAAAGTTACTGTGTAGTTTACTAAATGCTAAAGAACAAGAAAATATTATTATAACATCAGCAAGTAGTAAGTACAGTTTTATTATTATAACATTATTGTTTATAACTCGAGGCAAAACACACTGAGAGGTACACAATAGTATCTCCAAAAACGCGTCACAATAAATTGATCCTTACTAGTAGTTAATAAATACTAATATTGATTGAAAAAGATATAAAATTTACTTATAAATTTTGTTCTTAGTTACGTTGAATTATGTGTAAATTGTGATTTATAAATCCGTACATTGAATGAAATTCATGGAGTTTTATACTTTACTATATACTGTAATTGTTTTTTAATTTGTTATTGATTTTCTAGTGTCCGGGAATGAAAATATCAGAAATCCTGCCCGATGTTCAAGCCATAGCCAAGACATTGATGACGTTGTACTGACTAAATCTAAAGAAATTAATGACATGGACAATTCTGATGACACTGGTACGTATCGTGTTATTTGTTTAAGTATTTAGTTTTACTTTATTTTACGATATCATACCTACTTTGTTCATATTTTTACCCGACTGAGAAATAGAGGAGATATGTTTTTCGAGTGTATGTATATACATAGGTAATTATGTTTGTATGTAGATTGTAGGTATGTATTCATGACTGCCTCGTTGGTCCAGCGGTAGTGTAAGCGACTGCAGATCACAAGGTCCCGGTTCGATTCCCGGGCCGGGCAAAGTGTTATTGGGTTGGTTTGGTTAAATCATAGTTGGCGAAATGTGAGTGTGTAATACACATCTGTCTACCCCCTCGGGGATACAGGCGTGTGACTATGTATGTATATATCAATGTAGGTATGTATTCATGTACGTAGGTATGAATTAATGTATGTATATATGTGTTTGTATGTCTGTTTCCTTGTGACCTCGTTAAGTCTAAACGGGTACATAGATTTTTTAAATTGAGGTGTTATTAGATAAATGGTTGAAATCATTCAGATTATATCAGTATCAGTTAGTCCGTTGTTAAATTTTGCAAAATTAATTTTATATTTTTTTCTAGGATCGAAGAATCAATCAACGGACCTTAGTGTAATGCCAGATTCGCCTAATGATTGTACTGTTGGCTTTTGTTCTCAAGCTGATGCGCAATCACCAAATACTGTTTTGTTGACTGATATTTCAAATAATATTGTAACATCATCAAGTTTTCACAACGATGAATTCTTTGTTATGGATTCTGGGGATGATTTTTCACCATCCGACGAAGAATATATTCCAAATACTGACGAAGACGATACAGATTCTGAATATAACCCAAAAAGACCAATTTTAATACCAGAATCCAGTAACTCATCTTACGAATTTGTAGAAAGAAAGACTGAAAATCATTTCATCCAACCACTAAACACACAGCCAGAACTACCACCTCCATCCACTACGAAATGCAAAAGTCGGAAAAGAACATTAAATACCACTCGTTGGAAATGCAACGTAAGGAAGCAAAAGACTATAACAGGACAAGAGTATACATCTAAGAAAGGAAAAATAGCGCCAGAGAAAAAAATGAAACCAGTTTGTGGCTGCAGACTGAAATGTGGTGAAAGAATCAATGAAAGTTCAAGACTTTGTATATTTCAGAAATACTACGGTAAAGAGATGACTTGGGATTTGAAGAGACAGTTTATTTTATCTAGTGTTTCTGAAGTTAAGACTGCCAGATCTAAACGTCAGGATTTTGAACAACCACCTAAAAGATCATTCACATTGTACTACTCATTTCTGGTTAATGGACAACGCGAAAAAGTCTGCAAGAAGTTCTTTTTAAATACTCTGGCTATTTCAGAAACAGTAGTAAGAAATGCCGTAAAAAAATCAAACAACGGGTTCGTGCAAGAAGATAGACGAGGAAGACACGAACCATCTAATAAGATTTCGGAGGACATTAAAAATACAATAAGAAGACATATAGAAAGGGTACCAAAGTATGAGAGTCATTATTCTAGAAACAGAACTGAAAGATTGTATCTTGGCAGCCATCTGAACATTGAAAAATTATATTCTTTGTATGTAGAATTATGTATTCAACAGGGCGTCCCAAAAGAAAATATTGCAAAAGCTTGGCTTTACAGATATATTTTTAATACCGAATACAATTTAGGCTTTAATCCTCCAGCTAATGATACTTGCGATGACTGTGATGCCTTTGTTATTAAATACAAGAATGTTGCAGATGCTACTGAAAAAACTACTATAAAAGTTGAACACGACAAACATCTTCAGGAAGCCAAATTGCGGTACAACATGAAAGGGTTTGACAAGGTTTATGCTGTTGAGAGTCATGGTGCTAAGAGAATGCTGACAATTGATTTACAGAAATGCTTGCCTACACCTTTATTGACTAATAGCCAAAGCTTTTATCATAGGAAGCTGTGGACTTTTAATTTTACTCTAATGGACTCGGTTCCTAAAGAAAGCTGGTGTTTTATGTGGGATGAGACTGTAGCAGGCCGAGGTGGTAATGAAATGGCGTCAGGAATAGTCAAATTTTTTGAACAACTGGACGATTCTGTTACAGCGGTAACAATCTGGAGCGATAATTATGCTGGCCAGAATAAAAATGTATCTATAATTATGGTTTATTTATGGATATTATCCCAAAAACCACAATTGCAGATAATAAATCATAAATATTTACTTAAAGGGCACACTCATATGGAGGTAGATGTAATACACTCTATTATAGAACGGGAAAAGAAAAAACATCTCGAGTTTCCCATTGTAACTCCTTGGGATTGGCAGCAGTTTATAAAAAACTGTTCCAAGGGTACCAAAATAAAAGTCGTAAATATGGAATCCTGCGATTTCAAGGACTTTGCCGCATTTTGTGGAACATCAGCTCCTTTTGTACATCGTAAGAAGTCCACTGAGGGAAATTCTGTGCCGTATTCAGCTATAGTGTGGATGCAGTTTCGAAAAAATTAAAAGGGTTCAATGTTTTATAAAACATCATTTCAACAAGAAACCTTTGAGGAAGTAAATTTAATTCGAAACAGAAGAAGAGATTATGAAATGCCTACCCCTGAACCAGCTCGTACGACCCTAAAACCCATTTCAAAGATGAAATATGCTGATTTACAAAAATCTTTACAATGGATCCCTTCGATGTTTCATGGATATTATAAAAATCTGCCTTGTGCTGATGTTCCAGACCTCCCAGAAGCATTAATTGACTAAAATTTTTATTAATTTTCATTTATATGTATGTCTCACTATATTTTGTTTGTTTAATTACGCCGATTGTAGGTTTGTAAGTAATAAAATTGTCACTTTTTAGATATTCTCATGTTTTCTTTGCTTTTTATCCTTTATTCCCTCGTGGAAATCTTTATACAGAATATGATTTATAAACATTAAGTACAAATTTCATTGAAAAGTATAAAGTAGTATGTTATCTTAATGCTTATATTACAATGTTATACTTTATTTTCATTCCTAGTATACAAGTACATAAAATCATGCAGGCAATATTTTTACAAAATAATCATTTTGATTCCCTTAATTAGTTTTAAAAATAATAAAGAAAACGGATTTTACCATGCCAATACCTTTAACCATTCCCGAGCAATGTTGCATTAAAGTTCTATGCTGCGTACTTTTGTGTTTACTGCAATATTTACGATTTGACACTTAATGTTATATACCTCTGAGGTACAGATATTTATGACACTCATGATGTTTGTCAAAATATGTCTGCAGATGAGCCGACATCGTCCACATCAGGTGTTGGTCAGAATGTATTAGCTGAGGAGCCAACATCGTCCACATCAGATGTTCGTCAAAATTTACCAGTTAATGAGCCAGCACCGTCTACATCAGGGGCTCGTCAAAATATATTAACTGATGAGCCAACACCGTCCTCATCAGGTGTTCGTCAAAATATACCACTTGATGAGCCAACACCATCAACATCAGGATTAACAAAACCTTCTGACATTCGGCCTTTGCCAAAGGCAACCCATCGGTCAAAGAGAAACGTGAATCGGAAGAAATCTGAAATTTTGACGAGCACACCGTATAAAAATCAACTAGAAGAGGCAAAACAGAAAGCAGAAAGAAATAAAAATAAGAAGGCAGCAGATAAGAGTAATAAAAAAATCAAGACTTCTAGAAATAATCCAGAACTGTTGAATACAAGCACAGGTCCTGAAATTATAAGATGCCCTCTTTGTCTTGAAGTCTACGTTGAGCCGCCGCAAGAAGATTGGATCCAGTGTGGCCGATGTGCTGCTTGGTGGCACGATGAGTGCACAGACTACATAGGATTTGGGGCCTTCACCTGTGATAATTGTCAGGGTTGATGACTTAACCTTACTCTCATGCGCACTCTTAGCTTGTATGAAGGGTTGTCACTGCGTACTCTTTACAATACAGCACCCTAAGAGTGCGCACGAGACGAGTATTAAGTTTAAGACTATTTTTAATTAATTTGAAACTGTTACTGTAAATTTATAATTAACATTATGTTCCTAAAAGACCAAAGTTTAAATTTAATAAGAAGTACAAAGTGTTATTGTAGAGTTGATTTTTTAATAAATAAAAGTTTACAAAATGCGCACTCTTTGGTGTCCTTACCCTATGTTGTATTTTTATTTAAAAAAATAGTTTATTTAATATTAAATCTAAAAATTGTATTATTTTAGACTTAAATACTTTCTATCTGTGATTTTATGATTAAAATATTTTGTTGATTCTTAATCGAGTTGTTTTATTTAATTCTTTTTGCAAATTTTAACATTATAATTAACACACAATCATTATTCGTATCAGTTGTCATTTTTCCTCACCATAAAATCATTAACTTCCACATGTTGTCATTATCTTCAACAGTGTTTTTTTCTTAATTTGATTTATCTCCGAAAATATTAACTTAACAATGGTGCCTATTTTATCAATTTCAATTAAATTAATCAAGAAATGATTCTGGCATAAAATAATTGTTGTGCCACAAGGTTTAATATTTTTCGATAAAACTGTCAAAAATATATTCCGGACTAAGATTCACCCATGGACACCTCTCCCCGCACCCGTGTGGGGGTGGCAGCGAACGTGTTAAGGGTTAAGCGAGACCCCAGTGCAACGCTTTTCCAGGCGTGCTCGGGATGCAGAGTCTAGGGCTCAAATTAGAGCTAAACTTAGGGCAGATTTTGAAATTTCTATAGTAACATTCGCTGATACAGGTTGTTTAATAAATAAGAAACTTTGTTACAGTAAACAGGTTTGTTCAGTTACTGTAGGTGATTTACGAGGAGATTAATTTATTTATTCATCGGTTCGCCTACAATTGTTACACATTTCTTACGAGTAATACATGCACAACAAATAAGGTATGCGTGCACAATATCAATCGGCAAACAGCATTTATGGAAAACATTCGGCTTTAAGTATTAACACAGATTAGACAATAAGAAAATAATGTTACAATATTTCAGTGAAAATCGATAAATCTAAAAAAAAAGGAATTTAATTAAAAATATGTTTCGATGTTAACGAGTCAAACAAATCAAAGGAGAATGCGGACAGCCGCGACTTAATCATAGACTTCTTCGGTCTACAGAATGTAGCACGCAACATTGGATCAATCTCGCAATCTATCTCGAAACAGATAAATGGCACACAATACATTTTGAAATCGCCAGGCGAATTTGGACTAAATGTCGTAAAACTAGAATGTTATCTGTTCGACAAAATCCAGAACTTAGACAAAAAGCATTGGTAGAAACACGCGGACACTAAAATAATTTTCTTAACGAATTCGAATGTAGACCTGATACAAATTCAATTGAACTAGTTGTAGAATCTAGTTACCAAGAACAGGAATCAAAGGTCTTAAAAAAAACAACAGAAGATCAGTTATTGGAATTCTCTTGGCGATTTCCCACGTCGCCAATAAATAATGTATTCAATACTAACGTGTGTACTAATTTTAATTGTGGTATTAAAGATATAAATGATTATTATTTTACAACTGATCAAAGTGTAAGAATTGCAATGGTATTATTAAATTTTCAATTCAATAATGATCGAATTTATTAATATCTTTATATAAAATAATTGACCGGATTACTCCATAAAAATTGTATGTTCATATTATTTATTAGTTCATAGTGTTGTTCATTACTTCGTAAATTTTGGACAAATTGGTAATTTTAATAAACACAATAATTTATTAATGATGGAGTGTGTAAATAGACGTATAATTCTATGGAACGAACCTCACTGTAAAACTTCTGCGTTTGAAACAATTTAAATGTTATTTGGCGGTGCTACGATGAATGTTAAAGTTAAATTTTTAGATGATGCTATAGTTAACAGAACTCCATGTATATTGTTAAGTAATGATGATATTTTCCCAAAAGATTTAACTTTTACAACTCGTATGTATACATACAACTGGAGGAGACGTGAAGCACGCAGAAGTTGTATAAAATAATTATATTGTTATAGATGATAAGGGTTGTCTTACGATGGTACTGCAGTCGGAGAACTGATTGTTTTCATCTTCAATATACGATATACAATTTTCACTTGAACAAGTCGCAGAGTCCGAGTCCCAAAACATTCGAGTCCAATCAAGCTGAACACCCTTTTTATACTATTTAAAACAATCGATCATTATGAGGACGGTAAATAGATAAAAACAGGCCGGACGGCCTGTTGACGCACGACGTGCGCAACGACCAAGAGGTGCGGACATATATTGTTCGGGTCAATTACCCCCGATGAAAGACCCCGATCAGTTCTCCGACTGCAGTACCGTCGACCAGTTGTTCCGGCGGAAAAATTGTCAGTAACCTTTCAAACGATTTCGCCGGCCATGTCGAACGATGAATGGGACAAAAATATGTCGAAGTTGCCAAACAATCAACTGGACGAATTTCTACAATCGAATGAATGAGCGACAATCAACTTCAACCTACAATCGATTTGGTGCAGAAAGAGCAGTGCATTGAAATAGGAGAATTTACTCAAGCTTTAGTGGACAACATGGTAGCTCGCGTGGACATAGACATACAGAAAAGCAAACGCAAGACTGCCATAAAAAAGGAAAATCTTCGGACTTGCTGCTGCACACAGAAGTACGATGGCTCTCGAAAGGTGTTTGTCTGAATCGCTTTTCAATCTTTTTGACTGAGTACGGGGCTTCCTAGAAAACAGAGACGATGAACTGAGCGGAAACTTGATTGCGTCCAAAAATGACATCACTTATTAGACAGACCTTTTTTAAAATATTTAATGACTAGTAATATACAATTGCAAGGTGACGAGTTGAATTTATTAAAAACAAAATACGTCACAGCTGCTTTTGTGGTAAAACTTTTATTCAAACGAAATTTAAGAAGAGGTGTATACAGCCACATTCTGACATTATCATATCAGTAAAACAGGAACATTTACTTACTGCCAACACCTGGACGCTCTTCATGATTTTACAAAACGATTCCAAGATATTTTAAATATGAATATACCAAGATGGGTATAAGACTCTTTCCCAAATGCAGATACAGCATAATCTTCAAATTTAGAAGAACTCGTAGAACACACAACTAATAAAGAATTTAAAGTAAAATTCTGCAATGGATATCAAGAGATCTGGCTTCAAAAATCAATATCAGCTCTTTACCCTGGATTGTGAGGAATAGAACAGAAATTTATAATTGCGTTTCCTTCATCATATTTAGCTGAGCGTGGGTTTAGTGCAGTAGCTAATTTACTGTCTAAGAAAAGGAATAGACTGAAGATAACTCAGCGCGGTGATTTGCGACTGATGTTAACAAAATTGAAAGCTGACATTAACAAATTGTTAAAACTCCGCCAGCCTCAACCATCTCATCTATATTTGTTTCTTATTGAATTTTGTTTATATTTTATAATTTTGGTTAATCGTTTTGTCTTTGCCTTTGTGTATTTGTATTGAGAGAAATGACGTATAAATAGGAAATAAACAATAACGGTAGATGATTTTGATATGATTAGTTTTTGGCGCCACTCAAGTAACGCACATCTTTGCCGGCGCGTCGACACATGGTCGACACTACCCCGCTCCGCTCGCCGATATAGAAACCTCCCCCTCGCACACATGTGAGTTCGCGTCTCGAGACGTTTCTTTCGCGCCTGTTCTGTGTGGGTGGACGACGCTCAGGCGCTAAACAAATCAATCAGTGTTCATTTGTATAGTTTTGAGTGCGCAAGTCGTTTAATAAAATTTTCGATAGTTTTTACCTACTTTTCAAAATGGGACGCCATAAGAAAGATTTGACTGGTCGAGTAAAAGAATTTGCAGATGGCCTGTATCTGTCAAATACAAATATTGTGATGTGCAAGTATTGTAATACTCGTTTGGAAGGTGACGAAAAAGACACTGCAAAAACACGTAAAGTCGGTTACCCACATAAACAAGAAAACTTCTACGCCAGGTACCTCAGGGACTAAACGCCAAACGACAATTTTTAGCGGGTTCGAGAGACAGGAACGAGCGAAGCAAGAAAACGATGCTTTTGTGGAGGATACGGTAAATATGTGTCTTAAAGCCAACATTCCACTTCATAAACTGGATCACCCAGCTGTACGTGAATATTTTTCTAAATATATACGGGGATCGGGTGCAGTTCCATATGCTGACACTTTAAGGAGACCTTGTGCCAGTGTGGTCAATTTGAAAAAGACAATATTAAGCAACAGTTAAAAGATAAGCCCCTTGTGATCGTAGCAGACGCAACCTCAGATAAACAAGAAAGGTGTGTTTTTGCTATACTTTTTAAAACTATGGACTCTGTAATACACCAGAAATGTTTTTAGCAAGTATTAACTTCCTTGACACAGCCAAAGCATCAACGTGCTCACAGGCAATTATCGATACACTGAACGACTTTGAAATTGATTATTCCTAAGTAAAAGGCCTGGTATCGGATTCAGCACGTTACATGTCTGCCTGTTTTAATCTTTTGAAAATTCTGATCGGAACACATCCTGCATTACCAGTGCTGGGCTCATAAAGTTAACCTTGTTGGTGATGTTTATGTCGTCGAATTCAACGAGCTAAATAAGAAAAATGAAGAATTCTTACTTGAATTATTATTTGAAAGAAAACGTGCCTGATCTGCCAGCATAACTTTATTCAGCACCAGTTGTTACTAGATGGAACTCTTGGTTCACAGCGGTTTCTTATCTCAGTGAATATTTGAATCACATACTTGATTTTTTCAATGAATAGGCGAATGAAAATTCTAGTATTTTATTTCTCAAAGAAAGTTACGCTGATGAAACTTTCAAACAGAAATTAGAAATTCAAATGACCTACACCACCGAATTCTGTCCACAAATAATTAAATTGATTGATGAGTTGGACGGATCAAATTATCCATTCGCCAATATTTTATGGAACAAACTAGAGGATTTAAAATCATCATTTGAACGCCACCGCCAAGGTTATTTTCATGAAAAACATCACGTTTACTCAATGAGTACGAAGTAATTGATGCAATACTTTACGAAATGCTAACAAAAGCAAACGAAAAAAGCTTTAATAAACTTGCTCTCCATATGACATTAAACGAGACAAACGAGGCTTTCTTTCACATTAGACAATTATTTAACCCATCTGTAGCTGCAAGTTTGACTTTAAACCCGGATGTACCTTAAGAAAGTTTTTCTAAAATTCCTTTTTTCAGAACACTCGCAAAAAATGAGCAAATTGATGGATATACTAACTTTCATAGGTTAATCCTTCCATCGATATACAGAAACGAAGATCCCAATGTGAAAGACATTTTGCTCGCTGCACAATGCTGATTTCCATCCTTTGCTAAAGCAGCATTACAGAGCATCTGGAGTCCAGCCAACAGTGTAGGCGCAGAACGGTTCTTCAGTATGTACAATGTCGTCGTAACATACCGAAGAACAGCTCTTAAGGAGTCGAATGTCGAAATTGCAACTATGTTAGCATTTAATTAATGTTACTATAGTGTTTCTTTCGAAAATACACGGTTTTTCTTTATTACGATAGGTACCTACGATAGGTATAAAAATCCTATACACAATGTCATACTAAGAGACGGCATACAATCAGCAGTATCGCACATGGCAGCGGAACCTATTAAATACGAAAACGCAACGATCGACAATTACCTATACAATAATATAACAAACGTACTGGCATTAGACTACACGCCGCCCATTGGCATCGGTATGATATTAAGCCCGCTATTAAGCTCGGACGGGTCGCACGAGAACAGTATACTAAATATTATGGTAGAAACTAGCATTGAAATGGAGGCGCTGTCGCACGGTTAAAATATACTATACACTGCTATGAGAAACCCAGAACCAAATCCATTAGTAATGGGATACAGAATGAACGACCATAATTCTCAGAAATAATATTGGGACATCAACCGATAACATCTATAACAGATAACAGTTCCGAACGCCAACCGGAAACAGTCACGGAAACAATAGAAATCGCGAGCAGATCTAAAAGAGACCTCCTAGCACAAGATACATACAATCACGAGTCATTAGAACAACACGTATTAGAAACACAAAAAAACAGATAGAATGACACAAGACTTAGCAAGAGATGAAAGAGAATTAACTAATTTAAAAAACCATATAAAAAGCGACGAAAACTCAATATCACAATTAAAACAAACTACCTCAAACATACAGAGCGAACTTACAACTTATAACAGCAGACGAAAATACAAATATAATTACTTTAAAAAGAAAGGCAGAATTCGGGGGTTTAATAAAACAACTCGAAGATAAGGTCAAGCAAAAATTCAATAAACCAGGACCGAAGCCACCGCCGAGGCCGCACGGCAACAAACCAGTTCCGCGACCTCAATCGCAGCTGGCGCAGCTAACGAGGCCACCGACACCGACAAATTAATTTTGTATGAAAAGTCAAGTTATAAATAAAACGAGTACTTATATGTTTATGCTTTTATTTAATACACAACTGATTACAAATGAAAGCGAACACAATATGAATTTTAAGCTAACTTACATTAACGTTGTAGATGTGGTATTCCCACACAGCGCTTCAGTCGCGGTTCTTCGGTCGCGTGGGCGAATTAAAATTCGCCTAAATTATTCGCCCACACCGGAGTCGTGACGGTGATAGGGGAGGCGTAGTAGGCCTAGAACAAACACTAAAGGTCACCACGGAGCGACACCAGTCTCTTTATGGTTAGGTTAGGTTAACGGTTAAATCCCTGGGTGGGCCCCCCCACGACGCCTGCGGCGTCGCTAGATTTTTTAACTATTTTTGCAGTAATGGTCTAGTTTGACATTAGCGAAAAATAAAACACAAATCTGACGACGCGATAAGGCGTCAACGGGGTTTGAGCGGTTTCCTTCTGCTTATAACAGGTATAGATAAACCATTGTAAAAATGAACGCCCCTCTACAACGGTTACGCTCACATGCCAAAGAAGGTAACACTCATAAATTAGTCTTTCTCATTGGTTGCTCAGTAACCGTCGAGACATGAAAGTGGAACCACGCGTTGATTTTACCGCAGAAGTACGGTCAACATGTCAACGAAAAAGCATCTTCGCAGTCAGATATATATTTTTTTGTTTCAAATTATAAACTAAACTGTTTTTAATAATGCTTATATAGTTTTAGTTTGTAAATCAAAATAATTATTTATATGTTATTATACAGAAATTATTGCTAAAGTATAACACCGCATAAAATATGAAGCAGAAAATGGAGTTGAAAATGTAACTGATGCCAGATGGCGAACTGCTCAAGCTGTTGGTTATAGTGAACACACTATATCAGACATATTAAAAGAAAGACAACAGGCAAGTTCCACCGAAATATTAGTAAACACCCCCGCAGACATGGCACAGAAAATCTTTAAGTCGCCAAAAGAAAACGGTGTGTCTAAAATCAACGTTGGACAAAACTTGACGTCTATAATCGCTTTAATTAAGGAACGAATTTACGAAAATACGAAAATTAAAAATTCTGACATGGATTTTGTATTAATTATTAATGTTGAGTCAGATTCTGATAAAAGTGATTAGGTATATTGATGAGTGAAGAATTGGTTAATTAATATTGTATTTCATAACGTTTGTATGTATTGCGTAATGTTTTATTACGTATGTATTAAGTATAATATTAGTCATATCATACATACATACATAGATTCACGCCTGTTTCCCAGAGGGGTAGGCAGAGACTACGGATTTCCATTTGCTACGATCCTGACACACTTCTCTGGCTTCATTCACTTTCATCACATTCCTCATACAAGCCTGTCGGTTCAAGGTGCTCTTAACCTGGCCTTTGTCCAGAACGCCTCTGATCTGATCAAGAAAAGTTCGCCTAGGTCTTCCTCTTGCGACTGTTCCATTCACACTAGCCTTATAAACTTTCTTAGTCAGTCTTTCCTCATCCATTCTTTCTACATGCCCAAACCAGCTTAACATGCCCTTTTCTATTCTTGTCACTATATCCACTTTCATGCTGCATCTCTCTCTAATCACACTATTCCTTATTCTATCTTTCAGAGTCACACCACATATATTTCTCAGCACTCTCATTTCTACAGCATTTATTCTGCTCTCATGCTTCTTTTGCCATACCCAACTTTCACTTCCATACAGAAGTGTGGGCACTAATAGTCCTCTATGAACAGCCAAATGTGCCTTTTCGGAAACATTTCGACTGTTCATAAAAGCGCATAGAGCTCCATTCACTTTGTTGCCCGCAATCGTTCTCCTTTCAATATCTCCCTCATGTTTACCATTCCTTGTAAACAAAGTACCCAAATATACAAACTCTTTCACTTGCTCCAATTTTTCTCCATCAATCATAATATTACACATCGTCACGCGCTCTTCCTTTACGAATACCATTACTTTCGTCTTGCTTACATTTATTTTCATTCCTTTACTCTCAAAAGCACCATGCATATATTAGTCATATCATAAGTCAAATACACAATATGAATTTTAAGCTAACTTACATTAACGTTGTAGATGTGGTATCCCCACACAGCGCTTCAGTCGCGGTTCTTCGGTCGCGTGGGCGAATTAAAATTCGCCTAAATTATTCGCCCACACCGGAGCCGTGACGGTGATAGGGGGAGGCGCAGTAGGCCTAGAACAAACACTAAATGCTTGAAATAATTATAATTTCAACTTTTATTTTAAGGCAACAATTCACAGATTAGAAATAACACTGATTTTCAACCGGCAGATGGACATACAAAGTGACTGACAGTGGTAGGCTTAGTAATGAGGTTCTGTTTGCACCTTACAGGTACATAACCATAAAAAAATATAGATCACCTACGAATAAATATAGGCCACCTACTATATTTTATTCATATTTTTTCGCAATTAAAGTGTTGCAATAATTATTTCTTTTGACACATTAAAATAATTATGTTTTGTGAAGGGGTGTTCATTTTTAGCTTAGTTAGTTTATCCTTACATACATGTAATTATTAATATGTATTTATACTTGTGTAGAACTATAAAAAACTGTAAAATACGATTTCTCGTTTTGTAAATAAATAAAAAATTTAAATTCTTAAGTTTTATAAGTAAGTATAAAATAAATAAGTATTATGTTTAGGTAATGCTAGAGCTTATTAAAAAAAAAGAGAACAACAAAATATTTTACAAATTATATAAAACATAAACTCGCTGGGTATTTCAACAGTATTATGAATGACCCACCCACTTGAATTGAGGTGAATTCTTTTGAAGGAGTCTGAGCTGATGGATCCTTTGGGAGAGCTCCTATAAATTGTTAGAAAAAAAAATTAATCAATATGAGTATATATTACATACAATGTATTTATATTCATTGTATGACTGCTTATATATCTCCTCAGGCTTGAAATATCACTTTAACTGATGCAATTACACGGGAATGTACCCCATACTATAAAAGTTACAAATAAACTTTAATATGGAGTAATTCCTAGGCTTTGCAAACACAGCAAAGTCATCACACCAACTAAAGGTATAGTAACACATAGGACTACAGTAAAGTGTTATTGAAAAGGAGCGTTAAAAGGTTTTTACAAAGTCGACAATGCGCAATTGATGCCTCTGGTGTTGCAGGCGTCCATAGGCTACGATGACCAATTAGCATCAGGTGGCACGTATGCTTGTTTGCCAAATAATAGTACAAAAAAAAAGTATCACACACTATTCTCTAATAACACCAAATTTGGAAGCAATTGTATGCAGGCAAGTTGTCACCTTATCGTTGCCACCACTTAAGTGTTATGGATTAAAATTTCACACAGTCACTAGTGTGATCCACTATTTTATTTATTTATTGTACACATACCAGCAGTACACATGTACACCATATTTCTTATACATACACCAATAGAAGGCATGCACAGTATACACCAGTATATGTACTGACAAATATATATGCAACTAATAATTTGACTAAAATTATGACATAGATCTAGATTAAAAAGTTATTCCTTCTGTGTAAGTATATCTGTTATTTGTATACTGCAAAAGAGCATAAGGAGATGACTAATAATACTTTAAAGACATAATCTTAAGATTATAATAATAAGTATATCAAAAACAAAACAATCAAAAATTCCATATCATGAATCATCTCTATTATAAAATTAGAAACCAAATAGAGATGACATAGAAAATAGTATATATTACCTCACAGCAGTATCTATGCTTCCCTCTGCATCTTCATCTACAGTTATCAGAGCAGCTCCAAGCTGAACCATTGCAATCAAATGCAACAGGTCCGAGAAACACCAAGTCTGGAAGTATATATTCATTAAATTCAATTAGAATATCCATTATAACACACACACAATTGTTGTAATATTGAAATATATATACTAGATATACCCGCGATTTCGTTTGTGTGTAAGTTAGATACAAACTATGAGCCATACCATCACAAAATTATATTTTCAAGTTTGCCATATTCGCCATTTTGAATTTTTGTAGCTAGTCAATTGGCGGAAACCAGTCAATGAAAAAAGCATTGTGTATAAAGTACATATTGTTGATAAGATGCCCAAGATAAATACTTACACCTTTGTTCGCCATAAATCCGTGTGTTATCCAAAGAGCTGGTACGTTTATCCATAATGGCTTTTAGAAGTATGTTACAGTTGAGTAAGGTTATTAGGTTTTTCTGAGAAAATAGCGATAATAATTCAACGCATGATTGTATGCGGATCAGCTCATACAAATCAGTTACAGAGAAAGGAAAATATTCAGAAAAATAAAGTGCAAATAATTAATACATCTGTTCAACAAACAAGTTACAACTCGCAAGCCACAGACAAAATAGTTAATAGACATACGCAAATCGAATCTCTCTGTAGTTTATGGCATTAATAGTGATGCGCATAATTGCGTTCGAATTGTGTTTTAATCACAGACATTACATATAAGAAGTAAACCAAATCCAAACATTAATTTACAAATAAATATGTATATCTGTTAGAAGAGAGTTGTTTTTATTAAGTTAAGTTCTTTGTTCGTAGTGGTTTATTCAAACAGCTTCAACTATATAATTATAATAATAATAACCGCAGGGCAGCTTGTGGCGAGCTGAATGTGAGTGGCGACACTGTGGTCCTGAATGCGTCAGAGAGTCAGTTAGGACCTCTTCCCCGGCTTGCCATTACTGGTTGGCTGGGGTGGTACTTCAAGATTGCCCGTAGGACTCTCAACTCTGGTTTGCCTTGGTCGGCCGGTCAGAGGTGATTTAAAGTAGAAAGGTACATATTTCCAGTTTCTCAATGTTCGATGTGCTGGCGTTATAGCCACGATAAGAATTTCTGCCCTTATAAGAAGATTGTTTGCTCCAAATGTGGTGATGGGCACGATAACTGTGAAATAAAAACATATAAGTGCCCGAATTGTAAAAGACCACACATAGCATTAAACAAAACATGACCATATTTCAAGAAAGCAAAGGAAATAAGACTTATTATGAGTGAACAAAGCGTGAAGATAGAAAGGCCTTAGAGATTTATGTAAAGGAAAAAGGGATTACTAAAAATTTAAAAGATAATGCTATTCGATCCATTGACATTACACCCTCCTTTTTGATGACAACTGGCAGCAGTTATAGTGATGTCCTTAAGAAACCGTTGGATGTACAAGAAGAGTTGATAAGCGATTCGGATAATACAATTGAAGACGACTTGAACAAAGAGGAGTGATCTAACAGCACTCAGAAAGTGAAATATAAAAAGAAGAAAAAATCATTGAGACCAATTCACAACAATCAGATATTGAAAATATGTACGTAAACCGTTTATGTGACAGAGTAAAGGAGGCAAAGGATAATAAAAATAAAGATAAATTTAATTTTCTTCGTTTTATGTGTAGAATGAAAATAATTATTTTGTCTGATGCCAGTTTAGAAGAAAAGATGTCAGCTATTTGTAATGAAGTTTTTGAAGAGATTATGTTATTTGTTGTGAGAATTTTGTCTGGAGAGAACTTATATAAAAATTTTGTTAACCTATTTAATGGATAAATCTAAGAAGGATACAGATGTTAACTTATAACAGTGGAATTCTCAAAGTTTAAAGCCGAAATTAATTGAAGAAGAATTATTATTGAATAGGGAAAATATTCAAATAGCAACAATATGTAAAACTTGACTAGATTCAGAGTCAATTAAATAAAATAGTTACAATATATATAGAAGAGATAGAGATGAGTCTTACGGAGGTGTGACTGTGATTGTTCATAAGTCTATACGTTCTCAGGTATGTCCAATTAATTTGTATAATTCTGGCATAGAGGCTATTCACATAAAGGTACTCAACTGTAGCGTCTTAGAGGATATTATCTGTATTTACTGTCCATCGTCGGTTTGCACTAGAACATCTGATTGGGGAAATGTGTTTTTGCAAGTATCTAGGAAATGCGTTATTCTAGGGGATTTTAATGGTCATCACGCTAACTGGTCGTGTAAAACAAACTCAAGAGGGACCCAGATATTAGATACGTCATTAGACAATGGTTTTATAGGTACTACGCGAATTAAATTAGTAGATGATGTTCTCCAGAGCACATCGTCAGATATAACGTTAACATCTTCTGATTTGGCTATAATGACTAAGTGGCAAGTATTAAATGAGAGTCTGGGTAGCGACCATCTTGACATTAAAATAGTAATAAATTTTGAAAGCTCTTTATCTTTAACTAAGAGGCGAAATTTTAAACAGGCTAGTTGAAAACAATTTATAGAAGACATTAGTTCATTACTATCAGAAGTGAATAGTAATTGCTTTTTAAATACCGATATTCAAACTATGTATGATCACTTTGAGAACAATATTAATATAACAGCTAATAAAAACATTCCATTTATCAAATCCTGTACTAGTCCCATAATAAATTTAAAATGAAGATCAATGATTAAGTCCCACACTATCGGCAGCAGTCGTAGAACGTAGACTTGCATTGAGAAACTTTAGATGGAATCCAACCCCTGATAACCTAATTATTTACGAAAATAAAGTTGCGGCAGCGCGTCTTTTAATACAGAAAGCTAAATCACGTAAGTGGCAAGACTTTTGTAACAGTGTCAGCGAATGTACTTCGATATCTGAAATGTGGCAAAGGATGGCCTGGATTAAAGGTTATCGTCAGTCAAAGTTTACCCCAACCGAGCAAAAACAAAAAGAATTGCTATGCTCGCTTATTCCAGATACTGTATTGAATGCATCGCCTTATTTAATATCTACTAACGAATCACTGGAATCGTCATTTACGTTACAAGAGTTATTTAAAGAAGCAGGATACTGCCCTGGTGGTGATGGAATTACTAATTCCATGATATCCAACCTCCCTGACGTTGGTTTTGAATTTTTAGTTAAAATATATAATGCTATTTTGCAGTATGAATACGGCCCCATCAATGGCAAAATATTTTAATTGTCCCAATACCAAAAGCTGCAAGTGATGTTAACATAGAACCAAAACTAAGACCTATATCTTTAATATCATGTTTGTGTAACATTTTTCATAACATGCTAAATAAAAGGATTGACTGGTACAGGGAAGCAATTGGTATTGAGACCACAAACTACGGGCTTTAGGAAAGCTCTTTCTTGTTTAGACAGTCTATCTAGGCTTGTTACTTATGTACAGTTGGGTTCATCCAAAAAAGTACCTACCGTCGCGTGTTTTTTAGATATACAGGATGCACACAACAATATCCAGATTGATATGGTGGTCGCCATTCTTGACGATTTAAAGGTTGGCAAAAGCATCTGCAAATATCTGTGGTCCTTCATTAGCAATAGATGTTTAGTGATTAGAAGTCCTTCTAAAGAGCAAAGTGACTATATAAGGTGTACTATTAAGGGCCTGGCCCAAAGCGACCTCCTGTCACCGTTGCTTTTTAATATTATAACTTCTAGTATAGCTGATAGAATCAAAGAAGTGCTGATCACTCAATACGCTGATGATTTTGTATTTTATATAGGTAACAAAGACCTAAATTATTGTGACTTTAATTTACAAAATACTATTTAGACTATTTAGTTTAGACTAAATAGTCTAAACGAACTTGGCTTAGAGTTGTCAACAAATAAGTCAAAAATATGTATATTTAGTAGGCGTCGTATTAGGAGACAGGTAAATTTGAAAATAAATAATAATACCGTAGGCTCTGTAGATAACATCAAATGTATGTATGTATGTATGTATCTTATGTGGGGGCCAGTCAGTGCAGACCGGCGACACTTCGACCCAGTGGGATCTTTTGTGTCGACACTCTCCCAATAACGACTGCCATAGATGTTCATGGCAGCCGGGACCGACGGCTTAACGTGCTCTCCGAGGCACGGAGCAGGCGATAATTTTCAATCAATACGCACATAATTAATAAAAATACTTGGGTATTTAATGTTATCTACAGAGTCTTCTAGATCGATTACTTTTGTGGGGAAAACATATAAACGAACTGGCACAAAACACTGTTAAATTTCTTAATATATTGAAGGTACTACTTGGGGTGTCCACACTAAACATTTGCGCTCACTTTATCTAGCATTAAGAAGTAGGTTCGATTATGGTTCTTTCCTTTATGATAATTGTGCTAGGTCTCATTCAATGAAGAAAGACAAAATTCAAAATCAATCCTTAAAAATTATAGGTGGTTTCATTAAAACTATCCCTATTTACGCGATGGAGAGCGAATGATGTATTCGACCACTATTTGTACGTAGTCTATTTCTAGGATATAAGTATTGCATTAATCTATGTCATGGACAAATTGTGACATTATTCGTATGTTGAATGAATTAAGTTTACAGCCACATTATAGATATTGGCAAAACAAAAAGAAGCCTCTACTTTTAATAGCATATAATATAACAAAATCGTATGAAATTCAATCTAACTATCCATTACAAATGTTCACTTTAAATACCTGGGTATCTAAAATTAAGTTAGACAATATTATTCAAATAAATTTAGAATATTTACGGAAACCAAAAAACTTTAATAAATTCACAAACCAACCACTACCTGAGATTTGACAAACCACAGATTCTCGCTAAAGAACACCGATTCCTACCAAGGATGCTTCGCGAGGCTATTGAAATCAAAAAACATCCTAATTTTAATAGAGAAGATGGTTGGAATGTACCACCAGCTTGGGATCCAGTAATAAAAATAGTCAAACCCAAGAAGAAGCAAACCACAGCTAGACTTCATGATACTTTGAGCTCATTCTGCGTAAATAGAAACACCAATGATTAAATTATGTTCGGGTACTTTGAAATAACTACACTGGAACATTGAGACAACTGCCATCTTAGTCTCCCCGTGACCATGGCTGCTGAAAAGCAACCGAAACGTCGGGGAAAGTGTAAAAATAAATTAAATCTAAATAGTTTAATAATAATTTAATTAGCTTAAAAATTAGTAAAGTTTAATAGTAGTAGAAGTGTAACAATTTTCAAAATTTTGTAATTATGTGTCAAATAAACAACGCGATAAAATCCGTATATAGCAGTTTAATTTCAATGAATAATATTCGCGTAAATAGAAGACAATATTATGTAAATTCACAAATTTAAAATATGAGGTATCGAAATGTTTAAATGTAAAATATAATGGTTGGCTAAAATTTTATACCGATGTTTCTAAAAATGCTGTTGGACAAGGAGCGGCATATTTTTATGCTAATGAGCGACGGAAAGCTTTATATAAAACCCAATCAAAGGTATCAATTATGACAATGGAACTCATTGCTAACTCAGAGGCACTAAAATGCATTAATAATATAAATGGTAACTACTTTTATATTATTGCACACACTGGTTATATTTACAGACAGTAAATCTTCCTTGTATCATTTGGCTTGATGAGCCTCTGGCCACAGAGGTGTTTCGGTAGCCTATGACGTGCTTGGTCAGATCTTACACATAAGTTCACATAAAACGCTGAGATTGCAATGGATTCCATCACACATAGGTCTGCAGTTGTGTTTCGTTTAAGCTGTATTTAATTTATTTATTTATTTAATTTTGTAGGCGAAAATATTAATTATTTTAATTTTTTACACGGAGTCATTGTAAACACATTCATTGTTGTGGTAAATGTATATTTTATATTTGTATTAAACAAAAAGTGTTGATTTTATTCACTTAACTGTGACCGCCTGTTTTGGCAACTTTTCGCTCGGCGCAGTCTTAAGACGTGAAAGCGTAACAAACAAACTAACATTCGTATTTATAATATTAGCGGTTTAAGTAGTCGCCTTACCGCTGCCGTCGCGCCGAGTGTAGTGAGTTCGATCCCCACACGGGACAAAAAATTGTGTAATCCATAAATAGTTGTTCCGAGGCTGGGTGTTCTTTGTGTCCGTTGTTTGAATGTTTGTTAAGTCCCCCACGACACAGGAATTAATCCTAAAGCGGGATTTTTCTTTAAAAAATATTATATATTATCATCAAAGTTCACCATGATATACATATATAATTATGTAAGCATTGTACTCAGTACAAGAATGGACGAGAAAAACTGACCAAGAACGTTTATAAGGCTAGTGTGAATGGAACTGTCGTAAGAGGCAGACCTGGGCGAACGTTTCTTGATCAGATCGAAGACGTTCTGGAAAAGAAAAAAGGCCAGGTAAGAGCACCTTAAACCGGCAAGCACGCATGAGGAATGTGACGAAAGTGAATGAAGCCAGAGAAGTGTGTCAGGATCGTAGAAAATGAAATCCGCAGTCTCTGCTTACCCTTTGGGAAACAGGCGTGAATCTATTTGTTATACATATAATAATATAATAATAATAATAATAATAATATTCTACCACATACACACAACACCATCTAGCCCAAATTAAGCAGAGCTTGTACTATGGGTACTAGACAATGGATAAACATACAAACATACTTTTTTTTTGTAAATACATACTTATTATACATAGAAACACCTATGGAAACAAAACAGAGCTTTATCAATCAGGCTTAATGCTCTCTTAAGATAAATTGACTTGATCACAGTTTAAGTACGTAAACGCATGAAATATCGCCCCGTATCTGTATAATCCTCAATCTACGCTATAATCTGTGATAATATCGGTTGCCATGGTAACCGCAGATACAGTTTGTTATGTCAATACCTTTTTGTGATATTTAAACATGTCTTTCTAGTACAAACTGCTACAATAGTGTTGTTTTTTTAATTATTTGTAGTGAAAATGAGTGGGGAGACTGTATATGAGGCGCCTAGACGGCTTAATGTGACGAAAATGCGGGTGCACGACTATTTATATGGTAGGTATATAAAAAGACTATGTCCAGCAGTGGACTATTATAGCCTGATGATGATGATGATGATGATATAAAAAGACTAGCTAACCCGGCAAACGTTGTTCTGTCATATAAATTAATTCCATAGGGACACCCTAATCACCTAGCGGTATGAAATATACATACTTTACGACCTACTCTCATACTTGCCGATGTCGATGGCGTAGTGGTTAGTGTAACCGACTGCCACGCCTGAGGTCGTGGGTTCGATTCCCGCACAAGTCATACATTTGTGTGCATGAACATGGATGTTTGTCTTGGTCTGGGTGTTTCTATGTATAATATGTATATATTTACAAAAAAAAAAGTATATATGTATGTTTATCCATTGTCTAGTACCCATAGTACAAGCTCTGCTTAGTTTGGGCTAGATGGTGTTGTGTGTATGTGATAGAATATTATTATAATATTATTATTATTATTTCATAGAAATCGGTCGTACTATTTCGGAGGAGTGCGACCACAAACAACGTGACATGAGGTTTTTATATAGATAACTAGCTGTTGCCCGCGACTTCGTCCGCGTGGACTTTAATTTATTACCCAATACCTACTTTTAACTACAACTAAAGAAATTAATAAGTCTAACTACACCTATATAAGTTGTAGTTAGCTATATATTCAAAAAATACATATGGTATCCCAGACTTTTTTGTAGATATTGATACGTTCTATAATACCGTAGAACATTTTTTTGTTCTATCATCAATAGTTTCCGCAGCGCACGCGATGACAGATTTTTATGACTAATTTTTTCTCACCTTGGGTTATATTATTGCATTTTTATTAAGGACCCCTATTTTTATTGATAATTTAATATAGCCTATGTCACTCAGTGAAGATGCAGCTTTCTAACGGTGAAAGAAATTTTAAAAACGGTCCAGTAGTTTATGTTTGTAAACATTACAAACATGCATACAAAAACACAAATGTTTCCTCTTTATAATATTAGTTTAGAAGTTTAGATTTAGATTAATATTAGCCCTGTATATAAAGTGTCCTACTGCCGGACCCGGGCCTCTTCTCAGTGTGAAATGGGTTAGGCCATTTACCATGCTGGCCCAGTGCGGGTTGGCAGACTACACATATCTTCGAGAACATAATGAAGAAATTTCAGACAACATGTACATACGTTTCCGAACGATATTTTAGTTTACCGAAGCGAGTGTTTATTAACTATTTAATAAGCACTCGTAGCATTATTTAAGCAGCGATAGCTCAGTGGGGAGACCAACAGATGCAATGCAGAGGGTCTCTGGTTCGAACCCACGTCGCGCACCTCTGACTTTCGGAAGTTATATGACTTTTCGAAATTATGTGCGTATTGATTGACAATTATCGCCTGCTCCGTGCCTCGGAGAGCACGTTAAGCCGTCGGTCCCGGCTGCCATGAACACCTACGGCAGTCGTTATTGGGAAAGTCAGTACCCTCTAATATCCTGATACTAGTCTAGCCTTAGGGTATCGTTAGCCTTCGGGTTGCGGAGGTCAGGTGGCAGCCGCTCCGTGTAGAAACTGATATCCAGTAAAATCCGGTTAGACCAGAAAAGCCGACCCCAAGTGACTTGGGAATAATAAAGGCTAAGAGAGAAGATTAATTATATAAATTAATCAATTATGTATTTGTTTATTAGAATTAGGAAATAACCGTTACAATAGATTACAATTTATAAAAAATAATACTTTGACCGCAGATCCGGCATTTATCGTATCGGGAGCGCGAGACTACGCCCGTACAGCTTTGAAAGCAGCAATGGCATCCGCGCAAGTTGTAAGTATATTTTGTCTCTCTCTATCCCTCGGGAACACTACTTTTTCTGGATGAAGGGTACCCTATGTCCTTTTCTGTACCCTGACAACGTGTATGCGAAATTTCATGATGATCGATCGAGTAGTTAAGACTGCGCCGAGCGTAAGACGCGGTTGGACTGAATGACACAGCTAAATATTCAAATTGCCGCGGCCGCCATAGTAAAATTGTATGGAGGATTTGAAGTAGTTTTTTGATAAATATGTATATTTATTGTCAACCAATAACTTAAATATTTGGGACGGACAAATTGTAATATAACTATTTATGTTTCGTTTAAGCTGTAAAATAGGATGGATTTGTACTGTTATAATCTAAAAATCACGTAACACGAGCTTACGTTTCTGCATTTTTCGTCCAAATTTACGTAATTTTGTAGACAAATATATTAATTATTTTAAGTTTTTTACACGGAGTAATTGTAAACACATTAACTGTTATGGTAAATGTATATTTTATATTTGTATTAAACAACTAGTGTTGATTTTATCGACTTAACTATGACCTCCTGTTTTGGCACATTCACATACACCGAATTCAATTATCGATTAAATATTCGAATATACAAGTGATAATTGGAATGTTTTCATTTATAATAATATCAGTCCTGTATTAAACTGTCCCACTGCTGGGCACGGGCCTCTTCTCTTCATTTATTGACATATTATTCGAATGCATTTCGTTGATGTTAATTATTGATCAATATATGATTATGTACTATAAAAAATTCTCAGGCAATACGGATAATAACTGTATTAAATATACTGCGATAGACTATTATTACATGAAACTTAACGCATTGCTGACGAAATGTGGGTGCAATACGCCTGTGCGTACTCTTTTGGAATTAACACTCTTGATAAAAGAGAGATTTAAGTCGAAAGTTGGAATTTGAACTCTAATATTGTGTAAGTTAGAGTTTAAATTGCCTAATTGCCAAATTTGGAGTTAAGTCCCTCTTTTAAAGAACGATATGCGTAGGTAATGCTATTTTGTACGATTAACTATATCTTTATTTGATTTCAGGTTCTACAGCCTCATTACGAAAATATGTTTTCGGAAAGTCAAAAACGTCCAAGAATCCAAGTCGGTAAGACATTTATACTAATAATAATAATAATATTTATTAACAGAAAAAAATAAAATCATCCTTACACTACATCATACAAATTACATCAACAGTATTAAAGCATAACTGCTTCAAATAATTTAAGCTTAAATTAAAATTAATTCTTAACTGTGTTAATTTATAGTGTATACAAAATAAATTAAGTTCAAAAGGTTATGTTTAAGCCTGCCTGAACTAGGATAAACCTGTGTTTCAGGACATCACTTGACAATTTTATTTTATACTAGCGCATTATTAATACAAATATTTACAGTCAAGTACATCTACGATTAAATGTGTTTACGAAGTAATATACAACTTTAAATTTACTTTTCATAACTCATAATATTATTTTAAGACTTCTAGCAGTTTTTCTGTGTCCGTATAATTTAATTTTCCTAGATATTCCATTAACCGGTCGTATACCGCCGGCTCGCATACCAGCCGGCAGATTTGTACCCGTCGTAGGCCGGTGGCTCGCATGCGAGCCACTAAATTGGCGCCAAAACGCCGCGCGCCGCCTTCGCTTTAGCTTAAGCTAACGTAAAACCAATTTGGTGGCTCGCATGCGAGCCACCGGCCTACGACGGGTACAAATCTGCCGGCTGGTATGCGAGCCGGCGGTATACGACCGGTTAAGATGGAACTACATTTTTTATAACTAACATTATATATATTTAATATTTTATTTAACTTATATATATACTTATATACTGAAACCAGCTTTATCCCGCGGCTCAATGCTTAATGTTCATTTTATCAGTCGGGAACCGTATTTTTTACTAAATATTTAATAGTAGTAGTAGCGTAACAAATTTCAAAATTTTGTAATAAAGTGTCAAATAAACAACGCGATAAAATCCGTATACAGCAGTTTAATTTTAATGAATAATATTCGCGTAAATAGAAGACAATATTACACTAATTTTTTCTGCGAATTTACATTTACTGCCACGTTCAGCAAAGCAAGGGTGTAGGGCTCATGAGAAGAACGGGCAAGAAACTCATGCTCACTCAAGTTTAGTTTAGTTTACAAATCATAAGAGCTGTAAGGTGCTGCGCAACCATTTCTCCATGAACTACTACTGAACATACTCAAGCATTTAATAAAATTTAATGGTAGCCTCTAAAGCAGCAGTATGGTAAATAGGAGCATCCACTTACATGTACATTAATAATCAAGGCAAGGCATGATTGTAGTCCGTAGTTTAATCTAACTGTTTAAATAAAAATGTTGTAAGTAAATCATCGAATTCCACGATACCAAGGTCGACCAGTCACCACAAGTAGCACCCGTTCACGAGTAAGACGCATGGGCCAGCCATCGCCCCCTTCGCCATATTGAAGGGAAGGGATCGACCCGTACCATGACGACACCACAAGCAATGACATTTGAGTGAGCATGACGGTCCTTGGCATGCGAACTCAGAATAAGACTCAAAAAGAAAACTTTACGGAACTGTCCATGATCACGAGTTGCCTTCATTGCACATTATTCTTGATTAAAATACGACTGAGTGTAACAACAATGCAAATTCTAGCTTAAACAAGGTATAACATTACAAAATAATATAAAATATATATTTAAAAAAGAAAATAAGTGTTAGTATTTGTCATTTAACGTCCTGTGATCTGATGCAAATATTAGTGTAGGTACATTTTACAACTTTGTAGGTACATTTTTTGGTATTATATTTTATTAGTAATGGTTAACATACATACATACATACATACATAGATTCACGCCTGTTTCCCAGAGGGGTAGGCAGAGACTACGGATTTCCATTTGCTACGATCCTGACACACTTCTCTAGCTTCATTCACTTTCATCACATTCCTCATACGCGCCCGTCGGTTCAAGGTGCTCTTAACCTGGCCTTTGTCCAGAACGCCTCCGATCTGATCAAGAAACGTTCGCCTAGGTCGTCCTCTTGCGACTGTTCCATTCACACTAGCCTTATAAACTTTCTTAGTCAGTCTTTCCTCGTCCATTCTTTCTACATGCCCAAACCAGCTTAACATACCCTTTTCTATTCTTGTCCCGTGCCTCGGAAAGCACGTAAAGCCGTTGGTCCTGCGCCTGATCTCTCTCCGGTCGTGTCGGATTGCCGTCCCATCGGGTCATGAGAGTTAGGGAACAGAGAGTGCACTTATGTTTGCGCACACACTTGTGCACTATAATATCTCCTGCGCAGATGGCCAGTCTCTGTTAAGACTGGCCGCCGTGGCCGAAATTCGGTCTGGAGGACATTATTATTATTATTATTATTCTTGTCACTATATCAACTTTCATGCCGCATCTCTCTCTAATCACACTATTCCTTATTCTATCTTTCAGAGTCACACCACATATATTTCTCAGCGCTCTCATTTCTACAGCATTTATTCTGCTCTCATGCTTCTTTTGCCATACCCAACTTTCACTTCCATACATAAGTGTGGGCACTAATAGTCCTCTACTAGTGCCCACATGTATAGTAATGGTTAAATAATATTATATAATATATATAATAATATAATAATATTATATCTGTCATACAGGTTTCCCACCTAGTACGGATACCAGTCTCTCACACAGATCTCACCTTTTAAATGTTATTTAAATGTTATGAATACCAACCAACGTAGTTACACTTACTCGATTATGTAAAACCTAGTTTAAGACCTGATTTTGTAATCATTCTGTGTGAGAGAGAAATAAATAAATTATTATTATTAAAAAATTATTATTATTATTAATAAAATATTATAGAACACCCGCCATATTGACGTTAATACGGCGGGTGTACCTGAATTTAGATGTGGTGTCCTTCAACAGGTACAATTATTTTTAACCGAGGTACTAAATAGTACAATTTAAGTAAATGTTTTTTGTTAATATTTTTACTCGATTGATTAAGGTACACCCGCCATCTTGACTCTCACCTCCCCATGAGGTAATACAGTATTGAATAATGGATTGGCACAGTGCCTTGTAGATCTGTATAATAAGATTATTGTCTGCGATATAACGCAGTTTTTTAAAATGTGTCTGCTCGACAAAGCAGTTACGTGTTGTTTAATACATATTAATCAACACGTAGCCGAAAGGTGTGTGTTATATGATTTAACAAGGTGACGAAGAGGCGGATTGAATGACAGAACCATTTTCTTTCTTGCAGTGTACCATACGAACTGTCGACTCCCTGAACACCTGGATTCCTCATATGACGCTTATTTGAAGAAGGTTGAGGCAATAAGAAACATACCGACACCGGAATTCAGTGGCAAAGACCAGTTCAAATACGTTGCTTTGTAAGTGCTTTTTAACGTATTAACAGCCGGCGGGCATGAGCCAGGTTCGTAGCTGGTAATGGTTAGAGTTGTAGATCAGCCGGATTCAACTGAGAATATATTTTCGATTTCTAAGCCATCTTATATCCCATTTACTGTTCTTACAAGTATAGCTATGTGGGGGCTAGTCAGTGCAGACCGGCGACACTTCGACCCATTGGGATCTTTTGTGTCGACACTCTCCCAATAACGACTGCCATAGATGTTCATGGCAGCCGAGACCGACGGCTTAACGTGCTCTCCGAGGCACGGAGCAGACGATAATTGTCAATCAATACGCACATAATTTCGAAAGGTCATATTACTTCCGAAAGTCAGCGGTGCGCGACGTGGGTTCGAACTCAAGACCCTCTGCATTGCAGTCTGTTGGTCTCCCGACTGAGCTAAAAATTACAAATAAACAAACAAACATCAAATATTTCCTCTTTACAATACTAGTATAGATAACAGAGGAATTATAAGATATTTTAAATCCACTTCAAGACTATATTTACAAACTCAAACTGAAAAATGTAATTAAATTATATACGGATTTTATCGCGTTATTTATTTTACACTTTATTACACATACTTCAAGCCGCCAACGAAGATAAGTAAATTTTTACCATCCGTCAAGTGCCAACTACCTTTACAAGATGCAGGGGTCTATAAAATAGATTGTGACTGCGGACTCTCATACATTGGTCAAACCAAGAGAAGCATAGGCACCCGCATGAAAGAACACATAGCTTTTGTTAAACACCAACGCTCGTTGAAGTCTGCTGTGTGTGAACATGTGCAACAGGGGACCAACCACTACCTGAGATTTGACAAACCACAGATTCTCGCTAAAGAACACAGATTCCTACCAAGGATGCTTCGCGAGGCTATTGAAATCAAAAAACATCCTAATTTCAATAAAGAAGATGGTTGGAATGTACCACCAGCTTGGGATCCAGTAATACAAATAGTCAAACCCAAGAAGAAGCAAACCACAGCTAGACTTCATGATACTTTGTGCTCATTCTGCGTAAATAGAAACACCAATGATTAAATTATGTTCGGGTACTTTGAAATAACTACACTGGAACATTGAGACAACTACCATCTTAGTCTCCCCGTGACCATGGCTGCTGAAAAGCAACCGAAACGTCGGGGAAAGTGTAAACTTAAATATAAATAGTTTTAATAGTTTTAATAATTTAATTAGCTTAAAATTAGTAAAGTTTAATAGTATCTAGTAGTAGTGTAACAGTTTTAAAATTTTGTAATATAGTGTAAAATAAATAACGCGATAAAATCCGTATATAGTAGTTTAATTCCAATGAATAACATTCGCGTAAACAGAAGACAATATTATAAAAAATGTAAAATATAAAATCAAAAAATTAAAATTTCAAAAACCAAATCGTCGTCAATGCATATATTTTATTGTTTATTTGTTATTTGACTCTATTATACCGTCCGTAATTCTTCATGTCTTCTTTTTCAGTCCAAAGAAAGTTTTGGCATTGAACATAATATGTCCGGATTTCCATCCGCCAACTCCTACGTTGTTATCTGGACCTACAAGACCAAGGAACAAAGGAACTCAAAGTATATTCAGGTAATCTTTCTATTTGGTATCTTTCGGCCTCGATGGCGTAGCGGTTAGTGTAACCGACTGGCACGCCTAAGGTCGCGGGTTCGATTCCCGCACAAGTCAAACATTTGTGTGCATGAACATGGATGTTTGTCTAGGTCTGGGTGTTTCTATGTATAATATACAGGCTCTGTCGTTAATAATGAATAACCCGTTAGCTGGAGGTTAACCAGTTATCAGGCAGTAAGAAAATAATATTTTTAAAAGGCGAACAACACATTGTGACATAAGATAATTATGTGAAGTCTGCCAACCCACACTGGGCTAGCGTGGTGGACTATGGCCTGACCCTTCTCACACTGAGAAGACGCCCGCGGCAGCAGTGAGACTGTTTAATATAGGTGATGATACTAGATGTGCCCGCAATTTCACCCGCGTTTATGATTACTGCGCCGCCCCCGTGGGTCGTAGCGTAATGTTATGTAGCCTATAACCTTCCTCGATAAATAGGCTATCCAACACTAAAACAATTTTTGAATTCATACCAGTAGTTCCTGAGATTAGCGCGTTCAACCAAACAACCAAACAAACAAACAAACTCTTTAGCTTTATAAAATTAGTATAGATAACATATTATTATGTTTCAGAGAGTCCTCGGCACAGACCATACCGTGGCAGCCTGATGGCAAGGCTGCTAATTCCTGCGAGAGTACTCCCGAAGTGTTATACCTAAACCAATTAGAATGGGGTATGTAAATTAAATGATTTTTTAATGTTATAAACATGCTACGTCTAAGATTTAGAGTTCGAAAATACTTATAAAATACAACAGCTTTGTCCGTCCGTCCGTCCGTCTGTCTGTTATACAACTTTCAACTCAAGAGCCGTAAGAGCCAGAGACTCGCGGTCAACGCCATTCGACTCAACATAGTCGATATACCCCGAAATTACTATGACCTCTGACCTCAGACCTCGCCGTCACGTGGAATCACGTGACCTTTGCATATTACTTGCACCATTTTTTCGAACTCTAAGATTTACGGCAATTCATTGCCAATTCTCAATTGTTTAAGATATAGAAGAGTAGGGTCGTCTGTCAATAATATTTCCATAGATAATAGGCTTTAATCAATTAGTCAACAAACCTTGACTGCACGGATGGGCTAGTGGTTTAAATGGTCGCCTCACTGCGCCAAGTGTTGTCAGTTCGAATCCCACTTCTCCCTAGCCTTTATTATTCCCAAGTCACTTGGGGTCGGCTTTTCTAGTCTAACCGGATTTGACTGGATATCAGTTTTTACACGGCGCGGCTGCCACCTGACCTCCGCCACCCGAAGGCTAACGATACCCTAAGGCTAGACCAGTGTCAGGATATTAGAGGGTACTGACTTTCCCAATAACGACTGCCATAGGTGTTCATGGCAGCCGGGACCGACGGCTTAACGTGCTCTCCGAGGCACGGAGCAGGCGATAATTGTCAATCAATACGCACATAATTTCGAAAAGTCATATAACTTCCGAAAGTCAGAGGTGCGCGACGTGGGTTCGAACCCGAGACCCTCTGCATTGCAGTCTGTTGGTCTCCCCACTGAGCTATCGCTGCTAATCTATTGTAAAGAAAAAAACACAAGAATATATTTCTTTTCTTAAATGAACCATTTTTTAATATATATCCCGGCGATAGGTTGATTCCAGGCAGGATCATAAAGTCGGAATACTTTACTTAAGCGTGGCCGAGGGTCGAGAGCGAGGACCGTTTTGTTTTATTTATTTTACTTGTGCGCCTTTACAACTTCACGCTGACTGACTTGACTGTGGGTAGGCGCAGAAGGCTTCCAACCCGTGAGCGAGGTCTACCGCGCGCCCATCCTTTGTAACTTGGACGTGAACTCGACGGCGCAGGGTGGGGCTAAGTGGGGAGCGGGACGACAAACGCCGATCGCGTGTCACGTACTTGTTCAATAGAATTTTACTTGGATCAGGTAAAGATGCTGTTGTGCTGTAGCTATGACATTTAGGTCTCTCTGATTCCAGGACCTGGACAGCCCTACAGGACCGGTGACCTCCCAGCCGACTTTCACACTACAGAGATCATTAATAAGTTAGTCATTTTCTTTTTAAAGATTTGAAAGATTAGAAAGAAATCTTTATTGCTGGTGGGTACAATGTGTATAAGAAAAAATAATAGTAGTAATAAAAAAGTATAAATGCATGTCGGCCTCGGTGGCATAGTGGTTAGTGTAACCGACTGCCACGCCTGAGGTCGCGGTTTCGATTCTCGCACAAGTCAAACATTATTATGCATGAACATGGATTATTTACAAAAAATTACATATACAAAAAAAAAGTATATAAGTATGTATGTTTATCCATTGTCTAGTACTCATAGTACAAGCTCTGCTTGGTTTAGGCTAGATGGTGCTGTATGTATGTGATAGAATATTATTATAATGTTTCTCTTATCACAGGTACTTTCTAACATATTATATTAGAAAATACCTGGCCCTTTGGGAGGCTTACACGGAGACATGGGTCCAAAGTGAAGAGGCCCTTCGAGAGTTTTAGTCAAAGGTGGGATGGAACACCTACAGCGGCACTAGCCACAGCAGGCATAGGACTATTACTACGTATGGACTTTAATATATGGGCTATGGGTATTGGTGTCTGGTGGACCGGTATATTGCTAACTATGGATGAAAAACGGCGTCTGCCCTGAATACTCTAATAGCACCAATGCAATGGGCAGACGGTGACTCGCCAACTCACTAGATGGGCCCCCTGAATAGCCACTATAGGCATACACGCCAGCAGCAGAGGGCAACACCGGTGCGAGTGGCTAGGGGTGTCGAGCGGTGCGGCGCCGGTTTCACCATCACGGGTCTCGTGACAACGGAGACCTGGAGCGGGTTTCCCCGTAGTTATGCCCTACACTCCTAGCCGCTTACACCGGTGTTGCCCTCTGCTGCATCTAAGTTTCGTATGCCTATGGTGGCTATTCATGGGGCCCATCTAGTGAGTCGGCGAGTCACCTTCAGCCATTCCGACTTTGTACTAAAACAGTATATCAGGCCGACGCCGTTATTTTATCCATAGTTAGCAATATACCGGTCCACCAGACACCCATACCCATAGCCCATATATTAAAGTCCATACGTAGTAATAGTCCTATGCCTGGGCTGGTATAATAGTTTTAAGTATTATACCAGCTCATCAAACATCCATCCCTATAACCCAGATTTATTAGGTTCCACCGTTACCGTTACCGTTACTGTTTTCCTTCACCGTTAAAGTGAGAGTAAGTAACTTCGATACGACAGAGGAGGCCTTAGGATTGAAGGCGAGCGTGACAGTCCAATAGTTCTAATGTATGTAAGGTAATGATTAGTGGAAGACCAGTGCCTGGTTCTTGGGACCAGGCAAATGCTGAATTGGGGTCCTGATTGCTGCAGCTGTGGGACGCACGAGTCTCATGTGTTTTGGTTATATTCTGTTACTCTGTTTTTTTATTTTTACTCCGGCTTTTTGGGAGGCTTACACGGGGACATGGGTCCAACATGCAGAGGCCTTTCGACTCAAGAGTTTTAGTTTAGTGACACTTACCGAGACAAAATTTTATTATTATTGTTATTTTCCCCTTATACACATTGTACTCACCTTATAGCTGAATAGCAATAAAGATTTCTTTATTTTCTTCTAATGTGCTTCATCAGAATGCGGCATGCCCGCATGTGGACTGAGCTGTCGGAAAAAGGCGTGTTCCCATCCTGGATGAAGAAGAGAGACGAGATCATCAGAGATGTTGAAACCAAGGACTGGATATTCAGAGAAGCGGTAAGCATTCAGCCGGAAATCTGCTTATCGCATAATGTTTTTTCCTTAGTTACTTTGGCATAATTTTTTTTGGGTATACAGTTTCTGTTGACATAATTATCTTAGTGACAACCCAAAAAAATGGTATAGGTTGCTGCGCCAGTTGTGATAAAATACAATTCAGCTTTATGATTATGCGTAAAAAATATGAGTACGCTGTTATGCGTGAATATAATTAGGACAAATAAAAGTAAGCCATGCTATATTTTTATTATGTCTTAAAATATTATGCAAATGGATAGGTCATCTGGCAGTCAATGCCAGCCTGCCAGCATCTAAAACAACTGTAGAAGAGTCAAAAAGTACGATTTGATACTTAGAATTTATGTCTGACTGCATGTTGCCCTAAAAACTCGAGAACAGCTGGACAAATAATAATAAAATCTATATTAATGTAAAGCTGTATTCTCCCGTAAAAACTGAGGCATGATTTATCGCAATCAGTAGAATAGTCCCTAAGAAACAGATTGACCTATCTTTTGCAGGTAAACACCCAGCCATTATTTAATCTATTATATTTTCATATATTTTAAAATTTATGTAAAATGTCAACTAGGATTATGCACTAGGAGTAATGCCTGTGTCGCGTGGGATATAATGAACATTCCAACAATGGAGATAAAGAATACCCAGTTTCGGAACAACTATTTGTGGATTAGACACATTTTTGTCTCGTGTACAACTCAAATTATGTACCCACAGGATGTAATCGAATTAAGTACACCCAGGACAGGCTTTGCCTAGTGTGGGGCCACAGAATACCGCATATATAGTAAAGATTATTTGGATATCTACTATAAACTTTTATTTTATATTTTTCTAGGAGATCGACGAGCTTCAAGGAATTCGACTGGAACTACTCCATCGTCTCCAGAATGCAGAAAGGAACAAACAAACCAACAAGACCAGTAGAAAACTGGCGAAACTCTGGGCTTGCAAGAAGAAAGAGATGGAACGCAAGATAGACCAAATACGGAAGACCAGGGATAGAGGTAACTATGAGCTCCTTTATAAGAAGTTCCCTACTTCTTATAAAGGATATACTCTTGAAACTGAACTCTCTTGAAGTGATGGTAGCCCAATAAAAAAGTATACATCACCATAAGAGTGTTTAACCAACATCATTAAGCTGCCACTGACATTGTTTCTTCGTAGATTATTAGAAAGAAAGAGAAAGAAGAAAGAAAGAAAATAATTTTATTTGTTCCACGCTCATAATATAAGGTAACAGAAAACACAACCAAAAGTACATATAGAACAAAATAATACATATATAAATAATATTAAATGTATTAATTGGAAAAAATTATGACTACATAAATTAGTGCATCATCCATGCCCTAATTTATGTAGGTTTAAGTGATCTTGTTGCCACAGCTACTGCGTTAAATGTTGTCAGTTCGATCCTCACGCGGGACAACAATTTCTGTGCTCCGCAAATTGTTGTTCCGTGTCTCAGTGCTATTTGTGTCCGTTGTTTGTATGCTTGTAAAGTCCCCCACAAAGCAGGATTATTTTTTTATAAAAATATTGTTGGCCCACATAAAATACTAGAAAACCATTATTTGAATTTGTGTGCTAATTAAATAAGTTATTCCGAGCCTTGGTGTTACAACTTGGCATTAAATTATTCTGATATATATTGCAGAACATCGAAAGTTGATAGCTTTCCATGAGGGAGGTGGTCGCGTTGGGCTGGTGGCTCGTCTTCGAGCGGCCAGAGGTCACGGGTCCAAGGTCGCCGAGGCCACAGACCCCACGTCGGATCTCCATGCGCCGCTCCTGAGGCATGGGTACCATGCGCGCAGGAGACATGCGGAGATTATCTATGATCCTTCGCTGTTATGTAAGTTAATACTCAAGACCAAATAATCTACATGGCTGGCGTATTGGTTTAGACTGTTACCCTGCTTTCCCTGTCTGCATTTTGCACTACTGGGTGGGTCGCCGATGTAGTTTCACAGTGCCCCACTCACCATAAAAAGCGGCGAGTTGGCATACCGTGGTGGTTTTAGTCAGTAGGCCCGAAGGCTCGGAAGAGCCCGACATAACCCTCTCGTGTCCCTTTGTGGCGAGAGGGTATGCATCAGGAGCATGTTCTCAGATAAAAAGAACGTCTGTATCCCCGCTACTGTTACTAAGCCGTGTGATGTAAGTACGAACGAATTCCATGCGCAACAAAATAAATGTTGTCCAAGACTGGGTGTTCTAAGGGTTCGTAGATTGTAGGACAAAATGTGTGTATTCCGCAAATATTTTCCGAGTCTGGGTATTCTATGTGTCCGTTGCTTGTAAACTCCCTTACGACCCAGAATTTATTCCTATCGCGTAAGTTCTTATCAAAAAAATCTAAGTAAAAATCAGATATCGTTTTTAAAGTATTAGCATCTACAATATTTTCATTTATATTTCACACTTATTTCACGATTGCGTCCAAACGTAAGCACAAACAAACGGGTACAGTTTTATAGACATCGTGCTGCTATTAAGAATTCCTTGCTAGAAAACCCAATAACACTGCCTGAGCCAGAAATCAAACCCAAGATAACCAGCAGTCAAATTCACAACCACCATAGAGTATCAGAGTAGACGAAATCTCTCCTTTTCCTCCAATCAGCCGCTGAAGACCACATCGCGATATCCCAGCCTCCAGCCTGGCTGAAGAATTGTCACAATCTGGAGAAAAGCTGCTCTGGACATAATTTACGAAGAGATCCTACGAAGCTTTGTGAACGGGAGACGAAATGGAGCGAACAGTTCCTGGAGAATATGCACAACGATTTGAAGAGTAAGTTTTGTACTTCTATTAAATATCAAAATATTGCTATCCAGTAGAATCTGTTCTCCAATATTCAGTCGGTAAGTATCTAAGCAGTTTACACCATTAAGAAAGGAACCCAATAACTGGTATCCAAATACATAACATATTTTGTGCACGTAGCGGAATATTGCAAGTTGGAGTACGCCCGGATTCCACCTCGTGGCTGTCCCTATTCAGAGGAGTTCAGTAATATCAACCTTTTTCTACTGCAATAGTTAGGGTGGGCAATTCGAGGGGGCGTGGCGGGTTCCTCACTTACCATTAATTTTATTACAATGGACTTCCACCAAGTAACATCTCCTTCGATTTAATAAATCCAGGGGCGTAATGTTGTTTAACGCACTGGTCCGCAGTGACTTAGAATACGGGTGCATAATCTGGAGCCCCTTTTATGCTGTGAATTCCCAGCGAATAGAAAGTGTCCAATGCGCATTCACACGACACCTGGTTTATATCTCGCAAGGCATCACAAATAGATTTAGTTATGTCCAACGGCTGGAATATTTCAGTTTGTCCTCTTTATCCAATCGACGCAAGCTACACGATGTGCTCTTTTTGCATAAAGTGCTTAATAACGACATAGATAGCAGTGATATATTGAACAGTATTCAGTTATCAATTCCTAGTAAGCCACCACGCCGTCCCATAACTAGATCCTTCTGCCAACCATCTATCTTGGTCTTAATTCACCAATTGTTCGTGCATGCAGTGAATATAATATGCTGAATGATAATATAGACCAGTTGGATATTTTCCACGATTACTTTATGAATTTCAAGAAAAATACTGAAATCCTTAGCACAATAACACTTAAATTTTATTAATATTTTCTGTTTCTTTTACATTTTTCTTTACATTTTAATTACGTTTTGTTTAGTGTATAAGATGTGTACAACTTTAGCTTCTTACATAAACGTTTAGTCAACATATTGGTGCATAGTGTACATGCTTATGTTAGTGTGTGTATAAGAACCAGTTTTAATGTACTGTATTGTGTGTAATGTTGTATGTATATATTGTTGGTGTGTCTAAAATAAATAAATAAATAAGACATTGGCCTCGGTTTAACTGTGAAGGAAAACATCATAAAAAATCCTGTATGTGTGGGATTTCTCCATTTCGAAAATGTGTGTAATCTGCCATATCTCACTGGCCCAGCATAGGGTATTAGAACTAACCCTTTTCATACTGAGAAGAGGCCCGAGCCCAGCAGTTGTATAGTTCCTATATAGGACAGATATTTTATTGATAAGGCCCGACGGATATTGTTGGAAACATTGGAACTCGAGCTGCAAACTACGCTTGCGTGATTGTGGATTGTATGGAGTCAAGTATTATTGTTTACAACGCCATCTATTATATCCGCTACTTTATAATTTTTGTATACTCCGATTTCATACACGTTTATTATTATTTCCCCGCTTCTGCGACTCGTAACGTGATGTTATATAGCTTATTACGAATTCTCAAGAATTGGGTTATCAAATGCAAAAAGTTTTTTTATATACTTCACATATTTTACAGTTCCAGAGATTAGCGCGTTCAAACAAGAAAACAAACAAATTCTGCAGTTTATATTCGTAAAGATAAATACTAAACAATCTTTACAAATAAATAAAATTGAAGTGTCTGTTTGTAACCTCAAAATAACAGCTGTTATCTAAATGCATATGAAAATATATACGGTACTTAGACTAAAAACTCAATTTAATTTTTTGTATGTTTGTCTGTTGTTCCGGCTAATCTCTGCAACCTCTGTACCGATTTTGACGAAACTTTCACTGGCAGACAGCGGATGTTATAAGGAGTAACTTAGGCTACTTTAATTATATAAAATAAGATGCAGCTATAAAAAAATTCCACGCGGTCGAAGTCGCGGATAACAGCTAGTCTTATATATATATTATATAATTTCAGAAGCCCGCCTTGGTGCCGCTATGATGTTGTCCATGGGACCTTTGCACGTACTAAAGCCACGCAGACTGGAGGCGTCCCCTAGACCTTCGACTCCTGTTGTGGAGTCCGTGGATGACATAGAGGAAACCTCGCACCAGTCAGCGCTGCTCCTGCAACGAATCATTAGAGGCAGAGCAGTGCAGTATTTGGTGAGAACTGACCTTTTTAACACGCTTTTATTATTGAAATTAAACTGCTATATACGGATTTTATCGCGTTGTTTATTTGACACTTTATTACAAAATTTTGAAAATTGTTACCTTACTACTACTATTAATGTTGGAATGTACCACCAGCTTGGGATCCAGTAATAAAAATAGTCAAACCCAAGAAGAAGCAAACCACAGCTAGATTTCATGATACTTTGAGCTCATTCTGCGTAAATAGAAACACCAATGATTAAATTATGTTCGGGTACTTTGAAATAACTACACTGGAACATTGAGACAACTGCCATCTTAGTCTCCCCGTGACCATGGCTGCTGAAAAGCAACCGAAACGTCGGGGAAAGTGTAAAAATAAATTAAATCTAAATAGTTTAATTAGCTTAAAAATTAGTAAAGTTTAATAGTAGTAGTAGTGTAACAATTTTCAAAATTTTGTAATAAATTGTCAAATAAACAACGCGATAAAATCCGTATATAGCAGTTTAATTTCAATGAATACTATTCGCGTAAATAGAAGACAATATTTCGCTTTTATTAGCTTGGTATGTATGTATCTATGTGTCTATGTATCTATGAATCTATGTAACGGAATCTTCGAACGTGATTTTCACCGCTTTCAAACCGACGGATTGATTTGAAACTTTGCACACTTATCGAGGACCGATGAGAATACAATAACTTAGAAAAATTAAAAAATATATATTTTTTTTAATTATTTTTAGCGTGTATGTGGTACTGTGAGCAGAATACGTGAAAGCTAAATTATAAATTTATGTTATTGTGAATAAATAGAGAAACTGGCCTAAGAATAAATTATAATTTAAAAAAAAACTAAAATGCACCCTTTATTAAAAAAAACTAACTAAAGAGTAGAAAATAATTTAATTATTTTAATGTAAAAAAGCGTGGGGTGTATTCTAAGATATTTTTAATATTAAAAAGTTTTTTTTACATTAACGCTTTTTTACATTAAAATAATTAAATTATTTTCTACTTTTCTGTTTCTTTTTTTTAATAAAGCGTGTTTTAATAACGTAAATTTATAATTTAGCTTTCACTTATTCTGCTCACAGTACCACATACAGTCTAATAATAATACCTTCCATTCTTCCACAAAAAAATCGTATGTAGTGACCGAGGTATGGGTGAATTAAAACGTGCGACGGTACGGCATGTCCGCCAACAATCTGTGCTTTCTACCACGACAATAGTTGTTAGGTACAAACAATCTGCAGCATTTGTCGTGAAGACATCATCATCATCCATAGATGTACGAGGGCCGCACCCGTGCTGCTGAGCTGACTGAAGAGTTGAAGACCACACATGGTCTTCAGAAGGAGGACAGGATCCGCATCGCCCGAGAAGAAAGCAAAGCGAGAGAATACAATGCCAGAAGATCAGAAGAGGCACGGAAGGTAAGTATTATTTCTTTGAAGGAACGTGGTAGTAGAGGGCGTTGAATCAACGAACTAGTTAAATCAACGGTTAACCGTTGCTCAACTTAACAACCGTTGACCGTCTAAACATCAACTGAGTAGTTAAATTTTAATTAATTTATACTATTATTATAAAGCTGAAGAGTTTGTTTGGTTGAACGCGCTAATCTCAGGAACTACGGGTTCGAATTGAAAAAATATTTTTATGTTGGATAGCCCATTTATCGAGGAAGGCTATAGGCTACATAAAATCATGCTGTGATCAAAATGAGCGGAGCATCAATGAAAAATATTGCAAAAACGGAGAATAAACTCGTATGTAAAGCAGACGAAGTTGCGCGGGTCAGCTTATTTAACTATACAAGATACTCATTTTAAAACGAAACTCAACTTGGCTAGTTGTCGACTGAATACAGTGGTCGTTTCGTACAAATCCTTACGCAAGAATAGTGCGAAACGACACTTAATAAAAATAATATCGTTTTTTAGTTGTCGTTTTTCACAAAATCTAATAATTTTACAAAACTAGAGCAAACGGTCGTTTTGCATTCAAATTATGGTAAGTACATCAATTATGGTAACTTGAAATATAGGTGTGATACATCTGTGCCTACCCTAAATCAAAATCAAAATATGTTTATTCATGTAGGTCACAAAGTAACACTTATGAACGTCAAAGTTACACTAATTAATGTGAATATTCATTTATGATATATATTTCATTTATAATAACGGGTTCAGGATGTTCATGGGGCTGCCCCATTTCTGCAGTGCATCAGGTATGTTTGCACAAGCACACGTCGATGGCTTCCACGCCATCGTCAGACAGAAATCTGCCTCTTTGCTCTGCAGAGTCCGGGGTAGCTCCAACTCCATCCTGAAGACCATAGCGGCGAGGTATGATACCCCTTTGTTAGGTGATGTTGTTCAAAGGTGTATTTTGAACAACAGCCTGGTTTCCAAATAGATAATAAGTTTACTAACATTGGTATAAGTTATCTTTTGTTTACTAACCCATATGGATGTTGCTTACCCGAAATAAAGATGTTTTTTTTTATTAATTTTTTATTATTTTTACGTGTTGCCATGTTCGTCAAGGCAAGAGCGTAGAACCAATGAGAAGAACTGGCAAGAAACTCACGGCCTCTCTTTTCAGTCTCCAAGCTTACAGTATTGTATATTTTAAAAGTATTTTCTATAAGGAGCTGCAGCCATTAAACCACTTACCACTCATATAACAGTCAAGTAATCTATACTAATATTGTAAAGCTAAAGAGTTTGTTTGTTTGATTGTTTGTTTGTTTGGTTAAACGCGCTAATCTCAGAAACTACCGGTTCGAATTTGAAAATTCTTTTAGTTTTGGATAACTTATTTATCGAAGAAGGCTGTAGGCTATAGTACATGACGCTGCGACCTACGGGGCAGCGTCGTAACTATAAACGCGGGTGAAACCGCGGGCACAGCTAGTAAGTAATATTTCAAATTCCCCTTCGGGCATATAGACGTGATACTATGTATGTTTGTACAGGACGATGCTATGACGGCGTTAGTGGACGAGCTATGCGGTGGTACAGTATCTGCTGCCCTGGACTTCTTAGAGAAGGAGCTCAGAAGACTTAAAGAAGAAAGAAGGCAACACGCATTCATACTCATCGCACGTAAGTATTTTTTATTTTATTTTATTGCACTATCTTGCATTTGACCGCCATCTTACCTGGTGGTAAGTGACAATGCAGTCGACGATGAAGCACAATTGCCTAGAAGCTTTACCTCTTCACTCGCGACTTGATGACACTCAGATTATGCTCATCATTCTCCTTCTTCTTTGAAATGACGACTCCCGCTCTAGGAGGGGTTCATGTATCGCGGGGGTCTTGACAAACATTCAAACAACGGACACAAAGAACATCCAGACTCAGAACAACTATTTGTGGATCGATTTTTGTCCCGTGTGCGGATCTAACCCATAACGCTTGGCGCAGTGGCAGTGGCGAGATGACCACTTAAACCATCTCGTTATATCCGTGCAGTCCACACTAATATAACGAGATGGTTTGACCATTGGCAGTCAGTTAGATTGGAAACATCATATAGAGGTACTCTGTAAGAGAATAAGTAAGTCGTCCCATGCTTTACGAAAACTTTCTCGAGTAGTTAAGACTGCGCCGAGCGTAAGACAGATAATGACAGAGCTCGTGCGGCGCATATTTAAATCGGCGCGCGGCCGCCATAATAAAATTGTATGGAGGCTTTGAAGTGCTTTTTTGATAAATATGTATATTTATTGTCAACCAATAACTTAAATATTTGGGACGCACAAATTGTAATATAACTATTTGTGTTTCGTTTAAGCTGTAAAATAGGATAGATTTGACGCGGAGACTCTCCCCGTGACCATGGCTGCTGAAAAGCAACCGAAACGTCGGGGAATGAATAAAATAAAAAAAAAATAAAAAAATTAAAATTAAATCTAAATAGTTCCAATAATAATTTAATAAGCTTAAAATTAGTAAAGTTTAAAAGTAAAAGTAGTGTAACAATTTTCAAAATTATGTAATACAGTGTCAAATAAAGAACGCGATAAAATCCGTATATAGTAGTTTAATTTCAATGAATAATATTCGCGTAAACAGAAGACATTTCTTGCAGATCTTAACCACGTGATTACTAAACGTCAGCCCAGAATCAAAACTTACTCCTAAATCTCTCACCTCTGTAACCCGAGCCAATTGAGTACCCTCAATATTGTATTCGTGTGTGATTTGAGTACGTGCGCCATATAAAGCAGATATGATCAGAATTTATTTGTTTCTCAGTTGTCACTTTCTCATGTCAATATTATCGGTATACTTACAGTTCGCGAGAAGACCATGCGAGAAGCGGCAGAAGCTGGCAGAAGACAGAAAGAAGAACATCGCAGAAGAGAACACGATGAAATGTTTAAACATGTAAGTTGAAATATACGGACAATTTCTCGACAGCTTATTGTGTAATAATATCAGCCCTGTATAAAACTTTCCAACTGCTGGGCACGGGCCTCTACTCAGTGTGAGAAGAATTACGCCAGAGTCCACCACGCAGACCCAGTGTGGCTTGACAGACTTCACATATCTTCTAGAATATTATGGAGAACTCACAGACATGTAGGTTTCCCCACGAAGTTTTCCTTGACCGTTAAAGCAAGCGGTAATTAACTGTTTAATAATTACTTTGATAAGTAAGTGATGCGCGCTTCGGATTCGAACTTGAGACCTCTGCGTGGCAGGCCAAGGGTCACCCATTAGGCGAGTAAGTAATAGATGATATAGCAACAAAATTTCTAATATTAATAACATATAACAACGGAACCTATAATTTTATTTAATATAGCGATTAGTTAATATAATAAACGATTGATATAATTTTAAAATAATTAATTTTTATAAGCATAACATACATTAAATATAACATCGTTTGACATAACATACATTAAATATAAAATCGTTTGACATACCACTCAAAAGATATAAAACTTATTTGGTCTAATATGATGAAAACGCTTACTTAAAAACACAAGCAAAATTTGTAAGTTCTATCGTAGTTATAGGTAATAGTAACCTAAGTAGATATTAAACATAACTAGTAACTGATTACCACCTGCGCTAAGATAGGTCGACGGAGCCCCGCATTGCGGGGCTCCTATTTCTGGGTGGTATAAAAGAAAATAACCGCGAAGGCTAAGGCGGGAGCTCCTAACCTAACCTATCCGAGTTGGGGTACTCTGAGTCGGGGTGTTAACCATAATGACGTTTTATATATATGTATATTAAACGTTAGACCTAATGATTTTCGATTAAATAAACAATATACATATTAAACGTTAGACCAAATGATTTTCGATTACATAAACGTTATATCAAACAACGTTATACTAATTACGTTTTAGAATAAATAAAAAAAGTTGGTATATCTCACGTTGATTATATCTTATGAATGATAATAAAATGAAATTAGACCAAATAAGTTTATACGTTATGAGACGATTTTCCACGTCTTTTTTCTTTTACTGCCTACTTTAAATTACGTAGGGTGTTGGCGTAAGATGCGGCGGTAATACTTTGACGCTTTTTTTTTTTTACTCAATCAGTCAACATCACTTAGAATCCCAAAACACTGTGGGTCGTCTTCAATACTCTCTCTACCCCGTCTAAATTCACTAGACCACTTTTGAATAGTAGATAATGAAGGAGCAGATTCTTGGTAAGCAGTCACCATTTCTTCGTGTATAACTTTTTGAGTCTTTCCTTGTTTTGTAAGGAATTTTATCACAGCGCGATGCTGGATTTTTTTCAACATTGTCGCATCGGTCATCGTAGTTGCCTTTTCGTAATGATATCTTGAATACTAATGGTTAAAATTAAATAAAATTTTATATTTATACCCTCAAAGAGTGTCTTTAACTAAAAAGATAATTTAATTACTCTCATCATTAGTATATCATCCCGATACCGAGAATACATTGAACGCCCCTCGTATATGTGGCAAATAAACGTATTTTCCTTTCTTTTATTTTCTTTTAAATGATTCCCTATTAAAGAAAGACAGGATTACTGGCTGGCTTTACAACTCATACATTTCTCAGGTGTTGGGAGTGACTCAAGGTACGGTGGACGCGTACCTGAAGCAGATCATCACGGAGGGAGTGGAATTAGCCGCTGAGGAAGACGCAGTGGCCGCAGCGAAGGCCCACGCTGACAAGATTGACAAGTCCATGATGGACAACGACTCTTTGTAAGTACCTTCACGTACACTCCTTAGCCTGTCCCACTGCAAGACAAAAGCCTCTCCGTTGGATTTCTAAATCACTATGTTCGAAGATTTCCTCTGCAAGTCCCTTTTGAAAACGTCCAAGTCATCTCACCATCTCCGTTTAAGTCTGGCTCGCTGCCGTCGACTGTCTTTTGGCACCCAATTCGTCACGGTTTGTGCCCACCTCTCTGAGTGCATGCGGTAAACGTACACTCAGCATGTAAAATTCAAAAAAATGAATTTAGAATTCAAAGTTAAGAACGTTTAATTCAAATATATGTATGTCAAATTTGAAATTAGAACGCCTTAAACACTCAGCCAACGAACTTTCACTGCACGGATGGCGTAGTGTTTTAAATCACCTCGGCACTGGCTCTGGTGGTGGGTTCGAATCCCACACGGGACTAAACTTTGCGTGATCCATAAATGATTGTTCCGAGTCTGGATGTTCTTTGTGTCCGTCGTATGAATTCTTGTAAAGTGCAGGAGTTATTCCTAGTGCGGGAATTGTCTTTTTTAATAATAATACATATAATATGTCGGCCTCGATGGCGTAGTGGTTAGTGTAACTGACTGCCACGACTGAGGTCGCGGGTTCGATTCCCGCACAAGTCAAACATTTCTGTGCATGAACATGGATGTTTGTCTTGGTCTGGGTGTTTCTTTGTATAATATGTACATATTTACAAAAAAATAATAGTATTTAAGTATATTTATCCCAGTACCCATAGTACAAGCTCTGCTTAGTTTGGGCTAGATGGTGTTGTGATTATATTATTATTATATTTTATTATATTATTATTATATTATTATTATACTATTAATATTATTAATATAAAAATAAGAATGTCCAATTCAAAAATAAAAAAGAACAATTTAAGATTAAATGAAAATTAAACGTTTTAATTAAAGCGATTCCTCATCTAACAGTCATTTCTGGTTCACGCGGACAAGGTCGAAAGCATAAGGTATATATAATGTCATGTGTTAATCCTAACCATAATATTATAATGCGAATGTAAGTTTCTTTGTTTGCTTGTTACACTTTCACCGACTTAAATATTGTACGAATCTTTATGAAATTTCACACACGACTGCACAGAAAGACTTAGGCATAGAAAATTTATATAACCTACATTTATGGAAGCGAAGCCGCGGGCAAATCTAGTCGTTTATGTTATATGCAGGTCGACAGCGGAACAGAATGAGATGGTAGCGGAGTTGGTGCAGCAATTCCTTCTGCCTCACGCCCACAAGACAGCATCCAGGCATCGTATCGCCGAACTCCAAAGAGCGCAGCTAGAAGCCGCCAGAATGACCATATTCGACACCATCGACCAATCAGAAATAAAAGAAGGTATGTCAAATCCAATCAAAAATACGTTTTTTCATATAGGTCACAAAGTAACACTTATGAACTTCAAAGTAATACTTATGAACGTCAAAGTGACAATTATGAACTTTAAAGTATCATTTACGAACGTCAAAGTATCACTGATGAATTTCAAAGTAACACTGATTAACTTCGAAGTATCGCTTACAAACATTGAGTAACACTTATGAAAGTCAAAGTAGCACCTATAAAATTCTAAATATCACTTATGAATGTGAAACTGGCACTAATAAACGTCAGAGTAACACTTAATAAAAAAATATCAAAGTAACTGATGAATTTCAACTACTATATACGAATTTTATCGCGTTGTTTATTTGACACTTTATTACATAATTTTGAAAACTGTTACACTTCTATTACTATTAAAAAATTTTAAGCTAATTAAATTATGCAGGGGTCTATAAAATATATTGTGACTGCGGACTCTCATACATTGGTCAAACCAAGAGAAACATAGGCACCCGCATAAAAGAACACATAGCTGATGTAAAACACCAACGCTCGTTGAAGTCTGCTGTGTGTGAACATGTGCAACAGGGGACCAACCACTACCTGAGATTTGACAAACCACAGATTCTCGCTAAAGAACACCGATTCCTACCAAGGATGCTTCGCGAGGCTATTGAAATTAAAAAACATTCTGATGTTAATAGAGAAGATGGTTGGAATGTACCACCAGCTTGGGATCCAGTCATTCAAATAGTCAAACCCAAGAAGAAGCAAACCACAGCTAGACTTCATCATACTTTGAGCTCATTCTGCGTAAATAGGCACCAATGATTAAATTATGTTCGGGTACTTTGAAATAACTACACTGGAACATTGAGACAACTACCATCTTAGTCTCCCCGTGACCATGGCTGCTGAAAAGCAACCGAAACGTCGGAGAAAGTGTAAAATTAAATTAAATCTAAATAGTTTTAATAATAATTTAATTAGCTTTAAAATAAGTAAAGTTTAATAGTAATAGTAGTGTAACAGTTTTCAAAATTATGTAATAAAGTGTCAAATAAACAACGCGATAAAATCCGTATATAGTAGTTTAAATTCAATGAATAATATTCGCGTAAACAAAAGACAATATAACTGATGAACGTCAAGATGACACTAATGTGAATTTATATTTATCTGTTGCCATGATGTGAAATGCACGGGCGTAGACCCTATGATGAAAACACGCTAGAAACTCACGGCCACTCTTTATAATCGTCATTGTACAATATACTATTGAATGTGAGTTTGTTTGTCTGTTACGCTTTCACACGTTAACTACTCGGTGGATCACCAGGAAAATGTTTTTTTATTTTTTTTATTGCTTTCATCGGTGAGAGACGAGCCAGCGGCCCACTTGATAGTAAGCGAGAACCGTGGCTCATACACATGGCTGTGTTTTCTTAGCATTACAGACGCAATGTCAAAAAAACACAATCAAGTCGCTGCCTACCGGAAGGAAAAGGGTATGGAGCAGGATGGGGTTTGGAAAGGGAAGGGTGATTGTGCCTCCGGCGCTCTCACTCACCGAACGAAACATAACAGATACTGTTATTTTACGTCGATCTTCTGTGAGAGGGTGGTACTTCTCCGGTCGAGCCGGCCTATTCATGCTATAACCAGCGTGGCCCTACCACTCAAAATGCATTCATTTCGCATACACATAGTCAGGAGTACAGAAAACGACGTAGGGTACCTTTTGTAATTTTTCCAGAAAAAAGTACTGTCTCCGAGCGTGTGAAGCCGCGGGAAAAAAAACTACACAACCGATTTGATAAATTATTTCTACATTAGAAAGCTATATTATTACCGAGTAACAGGCTATAAAAACATGTTATTTAAAAAAATACTGTTATTAATATAACCTATAACCTATAAGTTACAATATTTCTACTCCATACTCCAGTCCCGTGCGAACGATGTGGCCGCGCTATCGGCGATCTATGTCGCTGCGGAAAATGTCCTATCAAAGTTGAACCACAAGAAACAATTTACAGATACGACAAGAGATGGAAATACGCGAAGAGTTAGTACAGTTTCTCTTGTCAAAGGATTCTCTCTTTCTCTTCTTTTATACGTTGTAGATATAGTTCGGTAATGGTATCGAAAGGTCGTTGTAAGTAGTGTTGGTTAATATAGCGTTTAACAAAACGCGTTATTTATGATTATAGCAGTGTGCTATATCCTTTCCAATCGGTGTTAAAAATAGCGCAACCTGTACACGAATACTCAAACGTTAAATAAAACATTACCTAGATAATTTATGCGACTAGTAGAATTGTATTACATAATATTATTAGTTATAAGTATAAACTGTTTCACGGAGACTTGGTTTTACAGTCAAACTGGGGCCAAAGTCTGCTATTTTTATAAATTCGTCATTCCGACACGACGTAACTGCAATTCCATTGTCATTTTGCTAAAAGTTCGTAATCTGCTAAATTTATAATGGTCGATCATTGGTCGGCCAATGGTCTCGTTATATTCATACCAGATTTCGTTTATATATATTTTTTACATATTATTTATTAGTGTTAAAAGCAATTTGATCAAAGGAACTGTCAAAATTTTAGCAGGTTACCGCATACGTCAGTCATTCATTTGTCATTATGTAAGAGATTACCATTCTATGCCATTTTTTCAATGAAGTGTCAGTGGTTGACCATTGGGAAGTCGTAATGACGCCATTATATTAGTAGATTACCAAACTTGTCAAAATCAACAATTATGAAATCAATGATAGACCATTCTGACACTATTGTAATAACAGACTTGGGCCCCTGACTATATGGTTTCTTGGGGCTAAGAAATATATATGTATAAATAATTTGTCATGTAAATAAATAAATATTAATAATATCTACGTATACTCCCTGTATCTAGTGATAGACATAGTAAGTATACCTAATGCGCCATATTAGTACCTAATATCTATTTCTAATTATATTACATGTGTTAAATGTACAATAAACGTTATTATTACTGAAAAATATAATATTAATACGCTTTTCTTCATAGTGCGGTCTGTCCCGCCACCGAAGACGACTGAAGAGAAATACCCGATGTCACACGAAGCGAGATATCTGCTCAGCGCTCTAGTCGATGACGGTCAGTAATAAATACAGTAAATAATCTAAACATTGTTTTTCTTCTTGGGGAGAGAATTGAGGAATGGTTAAGTCTGTTCACGATAAACTGGAAAACTACTGAACGGATTTTCATGCGGTTTTCACCAATAGACAGAGTGATTCATGAGGAAGGTTTAGGTGTATATATTGTTAAGGTATTGTTTTCCATCCCCACACACTTCAATACATTATTTATTTTTTATTTAACAACCAAAATATTCACTAGTTATAATTTATATGGCAGAACAATGTTTGCCGTGTCAGCTAGTCTCGTATATATATTATTGTCGTGACTGCCGTCAGGAAAGGCCTTTTTCGTAAAGTGTTTAAGCCTAATAATTAAATTATTGTTTGTTTACAGCGGTCCAAAAGTCACGGCACGACCGTTACGAAGCGTGCGCCATCCGGCGTGACATGAGCGAACTTGTCTCTGAACAAGTGAACTTGTCCCTCGATGTGAGAGATGTCATCAATACAGGTCCGTGACATTTTATACAGATAGCATGGACATCATTTGGGTGCCTAGAGCAAGTTGTTTTTACGTTAACGCGATCGAAACGTTAACCGCGTTTGGCTCTCTGATTGGTTAAGAGCTTGGAGCGGGCCAATCAGAGCGCTGAACGTCATAAACGTGTCAATCGCGTTAATGTAAAATAAACTCGCACTAGGCATTCAGAGCAAGGGAACGTGAAGCTTCGGTTACGATTACCGGATCAGGCAGAGTGTTATTCAATTTTTCTGTTTGGTAATATTCAGTAGGATCTCTGGACCTGTGCTCGGTAGATGCAAGAGCCAAAAACATAGCTGACAAAACGTGGGTATAATTCTACTCTGTATACCCTTTCGTGAATATAGTCGCACGAATATGCATGTATGCATGAATTTTTTGCCCAGAAGATGGCTAGGAGCTGTGTTTACTTCTGAGAAATTCTCGAAAGACATAAAACAAACGGAGCTTGTTGATTGTCCTTTTTGGATATACCATCGCTTTTGGTAATCACGGGCCTTTTAGTAGATAGTAATTCTACATATTTTGACCAGTAATGTACATAATTAATAATAATAATATTCTACCACATACACACAAAACCATCTAGCCCAAACTAAGCAGAGCTTGTACTTTGGGTTCTAGACAATGGATAAACATACATATATACTTTTTTTTTGTAAATACGTACATATTATACATAGAAACACCCAGACCAAGACAAACATCCATGTTCGTGCACACAAATGTTTGACTTGTGCAGGAATCGATTCCGCGACCTTGGGCGTGGCAGTCTTAATTATTATCATAATTTATTTTATTTATTTTTAGGAAACTCGACAGCTTTTTTACAGTGTACATGGTATTATTGCAATGACATTAAAATTTTAAGCCAATTACAGAGTTTCACGACATTCGTATAAGTATATAAAACTAAAAAAACAGAGTTAGGTTTACATATCTATACAAGAGCAGCGATAGCTCAGTGGGGAGACCAACAGACTGCAATGCAGAGGGTCTCGGGTTCGAACCCACGTCGCGCACCTCTGACTTTCGAAAGTTATATGACTTTTCGAAATTATGTGCGTATTGATTGACAATTATCGCCATTTGTAGATCACACAACACTGCGCCATTCATGCAGTCAAAATTTGATTTGATTTATACCATTGTTTCCATCTTCAGAAAATTTCGGATCCTGGATATTTAGATTTTATCTAAACACGTGAGAATAGGCAATAAATTGCCTGGTTCAAGTAATATGCAAAGGTCACGTGATTCCACGCGACGGCGAGGTCAGAGGTCAAAGGTCATAGTCATTTTTTGTGTATACCGACTATGCTGAGTCGAATGGCGTCGACCGCGAGTCTCTAGCGCATACGTTTCTTGAGTTGAAAGTTGTATAACAGACAGACGGACGGACGGACAAAGCTGTTGTATAAGAGTTTCTTCGTACTCTAAAAGTGTTGTAGAAATGCATGATTAGCAGAACAGCTACATACATACATAGATTCACGCCTGTTTCCCAGAGGGGTAGGCAGAGACTACGGATTTCCATTTGCTACGATCCTGACACACTTCTCTGGCTTCATTCACTTTCATCATATTCCTCATACACGCCCGTCGGTTCAAGGTGCTCTTAACCTGGTCTTTGTCCAGAACGCCTCCGATCTGATCAAGAAAAGTTCGCCTAGGTCTTCCTCTTGCGACTGTTCCATTCACACTAGCCGTATAAACTTTCTTAGTCAGTCTTTCCTCGTCCATTCTTTCTACATGCCCAAACCAGCTTAACATACCCTTTTCTATTCTCGTCACTATATCCACTTTCATGCCGCATCTCTCTCTAATTACACTATTCCTTATTGCATCTTTCAGAGTCACACCACATATATTTCTCAGCGCTCTCATTTCTACAGCATTTATTCTGCTCTCATGCTTCTTTTGCCATACCCAACTTTCACTTCCATACATAAGTGTGGGCACTAATAGTCCAGCAGAACAGCTGAGTAATAAAATTATTGGTAAAAGAGGAACCCGCCACGCACCCTCGCATTGCCCACCCCAACTAATTCAATAGAAAAAGGTTGTCAATACAGAACTCCTCTGAATAGAGACGGCCACGACGTCGGACCTGGGCGTACTCCAACTTGCAGTATTCCGCTTCAAGCACAAAATAGAACAGCTAAGTTAAAGATCTCTTTATTGTCCTTACAGCGATAGAAGTTGCCACCGGTGCCAGGAGCCTGCCAGTCAAGAAGACCGCTTACTTCCACACAATGAGACGTGTGGTTCTTGACGCTCAAGAACGCACCGAACCGTTTAAAAAATCTCCTTGTAAGTGCCTCATTACTTAGTCTTAAAGTAAGAAGACAGCAGAAGCAGTAAATACTTCCTTCTTGCAAAAGATTATTATTTATTACACAACTTCTGCACTAGGAATAAATCCTGTGTCGCAGGGGACGTTAAAGTCTTCTTCAGCGGCCGATTCCACTCCATCCGTTTAGTACAGGGCTGATATTACACATGTCTTTCATTCCACAGATCCTACACAGCTACCATCAGAGATAAGACGCCAGACTGAGGACCAGGTAGTGTTAAAAGGCCAGACGTGTCTTTGTGTCGACACAGAATACAAATCACCATTAGGTAAGTTGAAATAAAATCAAATATTTTTATATACTCAAATATGGTATACATAAGGTGTTACAAAAATCTTAACAGTGCCGTATATTCTGCCAGTTATGGCGAGCAAATCCTTATCCTAACTTTATATTATAAAAGTGAATGTAAGTTTGTTTGTTTGTTACGCTTTGACGCCTTAACTACTCGACCGGTCATCGCGAAATTTCGTTGTCAGGGTACAGAAAAGGGCATACGTTTCACCCAGAAAAAAGTCACTCAAGTTTTCCCGAGGGATAAAATGTATTGAAAATCTACATTAAAACGAGCAAATCCGTGGTCTATCTAATGCTAGTTATTAAATATATTCATAATTACAGATGCAATGACGCCTGAACAGATACGCAAGCTTTCGCCAGCTGAGCTGAGATATCTGGAGGACCTTCGGAGATGCAAGTGTGATATGCACCCCGCAGAACCTGGTATTATTATGGCTTAAAATACTATTTATGCATTAGGATTAACTCATGTGTCGCGGCAGACTTTAGAAACATTCAAACAACGGACACAAAGAACACCCAGACTCGGAACAACCATTTGTGGATCACACAAAGTTTTGTCCCGTACGGGATTCGAACTCACAAACTCGGCGCAGTGGCAGTGGGGAGGTGACCACTTAAAGCACTACACCATCCGTGCAGTTACTTTTGTTGGCATAGCGAACTGAGATGAGGTTCAAATCCCTAACTTCTTTCTTTTCGTGTGATTAGTGGCCAACCTGTTGTCAAGAGTTGTTCAAGCCGCCCGTAGGCCTCTGACATGGCTTAACGACTGCTGTCAATTTGCCAACAACCGGGCGGTCCCGGTTGTTGGCAAATTGACAGCAGTCGGTACTTTACTTTTGACGTGCCCTCCGAAGCACGGAGACGCTCAGATGAATTACCACTAAGCGGTCACCCATCTATTGACTGACAGCACCCAACATTGCTTAACCTCGCTAATCGTTTACCGATCAGTGAGTGCAACTGGCTATGAGCGCCTCGTCCCTAACTGGAACAATTTGTGTTATCCACAAATTATTCAACAGTTTTTGCGTGATTTATGTACATTAATTGTATAATAATAATAATATTCTATCACATCGACACAACACCATCTAGCCCAAACTAAGCAGAGCTTGTACTATGGGTACTAGACAATGGATAAACATACATATATACTTTTTTTGTAAATACATACATATTATACATAGAAACACCCAGACCAAGACAAACATCCATGTTCATGTACACAAATGTTTGACTTGTGCGGGAATCGAACCCGCGACCTCAGGCGTGGCAGTCGGTTACACTAACCACTGCGCCATCGAGTCGTCAAAATATTTATGTTTATAGAGTCTTCCGTTCCGTAAGTTTGAAAAGAAATGTGGGGTCATTTAAAAACAAAATGTAGAGCTGTATGATGCTTGTCTTTATACAAAAAATGTCAAATCAAATCAAATAGTTTATTTGTGATATATGGTTTATATACAGGTGTTCATTACATACATACATACATAGATTCACGCCTGTTTCCCAGAGAGGTCGACAGAGACTACGGATTTGCTACGATCCTGACACACTTCTCTGTCTTCATTCACTTTCATAAGATTCCTCATACAAGCTCGCCGGTTTTAGGTGCTCTTTACCTGGCCTTTATCCAGAACGTCTCCGAACTGGTCAAGAAACGTTCGCCTATGTCTTCCCCTTGTTCATTACATAAATACATAAGTACTTAATAACGTCCATTTTATGATCAGCCACTTGGGCATACAAATTATTTAAAAATAATTACAAATATGATCATATAAATTCTGATTGATGATGAAACGTTTTGATATTGTTACGTGCTGGGTTCGACGGATAAGAATGTAAACAATATTACCGACTAAAACACGTTTTATTCAAACGCACAATTAAATTTAAACACAACAAACACTATACTTCACTTTTTCACTGCTTCTAGCTTTAAACTCCGTAGTATTTCCGCTTCCGTTCGCTTCGATGAACACTTGATCGCTTACGATTGTAAACTGACTTGGCGGTGCGCGTGCGCCCTATTTATACGCGGGTAAAGCGTTTCTAGAGTTTTCTAGTAACGCTATACCCGGTATGTAAACAGTACGATGATTCGAGAAAGTACCAGCGTTTTCTCTACGATTCTCGTACGCATACGCACTACGTAGTTCCGTAAGATGTCAATAGATGGCGGTGTAATAAATTATTAGACGGAACTGCCGAGTCTTTCTCACAATGCCGAGAGATGTCACTGGGCGTAACAATATTATAAACTGCATTGAAGATTAAACATAAATTATATTATTACTATTAGTCAGGACATACACAAGACAATCATCAACAATAAATTATAGTCAGCGCAAATAAAACATTTAAAAATGATATTCGACTAGTAGTTTTCCCGCGGTTTCACCCGCGTAAGTCCCGTTCCCGTGTAAATATCGGGTTTCACCGCTTTCGCTCCCCTTCAGGGTGGAATTTCCAAAAATCCTCTCTTAGTGCTCCTCTACACTCTCCAAGGAACATACATGCCAAATTTCAGCTTCTTGCGTTCAGTAGTTTCGGCTGTGCGTTGTCTGTCAGTCACTCAGTAACGGAAGAGTTTTATATATATATGTTACGGCTAATAGCCGAAGTGCGGCTACACCTAGTTTTACATAGTAATAACTATTTTCTATAAGAAATTGGAACAATTTATTTTTGAAGACATGAATATTGCTACAATCTTTTATGTCATTAGGATTCTTATTGTAGATCTTTGCGGTCATAGCAAACACACTTTTACCAAAAAGGGTAGTTTTATATTGACTGGTAAGGTAATTGTACAAGTGACTTCTATTTCGCGATTTAAGCTCTAATGTAATTGTAGAGTCCCACTAATGGTAAGCATATACTATAGCTTACAATGCCAGTCATTAATAGCAGCGATAGCTCAGTGGGGAGACCAACAGACTGCAATGCAGAGGGTCTCTGGTCCCACGTCGCGCACCTCTGACTTTCGGAAGTTATATGACTTTTCGAAATTATGTGTGTATTGATTGACAATTATCGCCTGCTCCGTGCCTCGGAGAGCACGTTAAGCCGTCGGTCCCGGCTGCCATGAACATCTATGGCAGTCGTTATTGGGAGAGTGTCGACACAAAAGATCCCACTGGGTCGAAGTGTCGCCGGTCTGCACTGACTGGCCCCCATATAAGATACATGCCAGGCATACCACTTACCTGTTGGCAACCCTTCAGAAAAGTTGTCGACAGGTTGCTAGCGTAAGAAACCAAAGTTACTGGTTTGTACCCTCAGCAGACACATAACACAAGAGTTTGTCTGTCGCTAAAAAGTTCTTCTGGTTTAGTTAATAATAATATTTTGTTTTATTGAACAGCCTGTAACGTTTATCCTGTTCAACCCGCTTTAGAGGCGTGTTTGACTTAGGAAGTGAACTAAGCGGAGATAATTCAAACAATATTCTACACGATTAAAATATTTTATTTTTGATAACAATTTGAACTAGTATATAAACACTTTTATAATAAACAATAATGACTAGAATTTAGATAGAAAACAGGGCGTGGTTCTAAGAGTAAGGCTTGTTACGTGGTCTTTGATAGAAAGACCACTTAACTGCCGAGCTGCCTCGGCAGTTAGAAACTTGCATCAGGGCGTCTTGATTTTATATATCGGTTACCGCCGCGCGCCGGCAGGAGGGAGAGAGGGGGCGTCACCACTCCAGCGCGAACGCGGCCGCTGAGCACGACCGGTCGACGTGACAAGCTTAAAATCTATTTGTGTATTGTTCGAAGTCACCTAATAAGCAAATAATGCATGTGATACGTGACTACGCTCTTTCATAGCTAATCTATATATTAATACGTGAAGCAAAAACTTTGTACCCCTTTTTACGAAAATTGTGCAGACGGTGGAGTATGCAATTTGGCACAGTTAAAGTTTATATAGAGAAGGAGGGGCGAATCCTAATATTTTATAAAATATGCATTAGAAGTACATTTAATTAATGAAACTACACTACACGCACACAACCATGCATTTGACACACGCAGTCGAATGGCGTTCGTAGTATTTCGGCATTGTTCGTCTGACGTCGTACAATTGTTTGTAACTATGGTTACCTATACCTTATTTATATGTAATAAAGAAAAATAAAACGAAGCAGCAAGCTTAGGAATTTTGGTAAAATTTTAGACCAATCTAAAACATAAAAACTATAATTTGTACTTTAAACATTAGTTTATTACTTAGCACGGTAATCATTACCGTGCTTAAGTAATGCGAACATTTTCAATTACAGAATAATTCAGTTCCTAGTAAGTAACTTAATTATTGTGTGTGCGCGTGTGTGCGCGTGTGTGCGCGTGTGTGCGCGTGTGTGCGCGTGTGTGCGCGTGTGTGCGCGTGTGTGCGCGTGTGTGCGCGTGTGTGTGCGTGTGTGTGCGTGCGTGTGCGTGCGTGTGCTTTCTAAGGAGCCTGGAGACTACTTACCGCATTACTACCTCAGTCGCGATGCTCTAAGTTGAATTCGTAGACTATGGATGCTTGTAACATCACAAATAAAGTTTACCGGCAGCAACCCTTTAAAGATATTCGATCTGCTGCCAACGCAAGGGTGAAAAATTGCTAGTCTCTAAGACGTCTGGCAAATTGCCGCAGTACAAAAGGTTGCTTTTTTGGGTCTGCTATCCTGCGAGAAGTAGTGGGGTACTGTTTCAGTTTGGGCATTAAGGTTGAAGGTTTAAGTAGGTATACCGCTATGCTCCGCCACATGGTACTAATCAACCAAGTCTTCCGAGGAAGTACCTACTTCTGAGGAAGTACTTACTGCATATAACCCGATTTTCCCGTGCCTCGGAAAGCACGTAAAGCCGTTGATCCTGCGCCTGATCTCTCTCCGGTCGTGTCGGATTGCCGTTCCATCGTATCATGAGAGTTAGGGAACAGAGAGTGCACTTGTGCTCTATCGTGTGTCTATCTCCTGCGCAGATGGCCAGTCTCTGTTAAGACTGGCTGCGTGGCCGAAATTCGGTCTGGAGGACATTATTATTAACCCGACAAATAAAAGTGCCGGGATATCGCATACCTATCTGTACCATTCGTGTTCTTGAGTGGAAACCGCGACTCGGCAAACGTAGTGTAGGACGCCCTCCGACCAGATGGGATGACGATCTGCGAAAGACTGTCAGATGATGATGATGATCTGTACCATTCCATACCTTGACAGTATCAAAAAATATCTATTAAAATGTGGGTCATAGTCTTCTCACATTGAGAAGATGCAAATGTCCAGCAGGGAGATAGTTTATATACAGGGGCACTATTATATTAAGAATGAGTAATAGACCTCTGCCTACTCCCTCATGAAACCGCAGACTTAAGATAATTCATGTTTTTATTTTCAGAACCGGAGATACAAGAGCTTGAAGATGAATCACTGACGGATATGGCAGATTTTAGTTCTGCAGACACCACGCCATCGGAGAGTGCCGAACGAGAACTCAAGTTCCGGTCGACTACAGCCACTTACGACTAATTCGTTGCTATTGCTTTGATTATTCGAATAATTCGATTATTTGAATCATTCTATTGCTTCGAATCATTTAAATGCTTCAATGATTCGAATAACTCGATTGTTTCGGTTATTCGAATAACTATCGGTGGGTCTCGATTATTAATCTTTACAATTGACACTTGTATAAGGCACTTGTCCTATTGCCAATTAGGAAGTGATTAGGTATCGTCCATGTTCTTGTTTAAAAACTGACAAATTATATAAAATGATGTGTATATTAATAATAATAATATTCTATCACATACATACACACAACACCATCTAGCCCAAACTAAGCAGAGCTTGTACTATGGGTACTAGACAATGGATAAACATACATACTATATACTTTTTTTTTGTAAATACTTACATATTATACATAGAAACACCCAGACCAAGACAAACATTCATGTTCGTGCACAAAAATGTTTGACTTGTGCGGGAATCGAACCCGCGACCTTAGGCGTAGCAGTCGGTTATACTAACCACTACGCCATCGAGGCCGACGATTAATTAACTATTTAAGTCAATAGTTAGTTGTTGACGGTGTACATTGCGTACAGAGCATTCTCTACTATATGAAAAATAGATAGTAGCCGATTCTCAGACCTACTAAATATGCATATATAATTTCATAAAAATCGGTCAAGCCGTTTCGGAGGAGTATGGTAACTAACATTGTGACACGAGAATTTTATATATAAGATATATATATATATATATATATATATACATATATATACATATATATAAAATTACGTGTCACGGTGTTTGTAGTCGCTCTCCTCCAAAGCGGCTCGACCGATTTTTATAATATTTTTATGTATGTATATCTGGTGATTAGGTGTCCCTGTCGAATGAATTTATATCGCAGAACAAAGTTTGCCAGGTCAGCTAGTTAATACATATTATTAATAAGTAATATAACTATTAAAATATCTAAAATGTAACTTAATATCCAAATAATATTTTTTTTTACGGCTTTGGAGTCATACAGGCATAAGGACCACCTGATGGTGAGTGATTACCGTAGCCTATGGACGCCTGCAACACCAGAGGCATTACTTGCGCGTTGCCGACCCTTTAGGAAAGGAAGTGGGAAGGAGAAGGAGCGGGAAGGGGGAAAGAGAGTGATTGGGCCGCCGGCACTCTCACTCACCGAACGAAACACAACAGTAGGAATACTGGTATTTCACGTCGATATTCTGTGAGAGGGGGGGGGGTAGTCCTTTCCCGGTCGAGCCGGCCCATTCATGCTGAAATCAGCGAGGCTCTACTACTCATAAAATATAATATATATGTATGTGCCCATATAAATTCCTACCTGCCTATCTATATATACCTACCCATACAGATTTTTTTTATGGCAGAACGACGTTTGCCTTCTCAACTAGTACATTATTGATTGTAATCACGATTTATTTCAATTATTTAACATTTTGAATTATTGATAACCTACGCTTTTCCCGGCGTTTCGACTGCTTATCAGCAGCCGTGGTCACGGGAAGAAATTATAGCTTGTAGTTCAAATAATAAATGATCGACGCCGTTGGGACAAGTGCCTTATTGTTATTATATCATCTCAAAAGATGTATATAATATTATTTAGATTGAGGACTTATTTATTGCATTCGATTGTTTATTCGAATGAATAAATTGATATTCGAACGCGTGATTCAACAATAGAGTCGTCGGCTTAATTTTTTTGCTTCTTATTTCAAACGTAATGTCGCACTAAGATTTTCTAAATGCTTACTTAGATATATAAAGCAAACACCTTTCTAATGAGGTGATAATTACAGTTCTTGCAACTCACAAAGGCGAGCGGGCTTCACTTGTAGTTGAACGTGTACATGCACAATGCGGTAGTATGCGTATTTGACAGAGCTGTCAGTTGCGAGCGACACTTACACACACACACACATACATATCCGCGTTTACCACAAATAAAGCCCGCTCGCCTTCGTGAGTTGCAAAACTATGCTCCTAATTATCAAATGTCAGAAAATGATTTATAAGATTTTGAGATTTACAATTTTGACGCTATTTAAGTGTAGGCGAGCGAGAGAGATATCGCGATATCAGCACACCTCTTTTTCTCATTTTGGGACTAGTGTTGTTGCAATAGCAATAGTTTCGCAATCGATAGTTGACCTTGAAAAATAGTCGATTGTGCGAATAGTCCTATCGAAAATATCGAAATGCTGCAATAGTATACCTTATTTTTAATAATGTTACTATCAATAGTATCGTCAAGGGTCGATAGTATCGAATGGACTATCAGTATAACTGATTTTCACGGCCACGATAGTATCGCGATATTATCGATGGGTAGACTATCGCTATCGTAACAACACTATTTGGGAATAATTTGACAACAGTCAAGCATTTGAGCGACAGTTTATAAAAGTCTGTGTTCTCCTCCCTTTGAGGAATTAGATAAATCAACTTGCTGTGTTTGGAGTTTCTGTGCCTTTGTTTTTCTCTCATCTCTCGTTCAAATTCTTCAATCTTTACCATTTTATGCTTTTATTTATAACGGAATGGACATTAGTTTACTACATATGGACTACATATAAAAAGAAAAGGAACAGCGCGTGACGATGTGTAATATTATGATTGATGGAGAAAAATTGGAGCAAGTGAAAGAGTTTGTATATTTGGGTACTTTGTTTACAAGGGATGGTAAACATGAGGGAGATATTGAAAGGAGAACGATTGCGGACAACGAAGTGAATGGAGCTCTACGCGCTTTTATGAACAGTCAAAATGTTTCCGAAAAGGCACGTTTGGCTGTTCATAGAGGACTATTAGTGCCCACACTTATGTATGGAAGTGATAGTTGGGTATGGCATAAGAAGCATGAGAGCAGAATAAATGCTGTAGAAATGAGAGCGCTGAGAAATATATGTGGTGTGACTCTGAAAGATACAATAAGGAATAGTGTAATTAGAGAGAGATGCGGCATGAAAGTGGATATAGTGACGAGAATAGAAAAGGGTATGTTAAGCTGGTTTGGGCATGTAGAAAGAATGGACGAGGAAAGACTGACTAAGAAAGTTTATACGGCTAGTGTGAATGGAACAGTCGCAAGAGGAAGACCTAGGTGAACTTTTCTTGATCAGATCGGAGGTGTTCTGGACAAAGACCAGGTTAAGAGCACCTTGAACCGACGGGCGTGTATGAGGAATGTGATGAAAGTGAATGAAGCCAGAGAATTGTGTCAGGATCGTAGCAAATGGAAATCCGTAGTCTCTGCCTACCCCTCTGGGAAACAGGCGTGAATCTATGTATGTATGTGTGTATATAGACTTGAGCATTCACTTGTAACAGACCATCGAGCCTTCGCCGTATTAGAGTCCGTCCGTCCGTCTGTTATACAACTTTCAACTCAAGAACCGTAAGCGATATAGACTCGCGGTCAACGCCATTCGACGCAGCATAGTCGATATATCCAAAATGACTATGACCTTTGACTTAAAGGTCACGTGGTATCACCGTGACCTTTGCATATTACTTGAACCATTTTTTCGAACTCTAAGATTTACGGCAATTCATTGCCGTTTCTCAACAACGAATAGAGCCAAACATCGCTACGAACATTTTCATGATCATTCTAGCTAACGTTTTAGTCAATGTTCGTCAGAAAAAAGATAGCATGAAGGGACAGCGGCGGAACAATGACAGAATGGCTCGGCTCGGCAAAAAGCTCTTTTTTATACTGTAATAAGCTTGAATTTGACCGCAATCTCACCTGATCTTAAGTGAAGTTGCAGTCGACAATGGAGCACGCTTGCCTAAAAGATACCTATTCACTCGCGACTTGAAGACACCCAGATTATACTCATCGGGAAACACAGACTTAGGTAACGAATTTCACTCCTTAGCGGTACGTATTATAAAAGTGGAAGCAAAGCGCTTCGTGCGTAAATGTGGTATATCCACCATGTACCTGTGTCGCTGGTCTGATTGTCTAGTCCTCTGATGGTAGAATGGGGAAGGAGGAATAGAATCTAATTATTTAGTTCCTCTGCACACTCTCCGAAATGTATCCGATAGAAAACCAAGAGACTGGCAACCTTACGACGATGCTCCACGCATTGGAGTCGTGTATTGACCAGTTGGTCATCGCCGATAAGTCTCCTGGCCTTCCGCTCAATTGACTCCAAACCCTCCAACTGATATTTTGCAGAGCCATCCCAGAAACTCTAAGCTCTAAAAAAATTAGTGTCCTTTCGCTAGAATGCTCCCTAGAACGCTAACTAAAAAGTTTTCTTTGTGTTAGTGGTTAAACGAGCAGACAGATCGCCTGATGGTAAGCGATTACCGCCACCCGTGGACACCCACAACACCAGAGGAGTCACAAGTGCGTTGCCGCTTGCTAAAACGCTCTAGTTTATTTTCTGTAATGTAACATTCGCTAGAATGCTCATTACAAGTGAATGCTCAAGTCTTATCAGCACCATTATGCTAATTGAGAGTTCGATTCAATTTGTGAGTCGTACAAAGTGTTTTTCAGATGTTTTTGTTAAGAAATTCTGAGCAGTGTCATGAAATATGCCTGGTAGGCAGTAATAGGTTCGATCCTATTATATAATATTATATTAAACTGTCCCTCTGCTGGGCACAGGTCTCTTCTCAGTGTGAGAAGGGTTAGGTCATAGTCCACCAAGCTAGCCCAGTGCGGGTTAGCAGACTTCACATATCTTCGAGAACGTTATGGAGAACTCTCGGACATGCAGGTTTACTCACGATATATTTCATTCACCGTTAAGACTGCGCCGAGCGAAATGTGCCAAAACAGGTGGTCACAGTTAAGTGAATAAAATCAACACTTTTTGTTTAATACAAATATAAAATATACATTTATCATAACAATGAATGTGTTTACTATTACTCAGTGTCAAAAACTTAAAATAATTATTATTTTCGCCGACAAAATTACGTAATTTTGCACAAAAAATGAAAAAACGTAAGCTCGTGTTACGTAATTTTTAGATTATAACAGTAGAAATCTATCCTATTTTACAGCTTAAACGAAACATAAATAGTTATATTACAATTTGTCCGTCCCAAATATTTAAGTTATTGGTTGACAATAAAGATACATATTTATCAAAAAAGCACTTCAAATCCTCCATACAATTTGACTATGGCGGCCGCGCGCCGATTTGAAATGCGCCGCACGAGCTCTGTCATTATCTGTCTTACGCTCGGTGCAGTCTTAAAACGAACTATAGATAACTATTTAAACGCACATAACTTTGAAAAGTCAGAGAAGCGCGCCTTGGGATCGAACTCGAGACCTCTGCGTGGCAGTCCAACGGTATCTTATCTTATCTTGTTACGGGGGCCAGTCAGTGTAGACTGGCGACATTTCGACCCAGTGGGATCTTTTGTGTCGGCCCCGAGATCTATACCTTAGCTATCTCCCTATGAATGTACTACATCAATCGCAGCGTACACTTCAGAGGGAGAAGCCTGAAGTCTTCAGGGCTCGGATATGCCAACCCCATCAGACCCATCCTTAGTCCAGCCAACGCGTCACATTCACACAGTAGGTGTAATATGGACTCGTCCCGCTCACCACAGGCTCTGCAGATCAAATTGTTTGCCAAACTCAATCTGCACAGGAAGTCATTGGTGCCAAAGTGAGCAGTAAACGCTGCTGTGAGCAGGCGTATTTGGCCCTTGTTGTACCCGCAACGGTATCCCGCTAGGCTATCGCTGCTGTTCAATCCTATAACGAGTGACATAAACATAGGAGATGAAAAGTGAGTGTAATTCACCTTCGCTTAGATATAAAAGATTTAAGTTTTCATGTTAATTATGTTTTATTGTAGCAGTTATTTTTAATAAATTTTAACTGTCATTCATTTTATTAAACCTTTGTTGGGATTAGTGCAATCGTGTTCTAAAATATTTTAACTATTGCTTATAGATTATTTAAATAAATATTAAATTGATATGGCTTGTTTTATTCATATATACTCAAAACTCAATATCTTTATTGCACTCCATACGTTATATAAAGGTGTTACAATATCACAGTAGGTACAATATGGGCCCTGTAGGGCACGGCAATGCAGAAGAGAGGAGGATGTCGTTTTATATATCACATAAATCTCTGTATAAATTAATTATTGCACTATGTTTTTTATATTATTTTAGATTGAATGTATCTTGTATCTTATGTGGGTGCCAGTTAGTGCAGACCGGCGACACTTCGACCCAGTGGGATCTTTTGTGTCGACACTCTCCCAAAAACGACTGCCATAGATGTTCATGGCAGTCGGGACCGACGGCTTAACGTGCTCTCCGAGGCACGGAGCAGGCGATAATTGTCAATCAATACGCACATAATTTCGAAAAGTCATATCACTTCCGAAAGTCAGAGGTGCGCGACGTGGGTTCGAACCCGAGACCCTCTGCATTGCAGTCTGTTGGTCTCCCCACTGAACTATCATAAATTTTTGTCCCGTGTGGGATTCTATAAAACTCACACCGAGTTTTGTAGAATCGCACACGGCAGTGACAATCACTGCCTTTCGACAAGACATATTGCTCTCTTAATAAAACAGACACTTATCTGAATATTTCGAATTAAACAAATTTAAACTCTATTGCATCTCTATTACTTAACGCTGACATAATACTAGTATTTATATCACACAGAGTTCAAATTGCCTTACTTCCAAATTTCGAGTTAAGTCGCTGTTTTAATAATAATAATGTCCCGCAGACCGAATTTCTCTGTCATGGCGGCCAATGTTAACGGAGTCTGACCATCTGCGCAGGAGACATTATAGTGCACAAGTGTGTGCGCAAACACAAGTGCACTCTCTGTTCCCGAACTGTCATGATCCGATGAGACGGTAATCCGACACGACCGGAGAGAGATGAGCGCAGGACCAACGGCTTTACGTGCTCTCCGAGGCACGGTCTGTCTAACACCGCCAACTTTCGGACTCCGGGCTGCTATTCTATAATAATATTCTATCACATACACGCAACACCATCTAGCCCAAACTAAGCAGAGCTTGTACTATGGATACTAGACTATGGATAATATCATACATATATACTTATTTTTTGTATATACATACATATTGTTACGTGCTGGGTTCGACGGATAAGAATGTAAACAACATTACCGACTAAAACACGTTTTATTCAAACACACAATTAAATTTAAACACAACAAATACTATACTTCACTTTTCTACTGTAACTAGCTTTAAACTCCGTAGTATTTCCGCTTCCGTTCGCTTCGCTGAACACTTGATCGTTTACGATTGTAAACTGACTTGGCGGTGCGCGTGCGCTCTATTCATACGCGGGTAAAGCGTTTCTAAAATTATCTAGTAACGCTATACCCGGTATGTAAACAGTACGATGATTCGAGAAAGTACCAGCGTTCTCTCTACGATTCTCATACCCATACCTACTACGTAGTTCCGTAAGATGTCAATAGATGGCGGTGTAATAAATTATTAGACGGAACTGCCGAGTCTTTCCCACAATGCCGAGAGATGTCACTGGTCGTAACAATATTATACATAGAAACACCCAGACCAAGACAAACATCCATGTTCATGCACACAAATGTTTGACTTGTGCGAGAATCGAACCCGCGACCTCAGGCGTGGCACTCAGTTACACTAACCACTACGCCATCGAGTTGTCATTGAGATTTCTTAAGAGAAAATCGCGATACCTTTTTTGTTGGCCCGAGCCAAGACCCACAGCAGACGCATTGTCTACCGTTGCGACACGTATGTCGCTGTTTTATTAAGAGTGCGAATGTAGGTCTGTATACTTTATTTAATAAAACACATAACAGCATTCCAATAATTTATTATACATACATCAATTCGTGCTCATAGCATTGTTATAAAAGTTCGTTCATACATATCTGTGTTACTATGCAACTGTGTGTACAAATACTATTCCTAAAATAGCGCTAGACTAGAGCGTCACGAAATACGCTCTAAGCGAATACGCTAAGCGTATAGCGTAGTGCATGCTCAGCGTATTTGCTCGGAGCGTATTTTTCATGGCCCCCGAATAGGCACGATGACAAGGTTAAAAATAATTGATTCTAATTAGTCCATCTTTTTGATAAGCATTAAATCTTCTTCTCTCTTAGCCTTTATTATTCCCAAGTCAATTGGAGTCGGCTTCTCTGGTCTAACCGGATTTGACTGGATATTAGTTTTTACAACGAGCGGCTGCCACCTGACCTCCGCAAACCGAAGGCTAACGATACCCTAAGGCTAGACCAGTATCAGGATATTAGAGGGTACTGACTTGCCCAATAACGACTGCCATAGATGTTCATGGCAGCCGGGACCGACGGCTTAACGTGCTCTCCGAGGCACGGAGCAGGCGATAATTGTCAATCAATACGCACATAATTTCGAAACGTCATATAACTTCCGAAAGTGAGAGGTGCGCGACGTGGGTTCGAACCCGAGACCCTCTGCATTGCAGTCTGTTGGTCTCCCCACTGAGCTATCGCTGCTTGTAATAATTGATAAGCATTAAATATTGGACACTTATTTTTCGTTTAACAAAACAATAATAATTGACTAAGATATAACGCATTAAATTTCGGGAATGGGGACTTGTGATGTCACGCTTTTGTAAAATTTGAACTGATAAGTGACGGAGCACGAAATTTAAACGGGTTGTATCTTCGTTGTTATTAGTTTGTGGGACAAAAGAAAAAAAAAACGTGTCCAATATTTTTTGCTGATCTAAAAGACGGACTAAAATCTATTTTTAGTTATCATGCCTATTAGAGAGCCTTCTCAACAGGAATTTGCACGGGACATGTGCGGAATTCTCACTGAGTGAATCGTTTAATGAATCGGAAGCTTTTTATATACACTTTGAAGTGATACATGCCAACGACGCATCTGAAGATACATTTGTAAGGACTCTACTGACGTAAAAGTACTTCTGTGTAACTGGTACCAGGCAAAATATAGTGTCCCGCAAGAAATAAATAATCCTGAAACACGTCATGTTAGATCTTTAGGAGCTAAAATAAAATATCCTAACTAATATTATAAATACAAATACGTAAGTTTGTTTATTCGTTTGTTACGCTTTCACGCCTTAACTACTCGACCAATCATCATGAAATTTTGCATACACCTTGTCAGATGTACAGAAAAGGACATAGGGTACCTTTCATCCCAAATAAAAGACCTATATTTACGCGAAAATAGCCTCGTATTTACACGAGAGAAAACATATTATATATAATAATAATGGAGCCACAGGCCTCTTCGCTGTGTGAGAGGGTTAGGTCATAGTCGACCACGCTGACCCAGTGCGGATTTGCAGACTTCATATGTATCTTCGAGAACATTATGGAGAACTCTCAGACATGCAGGTTTCCTCACGATGTTTTCTTCGCCGTTAAAGCGAGCGATAATTAACTATTTAATACGCACATGTCGGATTGAACTCGAGACCAAAAGTTTACAAACGTGTGACGTCACAAGCCCCACTCATGAACTTTAATGCGTTATATCTAGGAAATTTTTATAGTTTTGTTAAAGCAAAAAATAGTACATATAATCTAAAAGATGGACAGTAGAATCACTTATTCTTAATCCTGTCGTCATCACTATATTTGAATTAAATTCGATTGCGTTGATAACAATATAGACACATGATCTTTAAAGTAGGTAACATACTATGTTAACGTGGTACCGACCTTAAGGAACTGTGTCACAAATTTGACTGCGTTAATAACAAAATAGACATATGATCATTGACAAAGTAGGTTACACGTTAACACAGTTCTATTCAAATATAACTCGAAAACAATGGGGACTATCGGTTTTTTGCTCACCAGTTGGCGCCACTACCGAGTATGCTCCTGTCAATCCTGTGACAGCTGCTGTCAAAAGTCGTATTCGGCGGTAATAATTATCGGTCTATATGGTTACTGTTGAAATTACTATGGATTTTAGAGACTTTATTATCCACTAGCACCTACAGCGGCGAATTTAAGCGCGATAGCCCTTGTAATGCGCATCACAAAGGTTCTTAAAATAATAAAAAACTATGGCATGATAAATTAAGAAGTATTGTAGTCTTAATTAGGTAGATAATTAAGGGTAGGCAATAGTGCCAAATGACGTCATCGAGCTAGGAAATGTATAGTGATGAAGGTGTAGATGCTTTTATAACCAGGCTGTAATTATAGCAAAAAGCAATGGAAGACTGGCGGGTAACTTAGCTCGGAAGTGGTGGCTAAATTGATTAGTTTAACCGGTCGTATACCACCGGCTCGCATACCAGCCGGCAGATTTGTACCCGTCGTAGGCCGGTGGCTCGCATGCGAGCCACCAAATTGGCGCCAAAACGCCGCGCGCCGCCTTCGCTTTAGCTTAAGCTAACGTAAAACCAATTTGGTGGCTCGCATGCGAGCCACCGGCCTACGACGGGTACAAATCTGCCGGCTGGTATGCGAGCCGGCGGTATACGACCGGTTAAGGCCAGGTTCACATCTATCAAGTAAAAGTTATCCGAAAGATAAATCGCATGCTGCCTCACTCTTGTTAGGTTAAAGAAAAGAGATGGCGAGACTTTTATCTTATAGATAAATGCTACCTGGAGGTGTTGGAACTGGCCTTTAGTGTACCCTCGTAACAACATTCAAGTAGAATTGGGCGGGTATGTTTGTGTAGTCCATAAATATAAGTGAAAAGTACCTGTCTTTGCTCAATCGTCGGTCTACCGTCGATTTTGCAAAGCAAGGATTTTAATAATAAGGCAGGGTAAATGAATTATTCAATGAAATTAAACTACTATATACGGATTTTATCGCGTTGCTTATTTGACACTTTATTACATAATTTTGATGATGATGATTAATAGAGAAGATGGTTGGAATGTACCACCAGCTTGGGATCCAGTAATACAAATAGTCAAACCCAAGAAGAAGCAAACCACAGCTAGACTTCATGATACTTTGAGCTTATTCTGCGTAAATATTAATTATTAAATGTTAAGTTATCTGTAATTATTATATGTACTTTCGGGTTTTGTCATTGTTTCACATTGTTTATATTATTATATAACTTATCTTTTATTGTATAGGTTTATAGTCCACAATTTATCTAAGTTAAAATATCCAAATTGTCTTGTGTTTAAGTAACTATCCAATATGTTTTAATTAGGTAACTTAGTTTAAAAAATATATATACTTGCATGCTGTGGTTTCCTGTAACTGAAGGATTACACTTGTCTTATATTTAAGTGATTTTATCCGTGTAATCTGTAGTGTATATTCTTTGTTGGAAATCCTCAATAAATAAATAAATAAATAAATAAATAAATAGAAACACCAATGATTAAATTATGTTCGGGTACTTTGAAATAACTACACTGGAACATTGAGACAACTACCATCTTAGTCTTCCCGTGACCATGGCTGCTGAAAAGCAACCGAAACGACGGGGAAAGTGTAAAATTAAATTAAATCTAAATAGTTTTAATAGTTTTAATAATAATTTAATTAGCTTAAAAATAAGTAAAGTTTAAAAGTAAAAGTAGTGTAACAGTTTTCAAAATTATGTAATAAAGTGTCAAATAAACAACGCGATAAAATCCGTATATAGTAGTTTAATTTCAATGAATAATATTCGCGTAAACAGAAGACAATATTATGAATTATTCAACCTCATCACATTTTTCATGCATTCTCTGATTGATTAATCATTTTTGTGGCAGCCGCTCATGCATGTTTTTTTTGGTATCACAGAAGCAAATTTCAGAAAACACAAAAAACGGATGCCTGTTATAAACCATATAGATGGCAAGTAAGCACAACCTTCATGCTGTCAAGCAGTCAGTCAGTCTACTTGCACTTGCAACATCTTGCATTACTCGCTTATTGTCACTTAAGATGCAAGCGTGTAAAGATCTTGAATACTGTATCCTTTTGTTTCAAAATATAGTGCGCTATTTTCGACGTCAGTTTTCACATCTTCAAATATCATCAGTGCGCCGTTTTACTTTTTTAAATTTGCTTAAATGTAAGTCAACATAATGACTACGTCTTTCTATTTCATTTGTGCGGTGTACTACGCTTTTATTACTTTTATTACACGAAGTCAGCGGGCGTGGAGCGACGACGGCAAGCGCGGGCAGCCGCGTATCAATGCATAGATTTATATGGAACTGGCTTCGAAGGCAACGGCGCGGCGAGCGGCGTACGAGCGGTGCGAGCGTTGATGTAGCATAGCGCATTTTATTTTTTGCTTTTTTACAATCGACGTTTGTATCAAAAAGATGTTGTCATCGCTGTTTAAACATTTCATTCGCGAACAAAGGCACTATTTATTTACTGTTACTAATTTATCATAGCAAAACACGTTGCCGCTCTAGCGCCGCGCGATCTGCCCGCTGGCTTCGAGACCGGGTCTGCATTGCCACGCCGCTTACCGCGTCGCCGCCGCCCCGCTATCGCTAACTTCGAGACCAAGGCCTTAGCGCATATAATAGCGCGCTATAATCACATACTATACTGGGTGTAAGAGACAGCGTACTGAAAACTAAAGCAAGACGTCTTTCTATAGGTACTTATCTCGACGCAAACTTCTATTAATCAAAAAAACGCACGATTAAGATTTTATATTGATTAACATTATTACGCGGTACGCAATGGACTGCTACCAATACAACGCGCTGCTCGCGCTGCGCCGGCGGGAAGAACCGCTGCGCTCCGCGTGCATAAAAACTGATAACTGAAGCTGATCTGTTTAAATCACAATTATTTAATTACATTGCTTGGTTTTTTTTATATTTATTTAATAAGATGAATGGTTTACGCATTATGTTAAGATTATGATACACAGTCAGAAAAATTGCAGGAAAAATCCCCCGCCGCGTCTGTCTGTCTGTTCGCGATAAACTCAAAAACGACTAAATATGTTTTCACCAATAGACAGAGTGATGTTTTAGGAAAGTTTAGCTGTATAATTTGTTAAGGTTTTGTACTACCCGTGCGAAGCCGGGGCGGGTTGCTAGTATTATTTATACCCGTACTACACCATATTAAAGTATTTCAAGTGATTAAAACGGGACCCAGTATATCTTCTTCTCCCTAGCCTTTATTATCCCAAGTCACTTGGGGTCGGCTTTTCTAGTCTAACCGGCTTTGACCGGATATCAGTTTTACACGGCGCGGCTGCCTTCGCAACCCGAAGGCTAACGATACCCTAAGGCTAGACCAGTGTCAGGATATTATAGGGCACTGAGTTCCCAATAACGACTGTCATAGATGTTCATGGCAGCCGGGACCGACCGCCTAACGTGCTCTTCGAGGCACGGAGCAGGCGATAATTGTCAATCAATACGCACATAATTTCGAAAAGTCATATAACTTCCGAAAGTCAGAGGTGCACGACGTGGTTCGAACCCGAGATCCGTATATAATAGTTTATTTTCAATGAATAACATTCGCGTAAACAGAAGACAATATTATAAAAAAACGCGACAAAATCCGTATAAAATAGATTTAATTACAAAACTAAAACATGTTTTGTTTGGTGATATAATAAAGGTATTTCCTGTTATAATTGTTTACATACCGTATAGGTCCTGCGAGAATACCAGCGTTGCAATTCAATTGCAACAATAGCTGACGCTGGTACCTAGTTTGATCACCACACTATATTCCGTTCTGTATATATTTATATATTTTGTATTGTGATAAGGTGATACAAATAATAATATATTTATTTCTATCTTTATAATAATTAGAAAGATTTAATTTATAAACTAAGATTAGAAATTAATATAATGTGTTATGCTAGTTATGTCGCTGACGGTATCTTGTGATCTGATTCGCCTATTTTACTATTGCCAGTGATTCGGTAACCTTTAGGTATCGACTCAGATTTATTTTTAGCTAGGTTAGCAGGGATAGCCTAGTAGGAAATTGTTGGACTGCCACGCAGAGGTCTCGAGTTCGATCCCAAGGCGCGCATATCTGACGTTTCGAAGTTATGTGCGAATTAAATAGTTAATTATCGCTTGCTTTAACGGTGAAGGAAAACATCGTGAAGAAACCTACATGTCTAAGAGTTCTCAATAATGTTCTCAAAGATATGTGAAGTCTGCCAACCCGTACTGGGCCAGCGTGGTGGAACATTTTTTTTTTTTTTTTTTTTTTTTCGTGGTGGACCATTGCCTAACCATTCTCACACTGAGAAGAGGCCCGTGCTCAGCAGTGAAATAGTTTAATACAGGGCTGATATTAGATATATAACAGATTATCCCCGCTACGCTGAAGCTCTTTCGTGCGTTGAAAGAATGGTGAGGGAATATCTAAGATATAAATTCAATATTTTTATCGGCTATTCAAATAATAGAAACAAAGAACACACAGTAGTGTGTCTACTTCGGTATTCCAACGCAGACTGTTTAATATATTAATAAGGAAACAATATTATTCCATAAACAAATATTTTGAGGACACAATCACTATTGCAATGTAATTATAAAATAGAATAGGCCAGGTTAAGAGCACCTTGAACCGACGGGCGTGTATGAGGAATGTGATGAAAGTGAATGAAGCCAGAGAAGTGTGTCAGGATCGTAGCAAATGGAAATCCGTAGTCTCTGCCTACCCCTCTGGGAAACAGGCGTGAATCTATGTATGTATGCATGTTATAAAATATTTAATTTCAATTACTTAAATTCAATAATTATTTTCTTTTTTATCTAAAGGACATCAGGCATTCTGGTCTAAAAAAATTATTTGGGACAGTTTAATACAGGGCTGATATTATAAGCAGAGAAGCCCGGTAATTATATCACTATTTTTCTACTTCTTTCTCATGATATTGTTTTAATCTTTCTTCAGAATATCCTAATAGTTCAGAGTACGATCGTCTACGTCTCAATATTTCAATATTTCCTCTCATATCTGCCATTTTCGTCCATACTTTCCACATGTCAAAAAATAACCTCAAATATTACAATCTGTGGTTTAACTTCCTTTTAAATAACGTACACATATAATAGTTTTACATATATCTTAGGGCCATACAGATATGCTACTTTTAGCCACAGATAACGGAAATTGTGCTGTAAGACCTGCTTCCTAAGTATTATTTACCCCGGTGATTGATGGCCCGAAAAACGTGGCCATTTCTATCGATTTACGAATTTTTTAAGGGGCGATAGCCTTGAAAGACGGTAGACGGTTACGCTAAAGCATAAGTTATCGATAATCGCGATAATTATATCGTGTGTTAAGACTGCGCCGAGCGAAATGTGCCCAAACAGGCGGTCACAGTTAAGTGAATAAAATCAACACTTTTTGTTCAATACAAATATAAAATATACATTTACCATAACAATGAATGTGTTTACAATTACTCCGTGTAAAAAACTTAAAATAATTAATATTTTCGCCTACAAAATTACGTAAATTTGCAAAAAAATGCAAACACGTAAGCTCGTTTTACGTGATTTTTAGATTATAACAGTAGAAATCTATCCTATTTTACAGCTTAAACGAAACATAAATAGTTATATTACAATTTGTCCGTCCCAAATATTTAAGTTATTGGTTGACAATAAAGATACATATTTAACAAAAAAAGCACTTCAAATCCTCCATACAATTTTACTACGGCGGCCGCGCGTCGATTTGAATATGCACCGCACGAGCTCTGACTTTATCTGTCTTACGCTCGGCGCAGTCTTAATGTTGTTTACCATTTACGCTTGAATTTTACTGCAGCAAGTTTGTGAAATACGTCTTGAGTAGCGTCTTATAATGCTGATAAACTTGAGCATTCACTTCTAATGAGCATTCGAGCGAATGTTACAATGCAGAAAAAAACGGGAGCGTTTCAGCGAGCGTTCTAGCGAAAGGACAGTAAATTTGCTTCGAAATTACATCGATCGCTGGAATGATCGTGAAAATGTTCGTAGCGATGTTTAGCTCTATGCTTGGCTCTGTTCGTTGTTCAGTTCGACAATTTAAAAACGGCGAAGGCTCGATGTTCTGTTACAAGTGAATGCTGAAGTCTACCAGCACCATTACGAGTAAAAAACAGCTTGAAATCGCTCTCGCTAAAAGTAGCATTTCTAATACAGCACTTACAATAGTTTGCGAAATGAAATTTTTACATGACTACTTAGAAATTGTGATATGAACTTACCATTAGAAAGCTTTGGTGCGTTTCATTATTGTATAATATTTATGTTAGCTTTTCAACAGTGAGAAAGCTTGGTATAATATTATTACAAAGAAAGTTATATTAGATTTTATTTTATTGGAGCTGTTACAGGCATCCGCGTCGTTGCAGCTCTGGAGACAACCGTGGACATATCTGGAAAAAGTTGGACATTGTGAGGGTCTCCTTTATTTTACTATTAACTTAGATTTGTAAGTTTCTTGCAGGTATTGTATCTTATGTGGGGGCCAGTCAGTGCAGACCGGCGACACTTCGACCCAGTGGGATCGTTTGTGTCGACACTCTCCCAATAACGACTGCCATAGATGTTCATGGCAGCCGGGACCGACGGCTTAACGTGCTCTCCGAGGCACGGAGCAGGCGATAATTGTCAATCAATATGCACATAATTTTGAAAAGTCATATAACTTCCGAAAGTAAGTGGTGCGCGACGTGAGTTTGAAACAGAAACCCTCTGCATTGCAGTCTGTTGGTCTCCCCACTGAGCTATCGCTGCTCAGTGGGGAGACCAACAGACCTATGAGAAGATACCTGCTTTCTTGCAGGTATCTTCTCATAGGCTCAACCTTTTGCCTGAGCCTAGCAACTAGCCTAAATGTAGCTTCAGTAACTTCGTAAACTCACCAACCTATATATTTTGACGTTCATAAGTGTTACTTTGTGAGCTAAATTAATAAATGAATTATGACTTTTTGATTGCTAAAAAAGCATATGGGCGGATTTAGGGGAGCACGACAGTCGCACAGAAGATTGTATTAAAATTACTTCGCGAGATAGATACCTTTTTCATTCGATTCATTGAATAAACTCGCGGTACTGCTAATGTGAGAAACAAAGACTTCTGGGTACTTGCTTACAGAATAGTATCTGCCAAAGAAGAGAAGAGAGGAGAAGAGCAGCGATAGCTCAGTGGGGAGACCAACAGACTGCAATGCAGAGGGTCTCGGGTTCGAACCCACGTCGCGCACCTCCGACTTTTGGAAGTTATATGACTTTTCGAAATTATGTGCGTATTGATTTACAATTATCGCCTGCTCCGTGCCTCGGAGAGAACGTTAAGCCGTCGGTCCCGGCTGCCATGAACATCTATGGCAGGCGTTATTGGGAGAGTGTCGACACAAAAGATCCCACTGGGTCGAAGTGTCGCCGGTCTGCACTGACTGGCCCCCACATAAGATAAGATAAGATCTGCCAAAGAAGCCTTGAAATCTTATTTATCGCAGAAATACAAAGATTATTAATCTTCTGAAGTGTAGAGGTTCAAATCGACATTTTATATACATAAGTACATATCATTAATTAAATTTGAAATGCTTATCTAAATCCCGGTTCCTATACCACAAAACGAATAGATTTTCAAAGATCTTCATATGTGTCAAAATAAACTGTTCGTAGCTAAAACGATTCGTTTCTTGAATATAAAAACCGTGCCTAAATCATTAATTAACGTCAAAAATCATTTATTCACTTTGGTCACAAAGTAACACTTATGAACAAAGTAACATTAATGTTTGATATATAATATTTCCTCTCTTATAAGTTTCGGAGTTTTTTTTAACAATTACAATTCACTAGTATTATTATTGTTATTGATTTTATGAAATTGAATATCACTACTTTTTATAATTTCCATATTATTTAAATTTTTATTTTTTTTGAAATAATGATCGAAATATATTCGTGATGCGACTCGATTTCAATTTTACTCGAGGAACTTGATTTACTACGGTAAAAAAGATATTTGAGTCAAAAAAAAATCGAGTTTAATTCACTCGGACTTAAATTTACTCGCCTCCGTTGTATCATAGTCGAAAGTTTGACATGACAGAAGGTGGCTCGAATTTACCGATTGTTCGATGTGAGAACTAGTCACACGGCACTCGAGTAATATTCAAGTTAAACCGTAAAATGGCTCGTATATCTCTACAAGTTAAATTGGTTTCGAATCGCATCACTAAATTGAATTGAATTGGTACTTTCTTTCAGCAGAAGAAAGAAAAATACATCTCAGATTTTAGTAGAACTCGTTCAAACTACTCACGGTTAAAGCAATATGTGTTCTTTGAAATTAAACTGCTATATACGGATTTTATCGCGTTGTTTATTTGACACTTTATTACAAATTTTTAACTTTTTTGCTTTTCAGCAGCCATGGTCACGGGGAGACTCCCCGTGACCATGGCTGCTGAAAAGCAACCGAAACGTCGGGGAAAGTGTAAAAATAAATGAAATCTAAATAGATTAATTTAGATTTTTTTTTGGTGGATAGATGGCGCTTCTAAGTAAACATTGCTCCTTGTTTGTGCTCGAGATAATTTTCATTTTAAAATTGTTATATAAAAGTTTCTACGCATCTGAACATTTATTTAGTGACATAACTTTGTAATAATCTTGTGAATGTGTTATCATAAAGAACTATACTGAATTAGTGAAATAAACTCTAACGATAAGTGACGGACTAGTTTAAGTGAAACTACCAAAACTTTTATAAAATTCATGACATCAAGAGACTTGAACATTACATAACAAAGGTACGCAACGCATGACATACAAATTACTGATCTATACTGACAAATATACGAAAATTGAGAAATTAACCAATAACTGAGACCGTTGTGAAAAAATATTTAAATCTACAAGTCATATGACAAAGAAACTAGCGTAACCCGTGGTGAAAAGTGGCACTATAATCGAATAAATTAGTACATATAACTGCGATCTAGTGTACAGTAGTAGTACCACTCAGACCGTGAGCATCTCATTATTGATCTGTATAAAAAGTTTCACATAGTCCACCAACAGGCAGCGCTTTGCCATAAAAATGGAATCTAATATTACTTTCCGAAAACAACGTAAAACTAGCTCACTTAATGACATATCTGCAGAAAATACAACACTGTTAGACACAACAATGTTCAGTCTTCGGGACTCCTGTCTTAACACTAGCCAAAATGTTCTGGAACTGCAAGAAAAGCTACAGGAAATGTCGAACAACATGGAAAGTGCTCACGCAGAAATAGAAAACCTAAATGCTGAGAACATAAGACTAAAATCGGACTTACAAAAATGCAGAAATTTAATTGAATCATATAAGAAGATTAATTCTAATGACATCATAAATATGACACCAGTATCAGGACGCAAACGTAAAGTAAAGCTTTTAAATAGAAATATGACGCCTACAAAAACTAAACTGCAACAAATTTCACAAACTGAAAAAGGTATGACTAAAGAACACGGCACTACAAACACTAACCATGAAGAAACAAATATAACAGCTCCTACAAAACTTCACAATAAAAATGTCTGTGGTATGAACCAAACCCAACTGTCAGCAATCACTCCGACATCAAATAAAATAACCCCGAAGCAAACAGCCCCGTCGCAAAACGCTTCTAAGAAATCACAAAAGGAGGAGTTACAACCAAAACCAAAGCGCAAAATCTGTATTTTAAGTAGTAACAAAAAAAATAAGGTACTTTCTATTGCCGAAGATACGTTCCCAAACATGCAAGTATGTCATTATTTGTCTCCAGACTGTGACATTCAACATCTTATCCAAAACCTTCAACAGAAAATTAAATATTATACTATGAATGACTATTGCATTATTATGATAGGACATGACAATTTTCAAAGTACTAATAACTATCTTGACATTATAATGAACATTCGAGAAACTTTGTCAAGTATCCAGAACACTAATATAATACTATGTTTACCTACTTATAAATTTAACTACTATAGTGTAATGTTTAACTGGAGAGTAGAGACTTTTAACAACCTCCTGTATCTTGACGTACAAACTTATCAATATGCCACCCTATTTGACTCAAACTTAAACCTATCATGTGACTACACAATGTTTACAAAATATAAAGGATATTTAAATAATTATGGAATGAAAAATATTTTTGATAATTTGAAATTATATATTAATAATTATGAAGTAAATGTATTGCCTACAGATTACATTGAAAATACCGTAAAAAATAGTGTGTATGACGATAAAATTAATAATGATGGTAATTTTTTTCTATTGTAAATACTTATATATATTACACCAAAATATAGCTGGATTGCTCTCGAAATCTGATGCACTGTCTGTTTGTATCAATGAACTTTTAGATAAAAAAAAATATGTCGATGTGATATGCATCACTGAACACTTTATGCAATCAGGCTATGAGGCTCACCTTGACGTACCGAACTACTACTTAGCCTCCCAATATAGCAGAACGAATAGTAAAAGAGGTGGTTCTTGTATATTACTAAGAACTGGGCTTTCTTGTAGGGTATTATCACAAATTAACAAATACACACAAATGAGTATTTTTGAATGTTGTGCTGTTGAACTCCTAGAATATAAAGTAGCAATTGTTTGTATTTATAGGACACCAAAACCGGGCTTATTAAACATATTTTTCGAAAAGTTAGAACAATTACTATTAGAATTAAGTAAAAAGAAGTATGAAAATATTGTCATAGCTGGTGACTTCAATATTGATGTCCTGAAAAAAACCAATGTAACATTAGAGTTCAATTGCCTTCTTACAAACTTTAATTTAAAGTTAGCTTTTAACAAACCAACAAGGCTGAAAAGCCAAACATGTATAGATAATATAGCTCATAATTTCCACCAGCCATGTAAAACTGAAATTATAGAATTTGCATTATCAGACCATACTGCTCAATTATTGGCCTGTCCAGTTAAAAATAAATGCCTTCTGAAATACTGGCGTAAAAGGCAACGCGACTATACAAAAGAAAATATTTTAAAATTCAAAGATTGCCTAAAAAATCTATCTTTTGCAGAAATTTATGAAGTAGACGAAGCAAATAAAGCATATGACCTTTTTATAAACCAGTTTAAATTATTTTATGACCTTTGTTTTCCATCTCGCATAATTTCTATAAATGTACACAAAAAACCACGATGGATTTCACATGGCATTAGGACATGCAGTAAGAAAAAAAGACGGTTGTTATGGATATACCGTTACAAACGAACGCAAAATAACTACCTAAATTATATTAAATATAATAAACTATTTAAAAAAATTATAGGCTTAACAAAACAAGCTCAAAACTGTCACAAAATCAGAAATTCAAGCAATAAGAGCAAAACGACCTGGCAAATAATTAATAATAGACAATACAACACTCCAAAGGATGACATACAGAAAATAAAACATAACAATAATTATATAACTGACCCCTTGACAATTGCAAATACTTTCAATAATTACTTTATTGACAGAGTTGTACCATTAACAAATTACGGAACTAAAGTTACATACCACATAAAACCGATGAAAGACTCGATGTTTATGTCCCCTTGTACACCGCTTGATATTTTAAATATAATAACATCTCTTAAAAATACAAAGAGTGTGGGTCGAGACGAATTAGCAACATGTATAATTAAATCTGTGGGCCATTTAATATGCCACCATCTAAGCTATATATTAAACCTTTGTATAAGCAATGGAATATATCCCCAAAGTCTGAAAACCTCGATAATTAAACCATTACATAAAAAAGCAAATAAGGACGTAATCGAAAATTATAGACCAATTGCACTAATACCGATCATATCGAAAATATTTGAGAAATATTTATATAATCAAATATATTCATACTTCGACAAAAAACACTTATTTTGCCCGCAGCAAAAAGGGTTTAGACAAAATATATCTATCAATATGGCTATATATGACTTTCTGCATCATATTATGATAAACATTGACAAACGAACACCCATATGCTCTATATATTGCGACATGACCCAGGCGTTCGATTATGTAGATTTAAAAATATTATAGGACAAACTAGAGTGCTATGGGATTAGAGGAAACGTCCTAAATCTTATAGAATCGTACCTGACAAATAGGACACAAGTAACAGTAGTGTCTAGACTGAACACTCTTTCTAAGACACAGGAGTCATATATTTCTAGCGAGCGCCAAACTAGGTATGGTTTACCACAAGGAAGCGTGATCGGGCCTCTTTTGTTCATCATTTATATAAATGACCTGCCCAGCTCTAGCAACCAACCAATGACACTTTTCGCTGATGATAGTACATTGACAATAACCTGCAACAATCCTGACATTTATCCAATAGACATCAACAATACCCTGACATCAACAATAGCATGGCTAAATAATAATAATTTAAAAATAAATCTAAATAAAACACATATTATGCATTTCAGTCAACGTATAAATACACCATCCGAGATACAGCTAAAATATGATAATATATTAATCAAAGAAGTAAATAGTACTAAATTCCTTGGCCTAATTATAGATAAAAAACTAAACTGGAAAGAGCATATCGAATATCTTAGTGATAGATTAAGCAAAACTTCTTATGCCTTGTATAAACTATCGACAACGGTGAATATAAACACTCTCCTTATTGCGTATCATGGCTTAGTGGCTTCGATTTTGAGGTATGGAATTATTTTTTGGGGCAACTCAACAGATAAAGCCATAATATTTAAACTCCAAAAGCGATGCATCCGTGCTATGTTTGGCTTGAGGGTGATTGACAGTTGTCAGCCATACTTTCGAAATCATGACATACTAACTTTACCGTCACTATACATTTTTGAAACCTGTCTGTTCGTAAAAAACAATCCGACACTATTTCCACTACTGTCTGATACTGTCCTACGTAATAGACGAGACAATCTTCGGCTACGCATGCACAGCGCCAAAACTACTCATTTGGGTAACAGCATATTTTGTATGGCACCAAAAATCTATAACAAGCTACCACAAACTCTCAAAGCCTTAAACATTAATTTATTTAAAAGAAAAGTTAAGGACATGTTATCAAAAAAATGTTATTATAATATCAACGACTTTATGAATGACAAATTTTAATTACCTATTTAAATTGACATATAATTATTATTCTTTGACATTATCCTATAATCATTAACATTATTTTGACATACATAATACATTATACATGATGACATTTCTTTAGCCGTAACTCAATATTATGCTTTTATTTATAATTAATTCAATTTGATTTATGTTTTGTTTTTAATTAATATATATTGTTTATAATGTAAATATTTGATACAGATCATAATTATTTGTACATTAATTCTCATTAATATTTGCATGCCAACTGTGGTAAAACATGTTGACACATTGACTTTTATAACAACTGTTTACCTATTCTGTTAACTACACGTGTTTTAAGCAAATAAAATATCTTTATCTTTATCTTTATCTTTATCTTTATTAATAATAATTTAATTAGCTTAAAAATTAGTAAAGTTTAATAGTAGTAGTAGAGTAACAATTTTCAAAATTTTGTAATAAAGTGTCAAATAAACAACGCGATAAAATCCGTATATAGCAGTTTAATTTCAATGAATAATATTCGTGTAAATAGAAGACAACAATATGTGTTCTTTTAAAAATACAATTGTCGTATTAATGTTATTAAGTTACCTGTCATCGTAATAAAATCGGCCGCAGTGTGACATCCTTATGATTTCTGTATCTGTGGTCGCTGTACCGGAGTCGAGACCACAGCCGCGGACGGTGATTGTCTCTCCCGTGTCATCTGTATTAAGAAGAGTATAACACACATTATATTAAATCGAATTAGGCGTTACTTGGTGGTAATCCATGCAAATAACATTATTGGGAAGATAGGAACCCGGCACGCATCCTCGGAATGCACACTCCACCTATCGTTGCATTATTCTATTACATCTATGGAAGAACTGTGTGTGATGTCCCTCCAACACAAAGGGAGGATCCTCCAACCAGGCTGGTTGATCGTGCTCGACGGTTGGTGTCGGGAGCTTGTATACAGTGGTGGAAATATAATTAGAAACACTTGCGACGTATTTCACATTATACAAAGCCCATTGCCGTAAAAGTTTTGTTTTTCGAAATAGCACAACAAAATACATAGAATACATTCAACAACTTATAATTCATTAAAAAACAAATAAATATCTGAGTTTACAACTACCATTTAGATATTTAGTTACGTACAAACAACTAAACGACATTTGCAGTACCATCCTTAATGGACAAGTAATTAGAAACAATAAAGAAATGAGGTAAAAATCAAAGTTATTAACGTGTTAACGTCATCAATTTCAAATTATTTATGGAAAATTATGTTTGGTTTACAAAATTTCTTAAAAATTAAAATTTAGTTGCCATAGCCTTTGTTATTAATGACGGCTCTGCAACGACGTGGCATTGATTCAAGTAATTTCATACATTTATCGAGTGGGATCGAGTTCCATGCTTCAACAAAAGCTTCGTAAAGTTCATTTTGACTGGAATTACGTTTAACGGAGACTTTTTTTAACGACGTACAACAAATTTTCAATAGGATTTAAATCGCGACTATTTGCAGGCCAGTCTAATATGGTAACACGTTGCTCACTAAGAAACGATTTAACACTGCGGGCCGTGTGTTTTGGGTCGTTATCGTGCTGAAAGACCCAGATCACAGGCAAATGGTCGTCGGTGTAGGGAATCATTATCTCTTCTAAGATGTTTTTGTATTGAAATTGATCCATTATACCTTCAATCTTACGGACGGGTCCAATTCCGCAACCAGAAAAACATCCCCATACTTTAATGTTACCACCGCCGTGTTTGTCTATGCTCCTCGTGTATTTATAATCAAAAGCATGGTTTATTGGACGTCTAACGTAGTGTTTGCCGTCTGAATTCACCAAATTTATTTTTGTTTCATCCGAGAATAATACTTTTTCCATTCTCGTACGGTCCAGTTAAGATATTTCTTTGCAAATAATAATCGCTTCTCTCGGCGTTGCTTGGTAACAAGCGGTACCTTTTGAGAAACCCTTCCGAATAATTTAGCTTCCACTAATCTGCGGCGTACCAGTTTCGAGGAAATGTTCCTTGGGTCATCAGGTGTAAAAACATCATTTCTAATCTCGTTGGAGCCTCTAAACGGGTTTTGTTTAGCTACACGTATTATTTGCAAATCTTCCCAGGGAGACGTTTTCCTTGGACGAGCCTTTCTAACAACACTTTTAGTTGTTCCGTTTCTTTTATAATGAGCAATAGCGTTGAAAACTTTCTTCACAGAATATTCTAAATGATTAGCAATTCTTCTATAAGTCCACTTTCGATCTAAATGTAATTTAACAATTGCCTAGTTGACTCGTCACAACTCTTATTTTTATCCATTTTAACAAAATTTATTATTCACGTAATTCCAAATTGACGTTTAATTGCCGCCGAAACTACAGAAAAAGCGTAGAAAGAGGTTTAGATTTTAAATTTCAAAAATGGAACGAGCCATTGATCCTGTTCCTAACAGTTGTCCAAGCGGCCAGTAATTGAAATTCAACTATCATTCATATTTAAACTCTTTTAATAATTAAAGATAGAACAGATTTAATTATTTAAATATTTTATGATTTTTAACTCAATGGCTATATTCTGGCATAGTTAATAGTAATTTAATCTATAGATTTTTTACTCATAACGATAGTTCATTCTGTGTTTACCTAAGTTTTATGTACTGTTTCTAATTATATGTCCACCACTGTATATAGTTAGTCGTTGTGTAAACTCCACTTGTGCGATGCAGGATTGTGACGTCATTTGAGCGTACTTAGCGCCATCTGTTAGATGTAGGCGGAACTTCTTCGTCTGTGCGGAGTATCGCCATCTGTTAGATGTAGGCGCAACTTCTTCGTCTGTGCGGAATCGCCACACATCTATACTAGTCTATACATATCTATACTAATATTATAAAGATGAAAGATTTGATTTTTTGTTTGTTTGTAAGAATTCAACTCAAAAACTACTCAACCGAGTTTACAAATTCATTCCCTATTAGAAAGCAACATAGTCACCGAGTAATATAACGAAATATATTTTTTTAAATATCTATCTAAATTACAATAATAATATAATATTCTACCACATACACACAACACCATCTAGCCCAAACTAAGCAGAGCTTGTACTATGGTACTAGACAATGGATAAACATACATATATACTTTTTTTTAATACTTACATATTATACAAAGAAACACCCAGACCAAGACAAACATCCATGCATCAAGCACACAAATGTTTGACTTGTGCGGGAATCGAACCTCAGGCGCGTCAGTCGGTTACACTAACCACTACGCCACCGAGGCCGACCAATAATAAGCAATAATGTAACCCAAGGTATCAAATTGCTGCCTATAATCATTTTATATATCAATGCACATAATAGTCATTATTTTGCGTACGCAATACTATTGATGATACATGAAATGGTGCATTATATGCGTAAAGTGCTCATCATATCATCTCAATAAAAAGTACGCGATGGAATATGCCTAACAATTATTGTTCAGCCACAATAACCGTTTTTGTTAAAATGATTAAATTCAATAAATTAGATACATCCGTGCGTAGCCGAGTGGATTGCTAGTTACATATTTATAGGAGTATTTATGTATCTTATGTGGGGGCCAGTCAGTGCAGACCGGCGACACTTCGACCCAGTGGGATCTTTTGTGTCGACAATCTCCCAATAACGACTGCCATAGATGTTCATGGCAGCCGGGACCGACGGCTTAAAGTGCTCTCCGAGGCACGGAGCTGGCGATAATTTCAATCAATACGCACATAATTTGGAAAAGTCATATAACTTCCGAAAGTCAGAGGTGCGCGACGTCGGTTCGAACGCGAGACCCTCTGCATTGCAGTCTGTTGGTCTCCCCACTGAGCTATCGCAGCTCTGCTTTATAGGAGTATACTTGTTGCTAGAAGTCTAAATTTTTTTATATGGTTATATTTAGAAAAAAATTACATTTTATAATTAGCAGTGGCTTCCGCACTTAATTCGAGGCTTTTATGGCGGCAACCACACGGTACTATACCGATATTAGTTGCTTAACCACAAATAGGAGATTAACATGACGTTAACGCTTTGTATGAACAAAATCGATTTTCATACTAACTCATTATCATCATCATTCTCTTGCCCTGGTCCCAATTTATTTGGGGTCGGCGCAGTATGTCCTTCGCTTCCATACTTCTCTGTCACCCGTCATCTGATCATTTACCCCTTTTCCTTTCATATCCATCCTCACACAGTCCATCCATCTTTTCCTTGGCCTTTCTCTCCCTTTTCGTCCCTCTACCCTCATATCCATCACTTGCTTACCTGCATACGTATAATCTCTTCGCATAACATGTCCATACCAAGCCAAACGATTTCCTTTCACTTTCTCATCTATGGGCACCACTTTCAGACTACCTCTTACGTATTCATTCCTAATTTTGTCCATTCTCGTCACTCCACACATCCATCGTAACATTCTCATCTCTGCTACATGCAATCGTTTCTCATCCATCTTCTTAGTAGCCCAACACTCAGCTCCATACAGTACGACAGGCCTTATCACCGCCTTATACATGCTAATCTTTAATTTCAAAGGCAGTTTAGGATCGCATATTGTGCCTGAGATCTGTCGCCATTTCATCCATCCTGTGTTGATTCGTTGCCTAACATCCTGATCAATTTTCGCCGTCATCTTGTAGGAGTGAACCGAGGTAGCGAAAGTTGGAGCATACTGGTAGAGGTATACCACCGAGTATAACCGGTATAGGACTGGAGAGACCGCCAAAGTCACAGAACATGTATTCAGTTTTGGTTCTGCTTATTCTAAGGCCTACATTCTCCAGTCTCTGCTGCCACTCTTCCAGCTTACTCTGCACCTCTTGTCCACTCTCTGCTACCAAAACGATGTCATCGGCAAATAGCATGCACATACTAACTAATTTATCAATATTTTTTGTTACGTTTTCTCGCCGTAACAACTCGACTGATCATCATGAAATTTTGCATACACGTTATCAGAAGGACAGAAAAGGACATAGGGCTTCTTGCATCCAAACAAAAAGCAGTTGCTGAAGGATAGAGGGTCATCCATAAAAAATTACTTCACATGAATTTCATGATATTTCGACCCCTCCCCTGTCCTTGTCACTGCTGTGAGACTTCCACCGCCCTAGCCTGACGTCACATATTTTGCAATTTCTGTATTATTACTGTAGGTACGTAAATATGTTAGATTTTAAATACGACGTCACAATATTTAGAGCTCCATGTTTCACACAATGTCGGACTTCGTCGACCGCCTTCCTTCCCCTTAACATGCGACATAACATAATGGACATAGGGCCCCTATTTTCTTTTTTGTTTGTTTGTTTGTAGGGATTTAACTCAAAAACTACTCAACCGATATTAAAAATTCTTTGATCATTAGAAAGCTATATTATCATCGAGTAACATGAGCTATATTTTATTTAAAAAATTATGTGCTGTTACTAACATAACCTAACCTAAACTACATTTATGAGCGAAATCTACATAGTATAAAATAAAATCGAATAATTTAATCTTGTTTCTTACCGAAGACTCCAGCGATTTTAATACATGAAGTGGCGGGAAACAATCCGTCTCTGCCTTTCCTCCCCCCCATACAGGGGGACTCCAGCATCTGCAGCGAGTGGTTGTTGTGGAATGGATCGTCACACGCCGAGAACCGACCATTCATGGAGACACACTTGAAGCAGTCTATACTGTGAACTGTTGGGAGAAATTGTATTAATAATAACCATTTTATTTCGCGTGGCATAGACGCATAGATAAATATCTTATAGACTAACATACATACAATTTGTGTTAGTATTTATTACTATCACTATTATCACTAAGTACATATTATAAAATAAAGTCCCCCGCCGCGTCCGTCTGTCTGTTCGCGATAAACTCAACAGCTAACTACTGAACAGATTTTCATGCGGTTTTCACTAATAGACAAAGTGATTCATGAGGAAGGTTTAGATGTATAATTTGTTAAGGTTTTGTACCACCCGTGTGAAGCCGAGGCGGGTCGCTAGTAATAAATAATAATTAATTTACTTCGAGCGGCATAGACGTATATATAAATATCTTATAGACTAAAATACATACAATTTGTGAGAGGGTCAGGGCAATAAATCTCCTCGCTGACCCTCTCCAGCGCAGACGGACGGGAGCGAGGAGGAGGCGATTTGCCCGCGTTCTCGCTCCTATATAGTGGGGTCACTGGTACAGAGTCGGGGGACTCTACCGGCTTCCACGGCTCCACACGTTAGGGGGGTGGCCTTGGTGAGCAAGGCCACAGGTGTTGAGGCCCGGTCACCATCAGCCGGACCAACCGCCGGGGCGGGATGGTGATTGCTAACGCGACCACGTCGGCGGAGGGACTGCTCACTCCAGGTTTTTAGTGTGCATACCGACTCCCTTCAGGGGCGGAGAGTCTCACATTACCCCCCTCCCCCCAAGGGAGGGGGGTAACCAAAAAGGATTATCCTGGGTCAAAAAGAGTGTAAATGTCTTTTTAAGTAATACTAACCTGTAGTAGTCCAAAATAAAATTAAAAATGCACTCAATATTATATTGTTTTTGGTACTCTCCGAAATTCCCTCCATTATATGCATCTGTAAAAAAAAAAAATAAGGAATTGGTTATTTTGACATATAAAAGATGGGTGTTCATCAATCAGTCAGCCACTCTATTGAGAGGCAGACTGCTTTTCATCATTTGAAAAAAAAAAGAATTAAACAGATTAACACATATAAAATTAAAATCTATTATTAAATGTATTTACAAATAAATATGCTGCTATACTTTCATATCTGGTAGTACGGGATCAAATGACAGAAAAACGGATGCAAGATACAGCGTTGTAATGCTAGTTCTACGATATCTTTGTATTTAAGTGTAGGCATGCAAGGGAGATACCGAGATGTCTCTGCGACGTTTTCTCATTATTTTTGTTACTTTTGCAATCTTACGGCGTAACCCTAGAAGACTAATTTAAGTTAGTATTTCAGGGAAAACTCTATAGGACAGTTTTATTTTTGTATATATTATCAGTAATTGGTTTCCAAATTACTTGTTGTCTTGTTAAGAGGACACACTGAAAAAATGCACTAACTTTCATCGAATAGTATAGGACTATGAGAAGACCAATTAATCTAGAATTTTGATATAGGTAAATTGATGTCTTTAACTAGAATTTCCTAGCTCAAAAACACGATATTGTGATTTTGGCTCGATCATAATTATTTTCGAAAACACCTCTGAAAAATTACTATTTTTAAAATTACTATTTTTAAAATTACAAGGAAGTTACACTATCATTATGCTTAGGAATTACTCAAATATATTCGTAACATCAATATTAGTGATTTGCTAGCTCATTATTTCCATAACTAAAACCAATCATTTTTAAATAATATTTTAAGTTTTTTTAACAATTTCTAAGCGTTCTCGATCATTGCGGGCGCATCGCAATTTTAGACCTTATGACCGCTATTTAAGGATTGATACACAATGAGTGTCATTGGGGCGGATATGGGCGGAGCTATTCTAAACGATAATTTTCGCGGTGTCCCCTTAACCGCTCCTGCTAAGCTTAAAGCTTGCTTTACAAGTGGGCTTACGTTAGTAGTGCTATGCATAAGCAGGCAGAGAGAGTTTAATAGTAATAATGTAACAGTTTTAAAATTATGTAATAAAAGTTTTTACAACGCGATAAAATCCGTATAGAGTAGTTTAATTTCAATGTATAACATCACGTAAACGTAAGGCAATATTATGTTTCTGCCGTACTTACTGTAGAAAAACTCAAATTACAGCCAACCATAGATTTAAATCAATGATGTGCCCAAAAGGATTTAACAATGATTGATGATATTGTCTTCTATTTACGCGAATATTATTCATTGAAATTAAACTACTATATACGGATTTTATCGCATTGTTTACTTGACACTTTATTACAAAATTTTGAAAATTGTCACACTACTACTACTATTAAACTTTACTAATTTTTAAGCTAATTAAATTATTATTAAAACTATTTAGATTTAATTTACTTTTACACTTTCCCCGACGTTTCGGTTGCTTTTCAGCAGCCAGGTCACGGGGAGACTAAGATGGTAGTTGTCTCAATGTTCCAGTGTAGTTATTTCAAAGTACCCGAACATAATTTAATCATTGGTGTTTCTATTTACGCAGAATGATTGATGAGACAGCGGGATATCTCTACTACACTCCCACTTTTAGATATATCCAAATTTAAAATATTCATTACTGCCTTATCTTTATCTTGCGACTAATTTTAATACTGTTTGCACAAAAGATACATATCGCACCCTTAATAAAACAGAGACTTATCTCAGTATTTTGGATTAAACAAATTTGAACTCTATTGCAAAGATTTAACACAAATATAATATTAGAATTTAACATATACAATTAGAGTTCAAATTGGCTTACTTTCAAATTTCGAGTTAAGTCGCTGTTTTATTAAGACTGCGATATACTTTTATTCCTATTTGCTCTTATGCTTATTTCTATTTTGCTCTCCGTCTGCGCTAAGCGATCATGTGGTCCAAGACCAGTGGCCTCCACACATCCTCATAGCAGCTGAGGTGATGTTGAGGTCCTTACTTTGACGGCCCAAGAAGGCTTCACGTCCCACTTAAAGGACCCAGGATTGAAGGAAGAAGGATACACGTGTCTTAACAGTGAATTCCATGCCATGATCGTTCGGCAGAGATATGAGGACCAACTTGTTGGTGCGCGCTCTAATGGACTCTACCGTGTAAAAATGGCATCTGAGCCCAGCACGCGTTGTTCTGGATACAAAATCCAACAAAAGCAACTACTCTATTGGAGTCGCTCTTCGACTACCGTCGCCGGTGAGCCTTTTTATAATCCTGTAACATCAACATAGGCTATAGTCAATGTAAAATACATTTCTGCTTACCAATTCGGGGAAAACGCTAGCAGCGATAGCCTATTGAATTACCGTTAGAATGCCACGCAGAGTTCGTTCGATCCAAAGGGACGCACCTCTGACTTTTCGAAGTTAAATACGTATTAAACAGTTTATTATCGCTCGCGTTAACGGTAAAGGAAAACATCGCGAGGAAACCTGCATATCTGAGAGTTCTCTATAATGTTCTCGAAATTATGTGAAGTCCGCCAACAACTGGGCCAGAGTAGTGGACTATGGCCTAACCCTTCTCACTGAGAAGACACCCGTGCCCAGCAGTGGGAAAGTTTAATCTTCTCTAAGCCTAAGGCTAAGCCTTTATTATTCCCAAGTCACTTGGGGTCGGCTTTTCTGGTCTAACCGGATTTGACTGGCTATCAGTTTTTACACGGAGCGGCTGCCACCTGACCTCCGCAACCCGAAGGCTAACGATACCTACCCTAAGGCTAGACCAGTGTCAGAATATTAGAGGGTACTGACTTTCCCAATAACGACTGCCATAGATGTTCATGGCAGCCGGGACCGACGGCTTAACGTGCTCTCCGAGGCACGGAGCAGGCGATAATTGTCAATCAATACGCACATAATTTCGAAAGTCATAACTGCCGAAAGTCAGAGGTGCACGACGTGGGTTCGAACCCGAGACCCTCTGCATTGCAGTCTGTTGGTCTCCAGTCTCAGTGGGAAAGTTTAATACAGGGCTGATATTATTATATTCGAGGAGATAACGTCGCGAAGGTATTCTTGAACTGGAGAATGACGCTATAATATTTTATTGACGCTCGTAACGAGTTTTGGGCGTCCATAATAGTTTAGAACGTTTTATTTTGAACGTTCTTCACATTACAATGTTGTACGATTGCGTTTTTTAGAGTTCGAGAAAACTTATTACAATAACTTTGTCCGCCCGTCTGTTATACAACTTTCAACTCAAGCACCGTAAGAGCTAGAGACTCGCGGTCAACGCTATTCGACTCAGCATAGTCGATATAAACCCGGAATGACTATGACCTTTGACCTCTGACCTTTGTTTAAGTGGTAGCCATTACCACTGGCATTGCGCCGAGTGATCCAAATGCCACCTAAAATGATAATTTGCTTATGAAAAATAATGTAACTATCGAAGATTTACATAATGTTGGCGGATGGCGTAGTTGGTTAGGTGGTCTTCCGCCACTGCCGCCGCGACGAGTGTTGTGGGTTCGATCCCCACACGGGACAAAAATTTGTCTGATCCACAAATGTTTGTTCTCAGTCCGAGTGTTCTTTGTGTCCGTTGTTTGGATGTTTTTTAAGTCTCCCGTAACACAGACATGACACCAAAGGGAACATCTTTAAAAAAAATAAAATCTATGATGAAGTTCAATAATGGTATTTATAGAATAGCATTCGTATTAACTACGTAAGAAAAATTACAGACAAGCTAAATAGGAAATAATTTATCTGATAAACCGTACACATATTGGAAAAACTGTAGGCATGGCAACGCTGCGTGTCTCAGATGTAAACAATGGATGCCGATGTATTTGAAATCGTGAAAATACTTTTTACACGAAAATAAGATTCGAAAGTGTCCGTGAGATTGTAATGATTGATTATTAAGTCATAAAATAAAATACAAATTATTGTTTAGGTGGAATGTGTGTTGTTTCATAGGCCATATTGTTCATTGTCCTTTACAGAACAATTGTTAGATTGACTAAGCATGTTAACTACTGAATTTACATAATATTGTCTTCTATTTACGTGAATAGTATTCATTGAAATTAAACTGCTATATACGGATTTTATCGCGTTGTTTATTTGACACTTATTACAAAATTTTGAAAATTGTTACACTACTACTACTATTAAACTTTACTAATTTTTAAGCTAATTAAATTATTATTAAACTATTTAGATTTTTTTTTTTTTTTTTTACTGAATTTATTTAAGTTTTGGTAAGGATGATTATGAATAAGACCGTTAAAGTTTATGGTGTACTAGATTATTGCCTGCGGCTTTGCTCGCGTGAAAGAAGGTTAGATTAGGTTAGTAACAGTAATTTTTTTTAATGAAAAGTCCCTATATCAATTTCTGTTCCCTCAACAAAATGTATGCGAAATTTCATGATGATCGGTCAAGTAGTTAAGGCGTGAAAGTGTAACAAACAAACAAACAAACTTACATTTGCATTTATAATATTAGTTAGGAAGGTTGGATACACAAAGAGCGCGCACGTCACTTACGACTGCACCGAGAGTGACCAGCTTTCTGCGCAGGAAAAGTAACGACATTTTTCTTATGAGATTGCTTCTAAATAAATTTGGATATTTACTTATACAGTATATTTGTGTATTCGTTTATTAGGCACAAATGCAAATAAACTGATTTAAATTTATACAATAAGCAGCGATAGTCTATTATGAGACCGTTGTACTGCCACGTAAAGATTTCGAGGACGATCCTAAGGCGCGCATCTCTGACTTTCGAAGTTATGTGCGTATTTAATAGTTAATTATCGCTCGCTTTAACGGTGAAGAAAACATCGTGAGGAAACCTTTATGTCTGATACGAGTACTTCATAATGTTCTTGAAGAGATGTCAAGTCTGACAACCCGCAATGAGCCAGCGTTGTGGACTATGACCTAACCCTTCTCACACTGAGAAGAGGCCCGTGCCCAGCAGTGGGACAGTTTAATACAGAGCTGATATTATTATTATTATAATTTATACAAAATATATATAAATCTTATTGATGCGTCATTAGCGCAATGGATAAAACATTATATACTTAATAATATAATAATAATATTCTACCACATACACACAACACCATCTAGCCCAAACTAAGCAGAGCTTGTACTATGGCTACCAGACAATGGATAAACATACATATATACTTTTTTTTGTAAATTCATACATATTATACATAGAAAACCCAGACCAAGAAAAACATCCATGTTCATGCACACACATGTTTGACTTGTGCGGGAATCGAACCCGCGACCTCAGGCGTGGCAGTCGGTTACACTAACCACTACGCCACCGAGGCCGACAAAAAATTTAACTTGTTGTTGAACTTGTGATCGTGAGGTCGTGAGTTCGAATCCCACCAATAGGTGCAATAGCACTACCGACGTGAACCCACTTCTAATCCAAGCATTCCAGCTTAGCTGGAGAGGTAAACAAGAATATTAGTAACTCGTATACGTAATAATATTTGAAAATAAAAATATATTTAGTCGTAACTCGTAAACCGTTCAATAAAACTTGGCACAAATAGACCATGTCCTAGATAACACATAGAATTTTATCCTAGAATGCGTTGTGAGATTTACGCGGGCGTTGCCGCCAACTGAAACTAGATTATAACTAAGGATGATGTATGCTAACTGACAGCTGCCCTTGAAGAAATATAGATACAAAATAACACAACTATTCACAAAATAAACATCTGTTACTCAATACATGATGTTGTTTATATTGGTTAATGTGTTTTCTTTAACTTTGAATGGCGATCAATAGCGCATGATTAGGTTATAAATCATTTCCTATCCAGAGAGCTCTCAATCTTGCCGCTGATGAAACACAGGGCCCTTCAGAATGATGATTAATAATCGTATAGTTTTAGAACTTCTTGGAATCGTATCTGTGGAAACAGCCATCTTTAATTTTGTTTTCTGAGCTGGCAATTTTTTGTGAAATTTAGACACTGAAGGCCTGTTCCGCCACCTCCAAATAGAATTTATCTTTAAGATAAATCTTTCGCCATCTTTAACCTAACAGCAGTGAGACAACATGCGATTTATCTTCCGGATAACTTCTACTTGATAGATGTGAAACTGGCCATGAGTATTATTAAATTTTTCTGTTACATATTATGATTATGAAGGTAGATTTAGAATGGTCAATCAAGCACAGCTCATGTCACCGCATTGGCTGTCTTTTGTATAAAATAAGTGTAGTTGATTATTGGTCTGCCTTGTTCGTTCTGTTATAAAAGTTTGCCATCCCGTACTGGACCAGTGTGGTGGACTGTGGTCCAAATCGTTTCGCATTAAGAAGAAGCCCGTACCAGGCTGCGAGAGAGTTTAAAAACGAGAGCTAATCTTCTCTCTTAGCCTTTATTATTCCCAAGTCACTTTGGGTCGACTTTTCTGGTCTAACCGGATTTGACTGGATATCAGTTTTTACACGGAGCGGCTGTCACCTGACCTCCGCAACCCGAAGGCTAACGATACCCTAAGGCTAGACCAGTGTCAGGATATTAGAGGGTACTAACTTTCCCAATAACGACTGCCATAGATGTTCATGGCAGCCGGGACCGACGGCTTAACGTGCTCTCCGAGGCACGGAGCAGGCGATAATTGTCAATCAATACGCACATAATTTCGAAAAGTCATATAACTTCCGAAAGTCAGAGGTGCGCGACGTGGGTTCGAACTCGAGACCCTCTGCATTGCAGTCTGTTGGTCTCCCCACTGAGCTATCGCTGCTAAAAACAGAGCTAATATTAGGTATCTATAAATTACAGATAGTTATTCGGAATGAAGTGTATTTTGTTCCAAAACTTGAAAAGTATAAATCAGATCTTAATAATGAAACACCAGAGAGTGAGATGCGGTCATTTTTTGCATCTTATCCTTGGCAGCCTACTTGCTTCTCTTCGGGTGATCCTACAGCGTGCGCCGATGCTATCACCGATGTGTTACGTCAGGGAATGGAGTATTTTATTCCATTCTCTGACCTGAACACGTCAAGCAAGGCTCAACCCTGGTTTGGGGCTGAATGTGGACGCGCTAAAGCGCTGAAGCACAAAGCTTACCTTGCTTGGGTTAACGCTCGAAATAGTAAGGCTAAGGATTTACCAGACAAGAAGAGAGCCTTTAACAAAGCTGCCAAGTCCTGCAAGAGAACTCTACGGAAAGCTCGATTTGACCACATACGCCGTGTAGGGAACAAACTAGCTTCTTACCCTGCGGGTAGTAAAGCGTTTTGGTCCCTGGCAAAGTCAGTCGAATCGAATTTCTGCCGCCCCTCACTGCCACCACTGCTGACACCTGATGGATCTCTGGCTCACACTGCTGAGGATAAGGCGAATTTATTCTGCTCTATCTTCGCAGAATCTTCGTGTCTGGAATCTGCAAGCGTGACACCGCCGTGTCTACCAGCTTGCGAGACCCTCATGTCAGATATACGCATACGTCAGACCGAGGTCCGTAAAACGCTGCAGAATCTAGACGTGAAAAAGGCCAGTGGTCCTGATGGTATTCCAGCCATAGTACTGAAAACCTGTGCACCTGAGTTGACACCGGTGCTGACACGCCTGTATCGCCTCTCCCTGGCAATAGGACAAGTGCTGAACTCTTGGAAGCTTGCTAATGTGCAGCCCGTGCCAAAAAAAGGCAGTCGAGCCGACCCTGCGAACTACAGACCCATATCAGTTACCTCCATACTCTGTAAGAGTATGGAACGTATACTAAACAACCGACTCCTGACATACCTAGAATCAAATAGTCTGCTCAGTGACCGGCAATACGGGTTTCGCCGAAACCGGTCTACTGGAGACCTTCTAGTGTATGCAACGCATTTATGGAGCGAGGCCATCGAGAAACACGGCGAAGCATTGGCTGTTTCGCTGGATATCTCAAAAGCCTTCGACAGGGTCTGGCATGATAGCCTTATCAGCAAGCTTCCGTCCTTTGGCCTACCCACTGGCCTCTGCGTTTGGATAGCAGATTTCCTGAGGAGCCGCTCGATTCGAGTAGTCATTGACGGCTACTCGTCCGAGCAAAAGGCAATTAATGCCGGGGTTCCTCAGGGATCAGTACTCTCTGCAACTCTCTTTTTGCTGCATATTAACGATCTGCTATAACCCGGTACGTTTGGGTATGCAGACGACAGCACGCTTGTAGAGAGTTACGTCTCCAGCGCTAGGGCCAGTGGAACACAGATACAGTTGCTCAGGGAAGCTATGATCGAGCGTATGAACTTGGCCTTGAAGGCAGTCTCCGATTGGGGTGAAGCCAACATGGTTAAGTTCAATGCTTCTAAGACCCAGGCGTGTCTTTTTTCCGCAAAAAAGAGCCCATTCCAACTAGCTCCAACTTTCCGAGATGTATCCGTGCCGATAACTAATCGCCTTGAGCTTCTGGGTATGACATTGACTCCAACCCTTAACTTTGGCTCCTATATTGAGGCAAGAGCCCAACTAGCTGCCAAAAAGCTGGGCATCCTCAGTAAGGTGAGGCAGTATTTCATGCCGGAACATTTGCTTAATTTGTACCAAGCACAGGTTCGGTCCTGCATGGAGTACTGTTCTCACCTCTGGGATGGCTCTGCAAAATATCAGCTGGAGGCTTTGGAGTCAATTGAGCGGAAGGCCAGGAGACTTATCGGCGATGACCAATTGGTTAACACACGACTCCAAAGCTTGGAGCATCGTCGTAAGGTTGCTAGTCTCTCGGTTTTCTATCGGATACATTTCGGAGAGTGTGCAGAGGAACTGCATAATTTGATTCCTCCTTCCCCATTCTACCATCAGACGACCAGACAATCAGGCCAGCGACATAGGTACATGGTGGATATACCACATTTACGCACGAAGCGATTTGCTTCCAATTTTATAATGCGTACCGCTAAAGTGTGGAATTCGCTACCTAAGTCTGTGTTTCCCGATGAGTACAATCTGGGTGTCTTCAAGTCGCGAGTGAATAGGTATCTTCTAGGCAAGCGTGCTCCATCGTCGACTGCATCTACACTTAAGATCAGGTGAGATCGCGGTCAAACGCGAGCCTATTAGAGTATAAAAAAAAAAAAAAAAAAAAAAGAACGACCAGTAGTTCCTCATCCTTGTACCTCGCGCTGGTAACGCAATCACATTTTTTTAACAAGGTTGCGTAGCTCAAATTCTGCCCTATATAACAACATGCATAGAATATGGTAACCCGTTACTCCAAGGCTCAAGAAATGTGCTAACTATATTTTTATTGCTTAATTTACTAGAGACATTACTACAAGCTTTTGACTGCACGGATACCACGCTGAGTATTGTGAGTTCAAATCCCACACGGGACAAAATTTGTCTGATCCACAAATGGTTGTCCCGAGTCTGGATGAATATTTCTAAAGTCCCTCACGTCACAAGAATTATTCTTAGTTTTCCGGCTGTTGTATGTTAAAAAAAGGTTCTATCAACTTTCGGTTTTGATTTCCGGTCGGGCAATGTTATTGGGTTGCCTGTAAAAAATCTCCTTAGCTGTACTTAGTACGGCACTTTGACCGATACACATGTCAATAGTCGAACCTGTTATTACATAACACCTAAAATCATATTTATATTTTACGGCCTCGATGGCGTAGTAGTTAGTGTAACCGACTACCACGCCCGCACAAGTCAAACATTTGTGTGCATGGACATAGATATTTGTCCTGGTCTGGGTGTTTCTATGTATAATATGTATGTACATATTTACAAAAAAAAATATATACATATGTGTCGGAGCATCAAGAAAATAATCATTGCAATGTAATTTATTTCTGTAATTGGAGTTGAATAAAGCGCCATCTATTGGTTTTTGTGTCTCGAAGCGAATGGTTCAAGTAATATGAAAAGGTCACGGGATACCACGTGGCCTTGAGATCCGAGGTCAAAGTTTATCGTCATTTCGGGGTATAGCGACTATGCTAAGTCGAATGGCGTTGACTGCGAGTCTCTATCTCTTACGGTTCTTGAGTTAAAAGTTGTATAACAGACAGACGGACGGACGGACAAAGCTGTCGTATAAGATTTACTTCGAACTCTAAAAAATTGTTGCCTTGCGAAAGGAATTCTCTACACTCGACGCGGCATCAGTGGCGACCTCTACACTATGCGTGCTGTTACCAGTTTTATTAAGACTGCGCCGAGCGTAAGTCAGATAATGACAGAGCTCGTGCGGCGCATATTCAAATCGGCGCGCGGCCGCCATAGTAAAATTGTATGGAGGATTTTAAGTGCTTTTTTGATAAATATGTATCTATATTGTCAACCAATAACTTAAATATTTGAGACGGACAAATTGTAATATAACTATTCATGTTGCCTTTAAGCTGTCAAATAGGATAGATTTCTACTGTAAGAATCTAAAAATCACGTAACACGAGCTTACGTTTTCGCATTTCACGTGCAAATTTACGTAATTTTGTAGGCGAAAATATTAATTATTTTACGTTTTTTACACGGATTAATTGTAAACACATTCATTGTTATGATAAATGTATATTTTATATTTGTATTAAACAAAAAGTGTTGAATTTATTCACTTAACTGTGACCGCCTGTTTTGGCACATTTCGCTCGGCGCAGTCTTAAATGCCAGACAGCTTTGAAACAATTAGGTACCTATTGTTATCGTTATCTGTACTGATAACATACGTATGCGTGAAGTATAAAGCCTAACAACATAAGCATTTACGCCTGTTTTTTGAAAGTGTAAGCAGAGATTACCTCTTGTAACAAATACAACTAGTTTCTGCCTACGGTGCCTATCTACCTACCAACCTACGTCAAAAAAAAAATAGCCTATGTCCTTCCCCAGATTTTAAACTACCTGTGTACCAAATTGTATCCAAATCGGATAAGTAGTTTAACCGTGAAGAGGTAACAGACAGACAGAGTTACCTTTTACCTGTGTGTGTTCATGTGGAATCGAGGATGGTTTAGACTTGTGTTTTGTTTTTGTCGTGTGTTCAGGACAACGTCTGTGTGGGACAGCTAGTCTTTATATATATAATTCTACTGTACGTGTGTATGTCACTGAAATCCTCCTAAATGGCTGGACCGATTTTGATAAAAAAAATTGTGTGTGTTCATGTGGATTGGAGGATGGTTTAGATTTGGGTTTTTTTTTATATACCTATATAATACTAGCTGTCCCGATAGATGTTGTCCTGAACACAGGGAAAAAAATAACCCACATATAAACCATCCTCGAATCCGCATGAAAACACACAATTTTTTTATCAAAATCGGTCCAACCGTTTAGGAGGAGTTCTGTGACATACACACGTACAGTAGAATTATATATATAAAGACTATCCCTGTTTCAAAATGTATCACTGCTGGTCACGGGCCTCTTCTCAGTGTGAGAAGGGTTAAACCATAGTCCAACACGTTGGTTTCAGTGCAGAATTGGCGTACTTTACATATTATCTTGCAGTACATTATGGAGAACTCTCAGACATGATTATATTATGTCGGCCTCGATGGCGTAGTGGTTAGTGTAACTGACTGCCACGCCTGAGGTCGCGGGTTCGATTCCCGCACAAGTCAAACATTTGTGTGCATGAACATGGATGTTTGTCTTGGTCTGGGTGTTTCTATGTATAATATGAATGTATTTACAAAAAAAAGTATATATGTATGTTTATCCATTAGTTTGGGCTAGATGGTGTTGTGTGTATGTGGTAGAATAGAATAGAATAGAATAGAAATACAATACAAAAATACATTATACCTATATGTTATATAATGAAACAAACACGTTAAAATTTATTTTTGTTTTGATTTTTTAATAGACATCTTTCGGACTAGGTGAAAATCCTGTGTTACGAAGAACTTTACAAACGCTCAATCAAAATACATAAGGAACACCCGGATCTCGGACTCGTAAAAATACCATTGATCTCACCCATTATTGCATCGTATGGGGATCGAACCCACAATGCTTGGCGCAGTAGCAATGGCGAGGTAACTATTTAAAGTCTTATAAAAGACAACTCCCGCACTAGGAGTAAGTAATGCCTGTGTCGCGAAGGACTTTACAAACATTCAAACAACGTACACAAAGAACACCCAGACTCGGAACAACCATTTGCATAAAACACTATGTTTGTCCCGTGTGTCATTATAAAATAGCTATTATTTTATATCACGAATTCAAATTTGCTATGGCATTATTTAATTATATTTACGCGAATGTAAAACAAAACCAAATTTATATGAAGTAACATATTTTATCACGATTTGTTTGTTTACGAATTTTCACCTACATTTTTACGATGTTTCGGATGTATTTTAGTATCCATAGACACAAGATTAGCCCCGTTACAGCTTCCTATTACACATAACATAGTTTACATACTTCATTCTGATCACCCTAGCAACATTAATCAATCAAAGCTGGGTATCTATTTGTCTAATCTCTAACAAAAGCGCTAAGTAAATAGTTGATTTATCAATCGAAACACTTTGGCAGCCGATTAAGTTATAAATAAAGATTATAAATTGGTATAGCTACTTAACAACTTAAGTATAACAAATAATAAATATTAATGTATTTATCAATTGACAGCTTACTTTAGCCTTTGCGCCGAATGCCGGCGAAAATAATGAATCAAATTATACTACGGAAACGCGTACGTTCAACCTCTTCTGGAATAACATTCTATTTATACTTTGTATCGGCTGCATAAACACGTTGATTCCGTTAAGAGCTAAATATACTTGCTAAATATTATTGATAAGATAAACTTCGTCGAAATAAAGAATTGTATTTATTTGTTTATAATTCAAAGATTTACTATCAAAATATAATATAAATAATTAATTATCTCTCTTCGATGCTTAGCTTAGTTTTAAGATTAATAACTAAAGGAAATCTTCTTTTAAGTATTAATATTATTAGTAAAACTTACCCTAATTGTGCCCGTGTCGATCAAAATTTGAGTATCAATCAATATTCACATAATATTATTATCAAACTAGCGGAGTTTCTTCATGTTTCGAAACTAGTACTATAATCATTTAATACAAAAGTGTTTTTATTTGAATATAGATACTGCAGACATATATAATTAAGTATATTGGTTTTATATAAAATCTATGTTATTGTAACCATGAAACGCGTAATCACAGTAGGTCTCCCACATTATCGACTGAATTTCATGAAACATTCAGTGTTGCTTCTTCGTACCTTTGTACTCCCTAATTCTAGGTATGTTACCTTGTATATTTACAATTACCTAATTGTGAATTACTGTTATAATTTGGATAATAATTTTAAATTGCAGTTTCAAATATAAATATTAAGTATATTCGTGTATATAGCAGTATACATTTTTTTTTTGTTGCTGTAGGACTACATTATTATCTTTGCAAACGCACAAGTCCTGTCTAATGGGCAATAACACTTACGATTCATTCTACGCATCACCAGAATATACACACTTATAATGTAGTTTTGTAGTAATATAGTCTGGTATACCTAGTTTTATTATAGGTATTAAAAATCATCTGTATCTTTATAAATGGTACTAAGCATATTTTTATTATCTTAAAATGCTATAAGTGTATAACAAAATCAGATTAATATTATGACGTTTCATTCCACTCTAAGATGTCAACAATGTTATCATGCGTCGGAATTGTCGGAAAGTAAGTTATAAACTGTCAAACTGAGAAGTCCGAAGAGTAGTTGTATATTTACTTTATAATTATTTAAAAATATGCAAAAGCAACAAAATAACTTATTTCATGAGAAGTTTCGCTTATTAAACTCACAGGAACACACAGCAGATATCAAATGGACGTCGAGTTCGTCAAGTGAATATGAGAATACACCATGCAAGGAAAAGGTTTGCTCCTTGTACAAAAACAGAAATCGTAAACGTAAACGCAAGCAGAAAGTGCCAAAGAATGTGTCAAACTTGGATATTACAATCATAGATTCGTGTAAAGACCGCAAAAGTAACTTGGAATTAGAAAAATCTCCGATTCTTGTGTCCAAACGTGTTGTAATTTCTGAGTCACCAATTTTGAAGTCGAGTCGACTCCCGACAAATGAAGATTCTAAGGCGAAGTCTCCAATATTGTTCAACAAAAATTTTAGTCCAAAGAGCCCTATCTTAAATTTGAAATCAATGTCACCAAAACTTTCAGTGAGAGTAAGGAAAAAGCTTTCATATGAGAAGGAAGAAAAACACAGTACAAAATTAAGCAAAACAGATAATCTAACCAAAGAAATTAGGAAAGATGATGTTGATAATGTATATATAAAGTCAGAAACAAACTCATTTGCTGACAGTGATTCTTCAATAAAAGCTAAATTGACGGAAAAGGTAAAGAACTTTTTCGAGAGTCACTTCAGTTCAGAAAACACTTCTCAGAATATCAGTGATACTCCAACGCCTACAGATTGTTCGAAGACTGAAGATGTTGAATTATTGAGCTGCAGAACACAAACAGTGGCCAACATACAATCAAATAAAACAGAAAGTTTTAGCAACTCGGATAATTCATTCTTTGATAAAAATGCTAAAAAAGTCAAACACAAGAAAGGAGGACTGGCATATAGGCTAAATGTGTTACTAAAAAAACAAAATGCACATGTTTCTCTATGGCAACATGAAAGATTTTTGGCGGACAGTTCTAACTTTGTCATTCCAAAAGAAAAAAATGTTATGTTCCGCATTCAATTGATTGATATTAAATATGGCTGTTATTTGTTGACAGCTGTAGATTTAGATGAAAGAAAGTATTTTATAGTAATAAACTGTAAATATGTTAATACTCATATTATTGTTGACTCTGTATTTAAATTGTATGAACCATATAAAGTTTTAGACCTTAACCAAGAGTACAAAATCATTATTAATGTTTGTAAATACGAATGTGTTGTTATTAAAGAATAATCATATGAATAAATACAATTACACATATCAGTGTGTCATGTTTTCATTTTATAGAGATCATAAAAACTACATTGAGTTGTAAAGTATTACATAGGTACTTAAAGAGACATGCCTATTTTGTCACATTAGTTAAGTCTCTTACTCACTCAATATGAGCTTTGATACAATCCAAACAATTACCGGAACATGTTTGAGTGCAATATTGAGTATGCAGTAGTGTAAACACATGATTGTGTTTTAAATATTAAAATTTCACACTTAAACATATCATTGCATTAATTGACTGTATGTTAGTTTCTGTAATATACTGTACTACATTTAAAATAAAATAAATATTTGATCATCAAGTTAATATGTATATTAACTCAATGATCAAATATTTTTATTCCTTTTCAGTCATTCATATCCATATTACGGCACTTCATACATGTTATATTTTAACAGTGGTTAGGGATACTATCACTTTTTTTTTTTTTTTTTTTTTCCCAGGAAAAATGCTTCATGCACTGCCCGCCGGCTAGGGGACGGCACCGGCGGGGGAGTGTGGGACTCCCAGCGAGACGCGCTGGTATACCCACTAAAAAACCTGGGGTGTTCCCTCTCTCATCCAGTAGGGGGGGCCAGTTGGGAGCTCTCGGAGGATTCATCCATAGCAGGCCCCCCCAAGGGATACTATCCCTAACTTATCTTATGGATTATGGGATCTACTTTTCCTAGTGGTATTATTGATATGAAATGTTTTTTTTTTTTTTTTTTTTTTTTTTTTTTTTTTAATTTTGCAAACTTGAAAATAATGTCACTTACTATTACTGTTTTGGTACAATGCCGAAAAAGTAGAAGCCTAGTGGATATATCTAATTATGTACTTTATGTGCTAGCACCTATCTTATCTTATCTTATGTGGGGGCCAGTCAGTGCAGACCGGCGACACGTCGACCCAGTGGGATCTTTTGTGTCGATACTCTCCCAATAACCACTGTTATAGATGTTAATGGCAGCCGGGACCGACTGCTTAACGTGCTCTCCGAGGCACGGAGCAGGCGATAATTGTCAATCAATACGCACATAATTTCAAAAAGTCATAATTATAACTTCCGAAAGTCAGAGGTGCGCGACGTGGGTTCGAACCCGAGACCCTCTGCATTGCAGTCTGTTGGTCTCCCTACTGAGCTATCGCTGCTCGTATTAAATAGTAATAATCGCTGTAATTATCAATTTTTTTTAATATTTTTTTTGGATCCCGGTCTTTCGTTTTTTGATTGCGGTCTGTAAAATAAAATACTTGTGTTTTAGAAGGACATTACAGTTTAATTTATAGACAGTGTTATATTAAAAACCATAAAGTGTTTGCAGTAATTTTAATCACGTAATAAGTACATGAATAAACTTAAAAACAATTCTTATGAACTAAAAATACATTATAGACTACCTTAATAATATAACAGTGATCATAAAAAATATACATTATTAGTGAGTCCTGGCATATTTGGTGTGTAGTGTAGTGTCCGTATTAAATACTTTTAAAAGGCTGAATACTATACAGCCTGCTAAATAGCCTTATTCATTTTTACTAAGCGAAGCGCCATCTCTGCGTGACTATAAGAACTAGTTACACACGCAATCGACTTAAGTCGGACCAACTCGTATAGATTTATTTTCGCAGATACAGTGCCATCTCTGCGTCAGTGTACGAACTATAGAACTAAACGGCGACGATCGGTTCACGTTCACATTTAACATTACTAGCTTCTAATTTAGTTTCGCTGTGTTGTACTAGGTGGCGTTAATCTCTGTTTATTATGGCGAAGTGTGATATTTGTGGCAAAGGAGACCGTCCATATTCGGCTTGAACGTGGACAATCGTCTTATATAAACAAAGTAAAATATTAAAACTTTTATTTTAATATATAATAAATATTAGTTACTATTCAGCAGTATGAAATTGACGATATTATATCAAAATAATACACACAGCCTGGAAGCAATAAGACAGCATTACTGCAACTGCATAGTCGGCTGAAGGACTGTTGGTTGCTGTGCTCACATAATGTCTGTAATATGGTACCTAAGCTGGGCTAAGCTATGAAAATGTCACAAGCCCTAAGATATAAAAATGCCACTCCACCAGCCCAGCTTTTGGGAAATATTTTTTTTATTTTTTACCTAACAACAAATTATTCGCTTACCATAATAAATGTCGTTCACCTGCTGACGCTGCATGTGCCTGCCCTACTCTAGATTCTACACAATTTATCAAGTACCTTGGAATAACACTTGACGTCAATCTTAATTTTCGCAATCAAATAGACTTATTATGTAAAAGAGTACGTAAATAAATATTTATTTTTAAAACTATGCGTAGTGCTGCTAATTTTAAGTTAATAAAACAAATCTACCTGTCTTTGTGTCAGTCTATCATATCCTACTGTATTACTTCGTGGGGAGGAGCATCAAAAACGGTTTTATTGCCACTAGAACGCGCTCAAAGAGCTGTTCTAAAAGTGGCGACGTTTCGACCTTACATGTTTCCTACCTGCGAATTATATCAGTCCACTAATGTCCTAACTGTACGTCAATTGTTCATTCTGCACACCATACTAAAACAACATGCATTAGTTCCATTCAAACCACTCCCTCCGGACAAGAGAAGAAAAGATTTAGTCTGTACTAAGTTTCATGGTAAAAACGCCTTTATAAATAGATTTTTCCTGTTCATAGGCCCTTTATTATACAATAAATTAAATAAGTTATTAGATATATATAAATTAAGTTATAAACAATGTAATATAATCGTTACTAGGCACTTGCAAACATTGACCTACTCCGGAAAATTTGCTTATAGTCATGAAATAATTACTATCAAGTGGCTTCAATGTTATTTTATTATTGCACCAATATTTATTTTAAGCGTATGCACATTTACTCTACTGGCGCAATACATATTTATTGAGTAGAAAATAGCCTGAAACACAGGTGTAAACCTAGTTCAGGCAATTAATTTGTAAAACCTAGATCGTAAACTAAAATGAACCTATACCGGCTTTATATGTTAAGTACTTACTATTCCGGGCACGCCACAATCGTGGCGGTAAGACCCGTACTTAGAGAGTGGCTGGAGAGGCGTCATGGCGCCCTCACGTTTTGCCTGACGCAGGTGCTGACCGACCACGGTTGTTTCGGTCGGTATCTGTGTCGAATAGGCAAACAGGAGATGCCCGGTTGTCATCACTGCGGCGACTGCCGCGTCGTTGTCGAGGACACGGCGTTGCACACATTGGTGGCTTGCCCTGCTTGGGCCACGCAACGCCGTGTCATGCACCTGGCAGTCGGTAGAGTCGTCCTCTCGCTCGAGGCTATGGTTCTGTCCATGATCTCGAGCGAGAGGTCTTGGAATGCCGTCGCCTCCTTCTGTGAGGAGGTGATGTCAGTGAAGGAGGCGGCGGAGAGGGAGAGGGAACGCTCAATCCCTCTCCCTAACCGCAGAGCCGGGCGCAGGAGGGCGCGAGACGACCTCCAGCCACCCTGAGTAGAAGCCTGCGGGCGGTGGACCTATTGGGGCCGTCCATCGCCCGATCAGCGCAGGTCCGAGTAGGCGGCGTTCGTGTTCCACGCACGCCTCTCGATGTCGGAAAGGGGACTAGGTCCCCCCGTTATGTTGTCGGGGACCAGGTCCCCCAATTACGTGTATAAAGTTTTGTGGGACCCGCCACGTCCATCGGCGGGTCTAACCTTTGGCGGGGTCGCGATTCGAATGCGAGAGCGATCCGCGCGACCCCGCCATAAAGGTGTGAGGAACACCGCGGTGGTTTTAGTCGGTTCAGCCCAAACATATGGGCTGGATCCCGACATATCCCCATCGTCCGCCCCAAAACCGGCGATGGGGAATGTGATTTGCACATTTCCCCGCGTTAAAAAAAAAGTACTTCCTATTTATTAGATTATAAAGTATCATAGTGTAATATTATTCAGCTATAAATGTATCCAATGAAATGTAAATTATTATTATTATTACTATTATTATTTTAATAACTTATGAACGTGATGGTGACACTTGAAAATAAATATTTATTTTAAACAATGTGTTTTATTTTATTATTTAACGAACTTGATACTAAACTTCATAGAATAATGTTTTCTGCTTAGTTTAGGCTACTTAAAATTAATATTGTTATTACAATATAAAATTGTTTACGCCTAGGCCAGGGTCCCATACAAGGTGGTCGGTCTCCTTTACGTCAACACCAAGCTGTGCCCGTTATATGAATTGCAAAGGTACATACATACCATCGCACCTGTGTTGACCTTCAGATGTCAACAGAGGTCCTCTCCAACTGGACATGTACAGAGTGCACCGATAAAACCCCAAAAGATGGGAAAACAGTTACAGATGACTTCAACAAACAATATGGTAGTCTAAACTACTCAGTATGAAGCGAAGTTAGCGAACCTACGACTGACTTGAATTTTAATGTCGCGCAAGAGATTCGCAGCTTTAGGGCGGAAATGAGCGCACTGAGAGCCGAGCTACGCGAGTAATGCAAGGAGATGGCAAACTCAAGGTCTCTGTAAACTTCTGCCATGATAGGGTTAACCAGGTAGAGGACAGGCTTGTAAAACTCGAGAAGCGATTTCAGGGGAAACAACCTGTTACAATAACATGTTTTGAAAATACGGTTGCCGAACTAAAGACACAGTTACATGAGCGTGAACAGGACATGCTATTGAATGATATCACGAGAGCACTTTTCATAATTTATCTTATCTTTTGTGGGGGCCAGTCAGTGCAGACCGGCGACACTTCGACCCAGTAGGATCTTTTGTGTCGACACTCTCCCAATAACGACTGCCATAGATGTTCATGGCAGCCGGGACCGACGGCTTAACGTGCTCTCTGAGGCATGGAGCAGGCGATAATTGTTAATCAATACGCACATAATTTCGAAAAATCATATAACTTCCGAAAGTCAGAGGTGCGCGACGTGGGTTCGAACCCGAGACCCTCTGCATTGCAGTCTGTTGGTCTCCCCACTGAGCTATCGCTGCTCTTTCATAATTTAGTTGTCCATATAATGCAGTCAGTCAAGACGGACTTAAGACTGCACGTGATTGCTAAAGAAAGCAGCGGCGTATCTAAAGAACACTGCGAGAATGTAAATAAACATGAAACGTTTTATATTTTTTGGAATAAGTATTGAGTTTTGTAAAAAGCGATGGAACATAAACTGTTAAGTATGATGTAAAGAACACTCAGGTAAAAGTTACTAGTATTTCTAAATCACACTCCCTCACTATCGTGTTGAAAAGACATTTACAAAAATAAAACTACCGCTACAATAGACATTTATTTATTTATCAATAGAGAGACTTTCAATATTTACAATTCACAATACACTTGAGTTCTTATCAAGTTAATTAGGATCATTTAAAGCCGTCTATTAATATTTATATAGAACTTACAGGATGTAGTCCATAGGAAGCATATCGTCAACACCACGACCGGTAGTACGAATTTTCTTAGATCTCGATTCGATTTATCGATCGACTAAAGCAATCGACTAGATGTTTTCTCAAAATATTATATTTTCATACTTTTTACTAGCGATGTGCGATTGAGTTATATAATTAGTATTGATAATTATTCGAGCAACTGTAAAATCAAATAAAAAACTAATTTACAGTCAAGTATCTTGTAACTTGTTGCGTAATAGTTTAAAACATAAGTAACGATGGACGCATTAACGCGATTGGCCACATGCCATCAGATTTGTATATGAGATTGTTATTCGATCAATAATCAATGATAACGAACAAACTATTTTAATTTCGTAACATTTGCACATCGCTGCTTTTTCCTAGATGCTATTATGAAAATATGTTTTTAAACAGTCGAGAGTTAAAAATATTCTTACTATGGATTAGAACACTGAGGCAAAAACATGTGTATATTTTTTAAACAATGTTTTCGTGATTTGGCTTGGCAATAGACCTACATGGTAAATATTGCCGACCATACTACCAGCTAAGCTAGTAGCAAATGTACATTATGTTCTTTTATAGATGTGTATTTAAGGCTTTATTCTGCCGCAAAAGACAATAGAAGCTTTTTTTTAATTTAGTGTCACGGTATGTTTTCGTCGCACAGTCGTTACTCGCTTACGAGGCACCGTTGCTCATTCACTGTTAAGACTGCGCCGAGCGTAAGACGCGGTTGGACTGAATGACAGCTCGATATTCAAATCGGCGCGCGGCCGCCATAGTAAAATTGTATGGAGGATTTGAAGTGCTTTTTTTGATAAATATGTATCTTTATTGTCAACCAATAACGTAAATATTTGGGACGGACAAATTGTAATATAACTATTTGTGTTTCGTTTAAGCTGTAAAATAGGATAGATTTCTACTGTTATAATCTAAAAATCATGTAACACGAGCTTAAGTTTTTGCATTTTTCGTACAAATTTACGTAATTTTATACGCGAAAATATTAATTATTTTAAGATTTTACACGGAGTCATTGTAAACACATTCATTGTTATGGTAAATGTATATTTTATATTTGAATTAAACAAAAAGTGTTGATTTTATTCACTTAACTGTGACCGCCTGTTTTGGCACATTTCGCTCGGCGCAGTCTTAAGCGAGTTAGCTGCTCGTACAAGACTGCATTTTGTGTGACGCACAAATAGTTATACCGACTTTAGGTGTCTTCGTATCCGTTACTTACTAATATATCGCCACAGACAATATCTCTAACTCAGTAAAGACATAAAAATACTTAAATCAAAACACCCCAATGTTTAAACGTACAGTAAACGAATGGGTATTAATCTATTAATTAGATACTATAATTAACATATTATAATTACTTTTAAAATAACATGAACTAAAGACAAGCTTAATTTTTTCATGCCTATTGTCTTTTGCGACAAGTTTTAGTATGTATTATTCAGACCATTTAATCAAAATATCTCATAAGACTACGCGATAGCTCTTTTAGCAAAACGCCATCTTGTAACATTTTCAAATACTTAAATCTATGTCATTAGCCGTTAGAAGACATGTTACGCTTTGCAGTTTTAGTCCGTCCATACCAGCAGTATTACTGTTTATTGTAATAGCCAAGCCCACACAACTTACATAATTTATACAGTACCTAACCTTTTCAAACCTGTAAAATACCAATAACTCAATGTGTAACAAGGCACTCGTCCCACTGGTAACGAGGAAACTATTAACAAACAATCATGTTGAAACAAGTTTTCAGGGAAAACTCAAGTCATAGTTTTGGAAAACAAAAAATACCTACCTACATATCATAGTAGTCGCTGACTGCTCATATTAGCGAAAGCTCTCTACTCGTTGGTCACAGCAACAAGAGTTATCAAAAGAGCTCGCTTTAGTACGCGCACAAATCAGGGAGGAAAAGATAGTCGGCTCAATAGAACAAGCCAAAATGAACGCAAACACCCATTAACGCGAGCATAGAACAATTTCAGTTCCAGTCGCGGCACTTTTGGCTAAATCAATATATCCTTATATCTGCATCCAATATACCATTTACTTACCTATTATGAAAATGAACACATTTAAGCATTCAAAAACGAAAATGTTAATGACAGCTTCTAACAGCAGCCATGGCAAAATAGTGACCAGTATAACCCACCTTGGTTTGTGATTGCTGTATGCTTATGAGCGTCCATTTTGTGACGAAAGATTCGTTACTAGTTAGTGGACCCTTGGTAATGGTACCCAGTGAGGAAGGGCATATGCCTGCCAAATTATTTTGCAAAAAATACTCAGTGATATTTTACAGACAAAAAAAATGCAAGGATGGAACAATTTAAATGTAAAAGCGAATTTATGATTCAAATCTTTGGGTGGTAGCATATAATAAACCATAATATTGCTAGCATTAAAAATATTGTCACGCCCTCATACGTTTTGCATTTTGTCTCACGGCAACATTGTTATATACTTACATTTTATCATAAATTCCTGGTATCTAGCCATAAATCTAGTCATATTTTTTGTCGACTCAACAACCTTTATAATCGAGATAATAATAGCATCTATCAGCACTACCCTTAAAATATGTGTAAAAATTTAATTAAACATAAATCTTTTAAATCTCTTTGATTTACTTGCGTTTATTCTTATTTTACTCCAGAGTTATTCTTATTTTCAGTATGATATCAATAGGCATTTATCTCGAGGCAATCTTAAAATTGTACAACACTATGCGAATTGAACCTGTATAACTATAATTATACTTAGTTCAAAATCAGTATATAATACTTTTTATTATATATAGAATATATATACATATATAATGTAACAAAAACAGCTTAGCGAGCATTGAATTAATATGTACTAGGTACATATTAATTTGAACTCTAATTGTATATGTTAAATTCTAATATTATATTTGTGTTAAATCTTTACAATAAAGTTCAAATTTGTTTAATCCAAAATACTGAGATAAGTCTCTGTTTTATTAAGGGTGCGATATGTACTATCGACTTGAGCGACGGATGACCACTCCTAAGGTTAAAATCGCATAGCAGGCCAACACTTGGTACCCGGGATGGCGGAGTCACTTAAAGTCAACATGTGCAAGCGAAAATTTTTCTGAAATGGTCAAACGTCGCTCAAGTCGATAGTATATACGTACTATATAAAGGAGAAGAGATTGTTTGTAAGACCCGTTAAGGTGCATGCTTTATAACTCGTCAATCTGATCCACGCGCTTACCGGTACGACACGTTTGAATACAATATTCACTAACGGTGTCCGTATATCAAGAAACTTGACGTTTTAGCTACGGGCAATTAAATTGTTTTTATAGAATATGTGTCAAAAATAACTGCAATATATATAAGGCATATTTTTAATGCTAAAAGTCTGCACTCATCGTGGTGTAACAGTAAGCGCATAGCTTAGAGTGCCTTGTGTAAGTTTGTTTTACGTTAACGCAATCGACACATTTATGACGTTGGCGCTCCGATTGGCCCGCTCCAAGCTCTTAACCAATCAGAGCCAAACGTGGTAAACGTTTCAATCGCGTTAACGTAAAAACAACTCTCACTAGGCACCCAGATTGAGTGTACCTACCTCACTCAATCTGGGTGACTAGTACAAATTGCAAGCATGTACTCTAACGCATTTTACAATGTAGTTAATGTGTTGTCTCCTCTAGTAAATAATGCATATTATACAGTACATATTATAAACTCAACGTTGTAAATTTCTTGAATTCTATTACTTAATATTGTGTTTAAACAATTAATTTATTCCAAAGATGGCCTTTTCTTTCACTTCCATTTGTATTATTAAAAAACACAAATTACTCTCACGTCCACAGGTTAGCAAACAAACTCTTTTAACTTTGTCCAAATGGTGCACATATCTCGCATATTGGTGGGCTTACTACAAATCTATATATTTCATCGGCATGAATGGTAGAGCGTTACGCGTTTTAGACACAAGTTACTGATCCATTACATTTATTTAGATTATTATTCACATTAACGTATTAACCAATCATATTCTACACCATAAGAACTAAGTAGAACTATAAGCATAGCAGTTCTAAGCCTGTTCGTAATCATCATTAATACTGCTGCTACATAACTCTAGCTGCATCAAAACTTCAAGTAAAGGAAGATTAAAAATATCTTTTTAAGATTATCAATATATTTTGTTGCGTTTATACACTACTGTCTACTCTATGATGATCTACTCCTTCCCTTCCTTGACTAAAAATACTGTCGATCAATGGTATTTTGGTAACGCATAAATAAGCAACAGTTATTGAACTAAAACAATTTTGCAGCGCCTAGTGCAGTATAATTTTCGTGAACAAAAAGCTTAAGTTAATGGTCAAAAGGTGAAAATAACATAAAACCAAATATAAATTAAATTAATTTAATTATAAACAAGCAATATATACAAAAGATTGCGATAATTCGGAATAAAATATAGTTACAAATTCCAGTACAATCGATCGATTTGAGATACAACCTTTGTAAACTAACCTCAGTGGTCCCATCACTATTGACGTTTTTGTTGCATTGAAAAACGCGGGTTATAAAATAATTTAGTTAAATGAAATTTTGAGGAACCAAAAAGTGTACAATACATTTTGCATACGAAAAATACATAATAAAATAATATTTCTTAGTGAATAAAATAAATCTATGGAAGAATTTTGAAGCGGGATGGTTGCAAATGTTGCCGCCATAGACAACACAAAATGGCTAACATATGAAAGCAAATTAGAACAAGTCTACAAAGGCAGTATATATATGTGCCACAAATCATAAAATAAATCAAATCTATCGTACTATCCAACTCTTACACGAGTCAAGGCAAATGTATATAGAAAACATATTTTCTTTACTTATTTCTTATAACTGTTGCCATAATTTGTTTATAATCTATGCTCATAATAATATATAGTTGTAATGGCGAGTTATCATAATATATCTATCTAATAGTACTCTGTAAAATGAAGAAAACTTGCCATTAATAACTCTTTCCTCCTAAACTGTGACTCGATCCCCTCCTTTGCACATAGCTCAAAAAGCTATTAGAGTAGGATAGCATCATCATGTTTATTATTTACATGAGCGTAATGAGTTAAACAAATCTATTTAATAACCACAGAAACGATATAAAACAAATGAATAAAGAAAAGGAACTTGGCAAACGAAATAGGAAACAGATCCGCAATGAAAAACTGTAGTTATTATTTATTAATATTTACAATAATAAGACAAAACACTAACTCTTATATTACATACAGAAATGAGAAAATTGGCATGACAGTATTAACAAAATAAAAAAAAAACAAGTTGAGAAAATCATACAAATACATCCTACATTTACATTTAAAATTATAATAATTATTATCACATTTAATAACAATTACTATTATTTTACTGGTTACTTATAAAAATCATTAAATTAATTAGGTATAAACTATATGATTCATTTATCTATATCGGTTGGGCGCCATCTTGTTCATATTTCAATCAACAACAAAATATTGAGATGGCGTCCAATACAATTCACTCTCGGTACACCCAGTGTAGCATACCATGAACTTCCCATATAACATAGGACAAAATGCTTAAAATACTTAATAGTTTCTTTTATTAACCAGCGAAAGAAAAGGCCACGTATTTGAACACCTATAAAATACATTCTCAATAAAAGTCAGAGCTATATACAGGATTAAAGAAGAATACTAACATCCTTTTGCTCGTGTCCTCTGTACAGTAAGCTGCAAAAATGGATAACTATTCGCACTCTTAATAAACTCTTAATAAAACAGAGACTTAACTCGAAATTTGAGAGTAAGGCAATTTGGACTCTAATTGTATATGCTAAATTCTAATATTATGTTTGTGTTAAATCATTGCAATAGAGTTCAAATTTGTTTAATCCAAAATACTGAGATAAGTCTCTGTTTTATTAAGAGTGCGATGTCATAACTAAAATGGTATAAGCCGGTATTAGACACCATCTAACGGAAATCGATACAAGAACTGTTAAGTTGTTATAGTAGTAGTTATATCGTAAAAGGTGCACTACGATAAAATAAAAAGTAGATTTCTTAATAACTTAATTTTATTAAATTTACTTTAAATAATTTTAAATCTGCATTCAATGTTAACATTACTTATTTAGAAATAAAAAATTGGTAAGTAGGTAAGAATTGCATTTGTCTAATGAATTTGGATGTTGAAGTGTACCGTCGATAACTAATATAGCCGTAATTTATAAAAAAAACGCTATCTAGTTCATTCATATTAATTTTTAATTGAGGCTACATAGAATTTTAGACCTTAAGGTATCCATGGAATACACTTTTTACGAAACTCAATACATTTTCCAAAAACATATTTTAACAAGCTTAAAATTACAAGCGCCCGGCCTCCCCACGGTGTGATTGATAACGCCGCTTCCTTTTGCGACTGCGTGTAGTCTTAAGCCTCACTCGTGCGATAAGAGCAACCAATTACAATATTTGTATTCTTGTATGAAAAATAATTAATTATGAAAAGTGGTAGAACAAAAGTTGTCAAGTAAGGTATAGATAAGATACGGGTAAAAGGATTTTAGTATTTTTCTTTGAACCCTTATAGATAACTCGTCACAAAGCCCAACTTTACAATAATAAATATTAAAATAAATTATAATTTCAACAAAAGCCATATAGCTATCTATATTTGGAGCGATAAGACATATTTCTATTATATCTCTCATATTTTATCACTTTAACTATACACATACATTCTATTATAAAATAATTGGTCAAATAGCTCCAAGGGGCCATCAACAAATTACGTCACACCAATTTTATGGTGTGATGTATCTCTCTCCCCCGTCTTTGTCATAACTGGTCACATTTGTGAGAGTGCCCCCTCCCTAGTGTAACGTCACATAAATGCAATTTCGCATCTTGAAAATTATTAAATTATATCAGCAGTTCCAAAATTAGGTTTGTTTTCATTTAGGAATTCCCAATTTCTCTCACGTAAAGCGGGGTATTACTGTACTTCTTGGATATATTAGATTTTGAAACGTGACGTCACAAAATCCAGGATCCCTCCAACGCCAAGGTCACACAATGTCACACTTTATCGACCCCCTCCCTCCCCCTTAACGTGTGACGTAATTTACTAATGGCCCCCATATGCTGTGTGTCTGAAGCTTAATTATGAGACAATAGTCTCCAATCAGGTCACGTGTTATCCTTATTTCTCTCTACAAGGGAAAGTAAGAGCGCAACTTTTATTCAGAGACAAAAAAATAACTGATTTTGTTGAAATTACAATTAACTGATTTTTGTTTGACTTGTGAGCAAATAAATTGATCCACTCACATTCCATTCAAAATCGAAGACATAATCGTTTCAAAGTATTAAATTCTGATACGATAAATATATACCGAAAGTCGGATAACAAAACAATAATCGCGTATTTAAAAAAATAAATGTAGTTGGAGGCCAGCAAAATCTACGAATCGAAAAGGACGACTGCGATTATTTTTCCTTCCAAATTCAAATTAAATGTCAGTTAGAACATTTCGAAAATAGAATAATAAGATAGATTTATTACCGTTTCCCAACAATGCTATGCTGTAAGTTTTTTATATCGAATTAAATTCCCTTCACATTATTACTAGGTCAAAAAATCTGTTTCATTATGGATTCAGAAGTGAGTTTCCTAGTGAAATTATACAGAATTCGCACCGCTGTTTTGTCTATTCCTAGTTTGTAAGATAAGCAGGCGTCGTTGGACCAATCTATTTGCTCGCAATCGCTTCCAACAACAATGCCTCGAGACAGACCCGCCAAAACATCAAAATTCTTATTACATTGTAATTTTTCTAACTGTTTACACTATATTTAAGATCTTTTGAACGCCATTGGTGTTCATTTTAATCACTTATTTTAACCGCATGTACGGTTGGCTGCAGAAGTGCTTACCAGATACAAATACCGCCACAAAAACACATACTACAAAATGGGACGAGAGAAAACCGTGTGGCTGCATTAATAATACGGCTAAAAAGCTGTTCGCTAGCGGTGTCACAGATTACTTGAGTACAGAACACCAGGCTCAATGCTACAAGAGAACAGAAACGCAGACAATCGCTGCATTTTAAGTCTCAGTCTATGCATGCTCGATTATGAAGGGTCTGCTCAATAGGATGCATAGTCTTCTTCTCTCTAGCCTTTATTATTCCCAATAACAAATAATAATATTATTCCCAATGAACAACTCTTGACAACAGGTTGGCTACTAACCACACGAAAAGAAGAAGAAGAATTATTCCCAAGTCACTTGGGTCGGCTTTTCTGGTCTAACCGGATTTGACTGGATGAATAGGATGCATAGTGCGAGTTGTTTTTATGTTAACGCGGTCAAAACGTTTACCGCGTTTTGCTTTATAATTGGTTACGAGCTTGGAGCGGGCCAATCGGTGCGCCGAACGTCATGTCGATCGCGTTAACGTAAAACAAGCTCGCACTAGGCTCTATGATATATTTTCGTCACTGACAGAATATCAAAGGTAAGCTCTTAGCTTAGGTTCTGAAGCCCGTACTCACCGCAAAAGCAAGACGAGGTCAATTATTTAGTGACCAAACTCGCAGGTACAAGAGATATAGCGCGAAAGCGGTGCTACAAGACAGTGGGAACGAGATAGGGATAGTAACGCATTAACATATTTGTACGATATTCAACAGCTGTGAAATACCGGATTATATCCGATATCACCTTTATAGCGGCATTCGGTAACACCTACGGTATTACCGGTTAATTTCCAACCGTCATATTAAATCTGTTTGGAAGACAAGTTAGAAGGTTCGGTCAATGCCCGGTCCGAATTCGGACCGATATCGCCAGAATCAAACGTATGTGGAAGACAAAAAGGTCAAACCGATTACCGGTACTACGGTTACAGAAACCGGTAACGGTTACGATACAGATTTATGGATACTTAGGCATGCCGGTCAAAACTCCGTCTCAATAAAATATTTGCCAACAAATTTGACGTTTGACTGGGTTTCAATAGTCCCTATATATAAGAGCTATCTACTAGCATACTAATTAATAGCAAACCAGTATTTCACGGATCCTGGTAGACACTTTTGCAACCGATTAAACAAACCTCGATTTCAAAAAATTGTTACGTTTCTTATTCTATATTAGCTATCTACTGTCACTTTCTTACATAGAGCGTTTTTAAATCAAGTGGGCTATTTTAAACGCAATAAATGTATTATTTAACTCTAAAGATGAAATGCTACCAAAAAGCATCATAAAATCAAACTTTACCTATTTTTATTCGTAATGGCAACACTAAATATGTATATCAAACGTGTCTCTTGGGAAAGTGCACATTGTTGCACATATCAGTTTAGTGATATGTTTCTGAAAGCCTTTGCAATGAAACACCGTTAAGTCATCCGTTTAGCCAATGCTGGTAACAATACTACCAATTATACTAAAGACATAGGGTGCAATATCCTATTTCGCCATCTCGAAGATAGTATAGTGGTTTTTGTTGTAAACCAGTGTAGTAACCTTGCAAAAACGGAGTCGCTGCGATGCGAGCTTGAAACAAGAGAGACGAGACTCTTGCTAAAAGCACAGCGCTTATGAAGATCTGGAGACTACTCACCATGGAAACACAACACAAGGTTGTTCTATTGCGACTTTTTATAGTTACTGAGTCTATTTGTTATTTGTCCAAGGGGCTACCATTTTTCTCAGTATTCATATAAGTAGACAGACTTTGGTTGTTGGTTGAGTACTAATCTTGAGGTATGAAAATAGTAGTATATAAAAGTTTTGTGGTTATCACCGAGCTATCAAAAATATGACATAGTAGTGCCACACCAGAATAAAAAATGAACTAAGAAAGGCACCAATAATGTATTTAGAATGAAATCTTTTGTGATAATTTTGTGTCCTGTGTATGCGCACTTGATTTAAAAACACCCTACTACTTTTTAATCTAAAGCATTCAAAGGCTATAACGAACATAATCACGAGGCACGGTAATTATTGCTTTGTTCGTGTTATCAAATCAAAAGCGACACGTGAGTTGCCCAGTAACCACTGCGACCGAATGAGCAAGAATAACAAGTTTCCAAATTTCGCCGTCAGAGGCGCGTACTAAAGTTATTTGATGTAAGTTGGCTATAGCACCGAATTGTTTTCGAGTCGCAAGTCTGCGCAGTACACATGCCACTTTAGTTTGAATCTCGACTATTTATCTATTAATACAATTATAATTGTGGCGTTCAAAAGACAATTTCGTTATCGGACAATCGGAACATTATATTTTATTTATTTTGATATATTATTCTAACGTTAAATTGTCTAAATACTTTCGGGCAAGGCATTTTTATTTTATAAAATTGCGGGTAGAAATGCGTTTTTTGCTTTATATTATTTATATTGGCAGTTACTATAAGTGGACTAGTGGTTATCCACGGTTTAAAGTAAGTACTAGAACGTCAAAATAACTAAAACGCCACAAAATAAAATTCAAATTTGGCATAAGAAAACCTAGCAGCGTGCTGTGACATAATGTCATGGTCTGTACAAGTTGTGACATACTTTTGTCACAAGCAGAGAAAAGATTTCTCAAATTTTAATAAAAGTTATGTCGCACTCGTGCTAGGCCTAATTATGAGTAATTGTAATAAAACTTTGGATATTGTAATATCACTTTCGTATTATATTATTGTATTTACAATTAGGGCTCTCTTTATACTCACCGATATTAATCTAAAATAATAGAAAAGAAAAGCAAATAAAATTGGACGTGTATTTCTTAAAACTATTTATATTTATTTATAATACATATATTTTTTTGTATTTTTCTTCAAAAAAAAAAACTAAGTGTATTGGCTTCCACTCAATCTTACATACGAGAACAGCGAAGACATTAGCATTTATAATAATTACAATTATTTACATGTCACATACCGCAGTGACCCCACTGTGGGGTCACGATACTCCCAAGTGGGGTCACTGCGATAGCGAAGTAGGAAATAAACAAAAAACGCATCGAACCCGCGCACAATTTACAATTACATAATATTATCCACCTTATATAACTCACTACATTAATTATTTATACAAAATAATTAAAAAACAAAACCGCAGAATATCGCACACACGTAACATTTAATTTAAAACCTTTAGACATCTCTAGCTTTGACTTTACAAAAAAAAAAGAAAATATCTATTTTTTTAGTCTATGTCGCTCTAAGTTACATAATAGGTACGGGTCGAGGAAAATAATTAATGTTGAATAGAAATTAAATAAATTAAGTATTTCTACGAAGATCGGTCAGGCGGATTGGGCAAACGAAAATTTTTCAATCTTAGCATTCGGCCACATCGATAGTCTATCCATTGTTACACCGACAAATAATTACAAATTTTGATTTATCATTTACATACTTACATTCACGCTTGCAAATTCCTGAGAGTGGTCGGTAGACGAGTATAACAGCCATATAAGAGAATCTTGTATTAGGTCCCACGTATTGTACCGAGCCGACATACCGCTCATATTCAGACTCAATGCACACTCAGAACTTCTAACAGAAAATCCAATAACACTTTATATTACCCAGGACTGTGCGAACATAGGATATAAATTTATGACGCGTAGATGCAACAAATTTGAAACGAAATCGACCTACATTTTTATCGCCATTCTGTCAACTTGTTCCTTTGTTGCTGTTTATGTTGTTTTGGGCCGGACGTCTACATACAGTAGAACTCCAATTATCCGAATCGCTTTGGAGGACACATTATTGGGTGATGAGAAAATGTATATAATATATATTCCATTTGTATGTAACATGTTTATGTGTTGCAATTTCATTCAATTTAATAAATGCATACAGTGCCAGAAGTACTCTATTTCTTTAAAATCCAATTATCCGAATGGGGTCTGGTCCCGATTGATTCGGATAATTGGAGTGCCACTGTATATCCATTTTGTGACACACACATCTATTTTAATGATCGGATACCATTATAATTAGCTGTATAATTCTCTTCAATTAACAGTAATGAAAACAATGTAGTAATTGACAATTTTATACCAATGCTATTTCAATGTGGATAAGTGCGGGCATCTAACTAATTACAAAAATTATTAGCAGCTTCAGAAAGTCTACAAGAGACGATAGGAGAATATGTGTGATAAAAAAAAAGTCTTGTATTACTTGAGATGAGCTTTCTCTTTATAGACTTCTTATGACAAACTTAAGACACCTGGTTTCTGAATGGCTTATGAACAACATGTGTTAATCAAACTATCAAATATTTGGTTGACTGTTTCTAACATAATCAGGCAATCGCAGCAGATGTCATGCGGTTGACAGACTGTTTAAAAACGTTCATATTTTCTGCCTTTCTAAATCCGGAGATAGGTATGATGGACCAGACTCAAGACTGTTTTCGAGGTTGTTTTATTCATGATTAAAGTCCATAAAATTTTTATTTCCGTTATTATCGATAAGGATTACCGTAATCGCAATGTTTTTACGCCTTTTCCGGCCATATGGCCCGTTAGAGCAAGCTTATTGCTTGTATAAAATCTTGTCTTAATTTTGTTGACCATGTGGCTGACTATGGCTTTTATGGTGAACTTAACCTCGAAAACTAGGATAGAACAGTGCATGGTTTTAAGTCTATAGAATTTTCATTTCTGTTATAATCGGTAACGATTACCGTAATCACCATTTTTCAGCGTCTTTCTCCAACCACATGGCTAATTAGGATAAACTTTTTGTGCTTGTAGCATATAAGAGCTTGCCCTAATTTTGTTGACCATGTGGCGGGACTGTGTGCTTTGTGGTGGTTAACCAGCATATGAGCTAACGGTTAACGGTCACTGTAACCTATTTGAAGTAGTGTTCTGTCTGCTACATTATCGATTAGTATTTAAATAGGTAAATATTATGAGACAATGCGAGCTTTGCTTTGCTTGAAATTCTAGACCTTACAGAAGATTCTAAAATCATGCTATGTTCCTACGCTTAACAGTCTGTAGGAGGTCTTTAATGCTAGTCCCTTAAGCAGTCTTAAGCTGACAGCATATGACTCCATTTTGAAGAGTTAAGTTGGTATTACAAGCATTTGAAGACAACTAACTACCGTCATACAAGCCATATGCTTGGTTGACAAAGTACATACATGAAAAATCAGTTTCTGTATGTTTGTGTCCGCAAAACTCGAAAAGTAATCGATGGATTGACATGAAATTAAACGTAAAGTTGCATTTATATATAACAGTGTCTTTGTATACTTTTTATTTTGAAGTTGTCATGATAACGCCGAAATAAATATCAGATTAAGCCACGACGTAGTGTGATCGGATTTTTGATGTTGTGTTTTTATATAATATATATGTACCAATATTTTGTAATTTCCTCGACCGTACGTAATCTAAACCATTTTATAACGCATTATACAGAATCTCAGTACTTTTTCGTCTATTAACAATATTCTTTACAATTAACGTATATGATTATTCAATGTCTAGTTTCTGCATTCCAAAAATCTTAGTAATTTTGGTGAACAGTGAAAATGCTAAGTCGATTACGTTGCTATTTAAAAAGTCATCTTCAAGGATTTATCCTGTGACTTCAACATCACAATTATATTATTTGCCTACATAATTTTATTTACAAAATGGGCACTCGCAATTACAACAAATCCTGTGTCGCGGTGGACTTTACAAACATTCAAACAACGAACACAAAGAACACTCACTCTCAGCAAACCCATTTGTGGATAACACAAATTTTTGTCCCGTGTGGGGATAAAGAATTGTTACGTTATGTAATAACCAAGTATGCTCTAATATGGACGCCAAGTGACTAATGACACTAAGCTGTCTTCTTTTATATCAGAGTAAAGCAAGTAAAGCCGCATGGTAGAATTGATTCTGTGTAGATTAATGTTGGACAAAAATGTCACTAGGAGTGCAAATATACGTATTCGGTTCAGCTGCCGATTAATGGCAAATGTAGCCGAATGAAACCTGATTTTACGATTAAACGATTTTACGAACATACTGTATGTAAAATGTTGAGTTCTGTTCAACAAATATTACCGGAATTGTATGTAATTATAAAATCATGTTTATCACAACCCTCGGTTTACATTATTCCATTCATAGGCGGTAAAACTAGTAATGATTTAGCATTTTACTGCACATAACAAAATGTTTCGGATTTTGGAATATAGTATAAAGGTTGTCCTAGGGATGACGTGAAATGTATCCGATACTTAAAAACGAAATCGATTAGTTCCGAATATAATCGATACATAATCACCAACAAAAAAAAAGCGATTGATTTAAATCTCTAATTCTCTACAAATTCTTTAATAATTTAAATTCGAACCTCCTAAAAAAGGTTTTCAACGATTTAATAACAACCAAAATTGTCGATTCTTTTATAATTTAGTCACATCCCTAGGTCACCCTATAATGACATGAGGTCTTTAAATGTTTGTTGGCCTTAATACACTAATAAGCGTCCAGCACAGCATACGACTGTGCCTATCCCTTGCACGGTTATTCGTCGTAGTGATAACGAATTAATGTCACAACACAAAAAAGGGCCCAATAAAGATATGTAGGCGAATAAGCAATAATAGATCAAGATAGATCAATATCGAATCAGTTAATCCCAAATAATATTATAAATGCGAATGTTAGTTTATTTGTTACGCTTTCACGCCTTAATTACTAAACCGATCGTGATGCCATTTCGCATACACGTTGTCAGAGAAACAGAAAAGAACGTAAGGGCACCCTCATACACAAAAGGACTTTTCCCGAGGGATATCTATTTATTGATAAATTCTACATAAACGCGAGCGAAGAAGAGTGCCAAATTTAGTTTAGATTATAATTAAAAATTTTGATAAATGAATAATTGGGCAAATATCACTGGACCTATATTTTATCTTATAACATTAACTCATTATCGATCTTAAGTAAAACTCTCGATATAATCGAACGGCAATTCAATTAATCGAATGAATCGATTCGATAATTTATTTTCACCAATAAGTTTATAGTTTGTGGCGACTGCTTCTACCTTGGGTTTAAAAAACGCAGACTAAAGACTAAGTCTAGTTTTAGACTTAAGTCGTAACAGAAGGCTTAGTGTTGAAGTGAGGAGAGAATAGAGTAAGATTCAGGCAGAGAGGTCTATGTCGGAGCGACGCCCTTTGTTGTGCCGGGACCTCGCCTGGGAGTCATAGCCCGCAGGCATTTCTTGCCTGCGTTAGACCCTGCTGGGTGCGTCGCCGATGTAGTTTCAGTTCCAGCGATCCACCCACCATTTAAGGCATCGAAATGGAACACCGTGAAAATAAAAAAGGGGAGTCTATGTCATACATTGCCTCAGTTAAGTTTCGGTCTTATGTAATGAGCCCATTCGGCAATAATAGATTCAGATTATACATTCTATTATGACTAAGTTTAAGACTAATATGCTATCTTTAGACCGCGTTAATAAGACCGGGTAGATCGTGAGAATAAATCCAGTTGCGCATGCGCAACGAGATCAAACAGCCACAAACTATAATAAATAATGGTTTATTTTTAACATGTATAAATCATAAGCTGCTTCAAAATATAAACTTCTTAACAAATTGTCGAATTGGCTCATATTCTAGTTTGGAATACGGGCACAATTCTAGACTGGGTGTGCAGCTACTGAGACTTTCCTTACAGTATTGGATTAAGAAACTCGGTTAAAAAACCTAAGAACGCTTGCATCAAAATTATATTCGATTGTATAGACACTATACGCAAAGTAGTTCTCACGTTCTGCACAACTGTATTCGAATTCCGTAATTCAAATATTATTCGAATTCAAATATGGTACACAATTATTCGAATATAAATTTAATGCAATTACTAACTTGAATTAATTTGAAGCAGCCTTGAATCAATATCATTTTGATATTATTATAACAATGCTGGATGCGATTTTAAATGTCATTTTTTATATTACGATGTAAATACTGGATTCTAAAGCGAGAATTAATCTTTATGTTTCGTTTACTGAATTTTTATAACTATTCCTCTCAAAAACACACATTTGAAATCAGTTGGTCCTGCGCCTGATCTCTCTCCAATCGTATCGAAGTCCCATCGGATTATGAGAGTGAGGGAATAGAGAGTGCACTTAATTGAGCAACTATACCTCCTGCGGTGACTAGACTCCGTTATAAAGGAGTATAATTTATTAAGATTGACAAAAAATGACATTTAAATCGCGCATAGGCATGGCCAGCCACAGAATAAAGAATCACAGAACGACTTCAAAACAAAGCTTGTAAAAAGTTGCTATTAAATCTACATCATGCCAAACAAATCTAATTTTTTTTTTTATAAAGGACTAGTAGTTTTCCTGCGGTTTCACCCGCGTAAGTCCCGTTCCCGTGTGAATATCGGGTTTCACCCCTTTCACTCTCTTCGGGGTGGAATTTCCAAAAATCCTCTCTTAATGCTCCTCTACACTCTCCAAGGAACATACATGCCAAATTTCAGCTTCTTGCGTTCAGTGGTTTCGGTTGTGCGTTGTCTGTCAGTCACTCAGTAACGGAAGAGTTTTATATACATATATAGATAAGGCTTTAGGAATATTTCCAGTTTTGCGGGAGACTTTACAAACATTCAAACAACGCACACAAAGAACACCCAGACTCGAAACAACCATTTGTGGATCACACAAATGCTTGTACGTCGTTGTGTATAATTGTGTGAGTGCATCGTTTTACAGGCGTTATATTGAGTTGGCCATCTGTAATTCTTTAATTTGTGGAAATAGTATCCATAGTTTGTGTCAAAATAATTTTGACAATAGTGACAAGTTTATTTGTCTACCCGCATTTGGACTGTGGGCTTGACTTCTCTCGCATTGAGCGTAGTCCAACACTGGGCTACGATTTATTAATTATAGTAGTTTTAGTTGTTAAAGTATTAAAACTTTGATTTAGAATGTATTCTCCGCCTACCCGCATTTGGCCATAGTGGGCTAAATCACTCTAACGAAGAGGATTGCCCAGCAGTGGGATTTAAGTTATTAACGATAATAGTATTGCCTGTTACCAAAATCACTTGGACGTAGTAAAAATCTCTGCCTAACCGCGCTTGGCCATAGTGGGCTACATCTCTCTCACACAGAGACAGTTGCCCAGCTATGGGATAGGGCTTACGAACAATAAATGCTTGCCTATCACATTGATATTAAAAAAAATCCCTGCCTACCCGCACTTGGCCATAGTGGGCTTAATCTCTCACACAGAGAGGGTAACCCAGTAGCGAAACGTGGGTTTTAACGATGATAAAAAATCAGTTCGATCTTAAAAGTAAAAACTTAAAGATTTGCTCAACAGTTGTGAACGATTCGGCTGTTCAAATCACAATTTTGATAATTCTAAAATCACATGCTATTTAACACCTGCTATTTTATATGCTACTTTTATTCAACTGCTATATGTTTAAACAAACCATTTCATTAAGTTACTATATAATTTAAAGACTTCAATATCACTGACTTGAACTCAAATTTATGGGCAACTAGCATTTGGTCACGGTTTCACTTGGGTTTAAAGGCTTATTCCACAAATACCATATTCGGGATAAAAAGTAACTTATATCAGCCTATAAATTACCTATTTGAAAATCTTCACAATTTTACATAGTTCTGTTACGGAGAAAAATAAAGACAAACGAACAAACAATTCCGTATATATTAGTAAAGATTTCCAGCACGTTAATGGAAATTTGAAAGTAATTTGAGCAATTTTCACACAAATTTACTACTTAGAAAATGGTGAACGAAGTCACTGGTAATAAATAGTTAAAACATTTACAAGTAACGCTATAGCATTAGGGGCCGTTCAAGTATTACGTAAGCAGATTTATTAAATTTATTTACTCCCCCATCCCCATTGTTAGCAAAAGTAAGCAAAGCTCTTACCCCCTCCTCCCATGCTTACGTAAACATTGTTATATGCATTTTTCTTTTAATGTATTCTGTTTTTTTTATTGATTCATGAGCAGCAGTTATTATTATATAATTCTAGAAATAAGAAAATAGATTTAGGATGTAGGACTTTAAGGCCCGGCGCACAATGGCGGTACGGCACGGCATCCCTACATGTAAGCGTACACTGGCGGTAACTATGCCGTGACATCTTTAGGTATGCCGCGACATCCATAAGCATACCGACGCGTTCGACAAGGACACGTTTCGGCATGAACGACGCTAAGCTAATGAAGCTACGCGCGGGGCCGCGGGGTACGGGCGGGCGCTGTCTTGCCGCGGTATCCCGAAGACTGCCAAAGCGTTCCGTGGGATGTCGAAGCGTTCCGAAGACTGCCGACACGGCATGCCTAAGCATACCGCGGTATTAATTTTGTACTTACGACTGTTAACATTGAAATTTCAACTTTATTTCCATAGGATTAGGTTATATTTTTATTCGTCGCCTAAAAATACCTTGCCATGCCGTGCCGCCAATGGCCGCCGGGCCTAACGCGTCAAGTGAATAGCGCGCGGTAATTCCTAAACGGTTCAAAGCGAGTACCTAAACGTATACATCATTCGTGGGAATCCCCGAAAATGCGTTTCGTTTTCAAACATAGACAACGTGTGGGTTGCCATATGTGTAAAAAAGTAAATAACTACTGCTGACGTAATCACCATCCAGACCCCCTCACCCCCAAAAATAAGCTAAGCAAAGACCTCCCAGCTCCCCTATAGTGCTTACGTAATACTTGAACGGCCCCTTTCACATAAATATCTGAGAAGGCAGAAATAGCTTGGTGGGCGACCGTTGAACTGCCACACAGAGGTGTAACTTTTCGAAGTTATGTGCGTATTAAATAGTTAATCATCGCTCGCTTTAACGGTGAAGGAAAACATCGTGAGGAAACTGACTGTTTAAATTCTCCATAATGTTCTCGAAGATGTGTGAAGTCTGTCAACCCGCACTGGGTCAACGTGGTGGACTATGGCCTAACCCTTCTCTCACTGAGAAGAGGTCCGTGCCAAACAATGGGACAGTTTAATACAGGGCTGATATTATTATTTCACCAGGTAAGCTCCATGTAGTAGGGACGAGATCTTTCGTGTACATTAATCACATTATAAAATCCAGTTCTCCTAATATGTAGAGCAAAAGCTTCGATCTGGCTGTTCCATAATCCGTGGTGCTAAGGAGAATTGCCCAGAATACCATCACTATCCGGGTATTGAACGTGGGATCTCAACATCGACTGTATCCAAACATCCTGGTTCTAGAATTGCCTATAAAACTCCAGTAAGACTGCCCAACACGGGCATTAAATGCAGTACTCCACGATCGACCAATGGTGCTAGGGGCTAGAATTGCCTATAAAACTACAATAATACTGCAAAACCCGGATATTGAATGCCGTACCCCACGATCGACCGTAAACTTATGCTTTGAAACGAACAAGTCAGTAGCAGATATAAAACAAGCGTATTAAATAGCATGTCTTATGGTGCTGATAGACTAAAGCATTCACTTGTAACAGAACATCGAGCATTCGCCGTTATGATATTGTCGAACATATTCACGATAGTTCTAGCGAACGACGTAATTTCTAATTTTAGAATGCTCGCTAAAACGCTCGCTAGAATGCTCACTAGAATGCTCACTAGAATGCTCGCTAGAACGCTCGCTAGAATGCTCACTAGAATGCTCGCTAGAACGCTCCCGCTTATTTTTCTGTAATGTACCATTCGCTAGAATGCTCATTACAAGTGAATGCTAAAGTCTATCAGCACATTTAGAATTAAAATGCTCAGACAGAAAAAAACCTCCATCACATCACATAATATTATAAATATAAAAAAAGATCTATACAATTATTATTGTTTTACCTAAAATACCTTTTTAATAACTAAAAGATAATCGCCGCCGAACGTGGTGGTCAAGTGCGAGTGGTCCTTAACTGGTCATGGTAACGGTGTGTGGAGTCCTTAACGATGACGCGGCGTGACGTCACCGGGCATGCGCGCGCAGCCCCTAGTGATAACAAGTCTTGTGTTGTCCTTAGCTAATTAGACCTGTGGATAAAATAATATATGTTTAATAAATCTATATCTATACTCATATTATAAGAGGTAAGATTTGGATTTTTGTTTGTTTGTAAGGTAAATCCTTAACTCAAAACCTATTCAACCGATTATAAAAAATTAGTTCATCATTAGAAAGCTATATTATTACCGAGTAACATAGGCTATAATAATTATTATTTTTAAATACTCTTACCGAATGAATTATATATATATATAACCTAATTTTACGCGAGCGAAGCCGCAGGCAAAAGTTAATTCAATATACGATGGGGATTACTCCCGATGACTCTCGCACTAAGAATAATTTGTGTATCGCAGAGTTACAAACATTCAAACAACGGATACAAAGAACACACAGTGCCGGACTATTTGTGACTCGCACTATTCTTTGTCTCGTGTGGGATTCAAACCCATGATGAAGGAAAACATCTGAATTTGAATTTATAATTTATAATTTATAATTTGAATTTATAATATTCTACCACATACACACAACACCATCTAGCCCAAACTAAGCAGAGCTTGTACTATGGGTACTAGACAATGGATAAACATACTTATCATATACTTTGTCTTTTTTTTGTAAATACATACATATTATACATAGAAACACCCAGACCAAGACAAACACCCATGTTCATGCACACAAATGTTTGACTTGTGCGGGAATCGAACCCGCGACCTCAGGCGTGGCAGTCAGTTACACTAACCACTACGCCATCGGGTCGTCAAATCGTGAGGAACCTGCATATTCATTCATATAGAGTTCTTCATAACATTTTCAAAGGTATGTGAAGTCTGCCTACCCGCACTGCACCAGCGTGGTTGATTATAATCTAACGTAGTCGGACAGTTTAATACAGGGATGGTATTATCATTATAATATTGCCTTTGATCCTCATCATATCCTCATTTGGGTCCCAACCCGGACCAGGACCCCGTCCAGTGCCACTCGCGTACCTGGAGGAGGTCCTCCCCGAGGCCCATGAAACAATAGGGCCTCGGTCTTGGAGAGGGCAACCTCCAATCCCAGGGCGCGGATACCGTCGACCACTAGGGCAGCTCCCACCGCGGCCAACCGCACCGCCTCCCCGAGGTCCCTCCCCTTGACTACGACCAGGGTGTCATCGGCATAGCACGCCACCTGCATACTCGCGGGAAGCGTGCCTCGAAGCACCCAGTCGTAGCCAACGTTCCACAGGTGCGGTCCCAGCACCGACCCCTGTGGAACCACGCAGGATACGCGACGGCGCCTCAAACCGTCGCGTCCCTCCACCAGGACCTCGTGGTCCTGTAGGTAGTCGGCCAACAGCCTCCGCAAATACAGGGGCACTCCGTGATACCGGAGCGCCTCCTGTACTGTTCCATGCGGGAGGCTGTTGAAGGTGTTGGCAATGTCCAGCGAGACAGCCAACGCCTTGTTCCCCCCACCGACCGCTTCCTGCGTCCAGTCTTTGAGCCAGAGCAGGGCGTTTATCGTAGACCGCCCCGCTCTGAACCCATACTAGGCCTGCGATAGCGCCGGCCCAGTCCCCTCCAAGTATCCATATTGACCATATTCCAACCTTGGCAAGGTTACTTAACGCGTAATAACTCACTTACAGTTAAACAATAAACCAATTTCTTTTCCCGGTCACTCATTTACCATTGAACCTCGTTAAGTTAACTTATAACTCACATTCAAACAATTAACCAGGCCTTTCATTTTTTGGTCAACCATCCAAAATAATTCAACCTCGTCAATGATACTTAACGTCTCTAACTCACCTACATTACTATTCAAAATTCAACCTCAGCAAGGTAACTTAACATCAAATGAAACTCACCTAATCACAGAGAGGTCACCCATTCAATATTCAACCTCGACAATGTAACTTAATATCAAATGAAACTCACGTAATAGTAGAGAGGTCACCCATCCAAAATTCAACCTCGTCAAGGTACCTTAAGATCAAATGAAACTTAACGTGCCTCACCTAATCGTAGAGATCGTGTTCCCTGTCCCGGTCGTGGTCGGGCGAGCGCGGGCGCGGCTGGTGCGCGGCGGGCGGGGGCGACGCGCCGCCGTAGTTCAGGAAGTCCCACACGAGGATGGTGTCGTCGTGGGATGAGGACACTATCTGGAACTCATCGAACTGCAGCCGGAACACCCGGCCCGTGTGCTCCTGGAACAAACCAACTTACTGTAACAGCTGCGAGAGAAACATACAACCAGTTACTGTAACCGACTGCCACGCCTAAGGTCGCGGGTTCAATTCCCGCACAAGTCAAACATTCGTGTGCATGAACATGGATGTTTGTCTTGGTCTGGGTGTTTCTATGTATAATATGTAGGTATTTACAAAAAATAAAGTATATATGTATGTTTATCCATTGTCTAGTACCCATAGTACAAGCTCTGCTTAGTTTGGGCTAGATGGTGTTGTGTGTATGTGGTAGAATATTAGTATATATTAGATGATCAAATAAACAATCATTCTGAACACTCAATCGTAGTTATCACTACAGGGTCACAGCGTTCCCCACGTTACAAAAATTAGGCATATTACTGTGGGTCACAGCTAAGTACACATACCACAAGTGTCCTGAGACAGAGGTCCTGGTGTGGGGTCCGCACGTCTAACGCGGCGGGGAGGTCCCACACTTTGATTTTGCCGTCGTACGCGCCGCTTACTATCCGCTTGTTGTCGAATCTGTTCAGCAAATATATAACGTTAAGAATTATACACACTCAATAGAATACATACATCCTAACTAATATTATTACTGTGAATGTGAGTATGTTTGTTTGTTACGCTTTCACGCCTTAACTATTCAATCGATTATCATAAAATTTTGCATTGCACAAAAATGGAAGTATGGAAAACTATCATCCAGATTTTTTTAAATCGGTTGAATAGTTTGTGATTTAAATCCTTACAAACAAACAAACAAAAAATCAAATCTTTTCTCTTTATAATATTAGTATAGATGTGTACAAATCGCGAAAGTCTATAAACGTTTATGTGCAAGCTTGGGTTTGCTCTCATGAACATGCCCACTAGTGGGACAGGTCACAAATAGGACTGATTACTGACCGTATACAGCGCACGAGTTCCTCATGTCCTTCCAACACCCGTATGCACTGTCCACACTCGATGTCCCACAGACGGATAGTGTTGTCCGATGAGCCGGACACGACGAGTCTCTCCCGGTACTGCAGACACGCGATGCCACGCTTGTGTCCGTTTAACGTCCTCACGAATTCACACGACGATGTGTTCCATACCTAAAAAAAAAACAGAATAGGGTTTGGTTTATGTTTTTAAAAAAGACAACTCCCGCCCTCTGTATAATTTCTGTGTCGCGGGGGACTTTACAAACATTCAAACAACGGACACAAAGAACACCCAGACTCGGAACATCCATTTGTGGATCACACAAATTTTGTCCCGTGTGAGATTCAAACCCACAACACTCGGCAGTGGCAGTGGCAGTGGCGAGGCGATCACTTAAACCATTACGCCATCGGTGCAGTCCTGGTAGTGGCCTATGTTAAAATATGTACATTACGGCTTTGTCGGCCTCGATGGCGTAGTGGTTAGTGTAACCGACTACCACGCCTGAGGTCGCGGGTTCGATTCCCGCACAAGTCAAACATTTTGTGTTTATGAACATGGATGTTTTTTTTGGTCTGTGTGTTTCTATGTATAATATGTATGTATTTATAAAAAAATAATATGTATATATGTATGTTTATCCATTGTCTAGAACCCATAGTACAAGCTCTGCTTAGTTTGGGCTAGATGGTGTTGTGTGTATGAGGTAGAATATTATTATTATTATATCATTACTATTTTCACACCACGAGCTTGGGATTGGGACTGTATGAGCTGTAACACAGGCTATTTTTATTATAGTAGACTATATAAATTAGTTTTATACCAAGACCAACGAAACAAGAGAAATTATGTAAGCATACACAGCTTTATTAAGGTCAAGAAAGTGGTCTACCAGTTTCGACAAAAGTTTCTGTGAGATTAAGACTGCGCCGAGCGAAATGTTCCAAAACAGGTGGTCACAGTTAAGTTGATAAAATCAACACTTTTTGTTTAATACAAATATAAAATATACATTTACCATAACAATGAGTGTGTTTACAATTACTCCGTGTTAAAAACTTAAAATAATTAATATTTTCGCCTACAAAATTACGTAAATTTGCATACGTGATTTTTAGATAATAACAGTAGAAATCTATGCTATTTTACAGCTTAAACGAAACATAAATAGTTATATTACAATTTGTCCGTCCCAAATATTTAAGTTCTTGGTTGACAATAAAGATACATATTTATCAAAAAAGCACTTCAAATCCTCCATAAAATATTACTATGGCGGCTGCGCGCTGATTTAAATTTCGAGCTCTGTAATTCAGTCCAACCGCGTTTTACGTTCGGCGCAGTCTTAATCATCGCTAAGGTTGACTTTTTAAGAGTGTGTTAGCAGTTGTTATTCAAACTTCACACATGGCATGACGTAAATATAATACATGATAAGGACAGTAATGGTCACTGTAATAATAGTATTGCAAAATCGACCTTACTATTTCATGAAGTTCACATGAACCTCAACCGTAGGGTGGTAGACCACATTTCTGGCTGACTGTGAGGTCTAATAAAAATATACTTATTAAATACCAACGGACAGAGAACGCATTTAAAAAAGGTCAAGATCAATCTTAAGCGAACTGAATGGTCTCTAACCATATAAGGGTTAACACTATGGTATATAACCTTACCTTAATAGTACGATCTCCGCTAGCGCTTACAATATATTTCTCATCAAAGTCGACTACATTGACAGCTGCTCTGTGTCCCACTAGCACTCTTCTTAACATTATTTCAGTCGTTGACGTCATATCCCATACTGCTATTGAACGATCCTGAAATTTTAATAGTATAATAGTTAATATCTGCATTAGTAACTTGAGATACGAGGTCCCGGGTTTTATACCTGGGTGAACTATCATATCTTCAAGTATTTTTTTGTATACAGTAATACCCCGAACTTACGCGATAGGTGGGACTGAGCGATAACCGCGCAAGTCGGTTTATAATTTTGCATATAAATACATATAATATAAATTATTTTTAATTAAGGCCAGAAGCCAAAGAAAATCATAATTCAATTAATATTTTTCAAAGAACCTTAGATTATCTATATATAAAATCGCCAGCTGAAGTTATTTTGATATAGACGACTTCATAAAATCTTACAAAGAACTTTTATGTCTCAAAGATTTTTCTCCAGCAAAATTTCGTCAATTCCTGAACAGTAATGTAGGGGCAGAAGTCTATAATCGAAAATCGAGAGTTGTGTGAAGCTCAAATAAAAGGCGAATTAAAAAAATTTGAAAGTCGCTTGTATCTGGATTTGCGTAAATAGATATATTACTGTATTTATAATTAGAACTCTAGGATTTACGACAATTCATTGCCGATGCTTACTTGTTCAATTGTAAGTATTATATATTAATTCACTACTTCATATTTAAGAGCTATGCTCTTGTCGATGAAGTATACGCCATCTTTCTCGATTTTCGACCATTTCTTTGACCTCCTTATAAAACACCTTTGCCGTTCCCTTTATTTATAATAATAATATTCTACCACATACACACAACACCATCTAGCCCAAACTAAGCAGAGCTTGTACTATGGGTACTAGACAATGGATAAACATACATATATACTTTTTTTTTTGTAAATACATACATATTATACATAGAAACACCCAGACCAAGACAAACATCCATGTTCATGCACACAAATGTTTGACTTGTGCGGGGATCGAACCCGCGACCTCAGGCGTGGCAGTCGGTTACACTAACCACTACGCCATCGAGGCCGACATTTGATAAGCAAATGTCCTTCTGGGACTGCCTTTTCCTCTCTTTCCTTCCACTTATCCTTTTATGACGTTTTTAAGAAGTCGAAGCAAGAAAAAAAAAGTAAAGAAGTAGCAGCGATAGCTCAGTGGGGAGACCAACAGACTGCAATGCAGAAGGTCTCGGGTACGAACCCACGTCGCGCACCTCTGACTTTCGGATGTTATATGACTTTTCGAAATTATGTGCGTATTGATTGACAATTATCGCCTGCTCCCTGCCTCGGAGAGCACGTTAAGCCGTCGGTCCCGGCTGCCATGAACATCTATGGCAGTCGTTATTGGGAAGTCAGTACCCTATAATATCCTGACACTGGTCTAGCCTTAGGGTATCGTTAGCCTTCGGGTTGCGGAGGACAGGTGGCAGCCGCTCCGTGTAAAAACTGATATCCAGTCAAATCCTGTTAGACCAGAAAAGCCGACTCCAAGTGACTTGGGAACAATAAAGGCTAGGAAGAAGAAGATGTTTTTAAGAAGTCACAAAGGCTTATAAGGTGGCCAAACAACTTTCCTCTTCTGTTTTGAAATTATTTCACTACGCTCTCTTATTCCTAATTATTTCGACAAATTATGGATAAATAAACCTTTACCACTTGCTGCCTAAAAGTCACCTTGTTTTACAGAAAACTGCCTTTTTAACCACCAACGATAAATGCCAGGTGTCATGTGTAAGATATATGTATGTCTGTGATATAGTAGCGCTTACACGGATGTACACAAACCAATACGATTTTTATTGATAGATAATTTAATCGGTTCCTTTTCAATTTACATAAATATTTCTGAATCGAAAAAGACGAGGCCCGCATTACAGACACAATTAACGGACACAAATAGTACTCAGACCCAGAACACATATAACCGTAAGAGCTAGAGACTCGCGGTCAACGCCATTCGAATCAGCATAGTCAATATACCCCGAAATGACTATGACCTTTGACCTCTGACCATGGTCACGTGATACCATTTTTACGAACTCGCGGCAATTCATGGCCGTTTCTCACTTGTTTATTAAGTAAAAAAAGTTTGAAATAAACTCGTTCCAAACACAGCGATAGCCTAGGGTGAGGTCGTTGTGTCTGCCACGCAGAGGTTTCGCGTTCGATCTAAAGGATAACATTTCTGACGTTACGAAGTTATGTGCGTATTAAATAGTTAATTATCGTTCGCTTCATTGGTGAAGGAAAAGCCGTGCAGAAACTGCATATTTGAGAGTTCTACATATTGTTATCGAAGATATGTGAAGTCTGCCAACCCGCACTGGGCTAGCGTAGGGCATTATGACCTAACTCTTCTCACACTGAGAAGAGGCGTGGTCAGCAGTGAGACAAATTTATACAGGATTAATTTTATTGAAACGAGTTCGGTTCAAGTGGTTTATCCCCCGACGCAAATAGAGGGATGTTAAAGGTTTAAAGTGTATCTATCTGTGTCATCGCAGCTACCAAAGGGATGAACCGATTAACTAGATCTTTCTTTGTTTGGTGGCTGAGCAGAATGCTGTTAGCTATAACTTAATAAAATTTGTTGAGCCGTTCAAAGATCATTAGATATTTTCTAGTTGATGAAGGGATGCTCACATCCTGATCTGATATATCGATTTGAATCCTATTACAACTACTTCTATAAAGTTTTACATACATACACAGATTCACGCCTGTTTCCCAGAGGGGTAGGCAGAAACTACGAATTACCATTTGCTACGATCCTGACACACTTCTCTGGCTTCATTCACTTTCATCACATTCCTCATACACGCTCGCCGGTTTAAGGTGCTCTAAAATTAGCTTTTGTCCAGAACGTCTCCGATCTGGTCTTCCCCTTGCAACTGTTCCATTCACACTAGCCTCACAAACTTTCTTAGTCAGTCTTTTCTCGTATAAAGTTTTAACGTTGAGAGGTAACGGCGTACGAAGCCCGCTTCGATAACAGTGGCAATATTTTCTTTGAACCTGTTTTGTACCGCCGCAGGGCAAAGGCCTTCCCCCTCTTCTTCCATCTCTCTCTCTCTCTAACAAAGCCACTAAGGACGAATCTTTATTAAAAGAGTCTAATTCATCTCGCCATCTTCGTCTGGGCCTGCTGTGCTGTCGCGACCACTAAAACCACTACCATCTATGCGGACACGAGATATGCCCAGCAATCGACAAACAGTGTGATTCGATTCTAAGAGAATAATCATGGCTGATATTACCTTACTGCAAGTGACCATCATTCCGTTGCAGAACCTTAAATGCAGCACAGCCTCGCAATGGTGTATAAGAGTGTTAAGCATAGCGCCCGTATTCACGTCCCACACACGGACAGTACTGTCTGATGAACCAGATATGATCGCCCGCTCGTCGTACTGTAAACACAGCACTGATCCTGTGTGACCTTGTAATTCCTGTGAACAAAATACAGTATATTAATTATGTAAAGAGTTTAAAGACTTTATGCTGTCTTTAAACAAGGTTTAAAGAACTAGTAAGATCTTTAAACGTGATTTAAAGTGCTTGTACCGTCTTTAACCGTGATTTAAAGAGCTTGTGGTGTCTTTAAACGAGTTTAAAAGAACCTCTGCTACCTTTGAACCAGTTTTAAAGAGCTTCTACTGTGTTTAAACAGGTTTTTAAGAACATGCGCTGTCTTTAAACGAATTTTAAAGACCTTGTACTGTCTTTAAACAAGTTTTAAAGTGCTTGTAGTGTCTTTAAACAAGTTTTAAAGAGCTTATGCCGTCTTTAAACTAGGTTTAAAAAGTACTGTAATGGTAAAAAGCGGTTCGGCTGTATATTCCTGACATTAGTGATGTCCAATAGCGGCGGTTACCACTTACCAAGAGGTGGCCGCTACCAGCTGTCACTAAAGGCAATAAAAACAATATCAAAATAATAATAAATAAAAATAAATATTGTTCACCTGGATCGTGTATAATATTGTCTTATGTTTACGCGAATGTTATACATTGAAATTAAACGAGTTTATACGGATTTTATCACGTTGTTTATTTTAAAACACTTTTATTACCCTTTAGGAAAGGAAGTGGGAAGCAGAAGGAACGGGAAGGGGGAAAGTGGGTGATTGGGCCGCCGGCACTCTCACTCACCGAATGAAACACAACAGTTGGAATACTGCTGTTTCACGACGGTATTCTGTGAGAGGGTAGTCCTTCCCCGGTCGAGTCGGCCCATTCATGCTGAAATCAGCGAAGCTCTACTACTCATAAATGCTTTACAGCAGCCATGTTCAAGTGGGGACCTCCTCTTCTCCCAGTTTAAAATAAATAACGCGACAAAATCCGAATAAACTGGCTTGTGAAGTTACACTAGTTAATTATACAATATGTTGATCTACATATTTTCTTGCCATAATAGGGATGTTGACAATTTTTCGGAATTTATTTTATTTTAAAGATCGACTCTTGTTTGTCATAAAGAAATATATTTTATTTGAAAATATAAGTATCTTCGATGAGAAAATATACTAATAATTTTCCGGGCTAAAACACTCTCACAGCTGTCACGTGACTACATACGTCACTAACCGCTAGACATTGTCCGCGTTTCATGAGAATTTGTCGAAATTATGTGTTTTCTTCATATAATATAATAATATAATGTAATTAAACTGCTATATACGGATTTTATAGCGTTGTTTATTTGACACTTTATTACAAAATTTTGAAAATTGTTTCACTACTACTACTATTAAACTTTACTAATTTTTTAAGCTAATTAAATTATTATTAAACTATTTAGATTTAATTTACTTTTACACTTTCTCCGACGTTTCGGTTGCTTTTCAGCAGCCATGGTCACGGGGAGACTAAGATGGCAGTTGTCTCAATGTTCCAGTGTAGTTATTTCAAAGTACCCGAACATAATTTAATCATTGGTGTTTCTATTTACGCAGAATGAGCTCAAAGTATCATGAAGTCTAGCTGTGGTTTGCTTCTTCTTGGGTTTGACTATTTTTATTATTAAAATCCGTATATAGCAGTTTAATTTCAATGAATAATATTCGCGTAAATAGAAGACAATATAATATAATGTAATATAATAATATTCTATCACATACACACAACACCATCTAGCCCAAACTAAGCAGAGCTTGTACTATGGGTACTAGACAATGGATAAACATACATATATACTTTTTTTTTTGTAAATACATACATATTATACATAGAAACACCCAGACCAAGACAAACATCCATGTTCATGCACACAAATGTTTGACTTGTGCGGGAATCGAACCCACGACCTCAGGCGTGGCAGTCGGTTACACTAACCACTACGCCACCGAGTCGTCAAAAGTAAATTCAAACAAACATAATATTGTCTTCTGTTTACGCTAATATTATTCATATAAATTAAACTACTATATACGGATTTTATCGCGTTGTTTATTTGACACTTTATTACATAATTTTGAAAAGTTTAATAGTAGTAGTAGTGTAACAGTTTACAAAATTATATAATAAAGTGTCAAATAAATAACGCGATAAAAGCCGTATATAGTAGTTTAATTTCAATGAATACAAACAATCAAAATTAACACAAAGTTCAAAGACGCGTATCTATCATCACTCCTAGGTAACGTATGAATGGTTGCGTCGTGAGTGTGTGCTGGCCAACTGTCAGGGTCATTGTCTCAACCTGTTTCCTGCTGGTAACGAGTACCCCTTCGGTCTTATGTTCTGCAAGTTTCAGTCCAACTTGCTCCATCCAGTTACGAATGACTGCGTACGTTTGTTCGAATGCCCAATTGATTTCCTCAATGTACTTGGCAACGATCACTACCGCCACGTCGTCCGCGAATGCTACAAGTCGTGCTTCGCTTGGTACGGCTTGTTTCAATAATGCGTCGTACATAATATTCCATAGTAGGGGCACCCAACACTGATCCTTGTGGTACTCCTCCAGTCACTTTGTACTGTTTGGGCCCGATATCAGTGTCGTACTTAAGGACTCGATCTGTAAAGTAGCTCGCTACTATGTGCCTCCAGTAGAACGGTACATGCAATGTGGCAAGGGCTTTCATGATTACATCCCATCTGGCCGAGTGTGTGTGTGTGTGTGTGCTCGCACCTGCGTGCGTGTATGATTGTGTGAGTTTGTTTAGACTATTTGAGCGATGATTTTATCAAATTCTGATTTTTCATAATTTAGTGTATATGCATGTTCCTTTAATTGTTAAAATGAATTGAAAATATGCATATTATGTAAATGCAGATCAGTAAAATTAATTTTGTTTGAATATCCGTGTTGCCATATGTTCCTTAAATGACGAGAATGCAGATCAACAAATTGTACACAGCTCTATAAGTTGTTTGTAATTACTTACGAAAGTAATTAATAAATATTAAATAATTTAATCACCAGCTGCCAGACAGACAAAAATATTTGGCATACAATAAAATATAAAACAAAAAACTTCAATTAACATAATAAAGCAAATCAATAGGCTGGAGACCGTAATAAGTATCCAGCCTATTGGTCCATGTTAATACTTGGACCTAAAACATCGGATAAAATGAGGTTTGGCCCAAAGATGTTAATACACCTTCCCCACCCCCTTGGGGCATACAAGGGCACAAATATGACTTACCCTAACACACTGCAATGTTTTTCTGTCCCATATCTTAATGGTATTATCTCTTAAACCAGAGACTATCTTGTTGTCATCGTACTGTAAACAATATACGCCTTTCGAGTTTTCTGATCTGCAATTTATTCTCTGTGGACAAAATAAAAAAAATATTAGCGGATAAAATTTTTTTTTTCAATTTCTAATTTCCTGGGTCGCGTGTGACTTTACAAACATTCAAACAACGGACACAAAGAACACTCAGACTCGGAACAACCATTTGTGTATCACACAATTTTATGTCCCATGTGGGGTTCGAAACCACAACACTCAGCGCGTCGACAGTGGCGGAGCGACAACTTAAACCCATCCGTGTAGTCAAAAGTTTTATCACAAGGCACGCATGTTTGACTGTTTGATGTTATGTGCGTATGCACATAGTTAATTATCGCTTCCTTCAACGGTGAAGGAAAACATCATAAGGTAACTGACTTTGACTTAGACTTTTGATATAAACTAAGCTACTTTTATGCCAGCGAAGCCGCGGGCTAAAACTAGTAATTAATAATATAAATCCTGTATTGTGTATTAACTGTCCCACCGGACACGGGCCTCTTCTCAGTGGCCCAGTGCAGCGGGTCTACCGTGAAAATGTTTTTACGCAATGACGTGCCGAAACGAATTACATAAGAAATAATAAGCATATACCTACCATGAAAACACTTCGGAATTTTTTAGGACGTACAAATGTCATACGACGATATTCATGACGAATGTCGGCGCGAATGATGTTTCATGGTAAGAATAAGCACGAACGAACGTACGCAATTGCGTATAACGCGTTTTACGGTAGACCCCCAGGTTGGCACACTTCACATATCTTCGAGAACTTTTATAGGAACTCTTAGACCTGCAGGTTTCCTCAAGATGCTTTCCTTCACCGTTAAAGCGAGCGATAATTAACTATTTAATACGCATGTAACTTCGAAAAGTCAGAGATGCGCGCCCTGAGATCGAACTCGAGACCTCTCCGTGGCAGTTCAACCGTTTCCCATCTATACTAATATTATAAAGCTGAAGAGTTTGTTTGTTTGTTTGCTTGAACGCGCTAATCTCACAAACTACTGGTCCGAATTGAAAAATATTTTTAGTGTTGGATAGCCCATTTATCGAGGACGGCTAAAGGCTATATAACATCATGCTACGTCCAATAGGAGCGGAGCAGCAATGAAAAATGTTGCAAAAATGGGGAAAATTCTCTTATGTGAAGCAGACAAAGTTGCACGTCAGCTAGTGTAATATACAACTCACCTGCAAATTGTGTTTACCCATTCTCCAATTGTCTTCTATAGATTGTATATCCTTAATGATTTTGGGGTACAGTTGTCTGTAGAATGAATGTGATGGATGCTGACAGCCTGGCTTTGGCTTGAAGAGGTACTGGATCCTGGGAAGAGTTAATAAAAATTAATTTACCAAAAGTTTTATAGACTCATAGCCCAGTGGTCGAAATTCTACCTAAATTCACATAAAGTATAACAAAGTTTAGCGGATCACACAGACGAAAACGTACCGATTACAGACAACAGTTATACAATAGACGCTTATAATCACACCCGCCATACGATCCTGAATCGCGCAAGTTAAGTTTACACAGCGACTAAGTATACAGGGTGTCCCAGCGGTAGACGTCAAGCCGGAATCAGATAACAGGCTAAGTTATAATAGCTATCAGAAAAATATAAAAAAAAACTAAGATACGTATTTAAAAAAAATTAGGGCTTATAAATGAAATTAAAAAAAATTGTGAGCTGTGACGGTCGTTTCACTCCTGTTACTACAGATATTTACTTTCGAATTATAATTTTTTGTTATGTAATCTCGAATAATGTTTCTTTAGTCTATCGATTTTTTTTCGATTATTATATTTATATATATATACATATATTCGTTCTGGCTTGACGTCTACACCCTGTATCTTTGTGTTGGAGGGACACCACACCACGTCTTCCACAATAATGTACAGTTCACAAGTTCGATAATTTACAGTTTTATAGTCTGCACTAGGGTCTAAAGTAAAACTGAGATAGATAGGTGCGGTGCGTGCACCCCAGTTGAGTGGAACAAATATTGTACTAAGTCGCTGTTCTAGTGGTCCATTCTTTTCTGCGCCTGATCTCTCGTCAGTCGTGTTGGATTGCCGTCCCGATCATGAGAGTGCACTTATGTTTGTGCATACACATGTGCACTATAACATCCCCTGCGCAGATGGCCAGTCTCCGTTAAGATTGGCCGCCATAACCGAAATTCTGTCTGGAGAACAATATTATGCTACTAAACTACTTTACTGATTTTTATGAATTGTATGTGTGTTTGACTGGGTCCCTAGGCGGTTTGGTTTCAATTGGATCCAGGAGATTGCTATAATCTTTTCTTTGGGACAGGAAAACAATTCATGGGTCCGCTAGGAATAAATATATATATATATATATAGACCGACCGACCGGACCGGGTAGCTGGCGGTGCGATCGGATTCTATGCATTTTCTTTTTATTACGACAGGTAATGTTTCTCGGGTCTCTTGGGTTGCTCGGGTATTTATTAAGCTTTCACGCGCCTTAACTATTCTACTGATCAACATGAAATTTTGCATACACGTTGTCAGAGGCACAGAAAAGGACATAGGCTTTCATCCAGAAAAAGTACTGTTCCCCAGGAACAGAAATCTATATACAAAATCTACATTGAAGTGACCAAAGCCGCGGGCAAATTCTAGCTTTATATATAGTATACTTACCACCCACGCCTCTCAGCTAGCCCTCGCCAAAGCGAGTCGGTCCTCACTTTCCTCTCGATGAGTTTCTTCCACAGCATCCCCTCGGAGATGACTCGCAGCCACTCTCTACACACCAACTCAGCGGCACATAACGAACTGGCGTCCAGATATGACAGGATATTCTCCGCTACGTGGTCTAGGCCTTTTTCTGGAGAAAAAAATAGTTTATTGAAAATAAAATTAGGTATTCATAGTTTTAAAAATAAGGAAAACGATTAAATACGTAAAAAGTAGTTTTATTTCAATTTGTTTAACCCTTAGGGTGCCTGGTGGGTCTAACAGACCCGTTACATCAAGGAATAAAAAATCACATATTTAAATTCTTTATCAATCCCGCGGTGCTCCTGAGTAGCTTCGCATTATAGACTATCGGCAATTTTGCGGTCTCTGAATATCGTTATATAACATAAATAAAACTTTTTATTTAATATTTAGACGCAATCAATGACATAAAAATGCTACTTTGTTTCCGGGTGCTAGAAACCCACCAGGCACGCCGTGTAATCTTACTTCACGTAAGAAAGGGATTTTGCTAGTATATGTCTCTGTGTTTCCATAAGATTTAAATTATACAGGAGCGGCATAAGACAAAAAAGAGGCGCAGGCGCATCAGAAGTATGGTGCCACTTCAAAACTATTCCATAAATGTACAACAATTTTTAAATCACACAAACTTTTGCCGCATGCTGGGATGGAACTCACGAAACTTGGGGCATTGACAATAGCGTCAAATTCTTTTTTTTTTAAAGGAACTGGCGCTCTTCTTTTGCATCCTGTGTCGAAGAACACCCAGACTCAAAACAACCATTTGTGGGTCACACAGTTTTGTCCCGTGTGGGATTCAAACCCACAACACTCGACACAGTGGCAGTGGCGAGGCGATCACTTAAACCACTGCGCCATCCGTCCACCTTCCACATCCAGACTAACTGTTCATCTCAAGAAGGTAGCTACTTTCTTTAGGTGAACATATTAACATTACATATTTTCTTTAGTGAATCAGTAAACGGATTTTCATACGATTTTCACCATTAGACAGAGTGATTCACGAGGAATGTCTAGGTGTATAATTTGTTAAGGTTTTGTAAAGGTCGCTAGTTACTAGGATACTTGAGCAGCGATAGCTCAGTGGGGAGACCAACAGACTGCAATGCAGAGGGTCTCGGTTTCGAACCCACGTCGCGCACCACAGACTTTCGGAAGTTATATGACTTTTCGAAATTATGTGTATATTGATTGACAATTATCGCCTGCTCCGTGCCTCGGAGAGCACGTTAAGCGTCGGTCCCGGCTGCCATGAACATCTATGGCAGTCGTTATTTCCCAATAAAGTGTCGACACAAAAGATCCCACTGGGTCGAAGTGTCGCCGGTCTGCACTGACTGGCCCCCACATAAGATACATACTAGGATACTTACTGGGTAACATGCTGATGAAGTCTCTCTGCAGCATGGGTTTGAGATACGCATTGATGTGTCCGTGCTGATAGTGGCACATGCGCGCGAGGAGCTGTTCCACAAACTCCACCTGTGTAATAATACTGAGATTTACAATCATGACAAAAACGGGCACTGAAACCAGACTAGTGTTTAGGACGATAACTCTCATAAACATTTAAAGCAGAGATGTAAGTATTTGTAAAAACAACAGTATATTTTTATGTCTATATCAGAGGTTCCCAAACTTTTTTTCTCATAGACCACTTTCTAAATGTAGCAGGTTCCAGTAGACCCCCTGCCAGCTACATTTATACCATATACCTTGGTATTCGTATTTATATTGGTGAGAATGACTTTTTTATTCTCGTTACTGAACCTTCCAGGGCAGGCTGGCGGACTTTTTTTAAAATTCTCTACCGAAAAATCGAGACCACTTGATCTGGACTATATATACTGAATATGGAATATGCAAGTTTTTTACAAGTAACAATCGCTGAGCTTCGTGGACCCCCATTTTTTTGTCACGCCAACCTAGACTCCCGTCGAGTCTTCCGTGGACCCCTAGGGGTCCACCTGGGCCACTATGGGAACTAATGGTCTATATGATCCTAGCTTATGCCCGTGGCTTCGCTCGTGTAAAAGTAGGTTAGGTTAAGTTAAAAATAGCACCTTTCAAAATAAAATATTACTATAATTTACTATAGCTTTCTACACCCAAACTGACAAAATTCATCTTTCATATGTTGTGTCCGAAAATCTCGAAAAGTTGTGAACAGTTGGAATTGAAACGTTGTGCTGTGTTCTGTTACATTTCAATATAATAGTGTTTCTATATACGTTTTATCTCGAAGTTCCCACGGGATTTTATCTCGAAGTTCCCACGGGAATGAAAATTACTTCGTAAGAATTACGAACCTAACTAAAATAGTACTTAAACTGGAATATTTATATCAGACTAGCTTTTGCACGCGGCTCCGCCCGCGTGGTACCTACATCAGTATAATATCCGTACCAAATTTCAACTAAAGTGGTTTAGCCGTGAAAAGGTTGCAGACAGACAGACAGAGTTACTATCGAAATTATATTATTAGTAAGGATTTTAGATACTATACATAAACTCTGATATAAATATCAGAGTTTAAGTATTATTTTAGGCTCTGGTTAATAATTAAATGAATCAAACGCCAATTTTGATATCATATTATTTAGTAGGCACCTACCGCGTTCCTTCCAGTCACGGAGGTCTTTACAAACATTGAAATAACGAACACAAAGTAAACATGGGACAACTACTAGTGAATCACACAAATTTTTGTCCCGTGTGGGAATCGAACCCACAGTACGCCATCCGTAGAGTCAATTATTCACACATTATCATTCTAGCCCTTCTGTATTCTTATATTTCGTGATACAAGTCTCATTTCTAATGAGGGCTGTCTTTGGAATAGAATAACAATCACCTGGTCTGTTTCGTTCCATCTTGAAAAGTAGTTTAGGCAGGCGTCCCTCTCTGCTGCGTAAGCGGCACTGCTTGGCATCGGACGCACACCGCTGTCCACACAAGTGATTGACGTCACCTGAAATCGATATAAGAAGTACATTACATCAGACATGCTTATAAGTCAAAAAATAATTTACTCATGACACAAACTGTGACTGGCCATCTGCGCAGAAGATATTATAGTGCGCAACCACAAATGCACTCTCTGTTCCCTAACTCTCATAATCCGATGGGACAGCAATCCGACACGACCGGAGAGACCAGGCGCAGGACCAACGGCTTCACGTGCTACGAGGCACGGACCTCCGTGCCTCAGAAAGCACGTGAATACCAGGAATTTGGCGGTGTTAGACACCTTTCTATCACCGCCAATTTCCTGGTATTGAGATTTATTAACAGAAAAGCCCAATAACTTTTAGTTGGCCCGACTCGGGATTCAAACCCGAGACCTCATGCACTCACTACCGCTGCGCCACAGAGGTAATGAGTTTACTAAGTTACTGAAGCTGCATTTAGTTGCTAGGTTGGGGCAAAGGGTTGGGCCTTCAAGTAGGAAAAGGGTTAAGCTATAGTCCACTCCGCTGGCCCAGTGTGAGTAGACTTCATACGTATATCTTTGAAAACATGGTGGGCATCTTCTCAGTGTGATTAAAGCAATAGAAGAAAGAAGACTGGTACACTTAAGATATATTCGAGAATATGGCATGACATGTTAATATTTGTTATTTGCACATAAAGCCTCTAGACCATTAGTTCCCAAAGTGGTCCAGGACCCCCAGGGGTCCACGGGAGACTCGACGGGGATATACGTTAGCGTGACAAAAAAATGGTTTCCACAATTCGTAATGGCCACGAAAATTTATTTGCTTCCGATAATGAAGAACTAAAATGTTGGCTTGACTTTTCAGCGATTATTCGGAAGAGAATTTCTAAAAAATAAAAAAATTCAGCTCGCCTACCGTGGTAGGTTCAGAACTGAGAATTAAAAAAAAAATGTCATTCTTCACCAATATAATTACGAATGCCAAGGAATATTGTAGAAATGTAGATGCGGGGGGTCCACCGGAACCTGCTAAAATTTTAAAGTGGTCTATGAGAAAAAGTCTAGGAACCTCTGCTCTATACTGAATTTCTGTCATGGCAGACAAACTTCTGCAAACAAAAGGTTGTAGTGTGCAGTGAACTTTTTTTATCACTGACAACAAAAAGTATTTGATATAGAGAAAACCACAGAGCAATTCCTTGAATAGTAACAATGTTACTATTATTTAAACACAACTGATGCATAAGGAAAATAGTCTGAATGAGATCACTTGAAGATAATGCAAACTAACATAATATCTTCATCCCAAAAATTTTACTTAACTAAGAAGAAAAGGGTTGCAAAAATTGAGTAGCACAGTTACCAAGGTTACCAATAAACATTCAATTTGTTATTTTCTTTAATGTGGCAATTGTTGGAATTCCAGACTTGATATAGTGTCTGGCCACGGGTATGCCGATGCAACCCAGTAGGTTAATAATAATTAATAGAAGATTGACATTGTTGTTTTTCTTTTTTAAATAGGCAACACTTGCACTTCTGATATACCCTGTGTCACAAGGGACTTTATTCAGGACAAGTATTCAGACTATTGATACAAAGAACAGCAAGACTCGGAACAACTACCTGTCGATTACACAATTTTTTGTGACATGTGGGTATCAAACCAACAACATTCAGAGGCAGTAAGCCTCTAGAATGCTAATGGACAATGCATAATGCTCTAAATTAACACTGCACTTTTATAGGTGTCTTTCTATACAGAAAAGACTTGTAAAATATACAATACTGTAAACTTGGTAATTGAAGAGTGGTTGTGAGTGGTTTCTTGCCAGTTCTTGTCATTGGTTCTATACCTTTGCTTTGCTGAAAATAGCAACAGGTAAATGTAAATTCACATTAATAAGTGTAACTTTGACATTCATATGGTTTACTTTGTGACCTACATGAATAAACATATTTTAATTTATAATAAGTTAGGAAGAACTAAATCCAATAACACTACATCTGGTTAAAATTTAAATTGGACCATACATACAGTGAATCAGGTTAATTTGTAAGTAATTAATATAATAATATTCTGATATAATATTCTATCACATACACACAACACCATCTAGCCCAAACTAAGCAAAGCTTGTACTATAGGTACTAGACAATGGATAAACATACATATATACTTTTTTTTTTGTAAGTTTATACATATTATACTTTATACATAGAAACACCCAGACCAAGACAAACATCCATGTTCACACACACAAATGTTTGACTTCTGCGAAATCGAACCTGCACAAATCAAATAACAAAATTGAATTGTAGCTTATTTACTCAAATAACATCTATATGTTATCCTTGTGTTTGTCTCAAGTTTACTGATTTGAGGAAAACCTTGTTGTCACGTTTTTTTTTTGACATATCAATGCAGTTTACATTCCAACATATTATTGTAGTGTTTTTCCTAATAAAAATAACTAAATAAAAAAACACTGAAAATTTAGGCGTAAACCTGATATTACTGAAAGCTAGTAACAGTTTTAAAAGGTATCTATAGTTGAGCTTTGTGGTATGTTTTAGAAAAGGGCTATGTTTGACAATGGTCTGGTATTGATTGTTTAATATATAAATAAAGAATGTGATCACAAAATAGTAAGACAGTCTTAGCAAAATATAAGCGAACACATGCTCAGAGAGCAAAAGAAAATAGTCTAAAAATGAAATCAAATGAAGATTAAAATTAAATTACTTTGTATGGATTTTAACATGTTATTACACACTATGCATTAAAATTATAATATTTATTATACTACCTTTATTTTGCCAGTCAGATATAATTAATTCATTGAGGTCAAAAAGTAACACTTATGAATGTCAATTTTATGAGTTAGTGAGTTTGCTGAAGTAACTGAATTAACATTATGTTAGTTACTAGGTTCAGGTAAATGGAACCTATGAGAAGATGCCTGCAAGAAACTCACAGTAACACTCATTTATAATTTCAGTATTATACAACTCATATGTAAAAGATGTTATAATCATTACACCATATATTTAATAAATGATTATTCAAACTGAATTTTGGGGTAGATATGAGACAAAATTGCCCTGGTATACATATTATCATTACACAAACAGTTGACAAGGATGGAATGGTGGAAGAGAGATGCCTGAGAGAGACAACAGACAACATGGACTATATCCAGATGAGAAAAATATAGATTCAATATAAAGCAAAAACAAAAATAGGATCAAATACATCACTACTGAAGATAGTATATTATCACAAAGACAGACTATATACAGGCCTGCAGTAGAACACCATTAACCGGTCGTATACCGCCGGCTCGCATACCAGCCGGCAGATTTGTACCCGTCGTAGGCCGGTGGCTCGCATGCGAGCCACCAAATTGGTTTTACGTTAGCTTAAGCTAAAGCGAAGGCGGCGCGCGGCGTTTTGGCGCCAATTTGGTGGCTCGCATGCGAGCCACCGGCCTACGACGGGTACAAATCTGCCGGCTGGTATGCGAGCCGGCGGTATACGACCGGTTAAATACATTTTTCTGGTTAAATATGGGGCTCTGAAATCTCAATAACAATGATAATTCTTACAAATCATATTAAAATATTCATAAATCAACATAGACTTTGCATGATAGGTTTAATTAATTTCATAGAATAAATAAATAATTACATACATTGACTTATTCTTTAATTAGAATTACTTCTACTTAGCAGTGGGCCCAATAGATTATCATGTTGTTTTCTGTTCATACATAAAGATTATCAGATAGCCCTTCCTTACCATATTTTGTGTAGGTATTAATTTCACCCATAAGTAGGACTACATCACTGTACTAAATAAATGTTATATACATAGTCAATATAACAATAATAATACACAAGTGGACCACTGTTCACAATATTCAAATTTACTTTTTCATCTCAAATATACCTATTATATTTTAAGCCAAGATAGTGCCTAACTCAAAACTTTATGACTTCTTCTAGTCATGACTAATTAATTAAAGTCAGGGTAATGTATTATATCACTAAGTTGTCTCCTCCGCAAACATTACGATTGCGAAACCTACTTGAAAGTAGCACAAGCTAATTTTCTAAACAGACCTCTTTGTTTTGGACTCTTTCGTGGTATATTGAAGTAGGTCGGTCTAAGTAAGCGGTCAAGATGTATGCAATGTTTAAAAAAAAGTTATTTCCTGAAGAAAATGATGTTTTTATTACACTATTTCCTGTGTAACGTGACCAATGTTAGGTCTTCATATTTTGGATTACGTAATAATAATAATAATAATAATAATAATATTCTACCACATACACACAACACCATCTAGCCCAAACTAAGCAGAGCTTGTACTATGGGTACTAGACAATGGTTAAACATACATATATACTTTTTTTTTTGTAAATACATACTTATTATACATAGAAACACCCAGACCAAGACAAACATCCATGTTCATGCACACAAATGTTTGACTTGTGCGGGAATCGAACCCGTGAACGTGTGTAAATAAACGATATTTAAGTTATCCAAACGCCGTAATCATACATTATATTGGTAGTATATCGTAGATAAACCTGCGAACTGCAGTGGGAATGGCCAAAAAGAATATCTCATAAAGATCCGCATTGCAGGACGAGTAAAAAAATTGTTGGCCCCGACTTAGCGAAATATAATTGAATGGCACAGGTCTAACATCTAATTTGCTACAGTAAAAACAATTGCAAAAGAACAAAATCCTTCCCTAACTCATTTAGTAATCAGATTGGTCATAAAAACACAAAATAATCCAAGCGAATAATGGTAAAAGTAAATATGGCGGATCAACCATCATGACATTACGGGTTGTTCCATTTAAGTTTTTCTGCTTTACCTGAGGCGGTATAGTATCTTCTATCATCCTTTCGGTCTCCATTTTTGCTATTTCACAAGAAACATCAATATTATATGCACTGAAACACCACAAAATAATGAAACCACTATCGCTAAATACTCATCGCTCGCATGACGTCAAGCACTACAACTTTTTTAAATTGTATTTACAACTATAGGCACTGGAACTCCTAAAGCATACAGCCAGGCTGATATCTTTTGATATAGAATTTATTAAATGAAAATGTTAAAATAAATCTATAAATCAAGGAAAATTTATATCCGGTCAACGTTAGATCAAAATTTAGAGTCCAATATACAGACAAAATGATTAAACTGTAAGAATATTGATTACACTTATGTTAGTTTTGTGATCAGTTGCGTTTACGCTAGCGTAATGGATCGTAATTGTATTCAGAACACAGAACGTCATCATCTTATAAGGACCAATAAGGAATTCAAACATCAGCACTATAGTTATTTTAGTCGATTGCTAAAATCGTGTATGATTTATCGCACAGCATAAATATAACATATTGCTTTTGTAGTCTAGATTTTGATAAAGTCTTCTAGCCCTAAAATTATATAAAATTATCAGTCTTTTTTATAAAATGATTCGCAGCGCTGCAGAAAATACGAACCGAACCTTGCATCTCATTGCTACTAGTTGAATGGAGGCAGCTGATATTATATAAAGCATACCTATCTTGTTCTAATTCATACGCCTACAGTCTATTTAAATATGGAAATAAAAAAAATTAGATCAAATATTTTAAATATATAAAACACATGATGTTGTATTTTTAGTAGTAGAGCATGTGCCGCTTCCCCACAGGAGAAGGGAAGGGTATACGCATATTAGTAGGTGAATGGTATAGTAGCGTGAAAAACATGGCTTGCGAGATTTAAAAGATCAAGTTTTAATCGCTCTCAACCTCGCTATATCAGTGAAATGCGTAGTAAATTATGTAGTCTGTAATTTATGACTTGAACTAATACAGACATCACTAAAAATGTCAACTTCAAATTCAAAAGGATATAAAATGTCAATTCGTCAAAGTTACGTTTCATGCCCACGCAAATAGAAATTTTAATAATTCGATATAAATACACTTTACACTGTGATAAAAGCACAAAATGTGTCAATTCATAAATAATTTACATTGTGAATAACGTGTGCACAAGTTTGAAGGGCATTAAAGATGAAAATCTATAGATATTTACATTTTTCAGTACGCAACTTGAATTATAAGTGTTTTCGTAAATAATTCATGTGTTATTACCACTGAGGTCAGTATTTACGTTAATATTTATCTTGTTTATACATTACAGGACTATATCTGTTCAATGAAGGTGTTATTCACTGAATAATTACTGAAATTTACGCCTGAGTCGCACTTTTCTTTGTAATAAATACTTATAGGTGTACCTAGTTGGTCACCTATATATTACTACGCGGGTAAATATGTGTCACCTTCTAAGTCTGTATTGGTTTTTTTCTATGTTGGTAATGGTACTTAAATGATAGCTGCTTATACTTATTAAAAGCTGTATTATAATTTTATATAGTTCAGGATCTGTTGTCAGGGGTTACAGATAATAATACAACATTAAAGTATGGTATTTTTTTTAACTACTTACATCTTCCTCTCTTAAGATAAAGCCGTGTGTGGCAGAGGACTTGACAGACATCCATTGATCTGTCAAATCTTAGAATATCAATCATAATTAAAAATTTATTGTATCTGGCCACCGGTGTGCCACCATAGTTTGAAAGTTTCAGGTACACAAACTACCCTAGACTACAAAATAATTTCTAGTGTTATTAGTTTGATTCCTGTGTTTGGCAAGTTGTTATTTCTATTGTCTATTAACCTATTTTCGTAATATTTTACAATATGACCTTTATAAAAAAAAACCATTCTTAGCCGATAAACAATCAGTTTTAAGCGTTAAGCTTAGTAAAATAAGGTTTAAAGTGGTGTGGCACTTGGCATTGACTAGGACAGGTTAAGAATATGTCAGGTCATTGCTAATTGGCTCACCCACATTATACGGGGTCTAAAAATGTACCTCACAGAATGTAGATGTACTATTAATAATAATACCCTTAAAATTCAACAAATTCGAGTCACAAACATCTAAACAGCTTCACAATCTATTAGTTTTTAATATTAGACACTCTTACAAGTTAAGGAAAATCCATATCTTTAAGGATAATGACAATAAATATTATAATAACTTGTTTTCCTCGAGATATCTGATGTGGGAGCTATGTTTACCTAAAGTCACTGTTTGACTTTACTATTATTTATGGCATATTTAAAAGAGGCAAAGTTCTTGAAAAATTGTCATGCTATCTATTATATTCTCCTTGTAAGACTAAGATATCACATACTTACTTCAAAAATATAATTGTGTAAATGGGTTAATAAGCTCCGGATTGCTTAGGTCTTTGCAGTTAAAAAAAAAAGTCTTTTGTCAAATTATGCCATGAGGATATAAGGATAATTTTATTTTACTCAGTCTAGGTGTAATTTATATTCAATAATACCATGTTTTTCTTAGTGCAGGAGTAGTATCTCTTAAAAGAAAAATGCAATAATCTTCCTTACTATTGTGCTACCAACACTTATATCACAATAAAATATAATACTTTTAAAGGTATTAATTTATTTAACTCCCTAACCAAGGTGTGAAAATGCTGTCAGAAGACGTTGTTGAGAAGAGGCACGCTCCTCCCGGAGTGAACTCCCGGTCACTCAGTGCGGCTCATTCTGCTGCTGATCTTGAGGTAAGATAATCTTCTTATCCCTTCTAATTCGTTTTTATTCCTGCTTACCAGAGAATGATCATTCTCTGTCAATCCTATCTATATTATCGCATACATGTGTAAGTTAGGAAAGGAGCGAAGTAGTCGCCGTGGCCGAAAGCGGTTGAGAAGGATATTATTATTATTATTAAGTCAGGGTAAATTAGATTTTCAAGATCTGCACAATGCCTTGTGTGTCGATATTTTGCTGCAAACAACTATTATCACAAGCAACTGTATAATGTTGGCAAAAAAGAACTGCTGTCCGTGAGGTAGATATATATATGTAGTTCTGTGAATAAGAGTGCTGGAGACACACAATATACCTAAGTACAGTCCATTTTTCTTATGCCTTATTTAATTAACAAATATGACATACTGTAAGCTGGAAACAATACATACAGACCTATTTCTGTGTTGGTATTTTTTGTTATCTCTATTTTTTAGAGAATGCAGGCAGTATAAAAGCAGTAACTGTTTTTGTAGGAGAAAGAATTGCTTAAAACCAGCCATGCTAGACAGGAACTAACTACTCACATTATCAAACTCTAGATAAAACATATTGATGATGGGATAAAAGGAATAGGAGTGTTATTGTCCATTTTCTTAACTTCTGTTATTTGGTAACCAACAATACTAACTAATATTATAAATGCGAATGTGAGTTAGATTGTTTGTTATGCTTTCACGCCTTAAATTCTTGACCAGTTAACATAAAATTTCGCATATACGTTGTCAGGGGTACAGAAAAGGACAAAAATATAACTTATAGCTAACTCTAGCTTATTCCCACCAGGTACTCCGTGAGATTGAGAACGTGTACTTCCTTCCGCCATCGGAATTCGATGCTGGACGGTTTGTGTTAGAGCATGCGCCGGCATCCTCCTGCGATGACATCGAACGCATGTTTACCAAGCTTAAACGTCAACAGCAGGTCAGTATACAAAGTCAAAGTTAAAAATCATTAATTTGGATCACAAAGAAGTAACATTTATGAACATCAAACTTATAAGAGTTAGTGCGTTTAGTGAAGTTACTGAATTGACATTTAGGGCCAGGCAAAGGGTTAAGCCTATGAGAAGATTACCCTTTAAGTTGTCATTCAATTATAATTTCAGTATTTTACAACTCATGTACAAGGTTTCCACTTTATTGACTGGCGTAGTGGTTTGAGTAATCGCCTTGCTGGTGCGTCGAATGTTATTAAACGAATGAATAGTGGTAAAATATACGGGATGAAAAATTGTGTGATCCACAAATAGTTGTAACGTTTACACTTTGTGTCCATTGTTTCATATATATATAGTCTCATGCCTTTATATTCTCTAAGAGCAAAAAGACCCTCAGGCCCTTGTATTTGCTAAAATTGTCATATTAAGTCCCATTTAATAGAGAGCGACCCTTTTGCCTTTACCGTGTTCACTTCCAGACGTCTTATTGCCATTGACAATATAACTCTTGAAGGAAGCCCATACCATTAAGTGGTGACAATCTGCTTATTCTTCTCCTCTAAGCATCTTAACGTTATATTTTCTGCCTACAGGTAGTATCAGGCAAAGCGCTTCACCTAATATCCCAGCAGCGAGACAACTGCGACCGCGAATTCAAAGAGATCCAGAACATTCGATCCCAATTGTCGACCACGCTGCAAACATGTCAGAAAGCAAGGCAACAACTCAGAGCTGCGTCTAACCACCTCACGATATCCACCTTCGTGATCCTCGCAAACTTCCGCAAACGTCAAATCATCAGGTCAGTTCTAAAGTCTCTAGAATTACTTAGGAGTCTGCGAAGTGTGGAAAAAGATGTTGCTGAATTACTTACTAAAAAGGAATACTATGAAGCAATCCAACTCATCCTCAAAAGCAAGAAAGCAGCAAGTAGCCACAAAGAGTACACTTGCATCGCTGATCTTGCGACAAGGCTCCAAGATACCTTGGATATGACTGAAGAGAAACTGGATTCCGTACTCTCAAATATATGCTACAAATTTGATGAGAGTATTTTTAGGAAGTTGAGAAAGGCGTATGCATTGCTTGGTAAAACACAAGCAGCTATGGAACAACTCCACATGCATTATTCCTCAGCAGTCAACGAATCGTCAATGGAAGCAGTAAAGAGTTACGTAGGCGATGCGTCTGATATGAAGTTTCAGGAAATGTGTCAATCGGTGCAACCAAATAAAGCTCCGATATGTCTTTTGAATTTATGCGAAAATCTGTTTCTTATTATGCGAAGTTACTATTTGTTAGTTGACTGGCATTCCAAGCATGATGAGGAAGAGACAGTGCCTATCTCGAATAATGTATTTGAAATCGAAAAGAATGTTAGTAGGGAGTACATCAGGCAGAAGTTAAAAGCGGGGCTGGTCAGAATCTGGCATGATGTTCAGGCAAAAGTGTCGACTTTTCTAAAGAGTTCGGGTCTGGAAGAGTACCCCTTCGAGAAGTTTATACAGATGTTAGGTATATTAAGAAAGCTGACGCAAGTCGCTGAGGTTTTCTGTGGTGATAAATCAGATCTGTTGCAAGACTTTATTAAGACTCAGAGCGTTTTGTATATAAAGAACTATCATAGAGGTAGAATGGAAGAGCTTAAGCTGTTCTTGGAGAACGAAGGCTGGGAACAGTGTCCAGTGAAAGCGACGTTCAACTTACTAAGTCTTCAAGAATTTAAGCAGTTTAAGAAGTACCTGAATTTTAGATCTGATACGTCTTTGGTGAAAGCGCAGTCGGACGGCGCATCTTCAGTACATTCACAAGATGACAGTGTATATATATCGAAATATTTCAAACAAAATACCAGTCATACTCCATTCGAGATTTTCCGTAGCGAAAATATTACTAACGATGATATTTTTGGCTTGGAACCTGAGTTGGTAAGCGATGAATCGGACGACGAACCGGAGGAACTAAAAAGGGATTTCGTCGACGAAAACGATCGTCCGGAATCGATTAACGAGAGTCCGAGTAAAGTCAGAGACAGTGTGATAGTAACTAATACAACACTATCGGTACTTAGGCATTGCGGCCAGTACTTACAAATCTGTCGCTACCTACCACAAATATCTTTAGAAGTCGTAATGTTGATGAACCAACTTTTCGACTACTATTTTTTTACCGTGCATCTATTTTTTACTTCAGATTTAGATGTGGCATCAACTACGTTGTATAGTTCAAAACTGAACGCAGTACTTAAAAGGATTAAAAACTTTATCGATACCACAAATTCTGGCGAAGCAGATGGTAAAGTACCGTGTCCAGATTCTCCTCAACATTTGAACATGTGTTCAGAGGAAACATTACATGGGTTATCAGAGAGAATAGTTGGGGTCGAAAGCGTCATATTCTTGGCCAAGCAATATGAGTTACTACAACCTTATTTGGAATCAATAGTAGCACCCCACCAAAGAATGATTCTGGAACATTTTAAGGATAATACGTTAGCTGTCGTTCATGATTTAAGAGTACCTGTGTATATGTGTTCTGCTTCCAAAGCCGTTGATCCTCGCACGGCCTTAATAGCAATGTCGCAAGTCAAATGGGATGTAAAAAGCGTGGCAGTAGAGCACAGTGTTTACGTAGACATGATAATCCGAAAAATCCAAGTGTTCGCACTACGCTTAGAAAACGTTTCGACTAAAGTAACATTAAATTTGGAAGTATTGAATTCCATCTGGAGTATGATCTCTAAATTCATCGTGCATTTGTTAGTTGAGGGATTTTCGAATGCAACTAAATGCTCCAATGGGGGTAGAGGATTGATGCAATTAGATTATAGGCAGTTATTTTTGAAGCTTGAAAAGATATCTGGTTTGAAACCAGTTCCGAATCAGGATTATGTTGATAGGTATGTCAAAGCTTACTATTTACCAAGAAAAGGCTTGGAGGAGTTCGTTCAAGAGCGAACTGAGTATTCAAATAAGCATTTGTTAGCGCTTGTGACATGCGCGTGTGAGAACAAGAAAGATAGGCAAGCGTTGACCGCCATTATCGAAGGTAAAGATACAACTACATAAGAGGGGAATTCGTACAAAATATTAATTGAAGCACTTAGAAATTTAAATTGTCTAATTTGCTTTGTGTAGGTTAAATTAAATTTTGTGTATATTACGCTTATTTTTAGTTCAATTGGCTCAAGATATGAAACGTGATATCGATTTTGATGAATTAGACAGTTTTGGATATCGATAGGTCTCTTTTTAAAATCGACTATTGTGTATATTTTAATTTGCTTATTTAGTGATGCGATGATGCCAGGCAAAAATAAACAGGTTAGTTGATTTACTGGTTGACATCACTAAATGACTAATTAGAGAGTTTTAATTTATTATTGGTATTATCTTTTTTAGAAAGAGATTTATCTAATTTTGTGCTTGGGATATAATTAGTATTGACTAAATTAATAATTTAAGCAATGCTGGAGTTGCTAACAGGTTTAAGTTTAATTAGTCGCTTTTCTGATTATTTGATCATAATTAATATATATTTTTTAATTATCGGTATATTTTTATTGTTGACATGTTTGTATTAATCGTAGACTTAATTCGACTGGCAATTAATAACATTAGGTAACTATGAGGTGTGTGTAACTTGATCCTAATAAAGTTATCCGGATTAAATATAATTTTGTGGTATCTAAGTATTACTTTCTATTGCAAAAATGAAGACGTGGGTTTTGAGCGTAAAGTTTTTCGTTTGATAGCCTATTATAATTACAACATTATACTAATTAAATAGCAATCTAGCCTATAGCTCGTCTGATGGTAAATGCGCTTGCTGCACCGGGGATAATGATCAAGGGTAACCTTACCCTTCAGCACACGTGCCGCACCCTCATACTTTAACTTTAAATTCGCGCCTACTATTTAGCTTTTACGGCCCAATATCATTACAAAAGATGAAACTAGACTATTTAATCTGGATAATTTTATTCGCGTGTTGTGAAACATACCTTTTTAACGAATGGTCAGAAAATCAACTAATGATAATTAGTCGAATTTGATGTTACTATATATAATAATTGTTGTGTACAGGGCCCTTGTAATAATAATCTCAATAAAAGACGTTAGATTAGGTGAATTATTTTATGTTAAATACTTTATTAATAATAGGTACATTAAATGACTGTAAATACTTATAAATATGAAGTTTTAATTAAACCTTTTAAACTAGTTGTGTTTTATGCTGAGGTCTTGGATGCAAGTTCTGTTTGATAGTTCATAAATTTTTTTCGACACCAGTTACTATTATTATAATATCAGCCCTGTATATAAACTGTCCCACTTCTGGGCACGGGCTTCTCAGTGTAAGAAGGTTTAGGTCATTGTCCACCACGCTGGGTCCGTGCGGGTTGGCAAACTTCACATATCATCGAGAACATTATGGAGAACTTTCAGACTTGCAGGTCTTTGCACGATGTGTTCCTTAACCATTTAAGTGAGCGATAATTAACTATTTAATACGCATATAACTTCGAAACGTCAGAGGTATAGGTAAGTGTCTTGGGACCAGACTTGAGACTTTTGCGTGCCAGTCCAACTGTCTCTAACTGGGCTATCGCATATTTGCATTACACAATGGAATTATTAATAAAACAAGTGAAACTCGACAATGAATTGCCGTAAATCTTAAGAGTTCGAAAATATGATTCAAGTAATATGGGTAATATAGGTCACGTGATACCACGTGACCTTGAGTTCAGAGGTCAAAGGTCATAGTCTTTTTGGGGGTATATCGACTACGCTGAGTCGAATGGCGTTGACCGCGAGTCTGTAGCTCTTACGGTTCTTGAGTTGAAAGTTGTATAACATTCAGACGGACGGACAAAGCTGTTGTATAAGAGTTTTTTCGAACTCTAAAAACTAAGCTCTTTCTATATTAAGATATTCTTGAAAACCCTATAAAGGATCTATTGGAAGTGTTATACATTGAAATTAAACACTATACGGATTTTGTGGCGTTGTGTATTAAACTTTAAACACTTTTATTACATAATTTTGAAAACTAACAGTACTATTATTGAACTTTTCTTTGGTCTTCAGAATTCTAAGATGGTTCCATCTTAGTCTCCCCGTGAACATGGCTGCTGTAAAGCAATCGAAACGTCGGAGCAAAGTGTAAACTTAAATATAAATAGTATTAATTAAATTAAATAGTATAAAGTTCAATAATAGTAATGTTAGAGTTTTAAAATTATGTAATAAAAGTGTTTTACAGTTCAATAAACAACGCGACAAAATCCGAATAGTGTTTAATTTCAAAGATCTATTGAGAGGTCAAATTCCAAAACAATGGCATTTATAATTTTTGTCTGTCCTTCTGTTTGTTGAATCATTATGATAGTAAATGTCGTTTTCTGAGCCACATTTAATTTATTTGTATTCAGTCGAGCCAAATCAGTGGAGTATCAAGGTTTTCAGAATCAAGGTAAAGTTGACAGTAGTTGCAATAAAATCCGTCTTCTTTCCACCTTCAATCTTTTATCTTACGTGTCGTGAAACTCGTGAATAAGTTCACTAAAGTACAATGACGGAATGCTATCCCAAGTATAATAGCCTATTTTATGCATATAGGAGCAGCGAGAGCTCAGTGGGGAGACCAACAGACTGCAATTCAGAGGGTCTCGGGTTCGAACCCACTAGGGCGCTTCTGATTTTCGAAAGTTATATGACTTTTCGAAATTATGTGCGTATTGATTGACAATTATCGCCTGCTCCGTGCCTCGGAGAGCACGTTAAGCAGTCGTTATTGTGAAAGTCAGTACCCTCTAATATCCTGACACTGGTCTAGCCTTAGGGTATCGTTAGCATTTGGGTTGCGGAAGTCAGGTGGCAGCCGCTCCGTGTAAAAACTGATATCCAGTGAAATCCGGTTAGACCAGAAAAGCCGACCCCAAGTGACTTGGGAATAATAAAGGCTAGTGAGAAGAAGGAGGACGCGGTGTGATGTCCCTCCAACACAAGAAGGATAGTGCCTTGCAGACCGCGGCCTGACGATTGATGTCGGGAACTGGTATATCTAAAATAGCTGTGTAAACTTTGCATGCGCGATTTAGGTTCGTACGGCGTCGTTTCTTGTCGGATATTGTAACTACTTGGCCTGTGTAGTGTCGTTTATTTTTGATGACCAATTTAATAAGGCTTTTTTAAATAAAGTATCGCCACTAAGCTGAAGGTAGGTATAGTGCATGATTGATGTAAATGACGTCCAGAGCGTACGGTACTTCACGCAGAGAAAACCGCAATGAAAGGCTAGTAATTAACGAAGAACGGAGTATATTTGTTTAAATAATCATATTATTATTCATAATAAATTACATGTAGATTACAAATTTAAATATAATATCATTAAATGACTGTATAATCATAATATCATCCATATGGTAACTGGACCTTACCTTTTCGACATGGTGTCTCAAAGTTTAGTCATTGCTTGCGCGAAAACGAGACAAAACTATACACTCTCTAACACGCTTTATTATTCACGCACATGCAGTGACATGGTAGTAAGGCCTCTGAAGTCTATATTTCCACAGCGATCGATGCTTTGCTGCCAACAGATGCCTAATACAACGGACTAGAAGGTCTAGTATAACTCTTTATAGCTGTTGCCGGACCTTGACACGTTTGACTAGCGGCATGTTTTACCAGAAAATATAATTTTAAGTTACCTCAACGTCGATGAAATAATCAGAATTTAGAAGATGACGACCATCTGTGACAAATAAATATCGGGTGCTACTAAAACTCACACTAGATACTCTGGGCTTCTGGTTAGTTAACTTGGGATCGTATGAAGTACTTACTCCTGTCCGCGGGAGCTCACAAATCGAGAATCTTTGTGTCCTGTCACTTAGAGACTCACAGAATTAAAGGACTACTGTCTTCAACTTCGTAACTAAAAATGCTGCATCGGTACCTTTAGCTATTATGCATCTATTCAGCTAAAATAAATAGAAATTAAATACAGAACAATTAAACTATAAAAATTTTACGTCAATAAAATAATCCTTTAACATCGATTTGCGGTAAATAGTCGACTTCATCGACAAACTGTTCGTAATTGCAACAGAAACTGTGTGTCCCGTCATTAGACCGCCATTTTAGCCACTTGAATTTTGAGTTTCCCTCGCAAATGTCGTCGCAGAATTGTAATTTATTTGTGAGAGTATTGTTGTAAAACGATGAGTTGATTGAGACAAAAGCGGCCGCGGTTTTCGCCTTTGGATCGTAGACAAGCTGAAAAGTAAGTAAGGTAAATATATAAATACTTTAATTGCTGTAGATACTATAAAGCAAATCTAAAAATCTCAAAAAAAAATCTAATAAAACTATCAAGAATCCTAAAGCAAGTTTTAAATAGTCGACCATAGATAAGACACTATATACTGAGAATAGTCGATTCGCCGCTGCCACTGCGCCGAGAGTTGTGTGTTCAATACCGTGTGGGTATTGACGACAAAAATTATGGAGAAAAATTGTGTGGTCTACGAATAGTTGTGTCTGGGCGCTCTTTGTGTCGTTGTTGTTGTTGATGTCATTACAAATATTCAAACAATGGCCTCCACCGCGATACAAGAATTAAACAATTGCGGGAAATGTTCTTTTAAAATGAAACTAGTGTTTACGTAATTAAACTTCAAATGTTATATTTATAAAATTATTTTCAGCAAATTGGCTCAGTAGTAAAACATCAGACAGGAGTCAGGACAAACAGTTCTGGGCGTTTCGTAAAGAATGGCTTATTCTGAGACACCTTATAATAAAGCTATGCGTAGCCGAAAACAAAAAGAAATGTTGTCCAATTAGTACTTACGTTATGTCATATTAAAATGGGATTAAATATAATGACCACCAAAAACACTAATTGCACAGCAAAATACGCTTACTAAAATGTATCATAACGAGCACCTATACGCCTCAAATAACTATTTCCTTCTTAAACCTACCCAAAAATAGGAGTCCCGCGGAGCGGGGCACCGTCGACTTAGTTTGATCTCTTTCAAATATTTTAGTAAGCATATCGCACTCTTAATAAAACAGATACTTATCTCAGTATTTTGGATTAAACAAATTTGAACTCTATTGCAATGATTTAACACAAACATAATATTAGAATTTAGCATATACAATTAGAGTCCAAATTGCCTTACTTTCAAATTTCGTGTTAAGTCGCTGTTTTATTAAGAGTGCGAATTATTTTGGTGTGCAATTAGTATTTTTGGTGGAACGAAGGCAAAAAATCGAGGAACAGTTAAATACTACCCTATTAAAATTTGCTTTACGTTTGCTTTTCTGTATGCCATGGCCACAAATAAATAAAATTAATTAAAAATGTAACGCCTATTTCATACAGTTCTCAAAATGGTAAAATAGATTATTTAATCTCATGTTAATACAAGGTTATTGCTATTAATATGCATATATAAATTTGTTTTTCATTAATACTAGGTACCTGGAAAACGTTTCTTTTTTCTGGGGCTCTTTATAACTCTATTGAGGTGTTTGAGTTGTTTGTTATTAAATGAACAGCAGGGCGTTTAGTAGGAGGCTATTGATCTGTTTATAGATAAATGTTTTACCTTATAATAATACATCGGCACAGGCACCAGTCCGTTGTTATTCTCATCAGCAAGGAGGTAGATGTCCTTCATGTGCCCTCTTTTGTCCGCGAGGGTCATTACTCCGTGCGTGCCAGTGAATACTGTGACTTCGGAACGACGGGCCTGGACGCGGCGTCGCAAAGCCTGGTAGATAAACACATACCTAATTTTACTAAAGCCAACAGCGAAAATGCTCGTATATTACGTATTTTTTATAATACACTAGCTGACCCGCGCAACTTCGTCTGCTTCACATAAGATAATTTTCCCCGTTTTTGCAACATTTTTCATTGATGCTTCGCTCCTGTTGGTGGTAACGTGATGTTATATAGCCTATACCCTTCCCCGATAACTGGGCTATCCAACACAGAAAGACATTTTTTTTTAGTCGGCCTCGATGGCGTAGTGGTTAGTGTAACCGACTGCCACGCCTGAGGTCGCGGGTTCGATTCCCGCACAAGTCAAACATTTATGTGCATGAACATGGATGTTTGTCTTGGTCTGGGTGTTTCTATGTATAATATGTATGTATTTACAAAAAAAAAAGTATAGAAGTATGTTTATCCATTGTCTAGTACCCATAGTACAAGCTCTGCTTAGTTTGGGCTAGACAGTGTTGTGTGTATGTGGTAGAATATTATTATTATTATTATTTTCTATTCGAACCAGTAGTTCCTGAGATTAGCGCGTTCAACCAAACAAACAAACTTTTCAGCTTTATAATATTAGTATAGATACAAGTTCCCGACAAACTCGTTCAAACGTCGGGTCCGCAGCCCGCTAGCTACGATCATCCAGCCTAGTCGGAGGATCTTACCTTTGTGTAGGAAGAAAATCACACCATATTCCTCTACCTTAGCATGCTATTGTAAGTATAGCCTCAGGCCCTTAAAGAAGATAATATATGTAGGTATACTTCTTCTAAAGCAGCCCAGTCTCCAGCGTTTCCCCTCATCCACTGCGGCGCGCAGTTCACGTAGTGGAAAGTAGCGCGTGTCTCAGCACTCGTTGTATAGTCAGCGCGCGCTGCCAAGTGTCCGCGAGTTAGGAACTGAAATGTTTTACATTCATACTATAATTTATAAGTACACATAATATCTATTTTTAATAATAATAATAAAATAGTTTATTACAGTAAAAAGTTTTACAAATTTATCTTAAGCTAGGTACACAAAAATAAAACCATAAACAATTTATATATCAATAAGAGGTCATCGTTGACGACCGTACTAGTATGAACTGTATCACAGTCGCCAGCGTCTTCCACCCAGAACGAATCATACACAACAAGTATTGCTCGGTTTTGCAACAGTTATTTTTAGTTATTAAAGGTATCTTTAAACATATGTATAATCTAAACTTTAATAAATAAAGATTAATTAAAAAAATCAAGACCTACACTACCAATGAGTGAATGTGCGTATGTGCGTGTGTGTGTGTGTGTGTGTTTGTGCGTGTGTGTGTGTGTGTGTGTGTGTGTGTGTGTGTGCGTGCGTGTGCGTGCGCGTGCGTGTGCGTGTGCGTGTGCGTGTGCGCGTGCGTGTGCGTGTGTGCGTGCGTGTGCGTGTGTGCGTGTGTGCGTGTGTGTGCGTGTGTGTGAGTGTGTGTGCGTGTGTGTGCGTGTGTGTGCGTGTGTGTGCGTGCGCGTGCGTGCGCGTGCGCGTGCGTGTGCGTGCGTGTGCGTGTGCGTGTGCGTGTGCGTGTGCGTGTGCGTGCGTGCGTGCGTGCGTGCGTGCGTGCGTGCGTGCGTGTGTGTGTGTGTGTGTGTGTGGGGTACAAATGTGTATGTGGTTGTGTGTAGTTGTCAGCACGCTATACGAGTAATTTTTTCACATTGTAACTGATCTGCCTGTATCACAATAAGAATTAAAATGAGGGTCTTTAATTTTCGAATTTTTGTCTGTGTTTCTGTCTGTTTGTACGCGCTACATGCAAGACTGCTGCAGGAAATTGAATGCGGTTTTTACAAATTCTATTGCTGGCGGAAATGACTTAAAATATGGTTCATATTTCATCTTAATACAAGATGTCGAAAATATAGATAGGTACCTACTTCCAAGTCGCAGGCAAAAGCTAATAGAAAATGTAAAATTAAACAAACATACGATAAAGATACGTATATTTATCTTATGTTTGTTATGTTTTTAGATAGACAGTTTATATTGTCGTATCTAGGTTTCAGAGACCCCTATATTGCGATGGCCGACATACCGCCATAGAATGTGGTGCTAAAGGACGGCTGGAACCAATTGGTTCTACCACTCCCAACCGTCAAGCCCGACTGGAACCTATACTTCTTGGATATACCTAGTTATATAGCTGTGTAGTGGACAGTGTTGGCCGCTGATCGTCTTGACAGCTAAATGAACTACGAGTGTGCGCAAAAGGCTGTAATTGCTTAAAACTGCGCCGAGCGTAAGAAGCGGTTGGACCGAATGACAGAGCTAGATACTCAAATCGGCGCGCGGCCGCCATAGTAAAATTGTATGAAGGATTTGAAGTGCTTTTTTGATAAATATTTATCTTTATTGTCAACCAATAACTTAAATATTTGGGACGGACAAATTGTAATATAACTATTTATATGCAAATTTACGTAATTTTGTGGGCGAAAATATTAATTATTTTAAGTATTTTACACGGAGTAATTGTAAACACATTCATTGTTATGGTAAATGTATATTTTATATTTCTATTAAACAAAAAGTGTTGATTTTATTCACTTAACTGTGACCGCCTGTTTTGGCACATTTCGTTTGGCGCAGTCTTAAATGCGTGATGCTATGCTTTCTCAGGTAATACCCTTATTGTATGTATCTTCGAGCAGCGATAGCTCAGTGGGGAGATCAACAGACTGCAATGCAGAGGGTCTCGGATTCGAACCCACATCGTGCACCTCTGACTTTCGGGAGTAATATGACTTTTCGAAATTATTGCCTGCTCCGTGCCTCGGAGAGCACGTTAAGCCGTCGGTTCCGGCTGACATGAACATCTATGGCAGTCGTTATTGGGAGAGTGTCGACACAAAAGATCCCACTGGGTCGAAGTGTCGCCGATCTGCACTGACTGGCCCCCACATAAGATAAGATAAGATTGTATGTATCTATGTCATATATATTTTAATTAAATGATATTATAATGATATATTTATTTGTATGTATGTATATATTATGTAATATATCATTACGATTTTGACGACTCGATGACGTAGTGGTTAGTGTAACTGACTGCCACGCCTGAGGTCGCGGGTTCGATTCCCGCACAAGTCAAACATTTGTGTGCATGAACATGGATGTTTGTCTTGGTCTGGGTGTTTCTATGTATAATATGTATGTATTTACAAAAAAGAAGTATATATGTATGTATGTTTATCCATTGTCTAGTACCCATAGTACAAGCTCTGCTTAGTTTGGGCTAGATGGTGTTGGGTGTATGTGATAGAATATTATATTAATATTATATTAATATTATTATTATTACCATTGTGATATTCTTTAGTTTATGTACATATGTTTCTAATGCTTTTGTATCACCTACTTTTACTTATCTCGGCATCACCCCACGGTTGACTGGTAGATATACCCCTGGCATTAAGTCCGCCGATGTATTGTTTTACGCACGAAGTTTAAAATAAATATATAAGTACGCACCTGATTTTTGCTTATATATTTGTCAGCTATGTTGTCACCCAAGATGGTGTTCAACCGACTTATTTGATTAGTCGCCTTGTAAAGTGCTGACATACGCGTTTTACTAAATAGTGTTCCTTCTGTAAATTGGGAATATAATGTTACAAACCCTAAAATAATAAAGATTATGATTATGGCTCAGGTTGATATTTTGCATTTCACGATTCCAAAGACTTCTAGAAATTCTCAATAGCAGCCTGGAGTTAAGAAGTTGCAAATTGCAAACTCCATGTCTGGGAGCACGTATAGCCGTTGGACTGCGCCTGATCTCTCTCCAGTCGTGTCGGATTGCAGTTCCATAGGACTATGAAAGTAAGAGAATAGAGACAGCACTTGTGTTTGCGCACTCACATGCACTCTATAATATATTCTGCGCAGAAGGCCAGTCTCTGTTAAGATTGCTACCATAACTGAAATTCGGTCTGATTGGACGACAATTCGACATGATCCGAAAGAACAAGGGCGGGACAACAGCTTTACGTGCTTACAGCAGTAGGGGATGAAACAGACAATGCCGTGAAGATAATTTCAAGAGACAGAGAGAGAAAGAGACTAGTGAGCTCTCACAGAAAGCACGGAAAGCCCTTGGTCTGCGCCTGATCTCTCTCCGGTCGTATCGGATTACCGTCCCATCGGATTATGAGAGTTAAGGAACAGAGAATTTCCTTGTGTTTGCGCACACACTTGCGCTCAATAATATCTGCTGCACTGATAGCAGTTAACAGTTTCCGTTAAGATTGACCACTGTAACTGTGACCAACTGTCTTATTTCAACATCTTTATTTCCACAGCAAGACCTGAATTCCTAGGATTGGAAGCCGTCTTACCAATAAAATTGGGTCGATGCATGCCGGTTTGCATATAATTGCTTGTTGGAGACAGCTGGTGTTCCACGTAGCGAGTGTGTAGTAAATATTTGTCGAAGCACGCTGAGTAAAGCTTGTAAAATACGTTTTTGATCTTGTAACCCACTCTGAAATGACAATTATTACTAATATATATATATTACTAGCTGCCCGGACAGACTTCGTTCTGTCAAAAGTAATTTTTCTTTTTTTTATGTTTACTTTATCACTAAGGGGTATGAAAAATAGATAGTAGCCGATTCTCAGACCTACTAAATATGCATATAAAATTTCATAAAAACCGGTCAAGCCGTTTCGGAGGAGTATGGTAACTAACATTGTGACACGAGAATTTTATATATAAGATTATAAATGCAAATGTGAGTTTGTTTGTTATGCTTACACGCCTGAACTACTCGACCGATCATCATTAAACTTCGCATATATGTATGTACGTTGTTAGGAATACAGAAAAGGACATAGAGTACTTTTCATTCAAAACAAAAAATCTTTTGCTGAGGAATAATTTCTTGAGCAAATATAGATTATCGAAAGCGAAGACGTATTTAGGATTATTTTGCAGGGGATAATTCTATGTGTAAGGTCCAGTTCCTAAATTCTGTCATTTGACCAACGGACAAAGTAAACTGACCATTTGTATATTATGGAAGTTGGTCTCCAACACTGACGCATAGTGCATAATGTTCCTCAGACTAATACCAGTCTGTAACCCAAAACACTTCAAAATCTATCCACGGAGTATTTAGAAAGAAATATTTATGTAAAGAAGACGCATGTTAGTATTGACACTCACCCATGAACCTCGTTGTATCCAGCGCAGCTCTGCTTCATATCTTCGGTAGAGAAAAACGGTTGCGTGTTACACTTAATGTCTTTGAACTGGAGAATGTGTCTGTCTACTCGGAATGTGGAGTTTATGATGCAGTGAGCTTCCTGGAACGTTACAAGATAATATGTTTAAGATATGGGTATTAATGGGTTATGCTCTTTTCTTAGGCAATTTGTAGTAGCAGCTCAGAGTTCGGGTTTGGATCCGGCAGACAGCAAGAAGACTGGAAGTCTTCAAGTACGGCGAACCCACAATTTATTTATTTTTTACTCTCGCATCGGCGATAGAACCTTGCGTCTGAGACTGCTTAAACGGGCACAAAGTTCACCGAGACTCAGAAAAATTGTACTACCATGTCTGATTGGCATATAATTGTCCTGTACGAGATTCGAAGTTTATCTGAACTGAAGACTGCGCGCATGGTGTTGTGGCTTAAATGATCACGTCGCCACTGCTACCGCGCCTAGTGTAGCGCCGAGTTCGATTCCACTTGTGCAAATATATATGTGTACCGCAAATACCTAATGTAACCATATAGACACAATAAAAGCTGGGTGATTTAAGAGGACACACTGAAAAAATGCACTAACTTTCATCGAATAGTATAGGACTATGAGAAGACCAATTAATTTAGAATTTTGATATAGGTAAATTGATGTATTTAACTAGAATTTCCTAGCTCAAAAACACGATATTATGATTTTGGCTCGATCATAATTATATTTGAAAACACCTCTGAAAAATTACTATTTTAGAAATTACAAGGAAGTTACACTATCATTATGCTTAGGAATTACTCAAATATATTCGTAACATCAATATTAGTGATTTGCTAGCTCATTAACCTCAGACTCTCAGGGGAGAGCCTCACCGCTCTCCCCTTTCGACGTAAGAAGGCGCGCGGGAACACCACGCGCGCCCTCTCGGGGTTCCTAATTTACGGGTGGCAGGGTCCCCTGAGGCCTTGCCACCCGGAACCCTTAAGTGGGGGGCAGGAGAGCGACAAAAGCGCGTCTCCTGCGCCCTCTCTTCCGGCGGCGGACTTCCGGGGCGTAAGGATCATCCTCACGCCCCCGTTCCGCCGCCTCCTTCTGCGAGATGACAGTTTCGCAGAAGGACCTCATTATTTCCATAACTAAAACCAATCATTTTTAAATAATATTTTAAGTTTTTTTAACAATTTCTAAGCGTTCTCGATCATTGCGGGCGCATCGCAATTTTAGACCTTATGACCGCTATTTAAGGATTGATACACAATGATTGTCATTGGGGCGGATATGGGCGGAGCTATTCTAAACGATAATTTTCGCGGTGTCCCCTTAAGTGATAGTTATTTTAATTAATCACAATAACTATATCTAGACGCAATAAACAGAGCATTGCGCTTGGAAGCCGGTCTCCGAACATCGACCTAGAAACGATTATAAAATCCATACCTAACGATACGGTAATAATTATTGAATTTAAAAGCAAGGAAATAGCATGCTGTTTCCGTACGCTTGGCAATAATTACTTGTATACTTTCACGTCAGATAATTTATGTACCTAATAGGAAAATATCACGATCGTGTTAGGTAATTTTTTGGTTTGCTTGACGTTTCGTGCATTTTGCACCAGTACACTAGACGTTGTACCCAATGCGGCTACTTGCAGGTGACTTCGTGGTTACCATTTAAGAAGGGGTAAGCACCAGCAAGTTCATAAGTGTGTATTGATGAAATGTTTCCGTGTCGCAGCTGTAGAAAATGAGGCTGTTGTGCATGAGGTCTCAGGTTCAAATCCTGGGTTGGACCAGCAAAAAGTTATCGGGTTTTCTGTTAAGCAATCACAGCCCGGCGTTACTAAGTTGGTGGTTTTACACACCCTCGGAAAGCACGTGAAGCCATTGGTCCAGCGCCTGATCTCATTTCGGCCGTTACGGATTAACGTCCCATGGGATCATAAGAGTTAGGGAACAGATAGTGCATTTGTGTTTACGCACACGCTTGTGCACTATAATATCGCCTGCGCAGATGGCCAGTCTTTGTTAAGATTGGCCGCCGTGACTGAAATTCGGTCTGGAGGACATTATTATTAATGAAATGATAAACAAATCGAATTTATACAGAATTGATAAATGTCATTATTATATTTTGTTAGTGCCAATACGTTTGCCATTATTCGAAAGAAGAAAACAAATACAAAAATATAAGTTTTAAAAAAAAAAGTACCAATACGTCGTAGCTGCTGGTGACATTAGCCAAAACGATCCGTCTCTTGGTACCGGCACATGCGACAAGCACAGTTTCAGATCTACGAAATGTGAAAGTGCCACCATCGCCGTTTGGCGCCAAAAAGTCGCCATTTCTTATAAACACCGGCCCAGGATTGCTGAAGTCCTTAGATAAGGATAAAACGCAATCTGAAAAATGAGAGAAAAGACTGATTATAATACTACAACCTTTCAAGATTTCTTATATACTAGTTGTTACCCACGACTTCGTCCTTACCCTATTGTTTTTCTAAAATAAAAGTAGCCCAAGTTACTCCTTATAACATCAGCTATCTGCCAGTGAAAGTCCTGTCAAAATAGGTCCAGCCGTTTTAGAGATTAGACGGAACATACAGCAAGACAAAAGTTTTAAAAATGATTTCTTGATTTAAGTACCGTATGCCGTTACCGGAGTGATACCACGGCCTCACAGAAAACCAGCGTGAAATAGCGCTTGCGTTCTGTATCGTCGAGTGAGGAGGGTACCGGAGGTCCTTCAGGTCAGGTCTTCATTTTATTTATTTACAATCATAATAGTTTTGTTAATATTAGTTAAGTTGTATGTTATGACTTATGACTGTAGTCAGATAAACTAAAATGTTATCATTTAGATAAAAATATTACTATTGTATGGCATTTTTACAGAAAACAGGTCTATATGTATTTATGTATGTATCTTATGTGGGGGGCCAGTCAGTGCAGACCGGTGACACTTCGACCCAGTGGGATCTTTTGTGTCGACACTCTCCCAATAACGACTGCCATAGATGTTCATGGCAGCCGGAACCGACGGCTTAACGTGCTCTCCGAGGCACGGAGCAGGCGATAATTGTCAATCAATACGCACATAATTTCGAAAAGTCATGTAATTTCCGAAAGTCAGAGGTGCGCGACGTGGGTTCGAACCCGAGACCCTCTGCATTGCAGTCTGTTGGTCTCCCCACTGAGCTATCGCTGCTCAGGGTGTATATGTAACTAGCACACGGATAGGTAGGTAGGTACTCAAAAACATAATAACCGGGACGATTGTTTACAAAACGAAAGCAGTTCAACAAGATCCTTTGCAAAACAGCAAAAGCGAAAGTATTAGACTGATACAGAATACAGAAAAAACGTTAGTTCAACGTCAGCTTATTTTATACTAGTTGACCCAAGCAACTTCGTCTGCTTCGCATACGAGAGTATTACACGTTTTTGCAACATTGTGTGTTAGCCTATAGCATTCCTCGATAAACGGGCTATCCAACACTAAAATAATTTTTCAATTCGAACCAGTAGTTTCTGAAATTAGCGCGTTCAACCAAACAAACAAACAAACTCTTTAGCTTTATAATATTAAGTATGGGTTCTGGGTGCCTAGTGTGAGTTGTTTTTACGTTAACGCGATCGAAACGTTTACCGCGTTTGGCTCTCTGATTGGTTAAGAGCTTGGAGCGGCCAATCGGAGCGCCGAACGTCATAACATTATGTATAATAATATAACATATAATACATTTCATTCATTTTCAGTCAATAAAAAGACGTATCTTTTTCACAGTGATTTCGCAGGTGAAATTTCACAGTCAATGATTTTTATTCTGAGTCGCAGTAACTTCGCATTTGTTACAATTTTCTTCAGTATGAAATATTAATTATAGCATAAGACTACCTAATGAATTAAATATAATGAAAGCTTGTTTTGCTTTCGTACCTACCTTACAGTGCAATGCTCGTTTCTCTTAAGTAGTAGTTCCAAATCAATGCACTCATTTTTCTAATTTAAATAATATTTAAGGAATAATTATTACTACCTAACTTATATACACTTAATACAATTTTATACTAACATGAAGATTTATTTACATAATATTGTCTTCTATTTACGCGAATATTATTCATTGAAATTAAACTGCTATATACGGATTTTATCGCGTTGTTTATTTGACACTTTATTACAAAATTTTGAAAATTGTTACACTACTGCTACTATTAAACTTTACTAATTTTTAAGCTAATTAAATTATTATTAAACTATATAGATTTAATTTATTTTTACACTTTCCCCGACGTTTCGGTTGCTTTTCAGCAGCCATGGTCACGGGGAGACTAAGATGGCAGTTGTCGCAATGTTCCAGTGTAGTTATTTCAAAGTACCCGAACATAATTTAATCATTGGTGTTTCTATTTACGCAAAGTGTAAAAATAAATTAAATCTAAATAGTTTAGTAATAATTTAATTAGCTTAAAAATTAGTAAAGTTTAATAGTAGCAGTAGTGCAACAATTTTCAAAATTTTGTAATAATGTGTCAAATAAACAACGCGATAAAATCCGTATATAGCAGTTTAATTTCAATGATTTATTTACACTTATAATAATCTCTTTTACATACGAGTAACTAACAGTAATTCTAACTTCAATTAGAAAACCTAACGAATGTCGTGTTTAAGTAACAGTAACACGTACTGTGAAATTTAATTTCTTATAGAATCATAATGTAAACAAACACTGCGAAATTGCGACCTGCTACCTTTTACTGCAGAGATAAGCGAGCCTTATAATGTTATGAGAGTAAGGACTATATTTGTATGTACTCTCGAACTAATCAAGGTCATAGTGCATCAATACGTAACCACGCGAGGCGATGCGATGAGCCGGTAATAGATACGAATTAACAAAATAATGTTTGTCTCTTTCTACCATACACTGTAATCGTTCGCTAGGCGTCGCGCTTACTCGATGCAACTGTATTCCTCAAGTATAGGTAACCACTTTGGCAATCTGTGATTTCAATTTAATGAAGCGAAGTAGCAAATGTGACTGATGAAAAATCATTTCATATGATCTTTCACTGTTAAAAGTGAAATGTTCCATGCCTACTCAAGTTAACGTAAAACACACTCGTCCTAGGCACTCTGAAGTAATAGCTATCTCTATCGCGTATGCTCTTAACATATCTATCATACTAGTTATTCAAACTAATATTATAAATGCGAATATGGCTTGTTACACTTTCACGCCTTAAGACTGCGCCGAGCGTAAGACAGATAATGTCAGAGCTCGTGCGGCGCATATTCGCAAATTGTATGGAGGATTTGAAGTGCTTTTTTGATAAACATGTATCTTTATTGTCAACCAATAAATTAAATATTTGGGACGGACAAATTGTAATATAACTATTTATGTTTCGTTTAAGCTGTAAAATAGGATAGATTTCTAATGTTATAATCTAACAATCACGTGAAAATTTACGTAATTTTGTAGGCGAAAACATTAATTATTTTAAGTATTTTACACGGAGTAATTGTAAACACATTAATTGTTATGGTAAATGTATATATTATATTTGTATTAAACAAATAGTGTTGATTGTATTCACTTAACTGAGACCGCCTGTTTTGGCACATTTCGCTCGGCGCAGTCCTAACTACTCAACCGATCATCATGAAACGCATACACGTTGTCAGATATACAGAAAAGAACAAAGGGTACCTTTCATCCCATTAATAATAATAATATTCTACCACATACACACAACACCATCTAGCCCAAACTAAGCAGAGCTTGTACTATGGGTACTAGACAATGGATAAACATACATATATATATATTTTTTTTTTTATTTTTTCGTAGTGGTTAGTGTAACCGACTGCCACGCCTGAGGTCGCGGGTTCGATTCCCGCACAAGTCAAACATTTGTGTGCATGAACATGGATGTTTGTCTTGGTCTGGGTGTTTCTATGTATAATATGTATGTATTTACCAAAAAAAAAAGTATATATGTATGTTTATCCATTGTCTAGTACCCATAGTACAAGCTCTGCTTAGTTTGGGCTAGATGGTGTTGTGTGTATGTGGTAGAATATTATTATTATTATCTATAATTGATTTTCGACGTCCATTTATAGCATTTCTCGTTTGAAAAATCATTGATTGTGATGCTTTCTGTAATGGTTTCAAGTAGAAACAAGAAGAATACATTACCCTAGTTTATAAAACAAGCTAATGTTTTTAATATCTGTCAAACCGTGCACGGAGTCTTTATGTTAGCTGATTAGTCACTCATTGAGCAGGTTACAATGGCCTTTTAACGGCTACAGTGATTTACACGGACATTTGCATCGTTATGGTGTTGTTTAATTATTCTTCATCGTTTTAAATAAGTTAATCAGCTTAAAATAGGTTCTGAGACTACTATTGACAATGATATTATACACTAACATAAGTTGTTTTTTTTTATTATTGACTATAATATATAACATGACGCTAGGAGTCATGGAGAAATGTAATCATAATTATGGGTGAAACGGCGGAGGACAGCTAGATGCATATAAAAAGGTAAACTAATCCTTAAAATATTATAAATGTGAGTTTATGTGGATGGATGGATGTTTATTACTCTTTCACGCAAAAACTACTGAACGGTTTTTGGTGAAACTTAGGTTTGCTTGTTACGGTTTTACGCCTTAAGTACTTAACCGGTCATTACAAAATTCGCATACACGTTGTCAGGAGTAGAGAAAAGAACATAGGGTACTTTTCATTCTGAAAAGTACTGTTCTCGAGGGATGGCAAATTGACATAACCTACCTCGACGTGAGCGAAACCGCGAGCAAAATCTAGTACACACGGCTACTCATCAAGTTAGACACCCTATACACGCATATGTATCTTATGTGGGGGCCAGTCAGTGCAGACCGGCGACACTTCGACCCAGTAGGATCTTTTGTGTTGACACTCTCCCAATAACGACTGCCATAGATGTTCATGGCAGTCGGGACCGATGGCTTAACGTGCTCTCCGAGGCACGGAGCAATCAATACGCAAATCATTTCGAAAAGTCATATAACTGCCAAAAGTCAGAGGTGTGCGACGTGGGTTCGAACCCGAGACCCTATGCATTGCAGTCTGTTGGTCTCCCCACTGAGCTATCGCTGCTCTATACACGCATAACTACGCTGCATACAAAATAGAGAATTGTCGAAAAGGGACAGTGCATAGTTGTAGAACATTTTTACAAAATGCAAAAATTCCGAAGATTTTTATAATCTAAGCTCAAATATTGACACAATCAAGTAATCCGTGTACACATGATGATGGAATGCGATCAGTACTGGTCTTAGATGTTGACTAACCCCTGATATTGTCTGCACAGATGGCGTAGTGGTTTAAGTGATTGCCTCGCCGGTACCACTGCACCGAGTGCTGTGGGTTCGAATCCTACACGGGACAAAAATTTGTGTGATCCGTTAATGGTTATTCCGAGTCTGAACGTTTCAGAGGAGCCAGCGATGGCCTATATAAAACGTAACTAACATACCGTACGGATATTGTGCCGAGAGTTGTGGGGTCGAATCACACACGGCATAAACATTTGTTTGATCTACAAATCGCACTCTTAATAAAACAGCGGCTTAACTCGAAATTTGAAAGTAAGGCAATTTGGACTCTAATTGTATATGCTAATTTCTAATATTATGTTTGTGTTAAATCATTGCAAAAGAGTTCGAATTTGTTTAATCCAAAATACTGAGATAAGTCTCTGTTTTATTAAGGATACGATTTGTTTGATCTACAAATCGCACTCTTAATAAAACAGCGACTTAACTCGAAATTTGAAAGTAAGGCAATTTGGACTCTAATTGTATATGCTAATTTCTAATATTATGTTTCTGTTAAATCATTGCAATAGAGTTCAAATTTGTTTAATCCAAAATACTGAGATAAGTCTCTGTTTTATTAAGAGTGCGAAATGGTTGTACCGAGTCAGGGTATACCTTGTGTTCGTTGTTTGAATGTTTGTAAGCTCCCACGACATTGGAATTATTTCTAGTGCAGGAAAAAAAAGAAATGAATCAGTAAGTCAAATCGCGTGACATTGTGCCAGTTATATTCCAGTTCCACGTTGTGGGACCACGTTGTGGACGAGACAACTGGCGTCTACCGCTCAAACTGACTCAGTTATCAATGAAATTACAATTCAAAATGTATAAAAGTAACTGATCGTACCGGTTTCAGCCACGTTTATGATAAATTTGCTCTGCTCCCGTGGTTCGTAGCATGATTTATAAGTCTTTGTTATTGCTGGATAAAATAGCTTTCTAATCTTGTAATCGCATACAGGAATTATATACAGGAAAGAAGCAGATAACTATGTTACTAATGCAAAAAAAGTGAAAACTCAACTCAACGTGACTTTTTCTATAAAAACAAACCACAAGGCGTCAACGTTCCTTCGTTTACGTCATTTGCGAACATATTAATGTTCTTTTTAACACGCTTTTATTAGCAAGCAAATCTGACCGTTTATAGTGGCATACAGGTGAGTATGTTTGTTTGTTAATTTGTTTGTAACCGACTCCTTTGGACTTGATTTTGACCCACTTTAAACGGTCAGATTTCATTTAAACGTTGTAGACTTATCGAGGACCGATGACAATACAATAATTTAGAAAAAAAGAATTAAAAAAGTAAAAAAAATATTTTTTTAGCTCACACGTCGTTGCTGTTGTAACTTATTAAAGTATGTCCTTACATACATCCATACATGGGATGGAATAAATGCATCCCATCCACATTTCTAGCTATGATTTTAGGTCCAACATAATAGGAGGCGAACACATTGCACGATACATACTGCTATTAAGAATTGTCTGCACAGATGGCGCAGTGGTTTAAATGGTCTATTGCCACTGTGCCGTAAATCTCAGAGTTCAAAAAAATGGTATCACGTGACCGGAGGTTAGAGGTCAAAGGTCATAGTCATTTCAGGGGTATATCAAGTCGAATGGCGTTGACCGCGAGTCTCTAGCTCTTACGGTTCTTGAGCTGAAAGTTGTATAACAAACAGACAGACGGACGGACAAAGCTTGTTGTATAAGAGGTTTTTCAAACTCTAAAAACAAACAAAATAATTTCGTAGCACAGAATACAAAAATACATTGCTGCACTCGAAAATCAAAACTGAAACCTCGTATTCAATACCATTGTGCCACCGAGATATTGAAAATAAATTCAGCGGCTCAGATTTTATCGCGTTTACATTTTGTTTACATTTCAGCTATTACCCGGTGTCATGCGACAAAATGACTCATTTTTAATTTCATATCGTACAATATCTAAGTATGTATACTAATAATATGTGTGATGTGTACATAATTATGTTATACATGTATTAGAAAAATAATAATATCAGCCCTGTATTAAACTGTCCCACTGCTGGGCACGGGCCTCTTCTCAGTGTATGAAGGGTTAGGCCATAGTCCACCACGCTGGCCCAGTGCGGGTTGGCAGACTGCACATATCTTGGAGAACATTATGAAGAACTCTCAGACATGCAAGTTTCCTCACGATGTTTTCCTTCACCGGTAAAGCGAGCGATTAACAATTTAATACGCATATAATTAGGAAAAGTCAGAGATGCCCGTCTTGGGATCGAACTCGAGGCCTCTGCGTGGCAGTCCAACGATCTCCCACTACGCTATCGCTGCTGTTTTTTTATTAAAATGTTAATTGAGATTAAATATTTTATTTAGTTAGGTGATTTCCAAAAAGAAAAATAAAATACAGCTGTTAATATTGACCATAAACTATTTAAGAGTCTAGTGACGTAAAAATGGATTTAGATTTTTTATCTGTTTATCTTTTTGTTATAATAACGCAAACACAATTTATACTGAACAACTACAAATATTAGTTTAGTATCAAAATTTAATGTATATCATTCATAACTTTATGAAAATCATTCAATATTAAGTTAGTAAAACATGTGTAAAATCTTTTTAATAATATTGTCTTACGTTTACGCGAATGTTATACATTGAAACCCAACTACATACTGTATACAGATTTTACCGCGATTAAAACACTATCATCACATAGTTAAAAAAAAAAGGATTAAGTCCTAATAAAGTAGTTTCATTTCAATAAAATATTGCTTTAAAATTAATATATATAATGGAAAACTTACCGCATTTAATATCACAGATTGCACTAATTAGTATAAGCGCAAAAACAGGACAGAATGCGTCAGACATTGTGTGAAGTAAATGGCCTTCTGTGATGTTTTGTGATTATAACGGTTTAATACAAGCTAATGCGGTCGTACTACTGGTTTCATTCTCGTTTGTGATAACGCGGTGTGATTTTGAGGTGACGTTACGTAGTAGCGACAAATTGATGATTTATATCATACATATAGATCGCGCACTGTATGATGGCCGGTCTGAACATTGCGCGAGTGGTGTCGCAGTTGTAAAGTTTTAGGTCTCTTTGGTGACAGGGGGCGGGGGCGGGATACAATCCGTACTGACTGACAGACTGTACATGCGCAACAATTCGGAGACGCTATGTTCAGTCCGGCCATCATAGATTGCGCGATCTGTACATAAGACTGTGCCGAATGTAAGACAGATAATGACAGAGCTCGTGCGGCGCATATTTAAATCGGCGCGCGGCCGCCATAGCAAAATTTTATGGAGGGTTTGAAGTGCTTTTTGGATAAATATGTATGTCAACCAATAACTTTACAAAATATTTGGGACGAACAAATTGTAATATAACTATTTACATTTCGTTTAAGCTGTAAAATAGGATAGATTTCTACTGTTATAATCTAAAAATCACGTAACACGAGCTTACGTTTTTGCATTTTTCGTGCAAATTTACGTAATTTTGTAGGCGAAAATAATAATTATTTTAAGCTTTTTACACGGAGTAATTGTAAACACATTAATTGTTATGGTAAATGTATATTTTATATTTGTATTAAACAAAAAGTGTTGATTTTATTCACTTAACTGTGACCACCTGTTTTGGCACATTTCGTTATATCATACATGTTATATAGCCTACGTTACTGCAGGGTAAAGTGCCGCAGCCACGCTCCGCTTCAATAGACAGGCAGCTTTATGGTGAAATACTTTTTTAAATAGGTTCAGTAATTTTTGAGTTTAATCATTACAAACTAATCAAAATTTTTCCTCTTTATAATAATAGAATAGAAGTATAGATATATTATGTATTTACTAGCTTCTGCACGCGGCGGCGCTCGCATAAAAGTAGATTAGGTTATGTTAGTTTTTTTTTCGTGTAGTTAGTCAGCTAGCCCTTTGTCAAGAGTTGTTCAAGCCGCCCGTAGGCCCCTGGCATGGCTTAACGACTGCTGTCAATTTGACAACAACCGGGACCGACTTTTTACGTGCCCTCCGAAGCTCGGAGACGCTCAGATGAAATAGCACTAAGCGGTCACCCATCTACAGACTGACCGCACCCAACGTTGCTTAACCTGGCTAATTGTTTACCGGTTAGTGATTGCAACTGGTTATGTTAGTAACAGTACTTTTTTTAACAATAATATATCTGTCCTCTGTTACTCGGTGATGATATACATAGCTTTCTAATATTGTAAGAATTTTAGAATTTGTCTGGTTGTTTTTGAGTTCAATCGTTTCAAACAAAAAAACTAAATTTCTCTTTCTCATAATATTAGTATAGATAAATAATATTTACTCTGGTTATCTTATTTATTCATAAAATTTAGTGAGCCGCACATGTGCAAAAACATGACATAGTTACTTAGATAATATATGCATATTCTGTCAAATGAATGTTCTAATGATTTCATATTTAATTAGCTTGTAAGCTAGGTATAATTATGTAAAAATTGCTGTGCCCAAACGATTAATAATGAACATAATTTTAAGTTTGTATCATCTTTATAAACATTGTGGAATGGCAATTTAACCTAAGTTAGGTCTAAAGTTAGGTACATATTATAACAGATAAGTTGTACCTATAACAGTTGTCTCCCAAACTTGGTAAACCTGTGTCTTGGGAGACCATATTTTATAAATGTGCAAATCTATGTACAACCCGTGTTTACCAATGTTATAAGCAGCACAGAGGTTTTACATTTCTTAAGTTAGCATACAATATTTATCACATTACTTCTAACATTGAACAAAGAGCAGCGATAGCTCAGTGGGGAGACCAACAGACTGCAATGCAGAGGGTCTCAGGTTCGAACCCACGTCGCGCACCTCTGACTTTCGGAAGTTATATGACTTTTCGAAATTATGTGCGTATTGATTGTCAATTATCGCCTGCTCCGTGCCTCGGAGAGCACGTTAAGCCGTCGGTCCCAGCTGCCATGAACATTTATGGCAGTCGTTATTGGGAAAGTCAGTACCCTCTAATATCCTGACACTGGTCTAGCCTTAGGGTATCGTTAGCCTTCGGGTTGCGGCGGTCAGGTGGCAACCGCTCCGTGTAAAAACTGATATCCAGTCAAATCCGGTTAAACCAGAAAAGCCGACGAGAGAAGATTCAGTGTTGCTATCAACAATTGCCCAATAGATAAACCATTAACACGGTACCCGAGACTGCACATAGTTGAGCAAGCGATCATGATTACGAAACTAGTTCAAGAAATCATAACACAGAGATAAAATAACTATTAGATATGTACACAAGAATTAGTTGATTATAAAAATGGAAGAATGGACGAGGAAAGACTGACTAAGAAAGTTTATAAGGCTAGTGTGAATGGAACAGCCGCAAGAGGAAGACCTAGGCGAACGTTTCTTGATCAGATCAGAGGCGTTCTGGACAAAGGCCAGGTTAAGGGCACCTTGAACCGACGGGCGTGTATGAGCAATGTGATGAAAGTGAATAAAGCCAGAGAAGTGTGTTAGGATCGTAGCAAATGGAAATCCGAAGTCTCTGCCTACCCCTCTGGGAAACAGGCGTGAATCTATGTATGTATGTATGTACATATCCGGCATTGCATTCTTTTTGAGTTTCGCAAGGGTAGTAACGCAACAGTTGCTATCAAAAAGATTTGCGATGTTTAGCTAAATGCATTACACGTTCGTAAATGCCAAAGGTGATTTTCCAAATTCAGATTTGGTAATTTTTATCTTTTCGACTCGTATCGAACAGAAAGACAACGATGGATAACGACGTGTTAAGGCGGAAAGCGCGGCGGAAGTGGAAGCAAATCCGTGTCAGACCATCAAGGAATTGTCAAACATTCTTAACCAACCTTGGTCGACTATATAAGAATATTTGCAGCAGATTGGGAAAGTTAAGTTTAGTTCGGATCCACCATATGTATCTTACTGCTTCAACAGCACAATACAGAAACGTTTTTTTAATGGTTGGTCACCGGAGATGAAAAGTAGGTTCTCTATGATATTCCAAAACTCAAAAGGCAGTGGCTCTCCAAATGAATCGCCACGAATAACTGCTAAGCCAGGTTTACAAAAAGGCGCTTTTTTGTGTTTGGTAGAGTATTCGCGGCGTTGTTCTTTTTGAAGTACTGAAATCTGGACAGACTGTGAATGCAGACCTTTATTGTGAACAATTGGATCGTGTAAAAAGATCCTTAATTTAAAGTGGCCAGCCATTGTCAACAGAAAACGCGTTATTCTGCAACACGATAATGCAAGACCGCACTGTGCAAGATAAACCCTGGAAAAATTTATGAATTGAGTTGGAAGGCACTACCTCACTCACCATACTTGCCCGATATTGCACCATCGGATTTCCATTTATTCCGATCTCTTCAACACTGTCTTACGGTCATTTCCAATAACCTATCTATCTGTACTTCAAGCTACTAGAGATAAACAAATCTATCCTTTTGCCTGTACTCGCTATTCAATAACCTACTGTCGGATAGCATTTCCTACCGAAGTTGTCTATCTATCATCCGGAGGACGGCAAAATGCTATCCCTATATATTTTGCTCAAAAACCAATTGATTTTTATCGATCTGGCATTATAAATTTGCACACTAGACGGCAGAAGGTTGTTGATAATGAGGATGATTAAATCGTTGATTAAAATAAAACACGTTAAAAATTATTTGCTTGAATTTAATGTAAAAAAACGACATTACCTACCGTACATCTGGTCAATACCCCTTTGTGGGATTTATGCGTGAGTTTCTGTGTATATGTTTTCCTACATTATAATGACCTAATATTAATTGCAAAAGAGGTTTTTTAACTGCGTCTTAAAGTCAAGGGAAAAAAACATATAATTGTTGATAATGGACGGAAAACCAACAAAATATATTGTTTTTTTTTTTTTTTATTGTAATTCCCAAAACTGATGTACAATTTCACATGCAGTAATTTATAGTAAAAATTTACAAGATCTGATTGACATCTACTAGATGTGAATCCAGCATGCGCTTAAAGTAAGAACACATACAAAGTAAATTAAAATTTTTACAATATTAGAATTATAACTAATTATAAACAATATTTCTTCATAAAAACAAATCTTTTAGTTTAGACCTTATTGAGGCTATGGAACCAGCAAAAATATCTATATCACCCCGAACAGAGTTGGCCATAGACATCATACGAGAAAGAGGCGAAAAATAACATATATTGGTTCGGCTATGCGGTGTAAAAAAAGTTTTACGATTTACTAAGCGGCTGTTATTACGCGGAATACACAAGTTGGTAATTATTAATTTACTTACTATGTCATTATTTACTTTGAAGTATTTGCGTGGTTTGAACTACTTAGGTATATTTTTGCCTTGAATCTTAGTCACGAAATAGTGGGAAAACAGCTCAATAGAAGCGTTGTTCAATAAAATACTCACGTTTATAATTATTAGTTTATAATATAAACTGTCCAGCCTCGGATCTAGGGAGGGGGGCAAGCAGGGGTCCATGCCCCAGGCGGCAAATTCAAACTTGGCAGACGAATACACAACTCATCAATTCGTAAATTTTACTATAATAATATAATATAATATAATAATATTCTATCACATACACACAACACCATCTAGCCCAAACTAAGCAGAGCTTGTACTATGGGTACTAGACAATGGATAAACATACTTATATACTTTTTTTTTTGTAAATACATACATATTATACATAGAAACACACAGACTAAGACAAACATCCATGTTCATGCACACAAATGTTTGACTTGTGCGGGAATCGAACCCGCGACCTCGGGCATGGCAGTCGGTTACACTAACCACTACGCCATCGAGGCCGACAACCCGTACCACCGTACTATATAAGTACTACAGGGTAAACATTTTGTAGTTTACGTTAGTCTTCGGCTAATTTCCGCTTTTATTATTTGTATGTAATTTTGCTTCTTGCGACTTACATGTTATGCACACAAACGTAGTTATGCTTGAAAAAGAAAGACGATCTCTTTATTTCTCGCTCACTCAGTGGTTTCTATAGCAACGCGAGTGGTTTAAAATCAACACCGGATGAAATAATAAAATCAAGACGCCTGATCGACGTTTCGCGTGATCAGAAGGCTGGTCTTTTCTTAGCTCAAAGAATCAGCATTGCCATTCAACGTGGCAATGCTGCCAGTCTTCTGGGCACGTTACCAGTTGACAGCGATGCTGAAGAATTCTACGATGCCTAAACCATTTTTGTATTAATATTTAGTATTATAATTATTTGTGTTTTTGTAATTATGTTATATTTTTTAATACGTTTGTAAATATTGATATGAGTTGTAAAATACTGAAATTATATGTTGCAAATAATAATAAAAAAAAACAAGAACAGGATTATTTATTTTTAAAATTAAATGCACTTTTAGGATTTTTTATTATTCTACCTTAAACTTAAAAGGAATAGCTATTTTACTATGATAGCAGCGATAGCTCAGTGGGGAGACCAACAGACTGCAATGCAGAGGGTCTCGGGTTCGAACCCACGTCGTGCACCTCTGACTTTCGGAAGTTATATGACTTTTTCTCGGCGGGGTCGTGACCGCATGTGCAAGTGATTCGCGCGGCCCCGTCGATAGTGGTTTTGTCGAGGAACACTGTGGTAGGTTTAGTCGGTATTCCGGGAGGTACATTATCTTCTTAACATCTTTCTGTTACCCCGGCGAGTCCGACATAACCCCTCCGCCCACCCCCCGTGGAGGGGTACGCGTCAAGCACGCCCCCACCTAAAAAAAAAAGAAGCTATTTTACTATAGATTGTTTTAGTTCTACTATTTTTCTTTTCAGTATATATATTTAACGTCATTCTGATGTGATCGGATGAATTTAATAGAAATGTCAAATTATTGATTGTAAATTTTATCATAATTTAATACAAATTTAATCTTAAATATATATATAGCTATTTGTGGACCACACAAATTATAGCCGCATGTGGGGAACTAACGCACAACACTAGGCACAGTGGCAGTGGTGAAGCGACCACTTAAGACTGCGCCGAGCGAAATGTGCCAAAACAGGCGATCACAGCTAAGTTAATAAAATCAACACTTTTTGTTTAATACAAATATAAAATATACATTTACCATAAAAATAAATGTGTTTACAATTACTCCGTGTAAAAAACTTAAAATAATTAATATTTTCGCCTACAGAATTACGTAAATTTGCACGAAAAATGGAAAAACGTAAGCTCGTGTTACGTGATTTTTAGATTATAACAGTAGAAATCTATCCTATTTTATAGCTTAAACGAAACATAAATAGTTATTTTACAATTTGTCCGTCCCAAATATTTAAGTTATAGGTTGACAATACAGATACATATTTATCAAAAAAGCACTTCAAATCCTCCATACAATTTTAATATGGCGGCCGCGCGCCGATTTGAATATGCGCAGCACGAGCTCTGTCATTATCTGTCTTACGCTCGGCGCAGTCTTAAGCCATTATGGTATTGATAAAGGATATAGCGTAAAGGTGTTAAACCTTTGACCGCCACGTCACAAAAACAAAAGCGTGCTCTCAGCGCCAAGCTACGATTTCATCATTTAATTTGTCATGTAGTCGTGACCATGGCTTGCTGGATATATTTTGTAAACTTAGGTTGTTTTAAACTTATTTATATGTATGTACCTATATTCGATGGCGCAGCGACACGGCAGTGAATGCGACCTCTGCTCAAACCCCGGATCCAATTCCCACGTTGGATAGGTATTGTTATTCAGATCCATTAGTTTCCAGACGACAACTTTCCAAAATGTTTACTCTCCCAAAGTGGTAATTCCCTAAATGTCAATTTCCCATTTCGTCCACTTTCCCAGAACGACCACAAAAAAAATCGTTAGTAGCACCACATAGTTTGAAACTATAACCAGTAGATGCAGCTTAGCCTCTTATAATATAATAATATCAGCCCTGTGTATAACCTGTCTCATTGCTGGGCCAGAGTCCACCATGCGGGCCCAGTGCGGGTTAGCAGACTTCACATATCTTCGAGAACATTATGGGGAACTCTTAGACATGCAGGTTTCTTCGCGATGTTTTCCTTCACTGTTAAAGGGAGCGATAATTATTTAGCGACCAATACAATGGACTAAAATGAGAAATTTGGGTGTAATATACCTTTTCCTACCCCTCTTTGGCTAAAAGCTATGAATTGCAGCTCATTCATGGTCAATGGTCAGTTCTATTTCATAGAGCAATGGGTTAGGCTGCACTGGCCAAGTCAATAGACATTATACTGGGTGTAAAGGACGGTGTGGCGTACCGAAAACTTTAGCAAGACGCTTTCTATAGGAACTTACCTCAACGCAAACTTCTATTACCTAATAAAAATAACGCAAAATTAAGATTTTATATTGTTTAACATTATTACGCGGTACGCAATGAATTGCTACAATATAACGCACCGCTCGCGGCGCGGCAGGAATGACCTCTGTTCCGCGCGCTTAGAAACAGCCGATTTGTTTATATAGAAAGAAAGAAAGAAAGAAATCACAACGATTTTTGTAAAAAACGGTATTCTTTGATTTTTATTTAATAAAATAGATGGTTTATGCATTTTGGTATGATAGACAAGTCAGAAAAATGAAAAACTGCAGAAAAATATAAAGTATGATTTTTTCTGAAGAAGACAATTCCTACAATTTTTAACTGAGAATAATGGTCTGATTCTACTATTTCAGTTTTCGGTACACCATCCCTTGCGCCCATTATATAACATCTGTAAAAATGGGGTCTAAATAAAAATAAAAATATCAATATTAATGATTTTATTTTACAGGTAAAAGTTCTCCCCAGTTAGACGATCTTGCACATCTATATGTAGTCTGATCATATTTGCCTTTTGAGAAAATAATCTCTTTCAATTCACCTTGTGCAGTACACAACCTGCATATTGTGTGTCCTGACCGTACAATAGGAGCCCGGACAATCCTTGGCCACTGTGGATCATCAATAGGCCGTTCACCTTTTTTCAATATTACATATGAAAATAGTTCACCGTAAGTGTCTGATTTTGCTGCATAACGTAGTGATTCATACTTCATTAGAAAATTGCACGGAGTTGATTGTTCCATATATCTTGGACAGACATTGTCGTTTGGACATGGAGAAAACACATACCCGTTACCACTCTTTGAGCCTTTTTTCAAATTAAGAACAAATTCTCTAGCTTCATTCACCACTCTGAAGCCAGCATTTGAGCCTTGTTCAACAATTATTAAATAATCTTCGGTTTTATTCCATAGTTTTTGTATAGTTTCCATTCTAGCCTGCATTGATGGCATTTCAAATAATGAGTACGCAGATAAAACTATGCTGTATGTTAGATCTGTGGATGCGGGCAAGAATTGCCGTTGTAAATAACCCTTTATTGGCATTTCGACATTATCTTTGCCATGGCACAGTATTAAACGCGCCAAATCGTGCATGTTAGGTGATGTGTCAACACAAAAGTATTCAAAAAAGCCTTTTGGCCAGATGTGGTTGACTGCCCATGTGCCCGTGCCTACTCCAGAACCGAAATCAAAGAAACTCCGAGGTGTAAAATCTGGGTGGAACTTTTTTATTTCATCTAGTATTCGCAATAACACCGCGTACTCTGGCGCGGCTCGACTCATTAAATACAACAAACAAGTAGATTTATCATAAGAAACGTTCGCCCAACGGTACACATTCTTCTTTAACTCGCTAAACACTTTATTTTGCACCTTCTGTTTGTAAACTTGCTCTTGTTCTTCACTTATTTCTTCATTAATTTCTGAGTAAACTTTCTTTGAGATGCGATCGTGAATTTTCCGTGTTTTTTCGTTTATTTCATCGTCTTCTGGTGGTAAATGTCGGGACCGGAGGTAGTTATTTAACTTTATGCTGTCTTGGTACATGGCTTTGGCACCGGCATCGTCTAATATTATTGTGATTGCCTTTTGAATGTCTGGTGGAATGGATGCCAATTTGATTCTCGTAGTACCAGGATGTTTTCTTGGTTTGTATACTTTTGACTCGAAATTTTCCTTTAGATTTGGGTCGACAGCGACTCTAGTTGTATAATGTGCATGGTACAGCGAAATATAACTTATTCTTAGTTTCCTAAACATTTTTATAAATAACCTAACTTTTATCTAATACAGAATACTTGTGTTTACATCAAATGTCAATTTGAAATTGCAGGGTTAGTATTGCTAGTAACTAAAATTGTATTAATTGTCACTTATTTCACGACGAAGTTGTAACAAATATTATGTTTTGTATTTTTGTATTGTGAAAATATCTAAACGAAATAAATTGCAATATTGTACCTACTGTAAGTTATATTTGGCCCGTACACATCTACCAATACACTTTTACGACGGTTGATAGCGAACCTGAAAGTAGTTGATTCTCGTGAAATGGAACGTTTTAATTATCAGCTGATTGAGTGACATACGATTTGTAGGTTATTTGTTTTGATTTCTAGTCAGAGGCTATATATTATCAAAATGACAATAAAGCCAAGAGAGAAGCCTGTGGACAGTGATGAGGATCCAGTAGAACATATGCTGAAGAAAACTGGGTGCCTAGAACTGCATTACAAAGTGCAGGTGATTATTTTATTATTGAATCTATATTATAGATTATTTTGGAGTCCGCTTTTTAATCCATCTATTCTACAAAACCTTTGATGGTATCACATATTTGGCGGTATCATTGGTAAATTAGTTTATAATGATTATAACGAAATGATGAAATGTATTACGATTTTCTTTTAACCTTCATGGGTCTCTTCTAGTTAAACATTTGTTATCAGCGGATTGGTTATTTACACAATAAATAAGTATAACATGCTCTATAAAGAAAATAATTATGTACTAAAGTCAATAAACTGATAGTAGGTACTTACGCTGTCTTAGCATATTTTCATATCAGTACTTACCTATCCTTTATCGCCTGCTCGGAGAGCACGTTAAGCCGTCGGTTCCGGCTGCCATGAACATTTATGGCAGTCGTTATTCGGAAAGTCAATACCCTCTAATATCCTGACACTGGTCTAGGGTAGGTTTAGGTCCTTAGGGTAGCTTTAGCCTTCGGGTTGCCGAGGTCAGGTGGCAGCCGCTCCGTGTAAAAACTGATATCCAGTCAAATCCGGTTAGACTAGAAAAACCGACCCCAAGTGACTTGGGAATAATAAAGGCTAAGAGAGAAGGAGACTTACTTTTCCTTTTAAGCCATTTTATTTTTTAGTTACGTACTTATGAGGTACATAAATAATATTTTATTTAAATAAATAGGCAAGATGTAGAGAAGAACCAAATAATTAATCTTATGTGGGGGCCGGTCAGTGCAGACCGGCGACACTTCGACCCAGTGGGATCTTTTGTGTCGACACACTCCCAATAATGACTGCCATAGATGTTTATGGCAGCCGGGACCGACGGCTTAACGTGCTCTCCGAGGCACGGAGCACGCGATAATTGTCAATCAATACGCACATAATTTCGAAAAGTTATATAACTTCCGAAAGTCAGAGGTGCGTGACGTGCAACTAAATAATATATGTCCTTTTCTAGATATTTATAGTCTTTGAAAATATTAATGACGCAATCAAATTGTGGAAGAGATTATTTCAATCTATTTTTATTAACTACTGGAGCCAGGCAGAAGAATAGGTTATTATTATTGTTACTAGTCCTGCACATCAATATAAATAATATCGACAATTTGTCGAAAAAATGCGGCATGCCCTAAAAAGACATTTTAAAGCCAGAAGTGCGAGATGATATACTTTTTTGAAATTATGAAATACTAGTGTGCATTGAAAAGTCATATGTCCGTGGGACTTTATCCAAATCCCTCTAGCTGCCTATCTCTTTGGAAGAATCTAGGTGTGTTCATGCCCTTTAAATAGCTCGACGCTCTCTCGTAGTTCGCCACGGGTTGGGAGCCTTCTGCGCTCACTCATAGTCCACGTAAAGTTGCCAAGGCCTTCCGCGGCCAACAACTAAAACAGACAAAATAAATATCGTGCTTCGACCTCATAAGCCAGACGAAGCGCAAGCGCACTAGTCGCTTGCGCTGCTCGCCGTTCGCGGTATACCTTCCTACCTCTAAACCTCTTATGATCAACCTTATGATTAGCTGACCGCGCAACTTTGTCTGCGTCACATAAGAGAATTTCCCCGATTTTGCAACATTTTTGATGCGTGATGTTATATTGCCTATAGCCTACCTCGATAAATAGGATATCCAACACTAAAACAATTTTCAATTCGAACCAGTAGTTCCTGAGATTAGCGCGTTTAACCAAACAAAGAAACAAACTCTTCAGCTTTATAATATTGGTATAGATTATGAGTATGCTTAGTTGTCGATAATAGTCCCTATTGATTACTATAACATTAAAATATTGTTAGGAATCTGTTTGTATTGCAAAGTTCAGATGACGCGATTTTGGGCAAATGATATTCAGCCAAATTTCGCTGAACATATTTTACTGAATGTTTTTTTTTATACGACGTGTATTGGTGTAATTCAGACTTGATCGGTTTTCGAAATACATAGCTAGTTACATAAACGCATGTCTATATGTATACACACGAAAGGTTATATACAGAGGTGAATCACAATCACATTGTGTTCCCAGTACCCGCCAGGACTTCATCAACGGACGTAAACATTAGTATAAACTGTAGGCATGTTAAACTAATACCGGTTCGCTTTATATTAATACTAGATTAATGCCCGTTTTCACCAACAGATAAGTATCCCTTAGCAGCTTTTAGGGAACCCCTAACAAAAAATTCGATTTCACCAACGTTTAGGTGTCACTTAAGTCTAAAGCAGCTCTTATATTTAAGGGCCCGATTGTTGGCTCCTTAAACTACTCTTATGCTTAGGTAACAGAATATTGTTTATTCATTCGCGACATACGAGTGTTTCCCATCATGGAAAATGATTTAGAGCACTTTATAGAGAGTCTAGAAGCTATTGAGACTCTAGAGAACTTTTAGCAAATAGTAAAAAGGCCATGCATTGACTGTGAAAGAGTCAACCACTTCGATAAATACGACGACGTCGACGTTTTCATAAGATATAGGTTATCTAAACGGTGTTCTATATTTATTAGAAAAAATTGAGCATCTTTTAGACTTCAAAGATAACAAAAGATGTAAGCTTTAACCGGTCGTATACCGCCGGCTCGCATACCAGCCGGCAGATTTGTACCCGTCGTAGGCCGGTGGCTCGCATGCGAGCCACCAAATTAGCGCCAAAACGCCGCGCGCCGCCTTCGCTTTAGCTTAAGCTAACGTAAAACCAATTTGGTGGCTCGCATGCGAGCCACCGGCCTACGACGGGTACAAATCTGCCGGCTGGTATGCGAGCCGGCGGTATACGACCGGTTAATTAACACGAATCGGCGTTTCAAATAATCACACGACTACGTATGTTAAGAAATGACATAAGGGTTTTCGTTCATTTGCCAAAAAAGCAAAGGAACACGGGTCTTACAGCCTATACGCATGCACCGAAAATATTTTTATTTTTAAATTAAACTGAATAAAGTTCAAAATATGTAAAAAAATATTGTTTTCCCATATATTAATAATACTTCTATTAATACCATTCGTTTGAAAAGAAATATAGAAATTTTCATCTTATCGATAAAACATCGATGTCAGAAGCGTGACTTTAGAAAAAGTTAACTGTCACTTAATGAGGGCATTCCTTCGTAGGTGATACCTAACATGGTGAAATTGAATTTAGGCAAGTATTCGATTAAGGGATGCCCCTAGCTTAAAAGACACCTACTTAGGTGGAGTTTAGGGGCCTGTTGGTGAAAACGGGCATAAGCCCGCGGCTTCGCTCGCGTAAATGTAGGTTAGGGTAATAACAGTAACTTTTACTGAATGAAAGGTATCCTATGTCCTATTCTGTGGCCCTAAAAACCTGTATGCGACATTTCATCATGAGCGGTTAAGTAGTTAAGGCGTAAAAGCGTAACAAATAAACAAACTCACTTTCGCATTTATAATATTATATGTAGTTAGGATTGGCAATCCATATTGTTACAAGGGATCATATGTCTTTTTCCATTGGCATTTTGGTACGTCCCTGCTGGGCAAAAGCCTTTGCCTGGAACATCGAAATCACTCTGTTGGTAAACATACACTGTCAGTCCCTTTTTAAGATGCTCAGTAATATGCTATAATGTATGATTGACTAAGTATTGAGATTGCAATTGCATATGATCCGTTTGCTACAACAGAGGGCATCCATTGGCGTATCTAGTTGACTTTGACTACATATATCTTAGAATTTGGAACGAAAACTACTACAACTACTAGTAAAATTTACTTACATAGTACATTGTCGGCCTCGATGGCGTAGTGGTTAGTGTAACCGACTGTCACGCCTGAGGTCGCGGGTTCGATTCCCGCACAAGTCAAACATTTGTGTGCATAAACATGGATGTTTGTCTTGGTCTGGGTGTTTCTATACATATAATATGAATGTATTTACAAAAAAAAAGTATATACATATATATGTATGTTTATCCATTGTCTAGTACACATTTTTTTTTTTTTACCTGGGGGAATGCATGACGCATTCCCCTCCGCGGGGGCGGGCGGAGGGGTTATGTCGGACTCGCCGGGGTAAAAGAAGATGTTAAGCTCCCGGAATACCGACTAAACCTACCACGGTGTTCCTCGACAAAACCACTATCGACGGGGCCGCGCGAATCACTTTCGCATGCGGTCGCGACCCCGCCGAGGTTTCGGCCCGCCGTATGAAACGGCAGGCCACTACACAAAAGACCTACCCAAAGGCACTCCTCACAAATTATCCCTACTGTCCCCCCTAGAGGGGAGACGGACTCGAAACAACAGAGGCGCGCGTGAGAACACGCACGCCGCCTCTCGGACCTGGTGCTGAACGGATGGCGGGCAGGCCCACAAAGCCCGCCACCCCCAGGTCAAACCTCAGGGTGGCTGGAGGTCGTCTCGCGCCCTCCGGCGCCCGGCTCTGCGGTTGGGGAGAGGGTTTAAACGCTCCCTCTCCCGCTCCGCCGCCTCCTTGATGGAAATTACTTCCTCACAAAAGGAGGCGACGGCGTTCCACGACCTCTCACTCCGGACCATAGACTGAACTACGGCCGGGAGCGAGAGGGCAACCAATCCGACTGCCGCGATCAATTCACGGCGCTGCGATGCCCAGGCGGGGCAAACCGCCAAAGTGTGCAGCGCCGTGTCCTCAACTACGTCGCGGCAGTCGCTGCAGTGGTGACAACCGGGCGTCTCTTGCCGGCGTATACGACACAGGAACTGGCCAAAACAACCGTGGCCAGTCATTACCTGTGTCAGCCGGAAGGTGAGGGCGCCATGGCGCCTCTCCAGCCACTCCTCAAACACGGGACTTACCGCCACGATCGTGGCGTGCCCATTGTCTAGTACCCATAGTACAAGCTCTGCTTAGTTTGGGCTAGATGGTGTTGTAGGTGTGTATGTGGTAGAATATTATTATTATTCTCTTTATTACTTTTTTTTCTAATAATTACATTTTTAAATATAAATATAAAATCTATACATATTTAAAAATATAAAAACTGAAATGACCCACCGACATCGGGAACAGGGTCCAAGCTGCCGGTGGTTAGGGCCCCAGAGAGAGGAATCTCCTCACAATACGCGCCGAGTCGAGTAGTACTGCCTTTTGCATCAAGGACTTGGTCCAGCCATCTAACGCGAGCCTCTGCAGGTGGTGGTCGAGGCTCTTAGGTATTAAACCATTGACTGTAATGACTATCGGCACAATGATCGCCGAGTCCACACGCCACATGTCGACAATCTCGTGAGCTAGGTCTAAGTATTTCAACTCTTTTTCTTTTTCAGCTTTCACAAGATTCTCGTCATGCGGAATGGTAACATCGATGATCATTGCTCGGCGCTCCAATCGGTCTATCAGCACAATATCTGGCTTGTTCGCCACAATTGTCCTATTATTATTATTATTATTATTATATTGTGGTCACCCTAGATTGTTAGAATCTAGGGTGACCACAAGTAAATTTTACACAACCCTTCTTATATCCGCCAATGCGAGCATTACTCATGCGTGGCAAACGTAAACAGAAACATGATCATGACAAAATGCACAGTTGCAAGGACGCGTGTGTAGGTACAGCATATTTCGGATCATGTCGGACAATGTTCATCATGGCATCAGGCATGTTGACTTATTTTGTACAAGTTCGAACTCCATCAAAAATAAAATTTGTTAAAGATTTCTTTAATAATAATAATAATAATAATAACGTTTATTGCTCAACAAAATACACATTATAAACAGAAATATGGCTTATATATAATTATGTACTATAATTAAAAACTCTGATCTCTAAACTAGGTATATACCTTTATAGATTAATTGTTATTTTTTTATTTATTTTTTGATCTCGCGTAATCGTCTTTATATCACGATGTGTTTTTCTGGCTGATGTGTATGAATTATTATTGCTTTTTATGTTTCTTGTTTTTTGTTGTTATTTTTTGTCTGTGCTCTTTCTTTTTTTTTCCATTTGTTTAGTTGTAGATACGATAACTAACTCATAGGAAATCAGAGTAGTTATACAAGTGGTGTATAAATTATTATGTGGAAGCTTGTAATTAGCAACATGTGTACCTTAATTGTAACTGATCAAATGTACTTATTAGACTGTAAGCTTTCCTAAAATAAATAAATAAATAAGTAGATGTTCTGCCAAATGCAGTCATTTGATGACTTGACCCTAAGTCGCTTCCTCTTTATTTCTATTATTACTATCTTTTGCTCAAATCTTCGCCCCCGTAATATGAGATTAGGTTATGTTAGCAACAGTACTTTTAAAATAAATTATAGCCTATGTTACTCGGTGACAATATAGCCTTTTAATGGAGAGAGATTCTTTTAAATCGGTTGAATGTTTTTTGAGTGAAAACCTTACAAACAAACAAAAAACATCTAATCTTTCCTCTTTATAATATTAGTATAGAAGTATAGATATGTCATATTTTAGTTCTTTCTTTGGTGTTACATAGCTATATATATAATACGTGTTTTCTGAAGCAACACCATTTTTAAAGAATAAAACAGGAGCTTTTTTGCCAGAACACAAAGCAAAAGTTTCACTGGTCCCTTACCAACAGCACATCGATCGGTCTTCTTTACGGTGAATATACTTTTTCAGTAAGACTGCCTCAGTATCTATGGATATGGTTACTAGTTGACTATATATAACAGCGATTTTCCCCGCAGCTTTGTTCGCGTTAATCTAGATTTTATTAATAAATTTCTGTCCCTTGGAAACAGTACCTTTTTTTCTGAATGACAGGTACCCTGTGTGCTTCTGTGCGTCCCTAAGAACGTGTATGTTTAATTTCGTTTCATGATGATCGGTCAAGTAGTTAAGGCGTGAAAGCGTAAGAAACAAACAAGCTCACATTCGCATTTATAATATTAGTTAGGACGTGGTTACTTCTTAACAGACAAAGCTATGTATGAATTGTTTCAGGAGTGCATCGCCGAAACCAAAGATTGGAGAAAATGTCAAGACGTAGTAAACAACTTTCGAGATTGTATCAACAAACACAAACAGCAAGAAACTGCAGTAAAAAGTTGAATAGTTTTTTATCGTTTTATTTATGAATCCTAATAATATATCATATGAGCCCTGTATTTAACTGTCCACTGCTGGGCACGAGCTTCTTCTCAGTGTGAGAAGGGTTAGGCCATAGTCCACCACGCTCGCCCAGTGCGGATTGGCAGTCTTCACATATCTTCGAGAACATTATGGAGAACTCTCAGACGACATGCAGGTTTCCTCGCGATGTTTTCCTTTACCCTAAAAGCGAGCGTTAATTAATACGCACATAACTTAGACATGTCAGAGATGCGCGCCTAAATAAGACTGTACGAATGGCGCAGTGCTTGAAATAGTCGCCAAGGCATTACCAGTGCTAGTGCGCTAACTTGTGGGTTTGATCCCCACGTACGACATAAATTAGTGTGTTCTACAAATAGTTAATCGTGCTGGGCGTTCTAATTGTGTTCTGTGTTTCAATGTTTATAAAGACCTTGCGACATAGGAATTATTTCTGGCGTGGAATACGAATATGTAGGTATTCATTCATTCATGGATAACAGAGGACTTAAGGAGGACCTAGACTCTAAACAACCACATATTACTCTTAATCTTTTGTTCCGTTTGGGATGCTACCCCACAGCTCTCGGTGTAGTGCCACTGACGAGACGACACTTAAATCGTTACGCCAGCCGTGCTGTCATTTGCTCGTATTCTTTATATAACCTGAACTGCTTTTAGGACCCAGACTAGATTATTTAAAGTAATTTTTTTCAACATGCATTATCATTGAACGTAGTATTGCTACCTGCCTTTTGTTAACATTTCCTTCAGGATTAGGCTTGGGGGCTCATCACGGCATAGATAATATAGGTAAGTCAAAATATACTACTAGCACCGTATAAAAAGCATACTAACTGCAGCAAAAGAATTATTGTTACTATAAAACGAAAGCGAAACTTAATTATCATAAAAAAGCCTTTATTAGTTCGAATTATTATTGTAGGTGCTTGATATCGGGGATAATAATTTTAGTCTGGTAATCTATATTACTATCAACAAACCAGTGGCGTCGCCGGGATACTACGTTTCATTTAAAATACAATAGATAATTAAGCATATTGTCTATGACATCTCTGTTTAAAGCCATACAATATAGCGAGATAGAACATTTTTTATATCAAACAACTTGAGAGTATTGGAACGCGTTCATCTGATTGATTGAATTTGACACAAAATTGAATCGATAGAGGTTATTCTTATTCGGATTCAAAGATATACTTGCACAAAATAATGATAGATAGTCTGTATAGTTAATTAAAAATCTAGACAACAAGTTTCTTTTTATTAAAGTTTAGTTATAAAATGTCTGACGTGGAAGAACCGCCGACTAAGATGTCGAAAATATATGAAGAGGTATGCAATAACAAATTTTCCAAAAAGTTTGATTCAGTGCCATTTGATGCTATGTTACCGTGCTTTTTGTTGGTTCATAAATTTAATCATGTTATAATCCCGGTTTTACTCATGAAGTGATTTTATACTACTCCACCATTAAATTCGTAGATAAATATACGATTGCCTAATACATTAGTTATTGATTAGCTAAAGTCTTTTTGGTTTGGCTGGTCTGGTGAACCTCAGAAAGATTACCGAGAAGCATCTCCCTGCTAGGATACACTCTGTGAAAAGCTGAGAATATATCATCATCAGGCTATAATAGTCCACTGCTGGACATAGCCTTCCCCTAATGAGCGCCATAGCGCCCTGAGAGTATATATTCATGCATAAAAACTCGAGTGACAAAATTTAACATAGTAAAAAAACAAACTTAGTAGCAAACGCAAATATGTTGGTCCATGGTATAATTTAGTATGTAGTTTATGCTGATTGTGAAGCTTAAGGTTTAACCTGGAGGATAATTCCTCAAAGCAAGTCTTGCTTGATATTTCCTCAAAAAAAAAGGAACTGTGGTAGCTATTTTGAATTATATAATACTAGCTGTGCCCTCGGTCTCATTTGCGTCAGTGGTATTTATGGTTACTGCGTCGTTCCCGTGAGGCGTAGTGTGATGTTATATAGCCTATGTCATTCCCAGGGTGTCAGGCTATCTGTATTCCAAATTTCATTGGAAATAAAATAAATAAATCGGTTCAGCGGATAGAGCGTGAAAAGGTAACAGACAGACAGACAAAGTTTCTTTCACATTTATAATATTAGTAAGGATAATAATAATAAATTTATTACCATTCATTCAATTATACAACAAGTTCTTACAATTAATACAAGTTCATAATCAGACAGAAGGTAGGTACATATAAAATTGAGAACCTGTTATCCATAACCATTGGAATTAACAAAGCTTCCTACACTAGCTTCTGCCTGTCACACAGGAAGACTTTTAAATACAAATTATTTATTTTTAATTGATAACAATATTTGACAGTGAAATAAAAGTTTTAACATTACATATGAATATTGTGCAATTAACAAATGGTTTCTTTTTAAATACAACATGCAATACATGATAGATGATATAGCAAAAATTTATTAAATATTATAATATTCATATTCCGCCGCGCCCAGCGACGCCGCGCGCGCCAGCGCCGCGCTGTTGTCCGCGCTCGAGTAGCCCGAGCTGATGTCCTCCGAAGACTTTATGTGACTGAAATCAGGCTCATCACTTCTGGGGCGAGGTCTGACGTCAACGTCTACCTCTGGGAAGTACATGGGCGAACGACTGTTCGACTCGGAAGCGCTTTTAGCTCCTCGTCGTATGAGCCTGGGTTCCGTGAGCACGTCATCAGCTTCATCACTGCCCCTCTCCTCACGGGGCTCGCACTCAGTCAAGTTGGACAAGCTGTAACTCTTGCGCAGTTGCTGTACCAATCCTCCTCCACCTTTTATGGCCGTCTGGATAATAACTGTGGTGGCATAGTTCACGCCTTTTGTGCCCAAATTGATACAAGATTTAATACAAGAATAGTTACAAAGTTTTATACATACAAAATAAATTAAGACATTAAAATCGAATAAGAATTAAAAATATGAATCACTAGTCATATATATTACCTTTTACATACAAACAATCTAACAGCTTCTATGATATAATATTTCTCTTAGTACTTAGAAGACGGTGAGGACTGCTTAGAGGAAGGGCTGGAAGAAGGCCAAGAGGAATGGCTCAGTGACGGAGTGTTGACTGATGATGATTATCATATCACAGCGGTAAGTAATAAAATTGCTATTTCTAGAAAAATACATATATTATATATTTTAGACAATTGGCAAACTATGAATTATCCTTATACAACAAAGTTTTTATTAGTACGTAAAGTATATAAAATTCTAATCAAAATGTGTTATTGAGTGTTCCTGTCAAAAATTTCAATTGCAGCATGGAGTCTGACAGTTGGTCAATATAAGTTCTATCAACTTATATTGACACAGTATCAGACACCATCACCATCATCTGCTCACTTCTAAAAAGGGAGTACTATCTACATACAAATTATTGGCATTGATGTCTAATTTTTATCTACAAGAGTCTGTATTTTATCTGCCTTTGGAAATAATAATTCACCCCAAGCCGGCCGGACACCTTGGGGGAAGACCCTACCCTCCAACTAACATACCCTAGTATCACTTTGTGTATATGTATGTAAAAATAAATGAATAAATCATAATAATTGACTAAATTAATATAAATGAATAAAACAAATTAATCTTAATCCTTGCAGGAACAGGAAAAAAGTGATTCAAATATAGAGGTTGCCAGCCAAGATCACGACACAATGACCGGTATCCAAGAGTTGGAGATAGAAGATCAGACTAACGACACAGAACAAGAAAAGGCCGATCAAAATATTGAAGATACCCTCAACAATCTGGATGGACAGAACAGACTGACAGATAACTTAGACACTTTTTTGATCAGGTGTGTAATTCAATCAATCAATAACCACTTTATTCTGCCCCTGTGGCGCAGCAATAGTGAATGCGACTGCTGTGCATAACGTCCTAGGTGCGAATCACGGGTCGACCAAATAAATTATTGTGTTTTTCTGTTAAGAAATCTCAATACCAGCCCGGAGTAAGGAAGTTGGTGGTGTTAGACACCCCCATGTCTCGGAAAGCACGTAAAGTTTTTGGTCCTGCGCCTGATCTCTCTCCGGTCGTGTCAGATCGCAGTCCCATCGGACTGCAATCTGACACTACCGTACTGAACGGATTTTCATGCGGTTTTCACCAATAGACGAAGTGATGCATGAGGAATGTTTAGGTATATAATTTGTTAAGGTTTTGTACTACCTACCTTCCTTTGTGAAGCCGGGGTGGGTCGCTAGTCTAATATAGGTATGTAAGAATTACAGTAATACCCCGCTTTACACGAGGGAGAGTGGGAATTTCTAAATGGAAATAGACTAAAATAAACTAATTCTGGACTGCTATTTTAATTTAATAATTTTAGGTGTAAAATTGCAAGAAATGTGACGTCACACCAGGTAAGTCTCTCAAATGTGACCGGCTATGACAAGGACAAGGCGCTCATAGCCAGTTGCACTCACTGATCGGTAAACGATTAGCGAGGTTAAGCAACGTTGGGTGCGGTCAGTCTATAGATGGGTGACTGCTTAGTGGTATTTCATCTGAGCGTCTCCGTACTTCGGAGGGCACGTAAAAAGTCGGTCCCGATTGTTGTCAAATTGAAAGCAGTCGTTAAGACATGTCAGAGGCCTACGGGCGGCTTGAACAACTCTTGACAACAGGTTGGCCACTAACCACACAAAAAGAAAGAGAGAGACACAAATTATTTTTCTTTAAGATGCTTCCGCTCTTGCATACTTCTTGTGTCGCGGGGGACTTTACAAACATTCAAACAACGGACACAAAGAACATCCAGAGTTGGAATAACTGTTTGTGGACCACACACATTTTTGTTCAACCAGCAAGTTGTCCAAGAGTTGTTCAAGCCGCCCGGCTTGAACAACTCTTGACAACAGGTTGGCCACTAACGACACAAAAAGAAGAAAGAAGAAGACGACAAGCGAGGGGTCAAAAATCATGAAATTGGTGTGACGTAATTTATGGATAGTCTAATGCGGGAGTTGTCTATTTATAAAGAAAAATATATGAGTCGGCTACTCTTTCTGTGCCTATCTATGCTTCAAACATAGATAAAACAATGTTTATAATAGACAAGTATTATATAAATTTTTTATACAGGAAGACGGATGGCCGGCTGGTGGAAGCGAAGGTCAAACAAGAGGACATAATGCCCAAGGTTAAAGACGAAGACGACGGAAATGACACTGATGACTTATTGGTAAATATGATCATTTCACTGGCTTTATATTAGAACTAGATATCCCTGGAGAGCTGTACGTTTTTCTGAATAAAATGTACCCTGTGTACTTTTCTGTACCCTTGAATTTGCATTCGCATTTATGATATTAGTTAGGATAACAGCTATGTTAGCCCAGCAGTGAGACAATTAAGTTGAGCTGATATGATTTTGTGATTATGTGTTATCTATCCTACTAATATTATAAACTAGCTGACTCGCGCAACTTTGTCTGCTTCACATAAGAGAATTTTCCCCGTTTTTGCAACATTTTTCATTGCTGCACCGCTCCTATTGGTCGTAGCGTGATGTTATATAGCCTATAGCCTTCCTCGATAAATGGGCTATCCAACACTAAAAAAATGTTTCAATTCGGACCAGTAGTTTCTGAGATTAGCGCGTTCAAGCAAGCAAACAAACAAACAAACTCTTCAGCTTTATAATATTAGTATAGATGTAAACGTTTGTTACTCCTTCACGCAAAAACTACTGAACCGATTTTGATGAAACATTACAGTATTATTGTTTATAAATCAATAAAAAATAAAAGTCTAGCTCAGTGGGGAGACCAACAGACTGCAAAACTATGCACTGTACCTTTCCGACAATTCTCTATTTTGTATGTAGCGTAGTTATGCGTGTATAGAGCAGCGATAGCTCAGTGGGGAGACCAACAGACTGCAATGCAGAAGGTCTCTGGTTCGAACCCACGTCGCCCACCTCTGACTTTCGGAAGTTTTATGACTTTCCGGAATTATGTGCATATTGATTGACAATTATCGCCTGCTCCGTGCCTCGGAAAGCACGTTAAGCCGTCGGTCCCGGCTGCCATGAACATCTACGGCAGTCATTGTTGGAAAAGTCAGTACCCTCTAATATCCTGACACTGGTCTAGCCTTAGGGTATCGTTAGCCTTCGGGTTGCGGAAGTCAGACAGTCAGTATAAAAACTGATACCCCAAGTGACTTGGGAATAATAAAGGCTAAGGGAGAAGACATCAGAATAACACAATATAGTCTTTTAAAATCTATTTTAACATAAATCTTCATTACGCAAGCAAAGCTGCAGGCAAAATCTAGTGTGATTATATATAATTACTAGCTGACTCGCGCAACTTCGTCTGCTTCAAGAGAATTTTCCCCGATTTTGCAACATTTTTCATTTATGCTCTGCTCCTTTTGGTCGTAGCGTGATGTTATATAACCTATAGCCTTCCTCGATAAATGGGCTATCCAACACTAAAAAGATTTTTCAATTCGGACCGGTAGTTTCTGAGATTAGCGCGTTCAAACAAACAAACAAACAAACTCATATGCTTTATAATATTAGTATAGACTAGCTGCTCGCGGCTTTGCTCGTTTAAATGTAGGTTAGGTTGATACCCTAATCACCTAGCAGTATGAAACCTATTCTCATACCTACCAAATATACGTAAACAATTTTATAAAAATCGGTCGAGCCGTTTCGGAGGTGTGCGACCACAAACACCGTGACACGAGATTTTTATATATGATTGATTATGTGTTACAGCGCCTTCTAGAAGATGACCAGCAAGTGAAGAAGAAAGCGTTGAAGATCATAAAGAGCGACAAAGCAGATGACCAGGGCTCCAGTGATGACGACGAGTTTATATACGAAGTAAGTGTTGAACATGAGGGTTGCTACACATATAAGCGAGCCGGCATTGTCGGTTAGCCAGTATTTCTCGAACAACAAAGCCGACCCGAAGCAATTACTGCACTTGTTCGGTTTCAATCGGCTTGTGCCGATCGGGTAGTTCCTTTGGGTCGACACATCATTTCGTACAGCACTATAAGTGGAATGAAAAAGCCAACCCGGCGTAAGTCGTCAGTTGCCAAGCCGAGTGATTATGAGCGGCAGCCGAATGGTTTGTGATTCCCGAACATTCATCTACATAATACATTCGATTTTACCGCCCGGTCGTGCCGATTAATGCCGGCCCACTTATGTGTGTAGCAACCCTGACATTTTAACTGCACGGATGGCGAAGTGGTTTAAGTGGTCGCTTCGCCGCTGCCACTGCTCCTAGTGTTATGGGTTCGAATCCCACACGGGACAAAAAATTGTGATCCACAAATGGTTGTTCCGAGTCTGGGTGTCCATTGTATTCGTTGTTTGAATGTTTGTAAAGTCCCCCGCGACACTGGAATTATTCCTAGTGCGATAGTAGTCTTGTCTATTTATAAAATAAAAACATGACTTATGAAACTGGCTTGGTGGTGTTGCAGGTTCAAATCCCTGGATCTTCTTCTCCTTAGCCTTTATTATTCCCAAGTCACTTGGGGTCGGCTTATCTGGTTTAACTGGATTTGACTGGATATCAGTTTTTACATGGAGCGGCTACCATCTGACCTCCGCAACCCGAAGGCTAACGCTTAACGGCTTAAGGCTAGACCAGTGTCAGGATATTATAGGGCACTGACTTCTCAATAACGACTGCCATAGATGTTCATGGCAGCCGGGACCGACGGCTTAACGTGCTCTCCGAGGCACGGAGCAGGCGATAATTGTCAATCAATACGCACATAATTTCGAAAAGTCATATAACTTCCGAAATTCAGAGGTGCGTGACGTGGGTTCGAAACCCAGACCCTCTACATTGCAGTCCGTTGATATACCCACTGAGCTATCGCTCAAATCCCTGGATGAGCCAACCAAAACAATTTATTAGGTATTTCGTTCAAAAAATTCTCATTAAAATTAAAATACATTATACGGATTTTATCGCGTTGTTTATTAACATGGAGAAACATGTCTGCTGAAAAGGAACCGTTAAGGAAAGTCTAAATGTAAATAATTAAAATAAATTTAAATAGCTTAAATTATAGTCAAGGTTTAGAATAGGGTAATGTTTAAAAAATTATGTAACAATATTTCAATTTATAACATTCGTGTAAACGTAAGACAATATCAAGAAATACTCAATAGCAGAAAATTACATTCAATACGTCCAAATAAAGAATACACGCCGACAAAAAAAAATGGCCATTAAAAAACATTGCGCATTTTAAAAACCACAAGCTCAGCACTGCCGAAACACACTGTTTCGACGGTGTTGTGTGTATGTGGTAGAATATTATTATTATTATTATTATTATTACTGGCAGGGTCGCCATGCAATGTTAGGCGTTAGGTTCGACAAATCAAAGATGTTGTTCAATCTAATGATAGGTCTAGGTATAATTACTTGCTACGATAAAATTATACATATATGAGGGGCGATGCGTCACACACTACAGTATGCCCCTGTCCAGAAAGCACGTGAAGCCGTTGGTCTTGCGCCTGATCTCTTTCCTGTCGTGTCGGAGTCTTAGCGAACTACGAGAGAAACAGAGAGTGCACTTGTGTTTGCGCGAACACTTGTGCACTATAATATCACCCGCGCAGAAGCCTAGTCTCCGTTATGATTGGCCACCATGACCGAAATTCAGTATGATTGGACGACAATTCCACGTGGTTCAGGAGTTGGGCAACGCCTTCACGTGCTTTCAGAAGTAGTAGATGGAACAGCAGTCTAATTTATTGAAATTAAACTACTGTATACGGATTTTATCGCGTTGTTTATTTGACACTTTATTACATAATTTTGAAAACTGTTACACTACTTTTACTTTTAACCTTTATTAATTTTTAAGCTAATTAAATAGCCATGGTCACGGGGAGACTCCCCGTGACCATGGCTGCTGAAAAGCAACCGAAACGTCGGGGAAAGTGTAAAATTCAATTAAATCTAAATAGTTTTAATAGTTTTAATAATAATTTAATTAGCTTAAAAATTAGTAATGTTTAAAAGTAAAAGTAGTGTAACAATATATAGTAGTTTAATTTCAATGAATAATATTCGCGTAAACAGAAGACAATATTAAGCACTCTAATTACTTCACCACTGAACATTTCTTGACAGATAAACTGAATAACTTTTTTGTTAGCCAGACCCGAGATTCGAACCCAGGGCATCCTAATCCAGATTCCACTAGAGCAACAAGATAATTTTAGATAATTATAAGTATATAAGATCTCACGTTTATATCGCGAAAGGCATGAGGTATATTACACCACATTACCAGCTATGGGAACCCCTACATCATAATTTAATTACGACGAAAACTATATTGTATCCAAGAGTACACAACGACACATCAACCTAGACTGTTTGGACTTTGAACTATTAGAAGTTGAACGCTGCAAATCGTGCGAGAGAGTGCGTTATATTTTTGTTATTTTGTCTCATTCACGCTGAACGGGCCGCGGGCGTCGCCGCACGCGCTTGTGCACCGTAATGGGTCTACACCAGTGGTCGGCAACCTTGTTGTCCAAAAGAGCCAAATATAGACAATTCACGAAGAAATCTATTCAAAGAACCATTTTTTTTTAACTTAAGCTTCGCAGAAGATATTATCACGCAAAAATTTTGGATTAAAGTACCCTCTCGAGCTTGCCTTTGTCAAATAAGTCGTAAATAAAATAAATTAAACTGCCTAAACATTTCATGGAAGAGACCACTGGTCTACACCACTATGCACTGTCCATTTCCGACAATTCTCTATTTTGTATGTAGCGTAGTTATGAGTATATAGGGTGTCTAATTTGATGTGTAGCCGTGTGTACTACATAGTGTGCATTTTATTATTAAATTGATTCATCGATAATTTTGAACTCTGTTTAGATTACAAACATAACTCATAATTAACTCAAATAAATATTATTATAAATGTTCTTGAAGATGCGTGATGTCTGTCTACTCACATTGTTTTTAAAACTTCTCAGTTTAAGCAGAGTCCAGCAATGGGATATGTGTTATACAGGCATTATATCTTTATATATTATATAATTCTACTGTACGTGTGTATGTCACAGAACTTATCCTAAAAGGCTAGAACGATTTTGATAAAAAAAATTGTGTGTGTTGATGTGGATTCGAGGATGGTTTAGATTTGGTTTTATTTTTCCTGTGTACTGGACTACGTCTGTCGGGACAGCTAGTAATTAATAATTATTTACTGTGTCAATTGTTGGTATGCCAGGTATAATTGAAAACCTATTGTATCTGGCTTCCGGTGTGCCGCTGTGACTCAATAGGTTAATATTTCACAAATTTATCAATCACTTTATTAAATACTTTTACTTTATATACAGGTGACATATTGCTTTTCACGGTTTGTACTGAGAATTTCATTACAGATAAACTATAGAGCTCCTCGTGACACTAACCCAAGTAATGGATCGAAAGGGCAGTAATTAAAAATTGTATTATTTTTAATTGAAGGACTTTGTGAGGGGAAACAGCGGCGCGCTGGGATCTCTGTTGGTCGAGGTACGGTCACCCATCATTCATATTGTCGCTACTAACGTGCCTGCGCCTCGTAGCGATGTCGCGTGATCACACAGACAGTCGATTTAAAGCGTCAGTAGGTAGGTAAGTTGGTTTACACCATTGAGTTAATAATTACTGCATATTAACTCAATGGTTTAAATCTAGGATTTTACCCATATTGCAACAGCTTGACCAGGGGAAAAGATAAAATCTAGTATTATAACTCATGAAGACTTTTTCATATCATTTATTTCTTTCTTCTTATCAACAACTATCTTCTTTGAACCTAATACAATAAAGTGGCCATTTACTAATTATATGAGAATACTATTAATTATTAAAAGTTTAATTAATATATATATATGTATAAATAATAATAATGTAATATAATATAATATTCTACCACATACACACAACACCATCTAGCCCAAACTAAGCAGAGCTTGTACTATGGGTACTAGACAATGGATAATAATAATATTTTAGATAGGATCGGAACAACTATTTGTGGGCCACACAAATTTTTGTCCCACGTGGGGATTGAACCCACAACACTCGACGATCTATATAAAACTAGACCATGGTCGACTGCATGCCTGGCGTAGTGGCCGCCTCGCCACTGCCGCGGCGCCGAGTGTCGTGGGTTCGATACTCATACGAGATAAAAAATTGTGTGATCCGCACATAGTCGGCCTCGATGGCGTAGTGGAGTAGAGTTAGTATAACGGACTTCTACGCCTGGGGTCGGGGGTTCGATTCCCGCACAAGTCAAACATTTGTGTGCATGAACATGGATGTTTGTCTTGGTCTGGGTGTTTCTATGTATAATATGTATGTATTTACAAAAAACAAAGTATATATGTATGTTTATCCATTGTCTAGTACCCATAGTACAAGCTCTGCTTGGTTTGGGCTAGATGGTGTTGTGTGTATGTGATAGACTATTATTATTATTATTATTATATTAATTATTATTTACCTTAAAATTTACAAATTAAAACCAAAACGATAAATAACAAAAATTAAAATATTCTCAATTTATTTAACTTCATGGCTTTTTATTTAGATATAATAAGGTTTTTATGCGTATTCACTTAAATCATTAACTATGTCGATGTTTGGGTTAAGGGGTGTTTTGCTAGTAAATTGCCTCTGCCTCGACACGCAGAGGTTCTATATGTGCTACATATATTAACTCAATGGCTTAAACCTGTAATTTCTCTCATATAGATAAGCTTATCGCTTAGCTTCTGCGGTGAGTAGGATTTCTAGTCTCTTAACACATTGATAGACTTGGTTTAAAAGTGTTTCTTTTCAAATCTATATATATAAAACTCTTCCGTTACTGAGTGACTGACAGACAACGCACAGCTGAAACTACTGAACGCAAGATATGATATATCGACGGCTTGGCTTGGCGTCCCTTCGCTTGTCGTCATAGACAAATGATGTGGAATGCTGGTGCGTTCCGAAACTCCCAATTATTTTTAGAAACTATGTTATAATGTAATATTTTTATGTTTATTATTTTATTTGGCAAGCGTAGCTGTCCGTGGCCTCACTGGACTTATCAGAAAATCAGCGCTGTACTACCTACCATGGTGCTGCAGCATTATGCTGAGATAAGTGCCATTTTTGGTCTCGCACTGGCGGTATGATATAATTATGTAAACAGCTTAATTTTATGTTTTCTTTGTTTTTATTTTTGTATCTCTAAAATTTTTTTTTTTGTTCTTTTCTTTTTGTTTTATGCCAGTGTAGAGATTAAAATAAACTATTTTCTTTCTTTCTTTCTTTCTTTCAAGAAGCTGAAATTTGGCATGTATGTTCTTTGGAGAGTGTAGGGGAGCACTAAGAGAGGATTTTTGGAAATTCCACCCTGAAGGGGGTGAAAGGGGTGAAACCCGATATTCACACGGGAACGGGAATTACGCGGGTGAAACCGCGGGATAACTACTAGTTTGGTATAAAATGGTTAAAGTTCTTAAAAATGAGACTTATTTGCGACGTTGAGGTCATATTATGTAAAAAGTCAAACATCGAAAAGAATAACCACATATACAGGTGTCCGGTAATTAATGGATAACCTTGAAACGTCTTATAGTAGAACTGATGGCGGTTCAGGAAAGAAAATACTAAGTGCAATATCTAGTCATAATTTTGACTGTCTATCTATTAGCATAATTAGTGTTTAATGATAAAACAACATAAAACCGATGGATTTCAGTTAAATATGGAAATTGAAAAAAAAAATACAGTTATTGAGGTGGTAGTTAGGATAGATTTTATTTCATATTTTTTTCTGAACGGCCGTCAGTTCTGCTATAATACATTTTAAGGTTATCCTTTAATTACCGGTCACCCTGTACATGTACAGGTCTATTGAGATTTTTTTTATATTTTATACTTGTAATAATCTTACCAGTACCTTGTAGTCTGGAACTGTGCTAAGAGAACGTCAACGTTACCTAGGATCTGCAAAATTTGGTAAAATGTAGTAGTCATAAACTTCTGCCTACCTTCAGAGATATAAGCGTGAGCCTTTGTATGTATTAATAAGTAGCGTTTGCCCGCGGCATCGCTCGCGTAAAAGTAGTTTAGATTATGTTTGCTATGTTACTCGGTGATAATATAGCTTCCCATTGGTGAATGATTTTTTTAAATTTGGGTTGCGTTATTTTTGAGTTAAATCCTTCCACTAAAAATCAAACGTGTCGTCTTTATAGATGTGTTTTTCTTGTTACAGCGAAGTAAAGTGAAAACATTAAAGCTGGCCAAGAATGCTTTGATCAAGCGAGTGCCGTCCAAAGCGGTGCCGGAACAAATGAGCGATTCGGAAGATGATACGGATGGGGTAAGTGGACAATACTTATAATTCCTTGCGTTTATGCTTGCTTGTAGCAAGTATTTAACAAATTCTAAAGTTTTTTTATTTACCTATCGTATGTTTATATTTTCGTAAAACCTTTTCGTGTCCTTTACCCAAAAAAAAATCATTTTTATCCGATAAACAATCAGTTTTATACGTTAAAGTTAGTAATGTAAGGTTTAAAGTGGCGCGCACTTGGTGGCTCGTATCCGAGCCGCTGGTAAATAGAGCTAAAGTGGGCTGCAAAAATGCATACCCATGTCAAAACTAAAATGGTATAAGTCGGTAATTGGCGCCATCTAACGGCAATCGATACAAGAACTGTTAAGTAGTTTACTTATACCGTAAAAGATGGCGGTGCACTACTATAAAATGAAAAAGTAGATTTCTTAATAACTCAATTTTAATATATTGATGTACTTTCAACAATTTTTGAATCTCTATTCACAAAAGTTTATTAAAAAAAAGAAAACATTTCTTACATGAATGAAAACCTGAGGATAAATCAAATATAACCGTAATTTATAAAACAACGCCATCTAGTTCATTCATATTCATTCTAATTCTATACTCCATTTGGTTAGGTACTTGATGGGACTTTTTATCTAAAAGCTCAGTTTAAAAATAAAATGCTGCTAAAGATCAATGTAAATACAACAATAACGATTACTAAATCAGTTGAACCGTTAGTTTAAGCAGTAGTTTATTTGTTTAATATGTGTTTGTGTAAAAATTCACATCGAGATTGTTTACCTTTACTTAAGTACCTAACCAAATGGAGTATTGTGTTTACAGGATTTTAGACCTTAAGGTATCCGTGTAATATTACAGGCGACTGTACACAATGTAGCGGTACGTATGCGAGCCGCTGTCAAGGGATAGGTTAGGGCCTTATGAACAGATTTTTTTAAATTGCTTTTTGTGTATGCAATATATATTGACACAGGTGCTCAGGATGGATAATTCCGAGACACCTATGAGATGTATATTAAAGATTGTCGTGGGTTCGATACTCATACGAGATAAAAAATTGTCTGATCCGCACATAGTCGGCCTCGATGGCGTAGTGGTTAGTGTAACCGACTGCCACGCCTAAGGTCGCGGGTTCGATTCCCGCACAAATCAAACATTTGTGTGCATAAACATAGATGTTTTTCTTGGTCTGGGTGTTTCTATGTATAATATGTATGTATTTACAAAGATAAAAGGTATATCCATTGTCTAGTACCCATAATACAAGCTCTGCTTAGTTTGGGCTAGATGGTGTTGTGTGTATGTGATAGAGTATATAGTTGTTCCAAGTCTGATTATTTTATGTGTCTATTAATTGTATGTTTTTAGGGCCACCTGAGCGAGACTAATCTTATTAATAAAAAATACTGGTATTTTTTGGTACGTGACCATGGCTGCTGAAAAGCAACCGAAACGTCGGGGAAAGTGTAAAAATAAATTAAATCTAAATAGTTTAATAATAATTTAATTAGCTTAAAAATTAGTAAAGTTTAATAGTAGTAGAAGTGTAACAATTTTCAAAATTTTGTAATAATGTGTCAAATAAACAACGCGATAAAATCCGTATATAGCAGTTTAATTTCAATGAATAATATTCGCGTAAATAGAAGACAATATTATGTAAATACTGGTATTATTATAAAATTAAGTAAAAACAGCGTTATTTCTTAAAATATATGTTTTCCAGTCTTCAGATGAAGTGGTGACTATGAAGAGAATGTTTGGTGTGAAACCACCGTCAGGGAAATCCGGCTCCAAGGCGAATGAACCCAAAAAACTAGTCAAGCACGTTGTCCAAGTCAACAGTTACAGTAAGTTTTATTTAAATTTAACTAGATTTTGCACGCGGTTTCGCTCGCGTACTTGTAGGTTGCTTAGTACCCGTGCTTTTACTGGCTGAAAGCAATCTTTTGACTTACGCATGATACAATTTTCAGAACATTTTCTGTTTTATTATACAGCGTGTAACAGAAAGGTGTGGTCATATTTAAGAATCACATAATACAGCCAGTACAATGGAAAACCGCGACAACCAAATCCATATACATAGGTACATTATTTTAACTATGATACAGCATTTTCTTTTTATCGACTTATCAATATCACATATTCTAGTCGATACTTAAACAACACAAACAGCTGTCTCAGGGGATCTCTGTAATCCCGAAAATGACCATGCGCTATTTGGATAGTGATATAATGCGTTTGTTTCGATGTTTACATAAACAAGTGAGAATCGGCAATGAATTGCCGTTAATTTTAGAGTTCGAAAAAATGTTTCAAGTAATACGCAAAGGTCACGTGATACCATGTGACCTTGAGGTCGGAGGTCAAAGGTCATAGGCATTTCGGGGGTATATCGACTATGCTGAGTGGAATGGCGTTGACCGCGAGTCTACCTCTTACGGTTCTTGAGTTGAAAGTTGTATAACATACAAACGGACGAACAATAACAATAAATATAGCCTATAACCTTCCTCGATAAATAAGCTATTTAACAATAAAATATTTTTTCAATTCAAACCAGTAGTTCCTGAGATTAGCGCGTTCAACCAAACAAACAAACACACACACAATTTTTTTTGTGATAATTAAGTTAGTTTCGCTTCTATAATAACTAGATTTTGCTCGCGACTTCGCTAGGTTACGTTAAGTGAGTATTTTAAGCAAAATTCGAACTTGATTTTTCCGTACATATCTATACTAATATTATAAAGCTGAAGAGTTGGTTAGTTTGTTTGTTTGTTTGTTTGAACGCGCTAATCTCAGGAAATAATGGTCCGAATTGAAAAATTATTTTATTGTTGGATAGCCCATTTATCGAGGAAGGCTATAGGCTATATAACATCACGCTACGACCTATAGGAGCGTAGCAGCAATGAAAAATGATGCAAAAACGGGGAAAATTCTCTTATGTGAAGCAGACGAAGTTAGCTAGTCGCTAATATAAATACGGTTTTATTTTGTACACAAATTATTTTTATGTGTTAAATTACAAGGTATACATTATTTGTTCATGCACATACACTCGTTACGGGGACTAGAGCCTGCACTAGGTTAAACCTGTGTTTTAAGACTCCAGACCTCCAATACAGGTAAGATCAAAACAATTTCCCTAAATAAATTAAGACTGCGCCGAGCGTAATGTGCCAAAACAGGCGGTCACAGTTAAGTGAATAAAACCAACATTTTTTGTTTAATACAAATATAAAATATACATTTATCATAACAATGAATGTGTTTACAATTACTCCGTGTAAAAACTTAAAATAATTAATATTTTCACCTACAAAATTTTTACGTACATTTGCAAAAAATGCAAAAACGTAAGCTCGTGTTGCGTGATTTTTAGATTGTAACAGTAGAAATCTATCCTATTTTACAGCTTAAACGAAACATAAATAGTTATATTACAATTTGTCCGTCCCAAATATTTAAGTTATTGGTTGACAATAAAGATACATATTTATCAAAAAAGCACTTCAAATCCTCCACACAATTTGACTATGGCGGCCGCGCGCCGATTTGAATATGCGCCGCACGAGCTCTGTCATTATCTGTCTTACGCTCGGCGCAGTCTTAAAGTACTTTAGTCATTTATGTTGATTAAATAAATAAATCACCAAGGAATGTGTTATTTAACTAATTATAATTTACTAAATGTGCCCGCGGTTTCACCCGCGTTTATCGTTACTGCGCGGCCCTCGTGGGTCGTAGCGTGATGTTATGTAGCCTATAGCCTTCCTCGAAAAATAGGCTACCAACACTAAAATAATATTTCAATTCGAACCAGTAGTTCCTGAGATTAGCGCGTTCAAACAGACAAACTCTTCAGCTTTATAATATTAGTATAGATTAGTGTCTGTGTGTGTATGTCTACTTGCGCGTGTGCAGTCACCCTTAAAACGATGTACAGGAAACAAAGCTTAACTAAAATGTCTACATCGAAAATGCCATAATATTGTATTTATCTATTATATTAACTTTGTTATTAAACATTAAACTTACGATACAGCTGCGTTTTGGAAACCAAAGTTTTGGAACAGATAGTTAATTGAAATTAAACTGCTATATACGGATTTTATCGCGTTGTTTATTTGACACTTTATTACAAAATTTTGTAAATTGTTACAATACTACTACTATTGAACTTTACTAATTTTTAAGCTAAATAAATTATTATTAAACTATTTAGAATTAATTTATTTTTACACTTTCCCCGACGTTTCGGTTGCTTTTCAGCAGCCGTGGTCACGGGGAGACTTCAAAATTTTGTAATAAAGTGTCAAATAAACAACGCGATAAAATCCGTATATAGCTGTTTAATTTTAATGAATAATATTCGCGTAAATAGAAGACAATATTACAGATAGTTAATTCTTCGCACTGTTGGTATAGATCTTTAGTTGGAAAACTGAATCCTTAATATTTTTAATCCCAGTCCCATTGTGTACCTTTAAAGACTAAGGGCGCGTTCCCACTATGTCGTGACGATTCATTTATCGTTGGACGACTGTCGTTTCTAGCTGTTCCCATTATATCGACTGTTTATCGTCACTGTATCATCGCAATATTTTATCGTTGAACGTGTAAACGACGAGACGATATTTTTATCGTGGCTACGATGGATAGTTGCAACAACGACACACGATTTGCTGTCATGATTAGTCGTGACGTTTTTTTATCCTTTTTCCACTGTCGTGCTAGCTGTTCCCATTGACTTGACAATCTGTCGTCACTGCAAAAAACGTCGTGGACGATAGTTAATCGTGTCGTCCTGTATGTGAACACCTCTATTTAAATACACAAGCCACGACGCTTTAAACGACACGATAATCTATCGTCACGACATAGTGGGAACGCGCCATAAGATGTAAGGGACACTGCCCAAAGCGGGTTGCAGACTTCACACAAAGAATAGACTATTTCACACTATGGAAAATAATTACTTATATTGTCATCCGCGTAGAATATGCATATCAAAGCCATTTGCAATAATATATACTTACAAAAATACTAAGAATGGACGAGGAAAGACTGACTAAGAAAGTTTATAAGGCTAGTGTGAATGGAACAGCCGCAAGAGGAAGACCTAGGCGAACGTTTTTTGATCAGATCGGAGGCGTTCTGGACAAAGGCCAGGTTAAGAGCAACTTGAACCGACGGGCGTGTATGAAGAATGTGATGAAAGTGAATGAAGCCAGAGAAGTGTGTCAGGATCGTAGCAAATGGAAATCCGTAGTCTCTGCCTACCCCTCTGGGCAATAGGCGTGAATCTATGTATGTACAAAAATACTAAATATTTTTGCCAAAAAATCTAAAATAAAATTAATTTAATTTTAGTTCGGATCCCTTGTTCTTAAACGCTTTTTATTTGTTAAATTTATTATGACTTCACGTGTTTGTAAACGTCTTATACGCACGCTATATTGCTGGTACAAACGTTTTGGCAGTTTCAATAACCAGTGTATTTTCTAATGATCTTTTTTTCTATCAAATATTTAAAATAACTATTACGTTATTTGTAGGGTATATAAACACCATTAAATTTTCAGAAACTAGTCAATAGCCTATTAATTCTGTAAATATGTTATTTTTATTCCTTTTTACAGATAAAAAGCAATCACTCCAAAAAAACATTCTCAAACCAACGCCATCTAAATCAAAGACTGAGAGTAGACATTTTAAATCATTGAACATTAAAACACCAGCTCCATTCAAGCCGATGGAAAAAAATAGCGCCAAAAACGAGAAAGCTACGAAGTCAGAAGCGGATAAGAGTGTGAAAGCAGAAGAATTTGAAGAGATCATCGATGGAGAAGAATTCTTGGAAGAGGATAACTTTGATTTGGATGAAGAGGTACGTTCTATACCCTCCAGTATATAGGAAAGGGGAAGGGAGAAGTGAATAATGATGGCGTATATCTATAATCTTAGAATTTTGAGTTGCTACGTCGTTATTCTAGACTAGACAATGACTGCACGGATGGCGTAGAAGTTTATGTGGTGTTGTGACTTCGATAAAAAAATTGTATGATCCAAAAGTAGTTGTTCAGAGTCTAGGTGATTTTTATGACCGTTGTTTGAATGTTTGTAAAGCCTCCGAGACACATGCCATACACAAAGTACCTATGGCTCAGAACAATAGTTTGTGGATCACAAAAATAATTGTTCCATTGCAATTGATTGTGTCAACAACACATACATTACTGTTTGAGCTATTACTATATTCGATTATCATTCTAATACAATTGTACCCCTCTACCCCTTCGAGGATGTAGGCGATAGGAGACTATGTATGTAATAAAAGTGATGATAATATCCAGGAGTTCGGTGAAGAGTCAGACGGAGAGAACTCTAGAAAGCAGCGCATCATGAGACCAGAGATGATGGACGAGGAAATCCCGAGCGATGATGAAAGCCGCTCTGAAGATGGCAGCTTATATGATGTGAGTATACTACTGTTGACTTTTAGCAATGTGAACAAAATAATTCAAAATTTATTCGAATATGCTACTCCGTCGTCGTTTCAATGTTGGTATCGTGTTGTCTACATGTTTTTGAATAATATCCGAACAATTATGCGCATTATGAAGTGGCAGTGGGCAGCGCACATGGCAGAACCGTTGGGGCAGATAGGTTCTTGAGTGGCGGCCACGCACTAGTTTGGTGACGACCTGGTAAGGGTCGTGGAAAGCGTTCGGATGCGGGTTCTCCAGAATCGGTCTGTGTGGAGAAGCCTCGGGGAGGCCTATGTCCAAAATTGGTCGTCTTTAGGCTCAATAGATAATTATATGCGACAAGGTTTAAAGCATCAGCGCTGTCAGCTTAATGATGGGTGACCATTGTATTGCGTTCGTGTCTTATAGAGTGGTTTATTTCTTTTGTTATTTTAGGCAATAAGTTACATCAGTCAAAATACAATACCCTTTTTGTACATCAAACGTAAATAAAGTTGGAAGCTATTATAAGGGTCGTTGTCTAATGACAACTAATATGTGAAACGCGTTGTGACGTAATTGCTATTTAAGTAAAGCCGTGAGAAAGAGGTACCGTGACATTGCTATCCATTTTTTCGATTTCCAAATTTAAAATATGAATTGCTGCCTTATATTGTACGAAATTTTGATTTACATCACAAAACGATTTATTATGAATACCGTTTGCTGTAACGTATTAATCAAGCAAAATCAATTCATAACCTTTTTTGTATACCGTTTTTGTATAAAACGGTCTAATAAGGGATAACCCGTCCGTTGTAAAGAACGTAATCAATATTGAAACAACGGACACTAAGAACACCCAGGTCTAAAGAAGTAATTTTGTTCGCAGGAGCTTCCGTCATCGGATTCCGAAGACTTTGACGACTGGTTCACCCTGGACATCAGAGCCGAGAGAGCATCAGACTACCTGCCGTTGCTTGGTAAGACCCTTTTTTATAAACTAGTTTCTATACTCTTCGCTCGTTTGAATACCACGGAAACGTGTACCGTATAAATTGTTTCCTATGTGTTAATTCTGGAGTTAGTCTATCTGTGTACTAAGTTTCATTCAAACCAGTGGAATAGTTTACGCATCATTAAGTAATAAATATCCAAACATCTTCACAAACGTTTATATTTTTTATATTATACATAGCATATTTATATTATTACATAACTGTAATTAGATTCCGTCTATATCTAAAAGAAATTTTTGATAATTATTTAGAATTCAGTATTTAAAGGCCATAAATAAATTTCAGAGTGTTTTTTTTAAATGACGGCTCCATGACATTCCCTTGAGGTACTCCTTATCTGGTTAATTCTACGAGTACTATATATCGTGTGGTCGAAAAAATGTTGTATATTAACATTTAGTCAACTGTATGCTTTAACTCATTTATGAGTAAACTAGGTCAAAACTATCCTTTTGTCTAAGATTGCCAACAATTTTGTATAGTCAATGCAATCGAAAGCCTCAGTCAGTTCAAAGTCCATATACTAACGTAGGCGATGTGGCCGCAGGCGGCTGCGCGCGGGCGCTGCTGACGGCGGAGCGGCGGCGCGCGGCCGCCCGCGTGGCCACGCTGCGCCACTCGCTGTCGGCGCTCACCGACAGCGCGCGGCGCCAGGCCGACACGCTGCGCCACGCCGCCATGGCGCTCGCCGAGATCGACGACACTCTACGCGCAGCCTGATTTTTACCCACCACCATACTAGCTATACCATACTTAATTTGGCTTGAAACAAAATGTAAACTGAGAAGAATGCCGACAATACTATATTCAATTGGGCTTGTAACACAATGTAAACAAAGAAAAATGTGGGCTTTAACATGACAATAAATGAAAAGACATCGACAAAATGCAGCTTCATTCAATAGCACTATATTTTGACAGACACTACATTTTAGATATGTTGACATTGATTTAGATCATTAGTTCCCAAAGTGGTCCAGGTGGACCCCCAGGGGTGTACGCGAGACTCGACAGAGGTCTACGTTGGCGTGACAAAAAAATGGGATCCACAATTCATAAGCGAGGGTCCATGAAAATTTATTTTTTTTCGACAGTGAAGAAGTAAAATGTTGGCTTGATTTCACCTATCAATGTAGGCATATAATATTTTAAGAAGCTAAGCGACTGTTACTTGTAAAAACTTGCATATTCCACATTCAGTACCAGTGGTCTCGACCTTACTGAATTAGTAGAGAATTATTACAAGAAAAAGGTCAGCCTGCCTGCCGTGGTAGATTCAGTCCCGAGTAGAGATTTAATCAAATATAAATACGAATGCCAAGGAATATGGTAGAAATGTAGCTGCAGGGGGTCCACCGGAACCTGCTAAATTTTTAAAGTGGTCTGTGATAAAAAAAGTCTGGGCACCTCTGATTTAGATCATAGAGCTCTCATCAAATTTAAATCACATGAAAAATTATCCACCCTGATTGTTAGTAGGACGTGTTATCTGCGGATAACATACCTACTATTTACCTGAGCCATCGTGCGTAAGTTATCAAAGAGAAGGGTGAAAATCCACTACGAAGAATAAGCTACGTGTACAATGTTTAATATGAATGAACGCGGTAATCCTACATTAATCATTCAGTTGTCTTGTTGGTATTAGATGACAACTTAACTATATTTCAATATGGTACAGCGCATCTATAATTTAAATATTTGAAACAGACTGTATTTTAATAAAAAAAAAATATTCTAATACATTCAGATTAACTTTTCGAAATTGAATAACAGTGATTATTCAAAAAGGTTTACGTATTTGAATGAATTAACAATCTATCGTATTTTCTATAATAATGGTAACAATACAAAATATTTTTAGTTTGAGCATGCACAAAGAAGGGATGAATAATAAATAATAGGGTCGTAGAGAGAATGTAGCATTATCACTCTCGCACCGCTGCGGTTAAATAGCGATTACGTCACAGTTTGTATCGTGCATACTTTTTCTGACATTTGAAAATTATCCCTACTTTGCTTTGAAACGCTTGTATCTTAACTATTACTGAGTAGATTTCAATAATTGTTTATATTTTTAGAGTTTGAGTAATATAACTATTCGACTTAAATAATAAAAAATATGTGTCTACCCTATAGTCTGATTAAAAGATCTTTAAGAAAAATTTAAATAGTTGCTTAATCATTACTACATTTTATAAAACAAAGACCCCCGCCGCGTCTGTGCGCAATAAACTCAAAAACTATTCAACAGATTTTCATGCGGTTTTCACCAATAGACAGAGTGATTCATGAGGAAGGTTTAGGTGTATAATTCTTAAGGTTTTGCACTACCCGTGAGAAATCGGAGCAGGTCGCTATAGTCAGTTTCAAATACGAAGTCCCATTTGACAGATGATCGCTGGGCAGCAATAGTGAAGACACCGTTTCAATCGACACAGCACGATATCGATTACCGATTAACTTTATAAACAAACTATAATCGTGGGTTTAGAATCGAAACAGAAAAACTAAAAGGAGTCACACCAAGTTTGACGTATTGAAAGAATAGTAACATCAATGTTATTATTTCTTTAATATTCTACTGAGGTGGCATACAAGCATACGGCCCACCTGATGGTAAGTGGTCACCGTAGCCTATGCACGCCTGCAACACCAGAGGCATCACTTGCGCGTTGCCGACCCTTAGGAAAGGAAGTGGGAAAGAGAAGGAGCGGGAAGGAGGAAAAAGGGTGATTGGGCCTCCGGTACTCTCACTCACCGAACGAAACAACAGTAGGAATACTGCTATTTCACGTCGATATTATTGATACCGTGTTTATTTGTAAATCTATTAGATATTTAAACTTTAAGTCGAATATCGATCCAAATCCATTTTTTGATAAAGAAAATATATTAAGGGGTTTCTGAATGGGATTTAAGGTATGTTGCAACCTAATAATAATTAATACCAAATACAATTTTACAAACGTATTTCTCGGACAATTGTTTTTAGCTCGAGTTAGTTCGATTTTATCCGATTCATATTGTCGCGTCACTATGACTGAAAGTAAAAAAAATACCATAGTGCGTAACCATGGTATAGTAGAAAAACGTTATTTTATTTAGATGTTTAAATGATTTAAGACCAATATCAATGGAAATTAATAATTGATTATGTTTGTGAAACAATTATGTCATGTTTTGTATATTTTATAATTATTTTTAAATAGTCTTTAGTACATTGAAATTAAACTGCTATATACGGATTTTATCGCGTTGTTTATTTGACACTTTATTACATAATTTTGAAAATTTGTTACACTATTACTACTATTCAACTTTACTAATTTTTAAGATAATTATATTATTTTTAAAACTATTTAGATTTAAGCTGCTGAAAAGCAACCGAAACGTCGGGGAAAGTGTAAAATTATATTAAATCTAAATAGTTTTAATAATAATATAATTATTGTAAAAATTAGTAAAGTTTAATAGTAGTAATAGTGTAACAAATATTCAAAATTTTGTAATAAAGTGTCAAATAAACAACGCGATAAAATCCGTATATAGCAGTTTAATTTCAATGAATAATATTCGCGTAAACAGAAGACAATATTATATATAGTCTTTAGTACCATAAGTAATCTCTGTTTATTTTAGCATTATAAGAAATGTGCAGTTACGTGCTATGAAGTGTCAAAAAGGACTTCGTACTTGAAACAGATTATATGAGACTATATTTTAAAATGCACTTCTTAATATACATACATACATAGATTCACGCCTATTTCCCAGAGGGATAGGCAGAGACTACGGATTTCCATTTGCTACGATCCTGACACACTTCTCTGGCTTCATTCACTTTCATCACATTCCTCATACACGCCCGTCGGTTCAAGGTGCTCTTAACCTGGCCTTTGTCCAGAACGCCTCCGATCTGATCAAGAAACGTTCGCCTAGGTCTTCCTCTTGCGACTGTTCCATTCACATCACACTAGCCTTATAAACTTTCTTAGTCAGTCTTTCCTCGTCCATTCTTTCTACATGCCCAAACCAGCTTAACATACCCTTTTCTATTCTTGTCACTATATCCACTTTCATGCCGCATCTCTCTCTAATCACACTATTCCTTATTCTATCTTTCAGAGTCACACCACATATATTTCTCAGCGCTCTCATTTCTACAGCATTTATTCTGCTCTCCTGCTTCTTTTGCCATACCCAACTTTCACTTCCATACATAAGTGTGGGCACTAATAGTCCTCTATGAACAGCCAAACGTGCCTTTTCGGCAACATTTCGACTGTTCATAAAAGCGCGTAGAGCTCCATTCACTTTGTTTCCCGCAATCGTTCTCCTTTCAATCAATCAATTTATCTTCTTAATATATGGCCTATTTAAGCCCAGTTTAATATAATTATGTTAGTTCAATTTATTCAGCGCAATTTAAACCATTGTTTGCTGTTTAATGCTGAATTATGTTTGTGTTTAAGTTAGCTTTAAGTTTCTGTAAATAATAAAATGTATGTATTAAATAGCAATGTAAAGATTTATTGTTTTATTCTATACTAGCTGACCCGCGCAACTTCGTCTGCTTCACATAAGAAAATTTTCCCCGTTTTTGCAACATTTTTCATTGCTGCTCCGCTCCTATTGGTCGTAGCGTGATGTTATATAGCCTATAGCCTTCCTCGATAAATGGGTTATCCAACACTAAAAAGATTTTTCAATTCCGTCCAGTAGTTTCTGAGATTAGCGCGATCAAACAAACAAACCCTTCAGCTTTATAATATTAGTATAGATACCTATTAGCCGGCCTCGATGGCGTAGTGTTTAGTGTAACCGACTGCCACGCCTGAGGTTGCGGGTTTGATTCCCACACAAGTCAAACATGGATGTTTGTATTGATCCCAGACCATGTTTCTATTTATAATATGTATGTATTAAAAAAAAACAATATACATATTTGTTTATCCATTGTCTAGTACCCATAGTACAAGCTCTGCTTAGTTTGGGCTAGATGGTGTTGTGTGTATGTGGTAGAATATTATATTATACTAGTACTTTCCTGCGGTTTCACCCGCGTAAGTCCCGTTTCTCGTGTGAATATCGGGTTTCACCCCTTTCACCCCCTTCGGGGTGGAATTTCCAAAAATCCTCTCTTAGTTCTCCCCTACACTCTCCAAGGAACATACATGCTAAATTTCAGCTTCTTGCGTTCAGCGGTTTCGGCTGTGCGTTGTCTGTCAGTCACTCAGTAACGGATGAGTTTTATATATATAGATTATTATCATATAATAATATTATCATATTTGGCCTGTTTGTAAACTGTCTAATAGATTTTTTTTAAATAAGGCTACTTCCGCTCTAGTTATAATTCCTGTGTCGCGGAGGATTTTACAAACATTCAAACAACGGACACAAATACCACCCAGACTTGGAACAGCCATTTGTGGATCACACAATTTTTTGTCCCGTGTGGGATTCGAACCCATAACACTCGGCGCACTGGCAGCGGCGAGGCGACCACTTAAACCACTACGACATCCGTGCAGTTAGACACGGCCGTTTTCCCTGTATGAGCTAGGTTGAGCTATATTCCACCCCGATATATGTATTTATTCTGAGAGTTCTGCTCTCGAAGATCTGTGAAGTCTAACAACCCGCACTGGGCCAGCGTGAGAAGAGGTCCGTATCCAGCAGTGGGGCAGTTTAATACAGGGCTGATCTTATTATACAGTTCCACGCCACTACCACCGAATATGCATGCAGAGGCATTTCTTTTTAATTTTTTTCATAATATTTATTTATTTGCATAAACACAATTAACACTTATTATATAAACATAAATACATATTTACTTGTTTACACGATATATAATTTAGTTGACAAATATGTTTTTGTTATTCGTAACTGGCACCTTTCTAAGTTATAGAATAACTTGTATTAAGAGTATCAAAATATTAAGACTGCGCCGAGCGAAATGTGCCAAAACAGGCGGTCACAGTTAAGTTGATAAAATTAACACTATTTGTTTACTACAAATATAAAATATACATTTACCATAACAGTTAATGTGTTTACAATTACTCCGTGTAAAATACTATTAATAATTAATATTTTCGCCTACAAAATTACGTAAATTTGCACGAAAAATGCAAAATCGTAAGCTCGTGTTACGTGATTTTCTGATTATAACAGTAGAAATCTATCCTATTTTACAGCTTAAACGAAATATAGTTATATTACAATTTGTCCGTCCCAAATATTTAAGTTATTGGTTGACAATAAAGATACATATTTATCAAAAAAGCACTTCAACACCTCCATACAATTTGACTATGGCGGCCGCGCGCCGATTTGAATATGCGCCGCACGAGCTCTGTCATTACCTGTCTTACGCTCGGCGCAGTCTTAAACCTACGTGTCGCCAACTATGATTTTAGGTTCTACGTTATATATGAGTAGTATTTATTTGTCTGCCGGGCTTAGTTCAAGAGTGCTGTCACTAAGAATTTCAAAACAGAAAAACTGAATAACACTACCTGACCTCATGAGAATTGAACCATCATAAGGTCTCTGTTTCTATTCTGGTATCTTTCAGGGATATTTAGGTGTCTATGTAATTATGAAACAAAACCTGGTTTCTATGCAGGTACAAGGAAAGTGCGATTTCAGGCCACTAGGCCAAGAAGTTGCTTAGGTGACGCAATCAATATTATATAATTAAAGGTATAGTCGACAAGATCGAGAGGGTGGTTTTAAAGTTTCAATGTATAGCGACTCTTCACTCAGTAAGAAGTTACGACAGATAGCGCTATGTAATTACACACTTCGCCATACAATCCTAAATCGCGCCAGCGAAGTAATAATAATAATTATAATTATTAATTATTATTATAATTGTATAATTGCATCAAAAGGCAGTACTACTCGACACGGCGCGTATTGTGAAGAGATTCCTCTCTCTGGGGCCCTAACCACCGGCAGTTTGGACCTTGTTCCCGATGTCGGTGGGTCATTTCAGTTTTTATATTTTTAAATATGTATAGTTTTCATATTTACATTTAAAAATGTAATTATTAGAAAAAAAGAGTAATAAAGAGAATAATAATAATAATATTCTACCACATACACACAACACCATCTAGCTCTAACTAAGCAGAGCTTGTACTATGGGTTCTAGACAATGGATAAACATACATATATACTTTTTTTTTGTAAATACATACATATTATACATAGAAACATCCAGACCAAGACAAACATCCATGTTCATGCACACAAATGTTTGACTTGCGCGGGAATCGAACCCGAAAAACGAAAAACCCCTAGTAAACACAGCGAGTTCCTTTATATAAAATTTCTTGAGAGCAGTCAGGCAGCAGTCAGCTGGCGGGCGCCAGGCAGTAACACCCAGCCTGGTCGGAGTATCCTCCCTTTGTGTTGGATGGACATCACACCAACTTCCTCCACAGTAGAACCATTATCCTTGTTCCGCCACGGTTTCATTATTTTTGCCAACATTGCTTATATATACTTATATTTAACTATATTTTTGCGCGTGAATAAGCACCTGTTTTGCACGTAAAGCAATCACCTGATATGGTGAACATATTTAGTCGTATTTAGCGTAAATAGTACGACTAAATATGCCCCGGGCGTATCGCCAACGACAGATGTGATAACTAATTAATTATTATATTTAATTATAGCATTGTTTTGGGCTATTAGCTGTGCTATTATGGACGTGCTTGTTCTAACACCTGTGTGCAGTGAACGTAAATAAAACTGACATTTATGTGAAACATATTGTGGTTCGGAGTGGTTACATTATGGCGATATTGTGTGAAAACACACATTTATATATGTTAATAAGTGTTTATACTAATATGCGGTATGAGGTGTTTCAGGGTAATCCATTTTTATTTATTTATTTTAAAACTTTAATTTTACTTTTCCTAAAGGTATTATCTACCAGTAAATTTAGCAGGTTCCGGTGGACCCCCTGCAGCTACATTTCTACCATATTCCTTGGCATTCGTATTTAAATTAGTGAAGAATCAAACAAGATCAAGCAAGCAATTCAAAAAAATTATCAAGTCTCTACGGGTCGACCTTTTTTTTTTGGAATTCTCGGGACTGAACGTACCACGGTAGGCCGGCTGACCTTTTTTTTTAGAAATTCTCTACTGTCAAATCGGTAGGTTCGAGACCACTGGTACTGAATGTGGAATATGCAAGTTTTTACAAGTAACAGTCGCTGAGCTTCTTAAATATTATCTGCCTACAGTGATAGCTGAAGTCAAGCCAACATTTTACTTCTTCACTATCGAAAGCAAATAAATTTTCCCGCTAATTGTGGACTTCCATTTTTTGTCACGCCAACGTAGACCCCGTCGAGTCTCCCGTGGACCCCTGGGGGTCCACCTGGACCACGTTGGGAACTAATGATTTACACTATCGACGTACTAAAGAATTTTTGTGTAGGCGATGTATAAATAGACCAATGTCATGTCTAAAGAATATAGTTGTTGGAAAATATTTTATGTCTATTCAATAATTGTCTATGGTGCAATGGTAGTGCGACTGCTGTGTGCATGAGGTTTGATTCCGGGTTAGGTAAAGTGCGGTTCAGTAGAAGAACGGAATGTAATAGGATGGTATTTATTATGTAGATGTGAAACATTGAGGGATAGTCAGAGACTACCTCTTACAACTTCAAAGTGCTCTTCAGTCTCTATGTCAAAAATTTTCAGTAAGGTGTTATTAGATATTTCTATTCATGGAGTTCTTAATACCAAAAAGGAATGGAAGTACGCTCTCAGAAGATGACCATAACCTCGTTCATTATAACGTAGAAATTGAATATACATGCAACACACAATTCTCACACGCAACACACACACATCCAAAAACCCACACAGACATACACATACACAAACACACACACAACTACGGTTTATAAATTATCTCTCTTGTTATTGTCTTTGTAAGCTAATTTTTGTAGTGTTCAGTGGCGAGGACTGGAGATCTGTCGCACAGGTTACGAACCTAGCTCAGACTCCAGCTCTCAACAAGGTTCTGTTTTTGCTGTATCTATAAATATAAGAATACCATTAAACCTTTTTGAGAGATATCAACAATATTTATTATTATTATATTCTTAGGACTGAACGCGTTACAATGAGAATTGAAAGGATGGCCAGAGGTATACTACTATCAACAGAATTTTTTATTTTAAAATACAACATGGCATGCCTGTTCTCGCCATAGACTTCGTGTGGTTAAAGAGAATTTTGTTAACAGAAAAACACAATAACGCTTTAGGTACTCAACCTGGGCATCAAAACCGACTGCACTAATGGCGTAGGAGTTAAACTCTTTGCCTTATCAAACCACTGCGCGGAGTGGGATCGAATCCCAAACGGTACAAAAGAGGCCCGCAAGTAGGTGTTCCGACTCTGCTCTCCGTTGTTTGAATGTTTGTAAAGTTCTTGCAACACAGAATTCATTACAAACCTGGTATACAGGCTATGAGCCTAGTACAGACTCCAGCTCTCATTAAGGCACAGAACAATTGTTACGTCTTTTATCATTATAAAACATTGTTTAATTTACTCTACTGTATTTTGTGAAACTTTGTAATAAAAACAACTGTATGTACCTGGTGAGAGATATAAATAAATTCCAATAGCAAAAGACGTTATCTCTTTATAAAAAAATACGATATAAGGAAATTGGGCACCTCACAGAGAATGATTATTCTGGTTTTTTGGTCTGTTAATCTTTTAAACCGCGGTGGCACACGGGTGGCCGGACACAATAGATTTAGCATTATGTCTAGTATTCTAAAACTTGACAGATTAATTTTATATTCGTTAAGTCTGCCACGGCACAGTATTAGATCCCTAGAGCGTGAGAAATCTTTAAAATGCTCGTTTGGCTATTCCTGTGGGATGGCCGGCGTGAGTCAGTATTGTGATGTAAGTTTTGTGTAATATATTATTTTCGACAAGCCGATGACGTCATGACATTGAGTAATTAGTAAACTAGCAAATTCTTTAAACGTTTCTGATTTACCAAATTCATGAGTCTTCTCCTTAGCCTTTATTATTCCCAAGTCACTTGGGGTCGGCTTTTCTGGTCTAACCGGATTTGACTGGATATCAGTTTTTGCACGGAGCGGCTGCCATCTGACCTCCGCAACTCGAAGGCTAACGATACCCTAAGGCTAGACCAGTGTCAGGATATTATAGGGTACTGACTTCCCAATGACGACTGCCATAGATGTTCATGGCAGCCGGAACCGACGGCTTAACGTGCTCTCCGAGGCACGGAGCAGGCGATAATTGTCAATCATTACGCACATAATTTCGAAAAGTCATATAACTTCCGAAAGTCAGAGGTTCGCGACGTGGGTTCGAACTCGAGACCCTCTGCATTGCAGTCTGTTGATCTCCCCACTGAGCTATCGCTGCTGTTACCAAATTAATGAGTATCTAGCAATAATACTTTTAAATGCATCTGTTTGATCTATATGTGGAAGTTAAAAACTGTAGCCTATCAGATGTATATAAAGTAAGTAAGTACCAGCTTCCCTTTGCGGCCTCCCTACCGTAGCGTCTTCAATTGCCTCTGTGGCGCAGCTGTAGTAAATGCAACTGCTGTGCACAAGGTCTCGGGTTCGAATTCCAGATCGGGCTAGCAAAAAGTTATTAGATTCTGTTAAGAAATCTCAAGCGGTCCGGAGTTAGAAAGTTGGCGTTGTTTAGACACCCCTGAGCCTCGAAAGGCACGTAGTCTTGATTCTGCACCTGATCTCTCACAGGGTGTGGGATTACCGCCCCATCGGGTCATGAGAGCTAGGGAACAGAGAGTGCACTTGGGTTTGCGCACACAATTGTACAATTTAATCTCTTGCGTAGATGATCTCCGTTAAGATAAGCCGCCGTAAAGAGCAGCGATAGCTTAGTGACGAGACCAACAGACTGCAATGCAGAGGGTGTCGGGTTCGAACCCACGTCGCTCACCTCTGACTTTCGGAAGTTATATGACTTCGAAATTATGTGCGTATTGATTGACAACTATCGCCTGCTCCGTGCCTCGGAGAGCACGTTAAGCCGTCGGTCCCGGCTGCCATGAACATCTATGGCAGTCGTCATTGGGAAGTCAGTACCCTATAATATCCTGACACTGGTCTAGCCTTAGGGTAGTAGGTGGTAGACTAGTAGTTTTTCCGCGGTTTCACCCGCGTAAGTCTCGTTCCCGTGTGAATATCGGGTTTCACCCCTTTCACCCCCTTCGGGGTGGAATTTCCAGAAATCCTCTCTTAGTGCTCCCCTACACTCTCCAAGGAACATACATGCCAAATTTCAGCTTCTTGCGTTCAGTAGTTTCGGCTGTGCGTTGTCTGTCAGTCACTCAGTAACGGAAGAGTTTGATATATATAGATTTAGTGTGTATTACTGGTGATGCATTTAAACGCATACGACCTAAAAACTGCAGTCGCGTCGCACAATAAAGAAAATAGATTACTACTTTATGAGAGCGGCGAACTGGCCATGTTAAGAATAGCCCGCGCTTGGCGTTGACATTCACAGAGAACACATGGAGACGCTATTACTACTCATTTTATTTGAAACTAGCTGTTTAGAAAGGGCCCTTAGAAAAATATCAAGTTTGATACCTGCTTTGGTGACATAGCGGTAAAAAGCCCTTTAGAAAAATGTTAGTTTGATACCTGTTTTGGTGACATAGCGGTAAAAAGCCCTTTAGAAAAATGTTAGTTTGATACCTGTTTTGGTGACATAGCGGTAAAAAGCCCTTTAGAAAAATGTTAGTTTGATACCTGTTTTGGTGGCATAGTGCAAGAAAAAGCCCTTTAGAAAATATTTAGTTTGATATCTGCTTTGATGGCATAGCGGCAGAAAAAGCCCTTCAGAAAAATATTAGTTTAATACCTGTTTTGGTGGTATAGTGCTAGAAAAAGCCCTCTAGAAAAATACCTTGATTTACACCTGCCTCAGTGGTATAGTGGAATGGGAGTGCTGTGTGCATGAGGTTTGAGTTCAGGCTCGGGCTAAGTGCAGCTCAGTATCAGTATAGAGTAAACGGCTGTATTCTCAACTTCTGTTATGTTGGAAGAAACTAAAACTAAAATAACAAAAAAAAAAAACTAAAAAACTGACCCCATCCAGGGGAAAAATTATAAAATATATAAATATAAAGTCTGTACTTTATACTACTGCACTATATAATTTATTGATACACTAGCTGACCCGCGCATCTTCGTCTGCATCATATAAGAGTTTTTGCAACATTTTTATTGATGTTCCGCTCCTATTGGTCGTAGCGTGATGTTATGTAGCCCATAGCCTTCCTCGATAAATGAGCTACCCAACAAAAATATTTTTTTTTTTCTATTAGAACCAGTAGTTCTTGAGACTAGCGCGTTCAACCAAACAAACAAACTCTTCAGCTTTATAATATTAGTAAAATTACTGGAAAAAGTATTGTGCTCGAGTGATGGCTAGCCGTTTTATATTCATATAATCTCATCTTTAATTCATTTTACTAGCGTCGGTAACGCCTGACTGTGTGCAATAGGGTGCGGTAACCTCTTACTACCAGGCGGGTGATATATGCTTGTTCACTATCTGTGTTGTTTAAAAAGTAAATCCTAGATAGCATTTTGCATGGTCGACAACCCATGGACAAAGGTTAGATAGATACGATCAGTTCTGTTACTTGTTTTAAGAGCAGTGGTAGCTCAGTGGGGAGACCAACAGACCGCAAAGCAGAGGGTCTCGGGTTCGAACCCACGTCGCGCACCTCTGACTTTCGGAAGTTATATGACTTTTCGAAATTATGTGCGTATTGATTGACAATTATCGCCTGCTCCGTGCCTCGGAGAGCACGTTAAGCCGTCGGTCCCGGCTGCTATGAACATCTATAGCAGTCGTTATTGGGGAGTGTCGACACAAAAATCCCACTGGGTCGAAGTGTCGCCGGTCTACACTGACTGGCCCCCACATAAGATATATACATACATACTTCAAAAATGTCATACACAGAATAAAATAAACAGACAAAAAATATATGGTCATATTTTTATTATAATTGGTTAGTTGCCTATGTTTAATGTAGTACATTATTTAACACATAAGAGAAAATAGAAATTAAAAGATAATTTTATTTCATACGGTATTAAAATTGATTGCAAAATAAGGCAGTAATTAATATTTTAAATTTGGATATAAGAAAGATTGATATTTCGCTAGCTCCATCGGTATGCTCAATTAAATAGCGGTTAGGTACGTCACTGTTTGTATCGTGCATCTTTTTCCGTCTTTGACATTAACCTTTAATACCAGAATGAAACGCTTGAATCTTATTTATGTTGAATAGATTTCAGAAGTTCTTTTTGTTTTAGAGTTTGAATAATGTGACAATTTCACAATTTCACAACTACCCTATTAATGTGGGTGAATATCCTGTCAGAATAATCCCATAAAATTTAAACGATTTTTTGTTAGTTGTAGAATTGTATGCAGCTGGCTTGACGTCCGTGCGTAACGATGGTCTCCATTGAAAATCAGCGTTGCGATATCACGTCAGTTTTATCGCAACATCAATGCTGAATGGAGACCATTTGTTGCCACAATAACATAATATGTATATATTTTTTTTACTTACGATCTATTTATTTAATTGTCTTTTTTATTATTTTGTCTATATTTTGTAAGAAAAATATGTAAGTAGTCATGTTTCTTTGTGGCAATAAAGAATGATTTCTTTCTTTTCTTTCTTTCTTTTTTAAAGCAGTAAATATAGATTACAAGCATTTTGGATTATGAATATAAAATAATTAACATTCTTGTTAACCCACCACAAGTCCACCCAATCTAAAATACTTGCGTTAGGCAACTTTGAGAGCTAAACCGACTCTCATTTACTAATACAAATCCTTAAACATTATGCTACAGCTGCTTAAAAAATATCAACATAATTAATTAGGAACAAATTCATCTCTACGCTTTTCGTAAATCGACTAGTCAAAGTAAAACGAAGATCACAGCCAGTACCAGAGCGTGCGCTAACAAAACCAACGTGTAACGTTACTACACAGATAATATAAGCCACCTGTTTAATAATAATCAATAACAAAACGTATATAAATATCGAAACTGTTTTTAACGGGAATCAATCGAACAACTATTTATATTTAAAATAATAAAAACAATCAACAAGAATTATTTGAAAATATTTAATCTAAAAATGAATTACCTACTAATGTAATAAAAAGTACATAAGTTCTTTTTATAAATATTTTTTGTTTTATTATTTTGAGTTATACATAATAGTTGTCTATTTTGTTTGGCGCGATTTTTTATCTGTTTCCAATAAAAGTTTAGTGATAATAGTGAAGTGCTACTTATTTAGTGTAAACGAAAATTATTGACAGTGATCGGATTTTTGGTGCCGGTTTTTTTATAAGACATCCTTTTTAATAGATGTATTGTTGGTTACACATACACACAGCATATAATACTAAAATGTAGGTAGTGTGCACATAGTCAAATCAAAAGGTCGTCAGTATAAAAATTTGATATACCCTTGCTTTTTAATTTAAATTTTATTTTAGTACAGATACTTTTAAACGGTCTATATTTTAATGCAATGTTTGACTGCAATATACTGGCCAGCAATAACAGACATATTATAGAATCCATGTCAATATTTTGCTTATGGCTATTCAAAGAATAATTATGTTTGAAATGCATTTAATGTTGTTGTGTTGACTGGGCTTTAGTTGAAATCATTGCAGCCACATACCGCAGTAGTTAAATGTTGCCCGTAGTCCATTAACATTGTCTCATAGAAAAATTCTAACAAAAACTGTTGTTATTGACGACAACAATTGGTATGCCTACTACTTATTATATTGATTTTCACAAATACGTGCCAAGTGCAGTGTTGATACCTTCATGTAAGTCCAAAACCTCAGCTTGCCTTATTAAAATACTCGATTCAGAATATATAATAGGTCAAAATCAAGCACACAAAATCGTCTTTAGTGAGCTTTTGCTCATTCACGACCTGCAAATAAAATTGTAGAATAAAGAGGGTAACTTTAAAATAGATGTGGCTTCATTGACTCTTAATTAAACATAACATAATAAATGATACCAGATCTAAAAGTATAACGGCTATGTTTAGCTTAATTTCGTAATATAATTATTATTAGAACTACGAACTAGGTTAACACAGCTGTTTTCTGATACCTAGCAAACAAGTTTTTTTTTTTTTTTTTTTTTTTTTGAGGCTTTTATTACAGAGTAATATGTTAGCCCCATCGTGGCTTATTCTAAGATACTAACTTACTATTTTATAATAGGCAACAGAGGAAGTCGTTGTTGTACATATATCTCAAATAGGTCTAACGCCGCATTTGAAGTAGGGTCACTTAGGATATTACTGAAAAGTCCTACATCGTACACGTTAAGGTTATATTTGAACATCAACGAGTTCCTTTGGCGCTGATATTTGACACAATCCATAGCAAACAAGTTAACGATATCTACTAATAAAATATATTATAAATACATAGGTATATAGCCACAATTCTTCTTTAAGTGTCACAATTCTTCTCCCTAGCCTTTATTATTCCCAAGTCACTTGGGGTCGGCGTTTCTGGTCTAACCGGATTTGACTGGATATCAGTTTTTACACGGAGCGGCTACCACCTGACTTCCGCAACCCGAAGGCTAACGATACCCTAAGGCTAGACTAGTGTCAGGATATTATACGGCACTGCCTTCCCATTAACGACTGCCATAGATGTTCATGGCGGCCGGGACCGACGGCTTAACGTGCTATCCGAGGCACGGAGCAGGCGATAATAATTGTCAATCAATACGCACATAATTTCGAAAAGTCATATAACTTCCGAAAGTTTGAGGTGCGCGACGTAGGTTCGAACCCGAGACCCTCTGCATTGCAGTCTGTTGGTCTCCCCACTGAGCTATCGCTGCTTCCTTTAAGTGTCACTACATAAAACAAAGTCCCCCGGCGCGTCTGTACGCGATAAACTCAGAAACTACTGAACGGATTTTCATGCGATGTTCACCAATAGACAGAGTAATCATGAGGAAGGTTTAGGTGTATAATTTGTTAAGGTTTTGTACTACCTGTGCGAAGCCAGCTAGTTGCCAGTTGTTAATAAAAAAATTAACAAATAACTAAACGTCGGGGAAAGCGTAAAATTAAATTAAATCAAAATAGTTTTAATAATAATTTAATTAACTTAAAAATTAGTAAACTTTAATAGTAGTAGTAATGTAACAATTTTCAAAATTATGTAATAAAGTGTCAAATAAACAACGCGATAAAATCCGTATATAGTAGTTTAATTTCAATGAATAATATTCGCGTAAACAGAAGACAATATTAAATAATAATGTCCTCCAGACCGAATTTCGGTCACGGCGGCCAATCTTAACGGAGACTGGCCATCTGCGCAGGAGATATTATAGTGCACAAGCGTGTGCGCAAACTCAAGTGCACTCTCTGTTCCCTCACTCTCACGATCCGATGGGACGGATAATCCGACACGACCGGAAAGAGATCAGGCGTAGGACCAACGGCTTTACTTGCTTTCCGAGGCACGGAGGTGTCTAACACCGCCAACTTCCTAACTCCGGGCTGCTATTCAGATTTCTTAACAGAAAAACCCAATAACGTTTTGTTGGCCCAACCCGAGATTCGAACCCGAGACCTCATGCACAGCAGTCGCATTCACTACCGCTGCGCCACGGAGGCAGTTTAACAAATAGCATAATACGAGATGATTATTTCAGAGTTATACCGCTGAAATAATCATCGGTCCGAGTTGTTGTTATCTCTTTTGCATATTGATATTTCGTTCTGGTCCAGCGCGCAATGATTATTAATGTACATGTAAGTGGATGCTCCTATTTATCATACTGCTGCTTTAGAGGCTACCATCAAATTTTATTAAATGCTTGAGTATGTTCAGTAATAGATCATGGAGAAATGGTTGCAGCACCTTACAGCTCTTATGATTTGTAAACAAAAACTTGGCGATTAAAAAGAGTGACCATGAGTTTCTTGCCCGTTCTTCTCATGAGCCCTACACCCTTGCTTTGCTGAACGTGGCAGTAAATGTAAATTCGCAGAAAAAAATAGTGTAACTTTCTTATTCATAAGTGTTACCTTGTAACCTAATCTGAATAAATTTATTTTGAATTGCTTGAATTTTCAATGAATCTGATAAACACCTTTTCCTTAAATGTTTTCATATTCGATTCTTCAAAATTGTTGTGCCAAGTCTGTTCTTTGTGTCCGTTGTTTGAATGTTTGTAATTTCCCCGCGACACAGGAATTAATACTAGAGCAGGAGTGATCGCTGCGGTATTAAATGTGACTGTTGTAAATGAAGTCTCGAGTTTAATTCTTGGGTAAAGTGCAATTGTGTTTGTCTATAAAAAACATATAGATCGCGCACTGTATGATGGCCGGTCTGAACATTGCGCGGGTGGCGTCGCAGTTGTAAAGTTTAGGTCTCTTTGGTGACAGGGGGCGGAGGCGGGATGCCATGCGTACTGACTGACAGACTGTACATGCGCAACAATTCGGAGACGCTATGTTCAGTCCGGCCATCATAGATTACGCGACATGTAATAGCAGCGTGGTAACTTAAAATTTTTCTCGGTAGATGTCGCTTGTCGTTTATTATGTGGAACCTAAAACCATAGACGGCCTCTATGGCGTAGTGGTCAGTGAATCCGACTGCCACGCCTAAGGTCGCGGGTTCGATTCCCGCACTAGCCAAACATTTGTGTGCATGAACATGGATGTTTGTCTTGGTCTGGGTGTTTCTATGTATAATATGGATGTATTTACAAAAAAAAGTATATATGTATGCTTATCCATTGTCTAGTACCCATAGTGCAAGATCTGCTTAGTTAGAGCTAGATGGTGTTGTGTGTATGTGGTAGAATATTATATTATTATTATTATAGAGCCTATCGAAATGTGGGTGCAAAGCACCTCTGTCCATCGGGGACATGATCGTGAGACTATGTTACTTAATACAGACTGATGATTGTATTAGTTATGATTTAAAATAAACCATTATAATATTACACTGCACGGATGGCGTAGTGGTTAACGTGGACGCCTTGCCACTGCCACTGCACCGGTGTTGTGGGTTCGGATCCCACACAGGACAAAACTTTGTGTGCAAATGATTGTTCCGAGTCTGGGTGTTCGTGGTATCCGTTGTTTGAATGTTTGTAAATTCCACAGACACAGGAATTATTCCTAATGCGGAAGTTGTATTTTCTTACAAATAAAATACAATTTAGATATTTCATGAATGTGGTAATGCTTTGTGGATATCGCGGTTCCACATGCGGTCAATTCCTGGCACAAATAAAAAACTATTATCTACTATATACCAAGTTTGCTCTTTAAATGGCACCTACACCATAGCTAGCGAAATGAAGGGATAATACAAATATAGGTTTAGTTTGTAGACCATATTACTATATTATCTTATGTGACTGGCCCCCACATAAGATACATACAAACATACATCACTACATACACAAATCAACAGAGTCTAGGGATATTTTATATTTCATCAAATATCTAAAATCTATGAAGATATAAGCAGCGATAGCTCAGTGGGGAGACCAACAGACTGCAATGCAGAAGGTCTCCGGTTCGAACCCACCACTTCGCGCATCTCTGACTTTCGGAAGTTATATGACTTTTCGAAATTATGTGCGTATTGATTGACAATTATCGCCTGCTCCGTGCCTCGGAGAGCACGTTAAGCCGTCGGTCCCGGCTGCCATGAACATCTATGGGAGTCGCTATTGGGAAGTCAGTGCCTTAAAATATCCTGACACTGGTCTAGCCTTAGGGTATCGTTAGTCTTCGGGTTGCGGAGGTCAGGTGGCAGCCGCTCCGTGTAAAAACTGATATCCAGTCAAATCCGGTTAGACTGGCAAAGCCGATCCCAAGTGACTTGGGAATAATAAAGGCTAGGGAGAAGATCTAAAAGCTATGAAGAATTTTCTGATATAGTAAATGGCATAATGATAGGTTATTTAAGATCTTTAATAAAAAATTGAAAATTGAAAAGATGTTGTGACTTCTTTATTTAAACAAAAATTTAATTTTTTATAATCGCTGTAGAGAATTTGTGTGGAAAAAGAACATATTGTTTCTTATAAAACTATTAATTTTAATTAAAATTGAGGTCCCATGTTCTTTGTACGTGTTCGTAAAGTAGTTGTTCCGTCGTCAAATTTGGCGGGCAATCTTTTAAAGCTTTTCTTTGTAACATGTCCCAGGCATGCTCGATAGCCCCCGCCGCGTTTGTTCGCAATAAACTCAAAAAATACTGAACGGATTTTCATACGGTTTTCAGCAATAGACAGAGTGATTCATAAGAAAGGTTTAGTGATATAATTTGTTAAGACTTTGTACTACCCGTGCGAAGCCGAGGCGGGTCGCTAGTATTATAAAAGTGGAAGATCGTGAAGATTTTTAGAGGATTACGTGCTTGTTACTTAATCACGTATAAAAACTTGAATGGATTTAGATGCAAATTGTATCTCGTGCGTAAGAGTCATTGCATACAATTTGATAATTATTGTGTAAATTACGCGTCATATTTATTCGTATTTAGAACAGCAATATATGCCAAAGTTGGCGAACATTTATCGGTTAACGCGCCACTATTTATAAAAAATATATTTGATTGAAAAAAGCCACCAAAAAAACTAAAAGCATGTTTCGTTTTCCAATCAAGTTGTACATAGATACAATTACTTACTTAGTAATATTTAGTCAATTACTGGCCTGCCAAATTTATTTAGACGCGTGCCATCATTGGCACGCTTGCCATTGGTCATAGGCAGAACCCAAATTAAAACCTTGTGTAAACATGCAAAAATATAACTCAATACAATATGATAATATCAGCCCTAAATTTAAAGAATACAAAAATTGTCCCACTGCTAAACACGGGCCTCTTCCCAGTGTGAGAAGGGTTAGGCCATGGTCCACCACGCTGGGCCAGTGCGGGATGGTAGACTTCACATATCTTCGAGAACATTATGGAGAACTCTCAGACATGCAGGTTTCCTCACGATGTTTTCCTTCGCCGTTAAAGCGAGCGATAATTAACTATTTAATACGCACATATTTTCGAAAAGTCAGACTCTAAACCTCGGCGTTGCCGTCCAACGCTGTTCCTCTAGTCTATCGCTGCTGCTTTACAATAAAAACTTATATAATGACCCACCGAATTTTCTCCCGAATTTTCCCGCAAGGACAACGATTGATCACAATAACCGCTAAACATCGATCAAAGTTGAATCACCGATCAATCAACCAGGAAGTTCCTAACAATTGATGCATGTAGGCCGGTATAAATAATTCCCAGGTCGCAGCTATGTTGGCGGCCGAGTCAGATGCAAATGTCACCGGCGCCGTGCCAACCGCATATAAAATAGAATTATCGAATTTTGAGGGCACGGCGAAGAGAGACGGCTTGGCGTTGTCATGTCTATTAATCTGTTACTACATTTTTATGATATATAGATTCATTATTGGGGTAGGCAGAGGTGAACCTACTAAGTGTTTTTCTCTATAATAAATTGAAATCCTTCATAAACTACTTAAAGTAAAGTAACAATGGTTAATAATAATATCAGCCCTGTATTAAATTGTCCTAGTGCTGGTTTTTTATCTTTTCAAATAGTAATTATAAGGATATACTATAATATTGATATTTTTAAATTTATATTGACATCTAAATCCATTTATTTCTTTTGACATTGCTAATTATATTGTGTATTCTAGCGTTTATTAATTATTTTTTTTACATTGTTCTGACTGGTTTTTATATTATATTATTATTTTTTTTTTTACGTTGTTCTGACTGGTTTTTATATTATATTATATTTTTTTTTTTTTACATTGTTCTGACTGGTTTTTATATTATATTTTTTTTTTTTGACCTGAAATGAATGGGATTGTTTTTTTTAATTATTGATGGCCTTATTATATTATATTCAATTGTATTTAACTTTGTCATAATATTAATTTGCTTGTTTTGGTTTTATTTTACTAAATGCGAAATTATTTTCAACACAAATGTAATTTGTTCTGAAATAAATGACTTATGACTTATGACTTGGTTAAATGCATGTCAACTGCTGTGATTGGCTGACAGAATTACCTAAAACCAATCAAAATTCTTGACCTGAGGTTAATTTTGACACGTCGTTGATTAAATTTAGAAAGCTAGTGTTAATCAAAGGTCTACATCATAGTAGTATCATCTGACACACAATGCCAACATGATATCCGAATTATAAATACACTGTTTTAATTTTGCTACTGTGCAATATTATTGTGTTGGGTTCTTGAAAAATGCCGAAATGAGGCCTGGAACAACAATACAGACGACTCTCGATAATTTGACACGTGTTTTTGTCAGATCTAATTTAACGATGTACGAAAATTATAAAAGCAAACGCCACCATTTTAATGTCCGCTGTCCTCAACACAAAAGTGCATTGATGACAAATAGTGTATTCTGCATGGCGCCACGAGTTTATAATCGCTTACAAAAAATGTTATTAAAAGTAGTAGCATCGATGTATTTAAAAATAAAGTCAAACAATTACTCGTGGAAAAAGCCTATAGTGCAAACGAATTTATAAATGACATGCAATGTAATAATAATGAGAAATAACACATGGTATTATTTATTTATTAACTAGACATATTTTAATTTTTAATTATTGTTTGACATATAATATATTCTTAATTGACTTGTACCACAATAACATTGCCTGACGTTTATTATTTTTAATAGAGTTATTATTGTATTTAATTTATTAATTTTATGTGATTATTAGTAATGTACAATTATTAAAGACAAAATACCTAAAAAATTGCATGACTTCAGGCGGATTATGGAGAGACTAATTTAATTGTATGTTATCTAAATTACCCATTTTCGCAATAAATGTGTTTGAGTTTGAGTTTGTTAATTTGAATCTCTTGAGGAATATCTCTGATCTCTCTATCTGAATAAAATCAATATTAGTTTGTCTCCCCGATGATTTGAGGTTGAAGGAATAGTATCTTGCCCGCCAACCTGCAATAATTTAAAGTCCGGGCTGCCCTACTCTATAATTTAAAGCTTTAATCACGCACATACCTACGCACATTCTTTAATAACCCACGTCGCGCACCTCTGACTTTTGGAAGTTATATGTCTTTTCGAAATTATGTGCGTATTGATTGACAATTATCACCTGCTCCGTGCCTCGGAGAGCACGTTAAGCCGTCGGTCCCGGCTGCCATGAACATCTATGGCAGTCGTTATTGGGAAAGTCAGTACCCTCTAATATCCTGACACTGGTCTAGCCTTAGGGTATCGTTAGCCTTCGGGTTGCGGAGGTCAGGTGGCAGCCGCTCCGTGTAAAATCTGATATCCAGTCAAATCCGGTTAGACCAGAAAAGCCGACTCCAAGTGACTTGGGAATAATAAAGGCTAGGAGAGAAGAATCACGGACATACCTAACGTTTACTTGTCCATTAGACAAAAATTACGGACATTTCAAAATGAAAATTTGTGAATAATTGTACAAATGTGTAAAATGATAAATCACGAATTGTGATCAAACAATTGTTTACTTGATTTTAAAACTTCTGTTATTTTAATCTCTTGGTCATTTGAAACTTACGGGACCAGAACTTAAATTATCGAGAGTTGATTCTATTTATTAACAACGCATGAATTCAATACGAAGGTTGTGGATCTGTTGGTTACATATTATTAATATACATAGATTACACAATACAGAATGATGATTAGTGCTACCAAAGAAGAAAATGTGCTGCTGGTACAGTCTAACCACGCGCACTCAAATTGAAAATTGATATAGACACTTTTTTGTGAGTTTTACGAACGGTGACAGCACATGAATGATTTAAATCGTTGGTATTAATATATTAAACTATTTAGTTTTATTAAAGTCTGGCGATCATAGCCTATGGTAGTTCTACTTATCATCAATGAGGCACGGGCAAAAAAAAATACGACACATGTCAACAGATGGCACTGTACTCAATTACATACTTCGCCATACATTCCTGAATCTCGCAAGTCAAGTTTGCACTACAAGTTATTATACATATATACAAGTTCCCTGCCTGGTCGTAGGATTATCCCCTTTTGCTAGTTCCCACCACGTTCCTCTACACTAGCTTGTTACCAAATATAATATGTATAAGAGAAATTAATTATAAAATGCTACACCATTACATATTAATGTGCTATATTTTCTATTGGCCGATAGCCTAATTAATTATCAATCAGTAACTAGTCATACGTACAAGATTGTGCAATTTAAATTATGTAATTAATGATCGTATAATAATTATGTAATTGGCATCGACTCCAATAATTAGTTATAATTATATAGATTAATGTCGATACATTAATCTTATGATTACCTCGGTGACGCAGTGGTAGTGTGACTGTTGTAGATGAAGTCTTAAGTTCGATTCTCGTATTGGGCATAGTGTTATTTACTTTTATCTGTCAAGATTTTCTCAGTAGCAGCTTAATGCCTGAACTTTGCTTGCTTGGAAACAGTAGTGTTTTTTTTTTAGATAAATTACTAATATTGTTTGAAATTAAACTGCTATATACGGATTTTATCGCGTTGTTTATTTGACACTTTATTACCAAATTTTGTAATAAAGTTTCAAATAAACAACGCGATAAAATCCGTATATAGCAGTTTAATTTCAATGAATACTATTCGCGTAAATAGAAGACAATATTATACTAATATTGTAATGTGAATGTAAGTTTGAATGTTTGTTACACTTTCACGCCTTAACTACTCGATCGATCATCATGAAATTTCGCATACACGATGGCAGGAGTACAGAAAAGGTCATAGGTTACTGTACAGTTTAGTAAACTGTACACGACTATTAGTTTTTAAGTTATGTAGTTTCGAGTCTGCTGGTAAGAGAAACCTCTATTCGTAGTATAACTTCTTCTCCCTAGCCTTTATTATTCCCAAGTCACTTGGGGTCGGCTTTTCTGGTCTAACCGGATTTGACTGGATATCAGTTTTTACATGGAGCGGCTGCCACCTGACCTCCGCAACCCGAAGGCTAACGATACCCTAAGGCTAGACCAGTGTCAGGATATTAGAGGGTACTGACTTTCCCAATAACGACTGCCATAGATATTCATGGCAGCCGAGACCGACGGCTTAACGTGCTCTCCGATGCACAGAGCAGGCGATAATTGTCAATCAATACGCACATAATTTCGAAAAGTCATATAACTCCCGAAAGTCAGAGGTGCGCGACGTGGATTCGAACCCGAGACCCTCTGCATTGCAGTCTATTGGTCTCCCCACTAAGCTATACTCGTAGTATAACAAAGTTTATTATTCACCAGTTACGTAAATACAATATAATATGATATACAGTGATTCTCACATAGGTACGTTCGTTAGGCAGTTAAAGTGCACACTGAATCAAATTAATAATTGCGACGGAAAATAATCGACCGATTTGCGTAATCAACTAAAGTACATATTATACCTAAGTGTACGTAAACCGTACAGTTACCATTCATGCAGAAAAATTACTCTACCAAAACGAAGTCCCACGCAAAAGCTAGTATTGTTAATTATAATCGCAACACATCTATCACATACAGTTGATAATAAAAACCGACACCAGAAAACAAAAACAGGAACTATAATTTCATAAACATCACTAGATAAAGCCGTTCATTAAAAAGCTGTGTATCAAAGAGGCGTGTATCAAAAAGCCGTTTATCAGAAAGCTGTGAGTTAAAAGTCGTGTGAGTGTATGAAATGAGTAGTACTCGTTCGGGGACAGAGTCTGAGAGTGCGTCCAGCTCGGAGGAGGACGTAGATTCTGGCATCGCAGACGAACTCTCCTCAGAACAACGGAAGGACCTCGACTGTATGGATCTCTCAGAGTTTTTTGGATACTGGTAAGTTGTTTTTACTTATGTTTATTCTATATACCCACAGCTAGTTAATGGCATGTTTAAAAGGCTTGGAGATCTTCAAAGCAAAAAGTTGAGGCTCCAAATAGTTAAAATAATTGGGAAGAAAGAAACCCACCCCAGCTATTGCAATAGAAAATGGTTGACAATACCGAACTCCTTTGAATAGGGACAGCCACAGCGTGGGATCCGGGCGTACTCCAACTTGCAGTATTCCGCTTCAAGCGCGAGAGCGCGAGAAGCATCTTCAGGATGCCTCCCGCTGAGACGAAACACGTATCGATGCATATTTTGTGCTCGGTGCGTGGCGAGTTCCTCTCTTCCCAATTATTCTATTACAATGGACTTTTGCCAAGTAACTATTTCGATTCAATACTCCAAATAAATTGTTAAAACTGACCGGATAAGAATCCAGCTATCTAAGTAATTTCAGTGACCTTGCACAGATTATTAAATTCATAATCTGCTTTAAACAATATACCTTACGAATTTCACTATAATTAGATTCAGTAACTTAGTAAACTCACTAACCTATGTATTTTGACCTTCATAAGTGTAACTTTGTGACTTTGAAATGGCGTGTTTAGAGGCTTGAACGACCGGAGCAGCGAATAGGTAGAAACTCTAAACAATATGGTAGTTGACTTACAATTTTTAATTATTTAAATCAAATAGTCACATTATCAAAACTCTATGAAATTGACTCAATAATAAATAAGATACAAGCGTGTCAAAACTGGTAGTAGGGGTAATTGTCAAATGACTGAAAAAGGATGCACGATATAAACTGTGACGTAACCGCTATTTAACCCAAGCTGTGCGAGGGAGAAAGCGAGACTACGAACCCACTTTTTATGTCCAATTTTAAAATATTATTTATTTCCTTGTTTAATAATCAATTTACATACAGAAAAAGATTTCTTTTGATTACTATTTGCTATATAGAACATTTTTCAATAAATTTTAGATCATACAGGCAATACATACTGAGTAGTCAACTGGATCATGAGTAAATTGTAATTTAAAGGAGTTTATTATTATTTATTTCTATTATTTTAAAATTTTATTAATAGCACTGTATAATTATGTAGTATAGTCTCAATTAGTGAAATTATTATTTTATTGTCATGCATACTTGTTATTGGATAATTAACCAATTAATATTCTGAGTGGCTACAGTAATTTATAATAAAATACCCGATGCGATGATAAAGGATGAGAGAATACATTTTTTAAAAAGAAACTGTCAGATCTTTTAATTACAAAATGTTATTATACACTTACAGACTTTCTAGAGGACGATCAAATATAATAATGACATTGATATTAATTTTATTTTCTTCTTTGTTCTCTCCTGACACTTTTATATTATGACATGAACTATTTGTACCATTTACTTAATTTGCAATCTAATAAAATCTATTAATGTATAAAATTTGCATGCTTACTGAAGGCAGAATGTAGCAGATCACTAATGTATGTAACATGTAATGTATGTACCTATATTCAATGCAAATAAATGGATTATTATTATTATTATGTGTAAAATGTAATTATTATGTATATATATAATATGTCATAGTATTTGTTGGTGTGCTTAAAAATAAATAGGCAACCACCATGTTGTGGAATCAGACCGAAAAAGAATCCAGATCTTCAGAATTTCAGGGATCGTACACACATTAGAAGATCATAAATTGCTTTACACAACATTCTAAACGAACTTCATCATAATTAAACTACTATATACGGATTTTATCGCGTTGTTTATTTTACACTTTATTACATAATTTAGAAACTGTTACACTACTACTAGATACTATTAAAGTTTACAAATTTTTAAGCTAATTAAATTATTAAAACTATTAAAACTATTTGTATTTAAGTTTACACTTTCCGCGACGGTTCGGTTGCTTTTCAGCAGCCATGGTCACGGGCTTTAAAATTAGCTTGAAAATTAGTAAAGTTTAATAGTATCTAGTAGTAGTGTAACAGTTTCTAAATTATGTAATATAGTGTAAAATAAACAACGCGATAAAATCAGTATATAGTAGGTTAATTTCAATGAATAACATTCGCGTAAACAGAAGACAATATTATGAACTTCATCATAATTTATCAAAAAGAAAATAATGATATAGCATTTCAAAATGAATCTGCTGTATTACAATTTCATTCGTTATCCCGTCAGCCAAATGCCATTTAAAGGCATAAGTACATAAACTTGAGTTGTACATGGTATTTAATTCTGTTTACATTTTAAAGCCATTTTAAATTAATGCATTTGGCAACAGTTAAATGTAAATTCACATTATTAAGTGTAACTTTGACGTTCATAAGTGTTACTTTGTGACCTGCATGAATAAACATATTGATTTTGATTTATGAGACGTTGAAAATTATTAAAGAATTTTTAAAATCGGTTGAGCAGTTATTGATTTAAATCATTACAAACGAACAAAAATTAAACCATTTCAATTTTTCAATATTAGTATAAATAACAATATATGATTTTATTATTATTTTATTTACCAATTATTATTGCACATTTTAAAATAAGCGCCTAGCCGTTCTCTGCGTCCGTCGTTTCTTTCAAAACTATTGCTATTTATATACGTCAGGCGTTTTCATACGATCGTCGCAGCATTCCTTTTAATTTAAAAAGACTGGCTATTACGCATATCTTTAAAGGTTTAACGTATATTTATGTAAATGAAGCTCTATATTGACCTACTAAAGAAATCACTAATATTGTAAAAGGTATTTTTAAAACCATGATGTTTTGAAATCATTAGGTAAGCGCTCTGCCTCGCTAGAAGCCGATTGAAAATTATTATAATACATACAAGTTATACTTGTTAAGAGCAGCGATAGCTCAGTGGGGAGACCAACAGACTGCAATGCAGAGGGTCTCGGGTTCGAACCCACGTCACGCACCCTTGCCTTTCGGAAGTTATATGACTTTTCAAAATTATGTGCGTATTGATTGACAATCATCGCCTGCTCCGTGCCTCGGAGAGCACGTGAAACCGTTGGTCCCGGTTGCCATGAATATCTATGGCAGTCGTTATTGGGAGAGTGTTGACACAAAAGATCCCACTGGGTCGAAGTGTCGCCGGTCTGCACTGACTGGCCCCCACATAAAATACATACATACACTTGTTTATACCCGAAGCAAAAGAAATGTATCACGCCTCCATTTCTATATATGTCAGGTCCTACGTAACTCAGGGCGTGTCTAGGATATATTTCAAGTCTCTATGCTACTGAGAATTTCCAAATAAAAACCAGAGCCTGTATTAGAAATTAGTACTTTCGTCTGGCTGGAAAGATAACTGGAAACTTGTGCCATGATATCAAAGAGAGTAAGAGAAGACAGAAATTTAAAGATACGTTGTGGAAGAAAAAGATTGAGTTAGTGTAGCGAGATTTTTTATACTTATGTTCCATATAAAACTGCACTGATGGCGTAGCGGTTTAAGTGGTTGCTTTGCCACTGCGCCGAGTGTTCTGGGTTCGAATCCCACATGGGGCAAAACTTTGTGTGATCCGCAAATGGTTGTTCCGAGTCTGGATGTTCTTTATGTCCGTTGTTTGAACGTTTGTGAAGTTCCCCGTGACACAGGATTCATAGCTAGAGCGGGCGTTGCCTCTTTTAAAAAAGACATCTGCCGCACTAGGGTTGAATAAGTTAGTAATTATAAAGAAGAAAGATTTGATTTTTTGTTTGTTTGCTTGTAAGTATTTAACTCAAAAACAATAATACTAATTTAAAAAAATATCTCCCTTGGATATCTATATTCTCATCGAGTATATTGGCGAAATTGTTTTTAAAGAAGTACCGTTACACCTAACCTTATCTTATTTTACGCGAGTGAAGCCACGGACAAAAGTTGATATAAAATTAGTTTATAATCCATTCCGCAAGACTCCTATACTGAACCTGGATATTCAAAGTCGACAATTGCGCAAACGTTCACACACATATACATATATCACGGACGCGACGAAGCAGACTCGGTATGATGAAATTTAAATGAATTCCATCACGAAGGATTATTTTCGTCCCAAAGTTTACAGATGATTGAATCATATTAAATCCAGGCGTGTGTAATGAAATCTATATATATAAAACTTTTCCGTTACTGAGTGACTGACAGACAACGCACAGCCGAAACTACTGAACGCAAGAAGCTGAAATTTGTCATGTATGTTCCTTGGAGAGTCTAGGGAGCACTAAGAGAGAATTCTTGGAAATTCCACCCCGAAGGGGGTGGAAGGGGTGAAACCCAATATTCACAAGGGAACGGGACTTACGCGGGTGAAACCGCGGGAAAACGACTAGTATTTAATAATAATATAAGTTGTTAGTGTTGCATAACCTCCTTTTTATTATATTTAAGACGACGGTGGCCTAATAGCTAGCATTGCATCCACTGGAGATGGCAATCCTAATCTATACTAATATTAAAAAGCTGAAGAGTTTGTTTGTTTGGTTGACCGCGCTATTCTCAGGAACTACTGGTTCGAAATGAAAAATTATTTTAGTGTTGGATAGCCCATTTATCGAGTAAGGCTATAAGCTATATAACATCGCGCTACGACCTATAGGAGCGGAGCATCAACGAAAAATGTTGCAAAAACGGGGCGAATTCTCTACGGGGTGAATTCTCTTATGTGAAGCAGACGAAGTTGCGCGGGTCGGCTTGTCCTGACTAATCTTTATACAGGATCTGTCGTTAATAATGAATAACCCGTTAGCTGGAGGTTAACCAGTTATCAGGCAGTAAGAAAATAATATTTTTATGTCAGGGTTGCCAACAGCGTGAAAATGGCGTACATTTTTGTGCTTCTTGTTTAAATTCACTTCTTTACCCTTTCAATTGGTTGCCATTTCAACAAAATTAGTTTTTTTTTTGGTAATTCTTTTCGCATCGTACTTGCGAATACTTGTATTATTTAATTGGACAATATTTTAGGCGCCATTAACGTAAAACAGTACCGAAATTAACATTTTAATTAATTTCTTAAAATTAATCTTTCCTTACGTCTAGTTTTAACCAATGATTGTGAAAATAAAAGTATGGCAACCCTGACATAAAAATATTATTTTCTTACTGCCTGATAACTGGTTAACCTCCAGCTAACGGGTTATCCATTATTAACGACAGACCCTGTATATAAAAAATTCGTGTCACGGTGTTTGTGGTCGCAATCCTCCGAAAAGGCTTGACCGATTTCTATGAATTTTGCCATGTAAATTTGGTAGGTATAAGATTAAGTCGTAAAGTATATTTCATACCGCAGATACTAGGTGATTAGGGTGTACCTATCGAATGAATTTATATGGCAGAACAACGTTTGCCGGGTCAGCTAGTGTTATTATAAATGCGAATGTAAGTTTGTTTGTTATTGTCACGTCTTATCTTATCGACCGATCATCATGATATTTCGCATACACGTTGTCAGGGGTACAGAAAAAGACATAGGGTACTTTTCATTCAGAAAAAGTACGGTTCCCGAAGGAGCAGAGTCATGGCCAAATTAACAATTTATAATGCCAATAGCAGTTTGGCAAATGCTGAACTGGACACCTTTTCCATCGATCGTGGGACATATAAATGTGGTGAATTGAATTTTAAATACATATATTTAATCTTGGGTTGAATGATAAATTTGTTGTATTGTTTTGATTTTTAGAGTTCGAAAAATCTCTTTTACAACAGCTTTGTCCGTCCTTCTGTCTGTTATACAACTTTCAACTCAAGAACCGTAAGAGCTAGAGACTCGCGGTCAACGCCATTCGACTCAGCATAGTCGATATACCCCCGAAATGACTATGACCTTTGACCTCTGACCTCAACTAGTCCGAAAAACAATATATGCAAAGGTCATGTGGTATCACGGGACCTTTGCTTATAACTTGAACCATTTTTTGAAACTCTTAGAGCTCTGCCTCATTAAGACGCCATGGCGACGTCGCCAGCGACGCAGGCCTGGCTACTTCTGGCATCCGAACGTCGACAAGTCGGCTGGCCATGGCGTCTCGACAGTCAGTTCGTTTACGTCGTCAGGAATGGATGTAAAAGGAATCGCACTTCTTTGTCATCTAAGTCGCAGAAAAATGGAACAAGAAAAGAAGAAAAAAAGAAACTATGGGTTCAATCTTTTGTATCAGATCGAAGCCGAAGTGGTATTTTTTTTAAACTGTATGTACATTATCGAAAATATCCTGGAAAATTTTTCAATTACACGAGAATGTCAATAGCATCTTTTGACGAATTATTGAACTTATGTAGAAATGATTTAACTAAACAGAATACGATATTTAGAAAATCGATAACTCCGGCAGAAAAACTATTTGTGTCATTCAGGTAAGCAGTAATTTAATCAAATTTATGAAAATGAAACATCTGAAGTTAATCATATATATCTAAAATAGAGGCATCTTCTGAAGCATTTGTCATATTTGACGGTGGTGTGCTAAACGGTGCACTAGATAAAGACTCAGTGTTGTAATCCATCATGGGTAGGGTTTCTCCGCGAACATTAGAATATCCAGGGCAATAATTTCGTGACGGCAACAAAAAAATGAAACAAGTGAGAATCGGCAATTCATTGCCGATTTACGGCAATTCATTGCCGATTTACGGCAATTCATTGCCGATTCTCATTTGTTCTTTTGTGTGTCACTGTCAGTATCAATAAATGTTTCTTGGTTTCTATCTTTTTATCGCCGTGCTACAGATTAATTTGAATATGAAATTGTCTGATGCGGTGCTTTATTCACTGATCTTCTTGAGATAATGGTTCCAAGTCCATAATAAACTGTTTTAAATCTTATACTTTATTTAGATTTTAGACTATCCCAGTTTACGACTGCTTTGAATAGCTGTTCCTGTGTATGTCCCATGATTAATAAGGTTAGGTCATAATAAAACAAAATATTGAGTAAATATAAGTTTTATTAACAGCAGATCCAGTCCTTAATTAGAGATTACCTGAAACAGATAAATTAAATTTAATGAAGAAGCCATTTCTATAATAATTCTAACTATTATTATAAATGCGAAAGTGAGTTTGTTTGTTACACTTTCACGCCTTAACTACTTGACCGATCATCATGAAAGCATTATTTAGCATATACGTTGTCGAGGGCACAAAATAGGACATAGGATACCTTTCATTCAAAAACAAGTGAAAATCGGCAATGAATTGCCGTAAATCTTAGAGTTCGAATGGTTGAAGTAATATGCAAAGGTCACGTGATACCAGGGGACCTCGGTCAGAGGTCAAAGATCATAGCCATTTCAGGGGTATATCGACTATGCTGTTACGGTTCTTGAGTTGAAAGTTGTATAATAAACAGACGGACGGACGGACAAAGCTGTTGTATAAGAGTTTTTTCGAAATCTAAAAAGTACTGTTACTAATCTAACCTAACCTACTTTTACGCAAGCGAAACCGCGGGTAAAAGCTAGTAATATGATATAGGTGAAGAGTAATGCGCTAATATCTGTAACTACCATTCAGATTAGGAAAAAACATGCATTTCCAAATAATTAGGAAGGTTTATAGACTTTTAGTTGCCGAAGTGATCCAGGTGGACCTCCAGGAGTCCACGGGAGACTCGACGGGGGTCTACGTTGGCGTGACAAGAAATGGAGGTCCACAATTCGTAAGCGGGGTCCACGAAAATTTATTTGCTTTCGATAATGAATAACTAAAATGTTGGCTTGACTTCACCTATCACTGTAGGTAGGTACCAGTGCAGGTTCAGTCCCAAGATATTAAAAAAAAAAGGTAATTCTTCACTAATATAAATACGAAAGCCAAGGAATATGGTAGAAATGTAGCTGCATCCACCGAAACCTGCTAAGTTTTGAAAGTGGTCTATGAGAAAAAAAGTCTGGGAACATCTGCTTTATAATATCACGCTACGAGCCACAGAAGTGAAGCTTTGCTGTTGCTGTGATGTAACTTTCTTTTTGTTTTTTAATGTTGCTCTTCGAAATGACAGCACTCCGCCTGATGGTAAGCAGTCCTGTGGGCTTACAGCAGTGGCCTACACACCGTCCTCATAGCAGCTGAGGCGATGTTGAGGTTCCTACTTTGACGGTCTGAGACGGTTCTTTTTCACGCCCCGCTTAAAGGACCCAGGATTGGAAGGTAGCGGGAAACATGTGCCTTGGCAGAGAATTCCATGCCTTGATCGTTCGGCAGTGGTATGAGGACCCAAACTTGTTGGCGCGCGCTCTAATCGACTCTACCGTGTAAGGATGGCATCTGAGCCCAGCACGCGTTGTTCTGAATAGGAAAGGGGAGGGTAGGATGAGGTGGAATACCTCTGAATACATACCTCTCTGAATACAATAACAACTAGTCTATAGGCGACCCGGGAATAAAATTCTAGAATATTCCACCCGCTCTAGCTGTATTTCCTATGCCGCAGGGGATTTTACAAGCTTTCGAACTACAAACATAAAGAGTAGCCGGACTCGGAACAACTATATGTGGATAACTTTTGTTTTGTTTCGTTTTGGGCTTGAACCCACAACACTTAGGACAATGGCAGTAGTAAGGCGATAACGCCATTAAATTGACAAGAACATTCAGTAAACTAGTTATTAAAAGCAATAAATAAAATATATACCTACTTACATTACTACATATGGGGTGCGCCAGGACCATGCATATCTGGTATACCTCCAGGCCGATGTACCCCATCGACCACATTGACCCCACCTGGATGCTTATCTACTACACTAACCCCTTCCACTACATTGACTCCATCAACAATATTGACCCCATCAACAATATTGACCCCATCAACAATATTGACCCCATCAACAATATTGACCCCATCAACAATATCGACTCCATCAACAATATTGACCCCATCAACAATATTGACCCCATCAACAATATTGACCTCATCAACAATATTGACCCCATCAACAATATTGACACCATCAACAATATTGACCTCGTCGACAACACTAACGCCGCCGCCGTCTACAACATTGACCCCATCAACTACGCTGACCCCATCAACAACGTTGACGCCCCCAAAATCCACATCAACGACTTTTACTCCGTCGACAATCTCCACGCCATCCACAATCTGAAAGATAAATAAAATATTACTTCTTTAACTTTAAGAGTTAGATCAAATATTAGGTCTTTAACTTTTAAAGTTAAGATTTTTAACTTTAAAGGTAATTTAAAATATAAGGTCTTCATCTTTAAAAGTTAGATAAATTATTAGGCCTTTAACTTTAAAATTTTGTTCAACTGTGAAGTTGCCTTTTATGTCTATATAATATAATATTCGCTGTTTTTGCAACATTTTTCATTTATTCTGCGCTCCTATTGATCGCGGCGTGATGTTATATAGCCTATAACCTTCCCCGATAAATGGGCTATCCAACACTAAAATATTTTTCAATTCGAACCAGTAGTTCCTGAGATTAGCGCGTTCAACCAAACAAACAAACTTTTCAGCTTTATAATATTAGTATAGATTTAAAGTTATATCACATAGGGCCAGTCCCACATCTAACAAGTAAAAGTTATCCGAAAGATAGATGGCATGCTGTCTCACTCTTGTTAGGTCTAATACAAAATAAGTATTAGTCGGTGACTAGTCGGCGATTATTCGGCAATGAGCGCCAATTATCCGGCTTGCATTGCATGTATTTCTCAATAAAATGTAAAAAAGAGGAATTACGTTAAGCAAAAACCTTAATAGTAAATTAATATTTATATTTAGTTTATTTATGTGTAGTAGAGCCTCGATGATTTCAGTATGAATGGGCCGGCTCGACCGGGGAAGGACTACCCTCTCACAGAATATCAACGTGAAATAGCAGTATTCCTACTGTTGTGTTTCGTTCGGTTAGTGAGAGTGCCGGTGGCCCAATCACCCTCTTTCCCCCTTTTCGCTCCTTCTCCTTCCCACTTCCTTTCCTAAAGGGTCGGCAACGCGCCAGTGATGCCTCTGGTGTTGCAGGCGTCCATAGGCTACGGTGACCACTTACCATCAGGTGGGCCGTATGCTTGTTTGCCGACCAAGAGGCATACAAAAAAATGTGGTATCAGTCACAGTAATCAGTCTTGAAAATTACTTGTAAAGTAAAAAAAGCAGCAATAGCCTTGTGGTAAACCGTTAGACTGCCACGCAGAGACTTTTTAAAGTTATATGCGTATTAAATAGTTAATTATCGCTCGCTTTAACGGTGAAGGAAAACATCGTGAGGAAACCTGCATGTCTGAGAGTTCTCCACAATGTTCCTAAAGATTTGTAAAGTCTGCCAACCTGCACTTGGCCAGCGTGGTAGACTATGGCCTAACCCTTCTCACAGTGAGAAGAGGCCCGTGCCCAGCGTGGTGGACTATGGCCTAACCCTTCTCACAGTGAGTAGAGGCCCGTGCCCAGCGTGGTGGACTATGGCCTAACCCTTCTCACAGTGAGAAGAGGCCCGTGCCCAGCGTGGTGGACTATGGCCTAACCCTTCTCACAGTGAGAAGAGGCCTGTGCCCAGCAGTGAGACAGTTAAATACAGGGCTCATATTAATAAAGGAAAAATATCTATGACATTTATCATACAAAGTTAGTATCCTAATCAATAAAAAGAATAACATAATATCTTCTTATCTTCAATAATTGGTAAAAAAAAACCATGTACGTGACATGATTAAACATGAAATGACGTGATTAAATTTTAATTGGTCCCTTTACTTTAAGAAACAATAACAGTACTTATAGTCTTTATTTTTTTACACAAATACTCCACTATGATCAGTGCAAAAGCAAAACTCAAGAAACAATGCGATGTAACAAAACATGTTCCGACAGAGTTTCGTACTCGGTACCGAAAAACATTTTTGCGAAGTCCATTTCTACAACGCCAAATCATCGAAGAGCATTTCCGAGCAAAATACATTGAGTAGAGCAGTCACCGAAGCTTATATGACGACATTGAATCTGACGAGTGTGAATGAATTCGTACAAAATGTACCTGCGAATATTTTTCCACGCCCCGGGCATAGCTCTGATTTGTGGAGTCAGACCTTAAATTTGTACAAACGGATCGGTGTGGGTGTAAACGCACGAAAACTCACCGAAGAGCAATTTAACCGATGGTTTATTTGATCAATGGTCACTGGTCAACAACACTGGTCAACAAATGGTCACTGAATAGCCACATGTACCAACTTCCATATCACCGGAGAAACGACTTGCTACCAGAAAACAATATAGTATGTTAGGTTAGAACTGCGACCATACAACGCAACGCAACATGCTCGAAACAAATTTATTTACACAAACAAAAGAAATGTATTATGGGTGATATGGGAGTTTGTACATGTGGTTATTCAGTGAAATGGCCCATCAATCAAATAACCCATCGGTTAAATAACTCTTCGATGATTTGGCGTTGTAGAAATGGGCTTCGCAAAATTGTCTTTCGGTAATGAGTACGAATCTTGTTCGCAGGCGGCGCGCAGCATCAACAAGAGCTTTGGTGATGTTATAACGGCTATGGATGTTGTTTAAAGCTCGAGGTATATACCCATTAGGTACAATAAGCAAGCAAGCGTCTGATTTTACTCCGGTCATCCTATTGCCGTCCCATCGGACCATGAATGTATGCACACACTTGTGTACCATAATATCTCCTGCGCGAATAGCCGGTCTCCGTTAATATTGGCTGCTTTGACCGAAATTCGATATTTTGACCTACGTGCTTTGCGAGTCAAGGGGGTTGTCTAACAACGCCATCTTCCTAAATCCGGGCTGGTTATAATACTCAAATCTTTTTAACCTGAGAAGTCATGCACAACAGTTGCATTAACTTCTGCTGTGCCACGGAGACAGTTAAAAAAAAAAAGCTAAAGAAATAGCTCACTGTTCAAAAAGCAGATTTCTATGTTATAGAAATAACTAACGAGTGAATAAATATAAGAAGATTTCTAGTATACCTGTACGCCGTCAACGACTTGAACTTCCATATTGTATTTCTTCAGGCACACCACACAAATGTTGTGTCGTATGACACAAATAAATCTAACATTCATACGATTATCACTCCGACTGACTCAAACCTGATTAGACTTTATCTGTAAGATAGTACGTGTGTGACCGCTAAAACTTTCAACTGCTTCCATTCTGTGGTGTCGATCGTGTTAAACTAATTTTGACAGAAATTTTCTATCTCGCAGTAACAGTGCTTTTCCTGGATGAAAGGTAAGGCTTTTCTGTACCCCTAACAACGTGTATGGGAAATTTCATGATGATCCAGATCTGGCGAATGCGCCATGAAGGCGCCGCTCACTAGACGCTTGCAAGCTGCGCGCGTACATTTCAAGTACGCGCGCCGTTCCTGCGCCGCCCGCGCTCACTGTGCAAGACTTGCGTGAGTTGCGCCAAAGATACGCACCAAACAGTTACAGTCTCTGCACGCGTGCCGCACACAGCTCGCGTGCGCGTCGCGAGCGGCGCTTTCGCCAGATCTGGTTGCACCCTTACAAACAATAATCAAACAAGCTCACAATATTAGTAACAATGAATACTGCTCTGCTTCTATGACTCGCAGCGTTATGTTATAAAGTCAATAAACTTACTCAAGAATTTGACATCAAATGCAAAAAGATTTGCTGAACGAGGAGCGGAGTGGTATTACATCAGGGGAGTGACGTCAACAGCACCCACGAATGAGGACTTGTGCAACCCGAACATTCCCATCGCGTTCACTGCAATCAGTTATTACGAACAATTTATAAAAGATCATATTTAGATCAAATTAATATACATTCATTTATAAACACGTTGTCAATTTAATAACCTGCAATCAAACATTTAAATAATACGATAGCCTATTTGACAGTAAATATGAAAAATATTAAGAAATTTGACGGTAATTAAGGACATAAATGGGTTCTAAAAAAAAGCAGCAATGGACTAGTGAAAAGCCGTTGGACTGCCACACAGAGGTCTCGAGTTCGATCCCAAAGCGCGCATCTATGACTTTTCGATGTAATGTGCGTATTAAGTAAATAGTTAATTAGCGCTCGCTTTAACGGTGAAGGATAACATCGTGAGGAAACCTGCATGTCTGACAGTTCTTCATGATGTTCTCGAAGATATGTGAAGTCTGCCAACCCGCACTACGCCAGCGTGGTGGACTATGGCCTAACCCTTGTAACAGTGAGAAGAGGCCCGTGCCCAGCAGTGGGACAGTTTAGTACAGGGCTGATATATATCAAAAAAACAAACGACCTCTAGACTTGAACTTATGATATCTAAACTAATATTATAAAGAGGAAACATTTGTGTTTTTATATGTATGTTTGTAATGTTTTCACACAAAAACTAATGGACCGATTTAAAAAATTCTTTCACCATTAGAAAGCTGCGTCGTCACTGTGTGACATAGGCTATATTACATTATCAAAAAAATAGGGATCCTTAATAAAAATACAATAATATAACCCAAGGTGTGAAAAAATTTGTCATAAAAAATCTGTCATCGCGTGCGCTGCGGAAACTATTGATGACAGAAAAAAAATGTTCTGCAGTATTATAGAACGTATCAATATCTACAAAAATGTCCGCGATACCATATGTATTTCTTGATAACAAATTAAAAGTAGATATTGGCTAATAAATTAAAGTCCACGCGGACGAAGTCGCGGGCAACAGCTAGTTAGAATATAAACTTCAAGTTCATAGTTTATGTAATTAATCATAATTATCAATTATAAGCGTTTAAACTCTGCTATCAGACAAGATTTGTTAGTATCGATAAAGGCAATATCTATTTTGTACTTCGAAGTGTGTTTACAGATAACACTTTTATTATCTATCTATTATTATATCACAATGTTCTGTTTTATTTGGCAACCATTACCGGCGAAAATTGACAATGAATCACAAATATTAACTAATATTATAAATTTGAATGTAAGTTTGTTTTTACGCATTCACGCGTTGATTACTCGACCGATGGTCGCAATTTCGCATACACATTGTCACGGGGTACAGAACATGAAACGTATTTCATCCATAAAAAATAAGGTACCCGAAGGATAGAAATTTAATAAAAATATCTATTTTAACGTGAGCAAAGCAGCGATAGCTCAGTGGGGAGACCAACAGACTGCAATGCAGAGGGTCTCGAGTTCAAACCCATGTCGCGCACCTCTGACTTTCGGAAGTTATATGACTTTTTGAAATTATGTGCGTATTGATTGACAATTATCGCCTGCTCCGTGCCTCGGAGAGCACGTTAAGCCGTCGGTCCCACCTGCCGTGAACATCTATGGCAGTTGTTATTGGGAAGTCAGTACCCTATATTATCCTGACACTGGTCTAGCCTTACGGTATCGTTAACCTTCGAGTTGCGGAGGTCAGGTGGCAGCCGCTCTGTGTAAAAACCGATATCCAGTCAAATCCGGTTAAACCAGAAAAGCCGACCCCAAGGTGACTTGGGAATAATAAAGGCTAGGGAGAAGATTAACGTGAGCAAAGCTGCGGACAAAATTGGGTCATAAATAAATCATAATAATATCAGCCATCTTTATAAACTGTCCCACAGCTGGGCACGGGCCTTTTCTCAGTGTGAGAAGGGTCAGGCCATAGTCCACCACGCTGGCCCAGTGCGGATTCGCAGACTTCACATACCTTAGAGAACTTTATAGAAAAGTCTCAGACATGCAGGTTATCTCACGATATTCTCTGTTATCGGAATACCGAAAGATTCTTTTTTTTATATTCTTTTTTTTATATTCTACCACATACATACAACACCATCTAGCCCAAACTAAGCAGAGCTTGTACTATGGGTTCTAGACAATGGACAAACATACATATATACTTTATTTTTGTAAATACATACATATTATACATAGAAACACCCAGACCAAGACAAATATCCATGTTCATGCACACAAATGTTTGACTTGTGCGGGAATCGAACCCGCGATCTCAGGCGTGGCAGTCGGTTACACTAACAACTACGCCATGGAGGCCGACTTGTGATTTCCTCTCGATGTTTTCCTTCACCGTGCCTGCATCTCTGAGAGTTCTCCACAATCGCACTGGTCCAGCATGGTGGAGTGTAGCCAAACACTTCTTACATTGAGAAGAGGCTCGTGCCCAGCAGTGGGTCAGTCTAATACAAGGCTGATATTATTATTATATGACAGGAGTAGAATACTGTGATTCTAACCAAATCTCTGCGTTTGTGGTTTGGCAACGTACTGTGCACGGACATGGTTTTATTTCACAGAATAATAACAGTTAAAACAGTAATAAAAATCATATATTTCTTTTTATTGAATCCATAGACACAATTTTATTAGTTTTCTCAAAGTGAAACACAAAATTCTTTATGGCTAGTTGTTTAAACGGGTCATAAAATGATGATTATTTTACGATCTACCGCTGGTGTTGCGGTAGTGAACGTGATTGTTGTGTCTGAGGTGTCCGGTTTGGAGCCTGGGTCGTGCAGTGTCGCTTAAAATTTATGACAATCTATCTATTATATATATAAAAATCAAATGCTGTTCGTTTGTCTCGCTAAAACTCGAGAACGTCTGGGCCGATTTAGCTGATTTTGGTTTTGAAATGTTTGTCGTAGTCCAGGGAAGGTTAAAACGGTGAGAAAATATAGAAAAATTCGTTAGGATAGGTGATACAAAGTACACCGGGTCATCTAGTTTTTAATATAATAGCACGGAGTCTGCACCTGTGCGAAGTGCTCGCTAACTTTTAGGAGGGATCTAATCCTCGCTGGCAAAATGTGAGTGTAATTTATAAAAGCTGAATGCGAATGTGAGTTTATTTGTTTGATACACTTTCACGTCATAACTGCACGACCGATCATCATGAAATTTCACATACATAATAATAATAATAATAATAATCCTGGTCTCCGTTGTCACGATGCCCGTGATGGTGAAACCGGCGCCGCACCTCTCGACACCCCTAGCCATTCGCACCGGTGTTGCCCTCTGCTGCTGGCTTGTATGCTTATCGTGGCTATTCAGGGGGCCCATCTAGTGAGTTGGCGAGTCACCGTCTGCCCATTCGATTGATGCTATTAGAGTATTCAGGGCAGACGCCGTTTTATCATCCATAGTTACAAATATACTGGTCCAACAGACACCCATACCCATAGCCTATATATTAGCATCCATATGTAGCATTAGTCCTACGCCTGCTGCGGCTAGTGCCGCTGTAGGTTTTCCATCCCACCTTTGATTAAAACTCTCGAAGGGCCTTTTCACGTTGGACCCATTGAAGCCTCCCAAAGGACCGGGTATTTTCCTAACGTATTAGAGAAATACCCTTGAAAGAGAAACAATTAATAATAATAAATTTATTTCTCAGAATAAGTACACAGTTTACAAAAGACAGCAAAATTAACACGATATAAGGTGAAGACAATAATTATAATAATAATAATAATAATTGATTTATTTCTCACCACAATATAGTAACATTACATTTAAAAAGTACATGTGAGCCTTAATATTATATTGTGGGAGACTGGTGCCTAAGCTAGGCTCGAGGCCTGTGTTTCAGGACACCAGGTCTCCACCCCTTAGTTAGTTACATTTCAAGTAATATACAAGTTGGTCATTACTGCTATATCATACTTTTTTATAGAATAAAGTAATTAGTTTGTATTACATGTTGTTTCTGTTAGCATTTACAAGTTACACTAGACAAATTTGCATAGATAAAAAGAAAAAAAAAAAGAATACATCGAATAATATTGAACAATAGATGTTAGTTGGTTTATGAGTGTGTATGCGTGTGTGATGTGTGTGAATGTGTGTGTGTGTGTGTACATGTGTATGTGTGCGTGTTTGCGTGGGTGTGTGTGTGTGTGTGTTCAATTGTTCGAACACTGGTACCCAGAGTAAGATTTAAATTGTGTCATGGTGTCGCATGATGTCAGGGGTACAGAAAAGGACATTTTATCCTGATGAGAGTAGTAGAGCCTCGCTGATTTCAGCATGAATGGGCCCGCTCGACCGGGGAAGGACTACCCTTTCACAGAATATCGACGTGAAATAGGAATATTTCTACTGTTGTGTTTCGTTTGGTGAATGAGAGTTCCGGAGGCCCAATCACCCCTTTCCCCCATTCCCGCTCCTTCTCCTTCCCACTTCCTTTCCTAAAGGGTTGGTAACGCGTAAGTGATGCCTCTGGTGTTGCAGGCGTCCATAGGCTACGGTGACCATTTACCATCAGATGGGCCGTATGCTTGTTTGCCATCTTAGATGAAAAAAAAGGTCCTGTTACTAATCTAAACTAAGCTATATTTACGCAAGTGAAGTCGAGGTCAAAATCTAGTGAAAATAAATTGAAGTTTATATGTACGGCGAAGAAGTACTGAAAACTGAAATTTATAAAAAGGGTAATGAATTACTGTATTATTTCGACTATTGGGCGACTAGCATATCTTTAAATTTACAACATGTAATTCTGTCATTTTTACATTTAATTTAATATTCTACTACAACACCATCTAGCCTAAAATAAAATTTATGATTTCTATTTTTATTTCTTATATAAAAAGACAACTCCCGCAGTAGGAACAATTGTTATGTCGCGGGTGACTTTACAAACATTCAAACAACGGACACAAAGAACACCCAGACCCGGGACAACTATTTGGATCACAACATTTTTTGTCCCGTGTGGAAATCGAACCCACAACACTCGGCGCGGCGGCAGTGGCGACGCCAACATTTAAACCACTATCACCAGCAGTTTAACTTTGTCGACAAACAGTTCGTGAATCGAACTTGTAGCTATATGCTTGGTGATTAATTTAGACCACTGCGCCAACTTTGGTGAATTTATAAATATATGTGTTGTCTTCCTATCAAATTTAAGAAGAACTGTTAAGACTGCGCCGAGCGTAAGAGGCGGTTGGACTGAATGACAGAGCTCGACATTCAAATCGGCGCGCGGCCGCCATATTTAAATTGTATGGAGGATTTGAAGTGCTTTTTTGTTAAATATGTATCTTTAGTGTCAACCAATAACTTAAATATTTGGGACGGACAAATTGTAATATAACTATTTATGTTTCGTTTAAGCTGTAAAAAAGGGTAGATTTCTACTGTTATAATCTAAAAATCACGTGACGCGAGCTTACGTTTTTGTATTTTTCGTGCAAATTAACGTAATTTTGTAGGCGAAAATATTAATTATTTAATTTTTTTACACGGAGTAATTGTAAAAACATTCATTGTTATGGTAAATGTATATTTTATATTTGTATTAAACGAAAAGTGTAGATTTTATCAACTTAACTGTGACCGCCTGTTTTGGCACATTTCGCTCGGCGCAGTCTTAAATAGATCACATCGTTTCCGTGCGTCGCCATATTGCGTTATTCCTATAATTAAAGATTCTTGTTAGCATTTAATGTGTAGATCAATGGAAGATGTATTGTTACGATACGTCAATTTCGTTAGTAATTTTGCAATATTTTGTATAACAATATAGGCTTAAGCATTAACTTACGTAGGTATATACCGTCAAATTTTTTTACCTGTCTTAGCAAGTATGGCATACTGGCGCCAAAGACAATATATGTATATGTATTGGATTTTTTTTTACTAGCAGTCCACCCCGGCTTCGCTCAGGTAGTACAAAACCTTAACAAATTATACACCAAAACGTTCCTCGTGAATCACTCTGCTTATTGGTGAAAACCGCATGAAAATCTGTTAAGTAATATTTGAGTTTATCGCGAACAGACACAGTGGGGGACTTAGTTTTATAATATGTAGTGATTTATTAACTATTTATGTATCTATTTATCAATAAATTTATAATGAAGAATACTATTTAATAAACTTTTGTTTGCAACTTCGCTCGCTCGGGAACAGTTCTTTTTTCTTGATGACAGGTACCATATGTCCTTTTTTAGAGTTCGAAAAGACTTACACAACAACTTTGTCCGTGTCTGTTATTCAATTTATAACTCAAGAACCGTAAGAGATAGAGACTCGCCGTCAACGCCATTCGACTCAGCATAGTCGATATACTCCCGAAATGACTATGAGCTTTGACCTCAAGGTCACGTGGTATGACGTGCCCTTTGCATATATTGTTTTTCGAACTCTTAGATTGACGGCAATTCATTGCCGTTTCTCACTTGTTGTACCCCTGACAACGTGTATACGATTTTTTTCATTTATAATATTCGCATTTATAATATTAGTTATGATAACTGCACTTGTTGTCATCATATTATTAGATGTTTGCTTTTTAAAAACCGAGTGTTAATCTTTCCGTTCCTATTGTCTCATTCATAGCTAGCATTTTAATATATAAACATCAGCAGTTCCTATTGCGTTTTATATACATATATTCCAGTTGTGTTCAACTCTGAAACCAATAAAAACTCCTACGCAGATATATATTATATTTATACCACGGAAATTCTCGTAAATACGTTAGCGTGAATAGATACAGATAATATTGTGATTATGACAAAATATATTTCGCACTCGATCAATAATAACTAGTTATAATAGGAATGTTCTTATGCCAGAAACTTGCGATACGGCAAACATATTATAATTTATAATAACAACAACTACATGCATGTAATAAAATTGTAACTGGACGATATCTATACATCCTTACTAATATTATCCTCACAAACTTCCACATTTAATGTGGATGTTTGTGAGGATGGATGGATGTTTGTTACTCTATCACGCAAAAACCACTGAACGGATTGCGATGAAACTTGATATGTAGATAGCTAGAGACCTGGATTAACACATTTGATTTTTATCATCGGCGCAGTTAGTTAATTATAAAACCGAATGTGAGATTGTTTGATTTTTTTATACTATTAAGGTGGCAAACAAGCAGCAGCAAACAAAAAGCAGCGATAGCTCAGTGGGGAGACCAACAGACTGCAATGCAGAGGGTCTCGGGTTCGAACCCACGTCGCGCACCACAGACTTTCGGAAGTTATATGACTTTTCGAAATTATGTGCGTATTGATTGACAATTATCGCCTGCTCCGTGCCTCGGAGAGCACGTTAAGCCGTCGGTCCCGGCTGCCATGAACATCTATGGCAGTCGTTATTGGGAGAGTGTCGATCGTTTATAATAATGCTCCCTTGTTGACCGTTTCTCCAGGCAATCAGCTGTGTTTTCAAGTTTACCCTTCACAAAAAGGGGTAAAGGAATTGGGATTACTCACCCATCCCGTTCAACCACCCCGGAGCCGCTGAGTCATCAGTTATCTTAGTCACCGTTAGGGCTGCCGGCTAACCTTTTGACTTTTAAATAATTTGTTTTGATTTTTGCCTCGATGGTGTAGTGGTTAGTGTAACCGACTGCCACACCTGATGTCGCGGGTTTGATTCCCGCACAAGTCAAACATTTGTGTGCATGAACATGGATGTTTGTCTTGGTCTGGGTGTTTCTATGTATAATATGTAAGTACTTACAAAAAAAAAGTTTATATGTATGTTTATCAATTGTTTAGTACCCATAGTACAAGCTCTGCTTAGTTTGGGCTAGATGGTGTTGTGTGTATGTTGTAGAATATTATTATTATTATTATATTATAATTCTGACTTTGACCTGCATTAACGCAGTGTTAGTAATAGCGGCGGGATCCCGCCGTTTTTCCAAAATTATTTTGACAACATTTCATTATCCAAACAAATATTAACAACCTTTTTATTACACCAATGCAATATTTGGAATGATTATAGTACCTACGCACATTTTCATTTGCTAAAATTTTTACTCTTCATAATATTACCATGGATAACGTCATTAAGGCATTTATTTAGTCTTTAATCAAATGATTTATTATAGCAATCAGTCTTTAGACAATAAACATTTAGTCTGAATTATTTGTTATGACAAAAAATATATAGAGGATATGGTTACGAGCCCGTTCGCCCCTAAAGGTTCGCCCCCTAGTAGATATTTGTTCGCCCCTCCAAAAAATGATGGTACACTCCTTATTATAAGATTTAAAAAAGTAAGGGTTAGGTTATGTTAGATTCCTTCTCAAACCCACCCAAGATTAGGAGCCCTACGAAGCTCCGTCGACTTAGTTTGATCTCTTTAAAATATTTTAGTAAGCATATTTTGCTGTGCAATTTGTATTTTTGATGGAACAAAGGCAAAATTGAGGAACAATTAATGTCCTTTTTTACTATTAAACAGTAAAGCTATAACTAAGGGGCGAAACTCAAGGAGCGTACGGGCTCAACCCGAGGATATAGTTGCCTATATTTTTTAAATCGAAACAGCTACGCTAAGTTAGGTTAGAACTGTGACCACACAACGAAAACTATTCTTCCCAAAATTGTTTGGGAAGAGATAAAGTGTTATTTTTTTTTAATGAAACAATGGTATCCTAATTTCGGCTGCAGTGCGGTCAGTTTTATTTCCCGGTTGAGCAAAGTATTATTGGTGATTTCTATCAAGAAATGTTCAATAGCAGCACTGAGTCAGGAACTATGTTAATGAAATACAAGAACAAGTCAATACAGTAGACCTCCGGTAATCCGACAAACGTTTTGCAGGGCTGTGTCGGACTTTCGAATTTGTCGGATTATAAAATACTGCCATAGACCCTCTATAAGCCAGAATTATTAGCCATAGACCCTTTATAAGGGTACCTTGTATGCGACAAATTCCAAATCAAACTGATAAGATTCTATTTAAACTACAACTCGTCAAGCGCAAAAGTGGTGGCACTTACAAACGCAATTACAACCTGTTCAATCATGCATTATATTAGTGGAGATTTGCCGAAATAAATTTTATATACTATTGACTTGAGTGACGGATGACCACTCCTAAGGTTAAAATCGCATAGCAGGCCAACATTTGGTCGGGCAGAGGGCGGAGTCACTTAAAGTCAACATGTGCAAGCGAACATTTTTCTGAAATGGTCGACCGTCGCTCAAGTCGATAGTATATTGATAGGCATGTTGGATTACGCATGTTGGATTACAGAGGGCGCCTGGTTAGACAGGGGCCGTATTACCGGGGGTCCATTGTATTGTTATGTATCTGCCTATTATTGTATTGCCAGAGGGGTATGTAAGTCAGTCAGACAGTTATTTAAGTCTCTTGTAAAATATCCTTCTGTCGAAGCACTCGCTCAAAGCATCTCAAGCACTGCTTCAATCCATTTTATTGATATGAATATTTTCTAATACAAAATTGAATAACACACTGCCTGACTTCAGAATCAAACCCAGTCCTTCGATCGGCTGTGTGACCCAAGCGTTGTCGTCCATGCATTAACGGTGCTATCAATTTAGTAAAGTATATATAATTTAAGTATATTATAGAGACTGTCGCCGTAGTCCCGTTGCATACCACTATAATCTATGAACTGGTTTCGTGCTTGAGCGTTTATGTTTACAGTAGACATGGTTTTAGGGTCGATTCCCGAGTCAGGCGTTGTGTTATTCGATTTTTCTGCTAGGGAATTGGACTTGCCCTGGAATGCGCAGTAGCAAGCGTTGCCGTCCGGGTGCTTTCCAGATTCGAATCTCACACGGAACAATTTGTGTGATCTACAAACAGTAATGGGTCTGGATGCACTTTGTATTCGTTATTTGTATGTTTGTAAAATCCTTTGCGACTGACTTTGTCAAAGTTAATAATCAATAATTTATTTAGGTCACAAAGGTACACTTATGAAGGTCAAAGGATATCGGTACTGGGTAACCAATGTGTGTGGAAGTTAGGACAGTTGGAGCAAAGACTCCGAGCTAAGTCTCTGCCAATCCCTTTGCTTATATGCACGCGTGAATATGTTTATATATACTGTCGCGATAAACTTTTTATAAAGTATACATATGTTCGTATACACTCTATACATTATAATAAGTAGGTAAGTACTCTTAAAACAGTATTTATTCTAAATCAATATAAAAATAAATACTCATTTGCATGCACATTTACTTGACAACTTTCTAAAGAATTTCAGTTAAATAGCACAAACAAACAATAATAAGTAGAACACTCATTTCTATCTCTTTAAAATGAGCGTTCACTTATTATCTAGGCCACTTTCACTGTACTCCCGTTACAGAACGGCAATTATAACAACCCCCAGTGACTCAGACATGCCCCATTCTCAAGTGCAAAATTCAACCATCACAACGGGCACAAATACGTATTCTATTTCCGAACGGGTAACGTGAAACTGCACGGACCAGTCTCAAGAAAGCCAACTGTCGAGCGGACGCGACAAACCGTCACTATAAATACACTTTTCACAATTTAATATTTAATCTGTGCATTGTTTATGACGCTAATAATTTTTATTGACTGTGCATCTGTCAAATTTGATTGATCCTGTCATTATTCCCGCCCGAATTGAGGTTATAATTGTTGTAAATAAACAATAATTATTTGATTAAACAAATACTTGCGTGCTGTGCTGTTTAAGTGTTGTTTTCTAATAACTGGAAACGCAGTGAGAAATCGGACGGCTAAGTGATACGTGGTTAATAAGTGTTTATTTTCGTAAAGTGCAGAAGTTTTACTTTTTTTAAATTTCAAAGGTTGGTTTTTTGTTGTCTTTGGATTTTTTATTTTATTTTTTATCAATGCTATATTTAAGCGAAATATTTTTCTTTCTAACTATGCAAATAATGTTGTTAAGAATCACAAAGGATATTCAGCGCCTTCGTGGGCTATATATGAACTAAATTTATACAGAATGCGTGAAAGGTGTATCATATTTTAAGGATGATTGAGTGGTCTTAATTAAATTTATATTTAAATGGCTGTAGAAAGGCCTTGAATAATATAAAATGCTATGATATTTAATATGGTAAAACGGCTATAATTTGACAATACGAACATAACGAATTGTCATTAACTTATTTTCTACAGAAAAGTTTTGTGACGTTACGAAATATACGACCTCTATTAAAATGAGGAAGAGGCAAATAACTGTAATTTACATTATTTCTAACATTGTATTACGTACCCACAAATCGCATAATATAAAATTTAAATCTTAGACGTTTTTAAGTAGTGTCTATTTAAAAAATATTTTTCTTTTATCATAATATACATATAACAATATTCTTAGATATGAGCACACCTTTCAGTTACACGCTGAATATACACTATCTAAAGCTAACCCATACAATCTGCTAACGATTGTAACCAGTTGAATTACCGACTAATCAAGCGGTAACTCGGTACGTAGCCCGCTCATCTTGCTCATTAATCTGTCATGTCTTAGAATACCAGATATAATTAAAATCTATTATGTCGGGCCATCGGCGTGCTGCTGCGACTCAAAAGGTTAATTTCTAGAATGCGGTTATTAGCGAATTGTATAGATTTATCTAGAATGTATGCGGAGTTCAATCTTTCTTCTAGTACGAGAAATTACATCGCATGCATTTTCTCGATCGAAATAAACGGTATTGGTATTTATTATACTTTTAGACTAAATATACATTTCTCACTCAATATCTTGAAACTACTTTATTGGTGCAGTGGTAAACAAACGTGCATTTGAATATCGCGCTCGCTCTGTCATTCAGTCCAACCGGCCGCCATAGTGAAATTGTATGGAGGATTTGAAGTGCTGTTTTGATAAATATGTATCTTTATTGTCAACCAATAACTTAAATATGTGGGACGGACAAATTGTAATATAACTATTTATGTTTCGTTTAAGCTGTAAAATAGGATAGATTTCTACTGCTATAATCTAAAAATCACGTAACACGAGTTTACGTTTTAGCATTTTCAAGCAAATTGACGTAATTTTGTGGGCAAAAATATCAATTATATTAAGTATTTTACACGGAGTAATTGTAAACACATTCATTGTTATGGTAAATGTATATTTTATATTTGTATTAAACAAAAAGTGTTGATTTTATCAACTTAACTGTGACCGCCTGTTTTGGCACATTTCGCTCGGCGCAGTCATAAGTTATCATCTGACACACAATACCAACATAAAATCTGAATCGTAACTACTCCTAACTAATAATCTATATTATATAATTACGTGAAGCAAAAACTTTGTACCCCTTTTTACCAAAATTGCGCGAACGGAGGAGTATGAAATTTGACATAGTTAAAGTTTATATGGAGCTTTCTGGCTTTTCTGGTCTAACCGGATTTGACTGGATATCAGTTTTTACACGGAGCGGCTGTCACCTGACCTCCGCAACCCGAAGGCTAACGATACCCTTAGGCTAGACCAGTGTCAGAATATTAGAGGGTACTGACTTTCCCAATAACAACTGCCATAGATGTTCATGGCAGCCGGGACCAACGGCTTAACGTGCTCTCCGAGGCACGGAGCAGGCGATAATTGTCAATTAATACGCACATAATTTCGAAAAGTCATATAACTTCCGAAAGTCAGAGGTGCGCGACGTGGGTTCGAACCCGAGACCCTCTGCATTGCAGTCTGTTGGTCTCCCAACTGAGCTATCGCTGTATTTTTTCTAGGATAAACAAGAAAATATATTTTTTAAGACACCTCCTACACTAGTAGTTAATCTTGGATCGTTCAGGATTTTACAAACATTCAAACAACAAACACTCGACACACAGAACACCCAGACCCGGAACAACAATTTGTGGATCACACAAAGTTTTGTCCCGTGTGGGATTCGAACCCACAACACTCGGCGCAGTGGCAGTAGCGAGGCGATCACTTAAACCACTGCGCCATCGGTGCATTCAATATTTCTCTCAATAGTGTTTTATATAATATGCTATCTTTAATTATTTTACCGTTTTGATATAAAACACATAAGCTTTATAGCAGCGCGGACGCCAAACACCGGTTCCATTAAAATTTACAGTAACACTTCTAAATATTTGTTACAATATATACCGGTTTACTTGTTAGACGAGTCTGTTGGTCTAGCGGATCGTGAAGTGCCGTGTTCGATTCACGGGTTAGACAGTAAAGTAACCTACTATTGCCTCCACTATCACTCTTTTCTCCCTTACCCTTTATTATTCCCAAGTCACTTGGGGTCGGCTTTTCTGGTCTAACCGGATTTGACTGGATATCAGTTTTAACACGGAGCGGCTGTCACCTGACTGCCGCAACCCGAAGGCTAACGATACCCTAAGGCTAGACCAGTGTCAGGATATTAGAGGGTACTGACTTTCCCAATAACGACTGCCATAGATGTTCATGGCAGCCGGGACCGACGGCTTAACGTGCTGTCCGAGGCACGGAGCAGGCGATAATTGTCAATTAATACGCACATAATTTCGAAAAGTCATATAACTTCCGAAAGTCAGAGGTGCGCGACGTGGGTTCGAACCCGAGACCCTCTGTTGGTCTCTCACTACATATTATAAAATAAAGTCCCCCGCCGCATCTGTCTGTTTTAGTGATGTTGCGAATATTCGCATCCGCATCCGCAGTCGCGGAGCTTCCGCATCAATTTGGACATCTGCATCCGCATCCGCATCCGCAATAATCAACGTGAATCTTAATGCTGATCTAGATATAGCGTAGGTTACGATAAGAAAGAAATTAGTTGTTCAGTAGTACGTGTTTAATTTATGAACTTTAGCAAAACAGGCTTGAACCTGCGTAGGCGGTGATAATAGATACTTTTTTTATTAAAAATCGACATTCGCATCCGTAGCCGCATCCGCGGATGTGAGACTTCAAATATCCGTAGCCGCATCGGCATACGCGGATGTCAAAAAATCTGCATCTGCAATATCCCTTGTCTGTTTGTTCGCAATAAACTCAAAAACTACTGAACGGATTTTCATGCGATTTTCACCAATAGACAGAGTGATTCATGAGGAAGGTTTATAATATACGAAAGCTTTATTGTACAAAAGACTACTTTCTTTCTTGGTATAATTCCCGTATCGCAGAGGTCTTTATAAATATTCAAACAACGGACACCAAGAACGCAGTTTCGATTTTATTTGCTCTTTAGTTTTTATGTGTTTGAAATATATGTACTTATGTATTTGAAATGATCTATACACATTATTTTGGTCGGCCTCGATGGCGTAGTGGTTAGTGTAACCAACTGCCACGCCTGAGGTCGCGGGTTCGATTCCCGCACAAATCAAACATTTGTGTGCATGAACATGGATGTTTGTCTTGGTCTGGGTGTTTCTATGTATAATATGTATGTATTTACAAAAAAAACGTGTATATATGTATGTTTATCCATAGTCTAGTACCCATAGTACAAGCTCTGCTTAGTTTGGGCTAGATGGTGTTGTGTGTATGTGATAGAATACTATTATATTATTATTATCATTATTTATTTGGATCACCAACAAATGGTTTTCTTTTGAACATTTCTTACATCTAAATAATAATCTAATTTACAGACATGCCTTGTGCTCATTTACTTACAGACAAGCACATCCAATAAAAATAAACTTTCGCCACAAAAATTAAATGAAAGCTCTAAATACATATAAATGTAAAACTGTAAATGGGCTAAATCTGTAAGTACGTCTATACCTACTATTTTTGTTTGTTTATTTGTAAAGATTTAACTCAGAAAACTAATCAGCCGATATTAAAAATTCGTTCACCATTATTTATCAAAGCTATATTATCAACGAGTAACATAGACAATATTTTATTTAAAAAAAGTACTGCTACTAACATTTTTTTTTTTTTGACGCATACCTCTCCGCGGGGCGACGGAGAGGTTATGTCGGGCTCACTGGGGAAAAGATACCCCGGTAATACCGACTAAACCTACCACGGTGTTCCTCGACAAAACCACTATCGACGGGGCCGCGCGAATCACTTGCACATGCGGTCGGGACCCCGCCGAGAAAAAGTCATATATCAGCGCATCACAGTAAAACTACTACACGAAATTGCATACGGTTTTCGCAGTTGTATTGCTAGAGGTCTAATTTAAAATCTGGTACATGTTTCAGCTTAAACAAGTGAGAAACGGCAATGAATTGCCGTAAATCTTAGAGTTCGATAAAATAGTTCATGTTATATTGAGGTCAGAGGTCAAAGGTAATTGTCATTTCGGGGGTATATCGACTATGTTGAGTCGAATGGCGTTGACCGCGAGTCTCTAGCTCTTACGGTTCTTGAGTTGAAAGTTGTATAACAGACGGACGGACGGACGGTCAAAGCTGTTGTAAAGAGTTTTTTCGAACTCTAAAAGTAACGGATGGCGCAGTGGTTTAAGTGGTCACCTCGCACTGCCACTGCGCCGAGTGTTGTGGGTTCGAATCGCACGAGACAAAAATTTGTGTGACCCACAAATAGTTGTTCCGAGTCTGGATGTTATTTGTGTCCGTTGTTTGAATGTTTGTAAAGTCCGCCGCGATGCGGGAGTTGTCTTTTTATACCATAAACAGATATCCAAATTCCACGCGTATGGCGTCTTGGGTAAAGACCAGTTTAATATAAATGAATTCAACCTAGGTCCTCACGATTGGCAATAAACGTAAGCGCAACACAGCCACTGAACTACTGAAGCAGTTTATTTTTCCTCATATCTCCATGAGCTCCTCCAGCTTCCATTTGGCACCGGATCGGCTTTCGTAAGAATCTGACGTCAATTGTATCCGTACATAATAATATTATTGAGAAATCTTTATTTATTATTGAGGAACGATAATTCCGTAGCATTTAGTATTAATTTGGCGGCCTCGATGGCGTAGTGGTTAGTGTAACCGACTGCCATAAAATCATATTTATATTTTACACACAATTTTAATAATAATAATATATATGCCAATATTTCAATACATACATACATACATAGATTCACGCCTGTTTCCCAGAGGGGTAGGCAGAGCCTACGGATTTCCATTTGCTACGATCCTGACACACTTCTCTGGCTTCATTCACTTTCATCACATTCCTCATACACGCCCGTCGGTTCAAGGTGCTCTTAACCTGGCCTTTGTCCAGAACGCCACCGATCTGATCAAGAAACGTTCGCCTAGGTCTTCCTCTTGCGACTGTTCCATTCACACTAGCCTTATAAACTTTCTTAGTCAGTCTTTCCTCGTCCATTCTTTCTACATGCCCAAACCAGCTTAACATACCCTTTTCTATTCTTGTCACTATATCCACTTTCATGCCGCATCTCTCTCTAATCACACTATTTCTTATTCTATCTTTCAGAGTCACACTACATATATTTCTCAGCACTCTCATTTCTACAGCATTTATTCTGCTCTCCTGCTTCTTTTGCCATACCCAACTTTCACTTCCATACATAAGTGTGGGCACTAATAGTCCTCTATGAATAGCCAAACGTGCCTTTTCGGAAACATTTCGACTGTTCATAAAAGCGCGTAGAACTCCATTCGCTTATATAATAATAATATAATAAAATATTTATTTCAAACATATTACAATTAGCATGGCTGCTGGAAAGCAACCGAAACGTCGGGGAAAGTGTAAACCTAAATATAAATAGTTTTAATAGTTTTAATAATTTAATTAGTTTAAAAATTAGTAAAGTTTAATAGTATCTAGTAGTAGTGTGACAGTTTCAAAATTATGTAATAAAGTGTCAAATAAACAACGCGATAAAATCCGTATATAGTAGTTTAATTTCAACAACACAGTACATAATATATCATGATACAAGTTATACAGAATTTGTTTGAACTCTGGTACCCAATGTAAGATTTAACTTGTGTTTTGGGTACCAGGTTTCCGCAGTATTACATTTAGTTAATAGTTACAAAATATATTAGGTGATAATAATGAGTAAAATATATTATATATATTAGGTGTTCTTGTGAGCAGCTATAAAAATATGTGCAAGTAAGCAAGGTGTGCGTGTGTGTGTGTGTGTGTGTGTGTCGGTGTGTGTGTATGTTTGTGTGTGTGGGTCCAATTAGAGTACCGATAATCTTAGCATGATCTCAGTTTGAGCATAAGTTTTGGTCATGAGCCATTTTGCAACTGACTTTGAAATTCGACCATAATTGATTTAAATTTTATAATTGATTTTGCCAAGGCTGTACAGGTTAATTTACCCATCTTTTTTAAACAGATTCCTAAGCTTGCAACATTGTTTTCTTTTTTCTTTATTACATATTAATATGTTAATATATTATAATGTAAATAGTATAATAATATAATATAATAATATAATATTCTACCACAGTATATATCATTTCCTTTCCATTATATTATTATTATCATTTTATTTCCCAAAGGTTGCCTGTAAAATATTGTTGATATATTATGTAACTATACTAGTTGACCCGCGCAACTTCGTCTGCTTCACATAAGAGAGTTATCCCCGTTTATGCATAATTTTCCATTGATACTCTGCTCCTATTGGTCGTAGCGTGATGTTATATAGCCTATAGCCTTCCTCGATAAATGGGCTATCCAACACTGAAATATTTTTTCAATTCGAACCATTTGATGAGTTTTACATATCTATATATAAAAATAATAGAAAATTCACAGACAATACTGTCTGTCTGACTCACATGTAAAAGTATATAAGTATTATGACAAATCGCATACAATACATAACACAATAGTGCACCTGACTTCGACGGCTGCCAACTCTCTCGCATTTAGCTGGCGAGAATATACACCACGTGAAGTGAAAGCATTTGGAAACATTTACCAGTCGATTAAAAATATGTGAAAAAGAAAATGCATTGTGGCGTGAATATTTCACCGAGGGAGATATTTAAAGATATCATGTATATGTATATGTGAAAGTCTCAGGTGCGATTCCCTGTTACTAGCGAAAAATAGGTAAAATACACCTCAGCATGGGTATGCGTACATAGTGTTAATTATAACTATATCATTATCTATAATTATATTAATACGTGAAGCAAAAACTTTGCATCCCTTTTTACGAAAATTGCGCGGGCGAAGAAGTATGAAATTTGGCACAGTTAAAGTTTATATGGAGAAGGAGGGACGAATCCAAATATTTTTATGAAATATGCATTAGAAATACATTAAATTAATGAAAAAACACTACACGCACCCAACCATGCATTTGACACAAGCAGTCGAATGCGTTCGTAGTATTTTGGCATTGTTCGGCTGATGTCGTAGAATTCTTCGTAATTATGGTATGTAACCATGTGTATGTGGAGTAGGTGACTCAATGAAATGTGATTATAAGGGTATAATTATAGACAATAAAACCGCAATAACGATCTAACTTAAAATTTAAATTTAATTTGACGACTCGATGGCGTAGTAGTTAGTGTAACCGACTGCTACGCCTGAGGTCGCGGGTTCGATTCCCGCACAAGTCAAACATTTGTGTGCATGAACATGGATGTTTGTCTTGGTCTGGGTGTTTCTATGTATAATATGTATGTATTTACAAAACAAAAGTATATATGTATGTTTATCCATTGTCTAGTACCCATAGTACAAGCTCTGTTTAGTTTGGGCTAGATGGTGTTGTGTGTATGTGATAGATTATTATTATTATTATTATTATTATAATTTTGGTCGAATTTCGACCACATATATATATTTCTGAATGGTAGGGCCACGCTGGTTACAGCATGAATGGGCCGGCTCGACCGGAGAAGTACCACCCTCTCACAGAAGATCGACGTAAAATAACAGTATCTGTTATGTTTCGTTCGGTGAGTGAGAGCGCCGGAGGCACAATCACCCTTCCCTTCCCAAACCCCATCCTGCTCTATTTCCCTTTTTCCTATTCCCTTCCGGTAGGCAGTGACATAGTTGTGTTTTTTGACATAGCGTCTGTAATGCTAAGAAAACACAGCCATGTGTATGAGCCACGGTTCTCGCTTACTATCAAGTGGGCCGCTGGCTCGTCTGTCACCGATGAAAGCAATATAGAAAAACATAATAATACCTTAATTACAATTGACGACTCGATGGCGTAGTGGTTAGTGTAACCAACTGCCACGCCTGAGGTCGCGGGTTCGATTCCCGCACAAGTCAAACATTTGTGCGCATGAACATGGATGTTTGTCTTGCTCTGGGTGTTTCTATGTATAATATGTATGTATTTACTTAAAAATAAAAACGTTATATATGTATGTTTATCCATTGTCTAGAACCCATAGTACAAGCTCTGCTTAGTTTGGGCTAGATGGTGTTGTGTGTATGTGGTAGAATATTATTATATTATTAATTAAATGAAATATTAACAATAACAGTAATTATTTCCAATTTCTACGCGTGCTAAGGGGCAGGCAGAAGCGCTCTATGCTATACTTACACTAGCTGCCCGGACAGACTTCGTTCGGTCAAAAACAATTTTTCTTTTTTTTATATTTACTTCATTACTAAGGGGTATGAAAAATAGATAGTAGCCGATTCTCAGACCTACTAAATATGCATATAAAATTTCATAAAAATCGGTCAAGCCGTTTCGGAGGAGTATGGCAACTAACATTGTGACACTAGAATTTTATATATCTAAACTAATATTATAAAGAGGAAAAATTTGTGTTTTTGTATGTATGTTTGTAATGTTTTCACACAAAAACTACTGGACCGATTTCAAAAGTTCTTTAACCATTAGAAAGCTGCATCTTCACTGAGTGACATAGGTTATATAACATTTTCAGAAAAAATAGGGATCCTTAATAAAAATGCAATAATATAACCCAAGGTGTAAAAAAATTGTCATAAAGAATCTGTCATCGAGTGCGCTGCGGAAACTATTGATCATAGAACAAAAAAATGTTCTACAGTATTATAGAACGTATCAATATCTACAAAAAAGTCCGCGATACCATATGTATTTTTTGAATATATAGCTAACTACACCTATATAGGTGTAGTTAGACTTATTAATTTCTTTAGTTGTAGTTTTATATATTAAAATTAGATAACAAATTAAAAGTAGGTATTGGGTAATAAATTAAAGTCCACGCGGACGAAGTCGCGGGCAACAGCTAGTAAGATATATTTTGCTTTCCATTATTTTATATTCGCTTGATAAATGAATAACTATTTTAATTAATTATGCCATCAATTAATAATATTATTGTGTTTTAGATTGTCATTTACTTTTCTCCTAGTGTCTCCATTGTCTTTTCCTGTACTTATAACCGTAAACTACGTTTATCCTGTCTGCAGTATACAATAATTATTGTTTGGTTCCTGTCAACATACATGTATTTTCTTTCTTTCTTTATATACTAACTCATATTATAAACAGGTATGTATGTATCATATGTGGGGGCCAGTCAGTGCAGACCGGCGACACTTCGACCCAGTAGGATCTTTTGTGTCGACACTCTCCCAATAACGACTGCCATAGATGTTCATGGCAGGCGGGACCGACGGCTTAACGTGCTCTCCGAGGCACGGAGCAGGCGATAATTGTCAATCAATACGCACATAATTTCGAAAAGTCATATAACTTCCGAAAATCAGAGGTGCGCGACGTGGGTTCGAACCCGAGACCCTCTGCATTGCAGTCTGTTGGTCTCCCCACTGAGCTATCGCTGCTCAGTGGGGAGACCAACAGACTATACATAGGTATACTCAAAAACGTCAGAACCAAATAAAAAACCATATCAGCAATCATAAACGCGAGTAAAATCGCGGGCGACACCTAGTGTATAAAACGCAAAGATATTAATACAATCAAACAAACATTGCAAACATATTAATCGTTTGACTTACGCGGGTTCGATTCCCCCACAAGTCAAACATTTGTGTGCATGAACATGGATGTTTGTCTTGGTCTGGGTGTTTCTATGTATAATATGTATGCATTTACAAAAAAAAAGTATATATGTATGTTTATCCATTGTCTAGTACCCATAGTACAAGCTCTGCTTAGTTTGGGCTAGATGGTGTTGTGTGTATGTGGTAGAATATTATATTATTATTAAAAGAAAATATATTTGAGTATAGATACGTATATAAGTATATAGATGACTGCATGGCGTAGTGGTCTAATTTGTCACCTCGCCATTGTAGTGAGTGTAGTGGGTACGAATCCCACGAGACAAAAAATTGTGCGATCTACAAATTGTTGTTCCGAGTCTGCATGTTCTTCGTGTCCGTTGTTTGAATGTTTGTGAAGTCCCCGTGACATAGGAAAGACATATAGAGATAAAAAAAGAAAGTATATTTGACTATAGACTACCACGTCTTCTAGTTACATCCCAGCAACCGCTTGACCGCAAAATATACATTCCAACAATAATACGCTTGCATATATTAAATACAAGTATTCCACCACACAAAAAACTAGCCTGTCAATATGTATACAGTTTTTAAATACCAGACAAACGAGTTAAAAGTATTTTATTCTAAAATTCTAATCAATCGTGACCTGGATTCGAACCCGCGACCCGCCGGACCCGTTCTACAGTTACGTGAATTCAAAACGCTAGTTATGTGTTCATAAATGAATAACGGTGATGTGATGTGTTTGATTTGATTGGCCGAGTGGCTGAGTGGTTTAAGTGGACGCTTCGCCACAGCGCCGAGTGTGATCGGTTCGATCCGAAGTCTATGAAGTCTTAGTATAGGTACGAGATATTATTAAAAGTTTGTTGTATTTGACCGCCGGTATGCCGCTGCGACTCAATATGTTAATAATAATATCAGCCCTTTATTATAATAATATTCTACCACATACACACAACACCATCTAGTCCAAACTAAGCAGAGCTTGTACTATGGGTACTAGACAATGGATAAACATACATATATACTTTTTTTTTTGTAAATACATACATATTATACATAGAAACACCCAGACCAAGACAAACATCCATGTTCATGCACACAAATGTTTGACTTGTGCGGGAATCGAACCCGCGACCTCAAGCGTGGCAGTCGGTTACACTAACCACTACGCCATCGAGGCCGACAAAACTGTCCCACTGCTGGGCACGGGCCTCTTCTCACTGTGAGAAGGGTTAGGCCATAATCCACCACGCTGGCCTAGTGCGGGTTGGCAGACTTCACATATCTTGGAGAATTATCAGACATGCAGGTTTCCTCACGATGTTTTCCTTCACCGTTAAAGCAAGCGATAATTAACTATTTAATACGCATATAACTTCGAAAAGTTAGATATGCGCGTCTTGGGTTCGAACTCGAGACCTCTGCGTGGCAGTCCAACGATTGCCAACTAGGCTATATTATATATTAAAAAGGACTGAAATTGTGTGATCCACAAATTGTTAAGCAGAGTATGGGTGTTAGTGGAGTCTGTTGCTTGAATGTTTGTAAACTCCCCCGTGAAACAGAAATTAATAATAATAATAATAAAGCATTCATTTCCTCTCTCACACAGTAAATTACAGAAAAAACAATATATAATTTAGGCTAAGATAAACATTTCTTATATAGTGGAAATCTGCGTGAGAGACTGGTATCTGTACTAGGATACACCTGTATGACAGATTACCAGCCTCTCCTAACTCTGGACAGCCGGAGTTCAAATAGGTGATTTTGGTATGTGGTTATGTGATATTAGTGTGAGTGGTTACGAATATTAGTACCGTATGATGTATGTTATGTGTGTATGACGTGTGTGTGTGTGTGTGTGTGTGTGTGTGTATGCGTGCGTGCGAGTGCGTATGAGTGTGTGTGTGTAAGTGCATGCATGTATTTGTCTGTATGCGCTAACCCTACGACAATGAGGTTATCTTGGGATCAGATTCTACTAGGAGGCTTGCAGATCTGTTAGCAGCGTGGTAGGTGTGGATGTGAAGTAGGAAAGATTTTCATGGGAACTCTAATTAAAATTATACCTAGTGTGAGAGTTATCTTTTACAAATCAAGAAAAATGAACATGAGAATGCTTTGCTCTTTCAGTCGCATGAGTTCATACTGCTACATACGTATATCAGAGTCAATAACCATTTATTTAATATTGTCTTCTGTTTACGCGAATATTATTCATTGAATCGGGGATGGTCTCCCCCCGTGACCATGGCTGCTGAAAAGCAACCGAAACGTCAGGGAAAGTGTAAAATTAAATTAAATCTAAATAGTTTTAATAGTTTTAATAATAATTCAATTAGCTTAAAAATTAGTATAGTTTAATAGTAGTTGTAGTGTAACAGTTTTCAAAATTATGTAATAAAGTGTCAAATAAATAACGCGATAAAATCTGTATATAATAATAATAATAATAATAATATGTTTATTTCAGTTAAGTTACACATATATTAACATTTACTGTGACAGCCACACTAGGCACAGCCTGTGTCGTGGCCATCAGACTATACGGATTGTCATATACCTAGAACTTAACTATTACAAATAACTAATATGCATGAATAAATAGATGTGAGAGTGGTGTGAGTGAGTGGATGTTTGAGTTAGTTATGGTGAGTATTTATGATAGTGTGTGAGGTATGGAGTGTGTGTATGTATGTGTGTTTGTAAATGAGTGTATAAGTTTTATAAAGGATTGAAGAACGTCTAGAGCGGTACATTTAAATAATGGTTTTAAGAAGTTGTTCCGTGTCATGGTAATTTAGGCTGGCTATAAAAATTTTAACTCTAACATGGACTTCCCGCATACTGCTGTGCTTAAGATCGCAATGTGCAAAAATAGTAAATATTTTATTATATAAGTAGGGGTACAAGTACTTTTTAAACCTTTTGGCAAACGTAGTCTTGCATTTTGTGATGGGAATCTTGAAAACTCTTGCACTTAACATAACCTTATAATCAGGGGAATTCAGGACCGACTTATGCATCTGGATGACCGCATTTTTAACGTATAGCTGTCGTATGCTCAACAAGTCAGCAGCTTTGTAGAGGTCAACTGTTGGGAAAGTTAATGGTTTTTTGAGCATGACTTTAAGTATCGACCTCTGCGCTCTCTCCAATTGTATCAGATGAGACGTGGCTGAGCCTCCCCAAACGCTTAGGCAGTATGTCAAAATGGACTGGCAGAGTGAGATGTACACAGTCTTAAGAAGCTCAATACTGGCCACGTCTCTTAGTTCTTTCATCACGTAGATGAGTTTCCTATACCTCGTCGAGAGAGCAGCTATATGCTCATTAAAATTTAGCTTCTCGTCGATGATTACTCCTAGATATTTTATGGATTTGGATCTTTGAATTTTACTACTGTCACAACAGGTGTTGGCATTAGACTGCTGTTGGTTACTTTTACAAATTCTAATATTAGGACTGAATACCGGGGATATTATATATACATATATACCCGAGACCCTCTGCATTGCAGTCTGTTGGTCTTTCCACTGAGCTATCGCTGCTCTTAAGTTTGGTAAGTGTAGTTGAATAGATTTCAATTCAAAACTATATTTGGCTCTTTTGGTGCACAAGGTTGTCGACCACTGAGTTAGTATATAATCATGTTTCGAGCCATTTCAAGTGGTTTCGCTATGAATAACCGACCAGACATCCAGTGGATTCCATTTAGTATATTATAAGAGCAGCGATAGCTGAGTGGGGAGATCAACAGACTGCAATGCAGTCTCGGGTTCGAACCCACGTCGCGCACGTCTGATTTTCGGAAGTAATATGATTTTTTCGAAATTATGTGCGTATTGATTGACAATTGTCGCCTGCTCTGTGCCTCGGAGAGCACGTTAAGCCGTCAGTCCCGGCTGCCATGAACATCTATGGCAGTCGTTATTGGGAGAGTGTCGACACAAAAGATCCCACTGGATCGAAGTGTCGCCGGTCTGCACTGACTGGCCCCCACATAAGATACACACATAGTATATTATGCGTGTTGATAACGGCACTTATGAATAGTTATATAACAATTCACTAGACTCAAGTCTTAGGCAGTAGCTTGTACAGTGGGTGTTCAACAACACCATCTATTTGACTCCTGGCTGTTATCAAGAATGTCTTGATAGAAAAAGCCAATAACTTTGTGCTGGGCCAACCTCGCATTCAAACCCAAGACCTCGTGCACAGCAGTCGCATTCCCTACCGGTGCGCCACCGACGCAATCAAATCTAAATTCCTAGCAAAGATCGCGTTAATATCCGTTTCTTATTACATAAAGAATTTTTCTTCCATAATATTGTCCAAATTTGACAGAAAGCTAGCCAGTATCCCGGAATCGGTCAAAGAGACATTTTTCTATATATATGCTTCCTGTTACGACATTTCCTGGAGACGACGTAATTATGGCGTCCGTCTTGCTCTTTTATCTTAAATATGATCGTCATTAATGTCCATTTAAGGGTTAAATCGTGGAGTAGGGCATCCAATGAAATTGTAGTTATTAAGAAGTAACTTTTGCGCGCGGCTTCGTCTGCGTAAAAGTAGGTACAATTACTAACATTACCAAACCTAACTAATTACGTTAGTAACAGTACTTTTTTAAAGAAAGTTTAGCCTATGTTACTCGCTGATAATATAGCTTATTAATGGTGAAATAATTTTAAAATCGGTTGGTTATTTTTTGAGTTAAATGCTTACAAACAAACAAACAAGAAGTCAAATCTTTCCTCTTTATAATATTAGTATACTTAGTATATTTTCGAAAAATAAATAAATTTTTAAAGAGCCATTGCATTTTGTATAGAAACCACGAAATTAGATGTAGGACATAAACGTCAATATCATAGTAAAATACTTAATATTAATGCATAGGTACATACTTTATATCACGTCACATTTATGTGGCCCGTGTCGATGTCGTAGCATCGAACTCACGACCTCTGCGTAGCGGTTTTGGACTACCACTAAACTAGTGCCATTGCATAATAAATAATTACTAGCGGTCAAATTTTGACCACAATTTAGGAATTGTGGTCAAAATTTGACCGCAAAAGTCAGCGGTACGTGCTTAGGAGTCGAACTTGAAATCTCTGCGAAGCAGTCCAATCGTCACCCATTATGCTATCTTACTACTTACATTGCACGAAAAAAAATCGATACTAAGAAGTGTGACCTCACACATTACATTTACAAGATAAAGACCGATAGTGTACAATTTTCAATATAAGTGAACGTGATAATAATACATTTATAATTCAGATGTCCTGTAGTCATTGTGTGTCAGATGACAACTTAACGTACAGAAAGGTGAGCATTTAATAAAAATAACTTGCGGTCGCCTAGTGGTCAAAATTCGACCATAATTGATTTAAATTTTAAATTTGATCGTTATTAAGGTTTTATTGTCTATAACTTTACCCTTATTACACCCATTTCATTAAGATTTCGTCAAGGCTATACAGGTTAATTTATCTACCTTTATCAAACAAATTATTATTTACTTAACTATACTCTTTCATTGAGTATATTCCTAAGCTTGCTACTTTGTTTTCTTTTTGTTTATTACATATAAATAAGGTATACGTAACCATAGTTACAAAGAATTATACGACGTCAGACGAACAATGTCGAAATACTACGAACGCGATTGACTGCGTCTGTCAAATGTATGGTTCTGTGCGTGTAGTGTTTTTTCATTAATTTAATGTATTTCTAATCTTTATAAAATTATTAGGATTCGCCCCTCCTTCTCCATATAAACTTTAACTGTGCCAAATATCGTACTCCTCCGTCCGCGCAATTTTAGTAAAGGGGTTCAAAGTTTCTGCTTCAATATAGATAAGAAGATTATCATATCTAGCTGACCCGACAGTCGTTGTCATGTCAATCTATAAAAAATACATTTCATGTTAAAATTCAATATCAAAACGTCAATCAATGCTTTCTTGTTATTATTATATTATGAAAAATTAATATTTTATTACATTGACAACAATCTTTATTTTTATCTACTTATATCTTATTTTTTCTTTATTTCTTTTTATTTACAATATTTAAATTAATTATAAAACTAATTAATCTACTTAATATATATTTACAAACATATTAAAAAAGATAACGTAATTACAACAAAACACTAATAAAATTATAATACTTAATATTTACAAAAATGGTTGAAATGGCATCGTAGAATTCGTCAGCATCACTGTCAACTGGTAACGTGCCCAGATGACTGAAAAAATTACCACGTTGAATGGCAATGCTGATTCTTTGGGCCAAGAAATGACCAGCCTTCTGATCACGCGAAACGTCGATCAGGCGTTTTACGATCTCTTTGTACAAAATACGAGCGCTCGGACCCCATGAACCTAAGGTTTCCACCCCAAACGGCTCAAAAATTAAATTTCCGACTAAATTACTATATTTTTTATTTATGAAATATATTATAATTTTATTCTATTATACTTTTATTAAATCTTCAAGTAAATGTTTTACTTACGTGATATGTTTATAATTTTATTTACAATATATTTACATAATTAATTTAAAAACGAAATAATCTAATATACCTATTATTTACAAAGGTATTAAAAAAGATAACATAATTACAAAAACACAAATAATTATAATACTAAATATTTACAAAAATATTTTAGGCATCGTAGAATTCTTCAGCATCGCTGTCAACAGGTAACGTGTCCAGAAGACTGGCAGCATTGCCTCGTTGAATGGCAATGCTGAAAAATATTGATTGATGTTATATTTTCGGCATATCCGCGGTCTTTTCGCATATTTTCGATCATACAAACCTTTTTCTGGCTTTTTCCAAACACAACAAAAAAAGCAGACAAATCGGTCGAGCCGTTCTTAAATGGTTCTCCGTCATACGTGTGGCAATTGATTTTTATTTATATAGGTATATTGTTTTACGAGGCGACCATTTAAGACTGCGCCGAGCGTAAGACAGATAATGACAGAGCTCGTGCGGCGCATATTCAAATCGGCGCGCGGCCGCCACAGTCAAATTGTATGGAGGATTTGAAGTGCTTTTTTGATAAATATGTCTTGTCTATGTATCTTTATTGTCAACCAATAACTTAAATATTTGGGACGGACAAATTGTAATATAACTATTTATGTTTCGTTTAAGCTGTAAAATAGGATAGATTTCTACTGTTATAATCTAAAAATCACGTAACACGTTTTTGCATTTTTTGTCCAAATTTACGTAATTTTGTCGGCAGAAATATTAATTATTTTAAGTTTTCTACGCGGAGTAATTGTAAACACATTCATTGTTATGGTCAATGTATATTTTATATTTGTATTAAACAAAAAGTGTTGATTTTATTCACTTAACTGTGATGCCTGTTTTGGCACATTTCGCTCGACGCAGTCTTAACCCAAAACCTCGCTATCCGTGCATTTAAACTTAAAAAGTCTGGATGCAGTCAAACTGAAAAACGTTTGGTACCCGGATCCGGCAAATTGCTGTTTGGCTAAGTAACTGATAATAATAATTATTATTTTTTAACTATTTTATACGGATATTATTGCGTTGTTTATTTTAAAATCATTTTTATTACATAATTTAAATTTAAGTTAACTGAAACGTCGGGGAACGTTTATTATAATAATCGATATCTTTATATATATAATTCTACTGTACGTGTGTATGTCACTGAACTCCTCCTAAACGGCTGGACCGATTTTGATAAAAATTTTGTGTGTGTTCATGTGGATTCGAAAATGGTTTAGATTTGGGTTTTTTTTTTTTCGTGTGTACAGGACAACGTCTGTCGGGACAGCTAGTACTTATATAAAAATTTCGTGTCACGGTGTTTGTGGCCGCACTCATCCGAAACGGCTCGACCGATTTAAAGTTTTTTTAATGTATATTTGGTAGGTATGAGAATAGGTCCGAAATTATATTTCATACCGCTAGGTGATTAGGGTGTCAACCTGACCTACATTTGCGCGAGCGAACCCGCGTGCAAAACCTAATAATATAATAATAGTCCTTTTAAATTAAAAAAAACGCGATAAAATCCGTGTAGTTTACTTTCAATATATGACTTTCGCGTAAACGTAAGCTCATAGCCAGTTGCACTCACTGATCGGTAAACGATTAGCGAGGTTAAGCGACGTTGGGTACGGTCAGTCTATAGATAGGTGACCGCTTAGTAGTATTTCATCTGAGCGTCTCCGTGCTTCGGAGGGCACGTAAAAAGTCGATCCCGGTTGTTGCCAAATTGACAGCAGTCGTTAAGCCATGTCAGAGGCCTACGGACTTGAACAACTCTTGACAACAGGTTGGCCACTAAAGAAGAAGAAGAATTATAACAAACAACATTCAAGTAGAACCCCTCTGCTTATGTCTTTGGCAAAACACAGCCGTGAATCTATACAGCTAACATCAACAACTACAAATCTCACTAAATTCCATATACATAACTAAACTCACGTAAAGACCAACAAACAAATTTTACGACCTTAATATAGCTTCCAAATCTATAAATGTTCGACTTGGGATTCGAACCGCCACTTGAGTAGCCCAGATTAATCAAGTGCACCGTCGATACCGTATGTGAACCAATAACAGTATAGCCGATCGTTAAACTATACTGGATAGTTGCCAGCTGTAAAATTAAACGCATTTTGTGCGATGGTAACACTTTATATTGATGTATGGAGGTTTTATTTTTATCTATTTACTAGCGCTTGCCCGCGGCTTCGGGAACAGTACTTTTTCTGGATAAAAGGTACCCTTACGTCCTTTTATATTCCCCTGACAACGTGTATGCGAAATTTCATGATGATCGGTCGAGTAGTTTAGGCGTAAAAGCGTAACAAACTCACATAAGTTTTTATAATATTAGTTAGGATTAGGAAGCAGCGATAGCTCAGTGGGGAGACCAACAGACTGCAATGCGGAGGGTCTCAGGTTCAAACCCACGTCGTGCACCTCTGACTTTCGGGAGCTATATGACTTTTCGAAATTATGTACGTATTGATTGACAATTATCGCCTGCTCCGTGCCTCGGAGAGCACGTAAAGCCGTTGGTCCCGGCTGCCATGAACATCTATGGCAGTCGTTATTAGGAAAGTCAGTACCCTCTAATATTCTGACACTGGTCTAGCCTTAGTATATCGTTAGCCTTCGGGTTGCGTAAGTCAGGTGGCAGCCGCTCCGTGTAAAAACTGATATCCAGTCAAATCCGGTTAGACCAGAAAAGCCGACCCCAAGTGACTTGGGAATAATAAAGGCTAAGAGAGAAGAATTTAGGATGATTATAAATAATAATAATATTTGTTTATTTTCTTCCACAAAGTTATCTTAAGCATAAAATTAAAAAGGTGAAATTATTAGATTGAGCCTGTACCTGTACCATGTTTGTAATGTCCTGCCTCATTCGTTCTCGTCTATTCAATGATAATGCTTTATGATATGGTGAGAAGACCCCTGGATGCATTCATGGTATCATGAATCAGCATGAATGGCTCGGTTAGTCCGCATAATTGCTTCTCTGTCACGGATTATGCACGTTCAGTAAGTAAGAACTTCGGAGGTCCTATCCTCGGTCACTATTCTTAAGCTGCTCCTTCCCGTTACCTTCAACTTCTTCATCATAGGTTTCCAAGCGCAAGTGCATCACTTGCACTTGCTCCAGCATTGCATTAACTAGTCTGCCAGAAAGAGTAATACAAATATGGATACCTGGCTATTCCTTCTTTATAACACTCAGATCCTCTGATGACTACACAGCGCGCAGCGTATCCTTAACGAATGCTAAGACTCTTTTTAATGCAGGAATACAATTCAATGTTATTGGGCGTCGAACTTCTGTACGGTGGATACATCCAAGTGCCAAAGTTTATATGGAGAAGGAAGGGCGAAGTCTAATATTTTTATAAAATAAGCACTAGAAATACATAAAATTAATGAAAAAACACTACACGCACACAACCATGCATTTGACACACGCAGTCGAAGCGCGTAACTATGGTTACATATATCAATATATAATGCAATATCTCACAGGCAAACTTTGGTCGAATTTCGAGCACTAGGCGACCGCTAATTTATATTATTAGCTGTCCACCGCGATTTCTCCCATGTTTGTGATGAGCTGCTCCCGTGGCTCATAGCGTGATGTTATATAGCCTATTTTACTTCTGGATAAAGTAGCTTTATAACGGTGAAAGAATTTTTGAAGTGAAAACTTCGTTGAGCACTTTTTGGGTGAACAAAAATCATAAAACTCGCGTCATCGTCACCGAACGCATTCAAAATTCAAAAATAATAATCTAATAGCTCGACGATACAATTCACAAGTTACTTAGTTTTTCTTCTATCGGCAGTCCACAAAGACTGCCCCGCATGTTTTTTAAATCGGTCATACTGGACGACAATCCGACACGACCGGAGAGAGATCAGACGCAGGACCAACGGCTGTACGTGCTTTTCGAGGCAGGGTATGCTACAATGCTAACTTCCTAATGTCGAGGAGCGTTCAGAATCTCTTGACATCTCTTTACTGTCAAGAAATTCTCAATGCGGCTGTAAAATCAAAAACATTTTTTGGCTCGACCTAGGAATCGAACCTGGACAAACATTTCAGTAAGAATTAGCACTAGATTGCACTGATGCCGTAGTCGTTTAAGTGGTCGCCTCGCTACTGCCACTGCGCCGAGTGTTGTGGGTTCGAATCCCACACATGACAATACTTTGTGTGATCCACAAATGGTTGTGCCGAGTCTGGATGTTTTTGTGTCCGTTGTTTGAATGTATGTAGAGTACCCTCGGGTTTAATTTTTTTTATACAAATTACAACTAAATCCGGCACTCTATATCCGGTTAAAGATCCGTAAAGTCCGAATACCACAATAACATAAAAAGCGTCCTCGTTTATTTACAGCGTCAGTATCAAAGGAAGTCGCAAATATAACAGTTTTTTAACACAAACTCGTAAATAAAGCGTTAATTTATACAACTATTATAAACAAACTTTTAATACTAAGTGGTTTTCACAGGAAGACTTGTGACGTCAACGACAAGATGGCTGACATTGACAGAGAATAACTAAAATAAAAATATTTGTCTATTAAAGACTAGCTGTCCGCTGCTGAAATAATGTTTAAAATTGGTCTAGTAGTTTTTGAGTTAATTAATTACAAATAAAATACAAATGTTTTCGTTGTGTGTTCGTCGGCCTCGATGGCGTAGTGGTTAGTGTAACTGACTGCCACGCCTGAGGTCGCGGGTTCGATTCCCGCGCAAGTCAAACATTTGTGTGCATGGATGTTTGTCTTGGTCTGGGTGTTTCTATGTATAATATGTATGTATTTACAAAAAAAAAGTATCTATGTATGTTTATCCATTGTCTAGAACCCATAGTACAAGCTCTGCTTAGTTTGGGCTAGATGGTGTTGTGTGTATGTGGTAGAAATATTTAAAAAAAATTAAAAGATCTCACTGGGTCGAAGTGTCGCCGGTCTGCATTGACTGGCTCCCCCCACATAAGATAAGATAAGATAGTTTGGGAACAGTACTTTTTTCTGGATGACAGGTACCCTATTCTTTTCTGTAACCCGGACAACGTATATACGAAATTTAATGATGATCGGTCGAGCAGTTAAGGCGAGAAATGGTAACAAACAAACAAACTCATATTCGAATTTATAATATTTTCACACGCGTAAATGTCGGTTATGTCAATTTTCTATTCCTCGGGAACAGGATTTTTTTCTGAATGAAAGATACGCTATGTCCTGTTCTCTAACCCGGAAAACGTTTATGCGAAATTTCACGATGATCGGTCGAGTAGTTAAGGCGTGAAAGCGTAACAAACAAACTGACATACGTATTTATAATATTAGCTAGTTAGGATAAAGTCACAGGTTTGAAGCCTGCCAAATTTTATTAGGTTACTCTGTAACGTTAGTGTGATGGTGTACGTTTGTACGTATGAAGCGTTAAGTCACGGGTTCGATTGATAGTTTAGGCAAAATATTATTGCGAAATTCTGTTATGTAATTTTCAGTAATGGTGCCTGGAAATTTTAAAAACAAACTCTCTTTCTTTACTAGCTACTCGCCCCGGCTTCGCACGAGTAGTACACACGGCTACACATCGAGTTAGACACCCTATATACGCATAACTACGCTACATACAAAATAGAGAATTGTCGAAAAGGGACAGTGCATAGTGGTGTCGATGTAATGGTAAAGATAGAGCGTAACAAAAATATAACGCACTCTCTCGCACGATTCGCAGCGTTCAACTTCTAATAGATCAAAGTCCAAACAGTCTAGGTTGATGTGTCGCTGTGTGTACAAAACTTTAACAACTTAGACACTTAAAACTTTGTCATGAATCACTCTATCTTTTGGTGAAAACCGCATGAAAATACATTCAGTAGTTTTTGAGTTTATCGCGAACAGACGACGGTGGTCTTTTTTATAATATGTATGTAATGATTTGTTTGTTTGTTATACTTTCACGCCTTAACTACACGACCGATCGTCGTGAAATTTCGCATACACGTTGTCAAGGGAACAGAAAAGTACGTAGGCTACTTTTAATTTAGAAAAAAGTACTGTTACTAACAGAACCTCACCTACTTTTACGCGAGCGAAGCCGCGGGCAAAAGCTAGTACAATATATAAGTGCTTTATGCCACGGCACGACCGATTTAAAAACCGAAATGTTACCTATTTATGAATAGAAACGTAAAATTAACGATTGAACCAGAATAACCGGATGTACCGACGCCGCTTTCCGTTATAATCAGCTGTTATTAGTCACCTAGTGATGTGACACTATCGATATATTTACGGTTTTTGAGAATATTATACTATATATTATAAGCAGCGATAGCTCAGTGGGGAGACCAACAGACTGCTATGCAGAGGATCTCGGGTTCGAACCCACGTCGCGCACCTCTGACTTTCGGAAGTTATATGACTTTTCGGAATTATGTGCGTATTGATTGACAATTATCGCCTGCTCCGTGCCTCGGAGAGCACGTTAAGCCGGCGGTCCCAGCTGCCATGAACATCTATGGCAGTCGTTATTGGGAGAGTGTCGACACAAAAGATCCCACTGGGTCGAAGTGTCGCCGGTCTGCACTGACTGGCCCCCACATAAGATAGATATATTATATTTCATAAAATGACAACTCCCGCACTAAGAATAAAGTCTTTATAAACATTTAAACAACAGATAAAAAGAACATCCAGAGTTGGAACAACCATCTGTAGTTAACACACATTTTAGACCCGTGTGGGATTCGAACCCACAAATCTCGGCACAATGGCAGTCGGGAGGCGACCACTTAAACCACTACGACATCCGGGCAGCCAAATATTATAGTGCATAAGTCACATTTTTGTGTACTATAATATCTTCTGCACAGATTCAAAGTCAAAGTCAAATTCAAAAATCTCTTGGACACGTTAATTCTCTATTATATTAATAAAAATAAATAATAAAAGTAAATTGATGGAAATAATAATATAATAATAAGGAGCGTTTCTTTGGTCGCCTGAAAAAGGTTTTAAATAGTCTTTTATCAGGTGGCAACAAGGTGCGCGCTTGTAACGGTTGGGTCATGCCAGTTCTCATGTACTCCTTTGGCATACTTAAGTGGACTCAGACTGAACTGGATGCCCTGGACCGGCGAGTCCGTACACTCTTGACGGCATACCGTATGCATCACCCACGTTCGTCTGTGATGAGGTTGTATATTCCGCGGAAATGTGGGGGCCGAGGCTTTCTGAATGCCAAGGCCCTTCATAACCGCGAGATGTGCAACCTCAGAGAATACTTTCTCCAGGCAGACGTGGGTATGCATCGTGATGTAGTTGCTGTGGACACCGGACTCACCCCGCTCAGTTTGGCTAAAGAGAACTGGCGCAAGCCTGTAGTGCTTAGCACTAGCGATCGCAGGGATGTATGGCAGAGCAAGGAGCTTCACGGTAGGTTCTACAAGGCTCTATATGGAGCCGATGTAGACCTGTTAGCCTCCGTGAACTGGCTACGTTTCGGTGACCTCTTTGGGGAAACCGAAGGTTTTGTCTGTGCTATTGCGGATGAAGTTATCAAGACGAATAACTACCGGAAATATATCTTGAGGGATGGTACGGTTGACATTTGTCGGGCGTGCCATCTACCTGGTGAGTCCCTCAGGCATATAGTTTCCGGTTGTTCTCGTCTTGCTAACGGCGAGTACTTGCACAGACATAACCAAGTAGGCCAGGATTATTCATCAGCAACTTGCTCTGAAATACAAACTTGTAGATGTTGAAGTGCCGTACTACAGGTATGTAGCTGAATCAGTTCTCGAAAATGGTCATGTCACGTTGTACTGGGATCGAACTATCATCACAGACAGGACTGTTGTGGCCAACAAACCTGACATTGTGGTGATAGATCGATCAGAGCGCCGTGCAATGATTATCGATGTCACCATTCCGCATGACGGCAATCTCGTGAAAGCTGAAAAGGATAAACAAATTAAATATCTCGATTTAGCTCGCGAGGTTGTCGACATGTGGGATGTGGATTCGGCAATCATTGTGCCGATAGTCATATCTGTCAATGGTCTAATTGCTAAGAGCCTCGATCACCATCTAAAGAGGCTCGCGTTAGGTGCTTGGATCAGGGGTTTGATGCAGAAGGCAGTGCCATTAGATACAGCACGCATTGTGAGGAGGTTCCTGTCTCTGGAATCCTAACCACCGGCAGCTTGGACCCTGTTCCCGATGCCGGTGGGTCGTTTCAGTTTTTATATTTTTAAATATGTATGTTTTTATATTTATATTTAAAAATGTAATAATTAGAAGAAAAATAGTAATAAAGAGAATAATAATAATAATAATATTCTATCACATACACACAACACCATCTAGCCCAAACTAAGCAGAGCTTGTATTATGGGTACTAGACAATGGATAAACATACATATATACTTTTCTTTTTGTGTATACATACATATTATACATAGAAATAAAAATTTAGCATTGAAAAAAGCCTGTTCGAGGATGATTGAAGTGCACTCTCTGCATTCTCTCACTGTCATGGTCCGATGTGACGGCAACCCGATACGACCGGACCGGAACGGCTTTACGTACATCGCAAGTCACTGTGGTATCTAAAATCGTCAGCTTCCTAACTCCGGCCGAATAAAAATTTCTTAACGGCAAACTCAATTTATTTTTGTTATAACGGGATTCGAACCTCGACCTCAAGCACAGCAGTCATTCTCCACCACTGCGTCACCAAGGCAGCCGTAAAGAATACACTCGGCGTTCAATGTTAGGTAAAATCTATTCGTTAGTCATCGCGTGCGCTTCACCTTGGTGCGTTATAATTAATTAATTGGTTGACAGATTAGTAGATACATAATTGAATCATGCTTTCGTTATTAGTGCGCAACGATCCCCACGTGAATGTGATGCGTAGACAATACGAAATAATAAAAAAAAGGAATGGTTTTTAAAATCAACCCGTAAGTCCGTAAGAGCAGCTTGTGACAAGACTGGAGCATTCACTTGTAACAGAACATCGAGCATTCGCCGTTTTTAAATTGTCGAACTGAACAACGAACAGAGCCAAGCATAGAGTCAAACATCGCTTCAAACATTTTCACGATATTTCTAGCGAACGCTCTAGTCAATGGTTGTCAAAAAAATATTCTTTTCGAACAATGACGGAATGGCTCACCTCGGCAAAAAGCCCGGAGCAAAGGAGACCGACCACCTTGTATGGGACCATGGCCTGGGCGTCAACAATTTTATATTGTAATAACAATATTAATTTTGAGTTGCCTAAACTAAGTAGAAAACATTATTCTATGAATTTTAGTATCAAGTTCGTTAAATAATAAAATAAAACAGAAAATAGGAAACACAAAATCACGTCCACAAAATATCTACTATACGAGCGAAAAAACGCAAAGCGAATGACGGAAACAGAATTGACAAATAAGTCAAGTGTTGTTAGAATATGAAAATAAATTACCCAACACACTTTTTGCAACCTGAAGGCTAACGATACCCTAAGACTAGACCAGTGTCAGAATATTATAGGGCACTGACTTCCCAGTAACGACTGCCATAGATGTTCATGGCAGCCGGGACCGCCGGCTTAACGTGCTCTCCGAGGCACGGAGCAGGCGATAATTGTCAATCAATACGCACATAATTTCGAAAAGTCATATAACTGCCGAAAGTCAGAGGTGCGCGATGTGGGTTCGAACCTCAGACCCTCTGCGTTGCAGGCTTTTAGTCTCCCTACTGAGCTATCGATATCTATAGTACCTATATATATTTATATGCCACTAGCTGACCAGCGTAACTTCGTCTGCGTCGTATAAGAGAATTTTCCCATTTGCTTTTTTCAACATTTTCCAATGATGCTCCGCTCTTATCGACCGTAGCGTGATGTTATATAGCTTATAGTCTTCCTCGATAAATGGGCTATCCAATACAAAAATATTTTTTTAATTCGAACAACTGGTGCTCCTGAATTTAGCGCGTTCAACCAAGCAAACAAACTCTTCAGCTCTATTATATTAGTATACAGCTAAGTCTGAGGTTTTAATTTTAAAATGTTTTTAATGTATTAAATACTTTTTTCCAATGACATTTAATATTTAATATACATATATGACAACGTATATCATTATATAAAATTTCATAATGATCGGTCGAGTAGTTGAGGCATGAAAGAAAAAAAAAATTACATTCGCATTTATAATATCAGTTAGGAAGTAATACTCTTTTTTGTGAGGAATTTTAAGTGTAAGTGTGCAGTCGGTAATTAAAGGTTCGCTGTGACGTGTTAATTTCTGGCTAAATGTGACTGGTAGCTCCTTTACCTGCCCCTTCGGGGATATAAATGTGTGTCTCCTATTTGCATCATCTGATTTCGTCAGTTAATGGTGTTCATCTGTGCATAATTGTGACACGCTGCAACAATTTTCCTCTTCATTCGTGATTAAGTTCATAGTTTCTCGTCGCTTCAGTCGTGGCTCACACGTGGCTACGTTACGTGTTTAATGATTTAGTTGAGTGATATACGTTTGTAAATGGACTTAATTATGCCAAATGTATTCAACCACATCGTATTTAAGAGGTAGAATGTTTGACTTATTCGAAATCCGTAATAAAACCTATGTAATATCATTCAAATTAGTGTAGAGGAATTACCTTTTCTGTTAAGGACTTCCAGACCGAATTCGACAGGCATTCTTAACGCAGGTAAGCCATCTGCACAGGAGATTATTATAGTGTACAAGTATGTGCAAACACAAGTGCACTCTCTGTTCCCTAACTCTTATGGTCATATATAAGAAAGAAGAAAGAAAAGAAAATAAAAAAAATATTTTGTGTTATATTGAGAAACACAACGTTAACTTAAATACAAAGAAAACACAGAAAAGCAAACACAATACACAAAATACTAACGAAAAAAAATAAAGCTTATGTCTGACGACGTGATAAAAATAGAAGACTAAATCAGCATGTGTCAGACGAATGCTTGACGCTGGAATGACAACGGAAAATTGATACGGCCGAGAGAGATCAGGCGCAATAATTTTTTACGTGCTCGCCGAGGCACGGTGGTGTGCAACACCGCCAACTTCCTATCTTATCTTATGTGGGGGCCAGTCAGTGCAGACCGGCGACACTTCGACCCAGTGGGATCTTTTGTGTCGACACTCTCCCAATAACGACTGCCATAGATGTTCATGGCAGCCGGGACCGACGGCTTAACGTGCTCTCCGAGGCACGGAGCAGGCGATAATTGTCAATCAATACGCACATAATTTCGAAAAGTCATATAACTTCCGAAAGTCAGAGGTGCGCGACGTGGGTTCGAACCCGAGAGCCTCTGCATTGCAGTCTGTTGGTCTCCCCACTGAGCTATCGCTTATATATGTATATTAATAATAAAATGTATTATTAATAATAAATATCACTAACCTTTTTTACAATTTGTATTTAAAGGTACATCGCTAAATGTCTGTCCGTATTCGTTGTTTCAAGTCGCCATACATTACATGATGGTTGAGTTTTTATTAATTTAAGATAACCAGCGGCCTAAATACAAGCAGTAACACATTAAAATATAGCCTAGTTGAATACCGTTGGACTGTCACACAGAGGTCTCGAGTTCTTTCCCAAGGCACGCATCTCTTACTTTTCGAAGTTATGTGTGCGTGTCTGAGAGTTTTACATAATGTTCTCGAAGATATGTGAAGTCTGCCAACCCGCACTAGAGCGTGGTGGACTATGGCCTAACCCTTCTCACACTGAGCAGAGGCCCGTGCCCAGCAGTGGGTCAATTTAATACAAGGCTGATATTATGATATGTACATTAAAAAACAGTTAATTCGAAAAGACCATTAAAAATATTGATGTGATTTTAGTATGAAAACCAAAACATTACCGATTTTCTTTATACAAAGCGTCAACTTCATATCTAGACCCCTATTATAAGTGTTGGTACATTGTGGTATAATCAGTTCCTATTGCAACACGTTCTCGTCAGCGCACACCGCTCGCCGCGTGGTTTAGTGCGTACATAATACTACGCATTGTCTGATAAAAATAACGAACTCTTGGCACAATGTCTATTGAGAGATACATCATCATATCAATACGGTTAGATATTATAGTAACATAGGCAGAAGTGCACGCAGAGGTATCAAATATGATTTGTAGTCACACCTCTGACATTTCAAAGTACATTGAAATTAAACTACTATATACGGATTTTATCGCGTTATTTATTTTACACATTATTACAAAATTTTGAAACTGTTACGCTACTACTAGATACTATTAAACTTTACTAATTTTTAAGCTAATGAAATTATTAAAACTATTAAAACTATTTATATTTAAGTTTACACTTTCCCCGATGTTTCGGTTGCTTTTCAGCAGCCATGGTCACGGGGAGACTAATATGGTAGTTGTCTCAATGTTCCAGTGTAGTTATTTCAAAGTACCCGAACATAATTTAATCATTGGTGTTTCTATGTATTTACGCAGAATGTGCTCAGAGTATCATGAAGTCTAGCTGTGGTTTGCTTCTTCTTGGGTTTGTCTATTTGAATGACTGGATCCCAAGCTGGTAGTACATTCCAACCATCTTCTCTATTGAAATTAATTAATTTCAATGAATAACATTCGCGTAAACAGAAGACAATATTATTTCAAAGTACCTAAAATTTTAAAAGTCGGGTGTTCGTTTTGTATGTCCAATCTGCTCTCAGCACCACGCGTATTGAATTGTTAGTTATCGCTTGCTTAAACGGTGAAGGAAAACATCGAGAGGAAACCTGCACGTCTAAAAGTTGTCTAATATGTTTTTTTTATTCAACTAATTTGGCATACAAGCATACGGCCCACCTGATGGTAAGTGGTCACCGTAGCCAGTGGACGCCTGCAATACCAGAGGCATCACTTGCGCGTTGCCAACCCTTTAGGAAAGGAAGTGGGAAGGAGGAAAGAGGGTGATTGTGCATCCGACACTCTCACTCGAACGAAACACAACAGTAGGTAATACTGGTATTTCACGTCGATATTCTGTGAGAGGGTAGTTCTTCCATGGTCGAGCCGGCCCATTCATGCTGAAATCGGGGATATCTCCAAGATATGTGAAGTCTGCCAACCCGCATTGGGCCAGCGTGGTGGACTATGGCCTAACCATTCACGCACTGTGAAGAGGCCCGTGCCCAGCAGTGGGACTGTTTATATACAGGGCTCATGTTATCCTTATTTATCCTTACTCCTTACATAATATTATAAATTCGAAAGTAATTCTGTCTGTCTATCTGTCTGTTACCTATTTACGGCTAAACCACTCAACCGATTTGGATGAAATTTGATATAAAGGTAGTTTAAAACCTGGGAAAGGACATAGGCTATTTTTTATCGATATAGGTACCACGCGAGCGGAACCGCGCGTAAAAGCTAGTAATATTATAAATTCGAAAGTAACACTGTCTGTCTGTTACCTTTTCACGGCTAAACCACTCAAGCGATTTAGATGAAATTTTATACGGATATAGTTTAAAACCTGAGGATTGACATAGGCTACTTTTTATTGATGTAGATACCACGCGGGCGGAGCCGCGCGCAAAAGCTAGTTATTTATAATAGAGAGATGTAATTATATTTTAGGGTCGTTAAATATTGGTGATAAATAATTGGCCATTAATCAAAGACCATAATTTTCTTTTTCTTATAATGTTTATTATTTATTTACCATTACCATCAGCCTTAATATCATACCCCTAATAAAACCTACAGGTTATTTCAATCAGATGAGAAATTTACAAGAAACAACGTTGTTCAAGCCCACACACTGTTACTAAAAAATATTTTCTAAATAGTAAGTATATCTATATGTTTAAATATTTTCTGCTCCCGTACAAGATTTGCGTTTGGTTAAAACTTCATTGGCCAGTTTCACAGCTATCAAGTAAAACTTATATAGTTCCCAAATATAAATCGCATGCTGTCACTTTTGTTAGGTTCGTTTAATTCTTCTCCCTAGCCTTTATTATTCTCAAGTCACTTGGGGTCGGCTTTTCTAGTCTAACCGGATTTGACTGGATATCAGTTTTTACACGGAGCGCCTGCCACCTGACCTCCGCAACCCGAAGGATAACGATACCCAAAGGCTAGACCAGTGTCAGGATATTAGTGGGTACTGACTTTCCCAATAACGACTGCCATAGATGTTCATGGCAGCCGGGACCGACGGCTTAACGTGCTCTCCGAGGCACGGAGCAGGCGATAATTGTCAATCAAATTGTTAGGTTCGGTTAATAAAGAGAGATAATGAGACTTATATCTTAAAGATAAATACTACTTTATCTTTAAAACGAAAGTTGTGGAAAATGCCCTTACACACGCTGGTGACCTCTCGATGTTTTTCTTCACCGTTAAAGCAAGCGATCATTTCATTTATTATCGTTAGATCCAAGTTATGAATCCCAATTTAAATTGATAATTTGAAAAACAGACATTTTTTAATAGGCGTAAATCCTGTATCGCGGGGACTTTACAAACATTCAAACAACGGACACAAAGAACACGAGGCTCAGAACTACCATTTGTGGTCCACACAAATGTTTGTCGCGCGTGGGATTCGAACTGGCGTAGAGACAGTAGCGCTGCGACCATTTACACCACTACGCCGTCCATTTCATTTGTATACTAGATTTACCCGTGGCTTTGGTCGCGTAAATGTAGGTTAGCTTATGTCATTGTTCTATGCCTCGAAAACAGTTTTTTTTTAGAGTTCGGAATACTCTTATACAGCAACTTTGTCCGTCCGTCCGTCTGTTACACAACTTTCAACTCAAGAACCGTAAGAGCTAGAGACTCTCGGTCAACGCCATTCGACTCAGCATAGTCGATATGCACCACTGCTGGCGGTACCGAGGGCGAGAACAAACTTGCTCAAGGAGTCGCCTCTGACACGCGCACTTCGCATTCTCAGTCTCATACACAACAAGTCAGACCTATTCATGTGTACTTTGAGTGAATTTAACAGATTGATGATTGTCATCATCATCATTTCAGCCTATTGCAGTCCACTGCTGGACATAAGCCTCCCCCAGGGTGCGCCACAAGGTCCGATCTCCCGTTTTCGCCATCCAGTCACCTCCAGCCACCTTTTTCAGATCATCGGTCCATCTGGCCGGAGGGCGTCCTACACTACGCTTACCGAGTGTTTGCTATTGTAATTAAATTAAATTAGTGTACTTGATATTACCAAGTTTTTATGTGCTGTACTGTCGCATTAGGTTTTTTCCTGTAAAGATAGTATAAGTTTGATTCAATAAATAAATAAATAGATATACCCCCGAAATGCCTATGACGTTTTTACTTGAACCATTCTTTCGAACTTTTTTCTTTTTGATTGCCATCGGTGGCAGACGAGCAAGTGGTCCACCTGATGGAAAGTGGTAACCGCTGCTCATGGACTTCAGCAATGTCAGGACACAGCAAAGCCGCTGCCTACCGTGAAAGAAGAACTCTCTTTAAACCACGTTTGAAGAAGGACATATCATAGCGCTCGGGAAACACCGAAGCAGGCAGTTCATTCCAGAGCTTGCACGTACGTGGGAGAAATGATCGCTGGAAGCGTACCTCTAAGATTTACAGCAGATTCTCACTTGTCTGGATGTAAGATACCCATGTACCTTTTCTGTACCCTCGACAACGTGTATGCGACAATCGGTAGAGTAGTTAAATAAACAAACGAATTGACTTTCGCATTAGGATAGTTAAAAACTATTAACAAACTTACAAGCGCCTTTATAATATTAGTTAGGATTTACTTTTAAGGGTTTACGTTAGCCACAGGGTCCAAAATACAATCTTTATACTTTATTTATATAACAGCGTGAGAATCGCTGTGTTTACGAAAATACTTGACACTGTTGGTTTTGTTGTCAAGGTTAAATTAATGGACCGGTTTTGTTGACGTTTTAAATGGAGATAGTTAGAAAACTGGCGAAAGTCATTCGATGTCGGTAAAAGCTTATGTGAAATACAAAACTTTTACAACTTTGGAACTTTATAGGCCCGCGAGCGAAGCCGCAGGCAATAATTATCTAGTTTATATATATTTCTGTCTGTCTGTGTTTCCCGATGAGTACAATCTGGGTGTCTTCAAGTCGCGAGTGAATAGGTATCTTCTAGGCAAGCGTGCTCCATCGTCGACTGCATCTACACTTAAGATCAGGTGAGATCGCGGTCAAACGCAAGCATATTAGAGTGTAAAAAAAAAAAAAAAAAACTAGTTTCGCCCGTGGCTTTGCCCGCTCTGGAAAAATGCTTTTCCTGGATGAAAGGTACCCTATGTCCTTTTCTGTACCCTTAACAACGTGCATGCAAAAATTAATTATGATTGAGTAGTTAAAGCGTGTTTAGTTTGCGCACTCATCACAGACACGACTGTTTAGTCGGGCCAGTGTGCGCGCTTAGCAGCCAAACTCGACCAAACTATCGGCCGATCCAAAGTCTGCAGTTTGCGGGGTCTCTAAACATTGCCATGCAACATGGCTATGCTGCCTGTCATCTGGACACACTACCAGTTAACTGTAATGCGGAGGAATTCTGTGACGCCTATTAGAGGGTGGTAGTTCTCATTTTTTTTTCCCTTTTATAATATTTTAGGCATAAGTAAGTTTTAAAGTATTGTGTTTATTCAAGAGTAACAAAGAAACTCACAATTACATTTATTTAGTTAGTTAATATTTTATGCCCGCAACAGCTTTCCTATAAGTTGTTCCAGAATGATCCATTCTTTACGGGATATATATATTATCGATACATTTCTCCCTTACACATAGCATCACTTTTACTGCGCCTGCGCCTCTATCCCCGCTATAATTAGGCGAGACACTGACCTTTGCTACATATGGACGCACACACCGACGGTTCGACTATATTTTATTGTCAGACACATGTGGTTTGTTTTCTTGATATATTTTCTCGCGGTGCATACTTGTAATGGTGAAGTAAGAAAGGAAAAAACCATTTATTTGCACAGAATACAGTTGGTACCAGATTTAACAATGGGGCATAGCTCAAGCATGCAAATATTTATAATTAGGTATATAAAACAATTAAATACTATTATTTTACTAACAAAATGTCAAATTATATTATTATTTAGTATATTTATTATTACTGAAATTAAACTACTATATACGGATTTTATCGCGTTGTTTATTTTACACTTTATTACAAAATTTAGAAACGGTTACACGGGGAGACTAAGATGGTAGCTGTCTCCCCGTGATCATGGCTGCTGAAAAGCAACCGAAGCGTCCGGGAAAGTGTAAACTTAAATATAAATAGTTTTAATAGTTTTAATAATTTAATTAGCTTAAAATTAATAAAGTTTAATAATATCTAGTAGTAGTGTAACAGTTTCTAAATTATGTAATAAAGTGTCAAATAAACAACGCGATAAAATCAGTATATAGTAGTTTAATTTCAATGTTTAACATTCGCGTAAACAGAAGACAATATTTATTATTATGTTTGTGTTATCACAGATATTTTTTTAACATATTAGAAAATATGTGGCCCATTGGGAGGCGCTTCGAGAGTTTTAATCTAAGGTACAGCATGTGTAGGACTATTTCTACATATGTACTCTAATACTTCTGGGCTATGGGGATGAGTGTTTGATGGACCGATATATTGGTAACTATGGATGAAAAACGACGTCTGTCCTGAATACTCTAATACCATTAATCGGATGGGCCGAAATACATCAATTATGTTAAGTTTTCACATAATCAGATAAATTAGTATTATGCTGCATGAACTCTTTTATCGTATACTGGTAGTTTTCCCGCGGTTTTACCCGCGTAAGTCCCGTTCCCGTGTGAATATCGGGTTTCACACCTTTCACTCCCTTAAGGGTGAAATTTCCAAAAATCCTCTCTTAGTGCTTCTTTACACTCTCCAAGGAACATACATGCCAAATTTCAGCTTCTTGCGTTCAGTAGTTTCGGCTGTGCGTTGTCTGTCAGTCACTCAGTAACGGAAGAGTTTTATATATGTAGATACATATATATATATTCAGAATGTGTATCCCCGAAGGAGTAGATACTAGGTAGACGTGTACAAAAACTAAAATTTGGTATGTATAATTAAGTTATAAGCGGTCCTATTGATAGGCGAATTTCTAGATTTCTTGAACTTCGTTACAGAAAAATTCTATCACAATCTTAGAATCGTGATCATACTCCTCACAAGCTACTTCTTCTCTCTTAGCCTTTATTATTCTCAAGTCACTTGGGGTCGGCTTTCTGGTCTAACCGGATTTGACTAGATATCAGTTTTTACACGGAGCGGCTGCCACCTGACCTCCGCAACCCGAAGGCTAACGATACCCTAAGGCTAGACCAGTGTCAGGATATTAGAGGGTACTGACTTTCCCAATAACGACTGCCATAGATGTTCATGGCAGCCGGGACCAACGGCTTAACGTGCTCTCCGAGGCACGGAGCAGGCGATAATTGTTAATCAATACGCACATAATTTCGAAAAGTCATATAACTTCCGAAAGTCAGAGGTGCGCGACGTGGGTTCGAACCCGAGACCTTTTGCATTGCAGTCTGTTGGTCTCCCCACTGAGCTATCGCTGCTCTTACCCTCACAAGCTACTATCGACAATAATACCGACATTTTAAAGAGACTATTCAAAAAGTCGGTATTATAGACTATATTTATTTATTAGCTAGCTTCTGTTTTCAGATTGACGACTCGATGGCGTAGTGGTTAGTGTAACCGACTGCCACGCCTGAGGTCGCGGGTTCGATTCCCGCACAAGTCAAACATTTGTGTGCATGAACATGGATGTTTGTCTTGGTCTGGGTGTTTCTATGTATAATATGTATGTATTTACAAAAAAAAAGTATAAAATGTATGTTTATCCATTGTCTAGTACCCATAGTACAAGCTCTGCTTAGTTTGGGCTAGATGGTGTTGCGTGTATGTGGTAGAATATTATTATTATTATTATTAGATTATTCGTTTTTAATAAATAGAGATAATAAATAAAATTCTGAAGTTGTTTCTAGCCCATACATTAAAATGAGTCTGCAAATGTGTTTCTAGCGACCAGTACGCCATATTTCTTTACTAAATGGGATAAATAAGAGAATCGGACTATACGACGATCCAAATCTTACTAATTACTATAACCAAATATATATAATTACTAGCTGTCCTGACAGACGTTGTCCTGTACACAGGAAAAAACAAAAAATAACCATCTCTAAACCATCCTCGAATCCACATGAACACACACAAACAATTTTATCAAAATCGGTCCAGCCGTTTAGGAGGAGTTCAGTGACATACACACGTACAGTAGAATTATATTATATATAAAGATAATAAAACCAGCTTCTCTTGGGCACAATACTTTTTTCTAGACGAATGGCATCTTATTTTCTTTTCTGCAGCCCTGACAACGTGTATGCGAAATGGTTTTTTGTTATGTTTATAAATATTTTTTGATTGAAGCTATATACATATATTGAAGCAGCGGCGATAGCCTAGCGGGAAACCGTTGGATTGCCATGCAGAGGTCTCGAGTTCGAACCCAAGGTGCGCATCTCTGACTTTTCGAAGTTATATGCGTATTAAATAGTTAATTATCGCTTGCTTTAACGGTGAAGGAAAACATCTTGAGGAAACCTGCATATCCGAGAGTTCTCCATAATGTTCTCGAAGATATGTGAAGTCTGCCAACCCGTACTAGGCCAGCGTGGTGGACTATGGCCTAACCCTTCTCACAGTGAGAAGAGGCCCGTGCCCAGCAGTGGGACAGTTTAATACAGGGCTGATATTATTATTATATTACATATATTGAAGCTAGCTGGCCCGGCAGAGTTTGTTCTGTAGTTGTAAGTTTAACAGTAGTAATATAATAGTTTTAAAATAATGTAAAATTGCCTAATTTTAATGTATAACATTTGCGTAAACGTAAGACAATATTATGTAAAAAAAAAACATTTAATCTCACCCCACTTATATGTTACATAATATATATTCCAAACAAGTTAAACAGGTCGGCCATTAAAATAAATAATATATTTTCAGGGTTTTTAGTCCAGTCGTCCAAATTGCTGAAGTATTGGCAACACTAACCTTCTGCCAACACTAAATATACCGCGTCCTTGTCAATTGCTTACTAATGTGCCTTACCTCTTTATTTAAGAAGCATGATGATAGATAACTGGGGAAGTAGGTGTTTATCCCAACTAATATAATAAATGCGAATGTTAGTTTGTTTGTTACGCTATCACGCCTTAACTTTTTAACCGATCGTCATGAAATTTCGTATACTCGTTGTCAGAGGTACAGAAAAGGATGTAAGGTACCTTTTATCCAGAAAATACTGTTACTTTTTTTTTTTTTTTTAACGTCAGGGGTATGCTTAAACGCACCGTCCGCGCCCGGGCAGGGCGCGGCTGTGTGGGACTCGAGCCAGAAAAGCCGGCCCCATACCCATTAAACCCCTGACGACGTTTATCCGGTACCTAGTGTCGGTGCCACGGGATTCGCGCTAGCATTCACCGCGACACCGACAGGTCTTGGCCCTCCACGTGAATAGGCGGGCCCCAGCTAAATAGTACTGTTACTAATCTAACCTTTTCTAACTTACATATTATATACATATACTTGTGCGGGCATCGAACCCGCGACCTCAGGCGTGGCAGTCGGTTACACTGACCACTACGCCATCGAGGCCTACTAAAGAAAGAAATCTTAATAGATTTTCTATACAACATAGATAAATCGCGTACCAGTTCGTAAATTTGCAAAATCTTTTATAAAGTTGTTTATCTAACTCCGACGTCTAGAGAGATCTAAAGATTTAAACAATGATAAATCATTGCTTAAATCCGTATTATTCATTTCAAAAAGTCAATGTACTCATTACTCAAATCTTTTTCTCTCTTAGCCTTTATTATTCCCAAGTCACTTGGGTCGGTTTTTCTGGTCTAACCGGATTTGACTGGATATCAGTTTTTTGACGGAGCGGCTGCCACCTGACCTCCGCAACCCGAAGGCTAAAGATACCCTAAGGCTAGACCAGTGTCAGGATATTAGAGGGTATTGACTTTCCCAATAACGACTGCCACAGATGTTCATGGCAGCCGGGACCAACGGCTTAACTTGCTTTCCGAGGCACGGAGCAGGCGATAATTGTCAATCAATACGCACATAATTTCGAAAAGTCATATAACTTCCGAAAGTCAGCGGTGCGCGACGTGGGTTCGAACCTGAGACCTTCTGCATTGCAGTCTGTTGGTCTCCCCACTGAGCTATCACTCATTACTCAAATAATTTAGATAATATATACTAAATTTTAGTTATCTTTATTATGCGTTGATCCCCTGGGATTTGAGTTTATGTTTGTGACCGATCATTTTATCTCGAGTTCGTTGCCCGAGACAAACAGTGTTACTGGATTTTATTTAGGAGTTCTATGTAGTAGTGTGGCTTCTGAAAATGAGCCCAATAGATTTTTTTACTGTAGTTTTTTTTAAGCAGACAATTCTTTCACTATTCCTGTATCGCGGACATTACAAACATTCAGACAACGGACACAAAGAACATCCAGACTTGGAACAACCATTTGTGGATCACACAACGTTTTGTTCTATTCGGATTCGAACCCACAACACTCGGCGCAGTGGCAGTGGCGGATGACGTAGTGGTGTCTAATTAAGTTATGTCTATAGTCGTAGCGTAATTTGTCCTGCTGTAATAACTAATAACACGACAGGCTAGAGAATAACAGATATACCTAATATGCTTTTCGAGCTGCGAACCCGGGACTTTACGATTGTGAGCTAGCGTTACGCTTACGACATTGGACCTATGAGGCAAATAATTCAGTTTTTTTTATAGTTGTAGCTATATATTATACACTAGTTTTTCTCCGCGGTTTCACCCGCGTAAGTCCCGTTTCCGTGGGAATATCGGGATAAAAAGAAGCCTATGCGTAAATCTAGGTCTCCAGCTATCTACATACCAAGTTTCATCGCAATCGGTTCGGTTGTTTTTGCGTGAAAGAATAACAAACATCCGTATATTCATACATCCATACAAACTTTCGCGTTTATAATACAAGGTAGTAAAGATATAGTTACAATAAGTGTTGCTACTTGCAAAAATATGTAATACTAGTTTTTGCCCGCGGCTTTGCTCGCGTTAATGTAGGTTTTGTTAATTAATAGTACTTTTCTGGATGAATAGCGTGTTTGCGAAATTCTATGATGATCGGTCTAGTAGTTAAGGCGTAAAAGCGAAACAAATAGACTCACATACGCATTTATAATATTAGCTAAGATATAATTGTTGCATTTAACAATATTTATATTCTTGATTTGTCAAAGAAAAGTTTATAACTTTCATTATGTATGTATGCTTTATAAAATAATTATTTTATTTAACATTTCACTTTAAACTTTTATTAAGATTGAACTCTGCATATATAACGTTAAAGTAAAGACGGAAATCCTTCCAACCATTTAATTGTCTACTCCAGCGTTTCTTGATTGAGTTATCTTCAATAATTAGTCTCATATAAAAATATAAAACATGAAAATAAAAATAAAACCGTCCAGAGACAACATTAAATCAAACTGAACAAATAAATATTTCCATAGGATAGTTTATATCGCCGGCACAGTCGGTTCGACCGCGTCGTGACGCGCGGACATGACACTCGTCCACCATGTTTAACTTCTTCAAGAGAAAAGGCGGGAAACCCGAGGCCGCGACGGCGACGCCCGACGACGCCCGAACCATCCCGAACCCCGAACATACAAAATTAACATCAGTCCCGACGCGCGCGCAACGAAACGACACAGACGAAAAATTCCACACAATACGGAAGGATGTAGTGAATTTACTTTTACCTGAAACAGATTACAACAACCAGAAGACTGGAGTTGGTGCTATATTACAGATAATGGCGGGTAAACGCAAGCGTGGTAAGCGGAGAAACACTCGGACGGAATCGTGCCGCATAAGCCCATTGAGAGAGACGAACGTATTGCAAAGGAGCAACTCGGATCGGAAAGTGAATGACGTAGATGCTCCTACACAAGCCAAAAATACAACAGACGACGCCGAGTTCGTTAAAGCGCTGGTACTGCAGAAATATTCGAAGAGCTGTGATGACAACAAGCAACACGTGTCTCTAGTTTACGTTAATGAACCTGATATTGAAGAAAAAAAACATGCGGAGGCTTTACTGCGGGAAATAGCGAGAACTATCGATTGTACCGTCGACCAGCTTAATGAAAGCAAACAAATGGGAGGGAGCGACAGCAAACTGGACAAACCCGAGCCTCTTTATGAAACTATAGACGAACGACACACGGCATACAGAAATGAGTTGAAAGATGAGCTTGATAAGCTGCTAGAAAAGGATTCAAATAGTGACAGTTTCAAATCAGTTGAAGATTCGCCTGGGATATCGAAAAAATCGAATTTGAAGCCGCCGAAATCTGACAACGAAGCCTGCTCCGACGATGATAGGTCGGATTGTGGGAAGAAAAGAGTCACTTTTCAGAAGCATATTATATTTGATGATGGTGAACAACAGACTGATGAAGAAGTATGCTCTTCTTTCGAGTCTTTGAGTTCAGAAGACGAGGAATATCTCGAAGATGCTGACGATATATTCGAAGATAACAAAACAGTGATCAACGTGAACGAGGAAAGAGAACCAGTGACTATTAAGGTAGAGAGTCCTGATACTCTGAAAAGGATTTCCAGTGATAATAGTGACAGTGGTTTTATAGAAATAGGGGATAAAAGTGAGGTGGAGAGGACGGTGGAGAGTGAGAGTGAGAGTGAGAGTGAGTGCGAAAGTGAGACGGAGGAGGAGATTATTGAAGAGATAATAGAAGAAGTCAGCATATGCGAGCCGAGGGTCATTGAACCTAGTCCGAAGGATTTGGATGATCAGTAAGTACTTTATCTTAAGTTTTTCTATGTTCTGTCTATCATGAGTGCTAGTTAAATTTAAATTGGTCATGTCGTGTTAGAGTTCGATCCCTGTACGATGCTAAAATGTGTGTAATTCTCTCTTTCCAAGACGCTACTTTCTTTGTTGTTTAATTATTTGTAAAGTATAGACTTCATAATTCAACTGTTATTCTCCTGTAGGGCTAAGGGTAGGCAACAATGTATTATACACCCACATTTCATTTTCATTAGATATGTTATTTAAATTACACATACTGGACAAAGAACCTATTGCCATCCCGAAACATGTTTTTACACCGTGGTAAGGAATTACCTCACAGATAACCAAATAAAACTTTGTTTGATACGGATATCGAACCCAGTACCACGTAAACTTATACGCAGGGCCCACGCATGCATTATTATAAATAGCTTAACTAAATACATAGCGATACATATAGAGATAGTTATTGTTGAACTACATATCAGCTTTTGAGTTCAAACCCACGCACGAGCACGACTCTCTGAATTTTCGAAGTTATACACGTATCAACTGTCCCTCGCGGTTTCACCCATATTTATGATTACTGTGCCGCTCCTGTGGATCGTAGCGTGATATTATATAGCCTATGTTACTTCTGGATAAAGAAGCTTTCTAATGGTGAAAGAATAATTAAAATCGGTTCAGTAGTTTTTGAGTTTTTTCATTACAAACATAAGTAGAAATCTTTAGTCTTTACAATATTAGTATTGATTTAGATTATATAGGTAATCATCGCTCGTTTTAACTGCGAAGCAAAATATTGTGAGGAAAATTGCATGCATATTGCACAATGTCTACACTAGGAATAATTCCTGTGACGTATGTGACTTTACAAACATTCAAACAACGGATACAGAGAACACCCAGATTAGGCATGACTTTTTGTGTATGGGATCGAACCTATACTGTTCGGTGGAGTGGTATTGACGAGGCAACTACGTAAACCACTCCACCACATAAGCCACTTTTTTTTACGTGGGGGAATGTATGACACATACCCCTCCGCGGGGGCGGGCGGAGAGGTTATGTCGGACTGATCTAAAAGAAAGATGGAATAAGAATAATATACCTCCCGGAATACCGACTAAACCTACCACGGTGTTCCTCGACAAAACCGCTATCGACGGGGCCGCGCGAATCACTTGCACATGCGGTCGCGACCCCGCCGAGGTTTCGGCCCGCCGTATGAAACGGCAGGCCACTACACGAACAGACCTACCCAAAGACACTGACCCCCCCCTCCCCCCTCCCCACTAGAGGCGAGACGGACTCGAAACAGAGACGCGCGTGCGAAGACGCACGCCGCCTCTCGGACCTGGTGCTGAAGGGATGGCGGGCAGGCCCACAAAGCCCACCATCCCCAGGACCATAAGCCACTTGGCTAGAGTGGTAGACTATGACCTAGACAAGGTACATTATTACAATAAATTAGGATTAAAAGTATAAAATTTGGTATTATACTTATAAGGCAGGATAATAAGTAGTAATAATTAGTGCAGGCACTGCACTAAACATTTCGTGGAAGAGCCGCAGCAGAGGGGTCAAAGAGCCGCATGCGGCTCGCAAGCCGCGGGTTGCCGACCTGCCTGACCTTCAATATAATATAATAATATAATATTCTACCACATACACACAACACCATCTAGCCAAACTAAGCAGAGCTTGTACTATGGATAGTAATAATAATAATGTCCTCCAGACCGGATTTCGGCCACAGCGGCCAGTCTTAACAGAGACTGGCTATCTGCGCAGGAGATATTATAGTACACAAGTGTGTGCGCAAACACATGTGCACTCTCTGTTCCCTAACTCTCATGATCCGATGGGACGGCAATCCGACACGACCGGAGAGAGATCAGGCGTAACTATGGGTATTAGGCAATGGATAAACATACATATATACTTTTTTTTTGTAAATACATACATATTATACATAGAAACACCCAGACCAAGACAAACATCCATGTTCATGCACACAAATGTCTGACTTGTGCGGGGATCGAACCCGCGACCTCAGGCGTGGCAGTCGGTTACACTAACCACTACGCCATCGAGGCCGACAATCAATGTTTCGACGTTTCAGTCATTATATTTGCTTTTCAAGATTTATCGATTATAATAAAACTAATGTATTTATTATTACTTATAATAAAATCTGACATCCGCATCTCCGACATTTCGAAGTTATATGCGTATTAAATAGTTAATTATCGTCCGCTTTACCGGTGAAGGAAAACATCGTGAGGAAACCTGCATGTCTGAGAGTTCTCCATAATGTTCTCGAAGATATGTGAAGTCTGCCAACCCGCACTAGGCCAGCGTGGTGGACTACGGCCTAACCCTTCTCACAATGAGAAGAGGCCCGTGCCCAGTAGTGGGACAGTTTAATACAGGGCTGATATTATAGGTTTTGTTTTTTTTTTTTTTTTTTAATAATTATTTATTTCTTCAATTGGTGGTTTACAGTGGTAGTGTTTAAAAACATGTCATGGGATTAAATACATATACATATGTATATCGAAACGTGAGACAATATTAAGTAAATAAACTGTAATCCATATTGATTTCTCATTATTATTTAACTTGACTGTAACGTAAATCCCACAGGCAAAAGCTTAAAATAGTGTTTTATTTATAAACCGCTATAAAATTCGAACAGAGTAGTTCTATTTCGTGTAAACGTAAGACAATGTTAACCTTCATGTTTTTAAAAACTAGACATAATTAAAAACTTATGGTGCAGGCCGCCGGTTTGCCCCTGCGATACAATAGGCATCCATCTTGCTTGACCCTTTATTATTTACCTTGCTTTTAATACAGCTCGCATAAATCTCTTAGGATCGCATATTGTGATTAAAAGTACTATACTATGTATTACTCCAGGATGTCGTCTATTTCTTTGCCAAGTTTCAACAAATCCGCTGAACTGTTAACGCGTGATGAAATAACAAACTTTTACATTTATAATATTAGTTGGATTATATTCGCGTGGATGAGCTCACCGTTAGTGTGCTATTGCTAGACTTATAAATAATAAACATAATGCAATATATTCTAGATGAAACATTTGAGTCAAGCAAAATCGGTTAAATGTGATGGTACCATAATACCAGCTCTTTATTTAAACTGCAATACTGCTGGACGCGGGCCTCTCCTCTGTATGAGAACGGTTAGGCCATAGTCCACCAAGCTGGTCCAGTGCCGGTTGGCAGATTTCACATATCTTCGAGAATATTACGTAGAATTCTCAGACATTCTGATTTAAAGCAAATTTAGTTAAAGCATTTACTCTTTCTTACACACTTAATATCGAAGAGTCAGGGGTGCGTGCCTTGGTTTCGAACTGGAAACCTCCGCCGACAAAACTCGATAGGTAGACAATGGGTTGACTTTAACTTTACACAAAGTTGTCGAAGCCAGTAATGTGTACCTAAAGTAGTTATATGTTAACCTAAAGAAATCTAAACATGTTAAAAGCCTTCTTTTTTTTTTATATGGACAACACCTGCAATAGAAATCAATTGTGTGTCGCAGGGTACTTTACAAACATTCAAACAACAGACACAAAGAATATCCAGACTCAGAACAACCATTTAAAATAAAAAATAAAAAATTCTTTATTTCGGGTAAGCAACATCCATATTTGTAAACAAAAGATAACTTATACCTATGTTAGTAAACTTATTATCTATTTGGAAACCAGGCTGTTGTTCAAAATACACCTTTGAAAAACATCACCTAACAAAGCGGAATCATACCTTCCCGCTATGGTCTTCAGGACGAAGTTGGAGCTACCCCGCACTCTGCAGAGCAAAGAGGCAGATTTCTGTCTGACGATGGCGTGGAAGCCATCGACGTGTGCTTGTGCAAACATACCTGATGCACTGCAGAAACGGGGCAGCCCCATCAACATCCTGAAACCCGTTATTATATTGGACCCGTAGAGCGCTGATAGCCCGCTGAGTATAGTTGGTCCACAAGCTGCACGTGACGTTACATCCATTTGCGGATCACACAAATTTTTGTCCCGTGTGGGATTCGAACACACAACACTCGGCGCATAATATATAGGTTGCCCTAAGATTTTCTACACAGACTGGTCTGGAACCACCCGCATCCAACCGTTTCCCGCGACCCTTCCTAGGTCGTCAGTCCACCTTGTGACAGGCCTACCCCTGCTGCGTCTTCCGGTGCGTGGCTTCATTTAGTGGCCTCTATATTTAAAGTAAACATACGCATCAAATTAAGGAAGTAATTACAAAAAAATATTAATCATAAATTACTCGACCCGTGAATGTCGGTCAAAGTCGTGCAGATAAATGTAATGTGCCCAATTAAACGCAATAACGAAGATGCGGCATCTCGGAATAACATTCACTTTTTTTATTAAGACTGCGCCGCGCGAAATGTGCCAAAACATGCGGTCACAGTTAAGTGAATAAAATCAACACTTTTTGTTTAATACAAATATAAAATATACATTTACCATAACAGTGAATGTGTTTACAATTACTCCGTGTAAAAAACTTAAAATAATAAATATTTTCGCCTACAGAATTACGTATTTTGCACGAAAAATGAAAAAACGTAAGCTCGTATTACGTGATTTTTAGATTATAACAGTAGAAATCTATCCTATTTTACAGCTTAAACGAAACATAAATAGTTATATTACAATTTGTCAGTCTCAAATATTTAAGTTATTGGTTGACAATAAAGATACATATTTATCAAAAAAGCACTTCAAATTCTCCATACAATTTTACTATGGCGGCCGCGCGCCGATTTGAGTATACATCGTACGAGCTCTGTCATTACCTGTCTTACGCTCGGCGCAGTCTTAACAGATGTGATGAAATCGACTCAAATTATTTGTACAGAGTTATATGTATGGCCAAGTTGATGTATATCTCTTGCTCTTTAAAGAAAGGCAAGCGAAGTAGGAGGAAAGCCTGTGTCATGGAGGACTTTACAAACATTTAAATAGCAGATACAGAATACACCCAGACTCGGAACAATTATTTGTGGTTCACACAAAGTTTTGTTCCTTGCGAGGATCGAACATGCATCAGCAATGGCAATGGCGATACTACCATCTAAACCACTCCGTACAATCCTGATATGGATGATCAGCTAGTAATTTTTTTATATATAGTCTCTCAGAAGCTGGTTAACTCCTGCCCGCTGCTCTGCTTGTATATATCCCACAGTATAACAAGTGAGATGTACCCACAGTATAAATGTATATGAAACATAATAAATGGAAATTTAAATAAATACTTATAATAATATACCTAATAATAACATAAATACAAATAAATACATAATATATAAACAAACATGACATACATTCATAATAATAATACCTGGGACATTTAATTCCTTTTCTTTTTACAAACTTTGATAATAATGATAATCTACAATAATATATAATTAATAAAAATATTAAAACATATAAATAAAATAATATAATAATATAATAATAATTATATAATAGAATACCATATAATAAAAATAATTATAGTAATATATCTATCTAACTATAGTAAGCGCACCTTAATAAAATTACCTATATATTATAATAGTCAATAAATATCAATCATAAGTAAAATATGTAAAACTTCCTCCTCTCTCCTACATCTTGCCGTGCCGACAAGGCCCACACATGTTTCTTATATTATACCATTGTAACATCTATTTAACTTGTGGAGTGCAATAAATGTATTGAGTATTGAGTATTGAGAATCGGCAATCAATTGCCGTAAATCTTAGAGTTCGAAAAAATGGTTCAAGTAATATGCAAAGGTCACGTGATACCACGTGATCTTGAGGTCAGAGGTCAAAGGTCATAGTTATTTCGGGGGTATAGCGACTATGCTGAGTCGAATAGCGTTGACCGCGAGTCTCTAGCTCTTACGGTGCTTGAGTTGAAAGTTGTATAACAGACAGACCCGAGACGGAGGGACGGACGAAAAATGCTGATGTATAAGAGATTTTTCGAACTCTAAAAAGTATACTACATGTACATATATATATTCTCACGCTTGTATTCCCGAAGGGGTCAGCATAGGTGTATTAAACCCACATTTCGCCAGCTTAGATTCTTGGTCACACGACCCTATTACTGCCTACTAGGCACAGCTAGCCTACCATAAATCGTGAATGCCAAATTTTCAGGCCGACTGTTCGTAAGGTGAACCACATTTATTCCGAAATTTGTCCTGAATACCGGTACGTAACCTCTTGCTTGTTCAAAACTCTTTCATAAAGTTGTCCGAACGATGAAGTAGACCTTTTGAAAGAAAGAAATCTGAAGTAACTTTATTGAAGATTTTTCCCGTTCAGCTTAGACTTAGCTCGTGCTGCTTTTGAGAATTTCTAACAGAAGAACTCAATAACACTACCCGACCCGGGATCTCATGTATCACCGTCAGTACACTACCACTCTGATACTTAGGCAGTCAGTAGGTATATTCCTTTTTAAGAATATGTTGCAAATCGAATCTAATTTCATCGATGATGATGGTAACATTGACAGCCCACGAGTGCAATCAATCAATCCAATACGCGTTTGATTTTGAGTGCGTTATTCTTTTCAATGCGTTTTACTTTCAACATGTCACGCAGTATTGTGTGCTATTTATATATCCTCGTGGGATTCACGTGTATGTACAATTAGATATGTAGAATCAAATCTAATTCTCTAAGGGGTGGGTAGAAAGTGCGGTGTATTATTTGCCAATAATCGTTCTTGCTGCGTTGATTCTCAGCATATTTCTCTGCGTCAATCAATTTCTATCCCTCTAGAACAGTAGTTTTTCTGGATGAAAGGCTTCCCTATATTCTGTACCCTCACAACGTGTATGCGAAATTTCATGACGGTCGATCGAGTAGTTTAGACGTGAAAGCAAACAGACACACACATTCACAATTATAATATTAGTAAGGATAATATTTAGAATAAATAACTGAAAGTAATTTTGATACATGATGGAAAATTATAAAACTTAAAATTAATCTTTCCGTACGTCTAGTTTTAATCACTGATTGTGAAAAAAAAATGTATGGCAACCCTGACATAAAAATATTATTTTCTTACTGCCTGATAACTGGTTAACCTCCAGCTCGAGGGTTATCCATTATTAACGACAGACCCTGTATATAATTCTACTGTAGTGTGACTACTGTGTGTCTACTTCTACTGTGTATGTCACTGAACTTACTTACTTACACTAAACGGCTGGACCGATTTTGATAAAAAATGTTGTATGTGTTTATTTTATTTTCCATTTCCGTATTATAAAGAGTAGCTGTCTCTCGCGGTTTCACCCTCGATTGTAATTACTGCTCCGCTCCTTTGGCTTGTAGCGTGATGTTATATACCCTTTGTTGCTTTTGGATAAAATAGCTTTCGAATGGTGTAAGTATTATTAAAATCGGTTCAGTAGGTTTTGAGTTTATTAATAACAAAGCAAATAAAAGTGTTTTCTCTTTATAATCTTTATATATATAATTCTACTGTACGTGTGTATGTCACTGAACTCCTCCTAAAAGGCTGGACCGATTTTGATAAAAAAATTGTATGTGTTCATGTGGATGCGAGGATGCGAGGATGCGATTTGATATGGGGTTTTTTTTTCGTGCATACAGGACAACGTCTGTCGGGACAGCTAGTATTAGTATAGATATAAATAGATTATAGCGATGGTCATGGTTCTAGCCATGTGTTAATCTGAATTAGGGCGTGAACTTGACTTTGCCCACATGTGGTGTGATGTAAACTTAATAAACATTTAGTGGGCGAATGGCCTGTTAGGTTAAGAGGGTTAATATACAGAATGTTCGGTAATTAATGGATAAACTTGAAATGTCTTCTATTAGAACAGGTGGCCGTTCAGAAAAATAATTTAATAAAAGACAAAGTGCTATAGCTGGGCATACTTTTGACTGTCTATCTACATATTAGCATAATAAGTGATTAATAATAAAACAACGAAAAACCGATAGAATTCATTCATTTATGGTCGTAGTGAACAAGAAAGTTAAGCAATTTAAAAAAATCATATCTTAGGTAGTAGTTCGGATAGATATTTTTTCTGAACGGCTATCAGTTCTACTATAAGACATTTCAAGGTTATCCATTAATTACCGGACATCCTGTAAACATAGAAGAACGTCTATATTCCTAAAATGGTAGACAGAAGTGAATTAGATCCACTCGTGGGACGACACGGCATGAGACTTTTTAACAACGAACGACCCTTACATATTATAAACTACATAGATGTGCCCGTGGTTTCACCCGCGTTTATAGTCACAGCGCTCCCCCCGTGGGTCGTAGCGTGATGTTATATAGCCTATAGCCTTCCTCAATAAATAGGCTATCCAACACTAGAATAATTTTTCAATTCGAACCAGTAGTTTCTGAGATTAGCGCGTTCAAACAAACAAACAAACTCTTCAGCTTTATAATATTAGTATAGATGTGAATGTGAGACTGTTTGTTACGCTTTCACGCCTTAACTATTCAACCGATCATCATGAAATTTCTCATACACGTTGTCAGGGGAACAGAAAAGGACACAGGGTACCTTTATCCAGATATATAGGAGTTTATATAGAAATTTATTGACAAGATCTATATTAACGCGAGCGAAACCGCTGGCAAAGTTTTGTGTCTTAATATTATGATAATAAAGTTGAAATTCCAACAATCCTGCTGCTTAAGTATGCCGACTCGGCATCTTGGTAGCTTTATTTAGTAGCTATTATTTGAACTTCTATAATGGCAGCGATAGCCTAGTGGGAAACCGTTGGACTGCCACGCAGAGGTCTGGAGTTCGATCCCAATGCGCGCATCTCTGACTTTTAGAAGTTATGTGCGCATTAAATAGTTAATTATCGATTGCTTTAACGGTGGCGGAAAACATCGTGAGGAAACCTGCATGTCTAAGAGTTCTCAATAATGTTCTCAAAGATATGTGAAATCTGCCAACCCGCATTGGGCCAGCGTGGTGGACTATGGCCTAACCCTTCTCACAGTGAGAAGAGGCCCGTGCCCAGCAGTGGGACAGTTTAATACAGGGCTGATATTATTATTATTATTATGTCATACTGTTAAGTAATAGATATTATTATTCGTTAGTTAAAAAAATTGTATGGAAAAGCATTCGTTGACCAGATAAAATTAGTCATGTTGGCGATTGAACTCGGGCGACACGGTAGCCCCTGTAATGATACATACATATTATACATAGAAACACCCAGACCAAGACAAACATCCATATTCATGCACACAAATGTTTGACTTGTGCGGGAATCGAACTTGCGACCTCAGACGTGGCAGTCGGTTACACTAACCACTACACCATCGAGGCCGACAAATGCCGGTTTAAATGCCGGGACTGGATATATCTTAGGCAGATGGCCAGTCTCCTTTAAGATTGTCTGCCGTGGTTCGATCTGCAGGACATATTATGGAATGCAATTATATACCTAATATGGAAGTTGTCTTTCTAATATCTTTGGTGCTATTATTCAAAACTGTACCTTATTTACTTTATAATAATAAGCATAACATTTGTTTGTAATTCTATTGTGTAGCACGCACATGCTACTCAACGCCAGTTCTTATCGTCATCATGTCGTGGCTTCAGTCATGTGTTTGTCTAAATTAGGTCATGCTCTCGACTGAGTGCCACACATGTTTGAATATAAACATAATATGTATAATGATTTCCCTTCAGACAGTGAGACGACAAGTTCATGATACAATTTATACTATTGTATACAACTTGTTAAGAATGCATCTCACCACATTTTAGTATCAGGCATATTAATAAGGATTAATGGTCTTTTATTGTCTTGAGATATTGCACAAATTTTACTTAAGTAGACAACTTATAAATTAAATTTGTACACATTATATTTAGCATGCATTACTTATATTTTTAATGAAGGTTTATTATAATTTTGAACTACGGTACTAAGATAATATACTTATATAATATATTTAATGATCAGTCAGGTTAATGCTAGAGCAGCGATAGCTCAGTGAGGAGACCAACAGACTGCAATGCAGAGGGTCTCGGGTTTGAACCCACGTCGCGCACCATTGACTTTCGGAAGTTATGACTTTTCGAAATTATGTGCGTATTGATTGACAATTATCGCCTGCTCCGTGTCTCGGAGAGCACGTTAAGCCGTCGGTCCCGGCTGCCATGAACATCTATGGCAGTCGTTATTGGGAGAGTGTCGACACAAAAGATCCCACTGGGTCGAAGTGTCGCCGGTCTGCACTGAATGGCCCCCACATAAGCTACATACAGGTTCATGCTATAAAATGTACCTTGTGTTTTTCAGATAATTTATTTATAGTTTACTCTTTCTTATATTTAAACATACACAATCATTTTATTTTCTTTTCATTTAAAATTTTATTCGTGTGCTATGATTATGATGTTGATAATGAATATAATGTTATATACAAACAATTAATAATTGATTGACAATTATCGCCTGCTCCGTGCCTCAGAGAGCACTTTAAGCCGTCGGTCCCGGCTGCCTTGAACATCTATGGCAGTCGTTATTGGGAAAGTCAGTACCCTCTAATATCCTGACACTGGTCTAGCCTTAGGGTATCGTTAGCCTTCGGGTTGCGGAGGTCAGGTGGCAGCCGCTCTGTGTAAAAACTGATATCCAGTCAAATCCGGTTAGACCAGAAAAGCCGACCCCAAGTGACGTGGGAATAATAAAGGCTAAGAGAGAAGAAGATACAATCAAATCAAAATGTACTTAATACATTATGTATTTATTTTTTAATTACCTTTTATACATATCATTCGTAACGAGTATTAACGCGATCATGCATAATATTAACCTTTTTGATTCTTGACGTTTCGGCCAAGTTACACTTATAGTGACTTTACAAATATACAATTCATAGATACAATGAACACCGAGATTCAATACAATCATTTGTGGATCACAAAAACAATTGTTTCGAACCCACACTTGGCGCTGCGACGACCGTCTGTCTACTATGCCATCCGTGCAGGTTTGACGATTCGAACCTGAAGCTATACGCTTGATAGCAAATAAATTTAACCACTTAGCTATCGCTACTTTATCGTCTTTACATAATATCTACTTCTATAATTCAGGTAGGATTGGTTCATAAATATTACTATTACATTCAAGCTGTATGTAAAATTTCCAGATTGCTCACATCAATTATATATTTATGCGAAGTTTCACGGCAATCGGTTTAGTAATCAAGGCGCGCATGCGTGACACACAACCACGCAATTTTTATGTAAACATTAATTATTTAAAGCTAATTCAGTTGTAAACAGCATTTGAATAATTTGACTACCAGCTGTCCCCGACTTCACCCATGTTTATGAGTACTGCTCTGCTCCCGTAGCTCGTAGCGTGATGTTATATAGCTTATGTTACTGCTGGATAAAGTAGCTTTCTATTAGTGAAAGAATGATTAAAATCGGTCCGGTAGTGTTTGAGTTTATTCGTTGCAAACAAAAATACAAATCTTTTCTCTTTAAACTATTAGCTATGATATTGCCGTTTATGTCCTACATCTAATTTTGTAGAGCAGCGATAGCTCAGTGGGGAGACCAACAGACTGCAATGCAGAGGGTCTCGGGTTCGAACCCACGTCGCGCACCTCTGACTTTCGGGAGTTATATGACTTTTCGAAATTATGTGCGTATTGATTGACAATTATCGCCTGCTCCGTGCCTCGGAGAGCACGTTAAGCCGTCGGTCCCGGCTCCCATGAACATCTATGGCAGTCGTTATTGGGAAAGTCAGTACCCTCTAATATTCTGACACTGGTCTAGCCTTAGGGTATCGTTAGCCTTCGGGTTGCGGAGGTCAGGTGGCAGGCGCTCCGTGTAAAAACTGATATCCAGTCAAATCCGGTTAGACCAGAAAAGCCGACCCCAAGTGACTTGGGAATAATAAAGGCTAAGAGAGAAGAAGAGAGAAGATCTAATTTTGTGGTTTCTGCACAAAATGCAAAGGCACCTAAAAAAAAAAATTGTTTATTATAAACTATATATATATTATGTATTACGCTCATAGCCAGTTGCACTCACTGATCGGCAAACGATTAGCGAGGTTAAGCAACGTTGGGTGCGGTCAGTCTATACATGGAGGCGGCGGAGCGGGAGAGGGAGCGTTTAAACCCTCTCCCCAACCGCAGAACCGGGCGCCGGAGGGCGCGAGATGACCTCCAGCCACCCTGAGGATTGACCTGGGGGTGGTGGGCTTTGTAGGCCTGCCCACCATCCGTTCAGCCTAAAAGTTAGGCCTCTTCGTGTAGGGGCCTGCCGTTTTATACGGCGGGCCGAAACCTCGGCGGGGTCGCGACCGTATGTGCAAGTGATTCGCGCGGCCCCGTCGATAGCGGTTTTGTCGAGGAACACCGTGGTAGGTTTAGTCGGTATTCCGGGAGGTACATTATTCTTATTCCATCTTTCTTTTACCCCGGCGAGTCCGACATAACCCCTCCGCCCGCCCCCGCGGAGGTGTATGCGTGATGCATTGCCCCAGGTTAAAAAAAAAAAAAAAGGGGTCTGCTATAGATGGATGTCCGCTTAGTGGTATTTCATCTGAGCGTCTTCGTGCTTCGGAGGGCACGTAAAAAGTCGGTCCCGGTTGTTGCCAAATTGACAGCAGTCGTTAAGCCATGTCAGAGGCCTACGGGCGGCTTGAACAACTCTTGACAACAGGTTTGGCCAACACGTTAACCACACGAAAAGAAAAGAAGAAGATGTATTACCTATTAATAATAAATACCAATAAACTTTTATACATTGTATTTAAAGTTACATCGTTTAGTGTCTGCCCGTATTTGTTGATTTAATTCGCAATAATTACATGATGATTGACGTTTTTATTAATTTACGACAAACCATAGTGGCCAAAATTTAAGCAATGCTATAAAAAACAATTTGGCCATAAATCAAATATCAATGTAATAGTATGAAAACCACAACTTTACCCATTGTCTTAAGCAGCGATAGTTCAGGGAGACCAACAGACTGCAATGCAGAGGGTCTCGGGTTTGAACCCACGTCGCGCACCTCTGACTTTCGGAAGTTATATGACTTTTCGAAATTATGTGCGTATCGATTGACAATTATCGCCTGCTCCGTGTCTCGGAGAGCACGTTAAGCCGTCGGTCCCGGCTGCCATGAACATCTATGGCAGTCGTTATTGGGAGAGTGTCGACACAAAAGATCCCACTGGGTCGAAGTGTCGCCGGTCTGCACTGAATGGCCCCCACATAAGATACATACATACCCATTGTCTTCATACAAAAGCGGTAAAAATTTCATAGTTGTATACCCAATATCAGCCTATCCCACTGCTGGGAAAGGGTTTCTTTTCACTATAAGAAGAGTTGGACCATCCACCACGCTGGCTCAGTGCGGTTTGGTAGACTTCACATATCTTCAAAAACATTATGTAAAACATTGTCGGACATGCAGGTTTCCTCACGATGTTTTCTTTCACCGTTAAAGCGAGCTATAATTAACTATAATACACATAGCTTTGAAAAAGTGCATGCCTTGAGTTCGATCTCGAGACCTCTGCATGGTAGTCTTAACTTACACTTCCCTGTAAGCCATTGCTGCTTTTGATTGAATATAATTTGAATATATATTCAATGGATATGCTGAATCAAAGTCAAAAATCTATTTCCAGCGATAAATCATTTTATTTACCAACTTATATCCAATTTAAATCAAAACATGTAACAAAAATATGTTTACAATATCATATGACTGCTTGTAAACGTAATAAATACTTTCGCGCGCATTTTTGACAACTCAAGGACGCCATATTAGCGTTTGACGCAAGCGGCGGTTGTCTGACTCATGTTCGAATTCTAAATTTAAAACAAAGAAAGTTTGTCTGTGCTCATAAAGAGGTTACAATGACTTTTTAAATAGTTTATTGTGCTTTTAAGCTGTGGGATGAATACGCGTAAATCATAAAGGAAATGTTATTTTTGTTTACGTGTGAAGTGGGTCCTATTTTTAAACTGTTTATCAGCATTAGCTTTTCCGTATGTGTTTTAGAGCTGCTATTGAAATTTCAACCATAGTGTCATATATCAAGTTGTAGGTAAAACAATTCGTTAGTTAAAACTACTTTCAAAAGCTTTCTATTGAAATTTAGGGCCATCGTTTGAATATTAGTAAAATACACCAAAAGGCTAATGCTGGGTAACAGTTTAAAAATGGGTCGCTAGACTAAAGTCTCTTCCTTGCACTTCCAAATTACTCTGTTTGTCGATATCCCCTGCCAGTCCCTTTTAAAGACATCCAAGTCGTCTCGCCATCTCCATTTAGGTCTGCCCCGTCGCTGTCGACTGTCTTGTGGCACCCAATTGGTTACAATTGGTGCCCACCTCTTTGGATGCATGCGGCAGCATTTTAAACTGTCAAAACTATTTATATTGACGTTTTCCTTAACGTTTCGGTTGCTTTTCAGCAGTCATGGTCACGGGGACACTAAGACGTTGGTTGTTTCAATGTCTTGAAGTGAAATTATTTCAAAGTACCCGAACATAATTTAATCTTTTCTATTCCTATTTACGCAGAATGAGCTTAAAGTAGGTATTATGAATTCTAGCGGTGTTCCGCGTCTTCTTGGTCTTTAGAATCCAACCTGGTGGTACATTCCAACCATCTTCTCTATTATAATTTGGGTGTTTCTTTATTTCCTCGCAAAGCATCCTTAGTAGGAATCGGTGTTGTTTGTGAGTATCTGTGGATTTCAACCTGAGGTACATTCCCATTATATATTCTATCTTTTTAAATCGTCATTGTCTGCTATATTACGGACGAATTGGAAACGTTACGTTTACATAGCCTGACATTTCTTTCGCGGGAAGTATCGCCTTAACCCCTGCGGTGTATTTTCGCTAGGGATTAAATATAATGACCACTAAAAATACTAATTGCACAGCAAAATATGCTTACTAAAATATATCATAACGAGCACCTATACGCCTCAAATCATTGAATTCTGTCTCGAAAGGGCTAGGTTATGTTAGGTTCCTTCTTAAACCTACCTAAAAATAGGACCGCTCTTAGTTTGATCTCTTTAAAATATTTTAGTAAACATATTTTGCTGTGCAATTAGTATTTTTGGTGGAACAAAGGCAAAAAATTGAGGCATAGTTAAATACTACTCTTTTCGCTACTTTCTTCTGCGCCGGCATTTAGTTTTATATTATATAGTATTAACTGTGCCATTAGAGCAAGCAATTTCGATATATATTTTTAGTAGTTCACAATTGTGTATGCGTGTATATGTGTGTGTTGGCTTCTGTCTTTAGGCTCTAGAATTAAAAATTACCGTAATAAATTCTCCTATTCATTAATATGACACATGAATTCGGTACAAATGCTATGTATCGATTGATTACACAGTAATAATATCCATTCCACTTATGTATCTAGGCGAAATACAGAATGATGAGTAATGTTACGAAAATAGGCAATGTGCAGCAGGCACAAAAAGCATGATAGATTCATTATGAAAATTGGTAGAACAAAAGTTGTCAAGTAACTATACATACATAGGTCACGGATAAAAGATTACCAGTATTTTTCACTTAACCCTATCAAAAGGTGATTTGAACATAAAGTTGTTATAAAATCGGTGTCAGGGTCAATTTTGAGTTCAACCATTACAAACTTAACCAAAGATTTATACTAAAACATTTACGTTAATATTTCTTCTTACATTACAAAGTAAATCAAACAAATGCACTGTTGCAGAATTATATTGTGCAAAACCTATTGTTTTCATATACACAACCAAATATTAGTAGTAGTCACGTATTTTAAAGGAAATGAATGCAATAATAATAAATTATTTGCGTTTCACTTGTATTGTATTCACATGTATTGTAACCTTGGTTAGTGCTGAAGGCCTAGTGTTTTCGTTTATTTACTAATGAGGTAGCAACTACTGTCTCGTCTACCAATCCGCACTGGGCCAGCGTGGTGGACTATGGCCTAACCCTTCTCACACTGAGAAGAGGCCCGTGCGTCAGTGGAACAGTTTAATACAGAGCTGATATTATTATTATAATTACTGTCTCGGTGGCTGGGATAACCTTGTAGACCATCACTACATATTATAAAACAAAGACCATCGCCGCGTCTGTTCGCGATAAACTGAAAAACTACTGAACTGATTTTCATGCGGTTTTCACCAAAAGATAGAATGATTAATGAGGAAGGTTTAAGTGTATAATTTGTTTAGGTTTGGTACTACACGTGCGAAGCCTGGGTCGCTAGTGTAAGATAACATAATATTTGAAGTTCCATACAAATTTATAGGCTAGAATTTCCTGCAGATCATTCCAATAACATCTTCCCTAATCCAGGGATCGTATTCGGGACTTCAGTAATATATTATTTTAACCCAAACGGCCGCCATAAAATTCCATTTGGAAACGTAAATAAATACGAATCAATGCTAAACAGATGCACTTGAGATGTGTATTAATATCTAGACATAATTCAGGGTAGGCTGGAAAACAGGCCGAGATGAGCTTACCTAGATCTAATAAGATTTGAATGCTTTATTTCAGACTAGATATGTCCGTGACTGCATTTACGTAGACTCTGTCTTCTTCTCTCTTAGCCTTTATTATTCCCAAGTCACTTGGGGTCGGCTTTTCTGGTCTAACCGGATTTGACTGCATATCAGTTTTTACACGGAGCGGCTGCCACCTGACCTCCGCAACCCGAAGGCTAACGATACCCTAAGGCTAGACCAGTGTCAGGATATTAGAGGGTACTGGCTTTCCCAATAACGACTGCCATAGATGTTTATGGCAGCCGGGACCAACGGCTTAACGTGCTCTCCGAGGCACGGAGCAGGCGATAACTGTCAATTAATACGCACATAATTTCGAAAAGTCATATAACTTCCGAAAGTCAGAGGTGCGCGACGTGGGTACGAACAGTCTGTTGATCTCCCCACTGAGCTGTCGCTGCTTGTTTTTTACGTAGACTCTGAATGGACTATAAATGTTCTGCATCTTATTTAGTAAAATAATATGGCGAACTGTTTCAGTAGTAGGTAAATGGTATTATGATAGTAGTACCTTACAAATATAATTTTAAAAATATGTTGTGGGAAGCGGGAAGCCTTTGGATGCGGGTGGCCCAAGACCAGTCTGTGTGGAAAATCTTGGGGATGGCCTATGTCCAGCAGTGGACGTCTTTCGGCTGAGATGATGATGATGATGTAGCATTGTAAATAGGTTGTTTCCCGTTCTTCTCATTGGTTCTACGCCCTTGCTTTACTGAACGAGGCAACAGGTAAATGTAAATTCATACATACATAGATTCACGCCTGTTTCCCAGAGGGGTAGGCAGAGACTACGGATTTCCATTTGCTCCGATCCCGACACACTTCTCTGGCTTCATTCACTTTCATCACATTCCTCATACACGCCCTCTTAACGTGGCCTTTGTCCAGAACGCCTCCGATTTGATCAAGAAACGTTCGCCTAGGTCTTCCTCTTGCGACTGTTCCATTCACACTAGCCTTATAAACTTTCTAACTCAGTCTTTCCTCGTCCATTCTTTCTACATGCCCAAACCAGCTTAACATAAATGTAAATTCACAGAATACTTTAGTGAGTGTAACCTTGACGTTAGATGCAGCTTGGGTAAACTCTCCACAAGGTGGACCGACGACCTGGTAGGGGTCGCGGGAAGCGGTTAGATGTGGGCGGCCGAAGACCGGTCTTTGTGGTAAACCTTGGGGGAGGCCTATGTCCAGCAGTGGACCTCTTTCGGCTTAGATGATGATGATGATGAACCTTGATGTTCATAAGTGCTACTTTGTGACCTAAATGAATAACGATTTTGATATGATTTGATAGGGCCCTGTGTATAATGTAATGCGTGTAATATATTTAATTTATAATGGATTGTCTTTCTTTTCCAGGAAAACTCTTGTATCACAAGAGAGTAAATTCCAGTCTCAAGTAGCGGCACTCACAGAGCTAGCAGACACAAGATGTGGAGAAGCAGAAAGAGCAAGAGAACTCATCTCGTCTTACAGGAAAGAGATAGAGGAAAAAGACCAGGAGATAGAACGTGAGTAGCTTCCTTTTCTAAGTCTAGCATAGACGTAGATATAGGTTTGTTGCCTATATTTGTAAATTACTTTTACACACAATAGCAATTAAAGAAATCCTTTTGTGCAAACAGTATCAAAATTGGTTGCAAAATAACGAAGTAATTATTATTTTAAATTTAGATAAAATATACTTTAAATCGCCTGTATCTTCCTTATTATTGAGTAGATTTCAAAAATCCTTTAAGATTTAGCGCATTTTTTTGTAATTTAGTATTAATAAAATGTCTTAAGACTGCGCCGAGCGTAAGACAGATAATGACAGAGCTCGTGCGGCGCATATTCAAATCGGCGCGCGGCCGCCATAGTCAAATTGTATGGAGGTGTTGAAGTGCTTTTTTGATAAATATGTGTTCTTTCCATCTTTATTTTCAATCAATAACTTAAATATTTGGGACGGACAAATTGTAATAAAACTATTTATGTTTCGTTTTAGCTGTAAAATAGGATAGATTTCTACTGTTATAATCACAGTGCAGATTTACGTAATTTTGTAGGCGAAAGTATTAGTTATTCTAAGTTTTTTACACGGAGTAATTGTAAACACATTCATTTGTTATGGTAAATGTATATTTTATATTTGTATTAAACAAAAAGTGCTGATTTTATTCACTTAACTGTGACCGCCTGTTTTGGCACATTTCGCTCGGCACAGTCTTAATGTGTTTATCGATGGCGTAGTGGCTAGTGTAACCGACTGCCACGCATGAGGTCGCGGGTTCGATTCCCGCACAAGTCAAACATTTGTGTACATGAACATGGATATTTGTCTTGGTCTGGATGTTTCTATGTATAATATGTATGTATATACAAAAAAAAAGTATGTATGTATGTTTATCCATTGTCTAGTACCCATAGTACAAGCTCTGCTTAGTTTGGGCTAGATGGTGTTGTGTGTATGTGGTAGAATATTATTATATTATTATTAGAATAGTACAAGCTCTGCTTAGTTTCGGCTAGATGGTGTTGTGTGTATGTGATAGAATATTATATATATTATATTATATTATAGTATAGATAAGTGTCTACAATACATGTAACAGTGTATACGAATGTTGGCATCTCGAATAAATAGATAAATAAATTATTTGGGAAGAGAGAAATCGGGTTCCTCTCTCAATCCGAGGGAATTGCCCACCTCAGCTATTGCAATAGAAAAAGGTTGACAACACCAAACTCCTCTGAATATAGACAGCCACGTCGCGGTACCCGGACGTACTCCATCTTGCAGTATTCTGCTTCGAACAATAAATATGCGTCCACACGTATTTCGCTTCTTTAGCTTTATCTATACTAATATTATAAAGCTGAAGAGTTTGTTTTTTTGTTTGTTTGCTTGGACGCGCTAATCTCAGGAACTACTAGTCCGATTTAAAAAAATCTTTTAGTGTTAGATAGTCCTTTTATCGAGGAAGGCTATAGGCTATATAGCATCACGCTAAGATCAATAGGAGCGGAGCATCAATTAAGAATGTTTCAAAATCGGAGGGTATTTTTCCTTTTGAGAGCTTCCGCTGCGTGCGCTGCGTAAACAGTTAAAGTTTCGCAAAAATCATGTATGACAGAATTGTTCCCTATTAAAAGTTCTAAAAAAAAGTCCGCGACAGCATATGTCTATCTTTTAAGGTTGGCTCACTATAACCTTTTTTATGCTAACCAAATTTGTTCTAAAATATTGCATTATTTGCGAAGGTGTTTTTATAAACATGATATTATTAATCCTTATCCAAATAAATACGTTATTCATCACAAGTATTTAATTTTGAGCAAAGGCAGCTATATTAGAAGGTATAGAAATTGATATAGCTCCTTATTACACAGAAATACTTTGGACATTTAAGAAAATTTGTTCTAATAGGTTTAAGGAATATTTCAATCAAACGAGTAAAGAAAAAGGCATCTGGTATAAAACTATGCAATGTGAGCCTCCTCGGATCCCTTGGTTTTCTGAAAATAAAATAAGTAGAACTTATGTTGTACTGGCGCATCGAATACGTTCTGGTCATATTCCATCGCAAAAGTTTGGATATCTTATGAAAAAAGTCAGTTCACCTAATTGTGAAGTATGTGGCAAGATAGACGACGTCCAACACCTACTGATGGAATGTGAGAAGAACCAAAGGGAGAGGCAGTCAGTGATGCAGAGATTTAACATAAATAAATATGACGTTGGGGTTTTTATAAGGATTTTGTCAGAACCTTTATCGCCGGCAGCAAGGTGTATTTATGACATGGTATCTGCAGCACTGTCTGCCTCTCCCTCATAGTAATAAGGCATGCATATAATTAAATATAAGAAAAGGGTAATTTAGGGTACGATGAGGCTGGCATACCTTTATAAGGTAAAAGCCTCTAAATAAAAAAGATTAAAAAAAAGTATTTAATTTAAAACAAAATTGCGCTTTACATCATTCGATTTCAATGAATATCTTAGGAGATATATAGAGCAGTTTTAAAATAACATCGCAAAAATATGATAAAAGCGTAATGTACCTATAATAGCTCCTTAACGTACGTATTATTTAAAAATATTTTCACCTTACGTAAACGAAGTCGCGGGTTAAAGTTAGCGTTAGCCCAAAGTAACTATTCCACGCGGACGAAGTCGCGGGCAGAAGCTAGTTATTTAATAAAGAAAACACCTGCATTAGGTATAACTTCTGTTTCTCGTGGTACTTTACAAACATAACAACGGACTCAAAGCACACCCACACTTAGAACAACCATTTGTGGATCATACAAATTATTGTCCCAGGAATCGAACCCACTACACACGGTGTAGTGGCAGTAGCGACGCGGCCACATAAACCACTACGCCATTCGTGAAGTCTACTACTGCAGTCTGTCTCATGTTGATAAACAAGTTGATATTAATAAATCTGATTTCTGGCATAATATGGAAGACCTCCTCCATGTTTTGAATTACGTCTGCCAAATATGACTCAATACTGAATTCATGAAAATTACATAAAGATACATAATACTAATATACGCCCTGTATTAAACGGTCCCACTGCTGGGCACGGGTCTCTTTCTATTGTGAGAAGGGTTAGGCCATAGTCGCCCATGCTGGCCCAGTGCTGGTTAGCACACTTCACATAATATATCCAGGAATATTACGGAGAACTCTCAAAGATTCAGATTTTCTCACGATCCTTTCCTTCACCGTTAACCCAAGAGATACATACAAATATTTAAATCATATAACCACTATGTACTACGTTTAAATATATATCTTTCTGGTCGTTAAGTTGACACAAATATCGCATCCTTAATAAAACAGAGACTTATCTCAGTATTTTTGTTTAAACAAATTTTAACTCTATTGAAAAGATTTAACACAAATATAATATTAGAATTTAACATATACAATTATAGTTCAAATTGGCTTACTTTCAAATTTCGAGTTAAGTCGCTGTTTTAATAAGAATGCGATATGTCAACATAAATGTCTTGTATATTCACGCTCACCCGAATTGAAAATTGCCTATCTAAGATTTGAGTTCATTCTTCTTAGTGCGGTCATTTTAACGTGCGATCTAAGTACAGCGAGGGTGAATAAATTTTTTTAATCTTTGGATTCATACATATCTATGTATGTAGTTATAATGTCGTATAGTTAAGGGGACACCGCGAAAATTATCGTTTAGAATAGCTCCGCCCATATCCGCCCCAATGACAATCATTGTGTATCAATCTTTAAATAGCGGTCATAAGGTCTAAAATTGCGATGCGCCCGCAATGGTCGAGAACGCTTAGAAATTGTTAAAAAAACTTAAAATATTATTTAAAATGATTGGTTTTAGTTATGGAAATAATGAGCTAGCAAATCACTAATATTGATGTTACAAATATATTTGAGTAATACCTAAGCATAATGATAGTGTAACTTCTTTGTAATTTCAAAAATAGTAATTTTTCAGATGTGTTTTCGAAAATAATTATGATCGAGCCAAAATCACAGTAACGTGTTTTTGAGCTAGGAAATTCTAGTTAAAGACATCAATTTACCTATATCAAAATTCTAGATTAATTAGTCTTCTCATAGTCCTATACTATTCGATGCAAGTTAGTGCATTTTTTCAGTGTGTCCTCTTAACGTGACCATTTATTTTATTTGTCAGAGCGGGACGCTTGCGGAATTAAGTAAACATAAGAACTTATTTTTAATATTTATTCAATAACAAGGACATGACAACAATATATTAATTATATATTGGTATTTTGAATTTATCTTGATTTAAGATTGCAGTTGATATTCTCCGCCGAAAAACATAAAACTAATGCATCATTAGTTTCATATTTTTCGGCGGAGAAAATTAATTCCAAAATGTCGAGCCTGGTTTTTAAATAGGAATGGAACTTATCGCATTGTTTATTGTTAGACTTGATAATCAAAATGGCTTTTAGAACTGTTACATTTAACTGTGTTTTTGCATTTGTCCATATCTTAATAATTAGAGGAAAAACTCTTTCGACAGGTGCGTATTCCACGCAGACATAAAACGTATTGGTTTCGCTCTCGCATTTAAAAACCCGTGTTCTCTTCTCCACGTCGTTCGCGCTACCGGCCTCACTCGTGCTTTTCGACTTTAATGAATATACCTACATATAGGTCGGAAGGAGAGAGTAGAGAGAGAGAGAGTCGACTAATAATTTATCTTATCTTGGTCTGTTCGCAAAAGCGCGACATTTTGCTCTGGATGGGACAGCCTGAAAACGGGACGTCCCGTCAAAATATACTATACATAATAATTATGCAAATATACGCACGGCTACATATTCCTACTGGGATAGGCAGAAGTGTTTTACATCGACATTTGGACTGCCTCAGTGCGAAGCGGTCAATAATAATAATAATAATAATATTCTATCACATACACACAACACCGTCTAGCCCAAACTAAGCAGAGCTTGTACTATGGGTACTAGACAATGGATAAACATACATATATACTTTTTTTTTTGTAAATACATACATATTATACATAGAAACATCCAGACCAAGACAAACATCCATGTTCATGCACACAAATGTTTGACTTGTGCGGGAATCGAACCCGCGACCTCATGCGTGGCAGTCGGTTACACTAGCCACTACGCCATCGATAAACACATTAAGACTGTGCCGAGCGAAATGTGCCAAAACAGGCGGTCACAGTTAAGTGGATAAAATCAGCACTTTTTGTTTAATACAAATATAAAATATACATTTACCATAACAAATGAATGTGTTTACAATTACTCCGTGTAAAAAACTTAGAATAACTAATACTTTCGCCTACAAAATTACGTAAATCTGCACTGTGATTATAACAGTAGAAATATATCCTATTTTACAGCTTAAACGAAACATAAATAGTTTTATTACAATTTGTCCGTCCCAAATATTTAAGTTAACTTAAATATTTGGGACGGACAAATTGATTGAAAATAAAGATACATATTTATCAAAAAAGCACTTCAACACTTGTTTTTTTGGTTGAACGCGCTAATCTCAGGAACTACTGATTCGATTTGGAAAATTATTTTAGTGTTAGCTTATTTACCGAGAAAGGTTATAGGCTACATAACATCACGCTACCACCCACAGGGGCGGCGCAGTAATCATAAACGCGGGTGAAACCGCGGGCACATCTAGTGTATAAATATGTGACTGAAAAAAGTTCGTTGTGTAGATGTCTGGCTGTTCGCCAAACATTTCCACTTTCTTAGAGCTCATTACTTGCGGTGTGTGTCATCGTGGCCTTTCTTACAACACTGATGCATGTGTTTCTTTGTTTGCGGAACCTCGCGGCGAAAAATTGCGTTTACTGAGAAACGTCTTTGTTTTTTAAGGCCGCGCGCGCACTAGCGATTAAAGTTGGCCGATAGTGTGATCGGTCAGAGGGATCAGTATAGAGTTATATGGCAGTGTGCGCACTTGAAGTTTAAAAGTTGTACGACCGAACTATCGAATCCGACTGCCCGATCCCTATTCGATCAAACTATTGAACGACTATCGGCCGATTGCATATGTGCATGAAGTTGTATGCGAGTGCGCGCATTACATCAATTAAACTGTCGCTCAACTATCGACCGATCGCACAGCGCGCACTTGTCAGTCGATTCGATTAATAGCGCGGGAGATAGGTAGGCGACGTTTACAAAATGTCATTGATAACGAGTGTGGAAACTACGAAATTAATCCAAGAAGTAGAGAAGCGGCCGGCTCTGTATAAAAAATCTCTCAAGGAATATGCTGACGCCAATTTGATAAAATCATTATGGGAAGAAGTTTGCGAGGCAGTTGTACCAAACTGGTTGGAACTCACTGGTGAATAAGTAATAAATGATAATTACTTAAGATAATAAAAATGTTAGCTATGCAAACTGTTTTGTTACTAGACTAAGCGTGACGTTAAGGTATAACGTCACGCTTAGTCTCTCCTCCACAGGAACGGCAAGGTGTTGCCGTGTATCTTCTTTTTTTATTAGTGGTCCGACGATAGATACAAGCTCTTCAAAACTTTGTACACTCATTCGATAATAGTCGAAATTTTTTTACGGAAAATTTAATAGTTTATGATGGCGTGTATAAAACTTTCCATGTATGAATCTATCAGTATTGAATGGATGAACCCAAAACTGATTAGATTGTTTTTTTTATTTTTCTCCTCCTTGCTAAAATTGCACATATTACTGCTGATTTCGGAATAATTTCAGCTTGCCTCATCGACTACAAATAGACTGTCAGCGGAATTCAATCGTGTAGTGCGCGAACCACCACGAGACTGAACTGTCGAGCGACAGTTTGAACATAACCGTTATACGATTGCGACTGAACTATCGGCCAACTTTAATCGCTAGTGCGCGCGGGGTCTAAGAGATATATAAAGTGCCATTTCTATGGCGCGCTTCGCGATCTTACAATATTAATATCAGTCCTGTATTAAACTGTCCCACTGCTGGGCACGGGCCTCTTCTCAGTGTGAGAAGGGTTAGGCAATAGTCCACCACGCTGACCCAGTGCGGGTTGGTGAACTTCACATATCTTCGAGAACATTATGGAGAAATCTCAGAAATATAGGTTTCCTCACGATGCTTTCCTTTTCTGTTCTAGGAGCCATGCTGGTATTAAGAATAGCAGATATCCTAATAAACCTTCACTGATTTGGGCATCAAACCCACTACCTCATCCAAAGCAATCACATACACTACCGCCACCCCAAATTATAAATCGCGTTTCTTTATGAGCCCTGCTGCTGGGTAATGACCCCTATTTATTTATTTACCTTATGTGGGGGCCAGTCAGTACAGACCGGCGACACTTCGACCCAGAGGGATCTTTTGTGTCGACACTCTCCCAATAACGACTGCCATAGATGTTCATGGCAGCCGGGACCGACGGCTTAACGTGCTCTCCGAGGCACGGAGCACGCGATAATTGTCAATCAATACACACATAATTTCGAAAAGTCATATAATTTCCGAAAGTCAGAGGTGCGCGACGTGGGTTCGAACCCGAGACCCTCTGCATTGCACTCTATTGGTCTCCCCACTGAGCTATCGCTGCTTAATGACTCCCTAACTCTCCTTCCATACATACATATTATGTATCTCTCTATCTAAAACGCTAAGGACCAAACTTTATTAAAGCTTATCTCACACCGTCTTCGTCTAGGCCTGCCGCTAATTTAAAAAATACATATACCTATGTATGTATATAACTGTAATTTTTAATTCTATTTTTTTCCTTTTGTTGCCATTTAAATTTATTATTTGGATCATCTTAAATCTGCATTTATTTACTTAAAGACAAATTTACACGGGTTTTATCGCGTTGTTTATTTTTTATAAAACACTATTATTACATAATTATGAAACATTTAACTACTAGTGTTAAACGCTTTTACTGGTTACTGTTTATTTTTATTCAAGCTATTAAAATTATAAAACTGATTAGATTTAATTTTACACTTTCACCGACGTATCGGTTGCTTTTCAGCAGCCATGTTCACGGGGAGACTAAATTATAAATGAAATCGTAAAAATCCGTATAAATTTGTTTAATTTATTGTGATGATGTTATTATTATTATTAATTATTATTATTATTTATTATTATTACAAATTTCTCTTTTCGCACCATTGCTATATAAATATTTATGTATTGTAAAGTTATATGTAATATTGTTTTTGTTGACTGTACTGACGCATTAGATTTTCCTAAAAGTTTGATTAAATAAATAAAAAAATGTATATTGTTGGTACGCCTAATAAATAAATAAACTATCCTACAGAATGACCTACGATCCATCTTAAACAAAATCGCGCTGAAATCTCGTAAACATCTTAATATATCAATAGAACCACAAATCTTTTAAATAGCTCAGAATCAAAATAAAAATGTCTGCCGCATGTAAGCTATCTCTCGGTGTGTAGATAAATCGGCGTCATTTTAAAAGCTGAATTTAAATTAATCGCGATGTTTCGAAGATAAAGAACTTCCAATTGAATTAAATTAGTTTTTACTTTTATCTGGCTGCGAAGACAAGAATTATTAGTCTTACTGTCAGTGGCGTACCGGTAATGAATGCTATTGTTTTGCATGAAATCTTGTGTTTGAAACGCTAGTCGGCCAAACATATTGGACTTTTCCAAGAATCAGATCAGGAAAAATCCAAGATATTCTCTATAGCATCCCGAAGTGAATAAGGCTCTGTAAGAATTGTGTCGGTGGCGTTTTGGTTGTGAATGTTATTGTTTTGCATGAAGTCTTGTGTTTGAAACGCTAGTCGACCAATTATATAGTGATTTTCCGCCAAAAACAATTCACTATAGAATCCCGAAGTAACTCTGTGGCACGTAAAGCCGTTGGTCCTGCGCCTGGTCTCTCTCCGGTCGTGTCGGATTACCGTCACATCGGACTATGGATAGTGTGTAGTGAGTAAGGGAATATAGAGTGCACTTGTGTTTGCGCACACAATTGTGTACTATTATGTTTTTGTGCAGAAGGCCAGTGTCGATTTAGGCTAGCCGCCATGACGGAAGTTCTGACTGATTCTGAGACTCACGCCGGTATGTATAAGGTGGAATTCGAATGTCTCCCCCACGTCTAGCTTACAAATCCAAATCCTTATTCATTGGGCTACTGCCGCTTACTATACTCCTAGTAAGAGGGTAGTCTTATTTTCAAATAGCATATGTTTGTTTCCCAAATAAAAAAATAAAATAATAATAAAATAAAAAAAGTAAAATATTAAATTATTATTAAAAAAAAATTAAAATAAATAATATTGTCTTCTGTTTACGCGAATGTTATTCATTGAAATTAAATTACTATATACGGAATTTATCGCGTTGTTTATTTGACACTGTATTACATAATTTTTTTAAAATTTGTTACGCTACTATTACTATTAAACTTTACTAATTTTTAAGCTAATTATATTGTTATTAAAACTATTTAGATTTGATTTAATTTTACACTTTCCCCGACGTTTTGGTTGCTTTTCAGCAGCCATGGTCACAGGGAGACTAAGATGGTAGTTGTCTCAATGTTCCAGTGTCGTTATTTCAAAGTACCCGAACATAATTTAATCATTGGTGTTTCTATTTACGCAGAATGAGCGCAGAGTATCATGAAGTCTAGCTGTGGTTTGCTTATTCTTGGGTTTGAATTTTATTTTTATACAAGTATTTTTATATTTGTATAAAAATAAAAATAAAATTAAAATTAAAATAAAAAATAATAATAATAAAATTGAAATATGATATTTTGGAAAGGTAACTTCTGCACTAAAATTAAAACCAGTGTCGCGAAAATTTTACAAATATTCAAACAGGGAACTCAAGGACCATCCAGACTCGGAACAACTATTTCTGATCACACAACATTTTGTCCCGTGTGGGAATCGTACCCACAACATTCGGCGTACAAACTATGCAGTCTATAAAAAACTGTGGCCTCTAGTCCAAAGTGATTTTATTTCCAGATAAACAAAAATGAACTAGGAAAAGACGCACAGTTCCCAAACAAACTATTGAATATACACGAATGACCTTCTCTTAAATATAGTAACAGACAAGAGCGGAGTTATTCCTGTATATTAGTTTCCAATGCGCTGGAGCTAGGAAGTAATAAGTCGTAAGAAACTCGGTGATGGCGTCACGTGATATCCATTAACCGCTCGTTTCATTTACGCGGAAAACGCTGCGTTATCTTCACGCGTCGAACACACTTAATTTGACACGCGTTTTACGTTGCCATTAACGCTGCGTTCAAAGGCAAAATCAAAGCGTAGCGATTACTTTATCACTATATACATATAATACTAGTTGTCCCGATAGACGTTGTACTGTACACACGAAAAAAAAAACCCAAACCTAAATCATCCTCGAATCCACATGAACACACACATATTTTTTTATCAAAATTGGTCCAGCCGTTTAGGAGGAGTTCAGTGACATACATACACACGTGCAGTAGAATTATATATATAAAGACTAGCTGACCTGTGCAACTTCTTCTGCGTCACATAAGAGATTTTTTTCCGTTTGTGCTACATTTTTAATTGATGCGCCGCTCCTATTGGTCCTAACGTGATGTTATTTAGTTTATAAACTGCCTCGATAAATGGGCTATCCAACACTAAAATACTTTTTCATTCGAACTAGTACCTAATTCCTGAGATTAGCACGTTCAACTAAACAAACAAACAAACTAAAGTTAAAAAGTAAAGAAAAGTAAAGTTTTAAATATCAACTGAATGTGTATAGTTTTAAATTGGACTTCAGGTTGGCAACTATTTAATGTTCAATTGAGTAATGTGTAAATATTTAATCTGTTGTCTGTTACTGTACTTTCTTCTCTTTTAGCCTTTATTATTCCCAAGTCACTTGGGGTCGGCTTCTCTGGTCTTACCGGATTTGACTGGATATCAGTTTTTACACGGAGCGGCTGCCACCTGACCTCCGCAACCCGAAGGCTAACGATACCCTAAGGCTAGACCAGTGTCAGGATATTAGAGGGTACTGACTTTCCCAATAACGATTGCCATAGATGTTCATGGCAGCCGGGACCAACGGCTTAACGTGCTCTCCGAGGCACGGAGCAGGCGATAATTGTCAATCAATACGCACATAATTTCGAAAAGTCAAGAAGAAGAAGTTATATCTTCCGAAAGTCAGAGGTGCGCGACGTGGGTTCGAACCCGAGAACCTCTGCATTGCAGTCTGTTTGTCTCCCCACTGAGCTATCGCTGCTCTTACTGTACTATTTAATAAAATAAAAATAAATACATAAAAAACTCTTCAGCTGTATACTATTAGTATAGACTAGATTTTGCTTTATCTATGGTCTACGTCGGTGCTATTCCTGTATATTAGTTTCCAATGCGCTGGAGCTAGGAAGTAAACTCGTAAGAAACGCGGTGACGACGACACGTTATATCCATTAGCCGCTGGTTTCATTTACGCGTAAGAAGCTGCGTTAAATACACGCGAACGCACTACATTCGCCATTATTAAGATAATATCCTCCAGACCGAATTTCGGTCACGGCAGCCAATCTTAACGGAGACTGGCCATCTGCACAGGAGAAATTATAGTGCACAAGTGTGTGCGCGAACACAATTGCACTCTCTGTTCCCTAACTCTCATGATCCTATAGGACGGTAATCCGACACAACCGGACAGAGATCGGCTTAACGTGTTTTTCGAGGCACGGGGGTGTCTAACACCGCCAACTTTCTAACACTGGGCTTATATTGAGATTCCTTAACAGACAAGTGAGAATCAGCAATGAATTGCCGTAAATCGTAGAGTTCGAAAAAATGGTTCAAGTAATATGCAAAGGTCACGTGATACTACGTGACCTTGGTCAGAGGCCAAAGTTCATAGTCATTACGGGCGGTAGGTATATCGACTATGCTGAGTCGAACGGCGTTGACCGCGAGTCTCTAGTTCTTAAGGTTCTTGAGTTGAAAGTTGTATAACAGACAGACGTACGGACGGACAAACCTGTTGTATAAGAGTTTTTTCGAACGCCAATAAAAGCGAAAAATTATTTATTTAAAGACATCTTACGCACTAGTAATAATTCCTGTGACGCGCGCGGGGTATATACAAACATTGAAACAACGCGCACAAAAAACGCCATGACACGGAGCAACTATTTGTGGCTTACACGATTTTTTATCCCGTGTGATTGAACCTAGAACACTCGACGCAGCTCAATCGCGAGACATCCACTTAATCTACGCCATGCGTGCATTTTTAATTCCCTAGAAGGTACCGTCAAAGTAGAGACCTCAACATCGCCTCAGCTATGAGGACGGTGTGGAGGCCACTGCTCTTAGACCACACGACTGCTTACCTTAAGGTGGAGTGTGGTCATTTTGAAGAGCAAAATAAAAAAAATGAAACATGCGGGGCAGTTTGAGGAGACTGCCGATAGAAGTGAAAACTAAGTAACTTATGAATTGTATCGTCGAGCTATTAGATTATTATTTTTGAATTTTGAATGCTTTCGGTGACGATGGCGCGAGTTCCATGACTTGTTCACCCAAAAAGTGCTCACTCGCCTAAAGAAGTATTCACTGACAAAATACAAAAATTAAGGATTTTCCTTATATGGAACTATCAAACATGTTTCCTCTAGATATTTTTCTTCCTCACTAAAGTTTAAATTTACGATGCAGCTATATTTGGTTGCGGATATAAATATCCGTGATCAGATATAGCTGTATCATTGCCCAGAATACTTCAGTTTAATGCACTTTTAAGCTTGTTTACCAAATATACCTACCATACAAGGCATATAGTCCATATTTTCTGCCTTGTCTTATGTGGTAAACAAATAATTCTTATATATTTAACTAGTAGGTTTCCCGCGGTTTCACTCGCGTAAGTCCCGTTCCCGTGTGAATATCGGGTTTCACCCATTTCACCCCCTTCGGGATGGAATTTTCAAAAATCCTCTCTTAGTGCTCCCCTACACTGTCCAAGGAACACCCATGCCAAATTTCAGGTTCTTGCGTTCAGTAGTTTCGGCTGTGCGTTGTCTGTCAGTCACTCGGTAACGGAAGTTTTATATATATATAGATTATTTTTAAATATGTCTATTCCTAAACTACTGGGCCAATTTCGATAAAAAACATTGTGTGTGTTTTAGTAGGCCACGTGGTTCTTTTTGAGTTTTTAGTGACCTACTCTTTTATTTCGAAATTAAAACTACTGTATACCGATTTTGTCGCGTTGTTTATTTCAGAACACTTTAATTGCATATTTTTTTAAATATAACTCTATAATCTGTAAGCAGCGATAGCTCAGTGGGGAGACCAACAGACTGCAATGCAGAGGGTCTCGGTTTCGAACCCACGTCGCGCACCTGTGTCTTTCGGAAGTTATATGACTTTTCGAAATTATGTGCGTACTGATTGACAATTATCGCCTGCTGCGTGCCTCGGAGAGCACGTTAAGCCGTTGGTCCCGGCTGCCATGAACATCTATGGCAGTCGTTATTGGGAATGTCAGTACCCTCTAATATCCTGACACTGGTCTAGCCTTAGGGTATCGTTAGCCTTCGGGTTGCGGAGGTCAGGTGGCAGCCGCTCCGTGTAATAACTGATATCCAGTCAAATCCAGTTAGACCAGAAAAGCCGACCCCAAGTGACTTGGGAATAATAAAGGCTAAAAGAGAAGAACACTACTATTATTGAACTCTACTACAATTAAAGCTATTTAAATTATTTAAAACTATTTATATTCAAGTTTATACTTTTCCCCGACGTTTCGGTTGCTTTACAGCAGCCATGGTCACGGGGAGACTAAGATGGTAGTTGTCTCAATGTTCCAGTGTCATTATTTCAAAGTACTTGAACATAATTTAATCATTTGTGTTCCTATTTACGCAGAATGCGCTCAAAGTACCTATCATGAAGTCTAGCTGTGTTTGACAAAATCCGTATAAAATAGTTTTAATTCTAATAACATTCGCGTAAACGTAACGCATTTTAAAGTTAATAATTATGTTTTTAATTAATTATTGATCATAAGTAAATATTAATTTATTGTTAATTGAAGTTATTATCTATTATTATAATTAATGTAAAATTTGTTAAAATATTATTGTTTAAAGCTTAAGCATATAATTACGGTATCAAATTTGTACGCTTCAATGCAAGATGTAGACGGACATATCCATTCACTGTAACATCCCATGGAAATAATGAGCTAGCAAATCACTAATATTGATATTACGAATATATTTGAGTAATTCCTAAGCATAATGATAGTGTAACTTCCTTGTAATTTCAAAAATAGTATCTTTTCAGAGGTGTTTTCGAAAATAATTATGATCGAGCCAAAATCACAATATCGTGTTTTTGAGCTAGGAAATTCTAGTTAAAGACATCAATTTACCTATATCAAAATTCTAGATTAATTAGTCTTCTCATAGTCCTATACTATTCGATGAAAATTAGTGCATTTTTTCAGTGTATCCTCTTAAGGTGTGCAAACGTAACTAACAAATAAACTTACATTCGCATATTGAAATTAAACTACTATATACGGATTTTATCGCGTTGTTTATATGACACTTTATTTCATAATTTAGAAACTGTTACACTACTACTAGGTACTATTAAACTTTACTAATTTTTAAGTTAGTTAAATTATTATAACTATTAAAACTATTTATATTTAAGTTTACACTTTCCCCGACGTTTCGGTTGCTTTTCAGCAGCCATGGTCCACGCGATAAAATCCGTATATAGTAGTTTAATTTCAATGAATAACATTCGCGTAAACAAAAGACAATATCACATTCGCATATATAATATTAGTTAGGATATCCTAATTTTCTTTCGATCTGGTGCATTTAATCACGGAGAAAAGATAGGTACCTTTGTCCGCATTTCCTCAAAGAGAAGGATTCATCCTTTAAACCGATTCCTCATTTCCCAAAATAGTGCAGTTTAATGCACTTTTAAACTGTAACCTATTACGCATGGTAATGTTATTTGAGTGTGGGCAGAAGCCGGGCTTATTTATAGAAATGATAGAACTTTCGAGAGCAACGCTTTAATTGCAGGAAATGATTGGAAGTCTTGACGCAGATACGTACATCTGTCTTAGTTATAGGATGTTTTTGATGTTATAAAAGTTATATTAGCGAATAATAATATCCTCCAGACTGAATTTCGGTCATGGCGGCCAATCTTAACGGAGGCTGGCTGTCAGCGCAGGAGATATAGAGCACAAGTGTGCGCAAAAACAAGCGCACCTTCTCATAGTCCGATGAGACGGTAATCTGATATGACTGGAAAGAGATCAGGCGGATCTACGGCTTTACGTGCTTTCCGAGCACGATCTGTCTAACACCGCCAACTTTTAGGAAGTTGGCGGTGTTCTTTTAGGAAGTTGGTGGTTGACTGCTATTAAGATTTCTTACCAGAAAAACCCAATAACCTTTTTTTTTTGTCCGAACCGGGATTTTAGGACCTTAGGCAAAGAAGTGACATTCACTTCGACTGCGCCACAGAGACAGTCGAAGCGAAATATACTACTCCAGAAATTACCGTCCGAAGGATGTGACTCTCTTACAGACGTGGCTTAGATCACTTTTGTAGATCATATACAATATACATACACTCACTTCAGTAAAAACTAATAATATTTATATATAATGCTAGATGTGCCCAAGGTTTCACCCGCGTAGCGTGATTTGTATGGTCCGAATTGAAAAATTATTTTAGTGTTGGTTAGCCTATTTATCGAGGAAGGCTATAGGCTGTATAACATGACGCTACGACCAATAGGAGTGGAGCATCAATGAAAAATGTTGCTAAAACGGGAAAATATCTCTTATGTGAAGCAGACGAAGTTGCGCGGATCAGCTAGTAAATAAATAAAGGTCAGAATTGTATTATAGACACATTTCGCGAACTACGTAATAGGGAGCAAGACTCTTTCCGTTAACCGACCATAGCTCCAGACTCCGTAGTGCCACTAAGGAATCCAAGACAGCAAAAAAATAATTTTTACCTCGATCCAAAATCGAAACCAAGACCGAGCCAAGCAGCCGGGATCACTACCGCTACTTCACTAAGGCAGTAAAAAACAGTAAATTCTAATAGTCTTATTTCTTCCTTTCCAGAGTTAAAATGCGAGCTAGCAGCTGCCTACAAAGAATCAGAGCTGGTGAGACAACGCAGCCGCTCTTTGGAGGAGGAACTATCAGCAGCCAGGACCTGTTCCGCAGACCTTGCTGATCAGCTCAAGAGACGAATCGGTAAGGATCCTATCAAAAGTCCAAAATCTTACTACAGCTGCTATATACGACCAAAATTTTTGTTCCACTGCTGCGCGGTCATTTTCAGACTTTATACAAATAATATCAGCCCGGTAATTAACTGCCTCAGCGCTGGGCACGTGGCTCTTCTCAGTGTGAGAAGAGTTAGGCCATGGTCCACCACGCTGACGCAGTGCGGGTTGGCAGACTTCACATATCCTTGAGAACATAACTCTCAGACATGCAGGTTTCCACACGATGTTTTCCTTCACCGTTATTCTATACTGCTACTGACAATGTTGCCACAAAAATGAAAGTACTACAGTTTAGTTGACTTGACCTGATATATATATATATACTCAAATTATGTCACTGCACTATGCAGCTCATCATGACAAATGGTTGGTCTGAGTGTTCTTTGTGTCCGTTATTTGAATGTTTGTAAAGTCCCCCGCGACACAGGAATTATTCCCAGAGAGGGAGTTGTCTTTTGAAAAAAAAGTATCAGAGAATATTTGTTTTCCAGATGAATCCATTCGTCAGATCAGAGCAGAGCTGGAAGATGCTCTCTCTCATAGAGCTGAACTTGAGTCGAGAGTCCTGGCGCTGGAGCGAGATAAAGAACGACTTGAGCAAGAGAAGATACTACAGGAACACAAGGCTCAGGAGGTAAGCACATCACGTTTTATCTTCTGAAGACCTTACTAGAGTGGTCCGTTGCCAGGGGAGTTCGGTATATTGTCAAATGTCAACCTTTTTCTATTGTAATAGTTAAGGTAGGCAATACGAGGGTGCGTGATGGTTTCCTCTCTTCCCAATTAGTTAATTAAAATGGATTGGTAAATTCGATTCTACATATTAAAAAACATGTTCACAGTATTTTAAGATAATATTGTCTTCTGTTTACGCGAATATTATTCATTGAATTTAAACTACTATATACGGATTTTATCGCGTTGTTTATTTGACACTTTATTACAAAATTTTGAAAACTGTAACACTTCTACTACTATTAAACTTTACAAATTTTTAAGCTAATTAAATTATTATTAAAACTATTTAGATTTCATTTAATTTTACACTTTCACCGACGTTTCGGTTGCTTTTCGGCAGCCATGGTCACGGGGAGACTAAGATGGTAGTTGTCTCAATGTTCCAGTGTAGTTATTTCAAAGTACTCGAACATAATTTAATCATTGGTGTTTCTATTTACGCAGAATGAGCTCAAAGTATCATGAAGTATAGCTGTGGTTGGGTTCTTCTTGGGTTTGACTATTTGTATTACTGGATCCCAAGCTGGTGGTACATTCCAACCATCTTCTCTATTAAAATTAGGATGTTTTTTGATTTCAATAGCCTCGCGAAGCATCCTTGGTAGGAATCGGTGTTCTTTAGCGAGAATCTGTGATTTGTCAAATCTCATAAAATCCGTATATAGTAGTTTAATTTCAATGAGTATTTTAAGAGTCAAGTTCAAAAGTAAAGACACGAATGGCTTGTCAATGCAATTTAGGAAAATATATCCATTCCATAGAAAATCGGTATCTGATTAACTCGTGTTTTATTCCTATGGTGGAAGTTGTGAGAGTCTTAATTAAGGGGACACCGCGAAAATTATCGTTTAGAATAGCTCCGCCCATATCCGCCCCAATGACACTCATTGTGTATCAATATTATATTATTATTATTATATAAATATTAATGTTACGAATATATTTGAGTAATTCCTAAGCATAATGATAGTGTAACTTCCTTGTAATTTCAAAAATAGTAATTTTTCAAAGGTGTATTCGAAAATAATTATGATCGAGCCAAAATCACAATATCGTGTTTTTGAGCTAGGAAATTCTAGTTAAAGACATCAATTTACCTATATCAAAATTCTAGATTAATTGTTCTTCTCATAGTCCTATACTATTCGATGAAAGTTAGTGCATTTTTTCAGTGTGTCCTCTTAAGCCTTAAGCCGTACAGGTTCATAGTAGATTATCCGCTATAATTTGAAGCAGCCTACCTGGGTAAAGGATATTGCATCACACGCCCATTTTGTATTCTATTTTATTAATAATCATCTTTTTTTGGTTCGATTCTCGCACAAGTCAAACATTTGTGTGCATGAACATGGATGTTTGTCTTGGTCTGGGTATTTCTATGTATAATATGTATGTATTTACAAAAAAAGTATATCATTATGTATGTTTATCCATTGTCTAGTACCCATAGTACAAGCTCTGCTTAGTTTGGGCTAGATGGTGTTGTGTGTATGTGGTAAAATATTATTACCTATTATTATTATGCTTCTCTTTATTACTTTTTTTTTCTAATAATTACATTTTTAAATATAAATATAAAACTATACATATTTAAAAATATAAAAACTGAAATGACCCACCGACATCGGGAACAGGGTCCAAGCTGCCGGTGGTTAGGGCCCCAGAGAGAAGAATCTCCTCACAATACGCGCCGTGTCGAGTAGTACTGCCTTTTGCATCAAGGACTTGATCCAGCCATCTAACGCGAGCCTCTGCAGGTGGTGGTCGAGGCTCTTAGGTATTAAACCATTGACTGTAATGACTATCGGCACAATGAGTCCACACGCCACATGTCGACAATCTCGTGAGCTAGGTCCAAGCATTACAACTCTTTTTCAGCTTTCACAAGTTTCTCGTCATGCGTCATGGTATCATCGATGATTATTATTATTATTATTATTATAGATGATTATTATTATTATTATTATTATCTCGTACTCCTTATTTCCTCTTCTAAAATCTAATCGTCTTTTGTCGTATGTTTTTTTTTTAGATTTGTTAAATTCGTTGCTGTAATTTTAGACGTTGCTAGTCCTAATATAAATTCTAGTCCTTATAATACAAGGTTATATTAAAAAATGATACCATAAAAATATGACAGTAATACCTCATAATATTATTTACTTTAGTGCGATTCAGGGAGCAAATAGAGAAATGCATTTGTAGGAGAATAGACAGAATATTGTCCACACATTACTATTACTTAAACAGATCATGAAGAATAAAATATACATCCTCTCTGAAAGGAGACATCAGCCACCATTTCTGTTAATAAGAAAGAAAGAAAGAAAGAAAAATTTATTTATTTGACAAAATAAAATATATAATAATAAGTAAAATGAAAAAAAATTATAATAAAATTTGCCAAATGGGACCTAGTTCAGCATATGCCAGGCTAAGGAAGCCTGGCGCTGGTTTTCAACTAGATCCCTTTAGTGACTGCACGGATGCTAATAACAATTCCCAGAAAAAAATTAAGATAATAAAAAAAATAAAAAAAAATATTTCTAACATAAATAATTAACAAAATGAAATACAAATATACATAAATTCATTAAAATGTCAAAACAAAGAAAAAAAAACAAAAAAAAGGAACATAATAACAACAACATAAACAATATATTAATAATACAATGTGAAATGTGTGTTTCAATACAAAAATGTAGACATAAGATATAAACACATAGAGAAATAAAATTTGAATTAATAAGATAGATGATCAAGCTTTCAACGCTATATTAAAATAGTAATTAAATAATATAATTAAGAAATTAATGTTTTAATAAATTATAATAAATTTATAAAGGAACCATGGATATGCATCTTCTCACGCCTGATAACTTTGCTGGGCAGCTGAACGACATTGCAGGAAAGTTGCCGAAAACTTTGTCGCTACCTATTGATAACGCACTTGAGGTCAAAGACCATTTAATGTACGGGATGTTTAGTTAGTAACTCCGCACACTATAATAAGATGTTGAAGTAGTAGAGAAAAGAATTATAACGTGAATAATTTATTTAAAGTATAAGTAGACAAGTTACAGTAAAAATAAGACTAATTCTTTCTCTTAATGCACTCGTAAAGTTAGTTTATATAATATGTTTGTTAACGTTCAACTGAGTCCATACATTTTGTTGTATCGCTAATTTATAGTAAGTAGCACACGATAAATGCTGAGCGCGCAGCTACACGCGCCTTGCAACTTGTCGTGTAGGCAGCAATGTACGGTAGTGAGACCGTACAATGGGTAAGAATTCAATTTTTATATCAAAATTAGAAATTGATCATATCAGAACAAGGCTTCTATTAGTTATAATATAATAAAATTGGAAATAATATAGATAACAAGAAAAATAAAGTATATAATAAAGTTTATAATAATATGCAAATTCTAAATTATAGCAAATTATAGTTAATTATTCCATATTTGAGATCAAATAAAAGAAGCATTTAAAATGGCATTATCCAGCTTCCGCTGCGCCTCCATGACGAACTGTCTTAATCGGCTCCTAAAAGTCTGTATTGACCGGAGGTTACGTAGTGGTGGAGGTATATTGTTCCAGCACTTGGACGCGGCGTAACGGAAGCTTCCTCTAAATGCTTCTGACCTATGAGGTTTAATTGATAATTGCTTAGAACACTGCCTATTTGAACGTTCTCTGTTACCACCAACCCAAGTAAGCTTCTCGTACAAATAGCAGGGTTGTTTCAATTTAATGACGCCAAACAACAGGCAAGCCAAATGTAATTTACGCCTAGACTTCATTTTTAGAACAAAATTCTTATTCAAGAATGGATGAATAGTACTCGGCGTCTTTTAAGAACCTGGATACCTTATTGCAACTCAAGTTTGGTTGGACTCAATCTTCTATAGGATAGGGGTACACACACCGACACATCAACCTATACTCCATCCTTAAAACTCAGTTTAAAAATAAAATGCTGCTAAAGATCAATGTAAATACAACAATAACGATTACTAAATCAGTTGAACCGTTAGTTTAAGCAGTAGTTTATTTGTTTAATATGTGTTTGTGTAAAAAGTCACAGTCATCAAGATTCTTTACCTTTAGTTAAGTACCTAACCAAATGGAGTACAGACTGTTTGGACTTTGAACTATTAGAAGTTGAACGCTGCGAATCCTGCGAGAAAGTGCGTTATATTTTTGTTACGCTCTATCCTTACCATTACATCGACACCACTATGCACTGTCCCTTTCCGACAATTCTCTATTTTGTATGCAGCGTATTTATGCGTATATAGGGTGTCTAACTTAATGTGTAGCCGTGTGTACCCGAGTCAGACTGCTTTAGTTTAAGCGATATCCCAGGTTTAATCGAAGGTCCTAATGTGCCTGAGATCTTGGTACAAGGACACAACTGCTCTGATGATGGTCGATTATACTAACTTATACATTACGTAGGATAATTTTAAGATTTATTTTATTCATTTGAATATTTATATATTAGAGTTCGAAAAACTCTTATACAACAGCTTTGTCCGTCCGTCCGTCTGTTATACAACTTTCAACTCAAGAAGCGTAAGAGCTAGAGACTCGCGGTCAACGACAATAGACTCAGCCTAGTCTACATACCCTCGAAATGACAATGACCTTTGACCTCTGACCTCACATGATATCACGTGACCATGACCTTTGACTTTTGACCTCACGTGGTATCATGTGGCCATGACTTTTGAACTCTGATATCACGTGACCTTTGCATGTATTGTTTTTCGAACTCTAAAGTTTTACGGCAATTCATTGTCGTTTCCCACTTGATTGTAGTATGTGTAACAATTTTTCTTCCGTTCTTTCTTTTACGTTTGCTACTTTAGGAACATTGCTAAGTTATTTCACTACCATTTCCAGTAGAATAAAATAAGCATTCGGGCTGTTCAGGCCTTTTTTTTTTCCGTGGGGGAATGCTTTGACGCATTCCTCTCCGCGGGGCGACGGAGAGGTTATGTCGGGCTCACCGGGGGAAAGATACCCCGGTAATACCGACTAAACCTACCACGGTGTTCCTCGACATAGCCATAGACGGCGGGGCAGCGCGAATCGCTTTCACATGCAATCGCGACCCCGCGAGGTTTCGGCCCGCCGTGTGAAACGGTAGGCCACTACATGAAACACTTCCTCTACTGTCCTCATTGACTCAGAGGCGCGCGTGGGAACACGCTGGCCGCCTCTCGGACCTGGTGCTGATCGGGTGGCGAGCAGGCCCACGCAGCCCACCACCCCAGGTCAAACCTCAGGGTGGCTGGAGGTCATCTCGCGCCCTCCGGCGCCCGGTTCTGCGGTTGGGGAGAGGGTTTAAGCGCTTCCTCTCCCGCTCCGCCGCCTCCTTGATGGAAATTACTTCCTCACAAGGGCTGTTCAGGTCTACCATAACTTAAAAAACCTGTTTAACCCTTGTTTGTGGTATTGTCTCCAGGCCCTGGCCGCAGCAGAAGCCAACACGACGAAATGGCGCGCTGCCCACGAGGCGGCTCGGTCGCAGGCCGCCGCCCGGGCAGAGAGGATGCTCGCCGACTGCGAGTGGAAGATGAGGGAGCTGGAGAAGAGGGCCCGGGAGAATGAGAAGCAGAAGAAAGAGGTAAGAGTATCTACTGCAGCATTAACTGCTCGGATGGCGGAGTGGTTTAAGTGGTCGCCTCGCAACTGCCACTGTGCTAAATGTTGTGGGCTCAATCCCCGCACGGGTTATAAATTGATGTTGTATAGGTAGTAATAAAATGGTATGAAATGGTATTTGCTCTGATTGATTTTGTACGCTGTTTTATACGCAACACCAATATGGCACCATAATATGACACATTATAAAACAACAATATGGCATTGAAAAGTAACCTTTTTTAGAGAAAAACTCTTATAAATACAACAGCTTTGTCTGTCTGTTATACAACTTTCAACTCAAGAACCGTATGAGCTAGAGACTCGCGGTCAACGCCATTCGACTCAACATAATCGATATACCTCTGAAATGACTATGACCTTCGACCTCTAACCTCAAGGTCACGTGATACCATCTTTCAACTTAAGAACCGTATGAGCTAGAGACTCGTAGTCATCGCCATTCGACTCAACATAGTCGACATACCCCGAAATTACTATGACCTTTGACCTCTGACCTCTGGTCACGTGATACCATTTTTCCGAAATATTTACAGGCAATTCATTGCCGTTTCTCACTTGTAGTGATTTAAATTTGAAAACGAGAAAATGTGAAAAGACCACTTCGTGCCACTTTTTCATACCTTCCGTCGCATGCCTGCCATCAAAAGCGGTATGTGTTATCCTCGCCACTGTTACTGCGTCAAGTGTTGTGGGTTCGATCCCTACACGGGACAAAAAATTATGTGATCAACGAATATTGTTCCGAGTCTAAATATAATCTTTGTGTCGTCTGCTTGATTGTGAAGTCCCTTGCGATACTGAATTTATTCTTAGCGCAGGGAAAAAGCATAAATATTTACCTCAATGACTGATGTGCAAGATATCACCGGTTCAAATCCTGGGTTTAGCAAAGTGTTATTCAATTCTTCTGTCAAGAAATTCTACGCCTCCTACGTCTGGAACTGTGCATGGTAGACTCACCACCCATTTTTACCCACGAAACCCACATTTCGCCTTCGTTATAACGAAGGCGAAATGTGGGTTGGATACACCGGTTCCGCATCAAACACAAAACCTCTTCGTAGCAGCCCAACGTCCTCCTACTAGACTCATCATCCTCTTGGATCCTCTGGGCCCAATTTATTTGGGGTCGGCGCAGTATGTCCTTCGCTTCCATACTTCTCTGTCACCCGTCATCTGATCATTTACCCCTTTCCCTTTCATATCCATCCTCACACAGTCCATCCATCTTTTCCTTGGCCTTCCTCTACCCTCATATCCATCATTTGTTTACCTACATACGTATCATCTCTTCGCATAACATGTCCATACCAAGCCAAACTATTTCCGTTCACCTTCTCGTCTATGGGCACCACTTTCAGACTACCTCTTACGTATTGATTCCTAATTCTGTCCATTCTCGTCTCTCCACCTCCTATGAGGCTATAGCATAGTAATAGTATAGCATTTTACTTGCCTCACTCTAATGGTATTTTCCTTCCAGCTATCAGAAACCGTAGAAAAGCTGCAAGCGGAGCCTAAACCCTCACCAGCTCAGGTAGCTGAAATGCAGCAGCTACGAGGAGTAGTCTCCGAACAGCAGCGCTCCCTCCAGTCGCTGACGCTGCAGCTACAGAAGGTGGAGACCAGGGAAGAGGCCCTCAAGCTCGAAGTACACCGGCTAAAGGAACTGCTGGACAGAGAGACTGCTAGCAGCAAAGAGAAACAAGAGAGATATCAGAAAGTAGGTTTTCTCTTCTCTTAGTTTGATTTTAACGAAAGGCTTAACGAAAAAATATGTCAGAAAGCCTCATCATTATATTCTCACCAGCAGGGATTGCTGATTATATTGCCAGAAATCCCTACTGGTTAAATTAACATGATGCGCGGGTGGTGGTGATTCAAGTGTTCGACTCTGCCACTAAGCCGAGTATGGACTCCCAAACGGGACAAAAATTTGTGTGATTTACAAAATTTGCCGAGTTTTTCCAAGTCTGGGTGTTCTTTGTGTCCGTTGTTTGAATGTCTGTAAAGTCCCCCGCGATACAGGCACAATTCCTAGAGCCAAAACGTCATTCAAAAATTATATTTCCAAAAAAATACTTATATCACTATTATAACATAGTATTGAAAGTGGATATAGTGACAAGAATCGAAAAGGGTATGTTAAGCTGGTTTGGGCATGAAGAAAGAATGGACGAGGAAAGACTGACTAAGAAAGTTTATAAGGCTAGCGTGAATGGAACAGTCGCAAGAGGAAGACCTAGGCGAACGTTTCTTGATCAGATCGGAGGCGTTCTGGACAAAAGCCAGGTTAAGAGCACCTTGAACCGACGGGCGTGTATGAGGAATGTGATGAAAGTGAATGAAGCCAGAGAAGTGTGTCAGGATCGTAGCAAATGGAAATCCGTAGTCTCTGCCTACCCCTCTGGGCAACAGGCGTGAATCTATGTATGTATGTGTTACATAGTATTAAGTTTTCACTTAAAAGTCCATGCATTTTTTAGTTTATAAACTTCCGTTTCCCTTTGGAACCTCGCGTGCTTAGGCACATGTCTAATTTGCCTTAAGGATAATCAGCCACTGCCCCCTCTTCCAAAGATATAACCATTAAACTATTTCACCAGGAGATCCAACGCCTAGAACAGCAGCACTCCAAAGCTGTGGACACGATGAGGTCTGAACTCCTAGCGACGGCAGCGTCCACCAGGTCAGCCATGGAACGAGCTCATGCTGAAAGGACCCGGTGTGCCTTGGCCCAGCTCCGAGCTGAAGCAGACCAGGATGCCAGGAATGCGGATAGGAAGCTCAGAGAAGTCACTACGAGGGTAAGTAGAATTGTAACCAGAAGTATATTTATTTAGTACTAGATTTTGGCCGCTCGCGTAAAAGTAGGTAACGTTAGGTTTTGTTAGTAACAGTACTTATTTTTAAATAAAATATAGCTGATGTTACTCGGTGATAATATAGCTTTCTAATGGTGAAATAAATTTGAAAATCGTTTGAGTAGTTTTTGAGATTAATCGTTACAAACAAGCAACCAAAAAAAAACATCTTTCCTCTTCATAATATTAGTATAGTACAAGCCGTCGGTCCCGGCTGCCATGAACATCTATGGCAGTCGTTATTGGGAGAGTGTCGACACAAAAGATCCCACTGGGTCGAAGTGTCGCCGGTCTGCACTGACTGGCCCCCACATAAGATACATACATAGCACTAGATTTTAACTGCGGCTTCGGTCGTGTTGTCTTGTATATGTTGTTCAATATAAGTTAATTGCCCTCGATAACAGTCATTTTATCTGGATGAAAGGTACCCCATGTTTTTGTACCCCTGACAAAGTGAATGCCAAATTTCATTATCAATAAGGTGTATACAGAACAATGTTTCATTAAAATATCTACATCCAATATACCAAAATATTATGTTCATCAATATAGATAATCTATATCTATACTAATATTATAAAGCTGAAGAGTTTGTTTGTTTGCTTGAACGCGCTAATCTCAGAAACTAGTGGTCCGAATTAAAAAATCTTTTTAGTGTTGGATAGCCCATTTATCGAGGAAGGCTCTAGGCTATATAACATTATGCTACAACCAATAGGAGCGGAGCAGCAATGAAAAGTATTGCAAAAACGGCGAAAATTCTCTTATGTGAAGCAGACAAAGTTGCGCGGGTCAGCTAGTAATATATATTTATTTCGTTATTAATAGATGTATAAAAATTTTTGGATTATTTACACAAACATACGAAACACCCAGGTATATTGCTTAAGAAATTATTATTAATTTTTAGACGGTCAACTGTTGACACGTTAAGCAACGATCAATGGTTGATACGTTGAGCAACGATCAATGGTTGATACGTTGAGCAACGATCAACCGTTAATTTATTTATTTATTTATTTAAGGATTTCCAACAAAGGAATATACAACAACATACAAGTACATTATAAAGCAATAATTAAATTCTTAGCGTGTATAGTCCCTCAATTATAGGAAACCACAGCTTGCAAATTATAATTACAACTAAACTAACAACTTAATTAAAGAAATAAAAACATAAAACATAAAATCAGTCTCCCCGTGACCATGGCTGCTGAAAAGCAACCGAAACGTCGGAAAAAGTGTAAAATTAAATTAAATCTAAATAGTTTTAATAGTTTTAATAATAATTCAATTAGCTTAAAAACTAGTAAAGTTTAATAGTAGTAGTGTAACAGTTTTCAAAATTATGTAATAAAGCGTCAAATAAACAACGCGGTAAAATCCGTATATAGTAGTTTAATTTCAATGAATAAAACATAAAAATTATAAACATAATATTCTGCCACTAGGGTAAACTTTTGAGTAAAACAATTCGTTGATTCAACGCCCGGTATTAGTTTAAAAACGATAGTTAACATTGTCTTTCATTACCTTCTCAGCTTGAGAGCTTGAAGGAGTTACTAGCGAGTAAAGAAGCGCAGTTCGAGCATGACATCGCAGAGGCGCACTCGAAGGCGGACTGGGACATCATGCAGCTGAGACACCTCCTCGACAAGGGTGACATCAGCCACGCCAACAAGCTGGAACAGCTCACCGAACAATACGAGACCGAGAAAGGTGAGTTGGGTTACTACTGCCGGGACTGCAGGATGAATGCGCGAGGGATCCTTGCGCCCCAGACATGGACTGTGTGAAGGAACACCGTGGAAGGTTTAGTTACCTAGGGTTAAATAATATATTAAGACAGACAGACCAGCGGCACAGGTACATGGTGGATATACCACATATAGGCACGAAGCACTTTACTTCCACTTTATAATGCGTACCGCAAAGGAATGGAATTCATTATCTAGGTTTATGTTTCCCGATGAGTACAATCTGGGTGTCTTGAAGTCGCGAGTGAATAGACGACTTCTAGGCAAGCGTGCTGCATCGTCGACTGCATTGACACTTAACGCAGCAACGCAAACGCATAACTATAAGAATATAAAAAAAAAACAATATACCCACATGGTTAAATAAAAAATGGAGTTTATCTGTATACCTACAGCGTTAAATAAAAATGGAGTATACCTGTATAGTTATTGAATAGAGAGAGCAGTTGTGTTTGCGCACACTTTTGTGCACTATAATATCTCCTGCGCAGATGGCTAGTCTCTTTTAAGATTGGCCGCCGCGCGCCGTGACCAAATTTCTGTCGGACACTATTAAAATATAATCAAACATTTCTATTACAAGATCTATATCTTCTTTATTCACAGAATCTCTAATAGCAGAATGGTCAGAAAAGCTGAATGCAGTAGAAAAAGAGGCAGCCACAGCGGCGACAGAAGCGAAGCAACTGTTAGAGCAGACCAGACTCAAACTCCTCGCAGAACGCATGGACCAGGTCAACAAGTTGAAAGAACAGCATCGGCAAGAGATGGGTGAGTTAGCGCGAAAAAGAAAGGAAAAGAGTGAGACAAAAAATACAGAAATAGGTTTTAAATGTTGCCATTCAAAGTGGCAATGTCAGTCCTCTGGATACTTTATCAGTCGTTTATCAGTTTACTGTGATGTGGATGTGGATTCTATGACGCATATTACAGAATTTAATTATACGTTTTTCACCCCTTTTAATGGTAATTTCCAGCTTATCATATTTGATGTATGAGTTAGTATGCTCAATAGAATTATTACAAAACTCATTAACTAGTAAAACAATCACTGGCGTAATCAAACTAGAATTTTTAGGTTTTTCCTCTTAATTCGATATACTCACACTTTGCAAATCGGCCGAATAAACTCAATTATGTTAGAATAATAAATAAAAATGAGACTAATTAATTTATTTTTACCACCAAATTACGTAATGAATAATTACTAAAATATTTATTCACTAACACACACGAGCGTGCTATTTTTGAACGTCGAAACTTTGTTAGCGCGATGGCGTCCGTAAATTCCATAATATTTTCCATAAATACATTAAATTAATATTTTAATTATGTATAATAATTAAATTAAATAAACAAATCTATTGCAGACGACCAATGGGAACAGTTTATGACTGATAAAGAAAACTGCCTCACTAGAATGAAGTTGGAATGCCGACAGGAGGGAGAAGAAGAGAGAGTGAAACGGGAGAAAGAGTTGTTAGAAGAAATAGAACGTAAGTATCCTTATTTTAATAATCCTTCTCCCCACTGAGCTATCACTGCTCAGTCGAATTTTTTTTGAGCAGCAATAGCTCAGTGGGGAGACCAACAGACTGCAATGCAGAGGGTTTCGGGTTCGACGTGCGTATTGATTGACAATTATCGCCTGCTCCGTGCCTCGGAGAGCACGTTAAGCCGTCGGTCCCGGCTGCCATGGACATCTATGGCAGTCGTTATTGGGAAAGTGTCGACACAAAAGATCCCACTGGGTCGAAGTGTCGCCGGTCTGCACTGACTGGCCCCACATAAGATACATACATACATCCTTATTTTACCACAGAGTAATGAACCCATCTCTGTTTTATCCATTTCAATAAAAAAACACTAACTGAGCTGAAAAGTTTTACTCTATGTTAATCCAAGATAATATGATCTATCTAAGTGCTAAGTTTCATCTAAATTCGGTCAACAGGTAACACGCGTGATTAAGTAATAAACATCCCAACACTGCAGAGTAAAAAACCATCCCTTTCAATAAGAACGAAGACCGAGCCAAAAGGTTGTCTTACGTCTTAATTAAAAATATAGGTCTATCTGAGTGTTTGCACGGAGGATGAAATTCGACCATCTATCTATCTATCTTTATGTGGGAGCCAGTCAGTGCAGACCGGCGACACTTCGACCCAGTGGGATCTTCTGTGTCGACACTCTCCCAATAACGACTGCCATAGATGTTCATGGCAGCCGGGACCGACGGCTTAACGTGCTCTCCGAGGCACGGAGCAGGCGATAATTGTCAATCAATACGCACATAATTTCGAAAAGTCATATAGCTTCCGAAAGTCAGCGGTGCGCGACGTGGGTTGGAACCCGAGACCCTCTGCATTGCAGTCTGCTGGTCTCCCCACTGAACTATTGCTGCTCAAAAAAAATTCGACCATAATTATTGTCAAAGTTTGAATTGACATTTATGAACATTTTTGTTGTACTCCTTTACATTGCATAAAAAAACCCAATGTCGGTTATACAAATAGTGGTAAAAAATGTACTAAATTCCTATGCCATAAAATGACTATTTAAAAAAAAATATCCTTTTATTTTTGATAACCCTAAAGATAGTCAGTAAGCAGTAAACAAAAAAAAAGTACTGAACTGTTTTGTCTATGCCTATTCTTATATAGATAGTAGGATTTATTACGAGATGTCGCCTGGTGGTCGTAATTCGACTAACATTATAAAATATTTTTATTAATATCATCTTTATTCACTTCTTCTCCACATAAACTTAAACTATGCCAAATATCACACATCGTGTACGCAATATGCCTAAAAAAGTTACAAAGATTTTTCTTCACCTTCAATTTAAGAGCCAAGCTCTTGTCGGTGGAGTCTCTTCCATAATGTCCTATCTTTAGCCAGCGCTTTGTCTTCTTGATACGACGTACTTTTACCTTTTCTTTCACTTGATCTATGAACGTCCTCCTTGGCCTTCCTCTTCCCCTTCTGCCTTCTATTTTTCCTTCCAAGATACTTCTTATAAAACTGTCATGTCGTTTCAAGTGGCCCAACATCTTCCCTCTTCTGTTCTCTATTGTTTTTAGAATGTCTCTTTTCCTTTACCATATTTAGAACTTCCTCATTTCTTCACCTATTAATATAATAAAAATAATAAATAATTTATGTATTGCAAACAAAATAACAGTCCATACATAGTTAGTAATTTAAATTAAATTCCGGTCACGCCATATGCAATCGTGTCCAAGCCACAAAGAATGGACAATCCATCTCAATTCTTCCTGCAATGATTTACAGTTAACTATAATAATATAATATAATATTCTACCACATACACACATCACCATCTAGCCCAAACTAAGCAGAGCTTGTACTATGGGCACTAGACAATAGATAAACATACATATATGTATACTTCTTTTAGTAAATACATACATATTATACATACAAACACCCAGACCAAGACAAACATCCATGTCCATGCACACAAACTTGTGCGGGAATCGAACCCGCGACCTCAGGCGTGGCAGTCGGTTACACTAACCACTACGCCATAGAAGCCGACTAACTGTAGATAGAACTGTTGTAATATTTGAATGTTATATATTTTCAGAATTAAAATTCCAAATGCAATCAAAGTCTAGCGAATTCGACAGTTTAGCAGTAAGAGCTGCATCGTGTGGCAGAACGCTAGCAGTCACGGAGCAGGAACTCAGGTTGGTGCAGTATTTACTACTAAATAAGACTTGCAGTAGTGGAATAAGGTGCTTCGGACATGTTCGGCTATCTTCGTAAATTATGAGGGTTAGAGTACACGGCTGAATGAACCGCAATACTGTTGAAAAATATTTAATGTCTGTGTCTAATTTTTATTTCACGGTGGAGTGATTTGTCCGCCTTACAAATTTAAATAGGAGTATAAAAAAAAATTAAATCAAAGGTAATTAAGTATAGATAATTACCTATGTAATATTAAAGAAATATACGTGTTGTCATTAAATAAGGAAGTAAGCAATTATTTATTATCTAGTACTACTTAAATAATATTTGATTAGTATTATATTTCTGTCTCTATTTTTTGACAACTTGATTTTATGATATGAATATCACCGAAACGCCTTATTTCTGTCTACTGTTTATTTAATTGTTTTCATTTGACGCATGATTTGCAATAAGCTGAAATCTTAAAAGCCTATTCAAGGATACGTTCATTCATTTAATAAAAATATATTATCAACGCCCGCCCTAAGGATTATTCCCTTATGAGACACTTTACAATCATTAAAACAATGGACAAAAAAACCAGACTTGGAACAACTATATTTGTGACTGTGTAGTTTCGAGTCTGGGTATTTTGTTTTTAGAGTTCGAAAAAACTCTTATACAACAGCTTTATCCGTCTGTCCGTCCGTCGGTCTGTTATACAACTTTCAACTCAAGAACCGTAAGAGCTAGCGACTCGCGGTCAACGCCATTCGACTCAACATAGTCGATATAACCCTGAAATTACTATGACCTTTGACCTCAAGGTCACGTGATACTATCTTTCAACTCAAGAACCGTAAAAGCTAGAGACTCGCGGTCACGCCATTCGACTCAGCATAGTCGATATACCCCCGAAATGTTTATGACCTTTGACCTTTGACCTCAAGGTCACGTGATACCATCTTTCAACTCAAGAACCGTAAGAGCTAGAGACTCGCGGTCAACGCCATTCGACTCAGCATAGTCGATGTACCCCGAAATGACTATGACCTTTGACCTCTGACCCCAAGGTCATGTGTTACCATTTTTTCGAACTCTGAGATTTACGGCAATTCATTGCCGTTTCTCACTTGTTTAATGTATGTAATGTTACCAATATCATTGGGATAATCTCTCGAAGGGCAGTGGTCAGTAGTAAATTATCATTGAATATGGCTCTTACTTCCTCATTAAAAAACAATAATCATTAATTCAACCAAATGCAATTGGTAGCGAAATTTGATTCTAAAAACAATTATTTTTTTATTATTTTTTATTTAAGAAACTAATCATTAACATCGATTCACAAACTCAATGTTAAACCGTTATAATATGCAATTTGACGATACCGGTTAATAACGGTTATTTAACCGGCTACATATTTAAAGGAGTTACTGTTTTAACAGTTTGATTATACTAAATTATTTTTAAATATTAGATGGTAGCGCACAGAAAATTATCCGCTAAAACTTAGAGAAGAGCTTCTTAGTTACAGAAGATCGTAGCTAAACGACTTTGCATTGCATTCCTGCAAGTAATGTGATTACAAGAAGAATTAAGTGATTCGGTTGTCTGGACTGCACCATTAGTCTTTGTTAGACATGTCAAGGTTGCCTTACCTCTTAATATTCCATAATAATCACAAAATCTGGACTCCATAGACTTGGCAATGTTTTAAGTGGTCTTTGCTAGCGCGTCTGGTCTCATACAGGATAAAAGAGTATGATTCAAAAGTGGTTTTTCTAGTCTGGTTGCCCGTGGGTTAGGTTGTTGTGGTTGGGGGTTGGGCGTATAATCCTTAAAGCATGACTTCTAAAATAATGATAGGCGTTAAAAACAGTAACCGTTTTATAATAAGAAACCGGTTTAATCACCGTTATCATTCGGTATTTATTTACCGCCACTTTACAGCTACAGTTACATCTCTCTCTTCTCCCGTAAGGGGGTAATAAGTGGTAAAACTTGAGTTCGTGACAGTGTTTTCTTAATAAAATATTGTCTTTTGGACAAATTTGGCTACCATGATCGCATGTCTAAATTCCGCGAGTGTATAATGTCCATCTGTTTATCATTACTAACATCAACATATTGTTTAAATTATACTACTATTTACCGTTTCAGTCGCTATTTATTTAGTTTACAACTTACAATGATGTTTCGGATAATCGTTTGATAGTATCCAATGATCTGAACCATCAAGATAAAAGCTGATTTACATTGATTCCAGTATATAGGACATTATTATCTGTATATTAATAACAAATTGGTTTAACGGTAAAATTCAATGGTTAATTGATTTAATTTAACGGTTTACATTATCATCTTTATATAATGACTGAAATTGCAGTGACACTGGATCAATCTTGTACTGAATTTAAGTTTGAATTAGTTCAGCAGTTATTTAGTACGCGTGAAGTAAAAGTGACGGATAGAAAATCGTATTGCAGACATTCAGTACTTGGTACCAGTATCAAGTACTGAATTTGTCGGATTCTCCAGAAACACATTTCTATCCTGATAGAATTATGTTTCTGGAGAATCCGTCGTCACTGGATTCAATTTTCCATAATCACCACAGCTAAACCAGGCTATGCAGGTGGTCACTGGATTTCAGTTCAGAAACGTTTCTAAAGTATTCAGTGTAACTGCACTGAATAACTTGATAGTGTATTTAAAGTATATCCAGTATCACTGAATATTTCCCAGTTACATTTACTGTTATTATCGTATTGATTGACAATTATCGCCTGCTCCGTGCCTCGGAGAGCACGTTAAGCCGTCGGTCCCGGCTGCCATGAACATCTATGGCAGTCGTTATTGGTAGAATGTCGACACCAAAGATCCACTGGGTCGAAGTGTCGCCGGTCTGCACTGACTGGCCCCCACATAAGATACATACATACATTTACTAAATCAATGTAAACCATACATAGGTATAGAGGAAAAGTTGTAAACAAAATAATCAGACATAATCAGTAAAAAGTAGTTTGATACCAATATTTTATACAAAAGTTATTTATTAAGTAAATATATCTTTGAATGTGCCTTCGTAAAATTGATTATTTTACCAGAGTGCCTTGTGTTACGGTCATATCTTACCGGTATTACGAATGGGTTTGGAGATAAAGTTTGTCATAATAAAATTTGGTGATAAAGTTTGGCATACATTCGCATACCCCACTGAAAAGTGAAAGATTTATAAAACCATAATATTGTCTTCTATTTACGCGAATATTATTCATTGAAATTAAACTACTATATACGGATTTTATCGCGTTGTTTATTTGACACTTTATTACAACATTTTGAAAACTGTTACACTATACTACTATTAAACTTTACTAACTTTTAAGCTAATTAAATTATTATTAAAACTATTTAGATTTAATTTTATTTTACACTTTCCCCGACGTTTCGGTTGCTTTTCAGCAGCATGGTCACGGTCACATACCGTTAGAATGTAACCTAAGAGTACTTCAAGAGTACTCTTTAGAAGCACTCGATATTATTAGCAGTATTGGTAACTTCACCTCTTTAAATATATCGGCACGTTTTATCAATACTATTCATAAAAAAGAAAATACTTGCTTTTAAAATCAAGTTTCTGATCAAAATAAGTAATTAATTTGCATATTTATACTCACCGGGGCACGGCGCGGATGACATACATATATGTGAATGCTTAGTTGCTTATCTATCGATGTGCTTGATTTTTACAATCTTAATTATCAATCAATTAGTTTTTTCGTAAGTCATGCCATTCTGTGTATAATAGGATATGTAATTTAGGACTTAGAATCCTTTTTTCATCTACATAATTATATTAGAAACATTCATCTTGTGTTTCATGTACCACGCACACGAAAGAATATTTTTATAATACAAATGGTAAAAAGATTGTAACTACATTTCACCTTTTCTCATTTTTAATCACACAGACTCAAATTACAAATATACCGACAGTCAGCTCAATACAAATAAAATAAATTCACACACATAGTATGGTGGTTACAGTAACTTAACATCAGAATATGCATTCAGTTCTACAATTCTCTAAAATAATAATAATAATAATAATAATATATTCTATCACATACACACAACACCATCTAGCCCAAACTAAGCAGAGCTTGTACTATGGGTACTAGACAATGGATAAACATACATATATACTTCTTTTTTGTAAATACATACATATTATACATAGAAACACCCAGACCAAGACAAACATCCATGTTCATGCACACAAATGTTTGACTTGTGCGGGAATCGAACCCGCGACCTCAGGCGTGGCAGTCGGTTACACTAACCACTACGCCATCGAGTCGTCAAACCTCACCAAATTCAATACTGTATATAGCAGCGAGAATAAATTAAAGTATTCTCCAGTATTTATAACAATAACAGATGGTTAAATATTTTTATGATATTAAGGATTATTTTAAGCATTCTTTTTGCGAAAAGTTCAGGAGATACTATTATTAAAAAAAAAGTTATTATTCAAAATATCTGGCGGACTATTATTCAAATTATAAATGAGAAAAACGACAATTCATGAAGTATTAGTTTAATCTATGACCTCGGCAAACCGTATCATCAATTTACCAACATTACTTATTAGGACACTATGCAAGCAGTATACCTGCACTGCCACCTGTCTTTATTTTCAGAAGCGTTTCCCTACCACGCAGTATACGAAAGATGTAAGCATCTTTAGTTATTTAATATTGTCTTCTGTTTACGCGAATATTATTCATTGAAATTAAACTACTATATACGGCTTTTATCGCGTTGTTTATTTAACACTTTATTACATAATTTTGAAACCCGTTACACTACTACTACTATTAAACCTTACTAATTTTAAAGCTGATTATATTATTATTAAAACTATTTAGATTTAATTTAATTTTACACTTTCCTCGACGTTTCGGTTGCTTTAGAGCAGCCACGGTCACGGGGAGACTAAGATGGTAGTTGTCTCAATGTTCCAGTGTAGTTATTTCAAAGTACCCGAACATAATTTAATCATTGGTGTTTCTATTTACGCAGAATGAGCTCAGTGTATCATGAAGTCTAGCTGTGGTTTGCTTCTTCTATAGTTATTTGTCATTAATACAAAGGAAAATTTCAATGTATATAATAATAATAATATTCTACCACATACACACAACACCATCTAGCCTAAACTAAGCAGAGCTTGTACTATGGGTACTAGACAATGGATAAACATACATATATACTTTTTTTGTAAATACATACATATTATACATAGAAACACCCAGACCAAGACAAACATCCATGTTCATGCACACAAATGTTTGACTTGTGCGGGAATCGAACCCGCGACCTCAGGCGTGGCAGTCGGTTACACTAACCACTACGCCATAGAGGCCGACAATGAATCGCTTAGTTGAAAACGTCGACATAGTTCGCCAAGGTCGCTAGGTTTCAGTTTTGTTTCATGACTTGCTTCATGTCTTTTACCTAGTTTATAATATAGCAGTAGTTTTCTCGCTGTTTCTCCAGCGCAAGTCCCGTTCCCATGAATTCCCGTGAATATCGGGTTTCACCCCTTTCACCCCCTTCGGGGTGGAATTTCCAAAAATCCTCTCTTAGTGCTCCCCTACACTCTCCAAGGAACATACATGCCAAATTTCAGCTTCTTGCGTTCAGTAGTTTCGGCTGTGCGTTGTCTGTCAGTCACTCAGTAACGGAAAAGTTTTATATACATATGTATATAGATAATAGTAGAAGCTTACTATATCATACATTGCTATGTTTCTTATCGAAGTATCATATATCTACAAGATATATCATATAAGACGGCTTCATTCTATATCACTACCCACAGTTTTATTATACAGTCTTATTATTAAATCGGTTTTCAGTACTTATAAGTTATGTGACAGAGATCTTTATCTACCAAACCTTTTGGGAATATCCAGCCGTGATGTTATAATAAATAGCACGTTATTCTACAAAGGCACATTTCAAATATGTTTACTTAATATCAACCAACACACATTTTCATTGTCTATGAAATCATTTTGTAAATCGGTCCAAAAGGCAGTATTTTATGTAAAAATATGTTTTATACGATATTGTGTAGTATTAAGCTAATATAAGGTGATAATAGAATATATATATGTATATTTAAACGAGACCCAGGACGTGAACTTGTGACCATGGCGATTCATGTAACAACTACATATGTCGACTAAGCCGCACATGTTCTTTTATAATTTATATTATGAAATATTTAAATGAAATTAATTATATTTTATAATTATGATTATGGGTCTGGGTCATGCGTTAATTTAATAAATTTATGAAATAACTATGTGTTTATATTTGTATTCTTCTTGAAGATTATTGTATTGTATTTTTGACTATGTATTAAAATAAGCTATACATAACCTGATCCAGTAGCATTTACTTTTACGATTGCGAGAGCTTAAGTTACTAGCTAACTATTTAAAAATGCCATTAGCGACATGGTAAAAGAGAAAACACAGCACTTTACCCGACCCGAGCATTGAATTTAGAACCTCACGGATCCGTAAAACTTATGCCACTGGATCAACATGGCAGCCTTAAAATTTATTATATATTTGATATTCAGGCCCTGTTTCACAATCTCTTAAAGTATCGCCATTACTCTTATTTAAGACTGCGCCGAGCGAAATGTGCCAAAACAGGCGGTCACAGTTAGTTAGTGAATAAAATCGATACTTTTTGTTTAATACAAATATAAAATATACATTTACTATAACAATGAATGTGTTTACAATTACTCCGTGTAAAAAACTTAAAATAATTAATAGTTTCGCCTACAAAATTACGTAAATTTACACGAAAAATGCAAAAACATAAGCTCGTGTTACGTGATTTTTAGATTATAACAGTAGAAATCTATCCTATTTTACAGCTTAAACGAAACATAAATAGTTATATCAATTTGTCCGTCCCAAATATTTAAATTATTGGTTGACAATAAAGATACATATCTATCAAAAAAGCACTTCAAATCCTCCATACAATTTGACTATGGCGGCCGCGCGCCGATTTGAATATGCGCCGAACGAGCTCTGTCATTATCTGTCTTACGCTCGGCGCAGTCTTAACCTAATAAGAGAGATATATGTTTCGGTTACCTTTTACTTGACCATTGTGAAACGGGGCATAAATATACTAGAGAGTGTTATGTTTAGACTACCTAGTCCTATGGTTTCCATCCTTGGGTATGTATCTACAATCCTGTAGGTTCCTTTTTTATACTGTTGTATTGATAAGCAAGCGGTTCACCTGATAGTAACCGGTTACCGTAACGTATACCACTTGCGATTGCGAATCGAGCGATCGAAGAAGGTGACGCTATGCTGTTAACTTGAGGAACACAAATCTCTGATTCTCGTGCTATCAGCAAAGCGTCTCCTACAATAGCTGTTATCCTTATCGTTCCCTTAAACCTGAGTCTCTTTAAACTTTCTAACAAAGTCGTCACACATTTCTCCGATCCACTGCATCTTTAAGGTCAGTGTCGTAACAATAAGATGGCAGAGCGGGCAAAAAACCACAGGTCTCCAGTCTGAGGAGGCCCCTGGCCCGAGAGCCCGTGACCATAGGCGAACCTTACATTTATTGCAAATATTAATCAAAAAAACTTGTGCAAGCCTTTGAAGGTAGCCTTTGAAGGTTACATTTAACAGCAGATGAAAAGCAAGTGTCCATAATCAAAAATAAAAATAAATAAAATGTTGGCCACGGGTCTTAGATGGTTTTGTTACGCCATCCGCCAATTGACTTTCATATCTTCTTTTAAGAGAGAAAAAAAGCAGCGATAGCTCAGTGGGGAGACCAACAGACTGCAATGCAGAGGGTCTCGGGTTCGAACCCACGTCGCGCACCTCTGACTTTCGGAAGTTATATGACTTTTCGAAATTATGTGCGTATTAATTGACAATTATCGCCTGCTCCGTGCCTCGGAGAGCACGTTAAGCCGTCGGTCCCGGCTCCCATGAACATCTAAGGCATTCGTTATTGGGAAAGTCAGTACCCTCTAATATCCTGACACTGGTCTAGCCTTAGGGTATCGTTAGCCTTCGGGTTGCGGAGGTCAGGTGGCAGCCGCTCCGTGTAAAAACTGATATCCAGTTAAATCCGGTTAGACCAGAAAAGCCGACCCCAAGTGACTTGGGAATAATTAAGGCTAGGGAGAAAGATAGATCTTCTTTTAAGATATCCACCCATCACTCTTTTAAAAGGACTTTAGAATTCTACGAGAATTTTTCACTTCTTCCATTATCCTAATCTTCTTGCTAAGTCTAAGCCTTCTCACTTTATACTTCCTACCGGCATCCTGTCGATTGTTCTCCATTTTTCTTTTACGATGTCTAACCATTTCTTCTTAAAGAGAGCCTTGAGAACTGCCATTAAAACCCAAAACATGCGATATCACGTAAAGACCAATAAATGTTCTATAGCTGCAAGGTAATTTAATAAAGTTTCATATGTTCCTGGTAGATTTTTTGGCAAATAATTCTTAATAAGCCTCAATATGCATGTAAAGCAATTGGTCCTAAGCCTGTTATTTCTGCGCTTGTGTCCGATGACCATCCGATTGGATTACGGGAGTGAAGGAGTATAGAGCACACTTGTGTTTATGCACACATTGTTTAGAGATATTATAGTAATATCTCCTTAGCAGATGGCTAGTTTCCGTTAAGGTTGCCTGCCGTAGGGAGAACTGATTCAGGAGAACATATATTAAGACTTCTTCGTACACTAATTCTGTTTTATCAACGAATCTACTAAGCTATGCACGCCACTGCATAAGTAAATAAGTCTTTCAACCCACGTCACGTCTGGATCCTTCTGCATTCTTTAAATGGGCGTAAAGCCTCTTGGCGCCTCTTGTCTTCACCGTGCGAAATTGGAACTTGGTACGAGCACTCGTGTTTCCTTATTTCTGCCGTCCTGATTCATTTTATCATGAAAATCGTCTTCGGAGGGAAAGTCAACTCTAAGACTTTTTTGCAACTTCCACACCGTCAATATCTAAAACGGTATCCTTTACAAAAGCAGTCCCCAAACAGCTTACTATCAGGCGGCATGTACTTTTAGCCAACTGCATTGCGTTCGATCCTTGTCTATTATTAAACTGATATAGTGTCACAAAAGATCAAGTAAAAAGGCCGCGTACCTCAATGCAACTCGGCACATTTAAGCTCCAGTCCACAAACTATCTATAACGATAATGCTACCCGAGAAATCACAGATTAAGGTGTTCACGGGTTTTGCCTTTATGTCTTTAGTGTAAGTTATACAGAGAAAAGTTCTGCTGCGCCTGCATTACGCCTTCGCCAGATGTCGCTGCTGTATAATTTACGCCTCAAGGATATTTTATAAGCCGAATTACGTTAATTTAGTAGTACGGGTAACATTAGTAATCGTACCTATTAATTTTTTTTTATTTAGAGCCTTTTATTTTATAAAGGCCGGCCTCATCGTACCCTAAATAACATTTTCCTTGTGTTTAATAATATGCTTGCCTTATTACTATGAGGGAGAGGCAGACAGTGCTGCAGATACCATGTCATAAACACTGCCGGCGATAAGGGTTCTGACAAAATCCTTATAAAAACCCCAGCATCAGTAACTCCTGCTTCCTTTTAATCGTTGATGTACTGTTTCATATATACGTTGTATAATTTTTAAACAAAATTCTGCTATTGGATTTGCACTTTGACTTTTATTGTATCGGTGCAATAGAGAGCTTGTTATATGCAGTCGCCATTGTTAAAGTTACTGTTAAAATAACTTTGAACAGTAACGCTAAAGTAAACCTTGCAGGCAGTACTATCACTAGTGGCACTTTTAGAAAATATATACCACCAATGCTCAGTTTTATTTATGTGTACTCGCAACGATAAAACGTGTTGAGATACGTCAAGATGCGAATACTATAGTAGACCCTCTGTTCGTTTGTGTATTGAGACATTAAGACTGCGCCGAGCGAAATGTGCCAAAACAGGCGGTCACAGTTAAGTGAATAAAATCAACACCTTTTGTTTAATACAAATATAAAATACACATTTACATAACAATGAATGTGTCTACAATTACTCCGTGTAAAAACTTAAAATAATTAATATTTTCGCCTACAAAATTACGTTAAGTTGCACGAAAAATGCAAAAACGTAAGCTCGTGTTACGAGATTTTTAGATTATAACAGTAGAAATCTATCCTATTTTACAGCTTAAACGAAACATAAATAGTTGTATTACAATTTGTCCGTCCCAAATATTTAAGTTATTGGTTAAAAATAAAGATACATATTTATCAAAAAAGCACTTCAAATCCTCCATACAATTTGACTATGGCGGCCGCGCGCCGATTTGAATATGCGCCGCACGAGCTCTGTCATTATCTGTCTTACGCTCGGCGCAGTCTTAACAAACATATGCAAAATAAGAAAATAAACATCTATCACAAAATCGTAAATCCAATTACGCCATTATTGTAGCACATTCGAAAATTTTTAGAACAATTGATGCTGATTATTTATTTATTTTTTATTGCTAAAATCATCTATTTAATTTTGTAACGCGCTACCCTACTGGATAGTATGCGCCGCACACGCACATCCCTATCTCGCGCCAAGCGCGTGTCCCGGTCTGTGGCGTGACGGCGACTGACTGAGGAGCGGGGCGGACTCGCGCGTCGCTCGGCGGCTAGCGAGATAGGGATGTGCGTGTGCGGCGCATACTATCCAGTAGGGTTGCGCGTTACAATTTCAAAATGTATTAATATTCATTCGTTATCTTTTATACACCACGATTGACTTACACCTACTCACAATACCTAAGCAGTCTGTCACCAAAATCCCCAAAATCCTTAAAGCAACTTATCCACATTACCCGGATGGAAACCAATAAGGATAATTTTTACCAGCTGGTTGCTCATCGCTGTGGTTGCGGCGGTTGCGTGCGCGGCTACCGGGTGGTTGCGGGCTGCAGCGGTTGCTATACTGATGGTGGTTGCTGCAAGAACAGCCAGGAGAATGAGAGGAGCTAGATATAAGAGAAACTAGGATTCATAGAACAGATCTTCTTATAGTAAATTGAGTCTTCATAAATGTAGAATTCAAGGTGGATGAGGCAATTGGTGAAAGATACGCGTGCCACAATTATGCGTAAATGGACATGATTAAAAATCTGATATGATTGGACTACAAGCAAATAGTACTTCTATTACAAAATGACTAGCGTACATATTTGAATAATAGCGCAAACAGTGACATCTTGTGTCAATAATATTGACTTACGTTTACGCGAATTTTGTTTATACATTTAATTTAAACTACTTTATACGAATTATATCGAGATGTTTATTTCAAAACACTTCTATTACATAATTTTAAATTTAATTAGTTTTAAAGTTTAACAATATAAGTGTAATAGTTTTAAAATTATGTAATAAAAGAGTTATAAAATAAACACTCCATATATAGTTGTTTAATTTGAATATTGTGTCAAAAGACAGAACTTAATATCAAATTATCTAAATGAGAATTAATATGACAGAGTTATTTTCTCACTTGTCTTATTTGTTAAAAAATCTCATATTAAAGCCCTATAGTAATTGCTTTTAAATTATATTCGGTTTCTAATAAATAGGGATGTCAAAAGAAAGACAATACATAGAGATGGGAGGTCTCTATGGTCGTTAGCTTTCAGTACGATATATTTGTTTACCAGTAAGAAACAAATAATTATAATCAAACATTGGGTCAATAATTAGTCATATTAACGTCCTATTACAATGTTACTATATTGTAATATCTAATTTCCATCATATTTTGTAGTGCAACACTTCCTCTGGGTTTACTTACTATTCGGAATTGAGACACGTGTATTTTTACGCTATTGCCTACACCTTCAATATTCTGTAGATTACTATATTATTAATAATAGTTATGTTCTACGATATAATGTCTTTGTAAATCTTCAGAATATTTACAATCCAGAGAGTCAATTCTCGTAAAAAAAGAGTCCCAGTCTAGTCTAATAAACGTCAAATGTGAACTGAAATGTAGCTTGTGATAGCATTTGACATTAAGTTTTGGTCAAAGTAGGGCACCACTTCCGTTGTAATGAGGATGTGGTGTGGAAGGCTCTGTTCGTGGACTACACGACTGCTTACCATCAGGCGGAGTGTTGTCATTGTGACAGGCAATAATAAGGAAAAGTATACTTAATATTGTCTTCTGTTTACGCGAATATTATTCATTGAAATTAAACTACTATGTACGGATTTTATCGCGTTGTTTATTTGACACTTTATTACAAAATTTTGAAAATTGTTACACTACTACTACTATTAAACTGTACTAATTTTTAAGCTAATTAAATTATTATTAAACTATTTAGATTTAATTTATTTTTATATTTCCCCGACGTTTCGACGTTTCTGCGTAAATAGAAACACCAATGATAAAATTGTGTTCGGGTACTTTGAAATAACTACACTGGAAAATTGAGACAACTGCCATCTTAGTCTCCCCGTGACCATGGCTGCTGAAAAGCAACCGAAACGTCGGGGAAAGTGTAAAAATAAATTAAATCTAAATAGTTTAATAATAATTTAATTAGCTTGAAAATTAGTAAAGTTTAATAGTAGTAGTAGTGTAACAATTTTCAAAATTTTGTAATAAAGTGACAAATAAACAACGCGATAAAATCCGTATATAGCAGTTTAATTTCAATGAAAAGTATACTGTTGATGATGTTGATACTGAGACTTCATCGGAACTATCTTTTGAATAAATTTTGTTGCGAGAATTGGGCCTCTGAACTCAGTATGACCCGACTAATCTTGAGGATTATTTAGATGATACAGTTATGTCAAAGTTTTAGTCCCAAATTTCCCTCTGATGTTTTTAGGCATTGAGGTTTATAACAGCTTGGCCTTAGAAAGTGTTATAGATCAGGGATGTTGCAGATGCAGATTTTTGGCCATCCGCGAATGCGGTTACGGATATTTAAAGATGCGGATGTCCAAATCGATGCGGAAGCTCCGTAATTGTGAATGTTGATGAAAATTGTGCATCGTAGTTAATTTTTTTCTTTTTCGTGTGGTTAGTCCTGTTGTCAAGAGTTGTTCAAGCCGCCCGTAGGCCTCTGACATGGCTTAACGACTGTTGTCAATTTGACAACAACCGGGACCGACTTTTCAAGTGCCCTCCGAAGCACGGAGACGCTCAGATGAAATACCGCTAAGCGGTCATCCATCTATAGACTGACCGCACCCAACGTTGCTTAACCTCGTTAATCCTTTACCGATCAGTGAGTGCAACTAGCTATGAGCGCGATTTATTAAAAAGTATCTAATATCACCTCTGCAGCTTGCAAGCCTGTTTTGCAAAGGTTCATAAATGTAACTATACCATTTTCTAGTGTTTCTTGATTCTCATCTTCACTTGAAGAATCATCGCGCCATTCATCGGTCCACCCATTTTCTTTCTTGTCGCAACCTGCGCTATGTCTGGATCAGCATTAACATCCGCGTTGATTATTGCGAATGCGGATGCAGATGTCCAAATCGATGCGGCAGCGCCGCAATTACAGATGCGGATACGAATATTTGCAACATCCCTGTTATAGATTCTATCTTCGTCTCATTCCTGCACATGCAATAATGTTGATATGGGTCAAACACTTTTGGAAAAAGAACAGACATTTCTTTCTTATCGCACATACAGGCGAACGCATGATGCAATAATGAATATGTATACTTATACATACATACATGTATACATACTTTTCACCTTATATCCAATATCGACATTGGAAAAAAATTACATTACTAATGAAATCAAATATTGTCCTTTACGGCTACGACTATATTTTAGGCGCCATTTCTATGTGTATGTAGGTACTTTCTTATTTGGGCATTTCCAGTTTGAACAGAGAGCCTCTCCCGCTTATTGAAGTAGCCCCTGTCTTCGAAATTTTCTAATCCGTTCCGAGCAGAGTTATTCTAGAACTTCTAATAGCTAACCACACCTGTGATGGTATCCTTTAACAGATTTAAAGAACTACAAGTTTTTCTAAAGTGATTCACTTTCAGTGCGCTTATCCTAAATACGCTATCCCTAAACGTGAGTTAAAACTGCTTACTTACTTCCTGAAATCTCTTTAAAGGCTCGCTTATAGAAGGTCGATATGACGAATTCGATGACCTGCCGTCATCGAATTCGTTCGCAGCTAAAGTATAACGACGTATATTATAAACGCTTAGTCGTCTGACGACTCAGTCCGGAGACGAAGTCCACCAAGATTAAGGCAAGCTGAAGGCGTCACTAGTTGGGATTCCTTCATTTCGCATAATGTTTACTCCTAATATACTTTGGCATATTTTTTGGTATAATACCTAATACTTTGCCATGATTGTTTTTGGCATACAGTTTATCTTGATCTTTTAGGCTACTTTTCGAAGCGAGTAATTAGTGACAATCCATAAAATTGGTAACTATTGCTGCGGGGTGACCCAGGGGCCACCCCAGGTGGCTAGTTGTGATATTATATAATACACTTTAATGAGAATTATGCTTAAAAAATATTTGTAAGCTGTTATGCGTAAATATAATTAGGATAAACTAAAATATGCCAAGTTATATTAAGACTTAAAATTTTATGCAAAAATGCCGATGTGGACCCTAGTCGTCTTCTAATATGGCACTTTAGTGTTTTTCTTCTCTCTTATACTATATGGCCTATTTTAGATGGTCTTCCAAACGTGCATTTTCTAGCCTATTTGTATTAGGTCGACGTCATTCTAGAGCATCTACTTGATCAGTCCAATAGCATTTACTCTCAGTAACATACACTCGTATTGATCGTAGAAGTCTCCGGGCTGAATCAGAGCAAACAATCTCAGCTTTACTTACAAACGACTCTTAAATATTTAAGAGACAGCTAAATTTTAACTGGCGACTAATAAAAAATGGCTCCTAAACATTTCTCAACGTTGTCTGTTGATAATAGTTGAGCAACAACAGCGGGCCGTTGATGAAAAGTTAATCGTTAATTATGGATTTGAGAGGTATTTAGTTGCGCGGTAGCTAAGTATTAGTTGGCGATATTTTTATAAGTAATGCTGTGTTTTATTAAGTTTTTCTTGACGGTAATCTAAACGGTAAGGTAAATCTCATTAGCATTTTGTAAATGTTGCTTGGAGCATTTTTTTGCGAAAAATTACACTTGAATTTAAGGTTTTCGTATGTACAATAATACTTCTGGATTAAAGAAATTATAAATGCAAATTGACAGAGATTTACAAAAATACGATAACTAAATATATACCAAAAAAATTTACGAATGATCAGTAATCATAGATCATCTATAAATATTTTCGTGTTTATCTTTAAAGATAATTTTAACGATGATTTATTATTGTCTGTCAAATGACATGACATGATAGGTAACATTTTGCATGAGACACATATATAAACAATACAATCAAAATGACAAGCAGATTTTGCCCAATATGGGTTATAAAAATGTTTATAATAGTGAGCGTAAAATAGGCATGATGACAGGGTTAAAAATAAGTGATTCTAATAAGTCCATCTTTTAGATTTACAAAAATATTGATAACTGTTTTTTGTTTTAACAATAAAATAAAAAATTACGTTACGAGGGTGTAGGGAGTGGAGTCTTATGACGTCGTCTTGTAAAATTAGTACCGAACAGTGACGTAACACGAAATATAAACGCGTTGTATCTTCGTTGTTATTAGTTTGTGGGACAAAAGAAAAATACATGTCCAATATTTCTTGCTAATCTAAAAGATGGAATAGAATCTTTTTTCGTCAGCCTATTCATGCATATTTATACTTTAAGATATATTTGTGCTGTAAACATTTATCGCTTTGTGGACTATGAGTAAATATAACAATATGTAAACTTGTTTTATGAAATTAAACTATATTTTACATAATTAACTGAAGTTTTACATGCATTTTTGCATACGTCACGTTTGGAACCGAAAATGAATATTTTGAAGCATTTCTTTTAAAGAATCGTAACAATTTGGATATAATATTCTTAGTTAAAGTCTGTGTTAAAGTGAATTGACGGTAGTTAAAAGTAATGCAATGGATGAGGACAAAACCCTGACTTCTAGATATCTATTTTTATCGCTACCACCGCTTAAGAGAAGATTAAATATGTAAAATCTAGTTTACATAATATCAACATGTAAAATTGACGTAAATGTGAAACAAGTACTTGATTGATTTAATAACTGTTTATATATTTTATGCTCTTGACGGCTGAATTTATGCAGAACGTATATTTGTCTTAAATATGTAAATCATTTATATATAATTACTGTGTTATTTACTTGTATATTTTTACTAATATTACTGCCAATTGGACTGAGTTTACCAAAATGTATTTTACTTATCAAACCTTCAAGCTCAATTGCTGTAAGGTATACTATTAGCCAGGAATGATGTACCTCATTTTATATTCTTCTTTATGTATAATAAACTAGCGACCCACCCCGGTTTTGCACGGGTATGTTTTGGGCAGCGTTTCCGATTAAGGCTCCCAGGCAGCTTGACTTTCATATTTCAACTAATTTACACAAAACCTTAACAAATTATACACTAAATATTCCGTATGAATCACTCTTGTCTATTAGTGAAAACCGCATCAAAATCCGTTCAACAGTTTTTGAGTTTATCGCGAACAGACAAACAGACGTGGCGGGGACTTTATTTTATAATATGTAGTGATACTCAAGTACAGCTTCTATAGGTATGTTTGTGTGAGCATAACTCGAAAAGTAGTCGATAGATTAACTTGAAATTCTTATACAACGTTACATTTCTATATAAAAATGATTTTAGATACTTTTTATCTCGAATGACCAACGGGAACGGGTATTATTACCCTAAAAATGATTATCAAACTAAGCCACAATGAAACGTGACCAGGCTTAGCTAATATAGATATTGGACTTCATACTTGTTAGCTGTTTATAATAATAATTGTAGTAATTACATACAATGACGACGATTAAAGACTATTTGACTTAAGCGCCATTTTTTGTGATAAAGCCTAATATACATATTTGAAATCATAAAAATTCGCTGATTTCAAATATGTATAAGTAATTATCGCAAAAAAAATGGCGCTTATATCAATTAGCCTTTCAAACGTCGATATAATATATTATACAGGCTGATTGGTAAAAGACTGGACATACTGAAGGAGGGGTATTCAATACTCAATTCTGGACCCGAATATCTAAAAAAATAGGTACTAAAAATTTGACCTAATTATCCAATAAAAACTTAATGTGCGGACCCTCTTGCGCATATACCAAAGCTAAACAAAACCTCTGCCCCGCCCCCCACTACCGCACCTCGCACTCTCCCGAATTTGCCCCGCCGCCTATCCTTTTCTTATCAAAGGTCATTAGCCTCGGTAGCGCGGCGCGCACAGCTGTGTGCGACCCGCGCAGTGTTCACATTTTATGGATATTTCATACAAATTTTCATAAAGGTTTTCTTTGCAGGTTACACAAATTTCTTTTTTTTGTTTTTATACGCTACTTCTGACTTTAAATTATCATGTCCTTAAGTATGTAGAATGTTAAACCAGTCACACTGTATAATAGTTTGACCTTAACTGATGTTATAATGTTATGGTACGTTATGGTGTAACGTTAATTATCTTGACAGACAAAAGGTAAATTATCCCCTACGTCATACTATTATGACTTATGAAGTATGGAACAAAATTGTAAAAGTCCCACTTCGTATATTTTCCTCAGCTATATTGTTCATTACGTCATTTGAGCTTGAAGTTGTTCGTACACATTTAGCATTAGATTTAGCTTTTTTCTAGTCATCTACATTCATTAGTGGTTTTAATATACCTTTTTATCATTAGCTTACATATCATGGCTCAATATGTTATCATTTATTAAATAAGTTTTCATTTTTATACGAAATCTATTTTGTGTGTTGAAAATAAATATTGAAATCAATCATGTTGTTATATTTGAATAGACACATGACACTTCTTCGCTATGTTGCCAGTCAAATAAAACTCTGAACACATTTTTATCATACGCGTAAATTAAAAAGTTACATTGTAGATGCGCTACTAAGTTTAAACAGGGTCACCTTTCTTGGACGTTTTGTCATCTGACACACGATGACAACATGACATCTGCATTATAAATATAGTATTACTAGATGTGCCCACGGTTTCACCCACGTTTATTGATACTGCGCTACCCCCGTTGGTCGTAGCATGATGTTATATAGCCTTCCTCGATAAATTTATTATAATAATAGTACCTATAGATCAGGTAAACACATATTAAAAATTGTTTTATATTCTCTATCATGTAAATGTAATGTGTGAGCTCACTTATCTTACATTTCTACGTATATAATATGATAAAAATTGTTGTTCAGGGTCTTAACTTTTCTAAGTTCCCTTTTAGCTAAATAAACACCCCTATTTACTGATTTTTATAGTTATCCTATTTTAACAACAAAATTACTATCTAAAACTATTTTCTTTGTTTTCTTGAGTTTCTTTACTTTAAAACTAACTATCCTATATTAAAAACAAATTCAAAATTCTAATATGGCAATATTATACAAAAACTGGCAACAAATAAATAATTGGCAAATTATTTTTATCAATCTGGCAACACAACACCTAATCTAACCAAACCTTTTTTGTCCCCCTCTAACAACTAACACAGAGAGGCATTGGCAAGAGAGAGAGAGTTGCGCGAGAAGAGATCTGAAGACGCCAGTAAGATCAAGCAAGCGGAAAATGCATCCCGAGATCAGATCGAGCATCTTACAAGGAAATGCGCGTGTTTGCGAAAGCTGTAAGTATCCGAAGACCTTTTTTCATGACAGTCATCTTCTACCATTTAGGGAACAGACAGGAGAGTATATTATACAAAATCAAATCAAAAATATTGTTATTCATCTAGGTCACAAAGTAACACTTATTCATAAGTGTTACTTTGTAACCTTGACATTCATGAATGTCAAGGTTACACTAAGATATACTATGAATTGGTATTTATCTGTTGCCACATAGCAAAGCAAGGGCGTAAAACCAGTAACAGGACCGGGCAAGAAACTCACAGCCACTCTTTTTAATCGCCATTTTTATAATTATATTTATATATATGTTGGATATAGAGTGTGCCTCAGTGACACTATTGACTGACATAATGCGGGCGTACAATAGGGCGATCGAGCAAAGTGAAACAATAAATGCACACTGATCACTTTTAATGTCTTCACAATAAATTAACACGAATATCTTGCACGAAACGAATGACAGTTCCTAGCGAGGAGGTCCGCACTCGCCGATGGTAAAATGATTCCCGTCGAATATAGGGCGCGTCTCCATTTAAGTAGGCTCTGTCGTAGCACGCGAAGTTGGCTGCGTGTTGACGTCATCGCAACAGTGCTGCCACATCTTCACTAAAGTGCCGCGTTTCGTAACCGTACTAATGACCGTCTCCGACATATATATATACACACATTTATATGAATAATTATATTCTGGTGTGTAAAATCAGTCTGTTAAATTTCTCCACTCTCGGCTTTGGCCCAGAGAGTTAAATTAAGCAAATTAAATTCATAACTTATTGGTTCCAAATTATAGCTGCCTTAAAGTATGAATTCCAAGTGAAGTCTGTCAACTCTCACTGAGCCAGCGTAGTGGAGTTTGGCCTAAACACTCACATTGACAAGATACGTGTGGTATAGTTCATACAGGGCTGATATCATATTATTATACTGCGATATTACTGTTTATATAGGTCTAAGTTAAAAAAGAAACATATATAGCGATAGCTCAGTGGGGAGACCAACAGACTGCAATGCAGAGGGTCTCGGGTTCGAACCCACGTCGCGCACCTCCGACTTTCGGAAGTTATATGACTTTTCGAAATTATGTGCGTATTGATTGACAATTATCACCTGCTCCGTGCCTCGGAGAGCACGTTAAGCCGTCGGTCCCGGCTGCCATGAACAGCTATGGCAGTCGTTATTGGGAAAGTCAGTACCCTCTAATATCCTGACACTGGTCTAGCCTTAGGGTATCGTTAGCCTTCGGGTTGCGGAGGTCAGGTGGCAGCCGCTCTGTGTAAAAACTGATATCCAGTCAAATCCGGTTAGACTAGAAAAGCCGACCCTAAGTGACTTGGGAATAATAAAGGCTAAGGGAGCAGGATAGGTAAAAGTTAAAACCATTTATTCATTAAGATCACAAAGTAACACTTATGAACGTCAAAATCTTTTAGCTAGTGAATTAACTAAGTTACTGAAGGTGTTGAATCAAGTTACCTGCAAGAAACTATAGTACTTATGGTATTTTACATTCATATAACCATCACATAATATCCATACATTCCAATCAATCTTAACTCGTGATTGTTACAACAGTTTCGACGATATGCGTACACGTCTGGCTGCCAGAGAGAAAATGGCGGAACAAGAGTCCAAAGCTAAAGACAAGGAGCTACATCACCTGCGGGGCGAAGTCGCCAGGCTCACCAAGATACTCTTTGAACAGAGGTAAGTTATCTAAACTTCTAAACTAATATTATAAAGAGGAAACATTTGTGTTTTTGTATGTATGTTTGTAATGTTTTCACACAAAAACTATTGGACCGATTTCAAAAATTCTTTCAGCATTAGAAAGCTGCCTCTTCACTGAGTGACATAGGCTAAATTACATTTTCAAAAAAAATAGGGCTCCTTAATATAAATGCAATAATATAACCCAAGGTGTGAAAAATTAGTCATAAACAATCTGTCATCACGTGCGCTGCGGAAATTATTGATGATAGAACAAAAAAATGTTTTACAGTATTATAGAACGTTTCAATATCTACAAAAAAGTCCGCGATACCATATGTCCAACTACTGTAGTTATGCTACTATAACTACTTTTTTACATTTTAAAAGTTGATAAAAGTGCCGACAATAATCAAACCATATTATTCATACCTCTGTATTAATCCTTATCCCATTAAATGATATTTTAGTAAAGACCATTTCAATACCCGTAAAATACTTTTTAAATTATTAAAATCGGACATTTCATTCAAAAGATATAATTCTTTAGATATAGTAGGTAGTTTCTAAATATAAGTAGGTAGTTCTTAAGTATTAGCTATGTATATATAGCTAACTACACCTACATATATAGGTGTAGTTAGACTTATTAATTTCTTTAGTTGTAGTTTAATATATTAAAATTAAATAACAAATTAAAAGTAGGTATTGGGTAATAAATTAAAGTCCACGCGGACGAAGTTGCGGGCAACAGCTAGTATGAAATAAAAAGATATACTAGAACCATTATTACCTAACTTCGATGTCTCAGTGAACCAATGTGGATCTTGGCCTTCGACATTAAAGTACGCCATTCGTTCCTATCTTGCCAAGTAAGACTCATCGGGCAAATAGCTGAAAACCTGAAGGATGATATCTCCTATCTTTCCAGTGGTCCAGTCCCAGTCCTTGGGCAATTTACCGGCCGTATGTCAGTGTGTCTTGTTTGACAGCGGGTTGCACAAGAAGGCTGTATAGGCAGCTCGGTCATCGGTCCCTTGCATTAAAGTCTAAGAAAAAAAAATGAATCGACATTTCAGGCTCACATTCGAATGCTGATTTATTCATCACCGCTGTGTTATTCGAATAATATTGCATATGCAATATATTCAATAATATCTATATATTGTAATATTCGAATGTAGTTGCGGATCCGGTACTTAAGTATGCAGCGTGCGATTTCTAAACAAATATCTGCCATTATTTTCGATTCCACATTTAATATATTTGAATGTTTAGAGACCCATGAAACTGCAGACTTTGGATTGGCCGATACTTTAGTCAAGTTTGGTTGTTGGCCCGACTAAACACTCGGGTGTGTGTTAAGTGCGCATACCAGACATCAATCGGCCGACAGATCTTGAACGATTTGCTATTTAATTTGAAATCGCATAATGATACATAGTACATAGATTCACGCCTGTTTCCCAGAGGGGTTGGCAGAGACTACGGATTTCCATTTGCTACGATCCTGACACACTTCTCTGGCTTCATTCACTTTCATCACATTCCTCATACACGCCCGTCGGTTCAAGGTGCTCTTAACCTGGCCTTTGTCCAGAACGCCTCCGATCTGATCAAGAAACGTTCGCCTAGGTCTTCCTCTTGCGACTGTTCCATTCACACTAGCCTTATAAACTTTCTTAGTTAGTCTTTCCTCGTCCATTCTTTCTACATGCCCAAACCAGCTTAACATACCCTTTTCTATTCTTGTCACTATATCCACTTTCATGCCGCATCTCTCTCTAATCACACTATTCCTTATTCTATCTTTCAGTCACACCACATATATCATATATGTAATAATGAAAGTTACACAATTCTCCAGAAGTGTTATTATTGCTTGTATACAACGGAGGAGAAGGATCAAGAAGAAAAATCGAGAGTATTGGGTGCATCATATCTACACTGACAGATATTGCAAGGAAAATTTTACACGATGCATTCCAAATTACTAGATTATTCGAAACAAAACAGCGCCATCACGAAAAATAGACATGACCGTCCGGTGCCAAAGCTCGGAGCAAACTGAACTATACAGCGAATCTGGCCGACTAAACCATCGGTGGTATGCGCGCGTGGAAGAGCGCCGTACTGATTTAGCAGTCGGCCGATAGTTTGCCAACGGTTCAGTTTGAAGGCAACGTGTAGCTCATCATACTATTTTATCGACCGATACCGAATCGTTATAATGTGCACTCCCATACATATTCATACTGATTAAGAAACCAACCAAATTATCGGCCGATCGAAAGTCTGCAGTTTGCGGGAACTTACAATAAGAAGGAATACTTCACAAATAAATATTTATTGAAATTAAACTGCTATATACGGATTTTATCGCGTTGTTTATTTGACACTTTATTACAAAATTTTGAAAATTGTTACACTACTACTACTATTAAACTTTACTAATTTTTAAGCTAATTAAATTATTATTAAACTATTTAGATTTAATTTATTTTTACACTTTCCCCGACGTTTCGGTTGCTTTTCAGCAGCCATGGTCACGGGGAGACTGACTGACAATATTAAATAAATATTTATTATAAACCACTAGATATGCTTACTACAAAGCAAAAATGCACTTGCAGCAAACTCACCTAGAATAGTATTATATTTACGTGTTTGCTAAAAATTGTGGCTGTATATTTTAAAAATTGTGGTTGTATATTTTAAAAATTGCGGTTGTATATTTAAAAAATTGTGGTTGTATATTTTAAAAATTGTGGTTGTATATTTTAAAAATTGTGATTGTATATTTTAAAGACATCTCCCGCACTAGTCATAATTCCTATATCGCGGAGGACTTTACAAACATTCAAACAACGGACACAAAGAACTTTGTGAGATCCATAAATGGTTGTTTCGAGTACCCAGACTTACACAAATTTTCATCCCGTATGGGATTCGGACCTAAAACGTAAATCATGTTGGTTGTCTACTCACGAGCTTATTTCATACTAGCTTTTGCCCGCAGCTTTGCTCGCTTAAAAGTAGTTTAGGTTATGTCAGTAACAGTAGGGACTTTTAAAATATAATATATGTCCTATATATATGAGGTCCCGAGTCCCGCACAAGTCAAACATTTGTGTGCATGAACATGGATGTTTATCTTGGTCTGTTTCTATGTATAATATGTATGTATTTACAAAAAAAAAGTATATATGTATGTTTATCCATTGTCTAGTACCCATAGTACAAGCTCTGCTTAGTTTGGGCTAGATGGTGTTGTGTGTATGTGGTAGAATATTATATTATTATATTATATTACTCGGTGATATAGGCTATTATATTTAAAGCTTTCGAATGGTGTAAGAATAAAAAATCGGTTCATTAGTTTTTGTGTTAAACCCTTAAGCCCGTCACAGTAGCTATAATATATATTAATATGAATCATAGCAAGGCATATTACGACATATTTTCTATGTAAATTTTCGAGTGATCGCACACGCAGTTATAATATATATTTCTATGACGTCACGAAATTTATATCTTGGTATATTTTGGCATATTGATATATATTTTGGTATATTAATATATATTTTAAGGATACGGGATGTTCCATTTGGACGAGGACGACCGCAGACCGAGTGAGGGCAAAATATATATTATAGTATAGCTCCCGTGTGTGGTAGCTGGCTATACTATAATATACATCTCGATATATTAATATATATTAAAGCTGTGACGAGCTTTACAAACAAAAAATCGAATATTTCCTTTTTATAATATTTGTATATACGACCACGATTTTTAGCTACACGTCACAAACAGCACTTTGCATTAAGAGTAAAATGCACGCTTTCCACACAGCACGCCTAAGCTAGGCGCACGCACGCGCGCGGATGGCTGCGAGATGGCGCAGACAGAGGAGATCACAGCCTCAGAACCGCCTCGCCGGAAGGGTATGTGACCCTGTACATAGGTGAGACATGTCTTGTGTTCTTGTGTGCTCTACTAATGGACCCTGGGTGCTTTTTTGTGGGTACTTTGGATTTGACGATATATAATTTGCAATTGCAATATTGTCTATAAACTATTAAAGATTTATGTACTTTTTTGAGACAGGCAACATGAAAATTTTTATTTTCATATTAATTCTTAGTTATTTATATATTTTTTCGAAACGCAACAAGCAATCTTTACTGCATTTCGCAAGCAGGCTACATTTTTGTAGCGACGACAAGATCAATATTCGTTAAGTTTTCTTTAGACAAAGCCGTAAAGAGAAGCACAATTCTAAGCGGGATTGTCTATATAAAATTTGTGTGATTTTAAAAATTATGTAGTGATTTTAATAATTAGTGCTATTTTGTATATCGTATCAAATCCTCGGTACTCATAGCAAATAGATGGTTTTGACTCTCGATAAAAACTAAATTTCAGCTACCAGTTCCAAATTAAGTACATTAAACAGTAAATACACACTTTTTGTGTTATATGTTTTTGAAAATCAAGTAATGAGCCAATAAGTCACGCGAATTATACTGGAAACATTTTTTTGTAGTATGTATTAGCTGAAATTTCGGTTTTCGCGAGAACACTGGTAACTACCGTAAAATTTGTAGCGTTTGATATTAATTATTATATTCTACAATACTTATACGGCGTGTAACGCAGAAGTGTGGGCATAATTAATGGTCGTAGTTAAACCTGCCTATAAACATGACAAAAGGCAAAAAATAAACAAATCCTTTTCACAATGTTTATGTATATCACGAAATACCCATATAAAATAATAAAGATAGCCGCTAACTTAAAATGTCATGATAAATCAAGAGGCTAAATGTACATGACAACTTTGATATGTAGTCAATTACGATAGTAATTGGACATGTCAATTTTAATTAGTTGTAAAGTGTCATGTCAATTTCAAGACGTTGAAAATTACATGTTATTTTTAATCTATATATAAAACTCTTCCGTTACTGAATGACTGACAGACAACGCACAGCCGAAACTACTGAACGCAAGAAGCTGAAATTGGGCATGTATGTTCCTTGGAGAGTGTAGGGGAGCACTAAGAGAGGATTTTTGGAAATTCCACCCTGAATGGGGTGAAAGGGGTGAAACCCGATATTCACACGGGAACGGGACTTACGCGGGTGAAACCGCGGGAAACCTACTAGTTATTATATATCGTGATGATGTTATATAATAATTTTTTGTTGATAAATCACCATTGTAGATGTACAATGGTGATTTATCAACCTAAAAATAGAATAGAATAGAATAGAAGAATAGAATAGAATAGAAGTTTATTGGTTTCAGTATTACAGCAATTTTGTATTAATTACAGAATAAACTATAATACCGAAAGCAAAAGGTTTAAGCGTCAGCTTATGCTTGGATCCCGGAGAATTACCAAGCGCTGGTTTTCAGCTTAAACCTTTGACTCCCGTTTACAAAAAATATTAAAAGCGAAACGAAACGAGTAACCTGTTTGAAATTGAAAGAAACAATACATTACCAATAGCAGTTAAAAACTAATGTTACGATTGTGATTAATTGGCAGCATATGCGGCTATTTGATTCTTAAATCTAACACTTAAATCACTTTAATAGTACATAGTCCATATTTGTAACACTTAGATCACTTTAATAGTACTTATATGTAAGACAGTTTATTGATATTTGAAATTATAATAATCTAGTTATATTTTTTTGGGCTTCAAGTATAAATTCTGTACATTTCTTTTTAAATTTAATTAAGGTATTTATATTTCGGAGAGGTGGTATTGTGTTCCATATTTTTGATGCAGCATATTTGAAACTGCCTTTATATCCCTGTGTTTTATGCTTCGGTATCTTTAGCTTTAAAATTAATTTCGACCTAGTATTTAAGTTATGTGCGTCCGCACACCAAGACAGTTTATTATATAAATACGAAGGTGTTTTACTTGTGATGATTCTGTGAACGAAGCACAACAAATGCTGATTCCGTCGCGATTCCATATTAAGTAATCCCTTTTCATTTATAATTGGAGAAATGTGCGACCATCTTTGAGTTTTATAACAAAAACGCATACAGGCATTTTGAAATCGCTGTATACACCTTTTTGATTTTTGAAAAATCCTAGGGCCATATACAGCATCGCAATAATTAAAGAATGAGAGCACTAGCGAATCTGAAAGCAATTTCCTTGTATCCTCACAGAGAAATTCTCGGCTCCCATATAGAACTATTAACCTATAAAATGCATTTCGCATTTGATTACTAATATGGTCCGAGAATAAAATGTTACTGTCTGTATTATTTAGTATAGACATTTTGTGACAAATTTGGATGTTCTCAAAGTATTCTTCACGGGAATCACGGGTAATTTAAATCACTTATATACCCGCACTAGGCATAATTCCTTTATCCCGGGAGACTTTAAAATCTGTAACGGCGTTTACAATATACCTAACATATGAAGTTCACAATATCAATTATTAAAAAGTACTTGCATGACAAAAATCTTTACTGTTCATGTACTTGCCGGCATTTACGTTATTCTTGAGTTTCCACTCTTTGACACTTATTTATGCCCACGCCTTTATACTACACACTGTATACGCGGCAGTAATTCTCGTTCGCGTCCTGAGGTAAAGCGGTCACGTGTGACCGAGACCTCTATACTCCTAACTAGTGTCACTTACTCCGTGAGTAATACAGGTAAATAATTTATACTACGACTTCTAATAAGTGTTGTGTGCCCTTCTAGAAATTTCTATTTCGACAGTCCATATTATTAACGCGCAATTGCTATCGAATGATTTTCGAATATATGCGATTTTAACTGCCTCCGGAGCGCAGCGGTAATGAATGCGACTGCTATGCATGAAATCTGGCGTTCGAATCCCGGGTCGGGCCAACAAAAAGTTATTGGGTTTTTCTGTTAAAAATCTCAATACGAGCCCGGAGTTAGGACGGACTGCCTCGGAAAGCACGTAAAGCCGTTGGTCCTGCGCCTGATCTCACTCTGGTCGTGTCGGATTATCCGTCCCATCGGATTATAAGATTTAGGGAACAGAGAGTGCACTTGTGTTTGCGCACACACTTGTGCACTATATTATCTCCTGCGCAGTCTCCGTTGAGATTGGCCGCCGTGACCGAGATTCGGTCTGGAGGACATTATACGCAATGACTCTGTATGATCAAGGAGGCAGCGTATGCGATAGGGTAGTTGCTTACGTTTATTGAAATTGTATTAAAATTGGTTGCAAAATAAGAGAGTATTTAATATTTTAAATTTGAATATAAGTGGGGTGCAGTGGAGATATCTTGCTATCTCCCTCAAATAACTGCATTTAAATAGCGATTACGTCACAATTCGTATCGTGCATCCTTCATCTGTCATTTGACAATAACCTCTACTCCCAGATTTAAAACCCTCATCTTATTTGTTATTGAGCTAAAAGATGGATAGTCCGGTATCCTACCGACTAAACCTACTACGGTATGCCAATTTGTTGTCTTGAATGGCAAGTGGATCGCTTGCACAAGAATAATTTTAACGACCTACCCTAATTTATTTAAGATTTTTATAATTCTTTGCCTTTTAGAGTTTGGGTAATGTAATTATTTGACTTAGTATAGTATAGTATCTTATGTGGGAGCCAGTCAGTGCAGATCGGCGATACTTCGACCCAGTGGGATCTTTTGTGTCGACACTCTCCCAATAACGACTGCCATAGATGTTCATGGCAGCCGGGACCGACGGCTTAACGTGCTCTCCGAGGCACAGAGCAGGCGATAATTGTCAATCAATACGCACATAATTTCGAAAAGTCATATAACTTCCGAAAGTCAGAGGTGCGCGACGTGGGTTCGAACCCACTGCATTGCAGTCTGTTGGTCTCCCTACTGAGCTATCGCTGGCTATATACTGTAGTCGAAATAATTTGAAAGCAATTGTACTATGTTACACGTATCAACATATTTCCCGTGACGCCATTTTTAATATTGTATATTATTTATATAAGTCTTTTGTGGTAAGCAATATGACAATTTATTTGTTCCCCATTTTTGTTAAATAATTGTTAGCACAGTCTAGCTAATGCAATTTTTAGTCTGTCAATGAACGTGACAGTTGACGTATTGTACCGGCTTATCAAGGGCGAAGCCGGTACGTCCATAAATTTGATTTTTAATATCTATTACTATTTGAAACGAAAGGCAATGAAATAATTCTTGTGTCGCGGAGGGCTTAATGAATAAGTATTCAAACAATGGACACAAATAACAAACAGATTTTTAACAACTACTTGTAAATCATGCTTTTTTTTCTAGTGCTTTTCTACTGCGCCGAGTGTTTTGGGATCGATCCCCACATGGAACAAAGATTATGTGTTCCACAAATAGTTGTTCCAAGCCTGGGTATTCTTGTGTTCGTTGTTACACTGTTTATAAAATCCTCCGTGACACAGGAGTTATTTCTAGTGCAAGTAAATTTTATTAAAAAGAAAAAGTATCCGTATTCTAATCTTTCGTTAGCTAGACTGTGTATATAACTATGTATATAATCTATGTACCTATATAATAACATATACATAATACATAACAACGACTGTCACTAATTTTGTCGTTTTATTTTTTTGTTGTTGGTCACACTGTAAATACTTCGCTGTGGTAGAAAATAAAAGCTCTTTCTAAATTAATCTATAACTGTTCTTGGCCTAATATTTCGAGCTATAAGTCTTAATTTCTTGAACTATGATAGCGGTAAGCGCTTACCGTATCTTGTAGGGGTGGTAAATATGTGTAGCTTGACTTCCAGCCAAGGTCCAGACCTCTGGTAATCCAGCTGATGAGACAACACTTTCTTAAATTCCTCTGGTAATTGTTTACCGCTTTGAAAACAACTTACAATTATTTGGCTGTGTTCTGCTAAAAGCTTAACTTTACTTTGGCTTAACTTCTCAAGTCAGGTAGCTTTAGTTGCCAGAGAAGACTGACTCGGTGGCGCAGCAGTACTGAATGTGACTGCTGTGCATGAGGTCTTGGTTTTGATGCCCGGGTTGGGCAAAGTGAAATTGAAATCTCGGTTGTTGTGTCCGATAGATGTCGTTAGTCCCCCTATTAAAAAGGACCTAAAACTGGCGAAATATTGATATAATATACCCTACTCTTTCAAGTGTATGAGACTATGTATGTATGTATCTATTATTAATCCAAAACCACCAACACGTACTTCACAGGTGGGACTCTCCGCACTCCCGAGCCAATCCGGAAACGCCCGACGTTACCCGAACTGACGCCTCTTCCTCCACAAGCGCGTCAAACCGCGATAGACATGCAAAATGGCCGGCGTCGCGCAAAAAGCGTTGACCTACCCGCGGTACAAGTGCCCGTTAGAATTAAACAATTGGAAGAAATGAATAAATAAATTAGTTCGTAAGTTTAGTACCTATAGTCTGAGATTAGTCGATTCGAGACTAAGATAAGTCTACTGTGACTGAGTTTTTGACGCACCTAAACATGTTTAATTGCCGCCATTGGTTTCCTCACACTTTCTAAAACACCACTATCAAATATATTTTAATGTTCGTTTAAATACATTTAGAATTACAAATATCCCTTATTTTAATATATTACGTAATAAGTCCATATGACTTAAGGCTTAGTCGATTTAAGTCTCAACCGACTAACCGTAAAGACTAACTAAAAAAATCTCATGAAATACTTAATACTCTTTTGCCCATTCGTATTCGAATAGAAAGGGTATTTAATGTATACTATTATCATTAAGTGCAATAATTATTTAATATTATTATTATTTAGTTTTAATTAATATTTCTGAAGTTTTGAGTAACTTTGATGATAGGTGCAGTAGAACTTAAAATTAGCGCCAATAACTCTTAATTATTTATTCAGTCTTACTCAATTCTTGACTGAGCTTTACCTTAAAAATATATTATTTAATTACTTATTATAGCCCTATTAATATTATTATCTAAAGTGACCTATAAGGGCTAGAGCAGGTCAAAAATGACCAGGTCAAATCAAATGAATACCGAAGCTTGAAAGGTAATCTTACTGTTTTTATAAATAGTGTTCGAAATTTGACCATAACGATTATTGAGAATTTGAAGCTAAATAAAATTTGACCACAATGATTAATAATATTTTAAATTCACCATGATTAAAAAAATATATGTAAAAAGATTACTATTTCAATAAATGTTATTGATAATTTTATTCTATAAGCTCGTCAATAGAAACTAAGCAAAAAAATTAAAACATTAGATCACAAACAGAGTAAAAATTGTACTGAACTGTTTTATCTATGCCGATTTATATATATATGGATTATTTGCAAATTAGTAATATTTTAGCTTGAGCGATTTTGCGAAGCAATTCTCATTAACGTCTAGAAATGTGGTAAACTCCTCTGTTTAATAATAGTAGTAGTATAATCTAGCATATTAATCAGTCCATTGTTGTAAAGCCAGATATAAGTTGAAAATCTATTGTGTCTGCCCGCCGGTGTGCCGCTGCGCCTCAATAAGTTACGCCTTAAAGATTGCCTTACAAGCGTCGAGTTATTCTAAATATAATGACATATGTATTAGACTTAATTATTTCTATGACTATTTTCATCATCTACTACTAAATATCCAATGTCCCCCTTTTTAGTTTTAAACGTCAACTCTTGCACTAGGAATAATTCCTAAGTCGTAGGCTTTATAAATATTCAAAGAACAGACACAAAAACACCCAGACTCGGAACAAACATCTGTGGATCACACAAATTTTGTGCCGTTTGACAATGGCGAAGTAACGACTAAAAGAAGCGCCATCTGTTCAGTCTAATTCTCTATTTATCTTCGTAAAACATCTTCTCGATATAAATATACTAATATCGAGATAAAAGATGGTGGTACTCTACTTCAATCTAATATCTTATCTTTATTATTACTATCACAAACGCGGGCTGTCAAAATTTTTGACGTAAGTCCGCGTAATGGCTGACTAATTGACATGAACTTATTAATATCGTAACTTCAAAACATGGTTTACATAAATTCAAAGTGTTTGTTTTAATTTTTATAGTTTCTTTGTGGACTAGACAAATATATATGTGATATAATAAATATATGACTAAAATCTACTTCAATCCTGATATTTTAGTTCTTGTACTAAATAGGCAAAGAAATGCTTCTTTGGTATATTAAGATAAGATTTTATTGAAACTTTGTGCCGTATATATCATATTGAGTATGATTTTACTACTTTCGTAGTTTGAACATATTGCTTAATACCATATTTTTTAAACCATGCTTTTCAAGTTATGATGTTTTCAAATTCATGTATTGTTTTAGTCCGTATAGTACTAAGCTTAGTCCGCGGAGGACTAAACTCCGCATGGCGTTAAGTTCAGCAAAATGTGCAAATAAACGCATTCGTATTAACTTGTATGTGAAAGTTGTATTTACTCGTTCGTTCTGTACATATTATGATTTTTTGTATTAAATATTTAAATAAATTGTGTTGTTTTATTTTAATTACAGATTGACAAAACCTAAAAAAAATGTGTGACACAGAAATTTTTGTTTAAAATGCTAGGTATTAAAATATGTTATTGTTATAGCTATTTAATAGAGATAACGTAATAACGTTAAATAACGTTATGAAATTGAAAAGTAATAACTGTTATTTACAGACTTCAAAATAATGAGGTTATAAGGGAGGTATTAATGATGTGAGATGGAAGAAACGATGGTCACATTGATATATACTTTCTTTACTGGTACCAGAAACGTAGTCAAAGTCAAAAATAATTTATTCATTTAGGTCACAAAATAACACTTATGAACGTCAAAATATGTAGGTTAGTAAGTTTACTAAGTTACTGAAGCTACATTTAGGTTAGTTGCTAGGTTCAGGCAAAGGGCCTATGAGAAGAAACCTGCAAGAAACTCACGGCCACTCTTTTAAATCGCCAATTAAATATAATTTCAGTATTTTACAACTCATATCAACAAGGTGTTGCAACCATTATACCATATACTACTGACTTTAAAAAACTAAAGATAATAACAATAATAAGTTAATAATATTATAGAGATTAAATAATTTGGGTCTGGTTATATTTTTTTATATAAATCTAAAATACGCAGTAGGATGGCATGATGGCGCATACACTTACACTTTGTGACAATGCAAAGGCAGTCCGTGACTAAATGCGGTTGTGGATTTGTATTCCTTATAATAGATATACAAAAATTATCTACATAATTACGCAACCTAGCTAAGCGGGTGTGGGGAGACCCACAGGCCCCGTCAACTCGGTATGGGGCTAAGTTTATACCTACGGGGGCTGAATTTTATTATTTTTAAATATTGCAACACCAGAGTATCGACGGCTTAAAATGTTTTAATTTTAAACAATAATTTAGCACAGCCACCACTCCACTCCTTATATCTTTTAAACGGGGGCTCGTACAATGCTGATATTTTGTGATCAATGTCGACTAATTATTGGTATAGTTAAATCTTCGTTCTGTGCTGTAGTTTTGGAAATACAAGGTGTCTGTGCCAAGATGAGCGGTCACTTTGGCACAGCCAGCAATACCCCCTTGTATCTTTTAAACGGCGGACCGACCAATTTTGCTACTTTGCGACCAAATTCGACTAATTCACTACGTAAACAGATTTCCAGTTTGCAATGGTGGCTGTGCCAAGATGAGCCATACACACCAGAGCAGTCACGAGTACGTTGCCAGCCTTTTAAATTTGCTCCCTTCCCCCATCCCCTCCAGGTGGGGGAAGGGGTGGAGCCTTCGGTCCCCTCACTCACTCAACAAAACAACGCAAGCGCTATTTCACGCCGGTTTTCTGTGAGGCCGTGGTATCACTCCGTTCGAGCCGGTCCATTCGCGCCGAAGAAGGCTCTCCCACTGTTAAAATTATTAATGATTAATTTTGGAGTTTCGTGTTAGACCGATGATGATAATGATGAAAGCTAACGAGATACAAAAAATTGTGTTTTCTGGTTTTTCCGGGTTGTTCTTTGTGTCCGTTGCTTGAATGTTTGTAAAGTCATCTGAGAAATGCGGGACATGGAGACACAAATTATTCCTAGTACACACACATCAAACTAGACTGTTTGGACTTTGAACTATCAGAAGTTGAACGCTGCGAATCGTGCGAGAGAGTGCGTTATATTTTTGTTACGCTCTATCCTTACCTTTACATCGACACCACTATGCACTATCCCTCACCGACAATTTTCTATTTTGTATGTAGCGTAGTTATGCGTATATAGGGTGTCTAAACTAACTTGATGTGTAGCCGTGTGTACGGGACCTGTTTTTTCAAAGGATAAAACAACAAGAATCGTTCAAATCATTTATTCAACAATAAAATATATTTACAAAACTGTACAACGCTGAAAATAATAATATATAAATAAAAATTCATTTAAAACAGTGTCTTCACAGACAATTATTAACCAACCTATTTTCTTTCCTTACTAAATTTTACAAACCAAGTAATGCCGCGAAATAAATATATAGCATGTGACAATAGTTCCTTTATCAGAAATAAAACATAAAAGTGTTCTCACCACAAAAAAATGGCACCACGGACTTGGATTGGGTGCGAAACACCAGGGAGTAATTTTTTTTTTTTTAATTCTTCATCTCGACATTACAGACAAACAATTCAATTTAATTTATATGTGTAGATCTATAACTTCTATATTTAAAACTAGCAATACTACTACTATAAAAGTTGACTACTCGATAAGAGATGGCGCTACTGTCGTGCTATTTTTATTTTACTGTTCAATGGATATCCCTAAGTACTTATTATAACGCTAGCATAATTTAGTGGTTGAGCAGATATCTAAATGGTAAGAAACTCTTATATACAAAGTAGAAGGCTTAGATGCAATAAAGTGTCTAATGCAGGGACCGTTAGCGGTTAAGGTATACTGGTATAAAATAACTGTAGCTCATTTTAAAGGTTCACAGAAAGCGTTTTAGATTTGCGGTTACGCTACCGGCATAAAATATTGATGGCGCTATTTTTTTAATGTATCGCTATACTTTACTCACCCGAACTATATTCGGTACTGGCAAAGTTACCTACGACCTACGCGACGTTGTCAACTCTTAGCGACTACTGCATTTCGATTGTCGTAGTCGGATGTTGACAAATTGAAATACCTTTTTATGGTTTAGGTAGCGTAAAAAGTAACGGTATGGTTATTTTACCGTAGCGAAAAATGTGGTTATCTTAATTTTGAGATATTAAAATAAAAAGGTATGAAGTCATACCGTTAACCTTTATAACCGATATTTTTTCGATATGCGGTCCCTGGTCTAATGTCGCTTAGCTACTATACTATGTGTGCAGTTTTGGTTTCAGGTCGTGATGTGCAATTGCTACGTAAAATAGATTCGAATATTAAATGTACAGGGTAAAGAAAAATACTAATATAATACCCTTGTACCAATGTCTTTTTGATGTTCCGAGTCTGGATATTCTTTGTGTCGGTTGTTTGAATGTTTGTAAAGTCCCCGTGATACAGGAATTATTCAAAGGGCGGCAGTTGTATTTTTAATAAACATAAAAGATAAGTCTTCTCCCTTAGCCTTTATTATTCCCAAGTCACTTGGGGTCGGCTTTTCTAGTCTAACCGGATTTGACTGGATATCAGTTTTTACACGGAGCGGCTGCCACCTGACCTCCGCAACCCGAAGGCTAACGATACCCTAAAGCTAGACCAGTGTCAGGATATTAGAGGGTACTGACTTGCTCAATAACGACTGCCATAGATGTTCATGACAGCCGGGACCGACGGCTTAACGTGCTCTCCGAGGCACGTAGCAGGCGATAATTGTCAATCAATACGCACATAATTTCGAAGTCATAACTTCCGAAAGTCAGAGGTGCGCGACGTGGGTTCGAACCCGAGACCCTCTGCATTGCAGTCTGTTGGTCTCCCCACTGAGCTATCGCTGCTGAGCTAAGGCCTAAAAGCGTAAAATATAAAAGATAAGTAAAATGTAATTAATTTTTTTCAATTGTACCTTTACGTGCTGCGTTCACGGCAATAACGTTTTAGGTACACCTCGTCATATTTTATGTCCCGATATCTACATCTTTAGTCGTCATTCTCACACTGAAAAGAGGCCCGTGCCCAGCAGCGGGACAGTTTAATACAGGGTTGATATTACACATATACATCTTGTATGGGTAATACACGGTGACCCGTAACACAAATATAACAACAGATAACAGATTACAAAAATATGGATAATGTGACTAAACCACTTAAGCGGTAGTTTGAACACAAAATTTGCCCTTTGTGTAAATAAGTTTTTTTTTTTTACGTTTTTATTTACCTTATCAGTGCAAGTTTCAATACATGTAATGTATTTTACTAAGACTATTTGTATTGCAATACTTACAGAAATGTCCATAACAGTTAAATAAATATTTTAAAAAGGTAAGTACACACAGCGACACATCAACCTAGACTGTTTGGACTTTGAACTATTAGAAGTTGAACGCTGCGAATCGTGCGAGAGAGTGCGTTATATTTTTGTTATTTTGTCTCATTCACGCTGAACGGGCCGCGGGCGTCGCCGCACGCGCTTGTGCACCGTAATGGGTCTACACCACTATGCACTGTCCCTTGCCGACAATTCTCTATTTTGTAGCGTAGTTATGCGTATATAGGGTGTCTAACTTGATGTGTAGCCGTCTGTACGAATAAAGTCGCCAAAAAGTGTAGCCTACTTCATCAGGATTACACAAACATTCTTCAAAGTTCAAACTTTCAAACTTCGGGCATCAGTCTCTTACAGATGTCTTGTTCAAGTTATATAAGACTAGACTTTGCCCGCAGCTTCGCTTGCGTAAATGTATGTCAGGTTAGTAATAGTACCATTCTGGATGAAAAGTACCCTATTTACTATTCTGTACACGACAACGTGTATGAAATTTCATGATGATCGGTCGAGTAGTTAAGGTCTGAAAGCGTCTTCTCCCTAGCCTTTATTATTTCCAAGTCACTTGGGATCGGCTTTTCTAGTCTAACCGGATTTGACTGGATATCAGTTTTTACACGGAGCGGCTGCCACCTGACCTTCGCAACCCGAAGGCTAACGATACCCTAAAGCTAGACCAGTGTCAGGATATTAGAGGGTACTGACTTTCCCAATAACAACTGCCATAGATGTTCATGGCAGCCGGGACCGACGGCTTAACGTGCTCTCCGAGGCACGGAGCAGGCGATAATTGTCAATCAATACGCACATAATTTCGAAAAGTCATATAACTTCCGAAAGTCAGAGGTGCGCGACGTGGGTTCGAACCTGAGACCCTCTGCATTACAGTCTGTTGGTCTCCCCACTGAGCTATCGCTGCTGAACTAAAGCCAGTTAGGATTAGGATTATTAGCGCATAATACTGTCCAACATTTGTGATAAGAAAATAGATTATTTATTATTCCATTTGAATAATTGCCAGTATTTCGATTTTTTTATCGATTAATACACATCACAAAAAATATGGTCATAAAGAAATGTCTATGGAAAGAATGTTGAGTGTATCTTATTTCATATAACTTAGATTTATCTATACTCAATTCATTATGGAATGTTTCATAACAAACAATTGTCATATTACACTGACTATAACGTTGTGTCCGTTGTTTGAATGTTTGTAAGGTCCCCCGCGATTCAGATATAATTCTAAGTGCGGATAGCCATATCTAAATAAAAAAGAACAGTTTTCTTTAAACAATGGTTTGCTAACACTCCATGTTGAATTTGGCAGAATAGTCTATGGTGTATTTTATTTTAATATTCGTCAGCCATGATAAGTACTACTAGTGCCGTCCATCCATTAAACGGCCTGCAGCCAGATCCCTTCCCGTCTTCGCCCGAGTACTGCTCCCAAAGGTACCCCGTCCGCTTGTATTCTTTTATAATGTTGCCTGGAACAAAAATAGATTATATTATTAGCACACAAGGCAGAGATCATCGCGTGCAACCTCGAACAGCAGTTCACTCCACACGAGGTCCAGGACGAGGAACACTCACGAGAGGTAGAGGACTCGGTCCGGACCTACCTCTCGACGCCCCTCGTCCCATCGAAGGATGAACTGCTGGTGACTCCGAAAGAGATAGCCGCGGTGATCCGCCAGACTAAGCCCCGTAAAGCGCCTGGTGAGGACGGCATCCCCAACTCGGCGCTGCAACGACTTCCCCGGAAGGCACTGCTGGCAACGACCCAGCTCTTCAACGGCATCCTGAGGACCGGCCACTTCCCGACCATCGGGAAGCAGGGCCGGGTTATTGCACTCCCGAAACCCGGCAAGGACCTCAGGCAGCCGGAGAGCTACCGGCCGATAACTCACCTCTCGACGACGTCCAAAGTGTTCGAGCGACTGCTGCTAGTGAGAATGAACCCTCACCTAACACCAAGGCCCGAACAGTTTGGGTTCAGGGCCCAACATTCCACCACGCTGCAGCTGACTCGCGTACTTGGCGAGATGGCCAAGTGGATGAACAAGGGCGGATACACGATGACTGCGATGCTCGACATGGAGAAGGCGTTCGACAGGATGTGGCATGACGGTCTCATCCACAAACTGTCGACGTTCACGCTCCCACGGCGACTCATCGCGGTCATCGCCTCCTTCCTTAAAAGAAGAACATTCCACGTGGCCATCGAGGACGCTACGTCAGAGGAGAAGTCCATCCAGGCCGGGGTCTCGCAGGGGAGCTGCCTCTCTCCCACCCTCTACGCCCACTACACAGACGACATTCCGATGTTGGGCACCGTCAAGTTGGCGCTTTACGCCGACGACGCTGCGTACCTGTCCAGCTCCAGGAACGCCAGACACGCTGCACGAAAGATGAGCCAGACACTTGAAGCCCTCCCGGAGTGGCTAGAAAAGTGGAGGCTCAAGTGCAACGTGTCCAAGACCCAGGCAATGGTGACTGGACGGGTACACCCACCACCATATCCAAGCTGATGGGGAAGGAAATCTCCTGGTCACCGACGGTCAAATACCTGGGCGTTACCATCGACAGAACTCTGTCAATGGCACAACATGTGCAGACGACCGCCGCGAAGGCTCAAGTAGCGCGGGCAAAGCTGCGTCCCCTGCTGTCCTCCAGGCTGCCGCTGCGAGCGAAGCTCGCCATATATAAGACCTATATCAGGTCGCGCCTCACGTACGCGGGGCCGGCCTGGTACAACTTAGCTTCGAGGGCGGTGAGACACAACGACCGGCCCATAGTAATGGGCCGCGATGAAGTTCGCCTCAAGGAGACCCACTCCCAGAGGCTCCCCCACCCCCACACCAGGGAGGTGAAAAGAAAACCCGATCGAGTCATTTTAACATCGAACGGACAGGACGTGCTGTGTGACCATTGTTGGACGATATTTAATTAGTATCTCGTAACTTTATTAATTGATTGGATTTCTTTAATTAGAGGTTACAATAACTATCTTGAATAATTCAATGAGTATTTAAAGGTAAAAGTGCATTGTGCTGACAATATATTATATACTCACGAACAACATTATCCCGTAGCCGCGCATTGAGTTCCCTCGCGCGGGCGGCGTGCGGCCCGGCGCCGGCGCCGTAGTGCCGCAGCGCCGCCAGCGCCAGGTAGTTCACGTTCACCCACACCTGCCCCCGCCAGTACGGCGGGTCGTGCTCCGTGTTCCTCTTCATGTGGAGGGGGGACGACTTCGAGAGGGACCTGGGGGCAATAAACCCGTTATTTAGAAAGAACGAAGAAAAATAAAAGAATGATTTATAAGATGTAATTGTAAAACTAAGAATTTATACTAAAATAAATGAATTATTATTATTTGGCAAACAAAAGGGCACACTTAAAAATAAAATATAAAGCAAAATAATAATAAAATTAAAAAAATAAATACAAATACCAACACTATAATAAGAAATTTATCCTCTTCACTGGCAACACCATTTACTGTCTAAAACTAGATTTTGCCCGCAGTTTCGCTCTATGTTTTTCTGTTTCTATTTCATGATGATCGGTCGAGTAGTTAAGGCGTAAAAACATCCTATCTAACAGTATAAATGCGAAAATGAGTTTGTTTATTACGTTTTCACGCTTAAACTACTTGATCCATCATTATGAAATTTCGTATACACCGTTTTTGGGGAACATGATAGGACATAAGGTACCTTCCATCACAAACAAAGCACTGTTTACCTTTTTTTTTATGTGGGGGTATACATTCACTCATACCCCTCCGCGGGGGCGGGCGGCAGGGTTATGTCGGATTCACCGGGGTAAAAGAAAGATGTTGAAAAGATAATGGACCTCCCGGAATACCGACTAAACTTACCACGGTGTTCTTCGACAAAACCGTTATCGACGGGGTCGCGCGAATCACTTGCACATGCGGTCGCGACCCCGCCGAGGTTTCGGCCCGCCGTGTGAAACGGCAAGCCACTACGTGAAGAGACCTACCCATTGGCACTTCTCACTCACAAACCCTGCTGTTCCCTCCCCTAGAGGAGAGACGGACTCGACACAGAGGCGCATAGAAACACGCACGCCGCCTCTCGGACCTGGTGCTGAACGGATGGCGGGCAGGCTCACGAAGCCCACCACCCCCAGGTCAAACCTCAAGGTGGCTGGAGGTCGTCTCGCGCCCTCCAGCGCCAGACTCTGCGGTTGGGGAGAGGATTTAAGCGCTCCCGCTCCCGCTCCGCCGCCTTCTTGATGGAAATGACTTCCTCACAAAAGTAGGCGACGGTGTTCCACGACCTCTCACTCCGGACCATAGACTGAACTACGGCCGGGAGCGAGAGGGCAAACAATACGACTGCCGCGATCAACTCACAGCGCTGCGATGCCCAGGCGGGGCAATCCACCAGTGTGCAGCGCCGTGTCCACAACAACGTCGCGGCAGTCCCCGCAGTGGTGACAACCGGGCGTCTCTTGCCGACGTATACGACACAGGAACTGGCCAAAACAACCGTGGCCAGTCATTACCTTAGTCAGCCGGAAGGTGAGGGCGCCATGCCGCCTCTCCAGCCACTCCTTAAACACGGGACTTACCGCCACGTGGCGTGCCCGAAGCACTGTTACTAACCTAACCTACATTTACACGAGCGACGCCGCGTGCAAAATCTAGTGACAAACAAACAAACTCTCATTCGCATTTTAGTATTAGTTAGGATGTTCTACTCTGTAGTAGGCAGTTGTGTATAACAACTACCAGCAGTGGGACAATCTATTAAAACTTACCGAAGACCATAGGGTGACCAGAGCAAGTCAGGCTTGTCCAAATCTTCAAGGATTTTACCAAGTTTATCACTGTCCGGCTTCAGCACTTTGAGTAGCATCGGAAACAGGGATACGTAACCTGGAATTACATACAATGTTATATAAGACTAACTTACACCCGTGGTTTTACTCGAGCAAGTCATTAGTCCTATTTTAGGGTTTACATACGTAGATTCACGCCTGTTTCCCAGAAAGGTAGGCAGAGACTACAGATTTCCATTTGCTAAGATTCTGACACACTTCTCTGGCTTCATTCACTTTCATCACATTCCTCATACACGCGCGTCGGTTTAAGGTGCTCTTAACCTGGCCTTTGTCCGGAACGTCTCCGATCTGATTGAAAAACGTTCGCCTAGGTCTTCCCCTTGCGACTGTTCCATTCACACTAGCCTCATAAACTTTCTTAGTCAGTCTTTTCTCGTCAATTTTTATTTTAGGGATTCTTTAATTCTTTCTTTTCGTGTGGTTAGTAGCCAACCTGTTGTCAAGAGTTGTTGTAGGCCTCTGACATGTCTTAACGACTGCTGTCAATTTGACAACAACCGGGACCGACATTTTACGTGCCCTCCGAAGCACGGAGACGCTCAAATGAAATACCACTAAGCGGTCACCCATCTATAGACTGACCGCACCCAACGTTGCTTAAACTCGCTAATCGTTTACCGATCAGTGCGTGCAACTGGCTATGAGCGCCTAGGGATTTTTTAGGGATTATTGATTAAATATTCGAATAATTAAGCGAATCGAACATTTACGAGAATTTTTTGTGATTGGTTGCATTTAATATTATTAGTATAGTTAGCAAATTACTGCTGGGCCTATGACAAATATCAGAGTAACTGAGAACTGAGACGATGTAGATCATAATCGATAATAAAATTATTCAGGCAAAAGGTTGAGCCAATTGGAAGATACCTGCAAGAAACTCACGGCCTCTCTTTTAAATCGCTATCAAATAATAATTTCAGTATTTTATCATTAACTAGCTCTTGCACGCGGCTTTGCTCGCTATAAAGTAGCTTAGGTAAAGTCACGCAAGTAACAGCACACTTTTAAAAATAAAATAGAGTCTATGTTAGTCAGTGATAATATAGCTTTGTAATGGTGAAAGAATATTTCAAATCGGCTAAGTAGTTTTTGAGTTAAATCCTTACAATCAAACAAGAAATCAAATCTTTTCTCTTTATAATATTAGTATAAACTAGCTTACGCCCGTGGTTTTACTCGAGTATGTCATCAGAACAGTCTACGTTAGGGATGGCTGATAGTAGCCTTTGTAAATTTTCTTTATCTCGAGAACAGTACTTTTACTGGATGAAAGGCATCCTACGTCTTTTTCTATTTCCTTTACAACGTGTACGCGAAACGTCACGTTGATCGGTCGAGTAGTTAGGGTGTAAAACCGTAACAAACAAACAAACTGACATTCGCATTTACAATATTAGTTAGGATTTTACACAAGAGCAATCAAAAGATATCTTTTCGGGCGAACAGTATTATAATTGGTTGCAAAATAAGGAACAAAATGTTTTTTTTTAATTTGGATATAAGATAGAGAGAGGTTGTAGTGGAGATGTGTCGGTATCTCGCTCGCACAACTGCGGTTAAATAGAGGTTACGTCATAGGTTGTATCGTGTATCCTTTATCTGTCATTTGATAATGAATTAACCTACTACCATATTTGAAACGCTTGTATTTTATTCACACTTTCCACAAAAATTTAGGGAGCATAACAAATATTCAAATTTTTGCGAGATTTTCAACAAGTTGTTGAAGAAAAATGGTCGAACAGCAAATTTATTAAAGCAAGTAACAGCTCCGAGTAGTCTAGTTTCTGGAGCGGAACATCACAATTTTTATTACGAACTAGATGACCCGATGTACCACGTATCACCTATCCTCACGATTTTTTTCTATATTTTCTCACCGTTTAAACCTTCCCGATAAAACATACTACGATAAACATTTCAAAACCAAAATCAGCTAAATCGGCCCAGCCGTTCTCGAGTTTTAGCCAGACAAACGAACAGCAATTGATTTTTATATATATAGAAGATATTCTTTCGAGAAGTCATAGTAAAACTAAAGACAAAAAAAAAAGAATCATAAATTTATTTGGTATTTCATTGATTTGGTTTTTGATTTATTGGATTTCTGTTTTACTTTGTTTTTTTGATCCAATGACTTGTTTATTCATCTTTAATTTCATTTTCTTTAAAGATACGAGCACTTCTCGCTGTGATATCGCTCTTTGAAAGAAAAAAGATCTTTTTGCCTTTGATTATCGATATCTCAGCAACAAATGATTGGCTAAAGAGTTCAAGGTGGGTTGCCAATAAATTATCATAAAATCCTAATCTTTTCTCTTTATAATATCAGTATAGATGTAAGCAGCAATAGCTCAGTGGGGAGACCAACAGACTGCAATGCAGAGGGTCTCGGGTTCGAACCCACGTCGCGCACCTCTGACTTTCGGAAGTTATATGACTTTTCGAAATTATGTGCGTATTGATTGACAATTATCGCCTGCTCCGTGCCTCGGAGAGCACGTTAAGCCATCGGTCCCGGCTGCCATGAACATCTATGGCAGTCGTTATTGGAAGAGTGTCGACACAAAAGATCCCACTGGGTCGATGTGTCGCCGGTCTGCACTGACTGGCCCCCACATAAGATACATACATACATAGATTTAGTAGTTCAAAGAGACTCACCGAACGCGGAGGTAACAAGCCTGGGTTGTGGAGGAACAGTTACACTCCTCACAACTCGCGCACTCTCGGAGGGGTGCTTGGGCGGCTGGCGGACTAACCGCACGCCGTCAGTATGTAGACCTGAGGGGACAGCAGTAAGAACTGTATTCTAACCGATAGAAAATATCAAGCGGCTTGAACATTCTGTTAGTCGTCGTAAATCTACATTTTAAATAATAAATGCTAAATTAGGATTGAGCGTCATAATTAGGAAACCCTTGTTGGTCATTATTCAGGGTGAATTACACATACAACTAAAGAATTGTGCGGGCGGTGGGACGCTGCCAAATTTTCATAAATATATATCGGCGATCTCAATGGCGTAGTGGTTAGTGTAACCGACTGCCACGCCTGAGGTCGCGTGTTCGATTCCCGCATAAGTCAAACATTTGTGTGCATGGACATAGATGTTTGTCTTGGTCTGGGTGTTTCTATGTATAATATGATGTAATAAAATATTATATTATTATTAGAAAATTAAAATTGAAGACACTTATAATTATTAACATTTTAAACACATTACAATATATGAATCGATAAAAACATCATACAAAAATGATATTATTCTTATAAATCGATAATTTTCGCATCTATCCCCTAATAGGGACCTGAACTTGGGACGTTGCCGTGCCCTACAGGGTCCATATTGTACCTACTGTGAATTGGTAACACCTTTATATAACATATGGAGTGCAATAAAGATATTGAGTATTGAGGGACCTACTGCTCTAAACTTACCATAATCAGCATAAGTTTGTGTATGCGAAGACCAGTGCAGTTCATTCAGTAGATCTTCGTCTCCGAGCTGGTCTCGAGTCATTTCGAACCTGTAATCGATCAGTCATAACTATTATACAACATCAGCTGCCTCCGTGGCGCAGCGGTAGTGAATGCGACTGCTGTGCATGAGGTCTCGGGTTCGAATCCCGGGTCGGGCCAACAAAAAGCTATTGGATTTTTCTGTAAAGAAAACTCAATAGCAGCCCGGAGTTAGGAAGTTGGCGGTGTTAGACACACCCGTGCCTCGGTAAGCACGTAAAGCCGTTGGTCCTGCGCCTGATCTCTCTCCGGTCGTGTCGGATTGCCGTCCCATCGGATCATGAGAGTTAGGGAACAGAGAGTGCATTTGTGTTTGCGCACACACTTGTCCACTATAATATCGCCTGCGTAGATGGCCAGTCTCTGTTAAGACTGGCCGCTGTGGCCGAAATTCGGTCTAGAGGACATTATTATTACAACATCAGCTAACTTTTAGATAATAATGATCGCCAGACCGAATTTCTTAACGGAGACTGGTCATCTGCACAGGAGATATTATAGAGTACAGGTGTGTGTAAACACAAGTGCACTCTATATTCCCTATCTTTCATGATCCGATGGGACGTCACCAACACGACCGAAGAGAGATCAGGCGCAGGAGCAACGGCTTTACGTGCTTGCCAAGACACGGGGGTGTCTAACACCGCCAACTACCTAATTATAATAATACTAGCAACCCGCCCCGGCTTCGCACTGGTAGCACAAAACCTTTAGCAAATTATACTCGTAAACCTTCTTCATGTATCACTCTGTCTATTGGTGAAAACCGCATGGAAATCCATTTAGCAGTATTTGAGTTCATCGCGAACAGACAGACAGACGCGGCGGGGGACTTTCTTTTATAATATGTAGCGATTTAGTTGCAGAAAATATTCATGGACTATTTCCTGATGAAAGTACCAACGATTTTTAAATCAGAATAATTGTCTGTATCTACTTTTTCAGATTTTGGTACATAGAGATATTTATACGTTTTAAACGAGAAATGTTATACATACTTGCTGCTGTCTCTGTGCAGCACATCTGCGATGGTGACCATAGCATCCGCAGCAGCATACATCCAGCATCGCAGGTCCACGTGCCGCTCAATGTCCGACGGGTGGGACGCTCTGAAACATACGAACAGCATCAACATAATTATTGTAATATCTTTTAAACTTTCGCGCCCTTACACCGCCTGCGGCTGCAACCTAGTGCAGAGCTCAGCGATCTACATGCGGCTCTTTGATTACAACACTGAAACATTTCGTGGAAGAGCCGCAGCCGAGGCTCTTCCACGAAATGTTTAGTGCAGGCACTGAATATTACTTATCTCGCCTTATAAATATTGTTACGCCCAGTGTCATCTCTCGGCATCGTGGGAAAGACTCAGCAATTCCATCTAATAATCTATTACACCGCCATCTATTGACATATTACGGAACTACGTAGTGTGAGTATGCGAAGGGTAGAGAGAACGCTGGCACTTTCTCGAATCATCGTACTGGTATAGCGTTACTAGAAAACTCTAGAAACTCTTTACTCGGGTATAAATAGAGCGCACGCGCACCGCTAAGTCAGTTTACAGTCGTAAGCGGTCAAGTGTTCATCGAAGCGAACGGAAGCGGAAATACTACGGAGTTTGAAGCAGTTACTGTGGAAAAAGTGTGGTATAGTGTTTGTTGTGTTTTAAATTTAATTGTGTTTGAATAAAACGTGTTTTAGTCGGTAATATTGTTTGCATTTTTATCCGTCGAACCCAGCACGTAACAATATGATACTTGACTGATGATGACTTATTTGACAAAAGTAAGCTCAAGAGTGTACTGTTAATCATATTATTTTTTCCGTAATAATATTCCCTGCTAAAGCAAAGCTTGATTAAAAAAATGGCTCTTTGAATAGATTTCACTTGTGGATCATCTACACTTTGCTCTTTTGGACGACAAGGTTGCCGACCACTAGTGGAAAAACAAAATTTTGACATAAAATAATTCATACCTACATAGACTCACTACAATGTTATAAACTCACTAACCTTTTTGACGTTCATAAGTGTTACTTTGTGACCTAAATGAACAAATGATTCAAACTCCGTGCTGAGAATTTTCCTAGCAAAAAAACCTTATAACGCAGCAATCTTATTCACTACAGCTGCTGCGCCACCGTAATAATTATATATACTTACCATATACTGTGACAGGGTAGAACTTTCCTCGAAATGTTCATGTGAAAAACAACAAGCACTTTGACTAAATATACTTTAAAAAGGTTCTACGCCCTTGCTTTGCTGAACATGGCAACAGGTAAATGTATATTCAAATTAATAACTGTAACTTTGACGTTCATAAGTGTAAATTTGACATTCATAAGTGTTACTTTGACGTTCATATGTGAAACGTTAACGTTCATTAGTGTTACTTTGTGACCTACATGAACAAATATATTTATGATTTTGAAATTATTTCATACCTACACAGCATATAAGATACTTTTATTCTACGCAATGCAGTTACGGGCAAGGCTGCAGGCATTCTAGTTTATAATATTAATAGCGTACCTCGGATAATCGTCAAGACCGGAAGTCAAAGTTTTAGGGTTGAGCTGCAAACCATCATCTTCCCGGCCGCGCCATCGGTACGACGAAGTCTCCTCACCCCGTTGGGTCGTTTGGAACCATTGGTACCAAGTCTGTAATATTTAAATTAAACTGCTATATACGGCTTTTATCGCGTTGTTTATTTGACACTTTATTACAAAATTTTGAACATGTGCAACAGGGGACCAACCACTACCTGAGATTTGACAAACCACAGATTCTCGGTAAAGAACACCGATTCCTACCAAGGATGCTTCGCGAGGCTATTGAAATCAAAAAACATCCTAATTTTAATAGAGAAGATGGTTGGAATGTACCACCAGCTTGAGATCCAGTAATACAAATAGTCAAACCCAAGAAGAAGCAAACCACAGCTAGACTTCATGATACTTTGAGCTCATTCTGCGTAAATAGAAACACCAATAATTAAATTATGTTCGGGTACTTTGAAATAACGACACTGGAACATTGAGACAACTACCATCTTAGTCTCCCCGTGACCATGGCTGCTGAAAAGCAACCGAAACGTCGGGGAAAGTGTAAAAATAAATTAAATCTAAATAGTTTTAATAAAAATGGAATTAGCATTTAAAAAAAATTTGTAAAGTTTAATAGTAGTAGTAGTGTAACAATTTTCAAAATTTTGTAATAAAGTGTCAAATAAACAACGCGATAAAATCCGTATATAGCAGTTTAATTTCAATGTATAATATTCGCGTAAACAGAAGACAATATTAAGTCTATAATATATAAAAGTGAGAAAAAATTATGTGAGGGCTCTCTAAAAGGGCTATAGAAGCTAAAACTTTGGTTACACGGATAAAGTAGTGTTTTAAGTTGTCGTCTCGCCACTGCCACCGCGCTAAGTGTTGCGGGTTCGATCCCCACACGCGACAAAAATTTGTGCGATCCACAAGTAGTTGTTCTGAGTCTGGGTGTTCTTTGTGTCCGTTGTTTGAATGTTTGTAAAGTGCCCCGCGATACAGGAATTATATTTAGAGCGAGAGAAGTTCTAAAAATAAAAAAGGATTTAAGATTTTTTTTGTCTGTCTGTATTACGCGCATCACGCAAAAATTACTAAACAAAATTGAATTCGGTACTGGTACGATTTCATCTGGATGCGCCACCTTTTCAGTGTACGAAGTCGCAGGCAAAAGCTAGTCTATACTATAAAAGGCAAGATTTGAATGTTTGTTGGTTTGTAAGGATTTAACCCAAAAATTATACAACCGATTTAAAAATTAATTCACCGTTAGTAAGCTATATTATCAGCGAGTAACATAGACCACATTTTATTTAAAAAAAGTACTGTTGCTAACCCAACATAACCAACTTTTACGTGATCGATGATCGAGGCCGAGTGCAAAAGCTGGTATACTTACTATAATATAAGCAGCGATAGCTGAGTGGGGAGACCAACAGACTGCAATGCAGAGGGTCTCGGGTTCGAACCCACGTCGCGCACCTCTGACTTTCGGAAGATATATGACTTTTCGAAATTATGTGCGTATTGATTGACAATTATCGCCTGCTCCGTGCCTCGGAGAGCACGTTAAGCCGTCGCTCCCGGCTGCCATGAACATCTATGGCAGTCGTTATTGGGAAAGTGTCGACACAAAAGATCCCACTGGGTCGAAGTGTCGCCGGTCTGCACTGACTGGCCCCCACATAAGATACATACATACATACCTGCAGTCTAGTGAACATTCTGTCCAAAGTACTGCGATGAGGTGAGCTATGCTCGAACAGTTGTGGTCGTATCTTCACGAAGTGTGCCAGCTGTATCAGCAGGATGGGAGGGTTGGCGGCGGCGTTACTCTGTACTACGAACTCTTTCGGCACTCTCGCTAGCGCCTCTGAGCCTACAAACGAAAGATTTTATTTCAATTAGATGTTTAATGACGTATATAAGGCAGCTATAATATAGTGCCTGCAGTAGCCTACCTTCATCATCAGATGATGTTGGTGGTGGTGATGATAATGGTGGTGAAGATGGTGATGATGGTGAAGATGATGATGATGGTGATTGTGATGGTGATGTCGGTAAAGATGGTATTGATGAATATGGTGATGGTGGTTAAGATGATGAAAATGATGATGATGGTGAGTATCGTGATGATAAAGATAGTGAAAATGATGATGGTGATCAAGATGATGATAGTGAAGATGATGATCATAAGGATGGTGAAAATGATGATGATAGTAAGGAAAGTCATGATGGTGAGGATTGTGATGATGAAGATGGTAAAATGATGATAGTGAAAATGATGATGATTATGATTATGGTAAGGATGGTAATGATGAAGATGGTGAAGGTGATGAAGGTGAAGATGGTTAAAATAATGTTGATGGTGAAGATAATGATGATGGTGAAGATGGTGTTGTTAGAATTAATATAAAAACTAATTATTCCGAATGCTAGTAGCGCCATCCGTTACAAATCATGTGAAAGTATACATACATTACGGCTCTTAAATATGACCACACCTTTTAGTTACTTACATATCTACATGTAAATATTCTGAAGTTTTCAATGTTACCTAGTATCTGTTCCCTAGGGATCCATCCCTCGACATTGATGAGGTCCAGCCAGTGCGCCGCGATGTCCATCTGTATGTCCTGGTTCCAGCGACCAATCAGCAGCCCGTGGAAACCCTCGTCCCACAGGAAACCGCGAGGGAAGAATGATCTAGAAATTAAATGAAAATGTATTGTTTGTCACAGGTACAATATATATACAGGTGGTATATTATAGATGCAGGCTGGACATTTTCTGGCTCAAAGAATCAGCATTGCCATTAAGCGTGACAATGCTGCCAGTCTTCTGGGCACTTTCCCGACAGCAACGCTGAGATTTTTTTTGTTAAGATATTCTCAATATCTTCACGGAGTTTCGAACACGGGAAACGAAAACACACTTGCTCCTTATTACGTGGGACCTTAACATAGCTAGCGAAATGTAGGTGTAAAACACTTCTGCCTACCCTAAGAGAGAACACAATATACAATATATAGTGACCTATAAAAATGCATACCCATTTCAAAACTAAAATGGTATAAGCCGGTAATTGATTGGGATTAGATGGGTCTAACGGAATCGATACAAGAAATGTTAAGACTGCGCCGAGCGAAATGTGCCAAAACAGGCGGTCACCGTTAAGTGAATAAAATCAACACTTTTTGTTTATTACAAATATAATATATACATTTACCATAACAATGAATGTGTTAACAATTACTCCGTGTAAAAAACTTAATAATTAATATTATCGCCTACAAAATTATGTAAATTTGCACGAAAAATGCAAAAACTTAAGCTCGTGTTACGTGATTTTAGATTATAACAGTAGAAATCTATCCTATTTTACAGCTTAAACGAAAGATAAATAGTTATATTACAATTTGTCCGTCCCAAATATTTAAGTTATTGATTGACAATAAAGATACATATTTATCAAAAAAAGACCTCCATACAATTTGACTATGGCGGCCGCGCGCCGATTTGAATATGCGCCGCACGAGCTCTGTCATTATCTGTCTTACGCTCGGCGCAGTCTTAAATAGTTTAGTTATATCGTAATAGATGGCGGTGCATTGCTACATATAAAATAAAAAGGAAGTAGTTTTCTTAATAACACAATTTTGATGAATTTACATTAAAAAAAATTTATAAAATCTAATCACAATACAACTTATTTAAAAAAAAACGACTGAATTTATGCATGTATAGTGGGTAGTTTATTTTATAGATACTTTCGATGACTCGAAAGTCGACGAATGGACGGACGGAGTGGTCTCTGGTACCAGAACAAGAAGTCAACATACCTGCTAGGCACAGCGGTGTACAGTGGTGCCCTCCAGTAAGGCACAGGTTCCCGGGTGTACTGGGACTGCACTCGGCCCGCGCCGTAGAAGTAGCCGATACCGCCCACCATGTTGGATAGCGCTGCCTTAGCCACGGCTATGTCTTGTGGAGGATAACTGGAATGCAACAACAATCTATTTAATGCCGGTATTGGATCTCAAATTCTTCAAATACACACATTTTAAAGCCTTTCCGCATGTAAAATTTTGACTTTCATCCAGAAAAGAATATCGTTTCCGAGCGGATCCGCGGGCAAAAGTTATCTTCTTTATAACCAGTCAATGTTTTGCACACCGTAAATGTCATGTACATATGTCAGACAAATTACAATGTAATGAAAATTTTATATAATATCAGTCATCAGATTGGAAAGAATTCATCGGAAGTCCGAAAGTTTTAAGTTACTAGGTCAGGCAGTGTGCAGCAGCCTTGCGACTATTTTCAAACTCCATATAAACGAGATGGGTGTAAAAACCCAGGATTCAACCTCTTCGTGTTCATGTGACCTTATTTTAATTATATTTAAACATTTACTTAGGTTAATGTTGTATATAATTATATAGTATGCACATGTTTTAATAATAAATAATTAACGTACTTTTCAAGCATTGCCGCCGTTGAACATCATGCCCACTGCTACCTACTGCTGGGCATGATGCCCACAGTTGGGCCTAATGTCCACTTTTGGGCATCTTGCACACTGTTAGGCGTCATACCGACTGTTAGGCATTATGCCCACTATTGGGCATCATGTCCACTGTTGGGCATCATGTCCACTGTTTGGCATCATGTCCATTGTTGGGCATTATGACCATTGTTGGGTATCATGTTCATTGTTGGGCATCATGTCCACTGTTGGGCATGTTGTGTTGCAAAACGCAGCACAAGACAAAACTCGACAGCAAACAGCAGCAACCAACTCGAATCAGCACACCACCACTCTGCATATAAATGAAGCCATTTTGCCATCTAAAATACATGTGACCTTGTGACCTGTATATCTCGGAGGTCTTTTGACCCACAGGGCCCATATTTAAACTACAACCGAGGGTTGACCCCAAGGTGTCTGCAAACCAAGTTGCAAGTCAATCGGTCTAGTGGTACCGGAGCTATGCCTGTTACCAACAGACAGACACACAGACGCACAAAGTGTTTTCATTAACCTCTTTGAAGAAGACTCAGAGGTTAATAATATCAGCCATGTATTAAAATGTCCCACTGCTGGGCACAGGCCTCTTCTCAGTGTTAGAAGGTTTAGGCCATAGTCCGCCAAGCTGGCCTACTGCGGGTTGGCAGACTTCACATATATTCGAGAACATTATGGAGAACTCTCAGACATGCAGGTTTCCTCCAATTAACTATGTAATACAGAACAGCGATAGCTCAGTGGAGAGACCAACAGACTGCAATGCAGAGGGTCTCGGGTTCGATCCCACGTCGCGCACCTCTGACTTTCGGAAGTTATATGACTTTTCGAAATTATGTGCGTATTGATTGACAATTATCGCCTGCTCTGTGCCTCGGAGAGCACGATAAGCCGTCGGTTCCGGCTGCCATGAACATCTATGGCAGTCGTTATTGGCAGAGTGTCGACACAAAAGATCCCACTGGGTCGAAGTGTCGCCGGTCTGCACTGACTGGCGCCCACATGAGATAACATAACTTCGATTAGACAGAGGTGCGCGCCTTGGGATCGTACTCGCTAAAGACTTGTTAGAGTTGAAGGTGTACATTGGTCTGACTCGGCCCAAAATAAGAAGGAATGGCGTGCTTTAATTTCGAAGGCCAAGATCCTTTTCAGCTCGCTGAGCCAGTGAAGTAAGTAAACATTAATATGTAGGAGATGTGATTGTGCTATCCCTACATATTATAAAACAAAATTCCCCGCCGCGTCTGTCTGTCTGTTCGCAATACACTCAAAAACTACTAAACGGATTTTCATGCGGTTTTCAATAATAGACAGAGTGATTCATGAGCAAGGTTAAGGTGTATAATTAGTTTAGTAAATTGGTAGGAAATTGACGATTATTAAAAATAAGTGATTCTAATTAGTCCATCGTTTAGATTAAATAGCAAAAAATTTATTTACGTTTTGTTTTAACAAAACTATAAAAGTTGACTATGACAGTGTAGGATTGTGACGTTACACGTTTGTGAAGTTTTTTTTTTGTTTGCGATTTGTTGAGCCTCGCTGATTTCAGCATGAATGGGCCGGCTCGACCGGGGAAGGACTACCCTCTCACAGAATATCGACGTGAAATAGCAGTATTCCTACTGTTGTGTTTCGTTCGGTGAGTAAGAGTGCCGGAGGCCCAATCACCCTCTTTCTACCTTCCCGCTCCTTCGCCTTTCCACTTCCTTGCCTAAAGGGTCAGCAACGCGCAAGTAATGCCTCTGGTGTTGCAGGCGTCCATAGGCTACGGTGACCACTTACCATCAGGTGGGCCGTATGCTTGTTTGCCACGATAGTTGTACAAAAAAAAAGAAAAAAAAACTAGAAGTGACGTAACAGGAAATTTAAAAGCACTGTTGCTTCGTTGTTATTACTTTGTGGTAAAATTGCTTTTGACAATAATAAATAATATGTAAAAATATATATAATCGAAATCTGCCATGAATAAATGTTCAAATTTAGTAGTAGTTTTTAAATATCATTTCTACAGACGGGTTTTATAATAATGGCAATACAACATGTCATTCGACCACAATCCTATTACGAGACCATTGACCGACCAATGATCGATCATTATGAATTCAGCAGATTACGAACATTTAGCAAAATGACAATGGTATTGCAGTTACGTCGTGTCGGGAGCAGTGATAGCTCAGTGGGGAGACCAACAGACTGCAATGCAGAGGGTCTCGGGTTCGAACCCACGTCGCGCACCTCTGACTTTCGGAAGTTATATGACTTTTCGAAATTATGTGCGTATTGATTGACAATTATCGCGTGCTCCGTGCCTCGGAGAGCACGTTAAGCCGTCGGTCCCGGCTGCCATGAACATCTATGGCAGTCGTTATTGGGAGAGTGTCGACACAAAAGATCCCACTGGGTCGAAGTGTCACCGGTCTGCACTGACTGGCTCCCACATAAGATACATACATACGTCGTGTCAGAATGACGAATTTATAAAAATAGCAGACTTGGGCCCCTGGAAGCTTGCATCGAAAACGCTGTCTTCCGTTTCTTTTAAATGTTGTTTGACCATAATTCGTCCAACTCCAAGAAAAATAAAAATATCAAAGCATCTTCAACATACCCTTTCTCAGTCAACTTGAACTTCTCCTCGAACTCCAGGTCAAAGTCTTGTCTCTTCAGCTCCAGCACCTTGCTGTACTCGTCCCCTTTAAGCGGTGGAATGGCCAGACCCTCCGTCGTATACACTATGTCGATCACGAAAGGAGTCTCCACCAACATTTGGACTGGCACGAAGTTTATGTCTTTATCCTGGAAAAAAGACTTGAAATTCAACTATTCTGCTGTCATAAGAAAAAAAAGACATTACTGCCAAAAAATGGATATCTATACTTCTATTATAAAGAGGAAAGATTAGATTTTTTGTTTGCTTGTAAGGGTTTAATTCAAAAACGAATGAACTGATATTAAAAATTATTTCTGCATTAGAAAGCTCTAATATAAGCGAGTAACATAGGCTATAATTTATTTTGAAAAAGCACTGTTACTTACCTAACCTTAATTACGCGACCGAAGCCGCGAGCAAAAGCTAATTAAATATAAAAATACTGGCAGATCCGTATTCTTTTACAGATTCCAAATACGTAAAAAATATCCATTTAGAAAAAATGCTACGTAGCTCTTTATAGAGTTCGAAAAAACTCTTATACAACAGCTTTGTCCGTCCGTCCGTCTGTCTGTTATACAGCTTTCAACTCAAGAACCGTAAGAGCTAGAGACTCGTAGTTAACGCCATTCGACATAGTAGATAATCGATATACCCCCGACATGACCATGACCTATGACCTCTGACATTAAGGTCACGTGGCCTTTGCATATTACTAGATTCGATTTACGGCAATTCATTGCCGATTCTCACTTGTTTGTAAATTGTGAGAATGTGATTGGTTATACTTTTTTTTTAAGTTATTTTATAAGTACCAATGTTCTTATATACTGTTATATACAATTGTAAATTAACCGAAAATTAAAAAAAAAACACTTTATAATTCTAGTAGTAGGTACCTTATCATTTAGTTCATCATCAGTGCCAAGCACCGCCAGTCTCCCGAACAAGTTGTGACGTTCCACCTTCAGTAACGCGTAGAACTTCTCCTTCAACAGATGAAGACCAGGGGAGTGGCCTTCCGAGTATGAAGTGTGGAGCAGCTTACCTGGACAACGAAACATAGGTTTCTAAAAGATATTCCAGACGCAGACATAATATATATATATTTCGATAGTCATAACATATTTCATAAAATACATTAATATTGTGTAATAATCATAACTAGTATTATAAATGCGAATGTGAGTTGCTTTGTTTGTTTGTTTGTGACGCTTTCACGCCTTAACTATTCGACCGATCATTATGAAATTTCGCATACATCATCATACAATTTTGTATACACGTTTTCAGGAGTGCAGAAAAGGGCATAGGGCGAAAAATGCCACATATACTACATGGTATTCTTTGACGATTTACAAATTATGAACCAAATGTATTCAGTACTTTAGCCACAGGTCATTTATGTGGTTTTCATAATTTAACAACATGTAATGCAGAGATAAGGTACTTAGGTGTCAAAGACCTTAAGCAGCGATATTAAAAAAACTGTCGTATTGTATTCGGGTCCGGGAATTTTCGATCTTAGCGAGTTGACAAAGACGATTTCTCAGAAACTATGACCGTTAGCGAGCTGGGAACAGCGCACGATCGTGTTCCAATTTGTGTCTAATTTTATTTATTTTGTTCAAGAAAATAATTTCTTAATTTCTGCGAAAATAGTTTTTTGTTTATGTTGACCGTCTTTTTTTTTTGACTGTTATTTGTCTTGTGAATGACAACACGTTCGGCAACATTAGTGCACGGAGATACGTAAGCGCGGGTCGACGAGCCGTAAGCGCGGTGACGACTGCGTTGCAGTAGGGAGTTTCATACAAACAATACTGCACGCCTCGAGTTGATACGGTGACGATCCGTTTCAGAGTTGATATGTATGACCTTTACCTATATGTACAATTTTTGCTTGACTGATTATTGGTAAATAAATACTGTTACGTGCTGGGTTCGACGGATAAGAATATAAACAATATTACCGACTAAAACACGTTTTATTCAAACACAATTAAATTTAAAACACAACAAACACTATACCACACTTTTTCCACAGTAACTGCTTCAAACTCCGTAGTATTTTCGCTTCCGTTCGCTTGATGAACACTTGATCGCTTACGATTGTAAACTGACTCGGCGGTGCGCGTGCGCTCTATTTATACGCGGGTAAAGCGTTTCTAGAGTTTTCTAGTAACGCTATACCCGGTATATAAACAGTACGATGATTTGAGAAAGTGCCAGCGTACTCTATACCCTTCGCGTACCTCACACTACGTAGTTCCGTAAGATGTCAATAGATGGCGGATGTAATAAATTATTAGACGGAACTGCCGAGTCTTTCCCACAATGCCGAGAGATGTCACTGGGCGTAACAATACCTTTATAAGGCACCATGTTGATCTTGAAGTTGTGAAGCTGCGGCGTGTGGCCCAGGATGGAGCCGTCTTCGTACCAGAGGCGGGAGTGAGGCGCCGCGGGGCCCAGGGACTCGTCCAGGGCCGCGTACCAGATTAACACGAAAGGCACATTCGAGTTGCCCTGGAAACAATAAAATAAACCGTATTTATGGTGTTTTGTGTTTTGTATTTACATTGCCTGCCTCCGTGGCGCAGCGGTAGTGGCTACGACTGCTGTACATGAGGTCTCCGGTTCAAATCTCGGGTCGGGCCAACAAAAAGTTACTGGGTATTCTCTATTAAGAAATCTCAATAGTAGCCCTGAGTTAGGAACTTGGCGGTGTTAGACACCTCCGTGCCTCGGAAAACACGTTTAGCTGTTGGTCCTGCGCCTGATCCCTCTCCGGTCGTGTCTGATTGCCATCCCATCGGATCGTGAGAGTTAGGGAGCAGAGAGTGCGCTTGTGTTTGCGCACACGCTTGTACACTATAATATCTCCTGCGCACATGGCCAGTCTACTTTAAGGTTGGCCGCCGTGACCGAAATTCGGTCTGGAGGACATTATTATTTAAATTGATTTGCGTTTATTATATTTTATGCTTCTTCAGAAAATGACACTAAGTATATGTGTGTTGTTAATTTCATGTAAGTGAACTATCTTTTCTTTATTTTTTTTCAAATGTGTTTCCAATAATCGTAATACATTAGTTAGATCTTGGAATTTCCGGAGTCCAATGCGTTGCTACAGTAATCCTAGAATGGAGGATCGTCAGAGTCCAAAATACAACTATAATAATAAATAATAATAATATTCTACCACATACACACAACACCGTCTAGCCCAAACTAAGCAGAGCTTGTACTATGGGTACTAGACAATGGATAAACATACTTATATACTTTTTTTTTGTAAATACATACATATTATACATAGAAACACCCAGACCAAGACAAACAGCCATGTTCATGCACACAAATGTTTGACTTGTGCGGGAATCGAACCCGCGACCTTAGGCGTGGCAGTTGGTTACACTAACCACTACGCCATCGAGGCCCACTATGTATTGTTCTTATGAGAATAAAGATTTTAAATGGAAACAATGATGTAAAATAGTTATATTATTGATGATGTGATTGCTAGGTATAATATTGATGTAAAATAGTTATATTATGGTGCATAAGTGTTTGCGCAAACACAAGTGCTCTCTTTATGCCCTAAATCTCTTGGTCCGGTGAGACGGAAATCTGACACGATCGGAGAGAGATCAAGCGCATGACCAACGGTTTTACGTGCTGTCCTAGGCACGTTAGTAAAACCATAATTCGCACTTTTAATATAACAGAGACTAATCTCAGTATTTTGGATTAAACAAATTTGAACGCTATTGCAATGATTTAACACAAACATAATATTAGAATTTAACATATACAATTAGAGTCCAAATTGCCTTACTTTCAAATTTCGAGTAAGGTTGCTGTTTTATTAAGAGTGTTTATTATCTGCAAATATTATCATTTTAAATACACAGTTGGATGCAGGCCGAAATATTGAATAAGGTTACATTAATAACAAATTTTCGTCAATTTTTCGCTTATACAAGATTTCTTCCTCGTAGAGTCGATATTTCTAGAAAGAAGAATAGACTGACCTTAGTGGTCACATTGATCCTAGCAGTCCAATGCCCGCCATGCTCACCCCCAGGGGTCTTGATGAACGAGGTGGTGATATTATGTGGGGAGTCCACTATCAACTGTTCACCAAACGACACCCCATCATGCCTCAGCCACCCATATGTAGACAGCTGATCGTTCTGATCGCACCAGTGTCTGGAAGACGATGTTGAATTTACTGTATTTTAAAAAACAGCAACTCATATAGGGAACCTAAGTAAATGAATTGATTTACATAATATTGTCTTCTGTTTACGCGAATATTATTCATTGAAATTAAACTACTATATACGGATTTTATCGCGGTGTTTATTTGACACTTTATTACATAATTTTGAAAATTGTTACGCTACTACTACTATTAAACTTTACTAATTTTTAAGCTAATTAAATTATTATTAAAACTATTTAGATTTAATTTAATTTAAATCTAAATAGTAGTAGCCATGGTCACGGGGAGACTAAGGTGGTTGAGACAACTACCATCTTAGTCTCCCCGTGACCATGGCTGCTGAAAAGCAACCGAAACGTCGGGGAAAGTGTAAAAATAAATTAAATCTAAATAGTTTCAATAATAATTTAATTAGCTTAAAAATTAGTAAAGTTTAATAGTAGTAGTAGTGTAACAATTTTCAAAATTATGTAATAACGTGTCAAATAAACAACGCGATAAAATCCGTATATAGTAGTTTAATTTCAATAAATGAATTGATTTATATTGTTAAGAAAGTTTTTGTAATACTTCTCCTGCACTAGGATAATTCCTGTCGCGGGGGACTTTACAAACATTCAAATAACGGACACAAAGAACACCCAGACTCGTGGATCACACGAAGTTTTGTCCCGTGTGGGATCCGAACCCACAACACTCGGCGCGGCGGCAGTGGCGAGGCAACCACTTAAACCACTATGCCATCCGTGCAAATACTATATTCCTGAATACTTAGAATACCCATTCCATGAAATATACAGGCTCATTGGTAAAAGACTGGATATATCTAAATCTAAAAAAATAAAAAAAAAATTGGTTCTTGAAATTTGACCTGGTTATCCAATAAAAACTTAATGCGCGGACACTCTTGCGCATATACCAAAGCTAAATAAAACCTCCGCCCCCACTACCGCACCCCGCGCTCTTCCGAATTTGCACCCCCGCCCGTCCTTTTCTTATCAAAGGTTAGCCTCCGACAGCTGTGTGCGACGCGCGCAGTGTCCACATTTTATGGACATTTCATAAAAAAATTCATAAAGGTTTTCTTTGCAGGTTACACAGATTTTATTATATATTTTTTTTATACATTACTTCTGACCATTAATTAAGTATGTACAATGTTTAACCAGTCACACTGTAGATTAAGGATAATTATAAAGGCACATATCAGTTCAGTTTTGTTAGTGTAACAAGTTATAATAGGACTAGCTTTTGCTCACGGCTTCGCTCGAGTAAAACGAGGTTAGATGTGACGACACTTAAAGAAAAAAATAAGTACCCTATATTACTCGGTGATACTATAGCTATCGAATGGGAAAAGATTTTTTTTAAAATCGGATGAGTAATTTTGTAGTTAAATCATTACAAACAAACAAAGAATCATATTTTCCCTCATTAAAATATTAGTATAGATATTTAAATCTAGAATTGAGGACTTTTAAATATGAGTAATTAATATTCGCATGCCTAGAAATGGCGAGCTGTGAACAATTGATTTAATACTTCTTGCAACCATATTTCTTGTGAATAGATGATTCTTTCTTTCTGTCATTCTTGGGAATTGAGATGAACAGAGTGGCCATGAGTTTCTTGCCTGTTTTTTCTTAAGCAGCAGTGTACCAGCTAAAAAGACTTTAAAATGAAATTAGAAGAATTAGATATTAAAAAGAACATTGTTGAATAAACAAACAAACTTCAACACATCACCGTTGGTTAATTTATTTGCCTACCCACGAAATAATTAAATTTTTCATTGTAACGATAGTGAGAATAGTTAGAGAATTGATAGGTGATAAAAGGCGCACGGTTATTCATCGCTCATTCGTTGGTAACTACCCTGACGATGCTTCGCGCTGAGGCGAAACACATGTCGACACATTATGTAAGTATTTTGAGTTAAAGGCGAAATACTGCAAGTTGGAGTACTTCTGGACTGACACAGCTGTTCATTAACACAGGATTTCGGAATTGTCAACCTTTTAGAGTTCGAAAAAACTCTTATACAACAGCTTTGTCCGTCCGTCCGTCTGTTATACAACTTTCAACTCAAGAACCGTAAGAACTAGAGACTCGCGGTCAACGCCATTCGACTCAGCATAGTCGATATACCCTGAAATGACTATGACCTTAGACATCTGACCTCATCAAATCAAGATCACGTGATACCATTTTTCAGCACTCTGAGATTTATGGTTATTCATTGCCGTTTCTCACTTGTTTCTATTGCAATAGTTGAAGTGGACAACCCAAAGGTGCCGGAACGCAGACTTAAAATCTGCATTGAGCACTGCTGAAGTACTTCCAGTTCCAGTGACCCACCCATCTACTAAGGCAGAGTGGTAGACACACTGTGGTAGGTTTAGTCAGTAGAATATGGACAATTCAAGGGTGCATGGCAGGTTCCTCTCTTCCCAATTATTTTACTAAATGCTTATTGTTAACTAACCTGATGCCTTTATGTGAAGCCTGCGCGAGCTGATACCACATGAGACCAAACACAGGCGACCGTGGCTCTCTGCTTTTAAGACCCATGTACACCCCGGGTCTGTATGTACCCCAGTATCTGTCAGGGACTTGCAGACCATTTTGTTGGACAACCTGCAATATTAATAATGGAATTATATCTTATGTGATAATATAATATACATTATATCTATAGCAGCGACACACAGAGATGCGTGCTTGGGATTAAAACTCGAGAGCTCTGTTCTCGAGTTTTAATCCCAAGCACGCATCTCTGAATTTTAGAAGTTATGTGCATATTAAACAGTTAATTATTGCTGGCTTTAAAGGTGAAGGAGAACATTATGAGGAAACCTGCATGTCCGAAAGTTCTCCATAATGTTTTCGAAGATATGTGAAGTCTGCTAAACCGCACTGAGGCACTCATAGCCACTTGCAATCACTAACCGTTGGGTGCGGTCAGTCTGTAGATGGGTGACTACTTAGTGGTATTTCATCTGAGCGTCTCCGTGCTTCGGAGGGGACGTAAAAGTCGGTCCCAGTTTTTGTCAAATTGACAGCAGTCGTTAAGCCATGTCAAAAGCCTACGGGCGGCTTGAACAACTCTTGACAACAGGTTGGCCACTAACCACACAAAAAGAAGAAGACCCGCACCCGACCAGCGTGGTGGTCTATAGCCTAACCCTTCTCACAATGAGAAGAGGCCTGTGGCCAACAGTGGGACAGTTTAATACAGGGCTGATATATTAAGCATAGTATTCAATGAATAACATAAGTTATGCCTGTGTTCCCAAACAGGTAAGCAGGATTACAACCACATCTTGCCAAGTATATAAAGTGCCATATAATGGAGAGCGAGTCAATAACTGTCGACTGGGGCATGTTATTGGGCTGCGAAATGTATTGGGCTTTTCTTGCCCACAATATCACTGCTCAACTCGGGCATTGAACTAGAGATGTTGTTAATAAACACTGCCGCTGTGCCGTAGAGGCAATTAATATTAAACCCTCAGGAAGTATTCCTGGGTCGGCAGGATATTTGCAAACTTTCAAGCAATAGTCACAGAAAACAAACACTGCTTTGGAACAATTACTTGCACATCACACAACTTTTTGTCCTGTCTTCTTCTCTCTAACCTTTATTATTCCCAAGTCGCTTGGGGTCAGCTTTTTCTGTTCTAACCTGATTTGACTGATATCAGTTTTTAAACGGAGCGGCTGCCACCTGACCTCCGCAACCCGAAGGCTAACGATACCCTAAGGCTAGACCAGTGTCAGGATATTATAGGGCATTGACTTCCCAATAACGACTGTCATAGATGTTCATGGCAGCCGAGACCGACGTCTTAATGTGCTCTGCAAGGCACGGAGCAGGCGATCATTGTCAATCAATAAGCACATAATTTCGAAAAGTCATATAACTTCCGAAAGTCAGAGGTGCGCAACGTGGGTTTGAACCCGAGACCCTCTGCATTGCAGTCTGTTGGTCTCCCCACTGAGCTATCGCTGCTCTTGTGTAGGAATTAAAACAACAATTGTTGTTTTTTATTTAGTTTTGTACGACTACGGTGGAAAACATGCCTACGGCCCACCTGATGGTAAGTGGTTACCGTAGCCTATGGACGTCTGCAACACCAAAGGCATTACTTGCGCGTTGCCGACCCTTTAGGAGAGGAAGTGGGAAGGAGGAAAGGGGATGATTGGGCTTCCGACACTCTCACTCATGGAATGAAACACAACAGTAGGAATACTGCTATTTCATGTCAATATAATTGATACTTGATGCAGTGGGAGTTGCACAACTTCTACTAATACCAGTAAGCCATCTTGCAAATTCTTTGAATCAGAAGACAAATATGCTACAGCTTAATAACATATGAGTAACGTTTCTAGTCGTTTGTTTGGTTTATCGGTGTTCTGTAATAATTATGTATGAAAACAAATAATGCCTCACTGGCTTTCTTTGTTTCTGTTAAGCTTACAGTTGTGTAAAGAATTCTTGTAGTACAGCTGAAAACAGGATCCCTACATCTTACAGATAATTATTTGTGATTTATATGTAGGCATTTTGTTGAACTGTGACTATGTATATTTAAATTAAATATGTAAAATTAATATAAAATATATATTCATCATCTAATAAGACCTTAATTAAATAACGATATTAATATGTAAAGTCGAAACATTTGATGGTATATTCTAATTATAACTGAACTCTGATTATTAATAATTTTAAGCTAATGCACAAACATTTCTGCAATATTTTCAAACACATCCATTCTTATCTACACGGTAAAAAAAATGTTTTCCTCTTTATGATCACACACAATTATAACAATGCTTACATAAGTTAATTCTTAGTAACATCAATTAAAATTACCGTAAAATACTTCTATATCTTATCTGCTACGTAAGAAACACTACAGAAATGTGTACATATCGTAAAAACATAAAAATTCAACCGAGTACACATTTACAAAATTCGACGTCAATTCCACCCACCTTATCGTCGTCAAAAGGAGTATTCACTCTGGTCTCCAGGTACCCTAAGGTGCTCACATACACTGCTATCAAGAAACAAGCGAAGCCGACAGCAGTTTTCCAAACAGAAAGTAATTTAAAAGTCCTACTTCCAATCGACGATTCGCTACTTCCCGAACTACTACTCGTTTCATTGTTATTTGTTACACGTAAGGCCGATTTTCTTTGCCTAACCATGTTACATTTATAAATAAACTATTAACCTATTATATGTGTTGTTAATTGACACGTTTTCTTGTATAATTTATGTTTAAATTCGTTTAATATTTAGATCGGCGGCCGCGATTCGGAGGCATCAATACGCGAACGCTTTTGACGTTTGATATTTCTAGTGATGTGCATGTATTAGTCTAGAATTATTCAACTACATAATTTTAGTAATGGCATTCAAGTGTTAGGGTCGTTTGATGTCAACAAATAGTAAAGCATAGTTTAAGCTTTTTATCTGAAAGCAGTGCTATAGTTCGAATTGAATGCTATTGTCACTTATAAATGTTATGGTGTAAATGTCTGCTACTATGCCGAATATCGTGTATTGTTATAAATTGAAAACTTCCAACCAGCATGAGAAAAATTGACGTAGAAAGCAACTTAATCTTAAACAAATGTTCAAGCTGCCTATGCAATGCGCTCGTACACTCTTCTAAAGGAATAGAAGTACATTTGAATAACTGAATAAGATGGTAAATCTTTCTGCGGCAAGTGGTTGAGTGATGTGACACAATGAACCTTATGCTTTTATATTTATTGAAATTAAATTCTTATAACCGATATTTTTAACAAACTTCGTAACGTGATATAATACACACTACGTTGTGTAAGATGGAATCCTAACGCTACCGTATCTTTTTACAAGGCGCTATATTTCTAAGTGATATCGTTCATGCAAGATAGGAATTGATGCAAATAATCTTTTTAAGCCTTCTGTCAATACTTATGTGTATTTTTAGTAACGACTGAGGGGAATTTTCTGGTTCATAACGACATCATATCAACGATGTCGCTAGATACGCGTACGAGGACGATGGAGTATCCTCAATTTCTGCATATATAATAATAATATAATAATATCGCGACATTATATAATGTTTAACCCGCATTCAATTAATTCTGCTTGATTCATTTAACAGTTAACTATGTTCATTTAGTACTTTATATAACATCACTAACATCAATACGCGTGTCCTGTTGACATTCGCTAAGTAGCTATATCGTTCAGAAATTATAACAATATTATGAATACCTATTATAAAAATATTTAATAATATAATTTTATATTACGATTGTTTATTATAATAGTAACCTATATTTTCTTTTCTTTGTCAATTTGATCCGTTCCACAAATCATCATAGCATACAGGATAGTATTCTGTGACCAAACCTAGGCCTACCCCAGCTAATAAAACCTAACTGTAGGTAGTATTGTAGTAATGCTGTTACACCACCAAGTCGGAAGTGCCGGGTTTAAATCCAAGCCTTGAAGACATAGTTACGCGCCCATTCGTTGGTCCCGCAGCATAACTTTGCTCTTAGACATTTTGAGTGAAAGAACGTTTTCCACTCAAAATGTTAGCAATTACATATTTCGAAAAGGTACAGGTAAATCTTGAATTGCTTTATTATCTATATAATTATATAAAAGCAGATATTAACGGCTCATATGAAATTACAGATACTTTTATCTCTCCAACCCTTTATTTTCAACCCAACTTTAATACCTTTTCTCTAGAGTTAGCAACGCACGAGTAATAGATATATATCTTGGGTATCGCAAGTGTAAGAACGCTTATTACTCCATCGATTCGTAATTTGCTGCAGATCGACATGTGGATACCATGAAATTGTGTGCAGTTTAAATTCTTAGATGTCATCTGTAGAATAAGAGTAATTAAACGTAGTTTTTAAGTACTTTCTAATTACTTCACTGTACCTATATAAGTCAAAACGTTGTTCAGTGTACATATTAATACTAACTAATATTATAAATTCATATAGAATAAAGTATAATATTCACGTCATATTAGTGAAGTAACATACATACAATATTAAAAGTTTTAGTGCATCACTTAACCTTATGTCAATGTCATAAGTTAATGTCTTATATCTATATTCAGAGAAGTTTTTGGAAAAAGTTACAACCATACATGGTTTTCTAATTAATAATGCTATCAGGAAACATTGAAATTATCCGTGTAGGTGACCAGGCCAAATGCTCCTAAGAAACCCCGCCAGTCTCCTTTCGCATACACGTTGTCAGGGGTGGTTTTGACCAATATGTAGAAATGTGTTGATATCTCCGACATCTGATCGTATATTCAAAGGAAAGTAGCTACAAGCCTACTAATGATGTAAAAGTTTGTGAAGATGTTTGGGTTTTTATAGTTACTTAAGGGTCTTATAAACGGCCATTTTTACTGCAATATGACTGCAGTATATTGCCCGGCAATAACAGCAATATTATGAAATCCACATCAATATGTTGCATATGGCTATAGAATAGGTATATACAAATATATAAAAGAAAGAAAAGAAAGAAAGAAAGAAAAATATTTATTTGACACGTACCACAAACACATAATAACAAGTATAAAATAAAAATAAATAGGTACAAAGATGAACTTAGCAAAACGAGAACAAAAAATAAAGTCAATAACAGTAGTGTCAAATAGGGCCCAGTTCAGCATGTGTCAGACGAAAGCCTGACGCTGGTTTTCAACTGGGTCCTTTAGTGACTCACGCATATAAAACCATCTCTATTATAAACAGAGAAAAAAAAAATATATAAAGAAAACGAAAAAGAAAAGACGCATTTAACTATTTTGTTCTGGAACAGACCTTGCAACTACATTTTGCAGAAAAATATCATCTGTTAGAAGTCCCTTCAATCAAACTGGCTTACTTTTCAACATTGGCATCACCAACAACCTCTTAGAAGCTGTATGGAGACCAAGGAGAAACCGGCTCACATGCTCTTACACTGCAGAAAGGTACTTAAGCAACCAACGGGCTTGGCTTCTGAATAAGTGAGAAACGTCAAAATTAAAATACTTTTTCGGTTGGTCATAGGGATATTAAGATTATCATAGCTACTGAAATGAAAGAAAGTGTAAAATTAAATAAAAATTGTTTAAATGATCTCAAAGTCATGTTACCTTTTTTAAGTAAACTACGATGAAATCCGTGAACAATAGTTTAATTTCAGTCTTTAACAATTGCGTAAACGTACTTCAGACAACTCTTACTTTATAATCTTATAAATTCAAAAGTAACTCTATCTGTCCGTCTGTCTGTTTTCTACCTATTCCCGCCCAGACCACTCAACCGATTTGGATGAAATTTTTTACAGCGGTAGTTTAAAACCTGGGAAACGACTTGGCTACTTTTTTCCGATTTAGGTACCACGCGAGCGGAGCCGCGTGCAAAAGCTAGTATTGTATAATTCAGAAACGATGAAGAAAGTATACATCGAAGCTATGTTGTCTTTCATGACGTAGCTGAGCTGGTATAAGTACCAGAACATCCTTTTCGTTGATCACTTGCACACAATGGCCCAATCGTGGGGCTAATTGCGGCAAACACACGTCCAAGTTACTAACTTAATCAGGCGTAAATCGTTGGATGGATTTGGATGAAACTTCGCAGACAGATAGACTATGTTCTGAATTAACACATAACTTTTTCCTTTTATGTGTAACTGAAGGTTTCATGTGAGTAAAGCCGCGGACAGAAACTAGAGTTTTACAATTGGATCTCGTGACCGTTTCGAAACACGTTATCGAATATCGAGTTTCACGTGAGCGGCATTTCACGGGTCAAAGCAATCACGTGTGAAGTACTATCGTTGTTTTCCGTTGTTTTCCCTTGGAGATGTGATTATTACGTTTTTCTTGCCATTTGTGTAATACCGGATTCGATACTAGAGGTTTATTCTCACGCAGTAGACAGTTTTGTCTAGATAGATAAGACATTATTAACGGAGAAGTTTTGTCTAAGAGACAATTTATTTTTAGAGATTTATCGATTAAAAGTTTTAAACGATATCCGCCATTATATTATGTCATGTTTAAACTAAAAAAAGTCTGCTTCGTGAGAAATAAATCTTTGGTCTAGGAAGTTGTATTGAGATTACAAGACGAATACAACTTCGTTACTAGATACATATAATTACAAACTTACCTCAGATATTTCATTATTGTGCCGATGTGGGGTTCGAACTCACAAGACAGTGGCAATGGCGAGCTGCCCGCTTAAGCCACTACATCGTCCGTTCAGTTATAGATACTCAAGGCGAAATGCGGGTCTATAGTTGTCTATAGTACACCACAACTTACCTCTTTAGGGATGTAAGCGTGAGATAAAATAAATGACATTTTCAAGGTAGGTATAATTATGGGCATAAGCATGAAGCATTACTTGACATTTCCATGTACTGTTAATTTAATGGACCAGCTATTTTATTTTTGTAATAAAATATTAGACATGTAATAATACAAGAAATATTTATTGTATATGTATTTTGCACGCCATATGTGGCAGAATATGCAGCATATTTCTATAAAACAACCATATTCTATACTATTTATACATTGAAATTAAACTGCTATATACGGATTTTATCGCGTTGTTTATTTGACACTTTATTACAAAATTTTGAAAATTGTTACACTACTACTACTATTAAGCTTTACTAATTTTTAAGCTAATTAAATTATTATTAAACTATTTAGATTTAATTTATTTTTACACTTTCCCCGACGTTTCGGTTGCTTTTCAGCAGCCATGGTCACGGGGAGACTCTATTATATTCTTGCAAATAAAGTAATGATTTATTTTTTTATGATGATGATAGTAAACAGTATTATAAAGGGAAAACATAACTAATATTAGATATAAATGCGAATTTGAGAGTGATTGTTTGTTACGCTTTCACGCCTTACTCGACCGATCATCGTGAATTACGCATGCAGGGTACAGACAAAGATAACTTTCTTCCACAAAAATATAAATGTAGAATTTTACAAATTTATTGACTAATTCTATATTATAGCGAGCGATGCCTCGGGCACGATCTAGTAAAGTATAATAATGTTCTAACGGAATGCTTTGCAAGTCTACATAGCACAACACTTACAGGAACTTCGTACCTTTAGCTCACCGCGGAAATACAACTTAAAGTTGTTTAGCTGCAATCTTAGAATGGAGAGCACTGGAGGTACTGCTACAGGGCTGTGCTAGGTTTAAGAGCAAATGCCGATATGCCTTACATCCAGATATTTCAAGACTGCGATAAGGTCTTCGGCTCGATACCCTGGTCGCGGAATGTAATTGCTTTTTCTGTCTGGAACTGTGCGCGGGTAAGCGGCAATTGACTTGTCTCCATTACTAGAGACTTAAAACATAAATAGTCGGTGAAGTGTTGATTGTGTAATACACAACTGCTTACTCCGTTGAGGATAAAGGCGGATAGTCAAGTCGTCAAAACTCATTTATTCATTTAAGTCACAAAGTACCACTTATGAACGTGAAGAACGTCGTGCAGAGTGCTCAAAAAAATTTGTAAACTTGACTGCGACAGTCGCGAGTCCCCAGGTTGGCAGATTGAGATTTCCTGCAAGGAAATTCTCAGGCGTAGCGCGGGGTCTGTCAATATACCCGATATACGGTGATATGATAGCTTTTTTAATTAAAACGTAATATTATCATACTAGATGTGTCCGCGGTTTCACCCGCGTTTATGATTATTGCGCCGCCCCCGTGGTTCGTAGCGTGATGTTATATAGCCTATAACCTTCCTCGATAAATAAGCTATTCAACAATAAAATAATTTTTAAGTCGAACCAGTAGTTCCTGAGAGTAGCGCTTTCAATCAAACAAACAAAAAAACTCTTCAGCTTTATATTAGTAAGTATAAGATTACGATTTCATTAAAAAGCTTTTCTTCCAAAAAAAAATAAGATACAGAGTGCTGCAACTGACTTGATGGTGCCGTGGCATTAATTCGTAAACTTGCTGAAATCCTATATTTATTTCTCTTATATTTATCAGCAATCGATTTAATTGAATAATATGTGATCTTTAACTTGGAATGATATAATAGAAAAACAATAATTATGACTAGCCGCAGGCTCAAAGAGCTTATATATCACAGGACTACTTTTTAAATTACATTGAAACATATCCGGCTTAATATAAAGATTATAAACACATTGTAATCGGTTCAGTTATGATAGATTATATAAAGAAACACACACACACACACACACACACACACACACACACACACAATAATACATGAACCATATAAACACACCTTTTTCTAGCAATCGTGTAAAAATAAACAAGGATATGTTATTCTATTCATAGTTAAGAACCACACGAATACAATAACAATGGAATCTTTAATAACATCAATAATTACACCCTAAATCGAATCGTCAAGTTGGTATATTTATATTATCAACAGCGCTGAACCGAGACGTCTTATTTTTGTCGTTGACAGAGAATCACGATAGAATGCGCTGTACTACGTTCCAAATTAAAAACAGCACCGCCATTGCGCGTCATGAATAAAATACAGAATGTTATGCACATTTTTGATCATTGTTTGGTAATATTGCAACGTTTTTATTTATATAAATACGTTCAGCATGCGTAGTCAGGTGTTTTCGCAAAGCTCTTGTAAAAACCTATTGGTTTTATTTTTCTGCGTGACAAGCGCATCGTTGGTGTTTGGCGGTGTAGCCAAAAAAGCGCTTTAATTTCGTTAGAGCGCCGCGCCGCCGCGGCGCCCTGGTTGCATGGAATGTTTGTGTATGATAATTGATAACGGTAAATATACAACAAACCGAGTCATCCGCTCTACATCGGTCGCGTTATTTTTAAGTAGATTATTGTACTTTAACGGAGGCAGTTTCACTGTGAAACCCAACAAACTGATATAATTAGAAATACCAATTAAGACGTGGTGCTCTTTTATTATAGAATAAGTGTCCAAATTGGGATTTATATATTAACCATAAAAAAGAATTAAGTATAGACATTATTTTAGTATGGAGTAGGTATACTACATGAATTTTTGTCGGCCCCGATAGCGTAGCGGTAAGTGTAACCGACTGCTACGCCTGAGGTCGCGGGTTCGATGCCCGCACAAGTCAAACATTTGTGTGCACGAACATGGATGTTTGTCTTGGCCTGGGTGTTTCTATGTATAAAATGTATGTATTCACAAAAGAAAAAAAAAAGTATGTGTATCCATTGTCTAGTACTCATAGTACAAGCTCTGCTTAGTTTGGGCTAGATGGTGTTGTGTGTATGTGGTAGAATATGTGGTAGAATTATGAAGTACGCATTACTATTATTATGTAAGTTCTACGTACAAATGTCATGGAAATAGACTGATTTCTGTTTCGAATTCTCTCTATTTTGCTGTTCTTTTTATATTTTAATGCATTATGTCCCAAGAATTGCACAAAAGATAGTTATATTATACACGTATAAATATTTTAGAGATAGAATAATGAGCAATGAGCACCAGAAAAGCATACTTGAATTGTTTTTAGAACTCGATACATTATATTTATATTGCCTTCCTCATCCAATACAGACCATGTGTTTCTTTGTTATGTCAAACTGATGTTGTGACATTTGCTTATACTGTGTATTCATGATCATGTCTAACATGAGTTTTTATAGATCTTGACACTACTCGAAATGTGTGCTTATTAGCTTGTCTTTCAATACATTTTGTTTAGTACGCTGTTTGCGCTTTGTGCACCGCTATTTAGGCCGATTTCTAACGCGCTATTTAGGCCGATTGCGTACGGAACGTATCGAGTTACGTTAAAAGGATATGAAAACACTAGTAATTTGAAAATTTAAAAATGTACCGGGATGTATTATGAGACGCTTAGTAGACTCTTAGTAAATTGAAAATTATATTTTATTCTATCACTAAAGCCAAATTAGCATAAACACACACCCTGTTTACGATGTTATTAATTATGTAAAAAAAGTAGACAATTATTTAATTAGGTTTACAATAATACGTTAAATTTCCTATAAAGTTACCAAATATTACAGTTACTAACCTAACCCACATTTGCGTGAGTGAAGCCGCGTGCAAAAGCTAGTATCTATAAAGCATTAATTAAATCTCTAAGCACTAACGGTTACTTAAAAATATTAAAATATAATTATGTAAAACACATTATAACGTATTATGTTCGCTGGTCTGACATGCAAAAAGGTATATTTTCCCAATAATTACGAGAAAATGTAGAGCAACACACATCAACGTATAAAAAATTAAAATATAATCTAGCTTAAATGCTAAAGAGTCAAGCGCTTCAACCGCTGGCGTAACCAAAGAAACGACCGCGCCACCTGTCCGTTCTAAATGTAGATAAAGCAGTAAGATCGCCGCGCGTCGGTAAAACAGCGCGTCCCCCCGCGACGGCGTACCCGACCCCTCCGAGGGCAAACGAATCCAGTGCGATCGAGCGACACACACCGCGCGTACCTGCGACAATCACGCGAACGCGACGCTACGCGACTATCATGAACCGAACACAACATTACACGCATTTATTCAGTGAAATAATGTAAAAAACAACGTTAAACAACATTTGTCATAGTTTTAGTGCATTGTGTAACCGTGAGCTTTGTTTACCGGCCGGCGAACGCACGCGACAACGCTGCCCCGAAAAAAAAAACTTCGATGTCGGTGAACGTGAGGATTCTTGCTTGTGTCAGTGTAGTGTATTAAAATAGGTAAATGTATAAACGGCGTGCTATGGTCGTATGAGGAAGAAAAGCACAAGGAACATTGTAAGTGAAGAGCGTGGCTCAGTGTTATTATCTGTGTTTGGGCAGAAATGCGGGGTAGCTCGCCCCAATACGAGGAGGTTTTATCCAAGTGGGGCGGCCGCCGCTGAACGCTACGGAGGTACGGAGGTCCATCCCTCGTATACTCAGTGTTTTTTTTACCGAAGCTGGTCCCACGTAACCCCTTTTTTGTGCGACGCGGTTTTTTTGGAGGGAATGTTTACGAATCGATATGGTTGTAGGTTATAAGCGCCTAGTGCTAGTGTATGAGCTTGTCACGCGCTTTCGATAAATAAACATAAAAAATACAACTTTAAAGTTTGTTTCTTTCTACTTATCGCCGTCTCAATACGGATATTATCTCACTTAAAGTTTTTTTTTGCTATTATCGCATTATTATTTATTATCAGTTTACATACGGACAGTAACAATACTGTCGAAAAACAAAAAAAATATACATAGATACTCTTTGCTTTCAAACTTCAGCTGTTTAGTTGCAGCCATATTTGAAAATACAATTTTCGTGATATTTTTACTGTATAAAAATTATTTAACAACACAAAATAAATAAAAATCTATTAATAATACTCGTTGCGATGTTAAATAAGAAACTTGTATATTGCAAATACGTAACAAATCAATAATTCGCTTGGCGAGTTAGAAAAAAAACTGGAACAGTCTGTGTAGGTTACCCAAAACTTGTTTTATAAAGTACCAATAGTGTTTCGACACTCAGTGCGATGTACGTTTTAATGATAGAATGTTGGGTTATTATATTTTTTCGTGCCAGAAAGTCGCTGGAAGGGGTCAATGGTCGATCGTTTGTCAAACAGTTAGATGTCGGTAAGCCGTTCAAAACTGGCTAACGAAATATCTGAAGATGATTGGCATTGATGATTACTCTTTAGTTTAGTGGTGTGATGTGCTTGCAGCTATTTATGTAGTCCTAGGTTTGCGACTACGTTTTTCTGTTTTGTCACGGTATCTGGAAATGTTTAGTAGATAGTTGTAGTATTGCCATACCTGGGAAATTAAGTGTGACCGGTAATAATTGTCGTTCGTGAGTTCCCAGGTTCGTATACCGGGTTAGAGAAGGTGGTATCTGTCAGGAACTTCTCAGTACCAGCACGTAATCAGAAGCTCTATTATATGAGACCTGAATATGTAGTTACGTAGATACCACTCTGCTGAATCCTTCGGCGATATAGTCGTAATACTTAATATACAAGCATATTATCACGACTGTATGTTCTTAATGGGGTAGTCAGTGTTGTAATACATCCACATTTCGCCAGCTGTTTTAAATCTATACTGTCTATACCTACTTATATTATAAAGCTGAAGAGTTTGTCTACTACTAGTTCAAATTGAAAATTATTTTAATGTTAGATAGCCTATTTATCGAGGAAGGCTATATGCTATATAACATCACGCTACGACTCACGGGGGTGGTGCAGTAACGATAAACGCGGGTGAAACCGCGGGCACATCTAGTTACATATGTATATTAAGAAGCGAGATTATAGCTGTTTGATCATTTCCAGACGTAGTGTTGATACTGAAAATTTTCTATCAATAAAACCACCAATAACACGTTTCCTGACCCGGGTATTGAACGCTAGACCTGAAAGGCTTTTATATTGCCACGTACAATAACAATAAGGCTGTTAATTCTGAAATAAGATAAATGGGTGACCTTCTGCCTATCCTATCTACGTTATTTAGTCGTGATACTATGTCAGGTCATGTTATAAGATGTAGAATTAACGACCATGGGTCCCATGTTAAAAAAAACATCACTTTTGGGGTCTATATCTACCGCACCTTAGCACCTCGCACAGTGTGACACGAATGGCACTGTGGTTTCATTGGTTAGCTAGCTACCGCCAGTCGAGTGTTGTGTTCGATTACGATGCGAAATAAAAGCTTATCTGATCTTTAATATAGTTGTCTGATAGTTTGAACTTAAACTTACTTTAAACTTAATAGGGGGACTAGGTAGAACTTGCAAGAGTTGTCTCTAAAAACAAGTGAGAAACGGCAATGAATTGCCGTATATCGTCGTAACACTACCGCTGCGCCACCAAGGCAATCAAAAGAGCAAAATGACGTTACACAAAAGATGATCACGTTCGATGCAATTGATAACGAGTGCTGTGAGCACTCCGTTTATATACCTCCAAGACTGCTCTTCAGGGTTGACAATTATTACTCCTTGTGTATAATTGCTTAGGCCCCACAACAAGGCTCGCCTGATATAATCCAAACTAATATTATAAATGTGAATGTATGTTTGTTTGTAAAAACGAGTGAGAATCGGCAATGAATTGGCGTAAATCTCAGAGTTCGAAAAAATGGCTCAAGTAATATGCAAAGGTCACGTGATACCACGTGACCTTGAGGTCAGAGATCAAAGGGTATAGTCATTTAGGGGGTATACCGACTATGCTATCTAATGGCGTTGACCGCGAGTCTCTAGCTCTTACGGTTCTTGAGTTGAAAGTTGTTTAACAAACAGACGGACGGACAAAGCTGTTGTATAAGAGTTTTAAAACGATATTATGGTAGTCGTACTTTACGGTAGAATAGGATAGCGCTATACATTAGTCTATCTCGTTCTCTCATTAAGTAAGATTACACTAATACAGCTATAAATGGTACGGCCCCTAATCTTTAGTTATTATTGACGAAGGTTAAATAAATAATAGTTTGAAAAACTAAAAAACTTACTGTACTTTCTAAGATATTTTGATAACCCCCACCCCACGCTTTTTTACATTAAAATTATGAAATTATTTTCTACCTTTTAAAGCGTTTTTCTTTAGTTTTTCAAACTATCATTTATAGTTAGTTATTTGGACGTGTGTTATCCGCACTTAGCCACACAATTTGGTCATTGTGCGTAAAACTATTATTATTATTATTATATACCTTTATTTTATTAAACTATATTTTTCTTTCTTTTTTAAATATATAATTTACATAATATTGTCTTCTGTTTACGCGAATGTTATTCATTGAAATTAAACTACTATATACGGATTTTATCGCGTTGTTTATTTGACACTTTATTACATAATTTTGAAACCTGTTACACTACTATTACTATTAAACTTTACTAATTTTTAAGCTAATTGAATTATTATTAAAACTATTACTTAAGTAAATCTAAATAGATTCTCTTGGTTTCAAAATTATGTAATAAAGTGTCAAATAAACAACGCGATAAAATCCGTATATAGTAGTTTAATTTCAATGAATATATAATTTCTTAATTATTGTATTGGCCTCGGTCCTCGATAAGTGTGCAAAGTTTCAAATCAATCCGTCGGTTTGAAAGCGGTGAAAATCACGTTCAAAGATTCCGTTACATAGATTCATTGATACATAACTAATAAAAGCGTGTTGAAAAAGAACTGCACCTTACACAGCAGTCGCAATCTCTACCACGCTACGGATAGCGTGATAGTAATTGCGATTACTGTGTATAATAATATAATAATAATATTCTACCACATACACACAACACCATCTAGCCCAAACTAAGCAGAGCTTGTACTATGGGTACTACACAATGGATAAATATACAGATATACTTTTTTTGTTGTAAATAAATAGATATTATACATAGAATCACCCAGACCAAGATAAACATCCATGTCCATGCACACAAATGTTTGACTTGTGCGGAAATCGAACCTGTGACTTCAGCGTGGCAGTCGGTTACACTAGCCACAACGCCATCGAGGCCGTCGCATAAATGTTATTGCATAAAGTCTTGAATTCGATTCTCGGTCTAACTAAACGTTATTAGATTTTTCTGTCAAGAAATTCTCATCAGCTCGGTGTCTTGAACTGTATCTAATTGAAGGGGTTGTTACGGCGTCATCCGATGACGTTTGATCCTACACTGTATTTTTTTCCTAACTCAACCTATTTACGTTCCTTACTCAACCGACAGCAATTATTTAATTTTTAATTGAATAATAATCAATTAAAATGAAATTAAGCCTGGAATTAGCAGTTGGCGGTGGTAGACACCCCCGTGCCTCGGAAAGCACGTGAAGCCGTTAGTCCTGCGCCTGATGTCTCCGGTCGTGACGGAATACCGTCCTATCGGATTTTGAGAGTTAGAGAACAGAGGGTGCACCTGTGTTCGCATACATATGTACTTGAGCACTATCATGTCTCCTGCGCTAGTCTCCGTTAAGATTGGCCACCGAAATTTGGTCTGCAGGATATTAGTACAGCGGTGTTGTACACCATTGCTTCCATCCCTGGGGCTTTAAAGGCGTGGTATTATGTATCTATGCTACACGGATAAAATATAGCTATACCCGTTTACAGACTATATTTCTTGTATCTGTACTGCTAATAAAAACATCCATTTTAAAAATCCAATAATATTGACTCGGAAATCGAACCTTATATCTCACGATTGGTAGTAGTAATAAATGTCATAGGTCCAACGAACTATATATTTGTAAATATCAGATCTGTTTATAACTGTCCCACTGTTGGGCACGGGCCTCTTCTCAGTGTGTGAAGGGTTAAGCGATAGTCCAGCAAGCTGATACAGTGCGAGTAGGCGGACTTAACATATTGGAGAGCATTATGGAGAACTTAACCATTAACCACCAACAAGTTTGGGTCCTCATATCTCTGCCGAACGATCAAGGCATGGAATTCTCTGTTAAGACACGTGTATCCTTCTTCCTTCAATCCTGGGTCCTTTAAGGGAGGCGTGAAGAAGCACCTTCTTAGGCCGTCAAGGTTGGGACCTCAACATCGCCTCAGCTGCTATGAGGATGGTGTGGAGGCCACTGGTCTTAGACCACATGATCGCTTACCATCAGGCGGCGTGTGGTCATTATGAAGAGCAAAAAGAAAAAAGCGCTAAGCTATATTTAACTAATATTGTCTTCTATTTACGCGAATATTATTCATTGAAATTAAACTGCTATATACGGATTTTATCGCGTTGTTTATTTGACACTTTATTACAAAATTTTGAAAATTGTTACACTACTACTACTATTAAACTTTACTAATTTTTAAGCTAATTAAATTATTATTAAACTATTTAGATTTAATTTATTTTTACACTTTCCCCGACGTTTCGGTTGCTTTTCAGCAGCCATGGTCACGGGGAGACTAAGATGGCAGTTGTCTCAATGTTCCAGTGTAGTTATTTCAAAGTACCCGAACATATAATATATATATATAATTTAATCATTGGTGTTTCTATTTACGCAGAATGAGCTCAAAGTATCATGAAGTCTAGCTGTGGTTTAACTATTTGATACGCACATAACTTCGAAAAGTCTGTGGGATCGAACTCGAGTCCGTGGCGTGACAGTCCAGCGGTCTACCGATTTGCCTTCTTAACGTATGCATGTTCATGCTCCGGTAGTAAGTAACTGCCTTCGTAGCGCAGCGGTAGTGAATGCGACTGCTGTGCATGCCTCGGGTTCGAATCCCGGGTCCGGTTAACAAAAAGCTATTGGGATCTTCTGTTTAGAAATCTCAATAGCAGCCCGGAGTTTTGAAGTTGGCGGTGTTAGACACTCATCTATATATATAAAAATCAATTGCTGTTCGTTTGTCTCGCTAAAACTCGAGAACGGCTGGGCCGATTTAGCTGATTTTGGTTTTGAAATGTTTATCGTAGTCCTGGGAAGGTTTAAACGGTGAGAAAATATGATACGTGATACGTAGTACATCGGGTCATCTAGTATAATATATTATTACATAAGGAATGAATAAAATTTTGTATAGTTGCTTATCAATAAGTGAACACAAATGTTGAGGAAAATGTTACGTAAATATCGTATCGGTCTGAGGTCTCCCTGACTTCCTTTAAACATTAGTAGTATATAATGTTATATTTAATATATATTTATATTAGTTTATGCCCAAGGCTTTGTCAGCGCAAGTCCTTAAAGAAAGCATACTTGTTTAAATATATCATCTCATACCATGCTATGTGTTCCAGGATATGGTCTATCTATGTTTTAAGGTTCATCCAAATCCGCTCAACAGTATACGCGTGATTGATTAACAAACATACAAACACCTTCATAAACTTTCATATCTATATGATTACAAGCTATCGGGAACAGTACCTTTTTCTGGGATGAAAGGTTCTATAGGTTTCCAGCAATTTGGATTGTAAAATACGAATATTATTTTAACCCCTCCGTCTAAGCTAGAAGCTGTTTGTATTTATCTTATCATATGTGGGGGCCAGTCAGTGCAGACCGGCGACACTTCGACCCAGTGGGATCTTTTGTGTCGACACTCTCCCAATAACGACTGCCATAGATGTTCATGGCAGCCGGGACCGACGGCTTAACGTGCTCTCCGAGGCACGGAGCAGGCGATAATTGTCAATCAATACAATCAGCTGTTTGTATTAGAAGTTGGTTTACGTCGGTAGTGAATGGAATTCGAACCCGCGACCTCTCGATGGCAAGTCCAGTGCTTTAACCATTAGTCTGTCGCCGCTTGTTCATTACAATAAAAATTCAGTAGTAGAGCCTCGCTGATTTCAGTATGACTAGGCCGGCTTCACCAGGGAAGGAGGCCCTCACAAAATATCGACGTGAAATAACAGTATTCCTACTGTTGTGTTTCGTTCGGTGAGTGAGAGTGCCGGAGGTCCAATCACCCTCTTTCCCCCTTCCCGCTCCTTCTCCTTCCCACTTCCTTTTTCTCTTCTTAAACCAAAAGGTTCGACAACGCGCAAGTGATACCTCTGGTGTTGCAGGCGTCCATAGGCTACGGTGACCAATTACCATCAGGTATGCTTGCCACCTTAGTTGTATAAAAACAAAATTACCATAAGCGTAATAAATAACAATTTACGTCCACGTTACGCCAAATTATAGGTCCCGCGTAATAAGGACCGAGTGTGCCGTACTTTGTTCTTCTACTGAGAATTTCTTAAAAGAAAACCCAAAAACACTGCCTTTTTTTATCGTTGTGGAATGCCTTGACGCATACCTCTCCGCGGAAAAGGGGAGCGGAGAGGTTATGTAGGGCTCACCCGAGAAAAGACGGAAAGTTCCGGGTACTACCGACTAAACCTACCATGGTGTGCCAACTCGCTGCCTTGGATTGTGGGTGAGTCGCTCGAACTGAAACTACATCAGCGATCCACCCAGCAGTGCCCGATGCAGGCGAAAATGCTTGCGGACGACGACTCCTGGGCGGGCTCAGGTATAAAACCCGAGACCTCGTGCATAATAGCGATCGCATACACTACTATTGCTGGATCATTTATCTAACATTTGCCAAAAGAAAGAAAGAAAATACATTTACATATTTTGACAGAAAACATATAACACATACTGCAGACAGCAAACCTAGTCGGTATACAGTTAGACAGGAAAAGACAATTGGACACTAGGACAAAAGTAAATGACAATTTAAAATACAATAATATCATAAATTTATGGCATCACTAATTAAAATAATTATTACATCAAGCGAACATAAAATAATTGAAAGCAAATATAAAAAGGGCAACACAAATAGGAAATAATAATAATAATAATATTTTACCACATACACACAACACCATCTAGCCCAAACTAAGCAGAGCTTGTACTATGGGTACTAGACAATGGATAAACATACTTAAATACTTTTTTTTTTTTTTTTGTAAATACATACATATTATACATAGAAACACCCAGACCAAGACAAACATCCATGTTTATGCACACAAATGTTTGACTTGTGCGGGAATCGAACCCGCGACCTCAGGCGTGGCAGTCGGTTACACTAACCACTACGCCATCGAGGTCGTCAAATAAAAAGCATATACGCAAAAAAAAATTAAACCATTGGCTCGGTCCATATAATATATAACCTAGCGTATGCAGTAGCATACGAAAGGTTATATATATATCTAAATCTAAACTAATATTATAAAGAGGAAACATTTGTGTTTTTGTATGTATGTTTGTAATGTTTTCACACAAAAACTGGTGGACCGATTTCAAAAATTCTTTCACCATTAGTAAGCTGCATCTTCACTGAGTGACATAGGCTATATTACATTCTCAAAAAAATAGGGATCCTTAATAGAAATGCAATAATATAAACCAAGGTGTAAAAAAATTTGTCATAAAAAATCTGTGATCGCGTGCGCTGCGGAAACTATAGATGATAGAACAAAAAAATGTTCTACAGTATTATAGAACATATCAATATCTACAAAAAAGTCCGCGACACCATATGTATTTTTTTAATATATAGCTAACTACACCTATATAGGTGTAGTTAGACTTATTAATTTCTTTAGTTGTAGTTTTATATATTAAAATTAGATAACAAATTAAAAGTAGGTATTGGGTAATAAATTAAAGTCCACGCGGACGAAGTCGCGGGCAACGGCTAGTCGGAAATATCTATGGACTGGTAGCGCAGTGGTTCAAGTGATCGCCTCACCTCCGCCGAGTGTCGTGGGTTTCGGTGTCAACCAGAGTTGGGCGTAATCAACTACTTTTGTAATCGGATTAATAATGTGATTAAAAATAATCATGATTACTTTTAATCAGATTGAATTAGTCATGGTTACTTATAATCAAGACTACACATGTAATCTTTAATCTTGATTACAGTAGTTAGTAATCAAAATAACATGATTATTGCTGACGGAGTTCAGATGAATTATAATTTAGGAAGTCATTGGTATAATTAATTAATATTTTATCGAGCTTCCTATGTCTATAATACGTTTGTAATAGGGATTTTTTCGTAAATATTCTAGGAAATACTTATTAATGCCATGTGCAATAAGTAAACGTAGTTTTAAGTATGAGATATACTAGGTAATTACATCGATAATAAGCTTTTTAATGTCATGACACTCTTGACATAACGTTGTGTTAGGTCAGTGGTTACGTTGCCCAGCAGTGTTCATGATGCCCAACAGTGGGCATGATGCCTAACAGTTGGTATAACGCCTAACAGTGGGCAAGATGGCCAACAGTGGACATGAAGCCCAACTGTGGGAATCATGTCCAGCAGTAGCAGTGGGCATGATGTTCAACGGCGGCAATGATTGAGAAGTACCTACGTTAATTATTTATTAAAACATGTAGTATATAATATATATAACATTAACCTAAGTTTATGTAAAGTTTAATTAAAAATAGACTTTCAGATGAAATGTTTGAAAAGAGGGTGCTATTGAAATCTAATTTAAGCCGCATATCGTAAATAACATTCCGATAATGACAATCCAGTAGATTTTTGCGTAAAATAATTAATCCAAAAATTTTAATTTATTCTCTTCTCTCTTAGCTTTTATTATTCCCAAGTCACTTGGAGTCGGCTTTTCTGGTCTAACCGGATTTGACTGGATATCAGTTTTTACACGGAGCGACTGCCACCTGACCTCCGCAACCCGAAGGGTATCGTTACCCTAAGGCTAGACCAGTGTCAGGATATTAGAGGGTACTGACTTTCTCAATAACGACTGCCATAGATGTTCATGGCAGCCGGGACCGACGGCTTAACGTGCTCTCCGAGGCACGGAGCAGGCGATAATTGTCAAACAATACGCACATAATTTCGAAAAGTCATATAACTTCCGAAAGTCAGAGGTGCGCGACGTGGGTTCGATCCCGAGACGCTCTGCATTGCAGTCTGTTGGTCTCCCCACTGAGCTATCGCTGCTAAAAAATTTAATTTATTACTGATTAAAAAATAAAGATGGTTTATTGTTATACAATATGTTTTATATGATGATGATGATGATTTCTGATGTGTAATCTTTAATCATGACTACGATTACAAATTAATAATCATAAATCATCAAATATGATGAATGATCACTTTCTTAATTATTTTTTGTAATCTGTAATCATGATTAAAGATTACACATTCTAATCATAATCCTTAATCATTAATCTGATTACATTTTGCCCAAGTCTGGTGTCAACACAAGACAAAAAAATTGTGTGATGCACAAATAGTTCCGAGTCTGGTGTTCTTTCTATCCGTTGTATGAATGTTTGTAAAGTTCCCCGGGATACAGAAATCATATATCAAGGCCAAGTATAGTTTCTTAAAATAAAATATATACATTAATACCATATTCTTTTAAAAATAAAATTAAATGTATTGAATATAATATGGCGATGAAGAAACACGTGTTGTTTCCAAAAATACTACAGAACGATGGCGAGATTGGACCCACAAAATGTAAAAATTAACGAAGAACCGTTCAAGTTCAAATATATACGTTAGTTATAACTACACGTTTATAAGATTTCTATATAAAAAATATTACATACATACATAGATTCACGCCTGTTTCCCAGAGGGGTCCATTTCCATTTGCTACGATCCTGACACACTTCTCTGGCTTCATTCACTTTCATCACATTCCTCATACACGCCCGTCGGTTCAAGGTGCTCTTAACCTGGCCTTTGTCCAGAACGCCTCCGATCTAATCAAGAAACGTTCGCCTAGGTCTTCCTCTTGCGACTGTTCCATTCACACTAGCCTTATAAACTTTCTTAGTCAGTCTTTCCTCGTCCATTCTTTCTACATGCCCAAACCAGCTTAACATACCCTTTTCTATTCTTGTCACTATATCAACTTTCACGCCGCATCTCTTTCTAATCACACTATTCCTTATTCTATCTTTCAGAGTCACACCACATATATTTCTCAGCGCTCTCATTTCTACAGCAATATTGTGTCATTATAAGAAGGGAATTAAAAGTTATGATTGATTTTAATTTATTACAAAATGAGTAATTGTGCGCTTATAAAATGCAACTTGCGTGGAATAACGTTCAAATCTACAAATCTTTATATTTGTTATTACATTAGATTTGATCTTGAATAATAATCGCACCCTTAATAAAACAGAGACTTATCTCAGTATTTTGGATTTAACAAATTTGAACTCTATTGCAAAGATTTAACACAAACATAATATTAGAATTTAACATATACAATTAGAGTCCAAATTGTCTTACTTTCAAATTTCGAGTTAAGTCGCTGTTTTATTAAGAGTGCGAATTGTAGGCTTTTCTATTTTTAATAAAAAAATATAACTCACTTTCGGCAGTAAAACAATGAATATTACATAATTATATAAATATATATTGTATAAGTAAAACGACTTTAAAAATATTTAATTATAAACTATTACTATACTCATGGTATAACGTAAAACGGAACGTTTGTCGGCCTCGGTGGCGTAGTGGTTAGTGTAACCGACTGCCACGCCTGAGGTCGCGGGTTCGATTCCCGCACAAGTCAAACATTTGTGTGCATGAACATGGATGTTTGTCTTGGTCTGGGTGTTTCTATGTATAATATGTATGTATTTACAAAAAAAAAGTATATATGTATGTTTATCCATTGTCTAGTACCCATAGTACAAGCTCTGCTTAGTTTAGGCTAGATGGTGTTGTGTGTATGTGATATATAATAATACTGTCCGTCAGTTGTCAATCTTAATCTATCTTATTTATTCCTATAATATTGTATCTTTTTTCTCCCAGTTTCTATAAATTACTTTCTACTTAATTATTTGTTAGCCTTATATTGTTCTACAACTATCAATGAGTTACAATTATCGCCTGTTCCGTGCCTCGGAGAGCACGTTAAGCCGTCGGTCCCGGCTGCCATGAACATCTATGGCAGTCGTTATTGGCAGAGTGTCGACACAAAAGATCCCACTGGGTCGAAGTGTCGCCGGTCTGCACTGACTGGCCCCCACATAAGATACATCAATGAGTTATCTTAAGGCTCGTTATTTACGACCGTTTTCAATATCCTATCCATCTGTGGATTTGTTTACTGGAGATAGACTTTTGACGTATCTTGTATGGAGCTAATGTCAAAACCTAACGCTAGTAACAGATAGATAGGATATTGAAAACGGACGTTAGAAGATTGGGTCCCAAAAGACATGAAATCCGCCATTGTTCTTTTAGAAGTTCCCATAGTGAAAAAAATGGCGAACGTTTTAAAGTAGAAATTTTGCGCACTTTAGCACAGGTGGGCACATTATAAACATTAATATATCTAACTAGCTTTGGCCGCAGCTTCACTCTCTTAGCAACAGTCTTTTCTCTGTATTAATGGTACACTACATCCTTCTGTGCCCCTGGTAACGTGTATGCGAAATTTCATGTTGATCGGTCGAGTAGTTAAGGCGTGTAAACATAAGAAATAAACTCACATTAGCATTTATAATATTAGTAAGGATTATAGCCACAGATTTTTATTATTTACCATTTAAAGATAAGTGATAGAGTCAGTGACGTAGCGTGGATGTCAGCTGCCCGGGGTGGCAGACAATTTTGCCGCCCTTTTATTTAAGTATTTCAATTTGAAAGACTATAGGTAATATACAGTAATTCTAACTTTTTGGCAAGGACAGACATCATTATTGAATATTGTATAGTTTAAATATTTACAAGATAATAATATTTATTACGAAATTTTGCCGCCCCCTAAAAGTGCCGCCCGGGGCGGGAACCCCTGCCGCCCCCACTACGCTACGCTACTGAATAGAGTACTAAACATGTACTGTAGTATATAAACAAATATTTTAGATGATAACACACACAGCCTATGTCACCGAATAGATAAGTAGAGCTGCTCAACACCCACATTTCACCAGCTTTATTTACGGCGCGTAATAGAGGGCAAGAATATATTACCGCCTACCGGGCACAATTTCAGACCATGTATCATATGTATTTTATGCGGGGGCCAATCAGTGCAGACCGGCGACACTTCGACCCAGTGGGATCTTTTGTGTCGACACTCTCCCAATAACGACTGCCATAGATGTTCATGGCAGCCGGGACCGACGGCTTCACGTGGTCTCCTATGCACGGAGCAGGCGATAATTGTCAATCAATACGCACATAATTTCGAAAAGTCATATAACTTCCGAAAGTCAGAGGTGCGCGACGTGGGTTCGAACCCGAGACCCTCTGCATTGCAGTCTGTTGGTCTCCCCACTGAGCTATCGCTGCTCTTCGAACCCATATCCTATCTTATCTTGTTACGGGGGCCAGTCAGTGTAGACCGGCGACACTTCGACCCAGTGGGATCTTTTGTGTCGGTCCCTTCGAACCCATAACACTCAGGGCAGTGACAGAGCCGACCATTTTAACCACTACGCCATCCGTGCAGTCAAAGTCACTTGAATTTGGCAAGCCGGTGTTTTTAGGTAGCAAGATGGTACGGCAGCCATATTACAATCGACGGTAACCGCTTACCATTGGGTGGGTATGTACCTTATTAATATAAAAAAAAAAAGGTGCAAGGCAGTGAGTCATTCTTTACCTGCAGACAGCCCGTGAAACAGATCCTTATCGGTTAAAAGGCCTTGGAGTATATCAATGCCATGTATAATATAAATGCGACAATTATTCTGTCCGTTTGTTTGTGATACGGCTAAATTGCTGACACGATTTTGATGAAATATAATGCTAAGATCGCTTGGAGACGCGTGTAGGATACTGAATACTTAAAAAAAATCAAGCTATTTGAATAAAAGCGGCGGTAGGCCAATGGATGAGGCTGGATTCGCGATTGAAAAGTCGTGGGTTTGAGTCCCACTCATTGCAGTACCGATATGAACCCACTCGTGACACAAGCATTCTAGCTTAGCTGGAGAGGTCAATTGTAAATGAATTTTTCATTGTATTTATTTACTAGCTGTGCCCGCGGTTTCACTCGCCTTTATGGTTACTGTGCCGCCCTCGTGGGTCGTAGCGTTGTTGTAGCCTATAGCCTTCCTCGATAAATAGGCTATCCAACACAAAAACTATTTTTCAATTCGAACCTGCAGTTCCTGAGATTAGCGCGTTCAACCAAACAAACAAACTCTTTAGCTTTACAATATTAGTATTTATATACATAGACTAGCTGACCCGCGCAACTTCGTCTGCTTCATATAAAAGAATTTTCCCGTTCTTGAAATATTTTTTATTGATGCTTCGCTCCTATTGGTCGTAACGTGAGGTTATATAGCCTATAGCTTTCCTCGATAAATGAGCTATCCAACACTAAAATATATTTTTTATTCGAACCAGTAGTTCCTAAGATTAGCGCGTTCAAACAAACAAACAAACTCTTCAGCTTTATAATCTGTATATACATATATAATTCTACTGTACATGTGTATGTCACTGAACTACTCCTAAACGGCGGGAACGATTTTGATAAAAAAAATTGTGTGTGTTCATGTGGATTCGAGGATGGTTTAGATTTGGGTTTTTGGTTTCGTGTGTACAGGACAACGTCTGTCAGGACAGCTAGTATTAGTATAGATTAGATGTACATTTAATTTTGGTCTGCACGGAATATGCAGACTGTAAGCGATTGCGTCGCCACGGATACGACACTTTTTTTTTTCTAAGCCTATCAATTATTTGTGTAATCCTAAAACTATTGTTCCAGAGCCTAGGTGTACATTTAATATGTTATATCTCAAAGATATAACTCGCTGTTGGGTTATTATCAGTTATAAATTAACTATTCTAGTTAACCATTAAGCTATACTTAATTTAAAAATAAACAAACAAAAACAAAAACAAAAATAACTGATTATAATTGAAATTAAATTACTATATACGGATTTTATCGCGTTATTTATTTTACACTTCATTACATAATTTAGAAACTGTTACACTACTACTAGATACTATTAAACTTTACTATTTTTAAGCTAATTACGACGGACGTTTCGGTTGCTTTTCAGCTGCCATGGTCGCGGGGAGACTAAGATGGTAGTCGTTTCAATGTTCCAGTGTCGTTATTTCAAAGTACCCGAACATAATTTAATCATTGGTGTTTCTATTTACGCAGAATGAGCTCAGAGTATCATGAAGTCCGTATATATTAGTTTAATTTCAATGAATAACATTCGCGTAAACAGAAGAGAATATTATGTAACTGATTATAAATTGTAAATAGGTATATAAGTATTAATAAATTCGTTGATTGTCCTTTAATGTTCTTGCTTTGAAGTAAAATAATTATTTTTACTTTTAGAGTCCGAAAAAACTCTAACTATAAAGCAGCTTTGTCCCTCCGTCTGTCTGTTATACAACTTTGAACTCAAGAACCGTAAGAGCTAGAGACTCGCGGTCAACGACATTCGACTCAGCATAGTCGATATACCCCCGAAATTACTATGACCTCTGACCTTAAGGTCACGTGGTATCACTTGACCTCAAGATTATTACTTGAACCATTCTTTCGAACTATAAGATTTACAGCAATTCATTGCCGTTTCTCACTTGTTTAGTTTGTACATCATCTTATCTTATCTTATGTGCGAGCCAGTCAGTGCAGACCGGCGACACTTCGACCCAGTGGGATCTTTTGTGTCGACACTCTCCCAATACGACTGCCATAGATGTTCATGGCAGCCGGGACCGATGGCTTCACGTGCTCTACGATGCACGGAGCAGGCGATAATTGTCAATCAATACGCACATCATTTCGAAAAGTCATATAACTTCCGAAAGTCAGAGGTGCGCGACGTGGGTTCGAACACGAGACCCTCTGCATTGCAGTCTGTTGGTCTCCCCACTGAGCTATCGCTGCTCTACATGTAGTGTTGTACATCATACATACAGGTATTGTTTTGTAGTTGGTTATTGTTTTAATTTCGATATAATTTATATGGGGCCACCTCTGAAGTATGACCTACCAAACAAACATACATTCGAATTACGAAACTTCTCTTTTTTTGAAATCAGTTAAAATGCGTATTATGTTAGGAGTGGGCACGTCGGTAGTGCGATGGGTGGGATTCGAATCCACGGTCGCAAGTCAGATGCTTATTCTCCTGCCGTCAAATTACACATGGTTATAGTGTCACATGAGTTACAGTAACAGACCACATTAGCATGTTACCATAACTAATTTACTGATTGTAATTTAAAGTTGGATAATTGTGTTATTAATTAGCATAAATTAAAAATAGGCAGATAATAGTGTAATCCTAACTTATTATTCTAAACCCGAATGTGAGTTTAGATGTTTTTTTTATACAACTAAGTTGGCAACCAAGGTTACGGCCCACTTGATGGTAAGTGTTCACCGTAGCCTATGGACGCCTGCAACACCAGAGGCATCACTTGCGCGTTGCCGAACCTTTAGGCAAGGATGTGGGAAGGAGAAGGATCGGGAAGGGGGAAAGACGTTGATTGGGCCTCTGGCATTCTCACTCACCGAACAAAACACAACAGTCTTCTTCTTCTTTTCGTGTGGTTAGTGGCCAACCTGTTGTCAAGAGTTGTTCAAGCCGCCCGTAGGCCTCTGACATGGCTTAACGACTGCTGTCAATTTGGCAACAACCAGGACAGACTTTTTACGTGCCCTCCGAAGCACGGAGACGCTCAGATGAAATACCACTAAGCGGTCACCCATCTATAGACTGACCGCACCCAACGTTGCTTAACCTCGCTAATCGTTTACCGAGCAGTGAGTGCAACTGGCTATGAGCGCCATCCCAACAGTTGGAGTACTGCTATTCACGTCGATATTCTGTGAGAGGGTAGTTCTTTTCCCGTCGAGCCGGCCCATACATGCTGAAATCAGTGAGGCTCTACTACTCATAGCTTTCACGCTTTAACGACTCAACCGATCATCATCATGAAATTTCGCGTACACGCTGTCAGGAGTACAGAACAGGATATAGGGGGTAATTAGGTTAATAGGTTAGTAATTAGGTAAGTAAAAGTACTTTTCCTGGGTGAAAGCTATTTCACCCAGGAAAAAGTACTTTTACTAACCCAACCTACATTTACGCAAGCGAAGCCGCGTGCAATATCCTCAGGATATTAATAATATTCTACCACATACACACAACACCATCTAGCCCAAACTATGCAGAGCTTGTACTATGGGTATGTATGTATGTATCTTATCTTCAACTGCCTCCGTGGCGCAGCGGTAGTGAATGCGACTGCTGTGCATGAGGTCTCTGGTTCGAATCCCGGGTCGGGCCAACAAAAAGCTATTGGGTTTTTCTGTAAAGAAATCTCAATAGCAGCCCGGAGTTAGGAAGTTGGCGGTGTTAGACACCCCCGTGCCTCGGAAAGCACGTAAAGCCGATGGTCCTGCGCCGAAAAAAAAAAAACTTCCGAAAGTCAGAGGTGCGCGACGTGGGTTCGAACCCGAGACCTTCTGCATTGCAGTCTGTTGGTCTCCCCACTGAGCTATCACTGCTCACCCATTGTACTATGGGTACTAGACAATGGATAGACATACATATATATACTTTTTTTTGTAAATACATACATATTATACATAGAAACACCCAGACCAAGACAAACATCCATGTTCATGCACACAAATGTTTGACTTGTGCGGGAATCGAACCCGCGACCTCAGGCGTGGCAGTCGGTTACACTAACCACTACGCCATCGAGACCGACGATAACGTTGTTTTAGGAATCATATTATAATATAATTCCTAAAACAACTTTTGATTATAATTCTTCTTAAAGTACGCATAAGCTAGTATATACATATGTATGTATAAGCGGCTTTCAACTAAAAAAACATTTGTCTTTAGCAGAACGGTCTTATAAATTAAGAGCAATGTTCAAACATATTTGTAACTGAAAACGATCAGCCAAAATAAAATTACTTTACAATAAATAAAGGGCATTCGTAACCCAATTTGTTGGACAACAAAACCGACACCTGTGCATTGAAAGTTCACGGACTGAAATAGCACACCATCGCTTGGCACGTGCCCGCGAGATACAACTCCGCGCCTAATATGTACTCCTGGTACTTTTGTACAGACTCACGCTTGTATCCCCGAAGGGGAAGGCAGAGGTGTATAATAAAATACCCAAGGATTTAAGTTATACAGAGAGGGCTACGTTTACTCTATAGCAGCGATAGCTCAGTGGGGAGACCAACAGACTGCAATGCAGAGGGTCTCGGGTTCGAACCCACGTCGCACACCTCTGACTTTCGGCAGTTATGACTTTCGAAATTATGTGCGTATTAATCGACAATTATCGCCTGCTCCGTGCCTCGGAGAGCACGTTAAGCCGTCGGTCCCGGCTGCCATGAACATCTTTGGCAATCGTTATTGGGAAAGTCAGTACCCTCTAATATCCTGACACTGGTCTAGCCTTAGGGTACCGTTAGCCTTCGGGTTGCGGAGGTCAGGTGGCAGCCGCTCCGTGTAAAAACTGATATCCAGTCAAATCCGGTTAGACCAGAAAAGCCGACACCAAGTGACTTGGGAATAATAAAGGGTAAGAGAGAAGAAGAGAGGGCTACGTTTGTCACCTTTCTGGACGTCATTGACATTGTCCGCGAAAAGGAACTGCTCGCCTAATATGTACTCCTGGTACTTTTGTATAGACTCACGCTTGTATCCTCGAAGGGTGTATACAATTAGTGTATTCGTTATCCAAAGATTTAAAGAGGACTACGTTTGTCACCTTTCTGGTCGTCATTGACATAGCCCGCGAAAAAGAACTGCTCAAATAATATGTTGTCCTGGTACTTTTCTACGTAGTCGAACGCTTGTATCCAAAAGGGTAAGCAGAGGTGTATATATAATAAACTAGCTGTCCCGCGCAACTTCATCTGCTTCACATAAGAGAATTTGCCCCGTTTTTGCAACATTTTTTCATTGCTGCTTCGCTCCTATTGGTCGTAGCGTGATGTTATATAGCCACCTTCCTCGATAAATGGGTTATCCAACACTAAAAGAATTTTTAATTCAAACCAGTAGTTTCTAAGATTAGCGCGTTCAAACAAACAAACAAACTCTTCAGCTTTATAATATTAGTATAGATAATAATCTAAAGATTTAAGTTATAAATGCAGCCTATTACTTTCAAATATGGTTAGCCTTCTGGACGTCATCAGCCTTGCTTGTAAGAAATAACTTCTCACCTAATATGTAGTCCTGGTACTTTCCTACGTATGCTTACGCGTGTATTCCCGAAGGGGTGACCAGCGGTGTATAAATAAATACCTAAAGATTTAAACTGTAGATGCAGTAGTAACGTTTACTAAATACTAGATTTTCCCGCGGCTGCACTCGCTTAAATGTAGGTTAGAGTAGTAACCAGTATCAGTCCAGTAACAGTCCTGTTTGGGTTCCCTGAAAATGTGTACGCGAAATGTCATGATGATCGGTTGAGTAGTTGAGCGTGAAAGTAACATATAACTAACTCCCATTCGCATTTATAATATAAAAAGAAGTTAGGATGGTCACCTTTCTGGACGTATGGGCATTGCCCGCAAGACTGCTCCCCTAATGTGTGTGTCCCCCCTTCTGGTACTTTTCTACGAATCCTTACATTTTTTGAACGTAAGTGGCATTCCAAACCCAATGTACGCAGTAAATATAAGTATAATTTAAATTTGCCGAATATAAAAAACATAACTTATTATAAAAGCGCATATATAACAGCAATTAGGGTATTCAATCATCTACCTGTAGATATTAAAAAATTGGAAGGCAAATTGTTTAAAAGTGTCTTCAAAAATGGTTAATCAAATCTGTATTCTACGATATGCAAGCGTATTTTGCTTTCAAGTGATCCACTGGAAAATACCACAATTTTACAAATTTTATATTTTTATTATTATGTCCATACTGCTAAAATTTACTTTTAATTTATACTATTGCAATGGCCGACAGGGTAGACTGTTGAAACGAAATCTTATTTTAAGAACACATTTCATGTGCCTACACAGTTTAAACAATAAATGTCTTTGTCTTACGCCTGTATCCCCAAATGGTGGGCAAACGTATATCATTATCAAAATATTTAAATTATAGATGCGCTATTATATGTTTAAATAATAGTTAATCGTCTTTCATCAACTGCTCACCTAATACTTTTAAACATAGCCTCACTCATGCCTATAACTCTGAAAGGTAGGCAGATGAACTTATTAACCGGAATTCATCCTCTGTGGTTTTAGTCCCATATGCATCGCGATCCTATTGCCTCTACCGTCTACCGATAAATTCGTAATAGCTACTGAAATATTCTTAATATACACAATAACATTACCCGACTAGTGAATCCCGACCTCACACACAACAATCCTAAACATATATGCGTCACACATCATTCCTTTTTAAAATGTCTATCTTATTTAAGTATGAGAAACCCTGCATGTCTGGAGAAGAAATAAATCACGTTTATTTAGTTTTACACACAATTAGTTAAAATAAAAAATATTTATACAGATTAATACAACATGTGTATGCCCTCGCCAATAAGGTTCACCACCACCTTTCCTTCTCTCCACCAAATTGAATGCATCAGCGCTGGTTGCATGGTCTGCGAGTTCTCCATAATATTCTCAAATATATGTGAAGTCTACCGACCCGCACTGGGTCAGTGGACTATGATAACACCCTGAGAAGAGGGACCGTGCCCAGCAAGGGGCCAAAATATATACAGAACTGATATAAATTTAAATAATTAGTTTTACAAATTACTAGAACTGTATTGTTAACCAGGTAACCCAGAAAGCCTGTGTCAGGAATGGGTTCACATCGGAAGTGTGATGCGTGGGGGTCGAACCCATGACCACTCGATCTCAAGACCGATTTGACCATTAGGTTAAGCCGCTACAGCTATATTGAAACGACATTATAACGGATCTACCTCGTTGGTCGAGTGGTATAAATATCGGTTGCCACTCGTGAGCTTGCCAGTTCGATTCCCGCGTTGAGCAGTGTTAGGTAATTCAGAAGCAGTAATGAATGTGCCTGATATTTATGATCGCTTAGTATGAGGTACAACACAGCTAACAAAACAGTGATTTAATTAACACCTCTGTTTTCCCCTTCAGGGATATTCAGGCTTCTACATAATAATATATGTATTAGTATGGATAGTACAAGACATTATTCTGACCTCGACCTTGACACTTAAGGTCGCAATGTCAGACAGCCTTGCCTCCGGTCCAATATAAATGCTATGTCGTGTTGTCACGATTCTAACTGCTTCAAAATTGAAGTATTTATTGTCTGTATAGTGCAGTGAGTTAAGTAGTCACTTCGATAGTCCTCAGTCTCGGTTTGACGTCCTGACTGGGTATTACTCTAATATGATATTAAGTACAAAATTTTGGCCGCGACCTCACTCGCGTATGTCGATATTGTATCTTTCAGAAACAATATCTTTTCGGATGAAAGTTAGATACCTATGCCGTTTTTTATTCCTCTGATAACGTGTATGAAATTTAAACTAACTCACATTCGCGTTCATCCTAACGAATATTATAAATGCGAATGTGAGTTTGTTTGTTACGCCATCACGCCTTAACTACTCGACCGATCATCATGGAACTTCGCATACTCGTTGTCTGGGGAACAGAAAAGGACATAGAGTACCTTTCATCCAGAAAAAAGTACTGTTTCCGAGGGTAGACACTTATTGACAAAAACTAGATTAACACAAGTACAATATCTAATATCTAAATAAAAAGTTTGCCCGACCCAGTAATCGAGTCCAAGACTTCATGCACAGCAGTCGAATTCACAACCGCAGCAACGAGGCAATATATTCATTTTAATCTCCAATTCTGTCTGCAACTCTGACTCCCTGCGTTTATGTTGTGTAATATAAAATTGTAATGAGAAACATAAGTAATTTATTTAGACATCATTATTTATTAATTCTATTAATATATAAATGATAAAGTCTAAAATAGCAGCGATAGCTCAGTGGGGAGACCAACAGACTGCAATGCAGAGGGTCTTGGGTTCGAACCCACGTCGCGCACCTCTGACTTTCGGAAGTTATATGACTTTTCGAAATTATGTGCGTATTGATTGACAATTATCGCCTGCTCCGTGCCTTGGAGAACACGTTAAGCCGTCGGTCCCGGCTGCCATGAACATCTATGGCAGTCGTTACGACGATACCTATACCTGTAGTTGAAAGTCTGGACAAGTCGTACTTTTTTTAAAACTTAGATTTTTTTATTTTCACACTAGCGTCATAATATTTTTCCTTAGAATCTTCGAATCTTCCGTTACAATTGGATTCACATATGCTGGGACAGCCTGTATATATATTTCGTGTGTTTTTCTTGTGTTGCACTTGTACTTTACAATGATAATTATACCTAATATGTGAATGGAACAGTCGCAAGAGGAAGACCTAGGCGAACGTTTCTCGATCAGATCGGAGGCGTTCTGGACAAAGGCCAGGTTAAGAGCACCTTGAACCGACGGGCGTGTATGAGGAATGTGATGAAAATGAATGAAGCCAGAGAAGTGTGTCAGGATCGTAGCAAATGGAAATCCGTAGTCTCCGCCTACCCCTCTGGGAAACAGGTGTGAATCTATGTAATCTATGTAACCTAATATTTTTTGTATAATTTCTCAAAGTCAAAGCCATGAAAAGTGAGCTCACACGTTACATTTGAATGATAGACAAATAATGTAGATAGTGTATAATTTCGAATATGAGTCGACGAGATAACATAATATTTTAAACTCAGATGTCATGTTGTCATTGTGTGTCAGATGACAACTTCAACGTACAGAAAGGTGACCATAATCGCACCATTAATAAAACAGAGACTTATCTCAGTATTTTGGATTAAACAAATTTGAACTCTATTGCAAAGATTTAACACAAATATAATATTAGAATTTAACATATACAATTAGAGTTCAAATTGCTTTACTTTCAAATTTCGAGTTAAGTTGCTGTTTTATTAAGAGTGCGATATTTAAACGTAGTAGCGCGTCTATGATATAAATCTCTGATGATGACTTTACAAACATGCAAACAACGGAAAAAAAGGGACAGAACAACTATTTGTGGAGCACATTTTTTTTTTGTCGTGGGTCGAATCCACATATGGTGCTCTAGCAATGACGCTACGCATCTACGATTTAAAATCTTTGGTTTATATCGCCGTTTTCTGATGCTAATTCGCCCATTGGTCAGTCACCTGTAATAGTGCATGGATATCTTAAGGTCCAAAATCCTGTGAACACTCTAATTAGAATAAATATGAATGAACTAGAGTGCGTTGTTTTAGAAATATTGCAACGCGTACTCATTTTAGCTAATAGGGTGAAATTTATAAGAAATTATAATCATAACTGAAAATAGTCTCCCCGTGACCATGGCTGCTGAAAAGCAACCGAAACGTCGGGGAAAGTGTAAAAATAAAGTAAATCTAAAAAAAAAAAAACAAAAAAAAAAAAAAACTAAATAGTTTAATAATAATTTAATTAGCTTAAAAATTAGTAAAGTTTAATAGTAGAAGTAGTGTAAAATATTTCAAAATATTGTAATAAAGTGTCAAATAAACAACGCGATAAAATCCGTATATAGCAGTTTAATTTCAATGAATACTATTCGCGTAAATAGAAGACGAAATTACATAACTGAAAAGGCACTCAACTCAAACACAGGGACAGAATAATGTTTGCGTACGAACAGTATATCGAGTCATCGAAAGTATTTATAGATTAAACTACCCACTATAAATTTATAAATTCATTCGTAATTCTATGCTTCATGTTTTACCCGAAATGTGTTATTTTTTTAAATAAACTATTGTGAATAGATATAAAAAAATTGTTAAAAGCAAAATCAAAATGGAGTTATTAAGAAATATACTGTTTTTTATTTTTTATTAGTGCACCGGCAATTGCGATATAAAATGTCTTCCAGACTGAATTTCGGTCATGGCGGCCAATCTTAACGAAGATTAGCCATCTGCGCAGGAGATATTATAGTGCACAAGTATGTGCGCAAACACAAGTGCACTCTCTGTTCCCTAACTCTCATGATCCGATGGGACGGATAATCCGACACGACTGGAGAGAGATCAGGCGCAGGATCAACGGCTTTACGTGCTTTCCGAGGCGCGGGGGTGTCTAACACCGCCAACTTCCTAACTCCGGGCTCGTATTGAGATTTCTTAACAGAAAAACCCAATAACTTTTTGTTGGCCCGACCCGGCATTCGAACCCCAGACCTCATGCACAGCAGTCGTATTCACTACCGCTGCGCCACGGAGGCAGTTAAAATATTGCGATATAAATAAACTATGTAACAGTTCATGTATCGATTTCCGTTAGATGGCGTCAATTACTGGCTTATCTTCTTCTTTTCTTTTCGTGTGGTTAGTGGCCAACCTGTAGCCAGAAGAGAGAGGAAAAAAAAAGAAGAAGAAGTCAGGCTTATACCATTTTAATTTTGATATTTGTTTGTACTTCTCAGGTCACCGTACATACAGCGTTTAGACATAATGGTTTTATCAATACCTCTCGATATCGTTATTGTACTGGCCTAAACATAAATGTTTAAGATTAGCAATATATTTACATTATTCATTTTAAAATTTATCAGTCTAATATATATGTATTTCATTATTAGTGAAATGTGATTGTTATACATCTCTGCCTACCCTTTCGGGGAGATAACCGTGAGACTATGCATGTCCGTATAAACTGGTAGCCATTTCCTACTCGTCCAGAACCTGTTCCGTGATAAGAATATATTTCATCTTCGTATAAATACTAGTTTGTGCACGCGATCGGACGCCACGATTCGTGTTCAATGAAATGTTGCCACAAGTAATGTTATATAGTAATATCAGCTCTGTATTAAACTGTCCCACTGGTGGGCAATGGCCTCTTCTCAGAGTGAGAAGGATTAGGTCGCAGTCCACCACGCGGGCCCAGTGCGGATAGGCAGACTTCACGTATATTTAAGAACATTATGTAGAACTCTCAGATATGCAGAATTGGCGTGTGTCTTTAAAAATGTATTCTAATAATATTCTAGTAATATTCTATCACATACACACAACACCATCTAGCCCAAACTAAGCAGAGCTTGTACTATTGGGTACTAGACTATGGATAAACATACATAGATACTTTTTTTTTGTAAATACATACATATTATACATAGAAACACCCAGACCAAGACAAACATCCATGTTCATGCACACAAATGTTTGACTTGTGCGGGAATCGAACCCGCAACCTCAGGCGTGGCAGTCGGTTACACTAACTACTACGCCACTGAGGCTGACAAGTTTAAAGTTGAGTGTTTGCGTTTTAATGTTGCATCGAGTGACGCACCGATGGCGTAGTCCTTTCGGTACAACTATATGTGCAAAATTTCTGCCATGTGGGGACCGAACCCACAACACTTGGCGCAGAGGCAATGGCGTGGCAACCAATTAAGCACTACGCCATCCGAGCAGTTCTTTTAGTCATAATAATAATAATACTCTATCACATACACACTTCACCATCTAGCCCAAACTAAGCAGTATATCTATGTTTATCCATTGTCTAGTACCCATAGTACAAGCTCTGCTTAGTTTGGGCTAGATGGTGTTGTTTGTGTGTGGTAGAATATTATTATTATGTTTCTCTTATCACAGGTATTTTCTAACATATTATATTAGAAAAATACCTGGCCCATTGGAAGGCTTACACGGAGACATAGGTCCAACGTGAAGAGGCCTTTCGAGAGTTTTAATCAAAGGTGGGATGGAACACCTACAGCAGCACTAGCCGCAGCAGGCGTAGGACTAATGCTACGAATGGATTCTAATATATGGGCTATGGGTATGGGTGTTTGGTGGACCGGTATATTGCTAACAATGGATGAAAAACGGCGCGGCGTCTGCCCTGACTACTCTAATAGCATCAATGCAATGGGCAGACGGTGACTCGCCAACTCACTAGATGGTCCCATTTAATGGCCACCATAGGCGTACGAGCCAGCAGCAGAGGGCAACACCTCATATTATCTATATATTAATTCGTGAAGCAAAAACTTTGTACCCCTTTTTACGAAAATTGCGCGGACGCAGGAGCACGAAATTTGGCTCAGTTAAAGTTTATATGGAGAAGGAATGGCGAATCCTAACAATTTTATAATATATAAATATGCATTACAAATACATTAAATTAATGAAAAGTTTTTCGTCTTTCGTCACCAGTCTTTCCTAAGACTGACTAAGAAAGTTTATAAGGCTAGTGTGAATGGAACAGTCGCAAAAGGAAATCCTAGGCGAACGTTTCTTGATCAGATCGGAGGCGTTCTGGACAAAGGCCAGGTTAAGAGCACCTTGAACCGACGGGCGTGTATGAGAAATGTGATGAAAGCGAATGAAGCCAGAGAAGTGTGTCAGGATCGTAGTAAATGGAAATCCGTAGTCTCTGCCTCCCTCTGGGAAACAGGCGTGAATCTATGTATGTATGTATGTATTTAAATTAATGAAAAAACAGTACACGCACACAACCATGCTTTTGACACACGCAGTCGAAACGCGTTCGTAGTATTTCGCCATTGTTCGTCTGACGTCGTACAATTCTGCGTCACTATGGTTACTTATACCTTATTTATATGTAATAAAGAAAAAAATAAAACAAAGTAGCAAGCTTAGGAATATAGTCAATGAAAGAGTATAGTTAAGTAAATAATAATTTGTTTGAAAAAGGTAGATCAATTAACCTGTTCAGCCTTGACGAAATCTTAATGAAATGGGTGTAATAAGGGTAAAGTTATAGACAATAAAACCTTGATAACGATCAAACTGGTCAGCCTCGATGGTGTAGTGGTTAGTGTAACCGACTGCCACTCCTGAGGTCGCGGGTTCGATTCCCGCACAAGTCAAACATTTGTGTGTATGAACATGGATGTTTGTCTTGGTCTGGGTGTGTCTATGTATAATATGTACGTATTTAAAAAAAAAGTATATATGTTTGATTATCCATTGTCTAGTACCATAGTACAAGCTCTGCTTAGTTTGGGCTAGATGGTGTTGTGTGTATGTGGTAGAATATTATTATTATTATATCGGTTAGTGTCTGCCTATATTCGTAGTGTCAATTCTAAATTCTACTTAATTACATGATGGTTGATATATTTGTTAATTCAAGAGAAACCATAATGGCCTAAATACAAGCAATATACATGGAATTAATATTATTATTATTATTAAACTTAAAATTTAAATCATTATGGTCGAATTTTGACCACTAGGCGACCGCAAGTTATTTTTATTAAATGCTCACCTTTCTGTACGTTAAGTTGTCATCTGACACACAATGACTACAGGACATCTGAATTATAAATGTATTATTATCACGTTCACTTATATTGAAAATTGTACACTATCGGTCTTTATCATATAAATGTAATGTGTGAGGTCACTTTTCTTAGTATCGATACTTTTTCGTGCAATGTAAGTAGTAAGATAGCATAGTGGGTGACAATTGGACTGCTTCGCAGAGATTTCAAGTTCGACTCCTAAGCACGTACTGCTGACTTTTTGAAGTACATATATGCGTATCAAATATATGTGTAGTTAATTATCGCTCGCTTTAATGTTGAAGGAAAACATCGTGAAGAAACCTGCATGCCTGAGAGTTCTCAATAATATTCTCGACGATATATGAAGTGTGACAGCCCGCACTGGGCCAGCGTGCTGAACTATAGTCTAACCCTATAGTTCTTAAAGTGGGCCAGGTGGACCTCCACGGGAGACTCGACGGGGGTCTACGATGGTGTGACAAAAAAATAGAGGTCCACAGTTAGTAAGCGGGAGTTCACGAAAATTTATTTGCTTTCGATAGTGAAGAACTAAAATGTTGGCTTGACTTCACTTATCGATGTAGGCAGATAATATTTTAAGGAGCTCAGCGACGTGGTCTCGAACCTACCGATTCTTCGGTAGAGAATTAAAAAAAAACAAACGTTGGCTCGTGGAGATTTGATGCAGAATAACAAAGAATATGATAGAAATGTAGCTGCAGAGGGTCCACCGGAACCTGCTTAATTTTAAAAGTGGTCCATAGAAAAAAAAGTCTGGGAGCCTCTGGTCTAACCTAACACTTCTTAGTCTTTTTACACAGAGAAGACGCCCAGCAGTGGGGTAGTATCTATACATGTCTGAAATTATTATTATAAGTAGTGATATATTTTATGATTAATACGTAAAACACCTCGTTTTCGTACATTCTCCTTCCCTTTCGCCATAAACTAAAATCCTTCGTTTAAAAAAATGAAAAGTTAATAGAACGTCGTGTTTCGACATTCTGTAATAATACAAACTGACAGATGTGACGTAATTGTTGCGTACGGCCGTGCACAAATGTTGCGTAACCGTGTTATAGAAATAGTGCATTAAACCCAACATGAGCCGCCGGTTGTACCGTCTAACTGCTAATCAAACATCTCTTTCTGAATATGTTCGCCTGGTACTTTTAATTTTGTCGTTTTGTTCTAGCTGTTGGTTTGACGATAGGCAGAGATGTATTTTCGTTAGGCTAGAGTAGGTTATGCCTTGCCTATGATCATCTCACGTGATGATAGGCAAAGCGCAATACAGTACTAGACTCCAAACATTGTCTGCTAGTACCACGATTAGTACTTAACACATAGATTCACGTCTATAGAGCTGAACGGGTAAGCAGAGACGTATCAAACCCAACATGAGCCGCCGGTTGTACCGTCTAACTGCTAATCGAACATCTCTTTCAGAATATGTTCGCCTGGTACTTTTAATTTTGTCGTTTTGTTCTAGCTGTTGGTTTGACGATAGGCAGAGATGTATTTTCGTTAGGCTAGAGTAGGATCATCATCTCACGTGATGATAGGCAAAGCGCAATCCAGTACTAGACTCCAAACATTGTCTGTTAGTACCACGATTAGTACTAAGCACATAAATTCACGTCTATAGAGCTGAACGGGTAAGCAGAGGCGTATAAACCCAACATAAGCCGCCGGTTGTAACGCCTAACTGCTAATCGAACTTTGAATATGTGCGCCTGATACTTTTAATTATATTGTTTGTGTTTTAGCTTTTTCAGTTTGGGGGTAGGCAGAGTTGTTATTATCGTTAGGTATATTGACTAACTTCTCGTGTGATAATGATTGGCAAGACTCAATACTAGACGGGTAGTCTAGACATTGTCTACTGGGCACGGGCCTCTTCACAATATGAGAAGGTTTAGGCTATGCCACCGCGCTGGCTAAGTGCGGGTTGGTAGACTTTCACATATCTTCAAGAACATTATGGAGAACTCTCAGACATGCAGGTCTCCTCACGATGTTTTCCTTCACCGTTAAAGCAAGCGATAATTAACTATTTAATTGTCTGTTAGTACTTACTACTTATTAATTCACCTCTGTATATAGAGCTGAACGGGTAAGCAGAGGCATTTTAAACCCAACATGAGCCACCGGTTCTTCCGTCTAACTATCAACCGAACATCTCTTTTTGAATATGTGCGCCTGGTACTTTTGGTTGTGTTGTTGGTTTAGCAAAAGTTAAGGTATTCCAGTCCTTTTTTCAAATCTCGTTCGTTCTCTAATTAATAGAAATGACCAAAAAAAGAAAGGCAATACATAGAGTTTGATCTCTTATTTCGTAAGCGAACATACTGGTAGCCAGTATGTTATCAAATTCAAATTCAAAGTCAAAATAAATTGATTCAGATTAGGTTACACGGTAACACTGAATGTCAAAGTTACACTATTTTTTTCTGCGAATTTACATTTACTGCCACGTTCAGCAAAGCAAGGGTGTAGGGCTCATGAGAAGAACGGGCAAGAAACTCATGGTCACTCTTTTTAATCGCCAAGTTTTTGTTTACAAATCATAAGAGCTGTAAGGTGCTGCAACCATTTCTCCATGAACTGTTTGCTTACGAAATAAGATCAGTAAGACAAAATGGATTATATATATCTATCTATAAGGAGCTTTAATTACTGACATATTGTACAATACACTCAAGCGATAAACAAAATTCAAAACAGAAATTTTTAATGACGTCCACATTATGGTAATATAGTAGCTAGCATACACTTACTTACATAAAAACTAAATAAACTACACGCAACCGTTTTGTAGAACAGGATAATAAATGAACTGTTAAAATTACGATTAGTGACATAATAATTATGAAATCCAGATTTATTTGTAACAAAATTTTGCCCTCGAATTTTTCACATGTTCATTAGATTTTATGCTCTTTTAGGAGTTTCTTAAACAAAAGTCTATTTTCCAATGGACAGAATAGACTAGCGACGATATTTACTGGATACGTTACTAAAACCATGTAGCGACAGGTACCTGTAGAGTAGAGTTAGATCGGGCGAAGTAGTTTCTCTGTTAGGAAGTTCCTAACAGAGAAACTACTTCGCCCAATCTTGTCATCAGATACGGGATAGAGAGCCGCTGCAAGCATTTTGGTGATGTTATGCCACAGGACTAGAGTAAAATGTTACAAACAGCAGTTACTGGATAAAATACACCTAGGTTCAGAGCAAAAATCTGTGGATCACATGAATATAATTATCCATTGTGGGTTCTAGTCCCACATCGCTCAACGCGGTGGCATAAGCTAGGCGACCGCTTAGCTCATAATCGTTTCAATTAAAAGTATTGTTATTCCTAGTTAAAGTAACAAATTTTACAAAATATTAACTGCTTACAAAAACTCCGATAAACAAAAATGATGTACATATATTTTATGTTCTTTGTCACAAATGAATTTAACAAGGCCTGAGTCGGTGCCCCTTGGCTAAGTCTTCTCATACTAAGGAGAAACCCGTGCCCAGCGGTGGGACAACTTATAAACAGGCATATGTATAACATATACAACTTAGAGAAGCGGGGTGGATGGAAAGGCCTAGCGTCTATACTTTAGGTGTCTATAACCGTTAGTTTTGCAATCAAATGCTTTTGATAAATCTTCTACAAATTTAAAGAGCTACCCTGGCCTATTCATGTGATCTAATGTTCGTGAAATCCAATTGTGTAAATGTTAATATGAGAGGTCCTCTGATGATGTTTGTGTTAGTTCAAGTACGCTGGTAGTGATGGTTGTTCTCCTGACAGATGTCGGTGGGCCTGCAGCGGCGAGTCCCGGCGCTGGACGAGAGCGGCGCCGGTGTGCCGGCGGCGTGGAAGAGCGGCAACAGCGAGCCGCCGTTCGCGTCGTTCGCGCCGCCCGCCGGCTCACCCGCCGGCCCGGCGTTTGCGGCCTCACCAGCGCCGTCAACGCCGGGCCCGGGGTTCGCGGGCCCGCCGTATGCGGCGCCGGGGCCGTTCGGCTCGCCGTCAGCGCGGCCCGGCTCCGGCGGCGGCTTCCCGCCCGGGCCGCCGCAGCAGCCGCACTTCCCCGGGCCGGGGTTCGCGCCGCCGGGCTCGCCGTTCCACCCGCACCCCCCACACCCGCCCATGCCGCCGCATCCGCACATGATGGCGCCACTGCCACCGCCAGTTGACAGGTACGTCTAATCATACTTCACCTATTTAAAGTTAAGGTAATGTATTTGAGCTACCTTTTCCAACTGAACTAAGCTAGGAGATGGTCCATGATGGTAGAACTGGAGTTTGAGGTCAAATCAACCGTCTCTTTAAACATGTGCCTTAACGATTGGAAAGTTAAGTACTTTATGTAAATCCCTTACATGCTTATTAAGCTAATGTGTATCACAAAATTACGTCTTTTTATCCAAATACACGTGAGAAATCCATATGTCGTAATAAATTGATAATTTACTAACTAACTAACCTGCTAAGTAAATACTCTTTATTCGTCTCTTGATCACCTTAATCTTGATCTCTATTATTGTTGTAGATTAGGAACATATGTCCTCCTAAATATGTTCAGATTTTAGACAACCTGGTTATTTCAATGTCTTTATACTATCTTATCTAAATTATGTTTGCGTAAATACACCTTCTATCGTAAAATAATTGTATACAAAGATTTTATGAGCAGAAATCAAGAATATGCCTTATATTTAAAATATTTTGGTATATCCTGTTCCAAAATGTATGGTACATTAATGCGTGTCTATATCACGCATATGCTTCTATTAAAATACTGAAATCAGACACTAAAGACTTAAAAGTCATATGTATACCTCAAGGGAGCTTGGGGTCGCAAAAGGTCATGCTACATTAGATATATATGAATCCGTCAATTTTACCTAAGTAAATAAAATATTTAAAAAGCTAATACAATGTAAATGTGTAATTTTTATCACATATTTAAAACGTCTACACTTCATTAATAAACATACATAGTCAAAAATTATATGTGTACCACAAGGGCGTATCTTAGGTCCTAGACGTAAGACTGGACGTAAGACACTCCCTTGGGGCACTTTTAAGAACATTATAAAACGTATTCTTTTCGTTAAATGCACGGATGGCGTAGTGATTTAATTAGTCGCCTCGCCGCTGCCACTGCGTCGAGTATTGTGGGTTCGAATGCCACACGGGACAAAAACTTGTGTGATCCTGGATCCACAAATGGTTGTTCCGGGTATGGGTGTTCTTTGTGTCCGTTTGAATGTTTGTGAAGTCTCCCACGATACAGGAATTATTCCGGTGCGGTAGTTGTCTTTTTAAGAGAGCAATAAGAAATACATGTTCTAATTAGGTATTGACCTGTTGCCAATTGGCGTTGAATGACGCGAAGCTAAACTGTAGTAGCTCACAACTGCATTGATATGGCATTCCAGACTAATATTAGGTCAGATGCTTGGGCCTTGTCTATGAGGCTCATTGTAACCCACCCACAACAGTTCGTGTTGTAAACGAAGAGAGGCTCTGAGAAACTTCCACTCAAACGTAGAGTATTTCAAGTAAGGAAGTAACATAATAATATCAGCTCTGTATTAAACTGTCCCACTGCTGGGCACGGGCCTCATCTCTGCATGAGAAGGGTTAAGCCATGGTAGACTTCACATCTCTTCGAAAACATTATGGAGAACTCTCAGACATGCAGGTTTCCTCACGATGTTTTCCTTCACCGTTAAAGCGAGCGATAATTAACTATTTAATACGCACATAACTACGAAAAGTCAGAGATTCGCGCCTTGGGATCGAACTCGAGACCTATCCGTGGCAGTCCAACGGTCTCCGAATAGGCTAAGAGGCACGGGGTTTTTTTACACCCCCAGCTACTGTTCTCGAACCCCGGGCAAAAGCTAGTAACACTTACGTTATGGTACTGACGGTACTATGCGCCCAGCGCCATCAATTATTATCTACTGTCATCTTTAGTGGAAAGTCACTGAGCAGTTTTCCTTGCTCTCTAGAAGACATTACACAACCCTGGCATCGAACCTAGGGCCTTACATTAGAGTTGACAGTGCTGTGCGCTCAGCGCCGTCTTAATAATGCTGGATCTTTAGCAAAAAGGCGGCATGCAGTTTAAGACCGATCGTGAGATCCAAGATTCGATATTCAGGTCGAATTTCGTTTTTAGGGAGCAGAAAATAAATCTTTAAAACATTACACTAGCCGAGCATCGAAGTTTGGATCCCACACGTACATATACCAGGCGTATATAAATTGTATTATTACTCGGTTGGATCGCGTGCTGTGTTACTTGACAAAGCTACCGCAAATCAATCATTTTAATAACCTTAGAGGTACGTGCTTAACTTTATTGACATTCTTATTTAAACTAATCAATATCTTGTGTTGAAGGGTGCGTTCGGCAGCCATGACAGTTTGTGAAAACATTATTATATATATGTTACGGTAAGCGTGATTAATTGAAAATGATTAATAATTGTTTATCATTGTTAATAATTACCGAAAGGCGAGGTAAAAGTAAGAAATTAATCACATTTATCAGTGATTATATATTAATAATTTAACCTCAGTACCGATAAATGAAATTTTTCAGAAATAACGTAAGCTATGCGTCTGTCTGTACGATCGAGAATCAGAGAATACAAAATTGATACTGTTACGTGCTGGGTTCGACGGATAAGAATATAAACAATATTACCGACTAAAACACTTTTATTCAAACACACAATTCAATTTAAAACACAACAAACACTATACCACACTTTTTCACTGTACTGCTTCAAACTCCGTAGTATTTCCGCTTCCGTTCGCTTCGATGAACACTTGATCGCTTACGATTGTAAACTGAACTGACTTGGCGGTGCGCGTGCGCCCTATTTATACGCGGCTAAAGCGTTTCTAGAGCTTTCTAGCAACGCCGCTCACGGTATGCAAACAGTACGATGATTCCAGAAAGTACCAGCATTCTCTCTAAGATTCTCGTACCGTACTACGTAGTTCCGTAAGATGTCAATAGATGGCGGTGTAAATTATTAGACGGAACTGCCGAGTCTTTCCCCCAATGCCGAGAGATGTCACTGGGCGTAACAATATGTATTTTAGTATCCTAAGATCACCTTCAAATAAATATCACTAACGCAACTATTAAAATTTATAAATACTTCAATACATACTTAAGTAATGGGGTGGTTATAAAAAAAATAACCACGAACGCTAAGGCGTGAATTTGATTCCCGGGTCAGGTGTTTCTGTCAAGTTATTCTCAGTACCACCTCGGATTATGGTAGCTAGTTAAATCAATAGTTAGCCGTTTTTAGAGTTCGAAAAAAACTCTTTTACAACAGCTTTGTCCGTCCGTCCGTCTGTCTGTTATACAGCTTTCATCTCAAGAACCGTAAGAGCTAGAGACTCGCGGTCAACGCCATTCGACTCAGCATAGTCGATATACCCCCGAAATGACTATGACCTTTGACCTCTGACCTCAAGGTCACGTGGTATCACGTGACCGTTGCATATATTGTTTTTCGAACTATAATCTGTTTAATGTGTCAACCGTTAACAGTAAAAAAAATAAACTAGTTAAATTGATTTAGTAGTTTACGAATTACGATAACAGAACGCAAATTTAATAGTTTTTAACTATCCTCACTAATATTATAAATACGAAAGTCAATTCGTTTGTTTGTTTGTTACGCTTTCACGCCTTAACTACGCGACCGATCATCATGTAATTTCGCATACACGTTGTCAGGGGTACAGAAAAGGACTTGGGTACCTTTCATCCAAAAAAAGGTACTCTTACTAACATAACCTTACCTACATTTATGCGAGCAAAGCTGAGGGCACTATCTAGTATTTCTTAAAGCGATATCTAATAACATTGCCAACACCGGAATCGAACCGGTACTCCATATCCATCAGCCACAAACACAAACACACAGAAAAACAATTCGTGTCTATAATATCTATACTAATATTATAAAGACGAAATATTAGATTTTTGTTTGTTCAACCTATTTTAAAAATTATTTCACCATCAGATAGATATATTATCACCGTAATTCAAAATGAATTTATTCAGATTAGGTTACAAGGTAACACTTATAAATGTCAAAGTTACACAATTTTTTTCTGCGAATTTACATTTACTGCCACGTTCAGCGAAGCAAGGGTGTAGGGCTCATGAGAAGAACGGGCAAGAAACTCATGATCACTCTTTTTAATCGCCAAGTTTTTGTTTACAAATCATAAGAGCTGTAAGCTGCTGCAACCATTTCTCCATGAACTATTACTGAACATACTCAAGCATTTAATCGTATCGCTTTAAAATTTGATGGTAGCCTCTAAAGCAGCAGTATGGTAAATAGGAGCATCCACTTACATGTACATTAATAATCAAGGCAAGGCATGATTGTAGTCCGTAGTTTCATCTAACTGCAAAAGTAACAGACTAACGCATACGTAATTTTAAAAAAAACTTACTAACATAACCTAACCAACTTTTACGCGAGCGAAGCCGCGGGCCAAAGCTAGTGTTATATAAATATCTCAAAAAAATATATTTTAACGATTTAAAGCGAAATCTAACAACACTTCTGACTTAGGAATCGAACCGGCACACCAAGTATTTTGACGTTCACAAGTGTTATTTTGTGACCTAAATGAATAAATGATTTTTGTCTTTGACTTTGACGTACAGCAACAATAAAATACCACACAGAAACACAATTCTATTTTATATTATGTATTACTTCTTATATATAAAATAATTTTTCAATTCGGATCATTAATTCCTGAGATTAGCGCGAACAAACAAACAAACTCTTCAGCTTTATCTTATATATAAAATTCTCGTGTCACAATGTTAGTTACCATACGCCTCCGAAACGGCTTGACCGATTTTTATGAAATTTTATATGCATATTTAGTAGGTCTGAGAATCGGCTACTATCTATTTTTCATACCCCTTAGTGATAAAGTAAACATAAAAAAAAGAAAATTACTTTTGGCAGAACGAAGTCTGTCCGGGCAGCTAGTAATAATATAAATTTTAAAGTAACTGTCTGTCTGTTACCTTCTCACAGCTAAACCATTTAGTTGATTTAGATGAAATTTGATTCAGATGTAGTTTAAAACCAGGGGAAGAAAATAAGATACTTCTTACTGGTGTAGGTACCACGCGGGCGGAGCCGCGCTCAAAAGCTAGTATAATATAATTATATGCTCTGCCGACTCAGAAATCGAACTGTTACACGATGCATAGTATTCACATACACCAGATAGAAACACAATTCGTGTATAATATGAAAGTTACAAAAAATATATTTAAGAAGACAAAAAAAATAAAACAATATTCAAAAACACTGCTTACACGGGAATCGAACCGGTCCACAACCATTCAGTTACCACAAACAATACACAGAAACACAAATCGTTTATAATATAAAAATTATCTTTAAGAATGAAAAAAGAATAAAATAAAAGTTTTGAAACACACAGAAACAATTCTTATCTATACTATCTATACTAAAATTATAAAGAGGAAAGATTAGCTTTTTGTTTGTTTGTAAGGATTTAACTCAAAAACTATTTAACCCATTTTAAAAATTCTTTCACCACGAAGCTGTATTATCACAAAGTAAAATAGGCAATAATTTATTTAAAATAATGAAGTATAATGCTAATTTACTTTTACGCAAGCAATGCCAGCCAGCAGAAGCTAGTTTAATATAAAGATCACAAAATCTAACAACAGTGCCGAATCAGGCATCGAACCGGTACACCACGTAAAGTATCCACAAACTCCACACAGAAACACAATTCGTGTATAATATAAAAATCACAATTACATATCTTTAAGAAGAATAAAATAAAAGCTTTGTTAGTGTGTGTGCGGTGAGTACGCTTGTGTGTGTGAGTTCGTAGCGCGCGCGTATGTGTGTGTGCAGAGCTATAAAACTGTGTCTGTGTGTGTGAACGAATAAATGTAGGTGAATGCGCCGAGTACTTATATCTGAGCGGTACGGACAGAATGTTGCGTTAAATTAAATATTACCTTTATTATTATATGTTGTTTGTTTGTTTGTGTGGTTGTTGGGTGTCTGGGTTGAGTTTTCACTTAACTCATAGGTTGGTAAATATTTTTAAAGTGGTTTTTTTTTTTTTTGCTTCAACTTCGCCGAAAAAAGAACGTTATATGGAGAAGTGATGGTTAGTGGAAGTGGTTTTTGTGGTTGTTCGGTGACATGTATGTGGGCTTGGTGCCCGGGTTGAGTTTTTAGTTAACTCAAAGGTTAGTCGGATTTTTGGGTGATTCCTTTGCGTCTACTATGCTAACAAATATCTGCCATAACATTAAGTTATTTTTTATTATATTATTATATACATATGTATTTTTTATTTGTTAGTGTGATAGGTGTCAGGGTTTGGTGCCTGGGTTGAGTATCCACTCATTTCTTAGTTCAGACGGTTTTTTATGGTATATACAACGCTAAAAATAATCCGCCGAATATCGATTATTATTATTATGTTTTGAAAAGTGTTGGTATATATAGTTAATGCGTGGTAGGTGTGTAGATTTGGTTCCTGGGTTGAGTTTTCAAAGGTTTGTCAGATTTTAATGAATGAATGAATTAATGAATGAATGAATTAATGAATGACTAAATGAATGAACTATTTATTTGCAGAACATGGGTACATAAAGTTCTCAGTTGCATTACATATTGTCCTTGCCACATTTAGCCAATTTTTCAGTGGATTTCTTTTTAGCATCTGCTACCTTAGAGACAATCCGTCAATAATACGTTTTCATTTTATTAAGAGAATAGTCGGTGAGTAGGAGTGATGTGTATGGTTGTCGGCAGGTGTGGGAGTTTCGTTTCTGTGTTGAGTTGAATATTGATTGTTGTACCCCGCGAATCTTTTTCAGCATAACATTGTTCTGTTTGGCGAATGCAATTATGAAGTTATGAAAATATCCTCTGAATAATAATGAGAAGGTTTTTATTGAACATGGCTAGCGCAAAGTGACTGTAATGCACCTCTTTAATCCTTCATGTATTAATAGAAATGTACAAACGTATCAAGTTATATATTTTTTGGATTACATTCTATGTTTTTTTTTTAGAGATTATACTTTGCAGTTAGTTCTTTCTTAATATCTCGTGTTAATATTATAAACGTGAATATAGCTATTTTGTTACACATATACTGATAAAGCGATATTAATGTTTATATGTATCTACATAAAAAAATTAACATCACTTGAGCTGGTAACACTGGCAATAACAATAATTTGTAATAAATTTATTTTATATGATACATATATTTAATACGTCTATCGATGTAAGGACGACGGCGTTCAAATACAAGGTTTTTTATTTCTATGTTTGGATATGGGTAAACAGACTAGTTAAATCATGAAAAACTAGCTTTTGCCCGCGGCTTCGAACAGTACTTCTTTTCTTGATGAAAGATACCCTATATCATTTTCTGTACCCCTGACAACATGTATGCAAAATTGCATGAACATCTGTCGAGTGGTTAATGCGTGAAAACTTATAAATAAACTCACATTCTCAATCGCACTCTTAATAAAACAGAGACTAGACTAGACTAGAGTATTTTGGATTAAACAAATTTGAAGTCTATTGCAATGATTTAACACAAATATAACATTAGAATTTAACATATACAATTAGAGTCCAAATTGCCTTTCTTTCCAATTTCGAGTTAAGTCGTTGTTTTATTAAAAGTGGTCATGTATAATATTAATTAAGATTTTGAAATCCAACTAATATTGCGATTGATCACCTAAACTGCTGCGCAAAATGTGAACTCAATATATATAGAATCGCAAGTTTTTTATACACAGCGTCTTAATAAGTCGCATTTAAAAAAAAGTCGCATCAAACAGGTTTACCGATAACGCGTTACTAATGTAAAACCACACAAATATTACAACGTAACCAAATTACAAGTAATTTTCACGTAAAACAACAAAATCAGCCAAAATTAATTCGTCCGTACGAAAATTATTTATCAGAAAATCTAAGAGATGTTCTATCGGTACCCACCACCCCGTACTACATACGTATAAACCGTTTGTACCGCACCGCCCAGCGCAAGTTGACCTCCCTCGGCCCCCGCGCGCTGAACTAACTCCACGCGACGAGGGCGGCGAGGTGACGTTACGGGGGTCTAAGTAAACTGGCCGGTGATACATAGCTAGAGAACTCCACTCGGTTGGAGTGTCGTCTGCCTCGCTCCACGATCAAAACGATTCGAAATTCGAATGAATATTTTTTTTTTGTTCATTTTTTTTGTAGTTATATGTGGAGTTTTGGTGTTAGAATTTTTTTGTTATGGTAACATTGTTGGTAAGATGGCTAGATCATAGAGATTTGTGAATAATTTAATTATTAAGTTAAAAATAATTTATTCGTTTTAGTCACAAAATCACTTATGAACGTCAAAGTGTTTGTGAGTGAGTTACAGAAGCTAGATTTAGGTCAGTTTCTAGGTTCTGGCAAAGGGTTAAAGATACCTGCAAGAAACTCACGGCCACTCTTGAAATCGCCAATTATTTACAGTTTCAGTATTTCATAACTCATCAACAATGTGGTGCAGCCATTATGCCATACTATAAAAATCTGAAAAAAATTACAATAATTGTTTATTTTAACATACAGTGGTGTAATTAAAAGGTGAGATTAAAGTCACAAGACTTTGATATAGATAAAACTCTTCATTAAACAATGTATTGAACTTGAAATGCATATTATTATATAATACCAGCCCTGCATATAAAATTGTCCCACTAATGGGCACGGGTCTCTACTCAGTGTCAGAAGGATTAGGCCATAGTCCACACTGACCCAGTGTGGGTTGGCAGATATCACATATTTTCGTAAACATTACGGAGGAGTCTCAGATGTCATGTTTTCCTTCACCGTAAAGATAATAAACTATTTAATACGCATATAACTACGAAAAGTTAGAGAAATGTACCTTGGCATCGAATTTGAGACCTCTGCGTGGCAGTCCAACTATCTCCCTCTATCCCTCATCCATATATATATCAACAACATCTATATAACTGTTTTTTTCCATGTATATTGCTTGTATTTAGGCCATTATGGTTTCTCTTGAATTAACAAATACATCTACCATCATGTAATTAAGTAGAATTTAGAATTGACACTACGAATATTGGCAGACACTAACCGATATAATAATAATAATATTTTACCACATACACGCAACACCATCTAACCCAAACTAAGCAGAGCTTGTACTATGGGTACTAGACAATGGATAAACATACATATATCATATATATACTTTTGTTATAACATACATATTATACATATAAACACCCAGATCAAGACAAACATCCATGTTTATGCACACAAATGTTTGACTTGTGCGGGAATCGAACCCGCGATCTATATGATTCTAAATACAAATAGTATAAAAGGTCATTGATATTTATTATTAATAATACATATTATTAATAATATATAAGTAGTCTAGTCTCGAAATATAATTTTGTACCACGAAATTAGATATATGACATAAAAGGCAATTTCATAGTTAAGGACCTAATATTAATAACTATGTAGGTATAAACTCAATTTTGTCGAAAGTGGACTGAAATTTTCTCAGCCATTTGTTATGTACAACTGCTGAGTACGGGCCTCTTCTCATTGTAAGAAGGGTAACGCCATAGTCCACCACGCTGGTCCACTGCGACTTGGCAGACTTCACATATCTTCGAGAACATAATACTCAGACATGCAGGCTTCCTCATGATGTTTTCCTTCACCGCTAAAGCGATAATTAACTATTTAATACGCACATAACTTTTAAAAATCCGATGTGGTGCCTTGGGTTAGATCTCGAGGCCTCTGTGTGGCAGTTCAACGGTCTCCCACTAAGTTAAGTTATCGCTGCCATAATTATATTTCTCTTATCACAGGTATTTTATAACATACTTTCTTCTTCTCTCTTAGCCTTTATTATTCCCAAGTCACTTGGGGTCGGCTTTTCTGGTCTAACCGGATTTGACTGGATATCAGTTTTTACACGGAGCGGCTGCCACCTGACCTCCGCAACCCGAAGGCTAACGATACCCTAAGGCTAGACCAGTATCACGATATTAGAGGGTACTGACTTTCCAAATAACGACTGCCATAGATGTTCATGGCAGCCGGGACCAACGGCTTAACGTGCTCTCCGAGGCACGGAGCAGGCGATAATTGTCAATCAATACGCACATAATTTCGAAAAGTCATATAACTTCCGAAAGTCAGAGTTGCGTGACGTGGGTTCGAACCCGAGACCCTCTGCATTGCAGTCTGTTAACATACTTTATTTTGCAAATACCTAGCCCTTTGGGAGGTTCACACGGAGACATAGGTCCAACGTGAAGAGGCCCTTCGAGAGTTTTAATCTAAGGTAGGATGTGACACCTACAGCGGCACTAGTCACAGCAGGTGTAGGAAGACGTATGGATTCTAATATATATGGACTATGGGGATGGGTGTTTGACGAAACGGTATAATAGTAACCAGGGATAAAAAACATATATTATCATTAAAATCCGACATCAATTATGAAACCATTCATCGGCAGGGATTTCATTCTCACACCGCACAACTTAATTGGTGCCGCACCAAGCAATTCCAAAGGAATTTTCTTTCGCGGACGCTCAGGTTTGTGGAATGAACTCCCTGCCGAGGTTTTCTTACAAGACTACAGTATGGGGTTCTTCAAAAAGAGTGTTAAAAGGTTTTTACAAGGTCAGTAACGCGCAAGTGATGCCTCTGGTGTTGCAGGCGTCCCTAGGCTACGGTGACTAGGTTCAGTATGCTAGTTTGCCACTTTAGTAGTATGTAATATGTAATATCAGCCCTGTATAGAACTGTTCCACTGCTAGGCATGGGCCTCTTCTCACTGTGAGAAGGATTAGGCCATAGTCCACTACGCTGGTCCACGGTGGGTTGGCAGAATTCACATATCTTCGAGAACATTATGAAAAACTCTCTGACATGCCGGTTTCCTCACGATGTTTTCCTTCACCGTTAAAACGAACGATAATAAACTATTTAATACGCACATAACTTCGAAAAGTCAGAGATGCGTGCCTTGATATCGAACTCGAGACCTCTGCGTGGCATTCCAACGACTCCCACTTATACTTCTGTAGTATAAAAAAAAACCTAAGGCTAAACTTACCAACTACAAAAGCACAACTGCTACTTCAAAATAGCACATGCTATAACACCGCTATTTAGCATTTACAATATTACAATTCACGTTATACATTATATAGACGTATTTTGAAGCGCGGCTCGCGATTCCACACACTGACAGACAGGCTAACCCATATTTAAGTATACGTACAGTAAATAGCTCTGGTATAGCTATGTATGTAGGCAGGGGTGGCAAGCACGTGGCCAACGGAGGGTGGGAGTCGACCCCTAAACGACGACTCGCTCTTGGTACTTGCTTACATATTTTTGTTGCTACGAACATTATTTTCTTTAATCCTAACTGATATTATATATTCTTTGTGTCCATAGTTTGAATGTTTGTAAGGTCCCCCGTGGAAGGAATTATACCTAATGCGGGAATTGCCTTAAAGATAATTAAATGCGAATGTGAAGTTATTTTTTTTTTTGTAAAAAAACAACTTCACATTCACTCTGTTCCCGAGCGAGCGAAGCCGCGGGCAGAAGCTAGTATAAAGATGTATAAACTAGATTTTGACTGCGGCTTTACTTGCGTAAATGTAAGATAAGTTAGGGTAGTAACAGTGTTTTTTTCTGGATGAAAGGTACCCTATGTCCTTTTCTGTACCCCTGACAACGCGTATGCGAAATTTCATGATGATCGGTCGAGTAGTTAAGGCGTGAAAGGGTAACAAACAAACTCACATCATCGCATCTTAACTAATATCATAAATGCGAACGTAAGTCAGTTCGTTTGTTTGTTTGTTACTCTTTAAAAAAAAATACTGCAAACAAACTCACATATGCATTTATAATATTAGTTAGGATTGGCCTCGATAGCGCAGCGGGAGTGTTGCATTTACTTAGTGCTTGTCTTGGGTTTGAATCCAGATTTGGCTTAATATTATAAGATCAAGAAGTAGTTTTTGAGTTAAATCATTACAAACAAACAAACACATCATACATACAAACAAAAAAATTATCTTTCCTCTTTATATTAGTATAGAGATCTAGAAATTCTTAGTAGCAGAACGGAATGTCGTAAGGTAAACGCTAAACATCAAAAGCTTCGTCCTTTTACGTGGACCCTAAATTATAGTTGGCGAAATATGGGTGCAATACGGTTTGTTCCGCATTTGCCCCTACATTACGTCCCATTTTCCAAAATGTCCCTTATTCGCCCCACTTTTTAAATTATTCCTCTTTCGTCCCACATTTCTGTGCATATGGTTATCAAAACAAATGGCTAAAAATCTAGTAATGTTATGCAATCATGAGGCCAAAGTTTTGCCGAGAGAGAAACGAGGAGGAGGAGGAGAAATGGTTGCAGCACCTTACAGCTCTTATGATTTCTAAACAAAAACTTGGCGATTAAAAAGAGTGGTCATGAGTTTCTTGCCCGTTCGTCTCATGAGCCCAACACCCTTGCTTTGCTAAACGTAGCAGTAAATGTAAATTCACAGAAAAGTTTAGTGTAACTTTGACATTCATAAGTGTTACCTTGTAACCTAATCTGAATAAATTAATTGTGAATTTGAATTTGAGGTATTTTAAAATATTTTTAACGACAACAAAAATGCCATATATCAAGAAACGGGGACATAATTTGGAACGAAATAAGAATTACATTTTCAATTTTGTTTTTAATTTTTGTCCAAAGTAGGAACAGTTTTTGGGACGAATGCGTATTTTTCCGTTTGGGACGAATGCGGAACAAACCTGTAACCTCGTACACCTCTGCCCCCTCTAGGAAATACACGCGTGGGTAATAAAGCTATTATAAATGAATTCGAAGCTCCCGCAAAGTTAATGTTAGTTTCACATAATTTTTTATGTAAAACTAAAATAAGTGGGTGTTATAAGCGTTCTGTATATTCATCTGGTTATATGACAATATAAAATGACAGATTTTATGATATCTTTATTGATTTTTGACATGTTTATGACATTTTAATGTTTGTTGTGGGATATATTGGTATAATTTTTATTTTTTGTTCACGTATGCGAAGTTGTTATGGCGTTTATGTATTTTTAAAATATTTGCTTTTTGGGTGCGCTAATTGTTAGTACTCTCTCGTTGACGTGCGACTGTTTTAGGTTCAATTCTCAGGTCGAGCAGTGTCATAGAGGTTCTTGCCGTCAAACAATTATTTTTATTAGTATTTCTAAGAGACTTCTACCATAAGGAATAATTCCTGTATCGCATTGGACTTTATAAACATTAAAGAAACGGACATAAAGAACATCTTGTCGGCTTCGATGGCGTAGTGGTTAGTGTAACCGACTGCCACGCCTGAGTCACAAGTTTGACAAGTCAAATATTTGTGTGCATGAAGATGGATGTTTGTCTTGATCTGGGTGTTTCTATAATATATAATATAATATAATATAATATTTTACCACATACACACAAAACCATCTAGCCCAAACTAAGCAGAGCTTGTACTATGGGTACTAGACAATGGATAAACATACATATATACATTTTTTTTTGGAAATATGTACATGTTATACATAGAATAAATAATATTATGAAGAATTATATTAGTAATATTTAATTAGTGATGTACCAAGCAATGTCGGTCGCTGTATACTCAAACCCTCGATAGCTTGCCCCTAGCTGGTACGGTCCGCAAAAATGCTGAGTTACACAAAAAATATATATTATCAGCAGCAATCCGAACCTATGGCACCTTGGATTCGATGCTCGTTTCGTGATGTACTTTAATGATAATTAAAATTTGTGTGTTTGTATTTTGTAGGGGTAGGCAGAGATGTCCTTTCTCACACTGAGAAGAGTCCTAAAGCCCAGCAGTGGGACAGTTTAATACAAGGCTAATATTATGGGTAGAGGTTTAATAAACTTATGTTTGGTTATCTTATCTTATGGCCAGTCAGTGCAGACCGGCGACACTTCGACCCAGTGGGATCTTTTGTGTCGACACTCTCTCAATAACGACTGCCATAGATGTTCATGGCAGCCGGGACCGACGGCTTAACGTGCTCTCCGAGGCACGGAGCAGGCGATAATTGTCAATCAATACGCACATCATTTCGAAAAGTCATATAACTCCCGAAAGTCAGAGGTGCGCAACGTGGGTTCGAACCCGAGACCCTCTGCATTACAGTCTGTTGGTCTCCCCACTGAGCTATCGCTGTTCTTGTATTTGAATGTTTGGTTAGTTGACGTTTATGTCTTAAGTGAAGTAATGTCTAGAGGTGGGTGGGTGTATTGCCCTCACTTTTGGGCAATTGTTGTTTTATGTTTGTTTTCTAGCGGCTTCGATGGCGTAGTGGTTAGTGTAACCGATTGCCACGCCTGAGGTCGCGGGTTTGATTCCCGCACAAGTCAAACATTTGTGTGCATGAACATGGATGTTTGGCTTGGTCTGGGTGTTTCTATGTATAATATGAATGTATTTACAAAAAATAGTATTTATGTATGTTTATCCATTGTCTAGTACCCATAGTACAAGCTCTGCTTAGTTTGGGCTAGATGGTGTTGTGTGTATGTGGTAGAATAATATTACATATTATTATTTGGTCAGCTATTATTTAGGTCCCACGTAATAAAGTTTCTTCGTTCAGCTGGCTATTAAACATTTGTACCAATAAAAACTATAATAATATCATAATATGCTCCTAGCCGATTTCGGTCACGTCGACCGCTTCACTATGGAGACAGTTATCTGGAGTCAATTATGTATTTTGAGTGAGTCATGTATCGAGCACAGTTCAAGACTGTTCCCGTGTTGCAACTGAAAGGTACTTAGAAACTTTGCTGTACCCGGGAATCGAATCCGAGACCGCATGCAGAAAAGTCGCATTCACGACCACTGCACCACAGAGGTAGTTTTGCCACCATTTTATAAAGCATGCATATTGTTTACGCACATGCTTTAAAACATTTGTTTCCAAAGTGGTCCAGGTGGACCCCCAGGGGTCCACGGGTGACTCGACGGGGTCTACGTTGACGTGACAATAACGGGAGTCCACAATTCGTAAGCGAAATATAACTAACTATTAAAAGTATTTATATTTAAGTTTACACTTTCCCCGACGTTTCGGTTGCTTCTCTCCCCGTGACCATGGCTGCTGAAAAGCAACCGAAACGTCGGGGAAAGTGTAAACTTAAATATAAATAGTTTTAATAGTTTTAGTAATTTAATTAGCTTAAAAATTAGTAAAGTTTAATAGTAGTAGTAGTGTAACAGTTTTCAAAATTATGTAATAAAGTGTCAAATAAACAACGCGATAAAATCCGTATATAGTAGTTTAATTTCAATGAGTAACATTCGCGTAAACAGAAGACCTCATATAGTGGTTCCGAGGCTGAGTGTACTTTGTGTCCGTTATTTAAATTTTGTAAAATTACGAGATTTAATTGATGATCTTTTAAAAGAGCTTAACTTGCATATTATTAAATAATTTTTATCTATTTCTATGATTAAAAATTACCGAAACATAATTTCATATAAAACATGATTGATAAAGATTACTTTATGTAATGATTACAGACAAATTTAATAATGTAAATAACTAATTAACTAGCCTAATTGGCAAGAAATCGAAAATCAAACATAAATATAAATTTAAAAACATTCAATACATTTTCTAAGGTACCTAATACTGAAAGTAAGCCAATAATACTACTGAAATTTACCATATAGCGAAGTATGATAAAAAAAAACTTGATCACACTTCCCGCTAATTACAATGCTTATGATAGAAAAAGGCTTACATTGGTATACTCTGTCCCAATTCAATTCATATTTCATGTAAACAATCGTTTCTTGCCTAATTCAATATAAAGTCATTTAGAAAATTCAATCTCTCTTCAAAAAGTAGTCCAGCAGTAGTAGTAGTAGTTCCTTCTTTTGATCTTCTCTCTTAACCTTTATTATTCCCAAGTCACTTGGGGTCGACTTTTCTGGTCTAACCGGATTTGACTGGATATCAGTTTTTACACGGAGCGGCTGCCACCTGACCTCCGCAACCCGAAGGCTAACGATACCCTAAGGCTAGACCAGTGTCAGGATATTAGAGGGTACTGACTTTCCCAATAACGACTGCCATAGATGTTCATGGCAGCCGGGACCGACGGCTTAACGTGCTCTCCGAGGCACGGAGCAGGCGATAATTGTCAATCAATACGCACATAATTTCGAAAAGTCATATAACTTCCGAAAGTCAGAGGTGCGCGACGTGGGTTCGAACCCGAGACCCTCTGCATTGCAGTCTGTTGGTCTCCTCACTGAGCTATCGCTGCTCCTCCAAGCTCCAAGTCCTTCTTTTAATAAATATAAAAAATACGACACACACAACCGAAACGTCGGGGAAAGTGTAAAATGAAAATAAATTAAATCTAAATAGTTTAATAATAATTTAATTAGCTTAAAAATTTGTAAAGTTTAATAGTAGTAGTAGTGTGACAATTTTCAAAATTTTGTAATAAAGCGTCAAATAAACAACGCGATAAAATCCGTATATAGCAGTTTAATTTCAATAAAAAATAAATTTAAAAAGATAATGATAAAAGACACTATAAGTTGTTTACCTTTTTCTCAAATTCTATTGGGATTGACTACAGTGCAATGGGTGGTATTCAAACCCGTGTCATCTCGACTGCAAATGTATATACCACCACTCAAAATACACCGAACTGAAGTCAAATTTACTAATTGTACATATCAGCTTTCTAACCACAAGCTATCGCACAAAATAATGTAAATCGCTTGTAAATCTTCAAAAGTAATCTCTTAGCCACTAGGTGCAATGATCGATTTTTCATTTACATGTCAAATGAGACAAAAGTATGTCAGACACGCGCGTGCGAGCGAGACAAACGGGTTTTATTAATAGGGTGACTTGTCTCGCACCCTTCAGTCAAACGGTGATGTCGATTTTTGGAATCAATATTTTTGCATCTGATAAATGATTGTAAATTATTGATTTAACTCGGTGGTGCAGCGGTGCATGTGAGTGCTGTGCACGTTACTTGGGTTCGATGCTTGAATCAGACAGTGCTTAGTGTTTTCCTGTCAAAATCTCATTTGCGGTACGGAATCGGGAATTTGAAATAATAATAATATTCTACCACATACACACAACACCATTTAGCCCAAACTAAGCAGAGCTTGTACTATGGGTACTAGACAATGGATAAACATACATATAAACATTTTTTTTATGTACCTACATATCATACATAAAAACACCCAGACCAAGACAAACATCCATGCACACAAATGTTTGACTTGTCAGAATTGTGACTCAGGCGTGGCAGTCGGTTACACTAACCACTACGCCATCGAGGACGGCATTTAATTTCATACAGACAGATAAAACTCTAAATATAATATTTTGGATTTTATAGCATTAATAAAGATCCACCACATTATTTTCTTAAATATCCTCATCAATCCTCATCGATTTGGACATCTGCATCCGCATCCCCAATAATCAACACGGATGTTAATACGGATCCAGATATGACGTAGGTAATAAATCAGCTGTTCAGTAGTACGTGCTTAATTTATGAACCTTTGCAAAACAGGCTTGAACCTGCGAAGGCGGTGATATTAGATACTATTTACTAAATGAGATGAACAATTTTCATCAACATCCGCATCCGCAATTGCGGAGCTTCCGCATCGATTTGGACATTTGTATCCGCGAATGTGAGTCTTCAAATGTCCGTATCCGAATCCGCAACCGTGGATGTCAAAAAACCTGCATCCGCAACATCCCTGGTCCTGCTACATTTTGTCCCTGGCTTTACTCGCCGCTCGGTAACAGTACTTACTTTTCTCTGGATGAAAGGTACCCTATGTCCTTTACTGTACCCCTGACAACGTGTACGCGAAATTTCATGACGATCGGTCGAGCAGTTAAGGCGTCAAACGTAAGAAACAAACAACAGTCGCATTTATAATATTAAGTAGGATTTCAGATTCAACATTTTTCCAAGGCGCCCTTTGCCTGAACCTAGCAACTAATCTGAATGTACCCTCACTATTTACAATTTTATTTATTTACTGGCTTTTTACCCGCGGCATCGCTCGCGTAAAAGTAGCTTAGGTTAGGTAGTTTCCAAAGTGGTTCAGGTGGACCCCCAGAGGTCCACGGGAGACAAAAAACTGGGGGTTCACAATTATTCGTAAGCGGGGATCCACTAAAATTTATTTGTGAAGAAGTAAAATGTTGGCTTGACTTCACCTATAAACGTCGATCGACGGATATTTTGAGGAATAAAGACCAGAAGCTAAAGACCCCGACTAATGAAAAAAAGATCATACATACATAGATTCACGCCTGTTTCCCAGAGGGGTAGGCAGAGACTACGGATTTCCATTTGCTACGATCCTGACACACTTCTCTGGCTTCGTTCACTTTCATCACATTCCTCATACACGCCCAAAAAAAGATCAGCCCGTAGAGATTTATCAATTGTTTTAATGTAGCCAAGGAATATGGTAGAAATGTAGCTGCTGTAGTCCACTGGAACCTGAAAGACATTGAAAGTGGTCTTTGGAAAAAATAAAAACTGGGAACCTCTGGTTTAGATTATGTTAGAAAGAGTATATTTTTAAATCAGTTATGTGGTTTTTGAGTTAATACCTTACAAAAAAACAAAAAATCGAATACTACCTGTTTATAATATTAGCATAGATTTATTTTAGACACGCGAACAGTATAGATATACAACATTACACATAATACAGTAACTTAAAACTAGTTCTAATACATACACTAAGAGAGGCATGTATACTATTCGCTGAGATGTTGACCAAACATTTAGGTATGTATCTTATGTGGGAGCCAGCCAGTGCAGACCAGCGACACTTCGACCCAGTGGGATCTTTTGTGTCGACACTCTCCCAATAACGACTGCCATAGATGTTCATGGCAGCCGGGACGGACGGCTTAAAGTGCTCTCCGAGGCAGGAAGCAGGCGATAATTGTCAATCGATACGCACATAATTTCGAAAAGTCATATAAATTCCGAAAGTCAGAGGTGCGCGACGTGGGTTCGAACCCGAGACCCTCTGCATTGCAGTCTGTTGGTCTCCCCACTGAGCTATCACTGCTTGACATAGGGTAAGTTTCATCCAGAAAGAAATACTGTTGCCATGTGATGGAAAATTGACGCAACTTGCAAATAACCTACATTTATGGAAGAGAAGGCGCGGGAAAAATCAAGTTATTTAAAAAAAAAACAAATATTACATGAGGTTCTACTTAGTAGGCGTGTGACAATTATACTTCTTCGGAATTAAACTGCTAAATACGGATTTTATCGCGTTGTTTATTTGACACTTTATTACAAAATTTTGAAAATTGTTACACTTCTACTACTATTAAACTTTACTAATTTTTAAGCTAATTAAATTATTATTAAAACTATTTAGATTTAATTTAATTTTACACTTTCCCCGACGTTTCGATGGTAGTTGTCTCAATGTGTAATTGAACATTGAGACAACTACCATCTTAGTCTCCCCGTGACCATGGCCGCTGAAAAGCAACCGAAACGTCGGGGAAAGTGTAAAAATAAATTAAAATTAGTAAAGTTTAATAGTAGTAGTAGTGTAACAATTTTCAAAATTTTGTAATAAAGTGTCAAATAAACAACGCGATAAAATCCGTATATAGCAGTTTAATTTCAATGAATAATACTCGCGTAAATAGAAGACAATATTATATACTTCTTCGGCTTACTCAATAGTACATCAACATCAATATGTTATATAGTGCATTAGTTCAGGGTCGTGGATACCGTCATAACTACTATCCCAGTCATATGGGTGCCTGGCACCGATATCGATCACTATAACGCGGAGTAACCTCGAAATTTGTCCAAATGTAAGTAAAGAATGGACGAGAAAAGACTGACTAAGAAAGTTTATAAGGCTAGTGTGAATGGAACAGTCGCAAGAGGATCTAGGCCAGAGGTTCACAGACTTTTTTCTTATAGACCACGGTAAGCGAGGTGAAACATTTCATTTTTTTTTTTTAGAAAATGTCTGCCTAGACTTCGGTACGTTCGAGACCACTGGTACTTCTATAAGAATTCTCTCTTCTATAATAACTTCTAAAGGTCTTCCTGTCTTTCAAGTAGTAGCCTCGCTGATTTCAGCATGAATGGGCCGGCTCGACCGGGGAAGGACCTTCGCACAGAATATCGACGTGAATAGCAGTATGCCTACTGTTGTGTTTCGTTCGGTGAGTGAGAGTGCCGGAGGCCCAATCACCCTTTTCCCTTCCCGCTCCTTCTCCTTCCCACTTCCTTTTATTCCTAAAGGGTCGGCAACGCGCAAGTGATGCCTCTGGTGTTGCAGGCGTCCATACGGTGACCACTTACCATCAGGTGGGTCGTATGCTTGTTTGCCACCACAGTTGTATAAAAAAGTCGGAAAGTGTAGTGTAGTTGACTAACAATTTTATATTATTTACGTAAAACATTCCCCATTTTATATTCGCCAGTAACAAATATGTTATTAGCGCACGAAAAGTGAAGACTGAGAAACGACCTAATTGTCGTTTCTCTATGGATTTCAAAACAAAATCACATCTCAAAATAATATCAGACCCATTGGCACAGGCCTCTTCTCAGTGTGAGAAGGGTTAGGCCAAAGACCACCACGCTGGCCCAGTGTGGGTTGGCGGACTTCACATACCTTCGGGAACATTATGGAGAACTCTCAGACTCTCAAACGTGTACGTTTCCTCACGATATTTTCCTTCGTCGTTAAAGCGAGCGATAATTAACATACTTGACTAGGGATCGAACTTGAGACTTCCAATGGTCTCCCCCTAGGCTATCGCTGCTTATATTACGACGTAAAGAATATTTTGGGAGCGAATAAGATGCATAGATGACGCCTGGTTTGTAATGATTACAAATCTATGACCTCTGCTTATCCCATTTAAACTATAAGGGACTAGTTTTGCCCCTGGCTTCGCTTACTAAAATGTAGGATAATGTTAATAATTTTCTGAATATAGGTACCCTATGTCCTATTCTGTAACCCTGACAACGCGTATAAGAAATTTCACGATGATCGGTCGATTAGTTAAGGCGTGAAAGCGTAACAAACAAACTCACTTTCGCATTTATAATATTAGTTAGTATATTCTCTTAGTATCTTTTCTTAGGAAACGACAATTACCTAATTAAGAATAATTTCTGTGTCATGGAGGACTTCACAATCACTTAAGCAACGGACACAAATAACCTATACACGGAACAACTATTTGTGGATAACACAAATTTTTGTCCCGTGTGGGCATCGAACCCACTACATCATCCATGCGGTATATTTTAAGTTGCTACTCAGGATTTTTGTCCCGTATGGGGTTCGAACCTTCAACCACTACGTTGCTTACAGCTGCTATTTAGAAGCATGCTGTATTAGAAGTTAGTGTGTCAATACATATCTGCTCATACCCGTAGCGACGGTATGGAGATTCACAGAAAACATCAGTTACTTTTAAACTAAGACTTGCACACATACAAATGATAATTTTCAACGTAGGTGTGTGTGTGTGCGTTTGTTTATATACGTTATACTAATTATGTATGTAGTTGTAATTGTAGCGCGACGGAACAGTTTTGATAGTTTATTGTATTTTTTTTCTTAGTATATTAATTTTAATATATAATATTTCTAGCAATATATAAGTTGTTATATACTAGCCCAGCTATTACTCGCGGCTTCGCTTGCGTAATAGTAGGTTAGTAACAGTACTTCTTTTTAAATAAAATATTGCTTAAGTATGTTACTCGCTGATTATATAGCTTTCTAATGTAGAAGGAATTTTGAAATCGGTTGAGTAGTTTTTGAGTTAAATCCTTACAAATAAATAAACAAATGTTTCCTCTTTATAATATTGGTATAGATTTTGCACGCGGCTTCGCTCGCGTCAACCTAGATTTCGTCAGTAAATTTTTACAGCTCGGGAGCAGTCCTGCTTTCTGGATGAAACGTCCACGTTTCTGTTCCCCTAACAACGTGTGCGCTAGATTTCATAATGATCGGTCGAGTAATTAAGGCGTGAAAGGGTAACAAACAAACAAACTCACATTCGCATTGATAATATTAGTTAGGATAAATTAAGAATAATATATTATTGATTACGAAATGCTTTTGTACGAAAACTTGATTAATTAAATGTAAATAGTACGTATCATTTTATTGATTTTTATATGTATGTTTATCCATTGTCTAGTACCCATAGTACAAGCTCTGCTTAGTTTGGGCTAGATGGTGTTGTGTGTATGTGGTAGAATATTATTATTATTATTATTATTGAGGCATTTTTCATGCTTAGACAGATTGTAAATAATAATAGAGGAAAAATACTACATGAAGCAGGACTTAGAACCGGTGACCCTGTCAAACCATGTCGACGCTCTGCTAACTAAACTATTCATGGTCCTACGTTTACGGATTGAATTTGGTCTCTGTGTTTGATCTCTGATAGACCTATATCTGCTTAATATATGTATATAAGTACATTGATGGTAGTATACGTGATATTCATTGTCAGGTGCCGGTTTTAATTTCCCGAATCGTCACAAAGTGGTCTGTAGTTTTGTCAAGACAAACTTTATAAATATTACATGGCTTCTAATACAGCTGCTGAAATGTACGTGTGATACATCTTTGTCTTACTCATCAAATATTATACCTTAATACTATTTTCAGGTTAGGCGAATATTAACTTGATAATAATTATATAATTCGACTTGTTTGTCGCAGTAAGAAGTAGGCATATCTCTCAGAGAGATTATTTAAGGTACATCAATGTTAATAAGTATTTGTCATACTTAATTATTTTGTCACGGCAGTTCCCGCGGTTCCTTTCTGTCGAAATGTATATGGATTTCATGATCAATCTATGCTAGCTTATCTTGCTAAAGAGACATGCGTATTATTGCTGACATTCGCATGGGAATAGTACTTTTTCCTGGATTAGAAGTAGGTTCCGAATGTCCTTTTCTGTACCCCTGTGTATGTGACATTTCATGATGATCGGTTTAGGAGTTAAGACGTAAAAGTGTAACAAATAAATAAACTAACAAACGCACTTCGTATTTATAATGTTACTTAGGACACTATATTTTTTAGTCTAACGTTATTATTATGTTTATTCACGAGACCTATATATGACTCTAAAAAAGATCACAACTATTCACAATACGCTATACAATTAAAGTCTCTTAAAATATCTCGGACAAGACTTCATGACTGGCAGTTCGCTTGTGCTACTTGCAATCATTTCTCCGGTTGGCCAGTATTATATTATTCTTTCAAATCTTAACAGTGTAGTTTACACCTGTGTTTTGTAGATGGAAATAGCCGTGTCAGCTTATATCTATATTCAAAACATCCCTGCCGAAACGTTGTATGCGATGCTTCTCTCGCTCGCTCTAGCAAATGTAAGGTGAAAAACAGAAAACACTATATCTGTTTTTATGAACACAATACAATTTTAGCTACATGTTAATATATAGTAATTTTAAGTTAAATATATTTCTCTGCTTAAGTTGTAATAAATAAAAATATGACATATTCTACGCTCTGATCTAGGGTATCGTGGGATGTAATATTCTCGTATTGTATTATTTCACTAATGTTAAGGAGCTTTGCCTTTGCAATATTAAAAATAATTCTAATTTATTATTATTCATATTACTCATTACATAATTATAAATTATACCTCATTAGTATAATAACGGTTATAACTCAATATGTGTTTACAATAACAAAAATAATAACCTAATGGATTTGTAAAATTAACGCCAAACTAAATTTGAATTACAGACCCTGTACATTTATTACTAATATACTATAATTTCCACCAAGGACGTCCGCGAAGTAATATCTCCGAGCAAAACTAACTGAAACAAACCATCACTCAGTTTTACACAACCCAAAAACTTTACCTCGTTTATAGTATTAAAATAGATATACCTGCAAGTACCACGACCACGCGGTCGCAGTATACATCTAGACATCGCACGCACACATAGACATTTTATTGTCTTCACTGACATGTTTACGTGAGATGCGTGCGCTTGTGTGCGCGAGTTCAACCGCGCTACGACGCAACTGAATAAGGTGATAAGTGCGTTTTCTCATTTTTATTCCGAATTATATTTTAGTGGACATTTTTATATGTATTGCTGGAGTATGTTTAATAGATGGACTTGCATTAAAATTGTTATGGAGATGGCAATTGCTAGGCCGTAGCTATATCCTGTTTTTTCGGGACATATGTGTGCCGTATTTTTTGTTTTTATTTTTGTGATTATAGAGATGCTCGATAATATGCGCTGCAATCGTTTTTATCAAGGCATCCGATTTCTTTACATATTTTAGTATTAAATATTTCTGTCGACATATTACCACGTATTGCGTAAGAATTTTAAATAGCTTGCACAACAGTATTTATTCAACGTATGTAATGTATAATAACTTTACATGAATTATAATAAATTTTAAGTTATTGATTACAATTTATATTATATTTTATTATTTAAAATTGTCCATATGATGCAAAACTGTCGTTGTAATTTATATAATCAATGTATGGAAACCATTAATAGATAATGTAATCTCAAACACTATAATCAACCAAAATACACTAACAATTTTTAAAACAAATATCTTTCGCAAGGAAACATTTTTCATTTACGGTGTTACCTATCTGTCGCGTCCGTGTAATAATAATAATTTGTGTTAGTGTGCGTGCAACGTAACGTTTGAGTGTGTGCGTGAGGCTCGTGCCGCGTTTGCATCGTGTCATTGCCGATAGTAACTTGTACGAGTGGACAGGCAAGTGGAATGTACGAGTCTTGTTTTGGGTTAAGCCGGGTTATCTTCGTAAGATCTAGCTGGATAATTTACCGTTATAGGTTTAACATTTGCAAATTTTTTATAGTATACTATAATACTGAATTACCTTAGTAATGTATTTTATCACTACATCATGCTAAGGTATAATGTTAAATCACATTATTACAACATAATATAACTATATAAATAGCAGGTCCATATTAAAAGCTAGACGGTTAATATTACTAATTATGATCTGCGGTTTCCCTAGCTAAAAATGAAATTTAAGTTTACTGATCCGCTTTTTTAGGACTAACGCGACTAACTTTCTCAATATACGTCCTAAGTAATATAAAATATTTTTAAATAGAACACGTTTTTCAAACCAGCTCGTTCAAATATACAGACTCGTCAGCTTCTAATATAAAGATTGGGTTGAACGTATTGCACAATTAATGAAAAATGTAATTGTTTATTGGAAATAAAAGCAATAATTTTAAAAGCAACGTTTAATAATCTTTACCATTTATTAGATTAGATCTTTTCAATTATGCTGGTCTTTGCACTTTTTAATACGGACTTAGGCTTGTTTACTGTCAGTATGGATAAGTTTATATTGCTAAGTAAAAAATATTGTTAACATTACTTGCCTTTAACAATTTTTATTTTATTTTCTACAACCGCGCTGACTCTGGTTCGTTACACACCTTATAAAGACCACTAGACCTTGGACACCAATGTCTGCTTGAGAAGGTCACGAAACCCCTATAAAGAAGCTCTAGAAACCTTTACTCACTATAGAAACCCATATACCATGTTAGCTTTAAGACGTCCATTAGAAATAAGCCTCACTCAATTATACGCCCCGCTTGTTGGTCAGCAGTCATCATAGCCTATCTTATCTTATGTGGGGGCCAGTCAGTGCAGACCGGCGACACTTCGACCCGGTGGGATCTTTTGTGTCGACACTCTCCCAATAACGACTGCCATAGATGTTCATGGCAGCCGGGACCGACGGCTTAACGTGCTCTCCGAGGCACGGAGCAGGCGATAATTGTCAATCAATACGCACATAATTTCGAAAAGTTATATAACTTCCAAAAGTCAAAAGTGCGCGACGTAGGTTCGAACCTGAGACCCTCTGCATTACAGTCTGTTGGTCTCCCCACTGAGCTATCGCTGCTCTTCATCATAGCCTATTGTTTGCTTTACTAGGGATATCAAATACATATTGCCGACTCTTGGTAAATATAGGATGTAAGGCATGGATAACGCAGGTGTAGACGATCGGATCTCTTACTAGAGGTGTAAGCTTAGTAAATGGATTACTTCCTTTTCGAGGGCTTCTAATACGAGCTTGGTCGTTCCCTGGGCATATCATCTTGATCGTACCCTCACCTTATAACAGGCAACGGCTCTTACACTCAAAGCTTTCATTTCACAGCTGTATCTTTATGTATTTACCCTAAACATGGTATTGTAACGTACTCATCAAATTTTACGATGGAATATATAATTTACTATAATATAATAAATGTAAAAATATAACTGTCTATTTGCCTTCACTATTAATAGTTAAACTGATTTTGATTAAATATGGTAGAGAATGAGTTTGTACTTTAGGCAAGCGCTACTTATTAAAAACGCGAATAAAGTCTTGGTTAACAGTTATTTTAGACACATTTGTCACGCATACTGCTATGTTCCACAAGGAAAAACCTACGCCACCTAGTGGGTATACTAACAGGCTACTGCTCACTCAACAAACACCTATTCAACATCGGCATCACTGACAGTCCCTTATGTAGAGGCTGCATGGAGACCGAGGAGACACCGGCTCACGTGCTCCTACATTGTAAAAGCGTGAGCAACCAACGGGCGAAACTCCTAAACAGTCCAGAAACGATGACGGAGGTACTGCGCAACATCGGTCCCCTATTATCTATCTGGACGGAGCTGAGGTGGTATGAGTAACCGAACAATATTTTGCGTCGGTTACTTACGCACAATGGCCCAATTGTGGGGCTAAGTGCGGATAACACACGTCCAACTAACTAACAGTTATTTTATATGCAATATGATAAGTTCGGTGCTTGTCATATTTTGGAATTAAATCCACGCGTATCAGTGACAACTACACACGCGATACGGATGCGAGTATGACCCTTATATTGTAGAACTGACGGTTATGGTTGCGCTCGACGCCATACGTCACTCACCACCAATACGATCATTACTTTTATCTCCAGTGTGCACACAGTATTCCGTACACTATGTACCAAAAAAAAGTAGGAAAAAACAAAATAACATATCGCACCCTTAATAAAACAGAGACTTATCTCAGTATTTTGGATTAAACAAATTGGAACTCTATTGCAATGATTTAACCCAAATATAATATTAGAATTTAACATATACAATTAGAGTACAAATTACCTTACTTTCATATTTCGAGTTAAGTCACTATTTTATTAAGAGTGCGATATGCACTGTCTGTTGAAATTATCAACCTTAAGTACTTATAATAATATCGCTATCTCATATTCAGTTATTTATCTCAACTCAACAGCTCTCAAGCCCTAATCAATGATTTACTTTTGATCAAGGGCGCGCCGCTGTTACTTTACTAAGTCTAGGTGATATCTGTTGTTTCAATAGTTGTGTATTAGCCTGTGACAGAATATGACATAAAGTAGGTAAGTTATTTAAAAACAGGCTGAAACTATCGTATATGCCATGGATGTCCCGTTGGATAATAATAATATTCTATCACATACACACAACACCATCTAGCCCAAACTAAGCAGAGCTTGTACTATGGGTACTAGACAATGGATAAACATACACATATACTTTTTTTTTTGTAAATACATACCTATTATACATAGAAACACCCAGACCAAGACAAACATCCATGTTCATGCACACAAATGTTTGACTTGTGCGGGAATCGAACCCGCGACCTCAGGCGTGGCAGTCAGTTACACTAACCACTACGCCATCGAGTCGTCACAAGTGACATAAGTCCCAGGTTCGATGTTCGGATCGGGCAGTTTCCCTGGCTTTCTACTAGGAAATGATTAGAAGCAGGCACGGGTGCTGGAAATGTTATAGTCAGCAATACTATAACCATAAACATAACTGTTGAAATATAGGTGTACTTCACCTCCGTCCATTTCTTCGTGGTTACAGGCGAGAGTCTTATATATGTATACTAATATTACTTTCCCATACGAGAATACTTTATTACCTCCACAAAATGTATATTCATACATTGAAAGAAAAGTCGTGTGTCTTTCAAATGCATATTTCACGTACAGCACGAGCGAACTCGCGCGCCGCGCCAACATCATAATGACTAAATGCACTTGCTACGAAAGCTGTCACAAAACAATGCAAGTAAAAAAAACAGTTGGAACGCGCCCCGTACTGCTGATAGCCCCTTATCTCATCTACTACTACGTCAACAGACTAGCGCCGTCCCTTTCTAACGCGCGCCACTTACGTATACGCGTCTCGTTCTCGCGTCCGTGCCTTTCTCTCATTCAGTGTTAAGAGGCTGATACACTGGCCGGTAAGTCGTCATAATGCTGTTCGGTTTTTGAATGTGCTTTTTTTTTTGTCGGTCAGCTGGTTTTGCAAAACATTTCAAATTCAAAATAAATTTATTCAATTTAGGTTACAAGGTAACACTTATGAATGTCAAAGCTATATAATTTTTTTTTCTGTGAATTTACATATAGGTACTGCCATGTTCAGTAAAGCTAGGGTGTAGAGCTCATAAGAAGAACGGGCAAGAAACTCATGGCCACTCTTTTTAATCGCCAAGTTTTTGTTTACAAATCATAACAGCTGTAAGGTGCTGCAACCATTTCTCCATGAACTATGACTGAACATACTCAAGCATTTAATAAAATTTGAAGGTAGACTCTAATGCAGCAGTATGGTAAATAGGAGCATCCACTTACATGTACATAAATAATCAAGACAAGGCATGATTGTAGTCCGTAGTTTTATCTTATCTTATGTGGGGCCAGTCAGTGCAGACCGGCGACACTTCGACCCAGTGGGATCTTTTGTGTCGACACTCTCCCAAAAATGAATGCCATAGATGTTCATGGCAGCCGGGACCGACGGCTTAACATGCTCTCCGAGGCAGGAAGCAGGCGATAATTGTCAATCAATACGCACATAATTTCGAAAAGTCATATATCTTCCGAAAGTCATAGGTGCGCGACGTGGGTTCGAACATGAGACCCTCTGTATTGCAGTCTGTTGGTCTCCCCACTGAGCTATCACTGCTCTTAGTCCGTAGTTTAATCTAAATGTTTAAATAAAAATGTAGTAAGTAAATTATCGAATTCCACGATACCAAGGTCGACCAGTCACCACAAGTAGCACCCGTTCACGAGTACGACGCATGGGCCAGCCATCGCCCACTTCGCCATATTGAAGGGAAGGGAACGACCCGGTCCATGACGCCACCACAAGCAATGACATTTGAGTGAGCATGACGGTCCTTGGTATGCGAACTTAAAATAAGACTCAAAAAGAAAACTTACGGAACTGTCCATGATCACGAGTTGTCTTCATTGCTCATTCTTCTTGATTTTTGAATTTGGAATGCCATAAGTATATCTTGTATTTGTATAGTTGCTGTATTTGGCCCAACTTTCTGTTACATGTACTGTATTGCAGTCTGTTGGTCTCCCCACTAAGCTATCGCTGCCACAACATTTCTGACGCATGTATTTGATGTAAATGCTACGATTGCAAAGTACGGTTGGGATTTCCGCACAATGTCTTGTGTAGTTAGCAACATTAGTGCCTTACATTGAACAAATGTCGTAAAGTATTTTAGAATTATAATTTCTAATTATTATTTTATGTTTTTGAACTATGATTAAATGCCAATCTTAAATACATTTGTTATAATCCCAACTATTATTATAAATGTGAATGTTAGTTTAATTGTTACGCTTTCACGCTTCAACTACTCGACAGATCATCATGAAATTTTGCATACACATTGTTAGAGAAACAGAAAAGGATATAGGGTACTGTTACTCATTTTTTTGCCTTAGGGAATGCATTGACGCATATTTCTCCGCGGGGCGACGGAGAGGTTATGTCGGACTCACCGGGGAAAAGATGATGAGCGACATCCCGGTAATACCGACTAAACCCAAAATCATAAACCCACCATGGTGTTCCTTGACCGCAATCGGCGGGGCCGCGCGAATCACTTTCACATGCAATCGCTATCCATAGTAATATAACGGTTAAACTATAATAAAAATTGTATACAGCTTGTAAGTAAAGTGCAATATTAACATTAAGGAGATGAAATACAATTTTGGTTCAGCAGTAATATATGTAAAATCATCCGTGACTCGACATTTACAGAATGCGGTAGATATATATTTTTAGAAAAATAAATAGATTTAGACTATTTATTACTCCAAATTTAACCTATATTTATACTTCCATCTTAAAACACATTAGAGCGAGCAAGAAATCCCGTAATAACAATAAAATTAAATTTAGTATCAAGCACCTGCGAACGACGTGACGTCACCGACCGTCCCGAACAGTATACAATCAACTTAATACTCCGTCGTACATCCATCTCTCTCGCACTCCGCTGTCGCTGTCTCCTTCCCGCTAATGAATTAAATCAACAACCTCGCTCGCTCCCTCTCGATAGATGATCGTTCCATATTTGAATTTATTTCAAAATAGGAATTCGAATATTTTTCTATATTCATTATGTTTTTTAAATTGAAATGGCCAGTGGCATCGAAACCTTCATATTTTTAAATTTTTTTTTTTTTTCTTTCTTTCTTGCTCAAACATGACACATAACACCATATTTAAATAATTAGGTATAATATGTACTACAGTAAGGTAACGCTTATGATTGCGTCCGATCGTGGAGTCTCGTATTCGAGTCTTCGGCTGGAATGGAAAGAAATCCATAGCAACACCATGAAGTCTGATATCATAGAAATCGTCAATTATGGTGTCTTGTCACACAGTTCTCACTAGCTCAGACACCAGTATCAGTTCTGTGTAAAATCTAGCATTGTCCAACATGTTACAAAAAGATAGACAAACTGTACCTATTTTTAGTTTAATAAAGATTATTATCGGCGGCCTCGATGGCGTAGTGATTAGTGTAACCGACTGCTACGCCTGAGGTCGCGGGATCGATTCCCGCACAAGTCAAACATTTGTGTGCATGAACATGGATAGTTGTCTTGGTCTGGGTGTTTCTATGTATAATATGTATGTATGTATTTACAAAAAAGGTATATATGTATGTTTATCCATTGTCGAGTACCCATAGTACAAGCTCTGCTTAGTTTGGGCTAGATGGTGTTATGTGTATGTGGTAGAATATAGAATATATACGCGAGCAAAGCCACGGACAAAATCTAGTTGATTGCATATTTTCGTCAATTATTTACATAGCGACTGCCATAGATGTTCATGGCAGCCGGGACCGACGACTTAACGTGCTCTCCGAGGCACGGAGCAGCCGATAATTGTCAATCAATACGCACATAATTTCGAAAAGTCATATAACTTCCGAAAGTCAGAGGTGCGCGACGTGGGTTCGAACCCGAGACCCTCTGCATTGCAGTCTGTTGGTCTCCCCACTGAGCTATCGCTGCTCTTCGAGGGTATAAGCGTGACGCTTTCTCTGTGTACAAACAGACTATCCATTAGATATGTCATTGATTTCATATTTCGTCAATAATTTACATAAAACTGCCTCGGTGACATAGCGCTTGTAAATACGACTCCTGAACTGGTCTTAGATTCGATTCCTGGGTCGGACGAAGCGTTCTTGGGTTTGTCTGTCAAGAAAAACTTTGTAGCAACACAGAGAACGTGACATTGAGACAACTGCCATCTTAGTCTCCCCGTGACCATGGCTGCTAAAAAGCAACCGAAACGTCGGGGAAAGTGTAAACTTAAATATAAATAGTTTTAATATATTAATAATAATATTCTACCACATACACACAACACCATCTAGCCCAAACTACGCAGAGCTTGTACTATGGATACTATGCAATGGATAAACATACATATATAATTTCCTTATTTTTTTTCGTTTTGTAAATACATACATATTATACATAGAAACACCCAGACCAAGACAAACATCCATGTTCATGCACACAAATGTTTGACTTGTGCGGGAATCGAACCCGCGACCTCAGGCGTGGCAGTCGGTTACACTAATCACTACGCCATCGAGGTCGTCAATAGTTTTTAATAATTTAATTAGCTTAAAAATTAGTAAAGTTTAATAGTATCTAGTAGTAGTGTAACAGTTTCAAAATTATGTAATAAAGTGTAAAATAAATAACGCGTATATATCGGTATATAGTAGTTTAATTTCAATGAATAACATTCGTGTAAACAGAAGACAATATTACAGAGAACGTGTTCAGTAGTCGGTCTAAGATTCGATTTCCGGGCTGTGCGAAGGGTTCTTGGATTTATCTGCCAAGTAATACTCAGTAGAAGCACGGAGAATGTGTCATGAAACAATAAGGTCGATTTTCCCTTAAATAATATTATGACAGTGACCATTGCTCTCTTTATCATGTCATATGTTATGTTTACGTCATGCCATGTATCAAGTTAGGAAAGTCAACCTTAGTGATAATTAGATCTCACAGAAATTTGTCAAAACTGTTAGACTGCTTTGGCCGAATGTACTATCGACTTGAGCGACGTTTGACCCTTTCAGAAAAATTTTCGCTTGCACATGTTGACTGAAGTGACTCCGCCCTCCCGGGTACCAATTGTTGGCCTGCTATGCGATTTTAACCTTAGGAGTGGTCATCCGTCGCTCAAGTCGATAGTACATGTCGCACTCTTAATAAAATCCAATTCATACTTTGGTAATGTGAGCACTAATACCGAATCAGCACAGGATTGACCGAATGAAAAAACTTTTTTTTTTGTTATATTTAAAACGAGTTTTTTATGTACATGTGAGGGCTTTTAAATGGCAAACTGAAAATGTTAATAATTGTTGAATTTCATAGTTTTAATTAGTCCGTAAGCCTTCTGTAAAACTAAATAAATAAAAATAAAACAGTGCCTTAACTCGAAATTTGAAAGTAAGGCAATTTGAACTCTAATTGTATATGTTAAATTCTAATATTATATTTGTGTTAAATCTTTGCAATAGAGTTCAAATTTGTTTAATCCAAAATACTGAGATAAGTCTCTGTTTTATTAAGGGTGCGATGTGTCCTAATGCTATGAAAAAATCCTGATACCAAGCTGTCAGGATTTTGTTACCCGCGGTTTTTGATTGCTGGTCCGCTCCCGTGGCTCGTAGCCAGATGTTATAAAACCTGTTTCAAGAATTGGGTTATCAAATGCTAAAATAATTTTCCAATCCGACTGGTTTCAGGCGTTTAAACAAGAAACAAACAAACCCTATAGCTTTACTATATTTGTATAAATATGTCGTGGACGTTGCATGATCTGGAATTCGATACTAGCATGTAGTTCTTCTCCGGTCGCGCCGGCCCATTCTTTCTGAAACCAGCGAGGCTCTACTACTCAAGAATTAATTGTCCGTAGGTGAAACGATTCCTTTATTGTATATTAAAATTAGCCATAAGTGATCGCCACGACAGTAGTTACATTACCACTACGGCGAGTATTGTGGGTTCGAATCCCATACAGGACACAAATTTGTGTGATCCACAAATGGTTGTTCCGAGTCTGTGTGTTCTTTGTGTCCGTTGTTTGAATGTTTGTAAAGTAGTCGCCCGCGACACAGGATTTATAACAATTAGATCCAAGTCTTTTATAACAATTAGATCCAAGAATGTTGAGAGGAAATCTAACATCCTGTGATGGGTACCAGATAATTCTGGGTTAGCGTCCATATTAAAAAGGGTGAGCTCACACATTACATTTACATGATAGAGAACGATAGTGTACAGTGTTCAATATGATTGAGCGTAATACTACTATATTTATAACTAGCTGAAACGCGCAACTTCGTCAGCTTCACATAACAGCATTTCCCCCGTTTTTGCAACATTTTTCATTGATGCTCCGCTCCTATTGGCTGTAGCGTGATGTTATATAGCCTATAGCCTTCCTCGATAAATGGGCTATCCAACACTAGAATAATTTTTCAATTCGGATCATTAATTCCTGAGATTAGCGCGAACAAACAAACAAACTCTTCAGCTTTATCTTATATATAAAATTCTCGTGTCATAATGTTAGTTACCATACGCCTCCGAAACGGCTTGACCGATTTTTATGAAATTTTATATGCATATTTAGTAGGTCTGAGAATCGGCTACTGTCTATTTTTCACACCCTTAGTGATAAAGTAAACATAAAAAAAAGAAAAATTACTTTTGACAGAACGAAGTCTGTCCGGGCAGCTAGTGATAATATAAATTCAGATGTCATATTGTCATTGTGTGTCAGATGACAACTTAACGTACTGAAAGGTGACCATATTTAAACGTAGTAGCGCGTCTATGATATAAATATTTGTATCTGTAAGCCAAATTTACTTCAAATCTGTATATCGGTTTGCGAGTGATTGAGTAACAAATATTTTCACAAACTTTCACATTTATAATATTAGTAGTAATTTAAAAATAAAATATAAGTTGGGTATGGCAAAAGAAGCATGAGAGCAGAATAAATGCTGTAGAAATGAGAGCGCTGAGAAACATAATTATGCGGTGTGACTTTTAAAGTTAGAATAAGGAATAGTGTGATTAGAGAGAGATGCGGCATGAAAGTGGATATAGTGACAAGAATAGAAAAGGGTATGTTAAGCTGGTTTGGGCATGTAGATAGAATGGACGAGGAAAGACTGACTAAGAAAGTTTATAAGGCTAGTGTGAATGGAACAGTCGCAAGAGGAAGACCTAGGCGAACGTTTCTTGATCAGATCGGAGGCGTTCTGGACAAAGGCCAGGTTAAGAGCACCTTGAACCGACGGGCGTGTATGAGGAATGTGATGAAAGTGAATGAAGCCAGAGAAGTGTGTCAGGATCGTAGCAAATGGAAATCCGTAGTCTCTGCCTACCCCTCTGGGAAACAGGCGTGAATCTATGTATGTATGTATATAAATTGAAAAACCTAGTTCTCTCTTCATTCTAACTAGCTTTCGCCTGTGAATTCGCTCGCGAATTGTAATTCATGGATAAAAACTACCCTATGTCCTTTTCTGTACTCCTGACAACGTGTCTGCGAAATTGCACTATGATCGGTCAAGTAGTTGAGGTGTGAAAGCGTAACAAACAAACTCACATTCGCATTTATAATATTAGTTAGGATTCTTTGATATTGTAATCGCTTACCAGCCACGGTAATTATTTACCAGCGGGAGGGCTATATAAGCAAGCAAACAAGTATTTTTAAATAGCCATATTGATGTATAATATTATGCAAATCTAATAAAAATGCATATAATATTATGATTATTGTGACATTGTTCACATGTTAAAAATGGCGTGTATAATTTATGAGATAATACACAACCTTGACAGTTGACATTGAGTCAATAATGTCACTGCCCCAGACTGCACAATGGCGTAGTGGTTAGCGTAACCGACTGCCACGCCTGAGGTCGCGGGTTCGATTCCCGCACAAGTCAAACATTTGTGTGCATGAACATGGATGTTTGTCTTGGTCTGGGTGTTTCTATATATAATACGTAAGTATTTACAAAAAAAAGTATATATGTATGTTAATCCATTGTCTAGTACCCATAGTACAAGCTCTGCTTAGTTTGGGCTAGATGGTGTTGTGTGTACCTATGTGGTAGAATATTAATATTATTGTATATTATCGTCGTCGTATTGTATATTTTAATATGGACGCTTACCCCAGAATTATCTGGTACCCATCGCAGGCTCGGAACAACCATTTGTAGATCACACAAATTTGTGTCCTATATGGGATTCGAACCCACAGTACTCAGCGTAGTGGTAATGTAACTAATGTCGTGGCGACCACTTGTGGCTAATTACAATATCGAAAAAACGAATCCGTTTACCTAATTATTTAAACATATTTTATGGAAAATATGACAAAATTTGTAAATAACGTTTATAATTCATTTAATAACAGCCCTGTGTTAAACTGTCCCACTGCATGGCCTCTTCCTAGTGTGAGAAGGGTTAGGCCATAGTCAGCCAGGTTGCGCGGGCCCAGTACGTATTGGTAGTCTTCACATACCTTCGAGAACATTATGGAGAACTCTCAGACATGCGTTTCCTCACAATGTTTTTCCTACACCGTTAAGCGAGCGATAATTAACTATTAAGAGGACACACTGAAAAAATGCACTAACTTTCATCGAATAGTATAGGACTATGAGAAGACCAATTAATCTAGAATTTTGTTATAGGTAAATTGATGTCTTTAACTAGAATTTCCTAGCTCAAAAACACGATATTGTGATTTTGGCTCGATCATAATTACCACACCTCTGAAAAATTTATATTTTCGAAATTACAAGGAAGTTACACTATCATTATGCTTAGGAATTACTCAAATATGTATATTCGTAACATCAATATTAGTGATTTGTTAGCTCATTATTTCCATAACTAAAACCAATCATTTTTAAATAATATTTTAAGATTTTTTTTACAATTTCTAAGCGTTCTCGATCATTGCGGACGCATCGCAATTTTAGACCTTATGAGCTTATGACCGCTATTTAAGGATTGATACACAATGAGTGTCATTGGGGCGGATATGGGTAGAGCTATTCTAAACGATAATTTTCGCGGTGTCCCCTTAAATACGCATATCACTTCAAAAAGTCAGAAATACGCCCTGGGATCGAACTTGAGACCTCTGCGTGGCAGTCCAACGATCTCCCAGTAGGCTATCGCTCCTAGACAAGTGAAAGATAATGTACATAATCACATATATATACACTATTAGTTCCCCATTAAGGTAGCTTGAGGTCTACCAGTGGCTCCCGACCTCTAGCCAACGTGACTCCACGTCTCACAGAGAGCTGAAACCGTCGACGGCATCGCTGAAGCGTCACAGAGCCAACTTTCACCAACTTTCACTCAATTGTCTAGCGAGCCGTACATGTTTTAATACATTTTTCATATTGGCAACATTTCTGACGTTACGCAGTGTTGTCACCTGAAGGGGCAGAAATGTTTTCGGAATACAATTCCTGAATGCACGAATGGTGTGGTGGTTTTAGTCTTCGCTTCGCCACTGCCTCTGTGCCGAGCTTTGCTGGTTGAACAAAAATGTGTGTGGTCCACAAACAGATGTTCCATCTCTGGATAATATTCTACCACATACACACAACACCATCTAGCCCAAACTAAGCAGAGCTTGTACTATGGGTACTAGACAATGGATAAACATACATATATACTTTTTTTTGTAAATACATACATATTATACATAGAAACATCCAGACCAAGACAAATGGATGTTCTTTGTGTCCGTTGTTTGAATGTTTGTAAATTCCCCCGCGACACAAGAAGTATGCAAGAGCGGAAGCATCTTAAAGAAAAATAATTTGTGTCTTTCACTTCTCTTTCTTTTTGTTAGTGGCCAACCTATTGTCAAGAGTTGTTCAAGCCGCCCGTAGGCCTCAGACATGGCTTAACGACTGCTGTCAATTTGACAACAACCGGGACCGACTTTTTACGTGCCCTCCGAAGCACGGAGACGCTCAGACGAAATACCACTAAGCGGTCACCCATCTATAAGACTGACCGCACCCAACGTTGCTTAACCTCGCTAATTGTTTACCGATCAGTGAGTGCAACTGGCTATGTGTGCATCTAATCCTATACTCGCGTGCAAGCAAACAAAACTTTTAGCTTTATAACATTTTTATATATTCATTAGATATTGCCCGCGATTCGCTCGGGAACAGTTCTTTTACCTTATGTTATTTACTATATAATTATAACCCTGCTACTAAATTTCATGATGTTCGGTCGAGTAGTTAAGGCGTAAAAGCGTAACAAACAAACTCACATTCGCATTTATAAACTAAATTAGGGTAAAATGTTATTGGGTTTTCTGCCAAGATATCTCAATAGCATCCCGGAGTTAGGAAGATGGCGGTGTTAGACACTCCCGTGCCTCGGAAGGCACGTGAACCCGTTGGTCCTGCGCCTGATCACTCTCCGGTCTTGTCGGATTACCGTCCCATCGGATCATGAGAGTTAGGGTGTTCCCTAACTGTCATGTTCCGATGGGATGGAGTGAGAGGAGAGTTTAGAGTGTGCACTTGTGTTTGAGCACACACTTGTGTACTATAATATCTCCTGTGCAGATGGATAACCTTCGTTAAGATTGGCACCGTGACCTAAATTCGCTCTGGAGTACATTATATAAATACATACATTATATTATACATATAATATGTATGTATTTACTAAAAAAAAGTATATATGTATGTTTATCCATAGTCTAGTATCCATAGTACAAGCTCTGCTTAGTTTGGGCTAAATTGTGTTGTGTGTATGTGATAGAATATTATATTATATTATTATATTATTTTCTATGTTATAGAGTCGCTACTGTATGTCCCCGAGATGGATGTATCCCACCTATTTGCCAATTATGATTTAAGTCTACCGGACTAACGACGCAAATAAATAATTATTATATTAATAATTTTATTCATTTAGGTACTTGAAAATAGAAACGATTGTAGTTATAAGATATTTAAAGAGAGATGAAGCATTTATTATCATGAGAGCAAAATAAATACTGTAGAAATGAGAGCGCTGAGAAGCATATGTGGTGTGACTCTGAAAGATAGAATAAGGAATAGTGTGATTAGAGAGAGATGCGGCATGAAAGTGGATATAGTGACAAGAATAGAAAAGGGTATGTTAAGCTGGTTTGGGCATGTAGGAAGACTGGACGAGGAAAGACTGACTAAGAAAGTTGTGAATGGAACAGTCGCAAGAGGAAGACCTAGGCGAACGTTTCTCGATCAGATCGGAGGCGTTCTGGATAAAGGTCAGCTTAAGAGCACCTTAGACCGACGGGCGTGTATGAGGAATGTGATGAAAGTGAATGAAGCCAGAGAAGTGTGTCAGGATCGTAGCAAATGGAAATCCGTAGTATCTGCCTACCCCTCTGGGAAACAGGCGTGAATCTATGTATGTATGTATTAAAGAGAGAGAATGAATCATTATAAATATTTATGTCCGCAAATAGAGATTACTGCCTACCCATTCGCAGACCAGGTGTGAGCGACACACACGCTTCATAATGATTTTCAGTTGACCAACGACGGCGTCCGGCCCTCAATTGGAACGCAACACCGAAACTCTCGTACCCGCGTGCCGTGATTCTTCCCTATGATAATATCAATGAAGAGCAAGCGTTATCAAGTGACCTTACATCGCGGATCGACCACTTGACCATGCTAAATATGTATTGTAACCAAACCAAAGTGATTGACCTACCTACAACCGGTCCTAGATTAATCATACTGACATAATCTAATCATGTTTCCGAACTTCCCGCCGACCGAGCGATGCCGAGCGCGCCCGAACGCCGGCGGAAACGCCCGATTGTTGACAGTCCGTCAGCCGTCAGCAACACTGCTCTATGTACTTTACATAGGTGCACTGCTGTCGCCGGTACCTAGTTGTGCATTCAAATACGTTCAAATATACGGATATTTTTTATACTATTGACATGTATTCGCGTTTATTTAACAGTGTTGCGGCTGTATAGTGTGTTGTACGACGCGTAACACGAGAATTGTGGTCGATTTTCACGATTTCACCCCGGTTTTTCTCGGTACACGTGGATAAGTTTATGTGTTAGCTCAGTACTGAAGTCATTGACTCGACATGACACACATTTTGTGTGACGGAACTGCACATCACATAGTTTCTTGTTAACGTTTTTTACTGTACTCTAAATCGTGCGTTATCATAGTTTCTTTATGTGCAAGCGGAGCTTTGTTTGGTGTTGTTATCAGTGTATCTAGATAACGCGTCAAGGCAACATCCTTGGGTTCGCGATTCGTGTGAATTGTGTTTTTCGTATTGTAACAATGTGTTTGTAGTAATTGTTATGACATGACCTCGCTTTTGTACCTCTTGATTTTATCTTTTTAATTTTCGATCGCGTTTTTATATGGAAATAGATTAAATTTGTTTAAATAATTATTTATATCCGCCGCGCTTAAATACGACGCTTTGAAGCGTGATCAAAGATAGATCGATTTTTAAATTTTTATTATCTAGGTTACTATTTTTAATTTTCTATATATTTGTTCATCATTTAAAAATGGGTAGTCCATTTGAGAATTGATCAAAACAAACGATACTCGATTTTCAAATATAATTGATTTTTAATTCCAATCTAACCAAATTGAATTTCGAAAGTTTCCCATAGACTACCTAGTTACTACACACGACGTACGCCGACATCATCGACTGCGAAAAAATTGGCACACGTCATAGAATGACGTCCCGCGCGCCATTTTCAAATTTCATCATTTTCACAAACAATCGAAGATGCGCGCGTTTCATGGACACGTCTGCATTTTATTTATAGACGCGAATGTTTGATTTGTACAGCGACGTAGTTTACCTACATATCTACCGTCGCGGAATGTACATTATATACCATCTTGCACTATGTACTGCGGATACAACAATATAGGCGCTGTCTGTGTGCGTGCCAGCGTAATGAGCGTTTCTATGTGCTAAGAAACAGTAAAAAGTATGGCGCGAACGCTATGAGCGGCAACGTCGCGTGCGTTCCGAGGCCTTGCCGCGGTGAAAACAATAGTCTTTTATTATTTAATTTTTGTTGAATAAATTATTTTCGTATGATAATTCTGTGCTGATGAATAATATATTACATTAATTAGCCCCGTTTGCTCATTAAAATTAGTTTTTTGTGTGTTATCATTTATCAAATACGTAATCGGCACAAAACCCTGCATGCACTTTATTATGGAATTGAATACACATCGCTGTATCAAAATCAATACACATAACGCGTAACCGGAACTCGAACTAATGTTTTTACACGAAAATTTCCAATCCACATTCCGAACGAAAAATAAATCAATATATCAATGATAAAAAAACAAACAAAGCCAACGAAAATAGCCGGTGGGATGAAAAAAAAATAGTAACCGATGTTGACCTTTTCGAACGCGTCTCGCTAGTAGCACGGCCAGCTGACGCGACGTTGCCACACTTCCTGCCGTAGCTCGGCCCGTTCGCGCTTATCGCCTCTATTACAATCCAGTTAAGGCTATATTCGCGCGACAACTTTAAGTATATAAAGGATTTAGGACGTTTCACGGTACTATGACACTTCCCGCGCGAAAAATTCGAAATGCTTTATCAGTCGTACGCCGTGATGCGCGCCGCGTAGTAAATTCTCCAGCAATTTTTTATTTTTACTGGTTTTCAGATGTGAGAAAGTAGTGTTTTAGTTTAATTAAATGACTTAAAATACCAACCAAAGTGCCCAAAGCTAACTTTAGTGTGATAATTTAATATATTTCATTACAAAATAGAGAATTTGATAAATAAACTTTAGTTGTATAAGAGTGTGATAGTTTCATAGTAAAAGTATTAGAAATTTGGTGAGTGAGATACCAGGCGCACAGTGTGTGCGTGGAGTTCTTGTGCTTTGTAAACTATGAGGTGCGTTATGGAGAGGTGACAAAGTGGCCTACATGCCTGTGGCGCTGGGCTCGCTCGGCGGCGAGGGCGAGTACCGCGAGTACCACCACCTCTCGCCGCATCACCCGCCGCACCTCCAGTACCATGAGTACGCGCCGCCGCCGCCGCCGCCCATGTACCACCCTATGCCGGACCCGTATTTTAGGTAAACACTCCAAATTCAAATTTTTCCTACTGTTTTATACTTGCCTGGTACTTCGATCGAGTTTGTTCGGCTAAGAGTGATCGCGGTATTCGTCCACGGTTATTATTGAGTTTAGGGGTATATGAACGATAATTAAATAAAATAATTATTCAAATAATGTTTTCTATCCATGAAAAATATTTTCTGTTTTATTATTTTATTTGATCTTTGCTTACTTATTTTAATTTAATGAACCATACACGCCTTTTTAATAATATGTTTTCTATGTCTTAGAGAAACAAGAAAAGGTTTTAAATAAATGAAGAGAATTACATAGTATAGATTTAAAAAAACTATTTATTTATTATATGTAGCTAACAGATTTTTTCGGCGAGAAATATGTATAATATTTCTCACAAGATTTATTGCATTCCTTTTGTTTAATGCATAAAATTAATATGTTCTGTGCAAGCACTAGATGAGTAAGTCATCTCAAGCATTTTCCCTCTCTAACTCACTTAGTCACGGTTCGCATATTTAATAAACGAGTCGTTTTAGCTATGATCTGTTATATTTGACATATTTTTCATAGAATACAATATGTCAAAAATTAACAATCCGTAGGTAAAATGTCTTGTTTCTTGAATATAGACACCGGGCCTTAGCCAGTTATTACAACGACACGTTAAAGTACAGAATTATAATATTTTAAAACATGCCATCATGTGTATTACGGTGCTACTTAATTAATATTGCACTCAAACGTTTCGTTCCCGTAATTGACTGGCTCATACTGAGTGAATTAGAGAGCATGCACTCTGAACCGTGTTACAAAAAAAATACTTGACATATTTTCTCTAGTACGTAGTCGAAATGTGCCAAAACAGGCGGTCACAGTTAAGTGAATAAAATCAACACCTTTTGTTTAATACAAATATAAAATATACATTTACCATAACAATGAATGTGTTTACAATTACTCCGTGTAAAAACTTAGAATAATTAATAATTTCGCATACAAAATTAAGTAAATTTACACGAAAAATGTAAAAACGTAAGCTCGTGTTACGTGATTTTTAGATTATAACAGTAGAAATCTATCCTATTTTACAGCTTAAATGAAACATAAATAGTTATATTACAATTTGTCCGTCCCAAATATTTAAGTTATTGGTTGACAATAAAGATACATATTTATCAAAAAAGCACTTCAAATCCTCCACACAATTTGACTATGGCGGCCGCGCGTCGATTTGAATATGCGCCGCACGAGCTCTGTCATTATCTGTATTACGCTCGGCGCAGTCTTTATAGTTCTACATATATACGATTTTCCATTATAATATAATATCTGACTTGTATTAAATAGTCCCACTGCTGAACACGGGGCTTTTCTCAGTGTGAGAAGTGTCAGGCCATAGTCCACCACGCTGGCCTACTGCGGGTTGGCAGACTTCACATATCTTCGAGAACATTATGTAGAACTTTATTTACCATACTGCTGCTTTAGAGGCTACCATCAAATTTTATTAATTGCTTGAGTATGTTCAGTAGTAGTTCATGGAGAAATGGTTGCAGCACCTTACAGCTGTTATGATTTGTAAACGAAACTTGGCGATTAAAAAGAGTGACCATGAGTTTCTTGCCCGTTCTTCTCATGAGCCCTACACCCTCGCTTTGCTGAATGTGGCAGTAAATGTAAATTCGCAGAAAAATTAGTGTAACTTTGACATTCATAAGTGTTACCTTGTAACCTAATCTGAATAAATTTATTTAGAATTTTGAATTTGATCTTTCAGACATGCAGATTTCCTCATGAAGTTATCCTTCACCGTTAACGCGGGCGATAATTTATTATTTAATACGCACATAACTTCGAAAAGTCAGAGATGCGATCCTTGGGATCGAACTCAAGACCTCTGCGTGGCAGTCCAATGGTCTCCCGCGAGGCTATCGCTGCTTTTCCATTAACGTGAAAAGTTATAATTGACTGGCTTTTATCCGTGGTTTGGCTCGCGTTAATCTAGATATTGTCAATTTCCGTCCATCGGTAACAGTACTTTTAGAGTTCGAAAAACTCTTATACTACAGCTTTGTCCGTCCGTCCGTCTGTCTGTTATATAACTTTCAACTCAAGAACCGTAAGAGCTAGAGACTCGCGGTCAACGCCATTCGACTTAGCATATTCGATATACTCCCGAAATGACTATGACCCGTGACCTCTGACCTCACGGTCACGTGATACCATCTTTCAACTCAAGGACCGTAAGAGCTAGAGACTCGCGGTCAACACCATTCGACTCAACATAGTCAATATACCCCCGAAATTACCATGACCTTTGACCTCTGACCTCAAAGTAACATGATACCATTTTTTCGAACTCTTAAGATTTACGGCAGTTATGGCCGTTTCGCACTTGTTTCCTAGATGTGTCCTTTTCTGTGCCCCTGGCAACGTGTATGCAAAATTTCATGATGATCGGTCGAGTAGTTAAGGCGTAAACACGTAATAGACAAACTCATACCCGCATTCATAATTTTAAAGTTAGGTTTGATCTCTGACCAGAGAAACATTTTTACAATCTATAACTACAATTCAATATTATAAAGAATGTGAGGTCTTTCAAAGATAGGTTGTTTTGTGATAAATAGGTAACCGTTGTAGCGTGAAAGAATGATTAAGAATTGAGATAGGTGTACTAAGATGGTTTGGGCATGTCGAAATGATATAATTATGTATGTATAATATCAGCCTTGTATATAAATTTTACCACTGCTGTGCACAGACCTCTCTCAGTGTGAAAGTTTTCGAAATGGGTTAGGCAAGTGGTCGGGAGCTCGCGGTCCGCGAGCCGCATGCGGCTGTTTGACTCCTCGGTTGTGGTTCTTTCACGAAATGTTGACTGCAGACACAGAATATTACTTGTAACCTTGTCTTATAACTATGATACCAAATTTTATTTAATTTACTGTTAGTAGAACTAAGACTTACTTGACAAAGGCAAGCTCGAATGTACTTTTAATTCTAATTTTACCGTAATATTGTCCCCTGATAAAGCAAAGCTTTAAAAAATTGGCTATTTAAATAGATTCTACTTGTGGATTGTCTTTATTTGGGTCTTTTGGACGACAAGGTTGCCGACCACTGCATTTATTTGGCTTTTTTGGACGACAGGGCTGCCGACCACTCTATTTATTCGGCTCTTTTGGACGACAAGATTGCCGACCACTCCATTTATTTGGCTCTTTTGGACGGCAAGGTTGGTTGCCGACCACTGGATTTATTTGGCTCTTTTGGACGACAAGGTTGCCGACCACTCCGATGTGATGAACCATGGCCTAACCGTTAGGCCATGGTCCATCACGTTGGCCCATTACTGGTTGGCACATTTCACATATCTTTGTGAACATTATGGAGAACTCTCAGACATGATTTTCTCGGGAAGTTTTCTCCAGCTACTCTAGAATGCTTGCCCTAGGAGCGTGCTTATATTGGTAATGTAATGATTAGGATTCAAACCAACAACCTTCTCGATAGCAAGTCCAATGACTGCACGAAAAGCGTAGTGGTCTTCTTTCTTCTTCTTCTTCTTCTTCTTTTCGTGTGGTTCGTGGCCAACCTGTTGTCAGGAGTTGTTCAAGCCGCCCGTAGGCCTCTGACATGGCTTAACGACTGCTGTCAATTTGACAACAACCGGGACCGACTTTTTACTTGCCCTCCGAAGCACGGAGACGCTCAGATGAAATACCGCTAAGCGGTCACCCGTCTATAGACTAACCGCATCCAACGTTGCTTAACCTCGCTAATCGTTTACCGGTTAGTGAGTGCAACTAGCTATGAGCGCCTCATATATCAGCGTAGTGGTTATCTCAGACTGCCACTAATCCAAGTTATCCATATAATTTGTGTAATCTATATTGTTCCGAGTTGGGGTATTCTTTGTGTCCGTTGTTTGAATGTTTGTAAAGTCACCCGCCACACAGGCATTTTTCCTAGAAGTATTTTCAAAATAAATCTGAAAATTGAAGTGGCTGTTTATAATTTCAAAATAACAGCATACATACTAATGCATTTGGAAGTATAATAATAATAATAATAATATTCTATCACATACACACAACACCATCTAGCCCAAACTAAGCAGAGCTTGTACTATGGGTACTAGACAATGGATGAATATACATATATACTTTATTTTTCCTTCTAAATATATTATACATAGAAACATCCAGACCAAGACAAACATCCATGTTCATGCACACAAATGTTAGACTTCAGGGGAATCGACCCCTGACGTGGGTTCGAACCCGAGACCCTCTGCATTGCAGTCTATTGGTCTCCCCACTGAGCTATCGCTTATTAGTTATTTAGTACCTATGTACATATATCCAACGTTATACAAGCCCCGGAATAACATTTTTGAACACAAATTGTATTTAAAGATAAGACTGGTCATAGATATCTGAATATTTCCATAATGACCATATTTGTTTTATTAGTCCATATTTGTATAACATTAATAATATCAGCCCTGTATAAAACTTTCCCACTGCTGGGCACGGGGTTCTTCTCAGTGTGAGAAGGGGTTAGGCCATAGTCCACCACGCTGGCTGACTTTACATATCTTCGAGAACATTATTGAGAACTCTGAGACATGCAGATACCCTCACGATGTTATCCTTCTTCGTAAAAACGGGCGATAATTAACGGATAGTTGATTGTCGTAGTTGGTGTACCCGCTTCTCTGTCCGAAAATGAAGTATTCAGCTGTCTCTTCGAGCAAAATATAGCTGATAAGTTTCCATCGATGGATCTGAAATCATTTTTGTCTTCAAGCAAGAAAGATGCTCCAAACTGCAACTACGTTATTGAGCTACCGGCTAACATAAGAAAAGCCTTAGTCACACATTTATACATTGGACGTCCTGCCCCGTGAGAGATTTTACTCTAGTTACAAGATGTTACAAATGCCATCAGTATGGTCACGCAGCGAAATCTTGCAGAGAGGTTACGTGTGACGACATTGTTCCGAATCTGGACATTCGATGACTGAATGTACAAACAGGGAAGATGCCCCTAAATGTGCTTCATGCTCTCGTTTTAAGAAGCCTAGCAACCACAAGACGGGTGAAACTGATTATCCAGCCAGAAAACAAACTGAATATAAGTACATAAACTCTGTAGATTATGAGGGTGCCTAGATCGCCGTTTATTTATATTTTCATCGCTTACACTGGTTAGCTTAGATGCCCATTATTCGGGCACGCCACGATCGTGGCGGTAAGTCCTGTGTTTGAGGAGTGGCTGGAGAGGCGGCATGGCGCCCTCACCTTCCGGCTGACACAGGTAATGACTGGCCACGGTTGTTTTGGCCAGTTCCTGTGTCGTATACGCCGGCAAGAGACGCCCGGTTGTCACCACAGCGGCGACTGCCGCGACGTTGTTGAGGACACGGCGCTGCACACTTTGGCGGTTTGCCCCGCCTGGGCATCGCAGCGCCGTGAGTTGATCGCGGCAGTCGGATTGGTTGCCCTCTCGCTCCCGACCGTAGTTCAGTCTATGGTCCGGAGTGAGAGGTCGTGGAACGCCGTCGCCTCCTTTTGTGAGGAAGTCATTTCCATCAAGGAGGCGGCGGAGCGAGAGAGGGAGCGTTTAAACCCTCTCCCCAACCGCAGAACCGGGCGCCGGAGGGCGCGAGATGACCTCCAGCCACACTGAGGATTGACCTGGGGGTGGTGTGCTTTGTGGGCCTGCCCGCCATCCGTTCAGCACCAGGTCCGAGAGGCGGCGTGCGTATTCCCATGCGCGCCTCTGTGTCGAGTCCGTCTCCCTTCTGGGGGGGACAGTAGGGATTATTTTTGCGAAGTGCCTATAGGGTAGGTCTTATCGGGTAGTGGCCTGCCGTTTCATACGGCGGGCCAAAACCTTGGCGGGTTCGCGACTGCATGCGCAAGTGTTTCGCGCGGCCCCGTCGATAGTGGTTTTGTCGCGGAACACCGTGGTAGGTTTAGTCGGTATTCCGGGAGGTACATTATTCTTAATCCATCTTTCTTTTACCCCGGCGAGTCCGACGTAACCCCTCCGCCCGCCCCCGCGGAAGGGTACGCGTCATGCATTCCCCCACGATAAAAAAAAAAACAAAAAGATGCCCATTATTAGACATATCCTATGTTTATTTCATAAACATTATATATGTAAATTAATATTTTAATACAAAATTATATAAATAAGTAATATTATTTTCATTGTAATAGTAACTTATTATAGAACAATCTAAAGGACATCAGGAAATACACATACAAAGTTAACCAAAAAAAAAAATGCGCGGCCAGACCTAGGATTATTTCCAATAGCTAGTTCATATTAAGACCTACAAAAAAAATATACGAACTTAACCCTGTAACTGCATTTTCTGAGTAGTTACAGAGTATAGAAAAAAAAAAGATTTAAAATGTATTAATGCATTTAAAAAAAATCTAAAACGAGCACGAAATCTATGGGGTCGTACAGGAAATGGGGTCGTGTTGGGAATGAGGTCGTACTGGAAATGGTGTCGTACTAGGAACGGGGACGTACTGGGAATGGGCTCATAATCCCTTTAATTTTTTTTTTTACTGTTCAGGAATCGTAGTTGCCTGGTTAAATCCATAGTAGAAGTTTAAGGTGTATATGAAAAAGCAGCGATAGCTCAGTGGGGAGACCAACAGACTGCAATGCAGAGGGTCTCGGGTTCGAGGCTCTGACTTTCGGAAGTTATATGACTTTTCGAAATGATGTGCGTATTGATTGACAATCATCGACTGCTCCGTGCCTCGGAGAGCACGTTAAGCCGTCGGTCCCGTCTGCCATGAACATCTATGGCACTCGTTATTGGAGAGTGTCGACACAAAAGATCCCACTGGGTCGAAGTGTCGCCGGTCTGCACTGACTGGCCCCCCACATAGGATAAGATATGGTGTATATGAACTAACCATAAGAAATATTCCTAGGTCTAGCCGCGCTTTTTTTATTTTTTAGACCAGAATGCCTGATGTCCTTTAATAAATATTGTTAAGAATGCCCTTCCTACTACACTATAATAGCACATAATTATCGCCTGTGATACAGATATAACCTAGTACAGGCGCCCAAAGTTTTTTTTTTTTTTTTTTTTTTTTTTGTTACGTGGGGGAATGCATGACGCATACCCCTCCGCGGGGGCGGGCGGAGGGGTTATGTCGGACTCGCCGGGGTAAAAAAGAAAGATGTTAAAGTATCTCCCGGAATACCGACTAAACCTACCACGGTGTTCCTCGACAAAACCACTATCGACGGGGCCGCGCGAATCACTTTCGCATGCGGTCGCGACCCCGCCGAGGTTTCGGCCCTCCGTATGAAACGGCAGGCCACTACGCAAAAGACCTACCCAAAGGCACTTCTCACAATAATATCCCTACTGTCCCCCCTAGAGGGGAGACGGACTCGACACAGAGGCGCGCGTGGGACAGGCGTCCAAAGTAATGTATCCTATTTTAAGTATTTTAAGACCTATTGTTATTCATATTTGTGGCAACATAAACTTAATAAATAAATAAATAAAATATTCTTTATTTCGGGTAAGCAACATCCATATGGGTTAGTAAACAAAAGATAACATATACCAATGTTAGTAAACTTATTATCTATTTGGAAACCAGGCTGTTGTTCAAAATACACCTTTGAACAACATCACCTAACAAAGGGGAATCATACCTCCCCGCTATGGTGTTCAGGATGGAGTTGGAGCTACCCCGCACTCTGCAGAGCAAAGAGGCAGATTTCTGTCTGACGATGGCGTGGAAGCCATCGACGTGTGCTTGTGCAAACATACCTGATGCACTGCAGAAACGGGGCAGCACCATCAACATCCTGAACCCGTTATTATATTGGACCCGTAGAGCGCTGATAGCCCGCTGAGTATAGTTGGTCCACAAGCTGCACGTGTAAAATACTTGGCAATAGGCTTTAAAAAGCGTTATTTTAACTGCCCTGCTACAGCGAGCCAACATGTTACATCGGACTGCCAGCGCCCTACGTTCCCTCTCAATGTCTATTATATATAATATTAATAAATAATAATAATAATTAGTATTATTGTTATTTAATATGTACATACCTTCAAAAAGTCAGAGATACGTGTCAAATTTGAGACCTCTGCGTGGCGGTCCAACGGCTATCTCCACTAGGCCACAGATAATATAATACTATACTAGTAATTAGGCTATCTTTGCTTATATACATTACTAGATGTGCCCGCGGTTTCACTCGCGTTATGGTTACTGCGCCGCCCCCGTGGGTCGTAGCGTGATGTTATATAACCTATAGCCTTCCTAGATAAATAGGCTATCCAACAAAAAAAAAAACCAATTCGAACCAGTAGTTCTTGAGATTAGCGCGTTCAAACAAACAAACAAACTCTTCAGCTTTATAATATTAGTACAGATCGGCCTCGATGGCGTAGTGGTTAATGTAACCGACTGCCACGCCTGAGGTCGCGGGTTCGATTCCTGCACAAGTCAAACATTTAAGTGTATTTATGACATGGTATCTGCAGCACTGTCTGCCTCTCCCTCATAGTAATAAGGCAAGCATATAATTAAATATAAAGAAAATGTAATTTTGTGTACAATGAGGCTGGCATACCTTTATAAGGTAAAAGCCCCTAAATAAAACAGAATAAAAATAAAAAAACATTTATGTGCATGAACATGGATGTTTGTCTTGGTCTGGGTGTATATATTCGCACCCTTAATAAAACAGAGACTTATCTCAGTATTTTGGATTAAACATATTTGAACTCTATTGCAAAGATTTAACACAAATATAATATTAGAATTTAACATATACAATTAGAGTTCAAATTGCTTTACTTTCAAATTTCGAGTTAAGTCGCTGTTTTATTAAGAGTGCAATATGTATAATATGTACGTATTTACAAAATAAAAATATATGTATGTTTATTCATTGTCTAGTACCCATAGTACAAGCTCTGCGTAGTTTGGGCTAGATGGAATAATTGGGGTAAAAAAAAGCCTGTAATACATTATGGAATGCAATAAAGTATTGAGTATTGAACCAGATCCAAAATATATATGTACATAGTCTCACGGCGCTATCCCCAAAGAGGTAGACAGAGATGTATTTCACCCACATTTCGCCAATTTCGCCCGCGGCTTCGCTCGCGTACACACGGCTACACATCAAGTTAGACACCCTATATACGCATAACTACGCTACATACAAAATGGAGAATTGTCGGAAAGAGACAGTGCACAGTAGTGTTGACCCATTACTGTGCACAAGCGCGTGCGGCGACGCCCGCGGCCCGTTCAGCGTGAATGAGACAAAATAACAAAAATATAACTATTAGAAGTTGAACGCTGCGAATCGTCTCTCGCACGATTCGCAGCGTTCAACTTCTAATAGTTCTAAGTCCAAACAGTCTAGGTTGATGTGTCGCTGTGTGTACATGTAAATTAGCTTCGAGTTGTTTTTCAGGCTACCCTATGTACCTTTTCTGTTAAGAGTACCTTTTTTCTGGATGAAAGGTACCCTATGTCCTATTCTGTTGCCCTGACAACGTGTAGGTATGCGAAATTTCATGATTGTCGGTCGAGTAGTTGAGGCGTAACAAACAATCTTATATTCGCATTTTATATTTAGTTAGAAGCTAGCCGGACAAATGTGGTCACCTTTCTGTACGTTAAGTTGTCATCTGACACACAATGACGATATGACATCTGGATTATAAATATAGTATTATCACGTGAACTCATATTGAAAATTGTACCATCGTTCACTATCATGCATGTAAATGTAATGAGTGAGCTCACTTTTCTTAGTGTGGACACTTTCGGTTGCTGCCGAGTGTTGTGGGCTCGATACCTACATTGTTTTTTTTTTCTTTGCTTTTTAGTGGACTTAGAGCCATTTTGACTACGTCAGTCCCATCGGGCTTACAAATACTACACACAACTTAAAGTATCTAAGATAACTGGCTACATAGTTAAGTAGAAACTACTACTGAACAACAAATTAACTATTATCTAATTTATAAATAAGTTTATATAAAGCAACTGCTGCGTCTGATATAGGTTCAGACATGATACTTAAAAATACTCCATCATTCAAGTTAATATTAAAGTTAACTTTTAGGTGATCTCTTAGATTATCAGTTTGGATACATCTATCTATATATAAAACTCTTCCGATACTAAGTGACTGACAGACAACGCACAGCCGAAACTACTGAACGCAAGAAGCTGAAATTTGGCATGTATGTTCCTTGGAGAGTGTAGGGGAGTACTAAGAGAGGATTTTTGGAAATTCCACCCAGAAGGGGGTGCAAGGGTTGAAACCCGATATTCACACGGGAACGGGACTTACGCGGGTGAAACCGTGGGAAATCTACTAGTTCTGTTAATGTTAAATATCTTCAACAACATTACATGATAAGCAGTTTGGAGAGTCTGATTTCCTAACCAAAAATTTAAATTTATTTATAGGTAAATGACCCGATCTCAATCTACAGGCAATTACAATGAACTTTCTGCACAATTTTACATTAGTAAACCATGGTATCTGAGAAGGTTTATTCTGGACTATTTTATATTCCTACGTTTTTAAATCTTCTCATAAATCTTCTCATATTTTTAATTTTTTATTTTTAATAATAATATTTATTTATTTCTCACCACAATATTACAGCAATTACAAGGAACAAAACAATATACCAATGGAATTTTTACTGTGGGAGACTGGTGCCTAAACTAGGCTTTTGGCCTGTATTTCAGGTCACCAGGTCGTCCCCTCTTTAAAAACAAGTGATTGGAACATTGTGTGATCCAAATAGTTCGGAGTCTGAGTGAGCTCACTGTTCTTAGTGCGGGTAATGTAAGTACGGCACTATGATTTAAATCTACCAGAAGCCATAAAAATAGACGTTCTGATTGATTACTGTTTGACGTAAGGCTTCTTATGTCTATAAGTTTTAGTACATATATACTTGAATCATCTCGTCCCTATATTTATTATGTACTAGCTGTGTTTCATGTAGTTTAAAATTAAGTTTGGTTTATTTCAAGTCAAATATTTGTGTGCATGAACATGGATGTTTGTCTTGGTCTGGGTGTTTCTATGTATAATATGTATGTATTTACAAAAAAAAATTATATATGTATATATAATATTGTCTTCTGTTTACGCGAATATTATTCATTGAAATTAAACTACTGTATACGAATTTTATCGCGTTGTTTATTTGACACATTATTACATAATTTTGAAAACTGTTACACTACTATTACTATGAAACTTTACTAATTTTAAGCTAGTTAAATTATTATTAAAACTATTTAGATTTAATTTAATTTTACACTTTCGCCGACGTTTCGGTTGCTTTTCAGCAGCCATGGTCACGGGGAGACTAAGATGGTAGTTGTCTCAATGTTCCAGTGTAGTTATTTCAAAGTACCCGAACATAATTTAATCATTGGTGTTTCTATTTACGCAGAATGAGCTCAGAGTATCATGAAGTCTAGCTGTGGTTTGCTTAGTAATAGTAGTGTAACAGTTTTCAAAATTATGTAATAAAGTGTCAAATAAACAACGCGATAAAATCCGTATATAGTAGTTTAATTTCAATGAATAATATGTATGTTTATCCATTCTCTAGTACCCATAGTACAAGCTCTGCTTAGTTTGGAATAGATGGTGTTGTGTGTATGTGGTAGAATATTGTTATTATTATCACCTTTATTCATCATTAATCAATAAAAATTACATTTTTAAATATATTTATAAAAAAAAACACATTATAATATAAAAATTATGGAGACCCACCAGCACCGAGACAAGGTCCAAGCTGTCGGTGGTTAGGGGTCCAGAGAGAGGAACCTCCTCACTATGCGTGCCGTATCTAGGAGGACCGCCTTCTGCATCTGACCCTTGATCCAGGCACCTAACGCGAGCCTTTTAAGATGTTGGTCGAGGCTCTTGGCTATTAGAACGTTTACCGTAATTATTATTACTATTATTAGTTTTGGAGTTAAATATTAACTTGCAAAACAAAAAAAAATGTAGTAGAGATGCACTTTTTATATACGTATACGTTTTATATACGTTGGCGCAACGGTTGTGAATACGACTGCTCCGCCTGAGATCTCAAGTTCCTGAATGCGATAGCCAAACGTTATTTAGGTTAGCAGGGGACACCGCGAAAATTATCGTTTAGAATAGCTCCGCCCATATCCGCCCCAATGACTCTAATTGTGTATCAATCCTTAAATAGCGGTCATAAGGTCTAAAATTGCGATGCGCCCGCAATGATAGAGAACGCTTAGAAATTGTTAAAAAATCTTAAAATATTATTTAAAAATGATTGGTTTTAGTTATGGAAATAATGAGCTAGCAAATCACTAATATTGATGTTACGAATATATTTGAGTAATTCCTAAGCATAATGATAGTGTAACTTCCTTGTAATTTCAAAAATAGTAATTTTTCAGGGGTGTATTCGAAAATAATAATTATGATCGAGCCAAAATCACAATATCGTGTTTTTGAGCTAGGAAATTCTAGTTAAAGACATCAATTTACCTATATCAAAATTCTAGATTAATTGGTCTTTTCATAGTCCTATACTATTCGATGAAAGTTAGTGCATTTTTTCAGTGTGTCCTCTTAAGAAATATTTTTATTCATCGCTCGCAATATTATTCAATTCTGTGCTTTGCTTTTGCTTTCCAAACATTTAAACAACGATCATATAGAATATCCAGACTCGGAACAACAATTTGTACACCACATTTTTTTGTCTCGGCTAGGTGACCACTGAAAACGGCTTACAAGTTGCCACTGTTACACATTTCCATGCCTCGGTGCACATGTAAAGCCGTTGGTCCTGCGCCTGATCTCTCTTCGGTCGTGTCGCATTGCCGTCCCAACGGATCATGAGAGTTAGGGTACCCATGTTCGCGCACACATTTGTGCACTTAATAATAATAATAATGTCCTCCAGACCGAATTTCGGTCACGGCGGCCAGTCTTAACCGAGACTGGCCATCTGCGCAGGAGATATTATAGTGCACAAGCGTGTGCGCAAACACAAGTGCACTCTCTGTTTCCTAACTCTAATGATCCGATTGGACGGTAATCCGACACGACCGGAGAGAGATCAGGCGCAGGACCAACCTTTGTGCACTTACACACATAACTTTGAAAAGTCAGCGGTGCGTGCTTTGGGACGAAATTTGAGACCTCTATTTGACAGTCCAAAGGTCTCCCACCAACGTATCGCTGCTTCTAGCAAATATTGCGTACTCGTATGCAGCGAGTTTATCTATACTAATATTATAAAACTAAAGAGTTTGTTTGTTTGTTTGATTGAACGCGCTAATCTCAAGAACTACTGTTTCGAGTTGAGAAAATTATTTTAGTGTTGGATAGCTCATTTATCGAGAAAGGCTATAGGCTATATAAAATCACGCTACGACCAAAATCTATATATATAAAACTCTTCCGTTACTGAATGACTGACAGACAACGCACAGCCGAAACTACTGAACGCAAGAAGCTGAAATTTGGCATGTATATTTCTTGGAGAGTGTAGGGGAGCACTAAGGGAGGATTTTTCGAAATTCCACCTTGAAGGGGGTGAAAGGGGTGAAACCCGATATTCACAAGGGAACGGGACTTACGCGGGTGAAACCGCGGGAAAACTACTAGTTCTCTTATAAGAAGCAGACGAAGTTGCGCTGGTCAGCTAGTTATATAGTTATACGCCTATGTCTCCGAAGTAGTAGGCAGAGGTGTATTAGACTCACATTTCGCTAGCCATAGTTTTAGGTATGACGTAATAGCAGGTGAGGCATTTGCTGTCTCTTCGGTACAGTTCCTTCGTACTGCTATTCAAAGTTGCGGTAAAAAAAAAAACAATACCCTGCCCGACCCGCAATCTCATACACAGCAGTTGCATTCACAACCACTGAGCAATTTATCTATACAGATAAGTTATATATACTAGCTGTTGCCCGCGGTTTCCCTCGACCGGGAATAGTACTTTTTCTGGATAAAACGTACTCTATGTCCTTCTCTATACCCTTACAACGTGTATGTGAAATTTCATGATGATCGGTCGAGTATTTCAGGCGTGAAAGCGTAACAAACAAACTTACATTAGCGTTTATAATATTAGAATTTTTCAGTACGTGTAAATTTCATTTTTTTGTATCCAGTTTGGATGTGGGTAGGGTCCATTAGTCTACAATTCTTCTCCCTTCGCTTGGGGTCGGCTTTTCTAGTCTAACCGGATTTGACTGGATATCAGTTTTTACACGGAGCGGCTGCCACATGACCTCCGCAACCCGAAGGCTAACGATACCCTAAGGCTAGACCAGTGTCAGGATATTAGAGGGTACTGACTTTCCCAATAACGACTGCCATAGATGTTCATGGCAGCCGGGACCGACGGCTTAACGTGCTCTCCGAGGCACGGAGCAGGCGATAATTGTAAATCAATACGCACATAATTTCGAAAAGTCATATTACTTCCGAAAGTCAGAGGTGCGCGACGTGTGTTCGAACCCGAGACCCTCTGCATTGCAGTCTGTTGGTCTCCCCACTGAGCTATCGCTGCTCTTGTAAACTGTAACTTGCAACTCGGTGGCGATGCTTTGTGGCTATTACCCGTAGCTTGTATGTGCCAACATAGGCTACGGCTTAGCTTAAGCTACGCCGTAGCCTATGGTGGCAACATTAGGCGACTTGGCGTACCATTACCGCGTAGTTAGTTACTCTAAAAAGAAAGTAGTGGATTTAAAGGCGCGTAAGGCATAAAGGCCTGTATTCAAAATTTAAGAAATTAGTAATTTTTGCTATGGATAGTTGACTTTGGCTGATATTATTACATAATATTGTCTTCTGTTTACGCGAATATTATTCATTGAAATTAAACTGCTATATACGGATTTTATCGCGTTGTTTATTTGACACTTTATTACATAATTTTGAAAATTGTTACACTACTACTACTATTAAACTTTACTAATTTTTAAGCTAGTTAAATTATTATTAAAATTATTTAGATTTAATTTAATTTTACACTTATCCGACGTTTCGGTTGCTTTTCAGCAGCCATGGTCACGGGCTAAAAATCTATGTAATCCGTATTTTCGTTTAATTTCAATGATATTATTTCATTATTATTCATAGTTATTTAAGTGATTTTAAACAAACTGATCTGAAATGCAGGATTCCTTACGATGTTTTCGTTCACCGTTAAAACTATAATAATAAAATTTATAAAAACTAATAAAATTTAAAAAGATATCCAAAGAAAAACCTGCTAATGTAGGGTTAAATAGATAGCTATTTAATACGCACATAACTTCGAAAGTCAGAGGTGCCTTGGGATCGAACTCGTGCCTTCTGCGTGGCAAGTTCAAGGTTATCCTTTAATTACCGGACACCCTGTATATATAAGTCTGTTTATTGTGAAGACACCTGAATAAATTATCCAAATCGTATTGGTAGTTTCAGAGATTACCACCTACATCCAAACTCACAAACTTTTTTTCTTTATAATATTTGTGTATATACATATGTCATGTTGTTTGATTCCCCTTATATAGGGTATGATGCCCATACCTTCATTGAAAGTAAAGCATTTATCATTACAAAGTTCTATAAGTGTGGGTTAGAGGAACATATCTTCGAAAAATTATGAAGAACTCAGAAAACACCATATCTTCCAACTACTGTCGGAGCCATAATTAACTATAATCCATTTTATTTTACTTGCCTAATTGAGTAACCAAACATGTGAAACCGGTACCTAGAGATAATACATAGACATCCATCTTACATATGTATATCTTATCTTATCTTATCTTATGTGGGGGTCAGTCAGTGCAGACCGGCGACTTTTCGACCCAGTGAGATCTTTTGTGTCGACACTCTCCCAATAACGACTGCCATAGATGTTCATGGCAGCCGGGACCGACGGCTTAACGTGCTCTCCGAGGCACGGAGCAGGCGATAATTGTCAATCAATACGCACATAATTTCGAAAAGTCATATAACTTCCGAAAGTCAGAGGTGCGCGACGTGGGTCGAACCCGAGACCCTCTGTATTGCAGTCTGTTGGTCTCCCTACTGAGCTATCGCTGCTCTATAAGATATATCATACATATGTATAACTACCTTCGGACCATCGTGGGGATCCTAACAGGACACTGTCCCCTGAACAAACATCTCTACAACATCGGAGCAACAGACAGCCCTCTCTGTAGGAGATCTCTGACCGAAGAAGAATCTGCTGCCCATGTAGTCCTGGAATGTGTGGGAGTAACAGCACAATGTAACGAAATCCTCAACAACCCGAGGTCACTCCGCGAAGCCTGCAAAGACCCCAGGAAACTTCTGTGCTTCTGAGCGGAGTTGGGCTGGCTATCTCTATAACCGGCCGACTCTCACGCATAATGGACCAACTTAGAGTTCAAATGCGGAAAATGGAGTCCAATTTCAATTACATATGTATAACTAACGACTCGCCCAGGCTTCGCACGAGTAGTACAAAATCTTAAAAAATTATACACCTAAACCTTCCCCATGAATCACCCTGTCTATTGGTGAAAACTGCATGAAAATTCGTTCAGTATTTTTTGTGTTTATCGCGAACAGACAGACAGACGTGGCGGAGGACTTTGTTTTATATTATGTAGTAATAACATCAGCACTGTAGATATATAAACTAATGGAAAAGGGTCCTAAATACCGGTAACGAACCGGTAAAAAAGTTGTGGTTCCCTTATTAGAACCGTAACCGTAACCTTAACTGGAACCTTTATATTGCCGGTTCTTTACCGAATCTGAATTTATGAGTGCATACGATACGATGCCATTCAACGCAATACCATAACGGCGATGAAGGCTGCTGGTGAGCCAAGTATTTCTAGATTCCGTAAGATCGGAATCTTTTGGTAGACCATCCCCATCATTCTTTGAATAACCAACCACCACCTCTTTCTTAAAAGACCTTTAAACCTGATGGTACTGCACCGACTTTTAAAACCTTTATTTGGTACCAGAAGCGAACCGGCACCTGAATCGAAACCTTACCAAAATGAAGAACCCTTTTAAGAACCGAAATGAAGAACCGGTGACCATATTTGTTGTAGTTCGCACACACATCGTGTTCAACGCGATAGCTCCTTTTTATGGTCAAGTACCCAGCGTATGCTCCTATGTATAGTATTCGGAACATATTCGAATATCTCTCTGAATGCAATTGTTTACATCGCTGAGTTGGATTCGAATATTATTCGAGAAAAATAAATAAGCATTACTATAAACTGCTCAGTAACGAATACATTCAAATCCAAGACCAAAATTTTGGCAGTCCGATTCTCTTCCACTAGACTATTGTACATCTACATGAGAATGAACCCAACTTTTTTTATTTTGATTTTTTTAATGTGTGTTTTTCCTACTTTCCAGGCGGCACGCGCCTTACTTCGGTCAGCCAGACTACAGAGTTTATGAACTAAATAAACGGTTACAACAGAGGACAGAGGTGAGCGCCATTTTATTTAAATCTTTCAATCTATCGACTGTGAGGTGCCAGGTTCGATCCTCGGCTCAGCCAGGCTGAGTCCGAACACAAATACAGTGTCATGCAATTCTCAGTAATAATAATAATAATAATAATAATGTCCGCCGGACCGCCTTTCAGTCACGGCGGCCAATTTAAAGAAGAATGGTCATCCTGGTCATGTGTGCGCAAAGACAAGTGCACTCTCTGTCAGGGGACAGAGAGTGCACTTGTCTTAGTGTGTAGAGTTAGGGAACTCTCATGATGGGACGGCAATCTGACACGAACGGAGAGAAATCAGGCGCAAGACTAACGATTTTACGTACTTGCCGAGACACGGGCTGTCTAACACCGTCAACTTTCTAAACACGGGCTGCTAATCAGAATTTCATGTCAGAAGAACCCAATAACTTTTTTTGGACCGCGCGGCGTGAGATTTGATTTCGGACGGAAATCTCACGTCGCGCGGTCCAAAAAAGTCCTTGCTTTATGCACAACAGTCGCATACACTACCGCTGACTGATTATATGTACAAAGAACTCTTGCCTGTATATCCACGATAGGGTAGGTAAAGATATATAACGCCCGCCCATATTTCGCTAACTATGATTTCATTAAGAGCTGGGCATGGGTGTATCTTCAAAATAATGATTCTGCAAATCCGTCTCTATGGCTTGAAGCCCGCGATTTCTAGTTAGCAAAATCAAAAAAATTTTGGACATTGGGTACTGCATTTACGCATCCTTTTCCGCGGGAAAAGGGGGAGCGAAGAAGGTATCTCGGACTTAAATAGGGAAAGGTCTAAAATCTGGGGTCCTACCGATTAAATCTACCACGGTGTGCCAACTCTTGTCTTGAATGGTCGATGGGCCGCTGGAACTGAAACTACTTCAGCGACCCTCAACATGCCGAATTCGTGCCGAAGTCCATTTCATATATTGACCCTTCGAGGATGAGATGTTGTAAAAGCCATTTTGGCGAAATTGTGTCATTGGTGTAACCTTATTCAGTTTTTCGACCTGTGTATTTAAAATGGTGATATTTGCAAAAAGAATTGGGTTTACTACCCAGAAAATACCGCAGCATTAAACTTTTATTTTAAAGGAATGGTGTACATAATCGTATAACTAGCCACAAACGCTGTAAAATATATAATATCATAATTAAAGAACACTAACTTCTGCTCGTGGCTTCAATCGCGTAAAAGTTAGTTAGGTTAGGTTAAAAAGAAAAGGTTATGTTAGAAACAGAACTTTTTTAAATACTGTTTCTAACATAACCTTATGCTCGACTTTCGCTACCTCAGTTCACTCCTGCAAGATGTTAGGCAACGAATCAACACAGGATGGATGAAATGGCGACAGATCTCGGGCACAATATGCGATCCTAAACTGCCTTTGAAATTAAAGGGTCGCATGTATAAGGCGGTGATAAGGCCTGTCGTACTGTATGGAGCTGGGTGTTGGGCTACTAAAAAAATGGATGAGAAATGATTGCATGTAGCAGAGATAAGAATGTTACGATGGATGTGTGGAGTGACGAGAATGGACAGAATTAGGAATGAATACGTAAGAGGTAGTCTGAAAGTGGTGCCCATAGATGAAAAAGTGAAAGGTAATCGTTTGGCTTGGTATGGACATGTTATGCGAAGAGATTATACGTATGCAGGTAAGCAAGTGATGGATATGAGGGTAGAGGGACGAAAAGGGAGAGGAAGGCCAAGGAAAAGATGGGTGGACTGTGTGAGGATGGATATGAAAGGAAAAGGGGTAAATGATCAGATGACGGGTGACAGAGAAGTATGGAAGCGAAGGACATACTGCGCCGACCCCAAATAAATTGGGACCAGGGCAAGAGAATCATGATGAATGATATTCGCTGATAATATAGCTTTCTAATGGAGAAATAATTTTTATAATCGGTTGAGTAGTTTTTGAGTTAAACTCTTACAAACTAACAAACAAACAAAAAATTAAATCCTTTTTCTTTATAATATTAGTATTAGTAGAACAAAAAGAGCGAAAAAGACGATGTTCACCAAATCAAAACAAAAATTAAAGAGAAAAGCCAAGAAGAGTTTTTTTTTGTCTCTCCTGGAAAGTAGTATTTTGGTTCTTACTAGATTTCTTCCTCGAAGGGTCGAAATATGATTAGTTTACCAAAGAATCCACTAGAGGCGCTATCGGAAACTTGAAAAGAGAAATTTCGTCAGCAGACCGTATCGGTCGATGGCGTAGTAATTTATGGTCGACTCGCCATTACCACTACGTCTAGTGTAGTGGGTTGGATCCCCACACGAGACATGAATTTGTGCGTTGTACAAATAGTTGTTCCGAGTCTGGGTGTTCTGGCGACACAGAAATTATTCCTGGAACGAGAGATATCTTTAACTGTCACGTATTATCCAGGCGATTGACCCCTAATAAAGGAGAGGGGCATTGAGGATGTTCCAGAAAGATGTCGCAAGACGATCTGGATGAGTACAGAAAGAATTGGATCCAGATTGCATATGATAGGGAATAATGGAAGGAGAACAGCAACTAGGCTTCTAATATTATCAGCCCTGCATGTAAACTGTCTCATTGCTGGGCACGGGCCGTCGGACAGTTTATAACAGTGGCAGTCCAATGTTATGCCACTACGCTATCGCTGCGAAATAGCAACAATTATAATAACGTTATGAATAATGTATTTTGTTGTAATGTTCCAGGACTCTGATAACCTATGGTGGGACGCGTTCGCGACAGAATTCTTCGAGGATGATGCGACGCTCACACTCACATTTTGTCTAGAAGACGGACCTAAGAGATACAGTAAGTTCCCTACATCTTGTTAATGTTTAGCTTTTTTGCATGTCCCACTGCTGGGCAAAAGCCTCTTCCTTGGACTTCAAAATCACTCTGTTGGTAGATATTACTTGCTAGTATTTTTCAAAGGCGTCCTGGTAGTCCCAATATCTCCGTTTTACCCTCCCCTCGCTGTCGACTATTTTGTGGCATCTAACTACAGTTAAGGTTTTAGACCGCCGCGACTGAAATTCGATCTGGAATTTTGGTCACGGCTGCCAACCTTAATGGAGACTAGCTATCCGCCTAGCAGATATTATAGTGCATACGTGTGGGGGCATATACAAGGGCACTCTCTATTCTCCAACTCTAATATTTCGATGGGACGTACGATAAGACCGGAGAGTGATCAGGCGCAGTACCAACGGATTTCCGTGCTTGTCGAGTGATGGGGACAAAACATCGAGAAATTATCCGTGGGAGAGCCAGCTTCAGCACGAATGGGCCGGTTCGACCGGAGTGATGCCACGGCCTCACAGAAAACTGGCGTGAAATAGCGCTTGCATTGTATTTCGTCTAGTGAGTGAGGGTACCGGTGCCCTTCTTCCTCCCATTTCTGAGGTCGGAGGGGCTAATTTAAAAGGCCGGCAACGCATTTGTAGCTCCTCTGGTGTTTTGGGTGTCCATGGGCGGCGGTAATCGCTTACCATCAGGCGATACGTATGATCGTTTGCCCCCTATATCATAAAAAAATGAAATATATATTATATAATTCAGCTGCTATTGAGAATATCTTGACAGAAAAGGTTATAACTTTTGGTTGGTTAATACCTGTCAATTGCTGGAATTCCAGAAATAATTAAAAACCATATTTGTCTGGCCGCCAGTATGCCGCTGCGACAAAAAGTTAATAGCAAAATAGGTATTACGTTTTGAGATTTTTTGTAACGTTTGAAACCAAGTTTGTTATTTTATTTCATCGAGAAATCTTATATAAGTAATATTTTTACCAAACAGCACTTTGAATCAATCCTAATTTATAACATACTAGATTTGCCCGCGGCTTCGATCGTGTAAAGTCCAAAAAAAGTACTGTTACTAACCTAACCTATAAGGTTAGTAACAGTACTTTTTCTGGATAAAAAGTACCCTATGTTCTTTTCTGTGCCCCTAATAACGTGTATGCGAATTTCATGATGATATTCGCATTTATAATATTACTAGCTGACCCGTGCAACTTCGTCTGCTTCATATAAGAGAATTTTCCCCGTTTTTGCAACATTTTTCATTGCTGCTTCGCTCCTATTGGTCGTAGCGTGATGTTATATAGCCTATAGCCTTCCTCGATAAAAGAGCTATCCAACACTAAAACAATTTTTTGGCTATTCAACACTAAATTCGAACCAGTAGTTGCTGAGATTAGCACGTTCAAACAAACAAACTCTTCAGCTTTATAATATTAGTATAGATTATACCTTTTATCCAGAAAAAGTACTATACCTGACTTATCTAACCTACATTTATGCGATAGAAGCCGCGGGAAAAATGTTGCTACACATAATTACATGAAACTGGTGCATCAACTAATTAAATTAAATAAATATATTCTACCACATACACACAACACCATCTAGCTCAAACTAAGCAGAGCTTGTACTATGGGTACTAGACAATGGATAAACATACAGATATAGCTTTTTTTTTTTTAAATTTTATACATAGAAACACCCAGACAAACATCCATGTTCATGCACACAAATGTTTGACATGTGCGGGAATCGAACCCGCGATCTCAGGCGTGGCTGTCGGTTACACTAACCACTACGCCATCGAGGCCGCCAATTGAAATAACACAAACTGTCGTGTAGGCTGCAAGTAGTATGTTAACTAATCCACATTGTTTTACGTTACAGCGATAGGCAGGACGTTGATACCGCGCTACTTCCGCAGTATATACGAAGGCGGCGTGTCCGAGTTATACTACACCATGCGCCAGCCCAAGGAGTCCTTCCACAACACCAGCATCACCCTCGACTGTGATCACTGCACCATGGTCACGCACCACGGGAAACCTATGTTCACTAAGGTACATAACCCAATTACTAACCTGTAACCTTGAAATACCAGATCTTCTCCCTAGCCTTTATTATTCCCAAGTCAATTAGGGTCGGCTTTACTGTTCTAACCGGATTTGACTGGATATCAGTTTTTACACGGAGCGGCTGCCACCTGACCTCCGCAACCCGAAGGCTAACGGTACCCTAAGAATAGTCCAGTGTCAGGATAGGGCACTGACTTCCCAATAACGACTGCCATAGATGTTCATGGCACCCGGGACCGACGGCTTAATGTGCTCTCCGAGACACGGAGCAGGCGATAATTGTCAATCAATACGCACATAATTTCGAAAAGTCATATTACTTCCGAAAGTCAGAGGTGCGCGACGTGGGTTCGAACCCGAGACCCTCTGCATTGCAGTCTGTTGGTCTCCCAACTGAGCTATCGCTGCTATAAAATACCAGATATAAAAACTTATTGTGTAAGTATAGCCGCGGGTGTGCCGCTGCCACTTAATAGGGTAACTTTTCATTTTTCGAACAAATTATTACATGATTATATCATAAATATTAAGAGCGTATACGCCTCGCGCGGCGGATCGAGTTTAGGTATTTGTAGAACCGCGGCACCTCGCGCACCGCCAGTGCGAAACACAGACGCACTATGACGATGTTGCGTGGAATAATAATCTTGATCCTTTTTGCCACTATATATATAATGCCAGTATACGTCAATTATGACAATATTCAAATTAATTATTTTCAATGCAAATGCATTTAAAGGTATCAAATGAAACTAGTTATTACTTATTTAGTAGGAGGATGTTTCTTAGAATAACAACGGTTTTTTATAATTTACCTGGCGCAGTTTTTATTATCTGATACTTCTGATAGAATTAATGTGTAATTTTCATCTAATTACTTGTCACTGTTTCAAATATACATATATTGTGTTATTATGTAAAAGGCATGAAATCCTACGAATAACACTAAATACAAAACCAAAAAAGGAAGGCAAAAGAAAATAATTCAAGTAGGAAAAAAATTATTTACGTTTTCACAATTTATTTACAGAATTTATATTTTACTGATTCTACATTTACATTTACTGCCACGTTCGCAAAGCAAGAGGTAGAACCATAAGAAAGAACGGGCAATAGAACTTACAGCCCCTTTTTTATTTTATTATACATGTATCATTTATTATACATGTATCATTTATTATACATGTATCATTTATTATACATGTATCATTTAACATTGTAAGGAGCTGCAACCATTACACTTTTTATTTACGATTGCGATAGCTCAGTGGGGAGACCAACAGACTGCAATGCAGAGGGTCTCGGGTTCGAACCCACGTCGCGCACCACTGACTTTCGGAAGTTATATGACTTTTCGTAATTATGTGCGTATTGATTGACAATTATCGCGTGCTCCGTGCCTCGGAGAGCACGTTAAGCCGTCGGTCCCGGCTGCCATGAACATCTATGTAATGGTAGTTGTTATTGGGAGAGTGTCGACACAAAAGATCCCACTGGGTCGAAGTGTCGCCGGTCTGCACTGACTGGCGCCCACATAAGATAAGATAAGGTGTTGCTGAAAATCAGCGCTGTTATGCGGATACAGCTTCGGGCTGAGCAACATCTTTGTTAACAGATACTGCGACGCACACTGCATATGCTAGGTCATATATTATATTTATTAAATGTATCGGGTCAAGGGTTAAATTCTTTTCTTTATTTCCTACTAGCTTTTGCGCGCGATTCCGCCTGCATTATATCTACATCAATTAAAAGTACCCTTTGTCTTTCCATAGGTTTTAAACTATAACTGTACCAAATTTCATCTAAATCGGTTGTGTGGTTTAGCCGTGAAAAGGTAACAGACAAACAGACAGACATAAAGAGTTGCTTTCGAATTTATAATATTAAGTAAAGATTTTTGTTTAGTTTGTGCTTTCAATTATTTTATGTTCGCATGATGCAATCATTATTTTAATTAATTATGACATAAATTGATAATATTATTGTGTTTTAGATTTTCATTTACTTTTCTCCTAGTGTCTCCATTGTCTTTTCCTGTATAACTGTAGGTATACTGCGTTTATGCTATCTGCAGTATGTGTTTTATTTTCTGTCAAAATAAATGTATTATCTTTCTTTTTGTATTAATAAAGATGTATAACGTTTAATGTTGCAGGTGTGCACAGAAGGTCGGCTAATCCTAGAGTTCACGTTCGACGACCTGATGCGCATCAAGTCGTGGCACCTCGCCGTGCGCGCGCACCGCGAGCTCATCCCGCGCCAGGCCGTCCACCCGCCCGACCACGCCGCGCTCGACCAGCTCGCCAAGAACATCACGCGCCAGGGCATCACCAACTCCACGCTCAACTATCTTAGGGTATGCACGCACCACCCACCCACCCACTATCTACTAGTAATCACCCGTCGTCCACTGCCCGGCACTCACCATCGGTTACTGACCACCAGTCACTCACCACCTGTCATTCACCACCCGGCATTCGCCACACGTTGCTTATCATCCGTCGCTCACTACCCGTTACTTATCACTTGCTACCCATTCCTCACCACCCATCACTTATCACCCGCCACTTATCACCGGTGACTCACCATCCGTCACTCACCACCCATCACTCATTACTACCAAGTTACTTATCGCCAGAGACTCACCACCCATTCCTCATTACCCATCACTCATCATTACTGAGTCACTTATCATCGATGTCTCACCACCCGTCACTCACCACCTGTGACTCATTACCCATCACTAGTTGGGTGTCAGTCGCCTGGAGGATAACCAGTCCTCGCGAAGTTGGTCTAAGTTGACGAACATTCAAATGTACTTACGTAGCTTAGTCACTTAGTCTAATCACCCATCACCAGTTCTTTATTTTTTTTGTTAAAAATGAATAATTCCAGTAACTAATAGAGAGACGGGGAGTTAACAAACATTCAAACAATGAACACAAGGAACTCACTCGACACTCGGAGATACTATTTATAAATCACACAAAAAGTTTGTTCCGTGTGGAGATTGAACCCGCGACACAACATTCAATCCTAGCTCAGAGAAAAGATTAAAAATAAAAAACGTTATTGTTCCGTGTCTGGGTTCTTTGTGTCCGTTGTTTGAATGTTTGTAAAGTCCGCCGCGATACAGGAATTATTAAAAGGGCGAGAGCGAGAGATGTATTAAAAAAAAGTTGTTGTTTCGAGATTCAAACAAAAAGGAAGATCGTCTATACTTTATGTAAGAGACGGCGAACTAAATATTAAAAAAATAGATTTTAGACCATTGACCATCTGAGTTAAAATCGTTGGAATTTTCTACAGGTATTTGTTTGCCATTATTCATCTTTCAATGTGTGAATCATAACATGATCCATAAACCATCCATTTTATTCAATAAAAGCAAGGAATACCACATTTCACGAAAAATACAGCAATGTAATTAAATCGTCGTGATTTAAACAAATCAGCTGTTATACTGCGCGCGGAGCGCAGAGGTCATTTCCCGGTGCGTTGTATTAGAAGCAATCCATTGCATACCGCATAATAATGTTAATCAATATAAAATCTTAATCTGGCGTATTTATGATTAACAGAAGTTTGCGTCGAGATAAGTATCTATAGAAAGACGTTTTGCTGAAGTTTTCGGTGCGCCGTCCCTTACACACAGTATATGAGTTAGCGAAATGTGCATACACTTGTGCCTGCCACACGATGTATACATGATGTGGTATGTTGAACAGTTGTGCGTAATCCTGGAGCCGATGCAGGAGCTGATGTCTCGCCACAAGGCGTACGCGCTGTCTCCGCGCGACTGCCTCAAGACAACGCTCTTCCAGAAGTGGCAGCGGATGGTGGCGCCCCCAGGTGACTTGAACACACACTTATGACTCGCTTTAACGTCATTCACTAATGTAATGGTGCATCCACACCGCAGTTTATTTTTGTGGAGCAACGTTGCTACAAATGTTAGTGGACAACATACGAAAACAAAACGTAATTTTTTTGTTAGTATATGTTGTTGTATTAAGACTGCGCCAAACGTAAGACAGATAATGACAGAGCTCGTACGGCGCATATTCAAATCGGCGCACGGTCGCCATAGTAAATATGTATGGAGAATATGAAGTGCTTTTTTAATAAATATGTATCTTTATTGTAAACCAATAACTTAAATATTTGAGACGGACAAATTGTAATATAACTATTTATGTTTCGTTTAACCTGTAAAATAGGATAGATTTCTACTGTTATAATCTAAAAATCAGGTAACACGAGCTTACGTTTTTGCATTTTTCGTGCAAATTTACGTAACTTTGTAGGCGAAAATATTAATTATTTTAAGATTTTACACGGAGTAATTGTAAACACATTCATTGTTATGGTAAATGTATATTTTATATTTGTATTAAACAAAAAGTGTTGATTTTATTCACTTAACTGTGACCGCCTGTTTTGGCACATTTCGCTTGGCGCAGTCTTAAGTAACGTTGCCTAACTTCTGATAACAGTCAACAAAAGGTAAAAATCCACAACATTTGTTACAGAATGTTTTCTAACATTATCTGCAGAAGATTGTAAACATGTGCCGTGCAACTTGCTTGTAACTAAATGTTACTCTTTGTTATATTGTGTTAATATATGTTACTGGCGGTATGGATGCGAAAGAAACATTCAATATAAAGCAACAAACAGTCGCAAATGTTGAAGAATGTTATCATGTTGCATTATGTTTCTCCACAAAAAGTAACTGCGATGTAGATGTGCCATAACGCTTTTAAATATGGTAGTTGACTTAAGCCTTCTCACAATGAGGAAAGGCCCAGCAGTGGGACAGTTTTATACAGGGCTGATATTATTGTGATAGATTTTAGAGGCGGCGAAATGTTATTTTATATTGCATCAATATTCTGAATTAGGGTCATACAATGAAAGTGGAACTGTGGAGACAAACCACACAAAACAAGTTTAGGGAATGCCTAGCACTAAATATCAAAGCTTCTAAAAATTAATCAAGTAGATTAGGATGTGGAAGTTTTCACTTTCTATATGATTAATTCACAGCTTTTCAGATTATTGAAAAATGTTTTGTTGAGTAAATCGTGTGGCTATCTTACAGTAGCTCAACTGGTGGTCTTTTTATGTGTCTTAAATACCGATGGGCTTAACACTAAACTATGCCTATAGCCAGTCTGGGTTTAACAAAGGCATTTGATTGAGTTACGCATAGACATCTGCCATCCAAGTTGCCATTTTCCGGGCTATTAGAAGGTTTAAGTAAAGGGATCGCTAGCTTCTTGTCCGGCAGATGTGTAGAGGCCTTGATAGACGCCAGTTACCCTAACTACTTGGGTACGAAAAAATTGGCGTCTCTCAAGGCACCATACTGGTACCAATATGTTTTCATCAACTTAGTAGTGTCCAAATGTATGGTGCATAAGAAGGACATATATTTGACTGCAAGGATGGCGTAGTGGTTTAAATGGTCGTCTCGCCACTGGCGCTGCGCCAAGTGCTGTGGGCTCGAATCCCACACGGGACAAAATTTGTGTGATCCACAAATAAATGTTCCAAGTCTGACTGTTCTTTGTGTCCGATGTGATTTATGCTTAGTGCGAGAGATGTCTTGTTTTTTTAATAAGTAAATTAAATAAGAAGGTATATCTTATAAGGCTATTAACAAATATACTAATGCTATAGGTACCACCTGATGGCGTGTGTCGTGTAGATGGAAGGTGGCCTCCCTATACTCATAAACGTTTGTGTTGATTCCCGCGCAGAGTCGCAGCGGCCGGCGAGCAAGCGCCGCAAGCGCAAGGGCAGCGGCGGGCCTAACGCCGCGCCGCCCGCGCCCGCCAAGAAACGATCGCCCGGACCCAACTTCAGCCTCGCCAGCCAGGTACGTACCACCCCTCCTCTTGCCCTTGTCTAACGTAGTACATACTCAACTGTCTAATACCCAAGGTCAACCCCTCCAGCCAGATAATACAGACAGTACTCTCATCACTACATACTACTCACAAAAATTAAGGGGGCAAAAGAATTATCCAAATATTTGGGTGATTTTGAACAGGCTGTAACTAGAAGAGAAACGGTCGTACAGCAAATTTAAAAAAAGTACAATGTAGCTCCAAGCAATGTTTGAATCTAATCTTCAATAATGTTTTCATTTTGGTCTACGGAAGCTATAAATATTTTTTTGACTTTATTTGGAACGCATAAATTGTTTATGCAGCTTTATTTTTTTAAACCTCGATACTACCACTTCTCTCTGAGATATTGGTCTTTGAATGGAAAAGGATCAATTTGCCTTTTGGTTATCAATATCTCAGCACCCAATGATTGGACAGAAAGTAAAAGGTGAATCATGAAAACTTGAACAAATTCTCTACAAGAATTAGCTACTGAATCTACAAAAAAAAATGTTTGTTATCTTTATTTTGAATTTGAAAAAGCAACGATAAAAGGACTTTTCGTAGGATTTTAGAAAATTAAGGCAATACCCCAGAAATATCGGGGATACCACTAGTTTTAAATGTGCCTTTTACAATTCAATATACGCACAAAAACCTACATAGTTTCAATTAAATCCAGCCAGCCGATATTACGTTACAATAGAAATATTTGTGAAAAATTTTATGTGCTGGAATTTTATTCAAAAGAATATCCAGAAAATGTGTTTGTCAGTGGTTATCTTAAATATTGCTCGGAAAAAGAACCGAAAATAAAATTGAAGTTTAGTGCCAAAACTAGAAACTTGGAGCTACAATTTACATTTGTAAAATTTGTGTGTAGTGTTTTATAAAACAAAGTTCCCCGCCGCGTCGGTCTGTCTGTTCCCGATAAACTCAAAAACTGCTGAACAGCTTTTCATGCGGTTTACAACAATCTAGTTTTTTAAATATAAGCCATATTATGATGCGAACGTGAGTTTAAGAAGTATGCTACTAACCTAACTTACATTTACGCGAGTGAAGTCGCGTGAAAAATCTACACTCAAGAGCAAAAATATCGACTAAACAGCACTAAAATTGAAATCAAATTTCATTTTGGGTCTTAAATTCCATAATTTCTAAGTCTTAGCTTTAAAATGAGTACAAATTCTTTTAGCTTGTACTCGTGTTCGTAAAAAAACATGCTGATAAACTTTCAGCGTGCTAACTAACTGTAACTTAAATATTACGGAGAGAAAATTGAAAAGAAACACAACTTTAAATCAATTTTTCTTTAGTTTATTCGTGAAAAATGATTTCAATATTTAATGTTACACCCTCCTAGCCCTGATGACAGCCTCTGTCCGGCTTTTCATTGACTCAATGAGGTTTTTTATTCTGTCTTGTGGTACGAGGGGATTTCAATGTATTCTCGGTATAGCTATGAAAGAATAAGCAGACAAGACTTTTTTTTCTTTTACTGCCTTCTTTAAATTACGTATGGTGTTTGCGTAAGATGCGGCAGTAATACTTTGACTCTTTTTTGTATACTCAATCAGTAAGATACCCTTAGAATCCCAAAACACTATGGCCATGAGTTTTCCAGCGGAAGGGGTGACTTTAAACTTCTTCGGTGGATGCCACTGCATGGACTCTTGCTTACTCTCAGGATCATAGTGATGAACCCACGTTTCATCACCGGTAACTATTCGGTCGAAAATACTACTATTCCAAAAACTCCTTGTAGCACTCAACTCGCACTTGTTTCTGAGGCGCCGTAAGTATTCTCGGCACCCATCTTGCACTGACCTTTGACAGATTCAGATGCTCATGAAGGATAGTGTCAATGGTACCCACGGATAGCTTAGTCCTTTCTGCTATATTTTCACTCTTACACAGGCATCTTCAAGTACAAGTTTCTTAATGATTTTAACGTTTTCTTCAGTAGTGGCACTAACTGACCCTCCGGCACGGGGACCATCTTAAATACTCTCTCTACCCCGTCTAAATTCACTAGACCACTTTTGAATAGTAGATAATGAAGGAGCAGAATCTTGGTAATCAGCCATCATTTTTCTTCGTGAATAACTTTTTGAGTCTTTCCTTGTTTTGTAAGGAATTTTATCATAGCGCGATGTTCGATTTTTTTCAACATTGTCGCATCGGTCATCGTTTTTGCCTTTTCGTAATGATATCTTGAAAATTCAGATGGAAAATTGAATGGTGACAATTAAAATAAAATTTTCTATTTATTCCCTCAAAGAGTGTCTTTTACTAATGAGATAATTTATTACCCTCATCATTAGTATATCATACTGAGAATACATTGAACGCCCCTCGTATGTCGTTCCATTCTTTGGTGAGCTGCTTGAAGTTCAGCTCTCAAAGCTGGTGGATCTCTAACCCGGACTCTTATCTAAGATGACTCTATTGAGCACTTGTGGGATGACCATAAGTCATCCGACAAGTGTTCAATAGGATTCAAGTCCGGACTACTTGATGGCCAGTCCATAACAGCTGCATCCACTTCGTTTAAGTATTGCCGTACGAAAGCTACACTATGTGGACGAGCATTATCATCCATTAGGATAAAGTTTTCCTACATGAAAACAGCACATGGGATAACGTGATCTTCTAAAATTTCTTGGATGTACCGACCCACAGTGAATCCTCCCATTTGCCAATTTCAATGAAAACCAGTTCGGTTTTGGCTTCTATTGAACTGCCAGCCCACACCATGCAGGTATCCTCTCCGTACGCAAAAGTTTCAGCTATGCAGCATTGTGCGTATCGCTCCCCTGGCCTCCTCTGTACACTCTTCTTTTTTTTGTGTCCCACTCTAAAGTGCATAGTTTTTTGCCACATCTTCTTTTCCGGTTATAGCCACCAGTCTTCTGGTGTCGTCGGTAAATCGTTGATACCGCTGAATAGTGTACGAGCAACTTCACGTTAACTAAGGCTTTGTTGCTATAGCATGATTGCTTGAGCCGTTGCTTCAGATGTAGTTCAGCGGAGATGTGTATCTGTTTGACATTTTACGGTCAACTGATAAGGGTGCAAGGGGTAGGGCGCCTTTTATACGTCTTAATGTCGCGCAATACGTCCTGATGTAAACGAATACAAAATGTTACATTTTACAATCCAAAGCTATTGTTAGGTAGTCTAAAGATAAAACTGCAGTAATTTCTAATTTTTTTAAAGCTAGACCTAGAACTTAAAGAATTTATGACCTAAAATGAAATTAAATTTTAATTTTAGTTCTAGAGGCTATTCAGTGGCAAAGTATAGAGGGAGTCGATTTTGTTTTTTTGTTCTCGATCAGTCATCTTACTGCAGCATACTAGTACTACTATTAGTATGCTGCAGTAAGATGACTGCTGTACATGTGGTCCCGCAGGACGTGATGGTGGTAGGAGAGCCCTCGCTGATGGGCGGCGAGTTCGGCGACGAGGACGAGCGGCTGATCACGCGGCTCGAGAACACGCAGTACGAGGGCGACGCGGCCGACTGGAGCGCGCCGCCGCCCGCCTCGCCCGCCAAGACGCCGCCGCAGCCGCACTGACTGCGCCTTTCCCTCCTCCCACACACACACACGCACACACGCACGCACCACATCTCACCGCGCCACCCACTCACTAACGACACACAATCATGTATCTCCAACTCTCCGGTGATGTACAAAACAATCTAACATACATATGCTAAAAGAATGTATGTTTCGGTGAGACATGCTACACTAAATAATGTATATTGACCTCTCCGAAGATATACAAAATAATATTTTGGTTAAATAGACATCCTAGATTAAAATTCTGTATCTGAAACTCATCGGTGATATTTACTTAAGATTCAGTTATGCTATTCTGCAAGATCTATAGTCACCTTGATAGCTATAATATATATGGTTGCTATGGTTACTAGCAAAATCTAACTATTGGTGCGAATTTTAAAGTGAAAATCACTTTAAAATTCTCACCAAAAGTTACTTATATATACTACATAAATATTCTGACAAGATTTGAGTAAATATAGAAGACAAGGCAATTTGTTGTAAAAATATAATCTTACCCAACATTTAAATCAGCATACATACCAATCAATTTCTAAGGACATTATAGAATGATTGATTAGTTTATTTTGTATATCAACGGTTGTGAGATCACCTAATTGTAAACTGTATGTTTTTGTCAGGATACTGTCATTAACAACATGTATACGGACCTAAACGTAGCCGGCGAAAAGTGGGTGTAATACCCCTTTTCAGGACAACATGACTAATGTGTAACTCCATATAAGTTAAAAGATACTTAGAAAACGTATCTATTGCATTGAGTTGACTGCGCGGGTGTCTTAGTGGTTTAAACGATCGACTTGCCACTGCGGGTTCGATCGGACGGGACAGACATTTGTGTGACGGACCCGACCCGGATTCGAACCCGAGACCTCATGCACAATAAAATATTTAGATAAAATAATAAAAAATCAAATTCATTAATCTATTGAGTGGCAGCGGCACACCGGCGGCCAGACACAATATGTTTTCAATGATGTCTAGCATTCCATCAATGTTAGGTTAACTACACATTGAAAGGTTAATAGTGCTTACAAAGCTCACGATTTCATTGAAAACGTCATACTTTAAATTTTTCTTAGTTTATCAAAGTTCTAAGGACAGTTAGAAAGTTTATACAAAAGACTCTCGATACGATCATATTCAACGAAATCGAGAGCTATGTGAATCCGTACTATAACAATTTGTCACCAATAGTGCGGGTTCGAATCCTATCATGTGCATAAACGAGCGCTGATTTATGAATTTTTGAGAAAATAATTTGATTTTAGATGACGTATATTTTATGTTGAATTGAAATTGTTATCTTGTATATATAAATAGTATTTGTAAAGAAATTGTATGATTAATATTGTTTGTATAATGCGATTCAAATGAGGGTAGGACTTGACGCCATACTGTGACGTCAGAAACACTTTATAAACCGTTGGAAACTTATTTTTGATTTTGTTTTACGACCGGTTTTTGTTAAAGCAAACACGGAACTCTTGTTAAGTGATCTGATTGTCTGGCTTATGTGACTACCACATGGGACCCGTGATTATCAGCTGACATGCGGTTATTTGTCTTTTAACAAATTTTTATGATCTTTCTGCAACCGGGCGTAAGACTTAGTTAAATAAAGTTGTATACTAAATTGTCCTTGAAAACGATGTTTTAAATGATAATTAACCTATTGAATCGCAGCGGCACACCGGTGGCCAGACACAATAGGTTTTTAATTATATCTGGTATTCTAAGACTTGACAGTACAACATAATTATATAGATTGTTCCTCCTATCCATATTTAAATTGTAGTACTTAGTAATGCGTGTAATTGTATTCGAATAATTCGAATACACAACGTGAGATCTACTTTACTCGGTTAAGGTTGCAACGCCAGCACTCGGGTATAGCGTTGTCAATACTCGAACACAATTATACACATTGCATACTAATGCAAATTCAAAACTTACATTAGCTATATAATTTAAGTGTCACAACCCACACTTGGCCGGCGTGGTGGTCCCACACATATTATAAACAGGGCAATCAACATTAACATTGGCGTGGCAGGGCAACATATTGTAATAAAAGAGATTCTAAATAAATTAATATGTTATTATAAAGTCTCCGATATTAGTACGATATAATGGACGGTATGCCAAGCGGTAAACTTAACATACGATTAAACTTACGTCTTAGAAATTGTATTAAAAGATTTTATTCGATTTATCGGTATATAGGATTGCGTCGGATGTTTATAGTTTTTCACTATGTTCATATCTGGCTGTATCCTGCTGTTTCACTCGTTATATAACGATTATGGGGCCATGTAACACATAAATATTCTTTCCAATCAGACTGGCCAGTTCCTGAGATGAATGTATTCAAACATACAAACCTTTCACCTTATAATTACAATCACTTTATTTTAATAAAACTGCTTTCTCATAACTAAAGATGTCGCTGCTATATTTCTGTAATTATTTCATTGTTATTGCATCAAATTATAGAACTTATTTCATTTCTCATTCTAGTATAACATCTGTATAATAATAATGTCCTCCAGACCGAATAAAGAACCGACTGGCCATCTGCGCAGGAGATATTATAGTGCACAAGTGTGTGTAAACACAAGTGCACTCTCTGTTCCCTAAATCATGATCCGATGGGACGTCACCGACACGACCGAAGAGAGATCAGGCATCGGACAAACGACATTACGTGCTTTCCAAAGCACAACTGTATAATAATTTCATATTATCGTGAGATTGACAACATTTTATTACAAAGATATAGTATATAAAAAGCAAGCCTTTACATTGATGTAAGTTTCAGTCCCTGAAGTAGGACCAGCAATAACTTCGTTGGCAAAGCGACACGGTTTGTACCGGTTGCAGGTTCAATATCTGCTTCATACATTGTCTTTTTCCTCTGTAATAAACAACAAATCAAAATTTTTAAATAATCTGTCTCGTAATTAAGTTTTAGGTATAAATCAAGCATCTGTATAATATCCGTATTAGCGACAAGAGTCTAGTAATTTAAGTATTTGTATAGGCACCGTGTTTAATGGTTTTTTGTCTGCCTCAGTGGTGCAGTAGTTGTGTATGCGACTGCTGTGCAAGAGGTGTCAGATTCGATTCAGGTCGAGCAAAATGTTATTGGGATTTTTAGGCAACTATTCTAAATCTAAAGTCTGGAACTGTGCTCGATAAATGGCAATAGACTAGCCCAATTACTTGAGAGCTACAAACATTGTTGGCGGAATGTGGGTGTTATACACCTCTGCCCACCTCTTCGTTTATATGTAACTATTATTTAGAATATTATTAATTTCTCCATAACATCCATTTTCTTATCCGATGCAGCTTAACTTAAAGACGTGATAAACCACCGCGAATAACCGTCCCTTATATCGTACTGATTGTAAACTTAGGTGGTTAAGTGTGAACTTTTCAAGCTGTGTGATGTCATTGTGAGCGGTCAGAAAGCGCGGGTCAGAAGTACTAATGTCAGATGTTAATCTGCAGTGGTGTAACCTAAGCCGACAGAAAAGCGTTGTTAGTGCGGTGTTACAATTGTATAATTTGACTTAAAAGCGGGCACACAAGGAATATGTCAACAAATATAAATAAATGAATAAATATAGGCCTTTACGGATAAATTATATATATATTGTTTTATTTAATACCTTTCCTTCATAAATTCACTTGATGTAAGGATACATTATCACTATATGCAGTGCCAGCCTCAGCGTGAGAGTGAGTGGTTGCTCGAAAAAGTGGCTTTTTAATTGTGAAAGAAGTTTATAAATTACAGGCAAAATAATAAAAATGATTTTTATTCCCAGTGCGAGAGATGTCTTTTATAAATAAAAATGATTGTAATAAGGGAGGCACAGTCTTCGCTATTATTAGACATGTTCTTTTTCTAGTTAAGTTACACTCGATGACAAACATAAGTAGATAAAAAAATCCTAACTAATATTATAAATGCGAATATGAATTTGTTTGCCTGTTTGTTACACTTTCACGCCTTAACTACTCGACTGATCTAACTTTCATCCAGAAATAAATACTGTTACGTATCTAACCTGACCTACATTTGCGCGAGCGAAGCCACAGGCAAAGTCTAGTTGGTAATAAATGCCAGTAATGGTACGAAACAATTTATACTACTGCTTCACGACTGTTCAGAATAATATACACTATTCACTTTCACAGTAACACTGTTTCACTTTACTTCCTGTCGAAATCTTGGAAAAATAATAATTAGATGTCAATAACAAAACTAGATTTATTATCAATCCGCAAGAATATGTACATATTTATATTATTTATAATTAATCTCAATTTGCAAGTCGCGGCTTTCCCGCGCTAACCAATACCACAGATTATACATATTACATAATATCCATTACATATCTCTCGTCAGACCAATCAAATACTGTCTGCCATAATTCCGTCGTTGGAAAACCAAGAACATTACGGAGACTGGATCTTTCCTACTTAGTTGCAGCGGCACACCTTTTTATTACCTATGTTTTGTATTCTAAGACATAACAGATTAAAATTTATAATTGGATTATAAATAATCTAATTTATTATTCAGAATGTAAAGTACGACGCTGTAAATCAGCGTTAAAAAATAATCTGTGAAGATTAAGCTAAAATCTCTAAATTATATTTACCATTACAGTAAATTAAATAGACAAACTAATCAAACATATTTTCCGTTTACAATTTTTTGTTGAATAAATCAAACTATAAAATATCATTTTCAAAGTGTTATGTATGTTGAACCAAACTGATAAATTATGAACGAATCTGAAAGGCCAAAATAGATCAACTTGGCATTTTAGCCACACGTCATCGCTGACGTTTAGAATGTGCGTTTGGAACATGAATATATTATATGTTTTATTTATAGTAAACTCTGGATACGATAAAACACAATATTATATTATTTTTTAAATAGTCACGTTTTATATTTAATACTTACGTAAATTATTATGCAAAAGCTTCTTATAAATCATAGTATTTAAAATTGGAAAGTATTCTAATGAAATTGGGTTTCGAATAGACTTTCTACTCTAAATGTTTGGCAAGATATTTGAACATCTCATTTCATACGTGGACTGAGGCTTGGAAGTGCGAGTGAAAACATAAATTTGATAAATTAAAACTATTTTAGTCACAATTTATTATTAAGACTGCAAAATGGTCACAAAATACGCTATCTGTTTGTTCGCGCTTGCGTCTGTTGCATTTGCACAGAGCTGCACAAATCCACAAGTGGAAGCATCGTCTTTTACCAGTCTAGACGCAACAATAGTGACACAAATCGCTTATATTACTGAATTTACACTAAAATGCGATAATCCTCTGCCTGAAAACTACGCCCTGTACGCCGAGGTTGAAGGAAAGCCGCTGACTGCTGCCCGCGTCGCAGAAAACAAATACCAGGTAACGTAACCTTTTTGCAGTAATTTTCAGAACTAACCTTATTAGAATTTACTAATTGAGACTATTTTAAGACGTTTCTCCACTTTATGATTACTCTGATGCGTATTCAGGGAGTATTTTAATATAATATTTGTAATAATCTACCCTCCGTAATCAATATTGCATTTTTCACGATTCCTTTCACTTTAATGTAATTAATAGAATTGTTGCACAGCTGGCAGACAAAACGGTCGTGATATTGCTATAATATGTAATATAGCTGTTATTCATAAGTTTTGGAACTATTACACTAGCAGTCTTATTCATAAAACATGAGAACCTTATAGAAAGTTATGGTAAAATTCTTTATAAGTATTGTTCATAGAAATGCAAAATTGCTAACTTGCCTATTACATGGTGTAGATAATGAAGGTTTACAAAATGGTTAATAAAGAATGACTTTTATGTGATGTTAACCTATAATAATACCAGCCCTGTATTAAACTGTCCCACTGCTGGGCATGAACCACTTCTCAATGTGAGAAGGCTTAGGCCAGTCCACCATGCTGGGTGTGCTGGGTGGATGTTTTCTTCACTGTTAAAGCAAGCGATAATTAACTATTTAATATGCACATAACTTCGAAAAGTCAGAGATGCGCGGCTTGGGATCGAACTCGAGACCTCTGCGTGGCAGTCCAACGGTTTCCCACTAGGCTATCGCTGCTACGATGTTAACCTGTCAATTGTTAAAACGCAAGTTATAATTAAATCATATGGTGTCTGGACGGCGGTGTGCCGCTTTGACTCAATAAGTTGATAGATAGATACTCAATAAATAAAGTCAAACACCATATTTATAAAGCCCCTGTGTAATATGCATTTGAGCATTCATATGATAAAACTATCAAAACAAAAACTTAATATTGATCCAAAACACTGGCAGTGAGATTCTTATACATAATATCTTATAGTGGAATAGTTTTGTGTAAATATTTGTTTTCTTAGTCATTCAAATGCATGTTTACAACTGGGTGCAGCGGTAGTTATTATGATTAGGTCGAAAACAGGTGTTGTGTTTGTTTCAATTATTACAAAAATTTATTTCTAAAGGAGTGAGAGCAAATGTATATTTAGGCTTCATGCTTTCTCAGGCTGTAGCTTTAAATCACTCAATAGAGCATATACCGCACGCCAACTGCAATAAAGGAAGAGTATTTATTTATTTAGACATCCAGTAGTTGTTAGATTATTTTTACATAACTAAATAAGACCCTAAATAGTAACTAAATGCACAACATTTTAAGGTACCACAGCATGCATAATTATGGTTTAACACCGTTAACTTAATATATAATATAAAAAAAATAACAAATACTAATTAGTGAGAATAATTATAAAATATTAACAACTAGTAAAATTAGAACAAAGCAAAAAACCAAAAATATAAAAAAATAAAAATAACAATTTTGTAGCATAGTAAAATATGCTAACTTTCGAGGAGAGCAAACAATCTGTTTGAACTGATATATTTAGTATAGGAAGAGCCTTTATAAACATTTGTTTAATTTAATGAAACATAGACATAAGTAAGATTAAGTGCATTTTATTAACTTTTAAACTGGGTTTATAGACTTTTAAGATTAATAAATTCTTTGTCAAATCACATCAAAAATAATTGAGTTTGTGTATCTATTTGCACTATTGGAAACTGCAATAAAAAACAAGTGAGCAACGGCCATGAATTGCCGTAAATCTTGTCATTTCGGGGTGTATAGACTATGCTGAGTCGAATAGCGCTGACCGCGAGGCTCTAGCTCTTATGGTTCTTGAGTTGAAATATGGTATCACGTGACCAAAGGTCTGAGGTCAGAGGTCAAAAGTCATAGTCATTTCGAGGGTATATCGACTATGCTGAGTTGAATGGCGTTGACCGCGAGTCTCTAGCTCTTACGGTTCTTGAGTTGAAAGTGGTATAACAGACGGACGGACAAAGCTGTTGTATAAGAGTTTTTTTGAACTCTAAAACTATCTCTTCTCTTTATTGCACTTGGGGTGTGGTACTATGTACTGGCTTGCCATCTATTATATAGTACTTTGATTATTTAAAAAGTGGAATCTAGTCAATGGAAAACGCAGTGTCGGACCTTTAGGGGCTTAAGCATTAGCCGATGCGGTTTTAGCTCTATCTGCCCTTTTATGTTTTACTAGCAACCCTCCAGGCTTTAACAAATTATATGTCTAAACCTTCCTCATGTTTCACTCTGTCTATTGGTGAAAACCGCATGAAAATCTGTTCAGTAGTTTTAGAGTTTATAGGGGAACAGACGCGGCAGAGGACTTTGTTTTATAATATGTAGTGCATACAACTGCTGTATGAGGTCCCGGGCTTGATTCCCGGGTCTGCAAAATTTTTTATTGGGTGGTAGGTATTAAAATTTATCAGTAACAGCAGTCTCTTGGAGGCCATAGGCTATGTATAAATCGATATACATGAAGATACATCGAAACTAATCTTACTAATGTTATAAACTAGATGTGCCCGCGGTTTCAGCCGCGTTTATCGTTACTGCGCCGCCCCCGTGGGTGATAGCGTGATGTTATATAACCTATAGCCTTCCTCGATAAATAGGCTATCCAACACTAAAATATTTTTCAATTCGGATCAGTAGTTCCTGAGATTAGCGCGTTCAAACAAACAAACTCTTCAGCTTTATAATATTAGTATAGATGTGAAAGTTTGTGAAGATGTATGGGTGGATCTTTAACGCAAAAACTATTGAACGGATTTTGATAAAACTTAACAGTACTATTGTTCATACATAAAAATAACATACAGGCTACTAAAAAACCTATTTTAACATAAATCTACATTAACGTGAACGTGAGTGAAGTCGTGGGCAAAATGTAGTATTATAAATGCGAATGTGAGTTTGTTTGTTTGTTACGCTTTCACGCCTTAACTATTTGACCAATTATCATGAAATTTCACAAACAGGTTGTCAGGCGAACAGAAAAGGACATAGGGTACCTTTCATCACAAAATGTAGTAAGTTACACTTTTCACAAGATATTTCTTTGATTTACAGGTATCCTGGACTGAAGAGCCATCGAAGGCTCGTTCTGGCACTCACGAGGTTCACATCCTGGACGAGGAAGGTTGGGCTTCACTGCGCCGCGCTCGCCGCGCCGACCCCGCTGCCACTGTGGCCCCACTCATTGCTATTCAGCTCCACCACCCCGGCAGTTAGTATTGTCTTTTCTATACTTCTTTCTTTCTTTTCGTGTGGTTAGTGACTTATATATATTAATTATAATATATATAAGCCATTAACATTAATAATATATATTATTAATGTTAATATAATATTATATTCTATACTAATATTATAAAGAGGAAAGATTTGATTTTTTGTTTGTTAGTGAGGGTTTCACTCATAAATTACTCAACCGATATAAAAAATTATTTCGCCATTAGAAAGCTATAATATCACATTTAGATTCAAGCATTGTGATTAATACAAGACTATGGTCTTTGTGCCTGATAATAGCAAATGTACTCTCAAAATGTACACACAGCGACACATCAACCTACACTGTTTGGACTTTGAATTATTAGAAGTTGAACGCTGCGAATCGTGCAAGAGAGTACGTTATATTTTTGTTACGCTCTATCCTTACCATTACGTCGACACCACTATGCACTGTCCCTTGTCGACAATTCTCTATTTTGTATGTAGCGTAGTTATGCGTATATAGGGTGTCTAACTTGATGTGTAGCCGTGTGTACTATAGTAGTCTCTCCGTGACGATGGCTGATGTAAAGCAACCGAAACATCGTCAGGGAAAAGTGTAAACTTAAATAAATAAAATAGATTTTATTCATTCAAATCGCTCAAATTGTAGTAAAGTTATATAATAGTAGTGTTGAGATCAAAATTATGTAATAAAAGTGTCCATAGTCCATTTAATTTCAATGTACTATGTTATGATAATCTGTTTTTGAAAAAACGTAATATTTGCGTAAGTCACCGGTGGTTACCACTCTTAGACTCTAGAGATAGGAACCGCTCACAATGCTTGCTCTGTCTAACAACACGTAAAGATTTTTTTAAATTTAGGACTCCGTCAAAGATACACTGCAATTTATACAGTTCATTTCACAGGATTTCCTTATGTGAAATAAAGTGTAAATTGCAGTGTTTCTTCAGTTCATTTGAACTAAATATATTATATTAGCATCATATTGAAGTTATCATGATGGTTTTCTTGCAGGCTACTCCGGACCCTGGGTGAACTCTGAAGTGCTTGCCACGGCGCTTTCGATCCTAGTCGCGTACACCGCCCTCCGCAACAAGAGCAAAATCTTAGCCTAAGATCATAGATAACTATTTTTTTATTTAATAAATAAACAGTTAAGTTATGTATTTATTGAAGATTTTATTTTTCTTTAAAAAAACAACTCGCGTCCTAGAAATAGATCCTGTATTGCATGGTGTTTACAAACATTCAAACAACGGACACAAAGAATACTCAGATTCGGAATAGCTATTTCCGGATCACAAAAAAATTGTCCCGCGTGGGGATCGAACCAACTCGACTTTTTTCTGTTATGTGTTTATGTGTCAGCCCTTTTTATAAACAGTCCCATACCAGGACACATGCCTCTGCCCAGTTATTTATTCATTTTTATAAGGTACATACACAGATGATATTATATACAGAAAAGTACTAGCGCTAATGATATCATATACCGAAAAGCTCACGAATAGTGGAGTCTCAAAAAGCTCTTTCATAATATAATGTGCTACTTATTAGTAAAGTTTTTAAACAAATGTACTAATTAAGAAATACAATCTCGAACAGATTTTCGATATCCATTACTATGAAAATGTCATGTTTAATCATTGAATAAATTACTAGCTGTCGCGGTTTCACCCATGTTTATGATTATTGTACGCTCCCGTGGCTCGTAGCGTGATGTTACATCTGCCATTAGAGAACATGGAATTCTATGTAACAATACACAAGGAAGTTACGCGTATGACAGAAAATCGTGCGACATTATTATGTACTCGCATGCAGCCGCAGGCGCCAATGGGTACGGCCGGACTTTTCTGTCCGTTGGCAGAAAATACTGTCGTCTGAAGGACGCCTTTAATTCTTCAATAGTGTACTATTGAGTAAGTATTTATGAAATACATCGTCTTAGTGTCCTATCTCTATAAACAAAGTTAGAGTATATAGACCGACATTGCAGTTTGGCATATTCTACCTGTATCCTGGCCGGTCTGACTTATTTCAAGAGGGCTTCTCCCTCGTAATCTGAAACTCAGCACCTTTCCTGGCCATCAGAAGATGTGTGAACTCAGCCTTATCACTTATATAAATAAAAAGATTTGTAACTCTTATTGGTACGTATATTTAAAATCTATTAATATACTGAAATCTCGAACTGAACTTGTTAAATTGGTATACTTTAATATTACATTCAAAATAATAGGATATTTTCTTAAAATTAAATCTGGTCACACTGAATCAAAGTTGCTTGAATGGTCAAATATCTTTCATAACACAAATTCTGCCAATTCTGGGTTTCTAACCTAAAACATTAAAAATGTCTGGTAAGAATTTGTTTTCGAAGTCTGGCTTCGTTAGAGCCCCTTTACAGAATGGAGTTGGTCGTTTCGTGTGCCAGTTACAGCGAGTTGTATTCAAATTCTGTCAGAGCCATGGAGCAAGTAAAGGAATAAGGTTGGTATACTGTTTTTAATATATTTTTTAATGATATCGTTTAGTTAGACAGTTATGTATCATATCTGCATTTGGCCAGATATGTTAAGTATGTAATACGACACACGCCCAGTTATAGAAACCAGATATTTATTGAGAAACAAATAGGTAAATACATAATCAGTAATATTAGTAAATACATACATAACCTCTGTATACAGTAGGAGTAGGTGACGAGCTGGAATTAGAAGGAGGAGATTGGCTTATTGTAATTGTAATTGGACTCCCTTTTCCGCATTTGAACTCTAAGTTGGTCCATTATGCGTGAGAGTCGGCCGGTTACGGAGATAGCCAGCCCAACTCCGCCCAGAAGCACAGAAGTTTCCTGGGGTCTTCGCAGGCTTCGCGGAGTGACCTCGGGTTGTTGAGGATTTCCTTACGTTGTGCTGTTACTCCCACACATTCCAGGACTACATGGGCAGCAGATTCTTCTTCAGTCAGACATCCCCTACAGAGTGGGCTGTCTGTTGCTCCAATGTTGTAAAGATGTTTGTTCAGGGGACAGTGTCCTGTTAGGATCCCCACGATGGTCCGAAGGTGGAGATTGGCTTATATATAGTCTTAGTCGATGGGATAAAGATTTAGAAAATTAAGATTTAGGCTAGATTAAATTAGAGACACAATGAGCGACCAAGAACAAAAATATATTCTCAATATTTCCAGAAGCTAAGTTTACTAAACTAAACATTATCATTGATTAGCCAGACACCAGATAATATTGAAACTATTAAATCTAGACCTTAGGGTCTGATCACTGGCTTAAAAATTAAATCTAGGGACAGATTAAATTAAGATGTTTAAGTGCTGCAAGATAGGCAGCTAAACTATAACAGAATTGTCAAATATATGGAACAAAAACTGCCAACAAAATTTTTTATAACTGTGCCATTGTGGTTTCCACAATTAGTTACAATGGAATACAAGCATGTTCATGCATTACATATGTATGTATCTATATATATAAAAAAAAATATTTAAAAAAGCATATATTATTATATATGCTTTTTTAAATATAGGCAATTCTAAAGGTTAATGAGTGTTTGCTTCTGCAGCATCCTACCCTGTGAATCCTTTTCAGTCACAGAATGCATTATTACTGCCACTGCAATAATACATGAAGAAATGCATATTCATATGTATACATGTTATCCCGCACGGTTTATATCTATTTGTGTCAGAGCATGGAACATGAAATAAAGACATATTATACTTGTAACATTGCTTAACAAAAGCCCATGAGTATATATATTATATTTTTTTTGTGCCAGAGATTATATTGAACAAGATCTTGTGAATTTTGCGACGCGCAACCCAGGAGTGACGGTATACCTAAAGCCACGTCGTCATCGAGGGCCTGTCATCGTTGGCGAATATTGTAAGATCATAATATAGTTAATTTATATAATACTAGCTGTTACATGCGACTTTGTCCGAGTGGAATTTAACAGGAAAATTCTAATATAAAAGTAGCCTAAGTTACTCCTTATAACATCAGCTATCTGTCAGCTGTCAGTGAAATTCCCGTCAAAATCGGTCCAGCTGTGTCAGAGATTAGCTGGAACAAACAGACAGATGGACAGACAAAAATTTAAATTAGATTTTCTGGTATGAGTACTTTCATTTCCATTTCGTAAAAAGCTGTTATTTTGACATAACAAACAGACACTTCAATTTTATTTATTTGTATAGACTAGCTTCTGTCTCCCGCAGTTTCAACCACGTTTATGATAACTGCTCCACTCCTGTGGCTCGTAGCGCGATGTTATATAGTTAATCCTGGATAAATTAGCTTTCTAATGGTCAAAGAATTTTCAAAATCGGCCCAGTATTTCTTGAGTTTGTTCTTTGGCAACAAAAACACATCCTTTGTTCTTATAATATTAGTATAGATGAAATAATAGTGGGGAACCCCATAGTAACAGATAATAATAATGTCCAGACCGATTGTCGGTCACGGCGGCCAATCTTAACGGTGACTGGCGCAGGAGATATTATAGTGCACAGTGTGTGCGCAAAAGCAAGTGCACGCTCTGTACCTTTACTCTCATAATCCGACGGAGCGGTAATCCGACACGACCGGAGAGAGATCAGGAGCAGGACCAACGGCTTTACGTGCTTTCCGAGGCACGGAGTTGTCTCTAACACCGCCAACTTCATAACTTGGGTGCTATTGAGTTTCTTAACAGGAAAACCCAGTAACTGTTTGTTGGCCCGACCCGGGATTCGAACCGGAGACCTCATGCACAGCAGTCGCATTCACTACCGCTGTGCCACGGAGGCAGTTATGTAAACATACTGGAAAATATAAGTGTAAAATCGGAGCCATGGTCTGTTTGCATGCAAAGTTTTATTCAAATTTGTTCAACAGTTAACGCTTTATTGGGTAAGACCCATAGGTGGACTGCACGGATGGCGTAGTGATTAAATTGTTACTTCGACTCTGCCACTAAACCGAGTGTTGTGGGTTCGAATCCTACACGAGACAAAATATTGTGTGATCCACATATGGTTGTACCGAGTTTAGGTATTCTTCGTGGCCGTTGTTTGAATGTTTGTAAAGTCTGGGGTTAGGCAGCTTCTGTGATAACAAAATTCCAGAATTTCCAGAATTGAGCATAATGATTACCGCTTACCACTAGGAAAACCGCCGTCTCGTCAGCTACCAGAAAATAACTTAAATATGTAAGACGGTAAATAATATAGAGACATTATTTCAGTGAATGGCGAGCGAGTATGGATGAGTTTCCACAACAAAACACATGAAGAAATAACAAAATGGGTCGAAATATTGCGTGCTCAGCAAGATGACATCGCTTCATTGCGGCTTCGGAAATACCAGTATACAGACCACCCCTCAGTCCAGGGGCCATGGACACCATACACCTTCAAATCCCCGGCACTTAATACTGTAGAACTGCCCAACCCAGAATTCGGTGCTAATGATCGTCTACCTGTATCAGCTACCGAACAACTGCAATTAATGTTTGAAAAACAAAAAATATCAGTCGATAGTGAGGTTAAGACCGCAGAATAGTATTTTAGTCGAATTATAATTTAGTTGTTTTAGTACCTAATAAATGTTAGTAAGTTTGTCATGTCTTTTATTGAATAGTATCAAACTTAATAGTTTAATGAATATACATACATCGTGTCACAGAAAGGTGTGGCCATATTTTAGGACCGTAATGTATATCTACTTTAACTGCACGGATGGCGTAGTGGTTTAAATGTTCACCTCGCCGCTGCCACTGGGTGGTTGTGGGTTCGAAACCCACACAAGACAAAAATTTGTGTAATCCATAAATGGTTGTTCCGAGTCTGGGTGTTCTTTGTGCCCGTTGTTTGAATGTTTGTAAAGTTCCCCGTGACACAGGAATTATTACTAGGGCGGAAGAAGTCTTTAAAAAAACGAAAAGAAAAATGCATATACCACATACATAAGGCATGTGGTATATGCATTCATTTCAAGTTTTTTTGATCCCCGGAACAAAAAATATTTGGGTTTTACGACAATTTCAAACATACATTTTTATTTATTAGAAACAATCGCATTATATCGAAATTACACCTGGTCATTTTCGGGTTCACGGAGGTCACCGAATCAGCTGTTAGTGTTGCATAAAGAAAGAAAAAGTAATGCTATAGAGCTTCCCTAAATTGAATAAAAAGCAGAAGTTGTTTCTTGACAATAAATATCTGTTAAATTTTCCTCGAAGCAACGAAAAATATGTGAAGAAAGTAGCAAGTTAAATAAATAATACTTTAATTTCAGATGTAGTTAGTACTTTATTTTTTACCTCAGTAAGTAAATTTATTCTATTTAATAAAAATGGCAACCCTACCTATGTTATACATAGAGGGCACAACGGGAGACTTAACTAATTGTTTTATATCAAATATTCACACTTTGCTGCCTGTTCAGGATGGCAATGTCACAGATTGATAATTTGATTTTTTTTTTTTAATATGTATCTTCCTCTCTAAAAATAATTCCTGTGTCGCGGAGGACTTTACAAACTTTCAAACAGCAGACACAAAACGCGAAGCAACCACCTAAGCCATTATGCCATCCGTGCAGACAAGCACAATTCGAGCTTTTTTTAATGCACGCTATATTTTGAGGTAATAGTGTATCACAGACGAAATATAATTATATTTGTAGTACTCTCACTATGCACATTAGGCATTGAACATTTTTGATCCAATATTTACATAGAAGAAGGACTACAGATGATTATATTCCATCTATGATATACTTTTGCTTTAGTCTATAGTGTATTAAAAACATTTTCAAAATGAAGCCCAAATAAAATAATTTTAGGACCTCAAAATATGACACAACATTCCACAAGGCGTTAAGGCTCTTAACAATTTATAATTAGGGTTGAAATTTCAACAGTAGCTACGAAATTAAAACTGCCCTCTCGGCGATGCTAAGCTTACAACAGGCTTGTTGGAATTTAGACTATAATATTTACTTTGTCAGTTTGTCTGGTAGTTATCACAGACACGATAGTTATACATTAAACAATAAAAAGCACTTTCAAAATTTAAAGAAAATGACATTGTCTAATCTAATTTTGATCAAAATTTATAAACATTAACTTGAAACATAACACTTACACATTCTAAATATCAAAATATTTTTATCTTAGAACTAAAAGTATAAAAATATACTATTCAAATGGTATTTATAATTACAAATATTGAACTATCTGATGGCCCAGTAGTGAGTTAGGCCATAATTTAGTACGCTGGTGCAGTGCGGGTTGGCAGAATTCACATATCTTCGAGAACATTATGGAGAATCCTCTGTCATGTAGGTTGCTTTAGAATGCTTTCCTTCACCTTAACAGCGAGCGATAATTAACATTTAATATGCACATAACTTTGAAAAGTCAGAGATGTGTGGCTAGGAATCGAACTCGAGACCTCTATGTGGCAGTCCAACGGTCTCACAGTAGGCTATGGACTCAATTGACTATACTATATTTATACTAGTAATAATATGATAAACTGGTAAGAGTGGACCATGATACTCTAGGAGTTGGCCCCTCAGGCAAATAAATCTAGGTAGACCAATGGGGAAATAATGAATTGTCCGAGTTGATTTTGAATTACATGATCTAAAAGGTTTGGCTCTGTTTGCAGGCTACACCACATGTAGCAAAGATTTAAATCATAGATGCACTACTACATTTAAATATGGTCACCTTTCTGAATGTTAAATTGTCATCTGACACACAATGCAAACATGTCATCTGAATTATAATAATTATACTACATACTACATAATTACAAAATTGTATACCATCTTTATCTAATATGTGAGCTCACTCTTCTTAATGTGGACACTTTTTCATGTGATCCTAGTACATTGAGGACTATTATTTAAATATTTGGAAGCTAGTATTATAATATATAATGTATATAAGTACCATTTTAATATATTATATAAATGGTAAAATAAGCTTGTCATATTACAGAAAAAGCAAATAATAGAAAGACATACCGTCATTAAATAATTATTGTAAATCATATTCTTTTTGCAATGATTCTACCTGGTATACATTATCATACCATGTACCAAGAATAGCAGGTGAAAAAAAATTTGTTTGTGAATGCCTTTACAAACTGTATGCTTAATTTTAAAAAGCCAAAATCATTTATTAATTCTCATTGATTATTATTAAAAAAACCTTTTACATTAAAGTGATAGGTACCTTTTTCATGATGCTGCAAAACTTATTAATGAAAGTTCAATTTGTTCAATTCAAACAACAACCAATGTTAAATAATCAGGAACTAAAACAATCATATTTAAATTAAACTTTTTAGTGTCTTTAAATCCCCCAATGCTATTTCTAGTCAAAATAAAACTAAAATCTTTGAGCTTGTTGTATGATGATAAGCATAAAATAAATAGTCTTTCTAAATGCATTCAAAATAGGATTGCTGCCAAGTACAGTCTGGAGTAATGCTATAATTTAGATGGGCAAAGATATTATATCTTTGCTTATCTGTTCAGAAATATACAAATATGTATAAACACACTTTTATAGCATAATATAGTACATGAACTATAGCAGGTAGAAACATTAATAACATAGACTAAAAAAATAAATCTTCTATTTTTAAATCCAAACTGTTCCTTTTTATGGTCAATTAGTAAATAAATCGTTAATCATCCCAACACTCGTGGTTCGGGTCTGTTTCTGGTAAATATTCCCTCTGAAGTATAGGTTTAGGTACTGTGATCTGCCCACCGCGGAATGGCTCCATATTAATATTTTCTGAAGGTCTCTGAGGACAGCGCCGGCAATGGTCTTTGATTTGACTTTTAGGCAATCGATGAGTAGCATTGTACGGGCAAACAGATAGCTGCGGTTGACTTTTCTGGCATTTAATAATGTGGTATTGTATACGGCTCTTTGGAACACGGTGAGATGGATCGTAAGGGCAGGATGTCCAGTCGCTGTCTTCAAATCCCGTATTCTGAAAACAAGCGTAGATTATACATGGTTTACATGTCCGGAGAAAATAAGAGCATTTCTAAATAACGTATTTGAACTTACCATTGTTTTTTGGTTTAGTTGTATTTCTTTAAAATATATGCCTTTTGTAAGGTTTCGAAATGTCGTCGTTTTCAAGTTTGTTTACTTTACAGAAACAAAAACCATAGACAATAAAACGAATACGATGACAGGGTGACCAAACTTAATTTTAGAAAATTTGTAGGTTGTTAATTATTGTTGACGGTTTACGGAACTTACTGCGTTCTATAAATGAAAACACTACTTTTAAACGCCTTAAAATCCTTGTAAGGTAGTTTAATTTAGAGTATAACAACCGAGTGAACGTAAGAATTTTGATAGAAATAATAATTGGTAGATTAGCAAAAGAAACTTGTAGATCTACCTATTCTACAAAAATGAATTCTTGTTCAGAAGATGTGTATTTAGAAATTGATAATTTTTCTAATGAATATAAATAATTACATTAATATTATACAATATTTATCTGTCCATAAGTTGCATTTATAATTTAGGCCCACAAGCTTCGAAAAATAATTAATGAAATTGGTATACTTACTGTTGCGTTGCAATATATGATAATAATTAAGTCCTCCAAACCGAATTTCGGTCACGGCGGTCAATTTTAACCCTCTGTTCCCTAACTCTCATGATCTGATGGGACGGTAATCCGGCACGACCGAAGAGAGAGAGGCGCAGGACCAAAGGCTCTACGTGCTTTTCGAGACATGGGGATGTCTAACACCGTCTACTTTCTAACTCCGAGGTACAATTGAGATTTTGTTAAAGAAAAACTCGGCGGCGACATGTGATATCATCCTAAAAACTTTTGTTATGACAAAAAATACCACATCCAACTTCATGAAGAATTTAAAGATAGTTCTGGTATACATGAAGTGAGAATATACACGGATGGATCCAAAATAAAATCAGGAACAGGAGTCGGAGTCTTCACTCACGACCTAAACATCAATTACTAAACAACTCTGGGAAACCTCAACACTATCTTCCAGGCAGAATGTGTAGGAATCAACCGGGCTGCAACAGCGGTTACATCAAGGGGTATAAGCGATAAGTCGATACGCATTATCTCGGATAGTGCCGCGGTCCTACAAGCTCTGAAAAACAACTGCTTCAACAGTGGACTCATCCTGGAGTGTCACCATGAACTGCAAAGGATTGCAACAAAAAATTGGGTAACGTTGCAGTGGATACGCGGCCACAGCAACTCTTCTGGCAATGACGCTGCAGACCAACTGGCAAAGAGAGGATCGAACACCAAAATGGTAGGACCCGAACCAATTGTCCCGATACCCTTCTGCCAACTCAAAACATGGTTATGCGACAGAACCACGAAACTACACGACAAACAGTGGTCAGAAACAAGGGAATGTAAACAGACAAAGGAAGCCCTTCCATCCTTAGACATACATCTGTCACGCAAACTGCTACGTGCTTCAAGGGAAAACCTGCGGCGTCTAGTGGGTATAATAAAAGGCCACTGCTCACGCAACAAAGACCTATTCAATATCGGCATCATTGACAACCCCTTATGTACCTAGAGGCTGCATGAAGACCGAGGAGACAGCGACTCACGTGCTGCTACATGGCAAGCATGAGCAACCAACGGGCGAAACTACTAAATAGTCCAGAAACGATGAAGGAAGTACTGCGCAACAGCCCATTATCTTTCTGGACGGAGCTGAGGTGGTATGAGTAACTGAACAACTTTTCACGTCGGTCACTTATGTACTATAGTCCAATTGTGTGGCTAAGTGGGGATAATACACGTCCAACTAACAAAGAGAAAACTCAATGACTTTTTGTTTGGACCGATCAGGGATTCGAATCCGAGTAGCACAACAGTGTATTCACCATCGCTGGGCCACTGAAGCAGATAAAGTAAAATAAATAAAGCATATAGTTGTTTATTGTATTCCATAATGTACTTTTACAATAGTTGGTAGATTTGCAGTTACTGTATTAAGTAGGTACCCTGGTGGACACAGAATAGATTTGTCAGTACGTAAACGCTTTACAGCCAACATATTTCTAACTACTAATTAACTTCTTCTTAATAATTAACCCTCAAGTCCTTGATCATTGTTTAATCAACAGCCCGCTGCTATTACATGACTGTTATTCAATTGACACTTAACGTTGAGTAATGTTTATAGGTGATTATTTTAATTACTTGCTAGTTAATACTTTGCTACCTCTTAAATGATTAAGATTAGTTTATAAATAAGGCTGTTGTGTTGAAGTGCATTTTAATATCGTATCCAACATGTTATTAGCTTATATTCTATGAAAAGAAAATTTGCAGTTTATTATTTTAATTTTACATTATTCTATATTTTTGCGTTAAGTAACAATTATGAGCAATTCAACCCTTTTACATAACAAATTCACTAGATATTTAATAAAATCATAATAAATAATGTTACTATAAAAATATACAATCTGTCTATAAAACCAAAGTAACATACGCACAAAAAAGTTATTAATGAAAAGGACACAATCACTTTCAACTCAATACTTAAACAGCTAAAATTACCCCACATAATATATATAATATTCAGTAACTTATAATTACTCATTTCTCGATTTAAGGCGTATTTATACATAAGTCTTTTATGTTCATCTGGCGTTGCACTATACAGTCTGAGTCTTTGTGTAACCGACAACTTGCAACCAGGTCTCAACATAGGGGTAAACGTATATTTCTCACAACACTGAAAATATGTACGCGTATGTATATTAAATGAAATAGCGGCATATTCTTCGTCAATGTCCATTTTAAGCTGTAACCAGTCAATTATGATATGAGGCATTATCCTTAAAGCACAATATAGAAGCCTTTTAGTATTGAAGTCAATCTCACTGCTTTTAATTATGTCACAGACATACTCAGCGGCGAAATATTCGGCAAATGTCATATGTATGAATAGTGGCCGCCCGCCTGTTGTTATGTAATATATTAAACCAGTCTTCTCTTTACCACTGTTTATTGCACGTATCACATCTGAGCACACGGTGTTATTATTAAAAGGCCGAATTTTATCGAATTCTTCAATTTTATATATTCGAAATATATATGTTAGTATATAATGTGCAGCAATTTTTTTATGCATGTTAATACATTGCGTACTTATAATTTCACGAGTCGTTATTATATCTGGTCTGGCAACATCCATTTTGGATTTATTTAGATCCTTTATATCTAGTTTCTTTTTTACGAATGCCTCGTAGATGGTATATTTGTTAATAGTACGTAGTATATTGTCTGTAACGTCGTAAGTACGCACAAAACTCATAATATAGTCAGCTAATAAATATAAAAGTAATGGATTGCCTAGAAACTTGTTCACTGCACACTCATCCGATTGTAACCTTATGTCTTGTATATTCATATCGGGATGTGCGAAAATTATTTTTACATAATATTTAAAATAATTCATAATATTACATCGATATTGATGTAATTTACAAAAATCGGATCTAAGATCTAACTGAAGATCTAGAAATAATTTTAAATTATTGAACTCTACGGCATTGAGTCTGTCAAATGTAAATTGTTCAGTTTGCCAGAACTTACGCAAATACATTGCTTGTTGCTTGCCGTTAAGAAATGAAATTGTATACATTTTACCAATATCTATTAAATCTCGTAAGACTTCAACATACGGCCTACAGGTTATCCACATTTTGTGTTCTTGAGAATATCTTTTAACTTCATTAAGAAACTTTATAACAGTATGTTTGTAATTGGGATACATTTCGTCGACACCGTCGAACAAAAATAAAATTTTTCTTGTGTTATAAAAGTGCAGGAACATATTCAATTCAAAGGTTATCCATTCATCGCCTGAACAGTCTAAAAGTGTCACTTTACCGTTGTTTTCGTCTAAGCGAATTTGAAGATCATCATTTTTGGATATCACTCGACACATGAATTTTAACGTTTCTAAAATATCAATCTCTGTCGCATGTTCTTGCCACCTTAGAAAGTTGTTCGAGTGCTCTAATAAGTTTACTCTTAGTACCAACAGATTTTTTTTATTAACTGACAGGCGTGTCAATAGAGTAGACTTTCCTAACCCAGCTTCGGCTATTATGAGTACAATTCTGTCGCTAATGTCTTCAAATTTAGTTACTACTTTAGCTTCATTCACATTGTCGTTATTTACAAGTTGTCTATCGATGTATATCTCTAATTTTTTATTATATTCATCATTACTTAGCGTTAGATCTATGTTTATAGGTTCCTCGCGAATTATTTTACTTAACACACCGTTCTCTATGAAATCGACAGGCACATTTAATTCTGCTAAGTTTATCTTTCGTCCCTGAAGTGTAATGTAAGCTATTTTTAATATGTGTTGCTGTGATTCCTGGTTCATATCGCGTAAAATTTGTTTGTTGTCATTAAGTATACCGCCTGCATATGTAAAATAGTCCTCAGCCTTTATAAGATCGTTAGTAACAATAATAACTTTTTTATTTGCTGTTGCCTGTGCAAGTGCATTTAACTTTCCATTTACAATTCCACTGTTTGTATTACTATCACGTACATCTGACCATACAATTATAAGCATTTTTTCTGTACTTTCCAACTCACATTTCAATGTGGTAAAAGCTTCGTTTGTAAAATGCAACAGGCATTCTAAATCTAATATTGCGTGGTTGTTTATGCACTTGTGTTTTAAATATTGAATAATTTTGACAGTTGTTAATGTAGTTATATCGGTAACTACAATTCTGCTAAAAGGTTGTGCAGAGTCATCTAGTGTTTGGAATCGTTTTAAAGCATTATCATTATATTTACATTTAAAATACTTTTTATTAATCATACGAAATGACATGTGCAACGCAGTAATAGTCAGTTCTTTTACATCGCTCTTCTTCATGGTAGTCATCGCGAGATCGTATCTATTATTGAGCCTCGTCAAAATATCGTTTTTCTTTTTTAAAGTCCACCATTTGTGTATTTCGTTATGATAATATAAATACACTGTGTCAGTATTGATAGCCAGGTTGTGCGCTGCGCTAGAGTTTAGAAGATCATGAATGTCTTTTTTTAAGATGTCCGCTACGCCGTCGTGACTGCTTTGTTGTTTATATATAATCAGTTTATTTAATATTTCCTTGGCGTCCTTACTAAAGTCTAAATTCAGTTTAGGTAAAGTAACCGACTCTTTCACGTCAAACCTGAATGAATGTAAATTATTTATTTTATCTTTCAATTTATAATACAGATCTTTGGCGTTTTTCTTGAGTAATTTGGGATTTTCTGTTACCATGAGATACTTAGTAGCTGAGTCATAAATAAGTAGATTACCGACGGTACCACAAATGCCTTTGGTCAGCTTCAAGTATTTCTTTTCTATATTGTCGTCTATCGTAACAATTTCATATGATCCATTATGTCTAGACACTTTACATAATTTTTCGAAGACTGTCGTTATGATATTCAACTTGTTATCAATTTCTGCAGGATCCTGTTCGCCAATGATTAGGTCAATATTACCAAATGTAATTGGTACTTTAACTTTCTTTGATAATATATTTCTTGCGGCTATTGCGTTCATGTTTTCTACTGAAGTATTGAATTCTGAAATATTGATTTCTTCCAATCTTTGTATATCTTGACTTGACCTCTCCACAATAAACTTAAACTTGTCTGTTCTACAAACAATAAAAGTTCCCAGCAGAGGAGTTAATGTATCAACAGAAGGTGCGTCTAGAAATGCAGTTATTTTATTCTGTACCGTTGAGTCATCGTTAGAATTTGCTGATTGATCTGCCTCTGTTTTCTTTTTATCAAGATTTTCGAGTACTACTTTATATATACTATCTTTAAGTAATGTGAGAACTTGATCATTCGTGTCTAAGAAATCTTCTCGAAATGTTAAATATCGCCATTTACCTTGTACAGTGTTCCCTCCGAAATAATTTTCTTCATATACGATTTCGGATAAATGAACAACTTTTTCAGCTAATATTACGTGATATTGTTTTAAGTAATCATCTGTAAATACTCTCCACATATTTTTACTGTAAACTAAGGAAATGACGATTGACTTAGCCAACATGATGAACTGATTCTCTAAAATTTGATTGGACACGTATTCTAAATCTGTATCTGTATAATTTATTTGATAACCCTTATTTTCAACTCTTCCCGTAGCTATCAAATAGTTCAACTTATCAACATATCTGTCCTGGTCGCTAATTGTCCGTTTCACATTACTGTTATTTGACCCAAGTTGATATTGCCCGTTCGTGTATAAAATGAACACATAATCTATTTGATCAAAGTCACCACTAAACAATACATCGTTATTCCGGCGTTTGCTCGCATTAAACCTTGCTTTAACCTTTTCGAAGCTGTCGTGACATTTTTTGATTATATCATAACTTAATTGTTTACCGCCAACTTTATGTTTCACTTGAATAAAAACAAGGATGGGTCGATCAAATCCGGCGATTTTTACTCTAAAGACGACGTCGTCAAACGCTCCAATGTTTTTTAAATTGGACACTAGATGGTACTCTTCAATCGTGTCATTGTTAAGCAATCTAAACTCAATCAAACTGATGAGATTCGTCTCATATAGATGTCCGCCATCAGCCGCTGTACCTTCGCCTTGTTCATACTTTAACATTATGTAAATAACTTCAAGTATTTAGCGTCAGACGCTACTAAGCTCAACAAGATTCTTCTGAACTTGTCTTATCTGTAAAGAATGGAGAAGTCATGTTAGTTTTCAATGAATAATACATAGAAGATCATAGTAAATATATAACATGGCGCGAAACTGCCGAAACTACACTGGCACTTTAAGGGGGGCGGATTTTTTTTACAATATGTAATAATAATATCTTTAAAATATTGCAACCATTTCATGACAAACATGAGGAATGGGTAGACGTAGTACCTAGTCTTGCCATAAATATTGTTACACGGCAAAATCCTTTTCTTTTCTTTTGGCTATAACATTTATTACTGTAATCTGTGTTAGTTTATACATTAATATAATTACAAATATATTAAGCTCATTCAAAATGATCTCTGTTGGCTTTAATACAGTCCTTAAAATGTTGAGGCCAGTTATGAATCTTGCTGAAAATACCATTCTTGGTTATGGAACATGGCGTTGTTAAGAGGCTTAACCACCTTCTCAAATCGGATCGTATCTTGATACACTAGTGGCGATGTTTTGACACCTTTTTTACAAAAATATGGCTCAGTCACTCCTTGATACATAACACCCCATCAAACCATCACTGAAGTCGGATAATGTCCACGTTGTTATCTGCTGATTAATTGGGAAGCTTCTCTATAGAAGCTTTCGAGTTTAAGCTCAAAGCTCTATAGCTTTAAGCTTAAACTCGGTCATTCTGCTTGTTTAAACATTTCAGTACCTAGTAAAAAAAAACTCGTCGGTAAATACATTTTTTCTGTGACCTCCATTTGGGTATCGCTTAAAGTGTTTTGATTTTATCACACTATTCATTTTAAATTATCAGTTAATAAATGATTAGCGCGTCTCATCTAAGCTGCAAGTTCTAAGTCATCTTTAATACGCGACATTATCACACATTATCCGATATAAAATCTTTTGCTTTCGGACAGGATTTATTCGAATTCTTGCCTTCACTTTTGATCGCCTTTTATGCACGTATACTACGTTGACGGCCAGATCTTTTTCTGTCACAAACAGAGGAGGTTTTATTGTACCTATCAATCCTACTCTATTTTAATATCATAAAAATATTTAACACCAATTGGCGCGAAAATGAGAAAACAATGAATATTCATATAATAATGATAGATTCCAAATTCAAATGTAATATTATGTTATTTTTAAATCGTAACATTATTTATGGCAAAAGAAGCATAAGAGCAGAATATACGCTGTAGATATAAGAGCGCTGAGAAACATATGTGGTGTGAATCTGAAAGATAGAATAAGGAATAGTGTGATTAGATACAGATGCGGCATGAAAGTAGATATAGTGACAAGAATAGAAAAGGGTTAAGCTGGTTTTAGCATGTAGAAAGAATGGACGAGACAATACTGACTACACCTACATTCTATGTAAATAAATATATCTATTTCTAAGAAAGTTTATAAGGCTAGTGTGAATAGAACAGTCGCAAGGGGAAGACCTAGGCGAACGTTTCTCGATCAGATCGGAGACGTTCTGTACAAAGGCCAGGTTAAGAGCACCTTAAACCGGCGAGCATGTATGACGAATGTGATGGAAGTTAAAGAAGCCTGAGAAGTGTGTCAGGATCGTAGCAAATGGAAATCCGTAGTCTCTGCCTACCCCTCTGGGAAACAGGCGTGAATCTGTATGTATGCAAGTATGTATTTATGGCAAGACTAAGTATACACAATAATGATAAATGTTCTTGCCGAAAAGTTTTTTAGAATTAATGTATATTATAGTCTTTAAAATTGAAATACCTAAATAAGAGAGCGGCTTATGAGTACATTTGTATGTGCTTTAATATGTATGTGTAATGGCAGCAAGAACACTACACTTAGGTATTTCACAGATAACATAACAGGAAATTCAAACTAACAATGTATACTAATATTATAAAGCTGAAGAGTTTGTTAGTTTGTTTGAACGCGCTAATCTCAGGAACTTCAGATCCGAATTGAAAAATTATTTTAGTGTTGGATAGCCCATTTATCGAGGAAGGCTATAGGCTATATAACATCACGCTACGATCAATAAGAGCGGAGCAGCAATGAAAAATGTTGCAAAATCGAGGAAAATTCTCTTATGTGAAGCAGACGAAGTTGCGCGGGTCCGCTAGTAACTGATAAGCGCTGTGGAAATATTAATTTTAGCTATATGCTAATAATATCAGGCCTGTATATAATATCCCACTGCTGGGCACGAGCCTCTTCTCAATGTGAGAAGGATTTGGCCATAGTCTTTTACCTTCATTATCTTCGAGAACATTATGGAGAACTCACAAACATGCAGGTTTCCTCAAGATGTTCTTTAATTAATAAAAAGACATGGCAAGAAAGAAAGATAATAAATATAGTTGGATCTCTATGTATTGTCTCTCGCAAACTTATATTTAAAAAAAGTCAACTACAATCATTCCTGTGTCGCGGGTGACTTTACAAACATTCAAACAACGGACACAAAGAAGACCCAGACTCGGAACAACCATTTGTGGATCACAAATTTTTGTCGCGTATGGTGTTCGAACCCACAATACTTGGGACAGTAGCAGTGGCGAGTCGGTAGTCGTAATAAAATCATAATTCGATTCCAATTTAAGTAACTTTTGTTGTTAGTTTTAAAAACCCAATTTGTCGCTCCCGAAAATAAACTAACTATGTACTAGTATACCATACTTGTTTTTTAAATACTAGCGCTCGCCCCGGCTTCGGACGGAGGACAAAACCTTAACAAATTATACACCTAAACCTGCCTCATGAATCACTCAATCTATTGGTGAAAACCGTATGAAAATTCGTTCCATAGTTTATAAGTTTATCGCGAACAGACAGACAGACGCGGCGGGGGACATTGTTTTATAATATGTAGTGACGATCGTGAAGACAATTAAGTAATTACTATACCTACCTAAAATTGTTTTATATTTACGCAATAAAATTAAATCCCTCTAAATGAATTTTATCACGGTGAATTATAAAAAAAGTGAAGACAGTAGTTTTATTTACTTTAGTGTTTATTTTTTACCCATTGTGTTATATATAAAAAAAAATGCAACGATAGCCTAGTGGTAAAACCGTTGGACTGCCACGCAGAAGTCTCGAGTTCGAACCCAAGGTGCGCATCTCTGACTTTTCGAAGTTATATGCGTACTAAATAGTTAATTATCGCTTGCTTTAACGGTGAAGGATAACATCGTGAGGAAACCTGCATGTCTGACAGTTCTTCATGATGTTCTCGAAGATATGTGAAGTCTGCCAACCCGCACTAGCCCAGGGGTGTGGACTATGACCTAACCCTTCTCACAGTGAGAGGCCCGTGCCCAGCAGTGGGACAGTTTAATACAGGGCCGATATTATTATTATTGTGTTATCTATACTTCTATACTAATATTATAAAGCTGAAGAGTTCAGCCCTAATCTCAGGAATTACAGGTACGAAATATAAATTATTTTAGTGTTAGATATACTATTTATCGAGGATGGCTATATGCTTTATAACATCATGCTACAACCGTTAGGAGCGGAGCAGACGAACCCTACACTAACGCGAATGAAACCGCGTCCGAAATCTAGTTGTTTAACCGGTCGTATACCGCCGGCTCGCATACCAGCCGGCAGATTTGTACCCGTCGTAGGCCGGTGGCTCGCATGCGAGCCACCAAATTGGCGCCAAAACGCCGCGCGCCGCCTTCGCTTCAGCTTAAGCTAACGTAAAACCAATTTGGTGGCTCGCATGCGAGCCACCGGCCTACGACGGGTACAAAACTGCCGGCTGGTATGCGAGCCGGCGGTATACGACCGGTTAAGCGCTTTAAAATCCGTATGAATAGTTAAATAATTATGAAGTTCCCAAGGATAAACAAAAATATATAACTAACGCACGAAAAGTGCAAATCCGGAAACGACACTTCGGCCGTTTTTATAGTTCTGAGAATAAATCGGTTCAACTCTTGCAAAACAGTCAAAGCATAATTGTTCGTAATGTTTGTATGATAGCTTTTAACCGGTCGTATACCGCCGGCTCGCATACCAGCCGGCAGATTTGTACCCGTCGTAGGCCGGTGGCTCGCATGCGAGCCACCAAATTGGCGCCAAAACGCCGCGCGCCGCCTTCGCTTTAGCTTAAGCTAACGTAAAACCAATTTGGTGGCTCGCATGCGAGCCACCGGCCTACGACGGGTACAAATCTGCCGGCTGGTATGCGAGCCGGCGGTATACGACCGGTTAAATAAGCTCTTTTGTTATTCGCTACTTATTTATCAAACTTTCAACTCAAGTTGTATGAATCAAGTTTTAAACGTAAAACAAGTGCCATATTTTGTGTGTAATAACAATAGCATTGGCATTCCAAGTCCATATATAGAATAATAATAATATAATAGACTATTTACTATTACCAACCTTACGATCATTAACAATTCACATTTAAATATCTTGGCAGTGCTTCACTTCCTTTACAAACACTTCTCATCACCAGAAAAGCTCAGATCGACTTGCTGATAAGAAACTTTATAAATTAACTTCCTAAACATTGATTCGCGCGATGAATCATAAATTACTGAGAATTACTAAGAAATGTTATTCACATTGACAGAAAATAATCAGTGTTGCCAGCCCTTCCCAAAATAGTTCCCAAGTTTATAAAACCTTCCAAAGCATGCTTAATTAAGTTTAGGGTTATGGTTTAATAGTAAACATAAAATAAAACGCTTACATATCAAATATGTATTTTTTTCCTGTCTGGATTGGTAAATTTTGCTAAAAATAAAGGTTTAACACACCAGTGCCTCCCATCGGGGATGTACATATTATGTATATCACGGACTAATAAGAAGTAGAAGTTTTAATGCTATTGCCTATGTATTTATAATGGCTAAACGATTTTTGTCGAATGTTCGGGCCAGTCTGGTCCTCTTAGAGTAGTTCTCACATCCCCCACGAACACTGTAAATTCGAGTCGCCTTCTGTCATGACCAGCTTCAGACTATAATACTATAGAAAGGCTTATAACACACACACACACACGCGCGCACGCACGCACGCACGCACACACACACACACACCGTGTAAACTCGAGTCAGAATTATTCCAAATCAACACTTTTTCGACTAGAATACGTTTTTTACCGTAGTAACTCGAGTCATTCAAATAATATTGGAATCGAGTCGCATCACTATTTGATAGGAGATTTAACAATATTTATTCATTTCCATTTTGTAAAGTTCAATATATTCTGAATTGAGTGTTATCGCACGCTTAATAAAAGTATTTCGGATATTCTTTTTTAACTCTGTTGCAGTTACTTAACAAAAATATAATATTAGAATTGTAGTTACACAATTAGGGTTCAAATTGCCTTACTTCCTTTCGAGTTAAGTCGCTATTTTATTAAGAGTGCGATATGTGGCAACCCTACTCGTCCATGTTCGAAAGCAAGCCTTTAGGGGATTTCCCGAAATTTTGGGAAAATGTTGCAATGCTTACATAAGCAGAGGAATAAGAATTTTGCTTACCTACTTTCGAGGGGGAGGGGTTAAGAATGACTAAAATTCTGCTTTGGTAGGTAATACTTTTACGACCCTTAGTGTCAAAAGCGTCGATAAGACGAGAAAATCACTTAGATAAGAGGTTAACGTAACTATATTATATTATTGGGCACGCCACAATCGTGGCGGTAAGTCCCGTTTTTGAGGAGTGGCTGGAGAGGCGGCATGGCGCCCTCACCTTCCGGCTGACACAGGTAATGACTGGTCATGGTTGTTTTGGCCAGTTCCTGTGTCGCATAGGTCGGCAAGAGACGCCCGGTTGTCACCACTGTGGCGACTGCCGCGACGTTGTTGAGGACACGGCGCTGCACACATTGACGGATTGCCCCGCCTGGGCATCGCAGCGCCGTGAGTTGATCGCGGCAGTCGGTTTGGTTGCCCTCTCGCTCCCGGCCGTGGTTCAATCTATGGTCCGAAGCGAGACGTCGTGGAACGCCGTCGCCTCCTTCTGCGAGGAAGTCATGTCCATCAAGGAGGCGGCGGAGCGGGAGAGGGAGCGCTTAAACCCTCTCCCCAACCGCAGAACCGGGCGCCGGAGGGCGCGAGATGACCTCTAGCCACCCTGAGGTTTGACCTGGGGGTGGTGGGCTTCGTGGGCCTGCCCGCCACCCGATCAGCACCAGGTCCAAGAGGCGGCGTGCGTGTTCCCACGCGCGCCTCTGAGCCGTGTTTTTGTCTCCCTACAAGGGGACAGTAGAGGGTCTATTATGCAGTGGCCTGCCGTTTCACACGGCGGGCCGAAACCTCGGCGGGGTCGCGATTGCATGTGAAAGCGATTCGCGCGGCCCCGCCGTCTATGGTTATGTCGAGGAACACCGTGGTAGGTTTAGTCGGTATTACCGGGGTATTACTCCCCCGGTGAGCCCGACATAACCTCTCCGTCGCCCCGCGGAGAGGTATGCGTCAAAGCAATCCCCCACGTAAAAAAAAAAAAAAAAAAAAAATTATATTATATTATAATATTGTGTTACGTTTACGCGAATGATACACATTGAAATAAAACTTAATACGGATTTTACCGCGTGGATATTTTTAAAACACAATTATTACGTTATTTTGAACCTTTAAACTACCATTAATAAACACTGTTACTATTTAATGTTTACTTCCATTTGAGCTATTTAAATTATAAAACCTATTTAGATTTAATTTTAGTTTTGCTCATTCCACTATGTTTCACCGTTAAAGCGAGCGATAGTAAAAATAAATAATTGATAAATAGTTTATTGTAATTACAATAAACTATTTATTGTTATTGCCAGTAGTAAAAACAAACAATAAATACATTGGAAAAATATATTATTAACAACTTATTACATAATAATGTTCGGCTGGTAATAGATATCTCTATTACCATAACAGGGTAACCTAAATATGAAGTTGCCGCTTTGTATGAAGAAAACGGTAACATTGTGGTTTTCATACTAAATCTATTTTTATTTTTATTTTATAATACAACTCTTGCACTAGGAATAAATCCTGTGTCGCAGAGAACTTTACAAACATTCAAACAACGGATATAAAGAACATCCAGACTCGGAACAACCATTTGTGGATCACACAAATATTTTCAGTGTGAGATTTGAACCAGGGATGTTGCGGATGCAGATTTCGGATATGCGGATACGGATGCGGATGTCCATATCGATGCGGAAAGCGCCGCAATTGCGGATGTTGACGAAGATTGTTCATTTTATTTAATAAAAAGTATCTAATATCACCGCCGTCGCAGGTTCAAGCCTGTTTAGCAAAGGTTCATAAATTAAACACGTACAACTGAACAACTGATTTCTTTCTTATCGTAACCTGCGCTATATCTGGACCCGCATTGATTATTGCGGATGCGGATGCAGATGTCCAAATCGATGCGGAAGCTCCGCAATTGCGGATGCAGATGCGAATATTCTCAACATCCCTGATTCGAACCCACAATACTGGCACTACACCATCCGTGCAGGCAAATTTTATTAATTAAGTAAACTGCCTGTGTCCTAGCGGTAGTGTATGCGACGGCTATGTACGAGGTCCTAGGTTTAACGCCCGGGTGGGGTAAAACTGGCTTTTCTGTCAAGAAATCAAGCAGCTCGGTGTTTATGAGCGGTAAATGGTACGTTTGCCCCCTGTGACGTGGTACTTAAAAACATAGTTGGCAAATGTATGGGAGTGTAATGTCCTCCACACCAAATTTCGGTCACGGCAGCCAATCTTAACGGAGACTGGCCATCTGCGCAGGAGTTATTATAGTGCACAAGCGTGTGTGCAAACACAAGAGCACTCTCTGTTCCCTAGCTCTCATGATCCGATGGGACGTCACCGACACGATCGGAGAGTGATCAGGCGCAGGACCAACAGCTTTACGTGCTTTCTGAGGCACGAGGGTGTCTACCACCGCCAACTTCCTAACTCAAGGCTGCTATTGAGATTTTTGAATAAAATACCCAATAACTTTTTGCTGGCCCGACCCGGGATTCGAACCCGAGACCTTATGCACAGCAGTCGCATTAACTACCGTTGCGCTACAAAGAAATAATAATAATAATAAGAAATACAACTTATCCTTAAACTAGTTTCTGCTCCCGACTTCACCCGCGTGCGTCCCACGGTGTGTAATACTGGGATATAAAGTATTCTATGTAATAATCCGGTACATGGTCTATCGGTGTGAAAAGTTTCACCCATACTTATCTGTTCAACTGTTTATGCGTATTAAGTAACAAGTAAATTTACAAAAATTCACATTTATACTATTAGAACTCACTAAACCAAACTTACTTAGGAAAACCACTAGCTTTTACCCGCGGCTTCGCATGGGAATTGTATTTTTTTGTGGATGAAAGGTACCCTATATCATTTTCTGTACCCCTGAAAACGTGTATGCGAAATTTCATGATGATCGGTCGAGTAGTTAAGGTGTAAAAGTGTAACATACAAACTCACATTCGCATTTCTAATATTAGTTAGGATTGTGTTAGCTTGTTAACATAATTCTATTACCGTCTGTATAACGTCGAGACCACATGTTTATTTAACACTAGCTACTAATCGCGGCTTCGCTTGCGTAAAAGTAGATTAGATTAAGTTAGAAACAGAACTTTAAAAAAAAAAAAATGTAGTCTTACTCGGTGATAATATAGCTTTCTAATGATCGTCTATGGTTATGTTGAGGAACACCGTGGTAGGTTTAGTCGGTATTACCGGAGTATCTCGCCCCCGGTGAGTCCGACATAACCTCTCCGTCGCTCCGCGGAGGTATGAAACAAAGCATTCCCCAAGAGTAAAAAAAAAAGCTTTCTAATGACGAAAGAATTTCTAAAATCTTTTTATATCTTTTTTTGTTTCTTAGATGGTTTATATCCGTGAGAAAATAAAAGACTCAGTTGAAATGCAGCGTCAGGCTTTCGTCTGACACATGCTGAACGGTGCCTTATTTGACACTACTGTTGTCTTATGTGGGGGCCAGTCAGTGCAGACCGGCGACCGACGGCTTAACGTGCTCTCCGAGGCACGGAGCAGGCGATAATTGTCAATCAATACGCACATCATTTCGAAAAGTCATATAACTTCCGAAAGTCAGAGGTGCGCGACGTGTGTTCGAACCCGAGACCCTCTGCATTGCAGTCTGTTGGTCTCCCCACTGAGCTATCGCTGCTCACACTGTTGACACTTACTTTATTCGTATTTTGTAAGATTTTTTGTTTCAGTTTAGTTTCGCTAGGTTTGTTTACGCATCTATTTCTTTTAATTTTATGCTTGTTATTATGTGTGTGTGGTATGTGTCAAATAAATAATTCAACTTTCTCTCTTGCTTTCTCTTTTTAAAATCGGTTGAGATTTTATTGAATTTAAATCCTTACAAACTACAAAAATATCAAATCTTTCATTTATTAGTATAGATTGACGCTTTTAAACCTGAGATGACGTCCTAACCCAGTATATACTCAAAACCATAGATGTGATACCACCGTACTTGAATCGCACGAAAGTGTCCATGCTAAAAAAAGTGAGCTCACACATTATATTTACACGACAGACATAGAACAATGTTCAATATGAGATCACGTGATAATACTATATTTATAATTCAGATGTCATGTCGTCATTGTGTGTGAGATGACAACTTAACGTACAGAAAGGTGACCGTATTTAACGTAATAGCATATCTGTTGTTCAAATATTTACTCAAATAAGTCCTGGGGAATCCCTTGTATATCCTAACTAATATTATAAATGCGAATGTGAGTTTGTCTGTTTGTTATACCTTCACGCCTTAACTACTCGACTGATCATTATAAAATTTCGCATACACGTTGTCAGTGTTACAGTAAAGGATATAGGGTACCTCTCATCCAGAAAAAAGTACTGGACATAGGGTTAAAAATTTTAATTTTATTTCATACTAGTATTTTTCCCGCGGTTTCACCCGCGTAAGTCCCGTTCCGGTGTGAATATCGGGTTTCACCCCTTTCACCCCCATCAGGGTGGAATTACCAAAAATCCTCTCTTAGTGCTCCCCTACACTCTCCAAGGAACATACATGCCAAATTTCAGCTTCTTGCGTTCAGTAGTTTCGGCTGTGCGTTGTCTGTCATTCACTCAGTAACGGAAGAGTTTATATATATATAGATTTTAAATATATGAATTTAGGTATTTTTTATTTTAGATGTGTAAGTTTCACCTCATAATCACATTGGGTTGTCCTGTAAGGATAGTGTGGGTTGTGTTTAAAAAAAAAAAAAATTACAAAATCTTTATTAAAGCGAGGGTAACCGCGGGAAAATTCTAGTGGTATATAAAGAGGGGTCCTAATATTAATATTCTATCGAAGATAATCGGATACCCATGCGTTCATGTCTGAAGTATATTTTGTTGGCGGCAGATCATATGGGATTATTAATCGATTCTTAGCACCAGCCGCCAAGGGAAAAAAATCTTCTTTAATCTGAAAATAAAATAAATTAATATTAACATTATTGGGTTCTTGAGCGATACATGTGTAATTTTTTAAAGACAACTCTGCCTCGGTATAACTCCTGTGTCGCGGGGAACAGTACACATTTTATAAGACAGTGACGTCACAAGTTCCCACTCCCGAACTTTAATGCGTTATATCTAAGTGACTCTATTATTTTATTAAAACAAAAAAAAGCAGGACCAATATTTTTTGCTAATCTAAAAAATCGACTAAGTTCCCATTCCCGAACTTTAATGCGTTATATCTTAGTGACTCAATTATTTATTTAAACAAAAAAAAAAGCGAGACCAATATTTTTTGCTAATCTTAAAAATGGACTTTTAACTCTGCCAACATGCCTATTAAGACGCATCTTATCTGCTATCGTTTGGGATAAATATTTTAATTTAGTTCATGGAGAAATGGTTGCAGCACCTTACAGCTCTTATGTTTTGTAAACAAAAACTTGGCGATTAAAAAGAGTGACCATGAGTTTCTTGCCCGTTCTTCTCATGAGCCCTACACCCTCGCTTTGCTGAACGTGGCAGTAAATGTAAATTCGCAGGAAAAAATAGTGTAAAAATGACATTCATAAGTGTTACCTTGTAAGATAATCTGAATAAATTTATATTGATTTTGATTTTTTTGATTTTTAATATTATCTCGTGTTTTAGAGTTCGAAAAAACTCTTATACAACAGCTTTGTCTGCCCGTCCGTCCGTCTGTTATACAACTTTCAACTCAAGAACCGTAAGAGCTAGAGACTCGCGGTCAACGCCATTCAACTCAGCATAGTCGATATAACCCCGAAATGACTATGACCTTTGACCTCTGATCTGGTCATGTAATACCATCTTTCAACTCAAGAACCGCAAGAGCTAGAGACTCGTGGTCAACGCTATTCGACTCAGCATACTCGAAATAACCCCAAAATGACTATGACCTTTGACCTCTGACCTCAAGGTCACGTGATACCATCTTTCAATTCAAGAACCGCAAGAGCTAGAGACTCGCGGTCAACGCCATTCGACTCAGCATACTCGATATAACCCCGAAATGACTATGACCTTTGACCTCTGACCTCAAAGTCACGTGGTATCACGTGACCTTTGCATATTACTTGAACGATTTTTTGGAACTCTAAGATTTATGGCAATTCATTGCCGATTCACACTTGTTTAATAATACAATAATAAAAAAATAATGTTATGTATATGACGCCCTCTGACCAGGTGGGATGACGATCTGCGAAAGACTGCAGGCAGATGCTGGATGCGGCAAGCCGAAGACAGGGCGCTATGGCGCTCATTAGGGGAGGGCTATGTCCAGCAGTGGACTATTATAGCCTGATGATGATGATGATGATGACGATGATATTATTTAATAACTTGTTATTAAACAAACTGCTCTTGAGCAGCACTAGCCTATTGAAAGACAAAAAAAGAAAAGCGTTGGACTGCCACGCAGTGGTCTCTAGTTCGATTAAAGCAGGCTCCGACTTTTCGAAGTTATGTTCGTAATTAAATATAATGATTGATAATTATATATAAGTAAATAGTTAATTATCGATCGCTTTAACAGTGAAGGGAAGCATCTTGAGGAAACCTGCATGTCTGAGTTCTCCATAATGTTCTCGAAGATATGTGAAGTCAATGTCAGCCAATCCACACTGGTCCAGCATCGTGATAAACTATGGACTAACCCTTCTCAAAGAAGAGGCCCGTTTCCAGCAGTGGGACAGTTAATCAAGTATTACACCATACCGAAGTATGGCATTAGATTAAATGATACTCACAACAAATTTTGGTAATAACAGCACTCCGGCTTCATAGCTCATAAGTCTAAGGGCACCATTCCCTTTGTTAACCTGGCCCCATGCCGCTTTACTTATGTTCGCCGAAGTCAGTATGTAGTATGCCGCTTTGCCTTCGTGAACTCGGGTGTAAGATTTTATATGAGGCATGGCACGATTCCGGGCAGTATGCCTAGCCTGCCATTGACTGAAACAAAAAAGAAAGGTTAATAATAGTGTGTTACGTTACATTGAAATTAATCTAATATATACAGATTTTATGCCGTTATTTATTTTTATACAAAACACTGTATATAACATAATTTTGGAATGAATAATATTTGCTCTGCAAAAGCAACCGAATCGTCGGTAATTTGTACACTTAAATATAATTAGTTGAAATAGCATAAATTGTAATAAAGTTTAATAATAGTCTTCTCTCTTAGCCTTTATTATTTCCAAGTCACTTGGGGTCGGCTTTTCTGGTCTAACCGGACTTGACTGGATATCAGTTTTTACACTGAGCGGCTGCCACCGCAACCCGAAGGCTAAAGATACCCTAAGGCTAGACCAGTGTCAGGATATTAGAGGGTACTGACTTTCCCAATAACGACTGCCATAGATATTCACGGCAGCCAGGACCAACGGCTTAACGTGCTCTCCGAGGCACGGAGCAGGCGATAAATGTCAATAAAGTTTAATAATAGTAGTGTCATATAAATTAAACTATTTTAAAGTGTTTCTATGTATAATATATATGTATTTACAAAAAAAGTATATATGTATGTTTATCCATTGTCTAGTACCCATAGTATAAGCTCTGCTTATATATATATATATATATATATATATATATATATATATATATATTATATTATATACGGATTATATCGCGTTGTTTATTTGACACTTTTTTACATAATTTAGAAACTACTACTATTAAACTTTACTAATTTTTTAGCTAATTAAATTATTAAAACTATTTATATTTAAGTTTACACTTTCCCCGACGTTTCGGTTGCTTTTCAGCAGCCATGGTCACGGGGTCACGGTCCGTATATAGTAGTTTAATTTCAATGAATAACATTCGCGTACACAGAAGACAATATTAAGTCATAGTTCAAAATGATGTAATCAAAATATTTCAAAATACAAACAACGCGACAAAATTCTTAAAAAGTAGTGTAATTTATTATTATTCTATTGCAGCTAGAAGACATAAAATGGCTGGCCATCTCTTACGACATGACACATTATTATTAAAAACATCATTGAGGGAACGGTAGAAGGAAAGCGCGGAAGAGGAAGGCCAAGAATAAGTTACATAAGTCAGATCAGGGAAAAGTTAGGTGTCATGTCGTACAGAGAAATGCAAGAAATGGCGCTAGACAGACAGATATGGAGAGACAAGCTACACCGACAAGTCACTTAGACTTAAATAAGAAGAAGTAGAACTTTGCTACAATTTACTGCACGGCAGGCGTAGTGGTTTATGTCCTTGTCATTGCCACTGCTTCAAGTGTGCTGTAGGTTCGAGCCCCACACGGGACAAAACTTTGTGTGATACACAAATTGTTGTTCCAAGTCTGGGTATTCTTTGTGTCCGTTGTTTGAATATTTGTAAAGTTCTCCGCGACACAGGATTTATTCCTAATGCAACAGTCGACTTTTTAAACAAAAATTGGATCCTACGAGGATGAAATGTTGCAAAAGCCATTTTGCCGAAAATTTGTTATTGATGTAACCTTATTCAGTTTTTCGGGCTGCATAGGCCTGTTTCTTTAAAATGATGACATTCGCAAAAAAAATAAACCATTTGTATTGCGAATATCACTACCCAGAAAATACTGCAGCATAAAACTTGAATTTAAAAATTATGATGTAAATAATACTTTAACTCATCATAAATGCTGTAAAATATATAATTGCATAATAATCTTTAATAAAATAATAATTAATAAATAATAATAAAGAAGAAAGATTTGATTTTTTGTTTGTTTGTAATGATGTAACTCAAAAACTAATCAACCGATTTTAAAAATTCTTTCACCATTAGAAAGCTAAATTATCACCGAGTAACATAGATTCATAGATTCACGTCTGTTTCCCAGAGGGATAGGCAGGGACTACGGATTTCCATTTGCTACGATCCTGACATACTTCTCTGGTATCATTCACTTTCATCACATTCCTCATAAACGGGTTATATATCATTTAAAAAAAGTACTGTTACTAAGATAACCTAACCTACTTTTACACGAACGAAGCCGCGGGAAAAACCGATTAGAACATAAATAGCTAAAACAACTATGTGCACAAAAACAAAAGCGATTGGAACATAAAGAGATAAAAGAACGATGTGCACCAAAACAAAAGCGATTAAAAGAGCTAAAAGAACAATGAGCACCAAAACAAAAGCGATTAGAACATAAAGAGCTTATAGAACTATGTGCACCAAAACAAAAGCGATTAGAACATAAAGAGCTAAAGAACGATGTGCACCAAAACAAAAGCGATTAGAACATAAAGAGCTAAAACAACTATGTGCACAAAAACAAAAGCGATTAGAACATAAAGAGCTAAAACAACTATGTGCACCAAAACAAAAACAAAATGTGGATCTGAGATTTTTGTGTTCTGTCTCTCCTGGAAAGTAGTATTTTAGTTTTTACCACATTTAATCCTCGAAGGGTCGAAATCATTACTAATATTATAAATTCGAAAGTAACTCTGCCTGTCTGGAGCATATTCACTTCTAAACCACTCACTCACTCAACCGATATGAATTAAATTTGATACAGAGGTAGTTTAAAAACTGGGAAAGGACATGGGCTAGTTTTTGACTGACACTTTTAATGACGTTAATCTACTTTTTAATTAAATATATTTTTTCATGTGACATCACTTAACTAAATTATTTTGGTTATTACAATTTTATTGATAAAGTTGACATTTTATTAAGAAACACAATTGTAATAAATTGTTAACGAATTAAATAAATAAAATTTTATTGATGTAGGTACCACGCGGGCGGAGCCGCGCGCTAAAGCTAGTACTTACTATAGGAAGTTATTGAGCCAGGGTTGTTTCGCGTGTGCGTCGGCTGCGTAAGGAAGACAGCCTCCTCCAAGCAGATCATCGTGAGATTGCCGAACGTTTTCTGTTAAACAAATAATAAATGATTTGACTAGATTCTGGAAAACATCATACAAATATAAACGTTACAGTTTGTGAGGATGGATGGATGAATTTCGGTCACTCGGCGGCCAATCTTAACGAAGATTGGTTCTCTGCGCAGGAGATATTATAGTGCACAAGTGTGTGCGCAAACACAAGTGCACTCTCTGTTCCTTAACTCTCATGATCCGATAGGACGGTAATCCGACACGACCGGAGAGAGATCAGGCGCAGAACCAACAGGTTCACGTGCCTTCCGAGGCACGGGCGTGTCTAACACCGCCAACTTCCTAACTACGGGATGCTATTGAGATTCCTTAGCAGATAAACCCAATAACTTTTTGTCGGTCTGACTCGGGATTCAAATCCGAGACCTCATACACAGCAGTCCAATCCTTTAGTGGGCACCAGACAATTCTAAAGTTTGGCATTATCCTATTCTATAATGGGCACACAACTCTGGAACGGGCCTGCCTTTTTAATACGCCGAACCACTTTTGGTTATCTATGAAATCGAAACATTTATGGGCCAGGAAGAGAGAAAGAAAGAGAGAGAAAGAAAGAGAGAGAAAGAAACAGAGAGAGAAAGAGAGAGAGAGAAAGAGAGAGAGAAAGAGAGAGAGAGAGAGAGAAAGAGAGAGAGAGAGAGAGAGAGAGAACAAGAGAGAGTTCCTTTTGATATAGTCTTTTTTCATAATATTACTTAATTTACTTTATTGTGATCTCAATTATTAATATTTATGAATAATGTTCGGATAGTATAATTAAGTATTACATTAAGTGGCATATTGTGTGATAAATTTTTGTGTTAAGTGTAGTGCCAAATTCATATACAATGTATATTGTTAATGAATTAATAAATAAAATGAGTGAAAGAGAGAGAGAGAAGTACTTACGTAGTGATGGATATATAATCTTCAATTCAGCCGGTGCTGTCAGTACTTGTGGCATACTCTTGCTTTTTGTAAAGTTATGTAGAAAATCACCGGTCAGCCATAACTGGAAAATTATGATTCACATACAAACATATCTATAATATCAAGCATTAAACTGTCCCACTGCGGGACATGGGCCTCTTCTCAGTGTGAGAGAGGTTAGGCCACATAAAAAGTAAAAGTCCACCACGCTGGGCTAATGCGGGTTGGCAGACTTCACATATCTTCGAGAACATTATTTAGAACTCTCAGACATGCAGTTTTATAGATATGCTAAAGTATATTAGAAAACAAGTGAGAATCGGCAATGAATTGCCGTAAATCTTAGAGTTCGAAAAAATGGGTCAAGTAATATGCAAAGGTCACGTGCTACCACGTGACCAGAGGTCAAAAGTCCTAGTCATTTCGGGGGTATATCGACTATTCTGAGTCGAATGGCGTTGACCGCGAGTCTCTAGCTCTTAAGGTTCTTGAGTTGAAAGTTGTATAACAGACAGACGGACGGACGGGCGGACGGACGGACGGACAGACGGACGGACATAACCTAACTTAATGAACTGTATGCCAAAACCAACGGCACATCACTGATATAAATCTTTATAGTTATCGCACCTTAGGCTCCTTGCCGTAGCTGCCGATGCTGCTGGCCTGCGCGACGAGCGGCGCCTGCGCACACTGCTGGCAGTACTGCCGGAGCAGCGAGCCCACGCGCAGCATGCCCCAGTCCGAGTCCAGGTGAGACCCCGGTACCGACGCCACGAGGAACGCACTGTAAAACATATACATACACTTTTTACTTATCTTTCTTTTTTTTAAACAGCTCTCACACTAGGAATAACTCCTGTGTCGCGGGGGACTTTACAAACATTCAAACAACGGACACAAAGAACACCCATTTAAAACTAGATTTTGCCCGCAGCTTCGCTTGCGTTGATCTTGATTTTGTCAATACATTGCTATATATCAGCGATAGCTCAGTGGGGAGACCAATAGACTGCAATGCAGGGGGTTTCGGGTTCGAACCCACGTCGCGCACCTCTGACTTTCGGAAGTTATATGACTTTTCAAAATTATGTGCGTATTGATTGACAATTATCGCCTGCTCCGTGCCTCGGCGAGCACGTTAAGCCGTTGGTCCCGGCTGCCATAAACATCTATGGCAGTCGTTATTGGGAAAGTCAGTACCCTCTAATATCCTGACACTGGTCTAGCCTTAGGGTACCGTTAGCCTTCGGGTTGCGGAGGTCAGGTGGCAGCCGCTCCGTGTAAAAACTGATATCCAGTCAAATCCGGTTAGACTAGAAAAGCCGACCCCAAGTGACTTGGGAATAATAAAGGCTAAGAGAGAAGAAGATTGCTATATATCTGGAATAGTATTTTTTTTTTCTGGATGAAAGGTCCTATGTCCCTTTCTGTAACCCGGTTCTGGATGTTCTTTGTGTCCGTTGTATGAATATTTGTAAAGTGCTTCGAGACATAGAATTTACGTACTATAATTTACAAAGTAAAAGGACTGCAAATAAGACTGTTATCTATGATACACTTTTTACCTCTAGACTTAAAATGTCCTAACTTATCTTTCTTTCTTTCTTTTCGTGTGGTTAGTGGCCAACTTGTTGTCAAGAGTTGTTCAAGCCCGTATGTCCTAACTAATATTATAAATGTGTATGTGAGTTTGTTTGTTACGCAGAAATAGTAATGTCACTAATCTATTTAATTTTCATTCAAGCAAAGCCGCAGGCAAAACCTAGTTCAATATATTTTCCATTATAAAATATAATTTTAAAGAAATATGGTCTTGTTTTACATTGTAGAGGCTTCCGAATACCATACAGTATTTTTTTAAATCAGTCATCTTTTCTATTGTTTGAATGCTAGACATAATTGAAAACCTATTGTGTCTGGCCGCCGGTGTGCCGCTGCCACTCAATAGGTTAAACTAACTTTGTGACTAAAGAAACTGAAAGTAAACTCACTTTATATGACTGAAGTCGCATCTTTTAACTCTGTCCACGTAGTATGCGAGGCAGGGCAGGTGGTAATGGTTCAAATACCGAAGTAGACTCCGCTTGAAATTCGTTGGAGAATCTCCATCGTGCGGCATCGATTCCGGGGGAAGTTCAGGGCATATTGGACTGAACCATAGGCTAGAAAAACACAAAAAAATCATATCAGCCTTGTATTAAACTGTCCCACTGCTGGGCACGGGCCTCTTCTCATATGAACAGGTGTGTTTTTTTATAATATCTCCCCGAGGGTAAAACCGCCCCGGAGAGATGTTTATTGCGACACAGTGCGCTCTGCTATTTGATACAGAGTTTAAGATAGGAATTTAAGTTATAATTTTGCAGAGTTTGTAACAAAGAATTTAATGTATGTATATTGTTTCTTAGTCTAGGTTATAATGGAGTATGTTTTACAATAGTAGTAAAATGATGATAGTGATATAATAATAAACTTTTATTTCGGAGTATTGTCCAAAAATGTTAGTCATACAAATTCCTTAAAACTATGTTAGTAACAAATATAAATCTAATTTAAAAATCTACGCCCCCCTCCTGGTGCACTCGATCCATACATGTGCATACGGGCCCAGTGCCATAGGAACGGACTGTCCAGTCTGTTTGCAATAATGCTAAGGATGCTGTTAGCGCTCCCCCGCAACCGAGACATCAGGGATGCAGTTCTCTTTCATAAGATAGCTTGAAAGCTATCTATGTTCGCTTCAGCAAACATCTATCATCATATATTTACAGTCTTAGTCTCAATATTAGTTTTGAGTTTAGTTAATGGTTTCGAATGGCATGTGCATGGCTCTTAGGTTTTGTTATATTCCTGGCTAAAGAATGATTAAAAAGCTGTTTGTAGACCGCACAGTTTTTTTATCGTGTGTCTAATCGGCACATGGTTTAAAGATTTTTTTCTGATCAATACTACTAGTGCGCAAAGAGCTATTGAGGTGGTCACTTCAACAGGGTTAGGCCATAGTCCACCACGCTGGCCCAGTGCGGGTTGGCACACTTCACATATCTTCGAGAACATTATGGAGAACTCTCAGACATGCAGATTTCATTATATTGCTATTAATATTATTTTTTTTGTACTTATTTCTTTGCCTGATATTTTATGTATGAACTTTAATTTTATAACCTCACTAACTGACCCGCGCAACTTTGTCTGCTTCACATAAGAGTATTTCCCCCGTTTTTGCAACATTTTTCATTGCTGCTCCGCTCCTATTGGTCGTAGCGTGTTGTTATATAGCCTATAGCCTTCGTCGATAAATGGGCTATCCAACACTAAAAAGATTTTTCAATTCGGATCAGTAGTTTCTGAGATTAGCGCGTTCAAGCAAACAAACAAACTAATATCGTATTCTGTTTACGTGAATATTATTCATTGAAATTAAACTGCTATATACGGATTTTATCGCGTTGTTTATTTGACACTTTATTACATAATTTTGAAAATTGTTACACTACTACTACTATTAAACTTTACTAATTTTTAAGATCAAATTAGCTATTAAGGAAGTGTGTGTTAAAATAATAGTGAAATATTGTGATTGTGTAATGACCTCCCAACGCCCGCCATCTTGAGCGCGTTTGGCGTTGTGAAGTCAAGCATTCTATAATGCTACAGCGACACTTGATGGCGAAGATTCGTGTTCGCGTTGTTACGATATAACTTCGAGTTCGTTCCAGGACGAAGTGCTTGGCCACATCAAAAAAAAACATCACTACGTCGCGATAATCAAGAACGTCGCGATAATTCATTTCGCGGGAAACATGGAAGAGGCGGTTGCGCTGTATCACATGGCGGCTAATAATTATTTACTGCATCTTTATTACTTAAACAAAAATAAAAAGGTCATAAATGTATGAATGTATGAATTCTAATATTCTCTCATTACTCCAATCCATGATTAACAAGTTCAATGAAACACGTTCACACCGCTCGGAGTCCCGCAGTCAACTGAAGCGCGCGATGTGTAGCCAACCGCACGAACATTGTCGCGACAAAACCCTTTGCTGTGCGGCAATTTACCGACAGCGGCGCAAAGGGCATTCGTATTCGCAAAGATGATTCGCGATAGGACGAAAACTTTGGCCAGACGTGTCGTGACAACGCAAGTCTTCGCGTTATCGCGATAGTGTGGCCCCAGCATTACAAGTTCTTACGAAGGCAAGACTGTGTCACAAATTGTAATCTTATGAGTACTAAATTGAATATAGATTTTTACTATGTTGCTTTACATAGTTGAGATTAACATTGTGCTTAAGAATTATAAGTGTTTATTATCGAAAGCGTGTTTCATTACTTTCATTATTTGCAATGAGTGATCCATCTATTGAGAATAGTGACGTCAGCTCTGTTGACGTCACAGCTTTTAAAAACCCTGCTGGACCTTATGCTGCGTTATATATTTTATATTTGTATTAAGCAAAAAGTTTTGATTTTATTCACTTAACTGTGACCGCCTGTTTTGGCACATTTCGCTCGGCGCTATCTTAATAATAATAATTATATCTTGTTTCTCTTTCACGGTTATTTTCCTAATGCGTTAGGGAAAACCCGGCCCCTTGGGACGTTTACACGGGGACATGGGTCCAACATGCAGAGGCCCTTCGAGAGTTTTAATCTAACGTGGGATGGAACATAGGCGTAGGACTATTTCTACGTATGGATTCTAATATATATGGGCTATGGGGATGGGTGTTTAATAGACCGGTATATTGGTAACTATGGGTGAAAAACGGCGTCTGCCTGATATACTATCTCAGTACAAACTCGGAATGGCAGACGATTATTTTAATTATTATTATTTATAAATATGTAGACTTACCCCTGCGTTCTGTTCTCCCAGTCATCATAGTACAAGTTGGCAGTAGATATCACTACTCTTAGAGATCCGTCTTCATAACACAATATCATCATCTTTCTGAAAATACCATATAGGTAATAAACAGTCGAAATTAACCTTTGGAATGTCTATGACACAAACAAAAAAAAAAGAAAACGCTTCCGTGACTCTTATGGGGGAGTCAAGAAAATGTTTGTTATTTTTTTCCCTACCAATCACAATAAGTTTTCTTGACTCCCCCGTAGGGGTCACGGACGCGCAACGAACTCAACGTTCATGACTCCACCGTAGGAGTCATGGACGTTTGAGAGGACAACTTTATACGGATGTCATCGCATTGTTTATTTTTATAAAACACTAGCTTTTGCACGCGGATTCGCTTGCGTAAATGTAGGTTAAGTTATGTTAGTAACAATACTTTTAAATATATCCTATGGTACTCGGTGATAATAAAGCTTTAAAATCGTTTGATTAGTTTTTGAGTTAAGTCCTTACAAACAAGCAAAAATCATATATTTATTTTTAAAATTAAATATCGCCTACTCTATGATAATACAGCTTTCTAATGGTGAATGAATTTTCAAAATCGGTTAAGTAGTTTTTTAGTTAAATCCTTACAAACAAACAAACAAAAAATATTATCTTTCCTCTTTATAATATTAGTCAGTCAATAAATAAAATAATATTAAACTTACGTGTGATGTTTCCCAAAAGGCGTGGGCATAGCTATGTAGTGGGCATCCACCTGAGGTTTCTTCTTACTTATAATCTTCAACTCTGGGCATTCCTCTCCATACAGAATTGTCAACTTCTTTTCACTGGAAATTATAGAAGACAAGACTTTATCTGCGGCTTCGCTCGCTTAAATGTAGGTAAGGTTAAGTTAGTATCAGTGAAATTAAACTGCTATATACGGATTTTATCGCGTTGTTTATTTGACACTTTATTACAAAATTTTGAAAATTGTTACACTACTACTACTATTAAACTTTACTAATTTTTAAGCTAATCAAATTATTATTAAACTATTTAGATTTAATTTATTTTTACACTTTCCCCGACGTTTCGGTTGCTTTTCAGCAGCCATGGTCACGGGGAGACTAAGATGGCAGTTGTCTCAATGTTCCAGTGTGACACACACTCCACACAAGAACATTGAGACAATTGCCATCTTAGTCTAATTTTCAAAATTTTGTAATAAAGTGTCAAATAAACACCGCGATAAAATCCGTATATAGCAGTTTAATTTCAATGAATAATATTAGCGTAAATAGAAGACAATATTTGTATCAGTACTTTTTTCAATGTCAATTGTCCTTTTCTGTAAACCTGATGGTTGATGATCGGTTAAGTAATTAAGGTGTGAAAACGTAACAAACAAACCGACATTCAGAAAAAATACTATATTATTATTATGAAGACACAAAGATTCAAATTATAGAGGTACACTCAACGTACTAAGATTGCTCGAAAAAGTGTGAGCTCACACATTACATATACATGATAGAGAACGATAGTGTAATGTTCAATATGAGTTCACGAGTGAATCTTCTCTCTTAGCCTTTATTATTCCCAAGACACTTGGGGTCAGCTTTTCTGGTCTAACCGGATTTGACTGGATATCAGTTTTTACACAGAGCAGCTGCCACCTGACCTCCGAAACCCGAAGGCTAACGATACCCTAAGGCTAGACCAGTGTCAGGATATTAGAGGGTACTGACTTTCCCAATAACGACTGTCGTAGATGTTCATGGCAGCCGGGACCGAGGCTTAACGTGTTCTCCGAGGCACGGAGCAGGCGATAATTGTCAATCAATACGCACATAATTTCGAAAAGTTATATAACTTCCGAAAGTCAGAGGTGCGCGACGTGGGTTCGAACCCGAGACCCTCTGCATTGCAGTCTGTTGCTCTCCCGACTGAGCTATCGCTGCTTCACGAGTTAATACTATATTTGTAATTCAGATGTCATGTCGTCATTGTGTGTCAGATGACAACTTAACGTACAGAAAGGTGACCGTATTTAAACGTAGTAGCGCGTGTATGGTTTAAATCTATGTGAAGAAGATATAAAAGGCAACGATAGACTAGAGAGAGATTGTAGGAATCCCTCGCAGAGGTCTCGAGTTCGAACCCAAGACATGCCTCTGACTTTTCAAAGTTAAATAGTTAATTATCGCTCGCTTTAACGGTGAAGGAAAACATCGTGAGAAAATCTGCATGTCTGTGAGTTCTCCATAATGTTCTCGAAGATATGTGAAGTCTGTCAACCCGAACTGGGCTGGACTATGGTCTAAGCCTTCTCATACCGAGAAAAGGCTGCCCAGCAGTGGGACAGCTTCATCTTCTTCTTCTTTCGTGTGGTTAGTGGCCAACCTGTTGTCAAGAGTTGCTCAAGCCGCCCGTAGGCCTCTGACATGGCTTAACGACTGCTGTCAATTTAACAACAACCGGGACCGGCTTTTTACGTACTCTCCGAAGCATGGAGACGCTCAGATGAAATACCACTAAGCGGTCATCCATCTATAGACTGACCGCATCCAACGTTTCTTAACCTAGATTATTAATATGTTGACTTAATTCTCTAAGCCTTCTCTAAGCCTTCTCATACTGAGAATTGGCTGCCCAGCAGTGGGACAGCTTATAATAAAAGGCAATTATTATTTTATTATTAGGAAGACATACCTATATCCAGCGAAGTAGTATTGCGCTAGTAACCATCCAATCTCCACCATGAAATTGATTTGTAAGGAACATTTCAGTTCACCTAAGCTTTCGTCTAGGATCTCTGAAAACAAATTATTGGCCAAAATAAATACCTAATATATCTATCAGTATATTAACTGCCCCTGTGGCGCAGCGGTAGTGAATGCGACTGCTGTCGCTATATCAAAAGGAACTCTCTCTTGTTCTCTCTCTCTCTCTCTCTCTCTTTCTCTCTCTCTCTCTCTCTCTCTTTCTCTCTCTCTCTCTTTCTCTCTCTCTCTCTCTCTCTCTTTCTCTCTCTCTCTCTCTCTCTCTCTCTCTCTCTCTCTCTCTCTCTCTTTCTCTTTCTCTCTCTCTCTCTCTCTCTTTCTTTCTCCCTTCTTGGCCCATAAATGTTTCGATTTCATAGATAACCAAAAGTGGTTCGGCGTATTAAAAAGGCAGGTTGGCCGTCCCGTTCCAGAGTTGTGTGCCCATTACAGAATAGGATAATGTCAAACTTCAGAATTGTCTGGTGCCCACTAAAGGATTGGACTGCTGTGTATGAGGTCTCGGATTCGAATCCCGGGTCAGACCGACAAAAAGTTATTGGGTTTATCTGCTAAGGAATCTCAATAGCAGCCCGGAGTTAGGAAGTTGGCGGTGTTAGACACACCCGTGTATCGGAAAGCACGTGAACCCGTTGGTCCTGCGCCTGATCTCTCTCCGGTCGTGTCGGATTACCGTCCCTCCCATCGGATCATGACAGTTAGGGAATAGAGAGTGCACTTGAGTTTGCGCACACACTTGTGCACTATAATATCTCCTGCGTAGTTGGCCAGTCTCCGTTAAGACTGGCCGCCGTGGCCGAAATCGGTCTGCAGGATATTATTATTATTTTTATTATATTGAATGCACGGATGGCGCAGTGGTTTAAGTGCTCGCCTCGCCACTGGCCCTGCGCCGAGTGTTGTGTTCGAATCCTTTACGGAACAAAACTTAGTATGATCCATAAATGGTTGTTCCGAGTCTGGGTGTTCTTTGTGTCCGTTGTTTGAATGATTAAAGCCCGCTGCGACACAGGATTAGTTCGTAAGGCGAAACTTGTTTTTCTAAATAAACTAGCTGACTCGGCAAACGTTGTTCAGCCATTTAAATATCGATAGAGACACCCTAATCACCTAGCAGTATGAAATATAGTCAACGACCTATTCTCACAATAAATATCATGAAAATCGGTCGAGCCGTTTCGGAGTGCGACCACAATCACCGTGACACGAGGTTTTTATATACATATAGATCATTGCTATATATAATAAATAGCTGGTGTAATGTGGATGTTATAATATATTTAACTTCTTCTCTCTTAGCCTTTATTATTCCCAAGTCACTTGGGGTCGGCTTTTCTGGTCTAACCGGATTTGACTGGATATCAGTTTTTACACGGAGCGGCTGCCACCTGACCTCCGCAACCCGAAGGCTAACGATACCCTAAGGCTAGACCAGTGTCAGGATATTAGAGGGTACTGACTTTCCCAATAACGACTGCCATAGATGTTCATGGCAGCCGGGACCAACGGCTTAACGTGCTCTCCTAGGCACGGAGCAGGCGATAATTGTCAATCAATACGCACATAATTTCGAAAAGTCATATGACTTCCGAAAGTCAGAGGTGCGCGACGTGGGTTCGTTCCCGAGACCCTCTGCATTGCAGTCTGTTGGTCTCCCCACTGAGCTATCGCTGCTTATAATATATTTAAATATCCTCTTGAAAATATGAAGAGTACGTCTATTCTGGGGCTCTACCTCACTATGAAGGCATAGCGACGTCTCCGGCTATATAGGCATGGTTACCCTTAGCTACCTTCGGCAGTCAGGAGTAGGCATTGGCTACCATCTGCCAGTCAGTTCTCTCAGTTTTCCACAAAAACACGTGTACGGCATCTGTTTTGGCGGCCGGTTGGACACTGAGCGAGTGAGAAGCAGCTTGCTCGTGTACATTTGATTGGCGATGTCACCAGCGCGCCACAATATCCAGACTCCAAACAGAGAGCTGATGGTGGTGGCTGCGATTCCAAACTGGCGACGTTGCCAAACCGTCGCCAAGTGAGTTAAATACCGTACATTTCAATATTGTTACGCCCAGTGTAATCTCTCGGTATTATGGGAAAGACTCGGCAGTTCCGTCTAATACTTTATTACACCGCCATCTATTGACATCTTACGGAACTACGTAGTAGGTACGGTACGAGAATCATACAGAGAACGCTGGTACTTTCTCGAATCATCGTACTGTTTACATACCGGGTATAGCGTTACTAGAAAACTCTAGAAACGCTTTACCCGCGTATAAATAGGGCGCACGCGCACCGCCGAGTCAGTTTACAATCGTAAGCGATCAAGTGTTCACCGAAGCGAACGGAAGCGGAAATACTACGGAGTTTAAAGCTAGTTACAGTGGAAAAGTGAAGTATAGTGTTTGTTGTGTTTAAATTTAATTGTGTGTTTGAATAAAACGTGTTTTAGTCGGTAATATTGTTTGCATTCTTATCCGTCGAACCCAGCACGTAACAATATGAATTGAGCGATCCGTAGCCGGCGACGTCGCCATGGCTTCTCGATGAAGTAGGTCCCTAAGTTAAAAGAAACAACTCACCTTGAAAGGTAATAGAATATGGTTGTGAGTGGGTCTCCTTGCTATCTTTAATGGTGGTGTAGAAAATATAATATGGTGCTGAAGCGGCGTGTTTCACCGCCATCTTGCCTCGCGGTCTCACCACGCTGAGGAAATCTTCCGCACGCCGAGTAGGTGGCACCACTGGGCGGTAGTCACTGTCTAAAATAAAAAAACTATCCTAATTGGGTGTAAGGGACGGCGTACCGCAAACTTTAGCAAGAAGTCTTTTTATAGGTACTTATCTCGACGCAAACTTCTATTAATCATAAAAACGCAAGATTAAGATTTTATATTGATCAACATTATCGGTACGCAATGGATTGCTGCCAATACAACGCACCGCTTGCGCGTCGGCGGGAATGACCTCTGCGTTCTGCGCGCATAAAAACAGCTGATCAGCGGGTCTACCGTGAAAATGTTTTTACGCAATGACGTGCCGAAACGAATTACGAACGAAATAATAAGCATATACCTACCATGAAAACACTTCGGATTTTTTAGGACGTACAAATGTCATACGACGATATTCGTGACGAATGTCGGCGCGAATAATGTTTCATGGTAAGAATAAGCACGAACTAACGTACGCAATTGCGTATAACGCGTTTCACGGTAGACCCCCTGTTTATATCACAACGATTTAATTATATTGCTGTATTTTAGTAAAATGTGATATTCTTAGATTTTAACTTTAAAAAAGTTTTGTGTCTTATGTTACGAATTATGATGCACAGTCAGAAAAATAACAAAATAATCCATTAAAAAGGAGATTTTTCCTGAACAAAATTCCAACGATTTTTACTCAATATAATAGTCTGTATCTACTATTTCAATTTTCGGTACACCATCCCTTACACCCGGGATAAATGGAGAACTCTCAGACATGCAGGTTTCCTCACGATGCCGATGTTTTCCTTCACCGTTAAAGCGAGCGATAATTAACTCTATAATACGCACATAAATTCGAAAAGTTGTTGGAACCTTGGGATCGTACTCGAGACCCCTGCGTGGTCCAACGGGTTAACAGTAGTAGTGTAATAGTTTCAATATCCTAACTTAATAATTGTGAATGTGAGTTTGTTTATTACACTTTCACGCCGCAACTGCTCAACCGAACATCATAAAATTATGCATACACTTTGTTAGGGGTAGTGAAAACGACATAGGGTAGGTTTTTGTCCTAATAAAAGAGCTGTTTCCGAGGCATATAAATTCATTGACAAAATCTATATTAACGGGCGAAGCCGCGGGCTTAATCAACTAAGTAATCATTCAGTACAAAATGTACTAAATAAATGATGCTAGCTGTCTCCCTCGCAGTGGCGTAGCGTGGGCGTGGGTGTCAGCCGCACGAGGCGGAAGAAAATTTTGCCACACAGGTCGATATAAAATTTTACCGCCTTCTTAAGTATTTCAAATTAAAACACTATAATGTAAAGTCGTTCTCAATAACTTCAAGAACAGTCATCATAATTGTGTATTGTACATCTATCGGCTACCCATTCCTCTCGTTCGTCTTCAAATGGTTCAAATATTTACAAGGTATTATTATTATTTATTGTGAAATTTGCCGCCCTCCTAAAAGTGCCGCCTGGGGCGGGCCGCCCCTGCCGCCCCCACTACGCTACGCCGCTGCTTCCTCGGTTTTACTTATGTTTATGATTATGCGTCGCTCCTGCCTATAACGTTCTTCAAGAATATCTATCTAATATAATCTATATTATAATATATCTATAATATCTAGCTATCAAATGGAAAAAGTATTTTTAAAACGGACTAACAGTTCCAGAGAATATCGCACAAAATAAGCATAGAATAGATTTAAAGTCTCGAGATCAATCATACAGCACTAAGTTATGTGCGTATTAAATAGTTAATGATCGCTCGCTTTAACGGTGAAGGAAAACATCGTGAGGAAACCTGCGTGTCTGAGAGTTCTCCATAATGTTCTCGACGAGATCTGGAGTCTGCTAACCCGCACTGGGCCAGCGTGGTGGACTATAACGCTATCATAAACGTGGGTGAAATCAATGGGAACAACTAGTTTTAATATACACAGCAAGTATAAGTACCTCTACTGCTACCAGTACTGCTAGGAATAGCAGCTTGCCGTTCTGTCGTTGATTTCTTCTCTCTCTTCTCTGTACTCTTGACATCAGGTCTTGGAGACTTCTCTTTACTTTTAGTGTTTTCTGCGGTAGAGTTACTTGGAGTTGGTTTCTCTTGTGATTCAGTGGCATTACTGGCAGAACTAGCTTGTGAAGTGCTGTAAACGATTCAAACAACGGACATAATATATAACACTCATTCACCATAGACAGAAATGAACAATGCTCATTTCAAAATAAATATTGAAAAAAATCTCACTTATCTATACTAATATTACAAAGCTGAAGAGTTATTAATTATTATATAATACTAGATGTGCCCGAGGTTTCACCTGCGTTTATGATTACTGCGCCGCCCCTGTGGGTCGTAGCGTGATGTTATATAGCCTATAGCCTTCCTCGATAAATGAGCTATCCAACACTAAAATAATTTTTCAATTCAGTCCGGAGGTTCCTGAGATTAGCGCGTTTAAACAAACAAACAAACAAACAAACGAACGAACAAACAAACACAAACGAACGAACAAACAAACTCTTCAGCTTTATAATATTAGTATAGATACTAGCTGACCCGGCAAACGTTGTTTTGCCATATAAATTCATTCGATAGGGACACCCTAATCACCTAGCGGTATGAAATATACTCTACGACCTATTTTCATACCTACTAAATATACATAAAATTTCTTGGAAATATGTGTAGCTGTTTGGAAGGAGTGCGACCACAAACACCGTGACATGAGATTTTTATATATATATATTATATAATAGAACATGGGGTACCTTTCATCCAAATAAAGTTGTATTTCTATGCGAAGTCGCGGGTTTAAGCTAGTAGTGTATTACATTCTATCTTTTATAGTTAAGTTTGGTTTAGTGAGCTCTAATATTATAAATATAAACGCGCGATCAAAATCTAGTAAACTTGTAAAATAATGAACGGTAAAAATTATTTGTTACAAAATATTAAAGCTTGCTCATACACATTATTGAACATGGCAACATGATTATTAAAAGTAAGTTCACTTTCAATTTTAAAGGCCTTTTCCACATACCTACTACTAGGTTCAGTTTCGAAGTTCTTCCCCGGAGTATACAGTTGTTTATGCAGCATCATCTTTAACTGGTCCACATACATCTGCTTCTGAGCATTCAGTTTAGACGGTATGGGAAAATCACCAGTGCCCGTATATGAATCCAAGATGGCTTCCACTGAAAAATATATTAATGTCAAATAAATTAATATATTGTCAAATTAAGTTCTGCAAATTGACTGCATGGGTGGTGTAATGATTTCATTTTCACTGCATTGAGTGTTGTTGGTTCAATCCCCATTTAGTACAAAAAATTTAGTGTTCACAAAAAGATGATGATTACATTTTGATTTTGAGTATAAGTTTAAGACTGCGCCTATCGAAATGTGCCAAAACAGGCGGTCACAGTTAAGTGAATAAAATCAACACTTTTTGTTTAATACAAATGTTAAATATACATTTACCATAATAACAATGAATGTGTTTACAATTACACCGTGTAAAAACTTAAAATAATTAATATCTTGGCCTACAAAATTACGTACATTTGCACGAAAAATGCAAAAACGTGAGCTCGTGTTACGTGATTTTTAGATTATAACAGTAGAAATCTATCATATTACAATTTGTCCGTCCCAAATATTTAAATTATTGGTTGACAATAAAGATACATATTTATCAAAAAAGCACTTCAAATCCTCCATACAATTTTACTATGGCGGCCGCGCGCCGATTTGAATATGCGCCGTACGAGCTCTGTCATTATCTGTCTTACGCTCGGCGCAGTCTTAAGATATATATATAATACATAGTAATTTTATTGATTTTGCTTGTTTCGTTGTGTCATCATCCCATTTTACAGTACAATTGATTTGTTTATATTTGTATATGTAAAAATACATATCTTTTATTTTTATTTATTTATTTGGAATAACAAACATTTACACATTATGTCCTTATTACTAATAATTTTTAATTAAAGTTTGATTAAATCTGCAACCTAGCTATTCGCAGCCTATATAATTATAAACTTATGACAATTTTGCAAAAATCAAACAAAATATGAATTAAAATTTAGAATTTTGTATCTTTGTATCTTTCCCGTTTATAACATTAGTATAGACTAGCTATTTCAATTGTCAGATAAATTATACCTGAGTAATAAATATAACAATTGGCATATTTTCATATTCAAAATCTGACAAACGTCTGAAATATTCCTTAGATAAAAATTATCTAAAGATTTTATTAATTATAACATTGTTATATATTCAGAATTATTGTTTTTGTTCATTTTGCTTATCGAGCCCGTGTACGATTGGTATAATCAATGTAAAATTGGTTATAGCTTAAGCACTATGTTAATTTTTTAAATACAAGCCTAGAGCTTAGTGTCAATACCACTGGTAACTAAAGCTATTGTCAATTTTATGCAAAATAAATTATTCTTTTTTTTATTCGTATCGAAAATTAAGCTCCAAAGATACAGAAAACAATGAAATTAAATGTATGAAAATGCATTGAAACATGTTTGTTATGATATATAATATGAAACGGGTATTAATGCGATCATGCATAATGTTCACCTTTTTTACCACCGGCCGTGGTCACAAGCTGACTCAGTCAGTCAGCTTGTAACCACGGCCGGTGTAACCTGGTCGAAACGTCAAACATAAAAAAGATAAACATTATGCATAATCGCGTTAATATCCATTACATATTATATATATATCATGCAACCCGAAAGTTTAAAATTTATTATGTTTGTTTTGGTTATTTAAAACAAAAACTTTTTTTAAATCTATGTTGTACTACAAAATAGTATTTAACTTGAAATTGTGTGGTTATTGAGAGGCAGCAGCACATCAATGGCCAGACACAAAAGCTTATCAATGTGCACTTTGACAAAGCATTGAGTTAATACAATCATAATTTACAACCTATCGTGTCTGACCACTTATGTGCCGCTGCCACTCAATAACCTTTAAGAATACTAGTCGGTCACTCTCTTTGCTAATAACTAGCTAACATCTAATGTAATTTGTGGATAATGCCATGCATTACGATTTTGTCCAAAGCAAAACAAAGTTCATATTGTACAATATTTATTTTAATATTAATAAGGATGATAAACAGAAGCTTATTGAATTTAATGTTTATTCTATTAAAATAAATACAATTAATGTGTTACTAAAAACAAATTAATAAGAAAATGCTGTACTACTATATGGATTCTTATATTACAAAGGGAAAAAGAAGGATTAAATGATTATTTCTATAAGAAATGGAAAAAAATGAAAATGGAACAAGAGAAAGATGTGTAGAAATTAATGGCGACTGTGCTGTTTTAATAACGAGAGTAACGCTATTAAAATAAAGGGAAAGTATAACAGAGACTAAATATATCTTACAATAGGCCATAACTTCTGATTCCTGTATAAACAATATTGTTGTAACTAGAGATATAAAATACTTACAGTGCTCATGGCTGTACTCCTTGAAGTGTATAGGGTTTAGCCTGAAGCATTTATCTCCGTAAGGGCATTCCGACTTCTGCCTCTTTGGATTTTTATTATCTGAAATATGGAAACCATCTTTGTCAAAATTTGCATCCATTTTTATGTCTTAAGTCTAGCATAAATCGAAGAAAACTGAAAGCAGTTACCCTCCGTGACTTCTTTCCGTTTGTTTGGTGTACTCATAGCAGGTAATTATATATTTCTATAAGTTTCAAAAAGTTTGTGTTGTATTGTAAGACAGCTTTCAAATTCAAATTTGTCATGAATGACTTGACACATGACAGTTGGCAAACAGACTAAAAAGAATTCGTTCTGAACTGATCATGGAATTTATGGCGATAATAAGTTTGTAGACTCCTGTGCTAGAGTTACTGGTTACAGCGCTGGCTGGTTGCATCAGCACGGAGTATGAGTGTGGACTGTGGTCTCAAATAGAGCATCTAGGCTCACATATTTTTCTTATCCTAAATTAACTCCTTAACTAAATTCTTTAAGAAGAGGCAGACCCATAAAAGTTCTTTCACTGACCAAATAAGAAAACGCAAAGCATGTCTTATATGAAGGTCGAGTCCGACATGTCAGTCAGTCGGTCGGTCGGTCGGTCGAAAATTGAGAAATACATAATTATGGTGTATACCAACCTAGTGCATATACCAACACACAAGTTTCTTGTCCTGGCAACAAAGCTTACCTCCTAATTTTGGCACAAAGTTTGCATGAAAGGGGAAGCCTTTCATGAAAACTTTATGCAGGTTCATTTAATTCAACTAAATTAAAATACGTTCCTGCGTTCCCTACTGTGTTTTAGAAATCTGTGTCTCACTTTTTGTCTCATTTACCTTTTCAAACTTACTTACAACTATATTTACTAATGTTTGTGTTGTTCTTGATGCAGCGCAAAGAACTATCGCTGAAATTACTGAATAATTGTCATCTAACAGCTAATTTTTTTCTCTTTTTCCACCCTGGCACTCGCAGAATCAGCCGGGTAATCGATGGGATCAATTGCGAAAATTTTAAGTTAAAGTGGACCATGTAACTATTGGGAACTGCCACGCAGAGGTTTCAGAATGATTCCAAAGCACGCATTTCTAACTGTATCTGATTTTCTACTTTTTCTAAAGCCATCTTCCTAATCCAGGAATAATTCCTGTGTCCGGCCTTTACAAACACTCAAATATCTGGGACAAATTGTAATATAACTATTTATATTTCGTTTAAACTGTAAAATAGGATAGATTTCTATTGTTATAATTTAAAAATCACGTAACACGTGCTTACGTTTTTGCATTTTTCGTGAAATTTACGTAATTTCGTAGGCGAAAATATTAATTATTTTAAGATTTTTACACGGAGTAATTGTAAACACATTCATTGTTATGGTAAATGTATATTTTATATTTGTATCAAATAAAAAGTGTTGATTTTATCAACTTAACTGTGACCGCCTGTTTTGGCACATTTCACTCGACGCAGTCTTAACTACCTATATCATAAATGTTGTGTTTTATGGACTTTTGTGAATATCATTATAGTATATATCTGCTCGTAAGTGACACAGTTTGTGTTAGTTTAGGTATTAGGATTTGTTGACGAATATGAATTCGTTGAACATAAAGTTATATTGTATCTGCGACGGTTCTATGTAAGGTATAGAACATTCATGAGACCATGGACTGTAGAACACATTTACTAAAGGTGGAGTGCCGCTGGATCAGTGCAGTGTAAATAGATAGTATTTATACCATGTTGCTACATGAATTGTCCTGTCTTCAAGCCAATCAAACGAGGGTTGTTATAATTATCTTTCTCATCTGGATCTCTCAGCCGTAAGTACTCAGATTATTTATTATTTTGTCTATTTTATATTACTGATATGGGCTACATTACATAATTATTCTTGAAATAGATATAAAGATTAGTGGATGTAATCAATGTAGGAAGAAGTAATGCTTTATTTATACTAGCGGTCGCCTAGTGGTCAAAATTCTACCAAAATTCCTAAGCTTGCTACTTTGTTTTCTATTTTTCTTTATTACATATAAATAAGGTATAGGTAACCATAGTTACAAAGAATTGTAAGACGTCAAACGAACAATGCTGAAATACTACGAATGCGATTCGACTGCGTGTGTCAAATGCATGGTTGTGGGCGTGTAATGTGTTTTCATTAATTGAATGTACTTCTAATGCATATCTTATCTTATATATATAAAAATCAATTGCTGTTCGTTTGTCTCGCTAAAACTCAAGAACGGCTGTGCCGCTTTAACTGATTTTGGTTTTGAAATGTTTCTCGTAGTCCAGGGAAGGTTTAAACGGTGAGCAAAATATAGAAAATTCGCTAGGATAGGTGATACGAAGTACACCGGGTCATCTAGTTTTATATAAATATTAGGATTCGCCCCTCCTTCTGCATATAAACTTTAATTGTGCCAAATTTCATACTCCTCCGTCCGCGCAATTTTTGTAAAAAGGAGTACAAAGTTTTTGCTTCACGTATTAATATATAGATTGTACATTATTACCAATAACATAACTTTGGTTGCAAATTTGGAGTCATTATTGTTCATTACTGATGGTATGTACATATACTGATGGATACATGTACTATTATTTAATAACTTGTATGGACAATAAGACATTATTTTAAGGCTGTGAATATTATAAACATAAATGAAGTCATTGAAATTAAACTACTATATACGGATTTTATCGCGTTGTTTATTTGACACTTTATTACATAATTTTGAAAACTGTTACACTACTTTTACTTTTAAATTAACTAATTTTTAAGCTAATTAAATTACTATTAAAACTATTTAGATTTAATTTAATTTTACACTTTCCCCGACGTTGTATAAAATATGTAATAAATTCTAAATTGTAATTAATACCTTTTGTGATCCTGAGAGATCTAATCAAATTAAAAATATCTAAGTCTATGGTTTTGACATTATTGTGGGTCCCTCAGCATCGGGACTTACGCAGCAATAAATAATTTCATAACGCAGTAAGAAATTATAAATCTGTGATTAATAATTATTTTAGTAAAGACTGCCTACCAAATATGATTTTTTTTTAATAAATACTGTTATATTATGCTACTTGACGTCACGTATTAATGTACTGTGTTTTTAATTATACTGCCGTCATAAGGAAAAGAGAAGCAATTGCCGAAAAAAAATTAGGTAGATGCGTCTTTTTTAATGATACCAAATATATATATATATAATATGTAACGGGTATTAACGCGATCATGCATAATGTTTACCTTACATATTATATATATATTATGCAACGCGAAAGTTTAAAAGTTATTGAGACCAAATACATAAAAACCTCAATATAGAAAAAAAAAATTATTTGCCTAAAACATGGTATTTCGTGGTGTTACAATATTATATAAAGTACAAGCATGTTTTGCTGGAATATAGCATACAAAATTTTAATTATGTGATTACGACAGTATACAAACGTGTATGTCAACCGCGGAGACATTTTTAGTAAGTTTGCAGTAGACCAGTGGGTTTAGGGTCAGATAGTCTGGACAGTGAAAAGTCCGAGTAAACAAAATGACTAGATTAAAGAATGACTGGGGAGGCAAAACGTTTGAATTGCTAATTTACATATATTTATTTATCAACGTCCAGATAGACAGAATGACTTCATCACAAAATGACTTGATTGCATAATCCTTAGATATGCAAAAAGTTATAATTGCAAAATGTCTGGATTGTATAATGACAATATAAGTATTTATGTAAATGTATCTTACTTAACGGAGATGTTTTTCTTACAGTTCGTAGTACCCATACCCATGATCAGTGCACCAAGGGCGAACAGCTTGTGGTCATCTTCGCTGCCGGTTCATCGCTGATGTATTCTGCGCCATCGTCACCCATCCCTGCGACACCGTTGTATCCAAGTTTCTAGTTAAGCTTGGATACGACGGTGTCCGTGTTTGTGATCCATTTGTACCACTAGCCAAAGATTTAAATCACAGATGGTATAGTGGTATAAGTGGTCACTTTGTCACTGCCACACACACTCATGCGGGAGTAAAATTTGGTTTATACACTTATTGTTGTACCGAGTCTGGATGTTCTTTGTGTCCGTTGATTAAATGTTTATAAAGATAATTCCTAGTGCGAGAGTTGTCTTCCTTAAATAATAAAATAGAGAATAAATCTTGCCATATTTTTCATAGAATATGTTCTAAAAATTATCCCTCCGTCGGTAAAACGATTCGTTTGCTGCATATAGGAACCGGGCTTAAGACTGCGCCGAGCGTAAGACAGATAATGACAGAGCTCGTACAGCGCATATACAAATCGGCGCGCGACCGCCATAGTAAAATTGTATGGAGGATTTGAAATGCTTTTTTGATAAATATGTATTTTTATTTTCAACCAATAACTTAAATATTTGGGACGGAGAAATTGTAATATAACTATTTATGTTTCATAATATTGTCTTCTGTTTACGCGAATATTATTCATTGAAATTAAACTACTATATACGGATTTTATCGCGTTATTTATTTGACGCTTCATTACATAATTTTGAAAACTGTTACACTACTACTACTATTAAACTTTACTAATTTTTAAGCTAATTGAATTATTATTAAAACTATTAAAACTATTTATTAAATTGTAATATAACTATTATTTATGTTTCGTTTAAGCTGTAAAATAGGATAGATTTCAACTGTTATGATCTAAAAATCACGTAACACAGCTTACGTTTTTGCATTTTTCGTGCAAATTTACGTAATTTTGTAGGCGAAAATATTAATTATTTTAAGTTTTTTACACGGAGTAAACACATTCATTGTTATGGTAAATGTATATTTTATATTTGAATTAAACAAAAAGTGTTGATTATATTCACTTAACTGTGACTGCCTGTTTTGGCACATTTCGCTCGGCGCAGTCTTAAATATGGTCACCTTTTTGGACATTACGTTGTCATCTGGCACTCAATGCCAATATGACATCTGAATTATACATATAGTTATTATGTAAATTTTCACACTATGGTTCTGTCTAAAGTATTAGGTCACTCTTCTAAGTTGTAAGACTTACGTGCGATCTAAGGGCACATTTATAATTTAAAACTTTGCCGCTGGTACCCCGCTCCTTGACCAACGTTTAGAAGTACAGCTCCGCCGTCAAGGCTCGTAGCGTGACGTTATATAGCCTATGTTACTTCTGGATAATATAGCTTTCTAATTGTAAATTAATTATTTAAGTTGCTAGTAAAAGTAATTTGAGTTCATTACAAACAAAAATAGAAATCTTGGCTCTTTATAATATCAGTATAGATTAAAATGCATGGATATATGCTCAGGGTTTTTGACTTACGTTCGCCGCGATGTTATTCATCGAGCAAGTTGAGGTTTTGAACATATACCAAGGTCATTAGAAATGCATACTGTCGAATACTATTGTACGTATAGAAATTGTGTGAACCATTATGAAGTGTGTATAAACTTAGTACCATAAAAGTAATTATGACTAAGTCATTTATTAGGTAACAGCTGCCGACGCTGGAGCAAATGGCGATACTGCATAAGCTGTAGCTGTTTCTAAAGCTCGCTATAGGTGACAGCCAAAGGCCCGGCGCCCATTGGCGGCACGGCATGGTAAGGTATTTTTAGGCGACGAATAAAAATATAATCTAATTCTATGGAAATAAAGTTGAAATTTCAATGTGAACAGTCGTAAGTACAAAAACAATACCGCGGTATGCTTAGGCATGCCGTGTCGGCAGCTTTCGGAACGCTTCGGCATCCCTCTGAACGCTTTGGCAGTCTTCGAGATACCGTGGCAAGACAGCGCCCGCCCGCACCCCGCGGCCCCGCGCGTAGCTTTATTAGCTTAGCGTCGTTCATGCCGGAAACTGTCCTTGTCGAACGCTTCGGTATGCTTAAGGACGTCGCGGCATACCTAAGGATGTCACGGCATAGTTACCGTCAGTGTGCGCTTACATGTAGGTATGCCGAAGGATCCCCTGCCGTGCCGCGCCGCAAATGTGCGTCGGGCCTTAAGCGTCGACCGTTAGATCCTTCAGGCTGTCAATTATCGATAGAAATAAACCTAACCACGCAGTATATATTATTTAAATCTAAAACTTAAGCCCCTATCTCTAAGCCTAAACTAGTCAGTTGACTAGTCTAGGCTTAGAGATAGGGGCTTAAGTTTTAGACGGTAACAAAGGCCTGTGAGGGTACGCTATCAGTCGATAGCGTACTCTCACAGGCCTTTGTTACCGTTTACATCAAGGTTTACCTAATCTTAATAACACGAAGATAATGGACTATCTTTCTTCTGCAGAATGATTCGCTGCCAAAAGTAAAAGTAATTTGAGTTCATTACAAACAAAAATACAAACCTTGCCTCTTTAAAATATCAGTATAGATAAAAATGCATGGATATAATATGCTCAGAGCTTTTGACTTACGTTCGACGCCTGTACCCGGCTATACCTCGCTATTCTCTCTGCTTCGAGTGTTGTGGGTTCGATCCTCATACGAAACTAATAATTGTGTGATCCAGAAATCGTTGTTCCTAGTTCTGGTGTCCTTTATTTGAACGTAAATAGATTTTACATACATGCAGGCAATAACACCCAGACTCGAAACGACTATTTGAGGATTCCATAACTTTTTGGGCCGGTGGGGAATCTGACCCACAAGACCCGGCGCAGTAACAGTGATAAAGCGACTACGACAACTGCTTCGCTATGACATACCGCCATAGAATATTTAACTAAAACCTAACACCAACAGACAACTGACAATATAGATAATAAATATATAAATTGTCCCACTGCTGGGCACTAGCCTCTTCTCAGTGTGAATAGGGGTAGGCCATAGTCCACCACGCTGGTCCAGTGCGAGTTTAACTCCATCGTTATAGCGCGCGATAATTAATTATGAATAAGTAATCTTTTTTCATATTTACTGTCAAATAGGCTATCGTATTATTTAAATGTTTGATTGCAGGTTATTAAATTGACAACGTGTTTATAAATGAATGTATATTAATTTGATCTAAATATGATCTTTTATAAATTGTTCGTAATAACTGATTGCAGTGAACGCGGTGGGAGTGTTCGGGTTGCACAAGTCATCATTCGTGGCTGCTGTTGACGTCACTCCCCTGATGTAATACCTTTCCACTCCTTGTTCAGCAGTGTTGAAAACCAAACCACCGCCGCTGTCGAATTTGCACAGGGCCGCCGTACCTGAGAAAATTCAGAAAAACACTTCAACCCAGGGTTATTCTACAGCGTGTAATCTAGTGCGGTCGCAGCGCAGTCAATGTAGTGCCAAACATCCAAATTCGTTCAACGATGACAGCGATTTACCCGAAATTGAGTAACAAATATCTAAAACTGGAAACATTTTCACAAACTGTCACATTTAGTATAATTTTTTTTTATGTGTCTAATTTAGCACATAAGCATACGGCCCACCTGCAACACCAGAGGTACCACGTGTGCGTTGCCAAGCCTTTAGGAAAGGAAGTAGAGAAAAAGGGAGTGGGAAGGAGAAGTAGTGGGAAGGGGGAAGGAGGGTGATTGGACCTTCGGCACTCTCACTCACCGAGCGAGACACAACAGTAGAAACACTGCTATTTCACGTCGATATTCTGTGAGAGGGTAGTCCTTCCCCGGTCGAGCCGGCCCATTCATGCTGAAAATCAGCGAGACTGTACTACTCTTTAGTAGTCAAGTGGTTATAATGAATAAATCAAATCAAAAATGTCTATTTATGTAGGTCCAAAGTAACACTTATGAACGTCCAAGTTACACTTATTAATGTGAATTTACATTTACCTGTTGCCATGTTCAGCAAAGCAAGGGCGTAGAACCAATGAGAAGAACTGGCAAAAAACTCATGGCAACTTTTTATTCACCAAGTTAACAATATTGTTTATTGAAATTAAACTACTATATACGGATTTTATCGCGTTGTTTATTTGACACTTTATTACATAATTTTGAAAATTGTTACACTACTATTACTACTATTAAAGTTTACTAATTTTTTTAAGCTAATTAAATTATTATTAAAATTATTTAGATTTAATTTAATTTTACACTTTCCCCGACGTTTCGGTTGCTTTTCAGCAGCCATGGTCACGGGGAGACTAAGATGGTAGTTGTCTCAATGTTCAATTACACATTGAGACAACTACCATCGAAACGTCGGGGAAAGTGTAAAATTAAATTAAATCTAAATAGTTTTAATAATAATTTAATTAGCTTAAAAATTAGTAAAGTTTAATAGTTGTAGTTGTGAAAATATTTTCAAAATTATGTAATAAAGTGTCAAATAAACAACGCGATAAAATCCGTATATAGTAGTTTAATTTCAATGAATAATATTCGCGTAAACAGAAGACAATATTAAATATTGTTTATCTTAAATCTTTTCGTAAGGAACTGCAACCAACTTAACTCATGAAACACTCAAACAATAAGTTATATTTCTAAGTTAGCTTCTAATTGTAGTTTATGCTAGAATAAAAGCATCCACTTATGTATACACAGAATAAAAACAACGCGATACCATATTGCAGTCTGAGTTTTAAATTTAAATAACACTTGATAGATTTATGACTAGATGGCATAAACCAAAATGTAGACTCGATTTTGGTAAGAGGTGCTTTCACTGTATGGGGCCATTCCTTTATAGTCAATTAAACAACAAAATTAATTTATTACCTATGACGAGATTTGAATGCAAATTTCACATCAAAATTTTCCTAAAAGTTTTGGATTACGACGACACAGAGAAACTATTAAATTCTTTTCTTCTTAAACCATTTATTACATACTATCATTATATATTTTGTTATGGAGACATGACATGCGCACACACATAATATGTACGCAAACACACACACAAATACATACACACACACACACACACACACACACACACACTCACACACACACACACACACACACACACACACACACACACACACACACACACACACACACGCACGCACACACTACTCACTACTCATACTTTCGTACGCACTTACTGCAAGACGCCATGTATTCATCATTTATAATTTCTGTTTTGGTTTAATTTTTCTTTATTGTACATATATGTTATATTATATCTTTTGAACCATGATGAAAGAGACTGGCCTCCACGACACAGGGAATCCTAGTGTGGAGACCAGTGATTAATCTGTATTAGCTATATATTTTTTCTGAACAATAAAGATTATTATTATTATTATTATTATTGCTTTGTATTTGTTCTTGCGTAGCGCAACTTTATATGAAATTAACCATAATTGCCACTTTGTAGATTTGATCACGTAGTTAGTTATGTTAAAGTTTAAAATTCTTACCATTGGTATACCCAGCGCAGAACTTGTCCGCAGTGATGTATGGTATGAAAGATGGTGGAACATTTGAGTAACAGGTGTTTATACTCATGTATGGTAGTTCCACAACTCGAAGTATTTCAGACGCGCCTCCGTTAGCCTCTGTGAGACCCCAACCCGCCGTCTGCAAGAAAAATACATCACATCAGAGCAGCGAAAGCCTAGTGAGAGACCATTGGACTGCCACGCTTACATACATACATAGATTCAAGCCTGTTTCCCAGAGGGGTAGGCAGAGACTACGGTTTTCCATTTGCTACGATCCTGACACACTTCTCTGGCTTCATTAACATTCATCACAATCCTCATACACGCGCGCCGGTTTAAGGTGCTCTTAACCTGACCTTCGTCCAGAACGTCTCCGATCTGATCAGGAAACGTTCACCTAGGTGACTGTTCCATTCTTCCCCTTGTGACTGTTCCATTCACACTATCCTTACAAACTTTCTTGGATAGTCTTTTCTCGTTCATTCTTTCTACATGCCCAAACCAACTTAACATACCCTTTTCTATTCTTGTCACCATATCCACTTTCATGCTGCATCTCTCTCTAATCACACTATTGCATAAGTGTAACCACTAATAGACCTCTATGAACTGCCACACAAGGGTATCGATTCCAAGGCACGCACATCAAACTTTTCAAAGTTGTGTGCGTATTAAACAGTTAATTATCGCTTTCTTTAACGATGAAGAAAATATGAAGTTAAGATGAGTGAAACGAATTGAAGTCAAGTGAAGTGAATAAAACGAAAGAACTTCAAGAATATACATATTTAGTCACACTTATTAGGATTTATTTATTTAACATAGATCTTACCTTTCCAAATTCACCGTTTTTCAGCTGCCTTGTCTCGAAGTTATTGTCAAAACTGAGACACACAGGCCTCAAATAATGTTTATAAACGAACGGAGTGGTCAGGATCAGAACAGATATATCTCCTTGCATGTTGGCAGCTGCACCTCGGAATACACTTGGTATCAGAATTTCTTTTATCTGTAAGGAATATTTCGTGTTATTGCGTGACTTCGAACTAGGATTGCCAACTTTTTTTTTAAAGAAGTATTGTATATCTGGTTTCAAAGAGGGTAAATACAGAATACCAACTTTTAAAAATTATTATATTTTCTTTAGAGTGTTTCCTTCTTAATAATAATAATGAATTGCATTTTTAAATTTTATTGGACTAAAGACAAATTATTACAACTTGCGGTCGCCGAGTGCTCGAAATTCGAGCAAAGTTTGCCTGTAAGTTATTGCTGATATATGTGATTAATCATTATATATTGATGTATGTAATCATAGTTACGCGCTTCGACTGCGTGTGTCAAATGCATGATTGTGTGCATGTAGTGCTTTTTTATTAATTTAATGTATTTCTAATGCATATTTTATATAAATATTAGGATTCGCCCTCCTTCTCCATATAAACTTTAACTGTACCAAATTTCATACTTCTCCGTCCGCGCAATTTTCGTAAAAAGGGGTACAAAGTTTTTGCTTCCCGTATTAATATATAGATTGAGCCCTTTTCGAGCTTTCACAACGTGCGCGATTCTTATATTTCGACTTCTTTTTAAATATAATATGATGGACTTCTCTATAGTAAGGTCAAAGAAACGAGAAAAATTATGTGAATATACATGTTAGTATTATGGTACGTTACAACACGAAGTGATAATTATGTCTATCCTTTGCTCTGACACGCAATAGCGTGAGAGAAGTAACTAAAGTGGCTGCCGTTATGTCAAGAGATGTCAACATATATTTCATGTTTTAAGACTGCGCCGAGCGTAAGATAGATAATGACAGAGCGCATATTCAAATCGGCGCGCGGCCGCCATAGTAAAATTGTATGGAGGATTTGAAGTGCTTTTTTTATATATATGTATCTTTATTGTCAACCAATAACTTAAATATTTGGGATGGACAATTTGTAATATAACTAATTATGTTTCGTTTAAGCTGCAAAATAGGATAGATTTCTACTGTTATAATCTCAAAATCACGTAACACGAGCTTACGTTTTTGCATTTTTTGCATTGCAAATTTACGTAATTTAGTAGGCGAAAATATTAATTATTATAAGTTTTTTACACGGAGTAATTGTAAACACATTCATTGTTATGGTAAATGTATATTTTTTATTTGTATTAAACAAACAGAGTTGATTTTATTTACTTAACTGTGACCGCCTGTTTTAGCACATTTCGCTCGGCGCTTAGTGAAATTATACATTCTCGCAAATAAAAAAATACTGTCATATCAGCTTGGAATGTAATTTATTTACTGTGAATAAAATAATTTGTGTCTACAAATTTATCGTTGTTGCCGTCATCCTTGTGAATATCTGTCAGAAGTTACTTTGATGGAACCTGTAGATATTTTGAAAGTTAAAACGATAAATACTGTACTACTGACCGTTTCTTTCATTCTTTCTCTCGATTCATTGGCCGTACTATAGTTTTCTACTTACGTCAGATTTTTGTGCATCATCACGTGGATTGTTCCACGGCCGATAAATTTTTCCAGCTGCTACAGCATAGTTTGCAGCAGGTAATAGCTTGTCCACATCGTGCCAGAAACAGTGAGCGGCTAAAAAATATACCACTTATTTTTATATGCTACCAATAGAATAGTCGACACACTACATACATTTCCTAAACTCTAAAATACCAAGAGGTTGCGAAATCTACTCAAAAATAAATAAGATTCAAGCGTTTCATATCTGGTAGTAGGGGTAATTGAATTGTCAAATGACAGAAAAAGAATGCTCTCTACAAACTGTGACGTTATCGCTATTTAAGTGCAGCTGTCCGAGGGAGATAGTTAGATATTCATTACACCCGCACTTTTTCTTATACTCTTTAAAATATGAATGCCTACCACTTTATGCAACTAATTCTGATACTGTTTGTACAAAAAGATTTCTCTCGATTGCTGTTTGCTCTTGTGCATCTTATCTTATCTTATGTGGGGGCCAGTCAGTGCAGACCGGCGACACTTTGACCCAGTGGGATCTTTTGTGTCGACACTCTCCCAATAACGACTGCCATAGCTGTTCATGGCAGCCGGGACCGACGGCTTAACGTGCTCTCCGAGGCACGGGTCATTGCTCTTGTGCATACAATAATGTACAAAATCAACTTGGAACCCTATTTGGAAAACAAGCATACAGGATCTGAAAAATGCTTGTGTACCTAATGTAGCACTAGGTTTCGACTACATAAAACTATTGAAACTTCTATGATACTTTATTACTTAATCATATCGTCGTCGACATAGTCGGCCTTGATGGCGTAGTGGTCAGTGTAACCGACTGCCACGCCTGAGGTAGCGGGTTCGATTCCTGCACAAGTCAAATATTTGTGTGCATGAACATGGATGTTTGTCTTTGTCTGGATGTTTCTATGTATAATATGTATGTATGTTTATCCACTGTCTAGTACTCATAGTACAAGCTCTGCTTAGTTTGGGCTAGATGGTGTTGTGTGTATGTGGTAGAATATTATTATTATATACACAACCCTAAGACTGAAGCAGCTATAGGTGAGTGACCGACCGTTGAAGTGCCACGCAGGGATCTCGAGTTCGACCCAAAGGCTCGCATCTCTGACTTTTAGTAGTTACTAGTAGTTTTCCCGCGGTTTCACCCGCGTAAGTCTCGTTCCCGTGTGAATATCGGGTTTCACCCCTTTCACCCCCTTCAGGGTGGAATTACCAAAAATCCTACTCCTCCACTCTCCAAGGAACATACATGCCAAATTTCAGCTTCTTGCGTTCAGTAGTTTCGGCTGTGCGTTGTCTGTCAGTCACTCAGTAACGGAAGAGTTTTATATATATAGATATTTGTATTATAGATAACTAGATTATGCCCACAGCTTAGGGTAGGTAAGTATTTGTACTTTTTCTGGATAAAAGGTATCCTATGCCCTTTTCCTTCCCCTGACAACGTGTATTCGAAATTTTATGGCGATCGGTCGAGTATTTAAGGTATGAAAGCGAACAAACAAACTCACATTCGCATTTCTAATATTAGTTATAATTATCGCTCGTTTTAACGATGAAGGAAAACATCGTGAGGAATCCTGGATATGTAGAGTCTGCCGATCTTGACTGGACTGGCGTGGTGGCCCATGGGCTAGCTGACTAGAAGGTGATACTCCACATTAGTAGCTCATGTGACTCCAAGGCAGGAAGTCCACTTACCTGATATAACCAATTTATTGGTAATGATGGATCCGCCGCAGATTTGGAAGTACGGGGTCAAAGTCTTCGTGTAGACTCCGACGTGCCACGGCAGCTCACCACGTTCCGCTCTTTTACTACCAATTGCCAGAGGCATCCCTTGGGGGGTAACACGACCACATTCTATAAAAAAACACATCATTATCATCCGCACATAAATTGACAAAAAGTCAAATGTGCGTGACTTGGGATCGAACTCAGGAGAGTTCTGCGTAGCAGTTCAGTCTTCCACTAGGCTATCTTTCCTTCATAGTAATTTACAATAGTAGAGTGACTCATCACTTCAGCGATTGTGGGTGTAATACTGCCTACCCTCTCGGAGTATAGGCGTGAGTAAGTTACCTCCATGGCGCAGCGGTAGTGAATCGGGTTGGAATCCAGGGTTGGTCCAACAAAAAGATATTGGATTTTTTCAGTTAAGAAATCTTAATAGCTGCCCGCAATTAGCAAATTGGCGGTGTTACACACCCCCATGCCTCGGAAAACACGTAAAGCCGTTGGTCCTGCGCCTGATCTCTCTCCGGTCGTGTCGGATTGCCGTCCCATCAAATCATGAGAGTTAGGGCACAGAGAGAGAGCACTTGTGTTAGCGCACACACTTGTGTAAAATATTAGCTCCTGCGCGGATGGCCGGTCTCCGATTAAAGATTGGCCGCTGTGACCGAAATTTGGTCTGGAGGACATTATTATTATAGGCGTGAGTCTAATGCAACAAACCTGGCATGCATTTAGGAACGTAATTCCAGGATCCAGAAATGCATTCCATGCGTGTGAGAACAGTGGGGGAGTAGTAGTTAGGTGAGTTGCAGCGTGGAGTCACCGTGGTGCCCGAGGCAACTTTTGCATCACAATCTTTGTATCCATCAGTACCTCGTACCTGGCAACTGAAGAGGACGCTGGGCTCTGAAGATAAGCTGCAATAACCTGAAAAGAAAAATGCGCTTGAAGTGATTAAAATATACATGCTTATACATATGCAATGGTCTACATTAATATTATAAAGAGGAATTTTAGATTTTTTGTTTGTTTCTTTGTTTGGGATTAACTCAAAAACTACTTGACCAATTTAAAAAAATCTTTCACTATTTGAAAGCTATATTATTAGCGAGTAACATAGGTAATATATATATTTTTTAAATATTGTTACTATCCCAACCTAACCAACATTTACGCAAGCAAAATGTTTTTTTTATATTTCTACTCGTTTTGGATACAAAAAGATATTATTGTATTGGGAATGGGTTTACGGCGATATTGTTACGGGTATATCCGAACCAACGACTGCTAGATCGCTAGCCTGAACATTATGCTACAGCCTTTACAATTAACACAGCCTCTGTGAGCTGCAGACTGCTAAATCTCAAAATTTGTCACAGTCTGCCAACCCGGACTAGGCCAGCGTGGTGGACTATGGCCTAACCCTTGTCACACTGAGAAGACTCGTGCCCAGCAGTGCGACAGTTGATATTGTTACGCCCAGTGACATCTCTCGGCATTGTGGGAAAGACTCGGCATTTCCGTCTAATAATTTATTACACCGCCATCTATTGCCATCTTACGGAACTACGTAGTGTGAGGTACGAGAAGGGTATAGAGTACGCTGGCACTTCCTCGAATCATCGTACTGTTTATATACCGGGTATAGCGTTACTAGAAAACTCTAGAAACGCTTTACCCGCGTAGAAATAGAGCGGACGCGTACCGCCGAGTCAGTTTACAATCGTAAGCGGTCAAGTGTTCATTGAAGCGAACGGAAGCGAAAATACTACGGAGTTTGAAGCAGTTACAGTGAAAAAGTGTAGTATAGTGTTTGTTGTGTTTTAAATTTAATTGTGTGTTTGAATAAAACGTGTTTTTGTCGGTAATATTGTTTGCATTCTTATCCGTCGAACCCAGCACGTAACAATATAGAGTTGATAATACAAGGGTTCGAGCAACAATAAGCGGTGGGGGAGTTTTTGCTTGGCTTATTTTTAATGACATCGGGAACGAAAGAGTTTTAATAACAGTTACATCAACATGTATTCATTTTCTTTTCGTATACTTTTTGTAATATTCAGAAGATTCTGAATTGAACATACATATGTGACAATCGTTCTTGTCTTTGCTCGAAAGCGACAAGGATGTTTAGAGGATTGCTTGAAATTTTGTGAAATTGTAATGCTTATGCAAGCATATGAGGGAGTAAAAGCTTGCTTGCCTTTGCTGACAAGAGGGAGGGAGGAGTTGAACAAATGACAAAACTCCTGCATACATAATACCCCTAAGTACCCCCTACATGTAAACAAAAAAGATAAATTGAGAATCACCTACGCCACAAATGATAGCCAGACATCGCGTTGCCGCGCTAGTCTGCTTGTGACCTGGCGGAAACGTCAACCCTTCAACCCAAAAAAATATGAATGTTGCGGATCGATTGCCAAATCAGCTGTTTTACAAACCGTTAGTTGTTTTACATAACAGCTAGGTTAAAATGACTTAACGACGTTTAGCCGTTTTTCATAATTACTGAACTTTAACACGCAGAATTGCATCAACAAATAATGGGTCCATGATTGGAAGTTATGTAAAAGAACGTATAATGAATCGTCATATTATAAATTTTAGTTCTAAATATTGATACTCGTGGCTTCGAATCTGGGTTGTCTTTGAGTCCGTTGTTCAAATGTTTGTGAAATCCCTAATTCCTAGCGCAGAAGTTGTCTTTTTTTAAAAGAATTAATATATATTAGAATGTTAGATATAAGTTTTTGCTCACGGCGTCGCTCGGAAACAGTAAATTTTTCAAGATAAACGTTACTCTATGTCCTTGACTGTACTTCTGACAACGTGTACGCAAACTTACACGATGATCGGTCGCGTAGTTTAAATATAAATGCGAAAAGAACTCACATTCGCATTTACAGTAAGGACTTGTTGCCCTGTTGGCGAACCAAAATAATATAAAAGTTCGTGATACTTACGGACACATTCAGGTATACTCCGGCTCCAATTTCCACTAAGACAGAAGACTTGCGTGCCGTTATCTTCGATTCCCTTACCAGGTCCTACCACACCATACCCTGGGTCACAGGTTACTCTTAACAACCAAAACTGGGCCATTTCACCAGGTTGCGCGTTTGCTAAATTCAGAACTACGTACTTCCCATTTACAGGATGCGACGGTAGAATACAAATATTCGAGTTCGTTGACCTGAAATACAACACAACTATTTATTTACTAAATTATGTTCGCGGCTTCGCTCGCAGAAATGTATATTAGCTTAGCACTTTACTTTTTTCTGGATGAAAGGTAGGGTACCTACCTTATCCTTATCTGTTCCCCTGATAACGTTTATGCGAAATTTCAAGAGGATCGGTCGTGTAGTTGAGGCTTGAAAGCGTAACAAATAAACTTACATTCGTATTTATAATATTAGTTTGGATATGCTAGAAAAATGGTAAAAAGATGTTACAATCAATTCTAGTCCATATTTTACCGACAGCGGCATACAAATTTAATATAATATATATTTATTAAAATTAATATTATATATTAATTATTTAATAAAAGTGGCAGAGCATATTAAATTTGACATTAAATTAACCGAATTATAATAGGCAACAACAATAAGTAATTAACATTCAGCTTCAATCTCTATAATAATAATAAAAAATATATTTAATATATATATATATATATATATATATATATATATATAACTCGAAATTTGAAAGTTAGGCAATTTGAGCTCTAATTGTGTGACTATACATTCTAATATTATATTTGTATTAAGTAATTGCAACAGAGTTTAAATTTGTTTAATACAAAATACTGAGATAGGTCTCTATTTTATTACGAGTGCGATTTATGGTTATTATGTAACTCTGTAGTGTAATGCAAGATCATGAGTAAAGACATTACATGGCGTTATGTTGTAATTTTTTTCTTATCTTACTTATTAAACAAAATGGAAATATTGTAAAAATAATTTATTTATTTCATAATATTGTCTTCTGTTTACGCGAATATTATTGATTGAAATTAAACTACTATATACGGATTTTATCGCGTTGTATATTTGACACTTTATTACATAATTTTGAAAACTGTTACGCTAATACTACTATTAAACTTTACAAATTTTTAAGCTAATTAAATTATTATTAAAGCTATCTAGATTTAATTAAATTTTACACTTTCCCCGATGTTTCGGTTGCTTTTTAGCAGCCATGGTCACGGGGGGTCTTCCCCCGTGAATAAAATTAGTAAAGTTGAATAGTAGTAGTAGTGTAACAGTTTACAAAATTATGTAATAAAGTGTCAAATAAACAACGCGATAAAATCTGTATATAGTTATTTATTTCATTTAAAAGACAACTCCTGCATTAGGAATAAATCCAAAAAAATAAAATTTATTATTCCTGTTTCGCGGGAGACTTCACAAACAACGGACACAAAGAACATCCAGACTCGTAAAACTATTTGTGGATAGCACAAATTTTTGTCCCGTGTTGGATTCGAACCCACAACACTCGGCCTAGTGGCAGTAGCGAGGCGACCACTTAATAACAACAAGTAATATCTTATAGTTCCCGCTGGGCACGGGCCTCTTCTCAGTATGAGAACGGTTAGGCCATAGTCCACCACGCCGGCCCAGTGCAGGCTGACAGACTTCAGATAGCTTTGAGGACATATGGAGAACTGTCAGACATGCAGGTCTCCTCAAGATTGTTTCCTTCACCGTTAAGTCAAGTGATAATTAATCAATACTAATATTATAAAGCTGAAGAGTGCGTTTGTTTCTTTGTTTGGTTGAACGCGCTTATCTCAGGAACTACTGGCTCGAATTGAAAAATTCTTTTAGTGTTGGATAGCCTAACATCACGCTAAGCACGGGGGAAGCGCAGTAACCATAAAAGCGAGTGAAACCGCGGGCACATCTGGTTATTTAATACGCAGACAACTTCGAGAAGTCAGTGGGGCAGTTTAAGAACACGGCTGATATTATAATATTATATTTGTTTGACTATTACTTACCCCTTGGGGGAAACCAAGGCTATGATAAAAGGGTCTTTGTATAATATGTAATCTTACGTAATAGTGGTGTTTGATGCAAGCTGACATAACTCTTCAGATTCGTCCGAGCCGTCGGCACATTCCAGTATCTGTATAAAAGAATTGTGGTTATAGAAGGCTTGAGATTTCTAACAACGCTGCCGAGTTATAAAATAAGTTTATTGTAGGCCACAGAATATAGATGTACAGTTATATTGAGCACAGAAATACAGAAGAGAACACGAAGAGTTAGACTGAAGATATTAGAAATTATAGAATTGAGTAGAAAGTCTAGAATTTGCAAGATACACGCAAGAACTAGCGATTTTATCCGGAGACAATTCGCATCCTTAATAAAACAGCGACTTAACTCGAAATTTGAAAGTCAGGCAATTTGAACTCTAATTGTATATGTTAAATTCTAATATTATATTTGTGTTAAATCTTTGCAATAGAGTTCAAATTTGTTTAATCCAAAATACTGAGATAAGTCTCTGTTTTATTAAGGATGCGAATTGAGCGTGCTTCCGCCGTCGGGTCAGGTGAGGCACTGTCGAACGCGACCGAGCGTTAGCGGGCGCAGGCGGCGAGGTACACAAGCGACGCGCTTGTTTAAAGTGCAACCCTTCATACGACCAATTTGTGTGCACGCTTTTGCTATTAGAGCTGCCACAGAATAAGTAATTAATATCTGATGTGGCGGCTGAATAAAAACGTTTTAGTTTTATTCTTTTGTATACGTCAACTCCCGCACTAGGAATAATTCCTGTGTCGCGGGGGACTTTACAAACATTCAAACAACGGACACAAAGAACATCCAGACTCGGAACAACCATTTGTGGATCACACAAAGTTTTGCCCCGTGTGGGATTCGAACCCACAACACTCGGCACAGTAGCAGAGACGAGGCGACCAGTTACACCACTACGCAATCCGTGCAGTCAGCCCGTTCCTTCGTAGTAAAGTTTACTAAATTCAATGTATGTTAGTTGCTAGGTTTAGACCAGAGGTTCCCAAATTTTTTTTCTCAAAGACCCCTTTAATAATTTTGCAGATCCGGTGGATAGTGGTACAGCTACATTTCTACCATATTCCTTGGCATTCGTATTTATATTGGTGAAGAATCAAACAAGTTCATGCAATAAAAAAATTTGATCAAATCTCTATGGGCTGAAGTTTTTATTTTTAAAATTCTCTACCGAGAAATCGGTAGGTTCGAGACCACTGGTACTGAATATGGAATATGCAAGTTTTTACAAGTAACAGTCGCTGAGTTTCTTAAAATATTATCTGCCTACATTGATAGGTGAAGTCAAGCCAACATTTTAGTTCTGCACTATCGAAAGCAAATAAATTTTCGTTGTCCCCCGCTTACGAATTGTGGACCCCCATTTTTTGGCACGCCAACGTAGACCCTCGTCTAGTCTCTCGTGGACCCTTGGGGGTCTAACTGGACCACTTTGGGAACTAATGATTTAGACAAAGGTTGTCCTATGCGAAAATACATGCTATTAACTAAAGACCACTCTAAATCGCATTTAAAGTATAATTTCAGTATTATACAACTAGGAACTAAAAACAAAATTATGTAAAAGATGAGTGCAGTCATATAAAACTAAAAATAAGTCGCGAGTGAAAAGTTATCTTGTAGACAAGCGTGCTCCATCGTTGACTGCATCGTCACATACCAGCAGGTGAGATCGCGGTCAAACGCAAGCCTATTACAATTTAAACAAAAAGATCTTCTACCTTGTCGGCATTAGTAAGCAAGTATCATGAAGTCTAGCTGTGGTTTGAGAGACTTCATGATACTTTGAGCTCATTCTGCGTAAATAGAAACACCAATGATTAAATTATGTTCGGGTACTTTGAAATAACTACACTGGAACATTGAGACAACTACCATCTTAGTCTCCCCGTGTCCATGGCTGCTGAAAAGCAACCGAAACGTCGGAGAAAGTGTAAAATTAAATTAAATCTAAATAGTTTTAATAATAATGTAATTAGTTTAAAGATAAGTAAAGTTTAATAGTAGTAGTAGTGTAACAGTTTTCAAAATTATGTAATAAAGTGTCAAATAAACAACGTGATAAAATCCGTATATAGTAGTTTAATTTCATTGAATAATATTCGCGTAAACAGAAGACAATATTATATATGGTCAATTCAGATTCTATAAAATTTTACAAAAGGTAGGTAAAATAATTATTTCTTACGTAACTAACAATAAAAAAAAGGAAAGCAATATCCCCGCTCCCTCTATTGGTGGTTACGTAATACCGGAACGACCAGTGAACGTAACTAAAACATGGAAACAGTACTTTCATACCAACCACAGTTTATTATTGACACCACAGCTATATACGACTTTTGACTGACCGGCGACCGCCGCCGACCGCCCGAATTGTTTTCGATTGTGTACACATGATATTGACTTCTATTTCTTTCGAACAAGGTGCAAAATGCAAGTGCATTGTTTAGGGCTCTTACGATTCAACGATTCGGGTGTTTCCGGGAATACGACAATTAGCGAAGATCTGCATGCGCATTATTAATTTGAATACTGTACTCAACTCTACTACTCAAAACTGAACGTTATTGTCAGTGTTGCAAAATAGTTATTAACTATTCTGTTTTACAGTTTATTTACTTGCAGTCAATGTCCAATAACTCAATTCATTGATATAATTAAGCGTCACTATAGTGACGCTCCTTAGTTTTATACAGTCTCGCCTACTTTGTTGATTCCGTAGTAACATTTTAGCGGTGAATATACTTTCAATCAAAAATCAAAATCAAAATAAATTTATTCAGATTAGGTTACAAGGTAACACTTATGAATGTCAAATTTACACAAATTTTTCCTGCGCATTTACATTTACTGCCACGTTCAGCAAAGCAAGGGTGTAGGGCTCATGAGGAGAACGGGCAAGAAACTCATGGTCACTCTTTTTAATCGTCAAGTTTTTGTTTACAAATCATAAGAGCTGTAAGGTGCTGCAACCATATCTCCATGAACTATTACTGAACATACTCAAGCATTTTGTAAAATTTGATGGTAGCCTCTAAAGCAGCAGTATGGTAAATAGGAGCATCCACTTACATGTACAATAATAATCAAGACAAGGTATGATTGTAGTTCGTAGTTTAATCTAACTGTTTAAATAAAAATGTTGTAAGTAAATCATCGAATTCCACGATACCAAGGTCGACCAGTCACCACAAGTAGCACCCGTTCACGAGTAAGACGCATCAATGAAATTAAACTACTATATTTGTAATGAGTTACTTATTTTAAACATAATTTTAAAACTGTTAAATTACTACTGTTTAATTTTACTTCTATTTAAGTGTATTAAAACTATTTAGATTTCTGTTTCTTTTACCGACGTTTAGGTTGTTTTCAGCAGCCATGGTTACGGGGAGACTAAGATGGTGGCTGTCTCGATAAGATGGTGGTTGTCTCGATGTTTTAAAGTGTTGTTATTTTACAATATTTTGGAGTACTAGAGCCTCGCTGATTTCAGCATGAATGGGCCGGCTCGACCGGGGAAGGACTACCCTCTCATAGAATATCGACGTGAAATAGCAGTATTCCAACTGTTGTGTTTCGTTCGGTGAGTGAGAGTGCCGGTGGCCCAATCACCCTCTTTACCTCTTCCCGTCCCTTCCCACTTCCTTTTATTCCTAAAGGGTAGGTGGTGTTCCAGGCGTCCATAGGCTACGGTGACCACTTACCATCAGGTGGGCCGTATGCTCGTTTGCCACATTAGTCGCATAAAAAAATGGGTGTTTCTATTTACGCAGAATGAGCTTAAAGTATCATGATGTCTAGCTGTTTTTTGCTTATATATATACTGCCATGTTTTGTTACCGTTCACTGTGAACGACCACTTTTAATTTTTAATCATAGCTTAATGATAGGCATGTACCTCAGTTAAGGATAAATAGAATTGATGCTTTTTAACCTAAACTATGATTGAACTTACCCCGTTACAGTCCGCTCCCTGATCCACACACGTTCCGTCGGCGCATTGGAATAAATAGTGCGGGCAAATCTTTTTCAGACTGGCTAGAATTGACCTAAAATAAAGATCGGACATTAGTACTATCTTAACTAATATTATAAATGGGAATGTTAGTTTGTTTGTTACGCTTTGACGCCTTAAGTACTCGACTCGTCATTATGTAATTTAGCATACACGTGTCAGGGGTATAGAAAAGGTAAAGAGTATAGTTCATTCAAAAAAAAATACTGTTCGTAGTCTTCTCTCTTCAAATTATGCTCGCGTTAATCTACTTTTTGTCATTAAATATTTTTGGGAACTGTACGTTTTCTGGATGAAAAGTACTCAATGTCCCATTTTGTACTCCTGACAACGTGTATATAAATTTTATGACAACCGGGCGAAGAGCTGAAGTGTGAAAGTGAAACAAACTCAGTCTCGCATTACTTAGGATTCGAGTATAAAAAAGACAGCGAGGTATCTAATCGCCATCTTCTTCGCACTCCTGCACTTACCTATGTTAATTTTACAGTTTGTATCGTGCATCCCTTGTCTCTTAAGTCTCAAAAATTGTGACGTCATCTAAGATATTAATCTTCTAAGATAGAAGATATATAAAGTCTGCGAATCCGAATTTGGCCAGCGTGGTGGACTGTGGTCTCACACTGAGAAGGGGCCAGTGCTCGGTAGTGCAACAGTTTAATACAACTGATAGTATTTATATTATATTATATATATAACAAGCAGCGGTAGCTCAGTGGGGAGACCAACAGACTGAAATGCAGAGGGTCTCGGGTTCGAACCCACGTCGCGCACCTCTGACTTTCGGAAGTTATATGACTTTTCGAAATTATGTGCGTATTGATTGACAATTATCGCCTGCTCCGTGCCTCGGAGAGCACGTTAAGCCGTTGGTCCCGGCTGCCATGGACATCTATGGCAGTCGTTATTGGGAAAGTCAGAACCCTCTAATATCCTGACACTGGTCTAGCCTTAAGGTATCGTTAGCCTTCGGGTTGCGGAGGTCAGGTAACAGCCGCTCCGTGTAAAAACTGATATCCAGTCAAATCCGGTTAGACCAGAAAAGCCGACCCCAAGTCAATTGGGAATAATAAAGGCTAAGAGAGAAGATATTATAGGAATATAGTTACTCTTTGATAAAATCCTCGTGGTCTGTGATCTTCGTAAAGGCGGTGAATGTTTCATCATTGCACATGACGTTGTCGTCACTCCTCGGCGCCGTGGACACGATTCCTCTGAGGTAAAACCGTTCCTTATCCAGCTCATTGGCAGCGAAAGACAACCCTCCTCCACTATCGCCACGGCAGAGCGCCGTACCTGAGGCAAAATATCATTTTTAGCAAATATAGTTACGACAATTTTTTGAGCAGCGATAGCTCAGTGGGGAGACCCACAGACTGCAATGCAGAGGGTCTCGGGTTCGAACCCACGTCACGCACCTCTGACTTTTGGAAGTTATATGACTTTTCGAAATTATGTGCGTATTGATTGACAATTATCACCTGCTCCGTGCCTCGGAGAGCACGTTAAGCCGTCGGTCCCGGCTGCCATGAACATCTATGGCTGTCGTTATTGGGAGAGTGTCGACACAAAAGATCCCACTGGGTCGAAGTGTTGCCGGTCTGCACTGACTGGCCCCCACATAAGATACATACATACATACATACGACAATTTAAACTATTTATATTATACAACTATTTAGATTTAATTTTACACTCTTCCCGACGTTTCGGTTACTTTTCAGCGGCCATGGTCACGGGGAGAGTAAGATGGTAGTTGTCTCAATGTTCCAGTGTAGTTATTTCTAAGTGTCCGAATATAATTTAATCATTATGAGGCGAGGTGATGCGACCACGTAAATTCCTACGCCACCTTTGCAGTCAGTTTTATAAGTCAAAGTCAAAAGTCATTTATTCATTACCGTCACAAAGTAACACTTATGAACGTCAAAATAAATTATGTTCATTAGGGACAAGTATTTATGGTGTAAATTTTTGTCGTGGGGATCGAGCCGACATCACTGGTGCAGTACTATATTTGATACCTTACCGTTGGTATACCCAGCGCAGAACTTGTCTCCAGTGATGTACTCTCTGAAGGATGCTGGGAGAGTCCTGATGCAGATTACTTCGTCGATGTAAGGCATGTCAACCACCTGTAAAATACCAGATGGGTTCCCATCGACAGTAGACATACCCCAGCCAGCGACCTAAAATAAAATATAGATGAGACTAAAATGCGAATGTGAGTTTGTTTGTATGTTACATTTTCACGACTTAACTACTGGGTTGATCATCATTAAATTTTGCATACTTGTTAGGGCACTAAGAAGGACATAGAGTACCTTTCCACCAGAAAAAATAACTGTTCCCAAGATTCAGCATGAATGGGCCGGCTCGACCGGGAAGGACTACCCTCTCACAGAATATCGACGTTGTAGCGACACATGCATGAACATTGCGTTTCGCTGACATTAGAGAATGCAATGCATAATGTATGCGAGCTACACCAGTCGTCACCCGCCTCGCACGATAGGTAAACCGGTAGCTAGGCAGTCGAAAGGTGCCAAAGATCCCTCAAGGTAGCTCTGAAAGCTCGGTTAAATACTAATAATAATAATATTTATTTCAAGCAAGCAAACAAACAATAAATATCTTAATTTCTATGATACAAACACTTAACAAATACAGCTTAACAATAAATACAATTCAGTGAACATCTGTGTCTGAACTAGATAACTTAATATCTGTGCTTCAGACAGCAGCGCTCTTCCCTTGAAGATTTTACTGTATACAAGACAGATCACAAATCAATTATTAATTAAGAGTTGTGCAGTGTAGGTAAGCCTCCTTGTGTGTATTATGAGAGTGTGTGTATGTGTGTCACGTGTACTACGTCGTGAGTTGACGAAATACCAAACCTATTATTAGAACTAAGAACCACTTTACGTAGTGATTCTAAGCTTAGCGCCGCGGAATTAACTAACAGCTGCATATTAAGGTTACCGGGCGTGTTTTGTAACTGGGAAATCTGAAGCTTTCGACCCTCACACGTTAGTACACGAGAAACGCGACAAGATACGTAAGATGAGAGCCGTACCGATCAGACAACAAGATTCACGCACTTTGTTCATCCACCCGGATCTGAAGTCTTGTGAATATGTAGTTATTAGAAACGACACAGTTCGTAAGCCATTGCAAGCCTCTTACGATGGTCCATACCGCGTACTGAGTAGAAATAGTAAGGTTTATAACGTACAACTTGATAATAGACGAATAAATGTATCTATAGATCGTTTGAAGGCCGCTTATTTACTCAGTGAAGAATGTACAGATTTTAATTTATCTGAGAACACTCATAACAGTAATGGTGACGTAGCAACCGACCACGCTCCATTCACATCTAGTGACTCTAGTGCAAATAATCAAACCCAAAGCGGTAGATAGGTACGTCCACCTACACGATTGACAGTTTGTAATTGTGATATTATTATATATTGATATTATTATATTGTGATGTGAAATATACACAACAAACTTTATACTTTATAACTTTTTACACTTTTACAATTGAATTGAGTTTTATTGTGATTTGTTTTATTTTTAAAAACTGTAATATTTTACTGTAATATGACCAAATAATTACGTGTATACCGAATATATCTACATACATACATACATACATAGATTCACGCCTGTTTCCTAGAGGGGTAGGCAGAGACTACGGATTTCCATTTGCTACGATACTGACACACTTCTCTGCCTTCGTTCACTTTCATCACATTCCTCATACACGGCCTATATATCATTTAAAGTAATGTTACTAAGATAACCTAACCTTAAAAGTCGGTTCAAGGTGCTCTTAACCTGGCCTTTGTCCAGAACGCCTCCGATCTGATCGAGAAACGTTCGCCTAGGTCTTCCTCTTGCGACTGTTCCATTCACACTAGCCTTATAAACTTTCTTAGTCAGTCTTTCCTCGTTCATTCTTTCTACATGCCCAAACCAGCTTAACATACACTTTTCTATTCTTGTCACTATATCCACTTTCATGCCGCATCTCTCTCTAATCACACTATTCCTTATTCTATCTTTCAGAGTCACACCACATTTATTTCTCAGCGCTCTCATTTCTACAGCATTTATTCTGCTCTCATGCTTCTTTTGCCATACCCAACTTTCACTTATATATCTACATGACGTTGCAAATGCATACAGTCGCTTGTTACTAAACGATCTATACCCGAACGTTTATTTATAAGACGTAAGACATAACTATAAGGTTGATTATTGAATACAATTCAAATTATGTGGACTTGTCATATTTCTATTTTGTTCAAAGCACATAACATTATAAGCTAATATTGCAGATATTGCAACAATTTTTGAAGAAATATCTATGATCTTTATAATATCGTTATTAGAAGCACGCTTAGAGACATGGGTCATACTCAGTCTAAAGAAGAACAGATTATTATCGCGCAAAATTCCACATTATAGTTGGACTGCTTTTATTGATGTATCTTATGTGGGGCCAGTCAGTGCAGACCGGCGACACTTCGACCCAGTGGGATCTTTTGTGTCGCCACTCTCCCAATAACGACTGCCATAGATGTTCATGGCAGCCGGGACCGACGGCTTAAGACTGTGCCGAGCGAAATGTGCCAAAACAGACGGTCACAGTTAAGTGAATAAAATCAACAATTTTTGTTTAATACAAATATAAAATATACATTTACCATAACAATGAATGTGTTTACAATTACTCCGTGTAAAAAACTTAAAATAATCAATATTTTCGCTTACAAAATTATGTAAATTTGCACGAAAAATGTAAAAGCGCATGATCGTGTCACGTGATTTTTAGATTATAACAGTAGAAATCTATCCTATTTTACAGCTTAAACGAAACATAAATAGTTATATTACAATTTGTCCGTCCCAAATATTTAAGTTATTGGTTGACAATAAAGATACATATTTAACAAAAAAGCACTTCAAATCCTCCATACAATTTTACTATGGCGGCCGCGCGGCGATTTGAATATGCGCCGTACGAGCTCTGTCATTAACTGTCTTACGCTCGGCGCAGTCTTAACGTGCTCTCCAAGGCACGGAGCAGGCGATAATTGTCAATCAATACGCACATAATATCGAAAATTCATATAACTGCCGAAAGTCAGAGGTGCGCGACGTTTGATACTTTGTTTTTGATTCTGTTGATACTCGTTCAATGGTGTAGCGATAACGAAATGACATTAAATGTTCAAAAATGCAACCATGTAACATTTTCTAGGAAAAAGAACTTAGTGTCATCTGTGTATAAAGTGGAGTCGGGTAATATTCAGGACGTGATTCAGATAAAAGATTTAGGTGTAACATTCAATACTGCATTGACATTCCTTCCAAATATAGAAAATTTAATTAAAAAAGCAGCTTAAATGTTAGGCTTTCTTATAAGAAACGTATCTAGATTCAAACACACTAGTACCAAAATATTATAATACAACTGCACCGTGCGTAGTATACTAGAATACTGCAGTACAGTCTGGCGACCACACTATGCTGTCCACAACTTAAGACTTGAACGCCTTCAAAAAAGATTTCTTTGGCATCTGGCTTACACCACCAGCATTGCTAAAGAAAAGAGATCATATGAAGTAAGATTGTCCCATTTTAAAATGTTATCATTAGAGAAATGCAGAAGACTATCTGATTCAATATTTTTCTACAAAATGCTCCGAGGTAAGATAGACTGTCCCCAGTTACTAAGTAAGTTTATTTTCCGTGTGCCTACTAGATACCCCCATACTAGTATTACTCACCTTCACCCTTCACTTCGTAGAACGGTACTTGATCAAAGTTCAATAGTTCCTCGGCTATGTAAGTTAATTAATGTTTGCAGTGATTTCCGATTCACTTCGCAAATTCCGCAAAATAATTAGTGACCATATATAAAATTACTTTTCATGTAGGTACTGTTTTTTTTTATTTCTGTAATATTTTGAGTTTAGTTTTTAATTCTTTTCAGTTGTATTTTGTTATTCAAAGTATTATGCGGATGAATGAAATATATTAATCATCCACTAAACGGACGTATAAATAACCTTTTTAACAGATAATTAATTTATTTTATTCGTCCGATTAGTGGACGAATAATTTATTTTATATGTCCGTTTAGTGGACGAATGGTAACAGCCTTTGTTATTTTAGTTATATTTTATTCATTTTATGTTTAAATGCACCTATACTTGTAAAGTGCTGTTGTAAACAATTTATTGTATTTTGTGCATGCGGTGCCTTCCTCGATAAATGGGCTATCCAACACTAAAATAATTATTCAATTCGAACCTGTAGTTCCTGAGATTAGCGCATTTAACCAAACAAACAAACAAACTCTTCAGCTTTATAATATTAGTATATATTATATATCTAGTTTACCTTTCCAAGTTTCCCGTGTTGTAGTTGAAATCTACTGAAATCCTTATCATAATTGAGGCATATAGGTCTTACATGCGGCTTATATGTAAACGGGGAAGCCAAAATTATTATCGCGATGTCTTGCTGAAAGTTGGCTTGCTCTCCTTCGAATAACCTTGGGATTCTAATGTCCTTTACCTGTAAAAAAAAATTATATGTAATTCAGTGGCGTGGGCCAAAGTAAGCTTCAGAATTAACAGTGTAGGTGCCCAGATTTTCCTGGTCAATTCCACCGCGCTATGGACCAAAGACAAGAACGCTAGTAAACTCACATCAGCAATATTTCGAGTGCCAAGGCCGCCCAAGCGATCTGGTAAGGTAGCCATGTAGCCACGCCCGGTCGTTAAGATTGCACTGAGCGTAAGACAGATAATGACAGAGCTCGTGCGGCGCATATTCAAATCGGCGCGCGGCCGCCATAATCAAATTGTATGGAGGATTTGAAGTGCTTTTTGATAAATATATATCTTTATTATCAACCAATAACTTGAATATTTGGGACGGACAAATTGTAATATAACTATTTATGTTTCGTTTAAGCTTTAAAATAGGATACATTTTTACTGTTATAATCTAAAAATCACGTGCTCGAAATTCGATCAAAGTTTGCCTGTAAGTTATTGCTGATATATGTGATTAATCATTGTATATTGATGTATGTAATCATAGTTACGCGCGTCGACTGCGTGTGTCAAATGCATGGTTGTGTGCGTCTAGTGTTTTTTCATTAATTTAATGTATTTCTAATGCATATTTTACAAAAATATTAGCGTTCGCCTCTCCTTCTCCCTATAAACTTTGACTGTGCCAAATTTCATACTCCTCCGTCCGCGTAATTTTTATAAAAATGGGTACAAAGTTTTTGCTTCACGTATTAATATAAAGATTTAATTATTTAACTTATTAAGATTTTAGGACTGTTAATTGTTATATATGTATTATTATATAAACTAGCGATTTGCCCCGGCTTCGCAGGGACAGTACGACCTTAACAAATTATACACCTAAACCTTCCTCTTGAATCACTCTGTCTATTGGTGAAAACTGCATGAAAACCCGTTCAGTAGTTTTTGAGTTTATCGCGACAGATGCGGCGGAACTTCGTTTTATAATATGTATTGATAATGATGTGATAAACAATATATTTTGCACACCACTGTGTACAAGTAAGAACAATAAATACCCTGTAATAGCCAACATACCTACCTAAAATTGTATGTATACAAATGTTTATGCAAATAAATATATAAAAAAAAACGTGCTGGTGCATTTTTCTGCTCAATCTGGTTAGACCCTAAGTAGTATTTACGAAGCAGCGATAACCTAGTGGGAAACCGTTGGATTGCCACGCAGAGGTCTCGAGTTCGATTCCAAGGCGCACATATCTGACTGACGAAGTTATGTGCGTATTAAATAGTCAATTATCGCTTGCTTTAACGGTGAAGGAAAACATCGTGGGGAAACCTGCATGTCTAAGAGTTCTCAATAATGTTTTTGAAGATATGTGAAGTCTGTCAACCCGCACTGGGCCAGCGTGGTGGACTGTGGCCTAAGCCTTCTCACATTGAGAAGATGCCCAGCGGTGGGACAGTTTAATATAGGGCTGATATTATTATATATAATATTATAGTATTTACATCAGACTTCTGAGCATCGAAGTCTCTCTCATGTTCCCAATCCCGATACAGTTTTCCGATGGCCACGGCGTAGTCCGAAGCTGGCCCTCGCTTCTTCACATCGCTCCAGAAACAGTGGGCGGCTACAAGGAAAACATTATATATGTATTATTATTACTGTAGTACATTTAGGTTTAGAATGACAGCCTCGATGGCATTGTGGTTAGTGTAACCGACTGCCACGCCTGAGATCGTGGTTTCAATTCCCGCTTAAGTTAAACATTTGTGTGCATAGACATGGATGTTTGTCTTGGGTGATAATATGTATGTATTTACAAAAAAAAGTATATATGTATTGTTACAGCCAGTGCCATCTCTCGGCACTGTGGGGAAGACTCGGCAGTTGTCTAATAATTTATTACAGCGTCATCTATTGACTTCTTACTGAACTACGTAGCTTACAGTACGAGAAAAGTAGAGAGAGCGCTAGAACTTTCTCGTACTTTAAGCCCTTTAACCTTTTCGACGCCCATCTATATAATACGCGATGTGTCCTCCAGCGCCACGCTACAAATGTATAACGTATCTATAGTAAAACGTAGGGATGGGATTAATGTCCTATTGACAAATAATATTATAAGTAGAAATTAATGTTTATTCACCAATTTACGAAGCTAAATAAAAACTAATACCGTATTTTCATATCAGAATCAGAATCAGAATCAGAATGTTTATTTGTGAAACATAGGTAAAATTAACAAATAGGTGTTAGATACATATATCTGGGCGCTATGTTTTGCCGTGAAGGCGTACAAATATAATAACTTAAAAACTAAACAAAATCAAACAATAAAAATACAAAGAAAAAAGCAACAAATCTTAAAAACTATATAATTTACATATTTTGTTTTATTTCATAAAAATACATTCTTGAAAATTATTCTTGATTAAGGTGAATAAAACGTAGTTTATAGTTTACAATATTTATAAAATATTATTTATTCACGTCATTTTCTTGCAATAATAGTATTTATGATCGTTTCGACGATATGAAATATAGCGAGGTCTTCATCGTGTCCCATCACTGGCTTACTTTATATCAAGTACTTGGCGTTGGGGGCATTAAAATATTTTCTGGCGTTTTTGTTTCTATTGAATATAAAACAAACAAGAACTTATTATATGTGACAAAGTTAAAAATATGGCTTACAACAGGGCAATTATCCATAAAAACAAAATAAAAGTAGTATGTATGTATGTAGTAAATACATACATACATAGATTTACGCCTGTTTCCCAGAGGGGTAGGCAGAGACTACGGATTTCCATTTGCTACGATCCTGACACACTTCTCTGGCTTCATTCACTTTCATCACATTCCTCATACACGCCCGTCGGTTCAAGGTGCTCTTAACCTGGCCTTTGTCCAGAACGCCTCCGATCTGATCAAGAAACGTTCGCCTAGGTCTTCCTCTTGCGACTGTTCCATTCACACTAGCCTTATAAACTTTCTTAGTAAGTCTTTCCTCGTCCATTCTTTCTACATGCCCAAACCAGCTTAACATACCCTTTTCTATTCTTGTCACTATATCAACTTTCATGCCGCATCTCTCTCTAATCACACTATTCCTTATTCTATCTTTCAGAGTCACACCACATATATTTCTCAGCGCTCTCATTTCTACAGCATTTATTCTGCTCTCATGCTTCTTTTGCCATACCCAACTTTCACTTCCATACATAAGTGTGGGCACTAATAGTCCTCCATGAACAGCCAAACGTGCCTTTTCGGAAACATTTCGACTGTTCATAAAAGCGCGTAGAGCTCCATTCACTTTGTTTCCCGCGATCGTTCTCCTTTCAATATCTCCCTCATGTTACCATCCCTTGTAAACAAAGTACCCAAATATACAAACTCTTTCACTTGCTCTACTTTTTCTCCATCAATCATAATATTACACATCGTCACGCACTCTTCCTTTTCAAATACCATTACTTTCAGACACGACGACTTTTACAAAGATCTTGTAAAAGTCGTAAATTTATTTTATACTATTATTACTTCTAATCAAGTAGTGGCGCTGAGGGCACGAAAATCTCGAACTTGTATACAAGTGATTGGCGTTCAAAAGGTTAAGGAACATACCGAGTTTGGCGCATCTAGAAAATTTCAGAAACGATTGAATCGCATATATTTGATGAAGCACGCGCACTGCCAAATCAGTTTACAATCATAAGCGGTCAAGTATTCATTGGAGCGAACGTAAGCGAAAATATCACAGAGTTTGAAGTAGTTAGAGTGGGAAAGTGTTTAAGTAGTGTGTGTGTGTTATTTTAATTTAATTGTGTGTTAGAATAAAACGTGTTTTAGTCGGTAATATTGTTTGAATTCTTATCCCTCGTAACCAGCACGTAACAGTATGTTTATCCATTGTCTAGTACCCATAGTACAAGCTCTGCTTAGTTTGGGCTAGATGGCGTTGAGGGTATGTAAAAATAAATTTGGGCGTATTAATAGTAGAAAGCGCAGGATCGAATAACGGGTCGGTCAAAAGTTATTGTGTTTTCTAGCAAGAAATCTCGATAGCAGCCTGGAGTTACAAAGTTGTTACTTGATTTTGTCTGCAGTTTCGTTCGCATAAATGTAGGTTCGGTTAGGTTCGGTTAGTAACAGTACTTTTTCTGGATAAAAGGTGTGTGTGTCCCTACGTCTTTTTCTGTCAGGTATGCGAAATGTGTCGCTTACCTGATATAGCTGCGTTGTTGGAGATAAGGGATCCGCCACAGATCTGTGTGTAAGGATTGGTGGCCTTCCAGTAAACGCCGATGTGCCACGGCAGTTCACCTCGCTTCGCTGCTCTACCACCAACCACCAGCGCCCACGACTCAGGAGTTATACGTCCACATTCTGAAGAACAAATGAGTTACTTAAATTAATACATATAAAAAAATTTGGCTGCACGAATGGCGTTAGTGGTTTAAGTGGTCGTCTCGCGACTGTCGCCGCGCCGAGTGTTGTGGGCTCGAATAACACAGGGGACAAAATTTTGTGTGATCCGTAAAACGGTGTTCCGAGTCTGGGTGTTCTTTGTGTCCGTTGTTTGAATATTTGTAAAGTCCTCCGTGAAATAGGAATTATTCCTAGAGCGGGAGTTGTCTTTCAAAAAAGAGTATTATAACATCAAACGCGCTATCAATACAATAAATAAAATAAAATGTGTCGTAATTACGTACTTACATCCCTATTAAGCGAGCAGCGATAGCTCAGTGGGGAGACCAACAGACTGCAATGCAGAGGGTCTCGGGTTCGAACCCACGTCGCGCACCTCTGACTTTCGGAAGTTATATGAGTTTTCGAAATTATGTGCGTATTGATTGTCAATTATCGCCTGCTCCGTGCCTCGGAGAGCAAGTTAAGCCGTCGGTCCCGGCTGCCATGAACATCTATGGCAGTCGTTATTGGGAGAGTGTCGACACAAAAGATCCCACTGGGTCGAAGTGTCGCCGATTTGCACTGACTGGCCCCCACATAAGATACATACATACGTCCCTATTAAGGTTTACCAAAACTAGCTTAGTAGTGTAGGTAATAAGTACCCAAAAATAAAACTTATCAAAATGTATTGACAAGCGTTGTTAGTTTTATCTTCATACAAAATATTTCCATCGTGTATCGCATATACCTAGAAGATCCAAGTTCTTTACAAGTCAATGTTTGTAACGATATAGACGCAGAAACACAGTAAATAAAAATCATAACTGCCGACTTGAATGAAACAATAATCATGGCGAAGAATAAATCTTACCTTACATCTCTCATCTTGTTAGCCGTGGCTCAAAACATGTATTCCAATAAGTTCAACTCAAATTTCAACCAGTTGAACTAAATGGATTGTTGTGGACACGGCGCTGCACACTTTGGCGGAATGCCCCGCCTGGGTATCGCAGCGCCGTGAGTTGATCGCGGCAGTTGGACTGGTTGCCCTCTCACTCCCGGCTGTGGTTCAGTCTATGGTCCGGAGTGAGAGATCGTGGAACGCCGTCGCCTCCTTTTGTGAGGAAGTAATTTCCATCAAGGAGGCGGCGGAGCGGGAGAGGGAGCGCTTAAACCCTCTCCTCAACCGCAGAACCGGGCGCCGGAGGGCGCGGGATGACCTCCAGCCACCCTGAGGTTTGACCTTGGGGTGGTGGGCTGCGTGGGCCTGCTCGCCACCTGATCAGCACCAGGTCCGAGAGGCGGCGTGCGTGTTCCCACGTGCGTCTCTGTATCGTGTCTTTGTCCCTCCCAGGGTGGTGGAGGAAGTATTTCTGTGTAGTGGCCGAAAACTCGGCGGGGTCACGATTGCATGTGAAAGCGATTCGCGCGGCCCCGCCGTCTATGGTTATGTCGAGGAACACCGTGGTGGGTTTAGTCGTTATTACCGGGGTATCTCTCCCCGATGAGCCCGACATAACCTCTCCGTCGCCCCGCGGAGAGGTATGCGTTAAAGCATTACTCCAAATAAAAAAAAAAATATTTTTTTTTCATATTCTTCAACTAGTTGAAATTTGAGTTGAACTTAATGGAATAGATGTTCTTTAATAGTTCAACTAACTAAAATTACTATATTCAAGAAAATTATAAGCATTACCAATAATTAACTTTTAAAAAATTCCTGTTATATTTATTATTATAATTATTATAAAAATATTATTTTCAAATTATTCCAACTAAATAAAATTATAACCACACAATAGTAGAAAAGTATTATGCTTAGAAAAATAACAGACGAAATATAACTACGTGTTTAAAAAAATAACTTGGTAAAAGAAAACCATTTTAACCGTAAGTAGCTATTAGCTTCTTGGTAAATATAGCTGCGCATGTCACGTAGTTGTGTATAGTCCGATGCAAACCTGAACATCGTACGAGTCATTGCGCAGAACCCAATATTAGGTGTCAGCGGGACGTAGCGGCACGGGGCGGCAGGGCACCTCCCCGCCCGCCTTTTCTTTCACCCGCACTCGCCCTTCGCATCTTGTATTTAGTGTGTAAGTTATATCCGTATACTGCCTACACCTACCTACCTGCGCACACCTGCACTCGCAGCTAACTTCCGAGCCGCCAATAAGTTTGCATTTAACTGTACAAAGGAACTTAAAGAAATCAGGGAGTATGTTTTCAATGTCTCCAAAAATAGAGGTACATTTATAATACCATTCATCGAAATGATCCTCATATCACACATAAATAAGGCACATCACACACAACACAACAACACACTGACATTATAAGACAAGCCCTGGCGGACTCGGTCTCTAAGCGGCGTGAGAAGTGCCATTTGCATTGGTTAATCAATATACAATTTTAATCTTGCGTTTTTTGATTATTAGAAGTTTGCGTCTACATAAGTACCTATAGATCGACGTCTTGCTAAAGTTTTCGGTACGCCGTCTCTTACACCGAGTTATGTCCAGTATAAGCTTCATTAGCGCAGATTTTTTGATCATCAGATAATTTTATTTTGGACACTATGCTTATGTTTTGACAGCTTGAAAACGTCTAACATATACCCCATATTTACTTTATAGTTAAGACTGCGCCGAGCGTAAGTCAGATAATGACAGAGCTCGTGCGGCGCACATTCAAATCGGCGCGCGGCCGCCATAGTAAAATTGTATGGAGGATTCGAAGTGCGTTTTTGATAAATACATATCTTTATTGTCAACCAATAACCTAAATATTTGGGACGGAGAAATTGTAATATAACTATTTATGTTTCGTTTAAGCTATAAAATAGGATAGATTTCTACGGTTATAATCTAAAAAAATGCAAATTTACATAATTTTGTAGGTGAAAATATTAATTATTTTAAGTTTTTTACACGGAGTAATTGTAAACAGATTCATTGTTATGGTAAATGTATATTTTATATATTTATTAAACAAAAAGTTTTGATTTTATTCACTTAACTGTGAGCGCCTGTTATGGCACATTTCGCTCGGCGTAGTCTTAAACATTAAATCGGCTCTAATAATGTATAATATATATAATGTATATAGCAGTGATAGCCTAGTGAGTAACCGTTAGACTGCCTCGCCGAGTCTGTCGGTCTCAAGTTCAATCCAAAGGCATGCATCTCTTACTAGCCGAAATTATGTGCGAATTAATTAATTATCGCCTGCTTTAACAGTGAAGGAAAACATGGTGCGGAAACCTGCATGTTAAAGTTCTTGATCATGTTCTGGGTGACTGTGAAGTCTGCCAACCCGCACTGGACCACTCTCACACTGAGAAGAAGCCCGTGCTTAGTAAAAAGAAAGATTTAATTTGAATTTGTTTGTAGCGATTAAAAACAAAAACTACACAACCGATTTTAAAAATGTACCATTAGAAAGCTATATTATCACCCAAAAGAAGTACTGTTACTTACATAACCTAATCTACATTTATGCAAGCGAAACCGCGTGCAAAAGTTAGTAAATAATAATGTCTTTTCTCTTAGCCTTTATTATTCCCAAGTCACTTGGTGTCGGCTTTTCTGGTCTAACCAGATTTGACTGGATATCAGTTTTTACACGGAGCGGCTGCCACCTGACCTTCGCAACCCGAAGGCCAACGATACCCTAAGGCTAGACCAGTGTCAGGATATTAGAGGGTACTGACTTTCCCAATAACGAATGCCATAGATGTTCATGGCAGCCGGGACCGACGGCTTAACGTGCTCTCCGAGGCACGGAGCAGGCGATAATTGTCAATCAATACGCACATAATTTTGAAAAGTCATATTACTTCCGAAAGTCATAGGTGCGCGACATGGGTTCGAACCCGAGACCATCTGCATTGCAGTCTGTTGGTCTCCCCACTGAGCTGTCGCTGTAAATAATAAAGTAGTTATATCAATATTCAGTCAAAAACATCTATTTTAATCAAACCTGCTTTGCACCTGGCTATGTGGTCCCATGCGCCGGACACACATCTCATTTCCGAGAGTCCCTCGGGGCTGTAGTAGATAGGACTGTTGCAGACTGGCTTGACAGAGATCCCTGGAGCCACGTATTGTCCACATTCTATAAACCCGCCACTCCCTCGACACACATGCCGAACGCTTGGATGTGGTGCCAATTTGCAGAAACCTGAAAAATACGAGGAAGCTTCATAAAAGGGTTAGGCCAACACAAGGCTACGTATTGAAATTCAGGATGAATATGAATGAATACATGGTTAAAAATAAGTGATTCTAATTACTTATTTTTAACCACATGTTTTAGATTATCAAAAAATACTGGATACCTATTTCTTGTTTTAACAATACAATTAAACTTTACGAAGATATAACGCGTTAAAATTCGGGCGTGAGGGGCCTTGTGACGTCACTTTTGTAAAATTTGTACTGACGAGTGACGTAACACGACATTTAAACGCGCTGTATCTTCGTTAGTCTTAGTTTGCGGGACAAAAGAAAAATAAGTATCGTGTATTTTTGCTAATTTAAAAGACAGACCAAAATTTGTTCCACGCTACGAACAGTAGGCCCATATATTCAGCATTTACGTTTCATGGTAGGTCTATAATACTACCCTTACTAATATTATAAATGCGAATGTTTGTTTGTAACGCTTTTACGCCTTAACTACTCGACCGAACATCATGAAATTTCGCATACACGTTGTCAGGGGAACAGAAAAGAAAAGTTTCAACGATTAAAAATAAATTCCCATGGTGTAGAGATTTATTGACAGTCTAGCAGTACAAAAACAAACGTGATTATTTACAAAATGAGTACACAAATAAAATGATTCTTGAGAAAATAACGTCCACTCGTAAATCATTAAAATGGTTATTGACCATCTAAATTTTACCAATATCATAACAACGATTAACTTCAATATCAGAAATTAGATATTTAATTTTATTAATTATCATCATACTATACTAACTGACACTTTATTACATAATTTTGAAAACTGTTACACTACTACTACTATTAAACTTTACTACTTTTTAAGCTAATTAAATTATTATTAAAACTATTAAAACTATTTAGATTTAATTTAATTTTACACTTTCCCCGACGTTTCAGTTGCTTTTCAGCAGCAGCTAAAGTTTAGTAGTACTAGTAGTGTAACAGTTTTCAAAATTATATTATAAAGTGTCAAATAAACAACGCGATAAAATCCGAAAATAGTTTAATTTCAATGAATAATATTCGCGTAAACAGAAGATATTATTACATACATTACTGATTTCGTAAATAAAGTCCAACATTCTTGTTACCCATACCATACAAAGTAAAAAGGCAATTTAGCATATTTGTCCTCATAAAACTGAGAACCAAATCGCCAAGAAGTTGATTGAATTGAAAGTCCCGCGATGAGTGCGGTTAAAATTATCAGTCTGTTGCAAGTGTAAGATGTTAACGCAAGTGTATCGGCGGGCAAAATCTAGTAATGGTTTATTTACAAGCTCTTTTATTACCTTTATAACAAAAACAAAAAATATAATTTGATACTTTTTGGTTAGTTTGACGGTATTATATGTACTCTGCTCACTATGGTGTTTGTCTACACGGGTGGTGTAGGTTCGAATCCCACATGGGACGAAACTTTGTACATACATGCATACATACATAGATTCACGCCTGTTTCCCAGAGGGGTTGGCAGAGACTACGGATTTCCATTTGCTACGATCCTGACACACTTCTCTGGCTTCATTCACTTTCATCACATTCCTCATACACGCCCGTCGGTTCAAGGTGCTCTTAACCTGGCCTTTGTCCAGAACGCCTCCGATCTGATCAAGAAACGTTCGCCTAGGTCTTCCTCTTGCGACTGTTCCATTCACTCTAGCCTTATAAACTTTCTTAGTCAGTCTTTCCTCGTCCATTCTTTCTACATGCCCTAACCAGCTTAACATACCCTTTTCTATTCTTGTCTTGTGTGATCCAAAAATGGTCGTTCCGTGTCTGGGTGTTCTTTGTGTCCGTAGTTTGAATGTTTGTAAAGTCCTCCGCGATACAGGAATTAAACCTCATGCAGGAGTCGTCTTTTAAAAACAAAGGATTAATGTATTTGCTCGGTTCCGTCATACTTACGAACGCATTTCGGTAACGTTTCAAACCATCTTCCGTTGATACAGTACACCTGACTACTTGACTCAGTCACTCCGTATCCTCGCCTGCACCTCACTGATAACACCAGAGCTTCAAACATTTGACCAGGTTCAGCAGTCGGGAGGTTTACGACTTCGTATATCCCATGGATGGGGTTTGCCGGCACAACGCAAGCATCCTCCCTTTTTGATCTGTAATAATTATTAGAGTAAGTATTAAATTCCTAAATGATATAATAATATTTGAATGCACAGATGCCGTAGTGGTTTAAGTGGTCGCCTCGCCACTGCCTTTGCGCTGAGTGTTGTGGGTTCGAATCCCACACGGGACAAAAAATTGTGTATTTCACTAAATTGTTGCTCCGAGCCTGGGTATTCTTTGTGTCCATTGTTCATTGTCCAAGAATTATTCCTAGTACGGGAATCGTCTTTATTTAAGGAATAGTGTTTATATAAGCTTACCGTCTTTTGGGGGGTGAGCAGAACACCTCGTCACTCGCGTCTGGGCAGTCTCCGATGCCATCGCACATTTGGTCGATATGTATACAGCCAGTCCCATTCTGGCATCTGAATTCTTCAAAATTGTTACGACTATGACTGGAACTAAAAAAAACAGTGTTTGAGATAATAATTTGACGCGAATGTTGTAGATTGAAATTAAACTGTTTTATACGCATTTTATCTCGTTGTTTATTTGAAACACACTATCCCAACTAATATTAATTGTGTAATTTTATATCCTTTGAGAAAAGTACTTTTTCGGGATGAAAGATTAAGAGCACCAGGTTAAGAGCACCTTGAACCGACGGGCGTGTATGAGGAATGTGGTGAATGAAGCCAGAGAAGTGTGTCAGGACCGTAGCAAATGGAAATCCGTAGTCTCTGCCTACCCCTCTGGGAAACAGGCGTGAATCTATGTATGTATGTATGTATGTAGATACCTTATGTCGTTTTTTGTACCCCTGACGTGTATGCGAAATTCATACAAACAAACTCATATGCAGATTTTTAATATTAGTTTAGTTCATAGCCAGTTGCATTCACTGATCAGTAAACGATGAGCAAGCAAGCAACGTTGGGTGCGGTCAGTCTATAGATGGGTGACCGCGTGGTGGTATTTCATCTGAGCGTCTCCGTGCTTCGGAGGGCACGTAAAAAGTTGGTCCCGGTTGTTGCCAAATTAACAGCAGTCATGTCAGAGGCCTACGGGCTTGAACAACTCTTGACAACAGGTTGACCACTAACCACACGAAAAGATGAAGAAAGAATATTATTTTAACTAGTAGTTTTCCCGCGGTTTCACCCGCGTAAGTCCCGTTCCCGTGTGAATATCGGGTTTCACCCCTTTCACCCCCTTCAGGGTGGAATTTCCAAAAATCCTCTCTTAGTGCTCCCCTACACTCTCCAAGGAACATACATGCCAAATTTCAGCTTCTTGCGTTCAGTAGTTTCGGCTGTGCGTTGTCTGTCAGTCACTCAGTAACGGAAGAGTTTTATATATATAGATATTTGTATTATACATGACTAGATTATGCCCACAGCTTAGGATAGGTAAGTATTTGTACTTTTTCTGGATAAAAGGTATCCTATGCCCTTTTCCTTCCTCTGACAACGTGTATTCGAAATTTTATGGCGATCGGTCGAGTATTTAAGGTATGAAAGCGTACAAACAAACTCACATTCGCATTTATAATATTAGTTATAATTATCGCTCGTTTTAACGATGAAGGAAAACATCGTGAGAAATCCTGGATATGTAGAGTCTGCCGATCTTGACTGGACTGGCGTGGCGGCCCATGGGCCAGCTGACTAGAAGGTGATACTCCACATTAGTAGCTCATGCGACTCCAAGGCAGGAAGTCCACTAACCTGATATAACCAATTTATTAGTTGGTATCAAAGGAATTATTATTATTATTAATTGTTTCTCTTTCACGGGTATTTCCCTAATACGTTAAGAAAATACCCGGCCCTTTGGGAGGCTTACACGGGGACATGCAGAGGCCCTTCGAGAGTTTTAGTTTAAAGTGAGATGAGACTAACCAAGACACTAGCCGCGACAGGTGTAGGAGACTATTGCTACATATGGAATCTAATTATTCTGCTCTATGGGGATAGGTGTTTAATAATTTGGTAAAATGCAAACTATAGTTAAAAAATGGCGTCTGCCTGATATACTGTGTCAGTACAAAGTCGGAATGGCAGACGGTGATTCGCCGACTCACTAGATGGGCCCCTTGAATAGTCGCCATAGACATACAGGCCTTAAAAGCAGCAGGGGGCAACACCGGTGTGAGCAGCTAGGGGTGTCGAGCGGTGCGGCACCGGTTTCATCACCATGAGTCTCGTGAAAACGTTGACACGGAGCGATTTTCCCCGTAGTTATGCCCTTGAAAATGACACTTCCACTCCCAAGCATATAGCTTTATCGGCCTCCCCTCTGACCGGCCTACCAAGGCAAGCCAGAGTTGAGAGTTCTACGGGCGCTCTTGAAGTTCCAGCCCAGCCAACCAGTAACGGCAACCTGGGGTCGAGGCCCTAACCGACTCTCTGAGGCATTCAGGTCCGCAGTGTCGCCACTTACATTGAACTCGCCACAAGCTGCCCTGCGGTTTGTGCGCTTTAACACATTGACAGCGGCACTAATTTTTGTATTCTTTCCATTCCTGCGGTACGGGGCGTTTAAGACCTCGTTTGAAAACTATCATTATGTCGGTAAGGGGCTTATTAGACCCCGTAACGTTTAAGAAAAAAGGTTTTGTTTCTTCAGTGCAGTACGAGCTCAAAATGACCCGTATTAAAGTTGATACACCACTGCATTCTGTTATATAGGGCAGGGATATAGGGCATCTTAGATATAATTCTCTTTCCTAAACTAAATCAAATTGAAGTTACGGCTTCCGCACGGCAGAGAAGTCTATGTTTTTCTTAGCCGCACCGCAAGGAAGACACATACGAGGCTTATTAGACCTCGTTCCGCACTGAACGTGTTAAGTTAACCTGGTGATACATTTTTGTTTATATAACAAGGTGAAGGTGATATTTTAAATGCTAAAGTATTATGCCCTCCGAGATCGCGTTTATGATGAGATAACGACTGCCTCAGAGGGGCTTATCATTATTATTATCTGTTACCTGCAAAACTGCAACTGCAAAAGAAGCATGAGAGCAGAATAAATGCTGTAGAAATGAGAGCGCTGAGAAATATATGTGGTGTGACTCTGAAAGATAGAATAAGGAATAGTGTGATTAGAGAGAGATGCGGCATGAAAGTGGATATATAACTTACCCGTTAAGCTGGTTTGGGCATGAAGAAAGAATGGACGAGGAAAGACTGACTAAGAAAGTTTATAAGGCTAGTGTGAATGGAACAGTCACAAGAGAACAGTAACCTAAGCGAACGCTTCTTGATCAGATCGGAGGCGTTCTGGACAAAGGCCAGGTTAAGAGCACCTTGGACCGACGGGCGTGTATAAGGAATGTGATGAAGGTGAATGAAGTCAGAGAAGTGTGTCAGGATCGTAGCAAATGGAAATCCGTAGTCTCTGCCCACCCCTCTGGGAAACAGGCGTGAATCTATGTATATATGTATGTATGTATGTTACCTGCAAGGGAAGATTGTATTCCGGGCAAGGCTTGTGACGGCTAGCGATGACGCTGAAACAAAAATAAAATATATAATAGTATATTCTAGCCGCGGCTTCACTTGCGTAAATGCAGGATTAGGTTAGGTCAGTAACAGAGCAGCGATAGCTCAGTGGGGAGACCAACATACTACAATGCAGAGGGTCTCGGGTTCGAACCCACGTCACGCACCTCTGACTTTCGGAAATTATATGACTTTTCGAAATTATGTGCGTATTGATTGACAATTATCGCCTGCTCCGTGTCTCGGAGAGCACATTAAGCCGTCGGTCCCGGCTGCCATGATTATCTATGGCAGTTGTTATTGGGAAAGTCAGTACCCTCTGATATCCTGTCACTGGTCTAGCCTTAGGGTATCGTTAGCCTTCGGGTTGCGGAGGTCAGGTGGCAGCCGCTCCGTGTAAAAACTGATATCCAGTCAAATCCGGTTAGACCAGAAAAGACGACCCCAAGTGACTTGGGAATAATAAAGGCTAAGGGAGAAGAAGAGGTTAGGTCAGTAACAGTGTTTACTTTTAGATAACAAGTACCCTGTCTTTTTCTGTACCCCTGACAACGTACATGCGAAGTTTCATTATGATCGGTCGAGTAGTTGAGGCGTAACAGCGTAACAAATAAACAAACTCGTTTTTGAATAAACTCGTCGGCCTCGGTGGCGTAGTGGTTTGTGTAACCAACAGCCACGCCTAAGGTCGCGGGTTCGATTCCCGCACAAGTCAAACATTTGTGTGCATGAACATGGATGTTTGTCTTGGTCTAGGTGTTTCTATGTATAATATGTACCTATGAATTTATAAAAAAAGTCTATATGTATGTTTATCCATTGTCTAGTACCCATAGTACAAGCTCTGCTTAGTTTGGGCTAGATGGTGTTGTGTATGTGACAGAATATTATTATTATAATTATACTCACATTCACATTTATAATATTAAATATTATTACGGCAAAAGAATTCCATGTTATGTGACCTCTAACTTGAAATATGCATTTAGTTTTTGTTAGTAATTATTAAAATTTTCCTGTTTGTGTGATATACGAGTAAAGATGTTTTATTAAATAAAAATTTTGACGTCCCCTTTACTATCCAAAACAACGCGTGCTGGGCTCAGATGCCATCCTTACACGGTAGAGTCGACTAGAGCGCGTACCAATAAGTTTGGGTCCTCATACCTCTGTCGAACGATCAAGGCATGGACTTCTCTGCCAAGGAACGTGTTTCCTTCTTCCTTCAATCCTGGGTCTCTTCCTTTAATCCTGGGTTTAAACGGGGCGTGAAAAATCATCTTCTCAGGCCGTCAAAGTAGAGACCTCAACATCGCCTCGGCTAATATGAGGACGGTGTGGAGGCCACTGCTCTTAGACCACACGACTGCTTACCATCAGGCGGAGTGTGGGCATTTAGAGTAGCAAAATAAAAAATTTAAAAAGAGACTGGCTCGCTTTTTCTCTAAATACCTACATAGTGTCACGCCTATAGCACTGAAGGGGTAAGCAGAGATGCATTACACCCACATTTTAACAGCTACCAGTTTAGGTCACTCGTAATGAATAATAATAATATTCTACCACATACACACAACACCATCTAGCCCAAACTAAGCAGAGCTTGTACTATGGTTACTGAGTAAACATACATTTATCCTTTTTTTTTTGTAAATACATACATATTATATATAGAAACACCCAGACCAAGGCAAACATCCATGTCCATACACACAAATGTTTGACTTGTGCGGGAATCGAACCTACGACCTCAGACGTGGCAGTCGGTTACACTACCCACTACGCCATCGAGGCCCCCAATGAAAGCCGTCTACCGAGTTCCAAACTTTGTACTGTTACAGGTATTTTTACGACTTGGAAATCAAATTCGCGACTGTGATGACTTCTGTGCATGAGCACAGAAGTTGGCTTCACTACTTAATGTGTACAAAGATTGCGATAAAAATATATTTAAAAGAAAAATATTTAGGTTGTTACTGAATAAATGCGTTCATAGCCAGTTGCACTCACTGATCGGTAAACGATTAGCGAGGTTAAACAACGTTGGGTGTGGTCAGTCTATAGATATCCCGCCCCACTCCGTCGGCGGAGGGACTGCTCACCCCAGGTTTTTAGTGTGTATACCGACCCCCTTCAGGGGCGGAGAGTCTCACATAACCACCCTTCCCTCCCCCGGGGTAGGGGGGTATCAATAAAGGATTTTCCTGGGTCAAAAAAATAAAAAATAAAAATGGTCAGTCTATAGATGGGTTTGACCTGGGGGTGGGTGATGGGTTTGACCAGGTCCGAGAGGCGGCGTGCGTGTTCCCACGCGCGCCTCTGTGTCGAGTCCGTCTCCCCTCTAGGGGGGAAAGTAGGGATTATTTGTGAGAAGTGCCTATAGGGTAGGTCTTATCGGGTAGTGGCCTGCCGTTTCATACGGCGGGCCGAAAGCTCGGCGGGGTCGCGACTGCATGCGCAAGTGTTTCGCGCGGCCCCGTCGATAGCGGTTTTGTCGAGGAACACCGTGGTAGGTTTAGTCGGTATTCCGGGAGGTACATTATTCTTATTCCATCTTTCTTTTACCCCGGCGAGTCCGACATAACCCCTCCGCCTGCCCCCGCGGAGGGGTATACGTCATGCATTACACCACGTAAAAAAAAAAGATGGGTGACTGTTCAGTGGTTTTTCATCTGAGCGTCACCGTGCTTTGGAGGGCACGTAAAGAGTCGATCCCGGTTCTTGCCAAATTGACAGCAGTCGATAAGCCATGTCAGAGGTCTACGGGCGGCTTGAACAACTCTTGACAACAGGTTGGCCACTAACCACACGAGAAGAATAAGAAGAAGATTAAATAAATGTTATTATTCTTATAAAGATTACATTAAAGATCCCTTTTTTTTATTTTTTTTTTTTGCCTCAATAAAATATTTTATGGATACCCCGTCCCCCCGGGGGAGGGGAGGGAAGGGTGGTTATGTGAGACTCTCCGCCCCTAAAGGGGGTCGGTATACACACTAAAAACCTGGTGTGAGCAGTCCCTCCGCCGACGGAGTGGGGCGGGATGGGGTCGCGTTAGCAATCACCATCCCGCCCCGGCGGTTGGCCCGGCTGATGGTGACATTAAAGATCCTATGATAACCATAATTGTAATGACTGCACGGATGGCTCAGCGGCTTAAGTGGTTGCCTCGACATGACACTGCGTCGAGTGATGTAAATTCGAATTCCGCACAGGACACTTTGTGTGCTCCACAAACGGTTGCTCCGAGTCTTTGTGTTCTTTGTGTCCGTTATTTGAATGTTTGTAAAGTACCCTGCGACAGAGGATACATTCAGAGTGCGTCAAAAAAAAAAGCAAGATGAGCCATAATAAGGTTTCAGTCCTGTTTGTTGTCATTTAAGTTTATTCTTATGTATTTATTTCTGTTTTATAATAATAATAATAATATAATAATATTTTACTATTATATTATTATTATTATTAAAGTCTCCCCGTGACCATGGCTGCTGAAAAGCAACCGAAACGTCGGGGAAAGTGTAAAAATTAATTAACTCTAAATAGTTTAATAATAATTTAATTAGCTTAAAAATGAGTAAAGTTTAATAGTAGTAGTAGAGAAACAATTTTCAAAATTTTGTAATAAAGTGTCAAATAAACAACGCGATAAAATCCGTATATAGCACTTTAATTTCAATGAATAATATTCGCGTAAATAGAAGACAATATTATATTCTACTACATACACACAACACCATCTAGCCCAAGCTAAGCAAAGCTTGTACTATGGGTACTAGACAATGGATAAACATACTTATATACTTTCTTTTTTTGTAAATACATACATATTATACATAGAAACACCCAGACCAAGACAAACATCCATGTTCATGCACGGAAATGTTTGACTTGTGCGGGAATCGAACCCGTTTATGCCTTGGAATACTGTTTAATAATATAATTGTAAGTTGTAATTGTAGATTAAATAATAATAATGTCCTCCAGACCGAATTTCGGTCATGGCGGCCAATCTTAAAGGTGATTGGCCATCTGCGCAAGTGATATTATAGTGCACAAGTATGTGCGCAAACACAAGTGCACTCTCTGTTCCCTAACTCTCATGATCCGATGGGACGGATAATCCGACACGACCGGCGAGAGATCAGGCGCAGGACCAACGGCTTTACGTGCTCTCCGAGGCACGGGGGTGTCTAACACCGCCAACTTCCTAACTCCGGACTCGTATTGAGAATTCTTAACAGAAAAACCAAATATCTTTTTATTGGACCGACCCGGGATTTGAACCCGAGACCTCATGCACAGCAGTCGCATTCACTACCGCTGCGCCACGGAGGCAGTATAGAGAGATTTGTATATCAGACATGGTAGAATATAAGGAACATATTATGTACTTATAACACCTTTATTTACAATATATTTACATAATTCATTTTAAAACGAAATATTCTAATATACCTATATTTACAAACGTATTAAAAAAGATAACATAATTACAAAAACACAAATAATTATAATACTAAATATTTTTAAAAATAGTTTAGCCATCGTAGAATCTTTCAGCATCGCTGTCAACTGGTAACGTGCCCAGAGGACTGGCAGAATCAGCATTGCCATTTAACGTGGCAATGCTGATTCTTTGGGCTAAGAAAAACCAGCCTTCCGGTCACGCCTGATCGACCTTTCGCGATCTCCCTGTACAAAATACGAGCGCTCGGACCCCATGAACCTAGGGTTTCCACCCCAAACGTCTCAAAAATGTAATTTGCAACTAAATTACTATATTTGTGCCGTTTGAGGGTTTCCGCGTTTGCAACAGCAGCGCCGGCACATCCCGCAGTGCTTGGAAGATGTGATGGCGTAAGGGTGTCACCGCATGTTGCGTTCCACACCAAAGGCCTGCCCATCTTCCAAGGCAACAATGACATTCCGTCCGGTCTCTTACCATCGTCACGTACCAAGCCATTGGGTTCAAGTACAGCTGGAACGCCAGCAGTGGCAAGAGCACGACGTATTATGTCATTAAGATTAGCGTGGCGAGAAATTCGACCAGCGCTTCTGCTACAAGAGAGTCCATGGTGTCTGCGGCTATCGACAGCTTCTCCACAGTAACAGCAATGCGGAGAAACACACGAAACACCTAAACGGAGGCAAGTGGCGAGGCGGAAAGTGGTATCGTCCAACATGGAACCTATATTGGACGATGGAAGCGCCTGAAGCCAAGGACCAGATTCCCATTCTCCCACAGCCAGCAATTGAGCACGCTCAGCAACATTGGAAGATGTAGAAAAGAGCTTTTCTCTTACAGAGTTGCTAAGCGGCCCGTCCCAAATCCCAAAACCTTTATTGTTAATATATTGGGCTGGGGTATATGAGTTTTTAAGATTTATTACACATTATAATAACATCAGCCTGTATTAAACTGTCCCACTGCTGGGCACGGGTCTCTTCTTACTGTGGGAAGGGTTAGAGCATGTATGTATCTTATGTGGGGGCCAGTCAATGCAGACCGGCGACACTTCGACCCAGTGGGATCTTTTGTGTCGACACTCTCCCAATAACGACTGCCATAGACGTTCATGGCAGCCGGGACCGACGGCTTAGCGTGCTCTCCGAGGCACGGGGCAGACGATAATTGTCAATCAATACGCACATAATTTCGAAAAGTCATATAACTTTCGAACATCAGAGGTGCGCGACGTGGGTTCGAACTCGAGACCCTCTGCATTGCAGTCTGTTGGTCTCCCCACTGAGCTATCGCTGCTCTAGTTAAGGGTTAGAGCATAGTCCACCACGCGGGGCTAGTGCGAGTTGGCAGACTTCACGGTCTCCCACTCTCTCTATCGCCGCTGCTTCAATATTTGCACAAAATATACACATTGTATATGTGAAAATGTCAGTGATATCTTAAACTTTAAATGAATCATGTCTCGTTTTAACATTAAGGAAAATAATAAGGATAAACCCGTCTGATTGAATACATAGCCGTCAATAGAAATTTTCCGTCTTTAATGTTAAACTGTTTTGAATAAAATAAAGAAACTCACATTCGTATTTATTATATTAGTTTCGATGATGTATCCTAGGTTCCGGGTTCAAAACACCGGGTAGCAAAAAGATATTAAAAAAAATATCTTTATTTTCGTGAACATTTGGTCCTTCCTAGTGATTCTCATTTTTTAAGTGCCTATATAAAATACTTGTAACAGAAGGCCCTGCTCTTTCATATCTCTAACTGTTTTATTTACAATTATAAACACTTATAAACAATAATTGTGCGTGTGCTTATTTTTATATAATATAATAAATGAATGCGTATATAATATATTATATATATTATATTACATAATATTAGCTGGAATTATAACCTATACATATATTTTTTTTTTCTGAACGGCCATTATTTCTTCTATAAGTCATTTCAAGGTTAGGTTCCATTAATTACCGGACACACAGACATATGTATATATAATAAGCAGAAACAAAACGGAGTTCATGTTCTATGACTTTAGTGGTCTCTCCAGTCCTATACCGGTTACACTCGGCGGTATACCTCTACCAGTATGCTCCGCCTTTCGCTACCTCGGTTCACTCCTGCAAGATGACGGTGAAATTGATCGGGATGTTAGGCAACGAATCAACACAGGATGGATGAAATGGCGACAGATCTCGGGCACAATATACGATCCTAAACTGCCATTGAAATTAAAGGGTCGCATGTATAAGGCGGTTATAAGGCCTGTCGTACTGTATGGAGCTGAGTGTTGGGCTGCTAAGAAGATGGATGAGTAACGATTGCATGTAGCAGGGATGAGAATGTTACGATGGATGTCTGGAGTGACGAGAATGGACAGAATTAGGAATGAATACGTAAGAGGTAGTCTGAAAGTGGTGCCCATAGATGAGAAGGTGAAAGGAAATCGTTTGGCTTGGTATGGATATGTTATATATATATATATATATGTATATATATTAGGTTATAAGTCGTGCTAATATTATTTGTACTTATTGTAGTAATTAAGTTTTTTTTGTTTAGATATTCTCAATACTAGTCGAAAATAACTACAGATCCCGAACGAAGCCACAAACAAAAGCTAGTTTATATACCTTTGTTATATAAAGAAAAATAACTTAAAAACTACGTAACTTAATATATTATAATTACTCACCAAGGCTTATGAAAATAAATATAAAAACCAACATAATTATTGCACATAACTGATAAGTTAATAAACACTATTATATACTAAAACTTGCACTACATCGATAGCATATTACTATTTTAAAAACATTAGTTAATCTTATCAATATGTTGAACTTAGTTTGATCTTACACGAGCGGTCACCTACACACATGTTGCTTGACTAGTAATACCAGTTTAAAGAAACCATTTCGTATTTATCTGCAAAACGGGTAATTATATTTACTATCATTATTTATAAGCTTTTATTTTACAAAGATTTATTATAGTAAGTATTCGCCGCGGCGTCGCTCGCGTAAATACAGGTTAGGTTAGTAAAAGTACAAAGTAGCTGATGCCCTTTTCTGCCCTTTCCTGACAATTTGTATGCGAAATTTCGTGATGATCGGCCGAGTAGTTTAGACGTGAAAGCGTAACAAATAAACTCACATCAGCATTTATAATATTAGTTAGGATTTGAGAAAACATATATTAGTAGCGTTCTTGATAAAGGCCAGCTTAAAAGCGCCTTAAACCGGCGAGCGTGTATGAGGAATGTTATGAAAGTGTATGAAGCCAGAGAAGTATGTCAGGATCGTAGCAAATAGAAATCCGTAGTCTCTGCCTATCCCTCTGGGAAACAGGCGTGAATCTATGTAGTATATAAGCAGCGAAGGCCTAGTGCTAGCGATAGCGATAATACTACTTATTTCACATAAAACTTCGAAAAGCGATTTATATATGCGCATATAATTGCGGCTGTCATGAACATCTATGTCAGTCGTTATTGGGAAAGTCAGTACCCTCTAATATCCTGACACTGGTCTAGCCTTAGGGTATCGTTAGCCTTCGGGTTGCGGAGGTTAGGTGGCACCCGCTCCGTGTAAAAACTGATATCCATTCAAATCCGGTTAGACTAGAAAAGCCGACACCAAGGGACTTGGGAATAGTAAAGGCTAGGGAGAAGAAGAACTTCGAAAAGCGATGCGCGCCTTGGGATGGAAATTGATACCTCTGCGTGGCAGTCCAACGGTCTCCCACTACGCTATCGCTGCTCTTAATGAGGGTAACATTTTTAATATGGCAACATATAAATAATAACAGCAGAACTGGTTATGTGATGATACATAACTATATTGTTTTTAAGACCGCGCCGAGCGTAATGTGCAAAAACTGGCGGTCACAGTCAAGTGAATAAAATCAACACTTTTTGTTTAATACAAATATAAAATATACATTTACCATAACAGTGAATGTGTTTACAATTACTCTGTGTAAAAACTTAAAATAACATATATTTTCGGCTACAAAATTACGTAAATTTGCCCGGAAAATGCAAAAGCGTAAGCTCGAGTTACGTGATTTTTAGATTATAACAGTAGAAATCTATCCTATTTTATACAGCTTAAACGAAACATAAATAGTTATATTACGATTTGGCTGTCTCAAATATTTAATTTATTGGTTGACAATAAAGATACATATTTATCAAAAAAGCCCTTCAAATCCTCCATACAATTTTACTATGGCGGCCGCGCGCCGATTTGAATATGCGCCACACGAGCTCTGTCATTATTTGTCTTATGCTCGGCGCAGTCTTAAATAGGTTGGCTTTTTTATTACTTCACCAGATTTTGCCCGCTGCGCTGCTTCGCTCGTTCGTTAGTACCTTTTTTTGGATGAATGGTACCCTAAGTCTTTTTCTGTTCACCTGACTACTGTATGCGATATTTTATGATAAGTCAAGTAGTTTCGCATTTATAATATTAGTTAGGATATTGAGTCATATCATATTCATTTATTCAATAACAATTTTTACATCGTGTTTGAAAATTATTACATAAAAATTATAAAAACTACAGAATGGCATTATAAATTCAAATCATTAAATTATTTAAGATAAACAGTCACTTACTCATATTATGGATATATTATATTACATTATTAAATCAGAAAGAAAAAAAAAAAAAAAATGTCAATGACACATTATTTATAAATCATCAACTGAATAGTAACACCCCTTCAAAAGAAATGTTTTTAGTTTATTTTGAAACTCGGACTTGTACAATAATGTTTTTAGTTCGATAGGTAATTTATTAAACAACTTGATCGATCTATGAGAAGTACTATGCTTAACAATGTTCAGATGAGGAACAGTTTTAGACTGAAAGTCTTTCCTTCTCGTATTCTCCCTTGTTACTCTATCTTCTTGCGTTTCATATTCAGATATGTGTTTTGCAAAATTGGTGAGCAATACCAGTTGATTGTTGAGTTGATTGTTTATTGATTGTACGGGTCGCACAGTGGGTAAAGCGGTCTTATCTTATCTTATGTGGGGGCCAGTCAGTGCAGACTGGCGACACTTCGACCCAGTGAGATCTTTTGTGTCGACATTCTCCCAATAACGACTGCCATAGATGTTCATGGCAGCCGGGACCGACGCGCGACGGTTTAACGTGCTCTCCGAGGCACGGAGGAGGCGATAATTGTCAATCAATACGCACATAATTTCGAAAAGTCATATATATAACTTCCGACAGTCAGAGGTGCGCGACGTGGGTTCGAATCCGAGACCCCCTGCATTGCAGTCTGTTGGTCTCCCCACTGAGCTATCGCTGCTCTTTAGTTAAGTACCTAACCAAATGGAGTATACATACATACATACATAGATTCACGCCTGTTTCCAGAGGGGTAGGCAGAGACTACGGATTTCCATTTGCTACGATCCTGACACATTTCTCTGGCTTCATTCACTTTCATCACATTCCTCATAAACGCCCGTCGGTTTAAGGTGCTCTTAACCTGGACTAACTCTTGGAAAAACTCTTAAATGAAGTATAACCTACATTTTTATCCCACTTCTTCCTACTGAGCTAACGAGGGTAAAGGTCACTTTGCCACTGATTGTAATATAATATTCTATATTCTATAATAATAATATTCTATCACATACACACAACACCATCTAGCCCAAACTAAGCAGAGCTTGTACTATGGGTACTAGACAATGGATAAACATACATACATATTTTTTTTTTTGTTAATACATACATATTATACATAGAAACACCCAGATCAAGACAAACATCCATGTTCATGCACACAAATGTTTGACTTGTGCGGGAATCGAACCCGCGACCTCAGGCGTGGCAGTCGGTTACACTAACCACTACGCCATCCCATCGAGTGCCAAGTGTTGCGGATTGAACAGTGTTTTGTAAATTGTTGATCTTTGTGTTCGTTGATTCGTATCTAAGGTCTCCACGTCATAAGGGTTAATTATATGTTTATGTCTGATAAAGATTATTATTAGAGGAAAAGGACAGAATATTATGAAATACTTAAACAAATCCTTTAAAAAATCAGTACACTTTTTTTAAAATTATTTCCTAGTTTACAAATAAATGCAGTCATACTCACTCTTGAAAATAATAATTAATTGAACAAATCGTAATCACTATCCGTAATATTATTAATTGAAATAAATCAACCAATAATATGCCTCTTAAAAATGTGCAATACCCTATTCCATAATAGGGTCACGTCTCGTTAATCAAACATAGTAATAAAATTTACCCTGCATGCAAAAATCACGAGAAATTCTGCTTATTCTGCAACACTACACGTGTGTTACTTTATTGAAATTGCCTAATGATTCGATAAATTTTTTTTGGTTTTTTTTTAACGCGGGGCTATGTGCAAATCACCTTCCCCATCGCCGGTTTTGGGGAGGGCGATGGGGATATGTCGGGATCCAGCCCATATGTTTGGGCTGAACCGACTAAAACCACCGCGGTGTTCCTCACACCTTTGTGGCGGGGTCGCGCGGATCGCTCTCGCATTCGAATCGCGACCCCGCCAAAGGTTTGACCCATCGATGGACGTGGCGGGTCCCACAAAAATTATACACATAATTGGGGGACCTGGTCCCCGACAACAAAGCGGGGAGACCTAGTCACCTTTCCGACATCGAGAGGCGTGCGTGGAACACGAACGCCGCCTACTCGGACCTGCGCTGATCGGGCGGTGGACGGCCTCAATGGGTCCACCACCCGCAGGCTTCTACTCAGGGTGGCTGGAGGTCGTCTCGCGCCCTCTTGCGCCCGGCTCTGCGGTTAGGGAGAGGGATTGAACGTTCCCTCACCCTCTCCACCGCCTCCTTCAATGAAATCACCTCCTCACAGAAGGAGGCGACGGCATTCAAAGACCTCTCGCTCGAGATCATGGACAGTACCATAGCCTCGAGCGAGAGGACGACTCTACCGACTGCCACGTGCATGACACGGCGTTGCGTGGCCCAAGCAGGGCAAGCCACCAATGTGTGCAACGCCGTGTCCTCGACAACGACGCGGCAGTCGCCGCAGTGATGACAACCGGGCGTCTCCTGTTTGCCTATTCGACACAGATACCGACCGATACAACCGTGGTCGGTCAGCACCTGCGTCAGACGAAACGTGAGGACGCCATGACGCCTCTCCAGCCACTCTCTAAGTACGGGTCTTACCGCCACGATTGTGGCGTGCCCTTCGATTAAATATAACTGAAGTTTGTATAAGATAATATAATGTAGATACTATAATATATTGATTTAAACTTGTATTTTTGTAATATTTTATATTATTTGTCGCTCAATTATTGACATCTCTGGCAGTTGTCACATAATCATCATCATCATCATCATCGGGCTATAATAGTCCACTGCTGGACATAGCCCTCCCCTAATGAGCGCCATAGCGCCCTGTCTTCGGCTTGCCGCATCCAGCATCTGCCTGCAGTCTTTCGCAGATCGTCATCCCATCTGGTCGGAGGGCGTCCTACACTACGTTTGCCGAGTCGCGGTTTCCACTCAAGAACACGTTTACCCCAGCGGTTGTCGGTTGTTGTTGTTGTTGTCACATAATAACGTCTGCTAATCAGTTAAATGCTTGTTATTTTATTTTACTTCCCATTTTCGGTAAGTAAGAACAGTTAGTCGCTGTTGAGCTACGAATCGAATTGGTTGCTAGATTAAATAGTGATTATACTATAAAATAAAAGTAATTGTGTCATGGAATAAAAGTTATTGTGAAGCTTCCATTGCAAACAGAGCCACGGGCTTCACCCGGAAGTTCTGCGGGTACAACAAGGGTCAAATACACCTGCTCACAGTAGCGTTCACTGGCCATTTTGGCACCAACGACTTCCTGTGCAGATTAGGTTTGGCAAACAATTTGATCTGCAGAGCCTGTGGTGAACAGGACGAGTCCATATCACATCTACTGTGTGAATGTGACGCGTTGGCTGGACTAAGGATGGGTCTGATAGGATTGGCATAACCGAACCCTGAAGACTTCAGGCTTCTCCTTCTGAAGTGCACGCTGCGACTGATGCAGTACATTCATAGGGAGATAGCTCAGGGATAGATCTCGGGGCCGACACAAAAGATCCTACTGGGTCGAAGTGTCGCCGGTCTACACTGACTGGCCCCCGAAATAAGATAAGATAAGGTAAGATTTATTTATTTATTTGTTTTTTTCATAACGGTTTGTTTGAATATTTTGTACCTTAAAGATTTTACACGTGATACCAACAGGCAATGCACTGAATCCATTCTTCTCCCTTTGTGTCTTCACTGAAAAGACTAGAGCAATACATGCTCTCAGGATCAGCATTTGTATCGTTAGGTTGAAAAACAGAGAGTCTATCGTCACTATAATATGGTATCTTTATCAGAAGATGATTCAGACTCCAACGCTGATTTCTTCTTTCGCTGTTTTTCTAACAACCGCTCGTTTATGGCTGTGGCTTGGAGACACTTTGTTTTTGCTGCTTGTGCTGTTTTGACCAAGCTAACTTCTAATTGAGCTTCATATGGAGATTCTGTAACTTTTAAATTTTGCCAGCTCTACTGCCACGGTAAGACAGTGTTTTTTAAATTGAGGTTTAGGTGAAATTGCTTCAGGGGTAATAAGCATTCCTAAGGAAATATTTTCATTCTTGGTGGGTGAGGTTGAACGCTGGGTATTGGGTGACACATTTTCTATGCCAAATCTTGCGAACTTTACATTCATCCTCTTCACTTATAAGTTCGGCATCTGTGAAAATGTTTCTGTTGACGGGATAAATGCATGTTGTCATAAACCTAATCTTCTCTCTTAGCCTTTATTATTCCCAAGTCACTTGGGGTCGGCTTTTCTAGTCTAACCGGATTTGACTGGATATCAGTTTTTACACGGAGCGGCTGCCACCTGACCTCCGCAACCCGAAGGCTACCGATACCCTAAGGCTAGACCAGTGTCAGGATATTAGAGGGTACTGACTTTCCCAATAACGACCGCCATAGATGTTCATGGCAGCCGGGACCGACGGCTTAACGTGCTCTCCGAGGCACGGAGCAGGTGATAATTGTCAATCAATACGCACATAATTTCGAAAAGTCATATAACTTCCGAAAGTCAGAGGTGCGCGACGTGGGTTCGAACCCGAGACCCTCTGCATTGCAGTCTGTTGGTCTCCCCACTGAGCTATCGCTGCTTTGTCATAAACCTAATATGGAATACTATTTTATATTACGGCCTCAACGATATTCCATATTACGAATAATATGATGACGGGAGGAAGATTAAAGTAACTTTTTATTATTATTAGATATTCGTAAAATAACAATATAATTCATAACTACATACTTTGGTTCGGTATTTATCAGAGCAGCGATAGCTTAGTGGGGAGACCAACAGACTGCAATGCAGAGGGTCTCAGGTTCAAGCCCACGTCGCGCACCTCTGACTTTCGGAAGTTAAATGAGTTTTCGAAATTATGTGCGTATTGATTGACAATTATCGCCTGTCCGTGCCTCGGAGAGCACGTTAAGCCGTCGGTCCCGGCTGCCTTGAATATCTATGATAGTCGTTATTGGGAGAGTATCGACACAAAAGATCCCACTGGGTCGAAGTGTCGCCAGTCTGCACTGACTAGCCTCCACATAAGATAAGATAAGATAGGTACTTATCAACTTATTTTGAAATATTCACGTAAGAATAACAAGAGAACATATACGTAAAACGTACGTTAATATCAGATTGATGTTACAGTTGATTTGTAGACAGCTGATGTCACACACGTTTGGAATATTCGTGGCGCTTAGTTTTTGAAATATTACGGTACTAGCTGACCCGTTCAACTTCATCTGCTTCACCGACAAAGGAATTTTGCCCGTTTTTGAAACATTTTTCATTGATACTCCGCTCCTATTGATCGTAGCGTGATGCAGCCTATAGCCTTCTTTGATAAATGGACTAACCAACACTAAAATATTTTTTTCTTGAGATTAGCGCGTTCAACCAAACAAACAAACTCTTCAGCTTTATAATATTAGTAGAGTCCATACAATGTATTCCACCGATAAATGACCGGCTAAAAAAATATACGTTAAATTATCGAGAAAGACGCTAAAAGAGGGGGTCTAAGTTGCATATTTTTTTAATCAAATTTTAGTTTTTTTTTAATTCTCTCTTTTGTCCTATTTGGACGATATCTGCGACAAACATCGACTGATCTTGTCTTTTTTGATTTTATTTAATAGCTACATACTCTAACTAACAGAACTGATTGAAATTAAACTACTATATACGGATTTTATCGCGATGTTTATTTGACACTTTATTACATAATTTTGAAAATTGTTACTCTTCTACTACGGGGAGTCTACCCGTGACCATGGCTGCTGAAAAGCAACCAAAACGTCGGGGAAAGTGTAAAATTTAATTAAATCTAAATAGTTTTAATAATAATTTAATTAGATTAAAAATTAGTAAAGTTTAATAATAATAGTAGGGTAACAATTTTTAAAATGATGTTATAAAGTGTCATATAAACAACGCGATAAAATCCGTGTATAGTAGTTTAATTTCAATGTATAATATTCGCGTAAACAGAAGACAATATAACAGAACTGAAGCAATTTAGAAGTAATTTGCATCCAATGACTAAAATAAAGTATGTATAACCCTGAACTTTCGCATAAAAAACATGTTTTTTATTTAACTCGACAAAACTCTAAAAAACGCCACCTGACTTGGGTTATTTTACTTTATTTTATTACTCTACACATGTCCTTTTCGCAGGTAAAAACCGGTTGACGCAAACCCCGATGGATTATGCATACTTTTTAGTAAAATAAACTATTTGACTGTGTCCGGCTAAACTATCTGGCATCTAAATTGTCATTAGAATGATGAAAAATGAAACGTACATCACTAAAAAGTAACAGTTTATTGTAATTTTAATTATTTTACAACTAATTAATTACATTTTCAAAATGTTCTCCATTTGCTTGCAGGCAAGCCAAAGCTCGTAAAATAACACTCTGTATTGACCTCCACACCTGACCGGCATCCAACTTGATTTCTGTACCTGCCTCGTGGATTCGCTGAACTAATTGTTCGCGACTTTGGATTTCAAAAATAAAAGTCTAGTGGGGTCAAATCAGGTGATCTTAGGGGCCAAGCTACAGGACCGCCTCTACCAATCCATCGCGCATAATTTTGCTGTAAGTAGTCGCGTACCATTCGTGCGAAATGTGCAGGTGCACCGTCTAATTGGAACCACTGTCCCCTTCGAGTAGTCCCGGTAAGAAATCTCTAAGGAAACTCACATACACACACGCGCCGTACTCGTGCTCAGACGCATCTGTAAACACATGCAATTCAATCGACTTACACAAACTACAAATAACAACGCGTGGAATACCTAAATTATTCATTTTATGAGAAGGCACCGAGCTCACTACAAAACCTAATTCATCAGTATTAGTAAACCAATCTAGACCAAACAACTTATTTGACATACTAGATCTCATACTTAAGTCTAACCTTGACTGATTGCTCCCAGATAACAGCAGGGGTTCGTTAGATCGCCATTTTCTCAAAGGCATACCTGCTGATTCAAGAGCATTTGTAACTTCTCTTCGAATAAATTTAACCTCATCTATATCATTGCCACATTGGTTAATAGATTATCAACATAAAAGTCATGCTTGATGATCTCAGCAATTTTATGATTTATATGCGTTAGGGTTCTCATTCAATAATTCATTCTCACAAACGTTAGTCGGAATATAAAGACTAGACGTGTCTAATTTTCGACATGGCACAACACTAGTAATTAATGGCAAAACAAAACAATATATTTCAGCTACATAACTGTTGTTGAGTGACGTCATCTTAACCTGACATGTTTTGCCTAAGTACGTGAGAACTCATGTTATTTATGTCTAAAATCGAACCATTAACTGTACTAGTCAATTAGTTTAACTTTGTGCACAAACGCTCGGTAATAAACGAGGACGGACTACCACTATCCAAAATAGCACGAACAACGTGCTCGCGATCATTTTGATCATATAATTTAATTTAAGCAGTTCACAACAATACGTCGCATTGCTTAGAACAAATGACGCTGTGAAGTTTTTTTTTTTTTTTTTTTTTTTGCCTTTGGTGGCAGACGATCAAGTGTCCTGATGTCCTGATGGAAAGTGGTAACCGCTGCTTATGGACTTCAGCAACAGGACACAGCAAAGCCGCTGCCTACCGTGAAAGAAGAACTCTCTTTAAACCTCGTTTGAAGAAGGACGTATCCTAGCGCTCGGGAAACACCGAAGCAGGCAATTCATTCCAGAGCTTGCACTGCACGTACGTGGGAGAAATGATCGCTGCAAGCGTACTGTCTTGGATTTGAACGCTTCCAGGTGATATGGATGAACCCTGCTTCGTTGTCGAGTGGTACGGTGATAGAAAGGGGCCGCTGGTACCAAATCAAATAGTTCTTCGGAGCACTCCCCGTGAAAGAGCCGGTAGAACACGCAGAGAGACCCAAAGTCTCTCCGTTGCTCCAACAACTCCAATCTATCCGTGAGATTGGGATCATCGACGATTCGAACTGCCCGTCTTTGAAGGGAGTCAAGTGCGACGAGCTGGTATTTGGGGGCCCCTGCCAAGAGATGTGAGCAGTACTCACGGTCGGACGGCGGTCGGACCTGCGCTTTGTAAAGCACAAGACGTTCACCTGGTGTGAAGTACCGCCTCGCCCTGTTCAGTACACCCACCTTTTTGCTCACTAATTTAGCTTTGTCCTCCAAGTGACTCCCAAATTGGACTTTATTCGAAATTTCCACGCCGCGGATCCCAATACTTTCGGAGATACGGAGAGAAACTCCTTGGAACTTTGAGATTGCGGCCAAAGTAACATTACCTGTCTCGCTCGAAGCGGACGGTAAACCAATCGATAGAGCAGGGCTATCAGATGATGTGTTGTTATAATGTATGTTCACTACGCGCATTAACCACACTCCTAGACTCCGATGAATGAATTAATAATGTGTGATGTTTACGCTTACACGTTTTGCAACCTGGTTTTCTACAATGGTTGGCATAATGTCCCGTGCGATACCTCGGCGGGGTCGCGACTGCATGTGAAAATAATTCACGCGGCTCCGCCGATTGCGGTTCTGTCGAGGAACACCGCGGTACATTTAGCCGGGATTACTGAGAGGACCATTCTTATCATCAGTACCATCTCTCTTTTACCCCGGTGAGCCCGACATAGCCCCTCCGCCCACCCCCGCGGAGGGGTATGGATCAAAGCAATTCCACACGTAAAAAAAACAACCTTTGATGTTAAAGCTGTGTTACAAGTGATAAAACTTTGCATCGTAATCAAATATTTTATCTTTGGACGTGAATTAATTACCGCGTGAGAACGATTATTATTGCGTGATAACTCCAATGTTTCGACAAAATCAGCGCGGTTGCATCGAATATAATACCGCAATCTTTGTCTACCTGGCTTTTATATTCCTCCCACTCACGAAACATCTTGTGATCTTATTTACGTTTGACAATATATATTAACAGAGCCTGAAAGATAGAATAAGGAATAGTGTGATTAGAGAGAGATGCGGCATGAAAGTGGATATAGTGACAAGAATAGAAAAGGGTATGTTAAGCTGGTTTGGGCATGTAGAAAGAATGGACGAGGAAAGACTGACTAAGAAAGTTTATAAGGCTAGTGTGAATGGAACAGTCGCAAGAGGAAGACCTAAGCGAACGTTTCTTGATCAGATCGGAGGCGTTCTGGACAAAGGCCAGGTTAAGAGCACCTTGAACCGACGGGCGTGTATGAGGAATGTGATGAAAGTGAATGAAGCCAGAGAAGTGTGTCAGGATCGTAGCAAATGGAAATCCGTAGTCTCTGCCTACCCCTCTGGGAAACAGGCGTGAATCTATGTATGTATGTATGTATTAACAGGGCACAGCAGCGATAGCTCAGTGGGGAGACCAACAGACCGCAATGCAGAGGGTCTCGGGTTCGAACCAACGTCGCGCACCTCCGACTTTCGGAAGTTATATGACTTTTCGAAATTATGTGCGTATTGATTGACAATTATCGCCTGCTCCGTGCCTCGGAGAGCACGTTAAGCCGTTGGTCCCGGCTGCCATAAACGTCTATGGCAGTCGTTATTGGGAAAGTCAATACCCTATAATATCCTGACACTGGTCTAGCCTTAAGGTATCGTTAGCCTTCGGGTTGCGGAGGTCAGGTGGCAGCCGCTCCGAGTAAAAACTGATATCAAGTCAAATCCGGTTAGACCAGAAAAGCCGACCCAAGTGACTTGGGAATAATAAAGGCTATGAGAGAAGATTATATTCTGATGTATAAATAATAATACTGTAAAATGTTGTCTGATATTCGTTTAGACTGTGATGAAGATATCATGTTACGAAGTTTTCATATTAGAAATCATGTTAAAAAAATTTCAATTCCAAATTTTTGGTTTGCTTTTGATTTTCTTTATAATATTATAGTAAGAAGTTAGGATAGTTATAATATCCTCCGGTTTGAATTTCTACCTAATATACTAAAAGATTACGCTACAGAAAATCTCATCACACATAAATGCCAACAAAATAAAGTAAGATAAAATCTCTCTCTTCCTGGCTATGTATCCCACATGGTGGGGTCAGTTTTTTTTTATGCTATAGGCGACAAACGAGTAGACGGATCGCCTGATGGTAAGCGATTACCACCGCCCATGGACACCCGCAACAACAGAGGAGTGCGTTGCCAGCCTTTTAAATATCGCCCTGCTCCGCAGAGGGGGAGGGGTGTTGGGCCTCCGGTACCCTCACTGACTCGATGAAACACAACGCAAGCGCTATTTCACGCCGGTTTTCTGTGAGGCCGTGGTACCACTCACGAGCTCATTCGTGCCAAAGCGTGGCTTGGCCAGAGATTTTTATTCATCCACTTTGCTCTGTCTTTGACATCATCGTCAGTAACATTGCATTTCCTCTTATCCTTTAGCACTACATCTTTCCACCTTGTCTTGGGTCTTCCTCTAGGTCTCCGACCGGAGAGGTCAAGCTGTAGTGCCAAATTTCCGACATATTCTGGTGGCCTACTTTTCACGTGACCATACCATCTCAGCCTACTCTTCTGCATCTTGTCAGCGCTGTCGCGTACACCGAGGCTTCCTCGCACGTTCTCGTTGCGGATTTTATCGAGCCTGGTTACACCGCACATCCATCTCAGCATCTTCATTTCAGCAACTTGGATGGTATGCACGTTATTTTGGGTTGCAGCCCATGTTTCGCTGCCGTACATAAGAACTGGCCTTATTATGGTCTTATAGATCAAACCCTTCAGTTTGACAGGACAAGGCATTTTCTTGTCGCAGATGACACCAGTTACTTCTCGCCACTTTAGTAATTTTAAAGTAAAATAAAATAACATTATCATATCTAAAATAGTTTTATTTCAGTTCTTTTATAATATTATAGTAATCATTAAAATACACAATAAAGTTTAAACATATTTTACGATAAGTAGAATAATCTAAGTATCCAAAGATTTTAATCATATACGTGTGTGCCCTCACCGTTCGTACATAGATCGCACATTACATTTAAATTATGGAGAATGTGAGCGTGGCAATACTAAATTTATAATTTAGATAATCTTCCTTTCTTTTCTATTTTTTGAAAAGACAACTCCTTCACTATGAATAAATAGTGTGTCGCGGAGAGCTTTACTAACATTAAAACAACGGGCACAAAGAACACCCAGACTCGGAACAACCATTTGTGGGGACAACCACACGGGACAAACGTTTGTGTGATCTAGTGTGGGAGTGGTCATTTTAAAAACAGAAAATTAGAAATAAAATGTAGAGAAAGAGAAAATATGTAATTGTGTGCCAGGTTGAAGTTAACGTCTAGAAAAGTGAGCATTTTAAACGTAGTAGCGCCTCTATGATTTAAATCTCTGGTTCGATCCTTGTTTAAGGCCAAACGATGCTTTCTATCCAGGGTATGTAGTGAGCGATCCTGGTGTACAGTGCCGGGTATCCAGGGAACCCGCAACCTTTACCGAATGATGTGATTCCAACGATTACATACATGCAGTGGATTCTCTTACTCTTGATCTGGATGGGTCCCCCACTGTCACCCTGAAATCAGAAAATGGTTATTTGGAGATAGTTTGGAAAAATTTATAAAAATAACAGCTGTCCCTTGCAGTTCCACCCACGTTTGTGATTACGGCTGGGCCCCCGTGGCTCGTAGCGTCATGTTATATAGCCTATGTAACTTCTGAATAAATTAGCTTTTGAATGGAGAAAGAATTATTAAAATCGGACTAGTAATTTTTGAGTTTATTTATTGCTAACAAAATACAAACGTTTTCTCTTTAAAATATTACTGTAAATGAAAGAAGTGATCGCGGTGGTGCAGCGGTATTGAATTCAACTGCTTTTTTTCTCTCAAGTGAAAGTTTTATCTCAAAAAATATTCAGATGCAGTCGATTAGTTGACAATCCGCTCGCCAGCGCCCCCTATTACGAGCACCTTAAGTCATAGCTGCCGAAGGAGATAAAGGCTGATAATAATAATACTGGCTGTCAGGGATGGCGGAGGACCAATCACCTCCTTTCCCCCTTCCCGCTCCTTCTCCTTCCCACTTCCTCCTTTCCTAAAGGGTCGGCAACTCGCAAGTGATGCCTCTGGTGTTGCAGGCGTTCATAGGCTACGGTGACCACTTAACATCATGAGAACCATAAACTTGTTTGCCACCATAGTTGTATAAAAAATACGGTACTTGAACAAGATGACGTTCTATAGGTACGTATCTCGACGCAAACTTCTATTAATAAAAAAAACGCAAGATTTAGATTTTATATTGATTATTATTACGCGGTACGCAATGGTTTACTACCAATACAACGCACCGCTTGCGCCGGCGCGAGTGACCTCTGCGTGCGCGCCGTGCCGTGCGCATAAAAACAGCTGATCTGTTTAAATCACGACTATTTCATTATATTGCTGTATTTTAGTAAAATGCGGTATTCTTTCATTTTTATTTAATGAAATGGATGGTTTATGCGTTATGTGATAACTTATGATTCACAGTCAGAAAAATTTATGATTTTTCCTGAAGAAAATTCCAACGATTTTTAACTCGGAATAATGGTCTAAATCTACTATTTAATTTTTTGGTACACTGTCCCTTACACCCGGTATAAAAATTTATTTCATACCAAGATCTATCGTGCTAGTATTACAAAATAGTGTTTGTAATTATTACGACACAAGTAACACATCATAAAACATAAATAAAATTACACCGCTGGCTTATGAAGCCGCAACCAATGATCTATCCCACCTCTCCACTATCGTGCTGAGGATGCTTTTGGTGATGCCGCGCACCCTATGCATGAGGCATGCATAATATCAGCCCTATATATTAATTGCTCACTGCTGGACACGGGTCTTTTCTCAATGCGAGATGGATTAGGCCATAGACTACCATGCTGGTTTAGCGCGCGATGGCACACATATTATCTTCGAGGACATTACAGAGGACTCATGCACGTTTCCTCCAATGTTTTCCTTCGCCGTTAAAGCGAGCGATAATTAACAATTTCATAACTTTGACAATCAGGGCTGCCGTAAGATCGAATTTGAGACCTCTGCGTGGCGGTCCAATGGTCTCTTGTTATCACAGCTTATAATAAGATAAGTAATTAAAAAGGAATTACCAAACATGTATCTTTAGACTCATTCTTGTGTCCATAACACAACTGTGTTTTCGAATCGATTCCATCTGGTATGTGTCTCTGTGGTGTTAACTTTGCTACGCACTTTTGAACTCCAAAGTCCTCCAGTATAACCTGTAAATAGACATCAGATTTATTATATTTTACTAGTTTTTGCTGGCGGCTTCGCTCGCGTACAATATAGCCTATGTATCTTATCTTATCTTATGTGGGGGCCAGTCAGTGCAGACCGGCGACACTTCGACCCAGTGGGATCTTTTGTGTCGACACTCTCCCAATAACGACTGCCATAGATGTTCATGGCAGACGGGACCGACGGCTTAACATGCTCTCCGAGGCACGGAGCAGGCGATAATTGTTAGTCAATACGCACATAATTTCGAAAAGTCATATAACTTCCGAAAGTCAGAGGTGCGCAACGTGGGTTCGAACCCGAGACCCTCTGCATTGCAGTCTGTTGGCCTCCCCACTGAGCTATCGCTGCTCTAGCCTATGTAACTCGGCGATAATATAGCTTTCAAATGGAGAAAGAATTATTAAAATCGGTTGAGTAGTTTTTGTGTTAAACCCTTACAAAGAAAGATACAAAAATCCTAATTTTTCTTCTTTGTAATATATCTGGCCGCGGTCTCAACCGCGTCATTGATATTTGTGGTTACTGCGCCGCTCACGTGAACCGTAGCGTGATGTTATATCTATACCTATGTCCTTCCCAGGGTCTTAGGCTATCTCCATTCCAAATTTCATCTAAATCGGTTCAGCAGATTGAGCGTGAAAAGGTTACAGACAGTCAGATAGAGTTACTATCGCATTTATATTATTAGTAAGGATTTAGGGAGAACAAACAGATACACGCTCAACTTCCAAACTAGTGTTAACAAATAATGTATACAAATGCCCACGGTTTCTACATATTTAACACATTCACGGACACAAAACCACTCTCAATGATTTTTGATATGGCACACAAACTTTCCATACAAAGTGACATCACGTCTGGGGACTGGGGACGTATTGTCACACTACACGGTTTTAAAAGTATGTGTTGCGGCAGTAACGGTCGGAGACATAACCGCCTGTAGGCGGACATCCATACTAAGTCAATTCTAAACCATGTGTTACAGCAGGAGTATTTGCTGTGGCTCTAGCGGTCTGTATTTTAGCCTAAAACGGCACAGAGTCATATCCTCCCTATAAATGCTATGGGAAATAGTCGGCCGTGGACGGAGTTTTACTTTGAGTGTATTTTAAATCACCGCCTACAGCCGTAGTGCCATATTATGAGTGTCATAACTCACGTCTCTCGACGTACTGTCCGGGAATGTGTTAAGTAATGTAGTATTGATAGTAAACTAAATAAACATAGGGTAAATTCAAGTTTACAATATAAGTTATAAAAAAAGAGATTAAAATTAAACTAAGAGTACCAAAAATTAATAAAACTAAATTACGAATATTTGTAACCAATTAATGTGACAGATTTTTCGATTAAAGAAAATAAGATTTGTTAATTTAAGTTTCATTATCATTTATGATCTCCAGCCACCCTGAGGTTTGACCTCGGGGTAGTGGGCTGCGTGGGCCTGCTCGCCACCCGATCAGCACCAGGTCCGAGAGGCGGCGTGCGTGTACCCACGCGCGCCTCTGAGTCGTGTTTTTGTCTCCCTACAAGGGGACTGTAGAGAGTCTTTTATGTAGTGGCCTGCCGTTTCACACGGCGGGCCGAAACCTCGGCGAGGTCGCGATTGCATGTGAAAGCGATTCGCGCGGCCCCGCCGTCTATGGTTATGTCGAGGAACACCGTGGTAGGTTTAGTCGGTATTACCGGGGTATATCTCCCCGGTGAGACCGACATAAGGTAGGTATGCGTCAAAGCACTCCCACATAAAAAGAAATTAAAAAGTCAGCTCCCGTACTAATAATAAATCCTGTGTCGCGGGGACTTTACAAACATTCAAACAACGGACACAAAGAACACTCAGACTCGGCACCACGGGAACAACCATTTGTGGATCACACAAAGTTTTGTCCCGTGTGGGATTCGAACCCACAGCACTCGGCACAGTGGCAGTACTGAGGCGACCACTGAAACCATAACACCATTCGTGCAGTCAAAGTAAGTGGTTTTAGTGGCACTGCCGACGCATTAGTCTTGCGTAGTCAGGCGTGTATGCAATAGCGCCGCACGGCATTCGTCTCCCCGCAACCACTTAGTGACTTTTATTTTTATTTTGCTCGTCAAAATAACCACACCTCGCCTGATGGTAAGCAGTCGTGTGGTCTAAGAGCAGTGGCCTCCACACCGTCCTCATAGCAGCTGAGGCGATGTTTAGGTCTCTATTTTGACGGTCTGAGAATTTCCTTTTCACGCCCCGCTTAGACTGTCCCACTGCTGAGCACAGGCCTCTTCTCAGTGTGAGAAGGGTTCGGCCTTGTCCACCAAGCTGGCCCAATGCTTGGATGACTTCACATATCTTCGAGAACATTATGGAGAACTCTTTTCCTAGGTTATCGCTGCTCTTATTATAGGTTATCGCTGTTCTTATAGCTATAGCCAGTTGCACTCACTAATCGGTAAACGATTAGCGATGTTAAGCAACGTTGGGTACGGTCAGTCTATAGATGGGTGACCGCTTAGTGGTATTTCATCTGAGCGTCTCCGTGCTTCAGAGGGCACGTAAAAGTCGGTCCCGGTTGTTATCAAATTGACAACAGTCGTTAAGCCATGTCAGAGGCCTACGGGAGGCTTGAACAACTCTTGAAAACAGGTTGGCCACTAACCACACGAAAAGAAGAAAAAGCTGTTCTTATTATACGATACCTTTTGCAAGTTTTCTGCGACGGAGCTGGCATCTTTGTTCTTAGTTTGACCCCATCCCGTCGCGAGGACTCTGTCATCCTGTACACGATCTCCTATATGAAGACATGCCGGCACCAGGAACTGACTAAGCTTCATTCTGGAAAATATACAAGGATTAAGTAAATCGATGATAGACTACTAGGTTACGTTTTTGTTTTAGTGTAGTAGAGCCTCGCTGATTTCAGCATGAATGGGCCGGCTCGACCGGGGAAGGACTACCCTCTCACAGAATATCGACGTAAAATAGCAGTATTCCTACTGTTGTGTTTTGTTCGGTGAGTGAGAGTGCCGGAGGCCCAATCACCCTCTTTCCCCCTTCCCGCTCCTTCTCCTTCCCACTTCCTTTTATTCCTAAAGGGTCGGCAACGCGCAAGTGATGCCTCTGGTGTTGCAGGCGTCTATAGGCTACGGTGACCACTTAGCACCTTAGTGGTATAGAAAAAAAAAACTTTTGTGACAGTGTCGCTGATGTAGTTCAAGTTCCAGTGACCCGCCCACCATATAAAGCAGCTAGGTGGCACACCGTGGTGGTTTTAGTCGGTAAGCCCTCGGGAGAACACGGCATAACCCTTTTCGCCTCCCCTTGTGGTGTGCATCCAAAGCATTTCCCCAAGTGCAAAAAGAAAGTTTAGTAACAATACTTTTTCTGGATTAAAAGTACCTAATGTCTTTTTTTTATGTATACGAAGTGTATACGAAGTTTCATGATTATCGGTCGGGCAGTTAAGGCGTTAAGCGTAACAAACAAACTCACATTCGCATTTATTTGATTTTGAAGTGGTCATATCGAAAAATCGATTCATTTATAAACGTCAAGGTTGCACTTTATAAAATACACTATGAATGTACATTGCAGTAGTATTATGAACGGGTGCTACTTGTGGTGACTGGTCTTGGTTTTGCGAATCCTGGCAAAAATTCTTTTCATTTTGCTAATATCCACGAAATTCACTGTATTCACCTTGGACTGCAATATGGCATCGCATTGTTTTTATTCTTTACTGAATACGGGCAGAATACCACTTAGGATTTTCCCATTCTACCATAAACTACTATCATAGACTAAGAGCAGCGATAGCTCAGTGGGGAGACCAACAGACTGCAGATGCAGAGGGTCTCGGGTTCGAACCCACGTCGCGCACCTCTGACTTTCGGAAGTTATATGACTTTTCGAAATGATGTGCGTATTGATTGACAATTATCGCCTGCTCCGTGCCTCGGAGATCACGTTAAGCCGTCGGTCCCGGCTGCCATAAACACCTATGGCAGTCGTGATTGGGAGAGTGTCGATACAAAAGATCCTACTGGGTCGAAGTGTCGCCGGTCTGCACTGACTGGCCCCCACATAAGATACATACATACATCATAGACTAACTTATAAATATTACTTATTGCTTGTATTTCATGATAGTAAGTAGTTAAATGGTTCCTTACTAAAAAAAACGATTAGTAAAATAAAAAATCTTGTAAACTTGGCGATTAAAAAGAGTGGCCGTGAGTTTCTTGCCAGTTCTTCTCATTGGTTCCACGTCCTAGCTTTGCTGAACATGGCAAATGTAAATTCATTTTTATTGATTTCAATCAAGCCAAAATTGTATTTCAATGTCAATTATTGTAATTGGAATAAGGTACCCACAGGACAGGCTTGTCTAGTGTGGGGGCAATGGATTCTATGTGAAATATTGTACTGTTTTGGTATTAAATAACTTTTAAATTATTTTTTAATGAGTCTCACTGTGACTTTCATAAGTGTTACTTTGTGACCTACATGAAAACATATTTTCGATTTTGATCGTCATTACTAACATTAAGTCTAAAACTCTTATATAATAGAACTCTGCTTACCTCCTTTCGGTCTCCAGTAACGCTATGTCATGATATTTTAGTGGTGAATGATACTGCGGATGAGTAATTTTATTCTTCACTGCATATCTATTCAATTTATTATTTGATTCGCTCACAGTCAATGCGCCAACTATGACATGTGTCACGTCAAGCCTGAAATTTTTAAATAATATCAGCTCTTTATATAAGCTGTCCCACTGCCGGGCACGGAATTCTAATTTACTTTCCGTTCTCTTGATGAAACAGAGACTTAACTCTAAATTTGGAAGTTAGGCAATTTCAACTCTAACAGACACACTAATAGAGTTCAAACTCTAAATTTCGAGTAGTGAAGAGAACGATTTTCTGTCCTTTTACTATTTAAATATTGGGTCGTAAATTTCCATTTACTACGAGGCACACCGGCGGCCAGACACAATAGAAATTTAACTATGTCTGGCATTCTAATACTTGACAGATTCATAACATCAACAACACAACTATAAAATCTACATTCAGGGCTCCTACCACAACATCGAAATAGCATTTATTAATAAGATAAAAGTCCCGCCATCTCTCTTCTTCAACTTAATTGGAGCGAGACTCGCTCGACTCGAACAGCTTGCGATTTATATTTCGGATAACTTTTACTAGTTGTAAAACTGGCCTTTTTTTTGGACTTTGCCCTTCGGAACGGGCTACGAGGCGTATATTATAACATTTTGAAGTGCTTACTGTTCAGTGGGTGCTATGCAGTGTGCCGCAGTCAGGATAAAGCTATCACTGATAATAGATCCACCGCATAGATACTGCTTCGATTTCTCGTCGAATCCATAGCGTAGCATCGCCTACAAATAGAAAAATAGATAGTAAATATCTTTTCTATTATTTTACACTTGATTGCTCGCAGCATCGGGCTCGCTTTAGCCGTCCCTACGTGCTGCGTCTATGTGTGTTAAGGTTCATTTCCGTTCATCGCGGCTCATCGCAGCCGCGCGCGATTGATCACGTGTGGTTGACGCGCGCGGCTATTGCGACAACAGTCAGAGTATGAAGTTGTATGGCAACGTTTCCGAGGTTCGTCTTCTCTCTCTAAAAGCTTTCTCCTGCGGTCTCACTTTAATAAATTTCTATCCTCTGGAGAAAGTAACCTTTTTCTGAATGAAAGGTACCCTATGTCTTACTGTACCTCTGACAACAGGTTATGCGGAATTTCATGATCATCGGTCAAGTAGTTAAGGCGTGAAAGCGTAACAAACAAACAAACTCACATTCGCATTAATTACAATATTAGTTAGGATTCGTAACGGATATTAACGCGATCTTTACTAGGCCCGTCGACTATTACGTGGGGCTTTAAAAAAAAATAGTTGACGATATTGGGTGTAGTAGATCTCTGCCTACCTCTTTCGGGCATATACAGGGCGTGAGTCTCTACGAAATAAGTTTAACGTATTTAGTGACAGGTTAAATGCTTTATTCAATCTGCAACCGCCAACGCGATTGTTTCTTTTCGTTTATTGCACTTTCACAACCTTCACAATACAGCTGACACTATATATTTTAGACCTTAACACCTTATATCAAAGACTAATGTATATGCATACAAAAATTGCAAAACCGATATGTTATACCGTCGAGAAATTCTGAGCATGCGGGTCCTATGTGTGGGTTCACGGATGAAAATTAATGCGAATATTTTTGGGTCAGGCGACAGTTTTTAGATTAGAATAAATTAGACTGCATTCTGTGTCGCAAATATAGGATTAGTGAAAGTAATTGTGATCTATTTTGTTGCTCAACTAGCTTAGTGAAGTGTTGTGTTAAAGTATATTATTGTGAGCTCACGCATGGCTGCGCGCAGTTTACGTCAGTCGTCAGCCGCACGTTCATCGCAGACCTCGGAATCGGCGCCATACATTTTCATAGTCTGACTATTGCCTATTTATAATGCACACTGTACTAAAACAACATACTACTTTTGATTATAACCCGGAACTTACTAACACTAAACGACGGAAAGATATAGTCCGATGCAAACTTAATGGCGGCTCTGAACATCGTACGAGTCATTGCGCAGAACCCAATATTAGGTGTCAGCGGGACGTAGCGGGACGTAGCGGCACAGGGCGGCAGGGCACCTCCCCGCCTTTTCTTCCACCCGCACTTGCCCTTCGCGTCTTGTATTTAGTGTGTGAGTTATATCCGTATACTGCATCTACCTACCTGCGCACACCTGCATTCGCAGCTAAATTCCGAGCCGCCATTATGTTTGCATTTAACTGTATCGTTTGTACTACTCAGTCTCAATCTAAGTATATTTTTACCAACAGGTTTTTCGCATTTTTAGGTTCTTTTCTTTATAATAATATAAACAAAATAACTGCGATTTATGACAAAAATTATGCTAACACTAAGCAATTAGTTCAACAATATTTACAAACCTTGAACTACGATCAAACAGAAAATTTGATGCCTGTTGTTCAATAAGTGTTACGCAATAAAATAGCTCTTTAAGTCGTTATAGTAATCACTTAGTTTAATGTTTAATAAGTATTGGTTTAGAATTTATATCTATATTATACTGTATAATATAGATATAAATTCTAAACCATGTGCCCTTAATGCCTGTGGCACAGGTTTACCCTAGTACAGGCACCCCTTATATATTACCTTTACAATGTAACCTAAGCTCTGTATCAATTTGTACCAATTTAAGTTGAATAAATGATCATTATGATTATGATTATTATTATTGCCACATCAGCCGCGCGCGTAAGCCGCACGCGATTAATCGCGAGTGGCTGCGATCGGCCGCGATGCACGGAAATTAACCTTAATTGTGCATGCCAATGTTATGTTATGATTATAGTAAGACATCTCATGTTTAAGTAGTTACAAGCCTACCTTGGCTGATACGACTCCATAAATAACGATAATTGTACCTATAATATATTATCCTTATAATTTAATTGTCTTTTAGGTTGTTTTGTCTTTTGCTTCGGTGAACTCTAAATTAATATTTTAATAATTGTTTGTTAGTCATATGTATTATAATATAATGGCGTGGGGACTCGGCGATCATTAATAATAATAATTATTATTATTAAAAAGAATTACATAGTTTAAAAAAATAGCAAAGTTAACACAATATTAGGTGAAGACAATATTTCGCACTCTTAATAAAACAGAGACTTATCTCAATATTTTGGATTAAACAAATTTGAACTCTATTGCAATGATTTAACACAAACATAATATTAGAATTTAGCTTATACAATTTGAGTCCAAATTGCCTTACTTTCAAATTTCGAGTTAAGTCGCTGTTTTATTAAGAGTGCGATTTGTTCGAACACCCAAAGTAAGATTTAACTTGTGTCATGGGTACCAGGCCCCTCTCAATTTATTTATTTAATAACATTATGATATTTTTATAATTCTTGCAATATCTATTATATCTATTATTATATATATAAAAGAAAGTCGTGTTAGTTACACCACTTATAACTCAAGAACGGCAGAACAGATTTGGCTGAAAATTGGTAGGGAGGTAGCTTAGAGCCAGGAGATGGACATAGGATACTTTTTATCCCGTTCGACAGCGTTCCCGTGTGACTTGACATGAAACGTCAGTCACTATAAAACGTGGTATAACAAAAAAGAATCAGACTCGGAATAACAAAACGCAAATGACAGCTATGTAATTGACGTAAAATGACAGCTATGTATTGACGTATGGATGACAATTTGATATTTGTAAGAAATCAATATTAAAACTATTTCTATTAAATAAATAATTAACAAGTGGATTGAAGTGAAGTGAAGTTTAATTAATAATGCCGCGACCAAGACGATCGAATCTTTCCCGACAAAGCCGTAATGCAAGAAGAATACAAAATACTGCAAATGAAAGGACTGAAGAAGAACAAGAAATTGCACGTGAACAGCGCCGCGATAGTATGGCTCGACTTCGTGCTTCTCAATCACGAGAGCAAAGTGAAGCAGCCCGTGAAACAGCTCGGTTGGCAATGCAGAATCGTCGAGCGAACAACAGAAGGCAACAAATAGATAATTTGCGACGCAGAACAAGATATTTAGCTGATTTGAATCGAGCAGCGTTTCGATACGATTGCAGCAATGATTACAGCTTGCATCCTAGCGTTTGCATTGGGCAAATGGACGTTGTTTGCGAGTATTGTGCTGCATTAAAGTTTTCCGGAGAAACGCCTGGATTATGCTGCCTTAATGGTAAAGTGAAATTGCCAGTGTTGACTCCGCCACATGAGCCATTTTATTCATTGCTTTGTGGCGAAACACAAGAATCACGCCACTTTCTTCTTCACGGTGGAACTGGCAAGACATTCCTTATGTCATTAGTTTTAGCAACTGTTCGGGCGAGATCCAACATAGCGGTTGCAGTTGCTTCTTCTGGAATAGCAGCCACATTGTTAGAAGGATGCCGTACGGCTCATTCAGCATTCAAATTACCGTTAAATCTTCAAACTATTGAAGAACCAACGTGTAATATTGCAAAACACTCAGCAATGGCCAAAGTTTTAGCGGCATCGAAAATCATCATCTGGGACGAATGCACAATGGCGCATAAACGTGCATTAGAAGCACTTAACCGAACATTAAAAGATTTACGCAATGACTCGAGATGTTTTGGAGGAGCAATGATTTTACTGTCTGGCGATTTCCGCCAAATACTGCCAGTAATTCCAAGATCTACGGCTGCCGATGAAATAAACGCTTGCCTCAAATCGTCAAATCTATGGCGCTATGTGAAGAAACTGCAGCTGACAACAAACATGAGAGTTACATTGCTTAATGATACATCTGCTGAAGATTTCTCGGAGCAATTGCTGACTATCGGTAATGATCAAGTACCTGTCGATGAATCGAGCGGATTAATATCATTTCCAAATAATTTCTGTAATTTTGTCTCATCAAAAGACGAACTTATCAACAATGTATTTCCAAATATTATTTATAACTACAAGAATAATGAATGGTTAAGTGAGCGAGCAATTTTAGCGGCTAAGAATAAAGATGTAGATGACCTGAACTACATAATTCAAAATAAGATCATTGGAACAATGCATTCATTCAAATCTATTGACTGCGTCACAAATGAAGATGAAGCCACCAACTATCCAATTGAATTTTTAAACTCTTTGGACGTGCCTGGCTTACCACCGCACAATTTACGCCTAAAGGTTGGCTCCGTAGTAATCATGCTTCGAAACATAAACCAACCAAAACTGTGCAACGGTACGCGCTTGGTAGTTAGTAAATTGATGAACAATGTAATTTACGCTACCATAATGATAGGAAAATTCAAAGGTGAGGAAGTTCTCATCCCGAGGATCCCGATGATCCCAACCGATATGCCGTTTGAATTTAAAAGACTTCAATTTCCGATACGTCTTGCATTTGCCATGACCATCAACAAATCACAAGGCCAATCCTTAAAAGTTTGTGGTTTGAATCTAGAACATTCATGTTTTTCACATGGTCAATTATACGTGGCATGTTCACGGGTCGGAAGACCATCTGCGTTGTTTGTTTTTGCGCCTGACAATAAAACAAAAAATGTCGTGTATCACAAGGTACTTAAGTGAAGAGCAACCTATGTACTAAAATACAGAAATAATGATGAATGATTAATGTAGTTATTTAATTTTTTTTTGTATTTTTTCCAAAAAAAAAGAAAACACAATCTGCTTATTTATTGCCATTAAGGCGGAACAAAGTTCGCCGGGTCAGCTAGTATAATATAGAAATAGAAGATGATTAGGGTGTATGTGTCATCTGTTTGATGGTGGGTGTATGTATGTGTGTGCGTGTGTGTATGTATGGATGTATGCTTTGTGCGTGCCTGACATTTTAATTACAGAGTGGTTATTTTAATTAGATTTTCGGTCTCTTCATAGTTTTTGCCCAAAAGCCATTCAGATGTGATCTTGCGGCATTTGGGTCTGAGAGATCTGTAAATATTGTTGTTACATTGTGTCGATAGTCATTACAGTCAATGGTTTAATACCTAAGAGCCTCGACCACCACCTGCAAAGGCTCGCGTTAGATGGCTGGATCAAGTCCTTGATGCACAAGGCAGTACTACTCGACACGGCGCGTATTGTGAGGAGATTCCTCTCTCTGGGGCCCTAACCACCGGCAGCTTGGACCCTGTTCCCGTTGTCGGTGGGTCATTTCAGTTTTTATATTTTTAAATATGTATATTTTTTATATTTATATTTAAAAATGTAATTATAAGAAAAAAACGAGTAATAAAGAGAATAACAATAATAATATTCTACCACATACACACAACACCATCTAGCCCAAACTAAGCAGAGCTTGTACTATGGGTACTAGACAATGGATAAACATACACATATACTTTTTTTTGTAAATACACACATATTAAACATAGAAACACCCAGACCAAGTCAAACATCCATGTTCATGCACACAAATGTTTGACTTGTGCGGGAATAGAACCCGCGACCTCAGGCGTGGCAGTCGGTTACACAGACTGCCACGCCTGAGGTCGCGGAATCTATTTCCTTTTTTTTCTTATTCGGTATTATGTGTTTACAAAAAAAAGGTATAGCTGGCTGATATATTACCATATGTGGGAACTCGTCTCTCGCGGCGTCTTCCCCTCCAACGATGAGGTCGTCGGCGTTATGGTGACAATTGCTCGCTCGACTGTACGAGCTTAAGAGAGCTGTGCCCCTAACACAAGGGTATATATACTTTTCCTGATATTCGATGCATTCTGAAAAAGAAACCTGTGTTATATTCAAAGAATGCACGGATGTGGTGAATGACGGTGTATTGGTTTTCTTGGTACTGCGCCGAATATTGTAGGTTCGATCCCCACACGGGACCAAGATTATTATTATATATGTCGCATCCGGGTCATGAGTCGTCAATAACACACAAACGTTATAGTGACGTGTACACAGCCTAAATTACAGGGAAAAACGTAATAAAATGGCGTGCATTCTGTAGTTGCATTCACTGATCCCGTGGGAACAGTGAAAGGGTTGCTCGCCCATTCTGTAGATTTTAAATTCAAAAACACTGTTTTCAACAGTATTTGCTCAACTGTCTTCTCCGGTTGTTTTACAATGGGAGTGTCTAGGCCGAGGGCCATAGCGAAATAACAAAAATTTTCACTGTGGGTGCGTCGCGGCCGGATGGCCGAAATGGGACCATTTGTACCTAATTCGTAGCCGGTATTAACGCAAGCTGACTCGGCTAGCGCCAACGGCTTTTTTTTTTTTTTTCTTGGTGTAATGCTATGTTGCATACCTCTCCGCGGGGCGACGGAGAGGTTATGTCGGGCTCACCGGGGAAAAGATACCCCGGTTATACCGACTAAACCTACCACGGTGTTCCTCGACATAACCATAGACGGCGAGGCCGCGCGAATCGCTTTCACATGCAATCGCGACCCCGCCGTGGTTTCGGCCCGCCATGTGAATCGGCAGGCCACTGCACAAAGAATATTTTCTCCACCATCCCCCTTAGCGGGGGGGAACAAAGACCTCGGACCTGGTGCTGATCGGGTGGCGAGCAGGCCCACGCAGCCCACCACCCCCAGGTCAAACTTCAAGGTAGCTGGAGGTCATTTCACGCCCTCCGGTGCCCGGTTCTGCGGTTGGGGAGAGGGTTTAAGCGCTCCCTCTCCCGCTCCGCCGCGTCCTTGATGGAAATTACTTCCTCACAGAAGAAGACGACGGCGTTCCACGATCTCTCACTCCGGACCATAGACTGAACCACGGCCGGGAGTGAGAGGGCAAACAGTCCGACTGCCGCGATCAACTCACGGACGGCTAGCGTAACCTGGCTGTAACGTCAATCATCAAAACGTACAAACATTATGCATCATCGCGTTAATACCCTTTACGTATTATATACAGCATGTAACAAAAAGGTGTGGTCATATTTAAGGACAATAATAAAACTTGTCATAAAAAAAATGACAAATACATAATAGCTAGTGTAGTAGAGCCTCGCTGATTTCAGCATGAATGGGCCGGCTCGACCGGGGAAGGACTCTCACAGAATGTCGACGTGAAATAGCAGTATTCCTACTGTTGTGTTTCGTTTGGTAAGTGAGGGTGCCGGAGGCCCTATCACCCTTTCCCCCCCTTCCCGCTCCTTCTCTTTCCCACTTCCTTATTTTCCTATAAGGTCGGCAACGCGCAAGTGATGCCTCTGGTGTTACAGGCGTCCATAGGCTACGGTGACCACTTACCATCAGGTGGGCCTATGCTTGTTTGCCAAATTAGTGGTAAAAAAAAAGAAAATACAAAACATTATAACAACAGAAATTTGCTTTAGTCTATCATTATTTAGAATCGATGCAATCGCATGTTCCCGTTGGGTAACACCAGTTTGTGTCATACTGTTACTCAATTGGAAAAATAACACTGTAATTTATTGCAACTTTTTTTCCCTATAGATAACACTGTAACATAACAGAATCTTGTATTCTCGTTAAGTAACACCTCTTTGTAATAAAATCATTGATGAAGTACGCTTTCAACAAAATGTAACGATTAACTAATATTGTGATTAGCCCGATAATTACGATATTAGTTATTTTGCACAACGACGATGAAATAAATTATGCAAAATAAAATATTCTTTATTAAAAGCTTTTGTCCATCCAGGTTGTGTTAGGTTCACTTTTGTACACCCACCCAGAAATAGTCCAAATCCCATTAGTTCTACCATAGAACTGAGGAATAGTGTAGAATTCGCCTAACCCATAAACAATTTTATTAAAAGATGTTGATTTTGGATTAGAATGATTTTATTTAATTTTCACCTAAATAATAAAGTTCTGAAACTTTTTCGGATATTTCGTCCAGATATGTAACCCTGTTACATACAAAAATTATAGTGTTAATTATTGAGAAAAAAAAACGTTGCAATGATTTACAGTGTTACTTTTTGGAATTTTTCTCCAATTGAGTAACAGTGTGACAAAAACTGGTGTTACCCAACGGGAACAAAGGGATGCAATTCTCCACACTAGGATAAGCCTGTCCTGCGGAAAATTTAAGTGTTAAATAATATTGCCAATGGAAAGGTCTGTACAATGAAAAGCCGCGACATATAAATCCGTATAGCTATGTACATTATTTTTACAAACCTATAGCATTTTCGTATTTATCGACTTATCAATATCAGCACATTCTAGTTAATACTTACACAATACTAACTGCTGACTCGAGTGATCTTTGTGAACCCGAAAATGAATAGGCTGCGTAATTTTAATAGTGATTTAATGCGTTTATTTCGATGTTTAAATAATAAATACTATAATATAATATTCTACCAATTACACACAACACCATCTAGCCCAAACTAAGCAGAGCTTGTACTATGGGTACTAGACAATGGATAAACATACATATATACTTTTTTTTTATTAAATACATACATATTATTCATAGAAACACCCAGACAAACAAACATCCATGTTCATGCACACAAATGTTTGACTTGTGCGGGTATCGAACCCGCGACCTCAGGCGTGGCAGTCGGTTACACTAACCACTACGCCACCGAAGCCGATAAATTAAATATTTAAAATTGTCATAAAAATTCAAATAAACTTTTTAATCCAGGTATTTAGCACATAGCTTATTTAACAGATATATGTACATATATTACGGACCTCAAATATGACAACACCTTTTTGTTACACGCTGTATACATTAGGCAACGTTAAAGTTTAAAAGTTACTTTAAAATCACATTTCATTTAGATTTCGCCAAGGCTAAACTGGTTAATTTAGCTATCTTTTTCAAACAAATTATTATTTACTTAACTATACTCTTTCATTTACGATTTCCTAAGCTTGCTACCATAGATAAGACAGTATAATATAATTGCTTGCTACTTTGTTTCTTTAATACATATAAATAAGGTATAGGTAACCATATTTACAAAGAATTGTACGACGTCAGACGAACAATGCCGAAATACTACGAACGCGATTCGACTGCGTGTGTCAAATGCATGGTTGTGTGTGTGTAGTTTTTTCATTAATTTAATGTATAATATTGTCTTCTGTTTACGCGAATATTATTCATTGTAATTAAACTACTATATACGGATTTTATCGCGTTATTTATTTGACACTTTATTATATAATTTTGAAAACTGTTACACTACTACTACTATTAAACTTTACAAATTTTTAAGCTAATTGAATTATTATTAAAACTATTTAGATTTAATTTAATTTTACACTTTCCCCGACGTTTCGGTTGCTTTTCAGCAGCCATGGTCACGGGGAGACTAAGATGGTAGTTGTCTCAATGTTCCAGTGTAGTTATTTCAAAGTACCTTAGTACCTTAGTATTTCAATAGTAGTAGTGTGTAACAGTTTTCAAAATTATGTAATAAAGTGTCAAATAAATAACGCGATAAAATCCGTATATAGTAGTTTAATTTAAATAATTTAATGTGTTTGTTATGCATATTTTATAAAAATATTAGGATTCGCCATTCCTTCTCCATATAAACTTTAACTGTGTCAAATTTCATACTCCTCTGTCCGCGCAGTTTTCGTAATAAGGGGTACAAAGTGTTTGTTTCACGAATTAATATATAAATTATTTCAGACAAAGATAGTTCTTCCAAGTTTCGATGTTCTTTGTGTTGTCTGTAAAGCGCCCCGCGAAACAGGACATATTCACAGAGCGGGAGTTGTCTTTTCTAAAAGAAGAAATGAAAAGAAACGATTGTCTTACTATCAAATGCCTTCTGTCCTGTCTTCTTCTCAGTGCGCGCTGGTATAGGCTGACATTCGGCATATCTGGACTCGACCTCATCAGTAACTTGCGGTCTTGACTCGTCGACTGGTCTGTAAATAAGCTTTAACTTATGCCTTACCACTGAAATTAGAACCTCATTAATGAGGCGCTCATAGCTAGTTGCACTCACTGATCGGTAAACAATTAGGGAGGTTAAGCAACGATGGGTGCGGTCAGTCTATAGATGTGTGACCGCTTAGTGGTATTTCATCTGAGCGTCTCCGAGCTTTGGAGGGCAAGCAAAAAGTCGGTCCCGGTTGTTGTTAAATTGACAGTAGTCGTTAAGCCATGTCAGAGGCCTACGGGCGGCTTAAACAACTCTTGACAACAGGTTGGCCACTAACGACACGAAAAAAAAAATTTGCAGTCAAACTACTTTATATGGATTTTATAGCGTTGTATATCTATACTTATATCATTAAGTTTAAGAGTTTGTGTGTTTGGTTAAACACGCTAATCTCAGGAACTGCTGGTTTGAATTGAAAATGTATTTTAGTGTTGGATAGCCCATTTATCGGGTAGGCTACACTTACACACTTACCACCGTTATACCAAAATTAATTTTAAGCCTTGTAAACGTATGAACGCCAGTGGTTCGGAGTGAATGAGATGCTCGATCGGTCACCGGGTGACCCATATCAGTAATGCATTCGCAGGTTAACTCACATAATACATTGTATTCATTATTCAATAGCAAATAAAGTTAACATATCTTAAACCATAGTCTCTTTCAGTAATCAGATTTGTCTGTGAGTTGGTAGCGTACAATCGGGTAGGATATAAGCTACATAACATCACGCTACGACCAATAGAAGCGGAGTCTCAATGGAAAATTTTGTAAAAGTGGGCAAAATTATCTCATGTGACGCAGACAAAGTTGCCTTAGTCAGCTAGTTGTCAAAACACAATTATTACATAATTTTAAAACTTTAAACTACTATTGTTAAACACTTTTACTAATTACTGTTTACTTTTATTTAAGCTATTAAAATTATTAAAAGCTATTTAGATTTGATTAATAATAAATAAAGACTAAGACTTACCTATCTTAGTCTCCCCGTAAACATGGCTGCTGAAAAGCAACCGAATTTCGGAGGCAGTATGTAATAATAGTACACACATACATACATAGATTCACGCCTGTTTCCCAGAGGGGTAGGCAGAGACTACGGATTTCCATTTGCTACGATCCTGACACACTTCTCTGGCTTCATTCACTTTCATCACATTCCTCATACACGCTCGTCGGTTGAAGGTGTTCTTAACCTGGCCTTTGTCCAGAACGCCTCCGATCTGATCAAGAAACGTACGCCTAGGTCTTCCTCTTGCGACTGTTCCATTCACACTAGCCTTATAAACTTTCTTAGTCAGTCTTTCCTCGTCCATTCCTTCTACATGCCCAAACCAGCTTAACATACCCTTTTCTATTCTTGTCACTATATCCCTTGTAATAATAGTGTTTTATAAAATGGGAGAGGCCTATGTCCAGCAGTGGACTGCGGTGGGCTGATTGATAAAAAAATAAACAACGCGATAAAATTCATATAAAGTAGTTTGATTTTAATTAATTTCAATTTATAACTTTCGCGTAATCGTAAGACACAAATATGTAAAAGAAACCCCAACTAATATTATAAATGCGAATGTGAGTTTGTTTGTCACGCTTTCACGCCTGAACTACTCAACCGATCATCATTAAATTTCGCATACACCTTATCTGGGGTACAATAAAGGACACAGGATACCTTTCATCCAGGAAAAAGTACTGTTACGAATCTGACCTAACCATTATTTACGTGAGCAAAGTTGAGGGCAAAATCTAGTTAATTGTAACCAAAACTAGATTTTGCTACTAACAGTAATTATTTTAAATATATAGGCTATGTTACTAGGTGATATTATAGCTTTCTAACGGTGAAAGAATTTTTACAATCGGTTAAGCAGTTTTTGAGTTAAACCCTTTCAAACAAACAAACAATCAAATATCAGTTATAATATAACCAGCTGACCCGCGCAATTTCGTCTGCTTCAAATAATATAACAGTCCCCGTTTTTACAAAATTTTTATTGATGCTGCGCTCCTGTTGGTCGTGGCGTGATGTTATAAAGCCTATAGCGTTCCTCAATAAATGGGCTATACAACACTAAAAGATTTTTCAATTTGAACCAGTAGTTCCTGAGGTTAGCGCGTTCAACCAAACAAACAAGCTGTTCAGCTTTATAATATTAGTATAGATGTACGTATGTATCTTATGTGGGGGCCAGTCAGTGCAGATCGGCGACACTTCGACCCAGTGGGATCTTTTGTGTCGACACTCTCCCAATAACGACTGGCATAGATGTTCATGGCAGCCAGGACCGACCGACGGCTTAACGTGCTCTCCGAGGCACAGAGCAAGCGATTATTGTCAATCAATACGCACATAATTTCAAAAAGTCATATAACTCTCGAAAGTCAGAGGTGCGCGACGTGGGATCGAACCCGAGATCCTCTGCATTGCAGTCTGTTAATCTTCCCACTGAGCTATCGCTGCTCGTAGTATAGATTAATATGGCAGACCCAAGAAATGCTGGCTTGAAGTCGTAAGAGATGACATGCGTGCCAACAACCTCACACCACTGGATGCTAAAGATCGTGCGAAATGGAGGCGACTTAGCGGGAAAGCAGACCCTGGGTTCCAACGCCAACGCCGCGGATACAACCGGGATAACCGCTAAGATGAAGATGAAGAGTATAGATTAATATGGATATCGATTCACAATGTATGTGAAACGATATCTATATCTATAATGGTATATGCTTACCTTCTGGTGGTGGTGGTGGTGGTAGGAGTGGTAACTGGTTTTAAAGAGGTGATAGGACCAGGGTTCTTGACGCAACATACTATTGGAAGCGACTTGTCGAAACTGCATATCTGAAACAGATGCGAACATTTATATATAAGGGGAGAGCATCGCTCAAATCTTAAAAACACGCGAGGTTTAAAGAACTTTTCAGATGAATACTTTTATGCATTTACCATAAAAAAATATACAAGTAAACTAGATTATATGGGAAAACATCGTATTGATTAGAATAGTAATTATGTATGTATCTTATGTGGGGGCCAGTCAGTGCAGACCGGCGACACTTCGATCCAGTGGGATCTTTTGTGTCGACACTCTCCCAATAACGACTGCCATAGATGTTCATGGCAGCCGGGACCGACGGCTTAACTTGCTCTCCGAGGCACGGAGCAGGCGATAATTGTCAATCAATACGCACATAATTTCGAAAGGTCATATAACTTCCGAAAGTCAGAGGTGCGCGACTTGGGTTCGAACCCGAGACCCTCTGCATTGCAGTCTGTTGGTCTCCCCACTGAGCTACCGCTGCTGCCAAAATGGTAATTAAGTTGTTCAAATGTTACCAAAAAAATTAAGATGATAAGTCGTTTTAAAACTAAATATTAAATGTTCTATATAACGGCTGAGATATTCTGTATGAAATTCATACTAAAAGACATGTAATACCCTATTTAACAATGAGGATTGTTTATTTTCACTTATTTGTTTTAAAATTTTGTAATAATCAACAATAACCCGTATCTTTACAAGAGTCCCCGCCAAGCAGCCCCGCTATGCCGTGCCGCTTACTCGGGTCTGCAAAGCCCAGATCTTCAAGGTCATTGGGCAATGTAATGACCTTAAGCAGCGATAGCCAACTGGGAGTACATTGTCACGATTTCTATTCCAAAGTATTCTCCTCAGGTTTTTCGAATAAGCGTTATAAATAGTAAGGGTAGAATGGATTAATCGACGTCGATCGACAGTTTCTACCAGACCAATCGACGTCAACAACTTCGATCGACGTCGACCGATGCCGTCGATCGACGATCGATCGATTGGTCTGGTAACACCCTAATGGAAACACTGTGAGGAAACCTGTATCTCTGAGAATTCTCCATAATGTTCTTGAGGATATTTGGAGTCTGCCAACCCGCATTGGCACTGCAACTGCGCTAAGTGTTGTGCGATCGAATCCCACAAATTATTGTTCCGAGTCTGAATGTTTTTGTGTCCTTTGTTTGAATGTTTGTCGCGGGGGACACAGGAATTAAATAATTCCTGTGTCGCGTTCCTGAGTCCAGTGGGAGGAGGAGTTATTAAAAAAATAATTAAGGAATTGGACCAGCGTGGCGTGTCGTCTAATTCTTCTCACATTGAGAAGACACGGGTGTCTTCTCAATGTGAGAAGAATTGAGACAGTTTAATACGGGCTTGATATTATACGAATTATACATTTAGCTTTAATTAAATATATGATAATAAATATGATTCATAACCTTTTATACAATTTGTATTTAATTTTATATCGCTTAGTGTCTACCTGTATTAATAATATAATATAATATAATATTCTATCACATACACGCAACACCATCTAGCCCAAACTAAGCAGAGCTTGTACTATAGATACTAGACAATGGATAAACATACATACATAATATTGACTTCTGTTTACGCGAATATTATTCATTGAAATTAAACTACTATATACGGATTTTATCGGATTTCATGATACTTTGAGCTCATTCTGCGTAAATAGAAACACCAATGATTAAATTATGTTCGGGTACTTTGAAATAACTACACTGGAACATTGAGACAACTACCATCTTAGTCTCCTCGTGACCATGGCTGCTGAAAAGCAACCGAAACGTCGGGGAAAATCTAAAATTAAATGAAATCTAAATAGTTTTAATAATAATTTAATTAGCTTAAAAATTAGTAAAGTTTAATATTAGTAGTACTGTAACAATTTTCAAAATTATGTAATAAAGTGTCAAATAAACAACGCGATAAAATCCGTATATAGTAGTTTAATTTCAATACATACATACTTTTTTTTTTGTTAATACATACATATTATACACAGAAACACCCAGACCAAGACAAACATCCATGTTCATGCACACAAATGTTGTTTAATCGTTGTTTCAATTCGCCATAGTTACATGATGGTTGATGTTTTTATTAATTAAGTATATTTAATTATATCTCCTTTAAATTATTAAATAATGATTGTTATAAGTTTTAAATTTGTATAGTCAGTAATATATGGTATAATGGCTGCAAAACCTTCTTGATATGAGTTATAAAATAATTTAATTGGCGATTTAAAAGAGTGGCCGTGAGTTTTTTGCAGGTTTCTTCTAATAGGCTCAATACTTTGCCTGAACCTAGCAACTAACCTAAATGTAGCTTCAGTAACTTAGTAAACTCGCTAACCTATATATTTTTAAGTTCATAAGTGTTACTTTGTGACCTAAATGAATAAATTATATTTGACTTTGAGTAAGACAAAATATAGTGGCCTAAATACAAGCAATACAAGAAAAACAAACAGAATTAGGATTGGCCATTCAAAAATATTGACAAAATGGTTATTATGAAAACCACAACGTTACTGATTTCAATCAATCATACAAAGCGGCAATTTTATTTTATTATATACCTAAATACCTATTATTATTAAGCAAAAATTATATCACAGATGCGCTACTACGTTTAAATATGGTCGTCACCTTTCTGTACGTTAAGTTGTCATCTGACACACAATAAAAAAATGACATCTGAATTATAAATATAGTATTAAGACTGCGTCGAGCGTAAGACAGATAATGACTGAACTCGTACGGCGTAATTCAAAACGGCGCGCGGCCGCCATAGTAAAATTGAATGGAGGATTTGAAGTGCTTTTTTGATAAATATGTATTTATCTTTATTGTCAACCAATAATTTAAATATTTGGGACGGACAAATTGTAATATAACTATTTATGTTTCGTTTAAGCTGTAAAATAGGATAGATTTCTACTGTTATAATCTAAAAATCACGTAACACGAGCTTATTCATGCAAATTTACGTAATTTTGTAGGCGAAAATATTAATTATTTTAAGTTTTTACACGGAGTAATGGTAAACACATTCATTGTTATGGTAAATGTATTTTTTATATTTATATTAAACAAAAAGTGTTGATTTTATTCACTTAACTGTGCGCGCCTGTTTTGACACATTTCGCTCGGCGCAGTCTGAACACGTGAACTCATAATGAACATTGTACACTATCGTTCACTATCATGTAAATGTTATGTGTGAGCTCACTATTCTTAATGTGGACGCTTTTTCGTGTAATTTAAGTAGAAAGAAAGAATATTTATTTTGGCACACAAAAGGGCACACCCAAAACAGAAAGAAATAATAATAATAATATTCTACCACATACACACATCCATCATCAGCCCAAACTAAGCAGAGCTTGTACTATGCGTACTAGACAATGGATAAACATACATATGTACTTTCTTTTTTGTAAATACATACATATTATACATAGAAACACCCAGACCAAGACAAACATCCATCTTCATGCACACAAATGTTTGACGTGTGCGGGAATCGAACCTAAAATTAAAATAAAAAGCAGAACAATTATAAAAACTAGAAAAATAATAATAATTACTGAGACTATTTCATTTCTGATTTCGTAAGTACGTTGAGAGCACATCTTAACTCCATGACTTCAACCTTTGACCATTAAGCTCATATGTTTTTTGGGTGCCAAATCATCGGTATACAATTCCGTCAGACTGGTTTTTATTACACTTAAAAAACGGAGATAATTTTGTGGACCGGCTAACCTTGGTATTTAAATATTATATTAATTTGATGACTTTCCTCAAACTTTTTGTACATAAGTGTTGAATTGTCATATCATATAATAAGGTTATTTGATTTTTAATGCGGTATGATTTTAGATGAGGATAAAATTTTGATATTTCCTTTATTATTTACTAGTTTTTGCCCGCGGCTTCGGTTGCGTAAATGTAGGTTAGGCTTGTTGCAGTATTTTTCCTGGTTGTAAGATGCACTTTGCCCTTTTCTGTACCACAGACAACTTGTATAAGGAATTTCATGTTGATCGGTTGAGTAGTTACGGCGTGAAAGCGTAACAAACAAACAAACTCACATTCGCATTTATATGATTAGGATTTAATAGTTAGTGCTATTATCATTACATCATACATAATAATACAATATTAAATATTACATAGTACTTTGCCTGATATGTAATAACACTTACGGTGTACATAACATATTATACCGGATAAAAATGTAGGTTATACTTCATTTAAGAGTTTTTCCAAGAGTTAGTCCAGGTTAAGAGCACCTTAAACCGACGGGCGTTTATGAGAGGAATGTGATGAAAATGAATGAAGCCAGAGAAGTGTGTCAGGATCGTAGCAAATGGAAATCCGTAGTCTCTGCCTACCCCTCTGGGAAACAGGCGTGAATCTATGTATGTATGTATGTATACTCCATTTGGAAAGGTACTTAACTAAAGAGCAGCGATAGCTCAGTGGGGAGACCAACAGACTGCAATCCAGAGGGTCTCGGGTTCGAACACACGTCGCGCACGTCTGACTTTAGGAAGTTATATGACTTTTCGAAATTATGTGCGTATTGATTGACAATTATCGCCTGGTCCGTACCTCGGAGAGCTCGTTAAGCCGTCGGTGCCGGCTGCCCTAAACATCTATGGCAGTCGTTATTAGGAAAGTCAGTACCCTCTAATATGCTGACACTGGTTTAGTCTTTTTTTCCATTTAAAATTGGTGACCCCTATATCTTGGGGGTCTTTTGACCCCCAGGGCCCATATTAAAACTCGACCCCAAGGTGTCTGCATATCAAGTTACAAGTCAATCGGTCCAGTGCTTCCGGTGCCTGTCACTAACAAACTGTCGCTAACAGACAAACAGAGACCCACAAAGTGTTTTCATTAACCTCTTCGAAGAAGTAGAAGTATCAGAGGTTAATAATGTCCTCCAGACCGAATTTCGGTCACGGCGGCCAGTCCTTAACGGCGATTGGACATCTGCACAGGAGATATTATAGTGCACAAGTTTGTGTGTAAACACAAGTGCACTCTCTGTTACCTCCCTCTCATTAGTCATTAGTCATGATCCACTGGGGCGGTAATCCAACGCGACCCGAGGGAGATCAGGCGCAGAATCAACTGCTTCACGTGCTTGCCGAGGCACGGGGGTGTTTAGCACCGCCAACTGCGTAATGGGTCACTATTGAAAATTCTTAAACCCAATAACTTTTTTCAATTCGAACCCGAGACCTCGGAGGCTATTAGATGTAATAATAATAATAATAATAATATTCCATCACATACACACAACACCATCTAGCCCAAACTAAGCAAAGCTTGTACTATGGGTACTAGACAATGGATAAACATACATATATACTTTTTTTTGTAAATACATATTTATTATACATAGAAACACCCAGACCAAGACAAACATCCATGTTCATGCACTCAAATGTTTGACTTGTGCGGGAATCGAACCCGCGACCTCAGGCGTGGCAGTCGGTTACACTAACCACTACGCCATCGAGTCGTCTAAAGAGATGTATAAAGGATAAGGCAGTTATTAATGTAATATAATGCAGACAATAATTATTAATTATGTGACTGTTTCTTGATGACGAGGTAGGTAAACACGTTATGAATTATATTTATCAAAAAACCCGATCGCAGAATGTCTTGGGAAAATGGCGGTGGTAAATGAACCAACAATGACGGCGGTAAGATGCGCTACTACGTTTAACAACGGTCACCTTTCTGGACATTAAGTTGTCATCTGACACACAAGGACAACATGACATTTAAAGCCTTACTAATATTAAGTAACTCTGTTTGCCTGGCTGTTACTCCTTCGCGGCTAAACCACTCAACCGATTTAGATGAAATTTGGTACGAATATAGTTTAAAACCTGGAGAAGGACATAGGCTACTTTTAATTGATGTAGGTATTATAAATATAGTATTGTTTGCCCGTGGATTCGCTCGGGGATAATAGTACTTTAATTACGGATAAAACGTACCTTAAGTCGTTATATGTACCCCTGATAACGTGTAGACCAAATTATTTAATCTCTATAATATTATTAACTTATTATTGTAATTATCTTTAGTGTTTTATAGTCAGTAGTATATGGCATAATGGCTGCAACACCTTGTTAATCTGAGTTGTAAAATACTGAAATTATATTTAATTGGCGATTTAAAAGAGTGGCCGTGAGTTTCTTGCAGGTTTCTTCTAATAGGCTCAATACTTTGCCTGAACCTAGCAATTAACCTAAATGTAGCTTCAGTAACTTAGTAAACTCACTAACCTATATATTTTGACGTTCATAAGTGTTACTTTGTGACCTAAATGAATAAATGATTTTTGACTTCTAACTTGACTTTCTGACTTTTTTCTAAAGTATAAGTAGCCTAAGTTACTCCTTACAACATCCGCCATTTGCTAGTGAAACTGCCGTCAAAATCTGTCCACCCGTTTCAGAGATTAGCCAGAACAAACAGACAGACATACAGACAACTTTCATATGCATTTATTAAAAAGCTGTTATTTTGACATTACAAACGGTCGGCCTCTATGGCGTAGTGGTTAGTGTAACCGACTGCCACGCCTGAGGTCACGGGTTCGATTCCCGCGCAAGTCAAACATTTGTGTGCATGAACATGTATGTTTGTTTTGGTCTGGGTGTTTCTATGTATAATATGTATGTATTTACAAAATATATATATACAATATGTATGTTTATCCATTGTCTAGTACTCATAGTACAAGCTCTGCTTAGTTTGGGCTAGATGGTGTTGTGTGTATGTGGTAGAATATTATTATAATTATTTATTTGTATAGATTTTCGCTATTATTTAAATACGGGCAATTAATCTATGAACTATGTAACACGCACATAACTTCGAAAAGCCAGAGACCTTGGGATGTAACACAAAATCTCACCAATAAATAAAAAACAGCTATATATTAAATTGGCACAATTTAGACTTTATTTTGCTGTCAATTGCCTAATAGAAAAAACCCATCGTGACAACGACTAAAAACCCAGCAACACTCGTGGGCTTTTCCACATGGACAAGCTCATAAACTTAATTATGTACAGATCGCGCAATCTATGATGGCCGGACTGAACATAGCGTCTCCGAATTGTTGCGCATGTACAGTCTGTCAGTCAGTACGGATTGCGTCCCGCCCCCGCCCCCTGTCACCAAAGAGACCTAAAACTTTATAACTGCGACGCCACTCGCGCAATGTTCAGACCGGCCATCATACAGTGCGCGATTTATACACGATGTGTAGTGGACCTTGTTGTGAAAACATACTGGTTTTGGCAATTAGCAGTGGAGCATTAACTTCACAGTGCAAAACTTTGGAATTCTACTAATCCTACGAATTTTAGAAATTAGTTTTGCTCGTGGTTTATTTCACGTAAAATTAGATAAGGTTTTGTTAGTAACAATACTTTTTTAAAATATAATATAGTCTATGTTACTCAGTGATAAACGATAATAAATTTTTAATGATGAAAGTATTTTTAACTTACGGGCTACGTACTACGGGCGGCTTGAACAACTCTTGACAACAGGTTGGCCACTAACCGCACGAAAAGAAAGAAAAGACAACTCGCGCACTAGGAATAAGTCCTGTGTCGCGGGTATTTACCAACATTTAACCTTTTGAACGCCAACGTCGTCTATACTCGACATGCGAAAGCGTGCCCTGTGCGCCAACGTCGTCTATACTCGACAAAACTGTTTTTTGTCGGTTCACAGAAAAATACAAAATAAACATATTCAATCATTACTTTTCTGTGCTTTAGTGATACAACTTAAAAATTGAATCCCCAATTATTACTTAATTGTATACAGCAAACAAAATTGTTATTAGTTATTGAAATATTTGATCATAAAAAACAATAATAATATATCGATTTTCGGGCTTGGCGTACAGGACATGGAGGTGCCGTTATGGCGTGGCGTTCAAAAGGTTAAACAACGGACACAAAGAACACCCGGACGGGGAACAACTATTTGTGGATCATACGAATTTTTTACTGCGTTGGGATCTAACCCACAATACTCAACGCCGCGTCAGTGGCGAGGCAACCACTACGCCATCGTGCAGATATACATAAAGATAGACTGTTCTGCTAAGAAAAAATATGTTAACCCCTCAGCCCACCCCCGCGGAGGGGTATGCGTTACTGCATTCCACCACGTAACAAAAACAAATCAAAATGTCTATGAATTACCATAAATCTTAGAGTTCGAAAGAATGTTTTCACTTGACCTTAAGATCAGAGGTCAAAGGTCATAGTCATTTCGGGGTATATTGACTATGTTGAGTCGAATGGCGCTGACCGCGAGTCTCTAGCTCTTACGGTTCTTGAGTTAAAAGATGGTATCACGTGACCTTGAGGTCAGAGGTCAAAAGTCATAGTTATTTCGGAAGTATATCGACTATCCTGAGTCGAATGGCGTTGATCGCGAGTCTTTAGCTCTTACGGGTTTTGAGTTGAAAGTTGTATAACAGACGGACGGATGGACGGAGGTCAGAGGTCAAAGGTCATAGTCATTTCGGGGGTATATCGACTATGTTGAGTCAAATGGCGTTGACCGCGAGTCTCTAGCTCTTACGGTTTTTGAGTTGAAAGTTGTATAACAGACGGACAGACGGACAAAGCTGTTGTATAAGAGGTTTTTTGAACTCTAAAAGGTGGTTGACTGCGTATGCCCTTGACATGCCAGAAATCCATGAGCGGCTCTTTTTACCATCGGGTATCCACTGGCTCGTCTGCAATTAGGTGCAATGTAAAACTACTACTGGTTAATTGGCGGTTAAGCCATATGTGTTCCATACAACTTAACGTTATTTTAGTTAGTGTACGGCAGGGATGGAACTCAGACCCGCTGAATTAAATCCACTAACCTACCTAAAAATGGTAATCCGAACTGGCAATTCCCAGACAAAATTATCAATTACGACTTATTCAAATTCTCGACTGTGTTCGACTGTGTTGTAAAGGGTTTTCTAATTTGCCCAGAATATTTCGTATTGCAATTATTAGTATATGCATGATTATTATTTTTGGGTTTTTAATACATGTGTTAATATATAAGCTTAATCACTGAAATAATAATAATAATAATATTCTATCACATACACAACACCATCTAGTCCAAACTAAGCAGACCTTGTACTATGGGTACTAGACAATGGATAAACATACATATATACTTCTTTTTTTGTAAATACGTACATACATATTATACATAGAAACACCCAGACCAAGACAAACATCCATGTTCACGCACACAGATATTTGACTTGTGCGGGAATCGAACCCGTGACCTCAGGCGTGGCAGACGGTTACACTAACCACTACGCCATCGAGCCCGACGAATGATAATGAATTCTGACTAATGCGAATGGAAGTTTGTTTGCCTTAACAACTCGACTGAACATCATCCAATTTCGCATACACGTTGAAATTAAACTGCTATATACGGATTTTATCGCGTTGTTTATTTGACACTTTTTTACAAAATTTTGAAAATTGTTACACTACTACTACTATTAAACTTTACTAATTTTTAAGCTAATTAAATTATTATTAAACTATTTAGATTTAATTTATTTTTACACTTTCCCCGACGTTTCGGTTGCTTTTCAGCAGCCATGGTCACGGGGAGACTAAGATGGCAGTTGTCTCAATGTTCCAGTGTAGTTATTTCAAAGTACCCGAACATAATTTAATCATTGGTTGTCTTCTATTTACGCGAATATTATTCATTGAAATTAAACTGCTATATACGGATTTTATCGCGTTGTTTATTTGACACTTTATTACAAAATTTTGAAAATTGTTACACTTCTACTACTATTAAACTTTTCTAATTTTTAAGCTAATTAAATTATTATTAAACTATTTAGATTTCATTTATTTTTACACTTTCCCCGACGTTTCGGTTGCTTTTCAGCAGCCATGGTCACGGGGAGACTAAGATGGCAGTTGTCTCAATGTTCCAGTGTAGTTATTTCAAAGTACCCGAACATAATTTAATCATTGGTGTTTCTATTTACGCAGAATGAGCTCAAAGTATCATGAAGTCTAGCTGTGGTTTGCTTCTTCTTGGGTTTGACTATTTTTATTACTGGATCCCAAGCTGGTAGTACATTCCAACCATCTTCTCTATTAAAATTAGGATGTTTTTTGATTTCAATAGCCTCGCGTAGCATCCTTGGTAGGAATCGGTGTTCTTTAGCGAGAATCTGTGGTTTGTCAAATCTCAGGTAGTGGTTGGTCCCCTGTTGCACATGTTCACACACAGCAGACTTCAACGAGCGTTGGTGTTTTACATCAGATATGTGTTCTTTTATGCGGGTGCCTATGCTTCTCTTGGTTTGACCAATGTATGAGAGTAAAAAACAATACAACAACAAATAAACAACGCGATAAAATCCGTATATAGCAGTTTAATTTCAATGAATAATATTCGCGTAAATAGAAGACAAAATCGCATACACGTTGTCAGGAAAACAGAAAAAGTATAGAGGATAGGGTATATAGTACCTTTCATGCAGAAAAAAGTACTGTTATTAACATAGCCTACATTTACGCGAGTAATCTAGTAATATTGAATCACGGACTCAAGATTTAGGGCAAACGACGTGAGGAAACCTAAATGTCTGATGCCCGTTTTCACTAACAGATAAGTATCCCTTAGCAACAATTAGGGAAACCCTAACAAAAAATTCGTTTTCACCAACGTTTAGGTGTCACTTTAAAGCAGCTCTTATATTTAAGGGCCCGATTGTTGGCTCCTTAAACTACTCTTATGCTTAGGTAACAGAATATTGTTTATTCATACGCGACATACGAGTGTTTCCTATCATGGTAAATGATCTAGGGCCCTTTATAAAGAGACTAGAAGCTATTGAGACTCTAGAGAACATTCAGTAAATAGTAAAAAGACCACGCATTGACCGTGAAAGAGTCAACCACTTCGATAAGTACGACGATGTCGACTTTTTCATAAGATATAGGTTATCTAAACAGTGTTCTATATTTATTAGAAAAATTAAGCATCTTTTAGAATTCAAAGATAACAAAAGATGTAAGCTTTAATTAACACAAATCGGATTTCCAAATAATCACACGACGACGTATGTTAAGAAATGACATAAGGTTTCTCGTTTTTTTGCCAAAAAAAGCAAAGGAACACGGGTCTTACAGCCTATACGCATGCACCGAAAATATTTTTATTTTTAAATTAAACTGAATAAAGTTCAAAATATGTAAAAAAAATATTGTTTTTCAATATATTAATAATACTACTGTTAATACCATTAATTTGAAAAGAAATATAGAAATTTTCATCTTATCGATAAACATCAATGTCAGAAGCATGACTAGAAAAAGTTTACTGTCCCTTACTTAGGGAATTTCCTCGTAGGTAATACCGAGTACGGTGAAATTGAATTTAGGTAAGTATTCGATTAAGGGATGCCCCTATAAGCTAGGGGTACACCTACTTTAGGTGGAGCCTAGGGGCCTGTTGGTGAAAACGGGTATGAGAGTCCTACATTCATACAGTTCTCGTAGATGATGTATAGTCTACCTACGCACTGAGGTCCAGCGTGGAGAGCTATCTTACCCTTCGCACACTGAGAAGAGGCACGTACTCAGCTGTGGGACAGTACATGTACAGGGCTGATATTATAATAAAAATGTAGTTCATAAATTACCTTAGGGAACTGTTTCTTCGCTATAGAGTCGACGGCTGACTTACACAAAGCCACTTTAACGCAGGTTCCAGCTTGACCATTATTATCAATACAGGGATCATCTGTGGACAATTACAACGTGTTACAAGAAGTTGTGGTCATGTTATATGGTCATATAGTTGACTCTATGACTAATGTGAAAATTTACACAGCTATAAATATTTCGGCAATCAGAAAGCCGACTTGACGGGGATGCGTCGGGAACGGGATAGAGACGGGACGGGGACAGGATGAGGACGTGACGAGGACGAGACGGGGACGTGAAAGGGTGGGGGCGGAATGAGGATGTGACGGGGACGGGACGGAGACGAGACGGGACAAGGACGTGAATGAGGATGGGACGACGACTGGACGGGGACGAGAAATGAATAGGATCATCGTCGAGGCTCAGTTTCAGATGATGAGCTAAGCTACTAACAATTTCTTCATTATCATCATTTCATCATCATTGGCCACAACATCTGTTGTAGATGTTTGATATAATAATATAATAATTGTGGGATTACGAGTTGCCACATCGCCGTTGATGGCTATGTAATCCTATTGCAGCACCGCATTTCTTGCCGCAGCGAACACATATAAAGCGTGAGTCTGTAGGAGATAGTAGAGTGCGCCAGAATCTTTTCTGCCTGAGGTCAAGCCAAGTCAGTCTTTATGTCGTGTCGCCACTCAGGCCTAGTCACGGTTTCACGGCATTCCAAAGCTGTCCATGTCACGCTTGCAGGCATCCTTAAATCTTAAGATTGGGCGCCTAATAGGTCTCTTTGCGTTCGCTCTTTAGCTTAGCATGACTTGGCGTGGTAGTCTCTCAGGGTCCATACGATAAACGTGACCAAGCCAACGTAGTCCTCTTTGCTTTAACATAGCTGTTATGGTGAAACAGCGTGGTTTTTTGAGGATTACCTCGTTGCTAATTTTATCCGTTTGTTCCGACCTGTCACCCTGCTTTGTCCCCTTAGGGGGACAAATCGGAAAAAATTGATGTCTGTCCCTCTGTTAGCAATGAGGGGACAGTTCGAACTTTATTCACTCATTAACGGTTTCATTTGTCCCCCTATCACTGATAGGGGGACTGATTAAACTTTTTATTCCTGTTTGTCCCAAATAGAAATTAATGTATGAATTTTAAAAGTAGTCCCGGCTAACTAAGTCGAAACTGTTGAGCAGACAAGTGGCGTTGAGTGCCGTACTTCCACTGATTCCTCATAATGAAATTTTGAATGGATGGTCGTACATCGCATCAGATAGTCCAGATGATGATCAAAGCAAGAAATTTCGTTTGTATATGATCAAACAATGGATTAAACCGCATGATGCCGAGTTTAGAAAAATATGGTGTGTTTTTAATGAACGTCATCGTACTACAAACTTCCTTGAAGGCTGGCATCATGGATTGAATAATGCAGTTGGAAAAAACAAACCCATCTTATATATGCTGTTAGTTATTCTAGAAAAGGATGCAGCCTTTTATAGACTCATATCACAACAGATCCAACACCAATCACCTCCGGCATTAAATTGTCGCACAAAGAGATACATTATGAAAGACGAATATATACATAATTGTCAAATGTAACATTATGAAAGACGAATATATACATAATTGTCAAATGTAACATTATGAAAGACGAATATATACATAATTGTCAAATGTAACATTATGTAAGACGAATATATATATAATTGTCAAATGTAACATTATGAAAGACGAATATATATATAATTGTCAAATGTAACATTATGAAAGACGAATATATACATAATTGTCAAAGGTAACATTATGAAAGACGAATATATGCATAATTGTCAAATGTAACATTATGAAAGACGAATATATATATAATTGTCAAATGCAGTTTGTAGCTGGGGAAGTTACTATTGGTCATTTGTAGGAGAAGTTGAGATAGATATTTTATTTATCTATTATTATTATTACGAACTTTGGAAACGTTTTAAATTTTGTTACACTGTTTATATTGTTAATTTATGTTTTAAGATTGGTTGATTTAATTGGTAATTACGTTTTCGAGCCGTTTGGGGTAGAGACGCTGGGTTCATGGGGTCCAGGCGCTCGTGCGATTTTTAAAGATATATCTAAGCGGCTAATCGACGCTTCGCGTGACCAGAATTTCTGGACAAATTCTGGACTTTTTTTGGCTCAAAGAATCAGCATTGCCATTCAGCGTGGCAATGCTGCCAGTCTTCTGGGCACACTTGCGGTCGACAGCGATGCTGAGGAATTTTACGACGCTGCCTAAACCGGCCATCCCTTTTTATTAATTTTTACAGTCCCATACTTTGTTACTCTTCATTTTGTTCTATTTATAAGTGGTTAGTTTTGTTAATATTAGTTAAGTTGTAAATTATGATTGTTGCTTTGTTTATGTAAATAATTTTATAATACAATAAATAAAATCTAACATTTGTTTTAAGATTATTTACAACTTTAAGTTTGATTTTTAGTGAATTTAAAAGTTTTCAGTTGTAACTAGGTTAAATATGAAGTAAGAGAGAGAAGTCAAATCAGAAGACTGATTGTAATATGTACAATCTCTACTGTGATTTATGGAACTGTGGCTAATTGATGGAAAAACAAACATATTTAAATACAGATGATTATAAACCCAAACCACTAGCCTTTTATTTTATTTAATGTTGATTATAATGCGTGGGATTACTTTTAAAAATTCATACATTAATTTCTATGGGGGACAAACAGGAATAAAAAGTTTAATCTGTCCTCCTATCAGTGATAGGGGGACAAGTAAAACTGTTAATGAGCGAATAAAGTTCGAACTGTCTCCTCGTTGCTAACAGGGGGACAGATCAAACTTTTTTTTTCCGATCTGTCATCCTAATGCAACAAAGCAGGGTGACAGATCGGAACAAACGCTTTTATCCCTCCATGTGATACCGAGTATAGTCCTCAGACATTTCATGTGGAAAGCATTTTATAAGAGAGTGACGTCACAAACCTACACTCCCGATCTTTAATGCGTTATATCTTAGTAAATTTTTATTGTTTTATTAAACAAAAATAGGTGTTCAATATTTTCTGCTCATTTGACTGATTAGAATCACTTATGCGTCTTACGCCACCTTTCATGCCTATTTTCAAAATACGCCACGGTGCCAAATCTCGGCGTCGAACCCTGTATTCACTATAGACGATGAACGTAGGCTCAAACTTAAGCCACGGTACTGTAGAGGAAATCTTCCAAGTTACCAAAACAATGCAGTTTCTATATATAGAAGGCGAATCATGTTTGCGAGCTCACATTTTCCTGGTGGATATTTTCCTTAACTGAGATATTATTATGCTGTTCGTGTGTCATATAGTAGCATTCCATGCTAACACTGGCACAAGTATTTATCGACTAGATTTATCCCGCGGCTTCGCTCGCCTAAATGTAGGTTATATTAGGCGACCTCCATGGCCTAGTGGTTAGTGTAACCGGCTGCCACGCCTGAGGTCGCGAGTTCGATTCCCGCACAAGTCAAACATTTGTGGGCATAGACATGAATGTTTGTCTTGGTCTGGGTGTTTATAATATGTAAGTATTTATAAAAAAAAGTATATAAGTATGTTTATCCATTGTCTAGTACCCATAGTACAAGCTCTGCTTAGTTTGGGCTAGATGGTGTTGTGTGTATGTGGTAGAATATTATTATTATTAGGTTAGGTTAGTAACAGAACCTTTTTATGGATGAATGCTACCCTATATCCTTTTTTGTTACCCTAACAACGTGTATACGAAATTTCATGATGATCGGTCGAGTAGTTAACGCGTGATAGCGTAACAAACAAACAAACTCACATTAGCATTTATATTCATATTCATATTCATATTATTTATTTGCAATCCACAATGTAATATAGGATGGTATAATATTAGTTACGATAAGCACTGTTTACTTGATTAGAGAACTACCTTTTTACAAACATAGAGTGTTTTTGAATTCCATTACGGTCGGTCTCGAGTTCGAATACCGTGATAAGCAAATTGTTGTTGGGTTTTCCTGTCACCTTTGCCTATCACTTCGGGTATATATTAAATAAATAAATAAAGTACTAGTGTGTATATCTATATTATACACAATTAAAATTTTTCCTCTTTACAGAGAGGAAAGATTTGTATTTGTGTATGTTTGTTTATACAAATACTATAAAGAGGAAAAATCTCATAATTTGTTTGTTTGTATGTTTGTGAGGATTCACCTCAAAAACTACTTAACCGAATTTAAAATTCTTTCTCCATTTGAAAGCTATATAGCATTACTGAGTTGGCTACAATTATTTTAAAAAAATAGTTATTTACGAACATAATCTTTTTTTTACTTGCGGGAATGCATTGGTGCCGCTGCGGCGAATTTATATCGGACTCATCCGGGGAAAGATGGTGACATCCCGGTAATACTGACTAAATCTACCACGGTGTTGCTCGAAGTAACCAGAGTCGACAAGGCCGCGCGAATCACTTTCACATGCAATCGCGACATAACCCAACCTACTTTTACTCGAGCGAATCTGCAAGCAAAAGCTAGTTATGAATAAACTCAAAAACTTTTTAATATATTTAACCATTATAAAGCTACTTTATCCAAAAGTAACATAGGCTACATAACATCACGCTACGACCAATAGGAGCGGCGCATCAACGAAAAATATTGCAAAGACGGGGAAAATTCTCTTAAATGAAGCAGACGAAGTTGCGCGGGTCAGCTAGTATTTTTTATATACTATGTATCATATGTGGCAGCCAGTCAGTGCAGACCGGCGACACTTCGACCCAGTGGGATCTTTTGTGTCGACACTCTCCCAATAACGACTGCCATAGATGTTCATGGCAGCCGGGACTGACAGCTTAACGTGCTCTCCGAGGCACGGAGCAGGCGATAATTGTCAATGAATACGCACATAATTTCGAAAAGTCATATGACTTCCAAAAGTCAGGGGTGCGCGACGTGGGTTCGAACCCGAGACCCTCTGCATTGCAGTCTGTTGGTCTCCCCACTGAGCTATTGCTGCTATATTAATTATTTTTTTCTATTTATATAATAATAGTGTATAACGTATAAACAAAGCGATAATATCCGTATAAATTTGTTTAATTTCAATGTACATCATCATTAATTCTCTTGACCTGGTCCCAATTAATTTGGGGTCGGCGCAGTATGTCCTTCGCTTCCATACTTCTCTGTCACCCGTCATCTGATCATTTACCCCTTTTCCTTTCATATCCATCCTCACACAGTCCATCCATCTTTTCCTTGGCCTTCCTCTCCCTTTTCGTCCCTCTACCCTCATATCCATGACTTGCTTACCTACATACGTATCATCTCTTCGCATACCATGTCCATACCAAGCCAAACGATTTCCTTTCACCTTCTCATCTATGGGCACCACTTTCAGACTACCTCTTACGTATTCATTCCTAATTCTGTCCATTCTCGTCACTCCAGACATCCATCGTAACATTCTCATCTCTGCTACATGCAATCGTTTCTCATCCATCATCTTAGTAGCCCAACACTCAGCTCCATACAGTACGACAGGCCTTATAACCGCTTTATACATGCGACACTTTTTTATTTTTTTTATTTATTAGCACACCCAGTAGTTGTTACATTAATACATGCACATATAAAAATATCTTATGAAAAGGGTATAAATGCACAACATTTCAGGTGTCACAACATGCATAATGACTTAGTGAGATAACACTGATATTACTGTAACTTTGAAGTTATACAAAAGCATAAATAGTTAAAAGCTTTTGCAAGTATTGAATTTAGTAGATTAAGTATTATTATTGTATAATTACAAGTAAGATAAAAAAATAAAATGTTTTATAAGTAAAGTAATTGCAGACACAGTATATGTGATGACAATTCTAAAACAAAGTAGGTACATAACATAAGTTTATTGCTCCCTTAACAACCTCAAAACAACTTTTTTAAATGTTGGCAATTTGTCGACATACACATCCACCTCTCCACAAATAACGTTGTATGCTTTCGACAATCGGGATATGGTAGAAAATCGTAATAGGTTGGTTCTAGCATATGGCTGATAAGGCAGTTTAGGATCGCATATTGCGCCCGAGATCTGTCGCCATTTCATCCACCTGTATAATTTCAATGTACAACATTCACTTAAACGTAAGACTAATTGAAATTAAACTGCTATATACGGATTTTATCGCGTTGTTTATTTGACACATTATTACAAAATTTTGAAATTTGTTACACTACTACTACTATTAAACTTTACTAATATTTAAGCTAATTAAATTATTATTAAACTATTTAGATTTAATTTATTTTTACATTTTACACTTTCCCCGACGTTTCGGTTGCTTTTCAGCAGCCATGGTCACGGGGAGACCAACCCAACCCAACCAACACGGGGGGAAACAACGCGATAAAATCCGTATATAGCAGTTTAATTTCAATGAATAATATTCGCGTAAATAGAAGACAACGTAAGACTAATATTATTTAATTAAGTTTGTTACTTTAGCTGTAATTATAATTTGCAAGCTGTGGTTTCCTATAATTGAGGGATTATACACGCTAAGAAGTTTATTAATGCTTTATAATGTATGTTATTTTATATTCCTTTGTTGGAAATCTTGATTGAATAAGTACTAGTGTGATTAGAGAGAGATGCGGCATGAAAGTGGATATAGTGACAAGAATAGAAAAGGGTATGTTAAGCTGGTTTGGGCATGTAGAAAGAATGGACGAGGAAAGACTGACTAAGAAAGCTTATAAGGCTAGTGTGAATGGAACATCCTCCCTCTCTACGACTAGTCCAGTTTATGATAAAGCATTCCCCTACACCAACCGTCAAGGTTATATTAGGTGGAGCCGGTGTATCTTCCATTGCCCGAGAGCACCTTCCGGGACCAGTTATAGACAGGTCTTCTCCCCAAATCTCGATTCTCCAACCTAACCTCAGAGATCCGGTTCTCGTAAGCGAGCTACCTTGTGCCCAAGTGACACTACCTATTCTCCAGATAGGTGCCGGAGCAATAAAACCGCTCACTACTTGCAACTTTAGGAGTTGTTAACGAAAACCTCGCCGAAGCCGACGGAAAAGCCGCCTCCCATATCTCCAGTATAGTACCCTAGCTGTGTAAGGCAAGCTCACTTCCCGACGTACATCCATACGCCTACCCAAATAGGCTGACAAGCCGGGTGTGGCCCGAGTCACTCCAGCTATGACTCTTACTTGCTGAGCAGGCAAGCGCCCGAGATGCGTTGTGGCAGCGAAACCATGCTGCCACTTCGCTAAAGACCCGAGATCCGAGACTCCGTGGCTCACGCGACCGACTGGTTCGTACTAGCCGCGCATGAGAACGACACTCGAACGCCACGTGCTTGCCGAGCAACGAACATGTCATCCTCTGCGGCTAACCACATACCCCTGCAAGTCCAACACCAATGACAGGCACCGCGCACTGTAATCAGCGGTCGATAGAACACACCTTTCGAGGCGCAGAGTGCTTCCTGACCCCGCAGTACCCTGGTCCAAAGGGGGAGATCCGTAGTTCGTCTCCCCGGAAACCCTATCTACTCGGGTCCTGTAGAGACCTGTCGCTAGAGAACGTAGGCCAACGTTTGTCGATCAGATCAAATACGTTCTTCTGGACAAAGGCCAGGTTAAGAGCATCTTCAACCGCCGAGCGTGTGATGAAAGTGAATGAAGCCAGATAAGTGTGTCAGGATCGTAGCAAATGGAAATCCGTAGTCTCTACCTACCCCTCTGGGAAACAGGCGTGAATCTATGTATGTATGTATGTATGGCAATCCTTAAATAAATAAACGTAATAAACATAATTTTATGTTGTTAACTAACAAAGGAATACATTAAAATGTTAATTAAGATATCTTGGAAGTAATGATTAATTATCTGCTTTAATTGCCCGCGTCTACGCTCGCGTAATAGTCGGTTAGGTTATGTTAAGACAAACCATACCACTACCATACAAGCAGCGAGTTGGCACACCAAGGTGGTTTTAGTCGGTAGGCCCGAAGTCTCGGGAGAGCCCAACATAACATTCTCGCCTCCCCTTGTGGCGAAGGGGTATGCATAAGGAGCATTTCCCACGTAGAAAAATAAAAAAGTTTATTTTAATTTGACATAATCTTTTTTTACATCCAAATAGTACTTTAAAAAAATATAGTCTATGGGGCCGTTCAAGTATTACGTCAGCACTATAGAGGGCCGGGGGGGGGGGGATTTCGCTTTGCTTATTTTTGATGACATGGGGGTCGGGGGTCTAGATGGTGATTACGTCAGCAGTAGTTATTTACTTTTTTGCACATATGGCAACCCACACATTGTCTATGTTTGAAGACGAAGCGCATTTTCGGGGATTCCTACAAAGAATGTATACGTTTAGGTATCCGCGCGCTATTCACTTGACGCGTTAAAGTCCTCTATCCTAAATCTATTTTCTTATTTCTTGAATTATAACTGCTGCTCATGAATTAATAAAAAACAGAATACATTAAAAGAAAATGCATATAACAATGTTTACGTAAGCATGGGAGGGGAGGAGGGGGTAAGAACTTTGCTTACTTTTGCTAACAAGGGAGATGGGGGAGTAAATAATTGTAATAAATCTGCTTACGTAATACTTGAACGGCTCTTATACTACACGGTGATAATCGAGCTTTCCAATAGTAAAAGAATTTATAAAATCGGTTGAGTAGTTTTTGAGTTAAATAATTACAAACAAACAAAACATTAAATCTTTCCTCTTCATAATATTAGCATAGAGTAGGTTTTGCCGCGGCTCCGCTCACTTAAATGTAGGCTTCGTCAATTTGCATTTTCCTTTTTTCTGGATGATAGGTACCCGATATTCTTTTTTGTAACTGACTACCTAACTAAATTATCTCTGCGGCTTCGCTTGGCTTAATGTAGTTTATAACAATGCATTTCTATCCCACGGGAACAGTACTTTATTTCCTGGATGAAAGGTAAAACAACAACTTCTTATCTTCTCGTGTGGTTAGTGGCCAACCTGTTGTCAAGAGTTGTTCAAGCCGCCCGTAGACCTCTGACACGGCTTATCGACTGCTGTCAATTTGGCAACAACCGGGACCGACTTTTTACGTGCCCTCCGAAGCACGGAGACGCTCAGATAAAATACCACTAAGTGGTCACCCATCTATAGACTGACCGCACCCAACGTTGCTTAACATCGCTAATCGTTTACCGACCCGATCGATCATCATGAAATTTCACATACACATCGTCAAGGGAACAATAAAGGATATGGAGTACTTTTCAGCCAGAGAAAAGTACTGTTCCAGTGGAAAACCAGCACAACCTAAATAAAGTCAGGCTCTTGCCAAAAAAATCTTCAAATCTATAATCAGAATTACATCACAATAATTATGTCATGAATTCCTTTCTAATTCTTCTACACTAGATGTGCCCGCGATTTGACCCGCGTTTATACTTATCTTATCTTATCTTATGTGGGGGCCAGTCAGTGCAGACCGGCGACACTTCGACCCAGTGGGATCTTTTGTGTCGACACTCTCGCAATAACGACTGCCATAGATGTTCGTGGCAGCCGGGACCGACGGCTTAACGTGCTCTCCGAGGCACGGAGCAGGCGATAATTGTCAATCAATACACACATAATTTCGAAAAGTCATATAACTTTCGAAAGTCAGAGGAGCGCGACGTGGGTTCGAACCCGAGACCCTCTGCATCGCAGTTTGTTGGTCTCCCCACTGAGCTATCGCTGCTCTTTTACGCGCGTTTATACTTACTGCGACGCTCCCGTGATATATTTGTAGCGTGATGTTAGCCTATAGCCTTCCTCGATAAATGGGCTATCCAACACTAAAATAATCTTTCAATTCGAACCAGTAATTTCTGAGATTAGCGCCCTCGAACAAATAAAGAAACTCTTCAGCTTTATAATATTAGTATAGATATAATAATAATAAAACATGTTCCCCACCGCGTCTATCTTTCTGTTCGCGATAGACTAAAAAACTACTGAACAGATTTTCATGCGGTTTTCACCAATAGACAGAGTGATACATGAGGCAGGTTTAAATTTGTTTAGGTTTTGTACTACCCGGGCGGAGCCGGGTCGGGTCGCTAGGAATATATATCAGATTGCTTTATATAAAAAATGCAGCTGTTTTCTGTGACTATGCTCGCAGTTTTATAGCAGTCCATCTATACTATACATTATTATATATATTACTGTATAATATTATAAAGCTGAAGAGTTTGTTTGTTTGGTTGAATGCGATAATCTCAGGAACCACTGGTTCGAAATGAAAAATATTTAAGTGTTGGATAGCCTATTTATCGAGAAAGGCTATAGGCTATATAACATCACGCTACGACCCACGGGGGCGGCGCAGTAACCATAAACATGGGTGAAACCGCGGGCGTAGCTAGTTGTTTATAAATTGACTCCAGCATCATCTTTTGGATCATATCTTAGCAGACATCTTTTCGACAAAATAAATATTTACAACCTCAATCAGTAGAGTTATTTAAAAGTTACACAATCACAAACATACAGACAAACGAAAATATACAAAAAGATAAAAATGAAAATACATGACATTAATAAATAATTAATGTCATGTGTGTCATGTCTTTAAATCAATGTCTAAGACATACAATCTACATATTTTAATCTTAGTCAAACTTTGTGTCATAATAATAAAATTACTTGTGTGGTACAAATAATGTTCTGCCTTGGACCCCTAACCACAAGTAACTTGACCCCTGTGCCCGAAACTTATAGATTCACATATACCTTTTCAATATTTCTAAAGAATTTTGTACTAAATTTATATTTACAAATAGGAAAATACAAGTAAAATTGATTTGTATAATAATAATAAAAATATTTACCTTCGTACTGAGCATAACAAAGAAAAGCAAAGTAAGTTAACAAAACGAATTTAAATATCATTATTTTTGTTGTTGAAAACTCATAAACGAAAACAAAATGGCCGACCGCTAGCGCGAGTGTTCGAAGCAAAAAACGCGCCAAGACTGACAACTGGTTTGAGAATTAAGTACCAGTTATAGAACAAGATGTGTAACGTGAATAACAATTAAAATGAAAAAACCATACGCTGTTTTTTTATTTATTTTTTGATATTACTAGCATAGCGATAACTTAGAGACCGTCCATGCCACGCAGGGGGCTCGGGTTTGATCCCAAGGCACGCATCTGGCTTTACGAAGTTATCTTAACTAATATTATGAATGCGAATGTGAGTTTGTTTGTTTGTTACGCTTTCACGCCTTAACTACTCGACCGATTATCATAAAATTTCGCATTTAAATGTTGCTAAGGGTACAGAAAAAGATAGGTATTTAGTACTTTTCATCAAGAAAAAACACTGTTACTAACCTATACTCCATTTGGTTGGGTACTTAACTAAGAATAACCAATCTTGATGTGTCTTTTTATCCAAAAACTCAGTTTAAAAATAAAATGCTGCTAAAGATCAATGTAAATACAACAATAACGATTACTAAATCAGTTGAACCGTTAGTTTAAGCAGTAGTTTATTTGTTTAATATGTGTTTGTGTAAAAAGTCACATCAAGATTCTTTACCTTTAGTTAAGTACCTAACCAAATGGAGTATAACCTACATTTATGCGAGCAAAGCCGCAGGTAAAATCTAGTATAAATTAGTTAAATATTGCTTGTTTTAACTGTGAAGGAACCTCATGAGCAGACCTGCATGTCTGAGAGTTCTCCATAGTTTTCTGAAAGATATGTGAAGTCTGCCAACCCGCACTGGGCCAGCGTGGTGGACTTTTCTCACACTGATTAGATGGCCATGCCCCGCAGTGGGACAGATTTTGCATATATATACATATTATGTTGAGTAGTAGAGCCTCGCTGATTTCGGCTCGACCGGGGAAGGACTACCCTCTCACAGAATATCGACGTGAAATACCAGTATTCCTACTGTTGCGTTTCGTTCAGTGAGTGAGAGTGCCAGAGGCCCAATTACCCTTTTCCCCCCTTCCTGCTCCTTCTCCTTCCCACTTCCTCTTTCTCTTCATTCTTCCTTTCCTAAAGGGTGGGCAACGCATAAGTGATGCCTCTGGTGTTGCAGATGTCCATAGACTACGGTGACCATTTACCATCAGGTGGGACGTAAGCTTGCTTGCCAGCTTACTATGCTGGCAAGGTAAGCTGAGCTTAGGTATATAAAAAAAAAATTACTGTCTTACTTATTAATTATATCATTGTTGTATATTCAGAATTATTATTTTTGTTCATTTTACTTATCGAGCCGGTGTACGATTGGTATAATAAATGTATAATTGTTTAAAGCTCAAGCCTTATGTTAAGTTTTCAGGTCTCGGCGATACAGACCTTGAGCTTAGTTTCAATACCACTGATAACCAAACTTATTGTAAAATAAATTATTCTCATTAAAATTTAATTTTGTAGATGTAAATGAAGGTTAGGTTAGATTAATAACAGACGTTTTTCTGGATGAAAGATACCCTATATCCTTTTCTGTTGCCCTGAAAACGTGTATGCGAATTTATGATGATTGGTCGAGTAGTTAAGGTGGGAAAGCTTAACAAACAAACTTACAATTGCGTTTATAATATTAGTTAAGAGATAGTAGTAAGGATTTTCCAAAACGGCTTCTAAACGGATATTATTATTGTTATATGTGGCTGCAATTACAGCGATCTTAAAAACTCTCGCATGGCAACTGTCATTGTCGGCCTCGATGGCGTAGTGGTTAGTGTAACCGACTGCCACGCCTGAAGTCGCGGGTTCGAATCTCGCACAAGTCAAACATTTGTGTGCATGAACATGGATGTTTGTCTTGGTTTGGGTGTTTCTATGTATAATATGTATGTATTTACAAAAAAAGAGTATATATGCATGTCCATGCACACAAATGTTTGACTTGTGCGGGAATCGAACCCGCGACCCCAGGCGTGGCAGTGGGTTACACTAACCACTACGCCATCGAGGCCGGTTTTTGGTTAAAGAAATATTTTATATCATCTCGAAGTCGCTAACAGGCTTCGATCGTGACTGCACGGATAGCGTATAGACAACTCTCGCATTATGAATGAGTCCTGTATCGCGGCGTACTTTACAAACATAACAACAGACTTACATAATATTGTCTTCTATTTACGCGAATATTATTCATTGAAATTAAACTGCTATATACGGATTTTATCGCGTTGTTTATTTGACACATTATTACAAAATTTTGAAAATTGTTACACTACTACTACTATTAAACTTTACTAATTTTTAAGCTAATTAAATTATTATTAAACTATTTAGATTCAATTTATTTTTACACTTTCCCCGACGTTACGACGACGGAGTCTCCCCGTGACCATGGCTGCTGAAAAGCAACCGAAACGTCGGGGAAAGTGTAAAAATAAATTAAATCTAAATAGTTTAATACTAATTTAATTAGCTTAAAAATTAGTAAAGTTTAATAGTAGTAGTAGTGTAACAATTTTCAAAATTTTGTAATAAAGTGTCAAATAAACAACGCGATAAAATCCGTATATAGCAGTTTAATTTCAATAACAACAGACACAAAAAATACCCAGACTCGGCACAACTATTGTGGATCACACAAATTTTTGTTCCGGGGATCGAACCCTCAACACTTGGCGCAGTGGTTGTGGCGAGGCGACCACTTAGCTAAAGCACTACGCCATCCTGTTTCCTATTTAATTTTCCACATAATTTATCATTTGCATGCGCACCTCTGACTTTCGCAAGTTATATGACTTTTCGAAATTATGTGCGTATTGATTGACAATTATCGCCTGCTCCGTGCCTCGGAGAGCACGTTAAGCCGTCGGTCCCGGCTGCCATGAACATCTATGGCAGTCGTTATTGGGAAAGTCAGTACCCTCTAATATCCTGACACTGGTCTAGCCTTAGGGTATCGTTAGCCTTCGTGTTGCGGTGGTCAGGTGGCAGCCGCTCCGTGTAAAAACTGATATCCAGTCAAATCCGGTTAGACCAGAAAAGCCGATCCCAAGTGACTTGGGAATAATAAAGGCTAAGAGAGAAGATGTTATTACTAATTTACTTAGGCTTGGAATGTAATTATATTCAACACCTAAGTAAAAAAATATGTAGCAGCCGTTGGACTGCCATGCAGAGGTCTCGAGTTCGATCTCAAGGCGCGCATCTCTGACTTTTCGAAGTTATATGCGTATTAAATAGTTACCTGCCGCTTGCTTTAACGGTTAAGGAAAACATCGTAAGGAAACCTGCTCGTCTAAGAGTTCTCCATAATGTTCTCGAAGATATGTGAAGTCTGCCAACTGGTGGACTATGGCCTAACTCTCACTGCCATTGCGCCGAGTATTGTGGGTTCAAATCCCACACGGGACCAAACTTTGTGTGATCCACAAATGGTTGTTTCGACTCTAGGTGTTCTTTGTGTCCGTTGTTTGGACTTGTTTTATTCATAGGGTAGTTGCCTTTTAAACCAAAAACAGGACATATAATATATATTGAAATTCAACTGCTATATACGGTTTTTATCGCGTTGTTTATTTGACACTTTATTACAAAATTTTGAAAATTTTTACACTACTACTACTATTAAACTTTACTAATTTTTAAGCTAATTAAATTATTATTAAAATATTTAGATTTAATTTATTTTTACACTTTCCCCGACATTTCGGTTGTTTTTCAGCAGCCATGGTCACGGGGAGACTAAGATGGCAGTTGTCTCAATGTTCCAGTGTAGTTATTTCAAAGTACCCGAACATAATTTAATCATTGGTGTTTCTATTTACGCAGAATGAGCTCAAAGTATCATGAATGTAAAAATAAATTAAATCTAAATAGTTTAATAATAATTTAATTAGCTTAAAAATTAGTAAAGTTTAATAGTAGTAGTAGTGTAAAATTTTCAAAATTTTGTAATAAAGTGTCAAATAAACAACGCGATAAAATCCGTATATAGCAGTTTAATTTCAATGAATAATATTCGCGTAAATAGAAGACAATATAATATAATATATAATTACCTATATTCTAACAACTTCTTATATAACATAACCCTATTTACTGCGGATAAAGATTATTTGTATTTGTGTTTTGTATCGAGGAAAATAATTCTGCAAACCGGTATAACAGGATATAACTTGCAACTTGGGATGGCGGGGTAAACCACTTTGAGATGAATGCTCTAAAGGTTTAAATGATCGACTCAATACTTTATTGCATTTTAATATATTCTCATATGATATAATTCGTAATGGGTATTAACGCGGTCATGCATAATGTTTACCTTATTGATGCTGAACGTTTCGACTAGATCACACCGGCTGTCATGGTCACAAGCAGACAAATTAAATATAATTTACTGGCTACTAACTTCGCACAGGTAGTACAAAACCTTAACAATTATACACTTAAGCATTCCTCATGAGTCATGAATCACTCTGCCTACTGCGTACAATGCGCATGCGCCGCTGTTTTGCATCCTACTTCGCGCAGTCTAACATCACTGGTTACGTGAACCGTTGTGTACTGTGCGCTTCTATGTTTCATATTTCTTAATTACTCGGCATTTCTTCTGGCAATTCTTTAATTGTGCCAAGAACCACTTTTTACAGACCTTAGAATCGTTACAGCTCTGACAAATGCCTTGCATGTTGATATTATAGATAGCCCTCATGCCCTCATATTTGTCGGCCTCGATGGCGTAGTGGTTAGTGTAACCGACTGCCACGCCTGAGGTCGCGGGTTCGATTCCCGCACAAGTCAAACATTTGTGTGCGTAAATGGATATTTGTATTGGTCAGGGTGTTTCTATGTACAATATATAAGTATTTACAAAAAAAAAGTATATATGTATGTTTATCCATTGTCTAGTACCCATAGTACAAACTTTGCTTAGGTTTGGGCTGGATGGTGTTGTGTGTATGTGATAGGATATTATTATTATTAATAGAGCCAAGGAGCGGCGGAATGTTGCCAATCACTTGGCAGATTATGTAGATTGAAAAAGGCTAAACCGAAGTAGAGCCAACTTCGGAAATGTTTCAGTAGTGGAGGATAATGGTGCCGCATTTCCTGTGTTAACACCGGAGGAGTTAACTCTATTCGCTGTCGGAACCTACCAAATAAATCTGGCGCCAAGCTATTACAGCGAACATGTCGCACTCTTAATAAAACAGTGACTTAACTCGAAATTTGAAAGTAAGGCAATTTGAACTCTAATTGTATATGTTAAATTCTAATATTATGTTTGTGTTAAATTTTTGCAATAGAGTTCATTTTTGTTTAATCCAAAATACTGAGATAAGTCTCTGTTTTATTAAGGGTGCGATGTATGCATCACTGGGTCATTCATTATTCGATGCGATTCTGTAGATCGTCAGGCAGGTTTGCGGAGGCGCATACAGACAGCTTTGAAGCTGTAATGCGAAAGAGGACAGCATCTCTGATGCAAAGGATTCGCCGGAGCAACAACAGTATCCTGAAGGTGATCAGTGATAGGCCAGACTGTCTCTTCCTGTTGCACTGGACCCGTAGGCATAGCGGCGGGGCCGGTGCAGCAGGAAGATACATGAATTAATTTTAATAATTGTATAACTAACATAGTTTTTAAGTTATTGTTACAAACAAAATATGGATGATTGTGAATTAAATGTTTTTTATTATTATTATACATAAATATAACAGCCAGCTTAATGACCTCTCAAATTTTTGATGCCTTCCAATAATGTCCAACTTGTACGAGCGCATATAAAGTGTAGACACACGTCCCGTAAAATTTACCATTACTATATTTTAATTGACGAGGATAATTATGGAGAAGATTGCATCAAACATTACTGCTGCTCTTGTTTTCCTGACGAAGAACAACTGGCAGCTGTGCCCACGTTATGTGCGTAGTTTGGATAGGGTGGGCTAGGCACCAAGATGTTGTTAGGTGCCTTGAATTTCTCGACAACGATGATGACGACTGATAAATAGCTAGCGTGCTTCGGTGGCGCAGTGGCAGTAAGTGCGACTACCGTGCATGTGGCCTTGGGTTCGAATTCCGGGTTGGGCCAAAGAGTGTTATTGGGATCTTCTAATTCCCAATAACAGCACCAAGTCAGTCAGTTGGCGGTGTTTCAGCCCCGTACTTCGAAAGGCACGTTAAGCAGTGGGTCGTGCGCCTCACCTCTCCCCGATCGTGTCGGTTTGCCATCCCATAAGCAGTAAATTATGATTTTTGCTCAGTTAAAAATCCGTACAAAAATATTCATTTTCTAAATACTCCTCGGATAGATTTTGATGTGCTTTGTGTTACAGCCTAGTATTAGTTCAAGGAACATTATGCACTATGTGTCAGTGTTGGACAGCACTTGGGCCAGCTTCCATATATAAATGGTCAGTCTCCTTTAGCAATATATTGTGCAAATCAACAATATTTTATTTAAACACAAACTAAATACTAATTATTCACTTCAAAACAACACAATAATCTTGAAAATCGGTTCATTTTGTTGAAAGTTAATATCATTTAAATTTTTCATATTTTCAAACGCTTTTTTTTTTGCAAAACACACTTTTTCGAGTTAGTGAGTTTTCGCCCTACAGGGACGTTTTTCCGGCACGATAGGTACTCTATAACCTTTTCTGTACCTCTGACAACGTGTATGCGAAATTTCATTATAATCGGTCGAGTAGTTAAGGCGTGAAAGCATAACAAACAAATAAACTCACATTCACATTTATAATATTAGTTATAGTTCTTGCAACTCACAAAGGCGAGCGGGCTTTACTTGTAGTTGAACGTGTACATGCACAGTGCGGTAGTGTGCGTGTTTGACAGAGCGGTCAGTTGGGAGCGACACTTACACACACACATACATATACGCGTTTACCACAAATAAAGCCCGCTCGCCTTCGTGGGTTGCAAAAACTGTAGGATTAGCAAGAAATATTATTGCGTTTCTACGCCGACTATTGACGTAGTCAGACATTGATGATAAACTGGTTTTATTCAATGTCGAATAGGAGAAACTAGATATATATCATTACCAGTCGTGCATTTTATGTTTTGGCTTGGACGCGAAGAAACACACACGCGTTTTGGACAAATTTTGCTTAGCCAAAATAGTGATAGTTAATTTTCTATTTATTTCGTTAAAATGTGGTTCATTTTAATTTGTTTATGTAAGTATAAATATCATCTAGTAGATTTTACCCGCGGCTTTCCTCGCGTAAATGTAGATTAAGTTAGGTTGGTAATGAACAGTACTTTTCCAGAAGAAATTGTTTTTTTGTCCTTTTCTGTTCCTCTGACAATGTGTATGCGAAATTTTATGATGTTCGGTCGAGTAGTTAGGACTGCGCCGAGCGAATTGTGACAAAACAGGCGATCACAGTTAAGTTAATAAAATCAACACTTTTTGTTTAATACAAATATAAAATATACATTTACCATAACAATGAATGCGTTTACAATTACTCTGTGTAAAAAAACTTAATATAATTAATATTTTCGCCTACAAAATTATGTAAATTTGCATTTTATTTTTAGATTATAACAGTAGAATCTATCCTGTTTTACAGCTTAAACGAAACTTAAATAGTTATATTACAAATTGTCCGTCCCAAATATTTAAGTTATTGGTTGACAATAAAGATACATATTTACCAAAAAAGCACTTCAAATCCTGCATACAATTTTACTATGGCGGCGGCGCACCGATTTGAAATTATGAAAACTTATATTCGCATTTAGTTAGCAACTTAATCTGCTTATATTATAAAGAAAAAAAAATGTATTTTTGTATATATGTTATTTTGTTTGAGTTACATACATCAAGAGCAGCGATAGCTCAGTGGGGAGACCAACAGACTGCAATGCAGAGGGCGAGACCCTCGTCGCGCACCTCTGACTTTCGGAAGCTATATGACTTTTCGAAATTATATGCGTATTGATTGACAATTATCGCCTGCTCCGTGCCTCGGAGAGCACGTTAAGCTGTCGGTCTCGGCTGCCATGAACATCTATGCCAGTCGTTATTGGGAGAGTGTCGACACAAAAGATCCTACTGGGTCGAAGTGTCGCCGGTCTGCACTGACTGGCCCCCACATAAGATACATATTATTATAAATATACAAACAAACAAACTCTTCAGCTTTATAATATTAGATACTGATAGATAGAGTTAGTATCGTCTCGGTGGCACAGCAGTTGTGAAAACGACTGCTATTTAGTCAAGAGTTCGATTCCCATGTTAAAAGTTATTGGCTATGTTGTTTTTATAGTTATATATTACATCGGTAGAGCAGTGTCTGTCAGTCTCTAGTTCGATTCCTAGATGAGGCAAAGTGTTATTGAATTTTTCTGACAGGTAATTTATGAGTAGTAGAGCCTCGCTGATTTCAGCATGAATGGGCCGGCTCGACCGGGGAAGGACTACCCTCTCACAGAATATCGACATGAAATACCAGTATTCCTACTGTTATGTTTCGTTCGGCGAGTGAGAGTGCCGGAGGCCCAATCACCCTCTTGCCTCCTTCCCGCTCCTTCTCCTTCCCTCTTCCTTTTATTTCTAAAGGGTTGGCAATGCGCAAGTGATGCCTCTGGCGTTGCAAGCGTCCATAGGCTACGGTGACCACTTACCATCAGGTGGGACGCATGCTTGTATGCCAACTTAGTATAATAAAAAATATAAAAACCAGCTCTATGTCTAGAACTGTGGTAGATAGACTCGACTCCTATCACGTAAAATTCAATAGGTGATGTAGTTCGAAATTGCATGATGATCGGTCGAGTGGTTAATGCATGAAAGCGTAACAAACAAACTCACATTCGCATGTATATGGATAGTTGAAGAAGTATTAAAAGGATAAGAGAACATTATTTTTCTTTAGTTTAGTTGTAATAGTAAGCGGCATACCGACTGGAACCATTTTAAACTCAACTTCATAGAATCACCCAGAACACGAGTTATAAAATACTAGCAATTGCCCGCGGCTTCGCTTGCGTAAAAGTAGGTTAGATTATGTTAGTAATAGTACTTATTTAAATAAAATATAGCCTACGTTACTCGGTGATAAAAAAAGCTTTCTAATGGTGAAGGAATTTTTAAAATCGGTTGAGTAGTTTTTGTGTTAAATCCTTACAAACAAAGAAACAAAAAATAAAATCTTTGCTCTTTATAATATTACTAGCTTTTGCTCGCGGCTTCGCTCGCATAAAATATAGTCTATGTTACTCGGTAATAATACAGCTTTCTAATGTTCAAAGAATTTTAAAATCGGTTGAGTACCTACTTTTTGAGTAAAATCCTTACTAACATATAACTTCCCTCTTCATAATATTACTAGCGAAAAAGCAAAACCTTAACACATTATACACCTAAATCTTCCTCATGAATCTCTCTGTCTATTGATGACAACCGCATGCAAATATGTTCAGTCGTTTTTGAGTTTATCAGTCGAACAGACAGGCAGACAGACGCGACGGGGGACTTTGTTTTATAATATGTAGTGATTATTAGTATAGATGATATTTATTATATTGATGACCTATTACGTCATAGACATCTAATTGTATTGTTCGACCTTAGCTAAAGAGTTGCCTGACTTGTTTTTTAAATGATTAACAATTTGAAAATCAAAATGGTGGAGTTTTCCTGTTGCTATGATTTATTGCATTTATCGGTGATAGACGAGCCAGCGGCCCACCTGATAGTAAGCGAGAACCGTGGCTCATACACATGGCTGTGTTTTTTTAGCATTACAGAAGCAATCGGCCTCGGTGGCGTAGTGGTTAGTGTAACCGACTGCCACGCCCTGAAGTCGCGGGTTCGATTCCCGCACAAGTCAAACATTTGTGTGCATGAACATGGATGTTTGTCTTGGTCTGGGTGTTTCTATGTATAATAAGCATGTATTTACAAAAAAAAAAAAGTATATATGTATGTTTATCCATTGTCTAGTACCCATAGTACAAGCTCTGCTTAGTTTGGGCTAGATGGTGTTGTGTGTATGTGATAGAATATTATTATTATATTATTATTATTATAATGTCAAAAAAACACAACCATGTCGCTGCCTACCGGAAGGAAAAGGGAAATGGAGCAGGATGGGGTTTGGGAAGGGAAGGGTGATTTGGAACGAACAAAATGTAACAGATACTGTTATTTTATGTCGATCTTCTGTGAGAGGGTGGTATTTCCCCGGTTGAGCCGGCCCATTCATGCTGTAACCAGCGTGGGCCTACCACTCAAAATATATATATGTATGTATGTATCTTATGTGGGTGCCAGTCAGTGCAGACCGGCGACACTTCGACCCAGTGGGATCTTTTGTGTCGACACTCTCCCAATAACGACTGCCATAGATGTTCATGGCAGCCGGGAACGACGGCTTAACGTGCTATCTGAGGCACGGAACAAGCGATAATTGTCAATCAATACGCAAATAATTTCGAAAAGTCATATAGCTTCCGAAAGTCAGAGGTGCGCGACGTGGGTTCGAACCCGAGACCCTCTGCATTGCAGTCTGTTGGTCTCCCCACTGAGCTATCGCTGCTCAAATATATATATAGTCGCATTCAAAACGTAGTGTAGGACGCCCTCCGACCAGATGGGATGACGATCTGCGAAAGACTGCAGGCAGATGCTGGATGCGGCAAGCCGAAGACAGGGCGCTATGGCGCTCATTAGGGGAGGGCTATGTCCAGCAGTGGACTATTATAGCCCGATGATGATGATGATGATGGTGATTCACAACCACTGCACTATTGAGGGAAAATCCTGTGAAACATGCACGGGTGGACTAGCGCAAAGCAAGTTAAGTGGTCGTCTACCCACTGCCGCCGCGCCGAGTGTAGTACGTTCAATGGACAAAAATTTGTGTGATCCACAAATAGTCGTTCCAAGTCTGGGTGTTCTTTGTGACCGTTGTTTCAATGTTTGTAAAGTCAAGGAATTATTGCAAATTCTTGTTGTCTTTTCTTTTTTAAATTCTTCTATATTTTTTCATTTTCAGCTTTATCATCAACCATAGCAAGAGTGCAGTTGAGTAGTGAGCAGAGAGACTTCACTTGCAAGTAATTATATTTTGTTATTACAGTTTTCAACAAAGATTTAAATCACAGATGCGCTACTACTTATAAATATGGTCACCTTTCTGTACGTTAAGTTGTCATCTGACACACAATGAGAACTTGACATCTGAATTATAAATATAGTATTATCATGTGCACTCATATTACAATTTGGACTATCGTTCTCTGCTACGTTAATGTAATATGTGTTGAAATTAAACTGCATAATACCGATTTTATCGCGACGTTTATAACATAACTTAGAAAATATAACACTACTACTAAAGTACCCGTAAATAATTAAAAGAACACACACACACACACACACACACACACACACACACACACACACACACACACACACACACACACACGCACACGCACACGCACACGCACTCACACACACAAACATTTTATTTCTTATTCATAATATGCATAGGTAGTTTTTAAGTACATGTCCTAATAAAATCACCACTAACACTTGTCCAGGAGGTGGGAGCCTGGTGATCTGTATTAAACTATTTAGATTTCATTTATTTTTACATTTTCCCCGACGTTTCGGTTGCTTTTCAGCAGCCATGGTCACGGAGAGACTAAGATGGCAGTTGTCTCAATGTGCCAGTGTAGTTATTCAAAGTACCCGAACATAATTTAATAATTGGTGTTTCTATTTACGCAGAATGAGCTCAAAGTATCATGAAGTCTAGCTGTGGTTTGCTTCTTCTTGGGTTTGACTATTTTTATTATTGGATCCCAAGCTGGTGGTACATTCCAACCATCTTCTCTATTAAAATTAGGATGTTTTTTGATTTCAATAGCCTCGCGAAGCATCCTTGGTAGGAATCGGTGTTCTTTAGCGAGAATCTGTGGTTTGTCAAATCTCAGGTAGTGGTTGGTCCCCTGTTGCACATGTTCACACACAGCAGACTTCAACGAGCGTTGGTGTTTTACATCAGCTATGTGTTCTTTTATGCGGGTGCCTATGCTTCTCTTGGTTTGACCAATGTATGAGAGTCCGCAGTCACAATCTATTTTATAGACCCCTGCATCTTGTAAAGGTAGTTGGCACTTGACGGATGGTAAAAATTGACTTATCTTCGTTGGCGGCTTGAAGTATGTGTTGATTGAAGCTCGCTTCAAGATGTAGCCAATCTTGTCAGTGACACCCCTTACATAAGGCAGTATAGCAGGCTGGCGCTCGACTGTGGCTGGCTTTTCTCGGGATCTGTGACAGCGGCGCGGCTGTTGGAGCTTGTTGTCTTGCAGTACTTGCTTGAAATGTTAAAGCTCGGCGTCCAGGTGTTTCTTGTCACAGATCCCATGGGCTCTCTGAAACAAAGACATTCCCACGGTAGCTAACTGTTTAGGATGGTGGTGAGATTCACCGTTTAAGTACCTATTTGTATGGGTCTTTTTCCTATATACAGTGTGGCTCAAAGTATGATCAGGATTCCCGATGACAAGTACATCTAAGAAAGCTAATGAATTATTTGCCTCTAATTCCATAGTAAATTGGATGTTATTATTAATGGAATTAAGATGTTCTAGGAATACACTTGCACTATCTGTTGGTAATATTGTAAAAGTATCATCTACAAACCTCTTATAAATCCTGGGTGTGATGGGGGCAGTATGTAAAGCTCGAGCCTCGAAGTCCTCCATATATATGTCAGCAACGACAGGCGATACTGGAGAGCCCATTGCGACACCATCGACTTGTATGTAGAATTTATTGTCCCACAACAGATAGCCAGTTGTTAAGCAATGCTTAAGTAGTTCTGCATATTCCTCAGGCATATTGTACTGTATTAGCTTCCTTTTAGTTATTTCAATACAGTCATGTGCTTTAAGCACATGACTGTATTGAAATAACTAAAAGGGAAAAACCCATCACACCCAGGATTAGATTTTTTAGATTAGTAGTAGTAGTGTAACAATTTTCAAAATTTTGTAATAAAGTGTCAAATAAACAACGCGATAAAATCCGTATATAGCAGTTTAATTTCAATGAATAAATATCTTTATTATTATTATTAAAATTATATAATAATAATAATACCAGCCTTGTATTAAACTGTCCCACTGGGCACGGGCCTGTTCTCAGCGCTGTGAGAAGGGTTAGGCCATAGTCCACCACGCTGGCCCAGTGCGGGTTGGCAGACTTCACATAGCTTTAAGAACATTATTGAGAACTTTCAGACGTGCAGATTTCCTCACAATGTTTTCCTTCACCGTTAAAGCGAGCGATAATTTTTATTTAATACACACATAACTTCGAAAAGTCAGAGATGCGCGCCTTGGCATCGAACTCGAGACCTCTGAGTGGCAGTCCAACGGTCACCGATTAGGCTATTGTTGCTATTTTAATCGAATCATGTAATTGTATGTGTATATTTCATATTTTGTATTTATTTCAGGGCGAATCAGATACAATGTGGTGATGGTACCTGTATACCATTTGGTGGTAAGTGCGATGATCGTAGCACACAACTGCACAAGACTCGGGAGCGGCGTGATATGACTTTGTAAGTATATATCATATACAGGATGTCCCAGAAGTTGACGTCAAGCCAGAATCAGATAACAGGCTAAGTTATAATAGCTATCAGATAAATATATAAAAAACCTAAATTACGTATTTTAAAAATTACAGGCCTTTAAAAAAGCAAAAAGTTCGACACCCTGTGACGGTCTTTTCACACCTGTTACTACAGATATTTACTACCTGCATGATTTTTTTTTGTTGATTTACCTCGAATGCTTCTTTAAGCTATTAATTCAAAAATTTAATATCTATAATTTTTTAAATACGTGATTTTGATTTTTTTTATTTTTCTTATAGCTTTTATAACTTAGCCTATTACCTGATTCCGGCTTGACGTCGACTTCTGGGACAACCTGTATATATAATACATATATACTTATACTTATATAATATAACTGGATTTTGCTCACGACTTCGCTTGTGTTAATAGGCTATGTCAATAAATTCCAATCCCTCGGTAACAGTTCTTTTTTCTGTGTGAAAGGTACGTCCTTACACGTAGTCCGTACACGTGTAAGGGTATGTCCTTTTCTAAACCCCTGACAACGTGTATACGAAAATTGAAGATCATCATTCGAATACTTAAGACTGCGCCGAGCGTAAGACAAGTAATGACAGAGCTCGTACGGCGCATATTAAAATCAGCGCGCGGCCGCCATAGTCAAATTGTATGGAGGATTTGAAGTGCCTTCTTGATAAATATGTCTCTTTATTGTCAACCAATAACTTAAATATTTGGGACGGACAAATAGTAATATAACTATTTATGTTTCGTTTAAGCTGTAAAATAGGATAGATTTCTACTGTTATAATCTAAAAATCACGTAACACAAGCTTACGTTTTACGTAACACAAGTTTGCATTTTACGTAATTTTGTAGGCGAAACTATTTATTATTTTATGTTTTTTACACGGAGTAATTGTAAACACATTCATCGTTATGGTAAATGTTTATTTTATATTGTATTAAACAAGTATTGATTTTATTCACCTAACTGTGACCGCCTGTTTTGGCACATTTCGCTCGGCGCAGTCTTAATCCTTAATCCGGCAGGACAAAAAATTCAACTTTTCATGATTTAACTGTATTCTTGTGTCATTTTAAGTAGTAGTGTAAATAAAATAATGTATAAATCACTGAAACTGAAAATAAAAGGATTTTTTCAGGTGGGCAATCATTCACTTCTGCCCGTTTACGGACAACTCAAGTGGGAAATTATTTTTTGTTGCCATACTTTTTATTTTCATAATCAGTGGTTAAAACTAGACATACGGAATTGATTAAAATGTTAATTTTGCTACTGTTTTACGTTAATGGCGCCTAAAATGTAGTTAAATTAAATAATACAAGTATTCGCAAGTACGATGGCAAAAGAATTACCCAAAAAACAACAAATTTTGTTGAAATGGCAACTAATTGAAAGGGTAAAGAAGTGAATGTTAACAAAAAACATTAAAATGTACTCCATTTTCACGCTGTTGGCAACCCTGACATAAAAATATTATTTTCTTACTGCCTGATAACTGGTTAACCTCCAGCTAACGGGTTATCCATTATTAAAGTCAGGCCCTGTATATCTACTTAGTAGGGAAGGCGCGTCACACTCTACAAATTGTTGATTCACTTTAGTGTCTATTGTTGCTTTGTTTTGACTGAGCACTGTCTCCCAAAATACAGGCTCTAGCCCAGTTTGGGCATCAGTATAAGTAACTATTGTGCTTACTCTAAGTCTAAGAATAAGTCCCACACAATGTAGGTACTCCAATTCTGTCAAAAAACTTCATAATCTAGTTGTTACTTAAATCTACGCACCTTCTTTCAGAGAACCAAAATCGGTCTGCGTTCTGCCACCATACCCTGAACATGGGACGTATAAAGTGGCCAACGTGGAGGACGCCCAACCTGGTCAGACCTTCGGATCAGTTGTATTGACCGTGGGCTGCCGGCGAGGGTACGGAGTAGCCACAACTGATGATGAAGGCAGCGAGATGGCTAAGCGAGTGTATTGCGTCAATGGACTATGGCTACAACCGATACCTAAATGCGTTCGTGAGTAACTTAAAATTGATTAACGTTGCCTCTTAATCGATTAAGGGTCAATTCAGATTGAGCGGCAAAATGCTCGAGCACTCTTAAATTGTAATAGAAACCTTATACAGTTAAAATAGAGCTCCAAATCTTATCGAAGTATAATTTAGTTTAGCGGACAGAGACGTGCATTCGAAGATCCCCCTCGCTTTTACACGAGCGTTTTCGAACACGCTCGAACATTCGAGCACGTTTAACCTGCACGGATAGATTAGTGGTTTAAGTGGACAAAGTGTGATCCACAAATTATTGTTCCGAGTCTGGATGTTCTTTGTGTCCGTTGTTTGAATGTTTGTAAAGTCCCCCGCGATACAGGAAATATTCCTAGTGCCAGAGGTGTCTTTCCTTGAGTACCGATCAGACACCGTGTGACAGGAACAGCTAAGAGAGTTCACGTAGCGAGAGTTAACATATGATTAATTGACTCAATGCATGTTACAAGCACCCGCACACGAGACTGTTTGAGTATACGTGAAGCTGTTCGAAAATAAGCGCGATTGTTTGAGCAGTCATGTGTGTTTTACGCTAGGTGTGAATGCCAGCAAAAAATATGTTCGAGCATTTTATCGCTTAATCTGAGTTGACCCTAAAAAGTACATATAATGCAATTTAAAATGATATTGATTTCTTCCAATGGTTAGTTAGTAGCTCTTATGAAATAAACACTAATAACTATGATAATAAATTTAATCATTTGTAACCAACACAGAAAATAGGGGTTTTAATATGAAGTTGCCGCTTCGTATGAGGAACATCTGTAACGTTTTGATTTTGATACTGTTTTATTAATATATTTTAAACAGCCTTTTCGAATTCTATGCATTTTTTTTAGTTGATTATTTTCGTCGGCCTCGAATGCATAATGGTTAGTGTAACCGACTGCCACGCCTGAGGTTGCGGGTTCGATGCCCACTAAAGACAAACATTTGTGCGCATGAACATGGATGTTTGTCTTAGTCTGGGTGTTTCTATGTACAATATGTATGTATTTACAAAAAAAGATTGGGCTAGATGGTGTCGTGTGTATGTGATAGAATATTATTATTATTATTATATTCCGGCTACTAAGGTTTGTCTTAAGTTAACAAAAACATCAACCAACATGTAATTATGGCGAATTGAAAAAACGAATACGTGCTCACACTAAGTGATATATCTTTAATTAATACAAATTGTATAAAAGATTTAAATATTTTTATTAATCATACCTACATGTTATAAATAAAATATATAGTTTATTCCCGAAATATAAATATTTTTAAATAACTATAGCATTTTCAGTAGCAACGATAGCTCAGTGGGGAGACAGACTGCAATGCAGAGGGTCTCGGGTTCGAACCCACGTCGCGCACCTCTGACTTTCGGAAGTTATATGATATTTCGAAATTATGTGCGTATTAATTGACAATTATCGCCTGCTCCGTGCCTCGGAGAGCACGTTAAGCCGTTGGTCCCGGCTGCCATGAACATCTATGGCAGTCGTTATTGGGAAAATCAGTACCCTCTAATATCCTGACACTGGTCTAGCCTTAGGGTATCGTTAGCCTTCGGGTTGCGGCGGTTAGGTGGCAGCCGCTCCGTGTAAAAACTGATATCCAGTCAAATCCTGTTAGACCAGAAAAAGCCGACCCCAAGGGACTTGGGAATAATAAAGGCTAAGAGAGAAGAAGAACTATAGCATTTTGTACAATAACCGCAAAATTAGTATCATAGCTAAAGATCTAATACTTGTATATACTTTGTAGGCATGTAATGAGAAATACCTAACATGTGTTTTTCATATGCATATATAAAAATGTTACCTTTAATATATTGTATAAATTAATGCCGTTCTTTATAAAAGCTTTTATGCCTATAAATATAATACACACAGGCCTATATTAAGTTATAACCATTGTTTGTATATTATATTGTGAAACAAAATGAATAAAAATACAAAATGAAATGAAAGTGTAATTGTTTTATTTCGTTATAGTACTTACATCTTAAGACGGGGGTAACGTTTTAAGTACAAAATGATACCTACATATGTTAGGATATACCTAAGGCTGCCTACCTTTGTTTTGAACGAATGGAGTACATTTATTATATTAGATAAAATATAAAATACAAGATTTGAAAATAAAATATTATTCATTTAACCTAAATTTTTGTTACCATATTTTTATTGATGCTAGTGGCATCTAACAAATATCTATTATCAAGGAACATCCTAACCGGATCTTTACAATATATTTCTATATTAAGATAGATAAACAATTACTTTTATTCAATTTAGGGAATCTCTAAACAGTAGCTTTAAGTTTTTAGAGTACTAGAGCCTCGCTGATTTCAGCATGAATGGGCCGGCTCGACTGGCGAAGGACTACCCTCTCACAGAATATCGACGTGAAATACCAGTATTCCTACTGTTATGTTTCGTTCGGCGAGTGAGAGTGCCGGAGGCCCAATCACCCTCCTGCCCCCTTCCCGCTCCTTCTCCTTCCCTCTTCCTTTTATTTCTAAAGGGTCGGCAACGCGCAAGTGATGCCTCTGGTGTTGCAGGCGTCTATACGTTACGGTGACCACTTACCATCAGGTGGGCCGTATGCTTGTTTGCAAACCTTAGTGGTATAAAAAAAAAGACTATTAAATAAAACTTGTAAAATTTAACCTAGGTAAAATTAAGTATTTTCACGTACTTTATTTTCCTTATAAAGTATAAAGTACGTTTACCCGAAATAACGTACAATACTTCATTATAGCAGCTGGCAATATACCCCGCCCCGTTCCCCACCTTGCAAAAATAACAAATGTTACACAGAGTAATGATGCCGTACTTTAACGAAGTAACAAATTTTCATTATCTTTTTCTAAAAGAGTAAATTAAAATTAGAACACTTGTAGAGTTTGAAAAAACTCTTATACAACAGCTTTGTCCGTCCGTCTGTTATACAACTTTCAACTCAAGATCCGTAAGAGCTAGAGACTCGCAGTCAATGCCATTCGACTCAGCATAGTCGATATACCCCCGATATGACTATGACCTCTGACCTCTAACCTCAAGGTCACGTGGTATCACGTGACCTTTGCGTATATTGTTTTTCGAACTCTACGGCAATTCATTGCCGTTTCACACTTGTTTAAGCTTATGTGTGTGTTAGTGAGTGTATGTGCACCTGTGTGTGTATGTGTGTGTGCCTAGATACGTACGTTTCTATGTGAAAATAGAGTGTGCTTTTTTCATGGCACAAGCCCTACGACTTAGGTCTTTTAATCAGCAGTGTTGCCACTTTCTATCATTTTTTTTAGGCGATAGTCCACATGATCAATGTTTAGTTGTCAACCATACTATTAAAATGATCTTTTATAATAACTGTTGGTCTGTTTGTTCCGGCTAATGTCTGAAACGGCTGGACCGATTTTGACGGGACTTGAACTGGCAGATAACTGATGTTATAAGAAGTAACTTGGGCTACTTTTATTTTAGTTATATAAGTGAGCCGACTGTCTATCAAACTGTCTTTTGGCAAAACCACTATTTGCCTTCTATTAAGTATAACATGCTTGTAGCTTAGAGATTTATGCAATTACAAGAGATACAACGATAGCTTGTATCTTATGTGGGGGCCAGTCAGTGCAGACACTTCGACCCAGTGGGATCTTTTGTGTCGACACTCTCCCAATAACGACTGGCATAGATGTTCATGGCAGCCGGGACCGACGGCTTAACGTGCTCTCCGAGGCACGGAGTAGGCGATAATTGTCAATCAATACGCACATAATTTCGAAAAGTCATATAACTTCCGAAAATCAAAGGTGCGTGACGTAGGTTCGAACCCGAGACCCTCTGCATTGCAGTCTGTTGGTCTCCCCACTGAGCTATCGCTGCTCTGCAACGATAGCTTAGAGGGATACCCTTGGACTGCTACGCAGACGTCTCGAGTTCAATCGCAAGGCACGCACCTCTGACTTTTCAAAGTTATGTGCGTATTAATTAGTTAATTATCGCTCGCATTAACGGTAAAGGATTACATAGTGAGGAACCTGCAAGTCTGAGAGTTCTCCGTATGTGAAGTTGTTCTGGAAGATGTGTAAAGTTGGTCAATCTGCACTGAGCCAGCGCGCAGTGTGGTGGACTATAGCCTAACCCTTCTTACACTGGAAAAAGGCCCGTGCTCAACAGTGGGACAGTTTATATACAGGGTGGATATTATTATAATTATGAAAATTTATAGTTTTGTTAAAATAAAATGTTTACTATCTGAAAGGAAAGGGAGAATTTATAGTACTTGATCTTAATTAATGATTTTTGTACTCTTTCCAATAGGCTCACAATACATTAACGAAACTCTAATAGATTTTTTGAAAATGTACACATTAATAGATGAAGTACAAGCATTTCAAATCTGGTAGTAGAGTTAAATGACAAATGACAGAGAAAAGGATGCACGATACAATCTGTGACGTAATCGCTATTTAAATTCAGCAGTGCGAAGGAGATGGTGAGACATTACCACTACACCCCACTCTTTCTAACATCCAAATTTAAAATATTGATTACCCTCTTATTTCTTTATTTTAAGATTTCTTTTGATTGCTATATTTTGCTCTTATGTATGGTTATGTCCAGCAGTGAACTATTATAGCCTGATGATGACGATGATACAATAATGTACAAAATCGAGTAGGTTTTTAATACAATAATTTTATGCCCAATATTTACCTATATATGTAGCTAAAAAGACTAATTGGGTGGGTCTTAGGAGCTGATCCCTAAACGAACATGTGTTCGTAGAAAATTTATAATATTCTATAATATTCTACCACATACACACAACACCATCTAGCCCAAACTAAGCAGAGCTTGTACTATGGGTACTAGACAATGGATAAACATACTTATATACTTTTTTTTTTGTAAATACATACATATTATACATAGAAACACCCAGACCAAGACAAACATCCATGTTCATGCACACAAATATTTGTCTTGTGCGGGAATCGAACCCGCGACCTCAAGCGTGGCGTTCGGTTACACTAACCACTACGCCATCGAGGCAGACATTGAATTGAGAAACGATTTAGCAATTAGGAGAAAAATGTAACCATTAAATGAACACAATATAATCATAATGAATACCAACTGAATTGAATTACGATAGTCGCAATCCCGGGTCGTGGCTTGCCGGCGATACAATGATTTCAGGCTGGATCAGAGAATCGGGAATACTTAACTTAATGGCGGCTAAGGATCTAGAGAGAGAAAGCCTCATTTTTGTGTACACACATACGCACGCACGCTCGCTCGCACACACACAGCCTTGTATCTTAGTTGTTGGCCTCAGATGGCCTTTACATCTTTACGCAGACTATGGCTGAGAGAAGAACGCTACCAAACAGTTTAAAAAAAAACCCAGCGCGCGCCTTTGTTTTATACCTTCGGCACGACCTAACCGCATAGAGTAAGAGAATGGATCGCGTGACATAAATTAACAGAGGTTTAAACAAGTAAAAAGTACTGCAATCCTCTAAATGTAATTTCTTTACAGGTTTCTGCAAGGTCAATCCAGACCCCAGCATACGCTTCATGTGCCTCGTCCCAGGAGCCGGGTTCAAAGCGTGTCCCACTTATGTACAACCTGGGACCTCGGCCAAACCCATATGCAACAATTTGTATCAGTCCAGCGACGAACTTGGCTATATAACATGCCGCTTTGGATTCTGGGATAACATACCACATTGCAAAGCAGGTGCAGTATAAAAATAATTTACTAGAATACTAACTAATATCATAAATGAGAATGTAAGTTTGTTTGTTACGCTTTCACGCCTTAACTACTCAGCCAATCATCAAGAAATTTCGCATACACGTTGTCAAGAGTACAGAAATGGACATAGGGTAACTTTCACCCAGAAATAAGTAGTGTTTCCAAGTGAAATAAATTTATTGACAAAATCTAGATTACCGTAAGTGAAGCCGCGGGAAAACCAGTATATATGTATATAAAGCAGCGATAGACTAATGGTAGACCATAGGACTGCCACGCAGAGATTTCGAGTTCGATCCCAAGTTAACCACCTGTGACGTTTCGAAGTTATGTGCGTAGTAAATAGTTGATTTACGCTCGCTTTAACGATGAAGGAAAACATCGTGAAGAAACCTGCATGTCTATATGCATTCTGTCTGTTCTCCATAATGTTCTCGAAGATATGTGAAGTCTGCCAACCTGCACTGGGACAGCGTGGTGGACTATGGCCTACCTTTACCCACTGATAAGAGGCCCGTGCCCAGCAGTGGGACAGCTTGTATATAAGGCTGATAACATTATATTTTAATTTTTACTTATTATCCCTGTGGTTTCATCCTCGTTTATGATTGCTGCTCTGCTCTCCTGGCTCGTTGCGTGATGTTATATAGCCTATAAACTTCGTCAACGATACGGCTAACAAATGCAATATTTTCAAATCTGACTGGTAGTTCCAGACCTTAACGCGTTCAAACAGACTCTTCAACTTTATTATATAAATATAAGATTATGCCCACGGCTTCTCTCGCCCGGGAACCTTGCTCAGTATGAAAAGTACCCTACGTCCTTTTCTGTACTCCTGACAATGTGTATGCTAAATATCATGATGATTGTTCGAGTAGTTAAGGCGTGAAACCGTAACAAACAAACAAACTTAAATCCTAACTAATATTGTAAATGAGAATTTTAGTGGTAACAAGTTCTTTATTCACCAAAAACACATCGCATCCTTAATAAAACAGAGACTTATCTCAATATTTTTGATTAAACAAATTTGAACTCTATTGAAAAGATTTAACACAAATATAATATTAGAATTTAACATAATATACAATTAGAGTTCAACTTGGCTTACTTTCAAATTTCGAGTTAAGTCGCTGTTTTATTAAGAATGCGACATATAAATACAGTTTACACGTTAAGAACTTATATTACGGGTAATTTAGGGCTCTGCCGTGTACGGAAAGATAAGTAGGTACGCCGGTCCTCGGTCTGTTGCGTGACGGCGACTGACTGAGGAGCGGGGGGTCTCGCGCGTCGCTTGGTGGCTAGCGACATAGGGATGTGCGTGTGCGGCGCATACTATCCAGTAGGGTTGCGCGTTACAGAATCATTTAATTAATATTAGTTAGGACTTGAAGAGATTACAAGCGATATTCGTTTCTTTCTGAAAGCCTATATTACAGAGAACCGTACATAGTAGTAATATTTGAATAGGTATTATAAACATATGTTTTATAAACATCATATACTTTGATCACCAATTTGATCAGATCATATACTAAAGTAAATGCTCACTTAACAGCGGTTTGATGAAATTCGATACTGTAAAAAATATTTCAGAATACTCAGTTGTGTTTTCTAGATTTAGAAACTTTTCAGTTCTATGTAAGTTAACATGAATCTTTCTTTTCAGAATGTGGTTTAATAACCCCTGAAGGAGAACAGCTAATTATTGACGGCATTCCAGTGAAGCGAGGAGAGTTGCCGTGGCACGTCGGTATTTACCGAAAGACTACTGAACCTTATGAGCAGATCTGTGGAGGATCTCTCGTCTCCAACAATGTTGTCTTGTCTGGTAAGACCTTTCTAGTTCAGCTGTAAACATTGTGTCAAAGAAAATTATACTAGCTTTTGCCGGGAACAATACTTTTTTTCTAGATGAAATGTATCCTATGTTCTTTTCTGTATCCCTGACAACGTGTATGCGAAATTTCATGATGATCAGTTAAGTAATTAAGGCGTAAAAGCATAACAAACAAACAAAATGTTCGCATTTATATTAGTTAGGATTATACTTGCTGACTAACGTCTTGATCTTGTTAATGTGCTAAGTTTTATCCAATAATTTACATACGGTCACCTTTCTGGACGTAAGAGTTTTTTTTTATACAACTAAGGCGACAAACAAGCCTATGGCCCACCTGACGGTAAGTGGTCACCGTAGCCTATGGACGCCTGCAATACCAGAGGCATCACTTGCGCGTTGCCGACCCTTTAGGAAAAAAAGGAAGTGGGAAGGAGAAGGAGCGGGAAGGGGGAAAGAGGGTGATTGGACCTCCGGCACTCTCACTCACTAAACGAAACACAACTGTAGGAACACTGCTATTTCACGTCGATATTCTGTGAGAGGGTAGTACTTCCCCGGTCGAGCCGGCCCATTCATGCTGAAATCAGCGAGGCCCTACTACTCAAAACAGACAAACAATACCAACATGACATCTGAATTAATAATAATAATGTCCTCCAGACCGAATTTCGGCCACGGCGGCCAGTCTTAACAGAGACTGGCCATCTACGCAGGAGATATTATAGTGCACAAGTGTGTGCGCAAACACAAATGCACTCTCTGTTCCTTAACTCTCATGATCCGATGGGACGGCAATCCGACACGACCGGAGAGAGATCAGGCGCAGGACCAACTGCTTTACGTGCTTTCCGAGGCACGGGGGTGTCTAACACCGCCAACTTCCTAACTCCGGGCTGCTATTGAGATTTCTTTACAGAAAAACCCAATAACTTTTTGTTGGCCCGACCCGGGATTCGAACCCGAGACCTCATGCACAGCAGTCGCATTCACTACCGCTGCGCCATGGAGGCAGTTACATCTGAATTATAAAGATAGTAATTATCACGCTTGCTTATATTGAAAATTGTACGTAGTAAGACGCATCCATGATTTTAATCTTGAAGTAACTTTCAGCTGCCCACTGTTTTTGGCACGACGTGGAGAAACTACTTCCCTCGTCTAACTACGCCGTGGCCATCGGCAAGCTCCATAGATCCTGGAACAGCGAGAATGACATCGCTTGGCAAGAATCTTACGTAAGTCCTTCAGACCGAATACCGGCTACGGCCGCCAATCTTTACGGAGACCGGCCATCTTACATACATTAGATACTTTTTTTTTTTTTAAAGCCAACTATCTATATTGTAACTTTATAGTGCACAAGTGTGTACGTAAACACAAGTGCACTCGCTGTTCCGTAACTTCCATGATCCAATGGCACGGTACTCCGACACGACCGGAGAGAGATCAGGCGCAGGTGCAATGGCTTTATGTGCTTTCCGAGGCACGGGGATGTGCAACAATGCCAACTTCCTTACGCCGGGTTGCTATTGAGAATTTTTGATAGAAACACCCAAATAATTTACATAGCCTTTCCGGGTATTGGACCCGAGACGTCAGCCATACCAATTGCATTTACTACCGCTGGACAAACGCGGCAAATGACGTTAGTAATTATTGGTTGGGAAATACTGTTTTCAACAGAAGAGCGCAATGTCTACAAAAAATATTTGAATATTAGTTTGATTATTACTTTCCTTGATACTAAGTCATAATTGTTACTATTTTTAGATTGTTTTATAGTCAGTAATATATGGTATAATGGCTGCAACACCTTTTTCATATGAGTTGTAAAATTCTGAAATTATATTTAATAGGCGATTTAAAAGAGTGGCCGTGAGTTTCTTGCAGGTTTCTTCTCATAGGCTCAACCCTTTGCCTGAACCTAGCAACTAACCTAAATTTAGCTTCAGTAACTTAGTAAACTCACTAACCTATATATTTTGACGTTAATAAGTGTTACTTTGTGACCTAAATAAATAAATTATTTTTGACTTTGACTTTGATCACGCATTCGAATGCTGTTATTTTTTTCATTGTTATCATTCTGAAACGTAATCGAATATTCAAAATGTAATTTGAATGCTATGCAGTGGACGATAAATAAGATATGTACCATTTTTCCGACTTTAAAAAATGGATGAGCTTCTTAATTCAACTGTATTTTTTTATGTGTGTTACCTCAGACCTTTTTCCTAGATGAACGGTTTTTCCTGTGTGTGTGTTTCTTGTTGGCCTCAGAGGGCCTTGACTACTTTACGCGGCTGGTGGATGAGCGCAGAAGGCTCCCAACCTGTTATAAAGTATACTAGACAACGTTATCCCCCAAAAACGGACTACCACGGACCTCAGCTTGGGGCGTTGTCGGCAACGTGGATTTAAGATGACCCATGGGATGTTAACGCGACGCGTATCCCTACTACTTCTGCGGTGAGGGCGGAACCGCGGACGAGTTTGTACGACTTCGCGAGCCGTGTATGCGCTGTCTTGAGCGAGTGTCTATCATCTGGTTCGTCTAATATGTGCCTAGGTCTCCTAACTTTCGATATCCTAGATGGAGCGCAATTTATCACCGCAACCACAAGCGGGTTGGGGTGTGTCTGAGCAGAGTCAAAGTAGCTACGGGAACACTGCTGTATGAATTGCCTGATGGTCGGCAGCTCTAGATCTATGTGTAGCTCTTCGTTGCGCACGAACCACGGTGCGCCCGTAGCTCTGCGCATGAAACTATTTTGTAATGTTTATAGCCTATGGAACCTGTCTGGCTCTCTCGACCGTAACGAGAGATTCCCGTTCTCCCGCCTTTTGACCTAATAATAACCCAATGATAATAACTGCATTTTTCTTTACAGGTAAAAGAAATAATAATTCCGGACCTATTCAAAGGTGAAAGTACAAATGTACAAGATGACATAGCTGTTGTAATTCTGCTCATCCCATTTATTTACAAGACGTACGTGAAACCAGTATGCCTCAGCTTTGAGGCTAACTTCGATACGTATCAACTACAACCGGGAAAGTCTGGAAAGGTATATATTTACTGCTCAAATTTCTAGTTCTTCTTTTATTAGACTAGCTGACCCAACAGTCGTCCTGTCAATAAATGTTTATTCATATATTTTCTAAAATTTTTGTTTATACAAACCTTGTCCTGACAATTACAAACACAACAAAAAAAAGTGAGAAACGCCTATGAATTGCCGTAAATCTTAGAGTTCGAAAAAATGGTAGCACGTCACCTTGAGGTCAGAGGTCATAGGTCATAGTCATTTTGAGGGTATATCGACTATGCTGAGTCGAATGACGCTAACCGCGAGTCTCTAGCTCTTACGGTTCTTGAGTTGAAAGATGGTATAACGTGACCTTGAGGTCAAAGGTCAAAGGTCATAGGTATTCCAGGGTATATCGATTATGTTGAGTCAAATGGCGTTGACCGCGAGTCTCTAGCTCTTACGGTTCTTGAGTTGAAAGATGGTATCACGTGATCTTGAGGTCAGAGGTCAAAGTTCATAGTCATTTCACTTTACTTAGACGACGGCCAAGACTCGAGAGGAAAACATCCTTTATTTTTTTGGTGTGTATGTTAGTTGTTAGCCTCAGGTGGCCTCTACAACTTTACGCGGACTGTGGATAAGCGCAGAGGGCTCCCAACCCGTAAAAAAAGAGATCTACCGCGTGCCTTCCTTATATATCCTCGGCGCAGGCTAGCTCGCGCAGAGTGGGGCTAAGTGGGGGATGTGCCGGTGACATACCATAGTTAGCAGAGTATGATACCGTCCACCGGGAGTAGTTCCAAACTCCGTGCTGCAGAGAATTCTTAGTTCATCTTTCCAGGTGGCAGGCTGGGGTCTGACGAAGGTTGATGGCACGCCGTCTGCGATCCTGAAGTTTGTGAACATGCCGTATATCAACACTGATATATGTATCGATACTGTACCGCCAGCCTTCACGCGGTTTATCACGAGTGACAAGTTCTGCGCTGGATATACCAATGGTAAGTAACCAGATCTTTTGGCTGACTTATCGATCAAGTGGCATTGAGTTCATATTTACTACGTATGAATGCTATCACGAGAGACAAGTTCTGCGCTGGATATACCAATGGTAAGTAACCAGATCTTTTGGCTGCCTTATCGATCAAGTGGCATTGAGTTCATATTTACTACGTATGAATGTGACTGTTGTGCATGAGACATACGTCGTTTTCGTGAACGGGTGCTACTTGTGGTGACTGGTCGGCCTTGGCTTTTTGGATTTCAGTGCTTATTTATTATTAATTAAAATAGTAGAAATCTAGTTTTAACCAGAATACAATAATTATGGTCGCTCATTGTTTTTGTTACTTTATGTGCATTTGATTAGATTACTCCAATTTTGCAGAAAGTTATTAGGTTTTCTGTCTACAAATTCTCCATAGCAGCTCGGAGTTCACGGTGTTGAACACGATTGTATTTCGGAGGCCACGTAAAGCCGTTGATTTCGCCTGTCGTGTCGGATATTTTTGTTCCGTATCATTCATAGCCCAGCAAGTTCCAAAACATAATCCAATATTTTTATATAGAAAACCGCTTCTGTACTAGGAATTTGGAAACACTCAAACAACGGACACAAAGAATACCCAGATCATATAGTTGATCCATCATATAATGATCCAGAGTCGGATAATCATTTGCGTGTGGTATTCGAAACCACAAGTTGTGTAATGGCAGTGGCGCAGCGACTAAACTAATACGCCATCCGTGCAGTTGTGGGTTTGATCCCCACATGGGACAAACATTTGTGTTACTGCGTTCCATCGCGCCCGGCCGCTGCGCAACGAACACGTCGGAGGTCCCTTGGAGGACAATCTACCTCGGCCGACCCCGCCTTCGCTCCGCGCACCGAACCACTCACTCGCCGTACATCGCACTGCGCACACGCAACGACGGATATTATTATTGTAACAACGCCTTTCGGAATCCAGTTTTTGTACAACATATCGAAGCTGTTTCATTAGCCAAGACCACCAGCATAACAACTGGAGCTAGGCACTCATACATTTGTGTTAAGTATCACACGAATGTTTGTTCCATGTGGGGACAGTAGTGATACATCACAAATAATTATTCCGAGTTGGATAATCCTTGTGTCTGTTACTTGAATTTTCGTAAAGACCCTCTCGACACAGGTGTTTATCTTTCAAAATCCAATTTTCAATCATCAGAAAATTATTATCTGAGCATTAAATATGGACGTCGGTCAATTTTTCTATAAAAAAGCTGCCATCAAACATACATATTCCTCTGAAAGTTATCTGTCATTAAAAAACCGGCTCTTAAATAATAATATGCTGTTATCCGTAGGTACAGCGTTGTGTAAGGGGGACAGTGGGGGAGGGCTTGCCTTCGCCGAGAGGGAACAGGGCCAGCTCCGCTACTACCTGAGAGGAATCGTATCCACAGCCCCTCGGAGCGACAACCACGAATGCAACAACTCTACTTATATTACATTCACCAAAATAAGGAAGCATGAAGATTTTATAAAAAAGTAAGATTGGTACAGTCGGCCAAAACTGTGGTCTATCACCCAACGGTTGAGGTTCATTTGAACGTCATGAAACTACAAGGTCGAGTTTCCCTTACAATAATATTATGATATTCCTCTCTTTATAATATTTTATACTTACGTCATGTCATTTGTCAAGTTTGAAAAGTCAACCTTAGCGATAATTAGTTCTCACAGAAACTTTTGTCAAAACATCATCTATATTTACTAATCTAACACTTCTTCTCTCTTAGCCTTTATTATTCCCAAGTCACTTGGGGTCGGCTTTTCTGGTCTAACTGGATTTGACTGGATATCAGTTTTTACACGGAGCGGCTGCCACATGACCTCCGCAACCCGAAGGCTAACGATACCCTAAGGCTAGACCAGTGTCAGAATATTAGAGGGTACTGACTTTCCCAATAACGACTGCCATAGATGTTCATGGCAGCCGGGACCAACGGCTTAACGTGCTCTCCGAGGTTTCGAAGTTATATGACTTTTCGAAATTATGTGCGTATTGATTGACAATTATCGCCTGCTGCGTGCCTCGGAGAGCACGTTAAGCCATCGGTCCCGGCTGCCATGAACATCTATGTAATGGCATTCGTTATTGGGAGAGTGTCGACACAAAAGATCACACTGGGTCGAAGTGTCGCCGGTCTGCACTGACTGGCCCCCACATAAGATAAGATGTATGTGCCTTTTAAGAATATTATCTGACCCTTCTCACAGTAAGAAGAGGCGTGTGCCGAGCAGACGGACAGCTTATACACAGGGCCGGTATCAATCAAAACTTTGTTTAATAGTTTTGGTATTTTTCAGGTCTCTGGCAGCGAGTGTCAACAAGACTTGTCCCTGGTACCTGTTCCAGTGTAATGATGGCGCCTGTATAGACCAGGGCGCCGATTGTAATGGAGTAAGTTTTATTTAGGATATCCCCCGCAATATGTATAATTGCTCTATTGTGGCGTCTAAGAGATATACCGCCTCAGTAGGAGGTTGGTATTACAGAAGATGACTCGCCGCTGACTCAATGACACACTAAATTTCCCCTCCAGCCCCCTGAATGTCCGCCAAAGGCATACACGGGTTAAAGCAGAGAACACATGATAATTATTAAAAAAATATAGCATTGTATATTTTAGAATCTGCAGTGTTTATAAAAAGCAACCCCCACTTGTTCGAAAAAATGCGACTCAGGAATTATTCCTAGTGCAGGAGCGTATTTAAAAAAAAGATAGAGTATAAAGATAGAAGAAGATTACAGCAGAATGGTGCCATTCTGCTGTAATTTTCTAATCTTAGTTAAGAGATTTCGTGTAGTGCATTTTGCTGTTCCATCGAACTATATTTAGATTTCGTTTAGACAGCACCAAATTCGATTATGACAATCCTAAATTGAACTGAGGCAGTGATACCGATACTAAAATACTTAATACTACAGAATGAAAGTCAAAGCGTGAACGAAAAAAATAAATTACATATTATTATTTACAATATATTATATAATATTATATTTTCATTTTTATTATATATATTAAAATATTATGATTAATATTATAATATCTTTTAATTCATTTTTTTTATATTTTTTATATACCTACCTATTTAAATTTTTGTTATTTTATGTTTTATTACATATTTATAACATAATATTTTAAAATTAATATTTAAATTAAAATGCATATATTATATTTAATTTATAATATACTATAATTATATATTATATTATATTATTATATATGTCGGAGAGTAGAACGGCAACTCGCTTTTGACATGATGAAGCAACAAAATATAGGCGTGATATTATACTTCGTACGTATACTAATGATTAGCTGATTATCTCTGATTTGATTCGTAACGCAGCGAGCTCGTTACCCGAATATGTCCGCGCACGAGTCTCCGGCGCTTATATACCGTCAATATGACACTGACAGTTATACTGTCACTCCAACTGACAAATTGGCTCTATGGCGACCTCACTTAAGCTTACGCTTGACGTTCCGAATCAAACCAATAGATGGCGCTTTATTCAAATCCAATGACAGAAATAAATTACATTCCAATGATTATTTTCTTGACGTTTTAGCCTCAACTATCAAATCTTTAGGAAAACTAAACTTCGTATCATGTTTTCAGGTGTCATCTAATATTAGTTTCAACATTTCTAATTGTAGATCATTTTTAACGTTTAAGCCGTACAGCAGAATGCATTACATTACATTACATAGATTCACGCCTGTTTCCCAGAGGGGTAGACAGAGACTACGGATTTCCATTTGCTACGATCCTGACACACTTCTCTGGCTTCATTCACTTTCATCACATTCCTCATACACGCCCGTCGGTTCAAGGTGCTCTTAATCTGGCCTTTGTCCAGAACGCCTCCGATCTGATCAAGAAACGTTCGCCTAGGTCTGCCTCTTGCGACTGTTCTATTCACACTAGCCTTATAAACTTTCTTAGTCAGTCTTTCCTCGTCCATTCTTTCTGCATGCCCAAACCAGCTTAACATACCCTTTTCTATTCTTGTCACTATATCCACTTTCATGCCGCATCTCTCTCTAATCACACTATTCCTTATTCTATCTTTCAGAAGATTGCAGAGTAGCAGAATGCAGAAAGGACTAAATTGAGTATCTAAACCAATTTTAATTCTGTCGAACTAAAATAAGTTTAGTCCTGTCAATTTCAACGATTTCAGAATAATAAATGTCGTTTGACAAGACTAAACTAAATTTTAGTGATTTTTAGATCAGTTTAGAAAATTTTGTGACAACAGAATCGGCAGCAATATCTTACAGACAAGAATTTATACACCTATTTGAATCTGTCTTGCCTTACAGACTGAAATCTAAATAACATGATGATGCTTTATATCTTGAACAGAAAGAAGATTGCGCAGACGGTTCTGATGAGTCGGAGGAGCTGTGCTCTCCTGAAGCAGACTCCATTGACGGGTAAGACCTTTTATTATAACTACCGTTTACCCTCGACTTCGTACACGTGGCATTTGGAATAGGTACATAAGTCATTAAACATTTCTCTGCAGTCAGAAATGTGGCCTAGAGGTTTAAGTGGCCGCTTCGCCACTGTCTCCGCGCCAAATGTTGTGGGTTCGATCCCCACACGGAACAAAATATTGTGTCCTCCGCGATACAGGAATATTTTCTAGTTTGGTAGTTGTCTTCTCTAAACAACATATAACTGTGAAAATCGCATTTAATTTAATTACCAGGCGCGAAATATCATAAAAAATTTATTAATAATTTGCATGTATAAAACAAATACATGCACACACAAACGCAGCGATAGCTCAGTGGGGAGACCAACAGACTGCAATGCAGAAGGTCTCGGGTTCGAACCCACGTCGCGCACCTCTGACTTTCAGAAGTTATATGACTTTTCGAAATTATGTGCGTATTGATTGACAATTATCGCCTGCTCCGTGCCTCGGAGAGCACGTTAAGCCGTCGGTCCCGGCTGCCATGAACATCTATGGCAGTCGTTATTGGGAAAGTCAGTACCCTCTAATATCCTGACACTGGTCTAGCCTTAGGGTATCGTTAGCCTTCGGCTTGTGGAGGTCAGGTGGCAGCCGCTCTGTGTAAAAACTGATATCCAGTCAAATCCGGTTAGACCAGAAAAGCCGACCCCAAGTGACTTGGGAATAATAAAGGCTAAGAGAGAAGAAGATGTATAAAACAAATAAAATAACTGCAAATGTGTTTATTATGTCATATTGAATTTCAACAGGTGTAACTTATTACTATTTCTCTGGCCTTGAAGAGTTGCCGTCCCATTGAACTATGAAAGGTGGAGGGAATAGGTAGCGCACTTGTCTTCTTTTCTTTTCGTGTGGTTAGTGGCCAACCTGTTGTCAAGAGTTCAAGCCGCCCGTAGGCCTCTGACATGGCTTAACGACTGCTGTCAATTTGGCAACAACGGGGACCGACTTTTTACGTGCCCTCCGAAGCACGGAGACGCTCAGATGAAATATCACTAAGCGGTCACTCATCTATAGACTGACCGTTTTTTTTTTACCCTGGGAAATCCTTTATGGATACCCCCTCCCCCGGGGGAGGAAGGGTGGTTATGTGAGACTCTCCGCCCCTGAAAGGGGTCGGTATACACACTAAAAACCTGGGGTGAGCAGTCCCTCCGCCGACGGAGTTGGGCGAGATGGGGTCGCGTTAGCAATCACCATCCCATCCCGGCGGTTGGCCCGGCTGATGGTGACCGGGCCTCAGCACCTGTGGAGGGAAGGCCTTGCTCACCAAGGGCATAAATCGCCTTCTTCTCGCTCCCATCCGTCTGCGCCGGAGAGGGTCAGCGAGGAGGTTGTTCTCCCTGACCCTTTCCGCTTCTATAGACTGACCCCACCTAACGTTACTTAACCTCGCTAATCGTTTACCGATCAGTGAATGCAACTGACTATGAGCGCCAACTTCGTGTTTGGCGTATACGTTTGAACATTATTATATCTCCTGCACAGACGGCTACTCTCCGTTAAACTGGTCGCCGTGACCGGTATTCAGTCTAGAGGACATTATTATTAAGATTATCATTTACTTAATAACCTTGTTTTCGTATCTCCTATCGACCTATCGTTGCTGCATCTCTATTACACTTACGCAAACTGACAGTGAGCGCTTCATTCAGGGTCACTGTTAGCATACCGCGGCTTAATTGATATTGCATCTAACAAAATTAATTAGTAATTAACACATATGTCACAAGGCTGCACTGATATGTCATTGCTGTCAATCTATGTCTATAAAATTTATCCTATACTAGCTGCGCGCTTCGACATAGCTAATGTGTTAATTCAGATCTCCAGCTATTTACGTACCAAAAATAACTTTTTAACTTTCGCGTTGCATGATATATATATAATATGTAACGGGTATTAACGCGATCATGCATAATGTTTACCTTTTTTATGGTTGACGTTTCGACCAGAATACACCGGCCGTGGTCACAAGCTGACTCTCAGTCTCAGTCATCGCAATCGGTTCAGTAGTTTTTGCGTGAAAGAGTAACAAACATCAATCCATCCTCACAAACTTTCACATTTATAATATTCGTAGGATTATAAGGAAGCAACGCTGTCTTGGAATGGAGATCAGTATTTGGTATAAGCTGGGATGCTCCCGGACAGGTGGCTGGTCCAGGCTGGTCCTCTTATTTTGACACATATTATAAACACTGGAATAACTGATTGAATTTAATAAAACTTGTAATAATGCGTACATACATACAGACAGATAGACAAAATAATATTTTCTTTATTCTGTAGTTCTTTTAAGACATCTAGCAATATTTTTTTTAAATATCTTCCTCTTGGTTTAGACTGCGGCTTCGCTCGCGGTATTGTAAATGTTGTCAAGTAATTTCAATCAGAGCAGTACTTGTTTTCTGGATTAAAGGAACCCTATTTTGTACCACTAACGTGTATGCGAAATTTCATGATGATCGGTCAAGACGTTAAGACGTGAAAGCATATCTAACAAACAAACTCACATTTAGATACATTTATAATATCAGTAAGGATTATTTTATATTTTGATTGTCTTCTAATAATTTCAGACCAGCTTGCATACTCCCGAACCCTCCAAACTTCGGGGAGTACCGCATCGAAAACTCGAGCAGTATTCCAACTCCTGGGCGCCGCTTCAAATCCGTAGCGATTCACATACAGTGTCACCGATGGTACACGATTGTGTCGGCCGATGGCCGTACTACAGGCATTGTAACCGTGGCCTGTGTTAACGGAAAGTGGTCCGATACAATGCCAGAATGTTTAGGTAAGTGTTCTGTTTCATTCTTGTATCGTTTGTTATCAGTAGGGGTCGGAATAGGTACAGTTTTAAGTACCAACTAACGTCAAATATGCTACTACGAAATCTTAATATGGATATGCCTTTTTTAATCCCGGGATTGATTTAGTATTCTTTTGTTTACCTTCTTTGGACACAAAACATTTATTTTCGACACTTTACAAGTCAAGAAACATGGCTTAAATTTGCTCCGCTCACATCGGTTGACGTTGAAAGATCATTTTCATCATATAAGTGGGTCTTACACCCGTATCGAAACCGATTAAAAGAAGAAAACATTGAAAAAATTATGGTAATGTATTTTAATTCTTTAGTAAATGATGTGGACAATGAACCTTTAGCTTCCACTAATGTTTCTAACATAGTTGAAATCGATTCTGATTGATGTGTTGTTATTTTATTTCATTTCACTGATTTGTAGAGACTGTTTAATAAAAAAATATATACTTAGAGTCAAGTTTGTTTAATTTCTCCATCTCTCTACTCTCTTTGCACATAAAATAGAAAATAATGAAACTTTATCAGCCGCCAGGCGGCGAGTACTAAAATTCCATCAAGCGCCATTTGCCGGCATATTACGTGTAACGCTACTTAGTTTGTGATTAACACAGGAAAAAAGAGTTTTATAAGACAATAATATCAATCCCGGAAGTTTGAGAAAACAATTTTTGTTAAGATTTCGTAGGTAGTTTTACGTCATTTGGTACTTAAAACTCTACCTATTCCGACCCCTAGTTATCAGTGATGTAAGAAACTCAGCCATATCGGCGTTACATATGCACATGTGATTTAAAGCATGACTGCACAAATGGCGTAGATATTTAAGAAATCGCCTCACCGCTGCCTCTGCGCCGGGTGATGTGGGCTCGAATAACACATGGCACAAAAAAAATTGTGTTCCACAAATGGTTGTCCCGAGTCTGTGTCTTTGTGTCCGTTGTTTGAATTTTAGTAAATTCCCCCGCGACACAGGTACGGTAGATGTATTTTTTAAGAGAAAACGAAGTCATAGGGGAATGTGATGTAATACACCACTACCCATTCAGTGATATCCCTTACCGTCCCAAAGCGCCAGCATAACGCAGCAGAAGGCAACACCTGATCATTATCCACACTCTTTTAAGACATCTCCCGTTCTAGGAAAATTGCCTGTTTACTTTCCTACCTACAACCATTCAAACAACGGACACAAAGAACACTCAGACTCGGGACAACTATTTGTGGCAGACACCAATTTTTGTCCCGTGTGGGACCCACGGCACTTAGCCTTAGGTCTAGCCTTAGGTTGAGCCTTAGGGTATCGTTAGCCTTCGGGTTGCAGAGGTCAGGTGGCAGCCGCTCCGTGTAAAAACTGATATTCAGTCAAATCCGGTTAGACCAGAAAAGCCGACCCCAAGTGACTTCGGAATAATAAAGGCTAAGAGAGAAGAAGTGGGACCAACGGCACTAGACGCAGTGGCAATGGGAAAGCAACCACTTAAAACATATCCGTGAAGTCTTGCGCAGTTTGCTGTAGACGGCGCCTTGGTTGTGTTTTCTTCTCTTTATGATACTAAGAAAACACAGCCACGTCCATGCATTGCCGTACCTAGTATTATTATCCAGTGCAGTAGGCCTTTAGACAACGATGGCCTTAACTTAACCGTAGACTTTGGAGTTGAATCCTGAAATTGCGATCCACCGAGCAGTGCCCGGTGCAGGCTAAACGCCTGCGGGCGACGACTCCAGGCCGATGACCTGGCACACTAAGGACGTCGCTCCAACTCGATGGCCTGCGGGCAGGAAATACTTATACTCTCACCTGCGATCTGCACTGTGGCAGTATCAGACGCGTATCAGCGCACCTGGGCTACTCGGTCGGTAGGCCCGGATCCGCAAGGATCCGCCTGCTACCCTCTGCAAGATGACATTGCAGAGGGATGCGACCGCTTCCCAATTGCTCCCGCTGCCGACCGCGGAGGCTCACGGCCGGCAGCGACAGGACATTGCCGACATAAAGATGTCGTCACAGCCATGGTACCAGTCCATGACTGCGTTGACATCTCCTTCTCCAACTGAGAGGGTAGCCTCACTCTACAAGGCGGGCTGGCAACTTAACCTAACTTACCATCAGGGTAGACGCTGGCTTGTCTCTCACCAGCAAAAAAATATAATATTTTATTATTTCCAGACTACTGCAGTGTAGACAGTGACCCCAGCGTCCGGTACAAGTGTCGTCATCCAATAAACAATAAGATAATGGTATGCAACAAGTACAAGAAGCCAGATTTGCCTTGCATCCCACAAACCAACTACCACGTCAGGCCAGATCCAGAAATTAAGTGCGCGTCCAATTCTTCAGGTGGTGATGGTGTTGTACTCTGCAAAGAAGGTTCGTTTAGATACATAGGGATATCTAGGAGGTAGGCATAGGATACGGATTCCTACTTGCCACCATCCTAGAATACCTTTCAAGCTTAATTTACTGTCATCTGTCACATTACATTCTTCATGTATGCGCGACGCCACAGCGTTAGGCGTGAACTATACAGAAAATGCGTAAAGCGACGGCACGGTACTTATATGGTGCAGGCATGGAACGGATAAGGCTCAAACGTTATTCAAATTGTACAAAAGAGGACAATATACGGCAAGGTGTGCTATTATACAGTTGCGATAACATGTCTTCTTCAGAAGTACTATACAAGAAGCAATGTTATCCATGCTTGCGCTTGTGTCTGCAGAAGGCGCTGCATGAGCAGCGATACGGCATGCCTGTGCCGTGCCGCTTGTGTACATGTCACGACGCGTAACTTTCTTAGATTTTGTATGACGAAGTTTTGAAATGGCACAATGAGTCTGCTGGTTCTGCGCTGCGCTCTCGTCTTATGCCGCTTCTGTATAATTTAAGCCTTAATGAAACTGTCTTAAAGATTAAAGACAGTTTCATCGCTCATTAATTATCAATCTCCGTATGTTTGAGCGCTTTGAACACAAAATACTCTTTTTTTTTGGCCTCAGTGCGAGGCATTCTCAAGACAGTTTGCCGACGCAACGCTTGTGTTCGAAGCCTAAATCCTACGAAGCGGTTGCCCCTATACAAAGGAGTTTGGTATTGTCAACTTTTTTCTATTACAATAATTGAAGAGAGATCCGAGGTAGGTTCCTCTTTTCTAAAAGACGTAAAGCCTAAATGGATTCTTTTATTCCTTTCTTATTTTCAGATTGTGGCCGGGTAACAGTTCGCAAAGTTCAAGCCAAGACTGGCGGAAAACAAGTCACGCGCAAATATATGCCATGGCATGTAAGCATTTACGAAAAGAATGGCAATGAGTTTTTGTATTACTGTGGAGGAACTATGATCTCCAATAATGTTATTATATCTGGTAAGTAACATGCCTGAGTAGGTACAGAAGTGAAATGGATGCTTTGCATGAGGGCTCGAGGAGTCAGGCAAAATGTTATTGGGTATTTCTGTCAAAGAATTCTCAGTGACAGCACGGAGTCTGCATCTGTCTGTGAAAGGCGGCAATAGGATCTGGATCTTGTAATGTAGGACCTAAAAATATTGTTGGTTATGTTTGTGAAACAATTGTACATAATGTTATGTATAAATTGTGAGTATAACTTATATGAAAAGAACAGAGTAACATGCTAAGTGTCAGGTGTGATCTCGTATTTAGATTAGAATATAGTAAAAAAACGTTCATTCATCAACATTCTTATTGAGTCGCAGCAGTACACCGGTGGTCATTCGCAATAGATTTTTAATCATGTCTGGTATTCTAAGACTTGAAAGATAAGGGATCACTGGCAATTCTAGTTAAAATTGCTCTTGCTTGTGCTAGAAATCGGTTCACGTCGGTAGTATGTCGGCTTGGACTCACAACCTGTCAATCTTAAGACTTAATATCTTTATACAAGCTCCACTATAATCATTCTGCATTTCCAGCCGCTGATCGTTTCTGGGATGAAGAGAAAGGATACATCCGACTGTCAGAGTGGGGAGCGGCGGCTGGCCAGATCTACCGGTTATGGGACGACGAAAGAAATGTTAATGCGCAGAAATCTGATGTAAATAACTGGGAACGTATGTTTAAAAGTACATGTGTCCCTGTTTCAGTGGTGTTGCTACTGCCAATATGTCGAGTGTCAACACTTACAAAAATGTTAAACTGTCCCACTGCTGGGCACGGGCCTCTTCTCAGTGTGAGAAGGGTTAGTCCACCACGCTGGCCTAGTGCGGGTTGGCAGACTTCACATATCTTCGAGAACATTATGGCGAAATCTCAGACATGCAGGTTTCCTCACGATGTTTTCCTTCACCGTTAAAGCAAGCGATAAATAATTATTTAATACGCACATAACTTCAGACGTCAGAGATGCGCGCGTTAGGTTCGAACCCGAGATCTCTGCGTGGCAGTCCAACGGTTTCTCACATACATGAAACAAATTCCTAGCTTGAGTGTCCTTTGTACCTGTTGTTTGGAACTCAGGAATAATACCTTTAATTATAGTGCATATGTAACTGGCTGGCTCCGTGGCGCAGCGGTAGTGAATGCGACTGCTGTGCATGAGGTCTCGGGTTCGAATCCCGGGTCGGGCCAACAAAAAGCTATTGGGTTTTTCTGTAAAGAAATCTCAATAGCAGCCCGGAGTTAGGAAGTTGGCGGTGTTAGACACCCCCGTGCCTCGGAAAGCACGTAAAGCCGTTGGTCCTGCGCCTGATCTCTCTCCGGTCGTGTCGGATTGCCGTCCCATCGGATCATGAGAGTTAGGGAACAGAGAGTGCACTTGTGTTTGCGCACACACTTGTGCACTATAATATCTCCTGCGCAGATGGCCAGTCTCTGTTAAGACTGGCCGCCGTGGCCGAAATTCGGTCTGGAGGACATTATTATTATTATAACTGGATTTAGATTCGAAACTACACGGACAGCTGCTTAAGTGGTCGCTTCGCTGCTGCCACGAAAGCTGTGTGTTCGAACACGGAAAAAGAATTTGTGGATCACACAATATTTTGTCGCGTGTTGGGATCGAACCCACAACACTCGGCGCGGCGGCAGTGGCGAGGCGAATCTTATCTTATCTTATCTTGTTACGGGGGCCAGTCAGTGCAGACCGGCGACACTTCGACCCAGTGGGATCTTTTGTGTCGGCCCCGAGATCTATACCTTAGCTATCTCCCTATGAATGTACTGCATCAATCGCAGCGTACACTTCAGAGGGAGAAGCCTGAAGTCCTCAGGGCTCGGATATGCCAACCCCATCAGACCTATCCTTAGTCCAGCCAACGCGTCACATTCACACAGTAGGTGTAATATGGACTCGTCCCGCTCACCACAGGCTCTGCAGATCAAATTGTTTGTCAAACTTAATCTGCACAGGAAGTCATTGGTGCCAAAGTGACCAGTAAACGCTCCTATGAGCAGGCGTATTTGGCCCTTGTTGTACCCGCAGAACTTCCGGGTGAAGCCCGTGGCTCTGTTTGCAATGAATTTCTTGGAGTGTTCCAGACCCCTAAGGGCCATCCACTCCCGCCTATGTTTATCATTGCCATGTGCATTCATAGCTGCCTTGACGGTACTCTCAGAGAGTCCTACAAATGGCTCGGGGCCAACAAATAGTTGCTCCGAGCCCTTCCTGGCCAATTCATCAGCCTCCTCATTACCCTGCACACCTGCATGCCCCGGAACTCACACAAGCCTCACTGTGTTTTTCCTGCCAAGTTTGTTAAGGGCTTTAACACAGTTCAGGACCAGTCCGGAATCCACCCTACAGGAGTTCAGAGCCTCCGACGAGGCGAATACTTAAACCATTACGCCACCCGTGCAATCAATAATGAATGAATTCAGCCTCGATGGCGTAGTGGTTAGTGTAACCGACTGCCACGCCTGAGGTCGCGGGTTCGATTCCCGCACAAGTCAAACATTTGTGTGCATGGACATGTATGTTTGAGTCGGTCTGGGAGTTTCTATGTATAAGTATGTATTTACAACAAAAAAATAGTATATATGTATGTTTATCCATTGTCTAGTACCCATAGTACAAGCTCTGCTTAGTTTGGGCTAGATGGTGCTGTGTGTATCTTCTTCATTCTTAGTCTTTATTATTCCCAAGTCACTCGGGGTCGGCTTTTCTGATCTAACCGGATTTGACTAGATATCAGTTTTTACACGGAGCGGCTGCCACCTGACCTCCGCAACTCGAAGGCTAACGATACCCTAAGGCTAGACCAGTGTCAGGATATTAGAGGGTACTGACTTTCCCAATAACGACTGCCATAGATGTTCATGGCAGCCGGGACCGACGACTTAACGTGCTCTCCGAGGCACGGAGCAGGCGATAATTGTCAATCAATACCCACAAAATTTCGAAAAGTCATATATCTTCCGAAAGTCAGAGGTGTGCGACGTGGGTTCGAACCCGAGACCCTCTGCATTGAAGTGTCTTGGTCTCCCCACTGAGCTGTCGCTGCTACATGTACACAATACATACAGTGTTGTGTGTATGTGATAGAATATTATTATAATTCTGTTTCAGGTTAAAGCTATAACTGTACCAGACACGTATGTTGGTAAAAGTCAAGGTTATAAGTATGACGTGGCGGTGTTAGTCCTGCTCGACTCGTTCATATTCAACACATACGTGAAGCATGTCTGCCTCGACTGGGAACCCGAGCTTGATACACAACAACTACAAGAAGACAATGTAGGAAAGGTAACAAATACACATACATACATACATACTACTACAGCTGACCCGGCAAACGCTGTTCTGCCATATAAATTCATCCGATAGATACATCCTTATCACCTAGCGGGATGAAATATACTTTACGACCTATTATCATACCTACCATATAAACTCAAAAAAATTCATAAAAATCGGTCGAGCCGTATCGAAGGACTGCGGACTACAATCATGGTGACACGAGATTTATATATACAGGATGTCCCAGAAGATGTGAATCAAATTGTAATGGGAGATGCCTTAGGTTAAGGACCTTTCAAATGATCTAAATAAAAAAAAATTATGACCGTTGGTTAAAACAAAAAATCTAAGTTTTTAAAAAAGTACGCCCTTTCAGACTTTTAACAACAGGTGCTTCGTTTATGGCTAAAATAATTTTTTTCACTGTATTTATTTGTGAAGGATTGAATCGTCAAACAACTAACTGTTTTTTTTTAAACTGACGTTATTTTGAAATCTCAGCATTATTTTTGTATATTTTTTTGCACCAAAGAAAATCTTGTACGTTTGACCAACAACGCAAAATAAAAAAAAAATATTTTATTTACCACTTTTGAAAGGTCCTTACTTAAGGAATCTCCCGTTACAATTTGATTCACATCTTATGGGACACCCTGTATATACACATTGAACTATATATTACCACTAGAACAGCAATTCAGAACAATATTTATGTACCACTCAACTGCTGTGCACGCACCGCACCTTAGTCAACACAATAGCTCTGTCTGACTTCAACTTGTACAACGGTAGCACAATGGTATGTGACTGCTGTGCATGAGGTCTCACGTTCGAATCCTGGGTTGAGCCAACAAAGAATTATTGTTTTTTTCTGACAAGAAGCTTTTACTAGCAGTCCAGAGTAATGCAGTTGGCGGTGATGCACACACTATACCTCGGAAGGCATGTACAGTCGTTAGTCCTGAACCTGATTTCTCTCCGGTCATGTCGGATAATCATCCTAACGGATTATGGGAGTTAGAGAACAGAGAGTACACTTGTGTTGCGCTCACACTTGTGCAGTATAATATCTCCTGCGTAGATGGCCAGTCTCCGTTAAGATGGGCCGCCGGCTTAATGTACTTTCTGAGACATGGGCGTGTGTAACACCATCTTCCGAACTGCGGGCTGCTCTTGAGATTTCTTACCAGAAAAACCTCTTCTCCCTTAGCCTTTATTATTCCCAAGTCACTTGGGGTTGGCTTTTCTGGTCTAACCGGATTTGACTGGATATCAGTTTTTACACGGAGCGGCTGCCACCTGATCTCCGCAACCCGAAGGCTAACGATACCCTAAGGCTAGACCAGTGTCAGGATATTAGAGGGTACTGACTTTCCCAATAACGACTGCAATAGATGTTCATGGCAGCCGCGACCAACGGCTTAACGTGCTCTCCGAGGCACGGAGCAGGCGATAATTGTCAATCAATACGCACATAATTTCAAAAACTCATATAACTTTCGAAAGTCAGAGGTGCGCGACGTGGGTTCGAACCCGAGACCCTCTGCATTGCAGTCTGTTGGTCTCACCACATTCACTCCCGCTGCGCCAGGTCCAGCCTAAAACTTAGATTATAGCCTAATTTTTCCTCTGTGTTCCAGATAGCTGGCTGGGGTCGGGCAGATGACAACTCTGCGATAACACAGCAGATAATTAAAGTTACAAACGTCGTAGACTATGTATGTGAATATCTACCATGGGCTCAACTTGGTCAGACATGTTCCAAATACAAAGACAGTAAGTTTAAGTTAAGTTTATCCTTCCCTTCCCAAACCTCATCCTGCTCCATTACCCTTTTCCTCCCGGTAGGCAGCGACTTGGTTGTGATTTTTTGACATTGTTTCTGTAATGCTTAGAAAACACAGCCATGTGTATGAGCCACGGTTCTCGCTTACTATCAGGTGGGTCGGAGGCTCGTCTGTTACCGATGAAAGCAATAAAAAAAAACTACTCCGGTACAAGTATAGACGACAGACTTGCCAGTATACGCGAAATCATCATGTATGTTTCCAAGATACAGTAAATCGTGTGGTAACAGCCAAGTCTCTTGGAGAGCAATGACGTCAGCAACACCAGATATTCTTCGCACGCAATCAGCTGATCGCATGACGTTTTTACAGTTGAATGTTGTTAGTTTTACATTTTTATAATTTGTATCCATTACGTACTGTGTTTTTTCGTATTTTTGTTCACTACCATAGACTCTCTTTCCTTTTTAAAATAAATAAAACCTCTAAACGTTATGCCCTCAGGCCAGAAGTTGTCGTCCAGGAACGTATTTATTTTAAGCTTTGGTACATATAATTTAAATGCATTATTATTTTTACACATAGTATAAAAATACATAACCTTTCGCACGATCTACACCACATACACACACCACATACGCACGCACGCATGAATGCACGCACGCACGCACACAAACACACACACACACACACGCGCGCGCTTTTCTCCTATCCTATGTGCTTTTCTGTACGTTGTTAGTAACAAACAAACAAACTGTTAGGATTAGTTATACTAGTTAGGATTAGGATATTTCTACTGAATACTATGGCCTTACCCTTTTCACAATGAGAAGAGATCCGTGCCCAGCAGTGGGCAATTTAATACAGGGCTGATATTATTATATATGTTTGTTGCAGAAGATCTCCAGTTCCTGAACAGTAATATTGGCAGTGGGTTGGTTTTCGCACACAACGACTCCGGCGTTGAGCGGTATTACCTGAGAGGAGTGCTTACCGCCAAGTGCTTAAGAGACGAGCTGTGTTATCTTCAACAGAATTACGTCACTCTTACCAGACTCAGTTATTTGAAGGAGTTCATTAAATATTATACTTTACTTTATTATTATTAACGACTAATAATAAATTATTATTCGTTAATAATAATAAGTATATATAATAGTGACTCTGAAAGATAGAATAAGGAATAGTGTGATTAGAGAGAGATGCGGCATTAAAGTGGATATAGTGACAAAAATAGAAAAGCGTATGTTAAGCTGGTTTGGGCATGTAGAAAGAATGGACGAGGAAAGACTGACTAAGAAAGTTTATAAGGCTAGTGTGAATGGAACAGTCGCAAGAGGAAGACCTAGGCGAACGTTTCTTGATCAGATCGGAGGCGTTCTGGACAAAGGCGCTTTCTGGACAAAGGTTAAGAGCACCTTGAACCGACGGGCGTGTATGAGGAATGTGATGAAAGTGAATGAAGCCAGAGAAGTGTGTCAGGATCGTAGCAAATGGAAATCCGTAGTCTCTGCCTACCCCTCTGGGAAACAGGCGTGAATCTATGTATGTAATAATAAAGTAAATTTCAATTATTGATCGGACGCCGGTAACTAGACACTATGATTTTACTATTATGTTATTATCTGTAAGAAATTAAGGATCTGTGCCTGGTGAAACAGGCCCTTAGTGTCACAATTTACAATTAGCATTTATTTATATGAAAGTCTCACCATCTCTCTGCATTAATCTAACAAGAGTAAGACAGCATGCGATGTATCTTTCGAAAATCTTTTACTTGATATTGGTGAAACAGGCAGTCAGTTATTATAAACTAGCTTTAGCGCGCGGCTCTCTCCGCGTGATACCTACATCAACGAAAGTAGTCTATGTCCTTCCCCAGGTTTTAAACTATCTTTGTACGAAATTTCATGCAAATCGGTCGAATGGTTTAGCCTCTTCAAGGTATCAGACAGTCAGACAGATTTACTTTCGAATTTATAATATTAGTAAGGAAGTGAAAATTGACAATTTTGAAATCTTAGTGGTGTTGACAATTATTGGTGAACGAAAGTAATCTTTATTGCCAATTTCATCCGCGAAGACGCTGATAACTGGCGAAAGGATTTACATGCAACGGGGCCTAGGCTTAACCCGTCCAGTCTTAGAATACCAGACTAGTGTTGTTGAAATAGCGATAGTTTCACTATCGATAGTTGACCTTAAAAAACAGTCGATAGCGCGAATAGTCCTATCGAAATGCTGCGATACTATTGATACTATCGACAGTTTCGATTATGAAAATTAGGTGATACTATTGAACTTTATCGATACTATTGATTATAGTATCGATAAAGTTCAGTAGTATAAATACTATCGATAGTATCGATACCATCGATAGTGTTTGTAATTATTCTATCGATAGTATCGATACTATTGATCTTTAGCAATAGTATTACTTATTTTTATAAGTCGATACTATTGATAGTATGGAAAGTATCGTCAAGGGTCGATAGTTTCGATAGGACTATCGATAGTATTACTGATTTTCAAGGCCACGATAGTATCACGATACTATCGATAGATTATCGCTATCGCAACAACATTGTACCAGACATAATTAAAAATCTACTGTGTCTGGCCACTGGTGTGCCGCTGCGACTCTATAGGTTAAGTTGGACTTATAGCTATACAATAACGAAATTAAGTTTAAATTGTAAATAATAATAATAATAAAAATCGTTTCTTTCTCAACAAAACCGAGATACACATAGGTATATAGTTTTAAAAGTTGCAATATAAAACAATTATAATAGTATTTCGGTTGAGGATCGCTGGTACCTGTGGTAGGTATAAATTACCTGTATTACAGGTCACCAGGTCTCCGCACGGAGCCAGGTTATACAAACATAAACGAAACAAAGCATAAAAATAGAAACTAAAATTGAGAAATAAAAAGCTAAAAAGACCATTTTAAAATATTTTATAACTTGTCTAAACTAATTAAATAAAATGGCGTACTGGTAGATAAATGCAATATACAAACTTATCTCTTTATAGGTATTATCTATTCTCATTGGCGGTAACTCTATCTATGGGCGATATTGATTGTCGTTTTCTGTGATTACTGTTGAAGGGACTATAGAGTTTAATGTCTAGATACCTTACTATCCGTTAGCACCATTAGAGGTGGATTTAAGCGATATAGGCCTCTTTAGTCAAACTTCAATTCGTTCTACAAACATATGTCTACTTAGATTAAAAATTATCCTATGTGTTAATGCAAAACAAAGTCTTTACGCCATGTAATGTGAAACACAACTGTTCATTGATATACTCGTAATTGATTAACAAAATATCTTCACAGACGCACGACGCATTTATAATATTATTTGGATATACAGCCACAAGTTGGTACAATATTATTGTAATATATTATAATATGAACGAGCTCGTAAGAACGTCGTTGTTATTTTATAACAATATAATAAACAATACATTGACTATTTTTTATTTATTCATTATTTACCATTTGGATTCTAAGCCCAACGATATTTATTTTACAGGATGGAGAGCAATTTGTGTTGCAAATTACTTGTATTTGCCGTAAACCCCTCGAGTTAAGCCAGAATGCTTACGTTAGGTGTGGACATAGGTAGTAGTAGGGCCATAGAATACCACGCTGGCACAGTCCAGGTTGGCAGGGCATTCTCATATCTTCGATAACATTATGAAGAACTCCCAGACATTCAGGTTCGCCTCGCCACAGTCACAGCGCCAAGAGCTATGTGTTTGATCACCACATGGAAGAAATGTTTGTGTGATCCACAAATATTTACATCGAATCTAGGTGCTCTTTGTGTCCGTTGTTTGAATGTTTGTAAAGGATCGACGCAGGAATTATATCCAGTGCGGGAGGTCTTTTCTAAAGAGAAAAACTGTTTTCGATGGAGGTCCTCCAAGTTCGGCTCAGACACCGTGTGGCAGGACAGTGTCTTGTCTTGTCTAGAGAAAGGGGAAAAATAGGTAACTGTTAAATGCGTATAATTAAAAAAAGTCAGAAATGTGTGGTTTGGGTTCGTTCTGAGAGCTCTGCGTGGCAGTTCCAAATAGTTCCATCGTCCGCTTTAACATAAAATTTTCGTAATTGGCTGCATCGATACCCGGCTGATTCTGCGAGTGCCATGGCGGAAAAAGAGAAAAATAATTATCAATCAGATGACAATTATTCAGTAATTTCAGCGATAGTTCTTCTTGGCCCTACAACAAGAACAACACATATAATATTAGTAAACATCATTGTCAGTAACCTTTGGTTAAAACAATGAAAGATTAAACGAGACAAGGTACACAGATTTCTGACAAATAGGAGTCAATGACTATGTAATATAGTTTTGTTGAGGTAAATGAACCTGCATACAGTTTTCATAAAAGGGGGTTCACTAAAGTAAGGAGGAAAGCTGTATTGCCAGCATGAATAATCTGCTTAGGAAAAGAAGAGATTTGTTAATTAAAAACACTAATTACATATTTTGAAACTATTACATGACTACTTGCCAGCTTTAGTAGTATTTAAGCTGTTTAGATTTAAGCTCCCATTATCCCCGACGTTTCGGTTGCTTTTCATCAGCCATGTTTATGGAGACTCAAAGTAGTTTAATGTATAACATTCGCAGTAGAGAGTTAATTTAGAACTAGAAAACAGGTGATCCAAACTGTTCTCTTCGAGACCACACTCATGGTCCGTGCTGATGCAACCAGCCAGCGCTGTAACTAGTAACTTTAGCAGAGGAGTCTACAAACTCATTATCGTCATAAGTTCTATGACCATTTTAGAACGAATTATTTTAGTCTGTTTGCCAACTGTCATGTGTCAAGTCATTCATGTCAAATTTGAATTTGAAAGCTCTCGTAAAATACAACACAAACTTTTTGAAAGTTATAGAAATATATAATTAGCTAGCAGCGATAGCTCAGTGGGGAGACCAACAGACTGCAATGCAGAGGGTCTCGGGTTCGAAGCCACGTCGCGCACCTCTGACTTTCGGAAGTTATATGACTTTTCGAAATTATGTGCGTATTGATTGACAATTATCGCCTGCTCCGTGCCTCGGAGAGCACGTTAAGCCGTCGGTCCTGGCTGCCATAAACATCCATGGCAGTCGTTATTGGGAAGTCAGTGCCCTATAATATCCTGACACTGATCTAGCTTTAGGGTATCGTTAGGCTTCGGGTTGCGGAGGTCAGGTGGCAGCCGCTTCGTGTAAAAACCGATATTCAGTTAAATCCGGTTAGACCAGAAAAGCCGACCCCAAAAGGCTTGGGAATAATAAAGGCTAGGGAGAAGATAGAAATATATAATTACCTGCTATAAGTACACCAAACAAACGGAAAGAAGCCATGAAGCCATTTACGTGAGCGAAGCCGCGAGCAAACGCTATTTTTATATAAATAACAATATTTTTATATAAATGTCAACTAAATTATATTAAAATTAAGTACTTAATAAAACATATATATATATCGATCAGAGATAAGAATGGAATTTTACTGAATGAAGAAAAGAGCGCACTGAAGTGATGGAAGGAATATTTTAAAAGATTATTTGTAAGAGAGGAATGGCAAGGGCAGAGTTTCGAAATGAATGATAATGATAGTAATGATGAAAGTCATATTAGTATGGATGAAATAATGAAAGCATTGAAAAGCATGAAATTAGGAGAGGCTGGTGGTTATGATAGGATTACAATCGAAATGCTGACAGCTGGACAGGGTCTCATAGTAACTCAGTTATGCCGCCTTTTTAACTTGTGCTGGAATACCGGCCGTGTACCAAGTGATTGGTGCAAGGCCGTCATAATATCTTTATACAAGGGAAAAGGCTCACAGCAAGATTGCAAAAGCTATAGAGGTATTAGCTTGCTCAGCGTCGTCAGTTAATTGTATGCGAAAGGCGTTCATTGAAAGGATTCTGAAAGTAACCGACGAGCAAATATGCACAAACGGGATTTCAATAGCGGACATGACGGGATTGCGCCTGGTGCAACGTGTGCAACGGGTGCGCCTGGTGCGGCGGGTACGCCTGGTGCGGCGAGTACGCCTGGTAGTGCATATGCTTGTGACGGCTGTAACTCTTGTAAATGTTGTGGCTGCTGTTGCTGTGGCGGGACATGTGTGCGTACAGTGTAAAAGGTATCTAGCGGTGTTGCGATCTATCTTTTTCTCGTCGGTAGCACGGATATGTTAGCGCCCGTGTCGACCAAGAAAAATATATTGGCGTTTCGATCAGTGAGATAAAGGCGGTGCGAGTTTGCTTGAACGTCGGTTGAAGGATGTTGTTTGTGGCTGAACTGGCTGGTGACTGCTGCTGACTGTTCCAAGGTTGTTTACTTCGGTTTTAATTTTCTTGCTGGCAATGGGCAGAGCTTCAGGATTCTTGATTCTGTATGTTCCTGTTCGAGGTCACCACTTTAGAGGTTACACTTCGGAGGTACTTTAGAGATTACGGATAGTTTCGGGTATAATAACACGTAGACTTCAGATTTCAGAATGGGTATATTTGATTTTGACACCTTAATTTATACTAGACAAAATATTGCGTTAGCCAATAAAAACTCATAAAATATGACCATATAATTTAACCAATAGCATTCGATGAATCAGAGAAGAGTCTAGTTTACGCTAACTTCCGTGCGCAGCGCTAACGTCGAAGCGAGTAATTTTCCACGCAAATGACCTTGTAGCGTCGTCGTCGTGCGTGTGCGGCTCAGGGTTGCGTACGTAAGGTCGCTATAGATATATTCAAAATCAATACATTAATGATATTATGATTAACTTGTTTAGCTCTCGATCAGTGACGTAGCGCAGTGGCAGGAGCGGCCCGCCCCGGGTAGCACTTTTAGGGGGCGACAAAATATTATGATAAATAATAATATCTTGTAAATATTTGAACCATTTTATGACGAACGAAAGAAAGGAGAAAGGAAAAATGTATAATAAGTACACAATAATGATTACTGTTCTTGCCAAATAAATCTTGAGAATTTATGTATATTATAGTCTTTTAAATTAAAATACCTAAATAAGAGAGCGGCAAAAATTTCTTCCGCCCCGGGCGGCTCACACCCACGCTACGCCACTGCTCTCGATGCCTTATTTTCAAAACTATGCGTTAACAGTGACTGCACTTGGATTCCAATAGAAAGAAAATTTGCTTTCTTACCACTTCGGATAATCATGTTATCCGTTTAAGGAATCAGGTGTGTGAAAAACGCAATTTGACGAATCATTTACGTCTTGTCTTACTTTATTTGACTCAACATGTGTTTAATCAGGTGTTACAGATATTTTTTTGTCTCAACATGCTCTGTCTGTGTGTGCTTTGTAAATAATAATAATTTTAAAATTATGCTGGATCTAATACAATAATTAACATGTCAATTAAGTGTCTCTTAACGATGAGGTGAGATATATTATAAATAGGTAGATCAGTTCAAATCCGTACAATAATTATAAAAATAATTAAATTAATATGTCATTTCCAATAATAGAATAGTAAAAGATAAGAAGTCAATAATTAAGAACATGTCAAATTAAATTAGATCCTGATAAATGATAATTAAAACAGAAAAAATAATTATTATATAAGATTATCACATAGGAAATCATTAATACTATAGTAGCATTTATGCAATTAAAGATTTCTTAAATTACGTTTAAATACGTTAAGATAAAAATATTTGAATTTGTTTGGTACTTTATTGTATATTTTGGGTGCCATGCAGAAAATGCTCTTGCCCAAAAGCGCTGTTTTTGCAGTTTGCATGCACAGTTTATGATTATCACGTCGGTTGCGAACTTGTGGTTCTAACGAAGCAGTCAACTACGAATTACATTTTGTCATTGCATTTGATTTAAACGGTATTGGTAAGTATTGCCTGGAGGATATACCGCATTCACTAAAAATAAAATCAATGGTGTTCGAACTTACCGGAGCAATTTAATTTGTTTTCTTACCTTTCGCAGACCGTATTGGTCATTACAAATGTCATGTATTGATTTATAGTAATTTCAAATGCTATTACACAAAATTTACAAATCTATGCTGCAATCTAAAAAAAAATGTGGTCCCTATCTCCTAATTCAGTGAATAAAAACTAAACTCGATTTTCTTACACAATAAAGGATATTTTAATTTCTTTCTGGTATCGAATTTATTGCACATTTTTTCACAAATGAAGACAGTTTTGTGTTTGTCTTATCATTCATACGTTATGCATAATTAAACGAAAACAAAAGTAAATGGAGGATTGAGGGACCGAAGTTTAACATGGTCATAACATTTAAACAACAAGAAGTGGAGACCTGTTCTTGCTTTCACAAATGTTCAATTTATTTAGTAGAAGGATTTCAAACAGCAGCTTTAAGTTATTAGTTTCATTTTATTATGAGAATTTAGGGCCCATTTTGAACGAAGATATACGAAGTAGGACAGTGTTTTGCGATAATATCTTGTTTTCACAAATTTTGTTAGGCATTAACTTAGATTTTGGCATTAAGACTTTTTCTGTAGTGTCCATGGTTTATCTGGTACAGGTGGGCCCTCAATCCTCTATGTGAGACCTGAGGGCCCAACTTTACAGTCCATAACTTGCTTATTTGACTTTCACAAAATCTGATTCCAACTTTCACAATTCATTGGGATTGTTCACAAAATCCTAAGCATATTTTCAAAGAGTTCTAACAAAGTGGCACTCATACGTAAAAAATTTCATCAAAATTGGTCCAGCCGTTTAGGAGTAGTTTAATTACAAACACACGCACAGAAGATTTATATATATAAAGACTAGATTTTACCCGTAGGTATTTAAGTAGGTTAGATGAGGAACAGCACTTTTTTTAGATGAAAGGTATGTTCTTTTCTGTATCCCTGACAACGTGTATGCAAAATTTAATTATGATCGGTCCAGTAGTTAAGGTGGGAAAGCTTAACAAACAAACTTACAATTGCGTTTATAATATTAGTTGAGATATATTATAGATAGATAGTAATCCACTTTAAAATGGTTACCCATTCGTCAACGCCGTAGTTTGCGTGCCCTTACAACATTATTTTCTATCCTAACCTCACCAAATGCCCTCACTTATTTAACCTGCCTTTTCCAATACCTATGTGCCAATCACGATAGAAATCTCCGTTCTTCCAATAACCTCCTTTTACATTGTCCCGTCCATACATCTGGTTTCCTACATTCTTGGTTCTTCGTCCAGTCTTTTGGAACTATGGAATGCGCTCACTCATGAAGTCACTATGTCCACAAACCGTAACACTTTCAAGGTGAAAGTACTCTCCTCCTTGACAGTTTATCAAATTCGTCTCAACTATAATATGTATGTATGCATGTATATATATATATATACATGCATATTATAGTTGAAACGAACTTGTATATATTTTATTTAGATTATAAAACATGTTTATTGGTTTGTATACATATATTATTTAATATATCGTTTTTATTATGATATTATTTAGTATAATAAAATGCTTAGTATATGTATATGAATATGTATATATTATTTCATCCTAATATAAGCACCTACTACTTTTTATCTCTGCATCACCCAATGGTTGACTGGTAGATAATGCCCGTGGTATTAAGTGCGCCCATGTACTATTTTGTGCATAAAGTTTTAAATAAATAATTAAGACCTATCATAAAACGTAAATGCTAAAGTTTCGGACCGATCGGTTCCTCCCGGGAAAGACATTTATTCCGAACCCCGTCCTGAATTTCAATATGCAACCACAATATGTTTACCCTAAACATATAACATAACTTTAATATTATAATGTGAATGTGAGTTTTTTTATATACAAGGTAATAGCGGTCAAGCCGTTTCAGGGAATAGCCGGAACAAACAGTAGACAAATTGACATTTTATAATTGATTTATTGATATAAATATCCATTGACTTTGTAAATACCGTATAATAAGTATAGTTTCATAAGAAAAACTGTTATTTTGACATAACAAACAGACACTTCAATTTTATTTATTGGTATAGATTAAACATTTAACCGCCTGTTTACCGCCACACAATTTCATATTTAATATGATTGTTCTTGTTTTAACTATGATGTGCAATAAATTAAAGTAACATAAACTAGCAAAAGATAAATTGTTAAGAGATACTATCCACAGCATGATTCAGACAAAAAGGCATTACTGGCTGAAGTTACAGAATACAGATTTCGAATTAGTTCTTGTCGTTATGTAGATGTAGTTTATAATCTGTTTTCGCGTCACTGTCTAACTCTATGGCATAATATGCCATAGAGCTCGACACAGGAACCATAGAGCATATTATGCTCTATGGTTCCTGTGTCGAACTAAGAACTTCCATTTATAGTAATTTTAGTTCGCGTCGTGTACTGTTGCTGTAACTTCGGTGAGTTAAAATTTTGGTTGTTTCAAATTGTAGGCCACTGATTAGTTTAGCGATTTTCGCGACCGGCAGTTAATAGGTCTAGAAAATATAAACATTTCTCGTATTTTATTATAAGTGGTAAATTCTATTGATAAGTGATCATCATAATATTGTTATGCCATTAGGTTTATTTACACGAACATAGATTTTAAATCTTTATATACTTATACTTATGAATCATAATTATTATCCTTACTTCGTAGCGCCCTTTACCTACTTGTTAACAATCTGATAACAATTTTACTTGTGAATTGAGCACAACTTTCTATAATGTTTTTTAATTGCATCAGGAGTGGAATACATAGATTCAATGATTTTACGCTTTGAGTTCCTAGGAAGAACGTTAAATATTATTGAGTGTTTAGTCGTCACGTAAAATTGCAAACCTATTCCTTACCAAGTATGTAGTAGGTACCTACTAAATATTTCGAGTTCGACCACCATTTTGATTGTTTTAGATATAGTAGAGTAGCCCGATAATATATTATATTATTACAAATAATAGTATGAATTATGTATGTGCCTACTATAATTTAATTTAGCATACAAATTGTCACACTTTATTTTACTATTACAATCTATGTGTTTCTCTTGCTTAGTTTTTCTTATTATTCTTCTTGCGTGCTTACAAAATGATCTTTCATAATTTTTCGCGCTGTTTTTTCTACCTACATAAATCCTGTGGGTAAGCATACTGATATAAGAAAGTAAAAGCAAAACCGTGTGAAGTAAAAAAATATTCTTATTACATCTTACCTATACAAAATCTGTTACATCTTTAGGCGTCCTTGTTTTAGACTAGTTGTTTCCCACAGTTTCACCCACGTTGACGATTACTGCTGCGCTTTGTGAATGCCGAATCAATTATAAAAAAATATCCAGTAGTTACTTTATTACAAATTTATATCTATATATATTAAACTCTTCCGTTACTGAGTGACTGACAGACAACGCACATCCGAAACTACTGAACGCAAGAAGCTGAAATTTGGCACGTATGTTCCTTGGAGAGTGTAGGGGAGCACTAAGAGAGGATTTTTGGAAATTCCACCCCGAAGGGGGTGAAAAGGGTGAAACCCGATAATCACACGGGAACGGGACTTACGCGGGTGAAACCGCGGGACAACTACTAGTACTTAATAATATTAGGTCATGAAACTATGAAATTGCTGTTTATGCTCTACATCTAATTTCTAAACACAAAGGTTATTTTAAAAATGTATTTATATTGCATAAATATACTACATACTTAGATTATTAAAACATGTATATTAAAAAGAATATATCAAAAAACATAAAATTGACACCAACAACAAGTAAGTGTCTATTTGATGTTTCCATTCACAATAATTACAAAATGGATGACATTTTTGTTAATTTTAGACATTACACAATTTGTGACACAACCATAGTGGCCCAAATACAAGCCACTATGTAATAGTATGAGAACCACAATGTTACAGATTTTCTTCATACATAGAGGCAACTTTATATTTAAACATTGCTTTCTGTAAATAAAAAATGCTCTATAAGATTAGTCACATATTTTTTCATACATTTATTTCAGTAGTATCCTGGGCAGAATGAAGATGCTTTGCCGTGTAGGTGCGACTAATTACAACGGAAGGGCTTGCAGCTGCTCTGTCAACTTAAGATGAAAATACAGAGAGAAGCATGCACAGCAGTGTGAGGTAATGGAGATCTTCTCTTTCAATGTATGTTTTTTTTGCATATCTTCATTGCTTAGGTTTAGCTAAAGTAAAAAATCGTTTGTAAATATTAGCTATTATTATCCTATAATGTCGTTTGATTATGAGGAGATGTCTGCAGCTCAAGATTGTCATATAAAAAACAAAACTGATTTATTCAGGGATATGGTGTTGAATAGTCCTTACTTATGAGAACTTCTTGTTATTTCATATAATATATGTAATGTTTTCACAATATTAGAATGTAGACTCAAATTGCAGGAAGGATAAGGGCATTGTCTATTGTAGTGTGTTTTGTGTTGGTAATAATAAGTACGCTTCTGATGCAGAAGTGTACTTATAATTAAATCCCTGCCCGGCAGTGGAATAGGTTTAATACAGGGTTGACATTATTATAAAAATTATAATTGTATATGAACTACTTGAATAGTTTTATGTTGTATTTTAAACAATTATTATATTGTGTTTGAAAATACATTAATAACATAATGGCTGATGAAATACTATAACAAAATAAAAATATAAAGTTGTAGAACATATCACTAACCTCACCCAGCAAAATCTGAATTTTCTGAGATTTTTCTTAGCGCTCCTAAGGCTATAACCTACCCATAAGTTGTTAAGTATGATACCGGAGACCGGTACCATTTACACCTGTCTGTATAAAAACCTTGCCAACATGTTTCTGAAGAATAAATTATTGATTCTTTCAGCTGCTACTGTAGTGATACACATTGATTATGGGTAGTATTTAACTGCACAGCAAAAAAATACTAATTGGACAGCAAAATATGCTTACCAAAAATACTAATTGCACAGCAAAATATATTTAGAGATCAAACTAAGTCGATGCGGGGCTCCTATTTTTGGGTGGGTTTAAGAAGGAACCTAACATAACCTAACCCTTCCAGAGAAGCAATGCAGTGATTTGAGGTGTATAGGTGCTCGTTATGATATATTTTAGTTAACAGATTTTGTTGGGCTATTAGTATTTTTGATGGTCATTATATTTAATCCCATTGATTTATAACCTTACCACCTACTTATATTCTTTTTTTTTTGCAGTTGATGTTGAACTTATTGAAAGCCAGTATGCTGGAAGCTGGAAGCTTTGGTGCAGATGCTTTATAATATGCTGTAAGTTTTTATTGCTATAACTTAACTATTTCAATTTCATATTTTATTCTTTTTTTTAAGACAACTTTTGCACTAGGAATAATTCTTGTATCACATCACACATTACAAATATTGAATCAATAGACATAAAGAACATCCAGCCATGGAAACACTATTTGTGGATAACAAATCTTCAAACCCACAACACTTGGTTAAACCACTATGCAATCCATGCAATCAATATGTTAATATTTTCTATATGTTTGCCTTACTGTAATGTCTGAGAGAACCCAGGTTCAAATTTATGATGGAGGAAAGTGTTATTGGCTTGTTCTATCTAGATGACATAAAATTTTAATATTGAGACAACCACCATCTTAGTTTACCAGTGAATATGTTTACTAAAATACAATCTAAAGGTCCAGCGTACATATTGTAAATTGTAATCTTTTTTTTTTCTATTAGTCTTGCATTTTTAGTTTATAATAGATAATTAGAACTGCCTTGGTGATGTAGTGGTAGTGAAGGTGACTTCTGTCTGAGGTTTCGATTGGCGGATTCTATTCCTCCATCTGCTAAAGTGTTATTGAAAATTTTGTAAAGCAATTTTTAGTAGCTGCACAGATTCAGGAAAATAAAATCGTTGTTTCACTATTATATAGCTAGGTACATTATCCTTTAATAATATTTAAAGACATACTCAACTGAAATCACTATCATTGGTAGTACTTGTACTTTCTTATGAAGAGCACAAGCCTGTATGTTTGGATCTATGAGGTAAACCCTCGAAAAGACATTGCATTGAGTAGTTGTTTTATTGTAGAAGGATATTACATATTATATCATGCTACATGCCACGGGAGAAGAGCCCTAATAATAAATGCGAGTGAATCCGCGAGTGACAACTATACCTACATTTCACATTGTTTTTTAAGTGACTTGTTAATGTCTAGTGGGCATTTTAAGATTTGGTGGTACTTATAATATCTGAACAGAAAAGCACTGTCCGATCCGAATTCGAGACAGCACCTACAGCAGTCGCATTTATGCTGTTTACTTATATAAAGTTATAATTTTCAGGTCGAGGGTCACCGTACACAAGATGGCGCTGTTGGCAGTTGCAAACATTTGTCTCGTGTAATGACTTCCGCTGATCATGATAGCTTGTTCTCTATATCAAGCATTTTAAATTATTATATCTGTTGAATAGGTAAATGTGAGAATCCAGATTAGGTTAATTTCTGCTCATTTTAACATTACATTTTAATATTGTTTTAGTATATTTATATAAAAATAACAGGCATTTTAATTTATTCCTTTTTACTAAATCAAAGTTAATCATATTCAAAATCTGTCTGATCTTACAAAAAATGTCATTTTCGGAATACGTCTTAAATTATATTGTATATTTATAATAACATTAAAAATCATCATAAAATGCTTATTTGAGGAGTAGAGCTCTCATGTTGATCTTTTCAGTCGCCAATTGTTTACGATATAAAATAATATAATCCGTGTATTAAAATCAATAATAACTGTCCCACTGGTGGGCCGCAGGACTCTTCTCAGTGTGTTAATTTAATGATTAATTTGGCCTTAATCCACCACGCTGGACCAGTGCGGGCAGACTTCACATATTGTCGAGAACATTATATAGAACTCAAACATGCACGTTTACCATATGATTCTTAATAATATAAATTATTGTTTACATTTTTCTTATATGAGATGTTGGTAAACATTCGGAAAGTCGTTGAGTTGTCGTCTAAATTAGTGGCTTTTGTACGCTAGTTATGTTTGGTTCCAAAGCCGCGTTGCCCAGCGATAATTTCGATGGTGTTCTGCCACCACAAATTGATAAAGAAATTAGCTAGCTTATATACCAAGAAGTATTGTGATTTAATGTTTTGTTTCAAAATGTTGTTTTGGCGATCGTATGATTGCATACATGCATCGACTCGTACCTGGCTGGAGTTGCTATGGACTTGGCAAATCTCTCTTCAACCCTTAAACGCACAAGATAATTAATATGCTTAAAAAAATATGTACAATATAGAAGACGACAAGTAAAATCAAGGAAAAATAAATTAAAAAGTCGTATGTATTCTGTTTTGATGTTTTTTTTTATTTTAAAGTACTGTATCATTTTTGATGCATTATGCTTTTAGGGTATAATAAATTCTGTAATTTAAGCACGAAGTAAGTAACTGTTTATTGTGAGATAAATGCTAGTTTTTATGAAAATTGTTAAAACTATCAGCATTTTTTTTTGTTGCTGTATAGATATACTTTACATTTGCAACACATAATGGAACTAAATAATTTGCAATTAGGCATTTTACATCGCATGCGCTTGTTGGTCCGTTTTTGATCATGGCCATCATTATCAAACCTGATATTTGCAGCAGTCATTATTTGAAGTGTTTTCCTACGACTGACTGGCGGTTCTTCCTGACTCCTGCTGGTACTTGGTCTCCCTCTTTCTTTAGGTAGAGTATAAGTGCAAAGGCTTTCTGCAAGTTCAGTCCTAAAGTCGGCTAAATTAAGTAGAGATTTTTTTGGTATACCGTAAAATGGGGCTAATTAAAACACTTTTTTCGTAAAACAGGTGTTTATAAAAATTACAATAACTCAAATGATATGGAATATTTTTTTTTCAGTACCTAGATTACGCAATAAATTATAAATAGTAACTATCAAAGTATAACTTCTGCTAATAGATTTGAAGATATATTATTTTACCGTTACTATTCCAAATATCGCATCAATGGGGTTATTTGTAATCTCACTTTTTTGCTTTGGTTTTTCTTATTTTTTTTAAGTTGTCTAATAAAAGTCAGTAAGCTATATTTGGAAAAGTTATAGGGTGAGAAGTTGCCTTCATTTCATCTTAATTTCACTCTCTATATGCCACAGACAAGCCAAAAATTACAACTGAACATTTATTCACTAAGAGATCTATTGCTTCTTTGGGGTTATTTGGAATGTAATGTAAAATATATCAAAGGTATTCTTAATGAAGGTGAAGCTATATTTGGAATATTTAAGGGCAAGCATTATCTATCTATATAAATAAAAATGAATCGCTAAATGTTTTGCTAAGCGCAAAAATCGAGAACGGCTGAACCGATTTCGCTAATTATTTTTTATTGTGTTTGTTATTATCAGGAAAAGGTTCTTATGAAAGAAAAATATAAGAAAGTTACAAGCAAAATTACGCGGGTGAAGCCGCACAATAATGAGTTAGCTGTGCACATACAGTGACCTGATTATTTTATCAGATGTTTAAATTATTTATTTAAATGAAACAACTTTAATCAATCACAACATTTATGCTTCTTCTACAAATTATATTTTGAATAAGGTGTATAGGTACTATTTAGTCACACTGGTTTCGCAATGTTAAATACATAGGTACGTATGTATGTACCAACTTTTAAATGGGTAAGTACCTCATTAATAATTATAAAATAATGGTTTACTACAAAAGTTAGACATCTGTTGAAAGCTTGTCTACAAAAAGTGTCATCACAAAACTGCATTTTATGACGATTTAGAAACCGTCATCAAATGCAGTTTTGTGGTGACATCTTTTGTAGACAAACGTTCGACAGATGTCTAACTTTTTGCAGTAAGGCCGTAAGAATTTCACTTTTTGAACTTATACCTAATTTATTAATATTATGATTACACAGTCTTCGAAGCGAAACATTAAAATCAAAGTTACTTAATTGGTGTCTTGGCTTTGGTGTCGTTGCCAAAATAATAAAAAAAAAAAACAAAATTAAATACATAAGAAAATAATGTTCTTAAGTCTCATAATTGGACGTAGTTCCTGAAAAACGTTCCAACCCACAAATTTGACATTTCGAGATAATAGCGATTTAAGTTCAATTTCGAATTTCTTATGATTTTTTTCTTTTTTTACTGCTGATACTTTTGTATACTACAGATGGCATGATTTAGTTTTAATTTGACCTTATTTTAAACTTCTAATGTTAATACATTTTTGAATATTCATAAAAATATTGTTGTGGAACGTTTTCGTTTTATTGCAATATTCATGTTACATTTAAAATTTTAATTTATACAAAACGTTCCAAACGACATGTATAACCAAGAAAGTAATAATAAAACAAGACTAAATAGAAAAAATAAGTATATTTGTAGCAAAAATAGAAAAAAAGGAATATTTGTATATAAGAAGAATAATATCTAGGATATTATTCTTCTTCATTGGCTTCAAAATCAAAGTCTTGTTCACCAGCAAATCCTTCAATATAATCGGGTCCTTCCATGCCCTGCAGGTTTTTATAAAAGGATAGACAATCCTCTGGGATAAGATTAAACATTGACTTTATGTCATTTAATTTAGCCTGGGTAATAGGTTTTCCGTTTGGCCACAGTGGAACAAGGAGGTCTGAGCTTAAAGGAAGCACGGTTCCTTTAAATTTACGCCCTATGTACAACTCTTGATAGTTCTCATTATCATCTGACCTCATGAAGACAGAGTGTGCATTATCCTTTCTTATTTGGATATGTTTAGTCTTTAACCAATTAACTTTAACTATATTATTGAATAGCTTTCGATTACTTATATGTTTTTCTAATTTCTCAGTGCTCACGAAGTCTTCTTTTTCCATCTTTATAGGCACTAGAGGGGTCTTTTTTGCGCAAGTCTTTATCACATTAACATAATCGTCTGCGGTGTATAATCTTTGAAAATTTTTTAAATGACTTTCTATTTTGCCAAAGTCAGTGTCATTTGGCAAAAACGTATGACCACTTTCTAGAAAATTTAAATCAATCTCTTTTAAGGTAGGATGGCTAGCTAAAATCATTTTAAGTAAGAGCACCATTTTTATGTTACGATTTTGGCCCCCGCAACTGTCGCTCCACAATGATAAATATTCAACATTAGGACGCATTACTTCGTTTATAAATTTTTTTAAACAGGAACCAACTTCTTGGGCACCCCTACCAGCTTGACCCTCAACCCAAACGAAACAATACCCTTTATTTGTAGATGCTACGTGAATGCCGCAGTTATAGAACCATAGTTGTCTTTTGTAAAACACTACGTTTGTTGGAATACGTGGTAAAGGTAGTCTTTTCCATGTCAAATGTTAAACACTCAAATGTTTTATCTACTTTTGCCCTTTCAATCTGGCTATTCATTTGGCAGCGCAAAGACTCGGCTAATTTTAAATGCTTTTCTTTTTCTGTAATCAACTGATTTCTGTTTTCTATTGACAAATCGTTCGGGACTTTTAGTTTTGCTGCAAATGTGTCACATCTACGAGGGTGCGTTTTTAAGTTCGCGGAATGGAGGGTATGGAAGGTGGTGGGGGTGCTTGTTTAGTCACTAACGTGTTTAGCAACTAATAATTAGTATATATACCGAGTATTATCATAATGAGGTCATTAGTCTTTGAACTATCGTCCCTCAAGCAACTCAATCTGGAAGAAATTGTGAAGTATGGAGAAAATCGAGTTCCGCGCCGTTATAAAGTTCCTTACCAAGCAAGGAAAAAATGTTCAAACCATTTTGGAAGAGATGTCATCTGTATACGGGGACTCTTGTCCAGGAAAAACCATGGTATACAAGTGGCACAACCTCTTTAAGCAAGGCAGGGAATCAATCGAAGACGATTCCCGGCCTGGGCGGTCTGTTGAGGTCACCACTCCAGATCTTATCGAAAAAATCGAAAAATTAATATTGGAGGATGCACGTTTGAAGAAAAAACAAATCGCAGAGATGGTTGGAGTATCTGAAACGACCATTTTCAAGGTTCTCCATGATCATCTCGGCATGACAAAAGTCAGTGCAAGATGGGTGCCTAGAATGCTCACACCGCCTCAAAAACAGAAGCGCGTCGAGTGTTCGCGTGCGTTTTTGAGCCAGTGTAATGAAGACAAGGATGGTTTTTTGGAGCGAATTGTTACTGGGGATGAAACTTGGGTTCATCACTATGAACCTGAGTCTAAACAAGATTCCATGCAGTGGCATAAAAAGGGTACACCACCGCCTAAGAAATTCAAGGTGTCGCAATCGGCGGGAAAGCTCATGGCGACAGTTTTTTGGGACACAGAAGGAATTTTGTTGGTTGATTACAAAGAAAAAGGTGTTTCCATAACCGGAGAACACTACGCTTCAATTTTAAAGCAGTTAAAAGAGGCAATCAGAGAAAAAAGAAGAGGAAAATTGACCAAAGGTGTCCTGCTCTTGCACGACAATGCTCCTGTTCACAAGAGTCGAGTTGCGTTGGCTGCTTTGCACAAGGTGGGCTTCGATATCATTGATCACCCACCTTATAGCCCAGACTTGGCTCCCAGCGACTATTATCTCTTTCCAAATCTGAAAAAAGAGCTTCGAGGAAAGAAATTTTCAACCGATGAAGAAGTGAAGGATGCAGTTTCGGCGTATTTTTCAGAGAAAGACAAAACATTTTTTTATGAAGGTATTCATAAGTTAATTCATAGATCTGAGAAATGTATTAGGGTTTCAGGTGAATATATTGAAAAGGAAAAATAATTTTGTAATATTATTTCATCCCCTTCTATTTCATTCCGCGAACTTAAAAACGCACCCTCGTATTACATGTGTCTTTTTTAAGACTTTTGAATCTCAAGTTAAACTTTTCCAGAAATTTTTTTCTAAAAATGGATATTGATACATAGTTTTTGCTGTCGTTGCCATGAATTAGTTTAAATTCGTCAACATATAAATCATAAATCTTTTGCAAAGTTAATCCTGGTTGTAGATATAGCGCATCACCATTTTGAGATCTTCTATAATGGGACTCGTATTTCGGTAATTTATTTATAATATTACAAGCAAAATCTATTTGTTCGTCTGTAGTTTTATTCCATCCACCAGATGAAAGTCCTCTGCAATCACGTAATTTATCACCATCGCGTTGTTTTTTTAAACTAATTGTGACCTTTTGTGTGGTTACCTGATATGTGTTTAAAAACATGTCACGGCATACAGGAATATTTGAAATTTTATATATTCTAGAGAAGTTTCGTGACTTTTTAATCTGAGATGAATTATTATCCGATATATACGATCGCTTTTTACGTGTTTCCGTAACGTTAGAGCAAATGTACAGTAATTGAGCTTCATACGACCCAAGTGTTACAAATTTATTAAATTCTTTTCTTCTTTCTTCTTCTGTCACTTTCAAATGACACTGTTTCTTGCAAACGCATGCGTAACTTTTAAACGTTTTTGCGCTTACTTCTTTATTTTTTCCTTTATATGGCAAATTAGCATATTTGCGACATTTTCTTTGAGCTAGCGTGTAGTCATTAAACTTCCTTTTTCGCCCCCTCTTCGGCCGGCCTTGTCTTTTTTCAGTAGTTTCTTCTTCACCACTGACAATATTTGGTACAGAATTTACTTCTTCATACGTGCTATAGGTTATTGCTTCTTCTAAGTCTTCATACAAATAATTACTACATACTTCCTCCATGTTCTGTTCTTGTGTTCTTCTAGGTAATAAAATTGATTCACTCTCAGTATCTGAGTTGTCCGTACTCTCGGAAACTACGAAGTTTGGATCTTTGACACTGTCATCGTCACTCGCACTTAAAAGTGTATTTAATAGTCCTTGCGTTGCTGGTGACATTTGTCTTACCGGAGAACTTAAAGGTGAATCTTCAATTCCTTAAAAAATATAATAATTATGATGTAGCGATATGTATATTTATTGAAATGGAACATGCACAGTATATGACAAATGCATTCTCGAATAGATATATATAAACTAATAAATAATTAATTAAATAGAAATACAGGACTAACTTTGACAACCATTTTCAGAATAATCTTGTACAATTTCTTCAGGTTCTTTATGTAAATCTGGATTTGATGATGCCACAATATGGTCAAAACAATCACTCTGTATTATCAAGACATCTTCATTGTTGGTATTTCGAGGTGTGATTGGCGAATAACATGGAGGATCCAGGGAAATGTAACCTACAAAAATACAAACATTTCATAAAACTTACCATATATTAACCTTACCTGCTTCTAAGAGAGGTAGGCTTGAACTATGAATTTCCACCTTAGTACTAGTCATTACGATTGTGACAAGTTTTAATATAAAGTTTTAACAACAATTATTTAACAGCCTTCAAAATTCGATTTATTTCTTTAATAAAAACTAGCTCATGCGCGCGTAGATGTTGGTTATGGCGCAAAATTCTAAACCACTTCTATTAAAGTCTGTCAAAAAGTAGCCTATACATATAAAGCGAGTGGTTTAGCCGTGATGAAACAGACAGAGTTGCTTTCACATTAACAATCCTAACATAATGTTTATAAACTTTCACGATTATTTGACGTAATAAACTATAATAATAACCAGGGTCTTAATCGTGTACTTATTTAGGTACTTAATTAATCAATACCTTTATTTTCCCGTCGTTTCGACTGAATTGAACCAGGCAGTCGTTCCGTGACCACCGGTACCTAAATAAATAAGTACACGATTAAGACCCGGATCATTATAATAGTTTAATCCTAACATAATCTTAATCCATAAATCCTCACAAAACGTGTCTTTCATTTTTTTAAGAATGGGAGTAGTTCTTACTTTCTACACTGGCTATATTGTCTATATTGGATAGATTTCTATCTTGACATATTATTGAAGTACTACTTGAAGGTAGGACTGTATTTTGTAGGACCGGTATAGTCTTGAAATTGATCACACCTGTAAAAAATAGCACGTAAAATATACTCACTAGGTACATACCTAATTAGTTTCATTGATCGTTATTAATTGTTAACATCGTTTGATGACCTCTATTATTAAAACATATAGTTTGTTCTATACTGAAATTAAAATATTTATTTACCCCCACCATCATTGCATGCACAACCTTTTAATAAGAATAATATTATATAGTAACGTGCAGTTCCAATAAAACAAATGAAAATCAATTACAGTATGTTAATAAAGCTGTATTTCGAATCACGCCACATTGATAAAACAAACGAAGATCCCAATTAATTGAAAATGTAATAAACAATCATGATTAGTAAACTAGATACTATACCTTCAGAAGTATTTTTTTCATCCTGTTCTATTGTATGGTTAGGATTCATTTTCTTCAAAGTTTCCATCAGACCAGTGGTTTCTACTTCAATTTGACCTTGAGAGGTTAGTTTATTTCGGAGAACCAATAATTCACGTCTTTTAGACAATAATTCTTCTAGTGACAGAGTCTGTGGCAAATCAATGAAATGATTATATAGGAAGTTAAAACTTATATTAATAAACTAGTCAACAAATATATTCCACAATAAACAGGTATTAATTATATAGAACATTCTAAAACTTACGTTTTCCTGGGCTTCCATTGTAAATACTATAATATGAACACCGGACACTATCTACTACTACTCAATACTAAACTTATCACTTAGTACTTACAGAAAACACTACGATAATAATTTAAAACAACGACACGGCCACAATAAATACGTACTCTTTCGACGATGCTTGCGTCCTCACTGGCCACTGCTACTACCTAAAAAGTCACAATGACAGGAAAGAAATGCTCTATCTCGCTCGCACTAGTGTATAAGTGTGTATATAGTGTATGTGTGTACATTTCAAACTACTTGGAACTTTTTAGTGGATATTATATTTTGCCGAGATAGTCATCATTTATTTAAATTAAAACGTTTCAAATGGTTTGAACCATTATAAGGAAATATCTATTCTATGAAGAGTGCAAATATTATTTTTAAGCAAAAACGTTTCAGGTGGCTTGGAACGTTTTAACGCAATACATATTCTCCGGAGAGTGCACATATTATTTAAGCAAAAACGTTTCAGGTGGTTTGGAACGTTTTAACGAAATATGTATTCTTCGGAGAGTGCACATATTATTTAAGCAAAAACGTTTCAGGTGGTTTGGAACGTTTAAACGAAATATATATTCTTCGGAGAGTGCACATATTATTAATGCGGGTTGCAGACCAAAAGCTAAGCTATTTCGAAGCTAAACTAAGCCAGCTAAGCTAAGTTGAGCTAAGATATTCTTAAAATATGTCATGTGCACACCAGAAACTAAGCGAAAGCTCAGTCAGTGTTGCGAAGTTCAACTAGACGGACGTTGTCACTCGCCATGAATATAATCGATGAAGACAGTTCCGATGATGAATACGTTACACACAGAAAAAAACGATTAATAATGACTTATTATTATCTAAATAAAAGACATTCTAGATCTTGGATAAGTCAACACATTCAATCTCGGCAAACAAGTGGAGAGTTTAGAACTTTATTTTACGAGTTGGATGATGAACATTTTCAATTATATTATCGTGTGACAAGAGCGCAGTTTTATGATCTATTATCATTGATTATCGCGGATATTACAAAACAAGATACTAACTTCCGGAAGGCTATAACTCCAGAGGAAAGATTAGCTATTAGCTTGAGGTAAATAAAACAATATCTATGTTTATTTGTATTTTTATTGGTTAAATAAATGGCAAAAGGTTCACAAGTTATCTAAGTTATTATCATCGCCTTGAGCTGGTGTCGAGTAGTTGGATGATGAGGTGTATCCGTATTGGTAAGTCGGCCTAGACAAATAAGTTTCATAATTTTCCTCTGCTTCACATACAAGTTGAAAAAGCTTTTTTTTTACATCTCTTTGTATCCAATCCGGAAGCTTTTTTGTTGACTCGCACATACTATCAAAAAACAAATTCAACGGATGTCTATTTTTTTCTGCCTCTTTTGCCTGCTCAGCCCTTCGTTTATCTCTTTGCTCTCATCGTTGCGTAAAGCCGTCATCGATGTCCTGAAGTAAGTCACGTAATGATGGTCCAGCTCTTTTCTGTTTTTGCCTTGGTGGTTCTGAAGTGCTTTCATCATTTTGGACATGATTATCGGTTGATGTATTAAGCAAAATAGTTTGACTTTCGGTTGATGGATTGGGCAAAATAGTTTGACTTTCGGTTGATGGACTCGGCAATGAATTTTGACTTTCAGTTGAAGGACTGGGCATAGTATTTTTATTGATAATTGATACGTTACCATCTCTCTTACGGTTTTTTATGTGGGGTAAAAGAAATTCAAGTAACTCAGCATATTTCCAGCTGTTTGACGGAGAAGCAGCCTGACCACTTGTACTGGCTTTCATCCTTTTAAGTGACTCTCGATGACTGTCTCGTAATTTCTTCCACTCATTCTTCGCTGTTTTCACTGTAACAATCATTAAGTCAAATTTAATAATGCATTTTTTTCAGGTTTTTAGCGACTGGTGACTCCTTTAGAACTATAGGATACAATTACAGAGTGGGTAATAATACAGTTTCTTTGATTGTTAAAGATGTATGCAATGCACTTTGGATTCATTTGCAACCAATATATATGAAGCTACCCACAGAAAATGAATGGGAAGCAATTGCAGAAAACTTTAATGATAAATGGCAATTTCCTAACTGCCTTGGTGCCGTGGATGGGAAGCATATCTCAATAAAATGTCCTCCTCATTCGGGTTCTAATTATTATAACTATAAAAAATTTTATTCAATTGTTCTTCTAGCAGTTGTTGATGCGCACAAAAGATTTATTATTATAGACATTGGTTCAATGGGCCGATTTAGCGACGGCGGTATTTTTGCAGATAGCGCATTTGGCTACAGATTACAAAATGGGCAACTAAACATACCCAATCATAAACCTTTAACACCTGATGGCGAGCCAACACCTTTTGTGTTTATAGGTGACCAAGCATTTCCATTACAAAAACATTTTATGAGACCGTACCCACGAAGTACATGTTTAGAAAACAGAGAAAGAAACACCTATAATTATCGTCTGAGCAGAGCACGAAATGTAGTAGAAAACGCGTTCGGCATATTGTCATCACGATTTCGTGTATTTCGTCGACCCTTCGAATGTCAATTAGAACTAGTAGATATCATTACAAAAACTACCTGTGTGTTACACAATTATTTAATATCTTCAAGAACGACAACTAGTTTCGAAAATACCGTCAACATTGAACAGCAAACTTTAAGATCGGTACGACAAAACGATAACTTACGAGCAACTAGAGAAGCATTTCGTGTCAGAGAGTCATTTTGTAATTACTTTAATAATGTAAATATAAATTAAACTTTTAATATAATTAAACTTACCGTCTGGTATTTCCGGATTTTTTATTTCCTCCACTATTCTTTTCCATACAACATCCTTTCTATTTATGTTGTGATAATCCTTTAATTGTGTGTTCCATAAAATAGGAAATTGTTTTACGATTTCAATAAATTGCTCCATTTTTGGTACAAAACGAGCGTGCGCACGACACAAGACCTTGGGCTGCACTAGCAAAGGATGAGCGAAGGGGGTGCGGGGTAGACGGGAGGGGCTTAGTTTAGCCCGCGTAGCTGTGCATCGGCATACACAACTAACTTAGCTTTGCATATTTTAGTTAGCTCACATAGCTTAGTTCGCATAGTTTGCGGTCTGCACACAAGTATGGAAAGCTGCGTCAGCTACGCGAGCTAAGCTAAACTAACTTAGCTTAGCTTTTGGTCTGCAACCCGCATTAAAGCAAAAACGTTTTAGGTGGCTTAGATCACATTTAAGAAAATGGTAAAAGACTCAATCTTTTATTTGGGTTGTTCCACACAGCTTGGGCTCTTTTAGTGTAATACTTATTTGGGTCCACCATACATGTGGGTTGGGTCCACCATACATGTGGGTTGGGCTACTAAGTCAAACTTTCATTACTAGAATATAGTAGAACCGCCAAATTTTTACAGTTAGTAAAAAGCAATCACGTGACTCATTTGGTATCAATAACTCAATTTTGGTGTGATTGTGGTTTGGAACGTTTTTCTGAAACTACGTCCAATTATAAGTCCTAAACTTATAATTATGAGTTATTTAAACAAACAAAAATATTCTTTTGAGAGATCATATTAAATAAACTATTAAAACAAAACTATTCATAAAATGGTGTCTGCTTAGGTGTCTACAATAAAATATGTAAAACTCCAAAAAATATAAAACCTTAGTCACTATCCATCAATGCTTTTAAAATTTCTTGTCTATCGTTATAATAATTCTTTCTATACTTAATAGGCTTTTGGTTATTTTTCTTTGGTATATTAATATAACTGCTTAGACATACAGGTTTAAGGTCCTTAAAGACTACTTTCTTGTTTTTCAATGCATTTTCTACACTTTCTTCCTTAATAATAGTCAGTTTTTTCCCGATCTTGAAGTGGTTTTCTTTATTTTCAATTAAATCCGCATTTTCAACATTACCCATAACTTCACTACTTTCTTTGTCATTTATAATATCTTTACTATATAATTCCTTTTCATTAAATGATATAAGAGAGACAGTATTATTATCATCCCCAACTACAATTTCTTCACTCCCAATCTCATCAAAGAAGAAAAGAGGTACTGATTCACTATATTGATTACCACAGAGTTTTCTTTGAGTTTTTTCATTTACTTCTTTTCTGGGTTTGTCTTTCTTTCCGTTTTCCTTATCATCAAAATCATTCCTTATTTCAGCCATTGATGGTAAAGTGTTCATTTCACTGTGTTGATGACTCAACCCAACTTTTATTGTATCATTTGATACGCAACTTTTTGTTTTGTCTTTTTCAACTATTTCTTCCTCAGTAATCTTCCTTTTATTTTCTATTTTGTCACTATTGTCTGTTTTCTGGATTATAAATGGTGAAAGATCATTCCCATTATTAATATCTGAGCTGTGGTCATCGAAATCAACATCTAGTAGGTCCGAGTCACTGTGCACGCTCCTGGTATCCGAAACACTTGTGGTAGAAATGCTAAACTTTCTTGTAGTTCTTTTCCTTATGGATTTTGCAACGGCAGTTGTACAATTTAAACTTTGAATTATTTGTGAATCAATTTTTTTTACGTTATCAGTGTTGTGAGCCTGAAGTTTACTTTTTTTGCCTTTACCTTTTCCTTTAAAACTTGACATTGGTTTTTGAGGCTTATTTTTATCCTTAGTTAGATATTCGTCTTCTGAACTTATATAGGTAGAGTCAGATTCATTTCCCCTATTTTCTTTACGAAGTGTTGTTCGTTTACATCGCCCCGAAGGCCCTGCAATGGGCTGCATCTGTGATTCTTTGGTATCAAAGTCGATATTACTACTATCTCTTTTATTAGAAATTGTTCTGATTTTTTCTAAACATCTATTTATAGTTTTTATTTTACCATGACGAGATTTCATCATTGACCGTTTTTCCACGCGTAATAAGTCATCTGCAGTAATGCTTTTACATTTCCTTTTTCGTTTAGGCTGTTCAAGAGCCGCGGTTGGATTTCTTAAATTTGTTAAAATTTCTATTACAGCTGAAGATACCGTGTCTTCAATTAGTTCCTCCGAAATAGAATTTATGTGAGGCAATCGAGATTTTGGTCGCTCAGGATTAACGGGATATAAGCCGCATTTGTTAAACCCAGCAATTATATTGTTGGATTCTGAACCTTTTTCTCTCAATTTATTCTGCAATCTATACAATAACATAGGAAATGAACTTTTTACTAAAGTTTTATGTTTAAGTCTTTCAGTCCTCTTCCAGTGTGTCAATACATCGCGCCAATATTTTTTTAAAGGCGCGTAAAATGCAACATCTAGCGGCTGGAGTAAATGAGTGGTTTTGGGAGGCAAGCAAACGAACATAATATTAAGCTCCTGACAAGTTTGTAATACGGATTCGGAAAAATGTGAAGATAAATTGTCCCCAATTATCACTTTTCGGCCAGTTTTTCTTTTTGCATATGGTACTATGACAGTATTAAACCAGTCCTCGAAGCACGCAGAGTCGAACCAACCACTTTTCGATCGGTTGTACCTGGTCCCCTCAGGCCCTCCTTCCAGCCATTGATCCCATAAATGATCAGCTTTATACACAACGTATGTGGGCAATAACTGTCCGTCAGCAGTGCCGGTAAACATTAAAGAAATAGATAATAAAGTTTATTGACCAAATAGATGTTTTTGTAGTGTTGATTACCCTTTCAGGATATTTGCAACCTCTCTTAAATAAATATTTCTTGTGGCCCGGGTCATCAGTGAGATTAGTCTCATCATAATTTATGATACAATCAGGAGAGACACCTTCAATAGTATTTTCATAATGCGAAAAAAAATCATCTATTACAGCAGGTGAAATTTTGGCGCGCTCACTTGTGATATTTGAGGCATTACGATTGGAAATTTCTGATTTATGCCTAATCATGAAATTTCGCGCCCAATCTACTCCAGGCATATTGTCTTTTAAACTGTAGAGGGTTTTTCCTAGTTTGTTCAAGTATTTTTGGGCAAATACGCGTAAGTCAGTAGAATCTAGTGGAAACCCCCAATTACTCAATATTTGTATGTATTTTATGAACGCCATCTCTTCATCTTTTGAAAAAAGAGTAGGGTGTCCAGCTTTTTCTTGTGTGCAGTTAATATTTCGACATTTTCTGCTTAATGTACTCTTTGGAATGTTGTATTTATTAGCCGCCTCTATTAATCTAAGTGAGCCATTTTGAATTTCTTCTATTGCATTTTGCAAATCTTCTTTGCAATAACTCAGGTAAGGTGAATGATTCTTACCGTTGCGTGAATTGGTAAACTTTCGTTGGTAGGTCCGCACCATAGTTAAGTTGATATCTGTAGCAAATAAATAAACATAAATAAAAAAAAATCCTATGTAATTCTGGCGCATTTTCCCATTAAATAAATACGCAGACGCATGTCCGTAATTTCGTTTAAATGTTATATACGTAAATAAATATAAGTACTTATAACGAAAAAAAAAGGAAATCCAAAGAATAACTGTTGATCATTCAGGTGCGACAATCAACCATGCAGGAAATGTTCTTTAATTTTATATAGGTAGGTAGTGCCAAGTTTAGGTAAATTATTTTGTGAGTCTGCCGAGAAATAACTTGACCTTAACAGGCTTAAAATGCGCAATTGAGACTATTTGGAACAATGATTAAATTCCTTGGCAATGTATAACAAGCTTCAAAGGGGCTATTTGAAACTTCGTTCCAATTAACCCCAAAACAGAAACCAAATAGCCCCATTTAGAAAAATCGAAATATATGCCAGCTCGGAAAAGGTAGAAACGAGCAAATAGAAACACCGAGAAGCACATAATATACACTATTACTTAGTTTATTCAATTTCTTACATACCTGTCTAGATTTTGTGTACCACACGAATGTTATCCAGGCACGAAATACACGAAAAACACAACACTTTTCAAAATTACGAGCTGAACCACTTAGAAAGCCGTTATCTGTCAAAATTCCTTTGTGACATTGACATTAGTTGTCACTGTATTGCCAGATGGTAAGATATAATTCCTACTATTCTCAGATATAAAAATACACATGATCAAAACTTTTTTTTCGTAAATTTCAAATAGCCTCGTGAGTTCTAAATAACCCCATCTTACGGTACCCTTTTTTAGTTTGGGCAATTTTATACAAAACCCAAGAAATCTAAGACAGTCAAATCTAAGAGATGATAAAATATCCTCATGTACCATTTGCGTGATTTCATTCTAATCCGGTATCTTCCCAGGAAACTGTCCATTACATCAACGCCCCCCATGTGGGCATTATATTCTTTTACTATTTTTGGACATGCTATAGAAACCTTTCGTTTCACACTTTTATCATACCTGTCAATCTTATCCAGAGGTTCTACACCAACGTAAGTCGATAAAAAGGTCACTTGTTTATTGTCCTTCCAGCTCACGCTTGTCATATCAATGCCATTGTATGTACACATATATTCTTCGTGTGCTCCTGATCTTTTCATAACTTCTTGTTCTGAGGGCAACTTACATTTTTATCTAAACGGTTTCTTTGCACTGTACCTAAGCATAAGATACCTTCCTTGGCAAAATAATGCATCAAAGGCAAAGTAGTGTAGTAATTATCATAATATAAGTATAATATGTGGTTAACTTTTCTTGGTATCACATTGGGCCATTTCAGAACCGTTTGTCCAACAGGCCCAATACTTGCGTCATCGACAATTGGAATTGGTCATTATCTTTCCCAGCGTATATGATGAATTGGTAAGCATAGCCAAGCAATGAACACAGTAAAAACAATTTGAAGCCCCACTTGTGAGGCTTATTTGGCAAGTACTGCTTTAGAAAATGCCTGATTTTAGTCGCGCACATTTGTTCGTCAAGCGGGAGACGTTGGTCTTAAGGACAGGAAGGTGACTAATAGGATGTAGTTAAGCAGAAAGGACTCAATCCACACAAAGTCACTTTTGACTTATGGGCGTTCGAAGTTTGAGCTGTAAATTCTCTGACACAGAGGTTAATTTTCTTTTTTTAATTGATCTTAACAACTTCCCTGTCCAATGAGTCATATATGACTCATAAGAACGTATTGAAATAAGTTCATGAGTCACATGTGACTCATTTCTCTATACAACTTTAGGCATATTTTTCGGTATGAACGTGATGTGATATTTTTTTTAATCATATGTGGACGTATAGCAAAATACTTAATGTTAATGATAATAAAAAAAAAAATCGTGATTTTTTTATGGTTTTCATTTAATCACTATAAGAAATTAGCAATAAATAAAACGCAAATACTAGAGGTAAGGTTTTTAATAATAAGACGAAAATATAAAAAATCAAGTATGTTTGTCATTATAACAATCTAAACAGAATGCCTTTTCACACCTTTTACACTCAGTGTGTACTTGCTTGGCTTTTCTAGCCAACAACCCTTCATTTTTCAATTTGATATAGCACCCAGTGCATCTTTTACGTACAAGTTTATTGTTTGCATTTCTTGGAATTTCTTGCAGACTGTGTCCAGAATAGCTTGAAGAAGCAATTGAAGATCTTGAAGAGATACAGGAGATTGAAGATCTTGGGGGGTGATTACTTTCTGTGGTTGATGCTGCAGGTCCAAGTAAATGTCGGACTAATTGTTCTTGGACTTGTAAAACTGTCAATTTAGGGCCGTTTGCCGCCTCGTTGTAGATGCATCTGGCATTGATAATGGCGACCTGGAACAGTATATCTACTGCTATCTTTTTGTACCACGTTAAACTTTTACGTAACGGAGAATGAAATGAAGCTAGTTGATCGGAAATATCAATGCCTTTTTTGGCATCATTATAGTCTATAATAGCATCTGGTTTCAAGACATCGCCTCGTTTTGTTGTCACGTTAGACATACTGTCTCCGTGACAGGTTGAGATCATCAGTACATCTCGTTTGTCATGCCATTTTAGTACTGTATAGAGATTGTCCTTCTGTCTAGCTATTTGTTCTCCCCTTCTTAGCTTCGCTTTCACTACTTCTTTTGGCAAATTTCTTTTATTTTTACGTAAAGTGCCACACAAATCGGTATTGCGAGCTTTTAGATACTCAGCCAATGGCAAACTGGTATAATAGTTGTCAGCAACTATAATACGGCCTGCATCTAAAAGCGGCTCTGTGAGCTGGATTACTGTTGAACCAGGCTTATCTAGCCCCTCTAACTGCTGCGAGCTTCCTGAGTATATTTGGTATGACCATGTGTAACTATTTACTGTGCACGCCTTATATATCCCTTTCAGACCGAAGATTATTTTTTTGGCTTTTTATGCGTTTTTCGGTTTCAGTCGACTAAATAGACGCCAGAAGACCAACGAAAAATAAAATAAAAAATCTAGGTATTCTAGGTCGCAATTGTACCCGCACGACCGTGCGCTCTCGGCATAAGTACTCAATACGCACGCTTGTGCATCCTGAAATAAACAGGACAAAAATGAAAGTAAAACATATATTTTCTCATAAACTTTAATCACAAACATAAAAAAACAATCAGTCTTAGCCTCTTCGACACAGTTATTATTGATTAGTACTTAAAACTTAAATGAGATCAATTTGCTTCTGCTTTTAATCAAATTATTAATCTTAGGTATAACTTATTAGGAACAATGATCACTTTTGACTCACACTGTGATAATCAGCAAAGCAGTTTTTGCCTCTGGAAAGGCATAAGTACACGTTGCACTTGGTGCACTTTATCTTCGACCTACTAGAGCAGGTCTCCAGTTTACATACTCTTGGAGATGTAATGTCGTCATCAAAAACAGGAAAGTGATTGTAACCATCATTGCGTTTAGATGTTGAGGGAGTAGGTTGCTTAAACTTTTTGTGTGGTGGTGGTGACGACATTTCATATCCTGAATTACTATCTTCAGTCTCTACATTTCTTTTAGTAGGAGTTTGAGTTAAACCATCAGCTACTTCTAAACGAAAATGCAATAAGTCCATGATTTTATTTTGGGGTACATTATTTGCTATACAATCATTACGATAAAGTCGCCAAGAGTTGACTACAGCTAGATCAATAAAATGAATTATGACCTTCAAGGTCCATTTTCTAGTTTTAACACCTTCGGCGCCATGTGTATCTTTTTGTCACACAGTGTATAGAACATTGTGTATCCAAAAGTATACACATCTTTCTACTAGGTAAACACGCTGTGTATCTTTTAGGAACACGTTTTCTATACATTTCTTAAGCAAAAATGAAAGCCCTGGCCTGTCGCATTTTTTCGGTATAAGTGGTCTGGGAATGGGTTATTTTTCAAAAAAAATATAGGCCCTTGAATTTTTGGGTGATATTTTTGAGATACCTAGGCGAGTAATCAATAAAACCATTTATAAATTTTAGTATTTTTATTATATCTCTCTTTATATTTGGCACTGGAAATGACTAAAGAATTAAAAATAATTATAATTGAACTTGAAAAACAATAAAAAATTAGTGACAATCATTGAAACAACTTTTACAAAAGGCCACTTCACAAACAGAACATTTGGTTACCACTTGAGAAGCTTTTCGTAGCTTTCCGTCGATGATTTTCCCTTGTCGTCCGTATTTTTTATAGCATTCAGAACAACGACCTTTCTTTTTCACTCCGTCTTTCATATTCGTAACCAGGTAGTGTTTGGCACTGAGTGAGCTAGGTGTAGCAGTCACTGATGTGTGACTGCTACACCTGGCTTTTTCAAGCATACCTGTGATAACCTGTTCACGAAACTCTGTAATTGTTAGTTTCTTTTTATGGGTGTATTGGTTATATAAGAAATGGGCGTTCACCAAGCTTGTGCCCCATATAATTTCGAACATCAGTTTCCGATACCATTTGGTGCATCTACGCAAAGCTGAACCGTAAGTCGCCATCTGATCACTGACATCGATTGAGGATTTACCATGGTTATAATCTTCGATACATGCAGGTTTTCTTATGCATTCACCTCGTCTGTTCCTTTTGGTGACTGTTTTTAGACCAGATTGCTTTGTGGAAAGCATAAGAACATCTCGTTTGTCACGCCATTTCAAGGCTACGATACCGTCACCTGATTGTTGAGCTGCTATTTCACCTTTTTTCAATTTAGTGTTAGTAACTTGCTTAGGCAAGTATTTCCTGTTACTTCTCAGTGTCCCTACTAAATGTGTCTTTTACGCAATCGTAGTGCAAGTGGAACACTTGTGTAGTAGTTGTCTGTGTACATGGTCCTGCCCTCGTTGAACAAACCATCAGCCAGAGATAGAACTACTTTTTCTGAGACTTCTGTGTCAGGTTCCTTTGACTTACCACAATAGACAATCAGGTTCCATGTATATCCCTTCTCAGTACACAATTTGAATATATTTATTCCATATTTGGCACTTTTGTTCGGAATATACTGCCGGAAAATAAGTCTGCCGCGCCAAGCGACCAATGACTCATCCACACAAACTTTTTTCCTGGTGTGTAGACATTTTGATAGTTTTTTATAAACATATCAATTACATCTTTTATTTTGTATAGCCTGTCATCAGTATCAGCAGTTTGGTTGTTGGCGAAATGGACAAATTTCAGAATCAGCTCGAATCGATTCCGAGGCATAACAGTGCGAGCTAGGGGTATTCCATAGAGTTTGTGGATTCTCCAGTAATCTTTGATGCTTGGTAATTTCACCAAACCCATCCACCCAACTAGAGCCAAAAATTTCAACATATCTTCTCTGGTTACTGGAGTCCATAGGTGGTTTCTTGATCCAGCAGAAGAATCAGAGGACAAGAGACACTGTGTTGCGTATAAGTTGGTTTGCTCTGTGATATGGTTTAGAATGTCAGGGGTCAGAAACAACTCATAGTAGTCTATTGGATCCGCATTAGCTAAAATTCCGACATAAATATCCTTCATACCGGAGCTTGGTACAGTATACTCTATAGCAGGAGGATCATCATGACTTGGCATTTCCCATTGTATATCTGCCAGTTTTTCTTTTACCCAATCTTGTTCAGAAATTCGTGCATCGGTAGTACCAGACGTACTTGGCACATCTTGTTGCTGCTGTACCATATTGACTGATGTTGTCCGTGTTGACCTACGCCGTTCTATTTCAGGCAATTGAGGTATATCACTATCAGAAAATGTTGACAGACGCCTTGAAAACCTAGGAGGGTTCCAAATCTGACTGTCATTGTCGTAACTTGTGGCTGAGTCAGTATCACTAAAATCGTCATCAGGCATAAAATTGGGGTCCTCAACGGAATCATCACTTGAATAGTCCATCATCTCTTATAAAATCACTGATTTGAACTTTTCAACACATACACTGTAACAATAGAAAAAAAATATAAGAAAAAACATGAATCAAACTCATGTCTTTTCTTATATTTTCTTCCCAAACGCGATCTTGAGTCCTGAAACAAAAAAATATATTAGCTTTCATTTCGTTTACGTGATTTTTAACTGTGTATCTTTTTGGATACACATGGCTTGGGAGGTATGCTTTTCACATGAACTATTTCCCAGGCCACGTGTATCTAAATGTCACACGGATGAAAATCCAGTAAAAAAAAGGAAGAAAAAGAGGGGTGTAAAAGAAAAAAGATTATTATGTAGTTTTAAACACATCCCAATCGAAAAAAATATATATCAGAAATTTAAGGAATGGCCACTTGGGATCTGGCGCTGAGGGTGTTAATAAAAGACCTATAATATTCAATTTGTTGATCCAATACATCTACTCCTCCCATAAACTTATTATAATGGGATATAACATTTGGACATGACACATCAACATACACTTTTCTGGTTTTATCCCATCTTTTAACCAATGTCGTATGATCAGCTCCAGTGCAGTTCGAAATCATTATCACAGACTTATTGTCTTTCCATTTAACAAGCACCAGATCGTCACATACAAATTGCTGCGATTCTCCTCGATTCATTTTATTATCATTTTTAAATGCTAAGTTTTTACGTTCGCTAATTCGATTGATTGAACATTATTGTACCTGTGCCGTGTAAACCTAACTGTGTTAACCTTTCTAAAAGAGGAACACTGGTAAAAAATCTGTCAAAATATAAACAACTTCCAGGAGGCGCAGCTTTAGCTAAGTGCAAAATGACTGATGCACCCACACCCAGCTCCCGCTCAGTAAATGCTGTCCTAGCCCCCAGATAGATGTCAAAGTCTATCATTAATCCTTCGCTGGTGGTAATTACAAAATTTTTTAGCCCGACAGGTCTCGGTTTATTCATAACTACTTGACGTAGGTTGCACCTTCCAGTAAATGGTATCATCTGTTCATCAATCGAGTAGTTGCCTGGCACTCTCTCTAACATGCGGCAGGTTTCTTTAACTCGATTTATAACAGGCTGCACTTTCCATAGCGGATTAAGTCTACCCTCAGCAGAACTGGGTTGATCTTCAGGTACAAAATGTAGAGAGCTTCTTAACAGGTTCCCTGTCCAGTGAATCATATATGATTCATCGGACATATTTTGTACCAAGTTTAGTACGTTCATGAATCACATATGATCAAATATAGAAGCTATTTTGCCTGCATTTTTTTTATGGACGTAGTAGTATAAACACGATTTTTGGTGTTTAGACATGTGGGATACATCATGAAAATTGAAAAAATGAAAAAAACTGTAGTGATTTATCAATATATATTTATTTATCAAAGTTATTTTCCAGCCTAAAATCAAACAATTTGGTACGAAATCAGTCTTTATTAGGAACAATATTTATCACGACATTATTATGAAATACAATAAGATTTCAGCATTTGGACTCAGTGTGCCTCGTTGAAACATTTTAAACAAAATGTTTTTTTACATTTTAGACATTCGGTGTTTACTTGTTTAGCTAGCAAAGGATTTCCTTCAGCCTTTTTGTTAGCATAACATATGACACAACGCCTCCTTACGAGTTTTCCTTCTCGCCTCGGAATTTGGGTTAGAGCATGTCTTTCTGATGATGTTGAAGGCAGAGTAGATATTCTTGCTGGCTGTTTTTTCATGACCACTTCGCCAAGCCAATGACGTATCATTGCTTCCTGTACATCTAAAACAGAAATGGAAGAACCGGTAGCCTCTTCGAAAATCACTTTGGTATTCACTACTGCTGTTTGAAAAATCAAATCATAAGCTATTTTTTTATACCACGTCATACTTTTTCTTAGAGGGGAATGGTAACAGCTCAGTTGATCTGCAACATCAATGCCTTTCTTGGCGTCGTTGTAATCTAGAACCATATTTGGTTTTTTTGATGATCCTCTCCAAGATGTAACATCCGTCATTTCCTTTCCATGACAAGTAGAAATCATCAATACATCACGCTTATCATGCCACTTCAAAACAGTTACAAAGCTGTCCATTTGCTTAGCAACGACATCACCTCGTCTTAGCTTTTTCTGAACTATATCTTTAGGCAAATTCACTTTGTTTTTTCGCAATGTTCCACATAAATCTGTGCGTCTATCTTTTAGGTATCTAGCCAAAGCTATCCCGGTATAGTAGTTGTCGGCAACAATCAATCTACCTTCATTTAGTAGTGGAAGACATAGCTTCACCACAACAGATCCTGGTTTATCCAATCCTTCAATAGCCGAGCCGGATCCCGCATGAATAGAATATGACCATGTATAACTATTAGTAGAACACATTTTATAAATTTTTATACCATACTTATGTGCTTTGGATGGATTGTAGGTTTTTATTTTGAGTCGGCCTTGGTGTTTTATTTGAGACTCATCGACGACGATAGTATCACTCGGCGTATATAATTCACGAAATCTTGCTATCATTTTATCTACTAAAGGTTGTATCCGGTACAAAACATCACTATTATCAGGTTGCACGTTTTCGAAATGCCAACAACGCAGTATATTTGTAAATCGATTATACGACATGGAAATTTTGTGAATAAAATCACAATAGTACAAAGGATCCATTTTCCAATAATGCTCAATGGAAGGTTTCTTATCTACCCCCATATAAAGAATGACTGCGAAAAATTTCTTCATTTCTTCAATAGAAACATCAACCCAACGAGACATTCTAGAGAATTGCTTCGTGTGCACCCTCTTTAGCAATTCAGCGTATGAATTTGTTTTTTCTACCATGTAATGAATAATTTCATCACATACGAAATACTCCATAATTTTTTCAATTGTAACTGAACCGTCTTGATTTCTGATGACCAGAGAATTTTGCAAACCAGAAGAACCTATAAAAGCTTCTCTGCCGATGGGCAGAATATAATCCACCCATGTCGGATCCCGATTGGCCTCAGAGTCGAACTCAGTTTCAGACACTTGCTGCTCCTCAATTTGATTATTTTCCTCTGCATCTTCAGATTCATTTTGCTCCTCTCTAATAGGTACATACACGTCGTCACTGCCATCAGTGAAATCTTCGTCTTCACTGCTTTCTAAAATACGCCGTAATTCCTCGTCTGTATACAAGCGCCCAGAACCCATTTTACACACAAATACACACACTTTCCAGATAATACTCGTGAACTTTTGAACTTAAATAAATTGAATTGACTTGAATGTTTTATTGAAAATGTCATAAAACATCGAAATATTTGTCATTTGTTGTCTATTGTTTTATTTTTGCATAGATAATTATAATGCACAAGCCATTTATTGTTTATAGTTTTCTTTTTGCACAGATAATTATATGAATTATATCTGATTCATGGGACGTATAAGGTGACGATACGTTATGATACGCTCATGAATCATATGAGCGTCATGATTTTTTTTTGTTTTTTTAGGGTCTTTTCGACACTGTTATAATTTCATATTAACTTAATAAGCCCTTAAAAATATAAAAAAATATGTATTTGCAAAAATAACCCGGGACATTTATAGTGCCAAAAACTTGATTGTATGGGGACAGGGACCTGTTAAAGTTACAAAACGATCACGTGTCATGATGTCAGATATGACCGCCAACCTTGTGCTTTGTCGCCAGTACAGATACATTCGAGGAAAACCGAAAACTCCCATGTAAATATGTATCCCAAATAGATTTTTTATTTCATCTGCAGTAGCATTCAACACATGCCCCGTTTTTCTCATATGGTAGTTATTAGTACAGTCTGCACCGAGCTGATAGAAAGCAGTATTGTAGTAGTCTTCAAAGTATTCCATTGGTGGCCTAACATTGTGGAGTGATAGGGGTGGGAAGTCATGTGCTTTGTCAGGATATGCTGTTTGTCTCCAGATTCTGCCTCTGTCTTGGCCTCTTCGACTTGGTGTAATAAGTGGCGTACTTACTTGTGAAACTGTTGATGTACTGGTGACACTTGGCCCTGGTTCAGGTTCACTAAGCTGCTGATGGTCGCTTAAATCGTCTCTATCCAAACCTTCAATTAAATCGTCTTCAATAAAATGTTCGTCGATAATATCCTCAATGTCAGAGTCGTTCCCATCTCCTAACATGGATAGTATAACGTCGTCCGGTAGATGTACTCCTGTAATGTAAAAATAACGATATTGTATTGTACTTAGGGTGGCTTGTTGAACAGTGAACCACCTTTTTTTGTAACCTTCTATCTCCGTGGGTTATGTAGTCAGAACTTTAATTTTTGGTTACCTGGTAGATAATTTAATGTAGTTTTATTCAATTAAGCTACATGTAATCAAATTGTTAAGCAAAAAAGACACAACGGTTTTAAAAAAAAAGTGAATTGACTCACTGTGTACCACTCATGGTACACAGTGAACCTAGCTTATTTTAACAGTGAACCAGACATATCTTCTGATCAAATATAGAGAATATCAGTAATAAAACGTAGTTTGAACTAAGATTTTTATTTAAGTGTAGGGTCGGTTACCTCTGAAGTATAAACCATACATTTTAAAAATCATTACAATAATTGAATTTTAGAGTAGGTAGGTATAAACTTTTTTTATACTTACATAAAGGAATGAAAACATAACGCAATGTTCTAAGGTTTTAAACATTTGGCAATATTTAATTAAAAAAGATTTTAGCAAAAAATTAACACAAAAAAAATCATCATTCCAAAATAATGTTTTCTATGAACAAAACTTAAAATCTTACTTGTTGTAATACCTATTATTCGAGGTAGGTAATAATTAAAAAAAAAACACTTAGGGAAAAATCAACATTACAATTTTAAAACTACAACAGTCTTAGATGCATATTTAGGAAACTTTAAACAATAAAATATAATATTTAACGAATGTTTAATAACGACAAGTTAACGCTAAATAAATATCTTATCAGTCTTTTTGTACCCGTTACTTGTGGAGGAGGAAGAATATATTTTATAAAATCCTGTTTAACAGCTGCTAGATCAGGTTCCAATGGAAACATAAATTCTTGCCTATTTTTATTTTTCAGATTTAAAAATGAAACACAATATTCTTCTTCCTCGTCACAATCATCCAAAATTTTAGCTATGTAGTAAATTGCTCGTTTCTTACATTGAAATAATACAAGAACAAAGTCATCAGTCTTAGGTAGACGCGGCAACGGTGGAAAAGGTTCCTTTACCATAGTTTCTCCTGTATCTTCTTCCAAGTATGATTCTGCATCTGTATCACTTCCAATAACCATTTGATCTTCTGAATCTTCACTTTCTGAACTATCCTGTTTACTTGGCCTTTTTGGTTTTCGAGGTTTGCTAGATGAAGGTAGGTTAGGTTTTGAAGATTCTTGAAGGATTTTTCTTTTATGTGGTTCTTTGTTGATTTTTACAGCAGCCCGTTGTGCAGCAATGGTATCTTTTGCCGGTGTGTCTGTAGCTATCATACTCTTGCCAAGTTTCCTACGTTTCCTTTTATCAGACCGCGGTCCAGCTTTCAGAGGTGCTCGAAACATCTGTGGTGTAATAATCATTGGTTTTGAACTTCCTTGTTTATTAGGGCTCGTAACCACTTGATTGGAGACAGAAGTCTGTTGACTGTAACCTGAATTCAGTTGGCTGGAGCTTGGAGCATGTTCATTACATTTTGGGGATTGTCTATCAATTATCAAAGACATATCAACAACTTGGGACTCAGGTGCAATGTTTTCTTGAGAGAGTATTGATGGGCTTAACGAACTATCTCTGGCCGCATCATCATCATTACTTTCTAATAATTCAAATAGTGTGGGGGTTATTGAATCTGGGCGTTGTTCAACTGTTGCAACACTGTTTACTTGAGCTGTCGATTCTGGTAAAAGATGTGAGCTGGTGGTTGGGATTATCAATGGAGGATTTTCAAATGGATTAGCACGATCTGTGATGCTACTGGGCATGTAATCTTCTTCTGTAAATATGTCCTTATTATAAGGGAAAATTCCACATTTGGCAAATGCGGCAGCTATGTTTAGTGGCGTCATAGCTCGAGGATAAGCACGCCCAACGAATCCAGCGATTTCGTATATTGAGACAGGTTTCCCTGGATTTTGAAGCATCCATGCCTCCAGTGCTGAGTAATAGTAAGTCTTGAAAGGGTTCATCAATCCCACATCTAGTGGCTGTAGCTTATTTGTTGTGTGTGGATGTAATGTCAAGACAGTTATTCCAGACGCTTTGGCTAAGTTTAGAGCCTCAATAGATAAATGAGACTCATGATTATCCATGACGAGCAATGAAGGATTCTCAGGTGTAGTTGACGAATGTTTGATGAAATGTCTCATTACTTGCACGAATAGCTCCGAAGTCATCCATCCAGAAGGATTAGCTAAGCCTAAACTACCTGCAGGTGCCCCGTGACACATAATAGTTTTATAGTTCTTTCTGGGAAAAATAATTGCAGGTGGTAACGCATAACCACTCGCACTCACTATACAACATGTAGTCACCAGCGTGCCTTTTTCTCCGCTTGTGACTTTTCCCACATTAGTTCCTCTTGGTGCTACAATCTTTTGCGGTTTTTGTACAGTTGTAGTACTTGTCTCATCTAAGTTGAATATGCGAGTGCCATCTGCAAATTTCGGTTCTCTTTTAAGCACAGTTTCCAAATTCTTGAAAAAATGTCCTACATTTTCTGCATTGAAAGAGGTCGCTCGTGCCAGGCTCACAGCTTCGGGTTTTCTTACAGAAACATTAGGGTGCCGTTTCTTAAAAAAACGAAACCACTCCAATCCTGCTAAATTATCCCTTTCCCATGAATCAGGTTTTTTAATGTTATTTATCTTTGCCATCTCATACGCTACTTTCCTACATTCTTTCACTGAAAGGCCATAAAACATAAGAGCGCAATCCTTATATTTTAATAGTATTTCTTCTTGTTCTTCAGTAAATATTTTGTTTATATCATACCTAGGGACTAATGACATGTCTTCGCCTCTTTCTTTTCTTCTCGCTGCATAGCGACGGAGTGTAGGATAAGGGATTTGACAGTCCTTTGCAGCTTTTCTTATAGACATGCCCCCATCAATCATAAGTAGTGCTGATTTCATGGCTTCTTCTGTATGCTTTCCAATGGAACGGTCTTTCTTTTGACGCGGCATCCTAAAAAAATTAAATTATGGACATGAGGATGATCATAGTAATTTGTTGGTTCACTGTGTGCTTTACAAGTAGTTGGTAGTCGGTACACAGTGAACCGGTTCACCGTGTACCGCAGATCACTGGTTCAGAGTGTACTACCCACACTCACACACAGACAAAAATAAAAATGAAAATAAAGCAATTCCAATGTATGGCTTTCTAGTTTGTTTAACAAATGCTAAATATACTACCTTAGTGTGCATGATAATAGTTTTTATATAAGTAGAATAGAAAAAAGTACTAAAATCAAAGTACTTACATGAAAATTTCGTAATATTGTTAGCAAAAACAGACACACTCCCGTCACGCCGTCGCCTCGCGCCGCGTGCGCCTGCTAACTGAATGGGTGGGGCGGGGACACCGCAACGCAAGTTTCAACACGATTGAGAAGTGTGGCAACGTCGCACTTACTGGGATATAGCCGTGGCTCACTGTACCTGGATGGCTCACTGTTCAACAAGCCACCCTACCTTTTTTAGTTTGGGCAATTTTATACAAAACCCAAGAATTAATGACAGTCAAATCTAAGAGATGATAAAATATCCTCATGTACCATTTGCGTGATTTCATTCTAATCCGGTATCTTCCCAGGAAACTGTCCATTAAATTAACGCCCCCCATGTGGGCATTATATTCTTTTACTATTTTTGGACATGCTATAGAAACCTTTCGTTTCACACTTTTATCATACCTGTCAATCTTATCCAGAGGTTCTACACCAACGTAAGTCGATAAAAAGGTCACTTGTTTATTGTCCTTCCAGCTCACACTTGTCATATCAATGCCATTGTATGTACACATATATTCTTCGTGTGCTCCTCTAGGTACTGATCTTTTCATAACTTCTTGTTCTGAGGGCAACTTACATTTTTACCTAAACGGTTTCTTTGCACTGTACCTAAGCATAAGATACCTTCCTTGACAAAATAATGCATCAAAGGCAAAGTAGTGTAGTAATTATCATAATATAAGTATAATATGTGGTTAACTTTTCTTGGTATCACAGTGGGCCATTTCAGAACCGTTTGTCCAACAGGCCCAATACTTGCGTCATCGACAATTGGAATTGGTCATTATCTTTCCCAGCGTATATGATGAATTGGTAAGCATAGCCAAGCAATGAACACAGTAAAAACAATTTGAAGCCCCACTTGTGAGGCTTATTTGGCAAGTACTGCTTTAGAAAATGCCTGATTTTAGTCGCGCACATTTGTTCGTCAAGCGGGAGACGTTGGTCTTAAGGACAGGAAGGTGACTAATTGGATGTAGTTAAGCAGAAAGGACTCAATCCACACAAAGTCACTTTTGACTGATGGGCGTTCGAAGTTTGAGCTGTAAATTCTCTGACACAGAGGTTAATTTTCTTTTTTTAATTGATCTTATACATTAAAAGAATGGTTTATATTGTATTTGTCCATCAAATTATTGATATATTTTGCAATAGATTTCGAGATATTAAGTTAAATGTGGGTTGAGTCCTTACAATTAACCCATTGAGTGCCGACTACGTAATATTACGTAAGGTAGGTTAACAGGAGAGGCCAACTACGTGTTAGTACGTAGATGTTCTTTGTTGGTTGTAGGGTGATCTATACTGTTTGGCCTCCTGCAACGTTCGTTTTTATACTACTTGGCACCTCAAATAAAACACAATATACAAAAATAGTAACTTTATTGTTTCTAAAGATCTAAATCTAATACACTTTGGTATCATGAATTACACAGTCTACTCTTGAGATCAATATACTTCTAAGTAATTATTATAACAAAAACAGTAATATTTCTTACTAAATCAACACTAAAAAACATAAAAATAAACTTCTATACAACGATTAAAAAAAAATTAAGCGAATTTAGGATCTGTGTGGTAAATTTTAAAACAATTGTTTACACACAAAGCCGGCTTTTCAGGACAAGTAGCACATACAAAAGATGATTCCTTCCGTATTTTATTTTTAGTGCAAACACGACAAGGTTTAGCCGGAACGGCTTTTTTAGCCGTGGGTGGAAGCTTTTCTAAATAATGAAAATTATCTAGTGGTACACGAGTTTTAGCAGATAATTGACTAGTTGAAGCCGGGGATAGAATTGATTGGGCTTCTTGTGATGGTCCTGCTTGTGTCGAATGCGACCCAGTTGCTATGGTGGGATCATTATTATTCATTCCTAACAGATGTCTTATAAAACCTTCACGAAATTGCAGCAGTCGCATTTTAGAAGTTCTATCTTGAAGACGAAGTATTCGGTGTGCATTTTGAATGTACACTTCAAAGATGTGTAGCCCTAGCTTCTTGTGCCATCTAAGAGTTTTTCTGAGGCATGAATAATATGAGACCATCTGGTCGCCTCGGTTTACACCTGACATGCCCAAGTTATAATCGGCGACAATGTTCGGCTTCAGTGAGATTCTACCATTCTTATTCCTAACTCTCACCAACTGAAGATTATGCTTGTTCGAAATTACCAGTACATCTCGTTTATCTTTCCATTTACAAACAGTAATATCATTGCATACTTTAGCAGCTAGCTCTCCACGCTTTAACTTACCGTTTGTAACGTCTACAGGCAAGTTTTTTCGATTCTTTCGAAGTGTACCACATATGTATGTTTTCCTTTGGGTAAGACGTCTCGTCAAATCAGGTGAATTGTAAAAATTGTCAGCGTAGATTACTTGACCTTTATCTAAATAGCCTTCCATTAGATCTAATACAACTTCCGTGCTATGTAAAGTTCCAGGTGGAGGCTTCTCACTTTTTCCTCTATAAACACGAATTTTCATGACTATACCTGACGATTCACATAATTCATACAGTTTTATTCCATATTTGTGCTTCTTATTTTTTATGTACTGTCGGAAAATCAATCTTCCTCTCCACAAAACCATTGACTCATCGATACTTAGGTCAGCTTTAGGATAATAGAGATCAATCATTATGTTGTTGAACCGTTCTAATATAGGTTGTATTTTATGCAGTCTGGATGTAGCCGAGGAGTCGTCTTCGGAAAAATGAAAATTACGTAACAATAATTGAAAGCGGTTTCTGCTCATCAAAGTCCTAAACAGCGGCATGTTGTACAATGGATCCAATCGCCAGTAATGACTTCTAGAGGGTAATTGCACCAATCCCATATAAAGCAACATACCAATAAACTTGCGCATTTCTTTAATATTTGTATCCTTCCAATATCTAAAGCGGGCATGCTTTTGTAAGGGACCGGCTGTGCGACGTGCGTAATTATTTGTAGCTTGCACCAAAGAAAGCAGAAAATCGTTTGAAAAAAATATATCAGCTAAAGCAGCGGGGGTAGGTCTGAAGTCAATCTTTATTCCCGACTCACCCGTAAATGCAAATTGTTGGGGTCTTGCAGAACCTATATTCCACTGAAACTCTGTATCACATGACGATGCTTCTGTGAGCGTTGCGGGTGGCGGCTGCGATTCATTGTCAGATGTCGATGTTTCATAAGACGAACTACTACTCCGCGCTTCTCTCTCTGGAACGTAATTATTATCTGATCCGGAAGAGAAGTCCTCATCGTCTGTCGATTCTGGTTCCATCAGAATTCCAGGTATTTCATTCACATTCAACTGTCGTTGTAACAATCTGGGATTTCGGTTACCGCGTAAAATACGACGCGATCGGCGTCCGCGCTCCATATTGCAATAACTACCTACACCTATCTAGCGACAGTCTCTCAGCGCGTGCGGCGCGACACTGAATGCGCACACAGGTAATAAATGTACTATTGATGCAAAAATAAGTGGGGAGAACACGTGATTGCCATTTATACATGTTAAAACGAGATAGACATAGATGTTTTATTAGGGAGCTAAGGTACGTAATTTTGCGTATACGTATTATTGCGTAGGTAGGCACTACTAACATTTATTTTTCTATCTGTGCCTATCTACGTAATACTGCGTATACGCAATATTATGTATTCTGGCATCCTACTATATCCTTATATACGTGATGCCAACTACGAATAATTACGTAGTAGACCATTTGTATGGTGGCCACCAGGTTTGGTCTGACGCTTACCTTCGGCATTCAATGGGTTAAACTTAAGTTTGTAAAGACGAATTTCCTTTTTTTATTTCTCAAAATGGACTCAAAAATACCCTTGGACTAGAAAATTATTTATTAAAAATAACTAAATAGGTAAAAGTAATAAAATAGTTTTACATTTATTTACCTTAAACATAAAGCTAGCAAAATCATATAAAACACAAACATAAAAATTAAAAAAAATAGAACAACCTAAAAAAGAGCACGCATATCAATTTCTCTCATCATCCAAGTCAAAGTCAAGAGTTGGCCCGTATCCATCAACATCATCGTGGACATTACTGTTTCCCTCAAGATTATTGTAAAATGCGTGACAGTCTTCAGGTATTAAACTAAACATAGATCTGAGATCATCGAGCTTTGCTTGGGGAATGGGTTTTCCCTGGGGCCAAAAAACTTCAAAATCTTCTTCTGAAAATTGGATTATAGCACCTTTGCTTTTTTTTTTAAAATCCAGCTTTTGAATGTCCACACTCTGATGTCATAGTAATCAAGTATTGATCTTTATTTAATAAAATCTGTTTCGTTTTGATCCCAGCGTTATAAATCCATAATTGACGTTTATAGAAGACTATGTTAGTAGGTATACGAGGCAAAGGTAGAGTTTTTTCGAGATCGTAGGTAACACATTCAAATTTGGGGTCTGTTTTAGCCCCTGCCAAGTTTTGAGACATTTGATTACGAAGATCTTCCGCTCTCATTTGATGAACATCTCTTTGCTTGATTAATAGTTCTTTTTCTTCTGGTTTATTACATTTCTTAATCTCAAGGGCTAATGAATCGCATTTCTAGCAGGTATCCTTTTTTAAGGATTTACAGCGGAGATTGAAATTCGTATAAAATACGCGCTTCAGTATAGCAAAAGACGCGTACTTCTTCTCACTACCGTACACTTTTAACCCTTAAATGCATGATATTTTATTTTGGTAAACAAAAAAATATTTAGGATAGAAATGAAGTCATAGCTTATGTAAAAAATAATAAAAAAAATCTAGTTTTTAATAATAACTATTTATGTTGAAATAAAATGAATCTAGACTTTTGGCAACACTATGCGTGTAGTGGTAAATTGAAACTAGGGTACATTATATGTAAATTATTTATTGAAAGGGGGTATACAGACTATTTTGAATGAAATATAGCGAAACAATTGCGATCCTTGGTGTGACACAAAGCAACCATGCATTTGGTACACTCTGTTCGCGGAAAACCTTTGCAACCTGGAAGTTTACACCGGTTTTATAGAGCTGCATCTTTTCTCGTCGTGACCAATATCATCCATCCGCACGTCTTTTGGTGGCACAGGCTTCATGGGGCTTCGGCGCTATTTGGCTTCAATCTCCCTTTCTACGAAGCTACTCGATGGTCTACCTCTTTTATTATCATTATTTTTTTTAAATGTGCATAGACACTCTGCAAGCTCTGATCTAAAATCACCTAGTGTCATGTTTGGGTTGTTTTTTTTGTAAAGTACCCATGAATTAATCACAGCCATATCAATCATGTGGTAGAAGAGTCTGATATACCACTTGCGACTTTTAATTCTTATTCTATACCTAACTAGAAAACTGTCCATAAGGTCCACTCCTCCCATATGAGCATTGTAGTCCTTAACTACTTTTGGACAGTCTATGGAAATTTGTTTTTTCTGTTTCTTGTCATATCTACACTCGCGTGCAAGTAAATCGACTCAAGTCTCAAGTGCGCATAAAAAGTGATATAACTAAAAAATTACTTATTTTACCTCTATATAATGTTTTACATAATTAAAGCCTAGTAATTAGGCTTTCAAATGGTAGCATAATATCAGTAATTTAAATAAACACTTGTACTTAGAATGCAACTGAACGCAACCTCCCGTAAACTGCTCTGCGCTCTATACACAACTTGCGCGACACAACCCCCTATAAAAACCCTCTGTAATCGTTTTTTCTTATCAGTCGCTCATTAGACGTTGACCTGAACACATCTCTGCAAATTAAAGCCGTCATTTGAAGAAAATTATGGATACAACACCTGAAGAAGCCGCTCAAGTCGTTGCCCTACTGCAAGAAGGGTTGAACCAGCGTGAAGTCGCTCGTCGTTTGAATATGAGTCAGTCCGCTGTCTCGAGAGTATACAGAAGGTTTCAAGAGACTGGTGCCTTCACTCGGAGGCCTAATACCAGCCGACGCCGGTGCACCTCGGAGCGTGACGACCGGTTTTTGGTCTCGACCTCTCTCCGAAATCGACACCTTACCGGCGTAGATGTGCAGCAGGAGCTACGTCAAGTTCGCGGGGTGACTGTCAGTCAGTGGACAATTAGAAGAAGGTTGAAAGAAGCTAACCTTACTCCGAAAAGACCCGCTACAGGCCCGAAGTTGACCACAGCTCATCGTCAAGCACGCCTTCACTTTGCTCGAGAGCATTTGGATTGGAGCATAGAGCAATGGCAGTCAGTCCTGTTCACAGATGAGACGAGGATGTGTCTCCATGGCAGCGACAGGAGAGGTCGGGTATACCGTCGTCCCGTTGAACGGTTTTCACAGTGCTGCTTTGTGGAAACCGTTGCATATGGTGGCGGATCTTGCATGATGTGGGCCGGAATTTCCTTAGAAGGCAAAACGGAGCTTGTTTTCGTTCCTGGGGGAGGCCGGGGAGGAGGTCTGACCAGTGATCGTTACATTGAAAATGTTCTACTGGATCAAGTTGTCCCTTATCAAGGCTTTATTGGGGAAAATTTCATCTTGATGCATGACAATGCCCGATGTCACACTGCTCGGGCCACACGTGATTTCCTGAAGGAAGTTGGAATTCACACTATGCATTGGCCAGCGCTCAGCCCCGATTTAAATCCCATTGAGCACATATGGGACGAGCTCAAATGGAAAGTTAGAGCGAGGAATCCAGCTCCGACAAACATCAATGAGCTCAAGACTGCGTTGGTAGAAGAGTGGGGTCGAATACCACAATCATCCATTAAAAAGTTGATAAGGTCGATGAAGAATCGCATGAGAGCAGTGATCAGAGCTAGAGGAGGAAATACCAAATATTGACACGAATAAATTTTTTATCTTACGCACATTTTGTTTCATTTAAACACAATAACCCCATACTGTGAAATTGTATGAATTTTCAACATTTTTTACATTATCATTGGCATTAAACCTTTTTTACTAAACTACTGAATCGATTTTCATGCAACTTACACCATTTTAAAGCTCAATTACTAGGCTTTAATTATGTAAAACATTATATAGAGGTATAATAAGGCATTTTTAAGTTATATCACTTTTTATGCGCACTTGAGGCTTGAGTCGATTTACTTGCACGCGAGTGTAGTAACGGTTTGTACTGGTTCAGAGCCGACATAAGTTGACGCTAACGTTACAAGCTTGTTATCTTTCCAACAAGTCACAGAGATATCAACACCTTCATAGTCCGCTACTTGTTCTTCGTAAGTACCTCGCGCAACAGAGTCCTTCATAAAATCTTTTACAGCTGGTAATTTACAATTCTTCCCGAGCCGATTTCTCTGAATCGTACCCAATGCATAAATTCCCTGAGTCCATAAGTAATACAGTAAAGGGATGGACGTATAGAAATTATCAAAATAGATTATATGGTTCATCCTTCGAGGAATTGCACGACACAACCTAATGACAGTGTTACCGACTACACCAAGATCAGGTTCATCAGGTAAGTTATCAATATCTTGCTTACCAGAATATATTTCAAAACTATAAGCATAACCATTTATGGGGTTTTTTGGGTAGATATTGCTTCATGAAATGTGCTACCTTAGTGGAACACATCTGTTCATCCGATTATACCCGATGTCCACCACTTGTCTGGCCACCACTGGGGGACAGCGAGACAACTTTAAAACATTATTCTCGTTGTCCACCACTGGGGGACAGCGTCACAACTTTGTAAATTATTTCCGATTATTCCCGATGTCCACCACTTGTCTGGCCACCACTGGGGGACAGCGAGACAACTTTAAAACATTATTCTCGTTGTCCACCACTGGGGGACAGCGTCACAACTTTGTAAATTATTTCCATTCGTCACCACTGGTGGACAGCGACACGGATTTTTTAACATTCCCTATGGCCGCCGTTGGGGGACAATGGCACAACTCTTTTGATCCGATTCCCACTGGCCATCAATTTAAATTGTTTAATCTAGAGACCGGTAAAGGATAGCTTAATATACTTACGGATTTGATTTTTAGCAGGGCTAAGGGTAAGACTAAAATAAATATTTATAAATTATATGGTAGGTAAATAATAGTCATATTCTTGAATCAACTTTTATTAAATGTTTCACTCAAGTATTAAAAAATGATCCTACTACTTAGTATTATATAATATAGCTTTGATTGCTTATTTTTTATTGAAGTGGGTAATTAACCGACTTAATTTCCACAGCTGGTTGACAGGCTACAATTTTTAAAATCGACTAGAACATTACAATCATAATCACAGTTTTATTATCCTATTCCTCGACGGAGGAATAAAAATTAAATATTATAAATTAATCAACAGTTTTAAAAATCACATATGTAGTTAAACAAAAAGACAATAATAATGTATCACAATATCTAGAAATTGGCCTACAGATATGTACTAATCAACAGTTTTAAAAATCACATATGTAGTTAAACAAAAAGGCAATAATAATTTATCACAATATCTAAAAATTGGCCTACAGATATGTACTAATCAACAGTTTTAAAAATCACATATGTAGTTAAACAAAAAACAATAATAATTTCTCACAATATCTAGAAATTGGCCTTTACAAGACGCATTTGGGTTTCTTGAATTAAACATAATGTAGGTACTACTCAAAAGTCTTAAACACCACATAGTTAAACAAAATACAATAAGTACTTATTAGTTTCTCATAATTTCTAAAAATTGGCCTACAGATATTTGGCCGTTTACAAGTTCCATTTGGGTTTCTTGAATAAACTGATCGCTGTAAACATACCTTTTTTTTCGTTTGTTGGACGGTTCTTTTTTTTGACTTATTTGCATTTTTTTCACAAAGAAAAAACATGCATCTTCTCGAAGAACGCTTAAAGCGTGCATTATGTTTGGGTTTTTCTTGCTCATCGCTGAATTTAGTTTGTGGTGCCACCCTTCGACAGCGTTTGTCGTTCGATGCCTTTCCCCAAAAACGCACCAAACTGGTATAAAATCATCTTTTAGCCATTGTACTTCAACGTATTTCCTGAACTTTAAAATATCAGGATCCGTAGTATCCCTGTGCGTTATATAGAGCCAACCGTTTCTTATTTCTGTCTCAGGCAGTAATGGAAGTACTGTAGTCAATGCTACCTCTCGAAATTTGAATATGTCAGCAGATGTTGTAAGTTTCAAATCACGGCCCTTGTTCCATATTGCTTTTTTAAAGTGTGTGTGACATCCTTTAAGTGTAGCTAACGGAAATGTCGCTTTTATGGCCTTCATAGCAGCTTTCTCAAAATCAATTGAAAACTTTGAAGGTTGCCATCCAGGAACTTGACTTTTGATTAAATTTAAAAAATTAATAAATTAGGATTCCTCATCACGGCGACTCATGTATGCATAAATTAGCGGAATTATGTTAGTACTATTTTCAGTACTTCTGAAGTCTCCATGTATCGAGTAAAGTTGAGTGAATGGCTCTGTGCAGCTTTTAAAGGTACCATCACATAAGAAATGATCAATCTCACAGATTACATTTTTGGCTTCTTCAATACAAAACACTACAATTCGGTTGCAGTTATATGAATAGTCTGCTAAAAGAAAGTCCTTATAATCTTCTGGAAATTGGAATTCTTCCACATTTTTGCATTTAAGCCTTTTTATTCCAGCGATTGTATTTCTATGTCTGTATAAACTTGACTTGATGCTTTGAAATGACGGTATGTTTTGAATCAAACTTGGTATGACTTTGAATTCACTCACCATAGCGTTGAAGGTTTCTGGCACTGGTGGAAATTGAGGCGAAACCAATTTATCTTTACATTGCTGTATTTTTTCTTCTATAAAATTTCTTGCAAAATCAGGTTGGTATAGATGTGGCTTTTCTTCAATTATATTGGTATCCTAGGTCAACAAAAAATATTAATTAATATTTTTGTTTTTACAAAAAAAGACATATCAAATCATCACCATAGACAAAAAGTTGTTTTTTATTCACATTCATCTCACATTACCGTCATACTGGGATTGGTAAACAAAATGGCGGCCTTAATAACGATGTCATCGAATTTAAAATTTCGAACATGCCTACTTATAAAACAATAAACAATTCCAAAATGAGTACTAAATAAGGTGTGATATACCTACTATTGTATTATTATTATATATTATATATATATATATATATTATTATATATATTATGGACTTACCTTGATTTTGATAAGTCCTTTACATTTGTTCTTCTTCCTGTTAGTACACTCCCAGATTATTAAACCACTTTTATGTTTTCGTTTTATTATATATTCATATCCTCCGTGTAATAAAATTGTCCCGCCTTTTCTATTTATATATGTTAAATGCACTTTTCCTGATGAACTGGAACCACTAGTATTTAAATCGGACATGGCTGGTTATGGGAGCGACGAGTGCACTAATGACGTAGTTATAATGACGCATGCTGCGTTTGCGCAAGTAGAAGGAGCAGAGTAGAATAGATATATTTTTGTCTCTTTTTAACGTTATGCACAGACGCCAGCACATCAAGTTATATCAAACTGTCAAATTTATCCAAATGATTTTAAACCTTAAAACGTTGAAAGTAACTCGTTCAAAATCAAATAAGAAAATTTTACAGTTTGTAGTAACTTGATGTGCTGGCGTCTGTACTTTCCCTCATAGCAATACTTTTTGTAAATATCTTGATGAAGTGAATAGTATCAATAGATAATAATAATAAGCATTAGCAAGAAAATAAAATTTGATTTTAATGAATTACCTATAATTAATTAAATTAACTATATTATACAAGGAAAGAAATATTATGTCATTATTATTACGTAAGCATTAGAATTGGATAAAAGTAATTTCAGTATAAAACCAAATGGTCTCTAGATAAAATAATTTAAATTGATGGCCAGTGGGAATTGGATCAAAAGAATTGTGCCTTTGTCCCCCCTACGGCGGCCATAGGGAATGTTAAAAAATCCGTGTCGCTGTCCACCAGTGGTGACGAATGGAAATAATTTACAAAGTTGTGACGCTGTCCCCCAGTGGTGGACAACGAGAATAATGTTTTAAAGTTGTCTCGCTGTCCCCCAGTGGTGGCCAGACAAGTGGTGGACATCGGGAATAATCGGAAATAATTTACAAAGTTGTGACGCTGTCCCCCAGTGGTGGACAACGAGAATAATGTTTTAAAGTTGTCTCGCTGTCCTCCAGTGGTGGATATCGGGAATAATCGTGTTCATCTAAAGAGAGCCTCTGATCAAATGGTGCCACACTCAGAAACAATTTATTCAAGTGCTCCACTACAGGTCTTATTTTATGAAGACGATCGTGGTTTGGGTGCCCAACAGGTTTGTGCTGTGCATTATCGTTGAAGTGAATTACAGATCTCAGTTTCTCAAACCGGTTTACTGTCATGGTCTGCATAATCTGATTGAAACCATATTTACCCCAGTAAGATCGCACATTTGGATAATGGTATACAGACATAAAAATAATAATGCCGAGAAACTGTCGAATTTCAGTGACACTTACAGGAGGACAATTTGAGACATTTTTTTGCGTGATATATAAATTCGTTTGCTCTTCAATAACAGTTAAAATATCTTCATTTATAAGTTGCGAAAAAAATTGAAAAGGGGTTTCAAGAGCGGTTAATTGTGGGGAAAGGTCTGAATTACCTAAAAAACGCACGAGGTCTTCACTGTAAACGAAATTACGTTTTTTCCATATTAGTTCTCTACTTCTTTGTCTCCAAGCTGCGGCTCCAAGAATACTTGACAAAGGTTGGTTAGATGAAGGACCTGGAGCTGAATTACTGAGCTGATCATCAACCACCCCACTTTCTTCTTCAACAGCTAAGGGCGGATCTTCATTACTTTGTTCTTCATCATCACTTTGATCATCTTCTAATTCTTGCCTTAGAGACTGTACGTTAGGGTAATAATCTAGCTCATTCTCGTCACCTATATCGTCTTCATCTTCAGAAATAGTCCCGTCTTCAAGAGCAGCGAGTAAATACTCGATATCTTTTTCAGCTAACTGTTTAGACATCCTGAAAAGCATAGCAAAATAAGCTAAAAGCAACAAACGCTAAATACACCCGCGTGTTTTATATAAGCTTCAAACGCATAATGTAGACATTTGGCAACATACAGTAATTCTCAAAATTTTATTAAATAATTAGTATATTTTATAAAAGCAACATCAAAAATCGATAACTTACCTATCAATAGTTGACAAATATATTTTTTTGAACTAAATAAATCACTGCTATAATTAAAAAAACAAAAATAAAAGGTGGCGTTCTGGGAAACACACTGAACTTTGCGAAACGGTACAATGAAGTGTCAAAAAGTTTTCATTTTACCCGCCAAATGACATCCAAGTATTATTTTTATACGCGTGATTAACTGTCTATGGTTATAAAAGTGCGTTCGGATACACACACTATATTATTTTAAAGAAAGTTTGACGGAAGGTGGAACGTAGACAATTGGCAACAATATGCATTTAAGGGTTAAATTCTGTAAGATATATGTCATAATTTTTTTGGATTGTCATACATAGTTTTAAATATTGCGTGTCATTGTTTCGTTCTCTCCTGTAATGAGATTCGTATTTTGGGAGGGAACTAATTACATTTCTCACAAAATCTATATCTTCTTCAGGGGTCTTATTCCAACCACCTTGTTTAAGACCCCTCTTGTCTTTATAAGTTTCCTCTTTACGCTTTTTGGCCAAACACATGTCAACTCCGTTAGATGATATTTGAAAATTTTTCAAAAACATTTGTTACAAACGACAGTTTCGCTAATATAATAATTTCTTTTGTATTGTCTAGGTTTCTTCTTACCGGTTTTGGTTTTGGTTTTGGTTGAGGTATATGATCGAGCTTTTACAGATTCTTTGACATTATTTAAAATATATAACAGCTGAGCTTCGTATGACCCCAATGTGATAAACTTATAAAACTCTTGTTTTCGTATTTCTGTTGGAACAAGTAAGAAACAGCGTTGTTTGCAAGTGCACGAATAATCATAAAATACTTTCGATTTTACTAGTTTGTCTTTGACATGATATGGTAGAGAGACAATATACGAGGTATTTTCTTTTGCGTCCAAGTTTGGAGCGGCCCATAGTTTCCAGTGCGTCAGTGTTTTCAGTAACGGGATGAACAGCTTCAGCTTTGGGATGAATAGCTTCAGTATCTTGACACATTGAAATTGGTTCACCAACCGTTGTGTCGTTGTAAATGTCATTTGTAACAATGACTGGATTTTCTTTGTGGGTTCTGTCAGTTCGAGTTTGATTATCGTGCACCACAGCAACATGAGTTTGAATCAAACCCTGTAGTGCGATTTCATCCTCCGAACTGTCGCTCTCGGGAACATGAAAGCTCTTCCTCTTTATTTGCTTTACAGATGAACACGAAGCATCAGTTTCTTCTCCACAATCAGGTACATAATCAGAATCTATATCGTTGTCATAGTCACCATCTTGTTTAAAGTCACCATAACTAACACCATTATTATGGCGTCTCTTTGACAAGTCTTTATACTCATGTTCCACTGTAGAAAAATCTCGGCTAAGGGTTTCAAACAGCTCAAATGTACTCGGTGACATTGGTGGTATTGGGGAATAATTGTTTTTAGCTTCTTTTCTTGCAGCAAGAGGAGTTAGAGGAGAAAATGCAGGAGCAGCTGGTGATTCAGCACCTGGCAAGAACAAAAAGCTTATCAGAGTCCATACCACTCATGAATACCTTAGGCTGATTATTTTCTTACATGTTTAAGTAAAGAAAATAAGAATATAAAAATAATAGAAATCAGTCTTTTCTGACTTACTACTTGTTTCCGCTATGGCTTTTCGCGTAGTCACAAGCGGGGTAAGTGGCGAGTACACAGGAGTAGCTGGAGACTCCACATCTGGTAAAAGAAAAATGTAGGTAGGTAAATAAAAGTAAGTTCACTTACATACATTACCCCAATTACAATATGCTATAATGTGTTGGAAGTGACCTACCTGACCCAACAATTTCATTAAGTGTAATTACAGCCAGAGTCGTTGGAGAGCACAAAGGATTACTAGTCTTTTGAAATCCGTCATCTGAAATATAGAAAAAACCACCAATCACTCAGTTCTGTCATTAAAATAGATTTCTAATTCATTTATTAGTCAGTTTCTTTCAAGTACCTTGGCAGTTGATATCATTGGACGCATCTGCTTCAAATCCTGAAATTTTTACAAATAAAATTGTGAGTTGTCATAGTAAAAGTATAGAGTTAGTAAATAGAGTTACAGTCAATAGGGGTAACTTTGACCCAGTCTGTGATTGATTTTAAAGTTTGTGTTTTTATATTTTACTTTTATTAACTGGCAAGAAAAGACACGGTGGGATTACAACATATACTATTCGATTTTAAATCATTTCATTGATGTTTCAATGTAAAAATTGCGGAAAATTGAAGATTTTTAACTGGGCCAAAGATATCTTGAAGTAAGGGTAACTTTGAGCCACCTAAAACTGGTTTCAGATTTTAGCTTATATTTTAATGTTTAAGTGTCTGGGTAACTTTAACTTTCTAATTTCTGGTTCAGGATTAAACATATGACACCACAGACTAAAAAAGTCCAAGACATCTTTCTTTTATGATCTAAAATAAAAGACGATTGTGAGAAAGGCACCTTTTATTTAAAATGTTTGGTATGTCGAGATCAAATTGTGTTTATAAATCTAAAAAAATAGCCGTATTTCTACATTAAACAATAACAAAACTTAAAATGAAATCTAATTTGACTTAAAAATTGCAATCAAGTAATATTGAAAAAACAAAGTATCATAATCGAGATCAATCTCCCCACTCCATAAACAAAAAGTCATCCGATATTTGGTAATAGCCCGATCTTTTAACGACTTGATCAGCCTTTAAATACTTTATAACGTCCTTTCGAGATACAGTTACCTTATCTGGTCTACAAGGCCACTTCCAACCATCAATCGTCTTCTGCATTCCAGATAATATCATTCTTTGTCCATCGGTCTTTACAACTTTACCAGGGAACAATGATTCTTCATATTTAAAAATGCAATAGCCACTGGTACTTTGATTTTCATCCTTTTTTTCGGTAGCACACTTCATGGTTTTATTTTGAGATAGAGGTTCCAATAGACTTTCTTCAATTATTATGTCTTTGTCTTCTTCTCTTTTAATTCTATGCAGTATTCCATCGTCGACTTCGTACTCCTCTATTACCATAGGCACTTCTATATTTTCGACAGTGTTTTTAGAACCAGGTTGATCGTAAACTTCTGCTTGGACAGTGATTATATCATAATGTTCTTCTTGAATTTCGGTATTTAAGGCTTCGACATCGTTATGTTCCGGTAACATAGACGATGAAAGTCCAGGTGGAGGAGTTGCGCCCCTTAAGAATGCTGAACTTGGTGCATCTTTTGTAGTTTGTTTTTTCTTATTTTTTGAACCGAGTGGTCGCCCTTTTTTCTTTCCAACTTGCTCTTTCTTTTCTAGTTCTGATTTTTGGCGCTTTTCATAATACTTTTCCACTTCTTCTACAGACACACTTTTGCCAGCTGTCACAGGGAGTTGAAATTTTGTCTTTTGTTTTATCCCTAAATCACTGTCTCGAATATCCAATATGAAACTCTTAAAGGATTCTCCAATAGACTCTTGAATTTCTTCTATTGGTTTGGTATAATTTGGTGCTTTTTTTAAAACCGCCTCTGGATCAAATGGGTATATACCACACGCCTTAAAACCAGCGATTGCGTTTGACTTTGCAGTATCTTTCCCTAACTCTAATGTTTTGGTCAGTAGAGTTGCGAAGATATCTTTTGGAAGAGCATTAACAATTTTTCCTCGCTTTGTCTGTCGCCAATCTCCCAAAACTTTCCGCCAATTTGTCTTTAAGCTACTGAAATATGACACGTCCAATGGTTGCAACAGATGAGTACTGTTAGGTAACAGACATACAAATTTTATGTCGTTCTCAACACAAAGTCTCAAAGTGTTAACAGTAATGTGGGAACTGAGATTATCGCCTATCACAATCTTTTTTCCTTGTCTTTTCTTTATAAATGGTAATAATTGTTTCTCAAACCACTCGTCAAATATCTGCGAATCAATCCAGCCCGATTTGCTGACAGCCATTCTTGAATTAGGCGGAGCTCCAGTTAACCAGTTTGACCATTTCTGCTTGGCTTTGTAGATTATGAAAGGAGGGATAAACTCTCCAATGACATTGCAACAAAACATTACCGTGAAACATGATTTAGTAGCATTCATAATTAATTCGGGGTTTCTGCATTGGCGTCTGAATATCAATCTCATCTTCTTGGGGTTGTCATGAAACCCAGTTTCGTCAAAGTTGAAGATGTTTTCTGGAGGAACATCCTCAATTTCGGCATTTAAGTTATTGAAATAGTCCTTAAGCATTTCCTGGTTGACTTGTGCTCTCTTGCGGCTAATATTATGAGCGATTCTTATCTTAATAGATGGATGACGTTCCAAAAACAATTTGCCCCACTCCCAACCAGGTAAATTGTCTTTAAATGTCGATTCATTCCGATTATTATCATCCAAATATTTTTTTACAATAATTCTCACATCTTGCATACTAATAGGTATTCCTAGGTCAGCTAACGTTATGATATGTGAGAGAATAAGATTTTCTTCAACTACACTTAAAATTTTCGGCCTTCCCACATCTTTGGTGTGCTTTTCTTTTAATTTATTCTTAATTGTACTCCTAGGGATATTATACGCTTTTGCAGCCTGTCTTTGGGTCATTAAACAATTTTTAATTTTATCCAAGCATTCTTTGAGGGATTCCGCTGTATATCTCGTCTTAGTACCATACTTTCTGGTACCTGGTTTTGGACAAGACTTCTTTCTCGGCATAATGTACTTATAGGCCTGTAAAAGAAAAAAATGCGATGACTAATTTATCTAATTTATCTATCTGCTGTGACGCGGACCGCGCGACCGCGACGGTTGCGCGTGAGTCGGAGTGGTGGCTGGCGCCCCCCTTCTCCCCCCTGCCCGGCGGCAGCGCCATATATAAGCCGATCGCGTCCTGGACGAGAGACCTTGCGGCTCGGCTCCACATCTCGAGTTAAGTGCTCCTGACTACAAGGACACGCAGCAAGCCTTCTAACGAACCACGCCCTGACTATATTTGTATAAGTAAAGATTAAGTCTTTTATTTGTATCTTAATACATTAAAAGTGTAATTGTTATATCTTCTATTATATTCTCTTTCTTTAAATTCACCTTGTCAACCCTAAAGGTTACATAGGGTAACATTGACCCGGGCCAAAGTTACCCAGTTTCTTATGTTGAAAATACCAATCGAAAGAAAATTATGAATATCTGCTAAAATAACACATTGTTATTAAAAAAAACTAGCAACTAATTAGGCGCAAACATATTACCACATAATTAAACCCAACTTACCTAATTAGAATGTTTAACCTTTCTCGCGCACGGCGCGAATTAATTGCAAATGCATAGCATGTCCAAGCTGCGTACGTGATTCGCGTGTGCAAGGTCATACGCCTATTAAAACCATAATTTAGATATGAAAATGATAATTATATATTATGATATATACATCATTGTAATGGTAATATTATATTCTTACTACAGTTTACCTAAAAAAAGTGAAAAATACGTACATTTCTAAATAACGACGAAATAATTTGCACTGTTGATATTTTTTGGCGGCAAAATCAACAGCTCGCCATCAATTATAATATCAATAAAGTCACACTGTTAACACAAACACTTGAATAAACACTACTACAATACAATAGGATAACATATCTGTCATTTTAGTATATTATCTATTGCACTTTACACCATAAAACTAAATATTTACACTTTTTTTGCCACTTAGCAGTTTTATTTACATAACAACAATCACGCCATTGTCGCCGACGGCTGGGCGACACTGACGTCACACGGAGAGAGAACGAGACAGAAGAAAGCTAGTGTTTGACAAAATCAAACTGATATCGATAAAAAATATTTCGTTATGAATTATTATTTTGTGATTTAAAATTTAGAACTTGTATTTGATACTATGATTTAGAGTATTTACTAAATAATAATCTCTATTGTACACACCAATAAAATTAAATTATCTTTCGCTGTTCAACCGTAATAGTAGAGTTGAAATTTTCACAGGTGTGTATTTCTATTATAATGAATGATAAAATAATGAATGGCTTTAGTGGTGTAGTTCTTGTTCTTAACTGCTCGGTGAGGTTAAGCATCGTCGGTGAGGCCGTAACCTGGGTGAGTTTCCGCTTAGAGATATTTCGAACTCGTGCGTTTCTGTGCTTCAGAAGACACGTAAAGACGTTGATCAAGGTTATCATTTAATTGTTTTTGTCGTTAAGCTAGTTAAAGGCCTTCTGGATGGCTTGAAAACGTTGTACTTTGTACTTATAGGTTAGCCCCTGGCCTATTTCCACCACACCCAGTGGGCATGCGTGGTGGAGCATTCACCCAATTCCTCTCACCCTCACGATGTGAGGCCTAAAAGCCCAGTAGTGGGACATAAAAAAGGCTGCTATTATGGTGACAATAAAAAAGAAAAGATTAAAAAATAAAGGGTTTCTGTATAAGAGACGTGTTTTATCCTTTGGCGGGCTATATAATATCGTGAACCGTAATAGTTTAAAATTTAGACAGTGTGTATTTCTATTGCCATATTAACAACAAATATAATTGATATAAAATACAGTTTAAAACAAACGGGGGCCCATAGACTTCGTGCAAGACCCTTCATATACCAGTCCGACTTGAGAACTTTGCCGAATCATTTTCGAAAGTTCTTGCTAAAACCATTAGACCATGGCTAAATCTAAAATATATATTATATGTATATATGCACGCTATAAAACTTACCTCTAAATAATTTTCTTCCAAAACATCTGTGGTTCCTAGTTTAGCGACGTCGATCGCCAAACTAATGACCACTATTTTATTATAGCTTTTTGAGTTGTTATTATACATTCATATATTTAGCTACATAATATGCACGTTGACGAAGCCTGAGCTAGTTACTAGTAAAAATGAAACATTTAGGCTAAAATGAAATAAAGCGACAAAGATATATAAATATTTATAATTTTGTTTATTTTACAACTTTTTACAGATTAATAAAAACATACAAATAAAATCCACACACAAGTATATCAAAATAAATTATTTATTATATACCAAAATATAAAGTTTGCGTATTCAAAATTAAGATAACACAATTTTTCTTATATAGATTGTTTACTTTCTTAGGGCCTTATTTATATTACAAAATAAATAAAATGCACATTGCAAAAATGATATCAATCCTTATACAAATGTCTACAAAAACTGTCCTACGTCGAAATGGAAACATTGCAAATTGTTTTAAGCTACGTACGCTATTTATAATATGTATACAGTAATTAATAGAGCTAGCGTTATTATGTAAATTGTAACGTTTTGAAAATATATATTTAAACTTTGCACACCTTACACCTGAGATACAGGTTTATCTTAGTTCAGGTAAAACCCTGGTAAGGTATTATGGACTCTTGTATTAGATTGAGATTATTATACAAATCTATGTAAAACAAATGTTATTGAATAAAAAAGAACATTCTCGTCCATTCGACGAATCCATCTGTCAACCGTAGAATGGGCAAGAATGTATCGTACAGTCACCCATCGGCAAGTGACCGCCTTAAATATTTGTCGAGTTATTGACTTGTTACTTGTACTTAATTTGCTGTAACTTCAATGTAATTGGCTCAAAATTCATTTTATTTTTTGTTTCTGAAAGTTTATAGTTGACTTAATAGGTACGTAAAGACATTCAATGAAAACGTTTATAACTTGAGTACAATTTGAAAGAGATAAATTTCACAAAAGAAATAGAATCTAATACCTAGCAACAAATTCATAGAACATTGTCAATACGAAATTTTTATTTAAAAAGTCAATAACTCTTTAGAAGCATGTTGAAAAAGTTGTGGACGACGAACTATAATTGGCATTTAAGATACAGTGCTGATCATTCCTTTCATCATCTTCCATAGCCAATAAAAATTCTCACTCATCACGTCTTCTCCTTCGCCCACGTTCTTCTTGTGTTTGCAACTCCTCGAGTGTGTGCCACTCCTTCCAACAGTTGCCAAGACACAAGAAGACGTCGCAAGGGACACAGCGGAAATGAGAATTTTTAGTGGTTTTCGTCCTTATATAACATACACGACATCTCCTTCTATTCTTGCTCCCGGGATGGTAAGACGGGTCGTGAACAATATCCCGCCTCAGCCTTGTAAGCTCCCCTACAGGTTCCTGAACCTCTTTTTGAGAAAAGCGATGCTTCTCAATTAGAGATTCAGCAAGCGCATAGCGGAACTCACGATGCGTCATTGGCAATTGTCCACGCCGTTCTCGAGAGCACCCAAACATTATCATACTATTCAAAATACTTACATTCATCAACCGTTTAAACAATTTCATATACCATTTTACTCCCCTCTTGCGCTCTAGCAAATACATAGAGAGTTTTTGATCTTTTAGATCAATTCCCCCCATGTATTTGTTATAATCCCTTACACACACAGGCTTAACAGCTCTCTTACCAGCCCTCGATCCAACGAAAGTGTCCGCATTGTGGTAGGTAGATATTATACTCACCAATTTGGAGTCCTTCCACGACACGATTGAAACGTCTCCAGAGTGGCGAGATATAATAGTCCCCTTCGGCACGTTTGCGGGCACTTTCGCGATTTCATTGGGCACATACCGACGATTCGTACGAAGAGTCCCTAAGCAATCAAAGCCTAAACTCTTAAGGTATCGTGCCAACGATGGACAATTGTAAAAATTATCCATCGTGATACAATGACCCCGATGTTCAAGGCCTTGCAAAAGCTCAAGGACTGTCTTCGTACTTTTGAGTCCTAGATCAGCACTGATTTGCATATCCGTTAAAACCTCATCTGTCTTCCCAGTGTAAATTTGGAACCGAGCCATATAGCCGGTGTCCGATTCACACAGCTCATATGACTTGATTCCAAATCGCGCAGCCTTTGACCTTATTGTCTGGACCCAAGACAGGCGGCCCTTGAATAAGGTCAAAGACTCGTCAATGGAAATATGAGGCTTTAACTGATATAGCGAATCAAATTTGTATCCTAAATGCGCAATTATAGGGGCCAGTTTTAAAAGTCTCCGCGACAACACTTTTGTTGAACCTATTGCCCCATTCTGAGGCAAATCCCGACCAGGGTCAGAATTGTCGACAAAATGGAGAAATTTGTTCAACAAAATGTAACGATTATAGGTCATAAGGGTCCTAAATACTGACATACCTAGGACACCTTTTTTCCAATATTCGTCCTGTGATGTACGCGGATCGATGGCCATAAATTGAAAAATTGCAAAGAGAACCATGATCTCATCTGCATTAGTGGGCTCCCACTAGGGCATCCAGTATCGGAAGGTTTTCAATTCCGGAGTTAATCTACGATATTGGGCTCTCAACTCCGGAATTCCGGAATTCCGGAACTGGATCCGTAAAACAAAAATACCTCGAGTAACTTTTAATCATTTTAATATCAGTCTTTAACTCAGTTTTGATACGACATTGCCAGTTAACAATATTATTAAAATTAGGAAAGTCTAAACTTTTTAAAAACTTAAAAATTAACAATTTGAGAGCCTTAAAATATTAGTGAAAAATAACATAATTAAATTAACACAATAAATATCACGCTTTTGAGTATTTTAGACATTACTAGGTAGTTAAAATCAAAATATTAAAATGAGCACGTACACTGCCGGTCAAAAGTTTGAGACCACCTACATCAAAGTTGCAAATGGATGTAAAACTCAAAATAAAAAGCTAAACATGAAAGGATTTATTGTGATATTTATTAAGTATGGCAAATGCAATTAAATATAAATAAATAATATTAAATATTTCGACAATTTAACTTAAAATATATGTTGACAAGTTAAACAGCTTTTTCATCAAAAAACCCTTCCTTGCATTGAATCACTTTGTTGACAAGTCTTGGCATGCGGGCAATCAATTTGTCGATTGTTTCTTGTGAAATATTGTTCCAGCTTTCTTGCAATGCTCTCCACAAATCTTCTTGTGAGCTGGGACAACAACTGCGCACGTTTCTGTCCAGCTCTTCCCACAAAAGTTCTATAGGGTTAAGGTCGGGGCTCTGAGCGGGCCACACCATGTTTTTTAACACCCCTTCTGCTTCTTTTGTATCTAAATAACCCCGGCATAATTTGGAGCTGTGTTTAGGGTCGTTGTCTTGTTGGAAAATAAAGCCATCTCCAACTAGCCGAAGTCCCGATGGTACAGCATTACACTCCAATATGGCTTTGTACTGCTCCTTTTTCATAATTCCTTTGACTCGTACCAAATCTCCAGTTCCACGGCTCGAGAAACAACCCCAAACCATAACGGAACCACCGCCATGCTTCACTGTGGGCAGGACACAGTCTGGCATCATCTTTTCCTCGGCACTCCGCCGAACAAAAACACGTCTTTTGCTCCCAAACACTTCAAATTTGGACTCATCTGTCCAAAGAACTCTTTTGAAGTCTTCTTCACTCCAGTCTCGATGGGTAAGGGCCCACTGCATTCTCTTCTTTTTGTTTTGTGGCCTTAAGAGAGGTTTTCGCACTGCTACGCGACCAAATAACTTAGCGTCTCTTAGTCTTCTTTTCACTGTGGTCAATGACACAGGTGTAGACCGGGATTTGTTCACTTCAGCGCGGATTTCTGGTGCTGTCAGGTGTCTATTCCGCTTGCTTGTTACCACGATGAACTTATCCTCGCTAGAAGTGGTAGCTCTCGGCCTTCCCGACCGCGAACGATCTTGATTATTGCCAGTCTCTTTGTATCGGGTTATTGGGTTATGAACACAAGTCTTCGACAACTTGAGCTGAGTAGCAATCGCACGTTCAGATTTGCTTTCGTTGTGTAAAGCAATGATGACAGCACGAGTTTCACCGCTAATTTGGCGTACTTTTCCCATAATGAGATGTCTTCACTGTAAGAACGACGAGCTCGGACTAACCAAGATTAAGAAATATTTACTCCATGGAAACTCAGGTGTTCACAGTGTTTTAGGAAGTTAAAATTTCCTAAAATTCTGTTAACACAAAACAAAGCCCAAATAATGAATAATAGTCAGGTAACAATAATATTACAATGACTTTAGCGCGCGGTCCGCACGCGGCGCCCATTGATGTTTCTAGACAAAAGACCTTTGTACGATGATTACATAAAAATAAATAGAAATAATGACTTCGAAAAATAGTTAAATATCCATTGTATATGCAGGTGTGCAAATTAATTGTTTATCATATGTATTTTTAACAAATTTTATTGTGAAACAATATTTTAACTTGTGGTCTCAAACTTTTGGCCGGTAGGGTAAGTCTCTCCTCAGATTTATCATGTTTAACAACAATCTTGACATGACATAATCAGTTCACAAATCACATCACAATCATTAAAATTAAACAAGTCTAACTAAACTTCTTAAAACAAATCAACAAATTAAGGGCTCAACACCAACAGCAAATATTATTATTAAAATTATCACAAGAAACACTTAAATATATGAGAACTCACTATCAAGAAAAGCGGTCTACTCTATGTGCTACGCTGTTCTTGATAATGAGTTCTCAAGAGAATTAACGAATCTAACATTTTGTCAGAGAGTGAGCTTCGTATTCGGTTACAAAAGTAACCAGCGCTTGAAAATACCCGTTCACTCTCCACACTCGTAGGAAGTATAATATTTAAATAATTATATGCTTGTGTCAGATATACACCTCGCTCTCCACCATTATCATACATTGCTTTTTCAAATTTGACAAATCCAGAAAGGTCAAAATGTTTAGTTGTATATTTTCGGGGCTTTGTCTGACATTTATGTAGCTCTTTATCAAGCTGTTCTTGTAGTGTTAAATCATCAACTGCAACGTCAACATCAGAAGCAGAAGACGAAGAGTCATCTTGATTTTCTGCATGCTCAGTGGTAGTTGTAGTGTAGGGCTTGTAATTAAGCTGGCGTAGCAGAGTAACAATAATCTCGCATATTTCGTCGCTTTTTGGTTTTATAAAAGTTTCATCATCTGCTTGTCTAAAGAAGTCGTTAGAATTGTGCAGATAGTGCAAAACACCTGCAAGTAGAAGTCGCCTTTGCTTGATACGATTTTTCAAGTTTGTAGCCAGCCTAGCACTTAAAAAATTATTCTGTTCGTCGAGTTTTTTAAGCATGAATCGCAAAGCCGTATCAGCTGTATAAAGAGTCGCATCACGTCGGCACAATGTGAGAACAGACAGTTTTATGACATTCAAGCTATGATGAATGTTGTTCAGTGTTTGAATGTCATCATCTGAAAAGGAAACCTCAGATTTCCAATCTATTAGTGCCTTCAGAACGGAATCTTTTATTTTCAAAAATACTCCGATCATGTCCGACATGCTTGACCAGCGCGTGCGACAATCTAGCTGCAGTTGTATGTCTTTACCGTGTTCCGCATTGACGTATTGTCGTAACAAATCAGCTTTTAAAGGTGACTTTCTTACAGACCGTACGAGGCGCCGAACTTTTTCTATAAGTTCCTTGTATGTTTTTGGTTCAACCCGAGCAGTGGGAGCTTCAATTTCTAAACGACTGTCATTCGTTGGTGGTGGTGTGGAATCTGCGTCCTCGTCGCTTACAGATTCGCTGTCTTCATCTGAATCCATTGTCTCGTGAATGGATACCGGCTGGAGTTCTCTTTCTTCGTTCGTATCTTTATATAGCGTGTCAATTACCGCGAGCTGAATACCGTGGGCGAGACATAATTGGTGATAGCCGTTGCAGTATGTCCCCATTTTCGTCATCACGCTCGCACCGTCGGTTGTAAGGCTAACGACGTCCTCATCCAAAGACACGCCGAATTTAGCGAGATGGTCTCGCAACATACTATATGCTGCAAAAGCTGACATTGATCCAGTAATTTTAACGAGGCCCAGATTCTTGAAATTGAACCCACCGAAACCGTTGCTGTGCAAATTTATGTTCATGTATCTTTTGTTTCGCAAGGATGTCCACTCGTCCAAAGTCAGTGCGAATCTGTGGCCTTCTGTTTTTAATTTCTGTATTTTGTGTTTTATGTCTGCTTTGACTTCTTCAGCTTGAGTAAATATTATTTTTGCTATTGTACTCGGCGATTTAGGTAGATCGTGGCCACTTTTTTTGAACATCTTTTGGAGATCTTGACTCTCAACAAAAAAACGGAAAGAACAACCGTCCAGTGCTGCCATTCGCGATATGATCACCTCCATTTTTTCATTAGACTTGGAACTGAAGAAATCTGTCATCATTTTCCTTTTCTTAGTTTCTGTAGTCAGTATCGGTTGTCTTTGGTTTGAAGTTCCTGCAGTAACATCAGTCATGCCCAATGCCGGTGTAGAGTTGTCGTCACTTTCCTTCAAATCTACATTTATTGCATGTTTTGCTCTCATATGCGTGTGTAAGCCAGTAGTAGCACCACCAACTGTTTTCAAGATCTTTTTGCAAATTTTGCATTTTGCAGATTGCCCGTCACTTGCACGAAGAAAATGAGTCCATAAATTGGTTGTTGTCCTTTTATTGGTGAATTCTTTGTACTGACATTCCTTTTCATTCGACGACGACATTAAAGTGAAAAAAAAAAAAAACATGTAAATCGGGCACTTTACCCATAAATCCCATAATACATTTCTGTGCAATTGTACAGTAGACAGATACTTGCAGATACTCGTATTAATGCAAGTATCTGTCTACTATACTTACCTAATCAGTACATACGCAGGAGGTAGATACCTAAGCGTACGTAACAACTGAGGGCGTCCTTATCTCGCACGAAATATTGTCGTTTTTCGTAGTTGCTGAAATTGCCTAAATTTGCTATACATTGTATGCATTTATATACTTTATGTACAGTACAGAATAGACAAACAGCCTCAATTAATTCCTTTTTGCATAATCAGTTGCACTGTGAAACAAAACTCGTGGTAACTTCGTGCGAGACTAGGGAGCTCTCAAGTTTACCATGATATATTCGAAGATTTGCTGACATAACATAAAAAATAGAGACAAACACGTCTTTTAAACTAGCTAGTCTTACAATTAGCGCGGTGTAGGTAGGTATTGTGAATAGTAGAGAACGAATAAATGGTCCACTGGCCAGCTTGATGTATTTATGTACAATAATCGCAAGAATAGATGTTGATAGAAGTTACTATTACTACATAATATCACAGAATAAGAAATAGTAGAAGTACACATACACGCTGAAAACTTAACACTTAGATTAAACCGAATTATGTTAAAAACTACTTACATTTTGTCATAAATTGCCTTTTCGTAAATGTGGTCACTGGTGCGCAGCGCTCTCCTCCCGTCAAACACTCGTGGGCAACTAATCGCGCGACCGGCGCGACTGACTAGCCGCTGGGGGAGAGGGATGCGCGGGGGCGGTGCCGGTGCGGTACCATAGGGTAGTCTAGTGACTCGATAATACACGCGCAGGAACAATTGCGCGTAAAACGATGAGTTGAAGAATTAAACACATTCTTAAATTAAAAATAATGAATATCGAAATACGATAAATTGAGCTCAATTCCGGAGTTGAAATATCAGAAAAACCGTCCGGAATTCCGGAGTTACGAAATTCCGGAATTCCGGAATGGATGCCCTAGCTCCCACCTATGCAAACGAGATGATCGTGCCAAGGTTCCCTTTGCATTCAATTCTTCGATTGTCTTTTGGGCATATCGATTAGTTTCACAGACGATACAGTCTATGATGTCTTTGTCCCAGATGTCGACAAAGGCATCATAAGCCGAATCGTAGTCTCTGAGTGGTCCAGGAGTAGGTCCTGAAAATTGTTCAGGAACCCCTCTGAACGACTCAAAGTCTTCACGCCATGTAAAATTTGGCGATATGCCCAAGAGTCGATCGGCTTCGTCGTCTATACCTCTTCCAACAGCTTCTACGATATCCCTGACCGGCGCGTCCAGGGCTGCGTCGTCAGAGATATCCCTAGGCGCAGTGGCTTCAATAGGTGACGGTTCGAACTCGTCGTCCCAGTCACTATCGAAGCCACTGCCATCACTAGCGTAGTCTACTAGCGGCGTAGGCATCGCTCCTGATGTTGACGGCCGCTGTAGACTCGCTCCGGAGATCTCCGGCACCCAACGAGCAATGTGGCCCAGGTCCCTCTGCAGGACGTCTTCGATCTCGCACTCAGGGATGTCCAGTGCCTCGATCCTCTCCACCACGTTATCACTAGAACAAATATAAATAATATGAAATAAAAACAATAACTTTCGAGCCATTTACACAGCGCCGTCTAGTTCCAAACTGCATACATTTGTTTGCAAATGATTTGCTAAAAATTTGAAATATCACATAAATGTTTGCTCTATGCGGGCAGTGATCCTACAAACTTATGAATTAGTAGGATCACTGCCCGCATAGACATACACTGTATGGAGACTGTTCATTATGATGTACAGTCACCATACACAACCACTAGACCATCGTAGCAAACAAGACAGAAAACATAATTATAAATATTATAAATTACAAACAGCTTTTGAACCTGCATCGATAGCTAGAAATATAAAAAAACAGCTTACCGAATCAGCTCGGGTGATTTTCGAAGACTGCCACCAGGGCTCTTGTACAATTGCACATCTTGGCCCACATTGATAGAGCCCCCTGGTGTACAGTCGACCGTTATTGCTCGGATCTTCCTATAAACAAATAAAATTACTAAATCGTAAAATACATTGGAAAAAGAAAAGTAAAAAATTATGATTTCATTTACCGGGGAGGCGAGAGTTCCGGCTCCCTTATCTCGCACCCGGCAAGAGCACCGAGCAAAATGGCCCTCCGAGCTGCTGGCTGGCTGAATTGCCTCTGGTGGTTCGATGGAGTGACCGAGCGCGACCGACTACTCCCTGAGCTCGTAGATCGAAGACGGGCGAGGCTAAAAAATATTTTACATTTGTAACTAATAACATTAGTACCCCTTTTTTGTCTGTAAAACATGTGACGAACTTCCTTCTACGTTCCTTTTTATTTTTTTGAACTTGGTTAGAAGGAACTTTTTCTAGTATTACAATTTAAATATGATAAAAATCAGTCATCAAGCGTGTCGTGATCTTCTTTGCTATTTCAGTAATAACTGCAGTTTTATCGATAATTTTATCGATATTCGATTGCCAAGCGTCCGACCCTACGCGCGATAGATACGTTGTACCTATCGGTAGTCCTAAATAATAATTCTAATATGGCGGCCACTGCGTAATTTCAATAGTATGATTTGAATTACAATTATGATGTAACTAAACTATAATTTGGGAAACTAATTTATACATTTTGTTTTATAATACACTCGGCGTCAAAAAAATCGCACCTTTGCAAAAATTTAATTCAATTCGGTTTATGTCGCGTTTAATCCTTTGTATGGTTGTTTTATGCTATTTATTTGAAAGGTTGGTAGGTATAGTAACAGTAAAATACAGAAATATGTATTCAATTACAATCGTTTAAAAAAAAACAAGGTGCATGTGTCAAGTGAAAAAATTATCTTTATTAGGAAAAAATATTCAAACAAAAACAGGCATTAAAATTACAAAACAACAAAAGAAATTAATAAAAAATGCTACTTAAAACCTAGTGCAACCCCCCCTTGCTCTAATAACAGCTTCCATTCGTTCTTGCATAGACCCAATCAGCCGTACCACACTATCTTGAGGAATCCTATTCCATTCTTCAATTACAGCATCATGGAGGTCTTGTAGAGTTGCTGGGGCAGGATCACGTAACCGTACTCGTCGTTTTAGTTCATCCCAGAGATGCTCTATTGGATTCAGGTCTGGGCTTCTCGCTGGCCACTGCAAAACTGGAATCCCAACCTCGTGTAGATAATCCTGCACGATTACTGCGGTATGGGAACGAGCATTGTCGTGCATTAAAGTGAACCCATCCCCAACATATCCTGCATATGGGACTACATGCATGTCCAGCACCTCGGTTATGTACCGATGAGCGGTTAGTGATCCCTGACCACGAGCACCTCCAGTCCGGGATATGCAAACGAGTTCCGTCTTGCCGTCGACTGAAATTCCGCCCCAGAACATGCAAGATCCCCCTACATATTCCACTGTCTCCTCCAAGCAAGCTTCAGAAAACCGTTCGTTTCGCCTTCTGTACACTCTCCTTCGCCTATCGTTAACGAAGAGACATACTCTCGTCTCATCTGAGAAGAGTACGGTCCTCCATTGTTCAAGATCCCAGTTGAGATGTTCTCGAGCGAACTGTAATCGCTTTCTACGATGCTGTGGCGTTAATTTCGGGCCCTTGGCTGGTCTTCTGGCCGCAATACTCCTTTCTCGCAGCCTTCTTCTAATCGTAGATGTGCTCACTGCGGTTCTACGAGCCCCACGGAGCTGCTGTTGCAGCTCAACAGCATTGGAGAAACGGTTCCGCAATGACGTCGTCACAATGAAACGGTCATCTCTCTCAGATGTACAGCGCCGTCTTCCTGATCCTTGTCTCCGGGTGTAGCCCCCAGTCTCTTGAAACCGTTGGAGCACTCGACGAATGGCAAAACGGCTCAAGTTCAGTTGTCGAGCAACATCACACTGTCGCATCCCTGTTTGCAGTAGTGCTATCACTTGAGCGGCTTGATCTGCAGTGGTATCCATTTTGTAGGGCTGTTTTCTTGTGTTCTGTATTTTCATGTGTTCTCTACAACGTCTGGATGTCGAATGACCTAATTTTGATGCTTACTGCCCTTTTTATAGCCCATGAAAGTGCGGCAAGTTGTGGTCTATGTAACGAGTATTTGGATATCATTTTCTTCAACATGCAGTACATGCGGTTGTTTAAGGAATTTATTCATTAGGTTGTTGTTTAATAAAAGCTAATTAAATGTACTTTCAATTAATATTAACATTGTTTGGGGTAAACGTACTGGTTTGCAAATTATTAGGCTTTATAACTTATTTTCAGAGAAGTGCGATTTTTTTGACGCCGAGTGTATATTCTCTAATGACTTACCTTTATAAATACAAGATACAAACATAATAATAACACAATTTATAACTTATGTCCGTGGATGCTTGTTTGAATTTCATTACTTCAAAAGTTTGAAACGATTTCTACTAACATAAATCTTACATTACACGTAAAATTCACCTTACACAAACACTACAGTTATTTGTTAGTAATTATTTCATATAATTTCATAAGAATACTTACCGAGCTCTCCTGTTATTCATGTTTAATTTTGCACACACTAAATAAAAAATGTCCGCCGTCGCAGAAATGAGACGAGTGAATATTTTATTTATTTTTTGACACCAGAATGATTTCATAGCGTTCAAAAATGCCAAAATCCATAGATTATATATTAAACTAATAGATTAAAAGCGAATAACGTGCAGTAATGGAACGTTTTGGTATTTTTTTCGCGACCAATCACAACGAGTTTTCTTGACTCACATGGGTGTGTCACGGACGCGCAACGGTAGCGTTTTACTTGATACACCCGTATGTGTCATGGACGTTTCAAAGGTTAAATCCTCCACAATGAATAACTTTATTAGGTCGTATAAAAACGCGCGGAAAACTTCAAATCAAACTTTATTTTTGATTGAAATGTCATTGTGACGTTTGTGATATATTTTTTTTTTAAATCGTTTTCGAAGATAGTTACAATCGATTTTTCATAGACAATGTACCACAATTGAATATAAGCGGTCTACACACCAAAGCCGCTGACCCGGCGGCACAGCCCGGCGGCTTAGTGCCGGCGGGTTAACCCGGCGGCTTCAGAATGTCCAAGCCGAACGACTTTGCCGGCGGCAATGCCGGCGGCACGACAGCCGCGGCATGTGGTGTTCTAGTAATTGCCAAATAGTCGTAGAGATTGGACGTGTGTGTACGAATAATTCAGAAGTAGTATTTTCAGATTGACATGGAGGAGGACGATAACAGTGATTTAATAATAGCAGTTTGTGGAGTTATTATCGGTGGATCCCTCAACACACGAAAGTGTTGGGTTAGGCCAAGTTTAATGAATCGCAATAAATACAGTACTTGTCAAAGATTAAGTGATTTAAAGGAAGACGACTTGGTTCTATACAAACCCATTTCTTTTAAGACTTTCCTGTCATTAACCAGTACCGACTTTGAATATTTACTGAATATTGTTGGACACAAAATAGCTAAACAAGACACAAATTACAGAAAAGCAGTTTCACCAGTGGAAAGATTGTCTATAACGTTAAAATACCTAAGCTCAGGAAATTCTTTTAGTAGCCTGTGCGACGTCTTTAAAGTATCTCCTCAACTAATTTCAAGCATTATTCCTGAAGTATGTGATGCTTTAGTTGAAGGACTTTCAGATTATGTGAAAATTCCAAGGAGTCAGGAAGGATGGAGAGAAATTGCAGATGAATATTTAAAAAGATGGCAAATACCCAATTGTCTTGGGTCAATGGATGGGAAACACATAAAACTTCAATGTCCCCCAAAAAGTGGAAGTGATTATATAAACTATAAAAAATATTTCAGTATTGTGCTCTTTGCTTTAGTAGATGCTGATTACAGGCTCGAGGAGACCGGATGCGTATGCGTGACTACGACGTAACCACGTCGTACTCACGCGCGTAGTTACGGCGTAACCCGATGTCACACCGAGTTACGCATACGTCTACGCTTACGCTTACGCAATCGAGCTCACAACGCAGGCCCATTGCGCGCTCGGCTGCGGCAGCCATATTTTATTTTACTGTTTTTGACGCTTACGTTGTGCACGATGTCTGACGAAGATTGGGTATATGGACCTAGTAGTTCATCTGACGAGGAAGAAGCAATATTACTACTATTGTGCCAGAATACTTCAAAAAGAAAATGGGCCCATGATATAAATGAAAGAAGAGAAACACATAGTGAATATCATAACCTTTGCCGTGAACTCGAATCGTATGAGGATCGCTTTTACTTGTATTTCCACATGTCAAGAAGTTCTTTTGAAGAATTGCATGATTTAGTGAAACCACATATATTTAAACTGGACACCAACTACAGGAAGGCGGTTGCAACAAGAGAAAGACTAGCAATTTTTTTAAGGTAACTTTTACTTTTTCATTTTAAAATCAAATAACAAATTGTGTGATAAAACCAAATAAGAAACAAAAAATATGATCATTTGCACAACCCTTAAATAAAAAGGTATCTTAATTATCTTGTTTTTCAATGAATGATAATAATTTACTTCTTCATTAAGAAATGAAAGTACCTAATGAAAATAATATCTAATGTTTAAATTGATTATGCTTCCTATTTTGTTGGAATCGTCAAAACTATTGCGACTCATTCGAATTGTGATTCGTTAGATCTATGGCTAGAAAGACGTCGTCGTCTTGAGGTGGTTCATGAGAAGTTCTTTCCGCTATCAACACAGGTTGCATCGGTTGTTGCTCTTCTGTTATGAAAATGGTTTCAGTAGATCCATCACACATTACAGAATAAGCAGGTGATAGGTACATTAGCGACGATGGTTGTTGGCTGGTCGTTTGGTTTAGTCCCTCATTTGTTGAATTATTTTCAAATTCGTCCAATTCAGCATCAGCAAACAATTTTGCTAATGCTACTTTTATTTTACCTTGATTCCGCACTGATAATTTTTTAAAACATTTAGCATAGCTCATGAACAAGTGGTCAGCCTCATCCCATTCTCTTTTCTTTTTATTTTTAAGATAATCAAGGACTCTATCGGCGTTGTCTACCAAGTTACGGTTGTCAGTCTTTTTTTTCGTTGTACGTGTCGCTGGCGACGGTGATGGCTGTAAATTAGTTGTTGGCGGCTGCTGCAATTGTGTTGAAGAAGGTAAATCAAGTGTTTCTAATAGTGATTGTGAAGAGTCATCAACTTCAGGTTCAGGATACAGCCTCGATGGTCCAGGTTGCGGGGAAGGCGGTGAGGGCATTAGTACAGGCGATGACTGTCTTGGAAAGGATGATGGTGAGAGTGGCGCATCGAAACCTGGTTGCGGTGGTGTTATAGGCCTTAACTCGAGCGTGCTGTCCAAAAATGACATCTGGGAACTCCATGTGAAATTTGAATATTTCCTGCTTGAACCAGTTTGCCCGCTGATTGTTTTTTTTATGTCGAATATATCCGTCTCTCAATGATCTCCACGCATCCTTTGCTTTGGAACCTAAAATAAAAATAAAAGATTTTAATAAATACAAAATATACTAATATTATTATTATTATTTATTTTTCAGATACATCAGAACCGGCGACTCCTTTCTTACCATCTCGTTTTCGTTTCGCATTGGACGAAGCACGGTATCTCAAATCATTGAAGAGGTAGCAAAAGCCATTTGGGAAAGTTTACAACCTATATACATGCCTAACCCTGACGATAACATATGGAAACAGTCGGAATTGGGTTACAGAGAAACTTGGAATTTTCCAAACTGTGTCGGCAGCATCGATTGGAAACACGTTAAGATAAAATGCCCATCCAATAGTGGATCGAACTATTATTGTTATAAAAATCATTTCTCAATTGTTTTACTTGCTATTGCCGACCCATTTTATAAATTTACGATGATAGACGTTGGGAGCTACGGTCGACACAGTGACAGCAACATCTTTGAAAATTCTGACTTTTATCGACACTATTTACAGGGAAAAACAATATTAACATCGAAACCTCTGCCCGGTACTAACGAACCTGTACCACACGTGCTTATCGGCGATGAAGGTTTCGCATTACAAACCTTCTTAATGCGACCATTTCCTAGAGCCACAACTTTACATGATACGAGAAAACGAAATTATAACTACAGGTTGTGCCGTGCCCGTCGTATCATTGAAAATACTTTTGGTATTTTAGCGGAAAAATGGAGGATTTTTCATAGACCTATTGAATGCCATGTCGAAAAGGCTATTCTCGTTACGAAGGCAGCATGTTGTTTACATAATTATGTAAGAATAAAACACGGTGATATTATGATGCACGAGATTCAAACTGAAACAAGTCAAACAAACTTGGAAGAAAGTGCATTAATACCTCTAAGACGCACTAACACAAGGTCACCTAATGATGCAATTACTGTTAGAGAAAAGTTTGTTACATATTTTAATAGCTAAATAAGTACATACCTTGTATTTCAAGTGTAGCTCCAATTTTCTCCCATAATAAACTTTTATACGATACATTTTTGTAGTCTTTACTTTTTGGATTGTAGATACATTCATATTTACGCACAAATTCAATAAGTTTTTCTTTATTATCGCTATTCATTATTAATCAAAACAAAACAAAACACCACTTTGTAATAAAATACAACTGACTGCAGTTACACGCGTAGGGCAACGCACAGCAAAGGTACGTGCGTGTTCAAACTTGTTCGGTGTGACGTCCAATATGGCGCGCCATTGAATACAACGTCATCAACGCGACGTTGCCGTTCTGCTCTGCGTAAGGTACGGCGTAGGTCACGCAGCCTGTTTGTGTCTTGGGAGCAGCATTGCGTAGGGCTACGCATTTACGTCGACGCGCACGTCTACGTTACGCAAGCGGTGTGTCCTGTCTCATACAGTTCCATACATTACAACTCAGTGGTACGTGCGCGTCTACGCTTACGTCTACGCATACGCATCCGGTCTGCTCGAGCCTTACAACTTTTTGTACGCTAATGTGGGATGTCAGGGTCGGATTTCAGATGGTGGGGTTTTTAATAATTCAGCATTAGGTCGATTGTTAAATGATAATGAATTGAATATACCACATAAAACCCCTTTACCCGGAAGGAATCTACCAGTACCGTATTTTTTTTTGGGTGATGACGCGTTTCCTCTGCAACCCCATATTATAAAGGCTTATGATGGTAATCACACAATGGGATCATCTAAGAGGGTTTTTAACTATCGCGTATGTCGAGGGCGAAGAGTAGTTGAAAACGTGTTTGGGCAGTTAACACACAAATTTAAGATTTTTCATGTCTATGAAAAATAGGTCTCTATTCAGCTAATCCCAGAAAAAGCTACTACTGTAACTTTGGCGTGTATACATTTATTTAATTATATCAAACGAACCGCTGCAACTCAGCAAAGCGAATACGATACTGAAAATAATCAAGGAGAAGTCTTTCCCGGTGAATGGCGTAGACATCTTGAAAACGACAGTTGCTTAGATAATATGTCAGGAGAAGACAATCAAACCTCGGATACTACAGTGACCGCTGAGGATACAAGAGTGGAGTTGACTCATTATTTTCTTTCTAGTGTCGGAGGATTAGAATGGCAATATAACCAATAACTCAACTCATATAATCAATATTATTTTTAATCATTAAGTAGTTCCATGTATTATCCATTAAATCTAAAATCGTAAATTACACATAGTGAGATACACTTTTATTGTGATTCGTATAATAAAGTTTTAAACAAAATAAGAAATGTGTTTTTGTAAACCAATAACATGATATTAACTATTGGTAACAGTAGAAGTGTCACTAAACTAAAATTAAAACCTTGCTATTCCTTTCGCACATATGTCAAGCTCTACTCGTGTGAAGGGAATAGTCAACACTAATTTTAAATTTAACTTTAATGGGGCTACCTATAGCTACCTTTATTATACCAAAAAGAAAATTAAATATTTATAACATATTTTGAAGATTACTTTATAACACTATCAGAAGGATTTAGAGCTAGGTATTGAAGCAGCAAATGTTTCTAGTGACGAAGGTTGAATTGTTTGTGGATCTGGGTTTGTTTGGGCAGAGTATTCAGAAGAAGTTAAGTTATTTGTAGAAGGGCTTACAACCGTCTGTTGAAGTGAAGATGCTGTATAGTATCCTGGATGACTGTGTGAACTAGAAACACTACTTGGTCTTGCAAAATCCGTAAATGTATCGGATCTATATCCAGTTTCGGCTTCAAATATTTTATTGTTGATCCGATGTCTCACAATAGCTTTCATTTGTCGATCCATTTGTCTTAACTGACCCGCAATATAATCTCCAAATAAACCATCCTCATCTTTTGTCACATTTGGTCGTTGGGAGACATTCTTCATAATATTCAATGCTTCGGATATCAACTCTTTATTAGGGTTGATTTTAGGACGTTTATTTCGTTGCCAAGTTGTATTTTCTGGCGACATCTGTGGTAAATCATTTTGATTTGATTGTGAATCTCGTTGTGAATCGTGGCTCGTCGACGGTGTGTCCTGCGAAAAAGAACGAAAAAGACTGCCCGTTTAGCCGTTTTACTTTTATTTAATAAAAAATAAATAAGTATATCTAGTCAAAATCAACATTTATTGTGTATTTTTTTATTATGGATTTTATTAAAGGCACTGAATAAGTCTTCAACATTTCAATTTTTTTTTTTTCAAACACATTTTTTTTTACCTGAGTGGCAACTATTTTGCCAATGCCCGGGAAAGGGTTAAAATGTAAATACAAAGATACACTAATAAATAAACTAATATAATTATATGTCTATGGGGCCCTAGTTGCCTGATTATAAATAAAAAAAAATTAAATCTTTACTTACAGTATCGGTGGTTCCAGTAGGCACATTTTTGTTCTGCAGAAAATTTAGTGATTTGTAGGCAAACCATTTACTATGATAAATATCATCAGTACCCGCACCAGACTTATTTGAATTATCTTCTTTTTTTTTCTCTCGGTAATAATGACTAGTTAATTTTTTTATCTTTCTCTCGATTTCCGGAACATCAGTAGCAAATTCACTGGCAATTTCATGAAATGCGTCGTAACGCTTTGGCCGGCTTTTGTAGTCACGGTTTTTTGGGTTCCATAATATTTCTTTTAAATGATAGAGGTCTATTAGTTTTATAACTGTTGCATCGTCCCACTCCATATTGGTTAGTTGATAAAAAATAAAAGTGCCGACACTTCACAACAACAGAGAATGAATAAGTGATACGTCACTACTCTATGAAAGCCGGCGGGCAACTGACTGAGTGAGTGGAGAGGGATGCCGTCGGCATCGGCATGCTGCCCCGCCGGCTTGCCCGCGCGGGCGCAAGCCGGCGGCATGATTGTACAAAATAAGGCCGGCGGGTTGGGCCGGCGATCCGTGCCGCCGGGTCAGCGGCTTTGGTGTGTAGACCGCTTAATTGGGTCCTAAATAAATTAAACTTCACAAACTGTATGAGTGGGCCAATGTTTTATTGAAGGACAAAGTTACCCAGATTGACTGTATGGGTACCAGTTAAACATAACTAAGGTTTGTCATTAGCCGCGTACCCACCTAGCGCACAGGCTCGCGCGGCAGCCTCGGTGTCCGGATCGCGAGCGATGGCTCCCGCGGCAGCCTCAGTAGTTTTGTTCAATTTACACGAGGCCGCCTCGCGAGGCAGGCTGAGCCATCATAAGTCCGCGAGTATTCGTAATGGACAGTCGTGTATTTTCAGCTGCAGCTATTTTCCTAGCTGCTTATTGTTTAAAGAAACGAAAACAGTCACGTATCAAGAAAAAACCTAGACGCTTCTGGATTAGAAAAATTTATGAGCGTCGCCACAAATATGGAAATAGATTACTTGGAGATTTAGTATATGATCAGAGTGTACATAATTTTACACGAATGTCCGTACAAGAGTTCGAAAATTTGTGCTCATTGTTGTCTGATAAAATCAAAAAGTGCGATACAAAATATAGAGAAGCAATCACTGTGAATGAACGAGTTTTAATAACTTTAAGATTTTTAGCAACCGGAGATTCTTATAGCAGCTTGCAATATTTATTTCGAGTATCGAAGCAGAGTATCTCAAGAATAGTTCCAGAAGTTTGTGACGCTATTATTGAAGCCTTAAGGGATTATGTAAAGGTAAATAAAAATAATTTGACAAATTTAAAAATCAATTGTTTATTTTAATTACAATTCAGTGATAGTTTCGAATCCAACATTGGCATTAGGTGATTGTGTAATGGCATGAGAAGACGTAGCGGTATGTGATGCTGATGATGAAGTGCCAGATGAGTCCATTGTAGAGGAATTAGTGTACTGCTGTGTATAGTATCCTGTATTAATTTGTTGTTGTGTGTATTTCCCTATATCGGCTTCAAAAATTATATTATTGATAGCGTTCTTAACATACGCTAATGTGTGCGGATCATATTTTCTTAGCTCGTTGGCTATGTGTCTCCCAAATGAAGAGTATGGATCATTGATGTCGGTCGAAGACTTTTGCAAGTATTCAAGGGCTTCTGCGAGCATGATATCTGCCGAATCTTCCTGTGGCTGCGTTTTCTTCGGATTATGTCGTTTTTTTTTACGAGCAGGTTCTGATGCTGAAGGCATGCTAGCATCCGAGGTTAGGTCTTGTTGTTGTTGTGGTGGCGCTTTCTCGATGCTAGCCTCCGGCAATTGCGTCTTGGTCGGAGCGTTTTCAGTCTCTGTGTGTCTCTCTACGTCAGAAGTGTGTGAAGATTCCGGTATTGCCTCCTGAAAACATAATTTTAATTAATAGATCAATTTGTGGTGCAGTGTGAATATGTATATAATGTGGCAGGACCCTACGTTTAATCTGATTGATTACGTTGAAGCTAAAGTTTAACGTCCGTAGTATTTAATACCTTCAAGTACCTTAGTAGCGATATCTTAAATATTTTTCTAGCAGTATTCTCCATTGCTTGAACGTCTTCGGACTACCACTAAAAGGGGCCAAATATGGAGTGGTGTATAGTACCTAAAGGTGGGTACTGACCAACGTTACAAGGTGTAATGTAACATTCGCATCGAGCGTGTTACTCATCGAGCATGTTACGCAGTGTCCTTAAAATCGACGTAACATGCTCGTCAAAACTCTGTGCTCCGTCGCCGCCAGTTCACTCCGAGATGGCCGACAGCGAGGACGTATTGGGAACTTTGATTCTACTTAGTTATTGTTTCATCCAAGTGAAGAAAAAGAAAAAACGTTACTGGACATCAAACTTATTTAAAAATAGAGGCGTATGTGGTGGTTTGTCATTGATAGCAATATTAAAAAACCAAATGATTACTGGACAGTATAAAAACTTTGTACGCATGTCTCCGATTGATTTTGAAGAACTATTGAATTTAATTGGACCAAAAGTACATAAAAACGATACAAATTATAGAAAAGCTATCAGTGTCACGGAACGGTTAGCACTAACGCTTCGTTTTTATGCTACAGGAGATTCCTATACTAGTATGCAATATCTTTTCAAGATATCAAAACAACGAATAGGATTTATAGTGAAAGAGGTCAGCGAAGCCCTTATTGGAGCATTAAAAGAATATGTAAAGGTATGTATTATGTATGTATTAATTCAGAAAATGTAGTCATTACATATCAAATTAAATTAAATCACCAAATTCTGACATAAATTGTTCACTCATAGCTGGTGACCCATAGTCATTTTGATGGGACGTATTTGATGCAGGAGTTTCAGGGCTTTGCTGTGGCTCATAGTCATTTTGATGGGACGTATTTGATGCAGGAGTTTCGGTCTGTGGCATCGATGAGGCTCTGGAAGTTGTTGGTCGTGTAGAGTAGCCTGAATAACTGTAGCTGTTCATTCCATTTCCAACATAGTCATACTCTCCGCGATCAGCACTGAACAATATATTTGATATATAATGCTGCACATGTATTTTTGTTGTCTTTGAATAAGATCGTAATTTATTTGCCAAAAACATACCATAGGCTTCACATTCGTCAGGTCTGTGCGAAGTTGCCTCCGTTTGCTCGGTTCTCTTTTTTAATATATTTAAAGTAGATACCATTATCTCTTCTGGGCTTGGGGCTACTGATTTCTTCCTTTTTGGAGGAGGAGGGCAATCATTGTCGCTTTTTTTGGCAGACGGAGGGCAATCATCAGGCAGTTGTTCTGAAGCACCTTTATGTCCACGTAGCTGAAAATAAATATTAATTATTATTTCAGACGCCAGAAACACCGGAGCAATGGCTGGTTGTAGCAAATGACTATGATACTTTGTGGAATTTTCCACATTGTTTAGGTGCAATCGACGGTAAACATATTTTACTGCAATCACCGATCAACAGTGGCAGTGAATTTTATAATTACAAGGGTTTCTTCAGCATCGTATTACTGGCAGTTGTTGACGCGAAATATAATTTTTTGTATGTAAATATTGGGTGTCAAGGAAGAATATCTGATGGAGGAGTTTTCAACAACTGTGTTTTAAACGAAAAACTAAAAAATAATGCACTAAACCTCCCTCAGCCCACTGCGTTGCCAGCAAGAACAGAAGAAATTCCATTTTACTTCGTTGGCGATGAAGCTTTTGCTCTTTCCCAAAATATGATGAAAGTATATGCAGGATATCATGAACGTGGTTGTAAAGAAAGAATATATAACTACCGACTTTGCAGAGCTCGTAGAGTAGTGGAAAATGTGTTCGGCATATTGTCAGCAGTGTTTAGAGTTTTGCGGAAACCAATGTTGTTAGAACCGAAAACCGCGACATCTGTCGTAACAGCAATAACATCTCTCCACAATTTTTTAAGAAAAGGTAATAATGCTCATGTATATACCCCTGCAGGTAGTTTTGACGAAGAATTGAACGGCCAGGTCAGATTAGGAAACTGGAGAGAAGGTAACAATGATATGACTAGTATGTTACCCTTGCAAATAAGACCGCGAAGGGCTACAACATCTGCTCACAATATTCGTAATGAAGTTGCTGAATACTGTATTCAGCAAGGGTCTGTAAGTTGGCAAGAAAATTATGCTTAAAATGTACTTACAGTATCTGTTGTGTCACGAGGTGTATTTCTATCCAGTAGAAATAACATGGATTTGTAAGCGAACCAAGTGCTGTGGTAAACTTCATCTGCACCTGAAATTTAATTTGTAATTAATATTGAATTATTTTAAATAAAAAGAAGCACTATACAGATTAATACCGAGTTTATATTGTTTTGCCCACACTAGCTTGGAAACACCTACTTCCCTCACTAATTTCCACCCCCCCCCTACTATAACCCGCGTTAAACTTAATAAATAATTACGTACCTTTTCCAGTACCAGTTGATTGTTTAGTTTTCTGTTTTTCCCTCCTCAATGATGCCAGTAAACTTGTCATTTTCTTTTTACAGGCTTCTCTTTCGCTGTCGAGTAACGAAGCCAATCTATCCCAAGCGTCTTCTTTCTTTAATTTGTTATAATGCTCTGGGTGAGCTGGGTTCCACAACAGTGTTTCTTCTTTGTATTTTTCAATAAAATACAAAGTTTTTTCTTTATTCCACTCCATGCTTCTTGAAACTTTATATAATTACGAGAGGAATAACGGGTGATCACTTGCGATGTCCACGTGCGCTCGTGACGACTCGCAACGGCGTACTGACTGAACCGCGTAACAGTCAAAGGATTCGCCAAAAAACCGACAGCCGGGTGGAGCACTCAAAGCGAGCAACGAGCGGCTCGTTGCTCGCTGGTTTTCCCGTAACACGACGTACTGACTGCATGAATGCTCGCTGTGTAACACGTTACATTACGCCCCGTAACGCCGGTCAGTACCCAGCTTTCGGAAATGCATTTACGTATGCCGATCGAGCGACTGTTGTGCGTCCACCATACATTCCATAATAATAATGGATGTCAGCGATTTCTCGCGGGGAGAATGCATTTAATCGCGGCATCTCAACCCAGCACAACCACGAAAACAGTCGAGTAACGTAACAAACAGTCAATAACAAAAACGTAACAAGTAGTCAATAACGAAAACTCAACGAAAAACTGTAACTTTAATGCGAGAACAACAGCTGACGTACAGCAGCAGCGATGTGATCGGAGCGGACTAGCGGGCGACTGCCGGACTGTACCAATACCCCTTCCCTTTTCCCCAAGCATTGAACACAATAGCAGCCGACCACCGGTATAACAAAGGAATAAAAAAAGGGTCTCTACCTGGATTTGCCCATTCTGAGTAGTGAACTTTAAAAATTCGTAACTCCTGTATTTTTAGAGATACAATGTTTGATTTTTTTTTTTTGAAAGCTAATACAGTCAAGAATAATAACAAATTATAAAACAAATCAAGATGTAGGGGTTTATTTCATAGAAATTTGAGTTGATTGAAAAAAACAGTGAAAAAAAGTGACTTTTTTCACAAGTATTTAAAAAAATGAAGTATTTAAAGCCATTTTTGCTGTTTTTTTTTGTTTTATCCTCATCGCTAAATACTTGGCATTGATTTGTCGTTTATTTCATCAAAATCGGCCAGCTAGTTTGGGAGGAATAAATTTATTTGTACATAGAGGTCAAAATTCGGGAAACAAATGTTCAGTGGCGTATAAAAAATATAGTTTTTTTTTAGAAGTTTTTCAGACCCATTTTCGTCGATAGTTTTCGGTCTAATTTCACCCATTTTCGGGGTTGCACTTTAACGCGGGTCACACTGTATATTCGGTTCGAATAAAATCTTGAGAAAGTAATGGCTGCCGAGATAATGCCTGGACTCTGTAATCCCAACCTTCTTGTTGGTCTTGCCTTTGTAGAACTTGTTCATAATGTGGCCTACCATTACTTCCATCAGCTGCATCATCAGCTTCTGACGAAGATCCAGCGACGTGGCTACGGGGTTTCACTGGACTGCGACTGCGTCGGGCGGTTGCTGACGATGAAGGTTGGGAGACAATATTTTGACGAGTCGCAGAAGTAGGACGGCGATGGGTACCTACTGATGAACACCCAGCGACGGGGCTGCGAGGGGTCACTGGACTGCAACTGCGTCTGGCGGTTGGTGACGATGACGGTTGGGAGAAAATATTTCGACGAGGCACAGAAGTGCCAACGCTGGGGCTGCGCCGAACCACTGGTCTAGTAATGTCATTGTGACTTACATCAGATTCCGGCGAATTTGGTATAAAGTCCGGATCAGCTACACTATCATCGTCATATTCAATCGGCTCTTCACTTCCAACGCATAAACGGACACGATTTTCCAAGACATCATGTTGATCTGACCAATTTTCCGTTTCTTCTACACTACTGTCGTCATCTGAACTCGAGCACTTTTCTTCTTCGCAGTCACTACTTTCTAAAAGTTTCAGCAACTGTTTGTCCGTGTACTTTTGACGACGACTCATTTTAAATAAAAAACAACAACAATCTTGACCAAATAAAACAGAAGTTATAACCGCCAAACAAAAACGATATGATTTTGATTGATGTCTGACATTGACACTACAGACAGTGACATTTGATGTATTGCCAGAGAGGAAAAATACATCGAAGGCAGTTACATCGAAGACAGTTCTATAAATTTCAGGATATGTTGTCGTTTTAATTCAAAAATAAATAAAAAACAACAATAATCGGAAACAAAACAACAGCCCATTTCATGGGCTGTGGGACTTATACAACCAGCAGTCAACATTTTGTCCTAATAAGTCCACAGCCCGTATATGGGCTGTAATAAAAAAAAACATTTCGGTTGTTATTTTTATTTTTATTTATACATGTAATATCCCTTCAGACCTAAACTGACACAAATTTCACAAAACCTATTTGGACTTGGGGCCCATATCTTACGATTTGGCTTGGACTGTGAACCTGTTAAATTTAACCATGCACTCATCTATGGATTGCCTACTGGAATTTGCGGTTTGCTTTTGAAAAACGTTATTCAGGGTATCAATTAAAGTTCTTGGCGGTTCCTCTGCATTATTTCGTAAATGTATGTTTTCAGTGATCTACTTGAATCTTGTAATTGGAAAAACAGAACTAATTTCCGGATTGTTATAAAAAGGATCACTAGACCAATATAATTCACTGTCAGGAAGTGGATTTAAGCCCATCATTATCAGCACACCAAAGTACGCTTTTATTTCAAGAAGAGATACGTCTTGCCAATTTTTGGATTCCTTTTGTGAAGCATATCTATTAGTTTCTACTACTATGGACTCTATGACGCTATCAGGGAAAAAGTTACTAAACATTGATATAGGCTGCGTTTTTTGCGTATATGTAGATTGAGGCATTATTTTCTTGTCGAATTCGGGTACGGGATGATGCTCTTGGGCGATTTTCCATTCTCTTGGAGGTGCGTTTCTTGCTCTGGTAGATATTAAAGTACGTGATGTGCTGTTTGTACTTATAATGGATTGATTGTTTGATATGCTAGAATTCACAGGTGACTGAAAACATTGTAAAGATCCTGTAGGCATCGACGGAATAGTGAACGATTGAGGTTCAGATAAAGGTGACAATTCGACAGACTTCGGCAATGGTAGTATTGAAGAAACACTGATCACTTTTGAGCTGGTAGGTGCTGAAGGTGCTGTAAGTACAGGTAATTGGGAACCGGATGAATATGCGGTGTTTCTATATGGAAGACTTATACATGACAATATTTTTACACTAGATGCCTTAGATCGCATTTTGTTAAGCATGGAATCCTAACTCTTACGTCACTCTACATTCTGGAAATATGTATATTCGTAAGAAAACATATGTCAATCTACTCCATCAATAGAGATCATTACACCCAATCACGCAACTTGAGACACCAAAACAGATTAGCTTTACCATCATCCAGTCTATCTATCTTCCATTCTGGTCCGTATGTCATGTCCATTAAAATCTACAACAAAATACCACAGACACTAAAAGATTGTAATAGCGATAGTATTTTCAAAAGTAGACTACAAAAGTATTTATTAAATAAATGTTACTACAATTTGCAAGAGTTTTTTGAGGATAAGAGCAAGTCATAAGAAATGGAACAATTTTATTGATTAAATAAAACAACAGTATTATATAAATTATAGCTACTATATATTATATAAATAAATATTAGTAAAACCTTGTGAAATTTATAAAATGTTATCCCTCCAAAAATACATAGTTTTTAAGTTGTTTATAAGAAATGTATTATGTTATCAATAACAACATTGAGATGTGCGATGTAATTACCAAAGCAGTTATGTATCTACATAGATAAATAAGTTGCTACGCCCTAACAGGGTTTCATGTTGAGACTATTCCTAATTTTTAATAACTTGTATGTACACATGAACGCAATAAACGATTTGATTTGATTTGATTTGATTGATGTACAGATGTAGGTGTTAATTTTTCCGGTACAGGTGTAGCCACTTCTGACCTTATAGGCGCAGTTGATAATTCGGTGGAAGGTTCTGTGAATTTTCTAGGTGACGTGAATGTTTCTTCAATTCGAACTAATGAAGCTGATGTAGATGGTTCTTCTAATATATTTTGGAGCGAATTCGAAGATGTTGGTTCATAATATTCATGTAGGTCAGTAGCTTCTTCTTCTATATTTGGTACCCCGAATAACTGTTCCAATCGTTTCTCGATTCCATCAGATGAACCAGTAAACTCCTTCAAGTAAGAAGATGAATTACTACATACCTCATCATCGGAGTCGGTATCAATGTCAGATAAATCTGACAAGTTTTCGACAATTCTCTGCAGCTTTTTGATGTCATTGTCAGATGTGGGAATAATACTTATTCTTTTGCGTTTTGATGACGAAGCCATTTTGCAACGTTCCTAAAAATATCAATAATATTGTAATTTCTTAATAAAAAAATACGAAACAAAAATACAGAACAACATTTTATACATATAGAAAGAATTATAAATGATAAACAGATATAGGGAATTATTTTCCCACTTAAGTATTACCCAATTGGACATAGGATAATAATTTCCCACCTAGTTTAGACAGGCAAAACTACCACAACTTATTGGTTTTATACACAGTTTATATCGTTATTCTATTAGAAATATAGTCTACTAAAAGATATAATAACATTTATATACTTACAAGAATTTTTCTGCTCGTCAGATGAAAATCACTTCAAAACGACTCAAATACGGCGCTAAATTTGTGAAAATAAACGAACTTCTATTTTGAACTGACATTGACGTTTGGCATATGACGTTTTAGAAGAAAGTGTTGCCACAGATTGAAATAAATATTTTTCTAAAGTGATGTGTTCAAGTAGTTAGCAAAATCGGTTAGTAATTTTTCGACTAGCACCAAAACTGTGCAACACAGTCGAGTGGGAAATAATTTCCCTATATTTGAATAAGGGTTAAAATCCCACTCCATAAATTTACCTTGAATTGGTACTGGGACCTGTCTTCTCTTGACACATACGGATTTTCTAATTGCCTACTATGTAGATTATGCAAATTCAAGTAGCCGTCCTTTCTGCAGGCTGAGTCATCACTCCATAGCACCTTATTAACCTTTTGAACGCCAACGTCGTCTATACTCGACATGCGCAAGCGTGCCTTGTGCGCCAACGTCGTCAATGCTCGACAAAACTGTTTTTTGTCGGTTCACAGAAAAATACAAAATAAACATATTAAATCATTAGTTTTCTGTGTTTTAGTGATACAACTTAAAACTAAAGTGAACTGCATTAAGGTTTTGAACACCTTCCTCTTTCTCCTTTTCATAAACTGAGCAACCTTATAAATAACATCTCTCGCCTGCCGGTTTAAAACTCGACGCGGTGGCATGTTTATAAAAAAATTTAACAAGGAAACAGTATCCTAACGAACTTTACCTAACAATAACAACAAGAAAATAACAGTCAATAACACAAACTATAACAAATAACACGAACTGTAACAAGTAACACAAAATTTAACAATAACAATTAACTTTTCTTATCAAACGCACGACAAAGATAGAAACTCAAAAAACATACGAGTGACAGAGATAAAAAATACAGCGATCATGACGGTTACTAGTGCTAGACCCATTTACATTACATCTAAAAATTGGAAATAAAATCGATCGATTCAATCTTATGAAAAAAATGTTATTTTTTTATCAATTACTAGCGACCCGCCCCGGCTTCGCACGGGTGCACAGCCGATACTAAATATATCTCTATTAGAACCAACTAGAGGACCGCCCGCAAAGCGCTAACTAAGTCTTGCTCCCGGCAAAAGTGTTCACTTCTGCCTGCAGTCCCGCAGTGCAACCTGTTGTTTTAGGATACATAACTAAGTTATTGTAGAGCTTCTCTATAAACAACATTTGACGTTAAATTATTTTCAGCTAACAAAATATACTGATGGTCGGGAGCCCCGACCCGTGATAGGGCAACGTAAAGTTGCCCATGCGTAAAACATTCTTTTCGTAAATCAATTCCTACTAATTTGAATGTTTGGCCTTGTGATTTGTTTATCGTTATTGCGAAAGAAATTTTTACTGTAAATTGGAGCCTTTTGAAAGGTATTGGCAAATCAGTAGGGATCATGGGTATTCTTGGTATATGAGCTAATTCACCAGCTGCAGGGCCGGTGATAATCTTCGCTACTATTAAATTATCTTTTAGCTCCTTGATAAGAAGTCTCGTACCATTGCACATGTTGGGGGGGCTCAAATTTCTGAGAAGCATTATCGGTGTGCCAACTTTTAACGATAGTTCATGAGGTGGTAGCCCAGCGGGGTTCAGAGAATTTAAAAATTCCTGGGGGTAGTGCACTGCGTCCTCGATGTTAGTGACGGTGTCTATGGATTTATCCCTTTATAAGGCAGACTAAAATAAAGATGATAGCAATGTATATCAAAAGGATAGTGAATAGTATTACCATTAGGATGACCCTAACGTTATAATTTTTTATGAAAATTAATGGGAAATTTATGGAAAACGCGGTGGCAATATAGTTGCCACCGCCTGTCAATAAAGCGACTTTTTTGTACTCAGTTTATTAAAAAGAAACAAAAACAAAGCAAATAAGAATGCAGATTCATCTGTAATTTCCTGTTTTGATTTCTATCCAACGCATATTTTATTTATACTTGCTGGCTGTGAAATAAATCAAAACAGGGAACTACACAAACTGGCACTTTACATGTAAAACACTGAATCTTTGATCGTTTATTGTGAGTTTTCGTGCTACACATACGACAGCGTCGCCAGGAGTTCAGTTGTTCATGCTGATGAATACCCACGTTACTCAAACGTATCTCATCAACCACTCCCACTTCTTTTTGTCTGTTTGTGGAGAGCTTTGGCCGTTTTGCGGAGTATTGTGGCTGCCTGTCCAGACTTCTTTTCCTTGATGAATAATTGCTGATTAGACCACGAGCCAGGCACAACCGAAAGTGTAAATGTGAAAGTGGGTTGTGTACTCTTGTGTTGCTAGAGTATAGTAGAAAGGAGTTTGTGATGGCTAAATCTACGCAAAAATAGAAAATACGAAGCCACCACCTCTTGCTTCGTCTGCCAACTTCGTAGGTGGTCCGCTTCTGGTCAAATCGGTCTACACCGCCCATGCGCTCTGTGTATTGAAGTACAGTTGATGGACACAGAAAAGCCCGTTTCAAACCATCTTTCTGTGTTCGATCGCAAAAAGTCTTATTTACTTTTGGATGGAAGGCAGTGGTCAAAAGTGTGACGAGCTTAGTGTCCTGCCTCATTACAAACGCCACGTTGTTTTTAGTGCGCCATCGGAATCGCCTCTTGCTAAGTTTATTTTTTGGCCCCTTGGTATATTCTTCTGTTTTGCATGTTTTACAACGAGAGGTAGATCCGCTCTGTTACTATTGACTGTTGCTGTGGCATATATACCTTTATTGTATAAATATTGTAGTATGTCATATGATGCGAAAAAATTATCGAAGGTTACGTGTCCACGGTATCCTTCATCTACCAGCTTCTGTGTAAGGGATTTTACAACGTTAGCTCCTAATCCGAATTCTGTAGACTGATCGTCCCGTTTCCCTGTATAAATTTGGAATTCAAAAACATAGCCTGTTTTGCTGTCAGCTCTAGTCCACACTTTGTAGCCTCTTTTCACCGGTTTTAGTGGCATATATTGTTTGAGTGATGAGATATCTTTGAACTGAATCATCGACTCATCTATTGATTGAGATGTTGTAGTTTTTGCTGAACGTTGGCAGGCCGTGTTGAGCAGCTCGAGAAGCGGACGAACTTTATATAATTTGTCGAACTGAGGCGCTCCTCTCGGAGGCATCTTAGAGTTGTCGTTCAAATGTAGGTTTTCCAAAACTTTCTTGAACCTTTTGCACGTCATTACCGATGCTATCTCAGCAACACGAAAAAATGGGTCACTTGACCAATATAAATCAATTGTTGGCAGTGGATGGAGCCCCATCAAAATTATCATTCCTAGAAAAGCCTTCATTTCAGGGATGTCAACTGGTGACCAACTATGGCTGCGATTCTGTTCTGCGTAAATATTGGTTTGTTCTACAAGGAGATCAATAACATCGGTATCAAAAAAATGTGTAAAGTAAGTAACAGGTCAGGTCCTACTTGGAATAAAATTTCTGTGTTCTAAATGTATACTATCAAAATAGTCTATATCGGGAAGCTGTGGATACAGAACCTTCTTCCATTCCTGTTCTTCAGTGTCAGACTCATCGGTATCAGACATTGTGGCTGCATTCACTACTGGAGATGTTGGTGAAGACGTGAACACACTGTCGTGACGAAGCGATAGTACTACAGGAGAGGAAGATTCAGTGTTTCTATCTAAATGAAGACTGGATGGTAATGGCTGGTATCCAGCTGAACTTGTCGAAGGCTCTTCAACATTCATGTTGTTCAATGGAACGGAGCCATAATTCTGACGCTGCGCATCGACTTCAGAACCAAGCATAGGGTCATCAACACCATTCAATATATTACTGATATCTAAATCAGTAACAGTTTCTGGTTCCGTTTCATATTCGTCTTCGGAAACCTCTGGATCATCAGGAAGACCGAACAAAAGTTGCAATTCTTCTTCAATTCTGTCGTCGTTCAAAATACGCGGCATTATTATCTGTAAAAGAAAAAAGCACATCCAACTCCATCACCAACCCATGCACCACACACAAAGCAGTGGCAACTATATTGCCACCTAAAAACATGATTACAAAGCAGTGGCAACTACACTCGGCGTCACAAAAATCGCACCTTTTTGTTTTTTTCAATAAACACCTCCCAAAATTTAGCGCGTTGATTCTACTGGATAAAAAAATATATCATTTTTAAGAGCATTTCAATACCTTTACATTATTAGTCGGTAGAATTAAAACCAAAATAAAATTTATTATTAGGGAACATTTAACATAATGGTGAAAAAATGCTCATCCATTAGAGCGCTAGTTGAGCTACCTGAATAGGGTATAAAAGGTCATGTCCAGGTAAAAAATGGGTCAATCATTGCTCAGACTTTAAAGTGTACACATTGGAACAGCATACTCAAGAAAAAAATACCTGAAGATGGATACCACCTCTGAAGAAGCCGCTCAAGTCATTGCACTATTGCAAGAAGGAGTACGTCAGGTTGATGTTGCTCGACAATTAAATCTGAGTCGTTTCTCTGTTCGACGAGTGTATCAACGGTTCCAAGAGACTGGTGGCTTTATCCGAAGACGTGGATAAGGAAGAAAACGCTGTACATCAGAGAGAGACGACCGCTTCATTGTCTCCACATCGTTGCGCAACCGCTTCAGTAATGCTGTTGAGGTGCAACAGCAGCTCCGATTAGCTCGTAGAACGGCTGTGAGTGTCTCTACGATTAGAAGAAGACTTCAAGAAAAGAAAATCACTGCCCACAGACCTGCGAAAGGTCCCAAATTGACCACGCAGCACAGAAGAGACCGTCTACAATTTGCTCAGGAGCACGTCACTTGGACGCTTGACCATTGGAGAGCCGTTCTGTTTGCCGATGAGACAAGAGTTTGTCTTTTCTGTAATGACAGACGCAGAAGAGTTTACAGAAGAAAAGGAGAGCGCTTTGCTCAAGCTTGCATCGAAGAAACAACAGAATACGGGGGTGGTTCCTGTATGTTCTGGGGTGGGATATCCGTGGACGGGAAAACGGAACTTGTGTGCGTCTCTCGGACTGGCGGTGGTCGAGGGCAAGGTTCGCTGAATGCTGCTCGGTACATAACGGAGATCTTGCAAGACCATGTGGTCCCGTATGCTGGTTTTGTTGGCGATGGGTTCATACTAATGCATGATAACGCCCGTTGCCACACCGCGGCCAGTGTGCGTGATTACTTGGAAGAAGTCGAGATTTCTGTTATGCAGTGGCCAGCACGAAGCCCGGACCTTAACCCTAACGAGCACCTCTGGGATGATGTAAAGAGGCATGTACGAGCACGAAATCCTGCTCCCACAACTCTCCAAGAGCTCCAGGATGCCGTGATCGAAGAATGGGATAACATACCTCAAGAGAGAGTAGTAACTCTCATGAGGTCCATGAAGGATAGGATGGAAGCTGTCATCAAGGCTGGGGGCGGAAACACTAGATTTTAAGGACGAAATAGTATTTTTTTAAATTTGTTTTTTTATTAATTTTATTATTTTCTAAGTTTGTGATTTTTTTATTATTAAAACATAAAAATAACCATTCGCGCTTTATAATTTCTAAAAGGCAATTTAATAACCTTTCCAATGATATCCTACAATCATATTCTCACTATTGACAAAGTTTGAGAAAAAGTACTTTAATATTGAATTTTAAAAAGGTGCGATTTTTGTGACGCCGAGTGTATATTGCCACCTGAAAAACATGTTTTTTTTTACAAGTACTCAACCCAAACATCAAAAATATAGCTCAATAATGTTGTTATTACTACAATATATTGAAAAATAATAAAAACTTACCAGTACAAAACTTCAATTTCGAGATCGAAGTAGATTAAATGACACGACCAAAAACCGCCACACTTTTAATCTTACGTCAACTTCAAATGACAGTTTTGCCGTTTGACAATGTATATGACACTTTGAGATGAGTCTGTGGTTTATAGGGATTGATACAGCCAAAATAAAATCGACTAAAATTTCAATGTTACTGAGATAAACGAGAAAAAATATGGTGGCAACATAGTTGCCACTACCTTAAAAAGGGTTAAAACTAAAGTGAACTGCATTAAGGTTTTGAACACCTTCCTCTTTCTCCTTTTCATAAACTGAGCAACCTTATAAATAACATCTCTCGCCTGCCGGATTAAAACTCGACGCGGTGGCATGTTTATAAAAAAACTTAACAAGGAAACAGTATCCTAACGAACTTTACCTAACAATAACAACAAGAAAATAACAGTCAATAACACAAACTATAACAAATAACACGAACTGTAACAAGTAACACAAAATTTAACAATAACAATTAACTTTTCTTATCAAACGCACGACAAAGATAGGAACTCAAAAAACATACGAGTGACAGAGATAAAAAATACAGCGATCATGACGGTTACTAGTGCTTGACCCATTTACATTACATATAAAAATTGGAAATAAAATCGATCGATTCAATCTTATGAAAAAAATGTTATTTTTTTATCAATTACTAGCGACCCGCCCCGGCTTCGCACGGGTGCACAGCCGATACTAAATATATCTCTATTAGAACCAACTAAAGGACCGCCCGCAAAGCGCTAACTAAGTCTTGCTCCCGGCAAAAGTGTTCACTTCTGCCTGCAGTCCCGCAGTGCAACCTGTTGTTTTAGGATACATAACTAAGTTATTGTAGAGCTTCTCTATAAACAACATTTGACGTTAAATTATTTTCAGCTAACAAAATATACTGATGGTCGGGAGCCCCGACCCGTGATAGGGCAACGTAAAGTTGCCCATGCGTAAAACATTATTTTCGTAAATCAATTCCTACTAATTTGAATGTTTGGCCTTGTGATTTGTTTATCGTTATTGCGAAAGAAATTTTTACTGGAAATTGGAGCCTTTTGAAAGGTATTGGCAAATCAGTAGGGATCATGGGTATTCTTGGTATATGAGCTAATTCACCAGCTGCAGGGCCGGTGATAATCTTCGCTACTATTAAATTATCTTTTAGCTCCTTGATAAGAAGTCTCGTACCATTGCACATGTTGGGGGGGCTCAAATTTCTGAGAAGCATTATCGGTGTGCCAACTTTTAACGATAGTTCATGAGGTGGTAGCCCAGCGGGGTTCAGGGAATTTAAAAATTCCTGGGGGTAGTGCACTGCGTCCTCGATGTTAGTGACGGTGTCTATGGATTTATAGCACTTAACTTCACCCGGTACTTTCTGCATAATTAAATTGTTTATTTCGTTGACTGTTTCATTCCTGGGAGAAACTATTGCTCTACCACACAGCCAACGAAAATCATTTTGATCTAAGTTTTCGATGTCAGGATATACAGGGTGGCCCAAATATCGTGGATCAAACGAACCAGGGTGATAGGGGACGTGATTTCTAACAAAAAATCTTTCTACAGCATGGTCATAACTTAATTGGATAAAAAGTGATGATCATTTTTGTTTTTTTCAAATAAACTACCGATTTATTTACAATTTCATTAGTACAGAAAAAAGTTGATAAAAAACAACAAAACAAAAGGTGTTGTATTATGACTAGATAATGTATCATTACAAAAAAAAAATGAATTGCAGCTCTGGGTACCAATTTCAAAAAGCAATTAATTTTTCCCGTCAATTTTGAAGCATTACAAAAAATTACTACTCAATTTGAGAGCATCCTGTGAAAAATAAAAGTATTATGGAAAAGTGACCCTGTATTTAATAAACTTGCTGATTTAATGCTGATTTAAACGAGGTATAACACTTTAATGTCAGACTTTTAGTTCAGGTTTTATGCGAGTTTTTTTCATGTCAAGGAGCAAATTTGTTAGAAAGGAAAATTTTAATAAAAAATATGTAGTAATTAAAAAACCATCTTGAAATAAAAGAACAACAATTATGAGTTGATAATTTTATTAAATTAATTTTTCACAGTAAATGTTCAAAATTCCTGCCTCTAACCATTATGCACAATCTGCACCGCCTAATAAAATTGGTACGTAATCGCCGGAAAGCACGTCTGTTATTCATAATTTGTACTTTAGCAAACTCGAGCTTTTGTCGTAATTCTTGTTCAGTGTTGTTCTCTCTTTGATATACCACTTCTTTGAAATAGCCCCAAATAAAAAAGTCTAATGGATTAAGGTCGGGCGACCGGGGTGGCCATGCAATAACTCCGCCTCTACCAATCCACCGGTCGGGGAAGCGCTCATTCAAGTGTTGTCGAACTGATCGAGCGTAATGAGGCGGGGCACCGTCCTGTTGCAGCCACATTTCTTCTCTTATTTCTTCCGGAACTTCAGCTTCGTTGAGTGTTGGGTTCAAATCATTTTGTAAAAAATTTAAATACGCAGCACCGTTTAGCCTTGGTGGCATTTCGTGTAGCACCAGCTTCTGGTCAATGATACCAGCCCACATATTAATACCAAACTGATGCTGGAATCGATCATTTCTGATGATATGTGGGTTCACTCTGGAGTAGTAGTGTAAGTTATGGATGTTAAAAATTCCCATTCTTCTAAAACTTGACTCATCCGACCATAACACTTTATTGAAAAACTGCGGATCCTCTCTGTGTAGTCTTAACATCTCTCTACAAAATCTCACTCTAGGTTCATAGTCAGCTGGCAGCAAAGCTTGAACTCGTTGCACGTGGTAGGCATGATATCGTTTTCTTTTTATAATACGCTGCACCGCCGAACGTGGGATCCCGAGATTTCGTGATATTTTGCGTGATATATCGCGTTGGCTAATACCGGGGTCCAATCTTAACTCTCGCAGTATTTGCTCTTCATTGTCAAATCTTACCACTGGTCTACCTGCTCTCGGAGCATGCGTACCGGGCAAGACACCCTCCATGTACGCATTATGCACGCGCAAAAAGACCCTGTAGTCCGGGAAACGGTCTCGGTTAGGGTACCGTTGTTGATATTCCCTGGCAGCCGCCCGAGCATTGCCGTCGCAGAAGCCATAAAGGTAATGCATTTCTGCATACTCCCTTTGGGTGTATTCTCTCCTCGCAGCAGCCATCTTCCGTCTATCTAGCCAATCCGTAGCGATCACAAAGTCCGGTTCACACGGCGTAGGTCACAGGTAGGCAATCTAAGACAAGTCAAATAACGATGCGTAAGTCACAGGTAGGCAAGGTCACAGTGCAGAATACGTGTGCGTAGTCACAGGCAGAAAGCGAGTTACTAACAAAGAAAGAAAGACGCTTACGCGCTTCCCCCGGCCCCACCCCGCCGGCCTCGCTCCGCCCGGCATTCTTCTACCTGAACTGAACTGATAACGCATCGCCAGACCTTTTTCGACAAAGGATTTAAATGGTTAGTGTAAAAAGCTTTTTTTTAATACAGGAATGGTTAGAGGCAGGCATTTTGAACACTTACTGTAAATAATTTAATAAAATTATCAACTCATAATTGTTGTTATTTTATTTTTCAAGATGGTTTTTGAATTATGTACTACATAATTTTTAATCAAATTTTCCTTTCTAACAAATTTGCTCCTTGACATGAAAAAAACTCGCATAAAACCTGAACTAAAAGTCTGACACTAAAGTGTTATACCTCATTTAAATCAGCATTAAATCAGCAAGTTTATTAAATACAGGGTCACTTTTCCGTAGTACATTTCTTTTTTCACAGGATGCGCTCAAAGTGAGTAGTAAGTTTTTGTAATGCTTCAAAATTGACGGGAAAAAATGAAACGCTTTTTAATTTTGGTACCCAGAGCTGCAATTCATTTTTTTTTTGTAATGGTACATTATCTAGTCATAATACAACACCTTTTGTTTTGTTGTTTTTTATCAACTTTTTTCTGTATTAATGAAATTGTAAATAAATCGGTAGTTTATTTGAAAAAAACAAAAATGATCATCACTTTTTATCCAATTAAGTTATGACCATGCTGTAGAAAGATTTTTTGTTGGAAATCGCCTCCTCTATCACTCTGGTTCGTTTGATCCACGATATTTGGGCCACCCTGTATAGCATCTATCAGACTATCTAAATTATGGACTATTTGGCCTAGAGACTCATCCAAAGTAACCGCATAATCGGTGCCCAAATTTAAAGATGGAAAAATTCCTTATCCAAGTTTCAGCAGCTGTTGTGGAAAGTTGCTATGCATATTTCCATGTAGATGAGCTCTCATAATTTGTGCGCAAATTCAAATGTTGTACAGATGTCCAAAGGTGAGATGATTTTAAACATGCCTTCATAATATCTGCTCGCGTACCTCTGTTGACGACTGGAAGCGTTTGTCGGAAATCTCCAGCAAATACAAAAGTGATACCACCCATGACATCAGCAGAGCTTCGGAGGTCTCTTAAAGTACGGTCCACGGCCTCCACATGAGCTCTATGACTCATGGTGCATTCATCCCATATTACCAACGACGCGTCTTGCAGCAACTTACCAAGAAGCCCATTTTTCCGAATAGAGCATGTAGACCGTTGATCTAAAGATACGGATAGCGGGAGTTTAAACGTAGAGTGAGCAGTTTTTCCTTCGTTCAAGAGAGTTGCAGCAATTCCTGAAGCTGCGTACGGATAGCGCGTTCCTGTGTTACGCGTAGTTGGGAAACACTGTCCACGCGTACATTGGATACGCGTACAGCTTCTGTACGGACCGCCGCGAACCTGTACGGCGAGGTCAATCGATCCAGAGCGCTCCGCGAGCCCCAGTCATTCGCCATGACTCCGACAAACTTAGCGGTTGCGTGTACCACCACTGCTGCGGCGTTAGTCATTATTCAACACATTTTAAATAAAAAAATGAGAAACAAACGGAAACCTATATGGTGGATGAAAAAATTGTATCGTGAAAGATTACAGTGTGGAAATAGGCTAATGGAAGATATAAATTATGAAGAAAGTGGGGACAAAAATTTTGTGAGAATGAGTTTGCAAGATTTTGAAATAATCCTTGAAAAGGTTGAACCTGAAATAAAAAAAATGAATACTAATTTTCGAGAAGCTATCACAGCCAGAGAAAGGCTATCCGTGACGTTAAGGTTCTTGGCCACCGGGGACTCATATACAAGTTTACAATATCTGTTTCGCATATCTAAACAGTCCATATCTACTATTATTATTGAAGTATGTGATGCAATTATCAAGGCTCTCAAGGATCATGTGAAGGTGAGTTAATGAATAAAAACGTTTATGTTTATCTGCTTATTTATTATGTTAATTAAAATTTTAGAAAACTATAATTTAGGTACTTAAAGAAGTTTTATTAAATTATAATTAAGAATTTTCTGAATTATTCTTCTTGTTCTTGAACGTAACGTAATATTTCAGAAATTTCATTTTGGTTATCCTCCGCTTCCTTTGGAGGTTCCGGTGTTGATGTAGGTGCAGTTTGTGCTGGAATTGGCGTGTAACTGCTTTGGCGTGAAATAGCATGTTTTACTAGTGTAAATGTTCGCGAGTCGTATTTTTTCAATTCATACGCAATGTGGGTCCCAAAAGAAGTGTAACAGTCTTCTTCCTTGGATAGATATTGTACACTGTGCTTGAGTACCCACTGCTTCTGTTAATGTGGCAGTGTCATCGTTATTACGGCGCCTTTTATTTCTGAATGATGTGTTGTGCTGTTGTTGTGTGGATGAGGCAGAATTCCTGGGTGTTTGTTGTATGGACGATGAAGAATTACTGGGTGCTTGTTGTGTGGATGATGAAGCATTACTGGGCGCTTGTTGTGTGGATGATGATGCATTACTGGGTGCTTGTTGTGTGGATGAAGTCAAATCACTAGGTACTTGTTGTGTGGTTGAGGCAGAATCACTGGCTAATTGTTCATCATTTGATATAGATTCATTCACATTCTGTGTGTTGTTGCTGGTAGTTATCTGAAAAATAAAATAAGAAAAACGTTAACTTAGATGAAATAATTTGTTACAGCTACCCGAGACTGAAAATCAATGGATGGCCGTTGCAAAAGAATTTGAAGAAAAGTGGTACTTTCCTCATGCAATAGGCGCAATGGACGGCAAACATGTTTGCCTTCAAGCACCATTAAATAGTGGAACGGAATTTTACAATTATAAACAATATTATAGCATTGTATTGTTAGCATTAGTTGATGCTGACTACAATTTTATGTACCTAAATGTTGGATGTCAAGGGCGCATATCAGATGGAGGTGTTTTTAAAAACACTTCCTTGTACAGGAACCTTGAAAACAAAAGCCTAAATTTACCGAATCCTGAAATATTACAAACTCCTTACAATGTGAAGGTACCGTATATAATTCTGTGTGATAAAGCATTTGCCCTCAGTGAATATACCATGAAACCCTTTTCGGGTAATCCAGAAAGAGGATCTATTGAAAGAATATTCAATTATCGTCTATCAAGAGCAAGGAGGGTAGTTGAGAATGCATTTGGAATACTGAGTTCGGTGTTTCGAGTACTACGAAAACCAATGCTTTTGGAACCGGAAAAAGCTACAAAAATTGTATTGGCAACTGTTTATTTACACAATTTTTTACGAAAAAGCAGACTATCAAATATTTACGCACAGACCAATGCATTTGACTCGGAACAGCGAGAAGAGCTTGTTCCAGGTGCATGGCGACAAGACCAACAGCAATTAACTTCTTTTTTTCCTTTAGACAGTGTACCTAGGAGATCGCCCAATGCTCCTACTCATATACGTTTACATCTGGCGGAACACTTTGTTAATAATGTCCCCCTTGAGTGGCAAAATAATCACTAAGTTTTAATGTAACATATATATTAAATAGAACGTGTACTACCTACACGGATTAACGTAGACTAAAATATGTATAATAAAATTGAAAAAGCCTCATAAAGCAGCTGGTCCATTTTCTCAGAGACCCGTATAAATATAATAACGTTAATACATAACTAATCGTAATTACTTACAGTAGTCTCCGTTGTTGGCAGAGGTTTGTCCTTATCATTTAGAAAAGTAAAATATTCAGATGCAAACCACTTCGATATATATACATCATTAGCTCCTGTAAAAAAAAAGATATTAAAGTATATAGGCTATTAAAAATATGTCAATTTACAATGCGAAAATACAATGCATACAATGCGTAAATAAACAATTTAAAAACTTACCTGACCCTGTTACTAAGCTTTTTTTGATTTTGCTCCTTTCTTTTCTATTAGTTGCGAATAAAGTTGTCATCTTTTTTTTTAATTCACCTATTGGAATTTTCAGTTCATTTGAAATTGCCTTCCATGCATCTTGGCGTAAATCGTTATTCCGATAATCAGTTAGTGTGCTATCCCACAAGACCCGGTGAAATTCATAAAGTTGAATCAATCTGATAATATTTTCATTATAGAAACTGGAAGAACACGCGTGCTTATTCATTTCGCCGTCCAAATATAGTGTAGCCGGCCGCGTGCGTCCACTTTGACGCGCGACTAAAAACCGACTGACGGTGGCTCGCGCTGCGACTTGGCTCGCGCGGTACGCGTACCCCAAGAGTGAACGCGTAGCTGCAGGTATGGACTAGACGTTCCGGATACGCGTAAACTGAGTACGCGTACCAGGGTACGCGCAATCCGTACGCACCTTGACGAAACAACTGCAATCGCTATCTTCCCTGATTGCCGTATCTTAGAAAGTATCAAATTTGCGAGAAAAGTCTTTCCAGTGCCTCCTGGTGCGTCCAAAAAAAATAATCTCCCCATGTTATTGTTCACGCTGTCCACAATAGTCTCATAAGCATGTCTTTGATCCGGTACTAATTTGGGCACATTGTCATTAACAAACGCTGTTAGATCATTTCTGTTATACTGTTGTACCATTGTGTCAATAGTATTATTCTGGGTACGAACGGGAGAAGGTAATCCAAAATCACTTAAATTTTTGTCGTTTAATTCTAGAAGTTTGTTTTCAATTTCAATTAATCCTTCATTATAAATGACTTCAGTGAAGGGTAAAGTGTTATCCTGATTCTGTTGTCTGATCCGATGTCTAATATCTTAACAGAACTGATCTTTGAAAGTATCCCATAACTTCAATGGTTCCGATGGTTGACAAAATAAAAGTATGACTACAAACAACTCCCTTAGTTTTATTACGCGCAGAACCCTGCTGAGGAATAGTCAAATAATAACCGTCTTCACCTGTCACAAACATTACAGGATACTGTAGTGGATCATAGGACCGATGTAGCTCAGAAACTCTTTTGAGCTGTCCGTCTCTACCGTGTAAGACTATATCCCTGGGACCTTTGTCTTCATCGACCAAGAGAACGGCTACCTCGTTTACAGTAGGAGCATTGTATCTGCCTCTGTGTGCTGTCTGTGGAGTGCGATCAGAATGAATAATTAGCTTTAAATTATGTGATGAGTTAAGTTCTAAGTTTTGTTTAAAACTTCGTATATACACGTTATGATTATTCAAAGTGGTCTGTAATTCGCGAATTAAATCCATTTTTAAGGTTGGTGCGATGCTTGATCGCAATGATAACTGGTCTGCATCCGAAATAAAATATATTTGCAGGAACTGTGGGTTTTGGCCTGATGATGGTAAAAGGCTACCAATGAGATGATACACCTGTCCTTCAATTTTAAAAGTGGGCATAAAATTTCCTTCCCTGATTTCTTTTGCGCCAAACGAAGTCATTTGAAAAATACTATTGTATTTACGTATGTTTGTTAAAAAATGACCAGATAATGGATGGTTATTAGTTAAAAGATTTTTTATTGGTTGTGGCGGCTCCTGAAGGTTAGGAAGACACACTTTACCTGAAGCACAACACATACCATTAGATTCGTCCTCCCATTTCTTGGCAGAGCAGTTAGAGCAGATCTTATTCATGACTCCGATTTGGACGGACGCTTGTTGTGCATAATCAAGCTGCGGATCATATCTGAAAGCCAGTCTGTTCCTGTTAGCTAAAATTCGATTGCGCACTCTATTTGTGGACAACTGCTGTCTCTCTGCTTGAGCTCTAAGTCGCTGCAAACGCTCGACACTCGACTCTCTTTCGCGCAACTGAGAGGTCCTTATATTTTGTTCATGAAGACGTTGGGAACGCTCCAGCCTCGACTCTTGAGCGCGTAGCTCAGAGGTTCTCAAGCTTTGTTCGGCAAGACGTTGCGAACGCTCGACACTTGACTCTCGTTCGCGTAAGTCAGAGGTCCTTACATTTTGTTCATGAAGACGTTGGGAACGCTCCAGCCTCGACTCTTGAGCACGTAGCTCAGAGGTTCTCAAGCTTTGTTCGGCAAGACGTTGGGAACGCTCCAGCCTCGACTCTCGTGCACGTAACTCAGAGGTTCTCTGACTTTGTTGCGCAAGTCGTTGCGAACGTTCGACACTCGACTCTCGTACGCGTACCTGAGAGTTTCTCTGATTTTGTTCAGCAAGGCGTTGTGAACGTTCAGGTGAAGATTCTCCTATACGACGTATTTTTGCTGCTCGTGCTTGAGAACTATGTTTAGAAAGTTGAGACCTGGCTCTCTTAGGCATTTTCAAATGTTTAAGAAAATGTTAATAGCGTGTAATATTCTAGCTCTGAAAAGAACTGTTGTTTAGCCCTGAAAAGAATTGTTGGTTAGCCCTGAAAATAACTGTTGGTTAGCCCTGAAAATAACTGTTGGTTAGCCCTGAAAAGAACTATTGTATAGCTCTGAGAAGGACTGTTGTTTAGCTCTGAGAAGAACTTTTGCGTAGGTGTAGTTTAGAGAACAAAATCTAAAAAAAATCTCATGAAAATTATTAGACTTCGCGCACGACCGCTGCGTAGGGAGCCGACCTCGCGTCTGAGTCGCGCGGGTACCTTACTCATAGATCTAAACACCCCTCTCCCGCACGCGCACCCCTGGCCTTGGTGACGCCCACTTCGCAACGGGCCGTGCAGCAGAAATCGTAATATTTTAATTTCACCACAACTTCAAAACCAAACGTCCAATTTTAATCATTCAAAGACCAAATATTATCAACATAAACTGTACTTATTGATGAAATAATTTATTTTGATAAGGATTAATAGCATGAGTAAAATAAACGCGTTTAAATGTAGTCCAAAAAAAATTCAAGATTTTTAAATAAAAATGTGGTTGTTGTGCCTCACTCGACATAGATAGGTATAGTGTGTCGCGGACTTTTTTGTAGATATTTATAAGATCTACAATTAATTATAACATTTTATGGTTCTATCTTTTGTAGTTTAGGCAGCGTACGCAAAATAAGTAACTTCTTTGGTTGATTTTTTTCAGTTTGTGTCCGAAAAATCCAAATATCTTACGGAACCCTATTTTTTTCCAAAATAAAATATAGTCTATGTTACTCGTGGATAATGTAGCTTTCGAATGGTGAAAGAATTTTTAAAATCGGTCCAGTAGTTTTTGAGCCTATTCATTACAACCAAACAAACAAAGTTTTCCTCTTTATAATATTAGTGTAGATGAAAATATCATCGTAATGAAATGTTTGGTTGCTATAATGGAAAATTATTGACTTAACCCTTAGTAGCCTGATTTACGAAAGTGATTTATTTTTAATATTACTGTGTTTGCTTGAGGGTCTAAATGAAGGGAAAAATAGCTAAAAAAATCACAATATTTATTTTACATATTTATTTAGAAAAAAAAACAGGTATCAATTTTGATACTTCAGGCATTAACGCCATAAAGAAATCAGATATACCTATGCATGAAATAATGCGAATCATTGATTGTTTTTATTATCGCATAACGACACTTTACACTTTTTACAGAACCAGGAGGTAAGTTTCCTACAATTATTAAATTTACACTTATTTCTAGAATCCATAACTATTTTTTCATGACCAATACAATCGCAACGCACGTCAGTAGAGGGTAGTACTTGTACACCTGTCCGGGGTCTTTTAGAAGGTACTGTAGTGTCTTGTCGACTGTTGGTACTGGGTCTTCCCCTTTTATTTTTCGAGTGACTTTGATATCTACATAAAGTATCGGCAAGCTCGGTTCTAAAATCTGCTAACTTCATAATATTCTTCTGAAGTTTTCCTTTCATTGTGTTTACCTTTTTGTATAGTACCCAAGCATTGATGACAGTCATGTCTAATAAGTGGTAGAAGAGCCTCGTTGTCCACTTTCTCGACTTTATGCGGATGCGATATCGACCAATGAAGCTATCCATCAAATCAACGCCGCCCATGTGTGCATTATATTCTTTTATGACCCGAGGACATGATACTTGAACATTGGCCTTTAGTTTTTTTTCGTAGCGGGTTATAGTATCCGCTGGTTCAGCGCCAACATACGTGGAAAGTAATAGTACTTGTTTGTTGTCTTTCCAACTTGTGGCCGAAAATTCGTGGCCTTCGTGAGAGGCCACATTTTCGTAATATGTTCCTCTGGGTACGTTAGACTTCATAATTTCCCGTTTCTCCGGCAACTTGCACGACATTCCAAGCCTGTTTCTCTGTACTGTTCCAAGACAATAAATACCTTCGTTGGTCAAGTAATATAGCAGAGGAATATTCGTATAAAAATTGTCAAAATAAGTTATATGATTGACGTGCCTTGGTACTGGTCGTAACAATCGAATAACTGTATTCGATACAGCTCCGAGGTCTGGTTCGCCAGGTAAACGGTCTATGTCCTTAGCTCCTGAGTAAATCTCAAAACTGTAGGCATACCCAGACAGAGAGCATAAAACGTATAATTTGAATCCCCACTTATGGGGCTTGTTGGGTAAGTATTGTTTCATAAAATGTTTAATTTTAGTTGAACACATTTGCTCGTCTAGTGATAGACGATGCTCAAATGGTACAGTAATAAATTTCTTGTTCAAATAGTCTATCACTGGTCTTACTTTGTAATGTTTGACCAGTATGACCTGACACTAGGATAATGATATACACTAGTAAAAATAAGAATTCCAATAAATTTACGTAATTCTAAGACAGTTACAGGTTCTGTAAAGTTGGGATTCTTTTGGAAGGCATATTTATTTGACTCGTCCACTAGAAATCTTAAAATTTCTTCACCGAAAAGATATGAAAAAAAATCTGAAAAGGAGTGTCTAAGTTCATAATTTCTTGTGAATACTCAGTGTTTCCAGCAAACTGGAAAGCATTTTGGACTATGTCCATATTCTTTACTCTCCACACTAAGTTTCTAGAGTTGAAAGGTGCAGTTTGCAGGTTGTTCTGGCTGCTGGTTGTAGGAGTTGGGCTTCGTTCAACAGTCTCTAAATTATGTTGCATGTCGGTATCTACGTTTGCTGCAGGTGAATCTGCATCCAAGATTGGGTCAGTGGGAAAATTACCTACATCCTCTTCATCTTCTAGCTCCATCAGACGATCTCTTTGGCTCGAATAATAGTCTATGTCATCTTCATTGTCGGTGGAATCGTCTTCCGAAATTTCACCATTTTCTAACCGCTTCAATATGCTCTCAATCTCTTCTGGTCGCATTTTTGATAAATTTCTATAATAAAGTAAAAATAAAAGTAATCCCAACACCAAGCTATGCAGAAAAATAATGAATCGGAAGTTCAAAAAGTTTTATAGCTAAAGAATTAGTAGGTAGGTTTTATGTAGGGCGGAATGCCTGAAGTATCAAAATTGATACTCACAAAAAAAGCACTAGTTTCTTCAAGTAAAACATGCACTCGCAAAAAATAATTATATCATAGCGAAAATAATATATTCACTTACCTCAAAAGTATTTATATTCTTCAGAAAAAGAAAATATATCAAATTTGTATTCAACAAAACTTTTAGTAAAATGTGTTTACTTGTTCACTTTGCCGCGCAAGTAATATGTCATAGATAAAATAAAATAATAATGACATTTGATTTTTTTTTTAATTTCGTTGGAAAGAATATTATACAACAGTAAAATACGTACAGCCAACCTATAAAAAAAAACTAATAGTAATGTGAACATTCGGTTTAAAAGATTGGTATCAAAATTGAAACTCTAGGTTATTAACACTTTGAACGCCGCGCGTTTTTGAACTAGTCTAATACCGGACGCCGGCGATTTTTGCATTATTTTGAAAATTTGTAAATAATAGTCTATTACAGATACCTACATATTTTTTTTTATATATTGTGTATTTAGGTTTATATTTGTTATTTATGAAATAAAATTATTCAATATATAATGAAATGTATTTATTCGACATTTTTCAAAAAGACAAGAATTTAGAAAAAATAAAAAGTCTAACATAAACAATTTACTTCAAAAAGTACCACTTAGCTCGTATAATTAACTAGAGTGTGATACTTTTTGAAGCAAGGATGTATACAGAGAGGTGTCTGGCAATCCTCGCATTGGTATGCGGTCTCCCTTCTGCCCCTGACTCCAGTTCGCGCCTTCCCAATGTCAGCACACACCTTACAAACTTTATAAGGCTTTTCTTTGGCTGGCGTGGGTGGAATCGGGGCGATAAAATGCCGTCCTAAGAGCCTCCCTCCATCGCCCTGTGGTCCGCATCTGCTGGGTCCACCAGCAGCTTGCTCCTCCACACCAGCTTGCTCCGCCAAGGCCTGTCCGCTGCGTTCCAAAAATGTGGCAAAGTGAATTGTTCTCTCTCCCGCGGGCCTGGTTTTCTTATAAATAATGAATGCATTCACTGTTGCCCTGGCGAATAGGTGGAAGAACATTTTCTTCCACCACTTCATGGACTTACGATTGTGGGCGTAATATGAGACGTATTGGTCGTTTAGATCTACACCCACTTTGTTGACATTATAATCCAACACGCAGTTGGGCTTTACCCTTTTTGTGAGGCCGCCTTTGGCTTTTACATCTACCTCAGTCCATTCTGCGACGTGTTTGGTACTGAGTAGAGGTACATCCCGCTTGTCCTTCCACTTGGTAGCAGTAAGGGGACCACGATGGCAGAAAGACATCTCATTGATGTCAAGGGCCTGTTGGCACCATGCTTTCGGCAGACCCTTTCGGTTGAGCATAACGGTGCCAACTGCTCGCGTTTCTTGCAACCACAAAAGGTCTACAATGGTAGGACTGGTGAAAAATCTGTCCATGTAGACTGTGTGCCATTTGTGCAGATAGCCCTCCATCAACTCCATCACAATTTGTTGAACAGTTTTCGAGTCCTCGACATACGGCACCATCTTCAAGGCATAGCCTGTCTCTGCTTCGCACAGCATGTATATTTTCATGCCGTATTTATCCGGCTTATCCTTATTGAACACCCGGAAGTGTACACACCCACGAAAACCGCAAGTACCTTCATCAATGGTAAGGTTTTCGGTAGGTAGTAGGTAGTTCTTGCATTGTTTCACCAGCATGTCAAAATACGGCCGTAATTTGAAAAAGGCATCGTACTGCGGTTCCCCTCGTGGTATATAATTTGTGTTGTCATTCAAGTGCAAGCAACTGTAGATAGCACGAAAGCGATTTCTAGACATTGCTACACGCGGAAAGGGAGTACTTATAAAGAGGTTTGTAGACCAGTACGAGTCCATAGTTTCCTTTCTTACTAGCGACATATGGATGATGATCGCAAAAAACTTAGACAGTTCGGTCTCAGTCACTGGGGTCCAGGTAGCGAGGAATGAGTTAGGTTTCATCTGGCCCCTCCGAACTAATGTCGCTTTCATTTGGGCTGCGTACCGGTTAGTCTCCTTTTTTATGAGTTTTATGACCTCCGAAGTCATAAATAGCTTGTAGCAGTCGAGACAGCTAGCACTACCATCCACAGGAGCTTGCACTCCAACTGCATCTTGAAAGACCGGGTCATCAGGTCCAGCTTGCTGTCGAACTTCGTATGTCCATCCATTGGCTTCATCCAACATACGTAATTCCTCACCTGCCAACTGAGATACGCGACCACGACGGCCGCGACGGCGACCACGGGTCGCAATTCGTCTGTCTCCAGTAGAACGGCCGCGTGAACGCGATGGACAGATCACCTGGGGTTCTAGCTCTTCAGGTTCCTCTACATCAGGTTCGTATGGTACACCCTCCCCGTCGACCTCCTGAAGTAATTGATTATAGTCATCTATCATTTCTGTAAAGAAATAGAATATGTTTAGAAAAACAGACTCACGGATAAAATTGAAATATGACACGAAAAAACAGACAAGAAAACAATTTTTATACTATAATTACCTTGAATGTTATTATCCACATCATCAACATCTAATTCAACATCAGAATCATCATCGTTATGGAGCTCCATAGTTATGTCGCGATCGTTGAAAATACGTCCGAACGGCATTTTGGCGCGAAACAGGTGAATAGTGCACTGAACAACTCGAAACGAAGCGAGACGGCGTACTGAGCGACGGAACGCGTTCGTTCCTGTCGACTTGACACACACATAGAAAGAGCTACGTGCCTATAATTTTGCACAGATGTGCATTATGAATGTAGCTAATGACCAATAACAGCCAAACACGTTAACTGCGCGTGATTTTAGAACAAAAAATATTGAAATCGGATCACGTCACCCTCACGTGATCGGCGTATGAGATCATTTTATTCATCACGTGAACGTCCCGTGCTTGGCGTTCAAAGTGTTAAGGGTTAAAGGTTCCGTTTATAAAATAGCTGTCATTTAGTGAGATTGAAACTATTTCGTACTAAAATTGATTTAAAATTGGTTTAGTAGTTTATTTATTTTGTGAATCATTGTGTAGATTTAAATGATTCTCATACAGACATTAGACCAATGAAGTTACTATCACATTGGTATTAATATATATACATTAAAATCACTATGATATATTTTCTTATATTATAGTAAGATTAATCAACTAAACCTTTCATAAACATCTTGCTGCTCAGTATTGAGGAGATATAATTATTTATTCGGTGTATTTCTTTAAATTAAAATCTTAATCGATATTTTGGTAGACTGAAAGTGAGCGTAATCATAGCCGCATCACTAGCTAAACTGATTGCGTCCCGCCCCCGCGCCCTGTTACCAAAGAGACCTAAAATAGTACAACTGCGACGCCACTCGTGCAATGTTCAGACCGGTCATCATACAGTGCGCGATCTGTACTTTGTGTTGTTTTGCAAGCGAATAAAAAATAATCCAGAACAATTTCGTTCCTACCTGCGAATGTTAAGACCTACATTTTATGAATTGTTGCATCTGATATAAACTGACCTGAACATGAAGACACACATTTGAGATTATCAGTGTTAACTAAAGAAGGGCTCGTAATTACTATAAGGTATGTTTTTAACATTAAATAAGTACACAAGAGATAATTAATTATACTTCTTTAATATTATTAATCGGTTAATCATTAGTTACCCACAAATTATCAACATAAGGGTGGTCTTACAGTAGCGATTAAATTATTTCACAATAAAAGGAGATAGGTACCTAACCAGGATTTAGGAAATTATTACTATTTTGAAAATAAATCACTATAAATTGTATCTCCAGTGTTACTGTTCTTGTCATAAACACTTGGTGAAGAATTAATTGGTTGCAATGAATTATTTCGGGGTGGCTCTGGACTTGTAAAGCGGTCTACACACCGCCACCGGTCTGTAAAATATCCTGGATAGTTTGGAGGATAGCTGTTAGACATACGCTTGTATTTTTTCAAAACGCCCATGATCTCCATTTTGGCGTCCATTTTATAGTCGGGATGAATTGATTTTAAATCTTCAACCAGAGACAACGCAAAGTTGTATTCGGGTTCACTGTCACCACTTCTTGTCTTTATTCAACCTCTCGTCCATCCTTTGCATTAACTTTGTAATCATTTTATCCTCAACATCATCAGATTTTTTTTTTCTCTTTTGTAACATTTGTTGTATAATCATCGCTTATGTTTATTATATTCTCATTATCTGAAATTGCTGGTGGCGGGGTTTTCGAAGGACGAGTCCGCGTAGTAGCATTCAAAAATGATAGCAGAGGTGAATACTCTTTAGAAGTACTTGCACTGGAGCCGCTCCTGATTTTTTTATTCCTATCTTTGACATCCCATCCATCTTTTTTGTAGTTTAACAACTGTAACAATAAAGAAATATTTCAGGTATTTGGCAACTGGGTGCTCTTTAATGAACCTGAATTTTTCATTTAGAAGAGCATTTTCATCAATACAAAAAATAGTTTGGGAGACATCAAGCTATTATTAACCCATTACCCGCCGCAGTTGTATATAAGCAACTTATCATTTCTGAGCCCCTAGCACCGCAGTTGTAAATTTGCAACTAAAGTTTACAAAGTTATTTTTAAACGTATTTTTATTTACGTAGGAGCAGTTTCATAATAAAAATAAAGACCACCGTTGCCATTCAAGGAATTTCTTTCGTTTTCCCTAAAATCACTTATGCAAAGCACCAAATTAACGGTGAAAAAAATGCATAAAACCCATCGCAAAATGCAGGTTTGACCTTAACCTGTACCGCCAGAGTTGTATAAATACAACAGTAGTGATGTAGCACATAAGTTTATTTATTACTCTTAATGCAAACTTTAGTTTACTCAAATAATATACAAATAGGTTAGGCATTCAGAATTAAAAAGTAATTCAATGCTTGTTGCTGTTTGAACCTATTTCTAACTATAATATCTAAAACTGAACATGATTTAAGGTAGATTCATATTACAATTAGATAGACGATTTTTACTAAATTGTATTTTAGTAACAACCCTAGTACTTTAACGTTATCAAAGAAGTCCAGCGCCGGAGTTGTACATATGCAACCGCTTGTGACGTCATAAGCGAACTCATAATGATAATAGTGAGGGTACATCTGTTTTATTTGTTAAGAATTATTAATGAAATAGTGGGTACTTATTTTATTTCATTGGGTCTTGTGGCCGTGTTTGAATCGCAAAATGTCGAGTGCAGAGGAATTAATAAGGATTTTAGAAGGTTACGAGGAAGATGTAGAAGAATTTGTGACCGATAATGAGTTAGAAGAGCAGGAGGTATGTACCCAAATTTGATTTATTCTAATAATTCTATAAATACAATTCCTTTTATTTTTTACAACTCACTAAATGTTGTTTTTTATTTTTTAGGAAAGCGGTGACAATGAATTCCATTGGACTGAAACGGAAACGACGCCAATCGTACAACCATTTAATGATTTTCACGCTGGTTTTTCATCAGAAATAAACCTTTCGACCGATTCTAATGAACTAGACTTTTTCGAATACTTCGTCGATGATGGTTTGGTGGCTGAGATAGTCAGGTGTACCAACAGGTATTACCAATTTTATGTTCGACGTGTCGATATACGAGAACATTCGAGAACCCATGCTTGGCGTGACGTTGATGCGAAAGACATTTATTTGTTCTTGGCGGTAACAATGTTATTTACCAGGAATAAAAGGATATCTATTGAAGAACATTGGTCCACGGATCCACTACTGAGCTCCCCAATCTTTCATAAGACCATGAACAGAAATAAATATTGTTTAATTTTGGCTATGATGCATTTCACTGATGTTTTTTCCGTCAGCACCGGATTACCAAGATTACATAAACTGCAATTTGTAATAAATCATGCACGAGATAAATTTAAAAGCGGTTTAACACCGCACCATAAATTATGTATCGACGAGAGTATCGTCCCTTTCAAAGGTCGTCTTGTACTCAAGCAATACTTGCCTAAAAAAGAAATCGCTTTGGAATAAAACTGTTCGTATTGTGCGATGTTAAAACGGGATATATGTATATTGGACTTTATTGTCTATTGTGGAACGGAAACGGATATTGAGCAGATTCCTGATTTGGGGGTGAGCGGGTCAGTATTGGTTGCTCTCCTTAAGGAATACTTTAACACCAACAGGCAACTTTTTGTGGATAACTGGTACTCGAGTCCTAAGTTATTCCGTTATTTGAAAGATAACGGAACGTATGCATGCGGTACAGTTAAGAAAAATAGAAAAGGCATGCCTAAAAGAAGTTGTCTAAAGGAGAAGTTGATGCTCACTATTCTCCTCCTTTAATGACTTTAAAATGGCAGGATAAAAAAGCGGTAACCATGATTAGCACCATGCATGATGCTAAATTATTACCGTCAAATAAGGAAGACAGAGCTACTGGTCTGCCAAAATTGAAACCTGAATGTGTACTTGATTATACAAATAACATGGGAGTGGTTGACACCGCAGACATGATGATGAGTACTTTATCGTGCATAAGGAAAACAAGACGATGGTATTTAAAACTAGCACTTCGTATAATCGACATGTCTATGTTGAATGCATTCTACATCAAATCAAATCAAATAATTTATTTGTGAAACATAGGTGTATACAATAGGTCTTACATATAAAATAGGGCGCTATGTTTTGTCTTAAGACATACAAATATTATTAAATGCAGAATGGAATTGCTAAAAATTTTTACATGAATAAATGTTATTATAAATTCAAAAAAAAAAAAAATATAATATTCATAAAACATAAAAATAATAATAATAATAAGATTAAAATAAATTACAGATCTGATGTCAAAATTTTAAATGCAACATAATTAAAATTATAACTCTTTATCGTTTAGAAACTCGTCAACTGAATAATAACATTTGTCAAGAAGAATTGTCTCTAGTGATTTTTTTAATTTTGACAATGGCATTATTTTTATGAAATTAGGAATTTTATTATATATTCTAGGAGCGATTCCGAAAAAGCTTTTGTACATCAGGGCAGTCTTACATTTTGTGTAACATAATTGATTTTTGTACTGAGCACGTAATTGAGTTTTCTTGACTGCTGATAGCTTAATAAATAAATGCGGGTTTCTTTTAACAAAAAGTGCAGTTTCTAATATATATAGTGCCGGAAAAGTAAACAGTTTTAATGATTTGAAGTAAGGCCTACAACTGTCTGTGATTTGTAGACCGCACATTGACCTAATGCAACGCTTTTGCATCCTGAATACCGTCTCTCTATCAGTTGATTGCCCCCAAAAAATAATACCATATCTAAGAATTGAACCTACTAAGCCATGATATGCTGTAAGCAAGGTTTCAATATTTACTCTTTTGGAAAGTTGGAAAAGTACATATGCGGATTTACTTATGCGCTTACATATATCTTCTACATGGAGTTTCCAAGAGAGTTTATTATCAATAGTTATTCCCAGAAACTTACTACTAGCGACCTCTTCTATCAAACAGTTTTTATATGTAACAGAAATTGTTGGGTTTGCACGACGTTGATGGAAATGCATTATTTTAGTCTTGCTTAAATTTATTCTTAAATTATTCTTATCAAGCCACTTTATAATTGCACCTACAGCGCTATTGATTTCATTTTGGTACTCATAAGGGGCTGCGCAGACGGCACACTTTTTGTGCGATCGAGTCTGCGGCGCACAAAAAGTCTGGATGGCGCGCAAAAAGTCGGTTGCGGATTTTTCACAGACTCAACGCACACGACGCACATCTTCGATCATTCTGTCGGCAGAGCTGTAGGGACGTAGACGCTATGGAAATCGTGCAGAGATCGCGAAGTATTATTTTGTACATGAAGTACAGAAAAAGAAGAAGAAATAGAGAGTTTTGGGTACATCCTATACTTTCGGCAAGATTACTGAAGGGACAGTTCCATACTAAACATTCAAATCTGAAACAACATCCGGAAAAATTTTTCAAATTTTATAAAATGTATGTTACTACATTTGATGAGTTGCTATTTATTTTAAGACCTGCTTTGACTCATTTAGAAACAACAATGAGGAGGTGCATTAGTCCAGAAGAAAGGCTGTCTGTGACACTCAGGTAAGTAAATAAAATATATAAATATTTATTGTATAATCATAATTATATTATTTATTATTTCTCTCAGCAACAAATTAAGTTTTTATTATTCAAATAACAAATAGGTTTCTGAGGTACTTATTATTTAAACCAAAACATTATGAACAAACAAAGATTTTCTTTTATTAATTAGGGAAGTACTTGTTTAAAAAACAACAAAACATAAAAATTTATAAGAATTACGTTGATTTTCATGGCAGCAAGTTTTTAAGTATGTTGTACTTTTAAACAATAATGTAAGTACACAATAATATTGATCTATTACAAGTGAATTGTCACTTATATTGTAAATAAAATTAGGGGCTTAACTACTAAATCACGATTATTATGGCAGATAATTATTATTACTTAATCATACATTTTGGAAAAACAAGTGAATTGTCACTTTTAAATAAAATTTGGGGTTTAATTACTAAATCACAGTTGGGAGCTTAATTACTAATTCACAATTAATATTGCTGATGTTATTATTATACTTTGGGAAATTAAGTCTTTTGATTGGTGGTGTATCTAGTCAAAAAAATTATTATCTTAACAATTAGGTACCTAACTAATTTTCTAAAATCACAATCAGTCTTTTATTGAATTTTTTTGTTTATATATTCATAATATACCTATTTTACATCTCCCCAACGTCGTCGTCATGGCAAAGAAAAAAAAGCGATTCATTTTCGGGAGAAATTATTGATGCATAATCTCTATGAACGGGTGAGGGTGTATATGACGAGCCGCTTGGCCTGCTTGAGTTTTGTGAAGAGATTGGCCTGGGAACGTATTCCGAATCTTCTGCAATGTCACTGTAGTTAGGGGGCTCAGTACTCGGTCTCTCAGCAGTGTCATGTTGGTTAGACATATTTGAGTTCATCGATGGATCGGTTACAATTACTACTCGTTCATTAGGTACGAGTATATCCAATACTTGCTGTGTTTGGTTGTGAATAGAAGCTGAACTGCTTAAGTACTGTTTAAAATTTAAAAGGTCTGATGAAAATTGTTTGACATAAGGCAGAAGCGACCGCAGAAATGATTCATCTTCATCCATATCCCCTAAGATTGTTCTGCTTTCTGAAAGACGTAAGTTGTTGTTTTTCATTAGTTTATTGCCTTCTCTTAGTATTTCTAAATACTCTTCATCATAACAATTAGTCTTGCTCTTTGGTCGTTTAGAATCAGTTGTTCCAGTATCTGAACTCTGCACTGTGACGTTTAATGTTTCGGCACTGTGTTCGATTTCTATAGAAGATTCATTATTCTCTACCACTGTAAATGGCAACAAAAAAAGCAGTGAGTCAAAGTAAACATATTTTCTCTTCTTTTTTCTTCCGCTTCCAGAAGGAATATTCTTTTGAGCACTGAGTTCCCTTCGGAAGCAACTTCTCAAAGAGTTCCACTTCGTCTGTATATCTTTTCCTATAAAAAAAGAAATAATTATATATAGGTTACTAAAAGTTAGGTATTTATTATAGTTTTTGAACATTTTTTTGCAGGTATTTAGGACGAGGGTCATCGTTCGTCGAACTCGAAGAAGATTATCTGATTGGCGCATCTACTATTCGTTCTATAATTAACGAAACCTGTACATCAATATGGGAACTATGTAAAAGTCAATGCTTTCCTGCTTTTACGGTGCAGAGATGGCTAGAGATTGCGAAACAATTCCACGATCGAACTCAATTTATTAATTGTTTAGGAGCGGTAGATGGGAAGCACATACGTCTTAAGATGCCGCCAAATTCGGGTTCTAATTACTATAACTACAAGTCATATTTTTCTACTGTATTGATGGCAGTAGTTGATGCCGATTACTGTTTTACATTTATTGATGTTGGCGCTTATGGAAAATTCAGTGATTCAAACATTTTTAAAAACTCCACACTTGAGAAAGGAATTCTGGATGGTAAGATAATCCTTCCGGATAAACAAAAACTTCCCGGTTATCTGAATGGACAACCAATGCCGTTTGTTTTGGGAGATGAAGCCTTTGCAGTTTCATCACACATAATGAGACCTTTTCCTGACCGCCATTTAAGTGCCCAACAGCGCATTTTTAATTACCGGTTGTCTAGAGCACGAAGAATGGTAGAATGTGCCTTTGGAATGTTGTGTAGCAAATGGAGAATATTTCAAAGAGGTTTAGACGTGAATATGCCACTAGCCATAAAAATTATAAAAGCAGGGTGCATTCTGCACAATTTTGTAAGAAAAAGAGACGGTATTTGTTTTGAAAACACGTTGTATAACTGCCCTTTCGAAGATATATCTAATATTGGTGTGAGAGGGACAGATAATGGAATAGAAACGAGAAAGTATTTTACTAACTACTTCACCACTTCTCTGGGAAGTGTACCCTGGCAGTATAGTAAAGTCACATGAGTAAAGAAACCGTACACTCCGTACAGAGACAAAGCTTTCATACGGAAGAACAATTTATGCGTGTGTTTGTAATTTTTTAAAACGTTACATTTTTTATAAATAAAAATAAAATACAGAATATTTATTTTTTTAAATGAATATGTTCTCATGATTTAGACTTAAAATACTAATAAATTTATTTTGTGTAAGTATCAATTATGTAATTATTTTGTTCAAAATACCACAGTATAGATGTTATACATAATAATCAAAGCGATTTTGATATATCGAATCTTGTTGTATCGATTCATCAATCGATAACTGTCATTCGTTCATTATCATTCAATGTCGATACCTATGCCTAATTTTTGCATAAGAAAAAATAAACAAATAACCTCAATGTTTTTCATCTAATCTTTTTTTATAGTTTTGCAAGTTTTATCTCTAATTACTACTTCAATGTTGTTTGATAAGTGGGCGACGGTGTTTTCTAAGTGACGGATCTGAAATTTTAGTGTCTTGGAAGTAAGATTCATGGTTGTTTAACAAAGTTTTTTTTCCTAGTTGGTACAGACTTTAGACACTACACATCAACGGTACCTACCTACCTACCAACGTAGGTCAACGTTACCAAGTTATTTTTTCTAATAAACTCATAATACGATGATATTCTCAATTCTTTAATTGGTTGCATGTTTAAAATCCGTAACAGGTACCTACTTTATTTTTATTTTATCGGACTGTGACAACCCTACCAAAATAGGCATACATTTTGACAGCTCCTTAGAAGCTTGGTCTCTGTACGGTTCTACTCATGTGGTAAAGACTAATAAAAACTTAAACTTACCGTATTTTGTTTTTTCTTTAGACGTCATACTTGTCCAAACAGGAGCGGAATAAACATTACAGCACACTTCTTCCCACATTTTTCTTTTTAAATGTCTATCATGATATTCTGCCTTAGAAGTATCATAAATTGCTGGTCTGTTTTGTATTTCTTGAATACAACATGGTTACATCGACCTCTGGCGCCATGATAATAGATCGCGTGCGTTACGTCCACCCCTAGCAAATGCAGATTGCCGACTAAAGTGTGTGTCGTCTGCGTTAGCGCGCGTTGAAGCAAACGTTCAATTTTTTTCACACACTTTTTGTGCGGAGCGGCGCGGCGCGGCGCGGTGCGGTCTGCCCGAATTACACGGATTATTTGTGCGCCGGACTTTTTGCGCGTCGTGTGCGTTACTGCATATAATTGCATAGGTTCTATTTTCACAGACTAAAAAGTGCGTCATGGATAGTCTGTCGTCTGCGCAGCCCCTAAGGATTAGTACACTCAATAATTGCTGTGCTGTCATCAGCAAAGAGTACACATACTACACATACAAAGTTATTAATAATTGTCCCAGAAAACCATTTTGTGAATTTCAGCTGGCAGTTATACGGCAAATCGTTAGTAAAAACAAAATACACGACTATGAACCGGTGCCTTCGACATCGCGTGGCGTTCAGAATGACCTCTGTCGCTTTTTACCAAATGATGTTCTCAAACATTTTCCTGTGACCATACCAAATAAGAAAAGACAGCGTTGCAGAGATTGCGCTCTGAAAAATAAACCAAAATATACAAGATATATGTGCAAACAGTGTAACACTTATTTATGTTTAGAAAATTGCATCACAGAATTTCACAGAAAGCCTAGTGGTGGAAGAATGTAAAAGAAAACCCATGATTTAATAATTAAAGTGTTTTATTAATAAAATATTATGTTTATTTATTTATACCTGTACAATTATGTTAATTTTTTTCAGTTTCCGTTAAATCAATGTCTTGAGTGTGACAATTTTTCAGTGTGTTTAAAAAGTTTAATATTTTTACATAAGCCCGCCTACGCAAACACGGAGCTATATACTTTAGCTCTTCAAGAATTAGATGAGTGAAATGCTCGTTTCTTTGGTCGGCACCAAACGTTGTACAGTTCTCACATTGTGGCCTTGCGTTCGGTGCACGAATGTCACTGGTTTTCGACTCTGTATGGAACTGTTTTTCAAACAGATCCTGGGTATTTTCATCGTCGTTTAATTCCAATCTCGAATCAAATCAAATCAAATCAAATCAAATCATTTATTTGCGAAATATGGGTTAAGCAGATCTTAAATTAATACATGGTATCACCATACTCAGCTTTTAAGCATGCAACATTTCATTTTTGACATTATAAGTTATTTATATTTAAAACATTATTAGACACAAGCATGTCAGCACTTATTATAAAACTTATATGAATAAATATTAAATAATTACAAAGGATGTCAGAATAAAAAATTATATAGTAAAAACAAATCCAACATGTCATACAATTTAAATAATGTGGCAGTTACATTTTTATACACATTTATCTGTTAGATATTCCTTGACAGAATAGTAAGCTTTGGCAAGCAGTAATTTTTTACACCACGCTTAAATATAATAAAATTTGTAATATTTAACAATTCGTTTGGTAAGTGATTATAAATGCGTGGGGCCATACATAATATACTTTTGTTCATTTGTGCAGTGTTGTTAGCCGGGATGTGTATTTTCATATTGTGTCTTCGACTGTTTAAATGTGTGAATTTATTTATATTTTTACTTACAAACAAGACAATTTCGAGAATATATATACTAGGTAGCGTTAGTAGCTTTAATTGTAAAAAATAAGGTTTGCAGCTATCAATCATTTTTAATTTACAAATGGACCTTATGCATTTCTTTTGTGCCTTAAATGCAGCTTCCCAATTTGTGGAGTTTCCCCAAAATATAACTCCATATGTTAGAATAGGTGCTACATGACCATGATATGCTATTAACACGGTTGATATATCCACAGTTTTTGCTAAAACATACAAGGCATATGCAAATTTATTTATTTTCGCACACAAAAGTTCCAACGGACAATATTTATTAACATTAATTTCAAGGTGGCTCAATGAATGATAAGACCAACCAGATTCTTTGTGTTCGAACTCTGACATTTTACATTTTAAACGATCAATTACATTCGAGTACATATCATTAATATTCGTATTATCACAAACAATTTCATATTTCGTGTTAAATGATTTCAATTGTTGTTCATTCGTTTTGAGTAACATAAAGTAGGCAAACAATTCGAAATTTATCTTAATACATGTATTTGTTACTAAAGACATCTGCATAAGTTTCAGAATATTGTTTTCATTCTGACACAAGAATGTTTCAGGAGTGACATATTCAACATCTTGTGTAGGATTTAAACGATATGTTACGATTCTGTTTTTAAAAGCACTTGAAATTATATAAATATTTTCAAATTCAGTTCGTAGTAAACTATTACATTTATGAATATTCGTTCTCAAATGATATCGGAATTTTTGTATCGGTATTTCAATTAGACATTTATCACATTCTATTAATTCTGAATTATTATTGCATTGCCTCTGAAGAGTAGACGAGGGTGACACTGTAAAATAAAACAAGAATATGATAGGGTTACATGGTTACATATGTATATTTATTACATTTTAAATGGTTTACATATATTATTACTTTAAAGATAAGAAATGTAATGTATTAATAATTATAATAGGATTAATAATAAGTACTGACAAAATCTATATATAGGACAGTGTTTGAATTCTTGACGAGTTTTATTTAAAAAGTCTTTTAAATGCTGCCATGCAGGCGTCCCATCATCAGTGCGATTTTTCACTGTTACAATTGCATGCCTCCAACGATTAATGGGTGCTATACGCTCGATTTCTCCGCAATCATATATTTTCATTTCCACATAGTATCTCCCCGGCTTCTTATCATCACTTTGCCTAGACAAACCATTCGCTACGCGACGTGTGTAATACGAAAGCAGTGGTTGTGATTTTTTACCCTGAGCGTTGCTGACGATCTCCTCTTCCTTATCATCATCGCTGTCACTGCCAAATAGCTCGTGTGATGTAGGTTTCATGCAAGCCGAGATTGGGTTGATAGCAGGCTTCCTTTTCTTCTTTTTATCATCTGTATTCGATGATTGACCTTCCATCGTTCTCTTCGCAGGCGCCGATGACTTAGTTGTTGTCGAAGTTTTCAAATCCTTAAATTTTTTCTGCTGCTGTTGTTGCTGCTCGACTTCGTCATCAGACGAGAAAAGATTACTTGCAGTTGGCTTCGACCTGAAAAAGTAAAGAGCAATGTATAAGTCAAAAGTTATAAGTAATAGATAATGTAGGTAGATGGGTAAGTGTTTGTCTGACGAATACATGAAATGAGGTAATTGGGTAAGGCTCATATTTTTGGCGCAGTTTGTAAAAATTTGGTGTCCGAAGAGTTAAACCCAAAAAAAAAAAAAAAAAATTATTCAAAATTACTTTACAAAAAACATAAGAAAATCCGTTTATTTTTGTATTAAATGACAATTTTTTCATAAATATATCACTGTTATTCCCTTTTATACATTAAAGTACACAAAGGTCTATTTTTTTCTTCCATATAATTTGTTGATGTCTGCATTCGCTAACTCCACACAAATCAGTATATATCTAATTATTTAATAACTATGACTTTTATTTTCATATGTATCTTGTTCTATTGGATCTTTAACTACAAAATTAAACTACAATAGCTACAATTTATCACTCCATATTGTTTGTATTAACAAATTTAGAGGTGTCCGAAATTTTATTCCGTTGTAACACTTCAGTTGTGTAACGCGATATTTCTCGAAATTGGCAATAATCTGACAAGGAGAAATTTAATTTATTCGAAGTAGCAACACTAGCCCGTCGTACTTACATTTCTAAACGATTCCGCCATCTTCACTACGTGTCAGTGGAATAAAAGTGTTGGAGCAGACTGTGTGTCGTTAAGAAAAGGTAAGGTTTATTCTTTTATATCGTCGTTAATTGAATAGCTGTCCGGAGTATTAGTTGTATATCATGTAAAACAATGATTACTTTATTGAAATATAATAGTGATAGAAGATTATATCTAATAATTTTCATGTTACGATTTTTTTTAGGTTAGGTTGTGTTGAAAATTCCGTCCGTTGTGCGACAGTGTGACACGAATTGTGCGACGTGTCAGAACGGAAATTATAAAGGTAGGTGTATACTGTTCTATTTTATTATAATTCAGTTTATTATCATTACTCAAACTGTATTTATTGTTCACAACCACAACCAAACCGAAGCAAAAAAGAGGGTTATGATTTTAACCGGTATATATGTATGTGTATATGTATGTTCATCTGTTTTCTTGTAACTTCTTAACTACTTGTCATAATTTGATAAATTATATAGGTATATAATTTGATAATACATAAATTCCTATTGATGTTCAGAGGATAATCATGTGTACTTATTAAATTCAACTTAACAGATGCCTCTGTCTGCGGCCGAAAGGTGTCGAAGATATAGAGAAAAATTGAAAGAAACCAATCCTGCAAAATTCGAAGAATTGAAAAAGAAAAATGCAGAGAGAACTAAGGTGAGAAAAAGAAAAATATTAGATATGAGTGAAGAAGAAAAAAAAGCGATAAGAAAGCAATGGCGAGATGCTAAGCGCACAAAAAAAGAAAAAAAGGAAGATTTAACTCAAGCAGCAAACCCTGTAGATAAGAAACGTCGTCAATACCGTAGTAAATTACTACGCGAAAACAAACATTTAAAGGAAAAGAATAAATGCCTACTTGTCAAAAATGCCAATCTGCAAAAAGCTTTAATAAGATATAAAAGAAGGATTATTAAATTAACCAACAGACTGAATACAATCACAAACCAATCAAATGAGGAAACAATTTCAAAGATTTCCATAACACCAATAACTAAATTCATTCAAGAAGTAACCCCTGATATCTCAGAAGAATCAAAAGAAAAGGTACTTATCTAATGTTTAATTTAATACCTAATTTTATTTACGATATAACTTATTTTATGACGCAATTTATTGTTTGACAATGCCATTGATTCAAGATGTTTTAATAATAATAATATATTCTACCACATACACATGTTTTAGGAATGAAATAATAATAACATGATTCTTTTAAGTCCTTCAAGACTGCCTCCGTAGCGCAGCTAAGTGTATCAGACTGCCACACACTGCAGACAGTCCACGAGGTCTTGGGTTCAAATCCCGGGTCTTCTGTGAGGAAATTCTCTGTAGCAGCACGGAGTCAGGATAAGTGTCCGGTTGACGCCAACAGGCTCGCCCCTTATTACGTGGGACTTAAACAAAGCTGGCGAAATGTGGGTGTATGATACACCTCTGCCTACCCTCTTGTCTCTTTTAGGTCCATCTAATCTATACATTATTCTATGGTTACAGGTAAGGAAGAAATTATTAGAAACACGTGTGTTAGAAGAGACTTTAGAAGAAACTTACAAAATTAGTAAACCAACTGAAAAACAAGTATTGAAGAAACTAGTTGAAAGTGAAATAGTCAAAAAACACAAAATGCAGAATAAAATAAGAAAATGCTTGGGTTTAAAAAGGGGTATACGCTATTATCATTCTGTGAAGCAAAGGAAAGTAAGAACATCGAAAGAAATAGCAAATTTCTTTGAACGGGATGACATTAGTCGCATGACAGCCGGGAAAAAAGAATGCATCACTCGTAACAAAAATAAAAAACAAAAACGAATTTTGCTAAATATTTATCTAATTTGTACAAAATATATCGGAATGAGGGTGGATCTTTATCTTTTGCTACTTTTAAACGCTGCCGTCCATTTTATGTGATTCCTCCACATGTGTCTAACCGAAACACGTGTGCTTGTATGAAACATGCTAACTTAGATTTCAAAGCACAAGCTCTTAAAAAAGCTGGCTTACTGTCATCTACTGACCCAAGCCATTTGCTTTCTGAACTAGTATGCGATATAAAATCAAAAAATTGCATGTATTCAGAGTGTACAAGGTGTGCTGCAAAAAAAATTTGCTTTACTATTACAGAAGATATATTATCACAAGATGTAACTTGGACTGAATGGACAACTGCTACATATGAGTACGAAAAATCGGGTATACGAAAAACTACTAAGAAAACTTGTCGAGAGGAAAAAACAGGTACTTTTAATACACTTATTGTTAAATTTCAAGAAGAACTCGCAAAATTTAAAATTCATTTTTATAATATTTACCACCAACACAAGCAATATAAAGAAGCTATAGAAAAGATACAGGATAATGAAGTTGTCATACATTGTGATTTTTCTGAAAATTATGGATGTAAAATGGCCGAAGAAGTGCAGTCTATGCACTTTGCAGGCTCAAGGCAACAAATAACATTGCACACAGGTGTTATATATATTAAAAACCGAAAACCCATGTCCTTCTGTAGTATTTCTCCTTCATTAAAGCACGACCCTCAGGCTATTTGGGGTCATTTAGGACCTGTTATTGAATTCGTCAAGGAAAAGTTCCCTGGTATCAATTCCGTTCATTATTATTCTGATGGGCCGACAACACAATATAGACAGAAGAAAAATTTTTGGCTATTTTCTGAAAAAACTAAAGAAGCAGGTTTTGTCCAAGCTACATGGTCGTTTTTTGAGGCTTCGCACGGCAAAGGCGCAGCGGATGGTGTTGGCGGAACCATTAAAAGGATTTTAGATAGGAAAGTCGCTTACGGAGAAAACATAGTTGACGCAATTTCAGCGATTGAAACGTTGTCTCAGACAGAGACAACTGTCAAACTGTTTTACGTACCCGAAAATAGTATTCAGAACATTCAAGTTCCAGAAGATATACAACCAGTTCCTAATACAATGAAGGTCCATCAAATTATCGCTACAGAAGATAAAAATATTATCAAGTACAGGCCATTGAGTTGTTTTTGCTCAAGAGGCGACTGTCAATGTTTTTCTCTTAAAACGCATGATTTTAATTTGAAATATAAAGAAACGAAAATAAATAAAACCGAAAAGAATACTAAAAATATCAAAATGAGTAAAAATAAAAACACAGCAAAAAGTAGTGTGAAAAAAAAGAGGAAGGTATCCGCCTCGACATCTGAAGATACTAACTCTAATGACATACAATATGATGATGATAGCGTCGATGACTGGTCATACACAAGTGATAATGCAGAGGCCTTAGAAGAAATGGATAACACACAAAATAAAGTAACAGTTTTATCTGAAATAAGGAATACAGAAGATAACGTAGCATATTTCGACCTAACAAAATACGGGCCAGTATCTCTCAAACCGATCCCTAATGATTTTGACCTGTTTTCTCAAAATATAAAAGAAAATACACATCAAAATGTTTACCCCTTCCCATGCAGTTCAAAACATGAACATGAATCATCCAAAGATGAACAAGTAGCTATATCTGAAAAACTAAAAGATGAAGAATTTGAATTAAACGACACTATATTGGTAAGATATTACCAAAAAAAGAATTGGAAATATTATATAGGCTTCATTGATAAGATTGAGAGAAACGATGATAATACATACTACACAGTTCGTTTTTTAAAATCTATACAAATAAATAATAATATAAAATTCATCAATCCTAAAAGAAAGGATATTGATATCATTACCAGCATTTCAATAATTAAAAAGATTAAGATTCAACCTAAGCAAGCAGGCGAGTATTGTTTGATTGATGATGCAGACAAGACATATTTTTAAGAACTATATTGATGTAACATAATATTAGAATATTATATCGTTTTCTGAATTAGTGAGAAAAATACTTTTATTTTTGTATTGTTATAAGACTGATGTGTAGGTGTCTATAATGAATAATTTAACGTACCAATATATTATATTGTGATTAAAAGTATTCACTGTGATTAAAAGTACTCAGGTACATAAAAATACCATTGTTTTAGCTAAGTACGTAAGGTAAAGAAACTATAATTAATGTTATGTATTATTTAAGTTTGTGATTTTGTTGATTTTTATTTAAGCTGTGTGGCTTGAAACTATATTTATTTAAGTGTATAAGGATATTTTTTATATTATGCATGGTGGTAACCCACGTGATGTTTAAGACATGTCTACCTTTCTAAGTATCTAGACTGATTTCTGAATTTGATTGTGATGTTGCCAAAGATCCATAAATAACTTTAGATGTTGAATATTATGGGAAAATAAAAAATTATGAAATTTTTTTTTTATTTAATAATATTTATTTTAATAATTCATTACACGTGGAATAAAGAAAACTAAATAAACAAAACACACACTCAAACTAAATATCTCTTAAAATTGCAAAAAAATAAACACTTTCAGTCATTGTATACAATGGTTTACAAATTCCGTTGTCACACGTTATTTCAGTTGTGAGACATTCCGTTGTGATCTCCTTTGTGCGATAGCGCGAAAAATATGAGCCTTACCCAATTAAGCGAAAATATAAAAATATTTAATTTTATCTTTTCCCTTAATTACCTAAACAGATGAAATAAGTGAATAGATTGAGTAGATAAAATAAATTACTAGAGCGAATAGGATACATTTACGAATAGAACGAATAGTAAATAATAATTTCATAAATTAACGAACAGAGTGAATAGATAAAATAGGTGAATTGAGCGAATAGATGAAATTAGTGTGTAGCGACATTGCTAGCGTAAGCAAAATGTAGGAACGACTGCACCGCGTTTCCCCCCCACGGGCAGTCGCCTCTGTAACTTTGTCACGCCTAGTTGTGTGGATTAAAAGACAATTGTGTTATCGTAAACACTGTTTTATTTGATGCGTGTTTGGTGCTGAAGACCTATATACACACCTGGACAGTATACTTACCACAACATACACACCCAGCAATAAATACGCACAGTGGTGACCCGACTGAAAGTGAACATACCTGGAAAAGAAAAGTGCACGCATGATGTCGAACCCAGTACCGCAAGTTGCAGCGCCAGTTACCATGCCGCCAGCTATGTCGACGGTAGAACAAAAACCGGATGTGATGGAAGAGAAACCAGATTTGTTAGCTATCTCTCTACAATCCAAGATACCAGATTTTTGGACGGATCAGCCACGGGTGTGGTTCCTCCGCACTGAGGCTATCCTCGCACCTCAGAAGATGGGAGATGAAACCAAGTTCAACATGGTTGTGTCTAAACTGGGCAAAGACGCAATTCAGCAGGTAACTGACGTGCTAATGAATCCACCAGCAACTAAGAAATTCGAAACATTGCGTAGTAGATTATTATCAGTTTATGAGGAATCTGAGAATAGACAAATCCAGAAACTCATATCGGAAATGGAATTAGGGGACCAAAAGCCCTCGCAACTCCTACGCAGGATGAAAGATTTAGCACGAGGTAAAATTCCCGACGAAACTTTACGTATACTGTGGCAAGGACACTTACCATCCTCAGCACGTGCAATACTAGCTGTAACTGAAATTAAGGACTTGGAGAATTTGGCATTGTGCGCTGATAAAATTACAGAGACGACTCGGCCGTGCATTACCGAGATTGCACAGGTCTCTACTCCTGACACGAATACAATCATGGCAGAGATAGCCAAGATAACCACAAGACTAGATCAGTTAGATAGATCACGGTCAAGGCAACAAGGCTACAACAATCGGCGCTCGGTATCCCGCGGGCGCAGTCCTTCTCAGGCTCGATCGAACAAAAACCCAGAATGGTTATGTTTCTACCACTTCAGATTTCGCGATCAAGCAAAGAAGTGTGTAAAACCATGCAATTGGAAGGGACAGGAAAACTAGAACGAGTACAGGCAAGGGTGGATGACTGTACTATATTACCCCCCCACCGTTTATGTATAACCGATAAAAATAGTGGACTAAAGTTTCTCGTTGACACAGGCGCATGTGTATCAGTTATCCCAGTGAGTAAAAAACGGGTTAGTGATAACAAGTGTAATGACTATACATTGTACGCAGCGAACGGTTCACAGATAAAAACCTACGGTACTCAAACTTTGTTATTAAACTTTAAATTGAGACGACCATATCGTTGGACATTTATAATCGCGGACGTTAAACAACCGATAATTGGTGCGGACTTCTTAAACCAACATAATGGGACGTAAACTCATAGATACAGTGACTGAAATCAGTGTTATCGCGTCTTTAGCGGAACAAATCGAGCTACCGATTCAAACTGTGGACAGTAATCATCCGTATTACGAACTCTTACTCAAGTACCCTGACATTACGAAACCAGTGTTATCGTTCCGAGAACCGTCCCGGCACGGAGTGTACCATCACATTGAAACCGCTGGACCACCGGTGTATGCGCGGGCCAGGCCGTTGCCACCTGCCCGATACAACAAGGTGAAAGAAGAGTTCCGAGTAATGCAAGAAATGGGTATCTGCAGACCATCTAAGTCACCATGGGCCAGCCCTCTGCATGTGGTGCCGAAAAGCAATGGCGAACTTAGACCGTGTGGCGATTACCGCAGGTTGAATGCAATAACGAAGCCAGATCGTTACCCCATACCACGATTGCAAGACTTCACATACTTACTGTCAGGTAAACAAATATATACTAAATTAGATATACGTAGAGCGTACCATTGCATCGAAGTAGCTCCCGACGATGTTGAGAAGACAGCCATAATCACCCCATTCGGTTTATTCGAATTCCCACGGATGAGTTTTGGTTTGAGAAACGCTGCTCAAACATTCCAGCGTTTCATGAACACAGTCGTATTACAAGGTCTAAACTTCCTATTTTGTTATCTCGATGACGTCATCATTGCTAGTGACGTCACTCAGCATAAAGAACATTTGGAACAAGTATTCGAACGATTTAATAGATATGGTATTTCGATTAACATCGCTAAGTGTTGTTTTGGCAAAACTAAAATCGAGTTCCTCGGGTATGAAGTATGCACACAAGGGATACGACCGTTAGATGACAAGGTTCAGGCGATTAAGGCATTCCCCAAACCGGAAACTGTCGAAGATCTACGCAGATTTTTGGGAATGGTGAATTTTTATCGCAGCCACCTTCCAAATGCCGCATCGTATCAATCCATATTGAACAAATTTTTGCATGGAGCTAAACGGAAGGATAAAACAGTTATTCTATGGACTGAACAGGCAGATAACGCGTTCGTACAATGTAAAGAGAGCTTACAACGCGCTTGTACATTGTACCATCCAGCCGAGAATGCACCGTTAGCGCTTATGTGTGACGCATCCAATACAGGCGTTGGTGCTGTTTTACAACAATATACAGACCACACATGGAGGCCACTTGGATACTACTCGAAAGCATTATCTACTGCGCAGCAAAAGTACTCTACTTACGACCGAGAACTCTTATCAATTTACTTAGCAGTTCAACATTTTCGATACTTACATGAGGGACGTAACCTCACGATATATACCGACCATAAACCGTTGGTTTACGCTTTTACAAAGATCGGTACGGATAAAGAAACGCCACGACGCACGCGACAGCTCATGTTTATTAGTGAATTCACTACAGACATCCGGCATATAATAGGTTCTGAAAACTCTGTAGCAGATGCATTATCGCGCATAGAAACCAATTATGCCCGACGGTTATTGATTACGCAGCATTAGCAGAAGCCCAAGCGCACGACGCTTACGTCACGGACGTATCGAGTAACGGTGTGGGAACACAGCTGCGACGTATTAATTTGCCTAACTGTAAGAAAGAGGTGTACTGTGATTTTACTAACAATCACATTAGACCATACTTACCAGAATCTTTTCGGCGAATAGCATTCAAGAGCGTACATGATTTGAGTCACCCCAGCATACGTACTACTCGTGATATGATTACCAAGAAATTCTTCTGGCCAGCGATGAACAAGGATATTGTATTATGGGCTAAGACTTGTGTGCGTTGTCAACGGTCAAAGGTGCAACGCCACACCATATCTCATTTACAAGAATTTCCACCATGCGGCAGGTTCGAACATATTCACGTAGATCTCGTGGGCCCTCTACCTACGTCGCCGCAAGGACACCGGTATTGCGTAACGATTATTGATAGGTGTACGAAATGGCCGGAAGCGTATCCAGTGGTAGATATGACCGCAGAGACGGTAGCTAAGGTTGTATACGAAGGCTGGATCACTCGATTCGGATGCCCACACAAAGTGACCAGTGATCAAGGTCGACAGTTTGAGAGCTCATTATTCACTCAACTGTTACGATGTATGGGAATAGATAAGTCACGCACTACAGCATACCACCCACAAAGCAATGGGGCAGTAGAGAGGTGGCACCGCTCTTTCAAGGTCGCAATCACAGCACGCCTCGACTCTTCGTCATGGATGGACGAGTTGCCAACTGCCATGTTAGGTTTACGCGCGGCGATTAAAACAGACAGCGGCGTAAGCCCCGGCGAAATGGTTTACGGACAGACTCTGAGACTCTTTTTCAATTCCGCAAGCACGCCGGCCATTACGAACCAGGAAACATTAGTAGAGAAGATTCGAGAAACAATCAGAAAATTCAAACCAGTCTCTAGAAATCTTCGTGACTCACGAACAGTTTTCGTACATCCCGACCTTGACAACACCGAATTTGTTTTCGTGAGAAACGACGCGGTACGGAAGCCATTCCAGTTTACGTACAACGGACCATACCGAGTTATTAAACGCGAAAACAAAACGTACGTCATACAACAAGGTGATAAGCAGACGCGTATTTCGATCGACCGCCTGAAGCCAGCATACCTTTTGGCAGACGAGACCGTACCACAGAGACGCACAACGTGCGCTGTACCGCAGACCCCAGGTACAGTCGGACGATCTGAGGCACCCACAGTTATCGTACCACAGAGAGGCTCTACGAACCATGCACTACCGGACTATAGTGCAGTGGGTACAGATAAGGGGCCGCCAAAGGTAACGAGGTTCGGTCGCGTTACTAAGATACCAGCACGTTATTTATAATGCCTAGGTAGTAGCTATAAGTTTTATATACAACATTTTATACACATTTTTATATTAAATTTTTTATTTTTTTACACATTCCCTTGCATTATATACAATTAATTGAGTTTAATTATATACATCTTTTAGTTAAAGCAAATATTAACTTTGTTTTGTATTCTTGTTAATATAAATGTTAGGTAAAATAATTTCTCTGTTCGTCATAACTAACTTGTGGTGTCATATTTTATAACGTTAATATTATAAACTGTATGTTTGTACTCATAGGCACGGTACTTTGCAAGCTAGCATTTTGTAATCGAGCAACCGCACAGTGTCGTATTGTATAGGTACTTATTTGAGCCGTTGTGTTGAAATAATATTTAACACTTACGTCTATTAATAGCACTATATTTTGTATCATTCATAATCATTATTTTGTACGAATTAGTTCTTTACAATGGGAAAGTCTTACAGTAAAGAAGAAGTAGTAGTGGCTCAGAACGGAAGTCAAGTAGAAGCTCGTTTGTCTAATCATGATGCTCTTATGATGATCATCCTAAGCATTCTGCTCGTCCTCATAGTGTTTGTGGTGTGCAAGCAGAGTAAAGGTCGCGTTAAGAAGTGGCTTCGGAAGGAGATCGCGGGCAACGCTGTCGTCACGAACATTCCAGCCATAGCAGCGACGATGAGAACTCAGCTGCAGCAACCAGCAGCTACGGGAATCACCACGGCTGTACCTACCCAAATGGTGTAACAATGTATCGTTAGCTATCGTGCGTGCTCTGTAAACTGCGAAATGCTAGACTTAAACCCATATGTGTACTTTCAGATATAGTTATGTACTTAATTTTTTTGGTAAGAGGGGGTGTTGTGTAGCGACATTGCTAGCGTAAGCAAAATGTAGGAACGACTGCACCGCGTTTCCCCCCCACGGGCAGTCGCCTCTGTAACTTTGTCACGCCTAGTTGTGTGGATTAAAAGACAATTGTGTTATCGTAAACACTGTTTTATTGGCTACTTCCCATTTGGTAAACTTCCCATTTCGTAAACCTCAAACTGTACCTACTAAAAAGTTGCGTTTGGTAAACATTTCGTTACTTCATACATTTAATCCCATTTGGTAAACTTTGTTAGTATTGTTATTTTTGTACGGTACAGTCAGTGTCAAATTAGTATTAAATTAGAGATGTATATATTTTTAAATGCTTCAGTCTTGAGATAGTATCTCGACCATCAAAAAGAATGGCTGATCAAGAAGAAGTAAAAAAAACGTATTAAAGTCTGTAAAAATACCACGATGCTACTAAAAATACCACGTGCTTTTCCCGCAAAAGAAGCACCGAGCGGGTTCTCAGGTAGGGATTTATTGTCCTTACCATCGTTTTAAACAAAAGGTGTGAATGAGATAGACATAAGTAAGTATACGTAAATTATATCTATTACCGGGTTTAACTTATCAGTTCACTCGTTTTATGCATAGTGCAAGGTCGTTGCAATGTCGGGTGAGGGATCTTCTAGTGGTGCAGTGAATTTAAAAATTATTAATAGTGCACGAGGCGGTGAAATTTTATTACGCGCTGGGCATCAATATTATAAACAGAAAAATAATAAGGACTCAAGTTGGTGGCGCTGTGTTAATAGAAAAGATGGATGTTCAGCAAGTGTAACTTTGAATTCAAATCGAAGCCATGTATTAAGAGAAAATGCTCACTGCAGTTCTTGTATTCCGAATTTTGAAAAAAATGAAGTGAAAGTAGCCATCGAAAAATGTAAACAAACTATATGTGAAGATCTGAAGCCGATTCCAGCTACATACAGGAAATGTACTAAAAAGCTGAAAGATAATGGTTATGAAATTATTAAAGAATTACCAAATTTTGACAAAGTTAAAAGCAGATTGTATAGACACAGAAATAGACAACTAGGAATCACAAAATCTCAGCACTCTAACTCTACAGAAATCGTGATTCCTGACCGTTTTAAAGACAATTTATTGTTTGATGAGATTGACGGTGAAAATAGAATGATTGTGTTTGGTTCAAAGAGTGCAATTGCACATTTAAATGACGTCCGTCACTACTTTGTGGACGGAACGTTCAAATGTTGTGCAAAGCCGTTTCTTCAACTATACGTTGTACACGGAGACATAGGAAGTACAGAAACTGGGACAAATATTGTACCATTTTTTTATGCAGTGTTGACAAACAAAGAAGAAACTACATATGAAAGACTGTTTTACAAACTAAAATTTCATTTACCAGAGTGGACAGCCGATATTATTACCTTGGATTTCGAAAAAGCTCCAATAAATGCAATTAAAAAGACATTTCCAAACATAATTGTTAAGGGGTGTTTTGTTCACTTTGGCAGAGCGCTATTAAGAAAGGCAAAATCTCTTGGCTTATTACAACATGAAGAATCTCACTATCACGTCAAACTATGTATGGCTCTGGCACATTTACCAAAAGAAGACATAAACGATGGATGGCTATACGTTATGAGTCAAAGGTAAATTAATTTTGCAGTATTGAAATGAACGCGTTTAGTTCTGGATATTTCTTCTACCGCCATTTTCTACAGCCATTTTTATGCGTTAGAAACTAGGTAATATATGGTTTTTCGTATCATAATCTTCAACGAATTAATTCTGTTACAGTTTTGAAGAAAAAGCTATAACTGAATTCAATGATTACTTTGTGGATCAGTGGTTGGAAAATGAAGATATGATGAATATTTGGTGCTGCTACGCACAAAGACACCGCACTACAAACCTCATGGAATCTTGGAATTGGAGTTTCAATAGTGAAATTGGAAAAAGGCCATCAATTCTTTTATTTTTCGAAACGATATCAGGCAATATTAAACATTATGAAAATCTTCTGAAAAGGTACATATTTTTGTTTCAATGACCTGTATTTTTAGGCGACACATATGATAAAAATTATACATTATTACTTTAATTAATCATAACAATTTTTTACAGCTTTTATAATAATGGAGAAAGTATATCAAAACGAAGAAAAAAATCTATCCAAAATGATATACGAATTAACAATATTCTCGGCGATTACAAAAGTGGAAAAATATCATTGGAAAATTGTTTGAACGAATTATCAAGAATTGCTTGTATCACTTTATAATTTATTTATTGATTTTTAACTTTGTAGTGTAGGTAGTAAATTTTTTATGTTAATATTCCAAATCTGTGATTATATTTTATAGTTGATTTTGTGTGTAATTTTTAATCTTAATGTACCAAATCTGTGATTATTATTTGTTTTTATATTTAAAAGTTGATTTTGCATGTATTTTTTATGTTATTGTACCAAATCTGTGATTATTATTTGTTTTTATATTTAAAAGTTGATTTTGCATGTATTTTTTATGTTATTGTACCAAATCTGTGATTATTATTTGTTTTTATATTTAAAAGTTGATTTTGCATGTATTTTTTATGTTATTGTACCAAATCTGTGATTATTATTGTTTTTATATTTTATAGTTGATTTAGTATGTACAGTGTAAACTCTATATAGCGACACTGAAGGGACTGTGCATTTTATGGCGTTATAGAGAGTTGTCGTTAAATGGAGAGAAGAAACATCAGAATTAGAAAAAGAAAAAGTTTATTTCCGACTATTGTTAGTACATAGTTATGTGCATAAAAAAGAATGTTATTTGAACGCTATTGCGTATAGTCTGTTATTTTTGTCTGACGTCTTTTGCTGCACCAGTAATTTTGTTGTATTTTTTTACTTATTTTATTCATATCTAGCAATATTGAGGCATCTTGGTTATAAAGGAAGTATTGAATATGATAAGGTATAGATAATCCATGACTCCTACTTATGAGTCATGGTCAACAACAGTCTACACGTACAAGCAATCCCAATTTGTAAACAAAAGAACGAATTTCTTAGAAAGTTCGGTATGCATGATGCCGACAGTCGAGTTTATTGCGGGCTAGGATAATAAAGCGACAATAGATCGTACACAGCTGCGCAGTTTTTAATAATTTTAGCAACTTAAAAAGTACTTTTTATTACTCAATTGTTGTCGTTATTGAGAGTGGGTGTAATGCTATGTAGAGTGAAACATTGTATGAAAGACAAGCTAAACCAACCAAAGCCAATTGATTTCGACGCTTAAGGGAGTTTGTCGTTAAATAGAGTGACGTTACATGGAGTTTACACTGTATTTTTTTACGTTAACGTACCAAATCAGTGACTGTTTATTTTTATATTTTATAAGTAGTTGATTTCGTATGTATTTTTTTATGTTAATGTACATTAACATAAAAAGATAGTACCAAATCTGTGATTATTGTTTTTTTATATAAGTTGATTTCGCATCTAGATTGACTTATGTTATTAAAAAAATAAAACTTGTCATCGAAATAGTCAAATCGAACTGTGATTTTTCTTAAATTTTTTGAAAGTTATTTGTACACCCCACTTTTTATTTCTGTTTTTAAATATCAATATGTGTAAATGGCATACGTACACATAATCCGACTATTGTACCTGTGATTAAAAATATTTAACAAAATAAATGACAATGTTATCATTAGTTTCGTTTTTCTTTTTTTACTTGACTGTACCCATTTCATCTGAAAGTTTACCAAATGGGATATAACACAAAAAATTATTGAAATGTTTTCGAAATGGGACTAAATGTATGAAATGTATAATGTTTACCAAACGCAACTTTTTAGTAGGTACAGTTTGAGGTTTACGAAATGGGAAGTTTACCAAATGGGAATATACACACCTGGACAGTATACTTACCACAACATATACACCCAGCAATAAATACGCACAAGTGAATAGAGCGAATAGATGAAATGAATGAATAGAGCAAATAGATGAATTAAGTGAATAGAGTTTTATTAGTGAATACATTCAATTAATTCAAATTAGATATTGTATATAATGAACAGATACAATACGATATGAAATTAATTAAATATACATATAAATTACGCTAATAATAATAATATTCTATCACATACACACAACACCATGTGGGTACTAGACAATGGATAAACACACACATATGTATTTATACTTTTTCGTAATTACATACATATTATACATAGAAACACCCAGACCAAGACAAACATCCATGTTAATGCACACAATTGATTGACTTGTGCGGGAATCGAACCCGCGACCTCAGAAGTGGTAGTTGGTTAAATTAACCACTACGCCATCGAGGCCGACTGATGAATTATATAATAAAATTTATAAAGATTAAATTAGCATTAAAATAGACAAATCATGAACAATTTAAATTAAATTTTGATATTACTTACATTTCGAGTCCTAGTGAATTTTGCTTCGTAGTAATTTGATGAGAAAACTTAGGAGCACTGGGGCTTTCAGAAGTGATATGGTAGTCTAGTTTGTCGCAGATGGGTTTATATTGGTGTAAAATCACGTCACACATATCCTAATTTGTAAATTGCTGACATACTAAAAAATAAGTATATCGTACAAAGCTCTGGACTTTGTACCCTTAGAAGATTTAATAATAACAATTATGTAATATAATGCGTATTATACTTGAAAGTAAAGCAGATTTCGTCAGTTGTGCTTAGGGTTGCCACCTTTATTTTGAACGAACAGGATATATTTACTATCCGAGGTAAGAAAATAAAGTAGAAGATCTGAAAATAAAGTACTATTTATGTAACTTATTTTTTGTTACCATATTTTTGTTGATGCTAGTAACACTAAAATATGGTTACTAACTATTTGCTAGATGTTTCTAACAAATAGTTATTATCAAGGAACGTCTTAACGAGATATTTACAATATAGTATATGTCTATATTAACATAGATAAATAATTGATTTTATATATAATTTAAGGAATCTCTATAGCCTTGATTTAAGTAAACAATTAAATAAAATCTTTAAAAGTCGACATAGATAAAATAAAGTATTTTGACTTACTTCATTTGCTTAATAAAGTATAAAGTATGTTTGTCCGTAAATAACGTAACGTAAAATAACGTACAACACTTTATCTTAAAGTATGGGTGGCAACCCTAGTTGTGCTGTACCAAAGAGACTATGATTGAAGCATTAATTTTACCTCTAAGTTTGGTTGCCGTCAATTCAAGTCAATTCAAGTCGGATATATAATCACGGCAAATTAATTGATTATCTACATCTTGCTTTGAATGTGAAGTTTGCGAGGTAGAAGGTTCATTTTGTGGTGATATTTGTAAATTTTTTGCTTTTCTTCGATCTTCCTTCCATTTTTGCCTTAATTTTAATTTATCGTCCTCCGTATATGTACTCTTTTTTTTCTCGTAGTGACGAGCTGATCTCTCTTTAGCCTTTCTTTGTGCTTCTTTATATTTCTCCGGCTTCTCATTTTTTAACTTTTCCCTATATTTTTTCTGTTTTTCAGCTGCAGTTAACGGCATCTGTGAGAATGTTCACTCATCAATATATAAAAATGTATTGCTGTTCGTTAGTCTCGCTAAAACTCGTGAACGGCTAGACCGATTTAGCTAATTTAGGTTATGAAATATTTGTGGAAGACCAGGAAAAGTTTAAACGGTGAGCAAATATAAAAAATATGCGAGAAAATAGTAAAATCAACTATTTTAGTATCCCATACAAACTATTCCTACCTGTAAAACATTTACGGGTGAATTCAAAAATTTATTTTGTGTGTTAAGAAACTTACAGAGATAACAAGCTACATAAAAAAATAGTGTGCGAGAACTTTCTTTACTTCTTTTGTCTAATTTCAATACATTTGATGGCGCTGATAGTCAAATACAGGCACTGTCTAGTTCGACTACAGAAGCTTAATTCATTTGCTTAACTAAATGCGTTTACGCATACCGCCACCGGAGGAAATGGTACGGTGATGTGGGACTCTCTGGCCCGAATATGAGTAAGGACCAGAATACCTACTAAAACCCCCCTGATACCACATCAGCGACCCACCCAACGACAACCCCCGACGGGGCACCAACACAAACTCACTTTCCTCGCGGCCCTCGCACCCCCACATCGAAGAGTGTACGAAGTTGAACAGATCATCTACCCGTTAATAAAGTTAAGGAATTCTCTTTCTTTCATCTTAACAGACATATGCGCCATATTAAAATATAAGTAGGTAAGTTCTTAAATTAATTAATTATTGTTGCAAATAGAAAAAGTAAACAAAAACTAAAATAGTTGTAAAATGTACGATATGCATAAAGCTTTACAACACTTCCACGTTACTACGTAACAATCAACGTTACCAGTAACATACAAGTTACATAGAAGTAACGTAGAAGCGTGATTTTTGAGGATATAAATTGGAATAATTTCTAAATACGGCTGAATTTAAAACATAGACACATCACCATACTCTTATGAGTTACTTAAGCATAGTATTACGTATGATATATGTGATAAAAACTGATATATTACCTTAAAAATCGCCAAAAGTCACCAAAAAAATCTGCTGACGAAACACACGCGCACAACTTGAACCAACTCTATAGACTACAAGATGGCGGTTTCTTTATTTTTTATTCTGTTCCCAAGATAGTTAGTGTTGCCAGTGTCATTGCAAAATACTACCATAAAGTGTTTTGAATATTTAGAGGCTAAATTTTGGTAACATACAAAATAGTAACGTATAAGCGAAAATAAGGGGACACATTTTTGAACTGTGATAAATAATTTTAAACGTATGTAACGTCGCTATATGCATTGCGCATACAATGCACTTTTGTATAAAACAGACTACTGAACGTCAGTAGTCTCTGTACCGCGATCGTACATACACGCTAGGCGTTCATTATTGTAACCGTTATATAGTGGGTTCAATAAACACCATTATCCAGTGCGTGACTATTTTATTTATCGCTAGCCTGACCTTTACAGAGACTACTCTACATTGGTGACCCCGAGAACACGCTATCTCTGGTTAGGTTGTGTTGACAAACGTGTGTCGCATATAATTTGTACCGTGAACTTATAAGTGTGACGAACTGTAAAAATGATGAACCCATCACAACCAGCTGTAACCCAACGCCCTCCAGCAGATCCAGACAAATCTCCAACAGCAGTTACGAGTAGCGTCGGACTGGCAGCAATATCGGTCGCCAGCCGGATTGCCGAATTCTGAGTTGATCAACCACAACTATGGTTTGTACAAATAGAAGCCATACTGGCCCCGCAAAAACTAAGCGACGAGAATCGATTCAACCTCGTCGTTAGCAAGTTGGGCAAAGACGTGCTACAACAGGTGAGCGACATACTGCGGGAACCGCCAGACCAAAATAAGTTTGAGACCCTCAAAACGCGTCTTATATCAGTATATGAAGAAAGTGAGACCAAACAGTTTGAAAAGTTACTTAGCCAGATGGAGTTGGGCGAACAAAAGCCTTCCCAGTTGCTGAGGCGTATGCGAGATCTGGCCCGTGGAAAAATATCCGACGAAACACTGTGCTTGCTATGGGTAAGACATCTTCCCACATCACTAAGGGGCGTACTCGCAGTTACCGAGACCAAGAACCTCGATAGCCAGGCACTCGTAGCAGACAAAATCATGGAGACCATGCGTCCCATTGATGTCGCTGAAGTATCATCGAAACCTACCACATCTCAAGATCTGGGCGAGCAGATAGCGAAATTAACAGCGCAGTTTGCGGATTTCCAGCGTTCCTTCAGGCCCTGGCGCGAAACCAGGCGCAGATACAACCGAAACCCCTCAAGGTCACGCCTACAGTCACGCGAAGCTTCGCCGCGACCACGTATATACAACAATGATCGTAGCGGCCTATGCTATTACCACCAAAAATTCAAGGAACGTGCACACAAATGCACTCAGCCATGCTCTTGGGAGAACCAGGAAAACTGATTCCGGTGCAGGCCAAAGTGGAGGTCTGCACCATTCAAGAAAACTACCGGCTCAACGTTACAGATATGAGAAGTGGCCTACACTTCTTAGTGGACACTGGTGCCAATGTTTCCGTGATTCCTCGGCCAAATAAGCTCAGCGGTGAGTGTTCAGAATATAAACTTTACGCTGCTAATGGCAGCCAAATTAAAACATTTGGTGTCACATCTTTAGTGTTAGATTTTAATTTACGACGAGCGTTTCGTTGGAACTTTATTATAGCAGACATAAAACAACCCATACTAGGGGCAGATTTTTTAGTACACTACAATTTATTAGTTGACCTTCAAGCGCGTAAGCTTATAGATAAAGTTACTAATTTGAGCGTAATTGCTTCAATAGTGACTTATAACCAAAATAATACAATTAGGACTTTAGATAACAACCATCCAATGTACGAATTTTTTTCTCAATTCCCTGATATTACTAAACCTGCTTTTTACAAAGAGAGTGCCAAACACTCAGTTTATCATCACATAGAGACCGAAGGTCCACCCGTACACGCACGAGCACGTCGATTACCGCCTGACAGGTATAAGAAGGTCAAGGCCGAATTCCAGATGATGCAGGAAATGGGTATCTGCCGGCCATCCAAGTCTCCCTGGGCGAGCCCTCTGCATGTGGTCGTCAAGAAGAATGGTGAATTACGACCATGCGGCGATTACAGACGCCTCAACGCCGTAACCAAACCCGACCGATACCCTATTCCTCGACTGCAGGATTTTACCTATGCATTAGGAGGTAAGTCGATATTTTCTAAAATAGATATTCGTCGGGCGTACTTCGCTATACCTGTACATCAAAATGACATAGAGAAAACAGCTATAATTACGCCATTTGGTTTGTTTGAGTTCTGTCGAATGACGTTTGGATTACGTAACGCCGCCCAGACGTTCCAAAGATTTATGAATCATACAGTACTACAAGGGATTGATACTCTGCAGACCCTTGATGACGATAGCAATAACACACAATCCTCGTGTCTCTTTAGTTATTTAGATGACGTCATCATCGCGAGTACATGCCCTAGGCTACATCGAGCTCATTTACATAAAATATGCGAAAGATTTCAGGAGTATGGCATAACAATAAATATTGACAAATGTTCATTCGAGCAGTCCACACTTCATTTTCTGTGCTACGAAGTTTCGACGAAAGGTTTGCGACCTCTAGACGAAAAAGTAGCAGCTATCATAAATTTCCCAAAACCAGAAAACATAGAACAACTAAGACGATTCTTAGGAATGCTAAATTTTTACCGTTCCCATATACCTAATGCCGTAAAACATCAATCTGTTTTAAATTCTTATATACATAATTCTAAAAAGAATGACAAAACACGCATAGAATGGTCAGCTAATGCAGACGCAGCATTTTTACTGTGTAAACAAGATCTCCAACAAGCGGTCACGTTATCATATCCGTGCGACAATTCGCCTTATTCGCTTATGACTGACGCATCAAATACATGCATCGGTGCAGTGTTACAACAATACGTGAATAAGACGTGGAAACCGCTTGGCTATTATTCTAAGGCCCTTAATGATACACAACAAAATTACTCTACTTACGACAGGGAACTACTAGCAATTTATTTAGCAATAAAACACTTTCGCAGTTTAATTGAAGGTCGTAATTTAATTATTTACACGGACCATAAAGCTTTGACGTACGCATTCGACAATTTAGGTACCGAAAAAGATTCTCCACGCAAAATAAGGCATCTAAGCTTCATTAGCGAATTAAGCACGGACATCCGACATGTAACCGGAAACGAGAACATCGTTGCAGACACGTTATCTAGGGTTTCAACGATTGACTGTCCTTCAACTATCGATTTTCATGAACTTTATAAATCACAAACTACTGACGAGTATTTAATTAACAACAATAACCAACATCCGAACATAAGTATAAAAAAAATAATTTTGCCTACATACGATACACCGGTGTACTGCGAAACATCATTATCGCGCGCTAGACCTTATCTCCCAGAGTCATTTCGGAGAATTGCATTCGAGAATATACACAATCTAAGTCATCCCAGTGTAAGAACAACACGTAGATTGATTCGAGACAGATATTTTTGGCCAAGTATGAACAAAGATATCGGTTTATGGTCTAGAACTTGCATTGCATGTCAAAAGTCGAAAATTAATAGACACACCGTTTCCGATTTACAACAATTTCAGGCATGTGATAGGTTCGAACAAGTCCATGTCGACATAATCGGCCCTTTGCCGACGTCGGCTGATGGTTTCAGATACTGCCTAACACTTATAGATAGACGCACAAGATGGCCAGAAGCGTTACCCACCAAAGATATCACCGCGGAAACAGTAGCCAAACATGTCTACAACGATTGGATTTCGCGTTTCGGATGTCCGGTTAAATTGACCAGTGACCAGGGCCGACAGTTTGAAAGTGACCTGTTTGCTGAGCTGATGACGGTCATGGGAATAAATAAAATAAGAACAACCGCTTACCACCCTCAAAGTAACGGCATTGTTGAGAGGTGGCATCGTTCATTAAAGCAAGCCTTAACTGCACGACTTATTGCTTCCTCATCATGGGTCACAGAGCTTCCCACCGTCTTATTGGGCTTAAGAACAGCAATGCGTAACGACAACGGAGTGTGTGCCGCGCAAATGATGTACGGACAAACTTTGAGATTGCCAGGTGATTTTTACGATCCCCCTAAAGATATTACGTCTGACAATATTTACATAAACAAGTTACGAGAAACTATTAAACATTTTAGACCAATATCAAACAAACACCAGCATCCTAAAAGTTTATTCGTACATCCAGATCTTCAATCTTGTACTCATGTTTTCATTCGGAACGACTTCGTACAGAAGCCTTTACAGCCACCATACGACGGTCCGTTCCGAGTGCTCGAACGAGGTAACAAGGTTTACTTAATACAACGAAATGAAAAAAAAAATCGAGTGTCTATAGACAGACTCAAACCAGCTTATGTTATTAACGATAGTACTTATTACAACAACTGCGCTAACAGTCCTACACAATCGGCCAACTCAGCAAATTCAGACCTGCCGGTCACGATAAATACGCAACATACCACTAAGAGTGGCCGTGTTGTCAGACAGCCCGTAAGGTTCAGACTAAACTAGACCGTAATCTTAAGCACATAAAGTTCATAATGTTTTAGTTTTTTAAGGTTGTATTAGCTTGTAATCCTATTCTGCCTGGCAGTTTTGTAACTGAACCCAAGATTCTTAATCGTAGGGCCAGGCAGACAATTTATTTATAATTATTATTGTGAACGTGTAACTTCTCAATGAGTCGTAATTGTATTGAATTTCAATGTAGTATACATTTCAACTTAAATATGTATTAATTAAATAAACAAACAGAGATGCTTACATACTTACCTACTGTAATATTAGTGTAAAAATATTTTATTAAGATGACATTATTATTGCAACACAATTCATAACTTACGTATTTGTGCATTCGAATATAGATTATGTCGCAATAATGTAAATGGGGGCATACTTACGTATACAGAAAATGTTATTATGTGAGAAACACAATGCATGCAACTCAATTTTTTCTTTATAACCGTATTCGATAGCAAGACGTACCTACTAACGCAGCTCTATAAATATTTACTTTTATTTCAATATAGTAGAGTAGTATAATAAAAGTATTATACAAAATGGGCGCAGCTTTTAACAAAGAGCAAGTTATAGTCATCCAAAAGGGTCAAGAAGAAATGAGTAACAAACTCGACCAGTTTAGTATAATGTTGATAGCCATCATGTGTTTGTTATCACTCGGCGCGATGTTCACGATATCACGTCGCTGTCGTAACGGTGTGAGGAGCTGGCTGCGCAAACAGGTGACGGTGGCGGTCAACGTGCCAACACACACGCCCACCACTGTTGGGAACGCCAATATACAACATCAGGCACCCCACGTCGTCGCTGGAAGCTACGCATAATAGTTTTAGGAATGGTAATAATAAATATAATCGGTGCGTATTATACTCGTAGTACAGTCGAAATAAATTAAACAAAACGATTGTGTTTCTCAGATATTTTTAATTTTGTTTGTGTTTCTCAGATATTTTTTATTTTTTTATATTGTTTGAGATAGAATGATTAAGTAAATACCTCATGTTTTCTATTTTCGTGTAACTTTTGTGTTAAATTAATATTATATAATTTTTTTTTAAAAAGGGGGAATGATGTAACGTCGCTATATGCATTGCGCATACAATGCACTTTTGTATAAAACAGACTACTGAACGTCAGTAGTCTCTGTACCGCGATCGTACATACACGCTAGGCGTTCATTATTGTAACCGTTATATAGTGGGTTCAATAAACACCATTATCCAGTGCGTGACTATTTTATTTATCGCTAGCCTGACCTTTACAGAGACTACTCTACACGTATATTTGAAAACTTAAAAACCAAGATTCATCTGCTTAGCTTTTTCACTTTTCAGATATTTGTAATAGATTAAGATTTTCAATAGAAAATAATAGAGTTTTATAGTGTTAAATATTTGGCCGAACCAAAAAGACAGTGTGTTTTTAGCAAAATTTGAGGGTCTGGACGAATTTAACTCATTGTATTTTTTAAATTGGACGACTTACATTACTTCTAAGGATGAACTCCTAGAGTTTAAGAATTACACAATTTATTTAGGATATTTTCATTACAATTTACGACATAGGTACCCTGTTTCTTATAGGCACTCAAATATTAAGCCATTTTTTTTTTTAGAAAAGTGGCAAAATCCACGGCCTTACCCATATAACTTATATGTACCTACCTGCGAAGTATCTGATGTATCATTTAACGGACTATTCAAATTGACTTGCATAGTATCTATTGTATCATTTGGTGTACACTTGTCTTGCATAAAACTGAAGTCGTTAAAGCCGAACCATTTTGAAACATAAATACTGTCTCGACCTGTAAACAATTACCATTTATGACTTAACCAATAAAAAATGTAGGTACTAATATGCAGTTTTATTTATGTCACAGAACTTTGAACAGTAGTACTTATAAATATCAGTGTATAATTACCAGAGCCAGTGATTTGGCTTTAAGACATTCTCCATTTTTCTCGTCTATATGATGACAAAAGCACAGTCATTTTTTTCTTCAATTCTGGCACAGGGACTCCCATGTCACAACTTATTTCTCTCCAAGCGTCTTCTCTGAGCGATTTATTATGATAATAAGAACTTTTGCTATTCCACAGCAGTTCTTTTGTACCATAAAGTTGAATTAATTTACGACAACTCTGATTATCCATCGCACGGAACGTAACGAACACACAAAATAATATCACGTCCGTCTCAACTGGCGCGCGCGCCACAACTGAGCTTCCTTTGATGCGCGGCAAAAAACCGCCTCTAGATGGAACGGGCCGCTCTAAGTTCGAGCGTTCCAGCAAACAAATTGGCGCGCGTTCCAAAATGGTAGCCATTTCGCGCGGCTGGAGCGCGCGCCAATGTTCGTCCTCTTGGAGCGCGAAATGGATACGCGGCTTAAGGCTAGACCAGTGTCAGGATATAAGAGGGTACTGACTTTCCCAATAACGACTGCCATAGATGTTCATGGCAGCCGGGACCAACGGCTTAACGTGCTCTCCGAGGCACGGAGCAGGCGATAATTGTCAATCAATACGCACATAATTTCGAAAAGTCATATAACTTCCGAAAGTCCGAGGTGCGCGACGTGGGTTCTTAAATATTATATGTAATAATATAATTTACACCCATGTAAACTTTCTTTTACGTTTTATATTTTTAATTGACTAAATAAAATAAACTGTATACTTCATTTTATTTATATATTAAGTAGGAGATGTGAGGGAGTCTTTATATAAATGTATGTTTTAATCTAATAAATGCAGTGTTGTATCAGCATTCATCGTATCATTTACTCTCCTAAAACTACACCTATTACCCCAACCGTACACGGTTATAAGGTACTTTACATCCGCGTGCGGAGCCGCGGGCAAAAGCTAGTATTGTATATGCGTAATTAACTCTGTCGGTCTGTCTGTCTATTACGTTTTCACGCCCAAATCCCTGCGCCCGCCAAGTCCGATTTCGAATATTCATTTGCAATTCACCTTATAAACATTAATCAAAAAATGTTATTGTAGCCATGGCGGCCACGCAATGTAGAAGTGGCAGAAGGCATCGAATATCTTGAAGCACCGCGGATTACGCCACGACGCCTATTCGGTGATGAGGCTGATCAAAACGTAAGGAAATATGACATTTTATACGTTTTTGGTTTCTTATTATAATTTTAAATTTATTAATTATATATAATATATATTAATATATAATATTAATGTCGGCCTCGATGGCGTAGTGGTTAGTGTAACCGACTGCCGCGCCTGAGGTCGCGGGTTCGATTCCCGCACAAGTCTAACATTTGTGTGCATGAACATGGATGTTTGTCTTGGTCTGGGTGTTTCTATGTATAATATGTATGTATTTACAAAAAAGAAAGTATATATGTATGTTTATCCATTGTCTAGTACCCATAGCACAAGCTCTGCTTAGTTTGGGCTGGACGGTGTTGTGTGTATGTGCTAGAATATTATTATTATTATTTTAATCTGTTCGTCTTGGGTACGGGTTGTACATATACTTCAGCTTTATTATTATATTGCATCGCCGGTCTGTATGAATGTTATGCACGATTTTGAGATCTATTTTAATATGTTATTTTATTTATGTGCATTATGATTTGATTGATGGTTATGCATTAACTTGATAGGGATCTTAAATTGATTGCGCTTTTACTAACACTCGGTCTGCATGTTGTGAATTTATACTTTTGAGGGGTGGTATTCTTTATAGATGCACGACGAAATATTTGACGCCCCATTGGCCGAAGCCTTGGCCGTCGACTCTGGGAGCGAGGAGAAGGAGGTGTTGACTGCCGATCAGCTCCTACACATTCTCCAAGACTCGGAGAATGAAGACTCTGAGTCCCAAAATATGGGGGACTTCAATTGGACCGCGGACTACACGTCATTTACTGACAGAAAGGAACCATTTGTAGAAGAGGTTGACCCCAAAATTGGAGACACATCTCCATTAGATATATTAACCCAATTATGGGTATTCTAGAGATGATAAGCGACCAAACTAATTTATACGCCTGGCAGACCATTGTTCCTCTGTCGGTGTCCGAACGGGCATCTCCGCCCATTCACGTTTAAATTACTGGGTGGAGACGTTCGTTTCGGAACTTTACTGATTAATTGGTGTCATGATATTAATGGGTATATGTGTCCGAGGACAAATTGATGAATACTGATCTACCGGAATCCTGGGTATGCCAGGATATCATGAGCAAGAACCGCTTCATGATATTGATGTGGTTCTACGCTAAATACGCTACGGTAACTACGCTATTCCGGATCGAGGTTATTGATAAGCCTAAATTAATCGAATATTATAATAAAAATATAATGTATAAAAAATATATAATATAATTGAGCGCCTGTCATTTCGAGAGAAAGAGAGGTATGAAGTGGTACATGAAAGTATTTAGAAGACTGTTAAATACCAGTCTTCTAAATACTTTCATAATATACTCAAAATATCCATTAGAGAATATGTTAAGTCACTGGCAGTTCCGCTTCTAAGTTTCAGAAGGTCTTTTGGCCAAATATAAAAAACGGTTGTATTACCGTGCATAACTGGGATGCAGGGGGCCAACCCTGTGCGGCTTGACCTAACCAAGAAACATTTCCCAGTACACACAGAAATGTCTGGCCGAGTCAAAGGCCATGACAAACACATGAGGCGTCATTACGCGCGTTGTTCATCAAAGAATGTGAGGACCCAAATCACACAGAAGTGCAGCGCGTGCAACGTCGCCTTATGTATAGGTCCATGCTGGATGGAGTACCATACATTAGAAAAATTGTAACGCATTTTTCCTTTTTTTTTTAATGTACGGTGCTCATCTTGCCTCTACCTGGCAGAATTATCCGTGTGTACTGTGGATAATAAATTGTATTTTATAGCTACAGCAACATGAATGGTCGATCGATCCGAAATAAATCTTTAAATTTTAAAAACTTTGTTTTGAAACATTAAATTATTTAACCCTTAAATGGACAATGTTGTTTTTAAACAACATACTAAACATCACAGATAAAATTGACCTTCTTTTAATTTTTTGTTAATTTTGACGACTAGTTCTTATTTCTGAACGAATTTTGTATATTTTTTTTAATGTTGGCACTATCCAATATTTTTATGAATTGAAAATAAGTTAATGTCAAATGTCACTTTGAAGAAAACTTTTCTAGTGGCGCGAAACTAAGTTTTGTAGCTGTGTTCGGACTTTGATAAAATATAATGTAAGTATATAACATATTTTTATTTGCTTGATTATATCTTCAATTACATGTTCATGTTGTAAAACATTGAAAATCACTTGATGCTACTGTCGAATTAGGCGAAATCTGGTATGTTGTAGGAAAACTACAATGCGCATTGCCTGCTAAATAAATGCATGTTTGGTGAAGGATTTTTATTTTGCTTTTCAGCATGCCGCGATTACTAGAAAGCGAAATTACAAAGTATTTAGAAACTCTTAAAGATTCAGAAGATGGCTTAGACGGGTCAGACTCCGAAGTAGAGGATGAAGGTCACTATTATCAAACAGCTCGAGATGTTCTTCGAGACCTTGAAAATAGTGATGAAGGTGAGAATGCCCAGTCTGATGAAGTGGATGCTGATCCTCCTCTCGTAATCGACAACGATGAAAATATGCCAGACCCTCCTATTTTGGAAGCCGAAGAAGCAGCACCGCAGAGTAGATCACAAGGGATTTCTGAACGACCTCTGGTTTGGCGAAAACGGAATCTTGTTACTGCTGAAGACAGCCTTATTTTTAGGGGAGAAACTCAGATAACGGAAGCATTGATGTCTTGTAACACGCCATATGATTTTTTTTTCATTTTATTTTACATATTGCCTGAAAAAAACACTATAATGAAAAAGAACGTACCCAGAGGATTCTATGAGGAAAACGTGGCGACTGTGGATGATATTGACGTAAGTGCTGTTGTGTGGAAAGATAACAAGCCCGTTAACCTTGTTTCCACTTACGTAGGAGCAGAACCAGCAACCACAGTCACACGCTTTGATAAATCGAAGAAAGAGAGAGTTGCTATTCCATGCCCCAAAGTCATCAAGGAGTACAATGCCCACATAGGAGGCGTGGACTTATTAGATTCATTTATAGGTCGTTATCACATCACAATGAAGAGCCGCAAGTGGACCATGCGCTTATTTTATCATTTCCTGGACCTCGCAGTTATAAATTCATGGGTTATGTTCAAGAAGGTAAATAATATAAAAGGAAATGATCAACTTCTCAATTTGGGTACATTCAGACTAGAACTTGCTGAAACCCTCTGCAAATTGGGTCTACCTGCAAATGGCGCTAAACGTGGTCGACCTAGTGGGAGCACAATACAAAGAGAACTTGTAATGAAGAAGTTCCGAGGACCAGCTCAAGCAATTCCTTTGAAAGACGTCAGATTTTAGATTTTTTTTTCATAATTAGGTAATCTTCGATTAAGACTGATAATTGGATCGGAAGAAATGAACAAACGATTAACTATATCGGTAAGGTTGTCAGTTCTTGATGTTTTCCTTGCAAAATTTTCTCGATAGGACTTAAAGTCTTTATTACGGGCTTCTTAAGCCTCCTCACTCAGCATTCCTATAGGCAGTAATGCATGGTTAACAATTTCAGCACTGTGGATCAATAGTTTGTGAAGTGTCGGTGTCATAGGCATCCAAGGGTAAAGATTAACATATAATTGAGCTGTATCCAAACAATATTGCTGAAACTTCTCTATATTAATTTGGAAACCACTGGAAATAGTTTGCAATATCATATAAATACGTCTTATAAGTTCTTCATCAATGTTAGTAATACTTGAAGAAACTTTGAAATTTTGGAAAAATTTACGCGCCACATTACCATCATTCGAATTTCCAAAACCAGGTTTAGGTTTGTCTACAATAAGAGACAACTTATTTTTGAATCTTGTCTGAATATCCTTCTTTGTTTCATCTATAAGCTCCTTATTAGTTTTAGATACACGCCAATTACGAACGGGTAATTTATAACTTAAGTGTAAAAGCGATTCAAACGACCTGATCCAGGCATGTAGTACTGATATGCCAAAAGATACATATTCAGATTTGATAGGTCTGTTCTTAATCATATCAAGGTCATTAAATTCCTTGGATGTAGCATCACATAGGTAACAGCGCATAGTAGATTTTGTATCCGATAGACAGTTACACAACTTGCCATCTACCATTGTAAATAAAGTATGGTGTTCAATCAAGTATTTTTTACCGTCTAAATTAACTTCTGTAGGAACTAAATCTTTGATTTGTTTGTTCATATGCTCTTTTTTAGACTTTACTAATTCTTCAGTCTCTTTTTTATACTCGAGGCTTATGGGTCTACAGAATCTAGGCGATGAAGGTCTCGGGTTTTGCCATAATGTAATTGATTTTCCATTTTTTTCACCTATGAGTCGTAATGGAACCAAACATGTTAAGAACATATATTTATCATCAGATGTTTCAGACATAAACTTCTGTTTATATTGGGTATGACTAGAGCTGCCATCAAATCCCCATTTCGAATACAATAAAATTTTATCAAAAGAATGTTCAGAATCAGCCTCCAAAACAGATTTTTGAGTCTGCAGTAAACGAGTTCCTGTATGATCTAATAAGCATTGGAGAGGAACTTCAGCATCAGTCTCAGTAACTTTTAGGTCTTTTGGATAGCAATTTACTTTTTCAGCCTGTACTTCCTTATAACTTGGGAAAACTTCCTTGGCATACGTTCTAATAACTTCATATTGTTTACGCGACAATTGTGCTTCAATAATTAATGATAGAGCATCGCGTGGCGAAACTTTTTTTGCTTTCACAGTAGAAGCTATATTAAAGCAATCCATTGCATACTGGGGGCTACCGGCAACTTGTGCAATGACACTGGCTTCTGTAGATTTACCTGTTGCTCTAAACTGCATTTGAGCTGCATATGATAATTCATAATGCCCTGCCTCTGAACGCAAATGTGCTGTCTTCCTGCGCTTCGTATTTTCACTACTCTCCTCAAATGTTAGCGTTGGCCTACCACCCTTATTGCCCGAGTATAAAGTAAAACTGCAATAATCGTTAAGCCACGACTTCTCAGCATTCAAAAATTTTTCTTTGTGTCTATTTTGCCCGAGCCATTTAGACTTTAACTGATTTTTAAAATTACGTAACTCTTTCGATAAATTATGCTGGTTTTCTGATGTACAGTTGGTTTTATTTGCAACATAATCAATCAAATCTTTAAATTTTCTATCAAATGGCTTATAACTACTGTTGTAAAATACGTCAAACATAATTCTTCGTTTTATTTTTAATTTGGAACATAAATCTGGAAAAAATATTAAGCGCCTTTAGATTCACGAAAAACAAAAAAAAAAATATCTCGATTTAGCGCAACGGGCTTTCACTTTTGAGTTTAGATTAATGTAATAGATGGTTCAGACTACCTTACTGTTAATTTAGTTTCAAAAGCCTCTTGCGCCTTTTTGAAATACTAGAGCGTAAAGTATTACTTATTATCTGCTTGCTAAAACTATCATATCTCCGACTATTATTCAACGTTTGTATAAATGAAAGTAGATTTTAAATACGACTTACCTTGATCTATACTCGACATAATAATGTTTTAATGTAAATATCACAAAGAATATATGAAACGATATTGATTGCGCTCAATAAATTATAGAAATTGTAATAAACTGATAACAGACTACACTTTACGTATGTCAATCTCGTAAATGACTAACTTCTCATTAATCTCAATATTGCTAACAGTTGTGGGAATACCTACCCTACATACATAATAAAAATCATACCCAACTACCTTCATTTAATAATTTGAGTTTTGGGTACGGCCGTCATATATACTGCCCCAGTGTGCGACGTCCGTTTCTACGGTTTAGCAGAGATCGCCGAACAAAGAAATTTATTAAGAAGCCCTTGCAAGTACGAGAGAGGACCAGCCACAGCCAAGCAGTAGTTCAGGGATCATGAAGATAGCTGCGGAACTGTGAGTAAATCTTTTCACCTTCCTATCAGTTCTTCCTTGCATCCTAACCTTGTAATAAGTCTATGTGTGTGTATTATTAGGGATTGGACAACGCCATAATAATATTTGCATAGATTTTAGTTAGTGTAGTAGCATTTTAGTAGCTTATTTGTGTGAATTTTTTTTTTCCTCTATATTTTCCAGTGTCATTTTAATAACTTTTACATAATGGAAAGCATAAACCGTGTCCCACAGGAAATGGTTAAAATAATACCTGTATTCAGTGGCGACGCTGGAACATTACCTTTATATATCAAAAAATGTGAATACATTTTGACTACATTCCAAGGGAGTGTAGCTCAAAATGAATATTTATTTCATGTAGTAACGAGTAGGCTATCAGGCGAAGCAGCCAGTTTGGTAGGCGAAAGAGACTCAATAGATACGTGAGATGAGCTGAAGAAGTTGTTAAACCAACACTTCGGTGACCCACGCACAGAAGATTGCTTAGCAATGGAGTTAGAATTAATAAGGGCGAAAGTTATTTAGATTTTTGCCATAGATTACAGCATATGAGAAGTGTTCTATTTGCTAAAATATCGGAGACTATCATTGATGATTCTTTACGTAAGGCAAAGCAAATAATTTATAGTAACAGGGCAATGAATGTTTTTTTTCTTTCTTGTTTAATTTACCGCCATTTCTTGTAAGATTAGTTCGCTTGCGCGACATTACAACTTTAGAAGATGCATTAAAAATAGTTTTAGAAGAACAGAACTTTCAAAGTGTCTATGATTCTAAAACAAACGATCGACGTAATTTTAGTAGAACTAACAGGCCTAATTTGTCTAATTTTAATAGTCAAACATTTTCCAGTTTTAATAATCAAAACGTGTCTAATTTTAATAGCCATAAGAACGATTCACATAGTATATCGAGTACACATGTACCGAATAATGCCACGAATAGCACGTTTACGCCAAACAATTCGCATCAGTTTAGGAATTTTAAACAACATAATAATAATCAATTTAATTTTAATCGTAGATATAACAATAACTCGTCACCGCAGTTAACTAGGTCACCGTTTCCGACTGCTCAATCGAGTCAACAGTTCGCGACACATGCACCGCGCATGTCACCTTTTACAACGCAAGCATCGACGTCGGGTTCGAATACTGATGTCACCATGCGTACTGCGAGTTCGCGACGTGTTAATTATATTGACAATTATAGTAATATCGAACAGAATACAAGTAATGTGAACAATGAGTGCCAGGAATTTTCCCCTGAAGATGCCGGGACGGAAAATTTTTGCATAACGGATTGCATATTCCACATATTAGTATACTGAAATATTTAAAAGGCCTTAATATACATAAGGGGTCGGGTCCTGATGATATCACACCATATTTCATTGTGAGATGTGCTTTACCTTTAAGTTTCCCACTCTTTATTATATTAAATAATTCATTATCAACCGGCACATTTCCAACCATGTGGAAAGACGCTAAAGTAGTCCCTATTTACAAAAATGGCAGTAAAGATAACATAGGAAATTACAGTCCCATCTCAATATTGTCTGTTTTTGCTAAGTTGTTTGAGGCTTTAATCTACCCCTCCTTAAAAAATCACACGCGTCACATATTTGTAAATGAACAGCACGGATTCATTCAATCACGCTCTACAAGCACCAATTTAGTAACTTATCATAATGAACTAATTAATGCAGTTGATGCTGGCATTCAAGTCAGTGCTATTTATATGGATTTTGCGAAGGCATTCGACAGAGTTTGTCATACAGTGTTGCTAAAAAAATTAGATTTATATGGTGTGGGCGGCACTCTCTTAAATTGGTTCCAATCGTATTTATCTGATAGAACTCAATATGTAGTAGTTAAGGGGTACAAATCCGTAAAGAATACGTCTTTTTCTGGGGTTCCACAGGGCTCGCATTTGGGTCCGTGGTTATTTAATTTATTTATTAACGATTTAGTGTCCTGTGTTAAACATAGTAAAGCTTACCTCTTCGCTGATGATTTAAAGCTCAGCAAATATATAACTAAATCCGTAGATTGTGACCATCTTCAGAAGGACCTTGATGCTGTAATGAATTGGTGCATTGAAAACAGAATTTCTTTAAATATAAATAAATGCTATACCATCACTTTTACGCGCAACCGTAATATTATTAACACTGAATACCATCTTAGTGGTACGATCCTCCAAGAGAAAATCGAAATAAGAGATTTAGGCATAGTTTTTGATTCCAAATTAACATTTCTACCTCATATTGACAACATTATTAATAAATCGTCAAAAATGTTAGGTTTTATTATTCGTAACAGTAAATTATTTCGTAATCCAGATACAAAAATATCCATATATAACGCCTACGTACGGAGTAATCTCGAATATTGCAGTGTAGTGTGGTCTCCTCAATATCATGTGCATCAAATCAGAATAGAACGTATTCAGAAAAGATTTTTAAGACATCTTGCTTTTTCATGTCGAATACATAAACAACTGCCCTCGTATACCCAGAAGTTGACGTTTTTTGCGATGGATAGTCTATTGGTTCGTAGGCAGTTACTCGATATGACTTTTTTGTTTAAGGTTTTGAGAAACGAATTTGATTGCCCCTTGCTTTTAAAATTATTTGGTTTGCGTGTTCCTAGACGTGTGCCAAGGCGAGCACTTGTCGATGCTGGATTGTTGCAATGCCCTACCGCTAGAAGTAACTTAAAACAATTTTCTACCATTTCACGGCTGTCGAAGGCATATAACACAATTTGCGGTGAACTTGACATTTTTGCTGATAGCTTACCATCCTTTAAGAAAGACGTATTGAGATTGTTAAGAAGTTCTTAATTGCACCTATTTTCAAATTGAATTGTATCTTGTTTAATATGTATATTCTCTTGCTTATTTTGTTGTTTAAATTATTTACCTAACTGTTAACAGTGTTACTATACTGTGGATGCTGTGACACCTTCAAATGTTGTGCATTTAATTATTTTTTTTAAGGATGATTTTAGATATAAGAAACAATGTAACAACTACTGGTTGTCCAAATAAATAAATAAATAACGGCCTCTACACTAGGGAACGAATAAAAATAAATTGTAATAAACGTTTAAATCTACCACACATAGTTATGCCAGAATTAAAGGCAGCTTTTATGATAGATACGGGGAGTGTAAGGTCTTTTATAAGCCCGTATATAGCGAATAAATATTTTAAAAATTATTTACAGTATGAACCGTTCGAAGTTGTTAGCACTCACGCATCGAGCGTTCATAGTGAAACAGCGTTCATTCCATTACCGGTTACTTTTCGTAGTCAGGAATTCCATAAGTTTTACGTCTATAGTGTTGACGATAGGTATGATGGGTTAATAGGGAGCAATTTGCTTAAACAATTACAGGCAAAGATTAATATGGAAAATCAGGTATTACATTTAAAAAATACTGATATTCCTATCATATATTCACCGCCTATGAGAGAGGTATACAATATACCCCCTCGTAGTGAACTTAGGGTAAGACTTCCGGTCAACTTATTGGACGGGGAAGCTGTGTTAGATTTTAAGCAGTTTACAGACGGGATTCGAATGCCTGCTGCATTAGTTACGTGTGTTAAAGGTTATGCAACAACCGTTATTCAGAATTACAGTGATCAAAACAGAAATTTAGTGGTGACAGGGCCTTTTAAAGTCGAACCTTATATACAGAACCCATCTATTAGCGTTAATTATACAGAAAATAAAATAGATATAGAAAATCTACTTACAAATAACTTAAAAAAATTACAGTTAGACCACATGAATGTAGAAGAACGTAGGTTAATTGAGGGACTTTGTAAGGAATATAAAGACATCTTTTATTGTGGAGATATTCCGCTAACCTTCACAAATCAGGTTAAGCATTGTATTAGAACTAAGAACGAAGACCCAATAAACATTAAAGCACATAGGTTACCTCCTACTCAAACAAAGGAAATTAGGAGTCAGGTCGAAAAAATGTTAAGGGATAATATTATCCAGGAATCGCATTCTCCCTGGAGTGCTCCCGTACATTTGGTGCCAAAAAAGATAGACGCATCCGGCCAACAAAAATGGAGGATGGTAGTTGACTATAGACGGCTTAATGAAATTACAGTTGATGACAAATACCCCTTACCCAACATTAACGACTTATTTGACATGTTAGGTAAGAGTACCTACTTCACAACCCTCGATTTAGCTAGCGGGTACCATCAATTAGAGGTACAAGAGCAGGATAGAGCGAAAACCGCGTTTAGTACACCTTCAGGGCATTACGAATTTAACAGAATGCCATTTGGTTTAAAGACAGCACCTGCAACTTTTCAGCGAGCAATGGACAATGTCTTACGAGGTCTTCAAGGTTTACATTGCCTAGTCTATCTTGATGACGTCATTATTTTCTCAAAAAGCTTACAGGAACATATAGAGAAGCTTCGAGCAGTTTATGACCGTTTTCGTCAAACAAACTTAAAGGTACAATTAGATAAGTCACATTTCCTTAGAAAGGAAGTACTGTACTTAGGTCATACCATTACGAGTGGGGGTCTGAAACCAAATAATGATAAGATAGATGCAGTTCTTAGGTATCCCATTCCAGAAACGGTTACACAAATTAAAAGCTTTTTAGGACTTATCGGATATTACAGGAAATTCATCAAAGATTTCGCTAAAGTAACTAGACCATTAACAGCTTATTTAAAGAAAGGTCGTAAAATTATTATAAATGAGGAAAGCTAAAGAAAAACCGCGATATGAAAAAGCGAAAGTAATAGGTAAAGTTGAACATAATATAGTGCCCGTAGAATTAACCTTTCGTATGCTTAGAAGCAGATCTGCTCCGTGTACGCTATCTGCTAGATAGCAGATCTGCACCAACGGGATTTGTTCGAAAATTATTGAAATTTAGACCCAAATACATGGTAATAGAGTGTAAAGTTATTTTATTTGTACACCTAATGAATGAATGAACCATACAGACTCGAACGTTCAAGCACTCTTAGAAAAAATAGAAAATTTTCATTCAAAACCTAACGTTTCGTCGCGTAAGACTGTGCAACTGTGGCTCGCTAAAAAGTGTGTTTTTACGACGGAAATCTTTATACAAAAGGTAAGTTATTGTTTTCTACTTATCTTCTAATACTTATTTACGATAAATAAATGCGGAATACGCATTTTTGGGTAAAAATCATTGATAAAATCTTAGACTTTATAACGGACTTTATATGTATAGACAAATAACGGTAAGGGAGTTTAAAATTGAGACTTGCAGAAGATTTGCAAATAGCAATCCAATAGGAAATTTTATAAGGAATTTGAAAATATAGTTCGTTTTGTAAAATAAGTTGTAGATTTTTGCTTATTCTCTCGTTTTGAAAATTGGTCCAAAATACACACACACTAGTGCAAAATCAAAATGGCGACGCCGTGTGTATGTACACGAAGGCGCCAATGGACTGCATTGTGCCTAAGCTACTAAGGAGCAGATCTGATCACATATACAGCCGGTTTATTTTTCGTTTTTTTATCATTATACTACATTATATAAAAGTATCCAACTTATTACAAAAAAAAAACAGAAAAAATGTATTAAAACCAATATTTATGAAAATAAATGACTAAATATATATAATAAATGCTTACTTTTTATGTAAAAAAAAAAATAAGGTGTATGTGCTACGTGCTCCAAAATTTGTCGTTCAATTGTTATTAGAGATGCAACGGATAGTTGCTTGGCGGTGGCCGGCGCGGCGGGACTATTTACAGGTTTTGACATGTTCCGTAAAGATCGTTTGCGCGAAGCGAACTCGTATCTAGAGTCAAAACAAGTTATGCAGTTATTTCGTTTCTAGTACGTACGTGTACTTGCGTATTTTAGTTTTATAATAAATAACTAAACTTTTCAAGTACAGAGGACTTTTGGAAGTACAGAGGACTTTTGGAAGTACAGAGGACTCCGCAAGGCACGCTACGAGTTGGGGACCAGCAGGTTGTGCTGGAAAGAACTCCTTCGGGGAACGTGAAGGTATTTCAAAATTTATTATCAACAGAATTTTAAGATTTTTTGTTTACTAACATTTTAATTTCGTTTATTATAGCCTTGGCGTCCCGACACACTCAGAGTAGGTGAGGGAATTGAAATAGTAGAGGAAGAACATTTAAGGCCACGAACGCTATTCGGAGAGGATGATGTATGTATACCTTTTTTCATTTACAAAGAAAAAGTTAAGGATTCGTTTGCAAAAATATCAAACAACTATGTAACTATGAAAGTCTGACTTTATAGTGCTGATTTAATTCGTTGGATTGCGCCTGCTCTGAATCTTGGTATGATGAACTGACTTTTTTGTTAAATTGCTTCGTGTGAGGTGGGTGCAGTTATAATATTTTATATAATACGCCGCTTGCCGAAGCCCTTGCTGTAGACACCGGAAGTGAAGCAGAGGACGAAGAAATGACCCTTGAAGAGCTACATCAGATCTTACAAGATGATTTGGAGGAAGAGGAAAATCTTGCGTCCTTCGAAGAGGGAAATTCCGGTACAGACATTAACTGGTCCGATGACTATTCCACATTTACAGGGCAGAGGGAAGAATTCAGGGAAGAGTCTGGTCCCAAAATTGACGGGACCGTTCCCCTGGACATATTTACTCAAATTTGGGACCAGACTTTAATCGAATCTGTGTCGGTGGAAACTAATAGGTACGCGTGGGACACCATCGCTCCGCTAACCGAAGACCTCAACGCCATCAGCGGTAACTCGCGGTGTAACCAATGGGTTGACACCACGGTGGACGAGATTTATAGACTAATAGGCGTGATTATATTAATGGGTATGTGCTTTAGGGCTAGGGTAGACGAATACTGGTCTACCGGTATTTTGGAAATGCCTGGCTTTCGAAGCCTTATGACACGCGATCGCTTTCTCCTCCTGATGAGGTACCTCCACTTCGTGGACAATGCCACTTTAGTAACCACCGCTGAGGAGAAAAAGATGGGCAAAATTAAACCTATTGTTGATTATCTCAACAATAAGTTTAGTACTGTCTACACGCCTCGCAGAGAGCTATCTATAGACGAATCGCTGCTGCTTTGGAAGGGACATTTAAGCTGGCTACAATGCATCCGTACCAAAGCAGCGCGATTCGGTATAAAAACTTATGAACTCTGCGAAGCAATTACGGGTTATGTGTTAAAAGTGATCATTTACACAGGCAAGAGTACAGCCCAGGACGATCAAGAGTCCCTTTACGGGTTTAAAAATATTAGTGCTAAAGCAGTGCTGAAACTGATTACCAGTTATCTATGCAAAGGATACACTCTATTCATGGACAACTGGTACAACTCAGTAGCACTAACAAAATTTTTAAAATCAAAACACACACATGTCGTCGGTACTTTAAACCGACGAAGGGTTGACACACCTGCAGTAATAAAAAATTTAAAGGAAAATAGAATGGCAAGGGGGGGTGTGGTAAGTAGACACTGTGGTGACGTTTCAGTTTTAGCGTGGAAAGATGTAAAACTAGTTTCCACAGTGTCTACTTACCACAATGCTGAGATGACGGCAGCCAATAGAGCAGGAAAAGTTATCCAAAAACCTGTAGTGGTTAAGGATTATAATAGTTTCATGGGGGGAGTGGACCTCAAGGACCAAAAATTGTCAACGTACCTACTTGAGCGAAAACGAGGAATTAAATGGTACATTAAGGTTTTCAAACGATTTTTAAATATCGGCATATTAAATTCGGATGTAATATATTGCTCTAACATTGGCCAACACAAAAAAATGACCCACCGGCAATTTAGATATAGACTGGCTGCAGAGCTATGTGAAAGATATGGCGTCAACGTCCAGCCCCGCGAACATCGCTACCCGACTGCCACAGGCGTCTGTCGTCTTAACAAGCAGCTGGATCACTTCCCTGATCACTGTGAAGTTACAGAGGAGCGGACGAAAAAACAGGTGCGGCATAAAAGAGGGCGTTGTGCGAGATGTGTAGCGAAGCAACGGCGCACGATATTCTCCAACATTATCTGCAGCCAGTGTCAAGTATTTCTTTGCGTTGGCCAATGTTGGAAAGAGTATCACACATTGGAAACGTTGTCTTAGTTAAAAGCTAAGACAACATTTCTATTAATTCAATATCAATTGCCTTACAGCTAGAGTGCGCAAATTAATATATATTTTTAAAACGCTAAGATCCATATCTAACCCAACAATAATCCGCAACGTTTACTTCGCATTATGTGTCTCCATCCTTACATACTGTATCTCTAGTTGGGGAGGTGCTGCTAAAACCACACTAAAACCCTTAGAAATTGCTCATAGAGCCATCTTAAAGGTGTCAACTTTCCGTCCAATTTGGTTCCCCACTGACAAGTTATACTCTCAATGTAAGGTTCTAAATGTCCGGCAACATTTTATCAAACAAACTGTCTTACTCCAGCATTATATTATGCCACATAAGGAAATAAGCAAACGTAGAAAAGATAAAGTATGTACAGTTCCATATCCTAGGGTGTCATTCACCAAACGATTCTTTTATTTCCTGGGCCCGGCTCTTTATAATAAAATAAGTCAAAAATGTATTATATTCAACCTAACATATTACAACTGCAAGAGGGCGCTACATGCATTATTGCAAGATAAAACCTATGAGGAAACTGAGAAGTATCTCCATACTTAATACTTAAAACTCACACATATACACACACACACACACCACACACATACACACGCACGCACACGCGCACGCACACACACACACACACACACACACACACATATCATATACACCTAATCGTGTTAAAACTATGTAAATAAAACTGGAAATAAAATAAAATAACTAGAATTTATTATATATGTATAAAATCTATAAAGCAAAAGCATATAATACTTATATATATTCAAAGAAAACATAAAACCTAAAATATAATGCCTACCGCCAAATGGGGTTCGGGACTGTTACTCCTTAATACAGGTTATTCCATAACCTAGCTAGGAGGACAGCGCTTTAACCACTGATTGTACGCACTATTTGTAAATCTGTTTCTATTTAATTATGTTAACCTACAATGTACTACAATTGCTTTATGAAAATAAATTATTATTATTATTATTATTATTATTATTATTGATTACATTTTTTTTATAAATTAACTTCATTTTGTCACCCGAGAAGTAGCCCTTTTTTATTTCAATTAATTCCTTCAATTTATAATATTCAAATAATTAAAATATAATTCAAATAATTCTAATTAATTCCTCGTTTTCGTTTTCTTCACGGAACCATCCCTACCAAAATGATACAAAAGGGTATTACTATTAATTGGTAACTTCTTCCGTCTGTCCGTCTGTCTGTGTGTCTGTCTGTCACAATGTTATATATCTCAAAAACCATGTACACCTTTATTTTAATTTTAAATATTTTGAGATGTGAGTAGTTTGGCATTCTAATTGTTTCACATAGATTAATTTTTGACGTTTCCATACAATATCACTATTTTTGTGTTAACCTTCAAGCGGGCGCGCGTAGTCGAATCGACCGCGCTTAGTACATTTTCGTTCATATTATTATTATTAGTCATCACACGCATTTCTCATTTCTAGTAGCCTGTCGCTATTTCATTCACAGTGAAATAAAGACAATACCGTCGCTTGGGGCGCTCTCCCCACTCTGCAAATTGCAATTGTTTTAGTTCGGCCGCAGTCGTCGAAAAGACTACACGCGCCTGTCGTCGAAAAAGTTACGCGCGACGCTCAATGCGACATACACTAATTACGTGCTAGTTGTAGTTCTTCGGCCGTCGCTCAATATTATCTTATTATATCGGAGTTTTGTTATTTTTTTTATAAAATGAGTCGTTTACGGTTATCACAAAGTGCAATAATCGAGCAATTACAAAGAGAAGACGAAGAAGAGAGTGACTCAGAGCTCAGCGACCAAGGCTCTGAAACTTCCGACCACATCGTTTCAGAGGAGCATCGATCTGACGAGGAATCATACTGCTCGGACTCAGATGAGGATAATTTGCCACTTTCGGAAATAAATAGCTGTTTTACAGGGCGCGATAAAGTTACGAAGTGGCAAAAATCTAACAATAACAGAGTAAGGCGTCAAGTGCAAAATATTCTCACGGAAGATGCGGGTACTCGTAGAAATGGTGTGGGGGTGACAACATTTATGCAAGCCTGGAGTTTATTCATTTCAGAGAATATTATTGAAAAAGTTGTTAGACATACCAACGAATTTATTCAAAAAAAAGCGCCGTCGTATAATAGAATACGTGACTGCAAGCCGACAGATGTGGTGGAAATTCGAGCACTTTTCGGATTGTTGTACATAGCGGGATCCTTGAAGACATCACATGCCAATTTAGAAGATTTATATGCCAGTGATGGGACAGGTATTTCTATTTTTCCTACTACTATGTCAGTGAAGAGAGTAAAATTTCTACTGAATTCATTGCGGTTTGATGATGCTACTACGCGACCAGCTCGTCGTACTCTAGATAAAGCTGCGCCAATAAGAGAAGTTTTAGATATGTTTACACAAAACTTTCTTTTACCGTATTCAGTGGGAGAGAACGTTGTAATCGATGAGATGATGGTAGGTTTTCGAGGAAAATGTCCTTTTCGACAGTACATGAAATCAAAACCCGACAAATACGGAATAAAACTTTATCCACTTGTAGATGCTACTACGTTTTACGTCCTCAATATTGAACTTTATGCTGGCAAGCAGCCTGAAGGCCCATACCAGTTGAGTAATGCTGCGGCAGACGTCGTGAAGAGGCTAATTACACCAATTTCTGGCACTGGAAGAAACCTTACAATCGACAATTGGTACACCAGTGTGCCGCTGATATACGATTTAGCCAACGATTATAAGATTTCTGTTGTGGGTACCATGCGTAAAAACAAGAAAGAAATACCTCCTTGTTTTTTAGATAAAAAACGACCTGAATATTCAAGTCAATTTGGATTTTCTGATACTGCTACACTCGTATCTTACGTGCCTAAAAAGAACAGATCTGTAGTTCTAATATCATCACTTCATTGTGCTGCTGAAATTGATGAAAGCACAAATGAAAAGCGCAAACCCAGCATCATAACTTTTTATAATAAAACTAAGGGGGGTGTCGATGAAGTCTACAAAAAAGTAAAAATGTATTCGGTTTCAAGGAAGAATAATAGATGGCCATTGACACTGTTCTTTCGTCTTCTGGATATTGCAGGAATAAACGCTATGGTGATATTGAGGGCAAATAATGTGTCTATACGGAAAAGGCGAATGTATTTACGGGCATTAGGCACTGAATTGACAAAAGAGTACGTCCAAAGAAGAGCAACGATAGTAGGCCTCCCAAGAAAACTAAAAAGAAACATAAGGGAGCATTTGCATATGGAGATTGATGGTGCTGATACAGAAGCAGGTAGTTCTGGCACTTGCAGAGGAACCTGTAAAATATGCCCAGCCAAAAAGAGGAGGCAATCAAAGACGCAATGTAAGTTATGTATGAAAAATATTTGCAGAAGTCATACAACATTTATTTGCAGTCAATGTTATTTGGACGAAAAAACTGATTCTGATGAAAACTAAAAGTTAATTGTTTTTTATTCTTATTTTGTAATTTTTATTGTGTGACTAGGTGTATAAACTAGTCTGGGGTGTGTAAAAGAGGTAATGTGTTCCTAATTTTTGTTTTGATCCAAAGAATATTTAAGTTATGTTACTTTATTTAATAACTGTTTCTTTTTCATAATTTTAATTACTTGTTTTGACTAATAAGACTATAAAGACTGATGATAATATATCTGCGTACAAAAAAATAAATGATTATTGTATAATTTGTGCTTTATTTCTCTTATTCATCCAATAGGTCTTTTCGGTTACGCGCGCCCGCTCCCGTTACAAATGACCGCGCGCCCGCTTGAAGGTTAAAAAGAAAGTTCAAATAATGTTAAGCATAGGTAATATTTTATGTGTCGCAAACAGAAATTTCAATAATGTTAAGTTTGATATTTTTCTCAGACTTACGGAAATATATTATTTACAAAAAGGTTGTTTTATTACTGGCATAAAATAGGTAGAAAAAAATATATCCTTTATATAATGAAACTCTCAAGAAGTTTGTGAGTCTTCTTTTGAATTAGGTACTTCCTTTGATGTGCACAAAATGCTGATACGTTATCTGAATAAATACACACCACGTCTCACTACTACCTTTTTATATAATCCCTAGTAGTTAGGGGTATAAAAGCAAACACACATGTGGCCAATTGTAAAAACAGAGAAAAACCCATTTTATTATCTGTGAAAATAAAAGTCATGAGGATTGAGGACACATGCATTTTTGCTTGAATACCCCTCAATTTGATATTAAACAAAAGAACTATTTTTGTTTATTACAAACCCGCTGTATATGCGTGCAGATCTGCTCCCCAGCAAAGTATACAGTTTGAAGTATTTGACCTTGGAGCATATCTGCTCTCTAGCAAGCTATACCATTTTACCTTGGAGCAAATCTGCTCTCTAGCAAAGTATTCCATTTGGGCTAGGAGCAGACCTGCTCCTAAGCAGCTTACGCTCGGCTCAATGCACGCACACATATAAACAGTCTTTCACGCTTCATTTTCAAATTGACCGATTTCCTAATGGATTTTTACAATTATTACCTATGGAGAGTGAACTGAATAATATCCCATAAGAATACTAGTTTATTCAAGTGAGCAATACAGTCATTTTTATACTCTATGGACTATTGCACGATGCTAGAAACTACGTGTCTAAAAGGGTAGTCAAATCACCTATACTTCGAGTTTTTCTTCAAAAACCTCATTTTATTCCATCGTTTATGTGTTATTTATGATTTTTATAGAAAAAAGGGTATTCAGTTACATAAACAGAGTACATTTTGATCTCTGATATCAACTAATTTCGTGACAAAACGACTCAGAAGTCGGCGCGACTCGAGAGCTAAGTTGCCATTTTCAATATCTCAATTTGAATTTTCAAAATTATATTACTATGTATAATAACATGTAATTCCAGCTTTTTTTTGTATTTTCTGTTAGTCGTAACCTTTATCTGTTTAGGTAATATAAAAAAAACGAAAATAATTTGAAAACTTTATAAAAATAAGGTCAAATATAACATTATGTCAGCAGTTTCATAAACCTGTTTATAAAGTGCCTATAAAAAATTAGGAAAACATGTATTACCAAAAAAATATAGTGAATACTATTCATTAGTTATCTGACTACCAGAAACTATCGACACTTTTATATCCATCATTCAATTATATGCTAATTATCGAGAAAATCTGATTCACGGCGAGCGCGCTCTTCGCGCTCAATATTTCCCGCACGTAGGCGTTCGAAGGCGGGGCACGGTTGCGCATACGAAAGGTTAAAGAAAAGAACAACTAGAGTAGCGATAAAAAATGTAAAACGTCCTCCACAGGTCGTGCCTGGTACTTCTGGTACTAGTGGTGGCGGCATACATGCTGGACCTTCAAAACCTCGGTCAGAATCCAGGGATAGCATCGCTAAAGATGGGAGTAGCAGTGAAGAAGAATAGCTATTGGACTATATACAAAACTGTAGATTTGGAATCAGTAGGTCTACAAATAGATGATAATATTCGGGATTTTAGTAATTTAAAAATGAAAATTATAGAAAATAGATTAAGTAAGGAAACCGTAGGTATAGAAAATCAAATAAAATATTTAGCTAAGCTGACTAAAGATAGGTTTTTTCATATTTTACCTTTTCATTATAGAAACACGAGCTATATTTAGTCCATTAGGATCAGTTGTGAAAGCTATTTCAGGTAATTTAGACGAAAATGATGCTATTAAGTATGATAAAGAAATTCTACTTATACAGGATAGAGAACATGTAGTCGAACGTAAAGTATCTTCAATACAAAAAGCATTTGATAAATTAGTAAATGACTCGGAAGTAATAAATTTTAATGTCAAAAATCTGGGTTTACAAACTAGTAAAATAGAAGATCTAGAAGTAAAAGAATCTCAATTTAATAGTCTATTTCATGTGTTTAATGCTATGTACCAGATTCTAAGTAACTTTCGAACTTGTTATGAAAACATAAAAGAGATTGAGACGGCCATAGCCTTTAAAAATTAAATACATTACACCAATCCATTATAAATAGTACAGAATTATATAATACGTTAGAGGTAATTGCTAAACATGCTAGAATAATATATCCAGTAAATAAAGGTAATTTAATAAAATTAGAACGTAATATTATACTTAAGTCATACATAAATAACAACAAGTTAGTTTTTGTTTTAGAAGTTCCCCTAATAGATAACGAAACATATAATTATTACAAGGTCATACCCATTCCTATATTCCATTCTCCAAATACCTATACTATTATACCCAAATACCCTTATATGATGGTGAATAGATTGAAATACATGCCCGTAGTAAGCCCATGTGTTGAGATTGAAAATGACAAATTTCTTTGCGCTGATACCAATGTTGCCCAGTATCCAACCGAGACCTGCATTGAACAAATAATGTTGATGAAGAACAATTACAAAAGCTGCATACAGAACCATATCGAAATAGAAAAAACCAAGATTCAAAAAGTAACCAATAATCAATGGTTGGTTTACTCAGAGGAGAATCTCATCATCACGGAGAATTGTAATGCAGATATTCTGAAGTACACTGTTCTTGGAACTTACATCGTGACACCGAGTCAACAATGTGAAACACAAATAGGTGATGTGATCGTTACCGCTACCACAAATGCTACACAGTTTCCAGCCTACAACTGCCGAAGATCCAGATGCCTGAGCTGCAACAGCACATCCAGAGAAGGTTAAAGAAAGTGGATCTACGAGATGTGGACTTTAGTGATGTGAAAGAAGTATTGCAAAGTGCAAAGTTTAGTGAAATAGACGATACAACTCAAATAGTGACAATAGAAATTAGAATATGGACTATTTTCGAGTATATCATCATTATAATATTAATAGTCATTTTTATAACATACAAATTTCAGTTAGTACATTTTTGTCGAAATTTTCCTAAACCGTCTGCGACACCTTCGGATAATTTCTCTCCTGGGGAGGGAGGAGTTAAGGAACCCCAATCTACACATATTAGCTTTGTCAGCAAATAAGTATTTAGTTTATTGTTAAATGATTATTTCTAGAATATTCCATAGCCGATTCAGCACTTATAATAATCTAGGACGAGCGTCACATCCGACCACATTGTAAATAAGTACTTAGTTTACTGTTAAATGATTATTTCTAGAATATTCCATAGCCCATTCAGCACTTATAATAATCTAGGACTTGCGTCACAGCCGATCACGCTGTACCATGCACTACGTTAGCAATAAGTTAGTATATAAGATGAGTATTTTATTATATAAAACAATTACTGTATTAGCTGTAACTCTGGTCGAATAAAGTTATTTTTTTAACTCTTTCGTTGTTGGTTACTTATTAATTCACGCACGCACGCACTTGGCATTGTCAACAAATGTCTATCCTTCCACTCTACTCTATTTCTGTTACTCTCCTATTTACGTATGTTCTTCTTTGTCTCTCTTGACAACACTTCTTGCTGTTTTTCGACATATTGACCTGAGCTCTGTGCCCTAAGCCTGATGTTCAGTACCCGTCGCAGTAGGTAGATCCCGCCTTGAAGCTGAGACTGAGACTAGTCATAGTTATGGCAATTAGCTGATGCTAATTGCCATAACTATGGCTATTATTTTGGTTGTAAACTAATTTCAGGCATTAAAACCTGTCGTAGCCCGGCGGCTCGCATGCGAGCCGGCAGATTTGTACCCGTCGTAGCCCGGTGGCTCGCGTGCGAGCCACCAAATTGGCGCCAAAACGCCGCGCGCCGCCTTCGCTTAAAACCGTATATTACCAACCTTACCGATCAAAACTGATTGCCTATTGGCTACGAATCGTTTCGGAATGAATGAAGTAATAATACGGACCAATAAAAACAACTCCTACAGAGCGAAAACATTTAATAAAATTATATTTAATCTCAGACAACGCTCGACTCTTGCCGCGGTTATTTGTGCAAACTGTTTTTTGTGATTGTGTTGAATTTAAGTAATTGGAAGTACTTTAAAACGTAAGTAATTGTTATTTTATTTATTATTGTAATGATTCTAGTAGCAATAGCAATGTTTTAATAACGTAATCTTTATTAAAACTTAAAACAAGTGATAGTGAGCGGCATGTGCTTTCGGTGTTCGTTTTTTCTATGTGTCATATTTATGCTTTTATCAATCTAAACTAACAAGATTCTTTTGTATTCTTATTAGAATTCTAATAATATTAACGTATTTGTAAGTAATATTATAAAATATATCAAGAAATATGAGTAATTTGAGTCTAAACAAAAAACGGTCGTTATTTCACGCACACAGAAACAGATTTCGTATTTGTACGTGTGCGTAATTCTGAGAATTCAAGAAAGACCGTTTGCTCGAAAGTTCTACGACCTTTTTGTTTCACATAAAGTGTGTTTAGATTGTGGTTCTATTAGCGTTTTATTTTATATTTCAAGTTAAATACTATGTATGCCACATGTAATATTTTTTGTCGTAAATAGTATTTTTCATTTATACTCAAGTATTTACAAGTTCAGTAGTTTACAAATAAAAGCTTGTTTGATTTTTGTAATGTGAAATCTAATGCGGCGGGTCAAATAGGCTGATGGCATGGGGCCGCCAACAGTGTAAATATTTTGGCAACCAAGTTTTGCCTGCGGGAGCTACTTGAATCATTCTACTCGCTATATATGTTTGATTGTTTATGTAATTTTTGAAATAACAAAATATAATTTTCTTTGAAATATGTCATGAATACATGTAACTTGCTAATAATGACGACCTCGATGGCGTAGTGGTTAGTGTAACCGACTGCCACGCCTGAGGTCGCGGGTTCGATTCCCGCAGAAGTCAAACATTTGTGTCCATGAACATGGATGTTTGACTTGGTCTGGGTGTTTCTATGTATAATAAGTATGTATTAAAAAAAATTATATTTGTATGTTTATCCATTGTCTAGTACTCATAGTACAAGGTCTGTTTAGTTTGGGCTAGATAGTGTTGTGTGTATGTAATAGAATATTATAATAGGGTTTCAGTGAATAGGAAATACTATGTAGGCACACCAGAATTGACAAAGACCTGGCATACTGTGGTCATAAGACCATAAAGTAATGAACAGAATCTGAGATAACCATACACTTAGCATACTCTTATAATTTTAGCATGTCCCAGCCGAAGAAACTGATTGCCGCCGTGCCTGTCGTCCGAACACCAGGAGGCTCCGTCAAGGTACCTGATGAAGGGGTCAACATCCTACTAGAAGCTTCTCCTTCTGGACAGCTCCGAGTAAGTATTATACATATATATACTCAATCTATCGTCTCTGGGTTCCCTTGTAAATCTGTATACTCGTGTACAATTTATTCGCCAATAAAACGATGACTATTTTACCAGTTTTAACAGATAGTCATATGTGTCATTATTTGATCGGTCTCCTCGTAACAAAATCCAAATACCTCGAGCAGGTCTTTGGATTTTGTTACCTATGGATACTATAATAATATCAACCCTGTATTGAACTGTCCGACCGCTGGACACGGGCCTCTTCTCAGTGTGAGAAGGATTAGGCCATAGTCCACCACGCTGGCCCAGTGCGGGTTGGCAGACTTCACATAACTTTTAGAACATTATGGAGAACTCACAGACTACAGGCTTTCTCTTTAGATTAGAATTGATGGTTAGATGATAGAACAAACAATCTATTACAGGCTTGGCGACCACTTGATGGTTAGGTGATAGAACAAACAATCTATTACAGGCTTGGCGACCACCTTCGACGCCCGAGGTGGCGACACCAAAACGAGATCGGTCGCCTATTCGTCCAGGTCATCTTCCTAAGCGCTCACGTCGCTCATTATTAGGGGACCTCGCCATCCAAAACCTCATCAATTGTCCGGACTCGGGGAGCGAGATGGATGAGAGTTCGGACGATGATGAGGACCTAATAATGGGTGACGTGGGATCCAGCATGCGTCTGGCTGCCCGCAAATTGCGGAAATTTAACATTTTCCGTGAGGAGGGGCAATCAGACGCACTGCAGGATTTCTTGGCGAAAGAGGGCCTGGGCACGGAGCTACTAGTGGATGTTGACGGCATCGCAGACGGAGCAGTAGGCACGGCGGCTGGCGACATTATTGCTGTCGGTGACGGCGCAAGCGGTGGCGGCGGCGCTGACAGCAGTGGTGCAGCCACGGCAACTGAGGCTGGCAGTGGCGGCGGCAGCGGCAGCAGTGGAGCTGACGGAGCTGCGATTGGCGACGTCATTGCGGACCCGGGAGATTTGAATAGTTTCTCCTGGTCCGAAGATTTTTCGACCTTTTCTGGCCACCAGGAGATCTATTTGAATACCTCGGGCCCGCAAGTACAGTCAGACCAACCCGCAGACCTGTTTACACAGGTGTGGGATCTGCCTATCATAAGACATATAGTTGAGCAGACCAACAACTATGCGTGGCAAACAATCGCTAAATTATCCGAAGACGGTCGCCTTGCAAAGTCTCTTGACACTTGGAAGGAGACGACCGTCGAGGAGATTTACCGATTGTTTGCCTTGCTCAACTATATGTCGTTATGTTACCGCGGCCGGATCGGCAAGTACTGGACAACAGGAGTTTTAGGTATGCCAGAGTTTAGGTCGATAATGTCGAGAAATAGGTTCAAATTGCTGTCACGATTTCTACATTTTGTTGACAATGACACAATCGAGTTTCGGCCTTATAGCAAAAAGATTGCAAAAGTAGAGTCAATAATTACACACTGCAACAACAAGTTCAGTAGCATGTATACCCCGCAGCAGGCACTGAGCTTGGACGAGTCGCTTCTACTGTGGAAGGGCCGCCTTTCGTGGGCGCAATGCATCCGGTCAAAGGCGGCCCGTTTTGGGCTGAAATCGTTCGAGCTCAGTGAAGCTAGTTCAGGATACTTGCTCCGGAGCTTGTTGTATACAGGCAAACATTGCACCATGTCTCAGGGAGCCATCCATGGTTTCGCGAATCCCACCGCTAAGGTGGTTCTCAAACTCATGGATGGCTACCTGGACATAGGACACACCCTGGTTATGGACAACTGGTACAACCAGTTGTCTTTAACCAGATACTTAAAACACAGGCATACCGACGTCATTGGCACAATGAATCGCCGCAGGGCACACGTGCCCTTGGCGATAAAATGTGCCAATGACAGTAGGATGCAACGTGGCCAACAGCTTGCTCTGCATTGTGGAGACATTACAGTCGTTGCATGGAAAGACGTAAAATTGGTAACAGGTATTTCCACGTTCCACAATGCTGAGCAAGTTAGGGGCTGACGAGCCGGTGAGGTTATTGATAAGCCTAAATTAATCGAATACTATAATCAAAATATGGGGGGTGTAGATCTTAAGGATCAAAAATTGAGCGCCTATCATTTTGAGAGAAAGAGAGGAATGAAGTGGTATATGAAAGTATTTAGAAGACTGTTAAATACCAGTCTTCTAAATACTTTCATAATATACTCAAAATATCCATTAGAGAATATTTTAAGTCATCGGCAGTTCCGCTACAAAGTTTCGGAAGGTCTTTTGGCCAAATATAGAAATACGGTTTTATTACCATGCATAACTGGCCTGCAGGGGGCCAACCCTGTGCGGCTTGACCCAACCAAAAAACATTACCCAGTACACACAGAAATGTCTGGCCGGGTAAAAGGCCATGACAAATACATGAGGCGTCGTTACGCGCGTTGTTCATCAAAGAATGTGAGGACTCAAGTCACCCAGATGTGCAGCGCGTGCAACGTCGCCTTATGTATAGGTCCATGCTGGATGGAGTATCATACATTAGAAACATTGTAACGCATTGTTCCATTTTTTTAATGTATGGTACTCATCTTGCCTCTACCCGGCAGAATTATTTGTGTGTACTGTGGATAATAAATTGTATTTTATAGCTGCAGCAACATGTATTTTATTTATTATTTACATTAACGACATTGGCAAATGCTTCCGTCACAGTAATTTTTTATTGTACGCCGACGATCTTAAAGTTTTTAGAAAAATCCAGTCATTAGACGATTGTCATTTATTACAGCAGGACCTAAATAGGCTATCTGACTACTGTAACAATAATAAATTAATATTAAGTATACCTAAATGCAAATATGTAAATTTCACTAAAAATAAAAAAATCATTAACTTTAGTTACTCTTTGTGCAATGAAATTCTACTTAAAGATAATATAATTAGTGATTTAGGTATCCTCTTGGACTGTAAACTCCACTTAGACGTACACATCGAAAAAATTACCGCCAGCGCTTTTAAAATGTATAACTTAGTGATGAGAGCTTCTGTGGACTTTAAGAGCCCAACCACATACATATACCTATTTAATTGTCTTGTACGACCACAGGTAGAATATGCCAGCATGATTTGGAACCCCTACTATTCAAAGTACGACCATGCAATTGAAAGAGTGCAGCGCAAGTTTCTGCGAGCAACTCAGTTTAAATGTCGTCTAGGGCGTTCCACATACAATGAGTCTCTACAAAAATTTACTTTGCTTACACTACACTCGAGACGACTGTTACTTCAGGCTATGGTGCTCTATGACCTTATTAGCAATAAGTATGATTGTACCGAACTTATTAACGCTTTATGTTATATTGTGCCCAGATCTGTAATTAGACGAGAGACGCGCACCTACCCGCTATTTGCTACGACTGTTAGTCGTACGAATGCGGGGGAGCGTGCGCCCCTTCATAGAATAGTTAAAAATTTTAATAAATTGTTCGTTAATTTAGATATTTTTGCCTCTACTCGCAATCAGTTTAAAAATAATATAATACATACGCTTCGTCAGCTACAATAGTATAAATATTTGTGAACATTTGTGTAAACACATACACTTAGATTTAAGTAGATACTAGCTCTAAGCTCCAATTAGGTTTAACTGTACTTCTGAAAGTAATATGTGGAAACGCCGTGGATTGTATATTAATTTATTTTGTTATGTATCTAGCCAGTAAGACACAATGTACAGTTGTTTGTTTCCCCAATAAAATAAAATAAAAATAAAAATAAAAAAAATAAAAACATGTATCGTCGACCGATTTGAAATAACTCTTTAAATTTTAAAAACTTTGTGTTGAAACATTAAATTATTTAAATTTATCTAAAACTTGGATTTTCAAATAAACCGCGATAACATCCGTATATAGTATTTCAAATTCAATTATAAAATTATTTAAATTGAAACTTTGTAGGGGAACCTACCATACGACTTAACAACTCTAATGGATTTTTTGAAAATACCCTCCACCTTTCTTCTCTCAATATGAAGGTAGAAACAGCTCATTTGATCTTTTCGATCTACATTAACCTATTTTATTAAGTATTTAGGCTTATCATAATCTACCTTCGTCCATACATACTCACACTCTACACAAACACTCCACAATAACACATGTACACCTAGTAACTAACCTAAATATAGTTTCAGTAACTTAGTAAACTCAGTAACCAATCGATTTTGACGTTCTTAAGTGTTACTTTGTGACCTAAATGAATAAATTATTTTTGACTTTACACGTCTGTACACACACGCGCTTGCACACACACACGCACGCGCGCGCGTACACGCACACGCACACGCACACACCGGTAACGTAGGTCGGAACTCGCTTGGCATTGTCAACAAATGTATATCCTTCCACTCTTCTACTCTATTTCTGTTACTGTTCTATTTACGTATGTCCTTCTTTCTCTCTCTTGACCACACGTCTTGCTGTTTTTCGACATATTGACCTGAGCTCTGTGCCCTAAGCCTGATGTTCAGTACCCGCCGCGGTAGGTAGATCCCACCTTCTCAGCTTCACTTAGGGATCAGCTAATTGCCATAACTATGACTATTATTTTGGTATTAAACTAATTTCAGGCAATAAGTTATTGTTAGATATCAAGATTTAATTTAAATTTAATTTCAGTCTACCATTGTACTCCTTTTAGCCGAATAAATTTTTTATTATAGTGTACTTTATTCTATGACATCATTTTCAAATAAACGTTTCTTTGTAATTGAATAAATTATACTGTATTGCATTTGTAACCAAAAATACTTTTGCAGTAAACATTACCAAGCTAATTCTCGAATGTATTGTTGTTATAATTTATTACAGTGCATAATTTTTTTCAAATTAAAACATTCCGTATTGTATTTGTAACCACACATCCTTTTGTAATAGTTATTACTAAGAAAATATACGAATTAGATAAAATTATTATAAGCATAAGTCGTATTACCGTAACTAGTCTGTGATAAACACTAGTTATGTTTTGTTTATGATTATCAATGTACTGATATTCATTGCTCATCTTTATTCACAAATAATTGTACTTTTAAATTGTAAAAAGATTTTTAAAGCATGTGTATATACTTGTTTTTATTAATATACGACTATATTATATTGTATGTGTTTATTTTTCTAACTTCCTTTACTACAACACGAAACGACGAAATAATCAAACATTTCTACACTAATATATAACACTTACACATTTTATTTGCATTATACAGTGTGAGTCTTTATAAAATGCACATATCAAAACCAGGGAAACTACACACAATTTCATCGACGGAAAAATTGTCAAAAAAAATAAAAAAGAATTATTTAATTTTTTATGAATATTTTAAAATTTTAAGATGCAGCTGCTAACCCTATTTAAATAAATTGTTATAACTTTTAAACTGAATGTCCTATCAAAATGAAATACATTTTGAAATGATTGTTAATAATAGGCCGTGCCAATAAAGTAATAATTAAAAAAAAAATAAACGCCATAAAATTAGAGTAAAAAGGTATTTGATGAAAATCTGGTATTTTTTTCATCATTTTTACAATAATTTTAAATTTTCTCGAAAAATCGTCGCCTTTACCCTACTTTTTTTAAATTTTAAGTTATTCTACATCGTATTAGCTTTCTAATGGTAAAAATGCACGTTTATTACTCAAATGCAACCATTTCTATGAGTGTTTAAAAAAGCCCTCGCTTGGCGCATCGTTTCGCTTCGCACCCACCATTGTTTAACAGGCAGGTAGAAACCTTTTTCTTTGGATGAATCATTGTAGAGGCGAGCGAGCGGCGTAGGTGCGGGTGCGGGGAGGGGTGTCTAGTCGCAGGACAATTGAATGTTTGTATGTATGTTAGTCGCTCCGAACTATTCGCCGCTGCTATTCGTGTTTCTCTTGCCAAAGTCGTTATCACGCCACGCGTTCGCTTTTTTGGTCGCGATGCCGCGTATCAGTGATTTCCCTCCGGCACACATTGCCGATATTCATTATTACTATGGAATGTGCCGAGGGAGTGCAAGATCTGCTCGCATAGCTTATTTAGCTGCGTTTCCAAATCGACGCCCTGTGCCATCAGCCCGAAACTTCCAGGAAGTCCATAGAAGACTGGCTAACACTGGACTTGGACTTTCTCGAAATCGCCGCGAACCAGGTGTTATTAATATTGCTATTGAACAAGCCATTTTGGATGATTTGTATGCTAACCCGACTACCAGTACTAGACGTTTGGCTTTACGTCATGGCGTGTCCCAAAAATCGGCATGGCGCATCTTGAGGAAAGAAGGCTTGTATCCTTACCATTATCAAAGGGTGCAGCACTTACATGAAGATGTGGATTGGCGTTCAAGGTGCGTTATGTCCACATGGATTTTAAGGAAAACAAGAGACAATCCCGAATTCTCTAAAACAATTCTGTGGATGGATGAAGCTCAATTCACGAGAGACGGCATCGTAAACTGTCGTAATTTACACATGTGGTGTCCAATAGGTGAAAACCCTAAACTGAAAAGGGCTTCAACATATCAAGTAAAATTCTCTTTAAATGTGTGGGCCGCACTTATTGACAACATTTTGATTGGTCCAATAATACTCCCGAGGACCCTAACCGAAGAGAGATTTCTGGAACTTTTAAGGGACGAATTGCCGTTGCTGTTGGAGTATGTGCCGCTGCTAACCCGTCAAAGAATGATGCTGCAAATGGACGGATGTCCTGCCCACTACTCCCGAATCGTCAGGTTATTCTTAGACGAAAATTATCCGCGTCGCTGGATCGGCCGACAAGGACCTGTTGGGTGGCCGGCACGTTAGCCTGATCTTACGCCTCTCGACTATTTTTTATGGGGGACAATGAAACAAAGGGTTTATAGCAGTCCCATAAATAGTGAAGCGGAACTCGAAGAAAGAGTTTTGCGTGTAGCAGACGAAATTAGAAACGACCCCGAAATGATACGTAGAGCAACGGAGCAAATTTTGCTTCGCGCTACAATGTGTTTGCAACAACGGGGTCTTCATTTTGAACATTTGCTTCACTAAGCTATTTGTTTTTAATTTGTTTTAATAAATAAATGATTTATGTAGATAAATTCTAATTGTTTTATTCCTAAAAATGTAGTTCTCTCTACCTGCTACGGCGCTTAATTGAGATAAGTGCTTTTTTAAAAAGCTCATTAAACAAGTTGTATCTGAGTAATAAACGTGCATTTTTTACCATTAGAAAGCTAATACGATGTAGAATAACTTAAAATTAAAAAAAAGTAGGATAAAGGGGACGATTTTTCGAGAAAATTTAAAATTATTGTAAAAATGTTAAAAAAAGTACTAGATTTTCATCAAATACCTTTTTACTCTAATTTTATGGCGTTTATTTTTTTTTAATTATTACTTTATTGGCACGGCCTATTATTAACAATCATTTCAAAATGTATTCCATTTTGATAGGACATTCAGTTTAAAAGTTATAACAATTTATTTAAATAGGGTTAGCAGCTGCATCTTAAAATTTTAAAATATTCATAAAAAATTAAATAATTCTTTTTTATTTTTTTTGACAATTTTTCCGTCGATGAAATTGTGTGTAGTTTCCCTGGTTTTGATATGTGCACTTTATAAAGACTCACACTGTATATTGTAAAGTCAACCATTGTCGAGTAAAAGTAACAACAGTTCAAAAATAAATAGAATATAAAAAGCTTCAAAACAAATAGATAATAATTTTGTTACAAAGTGAACTACCTGTATACACAGCGCTCCTTGGCGTGGCCTCCTGGCGCGCATGCGCGTGACGTCACGCAGTGTACTACACTCGTCGACGCGATCGCAGCTGTGCAAAAACTGGCCCTTGACGCGCAGTTTGACACGCTTTTTTCATTTTATTTTGCCTAAGGATGATGTATGTGCTATACATCGTTAGAAAAGTATTCTTTTCTACTTTTAGAAACAATATAACTAATACTAAATTGTATTCTTTCTAGATATATAAAACGATGAGAATAATACCGTTGATTTTGTAATGATTATTTGCCTATTTTCATAAAATGCCTTTTAAGATAGAATAATAAGCTGTATTTCTTTATGTATTTATTTGATTATCATAATTGAGTAGATTTCATACAATAAAAACCCAAAATTAACTATATCCACGCATTGATTTGTTTAGGATAAATTTTTAAAAACATTAGCGCAACGCGAGCGAACGAAAAATAATGGCGGTTTTACTGTAACTTTCAAACGCTAAAATCATAACATTTTTCCAGGCAAGTGTAGTCACTATTTTATGTTTTTGTAAAGGAAATATCATAAGCAGTGATCGGAGTAGGTAGATTGAAATGGGGTCATTGATCCGAAACGTATATATTAATATGGACATTCCTCCGGAATTGGTGGATTATTTAAAAAAAACCGGAACTTATGTAGGAATTTTATTCTGCCAGAGTGGAAGGAGTCATTTGATGATTTGCCATCCTCAAAAAAAGGTAGGAATTGTAATAAAATGAGCAATATTATTCTTTATTATTCTTCATATTTTTTTTAACGGCACACAGTCACGATTTGACAAAACCCAACGACCAATCAGAACAAAGGATCATGGGTGGTACAATAACCGGTTATCAGAACAATGCGTACGCCCGCCGACGACATGCCAGGTAGCTCACTCGTTTACTTCGGTTCGTAGAGTGCGCATCTTTGTTTGTTACTGTGTTGTGAAAACGTTACTTGACCCTGGCTTGTGTACATACTGACTTCTGGAATCTGCTCTAAACCACGATTTGACTCGAATATACGGACTCAGATTTTTCACTATTGAATTGGATCTACATATTTAAACCAAGCTTTGGTAAGTAATATTTTACTAGTTACAAGGAGTATAAAGCATGTTTGGATGTACTATAAGAATATTTTTAGTATTGTGTTTGTTCGCTTAACCTGCTGAACATACCATGAGTCTTAATATTGTTAAATCTTTAATAGAATATGAACCAGTGAGCTTAGTGCGAAACAAAATTATGATATTCTAGTAATGTAGTCGCAATTCAGCTAACTCCACTATTAACCGACATTTTACTGGAATCCGTATATAATTTGAATGCCCTGTGTCCTCTTGCAATGTATTGGTAAAATAAATTACTATAGGCCTTATCTACTTCTCTACAAAATATTCTACGTAACAAGCCCTTTCATTTGATACCCATATTGATGGGATTGAAAAAAAAAAATAAGTTGTCCGCCATCTTGTAGCGGCAGCCATTTTGGATTGACAATAATATTGAATATACATAATTGTATTGTCACCAGAATCAAAGGCGAATACCAAATTTTAGATCAATCGGTTGACAGGAAGAGGGTGAAATTTCAATGACTAAATTTGATCCACGAAAAATAAAACAAACGGAGTAAGCTAAATAAACTAAATAAAATGTAATTTTTTCATGTCTTTGTTTTAGGTGATATATACGAGGTTCCATCTCTAAAACAAAGTTCAGATATGGCAAACGTCAAGGCTGAAACTGTAGAAAAATGGATATCCGGTCATCCCGAACTACTTTACGATCACGCTAGTGGTACAATATACTGTTCAAAATGTGAAAGCCAATTGAAAACCATAAATAAAGGAAACGTTAAAAGACATATCGAAGGAGCAGTACACCAGGGAAAGTTTAAGCGGCCCGAAGAGGAATTTTATTTCGATCTTATAAAATTTCTCATTTTGTGCAATATTCCGTGGTCTCAGATGAACAATACTACTTTTCAAGATTTCTTTAAAAATATATGTGTAGTACCTGTTGTTGTACGTGTACTAATCGTACTCTGCCAGATGAATCACAGTTACGGAAAGTTTACTTGGACAAGTTTTTTAAGAATAAAATCAATTCGATTCGGCAAAATTATAAAAATGAGAAACTATGGATATCATTAGATGAAACGACAGACTTTTTAGGTCGCTATATAGTCCATTTTTTAATAAAACCATTACATCCTAGCAATTTGACTAGACCTTATTTGGTAGCATGTAAAATGCTAACTGTAGTTAATGGACAAACAATCACGCAATTTGTGTTAGAATGTTTGGAAAACTTTTGGGAAGATTCTTTTGAATCAAAGGTAGGTAACATTCTTGTCCTCTGCACTGATAGCGTTGCATATATGCTGTCTGCAGGACGAAATTTAAAACAATACTTACCTGAAATGAAGCACGTAACATGTTTGGCGCACTCTCTTCATCGCGTATCTGAGCAAATTAGGTTAGAATATCACGATGTTAACATTTTAATAGCAAATGTTAAAAAGGTATTTTTGAAAGCCCCAAGTAGAGTAAAAATTTTAAAAGAAAAATATCCAGATTTGCCGCTACCTCCCCAACCAGTTGTTACAAGATGGGGCACTTGGTTAGAGGCAGCATTTTATTACGCTCAAAACTTTGAAAAAATAAAAGAAGTATTATCTTGTTTAAGCAGTTCTGATGCGGTATCTATTCGAGAGGCAAAAAATATTATAGAAATAGAAAATTTAAAAGAAGATTTAAATTACATTAAAGACAATTATTTTATAATTCATTTGTCTTTAAAAGAATTGCAAAAGCATAATTTATCGTTGACAGATTCACTTTTAGCATTTGACAACGTCAGATGCTATAAATCAGTGCAATTCAGAAAATATAAAAAATAAAATAGAACGTATTATGGAACGAAACCCAGATTTAGACATACTTAGAGAATATAGTGAGGCCATTGAAAAAAATGAGGCACATAATTTAATACCTTTTTTAAAATTTGCTCCTTTGACATCGTCAGATGTAGAACGGTCTTTTTCCATTTATAAATGGACTTTAGATGTTAAAAGAAATAGGTTGAAAATAGAAAATATAGAGAAACTCATAGTTATATATTTTAATTGTAAAGATCAGGATTACCAGGATGCTGACATTGTAATCAATGAAGATTAAAAATTTGAATAAATGTAAAATGTACATATTTAACAATAAACAATGTTGATTTTTATCTTTTTTCTTTATTCTACCCCTTTTTTTGGTCCAAAAATCTGACTAAAATCAACCTGTTCCTTCGTATGCCCTTTACGTTTCAGAGTCGTGGTGCATCCTTAGAACAGTCTCACGACCCCAGCAGGCATTGGCCCTCTATGGGGCCCCGTCATGTATTCTACCCTTAATGCAAATTACCATGACACCTATGAAAATATTTAAATTTAAGTGCAACAATTTATGTCTATCTATAAAAGTTCTAGCCATAAAAGGCTAAAAATAAAAAAATAAAAATTAAAGCTTCGATCGGAATTCGATTGTTTTTATTATTCAACAGATAAATAATGAATTAATTTAGTTTTGATACCTTCCTTTAAATTTTGAATTGAGTAGGAATAATATCACTACCAACATTAACAATATTTAATTGAATCCGGAAATACCGGAATTACTTTCCGGGAAAATGGCTTATCCATGTTATTCTTTCTGTGTGCATTTATGATACAAGTACCAAAAATCAATCTACCTACTCCGATCACTGATCATAAGGTACTACGAAAATATAAATACGATGGGTTAAATATAATAATTTTATTGATATCAGCACATATATCATATAGTCGTCATTTATTTACATTCTTTCATTTCAACCGGTCTAATAATATAAACAATTGAACACAAATGGTCTTGTTTATATTGTATAATGTAGCTAACATCATAAGCTTCCCAGAAGTACCTTTTGTTTGATTGTACGAACTATGAGAGCGACGTAATTCACAATAACAAAAGCTCAAGTGGCACGCGGCGATAACGGGCGATAACGTAAACATATGGCCCGGTTCCTGATGGTTTATAGGCTGACGTAGGCGCGGCCCGCCAAGGGTTAAACACTTAATGCAGAAATGTGTGTTGACGAAAGTCTGATCCCATTTCGTGGCCGAGTTATTTTTAGACAGTATAATAAAAATAAGCGGCATAAATATGGCATAAAGCTTTTTAAGCTGTGCTCAAACCCAGGGTACACTGTAAAAGTGCAAGTTTATGCTGGCAAAACCCATGACAATGTAAACACTACACCGACCAATGTCGTACTTGCTTTATGTGAGGATTATGTAAATAAAGGACATACTATTTGTACCGATAATTGGTACACTAGTTTGGATCTGGCACGAAAGCTACTAGCAGGACAAACTCACCTTATAGTGAAACACGTAGGGTTTGCACAACAAAACAACAGGTGACGAAAATAACGTGTAAACTTTGGTAAGTTACTTATAGTGTTTATTGCAATCAAGCGATAACAAAAGTGAGCCCGATTTGACTGTTACACTCAGTTTTATATCAATATTAGTAGTGACGTCACAATATGATCAAATAACAGTCTATTACAACCAAAATACATCGAATAGTATAAAGTATTGATATCAGCTCAAGGTTAATTAAATAAACAAATAAATAATTAATTATATATCCTATCTTATATTATATTTATATCCTATGTAAATGACGTGTTAGTGGAATGAGCCGGTGTTTGTAACAATAGCTACACTTAGAAAAAATAGACGAGGATTATCTTAAACAGTTGTTCAAACCAAGCTGAAGCCGACGGATTGACGATTATGAAGTGGAGAGATAAGCGAGATGTGCTGTTGCTGTCTACTAATCACTCTGTAAGTTCCAGAAGAATAACTAATAAAGGAAAAGAAAAAATAAAACCAAAGATTGTGGTAGATTATAATCGTGCAAAATCAGCAGTTGATTTATCGGACCAAATGTCCTCTTAGGGTGTTATTAGACCAATGACCAAATAGTTATTAGACCAAAATAAGTATGTATATATTTTCGAAAGGGACGGACGCGTTTATTGTTGTTGTTATAGCGCAATAAAATTATTTACATGACATCGTAAATAATTAAGTGTGTCACGAGTGTCTGATCATTTCTGTTTCCGTGCATAAAATAAAACAATGTTTATCGCTGTTCAGTGTTAAATAAATTAGATAATTGAAAGATGTCTAACAGCAGTCCATTTGGGCGCAGTCAACTCATGAGAAGGAGCCCTCCGCCGTCACCGGTGCCGCCGTCATCTCCTCATCCAGTTGGAAATCCGTCTCCTGCCTCCACTGAGCCGCCTTTAGAAGTGATCTCTACAGCGGAACTCCAAAGATGGATGAAGGTTATAGAAAACTATATGAGTGAGGTTTCTACAATTGCTGCAGAAAGCAAGCTGAACTCAGAACTCAAGCTAAGAGTTTCCAGTATCTGCCGTAAAGTAAACAATGCGGCAAGCGAAATGGCTGTGCACTATCAGTCGCTTAAACAGAAGGCCATCCTTGCACACACCACTATCCAGCACCTACATGAGACCCAAGAAATAACTAGCACGCTCAGAGACTTAAAAAAAGCAGTGGAAGTAAATTGCAGTCCGGTAGAAAAGAACACATTTGCGGATATGGTCAAGAAAGGGAACAACAGTTTTGTTCGCCCCCATAACATTAGCGCAGTAACAATATATCCGTTGGATAAAAATATAAGTAGTGAAGATACCAAGGCTCTGATCCAGAACATAATCTCACCGGAGGAAATGAAGTTACATGTGCGCGGTGTGAGGAAAACGAAAAATGGCGGTGTTGTCATCAGCACAGAAAATCGAGATGATATAGAGAAGCTCAAAACCTCAACTAAGCTGTTATCCTCAGGCCTTACCATCGAAGAGCGTGCCAAACGTCGCGTCGTCCAATTATAGTCGTGCTTGGTGTTCCTACCGCGCTCAGTGAAAAAGAGGTATTCGAATGCATCTTTGAGCAAAACCTAGCACAAAAGTTTTCCGATAAAACACGCGAGTCTTTCTTAGCCTCTACTAAACTGAGCCACAAATCTGGGAAAAAGAACACTGCAGTATGCAATTATATCATTGAAGTACCACCGGGAATTCGAAAAGCCCTTATCAACCAGGGGAGAGTTTTCATAAACTGGACATCATGTCCAGTAAGGGACTTTACCCTTGTTACAAGGTGCTATAATTGCCAACAATACGGACATGCAGCGAAATTCTGTCGTGAAACGAGCCCTACCTGTGGTCATTGCGGTGAATCGGGACACATCATCAAAGAGTGCGTCAAGAAGACATCTCCGCCATCCTGCGCAACGTGTTTGAAGTTTGAGAAGCCCAGTGATCACCAAACTGGACACGAGACCTGCCCAGCAAGAAAATATGCCGAGGATAGGTACCTGAACTCCATCGATTATGAAGGTGCCTAAGAGCGCCGCTAACTACAGGTAAAAGCACCGTATAGGTACTGTTTAATCATAATAATGACTAATAATTTAATAGATGACTTGGACGACTTTTCTATCTCAGACTCTTAGGTGTGTAATGTTGAGGATTGTAAAAGCCTACTTGCGATACAAGAGTGTTTAACTATTATTTCGCAAAATATTCGTAGTATCTTTAAAAACTTTCAAGAACTAGAAATTTTGCTACATACTATTGACATAAATTGCGACATAATAGTGTTATCGGAATGTTGGTTATCTAATAGATCCGATGCTCTACCAACTTTAGACGGATATCGATCTTTTTGTAGTAATAATATAATTAACCAAAATGACGGTGTTGTAGTATATATAAGAAAACATCTAAATGCAGTTATAGAAAAACCAAATATTGACGAGTGTAACTGCCTGCTCCTCAAAATTAATCATGACACTGCCATATTGTCAATATACAGGCCACCGTCTCTAAATCTAGATAAGTTTCTTAGTTCACTTGATTTAGTTCTTAACAGTTTATCTTCATACAAAAATATAATTATAACAGGTGATATAAATATAAATATCGAGTCTGGGCGAAATGACGTCCGAGGACATGATTATCTGAATGTGTGCTCTTTTCACGGTCTCTTGCCAGCCCATACCTTTCCTACTCATCAAAGTGGATCATGCTTAGACCACTTCATTATCAAGACAATGTATATGTCACGTACTCTGGTCATTAACTCAACAATCACAGATCACCACGCCATCTTATTATCATTAAAACTATCATTACCTAAACATAAATGCACACCTAGCTATACTAAAATACATATGGAGAACCTTGCAATTGATATACCTAACATAGATCTTGACCCCGTTTACTTTTGTGCTAATCCTAACATTTCACTCGATTACCTTATAAACGAATTACAAAGTGCCATTCGTAAAAATACATCCACTATAAAATTATCTAACAGGCAAAAAATAACAAAACCGTGGATTACACAGGGTCTTTTGAGATGCATAAGACATAGAGATAAATTGCATTTGAAGGCTAAGAAAACACCCGATAATGAAACTGTCTCAGTGTCTTACAAAAGATACCGTAACTATTGTAACAACCTTCTGAAAAAATTAAAGATCCAATATAACAAAGCAGAAATAGAAAGGGCGGGGAATAATAGCAAATTAGTATGGCAATTTATAAAAAAATGTACTTTTACCACTAAAAATCAAGAACCAGCACTAGACTTACTCCAATCAGAATCAAATCCCACCCTCGCACTAAATAAAGTTAATCATTTTTTCGCTAACGTTGGTAAAACACTAGGGGAAAGAATCTTGCACCAAAGCAACTTTTCATCGCACCACACATCTAACATATCATTAAATTCCAAGCTTAAATCTTTTGTTTTATTAGACACTGATGTTGACGAAGTGGTTCAAATAATAACAGGTCTGAGGGACACTTCTGCGGTAGGGTGGGATAACATCTCCACCAGTATAATCAAAAGATTTAAGCACTTTCTTGCAGCCCCACTAACCCATATTTTTAAAATATGTTTGTCTGACGGTATATTTCCGAACTCTTTGAAAAAGGCTATAGTTATCCCAATACACAAAACTGGCGATAAAAGTTGTGTAAACAACTACAGGCCCATTTCTATCTTGCCAGCATTGTCTAAAGTTTTAGAAAAACTAATAAACAATCGGTTAGTAAAATACCTGGAATCGAACAATATACTTTCAGACAGACAGTTTGGTTTTAGAGCCCAAAAATCAACGAACCAGGCCGTTCATGTGGTAACTGATCACATAGTGTCTAACCTGGATAAAGGGATGCATACCATTGGGATTTTCTTAGACCTTGCCAAAGCTTTTGACTCTGTTTCGGTCCCCGTTCTATTAAAAAAGCTTGAATATGTGGGAATAAGAGGTACACAATTGAAACTACTTGCCGACTATCTTAGCAACAGACCACAATGTGTAAAACTCGGTAAAACCTTCAGCGAGGACATCCCTAACGCTCCCTTTGGGGTGCCACAGGGGAGTATTCTAGGAGTATCATTGTTTTTAATCTATATAAATGATCTATGTAACCTAAGTCTTCACAATGGTGTCATTGTGTCTTATGCGGACGATACGGTCCTGTTGTTCACAGGAAACACTCGTGCTGAGGTATATGCACATGCTCAACGTGGTTTCGATACTGTTAATAATTGGCTTTTTAACAATATACTAACCCTTAACACGCTAAAAACAAAATATATCCGCTTCTCAATACGTAACAATAACATTAATGAATCACCCAACAACAAACTATTCGTTCACTATAATAAATGTCGTTCACATGCTGACACTGCATGCGCCTGCCCTACTCTAGATTCTACACAATTTATCAAGTACCTTGGAATAACACTTGACGTTAATCTTAATTTTCGCAATCATATAGACTTATTATGTAAAAGAGTACGTAAATTAATATTTATTTTTAAAACTATGCGTAGTGCTGCTAATTTTAAGTTAATAAAACAAATCTATCTGTCTTTGTGTCAGTCTATCATATCCTACTGCATTACTTCGTGGGGAGGAGCATCAAAAACGGTTTTATTGCCACTAGAACGCGCTCAAAGAGCTGTTCTAAAAGTGGCGACGTTTCGACCTTACATGTTTCCTACCTGCGAATTATATCAGTCAACTAATGTCCTAACTGTACGTCAATTGTTCATTCTGCACACCATACTAAAACAACACGCATTAGTTCCATTCAAACCACTCCCTCCGGACAAGAGAAGAAAAGATTTAGTCTGTACTAAGTTTCATGGTAAAAACGCCTTTATAAATAGATTTTTCCTATTCATAGGCCCTTTTTTATACAATAAATTAAATAAGTTATTAGATATATATAAATTAAGTTATAAACAATGTAATATAATCGTTACTAGGCACTTGCAAACATTGACCTACTCCGATACGGAAAATTTGCTTATAGTCATGAAATAATTACTATCAAGTGGCCTCAATGTTATTTTATTATTGCACCAATATTTATTTTAAGCGTATGCACATTTACTCTACTGGCGCAATACATATTTATTGAGTAGAAAAATAGCCTGAAACACAGGTGTAAACCTAGTTCAGGCAATTAATTTGTAAAACCTAGATCGTAAAGTAAAATGAACCTATACTGGCTCGTTTAGCTATATGTTAAGTACTTACTATTTATTAGATTATAAAATATCATAGTGTAATATTATTCAGCTATAAATGTATCCAATGAAATGTAAATTATTATTATTGAATAAATTATTATTATTATTAAATCGATCAATCGTCGATCGACGGCATCGATCGATGGCAGAAAGGATTAGTAGACGTCGATCGATATAGATCGACCATCGATCGATGGTAGAATGGATTAGTACACGTCAATAGATTTTTTCTATCACACCAATCGATCGATCGTCGATCGATATAGATCGACCATCGATCGATGGTAGAATGGATTAGTAGGTAGACGCCGCCGTCACGTCACCCACTGCCCGCCCGCGCCCCGCGCGCTTACTACCTGGCCTGCCCTGCTTGTGTGTGTTTAGTTGTGTGAATCTCGCGTTCGTGAATGCTCGTTTTTGTCTGTGACACGCAAAATGGCGGCGAACGCGTGGACGAATGAACGAACTTTAGAATTTATCGAGCAATACAAAAATAAACCTTTACTATGGGACATTGTTCACAATGATTACCGAAATAAAATAAAACGTCATGATGCACTTCTCGAATTAGCCAACTCATTTGAAGTTACTAAGGAGGAGGCAGAAAAAAAGATAAAAAATTTACAAACAACATTTTCCAAAGAAAATAAAAAAGTGAAAGATAGTAAAAGAAGTGGTGCCGGTCGAGACGTATATATTGTTCTAAATGGTATGCATTTGAAGCTATGATGTTCTTACAAGAAAGGAATCGCCCACGATGTACCGTGTCTACAGAGGATCGGGCTTATTCGAGCATGTCAACTGATGTAAGTACCTACGTACATATTTATTTATTTATTTTGGGTCAATATGTCAATATGGTGGTAGTGTTGTCATAAAAATAATAATACAATTACATACTCAAAACCTTTATTAATACAGCTTACACAGTAGATGTAGTTAGTGTGCAGGGTTTTATTCCAATACAAAACTCGACATGACTGGCTAAATACCTACTCTCCCGATATTTTGAAAGTCAATTATTTAACAATACTTGTATTGCCATCTAACCATACCTTCTTTAGAACAAAAATATTCAGCGAACTCTTCTCTCACTAGTTCAGCTGGACTTGGTAAACTGTGGAATTGTATAGATGACTGAATTTGCGCCGGTTGTATTATTTCGGAATCCACACTCTCATTTCTGTTATTTGAATAGCGTAGTTCTAAAGACTTATAACTTTCGCAATTCCTTCTTAAATTGTTGTGAAGATAAGTCGTAGCTAACACTATATTTTCCACATTTTTCGGTTGAAGATGAAACGGCCTTCGAAGACAGCGAAATACGGCACTTAAAATGCCGAACGTACTTTCTACCATTCGGCGAGCCCTGCTCAACCTATAGTTAAAAATTCGCACCTTTGATCCTTTTCTCCCCAATTCGAGAAATGGCTTCATTAAATTTTCTGACATAGGAAAGGCATTGTCACCTATAAAAACATATGGTGTGAGACAACTTCTTCCAGGTAACGCATTTTCTCTTGGGATTCCTCGTACATTCATGGAATTCAAAATAGTATTTCCAAACACACCACCGTCAGAAATACGACCTTGGCAGCCAACATCGCAGTACATAAAATTGTAATTCGCATCCACTACAGCCATCAGGACAATACTGTGAACTCCCTTGTAGTTAAAGTATGTGCTCCCACTGTTATTTGGAGCTCTAATATTTATATGTTTCCCATCAATTGCACCCAGACAGTGGGGAAAATTCCACATCAGTTCAAAATCTTTTACAATGTTCAGCCATTCTTCTTCCGTGTTTGGCATCTGAAAAATAAAAATATGTAATTGTAACTTAAGTTATCCAGTCAGTCATATAATATTCTTTTCACTATATTATCAGTCACTTTTATAATTTTAAAGTTTATTATAAAAAATACGTTTATTTAGATGTGAAAATGTATTTAATACTTGTAAAAATTTTGTTACAGATGAATTCACAAACATCTGAGTCGGGGATGGACAGTTCCGTTGAAAGTGAAGGTAGTCGTAAAAGGCGCCTCAATCCAAATGATGCCGCAATAGAAAAAACGTTGGAGATGGTTGATTCATTGATTCGCAATAGACAAGGCGTTGATGAGTATACATTGTTTGGAGAACAAATTGCAATTAAATTGAGATCACTGAAAACTGACTACGCGCGGATTACAGTACAGCATCATATAAATAACCTAATTTACGAAGCTCAAACGGGTAAATACGACTATCCAGAAACACAAAATCAAGGCTACTTCACCACGCTGTATTCTACAAATCAATCTTTACAATCACAATCTTCTAAAGAATCGAACCTTCCATCTACTTCTCAATACGCCATTTCGCCTGAGAATACAACACTCCAGTCATTGGATAATTATGATCTCCCATCTAACTTGAAATAAGTATAAATCAGAATATATAAAGAATAAGTTTAAACAATGTTTTTGTATGGTAACTGATTTTCCGTTTTTTTAATAAACCTTAAATACTATGTACATTTTTTATTTCATCTAGCTTATGTCAGAGATACATGACTGAAGTTTGTAACAATGTGTTTCAGTTTCGACTATCGATAATTTAGGGGGTTAAATTGAAATATATCTAATTTTATCGATATAAACATCCCAAGGTACATCTCCACATCCATCAAAAAAATTTTTAGAGTTCCGTACCTCAATAGGTGTTAGGAAAAAATCTCACACTAGAAAGGCACAGAAACTTGAAAAGACTTTTTTGTTAGTTCTACCTACATACACAATAGAAGCAAAGCAAACTATATCTAACTTAAATCTCTAACTTAACTTACGATTACAAGTCCAAGAGTACTTACTTTTATGTGATCCTTGAGAGAATATATAAGTGCATTGCATACTTCTGGAATTATACATGAAATACTTGGTTGCGAAACTTTAAACGTTAGCACTAGACTCTGATATGAATCACCGCTGGCTAGAAATCGGAGTGTTATAAGTAACCGATTTTTAGGTGAAATTGATTGTCTATAATTGGTATCCAATTTCGCGATTGAAGGAGCCACTTGGATAAGCTAAGCGATCTTTGGCTTTAAAAAACGGTCGCATCCAGAGTCTTCTGCGTTTGCGCCTCCGTAATAATAGTAGGAGCAACATCGTGCTGGCCAACAACAACGCGTCCTCTTGTGAATCCATTTGGAAAAACACTGACGGAACATAGCTTAAAACGATCAACGTCGACTGAAGCCATCGACCCGTAATCGATCGATTGGTTAGTCGAACGGTATCCGTCGATCAATTAAAGCTATTAGACCAGTCGATCGACATCGATCGACGTTGATCGATGCCGTCGATCGACGATTGATCGATTGATTAGTCGAACGGTATCCGTCGATCGATTAAAGCTATTAGACCAGTCGATCGACATCGATCGACGTTGATCGATGCCGTCGATCGACGATTGATCGATTGGTCTAATAACACCCTTACACAACCCCTCTTCGCATAACAACGAAATGGCCCAAGAGATTGGCGATGGAGCTATTGCTGAATACGGCGATTGTTAATTCATATATTTTATATAAATTAACAACTAAGAAGAATCTCACTGTCGTCCAATTTAGAACTGCTTTGGTTGACTACCTCGTGAACACAGGAGTGGCGGAAACTAGTGCCTCTGTTAGATCTAGGATATTAAAGCATGAATTGAAGAAAAGACAAGGAATGGCCTCTGCCTGTCGTAAATATTGTGTTAGGTGTTATAAAGAAAACTGTGCACAATTCGGCAGAGTTCATGCTAGAAACAAAACCAAAAGGGGGTAACATACTGCCAAGATTGCCCGAATGAGCCACACTATTGTATCAATTGTTTCAATTTAGATCATTGATATATTTGAGTACGTGTTTGAACATGCTGATTGATGTACGATATGATACCTGTAACTTATATTTGTAAAAAGCCTGATTATTTTCTCGTAACCACTTTTGTTTTCGACTCTTCCACTTAAAAATTTAATAATTCTCTAAATATAGGTAAAAGTACCGATGTCATCACTATAGTTATAATTTACCAGGCCTTGTCAGCCATACCACATACAATTTAACATGAAATACCTACGTGGCTGACGCCGAAAAATAGCATGTTTAAAACAAGCCTATGCCGTCAGCCACATATGGCTGACATGGCTCAATCGGTTTGGAAAATGTCAGCCATTTGTGGCTGACGAGGCATTATATGTGTTAAGGACTAAACTAGACTATAATATCAAAAAATTATACATATTATATTAAATGATTTTTTTACAATACCACAAACTTTATAGTTTTGACGGACGTCCATGTTAAGCCCGTTCACTTCATCACTTTCAAATTGATTTTATTGTTATACGTTACAGAAAAAGGTATAATGTATTGTTAGATGAGAGACGCCATTTTGAACACGCGACAGCGCTGCGTCACTAGCCAACCTATAAAAGCAGTCGCGCGCCAGCGCCGTCCCTTTTGTCTACGTTCTACCGCCGCGCCGTAATCATCGCTCCTATTCCTACATACCAGTTTCTTTATTTGATTATTTTATTATAAATTTGTTTGAATTACAAAAGTACTTAAAATATAATTTTCATTGTTTTTTTGTTGTTTTTTTTTAATTTAAAATTGTCGAGACCTCTTACATCAGAAGTGGGATAGGTTCCATAGCCTATCCTAGCTCTGGCCCTAGCGACAGATTTTTGGTAGGATTAGGAGTGTTGTTTGTAAGCAATGGCCGACCGTACTACCTCTAGTAATAGAGGGAGGAACAGGCGTGGCCGAACTACGGACACGGGAAGTATACAAGAACAACTTGGTGGTATTCTGTCACGCCTAACCGCGTTAGAACAGAGTGGCCAGCCATATGCGTGCGCTGATGCATCCACATCAGCATTGCGCGCGATCGCGGCTAACGATGTCGCAATACCCGCATCTTTACCGCCGGAGCCGCCCGAGTTTGTGGCGAGTACATCAATGTCCACCGATGTAACGGAACGTTTCATCGGTGCCCCACATGCTTTGACTAAGGTACGATCCACCCATTATTATATTTCAAGTTTTGATCCCCGTTTGCATGATATCGATTCTTGGTGTGACGAAGTTGAAAAAGCCCGTGATATTAATAAATGGGATGATAACGAGTGTTTGTTTAGGATCGCTAATTGCCTAAAAGGCGATGCACGTAGCTGGCTTGACGACTGGATCACAAGCGATCGCTCGTGGTCCAATTTCAAAGCGGGATTCAAACCACTCTGCACACGAAGGGTCGATATCGCACAAATCTTGTTTGACGTCATGAGCACTAATTCGGACCATTATTCTGCATATGCCGAATACGCTAGACGTTCCATCCTCCGATTAAATGTTGTAAAAGGGTTAGAGTATGGCCGCCAAAAATTGTACTTTTGAGAAAAAAGAAATGTCCTTTTCATAAATCTGTAACATAAGCATTTTTTATATAGTAGAGATGGTAGTTTTTGAATAGTTTCAGGTTCGCGATGTTGTATTTTATTTAATTAATCGTTTAAATTAATTAATAATGTATTTAACGAGCTTAATTTATTTCTTTTTTGTAAATGCTTATTTTAGTTTCTATTAAAAAGTCATGTGTCCCACACAGTCATCTCACACTTTGAAGTCACAAAATTATGCACAATTGTACTGTAACCTGTAAAATTTGGGATTTTTTTAAATTATTCTATAAATTCGTGTCTACTTTTATCTGATTTTATTAAAAACAACGTAAAAATAAATACATAACTCACTTGTAAACTATTGTCTCACTTTTTTTCCCGAATGTTACTTCACGCAAGTTACTATAGAGTTAACACCTTAAATAGCTAGATATCCGAGCCACAAAAATATTTTTAAATAATGGCAATACTACTTTCATGTTTGACAACCTTCAGAAAAAAAATCGCCATTTTGTTTATGTGAAAGTTGGCTGCGAAGAAAGTTGGCAGTTTTGTCTTGGAACATTTCAATATTTTTAAGTGAGAATTATGAAAGGTAAGAATGTAAATTTACTACATTATTCAAATGGTGTGTGTAGCTTTAGTGTTCTATTAACAAATCAAAGTATTCGGCATCTTATTTCTTCAATTTTTATAGAAATAAAGGCTTTTTAGGTTATGTCCAACCATATTTTGATTCACGAATGATACCATGTGTTACTATTGTGTTACGTAACATTCGTGATCGGCTGTTAAGAGTAGTACACACTAAAGGATTAATAAGTAAAGAAAGGATTTTTTGCTAAAAGAGAACCGACTTTAAAAAATCAAAGTGAAAATAAAATACTTGTTACAAACAATTTAATCGCCTTCAAAACTACAAAGTATGAAATCATTTCTGTAACTCCTATTCAAATATTTCATTGATGGGTGGGAACAAACTTTAGAACTTCGTAATGTGCCGAAATATTTGTGGCCCACCCGACTTCAACGAAATATTTGATAGGTGTTAAAGAAATTATTTCATACTTTGTAGTTTTGAAGGCCATTGAATTCCTGACATACGAGTTCAATTGATAATTTTCTCTTTTCTAAAGTTTCTAGTTCCGGACTACTATGTTTTGGTTTTATTGATATTTTGTATTACCACCGACTTCCGAAACTTGAAATTTATTTTTCACTCTGTAATTTTTGAAGTCAGTTCCGTTTTCGTAAAAAAATATTTTTCTTCACAGCTTTTATTTTTTATGTTCGCATTAGTGACAGTTTCTTTTTTTTTTATTAAAAGCAGATAATTTTTGTTGTCTAATTGGCACCATATCGTAATCAAATGCTTACGATACAAATCCGTCCTACGTTCAAATCCCGGGGGACAATAACATGTCACAACAGACATTAATGCTATGCGTTATTAGCAAGACTTTTGAAGCTAATATGACGCCGCAGAAAAACAAAAGCGGTATAGAGACCGAATGAGAGCTAACAACCCAGAAAAATTTGAAGAAGCTAAGCGTAAAAATGCTGTGCGAAATAGAGAAAGAAAAAAATTTCAGAGTGTACGGAAAGAGGAAAAAAAGCCTTAAGGGAACAGTGGAGAAATAGAAAAAATAGACAAAAAAATAAACTAAAAGAAAATGTTACTGAAAATAGTAGTAATAATCAAATTGATACTAGAGCACGATTAGCAGAAAGGAAAAAGTTTCAAAGACATTTGGCTATTGTAAAAAACAACTACGAGGTCAAAATCAGTAAGATGGCAAAAAATATTACAGCACTTAAAAAGAAATATTTTCGTTCAATAAAAAAGCAAAAATCATTAATCGCACGTATTGAAGAACTGGAAGCAAAAAATGCAGAATTGCTATTAAATATTGTTCCTTCAACGACAGTCCAAGAAAACACTGAAATGACACCACTTATAAAAACCGAAAGCTTTATAGAAGAAAATTTACCCAATATATCTACACCAGAAAAACAAAAAGTGAAAAGACAGCTTCTTAATTATAACGTTTTAACTAATGCTCTACAAAATACATACAAAAATTCTAAAGATAATAAAGACCGAAATGTTCTTAACACATTCACTGCCAACTACACGGCGCCGTGGAGATGTGTGTGGCCGAGTACACGGCGCCGTGGAGGAGTGGGGAGCCAGACACACGGCGCCGTGGTTTTCGACTGTGTTTTGTTTATGCATCAGTACCGCTCCGGCCGTTACGATAGTTGTACGTCACGACCGTGGCCATACGCGTAAAGAAACGATCTTTTAAAATCAAGTGTCGGATTAGGGTTTGCACGATTATTTTGTATAATACCCTTGTTTGTAAAATACACTTTTTTACAGTAAAATGAGTGACAAGCCAGGTCCTTCTAAACGCTCTGGTAGTGTATTAACTTCGGGTTCTCGGGCTAAACGAGGCCGTATTTATAGTGCTAACAGTAGTTTGGATGACTTTGAGTGCTCAAGTGTGGAAGCTGAATTCTCTCAATGTGGTGATGAAGATGAAGAGGACTATGAAGAGGAGGTTAGCGACGATAGTTGCGATAGTATTTTTGATTCTAGGCGTCTTATCAAACGCAAACATACTCCTAATATGGACAGATTTGAGTCATCGAGTCGTCAGAAGACTTCAAAACCCGAGGAGACATTTAACCGTCCAATGTCTCCAGATCGGCACATGGCAACCTCACCATCTATCATTCAAGATTATGGTGAGCTACCTGATATTCCGGATAATTTATTAAATAATTCTATTACACCATCAGTATCTATGTTAATGTCTGATGCCTTATCGATCAACATTCCCATAGAAGATATTGACAACTCGCCGCTAAGGTCACCAACTTCAGTCGAAACTTCACGTACTAGAGTTGAAAGGCTAGACAACCTACCATCTGAGGAAGGAGCTACATCTTTTTGGAGTACACAAGGGACAATGAAAATTATAGATTTCACCAAAACACAGGAATTATTAGTTCCACCTCCATCTGATCCATTTGAGGCATTCCAGTTACTAGTAGACAACAATATTCTAGATTTAATAGTGCGTGAAACTAATGCTAATGCCATTCGAGTGCAGAATGCACCTGGTGTTAAACAACACTCGCGAATAACATTATGGAAAGACATAACACGAGCTGAATTGTCAACATTTCTTGGGCTAATTCTTCATACAGGAACAATCCGGTTAAATCGACTCAATGATTACTGGAAAAAGCATTGGCTCTTTAATATTCCTTGTTTTGCACAATATATGTCTCGTAACCGTTTTATGTTAATATTGCGTTGCCTCCATTTTTCATCTGAAACAAATGAAGAAGATCGACTGGCCAAAATTCGTCCGATAGTAGATCATTTTAACAATAGAATGAATGATATTTATTACCCAGGCAGACAGCTTTCTCTGGATGAAGCGATGGTGTTATGGCGTGGACGTTTGCAATTTAGGCAATACATTAAAAATAAGCGCCATAAGTATGGGGTAAAGTTATACGTACTTGCAGAACCAGATGGCACAATACTGAAGTTTCAAATATACGGTGGTGCAGGTGATGATACGTCTGGAGTAGGCCACACTCAAAACATAGTTCTCAAACTACTGGAAGAGAAATTGGACGCGGGGCACAGTGTCTATATGGACAATTATTACAACTCGTATGATTTAGCTGTCAAACTATTAGATCGCCAAACATACTGTACGGGTACTTTAAATAAAAATCGAAAAGGTAATCCAATAGAACTTGGTACTGTCACGTTGCGTAAAGGAGAAAATAAATCCTTGTTTTTAAATGGTGTACATATAGGTAAATGGAAAGACAAGCGATACGTGCTCTATATATCGACAGAGCACGATAATGAAATGATGGAAACCACAAACAAAAGAGGCACTGTTATCATAAAACCATCAGCAATTCTTCATTATAACATTTTTATGTCAGGTGTGGATTTACAGGACCAAATGCTTTCTTACTATCCATGTGAAAGAAAAACCATGAGATGGTATAAGAAGATATTCTTCCACACACTCCAAATGAGCTTGAATAATGCGTGGCATTTATATAATAAATTTAGTATCAGTAGCAAAATGAATTTTTATGATTTTCGTTTACATATTTTGGAAAAATTGTTACCAAAACCTGAACAAATAACTGAGAAAATTTCAACTAAACATATTTTAACCAAAATTGAGAACGTTAAGACGCGTCTAAAAAAAGAGGGCAACACGACAAGATCTATCACAGAAGTGGTAAGAAAAGAATGTAAAGGGTGTAGAGAAAAGAAGAACCGAGTTGCCACTATCTATGAATGCAAGAGCTGTATTGGAAGGCCAGCCCTATGCATTGAATGTTACTTTGAACAACATTTATAATTTTTGAAAATTCTTGTCATTATTGGTATTTTTTTTTCTGCAATTAAACTTGTGTGATTATTAAATTTGTTTAATTTGTAATAACTATGTTCTAATTTAAATAATTTAACACAAAAACACTATAAATACATCACATACTGTAACAAAAATCAAATACACGGCGCCGTGTGATTGGCCACTCATAGCTCCGTAGGCCAAGTACACGGCGCCGTGTAAATGCATTTTTTTTTATCAATAAATAAAGGTTTATTAAAAATATTATCAAAACTTACCTATAATACTTAATTACAAATAATTAAAACACTTTAAACTTATGACCACAGTAGTACACACGGCAAAGGAATTAAGTATGCAGGCCACACTGGTAAATAAACTAGTGTGTGTAAAGTTCAACAGTAGTATTTAATACGTCTTTAAGCATGTGTTATCGTAGAAACTCGTTTCTATTACTCACACACTTACAAGTTACTGTTTTCAAAGTCACTCATAATTATCTTTTACTATTTCTGCGAATCGTATTTAAAATCAATATACAATATCATATAAAAGTTAATTTCACTCAATTATATAATAGTTACGTGGCTCGAAGGTTTGAAAACCGAGTCGAGCTACCTATGAGTCCGGTGAACGCGGGTTCGAGCCTAAGCAATAATGTTTTAATTTTTGTTTAGGTATTGCTAATTTTGATTTATTATTTATGATAATCCATGCAACAATATCACTAAATCATTATTTTTTTATTAACATATTTTTTAAACATTTTTTATTAAAAATAAAACTTATTACATATGCCTTACGCGATTATTAATTTTTAAGAAGGTGAATTGAATGTTTTACAAGACATATTAATGTGAGTCAAACTGTCTACCCTCATAATAATCACTATTTTAGTTTGTCATTAGATTGCATCTACTGTATACTGGTGTCTATAAAGCTATCGACCGTTGTGGCTAACGCTTTGTAAATCTATTTTATTGAGTTATCCAATATGAATCAGCTAACTACACTACTGAGAGCAGAAATAATCGTTTTGTATGAACAAAACATTTCACTTAGTGAAATTGCGAGACGTTTAAAGATAACGGTAAGCAATGAAAATATTATACTAAAATTAAGTATAATATTTTTACGAAAGTGGTTGTTTCGATATTTAACTTCAAATTATTGTTTACAGAGGAGAACCGTGCAGTTATGGGTCCACCGGTATGCAGATTTGGGACACATAGATCGTTGTCGGCCTGGCCCACGGGCTATCACCTATACGGATGCCTGTTCACGGCACAGGGATATGGTGGCGATGCATATGGCTACTCCATTTGCAACCACACGGTCTACGGCGACTACACATGGTGTTAGTCTTCAAACTGTCCGGAATCATTTACGTGCAGCTGGATTGAGATGTTCCAGGCCAGCAAAGAAAATTTTAATGTCTGACCTTCATCGACAAAATCGATTACGCTTTGCGAGAGAATATTTGGACTTTAATTGGTGTGGTAATATCGTAATATTTAGTGATGAAAAGTGTTTTAAGTCAGATAAGGATGGACGCAAAATTTTATGGAGAAAACCAGGTGAACGTTATAGTGCACAAAATGTCCTACCATGCAGGTCTAGTGGCCATATTACTTTGGGATACTGGGGTTGGATGTCTTCGATGGGTCCTGGTGAGCTAGTCGAAATAGGGGGTCGTAATACCAGTCAAGGTTACCTGGATATTCTAAAAGATGTGATGTTACCTACTGTGCGAGTGGCTTATCCGCAGGAACACATATATTTTGTGCATGATAACTGTGCTGTGCATCGAGCACACATAGTGAAAAACTGGCTAAATACGCAGGATAACTTGACTGTTATTAACTGGCCTGCTAAAAGTCCTGATTTAAATCCCATAGAAAACTTATGGGGTCATATGGTGCTGAACTGGGATCCATCGCAGGTGAGGTCTAAATGTAATTTAGATACCGTTGTAAATTCAACGTGGGAATCATTTCGTGGCAATGATCTGTGCTCAAATATGGTAGCGAGCATGAGGCGCCGATTACAAGAAGTAATAGATAGTGACGGTGCACCAATAGGTTATTAATATTTAAAAATACCAAGTGGGTAACACATAAGTGAGTGATGTTATTGTTAATGAGATTAGAAATTATTATGCCTATAATTTCTAACTTGTAAACATGTTGATTCATATTACCTATCCTTACTTACTTGGTATTTAAGGTAAAAGCGTCCATGCTTATTTTACTTATTATTAAATTGTGTATTATTCAATACAGTGGTTTTTAATAAATATTGTTGAAACAGAATATTGTTTTATTTTGTATAACTTCTTTAAAACTAAAGATAATATATTACTACACTACACTACACAATAATATATTATTTATAACAGAAAAAATATCTAACAAATTATCTTTAAGTAAAATATAAAATTAAACAAAATATATTATGAAATAACAATTCACCTTCTTAAAAATTAATAATCGCGTAAGGCATAATAAGTTTAATTTTTAATAAAAATGTTTTAAAAATATGTTAATAAAAAAAATTATTTAGTGATATTGTTGCATGGATTATCATAAATAATAAATCAAAATTAGCAATACCTAAACAAAAATTAAAATATATTTATGCTTAGGCTCGAACCCGCGTTCACCAGACTCATAGGTCGCTCGACTCGGTTTTCAAACCTTCGAGCCACGTAACTATTATGTTATTGAGTGAAATTAACTTGTATATGATACTTGAAAAGATAATTATGAGTGATTTTGAGAACAGTAACTTGTAAGTGTGTGAGTAATAGAAACAAGTTTCTACGATAACACATGCTTAAAGACGTATCAAATACAACAGTTGAACTTTACACACACTAGTTTATTTACTAGTGTGGCCTGCATACTTAATTCCTTTGCCGTGTGTACATTCATTACCAAAAACTGCTTACAGAGATGCAACTTACAATGCATTTGGCATTGAATGTGTTAAAAAGCGTTTCATTTTTTCCCGTCAATTTTGAAGCATTACAAAAACTTACTACTCACTTTGAGCGCATCCTGTGAAAAAAGAAATGTACTACGGAAAAGTGACCCTGTATTTAATAAACTTGCTGATTTAATGCTGATTTAAATGAGGTATAACACTTTAGTGTCAGACTTTTAGTTCAGGTTTTATGCGAGTTTTTTTCATGTCAAGGAGCAAATTTGTTAGAAAGGAAAATTTGATTAAAAATTATGTAGTACATAATTCAAAAACCATCTTGAAATAAAATAACAACAATTATGAGTTGATAATTTTATTAAATTATTTACAGTAAGTGTTCAAAATGCCTGCCTCTAACCATTCCTGTATTAAAAAAAAGCTTTTTACACTAACCATTTAAATCCTTTGTCGAAAAAGGTCTGGCGATGCGTATTCAGTTCAGTTCAGGTAGAAGAATGCCGGGCGGAGCGAGGCCGGCGGGGTGGGGCCGGGGAAAGCGCGTAAGCGTCTTTCTTTGTTTGTTAGTAACTCGCTTTCTGCCTGTGACTACGCACACGTATTCTGCACTGTGACCTTGCCTACCTGTGACTTACGCATCGTTATTTGACTTGTCTTAGATTGCCTACCTGTGACCTACGCCGTGTGAACCGGACTTTGTGATCGCTACGGATTGGCTAGATAGACGGAAGATGGCTGCTGCGAGGAGAGAATACACCCAAAGGGAGTATGCAGAAATGCATTACCTTTATGGCTTCTGCGACGGCAATGCTCGGGCGGCTGCCAGGGAATATCAACAACGGTACCCTAACCGAGACCGTTTCCCGGACTACAGGGTCTTTTTGCGCGTGCATAATGCGTACATGGAGGGTGTCTTGCCCGGTACGCATGCTCCGAGAGCAGGTAGACCAGTGGTAAGATTTGACAATGAAGAGCAAATACTGCGAGAGTTAAGATTGGACCCCGGTATTAGCCAACGCGATATATCACGCAAAATATCACGAAATCTCGGGATCCCACGTTCGGCGGTGCAGCGTATTATAAAAAGAAAACGATATCATGCCTACCACGTGCAACGAGTTCAAGCTTTGCTGCCAGCTGACTATGAACCTAGAGTGAGATTTTGTAGAGAGATGTTAAGACTACACAGAGAGGATCCGCAGTTTTTCAATAAAGTGTTATGGTCGGATGAGTCAAGTTTTAGAAGAATGGGAATTTTTAACATCCATAACTTACACTACTACTCCAGAGTGAACCCACATATCATCAGAAATGATCGATTCCAGCATCAGTTTGGTATTAATATGTGGGCTGGTATCATTGACCAGAAGCTGGTGCTACACGAAATGCCACCAAGGCTAAACGGTGCTGCGTATTTAAATTTTTTACAAAATGATTTGAACCCAACACTCAACGAAGCTGAAGTTCCGGAAGAAATAAGAGAAGAAATGTTTTTTTTTTTTTTTTTTTTTTTTTTTTATACTCTAATAGGCTAGCGTTTGACCGCGATCTCACCTGATCTTAAGTGTAGATGCAGTCGACGATGGAGCACGCTTGCCTAGAAGATACCTATTCACTCGCGACTTGAAGACACCCAGATTGTACTCATCGGGAAACACAGACTTAGGTAGCGAATTCCACACTTTAGCGGTACGCATTATAAAATTGGAAGCAAATCGCTTCGTGCGTAAATGTGGTATATCCACCATGTACCTGTGTCGCTGGCCTGATTGTCTGGTCGTCCGATGGTAGAATGGGGAAGGAGGAATCAAATTATGCAGTTCCTCTGCACACTCTCCGAAATGTATCCGATAGAAAACCGAGAGACTAGCAACCTTACGACGATGCTCCAAGCTTTGGAGTCGTGTGTTAACCAATTGGTCATCGCCGATAAGTCTCCTGGCCTTCCGCTCAATTGACTCCAAAGCCTCCAGCTGATATTTTGCAGAGCCATCCCAGAGGTGAGAACAGTACTCCATGCAGGACCGAACCTGTGCTTGGTACAAATTAAGCAAATGTTCCGGCATGAAATACTGCCTCACCTTACTGAGGATGCCCAGCTTTTTGGCAGCTAGTTGGGCTCTTGCCTCAATATAGGAGCCAAAGTTAAGGGTTGGAGTCAATGTCATACCCAGAAGCTCAAGGCGATTAGTTATCGGCACGGATACATCTCGGAAAGTTGGAGCTAGTTGGAATGGGCTCTTTTTTGCGGAAAAAAGACACGCCTGGGTCTTAGAAGCATTGAACTTAACCATGTTGGCTTCACCCCAATCGGAGACTGCCTTCAAGGCCAAGTTCATACGCTCGATCATAGCTTCCCTGAGCAACTGTATCTGTGTTCCACTGGCCCTAGCGCTGGAGACGTAACTCTCTACAAGCGTGCTGTCGTCTGCATACCCAAACGTACCGGGTTTTAGCAGATCGTTAATATGCAGCAAAAAGAGAGTTGCAGAGAGTACTGATCCCTGAGGAACCCCGGCATTAATTGCCTTTTGCTCGGACGAGTAGCCGTCAATGACTACTCGAATCGAGCGGCTCCTCAGAAAATCTGCTATCCAAACGCAGAGGCCAGTGGGTAGGCCAAAGGACGGAAGCTTGCTGATAAGGCTATCATGCCAGACCCTGTCGAAGGCTTTTGAGATATCCAGCGAAACAGCCAATGCTTCGCCGTGTTTCTCGATGGCCTCGCTCCATAAATGCGTTGCATACACTAGAAGGTCTCCAGTAGACCGGTTTCGGCGAAACCCGTATTGCCGGTCACTGAGCAGACTATTTGATTCTAGGTATGTCAGGAGTCGGTTGTTTAGTATACGTTCCATACTCTTACAGAGTATGGAGGTAACTGATATGGGTCTGTAGTTCGCAGGGTCGGCTCGACTGCCTTTTTTTGGCACGGGCTGCACATTAGCAAGCTTCCAAGAGTTCGGCACTTGTCCTATTGCCAGGGAGAGGCGATACAGGCGTGTCAGCACCGGTGTCAACTCAGGTGCACAGGTTTTCAGTACTATGGCTGGAATACCATCAGGACCACTGGCCTTTTTCACGTCTAGATTCTGCAGCGTTTTACGGACCTCGGTCTGACGTATGCGTATATCTGACATGAGGGTCTCGCAAGCTGGTAGACACGGCGGTGTCACGCTTGCAGATTCCAGACACGAAGATTCTGCGAAGATAGAGCAGAATAAATTCGCCTTATCCTCAGCAGTGTGAGCCAGAGATGTGGCTGCAACAGGACGGTGCCCCGCCTCATTACGCTCGATCAGTTCGACAACACTTGAATGAGCGCTTCCCCGACCGGTGGATTGGTAGAGGCGGAGTTATTGCATGGCCACCCCGGTCGCCCGACCTTAATCCATTAGACTTTTTTATTTGGGGCTATTTCAAAGAAGTGGTATATCAAAGAGAGAACAACACTGAACAAGAATTACGACAAAAGCTCGAGTCTGCTAAAGTACAAATTATGAATAACAGACGTGCTTTCCGGCGATTACGTACCAATTTTATTAGGCGGTGCAGATTGTGCATAATGGTTAGAGGCAGGAATTTTGAACATTTACTGTAAAAATTAATTTAATAAAATTATCAACTCATAATTGTTGTTCTTTTATTTCAAGATGGTTTTTTAATTACTACATATTTTTTATTAAAATTTTCCTTTCTAACAAATTTGCTCCTTGACATGAAAAAAACTCGCATAAAACCTGAACTAAAAGTCTGACATTAAAGTGTTATACCTCATTTAAATCAGCATTAAATCAGCAAGTTTATTAAATACAGGGTCACTTTTCCATAATACTTTTATTTTTCACAGGATGCTCTCAAATTGAGTAGTAATTTTTTGTAATGCTTCAAAATTGACGGGAAAAATTAATTGCTTTTTGAAATTGGTACCCAGAGCTGCAATTCATTTTTTTTTTGTAATGATACATTATCTAGTCATAATACAACACCTTTTGTTTTGTTGTTTTTTATCAACTTTTTTCTGTACTAATGAAATTGTAAATAAATCGGTAGTTTATTTGAAAAAAACAAAAATGATCATCATTTTTTATCCAATTAAGTTATGACCATGCTGTAGAAAGATTTTTTGTTAGAAATCACGTCCCCTATCACCCTGGTTCGTTTGATCCACGATATTTGGGCCATCCTGTATATCCTGACATCGAAAACTTAGATCAAAATGATTTTCGTTGGCTGTGTGGTAGAGCAATAGTTTCTCCCAGGAATGAAACAGTCAACGAAATAAACAATTTAATTATGCAGAAAGTACCGGGTGAAGTTAAGTGCTATAAATCCATAGACACCGTCACTAACATCGAGGACGCAGTGCACTACCCCCAGGAATTTTTAAATTCCCTGAACCCCGCTGGGCTACCACCTCATGAACTATCGTTAAAAGTTGGCACACCGATAATGCTTCTCAGAAATTTGAGCCCCCCCAACATGTGCAATGGTACGAGACTTCTTATCAAGGAGCTAAAAGATAATTTAATAGTAGCGAAGATTATCACCGGCCCTGCAGCTGGTGAATTAGCTCATATACCAAGAATACCCATGATCCCTACTGATTTGCCAATACCTTTCAAAAGGCTCCAATTTCCAGTAAAAATTTCTTTCGCAATAACGATAAACAAATCACAAGGCCAAACATTCAAATTAGTAGGAATTGATTTACGAAAATAATGTTTTACGCATGGGCAACTTTACGTTGCCCTATCACGGGTCGGGGCTCCCGACCATCAGTATATTTTGTTAGCTGAAAATAATTTAACGTCAAATGTTGTTTATAGAGAAGCTCTACAATAACTTAGTTATGTATCCTAAAACAACAGGTTGCACTGCGGGACTGCAGGCAGAAGTGAACACTTTTGCCGGGAGCAAGACTTAGTTAGCGCTTTGCGGGCGGTCCTTTAGTTGGTTCTAATAGAGATATATTTAGTATCGGCTGTGCACCCGTGCGAAGCCGGGGCGGGTCGCTAGTAATTGATAAAAAAATAACATTTTTTTCATAAGATTGAATCGATCGATTTTATTTCCAATTTTTAGATGTAATGTAAATGGGTCTAGCACTAGTAACCGTCATGATCGCTGTATTTTTTATCTCTGTCACTCGTATGTTTTTTGAGTTTCTATCTTTGTCGTGCGTTTGATAAGAAAAGTTAATTGTTATTGTTAAATTTTGTGTTACTTGTTACAGTTCGTGTTATTTGTTATAGTTTGTGTTATTGACTGTTATTTTCTTGTTGTTATTGTTAGGTAAAGTTCGTTAGGATACTGTTTCCTTGTTAAGTTTTTTTATAAACATGCCACCGCGTCGAGTTTTAAACCGGCAGGCGAGAGATGTTATTTATAAGGTTGCTCAGTTTATGAAAAGGAGAAAGAGGAAGGTGTTCAAAACCTTAATGCAGTTCACTTTAGTTTTAACCCTTTTTAAGGTAGTGGCAACTATGTTGCCACCATATTTTTTCTCGTTTATCTCAGTAACATTAAAATTTTAGTCGATTTTATTTTGGCTGTATCAATCCCTATAAACCACAGACTCATCTCAAAGTGTCATATACATTGTCAAACGGCAAAACTGTCATTTGAAGTTGACGTAAGATTAAAAGTGTGGCGGTTTTTGGTCGTGTCATTTAATCTACTTCGATCTCGAAATTGAAGTTTTGTACTGGTAAGTTTTTATTATTTTTCAATATATTGTAGTAATAACAACATTATTGAGCTATATTTTTGATGTTTGGGTTGAGTACTTGTAAAAAAAAACATGTTTTTCAGGTGGCAATATAGTTGCCACTGCTTTGTAATCATGTTTTTAGGTGGCAATATAGTTGCCACTGCTTTGTGTGTGGTGCATGGGTTGGTGATGGAGTTGGATGTGCTTTTTTCTTTTACAGATAATAATGCCGCGTTTTTTGAACGACGACAGAATTGAAGAAGAATTGCAACTTTTGTTCGGTCTTCCTGATGATCCAGAGGTTTCCGAAGACGAATATGAAACGGAACCAGAAACTGTTACTGATTTAGATATCAGTAATATATTGAATGGTGTTGATGACCCTATGCTTGGTTCTGAAGTCGATGCGCAGCGTCAGAATTATGGCTCCGTTCCATTGAACAACCTGAATGTTGAAGAGCCTTCGACAAGTTCAGCTGGAGACCAGCCATCACCATCCAGTCTTCATTTAGATAGAAACACTGAATCTTCCTCTCCTGTAGTACTATCGCTTCGTCACGACAGTGTGTTCACGTCTTCACCAACATCTCCAGTAGTGAATGCAGCCACAATGTCTGATACCGATGAGTCTGACACTGAAGAACAGGAATGGAAGAAGGTTCTGTATCCACAGCTTCCCGATATAGACTATTTTGATAGTATACATTTAGAACACAGAAATTTTATTCCAAGTAGGACCTGACCTGTTACTTACTTTACACATTTTTTTGATACCGATGTTATTGATCTCCTTGTAGAACAAACCAATATTTACGCAGAACAGAATCGCAGCCGTAGTTGGTCACCAGTTGACATCCCTGAAATGAAGGCTTTTCTAGGAATGATAATTTTGATGGGGCTCCATCCACTGCCAACAATTGATTTATATTGGTCAAGTGACCCATTTTTTCGTGTTGCTGAGATAGCATCGGTAATGACGTGCAAAAGGTTCAAGAAAGTTTTGGAAAACCTACATTTGAACGACAACTCTAAGATGCCTCCGAGAGGAGCGCCTCAGTTCGACAAATTATATAAAGTTCGTCCGCTTCTCGAGCTGCTCAACACGGCCTGCCAACGTTCAGCAAAAACTACAACATCTCAATCAATAGATGAGTCGATGATTCAGTTCAAAGGTATCTCATCACTCAAACAATATATGCCACTAAAACCGGTGAAAAGAGGCTACAAAGTGTGGACTAGAGCTGACAGCAAAACAGGCTATGTTTTTGAATTCCAAATTTATACAGGGAAACGGGACGATCAGTCTACAGAATTCGGATTAGGAGCTAACGTTGTAAAATCCCTTACACAGAAGCTGGTAGATGAAGGATACCGTGGACACGTAACCTTCGATAATTTTTTCGCATCATATGACATACTACAATATTTATACAATAAAGGTATATATGCCACAGCAACAGTCAATAGTAACAGAGCGGATCTACCTCTCGTTGTAAAACATGCAAAACAGAAGAATATACCAAGGGGCCAAAAAATAAACTTAGCAAGAGGCGAATTCCGATGGCGCACTAAAAACAACGTGGCGTTTGTAATGTGGCAGGACACTAAGCTCGTCACACTTTTGACCACTGCCTTCCATCCAAAAGTAAATAAGACTTTTTGCGATCGAACACAGAAAGATGGTTTGAAACGGGCTTTTCTGTGTCCATCAACTGTACTTCAATACACAGAGCGCATGGGCGGTGTAGACCGATTTGACCAGAAGCGGACCACCTACGAAGTTGGCAGACGAAGCAAGAGGTGGTGGCTTCGTATTTTCTATTTTTGCGTAGATTTAGCCATCACAAACTCCTTTCTACTATACTCTAGCAACACAAGAGTACACAACCCACTTTCACATTTACACTTTCGGTTGTGCCTGGCTCGTGGTCTAATCAGCAATTATTCATCAAGGAAAAGAAGTCTGGACAGGCAGCCACAATACTCCGCAAAACGGCCAAAGCTCTCCACAAACAGACAAAAAGAAGTGGGAGTGGTTGATGAGATACGTTTGAGTAACGTGGGTATTCATCAGCATGAACAACTGAACTCCTGGCGACGCTGTCGTATGTGTAGCACGAAAACTCACAATAAACGATCAAAGATTCAGTGTTTTACATGTAAAGTGCCACTTTGTGTAGTTCCCTGTTTTGATTTATTTCACAGCCAGCAAGTATAAATAAAATATGCGTTGGATAGAAATCAAAACAGGGAATTACAGATGAATCTGCATTCTTATTTGCTTTGTTTTTGTTTCTTTTTAATAAACTGAGTACAAAAAAGTCGCTTTATTGACAGGCGGTGGCAACTATATTGCCACCGCGTTTTCCATAAATTTCCCATTAATTTTCATAAAAAATTATAACGTTAGGGTCATCCTAATGGTAATACTATTCACTATCCTTTTGATATACATTGCTATCATCTTTATTTTAGTCTGCCTTATAAAGGGTTAAGTTGTATCACTAAAACACAGAAAACTAATGATTTAATATGTTTATTTTGTATTTTTCTGTGAACCGACAAAAAACAGTTTTGTCGAGCATTGACGACGTTGGCGCACAAGGCACGCTTGCGCATGTCGAGTATAGACGACGTTGGCGTTCAAAAGGTTAATAAGGTGCTATGGAGTGATGACTCAGCCTGCAGAAAGGACGGCTACTTGAATTTGCATAATCTACATAGTAGGCAATTAGAAAATCCGTATGTGTCAAGAGAAGACAGGTCCCAGTACCAATTCAAGGTAAATTTATGGAGTGGGATTTTAACCCTTATTCAAATATAGGGAAATTATTTCCCACTCGACTGTGTTGCACAGTTTTGGTGCTAGTCGAAAAATTACTAACCGATTTTGCTAACTACTTGAACACATCACTTTAGAAAAATATTTATTTCAATCTGTGGCAACACTTTCTTCTAAAACGTCATATGCCAAACGTCAATGTCAGTTCAAAATAGAAGTTCGTTTATTTTCACAAATTTAGCGCCGTATTTGAGTCGTTTTGAAGTGATTTTCATCTGACGAGCAGAAAAATTCTTGTAAGTATATAAATGTTATTATATCTTTTAGTAGACTATATTTCTAATAGAATAACGATATAAACTGTGTATAAAACCAATAAGTTGTGGTAGTTTTGCCTGTCTAAACTAGGTGGGAAATTATTATCCTATGTCCAATTGGGTAATACTTAAGTGGGAAAATAATTCCCTAAATCTGTTTATCATTTATAATTCTTTCTATATATATAAAATGTTGTTCTGTATTTTTGTTTCGTATTTTTTTATTAAGAAATTACAATATTATTGATATTTTTAGGAACGTTGCAAAATGGCTTCGTCATCAAAACGCAAAAGAATAAGTATTATTCCCACATCTGACAATGACATCAAAAAGCTGCAGAGAATTGTCGAAAACTTGTCAGATTTATCTGACATTGATACCGACTCCGATGATGAGGTATGTAGTAATTCATCTTCTTACTTGAAGGAGTTTACTGGTTCATCTGATGGAATTGAGAAACGATTGGAACAGTTATTCGGGGTACCAAATATAGAAGAAGAAGCTACTGACCTACATGAATATTATGAACCAACATCTTCGAATTCGCTCCAAAATATATTAGAAGAACCATCTACATCAGCTTCATTAGTTCGAATTGAAGAAACATTCACGTCACCTAGAAAATTCACAGAACCTTCCACCGAATTATCAACTGCGCCTATAAGGTCAGAAGTGGCTACACCTGTACCGGAAAAATTAACACCTACATCTGTACATCAATCAAATCAAATCAAATCAAATCGTTTATTGCGTTCATGTGTACATACAAGTTATTAAAAATTAGGAATAGTCTCAACATGAAACCCTGTTAGGGCGTAGCAACTTATTTATCTATGTAGATACATAACTGCTTTGGTAATTACATCGCACATCTCAATGTTGTTATTGATAACATAATACATTTCTTATAAACAACTTAAAAACTATGTATTTTTGGAGGGATAACATTTTATAAATTTCACAAGGTTTTACTAATATTTATTTATATAATATATAGTAGCTATAATTTATATAATACTGTTGTTTTATTTAATCAATAAAATTGTTCCATTTCTTATGACTTGCTCTTATCCTCAAAAAACTCTTGCAAATTGTAGTAACATTTATTTAATAAATACTTTTGTAGTCTACTTTTGAAAATACTATCGCTATTACAATCTTTTAGTGTCTGTGGTATTTTGTTGTAGATTTTAATGGACATGACATACGGACCAGAATGGAAGATAGATAGACTGGATGATGGTAAAGCTAATCTGTTTTGGTGTCTCAAGTTGCGTGATTGGGTGTAATGATCTCTATTGATGGAGTAGATTGACATATGTTTTCTTACGAATATACATATTTCCAGAATGTAGAGTGACGTAAGAGTTAGGATTCCATGCTTAACAAAATGCGATCTAAGGCATCTAGTGTAAAAATATTGTCATGTATAAGTCTTCCATATAGAAACACCGCATATTCATCCGGTTCCCAATTACCTGTACTTACAGCACCTTCAGCACCTACCAGCTCAAAAGTGATCAGTGTTTCTTCAATACTACCATTGCCGAAGTCTGTCGAATTGTCACCTTTATCTGAACCTCAATCGTTCACTATTCCGTCGATGCCTACAGGATCTTTACAATGTTTTCAGTCACCTGTGAATTCTAGCATATCAAACAATCAATCCATTATAAGTACAAACAGCACATCACGTACTTTAATATCTACCAGAGCAAGAAACGCACCTCCAAGAGAATGGAAAATCGCCCAAGAGCATCATCCCGTACCCGAATTCGACAAGAAAATAATGCCTCAATCTACATATACGCAAAAAACGCAGCCTATATCAATGTTTAGTAACTTTTTCCCTGATAGCGTCATAGAGTCCATAGTAGTAGAAACTAATAGATATGCTTCACAAAAGGAATCCAAAAATTGGCAAGACGTATCTCTTCTTGAAATAAAAGCGTACTTTGGTGTGCTGATAATGATGGGCTTAAATCCACTTCCTGACAGTGAATTATATTGGTCTAGTGATCCTTTTTATAACAATCCGGAAATTAGTTCTGTTTTTCCAATTACAAGATTCAAGAAGATCACTGAAAACATACATTTACGAAATAATGCAGAGGAACCGCCAAGAACATCGGCCAATCATGACAAATTATATAAATTGCGAACTTTAATTGATACCCTGAATAACGTTTTTCAAAAGCAAACCGCAAATTCCAGTAGGCAATCCATAGATGAGTGCATGGTTAAATTTAACAGGTTCACAGTCCAAGCCAAATCGTAAGATATGGGGCCCAAGTCCAAATAGGTTTTGTGAAATTTGTGTCAGTTTAGGTCTGAAGGGATATTACATGTATAAATAAAAATAAAAATAACAACCGAAATGTTTTTTTTTATTACAGCCCATATACGGGCTGTGGACTTATTAGGACAAAATGTTGACTGCTGGTTGTATAAGTCCCACAGCCCATGAAATGGGCTGTTGTTTTGTTTCCGATTATTGTTGTTTTTTATTTATTTTTGAATTAAAACGACAACATATCCTGAAATTTATAGAACTGTCTTCGATGTAACTGCCTTCGATGTATTTTTCCTCTCTGGCAATACATCAAATGTCACTGTCTGTAGTGTCAATGTCAGACATCAATCAAAATCATATCGTTTTTGTTTGGCGGTTATAACTTCTGATTTATTTGGTCAAGATTGTTGTTGTTTTTTATTTAAAATGAGTCGTCGTCAAAAGTACACGGACAAACAGTTGCTGAAACTTTTAGAAAGTAGTGACTGCGAAGAAGAAAAGTGCTCGAGTTCAGATGACGACAGTAGTGTAGAAGAAACGGAAAATTGGTCAGATCAACATGATGTCTTGGAAAATCGTGTCCGTTTATGCGTTGGAAGTGAAGAGCCGATTGAATATGACGATGATAGTGTAGCTGATCCGGACTTTATACCAAATTCGCCGGAATCTGATGTAAGTCACAATGACATTACTAGACCAGTGGTTCGGCGCAGCCCCAGCGTTGGCACTTCTGTGCCTCGTCGAAATATTTTCTCCCAACCGTCATCGTCACCAACCGCCAGACGCAGTTGCAGTCCAGTGACCCCTCGCAGCCCCGTCGCTGGGTGTTCATCAGTAGGTACCCATCGCCGTCCTACTTCTGCGACTCGTCAAAATATTGTCTCCCAACCTTCATCGTCAGCAACCGCCCGACGCAGTCGCAGTCCAGTGAAACCCCGTAGCCACGTCGCTGGATCTTCGTCAGAAGCTGATGATGCAGCTGATGGAAGTAATGGTAGGCCACATTATGAACAAGTTCTACAAAGGCAAGACCAACAAGAAGGTTGGGATTACAGAGTCCAGGCATTATCTCGGCAGCCATTACTTTCTCAAGATTTTATTCGAACCGAATATACAGTGTGACCCGCGTTAAAGTGCAACCCCGAAAATGGGTGAAATTAGACCGAAAACTATCGACGAAAATGGGTCTGAAAAACTTCTAAAAAAAAACTATATTTTTTATACGCCACTGAACATTTGTTTCCCGAATTTTGACCTCTATGTACAAATAAATTTATTCCTCCCAAACTAGCTGGCCGATTTTGATGAAATAAACGACAAATCAATGCCAAGTATTTAGCGATGAGGATAAAATAAAAAAAAACAACAAAAATGGCTTTAAATACTTCATTTTTTTAAATACTTGTGAAAAAAGTCACTTTTTTTCACTGTTTTTTTCAATCAACTCAAATTTCTATGAAATAAACCCCTACATCTTGATTTGTTTTATAATTTGTTATTATTCTTGACTGTATTAGCTTTCAAAAAAAAAAAATCAAACGTTGTATCTCTAAAAATACAGGAGTTACGAATTTTTAAAGTTCACTACTCAGAATGGGCAAATCCAGGTAGAGACCCTTTTTTTATTCCTTTGTTATACCGGTGGTCGGCTGCTATTGTGTTCAATGCTTGGGGAAAAGGGAAGGGGTATTGGTACAGTCCGGCAGTCGCCCGCTAGTCCGCTCCGATCACATCGCTGCTGCTGTACGTCAGCTGTTGTTCTCGCATTAAAGTTACAGTTTTTCGTTGAGTTTTCGTTATTGACTACTTGTTACGTTTTTGTTATTGACTGTTTGTTACGTTACTCGACTGTTTTCGTGGTTGTGCTGGGTTGAGATGCCGCGATTAAATGCATTCTCCCCGCGAGAAATCGCTGACATCCATTATTATTATGGAATGTATGGTGGACGCACAACAGTCGCTCGATCGGCATACGTAAATGCATTTCCGAAAGCTGGGTACTGACCGGCGTTACGGGGCGTAATGTAACGTGTTACACAGCGAGCATTCATGCAGTCAGTACGTCGTGTTACGGGAAAACCAGCGAGCAACGAGCCGCTCGTTGCTCGCTTTGAGTGCTCCACCCGGCTGTCGGTTTTTTGGCGAATCCTTTGACTGTTACGCGGTTCAGTCAGTACGCCGTTGCGAGTCGTCACGAGCGCACGTGGACATCGCAAGTGATCACCCGTTATTCCTCTCGTAATTATATAAAGTTTCAAGAAGCATGGAGTGGAATAAAGAAAAAACTTTGTATTTTATTGAAAAATACAAAGAAGAAACACTGTTGTGGAACCCAGCTCACCCAGAGCATTATAACAAATTAAAGAAAGAAGACGCTTGGGATAGATTGGCTTCGTTACTCGACAGCGAAAGAGAAGCCTGTAAAAAGAAAATTACAAGTTTACTGGCATCATTGAGGAGGGAAAAACAGAAAACTAAACAATCAACTGGTACTGGAAAAGGTACGTAATTATTTATTAAGTTTAACGCGGGTTATAGTAGGGGGGGGTGGAAATTAGTGAGGGAAGTAGGTGTTTCCAAGCTAGTGTGGGGAAAACAATATAAACTCGGTATTAATCTGTATAGTGCTTCTTTTTATTTAAAATAATTCAATATTAATTACAAATTAAATTTCAGGTGCAGATGAAGTTTACCACAGCACTTGGTTCGCTTACAAATCCATGTTATTTCTACTGGATAGAAATACACCTCGTGACACAACAGATACCTACTGTAAGTACATTTTAAGCATAATTTTCTTGCCAACTTACAGACCCTTGCTGAATACAGTATTCAGCAACTTCATTACGAATATTGTGAGCAGATGTTGTAGCCCTTCGCGGTCTTATTTGCAAGGGTAACATACTAGTCATATCATTGTTACCTTCTCTCCAGTTTCCTAATCTGACCTGGCCGTTCAATTCTTCGTCAAAACTACCTGCAGGGGTATATACATGAGCATTATTACCTTTTCTTAAAAAATTGTGGAGAGATGTTATTGCTGTTACGACAGATGTCGCGGTTTTCGGTTCTAACAACATTGGTTTCCGCAAAACTCTAAACACTGCTGACAATATGCCGAACACATTTTCCACTACTCTACGAGCTCTGCAAAGTCGGTAGTTATATATTCTTTCTTTACAACCACGTTCATGATATCCTGCATATACTTTCATCATATTTTGGGAAAGAGCAAAAGCTTCATCGCCAACGAAGTAAAATGGAATTTCTTCTGTTCTTGCTGGCAACGCAGTGGGCTGAGGGAGGTTTAGTGCATTATTTTTTAGTTTTTCGTTTAAAACACAGTTGTTGAAAACTCCTCCATCAGATATTCTTCCTTGACACCCAATATTTACATACAAAAAATTATATTTCGCGTCAACAACTGCCAGTAATACGATGCTAAAGAAACCCTTGTAATTATAAAATTCACTGCCACTGTTGATCGGTGATTGCAGTAAAATATGTTTACCGTCGATTGCACCTAAACAATGTGGAAAATTCCACAAAGTATCATAGTCATTTGCTACAACCAGCCATTGCTCCGGTGTTTCTGGCGTCTGAAATAATAATTAATATTTATTTTCAGCTACGTGGACATGAAGGTGCTTCAGAACAACTGCCTGATGATTGCCCTCCGTCTGCCAAAAAAAGCGACAATGATTGCCCTCCTCCTCCAAAAAGGAAGAAATCAGTAGCCCCAAGCCCAGAAGAGATAATGGTATCTACTTTAAATATATTAAAAAAGAGAACCGAGCAAACGGAGGCAACTTCGCACAGACCTGACGAATGTGAAGCCTATGGTATGTTTTTGGCAAATAAATTACGATCTTATTCAAAGACAACAAAAATACATGTGCAGCATTATATATCAAATATATTGTTCAGTGCTGATCGCGGAGAGTATGACTATGTTGGAAATGGAATGAACAGCTACAGTTATTCAGGCTACTCTACACGACCAACAACTTCCAGAGCCTCATCGATGCCACAGACCGAAACTCCTGCATCAAATACGTCCCATCAAAATGACTATGAGCCACAGCAAAGCCCTGAAACTCCTGCATCAAATACGTCCCATCAAAATGACTATGGGTCACCAGCTATGAGTGAACAATTTATGTCAGAATTTGGTGATTTAATTTAATTTGATATGTAATGACTACATTTTCTGAATTAATACATACATAATACATACCTTTACATATTCTTTTAATGCTCCAATAAGGGCTTCGCTGACCTCTTTCACTATAAATCCTATTCGTTGTTTTGATATCTTGAAAAGATATTGCATACTAGTATAGGAATCTCCTGTAGCATAAAAACGAAGCGTTAGTGCTAACCGTTCCGTGACACTGATAGCTTTTCTATAATTTGTATCGTTTTTATGTACTTTTGGTCCAATTAAATTCAATAGTTCTTCAAAATCAATCGGAGACATGCGTACAAAGTTTTTATACTGTCCAGTAATCATTTGGTTTTTTAATATTGCTATCAATGACAAACCACCACATACGCCTCTATTTTTAAATAAGTTTGATGTCCAGTAACGTTTTTTCCTTTTCTTCACTTGGATGAAACAATAACTAAGTAGAATCAAAGTTCCCAATACGTCCTCGCTGTCGGCCATCTCGGAGTGAACTGGCGGCGACGGAGCACAGAGTTTTGACGAGCATGTTACGTCGATTTTAAGGACACTGCGTAACATGCTCGATGAGTAACACGCTCGATGCGAATGTTACATTACACCTTGTAACGTTGGTCAGTACCCACCTGAACAGACTTGCACCGTCGGCAAGGAACTTCCAGGAAGTTCATCGGAAGCTCTCCGACATCGGACTTGGATTATAACACACAAGACGTGAACAAGAATCCATTGTAATCGACACAGCGATAGAAGAAGCGGTTTTAAGTACCGCTTTTGCCACTGCTACTATTAGTACGAGGCGTTTAGCTTTACTTCACGGCATATCACAAGCCTCAGCGTGGAGAATCTTGAAGAAAGAAGGTCTACATCCATATCATTATCAAAGAGTCCACGATTTGCACGGGGATATGGATTTCCAATCAAGGTGCGTTATGTCGATCTGGCTACAACGACAAATTCGTCGCAATCCACAATTTTTAAAAAAGATTTTATGGATGGATGAGTCGAAGTTCACCAGGAATGGCATCACGAACGCTAGGAATTTGCACGAGTGGACACATGATAATCCACATCTGAAGAGGGCCTCGTCATTCCAGGTGCAATTTTCAATAAATGTTTGGGCAGGTCTACTCGACGACATGTTGATAGGACCAGTAATTTTACCAGCGACATTAAATTCGGAACGATTCCTAACTTTATTAAGGGATGAGCTTCCCCGTCTGTTAGAGGATGTGCCGCTGGCATCGAGACAGGGCATGTACTTGCAATTGGACGGCTACCCTGCTCACTACGGGCGCAATGTCCGTGAATTTTTAAATAATAATTATGCCAATCGCTGGATTGGGCGCGAAGGCCCAGTGGGCTGGCCAGCCCGCTCTCCTGATCTGACGCCGCTCGACTACTTTCTATGGGGCCACATGAAGCAAAAGGTGTACAGTGCACCTGTGAATTCAGAGGCTGAGCTTCATAACCGCATCATGAGGTGCGCTGAAGAATTGAAAAATGAACCGCAACTTATACGGAGGGCCACACAACACATATCATTACGCGTGGCAATGTGTTTGCAACAACGCGGAGCACATTTCGAAAACCTAATACATTATAATCTAAGTCAACAATAATTAATAATAAATCATTGTTTTTGATTAATTTTTGTTTTATTTCAACTGTCAACTAAAACGGAATAAGCTCATTGGAAGCTTATTTCGTTTTGTTATACACCCCAAGCATTAAATACAATAGCAGCTGGCCACCGGTATAACAAAGGAATAAAAAAAGGGTCTCTACCTGGATTTGCCCATTCTGAGTAGTGAACTTTAAAAATTCGTAACTCCTGTATTTTTAGAGATACAATGTTTGTTTTTTTTTTTTTGAAAGCTAATACAGTCAAGAATAATAATAAATTATAAAACAAATCAAGATGTAGGGGTTTATTTCATAGAAATTTGAGTTGATTGAAAAAAACAGTGAAAAATAGTGACTTTTTTCACAAGTATTTAAAAAAATGAAGTATTTAAAGCCATTTACTGTTGTTTTTTTTTTTGTTTTTTTCTCATCGCTAAATACTTGGCATTGATTTGTCGTTTATTTCATCAAAATCGGCCAGCTAGTTTGGGAGGAATAAATTTATTTGTACATAGAGGTCAACATTTTTTTTTTTAGAAGTTTTTTAGACCCATTTTCGTCGATAGTTTTCGATCTAATTTCACCCATTTTCGGGGTTGCACTTTAACGCGGGTCACACTGTATACCTGAAGATGCGAATTTGTATAATCTATTCTGCACAATAGTTGATGACAATGTGCTGAACTTGATGACGCAACAAACCAACATTTATGCCGAACAAACTATGGTTTCTAATCCAAGTGGTCGGATGTCTCGTTGGAAACCTGTTGATAACGCGGAAATGAAAAAATTTCTTGGCATATACATGTTAACTGGAATTATCAAGTTTCCAACGCTGGAATCGTACTGGAAGACTGATCCTTTTTTTTATTATCCATTGATGCACAAAATAAACATGTCATATAACCGTTTTGTGGCAATCTTGCGTTGTTGGCATTTTGTTGACAATTTGGCTGAAAAGGACCCAAATGATCGGTTGTATAAAGTACAGCCATTGATAGACATTGTTATGGATAATTGCAGAAAACTCGTTACTCCCAAAGAGTGCGTTGTCGTCGACGAATCAATGGTGCCATTTCAAGGTCGATTACTTATGCGACAATATAATCCGAGCAAAAGCCATAAATACGGCGTGAAAATTTATAAGGCTACGACTGATGATGGATATGTCTGGCAGTATAAGGTTTATACTGGACAGGATCCACAGTATCCTGGTTTAGACAAACCAGGAAGCGTAGTAGTTCAGCTTTGTGAGAAAGTACTTGGCGAAGGAAGAATTATTATAGCTGATAACTTTTACACAAGTGTCCCATTGGCGGAATATCTGCTTCGCCATAAAACTGATCTCTGTGGCATGCGTTTGCGTATTATTGCGTAAGAACCGTAAAAATCTGCCTCAGTTGGTCAAAAGTAAAAAACTCAAGAGGGGTGAGCAAATTTCTGCTCAACGCAATAACAAAACTGTACTCAAGTGGAAAGACAAGCGAGACGTACTGATGATATCTACGTTTCATGGCGATGAACAGTCAGAAACCCACGTTTGAAACCAAACATGATACTGGAGTATAACCAAAGAAAAAAAGGCATCGATCTCGCCGACGAACTCGCCAGTTTTTATTCTCCAATTAGAAAGACTCTTACGTGGTACAAAAAGATCGCAGTTGACGTACTTTTTGGCGTGGCCTTGATAAATTCTATTTATTTATATAACAAATTGAACCCTTCACAGAAGTGCTCAATTTTACATGCCCAAACAGACATCGCAAAAAAACTAATTGACCTAAATCAAACACACGTGCCAACAAATCTCCTGCGATCACAGCAATCTTCAAGCAGTGTGTCAAGCTCATCACGAGAAACAACTCCACATCAACATTTCCTTCAAGATCTGGAAAATAAGAGACGTAGATGTGCGGGATGTTACAATATACATCGTCAGAATGGTGAGACACTGAAGGCTGCCACTAATAAGGCAAAGAAAGTTTCGACGATTTGCAATACGTGTTTGAAGCCTTATTGCCTAAGTTGTTTCACACAGGCGCATACTTAGAGATTTAGTTATTTTTATCTTATTTGCTATCGTTTCCACATTACCCTATTGTTTTTTTCACATTATTGAATAAACGATTAAAATATATTTTTCTTTCGGTTTCATTTTTTATTCTACAGTTTTACAATAAACAAAACGCCTGATGTTCATGTCCCGGTACTTTTCTGATAGCTTATAATTTGTTCTATCAAGTCCACTTTTGTAAACTCTTAACCTTATGAGTCCAACCTCACAAAGAAGCATAGAAAGTGTATGGGTGAACAGCCCACATATGGGCTGTGGACTGGTGGCTGTGGATAGTCCACAGCCCATATGTGGGCTGTGGACTGTGAATCTGTTAAAGGGCGAAGTTGTCTCAAACAATACATGCCTAAGAAACCAGTGAAAAGAGGATTTAAAATTTGGGCCAGGTGTGATGCTATAACAGGGTACCTTTACCAATTCGAGGTTTATGCTGGTAAGGGAGATTCCACGGAAAATGAAGGACTTGGATATAACGTTGTATGGAGATTATGCCAAAATGTACCACCAAACACATTGGTGGCATTTGACAACTTTTTTACGGGATGTAACCTGATGGATGATTTATTTGCAAACAATATTTATGCTGTGGGAACAGTAAGGGCTAATAGGGTAGATCTCCCTCATGCTATTACAAAGAACGACCGCGCACACAAACTCAATAAAAATGAATTTGCAGCAATGACTGCAGGACCATTATCTGCAATAAAATGGGCTGACTCGCGACTAGTTAGCGTTTTGACTACCGCTCATGATCCGAGAGACACAATGATTGTGTAACGTACCCAAAAAGATGGCACTAGAAGAGATACGCTTATTCCTACAGCTATAGCTTCATATACGCTTACAATGGGTGGCGTTGATCGTTTTGATCATTTTAGATCATCATACCCTATAAATAGAAAGTCAAGGAAATTTTGGATGAGGCTGTTCCTATTTATGTTAGATGCATCAGTAATTAATGCGTATATTACGTATACGACCATACACCCTACAACGGTTCACTTACATAGAGACTTTCGGCTGCGGCTAGCCCGAAGTTTGATAGATGGGTTTACAAGTAAAAAGCGCAGACCAGTTCAATTTAAAAACAAAAAAGGTGGTAATTTTGGCGTACCTGACGAAATTCGACTGGGAAACGTAGGCGAGCACTTTCCTACGAAAGATAATTCTTACAAAAGATGTCGATTTTGTAGCACAAAATCAAAAGAAAAAAGAACAAATATAAAATGCTGCAAATGCAATGTTTCACTATGCCCGCAAGAGTGTTTTCAAAGCTTTCATATAAGCGAATTTCGTCATGCAGACTAAATAAAATAATTTAAAAAAAAATATTTAAATGTGTAGCATAAATAATCATTTAACTGCGCCTGTACGCGCGACGAGCAGTCGCGCGCGCCGTGCCCCTCCGCTGCTCACGGACCTCACCGAGTGTCTCCGACAACGACCGAAGCCCGCCTATATAAACCCGCTTGTTGTACCTTGCTAGGCAGTCTGTCTCGGGCTCGCGTTGCTTCCGCATCGGAACAACTACTGCTCTAGACACGCTAACAAGGTTAGGATACGGCCGGTGCTACGTTTCGTACGCCGTTTCGGACCGCCTTGTCACGAGTAGTAATTATCATAAAGTTCGCTATAATAAACTTGTACGTGTAGCCGAGTGTCGTTTCTTTTATCAACTGCTACAATCTGGCGCACAACGTTAAGGCCTACAACCTACGACCGCTACCGAGAAGAGTGAAAGCGACCATGGCAGTCAATATGACAGATGACCAATTTCAACGCCTGCTGTCTCTTGTGGGGAACCAAGGTCAGAGACAGGGATCTTTTGCGTCATCAAACATCAAGTATGATGGTATCAGAGATTCGGAGAAGGTGGAGGCATTTCTTTCGGCAGCTGAAGTGTACAAATCCGTCGAGAATATTACAGAGATGAATGCAATTAGAAGCATACCACTTATACTAACGGACGATGCTGCTATTTGGTGGAACGGAATCAAGAGTGAAGTTTCGACTTGGGCTGAGTTCGAACAGCGTCTCCGTCATGCTTTTGCGCCTAAAACACCAGCGTACCTCATTTATGACGACATATCTGGAATCAAGCAGATGGATAATGAATTAACAGAAACTTTCATTGCCAAGAAGAGAGTTCTCTTTGCGCAGCTTCCCCAGCCAGCCCATAATGTATCTCTGCAACTCGACATGATTTATAGCAAGCTTCATCGCCGAATACGTGAGCGAGTGCCTAGGGAGTCCGTGTCGTCGTATGATGATCTGCTAAAAGCCGCAAGAGGACTTGAGCGGATGCTGAATGAAAGGCCCTCGTCGAAAGTGGAACATTATGAAAGGAAGTCAGCATCAAAACCTCGCTGCCACTTCTGTAGGCACTTCGGGCACACCATCGAGCTGTGCAGGAAAAAGGCAAAGGCTGACGCTAGTAGCAGTGTTGAGCGAAAACCAGAAGTTCCCAAACCGAAGTACGAAACCACCGTAGCTGAAACGCAAGCCCCGTCACCGTCCCAGCCGAAGTTCAGTTGTTATGGCTGTGGTAGACCAGGAACAGTGCGGAGTAAATGCCCGAATTGTAATGCCGTAAAAGCGGAAAAGATGAGCTTTTGTGCCCTAGCCGTAAAGGTTGATTCTCGTCGACGACCAATAGTGGGAATAGGTATTGAGAACATTACCGGCACAGCATATGTCGATTCGTGTGCTAAGACGAGTGTAGCTTCGTATTTATTGTATAGATGTCTGCAACGCTTGGGCTATACATTCAGCGAACGACAAGATACTGTGACTTTAGCTGATGGAATCAGCAAACGCCAGAAGGTTTTATCCGTCGATGCCAACGTTAGACTCTGTGATCGTGTAGTACCGACTACATTCATAATACTGCCAGAATCACGAGACAATCGGACGTTGCTCGGGGTTGGCTTTATACAAGATGCCGGGATGATTTTGAATATTCCCCAGATGACATGGCATTTTATAGATCAACCTGATGCGATTTATGATCTCAAGCAGGAAGAAGACTCCGAAGATACCATGGTGCACATTGATAATATGTCACCAAATGCAAAGGAGTGCCTCAAACTTGGACCCCCTATCAATACTATACTGGACGAGATGCGGATGCAAACTGTGATATCTCCTATGAGTATCACGCCATTCACTGAGGCTAGCCCACCCTGCATGTTGGAACCGACTTTACCTGAAGGTAAAGGTATCCAAGCCGAGCCAGCAACATCAACTAGTACAAGTGATGGGAAAACCGCAAGCCCTGCCTTGCCTGAGATGAGTGCACGCCAAACTTATCGCCTAGTACCTATTGACCTATCTTCACCAGTCAAGCGAGCGCGACCTCTTTTTGATGGCTATTCTCCCAGCTTCATAGACTTCATTTATCAAGACGCTCGCAATAACATATTGGATGCTGAAGTGGATTTGTCCCCACACTCCCGAGCTTTGTTTCGGAGTGATAGTAACAGTGACGACATACATCTGAATTCTGTGTCAGTGGCTGATATCAAGTCGCCAATGTTGGACGAACAGCAGAATATTAAGTTAAAGAACGTACTAACTAAGAATATGGGTGCGTTCAAACCTAACAATGAGCCTACAACGCTGACTGAGCATTGCATTAATACCGGCGAACATAACCCTATCGCTGTTCCACCGTATCGCTTGTCACCGCCTCGACGTACTATTCTTCAACAAGAAATCGAGAAGATGCTGGAAGAAGGCATAATAGAGCATTGTTCTTCGCCGTGGGCTGCTCCGGTGGTAATGATCCCCAAAAAAGATGGTGGAGTTAGAGTATGCATCGATTATCGCAAACTCAATGCGATAACTGTACCTGATGTGTATCCTATACCAAGGATCGATGATCTTTTACACGCAGCCAAACCTACATCTTACATGTCCGCCTTAGATTTGCGAGCTGGCTATTGGCAAGTGAAGGTCAAGGAGGATGACCGTGACAAAACCGCCTTCATTACCCCATTCGGAATCTACAGATTTAAACGGATGCCGTTTGGATTACGAAATGCGCCCTCTACATTCCAACGCATGATTGACAGAGTCCGTGTAAATCTGAGCGATGTCAAGATGCTAGCCTACCTTGATGACCTAATCATCTTCTCCACTACCTTTGAGAAACACATGAGTGATCTGGACCGAGTTCTGAGCAAATTTCAAGAAAGCAACTTGTGTGTCAATCTTAAGAAATGCCGCTTCTGTTGCTCTACTATTAAATATTTGGGGCACCTAATCACACCAACGGGGTTGCAAGTTGACCCAGAGAAGATCACCGCCATCACACAAATACCAACTCCGAAGAACATAAAACAGCTCATGTCGTTCTTACAAACTTGTTCCTGGTATAGACGTTTTATAGCTAACTTCTCGAAGGTGTCAGAGCCACTTACACGCCTCACGAAGAAATCCATTCCTTGGGTTTGGACTGAAGAACAGGAAAAGGCGTTCTCAGATTTAAAGAACTACCTAACCATAGCACCCGTTCTCCGACAAGCTGATGAAACACACCCTTATCTTATAAAGACGGATGCCAGCAACTTTTCTCTAGGAGCAGTTTTGGTCCAGGGGGAGAAAGAGGATGAGCACCCGGTAGAATACGCTAGCAGGCTTTTAACTCCAGCTGAAAGGAATTATACCACCACTGAAAGAGAAGCTCTGGCCGTAGTATGGGCACTTAACAAGTTTAGAGGTTATATTGAAGGTTTACCTGTAATCGTAATAACCGATCATCAGGCCCTGAAATGGCTTATGACTCTGAAGACTCCTACAGGACGACTTGCACGTTGGGCTTTACAGCTGCAAGGTTATGATCTCACCATTAAGTACTCACCAGGCAGAACCAATGTAGTCGCAGATGCATTGTCACGACCTCCATGTAAGACATGCGATGAAGCACCGGGAAGAAGTGATTGCACCATTTGCAGTACAGTGATAGATATGCCGACTCGCAGTCCTGGCGAGACGCGAGTAGAACAATTGAAAGACGAGGGATTAGCCAAAATTGTACAGGCACTTTAAAAATTTAGAACGCACCGAAGAGGCCATATACTGGAGTAGCAAAGGATACATAATGAATAATGGGTTATTATATCGTTATGCCCCGGCAGGAGATTGCGAGGAAGCACAATTAGTTGTCCCACAACACGAATGGTCTAATGTACTCATTGCTTACCATGACCATCCCCTTGCTGGACATAACGGTGCAGACAAAACGTACCAGAGGATTACAAGACGGTACTACTGGAAGGGTATGCGACGATATATCGAGGCGTACATACGAAATTGCCTCCCATGCCAGCGGTATAAGCCCTCCAACCTGAAGCCAGCTGGCCTTCTGCAGACAACGTCCACGAATCAGCGATTTGAGATTATAGCGTTCGACCTATTTGGGCCGCTACCTACTTCAGCCAATGGCATGAACTGGATTTTGATCGTAGAGGATATCGCCACTGGATGGGTAGAATTATTTGCTTTGCACAGCGCTAATGCCGAAAGCTGCGGCAATATTTTAATCGATGAAGTATTCCTCCGCTATGGGGTGCCCAGGCGGCTCATCAGTGATAATGGTCCGCAGTTTGTTAGTGCAGTTATGCAGCAAGTCACGCACTGTTTAGGCATCAAGCACAAATTCACTCCCGTGTATCACCCTGCTGCCAATCCTGTCGAAAGGAAGAACCGCGACCTTAAGACACAACTTGCCATATTTGTAGAAGAAGATCATCGAGCGTGGGATGGAAAACTAGCTTGTATCCGATTTGCTATGAACACAGCCAATAGTCTTGCTACCGGATATACACCCAGTTACCTAACTTTCGGACGAGAACTGAGGACACCGCACGATAACTACAACGATTTACGCCAAATCATATCTACAGAAAACTTTATTTCTGAGGTTACTCCTAAATTGCTATCGTTAGCCGATACTTTAGCAAGAGCCCAAGAGATTCGGGAGGGAAAAGAAGAACGCAGAAAGGAATACGCAGATCGTGGTCGCCGTATAGATCCTGGTTACCAACCCGGAGATCTTGTTATGGTCACTTCTCACGTTCTTAGTAACGCTTCACAAGGGTTCAGCTCCAAATTTTCACCACGTCGAGATGGACCACACCTAATCCTCCTGAAACACGGGGCTTCTTCTTACGTGATTGCAGATCCTAAGAAACCAGATGAGCCAGTTGGGGTCTACCATACGTCTGCTTTAGTCCCATATCGTACGGAAGATGCGGGCGCTACTTTACCAGCACCTGTGCGACCCTTGAGGAAAAGAGGCAGGCTCAAGAAAACAACACCGGCTGCTGCAGCTACAGACCGCCGAGGACAGCCTAGAAAAACCCCTGCCTAACCGTAAAGATTTACTGTCTCTTCGTCGGGACGCCATCAGTTCCAGAGGGGGAGACTGTAGCATAAATAATCATTTAACTGCGCCTGTACGCGCGACGAGCAGTCGCGCGCGCCGTGCCCCTCCGCTGCTCACGGACCTCACCGAGTGTCTCCGACAACGACCGAAGCCCGCCTATATAAACCCGCTTGTTGTACCTTGCTAGGCAGTCTGTCTCGGGCTCGCGTTGCTTCCGCATCGGAACAACTACTGCTCTAGACACGCTAACAAGGTTAGGATACGGCCGGTGCTAAGTTTCGTACGCCGTTTCGGACCGCCTTGTCACGAGTAGTAATTATCATAAAGTTCGCTATAATAAACTTGTACGTGTAGCCGAGTGTCGTTTCTTTTATCAACTGCTACAAATGAGGATTAAATTTAATTACTTAAATGATAATGAAAAAAGTTAATTAAATTTACTCATTATCATAAAGCTGATCTGTTTTGTTTTTATATTAATTAAGCCAAGTTAGAATAAGTAATAATATGTTTTTTTTAATTTTAATAAATAATTGATGTCATTGATTTTCTATTTATTTTTGACTATCCATTTAAATGCAAAAAAGTACAAGCAAGTCGAGGGCAACAACTAGTCAAGCAAGCTTTGCAGCATAGGATATAGGGAAATAATTTCCCACCACCAAAACTTGGCATAACCTATCCAAATATAGGGAAGTATATTCCCACCATAAAAAAACCTATTTTGCCAAGTTTTTTTTATTTTTTACTATAGACAATAAAAAACTACCCCGAAATGTGAACTGAATCTGTTAAAACACTTTTGATAGCTTTTACACAGCGCCGCATTTGTTTAAGGGTTAAATGGCCAGATTGTGGGTCCCGTCGAGCTTTCACCTACATTAAATGCCAATAATTACTTGGAGTTTTTATGAGAAACTCTACCCACGCTCCTTGAAAATGTTCCGAGTGAGCTAAGACAGATGATGTGGCTTCAAAATGATGGGTGCCCTGCTCATTATGGCCGGGAAGTAAGAGCCTACATAGACGAAGCTTATCCAGGCAGGTGGATTGGGCGACTGGGACCGATATTATGGCCACCTAGGTCTCCGGACCTAAACCCTGGATTTTTTTTATTGGGGTGCCGTGAAGGACAAAGTCTATGAAAAACCGATCCAAAATGACAGTGAATTGAGAGCAAGGGTAAATATTGCAGCAAGAAAAATATCCGAAATAAGCCTAAAAAGATGCAAAAACTCATTTTTAAGAAGATGCCGAGCGTGTATTAGGGCACAACGGAAGCAATTTGAGCATTTATTGTGATTATTTAAATGAATAAATGTTTATTGAAGTTAACTCTCTGTGTTTTTACTATCACCGTACGTTCAAGATGTCATTTATAGACAGGCGGTCGGCTGTAGATCAACTATTATGGAATTCGAACCGTAGTACGACCTTACTACGATTCGAATTCAAAGTCACATTACTTGCATTTAAAATAAAATGCTCTTATGAACTAAAATTGCATTTTTTCGTATTTTTTTTATGAAAATGCGCTAGTATTTTATCTTTCCAAAATCACCATTAAACAAGTTATTTTTTTAAGTTTGTTGGTACTTGTTTTATAATAATTCGCGAGCAGCTATTACTTATTCTCGTCGTGGTTTTTAACAAAATTACGTTAATTACATTTTGAACAAAATCAGCTTCTCCGGAACTAAAATAGCATTTTTTGTATTTTTTTAATGAAAATGCACTAGTATTGTATTTAAAAATCACCATTTAACAAACTATCTTTTAAATTTGTTGTACAAAACTGCCACATACTTTTTTTTCCCACCACTGTAGGTTAAAGTTATGCGAAAAGAAAATCGTTCTGTGAAAATTTAAACAAAAAATACTATTTCTTGAAAACATTCTTGTTTTTGATAGAAAAAAGACTTAACAATGAGTAAAGTAACTATTCACGAATAATTTGATGTAAAAAAAAAACTAGAAAAGAAATTTTTCATTACGAGATGTTTAAAAATCTGTTTCAAGGTAGAGATTTTGCGATATATCGGAAAATTTTGTAAAACTGTTAATCCGTAAGATTTTTCTGAACATATATTGTGTTGTTTTGGTAGGTATTGACCCAAGCTATCACCCCCTGCAGTATGTCGTGCTATTTACTGGACACCCAGTACAAATACATATATTAAAAAATCTTAATACCTAAATATTTTTTATCGTCGCAAGAATTGGCAAAATATGGTCAACAAGTGCAGCGCTTGTCGTTCAATTATAACAAATAACTCTTTCATGGAATGTTCTAATGAGAAATGCAAAAAAGGATACGATTTGAAATGTCTTAAGATAACACCTAATGCTTTTAAGGCATTTACACCGACATACAAGAATAAGTGGTTATGCCCGGAATGCATTTGTTTAACTCCTAAAATTGGTAATGTGGACATGCCTGTGAAAGTTCATACGAATGACTGTAGCATCACCGCTACCCCCGTGAGCAATGTGAACATCATTCGTGGCAGCAAGGCCCGATTCTCACCGACAATGGCGGACGGGGCAATAGAGTCCGCACTACTGGATGAAATGAGACAATTTCGCTCGGAAATTATTGCTCGCCTGGATACCCAAGCAAATGCAATAACACAGTTGCAATATCAATTCTCTCAAACAAAAAGAGACTTCGAAAATTTGATTACAGTAATGAGGGTATTAGAAGAAAAAGTTACTTCTAAATTAAATCCCAACAATCATACTCCGGAATTAAATACTGATGTTACTACAAACTCTCCTTGTACATTTGCGGAGGCAGTGGGTCAATCTACTATGGCTAATAGTTCCACACGAGGAAATACCAATACTAAGCAAAAAGTCCCAGCGCTAAATGTAAACAAAGATGGGGCTACGAAGTCTATTGTACTGCCGAAGCATACGGACATTACTACTAACAACGATGCGATTACTAAACAAGATGTTTACTCAAAAATAAATAAGGAAGAGACAGTTGAAAAAGATAACTGGACAACAGTACAAAGAAAAAAGAGTAGGTTTCCTAACAAGGAGGTTTTTAAAGGCGGGTGTTCAACTACTATACAAGTACAGGGATCGGAACGCAAAAAATATTTACATGTTTGGCGTTTAAAGAAAGAGACCACCGTAGAAAACTTAGAAACTCATGTAAAGAGCATCTGTGGTCACGACATAACCATGAAAATTGAAAAAATACGACACAAAACAGAACGAGATTACTCGTCATTTAGGATAGGTGTACCTGAAAGTCTGTATGGAAAGTTATGTCAACCTGAAAATTGGCCGCTTAATGTTGAGTTCTGTGAGTGGGTGTGGTTTCGTCGACCAATCGAAAGTTCCAAAAAATCTGGGCAAGCCGATTGAAATTTATTACCAAAACGTTAGAGGTCTTAGAACCAAATTGGAAAGCTTTTATATAGGACTGGCTTCTTATGAAGCAGATTTATTTGCAATAACAGAAACAGGTTGCAACGAATCAATCGAGAATGCAGAATTAATTCCCCCAGGATATAAAATACTGAGATGTGACCGAACGGATGGACGTAAGCAGGGAGGAGCGTGCTTCGTGGCCACACCGCGTTTTGACTTGCGGAGCGTACCTATACCGGTTGAAGTAAACATCAGCGACCGTGTGTTCGAACTAGTATGTGCAAAGGTATATTTACGTGACAGATTTTTGTTTTTATGTTGTATAGTGTATATTCCGCCGAAGTCTAGCGATAATGAGTATATGTTGTTGTTTCAAATAATTGAAAGTATTTGTTTAAAATATAAGAAAGTAATAGTAATAGGCGATTTTAACTTGTATTCTTGTTCATCGAATGTTTGTGATTATTTTGAGTATTTTAAAACGTACTGTGCGTTCACTCAGAGAAATAATGTAAGTAATTGTAAAGGTCGACAATTAGATTTAGTGTTAACTACATTAGAGGAAGGTGTGAGCGTGGTCGCCGCGGACGAAGCGTTGGTGCCAGTGGACGCGCAACATCCGCCGCTCGAGGTGTCGGTGACGGCGAGCGGCGGCGCCCCTCAGCCCCCTCAGCGCCATGATCATACTAACTTTATAAATACAGATAAACAACAGAATCCATGTACATGGAACTTCACAAAAGCTAACTTTACTTTATTATATACGTCAATAGCTGCCATAGACTGGAGTACGTTGTATGAATTAAATAATTTAGAACAATGTTTAAATATGTTGTATGATAATATAAATAAAATACTTGATTACTCAGTCCCAAGAAAATATAGTAAACGGATAGATTCGAGTTGCGTCTATCCAGTGTGGTATACAAGAGATATTATTAATCAAATAAAATTTAAAAGTAGATTGCATAAAAAATATAAATTGTCTAAATTACCGGTAGATTACGAGGCGTTTGCTTTGTGTAGGGCGCGGGTTAAAAAAATGATTAAATATGCTCATGATCAATATCGGGACAAGGTTCAAAGACATTTATTAGAAGACCCAAAAGCTTTCTGGAATTATATAAAATCCCAAAAAGGTAGTAGGAACCCTAATAAAATAACGAAAGACGGCATGATATTGACAGCAGATCAGTCCGCGAAAGCATTTGCTGAGTACTTTCATTCGGTATATAGTACAGAGAGCGCGGAACTGAATGTCAGCTCGGCGATTGAGCAAGCAGATGGAGCGAATGGATCGGCGCGAGTCCATCTGGACGAGCTGAAGCTGGCTGACGTGACCCTGGCACTGGCGAAGCTGAAGCCAAAGCGATCGGCTGGTCCGGATGGAATCCCGGCCTACCTATTTAGGGACTGTCGATTCGTCTTGGCTGAGCCACTACTTCACATATTTAATATAAGTTTAAAAGCTGCTGTATTTCCGAATAGATGGAAAATCACTCGGGTAGTGCCAGTCCCTAAGGGTGGCTCTGGAGTGAAAGTAGAAGAGTATAGACCAGTGGCAGTACTATCCACACCGGCTAAGGCGTTCGAATCCGCTATACAAAATAATATATTTAACACGCCACGCGGCCCACCGGTGGGCGATTCAAGCAAACCCGTTCAGGCTTAGTGAAAATCATCAATTCCATCATTTTTCGCTAAAGCTAATATCGACACAAAACAATAAAAAATGACTAAATTTGCATATTTAATTTGATTTAAACAATTTTTCGTGATATTTTCTTAAGGAAACTTGTAATCGGTCACCAGTGACCCCCGTGGCCTGGTGATATAAAATCTCGATATTACGTCTGCGGGGGCCGCGGGGTCACCGCGCGGCCCACCCCGCGCGCCCGCGCATTTTTCTCGCGCGGTGTAAGTTATTCCCGCTAGCCGCATTTAGTGTATACAGTGATGATAGAACACGTGCACGTGTTATTATTTACTGTTGTTGTTCCGATGTTTTGTTATTCTCTTTTTGGCGAATTTACGTAAAATTGCTGTGATTATAATGGATTATTACTTTGAAGACTTTGATTTAACCCAAGAAGACTTAACGGAACTTGAAAATGTAGAAATAAATTTTCTAAACAATAGCTTCCAGCTCAGTTCTGATGACGAACTGATAGCCCGACCATCACTGCATAAGCGACGTCGTTGTGTTATACTGTCAGATAGTGAAGAAAGCGATGCCGAAAATACCACTATTAGGGTTACCCCTGACATTTCAGGTAAGCAATTTATTTTTCACTATTTAACTAACCTATATTTGAGATGTTTATTTCAATAGGTTATAACCTACCCTTGTTTTAGAGCGAATTTTACATTAACTATTATTTTACTACTATTTTTTACCCGACTGCAAGGAAAAGGTTATGTTTTTAATAGATTTTTTATTTATGTACCTACCTAATAATTGATTCACAAGTCCTGGGTACAATACCTATATTCAATTCTTTAGGTAAATATAAGTGTCATGCTATGCTTGTGTGTTAAAAGTTGAATTAAAATAACTATGCATTTCATTACAAACTTTTCAAATAAACCCTCAAATTATTGACTTTGTATTCATAACAAATAAATATTTCATTATGCAGGTAATACACCATCTTCAGGAGTATGGACAGCACCCAAAGGTAACCAAAGAAGTATCATACCTTTTACTGAAAATCCTGGCCTTACACCTCATCTTCGCATTAGCATGTGTCACGAATCCCCTGCAGCTTTTTATAAACTAATGGTGTCGGATGAAATTTTTGAACTCATAGCTGACTGCACTAACAAATTTGCTTTAGAAAAAATTGCACACAGCAATGAAGCTTCTAAGTTTGCAAGGCTTCGTAAGTGGATTCCCACAGACTCCACTGAAATTAAAAAGTTTTTTGGGTTACTGTTGTTCATGGGTATTGTAAAACTTCCCAGAATAGTGGACTATTGGTCTAAAGACCCAATTTTATGTCAATCATATCCCCGAACGATTATGTCACGCAATCGTTTTGAGCTGCTGCTACAAATGTTGCATTTTTCTACCGAAGACGAACTTAATAAATTAGATCGGCTTCATCGTATACGTAAGCTTTTGAATGAATTGAATGAGAATTTTCAAAAAAATTATACCCCTTCTGAAGACTTGTGCATAGACGAAAGCGTTGTCCCATTTCGTGGAAGAATTATTTTCCGGCAATACAACAAGCAAAAACGACACAAGTATGGGATTAAGGAATTCAAATTGTGCACTGTTCCCGGGTATACGTACAAGGTCAACGTATATGCCGGCAAAAACAATGAAACCACAAACAATACCCCATCTAATGTGGTCATGGAGTTATGCAGTGATCTCTTCAATAAAGGTCATACACTCTATACAGATAATTGGTACACCAGTTTAGATTTGGCTCGAAAACTCTTAGAGAAGGAAACCCACTTAGTAGGCACGCTAAGAAAAAACAGGAAACATCTACCAAAGAGAGTTATTTCCACTAAGCTCAAAAAGGGGGCATATATAGCAAAGGAAAGCACAGATGGTATAACTGTTATGAAATGGCGAGACAAGAGGGAAGTTCTTGTTTTGTCGACGAAGCACTCTACGGGATTCCATACAGTAACAAAACGTGGCAAAATAGTTTCAAAACCTAAAATTATATGTGATTATAACAGAGCAAAAGGGGCCGTTGATTTGTCGGACCAAATGGCTGCCTATTCTACACCTTTGCGTAAGTCGGTTAAATGGTACAAGAAACTAGCGATAGATCTTCTTTTAAATACTGCTATCGTTAATGCTTTAACGTTGTATAAAAATGTAACAAAAAAAAGCATCCAAATCGTAGATTTCAGAAAACAGTTATTGGAGCATCTATGTATGAAACTACAAGAACCTGAAGTCCTAGTAAGACCGAGAAGAATAAAACATGTTTTATCAAAAAGAGATGGTATGGTAAGAGCAGCTAGAAGAACTTGTCGTCAGTGCTATAAAGAGATAGCTTCAACCATGGGTAGCAAGATTGCTAAAAATAAGTCACAAAAAGTGATCACTTATTGCGAACAATGTCCCTCTAAACCATCACTTTGCTTGCCCTGTTTCAATAAACTTCACTAATAGTATGTCATTTTTTTCTATTTTGTTCTATTTTAATATTTTCTAGGTCATTTAATTGTTAGCCATTTTTATACATAAATAAACACAAGAAAAATTATACATTTTTTATTCTGTTTTAGGGCACCCCTAACATCTAAGAAATTCGCTGTAATTTTTTATCTTTTCTAAATATTAAAAAACCAAGCTGTTTTGGTCGTTGCACAGGGCCACGCGGGTCACATCTTTACCGTTTTCATTCAATATTAATGCCCCGTGGCTTGTAATCAACGTTTGATGTGAACACCTCGCTCCGGTCACGGGTGTCCCCCGTGGCCCGAACAGTTCAATACAGGGTGGCCCACCGATGTCCCCCGTGGCCCAAATGACTCACTGCCATTTTTTGCTCGGCGTTTAACGTGTTAAACAAGTAGCCGTACAACTTTCAGATGCACAGCATGGGTTCCGCCCAGGTCGTAGTACGACTAGCAACATTCTAAACTACATGACGCAAATTATACCAGTAGTTGACAATAGAGGGCAGGTGGATGCAGCATACTTTGACTACCGAAAAGCGTTCGATATAGTGGATAATGATATATTGCTTAGGAAGTTAGCTAGCGTTGGCTGTACCCCTCACTTACTTATGTTTTTGGCTAGTTATATGCGAGACAGGGAGCAGTATGTCGAATACGCCGGGTGTCGGTCGGAACCATATGCTGTGAAATCAGGAGTTAGCCAAGGAAGCAACCTCGGCCCTCTGCAGTTCATCATCATGATTAATGATTTACCAAAAGTAATCACACATGCAAAATGCCTACTGTTTGCAGACGATCTGAAACTATATCTGCCAATTAATAATAAGACGGATTGTGATAAATTACAGAGCGATATTGACAGAGTAGTAACATGGAGCGTAGGTAATAAATTACAATTTAACACATCTAAATGTGTCACAATTACTTTTACGAGAGCGCGGGCTCCAATATTACATGATTATAAAGTAGGTACAGAGGTCACAAAACGAGTTACACAAGTCAAAGATCTAGGAGTCCAGCTTACAACAGAGCTAACGTTTAGGGATCATGTGACTACTGTTTGCAAAAAGGCATTCAGGAACTTGGGTTTTATGCTACGCAAGGTAAATAATTTTAATAATTTGACTGCCGTTGTAAATCTGTACAACGCGCTGGTGAGAAGTCAGCTAGAACATAATGCTATCGTATGGGCTCCACACCAAGCTAAATATAGCTCGATGTTGGAGAAAATTCAAAATAAATTTATTAGATATTTATATTTGAGGAAATATGGGGTCTATCCCTTCTACCCTTTGATGTATCCTACCCTATTTATATTAGGTATGGTAGGATACAACGAGTTGCGAGTGAGAAGAGAGTCGGCTCTTGTAACTTATATACTTAAATTAATACGTGGCATGGTTAGCAATCCGGCAATATTGGAGTGGATAGGGTTCTGTGTCCCGGAGCGGTACGTGGAGCGCCGCCGCCGGCCGCCGCTGCTGCCCGTGCCGCGCGGCCGCACGGCACTGATCACCACCGCGCCGCTGACGCGAGGGCTGCGCACCCTTAACCTAATCGCGGAGGAAATTGACTTGTTTTCATGTTCTCTGAGTGAATTATCTAGAGTATCACTGTATATTATAAGTTATAGATTGTAAGTTGGCTAATTCTATTGCATTAGGCTAAGCCTGTAATAATAGATGTAAGCTTTGGATGTAAATAAAAATAAAAAAAATAAATAAAAATTTTACTTTTAAAATTCAAGAGTATCTGACCACATTCAACCTACGTGAGGTATGTTTATTTTTTTTGTAATTGTTTTCTTAGCTACTGTACATGCGCAACAATTCGGAGTTCAGTTCGATGTTCAGTCCGGCCGGACTGACAATCATAGATTGCGCGATCTGTAGTCGCTCTTTTCCATTCGATTAATTGATAATGGATCTTCCCAAATTCGTCGATGCTTTCGTTTTCGTCTCCGGCGTTTTCGAAGTAACAAAGTCAACAGCAATGTTACCTCGTCGGAATCCATTTTGTTACTGAGTGTATTAGACGTCGTTAATTCGCTACTAACACGCGAATAAAACGTTGCGTATCTGCCACGCGTCCGCGACGTCCTCGCTGTGCAGCCGCGGCGTGTTCGCGACGCATTCTTTGCGCGGCCGCTCCGCCCCGCAGCCGCTAGTAAACCGCTAGTATGATAAGGCCCTTAAGGCGGTCGTCACTTGCCGATGAGTGACTGTACCATACATTCTTGTCCATTCTACGGTTGACACATGGATTCGTCGAATGGACGAGAATGTTCTTTTTTATTCAAAACATTTGTTTTATATAGATGTGTATAATAATCTGAATCTAATACAAGAGTGCATAATACCTTACCAGGTTCTTAAACCTGTATCTCGGGTGTAAGATGTTCAAAGTTTAAATATATATTTCCAAAACGTTACAATTTACATAATAACGCTAGCTCTATTAATTACTGTATAAATATTATAAATAGCGTACGTCGCTTAAAACAATTTGCAATGTTTCCATTTCGACGTAGGTCAGTTTTTGTAGACATTTGTATAAGGATTAATATAATTTGTGCAATGTGCATTTTTATTTATTTTGTAGTATAAATAAGGCCCTAAGAAAGTAAACAATCTATATAAAAAAAATTTTGTTATCTTAATTTTGTATTCGCAAACTTTATATTTGCGTCTAATATCAATGGCATTTTTTATAAAAGGTAAAGTAGTGTTGTTTTATCAGAGTGAGAAAAATGAATATTTGCCATACATTTATTTTGCTGTATGATTTGTATAAAAAACGGGTTGGGAACAAAATAGAACGAAATGTGCCAACTTTTAACACAGCTCTTTGCACTCTTTATTGCGGTAACAATTAATGTGCAGACAATAGGAATATAAGGATGTACTATTCGTTTTGGTATATAATAAATAATTTGTTTTGATATACTTGTTTGTGGATTTTATTTTTATGTTTTTATTAAATCTGTAAAAAGTTGTAAATTAAACAAAATTATAAATATTTATACAGGGTTACAGGAAAAGTCGTGCTAGATCCGTTAAGGGCGTGGAGTGCCCATCATTTCTGACTTATTTTACTATGAAACACCCTATCCTAAACTTAACCCTTTTCGAGATATTTGACTTTTAATTTTTTATTGAAAATTGCCGATTTTTAGGCTACTAAATTTAAATTTGTTTATTTTGTGTGTCTTATTATTATTATTATTGCATTTTTACATGTGTAATAAGATGCTTTAAGACGTCAATCATTAAAATAGTGCATAAATTAATTGAAAAGGCCGTAGTAGACAAGTGAAAGTTAAGAAATAAAAAAAAATATTAGAAAGTTTATTTTTCTCTAAGGGATATCTAAAAAAAATAGTATCACAGTTGGTCGGCAGATGTGTTTTAAAATATCTACGTTTCATCAGCTATCTAACGAGGTATAACAATCTAGGAATTGTAATACATTTCGTGGAAAAAATGTAGTTGGGACGCTCCAGGTAGCAGTTCTAACGGTCCCGCGACTATTGTCCTTCAAGTTAAGACGCACCGTGCGAGCGAGACAAGTGACGATTTATGTAGGTGCGAATGAAACAAAAATATTGTATAGACCGGTAAGGGCTGGGAATACTACACGGGATATTGTTTTCGTTGTCAGTCTGCTTTTGTGCTTCGTACATAGTAGATGTGATATCGTTTTGCTCTTTTTCTCGACTTGGCTGTGATTCTGGACTATTTCTTGTGATTTGTGACTACTGTGCTTGTTAACCGGACTCGGATTTGTACTTGTGATACGGAAGTGTTGAAGATGACGTCCTACACACCTGAGGAATATGCTGATATGCTTATTTGTTACGGATACTGCGATTGTGTGTCTGCGCAAGCTCGCAACGAATACATAACTCGATTCCCTGGTCGTCGAGTGCCGGATGTGGCCGTTTTTGACAGAGTTTATCGAAGAGTTCGAGAAACTGGCTCTGTTTTGAGACGAAATACAGACATGGGAAGACCAAGAATTGATGACGACGAAGAACAGGACAATGAAATAGTGCAACGCTTTCGAACGGATCCGACTACTTCCACTAATATTGTTGCCCGTGATCTGGGACTTTCGCAATGGAGAGTGTGGTTTACAGTGCATACTGCTGGCCTATACCCGTACCATTACACGCCGGTACACACTATTGAAGAAGAAGACCCCGCGAGAAGGTTGGACTTCTGCAGATTTATGCTAAATGCTGACGTAGAAGACCCAGATTTTCTAAGAAATATCTTGTGGACAGATGAATCCAAATTTGATAAAGATGGCATAACTAACTATCACAACGCCCATTACTGGGCCCCAAAAGAACTAAGGAATCCCACTAAAAAAAGAGTGAAGGGGTCCCAACGAAGATTCAGCGTGAATGTGTGGATGGGCATTATCTCCAATCATTTGATTGGACCTTACTTTCTCCCGGACAATCTAAATGGGGAAAGTTACGAAAACTTTTTGAGAGGAGACTTGAGTGATTTGCTAGATGATCTGCCACTCAACTTGATCAGGGACATGTGGTTCCAACATGATGGCTGCCCTGCCCATTTCAGGAGAAGTGTCAGAGACTGGCTGGACACAAATTATCCTAACAAATGGATAGGACGAGGTGGGCCGTTGCCATGGCCAGCAAGAAGTCCGGACCTGACCCCCATGGATTTTCATGTGTGGGGGCTCATGAAAAGTCTTGTATACAGCAAGCCAAATCCAGTTTCGTCTGTGGAAGAATTAAGAGAAAGGATTGTGGATGCAGCAAATCAAATGAGGACAACGTTGACCACTGGAGTAGTGAAGACTGGTCTCCGTAGAAGGATGCGACAATGTATTAGAAACAGAGGTGCCCATGTTGAACATGAACTGTAGAGTAAGAAAAAAATGTGTGAAAACTGATTTAATAAATGACATTTCATGCTTACCTGTTGTTTTATTTTACTTTTTAGGGCTAAGTATTAATTTTCTGCTCCACTGTCACCTATGAAACTAAGTTTTTTTCATTGCATTTAAATAAAACCCTAGATTGTTATACCTCGTTAGATAGCTGATAAAACGTAGATATTTTAAAACACATCTGCCGAACAACTGTCATAATATTTTTTTTAGATATCCCTTAGAGAAAAAGAAACTTTCTAATATTTTTTTTAATTTCTTAACTTTCACTTATCTACTACGGCCTATTCAATTAATTTATGCACTATTTTAATGATGGACGTCTTAAAGCATCTTATTACACATGTAAAAATGCAATAATAATTATAATAAGACACACAAAATAAACAAAATTAAATTTAGTAGCCTAAAAATCGGCAATTTTCAATAAAAAAATTAAAAATCGAATATCTCGAAAAGGGTTAAGTTTAGGATAGGGTGTTTCATAGTGAAATAAGTCTGAAATGATGGGTACTCCACGCCCTTAACGGATCTAGCACGACTTTTCCTGTAACCCTGTATATGTTGTCTGTATTTCATTTTAGCCTAAATGTTTCATGTTTACTAGTGACTAGCTCAGCTCAGGCTTCGTCAACGTGCATATTATGTAGCTAAATATATGAATATATAATAAAAACTCAAAAAGCTATAATAAAATAGTGGTCATTAGTTTGGCGACCGACGTCGCTAAACTAGGAACCACAGATTTTTTGGAAGAAAATTATTTAGAGGTAAGTTTTATAGCGTGCATATATAGGGGGAAGTCTCCTAGCGCCGGACGGCACCTAGTGTCGGACATTCGTACTATCTCGACAAACGACAACGCGATCTATTTAAATATCGGTGAAAGGGGCGCGGGGTAACGTAGTGATACAGGATCACGCGACGCGGTTTGCCAGTGAGGCGCACAACCGCGGCGGGAGAGGTGTATTGCTGTTTTAGGCGGGAAAGCGTTGCATCACGTAAATTTCAGGTGAGTATTACTGTCAAACGGATGTCAAACTAGTAGAAGTAGCTCTGTTGTTTGTTTACGTTTTTAAATTAAAAGACCTTTTCAATTCCAAATATTTATTAAGTAAAAGTTCATAAACAAAAATATATACTATATACATTGTGTGCGTGTGTTTCTGTGCAGTGATAATCGTTAAAAACTAGTTTATAATATACACGGGCCCCTTAGACAGTGACTATCTACCCGTCTTTGTAAAATAATCAGTGACTATAGTTAATCGTGATTAATCATAATATAGCTTATACTCCTAGTGTGCGCGCGCCCTAGGCTTACATTGTCTGCCCATCTAGTGATCTGTGCGACCTATGCTTGCTAAATAAAACACCATAAAACAATAAAGTGAAAACAGCGCCATCTACATTTCACTACAACATCATTGAGTCACTGAGCTTACGGCAACTCGTATCAACGATGACCAGGACGTGTGGTGGTTGCGGTCGATTTATCGCGGCGACTGACAGCGGTGCCGCTAGATGTCATAAGTGCGCCGGGGTGTATCATAGACGATGTGTAGCGTTACCCACTTCGGGTGCTATCGCACCTACTTGGCATTGTCCGGAATGCAAGAAACATCGTGCAACAGACAATAAGGCCGAGACACCCGTTAGGGGATGTAGCGTACCGGCAACTGGCCATCAAAATGCTGGGGTCGAGCCGATGGATTGTGCCTCCGGGACAACCGGTCCTGACCACCGTAGTCCCCCTATATCGGTCAAGTCCCACATACCAGCCACTGAGACAATGCACGACGTCATGTCTGAAATCTGGACGGAATTAAAAATATTTCGGGACAATTTGCGGGACGTGAACAGGGACTTGCAATCCTTTAAGGATGAGGTCGCCCTCATACGACAGTCATTACATGACTGTCAAAGCAATTTGAAAACCCTCGATGACCGGGCTACCGTCCTCGAGAAGCGGGAGCCTCTGGACCGCGTGGATAAGGGAGACATAATCGAGCAGCTGAGGGAGGAGATCAATAATCGGGACCAGGAGTTATTGGCAAATGACATAGAAATAGCCAATCTACCGGAGGTCGGTGGTGAAAGCTGCATAAATTTGACCCTTCAAATAGCTGTCAAGCTTGGAGTGCAGTTGGAGGAGCGAGACATCGTGAGCGCCGAGCGCGCTGGACCTCGTCACATCGTGTCCACGGATGCCGGCGGGCCGGAGCGCCGGCCCCGCCCCCTCGCCGTGCGGCTCGCGCGCCGCAGCGTCCGCGACGAGCTGTTGGCGGCAGCGCGCGTGCGTCGCGGTGCTACATCAGCTGACCTGGGCCTGGCTGGGCCCCCGCGTCGCTTCTACCTCAACGAGCGCCTCACGTGGAAAAACCGTCAGTTATTTCGGAGGGTACGGGAAGCTGCACAAAAGGGAGGCTGGAAGTTTGTTTGGTATAGGCGCGGGCGTGTGCTCGTACGAAAAAACGAGGGCGATAAAGCTCTCAATGTTCGCAACGAGGCTGACCTTCACAAAGTTTTTGGCCATGATTAGTCTCTTGATCGCTTTTATTTGGCACATTTTATTTTCATGCAGAAAGCCAAATGCTCTGTACTGTTACCCACCGCCCCATAAGCGTTTACATTTAGTTTATGTAGCATGCCGAATTTATAATTTAATTATATTATGTGCGTCTTATACTAAGATGTCAAAACACTATTTTGCAAACGCATGTTCGGCACTGGAGCTGGAACACAAAATGAAACAACAATGTAGTTTTAATATTTTTTATTTACAGGTTCTTACTTATTTACAGGTTTTTATTTACCTAAATAGCATACATATTAGGATTTCGTTAGTCGTACGCATAATTAATAAGCTATACGCTAGGAACAAATTAATCTGTACAGTACATTCGATACGATCATTTAAAATTTTTGTACCTATTTTATTATATTGTGGCTGCGCGCATGTGTATTCAATGTGCACATACATTTGTCTTTTGTGTACGTTACATGTGTTTTGTACACATTCTTATTGTAAAGTAATTATGTGTATCAAAGTTGAAAAATAAATTTCTTAAATTAGGTCTTTTTAATGCGGGCTCTCTTGCTACAGGACAAGATGAATTTATTTTAGCTATGCATAGTCACTCGGTAGATATAATGGCTATTAATGAGACATGGCTGCGAGTGGGAGAGGAAGGTAGAGCTCCATCTGTACAGGGTTACCGTCTTAAACATGTACCTCGTCCGTTGAGTGTGCGTGGGGGGCGCGGTGGGGGAGTAGCCTTTTATATTAAATGTGGCATACGCGCACGCGTCCTGGCTCATCCGGAGGATGCACGGGTCGAACAGCTGTGGTTGAGCGTAACTTTAAACAAAAAGAAACTTCTTGTTGGCACTGCGTATCGGCCACCATGGCTGGATCTGACCTGTTTTATTGACTCCATTACAGCAAGTATTAGCGCCCTAGCCCCATATGACAATATTATACTACTCGGAGATTTTAATGTCAATCAGTTTGAAAGGGATACCTCTAAATATAGGCGACTGGCAGACTTTATAAATTACTGTGGTTTGGACCAGTTAGTGACCGCGCTGACACATTTCACTCAGGATAGCTGCTCACTTATTGACATAATTTGCACCGATGCTCGTTATAGGAAAGTGTGTGTGGACCACATTGAGGAGTTAGGCCATCACTCCTTTGTGACGTGTGAACTTATAATAAAAAAAGACAAACAACATAAAAGAACAATAAAATATCGTCCACTCAACAATATAATTTTTGAGAATTTCACTAGCGACCTGGTTTCCATTCCCTGGGAATACATATGTGGGATTAGGGATGTAGATAGTATGGTTTCTGTGTTTACCGGCTACGTTTTGCAACTGTTTGACGCGCATGCTCCGCTGAAACTTAAGGTTTTTCGTGGCCCTGCAACACCTTGGATTACAGACACAATTAAATTGATGTTTAGACTTCGTAATGAAGCGCGTAATCGATACCGCCTTTCTAAAATGGACAGCCATAAACAATATTACCTCCAACTAAAACGTCAAGTTAAGGAAGCTTTACACTCCGAGAAAAGGGCCTATTTTAATAAGAATATAAATGAAAAAATACACGATCCCAAGACCTTGTGGAATAATTTAAAGACACATGTGTATCAGTCAAATCAAGGGATTAGTCTGCCATGTCACTTACACGATCCGCACGCAATAAACACCGCTTTCCTGGACGTTCCTGGAAATCCACATGTTTCTATCTCTCAACTAACGTTTTTCGAATTTAATAGCTACGGGCAATCAACATTCTCAATTCAAACAGTAGACCAAGACGCTATTATGAAAATAATAAAAAATATCACTACTAATGCTCAGGGCATTGACGGTATCTCTGTTGATATGTTAAAGCTTACACTACCTCAAAGTCTTTCTGCAATAACAGATATAATAAATACCTCTATCAGTACGAACACGTTCCCTGATCTTTGGCGCTGTGCAAAGGTTATACCATTGCCTAAAAATAGTACCCCTGGGACCTACAAAGACCTACGTCCCATAAGCATATTGCCCTGCCTGTCGAAAGTCTTGGAACGTGTAGTATATTTGCAAATGACAGAGTATCTCGAAGCTAATAATATTCTGCCCGAGTTACAGTCCGGTTTTAGGCGGGGACGCGGAACGGCAACGGCTCTAGCGGACGTGGTAGGTAACATAATTGAGGCGCGAGACAGGGGAGAGGGTACAATGTTGACGTTACTGGACTATTCCCGTACTTTTGATGCCATCAGTGTACCGCTATTGCTTTCGAAACTCAAGTACTATGGTTTTCATGAAAACTCCATAAAATGGTTCAATAGTTATCTGACAAATAGATCACAGCACGTCGAGATACAGAAGGAAGATGGTACATCTTTGTCTTCCCCCCACCCTGTATCCCGAGGAATTCCGCAGGGATCGATTTTGGGACCAATTTTATTCATAATTTACACTGCTGATATAACAAAATGCTTGACAGAGTGTAATTTCCACATGTATGCGGATGACATACAATTGTATATGTCCCTCAAAGCGGAAGATACAGCAAGGTCGGTTCAAGTAATAAATGAAGTGCTCAGAAGGGTGGTCACATGGTCTGAGGAAAATGCCCTGGTATTAAACCCGATAAAATCCAATTATATCGTACTAGGCAGTAAAAAACAAATAAAAGACATATTATCTTCTAAGCCAGTGATAAAAGTTAAGGAGATAGAAATAGGACGAGTGGAACTGGCGTGTAGCCTAGGTTTGGTAATTGACCCACAACTTCATTTTGAAGCATACATAAATAATGTTGTAAAAAAATGTTTTTATAGATTAAAACTTCTTTATAGATTCAGGAAATATTTAAGTGTAGCATTACGAAAGAGACTAGTGGACAGCTTGGTACTAGCCAAATTTAATTATATGGATGTTGTTTATGGCCCATGTTTACTGGCGAGAACCACCCGACTGATACAACGGGTTCAGAACGCCTGTGCCAGGTTCTGCTTCGATATCCCACGTCGTAGCCATGTCACACCGTACATAAACGAAGCCAATATTTTAAAAATGGCAGCGAGACGACAGCTCCATTTAGCCACGCTACTATTTGAAACTGTTAATACAAATAAGCCGTTGTACCTATTTGATAAGTTGAGGTGGAGGCAGGACCATTATTCTTATTCCACCCGCTCCACTGCAAACCCGCTCACAATGCCAAAATATAAGACAACAGCATTTCGGGGCTGTTTCAAATACTCGGCCACTCGTTGTTGGAACGATCTCTCACCTCCATTGAGATCCCTACAAACAAAAGTATGTTTTAAATCACACATGAAAAGATACCTATTACAAAAACAAAAACAAGCACAATAATATACATAAAACATAGGTTTCACTTACATAATGTTTGTGATCTACGGGCGAGGTAGGTATATCGGCTTCCAAGCGAGTCGAGGCGGCATTCACCATTGCATGTCTATTATGTATGTTTTTTCCAACTAAATAGTCAATCTTCGTCTATCCTTGTTTCCGTATTCCATATGAATTTTGAGACCGCATAATTTGTTCGCTGTTAGTCGTATAAATAGAAAATGTGCTTTATGTTGCTCGTAATTACAATGTGATAATATTCCCCGTATTGTTATGTAAACAAATGATTACGCAACCGAGCGCCTCGCGAGACCAAGCGCAGCGGTCGTATGCGCCGCACGCCGGCCGCCAAGGCTTGTGGAGTGCAAGGTGTTAGTACCTAGTTGTTGGATAGTGGGGAACGCTGCGCTGGAACGACGCGACGCGCGACGTGCTAATCATGCGATAAACTAGGCTGCGTAGGTATATATAGCGTGCACAATTTAATGAAATTATAATATGATATTATAGAATTATAATTAGGCTGACTTACGTCCGTGCGACATCTAAAGGTCCGCACTGAAAATCAGCGCTCTATTGTGGATCCCCTATGGACCACAATATAGCAACAATGCTGAGTGCGTACCAATCTGTCCACAGATTGTACGTTTCTAATAATTAATGTTAAGTTATATTGTAAGTATGTATTTCCTTTTTGAACTGTATCTGTGGCAAATAAACGGTTTTTCTTTCTTTCTTTCTTTCTATGGTTTTGTGTTTAATTGTTTTTGTTATTTGTTAATAAAGACAGTGTTCCATTATAATTCGTAAATTGTAAAAGTTTTTATTAATTACCTAATTAGTTTTAGTATGAAATACGTAATTTTGGACATTCCCTGTCCCCTACCTCCGGACACAAAGGTGTCCCTTACCACCGGACAGTTAATAAGTTGGCTTTTTACTAAGCATTTATACTTATATCATAATAATGCTTGTTTGTTGTTTTACAGGATAGAAGGAGGGAGATATTTTAACATGGAAGAGACAAAAAGAAAGAAAAATGGGATCCGCAATGTTTAAAAACTGCGATGGACATGATTTTGTCCAAAGGAATGAGTCTCAGAGAAGCTTCGTCGCGTTACAATGTCCCAAAAAGCACTCGATAAAATAACGGCATTGAACGGTGGAGAAGAAGTCACGTTGCAACCGAAGGTTGGTAGATTTACAAAAACCTTCTCACCCGAGTATGAACAAGTCTTACTGGACCACATAAAAGATTTGTCTAATAGATGTCTGCCACTGATGAAAAAGGAGTTTTTGAAGTTAGCTTACGACTTGGCTGTAGCTATGAAGATCCCCCATCGTTTTAATACAGAGAAAAATTTTTTATTATGATTTCATGCATACACATCCGGACATTTCATTGAGGACACCAGAGTCGACAAGCACGATGCGAGCCGTAGGGTTTAATAAACCGCAAGTGGATATATTCTACGACAATCTGGAAAGACTAATGACACAGTACAAATTTCCACCCTCCAACGTTTACAACTGTGATGAAACTGGAGTCAGCTGCGTGCATAAACATCAAAAAGTTCTGGCTGCAAAGGCTGTCCGTCAAGTAGAAACTTTTCACTTCTGCTGAAAGGGGCAAAACATAACAGTTTTATTTTGTATGAGTGCTAACGGTCACTTCATACCACCTTTTTTGTCTTTTTAAGGCAAAGAATGAATGATCGGCTCATAATTAATTCTCCGGCTGAAAGCGTTGGCGTGGCTCAGCCAAAAGGTTGGATAAATAGTGTTTTTTTCTCCAATGGCTACAGCTATTTATTAAACACTCTCACCCGACTAAAGCGAGTCCTGTGTTGCTTCTACTGGATGGCCATTGTAGCCACAAGACACTAGCGGTAATAAATCTTTGCAGAGAAAACTACATTCATTTGGTAAGCTCACCACCACACACCACCCACAAGCTCCAACAACTAGACAGAACATTTATGAAACAATTCAAAGATGCGAACCAACGATGCGACATGTGGATGAGAGCAAACGCTGGATCTCGGATAACCGACTACGATATTTACTGGTCTGGTCAATGAAGCGTTTACCAAAGTAGCTCGGCTGGATATTGCGGTGTCTGGGTTTAAATGCACAGGAATTTACCCATTCGACAGACATTTATTTTCTGACTTGGATTATTTTGCTTCAAACATGACCAATATTCCACTAAATGTGGAGGGTGTTCCCGCTTTATTTCGCCAACAGAGGCCGCTAGGTGCAATAAATGTTGCTTATTATTTCATCGCGCCTGTGCAGGGCTGTCGCTAAAAGGGGGTGAAACCACGGTTTGGCATTGCACGGAATGTTCTAAAACGGTGCCAAAAAATAATGATGCGGGAGCCCCCGTAACCCATACACACGAAGAAAATAGTTCCGACGAGTTTCAGGATACTAGCCCTGCAAAAAGCGTGAGCGGCGGTGCGGAACTTGTATTGGGCATAACAGCGGAATTGCGCCTGTTTAGGGAGGAGTTAAGCTCAATACGCAAGGAATTCCAGGCGTTCCGAGAAGAATGTGCGCAGCTAAGGAATTCTCTTAAAACGTACAATGAGCGTTTGGACGGCATTGACAATAGGCTGAGCGCACTGGAGCAGAAAAACCGCACACCAGAAGGTCAGACAGCGGTCGAGGTCGGAGGTCGGACGAGGTGGTAGCTCAGCTAAAACAAGAGCTAAATGACCGAGATCAGGATTTACTATCGACTGAACTGGAAATCATCAACATTCCAGAGAACAGGGGGCGAGAATCTTGTCCATATCATGACAGCCATGGCGGTGAAATTGGGTGTCGGCATGGAGGAGCGCTACATAGTGAGCGTGGATCGTATCGGCGGCAGACACATCAACGCAACCAGCTCGGAGGGGGCCAAGGAAGTGCGCCCGCGCCCCGTAGTCGTGCGCCTGGCGCGGCGAGACGTGCGCGGCGAGACGTGCGCGACGAGCTGCTGCGTGCGGCGCGAGTGCGGCGGGGCGCGACCACTGCAGAACTCGGTGTGTCAGGTTCACCGAGGCGGTTTTACGTCAATGAACGCCTAACAAAGACGAACCGGATGTTATTTCGACAGGCGCGGGAGTCAGCACATCGTCTCGGCTGGCGGTTTGTGTGGACAAAGCGAGGTCGCATACTTGCCAGACAAAAGTCTGGTGATTCGGCCTTTTTTGTCCGCACAGAAGCTGATTTACGACGTATCTTCAACCCAGAGACTGAAAATAATCCTTAGTAAACCGCGTAAATGTATCTTAAAGCTAATACATATTGTTCTTAAATTAACTAAGTATATCTGTCAACTAGCATTCCAGTCATGTCGTTCAATATCACAAGGTTGTCATATTTACACATTACTTTTGACTGATGACATATCGACATGTTATTTGTGTTATTATAATTGCTTTATTCAATTGTATTGTCACAAGCTGCCTCTTGTCATTACGATAATACCAATCTATTATAACTATATTATACATTATATTTCTATACACAAAGATCACTTAGGCCCGGCGCCCATTATCGGCATCGGTACGACTGAGGATTTTAGGTGGCAAATAGCAATACACTATAACATAATGGCAATAAAGTAGAAATTTCCGTGATATGTGGTCGTAATAACAAAAATACCGCTTCGGTATGCTTGAGGCTGGTGTATCGGCAGCCTTGAGAATGCTTCGGGATGCTTCGGCATCCTTCGGCAACCTTCGGTACGCCGCCGGCGCCGAGGCAACACTCGGGGGATAGTTTGCCCTGCGGGGCGAGGGGAGGCATCCGCCATTTGCATCATTTGACTCACACAACACAATCGAGGTAATCACTGTGTGTGAAGTGACGTCATATAATTAAGATATTATAAGCAAGTGTAATCCACTAAATAAAGGAGTCTAAGATTGTACTTTGAGCGTTTCATTTGTCTATCCCGACACCCGATATTGCATGGCGACCCTGCCAGTGCCAAATATGGCATCAACGCGCATTGCATTCGCGAGTGATACGTAAATGTTAAAGCCCGGACTAGAAAGTTTTTTTTTTTCGCGTGCAGTTTCCTATTTTTTTCCCCCTGAAGCCTTCAACGATATCAGTATCTATCACCATAATCCATAAGAATGGGCAAGACATACTCCAAAGAAGAGACGATCATCGCGCAATCTGCTGCTGGAGATGGCAAGAACAATGCGGCATCTGAAACCAGCTTGTCTAATATTGGCACCACCAATATATTACTGACGATCATAGTAGTCGTCGTATTGGCCGCAGCATTGTATGCGATTTTCCATTTTTATAAGAAGATGCATACCAAATGGATGGAGAGGCAACTGAGTCGTCGGTCGCTGCGTCGCAGGGAGGCTGCGATTTTTTTCAATAAGCAAGCAGTTCGCGACGACAACGTCTGAGCGGTAAAAATAGTAATAAATAAAAGTGCATAAAACGTCGAAGTGTCCTAAAAAACTAAAATCGGCTTATCAAGTGCGTGTTATCGTGTACGTACGTAATCAAAAAGTGCAGTGTTCTCCACATATTATAGGCTTCGCGTAAGTACTTATAAAAGTCTTGGCGATATAGTGTTTTCGTCGTCGGAATACGGACCGCGCTATAAATAGCATTGAGAGTGATAACTATGTTCGAAGATTATTAGTGACTGAAGAAAGTAATGTTTATTTGTCCGCGGCGCTATGGTGACCTAAGAGTCCTAAGACACTACTTTCTGTTTAGAGTTTTATGGTACGGTAAATGTAGTTAAATAAAAAATGTAATTTGCGAGTAATTATGTAATATAATTAACACAAGATTTCAATAACTATCAACAAAAGTCATGTAAACTAAAATTATGCTAATTGAACAAAATATACTTGACTAATACTATAAATTAGTAAAATAAATGGTAAATGGTATAAATGGTTAATGGTTTTGGTTTGAGCACGCGGTGTCTCAACGAGAATCGATCGCGAACTAGTTAAAAGATTCAACTAAAACGCTAATGAGCACAATTGCTAGTGATGCATTTATGCGCATTAGCTGAGTGTTCGATTTTAACTCGAACATATTCCCGACAGCAAGATGAGATGCGTGAGGATGAGTGTGTATGATATGATATATCATATATATTATGCACTTATAAGTTCATACAAAATAAAAACATATTAAAGACATATAAAAAAGTTAAAAATACAATGGTTTATAATAAAAATATTAGAAGAAAAGATTATTATGACTATGGTAAGCAGCTGTTTCTAACGCATTACACAATGGTATCTTCAACATTCAATCCGTTGTTATCAACACCCGTGTCCGTATTTTTGTTTGGTTTGACGGAACTATACTTAGCACTAGGCCAGCGTTTGGCATAAGAGTGTAAACAAATATCTGAGTCATCTTTCTCACATAAATCACCCGCACTAAGCACTACACTATTCACTGGTTCACTGTTTAACCTCGGCTTTGGCACTGTTGGTTCTTTCCGACCTGTGCTCTCGCAACAACGTTGAGTTCTCGGAGGCGGCGGGGTCGGCGCAGATTCCTGTCGGCACCGACCCTCGCCGCGGCGCACGCCAGCAGGTTCGCGGCGCGTGCGACATCGACCGCTCCTCCACACGTACGCTACAACTGCGCACACTACGCTCGCTATCAATGCATATATGATAACGTAGTGATGAATATCATGAGGCGATATGGTCTTGACTTCCGTGTTTTCCATCTTTAATTCCCTTATGTGTTCTTCCAGACTGGTCATGGATGCGTTTAAGTTTTCCACTTCGCTAGATTGCCTTTCGTCGGGAAATGTTATGTTGACGATGTGATTTATTTGGTCAAATTCAGGCACATAAACGGTTGGAAGAAAATCGATTTGGTTTGACTCGTGACGTACTGAATATAATGAAAAGTCCTTGCCCTTGATTACACATTCTTGACTAATAGCAATGACCCCTGCTTTGCTCAGCTTACGTACGGTAACTTGATCGCCGCATATGATTTTTATTGTGTATGTATCACAACAAAAGTAAATGTGCTGCGCTGTTATGTGTAATTCTACCCAGTTATTGGCACAGGTGGATTGTTCAAATAAACATTTATTAGTTACTAAGTCTAATTTACAGAAACCTTCATCATTTTTGAGATTTAAGATTGGTTTGAGCAATTGACACATGCACGTTGGTCCACGGTGCAAACATGTCGCTAGTTCGTTTATACTCATGCTGAAGTAAGAGTCTTTCCTGAGATTAACGGCAACATAATCCGATATTGGTATTATTTTGGTCATATTAATTTTTACTTGGTGTGGGACTGGTATCAGTTTGTAGAGTTGGAAGCTCTCTCTTGATATGAGCGGGAACGTAACTTCAATCAGGACATATTTCTTCATTGCTCTAGCCTTGACCTTCATCAATTTATAGATATATTGAAGATCAGTGTTTATATCACTGATTGGTAGTGTCAGTTCGCTAGGAATGTGGCCGTATATGGTTTGAAGCTCACGTTTAAGTTGAGTTGGCGTCAACAAATGAGTACTTATTTGGCCACGATAAATATCCGTAATTGTTTCAAGCAATGTATCTTGAAGTCGCCTTAAACTGTGCAACAAGTTGTTCCCAGCTATTGCCGTTAGGGTAAAGTCTTGGATATAAGTTATATTTTGAACTTCGCGCCTGAGGGTGCTTATATTGTCTTGCATGTCAAATAGGTTCTTGTTGATAATTTTGTGTTGTCTCTCGATTGTGGATTCCATTTTTTTCATAAGATTGAATTCCGCTGCGATTATGGAGGTTTGATTTTTCCATAAATTAGACAGGTGTTTCTCGTTGCTTTGTAAGACTTCGATATCCTTGACATATTGTTCTGCAAAACGTGAATCCAACACTCCGAACAGGTCATTGGCAAGATATCCAACACCGTTGATAAGCCCGCGTCGGCGTCTTACTGTCTGTGACGTATTACGACGTCGCCGTCTAGCGTGAACGTCAAAATGCTGTGTTAACAAAAGTTGGTTGTAGTATTGCAATTCTTGGTAATCGTGCTGGCCTTGTTGTACGATCGTATTACAATGATATTGTCTTTCAACGGCTACACAAAGTTTATTTAAATAGTTTGATATCTTGTTATATGTATTTATACCGGTCCAGTACGGCCCCATGTCGTAATACACGATCAAAGACCATTTGTCTCTAATTAATTGTAATTTTGATATAGGATCGAAATACAAAGTCTGGTTGCTTGGTAGTGGTTTGATGTCATACATGCCGTATATTGGTAAAAGAAATGTCATTAAAATAAAGAAAATGGTAGCCATTATATTCATCTTTGATCTAGGTTTTCTTCTCCGAACTGACGATCTAGTCGTATGTTCTATATTGTCTGGTTTCGGTGCTGGTTTGTTCTCTTGGTTAATAGGCAACAGGGAAATTTTTACTATAGGGCGTTTCGTTACCCCATTTTTGGTTTTTAATGACACTGCTCTGGTTAAGCCATCATTTCCCGGGTAGGTATCGATTACACGCCCAAGAGCCCATTTTCCTGGGGGTGAATTGTCGTCGTGAATTACGACTAAATCGCCAATACTAATATTATTTTGTACCTTTGACCACTTTTGTCTGGATGAAAGTTGTACCAAATATTCAGACTTCCATCTTCTCCACAGATCTTGAAATAATTTTGATGTGAGGTGCCATCTGGTTCTGGCATCTTGCTCAGTTTCTATTATGGTTGCTCCTGGTCTTCCTGTTAGGAAATGGGCTGGCGTCAGGAAATCAAGGTCATCAGGATCTTCTTTTAGAGCGCAGAGAGGACGTGAGTTGAGGCATGCTTCTAGTTTAGCCAGCAATGTAGAATACTCTTCAAAGGTTAGTTTTTGCTGACCAATAACTCTCTTGAGGTGATGTTTAAGACTGCGCACTGCTCTTTCCCATAATCCACCAGCATTGGGCCAGCTTGGTATGTTAAAATGCCATTTAATACCCATTTCAGTAACTTCTTTCATGAAGCTCTCGTTATAAACTTGCTGGAGCTGGTTATATTCATCCTGCAACATCCTGTTCGCTCCTACGAAGTTGGTTCCATTGTCACTGTACATGTGACGCGGAGCTCCTCGACGTGCAGCCATTCTGCTAAGAGCAGCTAAAAATGCTGAACTGCTCAAGTCTGACACGAGCTCTAGGTGAACAGCTTTCGTAGCCATGCACACGAAAATTGCTATATAGCCCTTCATGGTTTTAATACCTCGTCCTTTATTCGCTTTCACTTCGACGAATCCTGTGTAATCGACGCCGCAGTGATGGAATGCGTTTTCAGGATTGACTCTTGGTTCCGGTAGGTCTCCCATGAGTTGGTAGTGCTTACTAGGATCTTGCCTTCTACATGTAACGCATTTCCTTACGAACTTTTTCGTGGCCATGTAACCGCCGATAATCCAATATTGTTGCCGAAGATTCGCTAAGGTAAGACGTACTCCACCGTGAAATGTTAGTTTATGGGCTTGGTCAATCAATAACGTGGTAAGCCTATGCTCGTGAGGCAATATAATAGGATGATTCATGTCGTGACTTATGTGAGCGTTCCTCAGTCTTCCTCCAACTCGTAAGATTCCATATTCATCTATGGCAGGATTTAAATTTAAAATCTTACTTTTAGAGTGCACATTTCCGTGTTTATTTATATAATCTAGATCGCATGCAAATTCTGTTTGTTGCACGTATTTAATAATCAGCAGTTTTGCGCGACGAAGCTCGTGTATTTCAAGGTATTGTTGATATAATTGTTTTTTAGATGTGACTAATCGCATAATTCTAGCAAAAATACGAACGACTTTTGTTATTGTGCTGTTTTCGTGTAGTAAGCGTTTTATAATATCGGTTACTAGGACATGACCTTTGGTTTGTTTATAAATAACAACGTTCGATTGTTTCGAATCGGATGATTTTTCCTCTAATTGCGTTTTATATACGATAGCATGTGGTTTTTCTGGTTTGTATGATGGGAGCCATGAAGGCCCTCGCCACCATAATTTATGGTTAATAAGTTGCTGGACGGTTAAACCACGACTTGCACAATCTGCTGGGTTATCCATGGTATTAACATATTGCCAATGTTTAGATGGTAATATTCGGTTTATTGCCGTAACTCGATTTGATACGAACGGTTTCCACCGGGCTGGGTCACCCTGTATCCAGCCTAATACTGCAGTTGAATCGGTCCAACAATATACGTCCTTAGGGTAATCATGCAAGCATTCTAATACCTTTCGCATTAGCTGTGATAGTAGTAGTGCTCCCATCAACTCTAATCTAGGAATAGTCATGACCTTGTTAAGGGGCCCTAATCTAGCTTTCCCAGCAACTAATGTTATGGTTGTTTGCCCATTTTTTACGGCCTTGCAATAGATTACGCAAGCGTAGGCTTTGTTCGACGCGTCGCAGAACCCGTGCAACTCTATATTTTGGTTTTCACCCATTCCTAGCCACCTGGTAACTTCTATGTTTTTCAAATATGTGAATTCAGATTTCAATTTAGCCCATCCCGCGTTTATTTCCTCTGGTAGTTTATCGTCCCATTCTATCTTTGACATCCAAACATTCTGAAATAATATCTTCATGGAAGTGCTGAGGGGAGTTAACCACCCTAATGGATCGAATAGTCTTGAGATATCCGATAGTAAAGACCTTTTGGTTGCGATAAGAGGTGATTCAACATTAAATTTCATATTAAATATAAAATTATCGCTTTGTGGTTTCCAACCTAGACCCAACGTTTTTGTCGAATCAGTTTGTTTGAATTCGTAGGTCGCTTCATTGCACTGTGCTCTCTCTAAGTCGGTTAAAAGCTCTGGTTTGTTCGAGGTCCATTTCCTGAGATTAAATCCTCCTAATTGCAATAGCTGTATGAGATCAGATTTCAGCTTGCGCGCTTTATCAATGGAATGACTGCCTCCACAATAATCGTCCATGTAGAAGTTTTCCTCTAACTCCTTTGCTGCCTTAGGAAATTTATGCCTTTCATCGACCGCCAGCTGTTTTAGGCACATCATTGCGAGAAATCCTGCTGGTTTAGTACCGTAAGTGAGAGTGACGAGCTGAAACGATTGAATAGTTTGGTTTTTTGAATCCCTCCAAAGTATTTTTTGGTAAACTTGATCGTCCTTGTGAACAAGTATCATTCTGTACATTTTTTCGATATCAGAAGTGTAAACAAATTGGTACTGTCTCCACTTCAGAATAAGGTCTTGTAAATCTTTCTGTATATTTGGGCCTCTATACAGTATATCGTTAAGACTGTACCGTGACGACGACTTTGCTGACGCGTTGAAAACTACCCTCAGCTTCGTAGTGGTTGATTTCGCTCGGGTTACTGCGTGGTGGGGTAAGTAACACTCAGGCGAGTGGTTGTTGGTTGATATTATCATATGGTTCAAGTTATAATATTCTTTCATAAATGTTTGGTAATCTTTCTTCAACAGACTGTTTTTCTCAAACTTATTCTCCAAGTTTCTAAACTGAGCTAAAGCTTGCGGTTTCGTAGCACCCAATTTTTCCTTAAGCGATGTGTTAAATGGTAATCGAACTTCGTACTTGCCGTTTCCCAGTCTAGTGGTGGTTTTTGAAAAATGTTCAAGACACTCGTAGTCGTCGTTAGACATTTCGATATTTTGGTGTATGTCTTCATTTTCCCAAAACTTAAGCAAGTCCTTAATGTTATTAAGAACGACATTGCATTGGTATTGTGGTTTCATGGATCCACAGAGCAGCCAACCTAACTGCGTTTGTTGGGCGATAGGTTCGTCTTCGTTTCCTTTCAATATACCGCCTAGCATTATTTTACTGTAGACGTCTGCGCCTAGCAGCAAATCCACTCTTTTGTTTACATTAAATTCGGGGTCAGCCAAACTAATTCCTTTTATGTGTTTCCATGACGATGGTGTGGCAAACGTCTTATTGGGCAGGCTTTTGATTAAACTATTCATAATAACAACATTCGTCTTCAAGGAATAATCACTGTGAATTGATTGTATGGTTAATTCAATCATTCCTTTGCAGTTGTTTGATTTAATGCCTACTCCGAAAACTTGACCTTTGAACTGTGTCCTTTTCAATCCTAAAATCTGAGCTGCATTCTCACTGATTAAGGATAGTTGCGATCCTTGGTCTATCAATGCTCTCACGCTATGCTGAGTACCATCTGTACTTGTAACCTTGACTACAGCGGTTGCTAGGAGTACATCTGACATGTCGTCATAGGAAGTGTGTGTTGACCTAGATGAATTCTCTCTGGTTACTATGTCATTCGGTTTTGTCGACGTAGGTGCACTTTTATTTACAAATGATTCGTGTAATAAAGTGTTATGAGCACCTAAGCACTTCCGGCATCGTTTTGTTGACACGCACGGTTTTTTGAAGTGACTGCATAAACAGTTGACACAAAAGTTTAATTGTTTAATTTTATGCAATTTTTGTTCGTGAGTCATCTGTAAGAATTCAGGGCACTGCCATAAACCGTGTTCATTATTGCATAACGCGCAGCTAGTTGAACGCGATACATGAAATGCACCCGTATTCGCTTTCCAATTTTCCTTGTTGGTTTGGCTATTGCGTTGAAAATTCTTCTTTTGATAGCTGTGGTTGTTATGGTCTGATTTTTGTGCGGTTTTTTGATTTATAGGCTCCTGTTTGCGACGAGACGCTTCCATTGCAGTGAATTTCATCTCTAAGTACTCTAAGAACTTCTGTAAAGAGGGAAGCTCTCTGGGCTTTTTGATGGATTCTGTATAATCGGTAAATGTCTCGTTGTCTAATTTTTGCGCTAATAGATGTACTAAAAGCGGATCCCACGTTGAAATATCGACACTCAGATTCTGGATAGCGTGTAAGGACTCCTTCGTGACGTCGTGCAGTTTCTTAATCATATTAGATGATTGCTGTTGTATGTTGGGAAGGCTAAGCAGTGTGGTGATATGGGATGTGAAAATCAATTTTTTGTTGTCATATCGATGGTTAAGTATTTCCCAGCATACCTTGTAATTCTCAGAGCTGATCTGTAAATGGTGTATCAGACGTTCCGCTTCACCAGAAACTTTGCTCTTTAGAAACTGCATTTTCTGAGCATTGGACATCGACGGGTTTTTATCAATCGCTTCGCTAAACAAATCTTTGAACGGCACCCATTGGTTGTAACTTCCGTGAAATACGGGAATGCTCATTTAAGGTGTTGACTTTTCCCGATGCTTAACTGCCCACATTTTTGTATTGATATTTTTAGTCAACTCTCCATAAATTTCTTCGTGCTTTGTGAACTCTTCTTGGTAATCAGAATTTTCAGCTCCATTCTCACCTTCGATTTCCCAATGCAGCTTATCGATCTCACCCCAGCGGCTATCTAATGATTTTAATGCGTTTTCAAACTGCCATTTGTTTTCAAACTTATCAACTTGAATTTTACTTACAGTTCTCATAAGTGCCTTGAAGTTGATATACTGCTTCTTTACTAACTCGCTCATTCTGTTGGACCCTCTCGATGCGTAGGAAGAGTGTTCATAATGAGATGTCATACCTGGTTGTGACTGCTTAGCCTCTTGGGCTGCACTTTGGTCAGCACCGATTTGTCGCCTAGCTTGAGTACCTGGTGACGGGTTCGATACCTCCCCTTCTGATCCACGGGGGCTCACGCCAAGCTGCTGTTTCTTGGTTAACTGGCTCATGGTTTTGTCGATTATTTCTTTGATATCTAAATAAACTTCCTGAGCGGTAACAAAACAGTTCTTTTTAAAATATACATGGTCTAATTCAGCTAACTCACACATGTTTCTATGGTTGTCTTGGTAATCCTGCCAATAAGCTTCCAACATATCAGCCTTCCGCTTATAGTTATCGACAGTTTTTCTCTCGGAGCCATCCTTCTTAATGTTAATTAAAAACTTTTTAAGAATTTCATAAAGCTCAGTTTGGTTCATAAACAGAGTTGCGGAATCCATATTTGGTATTGGCAATAAAAATGTTTGGTGCGATTAAGAAAATGGTTTGATCTGACCTTATTTGCTCCAACCGACAGCCTCTGCAGCCAAACTTACTCGCTGCACCTTTCTAATAACTCGTGGCACTGTTTCACCTGATTAGCACTGGTTCGTATTTCGAAGGACCATGAAGAAAGTAATGTTTATTTGTCCGCGGCGCTATGGTGACCTAAGAGTCCTAAGACACTACTTTCTGTTTAGAGTTTTATGGTACGGTAAATGTAGTTAAATAAAAAATGTAATTTGCGAGTAATTATGTAATATAATTAACACAAGATTTCAATAACTATCAACAAAAGTCATGTAAACTAAAATTATGCTAATTGAACAAAATATACTTGACTAATACTATAAATTAGTAAAATAAATGGTAAATGGTATAAATGGTTAATGGTTTTGGTTTGAGCACGCGGTGTCTCAACGAGAATCGATCGCGAACTAGTTAAAAGATTCAACTAAAACGCTAATGAGCACAATTGCTAGTGATGCATTTATGCGCATTAGCTGAGTGTTCGATTTTAACTCGAACAGTGACTTTTTTTTACCGATATATACGTAAAATAAGTTTAGATAGTAACATATAATCGTTAACGTATATTCAATATGTATATTAAGTGACTTTTATCAATTAACAATTCATATAATTACGTTTATATCAAAATATTTTATTTCATTCACGGCTATTGTAAGTAAGTCATAAATCGTGCACAGTGCCTCGCCGAACATGATATCTCTCGACGTATATGGTATAGTTTAGAATAGTTTACCATATAACGCATCCAATGATATGAAATGGGACAAGCAGTAATGATGCAATCATTATTTTTATACTTTATTTTATAATAGTATGGCTGAAACTTTTTATAAAATATACGATGAGTTACTTGTTATTCGTAACTATTTAGTAAAGAAAGGTCAGAGTAGATATAAGGGGTTAATTACAATAAATAAATTAAAGGAAGCTGAAATTTTATATAACCAGTCTCAATTATTGTTAACAAAAATATCTTGTGATGAAAAACCGGAAGTAGTGTCATGCTTAACTGCCGCTTATGATAATATAAAACGATTGTTTTTAGAGATAACTCAATTGTGTAGTTGTTCTGGTGATAGTTTAGTAGCAACAATGGAATTCGATATCCGAACGGCGTGTAGTTTGATTCCACTTTTAGATGGTAAAGAGGATACAACCAAGCGGTTGATTGATGCGGTAGAGATGTACGCCGAAATGTTAGATAATACGGGGAAGACCCGTTTGATAAAATTTGTGCTCAAAGGTCGACTTTCTGAATCGGCTAAATTACGTTTATCTAATGATTACTCTACAGTTAGCGATTTGATTCAGGATGTGCGAACTCATTTAGTACCTACTAAATGTTCCACATCTATTCAGTCACGACTTTATCGTATGAACCAAGGGTGGAGGTCCATTGAGGAATATGGCTCTGAGCTAGAAAAACTTTTTACAGAACTTACTGTCTCGCAGGCGCATGGTGATTCCACTAAATATTCTGTTTTAAAACCGGTGAACGAAAAAATGGCAATTAAGAAATTTTCAGATGGGTTGAAGGACTCTAGGTTGAGCACCATCGTGGCTGCGCGGAACTGTAGCACCCTCAAGGACGCGATTCAGGTGGCCAAAGATGAAGAGGTACCAGCGCCGTCCAGCTCTAACAGGTCACCGAACGTAATGCAGTTCGTACGCAGATCTCGTGGTAAGTTCAGACCTTCCTCAAGGCCGAGAGTTCAAGGTCAACGCAGTACGTATTACAATAATTCCCATACTTATTTTCGTGCTCGAGGTAATTTTAGACCTTTTCAATTTAATAACCGGGGTACAACTAATCGTGGTGGATATAGCCGTAGAGGTGGTTATATTGGTAACTCTAGAAATATTTATGCGGTTCAGGAAAGTGAAAATAATAGTTCCCAGAATAATAATGCTGACAATTCAAGCAGTCCTGGGCATTCGCAAAGCATAAATCCGTTTTTTCGAGTTTAAGGATTATGTTTTAGCTTGTAGTGGACAAAGTAAATTCGTATCATTTTATGTCAGTAACAGGAAATTCATATTTTTAGTAGACACTGGTGCTTCAGTATCAGTCATAAAAAAGGATGAGTTACCAAAAAGTATACGTATACTTAACGATGATACAGTGATTAATGGGATAGGAGGTCAAATTAGGTCATTGGGACAAGTAACACTGAATATTTCTTTAGAAAATGATGACACGTTCTTACATAAATTTCATGTTTTTGATAAATTACCTTTGAAAGCAAGCGGAATTTTAGGATTAGATTTTCTTTCAAGTTACTATTGTAACATTAATTTAGCATCGAGTATTTTGACAATTAACTATAATGGTTGTACAGCTAACCTGCCTCTTTTTGATAAACCAGATTTAAGTAACAATCTAATTCTACCAGCTCGTAGTGAAACTATTCATTATGTGTACTTAGATAAGGATGTGATTGATGATTGTTTTGTGAGCGCGATAGAGATAGAGAAGGATGTCTTTCTAGCAGGAACTATAGTGAAACCAAATTGTGGAAAAATACCAGTTAGAATTCTTAATGTTAGGGAAGAAGAAGTTAGATTAGCTAATTTTATTCCAGAAGTTAATCTTCTGAGTGAATACGACACATTTTCCTTCTCAAAATCTAAAGCTTACGTTGATAGAGCTAAAACTTTACTTACATTATTAGATTTTAAACATTTAAATTTAGAAGAATAAGTCTCCTTGGAAGTCATTTGTTCTAAATATTCAGACGTATTTTTTCTTCCTGGTGATAAACTAACTACCACTAATGTATATGAGCAAACAATAACCCTTAAACCTAATGTTAATCCTGTCTACGTCAAACCTTACAGATTGCCACATTCAATGAAACCAGAAATAGATAGACTAATAGACCAAATGTTAAAAGATGACATAATAGAAGAATCGACAAGTGAATGGTCAAGTCCTGTATTGTTAGTACCAAAAAAATCAGACAATTTATCGAAAAAGTGGCGTTTGGTCGTCGATTATAGGAAACTTAACGATGTTATCGTCGATGACAAGTTTCCTCTACCAAACATCACTGATATTTTAGACTCTCTTTCTGGCTCTATTTATTACTCACATTTAGATCTTAACCAAAGCTATTACCAAGTGAGTCTTCATCCAAATAGTCGAAAATATACTGCCTTTTCTACTAGTACAGGACAGTATCAATTAAAACGACTACCAATGGGACTTAAAACTTCCTGTAGTAATTTTAGTCGAGTTATGTCAATAGCTATGTCTGGTCTGACGTATGAAAAGTGCTTTATTTACATGGATGATTTAGTAATATTCGGTAGAAATTTAAACGTTCATAATTCGAATCTAATTTCTGTGCTGGAGAGGTTGAGAAAGGTAAATTTAAAACTTAATCCTCTTAAATGCCAATTTTTGAAAAAGGAAATCTTATATCTGGGTCATCTTGTTTCTGCAAACGGCGTTTTGCCTGATCCTGAAAAAACCAAAGCCTTACAAAATTATCCTGTACCCAAAAACGCAGATGAAGTTAGAAGATTTGTAGCCTTCTGCAACTACTATCGTAAATTTGTACCATCTTTTGCTGAAATTACCCTACCATTAAACCGATTATGTAGAAAACATGTGACTTTTATATGGACTGACGAATGTCAGAAGTCATTTGATTACCTAAAACAGGCGTTAGCAACTCCCCCGATACTCCAGTATCCAAATTTCTCTGATTCAAATGAATTTATTTTACAGACTGATGCATCAGGTATAGCTATTGGCGCAGTTTTATGTAATAAGGACTTAAGACCAGTGGCTTATGCGAGTAGGCCATTAAATAAAGCCGAATTAAATTATCCAACCATTCAAAAAGAACTGACAGCCATAGTATGGGCAGTAAAATATTTTAGGCCATATTTATATGCTAGACATTTTACCATAATGACTGACCACAAACCCTTAGTGTATTTGTTTGGTATGAGAGACCCATCAAGCAGACTGTTAAAGTTTCGTTTAACTTTGGAGGAATACGATTTTAAGATTGTGTACGTAAAAGGGAAGGATAATGCAGTCGCGGATGCATTATCCAGAGTGTGCATAACATCGAGTGAATTAAAGAGTATGAATGATGAAATTTCGAAAGTAAATGTGATGACTAGGGCACAAAAAAGGAGACTGAATGAAGAAAGTAAGAATGACTCGCCGTTACTTAGTAAACCCACCGATGACAGGTCTGATCAACCAAGAATCGTGGAGTTATTAAGGAAACCGAGCGATTTGACAGAAATGATTTTAGTACAAAAGGATAAGATAGACAAATATAGAAAAGATAAGCTAATATATTTTGAAGAAGAATGTTTTGCTTACATTCCTAGCAAAATGATGCTTTGTATAAATCTCAGCTTTAGGGCACATTTCTCGCGAGCCGAATTTGTGACTAAGTTGGAGAATATTAGCAAGAAATTAAAAATAAAAGAAATATGTATAATAAAAAATAAAGAAAATGAAGAATTTATTAAAGAACTATGTAATGAGCTCAAAATATTAAAGACATGGACCGGTCCAAGGATATGTATATTGCGAGGAGTACAAAGAATAGATGACGAAAGCGTTAAACGATTCATTTTAAATGATTTTCATCTGCTGCCTACCAGTGGACATGCTGGAGTGCGCAGGATGACAAATAATATTAAGAGACAATTTTACTGGCCAAAACTCGAAAAAGATGTTAGTGATTTCGTTAGTAAGTGTCCTGCATGTCAGAAATCAAAGTATAGTAGATATACCAAGCAACCAATGACAATCACTACAACCGCGTCAGCTGGTTTTCAAAAAATATATTTAGACTTAGTTGGTCCATTAGATAGGGACGAAGACGATAATAGTTATATTCTTACTATACAGTGCGAACTAACAAAGTTCATGGAGGCGTATCCAATTAAAAATAAAGAGACTATAACTGTAGCCAGAGCGTTTGTACAGAATTTCATTTTGCGATTTGGAATACCTGAATGTATTGCAACAGACAGGGGTTCTGAATTTATTTCTTCCACTATGATAGAGGTTTGTAGATTATTACAAATAGAAAAACTTACATCCACCGCATACCATCATCAAACAATTGGTTCCCTCGAAAATGCTCACAAACATTTAGGTGCGTTTTTAAGAAATTATTGCAGTAACAACAGTTATCCATGGTCCCACTGGATACCATTTTGGTGTTTCAGTTACAATAACACAGTACACACGGAAACAAAATATACGCCTTTCGAACTTATTTTTGGTAGAGTTTGTAATATTCCTAAATCAATTTGTATGAATGTAGATCCACTGTATAACCCAGAAAATTACCCTTTAGATTTAAAATATAGATTGCAGGTTGCTCTTCAGGATGCTAGAAATAATTTAATTAGTAGTAAGGAAAAACGTAAGCTTTTATATGATAAAACATGTAACCCCATTACTTATAATGTAGGTGATTTAGTTTTAGTAAAAAATGAGTGTGGTAGAAAATTAGATAATATTTTTGAAGGCCCTTACAATGTATTAGAAGATATGGGACCTAATGTTAAAATAAATAAAAATAATAAATGTGAATTAATACATAAGGATAGAACAAAATTGTATCGTAGTCGTAATTAATAGATATAGATAATAATATGCATATATTCTAACGTACATAAATGAGTATGAATATTTTATATTAGCTGTAGTAACATACATACATGTTTCTTATACATTCTTCTATAATTTTGTAAAAAAAAAAAAAAAATCACATTGTATTCGATTTTTTTTTTTCTTTCACCCTCGGAGGTGAAGTGACGTCATATAATTAAGATATTATAAGCAAGTGTAATCCACTAAATAAAGGAGTCTAAGATTGTACTTTGAGCGTTTCATTTGTCTATCCCGACACCCGATATTGCATGTGTACCGGTTGTTTGCTGTCACATCGAATGTCATGCCGGAAGAAAAGCTTATTAATTTAGTTCGTCTACATGAGTGTTTATACAATATAAAATCGCGTCACTACAGTGACCAACACATGAAACATAATGCGTGGGAGCAAATCGCCAAAGAACTCAATAAAACACGTAAGTAAGCATCTTAAACATTTTATTTTTATTGAGTTATAATAAGTACCATCAATATGATAATGATTAATTACATTGACTTATAGATCGTTAGTATTTTATGATCTATTGACAATATTATTCTGCCAACTAACTGACCCATGTTCAGAGTTAAAATATTGTTTGAATTGATCTCTAACGACCATACCCTCGCACATGATAATATCGTTATCGCCTACTACATTGTTATCCACGGAACCTTCTAAAATATCGCTTTCCTGTAGTGGGTTTGGAAGTTCCGTCGTTGCATTGTTAATGATATAATTATGTAAAGAACAGCAGGCTAAAATTATGTTATCTATATATTTTGCTTGTACTTGCATTCTTCTCTGAAATATTCCAAACCTTGATTGAAGAATGCCAAAACCACTCTCCACGATACGCCTTGCTCGACTTAGTCTGTAATTAAAAACTCTTTTCTCTATATTTGCCAATTGATTCGCAGGGTACGGTCTCATTATATTTTTCGTTAGTGGAAATGCTTCATCAGCAACAAAAACATAGGGTAATTCTTCAGTTATTCCTCGTAAGCTCATATTTTGAGGAATATTTAATGTGTCGTTTTGCAATTTTAAACCCAATTTTGAATGATCTAATATACCACCGTCGCTATTTCTACCATAAGCACCTACATCGACAATGACAAATCTGTATTTAGCATCTGCTACAGCCAGCAGAACGATACTAAAAATTTTTTTATAATTAAAATACATACTTCCACTAATATTTGGAGCTCGTATCTTGAAGTGCTTGCCATCCATGGCACCAATACAATTTGGAAAATTCCATATTTCATCAAAGTCTTTAGCAATTATCTTCCATTGTGCTGTTGTTGGTTTTGGCAGAACGACACGGCCAAGAATATTCCAGATTACACGGCAGGTTTCATGGACTATACAACGAACTGTACTAAATCCCATTCGGTAATTGAATGCTAAAGTTTTGAAACTGACTCCTGTTATTAAAAACCTGAAAAGAAACATTATATTTTTAAATATAGCTTAGGTACCTATTAATATTATTAAAAATATTTAAATAATACCAATTTCGAAAAATTATTATAATTTTGAAAATTTAGAATAAATATACCTAGGCACTTTTGATAATCATATTTTAAATCATACAATACGGATTACGAAACATTATACATAATATCACCTGTGTTGCGGGTGCCGGACACATACGTTTAACTAACAAACCATTCATTTATATGTTTATTATATTATTTTCAGCTCAAGAATGTCTCAAGATGTGGACGAATATCAGAAACAACTACCGAAAAGCGATGAAAAATAGAATAAGCAAAAGTGGTGATTCTGCAAAGCCACAAAGGCCTATAAAACACGAAAGAGAACTCCAATTCTTGAATACATTTTTACAAAATAGAGCGTAGGTATCTAATTTAGATTCTTCTTCCGAGGAGACACAAGATTCTTTCTTGGATTCTCCTCAATCACGGCCACAATCACATATGTCACATTCAGATTCTCAAAAGTCGCGTCCTCGATCACAAAACATAACCACAGCTGAGATATTAAAAGAATATATAGATTCTAAAAATAACGAAGATGAACATCCTATAGATATATTTTTTAAATCAATGTCTGCTACGGTAAAATCTTTACCGAAAAAGTTGCAACTTAAAGTAAAAAGAGATGTATTGCTTCTTGTTAATAAAGCAGAAATCGAATATTCAGAACTATCAGAAGCACCACAGAATATTGAAACTACAAGATCTATTTATGAACCATCCACATCGAAACAAAAACCTTCTGTGAATCAATCAAACTACACCATGGACGATTTTTCTTATTACACACCCCAAGCAACATCCGTAAATAACGAGGACAACATACAATCAACATTGACATATACTCCGACACCCATACTTAGATGCCAAGACGAAAACATTGAAACCAGTGATTACCAGAATATTGAAACCAATGATTACCAGAATTAGTAATTTTTTTTAACATTTTATTTTTTACCTGCAGCAAAGCTAATGTGATTAAAAATAAAGATATGATTCGAATGTCAACAACAATCGCTCCACGACGACAGTCCTATGACCGGCGCAGCAAGAAATATAGATTCAGACGAAATAGTAATGCAGTTTGCGATCTGAAGTCACCATTCGAATCATACCTGTACGAGTATATATGAATTAAAAAATTATAAATATGATTAAACCTATTAAAGTATTTTTTATTACTCACCTCAAGCACACAGACAATCTTTCTTCAACAGGTATAGGTGAGCGAAATCTTGATTGTTTTTTCTCCATGTAAGGTCGAAGCAAATGAACCAGACTTTCAAAATTTTCATAACTCATTCTATAATAATCATAAAATTTTCGAACGTCATAACGAACATTGAATAAATTGTTGAATTCACCGGACATATGAGTCGATACATATCAAACGTGCTTAAGTCCACTATAGTCATTATTATATGTTTTTGGTTAATCTGATTTTGCGCGCGAAAATAAATATTTTAGTTCCGATCAATTCAAACAAAGTCCACTGTTTCCCATTGTTATAAGGCTCAAATTATTCGTTTTCTTTTCAATATTGCATAAGTCACAATGTCAGTATAAATCAAACTCGCCCAAGTCCGATTCGACCAATGACAGACATCCCTGCGCAGTGTCATGGCCGCCATTGTTTTCATAAGCTGGTGGATTTCGTATCGTGTGCTTTGATTTTTATTAAATTATGGAGGAAAAAATAAGTGTTGTGAAACCAGAATTAGCTAAAAAGAAGTCAAAGTTGCAGCACAATGAAAAACAGAAAAAAAGACAGAAGGATTTGTAAGTTTACTGTTTTAATTTCACTTTGTTTGAGTTGTGTTATAGTCACTTGGTGATACATACCATCCAAAAACAGGGCCGGACTCCTAATACCTAAATATTATCAACCTCGGATTCACTGTTGTACTTACGTTTATGCTTTTATTGCTTTGTTTACATATGCACGTTTATGGTTTATTACCTAAATGAACCCTTTATAAGCAACGTTTTTATAAAAATAAGTATTATTTCACGGTAATAAGCAACATTTATTCGTAACTTTTAAACAATTACATTTGGTTCTCTGCCAAAGTAGCAAACAAATAAAATAAATTGGTTAAATATATAGGTACCTACCTACATTACCAATAATTTAAATTATTTATCCTTACTAGTCCTTACCAATATTATAAATACGAAAGTGTGTTTGTTTGTCCGTTTGTTCTTCTTTCACGATACAATGAGGCCACGGATTATTGTGATTTTTGTGTGGATATAGTTGGAGGGCTGGAGAGTGACATAGGCTACTTTTTATCGCGATAACCGACATCCACGAGGGCGGAGCCGCGGGCAAAGCTAGCAATGTAATACAGCTACATAGACATTTTCTGTCCAATATACCTACTACTTACGTTTTCCCCAGATGGTCTTGCCTTCGTGCGTCGTATATTGATAATATTAGTTTCTGAAGTTAGTTTTTAATTGCTACTTTCAGGTACTCTGCGAAAACCTTGCCAGAAAAACCGAAATGTCAACACAACAAAAAGAGTGTATATAAATGTGAAACGTTATCTTCAAACGATATCTTTTACTTTCACAAAAGGTTTTACAGTCAGTCTAACAAAATTAGTCAAGATAATTATATTTTGCAACATTTGATTTTGAACCCTGTTAAAAGGAGACGCGCAAGAAACAATACTCGAAACGGGCGCACTTTTTCAAAGCAGTATTTTGTTAGTAAGCACAAAAATAAACAAAAAGTTCCTGTCTGTCTCGCTGCATTTTGTGGCATATTAAAAATTAAACAGGGCCGGATAAAAGGAGTTTCTAATCGATTCGCAGCCACCGGAGAAATCCCATCAGAAAAACGTGGAGGAGACCGAAAATACTTCGATTTCCGTTCGAAGAGAGAAGCTGTACAGAAATTTGTGATGAAATTTCAGCCATTAGAAAGCCATTATTGCAGAGGCAAAATAAAAAGGAGAATATATTTGGATCCAAGCCTAAACATCTCTAAATTATACAAAATGTATGAGGACCAATCTATGCCGGGATACTCGGTGACTAAAAGTTTTTTCAGAAAAGTATTTAATACCTCTTTCAATATTGGGTTCGGTTCTCCACGCCAAGATGTGTGTTCGGACTGCTTGCAGCTGTTAGAAAAGCTAAAATTACAGCAAAGTGAAACTGAGAAACAAAAATTGCGTACGCTGTATAGGATACACAAAATGAGAGCAAAATGCTTTTTCGAGAAATTAAAGGAAGATAACCCGGAAATCCTTATTTTGTCTTTTGACTGTCAGAAGAATTTACCTTTGCCCAAAGTAGCTGACCAATCAGCTTATTATTCTCGGCAGTTATACATATATAACTTCACGATTGTTGAGGGAAGCTCTCACGCTAACCTCACCAAAGACAATGTTTATTCTTATGTGTGGACAGAAGACATGGCAGCCAAAGGCGCTAATGAAATATCATCTTGTTTGTACCATTGCCTGAATCAAATAAATCTTAATGGCAAAAAGCGGATAAGGCTTGTGGCTGATGGTTGCGGCGGCCAAAACAAAAATTCAATACTTCTTGGAATGGTTGCTAAATGGCTGTACGACACACAATCTAGCGTAGAACAAGTAGAGATTGTCTTTCCTGTCACTGGGCATAGCTTTATTCCACCAGATCGGGTATTTGCTTTCACCGAAAAAAATATAAGACAGCTAGAAACTATATGCAATCCTCAGACCTATATAGATATCATGGCGTCTAAAGCTACCATTCGACGTTTGGTCACTGAAGTCCCTATTTTTGACTGGAAGACTGCGTGCAGGGATGTGCTAAAGAGCACTCAAACATTACATTTCCAGATAAGTAAAACAAAGCGGATTATCATAGAAAAGACAGAACGCCGGAAAATAATGGTCCGAGGCGAGATATCATATAGGAATGATATTTGCAATCCCCAGACTATAACGAAACGTGGAATACCTATATCTAGAATTCAACCGGACAGAATAGATGCATATTTTACTGTTAAAAGTGAAAAATTAACTGACGTTAATAAACTTCTTGAAAAGCATTTTGGTGAAGCCTGGAGAGACTTACCTGACTTAGAGTATTACAAAAATGTATTGTCTCAAAGTGGAAACTTTCCACAACAAGAGGATGATAATGCAGTAAATGATGATGCTGAATACTTATTAGATGAAATCTTGGATACGGTGTAAACAAGGGGGAATGAATAACCACGTGCCTTCTTTTATGGTTTTATTACGAATAGGTATATAGGTACTACATACCTATTACACAATAATGTCTTTTTTAGCAGGGACTTCTCTTAGTTGATTAAGTTTTATATTACTTTGGTGCAAAATGATTAGATGTTTATAGTCATGGTAGCTATGAATATCATTTGATAATATCAATAATTCCTATGTAAAAAAAAAAACATTTTGTTGAGTGAATAATTTTGTTTTACTTTGTAAACACGTTTGGTAAATGGTTTAAATTGTTTTATGGTATGTATAAGTAAATTTATTCATTTATTAATTTGGTTTTTATTAATTGTTTATCCCTGGGGTCTATTTACCCGAGTACGTCCCTTTATTAGTTAGTTACATCATACCAGCCTAAGTCACATTGTGGTTTTTCATAACTGCCTAAATCCAATGTCAGTTTATTTCAAATGAGTTTAAATCCATACTGTTAGTATCAAAGGTGCTTATGTCCAAAATAAAAACCGGTTTATTTAATAACCTAATGGTGGTATACCTTTCATTTTCATAGTGTTGCCCATTGATATTATTTCGAACGATTTGGCAGTATTAAACTCTACTTTAGACCACAAAATAAGTCGGACAGTAGCAACACCGTTTCCTCGAAAGTTGACTAGCTGTGACTTAAGCGCGTTTGATATTTATCGACTCATATATCGTTGCTTCCAAAGGTTGTTCACCCAAAATCTTCTTGATTGATTAGATTTCTCTTCTTCTTCAGCAAGAGTTGCTATGAACACTAGATCCCAGTCCACCATATTAAATACAATTCAGACAACTAGCTTGTAACAACTCTGAGACTGTTATGATGAGAAATACGATATTGAGACGCTTCGGCAAGCTACAGGACGGTGCGGCATCCTTAAGGACGCCTCGTCATCCCTAAGAACGTTGCAGCATGCCAAAGCATAATTGCCGATAGTGTGCGCTTGCATGTAGGATGCCGAAGGATCCTTTTCCTTGCCGATGCCGATAATGGGCGCCGGGCCTTATACATCAACATAAAACTGAGCGCCTTGCAACTAACACAAAACAACAGCGGTACGCATAGTAATAACATCATAAACAAATACTATGCCTACATACAATATGCTAAAATGTGCGAAGTACTATTTGATATTGTGTTGAACACCATTCACCATAGGTATAATGAGTGGTAGCAAGTACTTGAAAGTTGGTTTATTGAACGCGGAATCGCTTGCAACTAACTTTTTGATAGCCATGAGTACTTACAGTGTAGACATAATGGCGATCAACGAGACATGGTTACGACCGGGTGAAGACGGACGAGCTCCCTGTGTCCCAGGTTACCGATTAAAACACGTGCCGCGTCCAGTATCCGTCCGCGAAGGGCGTGAAGGCGGGGTGGGCTTTTATATAAAAACCGGATTGAGTGTCAGACTTAGACTTCATCCGGAACAATTTCAGTTGCAGCAAATATGGTTTTCTGTGAATGTAAATAAGAAAAAAATACTCATACGTACAGCGTACCGCCCACCATGGCTAGATGTGGACCGGTTTCTTGATGCGATGACGGAAAGTATAACCGCACTCGCTCCATATGACCACGTTGTCTTACTGGGCGATCTAAACATTGACATGCTGGCAATTAATAATAATAACACTACAAAGCTCAAACAACTTCATAAACTACTGCGGACTTGATCAAATTGTTAACATGCCAACACATTTTGTAGGTAATAGTGGTACATTTGATAGATGTTATCTGCACAGATATATTGACCATATAAGTGACCTTGGGCATCATTCATTCATTACATGTAAATTATTATTAAAAAGGGACAAAGAGAAAAATAGATTTGTTGTGTATTGGCCTCTTAAGGATATACTTTAACTTTGAGCGGGACCTCGGTCTTATACCATGGGATCATATACGTAACCTACAAGATGTTAACGTGATGGTGTCTACCTTCAACTTAAAAAAACCGCTATAAATGCTTTAAATAATGAAAAGCGGGCTTATTTCACTAAACATATAAATGAGCATATAAATGACTCCAAAACATTGTGGAAAATTTTAAAAGAACATGTGTACCCGAGCAATAACAACTATAACATTCTGCCAAATTATTTATGTGACCCTGACGAGATTAATAGAGCTTTATTGGATGTACCGGGTAATTCCAATGCCGCCAATTCGCAACTTACATACTTCGAATATCACAGGATGGGCAAACAAACTTCTCTTTTAAAAACGTGTCCGAAAATGCAATTTCTAAAGCAATTTATAAAATTTCGACAAATGCGCAAGGGACAGATGGCATCACGAAGGACATGATACAACTTACGCTGCCCCAGTCCCTAAGTACAATCACCGCAATTATAAACCAGTCGCTAGATACTAATACCTTTCCCGAATTGTGGCGCAGCGCAATCGTCCGGCCGATACCAAAAAATAGTAACCCGCTGTCAGTCAAGGATCTCCGCCCAATCAGCATACTGCCATGTCTGTCAAAGATACTTGAGCGTGTAGTATACACTCAGGTATCGGACTACTTAGAGGCAAATGATATTCTGCCTGAGCAGCCTAAAACGGCAATAGAAAAAAGAAAGGAAAAATGAAAAAGGAAAACATACAAAAAAACAATCTTAAAATCCAGTACAGAGAAAGGTAGGAGAGTATGTAGAATTTTCCTACGAAGAAGAGTTATTTCCAGGGGTTATTACTAATGTTTCCAAAAATGCTGCTTCTATTTCGGCAATGCAGAAATGTGGGCGACTTTGGAAATGGCCTCAAAAAGTGGATCAATTGGACTATAAATGGGAATACGTGTTGTACCATATCAATGAGCCACTAAAAATGAGTCAGACGAGAAATGTGTACTCGGTCCCTGAATTAGAATCTTTATGGAAGTTTTGATACAAAACGCTGAATTAGGTACAGGAAAGAGTGGTGAAGTACTCTTCGCTACATTACATTTTTCTTTTTGTCATTACATTTATCTTCTACTTTCATTAAATTTCTTTTTTGTGTACATTTTAATCTAAGCCTACCTGTGTCAACTACTGAAAATAAAAAGTGTCAACTACTAAAGAAATTTGTTTTCACTAGGTGTCAACTACTAGCATAGTACCTTTATTTTATTAAAAAATAACTTATAATTACACATTAGTTTTATTGCTACAATTCTTGTCACATTCTGGAAGGGGAATAATTTGCGCAACTTTTACCGATAAGAAGTTCCCTCTAAGATGATTTCATACCAAACTATGTCTATAAACATACTAATAAATCATTAAGGTGTCATCTACTGGGTATTTTACCTTATGTTCTGGTATATATGTACACAATTTTTTTTTTTTTAATTATATGCATATTTTGGAAATTATAAAAGATTTTTTGTTTGCGGTCACCGGTGGCCGTCGCGGCGTGCAGATTGAATTTTGCTTCACAGCGCCGCGCGGGTCATTTCGCCGGTCACCTGTCTCTTTCGCACCCCTTTCTCTGATTGGCCAAACGGTGCGGCGAGCGCGATCGCGTGACCTTTGTTTACTTTGTTCGCGGAAGTGAAGCGTGTTGTTTATTTCAATTACGAGTGCATAAATATTATATATCTTTTTCAAGTATTTAGTTACTGTATTGTGTCCGTATAATGGAATTTGATAACTTTGAGTTGACACAGGATAATCTGTCGTATTTGGACCGTTTGGAATTAGAAATTACCAAGAAAAATGACAATATTGTGCCGCGTACTGGGAGTGAAGATATGGATATGGTTTTTCCATATATTCCTAATATTAGTTCCGATTCTGATAGTGCGGATGATTGTCTACAACCAGTGCGTAATAGAAAACGTCGCCGCATCCTATCGGAAACTGATAGTGAGGATGAAATAATACAGCCGTCGCCTCGTGGTTCTACATCATCTTCAGGAAACTGGTACTCCCCATCTGGTAATCAACCCAAAATAATACCTTTTACGGAAACGCCAGGTTTGAAGCCTTTTTCTTTACGCCATATCTTGTCATGTTCTGGACCAAGTGATTTTTATAGCTTGATGGTTCCTGACGATATTTTTGAACGCATAGCGAGGGAAACTAACATATATGCCCAACAACTTATAGCGAAAAACACCATAAAAAGAGTTTCGCGATTGAAAAACTGGACAGATACAAACAAATGTGAAATAAAAAAAATGTTTGGACTGATCATGTACACACGGCAAAGGAATTAAGTATGCAGGCCACACTAGTAAATAAACTAGTGTGTGTAAAGTTCAACAGTAGTATTTAATACGTCTTTAAGCATGTGTTATCGTAGAAACTCGTTTCTATTACTCACACACTTACAAGTTACTGTTTTGAAAGTCACTCATAATTATCTTTTACTATTTCTGCGAATCGTATTTAAAATCAATATACAATATCATATAAAATATTTCACTCAATTATACACTCGGCGTCAAAAAAATCGCACTTCTCTGAAAATAAGTTATAAAGCCTAATAATTTGCAAACCAGTACGTTTACCCCAAACAATGTTAATATTAATTGAAATTACATTTAATTAGCTTTTATTAAACAACAACCTAATGAATAAATTCCTTAAACAACCGCATGTACTGCATGTTGAAGAAAATGATATCCAAATACTCGTTACATAGACCACAACTTGCCGCACTTTCATGGGCTATAAAAAGGGCAGTAAGCATCAAAATTAGGTCATTCGACATCCAGACGTTGTAGAGAACACATGAAAATACAGAACACAAGAAAACAGCCCTACAAAATGGATACCACTGCAGATCAAGCCGCTCAAGTGATAGCACTACTGCAAACAGGGATGCGACAGTGTGATGTTGCTCGACAACTGAACTTGAGCCGTTTTGCCATTCGTCGAGTGCTCCAACGGTTTCAAGAGACTGGGGGCTACACCCGGAGACAAGGATCAGGAAGACGGCGCTGTACATCTGAGAGAGATGACCGTTTCATTGTGACGACGTCATTGCGGAACCGTTTCTCCAATGCTGTTGAGCTGCAACAGCAGCTCCGTGGGGCTCGTAGAACCGCAGTGAGCACATCTACGATTAGAAGAAGGCTGCGAGAAAGGAGTATTGCGGCCAGAAGACCAGCCAAGGGCCCGAAATTAACGCCACAGCATCGTAGAAAGCGATTACAGTTCGCTCGAGAACATCTCAACTGGGATCTTGAACAATGGAGGACCGTACTCTTCTCAGATGAGACGAGAGTATGTCTCTTCGTTAACGATAGGCGAAGGAGAGTGTACAGAAGGCGAAACGAACGGTTTTCTGAAGCTTGCTTGGAGGAGACAGTGGAATATGGAGGGGGATCTTGCATGTTCTGGGGCGGAATTTCAGTCGACGGCAAGACGGAACTCGTTTGCATATCCCGGACTGGAGGTGCTCGTGGTCAGGGATCACTAACCGCTCATCGGTACATAACCGAGGTGCTGGACATGCATGTAGTCCCATATGCAGGATATGTTGGGGATGGGTTCACTTTAATGCACGACAATGCTCGTTCCCATACCGCAGTAATCGTGCAGGATTATCTACACGAGGTTGGGATTCCAGTTTTGCAGTGGCCAGCGAGAAGCCCAGACCTGAATCCAATAGAGCATCTCTGGGATGAACTAAAACGACGAGTACGGTTACGTGATCCTGCCCCAGCAACTCTACAAGACCTCCATGATGCTGTAATTGAAGAATGGAATAGGATTCCTCAAGATAGTGTGGTACGGCTGATTGGGTCTATGCAAGAACGAATGGAAGCTGTTATTAGAGCAAGGGGGGGTTGCACTAGGTTTTAAGTAGCATTTTTTATTAATTTCTTTTGTTGTTTTGTAATTTTAATGCCTGTTTTTGTATGAATATTTTTTCCTAATAAAGATAATTTTTTCACTTGACACATGCACCTTGTTTTTTTTTAAACGATTGTAATTGAATACATATTTCTGTATTTTACTGTTACTATACCTACCAACCTTTCAAATAAATAGCATAAAACAACCATACAAAGGATTAAACGCGACATAAACCGAATTGAATTAAATTTTTGCAAAGGTGCGATTTTTTTGACGCCGAGTGTATAATAGTTACGTGGCTCGAAGGTTTGAAAACCGGGTCGAGCTACCTATGAGTCCGGTGAACGCGGGTTCGAGCCTAAGCAATAATGTTTTAATTTTTGTTTAGGTATTGCTAATTTTGATTTATTATTTATGATAATCCATGCAACAATATCACTAAATCATTATTTTTTTATTAACATATTTTTTAAACATTTTTTATTAAAAATAAAACTTATTACATATGCCTTACGCGATTATTAATTTTTAAGAAGGTGAATTGAATGTTTTACAAGACATATTAATGTGAGTCAAACTGTCTACCCTCATAATAATCACTATTTTAGTTTGTCATTAGATTGCATCTACTGTATACTGGTGTCTATAAAGCTATCGACCGTTGTAGCTAACGCTTTGTAAATCTATTTTATTGAGTTATCCAATATGAATCAGCTAACTACACTACTGAGAGCAGAAATAATCGTTTTGTATGAACAAAACATTTCACTTAGTGAAATTGCGAGACGTTTAAAGATAACGGTAAGCAATGAAAATATTATACTAAAATTAAGTATAATATTTTTACGAAAGTGGTTGTTTCGATATTTAACTTCAAATTATTGTTTACAGAGGAGAACCGTGCAGTTATGGGTCCACCGGTATGCAGATTTGGGACACATAGATCGTTGTCGGCCTGGCCCACGGGCTATCACCTATACGGATGCCTGTTCACGGCACAGGGATATGGTGGCGATGCATATGGCTACTCCATTTGCAACCACACGGTCTACGGCGACTACACATGGTGTTAGTCTTCAAACTGTCCGGAATCATTTACGTGCAGCTGGATTGAGATGTTCCAGGCCAGCAAAGAAAATTTTAATGTCTGACCTTCATCGACAAAATCGATTACGCTTTGCGAGAGAATATTTGGACTTTAATTGGTGTGGTAATATCGTAATATTTAGTGATGAAAAGTGTTTTAAGTCAGATAAGGATGGACGCAAAATTTTATGGAGAAAACCAGGTGAACGTTATAGTGCACAAAATGTCCTACCATGCAGGTCTAGTGGCCATATTACTTTGGGATACTGGGGTTGGATGTCTTCGATGGGTCCTGGTGAGCTAGTCGAAATAGGGGGTCGTAATACCAGTCAAGGTTACCTGGATATTCTAAAAGATGTGATGTTACCTACTGTGCGAGTGGCTTATCCGCAGGAACACATATATTTTGTGCATGATAACTGTGCTGTGCATCGAGCACACATAGTGAAAAACTGGCTAAATACGCAGGATAACTTGACTGTTATTAACTGGCCTGCTAAAAGTCCTGATTTAAATCCCATAGAAAACTTATGGGGTCATATGGTGCTGAACTGGGATCCATCGCAGGTGAGGTCTAAATGTAATTTAGATACCGTTGTAAATTCAACGTGGGAATCATTTCGTGGCAATGATCTGTGCTCAAATATGGTAGCGAGCATGAGGCGCCGATTACAAGAAGTAATAGATAGTGACGGTGCACCAATAGGTTATTAATATTTAAAAATACCAAGTGGGTAACACATAAGTGAGTGATGTTATTGTTAATGAGATTAGAAATTATTATGCCTATAATTTCTAACTTGTAAACATGTTGATTCATATTACCTATCCTTACTTACTTGGTATTTAAGGTAAAAGCGTCCATGCTTATTTTACTTATTATTAAATTGTGTATTATTCAATACAGTGGTTTTTAATAAATATTGTTGAAACAGAATATTGTTTTATTTTGTATAACTTCTTTACAACTAAAGATACCTACACAATAATATATTATTTATAACAGAAAAAATATCTAACAAATTATCTTTAAGTAAAATATAAAATTAAACAAAATATATTATGAAATAACAATTCACCTTCTTAAAAATTAATAATCGCGTAAGGCATAATAAGTTTAATTTTTAATAAAAATGTTTTAGAAATATGTTAATAAAAAAAATTATTTAGTGATATTGTTGCATGGATTATCATAAATAATAAATCAAAATTAGCAATACCTAAACAAAAATTAAAATATATTTATGCTTAGGCTCGAACCCGCGTTCACCAGACTCATAGGTCGCTCGACTCGGTTTTCAAACCTTCGAGCCACGTAACTATTATGTTATTGAGTGAAATTAACTTGTATATGATACTTGAAAAGATAATTATGAGTGATTTTGAGAACAGTAACTTGTAAGTGTGTGAGTAATAGAAACAAGTTTCTACGATAACACATGCTTAAAGACGTATTAAATACAACAGTTGAACTTTACACACACTAGTTTATTTACTAGTGTGGCCTGCATACTTAATTCCTTTGCCGTGTGTACATGGGGCTTGTGCGATTACCAAAACTGAGTGACTATTGGTCAAATGACGATATGTTTGGACAACAATACGCCAAAAAATAATGAGTCGTAATAGATTTGAATTGCTTTTACGCATGCTTCATTTTTCTGATAATACCCAGGCTCCGTCACATGACCGCTTATACAAAATCAGATCCCTTATTGACGAACTGAATGTGAACTTCAAAGCACATTTTACTCCGGATATTTCCCTATGCGTCGATGAAAGTATGATTCCTTTTCGCGGGAGAATAATTATTAGACAATATTTAAAACAAAAAAGACATAAGTATGGCATTAAAATATTTAAGTTATGTACAGTTCCGGGATACACGTGCAGGCTGGAAGTCTATGCTGGAAAACACTGTGATACGACAAACACTACACCAACTCAGGTTGTAATGTCACTTTGTCGACACTTGTTCCAAAAAGGACATGTACTGTACACAGATAATTGGTACACTAGTATTGATTTGGCAGAAAAACTATTACTGGAAGAAATGCATTTGGTTGGAACATTGCGCAAGAATAGAAAAAAATTACCGAAAGATGTCATGAATGCAAAATTAAAAGTAGGAGAATACAGTGCAGCTGAAAATGACAAGGGGATCACTGTGATGAAATGGCGTGATAAGAGAGAGGTGTCCTTGTTGTCTACTAAACATACCACAAAATTCGTCACTACCACAAATAAAAGGGGACAATCAAAAAGAAAGCCACAGATAGTAGTCGACTACAACCAAGCAAAATCTGCAGTTGACCTGTCAGACCAAATGGCAGCTTATTCGTCACCGTTACGGAAAACCGTCAAGTGGTATCGAAAGTTAGCTTGCGAGGTTCTACTCAACACAGCGATGGTAAATGCCATGGTTCTTCATAAACAAACCACGAAAAAAAACATTTCTGTCGTTTAGTTTCGTACAGCAATTGTGAGATATCTTGTACAATCTGAGGAGGAAAATGAAATGTCTGATATTGCTTCGAGACGACCAAAACGATTTAAACACGAACTAAAGACTAAAGAAGGCAAAGTTCGTACAACACGAAGATGTTGTCAAGGATGCTATAAAATAAATGTTCAAAACATGGACAGGAACATTACTAAAAATAAAACTAAAAAAGTAGCCACTTTTTGCTCCGATTGTCCGTCACAACCACATTATTGTTTGACCTGTTTCAACCGGGAACATCGGTATTAGATGATTGTTGTAATGTCTAAGCACTTATTTCTTGATAAATATTGAGTTTTTGAACTTAATTCGGATAAGCTCGTTTATATTATAAATTTTCAAAAATTACTGTTTGTATCCATTTAATTTTTATTTCATTTTAATACTTTTTACATGATTGTGAATAAGATGTAATTGTGATAGATATGTGAAAGGGATTTAATAAAAATAAATTGTTCTTTAAAATTCTCTGAGTAACAATAATTCTTACCCTCATTTCTTCCTTTTGATCAAAAGCTATGAAGAAAATTTTAAAACCAAGTGGGAAGGTATGTTCCTGGGCGCCGCGCGGATCACTTTACATGTAAAAATGCTACGTGAGAGTGACCGGCGACGAACAGAGCTCAATCGAAAATCGGTCCATCTTGCCGGGCACCGGTGACCGTCGCGGCCCAAATGGAATAGAATAGTGCCGGTCACCGGTGACCCCCATGGCAGTTAATGTGTTAACGACAAACACAATTAAATGATAACCTGGATCATCGTCTTTACGTGTCTTCTGAAGCGCAGAATCGCACGAGTTCGAAATATCTCTTGGCGGAAACTCACCCAGGTTACGGCCTCACCGACGCACTGTGGGCTGAAAATCGACCTCCATAGACATAGAAATGAAAGTTGCTAGATGTTCGTTTTGTTGACGGATATGGCTTCTACACTCGCGTGCAAGTAAATCGACTCAAGTCTCAAGTGCGCATAAAAAGTGATATAACTAAAAAATTACTTATTTTACCTCTATACAGTGTGAGTCTTTATAAAGTGCACATATCAAAACCAGGGAAACTACACACAATTTCATCGACGGAAAAATTGTCAAAAAAAATTAAAAAGAATTATTTAATTTTTTATGAATATTTTAAAATTTTAAGATGCAGCTGCTAACCCTATTTAAATAAATTGTTATAACTTTTAAACTGAATGTCCTATCAAAATGGAATACATTTTGAAATGATTGTTAATAATAGGCCGTGCCAATAAAGTAATAATTAAAAAAAAAGAAAACGCCATAAAATTAGAGTAAAAAGGTATTTGATGAAAATCTGGTATTTTTTTCATCATTTTTACAATAATTTTAAATTTTCTCGAAAAATCGTCCCCTTTACCCTACTTTTTTTTAATTTTAAGTTATTCTACATCGTATTAGCTTTCTAATGGTAAAAATGCACGTTTATTACTCAAATGCAACCATTTCTATGAGTGTTTAAAAAAGCCCTCGCTTGGCGCATCGTTTCGCTTCGCACCCACCATTGTTTAACAGGCAGGTAGAAACCTTTTTCTTTGGATGAATCATTGTAGAGGCGAGCGAGCGGCGTAGGTGCGGGTGCGGGGAGGGGTGTCTAGTCGTAGGACAATTGAATGTTTGTATGTATGTTAGTCGCTCCGAACTATTCGCCGCTGCTATTCGTGTTTCTCCTGCCAAAGTCGTTATCACGCCACGCGTTCGCTTTTTTGGTCGCGATGCCGCGTATCAGTGATTTCCCTCCGGCACACATTGCCGATATTCATTATTACTATGGAATGTGCCGAGGGAGTGCAAGATCTGCTCGCATAGCTTATTTAGCTGCGTTTCCAAATCGACGCCCTGTGCCATCAGCCCGAAACTTCCAGGAAGTCCATAGAAGACTGGCTAACACTGGACTTGGACTTTCTCGAAATCGCCGCGAACCAGGTGTTATTAATATTGCTATTGAACAAGCCATTTTGGATGATTTGTATGCTAACCCGACTACCAGTACTAGACGTTTGGCTTTACGTCATGGCGTGTCCCAAAAATCGACATGGCGCATCTTGAGGAAAGAAGGCTTGTATCCTTACCATTATCAAAGGGTGCAGCACTTACATGAAGATGTGGATTGGCGTTCAAGGTGCGTTATGTCCACATGGATTTTAAGGAAAACAAGAGACAATCCCGAATTCTCTAAAACAATTCTGTGGATGGATGAAGCTCAATTCACGAGAGACGGCATCGTAAACTGTCGTAATTTACACATATGGTGAAAACCCTAAACTGAAAAGGGCTTCAACATATCAAGTAAAATTCTCTCACATTTAATGTGTGGGCCGCACTTATTGACAACATTTTGATTGGTCCAATAATACTCCCGAGGACCCTAACCGGAGAGAGATTTCTGGAACTTTTAAGGGACGAATTGCCGTTGCTGTTGGAGTATGTGCCGCTGCTAACCCGTCAAAGAATGATGCTGCAAATGGACGGATGTCCTGCCCACTACTCCCGAATCGTCAGGTTATTCTTAGACGAAAATTATCCGCGTCGCTGGATCGGCCGACAAGGACCTGTTGGGTGGCCGGCACGTTCGCCTGATCTTACGCCTCTCGACTATTTTTTATGGGGGACAATGAAACAAAGGGTTTATAGCAGTCCCATAAATAGTGAAGCGGAACTCGAAGAAAGAGTTTTGCGTGTAGCAGACGAAATTAGAAACGACCCCGAAATGATACGTAGAGCAACGGAGCAAATTTTGCTTCGCGCTACAATGTGTTTGCAACAACGGGGTCTTCATTTTGAACATTTGCTTCACTAAGCTATTTGTTTTTAATTTGTTTTAATAAATAAATGATTTATGTAGATAAATTCTAATTGTTTTATTCCTAAAAATGTAGTTCTCTCTACCTGCTACGGCGCTTAATTGAGATAAGTGCTTTTTTAAAAAGCTCATTAAACAAGTTGTATCTGAGTAATAAACGTGCATTTTTTACCATTAGAAAGCTAATACGATGTAGAATAACTTAAAATTAAAAAAAGTAGGATAAAGGGGACGATTTTTCGAGAAAATTTAAAATTATTGTAAAAATGATGTTAAAAACAATACCAGATTTTCATCAAATACCTTTTTACTCTAATTTTATGGCGTTTATTTTTTTTTTAATTATTACTTTATTGGCACGGCCTATTATTAACAATCATTTCAAAATGTATTCCATTTTGATAGGACATTCAGTTTAAAAGTTATAACAATTTATTTAAATAGGGTTAGCAGCTGCATCTTAAAATTTTAAAATATTCATAAAAAATTAAATAATTCTTTTTTATTTTTTTTGACAAATTTTCCGTCGATGAAATTGTGTGTAGTTTCCCTGGTTTTGATATGTGCACTTTATAAAGACTCACACTGTATAATGTTTTACATAATTAAAGCCTAGTAATTAGGCTTTCAAATGGTAGCATAATATCAGTAATTTAAATAAACACTTGTACTTAGAATGCAACTGAACGCAACCTCCCGTAAACTGCTCTGCGCTCTATACACAACTTGCGCGACACAACCCCCTATAAAAACCCTCTGTAATCGTTTTTTCTTATCAGTCGCTCATTAGACGTTGACCTGAACACATCTCTGCAAATTAAAGCCGTCATTTGAAGAAAATTATGGATACAACACCTGAAGAAGCCGCTCAAGTCGTTGCCCTATTGCAAGAAGGGTTGAACCAGCGAGAAGTCGCTCGTCGTTTGAATATGAGTCAGTCCGCTGTCTCGAGAGTATACAGAAGGTTTCAAGAGACTGGTGCCTTCACTCGGAAGCCTAATACCAGCCGACGCCGGTGCACCTCGGAGCGTGACGACCGGTTTTTGGTCTCGACCTCTCTCCGAAATCGACACCTTACCGGCGTAGATGTGCAGCAGGAGCTACGTCAAGTTCGCGGGGTGACTGTCAGTCAGTGGACAGTTAGAAGAAGGTTGAAAGAAGCTAACCTTACTCCGAAAAGACCCGCTACAGGCCCGAAGTTGACCACAGCTCATCGTCAAGCACGCCTTCACTTTGCTCGAGAGCATTTGGATTGGAGCATAGAGCAATGGCAGTCAGTCCTGTTCACAGATGAGACGAGGATGTGTCTCCATGGCAGCGACAGGAGAGGTCGGGTATACCGACGTCCCGGTGAACGGTTTTCACAGTGCTGCTTTGTGGAAACCGTTGCATATGGTGGCGGATCTTGCATGATGTGGGCCGGAATTTCCTTAGAAGGCAAAACGGAGCTTGTTTTAGTTCCTGGGGGAGGCCGGGGAGGAGGTCTGACCAGTGATCGTTACATTGAAAATGTTCTACTGGATCAAGTTGTCCCTTATCAAGGCTTTATTGGGGAAAATTTCATCTTGATGCATGACAATGCCCGATGTCACACTGCTCGGGCCACACGTGATTTCCTGAACGAAGTTGGAATTCACACTATGCATTGGCCAGCGCTCAGCCCCGATTTAAATCCCATTGAGCACATATGGGACGAGCTCAAAAGGAAAGTTAGAGCGAGGAATCCAGCTCCGACAAACATCAATGAGCTCAAGACTGCGTTGGTAGAAGAGTGGGGTCGAATACCACAATCATCCATTAAAAAGTTGATAAGGTCGATGAAGAATCGCATGAGAGCAGTGATCAGAGCTAGAGGAGGAAATACCAAATATTGACACGAATAAATTTTTTATGTTACGCACATTTTGTTTCATTTAAACACAATAACCCCATACTGTGAAATTGTATGAATTTTCAACATTTTATACATTATCATTGGCATTAACCTTTTTTACTAAACTACTGAATCGATTTTCATGTAACTTACACCATTTTAAAGCTCAATTACTAGGCTTTAATTATGTAAAACATTATATAGAGGTATAATAAGGCATTTTTAAGTTATATCACTTTTTATGCGCACTTGAGGCTTGAGTCGATTTACTTGCACGCGAGTGTATTAGCTATTATACACATAACAATGTCATCTGAGCTAACGCCGCACAAAAATGAATTTATTATAAGGTTTTTTCGAAAAAAATGTATGGAGCTAGCATGAAAAATCTGAATATCTCTGGACTTGCAAGGAAAACCGTAATATCCTCAGAGATGGTTATAGGACTAATTATTTGTGATTTTTTGACATACTTCATATAACGGTACCTGCTGCAGAATTTTTTTTAAAAATCATCGAATTTTTAATTAATTTTTTTTAACATTAAACTATTTGTTTTGGTGTATAAGTAATAAAGAAATATTTTCGACAACTGTCTAATGAGGTCGTTAACTAATGTTGGACTGAAATATAAAAGGGTTAACATTTTGCATCATAATTTAGTTTATTCTAAGCTTTGTTATCCCTAACATATCACTGTGAAATTTTATAATGGAAAGTTTAAATACCAATTTAGACCTATTCGTTCTTCTAAAATGTAAGAGTACTTCATTTGATCATGAGGTATTGTTTAGTGAAGTTATATCCCGCCTAGACGTTTGTCTTTACGTTGAAGATCAAGTGACTCTAAAAGAATTTTGTCGGAGATTTGTACGAGCTACATCACAAAGGTGGCAAAAATCTCACCGAATTCTTGATACTTTTAGAAAACAATACGAAATTTGGCTGCAAGCAACTATCGATTGGCCAAGTTGTATAAATTTAGTCGCTCAAGAACCAACTGTTGCTGAGGGATCAAGATCAATCTCTCCAGAACCCTCAACATCATACTCTATTGGTACAATGACAAAGAGGTCACGAAAACCATTCGAAGATCTGGGAAGCAAACAGAAGAAGAGAAGATCTGATGAGCATAAAACTGACAATCCCAGTGAATTGGCACATACGGCAGCAGCGCGTTTTAAGGAAGAAGGTTGTGAGGATATCGCATCTGTAATCGAATATATGCTGAAACATCCTGAAGCAGCCTCTAAAATTAAGGAAACGCTTAAGCAACCGGTGAAAACTATCTTATTTACACCAGAAAAAGCACTTGGATTACTCCTTTCATTAAAATTATCAAAGTGGCAATACATCACTTTACGAGAGTCAGCTATTCGGGAAGGTAGAAAGGATATTTATCCATCCTACTATAAAGTGCAACAAACCAAGCTGGCATGCTATCCTCCGAAGCAATCAGTGTTAGTGACCGATTCATCGGCAAGAATAACCCTTCAAGCTTTACTCGACATTACGGTCAAAAGAATCCTCCAAAGTTTTCCTAACGATGATGTGCAAAATAAGGATTTAAAATTGATATCTAAATGGGGTTTCGATGGTGCGTCAAACCAAAGCCGATACAAGCAGAAAATGGATAGCGATCAAGACGATTCAAGTATTTTCATGACTTCCTTGGTGCCACTAAAACTGACTGATGGAGACAATACTTTGTGGATGAACCCAAAACCATGCTCAGCAATGTATTGTCGTCCAGTTCAATTTACTTTTGTGAAGGAAAGCGAAGCAGTAGTCATCGAACACAAACGACAAATGGATGAAGAAATTAAGGCTCTCATTCCTACAGAGTGCAATAATAGAAACAGGGTGAATCATCACCTAATGATGACAATGATCGATGGTAAAGTCTGCACGTATTTGTCTCAAGCCAGATCAAGTTCATCATGCTATTTGTGTTTGGCAAAACCGACAGAAATGAACCGTTTGGGTGTAGTAACAGCAAAGACCGTATCTTCTGACATATACGAGTTTGGATTGTCATCTCTACACGCCCGTATAAATTGTATGGAATGTTTACTACATATTTCGTATAGACTAGATTTTAAAGAGTGGGCTGCGAGAGGTAACGAGCACAAAGAAATGCTAAGTAAGAGAAAAAAGATTATTCAAGACAAATTTAAAGACGAATTAAATCTATTGATTGACATTGTTAAACAAGGTTCCGCAACTACTAATGACGGCAACACTGCAAGAAAGTTTTTCAAATTTCCCCATAAAACTGCAGCCATTACTGGGTTGGACGAAGAACTAATAAGAAGATTTGCTGTGATTTTACAGGCAATAACTTCCGGGGAAAAAGTAGATATAATTAAATTTAAAGATTATGCCTTCAAAACAGCAGAGAGGTACGTGGAATTATATGACTGGTACTATATGTCATCAACCGTCCACAAATTACTTATACACGGGGCAGACATAATCGAGAAGAATGATGTTGTACCCATAGGAAGTCTCTCGGAAGAAGCATCCGAGTCTCGCAATAAAGATTTTAGGAGGTTTCGGGAACATCATTCGCAGAAAAAGAGCAGGCAAGATTCGAATCATGATATCCTTAATATGTTAGTTGTTTCTTCGGATCCTTTTATAAATGTACAAAGGCCCAAGTTAGATGCCAAGAAAAAGGAGGATTTATTTCCTGAAACCCTCAATTTAATTCAGTTTCAAGAAACTGACTTTGAGTTTGTAGGCAATCTAGATTCTGATTCAGAAATCGACGAGAGTGATAAGGAAAACTAGAAACTTTTTGTGCTTTTTATTATAATTCTATTCAAAGTAATTTTTTCATGATCTTTCGTTATTTAGCTTTGGTACGTAACTATGTTTTGCAATTGATTTATTTTTAAATATTTTATTTTACTATTCTTGTACCTATTTATATTTTTGCATACTTTTGTACCTATGTTTTGTTTTATATAAATTTTATCAACTATTAAAAAATACCTTTTTAATTTATTTTTCTTTTTATTTAATGCCTATTATTAGCGTTAATAAAATAACTAACTTATCGATTGATCTTTACTTTGACATTAGTAGAATTTAATGATTTAAAAAATACCTTCATTTAGACATAATAATAAAATAATTAGACAGTTGTCGAAAATATTTCTTAGAACTCGTAACATGTCTAATTAACTAATTAGTTTACTTATGTACTTACCTGTAAGAATTTAATTAGTGTAATCCGTTACCATTGTGCGATATTGCAAATCACTTAATCTCTTATTCAGAACTCATTAGAAGGCTAATTTATTATTCAGTAGTTTACCTGTATGCAAAGTTTAGTAATGGTATCCAATTACCTGTTTTAAAACATATATACTATGTAAGGCAAAAATAATTTTCTTGATATTTTAACAAATAACTGGCGAAGATTTAGTATTATATGCATATAACGTGTTGTTTCTTTACTTTTACAATAAAACAAATCGTTTAATGTTAAAAAATATTAATTAAAAATTAGATGATTTTTAAAAAAAAAACTGCAGCCGGTACCGTTATATGAAGTATGTCAAAAAATCACAAATAATTAGTCCTATAACCATCTCTGAGGATATTACGGTTTTCCTTGCAAGTTCAGAGATATTCAGATTTTTCATGCTAGCTCCATACATTTTTTTCGAAAAAACCTTATAATAAATTCATTTCTGTGCGGAGTTAGCTCAGACGACATTGTTATGTGTATAATATCTAATAGAAGCCATATCTGTCAACAAAACGAACATCTAGCAACTTTCATTTCTATGTCTATGGAGGTCGATTTTCAGCCCACAGTGCGACGATGCTTAACCTCACCGAGCAGTTAAGAACAAGAACTACACCACTAAAGCCATTCATTATTATATCATTCATTATAATAAAAATACACATCCTGTGAAAATTCAACTCTACCTATTACGGTTGAACAGCGAAAGATAATTTAATTTAATTGGTGTGTACAATAGAGATTATTATTTAGTAAATACTCTAAATCATAGTATCAAATACAAGTTCTAAAATTTAAAAAAACAGTTTTTATTTTTATCATCATTAAAGTCCAGCGAAAGTGAGGATTCTGATGATATTGAGATAGCAGAGGTTATTTTAAAATGAAATTGAATAAATCGTGTGTTAATTTGTGCGGTGTTAAAAGATGCTAATCAGTACCCCTAAAGTTTCTTAGTCATCATTTTTAGATTTTCGCGTTAAAGCTGAAATCGTGGTATTCACAAAAACTATGTACATGAATGGTTTTATTTTCAGAAATCTAATTCTAATGAAGCTGGACCTTCCGGTATATACAATGATGTGTGCTTCAGTATAGAACCTTCGGATAATAATTTAATTATTATCAATGGTATCGACCAAGTACCTAACAATCATAAAGCCGACGAAACAATCAGTGACAAAACAGAAGAGTTGCAAAAAAAAACTTAATTAGATGAGGAGTAATCTTTTTCAGACCTCGATTCTATTTTCGACACTCCAAAGAAAGCTAAGCTACGACCTGATTTTCGACAGAAAATAGTGCTCGAAAGGAAGCATTGCTTAAAGTTTAATCTCTTAGACAAAAAATCCAACGGCTAAAAAAGAAGACTTGAAAATAATTCACAAACCAAGCACAACAAACAGACTCTGCTATAACTGAACTTGATACACCATATAAATGTTTTTTGCACTACTTCACATCTGAATTTCTTCAAAAAATTTTTGATGAAACTAACTTATATGCAGTACAAAAAAACCCTTCAATATCTTTTACTATTACTATTGGGAGTTAAAAAAATTCATAGGAATTCTTTTATTTATGTCAGTGGAGCATTTTCCTAGTGTACGCTCATACTGGCATTCCAAGTTTGGGTACGATCTTGTAAAGAGCGCAATGCCGGTAAATCGGTTTGAGATGATTAGGACCTACTTACATTTCAACGATAACAATAAACATCTTCCACGCGACCATTCTGATCACGATCGCCTCCATAAGATACGGCCTGTGATAGAACAGCTAAATACGACATTTTCATCAGTTGCAATAGACCAACGACTTTCGATAGATGAGCAGATGTGTTCAACTAAAATTGCACATTTTCTAAAACAATATTTACCAAATAAGCCTCACAAGTGGGGTTATAAGCTTTTTGTTCTCTGTAATCTTATGGGATATGCTTACAGATTTGAGGTATATTCTGGTCAAGAAGAAAAAAAAAAAAAACCAGCCGATGAGTCTGATCTCGGCATAACAAATAACGTCGTTATACGTTTGGCGAGAGCTATACCAAGGATGAACAACCATATCGTATTCTTCGATAATTTTTATACATCCCTGCCTTTGGTATATTATTTGAATAAACAGGGTATACAATGTGTTGGAACTGTTCAGCAAAACAGACTACCGAATTGTCGGCTCCCTGACAAAAAGGAACTTATGAAAACTGCTATTCCGAGAGGTACATATGAGGTACGCGTTTCCCATTCAGATGGAGTAGACTTTTCGGCTACGGTGTGGAAAGATAATAAAGTCGTCACTCTTTTATCGACTTACGTTGGCGCTGAGCCTGTTGGAAAAGTCTCAAGATATGATAAGAAGGCTAAACAAAAAATTGACATCCCTTGTCCCAAAATTGTGCAAGAGTACAATATGCATATGGGCGGAGTCGATCTAATGGATAGCTTTTTAGGACGCTATCGGATTCGAGTAAAGAGCCGTAAGTGGTATTTACGCTTGTTTTATCATCTACTGGACCTCACGGTAATCAACTCATGGGTGCTTATGAAAAAAAATCTAATTGCTAAAGGTGTCTCAAAAAAGCAACTGCCTAATCTTGGGGAGTTTCGTAATTGTTTGGCAGACACACTGTGTAGGTATGCCTAGTGGTAGTAAAAGAGGGCGTCCTAGTACTTCCTCTCTAGAACGCGAGCTTCAAATAAAAAAGCGAAAAGGACCGCAGCATCCGCTCCCGTCAAAAGATGTGCGCGTAGATGGATTCGAACATTGGCCTGTATTTGCCAATCGATTACGGTGCAAGATGCCCAACTGTAAGGGCGCTACACAATGGTCGTTTACCAAATGTAATGTACCGTTGTGTCTAAATCAGAGAAATAACTGTTTCAAAGATTTTCATACACAGCAGTAAGCCTAATTCGAAGATAATCGTTAATAGTTATATACTTAGTTTACATCAATACCTAATAGTAACCGTAATGCATACTGATGTAGATCTACATCAGTAAGTTTTTTTTTATATAAATAAACTATTTTGAAAAAACAATTTTTTTATTTATTTTTCCCTTAATCTATATTCAATTTACTACCAGTTTCAATTTATGGTATTTAAAAAGAAAAAATCATGCATTTAAGGGTTAAGGGTTAAAATAACAACACAATAGTAATGTCTGACAAATAATCGACAAGAGCTTGTCCATCTTAAAATGACGCGCCCCTCTCGTATTTACGAATACACGCAAGTTTAAAATATGTACGCAACAGACATATAAACACTATTGTAATTGGTCAATCAGTTGCCGGTTAGACTCGAAAGTAGGTGCACGCTTCATTCGATCGAGTTATTTATCTCATTGCTAATACTTTTCCGCTATTGGAAGTTTTTGTTTTACAATAATCGGACATTAAATTCCAAAGTTACATAACTTTTAGTATGGACGCTACGAAAAATTCAACCAAAATACAAAAATGACTGCCATTCAGAGGCCGTTGGGTTTGACCCCACCTGTAGAATGATTTTAGTGATAAAATAGAGCAAACTATCACCTCCTAAAGTTTGTACAGTCCGAACCCAGACATATTGTATAACATTTGAAATAAATGTAAGTTTTAATAAGTAATCTTTTTTTTTAGGGACAAGAAATAATTGCGAATGTTTACCACCGAATGAAATATGAAGCGGAGAATGGAGTTGATAAATAACTGATGCTAGATGGCGAACTGCCAAAGCCGTTGGTTTTAGTGAATCCACGATTACGCGAATTTTGAAAGAAGAAAAACAAGCTGGTTCGTCTAACGATAAGTTAGAGAACATTTTTAAATCTCCTAAAAAACGGAAAAGGCATTGTACTAAGTCCAAGTTGGATGGTTTTGATATGGGTGTCCTTCGAAGAACGATAGCGACATTTCATATAGAATTTAAAGAATTACCAACATTAAGGAAACTTAAACAGGTATTAACGGTAAGAATTGGTTTTAATGGCTGTTTAGAAACTCTGCGTACCATTTTGAAAGAATCTGGCTACGAATGGTCGAAAATGGATGACAACCGTAAAGCTCTAGTTGAAAATCACGACATATAAATGCTACGCTTTCAATATTTGAGGCAATTAAAAATATATCGCGATGAGGGCCGATATGTTGTATTCACTGATGAAAATTATGTTCATACAACATATATTAAAAAAATGTGCTGGATACCAGTAAAAGGAGTATCACCACTACGAAAAAAGTTATCTAAAGGTATGCGGGTCATAATTGTTTACGCCGGTGGATGTGAAGGGTTTATTCCAAATGCTTATTTAGTGTATAAAGGTCATTCGACGAGTGGAGATTATTATGACAACATGAATCTTGAAAATTACAAAAAGTGGCTCACCACAAAATTACTGCCCAATCTCCCAGAAAACGCTCTCATTGTGGTAGATAACGCGTCATGTCATAACGCCTTATCAGAAAAAATTCTTAACTCTAACTCAAATAAGCATGTCATGCGAACAAGGCTTGCTGAAAAAAATATTCCGTTTGAAGAAACAATGATAAAATAGAAATGTACGACCTCATTTTAAAAAATAAGGATAGTTTCAAAAGGTACGTTATTGACGAATTGATTCGATCATAAGGGTTTGAAATTTTACGACTACCCCCTTACCACCCCGAATAATACCCACCCCAATAATACTGTGAAACTGGCTGGACTGAAGATGATAAAAGTTCAAAGCTCTGAACCCGACGCCATATTTTTTAAAAAATCATACGCTGACTAATTATTCAAGAAAGCTATAGTGGTGAAAAAAAAGAGAAATCATAATAGCCAAAGCATTAATTTAGATTTGCAAAACGCCTATCTTCAAAAACCTGGACTCCCAGAGATAAAAAAAGCTGATCTCATGGATTTGGTCAATAAAAACCTTATTCCTAGATACCACAAGTCATTTTACGAATCGTTGTATAAGACTGATTACGTACAAATATTTTTGAATTGTATTTTTTAGAAGTATTTAATTGCTATATTTAAAATGATAGTGTTTTTATTAGTATTAAGAGAATTTGTGATTCTATGTTTATGATGGGTGATAGCAATGTTCCTATTAGAATTTCTAAGTAGGTACTAATATAATAATTTATAAAACTGGGTGCCGTAATTGTGTTAGAAGACGTTAATTACTATTAGATAACTTTAAGTACAGTTAACTTTTTGATTTTTTATTTGTATGAAAGTAATTTTTTAGTTACCTTATAATTTTAATTAAAGAAGTACTAAGTACTATGTGATTGATTGATCTCTTGTTGATTGTTGTGCCTTAAACTAATTTCATGGTATAAGTAAGCCATTGTTTTCGTAAATTTGTATTTTTAAATACAAGGTCTTTATTTTGATAGTGTGTTTTATTTAACTTATCGCAGAGCCTTACACCTAAATTTAACATCTTCAATGTGATATATCAATATGTTACAAGCATTTTGTGACATATTTTCATTAAAAATGTGACATGTGTCTGTGTTTTTTTAAATCAGTTTTTTTACTTATTTCATATTGAACTGAGTTTATTTTGCTTATTTTTAGAAAGCAAATTAGTTACTGCAACAATTTATTTGTTTTCGACAGTAAAATTTGTAACCTTTAGGGTGCGATTATCGTCACAAATTATCAATATTTTAGAATTTATCAACGCTTAAATGTTTAAAATTGCTCTCCTGTAAAGTTGTGGTTTATAAAATATCACGTTGTTCTTGTAAAGAGGCGAATTATATAGCAATTATTAAAAATGTTTGTTTGACCGTTCTTTAATTAAAGTTAATGGTTAAAAATATGGTTTATAGAGACAAACAGCTAACGTTTTAGCAATAGGGGTTTATAAGAATTTTGACCATTAACCTTTGTACTTACAGGCACATTTACCGCTTCAACTACATGATTTATTTTACAAATAATAGCTAGCGACAATAACAACGAATGGACCATTTAACGTAACAATTTGCGATCGCGTGTCAAACAATGGATGATTAAGACGACTTTGGCATGGACAGCAAAACTTTAATCAAGAAAGTATATTAAATGGGACTAAGAAAGTCGAAAGAGGAAGACATGCGCGAACATTCCTTGACCAGATCAAAGGTATTCTTAAAAAGGGCGGGCATGTTAAGGGTTCTCTATTTGTCGCCCGAACTGAAAAAGTAATGAGACAATAAACTTAAGAGATTTGCAAAGTACATAGCAACTCCAGCAAAAAGGCACGAGTCGATGCATGTATGCAATTATACGATGGCCAAAACAACATTTTGAAACAAAACTTTAAATCACAATACTGAGACGGCCTCGGTAAGCTAGCTATTTTCTTTATCAATTCGTGGGCGCTGAACACCATCGAAATTATCGCTGGGCAACGCGGCGTAAGCACCAAATATAACTAGCATACAAAGGCCACTGATTTCGACGACAACTCAACGACTTTCCGAATGAAGGTACCACAACAACTCATTTAAGAAAATATGTAAACAAAATAATGTGTATTAAGAATCATATCGTAAACAATGTCTGAGAGTTCAACATAATGTTCTCGATGATATGTGAAGTCTGCCCGCAATGGGCCAGCGTGGTGGACTATTGCCTAATTCTTCTCACACTGAGAAGAGTCCCGTGCCCACCAGTGCAAGTTTAATACAAGGCTAATATTATTTTATATCGTAAACAATTGGCGACTGAAAATCTCGACATGAGTGCTCTACTACTTCTCGAATAAACTTTTTATGCTGAATTTGTATTTCCATTTTTTATATTATTGAATATACAATATAATTTAATTGACGTATTCCGAAAGACATTTTTATGGAAGATTAGGCAGATTTTGAATATGACTTAATTTATATTTAGTAAAGAGGAATAAATTAAAATGCCATTTATTTTTATATAAATATACTAAAACAATATTAAAATGTGATATGTTAAAATGAGCAGAAATTAACCCAATCTGGTTTCTCACATTTACCTATTCAACAGAAATAGTTTTGAACACTTGACATAGAGAACAAGCTATTATGATCAGCGGCGGCCATTACACGAGACAAACGTTTGCTACTGCCAACAGCGCCATCTTGTGTACAGCGATCCTCGACCTGAAAATTATAACATTATATAAGTAAACAATATAAATGCGACTCCTGTGGGTGCTGTCTCGAATTCGGTTCTCAGGTCGGACAGTGCATTTCTATTCAGAAATTCTTAGGACCAAGTCTAAAAATGCCCAGTATACAATAATAATATATTATTATCTGTTAATTAACAATAAATAAATGTCACCTAAAAAAACAACTTAAACAGTGGGTGTAATGCACCTACTACTTCTGGGATGTAGGTGAGAGACTATGAATGTATGAGTTTTATCGCACGTTTAACATGGTCTCATCATAGAATACTTGAGCATACACATCAGATCCACATAGTATGGGATACTACTTTATAAAGTTGTCTTCTGCGGTTTCACCCCATTTATTATTAGAGCTCTGCTCCTGTAGCATGATGATATTCACTGAACAATCCACAGTAAAAGGACTACTTAAATGTTTTTTTGAATGGCATGGATGTTCTAGAGGTTCTTCTTACTTCACAGACTCAAATTTCCATACTTGTTCTCTTTATAATATTTTTATATAGTACTACCCACAAACGCGATTTCGGACGAGTACGACAGTGTATGTATCAGTGAAAGAATGATTTAAATTTTTCTGAACCTGTGCTGCTACTGAGAATTTCTTTACAAAACTTCTAATAAATGGAGGAATAGAATCGGCCGATCGAAACCTCAGACAGAAGTCGGCTTCACTACTACTCTGTCTAGTACCAACACAGTTCTAATTATCTATTATACACTATTACAATTTACAATACTTCTAAGCTTTTTGTTTGCTTTTTAGCAGACATGTTCACTGCTAGACTAAGATTTATATTATAAATTTTTGTTATGACATCTAGACAGAAGTCTCCACAACAGATTTGAACCTGGGTTATCTCAGACATTACAGTAAGGCAAACATTTAGAAAATACTGACATATTAATTGCATGGATTGCATGGATTGCATAGTGCACCCACAACTGAGTGTTGTGGGTTTGAAAATTTGTGTTTACCACAAATAGTGTTTTCTGTGGCTGGATGTTCTTTATGTCTATTGAATAATTGTTTGTAATGTCTCCTGCAATACAAGAATTATTCCTAGTACAGAAGTTGTCTTAAGAAAATGTTATGGGAAAAGTTATAAAATTAAAAACTTACTGCATATGAACAGCATGTTATATAGCATCTGCAATCTTAAGGACTACAATGCTCATATGGGAGGAGTGGACCTTATGGACAGTTTTCTAGGTAGGTATAGAATAAGAATTAAAAGTCGCAAGTGGTATATTAGACTCTTCTACCACATGATTGATATGGCTGTGATTAATTCATGGGTACTTTACAAAAAAAACAACCCAAACATGACACTAGGTGATTTTAGGTCAGAGCTTGCAGAGTGTCTATGCACATTTAAAAAAAATAATGATAATAAAAGAGGTAGACCATCAAGTAGCTTCGTAGAAAGGGAGATTGAAGCCAAAAAGCGCCGAGGCCCCATGAAGCCTGTGCCACCAAAAGACGTGCGGATGGATGGTATTGGTCACGACGAGAAAAGATGCAGCTCTAAAAACAGGTGTAAACTTCCAGGTTGCAAAGGTTTTTCGCGAACAGAGTGTACCAAATGCATGGTTGCTTTGTGTCACACCAAGGATCGCAATTGTTTCGCTATATTTCATTCAAAATAGTCTGTATACCCCCTTTCAATAAATAATTTACATATAATGTACCCTAGTTTCAATTTACCACTACACGCATAGTGTTGCCAAAAGTCTACATTCATTTTATTTCAACATAAATAGTTATTATTAAAAACTAGATTTTTTTTAATATTTTTTACATAAGCTATGACTTCATTTCTATCCTAAATATTTTTTTGTTTACCAAAATAAAATATTATGCATTATTATATATGTATACATTATTGCATATTATGCATATATGACAGACTTCGAACAAGGTGCAATGAATGCAATATCATCTATTTTTCCCTCGGTTGAAATAAAAGGATGTTACTTTCATTTCACGCATAACGTATGGAAGAAAGCCAAAGCATTGAATTTGACAAAAAACAAACGATTTCGTAAACATGTAGCACTATCAGGCTTATTACCACTGCTACCGAGAGAATATATCTCAGATGGCTGGTGCTACGTAATGGAAGATAGTCCGGAGTCTGAAGAAATACAAACATTCAATGATTACATGGTAACACAATGGCTGGAAGATGAAAGTTTCGTTGATACTTGGTGTGCTACAATCAACGCCATCGCACGACCAATGCTGTGGAATCCTGGCATAAAAAGCTCAACAGCAGTCTACCAAGAAACCCAAACCTATATCAGCTTCTGAAAGCTTTAAAAGACGACGCAAATTTGCAAATTGTAAATATTAACAGTGTTGAATTGCCAAACCCAAAACGACGGCTAACAAAAGAAATTGTAACCGATAAGTGGTACCAACAAGTAACTGATCAACTTCTCACTGGGAAAATTACAGTCGGTCACTGTCTGAAAAAATTGAGGCTGTAAGAAACTTGTCCAAATTAAAGGACAAAATGACGTTATTATCTGTTTTTCGATCAATGTAGTTGTTATTTAATTAGTTAATTTTTGTTTTATTTGTGTCAATAATAAAATTTAAGAGTTAAATGAAAAACATGACGTCTGTCATTTAATTCTAAATTTAATTTAGCTTATAATTTCAGATTATGTTTTTGTTAGGTATCTGTCCAAATCAAAAGACCCAATGTCTGATTGGCTGTGATGATTTTATATCGTAATTTTAAGTTCTGTTTTATAAGTAATTTTATTAAGATGGGCAAAATCATTTATCATTATTAAGGTTTTTAGAAATAAAAAGACCAATTGTCTGTGATGATTTTATATCGTATTAAATTTAAATTTAAATTTTAAATTTAATAAAACTCTGTGGTGTAGATGAATGAGCGTTTTATCTTGCCTAAAACCCTTAATCCATACTCTAGCCTGGGCCCGCATGATGGTAAGCAATTACCGTAGCCTTGCTGGTTCTGCATAGAAGACCGGCTTCATCGGGAAAGCACTGCCTTCTCACTATATCTCAGAATAGTCGAAAAACAGCAGTATCCGTACTGTTAAGATAAAGTGTAAAAGGTTCTATCTACACGCGATAAAATAAAAAATCATAGGTACCGTAGTAACCCCTTACTTCGCCTGTGCTACTAAACTTCGCCTAATTTAAAATAATTTGAAGTTACCGCTTTTAATTTTGGGCAGGCTATTCATTTAACTACTAGATACCAAGTATTTTTCATCTGTCGTAAGATTCTGCAAAACAATTACGGCTAACTTCACATCGCTGGCAACCAGTGAGTTTTTCTGTGGAGCAAACAACACGGTTTTGTTACGGCGTTTAAACTTCGATTTTTTGCAGTGCTACGAAACAGGTAATGCTGTAATTTATATTTAAGTATCACCTATACCTAATCCTCTTTCGTGTGACACTGTTATTTTCTATTTCATTTATGATTTGAAGTCATATTTTTATAATAAGTGATTGAATGGGTAACGGCGGCCATCTTGTCGCCAAACTTCGCCTGCCCCTAGGGTTGTCGATCCTATTGTGATATGCATGACATGTATTAATTAGCAATATTTGTTTGTTTGTTTATAAATAGGTATTTTTTTATCCCTTTCAGGCCCGTCAAACACGATCATGCACAAATCTTTTTAAAATTCCCGCGCTGTCCCGAATTAACTTTACCGAGCGAGACCCGCGCCACACGAAAGTGCATGAATCACGCGTTATAATAAATAATAATTTTCGCGCGGTTTGCCGGTCAGTTAGCGTGAGTGACGTGTCAAAAATGGCAGCTTTTTTCGACGGCGGCAGTGGCAATCGTAAGTAATTATTTTTTGTGCATATTTTAATGTAAACATTGTAGTATTGTTGTTATTTCATAGCTGAAACTTTTATTTACTTATTTAAGATGATTTTATTCTAGAAATGCTTGATTTCTCAATAACAATTACGCTTTTAAATCATGAATGAAGTCACGATCGTGACGTTTGGGTCTAACTTCACTTAAAACGTTTTTAGGCAGTAAGAGTTATTTCTTGAAATTATCTATTATTATTTTTGTTTTTGACAGGCGTTGAGCTAACCAGTGATCTGGTACTTCATTTACTTGGAGATGGCAACGATTCGGAGGTGGAAGGTCTAGAAGATGACGTAGAATTGCCTCTCGCAAGGACGTCGAACCCGAACCCTTCTACGTCAAACCCAACACCGCCCCTTTCACGTCCTACAGCCCATAGACGCGCGGAGGTAAGAAGAAGAATTTGGAAGCAGGTAGCGTTTAACAAAAAGGAACACAATTATTTGCCACGGCCTTGTCCAAAAGCAATCAGAGAGCCAATGGAGTATTTCAAAAATTATTTTGATGACGAGTTTTTTGAATATGCTGCTATGTGTACTAATAACTACTACATGCGTCGTACAGGCAACATCCTTAATACGAATCCCACAGAGCTGAAAAAACTTGTTGGCATTCATATGATCATGGGTGTCATTCCATACCCACGGTTGTACATGTATTGGCGTGATGGGATGCGAATGGACATGGTGGCAAACATTATGGCTAGAGAGAGGTTCAAGACACTGCGATCAGCTTTACACGTCGTCGATAGCGACACAGCTCCGCCAGGAAACACTATCAATACACTCTGGAAAGTCCAACCAATACTTAATCGAGTTAAAAGAGCTTGTGATCGATTGGAAAGACAACCGGGCTATTATTCAATTGACGAACAAATGCTTCCTTTTAGCGGAGTTTGTCCACGTGGGCTCAGACAGGTAATTAAAAGTAAGCCTCGACCCCAAGGACTAAAAATTTTTGTAGCTACAACTTCAGAAGGTCTGATGATAGACTTCGAGGTTTACAGAGGTGCTAATACTCCGTTTGGTGACAGAGCCTTGGGGGTTGGAGCGTCGGTAATTTTACATCTCTCAAAGTCGATTTCAAGAGGAAGTTGCATTTACTTTGACCGCTACTTCTCATCAATACCATTACTAGAAAAATTAAATACCATTGGAATGCATGGTACCGCGACACTTATGATGAACCGGATACCGGAGCGAAAAAACATTGATTTTAAGCCTGATCGCCGAATGAAACGCGGCGAATCTCAACAGTTTGTTTGTGATGATGTCGCTGTCGTTAAATGGATGGACAACAAGTCTGTGCTAGTCGCATCAAATTGCACTGCAGCAGATGACGTTACTTTCGTTAAACGCTGGGATAAAGATACCTCCGGCTTTATTGATGTCACCGCACCCAAAGCCATTGCAAACTATAACAAGCACATGGGCGGAGTGGACATACTTGACCAGTCAATGGAGTACTATCGCACTTTCATGAAAACAAGAAAATGGACATTAAAGGTAATACTACATTTCTTTGATCTGGCTATTTGTAATTCTTGGCGCCTGTACAAATTGGAATGTGCAGCAGCTGATATCCCAGGCAATAAGACTATGGACTTGCTAGAATTTAGAATGCAAGTGGCAGACGGATTAACAAACACACCTACTCGTCGAAGGAGGTCTGCAAGTAGTGATGATGATCGTGACGGTGCCACCGATTTAGCGCCAAGCACTTCAAAGTTTAAGAGGTCAAATCCACCTTCACAAGCAAAGAGATATGATGGTTATGACCATCTGCCGAGTTTTGAAGGCATTGATAATCCGCGCGCTTGCAGACTAGAAGGATGTGTGAGCCGATCAAAAATAAGGTGCGAAAAGTGCGACGTGTATCTATGCCTCACGCGAAAACAAAATTGCTTTGCTGCTTACCACAAGAAATAAAAACAAATTTTAAGTCTGCATAAAGTAAACCTAAAGACTGATTTTTTAATTTAAAAATGTTGATCTCAATTGTTTTCAGACTGAATTAGTTTAAAAAGTTGTTGTTTTAAATGTCACACATAATGCATGTGATTTATTTTTTTAATAAATCTATATTTGTGAATATTCTTCTTGTTTTCTTTATAATAAGTAAATTAAAAGCTAATTTATCGAAGAATAATAGTTAAAAACCCAAAAACGTCACGATCGTGCACTAGTAAAGTTAAAGCCCAAACATCACGATCGTGCAGGGGTAGTATCAGCAAATGAGGGCGGCTTCAAATTTTTTTTTAATTTTTTACGTGTATGTTTTAACCCTCCTAATACATACAGACGGCAAAATAATAATAATTTAATAAAACTAAACTTGGGCCTGAAAGGGTTATTATCTACTACCATAGAGACTCATTAGTATTGTTTCGACTGCAAGTTTGGTGTTAACTTCGTGTAAGAACGAGTTAGTGCGTATTTAGTGAAATAGATTGGAAAAAAGGTATATTTTTGTACTTATGTTTGTTAGGTACCGCATAATTTTTTACTGAAGGAACTGATTGTGATGATATTTTTATTATATTTATTATATTATATTTATTATATTATATTTTTTATATATTATAATTTTATAATATTTTTTTTTTACCTAATATTATAATTTTATTATATTTATTTTTATTATATTAAGATGGTATGTTTGATTAGGTATCATACGGATTGTTACAGGATTTTACGCACAATGCCAAAGAGAAAAGAAGATGCGAAGATATGCAAAAAACGGGCTTATACTGCAAAACATTCAAAAGATATGATAGAATTAGCAATGGAAGCATTAAAAAACAAGACAATGTCCTCGTACGAAGCACGAAAGTCTTCGGTATACCTCGAAGAACTTTATTGGACAAGTTAACTAATAAACATCCTAAGATACCAGGATGCCCAACAAGGCTTACCAATGAAGAGGAGTACAATACAATAAAAGTGTTAATTTCAGCAGCCAATTATGGCAGACCTTTGACTCTTTTGGATTTGCGAATGGTTGTGTATAGATATTTGGAGGCAAATAGAAGACGTTTCATTTTTAACAATTAACTTCCAGGCAAGAAGTGGGCATACTCTTTTATAAAAAGGCACCAAGAAAGATTAAGTTACAGAGTCGTTCAAAATATAAAAAAGAACCGAGCAGAGAAAAGCCCCGATGAAATGAAAGAATACTTCAAAAATCTAAAGGTATCACTCGAAGGCGTTCCTAGTGAGAATATATTGAATTACGATGAGACAAACTTAACAGATAACCCTGGAGCCCAAAAATGCTTGTTTAAAAGAGGAGTAAAGTATCCCGAAAAGGTTATGAATTACACGAAGGGGGCCATTTCAATAATGTTCGCTATAACTGCAGGAGGAGAAAGTCTTCCTCCTTATGTTGTATATAAAGCGGAGCATTTATATACGCAATGGACAATTAATGGACCTTAGGGATCCAGATTCAACCGTTCTAAGTCGGGATGGTTTGACAGTACTTTATTTGAGGATTGGTATGAATCTATTATTTTGCCATGGGCTATAAACAAACCCGGTACGAAAGTTTTAATTGGAGATAACCTCGCATCTCATATAAGTTACAAAATTGTAACATATTGTGAACAAAACGATATACGTTTTGTATTTTTACCTCCAAATTCGTCACATCTAACTCAACTTCTGGACGTATGTTATTTTGGCCCATTAAAAAAACGGTGGAGAGAAATTCTACTAAACTATAAAATAAAAACTCCAAGAGAACCAACGATTCACAAGGGACATTTTCCAGATCTGTAACACTGAATCTTCAATAGAGCGCATAGTAAAATCATATAAAGGCGTCATAAATTTCAATAAAAATAAACCTCCACAAAACGCAATTCAATTACTGTAATACATTGTGAGCTGTGATTACAAAGTGTTATATTGCAACAACTAATACCTTTGTATCGCTTCCCGATTATATAACACGAGCGTAATACTACACAACACTACAACAACCAACGTTGTGCTCGTAACGATCAAGGTCATTTCTCGATGGTTTATTTTTGAATTGCGAATCGAGACGATAGCGTGGCCTGAGTCCGCAATGCTTGGGACATATGTATATTCGATGATTGAAAAAAAATATTATTAGATGTAGACGGTGACAACATGATTGACGTGCCTATCTACATCCTGCTGATCTATCAGGTTTACAAACTCTAGGTCTGTGTGGTCCGCTGGATGAGAGCTCTCCGCGAAACTCACCTGCCGCTCCACCTCCCTATCCCCAAGCACTGACTGGGTCACTCCCTTGGCGACATTTTATAGCAATGCCGCCTCTCGAATTCTAATAATTAATTATCAAAAGGGAGCAATCCAGCCAGCACCAGGGCAGAGTTCAGCGAAACGCTACGGTAGGCCCCGCATAATTTCTGAGCGAAACCCCGCTGGACAGCCGTTCAGTTGTTTCAGCACCCCTTATTTGCAAGTTGCCGCCGCCCAGGCGCTGGCGGCGTACATGATTATGGGCTCCACCGTGGCCACGTAGATGGTCCGGATGATCTCCGGATGGAGTCCCCAGCTGATCCCGGCGGCTCGAGACAGCTGTTTATAAATGTTAACAGCCTTCTTGCTAACGTTTGTGGCATGGCTGTTAAACGTGAGCTTTTCGTCAATTGTGAGCCCTAGGATCTTCATCTCCTTGACCATGCCAATGTCAACCCCGCCTATCCTCAGGAGCGGCGTGTCATACTTGAGCTTGCGCGTGACCAACATTGCGTTGATCTTGTGCGGCGCGAATCGACGGTAAGCCTCTACCCTCATGATGATGATGAACTTTTTATTTCGACGAAAAAGTTATAGTCTGCACAAGTTCAGGAACTTATTAAAGCCTTTTTTGCTAGTAACCAGCGATGGTTATATAATCGATGTTTTAGGTCCATATCCTGCTGTGACATCGAATGCAACTATTATGCATAATATTATGAACAAAGACGAGCATTTATTACATTGGCTCATACACAGAAGAGATGTCTTTATATTACATAGAGGGTTCAGAGATAGCATTTATGACATCCAGTCACTTAGGTATGAGGCTCACGTACTTCCAACAAAAGATAGACATGCTACCCAACTCACCACTGAACAACTGAACAGATAAATAAGTCACGGTTAGTTACGATATGCCGGTGGGTGGTGGAAGATGTGAACGGAAAGTTTAAAAATAGGTTTAAACTTTTAAGGCAGACATATTTTAACAGAGCTTTACCGAATATGTTCGTTGATTTTAGAATCGCTGCAGCGATCATAAATGCATGTTATCGCGTTGCTACGGACAACAGGCTTACCTCAGAAATACTGAATATCATACACGTCAAAATCAACACGCCTAATCTGTTACGTGATTACGTAGAAATGAAAAATCTCAATCGTCAGAGAGTGACTTTTACGGCCATGGAAGCACAAATGCCTCACTTCGAAATTTCCGAGATTAAGCGAAGCTGACGTCATTTTAATAGCACTAGGCACTTATCGTTCAAAACTAGCTAAGTCTTACTGTGCAGAACATTTACGAAATGAATTATACATGATTGAATTATATCGCGAAAATGCATTGAATGACTTGTCAAGATGCAATATAATGATAAATAATGCGTAGTAGATTGTATTTGCGCTCTTATCAGCCGATAAGAGCGCAAATACAATCTAGACATGTTATATCGCGCACATATTATTCGTATGTGCTAATTGATGGACACACTACTGATAGACATGCTATTGCGCACTATTACTGTACTTTGATATCGGTATATGTCGGTAGTGCTATACGTACGTACGCAGGTCAAATAATTTAAATAAGTAGTAAAAGTGCAATCAGGTTTGGCTATATTTACGCTGAACGATTAAAACTCGGTGCAATAAATAACATATATTGTTATCCAGTGACTTGGTGAAGTGCAAAACTATAAATATCTTAATAGTAAATTTCAACAAACCAATCTATATAAATCTACTTGTAATATAATATAATAACATAAGAAAACTATATTCATCTATGGTGCATTTTACGTGCAGTGTACGCGTGCATGGAAGTGTAAAGTGGACAACTATCTACGGTACTGAAAATATCGATATATACACACTGTTCACTGTTCACAACGTCAGTACGACATTTATTTTCAATAAGCAATTGTAATTTTTTATTAGAGCAATAAATTATTATCCCTTTATATGATTAAATCCAAGTAAAATCGGGCGGCAACAACTGGTCATGCAAACTTTGCAGATTAGGATATAGGGATGTAATTTCCCACTATTAAGAGAAAACATAACCTAACCAAATATAGGGAAATATATCCCCACCAAAAAAAATACATATGGCTTATGTTTTCATAGTATTTAATTTTACACACATTAAAACTACCTAAATGTGAGTTGAATCCGTTTTAACATCATGGATAAGTTTTATATAGCGCTGCATTTGTTTAACCCTTTCTAAGGCAGAGGTAATATTTTTACCACCAATATTTTCAGTTTATCTCCCTGAAACAAACAAAACTATTGGTATTTTTTACTGCACTGGCAACGAGGAATACCAGACGTCAAATTAAAAAAAAAATGTGATGTTTGTGTGTCATACTTTTTTCTTAGCGGGACCAGTTGTAAAAAAATAGCGCCTTTTTCAAACAAAATTTTTATCTGTGTGAATCTTCACATTTTTTATTTGAAAAAAACGTAAGTATTTTATATTTTATTGCTTATTTGTTTTTATTCTTTGAATAGATTGGTATGTTTTTGAAATTGACTGTTTATTTTTATTAGAAAATGCAATTTATTTGGTGGGAAAATTATTCCCACCGCCCGTGACGTATTATGGATGCGCATTGAACTATTTCCTTCTTATTTTAGATTTTGACGAGAAATGGCTCGTAATTTGAATGACGAGAATATTGAAAAAGCATTGGAGGAGATATTCGGCATTCCGGATGATGGTTCAGAAGATGGGTTCGAATCTGATGAGACAGAAGAATGCAATCTCGACACAATTCGAAAAATACTTGAATCGGATGATGATGTATTACTAAATTCTCCTGCGTATTTGAATTCCACGTACAGTAATAAAAGGCCAAAGACAAGTACATCCCTAACAACACCATCAACTTCTGCTAGACAGTCGAATAATTCTCATCAAGAAGAACCTTTGAGAATACAGTCATCACCATTACAAGAAGAAGAATCTAGTGATGAATCTGAGTGCAAAGATGAGTCGTGGGGAAAGGATTTGTGGACCTCCAGGCCAGATCCAGATGAATTCGATATGGTAACAATAAAACCTAAGTATTTATTGAATAGAAGAGCGCGTCCAGTGGTACATTTCGAAAAAATTTTCAATGATGATGTGTTTGAATTAATTGTAAGTCAGACAAACTTATATGCAGAGCAGCAAAACATAAAGAGTTGGCAACCAGTCAATAAAAAAGAAATCAGTGCTTTTTTGGGTATTCTTATTATTATGGGTTATCATATTTTCCCCCAAATCGATTTATACTGGTCATCAGACCCTGGATTTCGTGTAAATGAAGTGGCAGATGTAATGCCTGTAAAATGTTTTAAGAAAATTTTAGAGGCATTACATTTGAATGATAATACTCAACAACCCACCAGAGAAAATTCCAACTTCGACAAATTGTATAAAATCCGTCCACTCATATCTTTACTCGGTAATTCATTTCAAAACAATGCTTGTAACTCAGCTTCTCAAAGCATAGATGAGAGTATGATACTCTTCAAATGAAGATCCAGTTTGAAGCAATACATGCCACTAAAACCCATCAAACGAGGCTATAAAGTATGGTGCTGTTGCGACAGTAGTACAGGATATCTGTATAACTTTGAGATTTATACAGGCAAAACTGGACTAGGAATAGAAGAAGGTTTAGGATCTAATGTGGTCAAGAAGTTATCAAGGAAATTGATAGAAGAGAATTTCAAAACACATGTTACTTTCGATAATTTTTTTTGTGACTATTCTCTTATGCAGTACTTGTACGAAAATAAGATTTATGCTAGGGGAACAGTCAGAAGAAATAGGGCAATATTACCTAACATAATAAAAAATGTCAGGCCTGGAAGGAACAAAAGCTTGAAGTTGAAGAAAGGTGAGTTCAAGTGGAGAACAAAGCAGGACGTAGCAATTACTGTTTGGCAAGACACCAAAGAGGTTTTATTACTTACTACTACATTCCACTCTAAGGTAGAAATCACATCAGTTCAAAGAACCCAAAAAGATGGCACCAAGGAGGCTGTACATTGTCCAAGGGTCGTGAAAGAGTACACTAAAAGAATGGGTGGTGTTGACAGATTCGATCAAGTGAAGGGGACTTACGCTATTGGACGAAGAAGTAAACGCTGGTGGTTGAGAATTTTCTACTTCTTGGTGGACGCAAGCCTGACAAATTCTTACATTTTATATTCTCTTACATCAAGAGTAGAAAAACTAACTAATTTAGAATTTCGGATTGCTGTTGCGAGAGGACTAATTGCTGGCTATAGCAGCAGAAAAAGAAGAACAACTATGCCCTCATACGTTTGCAAAAAGTTACGCATAACTAGTCCGGAAAATTATCAAAAAAGTATAAATGCCGTTCCTGTAGAATCGCGGTTCCAAAATGTAGGCGATCATATGCCAGCTGAATTAGATACCTATAGACGCTGTAAATTCTGCAGCACAAAGGTAAAAGATAAGCGTAGTAAAATTAAATGCAGTAAATGTAATGTACCGCTTTGCATTACGCCTTGTTTTACTCAATTTCATGGTAAATAAGATTCAGTACTAAGCTAGTATGTGTATGCGTTGACAGGCAGTGGGAACATTTGTACCACCTAATTTTTTATAATGTATAAAATAGTTAGGATTATTTGCGTAAGTCTACTTTTTTTACATAAATAAAAACATGTTAAAAACACTATAAAACGTTATTTTATTCTTACGGATCCTTCTGCCTTATAAAGGGTTAAGGTTTAATGAAAGTTAATGGTTAAAAAATTGGGTTTATACCAACAGCAAACATTTTTGTACTAGAGATTTATAATAGTTTTGAGCCGAAACTTTGGACTTTTAAACACATTTGCCTTTTATTTAACAAAATATTGCGAGCGACAATGACAACGAAGGGACTCTCTAACGTAACAATGAGATCGCGTGTCAGCAAGAACAGCAACATATTCAAACCGTGGATTTTGAAGATTACTTCGGCATGTGGTAAGCATGGACGGCAGAACTTATCAAGTATATAAAGTGGAAATGAGAAAGTCGGAAGGAGAAGACATGGGCGAACGTTCCCTGACCAGATTGAAGTCATTCTAGAATAAGGGCATGTTAAAGGTTCTCTACTTTTTGCCCAAACGGGAAAAATAATGAAACATAACCCAAGAGAAATTTGCAAAGTTCATAGCAACACCAGCAAACAGGCACGAGTCGATGCATGTATGCATCATACGATTGCCAAAATAATATTTTGAAACAAATCCTTAAATCACGATACTAACTGGGCCTCTGTAAGCTAGTTACTTTCTTTATCAAATCGCGTCAGTCAGCGACCGGGGACAAAACACCACCGAAACGATCGCTGGGCAGCGCGGCTTGGCAACAAAAAAACTAGCGTACAAAGGCCACTGATTTAGAAGACAACTCAACCACTTTTCGTATGTAGGTACCACAACAGCTCATATTAGAAATAAGTAAATAATCAATTAGTATTGTTAAGAATCATATCGTAAACATGCATGTCTAAGAGTTCTCCATAATGTTCTCGACGATATGTGAAGTCTGCCAACCCGCACTGGGCCAGCGTGGTGGCATATGGCCTAACCCTTCCCACACCGAGAAGAGAACCGTGCCCACCAGTGGCACAGTTTAATACACAACTGATATTATTTTATATCGTAAACAATTGGCGATTGAAAAGAATGGTCATGACTTTCTTGCCTACTTCCTCATCATGAGCTCAAAAAGAGCTCTACTCATTGAATAAACTTTTTAACCTGCAATTTTTGTTCCTTTAATTATATTTTATTGAATATAATTTAATTGACATAATATACTAATTTAAACTTTGTAATGATGTAATTTATTATTAATAAACTTATTATATTATTATAAATTTAATGGACACATTCAGAAAATGACAATTTTTATGGAAATTTAGATTTTGATTATGACTTAATTTTGACTTCGTAACGAGGAATAAATTAAAATGCCATTTATATTTATATAAATATACTAAAACAATATTAAAATGTGAGAAGTAAAAGAAGTTAAAATGAGTAGAAATTAACACATTTTGGTTCACACATTTACCTATTTAACACAAGTAGTATAAAACACTTGTCATAGAGAACAGGCTATCATGATCAGCGGCGGCCATCACACAAGACAAATGTTAACTGTTAACTGTCAACAGCACCATCTTGTGTATGGTTCTCGACCTGGAAAATAGAAGGCTATATAAGTGTACAGTAATGAATGCAACTGCTGTGTGTGCTGTCTCAAATTGGGTTCTCAGGTTGGACGGCGTTTTCTGTTAAGAAATTAAGATCACTAAACTAGTAACACTTTCCTCACACTGGATTTCAACCCAAGTACTCACATACATTACAATCATGCAAACATTTAGAAAATATTAACATATGGAACACATAGAGGTGAGTGGTTCTGAGGCTAGGTGTTCTTATAACCGTTATTTGAATGTTTGTACTGTCCTCTGCCATACAAGAATCTCCCCTAGTAATTTAAAGAAAATAAAAAATGGAATTGAAATAGCCATGGATATAAAAAACTTACTGCTATGAAGAGCAAGTTATATTGCATCTGCGGCAATGCTTCTAGTGTGCCAGCTTCCATTTAGTTCATTATCAACTGGAAGAAAAATAACAATATAAGTAGGTGTAAGATAATTTTGAGAAACTTAAGATTGAATGCACCCCACAATACACACACAAAGAGTCATCACCGCGGTGCATTGTTTTGTTAACCACTGCTTACTTTTGCGACCGCGTGTACTGTTAAGTCTGACTTGTGCAATTAGAGCACCTTTCGATATTAATACGTAATATTATTTGGAAAAAAACAAATAGGGTAGTACAATTTTTGATAAGTAATGGTATATAAGTCACGAGTGAGAAAGGTTACTAGTACATTTAAACATTTCAACTTTATGTAAATTTATTATAAATTAATTATCTATATTATAATAATTTAAATTGGTCTAGTTTGTAAGTTTGGATGTAGATAGGGGATTATCTCTGGAAACGACAGTCCAATTTAAATTATATTATTCAACAGGACTTTTACAACTAAAGGACTTTAACAGTATGTTTTATTAAATAAAATGTAGCCTATCTTACACAGTGATAATACAGGTTACCAATGGTGTAAGAATTTTTCAAATCAGTTGATTTGTTTTTAGTTTAATCTTTACAAAATAACACTTGTATAGATAACAAGGAATTCTTATAAGTAAATACTGCTCAACACTTTAACCGTGAATACATCTCTTGTTTTTCTGTCTCAGTTTTGAGCTGTATACATCTCCTCATAATCTAAAAGACAGATTATAGGATTTCTCTTTCATATCCACCTTGCAATTTCCTGAATCTACAGAAAGCTATGACGCCAGACACAATAAAAAAACGTATATGAAAAGAGTAGACCTCCATTACCTCATAGCAGTGTCCACGCTTCTCTCTATATATCTTCATCTAAAGTTGACAGCGCAGCTGCAAGCCCGCCCATGGTAATGTGTTGCAATTGCAAAGAAAAGCATCTTCATTCTACCCAGAATACTGTTGAAATAAATGTATGAAAATAGTAACCAATGTTATAGAATATAGTACAATTTATTGATCTTTGCCTATCCCTGCTGAAAAATGTATAATCTAATTATAAAAACTAATTGAAACTGCCTCAAAACGGTGGTACTTTAAATATACTTTGTACATGGTAAGGATTGCTATTTTAAATTAAGAGCTGATTCTGAGGTTAAGACTTAATACATCATTGTGATATTGTAACCACTACGAGTTTTGTAAACTTGCAATAAACATTTTATTATATTATTATTATACGCTCTTCCCAAGAAGTCACAATATTTATAAATCATTGTATTTACATCCCACTCTTGATGTATTTAAGTAACACATAGATTGTTGTTCGCAATTTACGAGTAACAATTAGTACGATTCATTACAATAAATAATTCAAGATCATGTCAAAATCAATGTTTGTAATTTGTAGGTGTCAAAAACTATTAGCCCAGTGGCATAATAAAATTATGATGATCACATAACAATAGAACAAATAAATAAATAGAATAAACATTTCAATCTACCTGACGTCTTTAACTGTTGATCATGACTATTGCTGAGCTACTCAGTAGCCTAAAATTTGAAAGTTAAAACAACCAACATTTTAACTTACCGAAGTTTCAGAGACAGGATTACACACAGAACAATAATACTCTTGTCTCTTACTCTTACTCTTACACGACCTCTCCACAGATTTGTGCAGTGTACACATAGTGTCTTATCTATGGTGCACACTATCCGACTCGGGTGGAAATGGTAAGGATTTGAAATTATGAAGTCGAAGACAGTAAACAAGAACCATAGAGTTTAGATAACAACCTGTAAACAGAGTATAAACTTTATCTAATACAACATCAAGAACAAATTCAGAAACCGTCCACAAGAAAAAAATCTGAATCACGTTTTGGATAGTGATCTTTAAAATATTATTTTTTGCTAATTCATGTTAGTTTAATTTATTAGTAGACAATCTACACAAAAAAGTTGAAACAAAAACAATAATATTAAATTATTGAATAGTGTGGCGGCGAACAGGCGGTTAAATACACAATTATAAAAAATAAAACTTTAAGGCACTGAATGCTTGAAAACATTCTTAAGGTGGAGACAGAATTTGCTAAGCATGCGCGGCGAACGGCGCACAAGGAATGCATCACAAGGTGTGTACCTTCATATTCGTGACGAGGCATGTGCTACGCACAAGCGAGGGCGAGCCAACGTATGTCGGCAAACGCTTCAAGATCAAAGCGCTTCATTGCGAGCATTACATTAATTTTGGACGTAGTCGCGCATGCACTTTACGAGGTGTGCGCCGCGTACTATATCCACGTGCACCTCAACTGAGAAAATGAAACTGCGTTTGCTCGGGCCAAACAGCAAACTGCGCATGCTCGGACCGATGTCCAATCCAACCCACACAGCAGCAGTCAAGATGCTGAACTTACTGCTCGTAATGAGCCGACACACGCTGGCTCGCCTCGCACAGGCGCAGCCTCTGTGTAGCACTTGCCTCGCCACAAACATAAAGACAGACAAACGAGGCATTCCCTTCGCACACGATGACTCGACCCGAGCATATTTTGCTATATTTTTTCGACACGCTCACCTCAAGGAGAGGCATGCGTTGTGCGCCGTGCGCGGCGCATGACCCCACCCCCACTGTGCGCATGCTTCACAGAAGTGAGTCTGTCTACACCTTAACATAGACGATTATCCTATTTAATAACGTTAACAAATTATTAGCAAATGTTATGCATAAAATTGTATATTAATTGTAAAGCTCCATCATATTGAAATATCCATAATATTGTTATTTTTTAAATTAAGACTAAGTAAGTAAATTGTTTCTAAATAAATATAGAAATAATATCTTTTCCCACATAATATTTATTATTTCATTTCCAAATCCATAGATAGATAGATAGGATATTATACTATAATACTTCTAAGTTCGGCAATACTGTACTTTAGGTATCAATCATATATACTCAAAAGGACAAAGTCACTTTACATGAGCATATAAAATAACACATTTAGTAAATTTATAATAAGTAACCGTCACTGAAACATATTTATACTAATATTATAAAGCTGAAGAGTTTGTTTGTTTGGTTCAACTCGCTATCTCAGGAACGTTTGGTTCGAACTTCGAATTGATAAATTATTTCAGTGTTGTATAGCCCATTTTTCGAGGAAGGCTATAGGCTATATAACGGGGGTTGGCAAGTAGTTTTAAGTGGAGTCCGGATACTGCGGGAAAATTTTAACGAGGTCCAGAAAAAACAACTGGTAATAATCAAGTGCTACCTATTTATTGTATGGTTTAAATATAATTCTGAATTATAAAACACAAGACCTATAATTAATGTCAGAAACTGCACCGACGGTCTTGAGCCAATTTATTCACATTTTACTGTATGGAAATTAAAACTGCTATACTTTCTTCATTTATTTTAAGAGGCCTCAGTGCAGGTAATGGAATAATCAGCTCCCTCATTACTGCATAGTGGGACGTATAAATACATTCCGCATAACATGTATAATAAAAAAAAAAGTTAAATATTCACCAAGATCTAATTTCTCTATTTATTGTTCAATTCGGTAATGTCGGTTAGATAGGTTACTTCTTATAGAATCATTTGATATGGCTCCTCATGATGGTAAAATGCAGTAGCATTACAATTCCTTATTGTATCTTTATCATATGTCGGCATACACCAATCCCGTTCTATTTGTTAACTCCTCAACTGGCTGTAAACTAATTGTACAGCTAACATAGGGCGAGACAACTTTTTCATTTCCTAGAGATGGTGAAAAAGTGTTGTCTGAATGTTAGCCTAGAGGTTAACGTTATAAAATGGACTTGCTTATTTTTAAGTGTAGTTATCTATCAAATATATTAATTTCAGTAGTATCCTGACCAGAATGAAGACGCTTTGCTATGCAGGTGCAACATATTACAAATGGCGAGATTTCAACTCCATCAACTTTAGATGAAGATGCAGAGAGAAACATGAACACTGGTGTGAGGTAACAGGTCAGTATTCTACTTTCTTTCTCATATCAACTTGTTATTTGCTAATCTTTGTTAATTTCATTTCCTTAAATTTGTTTTGATCATGTCTCGGAGTTATAACTGGATATATTCAAGGATACAGATAATGTTAAGTTGTCATTAATGAGAATTGTTTTATTTATTTAGCCTATGAGATTTAGATGGATGTTGTGGTGTTTTAAAATGTTGCATTAAGCTGAGTTATTGATACACTTGTATGTGCAGCTAGTCATTGTTCATCATATTTAAGATTGATGTGATTTCAACAAGATTAGTGGGCGTGGCTTTGTATACTTGATATTGCATTGCTGAGTTGGTTGTATTTACAACCATGTTTTCATGATATTGCGTTGAGTATGAATTGCCAAGTAAACACAACCTAATCACTTATTGAATATAACATGTACTCATATAAATATATTCTTTGTTCTTACAGTTGTTAATAAGCCACATAGAAGCGGGGTCAATGGAAGCTTTGTAGTGGACTGTATTAAAGGTACGAAATGACATGAGCCATGAAGATTACACAGCAATCTAGTCTTAATCAGTGAGTTTATATTTTACTAGTTAGTAGGAACACATGCCAGAGTAGACCCCAATACAATCTATCTCAGTGCAAAATTTAATTGAGATCTGTTCAGCGGTTTAATTGTGCAAAGTTAATAAACAAACAGACAAAGTTCCTGTTGCATTTATTATATTGGTATGGCTTCAATCCATACATGACATAGATAATAGCAACTATGTTTTTTTTCACTATTGCAACCATTAATTGTGTTTAAATATAAATTCTGGGACTGGGCAGGGTAGTGCTATTGGATTGTGGACGTCAAATTCTCAGAATTATGATTGGTATCATGTGATAAGTAAACATGTCTACATGATCATATTTCTAGGTGCTTTAGGGATAAATACTTTATTCTTTTCACAATATACTGGGACCAGACTATGCTATATATTACTGACTAGCTGACCTGTGCAACTTTGTCTGCTTCACTTCAGATAATTTTCCCTGTATTTGCAATATTTTTAATTTGTGCTTTGCTCTTATTGGTCTTAGCTTGTCCTCGATAAATGGGCTAACCAACACTGAAAGATTTTTTTTATTCGAACCAGTTGTTCATGAGATTAGCGCATTAAACCAAACAAACAAACTCTTCAGCTTTATAATATTAGTATTGATAAACTAATACAAATAATAGACTGCTTCAGTGGCCCAGTGGTAGTGAATGTATCTGCTGTGCAATGATGTATCAGGTTCGATTACCTTGTTGGGCAAACTACTATTATTTGTCTCTATCAGTACCAGCATGGGGTCTGAAATTTGTGGCTTATAAACATCAATCGTCATGTTACGTGGGTCCTAAAACCATAGGAAATCAGTTGCTGTATGTAATTTCCTAAATATTTTCAGATGCATAAGGTGGCCTTGTTATTATAACATATAAGAAAAAACTAATAGCAATATCTTATATATAAAATTCTCGTGTCACAATGTTAGTTACCATACTCCTCCGAAAGGGCTTGACCGATTTTAATGAAATTTTATATGCATATTTAGTAGGTCTGAGAATCGGCTACTATCTATTTTTCATACCCCTTAGTGATAGAGATAAAAAAAAGAAAAATTACTTTTGACAGAACGAAGTCTGTCTGGGCAGCTAGTATTAATATAATGTTTTTATTTTCAGATGTAATGATTACTGAATACTGCAAGATGACACTGTTCTTCCAAGTTGCTGAAATATTTGCCATATCCAATGATAGTCGATGTTAATCACGGTTGCTTTAGTTTGCTAATTAGTATGTTGTTATGTGTGGAATTGTGGAATTGCGAATTCATGAATATATGTAACAAATCGGTAATAAACAAATTAAAATACATTTTCTCTAATTATATCTTGCTGTTTTTACAGGCTAAGAAATTTAATTTCAACAAGATTAATTCTTGTAAGTGTGTCTAATTCTATTCTGAGAGTTAATTATAGTCGTAGTGGTAAACAATCGTATCATTTTTCATTATTTTGTTTATAATCGATAGCTGTCCCGCGCGGTTTCACTCACGTTTATGAGCACTGCTCCGCTCCCGTGGTTCGTATCGTGATGTTATATAGTCTTTGTTGCCTTATTATAAAGTAGCTTTCCAACGGTGAAAGAATTTTCAATATGGGTCCAAAACTTGAGTTTATTTTTTACAAAAAGGCATATTAAAATAGCACAATCTTTCCTTCATACCAGTAGTACCTATAGACTTAGTTATAAATATCTGTTTACCCATAATATCATATTGTATTGTGTCACTCAGAAGCCTTCCTGGATCATCGACAGGGTTGTTGGTATCACTTGTATCTACTCTACGAAAATGTCGACCCTCCAGTTAAATCAATTCTCGAACAGTGTCTATTTTAAAGCACTAAAACCCATTCCCGTAATAATATTTTGTACGTCGTTGTTGTTTTTGCAATCATAGTAAATACAGAATAAAATGAAAACCGCATTTTTATAATTTTATTTTTAAAAAGAAAATATATATAAGAAGAAAGAAAGAAAGAAAAATATTTATTTTGGCACACAAAAGGGCACACGCAAAACATGGAGAAATAAAAAAATTTAATAAAAATTTGTATAAAATAAAAATTTATAAAAAAACAACAATAATAAACTAGAAAAATAAAACAAATACTATAACTATGATTTCATTTCCGCTCACTGGCAACACCACACCTTTGGCTTAACTAAACGGAACTTGTACACGGGGTGTGTACACTTTTCAAATAAAATATATCGACACAAAAATTAAACAAATCAACAGTTTTATAAAGAAGTGCACTTGCACTCACACATTTTCAATTATTTCTACAATACCACGCCACGAGGAAAGATAAAGATTGTCAGTCTTTTTTATGTACTTACTTATTGAAAATATTCTTTGGAGAGAGAATGAAGTGATTTGTTTAAGAAGTATAGTCTTAATGTATGTCTTGGATGTTTGTCTTGGTCTGGGTGTTTCTATGTATAATATGTATGTATTTACAAAAAAAAAAAAAGTATCTATGTATGTTTATCCATTGTCTAGAACCCATAGTACAAGCTCTGCTTAGTTTGGGCTAGATGATGTTGTGTGTATGTGGTAGAATATTATTATTATTATTATTACTTCAGTCACTTAAAGTACTATTTGTTTACAATATTTTTTTTAAATTAATTAACATATTTTTACCAACTCTTCTCTCTTAGCCTTTATTATTCCCAAGTCACTTGGGGTCGGCTTTTCTGGTCTAACCGGATTTGACTGGATATCAGTTTTTACACGGAGCGGCTGACACCTGACCTCCGCAACCCGAAGGCTAACGATACCCTAAGGCTAGACCAGTGTCAGGATATTAGAGGGTACTGACTTTCCCAATAACGACTGCCATAGATGTCCATGGCAGCCGGGACCGACGACTTAACGTGCTCTCCGAGGCACGGAGCAGGCGATAATTGTCAATTTCGATAATTGGGTGTTTCTATGTATAATACGTATGTATTTACAAAAAAAAAAAAATGTATATATGTATGTTTATCCATTGTCTAGTACCCATAGTACAAGCTCTGCTTAGTTTGGGCTAGATGGTGATGTGTGTATGTGATAGAAAAAAAAAAAAATATTAATACGCACATAATTTCGAAAAGTCATATAACTTCCGAAAGTCAGAGGTGCACAACGTGGGTTCGAACCCGAGACCCTCTGCATTGCAGTCTGTTGGTCTCCCCACTGAGCTATCGCTGCTATTATTATTATAGATATTTTTACCAACTAATCAACAATAATCAATGCAATTATCACAACCTTTTTTTTTACCAGCTAATTAAATTATTCTTTGGAATGTAGTCTTAATGAAATCACTTCAGTCATTAATACTTGAATAGAAAAAATTTAAACATTATAATAAATCTTCGGGTAGACATTTACTGTATGTTGAAATTATTGAGATCTACATGAAATACAATCTGACCACGTCGAGTAATCGTTGGCTCGGGTAAAACTGCTATAATGTCTTCTATATGTTGTATGGTGCAAATGCCATCAAGAGTTGGATTTTTTTTTTTTTCGTAAAAATTTGACCGTAGGATTCACAGCATTAATCGACAAAAACTTACAAAGTGTTTTAAACTCTTTTGTAGAGAAACGAGCAATAATCCAGTCATTTTTTTTGAGTATTTCTTGATTTTCGGCAAAATATTCAATGTCATGTAATCAAAAGGACGCTATCGTATTACGGAACTCAATATTTTCCTTATCTTCTTGTTCGCGTAGAGATTCAGCTATGTAAAAATCAGTTATTGTTTCGTAGTTATCATCTGTGTCAGCTGTTAAAAATTCATTATCCGCAGATATGGAACTTGAGTCACTATCGTATCGTTTAGACCTCCTTTTGATTGAATTACGTCCTTGGGCTGACTTTTTCCTTTTTGAATTGCTTTTAGCCTCTTTATTTCTATTACTCTTTTCATCTTTTCTAGTATGTTTCTTCTCTATTTTTTTCGTTAGTTTCGTTTTCTTCCCTTGCAGGCATTGGTAAATCAGTTTTAAATGTGGCGATAAACGGTTTATTTTCAATCTTAGTAGAAGCTTCTTTTAACAAACAAACATCAGTCGCTGGTGTTCCTGCTTTAATGAGTACCGTAAAATCAGGTAACTATAGTCCAAAATAAAGTACCCTAAACTTTAGACCTTTGTATATACAAAATCATTGGCAATATTGACACAGAGTTTGATGAAATCTGTAGCACACTAAATTTTGAATTAGTTGTAGCAGTTGTTATACCTTAAAATAGAAACATATTTTTAATTGTTTTTATTTTAAATTGGACCATAGTTGCATATGATGTTTTCAACTATAATCCAGATAGGGTTCGACCAAGAAAACGTTCATTTTTTAAAATATGGACTATAGTTTCCAGCTTGGAATGCAAGAATAGGATTATTAGAAGTGATATCAGCAAAAAAAAAACTACGATATATAATCAAAATTCTTAATTTTTATTAACTCTTTAGTACAAAATGAGATCATTAGGTGAAAAATACTTTTCTTTAAAACTTAATTAAATCAACAAAAACTAATCTTCAGTAGTTACACTATGATCATTATAAGAACAATTAGGCACATTAACCTTTAATAGTAAAAAAAATAATAAAACAAAAGTTATAAAATATAAAAAGAGACAATTATTTTTTAGTCATTCCCCATCGGCTTTCTAACTCCGGGACTTGGAATAGAGACCTTTTTGTGCTCATTTTTTTCGGTTCTTTGATCTTGCATTTAATATCATGATGAGGATAAAATATTTTGTCCTCTTTTTCTGGCCATTTCCATGCCAGTCCAGCACGAGCCATGCATTTTACATAGGCTCCTTCTTTGTCAATTGTATCTATCTGGCCAGGCCACAATTCTCCCTCATACGCGACAACCACAAAATCTTCTGGTAAGTATTGCAGAGCAGAACCAACATGCTGCTAAACAGCAGCTTGATTTTCTTCACAATCGTTGTCGCTTTCCTCGTTTAGCGGGCCTTCGGAGTCTGGATCGTCAATCGTTTCTACTACCATGTCTGATTCTGAATCAGTTTCGCTTTCCGATTTTGGTTGCTTTTTCTCTCTCTTATTTTTCTTTTTTATATTTTTGTTTGATTGCGATGTTGATGGTTCAGCCTGTAATCTCTTTAGTTCCTCGGATGATATGCTTTTTCCGGCAGCCACGTTCAATTTTTTCTTGCGGCCTCGTTTACCTTCGCACACTACATCTTGCCTTTTATTTTCAAGATATTGGATGAATGACTCACCTAAGATCTCTGGGTCTACAGAAGGCTCAGGGTGTTTGAACGTAGGAAGTCTTTCAAACACTGACTGTTCATTAGTTGGATAAATCCCTGTTTTTAAGAAGCCAGCTTTTAGATTTACCTCTGTCTTCGGTGCAATTTTTTTCCATAACAGATGAAGCAATGAAGGGAATGTCTGTTTTGGAATGGTGGGCAAAGTTTGACCTTCTCGCGTTGATTTCCATTCGTCCAGTATTTGTCGCCAGTGAACTTTAAGCGGTCGAAAAAATGCCACGTCAAGCGGCTGGGTAAGGTGTGTGCTGTTTGGCGGCAATGCCACAAACGCTATGTTATGGTCTTCACACTTCTTGATTACCTCGTAGCTGAGGTGTGAGCTCAAATTGTCTCCTATGATTACCTTCCTTCCGTTTTCTCTTCTTAGCACCGGTAACACTGTGGTGAAAAACCAATCTTCAAAACTATTTCCGTCGAACCAGCCGGATTTTGACCGGTTGTATCGTGTGTTAGGCGGCCCTCCTTCTGTCCAACTGTTCCAGAGGTGTTCAGCTTTATAATTAACGTATGGTGGTAGGAGCTGACCTGCAGCATTCCCACACAGCATCACACTAACAGCGGCTTTCGTGGAGTTTTTGATCGCCTCTGGATATTTGGTCCCACGTTTGGTTAAAATTTTCTTTTTGCCAGGGTCGTCTACTAAGTTTGTTTCATCATAGTTATATATCAAATGAGGTGGAACGCCCGCAACTTCTGCCTTCAAGTGCTTAAAGTAGCTCTGTATAATTTCTTCATTCACTGCTGCTCGTACACGCTTAATGTTGCTGCAGAATCTTTGTGACAGCTCTTCTCGGTGCCTCTTCAGAAAAAATTGACCCCATGTGCGACCAGGAAAATTATTTGTAAACTGTGGCACATTCCTCCCGGTTTTTTCTAAATATGTTTTTACTATGCATCGTAGGTCAAACAATGTGATAGGGAAACCGAAACGACACATTTGTATGGCGTGTTGAACGAATGAGGATTCTTCTTTTGCGGTGAATATGCATTGGCGACCAGGTGGTCTGATACACTTATTGCGAATTGCTTTTATTTTCAAAATTATTGACGATCTTGGAATTTTATACTTTGCCGACGCCTCCCGTTGAGTTAAGATTTTGTTTTCTATGTCCGAGAGACATAGTTCCATCTGTCTGTCGCTGTAGTATCTGTATGATCTACCTCCTACTTTTCTTCTGGACATTTTCAGTAAGCAGTGTCATGTACCTGCAACATAAAATAAACTTCTAAATATGGTCCAAAAAAATAATTGGACTATTGTTGAAATCAAAATATGAAAAAATGTTATGCTTAAATAATATTTTTTAAATCACACATATTTCTTTAAAATTATTATCGTAAAGTAGTCATTAATAACTTACCTTCAAACGAAAACAAGTCACGTAACTCTACGCAAACTATAACTATATTTTCTGCACAAAAGTTTCGGGATGAAAAAAACGTGTACAAACTTGTTCAAATGCTTGGCCGAACTGTATTCCCGAGCGGTGGTGCCATCTAGTCATGAGCGCGTAAACTATCACATGTCTGCCTATGATTCAATAGTGGTACTCAATAAATTCGCTTAGCAGCAGTGCTATCGCAGTTTTGAAAACATCAAGTGAGAGGTCGATTTGGACCATACTTGTATAACAGGACTATAGTTGTATGATTTTACGGTACATTAGAAATTATAATTATTTTATTTTTCGTTGTACCTAAATTAGAATTAATAACGTTTATGCATTGTTTGCTAAGGCTTTCAGGAAAATAATTATTTTCATAGTGAAGGATACTGAAAGTCTCTTCCAAGTCTTGAGCATAATTTCTGTCAGTGTTTGAACAATGATCAATAAATTCTGTTACAAAAGGCCACTTTGTAATTTCTGTCAGTGTTTGAACAATGATCAATAAATTCTGTTACAAAAGGCCACTTTGTTCGTCTAAATAGAAAGATTCATCATTTCTTGATTGTACATTAGCCGCTTTAGCGGATTTCTTTTTTGCTGTCTGATTGTAAATATGGACATTTAAATCGGTAATGCTCACTGATTTGCCCGGCTCGCAATCGATTTTTTTACTCCTCTGCACTTGCATAGGCTTTTGCGCTCTGCTCTCTGTTAAATAATCCACCAGTACTTGATTGATTCCATAGGATAATATTTCGTCTTGCATTTCTGGGACCTTCTTAAGAACTTCTTGCGGATTCAGTGGAAATATGCCCGTTGCCCTAAAGCCACTTATTATGTTCTTATTTTCCGCCATCTTAATTGCTTCAGTTAACTCAGGAAGCAATTTCGGGAAATGTTTTTTGCTCAATGTGGTTTGTGTCGGGTTTTTGATCTTGTACTGGTACAAAATATTACGCCAGCACCTTTTTAAAGCCGCAAAAAATGCGACGTCTAGTGGTTGTGTCAGATGTGTTGATCTTGGAGGGATAAATACAAACTTGATGTCATGATGCTCGCATAACTCTACTACTTTGATGCTCAAATGACTAGATAGGTTATCACAAATGACAGCTTTTGTACCGACAGTTTTTTTGCCCACGGAATAATTATTGATTCGAAGTAATTCCCGAACATGGCATTGTCAAACCAACCTGACTTAGTACAATTATATCTGGTTTCCGATGGCCCTCCTTTAACCCATTCTGAGTATAAATTTGTTGCTTTGTTAACAACATACAAATGAAGGCACTTACCTCCTGCAGTGGCCGTAAACATGAGAGATATGTTTCCTTTGGTGGAATTCACTATTCTCTCCGGATACTTTACTTCCCTTCTAAAAATGCACTTAGAAGAGCCAGGGTCGTCAGAAAGGTCGGTTTCATCGAAATTTATCATGTTTTGAACTGGTATGTCTTTTAACCGGTCGTATACCGCCGGCTCGCATACCAGCCGGCAGATTTGTACCCGTCGTAGGCCGGTGGCTCGCATGCGAGCCATCAAATTGGTTTTACGTTAGCTTAAGCTAAAGCGAAGGCGGCGCGCGGCGTTTTGGCGCCAATTTGGTGGCTCGCATGCGAGCCACCGGCCTACGACGGGTACAAATCTGCCGGCTGGTATGCGAGCCGGCGGTATACGACCGGTTAATGTTGAAGGTTTTTAACAAATAATAAATTGGCAATTTAAGTGTTAAGTATGCATTTATTTATACACCGTGAATTTATAGTCGTTTCGGAACCGAAACGTGGTAACTTAGGATAATTAGTAGTATCAATAAAAAATAGTAAATTAATTGTACTGTGTATAGTAAAAAAGTTGGAATATGAATAATATTTTTCACTTATTCGAGTTTGATCGTAGTAACGCACGGACAATTCATTCACAAACGCATGCACACGTGTTCGCGCGGCTGCGAACCGTCGTCGGCGGCGGCCGGCGTTGCCACTCAGTCGCGTAGGTACTTATGAACGACGCACGATAACTACGTGTATCAGCTGATGCCTACATAGATCGACGCAAAAGAGCCGCGTGTATCCCGACCGAGTCCTATGCGCGATTTAAAAACTAGTGACTACACAAGTATTAATAAAATTAAGTAAATGTAATAACTACGAAATTGATAATAGGCATATCGCAGTTCAATAGAGCCAGAATCAGCTGATATGAGGCAATGCGTTATCTCCTTTTACTATGAAAAACCTGCATTGTGAAACATCATAATTAATACGTAAATGGATACTCCAATTTCTCCTTCATACTTTACACGGGCTTAGGACCGTCGGAAATACTTTATCTGAACATTACTCTTCGATAAATAGCTAACTTTATTTATTATGTAATAAAAATAATCACAGGGTGAAGGAACTCTGAGTATTTCAGGCGTATTTAAAAAATTGGAGCTATTTACAAAATAATCAACTTACGTATCTATGGACAGTTTATTTACAAATTATTTACACTTCCCTGTATCGAAGCAACTGCTCGAAATGATGTCCGCCACGTTCGATACACAAACGAGCACGTTTGATACCATTGTCCTTAAGTTTTCTTAATGTGTCTCTAACTACTTTTAACTTTATCAAATGCGTCCACTATCGCACTACGTAACTCGTCACGACTTTCATGTTCACGAGAATACACGAGTCTTTTTATTTCCGACCACAAGTAAAAATCTAGGGGCGTTAAGTCCGGGCTTCTCGGCGGCCAAGCCACGGGACCGCCGCGCCCAATCCACTTATCGCCAAACTCATTGTTGAGGTAGGCACGTACTGAACTTGCATAATGAGCGGGACAGCCGTCGTGCTGGTAGTACATATCGTGTATAATCGATAATGGTACTTCCTCCAATAGCTCGGATATTACTGTTCGTAACATTTCTAAATACGAGGTACCCGTTAGATGACCTTCAATAAAACAGGCCCTATTAAACGGTCGTTTACAATACCGGCCCAAACATTCAAACTGAACCTCACTTGGTGGTGGTCTTCCCGTATTAAGTGAGGGTTTATAAGAGTCCAGTAATGTTCATTGTGCACGTTGTACAATCCCACTCGAGTAAACAATGACTCATCTGTCCACAGTATGTTCGCGTTCGGATTATTCAACAACCACTCACATAGGGCGATCCTTGCTGGTGCATCATTGTTATTTATTACGTGAGCACGACGAAAATGATAAGGGTGTAACCCATTGGTATTTAATGTTTTCCATATAAAGTATTGGCTAACATTAAATTCTTGAGCCGCCATTCTCGTGCTTCGCCGCGGATCCCGCTCGAAGTACTCCAGAATATCCTCTTCGATCTCCGGGGAGTCATTAAGGCGTCCTCGGCCATGCGCATGAGTCGGCGTACGGAATTCTCCATGGTCGAGAAGGCGCTGAGTTGCAGCCAAGATAGTGGGAGTGGATGGCACTTGAGGACTTTCAATTCCTCGTAGCTGCAGCGCATTCAAATGCTCCGGCTGGGAGTATAAGCGTCTGGCCTGTTCCAAATTGAAATTGGCAACAGCATACAGCTGTACCATTGCCAAGTACTCAGCGTTAGAAGTTGCTGCAGTACTGAAGGGCGGGAAGGGGTGCGTGCGGGGCGCGCTTGCACCAGAGTCGGACGGGAAAAACCGCTCGCGCTCTCTCTGCCGGCGCCTGGGGTAGTGTGCGGGGATTGGCGGGCGGCGCGGGCGCGGCAGTTTCTGTGTTTTTATTGGCGAATGTTTTTAAGTTGTCAAACATGAATGATATCGATCGTAGTGACGCGTAGGTAAACGTAGTACGTGAAATTGAGTGGCGTTACTACGAGTTCTCATTTATTTCTCGTAAACGACATTAAATTTATTGTTTCTAAAAAAAAAAACATTTTATTTTATTAAAATAATGAGTTTAATCGATTCTATTATTGATATAGAGTATAAGGTTTTCGGTTCCAAAACGACTACAAATTCACGGTGTATATACTGTCTACGAGAAAAGAACACGTAATGATATAGCAGTTTTTATATCACACCTAGCGCCACACAAGCACGTGGATAAAACTCACACTAGTTAGAGTGCGTTCCATTTCTATCACCCACCCCAGAACGCAATTCCATATTAAATACACAAAACAGATGTTTATCTATAGTTACACCTTTAGTTAACACATCAGAAACATTCTCTTTACCTTTTACATAACAAAACTTTAATCTTAAATAATTTACATGTTCCTTTAAAAAATGATGTCTAATGTCTATATGTTTAAACCTCGGTAAGTAACAATCATTAACAGTAAGTTTTATAGCACTTTGGTTGTCGCTGTAGATGACTAGAGTGTGGTCGCGGTGTCCACCAAGCTCCATTTGCAGTTGCTGCAGCCATAGCGCCTCCTGCGCTGCTGCTGACATGGCCATGTATTCTGCCTCTGCTGTGGATAGGGCCACGGTCTGTTGTTTCCGGAAACCCCATGACACTGCGCCACCCTGTAGAATAAAGATATATCCCGTGCACGATTTACGGTCACGGGTGTCACTCGCCGAATCTGCATCACAATACCCTGTGACGTTATCTTGACCATCCTTGGTATAAGTAAGTTTATAATGTTTAGTCCCTTGTAAATATCTCATTACCCTTTTCACGGCGGCCCAATGCTCACATGTAGGTTCCTTATTATATCGACTGAGGGCATTCACTGCATATGAGATGTCTGGTCTTGTTCCTTGAGCTATATATAATAAGCAGCCTATGACATGCTGATAAGGGCAATCATATGGAACTTCATTGCTGTTATCAAATTTCAAACCAACTTCTATGGGTGTTTTTGCAGGTTTACAATTTGCCATGTTGAATCTTAACAGTATTTCATTTATATACTTTTCCTGGTCTAATGTAATTGCATCTTTTTATCTATATATGTTTAAGCCCACACATTGTTTTGCTTGACCAAGATCTTTCATATTTAATTTTAAACATAAATTTTTCTTTAATTCTTCAGTTATTTTTAATTGAGAACTGAAAATTATTATATCATCTACCCAAACTGCAATATAAATTCCTTTATTGACATCATAATAAATACAGGCATCAGTCTTTGATTGCTCAATTCCCATTTCTTTCAAGACATTGCTTAACTTAGTATTCCACAACCTGCTTGCCTGTTTAAGCCCATAAATGGACTTAAGTAAGTGACATACTTGGCCTCCTATCTTATACATCTCTGGCTGTATCTTGTATATGTCTGTATCTATTTTTCCTTGAAGAAATGCTGATACAGCATCCATTTGATCAATGTGCAAATTGTTCTGTGCTGCTAGAGCAAACAAATAACGAATAGAAGTGTATCTTACCACTGGAGAATAATCTTGGTAATCAATCCCTTTCTTTTGAGCGTATCCTTTTATGACTAGCCTTGCCTTGTATCGAATTATATTTCCCTGTTGGTCAGTTTTTGTTTTAAATATCCATTTGCTTGGTAAAACCTTTTTATTACTGGGAAGGTCAACAAGCTGCCAAGTTTTATTTTCCATTAGAGAGTTATATTCCTCATCCATTGCTTTCTTCCACTCACTAGCATGTGAGGACGACAGGGCCTCCTCTACACTTTGTGGACCTGATACACTAGTGTATAGACAAAGCAATCCCATTTTGTTTTTATTAATCTTATTGCGTGGCCTCAATGTCATATTACTTGCCTGTTAGTTCTGTAGTGATAATGATCTCGGAGGCTGATAACTATCATCAAGGTCAGCTGAATCAGTTTCATACTCACTAGAATTTTCATCCTCGGATCCGATCAAAATAGGTTCAGTAATTGATCCACTTGACTGAGGAATGATGACAGATTCTTTCAGTTGCTTATTTTGTTCTGAAATAGCATGGTCTTGTAATTTAACTGACTCATCTTCAATTGGTCTGGCTGAAATTGAACACTCGTTAGCTTGATTAATATTTTCAAAGAAAATAACATACCTGCACTTTATGACTTGATGAGTTATGGGATCTAAAATGCGATACCCTTTGGTGGTTTCACAATAGCCGACAAATACCATCTCCTTTGATTTCTTGTCCCATTTTAAACGTTTTTCCTTTGGTATATGAACCATTACCTTTGAACCAAATATCCTTATATGGTTCAGTCTGGGTTCCTTTTCTGTCCACATTTTATATGGAGTAATATTTCCCAGTATTTTAGTTGTAGATCTGTTGACAATATAAGCAGCTGTGGCTACAGCTTCAGCCCAAACTTGTTTCTCTAAATTTGCATAAAATATCATGCACCTTGCCTTTTCAACTAGCGTGCGATTCATACGTTCTGCAAGGCCATTTTGCTGTGGGGTATATGGGTTGGAAGTCTGATGAATAATGCCACATCTAGCCAAATATGAATCAAAATTGGAGTTGCAATACTCTTTGCCATCATCAGTTCTTATTGATTTAATTGTATGATTCAATTGATTCTCTACTTTCCTCTTATGGTCCTTGAAAATATTATTATTCTGTTTATCTTTGAGAAAATAAATATGAACCATTCTCGAGTAATCATCGATAAAAGAAATAAAATATTTCATACCTCCATAAGATTTACTTTCCATTGGACCGCACAAGTCAGAGTGTATCATTTCCAGTGGCTTTGTTGCTCTGGTTCCAGCATGCTTGAAGGGCAACCTTGTTTGTTTACCTTCACAACAGGTGGAACATTTAATATCTTTTTGTGTATCCAGCGACAACATAACCCCATCAGCACAATCAGGCAATTTCTTAAGAGCTGAAACATTTAAATGTGCCATCCGAAGATGCCATAAATTAAAATCATTCGCATTAATTTTATTAGACACAAAATGTGCACTTTCACCACCATTTACATAGGTGTCTAAAACATATAATTTATTCATTAAGGTAGCTGAGCACAATAATTTTCCATCTGCATTTAGTATATTACAACTATTCTCATTGAATGACACCATAAATCCATTTTTAGTGATTGTGCTCACTGACAATAAATTAACTGCTAATCCAGGTTCATGGAGAACATTTTTTATATGAATTTTGTTTTATTCAGAAATTTGAATACTGATGGTTTCCAACACATTTCACAGACAATGGCTCCCTGTTGGCAACAGTTATGGTTTTAATTGATGGTTCTCTTATATTATACATCAAATCTTTGTTGCTGACCATGTGCGCAGAACACCCGCTGTCAATATACCATTTCTCACTTTGTTTACTTGAAAAGGCTGAAATAGCAGCAACAAAACTTTCTTGTTTATTATTGTCTTTGGTCACTGTTTTCTTTGCATGTTTACAGAACTTTCCTGTGTCCATAGCCATTACAATTATAACATCGGGGACCCTTATTTTTTTCAGATGACTTTGACTTCTGTTGGCTATTCTTATGATATTTCTTTTTATGATTGGAATAGAATGCACTGCTCGAATCTTCATTTTTCACTTCTTGAAGCAATTTGGTTTTTATAAAGTCAGCACTAATTTTCGCACCCGAATTTTCCAACCCCATAATCATTGGTTTATACTCATCAGATAAACCTGCCAGCATTAATGTGCCAAGCCATTCGTCATTCACCTCGAAACCTATATTTCTCAGTTTGTGAGCAGCACTCATGATCCTGTTAACATAATCTTCTATACCGGCGCTTGATTCCAGTGAAGTATTGATCGATTCCTTCAACAAGCCCACTTTTCTAGTTAACCCATTGTCGTCAAAGGCGTTATGAAGACAGTCCCACACCTCTTTAGCAGTTTTACACTCCTGAACATGAACATAGTTTTGAGTGTTTATCAATAAAATAAGTTTGGATTTGGCCTTGACGTCCTTCACTGGGTCGACTATTTTTCCAGCACTATATTCTATGCAGTCCCACAAGTCCTCGTGCTCTAGATATGTTTTAATACAGAATCTCCATGTCGAGAAATTCTCTCGTCCATTCAACTTCTCGATATTGAACTTACTTGAGTTCATCTTGCAGATTTTTAACAGACGCTGTGCGGGAGGGCGCCGGCTATATAACCTCACTTTTGTGTGCTCGGTAATACTTCAGAATTACCCCGGATTTATTTGCAACTACGGAACCAACCACGCTCTGCTACCATGAAGGTTTTTAACAAATAATAAATTGGTAATTTAAGTGTTAAGTATGCTTTTATTTATATATACTGTCTACGAGAAAAGAACACGTAATGATATAGCAGTTTTTATATCACACCTAGCGCCACACAAGCACGAGGATAAAACTCACACTAGTTAGAGTGCGTTCCATTTCTATCAAATGTTGAACTTAAATTATTAAAATAGTTGATTATTTCTTGAGCTCCCTTTTCAGCTCTCGCCTTAGAGATATTTTGAGCAGTCCTCAAAGTTAATTGATCACCATGCCTAGTCAAAAAGCTGTGTACCCATGCATCACCAGGAATCTTATTTTTAAATATATGTTCTCGTGAATTTTTTTTCAGGTATTCGTGAACCAATAGCTTCAGATCTAGTTTTGTAAGCGGGGAGCCAAAGGCTAGAAGCTTGTAAGACCTTAACAATTTGATCCTGTTCTTTGGTCGATAGGGCAGTAGGATGTCCAACAGATTTCGTGTGTACTCGTGTTATTTTATTAACGATAGTCCTTCTTGGGATTCCAAACTACCGTTGAGCATCTCTCGATGAAATTTGACCCGACTGCACAGCTTCACACGCAAGCATTAACATTTCTTCGGAGTAGTTTTTGTACATCCTGGATCCTAATCCTCGTCTAGACCTTCTTGGTCTGACACGTGACTTATATTTGTTTTTCTGGAATGACAAAAAAATAAATTATTTTAATTACCTAGTAATTAAGATAATCTATTTTTTTTTGTTCTAGATAGATTCTTTTTTATTCAGATAGGTGATATATTATAATTATATAGATAATGACGACTGCCTAGTCAAAAACAAACGGACACGTAAAAATAAAATTATAGTGAAATAAAAACAACAATATAAATACATGAACCGTGAAAACATTAGGTACACTCATATTTTTTGGCAGTCGTGTAAAAAGAGAACAAAAAGTGTCAGCCTTAGACGTTTTTTGACGGCGGGCAATGTTGACAATGATACGGCTGCACATTACTGTGTAACTTAACCCATCATCATAACTTTTTTTATACAAGAGCTACAGCAACGAAACTATCATCAAAGTGCGCAACACATTGTTTTACATAAGAAACAATCAATTAAGCTTACCGGTGTATTCGGCATAATGCACAATTTACTTCCGAATATACACAGTAATTGGCCCGCAAAAACACCCCGTCTTCAACAAGTTTCGACAGGTAACTGAGTAAAGTGGGAAGTGCACGCGCTATCCTGTGTTGCCACGCGTATATTTTATTTTCTACTAATATTATCAATGTTGTCGTAAGTTCGGTAGTTTTTCAGATATTAGTTACTTTCCTTAGAAATTGTGTTTTAGGCAAAGTTTTACTCGGTGGCAAAGTTGGCGTGTTTCACAGTATATGCTCCAAACCCGGATCTAAATACTTAAAATAAATGAAGAACTTTAGATAATAGATATTTTCCCCTCATATGCTGATATTATTGGTTTTTTGTAAAAACAATGCAATCTGTAACAGTTTTAACTATGGTGAAAGAAACTAGACTATATCAAGGGTTTACTGCGAAAACCAGCTAAATGCAATCGAGTTAGTTTTGAGTTGTTGAGTTTTAAAAGTTAATACCTAATGAAAACATTGTAATTGTAGTAGGCCTCAGATACTTTAGTAGTTACAAATTAGGTTATTTGATAAAGATTTTATTTTTGTACGGTCTAAGTAAATACTTGTGATAGAAGTGCATTAAATAAGAAAATTCATGAGTGAGGTCGTACAGTTAGTCGGTTTAACACGAATATTGCTAAAATGCGCTACACGCAAGATTATTGATGTTTCATGCGATTTATGTTGAAAATAAGATAGCACCGACAAAATAATGCATCTTACAAGGCATAAACAATCCCAAAACGAGGAAATTTATGGCTTACTGTAAAAAAGTAACAAGTTCACTAGTTTTACCTGTAAACATTTATTGGCTTTCAAGAAATATAATCAAAAGTAGAAAGAGTTAAATGCACAATGTATGTATGTTAATAAAGTGGTTTTATCAGTATTATAATCAGTTTTTGTGATTGTAATTTCTTTTATCTTCACTACTTTCAACCTCATCAATAGCTGGTTCAGGTAATTTGTAAACAACCCCGTTATTTGTTTAAGTTTTAATACCAACCGTGAAGCTTTTCAGGTATAATTAGTTTATTACAGAGAGAAATTAGATCTTTCTTTTTGGCCTCGCTTATTTCCAGCTGTTTTTGATAGGGACGATTTAATTTGTAATTGACAATTAACAGCTGCAAAATTTTCAGAAGGCCAGTTCTTGTTTCGCGTACGCATGTGCATTTTCGGAGGTGGAAGATGATGAATTTTCTCGAAGCTCTAAAACAATAAAATTGATGCTCATGTCATAGTTGAAAAATATTTTTCTGTCTTCTCCCTTTACGTACCTCATACGATTTATCTCCAGCCACTGAACCTGTTTTGCTTTTTCATCCTTCGTTCGATTTTTCATAACAGATGCTTTAGGTCAAAGAACTCATCTCATTTAAATTCTGTTACTCGGTACGTTTCTCTTGTTATTTTCTTCCCATCGACTTTAACAGTTTGCTTGCGTTTAGCACGCTTGAAAATAGAAATCCAATCCATCATAGAAAAAACAGACTTATTTTTCTTAGCAACTCTATGCCACTATGCATAGAATCTGCTTCCGTTTGCGTATGTTCCGATTCTAAAAACTTTTGTTCTTTGACTTTAAGATGGTAATTTGAACTGCCCAAAGAAGTAATGCAGCTTGATTGCGGTTTTGGCCGCCACAACACGTCACACGCCACAGATGTGTCTGAAAATAAGCTTATTTATTTGACATTTTCAGGGACGCAGAAGAAAGATAGTGTAACAATATAGTGCCAATTTCAGAGCTTCACTTACGTCCATTTACCTCTGATCATGAAAAACAATAGGCATTATTGGGTAAACCAGCTCTGTAGATTGTGAGGTTGTATACACACAACTTTCTAGAGTAATAGAGCAGTCCTATATCACAGGAAAGTATTTGAAGTACTGCTTGCAAATCAAATGTTACAGAACTAAAATTTTCATCAGCGTTTGATCTGACTTTATCCTTCTCTTTTTCATAATTGCATTGTAAGCATCTTCAAGTTCTTTTTTCTTGTCTGGTTTAGCTTGAGCATAATTAGTGCAAATTAAGCATGAGTCTTTCCCAGGTACAAAAAAAACTAAGCTCATTAACCCCTTTGTCGTTCATAAGTGTTACTTTGTGACTTAAGTGAAAAAATGATTTTTGACTTTGACTTAAGGTTATATTCTTTTGAGAAGGATCTGCCGTAGGTTATTTCTCAAGCTGGCTCAGAACCAGTTTTTAAAAGAAAATTCATCTTTGTATAATAAATGCACCTTGCGAATATTAAGATTTTTGTCTAAATATTTGCGTTTAGTTTGTTTAGTCACCTTGGCTGACCTAGATTTAGCTTTGATTTTATAAGGCAGACCATCTGCTCGTTTCTTTTTAGCTATATTACGAGTCCAGCTGTTGGGATTAGACATCACCACCTTTTTGTGGGTTCAATAAGTAACCAAGATCTTTTGACCAGCTCAGTCAAAATTTCTTCAACTACCACCATCGAGTCCTGATGTTGGACTTTGTTTTGCTTAATAACTCCAATGTTGTGTTGTAATATTTCTAATATTTTTCGAATTTTGAAATATTGAACACTTGCTTTTAATATTGTCTTCTGTTTACGCGAATATTATTCATTGAAATTAAACTACTATATACGGATTTTATCGCGTTGTTTATTTGACACTATATTACATAATTTTGAAAATTTGTTTCACTATTATTACTATTAAACTTTACTAATTTTTAAGCTAATTATATTGTTATTAAAACTGTTATTGATTTAATTTTACACTTTCTCCGACGTTTCGGTTGTCTCAATGTTCCAGTGTAGTTATTTCAAAGTACCCGAACATAATTTAATCATTGGTGTTTCTATTTACGCAGAATGAGCTCAAAGTATCATGAAGTCTAGCTGTGGTTTGTTTCTTCTTGGGTTTGACTATTTGTATTACTGGATCCCAAGCTGGTGGTACATTCCAACCATCTTCTCTATTAAAATTAGGATGGTTTTTGATTTCAATAGCCTCGCGAAGCATCCTTGGTAGGAATCGATGTTCTTTAGCGAGAATCTGTGGTTTGTCAAATCTCAGGTAGTGGTTGGTCCCCTGTTGCACATGTTCACACACAGCAGACTTCAACGAGCGTTGGTGTCTTACATCAGCTATGTGTTCTTTTATGCGGGGGTGCCTACGTTTCTCTTGGTTTGACCAATGTATGAGAGTCCGCAGTCACAATCTATTTTATAGACCCCTGCATTTTGTAAAGGTAGTTGGCACTTGACGGATGGTAAAAATTTACTTATCTTCGTTGGCGGCCTAAAGTATGTGTTGATTGAAGCTCGCTTCAAGATGTAGCCAATCTTGTTAGTGACACCCCTTACATAAGGCAGTATAGCAGGCTGGCGCTCGACTGTGGCTGGCTTTTCTCGGGATCTGTGACAGCGGCGCGGCTGTTGGAGCTTGTTGTCTTGCAATACTTGCTTAACATGTTGTAGCTCGGCGTCCAAGTGTTTCTTGTCACAGATCCCATGGGCTCTCTGACACAAAGACATTCCCACGGTAGCTAACTGTTTAGGATGGTGGTGAGATTCACCGTTTAAGTACCTATTTGTATGGGTCTTTTTTCTATACACAGTGTGGCTCAAAGTATGATCAGGAATCCTGATGACAAGTACATCAAAAAAAGCTAATGAATTATTTGCCTCTAATTCCATAGTAAATTGGATGTTGTTATTAATGGAATTAAGATGTTCTAGGAATACACTTGCACTATCTGTTGGTAATATTGTAAAAGTATCATCTACAAACCTCTTATAAATCCTGGGTGTGATGGGGGCAGTATGTAAAGCTCGAGCCTTGAAGTCCTCCATATATATGTCAGCAACAACAGGCGATACTGGGGACCCCATTGCGACACCATCGAGTTGTATGTAGAATTTATTGTCCCACAACAGATAGCCAGTTGTTAAGCAATGCTTAAGTAGTTCTGCATATTCCTCAGGCATATTGAACTGTATTAACTTCCTTTTAGTTATTTCAATACAGTCATGTGCAGGTATGCATGTAAATAATAACTGTACATCAAAACTAACCATTGTTTCATTGTTAGTGAGACGTAGGTGTTTAATTTCACTCACAAAATGGTATGAATCCTTATATGTGCTCTCAAATTGCCTCTGAGTGTTGAGAGTATCTTCGCTACGTGCTGAGCCAGTCTGTAAGTTGGTGTGTCGATCTGACTCACAATAGGACGTAAGGGAGCGTTTTCCTTGTGTATTTTTGATAACCCATACAGCTTTGGAGGTTTTACGCAAGCTGGTATTAATTGTTTAACGTCTAGATCTAGTTTTCCGAAGTATTTATGTATGATGTCTTTGGTTTTGTTCAATATTTTGTTTGTAGGGTCTGTTTTAACCTGTTTATATGTTGTTTCATCCGAAAGTAAACTTTCAATTTTATGTTTATAATCTGACGTATCCATTATGACCGTAGCGTTTCCTTTATCTGCACGGATTACTGTAATATCTGGCCTAGCCCGCAAGTCCTTCAGTGCGACGAATTCATCTTTGGGAAGATTCGGTCTGGGCACTTTACTTCGACGCAAGACCGATGAAATGTCGTGACGTATAGCCTCGAAATCTTCCTTTCTTATATTATTCTTGACTAGGCAGTCCTCGACGTTGCAAATAATGGCCTCATACGGTACTTGCATTTGTTTATTTCTAAGTAAATCTTCTAATGTAACAAGACTATCAGAATCGGCTAGTAATCGAATCGAAAATTAAATAACTATGTATTGCTTAAACTAGTTATTGTCGTTTATCTGCTTTTGCATGTTAACGATATTGTTTTAATTTGAATAATTTGGTACATCTAAAATGTGATAATAGTAACTTATCAGATTGTAGCGGTATAATTACAATCGCGAAATAAAAAGAGTACAGCAGCCAAATACGACTAAGTTCTTTTAGATTTTATTTATTGAAGTTGTACAAGAACATTTGTTAATATTATTGTAAAATAAAAAGATGTTAAGAACCGTCATTATTTTTAATATGTTACTTTATTGCAGTAATTATTAGCAACGGCGTTTATGATATTTTTGCAATCGAGTAGGGGAGAGGTGACATGAATGGGACAAAATTCTATAAGTATAGATGTTGGGGAACGTATGGGAGATAAATTAAAGACTTTCATTTACGTTTCAAGTATATATATTCATCTTTAGAAAAATAAATGAAAAACCACTTTTTCTTCTATCAATCCAGCATAATAAGCAAATAAAAAAACGTCCATTTTGTCCCGTTCATGACTGGGTAGTATTGAATGGGACATAGTTAGTCATGAAAGGGACAAGTAAAGTTGTGTCAAATTCTCATTGTTAAGTACAGATATATTATAACATAATAGTTAACTAATACACGTACACACCTCTTCATATTTATATATTATAAAATTACACTTACATTTATGAGATCAAACTTTATTATATTGTTAAATGTAACAACTCTAATGGCATAAATTACAAAAAAAAATTAAAGACGCCTTTTACTCCGCATTTTTCATTAGCCCATTTCTGACAAAGTTTGCATTGAAACCAATCTTCCTTACTAATCGAAAATTTCTGTTTACAGAAACAACTCTTCCGTAGTTAGCAGTTTTCTTAATTTTTGTAAAGGCTCATTATCGCAATCAGAAAAATCGTCACTAGAATCTAAATTAGAAATTGTTTGATCACTGTCACTGGATGATTCTACTAGTATCTTGGGTTTTTTAATACTTTTTTCTTTTGCTTGCTTCCTTTTTTCTTATTTTCATTTTTATCTTTATTAGACAATAACTTCTTAAAAATATCTTTCACATGTGTAATATCTGTGATGTCCTGTTGTTTATTTAGCAAATTTGTTAACGATTCTGCCAGGAGTCGGTCTTTTTCTGGAGTTGACGTAATTATTTTAGTCGTAATTTTTCTATTGGACTGTTTTTGTGGGTTTTTGCGGGGTGGTGCTTTAGGAAAGTCGGGCGGACCATTTCTGGACTAAGAACAGCTGATATCGATGGCACAGGATTATTATACACGGAATCAAAAGCGGTATTTGACAATATAGTTTTATCGATGTTACACTTAGACAGATTTGTCAGATCATTGTCAATATCCAAAGAAATATATCTCTTTTCTTTGGAGGCATCTTTAAGTTTAACCTATAACAATTAAAATTAGCAATTTAAAGCAAAATCCACCACCATGCATGGTTTCAACAATCGAGTCGTAAAAGGGACAGTCATAAAAGGGACGTCCCTTTCGAGACCGTTTGAATTGTCCCAAACAAGACTATCATGCATTTTCAAACTTAACCTCACAGTAAAAAATATTGTTAAGCAACTTTATGCAATTATATACTCACCTTTTATGTAATAAAACTACGAATCAGTTTTCAAGACAACCACTATCTAACACTATAAAAACAATCTAATACGCGAATCTCAAAAACCTTAAATAAATTACTTTTTAGTACAAAAATATTCAACAATGCTTTGCCATTTTATTACGTTTGACAACTAAGTGACAGTCGCATCAATATTCTCTATGGGTTAGTGTCGTCAGATTGTTAAAATCAAGAATCGACTACTGCGTTCTAATCAGAAATAATTCGATTTGTCCCATTCAAAACCTGTCCCTTTCATAGCACTTTCCCCCTATTGGGCACTTTGACGTATTTAACTATTTTTATCATGACCTATCTTCTAAACTATTTAACGTAGCGCTTGGCCGGTTTTACTAGTACAAAGAGCTTAAAAAAGAAGAATTTTGGTTTACCTAACTCAATTTTGCCAAAAAATTTGGTTAGCAGGTATTCGCAGTAAACCTTCGATATTTCCATTAAAACGATACCAAAATCTATGTACTTGATGCATAATTACTGAGTTTAATAAATGATACAAAATAGGCTATCGTGATATTTGGTGCGAGTGCGAGATGTTTGACTAAGCAAAATGGCCGCCCGGGGCTGTGCAGACGAGATACTTTCTTTGATTACCTAATGTAACTTATTTTATTTTGCAGTTCTACTTATCTAAATTAGTGAATTAAATTATTACTCTAACTGGTGTTTTACTAAAATATGTGTAAAAATATTTATTATTATTATTATTCACTGCACAATCGAATGATCGAGCCTACGTACGATAAAAAAATGTACCTATCAGTTAATTGAATTTTATGTGATGTCATGACTTTGAACTATTAAATTATTTTCATTATGGGACTTCTACATCTATACTATATACATATATATATAAAGCAGAAAAGTTTGTTTGTATGTTTGAACGCTCTAATCTCAGTACGACTACAAGTCCGATTTGGATGATTCTTTTTGTGTTAGCTAGCCTATTTATTGAGGAAGATTATAAGCGACGCTAGGTATTTCTACAAGACAAGCAGTCCTAAATAGATAATTCCTAATGTCACTTTCTATCATTGCAGATAAAAAATTTATAGTAGTTTAGGTGACATATCTTTGGCAGCTGTATTAGGGTTCAGATAGGTAAATTAAAAGCAATAATAATGAATTTAAGGAATCTTTATTTATCTGTACTTTGTGGTACAAAGATTTGTTTATGTGGTACGAAGTCGGAGCAGGTCGCTAAAATAATAATAAATAAAAATTCAGGCCTTGTGAAAGTCCCTTAAACAGCCGACTATGCATACCACACTCGATGTACTGCCAAACTGTTCGGGTGAGGACCTTTTGTTTGTTTGAGCACCACCAGCAGCGGCCTGCTTCTGTTGGCAGATGACCTCATGGGGAAGTGGTTCCCTTCGACGATCGGTCGGTTTGCCAGTGTAAATTTGGTATTTCTTCTTATCGTTGTCGTCGTCATTGTCGTGTTTGTCGTCTGTCTGCCACACAGTCTTGTGATGAGTCTGGTTTCCATCGTCGAGTCGATATGTCTGTACGTCTTCTTGGTGTGGTGTATAATGTAACAGTTGAAAACAGCAACGTTATAAAAACGGCGGAATATTTTTTTATAACACACACGGCTTCTCACTCTTTCTATGGGTTGGGCGGATAAATATTGATCTTTTCGATGAACGCCCGGCAATCCTGCAATACGCTTCTGTGTAATTTGCCGCTCAGCTCTTATTATCCGCAGATTGTCACTACAAAAAAAAAGTCTTATCACTATTTGAATAATATTAGCAAAAGGTTATGTGAAAGAGATCGCCTAAATTGTAAGTAAGATACTTTGTATGGCGTGCAATAATGATCAGAAGGCATAAAGGTAAATAAATACTCACGGATCTGTAGATTTTCCCTTTCCCCTCCCCCTACCTCTTCCTCTCCCTCTTCCCATTTCTCTACCACCACCCTCACTGTGGCCTGAAGTCGATTGCTCGTTTGATCTAAAATATTAGCATAGCACTTAACTTGTATGTAATACATGATCATTTCATGATGAAATAATATTTGCAGCACAATACACCATTCCGCACTGGTGTATTGTGCTGCAAATATTATTTAGTATACTATTAGGAAGAGTGATTTGGTACTGTTTAGTATTGGTATACTAAACAGTAGCAAATCACACTTCCTAATTGTATTCTGCAGTAAAGCTTAAAAGTGATTTCAGCGCAATTATAATGAAATGAATGAAAGTCAATTAAAGTGAAAAAGTTGTTAATACGTGCAATACTTGCATACATACGAAAAATAACATAAGGTTAATGCGTTAATATAAACAGCCATGTAAAACAGGAAATCAAAATAATTTGTAGAACACAAAACTCCGACACCAATATCTCGTCTGCACAGACCTTAAACACGTAAACGTCCAAGTACACTCCAGTGTCCATTGTGTGAGCGCATTCTATCGACGTATTTACTTACTTTGAATCTGCATATAATCACTGTGGATTGTATTGGAAAATATATTATTTAATCTAGATAGAATAATTAAACTAATGGCATTAATTCAATCACAAAATATGTATTCACTTACGTTTTATCACAAAAAATTTTTTGACATACGACGGACCATCTCCAATTTAATAAAACAATTTTTCAACCATGGCGCTAACAAAACTATGATTCTTTTACATCATGGATACGAGAAAATCTTTATATAATACACTATACGATTTAAGTACCTAATAAGAAAAAAGAACTTATGACATAATTGCGGACAATCCTCAGCGTAACGCACAGCACAAAATCACTCAACTTCAAACTGATGTATAAATAATTTGTAAATAAATAATGTACTGTTTGTAGATTTTAGCGCCATCAACGTTTAGTTCCGCGTCTTAAATACCAGAGATATTGTAAAAAGGAGCTTTAAGAAAGCAAAATCTATAATCACTGCGTGGCTTTTTTCACTGTCATATGACTCAACTGAGAGTCCACCTGTGCTTCCTATTTTTAATAACTTTATTTGACAGAAATTTAATTAAAATTAACGTTATTTATTGTTGAATGTCAATTAAGTTGTATGTTGCTCAATAGAAGCAACTTGTTTAGGCAAGCTTTTGGCTGTTATAGAAAAAAAATATGGTAGCAAAACAGCTATCTGTCTCCTAATGTAATTGGTAAGGTAATATTTACCTTTTGTCAAACAAAATATTTACTAATAAATTTGTTAGTGTCAATAAAATGAAACTTGTCATAATTTTGCCCATTTATTTGACAAGTTTAATTGTGCATCAATGTATTTAAATTATGTCTAATTATATTTTCCTCCTGTGGCAAACCTTTACTCAGGGGAAGTGCAAACATCACAATTTTTTTAACATTTAATTTTGATAAATACTAAAAATAACTTATAATTTTTTTTTGTTTACATTTCCCCTATTACCCACAAAGTACTCACACAGTAAGGAAGTGTTCTCACTAAGATTATGATTACTAATTTTATTCATAATTTCTGCATATCGCATATATAAGTTATAAACGCAAACAATGACCTTCCGTGCACTTTCATAACTAAGTTTTGTTAACTGGTTAAGAAAAACCCTTTTTTATTATTGTTTTCACAACTGGTTTTTAAACAAGAATACGAAGTGTTCATTCATAACTGACAATCACAAATAGTTAAGAAACGAATAATTATGATTATGTTTTTATAACTAGCTACAGTCAGCAATAACATTTTTCCTTTAACCTTAAATCAAACACAAAATGTAATTTAGGTAAATTAACTTTTACTTAATATTTAAATGAGGCAATTATTTCTAAACAATGTCCAACAGTGATAGACTTATTTGTTAAAATATGTATAGTATCCGCAATTTCTTGGTCAATCTCTTGGTAATTTTTGTTCGATGTGTTTTTGTTTGTTTTGAACGACATTGAAATTTTTGTTTCTTTAATAAGAACATTCAGAATTGTTGCTAGCGACGCTTTTTGGCGTCCAACCATTCTATTAAGTCTTGCGTGCCAGCCTTCTAGATTGTTGGTGGTCCGAATTTCCTCGCCGTAGCAGCACCAATTCTTGATAAAATTTACCTCGCTGAACCAGTAACGGTTTAGGTAATTGTTGAACTTTATCACTGCTTCAGTTTTCGGGGATTTGGTCATTGTATACTTGTAACCTGCCATTACATATCTCAATGGCAATCGGGCTAAGCCAGCACAACTCGCAATATGTCGTCTTTGTACTGTAGATTTAATCCCTAATCGTTTCGCCTTTTTAAAAAGGCTGGCACAAAAATGATAATAACATCCTTTCATTACTGCATTCGGAAAAATTTTACGTATTGCTTTCATTGCTGAGATTTCGTAATCCAGTGTCAATTTTACGGGGTTCCATTCAGGAATTTGTGACTTTATCATTTCAAATATAAGTTTGTAGGTATTTTCAGTTTTATTATGAATGAAACCAAAGAATAAAGGTACCATTTTTTTTGTTATTTTATGTAGTCCATGAATGGTATATATTTGTGTGAAAGGTTCAGGGCAAGACTTAAAAGTTCCATCCAGAAAGAAATGTTCGAAATTGTCCAAATACGTTTTTATATCAGAAGAAGAAAATATTAAAATCCTGTTGTTTGTGTCATTGTCGTTATAGTCAGCCAGGAGGAAGTTTTTATATTTTTTTGGTATTTCTACTTTAGTTGGTGATTCAAAATGGAGCTTAGAAACTCCTAATGCCTTATTTCTTGCTTTGTATAGACCACTTTTAATATTGTCCAATTTTGGTAAGTCAGCAACTAAGTGCACGCCATCGTCTTCCAGTTCGCATACTACTTCTTCAAACTGTTTTTGTATTGGATCGACATTAGCTACTATTTTAGTTTTCAAATCTTTCATTTTCTTCAAAACTAGATATTTTGCACTATTAGGTAAACAATCAATATCGTGCACGCTCTCTTTAACTATATGGTTTTCATTGCTTAATGTCACATTACCTTTACAACCGGTTTTATTGTAGCATTTCCAAAAAACATTTTCGTTCACATAAGTTTTAATTTTATGGTACTGACGGCCGTCGTATAGTAGTTTCTCGCGATCCCTTTTTGTCGTTATGAACTCCATGGTGGGCTTAGAAAGCGACATAGTTTATCACTTAAGTTTTCGGTTGCTATATATTTTATATAAATTGCACTCAATTGCAATAGAAAACTAAATAATACTAAAATGACAATGTCAATGTCATGCCATTGCAGTTTACATATCAATAATAGATAATAATTTATTGAGATAAGAACCTCATCCGTTTTCCGCATGCAATACTCTCGATAAAAACTCTAACTCTGTTGTTTTTATTTTGATTTAAGGTTAAAGGAAAAATGTTATTGCTGACTGTAGCTAGTTATAAAAACATAATCATAATTATTCGTTTCTTAACTATTTGTGATTGTCAGTTATGAATGAACACTTCGTATTCTTGTTTAAAAACCAGTTGTGAAAACAATAATAAAAAAGGGTTTTTCTTAACCAGTTAACAAAACTTAGTTATGAAAGTGCACGGAAGGAACAATGATTGGTCACTCATGTGTGTCCCGGTGTTGAGTTTGTTAATAAGGAACCCATGTCCTTGCCAATTTCATCACTAAACTATAACACATAACTATGTTCTTAGCAATATGTGTGTTACTCACATATTCCATAGGATTAATGGAGCTATTATTTATTGATTGGGTTGTCAGTATTGGTAAAGAGGAGGGACCACATGAAGACCGGCAATCCCGCTGCAGACTCGTGGTCACACCAGGTTATCACACCAGTGTGACTATCAGGAGTTTTTTTCTTGTTAGTCACACCGCCACTAATACAACACCTTTTATCGGCACTTGTCATTATCAACTAGTGCTGTTTTATCGATATGTAAATTAAAATTCATTATATTTAATCACACCAGTATGACAAACAGTATTTTTTTTCTCATTTGTCACACTAGTGATTTTTACACACCATGTAATGTATTTATTTATTATTATTTATTTATTAACAAATATTAATTAATCATAAATCAACACTTAAATTAACATATATTTCAATTAATTTGCAAGACCATACTTAGTTTAATTAAAAAAAAAATCAAACAACAAAATGCATTTTTCATAGATTTCTGCAAAAACTGCAAAACAATGTTTCTAAAAGAAATTTGCAAATTTTACGAAAACAAAAATCCACTTCAAAGCAGTCGATACAGACATATGAATGAAAAACTGAAACAAATGAATGAAAAAATGAATGACGACTAATGTTCCATTTTTAAATTAGACCTAACATAAAAATACATTAATTTCTTGTTTTTTGTGTTCCGCTAATTCTGCCGGTGTGTGTATTATATTAAATTATTTTGAACTATTTAACGCAATATTTCAAGGAAATGTCCCAATGTTATTTCGCCATTTAATAGTTTTAATTGGGACGAAATTATAAAATTATCTTTATCAGTTTGGTCGATCCTTCGTTTTTTTTGTATATTAATATCCTTTTCATTTAATAATACTGTTAATAACTTTAGTATGGTTACGTAGTTTTTATTTATCTTTTTGTTTAATTGGGAGTGCCAACTTTCACAAACGTTGTTGGTTCTGTGTCTTTGACCAACTACATTCCAGTCAGCAATATATTGTTCATCATTTAGCCATTGACGACCCATGTATGCTATGAACTGTTTAATCTTTTCCCCGCTCAATTCATTAGCTTCAGTTTTTATGTACTCCCATCCGTGTTTAACAAGTTCTAACGGAGTTAGCGGCAGTACCGAACATAATCCCACAATTCTTTTATGTATTTTACTTTTCAAACCAATTGATTTCGCTTTCCGCCATAAGCTCTGACAATAGTGATAGTAACACTTTTTAATCGATATAAGTGGAAACAATATTCTTAAGGCATTTGCTACAGCAATCTCGAAATCTGCGTGAAATACAGTGGGACACCAATCGGGGAATTTAGTTTTCAAGATGTCGAACAATGCAGCGTATGTTGACTCTTTTTTGTCACTCATGAGCACATGAATTAGTGGTACAACTGAAGTTTTTTGAGATGTGCTTCCCAAATCACCGAGGATCGAAAGCAATTGTGGAAATGGTTGTGGACAACTCTTAAAAGTCGCATCAATAAAATATTCTTTTACACTTTTTAATAATAACTTTGCGTCTTCATCACAAAATATTAATAGTCTGGTATTCTCATATTGATAATCAGCAATCAGACATTTTTCAAATGTAATAGGTACTTCTACGTCTTCAATTTGTTTGAAAACGGTCTTATTCACGTTTAGTTTTCGTTTGCGTGCATTATACAGGCTGCATTTTACGCTATCAAATTGTGGTACTTTCAACCCTTTTTCTTTTAAGGGTCTAAGGGTGATTTTAGTCTCACGCTCACCGTCAGCGCTCATAACTCAGCGCGTAGTTTGTCAGCGCTGAGGCTTAGCGTGGCTCGTTTTAGTATCGTACTGACCGCCTTACTGTACAGACGACGACCAAAATGCGGAGTGTATTAATTATGCGGGTTGCAGACCAAAAGCTAAGCTATTTCGAAGCTAAACTAAGCCAGCTAAGCTAAGTTGAGCTAAGATATTCTTAAAATATGTCATGTGCACACCAGAAACTAAGCGAAAGCTCAGTCAGTGTTACGAAGTTCAACTAGACGGACGTTGTCACTCGCCATGAATATAATCGATGAAGACAGTTCCGATGATGAATACGTTACACACAGAAAAAAACGATTAATAATGACTTATTATTATCTAAATAAAAGACATTCTAGATCTTGGATAAGTCAACACATTCAATCTCGGCAAACAAGTGGAGAGTTTAGAACTTTATTTTACGAGTTGGATGATGAACATTTTTAATTATATTATCGTGTGACAAGAGCGCAGTTTTATGATCTATTATCATTGATTATCGCGGATATTACAAAACAAGATACTAACTTCCGGAAGGCTATAACTCCAGAGGAAAGATTAGCTATTAGCTTGAGGTAAATAAAACAATATCTATGTTTATTTGTATTTTTATTGGTTAAATAAATGGCAAAAGGTTCACAAGTTATCTAAGTTATTATCATCGCCTTGAGCTGGTGTCGAGTAGTTGGATGATGAGGTGTATCCGTATTGGTAAGTCTGCCTAGACAAATAAGTTTCATAATTTTCCTCTGCTTCACATACAAGTTGAAAAAGCTTTTTTTTTACATCTCTTTGTATCCAATCCGGAAGCTTTTTTGTTGACTCGCACATACTATCAAAAAACAAATTCAACGGATGTCTATTTTTTTCTGCCTCTTTTGCCTGCTCAGCCCTTCGTTTATCTCTTTGCTCACATCTTTGCGTAAAGCCGTCATCGATGTCCTGAAGTAAGTCACGTAATGATGGTCCAGCTCTTTTCTGTTTTTGCCTTGGTGGTTCTGAAGTGCTTTCATCATTTTGGACATGATTATCGGTTGATGTATTAAGCAAAATAGTTTGACTTTCGGTTGATGGATTGGGCAAAATAGTTTGACTTTCGGTTGATGGACTCGGCAATGAATTTTGACTTTCAGTTGAAGGACTGGGCATAGTATTTTTATTGATAATTGATACGTTACCATCTCTCTTACGGTTTTTTATGTGGGGTAAAAGAAATTCAAGTAACTCAGCATATTTCCAGCTGTTTGACGGAGAAGCAGCCTGACCACTTGTACTGGATTTCATCCTTTTAAGTGACTCTCGATGACTGTCTCGTAATTTCTTCCACTCATTCTTCGCTGTTTTCACTGTAACAATCATTAAGTCAAATTTAATAATGCATTTTTTTCAGGTTTTTAGCGACTGGTGACTCCTTTAGAACTATAGGATACAATTACAGAGTGGGTAATAATACAGTTTCTTTGATTGTTAAAGATGTATGCAATGCACTTTGGATTCATTTGCAACCAATATATATGAAGCTACCCACAGAAAATGAATGGGAAGCAATTGCAGAAAACTTTAATGATAAATGGCAATTTCCTAACTGCCTTGGTGCCGTGGATGGGAAGCATATCTCAATAAAATGTCCTCCTCATTCGGGTTCTAATTATTATAACTATAAAAATTTTTATTCAATTGTTCTTCTAGCAGTTGTTGATGCGCACAAAAGATTTATTATTATAGACATTGGTTCAATGGGCCGATTTAGCGACGGCGGTATTTTTGCAGATAGCGCATTTGGCTACAGATTACAAAATGGGCAACTAAACATACCCAATCATAAACCTTTAACACCTGATGGCGAGCCAACACCTTTTGTGTTTATAGGTGACCAAGCATTTCCATTACAAAAACATTTTATGAGACCGTACCCACGAAGTACATGTTTAGAAAACAGAGAAAGAAACACCTATAATTATCGTCTGAGCAGAGCACGAAATGTAGTAGAAAATGCGTTCGGCATATTGTCATCACGATTTCGTGTATTTCGTCGACCCTTCGAATGTCAATTAGAACTAGTAGATATCATTACAAAAACTACCTGTGTGTTGCACAATTATTTAATATCTTCAAGAACGACAACTAGTTTCGAAAATACCGTCAACATTGAACAGCAAACTTTAAGATCGGTACGACAAAACGATAACTTACGAGCAACTAGAGAAGCATTTCGTGTCAGAGAGTCATTTTGTAATTACTTTAATAATGTAAATATAAATTAAACTTTTAATATAATTAAACTTACCGTCTGGTATTTCCGGATTTTTTATTTCCTCCACTATTCTTTTCCATACAACATCCTTTCTATTTATGTTGTGATAATCCTTTAATTGTGTGTTCCATAAAATAGGAAATTGTTTTACGATTTCAATAAATTGCTCTCCATTTTTGGTACAAAACGAGCGTGCGCACGACACAAGACCTTGGGCTGCACTAGCAAAGGATGAGCGAAGGGGGTGCGGGGTAGACGGGAGGGGCTTAGTTTAGCCCGCGTAGCTGTGCATCGGCATACACAACTAACTTAGCTTTGCATATTTTAGTTAGCTCACATAGCTTAGTTCGCATAGTTTGCGGTCTGCACACAAGTATGGAAAGCTGCGTCAGCTACGCGAGCTAAGCTAAACTAACTTAGCTTAGCTTTTGGTCTGCAACCCGCATTATTGCTGCTTTGTACTATCTATCCCAAAAAAATAAAAACCGGCGACGACGAAGACTCTATGTTCATCCATTAATTGAGCAGAGAGCCGTTGCAGGAGACTTTGTCTTGTTATATGGCACTTTGAGGGCTGACGAAAGTAAATTCTTTAATTACTTTCGAATGTCAACTAGAACTTTTGACGAATTACTGGCAAAGATACAGGATAAACTGGTCCATTGCAGCTTACGACGTGTGCCTATACCACCGATTGAACGACTAATGGTGACTTTAAGGTAAGAAAAACTCGTTTTATCATTATGTTTAATCACAGTAAAGTATAGGTAAGAAAACAACATATTTATTATTATAATGTTTGGTATTATTATAATGGTGGTAATGGTAAGACAAAAAAAAAACAAATTATATATTATTAGTAATTAAACATAATACAATTATTCATCAGTACGTCTCGCTGTTTGATAACCAGAGTAACCTGGATTCGCATCATTGGTTTCGTACTCTGGATAAGCTGGAGTCTGATAATTGTATGATGATGCATACGTGTCGAGTGTAGACCTTGCGTCATTAGAGTAAGAGCTATTTGAGCTATTTGATCTGTTGTAATTTCGAATATCCATGGCTTCGCGCAGCACTCTCGATCTAAACTCCAGCTTTTGTCCTACATCAAAACTTTTTAAAATTGGACCTAAAGAAGCGAAAAAAGCCAGGTCGTCAGCGGCAAGATCTGGGGTTTGGTTACTTAATAAAGTTAATAATTCTTTTTCAAATGGAGAACTTTCTGGATTTGTTTTCGGGGCCCTTCTTTTTCTCTTTTCCAGCCAAGGTTTTTGTGATGATGCTGAATCAACACCACGGTCATTCTGCTCACCCTGTTGAGTGTTTGAAAAAACTTGCTGCATTAATATATCAGAATCTTGAGTATTTTCTGAAGATACCATACTATCCAATGTATTATCTATATTTACTGAGGGTGAGGGAAGGGAAGGGTCATTCAGTGATTCATCAACTTCATTCTCAACTGTTGGAGCTAGGAAGCTTAATTCGTCATAATAGATGTACTTTTTGTATTTTGGTGCAGCACTTCCAGAAGGCGTTTTCTTAATAGCGTTCTTTGTTCTAAAAAACGCATCCCGGGCTGTTTTCCACCTTTGTTGAACCAGTTTTCCTGAAATAATAAAAACTTTTTATTTTCAGATTTCTTGCTACGGGTCGAACGTATACAGATTTGCAGTATTCATTTAGGATGGGAATCGCAACAATCAGTAAGATCGTGGACGAAGTGTGTAAAGTAATATGGGAAACGCTACACGATGAATGCATACCATCAAATACACCTGATATGTGGCAAAATATTGCTAACGGTTTTCTACAAAAGACCAACTTTCCAAATTGCATCGGAGCTATTGATGGCAAGCACATCCGAATCGTAAATCCAACCGGTGGTGGATCAATATTCTACAACTACAAAAATTTTTACTCCATAGTTCTGCTAGCTATGTGCGATGCAGATTATTGTTTTACATATGTAAACATTGGAACATATGGAAAAAACTCGGACTCGACTATATTCCAAAACAGTACACTATACAGGAGCCTTGAACAAAACACTTTAAATATTCCAGGACCGAAGCCACTGCCTGGAACAAATACTCCAGTTGAACATGTAATTGTGGGTGATGGAGCTTTTGGAATATCAAATAAAATTCTGAAGCCATATGCACGATCCAATATGACCCACAAGAAAAAAATATTTAATTATAGACTGAGCCGCAGTAGACGATACATAGAATCGACATTTGGTATAATGTCAAACAAGTTCAGAGTATTTCATACACCTATTAATGTGAGTTTTAATGTTACAAAGAATATAGTTAAAGCATGCTGCGTATTGCATAACTTTATAAGAATTCGCGATGGTTATCGTATTGAAGACACACTTACAATTGAGGGTATGGTAGACTTGCCAACTGTACCTACAAACAGGTCTGGACACGCTCTGCGAGAACATTTTGCTGAGTACTTTGTGAGCCCTATTGGAAGCGTGCCCTGGCAAGATTCGTGTATATTTTAACTTGAAAAGGCTTTGTCCTGTAGTGTAGGTATTCAGATAATAAAATAAGAAAGTAAACAAACCAAGTTGTTGTTTTTCTTCTCCTGAAATATTTTCGAACAATGTGTCCACAATATCCTCCCAGGCTTTGTTTCTTGCATCTTTATTTTTGTAGAGTGGATCGGATGCATCCCACAATTTCTTCCTCAGGCGTACCTCATCGATAACTCGACCTGTATCCACTTCGCGATTTGCCATGACTGTACGCGCTGACGACGTCCGCTCCGCTCGACACTAGAACGCTCACTGAAAGCAGAGGCGCTCGTGCGATCGTCAGCGCCGACAGCTACGCGGGGCCGACGCGTGACGCGTACGTCCGCGTAGCTATCAGCGCTGACCACCGTGCGCGCTGATAGCTACGCGTCATTCAAAAACGCTTCTTAGAAGTTCATATATCTCGGCCATCAGCGCTGACGGTGCGCGTGCCGTCGGCGTAAGACTAAAATCAGCCTAATATGTTTCTCGAAGATTTTAGTCATTGGCCTCGCAGAAGTACAAGCAACTTCATGTATTTTGTGTATCGAAAGCGCTATTTCATTATCGCTCTCATCTGGTTGACATGTATTCTTGTGCTCAACTGTTTTTACAATATTTTGTCCCTGTGAATTTTAAAGAACGATTAAATTACGGATATTGAGGCGATAATATAACTTCTAGAGACTCGTTCATAAAGCGTTTGATGAATCATTAAAACACAAAAAGAGTAGTCATTCGAGGATCGCGAAGCACTACATTCCCTTCTCTCTACCTGCCCCGTTAGAGACATAACGTGAAGATAGATAGGCAGACCAGATCACGGTATGTACCTATATTTAGATAAGAATACACTAGCACTTACGTTTATTGTGACTGAACCGGAGCACTTTATACTGTTACGACAGTTACGACAAAACCATATCTGATTCAAATTTTTGTAAACTTTCTGTTTATAGTATTGATGTTGCTTAAATAACAACACTTGTCCACGTTTTCTGTTAATAATACAAAAATCCATGATACAAAGCCAATGTGAAACTAATAGACAATCGTTTTTGTTCATATGTTGACGTTTGTCAGTCATTATCATTATCTCAATACATTTCTAACTGGCCAGTACTATAGATAAGGTTGCAGTACCATATTATGAATCACGGATTATTCACAGCTGAAGACATGCCAGGTTATAGGTCAATTGCATTACTTGTCGATAAACCGACTACATTATGTTGGCACTGTACTAGCAATTACGGTATACATGGTGTGTGATAATCAGTAGTGTGACAAACAAGAAAAAAATTACCGTTTGTCATACTGGTGTGATAATGTGGTGTGACTACGAGTCAGGAGTCGGCAATCCAATGACTGCATACAATCCCTAGTGCGATTGCAGGTGTCTAGTATTGAATCATTTTTACAACTACAAGAATTAACTAGCTTGCCTATGGCCAACACTTGTTCCCTGCTCTGTTTTTCAGCCATCTCATACTTGTGTGATAGATTTTGATTTCGGTCTCGTGTCTCCCCTGACGGCTCCCCTCGGGGAGACATCAGGATTTTTAAAATCTTATTGTCTCCCCTAGGCGGGGGAGACTTCAGAACTTGCTAATAAATTATATTTTGAGTACTCGTGTATCCCCTGTCAAGCATTATATAATAACCATAAAAAAAATACCCGTCAAGCATGACGTACCTACTACTATCTCTACCTATTCACTTTTTGTCTCCTCAAACGAAGCTACCCAAGTGAGATCGCTTTTTTTAGCAGTAGGTATCTATATTCGTAAAAGCTCATGTCATCAATAAATCAGTTTGCTTATACGGGGCGTAACGGAAAAGATAAATATTTCAAGACTTATTTATTTTAAAAACTAATAAACGTACAATGTATTAACGCAGCTTTTCCAAAAAATGTCCAACACTGATTTCTTCGTGAATTAATTGTAATTGTGTGTTTAATATAAACGTGTCTCTTTCGGTCTGAACTTTCCTCCTTTTACTGGAATGTATGCCATCTTCAAAGTTAATGATTTCAACTTTGTTCATCGACATATCTTTTTCTAACACCGAAAACAGCTTTGCAATCGTCACTTAATTCTTATTGATTTTTCGATTTATTTTTGAATGCCATCCTTCCGCAAAATTATTGGTTCGGTGGCGTTGATCGTAAATGCACCATTCCGTTATACATAGTTCATTTTTTAACCAGGTCTTTTCCATGTATTCTAAAAATGATTTTAATTTTAATTTCATCTAATTCTTTAGACTGGTCTTTAATGTACTCATATCCCTCTAAGACCTTATGCCGCGGTAACAGTGGAAGCACTGCACACAAACCAACGATTCTCCGATGTAGTTTAGATTTAATGTGTTTATCCTTGGCCTTTCTCCATAAACAATTAATAAAGTGGTAGTGACACCTTTTGATAATAATATTTGGAAAAAAATCTTAAAGAATTGGTTAAACCCATTTCGAAATCAGCATGAAACTTATTGGGTTCCCAATCAGGAACACCTGCTTTAATGATGTCGTATACAATAAAATACGACTGCTCGGTCTTGTCGCTCATCAGAGCATATACTATGGGTATAATATTTGTAGTTTCAGCGGTGCTCCCTAGGTCACCATGTAATGCCAGTAATTGAGTAAATGGGCGAGGGACGCTCTTAAAAGTCGCATCTCCAAAATACTCTTTGAGTGTCCTTAATAGCCGCTTTCTTTCTTGTGAGCATAATACTATAATCCTTTTACTATCGGTTTTGTAGTCGCCTAATATTAACGGTTGATATTTTTTAGGGATCTCTACTTCACTAATATTATTCCTATAGTAAATCTAATTCACCCAGAGTAATTCACCTAGGTGAATTAAACACACTTTTAGTAAACTTTAAACTCTCATACTCACAAAACAAAAGACAAGAATTTAAAATAATATGTTAACTTTATTCACCTCTAATATTAAACGCTAATTATCATGTTACTTCCTTGAAATGATGCGTTAATTTACTTACATTAAGTAAATTAACGCATCATTTCAAGGAAATGACCTACTGATATTTGCCCATCTAACATGCTTAACTGAGCTTCACATATTAATTCATCATTTAATTGAACGCTGGATGGGCGTGGTTTTACCATGCGCTTGGAGTCTGCGTCTTTCCTGAATGCTGCTATCAGATGAAACATGTTTCGATTAAACTTTTGTATGCGTTTACTTAAACTGGTGTGGAAGCTTTCCACATAATTATTGGTTCGGTGTCTTTCTCCAAAAACCGACCAAAGTTCCATATTTTCCGGGCGTAGCCAGAACTTTTTAAAATATTGGAGAAAAGGTTAAAATGTCTTTTTGTTGAACTGATGCTCAATGTATTCCCAACCTGCGGTAATTTTTTCTTTTGGCAATAAAGCAAGACTTCGACATAAAAAAACACAACGACGGCTATTCTTATCTCTAAACATATTTAAAGCTTTTGCTTTTCTAATCAAACTTTCCTGAAAATGATAATAACAACCATTTATGGTCACTTCTGGAAAAAGACGCTGAAGAGCTTTAATAGCACTTTTTTCAAAATCACAGGTATACTTAACTGGATTCCAGCCGTATATTTGGGACCTCAGCATTTCAAATAAAATCTGATAAGCGTCAGCATCTCTGTAGGACATAAGAGCATACACCAGTGGTCTTATATTGGTTGTATTGAAACTGCTACCGCAATCTCCGTAAATTGTGTAGATCTGGCTAAAAGGAGGAACACAACACTTAAAAGTCCCATCTCCAAAAAAATCATGAATGGTTTCCATCAATTGAATGGCCTTTTTTGTGGCAAATACTACGATTCTTCTACTGTCTCCAGGGTTAAAATCAGCAAGCAGAAAGTCGTTGAACTTGGGTGGTATAATAATATTTGATATGTTGTCGTTTTTGTGAAACGAAACCCTAGGTACATTAAGGGCCTTATTTCGCAATTTGTAAAGTCCTACTTTTACTTCTTCAAAGGACGGCACTTCATGCACAATATCATATCCAGTGTTTTCAAATGTTTCCGTGGCTTTTTCATATATTTTAGGAACCGGTTCATCCGTAGACATCACTTGTTGCTTACATGCTTCCATCTGTTCTGCCCATTCGTTCTTTGCTATATCCATTACACAGTCTGCATGATGTGTAGTTGTTTTAATTATTTCGTCCTGTTTAGGAAATAACAAAGAAAAACTGCTAGTATCCCTATATTATGAAAATCCAACAAATGCAATATAAATGTAAACTATAATTTACATAGAAATAAATGTAACTTCATTCAATATAGTACTTACATTAGATGACGGTAGCACCTGTAAGTTTACATTTTGTACAGTTAAAGAGCCAAGACATTTAATAACAGACAAGTTTTTGCAACATCTCCACCAACAAGCGCCATTTTTATAGGTCTTCTTTTTAAAATATTGTCGTCCATTATGCAAAAGTACCACACCCCTTCCTCTGTGTACAGTCAATCTGGGTAACTTTGACAGATAAGTGCGATATTATACATGATATCTTAAAATTTAAAGCATATCGCATGACCATATTTTACTTTGTTAGTGCTCCCATGATACTTTTCACCAATTGACATTAATGAAATTCTATAAAACCCATCATTTTAAAAGAAAAACCTAATTTTGTAGTCTGTCAAAGTTACCTTCATCACATGGGTAACTTTGACGCACATAGAACCATTCATAAAAAAGTAGTAATAATTATTTTTCGTATTAACCTGGGTAACATTGGTTTATGTTTTAATGAAATAATGGATATAACTGAGGTAATAAAACCAAAAAATCGAAACATAGTCTTATATTCAAAAAAATAATAAAGAATCAGTCTATGACATTTGGCCTTGTTATACATATTTTTAATCACCATAAAAAACCCCTTGAAAATACGTTTAAGAGAGCATTTTTAGGCAAATTAAATAAAAAATAAACGAAAATAATTAGAACAAACGAAAAAAATTTAAACACTTGAGCATAACCTGTCTATTCACCCCACTCCATATAGAGCAAATCGTCATCAATTATGTAGAACCCGGGCTTTATTATCCTAATTTTACTGTTGTCCACTCTGGATACGACATCATCATATTTAATTTTAATCATTTCCCTTTTATCCGGCCATCTCCAACCACTTTCTATCGACTTACTCATGACAACAACCATATAATATGGATATGTTGTACTTATCACTTTACCTGGAAACAAAGAACCTTCTGTTTTAAATATTATTGTAGTTCCAGGTGAAAACGCAGCATATTTCGAAGTGGAAGGTTCAGATACGAGCACAGTTTCTTCTATTTGTTCATGTTGCAAAATGCCGTCTATAACGACGAATTCTTCGATCACGACTTCTTCTGCTATTTCTGTTTCTATTTCTTCGCTTTCTGGTGGCAACTCATCTGACAATTTTGATGTCGATGGTGCCGGGGTAATATTTTCTTTTTTTTTATTCACGTTTTCTTTGTGCTGAATCTTTAGTTTCTTTTTGTTCCTGGAACCTTGTGGACGGCCTCTTTTAGCTGCAACCTTTGGTTGCGTCACATTAGCTTCACTTTTATTCTTATAGTATGCTTCGACTTCTTCTACTGAAACACTCTTACCAGCGCTAACTGGCATTTGGAATTTTCTCTTGTTCTGAATGCCTAAATCAGTAGTACGTATTTCATTAAGGTAGCTTTTAAAACTTTCTCCTAAAGCTTCTTTGGCATTAGTAACATTGATTGGAGTTTTTGCGTATTCAGCAAGTCGATTTAACGCCTCTTGGCGATTTGAGGGATAAATACCAGCTGCTTTAAATCCTGCCATGATATTACTAGATGAATGCTTAGCGTTCAGATCTAGAGTTCTCTTCAAGAGCGCAGCAAAACAATTTTTGGGAAGCGCAATAGCTTTTTTACCCCTCGTCGTCTGTCACCAATCCAAAAGTACAGATCTCCAAGAAGATTTTAAAGCACTAAAATAACCCACATCAAGCGGCTGGAGAATATGTGTAGAGTTCGGTACTAAACAAATAAATTTAATGTCGTTGTCTTTGCATAACTTTAATGTCTTAACAGAAATGTGAGAACTTAAGTTATCGCAGAGAAGAACTTTCTTGCCTTCTTTCTTTAATGCTATGGGGAGAAAATGTGTGCTAAACCAGTCTTCGAAACTTTCTAGATCTATCCAACCGCTCTTAGTGACAGTCATGCGTGATCCAGGTGGTGCTCCAATAAGCCAATCTGACCACGTGTTTTTGGCTTTGAAAATAAAGTATGGAGTGATCATTTCACCAGCAGCATTCCCACAAAATACAGTTGTATAGCACGATTTCGTGGAGTTACGAATAACTTCCGGATTGCGACATTTGCGTCTGAAAATCTTTTTTTTCTTTTTTGGGTCATCGTGAAAGCCAGTTTCATCGAAGTTGTATACATTTTCAGGAGGCATATCCTGCAATTCAACTTCTAGATTGTCGAAAAATTGGTTGATCTTTGCTTCATCAACCTGAGCCCTACTACGACTAATGTTACGGCCAAACGTAAGCTTGAGATCTGGGTGTCTACCAAGGAACAGCTGGCCCCATTCCCATCCAGGTCGATTGTTAGTAAAAACCTTGACTTTTCTGTTGATGGAGTACAAGTAACGTTGAATTATAAGACTAACATCATCGAGTCCTACTGGGATGCCACTATCCGCCAATGCTTTGACATGCTCTTTGATGATAATTTCTTCTTCCGTAGTTAAAGCTGTGGGCCTACCAACCTTCTCAATGTGTTTATTTTTAATTTTATTTTTGATTGTATTAATTGGTATTTGAAAATATTTACTAGCACCATACGCACTTAGTTCTCCTGATTTGACTTTTTCAAGACACTCTTGTAACTTTTCTGGTGGGTAGTTAGATCTTACACCATACTTTCGGGTACCAGGTTCCGAAGTCAGCTTCTTTCTTGGCATCGCGACTCGTTACTAAAAAATAATATATAAATAAATATCTGTACTTATTAGGTCACCTTTACTATCTAAATACGTTAATCGCGTGAAGCCAAAATATGTAAAGAAATACTTATAAAATACTGTGTCAAAGTTACCCTGCATAAAAATTGATAGGTTACAATCGGTAGGGGTAACTTTGCCAGTGTCAAAGTTACCCAATTATGGTTCAAAATACGTATATTCACATTTAAGCGTGAAATTAGAAAATTAGACGTAATAATATGCAAATGTTAGATGAGAATACAATAATTCAATTACAAATGGCTCTGTATCACATCTCACTTACCTTGTTGGCAGCCAAAATTACAGGATATCCAAAAAGTTATTCACTCTTTCACAAAGTCAAACTCGCGCGCTAAATTCAGAAAAAAGTTTTGACATTACAACGCTGTTTGACAGCTTTCTTTTTTAAAGGTGCGTTTACGGAGCTCGTTTAAAAATGCAAATCTAAAATGAGTATACACAAATAGTGTTGGTGTCATACGAAAAAAAATCTAAACTAGTTCATGGTCCCGCTGTCAATGTTACCCGAACGAATCAAAGTTACCCAGATTGACTGTATATATTTTAATTCTGGCATTTTGAAATTATTAACAAACAATACAATGCAGGAAATTCTGTGTCAATATGACAATGTACCTATGTAAATGTTTCTCTGATGACAAAATTATGAATCACTGGCACTCAAGGAACAAAGAGGTTTAATGTACACAAAATTATCACAAGTGTATAAAATATACTTAGAGTAAATTTAATGCACCCAGGTGAATTAGGTGAATAAAGTTTTATGAAAGTAATTTCAATGCACCCAGGTATTTAAAGTTTACTAAAAGTGTGTTTAATTCACCTAGGTGAATTACTCTGGGTGAATTAGATTTACTATAGGATATTATTATAGATTAATTTATTTACACTTAATTCCGATTTTCGTCTAGAGTAAATTGCAGTTTTGGTACTTTGGTAAGAGGGTATAGTCGTCAACATGTTAAGACCTCGATCATACAACGGTTCCATCAAATCTTCATATACTTTTTTTACAGGCTCCTCAACAGTAGCAGCAGCTTTATTTTTTATTTCTTGTAAAGTTAACGCAACCTCATTTCGAGCTTCGTTGGGCAATCATTTCATGAGAGTCGACTTATGTTCTGTTAATTTCAAAACTTGGCTATCCTGAAAATATTAATAATTTATTAAATACCTAGTACGAAACTTTAATTTATTTTTGACACTAGCGAAGAACGATCCAAGTTTGATTATTACTAAACTAGATAGATAGATAAATTGTCGAACTGAAGACGTAATATTAGACTGGCACCAATGATGTTATATACAATAAAGAGGACTGGCACTTATATAAAACTACTTACATTTAGGGTCACCGCTCCTGAGCATTTGTATTTCTTTTTGTTGCAGCAAACCCATCTTTCTGCATTATTAGAATACTTTTTGTGTATAGTATACTGGAACCCTTCAAGAATTAAAACATTCCCACCCTTTCTACGAACGAAATGAAACTTTCCATTCATTTTCTAATAAATATTAGTTTATATCCAGGATGCAATCAGAAGCAACACAAATGACAAACTTGACATTGAAAGATAACAGATTGTACTCAATTAGTCATGGTAAATAATACATAAATACTTATTTATTTGCAAGTGGCCAGTATGTATTAACATAACAGGGGATACACGAGTACTCAAAATATAATTTATTAGCAAGTTCTGATGTCTCCCCCGTCTAGGGGAGACAATAAGATTTTAAAAATCCTGATGTCTCCCCGAGGGGAGCCGTCAGGGGAGACACGAGACCGAAATCTAGATTTTGATGATTCATGAAGCCGGTCAACCTCGCATTGCAGCGCCTGCGTATCTTTTTTGTACTGCAATGATGCATTGAGACATTGTCCAACTCCAATGAATACATGTTCACTTGGTCAATCAGTTGCAGCCTCTGCCTGTTTAAAGACATACTATCAATAAAAAAAATTATGTTTTAATATAAGTTGCTTAGTGCAGGTAATGTATTTCTTAATTTTAATATACTTTTTCAGTTTATTCTTGCTACATTTAATAACCCTCACAGATTTACTGGCAGAACTAGCAGGCTCTTCATCACAAGTGAGGTCCATAATTAAAGAAGGATGTTTATTATTAACTGTAGCAGAATTGATGCTGGTGGCTAATAACTTATCGAACAAACTTTGGTTTGATGCAGCTACAATGGTGTTATTCTGTGCTTCTAAATCTCAAATCTCACAATTCGCTTGATGTAACTGCTTTTCTAGCAAAGTGATTTGGTGTAAGTTTTGTTCATAAACATCCCTACATATGTCAAAGTTGTCAACAAGTTGTTGAAGCCTATCCCGAGCATCTGTGGCATCAATAAACTGAGAGCGCAACTGTGCCAATTCCTTTTTAAGTTTATCGTTCTTATTTAAAACATCTAATAGCTCCCTTTCATTATCATCCCTTTCCGCACTGAGTTAGTCATACTTCTCCTTGGTTGCCTTTAATTCCCTTAAAGTCATTTGGAGTTTGATCTCCTCTTGACGTAGATGTTCAATCGGATTCATGTTCGGCTTCTTGCTGGCCATTCCATAATGGAGATACCGACTTCGGTAACATAATCTCGTACGACGCTCGCGGTGTGAGCCCTAGTGCCCTACCCTGTGCATATTCATGCACGACAATCTTGCATGAATATGGAACCGTTGCCAATAAAATGTGCACAGAGCATCACGTGAGGCTCAAGACACTGTTCGATGTACCGATGACTGTTTAGTGCAGGCAGACGTGGCCCAGACACAAAGACAAGCACTGTCTTGCCGTCGGCGCTGATTCCTCCGCAAACTGTCCACGAACCGCCACCATAGCTGACTTTTTCTTCAATGCAGAATTGTGCAAAGCGTTCTCCATCTCTTCTGTAGACCTTGTTCCTTCCGTCGTTACCATACAGCATAATTTTACACTCGTCAAAAAAGAGGACTTTGTTCCACTGGAGGTATGACCAATTTAGGTGCTCATGTGCAAAGTTAAGGCGCGCTCTTCGATGGTCTGCAGTTAATTTCGGCCCATTTGCTGGCTTGTGCGGTACCAGTCCACGCTCCTTCAACCTTCTTCTAATTGTAGAGTCGCTTACAGCCACCCTTACGTACAACATGAAGCTGTTGCTGCAGTTGAAAAACATTAAGGCGTCGATTTCGCAAATAAATTGTTACAATAAATCGATCATCTCGCTCAGAAGTGACCCGATTCCTGCCAGATCCTGAAAGGCGCGTGAACAAACCAGTCTCCCGATAGCGTTTGTAGACTCTATGAACAGACGACAGGCTTAGATGCAATCTTTCAGCCACAACCACGCTGACTAAGTCCAGAATCCAGCAATGCCACCACTTGCGCGGCTTCTGCGGGCGAAGTATCCATATGTTTTAGAAGTGAATCATTTCATTTATAGGATAAACAAATGAAATTCTAATTTTGAATTTGAATTTTCGCTTATCACTGTAATGGCCAAACTGCCAGTTATACAATCATGTGATATTTTTCATGGAATGAAAACTCTTTTGCGATAAATTAGGACCATAAAAACGGAAGTGATTCGATTTTTCTGATGAGAAGTGTATTTTTCAAACACTTTAGATATTACTGCTACAAGTGCAATTGGTCTGTAATTGATCATGAGTTTAATATTGTTTTTCTTATACAATGGCTTTATTATGGTTCTTTTTAATGCATCCGGGAATATACCTTTAGTAATGCTAAGATTAATAATAAAACATAGATGACCAAATATTTCGGGGGCAACAGCTTTCAACATTTTTGTGGCGATACCGTCGTAACCAACACTGCTCGTATTTTTTAAATTTCATTATGATATTCAGTATGTCATAGGGTGTAGCAGCAGCCATAAACATAGAATGCATCTTACTCTGAATATGTGATGTTGGACTTATCTCTAATCTGTTTATTAGTTGTATTTTATCTATGAAATAGTTATTGAACATGTTGGCTTTGGGTTTTGGGTGTGTAACGGTTTTATTGTCAAATTGATGCTAGCTATAGAGGTCTTTGGGACATTACAGTTAGGTTTATTTATGATTTGGCAAACTTTAAGGTTTTATTTTTGTAACCGTTTTGAACTTTTTGAGTCAAATGTATGATGTTTTTTAAATAATTTAGAATATTTTTTAATTTGTCTTTATTTGCTTCAGTTGTTTTTAGCCTATATTGCCACAATAGCTTCCTTTTGTTTTTACTACAAAACATCCCACGTGACACCCAAGCCGGTTTTTTATTTATTATATTAACCGTAGTAGTTTTATTAAGAAAACATAGTTCATAAAATAAACGAAATGTTTCAACGAAAGTGTTATAGGCTGCGCCAGGGTCTCTCATTTCGTACATATCTGAACAGGATAGACTGCATAGACATGTCTTAAATTTTTGTATATGTTCCTGACTATAAATTCGCTTAGTTTTACGCCAGTATTTAATAGCATAACAGTTTTTAACCGAACACCTCAACAATTGAACTGTGTGGTCTGATAGTGCAAAATCCAATACTTATGTTCTACAATATCTGTTAAAATTATGCGCAAAGTTATCTATGCATGACTGACTCACAATCCGCGTAGGTTGTCTTAATGCAAGCTGTAAATTGAAATTTTAAAGTATGCACTCAAATTCAGTCGTGATTTTATTCGTTTTTTAAATATTTATGTTGAAATCTCCGGCAATGACAATATTCTTACAGCTTTGTTTCTATAAATACTTTAAAAATGTTTCAATTTATCAAAGAAATCATTTATGTTTTTTTGATGTAGGACACGGTAAATAGCCACCAATATGATGTCTATAGTTAGTCAATTTCACTGCACTCATACACACCCGACGAAGCCATTTTCATTACATTGGTCAATTCCTTACAACAGATACCATGTTGAACAAGGATGCATACATAGTCTCATTTCACTTATTATTAAAAAGGGCTCACTTGGAAAATTACGTGTTTTGATAATTACTTATTTTTGTATTATTTCTAAACATCATAACCCTTTACCAGGCCTCGGACAAATATTGTAGTAATAGTGTTTTTTTTATAGATTTATATGAGTAATAACGTTTAGTATGGGATTTTATTAATTATATTTAGAAAATTAGCTAAAACCTGAAAAAAAGACACGTGGGAAAACATAATCCCTTTGCCTCTCTAGACGTTGACTTTTATATTTATATATATAAATTAAACAAGTATGTTTGTCATTTTGTTAGCATTTTAGTCGACTGTTCAACATGTTCTTTTATAAAGTCGTTTTCAATCCAGTCTATTATACAAAAAGAAAACAATATACTTTGGATATTTCCATTCCAAATTATCGCCTAAAATGTTGAACATCATGTTTTAGAACTTTGGAATGAAAAATATAATGTACAAATAAAATATGAAATCTAGGCACTTATACTTCATTTCAGTAATAATTTTTTTTTATTGAGAATTGGCATAAAAGGCTTTATTCATCTACTACATTTTGACTTTGGTGGTACAATTTCATGCAGAGTACTACACAATGTTACTTTACAAATTTCGCATTCATATTTTGACCGCTTTTCCTGTTTTCTTGTGCTACAAAACCTGCATCGATTGTACGTAGACAATGATAAAAAATTACTTCCCTATTGCCCCAATCTTATTTCGTCTGGTACCCCAAAAACACCTCCATTTTTGTTTTTGTATACCACCGGATTTTGTTTTTGTTTGAGATGTGCCGAATTCAAACTTCTAGCTAACCGTAATCTGAAATCACGGTGTATGTTTTTACGATCTAGATTTTTGTGTTTGTATAAAATGTATGCGTTTATAATGGCACTCCCAAACAAGAACCAAAACATCCGAAACCAGGCTTTTTTGACCTACGGCCAATGGAGTGCGAGCTTCGATAGTGGTCAAAGTGGTCCACACCACCCATACTCCTTGTGTATTCTGCGATTGCAGAGGGACAATACATGTCTTTCTTTTGCCCGTTCTTTTGAGTTCTCTGAATAACTTCCACTTTGGTTGGATTAACTGCAGTTGTTAGAACAAAACCTTCTTTAGTGTCTTGCCATTTGATCACGGCACAAGGGTGACAGAAGCGGTATGTAAATTCGCCAGGATCCAATTTATTCTCTTTGGCCAGTCTTCGTTCTTCAGGTGTTTTAGGTTTTGGTGAACACAGCTCTTTAGGAAGGCCTTTGCGATTCATTCGCACTGTTCGTGTTGCCAAAATACCTCTATGATAAAGAGCTTCCATGAGAGCCAAGGAGGAGAAAAAGTTGTCAAAAACCAAATGTGTGTTTCGTGGTAAATTTCCTCCAAGTTTCATTACAACTCTGTAACCTAATCCTTCCTCATTGAGTGTTTGGTTTTTGCCTGTATAAATATCGCACTTATATAGATATCCAGTTTTAAAATCACAAGGGCACCATGCCTTAAAGCCTCTTTTGATAGGTTTAGTCAGCATGTACTGTTTTTTACTATCGCGCCCTTTGAACTTAATCATACTTTCATCCACTGATTGGGATTCCGAGTCGGTGGCATTCTCTTGAAAAGTCCTGTTGAGATAATCTAGTGTGGTTTTACTTTTTGCAATTTGTCGTGGTCTTTGTGATTCCGGGGCAAGTGAGCTGTAATGTCGCAAACATGTAGATTTTCTAGATTTTTTTTGAATCTCTTGCTAGTCATTGTGCCTCTGATTTCTATGTTATTATAAAAAGGATCTGCACTCCAATACAGCTCTATAATTGACTGAGAATTTATTCCTATTAAAATGATTATAGCTAGGAATGCTTTTCATTTTTTTCATTTTCATTTACGTCGGTGTCTCTCCAGAATTTACTTTGTTTCAACTTCGCGTATTTATTTGTGTATTCGACGATCATTTCAAAAATCTCATCAGGGAACAAGTTACTAAAATATTCAATGGGGAGACTTTGATAGCTATATGATTTAGTGGGTTCTAAATCCTTGCCAAAATTGAACTCGTCAAAATTTTCAACATCTGTAGTCCATGCTCTATCCCGTGCCTGCAATTCAGCATAAGTTTGCACATTAGCAGGTAAGCCAGAAGATGGTGCGGGCATTGAAATACAAGGTGCCATATCTTCATCAACAGCAGAAACAAGCATTTCAGGGTGAGCAGGTAAACCAGAAGATGGTGCGGGCAATGGAATACAAGGTGCCATTTCTTCGTCAACAGCAGGAGCAAGCATTTCAGGGTGAGCAGGTAAGTCAGACAATGGTGCAGACAATGGAACACAATAAAATATACCTTCAAATAATTAAAATCAACAATGTTTTTCGAAATATCCTCCTTTTCATAAAATCGATTTAATATCGTTTTTTAAATAATTGGCTCCAATGTGCGACGTAGGCGCGGCTCACCAAGGGTCTGATGATTTTCTTTTAGAAAATAACAGCTCTATAGGACAAAGAATGCAAATAAATAGCGCTTTCTTTACTTATATAATAATTGTTTTAAACAATTATTATATATTCTATTAAGGTGGGTACTGACCGGTGTTACGAGGCGTAATGTACCATTCGCAGCGAGCATGCTACGTTACGCCTTGTGCTAAAATCCGTGTAACATGCTCGTTTCGAACTCTTTGTGTTGGGATCTCGGATTTTACTCAAATTAAGAAGAAAGAAAAAGAAACGTTATTTGGACATCAAATTTGTTTAAAAACAGAAACTTACCTGGTGGTTTGTCGTTAGTAACAATACTAAAAAACCAAATGATTACTGGACAATATAAAAACTTTGTGCGCATGTCTCCAATCGAATTTGAGAACATGTGAATTTAATTGGACCAAAAGTACATAAAAAAAGATACAAATTATAGAAAAGCAATCAGTGTCACGGAAAGATTAACACTAACACTTCGTTTTTACGCTACAGGAGATTGTTATACTAGTATGCAATACAGTCAACCTGGGTAACTTTGTCCCATTATGTAGATATTTTTGTGTAGTGTGTCAATATTTTACCGATTATTTTTTAAGAATGCGGTTTTCTGGTGGGTTTTCAATGTCTTGAATTTATATTTAGGCAAATTTGTTAAGATAAACTGCATAAATCCTCCAAAATTGTAAAATTATTTGTGGGCCAATGTTATACTGAGACTGGGGTAATATTGCCACCATAGAACCCAGCAAAACATTTTTGATGTATTTTTATATTTTTAGGCTGTGGATAACTTTGGCTTTACTTTTAATTATTTAATAATATATCACCATACCTACGGCGCTGTTTTCACCCAAAAAGAGGTAGTTTTAGGGTTACCAGTACAAATAAATAAGATACATACATCTGAAAATCACCTTTATTTATTTAAGTTCGAATTTGGCTTTTAATCAGTCTTAATTAATTAAAATTAACAAAAAACTATATTTTCTAATAACAAAACAATTAAAATAATTATGTAGTCAAGAAACAAAATAATTAATATTGAAAATGCAGACCATTTTTCAATCACCCCATTCCATGTACAGAAAATGGTCTTCGATCATGTAAGAATCCCCTCGTTTTATAATATTCTTATCATCTATATAACTAACAATGCTAGTTTGATTGCACACTAATAAATCAGGTTTAGAAGGCCACTTCCATCCTTCAAATGTCTTCTGCATCACAGAAATGGTGCATGTTGGGCCTTCCGCGCGTGTGATTCGACCTGGGAAAAGACATTCTTCATGCTTAACCACACAATATCGGCCACCGCTTTGTTCTTTGGTTTTCTTATTTCTATTGCCATTGTCTACTTTCTCCAATGTCCTTTGATGAACTTCATATTCTCCTGTAATATCTTTCGGTGATGTAACTATTTCGATTTCTTGAGTTGGTGACGGAATTTGAAAATTCGGTTGGTCTTGAAATGATATGTCGTGGTCCGTGATAGATAAATAGGTATGAGGCGATGGAGTGCGACATACGGCTTCAACATCGTGTGAGGTTCCGTCAATCAGCAAAGAAGGTTGATTAACGGAAGAGTCACCAACAGATGTCAACTTTATGTTCGATGGGCCAGGAACTGGTGTCTGAGAGCGAATAGAAGTATTATCAGCATCCAACGAAGTATCTCCAACATTAGTTATGGACGATACTGCCGCATTACTTTTGGGCTTATTTTTGGATCCTATTGGTCGTCCCTTTTTTTTGGTAGGCACTTGCATATTTGAGCTATTTAATTTGTTTTGCCCTTTCTTTTGTCCCTTTTCCTTAGCTTCTCTTTCTTGGTAATATTTTTCTACTTCTTCCACAGACACGCTCTTGCCCGCAACTACAGGTATCTGAAATTTCCTATTCTGCTTAATTAGTAAGTCATTGTCTCGTAATTCTGTCAAGTAATTTTTAAAAGTCTCCCCAATTGAATCGCGAACTTCTTCCATTGGCTTGGTGTAATCTTTAAGTTTCTTAAGAACTACTTCACTGTCAAAAGGGTACAGTCCACAAGCTTTGAATCCAGCAATGACGTTTTGTGCTGCAGTCTGTTTGCCTGCTTCTATAGTTTTGGAAAGCAAGGCTGCGAATACTCCTTTTGGCAGGGCGTTAATAATTTTACCTCGTTTTGTATTCCTCCAGTCACGTAAAATTTGCCGCCAATTTGTTTTCAATGCGCTAAAATACGATACATCTAATGGCTGTAATAAGTGTGTAGAATTCGGGACAAGGCATATGAATTTGATGTTATTTTCCGCGCAAAGTCTAAGACATTTTGTCGTAATGTGAGAGCTTAGGTTGTCTCCAATAATGACCTTCTTTCCTTCCTTGTTTTTCAAAATAGGGAGTAACTGTGTTTCGAACCAGTCATCGAAAGTTGTGGCATCTATCCAACCTGATGGTGTCACAGCCATTCGAGTACCTGGTGGAGCACCTTTAATCCAGTCAGACCACTTTTGCTTAGCCTTGTAAATAACATATAATGGAACAAATTCACCTGCTGCATTCGCGCAAAACATTACTGTGAAACAGGATTTAGTGCAATTTCTGATAATTTCAGGGTTTCTACATTCGCGTTTGAAAAGGAGTCTTTCCTTTTTGGGATTATCATGAAACCCTGTTTCATCGAAATTAAAAATGTGACTGGGCGGAACACCTTCAAGCTCCGTTCTTAAATTCTCAAAATATTGCTGAATTATATCTTGAGTTACCTGAGCTCGCTTACGACTTATACAATGAGCGAACTTTTGCTTGATATCGCTGTGGCGCTCTAGAAACAGTTTACCCCACTCCCATCCAGGCAAATTATTTTTAAATGTTTTTATGCTCCTGTTCTGGTCGTCAAGATATTTTTTAACAATTACCCGCACATCTTGCATGCTTACAGGTATGCCGTGGTCAGCTAAGGCTACGATGTGACTGCATATACAGTCCTCCTCTTCTGCTGAAAGAACGGGGGGCTTGCCAACTGGTCTATTATGTTTATTTTTTAATTTGTACTTTAATGTACTCCTTGGAATGTTATACGTTTCAGAAGCAACCCTTTGAGACATTTTGCAGGTTTTTATGTCATTTAGGGCTTTTTCCAGGATATCTGCGGTGTAACGGGTTTTCTTACCATATTTGCGGGTTCCAGGTGCTGGACACGGTCTTTTTCTGGGCATTATTATCAACTGCAACCAAAAGTGGCAATTCTTTATAAAAATAAACGGCACTGTGGGTAACTTTGACCCGGGCCAAAGTTACCCAATTTAATACGATATTTTACAGAACAAGCTAAAATCAAGAAAACCCAGAAAACAGTAACTTACAATGTTATAGTTTTGTTGAAAAATCATTATTTAGGACTGAAACTTAATTATTAAAAGCTACTTACCCTCACAACAAACTTTGAAGTACTCAAATGGACAACTTTAAAAAAACGTTACACTTCTGACTTGCTAACACAACAATTTCAAAGTTATGACAAAAAAGTTGTGTTGACATGTGTCAAATTTTGCCGCATATTTTCGTTCAAAAATATAGTAAAGAAGTAGATGATTCATAAGTCACTGATATTCAGCATTTTGTTTAAAAATAAAAAATGATGAAATAAAATATGAATTAACGGGTCAATGTTATACGGAAAGCTTAAGTTACCCAGATTGACTGTACCTTTTCAAGATTTCGAAACAACGAATAGGATTTATAATTAAAGAAGTCAGCGAAGCCCTTATTGAAGCATTAAAAGAATATACAGGGTATTTGGAGGGTGAGTAGCCATAGGAAAATGGTCGATAGGTGATGGTGTTGGCTACGTGTTGCGCCTATTTAAATAACATTTTGCCTTAAGTTTAATGAGTAATAATTGATTTTCTATTTTTCTAGAAAATCTCCATTTTTTTGTATAAAAACTTGAATTATTTTTTTAATAACCGCTGAAATGTTAAAAAAATGATGTCATTTGTTAGTGTAGTCTTACCTTATTCAGATTTAATCATAATTTCATACAAACAATTCAAAAAGAAATAACAGTGAAGTATCAAACTTTCATAAATAAATAAAAAACATCCTTATGTCAACTTCACATGGTAAAATAAAAAAAACTTACGGTGTATGGCATTTACAAATTTCTCTAGTTATTACTGTTTCGAACGGTATGTAACATGTATCATAACTAACCAGGTAACTCAACAAAAACCGGTTTGTCGTCACGAATGGATTAAAAAGGTGAAAACCTAAACTATTCAATTGAGCAGGTAAAATTTTTTGTCTCATTGTAACACAGCTAAAAGTATTGTGCTATCTCTTTCATCAGTTGACTATTATGCTCCCTTTGGCCCTTGCGCACCCTGTCGGGTGCATTTAGTCGACACTTGTCGTTCTTTGCTACTTCACGTATTGTACTTCACAACTCCGCTCTGCGCATTATTTTTGTTTTCGTTTGTTGTTGTTAAGTTTTGTTGTTACTGTTATTTTTAATGGCTGCTTTTACTAACGAGGAATACGCTGATATGTTGATGGCTTACGGCAAAGCTGATGGAAATGGACGAGAAGCAAAAAGAATTTATGAAGAGCGTTTTCCCAATAGACGTCAACCTAATCGTCATACTTTTGAAACGACATTTAGACGCTTAAGGGAAACTGGCAATCTAAATCGCCGTGAACCTGGAGTTGCCAGACAACGTAACGTTGCTGATGACGAACGCATTTTGGAAGCTTTTGATGAAGATCTTACAACAAGTATCCACACTGTAGCTGCAACACTAAATCTAAGCCCATGGAAAGTGTGGTCTGTTCTTCGCGCTAATGGAAAGTATCCTTTCCATTACACTCCCGTGCAAGGTCTAGAAGAAAACGATTATCAAAGACGCGTCCAGTTTTGCCGTTATGAAAGTTTGATACTTCACTGTTATTTCTTATTGAATTGTTTGTATGAAATTATGATTAAATCTGAATAAGGTAAGACTACACTAACAAATGACATCATTTTTTTAACATTTCAGCGGTTATTAAAAAAATAATTAAAGTTTTTATACAAAAAAATGGAGATTTTCTAGAAAATAGAAAAAATATTATTACTCATTAAACTTAAGGCAAAATGTTATTATGTAGGCGCAACACGTAGCCAACACCATCACCTATCGACCATTTTCCTATGGCTACTCACCCTCCAAACACCCTGTATAAAGGTATGTATTTTTTATTAATCAGTAGAAATCAAAAGTTATTAAAGGTTGAAAAATAAATAAATATTTTTCAAATTAAATCACTAAATTCTGAAAGGACTTCGGTTAAAGCTGGCGATTGACAGTCAGTTTGTTCTGACATATGTGACACAGGTACTCCAGATCTTAATTGCTGTAGATTCGATGAGGCTTGTGAAGTTGTTGGTCGTGTAGAATATCCTTGTAAAGAACTGTGGCCATAATTGTCAACATACTCATACTCTCCACAATCAGCACAAAATAATATATTTGATACGTAATGCTGCACATAAATTCTTGTTGTCTTTGAATATGACCTTAATTTATTAGATAAAAAAGCGCCATAAGCATCACATTCGTCCAGCTTTTGCGCAGTCGATTTCGCTTCATCGGTTTTCTTGTTTAAAATGTTCAAAGTAGATGCCATTATCTCTTCAGGGTTTAGGACTACAGTTTTCTTTCTTTTTTGGCAGGCGGAAGGCAATCCTTGTCGCTTTTGTTGTCAGGCCAATCATTGTCGCTTTTGTTGTCAGGCGGACAATCATTGTCGCTTTTATTGTCAGGCGGATTGTTTTGTTTTTGTAGCTGAAAAGAAAATTTAAAACATTATTTCAGATGCCAGAAAGAAAGGAACAGTGGATGGTTGTAGCGAATGAGTATGAAACATTGTGGAATTTTCCCCATTGCCTAGGTGCAATCGACGGAAAACAAAAACGAAAATTCTGCAGGCACCGATCAACAGCGGCAGTGAATTTTATAATTACAAGGGTTTTCCAGCATTTTATTACTGTAATATTGTCTTCTATTTACGCGAATATTATTCATTGAAATTAAACTGCTATATACGGATTTTAACGCGTTGTTTATTTGACACTTATTAAAAAAAAAAAAAAATTGTTACACTACTACTGCTATGAAACTTTACTAATTTTTAAGCTAATTAAATTATTATTAAACTATTTAAATTTAATTTATTTTTACACTTTTCCCGACGTTTCGGTTGCTTTTCAGCAGACATGGTCACGGGGAGATTTTATTACTGGCTCTTGTTGATGCAAAATATAACTTTTTGTGTGTAAACATTGGATGTCAAGGAAGAATATCTGATGTATTCAACAACTGTGAATTATACCAAAAACTAAAAAATAAACACATTAAACATTCCTGAACCTAGTGCTTTGCCATCAAGAATGGAGGCAGTTCTATTTTACTTTGTTGGTGATGAAGCTTTTGCTCTTTCAGAAAATGTGATAAAAGTATATTAAGGCTATCATGGACGTGGATCTAAAGAAAGAATATATAACTACCGACTTTGTAGAGCTCGTAGAGTGGTGGAAAATGTGTTCGGCATATTATCTGCGAGTTTAGTATTAGAGTTTTGCTCAAACCAATGCTGTTGGAACCAAAAGCCGCTACAACATGTCGAATGTTGTACAGTTCAATTGACGGACTATAATATAATAATTGTGTGTATTTATAGAGTACCTAACTCGAATAATATGAATGATTTTTTTGATAAACTAGAAACTCTTTTGATATATTTATCCAAACAACAATGTAAGAATATAGTTTTAGCTGGTGATTACAATATTGATATTTTGAGGAGGAGTAAACTGTCTTCCGAATTCGAGTGTATACTTTTGAATTTTAATTTACAACTTGCTTTGAGACAACCTACTCGGGCTGCAAGCCAGACATGCTTAGATAATTTTGCTCATGATTTTAACAAGCGCCGTTGTATATCAGAAGTATTGGAGTTCGCTCTTTCCGATCACACAGCACAACTATTAAAGTGCCCCGTTAAAGAAAAGGATATTCTTAAGTACTATCTTAAAAACATACGAGATTACAATCAAGGAAATATAGAAAAATTCAAGACTTGTTTAAGTAGCCTATCCTTCTCAGATGTGTATGAGATGGACGATCCTAATGCAGCCTACAACTGTTTTATTGAAACGTTCCAATTATTCTACGAATTATATTTCCCGCCCAAAATTATTACCATTAAGACTTCTAAAAAACCTACGTGGGTATCACGTGGGATAAAATTGTGTAGCAAAAACAAACGGAAGCTTCTATGGCAATATAGGTTAAAACCAAGTCAAGTTAATAGAGATAAGTTTAAAAGATATTCAAAATTACTCAAAAGAATTATTAATCTGACTCAGAAAGCACAAAACAATTACATTATAAAAACCTCTGAAAACAAGTCTAAAGCTACGTGGCAAATTATTAATAAGAGCAAACACAATGCCCCGAAAACCTCAATTTCTTGCATTCAATTTGAAAGTAAAGAGATCACACAGCCAAAGGACATAGCCAATACATTTAATAATTATTTTATAGATAAAATACAACCAACAATTAACGCGGGCACAAACTCAACGTCATTAATTCTTTGCAGAGCGCAATCAATGTTTATGGCTCCGTCTACGCCCTATGACATACTAAATATTATTCTAAAACTAAAAAACACAAACAGCGTTGGCTACGATGGTATTGCCACAAAAGTACTGAAAGCAGTTGCATGTGAAATATGTCATCATTTAAGTTTCATTATTAATCTTTGCATAAGTGCAGGTATATTTCCTGATGCATTAAAGAAGTCTATAGTGAAACCGCTATATAAGAAAGATAGTCGCGAATTAATGATAAATTATAGACCGATCGCACTTATCCCCGTTATGTCTAAAGTGTTCGAAAAATATATATCTCGTGAAATGAATAACTATTTAGAAAAATATAATATATTAAGCGATGAACAAAAAGGATTTCGGAAAAATAAAAGTATAAATTTGGCTATTTATGAGTTTTTACAAAATGTCATGCAAAATGTAGATAAGAGAACACCGGTCTGTGCCATATTCTGCGACATGAGACAGGCCTTTGATTGCGTCCATTATAAATCGCTAGCAGAAAAACTTAAAGCCTATGGTGTTAGGGGCAACGTCTTGGAATTAATTAAATCTTATCTACATAACCGTAAACAAGTGACTGAAATCAGTAAAATAAATCAAAAAAAGAAACGTGAAGAAACTTCAAGATCCGAGGAACGCGAAGTTATGTACGGAGTACCTCAAGGTAGTGTATTGGGGCCTCCGTTATTCAATCTGTATATAAATGACTTGCCCAAAGTAACTGAACATCCGATGACACTTTTCGCCGACGATTGCACTTTGACGATAGCTTGTAATGACATAAATACATATGAACATGACATTAATAATTCACTTATATCTATTGTAAATTGGTTAAATAATAATAATTTGATGATAAATTTAAAAAAGACTAACGTAATGAACTTTAGACAACGTACAAAACCAATAGACAATCTAAATATTCAATTTAACAATATAAATATCAATGAAGTGGACACTACAAAATTTCTGGGACTATTAATAGATTATAAATTGAGTTGGAAACCCCAAATAGAGGCACTTAGTAAAAAATTGAGTAGTGCAGCCTACGCCCTGAAACAGCTTGCTGCGGTTCTTAACACAGATGCGCTGATTACTGCTTACTATGGATTAGCCGAATCAATACTTAGATATGGAGTTATTTTTTGGGGGAATAGCACGGACAACGAAATAGCGTTTCGGGCACAGAAAAGGTGCATTAGATCGATGTTTAGACTGCAAACAACGGATAGCTGTAAATCTTATTTTATAGAATGTAAGATACTGACATTGCCCTCATTATATATCTTGGAAACAGTAATGTTTATTAAATGTAATCCTCATTTATTCCAGCGTTTGTCTGATGCTGTCCCTAGGAATAGACGTGATAATTTCAAACTCTGTGTTCACGGCGCTAAAACAACTTTTATGCGTAAGAGCATCTTTTGCATGGCTCCAACCATTTTCAATAAATTGCCCAAATCATGGAAATCATTAAATATATCTGCTCTTAAAAATAAATTGAAGAGTTTTCTAACTGAAAGAGCATATTACAGTATAGCAGAATTTATGAAAGAGGAAAATTTTATTCGTTTTTAGCATGACAATGCTGTATTCTTTCAATTTTATTACCTTTTGACATGTTATTTGGAATTGTGATTTTAAAACTATTTCGTATTATAATATAAGTAGGATTTTGATTGACCTTGCTTTGACATTGAATTACATTGTAACATATTATGCTTAATGACTTGTAATGATGATATCTAATGAATAATGATGGAATGTAATAAGTATAACTTAACGAATATTACCACGGTCTATGCACCATCTCTTCTTACAAATTTTGTACGCCACAATATGCGGCTGAACATGCTAGAACTTTGTATCTCATTATTACCTTGCATGCAATATACCATGTACACCATGTTTAAACAAATAAAATTTACTTTACTTTACTTTACTTTAACAGTGGTAAGAGCAATAGCATACATTCACAACTTTTTAAGAAAAGGTAATAATTCTCATATATATACACCTGCAGGTAGTTTTGATAAGGAATCAAACGGGCTTGTCAGATTGGGAAACTGGAGAGAAAGTAACGATAATATGACATGTTACCCTTGGAAATAAGACCGCGAAAGGCTACAAGAACTGTGCACATTATTCGTAATGAAATTGCTGAAAACTGCATGCAAGAAGGGTCAGTAATCTGGCAAGAAAATTATGCTTAAAATGAAACTTACAGTATCTGTTGTGGCGTCAGGTTTATTTCTATTGAGTAAAAATATAGTTTTGTACGCAATCCAAGTAAGTCTTCTCCCTTTGCCTTTATTATTCCCAAGTCACTTGGGGTCGGCTTTTCTAGTCTAACCGGATTTGACTGGATATCAGTTTTTACACGGAGCGGTTGCCACCTGACCTCCGCAACCCAAAGGCTAATGATACCCTAAGGCTAGACCAGTGTCAGGATATTATAGGATACTGACTTTCCCAATAACGACTGCCATAGATGTTCATGGCAGCCGGGACCGACGGCTTAACGTGCTCTCCGAGGCACGGAGCAGGCGATAATTGTCAATCAATACGCACATAATTTCGAAAAGTCATATAACTTCCGAAAGTCAGAGGTGCGCGACGTGGGTTCGAACCCGAGACCTCTATGTGGTACGCAAACCAAGTAAGTACTATGGTAAATTTCTTCTGCACCTTAAATTAAAATATGATATTTCAATAGTTTCTTCTAGTCGCTTCCAATATAGTATAAGTTAGTTTAGTAGGGACCCTGAAGCAATTGTAAGAAACGAATTTGGTATTACCAGTCACAAGTTACACTGGTGACTGTTTAGGACTCCTACTAAAATATACTGTACAGGAATTTGAAAATACACCCTGGACTAGTGTTGCTGCTTAACTAGCCGGTCAATTACAAAAAACAAAGTATACAGTTTGAGTTTGCATAAAGTGCACTTATGAAAATAAGTGAAACTAGACATCATCATCAACAGCAAAAAAAATATTTTTCGATTTATACTTATATTTTTTCTTTAGTAGTTATGGACCTTGTACCAAGAAAACCTTGTAACTTTTGAACCAGGTGGTTAATCGTGTTGAAACAAAAACAGTAATAATACGCATTATGTAGACTAGCGATTCCTAAAGTGGGCACCTAGTAGTTCCGTAGAAAAGTCACTAGGGTTCCGCGAATTTATTTATTTTTGGCTGTTAAATAATACCAAAGTTAAATTATATTATATTATTTTAAAATAGCGCATGATATGTCGGCTTCGATGACGTAGTGGTCAGTGTAACCGACTACCAAGCCTGAGGTCGCGGGTTCGATTTCCACACAAGTCAAACATTTGTGTGCATGTACATGGATGTTTGTCTTGGTCTGGGTGTTTCTATGTATAATATGTATGTATTTACATAAGCTAAATATTAATATAATTTAACTCTATTGCAGCTAGAAGACATAAAATGGTTGGCCATCTCTTACGACATGACACTTTTATTAAAAACATCATTGAGGGAACGGTAGAAGGAAAGCGCGGAAGAGGAAGGCCAAGAATAAGTTACATTAGTCAGATCAGGGAAAAGTTAGGTGTCATGTCGTACAGAGAAATGCAAGAAATGGCGCTAGACAGACAGATATGGAGAGACAAGCTACACCGACAAGTCACTTAGACTTAAATAAGAAGTAGAAATATTATTATTATTATATGTAAAGAGAAGTACAATTTTTGTTCTTATTTAAATTACAGTGTCTTTGATTTGTAATCATTTGATATGGGGTTCCATAAAATACAACGTATTTGGTGAGTGTTCCGTTATCCGTAAAGTTTAGGAACCCCTGGTGCAGACAATATGGGCGGTATTACTATTCACATCCAAAAAAATATCGGTGGCATAACATCAAACTAGTCTCGGTAGTATTAAATAATTATTTACTGTTATTCATTCGGATATATTATTTTATGAGTTGCCAAAGCGTATTGGCCTTCTCCGTGGTTTTGAGCCACAAGCTTTCTAATTCAGATAATGATATATTCTATTTATGCATATTTAAATTTAACATACTGCATTATTGCAAAACACAAAAATATATTGATAGTAAATTAAAATAGCACTCACCTTTGTTGATCTTTTATCACTAAAATAGTATCAGTTGAACGAATTGAACAAAAACACTGGGAAGGCAAACCGGTCTGCTTTGTAATGATGTTTTCCTTAAGTTGTCTTAATTATCACTCCGCGGTCTCGATGCTCACTGTTCATTAGCAAACAACACAAATGGTTTATACACCATTCTAGCACAGTCTGAATTTCATTATCTACAACTATTTGGTCAATAAAGACTTTTAGGAGCCGATTAAGACAGTTCCGCATGGAGGCGCAGCGGAAGCTGGATAATGCCATTCTAAATGCTTCTTTTCTTTGAGATCTACAACTGACTAAGAAAGTTTATAAGGCTAGTGTGAATGGAACAGTCGCAAGAGGAAGACCTAGGCGAACGTTTGTCGATCAGATCGGAGGCGTTCTGGACAAAAGCCAGGTTAAGAGCACCTTGAACCGACGGGCGTGTATGAGGAATGTGATGAAAGTGAATGAAGCCAAAGAAGTGTCAGGATCGTAGCAAATGGAAATCCGTAGTCTCTGCCTACCCCTCTGGGAAACAGGCGTGAATCTATGTATGTATGTATGTACAATAATCAACTATAATTTGCTATAATTTATAATTTGCATATTATTATATACTTTATTTTTCTTGTTATATATATTATTTCCTATTTTATTATAACTAGTAGAAACCTTGTTCTGATATAATCAATATCTAATTTTTATATGAAAATTAAATTTTTAGCCATTTCCATTAATTTCTTAATTATATTATTTAATTACTATTTTAATATAGCGTTGAAAGCTTGCCCATTTATCTTATTAATTAAAATTTTATTTCTCTATGTGTTTATATGTTATGTCTACATTTTTGTATTGAAACACACATTTCACATTGTATTATTAATTATAAAATACATATATGGCTTACGTTGTTATTATGTTCCTTAAATTTTTTTTTTTTTGATATTTTTATGAATTTATATATATTTGTATTTCTTTTTGTTAATTATTTATGTTAATAATCTAATGTTATGTTTTAATTATCATTATAATTTATGGGAATTGTTATTAGCATCCGTGCAGTCACTAAAGGGATCTACATAATATTGTCTTCTATTTACGCGAATATTATTCATTGAAATTAAACTACTATATACGGAGTTTTCGCGTTGTTTATTTAACACTATATTACATAATTTTGAAAATTTGTTACACTACTATTACTATTAAACTTTACTCATTTTTAAGCTAATTATATTGTTATTAAAACTATTTAGATTTGATTTAATTTTACACTTTCCCTGACGTTTTGGTTGCTTTTCAGCAGCCATGGTCACGGGGAGACTAAGATGGTAGTTGTCTCAATGTTCCAGTGTAGTTATTTCAAAGTACCCGAAAATAATTTTATCATTGGTGTTTTTATTTACGCAGAATGAACTCAAAGTATCATGAAGTCTAGCTGTGGCTTGTTTCTTCTTGGGTTTGACTATTTGTATTACTGGATCCCAAGCTGGTGGTACATTCCAACCATCTTCTCTATTAATTCTCTATTAACAAATTTTCAAAATTATGTAATATAGTGTCAAATAAACAACGCGATAAAATCCGTATATAGTAGTTTAATTTCAATGAATAATATTCGCGTAAACAGAAGACAATATTTGTTATTATTATATTTTTGTTTTGTCAAACAAATAAATTTTCTTTCTTTCTTTATAATATTAGGTAGGATAATATTATTCATCATATCACGTTCTAAGAATCGATCGACGCACAGAGATACGCCCGTTTTGTATTTTTTTCCCCTCTTCTTTGCATTCCTTTCATCTTATTTAAAAACAAAAACAGGTCTATACGACGATGGCACATGAGGAAAAATTGTTAATAATTAAAGTTGAATTCCGTAAAGTTTAGAGGTGGAAATCAGGTAATATTTACCCTTGGTCTGATACCTATATTAACTAAAGGCAGTAGTGTCATAGACCCACATTTGGCTACTATGGGTTTAGGTCACGAGTACTCAGACGCGAGATATATTACCGCCTATCAGACACAGTGCCCGATTACGTGAATTGTCACAGATATGCTCATTAACAGTTTAAACTTTGATCTTTCCCTTAATTGACTATGGTGATTCATAGTCAATTATCATGAGGTCGCGCGTTCGATTCCCGCACAAGTCAAACATTTGTGTGCATGGACATGGATGTTTGTCTTGGTCTGGTTGCTTCAATTTATAATATGTATGTATTTACAAAAGAAAAAGTATATAAGTATGTTTATCCATTGTCTAGTACCCATAGTACAAGCTCTGCTTAGTTTGGGCTAGATGGTGTTGTGTGTGTGTGTGTGATAGAATATTATATTTCACCATTAGAAAGCTACTTTTTGCAGAAGTAACATATGCTATATAACATCACGCTATATGGGTGAAACCACGGCAGACAGCTAGTTAACCATAAAGCGTTGCAATGTTCAGAAAAACTTTATACGTATATTTGCATAAGGAAAAATACCATACTAATATCAATGTGGCAATGAATGAATCACGTTTTGCGAGATTTGCCTTTTTATAATTACTCGACAAGCTTTGTAGACAAGAAACGAGTCGATGAATCGTTTTATTTATATATTACTAGAATCACATCATACACATTAATAATATACAATTTCGTTACATAGTATTTAGTCTGATATGTATGACACTTACGGTATACATAACATTGACTGGTTATAGAGAATTCAGGTGTTTACATATATCATTATTATTATTATTAACTGAGAGCTTTTTTTCTAAAATAAAAGTAGTCTAAGATATTCCATCAGCTATCTGCCAGTGAACCGTTTCCGAGATTAGCTGTAACAAACAGACAGACAAAAGTTTTAAAATTGATTTTTGACCTTATGTACTTTCATATGCATTTAGTAAAAAGCTGTATTTGATATTACAAACAGATACTTCAATTTTATTTATTTGTATAGATTATAAGTAATTAAACTAATTTTAATTTTATCCTGATACTAGAGTTTTAGCTACAGACAGTCGTATTCTGACATATTTATCATAGAACTAGCTGACCCTACAGACGTTGTCCTGTCTTATACGAACGGTCACAAATTGTTTAATACATCTAAATTGGCACACATGCATACGGCCCACCTGATGTTAAGTGGTCACCGTAGCCTATGGACGCCTGCAACACCAGAGGCATTACTTGCGCGTTGCCAACCCTTTAGGAAAGGAAGTCGGAAGGAGATGGAGCGGGAAGGAGGAAAAGTATACTATAGTATAATGAGTAACTTATAAAATATCCTTATGTTATATATAGGAAGTAAGGAGGGCGCGTCACACACTACACCACCACGCTGGTCCAGTGCGGTTGGTAGATTTCACATATTTTCGAGAAGATTATGTAATATCTCAGACACGTAGGTTTCCTTACAATGTTTGCCTTCACCGTTAAGGCGAGCAGTAATGAACTATTTAATACGCACATAACTTCAGTGTCAGAGTTGCCTTTATGGATCGAACTCGAGACCTCAAGCAGTTCAACGGTTCCCACTAGGCTATCGCTGATTTACATTGTACTACTGTTATCTTGACCCATGAATATGTGTACACTTATTGTGTCTAGATGTGTAACTGATAAAACCTGTTGGAGGGAGGGGAGAGGGGGAGGGAGTTGGTGGGAGGAGGGGAGGGGCAAGACCTTAACGGCGAAGACGATTTTATTATTTGTTGGATACTAGTGATACTACTAATAAATTCGATCTATACCTAGACAGTTTGCCTTGTTCATAGCTTAAGAAAGACGTGTGAGTGATATCGAATTATTATGTAACAAGATATTATGTTGATGTTATTCAAGTGCATTCCGTTAATATATTAATAAACATAATGTTCCGCGCGCTGATTGTAATCGGCCTTTGTAAGTACAGCTAACATTCATTATATATAATAAATAATTGTTTACCTCGGTATTATTATACAGTGATAGCCTAGTGGGAAACTGTTGGACTGCCTCGCAGAGGTCTCGGGTTCGAACTCGAGAGGCACATCTCTGACTTTCTAAATTCATGTGCGTATTAAATAGTTAATGATCGCTTGCTTTAACGATGAAGGACAACATCGTGAGGGCACTTGTATGTCTGAGATTTCTCCATAAAGTTCTCGAAGATATGTGAAGTCTGCCAACCCGCACTGGGCCAGCGTGGTGGACAATGGCCTAACCTTTCTCACACTGAGAAGAGGCCCGTGCCCAGCATTTTACCACTATACCCTGATCAAGGAACATATTTAGTCACAGATGTTCACAACGCTTATTAATTTAATTCACTGCTGTGGAACCGTAGGTTATTGAGGTACGCTACCTTGTAACTTTTTTCGGTATGAAACGTCGCCTATGCCCTCGGCCTACATCCCGTTACTTGCTCGTGCAGTTGTTCCGAGTCCGAGTGTTCCTTGTGTCCGTTATTAAGCTGTTTGCAAGACCTCCGCGACGTAGGAGTTACTCCTAGAGCGGGAATTGCCTGGTTAAAACAAAAAATATACTAGTCACAGGAAAATATAGAGGCTCATTCCTATTTAAAGTACAATATAATAATAATAATAATATTCTATCACATACACACAACACCATCTAGCCCAAACTAAGCAGAGCTTATACTATGGGTACTAGACAATGGATAAACATACATATATACTTTTTTTTTGTGAATACATACATATTATACATAGAAACACCCAGACCAAGACAAACATCCATGTTCATGCACACAAATGTTTGACTTGTGCGGGAATCGAACCCGCGACCTCAGGCGTGGCAGTCGGTTACACTAACCACTACGCTATCGAGTCGTCAGTACAAAATATAAATAGAGACTGTCAACAAAAAGCGAGCTTAATGTTGATAGTTTCTATTTATATTGTATTATCTAAACATACTAAAGATTATTGGAGGTCAATCGTTGTTATTTGTTGTTGGATAAATAATATTGATCATTCAATAGTAGCACATCATCTCGCTTATGGTTGTATGTATGATAGGATCGCTGACACACATTTTTATTATTTATGTCGAACAGTTACATTACCTACATTCGAAATAAAAAGATTTTTTGAAATTACTCAAAAATGGTACTGGTAGTAACGGTCATTGTCAAATGTCACAAGACGGGTGAAACTGATTGCCCAGCCAGAAAACAAGCTGAATATAGATATATAAACTCAGTAGATTATGAGCCGTTTATTTATATCTATATCACTTCCACTAGTTAGCTTAGATTCCCATTATTAGACATGTCCTATGTTTATTTCATAAACATTATATATGTCAACTAATATATAAATACAAAATTATATAAATAAGTTATATTATTTTCATTGTAATAGTAACTTATTATAGAACAGTCTATATTTGTTAAATATTGTTAACAATGCCCTTCCTATTACACTATAGTAGCACATAATCATCGCCTGTGATACAGGTATAACCTAGTACAGGCGTCCAAAGTAATGTATCCTATTTTAAGTATTTTTAAGACCTATTGTTATTCATATTTGTGCCAACATAAACTTAATAAACAATTATTATTATTATTGTTATAATAGTACTGGTATTAGAGGTCATTGTCAAACGGCGGGAAAAGGACGCGTGATGCAACCTGTGACGTAATCGCTGTTTAACTGCAGCTGTTCGAGAGGGATAGCAAGACATCCCCACAACGATCCCACTTTTTCGTATATCTAAATCTAAAATATTAATAACACACTCACAAAGTGACCAAATTTGAAAAAAATAAAAACACAGTAGTGTTTATTTTGACTGCTATTTGCGCTTCAATCATAGGCATCTATAATTTCCTCTTAAACGGCTTGACCGATTTTGATGAACTGTTTTGTGTATGTTTGAGTGAATCTCTTGATGGTTTAAATTCATAATTGAATTCGGTACCTGACGCAACGTTCTCATTCTACAATTTATGTTCTCGTTCAGGCTGTTTAACGTCTGTTGGGTCCGGTAGACTTTATACTGAAATGTGTGGTCACATATAAGTGTCACATAATATAGCCCTTAAAATACAATGGAAAACCGCAACAAATAAAGCGTCATAGTTTTTATTTACATTTTCTTTCTATCGAGTTATCAATATTATAATAATAACCATTTTATTTCGCGTGGCATAGACGCATAGATAAATACCTTATAGTCGAACATACATACAATCTGTGTTAGTATTTATATAACTTATTAACTATGTTAGTAATGCTTCACTTGCACTCTATTGGTATGCGTTCATGTGGCACTTGTCCGCGGAAGCGACGGAACACCACACCCCTAGGCCAAAAGTCCTCTTTCATGATAACATGCAGAAAGCAAGTTGGGACTCGCACCATGAACGCCTTGAAGTTGACGTTGCGACGCGATTCCAGCAGCTGCACTCGTGGCGTGTACTTGGACTTCTGGCGTACATACTCCGCGATTTCCTCCGCCTAAGTGGTGTAGTGCACGTTCTAATCGATACTTAAGTAACACTAATAGCTAACTCGGTGACCTCCCTGAATCCAAAATGACCAAGCGCAGTTTTAAAACTGATGTAATGCGTTTGTTCTGATGTTTAAAGGTCATAGCACACATATCAATTCGAAAACGGATCGTCACCGTATCAACTCGAGCTGTTCAGTATTCTTTGTATGAAACTCCGTTTCTTTTTTTGACCCAGAAAAATCCTTGATGGATATCACCTCCCCCCGGGGGGGGGGGGGAAGGGGGTGGTTATGTGAGACTCCTGAAGGCGGTCGGTATACACACTAAAAACCTGGGGTGAGCAGTCCCTCCGCCGACGGAGTGGGGCGGGATGGGGTCGCGTTAGCAATCACCATCCCACCCCGGCGGTTGGCCCGGCTGATGGTGACCGGGCCTCAGCACCTGTGGAGGGAAGGTCTTGCTCACCAAGGCCATCCCCCAGACGTGTGGGGCCGTGCAAGCCGGTAGAGAGTCCCCCGACTTTGTAGCAGTGATCCCACTATACAGGAGCGAGAAGGCGGGCAAATCGCCTCCTTCTCGCTCCCGTCCGTCTGCGCCGTAGAGGGTCAGCGAGGAGGTTGTTCTCCCTGACCCTCTCCGCGCTCTCCTTCTGCGCCATGACAGCTTCGCAGAAGGAGACCACTGCCTGCCACGACCGCTCGCCGCCGAGCATGGCGTTGATCACGCTCGGCAGGGAGAGATCTCCGCCTAATTGTATGGAGCTCCCTACTGCAACGCACACTAATCAATCGGAATCCTAACGTAATCGCCTCGCCTTGGGACAAGCTCACAAACCGCGGTGCGCTGCGTGGTCAACTTGCAGTCACCGCGCTTACGGCTCGTCGTTCCCGCGCTGACGTCTCTTCGTGCACTATTGTTGCCGAACGTGCTGTCATTCACAAGACAAGTACCAGTCGTGTTGCGCGCGTGTTTAATTTTATAGTTTAGATTTCAATCGAAAAATATCGATAAAAAAGGATAAACTCATTGAAGAAGTGAGAAAATATCCATATTAATATGTTTTAAAAGAGTGCGGCGTCGCCTAGCCGTAACCGAGTCGACTTACCGGAGCTGCTAATCCGCTTTGGTTACGTGTTGACGTTAGGTTGACGTCTGTTTGACGGCGAGGCGCAAGGCGATATGGTCACGATCCCTTTCTGAGTTGATATGTGTGCTATGACCTTTAGTGATAAATATATGAAATGTTGGATTTGTTATAACATTTAATGTAATTTATTTAGACCCGGGGCTAGGGCACTTTGGTTATTTTAAATATACATTACGGTCCTACAATATAACCACGCCACACTGTTACCGCTGTATATAATTCTTCTGTATGTAAAACATTGTAATTCAACTACTCTATACGGATTTTATCGTAACATTTATATAATTTAGTCGACTATTTACTATTGTTACTGTTTTTTTACAGCTGTTAAATTATCTAACTAGATATTTAGATTTACACTTACCCCGATGTTGCTTTTCAGCAGTTATATTCACGGGCGGCTAAGATAGTGCTCGTCTCATTAATATATATAATACTTATATTATCATATATAATATGTTTTTTATGTTGCAGCAATATCAGCCATAGCGCGAGCGCCTCAGCAGGGATATTCTTGCATGTAAGTATATTTGTCGATATAACTGTATTATATATGTTAAGTCTGCCAACCCGCACTAGGCCAGTGTGGTAGACTATGGCCTAATCCTTCCCACAATGAGAAGAGGCCCGTGCCCAGCAGTGGGATGATATGTGCAATTAATAATAATAACAATAATAACGTCATAACGTGGGTATGCCATTCCGACTTTGTACTGAGACAGTACGTATATCTGGCCGACGCTGTTTTTTATCCATAGTTTTCATCACACTAAACACTCGTCCCCATGGCCCAGACTTATTATCATAATAATTTATTTGCAAATTAAGTGGACATACATTAGGTCTGAAATCTATACTAATATATAAAGAGTTTGTTTGTCTGTTTGTATGGTTGAACGCGCTAATCTCAGGAACTACTGGTTCGAATTGAAAAAATATTTTATTATTGGATAGCTTATTTATCGAGGAAGGTTATAGGCTATATAACGTCACGCTACGACCCACGGGGGCGCCGCAGTAATCACAAACGCGGGTGAAACCGTGGGCACATCTATATTTTATAATAGGTACTTAAAACTTAGCGGGCTTTTACAGCCATAGCAGATTTGAGGGCACTGTAAAATAATATAATGGTCTAAGTGGTCCCCTCGCCACTGGCACTGCGCCAAGTGTTGTGGGTTCCAATTCCACATGAACATAACTTTGTGAGATTCACAAATGGTTATTTCGAGCCTGGGTGTTTGAATGTTTGTAAAGTCCTACGCGACACAGGATTTATTCCTAGTGCGAGAGTTGTCTATAGGGAAAGAGTAAAATAAAAATAAAAACTAAACGAAAGCTGCCTCAAACAAAATTAAGGTTCATGTTAATGAAAGTCTATAATAGTAAAAAAATCATCGAGAAGAATTTAAAATATTATCAAGAAAGCACGCGCAGTTTTATTTTAATAACCAGCCAGCGTTCCTAGTAAACCGTTGTTTAGTAGTGTGCGTTTAATTTATGAGCCTTTTCAAAACAGGCTTGCACCTGCAAAGGCGTTAATATTAAATACTTTTTATTAAATAAGATTCACAATTTTCATCAACATCCGCATCCGCTATTGCGGAGCTTCCGCATCGATTTGGACATCTGCATCCGTATCCGTATCCGCGGTTGTGAGACTTCAAATATCTGTAAACGCATCCGCGGATGTCAAAAAATCAACATCCCTGATATGTAACAATAGGCCTACAGCAGCCGCGGCTAGTGCCTCGATGGGTGTCTCACCCCACTGCCGAGCAAAGCCCCTTTATCTCGGCTCGTGAAGGTTTAAGAGACAGTTCACTAACTGCTTGGTAGCTTTTACACATCTTCGGAAACATTCCTAATCTTAAACACGCTGCATCTTTACGATATTTCCATTCGACGCTCAAGTGAGCGATTATTAAATTAACTATTTAAGACTGCGCCCGCGCCGAGCGTAAGACAGATAATGACAGAGCTCGTGCGGCGCATATTCAAATCGGCGCGCGGCCGCCATAGTAAAATTGTATGGAGGATTTGAAGTGCTTTTTTGATAAATATGTATCGTTATTGTAAACCAATAACTTAAATATTTGGGATGGACAAATTGTAATATAACTATTTATGTTTCGTTTAAGCTGTAAAATAGGATAGATTTCTACTGTTATAATCTAAAAATCACGTAACACGATCTTACGTTTTTGCATTTTTCGTGCAAATATACGTAATTTTGTAGGCAAAAATATTAATTATTCTAAGTTTTTTACACTGATTAAATGTAAACACATTCATTGTTATGGTAAATGTATATTTTATATTTGTATTAAACAAAAAGTGTTGATTTCGTTCACTTAACTGTGACCGCCTGTTTTGGCACATTTCGCTCGGCGCAGTCTTAAATATAAAGCGAACAATGCGTGCCTTGAAATCAAATCAGATTTAAGAACATTGCGAGACCAGCGACCTCTCCACTTAACAATTACTACACACCTATATTTTATTTTATTTCAGGCCGAATCAAGTGCAGTGTCGTAATGGCAGTTGTGTGCCCTTCGGCAGTCATTGCGACGATGGCCTGAACTATACCAACGGCAGCTCACAACCAGACAAGCACCGACAGATCCGTGAGATGTTAGTATATAAATATACTTATAATATCGTTAAGGTTACCATGTCGAAGTGAGTGGACTTAAAATATACAAACGAAAATGCATAGATACTGGCTTAAGTAGTCGCCCCGCCGCTGCCACTGTGCCAAGTGTTTGGTTCGATCTCCACACAGAACACAGTTCAATACACCCAAAACACGTACTAGAAATACTAAACTATTCTCGGTACCTCATCACCGCACAAAGTATGGCAGCAACTTAATTATAGACGATTACTTCGAACTTCAACAATAGATGCAGCGAAATTGATATCTTATTGTCTAAAAATAGATTTCAAAATAGCATTCTTCGTTACCTGATCGTAAATTCCTGGTACTGATACTTTTTGTCTTTTTGATAAGTAGATACTCTTATTATATAAAACTCATAGTGTAACTTAGAAATCACAATTTTACCTCATATTCGATTGTCATGGAACTCTGTAATTGGCTGAGAGTTAGTCTTAAGAAAATTTGTAATGTATCTGTGTAAAAAAGTTGTAGAGTTTCCTTAATATAAATAAACACACATAGTTGTTAAAGTGTGGGTGATCTTTGTGTCCGTCGTTTGAATGTTTGTTAAGTCCGCAGAAATCACAGAAATCATTACTAGTGCAGGAGTTGTCTTTCTAAACAAAAAACGGTATTGTATATTTCCGATACGCTATCCGTGCAGTCAAGTTCCTCCTGACTTTAAATATTGTATTCATACATAACATAAGCCTACCATATTCTTTTCAGAAAACCCATTACAGAACTCTGCGTATTACCGCAGTATCCCAAAGATGGCACGTATAGAGTGGCGAACGTTCCAGACGCCTATCCCGGACAGTCGTTTGACTCGTTACTGTTGACAGTGAGTTGTCGTCGTGGTTACGGAGTAGTAGCCGCAGACGACCACACTAATGCGATCGGCGGACATGTTTACTGCATCAACGGGGTATGGCAACAGAAAATGCCTAAATGTGTTCGTGAGTAACTTATCATCATTTTCTTTAGTCGATGTGAACACGGAATCTGATTACGTTTGCTCTTTACGCTGCGCAACTATAAAGAGTAGAGTTCATATAGGATAGAAAGAGTTTGAGTTTTAGAATAGAGAGATAGTAAAGATAAGAGTATAAAACGTGTATTGAGAGAGACAGGGAGCGAGAGAGACAGTGAAGAAAAAGAAGTAAAGGTAGAGACAGAGGGTCGAAATAAAAGAGTGAAGCATAATAATAATAACGTCCTCCAGGCGAATTTAGGTCACGGCGGCCATTCTTAACGGAGACTGGCCATCTGCGCAGAAGATATTATAATGCACAAGTGCACTCTCTGTTACCTAACTCTCATGATCCGATGGGATGGTAATTCGACACGACGGGAGAGAGATCAGGCGTAGGATCAACGGGTTTACGGCGGTGTCTAATACGCCAACTTCCTAACTCCGGGCTGCTTTTGTGATTTCTTAACAGGAAACCCAAAATCTTGTCATGCACAGCAGTCGCATTCACTAGCGCTGCGCTAAACTATTAATACTATCATAAAAGACGTACATAGCAGCGATAGCCAAGTCGGTAGACCGTTGGACTGCCACCGCTCGCTTTTACGGTGAAGGAAAACATGTCAAGAAAACTAACATGTCAGTGAAGTCTTCATAATATTCACAAAGATGTGTAAAGTCTGCCAACCCGCATTAGGCCAGTATAGTGGACTATGGTATACCTTCTCATACTGAGAAGAGGCCCGTGGCGAGCAGTGGGACAGTTTATAAGCAGGGTAAATATTATTATTTCTTGTTCCAGGTTTCTGCAAGGTAAATCCAGATCCGAGCGTTCGCTACATGTGCCACGTGCATGGGACAGGGTTCAAAGCTTGTGGCAAATATGTAGCCCCGGGAACGACAGTGAAGCCCATATGTAACAGTCTATATCACTCCAACGAGGACCTGCCCTACATGACGTGCATAGCTGGATTCTGGGACAACGTTCCTCATTGTAAAGCAGGTACATTCAAAATAATATAGGTTTAGCTATGAACTTGTCGCTTCGTATGCAGAAAACGTTTTACGTCGTGGTTTGCATACTAAATATTACATTAAGCTGTCTCCGTGGCGCAGCGGAAGTGAATGCGTCAGCTGTTCCATGAGGTCTCCGGTTCGAATCCCGGGTAGGGCTAACAAAAACTTATTGGATTTTTCTGTTATGTAATTTTAATAGCAGCCGAAGTGAAGAAATTTGCGGTGTTAGACCTCGGAAAGTACGTAAAGCCGTTGGTCCTGCGCCTGATCTCTCTCTGGTCGTATTGGATGAGCGTCCCATCGGATCACGAGAGTTAGGGATTAGAGAGTGCACTTGTGTTTGCGCACACACTTGTGCTCTATAATGTCTCTTGCGCACATGGCCAGTCTCCGTTGACATTGGCAGCCGTGACCGAAATTTGGTTTGGAGGACATTATTATTATTAATACATTAATATTTTTTGGATGGCCATCTTTAATGAGTTATAGATTGTATTGAGGCCACTATGGTTGGTCTAAAATTAACAAAAACATCAACTATCATGTAATTATGCCAAAATACAAAATATTATACGTATAACTAGCGATTGTTTGTTACCAATAATATATATTGTCTTTTCTCGAAATATAATAGATTTTTTAAAATAACCTTTGCATTTTGTACAGAAGCAACGAAATTAGCTGTAGGACATAACGACAACTTCATAGTTAAAGACCTGATACAATATAGTAGTCTCAAAAACAAATGAACAGATATTATGTGTTTAGAAAATAAAGTGTGGTACTTAGGTACAAAGGCATTCTGTACATATGAATTTGATATCAGGGTGAGTATAGTTACTTTACCAGGTGTAAGGGACGGCGTAACGAAAACTGAAATGATAAATTTAGCCCATTATTCTGAGTAAAAGAATTATTAATTCTATTCTCGCACTAGAAATAAATCCTGTCTCGTTAGGACTTTACAAGCATTTAAACAATATACAAGGAACACCCAAATCCCAACAAATTGGTTCTGAACCCATTTGTGGGGATTGAACTCGAAAAATTAGCTTTTTCAAACAAATGTTTCTCTTACTCATCACAGATTGTGGTCTGATAACTCCTGAAGGAGAACAGCTGGTGATTGGAGGCGAGCTAGCGAAGCGTGGCGAGTTGCCATGGCACGTTGGCATTTACGACAAGACTGGTGACACATACCAGCAGATCTGTGGCGGATCTCTCATCACCAGCAATGTGGTGATATCCGGTGAGTTCAGGCACTGTAGTTATTACATGCGTTAGTGTATAATTTTGTCACGTTTACTCAAATGCAATGTGCTACCCATATATACCCAGAACTATTTTGAGGCTCTGGTTTTATTTAAATTCAGATATGTTTGTGTTTATGTGTTCTATTGTAACTATTAATATGTTTTAATAATAAAAATAATCGGTAAGTAGGTATTTCAGAGGTGTTCAACAACGAAACAATGGGCAAATTTGCTATATTTGTTCTAGGTAAATAAAACAATCATAATAGGCCTTAAAGTATGAAGTTGCCGTTGTATAGTAATAGATATGGTGTGAGATTTTCGAGTGAAACTGTTTTCAAATAATACCAATAAAATACTTCTTTTAAAAAATGTGCAACTTTCAATAGTTTTTTATTTAGCTTAGACCGAAAAGATAGATACTTCGAAAGAGTCATTTTTGAATACGAGTTCCGACGCGGAACTAACGCGGCAGAAACGACTCTCAATATCAACGCTGCATTTGGAGAGCAGGCTGCTAATGAACGCACCGTGCGTTTTTGGTTTAAACGCTTTCATAATGAAAACTTCGACTTGAAGAACGAACCACGTGGAAACCGGCCCACACAGGTGAATAGCGCTGAATTGAAGGAGATATTGAAAACCGATCCGAGTCAAACTACCCAGGCATTAGCGGCATAGTTTGACGTTACCCTACCTACAATATTAGCTCATTTGCATCAAATCAATAAGATGAAAAATATGAAAAATGAGTGCCTCATGATTTGACTGGTCTGCAGAAAGAAATGTGTGTTGAAACTTGTGTTGCCTTATTAAATCGGTACAGAAATGAAGGAATATTGAATCGAATTGTCACATGTGACGAAAAGTGGATTCTTTACGATAACCGTATGCGAAAAATGCAATGGCTGACCCCAGGTCAAACGACGCAACAGTGCCCTAAAGCAAAGCTTACCAATTAAAAGTTAATGGTAACTTTTTGGTGTTCTCTTCATGGTGTTATTCCCTATAGCTTTCTCAGGTCTGGTCAAGCAATAACAGCAGATGTTTACTGAGCCGAACTTCGAACAATGATGGTGAAACTGGCAGTGAAAGAGCCCCGACTCGTGAATCGATCTTCACCATTATTGTTCTATGATAACGCAAGACCTCACACTGCACGAGAAACAGTTGTAACTCTACAGGAGCTGCAGTTAGAAACCATAGGTCACGTACTCGCCAGACCTTGCTCGAACTGACTACAATTTTTTTCGTGATTTGAACATATTTCTACTTGATAAAAAAAATCTTCCCAGGAGGCAGAATGCTGTCACACAGTTTGTCGAATCTAGATCCCCGGAGTTCTATCGTAAAGGCATAAATAAACTTCCGTTTAGATGGCAGAAATGTATAGATATTGAGGGTAAATATTTCAATTAAATAAATATGGTGCATCTTAGAAAAAAACGAGTTTCAATTTACCAGTACAAATTGGCTATTTCATACTTTAATCCCTAATATTATAATATATTTATTTATTATCACGTACTGATTTAACACAAAATCATGGAAAATAATTAAGTAAGAAATGTTGCGAAACATTTTGAATGTAAATTAACCTCTATCTTTTAACAAAAACTCACGGCTTTTGCAATAGGCACATCGCAATCTACTTGGTGTCGCGCCGAAGTAGACACACTGCGTTGCAATCCGTTTGCTAGGTTCTGGACGTTGCTTATCGTTGCCTTACTTATGAAGTAAGCTTCACGACACTTATTGACATGCTGGAGTTTCGACATAGCGTAACGTCGAAACTCCAGAATGTTAATACAATTAGAGTAATGCCAAGCTATATAGAAGAGTAGCATTATTGACTGCAACGTCTATTTCTATACGATTTCTGTGTACTGTACCTGTCATACATACATACATGCATAGATTCACGCCTATTTCCCAGAGGGGTAGGCAGAGACTACGGATTTCCATTTGCTACGATCTTGACACACTTCTCTGGCTTCATTCACTTTCATCACATTCCTCATACATGCCCGTCGGTTCAAGGTGCTCTTAACCTGGCCTTTGTCCAGAACGCCTCCGATCTGATCAAGAAACGTTCGCCTAGGTCTTCCTCTTGCGACTGTTCCATTCACTGTACCTGTCACTAAAATATATATTTCTTTTATTGCTGTTATCAATGGTAGGCCTGTAAAGAAGTTGTCGCAGTTAACATAAGACCATTCAGGATAAACTATGGTAACCATTTCGTGTTGGTCGACGATAATGCGCCGGCACATTGAACTCAACGACTGAGCGCTACTCTCCGGGAGTACGAAATTACGCGGTAAGACTGGCCTGCCGGCTCTCCGAACTTAAACCCAATCGAGCACGCATGGAACGCTCTCAAGCGAGCTGTTTGGAGTCGTCAGCCATCTCCAAGAACACTGTCAGAGACCAAGGAAGCCGCTATTCTAGAATGGGACAGGCTACCACAAGAACTATTGGTCAACTTGATCTACAGCATGCCCAGGAAGATTTCCGCATGCGTTCAAGCCAGGGGAGGAGTCATTTTGTATGAAATTTGTAAATAAGCATATAAAAATGAATAAAATTATTTACTTTAAACAAATCTTTGCATTTCTTTAAAATACAAATATCACAGAGATTAAAAATTCTATTGTTTTTAACGAAAATCTAAAAGAATATACCGAGAGATTTTCTAATTAAAATTGTGTGTTTTTAAATGTTAAAGCAATAAATAATATTATTATATTTTCACACGAAAAAATATATCTTGACTTTTCCAAGTGAACGCAGATTATTTTTATGTGTGGATATGGGTTAAAGATGTTGGTACGGTTACAGATCTTCTAACTTCACTGAAATCAGTAACTCGCAACTTTACCGTTACTTTGTGACATTTTTTTGACGTTGACTAATCATCAATCGTATAGCTGTTTTTTTTTACTATTTCTCTCTCTCTCTCTCTCTCTCTCACTCTCTCTCTCTCTCTTATATTAACTGTTCTGGTATTCTGTACAGCTGCCCACTGCTTTTGGGACGATAGGATAAAGCTGCGTCCCGCGTCTGAGTACGCGGTTGGGATCGGCAAGCTCTACCGCGAGTGGAACAGTGACATGGATGTCGCTACACAAGAATCTGACGTAAGTACGGCCAACAGGTCACCTGACGGATAAGTGCCTCGTCGCTGCCACAGCGCCGAGTGTTGTGGGTTCAATCCAAACAAAATTTTGTGGACCCACAAGTTGTTGTTGTGAGTCTGGGTGTTCTTTGTGTCCGTTGATTGAATGTATGTAAAGTAACTCGTGACACAGGAATTAATCTTAATGAGAGAGTAGTATTCAAACTAAAAAAAATGGATTAAATCATCTATAGTTACTAAAACTTAATTTGTTGTTTTATGTTGACGACATTTTTCGTGTTTAGATTTAGAACTGGGAAGAAAATTACGCAGTTTTACGTATAAATGTCTAAGTATACCTACATAAGTTAACCATAGTGTATACCGGGTATAGTGGATACCTTGATATTTGTCGTAACTACTATTATTATTCCTACAGGTCAAGGACATAAAGGTCCCGACGCTGTTCAAGGGTGAAGCGACCAACTTTCAAGAAGACATTGCAGTTGTAATCCTGGTGTCTCCGTTTGTCTTCAAGACGTACGTCAGGCCTGTCTGTCTGAACTTCGATACTAACTTCGATACGTATCAACTACAACATGGCAAGTTTGGAAAGGTAGGATCAATCAGAATAACCACAATCTTAAAGAAGTTGTGAGAAATTTATTCTAAAGACAGCTCTAGTAGTATATCCTGTGTCACGGAGAACATCACAAACATTCAAACAACGGACACAAAGAACATCCAGATACGGAACAAATATTTATGGATCTCACACAAACTTTTGTCGCATACGTGATTCGAACCCACAACACTCGGCGTAGTGGCAGAGGCGAGGCGACCTCTTAAATCCTGCGCCATCCGTACAGGTAAGTAAAAAAATTGCACAGAAACAGACTGGAACTGCTTCATCCTACTAAGATAATAATAATATCAGCCTATATAACTGTCCCATTTCTGGTCACGAGCCTCCTTTCAGTACAAGAACTGATAGTTCATCACGCTGCTGACTCAGTACCGATCACCATACTTCACACATCTTTGAGAGTATTATTGAACTCTCGGACATGCAGGTTTCCTCATATAATATAATATAATATAATATGCCTTGTATACAGAGTGTCCCGTAAATAATCGTCCAAGCGTAAGGCAATGATTCTTTGCTTAATTATCTACAACTAATTTGGATGATTATTTTAAGCTGTTAGGTTTGTCAAAATATCATTCTTTTCGGATCTTTAAAATTTTACTACCTAATTTCAAGATTTTTTACACTGGTCCAGCAAATGTTAATATTTTTTCAAATTTATCATTGTAAAATATTGCTTAATAGTTTGCCCATGTTACAAAATAACAATTTAGATAATATCAGTTTAGTTTTTAGAGAAACAAGGTCGGAAATGATGACGTACTTTTTTCCTTGTTATGATTATATCTTTAATTAAGTTGTTAGTTTAGTTGTAATTATAATTTGCAAGCTGTGGTTTCCTATAATTGAGGGACTATACACGCTAAGAATTTAATTATTTCTTTATAATGTACTTGTATGTTGTTGTATATTCCTTTGTTGAAAATCCCTAAATAAATAAATAAATTATGTAAGTTTCATAAATTCCACTGTAAAAAGAATCTACAACATCGGAGTGACCCATGACTTTAAAACCATGTTCACTTATTAAGGTTTCTAACATGGTATAAAACGTATGTCTCGTCTTTCTAGTTACAAAGTTATTGCTATGAATCCGAGGGAGGCGCTAAATCAATAAAATTTTCTTATAATTTAAAATGCATGCTTCTTCTTCTTCTTTTCGTGTGGTTAGTGGCCAACCTGTTGTCAAGAGTTGTTCAAGCCGCCCGTAGACCTCTGACATGGCTTAACAACTGCTGTCAATTTGACAACAACCGGGACCGGCTTTTTACGTGCCCTCCGAAGCACGGAGACGCTCAGATGAAAAACCACTAAGCGGTTACCCATCTATAAACTGACCGCACCCAACGTTGCTTAACCTCGCTAATCGTTTACCGATCAGTGAGTGCAACTGGCTATGAGCGCCTCGATATTTGCTGGACCAGTGTAAAAAATCTTGAAATTAGGTAATGATGTTTGAAAAATCGGGAAAAAAATATTTTGACAACACTACGGCTTAAAACATATTATCCTAATTAGTTGTAGATAATTAGGCAAAGAATCATTTCCTTACGTTTGGACCATTATTTACGAGACACCCTGTATAAATTGTGCCACTTCTAAGCACGAGCCTTTTGTCGTGCTCGTGCCTTGGGATCGAACTCGAGATGTCTGCCCCATAGTCCAACATGGTGTCTGGTATCAAGCTACCGTTGATATATGGTCTCTTCAATATTAGTTTGTATCATTAACAGGTAGCCGGTTGGGGTCTGACGTCAGCCAACGGCGGAGGCTCCCCGATCCTGAAGGTCGTTAGCTTGCCGTACGTAAAAACGGACACTTGTATCGATACTCTTCCGCCGTCCTTTTCCGAGTACATCACTAGTGACAAGTTCTGCGCGGGATATACCAATGGTAAATGCACATAGTCAATGATAATAGTAACAATAATGTCCTCCACACCGAATGTCGGTCACGGCGGCTAATCTTATCGGAGACTGGCTATACGCGCAGATGATATTATAGTGCACAAGAGTGCGCGCAAACACAAATGCGCTGTCTGTTAGTTAACTCTCATGATACAATGGGGCAATTATCCTACACGACCGCCATCTTCCTCACGCCGGATTGCTATTGGCAATTTCTTGACGGAAAAGCCCAATATCTTATTATTGGCCTACCCTGGGATTCTCAAGACCTCATGCAGTCGCATTCAAAACAGCTGCGTCAGCGAGGCAGATGAAGTAAGAACATCTACCATAATAAGAACAACAACACGAGAAAGAGCAAAAAAGATGTAAGCATACGTCGCTTTGCTAAAGTACGTTACGTCAACGATCGACAATCATGTCTTTACTTTTTTCTTCCAAGCCGTATCGAGAGGGAAGTAATAGAATTGGCTGTCGTCATGTCGTCCTGTGTACTGGTGTCCGTATATTTGCGTGCTAATATATAGAGTGATCTTGTGAAATGATGGGTAAACAAAATTACTGTCGTTTCAGCGTGGAATGCCGTCTACATACCGTCAATTAATAATAAATAAAATTGTTTATGTCTATATTTTTTTATTAGTTTCGACATTCTTGTATAAATACCAATAAAGATGACAAGCTTCTTAAATGTAATTATTCATATTTATAATATTCAACATTATTACTTACGGATGCAAGTATATATTGTGAAACAATGTACTGAATAGTTAAATTAAGCATAGATTTTAAATATAAAATGTTATTTGTTTACTTTAAAAATTCCTATCGTTTGCCTGAATATAAACTTTTTGTACAGGAACAGGATTGTGCAAGGGAGACAGCGGAGGGGGACTAGCCTTTGCAGAGAGAGGGGAGCAAGGGAGATATCGCTATTATCTGCGAGGAGTTGTGTCCACGGCGCCGAGACACGAAGACAAACTGTGCAACGACGCAACACTCACCACTTTTACAAAGATAAAAAAGCATGAGGAGTTCATTAAAAGGTATTGTATTCATTTAATACCTTATTTTGTTTTTATGTATATACTTATATATGGATTCCTTATTTTCATAATTTATAATTAAGGATCAGAAACCGTCAAAAATTACAAAAGTCGCTCCATTATACAGTTGCTTTCAGACATCCAGTATAATATTTAACGACACTTACATATGTAAACAATTCGTATAGACTTAGCCAAAATCCTTCTCATACTGTAAATGAAAAATATTTAAACAGTTCAGTTTTGGAAAAGAGACCATGATCGGACCGAAGATACATGAACTAACGCAAGTCAGAATTGAGTCATACGGGCGCTCTTGAAGTTCCGCCCCAGCCAACCAGTAATAGGAAGCTGGAAACGAGGCCCTAACAGACTCTCTGACGCATTCAGGACCACAGTGTTGCCACTCACATTTAGCTCACCACAATGCTGCCCTGCGGTTTGTGTGCTTTTAGTTAACCTGGTGATACATTTATTTTACATATATCACAAGGTGAAGACGATATTAATTAAAAAGCTAAAATACTGTGCCTGTGGATCGATTATGATTATGATTTTGATTATGTTTGCAATGTTTCAGATCGCTAGCAGCGAGTGCCAACAAGACGTGTCCCTGGTATTTGTTCCAATGCAATAACGGCGCTTGTGTAGACCAAGGAGCAGACTGTAACGGGGTAAGTAAGATTTTATAATTCACTAGCCGTCCCCCGCGGTAAACTTCACTTACGAGATTCAGGATTCAATGGTAAAGTGTTTAATTGCGTACAGCGCCATCTAGTGTCATGTGTCGTTACTTCTTCATCTTTGCAGGGTTGCTACATCCTTATTTAATATTATAAATGCGAATGTGAGTGTGTTAGTTTGTTACGCTCACGCTTAACAAATGACGTTTGAGACACATTCCATAAAAAAAATTGACTATCTAATGGGACAAGCTGTATCACCACACTGTGAAATATTTAAGAAGATAGTATATGTTCAACATCGTTTGATGGAATTTGTTAAAAACAACAGTAATAGAGAAATTATGAAAAGTCATTTAAATTTTTGTTGTAGGTATGGATGTTGGTATAGTACAAAATATACTGAGTAAGCACAACCTTTGAAAGAGCATTGATGTTTTGCAAATGGGCCAATTGTCCACATTTGTAATATTAGTAAGTAGTGTCCGACCGAAACTAGTTTTCACGGCCGAAACCAAAACCGAATTTCGGCTTCAGTCTCAGTTTCGGCCGAAACCGTAATTTCTTAAATCACATCAATTATTCAGTCTCCGAAATTTGATGATATAATGGAATGATTGATGCACATGCTATTATCACCCCTTATTTCAAATAAATTACACTGTGTGACATAATTTTCTAACAAATAATTTTATGTGTATTAAATGACTTATTCAAACATAATCAAAATTGCTAAATAATATAGGTAACTACATTGTCACGTTTTTCAGTTATAGTATCTAAAGTATTTTCATGAACCGTCATTAATAATACGATACAAAGAAAGTTGACTTCACATTTATTTATTTTAGTAATTAGTACTTAGAAGTTTACTTCAAAGTTTTATATGTATGAGGACTGTGAGGACCACATGGTTTTTTGCAATTGTAGTAATTAAAAGCTTAAGTTAAAGTTATAAAACATTTGTAAAAAGCATATGGGAATTTGTAAAGGATTCATTAAAAAGTTAGGCTACCAAAACTGTGGTCTCTCAGTTCTCACACATAACCTTTGAAATCAGGGTAAATATATAGTTTACAGGCATGTTTTGTATACAGACATTTAATAAAACATATTTACAAGACAATAAAACATAATATAAATATGATATATATAAAATAACAAATGTATTTCTATGGTCACTGAGAGACCACATATAAATAACGTGCAAATGATTATTTATAGCATAAAAACTATATTGTTTCTCTGCTTACATTAGTAAAAGTCACATGGATATTAGTAAAGTAAAAAAAAGTACTATTACGGACCAATTTCATACAATTCATGTAAACATTTCAATTAATTAAAATCTCATTCATCATCATCATCATCATCATCAGGCTATAATAGTCCACTGCTGGACATAGCCCTCCCCTAATGAGCGCCATAGCGCCCTGTCTTCAGCTTGCCGTACCCAGCATCGGCCTGCAGTATTAAAATCTCATTAAATATAGGAAATACGTGAATTTTGGGCCTTTTAATGTTTAGTAAAAAATATTACTACAGCAATGTATGTTTTTATCACGGATCGATTGCTCTTTAGTCAAGATAATTGCTTTTCAATATTTTCTATACAATGCATACAGTAGAGAGGCCACACAAGGAAAATTGAATTTATTCCTCCAATACTTCATAGTGGTATTGGAGACTACAAGTGCCACTCTTTATTAAATGAGAGAAGTCTATGTTACGATGATAATGCCTGTAAAATTGCTGAAAGCAGTAGAGTAAAATATATTTACATGTAACAACTTACGCTCTTATTGATAATCCAAAAGAAAATAATATAATAAAATAATTATATTTATATCTAATTAAAATAATATTGATACTCAATAGGAAATTGTTTGTAATTTATAATTATCATATTTTACTTAACTATATCTTGGCAGATTATCAGAGGCAAATAATTCATTAGCTTTCTTAGATGTACTTGTCATCAGGAATCCTGGTCATACTTTGAGCCACACTGTATATGGGAAAAGACCCATACAAATAGGTACTTTAACGGTGAATCTCACCACCATCCTAAACAGTTAGCTACCGTGGGAATGTCTTTGTTTCAGAGAGCTCACGGGATCTGTGACAATAAACACCTGGACGCCGAGCTTCAACATGTCAAGTAAGTACTGCAATGCAGAGGGTCTAGGGTTCGAACCCACGTCGTGCACCTCTGACTCTCGGAAGTTATATGACTTTTCGAAATGATGTGCGTATTGATTGACAATTATCGCCTGCTCCGTGCCTCGGAGAGCACGTATAACGACTGCCATGAACATCTATGGCAGTCGTTATTGAGAGAGTGTCGACACAAAAGATCCCACTGGGTCGAAGTGTCGCCGGTCTGCACTGACTGGCCCCCACATAAGATAAGATAAGTACTGCAAGACAACAAGCACCAACAGCCGCGCCGCTGTCACAGATCCCGAGAAAAGACAGCCAGTCGACCACCAGCCTGCTATACTGCCTTATGTAAGGCACTGACAAGATTGGCTACATTTTGAAGCGAGCTTCAATCAACACATACTTCAAGCCGCCATCGAAATAAGTCTATTTTTACCATCCGTCAAGTGCCAACCTATACAAGATGCAGGGGTCTATAAAATAGATTGTGACTGCAGACTCTCATACATTGGTCAAACCAAGAGAAGCATAGGCACCCGCATAAAAGAACACATAGCTGATGTGCGACACCAACGCTCGTTGAAGTCTGCTGTGTGTGAACATGTGCAACAAGGGACCAACCCACTACCTGAGATTTGACAAACCACAGATTCTCGCTAAAGAAACCCGATTCCTACCAAGGATGCTTCGCGAGGCTATTGAAATCAAAAAAAACATCCTTATTTTTATAGATTGATGGTGAAACAAGCGTATTTGCGGTATTTTGATCTATTGCAAGATAAAAGGCAGAACCCCGAAACTTTTTTGCATTTACTTTTTTACTATGAACAAAATGCAAAAAAGTTTGATTTAATTGACTAGTCTAATGGTAACCCCTTTTCGTTTTTGCTGTAGAAATTATATGGTGGAATCAAGCAAATCATCACGATGATTGTTATTTTTGTTTGACTAGTACCACAGGAATATATATAAATAAAGACATTCCTTGCATTCAAATTTCGACTTTTCCCTACTAATCCTGAAATCGTGATTGATGAACAAAGTGACCGCTTTCATCAGGATATTAAACGGGTAGAAAAATGTTACCAAGGAAGATGGAATGTCTAAATGTTAGGCGATTACTATTGGTTTGTCATTCAAAAGGATTTTACACAAAAGGAAACATTAATTTTTATCATTTTCTGTCATAAAATATAACATATTATTTTATAAATTATATGATCCGGCATTATTTTTGTTTACAATATATGTATAAGTGGATAGTATTACTATGTACGTATTAAAATATGTAACTGGTAAACTGGTAAATAAATATGTTTAGTTTCGATTTAAAACGTTCACACTGTCTTTATTGATTTATGAAACTAAAATTTATTATAACTTTAAAATGGTACGTGTTACATACATTTCATTTATATATTTGTATATATAAATAAATATATGGGTCTTTGGTTCAAACCCACGTCGCGCACCCCTGACTTTCGGACTTATATGACTTTTCAAAATGATGTGCGTATCTATTGACAATTATCGCCTGCTCCGTGCCTCGGAGAGCACGTTAAGCCGTCGGTCCCGGCTGCCATGAACATCTATGACAGTCGTTATTGGGAGAGTGTCGACACAAAAGATCCCACTGGGTCGAAGTGTCGCCGGTCTGCACTGACTGGTCCCCACATAAGATACATAGATACATATATTTGTATTATGCTTAATTTGACAATAATCAGGTAATTAAATCAATGTTATGAGAATTTTTTTTTGTCACACAGTGTTATTTTTGCTTTTTGAAATAAGGAGTATTTTTTAAATAAATAATAAATAAATAAATAAAGTACTACTGCTTTACAATCTTTCAGGAATTACATTAAATAATGTGTATAAATTTAAAAAAACCTGGTTACCTAATATGTTTAGGTACGCAAAACAAACGATACTCTCTCATCTTAAGAATAAAATTATATCTTCTAAACTTTGGTATTTTTGTATAACACTTTTGTTTATAAACTACAGTAAAATAAAAATAAAAAGTACAACCACAAAACATTTTAAATGCAAAAAATATTCGAGTTATAAGAGTTTAACCTCTAACTAAAAAAAGGTGAGAACCTGAATGGAGCTACAAACATTTCTAATTTTAATGGACTGATAACGAGTGAAAAATGAATTATGAATACATTATTATTAATATTATTATTTAAGTATTCATCATAAATTGTTCACTCGTTATCTTACAAGAAACAAAATAAACTACCGCTAAGTTCGCGGCGCAATCACAAACAAGTTATGACACGACTATGACGCGGCAAAATGACATTTCGTCGCTCGCAGCTCACTGCACCTAACATTTTCGATCGCAGCGGGAAACCCGAATTTAGTTTCGGTTTCGGCCATAGTTTCGGCTGGATGGCAGCCGAAACCGAAACTAAGCCGAAACTCGTTTTTTTGCCGAAATTAGTTTTTTGCCGAAACTAGACCGAATCCGAAACAGAAAGTTCGGTCGGACACTATTAGTAAGTTAATGTATGCAAGTACTTAGTCAATATCTTTTATGTAATGCTGTAATCTAGTAGTGTTATAATGTGACTGACATAATATTATTTTATATAAGTCCCCAAATATATAAAGAAAATTCTAGTATGATATAATTTGACGCATTATTTGTTCTGCAGATACAGGATTGCGCGGACGGTTCCGACGAAGCTGCAGAATTGTGCACACCTGACACGGAGGCCCTTGACGAGTAAGATGTTATATTTTCTACCATCTCATACTTATACTTATACCATTGATGTTACCCTACAATATACCAAGTCATCATACTCCGCAAAATATAGCTCGGGTACTGGAATTCATCGTGTCATTCGTATCACGCTCATCAAATTGCATATTTCGTGACGGTATTCAATGTCAATAAACAATATCATATTTAATTGATAAACGTGCACCAATAGTGACGTTCATTGCTTCCTCGTAATCGAACTACGAAGTACCGAGCAGGCTTGTAAAGTAAATACATTTGAGTATTAATATTAAAATAACATAACAAATTATAAATCTGAATAAAACGTTTTATTTATAATGTGCTGTGTTTTAAAATAACGTTAAATTATATTATTGTTTCCAGTCAAATCTTAGTAAAACAGACATAATAAAAATTTATTGTCGCCGGTGTGCCGCTGCGATTCAATAGGTTAGAACTACACTTGCGTTAAAAATTTGAACAAACAAGTAGCGCAAACCTAACTGATATTATAAATGTGAATATGAGTTTCTTGTTTTAACGCTTTCACGCTTTTACTACTCGACCGATCGTCACATCGCATACACGTTGTCAGGGGTACAGAATATTACATAAAGTACCTTTCATCCAGGAAAATGTACTGTTCTCGGGGGATAATAAATGTTGACAAGGTCTACATTACCGCGACCGAAGCCGCGGACAAAAACTAGCATATCATAAAATAACTTATCTGAAAGAGATAGATATCATACCACCAACTACGTTTCAACTGTTTAGCAAAGGTTTTTATTGAAGCGATTTTGTTTTGAGTATAATAGAAAATCGACTCGATTGTAACGTTTCAGAGTCTTTACTTTTCGTGCGCTACTTGCACATCTGCTTCTTTTCTTTATATAACATCATACTTATAATATTGTTTTTATAATTTCAGATTATCTGATCGAGCTTGCGTATTTCCAAAAACGCCCAATGGAGCGTGGTACCATATTTTGAATACTAGTAAGACGCCAGAGCCCGGTCGCATCCTTAAGTCGTTTGTGGTGGTCGTGGAATGTCACCGATACAACTTCCTTTTAAGTTCAGAACTTCGCATAAGATATGGTAGTTATAAGGTGATCTGCGTAGATGGAAAATGGTCCGATGAGATGCCAACGTGTTTAAGTGAGTATTCTAATTAGCCAAATATTTCCATAAAGTAAAAAATAAAGTAGCGATAGCCTAGTGGGAAGCCGTTGGACTGCCACGCAGAGGTCTCGAGTTCGATCCCAAGGCAACCACTGCACAGTGACTTAGTGATATGCATATTATATACTCTTACAACCAGAGATAATGATAAAAAAAAAGAGAAATTAAGATTACCACAGTAGACTTTAATTTTATAAGAAAACTGATCACAATATAATGCCTATAAAAATACGTCCGTCTCGTCCGAATGCCGCCCTAAAAGTGAGCGCGCTCCGCTAGCTGCGCTGGAGGCGACCGCTGCCCTCTCTACTGCTCACGTCACGTGACGTCACGATGGCGCGATACTTGACTCCGCCCCTTGGTCGGATAATAATTATAATAATACTATATTTTTAGGATAGGTTGTAGGAAACAAAACTAAACAAGTAAACCGTTTTAATGCTGTTTACACTTTTAACCTCAAAACAATAACACCAAATTACATGATTACGATTGCACACTTTAAACATAATAGAAATATAAACGAATGTATTTTATATAATGTAAGTGGCTTACGTGACCTGGGAACGACTATTTGTTGCGGGCGCCAACGATCAAATGGGCTTGACGGCCGTGCCGCACTGTTTATATAAGGAACGTACGGTAGTTGTGTTTATGTGGGTAGGTCGGTAGGGCTATGTTCCTTACAATATATAAAGTTAATCTTAGTCTGGCCATAACTGCAGTTACAATAAAAAAAACATGATATTACATTTGAATTTGGAATCTGTCATTTTTATATGAATATACATTGCGTTTTTTAATTTTCGCGCGAATAGGTGTTAAATATTTTTGTGATATTAAAATGGAGTGGGGTGATAAAGAGAACCGAATTGCTGTGATAGCAATACACAAAGTAGGTATGGAGCCAAATGCAATTTTTAGTGTTTTGCGCTTGGAATTTGTCGAATGTTTGTGTACCGGGTTGTGATCAATGAAACCTCCTCTGTTTGTGATAGAAAACGATCTGGTCATCCACGTAGTTTTCGTACGAAAAAGGCGATCAAATCAGTGAATGAAAGAATTCGAAGAAATTCTGTCCGAAAGTCTAAGTCTAAATGTCGTGTATTTTAAAAGATGACATAGATCTTGGAGCCTATAAAAGACGCACTGGTCATTATGTAACTGACATAATGTACACACAAGAGGTATAAGCGATAAGTCAATACGCATTATCTTGGATGGTGCCGCGGTACTACAAGCTCTTAAGAGCAACTGCTTCAACAGTGGACTCATCCTGGAGTGTCACCGTGAGCTGCAAAGTATTGCAACAAAAAATCGGGTAACGTTGCAGTGGATACGCGGTCACAGCAACTCTTCTGGCAATGATGCTGCAGATCAACTGGCAAAGACAGGATCGAACACCAAAATGGTAGGACCCGAACAGATTGTCCCGATACCCTTCTGCCAACTCAAAACATGGTTATGCGATAGAACCACGAAACTACACGAAAAACAGTGGACAGAAACAAAGGAATGTAGACAGACGAAGGAAGCCCTTCCATCCTTAGACAAATATCTGTCACGCAGACTGCTACGTTCCACAAGGAAAAACCTACGCCACCTAATGGGTATAATAACGGACCACTGCTCACTTAACAAGCACCTGTTCAATATCGGCATCACTGACAGTCCCTTATGTAGAGGCTGCATGGAGACCGAGGAGACATCGGCTCACGTGCTCCTACATTGTAAAAGCGTGAGCAACCAACGGGTGAAACTCCTAAACAGTCCAGAAACGATGAAGGAGGTACTGCGCAACATCGGTCCCCTATTGTCTTTCTGGATGGAGGTGAGGTGGTATGAGTAACCGAACAATATTGCGCGTCGGCTACTCACGCATAATGGCCCAATCGTGGGGCTAAGTGCGGATAACACACGTCCAACTAACTAACTAACTATGTAACTGATTATTTAAAAATGAATAGAGTGATCACAATTTTTTGTTATTTCAGCCGTATGGGCTCATATTGTACCCATCCCCGAATATCTGGGTGAAAGAAAGACAAGCATTCATACTATACATTTTATTTCTGATTCTCCATCCAGTCAGTATAGGAATAAAATTGTTTCCCAAGGACAAGATATAAAAGATCTCGATGATTTTTTTAATATTATCAAACAAAACCTAAAAAAAGTGCAATTGATAATTGTTTCAGAATATGATGTCAGTGAAAAGGACTTTCTTTTCCACCAAAACGCGAAAAGTTTTCCAGGCTCAATGAAAATGCACCAAATAGTATGGAACTTCGATTCTACTTCATTAGCCGTTCGAAAACTGAGCTGACAACAGATGATGTTTGTCTGTATCAACCTGTTATTTGTGATTATGGCATGAAACATCTTGGGTTTTATAACTTGGAAAAGGAAAACTTGTCGATCACACTGCTAGCTAATGCAAAGAGAGAACTTAGAGAAGTCGGTGATTCTTTTTGGCATGACAAACAGGGCAACATTGCTCCATAGAAAATAAAAACACACGTAATAGTAATAAAACAAATTACACAGATTAAGAAATTGAAAATAATGAAATTATATTTAATATACCGAAAAACCAGCAATAAATAGTAAAACACACACAAATCGTTAGGCATAAGTAACAGTATAAACAAAGAAGTTATTATGACGAAGCAAAATAAAGAAAAAGGCATAAGGAAGGAAAGACCCAGGCGTGTCTTTTTCCGCAAAAAAGAGCCCATTCCAACTAGCTCCAACTTTCCGAGATGTATCCGTGCCGATAACTAATCGCCTTGAGCTTCTGGGTATGACATTGACTCCAACTCTTAACTTTGGCTCCTATATTGAGGCAAGAGCCCAACTAGCTGCCAAAAAGCTGGGCATCCTCAGTAAGGTGAGGCAGTATTTCATGCCGGAACATTTGCTTAATTTGTACCAAGCACAGGTTCGGTCCTGCATGGAGTACTGTTCTCACCTCTGGGATGGCTCTGCAAAATATCAGCTGGAGGCTTTGGAGTCAATTGAGCGGAAGGCCAGGAGACTTATCGGCGATGACCAATTGGTCAACACACGACTCCAAAGCTTGGAGCATCGTCGTAAGGTTGCTAGTCTCTCGGTTTTCTATCGGATACATTTCGGAGAGTGTGCAGAGGAACTGCATAATTTGATTCCTCCTTCCCCATTCTACCATCGGACGACCAGACAATCAGGCCAGCGACACAGGTACATGGTGGATATACCACATTTACGCACGAAGTGATTTGCTTCCAATTTTATAATGCGTACCGCTAAGGAGTGGAATTCGCTACCTAAGTCTGTGTTTCCCGATGAGTACAATCTGGGTGTCTTCAAGTCGCGAGAGAATAGGTATCTTCTAGGCAAGCGTGCTCCATCGTCGACTGCATCTACACTTAAGATCAGGTGAGATCGCGGTCAAAGGCAAGCCAATAAGAGTATAAAAAAAAAAATATGCATAAGAAAGCGTGGCTCTGACCGAAGATGCTAGCTTCAATAATATTTCAGATATAACATTATCAAGAGATCGAAATAATAAATTTAACATCGATTTAGAAAACATTAATCCATACTTAACAGATTCTAGTGATAAAGAGAATTTCGATATTTTCCAATTTTTTAAATGTGTTTTTATTAGATGTATATTTAGTTATCACCATAAAGTAAGTTTTCTACGATCTCATGCTACCATAAGTTCCGTCAACATGGCTCCCGAAATTCATATTTTGCTGCGATTTACGCAGGTTACTTGAGTTATTGACAGAGCCCACTTAAAGTTCCTCATGTTAATTTGATTTAAAAGTCTGAATTTGATTCTATTAGTAATTATGTTACATTGTATTTTTACTAAGACTTGTTAAGCGTATTGTTTAAAACAAAGATTTTTATTGTTTCGTGTTTTTATTATTAAGAGTTTGCTTTAAAATAAGATTATTGAATTTCTGGCATCACGTTATTAGATAATTATCATTAGCTTTGAAGAAAGCCTGATTTACTTACTTTTGAAGTAGGATTAATGGTTGCTTCGACCAAAAAAAAAACAGTGTTAAGTTTATAAATTGTCGACGTGTGTCAACGTTGGACTAAAAATTTAATATAAGATTATCCTATTTGACCAAAAACTTGATGTAACTTTAATTATTTCCATATTTGCAAGTTAATTCATAATAAAATTGATTGAGGACAATTTGTTATGCTCATTTATCTGCATGGTTCTAATTAATATGGTGCAAAGTCTCATTCATCTGCCTAGGTCATCATTAATCTGGATGACCAAATAATCAGCACAGTCTAAATCCTAAATTATTGTGTACAAATCAGTGCCTGTGATATATGCTATAACATGTAATGACCTGGACACGATACATTTATTTATAAATAAATTGAAAACAATAATTGAGACATATCAATGAGTCAAATACGTTCAGCTTCAAAGAACCTCCACCATAAGATTGGCAGTGAAGCATTTCCCTATGGAGAGAGCGCGTGTTTTTATTGATAACTGGCCTCAACGTTTAAAGGACTGTATTAAACCCAATGGATAAATAAAATGTTGAATGAGCTTCATATATTTTAATGTTATTATATTAATGTATAAACTAACACACATTACAGTAATAAGTGTTTTAAGCAACAGAAAAGAAAAATCCTTGTAACAATATTTATGGCAAGACTAGGTAGTTAATTATTGCTCGCTTTAACGGTGAAGGAAAACATCGTGAAGAAACCTACAAATCTGACAGTTCTGTATAATGTCCTCGAAGGTGTGTGAAGTCTACCAACCCGCACTGGGCCGGCGTGGTGGACTATGTAGGGGACGATATAGATGACAAAAGAGTATTATAATTTAAAATAAATGTTTGTCCTTTGTTGTCAGATTATTGCGATGTAGACGATGATCGGAGTTTGTTCTACCGGTGTCGTCACCCGGTACATAATATTCCAACGGTTTGCCACAAATATAAGAAACCTGGACTAGCGTGCAGCCCCGTAACGTACAATGATCACGTGAGAGCCGATCCAGAGATCAAATGCCCCTCCAACTCCTCAAAAGATGGCGTTGTGAACTGCAAAAAAGGTTTGAATCATCTTCATAATATTAATAAGAGCATTTACAGCTTGTGGCGTGTTCCGAGTATCAACGTCGCACATGAGTCATATCATATAATATTATAAATGCGAATGTGAGTTTATTAGTTTGTTACGCATTCACGCCCTAACGACTCGACTCCTTTTCTGTACACCGATCGTGTACAGAAAAGGACATAGAGTACCTTTCATCCAGAAAAATAGGAGTGTTCCCAAACGAGCAAAGCCACGGGCAAAAGCTAGTAAGTCAACATACTCTACGGCTACGGTAAAAGTTTATCACAGCTAGCATATAATTGAATTTTTAGTCCTTTTACTTCATAAATATTTCTTAACCTACATATTTACGCGAGCGAAAAGTGGGCATTTATAACAACGGAATGGAGAACAAAGAGACGCCGTCATCGGGCTAGAGAAAACGCTAGCGCGACAATCTGGATACATTTTTGAACGACTGGCAGACCAAAGCTCTGAATAGGCGCCGATAGAGAAATGTTGGGCAGACCTTTGTCCAACAACTGGATAGAGAAGGTTAAGAAAAAGAAAAGGGTGATTTTCACTAATCGTAAAAAAATCTCCTTTTTTAGATTGCGGTAAAGTAACATATCTTGAAGAAGATAAAGGACAAGTTGGCGGTAAGCCAGTCAAACACGAGTACATGCCGTGGCATGTAAGCGTTTACGAAAAGAGCGGGCAGGACTACTTGTACCATTGCGGCGGGACCTTAATCTCCAACAACGTAGTACTATCTGGTAGGTTTATTTTATTGGGTACATGCTGCATGTATAGCGTAATGGTTTCAGTGGTCGCGTAACCGTTGCCACTGCGCTACGTGTTGTGGGTTCGATCTCTACATGGGACAATTTTTTTGTGATCAACATGTTGTTTCGTGTCTAGGTGTTCTTATGGTCCGATGTTTGAAAGTTTGTAAAGTCTCCGATACAGGTTTTATACCTATTCTTCTTCTCGGTTTAGTAATAATTTCTTCATTCCGGGATACTTTACAAGCATTCAGACTAGCTCGGTGGCGCAGCAAGACGTATACGCTACCCACGTATACGACTTCTAAGCATAAGATTTCTGCAGCATTTCTGGAGAATCTCAAACAGCTTACGTACAAAATTCTGGTAGGAGATAACGTTGATCGACGGTTCCCGTGATCAGAAGGCTTGTTTTTATTTCGCGGAAAGAATAACCATTGCTGTTCAACGTTGCAATACTGTCAGTCTTCTGGGCACACTACCAGTCGCCTGTGATTCGGCGAAATTATATGACGCCTATTTTTTGGAATTCAATTTACCTTTTTTTATGTTATATAATATTTTAAGTATAATTAAGTTCTGAAGAATTGTTCTGCTTAGGCGTGAGACTATATAATATATAACAATACTTATTCCTAATTTCTTTAGCTGCTGATCGTTTCTGGGATGAAGAAAAGGGATACATCCGTTACTCAGAATGGGGGGCGGTGGCTGGTCAGATGTACCGGCTGTGGGACGACGAAAAGAACATCCACGCGCAAACTACTGATGTAAGGAACTTTACGTAATTCTTTTTTAAGGATACTACTGCACTGAATAACTCCTGTGTCGCGGGGCACTTTACAAACATTCAAACAACGGACTGAAAGAAATCGCAGAGTCGGAACAAATATTTGTGGATCACACGTGATATTATTATAATAAGATAAAAATAATTTTATTTATTTACTGTTTTATTTTTACAGGTAAAAGGAATTACATTGCCAGACTCTTACGCAGGAAGGAGTCGTGGATTCCAATCAGACATAGCGGTTTTAATTTTGGTCGACCCATTTGTTTTCAACGCATATGTTAAACATGTATGTCTTGATTGGAACGCCGAACTTGAGGAAAAACACCTGGAGGACGGCAATACAGGCAAGGTAAGATGGAATGATTAATTTAAACTGCACTTACATATGGTTCAAGTGGGTACCTACCTCGCTACTGCCGCTGCGCCGGGTATTGTGCGTAAGGTTATTTTAATTAAATAAGGCTATCTGATTTGATTGCCCGATGTGATCACAAATCTAACAGAGTGTGTTTTTTAGGAAATTATAAAATAGTAAATTATAAAATCACTGGTAAGGTCTGTTGTTGGGAACACTCGATCTATCCCAGTCACTGAGGGCGTACATCAAAGCTTAGTACTCAGCCCATTTTTGTTTGTTTGCTACTGGATTTGCTCACAGAAGAGGCTCATAACAAAGTAGCATGTGCTGAGAGCCTAATTCTTTAGCAAGAATCACTTACGGCGTGGAAGCGCCAACTGGCAGTAGAAGGTTTGGTGTTGAATGTTGCAAAACCCAGTTTATGCTTTTAAATGATCTAGATACAGACGACCAACCTATCATAATTGAAGGTCAACCAATCAATAAACGCGATGAGAATACATATTTGGGGCACATGATGCACAGTTCAGGAGATCTGGAACACACTGTATAGCAGCTGCGTGGCTCAAGTGGCGCAAAGTAACAGGCGTAACCTGTGTTAAAAGAATGCCAGTCAAACTGAAAATACTCGTCTATAAGACCATCGTAAGGCTAGTTCTAATGTATGGCAGTGAGATCTTGGCCGTTACACAGCAGCATGTCCATGCCATTCACGTTGTCGAAATGAAAATGTTAAGATGGATGTATAGCATAACCAGGCTGGATTTCTTCTGACCTGTATCGCGGTGATCTTTACAATCACTCAAACAACGATCACAAAGATCTATCACCCAGACTCGGAACCACTATTTGTGGATCACAAATGATATTATATTTAAAAATGAAAGTAGATATGTTAGTACTGTGCGCATTGTGGCGACTTGAAAACGGCCCATTAAATTGGCCTTAAAAGAAAGCATGGTACGTTTTAGCTTCCTACGTTTTCGTTGTGGAAATTTGACCTACAGATTAAACTCCGTGGACGGCCGGCGACCCTAGTTGCCAATGAAGAATTAAAGGTGATCGTGGAAGCGGATTCATCATAAAGTACAAAGTTAGTGGCAGGCTTCGGTGTGAGTGATGAAACAATTTGAATTCACATGAAACAAATTGGAAAAATGAAAAAGCTCGAGAAATGAGCAAACGCATTGACAGCTGTATCGTTACTTGTGGTGAAAAATGGATCCTATACGATAACCAAAAACGCTCACCACAGTGGTTGAACCCAGGAGAACCGGCCAAATCACAGGATTTTTGGGACAGCCCAATCAAAAGTTGAGTAAGAAAAAAATCCTGTGAGTGTTTAGTGGACTAGTGCTGGTGTCATACACTACAGCTTCCTAAGATCTGGCCAGACGATTACGGCAGTTCTGTTTTATCAAGAAAAGCTAGACGTTTAGTAACCGTGACTAGTCAATTGCTCTGATCCATTGCTGCTTCAGGACAACGCTATACTCTATATTTAACGACAGAAGACTAAATTAAAGGCGCTGCGTTTGGCATGTCTCCGAGACCCACCGTTCTCCCCAGACCTTGCTCGAACAGATTACCATATTCTGTTGAAACAAGATCCTAAAAAATAGTAACATTTTTAAGAATTTGGACAATTTCTTGCACTGAAAAATTCAATTCCGATGAGTCAGTCTGTGTAGCTTTGGGTCTTAGTCGTGCAATTAAAGCACCCAATTTAAGTATTTTTGTATGGAAAATCAAATGCAGAATAATTCTTTATTTGATTTTCCAAGGCTACACGCGGTCGAAAAAACAATGCGACGATAATTTATAATTGAGTATGATCAACATCATCCCCACCCCTCGGAATGTTACACTGATAACTTAGAATACAGAATAAACCAGAAGCCTTCTAGGCTTCTGGTTTACTCAGTGGTATTTCTTTATCGCGAATTGTGTCCAAAAACAAAACGTATGTACTCCCCTGTCTCCACGTCACCCCTGCTTAATGCTGTTAGTTCAAAGGCGATTAACTACTTTTGGGGTTAATGACAATATCAAATGTTATATTTGACAATGTTATATGATAATATAAAAAGGCGTTATGTCTCTGTAAATGTTCATATAAAATATTATTTTAATAAACATAAATAATAAAATTAAAGTGTATTAATTTAATTTAAATGTATTACGGTAAATAGTTTATGTAAACATAATAAGAACATAGTAAATAAAATAATATTAAAATAAATATTGAACATTTGTTCACAACCATTTCTTGTTATGAAAGTAGTAGAACCAAACTTAAGTAAGATATAAATATAAATGACAAGTTATTATAATTTTTCAACTAAACATAACGTACTATATTTTTATTTAATTAATTTCTATATAGTAGGTAATAGTTGTTATTTTGCTTTTAGATAGCAGGCTGGGGTCGGTCTTCTAAGGATTCTCCGTTGAGGCAAAAAGTACTTCAGCTAAATAATTCAAACTTTTACTATTGCGTTCAATATGTACAATGGCTGCAGGATGATCAGATTTGTTCTGCGTACCCAGACGGTAAGTATTATTGCGGCTAATTAAACTATACAATTTTCTAGTTCTGTTTACTAGTTTCTGGCAGCGACGGTCTAGTTGGACTGCCATGCAGAGGCCTCGAGTTGATCCCAAGGTGTAAATCTCTGACTTTTCAAAGTTATGTGCGATTTAAAAAGATAATTGTCGCTCGCTTTAACGCTAAAGAAAAATGTCGTAAGGAATCCAGTAATAGTCCATAATTTATCGAAGATATGTGAAGCTGCCAACCCGCACTGGGCCAGCGTGGTGGACTGTGGTCTAACTCTTCTCACATTGAGAAGAGGCCTAAGTTCTTCCCCAGGATACAATCAATGTCTGTTTAAAAATAATGTTGATTGCCTTTTTCATACAAGAAATTCTTAGTAGCCGCACGGAATCTAAACCTAGACACGGTAAAGTCAAAGTCAAAGTGAAAAAGCTTTATTTCCATAAAAATGTGCAAACAAGTGTTGGACGTCAATTCATTATATAAGATATATTAAACAAAAATTGCCGTTGTAATTCTATCTAATTTCGTGGTTTCTGTACAAAATACAGTGGTTAATTTAACAATGCATTTTGCTCGAGAATTCCTCTATTATTTGCTCTAGTGCCGTTATGCCGGGGGAAAGCATCCGTTTGTATGGATCGTGACCGATGGGTGGCAGTCCAATAATCTCCCTCTTCTATAAGAGCCCTTTACCCTACACGGATGGCGTAGTGGTTCCAGGGGTCGCCTGACGGGTTTGATCCCTACACGGGATTAAAATTTGTGTGATCCACAAATAGTTCTTCCGATCCCGGGTGTTCTTTGTGTCCGTTATTTAAATGTTTGTAAAGTCTCCCGCGACACAGAAGTTAGGCATAATGCGGAAGAAGTCTTTTAAATTTTTTTTCTTTTTCTGCAGATAATCTTCAGTTCCTCAACAGTAACGTTGGCAGTGGGTTGGTGTTTGCGCACAACGACTCCGGCGTCGAAAGGTTCTATCTCAGAGGCATCCTAACGACCAAGTGTTTGAAAGACGATCTTTGCTATATCGAACAAGGAAAGTCCTTCGCTACTTTTACCAAAATAGGCTACTTAAAGAATTTTATTCAACATAATACGTTACTCAAATAAATAATGTTACACATTAAAATTAATGCACTTTAAACAGGTTCACCCTTGTTTGATCGATCAACGTTAGATATAATAATACTAAATCGAACAACGTTTAAGAAAATCATCACTTTGTATAATATCGTTTGATAGAATTTTCAGTTCATCGAATATTTATTTGCTATAACAACATTTGCGCTAATGATCAAAAGGTATAATGTTCATTACCCCGACTCAGAGTACCTCGACTCGGATAGGTTAGGTTAGAAGGCGAAGGCGGGAGCGAAGCGGAGCTTAGCCCGCCTTAGCCTACGTGGTTTTTTTTTTAAATTAGTTCAAATGAAATTAGTTCAAATAAATAATTACGTTAAATAAAAATTTACCAATGACTTATTCGGTCAAATGAATAATTCTTCGAAATGACTTTATTGCAACTAAAATTCGATTTAGTAATATTATATCTAACGTTGTTCGATCAAACAAGGGTGAACCCTTTAAACAGACTTCATCGAGGTTTATTTTCCATTCTAGTATTGGGTCTTTAATTATGAAATTGCCGTTTGGGAACGTAATGTAGGAACATCTGATTTCGTGGTTTATATACAAAATGTAATAGTTAGTATTACTTTTTGTTAAAAAATGATTTATATTTCGTGAATAGTCGATATATTAGTAATAATAAATATCAATAACCTTTTACACATTTTGATTTTGAAGTTATATTGCTTAGCGCGTGCCCGTATTACGATAAATTATGGTGGCCTCAATACAAGCAGCTAAATATGGAAAATAAAGGAACATAAAATTCCGAAAAAGCTATTCAGAAATATTGATGAAATAGTATGAAAACCACAAAGTTACCGGATTTACGACATACATATTGCGACAACTTCAAATTAAAACCCCTATTCATAAAAAGAGGACGCATTTGTAGTTCCGTTTGTTATGAGTAAACTCAACAACTGCAGGACCGATTTAAAAATGATTTCACTATTAGATAGCTCTTTTATTAACTAGGCTTTATCATCACGCCGTACAGTGATGTTACATAGCCTATACTCCCGTAGCTCGTAAGCTCCGGGAGCGGAGCAGTAATTATAAGCGTGAGAGAAACCGCTCGGGACAGCTAGTATTTAATATATTTTAAATAAACCACTTTTAAATTCGTGTATTTATAGTATTTTTATCTATCACTAAATGTGTCTTTTTATATATATGTAATTAATTTAATTTTAAGAGTTTATATACACAATATTTGTTAACGAGATTGAAATAAAATATTTTTTTCCTTTCTTATTTTTTATTTTATTGACCGTCATCAATATCACTATGTATGTATGGATGTAAGTATATATCCATACATTTTTATTTTATGTTGTTTTATTAATGGAAAACTTAAAGCTAATTTAACATACCAGTGATCATTCTAGTATCCAGACAGCCAATTACAAGTTTTCCCTTTTAGGTGACAATGATGAAAAGTGTGAAGGTCTACCGAGACTTCACACACTTCTTTCACTTCTTCTCTGAACACTTCTTTCACTCTAGTGGAAGAAGTATAAGAATAATGCCTATTAATTGCTCTGTACACAAAGTCCGGGAAAAAGCAAAGTAATAATAAAAAACCCCTCTGGGACAGTCGTTATCTCAAAGGGCATACCGAAATCTTGAGTTTTTCTTGCGACAGGCGAACGAGTTCACTAATATTGGCGCCATAAAAGCTTTGTATGAAGCATTAGTCAAAAGTCACCTTGAATGTAACGTAGCTATTTGGAATCCGCATGAGGCCAAGTATAAAGCAATGTTGGAGAGAATTCAGAATAAATTTGCTAGATTTCTTTACCTCAAGATATATGGAGTTTACCCAGGATTTCCATTAATCTATCCAACATTAAATAAAATAAAATAAAATAAAAATCATTTATTTCAGACAAAAAAGTCCATAGGCAAGACAAGGTTGTTAGTAACAAGAATTTTGCTTATAACTAATGTTAGTAATTAAAAAGTAAATAAATAAACACACCGTCTCTCCCTGCTCAGTAGGCTCATCGGTCTCGCAACACATGGAGTTCAGTGAACCTACTGAGCAGAACAGTATCGGTTCTCTCGCCAATCATCCTGAGGACGCTATTCGGGCTCCCTCGTACTCGTCGCACCACTGACGCAACTTTTTTACGCATAATTGCGTAGAAGTCATCTACGCTGGCGTCAGTAAACATGCCAGATGCACTGCAATATAATATAATAAACATTGTTTTTGCTTGGCATGGTAGGGTATTACAAGCTGGAGGTGAGACGGGAGGTGGCCCTTGCTACGTATCTCTTCAAAGTGTTGCGAGGGAAAATTCACCATCCGACAGTACTGGGTGAGCTTAGGTTTAGCGTTCCGGATGACTACGTGGGACGGCGGCGGCGACCGCGGCTGCTGGCGGTACCGACAGCGCGTACAAACTTACAGCAACAAGCGCCACTGACGCGAGCATTGCGCACACTTAACTACGTAGCTGAGCGCATTGACTTGTTTTCGTGTTCACTAAACGAATTCACAAAGGCCACTTACTGGATAGCTAGTTGTGATCAACATAATAATCTTTAGTTTTAGTATATTAAGTATGTAATTATGTAACTTCTCTATCGCATTGGTATTTTTATTACTGTAATGATAGATGTAAGTATGTAAGTAAATAAATAAATAAATAAATAAAAATAAAATATAAAAAATATCATGAGATGAACGCGATATCGGAGGGCACAGTACACTAGCTTTTAAACTACCACCGTCGCCTTGTGATGTAAACAAAAATTTATCACCAGGTTAAATAAAAGTGCACAAACCGCAGGGCAGCTTGTGGCGAACTGAATGTGAGTGGCGACACTGCGGTTCTGAATGCCTCAGAGAGTCGGTTAGGGCCTTGTCCCCGTCTTGCCGTTACTGGTTGTCTGGGGTGGAACTTCAAGAGCACCCGTAGGACTCTCAACTCTGGCTTGCCTTGGTCGACTGGTCAGAGAGGATCTGCTAGATCTATATGCTTGGGGGTGGAAGTGTCATTTTTAAGGGCATAACTACGGGGAAACCCGCTCCGGGTCTCCGTTGTCACGAGACCCATGTCTCCGTGTAAGCCTTCCAATGGGCCAGGTATTTTTCTAATATAATATGTTAGAAAATACCTGTGATAAGAGAAACATAATAATAATATTCTATCACATACACACAACACCATCTAGCCCAAACTAAGCAGAAAATTACATATATATACAGGCTGCCCGGTAATTAATGAATAACCTTGAAATGTCTTATAGTAGAACTGAAGGCTGTTCAGAAAAAAATATAAACCAATAGGTACATAACAAATGAGATTTTCAAGATTGAAGATCGCGTGTAAGAGAGATTCTAAAGCTAGTTACGTCCTTTTCTAAAAGGGTAACCATGCTGTAATTTGCATGTTGGACGCATTGATAATACAAAAGTACTATCACAATTCGTAAATAAGAGATAATTACCAACGGACTCTTATTATATATATCTACAACTCTCCTGTGCTTACTGGTTTAAGTGGTCGTCTCGACATTGCCACTGCGCCGTGTACTGTGAGTTCGCTAATCCCAAAACATAAAAAAAATCTGATTCATGAGTTGTTCCGAGACTGTGTGTTCTTTGTGTCTGTTGTTTGAATGTTTGTAAAGTCCCCTGCGACGCAGGTATTCTCATAAGTCAGAGTTTACACTGTTATTTAAAAGTAGCTATTGTTTTGCATTACTTACATAATCCTTACTAATATTATAAATTTGTGTGTTAGTTTGTTTGTTTGATACGCTTTCACGCCTTAACTACTTGCCGATCATCATGAAATTACGCATTTACATTTTTACACGTTGTCAGAGCAACAGAAAAGAATATAGGACACCTTTCACCCAGTAAAAAGTGCTGTGTACAACTAGCTACTAACCTAACCTTCATTTATTCAAAATAATCCGCAAGAACAAGCAATTATAAGTAATAATAATAATAATAATAGTTTATTAGCAACAAAAAAGGGTTCAGAGCTGTATGCATCATCATATTTAAATAAATGAAATAAGTCGGGTACATCTGAGGTATACAATGTGAGCAATGTCCCTCGAGCTAGGAAATTCCTGTGTTACGGGGTACATTCCTCCATTCTGTGTAATGTCATGGAAAAGAAATATAAAATATTGTGTACCTTCGAAGACATTGCATAAGAAACTGAAATAGTTTAGTTTACTTATAATATAAACGTACTTCCAGGACAGTCCATGACAGCGGTAAGTACGTGGTCACCCTACTAACAAAACAAGGACAACTTTAAAAGTGTGACAGGGACACACCAAGTTAAATTAACGTCTATCGGGACGCTTTTCTGTTTTAAGTGAACCCTGCGGTTTCACCCATGTTTATAATCACTTTTAAGTGCTTTTTATCCTATACCGAAGAAATATTATATTAACTTTATTTAGCGTTTTCTTTAAAAGAAAAACATATCAAACCTATTGTACAAATATAAGACCATAACTAATAACAATATTGGCTATTGAGGAAGTCGGTGCTGAAGTGGGTTCGTGCCGCAGCGGTACTGAATGCGACTGCTGTGCATGAGGGTTCGAATCCCGGGTCGGGCCAACAAAAGGTATTGCGTTTTTCTGTTAGGAAATTTCAATACGAGCCCGGAGTTAGGAAGTTCGTAGTGTTAGAAATCCCCGTGCTTCCAAAAGCACGTAAAACTGTTGGTCCTGCGCCTGATCTCTGTCTGGTCCCATCGGATCATGAGAGTTAGGGAACAGAGATACACTATTATATATCCTGCGCAGATGACCAGTCTCCGTTAAGATTGCCGCCGTGACCGATATTCGGTCTGGAGGACATTATTATTAGGCGATAAAATGCTGACGTTATTGCCGAAGTAAGATGACACAAAGCACTTGGTAATCAAACCTATTAATACCAAACTTTCTAATCACTGACTCCCTCTCGATCTCGCTTCTGACACACTCCATCAGCACATTTTGCACATCGTCAAGGCGTCCACAAGTCCGGAAATTTGGCGAAATGACTTTATCCAACAGTTTTTTTTATTTTTTATCCTCTGATAGGCTTGCGTTTGACCGCGATCTCACCTGATCTTAAGTGAAGATGCAGTCGACGATGGAGCACGCTTGCCTAGAAGATACCTATTCACTCGCGACTTGAAGACACCCAGATTGTACTCATCGGGAAACACAGACTTAGGTAGCGAATTCCACTCCTTAGCGGTACGCATTATAAAATTGGAAGCAAATTGCTTCGTGCATAAATGTGGTATATCCACCATGTACCTGTGTCGCTGGCCTGATTGTCTGATCGTCCGATGGTAGAATGGGAAAGGAGGAATCAAATTGTGCAGTTCCTCTGCACACTCTCCGAAATGTATCCGATAGAAAACCGAGAGACTAGCAACCTTACGACGATGCTCCAAGCTTTGGAGTCGTGTGTTGACCAGTTGGTCATCGCCGATAAGTCTCGTGGCCTTCCGCTCAATTAACTCTAAACCCTTAGCTGATATTTTGCAGAGCCATCCCAGAGGTGAGAACAGTACTCCATGTAGGAACGAACCTGTGCTTGGTACAAATTAAGCAAATGTTCCGGCATGAAATACTGCCTCGCCTTATTGAGGATGCCCAGCTTTTTGGCAGCTAGTTGGGCTCTTGTCTCAATATAGGAGCCAAAGTTAAGGGTTGGAGTCAATGTCATACCCAGAAACTCAAGGCGATTAGTTACCGGCACGGATACATCTCGGAAAGTTGGAGCTAGTTGGAATGGGCTCTTTTTGCGGAAAAAGATACGCCTGGGTCTTAGAAGCATTGAACTTAACCATGTTGGCTTCACCCCAATCGGAGACTGCCTTCAAGGCCAAGTTCATACGCTCGATCATAGCTTCCCTGAGCATCTGTACCATAGCTTCCCTGAGCATCAGATATGCAAACTTTGACGACGGATAATGGCTAGGGCGAAGTCTAATAGCCAATTTAATATACATCTATTTAGCCGAGTTTTTATAAACCAAGGCACACGAGTAGGCTCATACTGAATGGTTTTATTCTATATGCCCTTTTCCTTACATCGCTCACCAAAAAATGATTTCCAAATATGATGACAAATGGTGTTATATTTTAGTATCATTTAAGTGCTGAAAAGGGACAATACTTTTGACGCACCATATGTAACAGCTAATTTTGCCAGTTAGTCAGCCTCCTCGTTGCCTGCTAAGCTAGCATGTGACGGGATCCACTGCAATTTCAGAATCTGCCCATTTTGACCAAATTTATATTTTTATATTAATAGTAGTTTAAAGTTTCAAAATTATGTAATAATTAATATAATAACCTGTAATAATAGGTTTTGTAGGTAAATAAATACACAACGCTTTACACGTTCCGTGTAAAGCAATTTAACGTCAATATATAACATTCGCGTAAACGTAAGACAGTATTATGTTATAATTATTTTTAACTGTTCCAAATTATAGGCTCAGGCCTCTTCTCAGTGTGAAATAGTTTTTGCTATTATGTACCGTGTTTTAATCCTCTATCCACCACGCTGGCACAGTGCGACAGACTTCATATATCTTCGAGAACATTACAGAGAACCCCGACATGAAGGTTTCCTCACGATGTTTTCTTTCACCGTTGAAGTGAGCGATAATTAAGTAATTACTACGCACATAACTTCGAAAAGTCAGAGGCGGCCTGGGGATCGAACTTAAGACGTCTGCGTAGCAGTCCAACTGTCTCCCAGCTATCGCTGCTGTCTTAAATATTTTCATGATAAATTAAAATAGCACTCACCTTTGTTGATCTTTTATCACTAAAATAGTATCAGTTGAACGAATTGAACAAAAACACTGGGAAGGCAAACCGGTCTGCTTTGTAATGATGTTTTCCTTAAGTTGTCTTAATTATCACTCCGCGGTCTCGACGCTCACTGTTTATTAGCAAACAACACAATTGTTTTATAAACCATTCTAGCATAGTCTGAATTTCATTATCTATAGCTATTTATATAACTGTAACAAGGCTGATAACAGACTCAGTAGTACAGACTAGGCATGTTGCGAATAGTCAAAGTCAAAAATCTTTCCTCTCTCTTAGCCTTTATTATGCCCAAGTCACATGGGGTCGGCTTTTCTGGTCTAACCCGGATTTGACTGGATATCAGTTTTTACACGGAGCAGCTGCCATCTGACCTCCGCAACCCGAAGGCTAACGATACCCTAAGGCTAGATCAGTGTCAGAATATTAGAGGGTACTGACTTTCCCAATAACGACTGCCATAGATGTTCATGGCAGCCGGGACCAACGGCTTAACGTGCTCTCCGAGGCACGGAGCAGGTGATAATTGTCAATTAATACGCACATAATTTGGGAAAGTCATATAACTTCCGAAAGTCAGAGGTGCGCGACGTGGGTTCGAAGCCGAGACCCTCTGCATTGCAGTCTGTTGGTCTTCCCACTGAGCTATAATCTTTATTTCCATAAAAGCACATTTTTATGGAAATAAAGATTCCTGACTTTAACTATTCTTGGATACGTCAACGATCCGCCCCGACTTCACACGGGTAGAACAAAAGCTTAACAAATTATACACCTAAACCTTCCTCGTGAATCACTCTGTCTATTGGTGAAAACCACATGAAAATCTGGTTAGTAGTTTTTGAGTTTATCTCGAACAGACAGACAGACAGACGTGGGGGCCTTTGGTTTATAATGTAGTGATGAAGATGCACAATTTTTATCTTTACGGACTAAATACCTACTATATTTATATAATGTTTCTGCACACATACATCATACATCCGCAGATGTGAGTCTAAATATGCGTAATTAAATCCGCATCCGCAGATATCAAAAATCTGCAACGCAGACATTGTCAGGGTACAGGAATAGATGAATGACTGACAAAGTGTATGCAAAATTTTATGATGATCAGTCGAGTAGTTCGGCCGCGAAAGCGTAACAAACAAACATACTCACATTCGCATTTTTAATATTAGGTAGGATAATATTATTTATCATATCACTTTCTAAGAATCGATCGGCGCACAGAGATACGCGCGTGTTCGTTTTTATATTTCCGTCGACTTTGCAGTCCGGTCATCTTATGCAAGAACAAAAACAGGTCCATATAATGACGTGGCATATGAGAAAAAATTGTTAATAATTAAAGTTAAAATCTGTAAAGTTTAGAGGATGAAATAAGATAATACTTACACTTGGTCTGATACCTGTTTTAGGTGACGAGTACTCAGAGGCGAGATATGTTACCGCCTATCAGACACAGTGCAGATTACGTGAATTTTCACAGATATGCTCATTAACAGTTTACCCGACCCAGTCATCGAACCTCATACACAGCCGTTGCTTTCACTACCGCTGCGCTAAGCAGTGTTTATTGTGCATGTTTAAATCTACACTAATATTATAAAAAGATTGATAAGCAGGCTGGACTCCAGTACTTTGCCACCTGTTGTATATGCTGGGTCTCCTATTCCGTTCAGTCCTACTGTACAGGATCTGAGGTTGCTCATTGACTCCAATTTAAATTGGCAAACTCAGGTTACCAATGTCAGTCAGAGAGTAACCGGAACGCTACGCGCCTTGTATCGCCTAAAGAATTTTCTCCCATCTAAGACAAAAGTAATGCTTGTGCAGACTTTGATCTTTCCCTTAATTGACTATGGTGATTCATAGTCAATTATCATGAGGTCGCGCGTTCGATTCCCGCACAAGTCAAACATTTGTGTGCATGGACATGGATGTTTGTCTTGGTCTGGGTGTTTTAATTTATAATATGTATGTATTTACAAAAGAAAAAGTATATAAGTATGTTTATCCATTGTCTAGTACCCATAGTACAAGCTCTGCTTAGTTTGGGCTAGATGGTGTTGTGTGTGTGTGTGATAGAATATTATATTTCACCATTAGAAAGCTACTTTTTGCAGGAGTAACATATGCTATATAACATCACGCTACAAGCCACGGGAGTGAAGCAGTAATTATAAACGTGGGTAAAGCCGCGGGAGACAGCTAGTTAATCATAAAGCGTTGCAATGCTTAGAAAAAAGTATATGTGTATGTATATTTGTATAAGGAAAAATACCAAACTTATATCAATGTAGCAATTAATGAATCACGTTTTGCGAGATTTGCCTTTTTATAATTACTCGACAAGTTTTGTATACAAGATACCGAGTCGGTTAATCGTTTTTTTTATTTAATACCAAAATCATATCATACTTATTAATACAATAAAAAGCAGCGATAGCTCAGTGGGGAGACCAACAGACTGCAATGCAGAGGGTGTCGGGTTCGAACCCACGTCGCGCACCTCTGACTTTCGTAAGTTATATGACTTTTCGAAATTATGTGCGTATTGATTGACAATTATCGCCTGCTCCGTGCCTCGGAGAGCACGTTAAGCCGTCGGTCCCGGCTGCCATGAACATCTATGGCAGTCGTTATTGGGAGAATGTCGACACAAAAGATCCCACTGGGTCGAAGTGTCGCCGGTCTGCACTGACTGGCCCCCACATAAGATACATCATACATCATACATATTAATACAATATTAAATTTCGTTACAAAGTATTTTTACGTTATGTATGACACTTACGGTGTACATAACATTGACTGGTTATAGACAACTTAGGTGTTTACATTTTTACATAACTACTAAACTTTGCCCGCAGTTTCACTCGTGTAAATGTAGGTTAGGTTATGTTAGGGACAATATATATTTTTTTAATATAATGTTGCCTATGTTACTCAGTGAAAATATAGCTTCCTAATGGTGAAAGAATTTTTAAATAGGTTGTGTGTTTTTGTATGATGTAATTACAAACTAACGAATAGTCGTATTTTGCCATATTTATCATAGAACTAGCAGACCCGACAGACGTTGTTCTGTCTAAGAGGAACTGACAAAATAACAAGAACGTCTTTCAAACTCGAGAGGTTGAAATAGTCGTTAAGTTTACCCAAATTATTCACAGCGCAATTTTCTGATGAATGAAATCGATATCGTCGTTCTCAAGTTATGACGTGACCGAGGGTAACAGGGATTCATTTTTATAGATATGTGTTAAAATAACAATCCGTGGCTAAAACGGCTCGTTTCACGGCACACGATTACACGGTAGTGTGAGTACGTAATCACGTACCCTTCTATAAACTTGTAAAATAACATTTATTAAAAATAATTAGAACGGTTACAATTACAACCAATTACACTAATTCAGATATTTACATTATATAAATTTAAGATAGCTTTTCATAAAAAGCATTGCAAACATTAATGACGACTTTCAAGTCGTCAAAAAAATATCACAGTCTGGGTTGGCTTCCACGAGAGTATTAAGTGCGGAGAGTATACGTGGCACCGGTGATGTAGCCCTTGCCACCGTGTGGCACGTAGGCACAGCGAGCAGTCTGTGTCTTCTGCCTCGCATAAAATTGTTCGGTACGTTAAGTCGAACCAGATCATTATGGAGGTCTGAGCCATCGATCAGACCGCGACATCCTTTAAACATGGTCCCTATTTGATCACTTGTCCGCCTACTTTCGAGCATGTTGTAACCTAAAGTGCCTAGCAAAATTTGGTAGGATATAAATATAGATAATATCCTAGAGTCCGCTTGTATAGGTATCTTAAAAACGCTTTTTGGACTTTTCCAACAAAAGTGCGTATTTCGATTCATGTGGATTCCACACACATGAATTTGCCTCAAGCTTACTCTGAACCAATGTGTTATACAAAAGTTGTAAAACTTGTTGGTTTTGGAAATCTTGAGCATTCCTAAGTACGAAACCCAATCTCTGGAATGATTCCTTGGCAACCGTGATCACATGCTCATGAAACGTAAGCTTCTGATCAAAGGCAACACCGAGATCTTTCATCGTTAGATCTATAACATAAATGCACGTAGCTAAGGTAGATTAGGGGACGTAGTATTAAGTATAAAAGGATCAATAAAGTCGAGTTCGAGAGACAGTATATGGTATACTGCAGTAGTGGATAGTGTATACTATATTCTCACTCGTGATTGTTCCGACTGTGTTTTGCTTGACCTGCAAACCTGCCTGTTCACCACATAGCAACCCGGCGCTAACTCCTGTTACTTAACTCAACACCACAGTGTATAGGAATACTGTGGTGGCTGTGCTATACTAAATTGAAGTTAGTATGATAGAACTACTTCCAAATTTTATTTACTTTCACTGCCCATTGCCCTAACTCCATTGTGGAGCTATGTGTATCCTCCAGACCGAATTTCGGCCACGGCGGCCAGTCTTAACGGAGACTGGCCATCGGCGCAGGAGATACTATAGTGCACAAGTGTATGTGCAAACACAAGTGCACTCTCTATTCCCTATCTCTCATGATCCGATGGGACGATAATCCGACACGATTGGAGAGAGATCAGGCGCAGGACCAACGGCTTTACGTGCTTGCCGAGGCACTGAGATGTCTAACACTGCCAACTTTCTAACTCCAGGCTGCTATTGAGATTTCTTAACAGAAAAACCCAATAACTTGTTATTGGTTCGACCCGGGATTCGAACCCGAGACCTCATGCACAGCAGTCGCATTCACTACCGCTGCGCCACGGAGGTAATTAAAGTAAAACTTGAAGTGAAGCTATGTAAATAGATCTAGTTCCCATATTCAAGAAATAAGGCGTTTTGTCTATGGACAGTTCAATTTTGACACGTCCCTAAGTAAAACGAGTCTTCTTAAATATTACCGGGCCTTAATCGACAAATAGTTTAATTTGTAATATAACAAGATTTACCACAGATTTTGCCACGTGAATTTCACTGGAACACATATCGGAATAAATATTATCCTATGTGATGAACCAACACTGAAACAAAAAATTGTGTGATCCACAAATGGTTGTTTCGAGCCTGGATGTCCTGTGTTAGTTCTTTGAATGTTTGTGCGGTCCTTTGCGATACAGGAAGTATTCCTAGCGTGGGAGTTGTCTTTCTTTTTAAGGAAAACACTTTAACTGTACAGATGGCGTAGTGGTTTCAGTGGTCGCTTCGTCAGTGTCACGACGCTGACTGTAATGGGTTCGAATCCAACAGGGGACACCAATTTATGTGATCCACAAATAGTTAACCTAAGCCTGGGTGTTCTTATACTTCTAAGTCCGTTAATTAAATGTTTGTAACATTTAATCAGGATTGATTACTACAGTGACAACTACCAGACGACGGTGTAAAGACACGAAGCTTTTTCTCTATAATAAATGTAAGTATACTAATATTATAAAGCTGGCGAGTTTGTTTAAATGATCGCGCTAATCTCAGGAAAAACTGGTTTAAATTAAAAATTATTTTAGTGTTGGATAGTCCATTTATAGTCCTACTACAGGGTACGAGCCTCTTCTCAGTAATTGAAGGGATAGGCCATAGTCCACCGCAATGTTAGGTCTTAGGTGAGGACGAATAAAATATGTTACTTTGGCCGTATACTATAGTATAATGAATAACTAATAAAATATCCTTATGTTATATATAGGAAGCAAGGAGGGCGCGTCACACGCTACACCACCACGCTGGTCCAGTGCAGTTTGGTAGATTTCACATATTTTCGAGAAGATTATGTAGTAATCTCAGACATGCAGGTTTCCTCACGATGTTTGCCTTCACCGTTAAGGCGAGCAGTAATAAATTATTTAATAAGCACATAACTTTGAACAGTGAGAGGTGCTTAGGATCAAACTCGAGACCTCAAGCAGTTCAACGGTTCCCACTAGGCTATCGCTGATTTACACTATGCTACTGTTATATTAACCCATTAATATGTGCACACTTATTATGTCTAGATATATATATATATAGATATATATAGATAGATGTGTAACTGATAAACCTGTTGAGAGGGAGGGGGAGGGGGAGGGAGGGGGGTGCTGAGACCTTAACGGCGAAGATGATTTTTATTATTTGTTGGATACTACTAACAAATTCGATCTATAGTTTGCCTTGGTCATAGCTTAAGAAAGACGTGTGAGTAATATCGAATTATTATGTAACAAGATATTATGTTGATGTTATTAAAGTGCATTCCGTTAATATAATAAATAAACATAATGTTCCGCGCGCTGATTGTAATCGGCCTTTGTAAGTACAACTAACATTCATTATATATAATAAATAATTGTTTACCTCGGTATTATTATACAGTGATAGCCTAGTGGGAAACTGTTGGACTGCCACGCAGAGGTCTCGGGTTCGAACTCGAGGGGCACATCTCTGACTTTCTAAATTTATGTGCATATTAAATAGTTAACAATCGCTTTCTTTAACGGTGAAAGAGAACATTGTGAGGGCACTTGTAAGTCTTTAATTTCTCCATAATGTTCTCAAAGATATGTGAAGTTTGCCAACCCGCACTGGGCCAGCGTGGGGGACAATGGCCTAACCCTTCTCACACTGAACAGAGGCTCGTGCCCAGCATTTTACCACTATACCCTGATCAAGGAACATATTTAGTCACAGATGTTCACAACGCATCTTGATTTAATTCCCTGCTGTGAAACCATAGGTTATTGAGGTACGCTACCTTGTAACCTCTTTTTGGTATGAAACGATGCCTAGGCCCTCGGCCTATATCTCGGTATTTGCTCGTGCAGTTGTTACGAGTCTGGGTGTTCCTTGTGTCCGTTATTAAGCTGTTTGCAAGACCTCCGCGACACAGGAGTTATTCCTAGAGCGGGTATTGCCTGGTAAAAAAAATATACCAGTCACAAGAAAATATATAGGCTCATTACTTCCTATTAAAAGTCTTCTCCCTAGCCTTTATTATTCCCAAGTCACTTGGGGTCGGCTTTTCTAGTCTAACAGGATTTGACTGGATATCAGTTTTTACTCGGAGCGGCTGCCACCTGTCCTCCACAACCCGAAGGCTAACGATACCCTAAGGCTAGACCAGTGTCAGGATATTATAGGGTACTGACTTCCCAATAACGACTGTCATAGATGTTCATGGCAGCCGGGACCGACGGCTTAACGTGCTCTCCGAGGCACGGAGCAGGCGATAATTGTCAATCAATACGCACTTAATTTCGAAAAGTCATATAACTTCCGAAAGTCAGAGGTGTGCGACGTGGGTTCGAACCCGAGACCTTCTGCATTGCAGTCTGTTGGTCTCCCCACTGAGCTATCGCTGCTATTTAAAGTAAAATATATAAATAGAGACTCAACAACACTGAACATTATTGGAGGTCAATCGTTGTTATTTGTTATTGGATAAATAGTATTGATCATTTAATAGTAGCACATCGCTTATGGTTGTATGGACTCGCACCACGAACGCCTTGAAGTTGACGTTGCGACGCGATTCCAGCAGCTGCACTCTTGGCATGTACTTGGACTTCTGGCGTACATACTCAGCGATTTCCTCCGCCTTAGTGGTGTAGTGCACGTTCTAATCGATACTTAAGTAACACTAATAGCTAACTCGGTGACCTCCGTGAATCCAAAATTACTAAGCGCAATTTTGATGATGATGTAATGCGTTTGTTCTGATGTTTAAAGGTCATAGCTCACATATCAACTCGGAAACGGATCGTCACCGTATCAACTCGAGCCGCGCAGTATTCTTTGTATGGAACTCCCTACTGCAATGCACACTAATCGGAATCCTAACGTAATGGCCTCGCCTCGGGACAAGCTCACAAACCGCGGTGCGCTGCGTGGTCAACTTGCAATCCCCGCGCTTACGTCTCGTCGTTTCCGCGCTTACTTCTCTTCGTGCACTATTGTTGCCGAACGTGCTGTCATTCACAAGACAAGTACCAGTCGTGTTGCGCGCGTGTTTAATTAATTAAAGGACGATGCAAGAAAACGTGTCTCCAACTCCTACATCGACCAACAGATTTGAAATGTATCTCCATCAAAAAATCTTAGTAAGGTGATAATTTTGTACTATGGCGACATCTCTCAAAACTGCGGGATATTTTGAGAAAGTCATGTTTTAATATTATAATTTTTTGACACAAAATAACACTTTGTATTTCAAAGTATTATTATAATTACCTATTATCTTTGTTATTTATATATTTGTTATTTATAACATTGCACACTGTTCAGCAATAAATCAGTAGAACAAGAACCCGCATATTCATTGCATACACTAAAACGTTGTAACTAAAACGTCGTTTTTTTTCTGTGCGTTTTCGGCTTGTTTCATTTACTGACTTACTGGTACCGTCAAGGCAGCTATGAATGCACATGGCAATGATAAACACAGGCTGGAGTGGATCGCCCTTAGGGGTCTGGAACACTCCAAGAAATTCATTGCAAACAGAGCCACGGGCTTCACCCGAAAGTTCTGCGGGTACAACAAGGGCCAAATACGCCTGCTCCCAGGAGCGTTTACTGGTCACTTTGGCACCAATGACTTCCTTTGCAGATTGAGTTTGACAAACAATTTGATCTGCAGAGCCTGTGGTGAACGGGACGAGTCCATATTACACCTACTGTGTGAATGTGACTCGTTGGCTGGACTAAGGATGGGTCTGATGGGATTGGCATATCCGAACCCTGAAGACTTCAGGCTTCTCCCTCTGAAGTGTACACTGCGACTAATGCAGTACATTCATAGGGAGATAGCTAAGGGATAAATCTCGGGACCGACACAAAAGATCCCACTGGGTCGAAATGTCGCCGGTCTACACTGACTGGCCCCCCTAACAAGATAAGATAAGATACTGACTTACTGACACCTGCATGTTTGTTTACAATGTTAGGCGTCGCACGGCGTTCAGTGTATGTATATATCTACGCTTCATAAGAGCCATTATTATTATTTTAACTTTTATAACATGTTTGTAACGAATTGGAAGTAATAAATAAAATTATATTTCTTTTTTTCTATACCCCATGGATTTTTAAATTAAAACAGGTTGGTAGTCTTTTTATAGATCCTTAAGAACCTATTAACACATACAAAAGATCTGTTGGAGAGAGAGGTTTCTCATACAAATTTGGTCATCGTCTTTTGTAGGTTAGATTTCAAACTAAAAATAACTATGAAAAGGGATAAACTCATTGAAGAAGTGAGAAAATATCTATAATTGTAATTGTAATTGGACTACCTTTTCCGCATTTGAACTCAAAGTTGGTCCATTATGCATATCTATATTAATATGATTTAAGTGAGCGCGGCGTCGCCTAGCCGTAGCCGAGTCGACGTACCGGAGCTGCTGATACGCTTTGGTTACGTGTTGACGTTAGGTTGACGCCTGTTTGACGGCGAGGCGAAAGGCGATACGGTGACGATGCTTTTCCGATTTGATATGTGTGACCTTTAGTGATAAATAAATTAAATGTTTGAATTTGTTATAACATTTAATATAATTTATTTAGATCCGGGGCTAGGGCACTTTGGTTATTTTAGATATACATTACGGTCCTACAATATAAACACACCTCACTGTTAACGCTGTAAGTATATATAATTATTCTATATGTAAAACATTGACATTAAACTACTCTATACGGATTTTATCGTAACACTTATATAATTTAGACGACTATTTACTATTGTTACTGCTTTTTTACAGCTATTAAATTATTTAACTAGGTATTTAGATTTACACTTACCCCGATGTAGCTTTTCAGCAGTAATATTCACGGGCAGCTAAGATAGAGCTCGTCTCATTAATATATGTAATACATATTATATTATTATATATAATATGTTTTTTATGTTGCAGCAATATCAGCCATAGCGCGAGCGTCTCAGCAGGGATATTCTTGCATGTAAGTATATTATATATATATCTGATATAACTGTATTGAAGAGAGCGAAAAGTGGAGGAAGCTTAACCTCCCTAAGCTTTTCCCACTTTTCCTTTCATCAGCAGTGGGACGACATGTGCAATTAATAATAATAATAATAACGTCATAACGAGGGTCTGCCATTCCGACTTTGTACTGAGACAGTATATCTGACCGACGTCGTTTTTATGCATAGTTTTCATCAAACCTAAAACCTATCCCCATAGACAGACTTACTATCATAATAATTTATTTGCAAATTACGTAGACATATCTGCATTAGGTCTGAAATCTATACTAATATTATAAAGCTGAAGAGTTTGTTTGTTTGTTTGTTTGGTTGAACGCGCTTTTTTATTGTTGGATAGCTTATTTATCGAGGAAGGTTATAGGCTATATAACATCACGCTACGACCCACAGGGGCGGCGCAGTAACCATAAACGCGGGTGAAACCGCGAGCACATCTATATTTTGTAATAGATACTTCAAACTTAGCGGGCTTTTACAGCCATAGCAGATTTGAGGGCACTGTAAAATAATATAATGGTCTAAGTGGTCCCCTCGCCACTGGCACTGCGCCGAGTGTTGTGGGTTCAAAGTCCACACGATCAAAACTTTGTGAGATTCATAAATGGTTATTCCGAGCCTGGGTGTTCGAATGTTTGAATTTTTCTTTATGAAGTCCCCCGCGACACAGGATTTATTCCTAGTGCGAGAGTTGTCTATGGGAAAAGAGTAAAATAAAAATAAAAGCTTAACTAAAGCTGCCTCAAACGAAATTAAGGTTCATGTTAATGAAAGTCTACTTAAATAGTAAAAAAATCATCGAGAAGAATTAAAAATATTGTCAAGAAAGCACGCGCAGTTTTATTTCTCTAACCAGCCAGCGTTCCTAGTAAACCGTTGTTCAGTAGTGTGCGTTTAATTTATGAGCCTTTTCAAAACAGGCTTGCACCTGCAAAGGCGTTAATATTAAATACTTTTTATTAAATAAGATTCACAATTTTCATCAACATCCGCATCTGTTGTGGTCCCCTCGCCACTGCCACTGCGTCGAGTGTTGTGGGTTCAAATTCCACACGATCGAAACTTTGTGAGATTAACAAATGGTTATTCCTAGCTTAGGTGTTTGAATGTTTGTAAAGTCCCCCGCGACACAGGATTTATTCCTAGTGCGAGAGTTGTCTATAGGAAAAGAGAAAAATGATTATAAATAGTAAACTGTATATCCGCCGCATCGATGTGCCTTTACGGCTTTTATGCTTATGGCGGCTATTCAGTGCTACCATTTAGTGAGTTGGTGAGTCACAGTGCTTATTAAACACCTATCCTAATGGCTCAGAACTATTATTATATACCATATGTAACAATAGGCCTACAGCTGCCGCGGCAAGGGCCTCGATGGGTGTCCCATTCCACTGTCGAGCAAGGCCTTGAAATCAAATCTGATTCAAGAACTCTGCGAGACCAGCGACCGCCCCACTAGACAATTACTACTCACCTATATTTAATTTTATTTCAGGCCGAATCAAGTGGAGTGTCGTAATGGCAGCTGTGTGCCCTTCGACAGTCATTGCGACGATGGCCTGAACTATTCCAACGGCAGCTCACAGCTAGACAAGAACCGACAGATCCGTGAGATGTTAGTATATAAATATAATATCATTAAGGATAGCATGTCGAAGCGGGTGGACTTAAAATGTACAAACGAAAATGCATATAACAGGGGTTAAAGTATGAAGTTGCCGTTGTATAGTAATAGATACTTTGAATTGACATAAAACCTTCAACCTTCAAACATTTTTCACATGAGAACTAAAAGATTCTTCTTTTAAAAAATGTTCAACATTCGATTTTCGACTTTCAATTGTTTTTTTATTGAGCATGAGAGAGAGAGCATGAGAACATGTGCAACAGGGGACCAACCACTACCTGAGATTTGACAAACCACAGATTCTCGCTAAAGAACAATGATTCCTACCAAGGATGCTTCGCGAGGCTATTGAAATCAAAAAACATCCTAATTTTAATAGAGAAGATGATTGGAATGTACCACCAGCTTAGGATCCAGTCATTCAAATAGTTAAACCCAAGAAGAAGCAAACCACAGCTAGACTTCATGATACTCTGAGCTCATTCTGCGTAAATAGAAACACCAATGATTAAATTATGTTCGGGTACTTTGAAATAACGACACTGGAACATTGAGACAACTACCATCTTAGTCTCCCCGTGACCATGGCTGGTGAAAAGCAACCGAAACGTCGGCGAAAGTGTAAACTTAAATATAAATAGTTTTAATAATATAATAAGTTAAAAAATTAGTAAAGTTTAATAGTATCTAGTAGTAGTGTAACAGTTTCTAAATTTTGTAATAAAGTGTCAAATAAATAACGCGATAAAATCCGTATATAGTAGTTTAATTTCAATGATAAAAAATTGTCTTCCCAGGAGGCAGTACAAAATGCTTTCACACAGTTTGTCGAATCTAGATCCCCGAAGTTATATCGTAAAGGCATAAATGAACTTCCGTTTAGACGGCAGCAATATGTATGTAGATAATGAGGATGATAATATAGTACATCTCAGAAAAAAACGAGTTACAATTTTTCTACTACTAATAAGCAATTTCATACTTTAACCTCTAATATACTGGCTTAAGTAGTCACCACGCCGCTGCCACTGCGCCAAGTGTTTGGTTCGATCTCCACACAGAACAAATATGTGTGTGATCCGGAAATAGTTGTTTGAAGTCTTTGTTCTTTGTGTCCGTCGTTTGAATGTTTGTAAAGTCCGCCGCATCATAGAAATAAGTACTAGTGCGGAAGTTGTCTTTCTTAACAAAAAACGATATTGTCTATTTTCGATACGCCATCCGTGCAGTCAAGTTCCTCCTGACATTGAATATTGTATTCATACGTAATATAATCCTACCATATTTTTTACAGAAAACCCATTACAGATCTCTGTGTATTACCGCAGTATCCCAAAGATGGCACGTATAGAGTGGCGAACGTTCCAGACGCCTATCCCGGACAGTCGTTTGAGTCGTTACTGTTGACAGTGAGTTGTCGTCGTGGTTACGGAGTAGTAGCCGCAGACGACCACACTAATGCGATCGGCGGACATGTTTACTGCATCAACGGGGTATGGCAACAGAAAATGCCTAAATGTGTTCGTGAGTAACTTATCATCGTTTTCTCAGATTACGTTTGCTTTTTACGATGCGCAACTATAGAGAGTAGAGTTCATATAGGATAGAAAGAGTTCGAGTTTTAGAATAGAGATATAGGAAAGATAAGAGTATAAAAAGTGTATTGAGAGAGACAGGGAGAGAGAGAGACAGTTAAGATATTGAGAGTAAAAAGTAGAGAGAGGTAGAGACAGAGGGTAGAAAAAAAGAGAAGCATAATAATAATAATGTCCTCATGCGAATTTAGGTCACGGCGGCCACCATTAACGGAGACTGGCCATCTGCGCAGGAGATATTATAATGCACAAGCGTGTGTGCAAACACATGTGCACTCTCTGTTACCTAATACTCATGATCCGATGGGACGGCAATCCGACACGACCGGTGAGAGATCAGGCGCAAGACCAACGAGATTATGGCGGTGTCTAATACCGCCAACTTCCTAACTCCAGGCTGCTATTGTGACTTCTTAACACATGTCAGTGAGGTCTTCATAATATTTACAAAGATGTGTAAAGTCTGCTAACCTGCATTAGACCAGCATAGTGGACTATGGTATACCTTCTCATACTGAGAAGAGGCCCGTGGCCAGCAGTGGGGCAGTTTATAAGCAGGATTAATATTATTATTTCTTGTACCAGGTTTCTGCAAGGTAAATCCAGATCCGAGTGTTCGCTACATGTGCCACGTGCATGGGACGGGGTTCAAAGTTTGTGGCAAGTATGTAGCCCCGGGAACGACAGTGAAGCCCATATGTAACAGTCTATATCACTCCAACGAGGACCTTCCCTACATGACGTGCATAGCTGGATTCTGGGACAACGTTCCTCATTGTAAAGCAGGTACATTCAAAATAATAAAGGTTTAACTATGAACTTGCCGCTTCGTATGCAGAAAATGTTTTACGTTTTGGTTTGCATACTAACTATAACATTAAAATATCTCCGTGGCGCAGCGGAAGTGAATGCGTCTGCTGTTCCATGAAGTCTCGGGTTCAAATCCCGGGTAGAGCCAATAAAAAGTTTTTGGATTTTTCTGTTAGGAAACTTTAATAGCAGCCGAAGTTAGGAAATTGGCGGTGTTAGACACCGCCGTGCCACGGAAAGCCCGTACAGTTGTTGGTCCTGCGCCTGATCTCTCTCCGGTTGTGTCGGATGACCGTCCCATCGGATCATGAGAGTTAGGGATTAGAGAGTGCACTTGTGTTTGCGCACACACTTGTGCACTATAAACTGGCCAAAAACACTATAAATTGGCCGCCGTGACCAAAATTTTGTCTGGAGGACATTATTATTATTATAACATTAATATTTTTTGGATGGTCAATTCAAATTCATTATTTTTAATGAGTTATAGATTGTATTGAGGCCATAATACAAAATATTATACGTATAACTAGCGATTGTTTGTTACTAATAATATATATTGTCTTTTCTCGAAATATAATAGATTTTTTAAAATAACCTTTGCATTTTGTACATAAGCAACGCAATTAGCTGTAGGACATAACCGACAATTTCATAGTTAAAGACCTGATACAATATGGTAGTCTCAAAAACAAATGAACAGATATTATGTGTTTAGAAAATAAAGTGTGGTACTTAGGTACAAAGGCATTCTGTTAATATGAATTTGATATGAGGGTGAGTATAGTTACTTTACCAGGTGTAAGGGACGGCGTAACGAAAACTGAAATGATAAATTTAGCCCATTATTCTGAGTAAAAAATTATTACTTCTATTCTCACACTAGAAATAAATCCTGTCTCGTTAGGACTTTACAAGCATTTAAACAATAAACACAAGGAACACTCAAATCCCCACAGATCGGTTCTGAACCCATTTGTGGGGATTGAACTCGAAAAATTAGCTTTTTCAAACAAATGTTTATTTTTATTTTCACAGATTGTGGTCTGATAACTCCTGAAGGAGAACAGCTGGTGATTGGAGGCGAGCTGGCGAAGCGCGGCGAGCTGCCATGGCACGTTGGCATTTACGACAAGACTGGTGACTCATACCAGCAGATCTGTGGCGGATCTCTCATCACCAGTAACGTGGTGATATCCGGTGAGTTCAGGCACCGTAGATTTACACGCTTTATGAGTGTATAATTTTGTCTCGTTCACTCAAATGCAATGTGCTATCCATATATGTATGCCCAGAACAATTTTGAGGCTCTGATTTTATTTAAATTTAGATATGTTTGTGTTTATGTGCACATTTTTTGATAATAAAAATAATCGGCAAGTAGGTATTTCAGACGTTTTTAAAAACGAAACAATGGGCAAACATTTGTTCTAGGTAAATAAAAAATCATATTATAATATATTTATTTATTATCACATACTAATTTAACACAACAACATGAAAAATAATTAAGTATGAAATGCTGAGAAACTTTTTGAATGTAAATTAACCTCACACTTTTGACAAAAATTCACGGTGAGGCTTTTGCAATAGGCACATCGCAATCTACTTGGTGCCCTAGCAATCATATGCTCGGCGTTTTGCTTTCGCGCCGAAGTAGACACACTCGTTGCAATCCGTTTGCTAGGTTCTGGACGTTGCTTATCATTGCCATAGACATTTACTGACATGCTGAAGTTTCGACATAGCGTAACGTCGAAACACCAGAATGGCAATACAGTTAGAGTAATGCCAAGCAAGAAGAGTAGCATTATTGACTGCAACGTCTATTAGCCAAAAAATAAGGGTATATACTACTTTTTACCCTCATATTGCTATACGATAGGTACTAACATTTGCATCTAATCGATCAACTCCACCCATGAAGCGATTGTACTGATATATAACGTTGCCTTGTTGCACGTTTATTGTCAATTATTGAGTATCTTCATGCAGTTCGTATGGGTCCAACGCCGTATTCGCTGGACAACAGCGAGTGATATGATACGACTATGACGCGGCAAAATGACGCTTCGTCGCTCACAGCTCAGTGCACCGAACATTTCCGATCGCAGTGCGAAATCTTCCGAACTTAGTTTCGGTTTCTGCCATAGTTTCGGCTGGATAGCAGCCGAAACCGAAACTAAGCCGAAACTCGTTTTTTTGCCGAAACTAGGCCGAAACCGAAACCGAATGTTCGGTCGGACACTAACAGCGACATCACACTGTTATCATTCCATCGCACAGCACAAATGCCGCTGTTTACATCAAGCCGATTATCGTGGTAACCTCGCTGTTCTTTCTTGCACAACTTTTCGTCTTTCAAACGAGACTTTTCTATACGATTTCTGCGTACTGTACCTGTCACTAAAATATATTTTTCTTTCATTGCTGTTATCAATGGTAGGCCTGTAAAGAAGTTGTCGCAGTAAACTGAGAAACTTGTTTCTTAATTCTGAACCTTTGTCATCAGCTTTTGCACAACATATTGTCCTATATGTTTCATAGCGGCCTTGATATGAATCGGTATGTAAGCAATATACCAAGCGTAATGACGCAATCCACGTTTTGAACCCAAATCGAATGGGTAGGTACTCCTTTGATATGTTGTTTACAGCCATGCCTGCCATAGTAAGGAATCATGGACTCGTGCTGATATCCTTTTCGATGACAGCATACTGCAGAAACTTTTTATTCAACATCGTAAAAACAGACCGAATTTTTGCCATTTTGTCATTAAGGCAGAGATTAGTATTATCGGCCACGTGAAAATATCGCAATATTTCTTCGAAGCAATTCCTTCTCATGGCTTTTGTGACCAATAGATTATGTGTGTCTTCATTATAATCTCAATACATCCTACGCCGTGGCAATGGGGAATATCCGGTCAATATAAAAATACCGATTAAATAATAAATTTCCTTATACCCTGTATTTCCTTTTTGTACCGCATACATAACTGAGTGACCTACAGTGTGCATAATAACTTCATGACTAAAGAACAATTCAAAAAATTCAACAGGGTTTGAAGTTTGAGATAACGTTACTACTGATCTTGGCAACGGTGCGATCCATTCATCATTACGTTGAGCTAAGTCTCTTTTCACTCATTTTCGAGCTACCCTAGGTAGTAGATAGAGGTTTTAGCGGAAGGTTAGGTATAAATTACAATTCCCGGCTCCGTTTATGGGTTGATTAATGCAGCGACGGAGTTGACGTAGTACTCGGATTTACCAGTTCAGTATGCATTGATGAACATCGCGGCTCATTCTCTACGCCCACATTTCGTCTCCTGAAGGTATTTCGTCTTCTGAATCGCTCTTATCACTTATGCTCCCACGTAGGGCCAATTCAGCAGGCGCCAGAAGTTAACGCCGTGATAAATTTTCGAAACTGACATTTGGTTCATCGCCCGAGTCCGAATCCGACACAAGTTCATCATCTGGGGGGGTCAATGTATAAGTCAGCGCCGGTAGTCTGGTCATCGTCAGCTAAATCATTGATAATATCAATGATTTCATTTGTAGTCAAGTGCACGCGTCGCCTAAAATACAAAATATAATTAGTAGAAGTCTTATCCGTATATTTGCCCAGTGTTTCGTTTTCGAAACAATGAAGTTTTCGATACATGTAAGTATTTACTCATAATAAGCACATTGACAAATCTATCATTTATCCAAATTTACTACAAAAGTTTCATTATGACCAAACTTTATTCCGTTGGACAAATATTTCCCATTTTTTGAGAGATGACATGATTTTTGATCGATAAAAACAAGATACAACTTGCACTGTCTATAATTTAGATCAAATGTCAAAAATAATCAAAATTGACATACATATTCGAGAGTGTTCCGTACCCTAACGATAGAACGAACGATGTTTTTTGCATTTTAGTGTAGTGGCTATGATTCCTAATGAGTTCACAAATGTCTAATACACTGGACCGCAAAGAAAGAGGGTTGGTTAGAAAATCTTCAATATCTTCAAAAGTACCTGACCTAGCTTTATGAAATAAAGACTAAATTAAATAATATTTAATGTCACCTAAAATAATATGTAAAACCTTTTTATTTATTTTTGATAATTGTATAAAAAACTGAAAATGTAAAACAATGGTGGTTTTTGAATTTAGTACCAAAAAATTCAAATCAATTGTTGCGCGTTTGTTTTAGTTTTAAATATGGTGAAAAAGTTATAAATATGGTGTCTCTGCCTTATAAATTTTATTATTCTGAAGTCATCGTGTCGCTAACCCCTTAAGAATGTACCAGGATCCTGACAATGCTTGAAGATGGGCACAGTCAGCGAAATACAACGAGAACTGTTGGTGTGACTCTTTCTACAGTTCAGCGAGTACTCCAGCGTTTCCATGAAACTGGGTCCAATCTTCGAAGACCAGGAACAGGCCGAACAAGGTGCACGACGGCGCAGGAGGATCACTATATGGTGTCAACAATTTTGAGAAATTGCTTTCTTACTGCTGTTGAAGTAAAGAATCATCATTTACGACCTGGAGGAAACAATCTGAGTACTGATACAGTAAGGCGGCGTCTGGCAGAAGCACATTTAAAGCCATTAAGACCTGCAAATGGCCCAAAACTAGAAAGACACCACAGAAACTCAAGGTTGAGTTATAGTAGAGAACACGAGAATTGGATTCTGAATGACTGGTCAAGAGTTATGTTTTCAGACGAGTCTGGATTCTGTTTATACAAGCACGACGGGAGGAAAAGAGTGTACAGAAGACCGGGAGAGCGCTATAACCAAGCCTGTATAGGAGAAAAAGTACCATACGGCGGAGGCTCTGTTCATGTACGTGTGGGCTGTGATTTCGTCCGAAGCCGCACTGAGCTAGTGGAGATAGAAAATGGAACTTTAACTGCAGAAAGATATGTCACTGAAATTCTGAATGACTACGTTGGTCCATTTTTAGTGGACATGGCGAGAATGCCGTTTTTATGCAAGACAATGCCCGCCCGCATACAGCTCAGATAGTGTTTGCCTATTTTCAAGAAGTCGGTATCACACACATGGAGTGGCCAGCACGCAGCCCCGACTTAAACCGCATTTAGTATGCATGGGACGAACTGGGACGCTGTGTCAACGGAATCCGCCGCCAATCACGCTACGTGACATGAAAGAAGCTAGGAATGGCAGAATATTCCGTAGTATCGCCTCAAAAATCTAGTAGAAAGTATTCCAAATCGCGTAACAGCAGTATTGCGAGCTCGCGGAGGCAACACAAAGTACTAAAATGCGTGAAAACGGCACATCTGTAACCAATCTACATTTACGAAAATACTGAAAAATCTACGCATTTTTATTTATTTTATATTTATTAAAAATAAAAAGCTTGAATTATTTTTTTTATTTTCATTTAAGCACATTATAATATTCTTTAATTTAGTCTTATTTATATTTATAATTATTTCATAAAGCTAGATTAGGTACTTTTGATGATATTATAGATTTTCTAAACGACCCTTTTTCTTTGCGGTCCAGTGTATTTGGTTTCGTTCTCGGATCACTGAGCATATTTGGGTTAAAGATGCTGGTACGGTCACAGATCTTCTAACTTCACTAAAATCGCTAACTCGTAAACTTTACCGTTACTATGTGACATATTTTTGACTTTGACTTATCATCAATCGTATAGCTGTTTTTTTGTTTTTACTATATCTCTCTCTCTCTCTTTCTTAAATTAACTGTCCTGGTATTCTGTACAGCTGCCCACTGCTTTTGGGACGATAGGATAAAGCTGCGTCCCGCGTCTGAGTACGCGGTGGGAATCGGCAAGCTCTACCGCGAGTGGAACAGTGACATGGATGTCGCTACACAAGAATCTGACGTAAGTAAGGCCAACAGCTCACCTGACGGATAAGTGCCTCGCCGCTGCCACAGCGCCAAGTGTTGTGGGTTCAATCGAAACAAAATTTTGTGGACCCACAAGTTGTTGTTCTGAGTCTGGGTGTTCTTTGTGTCCGTTGATTGAATGAATGTAAAGTAATTCGTGACACAGGAATTAATCTTAATGAGAGAGTGGCCTTTAAACTAAATATAATGGATTCAATCATCTATAGTTACTAAACCTTAATTTGTTGTTTTATGTTGATGACATTTTTCGAGTTTAGATTTAGAACTGAGAAGAAAATTACGCAGTTTTACGTAAAATGTCTAAGTATACCTACATAAGTTAACCATAGTGTGAGTATCCAAGTAAGAATTGTGAATAGCGTACTATTATTATAAATCCTGTGTCGCGGGGGACTTTATAAACATTAACCAACTGACACAAAGAATACTCAAACTCGGAACTACTTTTTATGGTTCACACAATTTATTGTCACGTGATGAGGCCAGCTCTTAAACCACTACGCCATTTTCATCTATGTATGTTTAACAGTCAAGGATCAAGAAGGATTATTAGTAGTAAATATTAAAAAAACTTTTTGTTCGGTGTTTTGGTGCGCGCACTACTTATTTAACCGGTCGTATACCGCCGGCTCGCATACCAGCCGGCAGATTTGTACCCGTCGTAGGCCGGTGGCTCGCATGCGAGCCACCAAATTGGCGCCAAAACGCCGCGCGCCGCCTTCGCTTTAGCTTAAGCTAACGTAAAACCAATTTGGTGGCTCGCATGCGAGCCACCGGCCTACGACGGGTACAAATCTGCCGGCTGGTATGCGAGCCGGCGGTATACGACCGGTTAATCTAAAAATTCGAAGAATTTCAATATGAATGGATGAGTTTACGAAGTCGTTGATCAGCTAGCAATATGATTATAATTTTTTTTAATAACCTGTCTGCAAGCTACGTAATGCTATACAACATTATTTAATAATAATAATAGTTTAAGTTGACACAAATATGAATCGGGCACGCCAGAATCGTGGCGGTAAGACCCGTTTTTGAGGAGTGGCTGGAGAGGCGGCATGGCGCCCTCACCTTCCAGCTGACACAGGTAATGACTGGTCGTGGTTGTTTTGGCCAGTTCCTGTGTCGCATAGGTCGGCAAGACACGCCCGGTTGTCACCACCGTGGCGACTGCCGCGACGTTGTTGAGGACACGGCGCTGCACACTTTGGCAGATTGCCCCGCCTGGGCATCGCAGCGCCGTGAGTTGATCGCGGCAGTCGGTATGGTTACCCCCTCGCTTCCGGCCATGGTTCAATCTATGGTCCGGAGCGAGAGGTCGTGGAACGCCGTCACCTCCATCTGTGAGGAAGTCATGTCCATCAAGGAGGTGGCGGAACGGGAGAGGGAGCGCTTAAACCCTCTCTCCAACCGCAGAACCGGGCGCCGGAGGCTCGAGATGACCTCCAGCCACCCTGAGGTTTGACCTGGGGGTGGTGGGCTTCGTGGGCCTGCCCACCACCCGATCAGCACCAGGTCCGAGTGGCGGCGTGCGTGTTCCCACGCGCGTCTCTGTGATGTGTGTCCGTCCCCCCCATAAAGGGGGACAGTAGGGCTTTAATCTAGAGATGACTAAAGGCTAGTCTTGTTGTGTAGTGGCCTGCCGTTGCATGCGGCGGGCCGAAACCTCGGCGGGGTCGCGACCGCATGTGCAAGTGATTCGCGCAGCCCCGTCGATTGCGGTTTTGTCGAGGAACACCGTGGTAGGTTTAGTCGGTATTCCGGGAGGTCCATTATTATCTTCATTACCATTTTTCTCTTTTACCCCGGTGAGTCCGACATAACCCCTCCGCCCGCCCCAGCGGAATGTGTTAAGGCATTCTATAAAGAAAAAAAAAATATGAATAACAATAAGTCTTAAAAATACTCAGAATAGGATATATTACTTTGGACGCCTGTACTAGGTTATACCTGTATCACAGGCGATAATTATGTGCTATTATAGTGTAGTAGAAAGAGCATTCATAACAATATTTAACAAACAGATTGTTCTATAATAAGTTACTACACTCGCGTGCAAGTAAATCGACTCAAGCCTCAAGTGCGCATAAAAAGTGATATAACTTAAAAATGCCTTATTATACCTCTATATAATGTTTTACATAATTAAAGCCTAGTAATTGAGCTTTAAAATGGTGTAAGTTGCATGAAAATCGATTCAGTAGTTTAGTAAAAAAGGTTAATGCCAATGATAATGTAAAAAATGTTGAAAATTCATACAATTTCACAGTATGGGGTATTGTGTTTAAATGAAACAAAATGTGCGTAAGATAAAAAATTTATTCGTGTCAATATTTGGTATTTCCTCCTCTAGCTCTGATCACTGCTCTCATGCGATTCTTCATCGACCTTATCAACTTTTTAATGGATGATTGTGGTATTCGACCCCACTCTTCTACCAACGCAGTCTTGAGCTCATTGATGTTTGTCGGAGCTGGATTCCTCGCTCTAACTTTCCTTTTGAGCTCGTCCCATATGTGCTCAATGGGATTTAAATCGGGGCTGAGCGCTGGCCAATGCATAGTGTGAATTCCAACTTCGTTCAGGAAATCACGTGTGGCCCGAGCAGTGTGACAGGGCATTGTCATGCATCAAGATGAAATTTTCCCCAATAAAGCCTTGATAAGGGACAACTTGATCCAGTAGAACATTTTCAATGTAACAATCACTGGTCAGACCTCCTCCCCGGCCTCCCCCAGGAACGAAAACAAGTTCCGTTTTGCCTTCTAAGGAAATTCCGGCCCACATCATGCAAGATCCGCCACCATATGCAACGGTTTCCACAAAGCAGCACTGTGAAAACCGTTCACCGGGACGACGGTATACCCGACCTCTCCTGTCGCTGCCATGGAGACACATCCTCGTCTCATCTGTGAACAGGACTGACTGCCATTGCTCTATGCTCCAATCCAAATGCTCTCGAGCAAAGTGAAGGCGTGCTTGACGATGAGCTGTGGTCAACTTCGGGCCTGTAGCGGGTCTTTTCGAAGTAAGGTTAGCTTCTTTCAACCTTCTTCTAACTGTCCACTGACTGACAGTCACCCCGCGAACTTGACGTAGCTCCTGCTGCACATCTACGCCGGTAAGGTGTCGATTTCGGAGAGAGGTCGAGACCAAAAACCGGTCGTCACGCTCCGAGGTGCACCGGCGTCGGCTGGTATTAGGCCTCCGAGTGAAGGCACCAGTCTCTTGAAACCTTCTGTATACTCTCGAGACAGCGGACTGACTCATATTCAAACGACGAGCGACTTCTCGCTGGTTCAACCCTTCTTGCAATAGGGCAACGACTTGAGCGGCTTCTTCAGGTGTTGTATCCATAAATTTCTTCAAATGACGGCTTTAATTTGCAGAGATGTGTTCAGGTCAACGTCTAATGAGCGACTGATAAGAAAAAACAATTACAGAGGGTTTTTATAGGGGGTTGTGTCGCGCAAGTTGTGTATAGAGCGCAGAGCAGTTTACGGGAGGTTGCGTTCAGTTGCATTCTAAGTATAAGTGTTTATTTAAATTACTGATATTATGCTACCATTTGAAAGCCTAATTACTAGGCTTTAATTATGTAAAACATTATATAGAGGTAAAATAAGTAATTTTTTAGTTATATCACTTTTTATGCGCACTTGAGACTTGAGTCGATTTACTTGCACGCGAGTGTATTACATTGAAAATAATATTACTCATTAATATAATTTTTAATTTAAATATTAGTTGACATATATAATGTTTATGAAATAAACATAGGATATGTCTAATAATGCGAATCTCAGCTAACTAGTGTAAGTGATGAAAATATAAATAAACGGCGATCTAGGAACCCTCATAATCTACAGAGTTTATGTACCTATATTCAGCTTGTTTTCTGGCTGGACGATCAGTTTCAACCGTTTTGTGGTTTCTAGGCTTCTTTAAACGAGAGCATGAAGCACATTTAAGGGCATCTTACTTCTTTGTACATTCGGTCATCGAATGTCCAGCTTCAGCACAATGTCCACACGTAGGGGTAACCTCTCTGCAAGATTTCGCTGCGTGACCATATTGATGGCATTTGTAACATCTTGTAACTAGTGTAAAATCTCTCACGGGGCAGGACGGCCAATGTATAAAAAGTCTAGGCTTTTCTTATGTTAGCCGGAACTTCAATAACGTAGTTGCAGTTTGGAGCATCTTTCTTGCCCGATTTGTGGCTTAATTTAATAGAAGACAAAAATGATTCCAGATCTATTGATGGAAACTTATTGGCTATATTTTGTTCGAAGAGGCAGTTGAATACTTCATTTTCGAACAGAGAAGCGGGTACACCAACTACAACAATCCGTGGTTTACGCTTGGCGGGTTCGTCAACTGTAAGACCGGACAAAGAGAGTTGGACTACCTGCTTTACTTTTTCTGCGTATTGTTTAGTTTCTGTGCTGATAATAACTGCTCCATTTCTAGTTCTGCGAACCCCACGTGCCTGCAGCTTCATTTCCTCTCGACGAATAATTTTCTGTACTAGAGTTTTAATTGGATATGTTGCCACACAGCTGAGATTATTTCGGCGTACGAAACTATTTGATCCCTTCTTAATCATGTCCATAAGAAACTTTTTCAGTAGTACAGGTATCCTGGATGGTCTGCTTGAGCTCCGAAAGATGTTCTGTTAGGTCGCACTTTATTATATACTTATATACAACGTGATATGCGAAAAGTTAGAGGCGAAGCCGACTTCGGTAGGGTTCTCTGGTAGAGGCTTTATGGTGTAGATTTCAAATTGCAATTACACACTTTTCACAAACTCTTTATTTCACAGAAATTACTTATGTAGGAACACTAAATAATTCCCGAGTAGAATTATTTACACTAATTATTAGCACTAATTACAATGTCAGCCGAGAGAACCAGCGGTTCAGTTTTGATAGTATGATCTTCTTCGTAGCTTACGAACGACTGCCCCTTGACGTTCGTCTCACTACACTACAAAATAAAACCGTCATATGAAATCAATTGAGTGTCTTATTATCGCTTAATATGTGGTTGGATTATGCCCTCGGCTTCGTTTGCGTTAATGTACATTTTGTCAATTAATTTCTATCCCTTGGGAACGGGACTTTTTTCTGGATGGAAGCTATATGTCGTTTTATGTACCCCTGACAACATGTGTACAAAATTTCATAATGATCGGTTGAGTAGTTAAGGCGTGTTGGCATTTATAATATTAGTAAGATACATTGTTATTTGTCGTAACTACTATTATTATTCCTACAGGTCAAGGACATAAAGGTCCCGACGCTGTTCAAGGGTGAAGCGACTAACTTTCAAGAAGACATAGCAGTTGTAATCCTGGTGTCTCCGTTTGTCTTCAAGACGTACGTCAGGCCTGTCTGTCTGAACTTCGATACTAACTTCGATACGTATCAACTACAACATGGCAAGTTTGGAAAGGTAGGATCAATCAGAATAACCACAATCTTAAAGAAGTTGTGAGAAATTTATTCTAAAGACAGCTCTAGTAGTATATCCTGTGTCACGGAGAACATCACAAACATTCAAACAACGGACACAAAGAACATCCAGACACGATACAAATATTTATGGATCACATAAACTTTTATCGCATGCGTGATTCGAACCCACAACACTCGGCGTATAGAAGAGGCGAGGCAACCTCTTAAATTCTACGCCATCCGTACAGGTAAGAAAATAATTGCACAGAAACAGACTGGAATTGCTTCATCCTAATATATAACTGTCCCATTTCTGGTCACAAGCCTCATTTCAGTACAAGAACTGATAGTTCATCACACTGCTGGCTCAGTACCGATCACCACACTTCACACATCTTCGAGAGCATTATTGAACTCTCGGACATGCAGGTTTCCTCACGATGCCCTCCTTGACCGTTAATATTATTAGATAATATAATAAAATATGCCTTGTATAAAATTGTGCCACTTCTAAGCACGAGCCTTTTGCCGTGCTCGTGCCTTGTGATCGAACTCGAGATGTCTGCCCCATAGTCCAACACGATGTCTGGTATCAAGCTACCGTTGATATATGGTCTCTTCAATATTTGTTTGTATCATTAACAGGTAGCCGGTTGGGGTCTGACGTCAGCCAACGGCGGAGGCTCCCCGATCCTGAAGGTCGTTAGCTTGCCGTACGTAAAAACGGACACTTGTATCGATACTCTTCCGCCGTCCTTTTCCGAGTACATCACTAGTGACAAGTTCTGCGCGGGATATACCAATGGTAAATACACATAGTCAATGATAATAGTAACAATAATGTCCTCCACACCGAATGTCGGTCACGGTGGCCAATCTTATCGGAGACTGGCTATACGCGCAGATGATATTATAGTGCACTAGAGTGCGCGCAAACACAAATGCGCTGTCTGTTAGTTAACTCTCATGATACAATGGGGCGATTATCCTACACGACCGCCATCTTCCTAGCGCTGGACTGGTATTGGCAATTTCTTGACGGAAATTCCCAATATCTTATTATTGGCCTACCCTGGGATTCTCAATAAAAATATTATTTGTTTACATTATTTATTTCGTCTCGTTTGCCTGAATATAAACTTTTTGTACAGGAACAGCATTGTGCAAGGGAGACAGCGGAGGGGGACTGGCCTTTGCAGAGAGAGGGGAGCAAGGGAGATATCGCTATTATCTGCGAGGAGTTGTGTCCACGGCGCCGAGACACGAAGACAAACTGTGCAACGACGCAACACTCACCACTTTTACAAAGATAAAAAAGCATGAGGAGTTCATTAAAAGGTATTGTATTCATTTATACCTTATTTTGTTTTTATGTATATACTTATGAAGATAAGATAAGATAAGAACATGTCAAATTAAATTAGATCCTGATAAATGATTATTAAAACAGAGAGAAAAAAATTTATATAAGATTATCACATAGGAAATCATTAATATTATAGTAGCATTTATGCAATAAAAGATTTCTTAAATTACGTTTAAATACGTTAACATTGGTTTGGTTGTGGTTCGTTATTTGGTACTTTATTGTATATTTTGGGTGCCATGCAGAAAATGCTCTTGCGCAAAAGCGCTATTTTTGCAGTTTGTATGTACAGTTTATGATTATCATGTCGGTTGCGAACAGAGATATCTGATAGTTTATTAAATAGTTGTGGATTGGTTTTCACAAATACAGCCGTTTCATAAATATATAATGATGTAAAAGTAAACATTTTATATTTTACGAAGTACGGTCTGCAACTATCTGTGACTTGTAGACAAAACATTGCTCTAATGCAGCGCTTTTAGAGTTCGAACGTTACATCCTTATCAACTAAGTTTCTCCAGAATATAAGCCCATATCTAAGTATGGATTCAACAAGGCCATGATATGCTGTAAGTAATGCAGTTGTGTTAACTACTGGAGCAAGCTTATATAGAGCATAGGTTCGGCTACTTATTTTTGTTGATAAGTGTGAGATATGCGCTTTCCATAATTTCATTCGTTGTCTATAATTAGACCAAGAAACTTAGCATTATCAACATCATGTATATTTACATCATTGTATTTAATGTAATGTTTGTTGTCTTGCAAAGTTGTAGCCCTTTGGCCAAAATGCATAATTTGCTTCTTGCTAATATTAATTTTTAAATTATTATTATTCATCCAATAAATAATGTCAGATAGTGATTTATTAATGTCATTTTCGTACGAGTCCAATGTTTTACATGCTCCTGTGAGTGTGATGTCATCTGCGAAGAGAGTCATAGGTTGGTCAGTTGCTTTGGGCAAGTCATTGGTATATAAATTAAAGAGTAAAGGGCCCAAGACACTTCCTTGTGGGACACCATACATAGCTATACGCTCACTTGAGTAAGACGTCGTTTCTTTTTTTGTTTCCAAATCTATTTTTGTTATGGCCGTGCATTGTATTCTGTTCGATATGTACGACACAAGCAGATCTAGCACATTTCCTCAAATACCGTAGCACTCGAGTTTATTTTTTAAGATAGTGTGATCTACGTGATCAATATCCTGCGTCATATCGCAGTACACTGCGCAAACAGGATTTCTCTTATCTATGTTTGTCATTAATGTGGATTCCTTATTTTCATAATTTAAAGTGTCAGAAATCTTAAAAAATACAAATGTCGCTCCATTATACAGTTGCTTTCAGACATCCAGTATAATATTTAACGACACTTACATATGTAAACAATTCGTATAGACTTAGCCAAAATCCGTCTCATACTGTAAATGAAAAATATTTAAACAGTTCAGTTTTGGAGAAGAGACCATGACCGGACCGAAAAGACATGAACTAACGCAAGCCAGAGTTGAGTCATACGGGCGCTCTTGAAGTTCCGCCCCAGGCAACCAGTAATAGGAAGCTGGAAACGATGTCCTAACAGACTCTCTGAGGCATTCAGGACCACAGTGTTGCCACTCACATTCAGCTCGCCACAAGCTGCCCTGCGGTTTGTGCGCTTTTAGTTAACCTGGTGATACATTTTTTTTACATATATTACAAGGTGAAGATAATATTAAATAAAAAGCTAATATACTGTGCCCTCCGAGATCACGTTAGTCTCATAATGAGATAACGACTGCCCCAGAGGGGGCGATTATGATTATGATTTTGATTATGTTTGCAATGTTTCAGATCGCTGGCAGCGAGTGCCAACAAGACGTGTCCCTGGTATTTGTTTCAATGCAATGACGGCACTTGTGTGGACCAGGGAACGGACTGTAATGGGGTAAGTAAGTTTTTATAATTCACTAGCCGTCCCCCGCAGTAAACTTCACTTGCGAGATTCAGGATTCAATCAGAGTTTACAGCAGACAAATTGGTCCAGACTGTAAATACGGCCTGGAATAGTAACTATTCTGAAAGGGAACTTAGGCCCAAGAGTGTACCTTGGTGGACGCCAGAATTGGTCAAGCTGCGGTCAGAAGCCAGGCGAGCGTTCAACAATGCTAGGACCAGCAGGGACTATAGCGGTTACGCTCGCTGTTTGGCCAACTACAACAAAGCTGTGCGGAAGGCTTGGAGAGCCCACTGTTAGAACATCAGTACTATTCCTGAAGGAATGAGGCTCTCCAAAGCAATCTCGACTGTCAGAACACACCCATTGACAACCATTAAAGATAGCAATGGGCAGCGAACCGGGTCTGGTAAGGAGACACTGGCAATGATGCTAAACACACACTTTCCGGACTGTAAGATAATAGAAAAGGAGCAGGAGGACCCGAACAGCCTGGTTGAACTAAGCTACCGTACAACCAAAGCAGATTGGGACACTGTAAGGAAGGTAGTGGATGAAGGGAAGATCGGATAGGCTCTAAATAGTTTTCCACCGTTCAAGTCACCTGGTCCAGACATGGTTTAACCCATTATCCTACAACAGGGAGCTGCACTTTTGGTTCCGCATTTATGCAGACTATACAGAGCCTGCATAGCTTTTGGATACATTCCAAAGATATGAAGGCGAGTTAAAGTCATCTACATACCGAAACCGGGCAAAGCTGACTACGAAGAAGCCAAGGCATACCGACCTATCAGTCTTGAGTCGTTCTTCCTGAAAGCCCTGGAGAAGTTAGTAAATAGACATGTCAGGGAGGGAGCATTAGGGAAATTCCCCCTCCACGGGCTACAATGTGCTTACCAGTCGGGAAAATCCACTGAGACAGCACTGCATTTTGTGGTAAATAAGGCAGAACATGTATTAGATAACCGGACAGCATGCATTGCTGCATTCCTTGATTTTGAGGGAGCTTTCGATCGGACCACCTTTGATGCCATTAGTGTGTTATCGGCAAATCACGGTATAGAACCAACTATTTGCAAGTGGATCGATTGTATGCTCAGGGGAAGAATTATTTAATCTGAGTTGTTAGGAGATGAAATGATAGCAATGACCACCAACGGCTGCCCTCAGGGTGGAGTACTCTCACCACTCTTATGGTGCTTGGTGGTTAATTCACTCTTAGAACAACTCAACAAGGGTCCGTACTTAACGGTCGGATATGCGGATGACTTGGTGATACTCGTCAATGAAAAATTTCCGAGCACAGTATCTAGTCTCATGACCCTGATTATGGTAGAAAAATGGTGCAGTAGTAACCATTTATTGATCAATCCAGGGAAAACGACTGTTGTGCCGTTTACTAGGAAGAGGGATCTGACAGGGTTGGGAACTCTATCCATGTATGGTACACAGCTACAATGGTCCATGGAGGTGAAGTATCTAGGCATGACCTTGAAAAACACGCTAACGTGGAAACCTCATGTAGACAAAGCCATAGTGAAAGCCTAGCGGGTCTTCGGCATGATTCGTTCTACTTATGGGAAGACCTGGGGCCTGAAGCCCAAGGTCATCAAGTGGCTATACACGATGATGATCAGACCCATACTCACATATGGAAGCATTGTCTGGTGGCCAAGAACTAAACTAGCAATATGCAGGCAAGCGCTGTCTAAGGTGCAGCGATTAGCCTGTATGGCTATAACAGGGGCGTTCCCGACTACTACGACGACGACTACTAGATCTTGCTGGACCTAACGCCGCTACATATTGTTATGGAGTTAGAGGCGATGAAGGTGCTACATATGATTATCTGTGCATGGGCTGTGGAGCGTCAACATGCCGGTAACTCGACACACAAAACTGGAGATTTCAAAGGATATCAAAGAGATTATGAGCATGGGATGCGACAAAATGCAACCAAATTACATATTCAAAAAGAATTTTAAAATAAAGGTCCCCACAAGGGACGAATGGAGACAAGGTCTACAATCCCCTAAGAAGGGTTGTCTCATCTGGTACACCGATGGTTCCAAAATGGAAACAGGATCAGGCGCTGGTATGTATGCCAACGACTGCAAGGTGAGCCAAAGCATGGGCAAATATGCAACGGTCTTCCAGGCGGAAACCTATGCTATAATTGTCTGTGCGCAGGAGAATATCAACAAAAATGTCACTGACAAGACTGTTTATATTATCAGTGACAGTCAAGCTGCTCTTAAGGCTCTGAACTCCTGTAGGGTGGACTCCAGACTGGTCCTGAACTGTGTTAAAGCCCTTAACAAACTTGGCAGGGAAAACACAGTCAGGCTGGTGTGGGTTCCGGGGCATGCAGGTGTGCAGGGCAATGAGGAGGCTGATGAATTAGCCTATCTTTTTAATGAATGCTTTACAAATTCCTATATGCTTTTTACAAATATTTTATAACTTTTACTAAAGCTTTTAGTTACTGCAAAAACCATGTGGTCACTCAGTAAAGTCACACACACATAAAGTTTTGGTGTTTCTCATATAACTTTAACAGTGTTGGTGTTATAATATACCAATTTTTCTAAGATTTTTCTAAAGGTCACGAAGAAAAGTGAGTGTCGTTAATGCATAAACAACCCAAATCAATATTGTTATGTTTGTGGAAAATATTACAGTGATTGTGGAAAACATGACAAACTGACAAGGCGAAACAAGGGTATTTGCGTTATTTTGATCTATTGCAAGATAAAAGGAAGAACCCCGAAATTACCCTGCATTTACTTTTTTACTATGAACAAAATGCAAAAACGTTTGAACGACTAGTCTAATGGCAGCCCGTTTTCGTTTTTTCTGTAGAAATGATATGGTGGAATCAAGCAAATCATCACGATGATTGTTATTTTTGTTTGACTAGTACCACAGGAATATATATAAATAAAGACATTCTTTGCATTCAAATTTAGACTTTTCCCTACTAATCCTGAAATCGTGATTGATGAACAAAGTGACCGCTTTCATCAGGATATTAAACGGGTATCAAAATGTTACCAAGGAAGATGGAATGTCTAAATGTTAGGAGATTACTATTGGTTTGTCACTCAAGAGGATTTTACAATTCACAAAAGGAAACATGAATTTTTTATCATTTTCTGTCATTAAATATAACATATGTTTTTATAAATTATATGATCCGGCACTATTTTTGTTTACAATATATGTATAAGTGGATAGTATTACTATGTGCGATAGCTCAGTGGGGAGACCAACAGACTGCAATGCAGCAGAGGGGGAAGAGGCAACGCAGGAAAACTAGAGGAAAACGCAGAGGGTCTCGGGTTCGAACCCACGTCGCGCACCTCTGACTTTCGGAAGTATATGACTTTTCGAAATTATGTGCGTATTGATTGACAATTATCGCCTGCTCCGTGCCTCGGAGAGCACGTTAAGCCGTCGGTCCCGGCTGCCATGAACATCTATGGCAGTCGTTATTGGGAGAGTGTCGACACAAAAGATCCCACTGGGTCGAAGTGTCGCCGGTCTGCACTGACTGGCTCCCACATAAGATACATACATTACTATGTACGTATTAAAATATTGAACACTGGTAAATAAATATGTTTAGTTTCGATTTAAAACGTTCACACTATCTTTATTCATTTATAAAACTAAAATTATAACTTTAAAATAGAACGTGTTATATAAATCTAATTTATATATTTGTAATATGCTTAATTTGACAATAAATAATTATTTTTAATAAATAGGTATTGAAATCAATGTAATGAGACATTATTTTTGTCACACCGTGTTTTTTTGCTTTTAGAATTAAGGAGTATTTTTTTAAATAAGTATTCGCACTATTACTTTTTATATTTTTACGAATTACATTAAATGAAATATACAAATCTAAAAAAACATGGTTACCTAATATGTTTAGGTACGCAAAACAAACGATACTCTCTCATCTTAAGAACAAAATAATATCTTCTAAACTTTGGTATTTTTGTATAGCACTTTTGTTAATAAACTACAATAAAATAAAAATAAAAAAGTACAACCACTAAACATTTTTAATGCAAATAATATTAGAGGTATGTAAAAAGAGATTTACTCTCACTACAAAAATATGTGAGAAACTAAATGGAGCTACAAATATTACTAATTTTAATGGAATGATAACGATTGAAAAATTAATTATGAATACATTATTGTTAATATTATTATTTAAGTATTCATCATAAATTTTTCACTCGTTATCTTACAAGAAACAAAATAAACAACCGCTAAGTTCGCGGCGCAATCGCAAACAAGTTATCACACGACTATGACGCGGCAAAATGACATTTCGTCGCTCGCAGCTCACTGCACCTAACATTTCCGATCGCAGCGGGAAACCCGAATTTAGTTTCGGTTTCGGCCATAGTTTCGGCTGGATGGCAGCCGAAACCGAAACTAAGCCGAAACTCGTTTTTTTGCCGAAACGAAACCGAAACAGAAAGTTCGGTCGGACACTATTAGTAAGTTAATGTATGTATGTAGATGCAAGTACTTAGTCAATACCTTTTATGTAATGCTGTAACCTAGAAGTGTTATAATGCGACTGACATACAATTACTTTATATAGGTCCCCAAATAAATAAAGAAAATTCTAGTATGATATAATTTAACGCATTATTTGTTCTGCAGATACAGGATTGCGCGGACGGTTCCGACGAGGCTGCAGAATTGTGCACACCTGACACGGAGGCCCTTGACGAGTAAGATGTTATACTTTCTACCATCTCATACTTATGCTATACCATTGACGTGAACCTACAATGTACCTAGTCACCATACTCCATATAATATAGCTCGGGTCCTGGATGAAATGTCATCCGTATCACGCTCATCAAATTCCATATATCGTGACGGTACTCAATGTCAAAAAACAATATCATACTTTATTGATAAACGTGCACCAATAGTGACGTTCATTGCTTCCTCGTAATCGAACTACGAAGTACCGAGCAGGCTTGCAAAATAAATACATTTGATTAACAAAATTAAAAAAAATAGCAGCGATAGCCCCGTGGGAAACCGTTAGACTGCCACGAAGAGGTCTCGAGTTCGATCCCAAGTCGCGCATCTCTGACTTTTCGAAGTTATATGCGTATTAAATAGTTAATTATCGCTTGCTTTAACGGTGAAGAAAAACATCGTGAGGAAGCCTGCATGTCTGAGAGTTCTACATAATGTTTTCGAAGATATGTGAAGTCTGTCCACCCGCACTAGGCCAACGTGGGGGACTATGGCCTAACCCTTCTCACAGTGAGAAGAGGCCCGTTCCCAGCAGTGGGATAGTTTAATACAGGGCTGATATTATTATTATTAATATTAAAATAACATAACACAACATAAACCAGAATTAAAAGTTTTATTTAAAAGTGCTGTTTTTTAAAATTACTATATATTATATTATTGTTTCCAGTCAATTCTTATTAACCAGACATAATATAAATCTATTGTGTCTGGCCGCTGGTGTGCCGCTGCGACTCAATGGGTTAAGAACTACACTTACGTTGAAAATTTGAACAAACAAGTAGCGCAAGCCTAACTGATATTATAAATGTGTATATGAGTTTCTTGTTTTAACGCTTTCACGCTTTTACTACTCGACCGTTCGTCACATCGCATACACGTTGTCAGGGGTACAGAATATTACATAAAGTACCTTTCATCCAGGAAAATGTACTGTTCTCGAGGGATAAAAATGTTGACAAAGTCTACATTACCTCGACCGAAGCCGCGGGCAAAAACCAGTATATGATAAAACAACATACCTGAGAGAGATAGATATGATTCGAGCAACTGCGTTTCAACTGTTTAGCAAAGGTTTTTATTGAAGCGCTTTTGTTTTGAGTATACTAGAAAATCGACTCGATTGTAACGTTTCAGATCCTTTACTTTTCGTGCGCTAATAGCACATCTGCTTCTTTCTGTATATAACATCATTGAGCTTATCATAGGTTATGGTTTCAGATTAGCTGATCGAGCTTGCGTGTTTCCAAAAACGCCCTATGGAGCGCGGTACCATATTTTGAATACTAGTAAGACGCCAGAGCCCGGTCGCATCCTTAAGTCGTTTGTGGTGGCCGTGGACTGTCACCTATACAACTACCTTTTAAGTTCAGAACTTCGCATAAAATATCATAGTTATAATGTGATGTGCGTAGATGGAAAATGGTCCGATGAGATGCCAATTTGTTTAAGTGAGTATTCTAATTAGCCAAAGATTTCCATAAAGTAAAAAATAAAGCAGCGTTAGCCTAGTGGGCAACCGTTGGACTGCCACGCAGAGGTCTCGAGTTCGATCCCAAGGCAAGCACTACACAGTGACTTAGTGATGTGCATATTATATACTATACTGGGTGTAAGGGCAACGCTCCCGAAGCCGAAAGGCTAATATTATACTATCAAAATACTGTCGAATACCAATAATCATTTACCTTATATTTATTGTTTTTGGAATTTGGAAATTTTGCAATCCCGCAATGGACGACGAACGAAACTCTGGTTCAATGCCACGCGTCCGCGTCAGACCGCGCGTCGCCACCGCGTCGGCGCGCCGTAACTATTCGCAGCTAAGTACGGTGTAGATATTGGCGTATTGGTATACAACCTTATTGAAACCTTCAAACTGCGCCCTCCAGACGAATTCGGGTTCGTCGAAGCGTAGGGGACGATATAGTTGGCAAAAAAGTATTATAATTTAAAATCAATGTTTGCCCTTTGTTGTCAGATTATTGCGATATAGACACTGATCGGAGTTTGTTCTACCGGTGTCGTCACCCGGTACACAATTTGCCGATGGTTTGCAACAAATATAAGAAACCTGGACTAGCGTGCAGCCCCGTAACGTACACTGATCACGTGAGAGCCGATCCAGAAATCAAATGCCCCTCCAACTCCTCAAAACATGGCGTTGTAAACTGCAAAAAAGGTTTGAATCATCTTCATAATATTAATAAGAGCATTTACGGCTTGTGGCGTGTTCCGAGTATCAACGTCGCACATGAGTCATATCATATAATATTATAAATTCGAATGTGAGTTTATTAGTTTGTTACGCATTCACGCCCTAACGACTCGACCGATCATGTACAGAAAAGGACATAGAGTACCTTTCATCCAGAAAAATAGGAGTGTTCCCAAACGAGCAAAGCCACGGGCAAAAGCTAGTAAGTCAACATACTCTACGGCTACGGTAAAAGTTTATCACAGCTAGCATATAATTGAATTTTAGTCCTTTTACTTCATAAATATTTATTAACCTACATATTTACGCGAGCGAAAAGTGGGCATTTATAACAACGGAATGGAGAACAAAGAGACGTCGTCGTCGGGTTAGAGAAAACGCTGGTGCGATGATCTGGACACATTTTTGAACGACTGGCAGACTAAAGATCTGAATAGAGGCTGATAGAGATATGGGCAGTCCTTTGTCCAACAATTGGACAAAGAAGGTTAAGAAAAAAAAATGGGTAATTATGACCATCAGTACAAAAATCTCGTTTTTTAGATTGCGGTAAAGTAACATATCTTAAAGAAGATAAAGGACAAGTTGGCGGTAAGCCAGTCAAACACGAGTACATGCCGTGGCATGTAAGCGTTTACGAAAAGAGCGGGCAGGACTACTTGTACCATTGCGGCGGGACCTTAATTTCCAACAACGTCGTACTATCTGGTAAGCTTATTTTATTGCGTACATGCTGCATGTATAGCGTAATGGTTTCAGCGGTCGCCTCGCCGCTGCCACTGCGCTACGTGTTGTGGGTTCGATCTCCACATGGGACACTTTTTTTGTGATCAACATTTTGTTGTTTCGTGTATAGGTGTTCTTATGGTCCGATGTTTGAAAGTTTGTAAAGTCTCCGATACAGGTTTTATACCTATTCTTCTTCTCCGTCTAGTAATAATTTCTGCATTCCGGGATACTTTACAAGCATTCAGACTATCTTGGTGGCGCAGCAAGTCGTATACGCTACCTACGTATACGACTTCTAAGCATGACATTTCTGCTGCATTCGCGAGAGACTCTTAAACGGCTTACGTATGAAATTCTGGTAGGAGATAACGTTGATCGACGATTCCCGTGATCAGAAGGCTTGTTTTTATTTCGCGGAAAGAATAACCATTGCCGTTCAATGTTGCAATACTGCCAGTCTTCTGGGCACACTACCAGTCGCCTGTGATGCGGCGAAATTCTACGACGCTTTTTTTTTAAATTATGTTTTCCTTTTTTAATGTTATTTAATATTTTAAGTATAATTAAGTTGTGAAGAATTGTTCTGCTTAGGCGTGAGACTATATATAACAATACTTATTGCTAATTTCTGTAGCTGCTGATCGTTTCTGGGATGAAGAAAAGGGATACATCCGTTTCTCAGAGTGGGGGGCGGCGGCTGGTCAGATGTACCGGCTGTGGGACGACGAAAAGAACATCCACGCGCAAACTACTGATGTAAGGAACTTTACCTATTTCTTTTTTAAGGGTACTCCTGCACTAGGAACAGTACAAACTTAAAACTAAACAACACCCAGACTTGGAACAAATATTTGTGGATCACACGTGATATTATTATAATAAGATAAAAATTAATTTTATTTATTTACTGTATTCTTTATTTGAGAGTAAAGGAATGAAAATAAATGTAAGCAATACGAAATTAATGGTATTTGAAAAGGTAGAGTGCGTGACGATGTGTAATATTATGATTGATGGAGAAAAAGTGGAGCAAGTGAAAGAGTTTGTATATTTGGGTACTTTGTTTACAAGGGATGAATTTGATTACAAACATGAGGGAGATATTGAAAGGAGAACGGTTGCGGGCAACAAAATGAATGGAGCTCTACGCGCTTTTATGAACAGTCGAAATGTTTCCGAAAAGGCACGTTTGGCTGTTCATAGAGGACTATTAATGCCCACACTTATGTATGGAAGTGAAAGTTGAGAATAAATGCTGTAGAAATGAAAGCGCTGAGAAAAATATGTGGTGTGACTCTGAAAGATAGAATAAGGAATGTGATTAAAGAGAGATGCGGCATGAAAGTGGATATAGTGACAAGAATAGAAAAGGGTATGTTAAGCTGGTTTGGGCATGTAGAAAGAATGGACGAGGAAAGACTGACTAAGAAAGTTTATAAGGCTAGTGTGAATGGAACAGTCGCAAGAGGAAGACCTAGGCGAACGTTTCTTGATCAGATCGGAGGCGTTCTGGACAAAGGCCAGGTTAAGAGCACCTGGAACCGACGGGCGTGTATGAGGAATGTGATGAAAGTGAATGAAGCCAGAGAAGTGTGTCAGGATCGTAGCAAATGTAAATCCGTAGTCTCTGCCTACCCCTCTGGGAAACAGGCGTGAATCTATGTATGTATGTATGTATTCTTTTTTTAGGTAAAAGGAATTACATTGCCAGACTCTTACGCAGGGCGGAGTCGTGGATTCCAATCAGACATAGCGGTTTTAATTTTGGTCGACCCATTTGTTTTCAACACATATGTTAAACATGTATGTCTTAATTGGAACGCCGAACTTGAGAGAAAACACCTGGAGGACGGCAATACAGGCAAGGTAAGACGGATTGATTAATTTAAACTGCACTTACATTTGGTTCAAGTGGGTAGCTACCTCGCTACTGCTGCTGCGCCGGGTATTGTGCGTAATGTTATTTTGATTAAAAAAGGCTATCTGATTTGATTGCCCGATGTAATTACAAGTCTAATAGTGTGTGTATTTTAGAAAATTATAAAATTGTAAATTATTTAATCACTAGTAAGGTCTGTTTTTGGGAACACTCGATCAATCTTAGACACTGAGGTCGTACAAGGCTCAGTCGTCAACCCATTTTTGTTTCTTTGCTACTTGATTCGCTCACAGAAGAGGTTCATAACAGAGCAGCATGTGCTGAGAGCCTAATTCTTTAGCAAGAATCACTCACAGCATGGTAGCGCCAGCTGACAGTAGGAGGTTTGGTGTTGAATGTTGCAAAATCCCAGTTTATGCTTTTAAACGACCTAGATATAGATGACCAACCTATCATAATTGAAGGTAAACCAATCAATAAATGCGATGCGTATACATATTTGGGGCACATGATGCAGAGTTTAGGAGATCTAGAACACACCGTTTAGCAGCTGCGTGTGTGCGTGGCGCAAAGGAACAAGCGTAACCTGTGATAAAAGGATGCCAGTCAAACTGAAAGGACTCGTCTATAACCATCTTAAAGGCTAGTTCTAATGTATGGCAGTGAGATCTGGACCGTTACACAGCGGCATGTCCATGCCATATATGTTGTCGAAATGAAAATGTTAAGATGGATGTACAACATAACCAGGCTGGATAAGATCCAGAACGAAGCACATGCTAGGAAGTCTGGGAATCTGCAACATAGCTGAAAAGCTTCAAGAATGCAGAATGAGATGGCACGGCCATGTAAAGAGAAGACCACCAGAATACGTTGGCAACCAGGTACTGGAACTATCCATCCCCGGCAAAAGAACTAAAAGCAGACCCAAGACCGCGTTGATAGATGTGTTACGCAGAGACAAAAAGCCATAAAATAAGCCAAGGACAAGGCAAAGTGAAAGAAGAAAATATAGAAGACTGACCCCAACACCACGTGGGATAAAAAGCCAGTAAGAGATAGAGACTTGAGACATGAGCAGTGATAGCTCAGTGGGGAGACCAACAGACTGCAATGCAGAGGGTTTCGGGTTCGAACCCACGTCGCGCACCTCTGACTTTCGGAAGTAATATGACTTTTCGAAATTATGTGCGTATTGATTGGCAATTATCGCCTGCTCCGTGCCTCGGAGAGCACGTTAAGCCGTCGGTCCCGGCTGCCATGAACATCTATGGCAGTCGTTATTGGGAGAGTGTCGACACAAAAGATCCCGCTGGGTCGAAGTGTCGCCATTCTGCACTGACTGGCTCCCACATAAGATACATACATACAAGAGATAGAGAGATAAAAAACAGAACATGGCTTTTGTCTGAAATATTGATAAAAAGATGGTAATTTTAAAAAAGTAAAAATGCTGCATCTAGACTAGGATTATTAACGTATATCGCGGTGATCTTTACAATCACTCAAACAACGAACACAAAAAGCACCAAGACTCGGAACCACTATTTGTGGATAACACAATGACATTATATTTAAAAATGAAAGCAGATATGTAAGAACCGTGTGCGTTGTGGAGACTTGAAAACGGTCCATTATTGTTCTAAGGTTTATAAAAACAAAGACTATCATGTCGCAGATATTATATGGCTGTAAAGTCTCCCGCATTTTTAACAGAAGCGGAGCAGAAATATACTGTTACAGCCAGTGCACTCTATCGGCACAGTGAGGAAGACTCGGCAGTTCCTTCTAATAATTTATTACAGCGCCATCTATCGAGGTCTTACAGAACTACGTAGTTTGTCGATACGCGTAGCGTAGAGAGAACGCTGGCACATTCTCGAATCTTCGTACCGTTTACATACATACCGGGTATGGCGTTTCTAGAAATTTTCAGAAACACTTTAACCGCGTATAAAAGGGCAAGGCCAGCGCTCGTCGAGTCAGCTTACAATCGTAAGCGGTCAAGTATTCATCGTAGCGAACGGAAGCGAAAATACCACAGAGTTTGAAGTTGTTATAGTGGTAAAGTGTATAAGTAGTGTGTGTAGTGTTTTAAATTTAATTATATGCTAGAATAAAACGTGTTTTAGTCGGTAATATTGTTTACATTCTTATCCCTGATCCCTCGAACCCAGCAAGTAACAATACTATTAGGTTCTTACATATATTCTTACGTTTTAGTTTCCAACGTTTTCGTTCTGGAAATTTGACCTACAGATAAGACCCCGTGGACGCCCGGAGATCCTAGTTGCCAATGAAGAATTAAAGGTGATCGTGGAAGCAGATTCAAGAGCAATTTATCCCTTACCCTGCACCTCAATCCCACCCCAAACTACTTGAGATAGATAATGCAATTTTCGAAAAAAGATGCGCGTGGTGGCGGCAAGGTCTTTGTTTAGCCCTTCATAAAAACTGTTTTGTTTGGGATACAGGTGTAGTTTTTATGTTGTTTTAAAGCTTATTAGATACAGATTAATGTCAATTAATAATAACTAGGGGCAATGGCGACGTTTTCTTGAGTTTTTTAACAATGTTTAAAAAAACATTGTACGAAACTCAGTTTTGGTCTAAAATGTTCCTTATTTTTATGCCACCGGTATTTTTTTGGATGTGAATAGTATACCGTTGTTATTGTCTACACATTGCGTATTATTACTGTTTTTGTTTCAACACGATTAACCACCTAATTCAAAAGTTACAAGGTTTTCTTGGTACAAGGTCCATAACTACTAAAGAAAAAATATAAATTGGTATAAATCGAAAAATAAATTGTATAATTTTTTTTATTATTTTTCCTGTCGATAAAAAGATGTTTAGTTTCACTCATTTTCATATGTGCACTTTATGAAAACGCACACTGTATATAAAGAGGAAAGTAAAAGTGGAAATTTTCTTTCCCTGCTGACGAAAAGCAAAAAATGGTTACGAACAAATGTTAAATATTTATGTTTATTAAAATAATATTTTGTATGAACTTTTACAGACTTAACGCCTTTTTATATTACCATATAACATTTGATATTGCCACTAGCACCAAAAGTGGTTAACCGCCCTTGCTCTTAAAGTCTAAAGTCAAAGGTAAAGTGCACACAATTCGCGATAAAGAATTACCACTGAACGGGGCTTCTGGTTTATTCTGTATTCTGAGTTACATCAACTGCGTGTAGCCTTGGATCTTAGTCGTGCAATTAAAGCACCTAATTTAAATATTTGTATTTTTGTATAGAAAATCAAATGAAGAATTATGAAAGTTTTTTTTTATTTTTTTTTTACGTGTGTGAATGCAAGACGCATACCCCTCCGCGGGGGCGGGCGGAGGGGTTATGTCGGACTCGCCGGGGTAAAAGAAAGATGGTAAAGATGTTAAAGTACCTCCCGGAATACCGACTAAACCTACCACGGTGTTCCTCGACAAAACCACTATCGATGGGGCCGCGCGAATCACTTTCATATGCGGTCGCGACCCCGCCGAGGTTTCGGCCCGCCGTATGAAACGGCAGGCCACTACACGAATAGACCTACCCAAAGGCACTTCTGACACTTCCTACTGTCCCCCCTAGAGGGGAGACGGACTCGACACAGAGGCGCGCGTGGGAACACGCACGCCGCCTCTCGGACCTGGTGCTGAACGGATGGCGGGCAGGCCCACAAAGCCCGCCACCCCCAGGTCAAACCTCAGGGTGGCTGGAGGTCGTCTCGCGCCCTCCGGCGCCCGGCGCTGCGGTTGAGGAGAGGGTTTAAACGCTCCCTCTCCCGCTCCGCCGCCTCCTTGATGGAAATGACTTTCTCACAAAAGGAGGCGACGGCGTTCCACGACCTCTCACTCCGGACCATAGACTGAACTACGGCCGGGAGCGAGAGGGCAACCAGTCCGACTGCCGCGATCAACTCACGGCACTGCGATGCCCAGGCGGGGCAAAACGCCAAAGTGTGCAGCGCCGTGTCCTCAACAACGTCGCGGCAGTCGCCGCAGTGGTGACAACCGGGCGTCTCTTGCCGGCGTATACGACACAGGAACTGGCCAAAACAACCTTGGCCAGTCATTACCTGTGTCAGCCGGAAGGTGAGGGCACCATGCCGCCTCTCCAGCCACTCCTCAAACGCGGGACTTACCGCCACGATCGTGGCGTGCAGGGAGAATTATGAAAGTAGTAGAACCAAACTTAAGTAAGATATAAATATAAATGACAAGTTATTATAATGTTTCAACTAAACATAACGTACTATATTTTTATTTAATTAATTTCTATATAGTAGGTAATAGTTGTTATTTTGTTTTTAGATAGCAGGCTGGGGTCGGTCTTCTAAGGATTCTCCGTTGAGGCAAAAAGTACTTGAGCTAAATAATACACACTTTATATATTGCGATCAATATGTACAATGGCTGCAGGATGATCAGTTTTGTTCTGCGTACCCAGACGGTAAGTATTATTGCGGCCAATTATACTGGACTATTTTCTAGTTCTGTTTACTAGTTTCTGGCAGCGATAGTCTAGTGGGACTGCCATGCAGAGGCCTCGAGTTTATCCCAAGGTGTAAATCTCTGACTTTTCAAAGTTATGTGCGATTTAAAAAGTTAATTGTCGCTCGCTTTAACGCTAAAGAAAAATGTCGTAAGGAATCCAGTAATAGTCCATAATTTATCGAAGATATGTGAAGCTGCTAACCCGCACTGGGCCAGCGTGGTGGACTGTGGTCTAACTCTTCTTACATTGAGAGGAGGCCTAAGTTCTTCCCCAGGATACAATCAATGTCTGTTTATAAATAATGTTGATTGCCTTTTTCATACAAGAAATTCTTAGTAGCCGCACGGAATCTAAACCTAGACACGGTAAAGTCAAAGTCAAAGTGAAAAAGCTATATTTCCATAAAAATGTGCAAACAATTTTTGGACGTCAATTAATTATATAAGATATATTAAACAAAAATTGCCGTTGTAATTCAATCTAATTTCGTGGTTTCTGTACAAAATACAATGGTTAATTTAACAATGCATTTTGCTCGAGAATTCCTCTATTATTTGCTCTAGTGCCGTTATTCAAGGGGAAAGCACAAAAATCCGTTTGTACGGACCGTGACCGATGGGTGGCAGTCCAACATCTCCCACCCGCTTATAGTTCTACCCTACACGGAGGGCGTAGTGGTGCCACTGGTCGCCTCGCCATTGCCATTGCGCTGAGTGGGTTCGATCCCTACACGAGACTAAAATTTGTGTGATCCACAAATAATTCTTCCGATCCCGGGTGTCCTTTGTCCGTTATTTAAATGTTTGTAAAATCTCCCGCGCCACAGAAGTTAGGCATAGCGCGTAAGATGTCTTTTAAAAATTATCTTTTCCTTTCTTTACAGATAATCTTCAGTTTCTCAAAAGTAACCTTGGCAGTGGGCTGGTGTTTGCGCACAACGTTTCTGGTGTCGAAAGGTTCTATCTCAGAGGTATCCTAACGACAAAGTGTTTGAAAGACGATCTTTGCTATTTCGAACAAGGAAAGTCCTATGCTACTTTTACCAAAATAGGCTACTTAAAGAATTTTATTCAACATAATACGTTACTCAAATAAATAATGTTACACATTAAAATTAATACACTTTAAACAGACTTCATCGAGGTTTATTTTTCATACTATAATAATAATTTAATTAATTATGAAATTGCCGTTTATGTCCTACATCTAACTTCGTGGCTTCTGTAAAAAATTTGTATTATTTTTTATTAAATAATGATTTAAATTTCGTGAATAGTCTACACATTTTGGTTTTGAAGTTATATTGCTTAGCATCTGCCCGTATTACGACAAATAGAGTATTACACCCATTTTTTAAAAGTGTCTCAATTAAATTCTATAGTGCTATGAAGTACTAAAAAAATTCACAAAATTTTTATTCAGTCGATAAGTGCCATAAAAATGCATATAAATTTTGCATTTTTAAATTTCGCGCGTTAGTTGACGAAAACGCTGGACGCAGTGGACGCCTTATTGCTCTGTGGTCATGACGTCAGTTGGCTGTGTAAACAAATGCAGTGATATGCAGAACAAAAATCGGGATTTGCAGCAAAGAATTTACCGACCATCAAAGAGTTTATTCTTGGTAAATTTGTGTTATCTCCTTTTACAAAACCGTCCTCCATGGTATTATTTCAATAAAAATTATGTTGGTTACGAAAATAATAAAAAGCATATAGAGATTAAAGGTACGCTCATCAGTTGACACTATTGACAGTTGACAATTCTTAGTTTACACAGCTGTATGACGTAATAACATGGTGACTACTATTAAATGGTGTTATGAAACAGATTAAAAAACTAAAAACTGTGAATAGAATCAAAATTTATTTTGCTATTTTATGAACTAAAACTAATGTATTCCAACGGCTTTTTGCCTAAGCTATCTCAATAATATATCCTTAGATTTTTTCTCATATAGAGTAAAATACCCTATTATAGTAGCCTCAATACTAGCAGCTAAATAGGGAAAATAAAAAAACATAAAATTCTGGAAAAGCTAGTCAGAAATATTGATGAAATAGTATTAAAACCACAAAGTTACCGAATTTACGGCATACATATTGCGACAACTTCAAATTAAAACCCCTATTCATAAAAAGAAGACACATATGTAGTTTCGTTTGTTATGACTAAACTCAAACACTACTGGACCGATTTAAAAATGATTTCACTATTAGATAGCTCTTTTATTAACTAGGCTTTATCATCACGCCGTACAGTGATGTTACATAGCCTATACTCCCGTAGCTCGTAAGCTCCGGGAGCGAAGCAGTAATTATAAGCGTGAGTGAAACCGCTCGGGACAGCTAGTATTTGCAACTTTTGTATGTTCATTTATGTTATTCTCAACTATGTCCTTTTAAATACTTGCATTTCCTCGGCCTACTGACAAATAATATATCAATTTCATGTTGTATAATTAAGATTATATACTTCATCTTAAAATAATAAAATGTTTGTGAAGGTGTGAGCACGATGTTGGCCCTGGTGTAGGTAATTTATTACATTTAATTTTCCTATTGTGCCTTTGTGCGAATTCGTCATGCTCACTAAAATGTCTCGAAGTTGGTGGCGTTTCACATCGGGTCGTACGGTTCCCTTGAAAATGGCTGAGCTGTGCGGCGCTGATGTGTGCGTCATGCTCGTGAACGGGTGCCTTCTGCTGGGACTGGTCGATTCGCACTGATCGGGCAACTATTATGTTAATTATTATTTACAATACATTGACTTGCATCGTCCACACATCCCAATCTATTGTAAAATTTCATTGATATATGAATATATAAAAAAAAAATGAAAACAAAATACATCCATGGAGTTTCTTGTCTGTTCTTCTCCATAGGATTCACTTTTGAAACTGACACCTAGCTTTTGACGTTATAAAAGGGCTTGTTACACAGGCCTATTTGAAATAAAAAAAATTGACTTTGACTTTGACTTTGAACTCATTTGCTCTATTCCCAACAGATCATGAAGAAATCATACTTCTCATTCAAGGTCTAAAAGATAAGTGTACTGCGGGGATTGACGCAATTAGTGCCAAGATAATAAAAAGGTACTCATATCTCCTTGCACCTTTACTATCGCACATTTGTAACCTGGCATTAATGAAAGGGGTTTTTTCCAATGCATTTAAAATTGCAATAATTAGACCTGTACACAAAAGTGGGGTAAAAGGTTGTGTTGATAATTGCCGGCCAATCTCTATCCTGCCAGCGTTGTCCAAAATCCAGGAACGACTAATAAGCAACCGACTAATTAAATATTTGGAGTCCAACAATCTTACACTTACACTTACACACACACACTCACACAAACACACGCACACGCACACGCACGCGCACACACATACACACACACAGACTCACACTCTGGGATACTTAAGTTACTCAATTCATTTATTTTACTGTTTTTAATTTTTGTTTGTTATTGTTTTTTTGCGTTCATATTCTTGTATAAAGGGGCAATCTACAGATCCAGTGAATTTTGTAAAACTGTCTTGTAATAAAAATGTCATGAAATTAACGGTGGGGCGCCTGGTAACCTGTAATACAGCTTATCCTTAAACCTACTTCAGGCACCAGTCTCTCACAAGTTAGTTTTCAATGTGCTATTTACACTCTTGTCTGTACTTGAGTTTTAAAACTATTGTGAAGAGAGAATAAATGATTTTTATTATTATATATTATATCATTTCATATTTTTTAAATAAACTGCTTTGAAATTCGTATATTTATAGTATTTTTATTTATCATTAAATTTGTCTTTTTTATATATATTTAATTTAATTTTAAGAGTTTATATAACTAAAAAAAACAATGGCTATTGAGGAAGTCGGTGCTGAAGTGGGTTCGTGCCGCAGCGGTAGTGAATGCGACTGCTGTGCATGAGGTCTCGGGTTCGAATCCCGGGTTTGGCCAACAAAAAGGTATTGCGTTTTCCTGTTAAGAAATCTCAATACGAGCCTGGAGTTAAGAAGTTGGTAGTGTTGGAAATCCCCGTGCTTCCAAAAGCACGTAAAGCCGTTTGTCCTGCGCTTGATCTCTGTCCGGTCTCATCGGATCATGAGAGTTAGGGAACAGAGAGTGCACTTGTGTTTGCGCACATACTTGTACACTATTATATCTCCTGCGCAGATTGCCAGTCTCCGTTAAGATTGGCCGCCGCGACCAATATTCGGTCTGGAGGACATTATTATTAGGCGATAATATGCTGACGTTATTGCCGAAGTAGGATGACTCAAAGCACTTTGTAAAATCCCTACATCCTACCTATTTATACCAATCTTTCTAATCACCGACTCCCTCTCGACCTCGTTTCTGACACACTCCATCAGCAAATGTTGCACATCCTCAACCCATCCACAAATCCGGAAATTTGGCGAATTGACTTTTTCCATCACATATGCAAACTTTGCCGACGGATAATGGCCAGAGCGAGGTCTGATAGCCAATTTTAATATAAATCTATTTAGCCTAGTGTTTATAAACCAAGGCACACGAGGAGGCTCACACTGTATGGTTTTATACCATATGCCCTTTTCCTTACATCGCTCACCAAATATGACGACAAATGGTTTTATATTTTGGTATCATTTCAGAGCTGAAAAGGGGCAATACTTTTGACGCACCATATGTAACAGCTAATTTTGCGAGTTAATCAGCCTCCTCGTTGCCTGCTAAGCCAGCATGTGACGGAATCCACTGCAATTTCAGAATCTTCCCATTTTGATCAAATTTAAATAAACAATCGAGAATTTGGTAGGCTACCGAAATACCTTTGAAGAAAAAGACAAAAAAGGGAGTGCTTCAACACAAAATCAAGAACGGTGATAGTACGTCGAACTTAGAAATAGAAATAGCAGATCTGCGTGATGATGAAGATAGCTGGTGAGGAAAATAGATGTATTATCTGCGATGATTATGGCCGGCAATGACCTGTGGTATAGGTGTGTGCTGTGCAGTCTCTGGGCTCACGCTGAGTTCAGGATATGACTCGCCTGAAGGTTATATCTGTGACTTATGCCTCAACTAAGCTTGACCGGTATTACCGACCTAGTGACCGATATTACCTGCAATGGTGTTAAATACCAGTCAAAGTCGTTTTTTTTGTTATTAATTATGCGAAATATATGGTACTTATGAACTCAATTATTGTGATTTTGTTAGAAGAACAGTAAAAGTTTAATTAGAAAAAGGATTAATAAAGAAATATTGATTATTGTATGATTTGTGATTATTTCATTCTTCATTATTTAAGTAACGGGTAATACGCATTCTTACCCTAAACAGTAACTAGTAAAAGTGTTTAACAATAGTAGTTTAAAGTTTCAAAATTATGTAATATTAGGTTTTGTAGGTAAATAAATACACAACGCTTTACGCGTTCCGTGTAAAACAATTTAACTCATTGACTCCAATTTAAATTGGCAAACTCAGGTTACCAATGTCAGTCAGAGAGTAACCGGAACGCTACGCGCCTTGTATCGCCTAAAGAATTTTCTCCCATCTAAGACAATAATAATGCTTGTGCAGACTTTGATCTTTCCCTTAATTGACTATGGTGATGTGTGTTACTATGACCCGAATGCAGATCTACTCAATAAATATGACAGACTTCTAAATAACTGCATTCTGTTTATTTATAATCTTCGTAAATAAATGACCATATTTCGTCTCATAGATCCACAAAAAACGTCTTTCATACAAAATTTGCCAAGTTCCGACTTTCAGAACCACACAGGTTTCACGGCATTTTAATGTTATTGGCTGCCACCTGTACAATAGTATAAATAAAAGTTGTAACATCTATCCACTCATTCGATCCCAATGTAAGAAAGAAGTTGCAAAATGGCTCATGACCAAAACTTATGCTCAAACTGAGATCATGCTAAAATTATCGGTACTCTAATTGGACCCACCATACACACACACCGACACACACACACACACCCACACACACACACACACACCCACATACACACACATACACACACACACACACTCACACACACACCCACATACACACCCACCTTGCGTACTTGCACATATTTTTATAGCTGCTCACAAGAACACCTAACATATTTTGTAACTATTAAATAAATGTAATACTGCGGGAGACCTGGTACCCAAAACACAAGTTAAATCTTACATTGGGTACCAGAGTTCAACAAATTCTGTATAACTTGTCTCATGATATATTATGTACTGTGTTCATGCTAATTGTAACTTTTTTTAAATAAATATTTTATTATTATTCTCTTTATTACTTTTTTTTCTAATAATTACATTTTTAAATATAAATATAAAATCTATACATATTTAAAAATATAAAAACTGAAATGACCCACCGACATCGGGAACAGGGTCCAAGCTGCCGGTGGTTAGGGCCCCAGAGAGAGGAATCTCCTCACAATACGCGCCGTGTCGAGTAGTACTGCCTTTTGCATCAAGGACTTGATCCAGCCATCTAACGCGAGCCTCTGCAGGTGGTGGTCGAGGCTCTCAGGTATTAAACCATTGACTGTAATGACTATCGGCACAATGATCGCCGAGTCCACACGCCACATGTCGACAATCTCGTGAGCTAGGTCTAAGTATTTCAACTCTTTTTCTTTTTCAGCTTTCACAAGATTCTCGTCATGCGGAATGGTAACATCGATGATCATTGCTCATCATATTATTATTTTTATTATTACTTTTAAATGGTTACCCATTCGCCAACGCTGTAGTTTACGTGCCCTTACGATATTATTTTCTATTCCAACCTCACCAAATGCCCCCACTTATTTAACCTGCCTTTTCCAATATCTACGAGTATGTGCCAATCCTGATAGCAATCTTCGTTCTTCCAATAACCTCCTTTTACTTAGTCCTATACATCGATTTACATCTCGTCGAAGGAGATAGGGAAGGTTATAAAAACCATGACTAGGGGTAAGTCTCCTGGTCATGATAACCTTAGTATAGAACATTTCCAACATGCCGGTCCGCATCTTCCTAGGGTCTTATCTATGTTATTTAACTTTTGTATTAGGCACTCATACCTGCCTGCTGAGTTGATGAGTACGATTGTTGTACCTATAGTGAAAAATAAGACAGGCGACGTCTCGGACAAGGAGAACTATCGACCAATCTCATTGGCTACTATAACTGCTAAGGGGCTTGACAGTGTGCTCGGGCGTAGGATGTCTGGACAGCTCAATTTACATGACGCACAGTTCGGTTTTAGAGCTGGGCTGTCTACAGAAACAGCTATTTTGGCGCTCAAGCACACGGTCAGTTACTACACCTGCAGGAACACACCTGTGTATGCTGTATTTTTAGACCTTTCGAAAGCGTTTGACCTGGTTAATTATAACGTCCTATGGACAAAGTTGCGTGACCGGGAACAACCAGAGGAGATAGTTGAGCTTCTCAGGTATTGGTATAATCACCAGATTAACCAGGTCAGATGGTCAGGTGTTTTGTCTGAGACGTATGGTCTGGAATGTGGTGTAAGGCAGGGTGGTCTGACCTCCCCAGCGCTGTTCAGCTTGTATGTCGATCAGTTGATCGGGGAACTCAGCAGCACAGGGGTTGGATGTTCGGTAGATGGTAAAATCATAAATAGCATATCTTACGCGGACGACATGGTGCTGCTGAGTGCCTCGATTGAGGCGCTCAGACGATTGCTTGAGGTTTGTGAGAGATACGCCTTGACTCACGGCCTCCTGTACAACGTGAAGAAGAGTGTGTTCATGGTGTTTGGGGTTGCTGCAAAGGGTGTTGGTGTTGCTCTAAACAGAGTGCCTTGTTTTAAATACCTTGGACACAAACTAGTCGAGAATCTAAATGATGACCAGGACATAGAACGGGAACGGAGAGCGTTGTCGGTCCGATGCAATATGTTGGCCCGTAGGTTTGCAAGATGTACGAGACCGGTCAAGATCACCCTTTTCAAGGCTTATTGTCAGTCTTTTTACACATGCAGCCTGTGGGTCAAGCATACGCAGAGGGCCTACAACGCTCTTCGGGTCCAGTACAACAACGCCTTCCGGGTGCTGTTGGGGTTACCGCGATTCTGTAGCGCGTCAGCCATGTTTGCTGAATCTACTACAGATAGTTTTTTAGCAATCATGAGGAAAAGAACGGCATCATTGTTACGCAGGATTCGTGGGAGCGCCAACGGCATACTGAAGGTGATCGGGGATAGGCTGGACGGCGTTTGCCTGGAGTATTGGACCCGTATGCACAGCTACGGGTCTGATACTGCAGGAAAATACATGAATTAAATTGTATTGTATTGTAGGTTTTATTTTGTTTGTTTTTAATTATAAGTAAGTACTAACATAGTTACGTAAGTTGTATCACTAACAAAATATGGAGCAAGTTTCCGAAATAAACGTTTTATTATTATTATATTATTATTATTATACATCTGGTTTCCTACATTCTTCCTTCTTCGTCCAGTCCGTTTTATTATGGAATGCGCTGCCTCATGAAGTTAGCATGTCCACAAACCGTTATACTTTCAACGTGAAAGTATGTACGTGCTCCTCCGACTTTCGGAAGTTATATGACTTTTCGAAATTATGTGCGTATTGATTGACAATTATCGCCTGCTCCGTGCCTCGGAGAGCACGTTAAGCCGTCGGTTCCGGCTGCCATGAACATCTATGGCAGTCGTTATTGGGAGAGTGTCGAGACAAAAGATCCCACTGGGTCGAAGTGTCGCCGGTCTGCACCGACTGGCCCCCACATAAGATAATATTATTAATTATTAATATTAATGTACGTGCTCTCCTCCTCGACAGTTTATCAGATTCATCTCATCAATAATATAATATGTATGTATTTATTTCGATTATATAATATGTTTATTAATATGTGTATATTATGTAATATATCGTTACTATTATGATATTCTTTAGTAAATGTCCGCGTATATTTCATGCTAATGTATCCACCTACTGCCTTTTATCTCTGCATCACCCAACGGTTGTCTGGCAGATAATTGCCTTTAGCAGTCTGTCGATATATTATATTGTGCATAGATTTTAAAATAAATAAATCATTGAAATAGTATTTTTGTTAAAAATGAATCAACTCAAAAACTACTGGATCGGTTTGTTATTTCGCGGCCTCCATGGCGTAGTGGTTAGTGTAACCGACTGCCACGCCTAAGGTCGCGGGTTCGATTCCCGCACAAGTCAGACATTTGTGTGCATGGGCATGGATGTTTGTCTCGGTATGGGTGTTTTTATGTATAATATGTACGTATTTACAATAAAAAGTATATATGTATGTTTATCCATTGTCTAGTACCCATAGTACAAGCTCTGCTTAGTTTGGGCTAGATGGTGTTGTGTGTGTGTGATAGAATATTATATTTCACCATTAGAAAGCTACTTTCTGCAGAAGTAACATATGCTATATAATATCACGCTACGAGCCACGGGAGCGGAGCAGTAATTATAAACGTGGGTGAAACCGCGGCAGACAGCTAGTTAATCATAAAGCGTTGCAATGTTTAGAAAAAAGTATATATCGCACTCTTAATAAAACAGCGACTTATCTCTAAATTTGGAAGTCAGACAATTTGAACTCTAATTGTGTATGGTAAATTCTAATATTATATTTGTGTTAAATTATTGCAATAGAGTTTAAATTTGTTTAAACCAAAGTACTGAGATAAGTCTCTGTTTGATTAAGAGTGTGATATGTATATTTGTATAAGGAAAAATACCAAACTAATATCAATGTAGCAATTAATTAATCACGTTTTGCGAGATTTGACTTTTTTAATTACTCGACAAGCTTAAACCTGTCAAAGAGTCATTTTATTTATTTAATAGTAGAACCACATCATACATATTAATACAATATTAAATTTCGTTACAAAGTATTTGTCCGTTATGTATGACACTTCAGTGTACATAGAGCAGCGATAGCTCAGTGGGGAGATCAACAGACTGCAATGCAGAGGGTCTCGAGTTCGAACCCACGTCGCGCACCTCTGACTTTCGGAAGTTATATGACTTTTCAAAATTATGTGCGTTTTGATTGACAATTATCGGCCGTCGGTCCCGGCTGCCATGAACATCTATGGCAGTCGTTATTGGTAGAATGTCGACACAAAAGATCCTACTGAGTCGAAGTGTCGCCGGTCTGCACTGACTGGCCCCCACATAAGATACATACGGTGTACATAACATTGACTGGTTATAGACAACTTAGGTGTTTAGATTTTTATATAACTATTAGCTTTTGCCCGCGGCTTCGTCCGCGTGGCATTTAACAAAGAACTTCTTTCTAAAATATAAGTAGCCTAAGTTACTCCATCAGCTATCTGCCAGTAAAAGCCTCGTCAGAACCGGTCCAGCCGTTTCCGAGATTAGCTGGCACAAACAGACAGACAAAAATTTTATAAATTGGTTTTTGCCTTATATACTTTCATATGCATTCAGTAAAAAGCTGTTATTTTGACATTACAAACAGACAGTCGCAAGAGGAAGACCTAGGCGAACGTTTCTTGATCAGATCGGAGGCGTTCTGGACAAAGGCCAGGTTAATAGCACCTTGAACCGACGGGCGTGTATGAGGAATGTGATGAAAGTGAATGGAGCCAGAGAAGTGTGTCGGGATCGTAGCAAATGGAAATCCGTAGTCTCTGCCTACCCCTCTGGGAAACAGGCGTGAATCTATGTATGTATGTATGTACAAATAGACACTTCAATTTTATTTATTTGTATAAATTATAACCTAATCTAATTTTATCCTCATCTTCTTCCCTTTCTTTTCGTGTGGTTAGTGGCCAACCTGTTCTCAAGAGTTTTGGCCTCTGACATGGCTTAACGACTGCTGTTAATTTGACAACAACCGAGGCCAACTTTTTACGTGCCCTCCGAAGCACAGAGATGCTCGGATGAAATACCATTAAGCGGTCACGCATCTATAGACTGACCGCATCCAACGTTGCTTAACCTCGCTTATCGTTAACCGATCAGTGTGTGCAACTGGCTATGATACTAGAGTTTTAGCTACAGACAGTTGTATTCTGCCATATTACTACCATTATTACCATATAACAGACGTTGTCCTGTCTTAGACGAACAGTCAGTAAATAGTTTTATTTTATTCAATTTACTGCGCAATTACTTTTCTTTCCGTAAGAACCTTCTAAAAAATTTAAGAACCCTTAAAAAAAGGATGAATGAAACCGGTATCGTCGTTCTCAAGTTATGGCGTGACGAAGGGAAACAGGGATTCATTTATAAATATATAATAATGTCCTCCAGGTCGAATTTCGATCACGGCGGCCAGTCTTATCGGAGACGGGCCATCTGCGCAGGAGATATTCTAGTGCACAAGTGTGTGCGCAAACACAAGTACACTCTCTGTCCTCTAACTCTCATGATCCGATTGGACGGCAATCCGACACGACCGGAGAGAGATCAGGCGCAGGACCAACGGCTTTACGTGCTTTCCGAGGCACGGAGTTGTCTAACACCGCCAACTTCCTAACTCCGAGAATAACCCAAGAACTTTTTGTTGGTCCGACCCGGGATTCGAACCCAAGACCTTATGCACAGCAGTCGCATTTGATACCGCTGTGCCACGGAGGCAATTTAAGTAAAACTTGAAGTTAAGCTATGTAAATGAGATCCGGTTGCCATATTCAAGAAATAAGGCGTTTTGTCTACGGACAGTTCAATTTTGACGCGTCCCTAAGTAAAACGAGTTATCTTAAATATCACCGGGCAAATAGTTTAATTTGTAATATAACAAGTCTTACCGCAGGTTTTGCCACGTGAATTTCACTGGAACACATATCGGAATAAATATTATCCTATGTGATGAACCAACAATAAAACAAAAAATTGTATAATCCACAAATGGGTCATACACAAAATAAGGGCGTAATCAAATCAACAAAATAAAACTTCAAATATTGCTATGAAACTTTGTACTTATTTTTTATTGACTTATTTATCTTATTATAATAATATCACAACAGATCAGTCTTAGATATTATGGGAATAAATCATATTTTTAGTTTCTGTACGCCTACAGAAGAGACAAGGTTGTCTACAGAAACCTTTTTACGTGAGGGAATGCTTTGTCTCGTACCCCTCCGCGGGGGCGAGCGGAGGGGCTATGTCGGGCTCACCGAGGTAAAAGAGAGAAGGTAATGATGTGTACACTTGTGTAATGTGTAACTGACAAAACCTGTTATGCGAGGCCGAGACCGTAACGGCGAAGATGATGTTTGTTATTTGTTGAATACATACTACTAACAAATTCGATTTATAGACAGTTGGCCTTGGTCATAGCTTAAGAAAGACGTGTGAGTGATATCGAATTATTATGTAACAAGATATTATGTTGATGTTATTAAAGTGCATTCCGTTAATATAATATATAAACATAATGTTCCGCGCGCTGATTGTAATCGGCCTTTGTAAGTACAGCTAACATTCATTATATATAATAAATAATTGTTTACCTCGGTATTATTATACAGTGATAGCCTAGTGGGAAACGGTTGGACTGCCACGCAGAGGTCTCGGGTTCGACCTCGAGAGACACATCTCTGACTTTCTAAATTCATGTGCGTATTAAATAGTTAATGATCGCTTGCTTTAACGATGAAGGACAACATTATGAGGGCACTCGTATGTCTGAAATTTCTCCATAATGTTCTCGAAGATATGTTAAGTCTGCCAACCCGCACTGGACCAGCGTGGTGGACAATGGCCTAACCCTTCTCACACTGAGAAGAGGCCCGTGCCTAGCATTTTACCACTATACCCTGATCAAGGAACATATTTAGTCACAGATGTTCACAACGCATCTTGATTTAATTCCTTGCTGTGGAACCGTAGGTTATTGAGGTACGCTACCTTGTAACCTCTTTTCGGTATAAAACGACGCAGAATCGAAGCCTCTGTTTATGTAGTCGTGTAGTTGTTCCGAGTCTGACACTTACTCCAATGTTGCTTTTCAGCAGTTATATTCACGGTTGGCTAAGATAGTGCTCATCTCATTAATATATATAATGTATAATACATATATTATTATATATAATATGTTTTTTATGTTGCAGCAATATCAGCCATAGCGCGAGCGCCTCAACAGGGATATTCTTGCATGTAAGTATATTTTCCGATATAACTGTATTGAAGAGAGCGAAAAGTGGAGGAAGCTGAGCCTCCCTAAGCTTTTCCCACTTTTCCTTTCCTCAGCAGTGGGACGACATGTGCAATTAATAATAATAATAACGTCATAACGTGGGTATGCCATGCCGACTTTGTACTTAGACAGTACGTATATCTGGCCGACGCTGTTTTTTATCCATAGTTTTCATCACACTAAACACTCGTCCCCATGGCCCAGACTTATTATCATAATAATTTATTTGCAAATTAATTGGTGATACATTAGGTCTTAAATATTTTATAATAGGTACTTAAAACTTAGCGGGCTTTTACAGCCATAGCAGATTTGAGGAAACTTTAAAATAATATAATGGTCTAAGTGGTCCCCTCGCCACTGGCACTGCGCCGAGTGTTGTGGGTTCAAATTCCATACAAACAAAACTTTGTGAGATTCACATTATTACATTATTATTCCGAGCCTGGGTGTTTGAATGTTTGTAAAGTCTCCCGCGACACAGGATTTATTCCTAGTGCGAGAGTTGTCTATGGGAAAAGAGAAAAATAAAAATAAAACTAAATGAAAGCTGCCTCAAACGAAATTAAGGTTAATGTTAATGAAAGTCTACTTAAATAGTAAAAATATCATCGAGAAGAATTAAAAATATTATCAAGAAAGCACGCGGAGTTTTATTTCCATAACCAGCCAGCGTTCCTAGTAAACCGTTGTTCAGTAGTGTGCGTTTAATTTATGAGCCTTTTCAAAACAGGCTTGCACCTGCAAAGGCGTTAATATTAAATACTTTTTATTAAATAAGATCCATAATTTTCATCAACATCCGCATTCGCTATTGCGGAGCTTCCGCATCGATTTGGACATTCGTATCCATATCCGAGGACGTAAGACTTCAAATATCCGTATCCATATCCGCGGATGTCAAAACACTGCATCCGCAACATCTCTGATATGAAACTATGGGCCTGCAGCTGTCACGGATTGTGCCTCGGTGGGTACCCCATCCCACTGCCGAGCAAGGCTTCTTATCTCCGTATGTGAAGACTTAGGCCACAGTTCACCATGCTGCTTGGAAGCCTTTACACATCTTCGGAAACATTCCTAATCTTAAACACGCTGCGATCTTTAAGATGTTTCCCTTCGATGCCTAAGTAAATGATAATAAAATTAACTATTAAATTATAAAGTGAACAATGTCTTGAAATCGAATCGAATTCGAGACCTTTGCGAGACCAGCGACAGCCCAACTAGACAATTAATACCTATATTTTATTTTATTTCAGGCCGAATCAAGTGCAGTGTCGTAATGGCAGCTGTGTGCCCTACGGCAGACATTGCGACGCTGGCCTGAACTATACCAACGGCAGCTCAAAGCCAGATAAACACCGACAGATCCGTGAGATGTTAGTATATAAATCTTCTCCCTAGCCTTTATTATTCCCAAGTCACTTGGGGTCGGCATTTCTAGTCTAACCGGATTTGACTGGATATCAGTTTTTACACGGAGCGGCTGCCACCTGACCTCCACAACCCGAAGGCTAACGATACCCTAAGGCTAGACCAGTATCAGGATATTAGAGGGTACTGACTTTCCCAATAACGACTGCCATAGATGTTCATGGCAGCCGGGACCGACGGATTAACGTGCTCTCCGAGGCACGGAGCAGGCGATAATTGTCAATCAATACACACATAATTTCGAAAAGTCATATAACTTCCGAAAGTTAGTGGTGCGCAACGTGGGTTCGAACCCGAGACCCTCTGCATTGCAGTCTGTTGGTCTCCCCACTGAGCTATCGCTGCTTATCTTATATGTTAGTATATAAATATACTTATAATATCGTTAAGGTTACCATGTCGAAGTGAGTGGACTTAAAATGTACAAACGAAAATGCATAGATACTGGCTTAAGTAATCGCCCCGCCAATGCCACTGCGTCAAGTGTTTGGTTCGCTCTCCACACAGAACAAATATGTGTGTGATCCGGAAATAGTTGTTTGAAGGCTTTGTTTTTTGTGTCCGTCGTTTGAATGTTTGTAAAGTCCGCCGCATCATAGAAATAAGTACTAGTGCGGGAGTTGTCTTTCTTAACAAAAAACGATATTGTCTATTTCCGATACGCTATCCGTGCAGTCAGGTTCATCTTGACATTAAATATTGTATTCATACATAACATAATTCTATCATATTCTTTTCAGAAAAACCATTACACAGCCCTGTGTATTACCGCAGTATCCCAAAGATGGCACGTATAGAGTGGCGAACGTTCCAGACGCCTATCCCGGACAGTCGTTTGAGTCGTTACTGTTGACAGTGAGTTGTCGTCGTGGTTACGGAGTAGTAGCCGCAGACGACCACACTAATGCGATCGGCGGACATGTTTACTGCATCAACGGGGTATGGCAGCAGAAAATGCCTGAATGTGTTCGTGAGTAACTTATCATCGTTTTCTTTAGTCGATGTGAACACGGAATCAGATTACGTTTGCTCTGTACGCTGCGCAACTATAAAGAGTAGAGTTCATATAGGATAGAAAGAGTTGAGTTTTAGAATAGAGATGGTAAAGATAAGAGTATGAAAAGTGTATTGAGAGAGACAGGGAGCGAGAGAGACAGTGAAGAAAAAGTAGTAAAGGTAGAGACAGAGGGTAGAAATAAAACAAAGAAGCATAATAATAATAACGTCCTCCAGGCGAATTTAGGTCACGGCGGCCATTCTTAACGGAGACTGGCCATCTGCGCAGGAGATATTATAATGCACAAGCGTGTGTGCAAACATTTCTACAGCATTTATTCTGCTCTCATGCTTCTTTTATACCATTGCCATACCCAACTTTCACTTCCATACATAAGTGTGGACACTAATAGTCCTCTATGAACAGCCAAACGTGCCTTTTTATAAGAGTAGAGTTCATATAGGATAGAAAGAGTTTTACTTTTAGAATAGAGAGATATTACTATCTCTATACGCTAAGAGTATAAAAAGTGTATTGAGAGAAACAGGGTGAGAGAAAGACAGTGAAGATAATGAGAATAAAAAGTAGAGAGGTAGAGACAGAGGATAGAAATAAAAAAGAGAAGCATAATAATAATAATGTCCTTATGCGAATTTAGGTCACGGCGACTGACGGAACGGTCTTAACGGAGACTGGCCATTTGCGCAGAAGATATTATAATGCACAAGCGTGTGTGCAAACACAAGTGTACTCTCTGTTGCTAAACTCTCTACTTACTAACTCTCAAGATCCGATGGGACGACAGGTAATCCGCCCCTTAATTATGGCGTCAAGCATAGAATAGAAGACATCAAGGTCCGGCTCAGCAGACCAGGAATTCAGTACGCGGTTCCGATCTATCCAACTAATCTTTTTATTTATTCAATTGTAATTAAACTACTATTTACGGATTTTATCGCGTTGTTTATTTGACACTTTATTACATAATTTTGAAAATTGTTACACTGCTACTACTATTATACTTCACTAATTTTTAAGCTAATTTAATTATTATTAAAACCAAATGTCTGTCCACGTTATTAATATTGTTTACAAATATTTCACATTTATTTGTATTTAAATCTAGGCCAATAGACGCAAATTTATTTTTCAAAAGTGCCAAATCTTGTAGTACTGTTTCTACATCGCCTCTAAGCGTCCCATCATCTAAATACCAGGTGTTAAATTTTGAATTTATCTGCTGAATAATAGGGTGTATAGCTAAACTGAAAATGACTGGTCCAAGAGGGTCACCTTGTTGACAACCAACTGAAGATTCTAAAAGGTTGTGTTTATAAAGTAATTTACTTGGAAATCTGTTACATTGCCACAAGAATTTAAAAATATAGTAATTTATTAAAACTATTTAGATTTAATTTAATTTTACACTTTCCCCGACGTTTCGGTTGCTGTTCAGCAGCCATGGTCACGGGGAGACCATGGCATGGGGATAGCAGTAGCGTAACAATTTTCAAAATTATGTTATAAAGTGTCAAATAAACAACGCGATAAATTCCGTATATAGTAGTTTAATTTCAATGAATTGTAGATACAAAACAAATATGGAACATTTTTTAAATTTATCAATCGCACGAAATTTAAAAGTACTAAGCTAAGCTTATAGAGTTAATAAATGTAACAGTGTAGGCGATAGCTCAGTGGGGAAACCAACAGACTGCAATGCAGACCCTCTGCATCTCTCTCTGACTTTCGGAAGTTATATGACTTTTCGAAATTATGTGCGTATTGATTGACAGTTATCGCCTTCTCCGTGCCTCGGAGAGCACGTTAAGCCGTCCCGGCTGCCATGAACATCTATCGCAGTCGTTATTGGGAGAGTGTCGACACAAAAGATACCACTGGGTCGAAGTGTCGCCGGTCTGCACTGACTGGCTCCCACATAAGATACATACATAAAACAGTGTAGGCGATTACGCAGAACTACATACAGGCAGACAATACAGTTAAATAATTTGAGGCATACAGTCTAAAGGCTATTGTGATTTTTTAACAGAAAAACCCAAAAACTTGGCCCAATCCGGGATTTGAACATGAGACCTCGTGCACAGCAGTCGCATTTACTAGCGCTGCGCTAAACTATTAATACTATCATAAAAGACATACATAGCAGCGATAGCCAAGTCGGTAGACCGTTGGACTGCCACCGCTCGCTTTTACGGTGAAGGAAAACATGTCAAGAAAACTAACATGTCAGTGAAGTCTTCATAATATTCACAAAGATGTGTAAAGTCTGCCAACCCGCATTAGGCCAGCATAGTGTACTATGGTATACCTTCTCATACTGAGAAGAGGCCCGTGGCCAGCAGTGGGGCAGTTTATAAATAGGGTTAATATTATTATTTCTCGTTCCAGGATTCTGCAAGGTAAATCCAGATGCGAGCGTTCGCTACATGTGCCACGTGCATGGGACGGGGTTCAAAGCTTGCGGCAAGTATGTAGCCCCGGGAACGACAGTGAAGCCCATATGTAACAGTCTATATCACTCCAACGAGGACCTGCCCTACATGACGTGCATAGCTGGATTCTGGGACAACGTTCCTCATTGTAAAGCAGGTACATTCAAAACAATAGAGGTTTAACTATGAACTTGTCGCTTCGTATGCAGAAAATGTTTTACGTCGTGGTTTGCATACTTACTACAATATTAAACTGTCTCCGTGGCGCACCGGAAGTGAATGCGTCAGCTGTTCCATGAGGTCTCGGGTTCGAATCCCGGGTAGGGCTAACAAAAAGTTATTGGATTTGTCTGTTAGGTAATTTTAATAGCAGAAATTGGCAGTGTTAGACACCGCCGTGGCTCGGAAAGCACGTAGAGCCGTTGGTCCTGCGCCTGATCTCTCTTTGGTCATGTCGGATGACCGTCCCATCGGATCACAAGGGTTAGGGAACAGAGAGTGCACTTGTGTTTGCGTACACACTTGTGCACTATAATTTCTCTTGCGCAGATGGCCAGTCTCTGTTAACGCCATGACCGAAATTTAGTCTGGAGGACATTATTATTATTATTACATTAATATTTTTTTGGATGGTCAATTCAAATTCATTATTTTTTATGAGTTATTGATTGTATTTATGTTTGTATTTTGTCTAAAATTAACAAAAACATCAAATATCATGTAATTATGTCAGAATAAAAAATATTACACGGATAACTAGCGATTACAACTTTAAATACAAATTGTATAAAAGGTTATTGATGTTTATTATTAATAATATATATTGTCAATTCTTAAATATAAATGATTTTTAAAATAACCTTTACATTTTGTACAGAAGCAACGAAATTAGCTGTAGGACATAACCGACAACTTCATAGTTAAAGATCTGATACAATATAGTAGTCTCAAAAACAAATGAACAGATATCATGTGTTTAGAAAATAAAGTGTGGTACTTAGGTACATGGGCATTTTGTAAATATGAATTTGATATCAGGGTGAGTATAGTTACTTTACCAGGTGTAAGGGACGGCGTAACGAAAACTGAAATGATAAATTTAGCCCATTATTCTGAGTAAAAGAATTATTACTTCTATTCTCGCACTAGAAATAAATCCTGTCTCGTTAGGACTTTACAAGCATTTAAACAATAAACATAAGGAACACTCAAATCCCCAGAAATCGGTTCTGAACCCATTTGTGGGGATTGAACTCGAAAAATTAGCTTATTCAAACAAATGTTTCTTTTACTCATCACAGATTGTGGTCTGATAACTCCTGAAGGAGAACAGCTGATTATTGGAGGCGAGCTGGCGAAGCGCGGCGAGCTGCCATGGCACGTTGGCATTTACGACAAGACTGGTAACTCATATGAGCAGATCTGTGGCGGATCTCTCATCACCAGCAATGTGGTGATATCCGGTGAGTTCAGGAACCGTAGTTATTACTCGCGTTATGAATGTATAATTTTGTCTCGTTCACTCAAATGCAATGTGCTACCCATACAACTATTTTGAGGCTCTGATTTTATTTAAATTCGGATATGTTTGTGTTTATGTGTTCCATTGTAACTATTAACATATTTCAATGATTAAAATAATCGGTAAATAGGTATTTCAGAGGTGTTCAAAACCTAAATAAAGTGGGCAAATGTGCTACATTTGTTTTAGGTAAATAAAACAATCATATTATAATATATTTATTTATTATCACGTACTATTTTAACACAACAACATGGAAAATAATTAAGTATGAAATGCTGAGAAACATTTTGTATGTAAATTAACCTCACACTTTTGACAAAAAGTCATGGTGAGGCTTTTGCAATAGGCACATCGCAATCTACTTGATGCCCTAGCAATCATATGCTCGGCGTTTTGCTTTCGCGCCGAAGTAGACACACTCGTTGCAATCCGTTTGCTAGGTTCTGGGCGCTGCTAATCGTTACCATAGACACTTATTGACATGCTGGAGATACGACGTAGCGTAACGTCGAAACTCCAGAATGGCAATACAATTAGAGTAATGCCAAGCAAGAAGAGTAGCATTATTGACTGCAACATCTTTTAGCCAAAAAAATAAGGGTATATACTACTTTTTACCCTCATATTCCTATACGATAGGTACCAACATTTGCTTCTAATCTATCAACTTCACCCATGAAGCGATTGTACTGATATATAACGTTGGGTTGTTGCACGTTTATTCTAAATTTTGGAGTATCTTCTTGCAGTTCGTATGGGTTCAACGCCATATTCACTGGACTACAGCGACACCATACTGTTATCATTCCATAGCACAGCACAAATACCGCTGTTTACATCAAGCCGATTATCATGGTAACCTCGCTGTTCTTTTTTGCACAAGTTTTCGTCTTTCAAAGAACACTTTTCTATACGATTTCTGCGTACTGTACCTGTCACTAAAATATATTTTTCTTACATTGCTGTTATCTATGGTTGGTAAAGAAGTTGTTGCAGTAAACTGAGAAGCTTGCTTCTTGGTAGACATTCTATATCTTTGTCATCAGCTTTTGTACAACGTATTGTCTCATATGTTTCATAGCGGCCTTGGTATGAATCGGTATGTAAGCAATACCCCAAGCGTAATATTGCAATCCACGTTTTGAACCCAAATCGAATGGGTATTCCTTCTGGTAAATGTTGTTTACAGCCATGCCTACCATAGTATGAAATCGAGAGATTACACTGCAGAAACTTTTTATTAAATATCGTAAAAAGAGGTCGCACTTTTACTATTTTGTCATTAGGGTAGAGATTCACTAATCTCTGCCCTAATGACACTTCGAAGAAAAATTGCGATATTTTCACGTGGCCGATAAAACTTTATCAGCCACGTGAAAATATCGCAATATTTCTTCGAAGCGATTCCTTCTAAATCTCCTAAATAATCCATGTTTTGCGACCAAGAGATTATGTGTGTCCTCATTATTTTCCCAATACATCCTACGCCGTGGCAATGGGGTATATCCGGTCAATATCAATATACCGATGAAACAATAAATGTCCTTATCAGATAAAGAAAACTTTGTATTCCCTTTTTGTACCGCATGCATAACTGCGTGACGTACAGAGTGCATAATAACTTCACGACTAAAGAACAATTCAAAGAATTCAACTGGTTCTGAAGCTTGAGATAAAGTTACTACTGATTTTGGCAACGGTGCGATCTACTCATCTTTACCTTAAGCTAAGTCCCTTTTCACGCATTTCCGAGCTACCCTAGGTAGAGGAGGCTGTAGCGGAAGGTAAGGTATAGATTGCAATTGCCGGCTCCACTTATGGGTTGATGAATGCAGTGCCGGATTCGACGTAGTACTTGGGTTTACCAGTTCAGTATGCATTGGTAAACATCGCGGCTCATTCTCTACGCCCACAATTCTTATAGACCCTGAAGGTATTTCGTCTTCTGAATCGCTCTCATCACTTATGCTCCCACGTAGAGCCAATTCAGCAGGCGCCAGAAGTTGACGCCGTGATAAATTTATGAAACTTACATTTGTTTCATCTCCCGACTCCGAAACCGACACAAGTTCATCATCTGGGGGGATCAATGTATCAGCGCCAGTAGTCTGGTCATCGTCAGCTAAATCATTGATAATATCAATGATTTAATTTGTAGTCAAATGCACGCGTCGCCTGAAATACAAAACATAATTATTAGAAGTCCCATCCGTATATTTGCCCAGTGTATCGTTTTCGAAACATTGAAGTTTTCGATACATGTAAGGTATTTATAAAAAAACTCATAACAAGCACACTGACAAATCTATCATTTATCCAAATTGATTACAAAAGTTAGATTATGACCGAACTTTATTCCGTTGGACAAATATTTACTGCTATTTACTTTTTAAAGAGATGACATGATTTTTGCATGACGAAAAGCAGGATACAACTTGCACTGTCTATAACTTAGATCAAATTGACGACCTCGATGACGTAGTGGTTAGTGTAACCGACTGCCACGCCTGAGGTCGCGGGTTCGATTCCCGCACAAGTCAAACATTTGTGTGCATGAACATGGATGTTTGTCTTGGTCTGGGTGTTTCTATGTATAATATGTATGTATTAACAAAAAAAAAAAAAAATTATATATGTATGTGTATCCATTGTCTAGTACCCATAGTACAAGCTCTGCTTAGTTTGGGCTAGATGGTGTTGTGTGTATGTGGTAGAATATTATATTATATTATTATATTATTATTATAAATGTCAACAATAATCAAAGTTGGCAGATACACATTCGAGAGTGTCCCATACCCTAACGAGAGAACGAACGAACTTTTCTGTATTTTTCTGTGGTGTCTATGATTCCTAATGAGTTCACAAAAGTTTAATATTTGATTTCGTTCTCGAATCACTGAGCATATATGGGTTAAATATGCTGGTACGGTCACAGATCTTCTAACTTCACTAAAATCACTAACTCGTAAACTTTACCGTTACTTTGTGACATATTTTTGAGCAGTTTTTTTTTTGCTTTTACTATTTCTCTCTGTCTCTCTCTCTCTCTCTCTCTCTCTCTTATATTAACTGTTCTGGTATTCTGTACAGCTGCCCACTGCTTTTGGGACGATAGGATAAAGCTGCGTCCCGCGTCTGAGTACGCGGTGGGGATCGGCAAGATCTACCGCGAGTGGAACAGTGACATGGATGTCGCTACACAAGAATCTGACGTAAGTAAGGCCAACAGCTCACCTGACGGATAAGTGCACGGAAGGAGGGGTTTAAGCGGTCACCTCGCCGCTGCCTCTGCGCCGAGTGAGTGTCTTATTATCGCTAAATATGTGACTAGATTATGCCCGCAAATTCATTTCTATCCCTCGGAAGCATGCCTTTTTTCTAGATGGAAGCTGCTCTGTATCGTTTTATGTACCCCTGACAACGTGTAAGCGAAAGTTCATGATGATCGGTTGAGTAGTTAAGGCCTGTTGGCATTTATAACCTTGATTTTGTCGTAACTATTTTTATTTTTATTACAGGTCAAGGAAATAAAGGTCCCGCCGCTGTTCAAGGGTGAAGCGACTAACTTTCAAGAAGACATAGCAGTTGTAATCCTGGTGTCTCCGTTTGTCTTCAAGCCGTACGTCAGGCCTGTCTGTCTGAACTTCGATACTAACTTCGATACGTATCAACTACAACATGGCAAGTTTGGAAAGGTAGGATCAATCAGAACGACCACAATCATAAATATGTTGTAAACAAATATTTTTAAGACTGCTCTAGTAGTATATCCTGTGTCACGAAGAACATCACAAACATTCAAACAACGGACACAAAGAACATCCAGACACGATACAAATATTTATGGATCACATAAACTTTTATCGCATGCGTGATTCGAACCCACAACACTCACCGTAGTGGCAGAGGCGAGGCGACCTCTTAAATCCTGCGCCATCCGTACAGGTAAGAGAAGAATTGCACAGAAACAGACTGGAATTGCTTCATCCTACTCAGATAATAATAACATCAGCCTATATAACTGTCCCATTTCTGGTCACGAGCCTTCTTTCAGTACAAGAACTGATAGTTCATCACGCTGCTGACTCAGTGCCGATCACCATACTTCACACATCTTCGAGAGCATTATTGAACTCTCGGACGTGCAGGTTTTCTCACAATGCTTTCCTTCACCGTTAATATTATTAAGTAATATAATAAAATAAGCCTTGTTTAATAATTGTGCCACTTCTCAGCACGAGCCTTTTGCCGTGCTCGTGCCTTGGGATCGAACTCGAGATGTCTGCCCCATAGTCCAACATGGTGTCTGGTGTCAAGCTACCGCTGCTATATGGTCTCTTCAATATCAGTTTGTATCATGAACAGGTGGCCGGTTGGGGTCTGACGTCAGCCAACGGCGAAGGCTCCCCGATCCTGAAAGTTGTTAGCTTGCCGTATGTTAAAGCGGACACTTGTATCGATACTCTTCCGCCGTCATTTTCTGAGTACATCACTAGTGACAAGTTCTGCGCGGGATATACTAATGGTAAATACACAAAGTCAATGATAATAGTAACAATAAATTCCTCCACAATGAATGTCGGTCACGGCGGCCAATCTTATCGGAGACTGGCTTGGTTGGCTACGCGCAGATGATATTATAGTGTACAAGAGTGCACGCAAACACAAATGCGCTGTCTGTTAATTAACTCTCATGATATAATGGGGCGATTATCCTACACGACCGCCATCTTCCTAACGTTGGGCTGCTATTGGCAATTTCTTGACGGAAAATCCCAATATCTTATTATTGGCCACCCTTGGATTCTATCTCAAGACCTCATGCAGTCGCATTCAAAATAGCTGCGTCAGCGAGGCAGATGAAGTAAGAACATCTACCATAGTAAGAACAACAACACGAGAGAAAATATGTAAGCATACGTCGCTTTGCTAAAGTACGTTACGACAACGAGCGACAATCATGTCTATATTTTTTTCTTCCAAGCCGTATCGAGAGGGAAGTAATAGAATTAGCTGCCGTCATGTCGTCCTGTGTACTGGTGTCCGTATATTTGCGTGCTAATATATAAATTGATCTTGTGAAATGATAGGTAAACAAAATTATTGTCGTTCTAGCGTGGAATGTCATCTACATACCATGAAGTAATAATAAATAAAATTCTTTTGAATACCCCTAAAGATGACAATCTTTTCAAATGAGATAATTCATATTTATAATATTCAACATTAATACTTACGGATGCAAGTATATATGTATTGTGAAACACTGTACTAAATAATTAAATTAAACATATATTTTGAATATAAAAATGCTATTCGTTTACATTATTTATTTCGTCTCGTTTGCCTGAATATAAACTTTTTGTACAGGAACAGCATTGTGCAAGGGAGACAGCGGAGGGGGACTGGCCTTTGCAGAGAGGGATCAAGGGAGATACCGCTATTATCTGCGAGGAGTTGTGTCCACGGCGCCGAGACACGAAGACAAACTGTGCAACGACGCAACACTCACCACTTTTACAAAGATAAAAAAGCATGAGGACTTCATTAAAAGGTATTGTATTAATTTCATACCTTATTTAGTTTTTATGTATATACTTATGTATGTATTCCTTATTTTCATAATTTATAATTATAGGTACCAGGAACCGTCAAAAATTACACAAGTCGCTCGATTATACAATTACTTTCGGACATCCAGTATATTATTTTACGACACTTACATATGTAAACAATTCGTATAGACTTAGCCAAAACCCTTCTCATACTGTAAATTAAATAATATTTAAATAGTTCAGTTTTGGAGAAAAGACCATGACCGGACCGAAGAGATATGAACTAACGCAAGTCAGAATTGAGTCATACAGGCGCTCTTAAAGTTCCGCCCCAGCCAACCAGTAATAGGAGGCTGGGAACGAGGCCCTAACCGACTCTCTAAGGCATTCAGGACCGCAGTGTTGCCACTCACATTCAGCTCGCCGCAAGCTGTCTTGCGGTTTGTGCGCTTTTATTTAACCTGGATATATCACAAGGTGAAGATGATATTTAAAAAGCTAATATACTGTGCCCTCCGAGATCGCGTTAGTCTCATAATGAGATAACGACTGCCCCAGAGGGGTCGATTATAATTATGATTTTGATTATGTTTGCAATATTTCAGATCGCTTGCAGCGAGTGCCAACAAGACGTGTCCATGGTATTTGTTCCAATGCAATAACGGCGCTTGTGTAGACCAAGGAGCAGACTGTAACGGGGTAAGTAAGATTTTATAATTCACTAGCCGTCCCCCGCGGTAAACTTCACTTACGAGATTCAGGATTCAATGGTGAAGTGTGTGGTTGTATACAGCACCATCTGGTGTCATGTACTTCTTCATCTTTGCGGGATCTCTACATCCTTATTTAATATTATAAATGCGAATGTAAGTGTGTTTGTTTGTTACGCTTACGTTGAACAAGTGACGTTGGGGATACATTCTATCAAAAAAAGGAGATTGTTCTTATTTGCCCGAAGACCAACAAGCATTTAATTTATTTAAAAATATTATTATAATTTAATATAGGTACTTATTACCATTTTACGTATCAAACGAACACTTTGCGTTCCTTATTTAATATTTAAAAGTACCGGAACAAAGAATGTCGCCGCCATCTTCGACAATTTAGACACCGAAATACATGTTGGTTAGGGATGTCCATTCTTAATTTTTTATCGACTCGATTTGTAATACTGTGATACATATTTCATATTTATTTAGTTGTATTAATATTAATAATAACTCTTGCCATCTAAGAGAACTTACAGATATTTACAGCAATAAGATGGCAGTGTAATATCCTGATATACATAAGTTTGAAAAATTATTAAAATATATTTTAAAATAACCTTATTTTATTTTAACTCATTCCTTATATCAGTATGGAATATAATTAAGCGAGATTCACAGGTATACCTACATATTTATACTTAACATCAACTTTAGTTGATATTGATATTTAAGCACCTACTTAAATATTTTACAGAATCTCCATGCTTATCTAGACACATAGTTATCTACAGACAGTTATTTAATCGTAGTTATTATATTGGTGAAAACAATGTTTTCAGTGCGATAGTAAAATTCAATTAATCAGTCTGTGGCGTAGTTAAAATTTACTTATTGTTAAGACTGCGCCGAGCACATCTTCGGAAACATTCCTAATCTTAAACACGCTGCATCTTTACGATATTTTCATTCGACGCTCAGGTGAGCGATTATTAAATTAACTATTTAAGACTGCGCCCGCGCCGAGCGTACGACAGTTAATGACAGAGTTCGTGCGGCGCATATTCAAATCGGCGCGCGGCCGCCATAGTACAATTGTATGGAGGATTTGAAGTGCTTTTTTGATAAATATGTATCTTTATTGTCAACCAATAACTTAAATATTTAGGATGGACAAATTGTAATATAACTATTTATGTTTCGTTTAAGCTGTAAAATAGGGTAGATTTGTACTGTTATAATCTAAAAATCACTTAACACGAGCTTACGTTTTATCATTTTTCGTGCAAATTTACGTAATTTTGTAGGCGAATATATTAATTATTTTAAGTTTTTTACACGGATTAATTGTAAACACATTCATTGTTATGGTAAATGTATATTTTATATTTGTATTAAACAAAAAGTGTTGATTTTATTCACTTAACTGTGACCGCCTATTTTGGCACATTTCGCTCGGTGCAGTCTTAAATTACCTATAGCTTAAATTGTATAACTGAATCGTGTATAACTATGTTTATATAAATACTTATAATAAATATCTTACCTGTTACATAATGAAACTATATTCATAAATATAGCGTTGTACAACTGGACAAACAGTCCAGATTTCATATTAGCGAGTTGATGCGTCGGCGATCTGCATTTGCCATCCTGCTCACGCGCATGGTCTCGCTCCTGCAAACGGATGGAGCTTGGAACATTCCAGAGCTCGGCGCGGGCGAGGCCTAGTGATGGGACGAGTTGTTTTTTTTTTTGGCTCGAGTTACTCGAGTTGATATGGCTACTGACTCGAGTCGCAACTCGAGTTGACTCGAATCGGTGTCTCCCTTAGGAAAAGAGAGGGGATTCGGGGAGCTCGACTCAGCTCGACTTAAGGCTGATAGGTAGGAATAATAATGATATTGAATTGTTGATGTGATATGGCTACTTGAGCCGATTCGCAACTCGAAACTTCGAATTGAGAATCGACTACAAACAAAGAAAGTTTCTGTTTTTGTAGCCTGAGCCGCTACGCTAAATACAAGTGATACAAGCCTACAACAATGTAGCCCATCAGTAACTCGCATCGAGTTGAGTGAGATGCAATGCATGTGCATGATGCAACATTGAAAGGCGCGCGCGGGCCGCGCGGTATGACTCGTCAACTCGAGAGGCTCCGCGCACGCCGCCCGTGCGGTGTGCGTTCGATCGACCGAGTTGATTCGAGTTGTTAAAAACTGAACCCGAGTTGACTCGTTTACGATTTTATTCGAGTTACTCGAATCAAATAACTCGACTCGTACATCACTAGCGAGGCCGGCAGTTGAGTCAAAACTTCACGACGCGCACCTCGTGCATGTCTGCCGACGCACCGCGCTTAGACGAGCTTCTTTATATATTACAATATCGTAGTAAATCTTAAGTTGCCTTGCTACTACGCTTACGCCTATCGATATCTGTGCTGTATACATTCCTATAACAAAACCTGTGAGGATTAAACTCTTCGTTATTGCATACCACTGCATTTAATTTTACCTTTCTGCTACGCAAGTCAATTCAGCACACTTCAGTCCACTTCTGGACATAGGCCTCCCATTCTTTTGGTAGGCTTACTTCTAAGTAATTGATCAGGCAACAAAAATAAAGCATATTACAATTTGTCAACTGCGCGCCGGCATGCGGCATGCCCGCGCCGCTTAAGGGAAATAACCTCAAAATCTTAGTTTTAATTTTAACAAATCTATTTTCTGAAGTGTCCGTCATAAAATATTGTTTTCGTGGGCATATTTGGAGTATTATAGAACACGTAAATAATTTTTTCTTTGCTGTTGGTTTTGGGGCAAACGATGTATGGACGAGGAACAATCTCCTTTGACTATCTAATGGGACAAGCTGTATCACCACCACACTGTGAAATATGCAAGAAGATAGTAGATGTTCAACATATTTTGATGAAATGAGTTAAAAACAACAGTAAAAGAGAAATTATGAAAATTCATTTGAATTTTAGTTGTATGGATGTTGGTATAGTACAAAGTATAATGTCGTCCAGCACGAATTTCGGTCACGGCGGCCGATCTTAACGGAGACTGGCCATCTGCGCAGGAGATATTATAGTGTACAAGCGTGTGCGCAAACACAAGTGCACTCTCTGTTCCCTAACTCTCAAAATCCGATGTGACGTTAATTCGACACGACCAGAGAGAGATCAGGTGCAGTACCAACGGCTTTACGTGCTTTCTGAGGCACGGGGGTGTGCCAACTTCCTAACTCCGGGCTGCTATTGAGATTTCTTTACAGAAAATCCCAATAACATTTTGTTGGCCCGACTCCGAGATCTCATTCACAGCAGTCGCATTCACTACCGCTGCGCCACGGAGGCAAAGTGTACTTAATAACCCAACCTCTGAAAAAGCATTGATGTTTTGCGAATTGACCAATCGTCCACATTTGTAATATTAGTAAAGTAAGTTAATGTATGTAGATGCAAGTACTTAGTCAATACCTTTTATGTAATGCTGTAACCTAGAAGTGGTATAATGCGACTGACATACAATTACTTTATATAGGTCCCCAAATAAATAAAGAAAATTCTAGTGTGATATAATTTAACGCATTATTTGTTCTGCAGATACAGGATTGCGCGGACGGTTCCGACGAGGCTGCAGAATTGTGCACACCTGACACGGAGGGCCTTGACGAGTAAGATGTTATACTTTCTACCATCTCATACTTATGCTATACTATTGACGTGAACCTACAATGTACCTAGTCACCATACTCCATATAATATAGCTCGGGTCCTGGATGAGATGTCATCCGTATCACGCTCATCAAATTCCATATATCGTGACGGTACTCAATGTCAAAAAGCAATATCATACTTTATTGATAAACGTGCACCAATAGTAACGTTCATTGCTTCCTCGTAATCGAACTACGAAGTACCGAGCAGGCTTGTAAAGTAAATACATTTGATTATTAATATTGAAATAACATAACACATTATAAATCTGAATAAAACGTTTTATTTATAATGTGCTGTGTTTTAAAATAACCTTAAATTATATTATTGTTTACTGTCAAGTCTTAGTAAACCAGACATAATAAAAATTTATTGTCGCCGGTGTGCCGCTGCGATTCAATAGGTTAGAACTACACTTACGTTGAAAATTTGAACAAACAAGTAGCGCAAGCCTAACTAATATTATAAATGTGAATATGAGTTTCTTGTTTGTAACGTTTTCACGCTTTTACTACTCGACCGTTCGTCACATCGCATACACGTTGTCATACACGTTGTCAGGGGTACAGAATATTACATAAAGTACCTTTCATCCAGGAAAATGTACTGTTCTCGAGGGATAGAAAATATTGACAAAGTCTACATTACCGCGACCGAAACCGCGGGCAAAAACAAGCATATGATAAAAGAACGTACCCGAGAGAGATAGATATGATTCGAGCAACTGCGTTTCAACTGTTTAGCAAAGATTTTTATTGAAGCGATTTTTTGTTTTGAGTATAATGGAAAATCGACTCGATTGTAACGTCTCAGATCCTTTATTTTTCGTGCGCTAATAGCACATCTGCTTCTTTCTGTATATAACATCATTGAGCTTATCATAGGTTATGGTTTCAGATTAGCTGATCGAGCTTGCGTGTTTCCTAACGAGCCTAATAAGGCGTATCACTTCGCTATTTCGAATACAAGTAAATCGGTAAAGCCCGGCAGTATCCTTAAGTCGTTTGTGGTGGTCGTGTATTGTGACCAACACCACCACCCTTTAAGCTCAGAGCTCCGCATAAAACCAGGCGATTATAAGGTGACCTGCGTAGATGGAAAATGGTCCGAAGAGATGCCAACGTGTTTACGTGAGTATTCTAATTAGACAAAGATTTTCATAAAGTAAAAAATAAAGCAGCGATAGCGTATTGGGCAACCGTTGGACTGCCACGCAGAGGTCTCAAGTTCGATCCCAAGGCAAGCACTACACAGTGACTTAGTGATGTGCATATTATATACTATATATAAACTTAGTCTTATTCTGGCCATAACTGCAGTTACAATTAAAAAAACATAATATTATTGAAATTAAACTACTATATACGAATTTTATCGCGTTGTTTATTTGACACATTATTACATAATTTTAAAAACTTTTATACTACTACTATTAAACTTTACTAATTTTTAAGCTAATTAAATTATTATTAAAACTATTAATCTAATTATATAAAACTATTAATTCTGCGTAAATAGAAACACCAATGATTAAATTATGTTCGGGTACTTTGAAATAACTACACTGGAACATTGAGACAACTACCATCTTAGTCTCCCCGTGACCATGGCTGCTGAAAAGCAACCGAAACGTCAGGGGAAAGTGTAAAATTAAATTAAATCTAAATAGTTTTAATAATAATTTAATTAGCTTAAAAATTAGTAAAGTTTAATAGTAGTAGTAGTGTAACAATTTTCAAAATTATGTAATAAAGTGTCAAACAACGCGATAAAATCCGTATATAGTAGTTTAATTTCAATGAATAATATTCGCGTAAACAGAAGACAATATAACATAATATTACATTTGAATTTGGAATCTGTCATTCTTATATGAATATTCATTGTGTGTTTTTCATTTTCGCGCCACTCGGTGTTAAATATTTTTGTGATATTAAAATGGACTGGGGTGATAAAAAGAACCGAATGACTGTGCTAGCAATACACAAAGTAGGTATGGAGCCAAATTTTTGGTATTTGTCGAATGTTTGTGTACCGGGTTGTGATCAATGAAACCTCCTCTGTATGTGATAGGAAAAGATCTGGCTGTCCACGTAGTATTCGTACGAAAAAGGCGATCAAAGCAGTGAATGAAAGAATTCGGTGAAATTCTGTCCGAAAGCAAAAGATTTTATCTCGGCAAATGATTACAGCACCTAGAACCATGTCGCGTATTTTAAAAAATTTACTTAGAACTTGCAGCCTATAAGAGACGCACTGGTTATAGATAATTTAAAAATGAATTTATATTTATATTATTGAGCAATGTTTTAACAGGCGGAATGACCGAGTTTATGCTCAAAGCTCTATAGAAGCTTCCCAATTAGTCAGCAGAGTACAACATAGATATCTGACTTCAGTGATGGTTTGGTGGGGTGTTAGTTATCAAGGAGTGACTGAGCCATATTTTTGTGAAAAAGGTGTGAAGACATCGGCACAAGTGTATCAATATACGATTCTTGAGAAGGTGGTTAAACCTCTTAACAACACCATGTTCCATCACCAAGAATGGTCCTTTCAGCAAGACTCAGCACCGGGACATAAAGCTTGATCCACCCAAGCGTGGTTTGGAAATGAACGTTTCAGATCTCATCAGAGCTGAAGACTGGCCGTCATCTAGTCCCGATCTTAATCCACTGGATTATGATTTATGGTCAGTTTTAGAGAGTATGGCATGCGCTAACCGTCATTACAATTTAGAATCTTTAAAACAGATTGGCAGTGAAGCATTTTCCTATGGAGAGAGTGCGTGTTTCTATTGATAACTGGCCTCAACGTTTAAAAAACTGTATTAAAGCCAATGGATAAATACAATTTTGAATGAGCTTCATATATTTTAATGTTATTATATTAATGTATAAACTAACACACATTACAGTAATAAGTGTTTTAAGCAACAGGAAATAAAATTCTTTGTAACAATATTTATGGCAAGACTAGGTAGTTAATTATTGCTCGCTTTAACGGTGAAGGAAAACATCGTGAAGAAACTTATAATTCTGAGAGTTCTCTATAATGTCCTTGAAGGTGTGTGAAGTCTACCAACCCGCACTGGGCCGGCGTGGTGGACTATGTAGGGGACGACATAGATGACAAAAAAGTATTCTTATTTAAAATAAATGTTTGTCCTTTGTTGTCAGATTATTGCAATGCAGACGCTGATCGGCGTTTGTTCTACCGGTGTCGTCACCCGGTACACAATTTTCCGACGATTTGCCACAAATATAAGAAACCTAGGCTAGAGTGCGACCCCACAATATACTTTATTTACGTGACAGCCGATCCAGAGATCAAATGCCCCTCCAACTCCTCAAAAGATGGCGTTGTGAACTGCAAGAAAGGTTTGAATCATCTTCATAATATTATTAAGAGCATTTACGGCTTGTGGCGTGTTCGGAGTATCAACGTCGCACATGAGTCGTATCATATACTATTATAAATGCGAATGTGAGTTTATTAGTTTGTTACGCTTTCACGCCCTAACGACTCGACCGATCGTGTACAGAAAAGGACATATAGTACCTTTCATCCAGAAAAATAGGAGTGTTCCCAAACGAGCAAAGCCACGGGCAAAAGCTAGTAAGTCAACATACTCTAAAGGCTACGGTAAAAGTTCATCACAACTAGCATATAATTGAATTTTTAGTCCTTTTACTTTATAAATATTTATAACCTACATATCTACGCGAGCGAAAAGTGGGCATTTATAACAACGGAATGGAGAACAAAGAGATGTCGTCGTCGGGTTAGAGAAAACGCTGATGCGATGATCTGGACACATTTTTGAACGACTGGCAGACTAAAGATCTGAATAGAGGCTGATAGAGATATGGGCAGTCCTTTGTCCAACAATTGGACAGAGAAGGTTAAGAAAAAAAAATGGATGATTATGACCATCAGTACAAAAATCTCCTTTTTTAGATTGCGGTAAAGTAACATATCTTGAAGAAGATAAAGGACAAGTTGGCGGTAAGCCAGTCAAACACGAGTACATGCCGTGGCATGTAAGCGTTTACGAAAAGAGCGGGCAGGACTACTTGTACCATTGCGGCGGGACCTTAATCTCCAACAACGTAGTACTATCTGGTAAGTTTATTTTATTGGGTACATGCTACATGTATAGCGTAATGGTTTCAGTGGTCGCGTAACCGTTGCCACTGCGCTACGTGTTGTGGGTTCGACCTCAACATGGGACAATGTTTTTGTGATCAACATGTTGTTGTTTCGTGTCTAGTGTTCTTATGGTCCGACGTTTGAAAGTTTGTAAAGTCTCTGATACAGGTTTTATACCTATTCTTCTTCTCGGTCTTGTAATAATTTCTGCATTCCAGGATACTTTACAAGCATTCAGACTAGCTCGGTGGCGCAGCAAGTCGTGTACGCTACCTACGTAGGTATACGACTTCTAAGAACAGACAAAATTCTGGTAGGAGATAACGTTGATCGATGGTTCCCATGATCAGAGGGCTTGTTTTTATTTCGAGGAACGAATAACCATTGCCGTCCAACGTTGCAATACTGCCAGTCTTCTGGGCACACTACCAGTCGCCTGTTATGCGACGAAATCCTATGTCGCCTATTTTTTGTAATTAGGTTTTCCTTTTTTTATGTTATATAATATTTTAAGTATAATTAAGTTCTGAAGAATTGTTCTGCTTAGGCGTGAGACTATATAATATACAACAATACTTATTTCTAATTTCTGTAGCTGCTGATCGTTTTTGGGATGAAGAAAAGGGATACATCCGTTACTCTGAGTGGGGGGCGGCGGCTGGTCAGATGTACCGGCTGTGGGACGACGAAAAGAACATCCACGCGCAAACTACTGATGTAAGGAACTTTACCTATTTCTTTTTAAGGATACTCCTGCACTGAATAACTCCTGTGTCGCGGGGGACTTCACAAACATTCAAACAACGGACTGAAAGAACACCCAGAGTCGGAACAAATATTTGTGGATCACACGTGATATTATTATAAGATAAATAATATTTTATTTATTTACTGTATTATTTTTACAGGTAAAAGGAATTACATTGCCAGACTCTTACGCAGGACGGAGTCGTGGATTTCAATCAGACATCGCGGTTTTAATTTTGGTCGATCCATTTGTTTTTAACACATATATTAGACATGTATGTCTTGATTGGAACGCCGAACTTGAGGAAAAACACCTGGAGGAAGGCAATACAGGCAAGGTAAGATAGATTGATTGATAAACTGCACTTACATATGGTTTAAGTGGGTACCTACCCCGCTACTGCTGCTGCGCCGGGTAATGAGCGTAAGGGCATTCTGATTAAATAAGGTATCTGATTTGATTGTCGATGTGATCACTAGCCTAGTGTGTGTTATTTAGAAAATTATAAAAACGTAAATTATAAAATCAATGGTGGTCTGTTTTTGGGCAGACTCGATCTATCCCAGTCACTGAGGGCGTACATCAAAGCTCAGTCCTCAGCCCATTTTTGTTTGTTTGCTACTGGATTCGCTCACAGAAGAGGCTCATAATAAAGCAGCATGTGCTGAGAGCCTAATTCTTTAGCAAGAATCATTACGGTGTGGAAGCGCCAACTGGCAGTAGGAGGTTTGGTGTTGAATGTTGCAAAAACCCAGTTTATGCTTTTAAACGATCTAGATACAAATGACCAACCTATCATAATTGAAGGTCAACCAATCAATATACGCGATGAGTATACATATTTGTGGCACATGATGCACAGTTCAGGAGATCTAGAACACACCGTATAGCAGCTGCGTGGCTCAAGTGGCGCGAAGTAACAGGCATAACCTGTGATATAAGGATGCCAGTCAAACTGAAAGTACTCGTGTATAAGACCATCTTAAGGCTAGTTCTAATTTATGGCAGTGAGATCTGGACCGTTACACAGCGGCATGTCCATGCCATTCATGTTGCCGAAATGAAAATGTTAAGATGGATGTACAGCATAACCAGGCTGGATAAGATCCGGAACGACTATGTGCTAGGAAGTCTGTGAATCTGCAACATAGCTGAAATGCTTCAAGGGTGCAAAATTACATGGTATGGCCATGTCAAGAAAAGACCACCAGAATACGTTGGCGACCAGGTACTGGAACTATCCATCCCCGGCAATAGAACTAAAGATAGACCCAAGATCGCGTTGATAGATGTGTTGCGCAGAGACATAAAAGCATAAAATGCTTCTGAAGAAGACGCCAAGGACAAGGCAAAGTGAAAGAAGAAAGTAAAGAAGGTTGACCACAACACCACGTGGGATAAATAGCCAGGAAGTGATAGAGAGATAAAATACGGCGCACGGCTTTTGTCTGGAATATTGATCAAAAGATGGTAATTTTTTAAAATTAATATTCCTGGTCTAGGAATATAACCTATATCGTGGTGATCTTTACAATCACTCAAAAAACGGACACAAAGAGCACCAAGACTCGGTTGACAACAACCACTATTTGTGGATCACACAATGATATTATATTTAAAAATGAAAGCAGGTATGTGAGTACCGTGCGCGTTGTGGAGACTTGAAAACGGCCCATTATTATTCTAAGGTTAATAAAAACAAAGAATATCATGTCGCAGATATTATATGGCTGGAACGTCCTCCGCTTTTTTAACAGAAGTAGAGCAGAAAAGAAAAGAAAAAAAAGCTATTAGGTTCTTACATATGAAATTGGCGTTTTGTCGAACTAACCACTTTGATCTCAAATATCTGGCGTTTGCTTGGGAATTCCAAATTCAAATTCAAACTCGTGTATATGTGTTTCGTATTTAGTGATTCATTTGTTTTCACGCCATTTGATCTGTCTTTGACACCGTTCTGTTAAAAAATGAGAATTTTAAAATATCATGTTATTTACGAATATGAGTTGCACCGCGGCACCAGCGCTGCTGAAACAGATCGGAGGATAAAATATGTAAGGAAGCTACTGTAAAAGAAAGCACGGTACGTTTTAGATTCCAACGTTTTTGTTCTGGAAATTTTTACCGACAGGTTAAACCCCGTGGGCGGCCGGCGACCCTAGTAGCCAATGAAGAATTAAAGATCATCGTGGAAGCGTATTCATCACAAACTACAAAGTTAGTCGCAGGCTTCGGTGTGAGTGATAATACAATTTTAATTCACATGAAACAAATTGGAAAAGTGAAAAAGCTCTAGAAATTAGTAAGAGCATTGAGAGCTCAAATTTTGATTGGGACAGAATTTGTTCTGTCCCAATCAAAATTTGAGTAAGAAAATAATACTGGTGAGTGTTTGGTGGACTAGCGCTGGTGTCATATACTACGTCTTCCTAAGATCTGGCCAGATGATTACGGCAGATCTGTATTATCAACAAATGCAAACCACGATAGAAAAGCTAGCCGTTAAGTAACCGTGACTAGTCAATTGCTCTAGTCCACTGCTGCTTCAGGACAACGCTATACTCCATATTTAACGACAGAAGGCTAAATTAGAGGAGCTGCAGTTGGAATGTCTCCAACACCCACCATACTTCAACTTGGAACTTGCTCCAACAGATTACCATCTGTTGAAACAAGGTCCTAAAAAGTAGTAAAATTTTTAAGAACTTGGAGAATTTCTTGCATTGAGAAAATTCAATTCCGATGAGGCGGTCCAAACCGACCTTCAAACATTTTATCGACTGTCGCTCCCACAATTTTTCGGCAATATAATTAATAAACTACCTACAAATGGAGAAGTACATAGATAATAATGGTAAATACTTCAATTCAATAAATATATAATTTCATAATATTTTTTCGTTTTATTTTTGTCATATAAAACGCTAATTTCTACTACCTAATATATTCCTGCTTCTGTTTACAATACAGCTCGGGTCCTGAGACAGATATCAGACTCAAAAGAAACCAAAAGCCACAATTGCGCACAAAAGTGAGCCATAAAAATCGCACAGAAATAGGGTCACGTTTTTAAGTCTGTCTATATTAGGCAGACTTAAAAACAGTCAGTAACAGAACAGTTTCACAGATTTGAAAAATTAGAAAATCATTCAAAATACTCTCAAAATATTTTGAATGTTGATGGTTTGAATGACCGAGCTTGGTTATTTGCTTACTAGCTTGGCTGTTCGTCTTGGTGGGCTCGGCGTTCGCAAAATTTCCGATGTTAGTTTACCGGCGTTCCTGTTCTCGGTTCATAGCACGGAAGAATTAACCAGAAAAATTTTAGCACTCACTCTAGTTAATTCAAAAGTGCTATGCAAAACTGACGCTGTGAACGCCTTGAATATGGCTTGCCGAATTTTGTTTTGACAACAGACCTATTCTCCCAGCGGCAGTGCGACGGGCCGCTTAGCAACTCTGTAAGAGAAAAGCATTTTTCTACATCTTCCAATGTTGCTGAGCGTGCTCAATTGCTGGCTGTGGGAGAATGGGAATCTGGTCTTTGGCTTAAGGTGCTTCCATCGTCCAATATAGGTACCACTTTGGATGATATCACTTTCCGCCTTGCCACTTGTTTCCGGTTAGGTGTTTCGTGTATTTCTCCGCATCGTTGTCACTGTGGAGAAGCTATCGATAGCCTTTGACACCACGGACTCTCTTGTAGCAGAAGCGCTGGTCGAATTTCACGCCTGGGTAATCTTAATGACATAATACGTGGTGCTCTTGTCACTGCTGGCGTTTTAGCTGTACTTGAACCCAATGGCTTGGTACGCGACGTTGGGAAGAGACAAGGAGGAATATCATTGTTGCCTTGGTAAAAAAATTCTTAGTCATGCAATTAAAGCACCCAATTTATTATTTGTATTTTTGTATAGAAAATCAAATGAAGAATTATGAAAGTAGTAGAACCAAACTTAAGTAAGATATAAATATAAATGGCAAGTTATTATAATGTTTCAACTAAACATAAAGTACTATATGTATTATTATTAAATTCATTTCTATTTAAGTTAATAGTTGTTATTTTGTTTTTAGATACCTGGATGGGGTCGGTCTTCTAAGGATTCTCCGTTGAGACTAAAAGTACTTCAGCTAAATAATACACACTTTTACGCTTGCGATCAATATGTAAAATGGCTGCAGGATGATCAGATTTGTTCTGCGTACCCAGACGGTAAGTATTATTGCCGCCAATTATACTGGACTATTTTCTAGTTCTGTTTACTAGTTTCTGGCAGCGACAGTCTAGTTGGGCTGCCATGCAGACGCCTCGAGTTGATCCCAAAGCGTGAATCTCTTGAATTCCAAAGTCACGTGCGATTTAAAAAGTTAAATATCTGTCGCTTTAACGGCAAAAAAAAATGTCGTAAGGAATCCTGTATGTCTCAGAGTATCTGTCTGTAATCCTGTATGGTATTTTATTAGTCTCCCCGTGACCATGGCTGCTGAAAAGCAATCGAAACGTCGGAGAAAGTGTAAAATTAAATTAAATCTAAGTAGTTTTAATAATATTTTGATTAGCTTAAAAATTAGTAAAGTTTAATAATAGTAGTAGTGTAACAGTTTTCAAAATTATGGAATAAAGTGTCAAATGAACAATGCGATGAAATCCGTATATAGTAATTTAAATTTTAAAAAAAAAACTTCCTCGTTTTGCAGATAATCTTCAGTTTCTCAACAGTAACGTTGGCAGCGGGCTGGTGTTTGCGCACAACGATTCTGGTGTCGAAAGGTTCTATCTCAGAGGTATCCTAACGACAAAGTGTTTGGAAGACGATCTTTGCTATTTCGAAGAAGGAGGACGAGCAATTTTTACCAAAATCGGCTATTTAAAGAATTTTATTCAACATAATACGTTACTCAAATAAATAATGTTACACATTAAAATTAATACACTTTAAACAGACTTCATCGAGGTTTATTTTCCATACTATTATTGGTTCTTTAATTATGAAATTGCCGTTTTCCGTGGTTTCTGTACAAAATGCAATACTAAGTATTATTTTTTATTAAAAATATATTTAAATTTCGTGAATAGTCGATATATTAGTAATAATAAATATCAATAACCTTTTACACATTTTGGTTTTGAAGTTATATTGCTTAGCGTCTGCTCGTATTACGACAAATTATAGTGGCCTCAATACAAGCAAATCAAATCAAATCTTTATTTTGGCTAGCATTAGCAGCTAAATATGAAAAATAAAGAAACATAGAATTCGAAAAAGCCTTTAAAAATATTGATGAAATAGTTTGAAATCCACAATGTTACCGGATTTACGTCATACTTGCGGCAACTTCATATTTAAACCCCTATTCATAAAAAGAGGACGCATTAGTAGTTTCGTTTGTTATGACTAAACTCAACAACTGCTGGACCGATTAAGAAATGATTTCACTATTAGATAGGTACTTCATTAGCATAGGCTATATAACATCACGCTACGAGCTACGGGAGCGGAGCAGTAATTACAAGTGTGAATGTATATCTTCTTCTCTCTTAGCCTTTATTATTCCCAAGTCACTTGGGGTCGACTTTTCTGGTCTAACCGGATTTGACTGGATATCAGTTTTTACACGGAGCGGCTGCCACCTGACCTCCGCAACCCGAAGGCTAACGGTACCCTAAGGCTAGACCAGTGTCAGGATATTAGAGGGTACTGACTTTCCCAATAACGACTGCCATAGATGTTCATGGCAGCCGGGACCGACGGCTTAACGTGCTCTCCGAAGCACGGAGCAGGCGATAATTGTCAATCAATACGCACATAATTTCGAAAAGTCATATAACTTCCGAAAGTCAGAGGTGCGCGACGTGGGTTCGAACCCTCTGCATTGCAGTCTATTGGTCTCCCCACTGAGCTATCGCTGCTACTACTTAATATTTTCAAATAAACCGCTTTTATATTCGTTTATTTATAGTAGATAATATTTTTTATTTATTACTAATTGTGTTTTCTTTATATATATTTAATATATATTTTAATGAGTTTTTTATACATAATATGAGTCGACGAGAATGAAATAAAATATTTTCTTCCTTTCTTATTGACGACCTCAATGGCGTAGTGGTTAGTGTAACCGACTGCCACGCCTGAGGTCGCGGGTTCGATTCCCGCACAAGTCAAACATTTGTGTGCATGAACATGGATGTTTGTCTTGGTCTGGGTGTTTCTATGTATAATATGTATGTATTTACAAAAAAAAAAGGATATATGTACGTTTATCCATTGTCTAGTACCCATAGTACAAGCTCTGCTTAGTTTGGGCTAGATGGTGTTGTGTGTATGTGGTAGAATATTATTTTTTATTTGATTGACCGTCTTCAATATTTCGCTGTTTTTTTATCACTACGTATGTGTGGATGTAAGTATACATCCATACATACACGGACTATCTCCGAAGCGTTAGATAGAGTTATATTGTACTCACACTTTAGATAATATTGTCTTCTATTTACGCGAATATTATTCATTGAAATTGAGGAGACAACTGCCATCTTAGTCTCCCAGTGACCATGGCTGCTGAAAAGCAACCGAAACGTCGGGGAAAGTGTAAAAATAAATTAAATCTAAATAGTTTAATAATAATTTAATTAGCTTAAAAATTAGTAAAGTTTAATAGTAGTAGTAGCGTAACAATTTTCAAAATTATGTAATAAAGTGTCAAATAAACAACGCGATAAAATCCGTATATAGCAGTTTAATCTCACACTAGTTTGAGGTCACACGATATAGGGAAGAATTAAAAAGTTTATTGTGTAAAATATTCTCAGTGGCTCAGTGGCGCAGCAGTAGTGGATACGACTGCTGTGCTAGAGGTCTCGGATTCGATGCCTAGGTTGTGCAAAGTGTTATTGAGACTCAGTACGGAGTTTGGAACTGTGGCCGATAGTTGGGAATAGCGAGCCTATCGCCCTCTTACGTGAAATATGGCGCGATTTGGTGGTTCTTAGATGTAATTAAAAGACATGCTTGTTGTTGGGTCCTCGTTTATTGAATACCTTGTAGAACTATATAACACTATATAGGTAAGTTAGGTGTGTGTGACTTAGCATATTCGATTGACGTCATTGATAATCTTTACTTTTCTTCTTTGCGTATCGTTGGCAAACACTTTTAAATTATATATTTGCCGCCCTGAGAGCAGCTACACTAGCTGCGTTGGCAGAGACAGCCATCAGATCCTGCTGTGTGCAAGTTGTCGGGCACGCAGGGCACAACGTAAGGTGGGACATCGTTTGTCTTGCACCGCACGCGCAAGCCAGATCGGTACCGTCTGAGAGTTTCCACCTAAACATGTTTTCTTTACACCGACCAACCTGGGTTCCGAGTCTATCTAGCGACTTCCAGACCGACCATAGCAATTGATGTCCAGGTGAAAAGCTCTCAGCAGATGACACGAAGCTAAAGATCTTTACTAATATTATAAATTCGAAAGTTACCCTGACTGTGGCTGTTACCTACTCACGGCTAAACCATTCAAGCAATTTGAATGAAATTTGATACCGAGGTAGTTTAAAACCTGGAATTGGTCATGGGCTACTTTTTATTGATGCCATGCGAGCGGAGTCGCACGCAGAAGCTAGTATTATATAAAATTTAAATATATAATAATAATAATATAATATTCTATCATCTACACACAACACCATCTAGCCCAAACTAAGCAGAGCTTGTACTATGGGTACTAGACAATGGATAAACATTCGTATCTACCTTTTTTTTTTTTGTAAATGCGTACATATTATACATAGAAACACCCAGACCAAGACAAACATTCATGTTCATGCACACAAATGTTTGACTTGTGCGGGAATCGAACCCGCGACCTCAGGCGTGGCAGTCCGTTACACTAACCACTACGCCATCGAGGCCGACAATGTGATAGAATATTATTATTATTAACTTATTGTTACTGTATTGTACTGTGTTATTGTAGAATTAAGATATTTTATTATGTGTACATTTATGTATATGCTGTTATTACATATTAGATTTTAGTTATGTTACAATATTATCGCAGTTGGAAATAAATAAAACTCTCATGATCCGAAGGGACGGCAATCTGACATGAACGGAGAGAGATCAGTCCGAGGACCAACGGCTTACGTGCCTTCCGAGGTCTAACATCGGCAACATCTCAACAGTATTTCTTTATTGGCCGACCCGGGATTCAATTTGGAGACCTCATGCAGAGTAGTATTCACTATTGCTGCGCTATGGAGGTAGTCCAAGGTAGTATTATACTTTTAATCTCACGGCTATGTCTGTATAGGAAACGGTGTATTCAGAAGTGCATTACCAACAGCCATATTTGTATAGTTGTAGGTCACACGTAGTACGTCCCACGTCTCCGTCAGACTACACGACAGAGGCGCTCATAGCCAGTTGCACTCACTGATCGGTAAACGATTAGCGAGGTCGTCTTTAGATGGGTGACCGCTTAGTGGTATTTCAGCTCAGGAATCATTTCTTTAATGCATTAAAGAAATGCTTCCTTATTTTCACGCGTCACGACATGTTCTTATGCTAGGTCTGCACACTTACATATTATATTTGCAAGATATGCTACAACTTTATAAATCCTAGTGATTACCAAATGTTTACAGACAGATTTTCACTGTTAGACGTTCAGATAAATTACATTGTCGGATACGGTGATCGAGCAGTCAAAGATAAAAGCTATGAAGACAGATGGAGGTATTGCTTGAGGAAGAAGTACGAAGGCCTGCTCGCCACCCAATCGGCATCAGGTCCGACGGGTTGCGTGCGTGTTCCTACGCGCGTCTCTGTGTGATGTGTCCGTCCCCCCTTAAGGGGACAGTAGGTTTAAAATGTAGAAGTGCCCAAAGGGTAGATCTTGTCGTGTAGTGGCGTGCCGTTTCACACAGCGGTGGGCCGAAACGTCGGCGGGGTCGCGATTGCTTGTGAAAGCGATTCGCGCGGCCTCGCCTATCATGGTTATGTCGAGGAACACCGTGGTAGGACTGGTATAGTCGGTATTACAAGGATATATGGGTTTAAGCATGTGACAAAATAGGTTAATAATTATTGTATGATTACCCATTTCAATGTTGCCAACTATTAACGGATTAGTAGAGTAATTATTGCTCATTAAAATTATTTAGAGTAGATAACTTATACTTTCAAATTGCCTACTGTTATGTTTAATACTTTCACAATAGATAATATTGCTTGTTTTTAAATTTACATGAATGGTATTATAAGCCACCCTGAGGATTGACCTAGGGGTGGTGGGCTTTGTGAGCCTGCCCGCCATCCGTTCAGCACCAGGTCCGAGAGGCGGCGTGCGTGTTCCCACGCGCGCCTCTGTTTCGAGTCCGTCTCCCCTCTAGGGGGGGGACAGTAGGGTTTAAAGAGAGTCAGTGCCTTTGGGTAGGTCTGTTCGTGTAGTGGCCTGCCGTTTCATCCGGGCCGAAACCTCGGCGGCGTCGCGACCGCATGTGCAAGTGACTCTCGCGGCCCCGTCGATAGTGGTTTTATCGAGGAACACCGTGGTAGGTTTAGTCGGTATTCCGGGAGGTACATTATTCTTATTCCATCTTTCTTTTACCCCGGCGAGTCCGACATAACCCCTCCGCCCTCCCCGCGGAGGGGTATGCGTAATGCATCACCCAGGTAAAAAAAATGGATGGTATTAGTAGATCGGTTGACTTATGAATATGGTATTAAAGCAAGACACAGTGATTGTCCGAGCACTTCTTGTTAGGCCGTCGTGCCGGAGGAATCATTTCTATACCTACTGAGTTAAACTTTTCTTATTTTGTTTGAATTATTACACACAGTATGTGTGTGTCAGGATCGTAGCAAATGGAAATCCGTAGTCTCTGCCTACCCCTCTAGGAAACAGGCGTGAATCTATGTATGTGTTATATACTGTAATTATATAAAATTATGTAATGTAATTTATATGTTGTTTATTTAAGTGATTGTGACAATAATCGCCTAGACGCCCGGCGAACGCGGACGCACGTCACTAGCCACCTCTCGCGACCGGTGGTGCGACACTATATAAGGACGGACGGCGTCAGTCGCAGTCTCCTGGCGGCCCGGCTTCACACTCCCAGCTAAGTGTCCTGATGTACAAGGACCACGAAGCAAGTCTTTAGCGAACCACGCCCTGACTATAGTTCTATAAGTAAAGATTGTCTCTTTTAATTGTATTAATACATTAAAAGTGTATTTGTTATACCTTCTCTCATTGTACTTCCTAAATATATCTACATTTCTCCTAAAGTAAACCCTAAAGGTTACAATGGCGCCCGGCTATTAAGTTTAAAGGCTTGCTACGTGGTATTTTTTAAATTATTGGTATATACTGTGTACTGTGCGTGTGTATTCTGCTCAAAGGGTATGTAAGTTTTTCTTTCTTAAGTGCTTAACAAACCACGTGCGTGATCGCGTAGTGAAATTACTAACAGTTTCATTACCCACGTCGTGTTATTATTATATTCGAGATATTTTTATTGCACATGCTACATTTATTACGCTTATTTGCTATCGCGTTCTTTTCTCCTTGCATCCTTGGCCAGAATCATACGCTTGTCTTTCACTGTGTTCTATTGATAGTGTTTTTATTTCGCTGCTTGTCGTGTTAAATTGCGTGATTAGTAATATTTCTCGGCCGTTCGATACCTCGTGTCCGTCGCGAACATTCTAAACAAGATGGCGTACGAGATTAAGTTTCCGTTATTGAATAAATCGGAATTACTTTACGAAGTTACTTTGCGTGGTGGTGAAGCTAACACGGTCGATGAACTTCGAAAATCAATCGCCAAGCTCGCACCAGGTTCTCCTTCTGAGAGCATTTTGGAGTCTCATTTGTCTCCGGAAGACGATATCGCGGCTCTAAAGACCTCATTATTCAGAGCATCAAATAATGTCAGAGTATTGCGTACAAGATTAGACAGTAATTTATCAGCTAGAACTGAGTCACTATTACATCATATTTTTCATAGATTAAACCGCGTTTGTCTCGACGAACCGTCGATTCAAAATAATTTAAAATCTATTTGGGATGAGTTCCACGGCTTATATGCTTCATTTAGATCGTTAGTTTCCCAGCCGGAGGAATCAACTTCTCAAAATTATAGCACTAGAGCTTGCGAACAGATCGAGCCTGTAAATGTATTGTTCTATGAGCGAAAACTTTTCTCAGAACTTTCTAAATTTAAATATAATGGCAAGTCTTGTGTGCGTGCTTTTATTCAGAAGGTTAATGAATTTATGTCAGCTAGGAACATACCTGAGGATAAGTTATTCTCTTTTGCATTTGAGATCTTTTCCGATGACGCGTTGACTTGGTTTCGTAGTATTCGGGATAGCGTCACTTCTTGGGGTCAATTATGTCAGTTGTTGAAAAGAGACTTAAGCCCTCATAATTTTGATTACAAACTGATGTCTGAAATAAGACAACGTTCTCAGGGCGAATCTGAGAACATAACCTTATATATAGCAAAAATGCAAGGTTTATTTTCTCGTCTCGATGTGCCAATTAGTGAATCTGATAAATTAGAAATTTTATTAAATAACATTAGGCCGTGCTACACTAATTGCCTTTTAACTACCAATGTAATAGATATTCCTTCTCTGATTAACGTGTGTAGAAACTTTGAAAGGTTTGATAGCCGTTCTAAGGACTTTAGGGAGCCACCTAAAGTGTCCCCTAGCACCCTGGCACCTGATTTTGCTTATAATTACCCTACTTCTAATTCTTCTAGTCCTTATAAGGGCAGTTTCAATAATATGAACTTTTATAATAAGTCTCCTAATTATAAAAGTAAATACTTTAATAATCAACCTAGTACATCGGCCGCTACCAAGTCTCACGTTGAAACAATCGGTGCAGCTGTCGTTAATAAAAACCGGTTCTGTCCGCGTTGTAGAAATAATACACATTCATTAAATACTTGTCGTCAGCAGAGATATTTGATATGTTTTAAGTGCGGATTAAAGGGTTTTCGCGTCTCTGACTGTCCTAATTGTAAACCTAAACCCAGTAATACTACTCCAAAAAACTAATTAGCAAGGATTGGGGAGATAATAGTCACTCTAAATTCAATAAAAAAGAGTGGTCTAATTGGTTAACTTATATTTCTAAATTCTTTAGTTGTTACCACTTATCCTCAATCCGTGACTCTAATATTGAATTCACTCCTTATATTTCTCTTAATGTAAATGGCAAAAGCGCCGTTGGTCTTTTGGACTCTGGTTCCGGTGTGACAATTCTTGGAAACAATTCTCATAAACATTTTTTAAGCAATAGCCATATTGTAGACAATACTAAAAAAAATAAATTGATTACCGCGAGCGGAGAGGAATTATATACATTAGGTTCGGTTTCTGTACCAATAGAATTCCAAAATAATTTAGTAAACTTGGTGGTACATATTGTACCAGATATAAAAAATTCTTTAATACTTGGTATGGATTTTTGGAGAAGTTTTGGTCTGTTTCCTAATCATTTAGAATCGATTTTATTTCTTAATAAGTCTGATGCGCACGTCGCTGAACTACAGACGAATGTCGGTTCTCACCTCGTCTCTTATGGTCTTCTAACAGACAACCAGAGAGCTACCGCTGACAAAATTATATCTAAATTCACCGATATTTCTTATCAGTCGCGGGGTCTCGGTTGCACAAACATTATTACACATTCCATAGATACAGGCGATTGTTCTCCTATTCGGCAGAGGTTTTATCGTATGTCTCCTAATAAACAACGTATTTTAATTAATCATCTCGATGAAATGCTCGCGGAAGACGTGGTAGAACGTTCTGAAAGCCCTTGGTCGAATCCCGTTATTCTGACCCCTAAAAAGAATGGTGAATTACGTTTTTGTTTAGACAGCCGTAAGTTAAATTCTATTACTAAAAAAGATGCTTATAATTTACCCTATATTGCGGAAATTCTAGATAATTTAAGAGACGCTAAATACCTAACTAGTTTGGATTTATCTAAATCTTTTTGGCAGACCTTGATCAGAAAGGAAGATCGTTGTAAAACAGCTTTTTATATTCCTACACGAGGTACATATCAGTTTAAAAGAATGCCATTTGGTCTTACTAATGCACCTGCTACTCAACAGCGATTGGTAGATACTTTGTTTTCCGGTCCCGAGTTTGAAAACAAAGTATTTTGTTTTGTCGACGATATTATTTGTATATCGTCATCCTTTGAAAATCATATTTCTCTTCTTTTACGCATTCTCGAAAGATTAAAAAGTGCTAACTTAACTATTAATCTCGAAAAATGTAAATTCTTTAGAGATTAATTGAAATATCTGGGCTATGTTGTCGATTCTAAGGGGTTACATCCGGATCCCGATAAAGTAAACTCAATGAAAAATTACCCTACTCCTTCTAATAGGAAAGAAGTTCGTCGTTTCTTAGGCGCTGCTTCTTGGTACAGACGTTTTATTCCGAACTTTAGCTCAATCGCCGCACCCTTAAACAAATTAACTAGCCAAGGTAAAACTTCTCCTCCTTTTTTTTGGTCTCATGAGGCTGATTTGGCCTTTAGTAAGTTAAAGGATTGTCTGGTGTCTTCTTCTGTTCTTTCTTGCCCAGATTATACTGAGCCCTTTGAAATACATACTGATGCCAGTAACTTCGGTATCGGTGCTGTTCTTTGTCAAGTCCTGAACGGACAAGAGAGAGTTATAGCCTATTATAGTAAGTCGCTCACTAGCCAGGAAAAAAATTATAGTGCTACTGAGCGCGAAGCTTTAGCCGTGTTATCTGCTATAGAGCATTGGCGTTGTTATGTGGAGAACGGAAAAAATTTTACAGTTTATACCGACCATGCCGCTCTCAAGTGGTTTTTAAAGCTAAATAACCCTACAGGTCGTTTGGCGAGATGGAGTGTTCGCTTATCATGCTACAATTTCGAGGTCAAACATCGTCGGGGTTCTGAGAACGTTGTACCTGATTTACTTTCTCGTTCTATACCTATATCCTCCATAACTAATGTTACTAATGAACTTACTAATGGTTCTTTAGGATGTCCAGGTATGGTATGGGTATAATTAACAGACTTGACTTGTTTGCTTAAGATAATATTTATGATTTATAATACTTAACACGTTCCCGGACAGTACGTCGAGAGACGTGAATTATGACCCTCATAATATGGCACTACGGCTGTAGGCGGCGATTTAAAATAAATTAAAAGTAAAACTCCGTCCACAGCCGACTATTTCCCATAGCATTTATAGGAAGGATATGACTCTGTGCCGTTTTAGGCTAAAATACAGACCGCTAGAGTCACAGCAAACACTCCTGCCGTAACACACGGCTTTAGAATGCACTTGGTATGAATGTCCGCCTACAGGCGGTTATGTCTCCGACCGTTACTGCCGCAACAAATACTTTTAAAACCGTGTAGTGTGGCAATACGTCCCCAGACGTGATGTCACATTGTATGGAAAGTTTGTGTGCCATATCACAAATTATTGAGAGTGGTTTTGTGTCCGTGAATGTGTTAATAAATGATAAATATAAAACACTTACATAATATTGTCTTCTGTTCACGCGAATATTATTCATTGAAATTAAACTACTATATACGGATTTTATTGCGTTGTTTATTTGACACTATAAGTACCCGAACATAATTTAATCATTGGTGTTTCTATTTCCGCAGAATGAGCTCAAAGTATCATGAAGTCTAGCTGTGGTTGGCTTCTTCTTGGGTTTGACTATTTGTATAACTGGATCCCAAGCTGGTGGTACATTGAAGATGGTTGGGTTTCGGGTACTTTGAAATAACTACACTGGAACATTGAGACAACTACCATCTTAGTCTCCCCGTGACCATGGCTGCTGAAAAGCAACCGAAACGTCGGGGAAAGTGTAAAATTAAATCAAATCTAAATAGTTTTAATTTTCTTCCTTAGCCTTCATTATTCCCAAGTCACTTGGGGTCGGCCTTTCTAGTCTAACCGGATTTGACTGGATATCAGTTTTTACACAGAGCGGCTGCCACCTGACCTCCGCAACCCGAAGGCTAACGATACCCTAAGGCTAGACCAGTGTCAGGATATTAGAGGGTACTGACTTTCCCAATAACAACTGCCATAGATGTTCATGGCAGCCGGGACCAACGGCTTAACGTGCTCTCCGAGGCACGGAGCAGGCGAAAATTGTCAATCAATACGCACATAATTTCGAAAAGTCATATAACTTCCGAAAGTCAGAGGTGCGCGACGTGGGTTCGAACCCGAGACCCTCTGCATTGCAGTCTGTTGGTCTCCCCACTGAGCTATCGCCGCTTCTATCAATTTATTATAGATACATTCTATTCTTCAATCTAAATAGTTTTAATAACAATATAATTAACTTAAAAATTAGTAAAGTTTAATAGTAATAGTAGTGTAACAAATTTTCAAAATTATGTAATATAGTGTCAAATAAAAAACGCGATAAAATCCGTATATAGTAGTTTAATTTCAATTATATATTATGTGCGTATTGATTGACAATTATCGCCTGCTCCGTGCCTCGGAGAGCACGTTAAGCCGTCGGTTCCGGCTGCCATGCACATATATGGCAGTCGTTATTGGGAGAGTATCGACACAAAAGATCCCACTGGGTCGAAGTGTCGCCGGTCTGCACTGACTGGCCCCCACATAAGATACATATATTATAACACTTAAATGACATTTATAGTTTTTTCTTTTGTTAACTCGTACCATAAATTGCAATATCTTTCATTTAGTCCAGTCAAAATAAATAAATAGTCGATTGCTTATCTTTTCCCTTTGTTCAATACAACACATGTAATGAATACAGTTTGTGAAAGATTGAAAGATCTCGCTGATGTAAGCTTTTACAGCAAGCGCCGTTGGCGCCAGCGCTACGTGCGTTTGATAAATATTTACATGAATCATACTTATGTATATTATTAGAGGCTAAATTAATACGTAAATATAATAATAAAATACGATTTTTGTAATATCCATATCAGTTCTAAAACCGTTTTGTGTACACCCTGTGTAATATTAAATAATTTAAAATAAATCACTGATTTGACTTGTCATAACGAACATTTAAATAGGTATATTAAATCAACTTATTAGGTATTATTATGTAATGTAATGTTAAATAATTATACATCATATTGTGATAGCCATTTTATTTATAAAATCATTTTATGTAATATTAAATTGTTTCTAATAGAAGTGCCGTTATGACTCTTCCGGTCGTTCTAACAAATTTCAATAAAACGCAAAATAAACTAAATTGTATGTTTAAATCAACATTAAAATTAAATGCAATGTATTGTAATAGTAATTACCGTTCTAACACTATTTTGTATATAATTAGATGGCTTTTAATGAAACACTGATTTGACTCGTTATCACAACTGTGAATCATCCGTTGTTTGTGAGCCGATATAAAAGGAGAGAGCCAATGTGCTGTAGTCCAGTTGCTCCTCGGCGATCAAACGTAACACATAAGGTATGATACCATTCTAATTATATTATGGCTGGTGTTTTGTAATTAATTGTTACTATATTGTTGTTTGATTATAATATATAGTAAAATGTGTTATAATATAGTGGCTGATATTATGTAATAGTAATCAATAAAATAAATATTTAAATATTTGATATTGAATTATTGCTTTTATTAATAAGTTTAAGGAAACCATATTGCTGTCATTAATATGAATTAAAAAAATGCTTGACCAAATCCCTTATTTACTTCACTTACACCTTAAATCTAACACGCTCAATACAGTATTAGATCGTATCGATGTCTATATGTTCAATGAGCGAGTTCACATGGGCTATGGAGTAGACATATTGTGAATAGATTTAAGATATTTTATTGTTTGACAACATTTATATATATGTTGTTATTACATATTAGATTTTATTTATGTTACCATACTATCGATCGATTGATTAATAGATGAAAATATATAAAATTATCATGATTCGATGGGACGGCAATCTGACACGAACGGAGAGAGATCAGTCGGAGGACCAACGGCTTACGTGCTTTCCGAGGTCTAACACCGGCAACATCTCAACTCCGGAGTGCTATTGTAATTTCTTGGTTGAAAACACAGTATTTCTTTGTTGGCCCACCTGGAATTCGAATCTGGACCTCATGCAGAGTAGTATTCATTATCACTGCGCTATGGAGGCAGTCCAAGGTAGTAATAGGGATTAAAGTATGAAGTTGCCGTTGTATAGTAATAGATACTTTAAATTGACATAAAACCTTCATGGTGTGAGATTTTCGAGTGAAACTTTTTTCACGTGATACCTAGACAACTCTTCTTTTAAAAAATGTGCAGCTTGCGATTATCGGCTTTCTATTTTTTTATTTGGCTTATACTGGAAAGTTTGTTTTAAATACGAGTTCCGACGCGGAACTAACGCGGCAGAAAGGCTCGCAATATCAACGGTGCGTTTGGAGAGGAGACTGCTAATGAACGAACCGTGCGTTTTTAGTTTAAACGCCTTCGTAATGGAAACTTCGACTTGAAGAGCGAACCACGTGGAAGACACAGGTGAATAACGCTGAATTAAAGGAGATGGTGGAAGCCGATTCGAGTCAAACTTCCCAGGAATTAACGGCATGGTTTAACGTTACCCTACCTACAATATTGGCTCATTTGCATCAAATCAATAAGATAAAAAAAAATTAAATATGTGTGCCTCATGATTTGACTGATCTGCAGAAAGAAATGCGTGTTGAAACTTGTGTTGCCTTGTTGAATCGGTACAGAAATGAAGGAATATTGGATCGAATTGTAACATGTGACGAAAAGTGGATTCTTTACGATAACCGTAAGCAAAAAATGCAATGGCTGACCCCAGGTCAAACGCCGCAACAGTGCCCTAAAGTAAAGCTTACCAATAAAAAGTTAATGGTAACTGTTTGGTGGTCTCTTCATGGTGTTATTCACTATAGCTTTCTCAGGTCTGGTCAAGCAATAACAGCAGATGTTTAATATGCCGAAATGATGGCGAAACTGGCAGTGAAACAGCCCCTCCTCGTGAATCGATTTTCACCATTATTGCTCCATGATAACGCAAGACCTCACACTGCACGAGAAACCGTTGTAACTCTACAGGAGCTGCAGTTAGAAACAATACGTCACCCTCCGTACTCGCCAGACCCTGTTCCAACGGACTACCATTTTTACCGTGATTTGGGCAATTTTCTAGGTGATAAAATATTTTCTTCCCAGGAGGCAGTACAAAATGCTTTCACACAGTTTGTCGAATCTAGATATCCGGAGTTCTATTGTAAAGGCATACATGAACTTTCGTTTAGATGGCAGCAATGTATAGATAATGAGGGTAAATATTTCGATTAAATAAATATGGTACATCGTAGTTAAAACTATTTTAATTTTTCAGTAAAAATTGGCAATTTTATACTTTAAAATAATATTATATTATATTTATAATATTATATTTTTAATCTCACGGCTATGTCTGTTTAGGCAACAGTGTATTAAGAAGTGCATTACAGCCATATATGTATATTTGTATAGTTGTAGGTCACACATAACACGTCCCACGTCTCCGTCAGACTACATACGTTTGAGTAGTAGAGCCTCGCTGATTCCATCATGAATGGGCCGGCTCGACCGCGGAAGGACTACCCTCTCACAGAATATCGACGTGAAATACCAGTATTCCTACTGCTGTGTTTCGTTCGGTGAGTGAGAGTGGCGGAGGCCCAATCACCCTCCTTCCCACTTCCCGCTCCTTTTCTCCCCACTTCCTTTCCTAAAGGGTCAGCAACGCGCATGTGATGCCTCTGGTATTGCAGGCGTCCATTGGCTACGGTGACCACTTATCATCAGGTGGGCCGTATGCTTGTTTGTCACCTTAGTAGTATAAAAAAACATACTGCCACTGACGACTTCATACACACAGTCTCACGCTTTTACCTCTGCAGCGGTGCGGTTATTATTATTATTATTATTATTATTATTATTATTTTATGTGTAAACACATCTCCCGGACTAGGAATAATTTCTGTGTCGCGGGAGATTTAACAACGAACACAAAAATATCCGGACTCAAACAACCATTTATGGATCATAAAATTTTTTGTCCCGTCTGGGATTCGAATCCACTACACTCGGCGCAGTAGCAGTGGCGAGGCGACCACTTTAACCACTCCGCTATCCGTGCAGTCAAATCTTCTGACAGACATTCTTTAATCTTTGAAATTATTGTATAACACTTATATATTTCAATTTTATATAATACTAGCTTTTGCGTGCGGCTTCGCTCGCATGGCATCAATAAAAAGTAGCCTATGACCTTTTCCAGGTTTTAAACTACCTCGGTATCAAATTTCATTCAAATTGGTTCAATGGTTTAGCCGTGAGTAGGTAACAGCCAGACAGACAGTCAGGGTTACTTTCGAATTTATAATATTAGTAAAGATCTTTAGCTTCGTGTCATCTGCTGAGAGGTTTTCACCTGGACATCAATTGCTATGGTCGGTCTGGAAGTCGCTAGATAGACTCCGAACTCAGGTTGGTCGGTGTGAAGAAAACATGTTTAGGTGGAAACTCAGACGGTACCGATCTGGCTTGCGCGTGCGGTGCAAGACAAACGATGTCCCACCTTACATCGTGCCCTGCGTGCCCGACAACTTGCACACAGCAGGATCTGATGGCTGTCTCTGCCAACGCAGCTAGTGTAACTGCTCTCTGGGCGGCAAATATGTAATTTAAAAGTGTTTGCTTAACGATATGCAAAGAAGAGATTAGCAATGACGTCAATCGAATATGCTAAGTCACACATACCTAACTTACCTATATAGTGTTATGTAGTTCTACAAGGTATTCAATAAACGGGGATCCAACAACAAGCATGTCCTTTTAATTACATCTAAGAACCACCAAATCGCGCCATATTTCACGTAAGAGGGCGATAGGCTCGCTATTCCCAACTATCGGCCACAGTTCCAAACTCCGTACTGAGTCTCAATAACACTTTGCACAACCTAGGCATCGAACCCGAGACCTATAGCGCAGCAGTCGCATCCACTACTGCTGCGCCACTGAGCCACTGAAAATATTTTAACAAAAAACTTATTAATTCTTCCCTATATCGTGGGACCTAAAACTAAAGTGTGAGTACAATATAACTCTATCTAACGCTTCGAAGATAGTCCATGTATGTGTGGATGTATACTTACATCCACACATACGTAGTGATAAAAAAAACAGCGAAATATTGAAGACGGTCAATCAAATAAAAAATGATATTCTACCACACACACATAACACCATCTAGCCCAAACTAAGCAGAGCTTGTACTATGGGTACTAGACAATGGATAAACATACATACATATATACTTTTTTTTTTTTGTAAATACATACATATTATACATAGAAACACCCAGACCAAGACAAACATCCATGTTCATGCACACAAATGTTTGACTTGTGCGGGAATCGAACCCGCGACCTCAGGCGTGGCAGTCGGTTACACTAACCACTACGCCATCGAGGTCGTCAATAAGAAAGGAAGAAAATATTTTATTTCATTCTCGTTGACTCATATTATCTATATGTTACGGCTAAAGGTGGGTGTGAACATAAACTTAAGATTAGCCGGCTACAACTAGGTGCAGCCGGCCACATGCGGTTAGGTTAGGTTAGGTTACTTTTGAGTTTGCGGGATGGTGATTGCTAACGCGACCCCATCCCGCCCCACTCCGTCGGCGGAGGGACTGCTCACCCCAGGTTTTTAGTGAGTATACCGACCCCCTTCAGGGGCGAAGAGTCTCACATAACCACCCTTCCCCCCCCGGGGGAGGGGGTATCCATAAAGGATTTTCCTGGGTCAAAAAAAAAAAAAAAAAAAAAAGGTTACCTTTGAGTTTAGCCGGCTAAAACTAGGTGTAGCCGTACTTCGGCTATTAGCCGTAACATATATAAAACTCATTAAAATATGTATTAAATATATATAAAGAAGACACAATTAGTAATAAATAAAAATATTATCTACTATAAATAAACGAATATAAAAGCGGTTTATTTTAAAAATATTAAATACTAGCTGTCCCGCGCGGTTTCACTCACGCTTATAATTACTGCTCCAGGAGCGGAAATTGGGAAAGTCAGTACCCTCTAATATCCTGACACTGGTCTAGCCTTAGGGTACCGTTAGCCTTCGGGCTGCGGAGGTCAGGTGGCAGCCGCTCCGTGTAAAAACTGATATCCAGTCAAATCCGGTTAGACCAGAAAAGCCGACCCCAAGTGACTTGGGAATAATAAAGGCTAAGAGAGAAGAAGATATACATTCACACTTGTAATTACTGCTCCGCTCCCGTAGCTCGTAGCGTGATGTTATATAGCCTATGCTAATGAAGTAGCTATCTTATAGTGAAATCATTTTTTAATGCTACTAATCGGTCCAGCAGTTGTTGAGTTTAGTCATAACAAACGAAACTACCAATGTGTCCTCTTTTTATGAATAGGGGTTTAAATATGAAGTTGCCGCAAGTATGACGTAAATCCAGTAACATTGTGGATTTCAAACTATTTCATCAATATTTTTTAAGGCTTTTTCGAATTCTATGTTTCTTTATTTTTCATATTTAGCTGCTAATGCTAGCCAAAATAAAGATTTGATTTGATTTGCTTGTATTGAGGCCACTATAATTTGTCGTAATACGGGCACACGCTAAGCAATATAACTTCAAAACCAAAATGTGTAAAAGGTTATTGATATATTTTATTATTAGTAATATATAGAAAATTCAAGAAATTTAAATCATTTATGAATAAAAATAATACTAACGATTGCATTTTGTACAGAAACCACGAAATTAGATGTGGGATATAAACGGCAATTTCATAATTAGAGAACCAATACTAGAAAGGAAAATAAACCTCGATGAAGTCTGTTTAAAGTTTATTAATTTTAATGTGTAACATTATTTATTTGAGTAACGTATTATGTTGAAGAAAATCTGCAAAATAGCTTATTTTGGTAAAAATAACAAAAGACTTTTCTTCTTCGTTATAGCAAAGATCGTCTTTCAAACACTTGGTCGTGAGGATACCCCTGAGATAGAACCTTTCGACGCCGGAGTCGTTGTGCGCAAACACCAGTCCACTGCCAACGTTACTGTTGAGGAACTGAAGATTATCTGCGAAAAAAGAAAAAGATTATTTTTTAAAAGTCATCGTCCGCACTATGCCTAACTTCTATGTTTAATATATCTTATATAATAAATTTATGTCCAAGAATTGTTTGCACATTTTTATGGAAATAAAGCTTTTTCACTTTGATTTTGACTTTACCGTGTCTAGGTTTAGATTCCGTGCGACTAGTAAGAACTTCTTGTATGAAAAAGGCAATCAACATTATTTTTAAACAGAGATTGATTGTATCCTGGGGAAGAACTTAAGCTTCTTCTCAATGTGAGAAGAGCTAGGCCATAGGCCACCGCGCTGGCCCAGTGCAGGTTGGTAGCTTCACATATGAATTTTGAATTACCCGTCAAAAAGTTTAAAGAGATAGTGAAACGCACTCTACTCTCTAAAGCATACTATAGCACGAAACAATATATGGACGATAAAAATGCTTGGTCTTCGGTCCCCCCCTGCATACGGCAATAATTTTTTGTATGTTCATTTATGTTCTTTTAAATACTTGCATTTCCTCGGCCTACTGACAAATAATATATCAATTTCATGTTGTATAATTAAGATTATATACTTCATATTAAAATAATAAAATGTTTGTAAAGGTGAGCACGATGTTGGCCCTGGTGTAGGTCATTTATTACATTTAATTTAAATTTAATTTAATTCACTTTTGGAACTGACACCTAGCTTTTGACGTTTTAAAAGTGCTTGTTACTCAGGCCTATTTGAAATAAAAATATTTGACTTTGACTTTGACTTTGACATCTTCGATAAATTATAGACTACTCTGAGACATACAGGATTCCTTACGGCATATTCTTTACCGCTAAAGCGAGCAATAATAAAATTTTTAAATCGCATATTACTTCAACTAGTCTAACCGGACTGTCGCTGCCAGAAACTAGTAAACAGAACTAGAAAATAGTCTAGTATAATTGGCCGCAATAATACTTACCGTCTGGGTACGCAGCACAAATCTGATCATCCTGCAGCCATAGTACATATCGATTGCAATTGAAAAAGCTTATATTATTTAGCTGAAGTACTTTTCGCCTCAACGGAGAATCCTTAGAAGACCGACCCCAGCCAGCTATCTAAAAACAAAATAACAACTATTATCTACTAAATAGAAATTAAGTAAATAAAAATATAGTACTTATCTTACTTAAGTTTGGTTCTACTAATTTCATAATTCTTCATTTGATTTTCTATACAAAAATACAAATATTTAAATTAGGTGCTTTAATTGCACGACTGAGACCCAAGGCTACACTCGGTCGAAAATACAATGCGACGATAATTTATAATTGAGTATGATCAACATAATCCCCACCCCCTCGGAATGTTACACTGATAACTCAGAATACAGAATAAATCAGAAGTCTTCTGGACTTTTGGTATATTTAGAGCTATTTCTTTATTGCGAATTGTGTCCTAAAACAAAACGTATTCCTCCCCTGTCTCCACGTCACCCCCGCTTAATGCTGTTAGTTCCAAGGCGATTAACTACTTTTGGGGTGAGTGGCAATATCAAATGTTATATTTGACAATGTTATATGATAATATAAAAAGGCGTTATGTCGCTGTAAATGTTCATATAAAATATTATTTTAATAAACATAAATAATAATATTAAAGTAATACCGGTAAATAGTTGATTTAAACATAAGAAGGATATACTAAATAAAATAATATTAAAATAAATATTGAACATTTGTTCACAACCATTTTTTGCTTTTCGTGAGCAGGTAAAGAAAATGCTACTTTTACTTTATTAGGCAGACTTAAAAACGTGACTTCACCCTATTTCGGTGTGATTTTTATGGCTCAGTTTTGTGCGCATTTGCGCCTTTTGGTTTATTCTGAGTCTGATATCTGTCACAGGACCCGAGCTATATTGTAAACGGAAGCAGAAATATATTAGGTAGTAGAAATTAGCGTTTTATATGGCAAAAGTAAAACGAACAAATGTTATGAAATTATATTTTTTGAAATTAAACTGCTATATACGGATTTTATCGGGTTATTTATTTGACACTTTATTACATAATTTTGAAAACTGTTACACTACTACTATTATTAAACTTTACTAATTTTAGTAAAGTTTAATAATAGTATATGTCCGTATATAGTAGTTTAATTTCAATGAATAATATTCGCGTAAACAGAAGACAAAATTATATTTTTATTAAATCAAAGTATTTATCATTATTATATATGTCGACGTGTCAAGATTCGTTTCCGAACGCAAGTGTGACGTCACTACCGAGTCATGATTGGACGCGACCGTTGGAGCGGGCGGGCATTCTATAATCGGAGCTCGCACCGTGCGGACGTGTTTGTTCGAGAAAACTTGCTAGTTGTTACATTGTGAATTTTTTTAAATAAACGTTGTTAAATCGTTTTTCGTGACTATTATTGCTCGAGGCTACCCGTCATGTCGGCATCTGACGAAAATACGCGCTCACTGAGTCCGGTGGCCCAGCAGTCTGCGACATATAGATAATATTGGTAAATACTTCGACTGAAAAAATATATATTTTCATAATATTTTTCATATAAAATATTATGGAATCATCATTTCCAAATAGAGAAGAGCATAGGCACTTCGAAATAAAAAAAATAACCTTACGCACAATACCTGGCGCAGCGACAGTAGCGAGGTAGGTACCCACTTGAACCAATGTAAGCGCAGTTAAAATTAATCAATCCACCTTACCTTGCCTGTATTGCCTTCCTCCAGGTGTTTCTGCTCAAGTTCGTAGTTCCAATCAAGACATACATGTCTGACATATGTGTTGAAAACAAATGGGTCAACCAAAATTAAAACCGCTATGTCTGATTGGAACTTATGACTCCGCCCTGTGTAAGAATCTGGCAATGTAATTCCTTTTACCTGTAAAAATAATACAGTAAATATCTAAATAAAATTAATTTTTATCTTATTATAATAATATCACGTGTGATCCACAAATATTTGTTCCAAGTCTGGGTGTTGTTTAGTTTTAATCCCCCGCGACACAGGAGCTGTTCCTAGTGCAGGAGTACCCTTAAAAAAGAAATAGGTAAAGTTCCTTACATCAGTAGTTTGCGCGTGGATGTTCTTTTCGTCGTCCCACAGCCGGTACATCTGACCAGCCGCGGCGCCCCACTCTGAGTAACGGATGTATCCCTTTTCTTCATCCCAGAAACGATCAGCAGCTACAGAAATTAGGAATAAGTATTGTTATATATATTATATAGTTTCACGCCTAAGCAGAACAATTCTTCAGAACTTAATTATACTTAAAATATTATATAACATAAAAAAGGAAAATCGAATTCCAAAAAATAGGTGTCATAGAATTTCGCCACATTACAGGCGACTGTAATGTGGCGAATTTCGAGTATAGACAATATATGTTATTAGCTTTTGCCCGCAGCTTCGTCCGCGTGGAATAGTTAATTTGGGCAGCATTTTTTAATTTTTAGTATACTTATTTTGCAAATAATACACAAATAAATGCTTTGGTTTACTGTAAATAGCTTATTTTAATACATTTTCATAAACTAAGTTTTTTTGTTTTTTTGCAGTTTTTTATTTTGCTAAAACGTAAAGATTTTGTGGGTTTCATACTCGTGAGCACGCTAGTAGCAGCGATAGCTCAGTGGGGGGACCAACAGACTGCAATGCAGAGGGTCTCGGGTTCGAACCCACGTCGCGCACCTCTGACTTTCGGAAGTTATATGACTTTTCGAAATTATGTGCGTATTGATTGACAATTATCGCCTGCTCCGTGCCTCGGAGAGCACGTTAAGCCGTCGGTCCCGGCTGCCATTAACATCTATGGCAGTCATTATTGGGAAAGTCAGTACCCTCTAATATCCTGACACTGGTCTAGCCTTAGGGTATCGTTAGCCTTCGGGTTGCGGAGGTCAGGTGGCAGCCGCTCCGTGTAAAAACTGATAGCCAGTCAAATCCGGTTAGACCAGAAAAGTCGACCCCAAGTGACTTGGGAATAATAAAGGCTAAGAGAGAAGATACTCGTGAGCACGCTACATAGAGTTGCCTTTGGAAAACAGTTTTGTTTATTATTTTCGTCAACGCTGCTTTTAGGGGAATCTGCACTCTTTTAAACTGAAATGGCAAATTGGTCGGAATTATCGGAATACGGGGCATTAAAACATTTTCTCCTTTTTCTATTCTAGTCATGATTATACAGAGGACCTTGAATCAGTTCTCGCTGTTTCTTCATAAATGGCAGTAGCAGCATTCCATGCATGAAATTTCGAATGGTAACGCATCTGCAAGGAAGTATTACATCTAACCTTAAATTTCAGTGTATAGTAGTTCACTTTTCTAAAAGCTTACTATTTCTTTATTGGTTCTGAAAATGTAAATGTTTGTGCCAAATTAACTGTATATATTTGCGGGTAATTTTACTACACTATTTTATTCAAAAGGAACCTGCCGCTGAAGCACACATAATTCTTGCTGAGACTTACGGTGACAATGCTCTGTCAGATACGACATGCAGAGATCACTTGTGAACTACTGCTTCAACGGCAGAAAAGAAAAGGCTTTTTGCACCGGATCGTAACTGGTGATGTACAATGAATACACTACGATAATCCAAACCGTAGAAAATCGTGTGATAAGCCCGGCCATGCATCAACATCGTCTGCAAAACCAAGTATTCATAGTTTAAAGCTTCTTCTCTGCATTTGGTGAGATTAGCAGGGGGTAATCTGAACTGATTTTGTTACATGACAGCGCTCGGTCTCATGTCGCAAAACCAGTGAAAACCTATTTGGAGATGCTTAAATGGGAAGTTTTACCGCACCCGCTGTATTCGCCTGACATAGCCCTTCACTTATTCCGTTCGATGGCACATAGCCTGACTGAACAGCGCTTTCATTCTTATGAAATTACAAAAATGGATCGATTCTTGGATAGCCTCAAAAGACATATCGTTTTTTGGACGCGACATTCATATACTTACTGCCAGAAAGATGGCAGAAAGTAATCTCTAATTATGGGCAGTATTTTGAGTGAAATGTTTTTGTTCTTTGTAACTTAAATAAAGTTTTAATTTTGTGCCAAAAACAGCGAGAACTTATTAAAGATCCTAATAGCTTTTATAATATTGCGACCTAGATGAGCAATTTCTTGCCGTGTACCATTAAATAACCTTGATGCGTCAAGATTTCTCATTGACAGGTCTGGAACACTAACTTTCAGCCTTAACTTATGGCAAGGCAATCCTAATCATTCTAAAGAGTTGAGATACTCTATAGGGTACGACTTTACTTGTTCAGCGTCCATAATATTGTCTACTGACAGGTACACGGCAACATCTCCCTCAACATCTGACATAATTCATTCGTTTATCTAGCCAACAGCCTCGTTTGTCGCCGCCAAATCATCAAAAATCATCTGTGTTATCGACAATTTGAAAGAATTTACGTCTTAGTGTAATCATGCTGTCACTGTCTGTTAGCTTACAGTCTTTTCCGACTTTTAGAACAGCAGCCGCATATTGCCCTGCGTGAGAATCGTTGTGTAGTTATACTCGCATATTTGTAGTCAGACAAAACATTTTTACGTGTACCCACAGTACACGTAAAAACGTTTTGTATTATAGAAGCTATACCATAGTCGTCTTTAAACAGGCATTTATTTTATCTGCTGGTGTACCCCTAGTAATAACCGGCAGGGTCTGTCTTAAGTCATAAGCTAAAAATACAACCATCCCTTCCATGATACCCTGATTGCTCTTGATTATCTTGCATGGTGCGATATAGTGCTTTGATTGCTCTTTTATGGAACATCGTACATTCATTCCAAATCAAGCTTACACTGCTGGAACATTTTTCCGCGCTCACCGCTTTTGCTAATGTTACAAACTCTCTCACTACGCCGCGCTGCGCCGCCGCCGGCGCATCGTTCATTGTGTATGGCACATAGCGTGTCTCGCGCTCGCGCGACGTGTACATATTAAGACGGGATTTTTACTAATCATACAATGTTTCCTATATATATACGTCGTAGAAATAGACAGGCTTGTTTGGGCTTCCATACAAACTTTTGTGTCCTATTTCATCCCCATGTAGGTCAAAATTTCAAAACGGCTGCAACAAATGTTAACTTATTTACTTCTTATCAAGTGCCTAAATATAAAGTCTCATGGTTTTATCTTCGATAATGACGAATTTCCATGTAAACTTTCGTGCCTTATTTCAAACCCTTCATGCCCTTTTTACAACAAAAGGTAACCTATGCCGTGCCCAAGGTCTAGTCTTTGTCTGCACCGAATTGTATCAAAATCGGTTTAGTGGTTTAAACTCGCTAATGACGAATTTCCATACAAATTTTCATCTCTTATTTCAACCCCTTCATGCCTTTTTATACAACAAAAATAAGTCTATGTCCTTCCCCAAGGTCTAGTCTATCTCTGCACCAAATTTCATCAAAATCGGTTCAGTGGTTTAGGCGTGAAAGCGTAACAGACAGACACAGTTACTTTCGCATTTATAATATTAAGTAGGGATTAATAATAAACATCAATAACCTTTTATACAATTTGTATTTAAAGTTGTAATCGCTAGTTATCCGTAAAATATTCTTTATTTTGGCATAATTACATGATAGTAAGGCCTAAGCAATAACTCATTAAAAATAATAAATTTGGAGTTGCCATCCAAAAAATATTAATGTATTAATAATAATAATATGGTAGGTAGGTAGGTGTGGAGGACACCGAATATCGGTCACGGCGACCAATGTTAACGGAGGCTGGCCATCTACGCAGGAGATATTATAGTGCACAAGTGTGTGCGCAAACACAAGTGCACTCTCTGATCCCTAACTCTCGTGATCCGATGGGGCGGTCATCCGACACGACCGGAGAGAGATCAGGCGCTGGACCAACGACTTTACGTGCTTTCCGAGGCACGGGGCCACTTTTTGTTGGCCCGACCCGGGATTCAAACCCGAGACACCTCATGTACAGCAGTAGCATTCACTTCCGCTGCGCCACAGAGGCAACTTAATGTTATAATTAGTATGCAAACCACAACGTAAAACATTTTCTACATACCAAGCGGCAAAGATAAAGATAAAGCAAGTTCATAGTTAAACCTCTATTATTTTGAATCTACCTGCTTTACAATGAGGAACATTGTTCCAAAATCCAGCTAAGCAGGTCATGTAGGGCAGGTCTTCGTTGGAGTGATATAGACTGTTACATATGGGCTTCACTGTCGCTCCCGGGGCTACATACTTGTCGCAAGCTTTGAAACCCGTCCCTTGCACGTGGCACATGTAGCGAACGCTCGGATCTGGATTTACCTTGCAGAAACCTGGAACAAGAAATAATAATATTTACCCTGCTTATAAACTGCCCCACTACCGGCCACGGGCCTCTTCTCAGTATGAGAAGGTATACCATAGTCCACTATGCTGGTCTAATGCGGGTTGGCAGACTTTAGACATCTTGGTGAATATTATGAAGACCTCACTGACATGTTAGTTTTCTTGACACATTTTCCTCCACCGTAAAAGCGAGCGGTGGCAGTCCAACGGTCTACCGACTTGGCTATCGCTGCTATGTATGTCTTTTATAATAGTATTAATAGTTTAGCGCAGCGCTAGTGAATGCGACTGCTGTGCATGACAAGTTTTTGGGTTTTTCTGTTAAGTAATCACAATAGCAGCCCGGAGTTAGGAAGTTGGCGTATTAGACACCGCCATAAACCCGTTGATCCTACGCCTGATCTCTCTCCGGTCGTGACGGATTACCCATCGTCCCATCAGATCATGAAAGTTATGTAACAGAAAGTGCACATGTGTTTGCACACACGCTTGTGCATTATAATATCTCCTGCGCAGATGGCCAGTCTCCGTTAAGGGTAGCCGCCGTGACCTAAATTCGCAGGAGGATGTTATGATTATTATGCTTCTCTTTTTTATTTCTACTCTCTATCTCTACCTCTCTCTACTTTTTATTCTCAATATTTTCACTGTCTCTCTCGCTCTCTGTCTCTCTCCATACACTTTTTATACTCTTATCTTTACTTTTTATTTTATTTTATTTTAAATTACCAATTTTCACTGAAATATTGTAACGTTATTTTCTTATATTCTGATCTATATTAATACTTAAATCTGAATGTTTTCCGTAAATGCTGTGTTTTCCGATTGATATTGTGCACCTATACATTATTTGTTATGATTGTATTACTTGTAAGAAATGTGTAACAATTATAGGTGAACCTGTAAATAAATAAATCTCTCTATTCTAAAAGTAAAACTCTTTCTATCCTATATGAACTCTACTTTCTATAGTTGCGCAACGTAAAAAGCAAACGTAATCTAAGAAAATAAGTTACTCACGAACACATTTAGGCATTTTCTCTTGCCATACCCCGTTGATGCAGTAAACATGTCCGACGATCGCATTAGTGTGGTTGTCTGCGGCTACTACGCCATAACCACGACGACAACTCACTGTCAACAGTAACGACTCAAACGACTGTCCGGGATAGGCGTCTGGAACGTTCGCCACTTTATACGTGCCATCTTTGGGATACTGCGGTAATACGCAGAGCTCTGTAATGGCTTTTCTGAAAAGAATATAGTAGGATTATGTTATGTGTGAATATAATATTCAGTGTCAGGAGGAACTTGACTGCACGGATAGCGTATCGGAAACAGACAACATAGTTTTTTCTTAAGAAAGACAACTCCCGCACTAGCACTAATTTCTGTCAAGCGGCGGACTTTACAAATATTCAAAAGACGCACACAAAGAACAAAGACTTCGAACCCCAACACATATTTGATATACCCAAAACCTTCCCTGAAAATTCTTCTTGCGCCTTGCCTGATAATCTCCCCAATGACATTCCAGTTTAATCTCAACTAAATTCGTGTTCTGAAGATGAAATATCTAAAATAATAGCAAACCTCGACTCTAACTATAGTACTGATTCTGATGGCATAAACACTAAAGTAATAAACAGTATAACAAATCTAATAGCTGGCACTTTGAGTAAATGCTTCAATAAACTCTTGCTCACCGGAAAATTTCTTGATACCCTAAAACTGGCGAAAGTTACACCTGTCCATAAATCAGGTACAACATCAGACACAGGAAACTTTAGACCAATCTCGGTACTACCCGTTCTATCAAAAATACTGGAAAGAATTTTTTGTATAGCAGCCGTTCAGAAAAACATTTTACTTCTTTTAATTTTCAATCTGACAGACTTTTTTTTTTTAAATACCATTAGAAAATATAATTCATAGTAGTGAAAGCAACAATCATAATTTACAACTTATCTAATATTAACAAAACTAACCACTTATAAATAGAACAAAATGAAGAGTAACAAAATATGGGACTGTAAAAATTAATAAAAAAGAATGGCCGGTTTAGGCAGCGTCGTAAAATTCCTCAGCATCGCTGCCGACCGGGAGTGTGCCCAGAAGACTGGCAGCATTGCCACGCTGAATGGCAATGCTGATTCTTTGAGCCAAAAAAAGTCCAGCCTTCTGGTCACGCGAAGCGTCGATTAGCCGCTTAGATATATCTCTAAAAAGCGCACGAGCGCCCGGACCCCATGAACCCAGCGTCTCTACCCCAAACGGCTCGAAAACGTAATTACCAATTAAATTACTGTATTTACGCCGTTTGAGGTTTTCCGCCGCTACGGCAGCAGCACTGACACAGCTCACCGTGCTCGGAAGATGTGATGGCGCAAGGGTGTCGACGCATGTGGCATCCCACACCAAAGGCCTACCGATTTTCCTAGGTAACAAAGACATACCATCGGGTCTCTTCCCATCGTCACGTACCAAGCCTATGGGTTCTAATACTGCTGGTACGCCGGCGGTGATAAGAGCACGACGGATAATGTCATTTAGCTGAGCGTGTCGTGAAATACGACCAGCGCTTCTGCTGCAAGACAGACTAATTAAGACCAAAAAGAAGCACAGTGTCAGCAACTATCGACCTTATCACGAAAATAAAACATAATATAGATGCCAAAGATATAGTCCTAGGTAAATTATCGACCTAAAAATAGCGTTCGATACTGTATCGCATAAAATACTGTTGAAAAAGTTAGAATTATTAAATACTACCGGGAGCGCCTTCAAAATTTTACAATCATATCTAGAAAACAGATCCCAAATAGTAAAATTAGGCAATATACAATAAAGTGACGCATTACCAATTACTTGTGGGGTTCCGCAAGGATCAATTTTAGGGCCATTGCTCTTTTTAATATATATTAATAACATTCAAGAACTTAAATTATATGGCCATCTCACATTTTACGCTGACGACACTTGTTTATTTTATTTTGTATCCTCTATTCATACAATAATCTCCCGAGCTCAAGCTGATTTAAACATTTTGTTCTCATGGTTCCAGTATAACTTACTAACTATTAATATCTCCAAAGCTTGTTATATTATCTTTAAACACACATTACTAATAAACAACGAATTTTATTAATGTACATGTAAGTGGATGCTCCTATTTACCATTCTGCTGCTTTAGAAGCTACCATCAAATTTTATTAAATGCTTGAGTATGTTCAGTAATAGTTCATGGAGAAATGGTTGCAGCACCTTACAGCTTTTACGATTTGTAAACAAAACTTGACGATTAAAAAGAGTGACCATGAGTTTCTTGCCCGTTCTTCTCATGAGCCCTACACCCTTGCTTTGCTGAACGTGGCAGTAAATGTAAATTCACAGAAAAAAATAGTGTACATTTGACATTCATAAGTGTTACCTTGTAACCTAATCTGAATAAATTTATTTTGATTTGGTTTGATTTGAACCCCTACTACAAAAATCATATTAAAAATATCTTGGCCTAAGAATGGATGGTATTTTATCGTGGAATGCTCACTTGGATTATATAAAAACTAAACTTTCATCCCTAATTGGATCACTTCGAAATATAGTTAAATGTATTCCGAACAAATTGCGCCACAATATGGTTTATTCAAACTTATACTGCTTTAGTCAAACCTCATTTGCAATACCTAATAGAAATCTGGGGTAATACTTCTAAGACTAAATTGGGTGAGCTACAAATAAAGCAAAATAAACTCGTAAAATTGATCTTCAATACTACGCCTTTCACCAACACAATAAAATTTACAAAGGAAACAAAATTATGAACCTGAAACAATTATTTATACACAACACGTGCATATTAGTGCGAAAACTTCAAAATAGAAATATTAAATCTAGTTTATCATTCACTAAGGTTAAACACACAACACAACGTAGTACTCGCCGAGTTAGTTTCTTGGTTTTACCTAAAATCCAAACAAATTACGGTAAAAAATTGTTAATATATGACATACATACATAGATTCACGCCTGTTGCCCAGAGGGGTAGGCAGAGACCACGGATTTCCATTTGCTACGATCCTGACACTCTTCTCTGGTTTCATTCACTTTCATCACATTCCTCATACACGCCCGTCGGTTCAAGGTGCTCTTAACCTGGCCTTTGTCCAGAACGCCTCCGATCTGATCGAGAAACGTTCGCCTAGGTCTTCCTCTTGCGACTGTTCCATTCACACTAGCCTTATAAACTTTCTTAGTCAGTCTTTCCTCGTCCATTCTTTCTACATGCCCAAACCAGCTTAACATACCCTTTTTTATTCTTGTCACTATATCCACTTTCATGCCGCATATCTCTCTAATCACACTATTCCTTATTCTATCTTTCAGAGTCACACCACATATATTTCTCAGCGCTCTCATTTCTACAGCATTTATTCTGCTCTCATGCTTCTTTTGCCATACCCAACTTTCACTTCCATACATAAGTGTGGGCACTAATAGTCCTCTATGAACAGCCAAACGTGCCTTTTCGGATACATTTCGGCTGTTCATAAAAGCGCGTAGAGCTCAATTCAATTTGTTGCCAGCAATCGTTCTCCTTTCAATATCTGCCTCATGTTTACCGCCCCTTTAAAACAAAGTACCTAAATATACAAACTCTATATAATAAAACATATGACAACAGCTATATAATAAACTATCAACGCACATTAAAAATGTACACTCAATTAATGTACATATTCAAAACCCGATTAGCTAAATATGTACGTATATCATTCACATAACTTGTCCTCGGGCAAATTAATACATTAATTAAGTTCCTACCTTCAATAATATAATTGAGTGAAATGACGAACTTGTAACTATAATTTAAGTTATTATTGTTCTCAAGTAAGTGACTTTTTTTTTATTTATTTTTTATTTTGCTCGTCTAAATGGCCACACTTCGTCTGATGGTAAGCAGTCGTGTGGTCTAAGAGCAGTGGCCTCCACACTGTCCTCGTAGCAGCCGAGGCGATGTTAAGGTCTCTACTTTGACGGCCAGAGAAGGTGCTTTTTCACGCCCCGCTTAAAGGACCCAGGATCGAAGGAAGAAGGAAACACGTGCCTTGGCAGAGAATTCCATGCCTTGATCATTCGGCAGAGGTTTGAGGACCCAAACTTATTGGCACGCGCTCTTGTCGACTCTACCGTGTAAGGATGGCATCTGAGCCCAGCAAGCGTTGTTCTGGATATGAAAGGGGAGGGCGGGAGAAGGTAGAATAACTCTTCAGAGCACTCCCCGTGATATATTCTGTAGAAACATGCCAATGAGGCAATGTCACTACGGAGTTTCAGAGGTTGGTTGGTTTAGAGGAGAGCCCGCCGCTGTAACCTGTCGAGAGCGTCCAGCAAGTACTGCGCGGAGCCATCCCAAAGATGAGAACAGCTGTATTCCATGCAAGGGCGCACTTGTGCCTTATACAATAGGCACAGCTGCCCAGGAGCGAAGAACCGCCTCACCCTGTTCTGAAGTCCGATTTTTCGCGAAGCTTGCTTAATGACGCTCTCGATGTAGATTTAGGGATTAACCTCTTGTATGCCGGAATACCAGACATAATAGAAAAAGCATTGTGTCTCGCGTAGATCCACGTTCCGGCATACCACAGGTTAAGGGAGCGGCAAGGATCCATACCTAAGATGGAGAGGCTGTTACTTATCACCATATATATGTATATTTATTGAGACTAAAGATTCTTTAAACCGATTTGTTCTGTGTGGGGATCGAACCAAACACTTTACGCAGTGGCATCGGCGGGGCGACTACTTAAGCCAGTATCTATGCATTTTCGTTTGTACATTTTAAGTCCACCCGCTTCGACATGCTATCCTTAATGATATTATATTTATATACTAACATCTCACGGATCTGTCGGTGCTTGTCTGGCTGTGAGCTGCCGTTGGTATAGTTCAGGCCATCGTCGCAATGACTGCCGAAGGGCACACAGCTGCCATTACGACACTGCACTTGATTCGGCCTGAAATAAAATTAAATATAGGTGAGTAGTAATTGTATAGTGGTCGCTGATCTCGCAAAGGTCTCGAATTCAATTTGATTTTAAGCCATTGTTCATTTTATAATTGAATAGTTAATTTAGCTAGCGGTCGCCTAGTGGTCGAAATAATACAATAATTTATTTAAATTTTATAGTTATTAAGGTTTTATTGTCTAAAACACCCTTATAATCACATTTCATTTAGATTTCGTCAAGGCTATACAGGTTAATTTACCTATCTTTTTCAAACAAATATTTACCTAACTAAACTCTTCAATTAACGATATTCCTAAGCTTGCTACTTTTTTTTAAATTGTTTATTACCTATAAATACGTATATATATTATAATATAAATATGTAGTATATATCATTTCAATCCACCTAAAGGTTGTCTGTAAGATATTGCTGATATATGTATAGCCTAATCCAATCCAATAAAATAAAAAAAAGGTATACAAACGGTTCATTGACATGACCATAGACATTTTAGTGATTTCCGATTGTAGCGTCAATTCTAAATCAATTAATTACGTAATCGAATCATTCGATTTAATGCAGCGAAAGAATTAGAAATGACATAGACCCTGCTTCTATTATATTTAATCACGCTACCCATCATTCGATTTTGCAGTTGAGCATACAGAATACAGTAAACAGAAAAAAAATATTTGCATGGTATATAATTTCTCAAACCATTATCATTTTGCCATTATTATTGTAGCCAATTATTACTATTGTTATTTGTCCAATACTTGTAGCCAATGATGTTGCTTCGAGAAGAAGCACAGGCCAAATCAGTCTGATTTTATTTTATTTTTTTATTTTAATTAATATTCCGCAAATAAGCCAAGTCGTCAGAAAAAGCACACAAAAGTAATAGAGCAGTCAACAAAATGGTAGTTTTATTGACGGTCAGAATAATTTATTTATTTTAGAATAGTCAAATTATATTAAAATTTCTTTATTGAATTTGGTTTTGCGGCTGCTTATCACCTTGAGTTGCAGTGGCCAGTCATATACCTTTCTTTTTTTTTTCAGAAGACTTTACAAATATTTAAACAAAGGAAAAACGATTTGTGGATCACAAAATGTTTGTCCCGTGTGTAATTCGAACACATAGCATAGTCAACCTTTTTCAAAATGACAAACCTTTCTTTCTACACACGGTATCGGCAACAGTGAACTTTCCTGTAGCACGTAAGTACTTACAATAGTGTTACGTGCTGGGTTCGACGGATAAGAATATAAACAATATTACCGACTAAAACACGTTTTATTCAAACACACAATTAAATTTAAAACACAACAAACACTCTTTTTCACTGTACTGCTTCAAACTCCGTAGTATTTCCACTTCCGTTCGCTTCGATGAACACTTGACCGCTTACGATTGTAAACTGCCTCGGCGGTGCGCGTGCGCCCTATTTATACGCGAGTAAAGCGTTTCTAGAGTTTTCTAGTAACGCTATAATCGGTATGTAAACAGTACGATGTTTCGAGAAAGTACCAGCATTATCTTTACGATTCTCGTACGCATACCTACTACGTAGTTCCGTAAGATGTCAATAGATGGCGGTGTAAATTATTAGACGGAACTGCCGAGTCTTTCCCACAATGCCGAGAGATGTCACTGGGCGTAACAATACCTATGCCTGGATTTAATGACAGTAGTAAACAGATTATTTTAAATTCCTCTAAATACCGTATATTTATAATTGCAAATTTATTTTAACTATATTTTGGCATTGCAAATTTCGATTAACAAATCGATTACTAAAAATCTTAAGACGTGAACGAATTATTGTTAGTCGTGCAGCCCTATTCAATCATAAATTATAGATATTTTTTCATCTGTCAAATAACTCAGTTTTCGACTATGATTTTTCAAGTTAATTGATTATTTATTAATCAAACGATAATTGCTTTAAAATGCCTTGTGGTATCATGTGATAACCTTGAAAATACGGATAAACTTAATAATCTTATTCTATTAAGTAATTATGATAAATTAAACAAAATTTGGTTTGTGTATATTTTCATCTGAATGGAATGGAGTAGACTATAATTATATATAGTTCTTGCAACTCACGAAGGCGAGCTGGCTTTATTTGTGGTAAACGCGTATATGTAGATATGTGTGTGTGTAAGTGTCGCTCGCAGCTGACCGCTCTGTCAAACACGCACACTACCGCACTGTGCATGTACACGTTCAACTACAAGTAAAGCGCGCTCGCCTTCCTCGATAAATAAGCTATCTAACAATAAATATTTTTTCAATTCGAACCAGTAGTTCCTGAGATTAGCGCGTTCAACCATACAAACAGACAAACAAACTTGTCAGCTTTATAATATTTGTATAGATTTCAGACATAATGTATGTCCGCTTAATTTGCAAATAAATTATTATGATAGTAAGACTGGCTATGGGTGTTAGGTATGATGAAAACTATGGATAGAAAACGGCGTCGGCCAGATATACTGTCTCAGTACAAATTAGGAATGGCAGACCCAAGTTATGACGTTATAATTATTATTAACTGCACATATCTCACTGCTGAGAAAAGGAAAAGTGGGAAAAGCTAAGGGAGGCTAAGCTTCTTCTAATTTTCGCTCTCTTCAATACAGTTATATCGGAAAATATACTTACATGCAAGAATATCCCTGCTGAGGCGCTCGCGCTATGGCTGATATTGCTGTAACATAAAGAACATATTATATATAATAATATATGTTATATTTATGATTATATATATTAATGAGAGAGATGTCATTATATATATTAATGAGACGAGCACTCAGCCGCCCGTGAATATCACTGCTGAAAAGCAACATCGGGGTAAGTCTAAATCTAAATACCTAGTTAAATAATTTAATAGCTGTAAAAAAGCAGTAACAATAGTAAATAGTCATCTAAATCATATAAGTGTTACGATAAAATCCGTATAGAGTAGTTTAATGTCAATGTTTTATATACAGAAGAATTATATACAGCGATAACAGTGAGGTGTGGTTATATTGTAGGACCGTAATGTATATCTAAAATAACCAAAGTGCCCTAGCCCCGGATCTAAATAAATTATATTAAATGTTATAACAAATTCAAACATTTAATTTATTTATCACTGAAGGTCATAGCGTCGCCTAGCCGTAGCCGAGTCGACGTACCAGAGCTGTTGATCCGCTTCGGTTACGTGTTGACGTTAGGTTGACGTCTGTTTGACGGCGAGGCAAAAGGCGATACGGTGACAATCCGTTTCCGAGTTGAAATGTGTGCTATGACCTTTAAATATCAGAACAAACGCATTACATCATCATCAAAATTGCGCTTAGTCATTTTGGATTCACGGAGGTCACCGAGTTAGCTATTATTGTTACTTAAGTATCGATTAGAACGTGCACTACACCACTAAGGCGGAGGAAATCGCGGTGTATGTACGCCAGAAGTCCAAGTACACGCCAAGAGTGCAGCTGCTGGAATCGCGTTGCAACGTCAACTTCAAGGCGTTCGTGGTGCGAGTTCATACAACCATAAGCGATGTGCTACTATTAAATGATCAATATTATTTATCCAATAACAAATAACAACGATTGATCTGCAATTTTGTACTTTAAATAGGAAGGAATGAGCCTCTATATTTTCCTGTGACTAGTATTTTTTTTACCAGGTAATACCCGCTCTAGGAATAACTCCTGTGTCGCGGGGGTCTTGCAAACAGCTTAATAACGGACACAAGGAACACCCAGACTCGAAACAACTGCACGAGCAAGTACCGGGATGTAGGCCGACGGCATAGGGGTCGTTTCATACCAAAAAGAGGTTACAAGGTAGCGTACCTCAATAACCTACGGTTCCACAGCAGGGAATTAAATCAAGATGCGTTGTGAACATCTGTGACTTAATATGTTCCTTGATCAGGGTATAGTGGTAAAACGCTGGGCACGAGCCTCTTCTCAGTGTGAGAAGGGTTAGGCCATTGTCCCCCACGCTGGCCCAGTGCGGGTTGGCAGACTTCACATATCTTCGAGAACTTTATGGAGAAATCTCAGATATACAAGTGCCCTCATAATGTTGTCCTTCACCGTTAAAGCAAGCGATCATTAACTATTTAATACACACATAAATTTAGAAAGTCAGATGTGCCTCTCGAGATCGAACCCGAGACCTCTACGTGGCAGGCCAACAGTTCTCCACTAGGCTATCACTGTATAATAATACCGAGGTAAACAATTATTTATTATATATATAATGAATGTTAGTTGTACTTACAAAGCAATAAGCAGCGATAGCTCAGTGGGGAGATCAACAGACTGCAATGCAGAGGGTCTCGGGTTCGAACCCACGTCGCGAACCTTTGACTTTCGGAAGTTATATGACTTTTCGAAATTATATGCGTATTGATTGACAATTGTCGCCTGCTCCGTGCCTCGGAGAGCACGTTAAGCCGTTGGTCCCGGCTGCCATGAACATCTATGGCGGTCGTTATTGGGAAAGTCAGTATCCTCTTATATCCTGACACTGGTCTCGCCTTAGGGTATCCTTAGCCTTCGGGTTGCGAAGGTCAGGTGGCAGCCGCTCCGTGTAAAAACTGATATCCAGTCAAATCCGGTTAGACTAGAAAAGCCGACCCCAAGTGACTTGGGAATAATAAAGGCTAAGGGAGAAGAAAAGTTGTACTTACAAAGGCTGATTACAATCAGCGCGCGGAACATTATGTTTATTTATTATATTAACGGAATGCACTTTAATAACATCAACATATATTATTACAGAATAATTCGATATCACTCACATGTCTTTCTTAAGCTCTGACCAAGATAAACTGTCTATAGATCGAATTCGTTAGAATTATCCAACAAATAATAAAAATCATCTTCGCCGTTAAGGTCAGCACCCCCCCCCCCTCCCTCCCTCCCCTCCCTCCCCAACAGGTTTTATCAGGTGCACATCTAGACACAATAAGTGTACACATATTAATGGGTCAAGATAACAGTCGCACAGTGTAAATCAGCGATAGCCTAGTGGGAACCGTTGAACTGCTTGAGGTCTCGAGTTCGATCCATAAACTCAACTCTGACACTGAAGTTATGTGCGTATTAAATAGTTCATTAAACCTGCGTGTCTGAGATTTTACATAATCTTCTCGAAAATATGTGGAATCTACCAAACCGCACTGGACCAGCGTGGTGGTGTAGTGTGTGACGCGCCCTCCTTGCTTCCTATATATAACATAAGGATATTTTATAAGTTATTCATTATACTATAGTATACGGCCAAAGTAACATGTTTTATTCGTCGTCACCTAAGACCCAACATTTTTGAGAGCAGCAATAGTTCAGTGGGGAGACCAACAGACTGCAATGCAGAGGGTGTCGGGTTCGTACCCACGTCGCGCACCTCTGACTTTCGGAAGCTATATGACTTTTCGAAATTATGTGCGTATTGATTGACAATTAACGCCGATTCTGTGCCTCGGAGAACAAGTGAAGCCGTCGGTCCCGGCTGCCATGAACATCTATGGCAGTCGTTATTGGGAGAGTGTCGACACAAAAGATCCCACTGGGTTGGAGTGTCGCCGGTCTGCACTGACTGGCCCCCAGATAAGATACAAGACCCAACATTGCAGTGGACTATGGCCTATCCCTTCGATTACTGAGAAGAGGCTCTTACCCAATACCTGAGTACCTGATACTTATTATTATACTAGCTGACCCAAGTCTGCTTCACATAAGAGAATTTTCCGTTTCTACAACATTTTTCATTGATGCTCCGCTCTTATTGAGCGCGTGATGTTATATAGCCTTCCTCGATAGACGGGCTATCCAAAACTAAAAGATTTTTTTCAATTCGCACCAGTAGGTCCTGAGATTAGCGCGTTCAACCAAACAAACTTGCCAGCTTTATAACATTAGCATAGATTTTATTATAGAGTAAAAGCTTCGTGTCTTGACGCCGTCATCTGGTAGTGGTCGCTGTAGTAATAAATTCTGTATTACGCCCATAGATTGAATGTTAAAAACATTTAATTAATAGACATACGAAGTATAAGAACATTGAAATTAAACTACTATATACGGATTTTATCGCGTCGTTTATTTTACACTTTATTGCATAATTTAGAAACTGTTACACTACTACTAGATACTATTAAACTTTACAAATTTTTAAGCTAATTAAATTATTGAAACTATTTATATTTAAGTTTACACTTTCCCCGACGTTTCGGTTGCTTTTCAGCAGCCATGGTCACGGGGAGACTAAGATGGTAGTTGTCTCGATGTTCCAGTGTAGTTATTTCAGAGTACCTGAACATAATTTAATCATTGGTGTTTCTATTTACGCAGAATGAGCTCAGAGTATCATGAAGTCTAACTGTGGTTTGCTTCTTCTTGGGTTTGACTATTTGAATTACTGGATCCCAAGCTGGTAGTACATTCCAACCATCTTCTCTATTGAAATTAGGATGTTTTTTGATTTCAATAGCCTCGCGAAGCATCCTTGATAGGAATCGGTGTTCTTTAGCAAGAATCTGTGGTTTGTCAAATCTCAGGTAGTGGTTGGTCCCCTGTTGCACATGTTCACACACAGCAGACTTCAACGAGCGTTGGTGTTTTACATCAGCTATGTGTTCTTTCATGCGGGTGCCTATGCTTCTCTTCGTTTGACCACTGTATGAGAGTCCGCAGTCACAATCTATTTTATAGACCCCTGCATCTTGTAAAGGTAGTTGGTACTTGACGGATGGTAAAAATTGACTTATCTTCGTTGGCGGCTTGAAGTATGTGTTAATTGAAGCTCGTTTCAAGATGTAGCCAATCTTGTCAGTGACGCCCCTTACATAAGGCAGTATAGCAGGCTGGCGCTCGACTGTGGCTGGCTTTTCTCGGGATCTGTGACAGCGGCGCGGCTGTTGGAGCTTGTTGTCTTGAAGTACTTGCTTGAAATGTTGAAGCTCGGCGTCTAGGTGTTTCTTGTCACAGATCCCATGCTAACTGTTTAGGATGGTGGTGAGATTCACCGTGTAAGTATCTATTTGTATGGGTATTTTTTCTATACACAGTGTGGCTCAAAGCATAAAAGATAAAAATCAATTATTAAATTTTTCTTTTTTTATTCCAGCTAATCTCGGAAACGGCTGGACCGATTCTGACGAGACTTTCGCTGGCAGATAGCTGATGGAGTAACTTAGCCTACTTTTATTTTCGAAAGATGTTCTTAAATGCTACGTGGATGAAGCCGCAGGCATAAGCTAATAGTTATATAAATGTAAACACCTAAGTTCTCTATAACCAGTCAATGTTATGTATACTGTAAGTGTCATACATATCAGACAAAATACTATGTAATGAAATTTAATATTGTATTAATGTGTATGATGTGGCTTTGCTAATAAATATATAAAACACAATATGCTTACTGAAACGAGTGTAATAGGCATTAGCGATACCCTAGAAATGTATTAAAGACATGCTATGTTTATATAATAATATAATATAATATTCTACCACATACACACAACACCGTCTAGCCCAAACTAAGCAGAGCTTGTACTATGGGTACTAGACAATGGATAAACATACATATATACTTTTTATTGTAAATACGTAATTATTATACATAGAAACACCCAGAACAAGACAAACATCCATGTTCATGCACACAAATGTTTGACTTGTGCGGGAATCGAACCCTCGACCTCAGGCGTGGCAGTCAGTTACACTAACCACTAGGCCATCGAGGCCGACGTTTTTATATTTGTGTCTTAATTTTTTTGTGTTTTCAATAGTCTGTGGTTTTGTTTTTGTAATTATCTTTTTTAAATATTGTTTCGCATGTGAGTATCTATTTAAATTTGATTTCTTTTTATATTTAAAATTTTATTGAAATTAAACTGCTATATACGGAATCCGTATATAGTAGTTTAATTTCAATGAATAATATTCGCGTAAACAGAAGACAATATTATCTAAAATTTTAATTGTAACTATTTTATCCTTTTTTGATGTATGCACTTATATAATTGCATAGTTTATATTATTATTTTTTAAATTAATCATTTTAATATACATTCGAAACCGAATATAACGATATCGTTTATAACGATGGATCGGTTATTACGACCGAATGACAAGGTCCCGGCCGAAACCTATATAAACAATTATGTAATCATACCGTCTATAACAACATCGGATACAGCGACATATCGCTTAAAACGACGAAACTTTATCGATATTCATCGGCTTCAGCGACCAACCGTTTAACTAGTTCAAGCAAAACGAAAAAATACGAACAATTTAATTATTGAAATTTAACTTCTTCCAATCTATAAAGGAATATTTTAAGCTGAGTACAGCTTATAGATTACACTTAGATATAAGTTTTCCAGAATAAACATTTTAATTGTTTTCGTCATTTTATTTGAAAACAAGTTCTTAAGCATAACCTATACTGATATTATAAAGCTGAAGAGTTTGTTTGTTTGGTTGAACGCGCTAATCTCAGGAACTACTGGTTCGAATTGAATAATTATTTTAGTGTTGGATAGATTATTCATCGAGGAAGGCTATAGGCTATATAACATCACGCTGCGACCCACGGAAGCGGCGCAATAACTATAAATGCGGGTAAAACCGCGAGCACAACTAGTACTACATAATTGTACATACTTAAAAATTCTAAACATACATAATATGACAATTAATATGAATTACTTGTGTTGTTTATAACAACTATCGGACATAACGTCCGAAGATATATGGTCCCTTAATGTCGTTATATCCGGTTTTGACTGTACTGCCACATTTAGACGCTGTATTTAACGCATGATGTGGTCTCCTAAAAAGAGCAGCGATAGCTCAGTGGGGAGACCAACAGACTGCAATGCAGAAGGTCTCGGGTTCGAACCCACGTCGCGCACCTCTGATTTTCGGAAGTTATATAACTTTTCGAAATTATGTGCGTATTGATTGACAATTATCACCTGCTCCGTGCCTCGGAGAGCACGTTAAGCCGTTGGTCCCGGCTGCCATGAACATCTATGGCAGTCGTTATAGGGAAAGTCAGTACCATCTAATATCCTGACACTGGTCTAGCTTTAGGGTATCGTTAGCCTTCGGGTTGCGGAGGTCAGGTGGCAGCTGCTCCGTATAAAAACTGATATCCAGTCAAATCCGGTTAGACCAGAAAAGCCGACCCCAAGTGACTTGGGAATATTAAAGGCTAAGAGAGAAGAAGATGTGGTACCTGTAATTGATGGAGTATACAGACCAAAAACGTCTTGAATTGTATTTTCTTTTGTGAATAAGACGTGTACAGCCTTTGTTGGAGATCCTTAAAGCAAATAAATAAATAAATCGACTCTTTGATTGGTTTCTTGTCTACAAAGCTTGTCGAGTACTAATAAAAAGTCAAATCTTACAAAACGTGTTTCATTAATTGCTACATTGATATAAGTTTGGTATTTTTCCTTATACAATATACATATATACTTTTTTCTAAACATTGCAACGCTTTATGGTTAACTAGCTGTCTGCCGCGGTTTCACCCACGTTTATAATTACTGCTTCACTCCCGTGGCTTGTAGCGTGATGTTATATAGCATATGTTACGTCTGCAAAAAGTAGCTTTCTAATGGTGAAATATAATATTCTATCACACACACACAACACCATCTAGCCCAAACTAAGCAGAGCGTGTACTATGGGTAGGTACTAGACAATGGATAAACATACATATATACTTTTTATTGTAAATACATACATATTATACATAGAAACACCCAGACCAAGACAAACATCCATATCCATACACACATACTTATGTTTGACTTGTGCGGGAATTGAACCCGCGACCTCAGGCGTGGCAGTCGGTTACACTAACCACTACGCCATGGAGGCTGCGAAATAATAAATAGGTCCAGTAGTTTTTAAGTTTATTCATTTTAAACAAAAATAATGTGTTATTTAAAACTTTATGCACAATATAGTCTATCGGCAGACTTAATGCCAAAGGCAATTATCTACCAGACAACCGTTGGGTGATGCAGAGATAAAAGTTAGTAGGTGCATACATTAGCATGAAATATACGCGGACATTTACTAAAGAATATCATAATAGTAACGATATATTACATAATTTTTTTTATTTTTTTTTTATTTATTTATTTAGATTCATTTACAATATTTTTACAGGAACAACTCCCAAGACAATATTGTAAGCTTATAACTAATTAAGAATAATGAATGATTGTATATAATTACTAATTACTTAATACGAATTAAAAATATATTATAAATATATATTGAATATTAATTAATTATATGCCAGAAATAATGCAAGTTTGCGCTACTTCTGTGAATTTCGGCAGTCTACAGTTATAAATATCTATATATGTAGCCATTACGTTAATAATTCGTATGGCGCGCGACAAGGGAGCAAATTTAAGTAAGTTGGTCCTCGCCACCGGGACGCTGAGTGTGACTGGGCGGCGCCGCGCGCCCACGTATACACATACTAACTAACATATTATACAATCTAAATACATAGGTACATACGTATTATATTATTGATGAGATGAATCTGACAAACTGTTGAGAACACGTACTTTTATCATGAAAGTGTTACGGTTTTACATACAAGAAAAATTAACGTCAATCTACTGTGCATGGGATTTTTGATGACACACACATTCATAGCAGCACCGCAGTATAGTATTATCCTAAGAGCAGCGATAGCTCAGTGGGAGAACTACAGACTGCAATGCAGAGGGTGTCTGGTTCGAATCCACGTCGCGCACCTCTGACTCTCGGAAGTTATATGACATTTTGAAATTATGTGCGTATTTATTGACAATTATCGCCTGCTCCGTGCTTCGGAGAGCACGTTAAGCCGTCAGTCCCGGCTGCCATGAACATCTATGGCAGTCGTTATTGGGAAAGTCAGTACCCTCTAATATCCTGACACTGGTCTAGCCTAAGGGTGTCGTTAAAGAATGCAATTATCAATGAAATTGGTCTGTATCACAAAATCGTATCATAATATTTAATATCAATATTATTATCATTTAGAGTATGATTTTAAATGTGGTAATATTTTCTGATTCTTTCACTGATGTTTGTTGCATTTAGATGATTGTAATTATATTGATTCAGTTAGACATGCCGGTAAATATAAATCATCTTGTTTGACAGTTCAAAGTCCTATCCATATGTAACAAAGACATTTTACAAAATCAGTATTGTGCATTATTCTCGTATTAGGTAAATCTGGGCTCAATACGTAAACCATATCAGCAGGTTTCGGCAAGGTTCGGCGCGGCTCGGGAAGGTTCGGGAAGGTTCGGGACACGGCTTACATCCGGTGCAGATAAGCCGCACTTGTATGCGAGTCGCACCGTTGCTCAGCCCTGTTGTGCCCAATTATACCCGCCGATTCCCTTTTATGCTGCTAATTTTATTTACATTTATTTTCCACCGGCCTAAGATTGGTCAGTGTTTAAAAGAGACGGAGACTATTATAAATTAGTGAAAAGTACATTCTAATATAATATTCTAATATATTCTACACATAAACACATTATGCATAATGTCCTTCTTACATATAATATTCAATGTAATAATCTTTTTCTGTCGGTCAAGCAGAAGGCATATGAATCAAGAAACTGTTATTGATGTTAAAATCCTTATCCTAACTAATATTACAAATGCGAATGTGAGTTTGTTTGTTTGTTACACTTTCACGCCTTAATTACTCAACCGATCCATTTTGTCTAGAAAAGAGAACTATTAGTGACCTAGCGCAGTAATAAATATGTAAGAATAAACAGTTATAAAACGACATATACATATATTATAATGTGACATTCAATAATAAAACGGACTGGACGAAGAAAGAAGAATGTAGGAAAGCAGATGTATAGGACTAAGTAAAAGGAGGTTATTGGAAGAACGAAGATTGCCATCAGGATTGGCACATACTCGTAGATATTGGAAAAGACAGGTTAAATAAGTGGGGGCATTTGGTGAGGTTGGAATAGAAAATAATATTGTAAGGGCACGCAAACTACAGCGTTGGCGAATGGGTAACCATTCTAAAGTGGATCTATGAGACGAAATATAGTCATTTATTTACGAAGATTATAAATAAACAGAATGTAGTTATTTAGAAGTCTGTCATATTTATTGAATAGATCTGCATTCAGGTCATAAGTAACACACATCACGGAAAGATCAAAGTCTGCACAAGCATTATTTTTATCTTAGATGGCAGAAAATTCTTTAGGCGATACAAGGCGCGTAGCGTTCTGGTTACTCTCTGACTGACATTGGTAACCTGAGTTTGCCAATTTAAATTAGAGTCAGTGAGCAACCTCAGATCCTGTACAGTAGGACTGAACGGAATAGGAGTCCCAGCATATACAACAGGCGGCGAAATACTGGAGTCCAGCCTGCTTATCAATATTTTTATAATATTAGTGTAGATTTAAACATGCACAATAAACACTGCTTAGCGCAGCGGTAATGAAAGCAACGGCTGTGTATGAGGTTTGGCTACTGGGTAAACTGTTAATGAACATATCTGTGAAAAATTCACGTCAAATCGGCGGTAATATAATATCTCGTGACCTAAACGCATAGTAGCCAAATGTGGGTCTATGACACTACTGCTTTTCGTTAATATAGGTATCAGACCAAGCGTAAGTATTACCTTATTTTGACCTCTAAACTTTACGGATGTTAACTTTAATTATTAACAATTTTCCCTTATGTGCCATCGCCATATAATGAAAAAAAAAAGAAAATGAAAGGATTATTATTTTTGCACCAACATGAGATTCATCATCAATTAAGTTATTATTAAAATGTGGGCACAACAAAAAGTAATTAAGTAAATAAAAATATAAAAAAACTTTAAAAACAATTAAAATGTTGTTTATGTGCAGATGCACGTCTCACCTGACGGCACAAAAATAACGGTGATGCGCTCAGCATAACGCTGTGGCACTTGCATTGCTGCAAGCACTACACAGCACTATGTAGAAGAAAATGAAAAATAATGTAGAAAGCATCAAATACTTGGGAGTGTGGCTGGACCGATCATCACTGGAGAAAACATATAAATGAAATTGCCTAGAAATGATTAAAATTTTTAAATTTATCACAACCTTTAGCAGGTTCATCATGGGGAGTGCATCCTAAATTTATACGAAGTCTTTACATTGCCTAAATTAGAAATCGAATAGATTACGGTTGTCTCTTATATGGAAATATACAAGTAGACAAGATACAAAATGCTGCTTTAAGGATAATAGAAGGCTTTATTAAGAGCTCACCTATCCACGTTATGCAAAGTGATCTTTGCATACAAGCGTTACACGTTAGGAGGCAATTCTAGGCTCATAAATATTGTGCGAAGGCACTTTCTTGGACGAATAATTAGTCGGTCTACTTAATTGATAGACTTAGCTCTCTTTGCAGTTTGTTTTACTGGAGTAATAAAAATAAACCTTTGTTAGTAAAAGCTTACAATCACACAAAATTAGACAATATTCACTCTTCTGAAGTTCTTGAAATGTTTAATCTTGATATCTGGGTTTCATATATAGATGTTTCTAATGTAATTTATTTGAATTTAGACAGTGTAACTGCAGCTAAAAGGATGTGCACCTTTAATATAATTAAGTACCTATGATATTATTAGAGAGCTGAGTGAGAAATATTTAGATTACCATATAATCTTTACTGATGCTTCAAAAAATTTAATGTCTTCGGGCGCAGCTTTTTACAAAAAGTCTATTTGTTTTAAAATATGTAATCGATAAAAAAATATCGATCATCTCGGCGGAACTTGTTGCAATTTCGGAAGCAGTTTTTTACTCTATTCGATTGAATCTTCAGAAGGTAGTCATTTTAACGGACAGTAAAAGTGCCCTTCATCATTTGGCTCGATGCGTCTCTGGCTTCAGAGGTGTTTCGGTAGGCTACAAAATTCTTGATTGTTTTTTTAAATGTAATCAAAATAGGTGGATTTTAAAATTGCAATGGATTCCGTCACATGTTGGCTTAGCTAGGCAACGAGGAGGATGGTGTGCCAAAAGGTATTGCCTCTTTTTACTCTGAAATGATACCAAAATATAAAGTCATTTGTCATCACATTTGGAAATAATACATCGACTTCCTCAATAGCCTTTTTTTAATTAGTTAAGCTCTTGTATATGTACACTGCGCTTAATATATTTTTATTAAAGTAAACAATAATCAAAATTAAATTAAAAAAAAACTCTTAAAATTAAATTAAATATATACCTAATAAAAAAGACACATTTAGTGATAAATTAAATTACTATAAATACACGAATTTAAAAGTGGTTTATTTAAAAAATATTATATATTAGCTATCCCTGTTGGTGATGGTGCTCCCATTCACTTCGGTGTGCCCCAGGGCTCGGTACTGGGTCCTACTCTATTCCTGTTATATGTTAACTCCTTATGTAAGCTCCCGCTACCCTGCTGCGATATCTTTGTTTATGCTGATGATACCGCTCTGCTTATTCATGGCAAAAATTGGTCAGAAGTGTTCACCAGAGCTGAGGAGGCACTTAGAAGAGTTACGGCCTGGCTATCGACCAATTTATTAACCCTAAACTCCACCAAAACAACTTACTTAACTTTCAGTTCTACGACGACCACACAACCATCTCTGACTAATTTTACCCTTAAAGCTCACAATAGTAATTGTTTTTCAAATGCTTCATCATCCTATTGCAGCTGCCCCACAATAAGTAGATCTAATAGCATAACGTATCTGGGCATCTATATTGATAACCTTTTAAACTGGAAGTACCACCTAACTTGTCTTGCCGCACGACTTCGTAAAATGATTTTTATATTTAAGAAACTTCGTCATTCTGCGGACTTTAACACCCTGCGAACGGTTTACTGTGCCTTATGTCAGTCCATACTGACATACTGTATAACAGTCTGGGGAGGGGCTGCTAAAACCAGTTTACTACCTTTGGAACGCGCACAGAGAGCTGTACTCAAGGTAATGACGTTTAAACGATTCAGATATCCAACTATCCAACTTTATTATGACTGTCAGGTTCTTACTGTGAGACAGCTTTTTGTGCTCGACACCATTTGTAAAAAACATGCCTCTCTAGTGTATAATTCGAATAATACTAAAAAGCGTCGTGCATATCATATTTGCCCAACCCCGAAGTTTAGAACAACTTTGGCAGCACGGCATCATAAGGTTCTTGGATGTCATCTGTACAATGTCATAAACAAGGCCTGCAATATCTATACTCTCTCTAAATTCCAATGTAGGAGAATATTAAAAAAATGGCTCATGACTAAGTCCTACGTTGAAACAGAGAATCTACTTAAACTCACAATCCTTTAAAACAAACATCCACACAATTTTTGAAATTCAAATCAATTGACGTATACACATACTCACGTACTGGCACATACACACAGATACACACATACACACATACACACACACACCACACACACTTTCACTACACACACACAATACCTACTAACACACACCACACATACCAACACACACTTACTGAATAAATATAGACTAGCAAATCATTTTAAATTTTTACTTTTATAACTAATTCACTGAACTAAAACTTGTAACAATCCGTAAGTTATTGTACTTCTCTTTTGTCAATATCTATGCGAGAGCACTGGTACCCATAACACAAGTTAACTCTTACCTTGGGTACCAGAGTTCAACACTTTTGATGTTATGATTATTATACCTAGATATATGTTCACCTGGATTGTAAAATTATGGCAAATAAATTATTATTATTATTATTATTACCTGTAATTACTGCTCCGCTCCCGTAGCTCGTAGCGTGATGTTATATAGCCTATGCTAATAAAGTATCTATCTAATAGTGAAATCATTTTAACCGGTTTTTTTAAACTGCAGTTTAAATGAGCATTCAAACCCACATACACTCAGCTCTTATAAACTCTTGTGACTTTGAAATCATATTCAAATATTGTACCCATAATTTTGCAGTAGGGCCCCGTTTTTATATTCACAATACATACATTGTGGCCATAACGTATTACATTATTTATTGCACAAAGTAACATCATGTATATAGTATTGTAGTTAATAGCTGGCTGATGAATAAAAGGTAAAAATGAAATTTGAGATATATATGAGAGATATATATAATATATTAAGAATAATCCATAAGATTAATAATTGTTAAACGTTCAATAAAATCATTCCAACTGGGTAAAGATAAATTTTGTATATGCCATAGAATCATATCAAATCGGCTATTTTGAGTAAAGATACTATTGCTTCACTTCCGTAAGCAAAATCTTGGACTGTTTTCCTGAATCTAATACACCATCGATTTGACATATCGTCGTTTACAAACCAAAATCTGCTATTTTTTTATTCTTTATGTCTTAGAAACGGTAACTCTTAGGAAAAAAGTATAAATACAATGTTTATAGATAATTTTGTCTGATTTCTTTTTATGATGGAATTAACCGTTTGGCTGAAAAACAAAAGAAAACCATTTTCGAACTTTGACCTTGCGTTTTTTTCCAGATGCTGGAATGATCGGACTTTCACATTTCATTTATAGTATTTCAAACATTCGTACCAAGTTTTAGCTCCATGCGAATTTTTGTAACATTACCTCTCTATATTTTGGGCTAACTGGACCGGCCTAAGTGGTACCGGAGGCACGGACTCATCTTTTACAGCACGCGCCGTTGACAAAAGGGCTACGTGCGCTCAATACAGTATCAGATCGTATCGATCTGTCTTAATGTTCAGTGAGCGAGTTCACAAGGGCTACATTAAGTTATTATTAGTAGATTTAAGATATTTTATTATGTGTACATTTATGTATATGCTGTTATTACATATTAGTTTTTAGTTATGTTACAATACTATCGCAGTTGGAAATAAATAAATAAATAAAACTCTCATGATCCGAAGGGACGGCAATCTGACACGAACGGAGAGAGATCAGTCGGAGGACCAACGGCTTAAGCGGCCAAGTGCATTACAGCCATATATATTTGTATAGTTGTACGTCACACGTAACACGTCCCACGTCTCCGTCAGACTACATACTGCCACTGACGACTTCATACACACAGTCTCACGCATTTACCTCTGCAGCGGTACTACATGTATATTACACCAAATATTTATTTATTTATTACACATACAATTATCATTACAGGCATATACCTAATCCGATAATGTAGATTGTCACAAATTAATAATTCAAAGTTAGTGCATACAATGGTAATTTTATAGCTTCGTCAATACTAAAAAATTTAGACATCATTGAAATAAATGTTAAGCGACATTAAGACTGCGCCGAGCGAAATGTGCCAAAACAGGCGGTCACAGTTAAGTGAATATAATCAACACTTTTTGTTTAATACAAATATAAAATACACATTTACTATAACAATGAATGTGTTTACAATTACTCCGTGTAAAAAACTTAAAATAATTAATATTTTCGCCTACAAAATTACGTAAATTTGCAAAAACGTAAGCTCGTATTAGGTACATGATTTTTAGATTATAACAGTAGATATATTCTATTTTACAGCTTAAACAAAACATAAATAGTTATATTACAATTTGTCCGCCCCAAATATTAAAGTTATTGGTTGACAATAAAGATACATATTTATTAACAAAGCACTTCCAATCCTCCATACAATTTTACTATGGCGGCCGCGCGCCGATTTGAATATGCGCCGCACGAGCTCTGTCATTATGTCTTACGCTCGGCGCAGCCTTGACCTTTTTTTATAATATTGTCAAATGTCATTTCAATTAGTCAATATAATTATACCAAATATAAATAATAATACATTTAGTCAGGTATATATAATTATATTAATTACAATCAATTATGATAAATAAACATATAAAATTAATTTTAAGTCTTAGGTGATAAGTGCTCCAGTGTTATTCTCTCACATTCCGGGAATGTACAGGTAAAAATATCAATTCTGGCCGCTATGTCATTCAACATCCGAATTGCTCTTAAGACGGGTGAGAACGTCGCGTTAGTTGTTCGGCTCGTCGGCACCTGAAATAATCTAGCCTTAGGCTGTCTAGTATTCGCAATCTAGTGTTTGGAACCCGCAATTCCATTGGTGACAATACTTCGGGATTACTCAATTTACCACGAAATACTTGAAACACGTATTTGGTCAATTCAAATTCTCGTCTAACACCCAACTATCCCTATAACGAAGAGTGTTGGATACATAAGTGGGTAGTATGGATATACTCCGTACTGTCGATGATACAAATATCTGGTGAATTTATTTTTTATTTTCTCCACCATCAGACCGTATTTTGCTTCATGCGGATTCCAAACAATAGCACTGTCCTCTAATCTGCTCCTTACCAATGCATTATATAAGCATTTTACAGCTTTTAAATGTTTAAAATCTCTACATTCCCTCATAACATAACCCAAGTCCCTAAAAGCTTTAATACAGACTTGCACAATGTGACTACGAAAACTCAGATCAGCATTTAAGAACACGCCCAAGTCACGCACTGATGTGACACGTGGAATTAATTCTTGTCCCATGTGATAGGTATAGTGCAAGGGTATAGCTAATCGTGTGTAGGACATTACATTACATTTAGACACATTAAAAATATTTGTTTGGCTCTCAAGTATACTTATTCAACTTAAAATACTGTGTACTCTAATATTTTTTATGTGTAAACACATCTCCCGGATTAGGAATAATTCCTGTGTCGCGGGAGATTTTACAACGGACACAAAACTACCCAGACTCAAACAACCATTTGTGGATCACACAATTTTTTGTCCCGTGTGGGATTCGAACCCACTACACTCGTCGCAGAGGCGAGTACTTAGACCACTTCGCTATCCGTGCAGTCAAATCTTCTGACAGACATTATTTAATCTTTGAAATTATTGTACAACACTCATATTTGTATTTTATATAGTACTAGCTACAGCGCGTGGCTCCGCTCGCATGGCATCAATAAAAAGTAGCCTATGATCTTTTCCAGGTTTTAAACTACCTCGGTATCAAATTTCATTCAAATTGGTTGAATGGTTTAGCCGTGAGTAGGTAACAGCCACAGTCAGGGTAAGTTTCGAATTTATAATAATAAGGGTTAAAGTATGACGTTGCCGTTGTATAGTAATAGATACTTTGAATTGACATAAAACCTTCATGGTGTGAGATTTTCGAGTGAAACTTTTTACACATGATACCTATGATTCTTTTAAACTTTCGCGTTGCATGATATATATATAATATGTAACGGGTATTAACGCGATCATGCATAATGTTTACCTTTTTTATGCTTGACGTTTCGACCAGGTTACACCGGCCGTGGTCACAAGCTGACTGGTGCTGCGATGTCATTTCTTTTTTTTGCCTTTACAAACGCCAGGCGTATACGAGATAAATTGCAGCTGCGGGAGTTGCTACATAGGCCAAACCAAGCGTACTATTGCTGAGAGGGTCAAAGAACACATCGCCGCTGTTAAGAACCGGCAGACTAGCAAATCAGCAATTGCAGAACATATACTGGAATCAGGTACTAATCATTGGATTGAATTTCATCGTCCGGAAGTCCTCTCCACCGATCGCCACTTTTATCCAAGAGTAGTGCGAGAAGCTATTGAAATCAAAAAATATAGAAATTTCAATAGGTAAGATGGTTTCAAATTATCCGCGACGTGGAGTCCCGTGATTAATAATACGCAACTTCGCTGTTTTGCACAGTCAGGTAATTCACAGAATACGGACACAACGGCTAGCATACGTAATAGGGATACCGTGAGTGTAGTTTGTGACGGTACATGGACAAATAAAAATATGCCAAAAGTGAGGGTGAATCAAGATTCTTCTGCCTCACAAACGGAGACATGACATCGCAGCACCAGTCAGCTTGTGACCACGGCCGGTGTAACCTGGTCGAAACGTCAAGCATAAAAAAGGTAAACATTATGCATGATCGCGTTAATACCCGTTACGTATTATATATATACCTATGATTCTTTTTTAAAAAAATGTGCATCATACGATTGTCGACTTTCAATTGTTTTTTTATTCAGCTTAGACGGGAAAGATGGATAATCCGAGTCATTCTTGAATACGAGTTTCGACGCGGTCCTAACACGGCAGAAACGGCTCGCAATATCAACATTTTGAGAGGAGACTGCTTATGAACGCACCGTGCGTTTTTGGTTTAAACGCTGTCGTAATGCAAACTTCGACTTGAAGATCGAACCATGTGAAAGACCGCCCATACAGGTGAATAGCGCTGAATTGAAGGACATGGTGGAAGCCGATCCGAGTCGAACTACCCAGGAATTAGCGGTTTGGTTTAACGTTACCCTACCTACAATATTGGCTCATTTGCATCAAATCAATGAGATAAAAACTATGAAAAATGGGTGCCTCATGAATTGACTGATCTGCAGTAAAAAATGCGTGTTGAAATTTGTGTTGCCTTGTTGAATCAGTACAGAGTTGTAGAAATAAAGGAATATTGGATCAAATTGTGACATGACACGAAAAGTGGATTCTTTACCATAACTATAAGCGAAAAATGCAATGGCTGACCCCAGGTCAAACGCCACAACAGTGCCCTAAAGCAAAGCTTACCAATAAAAAGGTAATGATAACTGTTTGGTGGTCTCTCCATGGTCTTATTCACTATAGCTTTCTCAGGTCCGGTCAAGCATATGTTTACTGTGCCGAACTTTGAACAATGATGGCGAAACTGGCAGTGAAACAGCTCCGACTCGTGAATCGATCTTCACCATGATTGCTCCATGATAACGCAAGACCTCACACAGCGCGAGAAACCGTTGTAACTCTACAGGAGCTGCAGTTAAAAACCAAAACGTCATCCACTGTATTCGCCAGACCTTGCTCTGTTGGAGCAAGGTCTGGCGAATACGGTGGATTACTACCATTTTTTTCGAGATTTAGACAATTTCTTATGTAATAAAATATTTTCTTCCCAGGAGGCAGTACAAAACGCTTTCAGTTTGACGAAACTAGATCTCCGGAGGTCTATCGTAAAGGCATAAATGAACTTCCGTTTAGATGGCAGCAACGTATAGATATATAGATAATGAGAGTACATATTTCGATTAAATAAATATGGTAAATCTTAGAAAACCGTTTAAATTTTTCAGTACAAATCGGCAATTTCATACTTTAACCCCTAATATTAGTAAAGATTAGCAATGACGTCAATCGAATATGCTAAGTCACACACAGAACTTACCTATATAGTGTTATGTAGTTCTACAAGGCATTCAATAAACGAGGACCCAACAACAGGCATATAAGGGGGCGATAGGCTCGCTATACCCAACTACCGGACACAGTACAAACTGCAAACTGAATCCCGATAATACTTTGCACAACCTAGGCATCGAACCCGAGACCTCTAGCACAGCAGTCGCATCCACTACTGCTGCGCCACTGAGCCACTAAGAAACTTATTTAATTTTTTTTTTTTTTTTTTTTTTTTATTATCAGAAAAATACCTTAAGACTAATTACATTTGAAACTCGCCAAACATATTGTTTAACGGCGAGATACACTCTTATCATTAGTACTAATCTACATTACAAAACTATTTTAAAATATAAAGTATGTTAACTATAAGAATAAACATAAAAATAAAATTTCTAAGATAAATATCATAAAACAGGTAATTTCACTTATAATATATGAGTAACAATTATTATTTAACTTTTATGTAGGTATTGTAATATTTTTAGAGTACTTGAGACTGTAAAAGGATATCTTTTAATCTTTTTTTAAGGCAGCTATAACTAATTTTTGGAACCTCTCTTAATATAGGCAAATTATTAAATATTGAAGGTATAATATACTTGTTTGTTCGTTGGCCGTAATAATTTGTTACTTTTGGTTTCACAAGTTTGTGTTCCCTTACTCTTCTAGTATTATATTTATTTTCAACAAAATGTTTGTACTGATCACTATAGTAATATTCTAGGCTTATTAAGTATTCAACCTTTTTTTCAATTGGCAGGATTTTACAGATAGGAAACAATCTGCTATAATCCTTATTACACATATTTTTATCCTGCTTACTAACTAAGTATTTTATCAGTCTCATTTGGAGGTTTTTTATGTCGTTTAAGTAGGTGATAAAAGTTCGTCCGTATACAACCAGTCCGTAGTTTATCAGTGAGTCTGCAAGGGCAAAGTATAATATTTTTATAGTCTCTGCATTTAATACTGTTTTAAGCTGGTAGAACTTGGCCAGTACAGATCTCAACCTAGCGCATATATCAGATATATGCATAACCCAATTGAAGTTCTTATCGATCCTTAATCCTAAATATTTAAAATTGTCAACATATTGTAAAGTAGCGCAACTACAATTTAATTTGTTTCTATGTAGGCATTCGTATGTATGTCCTATTATGTTGAGGTTATCAGTACTTGTGTTCTTCGCGATCTGATTGTATGGAGAGTGAAGATGCATGCATTTCGTTTTATTGAGATTAAGTATGATGCCATTGTCATGAGCCCACTTCGTTATTTTTTCAAAATCTGACTGTATATTTGTTTGTACCTGCGATATATCTTTGGAGGCGTAAAGGACACACATATCGTCTGCATACATATACACATTACATTCGGCTACTACGTTCGACACACTGTTTACATGCATAATATACCCTACGGGACCAAATACTGAACCAGTAGGCACGCCCGAACTGACAACAGCGTCTTCCCCAGTCACTCCATTGACAACAGTACGTATTTTTCTATTACATAAATAGTTTCTGAACCAAGTATTGGTGGGGCCACGTATGCCACACTCATTCATAGCCTGCAATAGTATATCATGATCCAGTGTATCGAACGCTTTTTTGTAATCAATAAAAAGTGCTATCAGTTGTTTCCCTGAATCCAAACATTCATTTATGTAATCTGCAAAGCTCGTCAGGGCAGACACAGTACTCTTACCCCTTCTAAAACCGTGCTGGATGTGAGTGAGTATGTTATTTGATTCTAGAAATGTACCAATCTGTGACACAACAATTTTTTCGACTATTTTGTCTATAACAGATAATATTGCTATTGGCCTGTAATTAACATATTCCAAGTGGCTTCCGGACTTATAAATTGGGCGTATTATGGCGCTTTTCAGCTGATCGGGGTATATACCTTTTGTTAAGCACATATTGATAAAGTTAGCTAGTATGGGACTAATTTGTATCTTCTACTCTTATTCCATCTAGGCCAGGTGATTTTTTGCCAGATAACATGTTCATTACTTTTTCAACGTCTGATGGACTTACTTTTTTAAATCTAAAGCTCACGTCAGACGGATACACATATTTCTCCCTATCTAAAAATTTTATATTACAAATATGCTTAATATTTTGTATATCTTGTGTAAATGTATGAGTAAACTTGTTACATATATTACTCATATTTTCTATTTTACCTAAATGCTTCAATATAACACTGTCTAAACTAGGTTTTTGCCGGCCTAGCCATGAATTTATATTTTCCCATATCTTTCTAAAATCCCCCCAACATTTTATTATTTCAGACTGCCGATATTTATTTTCAGCCTCGATTATTAACCGGTCGTATACCGCCGGCTCGCATACCAGCCGGCAGATTTGTACCCGTCGTAGGCCGGTGGCTCGCATGCGAGCCACCAAATTGGCGCCAAAACGCCGCGCGCCGCCTTCGCTTTAGCTTAAGCTAACGTAAAACCAATTTGGTGGCTCACATGCGAGCCACTGGCCTACGACGGGTACAAATCTGCCGGCTGGTATGCGAGCCGGCGGTATACGACCGGTTAATTTGTTCACTTTATTCTTAAATTTTGTGTATTCTAAACGTTTAATCATACTTTTAGGTTCCGCTTTCCATACTTTAAATAAATGGTTTCTACGCAATAACATTGTATACAATTTTTTATCTATACATGGCTCTATTTTTCTCTTACGTTGTTGCGATGCTAGTACAGTACTTTCTTGATAGAAATTATCGAACACTTTACATAATAATTGAAATAATAACAAAGGGCAGGATAATACATACAGTTGAGTCCAGTCATATTCATCAAACTTCTGTCTTAGTATTTTGTCACTAATCACTTTTCGCACACCGTTTTTATTATTATACAGTAGTTTATTAACACAATTTTCGTTACTTCCAAATAATTTCAAATCTTCCCTATACCGTGGGACCTCATACTAAAATGTGAGTGCAATACAACTCTATCTAACGCTTCGGAGAACTACCTCATTCGCACATACACGGACTACCGTGTATGTGTGGATGTATACTTATATCCACACATACGTAGCGATAAAAAACTGTGAAGATAGATGACGGTCAATAAATAAAAAAATAAAAAGGGAAGTAAATATTTAATTTCATTCTCGTTGACACATATTATGTATACATAACTCATTAAATTAAATATATGTAAAAAAACACATTTAGTAATGAATAAAAAATATTACTATACACGAATTTTAAAGCGGTTAATTTTAAAATATGAAATACTAGCTGTCCCGCGGCTTCACTCATGCTTATAATTACTGCTCCGCTCCCGTAGCTCGTAGCGTGATGTTATTTAGCCTATTCTAATGAAGTACCTATCTAATAGTGAAATCATTTTTTAATCGGTCCAGCAGTTGTTGAGTTTAGTCATAACAAACGAAACTACAAATATGTCCTCTTTTTATGAATAGGGGTTTAAATATGAAGTTGCCGCAAGTTTGACGTAAATCCGGTAACATTGTGGTTTTCATACTATTTCATCAATATTTTTAAAGGCTTTTTCGGATGCCCTTTTATTTTCATATTTAGCTGCTTGTATTGAGGCCACTATAATTTGTCGTAATACGGGCACACGCTAAGCAATATAACTTCAAAACCAAAATGTGTAAAAGGTTATTGATATTTATTATTACTAATATATCGACTATTCATGAAATTTAAATATATTTTTAATAAAAAATAATACTTAGTATTGCATTTTGTACAGAAACCACGGAAAACGGCAATTTCATAATTAAAGAACCAATAATAGTATGGAAAATAAACCTCGATGAAGTCTGTTTAAAGTGTATTCATTTTAATGTGTAACATTATTTATTTGAGTAACGTATTATGTTGAATAAAATTCTTTAAATAGCCTATTTTGGTAAAAGTAGCAATCTTTCCTTGTTTGAAATAGCAAAGATCGTCTTCCAAACACTTTTTCGTTAGGATGCCTCTGAGATAGAACCTTTCGACACCAGAATCGTTGTTCGCAAACACCAGCCCACTGCCAAGGTTACTGTTGAGAAACTGAAGATTATCTGCAACAAAAGGAAAATATATTTTTTTGTCGCGGGCGACTTTACGACATTTTAACTACAGACACAAAGAACACCTAACTGGAAACAACTATTTGTGGATTACACAAATTTTAGTCCCGTGTAGGAATCGAACCCACTCAGCGCAATGGCAATGGCGAGACGACCACTGGAACCACTACGCCCTCCGTGTAGGGTAGAACTATAAGAGGGTGGGAGATTGTGGACTGTCTACAGAACGTTTCGTATTTCCTATTTGATTGAGGAGCAAGGACTTCTTCAATAAACCATTTATTGTAAAATTATAATTTATAATATAAACGTGTATTTCTTAATGTTACAATTTTAATACAAAATGCACGCGGCCACGCAAACGAACATTTTTCTTCTGTATGAAGTCGGTTGTTGATTAGATTCGATTAGAAAAGATAGAACTCAGAAAAGAATGGAAACAATAGAGAGACACATTGTACAGGACTACAAAAGGCATATAAGGAGTTAACTAACAAAAAGGACTGGATCGTACAGATGAAAGATATTAATAGCTTGAAGGAAAACCGAGGGCAAGAAATATTAGGAATTCCTATATCTTACTGCAGGAAACTATATGAAAGTACCATAGCGGATAATGAAATAGAGTTTTTGGAAATCTCATCCGTATTCAGCATCATACAGGAAGAAATAGAATTCGCTATAGAAACCCAAAGAGACAATAAAGCTCCAGGACCCGACGGAATAAGCAACGAAGTACTAAAACAAACGAAACAGACAATAACACCTATTCTCAAAGAAATCTTCAATGATATCATCAACATAGAATCGATTCCCCAACAATGGACTAAATCCAATATAATCTTTCTGTACAAAAAAGGTGATCAGTACGATATCAGAAACTACGGGCCCATAAGTTTGATATCCAACCTGTACAAAATATTTGCAAAGATCGTACTCAAGCAAATAAAGGGAAAACTCGACGAGCAACAGCCAACAGAACATGCAGGTTTTTGAAGAGACAAATCAGTACTTGATCATATCCATACTGTTAGGCAAATCATTGAAAAATATACGGAATATCAACTCCTATACTATCTAGCATTTGTCGATTACAGCAAGGCATTTGACTCATTAATACATACTAACATCTGGGAGGCGTTAAGAGAACAAGGGATAGAATAAAAATATATAAGATTGATTAGAAATGTACACAAAAACAGCTCGTCGTGCATTCAGCTAGAAAAGAAAAGAGACTCGTTTAAGATACAAAAAGAAGTAAGACAAGGAGATCCTCTCTCTCCAAAACTTTTCTCCACTGTTTTGGAAATAATCTTCAGAAGCCTAAAATGGGAAAATCTGGGTTTAAATATAGATGGCCGCACTAACACACTTAAGATTTGCCGACGATATTGTGTTATTCGCAAAAACGCCAGGAGACCTAAATAGAATATTAAATGAACTAGCATTAGAGAGTGAAAAAGTAGGATTAAATCCCGAAAAAACAAAAGTAATGACCAACGTAAATAATGCGTAAATAAAAACGCATAAATGTAGGCGACTCACAAATTTTCTGTTGAAGAATATATATATATATATACCTTGGACAGCTGATTGACTTTCATTGAATTGACAATTATCGCCTGCTCCGTGCCTCGGAGAGCACGTTAAGCCGTTGGTCCCGGCTGCCATGAACATCTATGGCAGCCGTTATTGGGAAAGTCAGTACCCTCTAATATTCTGATACTGGTCTAGCCTTAGGGTATTGTTAGCCTTCGGGTTGCGGAGGTCAGGTGGCAGCCGCTCCGTGTAAAAACTGATATCCAGTCAAATCCGGTTAGACCAGAAAAGCCGACCCCAAGTGACTTGGGAATAATAAAGGCTAAGAGAGAAGAAGACCTTGGACAGCTGATATCACCCAAAGATAACATAAACAAAGAAATCGAAAGAAGAATAGCAAACAGTTGGAATAGGTATTGGGGCCTAAGGGAAGTAATGAAAGACAAAAACCTTCACATAGCAACAAAGAGCAAATTATTAAATGTTTGCATTCTACCAATCTTAATGTATGGTAGCCAAACATGGGCCATAACAAAAAACACAACCAATAAAATTGCTATTTGCCAACGAATAATGGAGAGAAGTATGATAGGAGTAAAGAGGGGGGATAGAATAAGAAACATCAACATTAGGAAAAAGACCAAGATATAGGACGTATCCCTAAAAGTATAAAGGCTAAAATGGAAGTGGTCGGGACACATGGTCAGAGGAAAGGACAAATGGAGCAAAATAATTACACATTGGTACTCAAGGGAAGGTAAAAGGAAAAGAGGCAGACAACAAAAAAGATAGGACGATGATATCAGGCAGGTTGCAGGTATAACATGGAGTAGCCAGAGAGAGATCAGAATGGAGTAGGTTGGAGGCGGCCTTTGCCAACTGGCAAACATATATAGATTCATATACATAGATTCACGCCTGTTTCCCAGAGGGGTAGGCAGAGACTACGGATTTCCATTTGCTACGATCCTGACACACTTCTCTGGCTTCATTCACTTTCATCACATTCCTCATACACGCCCGTCGGTTCAAGGTGCTCTTAACCTGGCCTTTGTCCAGAACGCCTCCGATCTGATCAAGAAACGTTCGCCTAGGTCTTCCTCTTGCGACTGTTCCATTCACAATAGCCTTATAAACTTTCTTAGTCAGTCTTTCCTCGTCCATTCTTTCTACATGCCCAAACCAGCTTAACATACCCTTTTCTATTCTTGTCACTATATCCACTTTCATGCCGCATCTCTCTCTAATCACACTATTCCTTATTCTATCTTTCAGAGTCACACCACATATATTTCTCAGCGCTCTCATTTCTACAGCATTTATTCTGCTCTCATGCTTCTTTTGCTATACCCAACTTTCACTTCCATACATAAGTGTGGGCACTAATAGTCCTCTATGAACAGCCAAACGTGCCTTTTCGGAAACATTCCGACTGTTCATAAAAGCGCGTGCACTGGCAAACAAACTTACATAAAGTATAGAAGCACCAAATACGCGAATAATTTTATGTAAAATACATATATAACAGTGCAGTAGTATAAGAAACATAATTGTATGTCTGTTGTCCGAATAAAAGGCTTTATTTTTATGTATATAATTCTACTGTACGTGTGTATGTCACTGAACTCCTCCTAAACGGCCGAACGGATTTTGATAAAAAAAATTGTGTGTGTTCATGTAGATTCGAGGATGGTTTAGATTTGGGTTTTTTTTTCGTCTGTATAGGGCGACGTCTGTCGGGACAGCTAGTAATTATTATATAAAATTAATTGATGTCCAGGAATTGTATGCATATTTTTATGGAAATAAAGCTTTATCACTTTGACTTTGACTTTACCGTGTCTAATTTTAGATTCCGTGCGGCTACTAAGAATTTCTTGTATGAAAATGCAATCAAAATCATTTTTAAACAGACATTGATTGTATCCTGGGGAAGAACTTAGGCCTCTTCTCAATGTGAGAAGAGTTAGACCACAGTCCACCACGCTGGCCCAGTGCGGGTTAGCAGCTTCACATATCTTCGATAAATTATGGACTACTCTGAGACATACGGGATTCCTTACGACATTTTTCTTTACCGTTAAAGCGAGCGATAATTAACTTTTTAAATCGCACATGACTTTGAAAAGTCAGAGATTCACGCCTTAGGATCAACTCGAGGCCTCTGCATGGCAGTCCAACTAGGCTGTCGCTGCCAGAAACTAGTAAACAGAACTAGAAAATAGTCTAGTATAATTGGCCGCAATAATACTTACCGTCTGGGTACGCAGCACAAATCTGATCATCCTGCAGCCATCGTACATATAAATCGCAATAGGAAAAGTGTGTATTATTTAGCTCAAGTACTTTTTGTCTCAATGGAGAATCCTTAGAAGACCGACCCCAGCCAGCTATCTAAAAACAAAATAACAAATATTTTTCTACTAAATAGAATGTAATTAAATAAAAATATAGTACGTTATTGAAATTAAACTGCTATATACGGATTTTATCGCGTCGATTATTTGACACTTAATTACAAAATTTTGAAAATTTTTACACTACTACTACTATTCTACTGTTAAACTTTACTAATTTTTAAGCTAATTAAATTATTATTAAACTATTTAGATTTAATTTATTTTTACACTTTCCCCGACGTTTCGGTTGCTTTTCAGCAGCCATGGTCACGGGGAGACTAAGATGGCAGTTGTCTCAATGTTCCAGTGTAGTTATTTCAAAGTACCCGAACATAATTTAATCATTGGTGTTTCTATTTACGCAGAATGAGCTCAAAGTATCATGAAGTCTAGCTGTGGTTTGCTTCTTCTTGGGTTTGACTATTTTTATTACTGGATCCCAAGCAAGCATTCCAACCATCTTCTCTATTAAAATTAGGATGTTTTTTGATTTCAATAGCCTCGCGAAGCATCCTTGGTAGTAATCGGTGTTCTTTAGCGAGAATCTGTGGTTTGTCAAATCTCAGGTAGTGGTTGGTCCCCTGTTGCACATGTTCACACACAGCAGACTTCAACGAGCGTTGGTGTTTTACATCAGCTGTGTGTTCTTTTATGCGGGTACGGGTGCGGTACGTTATGTGTAGTTGAAAAATTATAATAACCCGTGATTTATAATTATATCTTAATTAAATTTCGTTCTACTACTTTCATAATTCTTCATTTGATTTTCTATACAAAAATACAAATATTTAAATTGGGTGCTTTAATTGCACGACTAAGACCCAAGGCTACACTCGGTCGAAAATACAATGCAACGATAATTTATAATTGAGTATGATCAACATCATCCCCACCCCTCGGAATGTTACACTGATAACTCAGAATACAGAATAAACCAGAAGTCTTCTGGGCTTCTGGTATATTTAGAGCTATTTCTTTATCGTGAATTGTGTTCAAAAACAAAACGTATTCCTCCCCTGTCTCCACGTCATCCCCGCTTAATGCTGTTAGTTCAATGGCAATTAACTACTTTTGGGGTTAGTGGCAATATCAAATGTCATATTTGACAATGTTATATGGTAATATAATAAAGCGTTAAGTCTCTGTAAATGTCATATAAAATATTATTTTAATAAACATAAATGATAAATTAAAGTAATACTGGTAAATAGTTTATTCAAACATAATAAGAACATAGTAAATAAAATAATATTAAAATAAATATTCAACACACCCATTTTTTGCTTTTCGTCAGCAAGACACATATACATGAGCCTAAATTTTTATTTGGAATTCCCTACCAAACGCCAGATATTTGAGATCAAACTGGTTAGTTCGACAAAACGCCAATTTCATATATAAATAATATAATAATATCAGCCCTGTAATAAACTGTCCCACTGCTGGGCACGGGCCTCTTCTCAGTGTGAGAAGGGTTAGGCCATAGTGTAGACTATGCTAGCCCAGTGCGGGTTGGCAGATTTTACATATCTTCGAGAACATTATTGAGAACTCTTAGAAATGCAGGTTTCCTCACGATGTTTTCCTTCACCGTTAAAGCAAGCGATAATTAACTATTTAATACGCACATAACTTGGAAAAGTCAGAGATGCACGCCTTGGAATCTAACTCGAGACCTCTGCGTGGCAGTCCAATGGTTTCCCACTAGGCTTTCGCTGCTGCCAATTTCATATGTAGAACCTAATAGAATATTTCTGAACTGCTTCTGTTTAAAAAAGCGGAGGCTTTTCAGGCATATAATATCTGCGACATGATATTCTTTGTTTTTATTAACCTTAGAATAATAATGGGCCGTTTTCAAGTCTCCACAACGCGCACGGTACTAACATACCTGCTTTCATTTTTAAATATAATATCATTGTGTGATCCACAAATAGTGGTTGTTGTCAACCGAGTCTTGGTGATTGTAAAGATTACCGCGATATAGGTTATATGCCTAGACCGGGAGTAGAATATTTACTATAAAAAAATTACCATCTCTTTATCAATATTCCAGACAAAAGCCGTGTGCCGTATTTCATCTCTCTATCACTTCCTGGCTATTTATCCCACGTGGTATTGGGGTCAGCCTTCTTTATTTTCTTCTTTCACTTTGTCTTGTCCTTGGCGTCTTCTTCAGAAGCATTTTATGCCTTTATGTCTCTGCGCAACATATCTATCAACGCGGTCTTGGGTCTTATTTAATTCTATTTCCGGGGATGGATAGTTCCAGTACCTGATCGCCTACGTATTTAGGTAGTCTTCTCTTTACATGGCCTTACCATCTCATTCTGAACTAAAGCAGCTTTTCAGCTATGTTGCAGATTCCCAGACTTCCTAGCACATAGTCGTTCTGGATCTTATCCAGCCTGGTTACGCTGTACATCCATCTTAACATTTTCATTTCGGCAACATTAATGGCATGGACATGGCGCTGTGTAACGGCACAGATCTCAATGCCGTACATTAGAACTAGCCTTAAGATGGTCTTATAGACGAGTCCTTTCAGTTTGACTGGCATCCTTATATCACAGGTTATGCCTGTTACTTCGCGCCACTTGAGCCACGCAACTGCTATACGGTGTGTTCTAAATCTCTTAAGCTGTGCATCATGTGCCCTAAATATGTATACTCATCGCGTTTATTGATTGGTTGACCTTCAATTATGATAGGTCGGTCGTTTGTATCTAGATCGTTTAAAAGCATAAACTGGGTTATGCAACATTCAACACCAAACCTTCTACTGTCAGTTGGCGCTTCCACGCCGTAAGTGATTCTTGCTAAAGAATTAGGCTCTCAGCATATGCTGCTTTGTTATGAGCCTCTTCTGTGAGAAAATCCAGTAGTAAACAAATAAAAATGGGCTGAGGACTGAGCTTTGATGTGTGCCCTCAGTGACTATGATAGATCGAGTGTTCCCAACAACAGCCCATATCAGTGATTTTTTAATTTACTATTTTATAATTTCCCAAAAAAACACACTCTATTAGATTTGTGATCACATCGGGCAATCAAAACAGATAGCCTTATTTAATCAAAATAATCTTACGCACAATACCCAGCGCAGCGGCAGTAGCGAAGTAGGTACCCACTTGAATTATACGTAAGTGCAGTTTAAATTTAAAAGTTTAAATTAATTATATATAATATAACATAATTAATTAATCATTCCATCTTACCTTGCCTGTATTGCCGTCCTTCAGGTGTTTTTCTTCAAGTTCGGCGTTCCAATCAAGACATACATGTTTAACATATGTGTTGAAAGCAAATGGGTCGACCAAAATTAAAACCGCTATGTCTGATTGGAATCCACGACTCCGCCCTGCGTAAGAGTCTGGCAATGTAATTCCTTTTACCTAAAAAAAGAACACAGTAAATAAATGAAATTAATTTTTATCTTATTATAATAATATCACGTGTGATCCACAAATATTTGTTTCGAGTCTGGGTGTTGTTTAGTTTTAATCCCCCGCGACACAGAAGCTGTTCCTAGTGCGGGAGTACCCTTAGAAAAGAAATAGGTATAAGTTAGTTAGTATAAGTTCCTTACATCAGTAGTTTGTGCGTGGATGTTCTTTTCGTCGTCCCACAGCCGGTACATCTGACCAGCCGCCGCCCCCCACTCTGAGAAACGGATGTATCCCTTTTCTTCATCCCAGAAACGATCAGCAGCTACAGAAATTAGCAATAAGTATTATTATATATAGTCTCACGCCTAAGCAGAACAATTCTTCACAACTTAATTATACTTAAAATATTAAATAACATTAAAAAAGGAAAACCTAATTCCAAAAAGTAGGCGCGTCATATAATTTCGCCGCATCACAGGCGACTGGTAGTGTGCCCAGAAGACTGGCAGTATTGCAATGTTGAACGGCAATGGTTATTCTTTCCGCGAAATAAAAACAAGCCCTCTGATCACGGGAACCGTTGACCAACGTTATCTCCTACCAGAATTTTGTACGTAAGTCGTTTGAGAGTCTCCGCGAATGCAGCAGAAATCTCATGCTAAGAAGACGTATACATAGGTAGCGTATACGACTTGCTGCGCCACCGAGCTAGTCTGAATGCTTGAAAAGTATCCCGGAATGCAGAAATTATTACAAGACCGAGAAGAAGAATAGTTATAAAACCTGTATCAGAGACTTTACAAACTTTCAAACATCGGACCATAAGAACACTAGACACGAAACAACAACATGTTGATCACAAAAAAATTGTCCCATGTGGAGATCGAACCCACAGCGTAGCGCAGTGGCAGCGGCGAGGCGACCACTGAAACCATTACGCTATACATGCAGCATGTACGTAATGAAATGAACTTACCAGATAGTACTACGTTGTTGGAGATTAAGGTCCCGCCGCAATGGTACAAGTAGTCCGTCCCGCTCTTTTCGTAAACGCTTACATGCCACGGCATGTACTCGTGTTTGACTGGCTTACCGCCAACTTGTCCTTTATCTTCTTTAAGATATGTTACTTTACCGCAATCTAAAATAGGAGATTTTATTACTGATAGTCAAAATCACCCATCTCTTTTTCTTAACCTTCTCTGTCCAGTTGTTGGACAAAGATCTGCCCAACATTTCTCTATCGGCTCCTATTCAGAGCTTTAGTCTGCCAGTCGTTCAAAATTGTGTCCAGTTCATCGCGCCAGTGTTTTCTCTACCCCGATGACGGCGTCTCTTTGTTCTCCATTCCGTTGTTATAAATGCCCACTTTTCGCTCGCGTAAATATGTAGGTTAATAAATATTTATGAAGTAAAAAGACTAAAATTCAATTATATGCTAGCTGTAATAAACTTTTACCGTAGCCTATAGAGTATGTTGACTTACTAGCTTTTGCCCGTGGCTTTGCTCGTTTGGGAACACTCCTATTTTTCTGGATGAAAGGTACTCTATGTCCTTTTCTGTGCACGATCGGTCGAGTCGTTAGGGCGTGAAAGCGTAACAAACTAATAAACTCACATTCGCATTTATAATATTATATGATATGACTCATGTGCGACGTTGATACTCGGAACACGCTACAAGCTGTAAATGCTCTTATTAATATTATGAAGATGATTCAAACCTTTTTTGCAGTTCACAACGCCATCTTTTGAGGAGTTGGAGGGGCATTTGATCTCTGGATCGGCTCTCACGTAATCAGTGTTCGTTACGGGGCTGCACGTTAGTCCAGGTTTCTTATATTTGTGGCAAACCATTGGCACATTGCGTACCGGGTGACGACACCGGTAGAACAAACTGCGATCAGTGTCTATATCGCAATAATCTGACAACAAAGGACAAACATTTATTTTAAATTATAATACTCTTTTGTCATCTATATCGTCCCCTACATAGTCCACCACGCCGGCCCAGTGCGGGTTGGTAGACTTCACACACCTTCGACGACATTATAGAGAACTCTCAGAATTGTAGGTTTCCTGACGATGTTTTCCTTCACCGTTAAAGCGAGCAATAATTGCCATAAATATTGTTAAAATGGTGAAGGAAAACATCGTGCTTTAGCAAGTAATAATTAACTACCTAGTCTTGCCATAAATATTGTTGAAAGGATTTTTCTTTTCTATTGCTTAAAACATTTATTACTGTAATGTGTGTTAGTTTATACATTAATATAAAACCATTAAAATAAATGTAGGTCATTCAAAATTTTATCCATTGGCTTTAATACAGTCCTTTAAACGTTGAGGCCAGTTATTAATAGAAACACGCACTCTCTCCATAGGAAAATGCTTCACTGCCAATCTGTTTTAAAGATTCTAAATTTTAATGTCGGTTAGTGTATGCCATACTCTCTAAAACTGACCATAAATCATAATCCAGTGGATTAAGATCGGGATCAGTCTTCAGCTCTGATGAAGTCTGAAACGTTCGTTTCCAAACCACGCTTGGGTGGATCGAGCTTTATGTCCCGGTGCTGAGTTTTGCTGAAAGGACCATTCTTGGTGATGGAACATGGTGTTGTTACGAGGTTTAACCACCTTCTCAAGAATCGTATCTTGATACACTTGTGCCGATATTTTCTTACCTTTTTCACAAAAATATGGCTCAGTCACTCCTTGATAACTAACACCCCACCAAACCAACACTGAAGTCAGTTAATGTCCAGGTTGTACTCTGCTGACTAATTAGGAAGCTTCTATAGAGTTTTGAGCGTAAACTCGGTCATGCCGCTTGTTAAAACATTGCTCAGTAATAAAAATATTCCCGAATGGAAAAAAAAAGAATTGTGATCATCTATTCATTTTTAAATAATCAGTTACATAATGACCAATGCGTCTCTTATAGGCTGCAAGTTCTAAGTCACCTTTTAACATACGCGACATGGTTCTAGGTGCTGTAATCATTTCCCGAGATAAAATCTTTTGCTTTCGGACAGAATTTCTTCGAATTATTTCATTCACTGCTTTGATCAGCTTTTTTGTACGAATACTACGTGGACAGCCAGATATTTTTCTATCACAAAAAGAGGAGGTTTCATTCATCACAACCCGGTACACAAACATTCGACAAATACCAAGCGCAAAATACCAGAAATTGCAGTTGGCTCCATAGGTGCCTACTTTGTGTAATAGAAAAGAAAAAAAGACTATGAAAACAGATTCCGAATTCAAATGTAATATTATGTTTTTTTATTGTAACTGTAGTTATGGCCAGACTAAGTATATATCACTAAGTCACTGTGTAGTGCTTGCCTTGGGATCGAACTCGAGACCTCTGCGCGGCAGTGCAACGGTTTCCCACTAGGCTATCGCTGTTTTATATTTTACTTTATGGAAATCTTTGGCTAATTAGAATACTCACCTAAACACATTGGCATCTCATCGGACCATTTTCCATCTACACAGCTCATCGTATACCTGAAATAACTTTTTATGCGAAGTTCTGAGCTTAAAAGGTACTTGTATCGGTGACATTCCACGATAACCACCAACGAGTTAAGGATGCGACCGGGCTCTAATGTTTTACTTGTATTCAAAATACTGTACCGCGCTCCTATAGGCGCTTTTGAAATTACGCAAGCTCGATCAGATAATCTGAAATCATAAAAACTATAAAATAAGTATGTTGTTATATACATAAAAGAAGCAGATGTGCTATTAGCGCACGAAAAGTAAAGACTGAAACATTACAATCGAGTCGAATTTCTATTATACTCAAACCAAAATCACTTCAATAAAAACCTTTGTTAAACAGTTGAAACGTAGTTGCTGGTATGATATCTATCTCTTTCAGATAAGTTATTTTATCATATGCTAGTTTTTGCCCGCGGCTTCGGTCGCGGTAATGTAGAGTTTGTCAATATTTTCTATCCCTCGAGAACAGTACATTTTCTGGATGAAAGGTACTTTATGTAATATTCTGTACCCCTGACAACGTGTATGCGATGTGACGAACGGTCGAGTAGTAAAAGCGTGAAAGCGTTAAAACAAGAAACTCATATTAACATTTATAACATCAGTTAGGCTTGCGCTACTTGTTTGTTCAAATTTTCAACGCAAGTGTAGTTCTTAACCTACTGTCGCAACGGCACACCGGCGGCCAGACACAATACATTTTTATTATGTCTGGTTTACTAAGACTGAAATCTCTTTATGATGATTCCAGAGCTTGTGTTAGGATAAATGGGACCTACACAGAATGGTTTAGCATCGAAAAAGGTGTTAGACAAGGATGTGTAGCGTCACCTTGGCTGTTTAACCTATACATGGACAATTGTTTAAAAGATTTAAAAGATTGTGAATGGGGATTAAGAATGAATGAGTTACTTGTCAAATGTCTTCTTTATGCCGATGACCAAGTAATACTTGCGTCATCAGCAGAAGAGTTGCAGGTGATGGTAACTATTATGCATGGTGCTTTTAAGAGTAAAGGAATGAAAATAAATGTAAGCAAGACGAAAGTAATGGTATTTGAAAAGGAAGAGTGCGTGACGATTTGTAATATTATGATTGATGGAGAAAAAGTGGAGCAAGTGAAAGAGTTTGTATATTTGGGTACTTTGTTTACAAGGGATGGTAAACATGAGGGAGATATTGAAAGGAGAACGATTGCGGGAAACAAAGTGAATGGAGCTCTACGCGCTTTTATGAACAGTCGAAATGTTTCCGAAAAGGCACGTTTGGCTGTTCATAGAGGACTATTAGTGCCCACACTTATGTATGGAAGTGAAAGTTGGGTATGGCAAAAGAAGCATGAGAGCAGAATAAATGCTGTAGAATCATTTCTACAGCATTTATTCTGCTCTCACTTCCATACACCACATTCACTCTTCACTTCACTCTTCCATTCACCACATATATTTCTCAGCGCTCTCATGAGCGCTGAGAAATATATGTGGTGTGACTCTGAAAGATAGAATAAGGAATAGTGTGATTAGAAAGAGATGCGGCATGAAAGTTGATATAGTGACAAGAATAGAAAAGGGTATGTTAAGCTGGTTTGGGCATGTAGAAAGAATGGACGAGGAAAGACTGACTAAGAAAGTTTATAAGGCTAGTGTGAATGGAACAGTCGCAAGAGGAAGACCTAGACGAACGTTTCTTGATCAGATCGGAGGCGTTCTGGACAAAGGCCAGGTTAAGAGCACCTTGAACCGACGGGCGTGTATGAGGAATGTGATGAAAGTGAATGAAGCCAGAGAAGTGTGTCAGGATCGTAGCAAATGGAAATTCGTAGTCTCTGCCTACCCCTCTGAGAAACAGGCGTGAATCTATGTATGTATGTATGTATGTACTAAGACTTGACAGTAAACAATAATATAATTTAACGTTATTTTAAAAAACAGCACATTATAAATAAAACGTTTTATGCAGATTTACGTTGTGTTATATTATTTTAATATTAATAATCAAATGTATTTATTTTAAAAGCCTGCTCAGTACTTCGTAGTTCGATTACGAGGAAGCAATGAACGTCACTATTGGTGCACGTTTATCAATAAAGTAAGATATTGTTTTTTGACATTGAGTACCGTCACGATATATGGAATTTGATGAGCGTGATACGGATGACATATCTTCTAGGACCCGAGCTATATTTTACGGAGTATGATGACTAGGTACATTGTAGGTTCACGTCAATGGTATAGTATAAGTATGAGATGGTAGAAAGTATAACATCTTACTCGTCAAGGCCCTCCGTGACAGGTGTGCACAATTCTGCAGCCTCGTCGGAACCGTCCGCGCAATCCTGTATCTGCAGAACAAATAATGCGTTAAATTATATCATACTAGAATTTTCTTTATTTATTTGGGGACCTATATAAAGTAATTGTATGTCAGTCGCATTATAACACTACTAGGTTACAGCATTACATAAAAGGTATTGACTAAGTACTTGCATCTACATATATTAACTTACTTTACTAATATTACAAATGTGGACGATTGGTCAATTCGCAAAACATCAATGCTTTTTCAGAGGTTGGGTTACTAAGTATACTTTACTTCCGTGGCGCAGCGGTAGTGAATGCGACTGCTGTGCATGAGGTCTCAGGTTCGAATCCCGGGTCGGTCCAATAAAATGTTACTGGGATTTTCTGTTAAGAAATCTCAATAACAGCCCGGAGTAAGGAAGTTGGCGGTGTTATTCACCCATGTGCCTCGGAAAGCACGTAAAGTCGTTGGTCCTGCACCTCATCTCTCTCCAGTCGTGTCGGATTACCGTCCCATCGGATCTTGAGAGCTAAGGAACAGAGAGTGCACTCGTGTTTGCGCACACGCTTGTGCACTATAATATCTCCTGCGCAGATGGCCAGTCTCCGTTAAGATCGGCCGCCGTGACCGAAATTCGGTCTGGACGACATTATACTTTGTACTATACCAACATCCATACAATTAAATTCAAATGACTTTTCATAATTTCTCTTTTACTGTTGTTTTTAACACATTCAATCAAACGATGTTGAACATCTACTATCTTCATACATATTTCATTGTGGTGATACAGCTCGTCCCATTAGACGGTCAAATTTTTTTGTTGGAATGTATTCCAAACGTCATTTGTTCAGCGTGAGCGTAACAAACAAACACAATCACATTCGCATTTATAATAATAAGTAAGGATGTAGCGATCCTGCAAAGATGAAGAAGTAACGACACATGACACTAGATGGCGCTGTATACAACTACACACTTCACCATTTGTGCGGCACAAGTAAGATAGACAAGTAAAAAAAAAAGTAGACAACGAAGAGACGATACGTATGTAGGTGACGATACGTATGTAGGTATGCAAGTGATGGATATGAGGGTAGAGGGACGAAAAGGGAGAGGAAGGCCAAGGAAAAGATGGATGGACTGTGTGAGGATGGATATGAAAGGAAAAGGGGTAAATGATCAGATGACGGGTGACAGAGAAGTATGGAAGCGAAGGACATACTGCGCCGACCCCAAATAAATTGGGACCAGGGCAAGAGAATGATGAAGTAAGACAGACAAGTCAGACAGTGAATCATAGTATATACAGTGATAAATCGTGAACTAAGTGAACAGTGAACTGATAGGACAGTACATAGTATTGACGTGTTAGTACTTATAGTGTTTACATGTTAGTATATAAGGTTTATACTCTCATATTCGTATTATATTCACCTCTTTATAGTTGTATGTTTGTTTTGTATGTTTTATATTTTTCCTGTATAGTTTATGATGCGTAGAAACTATGAACATAATTCATAGTATGTTGTCATTGAAATTTATTTATTATATATATATTTTTAGGAACCTCACGCAGGTTATATAAAAAAATAATTATGACGGTTACAAACGATTTAATGCAATGAAATAATTAAAACAACTATCACATATAAATCAATTATTACAATCAACGACTGAACTTAACTAACTATAAACGAAAATAACACAGCTGATACGTGTGAACGCTCCGACGACCGACAAGCAAATGTGTCTGTCATCTGTTTGACAGCTCCTTATATAGGCACGATGTCACTCGCGTCAGTTGATTCCTAACAATATATTTATTTATTTATTAATGAAAAACGCAAAAATTGTCACGCGGTTCTCGTTACGGTAAAGTTTCGTTGTACTTAAGCTCGGTGTACTGATTCCGACTTTGCGCTCATTGGTCGAAAGTATTGCGCTCTGATTGGCTGACCAATCACAGGCCCTACATTTTTTTTTGAAAATTTGATGTATAGATCGAGTCGGATCGCGGTATCGGTATAGTCGGCGAGCAGCAACAATAAGAAGAACACTCCAAATAAAGAAGATCTACAAGGACGAATCATCATGGCTTTTATTCTCCACCAACTCAGCACACAAATGCACCTGTGCCCTACACCATTGAATCCTGAATCTCGCAAGTGAAGTGTACCGCGGGGGACTGTTAGTGAACCATTAAAACTTCCTTACCCCGTTACAGTCCGCTCCTTGGTCCACACAAGCGCCGTCATTGCATTGGAACAAATACCAGGGACACATCTTGTTGACACTCGCTGCCAGCGATCTGAAACATTGCAAACATAATCAAAATCATAATCATAATCGCCCCCTCTCGGGCAGTCGTTATCTCATCATGAGACTAACGTGATCTCGGAGGGCACAGTATATTACCTTTTTAAATATCATCTTCACCTTGTGATATAACCAGGTTAAATAAAAGTACACAAACCGCAGGGCAGCTTGTGGCGAACTGAAAGTGAGTGGTAACACTGCGGTCCTGAATGTATTACAGAGTCGGTTAGGGCCTCGTGCCCAGCTTCCTATTACTGGTTGGCTGGGGCGGAACTTTAAGAGCGCCTGTATGACTCAACTCTGACTTGACCAAAACTGAACTAATTAAATATTATTTAATTTACAGTATGAGAAGGGTTTTGGCTAAGCCTATACGAATTGTTTACATATGTAAGTGTCGTAGAATAATATACTGGATGTTCGAAAGTAATTGTATAATCGAGCGACTTGTGTAATTTTTGACGGACCTTATAATTTTATAAATTATGAAAATAAGGAATACATATATAAGTATATACATAAAAACAAAATAAGGTATGCAATGAATACAATACCTTTTAATGAAGTCCTCATGCTTTTTTATCTTTGTAAAAGTGGTGAGTGTTGCATCGTTGCACAGTTTGTCGTCGTGTCTCGGCGCCGTGGACACAACTCCTCGCAGATAATAGCGGTATCTCCCTTGCTCCCTCTCTGCAAAGGCCAGTCCTCCTCCGCTGTCTCCCTTACACAATGCTGTTCCTGTACAAAAAGTTTATATTCAGGCAAACGTGACGAAATAAATAATGTAAACGAATAGCATTTTTATATTCAAAATCTATATATCATATTGTATTATTATATTCAGTAAATTGTTTTACAATATATACTTGCAACCGTAAGATTATTACTTAATATTATAATTTGAATTGAATATTACAAATAAAAATTATTTCATTTGAAAAGATTGCCAATTTTAAGGATATTCAAAAGAATGTCGAAACGATTAAAATAATATAGACACGAACAATTTGATTTATTATTATTTCTCGGTATTTAGACGACATTCCACACTGAAACGACAATAATTTTGTTTACCCATCATGTCACAAGATCACTTTATATATTAGCACGCAAATATACAGACACCAGTACACAGGACGACATGACGATAGCTAATTCTATTACTTCCCTCTCGATACGGCTTGGAAGAAAAAAGTATAGACATGATTGTCGCTCGTTGTCGTAACGTACTTTAGCAAAGCGACGTACGCTTACATCTTTTTTGCTCTTTCTCGTGTTGTTGTTCTTATTATGGTAGATGTTCTTACTTCATCTGCCTCGCTGACGCAGCTGTTTTGAATGCGACTGCATGAGGTCTTGAGAATCCCAGGGTGGGCCAATAATAAGATATTGGGGCTTGTCCGTCAAGAAATTGCCAATAGCAATCCGGCGTGAGGAAGATGGCGGTCGTGTAGGATAATTGCCCCTGTAGCGAGCAATATCCGCTACTGTAACCGCCCCCGCGTTTATGAACTGAGGCCCAACCAAGAAATCACGCCACCCTACGTCATATGGCGTGATGTTGTTGTGATCCGACCGTAGACGCCACCCCTTTCAACATGGCTACTGCTTTCCTGAGCCGGCGGCGCGGGCGCAGCAAGATGTCCGCTGATATTCTATTGTATTGCAGTCGGAGACCATATTGTGGGCGTCAAACTCATTAGCAAATTTAGCAAAAGCAAAAGTTCATCTATAAATACCGTGTCTCGTATTTGTAATGTATATTCCGTATTTGCTTTCGCTCGCTATATTATATATTAGCTACGCTTGTATATTCTTGTTTATATTTACAAATAAATTAATTAGTGCCTTCTGCCTTAGTTTGCTTTTCCGCCTATAATAAAGTACCTAACATATCGCGCATATCAAGGTTCGATTCCTGCGTCGTGAACGATTATTTAAAAGCGGCCACGGATATCAACTGAGTCGCTTCACCCCCATTGTATCATGAGAGTTAACTAACAGACAGCGCATTTGTGTTTGCGCGCACTCTTGTGCACTATAATATCATCTGCGCGTATAGCCAGTCTCCGATAAGATTAGGCGCCGTGACCGACATTCGGTGTGGAGGAAATTATTGTTACTATTATCGCGCACCTCTGACTTTCGGAAGTTATATGACTTTTCGAAATTATGTGCGTATTGATTGACAATTATCGCCTGCTCCGTGCCTCGGAGAGCACGTTAAGCCGTCGGTCCCGGCTGCCATGAACATCTATGGCAGTCGTCATTGGGAGAGTGTCGACACAAAAGATCCCACTGGGTCGAAGTGTCACCGGTCTGCACTGACTGGCCCCCACATATGATACATACTATTATCATTGACTATGTGTACTTACCATTGGTATATCCCGCGCAGAACTTGTCACTAGTGATGTACTCGGAAAAGGACGGCGGAAGAGTATCGATACAAGTGTCCGTTTTTACGTACGGCAAGCTAACGACCTTCAGGATCGGGGAGCCTCCGCCGTTGGCTGACGTCAGACCCCAACCGGCTACCTGTTAATGATACAAACTAATATTGAAGAGACCATATATCAACGGTAGCTTGTTACCAGACACCATGTTGGACTATGGAGCAGACATCTCGAGTTCGATCCCAAGGCACGAGCACGGCAAAAGGCTCGTGCTTAGAAGTGGCACAATTTATACAGGGTGTCTCGTAAATAATGGTCCAAACGTAAGGAAATAATTCTTTGCCTAATTATCTACAACTAATTTGGATAATATTTTTTTAAGCCGTAGTTTTGTCAAAATATTTATTTCCCGATTTTTCTAACTTTACTACCTAATTTCAAGATTTTTTACACTGGTCCAGCAAATATCGAGGCGCTCATAGCCAGTTGCACTCACTGATCGGTAAGCGATTAGCGAGGTTAAGCAACGTTGGGTGCAGTCAGTTTATAGATGGGTAACCGCTTAGTGGTTTTTCATCTGAGCGTCTCCGTGCTTTGGAGAGCACGTAAAATGTCGGTCCCGGGTGTTGTCAAATTGACAGCAGTTGTTAAGCCATGTCAGAGGCGTTTTTTTTTTTTTACCTGGGTAATGCATGGCGCATGCCTCTCCGCGGGGGTGGGCGGAGGGGATATGTCGAACTCGCCGGGTTAAAAGAAAGATGGAATTAAAATAATGTACTCCCCGGAATACCAACTAAACCTACCACGGTGTACCTCGACAAAACCACTATCGACGGGGCCGTGCGAATCACTTGCGCATGCGGTCGCGACCCCGCCGAGGTTTCGGCCCGCCGTGTGAAACGGCAGGCCACTACACAAAGAGACCTACCCAAAGGCACTCACTCTCTTATTAAACCCTACTGTCTCCCCCCTAGAGGGGAGACGGACTCGAAACAGAGGCGCGCGTGGGAACACGCACGCCGCCTCTCGGACCTGGTGCTGAACGGATGGCAGGCAGGCCCACAAAGCCCACCACCCCCAGGTCAATCCTCAGGGTGGCTGGAGGTCATCTCGCGCCCTCCGGCGCCCGGTTCTGCGGTTGGGGAGAGGAGAAAGGAGGCTCGTGACCAGAAATGGGACAGTTATATAGGCTGATATTATTATTATCTTAGTAGGATGAAGCAACCAGTCTGTTTCTGTGCAATTCTTCTCTTACCTGTACGGATGGCGTAGGATTTAAGAGGTCGTCTCGCCTCTGCCGCAGTGTTATGGGTTCGAGTAACGCATGCGATAAAAGTTTGTGTGATCCATAAATTATAGTTCCGTGTCTGGATGTTCCTTGTGTCCGTTGTTTGAATATTTGTAATGTTCTCCGTGACACAGGATATACTACTAGAGCTGTCTTAAAAATATATTTTTTACAGCTTCTTTATGATTGTAGTCGTTCTGATTGATCCTACCTTTCCAAACTTGCCATGTTGTAGTTGATACGTATCAAAGTTAGTATCGAAGTTCAGACAGACAGGCCTGACGTACGGCTTGTAGACAAACGGAGACACCAGGATTACAACTGCAATGTCTTCTTGAAAGTTGGTCGCTTCACCCTTGAAGAGCGTCGGGACCTTTATTTCCTTGACCTGTAGGAATAATAATAATAGTTACGACAAATACAAGGTATCCTAACTAACATTGTAAATGCCAACATGCCTTAACTACTCGACCGATCATCATGAAATTTCGCATACACGTTGTCAGGAGTACCTACATAAAAAGACATATGGTAGCTTCCATCCAGAAAAAAGGCTTGTTCCCGAGGGATAGAAATTAATTGACAAAATGTACATTAACGCAAACGAAGCCGAAAGCATAATCTAGCCACATATTTAGCGATAATAAGATACTCAATTGAGTTCATATGACGGTTTTATTTTCTAGTGTAGTAAGACGAACGTCAAGGGGCAGTCGTTCGTAAGCAACAAAGAAGATCAGACTATCCAAACTGGAACGCTGGTTCTCTCGGCAGACATTGTAATTGGTGCTAATAATTCTAGTCGGAAACTTTTTGGTGTTCCCACATCAGTAATTTCTGTAAAATAAAGATATTATGAGAAGTGTCTAATTGCGGTTTAAAATCTACACCATGAACCCTCTACCAGAGAACCCTACCGAAGTCGGATTCGTCCTTGGTTGTCGCTTGATCCTTGAATGTAGACATACATACATAGATGAAAATGGGGTAGTGGTTTAAGAGCTGGCCTCACAACGTGACAATTAATTGTGTGAACCATAAAAAGTTGTACTGAGTCTGAGTATTCTTTCTGTCCGTTAGTTAAATGTTTATAAAGTCCCCCGCGACCCCCTTCCGCGCACTTATCCGTCAGGTGAGCTGTTGGCCTTACTTACGTCAGATTCTTGTGCAGTGACATCCATGTAACTGTTCCACTCGCGGTAGAGCTTGCCGATCCCCACCGCGTACTCAGACGCGGGACGCAGCTTTATCCTATCGTCCCAAAAGCAGTGGGCAGCTGTACAGAATACCAGGACAGTTACAACTTACAACAGACAGAAATGTTAAAAACAAAAAACCAGCTATACGATTGATAAGCAGTCAAAGTCAAAAATATGTCACAAAGTAACGGTAAAGTTTACAAGTTAGTAATTTTAGTGAAGTTAGAAGATCTGTGACCGTACCAGCATCTTTAACCCAAATATGCTCAGTGATTCGAGAACGAAATCAAATATTAAACTTTGTGAACTCATTAGGAATCATAGTCACCACAGTGAAATGCAAAAAAGTTCGTTCGTTCTCTCGTTAGGATATAGAACACTTGAATATGTATGTGTCAATTTTGATTATTGTTGACATTTGATCAAGTTAAAGATAGTGCAAGTTTTATCCTGTTTTTCGCTGAGCAAAAATCATATCATCTCTCATAAAAAGGTAAATATTTGTCCAACGGAATAAAGTTCGGTCATAATGAAAATTTGAATAAAATTTGGATAAATGATAGATTTGTCAGTGTGCTTGTTATGAGTAAATACTTACATGTATCGAAAACTTCAGTGTTTCAAATGATACACTGGGCAAATAAACAGATGAGACTTCTACTAATTATGTTTTGTATTTTAGGCGACGCGTGCATTTGACAAAATGATATCAATGATTTAGCTAACGATGATCAGACTACCGGCGCTGACTTATAAATGGACCCAGTTGATGGACTTGTGTCGGATTCAGACTCGAGAGATGAAACAAATGTAAGTTTCGAAAATTTATCTCGGCTCCGACTTCTGGAGCCTGCTAAATTGGCCCTACGTGGGAGCAAAAGTGATGAGAGCGATTTAGAAGACGAAATACCTTCAGGGTCTATAAGAACTATGGGCGTAGAGAATGAGCCGCGATGTTCATCAATGCATACTGAACTGGTAAACCCTAGTACTTCGTCGACTCCGTCACTGCATTCATCAACCCATAAGCGGAGCCGGGAATTGTAATTTATACCTAACCTTCCGCTACAACCTCTACTACCTAGGGTAGCTCGAAAATGAGTGAAACGGGACTTAGCTCAACGTAATGATGAGTAGATCACACCGTTGCCAAAATCAGTAGTGACTTTATCTCAAGCATCAAAACCAGTTTAATTCTTTGAATTGTTCTTTAGTCGTAAAGTTATTATGCACACTGTACGTCACTCAGTTATGTATGCGGTACAAAAAGGGCATACAGGTTTTTTTTATCTGTTAAGTACATTTATTGTTTCATCGGTATATTGATATTGACCGGATATATCCCATTGCCACGGCGTAGGATGTATTGGGAAAATAATGAGGACACACATAATCTCTTGGTCGCAAAATCCATGAGAAGGAATCGCTTCGAAGAAATATAGCGATACTTTCACGTGGCCGATAACACCAATACTGCCCTAATGACAAAATGGCAAAAGTTCGGCGTCTTGTTGCGATGTCGAATAAAAAGGTTCTGCAATATGCTGCCATCGAAAAGGATATCAGCATAGACGAATCCATGATTCCTTACTATGGTAGGCATGGCTGTAAACAACATATCAAAGGAATATTCTATTTGGGTTTAAAACGTGGATTGCGGCATTACGCTTGGGATATTGCTTACATACCGATTCATAACAAGGCCGCTATGAAACATATATATATACGTTGTGCAAAAGCTGACAAAGATTCAGAATATCTACCAAAAAACATCGATAACGGCAATGAAAGAAAATATATTTTGGTGACAAGTACAGTACGCAGAAATTGTATAGAAAAGAAAGACAAAAAGTTGTGCAAGAAAGAACAGCGAGGTTACCATGATAAACGGCTTGATGTAAACAGCGGTATTTGTGCTGTGCGATGAAATGATAACAGTATGGTGACGCTGTTGTCCAGAGAATATGGCGTTGAACCCATACGAACTGCAAGAAGATACTCAAAAATTGAGAATAAACGTGCAACAACCCAACGTTATATATCAGTACAATCGCTTCATGGGTGGAGTTAATAGTTTAGATGCAAATGTTGGTACCTATCGTATAGCAATCTGAGGGTAAAAAGTGGTATACTCCTTATTTTTTGGCTAATTGATGTTGCAGTCAATAATGCTCCTCTTCTTGCTTGGCATTACTCTAATTGTATTGACATTCTGGAGTTTCGACGTTACGCTACGTCGAAACTCCAGCATGTCAATAAGTGTCGTGAAGCATACTTTATGAGTATGGCAACGATAAGCAGCCTTCAGAACCTAGCAAACGGATTGCAACGAGTGTGTCTACTTCGGCGCCAAAGCAAAGCGCCGAGCTCAACTCAACTAGGGCACCAAGTAGATTGCGATGTGACTATTGCAAAAGCCGTCTATCAAATTAACCTCTACCTTTTGACATAAAGTCACGGTGAACTTTTTGTCAAAAGGTAGAGGTTAATTTAAATTCAAAATATACTCAGCATTTCTTACTTAATTATTTTTCAAAATTTTGTGTTAAATTAGTACGTGATAATCGGGCACGCCACAATCGTGGCGATAAGATCCGTACTTAGAGAGTAGCTGGAGAAGCGTCATGGCGCCCTCACGTTTCGTCTGACGCAGGTGCTGACCGACCACGGTTGTTTCGGTCGGTACCTGTTTCGAATAGGCAAACAGGAGACGCCCGGTTGTCAACACTGCGGCGACCGCCGCGTCGTTGTCGAAGACACGGCATTGCACACATTCGTAGGTGCCCTGCTTGGGCCACGCAACGCTGTGTCATGCACGCGGCAGTCGGTAGGATCGTCTTCTCGCTCGAGGCTATGGTTCTGTCCATGGTTTCGAGCGAGAGGTCTTGAAATTCCGCCGCCTCCTTCTGTGAGGAGGTGATTTTAGTGAAGAAGGCGGCGGAGAGGAAGACGGAACGTTCAATCCCTCTCCCTAACCGCAGAGCCGGGCGCAGGAGGGCGCAAGACGAGCTCCAGCTACCCTGAATAGAAGCCTGCGGGCGGTGGACCCATTGGGGTCGTCCACCGATCAGCCCAGGTCCGAGTAGGCAGCGTTCGTGTTCCGCGCACGCCTCTCGATGTCGGAAGGAGGACTAGGTCCCCCGCTTTGTCGTCGGGGACCAGGTCCCCCAATTGTATGTGTCAATTTTTATTGTGTGTTTGTGAATTCGTCTTGTGAATTTGTGTGATGGTTGTGTGGGACCCGCCACGTCCATCGGCGGGTCAAACCTTTGACGGGGTCGTGATTTGAATGCGAGAACTATCCGCGCGGCTCCGCCATAAAGGTGCGAGGAACACCGCGGTGGTTTTAGTCGGTTCAACCCAAAATTCTATCTTAGGGGCTCGACATATCTCCATCGCCATTTGCCCATTGTTTCGTTGTTGATCACCTCTGAAATACCTACTTACTGATTATTTTTATTATTAAAACATGTTAATAGGTACAATGGAACACATAAACACAAACATATCTGAATTTAAATAAAACCAGAGCCTCAAAATAGATCTGGGCATATATGGGTAGCATATTGCATTTGAGTAAACGAGACAAAATTATACACTCATAACGCTTGTAATAACTACGGTGCCTGAACTCACCGGATATCACCACGTTGCTGGTGATGAGAGATCCGCCACAAATCTGCTCATATGAGTTACCAGTCTTGTCATAAATGCCAACGTGCCATGGCAGCTCGCCACGCTTCGCCAGCTCGCCTCCAATCACTAGCTGTTCTCCTTCAGGAGTTATCAGACCACAATCTACGATGAGAAAAATAAACATTTGTTTGAAAAAGCTAATTTTTCGAGTTCAATTCCCACAAATGGGTTCAGAACCGATTTGTGGGGATTTGAGTGTTCCTTGAGTTTATTGTTTAAATGCTTGTAAAGTCCTAACGAGACAGGATTTATTTCTAGTGCGAGAATAGAAGTAATAATTCTTTTACTGAGAATAATGGGCTAAATTTATCATTTCAGTTTTCGTTACGCCGTCCCTTACACCTGGTAAAGTAACTATACTCACCCTGAAATTAAATTTATATGTACAGAATGCCCATGTACCTAAGTACAACACTTTATTTTCTAAACACATAATATCTGTTCATTTGTTTTTGAGACTACCATATTGTATCAGGTCTTTAACTATGAAATTGTCGGTTATGTCCTACAGCTAATTGCGTTGCTTCTGTACAAAATGTAAAGGTTATTTTAAAAAATCATTTATATTTCGAGAAAAGACAATATATATTATTAATAATAAACATCAATAACCTTTTATACAATTTGTATTTAAAGTTGTAATCGCTAGTTATCCGTGTAATATTTTTTATTCTGACATAATTACATAATATTTGATGCTTTTGTTAATTTTAGACAAAATACAAATACAAATACAATCAATAACTCTTAAATTAAAAATAATGAATTTGTGGACTTTCCTAAAAATATTAATGTAATAATAATAATAATGTCCTCCAGACTAAATTTTGGTCACAGCATTAACGGAGACTGGCCATCTGCGCAAGAGTGTATTATAGTGCACAAGTGTGTATGCAAACACAAGTGCACTCTCTGTTCCCTAACTCTCGTGATCCGATGGGACGGTCATCCGACACGACCAGAGAGAGATCAGGCGCAGGTCCATCGGCTATATGTGCTTTCCGAGGCACGCACGGGGGTGTTTAACAACAACATTTTTCTAACTTCGGGTTGCTACTGAAATTTCCTAACAAAAAAATTCCATAACTTTTTGCTGGCACGACCCGGGATTCGGACCCGAAACCTCATGTACAGCAGTCGCATTCACTTTCGCTGCGTCACGGAGGCAGCTTAATGTAATATTTAGTATCCAAACCACACGTTAAACATTTTCTGCATACGAAGCGGCAAGTTCATAGTTAAACCTCTATTGTTTTGAATGTACCTGCTTTACAATGAGGAACGTTGTCCCAGAATCCAGCTATGCACGTCATGTAGGGCAGGTCCTCGTTGGAGTGATATAGACTGTTACATATGGGCTTCACTGTCGTTCCCGGGGCTACATACTTGCCGCAAGCTTTGAACCCCGTCCCATGCACGTGGCACATGTAGCGAACGCTCGGATCTGGATTTACCTTGCAGAAACCTGGAACGAGAAATAATAATATTAACCCTATTTATAAACTGCCCCACTGCTGGCCACGGGCCTCTTCTCAGTATGAGAAGGTATACCATAGTACACTATGCTGGCCTAATGCGGGTTGGCAGACTTTAGACATCTTGGTGAATATTATGAAGACCTCACTGACATGTTAGTTTTCTTGACACATTTTCCTCCACCGTAAAAGCGAGCGGTGGCAGTCCAACGGTCTACCGACTTGGCTATCGCTGCTATGTACGTCTTTTATGATAGTATTAATAGTTTAGCGCAGCGCTAGTAAATGCGACTGCTGTGCATGACAAGTTTTTGGGTTTTTCTGTTAAGAAATCACAATAGCAGCCCGGAGTTAGGAAGTTGGCGTATTAGACACTGCCATAAACCCGTTGATCCTACGCCTGATCTCTCTCTGGTCGTGACGGATTACCGTCTCATCGCATCATGAGAGTTATGTAACAGAGAGTGCACATGTGTTTGCACACACGCTTGTGCATTATAATATCTCCTGCGCAGATGGCCAGTCTCCGTTAAGAATGGCCGCCGTGACCTAAATTCGCCTGGAGGACGTTATTATTATTATGCTTCTTTGTTTTATTTCGACCCTCTGTCTCTACCTTTACTACTTTTTCTTCACTGTCTCTCTCGCTCCCTGTCTCTCTCAATACACTTTTCATACTCTTATCTTTACCATCTCTATTCTAAAACTCAACTCTTTCTATCCTATATGAACTCTACTCTTTATAGTTGCGCAGCGTAAAGAGCAAACGTAATCTGATTCCGTGTTCACATCGACTAAAGAAAACGATGATAAGTTACTCACGAACACATTTAGGCATTTTCTCTTGCCATAATCCGTTGATGCAGTAAACATGTCCGCCGATCGCATTAGTGTAGTCGTCTGCGGCTACTACGCCATAACCACGACGACAACTCACTGTCAAAAGTAACGACTCAAACGATTGTCCGGGATAGGCGTTTGGAACGTTCGCCACTCTATACGTGCCATCTTTGGGATACTGCGGTAATACGCAGAACTCTGTAATGGGTTTTCTGAAAAGAATATGGTAGGCTTATGTTAGGTGTGAATACAATATTCGGTGTCAGGAGGAACTTGACTGCACGGATAGCGCATCGGAAATATACAATATCGTTTTTTGTTAAGAAAGACAACTCCCGCACTAGTACTAATTTTTGTGATGCGGTGGACTTTACAAACATTCAAACGACGGACACAAAGAACAAAGACTTCAAACAACTATTTGTGAATCCCACAAATATTTGTTCTGTGTGGAGATCGAACCAAACACTTGGCGCAGTGGCATCGGCGGGGCGACTACTTAAGCCAGTACCTATGCATATTCGTTTGTATATTTTAAGTCCACTCACTTCGACATGGTAACCTTAATGATATTATATTTATATACTAACATCTCACGGATCTGTCGGTGCTTGTCTGGCTGTGAGCTGCCGTTGGTATAGTTCAGGCCATCGTCGCAATGACTGCCGAAGGGCACACAGCTGCCATTACGACACTGCAATTGATTCGGTCTGAAATAAAATTAACTATAGGTGTGTAGTAATTGTTAAGTGGGGAGGTCGCTGGTCTCGCAAAGGTCTCGAATGTGATTCGATTTCAAGCCATTGTTCACTTTATAATTGCATAGTTAATTTAACTAGCGGTCGCCTAGTGATCGAAATTCGACCATCATTTATTTAAATTTTATAGTTATTAAGGTTTTATTGTCTAGATAATCTACCCTTATAATCACATTTCATTTAGATTTCACTAAGGCTATGCAGGTTAATTTACCTATCCTTTTTAAACAAATTATTATTTACTTAAGTAAACTCTTTAATTGACGATATTCCTAAGTTTGCTAGGTACTTTGTTTTATTTTTACCTACTAATATTATACGTCTACGCGCATCCCTAGCGCAACACCGATTATATTATCAGTCTCTTGTACGCCATGGTCACAAATAGACGACAAAACGGTGATATCATAAGCAAAGCCGATCACTTTTAGTAGTAGTGTAACAGTTTTCAAAATTATGTAATAAAGTGTCAAATAAACAACGCGATAAAATCTGTATCTTCTCTCTTAGCCTTTATTATTCCCAAGTCACTTGGGGTCGGCTTTTTTGGTCTAACCGGATTTGACTGGATATCAGTTTTTACACGGAGCGGCTGCCACCTGACCTACGCAACCCGAAGGCTAACGATACCCTAAGGCTAGGCCAGTGTCAGGATATTAGAGGGTACTGACTTTCCCAATAACGACTGCCATAGATGTTCATGGCAGCCGGGTAACGTGCTCTCCGAGGCACGGAGCACGCGATAATTGTCAATCAATACGCACATAATTTCGAAAAGTCATATAACTTTGAAAGTCAGAGGTGCGCGACGTGGGTTCGAACCCGAGACCCTCTGCATTGCAGTCTGTTGGTCTCCCCACTGAGCAAGTAACTAATGTTTCATTACGTATTATCGTGGATAATGTCAGAGAACATTAACTATAATGAAAACGACATGAGTGTAAAATATGTAGTGCGGTATGTAGAAGTGACATGCAGGTAAGAATGATTGTTTGTATGAAACACATAGTAATAACAGCACTACAAATAAAGAATTGGTGTTTTTGACACTACCCAACAATCATTAAATATAAATTCAGGTTTAAATGTATGTAAAATAAAGTAGATATCATAAGACAATTAAACTTAAAACTAATATTACATATGTAAAAACATAAAAATGGTAAACTGTAAGAATGTAAGGGCATGGATCTATTCGTTTTAAAATTGTTTTTAAAACATTCAGCAGAATTAATGAGAATAGAATCCATTCCCCCATGTTCTCTAAGAAATATTTTGCCATTTTGTACCCAACATGACATATATTCATTTAAATTAAACTACTATATACGGATTTTATTGCGTTGTTTATTTGACACTTTATTACATAACTTTGAATACAAAATTTTAAAAATTAGTACTTTGTAATAGTAGTTGTAGTGTAAAAATTTTCAAAATTATGTAATAAGGTGTCAAATAAACAACGCGATAAAATCCGTATATAGTAGTTTAATTTCAATGAATAATATTCGCGTAAACGGAAGACAATATTATGACATATATTTATGAGCTTTATAAAAAACACGCGCTTCATAGAAAAGCCGTCTTACACTGCCCGGTAAATGTTCGGCAACATATTGTTACGTGCTGGGTTGAATGTCAACAATATTACCGACTAAAACACGTTTTATTCAAACACACAATTAAATTTAAAACACAACAAGCACTATACTACACTTTTCCACTGTAACTGCTTCAAACTCCGTAGTATTTCCGCTTCCGTTTGCTTCGATGAACACTTGACTGTTTACAGTTGTAAACTGACCCGGCGAGCGCTGACCTTCCCTTTTTATACGCGGTTAAAGCGTTTCTAGAGTTTTCTTGTAACGCCATACCCGGTATATAAACAGTACGAATATTTGAGAATGTGCCAGCGTTCTCTACGTACTACGCTTCGCGTATCGACGACTACATAGTTCCGTAAGTTGTCAATAGATGGCGGTGTAATAAATTATTAGACGGAACTGCCGAGTCTTCCCCACAATGCCGAGAGATGGCACTAGGCGTAACATTGCCAGTGAGCTCGTAGGCGCTCGGCGATGCTCGGCTTCACTCGGAGACGCGTCGTTGCGACAGGCGGCTGGCGGTCGGCGCGCAGAGTAGGGATACAGCAAGTCGTAGCGTACACAACACTCGTAGCGGTGAGTAATTTGTAGCGGGGCGGTGACCGACGCTTGGTTCGGGGGCGGGAACGTCAAACTGCTGCGCAGGCGTCTCGAGTTCGATTCCGAGTTACGATGCACCAATTACAATACACTTTTCGACTAGTTTATGAGTACGAACTTTGCACTATAGTCTATCCCTTTCGGAGGGTGAAGTTAGTCCATAAGAACACCTCAGGAGGAAACGAGAATTGGAACACAGTTCATTGACCAATGGGAATTTAGAATATAAAGTTATTAAATTACGTTTAAGTAGTCGAGCAACACACGTCTACTTCCGACGGCGTCCGGGGAGAGAGAAGTTTACTATTTATAATCTTTTTTCACTTTTCCTATAGACAACTCTCGCACTAGGAATAAATCCTGTGTTGCGGGAGACTTTACAAACATTCAAACACCCAGGCTCGGAATAACCATTTGTGAATCTCACAAAGCTTTATGTTTTAGTTTCGAGTGGAATTTGAACCCACAACACTCAGCGCAGTGCCAGTGGCGAGGGGACCACTTAGACCATTATATTATTTTAAAGTGCCCTCAAATCTGCTATGGCTGTAAAAGCCCGCTAAGTTTTAAGTACCTTTTATAAAATATTTAAGACCTAATGTATGTCCACTTAATTTGCAAATAAATTATTATGATAATAAATCTGGGCCATGGGGATGGGTGCTAAGTGTGATGAAATCTATGGATAAAAGACGGCGTCGGCCAGATATACCGTCTAAGTACATAGTCGGAATGGCATACCCACGTTATGACGTTATTATTATTATTAATTGCACATGTCGTCCCACTGCTTCGCTCTCTTCAATACAGTTATATCGAAAAATATACTTACATGCAAGAATATCCCTGCTGAGGCGCTCGCGCTATGGCTGATATTGCTGCAACATAAAAAACATATTATATATGATAATATATGTATTATACATTATATATATATATATATATATATATATATATATATATATATATATATATATATATATACTATTTATTCATACAATTTGTGATTAATTGTTAAGTTTGGGAGCCTGGTAATCTGTCTGACAGGATTTTCCTAGTTCAGATACCAGTCTCTCACAAAGGTGCATTTGGTTACATAATGTTACAAAATGTTATAGAATGTAAGTTACCTTTGTGAAAGAAAATAAATAAACTTATTATTATTATTATTATATATTAATGAGACGAGCACTCATTCGACCGTGAATATCACTGCTGAAAAGCTACATCGGGGTAAGTGTAAATCTAAATACCTTGTTAAATAATTTAATAGCTGTAAAAAAACAGTAACAATAGTAAAATAGTCGTCTAAATCATATAAGTGTTACGATAAAATCCGTATAGAGTAGTTTAATGTCAATGTTTTATATACAGAAGAATTATATACAGCGGTAACAGTGTGGCGTGGTTATATTGTAGGACCGTAATGTATATCTAAAATAACCAAAGTGCCCTAGCCCCGGATATAAATAAATTATATAAAATGTTATAACAAATTTAAACATTTTATTTATTTATCACTAAATTCATATCAACTAGGAAAGGGATCGTCACCGTATCGCCTTTCGCCTCGCTGTCAAACAGACGTCAACCTAACGTCAACACGTAACCGAAGCGGATCAACAGCTCCGGTACGTCGACTCGGTTACGGCTAGGCGACGCCGCACTCACTTAAATCATATTAATACGGATATTTTTTATGAGTTTATCCCTTTTCATCGTTATTTATTGTTTGAAATCTAACCTACAAAAGACGATGTCCAAATTTGTATGAGAAACCTCTCTCTTCAACAGATCTTTTGTATGTGTTAATAGGTTATTATGGATCTATAAAAAGACTAGCAACCAGTTTTAACTTAAAAATCCATGGGGTATAGAAAAAAGAAATATAATTTTATTTATTACTTCCAATTCGTTACAAACATGTTATAAAAGTTAAAATAATATTAAAGGCTCTTATGAAGCGTATATACATACACTGAACGCCGTTGACACAGGTAATGACTGGCCACGGTTGTTTTGGCCAGTTCCTGTGTCGTATACGCCGGCAAGAGACGCCCGGTTGTCACCACTGCGGCGACTGCCGCGACGTTGTTGAGGACACGGCGCTGCACACTTTGGCGGTTTGCCCCGCCTGGGCATCGCAGCGCCGTGAGCTGATCGCGGCAGTTGGACTGGTTGCCCTCTCGCTCCCGGCCGTAGTTCAGTCTATGGTCCGGAGTGAGAGGTCGTGGAACGCCGTCGCCTCCTTCTGTGAGGAAGTAATTTCCATCAAGGAGGCGGCGGAGCGGGAGAGGGAGCGTTTGAACCCTCTCCCCAACCGCAGAGCCGGGCGCCGGAGGGCGCGAGACGACCTCCAGCCACCCTGAGGATTGACCTGGGGGTGGCGGGCTTTGTGGGCCTGCCCGCCATCCGTTCAGCACCAGGTCCGAGAGGCGGCGTGCGTGTTCCCACGCGCGCCTCAGTTGTTTCGAGTCCGTCTCCCCTCTAGGGGGGACAGTAGGGAGTGTTAGAAGTGCCTTTGGGTAGATCTTTCGTGTAGTGGCCTGCCGTTTCATACGGCGGGCCGAAACCTCGGCTGGGTCGCGACCGCATGCGAAAGTGATTCGCGCGGCCCCGTCGATAGTGGTTTTGTCGAGGAACACCGTGGTAGGTTTAGTCGGTATTCCGGGAGGTACATATTCTTCTTAACATCTTTCTTTTACCCCGGCGAGTCCGACATAACCCCTCCGCCCGCCCCCGCGGAGGGGTATGCGTCATGCATTCCCCCACGTAAAAAAAAAAAAAAAAAAAAATACACTGAACGCCGTGCGACGCCCAACATTGTAAACAAACATGCAAGGGTTACTGACCCCTGGTCAGTAAGTGAAACAAGCCGAAATCGCACAGAAAAATAACAACGTTTTAGTGTATGCAATGACGATGCTGGTTCTTGTTTTACTGATTTATGGCTGAACAGTGTGCAATGTTATAAATAACAAATATATAAATAACAAAGATAATAGGTAATTATAATAATACTTTATAATACAAAGTGTTATTTTGTGTCAAAAAATTATAATATTAAAACATGACTTTCTCAAAATATCCCGCACTTTTAAGAGATGTCGCCATAGTACAAAATTATCACCTTACTAAGATTAATTGATGGAGATACATTTCAAATCTGTTGGTCGATGTAGGAGTTGGAGACACGTTTTCACGCATCGTCCTTTAATTAATTAAACACGCGCGCAACACGACTGGTACTTGTCTTGTGAATGACAGCACGTTCGGCAACAATAGTGCACGAAGAGACGTAAGCGTGGGAACGACGAGCCGTAAGCCCGGGGACTGCAAGTTAACCACGCATCACACCGCGGTTTGTGAGCTTATCCCGAGCCGAGACGATTACGTTACGATTCCGATTAGTGTGGATTGCAGTAGAGAGTTCCATACAAAGAATACTGCGGGGCTCGATTTGATACGGTGACGATCCGTTGCCGAGTTGATATGTGTGTTGATATGTTGATATATGACCTTTAAACATCAAAACAAACGCATTACATCATTATCAAAATTGCGCTTAGTCAATTTGGTTTCAGGGAGGTTACCGAGTGAGCTTTTAGTTTTGCTTAAGTATCGATTAGAACGTGCACTACACCACCAAGGCGGAGGATATCGCGGAGTATGTACGCCAGAATTCCAAGTACACGCCAAGAGTGCAGCTGCTGGAATCGCGTCGCAACGTCAACTTCAAGGCGTTCGTGGTGCGAGTCCAAACTTGCTTTCTGCATGTTATCATGAAGGAGGACTTTTGGCCTAAGGGTGTGGTGTGCCGTCGCTTTCGCCGACAAGTGCCACATGAACGCACAACAACAGAGTGCAAGTGAAGCATTACTAACATAGTTAATAAGTTATATAAATACTAACACAATTGTATGTATGTTCGACTATAAGGTATTTATCTATGCGTCTATGCCACGCGAAATAAAATGGTTATTATTATAATATTGATAACTCGATAGAAAGAAAATGTAAATAAAAACTATGACGCTTTATTTGTTGCGGTTTTCCATTGTATCAGGGCTATATTATGTGACGCTTATATATGACCACACATTTCAGTTACACGCTGTATATAAAGTCTACCGGACCCAACAGACGTTGTACAGCCTGAACGAGAGCAAAAATTATAGAATGAGAACGCTGCGTCAGGTACCGAATCCAATTATGAACGATTACACCCATAATGACCAATAACGGTTCGCAATGAGACGCATTCGCAAAATGACATATCGGCATATGGACCTATTCTCAATATGACTTAAACGCGAAATGACCAATCAGTATACGGACCAACTGACGCATTGCTAAAAAAGCCCGATATGTACACAAAAAGAAACCATCAAGAGATACACTCAAACATACACAAAACAGTTCATCAAAATCGATCAAGCAGTTTTAGAGGAAATTAGGATAGATGCCTATGATTGAAGCGCAAATAGCAGTCAAAATAAATACTACAATGTTTTAATTTTTTTCAAATTCGGTCGCAATGTAAGGGGTTGATTAATATTTTAGATTTAGATATACGAAAAAGTGGGATCATTATGGAGATGTCTTGGTATCTCTCTCGCACAGTTGCAATTAAACAGCGATTACGTCACAGTTTGTATCGTGCGTCCTTTTTCCGCCTTTTGACAATGACCGTTACTACCAGTACCATTTTTAAGTAGATTTCAAAACATATTTATATTTTAGAATGTAGATAATGTAACTATTCGACACAAATAATTAAAAATGTGTGTCTATCGTATATAAAAACATAAGCGAGGTGATGTGCTACTATTAAATGATCAATATTATTTATCCAACAACAAATAACAACGATTGACCTCCAATAATCTTCAGTATGTTTAGATAATACAATATAAATAGAAACTATCAACATTAAGCACGCTTTTTGTTGATAGTCTCTATTTATATTTTGTTTTGCACTCGCATACCAGGCTTGAACACATGCACAAATAGACACACTCACACGCACCCGCACCCGCACACGCACATGCACACACACACACGCACGCACACGTCACGCACACACACACACGCACACACACCCGCACACGCCCACGCACACGCATATGCACATGCACACTCACTGACTCAATCTCACACACACACACACACACACACACACACACACACACACTCACACACACACACTCACACACACATTACTAGCGAAGAGCGGCGTCCCTTAACACAAGCATTAATTGCTTAAAAGGAGACTCCAAGCACTAAACTAATGTATGTATTTGAGCCACAATAAAATATATTATTATCATATTATTATTATTATTGTTACTTTAAATACGAAGGAATGAGCCTCTATGTTTTCCTGTGACTAGTATATTTTTTGTTTTTACCAGGCAATACCTGCACTGGGAATAACTCCTGGACAAGGAACACCCAGACTTGGAACAACTGCACGAGCAAGTACCGGGATGTAGGCCGAGGGCATAAACAGAGGCTTCGACTCCGCGTCGTTTTACACCGAAAAGAGGTTACAAGGTAGCGTACCTCAATAGCCTACGGCTCCACAGCAGAGAGTTAAATCAAGAAATTGATCAGGGTATAGTGGTAAAGCGCTGGGCACGAGCCTCTTCTCAGTGTGAGAAGGGTTAGGCCATTGTCCCCCACGCTGGCCCAGTGCGGGTTGGCAGATTTCACATGTCTTCGAGAACATTATGTAGAAATCTCAGACGTACAATTGCCCTCACAATGTTGTCCTTCGCCGTTAAAGCAAGCGTTTATTAACTATTTAATACGCACATCAATTTTGAAAGTCAGAGATGTGCCCTTCGGTATCGAACCCGAGACCTCTGCGTGGCAGTCCAACAGTTTCCCACTAGGCTATCACTGTATAATAATACCGAGGTAAACAATTATTTATTATATATAATGAATGTTAGTTGTACTTACAAAGGCCGATTACAATCAGCGCGCAGAACATTATGTTTATTTACTATATTAACGGAATGCACTTTAATAACATCAACATATATTGTTACAGAATAATTTGATATCACTCACACGTCTTTCTTAAGCTCTGACTAAGATAAACTGTCTATAGATCGATATTTTTAGTATTATCCAACCAATAATAAAAATCGTCTTCGCCGTTAAGGTCTCGCCCCTGCCCTCCTCCTCCTCTCCCCTCCCTCCGACAGGTTTTATCAGTTACACATCTAGACACAATAAGTGTACACATATGTCGGCCTCGATGGCGTAGTGGTTAGTGTAACCAACTGCCACGACTGAGGTCGCGGGTTCGATTCCCGCACAAGTCAAACATTTGTGTGCATGAACATGGATGTTTGTCTTGGTCTGGGTGTTTCTATGTATAATATGTATGTATTTACAAAGAAAAAGTACATAAATGTACATATGTTATCCATTGTCTAGTACCCATAGAACAAGCTCTGCTTAGTTTGGGCTAGATGGTGTTGTGTGTATGTGGTAGAATATTATTATTAATCAATACTGAAACAAAACATTACGTGATCCACGAATGGTTGTTTCGAGTCTGGATGTTCTGTGAGTTGTTTGACTGGATGTTCTGTGAGTTGTTTGAATGTTTGTGCGGTCCCTCGCGATACAGGAAGTATTCCTGATGCGTTCGTGCGTCCCGATGCGCGCCATGTTCATGCACACAAATGTTTGACTTGTGCGGGAATCGAACCCGCGACCTCAGGCGTGGCAGTCGGTTACACTAACCACTACGCCAGCGAGGCCGCGAAATAATAAATCGGTCCAGTAGTTTTTGATTTTATACATTTCAAACAAAAAATTCAAATTCAAATTCAAATTCAAATAGTTTATTGCGAATATAGGTTGTTACAGTGGTGTTAACATAGTTTTATCAGTATTGAGCAAACATTTAGTGCAGCTATATTCCGCCAATTGGCATGCAATATTGCTCAGATTATATTATTCATTTTTTTTTTTTTATATTAAATTATTTAAACATACTGTAGTTATACTGATTTATTTATTTAACCATTTTAAAGTGGATCTATTAGTTGAAATATGGTCATGCTTACGAAGATTATTAGTGTAGATTTTAACATACATATTAAACACTGCTTAGCGCAGTGGTAGTGAAAGCAACGGCTGTGTATGAGGTTCGATGACTGGGTCGGGTAAACTGTTAATGAGCATATCTGTAAAAATTTCCAGAATCTAGCACTGTGTCTGATAGGCGGTAATATATCTCGCCTCTGATTACTCGTGACCTAAACCCATAGTAGCTAAACTTGGGTCTATGACACTACTGCCTTTCGTTAATATAGGTATAAGACCAAGCGTAAGTATTATCTTATTTTGACCTCTAAACTTTACGGATTTTATTTTTAATTATTAACAATTCTTCTCATGTGCCATCGTCGTATAAACCTGTTATTGTTCTTAAAAAAGATGACCGGTCTGCAAAGTCGACTGAAAAAGGAAAAATTATCACAAAACACGCGTACCTCTGTGCGTCGATCGATTCTTAGAACGTGATACGGTGAATAACATTATGCTAACTAATATTATAAATGCGAATGTGTGTCTGTTTGTGTTTGCTACTACTTGACTGATCAACGTGAAATGTCGCACACACTTTGTCAGGGGAACAGAAAAGATCATAGAGTAACTTTCAACAAGAAAAAGTACTGTTAACAAAACTAACCTACATTTACGCAAGCGAAGCCGCGAGCAAAATTTAAGTTTTATATAAAAATAGTAGTTAATATATCAGCTTAGTTTAAAAAAGATAACTCTGGCATCAGTATTCAGTCTTGTGTCGCGGGATCTTTACAAATATACAAATAACGGACCAGATTCGACACAACTATTGGTATCGAACCCACAATACTCGTCGTAGTGGGAATGGCGAGCTGTCTATTTAAACCATTATGCCATCCGTGCAGATAGTACAGATCAGGGATGTTGCGAATGCAGAATTTTAGATATTGAATATTAGATACAGACATTTGAAGGTTCACACCTGCGGATGTGAATGCCGATGCTGATCATAAATATTTTTGAAACTTTATATGTGTGCAGAAACATTATAAAAAGATAGTATATTCAGTACGTAAAGATAAAAATTGTGCATCTTCACTACATATTATTAAACAAAGTCCCTCCCCGCGTCTGTCTGTTAGTGATAAACTCAAACACTACTGAACGGATTTTCATGTGGTTTTCACCAACGAGACTGAGTGAATTACGAGGAAGTTTTTAGTGTATAATTTGTTAAGATTTTGTACTACATGTGCGAAGCCGGGGCGGATCGCTAGTATTTAATAAAAAGTAATATCGCCGCCTCTGCTGATTCAAACCTGTTATGCAAAGGTTCAAAAAAAAAACCCACACTACTGAACAGTTGTTCACGGGAGCACTGGCTGGTGATGGCATTAAAAATCTACCTGCCATTGTTAATAATATTTTTTAAATAATGCTTCACCATTTAAGTAGATTTTGATTTATACAACACTAGCGACCCGGCTTCGCACGTGCAGTACATAACCTTAACAAATTATACACCTAAACCTGCCTCATGAATCGACAGTCTATTGGTGAAAACAAAATGAAAATCTGTACAGTAGTTTTTGAGTTTATCGCGAACAGGCAAACGGACAGATTCGGCGGAGGACTTTGTTTTATTACAGGTAGTGATAATTGGTTGACGTGTTCAAGAATTGTTCGCACTTTTTAATGGAAATAAATATTTTTGACTTTCACTATTCGCAACATCCCTAGTATGTGCTTTTAACTGCCTCCGTGGCGCAGCGGTAGTGAATGTGACTGCTGTGCATTTGGTCTCGAGTTCGAATCCCGGGTCAGGCCAACAAAAAGTTATTGGGTTTTTCCTATTAAGAATTCTCTATAGGAATTTGGCGGTGTTGGACATCCCCGTGCCGCGGAAAGCACGTATTAAAGCCGTTGGTTCTGCCGTTGATCTCTCTCCAGTCGTGTCGGATTACCGTCCCATCCCATCATGAGAGTTAGGGAACAGAGAGTGCACTTGTGTTGACACACACTTGTGCACTATAATATCTCCGGCGCAGATGGCCAGTCTCCGTTAAGATCAGCCGCCGTGACCGAAATTCGGTCTGGAGGACATTATCTATATATTAATACGTGAAGCAAAAACTTTGTATCCCGTTTTACGAAAATTGCGCGGACGGAGGAGTATGTAATTTGGCACAGTTAAAGTTTATATGGAGAAGGAGGGGCAAATCCTAATATTTATATAAAATATGTATTAGAAACACATTAAATTAATGAAAAAACACTACACGCACTTAACCATGCATTTGACACACGCTGTCTAAGCGCGTAACTATGGTACATATATCAATATATAATGACATATGTATATCAGCAATATCTTACAGGCAAACTTTGGTCGTCAACAAAGTGAATGGAGCTCTACGCGCTTTTATGAACAGTCGAAATTTATCCGAAAAGGCACGTTTGGCTGTTCATAGAGGACTATTAGTGCCCACACTTTTGTATGGAAGTGAAAGTTGGGTATAGGAAAAAAGCATGAGAGCAGAATAAATGCTGTATAAATGAGAGCGCTGAGAAGCATATGTGGTGTGACTCTGAAAGATAGAATAAGGAATAGTGTGATTAGAGAGAGATGCGGCATGAAAGTGGATATAGTGACAAGAATAGAAAAGGGTATGTTAAGCTGGTTTGGGCATGTAGAAAGAATGGACGAGGAAAGACTGACTAAGAAAGTTTATAAGGCTAGTATGAATGGAACAGTCGCAAGAGGAAGACCTAGGCGAACGTTTCTCGATCAGATCAGAGGCGTTCTGGACAAAGGCCAGGTTAAGAGCCCCTTGAACCGACGGGCGTGTATGAGGAATGTGATGAAAGTGAATGAAGCCAGAGAAGTGTGTCAGGATCGTAGCAAATGGAAATCTCTAGTCTCTGCCTAGCCCTTTGGGAAACAGGCGTGAATCTGTGTGTGTGTGTGTGTGTTTGTCTAAGCGCGTAACTATGGTTACATGTATCAATATATAATGACATATATCAGCAATATCTTACAGTCAAACTTTGGTCGAATTTCGAGCACTCGGCGACCGCTAGTTATCATTATTAGTCTGTGCTACTGAATTTGTATTCAACCTTGTCACAGTTATATAAATAGCAATAGATAATGAAATTCAGACTGTGCTAGAATGGTGTATAAAACTGTGTTGTTTGCTAATGAACAGTGAGCGTCGAGTCCGCGAAGTCGTCATTAAGAAGTAGACCGTTTTTCATTCCCATTGTTTTGTCAAATTCGTTCAACTGATACTATTTTAGTGATAAAAGATCAACAAAGGTAAGTGCTATTTTAATTTACTATCAATATACTTAAGACAGCGATAGCTTAGTGGGAAACCGTTGGACTGCCACGCAGAGGTCTCGAGTTCGATCCCAAGGCGCGCATCTCTGACTTTTCGAAGTTATATGCGTATTAAATAGTTAATTATCGCTTGCTTTAACGGTGAAGGAAAACATCGTGAGGAAACCTGCATGTCTGAGAGTTCTCGAATGTTCTCGAAGATACGTGAAGTCTGCCAACCCGCTCTGGGCCAGCGTGGTGGTCTATGGCCCAACCCTTCTCACAGTGAGAAGAGGCCCGCGCCCAGCAGTGGGACAGCTTAATACAGGGCTGATATTATTTATATTTTATCTACTTAAGACAGCAGCGATAGCTTAGTAGGAGACAATTGGACTGCTACGCAGAAGTCTCAAGTTCGATCCCCAGGCACGCGCCTCTGGCTTTCGAAGTTACGTGCGTAATAATTAGGTACTTAATTATCGCTTACTTTAACGGTGAAAGAAATCATCGTGAGGAAACCTGCATGTTGGGGTTCTCTGTAATGTTCTCGAAGATATATGAAGTCTGTCGCACTGTGCCAGCGTGGTGGATAGAGGCTTAAAACACAGACAATTTATATAAAATAGGTAATTATAAAAATAATATTGTTTTACGTGTACGCAAATTTTATACATTGACATTAAATTGCTTTATACAGAACGCGTATCGCGTTGTTTATTTTATTTTTATAAAACACTATTATTACATAATTTTGAAACTTTAAACTACTATTGTTAAACACTTTTACTAGTTACTGTTTACTACTAGTTAAGTCATTCAAATTATAAAAAAATAGTTTTGGTTGCTTTTCAGCTGCCATGCTTTTAGCTTAATTATTTTTTACATTGTCCAGTTAGAATAACCAATTAAAATTAAATATGTTTTATTTCGATATCACATACATAAGTACTTAAATCTAGGATCCTTTTAAATATAACAGTATATCTGTGTTGAAATTAAACTACTATATACGGATTTTATCGCGTTGTTTATTTTACACTTTATTACATAATTTAGAAACTGTACTACCAGATACTATTAAACTTTACTAATTGTTAAGCTAATTAAATTATTAAAACTATTTATATTTAAGTTTACACTTTTTCCGACGTTTCGGTTGCTTTTCAGCAGCCATGGTCACGGGGAGACTAAGACGGTAGTTGTCTCAATGTTCCAGTGTAGTTATTTCAAATAACTTTGAATAACATACGCGTAAACAGAAAACAATATTATATCTGTGTATTAAGATCTATTGTTTCACGTAATAAAATATGCTACTTGCTTTCGTATTATAATTTTATGAATTCGAATATTATGTTAAAATAACGATGAAACAGACCATATAATTTTTTTTTGTAGGTAATAATTATATAATCATTCTCATTTCGTCAAACATGCTGTAGAAGTACGATCCAGGAGAAGTAAATTAAAAGCGGTTTCCGTGCGAGAGTATAAATTGTAATGATAGAAAATATGAATAAGCATAAAAAATACATTAAATGAGCAGTATGTATGTATGTATGTATACGCAGTCATGTCGGTAGAAAAAAACAAAACGCCTGATGAATTTATATCGGCAAATGTGTACATGTGTATGTGATACAAGTAATTGTTGCAAGACTGAACTAGGCCCTTAACACATGCATTGTATAAACATAAATTCGATGACATTGCCCGCTCTTATGACCAGCTTCCTACTTTAAGGCCCTGTTCCACCACCTCCAAATAGCATCCTCCAAATAGCATAAGATAAAAATAGAAGAATGAGGCAGCATGCGGTTTATCTTTCGGATAACTTTTACTTGATAGTTGTGACACTGACCATAAGTGTTGTTATTTATCTATGCATTTGGGACCAGAAGCACTTGAATGTTATGATTTATTGACAGAACGGCTCTTACTCTCGGTATTGAGTGCAGTATTTATAATACAAAGTCAAACAATTTATTTCTATGCAACGAAAACATTAACTTCAACTTTTTTTTAGCTTGATTTCGTTTTAACGTCCACAACTCATTCTTAAAAGCTTAATAAATATATCTTTGTTATAATCCTAACTAATATTATTATATATCATATATTGTATATGGGTATATTGTGTATTTAATATAATTATAATATCAGCCCTGTATTAAACTGTCCCACTGCTGGGCCTTCTCTGTGTGAAAAGGGTTAGGCGGCTTCTTTCAAATAAAAAAGTAGGCTAGGTTTGTAACAACGCTTTTTACTGGATGAACGATATCCTATATTATCCTTTTATGTTCCTGACAATGTATATGCGAAATTTCATGACGATAGGTCAAGTAGGTAGTCAGCGATAGCTCAATGGGGAGACCAACAGACTGCAATGCAGAGGGTCTCGGGTTCGAACCCACGTCGCGCACCTCTGACTTTCGGAAGTTATATGACTTTTCGAAATGATGTGCGTATTGATTGACAATTATCGCCTGCTCCGTGCCTCGGAGAGCACGTTAAGCCGTTGGTCCCGGCTGCCATGAACATCTATGGCAGTCGTTATTGGGAAAGTCAGTACCCTCTAATATCCTGACACTGGTCTAGCCTTAGGGTATCGTTAGCCTTCGGGTTGAGGAGGTCAGGTGGCAGCTGCTCTGTGTAAAACCTGATATCCAGTCAAATCCGGTTACACCAGAAAAGCCGACCCCAAGTGACTTGGGAATAATAAAGGCTAAGAGAGAAGAAGAGGTCAAGTAGGTAGTTCAGACATGAAAGTGTAACAAACAAACAAACTCACATACAAACTTATAATATTAGTAAGGATTATGTGAGTAACGCAAAGCAATAGCCACTTTTAAATAATAGTGTAGACTCTGACTTATTATCCTGATAATATATTTTTTTAAAGGCGTTCTCCTCTCTTTGGATAATACCTGTGTCGCGTGAGACTTTACAAACATTCAAATAACGGACACAAAGAACACACAGTCTCCGAACAACTATGCGCGAACCACAATGTTTTTTTTTGTGTGGTTTGTTGATGTCGTACTCGCAATACTCGGCGCAGTGGCAATGTCGAGACGACCACTTAAACCAGTAAGCACAGGAGAGTTGTAGATATATATGATAAGATTCCGTTGGCCTGTAATTATCTCTTATTTGCGAATTGCGATAATACAAATATAAATACTGTAGTTCCTGTAGGTGTCGCGGTGAATGCTAGCGCGGATCCCGTGGCACCGACACTAGGTACTGGAGGAACGTCGTCAGGGGTTTAGTGGGTATGAGGCCGGCTTCTCTCGCTCGAGTCCCACACACCCGCGCCCTGCCCGGGCGTGGACGGTGCGTAAAAGCATTACATTAAGGTTAAAAAAAAAACTACCTGTAGTTTTGTATTATCGATGCGTCCAACATGCAAATTACAGTATGGTTACCCTTTTAGAAAACGACGCAATAAGCTTTAGAATCTCTCTTACACGCGATATTGGTAACAACTCTCGCCAGAGCCAAGTCCTCTGTGTGTCGCACCTTAGAGGTGCTCAATGCTCTTCTGTACGCCAGCCGTAACAGTGATATGCTTGCGGGTGAATGGAAGATCATGCGAGAATGCCTGTTATTTTGTGAGTATAAGTATAATAGAGAATCTACAGTTCCATGCTCATTTGTAATTATTGGTCCGCTTTTTATTGTCGCTATTTGTATACATTTTATTTATTTTTATACTATTATAATTTTGTAATTAATGTGTCAGTGTTACTAAGTTAATTAATGTAAATGGATTTTATCGTTTTAATTAACTATAAATAAATAAATAATAAATAAACAAATGAAATATTCAAGTTCGAATTTCGATCATGGCGGTCAATCTTAACGAAGACTAACCATCTTCGCAAAAGATATGATAGTGCACAAGTGTGTGCACAAACGGTGTGAATTGCTTTGCCCTAATTTTATTTGCCCTCATAGTCAACAGCCATAATATTGTATGACGTAATATTCATTTGCCCTACTCTTATTTGCTATATTAGTCACGTGCTAGAAGCTTTGTTTCCCATAAAGTCACTTACCATAACATCATTTGTCATAATCATTGTAAGCCCTAATTATCACATGCCTTAATTATCACATGCTCGAATTATCACATGCCCAAATTATCACATGCCCTAATTATCACATGCCCTCATTTGCCATCGACATTGGGTGTGTAACGGTTGTTATATCAGGAGAAACTGGATGCAATCGGGACTTTAGGGCACCCCGACTCGGATAGGTTAGGTTAGAAGGAGATGGCGGGGTCGTTTGAGCGAGCGAAGCGAGCGAATAGACCCCGCTATCCCCTTCGAGGTTATTTTTTTATAAACCACCCAGAAGTAGTTTGGTTAGGTTAGGTTATTATGTCTAATAATCATTATGGCGTTTAAATATTATGTCTAATAATTATTATGGCAATTAAAAATATGAAAAACAATACGTTTGGCACTCGTATCTTATGGTATCTAAGTTTCGGGCAATTAAAAGTATGGCATATGTCTTTTAGGGCACACAAAACATTCGGGCAAATGAAATTCGGGTATATGAAATTCGGGACTATGATGGTTATGGTATATAATCTTCGGGTAAACAATAGATAACCTAACTCTCATAATCAGATCGGCAGACACGACCGGACAGCTATTAAGAAATTCTTGTCAGAAATGACATTCATTTTTTGTTATGACGCACCGGGTTTCGATCCTGAGACCTCATCCGCAGCAGTCGAATATACCGCGGCTCTTTCCTGTTGTATTTACGAACTTATTAATACCATAGAGTTCCCATCTGTATCCATTGTCTCTGGTAACCAGGTCGCCATTTTTGTTTACTTGATTATGACAATTATGAAAGCACTTTTTTAAAACTAATAGTTAAAATATTCGGCATAGTTTCCAGCAATAAATATGTTTTCATTTCAGATGTACAAAGTCTTACTGCTGCTGGTAGCTGCAGCCCACTGCCAGACTGCAGGTAATATATACATATATTCCGAATTTCTCAAGAAATAATTTCATACCCCTCCATAAATAAATTTCATTCAATTTAAGGGATGCATCTGTATATATAATAACATCAGCCCTGTATTAAACAGTCCCACTGCTGAGCACGGGCCTCTTCTCAGTGTGAGAAGGGTTAGGCCATAGTCCACCACGCTGGCCCAGTGCGGGTTGGCAGACTTCACATATCTTTGAAAACATTATTATGAACTCTTAAACATGCAGGTTTCCTCACGATGTTTTCCTTCACCGTTAAAGCGATAATTAACTATTTAATACACGCATAACTTCGAAAAGTCAGATATGCCTGCCTCCGTCCCACTTTATCAGCAAAAGTAGGCAATGCTGATGCCCAAGTCTCTATTAGTGTAATTTTACAAAAATCGGCCGCTCCCCTAAAGTTCTTGCCGGTTTAGAAAAGTAGCCTTGTCACATGTATGTTCAATTCAGAATTTACTAAAGTTTAGAGTAGGTCCACGAAAAATAAATTAATAAGCATTGCTGACATCGAGTAATCGACATTCAAACCTGTCGCCCCCGCGTAACCAAAAATACGCAAAATAAAAACCGCTACTGGTATTACTTACTATAAACGACCCCTCATAGACAGTGTGACTACCACGTATCTACTGATCAATTATTCATCCACAGCCCCAAGTCCAGAATGTTTGAAGGACGATGGCACTCTCGGCGTGTGCGTTCCATACTACTTATGCACTGACAAGCAGGAAGACTTACACGTCGATGGTCCTCATAGATCCGGGTAAGCAGACTCCTTGGCGCAAATTATAATAATAATGTCCTCCAGAAAGGAAGAAGAAGAATGAAGAAGGTTAGAAAGAAGAAGAATGAAGAAGGTTAGAAAGAAGAAGAATGAAGAAAATAAAGAAAAGAACCGTTAGGTGCATTATAAAGTTTCATTTTTGACAGACTTGTAGAACATATGTTGCCCTATCTTATCTTATCTTATGTGGGGGCCAGTCAGTGCAGACCGGCGACACACAAGACCCTCTGCATTGCAGTCTGTTGGTCTCCCCACTGAGCTATCGCTGCTCATATGCTATGTTGCCCTAACTCCATTGTAGAGCTATGTGTGTCCTCCAGACCGAATTTCGGTTATGGCGGCCAGTCTTAACGGAGACTGGCCATCTGCGCAGGAGATATTATAGTGCACAAGTGTGTGCGCAAACTCAAGTGCACTCTCTGTTCCCTAACTCTCATGATCCGATGAGACAGTAATCCGACACGATCGGAGAGAGATCAGGCGCAGGACTAACAGCTTTAAGTGCTTTACGAGGCACGGGGGTGTCTAACACCGCCAACTTCCTAACTCTGGGCTGCTATTGAGATTTCTTAACATTAAAACCCATTAACTTTTTGTTGGCCCTACCCGGGATTCGAACCCGAGACCTCATGCACAGAAGTCGCAGAGAAGGCGTACGGTAGATACGGCGCGCGCAGACATGGAACAACGGATAAGGCACAGACGCGATAACATTACCTACACAGAAGAGGCGACGATACGGCCAGGTGCCATTATACAGTTCGATAACCAACAGCGCAACAATTTGTTTAACAATATAAGTGTAACACAATTTTTTATAGCCAATAATGAGTTTCCCTAAATCTATATACCTAGGTACCTATATAAAAAGATGTTTGTGGCCGCAGTCCTCCGAAACGGCTCGACCGATTTTGTTTTTATATTTTTATTTATATTTGTTAGGTATGAGAACGAGCAGCGATAGCTCAGTGGGGAGACCAACAGACTGCAATGCAGAGGGTCTCGGGTTCGAACCCACGTCGCGCACCTCTGACTTTGGGAAGTTATATGACTTTTGGAAATTATGTGCGTATTGATTGACAATTATCACCTGCTCCGTGCCTCGGAGAGCACGTTAAGCCGTCGGTCCCGGCTGCCATGAACATCTATGGCAGTCGTTATTGGGAGAGTGTCGACACAAAAGATCCCACTGGGTCGAAGTGTCTCCGGTCTGCACTGACTGGCCCCCACATAAAATAAGATAGGTATGAGAACAGTGGTGGTCATCAATAATCAGTGGTCGGCATCCCTGTCGGCCAAAAGAGCCAATTATAGATAATACACAATTGAAATCTATTCAAAGAGCCATTTTTAAGTAATCAGCTTCAGCAGAAGACATAATTACAGTAATAATTAGAATTAAAAGAACACTCTTGAGCTTGCCTTTGCTAATTAAGTCTTAGTTAATAAACAGATAAATAAATAAAATTTGGTATCATACTTATAAAGCAAGATAATAAATAATATTCTGTGGCTGCACTAAACATTTTGTGGAAGAGCCGCAGCCGAAGAGTCAAAGAGCCGTATGCGTATATGGTACCGACCACTACGCTAGTTAATTAGGGTGTCCCTATCGAATAAAATTATATGGCAAAACAACGTTTGCGGAGTCACTTAGTAACTTATATAATTCAACTTGCGAACAGATCACGACTTACATCTTATGATCATAAACTTCAAATATAATTCAAAGTACTTTTATATACAGTATGTTGCTGTATATGGCAAGAGTTTGAGTAAATTAATTTAAACTAAATAGGGTGTAAGAGGCGCTCATAGCCAGTTGCACTCACTGATCGGTAAACGATTAGCGAGGTGAAGCAACGTTGGGTGCTGTCAGTCAATAGATGGGTGACCGCTTAGTGGTATTTCATCTGAGCGTCTCCGTGCTTTGGAGGGCACGTAAAAAGTCGGTCCCGGTTGTTGTCAAATTGACAGCAGTCGTTAAGCCATGTCAGAGGCCTACGGGCGGCTTGAACAACTCTTGACAACAGGTCGGCCACTAACCACACGAAAAGAAAGAAAAGAAAGAAACGTAGTTATTTAATTTTTTAAGTCTTTCGAATATGGATTTTGAATATGTTTTTAGAACAGAAAATCTTGAATGTCAATTACTTGCGTAGTTACTTGCATTGTTGCCATAACACGGTATTCTTTATGAGTAGGTATTGTACAATAAGCGACGTGCACCTTGCAAGCCGGTTCGATCGCGCCTTCTGTGTAATTCACGACGCGTCGCTGTATAACATTTTGTATGGAAAAGTGTTAAAGCGGTACAATGCCGTTTCTGAATATTTTACGCCTTAAACCGAGGCCGCAGTGGTATGTCGAAGGCAACGCAACGACGGCGCGACGGCAATGCAACACAAAAATATACCACCATTTTTACTTCGTCGATGAAGCCTTTGTGGCGACTCCGCACAGACGATGAAGATTCGCCTACATCTAACAGATGGCGCTATATACAATAAGCGCATCATATGACGCCATACAATGCTGAATGGCACAAGTTGAATTTACACAGCGACTAAGTATAATTACAAGTTCCCGATATCAACAGTCAGGCCGCGGCCTGCCAGCCACGATCACCCAGCCTGGTCGGAAGTTCCCCCTTTGTGTTTGAGGGACAACACACCACGTTCCTCCACACCATCATATGTTTATTTGATTTTGATATTATGTAATTGTTAACGCTGTGCCGTTACCGCGCCTTGCGACCACTGCTTTAGCCACCTACTGAGAAACAGTGTGCCTAAGATTTCAAAATACCGGTGTACTATGCCAAATCGAAAGCCAAATAATGGAATATCAATTGATCGACCACTATAAGTCAAACTTCTAAATACTCGAACGTTCATAATATCGAATATTCGTGGTTATTTTTTTTAGTACCATGGTAAGTACACCCTATATTTTGAACATATATTAAATGTTCGATTTATTATCCATTCAATAATATGAACGTGCCAGTATTTAGACGTTCGACTTATAGTGGTCGATCAATAGATATTCGATTAATTGGCTTTCGATTTGACATAGTAAACCCTTAGTTTAGTGATAACACTTAGAGTCACGGAATATCTCTGGGAATAACCCCGGCTCAGCATTTCGTGATCGTTGGTCTTACGACTGATCTCTCTCCGGTCGTGTCGGATTGCTGTCCTATCAGATTATGAGATTTAGAGAAGATATGTATGAAACATTTGTACTTATTTATTATAAATGTATATCGCGTAACGTAGGTATCAACATGATCTGCCACCACAGGCGTACAAATTGACAATTTATATTTAATTATATCATTAAAACACGATACTTAGTCCCTTTCTTCTCCTAAAATTGTTTGTCCAAAAATCATTATCCATAACACTTTTGCAATAAACTTTAGTAACCATAATGTTCAAAATCTCGAAATTTTGTTTTACATAATTATCTTTACTTCTAAAACTATTCTGTCATAATATCGAGTACTATAATAATTGAATCTCCTAATTTTGCATGAAGTAAGGTCATATGTCCTAAGTATTGTATCATGTAATGTGTATTATTCCAAATGTTCGTTTATAATAAAATTGTTAGTTCTAAAACATTTGCTAAAAATTAGGTTAGGTTTTTAGTGACTGAAACGAATCGCTGTAAACCCGATTCCACGCAGACTTGTCTGCCCGACCCCTAGAGTGTAATTTAAAATCGCGTAGGCGCGTAGGTGCGAGGCGGTCCGCGGGCTGAGGAGCAGGAGGCTTCGAGCGAGCCGCTGCGGCTGAGACTGGCCGGCCCAGCCGTCCAGCAAGCCGAAGCTGCGGTGGTGAGCGAAAGCCGTCTGTGACGATTAGCACGCGTGGTATCGCCGGAGACCCGCATCGCCGGAGCCGTGACAAAAGCGTGCTTTTGCATCTTTACATTTATGTATTGTATCAGTTGGATTTAATAAAATAATAAACCATTTAAATAATTTGAATTTAGAACTTATAACTTTTATTGAAAATGGTTTTAAGTCTTTGGTATATTATTGATTAATAATAATAATAATAATAATAATTTATTTGCAAAAAAATGTGGTGATAACAAAAGATGGTAGGATTACAATTAGGCGCATGACACATTTCGCCATATTTAAATAGCATGCAAATTTAACAAGTTGTAAGGTACAACTAAATAAAATTAAAGAAAGAAAAATCAAGAACATGAGCTACAATTTCAAAAACTTACTTGTACATTTATGACAAAAGAATTTAGGGCATTTTGTATTTAGAGATTTCTATTTTATGGCATATGATATTATGTCACATTAAGTTCGAGCAAGTTATCATTCGAACAAATGATAATAAGGACAAAAAAAAATTATGGCTCTTTAGATTATGGATAAAAAAGTTAGGTAACACAATAGAGAACCTTATAACATACTTAACAATAAATAATAATTTCCTAAATACAAACACAAAAAATCACATATCTATTAGGTACTTTGACATATACTTGACACATTTCACATTTCACTACAATTATCAGAGAGCACTTGTGCTTACGCACATACTTGTGCACTATAATATCTCATACGCAGATGATCACTCAGCGTTAAGTTTAGCCGACGCCTCGCCGCCGCGCCGTGGCCAAAAGTCGGTCTAGAGGACATTAATACGGCCACCAATAATGCCATTGGTAGGCTCTACCGCCTATTTTAGTTTGCCATGTAATAGTTCGACTAATATTTTGTTTTCTTTTTACCAGAACCGGCTGTCCCACGTACCTCGATATATGTTGTGCTACCCAGGCCTAAATCGCCGTTTCAAAATCTCAAGTAAGTGAAATAACGTATAATCCATCTTATTTTGTAAAACTATTATTATACAATAATTCGGTTACTGCTTTCAGACTTTAACCTAATCCTAACTAATATTATAAATGCGAATGTGCGTTTGTTTGTTTATTTATTACGCTTTCACGGCTTAACTACTCGATCGATCATCATGAAATTTCGCATACACGTTATCAGACGTACAAAAAATGACATACGTTGAATTGACATAAAACCTTCACGATGTGTGGTTTTTGAGTGAAACTTTTTCATATGACAGGTACCAATAAGATTCTTCTTTAAAAAAATGTTCAACATTCGATTTACGACTATCAATTGTTTTTTTTTATATAGCTTAGACGGGAAAGATGGATTCTTTGAAAATCCGAGTCATTTTTGAATAGGTACGAGTTCCGACGCGGAACTAACGCGGCAGAAAGGCTCGCAATATCGACACTGCCTTTGGAAAGGAGACTACTACTGAACGCACCGTGCGTTTTTGGTTTAAACGCTTTCGTAATGGAAACTTCGACTTGAAGAACGAACCACGTAGAAGACCGCCCACACAAGTGAATAACGCTGAATTGAAGGAGATGGTGGAAACCAACCTGAGTCAAACTACCCAGGAATTAGTGGCATTGTTTAACGTTACCCTACCTACAATATTGGCTCATTTGCATCAAATCAATAAGATGAAAAAAAATTAAATGTGTGCCTCATGATTTGACTGATCTTCAGGAAGAAATGCGTGTAGAGACTTGTGTTACCTCGTTGAATCGGTACAGAAATGAAGGAATATTGGATCGAATTGTGACATGTGACGAAAAGTAGATTTTTTACGATAACCGTAAGCAAAAAATGCAATGGCTGACCCCAGGCCAAACGCCGCAACAGTGTCCTAAAGCAAAGCTTACCAATAAAAAGGTAATGGTAACTGTTTGGTAGCCTCTTCATGGTTTTATTCACTATGGCTTTCTCAGGTCTGGTCAGGCAATAACAGCAGATGTTTACTGTGCCAAACTTCGAACAATAATGACGAAACTGGCAGTGAAACAGCCCCGACTCGTGAATTGATCTTCACCACTATTGTTCTATGATAACGCAAGACCTCACACTGCACGAGAAACCGTTGTAACTCTACAGGAGCTGCAGTTAGAAACCATAGATCACGTACTCGCCAGACCTTGCTCGAACAGACTACCATTTTTTTCGTGATTTGGACAATATACTACGTGATAAAAAAATCTTCCCAGGAGGCAGAATGCTGTCACACTGTTTGTCGAATCTAGATCCCCGGAGTTCTATCGTAAAGGCATACATGAACTTCCGCTTAGATGGCAGCAATGTATAGATAATGAGAGTAAATATTTCGGTTAAATAAATATGGTACATCTTAGAAAAAACGAGTTTAAATTTTTCAGTAGGTTCAAATCGGTAATTTCATACTTTAACCCCTAATATAAACTTCCAAATGTTATAAGTAATTAGTTTAGTTGTAATGTATATATTTCTTTTTTTATCAGGTATATAAGATCGCTCAAAGACACACGCATCACGGATACTGGGACAGCGAGGAATATGAAACAGAACAAAATCTGCACATAATAGATGGCGTTTTTATAATTAACCGTTTGACCGCCAAGTCAATAAAGCAAAAGCGTGCTCTCAGCGCCAAGCTACGAGTTCATCCTTTAATTTGTCATGTAGTCGTGACCTTGGCGTGCTGGACACATTTTGCTTTGTCATATATACATGACTGCGGCGGTCAAAGGGTTAAGCAAGCTGACCTGACAAACGTCGTTAAGCCTGAATCTGGATAATAATTCTACAACCCAATCGCAGAGCCAATCGCCGGGAAATGCCTGAATTGTGAATCTAAACCGTCGCGGAACCTACTTAAACGCACACAATATTTTTATCAAAATCGCTCGTAATAAGTATGAATATTACTGTGTATGGTTTCTAAGGCGATTTTTTTTAAAAGACGCCTTTTAATTATTCAGGATATTTATAAAAAACATTTGCCCGACGTATCAGTTGCTTTTCAGCAGCCATCGTCACAGTGACTAAAATGGTGTGATTATTTTATTAGGTAGTTAGTTTGTGATAGTCTTTCGTAACCCAATGATTCTATGTAACCTATTATTCATAGATGTATTTATTGCCTTTAACCTATTATGTTGTTAACCTAATATTTATTGTGTCCAAAATCTAAATCTAAAGCTGCTTATAATGTTAAAAAATATATTTAAACCATTTTGAAAATTAAATACTTACTTTTTATTTTGACATTAATGACTTTTATTTTGATTTTCTTTTTAGAGAATGTAATCTAACTATAACAAAAACTTAAAATCTGCGCATGCGGTAATAAGTAAACAAGTGTATGCGCAAACAGGTGCACTGTCTATTGTAGTCCATAAGCGTGCAACCTAATATCATTATTTATAGGGTCCATGGACACCATAAAGTAACGTGAGATGGTTTCTAGAATATAGTCAAATGAACTAGTGACTTTTAACCCTTTGACCGTCACGTCAAAAAAGCAAAAGCTATGTCGGCGTCAAGCTATGATTTCATCCTTTAATACGTACATCGTTTTTGTGATCTTATGCTAATATGGATGAAATACATAGAAGTTCACATAACATAAATTGTGATGAGTTTAGCTACATAATTAATAACACAAATAAGTAATACTATTGTATTAGCGTTTAAGTCTGTTATACAGTAGTCGTGACAGTGGCTTGCTGGACAAATTTTGCTTTGTCATGTATACACGAAATAGTAAATAATATACAGCTGTCCCAGAATATGTGAATAAAATTGTAACAATAGATTCCTTAGGTAAGAACCATTCAAATGTGTTAAAAAAAACAATTATGACATTTGTGTAAAATGAAAAGCTCAAAAGTTTTTAAAATTGTACGACTTTCAGACTTTTAACTACATGTACTTCGTTTATGGCTAATTTTAATTTTTATTACTATTATTATATGTGAAGGATAGATTCATCGAACTAAAGCCGATATTTTTCAAAAACTGACGTAGTTTTAAAATCGCAGCATTATTTTGGTGTATTTTTTTGCACCAAAACTTAATTATTTATTTTTACACTAATGCCATATATTTTATTTTGCGCATTTGCAAGTTCCTTGCCTAAGAAATCTCCCGTTACAATTTGATTCACATAATCTGGGACACCTGTATATGTATACAGCTGTCAAAAGGTTAATACCACTTCGTCGTATTACGTTTAAGCCTCGTATTTACTAGGCAACATTTGACGCACATGTTGCACAACATTGTTGCTTACGGCAACCCCGAACTTTATATAGCAACGTTGTCTATCCACGCATAAGCGTCAGCGCATACTAAGAGCAGAGCATTTTTTGAGACTACTGGAAAATTAATCTTATGACAATTCTATATATTGCAAAATTAAATACACATCCAAACTTGATGCTCGACCATGCTCGAGCTTGCAAGATGCGTGTTCGAGTATGCGATATACATTGTGCAAGTGTGCTTGAGCCGCCGCCGCGCGCACCCTGCGCTCAGTATTTCCACAGCGAGAAAACTGTCTGGACGTGTGTTTTTGCCGGCGTCAGTTGGAAATCATGGCTCATCACGTCTTATTTTATTTACATGTTCCTCTTTCTCTGCCAAAAGGATTCGGTGTGCGCTGACCCTAACCAGTCGTTGGCAATATAATGCCAGTCGAACTAGTGTTGATTTCAGCGGCTTTTTCACGTTTCCACTTGACAACATTTGAAGCTCAACTGCATTTTGCACGGAAACAAACAAGCCGCGCGTCATGTTGCCCGCCAGCCGGCGACATCGCACGTTGTTGCCGATCTTGTTGAGCGTCACGTGTTGTACGTCTATTGTTGCCTAGTGGAAACGAGGCTTAAGTTTGTCGACCGATTGCAGTAGTGTGCATGTACGAGCAGCCCGGCCAATATAACGTTTCTTCTTTGGGAGGTGCCGTCTGTAAATTTCTAACGTCTATGGTTTTCATGATTGCGAGCAAAGCCGGCGTAAGCTAATCTACTATATTAAAACAAAGAATGGATCTATTAATTTTATTCAATGGTCTGTGGCATACATACAATCATAAATAAATTACACGCACCTCGATATTTACATAAAGAGAACACGAAAGAAAAAATAAAATAAAAATTATATTTTTATTTTCAAAAAAATAAATAACATGATCATTTATTTACTTATACAATATACTGTAACTTGATAATCACAATGTACTACATACTGCGTGGCGGTGTGTGGAACAGTTATGCTAACATCACGCGCGAAAACCTTTAATATCACATGATTAATAATATCATAGACAATATCGCAACTAGGGTTGTTATAAGACATTCTAATTTCAAATTTAACATTTGTCCTTAATTTTTTATATTCCATTTTTAAAATGGTTGGTTCTAATAGCAATCCTAGATGTTTCCCGCGCGCGCGATGTGGATAAACTAACTAATGCTAAGTTTTCACTTTGACTTTGCTTCTTCGGCTTCTAGTCGCTTGCGCATAGACTCTGGCATCTCAGCTGGCGGTGGTCGGGGCATGCGCAGCCAGACCTGGGAGATAAAGTAAGTTTATTTAGTATTTTGGAGTGATATATGCCTTGCCTTTTAGATGCGTGGTTATGTTATCATACAATGTCTTGTCCACAAGAGTATTCGGTAGGAACAATTGGTTAATATTCATAATCATTTGTGTGTCACATAATCAAATGAAAAATATGAATTAGTAATAAACTGTATTCGAATACAATATGTTAATTACTAGTAATCTGCATTCCAATGCAATAATATTAATTAGTGGTAAATTGTCTATGATTAGTAGATAATTAATAACACACACTCAAAAGGGTAGATGCCTATTTTTGATTTCGTACATTATGCTTACACAAGAGTAAAAAGCAATCAAAACAAATCTTTAAGTGCAAAGTAAACAGCAGTAATTAATATGTTAAATTTGGATATAAAATCAGTGGAGTCGGGTAGAGATATCTCGCTATCTCCCTCGGATAGCTGCATTGAAGTAGCAGTTACGTCAGGTTGTATCATGCTTCCTTTTTCTATCATTTATCAGTACTACAACACTTACTGCCAAATTTAAAACGCTTGTATTTAATTTATTTTTAAATAGTATATTCTAATACCTCAAAAATTTTAAAAAATTGTATATGTAAGACATCTACCCTATTACACGCATAACATGCAAAGTATATTCGAACAACTTCCGAATACAGCGTTACTAGTTACTAAATATGGATAATTACCTTGACGGCGTCGTAGATGAACCATTGCAGAGCGGTGAGGGTACCGATCATCACAATCCTAGGGCCGAGACCCTTCCATACACCGGCCATACCAAGCTTGCCGATGATTGATCCAACGGTAGCGGTCTTATCCTTAAATAATGCAAAAAAAATGTGTCATTAATTGGCCTCTACAGCAGCGATAGCCTAGGAAAGCGATTCTTAAAGTGGGTTCCGTAGAAAAGTCAGCAGGGTACCGCTAAATTATAAATTTTTGGTATATAATACCACATTTAAGTACAAATATTATTTTGAAATAGCGCATAATATGTGACGAGAACGACTTTTTCCTTATTGAAATTAGTGTCTTTGATTTGTAATCATTTGATATGGGGGTGCATTATATAAAAAAACATTTATTGAGAGTTCCGTTATCTTAAAAGTTAAGGAAGCCCTGGCCTAGGAGACCGGTGATCGCAGAGCTCTCGAGTTCAGAGTAACGTAGGCTATATAACATCATTTTACGAGCCTAGGGGTGTAGCTGTACTCATAAACGTGGGTGACACTGGCAAGGATTTAAATTATAGGTGTCCTTGTTTTTAAATCGCACGAAGGTCTGCACACAGGTCAACATTTAAATTATTTTTGACCCAAATTCTATGAAAACATGTCAAAATTTAACTAATATACGAACAGAGACTAAGGCCCTTCAAAAAGGGCGTTAGAAGGATTTTACAAGGACTGCAACCAGGATGCTTCTGGTGTTGCAGGCGTCCATAGGCTACGGTGACCACTTACCATCAGGTGGGCCATATGCTTGTTTGCCATTATATTATTATTATACATAGAAATTCCTATATTATATTTTATTCATCCTATATTCAGAAAGAGTCGTTTTCTCTAGGGCCAGTATATAGTATAGTAATATGTGTCACTACACATATTTTATGAAGAATATGTCATAATTTCATTGTCCATAGCTAAAGCGACTTGTTTCTTGAACAGACTAAGAAGGGGGAGCTCACACTTTAGATGGAACAATAGTGAAAATTTTCAATATGAGTGATCATGATCATTATAATATTTATTTAATTCAGATGTCATGTTGTAATTGTGTGTCGGACAACTTAAATAAGTTGTATACAGCTACATTAGAAACAATTCCGGTGTCGCTACTTAAAATTCAAACAACGGACACAAAGAGCAACCAGACTTGAAACAACCATTGGTGAATCACAAAAAAATTTGTGCCGCGTGGGATTCGAAACCACTCGGCGCAGTGGCTGGCGAGGCGACCACTTAAAGCACTTCGCCTTCCATGCAGTCACTAAGTCTGTTCTGTCTTTAGCCAGTGGTAGATCACATACCTGGTTAAGTTTGGATACGACGGTGTCAGCGGGATGGGAGACGATGGCGCAGAACACACCAGCGATGTAACCGGCAGCGAAGGTTACAACAAGCTGTTCGCCCTTGGTGCATAGTTCACGGGGCTTGGGTACTACGAACTGTAAGAAAAATCTCCGTTTAGTATGATATGTTTACATCAACTTACTAACAGAATACAACTTACTGATAAAACGAATTATATTTAAATTTACTTTGTAATAAAAAAATACTACCCGCATTAAGAACAATTCCGGTGCCACGGGCGACTTTAGACTAAAATGGCCCGTAATCTAAAATTCCAGTCAACTAAAATACTCGTCGACTAAAACACCAGTCGAATAAAATACCAGTCAGCTAAAATTACAGTCGACTAAAATACCAGTCGATTAAAATACCAGTTGACTAAGATTCCAGTCAACTAAGATACCAGTCGACTAAAATTCCTGTCTACTAAAATTACACTCTACTAAAATACTAGATGCCTAAAATACCAGTCGACTAAAATACCAGACGACGCAAATTCCAGTCGTCTAAAATACCACTAAAACAAAAGACCATATAATAATTACCTTGTACAGAAGTTCAAGGGTCTTCTCGAAGCAGGCGAACTTCATCATGGTGTAAGGGATCTGGCGACCCCACAGAGGTACTAGACCCTTGTAGAAGGTGCCGTAGCCTTCATTCTGGACCATCTTGGGCCAGGCCTCACGCAGCGAGCTGGCGAAACCAGGCATGGTTTGGATACGAACCTTAAAAGAAACAATGTCTTATTTTTTTGTCTACGTCGCTCTTGTCGTCTGGAAACGTGCAGGAAAATTATATATCCTTCTTAATGTTATGAATGCGACTGTGGGTTTGTTTGTAACGCTTTCACGCTTTAAACTAATTGACCGATTGTCATGAAATTTCGCATAGACGTTGTCAGGAATACAAGTAACATAACAAATTCACATTTATAATATTAGTTAAGTTTTTTAAGCCCTCAGATCTCATAATCTACCATTCACAGGGCAACTTCGGCACTCCCAAGACACGCTGCTCTCACAGAGTGGCGCACTGCGCCACTGACCCGGGTGCACCGACTTCCCTCAAGCGCATTTTTTTCGTCATCGGGCAATGAAACTTACTTCATAGTTAATAATTGACTTCGATCGAAAATTTTAACGGCAATGTTATGTTATACAAATGTAGTCGGTCTGAAAAGCCAGACTTTAATAAGCCGGTCTTCCGAAAGAGTTTTTTGTATGCCGGTCTTTAGTAAGCCGATCCTTATAAAGCCGGTCGTTAGGAAGCCGTTCTTTGGCAAGCCGATCCATATAAAGGCGGTCGTTAGGAAGCTGGTTTCTGCGAAACCGGTTTTCAGGAAGCCGGTTTTGGAAATCCGGTCTTTGATAAGCCGTAGCTGTCCTTACCTTAGCGGCTTCAAGGGGTGAAAGCGCAATATCAGCGAAGAACTCAGCGGACGCTGAGGCAGCCAAATACACGAAAGTACGGTATGTATACGCAGTCTCCTCATCCAGCATGCTTGAGTACTGCACCTTGAACACCTCGTACAGACCGAACTTGCAGAGACCCTGCGGAAGAAAAATTGGTTTAATGTCTTGTATGGAGATCACTCGTATTTTTAATGTGTTGAAGGGTCATAATAATGATTGTCTACATTGAATTCGGTAGGAACAACTGTATATCATTGTAAATTATACCAAATAGATAACTCAGAGTTAATTGAGTATATTTATAATTCGACTATTTGATATTTATTTATTTAATAAGGCACACAAAACATAACATGTGCATTCAATATAAAACTTATAAACTATTCAACAATTTTGTTTTAAACTATGATTCTAAATATGTGATCAAATAGTTGGGAAGAGAGGAACCTGCCAAATACCCTCAGATTACCCACCCCAACTTATGCAATAGAAAATGTTATTAAAAAGAAATTAATTATAGCTAACAGTTTTAACTCCCGCACTAGCGATAAATTCTGGGTCGCGGGACATTACACATATTCAAACAACTGACACGAAGAACACCCACACTCTATTATAACAATTTGTGGATATTTTTATAATAGAGTGCGAGAGTGAGTGAGAGAGTTACGTATTTTGTGACGTTCAAGATCGAACTCACAACACTCGCCGCAGTGACAGTGGCGAGGCGACCACTTAACACTTAAGTTACAAAGATATCAAAATTTTTGTCGTATTGCAAATTTTCCATCTTGACTCCCCGGAGTGTAATAGTTGCCGTCCTTTGACCACTATACCACTAACATTCTAGCAAGTTCCTACAAATTCTAGAATGTTTTAGAAAATTCTAGAATGTTCTAGAATCTTTTCTCACCTGTAGCGAGTATCCGATGAAGGTGGGTGCCCATCCCTTAGCAAGGCCCCTCATGCCCTCCTCGCGGACGGAGACCTTGAAACCGGTGACTACATTCTTGTACTTGTCAGCGTCTACTTGGAGACGGCATTTCACCAAGTCAAGGGGCACTACGGCTGTGTGTGTGATACCTGGAAACAGAAATAAAATTTAGTGTGAGGATATAGTTGAAGAGACAATAGAATAGTAAAATCACAATTATTTTTAACACTTAGACCGCCTCATCAAAGAAGTAAAAGCGTGCTCTCGGCGCCAAGCTTCGATTCCATCCTTTAATTTATCATGTAATCGTGGCGTCCTGGACACATTTCGCTTTGTCATGTATACATGACTGTGGCGGACAAAAGGTTAAAGTCAACTCCCTCACTAGGAATAATTCCTGTGTTACGAGAGACTTTACAAACATCCAAACAATTGACACAAAGAACACCCAGAGTCGGAACAACCATAAAGCCTCGTATCCACTAGGCAACATTGATTGGCGCACTACATGTTGCACAACATATTGCTCAACATGTTGAAAGTCAGCGCGGAACTTTTGTTAGCAACGTTGTCTGTCTACACATGATTTCGGTCGTATCAGTCGTTGACAACTACACAAAAATTTCGCCAGAGGAACTAGTGTTGTTTTCAGCGGCGGTGGTTATAATTTTATCGAAAAATGCATCAAAAAGAAAAAAGCCACGTTGGTGAGTTACAAATTACTTACAAAATAAAGAAAATGAATTCTCGGATTCAGTGATCTCCGTGTGATTAATGGATTGTTGTGTTTAACAAATTTTACCCGAATGAGCAAAACAGACTGCTGACACTGCGCGGAGTGCTGTGGTCTTAAATCCCACACGAGTCAAAAAAAGTTGTGATCCAATAAAGCGTCGTATCCACTAGGCAACAATTGATCCACAACACGTGACGCTCATCAAGATCGGCAACGTTGCGCAACAACGCGCGACGTTGCCAGCTGACGCGCTACATGAGACGCGGCTTGTTGTTTCCGTGCAACATGCAGTTGAGCATCAAATGTTGTCATGTGGAGACGAAAAAGCCGCTGAAATCAAAACTACTTCCTCCAGCGACATGTTGCCGACTACTGGTCATGCGTGGACAGACAACGTTGGTAAACAAAGTTCCGCATTGACGTCAGCAATAATTTTGAGCAACATGTCGCGCGTCAAATGTTGTCTAGTGGATACACGAGGCTTCATTAATAATATAATAATAATATTCTACCACATACACACAACACCATCTAGCCCAAACTAAGCAGAGCTTGTACTATGGGTACTAGACAATGGATAAACATACACATATACTTTTTTTTTGTAAATATATACAAATTATACATAGAAACACCCAGACCAAGACAAACATCCATATTCATGCACACAAATGTTGTGCGGGAATCGAACCCGCGACCTTAGGCGTGGCAGTCGGTTACACTAACCACTACACCATCGAGGCCGACAAAATGTCGGCAAAATTCAAGTCGCCTAGGAGCTTTCATCGAAAACCGGTGCCTAATCCCTTTGAGATATAACAAAACATATCCGTGCGGAGCTAGGAAGGGTCACTAGTAAGCCAATATAAATAGTGGCAACTGGAAAGTGTTTATTCGAGAACATTCGCACCCGAATACATGAAATTATAAAATAACGTTTGGAGAGTGTGCTTCGTTAGACAGTAGATGAGGTCATTTACTGCTTACTCTTGTAATATTAATTTGATATTTAATAGCTTTTAATAGGTACGTCTAATGATTAATAACAGCCGGATGTAATATTTTATTTATTTTATCATTTATTCTTGCGTGACCGGGTATCTCAATTGACCGAGTAACGAACGCAGTGTGCGCCAATTTTTGAGATTTGCGTATGGGCGGGCGTTCTTTGCTAATGCTTGGAGCTGTAAGCATCTCTGATAATAACGTATTTTATAGTGTACGAATACATTGTGTATCAGTGTGACTAAGCAATAAATTGTGTTTTTAGTCTCTGTATGAGTTTCCTTGTCTCCCTGTCTTCTGATTTATTATACTCTTAGTAACCATTTTTTACAGAAATGCTCACTCCCAGCCTACGGTAAGTCAGCGTGACGCGACCAATTCTTGCTTTTAACTTTTCAAACCGCGACGACACGCGTAGCCAGACACAATACATTTTAAATGATGTCTGGTATTCTTACACTTGATAACCTACTAAGCAATATTAAATACTTATACACCGTGTCTTGTAAAAAATACGCAAATTGACATTGTTATTGACATAAATTTTTTAATAATTTTTTTGAATATTACTAAAGGTGTTCAAAATTGTAATTTAACCTCTGCACGTATAGCGGTTTAACATATACAACGTTTTTTTATACCTTCAATTACTGTGCAAGTGTGCATATATAAAAAAATAACTATTGTTTATGGATTAGAGATATATTGTAAAGTAGTGATTTCGAGTCTCTGGATGGTTTAGTTTCACAACTGGACTCGGTAGATGGCGCTGCGATCAGTTCGTCTGGACAGGAGAACTCGGGTTTGTTTGTATTAATATAAATAAATAAGTTCAAGAAATGCCTATTCTTATTATGTAAGTAGATTTTGGAGTTACTCATATGATAACTATAAATGGCATTTCAAGTACTATGTTAATTAAACGTGATAAGAACGTGATAAATCATTTAATTAACAACAACTTGTACAGAGTGACATATTTTTCTTTACTTTTTATTATGTAACTGGCACGTGTTTTGTCTTGCCGGCAGATGGCGTTGAATGGCGTATAGCGACCGCCAATGCTGTTGGCACGTTAGTATATGCGAATGGTATGCATACTTGGTATCACACTGCCTTCAGGCTATAGTGTAAGCAGTAAAACAACATTTCGCAGATATGTGTTTAGGTGCCACGTATGTTCTATTACGCAGTTTAACTGCCTCCGTGGCGCAGCGGTAGTGAATGCGACTGCTGTACATGAGGTCTCGGGTTCGAATCCCGGGTCGGGCCAACAAAAAGTTATTGAGTTTTTCTGTTAGAAAATCTCAACACGAGCCCGAAGTTAGGAAGTTGGCGATGTTAGATTCCCCCGTGCCTCGGAAAGGACGTAAAGGCGTTAGTCCTGCGTCTGATCTCTCTCCGGTCGTGTCGGATTATCTGTCCCATCGGATCATGAGGGTTAGGGAACAGAGTGTGCTCTGGTGTTTGCGCACACACTTGTGCACTATAATATCACCAGCACAGATGGCCCGTCTCCGTTAAGATTTGCCGCCGTGATCGAAATTCGGTCTAGAGGACATTATATACTAGTACTAGGCCGCAACTGAAATTTTTTTGACAGGGAAGCCCTTATACTTGATTCGGGAATCGAATCCGAGACTATACATACTACCGCTGCGCCCCCGAAGCAGTAACCATAGTTATAATAATAATATCAGCCCTGTATTAAACTGTTCCACCGCCATAGTCCACCACGCTGGCCCATTGCGAGTTGACAAGCTTCACAAATCATCGAGAACATTATGGAGAACTGTCCAACATGCAAGTTTCCTCACGATGTTTTCCTTCACCGTTAGAGCAAGCGATAATTAACTATTTATTACGCACATAACTTCGAAAAGTCAGAGATGCGCGCCTTGCGTTCGAACTCGAGACCTCTGTGTGGCAGTCCAACGGTTTCTCACTAGGCTATCGCTACTACTGTGATGAAAGTTAACTATCATAAAACCATAAACATTAGTTACTTTTTTATAGAGGCACTGACCATAAAGCTATAAAATAAAGTTGTCTATATTACAAAACCATAGATTACTTAACGGATTAAGAGCGATATATTATCTATGACATTATCCAGACTGTGTTCAATCACAGACAATCTCAGATTAAGATTATGGCGGCGACTTTCTGATAAGGTATCACATGTATTTTATTTACAACTTATATTTATGAATAACATGTATGTATTTATCAGCATTTACTGCTAGTAAAAATCAGGTGTGTTCAGATTTTAAAACAAAACTAGCTGTTACGCGCGACTTCGTCCGCGTGGAGTTTAACAAGCAAAAATCTAAAATAAAGTAGCCTCAGTTACTCTTTATAATATCAGCTATCTGTCAGTAAAATGCCCGTCAAAATCGGCCCAGCCGTTTGAGAGATTAGCCGAAACAAACATACATACAAAAAAATAATAATTGTTTTTTGATATAATACGACATTTATACAAAAAACAATTATATACTTTCATATGCATTTAATAAAAGCTGTTATTTTGACATTACAAACAGACACTTCAATTTTATTTACTTCTATTAATATATAATCTTTATATATAAAACTCTTCCGTTACTGAGTGACTGACAGACAACGCACAGCCGAAACTACTGAACGCAAGAAGCTGAATTTGGCATGCATGTTCCTTGGAGAGTGTAGGGGAGCACTAAGAGAGGATTTTTGAAAATTCCATCCCGAAGGGGGTGACAGGGGTGAAACCCGATATTTACACGGGAACGGGACTTACGCGGGTGAAAACGCGGGAAAACTACTAGTTATATATATTATGATCCTAACTAATATTATAAATGCGAATGTGAGTTTGCTTGTTACGCTTTCACGCCTTTACTACTCAACCGATCATCATGAAATTTCGCAGACACGTTATCAGGGGTACAGAAAAGGGCATATGGTTCCTCTTATCCAGAAAAGAACAGTTCCCGAGCAAGATAAGCCGCCGGCAAAAGTCAGTCTCAAAAATATTGTATCCGTTTTTAAGTTTAGCGTCCAATATGCGATTTTAAAACATAACCACATATTATTGTTACATATTAATTCCTAACTAATATTATAAATGCGAATATGTAAGTTTATTTGCTTGTCTGTTACGCTTTCACTCCTTAACCACTCGACCGATTTTCATGAAAGTTTGCATTCACGTTGTCAGGGGTACAAAAAAGGATATAGTGTACCTTTTATCCAGAAAAAAAAACACTTAACAATCTTAACTAACCAACATTTATGTAGGCAGAGTTGCGGGCAAATATATACCCTCTCGGAGATATATGCGTTATATATAATATTGTGTCTATTGGAGATATATGTAATATTGTGATGAGAAAAAATAAACATTATATAATATTGTCTTCTATTTACGCGAATATTATTCATTGAAATTAAACTGCTATATACGGATTTTATCGCGTTGTTTATTTGACACTTTATTACAAAATTTTGGAAATTGTTACACTTCTACTACTATTAAACTTTACTAATTTTTAAGCTAATTAAATTATTATTAAACTATTTAGATTTAATTTATTTTTACACTTTCCCCGACGTTTCGGTTGCTTTTCAGCAGCCATGGTCATGATCTTAGTCTCCCCGTGACCACGGCTGCTGAAAAGCAACCGAAACATCGGGGAAAGTGTAAAAATAAATTAAATCTAAATAGTTTAATAATAATTTAATTAGCTTAAAAATTAGTAAAGTTTAATAGTAGTACTTAGTAGTGTAAAAATTTCCAAAATTTTGTAATAAAGTGTCAAATAAACAACGCGATAAAATCCGTATATAGCAGTTTAATTTCAATAAATAAACATTATATTATATTTGACCTCAATCGGTCAAGTCGTTTTCGAGTGTATAAATGACATACAAACTAACATATATATATATATACTTTGTTTTAGAAGATTAGTGTTTGGCCCGTTATAGGAATTCGACCCTTGGCTCTTTGCCCAGTGTATTTGTACTGCTTGATTCTTATGAGTCAAGGGCGAGAGAACGGGGCTACGCATGTGTAGCCTTGTCTCTTTCGCTAAAGTAATGTTACAATAACACTGCTAAGTTAGATTAGTAACAGTACTCTTTTATGGATGAAAGGTACCTCATGTCCTTTTCTGTCTTCCTGACAATGTGTATGCGAAATTCATGATGATCGGTCGAGTAGTTAAGGTGTGCAAGCGTGACAAACAAACTCACATTCGCATTTATAATATTAGGATTTCATGATTATTCATTCTTTACGGAAATCCCTATATATTTAGATTTCGTATCGACTCATGTGGGAGGAATTGTAACCATACCTAAATATAATTTACCTTTCAATTGTTAGGATGCCAGACATTATGGGGTAATAGACACACAGTTTTTAAAAGTGGTCACCTGTTTAACAGCCACATGTGATGAATAGGCTATATAATGCACAGCTGCCTCTATGGCGCAGCGGTAGTGAATGTGACTACATACTGTGCATGAGGTCTCGGGTTCGAATCCCGGGTCTAGCCAACAATCAATTATTGGATGTTTTAGTTAAGAAATCTCAATAGCAACCCGGAATTAGGAAGTTGGCGGTGTAAGACACCCCCGTGCCTCGAAAAGCACGTAAAGCCGTTGGTCCTGCGCCTGATCTCTCACCGGTCGTGTCGGATTACCGTCCCATCGGATCATGAGAGTGAGGGAACAGAGAGTGCACTTGTGTATTATAATATCTCCTACGTAGTCGCCGTTAAGACTGGCCGCCGTGGCCGAAATTCGGTTTGGAGGATATTGTTATATAATGCACAAATAATAAAAAAGGTTACGAGTCTAAAGCAAGAAATATTATTTAAGTCAAATAGTTACATTACCCCAACTCTTAAATACAAAGATATTTATACCCAAGAATATATAAGATACATACATTTCAAATCTGGTAGTAGGGGTAATTGTCAAATCACAGGAAAAGGATGCACGATACAAAGTGTGACGTCACCGCTACATAAACGCAGCTGTCTGAAGGAGATAGCGAGATATTACTACTCATTTACACCCCTCACATATTAGTGCATTATTGTATAGTAGGTTACACATATCCGAGCACCAACTAGTATGGAGTCAGGAGAGGCTGGTAATCGGTCATACAGGTCTACCTTGTACAGATACCAGACTATCACAGAGATTCACCTTCTTAAAAATAATGTAAGACCTCGCTAAAGATCTGATTTCTTTTAACGATTTCCGTGTGATAGAGGAAAATAAATTATTATTATTATTATATGCCTACTAGACCTGCCCTGTTTGTTATATCCAAATTAAAATATTTATTTATTCCCTTATTTTGCAACCAATTAGCAGAATACTGTTTGCACAAAAAGATTTCTTGTGAATGTGTATTTGCTCTTGTGTGTAAAAAAATGTACAGAATTAAACATAGGCAGCCATCTTATTGCTTCATATAAGTCCCAAAGCTCGACTTACCATCTTTTTTTTCATTATTTTTTTTGTAAATCGGCATCTCCCGCACTAAGTATAAATCCTGTGTCGCGGGGGACTTCACAAACATTCAAATAACGGAAACAAAGAACGCCCAGAATTGGAACAACCATTTCTGGATCACACAAAGTTTTGTCCCGTGTGGGATTCGAACCCACAACACTAGGCGCAGTGGCAGTGGCGAGGCGACCACTTAAACCACCATCCGTGCAGTCAAACTTCGGGTTCCAATCTCGGGTGCCAACAAAAGACCTAAAAACCTATTGTCTAACCGCCGGTGTGCCACTGCGACTCAAAACGGTGCCCAGATAGTAACAGAGTATAAAATGGTTCAGAGTCTGAAAATGGTCACTTACCGCAAGACAGGATACCGCCAAGACCGCACAGGGCAAAGTATTTGCCCGAGGCAAACTCGCAGGAGTCAGCCTGCACGGGAGCAGAGGCAGCCATACCACTCTGTGTAAAATTAAACCTTTATTACTAAGTATTAAAGTACATATTAACTTAATGGGTCTTGCACGACAAACACGCAAGTTCAGACATTTGTGGCGATGCTTGCATCGTGTAAAAAGAGGACGCGAGCCACGCAAGTATGCATGTAGCTCCCGCCAGATGTCAGATAATCGGTAGGCGACCTCTTAATAAACATCGGCAAATTTTAATATAATATTATTCGAATGCAATTTCGAATAAAACCTTTAATATTATTCGAATTCACATTCTTTTATTATTCTAAAGCAAATTCTAATATAGAAAAGCATATCCTAATATTATTCGAAAGCCAATTCGAATAGTATCCGAAATCCAATTCAAATATTCGAATACCAATTCAAATATTATTCGAATTCCAATTCAAATATTATTCGCATTCCAACTCGAATATTATTCGAAATCCAATTCGAATATTATTCGAACCTCAATGCGAATATTTGTAGCCGTCAATACACATATCGAAATATCATCTTTAATAAGCCCTCAGCTCTCATAATCGTTGGGTCACAGGGCAACTGCCGCCATGCAGCCATCGTCCACATTGCATGACGCAAGACGTAACGAATGCGTAACGTCAAACGAAGAACAACATGGCGACTCCCCTCCGGCATGAGTTCTCATCATTGGGCATTTGAATACAGTGTAACTGATCAGATAACTTTTGACTGCACGGATAGCGAAGTGATACATGGTACTAAAATTTGTGTGAGGCACAAATGGTTGTTACGACTCGAGTCCAGACTCAGAACAACGATACTTGGATCACATTAATTTATACGTCCCTTTTGTTATTCGGAATAGCAAGCGTTAGTCAAATCGGAAGAACGTTGTGTGATGGCAACACAAAGGGAGGATCTTCCGACCAGGCTGGGTAATCGTGATTATGTCGGGAACTGGTATATGTATATACTGAGTCGCTGTGCAAACTTAACTGGCGCGATACAGCTTTGTATGGCGAAGCGCTGTTGTGCACAGCGCCATCTTTTGTCTGTCATCCGAAATTTGTCCGTGTTCAGTCGCTACAACTTCATCCTCGCATTTGCAGATCACATTGTTTGTCCCTCGTTGGATTTAAACACATAACACTCGAAAGAGACGACCACATAAAGCACTATAGTATCCGTGCAGTGAAAATAGACGTTACTTTGACTTAATTTACCTGTGAGCTTTCTACGGCTGCCTGGCAGTTGGCGGGGGAGAGCGGCCCGCGGAATGGCGAGCTCCGCGCCACGTCTAACAGGGACGAGAACATTATTCTGGAACAAACAACATCGTATCACACACATGGATTTACTTCTTAACTCTATACAATGACGTAATATAAATAGACGCGTCATGCATGAACATCACGGTACTTGAAAACAGCGTAAATACTATCAATAGCTAGACAGCTACTTAGATGCACGAAGAAAGAGAAAGAAAATTAAATGTCATCTACTTAATTCCTGTTGTTAGAGAGAGATAAATATATTTCATTAATTACGTTTTCATTCTGTGGTGCATGCTCATTGGCCGAGCGCGAACAAAACGGCACGTGACTTACCTCAGGCGCCAGCTGCCATTAGGAGGTATCGAAAAAAGAAAAACCATTTCTCTTGATACTTACTTACTTACAGTATAATTTTTAACATTTCCTAAAAACACAGGAGGGCTTTTTTTTGTTGTTGAAGAAGTTATTCATTCAAGTTATTTTAATGTCACGTACGACCGCGGCACTGGTTGGCACGTGACTAAATGGACTTCTGGTAATTACCTTGCATTCATGTTGCCACTACAGAGCGCGGGCAACGAATCTATAGTTTATATATCATTGACTCTATAAGATTCTAGCTGATGTCGTTTCGCCGCTTCCATGGCTCGTAGCGTGATGTTATATAGCCTGCTTTATTTCGACCGCGGCCTTGCTCGCGTAAATATAGGTTAGGTTACTTAGTAGAGCTTTTTTGTGGATGTAAGGAACCGTATGTCCCTTTCTATACCCCTGATAACGCATATGCAAAATTTTATCATAATCGGTTGAATCGTTAACGCGTGAAAGCGTAACAAACAAATAAACAAACTCACATTCGCATTTATAATATTAGTTAGGATGTTACTTCTGAATAAAGTAAAAGCATCATTTTAATGATGACAGAATTTTTTAAATCTACTATTTCTAAAACCTATTGTGTCTAGCCACCGGGGTGCCGCTGCGACACAATAGGTTAGACAGAGAATATGTTCTCTTTATAATTATTTATGTAAATAATATCAGTACTGCTGTATAAACTGTCCACACGGGCCTCTGAACGGTTAGACCATAATCCACCACGGTAGCCCAGTATAGATTAACAGACATCTTTTAAAACATTACGAAGAACTCTCAAACATACATACATACATACATAGATTCACGCCTGTTTCCCAGAGGGGTAGGCAGAGACTACGGATTTCCATTTGCTACGATCCTGACACACTTCTCTGGCTTCATTCACTTTCATCACATTCCTCATACACGCCCGTCGGTTCAAGGTGCTCTTAACCTGGCCTTTGTCCAGAACGCCTCTGATCTGATCAAGAAACGTTCGCCTAGGTCTTCCTCAAACTCTCAAACATCATTTAAAATATTTTCGTTTACCGTGAAAGCTAGCGATAATTACAACAATACTAAGAGGTGTGTGCCTTGTGATCGAGCTCAAGGCCGTGGAAATCAAAATGTCTACTTATTAACTTAAAAGTAAAAAATATCTAAAGTAATCTTCCTAACGACGCTTAAGAGCGACGTCATACTTCGTTCGCAAACACGAACGGAACCGATAATACGACAAACTACGTCTAGACAATTTAAAAATCTAATTAAGTTAATTCATAGTACATTCCAAACTTCGTGAGGGACAAGGACAACGTTTACCTACGTAAGAAACGTATAAGTGCTTCTCGCTCACGAGCGGTGATAACCAAATGACGCAGTGCAGTACTGCCAGTGGTACTGCCACGTGATTAAGCGTAGCTTTTTTACGTAATACTAGTCCTATATTTCAAAAAGAAAACGCCCGCCCTAGGTGTAATTCATGTGTCGCGGGGGATTTTACAAACATTCAAACAACGGACACAAAGAACACCTAGACTCAGAAAAACCATTTGTGGGTCACACAAAGTTGTCTCATGTGGGATTCGAACCCACAACATTCGGCGCAGTGACAGTGGGCAACCAATTAAACCACTACGCCACACGTGCAGTCACTAACGCGAGTAATAGAATAATTATGTGGAGAGTTGTTAGATGGTACCTAAGTCATTTGTGCCTTAAGTTTACTGTCGAGTTAGACTTTTATAAGACTAGGTATAATTTAAAATAATGGGACAAAGTTAGGCGATAGTAACACTGATATTCCAATGTTACCCAAATTCATAAACAATATAACATGTTATAATTGTCAGTAACTGGTAATATTTTTAATTTACTGTTTATATGAAACTGAAAGTTACAACTGTCTAGACTATCTGACCCTAACCCACTATACAGTTTATTATTTATTTAAAACAGTAAGGGCTTGTCCCACCATCTCCTCAAAGTCTCGCCATCTCTCTTTTGGATAACTTTTGCTTGTTAGTTTTAGGACTGGCCGTAAATGATTTACCTAAACACCTTTACTAAAATATCCACCTCGGAATTGCCTGGTGCCCAAATTATTTATTAATTCACTATTAAGAACATCTTAACATGTAACACGAAGTGAGAGACACCCAAATACTTTAGACTGCTGGACCCAGAAACTCATGCACAGAATTCCAATCACTACTCCTACAGTATTGAGGAAAAACAATGGAATAGGAAGGTCACCGTCCCACTTGAATAATTGATCAAACATGAAGTTTCTGTTAAACTGGCCGTGACTGAGGAAACATCTCTACCATACAAAATGTTGCAGCCTTAAATCCTTATCTTGTGTCTAGGTGCAGAGTTCACAAGTTTAATGAAATGCTGCACTGTTATGTGCTGGCAACACAGTAACTTCTTTTGGAGAGACAGCAACATGCAAGTAATATCCCTAGAGTTGTAATCATGCATGGGCTTTGGTAATCTGCATACTCTCTTTAGTACCCAGTTCAGCTAATGTTATTTGGGTATTACTATCAGTAAATTGTCAGCCACCACCGAGGCAGGAAGGATAGCCCATAGGTGGCTCTAGGTTCACCATCTCTTACAGTTGTCAAAATCTGGGCATAATAAACTTCGATGTATCTCTTCGGTAACACATACATACATAACATAATAATAGCAAAGTGTATATCTACTATATTTAAAAATATATAATCTATACTAATATTATAAAGCTGAAGAGTTTGTTTGGTTGAACGCGTTAATCTCAGAAACTATTGGTTGGATTTGAAAATTATTTTCATGCTGGTAAGCCCATTTATCGAGGAAGGCTATAGGCTATATAACATTACGCTAGAGCATCAATGTAAAATTTTGCAAAAACTGGGAAAACTCTCTTATCTGAAGCAGATGAAGTTGTACAGGTCAACTAGTATCCGAGAAACAGGAAGTACTTAATTTATGCACTTTAGTCTTAACTTGTCAGTTCTTGGAATGCCAAACATAATTATGAGTCTATAAGGCAGGCTGCCGTTGTGCAGATGCTTCTCAAAAAATTGATACTCAACATCTAAAGTATTACATTTTATTTATAAGGTATTAATGACATATACACATCTTAAGAACTTAATACAGGCTCGAAAAGTGGAACTATCAAATCTGACTTACAAAATGTTTTAAAGTTTTCCTTAACCAAATACTTTATAAATATGATGAGCACTCATTCTCTTTAACATTTCTTTCTTGTTCCATTATAATAAAATCTATAACATGAAGTATTTCATAGTCTGTGCCTAAATTGGGTCAATCAATAAGTTCCATGACTCCATATTACAGATAACTTATAGTTTATATAACATTGATTCTGGGCTGAAATAATTTATTGCAGACCAAATATGACATGTACTACTTATTTAAAATAGTAAATACTGCAGATCATAGCTTCTATATCAAATATATATCATAGATACTTCATAGGAAAATGAGCATTATAAAAATATTTTAAGAAAGCAGAATGAAATATAAAATATCCCAAATAGAATTAACTGTAATAATCAATGACATAATAGTTTTGTGTACATATACTAACTGACATTACAAATACGATAATATATATAACTGTATATTATCTTGTAGTATTATAGGTTAAAGGTCACAAATAATATCAATTAATAATAAGTCAAATTAGGTAAATTATTACTATAAAACCTTTTTGCAGTAGAATATTCCATTTTCAAATCTATGTTCAAACTTCTATGAGAATATTCTAAGTTTGAGAATTACGAAACATTCAAAAATCAATGCCATTGCCAGTCTTGTTATAGCGAACAGCTGAAGGTTAGGTAACGAAGAAATTACTATTTACAACGTTTTTAGATTTGATTGAATACTTAGTACATAAGTAAGAATAAAATCTATTCGCGGAAAATTATCATAACGTCATTTTCATACACCAAAAGCACAAATCAATACTAGCTCGAACCGGGCGTACGTCAGTTACAACCACTGAGATTCGCCCAATTATGATCTGTATTAGCTTTTAAACACTAATGGTATATATTTTTACTTTACATTATTAATGAAATTTAAAATATCGAGGTAAGATATGGAGCAAGGTCACGTGCAAACATAATTTCATTATCGTTACGTAAGGGAATATCGAGAATATTATCACAAATTCACCATAAATTGAACATGATTATGGTATTCCTTCAAAGGAAAAGAATTTGTAAATAAGTGTTGTATTATAATAAATAAGTTTTCTTTACTTACATGTTTTAAATCCGATGGAAACTACTCAACACACCGTGAACACACCGCACGGCGCCAGACGCACAGTGTCAAAGGAAACAGATGTGACAATGCCAGCACCATAACGGATGTTACATAATCACGTATACATTTTTTACTCTGACAACAAAACCCTTTATCTTAATTAATTATTATTAGTACTTAGATAATTTCAATTTTCTAAGAATTTCTTTCTTTATAACGAAATATTACTAGAATTGGCTGATTTTGTTTAATTTTTATTATTTATCTACCGTCGCCACACTGTAATATATTGGTAAGGTGTGTAATTATTTAATCATAAGGTCCAGCTGTCTGAAATTATAGGCTACTATCTATTAAAATGTTCTTCGCCATTCAACTTTTTCGTAAATTTTACCAAGTTATTCAGGAGCTATAAACTATCAAACATTATATTATTCAATGATAATAAACACTAGATATGTTACTTTCCTAGTAAAGGAAAATCTGATCCATACAATTCTGTTATTAAAAACCGTACGTGTTAAAAAATTGATAAATATGCGCACTAGATAACAAACCAGCATATTTAAAAGAAATAACTATTATTCGAACACTAGCTGGCCCTCGCAACTTCGTCTGCTTCACATAAGAGAATTTCTCCGTATTTACAACATTTTTCTTTGCTGCTCCGCTCCTATTGGTCGTAGCGGGATGTTATATAGCCTATAGCCTTCCTCGATAAACGGGCTATCCAACACAAATTTTTGTTTTAAATTCGGTACAATAATTTCTGAGATTTGCGCGTTCAAACAAACAAACAAACTCTTTAGCTTTATAATTATTATTTGAACATTTTCATTATTTTTATTCATAAGGTTCATCAACAATAGATTACACTGTTACAAGATGTGATACATTCATAAAACTCATTTACTAGCGTATCAATAACTTACAGGTAAACACAGCATGCATGTTATTTTTAAATCTAACGTTTACGATTACCAGTTCAAAGACTAATCAAGTAATCAAACAATACAAGAAAAATATGTAGACAAAATTAAAAATAATAAATACACAAAAAACAAATCAACCAACCAACCTTAATACAGAGAGAACATTAGGTGTTTTGATAGTTTGACATAATTTTTTTGATTCTATTAAGTGAGTGAGCAAGCACGTCAATTAGATCACTGGCTATTTAAAAATTTGCTTAGTCGGGGGATCGTAGAATTTGCGCCGAAGACGTTTCTACGGAGTGGAGGATGTAAAGGCGTGAGGGGAGCACGAGGATTTCTGGCAGGGACACGGAGTTTTAAATATTTCAGCAATTAGGGACAATCAATTTTATACTGTAGGTATAATTTTAATTAAGAAAAGGGAACCAAGGATATCTCTTATTTTCTGTAAAAACACCATTTTAAAATGAGAAAGCCTGTCATTATAGGACACCTTTATCTTTGCAATCTCAGAAGAATATGCCAAATGCCACAAAAACCTTTTTGAACCCTTTCTAGACTAAGGGCGTGGGTGACAGTGCGGCCTCCATACAGTGCTACAATATTCTAGTGAGCTGCGGACAAGATAAAGATAAAAGATAATTTATTTTTCAAGAAAATTATAAAGTGAAATCTTAGTTTTGTTGTGTCGAAAGCTAGTAACATTTCAAATAACGAAGCCAAGCATTCTTGATGCTTTTTATTTACATATTCAGTATGGGGCACAAAGGTTAACTGCTTATCGAATAATATACCTAGATTTCTTATCATGTCTACTTCTTGGATTTGTGAATGGCCAATGTGGTAATTGGAAGATAGTAACTTCATCTGCCGGGAAAACTTTACGTGATTCATCATACATTATTTTTAGTGTTCAAACTCATATCATTCTCATCGTACCACTTAGCTAACACATTAATATATCTCTGGAGTAACTCCGCATCAAGGGCTGAGTCAATTAATATGCAAAATTTAAGGTCGTCTGCATACATGTAACAGTCTGAGTATTTGAGTCTATAAGATATATCATTAACAAAACAGTTAAATAAAATTGGACCAACTCTGGGGCACACCAGATGTAACGTTGCACAATTTAGACTGAAAGTCTTTAATGGCCACAAAAAAGGAACGGTTACTGAGGTACGATTCTAACCAGTTACGTAAGGAACCAATGATTCCGTATGCGGTAATCTTCTGCATAAGGATATGACGAGGGACGCGGTCAAACGCTCTACTAAAATCGGTATAAATAACATCGACTTGTTTCCCAGAGTCTATTGCTCTCGCTAATGTCTCAGTAAAAGTCACCAAATTTGTGCAAGTAGACCTGGAACCCACAAAGCCATGCTGGGAACTGCTGAGGTAAAGCTTAAGGTGCCCCTGCAGGTAAGGACAAAGGACAGTAAGTGACTCTTAGACTTTGGCAAAAGTAGACAGGATAGAAATTGGTCTGTAGTTACCTACATGATTGGTGTCACTACATTTGTGTACAGGCACGACTTTAGCTTCTTTCCAAATGTTGGGAAATATTGCTGTACTAAGCGAACGATTATATATTAGCAGTAAAGGAGCTGTTAAAGGACGCGCGCAAACATGGATACAAAATAGGAAGAAATCTCGTCAGGACCAGCACCTTTTTTACGATCCAGAGACTTCAGTTTGGTTAGGAGAGTATCATATTCGATAGTGAGAGCTGATAAAGACAAACTATAAGCAAGCATGCTCTGCAAATATTCTGAACCTGCAGGTTGATGTGAGCTCTTTGGAGTGCTGTACATGCAAGAAAAGTGCGCAGCGAACATTTCTGAAATTTCAACCATTTGAAGATGGCGTTATACCGTCGGACATTGTGAGGGGATAAGGACTCGTGCCTTCCCTTTTATCTTTGATATAAACCTAGAAGCGCTTCGGGTTATTAATTATATCATTTTCAAAGTCTCTAATATATTTATTGTAGCAAGAAGTGGCCAAAACATTGCATCGCTTGCTCAATAGCTTAAGTTCAAGTTCATCCATAGGATTGCCATAAATTTTGTGCCGCCTTCTTAGCTTTTCTTTTTCTCTTAGCGTTCTTATTAAGTTTTTATCAAACCAGAGAGGGTACGTACGCCTTTCGTTTGCGTGTATTATTAGGAGTATACTTTTTATAAGAGTATTAAGTTTGTCATAAAAGAAACTAAGCATATTATTTACGTCGAGATCTCCATCAAACAAAGAACTGCAGTCCGTCTCATCTAGATGTCTACAAATACTGTCATAGTCTAATTTAAAGTAATTAATCCTGTCGCTACTCTTGTATGGCAGTCTGGTGTCCTTAGATGTAAAGGAAATTTCAGTTGGGGGATGAAAAGTATCGATAGCACTCAGTGGGTTATGGGCAAATTTTACGCATCCTGAAATTAAAGAGGACAACATAATGTCTAGTATACGCCCCGACTTGTTTTCAACATTATTAAGTTGTGTTAGTTTGTTCATGTGTATAAAATCAGTTAATAAGTAACCTATACCTGGCGCTGTATAACCATTATCTGACTCACTTACTAAACTCTAATTAATGTTTCCTAAGTTAAAATCGCCACTATGCAGACTGTTAGTTGCACTGCACGTGCACAGTTATGCAACAGATTTTCTTAAATTGATGTTTTTTCGAAAGACCCATGGAGGACCCATAGCATTGTAGGTACACATTGTAAGTATGTAAGGCAGCAAGGTAAACAAATTTGTTCGTAAGCGAGATAAATGAACGGCGCACGATGGGCTGAAAATCGGCTTTCATAGACTTAGGGATTTCAATTTGCAATTGCCGGATATCGCTTGTACTAGTTATAAATATATACAAAAATGACACCCGAGCTAATTCTGCACATAAACGAAGGAATTATAATTTTTCCACGAAAAAAATTGTATGAAGCTGGTATTGAAAAATCTAATTATCTCTTAAATGGCAAGGAAACCCGTAATAGCCTTACAGGTGGTTATAGTACTAATTATTTATGATTTTTGTCATATTCCACATATCGGTTATCGCTGCTGATTTTATTGCAAAACGAACTAAACTCATCTCTCACTCTCACTCACTCTCATTTCGTAAAGTTACCTTAGAAAATCCGATAGGACTTATAAAGGACGCTAATTATTTTAGTTTTATAAAGAGTTTTCACTACAACAGTTAGAGACTATGGTTGAACGCAGCTTCATATGTGAAACAACTAACGTGGAGTCACTTATATTATAACACTTTTATTACAAGTGTGTTGACGTATAAATACTTAGTCTAGCTGCAACGTTTTTGGCGCCAAAATCACGTTAAAGCAGATAAACATTGTGACCTTTAGGGTTCACTTTAGGAGAACTGTAGAATAATTAGGAAGTACAATGAGAGAAGGTATAACAAATACACTTTTAATGAATTAAGATACAAATAAAAGAGACAATCTTTACTTATAGAACTATAGTCAGGGCGTGGTTCGCTAAAGACTTGCTTCGTGGTCCTTGTATAATCAGGACACTTAGCTGGGAGTGTGAAGCCGGGCCGCAAGGAGACGCGACCGACGCCGTCCTTCCTTATATAGTCCCGCACCACCGGTCGCGAGAGGTGGCAGTGACGTGCGCCCGCGTTCGCCGGGCGTCTAGGCGATTATCGTCACAACATTTCTTTAGTAATTTTTATGAAGAATATAAATTTATCAAATAAGGTTACATTTCGCTGGACTAAAAGAGAACTATGTGATATTTATAAGTAGGTACCTATTACAATTTGTAATAATCTGTAATAAAACTGTCACGCTTGTCATTTCTCGCATAACATCATGCGTGCTAAACAATTAAAACTAGCTAAAATTATACAATAGTCATAACATACATATATCGCTTTGAATATGAGAACCGACGACTAAATTACATATCAAAACAGATAGGATATAAGGGAAATATAATAAAGGCAAATCATTTAACCATATGACTCGGAATAATAAGAAAAATAAAAATGTTTCACCACCTCTCTATTCTTGTTCAACCCAAACTGCACCAGACTGCAACCCATCCAACGAACAGATGGTGTGCTCTCCACAATGTTCGGCCTGTTGCAACAATAATAGCTGCACTGCTAACAATTGTGAGCCTCTCAATAAAAATACTAGGGAAGAACAAGAATTATGCCCAATGGTAAAATCAAGGATACAAAAGTCACAGCAGAAAATTCTATCCTGCAGCGAAATATGTGAACGTGGTCCTTCACACACAACATCCATTGAAAAATGCACCAGTATTCATTCTGTAATGGGAAGGGATCCTATTTGTGAGGCGTGTTTCTCAGCGAATCTTACATCAAACGCAGCCCCAGTTTCACCACAAGTGTCAAAACTTTGCAGGAAATGTTGTTCAACGAAAGAGCATCAGAATCAACCTAATGAAGATCAGAATCAGCCCCCTTGTGATAAGTCAAATTGCCCCATACTACCTGTGTTAAGCCAAGGAAACGTCCCAGAAGAATCACAAGAACTTCACGAAGACAAAAAAACCCGAATGCGTCCAATGCCTCCATTTGCTTCTTCACCATCTAAGACATCACACATTTGTATCGCCAGCGAGATCAGCCAAACGTTACAAGCAACATTACCTAATAAGAAAGAAAATGAAAAAAAGGTCAAGAAAAATAAGAAATTGAAAGGTAGTAAAACGAGTTTAAAAAGCAATAAGAGTGTTGTCTCTGATTCGTGTAGCTGTAAAGAAAATGAAGAAGGATGCGCGTGCCACTTTCCACCCGCCTTCAGTGAGTTCTTCAATTGTACTGGAGATATAACGGGAACATGTATGTGTACTGAAAATAAAAAGCAACCGTGATCATGCAGTATCACAAGTATTTCATTTTTCTGTGTACTGATTTTTCATAATGTTATTTGGGAACTGTACTATTTTAGATGAAGGTACCCTATGTCCTTCTCTGTACCCCTGACAACGGTCGAGTAGCTAAGTCGCGAAAGCGTAACAAACATACTCACATTGACATTTATAATACACGTTGTCAGGTGTACAGGAAAGGACATAATATGGTACGGTTCATATCGAAAACGTATTGTTACCAAGGGATGGCTTGAATAAATGTTTTTCAAATGCTTTTGTGCCTATTTATTCATTTAAACTAGTAGTACGAAGTCATTTATATATTTACTATTAAAAATTACATATTCAATTATTATTATGCACTAATAAAGAAAATATATTATATATTTTATGTATTTCAGTAACAGGGTCCAATTTATCGCTATGGAGTACTACCGCCATTTTTTCTTAGTTTTGTATTTGTATGTCGGTTGCGCTTGAACCGACGTAGTTTTTTTTGTAGTTTTGGATGTATAAGCACTTTCGGTGCTGTACCCGCCTTCGCTTGACGATGATCTTGATGTTAAAACTGAAAAAAAAATAATTCAAAAATATTAGCTTTTAGTGCCTTTACCTTTTCGTTCATAGTACCTACATCGTTGAAGATGCAGGCTGAATTCACTCACCTAACCAGGTGTAAGCCTATTACCGTCTACCGTGCACAATTCCACACGCCGCCCTGCAGCTACTTATAATGTCCTAACAGAAAACCTGATACTAATTTGCTCAACGTAGAGATCGAAGGCGAATTCAGCAAGGGAACCACGAAACTCAACACAATTTGTGAAACTCGGGCTTATAATAAAGCGATACCGAAACTTGGAAGGATAGTGTAAGAAGTGGTTATTTTTTTAAATACTAGCGCAAATACTCCATCATTCTATAAATACCCAGTAGGTATTTTTGAAAATAATTACCTCACTCATTTTAACACAAAATATCTTATAACTTTATGATCATCCCTTTATCATACTGAGAAGACCTATACGCATTGTGATACGAAAAATACAAACCTGATATTTTAAGTAATAATAGTTTCAAAATGTTTATGCAATAACAGCGCGTAATTAGGAAATATGAACAGTTAACAGTCATTTTGCGAGAAAAAAATAATAATTATTTTAAGACAATATAATGATTTCTAGTTTATATATCACCTCACTCATGAGATTTGCCTGGATAGACGGACAATTGGTTAACCTGCTATATTCTCCTTAAAAATTGTTTAGCTGGTAAAATTTGTGTGATAGACATCTACCTAATAGCAGGAATAAACAGATTTGATGAAACTGCAATCTGCATGCCTTTAGTTCTATTTTAATATTTACCTAATGCAATATACTTACAACGGGTTACTGAAAGGCAAATCAAAACAAAACTTGTCAACAGTTACTCAATCGCATATCAACTGCTGTATTTGGCCGACTGCGTATTTAACAGCCAATCAAAATAAATAACTTGATATGAGTTATATTGTATGTATGTATCTTATGTGGGGGTCAGTCACTGCAGACCGGCGACACTTCGACCCAGTGGGATCTTTTGTGTCGACGCTCTCCCAATAACGACTGCCATAGATATTCATAGCAGCCGGGACCGACGGCTTAACGTGCTCTCCGAGGCACGGAGCAGGCGATAATTGTCAATCAATACACACATAATCTCGAAAAGTCAGAGGTGCGCGACGTGGGTTCGAACCCGAGACCCTCTGCATTGCAGTCTGTTGGTCTCCCCACTGAGCTATCGCTGCTCAGAGGGGAACGCTGAGTTATATTGACTCGTCGTTGATTAGTCTTTCAGAAAGCAGTACAAAAATAAAAGCAGTACTAACATCCGCGGCGAGTGGCGGAAGAATATCGGCGTCTGGGTATTATTATTTTGTCGTGTGTACCTGAAATATAAAACACTCCATTAGGATTTTATAAATCGATGACAACGGAGATGATATTTGACATAAACGTCTTCAAAAGGGAATCACAAGAGCTGGCAGACAATAGAGCGATTTGGAGAAGAGATGCCCCTTGACCAACAATGGGACATACCAAGAGCTAGGTTAACAAGAGAGAACCTATAATACAAGTGCCCATTTCAGCGGGTACTTAGTGCTTATTTTGTAAAGTATTTTATTAAAATCAATTAATAGGAATACTAATTGTAAGACGCCATTTACAGTGTTATTAACAAAGCTCGCATATAAAGCAAGGATCACCATTATTATACGATAGCTATAAAAGTATTGCCAAATATTATACACCTACAAAGAAATCTAGTTTCGTTTTATAATCATGTATGTACCTATAATATTATAATTTGCTAACTGGCAGACATATCATTTATAGCTAAGATCACTTTTAATGATTAACTTTTATAGAAATACCTTATATGTGGCGTTCAATTTACTATTTGGAGCACCGGGTTTTGACGGATAACTGTCTTGTGACTCAGCTCTTTATAGGTACCAAATTTTAGAGTCACGAAATGCTTTTCGGTAGATGCCAAAACTCATTGTAAAATAATGTTGAATACCTAATATACTGTTAATATGCATAATAAGAATTCATTGATATACGTCTACGTCAAGTAGTACAACAGTAATTTATAGTTAGGTATTGTTTTATTCTAACTTATTACTTACAAGTTAGAATCTCCGAAATTCTCTAATCATACGATTTGTTCGGTCTTTCAAGTCTTTCAAGGTTAGGTATCCAGCTGCTGTAAACTCAGTAATCTTACAACGATGAGTTCAAGTAACAATAAGTTGGGACATGGACCCTACTCGTGTTCTAGAATAAACGTCGCGGACCGAATCGAATGCTCAATTTTTTATTGGCAAGATAAGAACTTTTCGTCACATCAAAACTGATCATAACTAAAACTAACCTAATATTTTCTCCAGTTGTGTTTTTAACGGTTTAAACATTACGTAGGCAAAATTAGATCGAGCGCTTTGGAATCCGTATTGAGTCATATCTGCAGTCGGAGATTTTCTATAGCAAATCCGCTGAATGAAGTCCTTGGTTTTACTTGACATCGTACTGGTACGAGACGGGTGTCTTACTCTTGACACTATTATTTTATCCTTGCGTCGCAATAGATTTACGTTGGGCATTTTGATATTGCTTATTTTTGTAAAATTTTTACTTTTCTGTTTATTATTTACTACATGATTTTGGTGTCGGCTGATATGTTGGACAATTGTGAAGTTTGTGATATTCTCATAGAGTAGCAGTAGTATAAGTATAATAGGAACTTAGGAAGATATTCTCAAAGATTATATTGTCCGTGGCTTTGCCTACTGATTGGCAAACCGTATATATTTGTACTCTGTGAAGATTGCAATATAGTGTCTTATCTATGATTGCAACTAGATACGTCAACACTTACCCTGCTGGCCAAAAGTTTAAGACCGCACTTAAACGACGTGATCATCTATCAATTGTAATAAAAGACCGTAAGGTAAATAAAAAATGCACATCTGCTTATTCTATTGTTGATACCGAATATCTTAAGAAGTGATTCTTTTGTTTACTTTCAAGTTATTGGACAGTAAACATCTATTGTTTTCAAACACCGACAAATGCTACGCAAAAGCCAGGTGGTAAAATAGTGGATATATTTTCATGATGTGCTCATTACTAATTACTTTGCTCTTCTTTCACATTGATTAATAATAAGGATTATTTAGCTTCTGAAAACACATGTTTCCGACTTATTATATTATTACCTGAGGTTTCTTGGATTTGTTCACAAACAATCTCAATTTGTCTAAACTATTGGTTTCTACAGTCAAGAGACATCATAAAATGGGAAAAGTACGGGAAATTAGTAGTGCAGTGCGTTCTGCCATCGTTGTTTTACATAACTAAGGCAAATCCGAACGTGAGATTGCTTCACAACTTAAGTTTTCGAAGACTTATGTTCATGGTACAATAACTCGATACAAGGAGACAGGCAGTAATCAAGATAGTCTATGCTCGAGAAGGCCGAGAGCTACCACTTCTAGTGAAGATAATTTCATCGTTGTTACCAGCAAGCTAAATAGACGCCTAACAGCACCAGAAATCCGCGTAGAAGTGAACAAAACCCGAGTTAAACCTTTATCATTGACTACAGTAAAACGGCGATTGAGAGATGCGAAGTTGTATGGTCGCGTTGCCGTTCGAAAACCTCTGTTAAGATCACAAAACAAGAAAAAACGGATGCAGTGGGCTCTTGTACATCGAGATTGGAATGAAATAGATTTTTAAAATGTTCTCTGGGTTGATGAATCCAAGTTTATACTATTCGGTTCAACACGAAGAATTTATGTTCGACGTAGCGCCCAAGAAAAGATGATGTCAGACTGTGTAGTCCCAACAGTCAAGCATGGTGGTGGTTCAATTATAGTCTGGAGTTGCTTCTCTAGCCAAGGAACTGGTGACTTGATCAGAATTGAATGAATTTTGAAAAAGGAGCAGTACAAACAAATTTTAGAACAAAATGCCTTTCCTTCCGGGTTGCGATTAATTGGAGATGGATTCATTTTCCAACAAGATAATGATCCAAATCATAGCTCAAAATTATGCAGGAGATATTTAGAAGAGAGAGGCACAAGGGGCTTTTAAAAACATGGTGTGGCCTCCTCAGAGCCCAAATCTTAGGTATCACAGAAATTCGTCATACAGGAATCAAATGCTATCTTCTTTCTAGTAAATGTAAAGAGTCACAAGTTCCGATGTCTTTTCGATGCACTCATAGAATATTATCTACTTTTATTATAAATACAAATTTATGGCAACATTTCGAGTAAAGTATTTTATTTACATAAGCTTGTAAAATCCTTCACGGGCGAATCAAGTGTCTTGAACTCCGTGACCTGTTCTCTAGATTGTATGTGCCTAACAAATACCTTAGACTTCGTCAAGGCTACCGGCATGGTGTATGCCGACATGCCATACTCTAGCCCATGGGCGCCGCCAAGATTACTTTCAGGGAGGTGCACCTACATCTACACATTTTACTATTAATTGATATAAAATATGCAATTATAGATGTATATTATATAGATTAATGTAATGTCAAATTGAAATCGCGCGGGTATTGGCTTCAATATATTTTGCGCAACGAAATAAAAAAAAATATTATTTATTTTTTTATGTATTTTCTTTCCTGACAGGGGGGTGCAAGTGCACGCCCTTGCACCATGCTACCGGCGCCCATGCTCTTGCCAGACCCAAGTCCCCAGAGTGCCGCACTGTGTGCCAGCCCTAACAGTGATTTGTTTGCGGATGAATGGAAGAAGATCATACGATAATGGCGGTTATTTTGTGGGAATATGTATGTTAGGAAATCTATAATCCCATGTTAATTGTAATTATTAATCTGTTTATAGTATTATTATTTCATATACATATTTTAAATTATAATTTTATTCTTGTTGTATTAGTATTTCTAAGTTAATTATTAATATAAATGGCTATATGTATATCGTTATAATTAACTATAAATAAATTAATAAAGCCTTTTCTGTCATTTTCATATATAAAGACCTTTATAGCACAGCTAGTGCAGCTGGACCGTGGAAAGGTAAAAATTGACATTTACTATCATTATATTTGCTGTTGGCAACTATCTCGTTGGTCTGAGGAATTGACAGTTGCCGCATACATCAAAATCGTTTAGCAATTTGAAAACCGTTTTCAAACTATCTAGCAATATCTAGTGAATAATCTGTGTAATAGAAATGGCTCTTCCTGAAGCTCTAACCCCCATATCCTGGCTGGAAGGCCGATGGACGACCAAGGACGGGCGCGGAACGTATCCCAACATACCGGATTTCGATTATCACGACGACATGGAATTTGTATGCGTTGGTAAGTATAAGTAATACTAAAATTGCAATAAGTTTATGATTTATAAAGAAAATAACGATTTTTTGTCTACAATATAAATTTAATGGCTGTAGAATACTCAAATTTTGTGATTAATGAATGTTGTGTAACTTGAGTCCAATAGTTATGTAAACATTATGTGGTCTGTTTATAAATAAATATTTCCGCTTAAGTGCTATGCTAGTACATTACATAAACATCTGCTTTGTATTTAAATCAAATATTTACACAACAAAGCTATTAATTCCCATAAATTACAATATTTTTTTATCAATTTTATTTTATAGGTTTATCACAATTATTTTTTTTGTGTTATTATTAATAGTTTGAATATTTGTAAAGTTTCTAAAGCCCCTCAGGTGAGCACTTTTCTAAAAAAAATACTCGTACACATATCATATAAAAAAATTAATTTCACAATTTTAAGACATGTTATCATAAACATTTCAGGACAACCAATGTTTAACTTCTTATCAACATCAAAGCATCCGGAGAGGCAGACTGTAATGCATCAAGAGCGAGGCTTCTTACGCATCAAGCCGGGAACTAATGAACTTGCTTTAGTTGTCAGTCACAACTTTGGCCTCACCTCCATAGAAGCGGGCAAATGTAACCCAGAAACCAAAGAAATTGAACTGGAAACTGTTAGCTTGGCTAGAATATCATTTGCTAAGCCACCGGTTGTCAAAAAAATCAAACGTAGTATTAAGCTTTTAACTCCGGATTCATTAGAATTTGTGTTGTGTATGGAGACAGAAGATACACCTATGACTGAGCATTTGAAGGCGATTTATAAAAAAAATAAGGCTTGAAATATATTTGGGGTGATTTGGTATTTGTGTTATTTTGGTAAAGCATATGTGAACTATTAATATATGCTCCGATATAACATAAAAAAATGTTAATTGAAATTAAACTACTATATACGGATTTTCTCATGTTGTTTATTTGACACTTATTTACATAATTTTGAAAACAGCTACACTACTACTACTATTCAACTTTTATAAATTTTTAAGCTAGTTAAATTATTATTTTGCGGCAATAAAGTAAAATAAACAATGCGATAAAATCCGTATATAGTATTTTAATTTCAATTAATAATATTCGCGCAAACAGAAGACAATATTATGTAAATTGTTTTTCATATGGGCAAGCATGGATCATGGTCAAAATCAGCAGTGTACCATATGCTTTAACAGAAATACACTAATTCAAATTCCGGCAATGTGAACATTGTTGTGGATTTTTATAGATTTTTACATAAATAGAGGAAACACACAGTCACATACCCGCTTAAAACACGAAGGCTACGAAGCTTTCTCCAAGCAGATTTTATGATTGCCAATGTGTGAGTAATGTCTTTTGTATTGCAAGCGTTATAGTAAACTCACCATCACACCTATCATATGCTTCTTATCAACTTAATAGTATTAGAAATCCATGGAAATACAGGACAATGTTCAAAGAACTATAGAGACTGCTTTTTACTTTCGACAGTAGACTGCTTTTACTATATTTTATTTTTTATTTAATGTTATTACTCTGTATCCTCATTTATTGTTATTTTTTAATATTGTTTGTAGCTATGTAAAGAAAATGGTCATCATTTTGTCAACATCCATATAATGTTCATTGCCATGTTGGTCTCATAGTTTAATTGTATGTGCGGTAAGGTCACAGGTTCGATAGCCAAGCCGGATATTGTTTTTGATTTTTATGTTAAGAAGGCCTCGGTAACAGCGCTAAACTCTTTTGCAACTAGATGACTTTAATAACAATTGCTGATGCTGGAATCATACCCTGAATCTCACGATGGGCTGAAGAACACAGTTGTATCAGATTCCATACTCTATATCTCATAAGACCATTGCGTTGCAAATTCGTCTTTTTTTATATTTGCCTGTTATGTCCTGCAGGGCAAAGGTAAATTTGTCTTAATTAGGGTACTACAGTTTTCTATTCCTTCATTTTCTGAGATTTAGTCGTTGGCATGGTTACGTAATTTTTTAATCCTACTAATTATAAATGTGACAATTTGTGAAAATGTTTGTTACTCAATCACGCGACAGCCGGTAAACAGATTTATTTATATACAACTCGGCACACAGGTAGACTTTGTCCTGGATTAAGATGTATCATACTTTTGATGTTCCCGTGGGATCCACGGTTAAAATATTGTAATTAATATAAGTAGGTAACTTGTTATGTAAGTAAGTATAGGTATTTATATAACTTGCTTTGTCTATGGCTATGTATACGGAATAGTGAGGCTATTAGTTTTTAATAAATACTGCATTTTATTCTAATAAATTGTTTTCTGTTGATTATATGATGATTTTATTTTTATGAACCGCATTTCACATTTTGTAAGGCAATCGAGAGGATACCGTAGTAATACTATTTAGGTATTCGCAATATATACAGAGTTAATTTAAAAATACTAAGAGCATTTAATCCGTAACTTATTTATATTACCCTATTAAAGAAACTTTTGTTTTACCAATTTTCTTGAGAAGAACTGAAGAGTTTGTATGTTTGTTTGGTTGGACGCGCTAATCTCAAGAACTACTGGTTCGAATTGAAAAATTCTTTCAGTGTTGGATAGCCCATTTAACGAGGAAGGCTATATAACATCGCGCAACGACGAATAGGAATATAGCATAAATGAAAAATTTTGCAAAAACGGGTTGCACTCAACTTTGTCTACTTCACATAAGAGAATTATTATTCTCTTATGTGAAGTAGACAAAGTTGAGTGGGTCAGCTAGTGATAGTATAAAACTTGTGTATCATGTACAGAATATAATTATAGGTTATTCGTATTTTTTATATCCACCAATATCAATATGAACAATTCTTAATAATAATAATAAATCATTTATTTACCGAACCATGAATTCTTTTACATTTTCTTAAAAACTATTACACAAATTAATTAGATACTAGCTAATACATATATTGTTTGGAAACATAAATCTGTTTTACTTGTGGAATCCACACTAGGTCGAGCCAGTCTCGTGGAGTCCTTGAGTGATGTTGCTAGTTAAAAACAATCTGGATAGATTCGTGTGTATCGATTATATAATTACTGTGATTTAAAAGAAAAACGAACACACATACTTAATATTAAATTTAAATTTAATTATTTGTTAAATTCTTGGGAACTAACTTATAGGTAGGTACCTATCTAAAATCCTAATCCTAACTTAATATTATAAATGCGAATGTGAGTTTGTTTGTTACGCTTTCACGCCTTAACTACTTGACTGATCATTATGAAATTTCACATACCTACTCGTTGTCAGGATAACAGAACCTTTCACCCAGAAAAAAGTACTGTTACTAACTACTAACCTAACCTACATTTATGCGAGCAAAGCCGCGGGCAAAATCTAGTAGATATTGTATAATAGGAAAAAAGAACTTAAGCGGAAATCCTCTAATAAGCGTCATAAAATTCCTCCGCATCACAGTCGACTGGTAGTATACCCAAAAGACAGCATTGTTACGTTGAATGGCAATGCTTATTTTGTCGCGAAATAAAGACCTGCTCACTAGTCACGGGAATTGTTGATCAACGCTATAAATCGCAGCTGACACAAGGAACTATAAACCACGGGAGTTGCTAGCAGGCCTTGAAGATTTCTAGAATTGCAGTAGTGGTCGCAGGAACTCTTATTTCTGCAGGTTAGCGTACTGTCCTAATCGCACTTTATCTTAAGAAGGAACGTGGCTTGATGTCTCGTTTTTTTTTTACAACTAATGTGGCAAACCAGCTTTCGGGCCACCTGATGGTAAGTGGTCACCATAGCCTATGGACGCCTGTAACACCAGAGGCACTACTTGCGCGTTGCCGACCCTTTAGGAAAGGAAGTGGGAAGGGGAAAAGAAGGTGATCAGGCCTCTATCACTCTCTGTCACCGAACGAAACACAACAGTAGGAATACCTCCAACACAAAGGAAAGATCCTCCGAGCAGGCTGGGGCATCGCGCCTGGCGGGCCGCGGCCAGACTGTTAATGTCGGGCATTTGTATATATAGTTAGTCGCTGTGTCAACTTCATTTGTGCGATTTAGGATTGTATAAGGAGCGTGATTATAAGCGCCTATTGTGTACAGCGCCATCTCTTTTCTGTGATCGGCACTTCTTCGTCTGCGCGGAATCTCCACAATCTGAAAGATCATTATTCTGTGCCCTACCTAACATAATCTATATATATAAAACTCTTCCGTTACTGAGTGACTGACAGACATCGCACAGCTGAAACTACTGAACGCAAGAAGCTGAAATTTGGCATGTATGTTCCTTGAAGAGTATAAGGGAGCACTAAGAGAGGATTTTTGGAAATTCCACCCCAAAGGGGGTGAAAAGGGTGAAAAACTTTTATATGAAAGTTCTACACCGTTGAAGTTAGTGACTTGAAAATTGGGATTTTCACGCGGGCAAAGCCGCGGGCGGAAAGCTAGTCTTCTATGAAATTAAACTTGGTATGTACACAAATTTTATTTTTGTTGTTAAGATTTAGTCAATAACGACACGATGTCTGTAAATGTACCCGGTAGATGGCACTAGCCCCTCTATAACTTGATTAAGGATTAGGATTTACCTACAATATAGGTATTTGATAAAAAGTAGATGTTAATCCAAGTAATATGCCTCTGCCTACAGCGTTGTGAAAATAGTTTTACGGCCGTTGTTAATAATCAAACCTAAGATTGAAATGTCAATCTTTTTTTTTGTTTATTGATTGCCAATAACCAATCCTCGGCAGCGCTGGAGGCCATAATAAACGTCAGACCCCTACACCTCATCATACAGCAGAAAGCAGTCACAGCTGTCATACGGCTAGAAAAGATAGGGCTCTGGAACCGGGACAATAGGATAACTCATGCACGCTTAAAGGAGTATAAAACGAAATTCCAATGATATCGGCGACATGTGATATCATCCCAAAAACTTTAGTTTTTGACTAAATATACCACATCCAACTTCATGAAGATCCAAAACAAAATCAGGAACAGGAGTCGGAGTCTTCTCCCACGACCTAAACATCAATTATTCAACAACTCTGGGAAACCTCAACATTATCTTCCAGGCAGAATGTGTTGGAATCACCTGGCTGCCACAACGGTTACATCAAGGAGTAGCGATAAATCGATGTGCATTATCTCGGATAATGCCGCGGTACTACAAGCTCTAAAAAGCAACTGCTTTAACAGTGGACTCATCCTGGAGTGTCACCGTCAGCTGCAAAGGATTGCAACAAAAAATCGGGTAAAGTTACAGTGGATATGCGGCCACAGCAACTCTTCTGACAATGACGCTGCAGACCAACTGGTAAAGAGAGGATCGAGCATTAAAATGGTAGGACTCGAACCAATTGTCCCGATACCCTTCTGCCAACTCAAAACATGGTTATGCGACAGAGCCACACAAAAAACAGTGGGCAGAAACAAGGGAATATATACAGACAAAGGAAGCTCTTCCATCCTTAGACATACATCTGTCACGCAAACTGCTACGTTCTTCAAAGAAATACCCTGCGACATCTAGTGGGTATAATAACAGGCCACTGCTCACTCAACAAACACCTATTCAACATAGGCATCACTGAAAGCCCCTTATGTAGAGGCTGCAGGGAGACCGAGGAGACACCGACTCACGTGCAGCTACATTGCAAAAGCGTGAGCAACCAACGGGCGAAACTACTAAACAGTCCAGAAACGATGAAGGAAGTACTGCGCAACACTGGTCGCCTATTATCTTTCTGGACGGAGCTGAGGTGGTATGAGTAACCAAACAACTTTTCGCGTCGGTCACTCACGCACAATGGCCCAATTGTGTGGCTAAGTGCGGATAACACACGTCCAACTAAGTAACTAACCAATCCAAAGCTTGGGTTCGTAATCTAGTAAGTCAATCCATCTTTGAGAGGATAGATTACGGAAAAAAAAATTATTCTATTCAATTCGCTTATTGCCCTCCATAATGTATATACAGTCTTATAAATGTAGAGAGAACAATTATGGACCCCGTCAGGCACAGCAAAATTAGGAGAGAAGAACGAACATTCTATTATCAATTATCATATAGCATACTAGAAGTGCCCGCGGTTTCACCCGCGTTTAAAATTACTGCGCTGCCCCTGTGGGTCATAAGGTGATTTAATATAGCCTTCCTCGATAAATGGGCTATCCAACACTAAAATAATATTTCAATTCGGACCAGTAGTTTCTGAGATTAGCGCGTTCAAACAAACAAACAAATAAACTCTTCAGCTTTATAATATTAGTATAGATTGAAATAAATTTTAGAGTTTAGTAGATATTTATTTAATTACTCACGTATTATAATTAATATTCTATTATAGTTTATTATTAATTTATTATAAAGTAAGTATTAAACTTATTTTCAAAATATACTTACATAATTTGAAAATGACAGATTAGGCTTGGCAATAACATATCTGTCCATGATGACATTTGGTTAGATCGGTGTAATCGTAATCAATCGCTGATTGCAATCCAAGCATATTCTAGGATCATAAATTTTGGGATTTCATCAAAGTTGATTTTATAAAAAAATGAAGTAAAGGTATCTTTTAGTTAGAGTAACGACAGTGATTTGGAGTAGCTTGCTCAGTTATCAGATTGGGATACTGATAGCGACACCGAAAATCGATTCCGCAATTCATCTCGAAGGGTAAACTACATGCCCAGCCTGGATATATATATGGATTTCGGTGGTCACAAGCTACTTTCTAATCACTTTTAATAAAATTGACGCTGTTTATCCGCGTAACATCCACTACCTAAATCCATTTTTGACGTGATTCTAATAAAATTGTATTGTGTTATGTACAGCATCTTACGTAGGTAGTTAGGCATCCACCGCATACATTTCCAGGCTCCCTGCTGCTAGTGAGAATTATATGACAGAAAAAAATAAAAATTACACTGTCTGGCTCGTTAATTGAACCCATGACTGCATCCGCATTCACTACAGCTGTGCCATCAAGAGTCATATCAGTTCTAGCTTCATAATTTATACATATATCGAACCATCGGTAAGACAAGGGCATACTGAACTGCACTTTTTGTAATTTTACGGGCAAGCCAATTAAATAAGTTTTAAATTCCCTGTCGTATTATTTTGCTCATATTTAATTTAATTATGTCAGCCCTGTATTAAACTGTCCCACTGCTAGGCACGGGCCTCTTCTCAATGTGAGAAGGGTTAGGCCATAGTCCACCACGCTGACCCAGTGCGGGTTGGCAGACTTCATATAACATCGAGAACATTATGGAGAACTGTTAGATGTATACAGATTTCCTCACGATGTTTCCCTTCACCTAGCGGTGCCAGCGATAATTTACTATTTAATACGCATGTAACTTCAAAAAGTCAGAGTTGCGCGCCTTGAGATCGAGCTCGAGACCTCTACGTGGTAGTCTAACGGTTTCCCATTAGGTTATCGCTGCTCATACTGTTAAGCAATTTGTACTTGGCATGAAATAAAGTCCTATACTTTTGTGAATCGGTGCATTTTCTTTATAGTTCATAACTTTTCATTTAATTAATATGTTCTTTATGCCCTTGTCTCACCGAAGGTGCGATAACACTGGCCGTCAGGAGGAAAACAGACGTATCAGTCCGAATTTTCAAATTGAATATAATTCAAAAGGTTTGTTCCCACTTGTTCTACTAAACAGTTCTGTGGTAGAACTAATGAGATTTTGTTCTCAATAGTTCTACGATATTAGGTGTTACAAAATAGTACAACTAATGGGAGTCTTTTTATTATACATAAAAAACTATACTTCAAATAAAATACTAGATATGTCTTTTAAATAAAACAGATTATTGATAATACTTAATTTAATTTCAACAACTTAATACACACCAATGGTTCACACATTCACATTAATATTGCAGCTTCATAATTTTGTACGAAATTCAGATATTATGTCATCAAAAAAAGGGTAGTAGACTTACTTTTTTAATTTATAGCAGTATCTAGCTGATTTCTGCAAAAGTGCTTTAGTTCTCGAAGTTTCTTTGCCTCAAGTTTACTCAGCAAACATAATACTTCGTACAAAATTATAAAACTATTACACACCATACTAATTAAACAAATATAATATTACTGATATAAAAATATGAAGCTATAGTAAATGAATATTATACTTAAAATACATACATGCTTATAAATATAATGTCAGTGGCAAACAGATTATTGCTTCAAATTTTATGGATTTATGATAGGTACTTTTCAAATCACCAAAGACTTAAATCATAGACGCAGTCAGACCGTAATAAGATCAAACGAAAATATGTCCATCGTAATAGCGAGCTCACACATTATATTATAGAGAATAGTAATACTTTATAATTGAGATACCATGTTGGAATTGCGTGTCAGATGACAACTTAACGTCTGGAAATGTGACTATATTTTAACGTAGTAAGGCGCGTCTATGATTTAAATCTTTGCCATCAAGGTCATAAAGAAGCATAATAATATAGCCGATCTGAGGATTAGCGGTTACCGTTAACGCAAATTATAAATATAACATAAGATGTTGCTATTATGTAGAAAGATTATTACATTAGCTACTTTATTACAACAACAACGAACTATATTGTGTCCGATTAAAGGTAACCAGCTGAACCTAGATAAAAGAGTCGGTAAAATAGTAGAATGACCCTTTGGCGAAGATTCCCCAAGAGACTAATACATGGTAAAAAGACAATGACTGTCTATCGTCCAAACTACAAAGAAAACTTTATTCTAAGGTAGTACCATCGTCGGAATATAAGGCAGAAGCAAGACTAAAATGGCGTCTAGCTCTGGCGTGGAATATAGTATGTGGATAGTGGGTACGCCATAGCATGCTATTTCACATATTATTAAGTATGTTTATTCGAAATAAGAAAGGGATAGCGAATCGATCGCGCCACGTCAGTGCAAAATGCCATTAATAGATTTTGCCATTTCTGTGTGGATTGTGCACAAGGAAACTTCAGTCTCCATATCAACACACTGTCAGAAATGCTTATGACAACTGGCATAACAATTATGTGCATACCTGCTTTACAAGACAAAAATATTGTTAGTGTTTGTAATTTACAATCTTATGAATCGTCTATTAATTTCCTATAATATTAACAAACGATTAAACACGGTTTGACATCTTTTTTATTCTCTAGAAATACATACAAGATAAGATGAAATCGACGCAACAAAATTAGCGCGCTTTTTGACAGGGGCACAGATAATTGCTTTACAAAGAAGTCTAACCATAAAATATAGTTGATATAAATTAAAACTACAGTGGAGTGATGATAAATACGAATTGTATGAATTTTTGTATTAATGAAATTAGCCAATTTAACCAGCTTGGTTTATAAAAAATACGTGTTTTGAAATACACAGTGCCATATAGTAGTGAGTTATTTAATTTTAAAATATTATTTAAAGTAGAAAGCAGTTTATTTTACATGCCATCTCTTTAGCTATCTACATTGGAAGTTACTAAGTGGACATTTAAAGCAGAAAGTGACACATTTTTCGCGGTTAACATTTTCATTAGGATTCTTTTAATAAGATAACCTATACTAAGCCGAATTCAAACTGTTCCATCAACTTATCTATAACCTAAGTGGAGCCAATATTCTAATTTTTGAACAAAATTTATTGCTTGTTTCAATTTAAAAGTTCCACTGTTTGCCCAGATCACAGATAAGTAGGCGACAACTGCTGATTAACGGAGTTTCTAATATTTGTATATTACGTTTAGCTTGAGTGTAGATTTAATTGGATTACATGACATTGGATTTCCTATGAGATGACAGCATGACACTGGATTCTCTATTTGTAACAATTGTCATATTACTAAAATAATTTGCTTCATGTTTGTATCCAGAATATTCGAGCTTTGTGAATGCAAGACTAAATCAAGTTTTAAAGTTACAGTGGACCTATACAGGTGATTGGTAAAAGACTGGACATATTAAAGGAGGGTTCAGTACTCGATTCTGGACAAGAATATCTAAAAAAAATAGGTACTTAAAATTTGACCTAGTTATCCAATAAAAACTTAATGTGCGGACACTCTTGCGCATATACCAAAGCTAAACAAAATCTCCGTCCCCGGCCCCCGCACTCTTCCAAATTTGCACCCCTGCCCGTCCTTTTCTTGTCAAAGGTCTCAACAGCTGCAAGCTGCTCAAGCCTCGACAGCTGTGTGTGACGCGCGCGTAGTGTCCTCATTTTATGGATATTTCATACAAATTTTCATATAGGTTTTCTTTGCAGGTTACACATATTTTATTTTATTTCTTTTTTATATGTTACACTGACCATAAATTATCATGTGTATGTACAATGTTTGACCAATCACACAGTATAATTGCTAATTACATGCCTGTAATAGTAGATGCAACTTGTATTTTCTTAATTAGGTCGAGTGAATTAGGATTGCTGTACTCTATCAGCTAAAAGTAAACTAGCCTTGTTTAACCACATAATGCACATTAGCTTTTACAATAGAAACATTATTTTTATAATGACATCCATTTATGTGACTCATCACATTTGTCAATACAACCAATAACAGTACCAAGATGGTCCAACCAACATTGGATAGATATTTCCTATTTAATGGTTTTAGTGTATATTACGCACAATTATAGGCTATTTTGGTACATCAGTATAAGCAGATTTTAAACCATCTTAGGTAGTGACTCTGATTTTACATATACCTTTATATTTTTTTGTATATACTGGTACATTAAACAAGGTACGTAGTGATGAAAAATAATAATCAAAATGCTCTTGTGGTGGTCCACAAGAGCATTCATTGGTAATGTGCAAACTATGAGTTACATGTTGTGTTGACATTTTGTTTCAGTATACAAAGACCATCTTGCCATAACTACTGTAATATCTGTGATAAATTATTATGTTAAATTCCACATATCAGAGAAGTAAATAAAATCTACATTTAAATTACAAAATATATTTTTAAATACACACACCTAATACTGATTACAGAATTATTATTGGGTGTGTGATTTAAGAAATATAGATGCTAGAGACCAACAACAAATATTGTTTACGCAACCAGAACAAATATTAATTTACACATCCAGTAAGTAATTTTTGTTTTTTATCCAAATAACTTTTATATGTATTTTTGTCATGGAAATGGACCAGTGTTGAAATTATTAAGAAATAAGTATAGTGAAAATCAGATTCAATTTCATTTCAATAATAATTTATACAATAATAACTATACCGATTCTGATTGATGTTGAATGTATGCTCCATATCACATCAAACAAAGTAATGAGGCTTCCGGGCTACGATTCCGTACTCCTGCAGTGCTGGTGCCAAGTCTTCCATTGTCATTACATATCTCTTTTCTTTAGGTCCTTTCTGGTTCTTTGAGCTCTGAGTTATTTGGCTGGAGGTACGCATTTTGCAGTGCTGAAGAGCATCATTAGCAATGTCAGACAGGAACTTCTGTGATGCCAATGCAATGAGACGGATCAACCTGGAATTTTTTAATAGTTTATGTTAATCTACTGTCATGACCATTTTTAAGAAGGAACTATAAAATTGTGACATAGGGGCCTTTACAACCATTCATACAGTGGACAACAAGAATATTCAGAACTACAAGATTTACACAATCTTTTGAACCATGTGGTCAAATTCAATTCTTAAACAAGTGAGAAGCGGCAATAAATGCCATAAATCTTAGTTTGAAAAATGGTTTAAGTAATATGCAAAGGTCACATGATACCACGATGACCTTGAGGTCAGAGGTCAAACGTCATAGTCATTTCGGAGGTATATCGACTATGCTGAGTTGAATGGAGTTGACCGCGAGTCTCTAGCTCTTACGGTTCTTGAGTTGAAAGTTGTATAACTACTAATAATAAAAAATGTATAAGGCACCTACGCATATTGATAATTAAATTAGAAGATAACAACTAGGTTCTATTTATTTATTTTTAATTATTAATTTCACTCACAGAGAAAGTTACCGTCATAGAGGTACGAGTAGAGTAGATACCTATGGAACCTTATAGTGTCAGTGTTAGATATTAGAATGATACATAGTACCTACATGAATGCTTTTCTAACCAGACCTGGAACTTTAAACATCGAAGGTTTATTATTATTTCGCCTTTAAATTATTTTATAAGCTTAGTGATCATTCCACTGTAACAGTTGTTTTAAGACATATTTAGTACTGTTCTAACATACAGCTGCACATGTGGCTGTAAAGCTTTACATATAAATAGTAGAATTCTGATGAAGTGCGAATATATAGTTCTATAGATTCAAATATTTAATTACCTAGGGTCTTGTGCCTCAAAGCCAGCCATATTCAAGTAGAAGGCAACCACGGAGTCAGGGATTGAAGGATTGTAGCCCTCGAGTTGGAGAAGAAAGTCGCTCAGAGCTTGGCCAGCTCCGGCTTCCTCCTCTATGATCGCTGGAATCCCATTTCGACCGATCTGCATGGCGCTGTCGACAACTGCACCCAATACAAACAAATATAAAATAAACAAATTATACACTAATAAAAATAATGCAGATACAATTAACTTACTCAGCACAGATTATATACATAAAAATTTCAATAATTCAATGTCATTGAGAAAAGAGGTTGGTTAGCCTGACTACGTTTTGTTTTAACTCTGTGAGGTAGAGAAATATTATTGTTATATTTCGCATTATCTTGCAGATTATTCATTTCTTACGATTAAATAAACTCAGTAAGTAAATTTTTTTTTTTATTTTTACCTTAATGATCACTAAATACTTAAAAAATCGTTACGAAATAAACGATTTTTACAGCATTTGAAGCAATAATAGTACGCAAACTACGTACGTCATTCAGATGTTTTAATCCTTAAATAATTTACCCTATTTCTGCATTCTATTTCATATTGTGGGTAATATTTTAACCATATAAATTTTTGTAACTAATCCTATTTGATACTGACAAATGTTTGTACATATTGGAATGATCCGCTAGAACATAAGTTAATATCTTGGTAATTTTCAAGATCGTTTTTATCAAATTACTCACTAAATGTTTCTTGTGTAAAGTCTAATTGTAATTTTTTAGCTATTTTATCAATTAATTTTATTTTGGAGACTCTTGGCTCAGAGTATTGTCAAATATTAGGTTAAGTGGCAACAGTTTTATTTATAGAATTTAGTGGAGTTTTTGTTTATTGTAATGGTCACCCTGACCTCGTGGTGCTTTATGATGAGGTTGGCAACATCTGCCCCTTCCTTCCTTCTTTTGCGCCGATCCACTGGGCAGACCTGCGAGAGAACGTGATCGATCGAATTTCAAAAAAGGCACACACCTACCCCTGTGCTCCCGTGATCACGAAATAACTCTAAATCTCCTGATTAAATAAAATCAGGGGTTCGTGTTTCGTGATTTATTCCATTCCGTGTGTGTAGATTCCACCTCGACGCCCGCGAGGTAATTACTAAGTGAGCACCCACCTAATCGAACAAAATGTCGAACCTCGCTGATCCGGTCGCGTTCGCGAAAGACTTCATCGCTGGCGGTGTGTCCGCCGCTGTCTCCAAGACGGCTGTCGCGCCCATCGAGCGTGTCAAGCTGCTGCTCCAGGTACAGCACGTCAGCAAACAAATCTCCGCTGACCAGCGCTACAAGGGTATCGTCGATGCCTTCGTCCGCATTCCCAAGGAACAGGGCCCGCTCTCCTTCTGGCGTGGTAACCTCGCCAACGTCATCCGTTACTTCCCTACCCAGGCGCTGAACTTTGCGTTCAAGGACAAGTACAAGCAGGTATTCCTTGGTGGCGTAGACAAGAACACCCAGTTCTGGCGCTACTTCGCGGGTAACTTGGCCTCCGGTGGTGCCGCCGGAGCTACCTCCCTCTGCTTCGTGTACCCACTCGACTTCGCCCGTACCCGTCTCGCCGCCGACGTCGGCAAAGGTGATGGACAGCGTGAGTTCAGCGGTCTCGGCAACTGCCTCTCCAAGATCTTCAAGTCCGACGGCCTTATCGGTCTGTACAGAGGTTTCGGAGTGTCCGTACAGGGTATCATTATCTACCGTGCGTCATACTTCGGATTCTACGACACAGCCCGCGGCATGTTGCCCGACCCCAAGAACACACCCATCGTCATCAGCTGGGCCATCGCGCAAACCGTCACCACCGTCGCCGGTATCATCTCGTATCCCTTCGACACAGTCCGTAGGCGCATGATGATGCAGTCTGGCCGTGCCAAGGCCGACATCCTGTACAAGAACACCATCCACTGCTGGGCCACCATCGCCAAGAGCGAAGGTACAGGTGCCTTCTTCAAGGGTGCCTTCTCCAACGTACTCAGAGGAACCGGTGGCGCTTTCGTGCTTGTGTTATACGATGAAATCAAGAAGGTTCTCTAAATGTAATGTAAGAATTGTTACCATAATTACAATTAATTGTGATTCCAAATCACCACAGATAGCCACTCCCTTAAATCATGTATTATTAGACGCGAAACTAACCTAGTAACTTATTTTAGTTAAATAAAAGCGTTATACACAATTCCAACATAAATTGTTTTATTATAAATGTAGATGTTATATAAGTTGCATAACACAACATTCATCCATTTCTTTTAAAATTATTGAATATTATAGAACTTCATGTACTGAGCTTAGTATACTTGTCATCCAGCCAGTGTGTGTTATGTAACAACCTCATTTTATTCTATCTTTGAGGCCAAGGTTGAGACATATTGTCTATGTGCACTAAATTATATAAAATGTTGGAATAGATTTCTATTAGGGACTTTATTGTGAAAATAGTAGGTTTTTACTTGTGGTTATTTAATCAATACTTAACCTAAGTGGCATTGGGAGTGAGACCTTGTACTTTGTAATAAGAGTGATACACGCTGTGGCACTCTGTGTAAAAGCTGTGGAATTCAGAATCATGTGATTGAAAACTGTTATGTAACAATGCAGTATGTCTGTGCTATGGTGTGTGCATGGTGACCTAGTAGAAATTTAAATTTTAGTTCACTTTTAAAAAGTGTTATGCATTGTAGTTCCAACCACATGTTATAAGATCATTTAGGTAACTTTAAACATTCAGTGCTGTTACTGCCCAGGAACTAATCCTGTGAACATCCACGCTTGGTGTGAGTTTTTTGTGAGAAAAATTCATGCTAAGAGAATTATTATAATTATAGAAAAATAAATGTTAAAGAAATAATTACTGTCTTTCTTTTTATTCAACACTCATTCATTGCATATTTTAGGTTTACCTCAAACCATGCTGCTATTGGTATTATTACCTAGCATTTGGCTTTATAAGGCACAAAATGACTAAAACTACAGCTCGGAGGTCAATGATTCTTAATACTATCCTTGTAAGAAATGTCTCCTCCCATTGGAAACCACAATACTAAACATACATACCTACTTACTCTAAAGTTACTGGCTGATTTACTTGGAATTCCAGCTTTTTCATTCATAAAAAGAAATTGTTTATGAATGCCTAATAAATAATAGTCAGACACGTGACGTCACAACGTAACGACATATGACGTCATAGTTACGTAACGTCACGGTCACGGTTCTGCCCCGTGTAAAATTAAATTTAGAATGATCAACCAACATTGAGTTTCAAGATAGTCTAAACAGGTTTGTCTACTTGAGAATAATATCTAGAATAGGTAGACATCTATCTACCTCTTTAGTTCACATTTGGGGAGACAGGTCAGATACAATAGTTTTATTACCTATTTTAGATAAATCGAGCAGAAGAGGTGGGTATTCCTAGTCTAGAATATTATTTGCACATTTTGGGGAAAATCATTTGACTGATGCAACACAGACTGCAAAAAGGCAAGTTTATAATTTAACCTTTTCGGTGATGCTGGCAGTTTCCCAAAAAAAGTATAAGTGTTAATGTATAATATTATTTGTATTGTTTGCCAAAACTAGCCAAAAGGCCTGTCTCTGTCTGTCGTGTCGTGTGTGGAAAATTGCTTAAGACTATGGAATGACGTTTTTAATTTTTTACTGATAATCGCACACCTAGTTATGGATCTGTACAAAATATGTCAAAGGTCAGGAGTTGCCTATCGTATCAATCGATTTAACAGCCGTATAAGTCCAAGCTAATTTAATCCTTAATAACTACATATATGGTACAGATTGCCGCAAACGTAGTACCTACGTGGGCAAAATATATAGCTAAGAGCCCGTACGCCCCTTGACTTTCGCATCTTTCATAGAAAGACTGCTCCTATTTTTGGGTGATTTTAAGGAGAACCCTAACAAATGCCTGCTATGGGGCGAACGGCTCGTACCCAAATTTATTCTCTTTGTATTTAGCTGACTCATTATAATTTCACGAGTAGGTAACTATTTATTTGGTAAGTATTAGAGGTTTTGTTATTATAAAACATTCCACTAATATAATTGTTTATTTAGAGTTAGCATTTAGTTAATGATTCTTATAAATTGAGTCAATGAGATATTAAATTATTGGCTAAGGTATTTTCTGAGTATCAGAAGCTTGCAATTTCAATTGACTATATTTTTTTATATAACGCATAACAATTTTTTAAAGTCCTTTCATAACATAATTCTCAATAAAGCCGTAAAATCATATAGGTAGATATATATATATATTTGTGGTTATGTTTAGCAACCGCAAATACAAATTTGCTATATTTAATTTTGTAGGAACTCATTCACAAACCAAGTACATACCTACTTACATAGCACCTATCTTTTGATATTGACAAGACAAGTACCTAGATACCTAGTTATCATTTTCGCATTCGAATTTTGATTAATACGTAGTTTTATTAGTCATTAAATCATTTATTTCGGGCTGCATAGGCCCATAGATAAATACCTTAACTTAAATTTACATACTTATTATAAAATTTTATAATACATACACCCAACACCATCTAGCCCAAACTAAGCAGAGCTTGTACTATGGGTACTAGACAATGGAAAAACATACATATTATATACTTACTTTTTTTTTGTTTTGTAAATACATACCTTTATATTATAATTATATATATGTGCGAAAGTATCGTTGCGAAATAGCCTTATGAGGAAAATGTGAATGCCGATGCCGTATCGGCCAGGTGGCATTTTACGAAGGCTAGTAAGAGTTGTATTCATACCTATATACTTAATCAAAGTTACAAACTGCAACAAATAATAATAGGTTCTCCTTTTAGTTTTATGGACGAATTCAACAATCAATTCGCTAAAGGCCTCCTGTATTTGAGGTGCCCCTTGCGCAGTTGTTAGGTACTTGTTACACGCTATGCTCTCAAGGTCTCTAAAACGGTTAACGTAGCAGCAATCTTCTCCTTTTTAGTAATTTACTTACCTTTGTTAATTATTCTTACATAATTATAATAATAGGTATAAAGTGCAATTTCTGAACGTAACAATGCAGGTAATGAGAAATATATGCCCAACAACAAGTCAACATGTATTTTATTACATCAACATGCAAGAGTATAGAGTTCATTCAGCCTAGACTGTCAAAATACATGATTTTGTCGCCGCGATCGCACGATACGGCTTGTACTCGCACGAACCGGCCGTAACCGACTCAATCAAGGTGTCCTTTTTCTTTTGTCCGTTTACGAATGAAACAGATGTATACGCAGCTGTTGGTTCAATAATACTTGCATGCTAATAACATGCTTATTCTGATGACTATAAAGAACATAGTTCTGGAAATATATGTCGTCGGTAAGTAAGGATGAAATGGAGTGTAGGTACAATGGTTATGGTAAGATTAGGAATAATGGCGCCGATGAATGTTTCTGTGTAATGCGCGTATTGTGTTATTAAATATCCGGCGAAGTATAGGCTATTACAGTAATTTGATTCGATTATCAAGCGATTTGATTAACAACTTTTAAAGTATCTCGTAAATATTTGAACGATGGAAACTGCCTTTCGTAATGCCAAAAACATGGCCAACTAGATACGAGTCTCAATTGCTGATATGGTTCCTCACATTAATTGGGAGAACTCTCTTTTAATTGATAATTCGAATAACATATCGGTTAAACCGAATAGTTTAGAGACATTAACTACATAAGACCTTACAGTTGTCAGTTAAAACCTAGCATCCTACGAGGTCATTCTGGATGGGCATGGTCCACTTGGCCCAAACAAATTATGCGAATCCTATACTCCATTTGGTTAGGTACTTAACTAAAGGTAAACAATCTTGATGTGTCGTTTTATCTAAAAGCTCAGTTTAAAAATAAAATGCTGCTAAAAATCAATGTAAATACAACAATAATGATTACTAAATCAATTGAACCGTTTGTTTAAGATGTTGTTCTATGATGTTTTTCTTCACCGTTAAAGCGAGCGATACCTAATTAACTAATTTAATACGCACATAACTTCGAAAAGTCAGAAATGCGCTCCGTGGGATTGATCTCAAGACTTCTGCGAGGCAGTCCAGCGGTCTTCCAAAGACTATCGCTGCCCTTAGCAAGTAGATGTTTATAGAAAGTTAGATATAAATAAAGTTAGGTATATATATAGGTATATATGCTTTGTATATAAAATGGCATAACTGATTACTAGTTACTACAATGTATAAGTGTGAGGAAAACAGTGTCCGTTTCGACTTTTCGTACACAGTGTCGTAAATTGAAAACGACTGCGTCAACATTACGAAGGAATTTGTAAAACACTAACAATGAAAGTTGCAAATCCGTAGACCCAATATTCGGCAAGTTGTAAAGGTTTAACCATGGCCGCGAAGTCGAAACATGGAGAACCGCGCAGCCACGCAGTTCTCTAAAACGGAAATTAGTAGAGGTCGCATTGTTTTTGTTAACCACTGATACGATTTGGAAGAAAATGTAGACAGTAAGAATAAAGCCCTAATGTTTGAGCTTCACGACCAACAGAAACTAAAACCTATAATACAAGTTAGAAGAAGGGTGACCAAGATTTATGGTGCGTCAATCAGACATTTAGAGATTTAACATCTTTACAACTTTCTGAATATTGGATGATTGGATGGATTGGATTAATCGTTTTTCCTCTACGACACTGAGTCCGAGCAGTCGAAACGGACACAGGAAAACGGAATCTTTTGATGACTTCCCTTGCAGTGTAAACTCGAGGCAGTGCTAGTTATGTAAAAAAATGCATATACAAATTCAGATAATACTATTACATTTCACAATGTAATACATTTTAGGGCGTAAATGTACTATTTAGCTCAAGGCCGCCAGCAACATAGTTAAAATGATGAACTACCTGTCTTTATTATAGTTCTAAATTTAAACTTGGCACTAATTACCGTTGCGGCCATAGACTTCCTCATTTTTTTTAATGCCGCCACGTGTTTGTCTGTGACAATGATCGAAAAGGTGAATCGTTTAAAAATAACTTGAGGAGTGATATTGTTTCTGGGTATTCTTTAATATTTAGGTATCTTTTTAAGGCACCTAGGTTTATTTAAATATAAATTATAGGCAATTAATTTATTTTTCGATATCTGTGTCGAATGCGTCGTTAGTCCAGTGGCAGAAGCTTGTGGTTTGTGTTATCAAGAGGTTTGAGTTCAGTTGTCGGGTATGGCAGTGTTATTGGATTCTCAATAGTGATTGAAATTTGCTAACAGAAATTGCACAGCGCGGCGTTTTGAAATGTGCCCGGTAGACAACAAGTTTGCCTCTTATGAGTTAAATGCAACAAGTTATGTAATTTTTGTTTATGGCATTAAAATCGTAGAATCTTGATTACATTTTTGTGAAATAAAAAACGACAGCGGTTGTAAGTAGTTAGAAATTAATAATATTTTAATTTATTTATGATCCAGTATACTGCTCGAATGTTGGAGTGGTTTAAATGATCGCCTTGCAATTGCCACTGCGCTGAAAGTTATGGGTTCGATCCCCACACGGGGTAAAATATTGTGTGCTCCACAAATAATTGTTCCTATTCTGGGTGTTCTTTGTGTTGTTTGAATGTTTGTAAGGGCCTTACGATACAAAAATTAAACATAGTGCGGGCGCTGTCCTGTAAAAAAAACTATTCAATATAATTATATAACAGAATCGTAATTAATACTAGGAAGCAATGTAGCCCACAGCAATGTTCACAGGTTACCATTAGGTTAAAGTATAACACGCTAGGACAGCAAGCATTCATGTATAACGTGTGACAATTGATTCGATAAGCGTACTTGTGACAAAATCCAAGATGAATATATTTAATAGTACATTTTTGTCTCTCCGAATCTCAATGAGAACATGTTAGGATAGCAGGCGGTACTTACAAAAGCACTAATAATATAAACTAGCGGCCGCCAAGTGGTCGAAATTCGCCTTATAATCATATTTCATTTAGTCACCTACTCCACATACATAAGTATGTAACCATAGTTTCGAAGAATTCTACGACATCAGCCGAACAATGCCGAAATACTACGAACGCGATTCGACTACTTGTGTCAAATGCATGGTTGTGTGCGTGTAGTGGTTTTTTCATTAATTTAATGTATTTCTAATGCATATTTTATAAAAATATTAGGATTCGCCACTCCTTCTCCATATAAACTTTAACTATGCCAAATAGCATACTCCTCCGTCCGCGCACTTTTTCTGTAAAAAGGGGTACAAAGTTTTTGCTTCACGTATTTATATATATATAGATAATAATATCAGCCCTGTATATAATCTGTCCCACTGCTGGGCACGGGGCTCTTTTCAGTGTGAGAAGAGGTAGGCCGTAGTGTAACACGCTGGCCCAGCAAGTTGGCAAACTTCACATACCTTTGAGACCATTATGGAGAACTCTCAGTCATGCAGAATTCCTTACAATACTTTCCTTCTCCGTTAATGCAAGCGATAATTAACAAATTTTAACGCACATAACTTCAAAAAGTTAGAGATGCCTTGGGATTGAACTAAAGACTTCTGCTTGGGAGTCTACCGGGCTCCCATTAGCGTTGTTATATGTAGCTATTTTATATATATATCATTGTTCGCCTAAATATACCTAAGTAAGTTTGTAGGTCATATTTTAAGACCGAGTGACTGACTATATAGGTACTCAAATATTCTCACACTCTCATATTATGATGGAACGGCAGTCCATAGTAGTCGTAGTGAGAGATCGGGCGTAGGATCCAGGCCAACATCCTAACTCTGGGTATTGCATCTTGACAGAAAAAGTGAGTAACTTTTATAAAATATGAGCCTAATTAGGGTTGCAAGGAGACGAAAATATATTAGTAGAAGTGGGTAAATAAGAATCAAATAATAAATATCGATATACATATCAATATTTATATCGAAGGCCTGAAAATATCGATGATCTGCACCTACTAATCCTACTATTTTCTGTGCAAAGAACTATTCTGAACGAAGGAACAAATACAAATAACACCATAGACAAAAATCGATAATAAAATCTTAAATATAAGCAATGGTTGCCAAATATTATTTTAAATATTTCGATATTGATATTAAATTTCTTGTCGATATGATAATACCGTATCGATGATGGTTAGATATTGATAAAAATATCGATATTTTAGAGTTGATAATATCGAATATTCGATATATCATTCGATATCGATTTTTAATTTCTTGTCAATATGATAATATCGTATCGATGATGGTTAGATATCGATGAAAATATCGTGACTTTTGGGATCGATATTATCGATATTATCGAATATTCGATATATCGTTGCATCGCTAAGCGTAGTACATGGTTATATATCGTTCGCTTTAATGGTGAAGGAAAACATCGTGAGGAAACCTGCATGTCTGAGAGTTCTGCGTAATATTTTTGACGATGTGTCAAGTCTACCAACCGGAACTGGGTCAGCGTGGTGGACTATGGCCTAAGGAGACGCCCGTGATAAACAGGATAGTTTAAGCAGGGTAGATATTATTTCATACAACTTCGCCAATCCATAAACTAAATACGTGCACGTTATTTTTCTCCCTTCTAACTCTAGATGGCTTCATATTTTTGAGTTGAGATACAGTGCCAAAAATTCTGTCTATATTGCTGTGCAGAAACGCACTTAGCCATTATATAAGTTTTTATTGTCGAACGGAAGCCAACACGCGATAACATTTTAGCCTAAAATGTATGTATGTATACAATGTTCCCGATTATTATTATGTAGTCTGTTAAGGTTTAGGATGCGAGACATAGCATATAATAATAATATTCTACCACATACACACAACACCATCTAGCCCATACTAAGCAGAGCTTGTACTATGGGTACTAGACAATAGATAAACATGTACCTATATACACTTTTTTTTAAATACATAATTACTTATTATACTTGGAAACACCCGGACCCGACAAACATCCATGTTCATGCACACAAATGTTTGACTTGTGCGTGAATCGAACCCGCGACCTCAGGTGTGGCAGTCTGTTACACTAATCACTACGCCATCGAGGCCACAGTATAATACAAGGGTCAGTCGCCTCGAGGTAAGCTAGTTTCGTTAAGCTGGTCTAACTTGACGAACAATCAGATGTACTTGTACTCGAAAGAGTAATAGGTGATATGAACGTTGAACCATTAATACACTCAGATAATATGAGTATATGTATTTTATTACAATTATAATAAAATACATTCTAACTCATAAAAGTCATAAATGAAGTGATTGTCGAAATATAATACTTATTACATAATAAAGGTGCATATTTACAGAATGACAATTTTTATCATTGGTTTAACTCAATGGGTTAAAGTAGCCATCACTTTTTTTACGCTTTGTCTTAATCGTTTAATTTGTCTATTTAACAATTTAGATTTGAGTAGTAGAGCCTCACTGATTTCAGCATGAATGGGCCGGCTCGACCGGGGAAGTATTACCCTCTCACAGAATATCGACGTGAAATAACAGTATTCCTACTGTTGTGTTTCGTTCGGTGAGTGAGAGTGCCGGAGGCCCAATTACCCTTTTTTCCTCTTCCCGCTCCTTCTCCTTCCCACTTCCTCCTTTCCTAAGGGGTCGGCAACGTGCAAGTGATGCCTCTGGTATTACAGGCGACCATAAGCTACGGTGACCATTTACCATCAGGTGGGCCCCGTATGCTTGTTTGCCACATTAGTTGTATAAAAATAAAAAACAAATCATAAACGAAAAATACAGATAATATGGTAAGCAGTCGAGACGTATCAGACAGAATTCAAGGAACAGACGATTGTTAGGTTGCCCGCCGTTCCTTTAATCAATAAAACTGTGTGGGTGGTCGTGGATACGCCTTGCCTACTGTAACTAAAGTTCTGTAATTTCCAGTTTGTTTCGGATATAATTTCGTTCTCATTCGTCGTATATTTGGTAGTCGCTTAAAATGGCATATTTAAAAACTTTTGGTATATCTCCATAAGTATAGTTACAGACTGCAATGCAAATCTCGGCTTCGAACTCACGTCGCGCACCTCTGACTTTCGGAAGTTATACGACTTTTTGAAATTATGTACGTATTGATTGACAGTTATCGCCTGCTCCGTGTCTCGGATAGCACGTTAAGCCGTCGGTCCCGGCTGCCATGAACATCTATGGCAGTCGTTATTGGGAGAGTGTCGACACAAAAGATCCCACTGGGTCGAAGTGTCGCCAGTCTGCACTGACTGGCCCCCACATAAGATACATACATACATACGTACTTACACCTTTTTCGACAATAAATGGATTCGATTTGATTTAGTTCTAGACCATGGATGGACCAGGCTTCATGGTTTGGCTTAGAACGGTAGGACATAGAATATGTTTTAAATAATGTATTATAGGAGCAAATACGCTGCAGCAACTAAGTAATGTTTAATTTAAAAGCCGATTCTCGTAAACTGTGTATGCGATCGATCCCGGCTTCCATGAACATCTATGGCAGTCGTTATTGGTAAAGTCAGTACCATCTAATATCCCCACACTGGACTAGCCTTAGGGTATCGTTAGCCTTCGGGTTGCGGAGGTCAGGTGGCAGCCGCTCCGTGTAAAACTAATATCCAGTCAAATCCGGTTAGACTAGAAAAGCCGACCCTAAGTGATTTGGGAATAATAAAGGCTAAGGGAGAAGAAGAAGAAGATTCTCATCTATATTTCCTATCCTACTAATATTATAAATGTGAATATGAGTTTGTTTGTTATACTTTCACGTATTAACTATTCGACCGATCATCATGAAATATTGCATACACGTTGTCAGGGGCCCAAGTCATTATGACTTTCTGATGGTCAACCACTGACGCTCCATTGAAAAAATGGCATAGAATGGTTATCTCGTACATAATGACATATGAATGACTGACTTATGCGGTAATCTGCTATTTTGACAGTTCCTTTGATCAAACTGCTTTTAACACTAATAAATAATATGTAAAAATATATATAATCGAAAACTGGCTGACTGGAATAAATGTTCGAATTTAGTAGTAGTTTTTCAAAAATCACTTCTACTAACGGGTTTTATAATAATGGCAATACAACATGTCATTCTACCACAATCCTATTACAAGACCATTGACCGATCAATGATCGACCATTATGAATTTAGCAGATTACGAACTTTTAGGAAAATAACAATGGAATTGCAGTTACGTCGTGTCGAAATGACAAATTTATAAAAATAGCAGACTTGGGTCTCAGGGATATAAAATACATATTTACGCGAAGCCGCAGCAAGTCTGGCGTGGCGGTCTGTAAACATGATCATGGCCTTGATCGTATTAAAGAATACGATACATTAAAATAATAGTCTCGTCTAAAAATATTACAGTACGCCTACATTAGGTAATCCTCTAACTAATAACTAAACAGCGTCTTATCAGACACGTTGTTCGTTATCTCGGCTTTGTCTGTTTATTATCAAATCAAGTAAAAAATTCCAAGTTAACATAATTATCATTATGATATGGATAGCGGAATTTAGATGTCAAATATTATTTACTATGGCAAACTTAAGGTAATTTTCCAGAGGTCTTATATTCTAATAAGCGTTAGCCTACATCCCACCCTAGAAATTTGAGTGGGTATTTACCATCCTAGGGAAGGCAACAGTACAAATTCTGGAGTACAGTCCACCAAGCTCCCTATTAAATTGTCAATTATCGAAATGTTAGACATAATTGAAAACCTATTTAATACTAACAAATATTAAACAAATACGAATGTGAGATATACAAATACAATAATTTAATACTAACAAATATTAAACAAATACGAATGTGAGTTTGTTTGTTTGTTACACTTTCACTCCTAAACTACTCGACTGATCGTTATGAAATTTTGCATACACTTGTCAGGCATACAGAAAATGACATATGACCCTTAATTCAGAAAAAAGTTTATAGAAATTCATTGATAAATTCTACATTTACGCGAGCAAAGCCGCAGGCAAGATCTAGTAAAGAATAAAAGTACAACTCTTCTCCCTAGCCTTTTATTATTCCGAAGTCACTTGGGGTCGGCTTTTGTGGTCTAACCGGATTTGACTGGATATCAGTTTTTACACGGAGCGGCTCCCACCTGACCTCCGCAACCCGAAGGCTAACGATACCCTAAGGCTAGACCAGTGTCAAGATATTATAGGGCAATGACTTCCCAATAATGACTGCCATAGATGTTCATGACAGCCGGGACCGACGGCTTAACGTGCTCTCCGAGGCACGGAGCAGGCGATAATAGTCAATCAATACGCACATCATTTCAAAAAGTCATATAACTTCCGAAAGTCAGAGCGACGTGGGTTTTTGTGTAGTTGGAGATGTATAACACTCTCATTGCATACAACTTCTGGAGTGAAACCTGCCAACACTCTTTGTAAAACTGTAGGAGTGACTCTTAGTCCAAAGAATATTAGCATAGGGCTTAGTATAGAAACACTTTTTAAACAAATTATTGTAGGTACGTTTTGCCCGTGCCATCGAGTTAACGTAAATTTTGTAAATAAATTTTAATCCCTTGGAAACAGTATTTTTCCTAGATAAAAGGCACACTATGTCTTTATCTGTACACCTGGCAACGTGTATGCGAAATTTTATAATGATCAGTCATGTAGTTAACATATTCCCGGATAGTACGTCGAGATATGTGAATTATGACCCTCATAATATGGCACTACGGCTGTAGGCGGCGATTTAAAATACACTAAAAGTAAAACTCCGTCTATGGCAGACTATTTCCCATAGCATTTCTATAAAGAATATGACTCTGTGCCATTTTAGGCTAAAATACAGACCGCTAGAGCCACAGCAAACACTTCTGCCGTAACACACGGTTTAGAATTCACTTGGTATGAATGTCCGCCTACAGACGGTTACTTCTCCGACCGTTACTGCCGCAATACATACTTTTAAAACCGTGTAGTCACTTTGTATAGAAAGTTTGTGTGCCATATCACAAATTATTGAGAGTGGTTTTGTGTCCGTGAATGTGTTAAGGTGTGAAAGCATAACAAACAAACTCATTTTCGCATTTAAAATATTAGTTAGGAGGAAGCCACTTGTATTCATTTAAACAGGATGAGTAACTGCACGTGTCTTCATAGTAGGTATGTAATCGTTGGCATAGAAATTGGTATGCTTGGATGAAACGTGATAACAAATATATGATAAATTGTATTATCACGACATTTTCACGTGTCGGAAATTATGTCATATTGTAATATGTTACAAGACATGACTGATCGCTTACAGATTTTTCTATCACGTCTGTTATCACAAATAATATCTCAATGAAGTCTACAGTAAGATAACATGCCGAGGTCATTACGTCTTTCATGGCAGTGGATATATTTTTATCGCTAGAGCCACTGTAAAAATGTTCTAACAGCTGATTCCAAACGAAACCGACATTGGTTCAAAATAGATTTACGGACGGACGGCGTTAATGTCATGTGTCAAAATCATGTGTGTTTTCGCGCCAAAAATAACTAAAATAAAAAGTTTGGGCCACAGATAATTCGAAATCGCTGCGGTAGTTTAGTTTTTATAAATAGAACTAACTGGAAAGGAATGTTCGGAACAGATGCATTTGACCTAATTGTGTTTGAGTTAGACCAATATAAACTTTATTATAATTAGAGAAAGTAGGTCAAAGTCAAACTTCTTCAGGTGGTAAATATAATAATTATTTATTTATTTATAAAGCGAGTTATCGTTATTATTAGAATACAGAAGACTGTATAGGTACATAGAATACAATCTTATGTGTAGTAGTAGTTTTGTTTCATCTCTTTTTTTCTTCAGGAGTATCCATGCACAGTGCCATTCATTCCCTGGCAGCACTACACAGTATTTCTTGCTTTCCATAATAGACAGAAACAGAGAGCGCGTGTGAATTCCCATATATTATTATAGCTGTGGTAAGAGAAACATAACAATTATGAAATCATTTATTTCAAACAAAACCTAATGGAAAACCGTTGGACTGCCACGCAGACGTCTCGAATTCGATCACAATGGCGCATCTCTGACTTTTCGAAGTTATAGTGCGAGATAAATAGTAAATTATCGCTCGCTTTAACGGTGAAGGAAAACATCCTGAGGAAACCTGCATGACTGAGATTTCTCTATAAAGTTCTTGAAGTTTATTTTTTGTACTACTAAATTGGCAAACAAGCATACGGCCTACCTGATGGTAAGTGGTCACCGTAGCCTATGGACGCCTGCAACACTAGAGGCGTCACTTGCGCGTTGCCGACCCTTTAGGAATAAAAGAAAGTGGGAAGGAGAAGGAGCGGAAAGGGGGAAAGACGGTGATTGGGCCTCCGGCATTCTCACTCTCCGAATGAGACACAAGAGTAGGGATACTGCTATTTCACGTTGATATTCTGTGAGAGGTTAGTCCTTTCCCGGTCGAGCCGGCCCATTCATGCAGAAATCAGCGAGGCTCTACTACTACGTGAAGTCTGCCAACTCGTACTGGGCCAGTGTGGTGGAGCCTAACCCTTCTCACGCTGAGAAGAGGCCCGTGGGTGCCCAGTCGTAGACAGTTTAATACAGAGCTGATATTATAATACAAAGTTATTATATAAATTTAAATTAAACGATATAATTCTGGTCACGCCATATGCAGTCGTGTTCAAGCCTCAAAGAATGGACAATCTATTTCCATTCTTCTTTGTAATGAGTTGCAGGTATATTGTAGGCATCCAGAACAGAAACTAAATTTCATTTAGACAAAGTAGGTAACTGTTTCCAGGCCGTGGGTGGCAGAAAGGGGATCTTCCGCCCGTCAGGCATTGAGTCGGAGCGACGCCCTTTGTCGTGACGGGGCATCGCCAAGGAGTCGTCTTCCGCAGACCTTCATGTCTGTATTGGGCATTGCTGGGTGGGTCACTAATGCAGTTTCAGTTCCAGCGACCCACTCATCATACAAAGCAGCGAGTTGGCAGACCGTGAGGTTTTGGTCGGTAAGCCCGAAGTCTCGAGAGAGCCCGACATAACCCTTTCGCTTCCCCTAGTGGCGAGGGAGTTTGCAAAAGGAGAATGTCGCCAGGACGAAAAAAAAATATTATCGAGAAAATTTACATTAATAGGTGAGCGAAGCCGCGGGCAAAACCTATTGCTAATGTTAAACTTGTAAAATGTTATCTGTAGCTTTACAATACGTAATAATAATTATTTTACTTTTGAATTTAGAAAGTCAAAGTCAAAGTCAAAAATCAGTATTTACATAAAAATGTGCACACAATTCTTGGACACGTCAATTAACAATTATATTTTAAAAAAAAAATATATATTGCATCGTAATAAAGTCGTGTTCGAGGAGTTGAGCTTTCATAAGAAGAAGCAGGCAAGAAACTCATGGCCATGGCTAAGAACTACTAGGAACCATTGGAAAGCTATATTATTATCAAGTAACATTTGATTGAACAAGAAGTACTTTTACTAATATAAGCGAACCTAACCTACATTTATGCGAGCGAAGCCGCGGGCAAAAACTAGTTTATTATAATATTTTATAGATGTTATAAGTGGATAGTGGTTCTAGTTGTGTAATCTATACTAATATTATAAAGCTGAAGGGTTTGTTTGTTTGTTTAGTTGAATGCGCTAATTTCAGAAACTACTAGTTCGAATTGAAAAATTATTTTAGTGTTGGGTAGCCTATTTATCGAGGAAGGTTATAGGCTATATAACATCACGCTACGACCCAAGGGGGCGGCGCAGTAACCATAAACGCGAGTGAAACCGTGGGCGCATCTAGTAACTTATAAGCTAAGCCGAGCATGTATTTTTGTTTGTAAATAAATTACACTACTTACCTTTTATTTACAATTACTACCAGCTTGGGACCCAGTAATACAAATAGTCAAACCCAAGAAGAAGCAAACCACAGCTATACTTCATGATACTTTGAGCTCATTCTGCGTAAATAGAAACACCAAGGTTTAAATTATGTTCGGGTACTTTGAAATAACTACACTGGAACATTGAGACAACTACCATCTTAGTCTCCCCGTGACCATGGCTGCTGAAAAGCAACCGAAACGTCGCGTCGGGGAAAGTGTAGATAAACTTAAATATAAATAGTTTCAATAGTTTTAATAATTTAATTAGCTTAAACATTAGTTAAGTTTAATAGTACCTAGTAGTAGTGTGACAGTTTCTAAATTATGTAATAAAGTGTAAAATAAACAACGCGATAAAATCCGTATATAATAATTTAATTTCAATAAATTAAAATGTAAAGCATTAAATAATTGTGAGTCAATCGAAAATAATGTGAAGTTTGCCAACCCGTACTGGACCAGCATAGCGGACTATGACCGAACCCTTGCACTGAGAAGAGGCCCGTCTGTGTCGATAAGAAGGTAGTTATGTAGATTAATTAACACTTATTGCTATGAAAGCGTAATAATCAATGAGAATAACATCATCATACGTATTAAACAGTTATCTAAACTAATATTATAAAGAGGAAACATTTGTGTTTTTGTATATATGTTTGTAATGTTTTCACACAAAAACTACTGGACCGATTTCAAAAATTCTTTCATCATTAGAAAGCTGCATCTTCACTGAGCGACATAGGCTATATTTATATTTACAAAAAAATAGGGATCCTTAATAAAAATGCAATAATATAACCCAAGGTGTGAAAAAATTAGTCATAAATAATCTGTCATCGCGTGCGCTGCGGAAACTATTGATGATAGAACAAAAAATGTTCTACAGTATTATAGAACGTATCAATATCTACAAAAAAGTCAGCGATACCATATGTATTTTTTAATATATAGCTAACTACACCTATATAGGTGTAGTTAGACTTATTAATTTCTTTAGTTGTAGTTTTATATATTAAAATTAGATAACAAATTAAAAGTAGGTATTGGGTAATATATTAAAGTCCACGCGGACGAAGTCGCAGGCAACAGCTAATTACTTATAAAAGTAAACATTACTATATTGACAAAGAAGGAGCGAGGGAGAGAACAGTGTTGTTTATGGTCTATTGCGCAGTGAAAATAGCAAAAAGTTTGCATGTGTTTACTATCTGTGGTTTACTCGTAGGGTCGTGGCCCTGGTATCGCATCGATCCACCTCAACGACCTTACAATATCACTCGGCAGATATTAAACATTTATCGATTAGATTGACGACATTTCTGGATGACTAGACGGATGGCGTAGCGGTTTAACTAATCGCCGCGGTAGTACCGCGTAGAGCAGGAGTTCCCTAAGGTTCCAGGAGATCGCGAGCGAATATTGAGTGGGCCCTAAAACATAAGAAAACCTGACCGATCAGGCTAATAGCCGGGCCACTAAGAGGAGCACCGGCGCTCCCGTTCTATGACTAGAGATTCTCCGACCACAGAGATAAGGCAATCTGAGCGTTACCAATATTTTATGACCCCTTTTTAAGACGAACAAGAACTTCGTTCTGAATTTGGCAGTTTTTGTTTGGTAGGTCGGAGTCCAATCAAGGTTGGGAAAAGGGAACAAAAAAAAATTGTTGGCCATAAAAATATTGTTCAGAACCTGGGTGTTCAATGTGTCCGTTGTTTAAATGTTTGTACCATCTATTATATACCATATAATAAGCGAATAAATATTTCTTTTCATGAGTTTTGGCTCGAGACAAAAGGCAAGGTTGAATAAGTTTTCCTTCTGCACTACGTCTGCTGAAAGACCTACTATTGAGCATCTAATAAAGAAAATGCTGAATCTAAAAGAATAACAACTAATAACTCCGATTCCGTCCCCGGAACGAGAACTAGAGTAAGACCGAAGACCACGTTGAAAGATGTGTTGTGCAGAGACATGAAGGCAGACTATGCTTCGGTAGATAACATCAAGGACGGGCGAAGAAGAAGAAAAATTTTACTGTACGGATGCTCGATTGGATGTTCTTTGTGTCCATTGTTTGAATGTTCGTAAAGTCCTCCACGACACAAGGATTATCCCTAGTGCAAGAGTTATCTTCCTCTTTTTTCTTCTCTCTTAGCCTTTATTATTCCCAAGTCATTTGGGGTCGGCTTTTCTGGTCTAACCGGATTTGACTGGATATCAGTTTTTACACGAAGCGGGTGCCACCTGACCTCCGAAACCCGAAGGCTAATGATACCCTAAGGCTAGACCAGTGTCAGGATATTAGAGTGTACTGACTTTCCCAATAAAGACTGCCATATATGTTCATAGCAGCCGGGACCAACGGCTTAACGTGCTCTCCGAGGCATGGAGCAGGCGATAATTGTCAATCAATACGCACATAATTTCGAAAAGTCATATAACTTCCGAAAGTCAGAGGTGCGCGACGTGGGTTCTAACCCGAGACCCTCTGCATTGCAGTCTGTTGGTCTCCCCACTGAGCTATAGCTGCTTCTTCCTAAAATATAAAAATTATTTGTGTTTTGTTCATAATATAACTTCGAATTTTCCACATTTAATTCTATTTCTGGTATAAACAAACCCGATTCATCGTTTTAAGTACCCGTGGTTAAATGTTTCCAGCGTGTTTACAAAGTTACAAGGTTACTCGTTCAATAGTAATTCTCCGATTATCGCTTTTGGTATATGTAAGTATTATGTAGTTAACAAAACCAAAATTATGTAGATGGTAGCAGAGATTTATCCTTTTTCCGCACTTAAAATAATTCATATGCTCCCTTTTTTTCTGCATGCATTGACGTGTAACTCTCCGCGGAAAAGGAGAGCGTAGAATTAATGTCGGGCTCACCCAGGAATAGATGGAAAGGCCCGGGTACTACCGACTAAACCTACCACGGTGTGACAACTCACTGCCTTGAATGGTGGGTGAGTCACTGGAACTGAAACTATATCAGCGACCCACCCAGCAGTGCCCGACGCAGGCAACGACGCCTGCAGACGACGACTTCTGGACGATGCCCCGGCACGACAGAGGGCGTCGCTCGCCTCTGAGTCCCGCCCGCAGCCTTCACTATATCCAAGAATAAGCTCCCCTGCGCCACAAGGCGTTAACCTTCTCACACTGTGAAAATCTTCGGCTCACTAAAATTTTTCTCCACACGGGACAACAATTTGAATCAGTTTTATAATATTAGTACAGACTAACTATGCCCGCGGTTTCACCCGCGTTTATGATTACTGCCGCGCCCCCGTGGGTCTTAGCGTGATGTTATATAGCCTATAGTCTTCCTCGATAAAAAGGCTATCCAACACTGATATAATTTTTCAATTGGAACCAGTAGTTCCTGAGATTATCGCGTTCAACCAAACAAACAAACTCTTCAGCTTTATAATATTAGTATAGAAGTATAAATAACTAATGATATTTAATAATAGTAATTAGCAACAGACGAGTAACATATCACAATTGTTTGACGTATGCTTTCAAGGTAATACATTCAACACCTCTACAACATGATAATAAAATATTGTTCAAATTGACGTTATAAATTATAATATAACCGCTAATTAGTAAGTCATTTCCAAACTAATCTTATAAATGCGAATGTGAGTTTGTTTGTTTGTTTCGCTTTTTCGCCTTAACTACTCGACCGATCATCTTGAAATTTCGCATACACGTTGTCAAGGGTACGTAAAAGGACATAGGGTACCTTTCTTCCAGAAAACAAGTGAGAAACAGCCATGAATTGTCGTAAATCTTAGAGTTCGAAAAAATGGTATCACGTGACCATAGTCCAAAGGTCATAGTCATTTGGGCGTATATCGACTATGCTGAGTCGAATGGCGTTGATCGCGAGTCTCTAGCTCTTATGGTTATTGAGTTAAAAGATGGTATCACGTGACCTTGCGGTCAGAGGTCAAAGGTCATAGTAATTTCAGGGTATATCGACTATGCTGAGTTGAATGGCGTTGACCACGAGTCTCTAGCTCTTTAAGGCTTTTGAGTTGAAAGTTGTATAACAGGCAGACGGACGGACTGACAAAGCTGTTGTATAAGAGATTTTTCGAACTCTAAAAGTACTGTTATTAATCTAAGCTAACCTCCATTTACGCGAGCGAAGCCGCGGGCATAATCTAGTTCTCTATAAATATGAAAAAGTTCTCTATATTATGAAAAAGTGACGACGTTTAACGTTTTTAAAGTTTTTGACGATTTTTTTTTTTAAAAAAAAAGTAGTAGGTATGTTCTCAATTCGATAGAGTGTTTGTTTCGTGATTATTCCTCCAATGATGTATTGATTTTGATGATAATTTTTTTGTTTGGCAGGTCTTATTCCAGAGGTGGTCCCGTACAAATTTTACCGAAATTACTAAAAAGAACATTCAAACACAAACAAATTTATACATGGATGATGATTCGGTTTATCGTGAATCCCTTCAGCATAAGTTGTAATGAAAACTTTCAATCAAGACGTCACAGCATTGAAGTCGTATTATGTTTTAAAAAAATTGCTTTATTGCAGGTGTATTGAATAGTAATTTGAAATTAATTTGATTGACAGCATTGCCATTCAACGTGGCAATACTGTCGGTCTTCTGTGCACACTATGACACTACCAGTCGACTGTTATGTGGAGGAATTCTATGACGCATATTAGAAGGTTTTATTTTAAAGTGTTTATACCTATTTTTTAAATGCTAATAATTTATTAGTTATTTATAATATACTATATTTTTTATCTAAAACTCAGTTTAAAATAAAATGCTTCTAAAAATCAATGTAAATACAACAATAACGATTACTAAATCAATTGAACCGTTAGTTTAAGCAGTTGTTTATTTGTTTAATATGTGTTTGTGTAAAAAGTCACATCGAGATTGTTTACCTTTAGTTACGTACCTAACCAAATGGAGTATAGTCAAAGAAAGTAGCGATAGGCTAGTAGAGGCAGCATTGAACAACCACGCAAAGGCGTTGAGTTCGGTCCCAAGGCACGCACTTCTGACTTTGAAGTTATATGCGTATTAAATAGTTAATTATCGCTCGCTTTAACGGTGAAGAAAGACATGGAGCATCCTGCAATTAATGATAATGTTCTCGAAGCTATGTAAAGTCGGCCAAACCGCAAAACAAGCATGGTTGATAATGGACTAACCTTTCTCACTCTAAAACGAGGCCCACGCCGAGCTGTAGATCAGCTTTTAAACAGACCTAATTTTAATAAATTCATGGATTGGTTATGTCGCCACATATACCTATTCTTTGTTCTTGTTCATCTTCAGACACAGAGGGTATCCATTTTTATGTCTATGGCTCATCCCAGAAATCGCAACGTAAAAGTCACAAACAAGGCAACGCCCTTCAGACAGTTACACAACACTAGCGTCGAAAATATTTCCGGACGAAATTTTAGAGCATTCAACTTGGGCATGACTTGGACCGTTACCAACATACAAATATCTAACAGAGCCAAGTAAAAACACCATTGGTATGTTACGCAATACATTTTTTGTATTGATTTCGTAACTAATGCGGTAAGGGATGGGAATCTCCACTTATATCTTATATAATAAGCGGCGATTCTAAAATAAAAAATAAGGTTACAATATGAATAATAGAATTCTGTTATGATTAAACTAGTGACCTGCCCCGGCTTCGTACGGGTAGTACAAAACCTTAACAATTTATACACCTAAACCGTCATCATTAATCCCTCTGTCTATTGGTTTGTTTTTGAGTTTTAAGACTGCGCCGAGCGAAATGTGCCAAAATAGGCGATCACAGTTAAGTGAATAAAATCAACACTTTTTGATTAATACAAATATAAAATATACATTTACCATAACAATGAATGTGTTTATATTTACTCCGTGTAAAAAACTTAAAATAATTAATATTCTCGCCTACAAAATTACGTCAATTTGCACGAGAAATGAAAAAACGTAAGCTCGTGTTACGTGTTTTTTAGATTATAACAGTAGAAACCTATTCTATTTTACAGCTTAAACGAAACATAAGTAGTTATATAACAATTTGTCCGTCTCAAATATTTAAGTTATTCGTAATCAATTAAGATACATATTTATCAAAAAAAGCATTTCAAATCCTCCATAGAATTTTACTATGGCGGCCGCGCGCCGATTTGAATATGCGCCGCACGAGCTCTGTCATTATCTGACTTACGCTCGGCGCAGTCTTAAGTTTATCGCGAACAGACGCGATGGTGCACTTTCTTTTATGTATGTAGCGATGAAACTGAATAGTAACTTATTGCTTTTTTTAGCAGACTATTCGAAAGCCGTTTCCAGGCAATATCTTTGTACACAATAATAGAAAATTAAAGAAACTTGAGGCAGTTCAGACGCAATATCCTATTCTCATTAAAATTATTAGGTATATAATATGTATATCTAAGATTCTAAAGCTGTTTTAAATAATGTTTTCCAATTATGCATACCATTGAATAGATTTGGATTAAAAATTGTAGGTACACAGATATACCATGTTCTCCGTAAACATACATAGATACATAGATTCACGCCTGTTTCTCAGAGGGGTAGGCCGAGACTACGGATTTCCATTTGCTACGATCCTAACACACTTCCTCCGTAAACTTAGGTCGTTTTATCCAGATATACAGGGTCTGTCGTTAATAATAATGGATAACCCGTTAGCTGGAGGTTAATCAGTTATCAGGCAGTAAGAAAATAATATTTTTATATCAGGGTTACCATACTTTTTTTTTCACAGTCAGTGATTAATTTAAAAAAAATTATTAATATGTTAATTTTGATACTGTTTTACGTTAATGGCGCCTAAAAATTTAGTTAAATAAAATAATACAAGTATTCGCAAGTACGATGGCAAAAGAATTACCCAAAAAAAAATAATTTTGTTGAAATGGCAACCAATTGAAAGGGTAAAGAAGTGAATTTTAACTAAAAATACAAAAATGTACACCATTTTCACGCTGTTGGCAACCCTGACATAAAATATTATTTTCTTACTGCCTGATAACTGGTTAACCTCCAGCTAACTGGTTATCCATTATTAACGACAGACCCTGTATGATCCTGTAGCATTTATATGGAGACAGACGCAGGCAAAAACTATCCTAACTAATATTATAAATGCGAATGTGAGTTTGTTTGTTTGTTACGTTTTCACGCCTTAACGACTTAACCGATGATCATGAAACTTCGCATACACGTTGTCAGAGGGACAGAAAAGGACATAAGTTTCCCATCCAGAAAAAGTACTGTTTCTAATCTAATCTAACTTACATTTACGCGACCGTAGCCTCGAGTAAACTCTAGGTATAATAAATGTGAAAGTTTATTCATTCAAATGTTTGTCAGTAAATCCGTCTGAATAGCCGAACGGATATTGATTGAATTTGGTACGAAAATAGACTACGACCTGGATTAATTATAATACAGAATACTTTCATCTTTAATTATTATACTCTTTTCACAGTGTAACGATTTATATGTATTTACAATAATTAACAACGAAGATAGCCGAGTGAGAGACCGTTGGACTGCCACGCAAAGGTCTCAAGTTCGATCCCAAGGCACGCACCTCTGATTTTTCTAACTTATGTGTCTATTCGAGGAAACCTGCATGTCTGAAGGTTTTCCACAAAGTTTTCAATTATATGTTTTGACTGCACGAATGGTGTAGTGGTTAAAGCGATCGCACCTACACTGCCGCTGCGTCGAATTTTGTAGGTTCGATCTCTACACAAGGCAATAATTTGTGTTATCCGCAAATGGTTTTTCTGAACCTGGGTCTTCTCTCTTAGCCTTTATTATTCCCAAGTCACTTGGGGTCGGCTTTTCTAGTCTAACCGGATTTTGACTGGATATCAGTTTTTACACGAAGCGGCTGCCACCTGACCTCCGCAACCCGAAGGCTAACGATACCCTAAGGCTAGACCAGTGTCAGGATATTAGAGGGTACTGACTTTCCCAATAACGACCGCCATAGATGTTCATGGCAGCCGGGACCAACGGCTTAACGTGCTCTCCGAGGCACGGAGCAGGCGATAATTGTCAATCAATACGCACATAATTTCGAAAAGTCGTATAACTTCCGAAAGTCAGCGGTGCGCGACGTGGGTTCCCGAGAACCCGAGACCCTTTGCATTGCAGTCTATTGGTCTCCCCACTGAGCTATAGCTGCTTCTTCCTAAAATATAAAAATTATTTGTGTTTTGTTCATAATATAACTTCGAATTTTCCACATTTAATTCTATTTCTGGTATAAACAAACCCGATTCATCGTTTTAAGTACCCGTGGTTAAATGTTTCCAGCGTGTTTACAAAGTTACAAGGTTACTCGTTCAATAGTAATTCTCCGATTATCGCTGTTGGTCTCCCCACTGAGCTATCGCTGCTAAAATAAATGTAATTAATAAATAAATAAAATAAATATTATTCAAATAAATAACTGTAACAACTACAAACAGCAGCTCATATAAGGAAGATAATATAACATTAAATTGTATTGATGTAAACATTTGGCGATTGAAAAGAATGGCCATGAGTTTCTTACCTGCTTCTTCTCATGAAAGCTCTACTCCTCGAACACGCTTTTTTTAATGCTAAATTTTTATTTTCTTCTATTTATTTTTATTATTATTTTTTATTAATATAATAGTGAATTGACGTGACCAAGAATGGCAAGCGTAGTGTAGGAGGCCCTCCGGCCAGATGGACCGATGACCTGAAAAAGGTGGCTGAAGGTGACTGGATGGCGAAAACGGGAGATCGGGCCTTGTGGCGCACCCTGTCGGAGGCTTATGTCCAGCAGTGGACTGAAATAGGCTGAAATGGTGTGTCCAAGAATTGTTTGCACATTTTTATGGAAATAAATATTTTTGACTTTGACTTTGACTTAATTATCGCTCGCATTAACGGTGAAGGAAAACATCGTGAGGAAACCTGTATGTCTGAGAGTTCTCTATAATGTTCTCGAAGGTATGTGAAGGTTACCAACTCGCAATGGGCCAGCGTGGTGGACTGTGGCCTAAACCTTCTCACACTGATAAGAGGCCTGTGTCCAGCAGTGGGACAGTCTAATACAGGGTTGATATTATAACTACGAAGACACAGGTTCCTATAACACAGTTAACCTTAAAATGACTAAAGCCGGAGCCAAAGGATTCTTTTTTTTTGTGCAATCAAACATTCAAACAACGAATATATAGAACACAAATGTGATCGATGCCCACTTGGGAATCGATCACACAACACTCAGCGACCGGCGTGTTAGTAGTGGCGGGGCACCATCTAACCCCATCCGTCCAACAAATACATTTGTTAACATCATAATAAGTTTTCATAATAGATCACGTTATAAATATAATATTGTCTTTTGCGACATCTGACATGGGAGCGTAGCCCAAGGATCGAAATCTAATAAATGATACCTATCTAATCTATACTAATACTAGCTGTCCCGACAGACGTAGCCCTGTACACAAGAAAAAAAATCCCAAATCTAAACCATCCTCGAATCCACATGAACACACACAACATTTTTTATCAAAATCGGTCCAGCCGTTTAGGAGGAGTTCAGTGACATACACACGTACAGTAGAATTATATATATCTATACTAATATTATAAAGCTGAAGAGTTTGTTTGTTTGTTTGTTTGCTTGAACGCGCTAATCTCAGAAACTACTGGTCAGAATTGAAAAATCTTTTTAGTGTTGGATATCCCATTTATCGAGGAAGGCTATAGGCTATATAACATCACGCTACGTCCAATAGGAGCGGAGCAGCAATGGAAAATGTAGCAAAAACGGGGAAAATTCTCTTATGTGAAGCAGACAAAGTTGCGCGGGTCAGCTAGTAAAGATTATAAAGCTGAAGAGTTTTGTTTGTTTGTTTGGTTGAACGCGCTAATCTCAGGAACTACTGGTTCGAATTGAAAAATTATTTTAGTGTTCGATAGCCTATTTATCGAGGAAGGCTATAGGATATATAACATCACGCTATAACCCACGGGGGCGGCGCAGTAATCATAAACGCGGGTGATTGCTTTATTATATTAATATAGATAAGGTAGTTTACATTTTTTTTTATAATTATAGTCAAATAGTTACATTTGGAGCATAGACCTTTTGAAATGTAAGGTTTCAATAATATTGTCCTACGTCTACGCGAATGTTAAACATTAGAGTTAAACTATTTTATACGGCTCTTATAGCAGTTAATTTCAAAACAATACTTTCGGATAATTTTGAAACTAGAAAACTATTGAAATTTACAGTTTTCACGACGTGTAGAAGCTTAACGGTTGGTTTCAGGCAGCTACTGTCTTGGGTAGACTAAGATGGCGGTCGTCTCATATCTTGAAGTGTAGTTACTTAAAGTGTCACACATAATTTCTTTTTTATAATTAATTAAAAGGAAACACCCGCACTAAAAATAATTCCTGTATCGCGAGGGACTTTAAAAACATTCAAACAAATAATAAAAATAATAATTATTATTATTATTCACCAGCAACTTGCTCTGAAATACAAACTTGTAGATGTTGAAGTGCCGTACTACAGGTATGTAGCTGAATCAGTTCTCGAAAATGGTCATGTCACGTTGTACTGGGATCGAACTATCATCACAGACAGGACTGTTGTGGCCAACAAACCTGACATTGTGGTGATAGATCGATCAGAGCGCCGTGCAATGATTATCGAAGTCACCATTCCGCATGACGTCAATCTCGTGAAAGCTGAAAAGGATAAACAAATTAAATATCTCGATTTAGCTCGCGAGGTTGTCGACATGTAGGATGTGGATTCGGCAATCATTTTGCCGATAGTCATATCTGTCAATGGTCTAATTGCCAAGAGCCTCGATCACCATCTAAAGAGGCTCGCGTTAGGTGCTTGGATCAGGGGTTTGATGCAGAAGGCAGTGCTATTAGATACAGCACGCATTGTGAGGAGGTTCCTGTCTCTGGAATCCTAACCACCGGCAGCTTGGACCCTGTTCCCGATGCCGGTGGGTCATTTCAGTTTTTATATTTTATATTTAAAAATGTAATAATTAGGATAAAAAATAGTAATAAAGAGATAATAATAATAATTTATTCAACTTAAATTGGTACAAAGTGATACAGAGCTTAGGTTACATTGTAAAGGTAATATATAAGGGTGCCTGTACTAGGGTAACCCTGTGCCACAGGCATTAAGGGCACATTCTGTATAATATAGATATAAATTCTAAAACAATACTTATAAAACATTATTCTTAGTATATAAAAACTTATGAATTATATTATAAACTAAGTGATTACTATGACGACTAAAAGAACTATTTTATTGCGTAACACTTATTGAACAAAGGATATTTTCTACTAGTTTTGGATCATAAATTTTTTGTACTGTGTGGGGATTAAACCCACAACACAACACTCGGTCGAGGCGGCCGCTTAGACCTCTACAACATTTATTAGTGTTCAATACCACAATAAAAGTCGTATAAGGTAGTATATTTTCAACTCTAAATACATCAATGCTCTCTGGTAGTCTTGGCCATTACGTTATGCAACTACGAGAGTATTGATTTGTTGTCCTAGTTTCACAATCCCGGGTAAGTCTCACTCAACCTTCCATGTAACAGAACTGTTGGCAAACCACAACTATGTATAAGAATTCCGTATTTCTTAAGATAAAAATGGAGCTAGTAATCTTTTATAGTCAGTGAAATATAAAAATAACCAGCGACCCAACCCGGCTTCGCTCGGGTAGTACAAAACCTCAACAAATTAAACACCTAAACCTTCCTCGTGAATCACTCTGTCTATTGGTGAAAACCGCATGAAAATTCGTTCAGTAGTTTTTGAGTTTATTGCCAACAGACGCGGCGGGGGACTTTTATAACATGTAGTGATAGTGATATAATAATATCAGCCCTGTATTAAACTGTCCCACTGCTGGGCATGAGCCTCTTCTCAGTGTGAGAAGGGTTAGGCCATAGTCCACCACGCTGGCCCAGTGCGGGTTGGCAGAGTTCCGATTCCGACTCACGATTTATTTAATTAAGTTTAGTTTGATTGACAATTATCGCCTGCTCCGTGCCTCGGAAAGCACGTTAAGCCGTCGGTCCCGGCTGCCATGAACATCTATGGCAGTCGTTATTGGGAAGTCAGTGCCTTATAATATCCTGACACTAGTCTAGCCTTAGGGTATAGTTAGCCTTCGGGTTGCGGCGGTCAGGTGGCAGCCGCTCCGTGTAAAAACTGATATCCAGTCAAATCCGGTTAGACCAGAAAAGCCGAACCCAAGTGACTTGGGAATAATAAAGGCTAAGGGAGAAGAAGAAGAAGAAGACTGCTGTGCATGAGGTCTCGGGTTCTGTTACTGGGTTGTTTCTGCCATGAATGGGTGCCATCCTTCATCCAGAAAAATGACCTGTTCCCGAGAGAATTGGCAAAATTTACATTAACGCGAATGAAGCAGTGAGCACAGTCTTGTGATATTATATTACTAAATGTGCCCGCGGTTTCACCCGCGTTTATGGTTACTGCGCCGCCCCCGTGGATCGTAGCGTGATGTTATATAGCCTATAGCCTTTCTCGATAAATGAGCTATCCAAAATTAAAAGAATTTTTTAATTCGGACCAATACCTAGTTTCTGAGATTAGCGCGTTCAACCAAACAAACAAACATACTTTCCAGCTTTATAATGTTAGTTTATTATACAGAATAGAAACAGATTTGTTATTAGCGCCCAAAAACTGAAGACAATTATTAAATTTGCAACAAATTGGTTCAGGAAAATCCTAAAGGTATTTTACAGAGGATTTTCTTGAACCAATTTGTTTAAAAACATTTAAAGCGCCATTGTTCAAATGACAGCTTATCTCTTTATTCTATGCTTTTTTCATATAGCGCTATTTATTCCTTCAAATTATCAATAGAAGTACAGTTATTAATAATAAAATAGTTCAGGCACTACGAAAGTATCATTTAATTTAAAATATCAATAATAATAATTGAATGGCGCCAATCGCCATGACATTACATAACTACCAACCAAACGGCAATAATTGTCACTCATACGGTATTAAGCCAAGGTCATACACTGATAAGTCCTATATTATCCATGCTTCAGATATCATGTTAGATAATTTATTAATGGTAGGTATATGGCCTAGATATGTGTTCCGCAATGCGACAGCCTCTTGGCAGGCTGTCCTTAGATTGATTTTTCACGTAAGGGAGGACTTATGTAATATTTTCGAGCTGGTTTGATTTTGTGGTTGTATTACTTACTACTTACATTTTATTAAAACACTCTCACGCCTGTTTCCCCATAGGAATAGAGAGAGGTGAATAACACGGAAATATTGCTAGGTATGCTTAAGGTTACGTAATGAGAGCAACCCGATTCCCGTCACCTGGATACAACCCAAAACTCGTGTTGCTATCGAGATTTTTTTGTCAGTAGAACCGAGTAATACGTGCGACTGTGCATAAGCTCTCGATTCTCACAACACCCACACTCGGCACAACCATTTGTGGATCACACAAATTTTTGACCCGTGAAGGCAACGAACCCACAGCACTTGGCACAAGTGGTCACTTGTTCTTTTACTAAGCATTTCTTGACAGGAAAGGAGGAATCTCCTGCACTTTGCACAGCAGTCGCAGTCGCCACCGCTGCGCCACCAAAAAGTTTTCAACATATAAGAAAGGAACTCCTGTTTCTTTTCAAAGTCAAAGTCAAAAATCATTTATTCATTTAGGTCACGAAATAATACTTATTAACGTCAAAATATATAGGTTAGTGAGTTTACTAAGTTACTGAAGCTACATTTAGGTTAGTTGCTAGCTTCAGGCGAAGGGTAGACGTAAAGCCAAGAAAACTGCAAGAAACTCACGGCCACTCTTTTAAATCGCCAATTAAATATAATTTCAGTATTTTACAATTCATATCAACAAGGTGTTGCAGCCATTATACCATATGCTGCTGACTTTAAAAAACTAAAGATAATAACAATAATAAGTTAATAATATTAAAGGGTTTAAATAATTTGGGTCTAGTTATATTTTTCAATATAAATCTAAAATATGCTGTAGGAAATTTTAAATATTAATTGTCTTGTATAAACCAGAACATAATTCAAATCCCTTGCCCGGTTTGATGCAGTTTGGTTGGTTGATTTAGTAGGTAACAATCATTGAAACATGTCCACAAAATTTCACAATTATATATTATATATATAATTATGGAAACATATATTATATATTTCACAATTATTATATATTCACATTAGTAAAACAAGAGTTAGAGTTAGAGTTCGAAAAAATGGTTCAAGTAATATGCAAAGGTCACGTGATACCACGTGACCTTGCGGTCAGAGGTCAAAGGTCATAGTCATTTCGAGGTATATCGACTATGCTGAGTCGAATGGCGTTGACCGCGAGTCTCTAGCTCTTACGGTTCTTGAGTTGAAAGTTGTATAACAGACAGACGGACGGGCGGACGGACGAACAAAGCTGTTGTATAAGAGTTTTTTCGAACTCTAAAGGTCTTTCATTAGATGTTCTTGAATTATAAACCGTTAAGGAAAATGCCTTTTCATTGACTATTATTATCCTCAATGTCGTGCAGATAAAAATATATGTATAATAAGACTAGATTTAATCCACGGGTTCGCTCGCATAAATGTAGGTTACGTTAGATTTGTAACAGTAGGTACTGTTTTTCTTGATATAAGGTACCCTATGACCTTTCCTGTTCCCCCGACAACGTGTAGGTGAAATTTTATGATGATCGGTCGAATAGTTCAGGCGTGAAAGCGTAACAAACAAACAAACCCACATTCGCATAAATTTTTTTTTTAGATAAATATGTATCTTTATTGTCAACCAATAACTTACAATATAATTCATAGTAGTGAAAGCAACAATCATAATTTACAACTTAACTAATATTAATTATTATATATTTATTCGCATTAATAAATTTGGATTACAAACTATTGTACGTAGCGTACACCTAAATCTAAAAATAAATACATTTTCATTTTAAACTGTAGTTTAAAAAAACATTGTCTCCTAAGACATTTAAAAAAAAACAAATAATATTGAACAAAACATCAACTCATTTACAATGACAACAAACACTAGCATGTTGCATGAATAGACAACAAAACATAGACAAAGAATGTGGCATAAAGTTCCTACTTTCTTGATCAGTATTTTATGGTATGTTTAGGTCAATGTTAATGTCCTCCAGGCCGAATTTCAGTCACGGCAGCCAATCTTAACAGAGACTGGCCATCTGCGCAGGGTATATTATAGTGCACAAGGGTGGCGCAAACACAAGTGCACTCTCTGTTATTTCACTCTCATGATCCAATGGGACGGTTATCCGACACGACCGGAGAGAGATCAGACGCAGAACCAACGGGTTCGCGTGACTGCCGAAGCACAGGGGTGTCTAACACCGCCAACTTTCCAACGCCGGGCTGGTATTAAAATTTCTTAACAGAAAAATCCAATACCTTTTTGTTAGCCCGACCCGGGATTCAAACCCCAGACCTCATGCACAGCAGTCACATTTACTACCGCTGCGGTCGGAGGCAGTTAATAGGACATATAGAAGAGAAAGACCTCAGACCAAAGATCTAGGCAAATGTTCTTTTAGTAAAAGCGCTCGGAGTACCGTAATTAGCGAGAATACCTTAAGAATATAATAAAAGTGAATGAACCAGAAGATATATTTTAGGATCGTAGCAAGCATTGGCATAAGAAAGAGGGCAGAAATGTCTGGTGCCCACCTCGGGGTGTTCTGATTCTCTCTCCAGCTCTATTTGCTAGGCTAAAGAATCAGTTCCAGCGATCCACCCACCATGCAAAGCAGCGAATTGGCAAAACGTGATGGTTTTAGTCGGTAGGCCCGCAGTCTCGGGAGAGCCCGACATAACCCTCTGGCCTCCCCTTGTGGCGAGGTACATATGTATCAGAAGCACTTCCCCACGCACAAAAAAATTACCTGTCTGCCTAATACTGCTTTAGAGAACAAGCGTGAGGTTATGTATATATTATGTATGTACATATAAACAAAAATGGCCCACATACAAGCACGTGCTATTCTTAAATTTTATTTATGATATTGCGTTTTCGAAATCTACTCCACATTTTAAACAACACAATAATTAAAAGTTCAATAGAATTGTTAAAGTTGTTGTTTGTGTGTCGTGATTGTCAGACAAATGACATTTACTTCACAAGTTTACAGCAGAAAATTCGTTGGCTGACCTTATTGTAAGGTAATGAATATCACGATTAATTAATGTAATTAAAAATACAATTATCATAAAGTATCATGGCAGCCAAATGCGTCTCAAATAAAGCTATTCCAAGAAGATAACTCTCGTCAAACAGTTTTCATTACAAGCAAATATAAAATGAGCCACAATTAAGTATAATATACCTATAGGTACCATGATTATTTAGAATAAATCAAATCTTAGGTAAAGACAAAACAATTCAGTAACTTTTCTCCTCAGTTCTTCAAGCGATTTTATTTCTTTATAGATTTTTAATTATTGACGAGCTTTGGATTATCGATAAAAAAAATGGAAACTGATTGCTCTTTTTAAATAATGATAATGGTGGAATTTTGACCACTGGACGAATACTTGTTACACAATCTAGGCAGAAATACACTACTTACAATTTTATATACAGAAAAGAAGCATATATGTTACAAGCGCAGGCAAAGAGAATACTCAAAACTGTTCAAAATAAATCTATGAACCTCAAAACAAAATCTTGCAAAACATTTAAAACGCAATTGTTCGAATACCTCTTTCACATAACATCATTCCATATTTATTGCGCAAATTTTTAGTCAAAATTATCAACACAAGTGCAGTTATTAATATCAAAATAGTTTAGGCACCATATTTTCAACATCCATTTCAATAAAAATAACATAATCTAGTATAAATACCAATTTTTGTATTATATTACGTAATAGCCACAGACAAATTATACAGCGGATGAAAAGAGAAACTGTAAAATGTCAATACAATTCGCGAGGACAGTGGCGCCACTTCATGGCAGTATCGAGACATTAGTCCTTTGCCTCCTGTGTGTTACGTCAGGCCGGCTCTCGGCGGGAATGTGACGCAGCCCGATCGATATGTATTTTACGTCGTTGACCTTAGGTGACCTATATTTCTGTAACCTATTAGCTTAGTTATCTTTTAGATAAAAAACACGGTAATATTATTGAAAAACGCAACGAACAATAAACTATTTATCTTAATAATAATAATAATAACAACAACTTTATTACAATCTATACATAAAGCTGAAGAGTTTGTTTGTTTGGTTGAACGCGCTAATCTCAGGAACTACAGGATCTGATTAAAAAATTTCTTTCAGTGTTGGATAGCCCATTTATCGAGGAAGGCTATAGGCTATATAACATCACGCTACGACAAATAGGAGCAGAGCATAATTGAAAAATGTTGCAAAAACGGGGTAAACTCTCTTATGAAGCACACGAAGTTGCGTGGGTCAGCTAGTTAATAATAAAATAACTTCTCACAATTTTGACAAGTTCATAATTAGACAATACAGTATATAATATGTAGAAGCTGTTATTGTCGGCATTCGCTTGTAGTACTTATATCAAGGATATTATTCACCAAAGGAAAAATAAATTAATAAAGTACTGAAAAGGGGAACATGGAAGAAGTAGATCTATTCGTATAGCCTCTGGCATCCTCATACTTAGAGGGTAGTAGTAGTGTTTGTATTCGTAGGCCGGTTCTCTAGATTTTATTTTATTGCCAGTATCACGCGCCTTTCTAGGGAAAGGATTTAAATATAGAATGAAAGAAAAGGCATGCGAGCCTCTGCAGCTCTTACTTAACAAATGAAATTCAAAAGAATGGTCTGAGATACTCTATGTATGTTATAAAAGAAAGAAAGAAAGAGAGAGAGTAGAAAGAGAACTTGGTAAGTAGGTAGGAAGCGATAACTGTTGTTTTCACGTCTAGTATATTATAAAGACTCTTCAGACTTTCGCAAATATTCTCGCGTAAATTTAGGTTAGTTTAGTAACAGTACTTTTTCTGGATGAAAGTCCTATTCCGTACCCCTGACAACGTGTATGCCAAATTTCATGATGATCGTTCGAATAGTTTAGGCGTGAAAGCGTAACAACAAATAAACAAAAACACTTTCGCATTTATATAATATTAGTTAGGATTAGGATACAGATATCGACAAGTTACAATTTTATTATATGTACATAATATATACATATCTATACTTATATTATAAAGCTGAAGAGTTTGTTTGTTTGTTTGAACGCGCTAATCTCAGGAACTATTGGTTCGAATTGAAAATTCTTTTAGTGTTGGATAGCTCATTTCTCGAGAAAGGCTATAGGTTATATCTGCCGTCCTTTAACTAAAATGTCGTTAACCCACAAGCGCGCGATTATGACTTTTTAATAGAAAGTAATATAGTTTTGAATTCTATACTAGAATATAGATATAGATAGAAAATTATATAGATGAATAGTTTTAAATTCTAGTAAAATTATAGATAGACAATTCAAAAGTATTTTACTATCCATTAAAAAGTCATATTCGCGCGCTTGTGGGTTAACGGCATTTTAGTTAAGGGACGGCAGATATTACATCACGCTACGAACAATAGGAGCAAAGCATAAACGAAAATGTTGCAAAAACGGGGGCAGTTGTCTTATGTGAAGCAGACGAAGTTGCGCGAGTTAGCTAGTATTATATACAACTAAATCAATATCGGATGCCTAGCCTACGTTATCGCGCCGACATTCAAATCGCGCGTAATACACAGATTACGTACACGTCAATTGTCTATTTATAAACGGCACGTGATTCTAAATTATCTTCTTTGCACTTGAAACGGTGGCGAGCCATTTCACTGCCGACATGTTTTTTTAGTTTTCTGAACTGAATTAGAACTGTTTATATTTCTTAATTCGTCGTAGTCCTAGTGCCTTATAATATCCTGACACTGGTCTAGCCTTAGGGTATCGTCAGCCTTCGGGTTGCGGAGGTCAGAGGGCAGCCGCTCCGTGTTAAAACTGATATCCAGTCAAATGCAGTTAGACCAGAAAAGCCGACCCCAAGTGACTTGCGAATAATAATGGATAGGGAGAAGAAGTCGTAGTCCTTGATGAGGGTAGAACGAGATTGTCCTTCGGTGAACTTTGGTTTACTTCAGTTTTAAGTTTAACTAGCGAACCTTCCCGTCTTAGCACGGGTAGTAGAGCATCAGCTTATTGCGTTGAGCATAATTATGAGTTAGATTTCACGGGGATGGTTGTATTAAGCCAGTCTCGTTGGTGTGAGACCGCTTGGATTCACACGTTTGTTTTTATTTTCCGATATCTCCCAAGATATTCATTTAAATTGTATAGTATACAGGGCTGTCATAATGTGCATGAAATGCTTAATGTAACTAAGGGATTTAATTTGATAAGAATTAATAGTGACTCTGTCTAATTAGCTTTTCAATTACCACATTACATGTGACCATTTTTGTAGAAGTTAGAATGTATAGAAAACTCTCGTTAAAAGATAGACATATGCAATCGCGGACTTTTTTGTAGATCTATAAAAGAGGAGCAATCCCACCATACTTATTTTATTATATACTAGTAGTTTACCCGCGGTTTCACCCGCGTAAGTCCTGTTCCCGCGTGAATATCGGGTTTCACCCCTTTCACCCCCTTCAGGGTGGAATTTCCAAAAATCCTCTCTTAGTGCTCCCCTACACTCTCCAAGAAACATACATGCCAAATTTCAGCTACTTGCGTTCAATAATTTCGGCTGTGCGTTGTCTGTCTGTCACTAAGTAACGGAAGAGTTTTTTACATATAGATTAAAGGACAGACAGCGTTTTCGATAAAAGCTCTCAGTAGTTTTGTTTTTCCCGACATCTTCAACAAACTTCATCATAATCACACCAATTTACACAAAACCTTAACGAAACGAAACCCAAACCATCCTCATGAATCATTCTATCTATTGGGGAAAACCGCATTAAAATTATTTTTTGAATTTATCGCGAACAGACAGACATACATTAATATGTAGTGATGGTGATAGTAATAGTGATATCTAAATAATAACGCCCGTTTTTTTATTTTTCCTGAGATGGATCGGATGTCGGACATAAAGTTTTCTTTTAAGGAATTATCATTAGAGTTTGCCTGAGCTGACAACTAGGTTTTCGTTGAGTTAAACCCAACTGTTCTGATCGAATGTTTAACAAAAATCAGGTCTTTTATATTAACGTGATAGTAGCCAAACATTTTGCAAAAGTAAATCGATGCACGGTTCAAAGACACTTGACATTTTGCAGGACAGTAAATACAAGTCGACGCGTGGCGGATTTCTGTGTTGCTAACCACCTTGCAATTAATATAATTAGCACTTACACTGTAAATATTGGATCGAAAATGTTAAATGCAGAATTTGTACAATGAAAGGGCTACAAATATAAATTTACTAGCGACTCGCTCTCTTTTCGCTCCGGGTGCCATTACACAATATAAACCTGTCATGAAAAATATGTAATTGGTGGTGAAAATCGCGTCGTTAGCCAGCGTTTGCAATGTAAAAGCGCAAGAATATGTTTTTTACAATATCATATTATATATCTTTGATGGCTTTTCTCTACTATAATATTCATGTATTATACATATAAACATTACTCTGGAATCACTCTGTCTATTGATAAAAACCGCATTAAAATCCGTTGCAGTTTAAAAGATCTAAGCGTACAGGCAGCGCGAAGCGACTTTGTTTTATCTTTATCTTTATATATATATATATAACTAGCAGTCCCGACAGACGTCGTCTTGTACAAACGAAAAAAAAAAAGAAAAACCAAATCTAAACCATCCTCGAATACAAATGAACAAACATCAAAAATTTTTTCAAAATCGGTTTAGTCGGACGATTTCAGTGACATACACACGTACAGTAGAATCTTTATATACCTATATAATTTCTTTTTCCTTTGTACAAGGCAACGTCTGTCGGGACAGCTAGTAATATATAAATCTTCTGTGCGTGTGTTTGTAATTAAACTACTCCTAAACGGCTGTACCGATTTTGATGAAATTTTTTGTGTGTTCCACTTGAACAAACACTTGTACAAAGGAAAAAATATTTATATACATATATAAAGATTCTACTGTACGTGTGTATGTCACTGAACTCGTCCGGCTAAACCGATTTTGAAATTTTTTTTGATGTTTGTTCATTTGTATTCGAGGATGGTTTAGATTTGGTTTTTCTTTTTTTTCTTTCGTTTGTACAAGACAACGTCTGTCGGGACTACTAGTAATATATAAATCTTCTGTGCGTGTGTTTGTAATTAAACTACTCCTAAACGGCTGTACCGATTTTGATGAAATTTTTTGTGTGTGTTTAAGTGGATTCGAGAATGGTTTAGATATGGTTTTCTTTTGTTGAAATGAAAATTTCTTAAGGCGCTTTGAGCACTTTTTGGGTGAACAAAAATCATGGCACTCGCGTCATCGTCACCGAAGGCATTCAAAATTAAAAAATAATAATCTAATATCTCGGCAATACAATTCACAAGTTATAGATCGCGCACTGTATGATGGCCGGTCTGAACATTGCGCGAGTGGCGTCGCAGTTGTAAGTTTTAGGTCTCTTTGGTGACAGGGGGCGGGGGCGGGATGCAATCCGTACTGACTGACAGGCTGTACATGCGCAACAATTCGGAGACGCTATGTTCAGTCCGGCCATCATAGATTGCGCGATCTGTACTTAGTTTTAACTTCTATCGGCAGTTCCCAAAGACTGCCCTGCATGTTTTTTTTTCGTGTGTACAGGACTACGTCTGTCGGCACAGCTAGTACTATGTAAAAATTCTATCTATGATATAGTTTTACCTTATTCTATAGACTGTATTAAAATTTCATTTCATTTTATTTTATAAACAGAGCTTAGATAAATGTATCTGTATTTCCTAACTACTATTAAAAACGCGAATGTGAGTTTGTTAGTTACGCGTTCACGCCCTAACTACATCACTGGTCATCGTGAATTTTCGCATACACGTTGTCAGGGGTAGAGAAAGGACATATGATAGGGTTTCATCCAGAAAAAAGTACGTTCCTAGGCAAACGCTTCGGCGTAGAATTAGTCAGCATTAATAATAATATTAATGCTGACTAATACCACCAACTAATTAATTAGGTATGTCATCTTTTTTAATACGTGTGTAAAAATAGAAATATTAGATTATTTCATTTTAAAATTAATTATATTGCATTAGGGTTTTTGTCTACAATTTTTACAATGACATAGTTCTGTTCTTTATTGAGAAAAAAGAGGGTATCCTTAAAATTTCTCCGCTGATATTGCCTACATACCTACTTAGTCATGTTTAAAGCGAAACGGCTTACCTATAAATAGTATAGTTATTATAGAAAGTATCGGTTATTTACCACGACCTGACATTGAAAATTAAAGTGCTCTTGGCACAGACCAAGTAATATTACACGCTGCGTTACTACTAAGGTGATTTTCCCGTTACGAGCCCGTTCGCCCCTCAAGGTTAGCCCCGTAGTAGGTATTTGTTAGGTTTCTTCTTAAAATGACCCCAAAATAGGCTCCGTCTTTCTATGAAAGGGGTGAAAGTCAAGGGGCGTACGGGCTCGCAGCCGATTTTCCGTTATTCGTATCTACATAGTTATATTTCTATCTAATATTATAAACACGAATGTGAGTTAGTTTGTTGCGCTTTTACGACTTAACGACTCGACCAATCATCAAAAACATTCGCTTATACGATGCCGGGGAACAGAAAAGGTATCTCTCATTCAAAAAAGGCTGTTCCGAGCGAAGTAGCGGAAAAAAGTAGTACAGAATAAATGTTCTTTACAGTAATAGAAGGCAGGGACACTCCAGGTTAAGCCCTAGAGCCCTTCCTTTTTTTTTAAAGTCTTCCGGTTTAAAGAACTTCTAGACTTGGAACAACCGTTTGTGTCACACAAATTTTAGAAATCGAACCTTCAAACTCAATCAAAACATTCGACGCAGCGGCAGTAGATTTCAGACATGCAGGTTTTCTCGTGATATTTTTCTTTTCCAAAAATAACTATCTCATGTAATAAGAGAAAGCAATAATACAAAACACGAGGAGCGTTATAGTTTTATTTATAAAATCACGTGTTTGGAAAGAGAGTGGCCATTAATAATTTGGAAGATAGCATCAGACCACGTGCAATGCGCTATTATGATAAAAAAATATCGCTGTTTATCATATGATACGTTGTTTTACAGTAGTGTAATTATATATTAGTTATGCAACATGTATAAATGGGAGCGGTCAAGGCGGTATGATAAAATACCGCATACTAGAATTATTATGAGTCACATCTCTTTCTTAATTTTAATAGCTCTCTATACAGAAAAAACAAATCCTAACTCATAAGTATACTAACTCTTAATATTATAAGTGAGAATGTGAGTTTGTTTGTTACGCTTTCACGCCTTAACTACTTGACCGATCGTCATGAAGTTTGGCGTACATGTTGTTAGGGTTACAGAAAAGGACATAGGGTACCTTTGATCCAGAAAAATTACTGTTTTCGAGCCAATGTCGCGGGTAAAATCTAGTACAGAATAAATGTTTTATGGAATAAAAATAGAAGGCAGGGCACGCTCTAGGTCAAGCGATACCCAGCGCCGCCCATAAGGCGAACTGAGCGCCTGCCCCAGGCATCAGGTCCCAGGGGAAACTTGTGGCGCCTCGGTGGTACGAAAAAAAAGAATTACCTATGCAGAAAGAAGCAGCGATAGCCTAGTGGGGGTCTCCAACTAGGTGGACCCACGAGATCGACCCTAAGGCGCGCATCTCTGACTTTTCAAAGTTATGTGCGTATATGAATGTATGTATGTAATAGTTAATTATTGCTCGCTTTAACGGTGAACGAAAACATCGTGAGGAATCGTGCATGTCTGAGAGTTCTCCATAATGTTCTTCAAGATAGATATGTCAAGTCTGCACAAGTCGCACTGGGCCAGCGTGGTGGACTATGGCGTAAGCCTTCTCACACTAAGAAGAGGCTCGTGCTTAGCAGTGGGACAATTTAACACAGGGCTGATATTATTATTACATCTGATGTAGCTCCATATCGTTAGACTTGCCTCGGACCGGCGCTGCTAGTACGGCCAATGTAGTTACCGAGAACGGTATAATAGACATAAAGCAAAAGAAAAGAAAATATGCGTCATATTTTGTGCTCGAATCGGAATACTGCAAGTTGGAGTACGCCCGGGTCCCACGTCGTAGCTGTCCCTATTCAGAGAAGTTCGGTATTGTCAACCTTTTTCTATTGCAATAGTTGGGATGGGAAATCCGAGGATGCGCGGCGGGTTTATCTTCACAATCATTTTATTACAATGAACTTCCGCCAAGTAACGCTCACTTCAATTCAATACACGACTGCGCCGAGCAAAATGTGCCAAAACAGGCGGTCACAGTTAAGTGAATAAAATCAACACTTTTTATTTAATACATATATAAAATATACATTTACCATAACAATGAATGTGTTTACAATTACACCGTGTAAAAAACTTAGAATGATTAATATTTTCGCCTACAAAATTACGTAAATTTGAACGAAAAATGCAAAAACGTAAGCGCGTGTTACGTGATTTTTAGATTTTTACAGTAGAAATCTATCCTATTTTACAGCTTAAACGAAACATAAATAGTCATATTACAATTTGTCCGTCCCAAATATTTAAGTTATTGCTTGACAATAAAGATACATATTTATCAAAGCAGCACTTCAAATCCTCCATACAATTTTACTATGTCGGCTGCGCGCTGATTTGTATATAATATGCGCCGCACGAGCTCTGCCATTATCTATCTCACGCTCGGCGCAGTGTTATGAAAGCATTTTTGGGTTTCCTATCGATGATTTTATTTACCGTTTAATAATGCGTTTATTAGTTAAAGAACAGGCGTATAACTTCTAAACGTCGGAGGTGCCATGGTAAAACCGAAATCTCTACGTGGCAGTCCACCAGTCTGTCTTACCATGGCACAGTAAAAAATTTAAATTACGTCATAGGAACTAGCGATTTTCAAATCGTAGATCAAGTTCTCGAATCTATAATATAGAAAGAAAAGAAAATACCAATAAAAAAGATATATTGTCATCCTTTGTTTTAAGTCTTAAAATAGTTTAGTTATTTATGTATAATTTCAAGCCAATATGGCATGCAGAAAATACGTAAATAGATTTTATTATTACTAGCACACGCAAAGTAAAAACTGAACAATATACCAACTGTGACGTTTTTTATTGGTCTCAAATTAAAAACCATTTCACAAAATCTTTCTTTTTTGTAATAAGTACTGCTTGAAAGATCTACATATTCTTCTAAAGCTCTATGTCCATACCCATTAATGGTTTCAATAATAGTTCTGAAGTAAATCTCTCAAAAGCAACAACCGAAGCGTCTAACAGTATATTTTTATGTGATCTAATATACTTACCTACTTAATAGTAGTTGTAATAGTTGATTTTATTTCCACGAGAAAAATAGGTACCAAGACCTACATAATACAAGAAAATCTACATTATTTGGACATAATTATGACTTAAGCAGTCAATATTTTCATTTATAATAACTATTATTTTTAGACTACGTCAGAAGAAATAAGTACACAAACTATTTTAAAATTTAACTACTTTGTAAGAGTTTTATCGTGTCGTTTATTTTATAAACAATATTACTTACTAAATAAAGCCGACCCCAAGTGACTTGGGAATAATAAAGGCGAGAGAAGATTACTAAATACATAATTGTGAAACTATTAAATTAGATACTATTATTAAACTTTACTATTACTATATTAAGTAATTTTAATTTTAATTTCACTGTAAGTATAACATTTGCGTAAACGTAAGACAATACTTATAGGTATACACAAATGTTAACAAAAAATAAACAATATCCATTACCTACCTAATCAAATGATACAATCAGTTCACATTATCACTGAAATATCATCACTCTCTTTTTCATTAACACGAAATATAAACAACATTTTAAAATATCTTACTATTATAAAGCCCTAATTTTGTCTTCAAGCTAAAAAATAAATCCGATTTCAAATAATTTTTATCACCACATCACTTTTCATTTCCCGCTATTATCCACTTTTTAACTACTTTGACATTTCCCAAATTAGTGTCCAAGGACATCGTTCTAAACAGCCACTGGCATGCACTTGCCTAGTGTCAAGTACAGTCACGAGCCGTTACATAAGAAAGGACAAATCGAATTGTGTCCCGTATTAGCGCGTGCGCCGACTTGGACCACAGCCAACTATTCTACGCACACATCATAAGTAGCGCAAGGTCATTACACGGGTCAAACTCGAAAAATATAAGGAGTTTTTTGTTATGTAACTAGAAAAAATATAAGAATAGCTCTATGGCGCCTGGAGTGCTCTAATAACCTAGAATTTTGATTACCAATATGTTTAACTAGAACGTGAAGACGTACTTAGTCAACCTAATGATCTGTCACATGACATAATGTGTCTTCAATCACTCCTTTAGTGAAAAAACTCGTATCGAACTGAACTGAATAATGACAGATAATTTCTTTTTTTCAGGTTACTCTTTCGTACTAGCAGTCAGCCCTATGGTTTATAAAGATACAACTACGTACACAAAGAACAGTCACCTTCAGTAAGATGTCATCAAAGTGTCTACATCCAGTATGCCAAAATATTGTATACATCTGTTATATTTACTTTGTTATTAATAGCTATATATAAATAACGTTTTGGACTAATAAGACCATGAAAACTTATTAACCTCTGGTATGCCGGAACGTGGATCTGCGCGAGACACAATGCTTTTTCTATTATGTCTGGTATTCCGGCATACAAGAGGTTAAAGATCCACTTTTATAAAGATTTCGAATAGATACTTACTTACAATTGACAAGATAGGTACTGAGAATTAATGTTTTGCCACAAAAGATGAATTGAATATTTTGGTGTATATTGGTTGTAGACATTTTAATGAAACTTTATTCGTTTACATACTTATTTTAGGATGACTTTATATCCATGGATTATAAAGTTGGCAAGCATTGGCCTAAAAGTCCAACTTCCCTTACAAAAACCCTATCGCGCTCAACCTATTTGAAAACCTCAGGATTCTTAGGTTCGTAGCATGACCTGGCAGTACTTTTTAGAAGTTGAATTTTCACCTTACAAAAAGTTTAAAAAAAAAGTTTACCCTTGATTTCAAGGCTGAACTTACTAAAACGTAAAACAAACCAATTTTAACACCAAGCATGCCATTGTTAGCAGTTACTACGCAAATAATACATCATCATTATATAGCGCTACAAATCTATATAAAGAGAAACTATAAAACGGCCCTGGCATAAGATGTTTACTAACAAACACCGCATGTAGGCAATTAAATCAGTACGTAATTATGTGTCATTACTGTCATTAGAAAGAAAGAAATATATATTAAAAATAAACATTTATAACTACAGTCAGACACAATAGAACAAATAAAAATAAATATACAACAAGGATTTATCAACTATATCATAATATCAGCCCTGTATTAAACTGTCCTAGTGCTGGGCATAGGCACAACAGGCCTCTTCTCAATGTGAAATGGTTCGGCCATAGTCCACCAAGCTGGCCCTACTAACTAACTATGTGATTATTATGGAGAACTCTCAGACATGCAGGTTTCCTCACGATGCTTTCCGTTGCTGTTAAAGCGAGCGATAATTAAATATATAATAGTACGCATATAACTTAGAAAAGTAAGAGATGCGCGCCTTTGGAGGAATTTCTATTATATAAAAAGATAAAAAAATATATAAAAAGCGTGGGGTGCTTTCTCAGATATATTGATAACACCTTTTTTAAATTAAAATTATTTAATTATTTTCTACTTTTTAAAGCGTTTTTAGTTTTTTAAACTATTATTTATTATAAACTGAACTTAAGTATTCTATTTCATTATCCTAACTTCAATAGATTCTACGTAAGAAATATGTGTTTAATCCATTGAATCGCAGAGGCCCACCGGTGATAGACAATAGATTTAAATGATGTCCGGTATTCTAAGACTTGACAGATTAAGAGTGGACGACAGTCGATGGCAATTATAATTTGCTTTTAGAACGAATAAGATGACTTGCATACAAAGTGCTACCCTCTTACAGAAAACCAGCCTTAGAGAGTACATTGTCTGCATTTGCCTACACGGATAGCGCGGGCGTAGTGGTTTAATTGGTCGCTTCATCACTGCCACTGCGCCAAGTGTTGTGGGTTCGATCCCCATACGGGACAAAATTGTGTGTTCCCCAAAGAGTATAGAGGCGCTCGTAGCCAGTTGCACTCACTGATCGGTAAACGATTAGCGAGATTAAGCAACGTTGGGTGCGGTCAGTCTGTAGATGGGTGACCGCTTAGTGGTATTTCATCTGAGCGTCTCCGTGCTTCGGAGAGCACGTAAAAAGTCCGTTCCGGTTGTTGTCAAATTGACAGCAGTCGTTAAGCCATGTCAGAGGCCTACGGGCGGCTTGAACAACTCTAGACAAAAGGTTGGCCAATAACCACAGGAAAAGAAAAAATAAGAAGACGACATATAGTTGTTCCGAGTCTGGTTGCTCTTTATATCCTTTGCTGAATGTCGTAAAGTCCCCCGCGACACAGGAATTATTTCTAGTGCTGGAGTTATTCTTTTAAATAAATTAAATAAATTGTGTTACTGCGTTTAGCTCGATTAAAAGTTAAAAGTGCTATTGGTTTACATCAGAGGTTTCAAGACTATTTTTCTCATAGAACACTTTCAAAATTTTGCAGGTTCCGGTGGATCCCTTGTAGCTACATCTCTACCATATTCCTTGGCTTTCGTATTTATATTGATGAAAAATGAATTCTCTTTCTTAATTATCTGTACTGTGCCTACCAAGGTGCAAGATGAAAGGCTGGCCAGCCTACCTTGGTAGGTTCAGTCACGAGAAATAAAAAAAAATAATTTGCTTTCTGGTCTAACCGGATTTGACTGGATATCAGTTTTTACACGGAGCGGCTGCCACCTGACCTCCGCAACCCGAAGGCTAACGATACCCTAAGGCTAGACCAGTGTCAGGATATTTGAGGGTATTGACTTTCCCAATAACGACTGCCATAGATGTTCATGGCAACCGGGATCAACGGCTTAACGTGCTCTCCGAGGCACGGAGCAGGCGATAATTGTCAATCAATACGCACATAATTTCAAAATGTCATATAACTTCCGAAAGTCAGAGGTGCGCGCCGTGGGTTCGAACTCGAGACCACTGAGCTATCGCTGCTCTAGGCTCTTGCCAACTTTGTATATAAAATGAAATTAATGAAAATGTAGGTACCTATATAGAATTTTTTTAATAATATCAGCCCTGTATTTAACTGTCCCACTACAGGGTTCGGGCCTCTTTCAGTGTGTGAAGGATTATGACATAGTCTACCACGCTGGCCTAGTGTGGATACCGAACCGCACTAAGCCAGCGTACCGAGGCTCCACACATCTTCGAGAACATTATGTACAACTCTCAGACATGAAGGTTTCCTCATGATGTTGTCCGTCACCATTAAAGCAAGCGATAATTAACTATTAACTTCAAAAAGTCAGAGCTGCGCGCATTGGGATCAAACTTGAGACCTCTGCGTGGTAGCCCAACTGAGGTCCTCTCTGAGGAACTCACTGTCAACAAACTTCAATAAACCGTCAATTTGCCGCAGAGAGAAAATACAGGGCTACGATTTTCTGTAGTTACAAGATAAGTATTTGCCAAATCTAAAACAGCTCTGGATTAAAGCGAAGAGCCAAAAACGTTTAAGAAATCTATATACTTGACTAGCTTTTGCCCGCGGCTTCACTCGCGTAAAAATAGGTTATGTTAGTAACAGTACTGCTTTTTTAAATAAAATGTAGTCCATATAATATAGCTTAATAAAATATAGCTTTCTAATGGTGAAAGAATTTTTAAAATCGGTTGATTAGTCTTTGGGGTAATCATTCCTCTTTATAATATTAGTATAGATTTTGTTCGTGGTTCGCCCGCGTTTATGTAGATATTTTCAATAAATTTTCTACTTCAAGAATAGTACTTTATCCTGGATGAAAGGTACTCTTTTTCTGTACCCCTGACAACTTGTATGCAATATTTCATGATGTTAGGTCGAGTAGTTAAGGCGTGAAAGCGTAACAAACAAACTCACATTCGTATTTATAATATTAGTTAGGATTATGGAGAAATCAAAGGCTGCTTGCTTTAGTGGCAACACTGTTACTGTGTTCCGCCCAGTACCTTAGTAAGGTCTAGAGGCTCACACACACACCTACCCATTTCTTTCCTTTGCCTAATTAGAGTCGGCAAGGTGTCAGTGATATATTATGAGAATACCATCAGTCGGGCCGTTTGCTCCTAAGCTGTAGGTACCTATAAAAAAAATGTTTCAATTCGAAGTTAAGTTGCATATAGAGATCCAGAAATTCTTCTATTTTTATAATATTGTCTTACGTTTACACGAATGTATACATTGAAATTTAATTATTTTAACTATACGGCTTTTATTGCGTTATTTACAAACACTATTATTACATAATTTTGAAACTATTAAGCGACCACTATTAAACTTTTCTACTTTTTAAGCTTTTAAGATTAGGTATTTAGATTTACGTTTGCCTTTTCCCAACGTTTTGATTTCTTTTCAAAGTCACGGGAAGACTAAGATGGTTGTTGTCTCGATGTTTTGAAATGTTGTTACTTTATTACAAAGTATCCAAACACAATTTCATTATTGGTGTTTCTATTTACGCAGAATGAGCTCAAAGTATCATGAAGTCTAGCTGTGGTTTGCTTCTTCTTGGGTTTGACTTTCGGAATTACTGGATCCCAAGCTGGTGGAACCATCCGTATATTTTTTTTATTAGCCTTAATTCACACGTAAGCGAGGCTCGCTAGCTTCGAAAATAAGTTGCACCTAGATAACATTTTAAATTTGCCAGTATAATTATGCAACGTAATGGCGGAAAAAATACTCAGTCATTGACAGATGAGAGGCGAAGGCCAGACATTTTGTCAGCCTAGTAACTAAACGATCGTGGTATATATTTCGGCATATTTTCGTACGCTTTTTATTAAAAACAGGAAGCACATTCATGAATGTTAGTAGTTGGAACGGTTTTACAGTTGGCACTTCAACTGTCGGGAAGGCCTTGCTACTAGTAATTCTTCTCATGATTAGTTAGGTCACAGTATAATAGGACCGTATCGCTATATCTCGCATTATTATAAAGTGCTAGAGAATGAGTATAGCTTTGTCTCGTTCTGGCGCAATCAATAACAGTGAACGGCAAACTTGGCTGTCTCGCTTAACTTGTCAGCATAATATCGAGGCAGATGGCGAATGTTCTGTGTTGTGGGTTTGATATTTGTTCCGAGCCTGTTGTTTGAATATTTGTAAAGGCTCCCGCGGCACTGGACATAAATATCAGGATAAGCGCGAAGGTTGTCTTAAAAATAAAATAATTATAAAAGCATTGAGTCTAGAGTCTAGACGCAAATGGTTGATAAAATTAATCCGTGTTCGATTTCCAGATTAGGTAGTGTTATCTGTTTCAGATAGTGTAGAAAAACGGCTGATATATGACAAAATATAGATGGTAATATATAGGTGGTAAAATATAAGTAGGTATAGTACAACCTCTGCTTACCACTTTGGAAATTATTTATTTTATCTAGGTATCCGGTAGATGTCAATAAGCTCGTTATCTTGTGGGACCTACTAAGATTCAGTGTTCATAAACATTGATTTTAGTTGTACTTAATTTGTAAATTGTTGTTTTTAATTCATAAAGAGTGTTAGATAATAGTTTGTATAAGTAAAGGTTCGATTAAATTTTTCTATTATGCAATGTATTTTTGGCGACACAGATTATCTTATAATAGACATTTAATGCCAGTAACTTCGCAAATTGGTTTTACTATTCCATAAAAAACGTAGTTTCTGAAATGTTACAACAGATGTCGCTAGTAGTGTGACGACGTACATTCTGTTTACTTATATAATAACATCAGCTCTGTTTATAGACTGTCCCACTGCTGGGCACGGGCCTCTTACCAGTATGAGCAGGGTTAGGTTGTAGTCCACCAAGCTGCGGGTTAACAGACTTCACATATCTTTGAAAGCTTTATAGATAGCTTTGAGACACGTAGGTTTTCTCATATAGATTTTTTTTACTGTTACAGAGAGTGATAGTTAACTATTCAATACGCACACAACTTCGAAGTACCCGGTGGCGTGCCTTGGGATCGACCTGGAGATTTCTGTGTGGAGTTAAATAGCTTAGATAGAATTTTTGGTTTTTAATATGTAAATGACTTTTCGAAGTTGTTAGGTACTTTACGGGAGCGAAGTAAAACCCACGACGGCTATCAGCACACTGGTTTATTCACATGTTAACACAGGTGGGGACGCAGCCCGCGCACACAAGCACATCAATAGTTACATATATAACAATTCCTCCCCTTATCCAACAATATTAGTACACAAGAAATTACATAAACTGTTTATAATCGACGCGGGGAATGTTTCGCAACAGTCTATTGGGATTCCTTGAGGCTGGTCCCGTTACTGTTTCACCAACGGGTTGTGATGGCGATTCCAAGTTTGTGTCACTTCCCTCCCTCACAGGGGCGGAATCCTGAGTGTTGGTGGTTGACGAATCGCTATGACAGTCCCAGTCGTCAAAGTCGTAATGTTGTTGTTGTCGTTGTGAAACATTACCTTTGTTCATTACGATTTGATTCTTATGTTTTTTCACGTAACACGACGAACACGAGTCATAAATAAGGTATAGAACCTTACCCAGTCTTTTCCTAATTATACCTGGGCACCACTGAAACTTTAGATTGTTTGTAAATTTTTTATACATAATAGGGTCTCCAGGTTTAAACACTTTTTTATTACCTCCTCCGTACCATTTAATTTGCGAACACTGTTGGCGAGAAACATTATTACTAGGGTTTGCGAGTGAGGCCGACAAGGGTTTTGGATTCAACAAATCTAAGCGTGACCTTAGTTTACGCCCAAACACAAGCTCAGCGGGTGAGAACCCTGTGACAGAATGTACGGAATTCCTGTAATCAAATAGATATTTTAAAACTCTTAGGCTACAATCACGTTTATTGCGCGAAGAAAGAATGCTGGCTTTTATGCCCTTTTTTACAATTCGTACAAAGATTTCCGCCTGTCCATTACTAGCTGGATTGTAGGCTGGTGATGTCAAATGCTTAATACCATTAAGTACGCAAAAATTACTAAACTCCCAGGATGTAAACGCCGTCCCGTTGTCACTGACAATTGTATGCGGCAACCCGTATTTGGACATGAAATCACAAAGTTTCCCTATGACGCTTGTGGAAGTTGTAGACGTGCTTACGTCATACAGTTCTACCCATTTAGTATATGCATCTACGACTACCAAATATATTTGATTGTTAAATGGACCTAGAAAATCAATGTGTACTCTGTGGAACGGTACTGGCGGGTACGGCCACGGAGCCAGAGGGGCTCGCGTCGGGGATGGCCGCAGTTGTTGACAAATTTCACACGAGTTAATCATTGTTTCCACAGCTGCATCTACGCCTGGAAACCAAAATCGTGCTCTAGCCTCTGCTTTGGTTTTTACAATGCCCAAATGTGAGTTATGTAATTCTTGCATAACTTTAGTGCGTAGGGTTTCGGGTATAACAACCTTATGACCTCTCATAAGACAGCCATCTTCGAGTGATAACTGTAATTTACATAAATAATAGGGTTTAATGTCTAAATCCGATAATAATTGTCTGGGCCAACCGCTGTGAACGTAATTAATCACCCTCGCTAAGATCATATCTTTAGCTGTTTCTTTGCGTAACTCATCCAGAGACACCGGTATACTTCCCTCAATCACAAAATTGACATATGACGCGCGGTCGAGCGGCGCGCGCTCGCTGGCGGCGGCCTGCGCATCGCCCCCGCTCCGCACCTCACCCCGCTCTCGCGCACCACGTAGCGTGGCTCGCGATAGATAATCCGCATTATTATCAGCGCTTCGTACATATTCAATTATGTAATTATACGCGCTTAAAAAAAGCGCATATCTTTGTAATCTGTTTGCCGACACTTCTGGTATGCCCTTATACGGCCCGAATATAGAAATCAGAGGTTTATGATCACTACGTAATATAAATGGTACTGATCTCCCATACAAATACTGATGGTAACGTTTCACACCAAATATGATTGCAGTTGCTTCTTTCTGTATCTGCGAGTATCGCTTTTCCGCAGCATTAAGCGTTCGAGAAGCGTACGATATTGGCCTCTCAAGTCCGTCACAACCTATTTGAGATAAAATTGCACCGAGCCCGTGTGGGGAAGCATCCACAGTTAATATTATTTTAGCATTCGGATCAAAATGAGTCAGAACCTGTTCTGAAGCTAAACATTTTTTTATTTCATTGAATGCATTCTCATGAACAGTTGTCCATTGCCACTTAACGTCTTTTTTTAATAGATTATACAATGGGCTGAGTATGCTAGATGCTTGAGGAACGAAATTTCTATAGTAATTAACTAATCCTAAAAATGATTGCAAGGTATTTACATTAGTAGGAACGCAGGCTTCTAGAATAGCTTTGACTTTTAATGCATCTTTCTTTAAGCCGTTCTTATCAATTACGTAACCTAAATAATTAATTTCCTGTTTAAAGAATTCACATTTATCTTTTTGCAACGTTAAGCCCGCATTCCGTAGCCTCTTAAAAACTTCATTCAATCTTTCCATATGCACGTCCACAGATTTTGCTGTGATTAATACGTCATCTAACAGGCATAACACCCCATCTAACCCGGATAACACTGTCTCCATCGCTCGCTGGAAAATAGATGGCGCACTTGATAGACCGAATACTAGACGCGTATAATTAAATAATCCTCGGTGTGTATTAATACATGTTATGCTTTGGGATTCATCGTCAAGCATAAACTGATTATAGGCACTGGACAGATCAATTTTAGAGAACTGTTGACCCCCGTGTAGTTTCGAAAACAATTCGTGAACAGTTGGTAAAGGATATTGTTCAACAACTAATTGTTTATTAATACTAACAGAATAATCCGCACATAATCTAACTGAACCATCGCGTTTAAGAACGGGTACAATAGGTGACGCGTAGTCCGAGTGTTGAACCGGTTTAATTATTCCTAAGTTCAGTAATCGTTCTATTTCTTTATCTACCTTATCGCGTAAGGCAAATGCTATAGGTCGCGCTTTGAAAAACACCGGTTATGTACGTATTAAATAGTTAATTATCGCTCGCTTTAACGGTAGAAGAAAATATTGTGAGGAAACCTACATGTCTGAGAGTTCGCCATCATGTTTTCAAAGATATGTGAAGTCTGCCAACCCGCACTGGGCCAGCGTAGTGGACTATGACCTAACCCTTCTCACACTGAGAAGAGGACAGTGCCAAACAGCGGGACAGTTTAATACAGGGCTGGTATTATTATAATATGTGAATGAAACTGCCATTTTCTAATTTCGACTAGATTGATAGATATTTTGGTCAGAATGAAGCCCGGCGCACATTGGCGGCACGGGACGGCAGGGGATCCTTCGGCATCCCTACATGTAAACGCACACTGGCAGTAACTATGCCGTGACATCCTTAGGTATACCGTGACGTCCTTAAGCATACCGAAGCGTCCTTAGGCATGCCGTGGCGTCCTTAGAGACCGTGCTCGCGCCTAGCTTTTTTCACAATAGTCGTATCGCTTCTTCAGAACGGTCTTGTAAGTGTAAAAGTGGTAGATTGGGACCTAGTGCTCATAGCAGTTCTTGCCGCGGGGCACGGGCGGGCGCTGTCTTGCCGCGGTATCCCGAAGACTGCCAAAGCGTTTCGAGGGATGCCGAAGCTTTCCGAAGGCTGCCGACACAGCACACCTAAGCATACTTACGGCGGTACCGTTTTTAGAGTTCGAAAAAAAAGCTCTTATACAACAGCTTTGTCCGTCCATCTGTTATACTACGTTCAACTCAAGAACCGTAAGAGCTAGAGACTCGCGGTTAATGCCAATCGACTCGGCATAGTCGATATACCCCGAAATCACTATGACCTTTGACCTTAAGGTCACATGGTATCACGTGACCTTTGCATATTACTTGAACCATTTTTTCGAACTCTAAGATTTACGGCATTTCATTGCCGTTTCTCACTTGTTGTACTTACAACTGTTAACATTGAAATTTCAACTATATTTCCATACAATTAGGTTAGGTATATTTTTATTCGTCGCCTAAAAATAACTTGCCGTTCCGCCAATGGGCACCGGGCCTAAACGTATGCCTGACGGAAACCATCGAAAAATACTTTGTGGGACTTCGCGACTATGATGCTGAAGGAAGGCAAGGTACACGGATAGCGTAGTGATTCGAGTAGTCGTCTTGCTCCAGGAACTGCGCCGAACGGTGAGGATTCGATCGAAACACGGAACAAAAAAATTGTGGTCTACAAAACTTTTATTCGGCTCTGAATCTTCTTTGTGTCCACTGTTTGAATGTTTGTAATGATTTGCAGTACTATGGGTATGTTTGTAAAAGCAGTCCGTAAGGCTTGACAGGACACAATTTATATTTTGGGAGTTGCCTGTGAATTTTAATGGTTATGCATAAAGGTAGTCTTGTCCTACTACACTAAACAACTACAACACCCCATTTAGTCTTAATTAAGGACAAAAAATTAAACAGCATTTAAAACTGAAATAAATTTATTATCTACAATATAGTAAGGAATTTATTTTTATACATACATAAATGACAGAATTACTCGAACAATATTCATTGGAATGATTACATGATTAAAATCAATTCAGTTTATAATAACGAGAATATGCGGCGGATGAAATAAGCCAAACCAAAGACGAGGCAATATTTATTTCACCATAGACCGCCTCCGCAATTTTAAAAAGGTATTATTGCATCAAAGGAGTCGTTAATGACATTTCAAATAAATTAGAATACATTTTCGAGTTGTTTTTACATTTATTTGTTATGTTGGCAGCACTGTCAAGAATACTTTATTTTTTCACTTGATATTACAAAGGTTTTCTTAAATAGGTTGATGTTAACATTTAAATAGCGTTAATAATACGATTCGATACAATCATAACTTCAACTCTTAGGCTAGACTCTGCGGTTCCTTGGCGAACCAATTATACTTTGTTGCCCTGAAAAGGAGAAAAGTTATTATTAGATGTTGACAGAAAAAAAAACTCTATACACATAACATTGTCTTATGTTTACGCGAATGTTATACATTGAAATGAAACAAACTTTATACGGATTTTAACGCGTTGCTTTTTTTTAATAAAACACCATTATTACATAATTTTGGAACTTCAAACTTAGTAGTTTAGTACTATTGTTAAACACTTTTACTATTTACTATGATCATGGCTGCTGAAAAGCAACCGAAGCGTCAGGGAAAGAGTAAAATTAAAAAAAGTTGTTGTATAATTTAAATAGCTTAAATAGAAGTAAACAGTAACTAGTAAAAGTGTTTAACTATAGTAGTTTAAAGTTTCAATATTATGTAATAATAGTGTTTTATAAAAAATAAACAACGCGGTAATATTAGTACAACGTTTGTTTAATTTCAACGCTATATACATAAATAATGCAGGTCCATCTAGCTAAAGGTTATTGAGTGCGCAAAAGTGCCAATATAGCAGCCTCAGTTCGATGGTGTAATCCACAAATAGTTATTATAAGTGATTTTATTTCGATATCAATTTCAAACGGTAATCGCTCAATTCACACATTACATGTAAATTGCATAATAAATAAACACTAATATATATAACTTGTTTATACTAATAATGGTCTCTAAACCGAATTTCAGTGATAATAGCCATTTGCATAGAGGATATAATAGTGCACAAGTGTATGCTAACACAAGTACACTTTCTATTCCCTAAGTCTCATAATCCTATAGGATGGCAATCCCACACGACCAGAGAGAGATCAGGCGCAGGATGCTTTTAGAGGCACGGGAAACATAACCAACTTCCTAACACCGGCACTTCTTGCCAGAAAAAAAATCTTTTGCTTGTTAGAATTATCGTAACCGAGACTTCATGCAAAGCAGTCTTCTCTATCACTGCGCTACCAAAGTCACAAATCTACAGTCTACCGTTTTTATCCCTAAATACTGCCGGGCAAAACCATTGCACAAATTAGTTAATCTAAACTACAAATCTTCTCTCTTAGCCTTTATTATTCCCAAGTCACTTGGGGTCGACTTTTCTGGTCTAACCGGATTTGACTGGATATCAGTTTTTACACGGAGCGGCTGCCACCTGACCTCCGCAACCCGAAGGCGAACGATACCCTAAGGCTAGACCAGTGTCAGGAGATTTGAGGGTACTGACTTTCCCAATAACGACTGCCATATATGTTCATGGCAGCCGGGACCGACGGCTTAAGGTGCTCTCCGAGGCACGGAGCAGGCGATAATTGTCAATCAATACGCACATAATTTTGAAAAGTCATATTACTTCCGAAACTCAGACGTGCGCGACGTGGGTTCGAACCCGAGACCCTCTGCATTGCAGTCTGTTGGTCTCCCCACTGAGCTATCGCTCGCTATTAATCTAAACTACAAATACGAAGACAAAAAAAAATTTTTTAGTTATAATGTATGAACATAAAATTACAAAAACGAAAAATATTTTTAAAAATTCTTAGCCCATTAGAAAGATATTTTATCCAGCATAGCATAGGCTAAATATAACATCACGCTACGAGCCACAGGAGCAGAGCAGTAACCATAAACATTGGTGAAACCGCAGCGATAATAATCTCAACGTAGGAACACGTGAGATCTTGACCTCTGAAGATAGTCATCAATGTAATATAATATTCTATCACATATACACAACACTATCTAAATCCCAAACTAAGCAGAACTTGTACAATGGGTACTAGACAATGGATAAACATACATATATACTTTATTTTTGTAAATACATACACATTATACATAGAGACACCCAAACCAAGAGCAACATCCGTGTCCATGCATACAAATGGTTGACTTGTGCGGGAACGAACCCGCGACTTCAGGCGTGGCAGTCGGTTACACTAACCACTATCGATATAAGATTGATATATCGATAGTGGTAGTAGTAATGCTGCTGCATTACTACTAAACTGAACTGCAAAACTGCAAAACTGCATAATAAAATTATCTATTCCACCAACGCACTTTTGAGTTGCAGGTTATCCTACAGCCAGACCTTCTTTTTTTAATGCTTTTCCTGAACTAGGATTAATTCTAGAGGCACGGAGGGCCTTACAATTTTTTTTAATATAACAAACAAACGGTGGCGGACAAGCTAATATAGCATTCTAATGGAGAAATATTTTTTTAAATCGGTTGTGTAGCTTTCGAATTAAATCCTTACAAATAATCTAATTTTTCATCATCATCATCTCAGCCGACAGACGTCCACTGCTGGACAAAGGCCTCCCCCAAGGTACTAATAAAGACCGGTGTTGGGCCACCCGCATCCTACCGCTTTCCCTTTAAATCTTTACTCTTTATGATATTAGTATATACATAATCCCACGCCAATATTTGCCGAGGGGTAGCCAGAGCTGTATTATATTATATATATACTCAATTATATTTTTATTGGACTAAGATGTCAAACAAGCATACGGCCCACCTGATTGTAAGTGGTCACTGTAGCCTATAGACGCCTGCAACACCAGAGGCATCACTTGCGCGTTACCGACCCTTTAGGAAAGGCAGTGTGAAGGAGAAGGAGCGGGAAGGGGGAAAGAGGGGATTGAGCCTCCGGCACTCTCACTCGCCGAACGACACACAACAGTAGGTATAGGTACTGCTATTACACGTCGATATTCTGTGAGAGGGTAGTCCTTCCCCGGTCGAGCCGGCCCATTCATGCTTAAATCAGCGAGGTTCTACTACTAACATTAAAACATGCACAGCAGTCGTATTAAATACCACTGAACCATCAAAATCAATTAATGAGTCGCAGCAGCACACCGGCGGCCAGTCACAATTATGTTTTCAATGATATCTGGTATTCTAAAACTTGATAAGTTAAATAAAAAGCTAGTTTCGTCACGATTAACCTATTTCCACCCAGTTTTCAAAAGGTTAAATTAATAACAATTTTAATAAGTAGGTATATTTTTTTTGTGTTCATTATTTATTACTAGCTTTTGCGCGTGGCTCCGCGCGCGTGTTATTTTCACCAATAAAAAGTAGCCTATGTCCTGCCCCAGGTTTTAAAGTATCTCTGTACCAAATTTCATCCATGTCGAGTGGTTTAGCCGTGAAAAGGTAACCGACAGGCAGAGTTACCTACTTTCGAATTTATAATATTAGTAAGGGTAACAATGAATGGCTAAATTAACTATGACTAAATGTGCACTCACAGCGCAATCCACAAAATATATGTTAAGGAATAACAATTTCTCCAATGAAGTTGTTAATAAGTAAAATTAAGGCGAAAAAGTAAAGAATCGGGCAAACTAGGAAAAAGTCACTATATGAAAAAAGATACTACAATTTTTTTAAGAACTTGTATTAAACCATATATATGTCTATCTCTCAGTTAAGCGATTAACCTTTTGAGCGCCAACCTATGCCGAACGCGATGTGTCCTCCAGCGACAAGCTATAAATCTATAACAGTTAAAATACGGGTACTTTAATTTTGCTGTCTTTAAAATAAAAAAAGATATTAGATTAAAAATGTAAAATTACGCACAAAATTATAAATACTATATTTTAATTTATTTTATTAATAATGGTCACTAACCGAGGCTCAAAATTCCAAGCTCAAGGTTTGTCAACGGGCTATGGAGCGTAGCATTCTTGGCATACGCCGATTAGACCGCGTCAAAAACACGGACCTGCGCTCCAAAACCCAGATCAAAGATGTAGGTGCTGAGACCGCTATGCTGAAGTGGAACTGGGCCGGCTGCCGCATGAAGCCCGATTGGTGGGCCAAACTATCTACCGAGTGGATACCGGATGGTGGCCGTAGGCGACGGGGCAGACCACGAAGATGGCGGGACGGCATAGAAAAGTTTATGGAGAGGTGGCAAGACGTTGCTCAGGAGCGAGAGCAGTGGAGATTGAGAGGGGAGGCCTTTGCCCAGCAGTGGGACACAAAAGCAGGCTGAGATATATATATATATATATTTATTAATAAATGTTACGATTAGACATTGTCTGCTAATAAAGACGTGGCGTGGAGGGCAAGGAAACGTTTGTTTTCTATACAAGACCGTGGCGTTCAATCCATATGTTAAGCAACTAATAGAAGCTATTAAAATATATTTAACGTATAGGTGTGTTAACTCTTTTAAGCCTCTATGCCCACCTCCATCTATAATACAGATAATATAGACATGCATGACGAATAGACAATAATAACAGATATAATTAATAATGACGACGCGTCTCGATAAACACACGAGGCGATAATCGTAGACAGACACGCGAATCGATTGCGCGTGCGCCACTTGATGATACTGCCTGTGACAGTTAGGTATGGTCATATTTTAGATTCATTAGGTATTGGGAATAAATAGTATCGCGATCAATGATATTTATAACTAGACTAGCAGCTTCACACGGGTATGTTTAGTTATATCTCAAAGGGATTAGGTAATGTTTTCACTTTTACTACTTTAGTTTATAGAGTATTAAAAACATCCCAACTAATATTATAAATGCGAATATAAGTTTGTTTGTTTGTTATGCTTTCACGCCTCAAATACTAAAACGCTCATCATGATATTTTGTATACACATTATCAGGGGAACAGAAAAAGACATAGGGTACAACCTTTCATCCAGAAAAAAGTACTGTTACTAACCAAATCTACATTTACGCGAGCGAAGCTGCGGGCAAAATCTACTTTTTTTTAATTAAACGGCAATTAAAAAGCATTCGAAAACCATAATGCCTATATGGGGCCGTTCAAGTATGACGTAATCACTATAAAGGGGCCGAGGGTCTTTGCTTTGCTTATTTTTGATGACATAGGGGTGGGGGAGTTTAGATGGTGATTACGTCAGCAGTAGTTATTTACTTTTTTACACATATGGCAACCCCCACGTTGTCTATGTTTCAAAACGAAACGTATTTTCGGGGATTCCCACAAATAATGTATACGTTTAGATACTCGCTTAGAACCGAGCAGGGGATAATGCGCGCTATTCACTTGACGCGTTAAAGTCCGCCATACTAAATATATTTTTTTATTTCAAGAATTATAGCTGCTGCTCATGAATCAATAAAAAAAAACAGAATACATTAAAAGAAAATGCATATAATAATGTTTACGTAAGCATGGGAGGGGAGGAGGGGGTAAGAGCTTTGCTTACTTTTGCTGACAAGGGGGATGGGAGTAAATAATTGTAATAAATCTGCTTACGTAATACTTGAACGGCACTTATTTCCGAATTTGCCACTCGAAGCAGGCCAAAAGGCGTTAACGAACTTTGTCCTATCTATAGTAATATCATAAAGCTGAAGAGTTTGTTTGTTTGAACGCGCTAATCTCCGGAACTACTGGTCCGAATTAAATTTTTTTTTAATTTTGGATAGCTCATTTATCGAGGAAGGCTATAGGCTATATAACATCACGCTTCAACCCACGGGGGCGGGGCAGTAATCATAAAGGCGGGTGAAACCGCGGGCACCTCTTGTGTTAGATATATTTAGAATTTATTTTTATACAAAGAATGTTTTTTATACAAAAATTATAAACGAGTAAAAGGAATACCATTAACCAGGCCTTGAACCTGACCGTGACCTTGATAAACTCGTTGCTTTATCAACTAAGCTATTGATAGTCCTACGTCACAAGTTGTGATTTCCCTCTGTAATATACAGGATGATTTTGAAATCGTGTAATTCCTTTTAACCACGCATTTCTACTGATGATATAGAATAACACTGACCATATTTTCTTTTTATTAGAATTATTTTTTGAAGAAATTAATGTACGAATTTTTTTTTTATTGTTTGGAATTGTAAGTAACTAACAAACTCACATTCACATTTATAATATTAGTTAGGATTATTGTAAGGAATCCAACATGTCTCAAAGTTTACATGATGTTCTACAAAATGTTCTAAGTCTGGTAGACCTAACATATCGTCGTTATTAAACTGTCCCATCCCATAAACACAAGACACTCGACAAATATCTGTTTGATCCACAAATTGTTGTGCTATTCGAGTGTTCTTTATGTTTGTTAATCCAAGTGTTTCCATTATCAAATATGATCAACTAAATTGTCTTTTTCCCATATCTAATGTCAAATTCAAACAATAAGTTCACACTGGCTGGCGTCAAGAGTCAGTCATATTTTGAAATATAATGGCTATGCAAAGCGTGCCTCTTTTCAGTGTGAGAAAGGTTTGGTCACCACGCTGGCCCAGTGCGGGTTGGCAAGCTTCACATATCTTCGAGAAAATTATGGAGAATCGGATGCAGGTTTCCTCAAGATGTTTTCCTTTACCTTTATAGCGAGCGATCATGTACTCGCTACGATGTACGATGTCATGTACTCGATAATACGAACAAAATTGCGTAACAGGGGTAGCACATATATTTTTGTATTCATTAGGCATTACTGATTGCTAATATAATCGGGTCCGGCCGTTAAGGTCCCATTCCGTTACGCACCCGGCCGGGACGCACCCACAGTGAAAAATTCGTTATTCCGCTACGCCCCTGGTCGAGACGGTCCCATTGAAAAACAACCGGAGAAGACACTTGAGCAAATACTATTAAAACAAGTGTTTTTGAATTTGAAATCTACAGAATAGGCCAGCAACCCTTTCACTGTTTCCGTGAGGATTTTTGATCTGACCATCGCGGCTCGCTCGCAGCTTCCTGCTCATCAGCACGCGGGTCACCTCGCCTCTACGCGCCTACGCGATTCTAAATTACACTCTAGAGGTAGACAAGACTGCGTGGAGTCGGATGTCACTACAACCAAATTCTTAGCAAATGTTTTAAGACTAACAATATTATTATAAATGAACATTCGGAATAATACACATTATATAATATAATTCTAGAAGTATAATGAAAATTATGTAAAACAAAATTTCGCATTTTTGAACATTATGTTTATTGAAGTTTATAGCAAACGTGTTACGGGTTATGGATAATGATTTTCGGACAAACAATTTTAGGAGAAGAAAGGGAGTACCGCATGGAACATGGCGAAATAAAAGAATAACTAAATGTCGTGACGTGATGGCGAAATTCTGTTATCAGATTTAGCTTCAGCATTGGCGATTTTACCCAGGATACAAGACTTTTATGAGTAGTGCTACGCACTTTACTTCGAAAAGTTAGAGATGCGCGCCGGCTACCGTATATTATTATTATTATTATTATTATTATTTATTACTAACTAGATGACCTGGTGACCTATACTATCAAATTTTTCTTTATTTTCTCACCGTTTAAACCTTCCCTGGACTACGACAAACATTTCAAAACCAAAATCAGCCAAATCGGCCCAGACGTTCTCGAGTTTTAGCGAGACAAACGAACAGCAATTGATTTTTATATTACTAATAATGATACCTAAGATATCTATCTAGATTTCACCCGAACTACAATATGGTCGCTCGTACTTTTAGTGCTTTATGTGTATTTTTAACATGATGACTCTCTGACTTTAGACGCTAACACTAAAACTTACAATTTTTTATTTCAATCCTTGAGTGCGTTCAATTCATTGGTAGGTAAGTGGTATAATAATTGCAGCTCTTTACAAATATTATTTGTAAAATAAGCAGCATTGGTAATATGGCGATTAAAAAATTGCCGTGAGTTTCTTGTCCGTTCTTCTCATTGGTTCTACGCCCTTGACTTGCTGAACGTGGCAACAGGTAAATACATAGTACTGTTAGTTAGTGTAGTAACCTTGACGTTCATTAATATTACTATATGAATAAATATTTAGATTTTTTGAAATTAAACTGCTATATACGGATTTTATCACGTTGTTTATTTGACACTTTATTACAAAATTTTGAAAATTGTTACACTTCTACTACTATTAAACTTTACTAATTTTTAAGCTAATTAAATTATTATTAAACTATTTAGATTTAATTTATTTTTACACTTTCCCCGACGTTTCGGTTGCTTTTCAGCAGCCATGGTCACCTGAAAAGCAACCGAAACGTCGGGGAAAGTGTAAAAATAAATTAAATCTAAATAGTTTAATAATAATTTAATTAGCTTAAAAATTAGTAAAGTTTAATAGTAGTAGAAGTGTAACAATTTTCAAAATTTTGTCATACAGTGTCAAATAAACAACGCGATAAAATCCGTATATAGCAGTTTAATTTCAATGAATAATATTCGCGTAAATAGAAGACAATATTATTTAGATTTTGTTGTCTGGTCGTTTTCTCTACAGACTACTACTAAGGAAACAGCAGTAACACTTATGGACTATAATGTCCTCCAGACCGAATTTCGGTCATCGCGGCCAATAATATCTCCTACATAGATGGTTAGCCTCTTATATGATGTTAATTAATATACTTACGTATCTGTTTATTTGAAATTAAAGAGATGCTATTTAATACCTTAAAGGAAACCTAAAGAATTTTTTATATATTTTAAAATGCAATAAAGCTTTAAATTGAAATTACTGTAGTGAAATAAAATCTTACCCAGGTGCGTGAGATCCAGATAAGAGTCTCGTTGTCAAGTCTAGGCCCGATGAGTGGGTTCATCTGTGCCATGTAGGCGCACAGCCAGCTGGAAATTTGTATAAAAAGCATGTTAATTATGAAGACAAAAGCATATTTGTTTTATAACTGTCTGAAGGAGATTCATTGATTGTATTTGCCTCAAAATTGTAAACACAAGACACTCGACAAATATCTGTTTGATCCACAAATTGTTTTGCTGTTCGAGTGTTCTTTATGTTTGTTAATCCAAGTGTTTCCATTATCAGATATGATCAACTAAATTGTCTTTTTCCCATATCTAATGTCAAATTTAAACAATAAGTTCACACTGGCTGGCGTCAAGAGTCAGTCCTGACCAGTGTTGCGCAGTACCTCCTTCAGGGTTTTTGGACTGTTTAGTAGTTTTGCCCGTTGGTTGCTACTACTAACTTTCTGGACGGAGCTGTGGTGGTATGAATAACCAAACAACTTTTGAAATCAGTCACTTACATGCAATGGCCCAATAATTGTGGGACTAAATGTGGATAAGACACGTCCAACTAATATTAATAATAATAATAAAAACCTTTATTTCCAAAGGTACATAGTTTACAATATAAATCACTAGTTATTCTTTACTTTAGTCTTCGACAACCCTATCGGTATGCCTTTTATCTGCAAAGGCCTTTCCTAACTCTTTCCACTTATTCCTATTCTCTGCTATTGTTGTCCAATTTCTACCTGCTACAGTCTGTATTTCATCTGCTCATCTTCTAAATAAGGCAAGCCGCCTTGTTTCCTTTTCCTGTGTCTGGTAAATCAAGACATTACTGTTTCGGACCACTTTTCTGTTCCTCTAATTGTGTGACCTGCCCAGCCAACGGGCAGGTCACATCCAACTAACATATATAATGATGTGAATCTCAAATGTTTTTGATCTGTGACCAATCTATAGAAACATCGTAGTATATAGCAGTAAATAATACCAGTTTCAAAACCCCTTAACCTATTGAATTGAAGGGGCACACCAGACACAATAGATTTTTTATTATGTCTTTCTTGTACTCTTAAGACCTGCCAGAATTAAATGAATAACTGTCAGCATAGCATTTAAATGTCTGCATATAATGATATACCAGGTTTGATTTCCAGACCATCATTGGTTTTAAGTGTGATAGATATAAAATAGATTATGTATAATATTAACTTAATACTATGATTATGTTTGTTTATGAACTTTGTAAGTTATTTTATTACTGGTTAAGTTCATGTTTTTAATAATTTATATTTTCTTTATTTTATTCTTGCCAAATTATAATTGCTGTAAGTATATATAAAAGTGTTGCTATGCTGACAGGGTTCATGTTGAAATGACACAAAATGTAACACGTTTGTAACAACATAAGTGCAATATATGAATATAAATATGCTTTACGGTAAATATGGGTCAGTAGGCTTCAAAGTATGTATTAGGGTCAGAGAACTTCTGGTGATCTGAGTCTGACTCTGACCAAGGTTAGATGCTACCTAATGAATATGAAGAAATATATAACTATAATTAACATTATTGGCTAAGAAGGTCAACAAGTATAATACTAAAAAAAACATTAAATTTGTTTATTGGCTGTACTTTCTGGTCTAATAGAATATTAATGATTGTAGATATATGTTTAAATGTAGAAAGGATATTGGAATTTCGTTTAGAAATGTATGTAAATCACAACATTTTTGTGTTGTTTCAAAAGACAGCTCACATGACTAAACTAATATTGAATGTAAATCTACAGTCATCCGTCTCCGAGTCCAATATCACGCTGAGAAAGTATTAGCAGGTTTGAATGATAGTTTTTTGAGTATAACTATGGGATACTAGGACAGAAAAAGTAATATTTGTCTCAGTTAGGTGACCCATATTAAGAAAACAAAAAGAAATACTCACAATAACCAGCACGTTGCGGCAGTTAGCATCAAAACCACCTGGATGATACTGAAATAAAGTAACGAAACTCATGTTAAGTCCCAGAAATTTACAAAATCAACTTCTGTAATTAGGGTCGGTAACTTACCCTCTGTTCGGTCCCTTAGGGGCGAAGAACGGGCACACAATGCCCACAATACCCCACAGGATGGTGAAAACCGTGATAGGAACGAAAGAGGAGCCCATTTTGAGATTTTATTTAGAAGTATTTCTAAATTATTTTATCTCAAACAAACATCAGCTGCACAAAAATGGAGGACGAGCTGATTAAGTTGGTAGCACTGACTTTAAAGTCATATGACATTACAACGTTTCGTTTATCAAAAATAACATACCTGCAGACTATAAACGTGTTTTGTGCTTGAAACGAAACGTTATATTTCATCAAATCAAATGATTGAAGCTACAAAATTATATGTGATCAAAAATAAGGAAAAATGTTAGGTATACTTTCTTCCTTCTAAATAACTTTATTTTCTCGATAATAGATTGATACATACTCAGAGTAGGTACTTCTCTCAATATAAATTCCTACTGTGCCACGTTTGGGGCTTTCCAGATTACATTTGTATTTACTCTTGAGAAAACAAACTGATTCTTATACATTGCACGTTGTTTTACCTCTCAGGGACCGCGCACTCTTAATGTAAACAAAGCCCAGACGCCAGATGTTTATGACACGAGACACGCCGCGCGCCATATGGTGCCACTTGAGCGCAACTTGAGCCGCCTTATAGCTGTTTATGTTTTTGTGCTCTAAGTTATGATAACTTCGCTTGTGTTTCTTAGAAATATACATTGTAAGCTACGACAAGTACAATGATATACAACACTAAACTTTAAATACAGGCACTTCAATACAAAAAAGAAAACAATAGCGTGCGAGACCCTTTTTTGTGCGGTCACGTGACAACGCCTTAAGGCGTCAACGGGGCTTGACGGGTACAAATCTGATGACGCCTTAAGGCGTCAACGGCGTTTGAGCGGTTTATGCATTTGCAATGATAAATTACATATTTTCCAGTATAAAGTCTTTTTATTTATTATATATATACTAATATTACAAAGCTGAAGAGTTTGTTTCTTTGGTTGAACGCGCTAATCTCAGGTCACTAAAAGAATTATTCAATTCGAACCAGTAGTTCCTGAGATTATCACGTTCAACCAAACAAACAAACTCTTCAGCTTTATAATATTAGTATAGATATCAATGACTAGATTACATCTCACAACATTTTTATGGAAATGCAATATCCTTTTATCATTAGTTACTATTCAACATTTTTGCACGGTTCGATGTAACTTTGACAATTCTGTTACTTGCCAAAAGGTTACACTTTCAATAGAAGTTTTTCTAAGTATGTAAAAATAAATAAAATTGTCACAGAGATACAAGAAAAGTATATTTTTTATTATTTTTATCGACACACTTTATTTAAACATTCTATACTGGACACATAAAACGAAGTATCTTAGTAGAAGGTCGTAGATTTGTAGGATGACGATAATTATTTACGACGTCTGTAAAAAAGAAATCAATAATTAGGTAAAAGAAATTAAACAATATGTAAGGCACAGGCATAATACTCCAGCATAAGGTACCAGAAAGTCGAAATCCAGTAGTGATGTTACCAAAAACCCTAAGCTTATTATACTATGGCAATCGATATTGCAATAACTTTTTTGCATCGATAAACTCTGTGTGCCCAAAGTGCCCTGTCTGATGTAGCACGGCGCTAATAAACATTCTGAATATTACTAAGTCAAAGTCAAATAATTTATTCATTTAGTTTACAAAGTAACACGTCTTATGAACGTCAAAGTTTATTATATAACTAGATAAGCCCGTCGTTTCATCCGCGTTTATGATTACTGCGCCGTCCGCTCTATGGGTCGTAGCGTAATCTTATATAGCCTATAACCTTCCTCGATAAATAAGCTACCCAAAAACAAAATAATTTTTCAATTTCTTAATTTTCCTGGGATTAGCGCATTTAACCAAACAAACAAACAAACTCTTCAGCTTTCTAATATTAGTATAGATGAGTTTAGTGAAGGAAACGCCAGTCGCATAAAAGTTGACAACTGATGCTGTGCTATTATATATGCTCAAATGCTCGTAACTTCCATTCCAGAAACGGTATTATTAAGTCTCATATACTAGGTCAATAGGATGATCTCGCCAGGTAGCTGAAGTTAAAGTTATCCAAAGACTAAATTTAAATGCCTTGTTGTCTGACGTCAGCCGAAGTCAACAGTCAGTTGCAACGGTTGACGACAACAATCGCTACTGTGTAAGCAACGCTATAAACCGAGCCGCCTTAGTTAAGTAGAAGCGGACTGCTATAATTTGTAGATGACCAAGTGTATATAAGTTAGTTTTAATTAAAGATTACGAAACTTATCAAACCTTTTATCATTTCTCAAACCCGGTTTAAATTTCTTAGGTGGTTCTCTTTTCTTCTTTTTTGGTGGCTTTCTTTTAGGCTTCTTTCGCTCTCTTTTGGGTATTTCTTCTTGTATGTTATCGCTGTTTTCACTCATGGTTTCATCAATTTCCTCGCTTTGTTGACGCTTTCGACGGGCTTTGTATATTTCACACGAGTCTTTTGGCACAATCTTCCATGAACCTCTTCCCTCTGCTTGCTTAGATCTCTAAAAATGTAGGTACATATCTCTCAAATGAAGGCAGTTCGAAAGTATTTGTAAAGTTACTTCCATAGTTGCAAAACAAAATTTCTATAAATAAATATACGTAGCTTTTAAGAGTTCCAGTGTCGACTTTCCGGCTTCATCATCAGCTTCTGTATATCACCTACTGCCATAAATAAATCTACTTTTCAAGAAAAATCTAACGAACACAAATACGGTATGGCAGTAAGTCATTCAAATAATATCCGCATTCCTTACTACAAAAGTGGAACTGAGATTATTAGATTAATAATAATTTAATCGATTTTACTAACATTACAACGAATAACTTCACTTAAGTTATCGAGATTCACACCGGACGGGTTGATTGTGTTATTCTTTAGCCCTACCATCCTTGATTTGTATTTTTTCTTACTTATTCGGGATCTCTCTAGCTTTTTACTTTGTGCTCTTTTTGGAGTTCTCATATTGTCGCAATTTTTTTAATTAATTCAGAACTGTGAGTGATAATTTCGAATTTTACTGATTTATGTGATATGTCATAGAGTTTTATAGCACATCCAGAACATTTAATTTTTAGAAACACTATGCCCCTAGAACTTTTGTCAATTGGCATGTAGGTAAATACTCTTTGCAGAGACTAGATAATATTTTATGACCACCACGCATTGCGTTTTGTAGGCAAGTCGCGCTTAGTATGTTTAAAAATAAATTGATTATAAATCGGTTTAATGAATTTATTTGTCAGGGATTCTTTTTATCTTATAAATTTATTAATAACAATTTTAATTGTCCGGTCTCGGTCCTAGATCCTGTTGATGTAAGAAAGTTGATGCACTACCTTTTACATATCAATAGCGTAGTGGTTAGTGTAACCGACTGCCACGCATGAGGTCACGGGTTCGATTCCTGCACAAGTCAAACAATTGTGTGCATGAACATGGATGTTTGTCTTGGTCTGGGTGTTTCTATGTATGTATGTTTGTTTTTTATATTTTTTAAGTTCTATGTATGTTTTTTAAGTCATTGAAAGGATTAAAAAAAAAAATATATATATATTTGTGTATGTTTATCCATTGTCTAGTACCCATAGTACATGCTCTGCTTAGTTTGGGCTAGATGGTGTTATGTGTATGTGGTAGAATATTATTATTATTATTATTATTATCAATGTTTTCGATATCAATTTACGATACAATAAAATATAATTAGCTACATTCGATACATCATAGTAACTTTTTAAATCAGATGAATCAGAATTCCTTAATGGTTCATAAAGATAAAGATCATTTTTTAGTCACAAAATGTCCATATTATGCAACTTTTTTTCATTGCATACATATGTAATAAAATGTAGACGTTTGTAGCCGCAGTGCGTTTGAAGCATTATGCAAGGTCTGTTTGTATTTTGATAGCAGTTTAAGTAGCTTGGACCAAAGAGTTTTAGACTGGATTCCTTGACCCAATCTGGCAATCTGTGCAAAAATTAAAAACAAAATAGAAGAATAACATTTCACCGTCAAAATCAAAATCATGGTATAATTAGGTATAACAAAAAAAATACATTTTCTTATGTATTTGGTACAAAAATTATTGTAAGATAACGAATTGAACACCTAAATTCAAATAAAATAATTCAAGCAATGTAGATGAAACATTTCTGATGTCGGATCCAGTGAATGTGGAAAATTATGGCACTGTTCTTCTTTGGTTAAAACTTTGTTCTGTGTATACTACGCTATTACTTATTACTGTTTTGTGTGTCATATTTTTGTTGTAAGTTTTACAATTTTCATAAGTTTATAACTAGCCTTATATTTTATAAACTAACAATGCTTAATTTAGTCACAGTCAAAACTTAATTTTGCAATTGCATGCGTAAAATAATCTTTAACATTGAATTCTGATACAATTCTAGTCAATTAAGAATATCTTAAAAGCCTCAGTATCATACTTACCACAAACTAAAAGTTTCTACTTTGTACCATAGCTGTCAATGTCACAATATAAATTTGAATTTGCTGCTGTCCGTTGTGTTTTGAACAATTATTAGTTTGAAAACAAACAATAAATGTTAATACTTAATAAGTTTACTCTTTGAAGTGGTGATGAGTTAAGTGTTGTGTTGCGGTTAGCTGTAGATAAATAGTTAACTGGCAGAATGGACGATACACAACCGAGTCGCGTGTCCGATGCAGCGGCGACGTAAGTTTTAATCATGAAAATTGTTTGTCGTATCTACGACTGACTGGCGTGAAGCATTCCATGTTGTATTTTTATTGTAAAGCTATTAGATCTCATATGTCTTTATTAATAAACAGGCATAATTCACTAATTGTGTCTGTTAATACAGATGCTACAGGTTAAAATCTATTTCAGGCGAGCTTAAACATATTGAACTCTTTACAGAGTAAGTTAAGTAATTTTAAGAGTAAGTCTGCTTACGCAGAATGCCTATTTCTGGTTGGAGTGTAGCAAAGGGTGTGCAATTTTTTGGAACTTATATATCTCTTAAACCACTCAAAAAGTTCCAAGATGACTTTCGTCTTATTTTTAGTCGTTTTATAGGATAGTATTAAAAAAATAACAATTTAAGAGAAATTTCATTTTTACGAAATATGTTCCCTAAGAGTAGCACACACTTAGCTACACTCTGACCCTATTTCTGGCCTAAAGTTGAACTATTCCAAGTTCCAACACTCAAGAATGCCGTTTCAAATTTAATACCTTACATTGTTAGCCCTTACACTAAGTTTATAGTGTAAGATGACTGATTAATGAAAATTGGTATCAAAGAAATTCTATAATTTGTACTTGTGACACAAAGTGGTTATAGTGGTCGCCTCGCCACTGCCGCAATACTGAGTGTTGTGGGTTCGTTACATGTTCCTCACTCCGTTCCTTACATGGGAACAAAATTTTTGTTATACATGAATAGTTGTTCTGTGTCTGGGTGTTCACATTTGACATTGTTAAAGTATAAATATCCAAGGACTATGGAACATAAGTGGAAAGCCATGTCCTATAGTCACATTTGTATATAAGGTTAGCTACTCACCCTAGCTGCGAAAGAGTATTTATTCACTTGAAGCATAATAATATGTTTTGTGGCTCTCGGATTATTAAATTAATGCTGCTACCAGGGAGTTAATTTACAGTTTACCGGTACAGTCCGTGTAAAGTTATCAAGGCCATCTGAGGTCAACAACTAACACATACAAAAAAAGCCTATTAATTTTGTAAGACAGCCATACTTAGTTGGACATAAGCTATTTGCACTTAGGCTCACAATTATTATAGAGATATGGTGTATAATTCACCGACACAGTAGGTGCACAACTATGTTCTGAAAAAACTAGGGAATGATGTAGTGCAGTACTTCCTTTGTCATTTCTTGATTGTTTAGAAGCCTTGCCCATTGGTCCCTCACACTTCTGCAATGTGTACACATGAGCAGTCTCCATTTTGGAGGCACCATTTTCTCACCAATAGACCCTTTGTAGAGGCAGTATGGAGATAATGCTACATAAGGAGCTATTTGTGATACTTTAAAGAGGTGTTTGTTAAATGTCCAATAGTCTAAAATGAGCTTGTATAGTAGATGATTCAATTACATAGTATGTGGCTTACAGACGAAAGCGCCGGTCTTCAATCCTCAAGAGCCAACGCCCCACGAGGACGCCATTCTCAGAGCTTGAGTTCAACGTTGCCACACCTACCGATACTGCTAAGAGCCGGCGTGTCAGTTTCTCGAAGCGAACTGGCGTAGCGTGAGTATATTTACTATCATTCTATCTTTTATAATAATATCAGTCCTGTATTAAACTGTCCTACTGTTGGGCATGGGCCTCTTCTCAGTGTGAGAAGGATTAGGCCATAGTCCACCATGCTGGACCAGTGCCAGTTCATAGACTTCTCATATCTTCAAGAACATTATGAAGAACTCACAGAAATGCAGGTTTCCTCACGATGTTTTCCTTTACGGTTAAAGCAAGCGATAATTAACTATTTAATACGCACATAACTTGGAAAGTCAGAAATGCATGCCTTGGTATCGAACTCGAGTCCTCTGGGTGGCAGTCTCATGGTCTTTGACTAGGCTATTGATGCTATAGCGAGAGAGAGATATTGTTTCTTTTAGCTATTCATAAATGCATTTGATTGTATCGTTATATACATTGTTGGCAATATGTATTGCCTAAATATATTCAAATAGTATTGCACAAGTAAGATAAGAAAGTCCTTAAACGTGACAATTCTATACTATGTTTAATCTCCAGGGGCTTTCTAAATATTGAAGCAACCGACATAGATAAAACTGAGACTTTAATATGCTGCTATTTTTCATATGTCGTCTTTTCATACTTACCATACATACGTTGTTATTGCAAAAGTAACTGCAGACTTAGGCAACAAAACAAACAGACAGCTGTTTGTTATATGTTCATGATTAGATCACTGATCTGTTTTTGATGAAACGAAGGAGTCTTCTTATTCCTTAATGAGCCTAGAAAGTTACTCACTACTGGACCACAACACCAGGTTATTAAACTGCGATCTCTAGTTTGCAAGCAAAGCAAAGCGTATTCGCTTAGTCAACTCCAATTTGATCTAAATCCCAGGTATCTCACAGAGAAGGATGGCGCAGTGGTTTAAGTGATCGCCTAGCCACTGTCGCCGCGACGAGTTTTGTCGATCCCAACATGTGACAACTATTTGTGTGATCCACAAGTTGTTGTTCCGAGTCTGGGTGGTCATGTGTCCGTTGTTTGAATGTTTGTTAAGTCCCCCGCGACACACGAACTAAAACTAGTGCGGGAGAGGTCTTTTTAAAAATAACAAGTATCAAAAATAAATTATGAATATCTTTAAATTCCAGCGAATTCGTAACAAATGAAGCAACGACCACTTGGAAGAACTTTTATGAAGAGCACAACAAATCGCTGGAATCGTCCGGTAATGATTCTGAAGTGAAGGCAACTCGACAGCCTGTCGAACACCTCGGGAAACGTATCTTCGACCAACAGTTCGAAGAAGTTGAGGCTGTTGACTTTATGGGCAGTTTTAATCCTTACCTAGGCAATAACTCTTTAAATAATATCAATTTCACCGAACAAATTGCTTCTCTTGAATGCCCATCAGACATCAAATTAAATCCCCCACGAAACAATTTCGAGTTAAGTGCCTTAACAGATCATCATAGCAAGTTGTTCGGCAACGATTTTACTGTAACAGCTGTCGGTGAGATGTCTGGTAGGATCGAGGTCAACTTTTCAACTGTACAGCATATAGGAGGGAAAGACGATATAGATGATATCGAAAGAGATCTAGAGCGCGGTACCAACGTCGTATGCCTCGGTCCGAGCGATCGACACGACATATCAGAGTATATAGAAGTAGATTTGAACATGACAAACGTCGTCAAAAATGACGATTGTGACATGTCGATAACTGATACAGTCCATTCGCCAAAAGTTCAAAACGTATCCATAAGTTGTTCTATAGATAAAAAAGTTAGTGTTAATAAAGACGTGGTTATTGATAAAGAGAATATAGCAATAAATCCTTACGCGGCGCCGCGAGAATCTGACAATTTCGCTGTCAACGATGTACCAAATCAAGTTTTAGTTTTCGACGGTAAACGCTTAACTCTGCAGACGGAAAAATCAGATAAAGAATATAGAAAAACTTTGTTACCGAGCACTGCAACAGAAACACCGCAAAGAAAAACTATAGTTTTGAACATGGACGATGATTTGCCTAATTTTGTTAGTTGTGTAAGCACAAAAACTGATATTGACTCAAAATATAGTAATATATACAATGATTTTGAATTGTCTGCAATGCCGCACATGAACAAATTGGATAGTGTTCCTAGAAGACAAACTGTACATGATAATACGGGTAATATTTCTATAACACAGGCATTGCCTTCTAAAATTATAAGTGGTGGTGCTGAGAAGCGACGTACAATAGTTTACGGAGAAGAAGGTAATATATCTATCACACAAGGGCTGCCCTCTAAGATCATTAGTGGCCCAGGACGACGTGGTACGATGGTCTATAATGAAGAGGACAGCAATATAACTATAACCCAAGCAGTGCATTCGAACATTATTAGCGATAAGCGTCAAACTCTGGTTCATGATGTCGATGAAGAAGTAAATATATCTGTAACGCAAGCTTTGCCTTCTAATATAATCAGCGGCGCAGCAGATAAGCGTCGTACCATGGTTTATGAGCAAGAAGACGGTAACATATGGATGACACAAGCGTTGCCTACTAACATTATAAGTAAAGTTGCAGAACGGCGTCGAACTGTTGCTCACAATGCTGATGATTCAGTCAATGTATCGATGACACAAGCCTTACCATCCGATATTATAAGTGGTATCACAGATAGACGACGAACTTTGGTGTATGATCAAGACGATGGGAACATATCTATGACACAAGCTTTGCCTTCCAATATCATAAGTGGGGTCGCAGAAAAACATAGAACTATAATTTATGATGATGACATGGATACGAATATATCTATTACGCAAGCATTACCTTCTAAAATCATAAATGCTGGTGAAGAAAAACGTAGGACAAAGGTTTTCGATCAAGAAGATGCAAGTATATGTTTGACACAAGGGCTGCCATCAAATATTCTAAGTGGCAATGCAGAGAAACGCCGAACTATTGTCTATAATGATGATAATGGGGATGCCAATATATCTATGACACAAGTTTTGCCTTCTAATATCGTAAGTGGTGCTGTAGATAAACGTAGGACAATGGTTTTTGATGACGATGAAGCAAATATATCTATTACGCAGACATTACCTACTAAATTGATAAGTGGTGTCACAGACAAGCGTCAAACCAAAATCTTTGATCAAGATGAAACTAATAATCTATCAATAACACAACCGATTTCTGTGCAAATTATCACGGACAGCGCTAAACCTACTGAACGTCGTCGAATGGTGTTATACGAAAACGATTCTGGCAATATCTCAATTACACAGATGTTACCCGCCAGTATTGTACAAAGCGATGATCCTGACCTAAATGAAATACGCAAGACAGTTATATTCGACGAAAGTAATGGTAATATATCCGTCACGAAATCCGTTCCTGTCAATTCAAACGTAGAACAGAATGTTCCACAAAAACAGAAAACGATTGTTTTTGACAATGACGACGGGAACATATCTATAATAGATACAGAATGTGAAGAAAAACGCCGAACTGTTATATACGATGATAAGACGGGTAATATATCTATTACTCAGTCCACTCTTACAAATATGAATCTGTCTCAAAAACCTATGTCGCCGGAAAAGAGACGCACAATCGTTTACCATGACAATACAGGAAACATATCTGTGACACAAGGTATACAAGGTTTTGAATTCAAAGATAAATCTACTATTGTATTCGAAAATGATACGGGTAATATTTCTGTCACGCAAGCGATTCCCTCTCAGTTATTACAAGGTATTGACAGTAAAAGTACAGTGACTGCAACTCGTGACGATATGTCTACTAATTCTTTATTAACATGTAACGAGGATTTTGGTAAACCTAAAACAATCATTAATGATGAAGATACAAAAGATATTTCTGCCGCACAACTGATATACGCTAATATTATAAAACCAACCAAAGATGTTGATAAAGATAAATCAATCGTAATAAAACAAGATGACTGCAAAAAACCTGCAGGGAAAAAAGCAGCCGCTGTTGCATTTTTGTTGAGCGGGGTAGAATCACATTCTTACGGAAAATTAAAAGACATAAGTGGAATTATTAATGATAAAACAAAAATAGATGGAGGCGATTCGGAAATGTCCATCGCAGACATTGATCCTAAAGTTCAACAAATAGGAGGATTAATAAACAAGAACATCAAAATTGATGGCAATGATACTAATAATGTAACTAGACCAATTCCAGTAGATCTAATGGCTTTACATGACAATATGTTAAATGTATTAGTAACTAAAGAGCCAAGTTCGACTGCGCAAATAACTAATCAAAATCAAGACGTGTTACTATACCAATCTACGACTTCAGACATCGCCCCAACAGTTAACAAAATAGAACCGGGTAGACTGATATATGAAGCTCCGTTCGACGAAAACGATTCCAATATGACATCATCAAGTAAAATCCACGATATTGATGAACCAGAATGCCTAAGTAATAAAGTCTGCAGCGAGGATCCGTCTTTACTATTAAAGGAGAACGCTGGTCATGTAATAGAATCTAAATTAGATGTGTATAATATGCAAGCCAATGTAAGAGATGAAGCTATGGATGTCGACAAACAATCAGATATCAGCGATCGATCGGTATCAGCCGAGAATACGTTCAGGGTAGTGACTAAATCATCCGTTCTGGACGCTCTTCTTGATATATCTGACGTAACCTCACAACGTCAGACGCAGAAAACGGCAGTTAATACTGAATCTTTGCCGCCAAATGATGCAGAACCGGTCCAGCTGTCTAACGAGAGTTTGTTTTATATTATAAGAGAGGAAGATGCTCTTATGCAAACTGAAAAAGAAAAGAGTAATGAGGAACTCGCAAAACCAGCTGAGGAGGAAAGTAATTCGCCTCCTTTGGTAGAAGATGTGATGGTTGCTGTAGAAACCAATGTACCGGATTCTTCGGTATTACAAAAAAAACTTAATGAATTACACTTAGAACAGAAATGTGACAGCGGTTCCCCAGAAAAACTTGAAGTAGTCGCAGAATCAGAGCTAGAAAATATAGTCGAGAGCGATGATCACAAACCTCTACATAAAAGTTTCAAGAATGCTAACGACACTAAAGAACTATTAGATATGATATCGGATTTCACCGATAAAACTCGCTGTGAACTTGAAGATGACTCTGTTCTCCCAAAGATAGTTAAAGAGAATGTTGCTGTAGAAAATAAAATAGAACCAATAAGACTGAGTTTCGCACCGAACAGACAATCTATCGTGTTCAGTCGTGAAGACCTATTAAATAATATATCGATGGCTCAGGCTGCGTTACAGAAATCAAGGATTGAGCTAGATGATAGTGAGACGGATGAAACTCAGGATACCTTCACAGAAGGAGAAACGAATACATCGCCAAAATCTGACCGTATGAGCAGGGAGGTCGTTAAAACGTTACATTTTGACGACGAATCCATCAGTGTATGTAGTATTAAATCTGATGCGAGCAAACCGTCGCCTCTAAGGAAAACAGCGTTTGGTGAAACGTCGTATATGAAGGACAGTAAAGCCAAAGTTATTCCTTCTTATCTAAAAGATGTCAGTGATGGTATTAAAGTGTTGATGTCGGATTTAGTCAAACCTATGGCTGATGTGCTACCATTTAATGCTATCACAGAGCGCGCTCCTAAGAAAACAATTTCGACTACCAGTACGCAAATACAAGCGAATCTAGTGACTTCGAGCCAAATAGATATGGAAGAAGTGCTAACTTCCAACTCAAATTCTGATTGTGCCATGGAAAACGCTAGCTCTTTCTGCCTTCGCAACAACATATTAAAAGTACCATCATTATCCATGAAATTGCATCCTTCACATTCAGAAGAACTCCCCACTAATTTATTGGATGTACATCCTCTACGACCGAAATGTGCACCCGAAGATGCCGGACAAGTCTTAATATTTGATCACTCGAATCCTTTAAACAACATATTGTTAAGGCCTTTAGATTATGCGAATGCACATACTTATAATCCAGGGACCGCTCCTATTAATCAATTACCGCAAAAGTCTGACGAAACGCTTTGCGGGTCAGAACACAGCGCATCATGCCAAGCTAATGGAGAGCCGGCAATAAAAGACTGTGATATGCATTCAGAGACAAAGATGACTAAATACAACGTTAGTATGATGCTATCGCCAAAGAAAAAAGAATGCCCCGAAAAGCTTGCAGGCGATGTATTCGAAGAACAATCTGCTGTCATTCACACAACTGACGTCAAAAACGCTGAAGTCAACACTATTATTGCTATGAAAGAAAACAAAGAGCTTCTAAACGCCAGCTCATCATTAACGCTTGTTGACGAAGCCATGGTCGAAACAACGACGGACGATAACACCTCGAGAACTGAGTCTGATTCTTCAAAAGATCTTCAAAGTAAAAACAAACGGTCGCCTCTTAGAGTTATATATAAAGTTGAAGAATTAGACGGTGTTACTATAATGGAAAAAGTAGAAACCGATACAGCGCCACAGGAAGATAAGCAGATGAAAATTAAAAGCAACAAACGTAACTACAAACCAAGCAGCCTAATGACAGCCGTACTACCAAACGTGGACATCACACCGAAACCGAAAAGCAAGATGCAGAAAATATCCAACAGTCCTGTGAAATTTAACCTAGATGTTAGCCATACAGCGACGAAAACAACAGCTGAGAGAGATATAGAGACACACGAACCAGTAATGAACGAGAAGGTAGATTTGAAACCGCGTAAGAATTCGCCTCGAAAGAATAAAGATAAACCAAATTCTTCCGCTTTTAATATGCAGCAAATGATTACTGATTATCACGTAGAAACTGTGATTACCGAATCTGTGCTGCGTAAGAAGTGCTTAGAAGCAATGAAGTCTGAATGTTCCAACGCAGACAGGACATCGCAATCCGATGTTTTAGAGTACAATAGTTTAGAAGACGTGAGTTCCTTCACGAGTAGTAATTATCTTCATGCTTTAAAGAGTGGCGAGAGTGCTTCCACAAACATATCTGGTATGAAATCTCAGTCCACTGTGTCGAGTCTTCAAAGTTGTAAATCCGGGTGGCATCCAAATATGAATTCATTGAGCTTCAGCCCCAGTATGATTGATTCTGGGGTGAATATCGTCGCGAAGATTGATATGCTGCCGTTTATGGGGTGAGTGTTTTATATACATACATAACATAGATGGTAGGTAAATGTAGTCACATTTTGCCAGCTGAGCTTTTAGGTCCCACAGAGTATGTGCGAGCTGCTTGTCGTCCACCAGACGCAATCCCAGAATCTGGGCAACAGAGGAGAATTTCCTTACAGAAAATTTAAAATTTTAGCGATTTGCATGAACTTATGCAACAGTGTAATTTTCGATGCACTATTCCGCTATTCAAAAGCAAGCACATGATTTATAGACTAGGAAAAAATACAGCTATAAGGCAGGTTTCGAATTTGTGTCGTTAACGATCAGTTGCATTATGGTTATATTTATTGATTAAAAATATTTCATATCTGTCCGTTCTATAACATAATTGTTTTGGATGAAGTATTCCCTTAACATAATTTTATCTCGTGGTTGTAATATTTCCTTAACGAAATTCAACATATTTTTGCAATTGATAGTATACATTTTTCACAGACAACAGATTGACAACAGATCCATCTCTTACTTTGTATTAACTTAGTAATTTACTTATAATCTGATTCATATTTATTAATATTAAAACCACCTACTAAGTACAATTCATGTTTTATTTTTATTTATTTTTCCATAAAGGTATTATGACATGCAAATATTACGCTAGTCACTCTATGTTACTATGATAGGAGTCGCGAATGTGAATGGGAGTCTTCGACAGCGGACACGTGGTGCTTCAGGCTGTTGCACGGAAGGATCCGGCTGATGGTCCGTCTAGCACACAGCCACGCTAACGCTATCAAGTCACGCGTGAGGGCAGACACGCCCGTCAACGATATTACTGTGGAGACCATACAGTATGGTAAGTACATATTAGATCTGTCGTATGTTTATATTTTCGTATTTTCGTACCCAAAAAATCCTTCGTAGCCGATAAACAATTAGTTTTAAGCATTAAGGTTAGTAAAATAAGGTTTAAAGTGGCGCGCACTTGGTGGCTCGAATCCGAGCCGGTAACAAATACACGGTACAAATGTTGCGGCTCGTATGCGAGCCTCTGTCAAAGGGCAGCTATATAACAGAATCACTTATAACTAGCAGGTATTGATGTAGCCCATAGCGATGTTCACAGGTTACAATTAGGTTAAAATTATAAGAAGCTAGGACAGCATTTATGTACGTATGTATAATGTTTGACGATTGATTGAATAAGCGTACTTAGTGCCAAAAACCAAGACGAATATATTATTTTATAAGTAAAAGTACATTTTTGCCTCTTCGTGTCTCAATGAGATCATTTTAGAATAGCAGGCAATATATAAAAGCATTAATCCGGAGTTAAATATTAGGTACTTAGCTGGACTAAGGATGGGTCTGATGGGATTGGCATATCCGAACCCTGAAGACTTCAGGCTTCTCCCTCTGAAGTGTACGCTGCGACTAATGCAGTACATTCATAGGAAGATAGCTAAGGGATAAATCTCGGGGCCGTCACAAAAGATCCCACTGGGTCGAAGTGTCGCCGGTCTACACTGACTGGCCCCCGTAATAAGATAAGATAAGGTACTAAGCTATGAAATTGCAGTTTATGCCGTGGTTTCCGTACAAGAAGTAATAATGGTAATTTTTTAAATTCAATTTTGTTTCGAGAGAAGACTTATTTTATTTTTCTTGAATTGGAAAACTATGTCTAATTAAATTCTAATAGTATAGCCATAGACTATTAAACAGTTATCGCATTATATAACTATAGGTGACGGTGAGCTTAAACAGTAACAGAAGTGGTAATGCAGGTTATACAAAAACCTAAGTGTATAATTTGTGCCATGGGGTTGGGGGAGAATAAAAGCCAGGAGATTCTCGAGTTGCTGCCCGCTGACTGTTTCGATACCGCGATCCGACCCCTCTTCAATACCGAATTAGCCTAAAAATGTAGGCGCTGTGATTGGTCAACAATTATAGAACAAAACCTTCGACCAATGAGAGCAAAGCGTCGGAATCGGTACAGTTAGCTTAAGTACAGCGGATCTTTACCATAACGAGAGCCGCGTGACAATTTTGCGTTTTTCTTTACAAATTTCAATGATAATATACTATAAATTATGTTTTAGTTTCTACACATCATAAACTATACAGGAAAAATATAAAAAATACAATAACAAGACATAAAATGTAACATTAAATCAGACATAGGTCGTACTGCTTACCCCTAAGTACTATGAATTCTATACAAACAAATCAGATAAGATCAAAACAAACATAAAACTATATAAAGAGGCGAATCTAATAACAATACGAGTACCTATATAAATCTTATATACTAATATGTAAACACTAGTAGTTTTTCTGCGGTTTCACCCGCGTAAGTCCCGTTCCTGTGTGAATATCGGGTTTCACCCCTTTCACCCCCTTCGGAGTGGAATTTCCAAAAATCCTCTCTTAGTGCTCCCCTGCACTCTCCAAGGAACGTACATGCCAAATTTCAGCTTCTTGCGTTTAGTAGTTTCGGGTGTGTGTTGTCTGTCAGTCACTCAGTAACGGAAGAGTTTTATATATATAGATTAGATAGATTTATATTTTAGATATATATAGATACTAACACGTAAATACGATGTACTGTCTTATCAGTTTACTATTCACTTAGTTCGCGATTCATCATTGTATATACTATGATTCACTGTTTACTTGCCCCGCACATTATTATTAATAATAAATATCAGTAACCTTGTATCCATTTTGTTTTTAAAGTTATGTCGCTTATTGTCTACCCGTATTAATTGTTTCAATTCGCCATATTTACATGATAGTTGATGTTTTTGTTATTTTAAGACATACCATAGTGGCCTATATACAAGCAACTATACATGGCAAATAAACATTGAATTGAATTGGCCCCTAACTCAGAAAATACCTTTAGCTAAATTAATATACTTGTGTTAGAAGCATGTTTCGAATTCACTGCACTACCGACGTGAACCTACGTCGGTATTGCAATGGATTTGTAAATGCGCCTATGAAAATTGATTTGTAAATCGTTATAATAGTATTATTGTTGTTAACCTATTGTTGAGTCACACGGGTACATTGATGGCCAGATACAATAGATTTTAAATTATGTTTTAACCAATCAAACATTTTAGTATTCCATGTTTTGATAGACCACCACGTTTACGCGAATGTTATAAGTACATTGAAATTAAACTACTGTTTATGGATTTTAGCGCGGTTAATTTATAAAAAAAATGCGTCTAGTTAATTTAAACTAGCCTTGGTCACGGGTAGACTGATACAATATGGTGGTCGCCTAATTCTACTTTTTTTTCTGTATAAAGACAGCGCCCGCTTTAGGAATAATAACTGTATCGCGAGGGACTCTAAAAAAATTCAAATAAAGGAGAGAGAACGGCCCAGACTTCGAACGACCATTTATAGCTCACACATTTTGTATGAACACTTGAACTACTACGCCGTCCGTGTATCTGGGTTCGATGCCCGCACAAGTCAAACATTTGTGTGCATGAACATGAATGTTTGTCTTGGTCTGGGTGTTTCTATGTATAATATGTACGTATTTCCAAAAAGAAGTAGTATATATGTATATTTATCCATTGTCTATTACCCATAGTACAAGCTTTGCTTAGTTTGGACTAGATGGTGTTGTATGTATGGGATAGAATATTATTATTATATATATCTCATTATCTGAAACAACACGAACATAACTTAATTATTGCTGTTCCTATTTACCGGAATGAGCACCTCAGTGCATATGCAAGTCTTCGATTTATCCATTGGTGTACTTTCGCTTGAATATTTTGTTTATCGGTTTACACAGAAAAGCGAAACCCAATATCGTCGCTGTGCATGCGCTTCGCCTGCGAGACGATGCAGTACATGGTGTCCCGCACGCGGGGCGGCGGGCGCGGCGGGCGCGGCGGGCGCGGCGCGGTGCTGGCGCGCGCCGTGCCCGCGCTGCTGCGGCGCTGCGCCGCCGTGGCGCGCGTGGCCCTGCGCTGGGGGCGCGCCATGCACGACACTAAGATGCAGCTCGCCTATAGCCTTGATAATGATGGACATCTTACCCTCAAGGTCAGTGTTAACGCACCGATGTGTGCGCGATCCCTTTTCGCATAGTGTTTTACGCTAATATACACTGATTAAAATAAGTTTTGCACCACTTATTTATTTATTTATTAAGAATGTCGGCTTCGGTGGCGTAGTGGTTAGTGTAACCGACTGCTACGCCTGAGGTCGCGGGTTCGATTCCCGCACAAGTCAAACATTTGTGTGCATGAACATGGATGTTTGTCTTGGTCTGGGTGTTTCTATTTATAATATATAGGTATTTACAAAAAAAGGTTATATGTATGTTTATCCATTCTACCGTCCTTTAACTAAAATGCCGTTAACCCACAAGCGCGCGTTTATGACTTTTTAATGAAAAGTAATATAGTTTTAAATTATAATAAAATTATAAATAGACAATTTAAAACTATTTTACTATGCATTAAAAAGTCATATTCGCGCGCTTGTGAGTTAACGGCATTTTAGTTAAAGGACAGCAGCATTGTCTAGTACCCATAGTACAAGCTCTGCTTAGTTTGGGCTAGATGGTGTTGTGTGTATGTGGTAGAATATTATATTATTATATTATATATCTCTGACAAATATATATACACAAAAATATAAACATAGTTTTTTATAGTGTACTCCTTGATTGAAATTAAACTGCTATATACGGATTTTATCGAGTTGTTTATTTGACACTTTATTACAAAATTTTGAAAATTGTTACACTACTACTACTATTAAACTTTACTAATTTTTAAGCTAATTAAATTATTATTAAACTATTTAGATTTAATTTATTTTTACACTTTCCCCGACGTTTCGGTTGCTTTTCAGCAGCCATGGTCACGGGGAGACTAAGATGGCAGTTGTCTCAATGTTCCAGTGTAGTTATTTCAAAGTACCCGAACATAATTTAATCATTGGTGTTTCTATTTACGCAGAATGAGCTCAAAGTATCATGAAGTCTAGCTGTGGTTTGCTTCTTCTTGGGTTTGACTATTTTTATTACTGGATCCCAAGCTGGTGGTACATTCCAACCATCTTCTCTATTAAAATTATATTCTCCTTCAGTTATAGGAGACCACAGCATGCATATACATATAAAAACAAATCTTAAATTGAAAACACAATAAAAATAATTAAATAACCTAATTAAAATGAGCTACACATTGGGCGCCCATGTTTTTAAGAAGAGAAATGATATGAGTGGTAGAAAGTAAACAAAAACTAAAGGACGTGTCAATTGTTTCTTGAGTCATTAGCAGCACTTCGGAATGTTTTCCATGCTCCATGCTCCAATACAGTCTTCCTCAACTGCAACAATATGGTAGTTTGATCGTGTTCTGGAATATAATAATGTATGGACCTCGCACGCAACTGGTACCAGTAAAACAAAGCATGACTGGTCAAATTTACCCGGAACACATACTACAGACTATAGTGTGCCACCCCTTCATACTAAATCTTGGGCAAGGTAAAGATAATGCTGGTCCTTTTCGAACGAAGGTCATAAAGCAATATCTTCAAGAGCGCAATATCAATAGATTACGATGGCCAGTCCACTCCCTGGACATGAATCCTGTTGAACATGCTTGGCATAACTTTTTTTGGTATAATTATACTTTGCCATGAGTAATTGTTTTTGGCATAGGTACAGTTTATCTAATCTAATATTATAAAGCTGAAGGATTTGTTTGTTTGGTTAAAAGCGCTAATCTCAGGAACTACTTGTTCGAATTGAATTGAAAAATTCTTTCAGTGTCGGATAGCTCATTTATCGAGGAAGGCTATATAATATCACGCTACGACCAATAGTAGCAGAGCATAAATGAAAAATGTTGCAAAAACGGGGCAAATTCTCTTATGTGAAGCAGACGAAGTTGCGCGGGTCAGCTAGTGTTAGATGTAAATGCTTAAAAAAATGTGTAAGCTGTTATGCGTAAATATAATTAGGATGAACGAAAGTATGCCATAGCATAGCTCAGTGGGGAGACCAACAAACTGCAATGCAGAGGGTCTCAGGTTCGAACCCATATCGCGCACCTCTGACTTTCGGAAATTATATGACTTTTTGAAATTATGTGCGTATTGATTGACAATTATCGCCTGCACGTTAAGCCGTCGGTCCCGGCTTCCATGAACATCTATGGCAGTAATTATTGGGAGAGTGTCCGTACAAAAGATCCCACTGGGTCGAAGTGTCGCCGGTCTGCGCTGACTGGCCCCCACTTAAGATACATACATACAAGATACAAAGTATGCCATGTTATATTGTCTTAAAATGTGATGCAAATGGATAGGGAACCATGTGTGCTTTTTATATTAACGTGGTTTTATCTCTTGGTGGCGAAAATACCGCTTAACATGGGCTATATACCATCACGCTACGAGCCATGAGAGCGGAGCAGTAATTATAAACGGAGGTAAACAGCTACATGGCTAATATATTGACTGCATATTCAGATACATCACCAAAGCAACTTTATCCAGAAGTAACTGTCGAGCATTATAAATGCGAACGTGAGTTTGTTTGTTTGTTACTCTTTCACACCTTAACTACTTGGAGACCGATCGTCATGAAATTTCGCATACATGTTGTCAGGGCAACAGAAAAGGACATAAGCCTTTCCTTTCATTCAGAAACAAGTGAGAACCGGCTATGAATTGCCGTAAATCTTAGAGTTCGAAAAAATGGTATCACGTGACACGTGGTCAGAAGTCAAAGGTCATAGACATTTGAGGGGTATATCGACTATACTGAGTCGAATGGCGTTGATCGCGAGTCTCTACCTCTTAACCGGTCGTATTCCGCCGGCTTGCATACCAGCCGGCAGATTTGTACCCGTCGTAGGCCGGCAAATTGGCGCCAAAACGCCGCGCGCCGCCTTCGCTTAAAACCGTATATTACCAACCTTACCGATCAAAACTGATTGCCTATTGGCTACGAATAGCCGTACAAATCTGCCGGCTGGTATGCGAGCCGGCGGTATACGACCGGTTAAGGTTCTTGAGTTGAAAGATGGTATCACGTGATCTTGAGGTCAGGGGTCAAAGTTCATAGTCATTTCGGGGGTATATCGACTATGCTGAGTCGAATGGCGTTGACCGCGAGTCTCTAGACGGACGGACGGACAAAGCTGTTGTAAAAGAGTTTTGTCGAACTTTCAAATTATTGTTCCCGAGTGATAGAAATCTATTGACATAACATATGTACATTATCGCGAGCGAATCCGCGGGCAATATCAAGTTGGCCATATAACATCTCGCTACGAGCCACGTGAGCGGAACTGCAGTCATAAATGTGTCTGAACGGCTAGTGGCTAATATTTGAGTTCACCTCCAAGTGGAGACAATATTTTATTTTTATTTTATTGCTCATGGTAGCAGACGAGAATGTGGCCCACCTGATGGAAAGTGGTAACCGCTGCTCATGGACTTCAGCTTTCCCGTGGCTTGTGATGGCATATAACCTACTAGATTTTCCCACGGCTTGGCTTGCGTTAATGTAGATTTTTGTAAGATGGATTTCTTGTTGCCTATATGTTATTCTGATGTATAAACAATAATACTGTAAATTTTTATCAAAATTTGTTCAGTAGTTTTTGCGTGAAAGGGTAACGAACATCCATCCATCCATCCATCCATCCATCCATCCTCACAAACTTTCACGACTATAATACTAGCTGCACCTCGCGGTTTTGCCCGCGTAAGTCCTGATACCGTGGGAATATCGAGATAAAAACTCTATGTGTTAATTCAGGTCTCCAGCTATTTACATACCAAGTTTCATCGCAATCGGTTCAGTAGTTATTGCGTGAAAGAGTAACAAACATCCATCCATCCATCGTTACAAACTTTCACATTCATTATATTAGTACGAAATTAAGCTAGTGTCTAACATATATATTTCACATGCAGGTGGCGAACATCCCTCTCCGCTCAGTATGGGAAGTGAGCCTCCGCCTGGAGCTGGTGATGCTGGACACGTCGCTGACGCCGTGGCCGCGCGCGTGCGCCGTGCGCGTGGCGCGCGTCGTGTCCGACGTGCGCGTGGACGACGCCGACGTGCGCCGCGTGCTGGCCTCCACGCCGCAGGACTGGGGACACGCGCCCAGGACCATCTGGTGAGTGGACCGGCCCACATGCCGCAGGATTCTTAGATAATATATAAAAAACTTTAAATAATTAATATTTTCGCCTACAAAATTACGTAAATTTGCACGAAAAATGCAAATACGTAAGCTCGTGTTACGTGATTTTCAGATTATAACAGTAGAAATCTATCCTATTTTACAGCTTAAACGAAACATAAATAGTTATATTACAATTTGTCCGTCCCAAATATTTAAGTTATTGGTTGACAATAAAGATACATATTTATCAAAACAGCACTTCAAATCCTCGATACAATTTTATTATAGCGGCCGCGCGCCGATTTGAATATCCGCCGCACGAGCTCTGTTATCATCTGTCTTACGCTCGTTTCTGTCGTGGGAACAAACATTCAAACTAAACAGACAAAGATTAGATTTTTTATCCCGTGTGGGGATCGAACCCACAACACTCGGCGCAGTGGTAGTACAAGACAAACGCCTAATTACGCCACCCATGTATTCATCTGAACTTAGAAACGTGCCCTGCAAGCGGCAATAGACTTACCCGATTATAATGTAAAAATATAAACTGAAATCTATCATATATAATATTATTCATTTTTTTTTCATTTATTTCAGGCGTATATTCAGATACCTCAAAAACAAGACTCGGGATGACGACCTGCTAATGGGAGTTTGACAGCCATAGACAATTAGACACCGCGCTATGAAATCAATTCTACGGAAAATGTCTACCAGCTAATAATCTGTGTGACGCTATACACCAGAGCGTCAACGAACAAATAAAATGATTTTGCTGACAATATAATTTTTGTAGCCTTATACAATTAATATAAACATTAACCTATTGTTGTGTTTTTATTTGAATTCAGTTTCTTTTTTCAAATTTCTATCTTGCATTAGAAATAATTCCTGTGTCGCGGGGACTTAAACGTTCAAACAACGGACACAACACCTAGAGTCGCCACAGCACATTTGTGGATCACACAACTTTGTGTCCCGTGTGGATATAAATCGCAATACTCGGCGCAGTGGCAGTAGCGGGACGACCATTAACCTTTTGAACGCCAACGTCGTCTATACTCGACATGCGCAAGCGTGCCCTGTGCGCCAACGTCGTCTATACTCGACAAAACTGTTTATTGTCGGTTCACAGAAAAATACAAAATAAACATATTAAATCATTAGTTTTCTATGTTTTAGTGATACAACTTAAAAATTGAATCCCCAATTATTACTTAATTGTATACAGCAAACAAAATTGTTATTAGTTATTGAAATATTTGATCATAAAAAACAATATATAATATATCGATTTTCGGGCTTGGCGTACAGGACATGGAGGTGCCGTTATGGCGTGGCGTTCAAAAGGTTAAAACCACTACGATATTCGTGCAGTCAAGTTTCTGCCTGCGTGTATCCCACGAAACACATACTGACATTTTATCTCAGTGCTAAGTTTGTTTGCCGGCAAAATTGCTAATTTTAGAGTTCGCAAAATCTCTTATACAACAGCTTTCTCCGTCTGTCCATCCGTCCGTCTGTTATACAACTTTTAACTCGAGAACCGTAAGAGCTAGAGACTCGCGGTCAACGCCATTCGACTCAGCATAGTCGATATAACCCTGAAATGACTATGACCTGTGACCTCAAGGTCACATGCTATTACGTGACCTTTGCATATTACTTGAACCATTTTTTCGAAGTCTCGCGTTTTGTTTATTTTATTTAACGTTTATTGAGAGTGTCTTGGTAGCGCATTAGCAGTGAAAATGACTGCAGTATATGAGGTTTCGATTCTTAAGTTGGGCGTATAAGATTTACGGCAATTTATTGCCGATTCTCACTTGTCTACACCTTTGCCTATGCGTCTAAGAAAATTGGAGGCACTAGGAATTAGGGGCACACAATTACAGCTTCTCACAGACTGTCTACAAGACAACGTATCAAGATAGATAACGTCGTCAGTGCCGATTTGAAATTACCCCAATTCGGTATTCCTCAAGGAAGCGTCCTCGGAAGTACCCTCTTTCTGGTGTACATTAACGATCTCTGTAATCGTCTACATCATGGCAAAATTGTTTCATACGCAGATGATACTGCGCGCCCTCTTTTCGCTGACACCATTGCGGAAGTCTATGAATATGCACAGTGCGGGTTTAATATTGTAAACAAATGGCTATGACCCGCTCACCTTAAGTACTGAAAAATTGAAATTTATTACATTTTGTATGCGTAGTCACCAACCTCATTTAGGTCACATTAATTTATATGTACATTACTGTAGTAACATTACCGCTTGCACTTGTCCTGTTATCTCTAACACTACTAATATTAAATATTTAGGTGTTATAGTAGACGACACACTCTCCTTTAAAGAACACATAACTGCTTTAACTAACAGAGTACGCAAACGCAAATACTTAATTGCGCCTTATTGCAGATCACAATCTCGTACAGATCTATAAGGCATTGTCTTTCGTTAATTCAGTATTGCATCACTTCATGGGGCGGTAGCGGAAAATCCTTCATGTTAATTAATATCGAGCGGGCACCATGAGTGCTTTTAAAAGTAGCAACCCGCCGACCCTACCGCTTTTCCACACATCTTTTGTATGAAAATTGTAAAGTATTAACTGTCCGACAGCTTTTTATAATGTACACCGTACTTCAACAGCACGCAACGCTTACGTATAACATAAACCTTACTAACACTAAAAGACGGCAAGATATTGTCTGTACCACACTTTCTGAATCAATGTTTGTTTTAACAAATAGAGTTTTCGCATTCTTAGGGGCTTTTCTTTATAACAAGACTAGATGACCCGGTGTACTTCGTATCACCTATCCTACCGAATTTTTCTATATTTACTCACCGTTTAAACCTTCCCTGGACTACGACAAACATTTCAAAACCAAAATCAGCTAAATCGGCCCAGCCGTTCTCGAGTTTTAGCGAGACAAACGAACAGCAATTGATTTATATATATATAGATAAATAAACAAACAGCTATATATGACCTAAGTTATGTAAGATCTAAGCGGATAGTCTGTCGGTACCTACAAACTTTAAATTATGAGGATATTGAATATTTGTTGATTGTTGTTAAATAAGCAATAACTAGTTCCATGATAATAATTATAATCTTGGCCTATTTTTGCATATATTTATATAATAACTATGGTTAATGATCAAAGCTCTTACTAAAGATTGGTAAATTTTAATATACTCTGGATTTTCTACTGAATTAGTATAGTCTAACTATAAGGAAATTAACCCAAAAGAACGATAATAATTAATTGGAGGTTATGTTTAATTGGTTATATACAATACAACTATGGTTAATTGTACATAACTTAGTTCCTAGTAGTATATTGTAAGTGCCCTTAACGCCTGTGGCACAGGTTTACCCTAGTACAGGCACCCATATTATATTACCTATATTAAATATTTTATGGACTGTATTCATGTTTTACCACTAATCAATAAATAAATAATTATTATTATTACCTTAAATTCTTATCCGCAAACATCACATAGGCCTATATACGTAGACCTAAGATCCGGGTATAACTTAGTTGTGCTGATCACTTTTAGTACTGTGTGTCAATTACAAGATTTGCTATCGTAAAGTACTTTTCTAAATTGCAGTCGTTATATAAAAATAGAAACTTCGACCATACCTACATCTGCATTTGTCTTTCTTATATAAGACATTTCGTGCAGACAGAGTTTGAGTTAATATTTTCTGATTCTTAGACGTCAGTTCCAGCATGAAATTACACTGTTGTTGTTCTGAACCCTGTATAAAACGAACTTTGTAGCTGTTTGTGTAAAATGTAACTGTGAAGGGACGTGGACCGATGTCCCTCGAACACAAAGGGAGAATCCTCCGACCATTCTATTCTATTCAATGCTACATCTAGAAAATCGATTCATGCATCCACGTTCTGCTTGGCTAGGATTGAGTGTCATACTGTCTGTTGTTTGTTTACCCACATCGTTGTTACTATTTTTCTTGTTTTGTTTTGATTTTATTAACGTGCCTATGTGCGCTCTAAATATTAATCGTAGTTTTAAACATTGTTTCTCAGTATGTAACTTATGTGGGGGCCAGTCAGTGCAGACCGGCGACACTTCGACCCAGTGGGATCTTTTGTGTCGACACTCTCCCAATAACGACTGCCATAGATGTTCATGGCAGCCGGGACCGACGGCTTAACGTGCTCTCCGTGGCACGGAGCAGGCGATAATTGACAATCAATACGCACATAATTTCGAAAAGACATAACTTCCGAAAGTCAGAGGTGCGCGACGTGGGTTCGAACCCAAGACTCTCTGCATTGCAGTCTGTTGGTCTCCACACAGAGCTATCGCTGCTCTTGTTTCTCAGTAAGTGAACTATGTATGCAATTCTTTGGGAGAAATAAAGTTCTTAAACCTATTCTGGGTGATCGTGGTAGGCGGGCTGCGACTTGATTGTTGATGTCGGGAACTTGAGTATATACTTAATCGCTGTATAAACTTCACTTGCGTGATTCAGGATTGTATGGCGTGATTTTAAGCGCCTATTGTGTACAGCGCCATCTGTTGTCTGTCGAAGAAACTTTTTAGACTGTGCGGTGTCGCCACAACAAAGAGATTACTGGCATTGTAACAAATTTCGACACAAAACCTACTTAACAATTAAAATAAACGAACAATTACATTACGTAACGGTACTATTCTTGAAAGCAATCTCATCAAGATAAAATGTAAAGGATTAATACATCAAATAGGTATCACGTAATACTTCAATATAATTTACATTATAACAAAAAACATGTTAAAAAAATACTGGAAAACATTTTGTTTAGGTTAGTAAATGATTTTACCCATTTAAAATTCGATTTGAGAACCAGAGTGCCTACTGCGACTTTGTTTGTTTGACACGTTTATGACGTTCGGCGCTCCGATTGGCCCGCTCCAAGTTCTTAACCAATCAGAGAGCTATCGCAGTAAACATTTCGATCGCGTTAATGTAAAAACAAACTGTCCCTAGGCACCCAGCTCTCGCGATTCTTCTATCTCCGTTGCGCAAGGGATTGCCGTGTAGTGTGGAGGACTGTGTTCGCTATACGCGTGTTAGCTTGTCCTGACAACCAACGGCCTTCGTGCTGACGCCGCGTGGAACGTATTTCTACCAAAGGGTAACTGCTTAGTGCCTTGCCAAGAACTCGCGCTGTCTCGTACGTGAGAGATGGACGGATTACCTGAAAGTATGTTACAGTCGGTCTATATTAGCTGCTTGGTGGGTTTAGAGACTTTAATGGGTACTGTATACTGGATATGTATGTAACATGGCTGCGGCTTATAAAAACTACGACTGTGAGTCTGGGGTTGACCCCAGAGTCTTGGGGTTGGCTTGAGCCAACAAAAAGTTATTAGGGTTTTCGATCATAAACGTGTACTAAACTCAATTGCATTCTCACAAGTGACATATTAATATGCTGTTGTCACTGACACGCGCCCCTTGAATACTATATGACAATCGACGTGGCTCTAGTGCTAGTGTGTTCGGTGCTCTGTGCTTACAAGCAAAGACAGATCTATGCAGGTTTTAGGCTGGAGTGAGATCCAATTATGGCGGCCTTCTTAACTTCTTCCAAGAAAGGAGCCCCTAGTGGACTTGCCGCTTGGGCTGCTCCGTTCCCTCTAAGGGACATCCGGCACTGGTAATCACTTCTTTCCGCATAATATTTGTATTCCTAATATACTTTGGTATAATTCTTTTAGGTTGCCTCGGGGTGGCCAAGCGGCCAGTTGTGACAATATACAATTCAACTTAATGATTTTGCTTAAAAAAGTTATGCGTAAGTTGTTATGCGTAAATATAATTATAGTCTGTTTCAAATACGAAGTCCTATTTGACAGACGATCGCTTGGCAACAATAGTGAGGACACGATTTCAATCGACACAGCACGAAATCAATTAACTTTGTAAACAAAATGTAATCATGGGTTTAGAATCGACACAGAAATTATAGAAACAATAACAAAAAGTAGAAGTCAAACCAAGTTTGACATATCGAAAGAATAGTCACATCAATGTTATTCATACCGTGTTTATTTGTAAATCTATGAGATATTTAAACTATAAGTCCAATATCGCTTCAAATCCATATTTTGATAAAGAAAATATAATAAGGGGTTGCTGAATGGGATTTAAGATACCTACGTTGCAATCTAATAATAATTAATACCAAATATAATTTTACAAAAGTATTTCTCGAACAATTGTTTTTAGCTCGAGTCAGATCGATTTTATCCGATTCATTTTGTCGCGTCATTATGACTGAAAGTAAAAACATACCATAGTGCGTAACCATGGTGTTGTAGTAAAATATTATTTTATTTTGATGTTTAAATGTCTGCCTATGTCAGAATATGAAGTCAGACGGGAAATTATGTTGCTTAACAATACAAATTCTACAGGTTATGATGAAATTACAACTAAAATTATTAAAGCTAGTAAAGACGAAATCATTGGTATTCTAACACATCTGATAAATTTGTCATTTTCAAGTGGTATTTTCCTGGAAGCGCTGAAACTATCAATTATAAAGCCACTGTTTAAAAAGGGTGACAAGTATGACATCAATAATTATCGTCCGATTACCCTGATACCTATAATATCCAAAGTATTTGAAAATTGTATGTATAATAGACTAATTAGCTTCTGTAACACATTTCATATTATAACAGATGAACAACATGGCTTTCAAAAAGACAAATCGACTAGCTTAGCTATCTTCTCTTCGATAAAAGAATTAATGACGAAGTTAAACAATAATCACTTAACTACAGGTTTGTTTTTCGATTTATCAAAAGCTTTTGACTTAGTCTCACATCAAATATTGATAGAAAAACTTCAGAATCTTGGTATCAGAGGACACGTATTACAGTGGTTTTCGTCATATCTAGGTAACAGACAACAATGCGTTTTAGTTAATATATAATATTAACAATATGTATATGGTGCCGCATTCTTCTCAATACAGATATAATAGATGCGGTGTTTCTCAGGGAAGCGTGCTAGGCCCAGTGTTATTCCTGCTTTATATTAACGATATAATAACTATAACAAACCACAAAACCATCTTATTCGCTGATGACATATCCATAATTGTGACATCTGATAAAAAATATAATACTATTAAAGACCATGAAAATGAAATTAATAATACAATAGATAAATTAATTAATTGGCTTGACATGAATAATCTAAAAATTAATCTAAATAAATCCGTATTTATACAATTTAATAAATCATATAATAGTAAATTTAATTTCAAACTAAATATACCAAAAATCAAAGAAGTCACGTATACAAAATTCCTAGGTGTAACACTAGATGAAAACTTAAACTGGAAAGCACACGTGGACCAGGTGTCAAATAGAATAAATAGATTTGTATTCGCGCTCAAACAAATAAAAAACGTTACAAATATAAAAACGGCAACTACTTGTTACCACGCATATGTGGAATCATTGTTACGCTACGGACTTATTATGTGGGGTAATAGTGTTGATCAAAACAGAGCATTTATAGCACAAAAAAAAATGTATAAGAGCCATGTGTGGAATAAAACCCGATGAATCGTGTCGCCCGGTATTTAAAGAGCTTGGTTTGTTGCCGCTACCGTCTCTTTATATTTATGAAATTTGTATGTTTGTGAGGAAACATAAATATTTGTTTAAGACAGCAGACGATGAAAATCCGAGGAGTAGACGAGATCCACTCAGACTTGTGCTTAATGATGTTGTAAGGTTAACTAAATATGATAAAAGCTGTCTAGTGATGTGTGTACGCATATTTAATAAAATACCTTTTCATCTAAAAAAGTTAAATCTACGGTCGTTTAAAATACAATTGCATAAATGGCTTACCACATACAACTTTTACAGTGTTAAAGATTTTATTGACAAAAAAATATAAATTTGTTTTTATTGTGTAATCAAAATTGCATGCTATGTTAAGCAAAACATGTGTAACATATTTTCACAATTGTAACATCTTTTTATACCATGTTTTACGCAAATAAATATATTTATTTATATTTATTTATTTATATAAATTACGTTAGACCAATATCAATGGAAATTAATAGTTGATTATGTTTGTGAAACAATTATGTCATGTTTTGAATAGATTTTAATTATTTTTAAATAGTCTTTAGTACCATAAGTAATCATTGTTTATTTTAGCAAATTATATGAGATGTGCGGAGTTACGTGATATGAAGTGTCAAAAGGGACTTCGTATTTGAAACAGACCAAAGTATGCCATGTATGTAAATTATGTCCTAAAATTTTATGCAAATGGATAGTGATAATAAATGCTTGCGAGGTCTGGGTGGATAATAGTGCTTACTCTGCCAAATACGACGTTGTGTAGATCGAACTGCGGGAGAGGCTTGAATGTTATATTGAATATGCCGCAGCACTCGTTGTCACACGTCACACGCATCGATAACAGACCTGGATATATCATTTAATAAACACAGCGAATAACAATAAAATGTCTGACCATATTTTCAAGTGGACAATGCTGTTATTAGAAGACTCAAAATTGTATGAAAAGCCTAATCCATTATTTAATTTGAACATTGGACTTTTGCAGATGTCGAATCTTATCCATTGCTAGAGGGGACGAGTGTCTAATTAGTACCCCAAATTACTAGTAATTCTTAAAAAAATACTGGTAACAGGTACCTATATTATCTATCACTGTAGGATAGATAGTTAGATACCCTTCTGTGATAGGTATTTAGATATACCTATCGCATGGTATACCTTTTGGCATGGCCAGCAGGCCAAAAGCGCCTTTAGGTCGCTAATGACACTTTCATAAAATTACCACTTTTCTACAATGAGCACTTCGTAAAATGCTGTTTATTTAATTAGCTTTACGCTTACCAACTCAAATACATACAGAACATTGGCTTAAATTAATACAAAATACATAATATCATCGTATGCTTTTAAATTAAAGGTAAGCACAACATTGTAATCGAAAGTGAGTATCACAATGTACCTACACTTATACAAATTCTAAGACATTTTCAATAAATAGATATAACATCATTAATTGTGAAATCAATTGAAAGCAGCAGCAAAGAAACAAAAGTAGTTTAAATAGATTCTCTACTCTCTCTCTTCTTAAAAAAATTAAATTCTCATATTGTTTTGAGAAAATGTCAATAAGTGACTATACGTTTTTTTTTTACGGACGCCTAATATTTTACTTAAAATTATATATTACCAGGCATGGAGTGAGGAAAGTGGTAGTTTTCAGCGCCGATGGGCTGCACGCGCCCTCTCTGAGCATAGCACCCGAAACCGTTGTTGTGGGTCACGTCCCCACCCGACCAGTATAGATTAGGGATTTTTCTGTAAGCCCAGAAATGTTATATTATAAAATGTGCCTATATAAGGCGAAAAGCCCGGGTTACTTTCTTGGGTTCTATCCATAATAACTATGTAGTACTTCCAATCTAGCATGCCTTCAGTGTGTTCAGTAAGCCCATCCACTAAACAAGTGAAAAAAAAGAGGGCACTAGATGGTTGTCACGTGATATATTATTGGTAAAAAACGTCCGAGATTATTTTGCACGCCACTATTGGGCGAAGAGGTGAAGCTAGTATAGCGACACCATACAGACGAAGAAGTTTCGACGACAGAAAACAGATGGCGCTGTACACAACAGGCGGTTATAATCACGCTCGCCATACAATCCTAAATCAGGTGAAGTTAACACAGCGATTAAGTATATATACAAGTTCCCGACATCAATACTCGGGCCGCGGCCCGCCAGCCACGATCACCCAGCCTGGTCGGAGGATCCTCCCTTTGTTTTTCACCACATTCCTCCACACTAGCATTGAAACTAGAGTACTTGGCCTTAATTACAATTACACTCACTTAACATTAAAATAAATAAGAAAAAGAATCACGTCACAAAACATTTCATTTACTCAAATTGATAAAATAAAACACATACAAGACACAAACTGAATAATAATCAATTCCTCTGGCGCGAAGTTGAGGGCAACGCAGCTGCGCGATCGCGCATCTCGGCAGAAAACTGGTTCACAGCGAGGCAGTACTTCTCAGAGTGGTACGTTCGAGATATTTGCGACAGCAGAGGGCTCCCGTGAGGTGAATTCAACCACAAAGAAGCACTGCCTGTCTGTCCCACCATAGCTATAAACGCAATCAGCATCCTCGTATTGAGAAGACCGCGCTGGATCTGAGGCTGTTTCAGCAACGTCTGCAGAATCAAACCATCAGGCAAGCCGTTCACGAGCTCGAAAATACTCGAGCCTCGTTCTCCAATTAGATATGAAGCAGCAGCCGGCACGTTACAACCAGTATGTCTTAGAGCCTTATCAGCATCTTCAGCAGAAAACCCTAAGTCTTTCAAAGCGCCAACGCACTCTGGATTTGGCGGTTCAGCAATCTTCTTCCTCCACAAGCGGAACTTCTCCAAAAATCTATGCAGATGATCAGCTCGACGGAACAAGTCGTCACCATCAGCTTTATTAGACTCTGGTGGCTCCTCGGTATTTAGTTGCATCTCTGAAGCAAGTCTCGCGGCAATATCATCAGGGGTAACCACTTCGATGACAGTTTGTTGTGCTCTACGCGGTTGGTCTAACGCTGCTGACAGCTGTGCTAAAGTCATCTCATAGTTCCTCCCTGAAGCGGCAAGGCAAGCTCCGGCTTCGATCAAAGATATCAGGATCTTACGCAGTTCATATGATAACTCGTTGGTGGAAAGTAAAGACTGCAGGTTGGGTTGCCTGATGGCATTCTGCGGCATTGGCAAAGACGCAGTGGCCGCAGCAATAGTGCTGTGTTGAGGCGCTCTGACCTGGCCCAAGTCCCACAAAGTACTCGCTTCAGGTATCCTCCTTTCGACTAACAGCAATTCTTCTTGCATCATGATCTGTTCCTGAGCTATCGTCAGGAAATCGTGCAGAGTTGTAGTGTCGAAAACCCTGACGATCTTGTACCGGCTAGCGCCATTTTCTCCAGTCGGATAGAAGAAGTCTATCGCTCTGTTTTTCACTTCCTCAATTAGGGTGTCCTCGCAGAAGAATGCAGTGAACGTTTGTCCCTCAGGGCTGATCACTTTGATCAACAGTTCGTTGCCCGTGGCAACACCATTGTCTGGTACTAACATGTCAATTTAAATCTAGAAGGGTTTTCTTTCCAAACTGGTTAACGTCAATTAATTTGAGGCGGACAAGAATTAGGCACAGTATGATACTGGAGAACAGTGTAGTCAAAAACCAAATGAGTTTGAGCATATTTGTTCTGTATTTATATTGTATTTTATTTTGTCAAAATTTGACGTTTTAATTTATTTTTTCTCGAGTTAATGGCATTGTGTCTATAATTTTTCTACTACTGATATAAAAAGGAGAATCAACATATTTTTTTATGGTAAGCAATGCTATTATTTAAAAATATTTTTTCTACAGTAATAGCAGCATACGTCCTGTCTAATGGTACTGTTGAACCAACCACAGAAAGGAATTAAAGATGAGATGAAAAGGAAAGGAAACGAAAGGGTAAAAGGATAAGTAGATAATTATGTGAATCGCCACAAATTCCTCCAAATCCTCATCTCTCTTGCTTGCTTCAGTATAGAAAAGTATATGTAATATGTAAACCGGTACGTAGACCTACTGGTAAAACTCCCTACCTGAAGAAGCAGGTGCCAACGTAGCCGTGCCCCACGGTGTCTCCGTCCAGTAGTTCTGTGAAGAGCTGGCAGGTCTGGGGGCAGACGTCACTGAACAGCTCCAGGCATAACTCGCCCAGCACCGCGCAGCCATGCAGCCCCACCGTCATGTACACTCTATACGACAATTATCCTAACTTATATTATAAATGCGAATGTGAATTTGTTTGTTACGCCTTCAAGCCTTAACTACTCAACCGATCATCATGAAACACAAACGCCGTCAGGAGAACAGAAAATAACATAGGGCACCTTTCATTCAGAAAAATGTACTATTACCAACCTATCCTTACATATAGGTACGCAGCAAAGCCGCGAGCGATATTTGATGTGCTGTAGTAGCGATAAAGACTAACACGGAAAAAGCATAGTAAATTAAACATTTAAAACTTAAGCCAAAGGGAGGACTAATGACGATGACCGAAATTCAGTCTAAAGGAGATTATTATTACTTACATTACTATATCTAGCCGCAGTCGAAGTAGTCACTACGCTGCCAGCTTAAAGAACAAAAACTACCCTTGCTGGCTGAGCCTCTGAACTGAGTTGTTCTAAGCAGAAAAGAGATAATCATAAAAAAATAATTCACTTTAAATGTCTGTATATATGTATCTTATGTGGGGGCCAGTCAGTGCAGACCGGCGACACTTCGACCCAGTGGGATCTTTTGTGTCGACACTCTCCCCATAACGACTGCCATAGATGTTCATGGCAGCCGGGACCGACGGCTTAGCGTGCTCTCCGACGCACGGAGCAGGCGATAATTGTCAATCAATACGCACATCATTTCGAAAAGTCATATAACTTCAGAAAGTCAGAGGTGCGCGACGTGGGTTCAAACCCGAGACTCTCTGCATTGCAGTCTGTTGGTCTCCCCACTCAGCTATCGCTGCTCTTTAAATGTCTGTAAAAAAAATTGTCTCATGACTCAGATGCCTTAATCATGATTCATTAGATTGTTTACACATTCACACTTCAATAAAATAACATAAAAAATAAATTATTTATCTTTCAAATTGGCCATTATTTCCAACTAACTGTAAAATTTTGGGTTTTGCCATCAAAAATCATTAAAATCAGCTAAAAAGAAATTGGCACACTTCGTCTAAGACAAGTATCGTTCAAATGGTTCTACATAGCAGAACTACTGTTCATACTAGCTCCGATTTACGGCTTTCCATCGATCTTTCAAACGCCCTGTATATATATTATATGAGTCCTGTATTACACTGTCCTACTGCTAAAACCATGCCTCTTCTCAGAGTAAGAAGAATTCACCACGCAGGCTTAATACAGATTGGCAGACTTCACATAACTTCGCAAACATTATTTAGAACTCTCAAACATGCAGGTTTCCTCACAATGTTTACTTTTACTATTAGCGAGCGATAATTAACAATTTATTACGCACATAACTTTGAAAAGTCAGAGATTGCGCGCCTTGGGATTGATCTCGAGACCTCTGCGTGGCAGTTCAGCGGTTTCCCACTAGTCAAATAATAAAAAGACGCACAACTCTTGTCACTGCAGTTCGAAACTTGGGTTTTTGCTAGACTTTGCTTGATTTTAAGTCGTTAAATGTTAAATTGACCTTGGTCTTTTAACCCCTACTGAGGTCGCGAACGCGAGGTCTTCCAAATCTTCTTGAGGTACGGGAGGGAACAGCACAAATGGGTTCAGGGCGCGGTTGACAATCTTCTGCCGGTTGTGGCACCAGTCTCGCTGGAGTGATGCTGTTGGTTGGACGCGTGCGGCCTGGTGGTGGAAGGTATACCTACCTACAATATTCGTAAACGATAAAAAGGAAAATATTTGGCAAATAAGTATTGCTTCTGCTGTTTTTTTTTGGTTTATATGGCACATCAAGTATGTAAAAAAAGTAAAGTAATAGTAAAAAACCGGCCAAGTGCGAGTCGGGCTCGCGCACGACGAGTTCCGTACCATTATCTAAAAATGGCAAAAAATCACATTTGTTGTATGGGAACCCAGAAAGGGCGCCCTTGAATATTTATTTTATTTTAATTTAATTATTGATTTTAAAGTCACAGCGATTATTAGTAGTATTTATTTCACTAAATGTTCTGTGAGTCTTTCAAGCGTCTACCTGTTGCCGTTATCAAAATCGAGCAAAAACGAGCAAATAATTTATTATTAACCTATAAATATTCTGCAGTGCCCTCTAATTATATAATGTAAAAGATCGCTAAGATTTAAACAAATTTATGAATTTTTAAAGACCGAAGAAATGATTACTAATTTCTATTTTAATATCCGGCTAATCCCTGACCTAAAAGTAATTACATGTATGTATGCTTAGTTTACCAGAAAGCTTACAATACTCACGTACATAATCCTTTATCGCCCTTGTTGCGTTTACATTCTTTTTTTTTATGCACGCTTATAACAACCGATTCAATTTTACTTAGGTACCCGACTAAAAATCTCCAGAACGGTAGGCGTTAGATACTCACAACAGTCATTATAGTTTTATAGATATGCTGGTTTTTATGATACACTTGATTCAAAAAGTCCACTCTGTTTCGATGGTATTGTCGCGAACGTTTCGGTTCAGATGACCAGTGACAGTCCACTTTACCCTGGAAGCAATTTTATATGTTACCAGCTGTCCATTGCAGTTCCACCCGTAGGTCGTAGCGTGACGTTATATAGCCTATGCTACTTTTGGATAAAGTGCCTTTCTAGTAGAAAAAGAATGATTAAAATCGGATGAGAAGTTATTGAGCTTTCTCGTTACAAAATAAAATTAAATATTTTTATTTTTCGGAATAGTTTTTTAATTTTTATTGTCTAGCTACGCTTCTATTGTAGTCAAAATAAAAAAAAATGTGGAGTGTCGGTCGCAACCAGCGCCGTCAACTCCACAACACAAGTGAAATATTAGTATCGTGTGTGCAGTCGTCACTCACACGCGGGCCTCGTATACTATATATGACTTACCTACACTTCCGTGGTATATAATAACTATAAATAAATTTTGACTGCACAGATATTGCAATAGTTTATGTAGGTATTAATTAAGACTGCGCCGAGCGAAATGTGCCAAAAGAGGCGGTCACAGTTAAGTGAATAAAATCAACACTTTTTGTTTAATACTAATATAAAATATACATGTACCATAACAATGAATGTGTTTACAATTATCCGTGTAAAAAACTTAAAATAATTAATATTTTCGCCTACAAAATTACGTAAAAGTGCACGAAAAATGCAAAAACGTAAGCTCGTGTTAGGTACGTAATTTTTAGATTATAACAGTAGAAATCTATCCTATTTTACAGCTTAAACGAAACATAAATAGTTATATTACAATTTGTCCGTAATATTTAAGTTATTGGTTGACAATGAAGATACATATTTATCATCAAAAAAGCACTTCAAATCCTCCATACAATTTTACTATGGCGGCCGCGCGCCGATTTGGATATGCGCCGCACGAGCTCTGTCATTATCTGTCTTACGCTCGGCGCAGTCTTAAGCTTCCCACTATGTGGCAACAAGTATTGTGGATGCAATAATAATAATAATAATGTCAGCCCTGTATTAAACAGTCCCACTACTGGGCGTGGGCCTCTTTTCAGTGTAAGAAGGGTTAGGCCGTAGTCCACCACGCTGGCCTAGCGCTGGTTGGTTAATATCTTCGAGAACTTATATTCGAGAACTCTCAGACATGCAGGATTCCTCACGATATCTTCCGTCACCGTTAAAGCGAGCCTTCCCATGCAAAATAAATAACTGTGTGATCCACAATAATGGTTCCTTGTCTGGGTTTTATTTGTTTGCAAAGTACCCGGTCATACAAAATAAGTGAGAAACGGCCATGAATTGCCGTAAATCTAAGAGTTCGAAAAAATGGTATTACTTGACCTTTGTCAGAGGTTAAAGGTCATAGTCATTTCGGGGTTGTATCGACTATGCTGAGTCGAATGGCGTTGACTGCGAGTCTCTAGCTCTTACGGTCCTTGAGTTGAAAGATGGTATCACGTGACATTGAGGTCAGAGGTCAAAGGTCACAGGCATTTCGGAGGTATGTCGACTATGCTAAGTCGAATGGCGTTGACCGCGAGTTTCTAGCTCTTACGGTTCTTAAGTTGAAAGTTGTATAACGGACGGACGGACGGACGGACAAAGCTGTTGTATAGTTGTATAGAGTTTTTCCGAACTCTAAATACAACTCATATCAAAACAGCAAATGCGTAACTTTTTTTTAATAGGCTTGCGTGTGACCGCTATCTCACCTGATATTAACTGACGATAGAGCACGCTTGCCTAGAATAGATACTTATTCATCCGCGAATTGAAGAACTAAGATTGTACTCATCGGGCAATAAAGACTTAGGTAATGTGTGCCTCCTTGGCGGTATAAACTATTATTATGACTCTGTTGACTAATTATTTATTTAATCAGTTTCGGTTCCTGTATCCAAAAACGAATCATTTTAGCTACGGGTAGTTAAATATTGTGATATTTTTTATATAATACCTATGCGTAAACAATGAACTGTCTGTAGGTGAAACAACTCGTGTTTTGATATAAGAATCCGGCATTAACATATAAAACTGACTAACTTGCCAATGTGCCTTTTTAATCATCATCAAGAGTTGCATGTTTTGATTAAACAGAGTATTGAAGTCGTGACTCCAGGGTTGTAGTTTTCGGTAGTTTCTTGTTCCATCGTAGTTCGGTGGCGAGGAGTCCACGCGAGGTTTGATGTGAGAATACTGGTAAACAGACAAGGATTTGGTATCCTACACTACTTATATTTACAATAATATATACTTATAACTAGCGAGCTTCGCGTAGGTAGTACAAATCTTAAAAAATGATATCTACATCTAAACCTTCCTCGTGAATCACTCTGTCTATTGGTGAAACCACATCAAAATCAGTTTAGTAGTTTTTTGAGTGATTCTGTTGTTAGCCCTGTATTAAACTGTCCTATTGCTAGACACCGGTCTCCTCTCAGTGTGAGAAGGGTTAGGCCATAGTTAACCATGCTGGTCCAGTGCAGATTGGCAGAGTTTACATACATAACTTTGTGAACATTATGGAGAAATCTCAGGCATGCAGGTTTCCTCACTGTGTTTTCCATATAATTGATTGTTGCACATTTTGTTGTGTATATATTTATAAAGTGATTGTATGAAAAAATCAATAACATTCTGCCCCACTTGGGAATCGAATCTGAGACCTTATGCATAGCAGTCATATCAATACAAATAAGAGAGTTCATTAATTGTACCTATATCGATAAGTTACGATTACGATTACGATTACGATTATGCCTGCGTCACATAGATAGTCTATGTAGGATGGGCGTACCAGTCGCAAACCAGTTAAGGAAATTTTTTTCTTTGAAATGCTCTAAATTAGAAATATGTAGCTTTCATGTAGAAAAGTACATAAAAAGTAGTTTGTTGTTTACTTACCCTGCCATAATGATAGATTATTTGAGTCCAAATATTAAAGCTTTTTATTTATACCATGAAACATATAAAAAACGGGAGTGTGCCTATTTTTGACCAGTGTGCTCCAATGATTGACCATATTTTTGCACCTATAGTTGACCACTGAAAAAGTTATGTAAAAAAGGTAGCTAATTCAAAATAAAACACGACTATTTTACAAAAATTGACTTTAATGTATTAATTAAATGTTTATATAACAACTAATTTTAATGGCACAGTCGTATGAAAATTATTTATAACTTTAATAACACTTATATTTATGAGTATCATCAATCACAGTCGTACTTATAATCAAATAAATCAGTCTCATCATAAGAGGTGACTTTAACAAAATAATAGTTTTTTGAAATAATTCAAAACCGTAAATTATAAAATCTTAAAACATGGTAACAATGGGTTTTGTAGAACTAGAAAGCTGTATCTTATATCCATTGCAAAAATTTGGCCATTTCTTCAACCTTGTACGAACCTCTGCTATTTATAGAAACAGGTGCTCTTATAACTTCCACTATGCTGTCAGGCTCGTACCATAAGGTATCCTCTTTTTCAGGCCATTTGAAAGTGGTCGCAGATGATAACACCATAGTACTGATTTCAGCATTACATCCGTCAATGTTTTTAATTTGACCAGGGAAGTATTCACCTTCATACTTGACAATGACATATGATCCCACTTTTAGGCTATCTTCAAGGCTTGTTGGTTTTCGAGCATACACATTCAATGGAATATCATCTTCCGAATCAGATTCCACTGAAACATTCAATGAAATATCATCTTCCGAATCAGATTCCACTAAAACTTTTCTCTTAATCCTTTTCCTTTTAGGTTCCTCTTTTTTTGCTTTATCTTTCAACATGTTCTTCTCTGCACGAGCTAATCTTTTCTTTTCTTTTTCTTCCTTCTCTTTATTTTTCTCCTCCCAATACTTCACCCACTGAGACGCACCAATAGCATCCGGTAAACGCTTCTTTGATGACTTTTTCTTACTATTGTTTTTTAAAGGAGACTCAGTAGGCCACAGAATAGCGTTGCAAAATGCTGGGCTTATTGGCATCTTCGAAGAGCCGGGCTTAGGGTTCTCTTCATTTGGGGTGCCTTTGGCTTTTGGTGGTGTTGTTTCAAGATTATTTTGTGGGGGTAGGTTAACTAGATTTTCTTCTGGCTGTTGATTTGATGGTCCTGGTCCAAAATCAATTAAAGATGCTCCCTGTAATAAATTTGGTGAAATCGGACTTGGTGTTCTTTGCTCTCTTGGAATTTCAGGACTGCCGGGAATCTCGATTTCAAGAATACTATCATGTTCTTCAATCTGCTCATCTGCACAAGGAAATGAAGCAGTGCCTTCGGTTTCTTGAAAGTTCTGCCTGATTTTACGCCATACATAGAAAAGTTCTTTGGCTGATTCTTCTCCAGTCCACGGTTCATTAAGATTGACGGCTCGAAATTCTTGTACATGTCTTCGCGACATAAGAGATTCAAAATACAGAGCGTGTTCTACGCTTATTTCAGCAGGTTTATCAATGGCACTGTGTCTGCTTATATTGGTCATGCATTTAGTGTAGTCTATAGCATCAACGTTGAACGGATACAAACCGCATTTGCGAAATCCATTGCAAATAATTTCAGAAGTTGCAGCTTTCATTGCAATTCTTAGTAATGGAGCAAATTGAGCCCTGGTTACAACTCTGTTTCCAGTCTCAGATTTCCACTTATGGACAATCTTTTTCCATGAATTTTTTAATGGTCTGAAAACCGACACATCCGCCGGCTGTATTATATGAGTCGCATTAGGATGTAGGGCATACAAAATAATTTGATTTTCATTACAAAGTTGACTGACTTCGTAAGTTATATGCGATTTGTGACCATCGATTATAAAAAGAACAGGAAACTTGACATTGGATTGCCGTAATGCTGGTAGTAACGTATTGGCAATGTAGCCATGAAAAACTCTGGATGTCATCCATCCTTTTGGTGACTTACCGCTGGCCCAATCTCCTGGTATATTTCGCACTATTTCAAGAGGAATCCTTTCATATGGGTAAATAATCAGGACGGGCAAGACTTTTCCGGATGCTGAAAAAGTTCCCAAGACAGTAATGCTTTCTTTTTCCTTATCTTTAATTTCGTAGAAATTTGCCATTCCCTTAGGACCCAACACCAAACCTGACGTAGGACAAAGATTGAAACCAGATTCATCGCCATTTATAATTCTATCAGGTTCCTCTAGTATGTCTTCGGCATTTTCAGATATTAAGAATTCTCTTAAGCCAGAGTGCCATTTTCTCAGGCTTTCTTCCGTTACCCGGCTTCGCGCTGAATTTATAGACTCAGCATATCGCTGTGTCACATCTGGATGTCTTTTCAAAAAGCTAGAAAACCATTTTCGTCCAGGTTTCCCATTGTTAAATGGATTTCTCCGACCGTCCTCTTCTATTATTTGGCTAACTGTTTCCAATAAACGTTCCTTTGTCAATGGTATTCCCTTTTTAGCATTAGCATTAATCCACCTAGTTAATAATAACTCTTCTTGTGGGGTCAAAATAGTTGGTGGTCCCATTTTGCGCTGTACAGGATGTCTCAATTTCAATTTATTTATGACCGTCGAGTGAGGGATTTGGTACTTACGGCATGTCTCCCTTATTTTAGCGCCTTTGCCTATTTCTTCGAGACATTTCATTAAATCTTCGTTGGTATATTTAAAAAATACTTTTTTCGGAGGCATCATCAACCTAAAAAAACGAGCAACAAACTTATAATTCTAATCTGGTCATACATAGGAACACTTTTTTTATTACTATGTACCATTAACAAACCAGTGGTCAATTACTAGAGCACATTGCTTATAACGACTATAAAGATAGGCTTGGAGCTCTAAATTGTCAAACAAAAGCATCGCTATGAAAAAAATTATAAACAAACAAAACACCATAGACAACCAGATGCAAACCAGTTGGTCAACAATAGGAACCCAGTACAAAGTGTGCTCCAGAAGTTAACCATCGTTGAAAATACTTAATAATGTCATTATTTATTAAAAATAATAGCATATAGCAGTTAAATAAACACAACATTTTCTAAATAATATCATTTTCTGAACGTAATTACGCAAAAATAGGTGATTTTGAAGGATTTCACTTACCATGTAAACGTGCACTTCTAACTGTAATGGCGGCTGGAAGGCAACTAACCGAGGTACCGGTGTAATAAAAAGAACAAGATAGCTATATTTTTCTTTCACTCTCGCAAAAAGGACGTTCGGAAGTTTGGTAACAGTCTGGGCAACCTTACAAAACAATTGAATTCTTAAAAAATGCCCGCCATTTCTTAATTTATTCAATTTAGCATGCGAATGGTCAACCACTGGTACCTGGTTTGGGACTGGCACACCCATCCTATCAGACATAAAATACTTATATGAATCCTACCTTATGAATTCTCCTCCTCGGTTTGTCTATGGTTTCTTCGTCGAGTTCTGGTGGCGGCGATGGATATTTCTTGTCTGAATGTTGATTTAACTCGATCGTGGAATGAACTTTATGTAATATTGCTTTTATAAGAGCCATTTTCGGTAAGTAATCCTTTGACCTAACATATATTCAAATAAAAGACTTTCTACTTAATAGCATTGCCGAATATACAGCTATTTTCTAAGATCCCGGTCTCTAAACAGACTCTCTTTTATGTTTGAAACTAAGGAACCTTCTGAGGAAGGCATAGCTTCACCTTATGCTTAGTAAATAGCCATTTTAAATAATTATTTGAGAAGAGCACCTAACTACTACTAAAAACTATCAGCATCGATCGCTTGGCCACCGCCACTACGCTGAGTGTTGTGGGTTCGATACCCACACGTGACAAAAATCGTAAAATTCGTGTAATCCACTAATGGTTGTTTTGATTCTGGGTATGTCTAGTTTCCCTTGTCTGAATGTTTGTAATCTTCCCCGCTATACAACACATTGTCAGTGCGGGAATAGATTTTTAAAATATTTTTTTAATCTAGGTTCTAATTGTTATTTGTTTAGTTAAAGTACAGACAATCACGAGTGACGATTATGTTAGGTAATAAGATAAAGATCTGTTTGTCACAAACAAAAAAGCATGAAGTTAAGTTAAGTTAAGTTCTCATACCCAAACAAAAAGTCAATGTATTTAGTGACAATGTATACTGTAAGGCGATACATATTTATAACAAGCTACCAAATAGTTTTAAGACAATTGACAGTATTAATGTTTTTAAAAGAAATTTATTTGTATTACTATTAAATAAATGTTTTTATTCGGTAAAGGAATTTTTAGACGACAAAGAACTGTGACATGCATGTCTTTATTGATTTTATATATTTTGTAATTGACAATCAACATTCGTATGCCAAACAATGGCAGATTATGGATTGAAACTATGTGTAACAATTTGTAAGAGCTCTGTATACCCATATTCTGACGAATAAATGATTACTTACTTACTTACTTACTTAAAAGAAATATATTATCATCATGTTTTGCCTTTAAGGCATACTGATATTAGGTTATGTTAATTAATACAAATAATTATTTTAATCGTATCCAATATTTCATTAAATTCAAAGATAATAATTGCCATAATGTAAAATTTTTATTCTATTTAATAGATTAGTAGTCTCTGTAGAAATACAGCCATGTTCTTAAGCGATGATAACAAAGACAATAAAAAAACGAATTGCATTCTGCCATCAGTTGGTCCTTACGAAAACTAGGTATAGGCACGTTTATCACCTTGACATACAATAAAACAGAGTAATGGAAAATGCAAGCCATGTTCGGTATTGTAAATAATTTTGTTGCATTTCAAAGTAATTATAAGTTTTAGTAGTTGCAATAGTTGGAATTGATAAATCGTTACAAAGTGGTAGTATTGTCAACAATTATTTACTTAAACAAAAGTAATAAAAATGAACCGTGTAAACATATATACTTACTCAAAATTATGTTAGGAACTAACCACAAATTAAATCAAATCCTGAATCACAAATTTTATATAATTTGCTCCAAAATTGCTGTTATTGCTGAAAATGTACGAAAAATTTACTAAAAATATACACAACAAATATATTTGTGACGTTACTGATTTGTATGTAAATCAAAAATGTTTATAAACTATATGGTTAAGATTTTATGTAGCTTAAATAAATATCACAAGTCTCGACGTACAGAGGTTGATCGTGACCTTCACAAAACTTATTATCTATATTCTATACTAATAATAATGCTTGAAGAGTTTGTTTCTTTGTTGGTTTGGTTGAACGCGCTAATCTCAGGAACTACTGGTTCGAATTGAAAAATTCTTTTAGTGTTGGATAGCCCATTTATCGGGGAAGGCTATAGGCTATATAACATCACGCTACGACCAATAGGAGCGAAGCAGCAATGAAAAATGATGCAAAAACGGGGCAAATTCTCTTATATGAAGCAGACGAAGTTGCGCGGGTCAGTTAGTTCTTTTAATAAATGGAAAGGACATCACGGACGGCTTAGTGGTTTATGTGGTCGCCTCGCCACTGCTACCGCGCTCAGTGTTGTGGGTTCGAATCTCACACAAGACAAAAATTATATAATCTATAAATATACACCAAGAATGTGAACGACGTATCCAGGATGTAGTCTTTCCAGAACGCCATTGAAAGGCTCACTCAATGAAGTTGAAAGTTGTAAGTTTCAATACAATTATACCATTATTCCGTCTTGTAAAAAAATCAGTGAAAGTAATTTGAAACTAATAAACAAGGCGCAAAAATGAAAAGTAGGTGGGAAATAAAAATGAATATCTATTTTGCACAAAATCGTTTATTTATAAAATATTGCACAATACATTGGATAATTTATCACAAAATACTGAATACATAATTACTAGTGCCTAAATAATACTGAAAAAATAAACCATACTTAATTAAATCACTGGAATGCGACTAGTAAAGATAAGCTACATATAAATGTTCATAGCGTCAAACCTTTTCATAATAGCAATGCGCAGAATTGCATTAGAATAATCGTACGAATAATATTCGAATAATCAGCTGAATAATATTCGAATAATCGTATAAATAATATTCGAATAGTCGTACGAATAATATGGGCACGATGAATAATATATAAGTGCTTATTCGAATAATTATTCAATTAACATTGGAATGTATAAACAACATACAAAAGTGTGTAAGCTGAGTATTTTATCATACAAAGTAGATAGCGGAATTCGCATAAATTATATCGATATTCGAATGTAATTATGCTCGTCGCTATTTTACAATCGAAGGGCTACAGAAATGTAACACCCATATTTTGCTAGCTGTGTTTATTCCCTCGTAATATCCCTCATTACTAGGCACCTAAACATAGCACAAAATTATGATTTTATCGAACACAGTTTCGTGCTGATACTAAGAATTTTCGTGGAGAAAGACACATTAACACTGTCCGCCTAAACGGTAAACAGCCTTATAACATTACCGCAATTATAACTAGGTTTGATTAATTAATAATTTTATTAAAACACACCCGTGAAAAATATAGGTGCTAATGGAATATTATTTAATAGGTATTAATTACATTTTAAATTTTGAAGTATATAGCTGTCTTTTAAATTAAACAACTGTTACATTTACTGGCCACACCAGCCAGCCGCATTATTTTTAATGTTTGAATATCTTAATTTTTGAATAAAGAAATATGTAAAAAAAATCAAAACAATGTAAATTTTGTCATGATATTATTAAAGCAAATAAAGGAACATAAGAATTTCAAATAAATACATAATTTTCACGTTTTCAAATACAATAAAAAATACTGCCGCAACAAAATTGTTTTAAAATTAGAACGTAGCCATTTTGACAATAAATATTTTAGTAAAAAGACGCGTTGAAGACTTGCGTATCATATCAAAAACACTTCATTTTTATTTAGAATTACTGAGTAATAAAAGCAAAATGTGTAATCTCAGTGCATTATAATATATTTGTTTTATAAAAATTTTGTTAAAAAGCCAATTCTCGTTATAAAAGTGTTAAGTGTATAAAATAGTTATTATCATAATAAACGTCAAAAAAGAACTGAAATTTATTTTAACATTTAAAGTTTATTTTAATTTAGGATAATACCATTTGTGACATTGACATTGAAACTAGATCGGAACTCTGTTTAAAAAATTTCTATCACGAGAATTATGCCCTAGCTCCCACATATATAGCTTGACCTCTCTTTAGTACAACTTTCTATACAAAGCAGAGGTCAACATTGTTGGTTATACCGCATATTAGATAACATGAAAATAAATCTGTGTTACGAAGATATTTATTTTAATATTATTTGCGTAAAATAAGATAAAAAATTAACAAAGAGAAAGCAATGGTTTCGCTTTGGTATATTTATGCCATCTCATCCTCCTCATCCTCATCCTTACAAGGTAGAACATCTATAATTGCAGATTTACCTAGCCCGATGTTAGATATTAATAGGATAATTAGAGGTATCTATGTCGTCAAAGATTACTATTTGACGATAACTATTATGCTCACATTAAATTAGATGTTAAAGTCTAAGGCAGGGCGTCGGCCCAGCGCATTGTTGGCGAACGAACTGAAAAAAGAAACATCTATCTAAAATAAAGATTCTTGGTTTGTAACAACAATAATGTTTCATCAGCCCGGCTTGAACCCAGTATCTCGTTGTGGATAAACTTACATGACCAACGAGAAAGGATCAAACCAAAATAACTAAAATATAGAAAAGGTATATAATTCTTAAAAAATACATTCAGGTTGTCTATGACGAAAATGGATATTAATTAGAAAAAAATTTTATCTATTGGAATTAAATGTAACCAAAAATTGATCTATGTTACGCATTTTGTTTAAAATATAGAAAGAAATAATTATAATATTCTAAAATTAATAGCCTTTTCAAATCAATTAATATATGTATTATATAATTAGTGAGATCCTACTTCTAGAAAGTATTTTTTTACTATATTTCGGTAAATTTATTTGCTTCTTTTGTGGTTATAAAATATTCGTCTAATATTCCTAATAGAAGCTGCCATTCGTAAATTTTATAACTTTAAGTTATACGATAGTGAGTTGAATATTTTTACAGTCGTTCTTTATTTCGTCTACATAACACAGTGTCCGAGTTGACACATTTTAATTGTAATATATTTTTAACTGACAATTCGGACACCATCAAACTATTAAAGCTGTTTAGTACAGTCAGATAAAAACTTTTAAAATATGATATGTGGAAATAAAGCGATACCAAAACTAACCATGGCATTTGAACCATGTTTTGTTCTAACCTTAACCTAAGCACAAAAGTGTAGGACGAAAAAGTAATAATTTAAAAAGAGGGACGAATGAGGAACATTTTTGAACAGTAATGGGGCAAATGCTGAACAAACCCGGATTTCTACAATTAAGGTATCGTTGGAAGTTTTTATCTGACTGTACAAAACAGCTTTTGTAATTGGTGACCGAATCGTCAGTGAAAAAAATATTGAAATTAAAATGTGTCAATTCGGACACAGTGTCCGAATATATTGTATCCGAGTCGTCAGCAACCCACATACATATTCTCACGTGACTGCAGGAATGGCTTAGCAGACAAGTGGTCAAAAAATGAGCCGATATGTCACTGAAGCACAAAAAGTGGATGACGCAGTAATGACTCAATTGGGTCAGTTACCTATTCATTTGCAAAATTTTTAATGCATAATATAACATGGTAAACTTTTGTTTGTCCATGACAGCTTACGCATTATTGTTTTTAAGCATAATCATACATTTGAATTGTATATTATCACAACTGACCGCCTGGGGTCACAATCTTGCAGCAACATGAACATATTATTCCGATTGTGACTAAGATAATGATGTCAATATAAACTGTATGCTAAAGTAAGAATAGGCTAAAAAAAAATATGTCAAACTACTTAAGCTAACGTATATTAGGGGAAAACATTATGGGATAAGATCCCTGGATTCTACTTTTCTCAAAACAAAATGGGTTCAATATTTATCTAACACAAGCTCAGATATTAATACCAAAATTGTATGGATCAGATTCAACATTCTATGAAAGTGACATATTATATGGTGTACAAAGTCAATAGTCGCTATACGTAAATGTATGATAAATATAAAACTAACACGGGTCTGCGTTCACCAATCCGTCGAATGGCTAATACAGACAATGACACTTTTGAACATATTGACATAATCGCAGTCTTAATAAAACAGAGACTTATCTCAGTATTTTGGATTAAACAAATTTGAACTCTATTGCAAAGATTTCACACAAATATAATATTAGAATTTAACATATACAATTAGAGTTCAAATTGCCTTACTTTCAAATTTCGAGTTAAGTCGCTGTTTTATTAAGAGTGCGATATTTGTATGCTCTACGATAAGTTTTCGTAAACTTGTATATGAGACACTGAACTCATAACTGTACCAACTTTTTCAGACTTACACAGTCCTTTGTTTTAATTTTTCTCTTTTCTTCGTAATGTTATATATTTTTATATATTGTCTGATTGTATTTTTTTGGATTGTCATTCATGTATGTTCGCTTTCCTACCGTCTTATAGTTTTAATCGAATAGTAACCTGTGGACATCGCCGTGGGCTACATTACTACATGTAATGTGGCTGTTTGAAAAATAAAATAAATAATACATGAGTATGTGATCCCATACAGTTTATTGTCGCTGTCTGAGTGCAGTATGAGGTCTGGGTACGGCGGAGGTATGCGGGCGAGCCAGCCGCGTGGCCGGGCGACTGTTCACGCTGCTATACGATAAGTAACGGTCAGAAAGATCTAGCGGTTCTATCTGAAAGTGATAATAATAATAATTAATTTTGATGCAGAAGGCAGTGCCTTTAGATAAACATTGTGAGGAGGTTCCTGTCTCTGGATTCCTAATCACCGGCAGCTTGAACCCTGTACCCGATGCCAGTGGGGTACCATGCATTTTATATTTATATTATTATACAATAATAATAAGATTTAGTTTCTCAATTTGGCACATAAATAGATTACCAGCGTTAAATCAGATAATCATTGGATTAGTTATTAAGAATTAGAGCTATTTTTTTATTAGGATAGATGTGTGCCTAAAAAAAGCCTCGGATGTGCATGAGGTCTTGGGTTTGAACCCTGGGTCGGGCCAACAAAAAGTTACTGGATTTTCTGTTAAGAAATCTCAATAACGACCCGGAGTTAGGAATTTGGTGGTGTTAGACTCCCCCGTACCTCGGAAAGCACGTAAAGCCGTTGGTCCGGCGCCTGATCTCTCTCCGGTGGTGTTGTGACGTCCTATCGGATCGTGAGAGTTAGGGAAAAGAAGGGACACTTGTGTTTGCGCTCATAATTGTGCACTATAATATCTCCACTGCAGGAATCGAACCCGAGCTCTCAAGCACAAAGTTCAGATACAGTACCGCAGCGCCACCTCGAAATCAATACGCAAACAATATTGTCGATTTAGGACTTGATTGTTTATAGTGTAGTGGCTTATGTGGTCACTCCGCCACTGCGACTATGTTGAGTATTGTGGGTTCGAGACCCACACGAGACATACATCAGGTGTTGCCCACATATTTATCTCGAGTCTTGGTGTACACACAGCGACACATCAGCCTATACTGTTTGGACTTTGAACTATTAGAAGTTGAACGCTGCGAATCGTGCGAGAGACTGCGTTATATTTTTGTTATTTTGTCTCATGCACGTTGAACGGGACGCGATGCTCTATCCTTCCGTTACATTGACACGACGATGCACAGTCCCTTTCCAACAATTCTCTATTTTGTATGTAGCGTAGTTATGCGTATATAGGGTGTCTAACTTGATGTGTAGCCGTGTGTCCTTCGTGTCCGCTATTGAAATGTTTCGTCCCCACCGAAATTATTCCTAGTGCTGTGGTTTGCAGTCTTTTGGTAACAGTGAGTTCTTCCAAAGCTGAAAGGAACTTGGCCTGCCCACTACTGGATCAGTACCAGGTCCGAGAGGCGGCGTGCGTGTTCCCACGCGTGCCTCTGTGTCGTATTGTCTTCGTCCTTCCACAAGGGGACAGATGGCCACAGATTAGTGTATTTTTGGATAAGGTAGTTTCGTGTAGGGGCCTGTTTCACACGGCAGGTCGAAACCTCGGCGGGTCGCGATTGCATATGAAAATGATTCGCGCGGCTCCGCCGACTCTAGTTATGTTGAGGAACACCGTGGTAAGTATAGTCGGTATTACCGGGATGTCGCCATCTTGCCCCAGGTGAGCCCGACATAACCCATCCGCCTGCTCCCGCTGAGGGGATTAAGCTGAAAGGACGTTATAGCTATTAACAAAGAAGGAGGGATGATGTACATACATGTTGCGTGGTGTGGTGTCGCTCGAGGTGCGAGTGAGTGCTCATGTTGTTCCCAGTGTACGCTACACACTTGACCTGCCATTCGCCCAGCTGTTCGTTCCAGTGCACGTACTGTTCGATTAGAGCCTGAAAATATAATATTATATACATTTATATGTAAACTAGCTTTTAGCCGTGATTTCGTCCGCGTGGAATAGTTACTCTGGGCAGCATAAGGTTACGTATTTTGAAAACAAAGCAAGTACAAACTGCTGACGGCATTTTTACTAATCATACACATGTTTCCGATAAATATACGTATGTATGTATGTATGTATGTATCTTATGTGGGGGCCAGTCAGTGCAGTCCGACACTTCGACCCAGTGGGATCTTTTGTGCCGACACTCTCCCAATAACGACTGCCATAGATGTTCATGGCAGCCGGGACCGACGGCTTAACGTGCTCTCCGAGGCACGGAGCAGGCGATAATTGTCAATCATAATAAATACACGTATAGTAAACATAGAAAAAATTAAAGCCCAAAAGCGATGTGTAAGGTCAATGTTTAGATTGGACATCAGAGATTCTTGTAAGCCGTATTTCATACGCTATAAAATCCTGACACTACCGCCCCTTTACATATTAGAAACGGCATTATTTGTCAAGAAGAATCCGAATCTATTTCCGCGTATGGCAGATATTTTTCCCCGAAATCGACGCGATAAAAATAAACTTTGTCTGCATCCGTCTAGGACTGCACTTGTGCGCAAGAGTGTTATTTGCATGGCTCCAATTGTTTATAATAAGTTTCCTAAAAGCTGGCAAGATCTAACTAGCGAAGCATTTAAGCAAAAAGTAAAATCATTTCTTGTTGCAAAAGCCTATTATAATGTTAGTGACTTTTTAAATTATAAATTTGATTTGATGTAATTAAGTACATAATTAGATTAGACATTTGACATAATATTTATTAATTGACATTAGATTTAATATAATTATAATTACTTGACATTGTATACATTAATAATTTATGGACTGATTATTATTACTTCATTAATATATACACATTTATATAATGTTAACTATTGCTACTGTATGTATGTTGCTGTTACTATTTATTATTAATTAATTAGAATGATATTTGCACGCCATTGTATGGCAAACATGTCTAGAACTTTCTTCTACTTTATATCTTGCATGCGATTGTTAATTGTATGTACACATGTGTTTGAGTAAATAAATAAATTATCTTATCTTATCTTATAGACAGATTTTTTTTGGACGATTTTTTATATCCTATTTCATCCCCATGTTGGTGGAAATTTCAAAAACACTGGAACAAATTCTTTTCGCTGGAATAAGTTTATTGACTTCTTATCAAGTTTATAAGGCTAGTGTGAATGGAACAGTCGCAAGAGGAAGACCTAGGCGAACGTTTCTTGATCAGATCGGAGGCGTTCTGGACAAAGGCCAGGTTAAGAGCACCTTGAACCGTCGGGTGTGTATGAGGAATGTGTTAAAATTGAATGAAGCCAGAGAAGTGTGTCAGGATCGTAGCATATAGAAATCCGTAGTCTCTGCGTACCCCTCTGAGAAACAGGCGTGAATCAATGTATGTATGTATGTATCAAGTGCCTAAATACAAAGTTTTATGGTTTTGTCTTCGATAATGACGAACGACACACGGACCTTTTCTCAGTGTGAGAAGGCTAAGGCCATAGTCCACCACGCTGGCCCAGTGCTAGTTGGCAGACTTCACACATCTTCGAGAACATTATGGAGATCTCTCGGACATGCAGGTTTCCTCACGATGATTTTATTCTTAGATATTGAATACGCACATAACTTGAGGCAACTTAAGGACCACCAGTGGTTACAACAACAGTACATGAGTATAAATACATGGTTGTAGGTTTTTGTTGGTTGTTCTTTTGACCGCTACAGTCATGTATACATGACAAAGCAAAATGTGTCCAGCACACCACAGTCACGACTACATGACAGACTTTTAAACGCTAATAAATCTGAATATAAGGATTGTTTTTCGTATTTGTTACGTTAATTATGTAGCTAGACTCATCCCAATTTGTCCGCGTCGATGGCGTAGTAATTAGTGTAACCGACTGCCATGCCTGAGGTCCCGGGTTCGATTCCCGCACAAGTCTAACATTTGTGGGCATGAACTTGGATGTTTGTCTTGGTCTGGGTGTTTCTATGTATAATATGTATGTATTTACTAAAAAAAAGCACCTATATATGTATGTTTATCCATTGTCTAGTACCCATAGTATAAGCTCTGCTTAGTTTGGGCTAGATGGTGTTGTGTGTATGTGGTAGAATATTATATTATTTATATTATGTGAAGTGCTTACTATTTATTTCATACATATTAGCATAAGATCACTAAAATGATGTAGGTATTAAATGATGAAATCGTAACTTGGCGCAGAGAGCACGCTTTTTCTTTTTTGACGTGGCGATTAAGGTGCTCGTAGCCAGTTGCAATCACTAACTGGTAAACGATTAGCGAGGTTAAGCAACGTTGGGTGCGGTCAGTCTGTAGATAGGTACAACGCTCTCCTGTACGCCATTCCTGACTGTGACTTGTTTGCGGATGGATGGCCGAATATATTGTTAGTGTGTCAGCGATTTTGTGAGAGAAAGGAATGATTGTTTGTCTTGGTATACATATAATTGTTATTTGTTTTAATTTTGTGTTTGATTCATGTTTTCCTATCTTTAATTATTGTAATTGGTGTACAACCGTTATAATAAAATAAATAAATGGGTGACTGCTTAGTGGTATTTCATCTGAGCGTCTCCGTGCTTCGGAGGGCACGTAAACCGTCGGTCCCGGTTGTTGTCAAATTGACAGCAGTCGTTAAGCCATGTCAGAGGCCTACAGGCGGCTTGAACAACTCTTGACAATAGGTTGGCCACTAACCACACGAAAAGAAGAAAGAAGAAGAAGGTTAACGGTTAACCTTTGAAGGCAGCCATTGCATTCACTAATAAAGCTAAAGAGTAGAAGAGTAGAAACTGAATGAACCTAAATGAGTTTACTTTATGACTTTGAAAAGTCAGAGATGCGCGTCTTGGGAATGATCTAGAGACCACTGCGTCTAACGGTCTATCGCTGTACAAAATAGCGTAAAAAGCCCATACCTGGTACTCCTTAGGTATATAAGAGTCCAACACTAGATCAGCTAGCTGTATCTCTCTCTTGAGAGCCCTCACGCTGTCAAGGATGCCCTCCATCTCTCTCTGCTGCTCCCGCTGCTGGTCAGCCAACTCGGCCTTCGCTGAGTTGAGGAGTTGGACAGCTCGCTTCAGCTTACGAGTCTTCGCCGCGTTTTCTTCTTGGAGACTTGAGTATCGTTCTTCCAGGTCTAGACGTTCCGCCTGCATTGAACAATTCAATTTTATTTATTGACTATATTTTGCTCGCTTGCGTCAATGAAGGTTAGGTTGGTAATAGTACTTTTTTCTGGAGGCTATCCTATGTCCTTTTCTGTACCCCTGACTATGGGTATGCGAAATTTCATGATGATCGGTCAAGCAGTTTAGGCGTGAAAGCGTAAGAATAAGAAACAAACAAACTCACATTCGAATTTATAATCTCGCAGTTCGTTTTAAAAAGTACTTTTCCCGAGGGATAGAAAACTGATATACAATTACGCGCACGAAGTCGCGGGCAAACTCTAGCAATAAATATTTATGAAGGCTGTTTTTTCTTTATTCAATATTGGTAACTGTCTAATGGTATGGGATGATGATTATCTATATATTAATACGTGAAGCAAAAACTTTGTACCCTTTTTTACGAAAATTATGTCGACGGAGAAGTATGAAATTTGGCACAGTTAAAGTTTATATGGAGAAGGTGTGGCGAATCCTAATAATATTTTTATAAAATATGCATTAGAAATACATTAAATTAATGAAAAAACACTACACGCACACAACCATGCATTTCACACACGCAGTCGAATCGCGTTCGTAGTATTTCGGCATTGTTCGTCTGACGTCGTACAATTCCTTGTATCTATGGTTACCTATACCTTATTTATATGTAATATAAAGAAAAAAAAACAAAGTAGCAAAATTAGGAATATCGTCAATGAAAGAGTATAGTTAAGTAAATAATAATTTGTTTGAAAAAGATAGATAAATTAATCTGTATAGCCTTGGCGAAATCTAAATGAAAATGGGTAGTTATAGACAACAAAACCTTTATAACGATCAAACTTAAAATTTAAATCAATTATGATTAAATTTCGACCACCACTAGTGTATTTAAATTGATATACAGATTTTCCTAAAAAATCTTATTTAATTAAAGGTAGTTTTTAATTTATCTTTGTGTCTGGACATACGACCCTTCGAAAATAATATTAATATTCTACCACATAGGTATACAGTCGGTTACACTAGCCACTACACCATCGAGGCCGACAAAATGAAATGTTGTAAAAGACATTTTGCCGAAATTTAGTTATTGATGTAACCTTATTCAGTGATTCGAGCTGTATCGACCTGTGTATTTAAAATGTCGATATTCGCAAGAAAAATGGTTTTACTAATATTGTTTTCTATTTACGCAAATATTATTCATTGAAATTAAACTGCTATATACGGATTTTATCGCGTTGTTTATTTGACACTTTATTACAAAATTTTGAAAATTGTTACACTACTACTACTATTAAACTTTACTAATTTTTAAGCTAATTAATTAAACTATTTAGATTTAATTTATTTTTACACTTTCCCCGACGTTTCGGTTGCTTTTCAGCAGCCATGGTCACGGGGAGACTGGTGGAGTGGTTTTACTACCCAAAGTACCGCAGCGTAAAACTTTTATTTAAAGAATAGTTGTGTTAGTAATACTTTAACACAAATGCTGTTTAAGATATAATTTCATAATCGTAAAACATAAAGAAAATATAACTATGTTTACCAAAACAAAAAAAAAATGAAATGTACAACTGAGTTTTATATTTTTAGCCAGAGCTTCTTGCCCGTTATTCTCATTGGTTCTACGCCCTTGCTCTGCTGAACGTGACAACAGGTAAATGTAAAATCATAGTATTGTGTAGTTAGTGTAACCATTCTTAAGTGTTACTTTGTGACCTAGATGAATAAAGATATTTTGAAATGATTTGATTTGATAGCTCTCCTGGAAGTAGGTATTGGTTGTTACTATATTTCATCTTCGAAGGGTCGATATAGTTCAACGAGTAAATTATAATACAAAGTGCCACTATATAGCTGGGCCAGCTGTTCCAAGGATACCGACCTCTTTCTTCTGCAAGTCTTCTTGCAGACGTAGCTCGTTGAGTCTCCTCAGTTCCAGCTCCCGGGCCGCTTGCTCCAACAGCTGGCGCTGGGCATCCGCCTTATCCAGCAGGTTTTCGCCTCCAACCAGCACTTTGGACTCCAGCCGTTGGAGTTTCTCTTTTAATTCTTCTTGTTGTTTTCTGTGTGCATGAGATATAAATAATATTTTGTTTAAAAGCTATTGACGAGGTTTAGCTATATATTAATACGTGAAACAAAAACTTTGTACCGCTTTTTGCGATAATTACGTGGACGGAGGAGTATGAAATTTGGCACAGTTAAATTTTATATGAAGAAGGTGTGGCGAATGCTATTTATATCCTAAATATTTTTATAAAATATGCATTAGAAATATATTTAATTAATGAAAAAACACTACACGCACACAATTATGCATTTGTCACAAGCAGTCGAATCGCGTTCGTAGTATTTCGGCATTGTTTGGCTGATGTCGTAGAATACTTATGTATGTGGAGTAGGTGACTAAATAAAATATGATTATAAGGGTATAGTTATAGACAATAAAACCTTAATAATGGACAAAATTTAAATCAATTATGGTCGAATTTCGACCACTTGGCGACCGCTAGTATATATAATAATATCAGCCCTGTATTAAACTGTCCCACTGCTGGGCACTGGGCCTCTTCTCACACTGGCCCAATGCGGATTGGCAGACTGCACATATTTTAGAGAATTTTATGTAGAATTCTTAGACATGCAGGTTTCCTCACGATGTTTTCCTTCCCCGTTAAACCGAGCGATAATTAACTATTTAATACGCACATAACTTTGAAAAGTCAGAGTTGCGCGCTCTGTTACTTATATAGATACCCAAAGACAAAATAGTTACAGTAAATATCTTTTTCTACTCTGGCAGAAGACTCTCATTTTTATTAAGTGGCTATTGATGAACGAATGTAAAATAGTAGAAAATTTATGTAATAGTATTAAATTTATATTGATAAAAATGTAATCTCATAAATAATATTGTCTTACGTTTACGCGAATGTTATACATTGAAATTAAATAATTTTATAATGGTTTTATCACGATTTATATTAAAAAACGCAATATATCGACCCTTCGAGGATGAGATGCAGTAAAAGTTAAAACACTACTATTCAGGAGAGCCAGAAAGAAAAGACTCAGTTTTACTTTACTCATAATTTTAGTGTTGGTGAATATCGTATTTTTTGCTCTTTATGTTCTAATATAATAGATAGAATAGCAGCGATAGCTCAGTGGGGAGACCAACAGACTGCAATGCAGAGGGTCTCGGGTTCGAACCCACGTCGCGCACCTCTGACTTTCGGGAGTTATATGACTTTTCGAAATTATGTGCGTATTGATTGACAAATATCGCCTGCTCCGTGCCTCGGAGAGCACGTTAAGCCGTCGGTCCCGGCTGCCATGAACATCTATGGCAGTCGTTATTGGGAAAGTCAGTACCCTCTAATATTCTGACACTGGTCTAGCCTTAGGGTATCGTTAGCCTTCGGGTTGCGGAGGTCAGGTGGCAGCCGCTCCGTGTAAAAACTGATATCCAGTCAAATCCGGTTAGACCAGAAAAGCCGACCCCAAGTGACTTGGGAATAATAAAGGCTAAGAGAGAAGATGTTCTAATATAATAAAATTATATATTTTACAGCATTCGTGGCTAGTTACAGTATTATTCTTTTAAAATACATACATACATACATAGATTCACGCCTGTTTTCCAGAGGGGTAGGCAGAGACTACGGATTTCCATTTGCTACGATCCTGACACACTTCTCTGGCTTCATTCACTTTCATCACATTCCTCATACACGCCCGTCGGTTCAAGGTGCTCTTAACCTGGCCTTTGTCCAGAACGCCTCCGATCTGATCAAGAAACGTTCGCCTAGGTCTTCCGCTTGCGACTGTTCCATTCACACTAGCCTTATAAACTTTCTTAGTCAGTCTTTCCTCGTCCATTCTTTCCACATGCCCAAACCAGCTTAACATACCCTTTTCTATTCTTGTCACTATATCCACTTTCATGCCGCATCTCTCTCTAATCACACTATTCCTTATTCTATCTTTTAGTGTTTTTAAAATAAAAGTGCTTGAAATATGCTGCGATTTTTCTGGGTTGCAAAAGCTTTTCATTTTTGTTGCGAACTTGATAGATTATTTTAAATACACAGGTCGATGCAGCTCGAAATAATAAATAAGGTTACATCCAATAACTCATTTTCGCCAAAATAGCTTTCACAACATTTCATCCTCGAAGGGTCGATGTATCAATAAAACTAAAATCGGAAGCCATGTCAATTCCCCAGAGTAATTATAAGCACTCGAAATGATTTTTACATTTACAATACTTACACAATGATTTGTGTAAGTATTACTTTATATTATTGTTTATTGATCTAAAGAATAATATTATAGTTCACAATAGAACCATTGACACAAAGAAGAAGTAACGAATAATATCATGCCAACGTCATGCATTAAAGCAGCATGCTTTTTTGTTTGCCTTAACTTTTTAATAATGATTATGGTAGAATTTCAACCACTGGGTGAAATCTAGGTTTAATAAATAAGTATCAGTACTTACTTGGTTCTCTGTAGTTCTGCTTTTTTCTCCTCAAGAACCTTGCGTGCTTGGTGAGCCTTCTCCCGGTTGAGTTTCTCCTACACAACAAACAAAATGTCATTGTATCAGAAACTCATTTTGTTAATAATAATAATTATCTTTATTTGCATAAAATATGGCTTCAAAGTTGATAGATACTATGGTTTGTGTTTCACATACTTTGCCGTACAAGATTCGTAAAATTCATGCATCGAGCCCACAACACGTGAGCAGGACCGGCCAGGTGACCACTACGCCTAATTCAGTTTTATATATATAAATATAATAATATTCACCAGACCGCATTTCAGTCACGGTAGCCAATCTTAACCGAGTCTGGCCATCTGCGCAGGAGATATTATAGTGCACAAGTGTGTGTCAACACAAGTGCACTCTCTATTCTCTAACTCTTATGATCTGATGGGACGTCACGACATGACCAGAGATGGATCAGGCGCAGGACCAACGGTTTTACGAGCTCTCCGAGGCACGGAGTTGTCTAACACCGCCAACTTCTAAGTCTAAAGTAAGAGATACTGACCTTCTCCTCCCGTCTCATTCTCCTGCGTAGTTTCTTCTCGTCAGGGTCGAGGGAGTCCAGTTCGGGGTCCGTCAGGGTGTCGTCAGACAACTCCTCGTCAGATATGTCCTCTTCTTCTCCTTCTTCCTCCACTTCTGCTATGAAGAAACAGTAAGAGTAAGTAAGATTTACAACTTAAATAAAATAGTAAACAAAAATTCAACTACTTTGTACGTGTAAGGTACCGGAGCTCCTTACACAGATGATATGATATATGATATGATAATAATTGAATTGATATGTATATGATAAGTTAGGAGTGTCAAATAAAACCGCTCTGTTTGATTGACAAATGGACACTAAATTTATTGATGAGAGTAATTATGAAATTAGGTAAATCGGCGCGGCGCAGCGCGCAGCGTCAGCTGTTTTAGAATTGCTAATTGTGCGGTTCACCGTACAGTACGGATACTAGATTTTGCATACGTTAATCTAGATTTAGTCATTAAACTATCCCTTAGGGAACAATATTTTTTCCTGGATGAAAGGTACCCTATGTCCTATTCTGTACGTCAGACAACGTGTATGCGAAATTTCACGATGATCGGTCAAGTAGTTAAGGCGTGAAAGCGTAACAAACATACAAACAAATTCACATACGCATTTATAATATTGTTACGCCCAGTGACATCTCTCGGCATTGTGGGAAAGACTCGGCAGTTCCGTCTAATAATTTATTACACCGCCATCTATTGACATCTTACGGAACTACGTAGTAGGTATGCTTACGAGAATCATAGAGATAACGCTGGTACTTTCTCGAAACATCGTACTGTTTACATACCGGGTATAGCGTTACTAGAAGACTCTAGAAACGCTTTATCCGCGTATAAATAGGGCGCACGCGCACCGCCAAGTCAGTTTACAATCGTAAGCGATCAAGTGTTCATCGAAGCGAACGGAAGCGGAAATACTACGGAGTTTAAAGCTAGAAGCAGTGAAAAAGTGAAGTATAGTGTTTGTTGTGTTTAAATTTAATTGTGTTTGAATAAAACGTGTTTTAGTCGGTAATATTGTTTACATTCTTATCCGTCGAACCCAGCGCAGTAACAACATTAAAGTTAGAGTTCACGGAAAGACTGGGGAACATGTTGAAAACTTAGCTACTCGACGAATCATCGTCAAATTTCATATACACGTTGTCAGGGGCACAGAGAAGGACATTGGGTACCTTTCATCCAGAAACTTTTACTGTTCCCGAAGGATCAAAATTTAAAACCTGTGTGCTGTGTGTGAACACGTGCAACAGGGGACCAACCATTACCTACGATTTGACAAACCATAGATACTAGCAAAAGAACACCGATTTGTACCAAGTATGCTTCGCGAGGCTATTGAAATTAAAAAACATCCTAAATTCAATAGAGAAGATGGTTGGAATGTACCACCAGCTTGGGATCCAGTAATTCAAATAGTCAAACCCAAGAAAAAGCAAAATACAGCTAGACGTCATGATAATTTGAGCTCATTCCGCGTAAATAGAAACACCAAAGATTAAATTATGTTCGAGTACTTTGAAATAACTACACTTCAGAACATTGAGACAACTACCATCTTAGTCTCCCCGTGAACATGGCTGCTGTAAAGCAACCGAAACGTCGTCGGGGCAAAGTGTAAACTTAAATATAAATAGTTTTAATTATATTAAATAACTTAAATAATAGTAAAATTCAATAATAGTCGTGTTAATGTTTACAAAATTATGTAATAAAATTGTTTTAAAGTAAAATAAACAACGCGACAAAATCCGTATAAAGTGTTTAATTTCAATGTATAACATTCGCGTAAACGTAAGACAATATTGTTACGTGCTGGGTTCGACGGATAAGAATGTAAACAATATTACCGACTAAAACACGTTTTATTCCAACACGCAATTAAATTTAAAACACAACAACTACTATACTTCACTTTTCCATTGTAACTGCTTCAAACTCCGTAGCATTTTCGCTTCCGTTCGCTTCGATGAACACTTGACCGCTTACGATTGTAAGCTGACTTGGCGGTGTGCGTGCGCTTTGTTTATACGCGGGTAAAGCGTTTCTAGAATTTTCTAGTAACGCCATACGGGTATGGCGTTACTAGAAAACTCTAGAAACGCTGACATATCGGGAAATTGTAAGAAGATTCGAGAATGTGTCAGCGTTCTCTCCACGCTTCGCGTACTCACACTACGTAGTGCCGTAAGATGTCAATAGATGGCGGTGTAATAAATTATTAGACGGAACTGCCGAGTCTTTCCCACAATGCCGAAACATTGCACTGGGCGTAACAATATTATTTAAAACCTAGTTTAAAATAAAAAAGAAATGTAGTTATAAAATATATTTCTTACCATTGGTACTATCTTCCAGTTGTTTCTTAAGCTGATCAATCTCTTGTTGGAACCTGCAATTAAGTATTGCCTGTTAGTATCAACACAGACATTATAAACAGGAAAGATTTGTATTTTAGTTTGTAATGAATAACTCATAAACTACTGGACCGAATTTAATCATTCTTTCACCATAAGAAAGCTACTTTATCCAGAAGTCACATACGCTATATAACATCACGCTACGAGTCACGGGAGCGGAGCAGTGATCATCAACGTGGGTGGACCCACGGGGTAAACATTAAATAAATAAACATACAATACTGTTACGTACTGTGGTTCGACGGATAAGAATATAAACAATATTACCGACAAAAACACGTTTTATTCAGACACACAATTAAATTTAAAACACAACAAACACTATACTACACTTTTTCACTGTACTGCTTCAAACTCCGTAGTATTTCCGCTTCCGTTCGCTTCGATGAACACTTGACCGCTTACGATTGTAAACTGACTCGGCGGTGCGCGTGCGCCCTATTTATACGCGGGTAAAGCGCTTCTAGAGCTTTCCAGCAACGCGTACTCGGCATGTAAACAGCACGATGATTCGAGAAAGTACCAGCATTCTCTCTAAGATTCTCGTACCGTACTACGCAGTTCCGTAAGATGTCAATAGATGGCGGTGTAAATTATCAGACGGAACTGCCGAGTCTTTCCCACAATGCCGAGAGATGTCACTGGGCGTAACACTGCCCCCCTCTTAGACATGTTCGTCCCGAACATTGTTGGATCCGTAGTAGCGTGCCAATCGATCCACATGAACGATCTTTGGTGTACCTCGTGGTCCTTTCTGGATCCGGTAGGTGACGTCATTCATCTTAGTGACTATGCGATAGGGTCCATCCCATTTTGCCTGCAACTTAGGAGATTTTCCTTTGTTGCGTGCCGAATTATGTAACCACACCAGCGATCCTTCCTCGAAGCCTTTATTGTTCGCCTTCCGGTCGTAACGGGTCTTCATCCTCTCAGACATCTGCTGACCGGTCTGTCTGATGTTCTCGTATACGTCATTCATCCTGTTGCGCAAATCATTCGCATAATCTGTTATGCAGCGTGGAGATTCAGGTGGGATGCCGGTGATCAAGTCTGCAGGTAATCGTAGTTCCCTTCCGAAGTTAGCGAAAGCAGGTGTTACTGATGTGCTTTCGTGAACGGCACTACGGTATGACAGGAGAAACGGTTGAATGTGTTTGTCCCAATCCCTTTGTTTGCTTTCTACAACTTTTGCCAGATATCTTTCCAGAGACTGGTTAAATCGTTCAACCATGCCGTCTGATTGCGGATGATAAGCGGTCGTTCTAGTTTTGTGGGTACCCATCACCCGGCATGTCTCCTTAAATACTTCAGACTCAAAGTTCCGACCTTGGTCACTGTGTATCTCTAAGGGCACCCCGAAACGACAAAAGACTTCGTGGACTAGCTTGTCGGCGACCGTAGATGCCTCTTGATTGGGAATCGCAAACACTTCCGGCCACTTTGTGAAGTAATCCATGACCACCAAGAAGTACTTGTTCCCACTTTGGCTTTCAGGAAACGGTCCGGCAACATCTAAAGCTATACGTTCCCACGGGGCTCCAACATTGTACACCTTCAATGCACCCCTACTGCGAGTGTGTGGCCCCTTCACGGCAGCACAACTCGTGCATTTACGGCACCATTCCTCAACGTCTTCTCGACAATGGATCCAATAAAATCGTTCTCGGATCTTAACCAGAGTTCTCTTAACTCCCATGTGACCTCCCGAACTCCCATTATGATAGAGTTGTAAAACTTCCGGTACCTTGAGCTTTGGCACGACCATTTGCAGGTGACACTTGTCACCTCGAGCATTCTCCCATTTCCGGCACAGAACTCCATCCTGGATAACCAAGCTTTCCCACTGTGCCCAATAACTCTTGGTGGTAGGGCTCATTGCCGCAACTTCACTCCAGTGAGGTCTCGATGCACCTGTTTTCTTCCATTCGAGGATGGGTCTTATGTCTTTGTCTTCTTGTTGCGTTCTCTGCAAAGTTTCCTTCCAGTCTTCGCTAAGATCCGTCCTCAACATCCTCACTAGTCCTTCCTGCTTAGCCTCTTGCCTGGCGCAGTGCTTACACTGGTCGGGACACGGTCTACGTGACAGGGCATCCGCATTACCATGTGACTTGCCACTACGATGCTGTATTACGAAGTCGAATTCCTGTAGTTGTTCAATCCATCTTGCTACCTGTCCTTCTGGGTCTTTAAACTGTAGTAGCCATTTCAATGCAGCGTGGTCAGTTCGCAGGTGAAATTTCCGTCCCAACAAGTATTTACTGAAGTGCTGCAATGTCTTTACGACAGCTAGAAGTTCCCTTCGTGTGACACAGTAGTTCCTTTCAGGTTTGGATAGGGCCTTGCTGAAGTACGCTATTACAACTTCATGCTCTCCTTTACGTTGAGATAACACGCCACCAATGCCGGTGTTACTGGCATCTGTATCTACTACAAATTCATGTTCATTGTCGGGATAGCCTAGAATTGGTGAATTACACAGATGTTCCTTCAGCTTCTGAAATGCGACGTCACAGCTCTCATTCCAGCAGAACTTTATCTTATCCTCGGTGAGCTTATGCAGAGGCCGGGCGATGTCAGCAAAGTTCCTTACAAACCGTCGATAGTAGGAGCACAAACCAAGAAATGCCCTGACTTGTGTCTTGTTCTCCGGAACTGGCCAGTCCTTGACAGCAATGATCTTATCCGGGTCCGTTTGGATGCCTTCTTCGGAGACCACATGTCCTAAGAAGTTCACTTGCCGCCTGAACAACGCGCATTTCTTTGGACTTAACTTCAGGTTGGCTCCTCGAATCTTCGAGAGAACGCGTTCCAGGTTGCGAAGGTGATCCTCGAAGGTGCGTCCTACTATGATAATATCGTCCAAGTAGACCAGGCAGGCGTCTCCAATCAATCCAGTAAGTACCCGTTCCATCAATCTCTCAAAAGTGGCAGGGGCATTACACAATCCAAAGGGCATGACGTTAAATTGCCACAATCCTTTGCCTGTGGAGAATGCTGTCTTCTCCTTATCTCGAGGATGTATCTCGACCTGCCAGTAGCCACTTTTTAGGTCTAGTGTAGAAAACCACTTCATCCCCGTTAGCGTATCCAGAGTGTCGTCAATCCTTGGCAACGGGTAACTGTCTTTCTTTGTGATGTCATTTAGCCGACGATAGTCCACACAGAAGCGCATGCTGCCATCCTTCTTCTTAACCAAAACCACTGGTGAACACCATGGACTGGACGAAGGCTCAATCACACCTTCTTTCACCATACCCTCGATCATAGTGTCAACTTCATGTTCCCGTGCCACTGGTACACGTCTTGGTCGCTGGCGGATCGGTACCTCATTTCCTGTGTTTATTTTGTGTTGAACTAGGGCAGTCTTGCCTATGTCAGCATCACTTGTCGAGAAGATGTCAGCAAACCGGTTTAACATCATCTCAGCCTTGTTCTTTTCTTCTCTCGACAGGTTATTCTGGCAGTCTTCCAAGAGAGAAGATACGTCGTACCTTGCCCCTTGAACTTTGGCGTTGGTAGGCTGTTCATGGCATCTACGCATCCAAACTGCTCCTTCACAGGTTCCCAATATCGTGCCCTTCTTGAGTACCAGTTCTTTGTCGCTTGGGTTCAGTGCACGTACCGATGTAACGTTGGTATTTCTAGCCAGAGTGCGTGCAATCTTCCATGAAGCATCGTTGTCCAAGCCTTCTATAATTACACATCGATTTTCCTGATCAGAATTCCTTGGTAGACAAACCGGTATGATTGTTTCCGACCTCGGACGAAGTACTACTTTCTTCAGGCAGTACACTTTGCCTGATGATGCGCCCTCCATGAATACTTCTTCTGAGCCACACTTCAATACTCCTTGACTAACGTCGATCTCACAGTGATGCTTCCGTAAGAAGTCTAAACCCAGGATGCAGTCGTCCACTATGTCAGCCACGATGACGTTGTGGCGGTAAATTTTATTACCTAGTTTTATGTCCACCCCCTTCTCACCTCGGACGGTTATGTGCTGACCGGTAGCTGTTCTTAGATGTATACATTCATGGTTCCCGTAGTAGTCCCCAAGAAACCGTCTTGCTAGTCGGAAACTGACGACTGTCCGAGAAGCTCCGGTGTCCAATGTCATCTTGCACGGCATTCTGTTAATTTCGCCTTCGATAATCAGGCTGTTTCCGTCACACGATTGTGAGATCGAGATCCTTGGGGCTCTCCTATCACCAGCCAGCACCCGCCCCGTAGTCCTGGCGTCTACTCGTTTCCCTGCTGTTGTTGCCCGGCAGGCACATCAGGTGTTCCTTCTACCGGCGACTGGTTACCGCTGCGTGGACTCCTTCGCTTCGGGCAGCTCAACCTGATGTGGCCTCTCTCACCGCAGCTATAGCACCGGGGCGAAGTCGACACTTCCCTGATACGGTGAGCTCGATCATCCCGTCGTACTGCTTCCACTTCCAGAGCGTGGGCTAGGGCGTCCTTCAGGTTTTTAAAATGTCCCAGTCTTACTGCGGCCCTAACCTCCAGGTCTCGGATCCCGTCGGTGAAAGCTTGAACGAGGTTTCCGTCGATAAGCGCAGGTGAGGACTGGTACGCCTTTCGAACCAGCTTCTCCACCTCCAGGGCCCACTGCTGCAGGGTTTCACTAACACGTTGCGATCGGTCTTTCAGCTGGGCGCGAAACACGTGTTCCAGGTGTGCGTCGCCATATCTCGCCTCTAATGCCTCCAACAGCTTCTCGTACGTGATGTCTTGACCAAGCGCCTCTAACACGGTCAAGGCCTGGTCACGAAGCCTCAAGGTGAGAGCGGTCAGAGCACAGGCTGGAACTGGGCTCGAACGGGTGGACGCAAGAACAGTCTTGCGTCCACCCGTTCGATTTCATGACGGCCTCAAACTGGATCTTATAGGCTGACCATGACGATGATCCGTCGAATGGTGGGACTTTAAAGCCTCGTGGTGAAGACGCCACAACCGCAGGTGCCACGATCCCATCGCCAGCCTTGAGCCCACGTATCGTTTTCTCCACCTCGGCGATGCGACTTTCATGGCGTTGGACTTGCTCTTTCACCTCCTTCACCTCCTTGCCAACCGTTGCGCTGAGATCTTTTAACATCATCAGCTGCTCCTCCTGGCGGCGCATACCCTCCTCCTTATCGCGTTGCAGCTGTTTCTCAAGACGGCGTGCCTGCTCCTCCTGGCGGCGCATGCCCTCTTCCTTATCGCGTTGCAGCTGTTCCTCGAGGCGGCGTGCCTGCTCCTCCTGGCGGCGTGCCTGCTCCTCCTGGCGGCGCATGCCCTCTTCCTTATCGCGTTGCAGCTGTTCCTCGAGGCGGCGTGCCTGCTCCTGCATAAACGCCATCAGAGTCGCGAGGTCGGGGTTCACCGGCGAGTGAGCTGCACTAGATGGTTCCGCTGCAGCCGCGGAGTCACGTGATCCACCTGACGTCGGCGAGGAGGCGTCTCCAAAGCGTCTCTGGTCCACATCTTGCTGGCGCTGGTTCCTGGTACGCACCCCTTCCACTTCCTCCTTCGGTAGTACTGGCATATTCTTACCTTACTTCTGACACCAATTGTTACGAGCTGGGCTCGACAGATAAGAATATAAACAATATTACCGACAAAAACACGTTTTATTCAGACACACAATTAAATTTAAAACACAACAAACACTATACTATACTTTTTCACTGTACTGCTTCAAACTCCGTAGTATTTCCGCTTCCGTTCGCTTCGATGAACACTTGACCGCTTACGATTGTAAACTGACTCGGCGGTGCGCGTGCGCCCTATTTATACGCGGGTAAAGCGCTTCTAGAGCTTTCCAGCAACGCGTACTCGGCATGTAAACAGCACGATGATTCGAGAAAGTACCAGCATTCTCTCTAAGATTCTCGTACCGTACTACGCAGTTCCGTAAGATGTCAATAGATGGCGGTGTAAATTATTAGACGGAACTGCCGAGTCTTTCCCACAATGCCGAGAGATGTCACTGGGCGTAACAATACAATAAAAAATAAAATACAAATTAAATTCAAATCTGAGACCCATAAAACATCCCCAACTTTACCACCGAGTTGCTAGTGGGAATTTTTGACAGAAAATCCTAATAACTTCGGGCACCTGGGATTCGAACCCGGGTCCTCATGATCCGCAATACTCTAGCTTCTAGATTACTTTATACTTACTTATATTAAAAATAAAGGAAGATTTGACTTTTGTGTGTTTGTTTGTAAGGATTTAACTCAAAACTACTTATATTATCACCGACCGGCGATTTTATATTATCACCGACTAACATAGACAATATATTTTTTTAAAGTACTTTTGTGCACGTAATCTTTATTTTTTGTTTTTAACGTGGGGTAATGCATTGACGCATACCTCTCCGCGGGGCGGCGGAGAGGTTATGTCGGACCCATCGGGAAAAGATGGTAAGCGACATCCCGCTAATATCGACTAAACCTACCAAACACACACACACGACAGGCACACGACACAGACGCGCGTCCTCATGATCCGCAATACTGTAGCTACTATATTAATGAGAGGACAAGTTACCTGGTAAGCAGAGCATCGCCCGGCTCGCTGTTGACATGAGTCTTGTTCTCGATGTTCTTGGCCCTGTTAGCGTAGCGCAGAGTACTGATTGTCTCTACGTAATTCGTATCAGCAGGGCCAATGGTTGCAATCTGAAAACATGATCCAAATTATTTAATTAGGTCGCAAAGTACACGGATGGCGTGCCATTGATTCGAATATTGTGGATTGGAATCCCACACGGGACAAAACTTTATATGATCAACAAATGGTTGTACCGAGTTTTTTTTAATACTACTGAGGTGGCAAACAAGCATACGGCCCAACTGACGGTAAATGGTCACCGTAGCCTATGGACGCCTGCAACACCAGACCCATCACTTGCGCGTTGCCTACCCGTTAGGAATGGGAAGAAACACAACAGTAGGAATACTGCTATTTCACGTCGATATTCTGTGAGAGGGTAGTCCTTACCCGGTCTAGCCGGCCCATTTATGCTGAAATCAGCGAGGCTCTACTACTCTATGAAGAAATGAAAGCGCTGAGAAATATATGTGGTGTGACTCTGAAAGATAGAATAAGGAATAGTGTGATTAGAGAGAGACGCGGCATGAAAGTGGACATAGTGACAAGAATAGAAAAGGGTATGTTAAGCTGGTTTGGGCATGTGGAAAGAACGGACGACTAAGAAAGTTTATAAGGCTAGTGTGAATGGAACAGTCGCAAGAGGAAGACCTAGGCGAACGTTTCTTGATCAGATCGGAGGCGTTATGAACAAAGGCCAGGTTAAGAGCACCTTGAACCGACGGGCGTGTATGAGGAATGTGATGAAAGTGAATGAAGCCAGAGAAGTGTGTCAGGATCGTAGCAAATGGAAATCCGTAGTCTCTGCCTACCCCTCTGGGAAACAGGCGTGAATCTATGTATGTATGTATGTATGTTTACTACTCTAAAGAGTTTGGATGTTCTTTGTGTCCGTTGTTTGAATGTTTGTAAAGTCTCATTACTGCACAGGGGTCCTAATAGTTTAGTTCTGATTATTAACTGTTCCACTGCTGGGCACAGGTAGTTACAACTTAGCATAAGAAGGTTTAATAGTCCACCACGCTGGCCCAGTACGGGCAGACTTCACATATCTTCGAGTACGATCGAAACGAACGTTAATCTTAGCGGAGACTGGCCATATGTGCAGGCGATATTATAGTGCAAAAGTGTGTGCGCAAACACAAGTGCAGTTCTCTGTTCCCTAACTCTCATGATGGGACGGATAATCCGACACGACTGGAGAGAGATGTTTATCACCGCCAAGTTCCTTAACTCCGGCGTCTAATTAAGATTTCTTAACAGAAACTCCCAATAACTTTTTGTTGGCCCGACCCAGGATTCGAACCCGAGACCTCGTGCACAGAAGACGCATTCACTACCGCTGCGCCACGGAAGCAGTTAACGTCGAGTACGTTATATAGAACTCTCAGACATGCAGGTTTCCTCACGATGCTTTCATTCGCTGTTAAAGCGAGCAATAATTACCTATTTAATATGCACATAACTTCGAAGAGTCAGCCTTGGGATCGGCTTGAGACCTCTGCGTGGCAGTCCAACGGTCTGCCATTAGGATCGCTGCTGTTGTTCTATGCTGTAACTTAAATTAAAAAAGAGTTCTCACCATAACAGTCTTGGAGTTTCCACCAAGGGAGTCTTGGAGTAGTCTGGTGAGTTTAGAATTCCTGTATGGTATATGTGTGGACTTCCCATCGACCAGGGCTGAGATGACGTTGCCCAGCACTGAGAGGGACTGGTTGATCTTGGTCGCTTCCTTCAGGCGGGTGCCTGTAGCTTGGGTCTTGCTTTGACGTTCAGAACCCTGGAAACACATTAGTAAAAGTTTTTGAGGAAGTAAAAGTGACTGGTGTAAGGGGTCGCCTCGCTGAGTGTCGTGAATTCGAACACCACAGAGGACAAAATCTTTGTGTGATCCACAAATGGTTGTACCGCGTGTGGGTGATTTTTGTGTCCGTTGTTTAAATGTTGTAAATTTGCCCGCTACATAAGAATTACCCGAGAAATTAACTAATAATATAAATATGAATAATGAGTTTGTTTGTTACGCTTTCACGCCTTAACTACTCGACCGATCATCATGAAATTTCGTAAACGTTGTCAGGGGAACAGAAAAGGTCATAGCGTGACTTTCATCCAGAAAAAAGTACTGTTATTAACCTAAACTACATGTAATATCGAGTGGATTTTTAATGCGTTTATTTGTTTACCAGGCAAGAAAGAAAACATGGTTTATCTGTGTAGCGACGCCAGACAGGCGAAGTAACGACAAATATCAAGAGATGGCGTTGTACATAATTACACACTTCGCCATACAATCCTGAATCGCGCAAGTGAAGTTTATACTGCGAGTAAATATGTATACGTCGTAAGTTCCCGTCATCAACTATTCGTCAGGCCACGATCTCCCAGCCAGGTCGGAGGATCCTTAATTTGTGTTAAAGGGACATCAAATCCCGTTCCTCCATAATACGTATTTAATCTTATTTACCAAACAAGTAAGTTTTTCTTTTATATGCATGCTTACCGTCAGATGCTCAACATACTCATGTTTCAATATATCCGTGTAGTTATGAATAACATTGCAATAACACTGCGTCAGGCATGCTATGGATATGGGAGGTGGCTCATTAGTGCGTTGCGTTGTCACAACGGGTGAAAGTATTGTATGCCACACCTGCCGACTTGCCGACGTCGTGCGTCGTCGCAGCGCAAAAGGGCAACGCACGCACCTTCATTCCACAATAGATCGGAACACTGTCTATCGTCGGATCTCCGACATCGCAGCGCAGCACACTGCCCCCGCTTCGTCTCTCGGCCATCAATCCGTTTAAACGTCGCGTGCGACGACGCAACGCATTAATGTGGCATGTCACAAAAAATATATAAAAGACGACGCAGCGTCGATGCTGCGATGACGCAACGGACTAATGAGGCACTTCTCTATTGAGGAACAAAGAGCAGCATACATTTGTTGCGACTACAATGTGACCTTAATCCTAACTTGATCATAGGAACACGGATATTTAGTTTTACGCTGAATAATCTATTTTTATACTTAGTCCAAAATTCCAGATTAGCTGGATATCGTCATATGAAAGAACGAAAGAAGAAATCATACTGGATCTAGTTACTATTTATATGTATGCTTACCGCCAGATCAACAAGGTGCAATTTCCCCATCTTAACGTGCATCTTTCCATCTGCTCCTCGCTTGGAACTCTCCACAGTTATGGAGAAGATGGCGTGGGACCGTGAACTCTCTGTGTTCATGGCTGTGGCGCCAATGTGGCGGTTCTTGTTGCCGACCGCCATGATCTTCTCTAGCTCATCAGCATTGTGGACTACGTAGCCTGGAGACACAAGAGAGATATGCAATGCAAGCATGAGTAGGTAGCAGCGGTATCTTAGGAGAAAATTGGACCACCACCCAGAGGTTCGACACCTCGACTGCACGGTTGATGTAGTGGTTAAAGTGGTCGCCTGAGAGCAGCGATAGCTCAGTGGGGAGACCAACAGACTGCAATGCAGAGGGTCTCGGCTTCGAACCCACGTCGCGTACCTCTGACTTTCGGGAGTTATATGACTTTTCGAAATTATGTGCGTATCGATTGACAATTTTCGCCTGCTCCGTGCCTCGGAGAGCACGTTAAGCCGTCGGTCCCGGCTGCCATGAACATCTATGGCAGTCGTTATTGGTAGAATGTCGACACAAAAGATCCCACTAGGTCGAAGTGTCGCCGATCTGCACTGACTGACCCCACATAAGATAAGATAAGTGGTCGCCTGGCCATTGCCACTATGCTGAGTGCTGTGGTTTCGAATCCTACATAGGACAAAAAAAATTGTGTTCCACATATGGTTGTTCTGAGTCTGGATGTTCTTTGTGTCCGTTTTTTGAATGTTTGTAACGTCATCCGCAATACAGGCATTATTCCTACTAAGGTGGTTGTACAAGAATAATAGGAAATCGGGGTGAAAGTAACTTTCTGGTACAGATTCAGTATTACCAAACCTACAATACAAGGCAGCGAATGTGCACACCGTGGTAGGTTTAGTCGGTAGTACCCGGTACGTTCTATCTTTTCCCCGGGTGAGCCCGACATAACCCTTTTGCACCCCTTTTCCCACGGCGAGGTGAGCAGCAATGCATTCCCCCACATTAAAAAGAAAAGGTTTATGGTACAGGTATGCAGGCTCACTTATTAAATCCAAAACAATTGCATCCATGGAACCTACTTCTCACAACGCAGTACATACGATAGCGTTTCTTTCCCACCAATTCCAAAACCAAGGAGTGAGTGAGAGATGTGCTTACCAGTAAGATCCTTGACAAAAACGCCGATATCTGGCCTCTCTTTTACCTCGAGGCTCTGGTGGGGATTGTTGCCCAACAGGTCACGGACTTCTTCGTTGTAGATCTCCAGGTATGTCACGCATACTAAGAACCTGGGAAAGGCCATCATTTTTATTAAAAGTCCAGTTCAAAAAAATATCTTTCGTTTACGCGAATGTTATACATTGAAATTAAATTAAATTCGTATAAAGTAGTAAAATTTCAAAGCCCAGAGCACTCCAGCTGGAAGAATATTTTCGCCTCCATTTCCCCTCTGATGTCATAGGCCGGTAAGATCTAATATAACGTTAATAACTACCAAATTCTGACTTTACTAGCTTTTACCCGCGATTTCTCTCGAGGACAGTACTCTTTCTGGACGAAGGTACCCTTTGTCCTTTTCTGTTCCACTTACGTGTATGCGAAATTTCATGATGATCGGTCGAGTAGTTAAGGCGTGAAAGCGTAATAAATAAACAAACTCAATTTTGCATTTATAATTTTAGTTAGAATATATAGCCATAGCCAGTTGCACTCACTGATCGGTAAACGATTAGCGAGGTTAAGCAACGTTGGATGCGGTCAGTCAATAGATGGGTGACCGCTTAGTGGTATTTCATCTGAGCGTCTCCGTGCTTCGGAGGGCACGTAAAAAGTCGGTCCCGGTTGTTGCCAAATTGACAGCAGTCGTTAAGCCATGTCAGAGGCCTACGGGCGGCTTGAACAACTCTTGACAACAAGTTGGGCACTAACCACACGAAAAGAAGAAAAGGAAGAAATAAAACAAAGAACTTTCTAAATAAAAATGCATTTACTTAATTTCAAATTTTAAATGTCATGCCTGTATAACACATCTTACTTTCTTGTTAGAATTTCAAATAATTTTGAAATTGTATATTTGTTGAAGTTGTACCTATGTATGTATCTTATGTGGGGGCCAGTTAGTGCAGACCGGCGACACTTCGACCCAGTGGGATCTTTTGTGTCGACACTCTCCCAATAACGACTGTCATAGATGTTCATGGCAGCCGGGACCGACGGCTTAACGTGCTCTCCGAGGCACGGAACAGGCGATAATTGTCAATCAATACACACATAATTTCGAAAAGTCATATAACTTCCGAAAGTCATAGGTGCGCGACGTGGGTTCAAACCCGAGACCCTCTGCATTGCAGTCTGTTGGTCTCCCCACTGAGCTATCGCTGCTCAAATTGTACCTATAGTTGTAGGTATATAGTTTTTACATCTCCCACACTAGGAATAATTTCTGTATTGCGGAGGACTTCACAAACATTCAAACAGACACAAACTACACCCAGACTCGGAACAACTATTTGTACACACAGCGACACATCAACCAAAAATGTTTGGACTTTGAACTATTGGAAGTTGAACGCTGCGAATCGAATGAGAGACTGCGTTATATTTTTGTTATTTTGTCTCGCGACAAAAGCGACGCTTAGGGACGCGACGCTCTATCCTTACCATTACATCGACACCACTATCCCTTTCCGACAATTCTCTATTTGATATGTAGCGTAGTTATGTGTATATAGGGTGTATAACTTGATGTGTAGCCGTGTGTACCTAAATCTCACAAATACCTATTTGTCGCGCGTAGGATAAAACCCACATCACTTGGCGCAGTGGCGAGGCTCTTAAATCACAACGGTATGCGTATTTGCATTTTATATGTCAACTAAATTTTGTCCACGGCTCTATTTGCATTAATTTAGACTTTGTAAATACATTTCTATCTATAGAGAAAACTACTTTTCTGTATCTGTGTCCTATTCTGTACCCTAGACAACGTGCATGCGAAATTTCACGATGATCGGTCGAGTAATTAAGGCGGTTAAAGCGTAAAAAACAAACTCACATTCGCATTTATGGTATTAGCTAGGACTAGGATTATTGAGGAAGCATATAGGTTATATTATTATAGCCTATACCCTTCCTCAGCGTGATGTTTCACGCTACAAGCCGCAAAGCGCAGCATTAATCATAAAAGTGCGTGGAACCGCGGGGATATACAGTACATTTAAAAAAATAAGGTCACTCATTCATAGGCAAGGCAACACTTAAAACATTGAATAACATTTGTATAATATTGAGGTCAGGCTTGACGTCATACAAAAATGTCAATCGATACGACTGAATTTTTAATCTGTAGCCTCTGAGAGAGGTCAAATCTTACATACATAAAGAATATATATATACGTAGACATATAGCGCACGTCTCTCGCGGTCTATAAAATAATCAGAAAGCCTAACTAATATTATAAATGCGAATGTGAGTTTGTTTTTTACACTTTCACACCCTAACTACTCAACCGATCATCATAAAGCTTTGCATACACGTTGTCAGGGGTAAATTGGACTGCCATGCCGTGCTCTCGAGTTTGATTTCAAGGCGCGCTTCTCTGACTTATCGAAGTTATGTGAGTGTTAAATAGTTAATTATCGCTTGTTTTAACGGTAAAGGAAAACATCGTGAAAAAACTTGCATGTCTGAGAGTTCTCAACAATGTACTCGAAGATTTGTGAAATCTGCCAACCTGTGCTGAGCCAGCGTGCTGGACTATGGCCTAACCCTTCTCACACTGTGAAGAGGCCCGTGCCCAGCAGTGGGACAGTTTAAAACAGGGCTGATGTTATTATAATAGTTAAAGAATAGTATATTTAACTTTCTATACCACCGTCAGCAACCCGCGGCTCGCGCTCTTTCATTAATAATGCCTTACGTTATCAGGTAAGATAATATTGTTACAGCCAGTGCCATCTATCGGCACTGTGGGGAACTACTCGAACTCTGCAGGTCCATCTAATAATTTATTACAGCGCCATCTAGTGACGTCTTACGGAACTACGTAGCTTGTCTATACGTGAAGAATAGAGAGAACGCTGGCACATTCTCGAATCTTCGTACTGCTTACATACCGAGTATGACGTTTCTAGAAATCTCCGGAAAGGCTTTAACCGCTTATAAAAGGAGAAGGTCCGCGCTCGCCGAGTCAGTTCACTATCCTAAGCGGTCAAGTATTCATCGAAGCGAACGGAAGCGAAAATACTACGGAGTTTGAAGCAGGTACAGTGGAAAAGTGTAGTAGTGTTTGTTGTGTTTTAAATTTAATTGTGTGTTTGAATAAAACGTGTTTGAGTCGGTAATATTGTTTACATTCTTATCCCTCTAACCCAGCACGTAACAATATTAAGTACTTATTATCTTGCCTTATAACTATGATATCAAATTTTATTTAATTTACTGTTAGTTAAACTAAGACTAATTTGACAAAGCCAAGCTTGAGGGTGAACTTTTAATTCTGTTTTTTTTTTTCGTATTAATGTTCCCTGCTAAAGCAAAGCTTAAGTTAAAAAACATGGCCCTTTTATAGATTTCAATTGTGAATTGTCCATATTTGGCTCTTTTGGACGACAAGGTTGCCGACCACTGATCTATACAAATAATTAAAATTAACGTATCTGTTTGTAATGTCAAAATAACAGCTTTTTATTAAATGCATAATATGTACCCAAGTATATATGTATATATATAAAAACATATATTTTTTAAATTTGTCTTTCTGTTTTTTCCGCCTGAACCGATTTTGACGTGACTTTCACTGGCAGATCGCTGATGTTATAAGGAGTAATTTAGGCTACTTTTTTATAGAATCTCTTTGTTAAATTTCACGCGGGCAAAGTCGCGGGCACAGCTAATCAATGCTAATATTATAAAGCTGAGGAGTTTGTTTGTTTGGTTGAACGCGATAATCTCAGAAACTACTGGTTCGAATTGAAAAATTAATTTAGTTTTGGATAGCTTATTTACCGAGGAAGGTTATATAATAATAATAATAATATAATAATACATAACATCATGCTACGACCCACGGGGACGGCGCAGTAGCTATAAACGCGGGTGAAACCGCGGGCACAGCTAGTAAGTAGTTAATAAACGTACGATATAATAAAAGAAACATGAGAGCAGAATAAATGCTGTAGAAATGAGAGCGCTAAGAAATATATGTGGTGTGACTCTGAAAGATAGAATAAGGAATAGTGTGATTAGAGAGAGATGCGGCATGAAAGTTGATATAGTGACAAGAATAGAAAAGGGTATATTAAGCTGGTTTGGGCATGTAGAAAGAATGGACGAGGAAAGACTGACTAAGAAAGTTTATAGGGCTAGTGTGAATGGCACAGTCGCAAGAGGAAGACCTAGGCGAACGTTTCTTGATCAGATCGGAGGCGTTCTGGACAAAGGCCAGGTTAAGAGCACCTTGAACCGACGGGTGTGTATGAGGAATGTGATGAAAGTGAATGAAGCCAGAGAAGTGTGTCAGGATCGTAGCAAATGGAAATCCGTAGTCTCTGCCTACCCCTCTGGGAAACAGGCGTGAATCTATGTATGTATGTATGTATGATATAATAATACGAAACTATACATTCATAAACTAATTCATAAATTAATTCAACGTTTACTTTTGTACCAGATGACAAACAACCGAATAAAAACACAACTTTTATAAAAGATAGTAGACGCCACGGCGTAGTACATATTTGTCTTCGGCCCGCATCGATCCTGTGACCCAGATAACAGCGCTTTACTCCATTTAGGTCAACAGGCCGCGCTGTGCAACTCTTCGCTAGCATAGACATTCTTTTGTGTCAAGTTGATTATAACGAACAGTATGTAAACGAACTTTATCTAAAGATTTTAATGGATGTTTTTAAAGTTCCACGCGGCACGGGAATATTTATTTATTTTGGGGAAAACAGATATATACTTTTCTTAATCTATACTAATATTATAAAGCTGAAGAGTTTGTTTGTTTGAACGCGCTAATCTCAGGAACTACAGGTCTGAATTGAAAAATATGTTAGTGTTTGATAGCTCATTTATCGAGGAAGGCTATAGGCTATATAACATCACGCTACAACCCACGGGGGCGGTGCAGTAATCATAAACGCGGGTGAAACCGCGGGCACATCTAGTCTATACTAATAATATAATGCTAAAGAGTTTGTGTGTTTGGTTGAACGCGCTAATCTCAGGAACTAGTGGTTCGAAATGAAAATATTTTTTAATGTTGGATAGCCTATTAATCTACGAAGGCTATAGGCTATATAACATCACACTACGACTCACGGGGACGGCGCAGTAATCATAAACGCGGGTGAAACCACGGGCAAATCTAGTCTATACTAATATTAAAAAGCTGAAGAGTTTGTTTGTTTGGTTGAACGCGCTAATCTCAAAAACTACTGATTCAAAATAATAAAAATATTTTTTAATGTTGGATAGCCTATTTATCGAGGAAGGTTATAGGTTCATATAACATCACGCTACGACTAATAGGAGCGGCGCATCAATGAAAAATGTTGCAAAACGGGGAAAATTCTCTTATGTGAAGCAGACGAAGTTGCGGTCAGCTAGTATCTAATAAATAATAACTGCCTCCGTGGCGCAGCGGTAGTGAATGCGACTGCTGTGCATGAGGTCTCGGGTTCGAATCCCGGGTCGGGCCAACAAAACGTTATTGGGTTTTTCTGTTAAGAAATCTGAAGCACGTGAAGCCGTTGGTCCTACGCCTGATCTCTCTCCGGTCGTGTCGGATTATCCGTCCCATCGGATCATGAGAGTGAGGGAACAGAGAGTGCACTTGAGTTCGCGCACACGCTTGTGAACTATAATATCTCCTGCGCAGATGGCCAGTCTACGTTAAGATTGGCCGCCGTGACCGAAATTCGGTCTGGAGGACATTATTATTAATAAATAATTTACAAAAAAGATGGTGGCAAGTCTGTAACTCATTACGTTCACCACATGCTGGTACAATATCTTTGTTTTGAACTTCATTGCATGCGAGCAGAACTTTAACCGGTCGTATACCGCCGGCTCGCATACCAGCCGGCAGATTTGTACCCGTCGTAGGCTGGTGGCTCGCATGCGAGCCACCAAATTGCCGCCAAAACGCCGCGCGCCGCCTTCGCTTAAGCTTAAGCGTTTTGGCGCCAATTTGGTGGCTCGCATGCGAGCCACCGGCCTACGACGGGTACAAATCTGCCGGCTGGTATGCGAGCCGGCGGTATACGACCGGTTAACAAGGAAAATGTTATAAGTCAATTACGGTAGGTAGATACATATATAGTCGGCCTCGATGGCGTAGTGGTTAGTGTAACGGACTGCCACGACTGAGGTCGCGGGTTCGATTCCCGCACAAGCCAAACATTTGTGTGCATGAACATGGATGTTTGTCTTGGTCTGGGTGTTTCTATGTATAATATGTATGTATTTACAAAAAAAAAAAGTATATATGTATGTTTATCCATTGTCTAGCACCCATAGTACAAGCTCTGCTTAGTTTGGGCTAGATGGTGTTGTGTGTGTGTGGTAGAATATTATTATTATTATTATTATTATTATATATAAATAATATTAATTACCTACATAGAATCAATGAAGTATAATTGCTAAAGTGAGAAACGTAGCTAATAAAAAAAAATTATGCGTCACAGTACTGAGATCGCACGAAAAAGTGTCCACGCTAAGAAGAGTGAGCTCACATATTAGAAAGAGAATGGTAGTGACTACTCCTTATATTATAGACTAGATGTGGCAGCGGTTTCACTCGCGTTTATGGTTACTGCGCCATATATATAGCCTTCCTAAATAAATAGGCTATCCAACACTAAAAGAATATTCAATACGAACCAGTAGTTCCCGAGATAAGCGCTATCAACCAAACAAACAAACTCTTCAGCTTTACAATATTAGTATAGATGTGATACAGGTACATGGTGGATATACCACATTTACGCACGAAGCGATTTGCTTCCAATTTTATAATGCGTACCGCTAAAGTGTGGAATTCGCTACCTAAGTCTGTGTTTCCCGATGAGTACAATCTGGGTGTCTTCAAGTCGCGAGTGAATAGGTATCTTCTAGGCAAGCGTGCTCCATCGTCGACTGCATCTACACTTAAGATCAGGTGAGATCGCGGTCAAACGCTAGCCTATTAGAGTATAAAAAAAAAAAAAAAAAAAGATAGTCTGGAGGATGGATGGATGGATGTTTGTTACTTTTTCACGCAAATACTACTGAACCCATTTTGATAAATCTTGGTTTGTAGATAGCTGGAGACCTGAGATTAAAACAAAGGCTTACACGGATGAAACTGCAGGGCGCAGCTAGTCTTCAATAAGTGTGAGCGTGATAATATCACTACATATTATAAAACAAAGTCCCCCACCGCGTCTGTCTGTCTATTCGTGATAAACTCAATAACTACTGAACGCATTTTCATGCGGTTTTCACTAATAGACAGAGTGATTCATGAGGAAGGTTTAGGTGTATAATTTGTCGCGGTGTTGTGCTACCCGTGCGAAGCCGGGGCGGGGCGCTAGTTGTATTTTTAATTCAGATGTCAGTTAGCATTGTGTGTCAGACGACAACTTAATGTTCAGAAAGGTGACCATAATTGAACGTAGTAGCATATTTATGATTTCTTTGATTATAGCTCAAATATTCAAATTATAGATACCAACTGCACTAAATATCATCTTTCTTTTGATTTAATATTATATAATTAATATTTGCATGCCGCTATATTCTGGTCAAAATACTTGAATCTTGAATGTATTTCTTTGTAACTTGTATATTTGTACAGTATTTCTGCAAATAAATATTCTGATTTCTGATTTCTGGACGTTAAGTTATCATCTGACAAATAATGCCAACATGAGATATCTTTATATATATAAATCTTCTGTGCGTGTGTTTGTAATTAAACTCCTCCTAAACGGCTGAACCGATAATGATGAAGTTTTTTGTGTGTGTTCAAGTGGATTCGAGAATGGTTCAGATTTGTTTTTTTTTCCCGTGTGTCTTTCGGATCTGCTAGTAAATTATAAATATAGTATTACTAGATTATCTCGGCGGCTTCGCACAAGCATAATATGTAGTTTAGGTTAGCTTAGATCAGATACAGTGCCCTTGAGGAAGTAATTTCCATCAAGGAGGCGGCGGAGCGGGAGAGGGAGCGCTTAAACCCTCTCCCCAACCGCAGTACCAGACGCCGGAGGGTGAGAGATGTTCTCCAGCCAACTTGAGGTTTGACCTGGGGGTGGTGGGCCGCGTGGGCCTGCTCGCCACCCGATCAGCACCAGGTCCGAGAGGCGGCATGCGTGTTCCAACGTGCGCCTCTGTGTCATGTCTATGTCAACGGGGACGGTGGAGGAAGTATTTTTGTGTAGTGGCCTGCCGTTTCACACGGCGGGCCGAAACCACGGCGGGGTCGCAATTGCATGTGAAAGCGATTCGCGCGGCCTCGCCGTCTATGGTTATGTCGAGGAACACCGTGGTAGGTTTAGTCGATATTACCGGGGTATCTTTTCCCCGGTGAGCCCGACATAACCTCTCCGTCGCCCCGCGGTGAGGTATAAGTCAAAGCATTCCACCACGTGGAAAAAAATTAAAGTACCAGTACCCTTGCCTAAATGAAAGGTTCTCTATGTCCTTTGCTGTTCCCCTGACAAGTAGTATGCGAATAATCGCTGATCGGTCGAGTAGTTAAGGTGTGAAAGCGTAACAAACAAACTCACATTCGCATTTCTAATATTGGTTACGATTTATATAGGTTTTTTAGATCTTTTTGAGGGAAATAAGATCACTATATATATAGTTTTCGTGTAAGTCTAACGGTTTATGCACCGCACGCCGGAATAGCTGCTTAGCAGCATTTTTACGACTTACTTGACACTTACCGTTGTAATTTGGCCAATTAAGGGGACACCGCGAAAATTATCGTTTAGAATAGCTCCGCCCATATCCGCCCCAATGACAATCATTGTGTATCAATCCTTAAATAGCGGTCATAAGGTCTAAAATTGCGATGCGCCCGCAATGATCGAGAACGCTTAGAAATTGTTAAAAATACTTAAAATATTATTTAGAAATGATTGGTTTTAGTTATGGAAATAATGAGCTAGCAAATCACTAATATTGATGTTACGAATATATTTGAGTAATTCCTAAGCATAATGATAGTGTAACTTGTAATTTCCAAAATAGTAATTTTTCAGAGGTGTTTTTGAAAATAATTATGATCGAGCCAAAATCACAATATCGTGTTTTTGAGCTAGGTATTCTAGTTAAAGACATCAATTTACCTATATCAAAATTCTAGATTAATTGGTCTTCTCATAGTCCTATACTATTCGATGAAAGTTAGTGCATTTTTTCAGTGTGTCCTCTTAACTCAATACTGTTATAAATTAGCCTATATTTTATAATAATAATAATAATAATAATAAATTTATATGCATAAAATGTGGTGGATACAAAGATGACAAAAATAATAATGAGCACAAAACACATTTCGCCATAATACAATAGCATGCAAATGTTAAATGAGTACAATTTATAGTATTAAAGGTTTCGTTTACACAATTTAATATTTTTATTAACACAATGTATTTCTAAAATGATAAGACTGTGAGGCAAATTTTTTTAGAAATTCATTTACAGAGCAAAAACTTTGTTCAATCAGCCATTTTTTTAGTGCAGGGCAGAATTTATTGTATGGTAGTTTTACTATATGTTTAGGTATCGCGTTAGAAATAACTGGCGCCATATACACACAACTTACTCTTAACATCTCTAATCGAGGTATAGGCATTTTAAAATAGTTATGGTTAATTTTACGCTTATTCTTATTATCTTTAACTTCGAACAATTCTAAATTACATTTATTCTGATATATAAACTATAATACTGTTACGTGCTGGGTTCGACGAATAAGAATATGAACAATATTACCGACAAAAACACGTTTTATTCAGACACACAATTAAATTTAAAACAACAAACACTATACCACACTTTTTCACTGTACTGCTTCAAACTCCGTAGTATTTCCGCTTCCGTTCGCTTCGATGAACACTTGACCGCTTACGATTGTAAACTGACTCGGCGGTGCGCGTGCGCCCTATTTATACGCGGGTAAAGCGCTTCTAGAGCTTTCCAGCAACACCGTACTCGGCGTGTAAACAGCACGATGCTTCGAGAAAGTACCAGCATTCTCTCTAAGATTCTCGTACCGTACTACGCAGTTCCGTAAGATGTCAATAGATGGCGGTGTAAACTATTAGACGGAACCGCCGAGTCCCTCCCACAATGCCGAGAGATGTCACTGGGCGTAACACTGCCCCCCTCTTAGACATGTTCGTCCCGAACATCGTTGGATCCGTAGTAGCGTGCCAATCGATCCACATGAACGATCTTTGGTGTACCCCGTGTTCCTTTCTGGATCCGGTAGGTGACGTCATTCATCTTAGTGACTATGCGATAGGGTCCATCCCATTTTGCCTGCAACTTAGGAGATTTTCCTTTGCTGCGTGCCGGATTATGTAACCACACCAGCGATCCTTCCTCGAAGCCTTTATTGTTCGCCTTCCGGTCGTAACGGGTCTTCATCCTCTCAGACATCTGCTGACCGGTCTGTCTGATGTGCTCGTATACGTCATTCATCCTGTTGCGCAAATCATTCGCATAATCTGTTATGCTGCGTGGAGATTCAGGTGGGATGCCGGTGATCAAGTCTGCAGGTAATCGTAGTTCCCTTCCGAAGTTAGCGAAAGCAGGTGTTACTGATGTGCTTTCGTGAACGGCACTACGGTATGACAGGAGAAACGGTTGAATGTGTTTGTCCCAATCCCTTTGTTTGCTTTCTACAACTTTTGCCAGATATCTTTCCAGAGACTGGTTAAATCGCTTAACCATGCCGTCTGATTGCGGATGATAAGCGGTCGTTCTCGTTTTGTGGGTACCCATCACCCGGCATGTCTCCTTAAATACTTCAGACTCGAAGTTCCGACCTTGGTCACTGTGTATCTCTAAGGGCACCCCGAAACGACAAAAGACTTCGTGGACTAGCTTGTCGGCGACCGTAGATGCCTCTTGATTGGGAATCGCAAACACTTCCGGCCACTTTGTGAAGTAATCCATGACCACCAAGAAGTACTTGTTCCCACTTTGGCTTTCAGGAAACGGTCCGGCAACATCTAAAGCTATACGTTCCCACGGGGCTCCAACATTGTACACCTTCAATGCACCCCTGCTGCGAGTGTGTGGCCCCTTCACGGCAGCACAACTCGTGCATTTACGGCACCATTCCTCAACGTCTTCTCGACAATGGATCCAATAAAATCGTTCTCGGATCTTAACCAGAGTTCTCTTAACTCCCATGTGACCTCCCGAACTCCCATTATGATAGAGTTGTAAAACTTCCGGTACCTTGAGCTTTGGCACGACCATTTGCAGATGACACTTGTCACCTCGCGCATTCTCCCATTTCCGGCACAGAACTCCATCCTGGATAACCAAGCTTTCCCACTGTGCCCAATAACTCTTGGTGGTAGGGCTCATTGCCGCAACTTCACTCCAGTGAGGTCTCGATACACCTGTTTTCTTCCATTCGAGGATGGGTCTTATGTCTTTGTCTTCTTGTTGCGTTCTCTGCAAAGTTTCCTTCCAGTCTTCGCTAAGATCCGTCCTCAACATCCTCACTAGTCCTTCCTGCTTAGCCTCTTGCCTGGCGCAGTGCTTACACTGGTCGGGACACGGTCTACGTGACAGGGCATCCGCATTACCATGTGACTTGCCACTACGATGCTGTATTACGAAGTCGAATTCCTGTAGTTGTTCAATCCATCTTGCTACCTGTCCTTCTGGGTCTTTAAACTGTAGTAGCCATTTCAATGCAGCGTGGTCAGTTCGCAGGTGAAATTTCCGTCCCAACAAATATTTACTGAAGTGCTGCAATGTCTTTACGACAGCTAGAAGTTCCCTTCGTGTGACACAGTAGTTCCTTTCAGGTTTGGATAGGGCCTTGCTGAAGTACGCTATTACAATCTCATGCTCTCCTTTACGTTGAGATAACACGCCACTAATGCCGGTGTTACTGGCATCTGTATCTACTACAAATTCATGTTCATTGTCGGGATAGCCTAGAATTGGTGAATTACACAGATGTTCCTTCAGCTTCTGAAATGCGACGTCACAGCTCTCATTCCAGCAGAACTTTATCTTATCCTCGGTGAGCTTATGCAGAGGCCGGGCGATGTCAGCAAAGTTCCTTACAAACCGTCGATAGTAGGAGCACAAACCAAGAAATGCCCTGACTTGTGTCTTGTTCTCCGGAACTGGCCAGTCCTTGACAGCAATGATCTTATCCGGGTCCGTTTGGATGCCTTCTTCGGAGACCACATGTCCTAAGAAGTTCACTTGCCGCCTGAACAACGCGCATTTCTTTGGACTTAACTTCAGGTTGGCTCCTCGAATCTTCGAGAGAACGCGTTCCAGGTTGCGAAGGTGATCCTCGAAGGTGCGTCCTACTATGATAATATCGTCCAAGTAGACCAGGCAGGCGTCTCCAATCAATCCAGTAAGTACCCGTTCCATCAATCTCTCAAAAGTGGCAGGGGCATTACACAATCCAAAAGGCATGACGTTAAATTGCCACAATCCTTTGCCTGTGGAGAATGCTGTCTTCTCCTTATCTCGAGGATGTATCTCGACCTGCCAGTAGCCACTTTTTAGGTCTAGTGTAGAAAACCACTTCATCCCCGTTAGCGTATCCAGAGTGTCGTCAATCCTTGGCAACGGGTAACTGTCTTTCTTTGTGATGTCATTTAGCCGACGATAGTCCACACAGAAGCGCATGCTGCCATCCTTCTTCTTAACCAAAACCACTGGTGAACACCATGGACTGGACGAAGGCTCAATCACACCTTCTTTCACCATACCCTCGATCATAGTGTCAACTTCATGTTCCCGTGCCACTGGTACACGTCTTGGTCGCTGGCGGATCGGTACCTCATTTCCTGTGTTTATTTTGTGTTGAACTAGGGCAGTCTTGCCTATGTCAGCATCACTTGTCGAGAAGATGTCGGCAAACCGGTTTAACATCGTCTCAGCCCTGTTCTTTTCTTCTCTCGACAGGTTATTCTCGCAGTCCTTCAAGAGAGAAGATACGTCGTACCTTGCCCCTTGAACTTTGGCGTTGGTAGGCTGTTCATGGCATCTACGCATCCAAACTGCTCCTTCACAGGTGCCCAATATCGTGCCCTTCTTGAGTACCAGTTCTTTGTCGCTTGGGTTCAGTGCACGTACCGATGTAACGTTGGTATTCCTAGCCAGAGTGCGTGCAATCTTCCATGAAGCATCGTTGTCCAAGCCTTCTATAATTACACATCGATTTTCCTGATCAGAATTCCTTGGCAGACAAACCGGTATGATTGTTTCCGACCTCGGACGAAGTACTACTTTCTTCAGGCAGTACACTTTGCCTGATGATGCGCCCTCCATGAATACTTCTTCTGAGCCACACTTCAATACTCCTTGACTAACGTCGATCTCACAGTGATGCTTCCGTAAGAAGTCTAAACCCAGGATGCAGTCGTCCACTATGTCAGCCACGATGACGTTGTGGCGGTAAATTTTATTACCCAGTTTCATGTCCACCCCCTTCTCACCTCGGACGGTTATGTGCTGACCGGTAGCTGTTCTTAGATGTATACATTCATGGTTCCCGTAGTAGTCCCCAAGAAACCGTCTTGCTAGTCGGAAACTGACGACTGTCCGAGAAGCTCCAGTGTCCAATGTCATCTTGCACGGCATTCTGTTAATTTCGCCTTCGATAATCAGGCTGTTTCCGTCACACGATTGTGAGATCGAGATCCTTGGGGCTCTCCTATCACCAGCCAGCACCCGCCCCGTAGTCCTGGCGTCTACTCGTTTCCCTGCTGTTGTTGCCCGGCAGGCACATCAGGTGTTCCTTCTACCGGCGACTGGTTACTGCTGCGTGGACTCCTTCGCTTCGGGTAGCTCAACCTGATGTGGCCTCTCTCACCGCAGCTATAGCACCGGGGCGAAGTCGACACTTCCCTGATACGGTGAGCTCGATCATCCCGTCGTACTGCTTCCACTTCCAGAGCGTGGGCTAGGGCGTCCTTCAGATTTTTGAAATGTCCGAGTCTCACTGCGGCCCTAACCTCCAGGTCTCGGATCCCGTCGGTGAAAGCTTGAACGAGGTTTCCGTCGATGAGCGCAGGTGAGGACTGGTACGCCTTTCGAACCAGCTTCTCCACCTCCAGGGCCCACTGCTGCAAGGTTTCACCAACACGTTGCGATCGGTCTTTCAGCTGGGCGCGAAACACGTGTTCCAGATGTGCGTCGCCATATCTCGCTTCTAATGCCTCCAACAGCTTTTCGTACGTGATGTCTTGACCAAGCGCCTCTAACACAGTCAAGGCCTGGTCACGAAGCCCCAAGGTGAGAGCAGTCAGAGCCTGTTCTTGCGTCCACCCGTTCGATTTCATGACGGCCTCGAACTGTATCTTATAGGCTGACCATGACGATGATCCGTCGAATGGTGGGACTTTAAAGCCTCGTGGTGAAGACGCCACAACCGCAGGTGCCACGATCCCATCGCCAGCCTTGAGCCCACGTATCGTTTTCTCCACTTCGGCGATGCGACTTTCGTGGCGTTGGACTTGCTCTTTCACCTCCTTCATCTCCTTGCCAACCGTTGCGCTGAGGTCTTTTAACATCATCAGCTGCTCCTCCTGGCGGCGCATACCCTCCTCCTTATCGCGTTGCAGCTGTTCCTCAAGGCGGCGTGCCTGCTCCTCCTGGCGGCGTGCCTGCTCCTCCTGGCGGCGCATGCCCTCTTCCTTATCGCGTTGCAGCTGTTCCTCGAGGCGGCGTGCCTGCTCCTCCTGGCGGCGCATGCCCTCTTCCTTATCGCGTTGCAGCTGTTCCTCGAGGCGGCGTGCCTGCTCCTCCTGGCGGCGTGCCTGCTCCTCCTGGCGGCGTGCCTGCTCCTGCATAAACGCCATTAGAGTCGCGAGGTCGGGGTTCACCGGCGAGTGAGCTGCACTAGATGGTTCCGCTGCAGCCGCGGAGTCACGTGATTCACCTGACGTCGGCGAGGGGGCGTCTCCAAAGCGCCTCTGGTCCACATCTTGCTGGCGCTGGTTCCTGGTACGCACCCCTTCCACTTCCTCCTTCGGTAGTACTGGCATATTCTTACCTTACTTCTGACACCAATTGTTACGAATAAGAATATAAACAATATTACCGACAAAAACACGTTTTATTCAGACACACAATTAAATTTAAAACAACAAACACTATACCACACTTTTTCACTGTACTGCTTCAAACTCCGTAGTATTTCCGCTTCCGTTCGCTTCGATGAACACTTGACCGCTTACGATTGTAAACTGACTCGGCGGTGCGCGTGCGCCCTATTTATACGCGGGTAAAGCGCTTCTAGAGCTTTCCAGCAACACCGTACTCGGCGTGTAAACAGCACGATGCTTCGAGAAAGTACCAGCATTCTCTCTAAGATTCTCGTACCGTACTACGCAGTTCCGTAAGATGTCAATAGATGGCGGTGTAAACTATTAGACGGAACCGCCGAGTCCCTCCCACAATGCCGAGAGATGTCACTGGGCGTAACAATACTGTAGAGTTTTATCAAAATCTGTTCAGAAGTATTTGCGTGAAAGAGTAACAATCATCCATCCATCCATTACTCATACATCCTCACAAAGTTTCACTCACAAGAATATATACAAATAGATAAAATTAAAGTGTCTGTTTGTAAAGCCAAAATAACAGCTTTTAATAAATGCACATGAAAGCATATAAGGTACTTATATAAATAAACAAGTGAGAAACAGCCATGAATTGCCGTTAATCTTAGAGTTAGAAAAAATTGTATCACGTGACTTTGAGGTCAAAGGTCATAGTAATTTCGGGGATATATCGACTATGCTGAGTCAAATGGCGTTGACCGCGAGTCTCTAGCTCTTACGGTTCTTGAGTTGAAAGATGGTATCAAGTGACCTTGAGGTCAGAGGTCAAAGGTCATAGTCATTTCGGGGGTATATCGACTATGCTGAGTCGAATGGCGTTGACCGCGAGTCTCTAGCTCTTACGGTTCTTGAGTTGAGAGATGGTATCACGTGACCTTGAGGTCAGAGGTCAAAGGTCATAGTCATTTCGGGGTTATATCGACTATGCTGAGTCGAATGGCGTTGCCCGCGAGTCTCTAGCTCTTACGGTTCTTGAGTTGAGAGATGGTATCACGTGACCTTGAGGTCAGAGGTCAAAGGTCATAGTCATTTCGGGGGTATATCGACTATGCTGAGTCGAATGGCGTTGACCGCGAGTCTCTAGCTCTTACGGTTCTTGAATTGAAAGTTGTATAACAGGCGGACGGACGGACAAAGATGATGTATAAGAGATTTTCGAACTCTAAAAACAATATTTAAAATTTTTGTCTCTCTGTTCCGGCTAATTTCAAAAACGGCAGATGATGAGATAGCTGATGTTAAAAGGAGTATTATATATTTATATTCCACGCGGACGAATTGGCGGGTGCGGCCGTTAGGATCCCATTCCGGTACGACCCCGGCCAGGACGCACCCACAGTGAAAAATTCGTTATTCCGCTACACCCCCGGTTGAGACGCACCCATGGTAAAACAACCGGAGAAGACACTTGAGCAACTAGTGTCGAAGAAAGTGTTTTAAATTTATATATTCTATGCTGTCTCTATACTATTATGTATTAACTTTAGAATTAGTAAGACAATTTTTTTTATATATTCTCAACCCATTCACTGCTTCCCACTGTTTGCCATTCTGTAGATTTCAAATTTAAAAACACTTGTTTTCAATAGTATTTGCTCAAATGTCTTCTCCGGTTGTTTCACAATGGGAGCGTCTCGGCCAGGGGAATGGGACCCTTACGGCCGAACCCGAAGTGTCGTAACAGCTAGGTTATATTGTTAGTAGGATTACTGAACCACTTACTTTTCATCCTCTTTCGCCTTCGCAATATGGCTGAAGATGTGTGCGAAGGAGTTAGGTATGATGCCTCGTAGTTCTGGCGCGGTGTTGCTCCCGGCCATAGTGTACGTTTTACCGGTACCAGTCTGTCCGTACGCGAAGATGGTACCGTTGTAACCCTTCAGGACCTGCTCCACGATTGGACTGGCTGTCTGGATGTAGATGTCCATCTGTGGAAGAAATAAGGACAGTTGTAGATCATGAGATAAAAAATTATCTGATGTCCGAATTTCGGTCACAGTGGCCAATTTAAAGGAGCAGATGAGTCAACCTCTGTTAAGATTGGACGGCGATAAGTGAAGGAGAACTTATATTGGACATATATAGTCCTCTTCACCGTTTCCGATGACAGCGACCCGGACTAATTATCGCATCTTTTGTGGGCTCTATGATGACTAGCAAAACCAAATTTGGTCTAGAAAACAAGACCAAATTGGACAAGTGTGTGTGCAAAGACAGGTGCACTTTCAAAATCTTCATATTGTTCTAAATATGTTTTGGTTGTAATAAATAAACTCTGAAAATACAGAACCGATTTTTATCATTCTCTCACAGTTAGAAAGCTACTTTATCCAGAGGCACCGTAGGCTATATAACATCACGCTATGAGCCACGGGAGCGGAGCAGTGATCATCAACATGGGTGAAACCGTGGGACGCGCATCTCTGACTTTTCCAAATTATATGCGTATTAACAGCACTGGGGAACAATCATTTTGCGGCATGGTAAGTTTAAGTCAATTTTGTGTTAGTTCAGTATGCTGAATTCGAGAAAATATCAGATTTGTTAAATTGACTCTAGTTTATGAGATAAGACTTTATAACTACATGACTAAAAGAAGGTCGAAATAAAAACACAATTACATATCTTTATAAATATAATTCTACTGTACGTGTGTATGTCACTGAACTCCTCCTAAATGGCTGGACCGATTTTGATAATATTTTGTGTGTGTTCTAGTGGATTCGAGTTTTTTTCTTCATCAAAATCGGTCCAGCCCTTTAGGAATTCAGTGACATACACACGTACAGTAGAATTATATATATAAAGATAAAGCATGTATCTTTATACTATCCGTACGTCACAATGACAGGCTCCAGTGTAAGACCAGTGCCTGATTCTTGGGACCAGGCAAATGCTGAACTGGAGTCCTGATTGCTGCAGCTGTGGGACGCAGACGCATACTAGCTGCGCTACGCGGTTTCACCCGCGTAAGTCTTGATGCCGTGGGAATACCGGGATAAAAGTAGCCTATGTGCGTGTTAATCCAGGTCTCCAGCTATCTGCATACCAAGTTTCATTATAATATTACTCAGCATAGTTTTAATCTTCAACTTCACAGATGGCACATTGATTTTAGAAGTCATACAGCTTCTGTCAGTACCACCTATAGTTGAGGGCTTGAGTCCCACCCATAACCAAAATTATGATTTATTTGACATGGCAATAAATAATTATTATTATAGTTAGTGGACGGCATCGCTGGTGTGCCAACGCAGTGCTTAGACACCGAAACGTCAAGGCGTGGGTGTGTAGTACATTTCTGGGTACGCCTTTTTACTGTTTCACTGCTGGGTACGGGCCTCTTGTCAGTGTGAGAAGGATTAGGCCATAGTCCACCAAGCTCGCTCAGTACGGGTTGGCACACTTCACATAATATCTTCGAGAACATTATAGAGAACTCTCGGACATGGAGGTTTTCTCACGATGTTTTCCTTCACCGTTAAAGCGATAATTAACCATTTAATACGCACATAACTTTAAAATGGCAGAGATGCGTGCCTTGGGTTCGAACTGAGACCTTTGCATGGCAGTCCAACGGTCTCCCATTTGGCTATCGGTGCTGTGTGGGGATAGCCGCGTTATACGACAAGATATTGTAAGACTACATCGGCAGTTGCCGACCTTATTTAGTTTTACGTAAGTTAGCCACGCCCACGTGACACAGTGACCTCGTTCTTACGTACCAATGTAACAGCTAATTAGAAGCAGCATTTATTATCTAAATAGACTACAGAGTCAGGACTGTAGCCCTGGAGGGTAGGCAGGGATCTATTATAGCTGAAGGTCATACGCAACTGGAGCGAGTTTATTGTCATCTATCTGGCAAAACATACTTCGTGTTGCAGGACAGAAAACCGGATTGGAAAATGTGGATTCGAGGATGGTTTAGATTTGAGTTTTTTTTTCGTGTGTACAGGACATCGTCTGTCGTGACAGCTAGTATTTATATAAAATACGCATTAGAAATACATTGAATTAATTAAAAAACACTTCACGCACACAACCATGCATTTGACACATGCAGTCGAATCGCGTAACTATGGTTACATATATCAATATAAAATGAGTTAATGACATATATCAGCAATATCTTACAGGCAAACTTTGGGCGGATTGTAATGATATATACTATTTATATTATAATATATTTACGTATTTATATGTAATAAAGAAAAAAGAAAACAAAGTAGCAAGCTTAGGACATCGTCAATTAAAGAGTATAGTTAAGTAAATAATCATTGGTTTGAAAAATATAGGTAAATAAATCTGTATAGATGGAAATCTAAATTAAATGTGATTATAGTTCTAGACAATAAAACCTTAATAACTATCAAACTTAATATTTAACTCAATTATGGTCGACTTTTGACCACTAGGCGAGCGCTAGTATATATAAATCGTTTGTGCGTATGTTTGTAATTAAACTTCTACACGGCTGGACCGATCCTGATGAAATTTTTTGTGTGTGTTCTAGTGGATTCGAGTTTTGTTTTTTTCCTTTTGTACACTACAACGTCTGACGGGTCCACTAGTAGTTATATATAATATAGAATTATACACGTTGTCAGAGGTACAGAAAAGTACATAGGGTACTTTTTATCAAGAAAAAGTATTACTTACTAACCTAACCTGCATTTACGCGAGCGAAGCCGCGGGCAAAATCTAGTAATATTATAAATGTGAATGTGAGTTTGTTTGTTACGCTTTCACACCTTAATTACTCAACCGATCATCATAAAAATTCGCATACACGTTGTCAGGGTGCAGAAAAGGACATAGGGTACCCTTCATCCAAAAAACTACTGTCCCCAAACAAAGCCGTGGGCAAAATCTAGTCATTTGTAAAACCTTATACACAATGTCGAGTCCATCTATCTATTCTATTTGATATTTTCTCCCGGCAGCCGTTCGGTGAGAGGTTTCGTGACCCAAATAAAACTTACAACCTAGTTTTAAAGATCCGTCGGTATATAATACTGAAGTATATAATGTAAGGGGTCACTGTGTCGGCTGGGTGCGGTCTTTTCAGGGCAATTAAAAGTATATACTGCAGTTTATTGCAGTTTGATATAGTAACTAGTTTCTGAAAAAGGTTTATAATGGCTCCTCAGCTTCTATGGCTAGCAGCGTGAATAATAAAATTGAAGCTGGTTGATGTCTGTACGACATTAAAAAAAATATGTGTTTTTTTTTTATAAATGCTATAGATGCCACAATAATTTATTAGATTTTTTGTCTTTCCCTCTGTTTATACACATACATACATAGATTTTCGCCTGTTTCCCAGAGGGGTAGGCAGAGACTACGGATTTTCATTTCCTTTTTTTTTCTGTTTATATGTTCGTACGAAAAACTGTGGACAGAAACAAAGGAATGTAGACAGACGAAGGAAGCCCTTCCATCCTTAGACAAACATCTGTCGCGCAAACTGCTACGTTCCACAAGGAAAAACCTACGCCACCTAGTGGGTATAATAACGGGCCACTGCTCACTCAACAAACACCTATTCAACATAGGCATCACTGACAGTCCCTTATGTAGAGGCTGCATGGAGACCGAGGAGACACCGGCTCACGTGCTCCTACATTGAAAAGTGTGAGCAACCAACGGGCGATACTTCTGAACAGTCCAGAAACGATGAAGGTGGTACAGCGCAACATCGGTCCCTTATTATCTTTCTGGACGGAGCTGAGGTGGTATGAGTAACCGAACAATATTATGCGTCGGTTACTTACGCACTATTGCCCAATTGTGGGGCTAAGTGCGGATAACACACGTCCAACTAACTAACTATGTATATGTTTGTACGCGCATCACATGAATAATATCGTACGAAATCGAATGCGGTTTTCACAGTTCTATTGCTGGAGGTATAACTGCAAATCTTTAATCTTAAAATAGTGGGAGATCGTTGGACTGGCACGCATCTTTGACTTTTCGAAGTATGTGCGTATTAAATAGTTAATTATCGCTCGCTTTAACACAGGAAAACATCGTGAGGCATCCTGCATGTCTGGAAATTCGTCAATGTTCTCGAAGATATGTGAAGCCTACCAACCCGCATTGGGCCAGCATGGTGGACTATGGCTTAACCCTTCTCACTGAGAAGAGGCCCGCGCCCAGCAGTGGGACAGTTTAATACAGGGCTAATATTAAACGCAGTTTATCATATAACTTGACGAAGTAACACTACCTACATAATTATGTACTCAGATCGCCGAACATACATCTGCGCCATTACGGCCTCCGATCGGCCTCGGTGACCTATTTCACGTACTGGCAAAAAAAGTAGCTAAGTGGAGCATTCCGTACCATCACGGCTTACTACCTTGAGGGGTTGTGGGCAGAAACTAGTTGTCAAGGCAGAAGATGCCGCTAATAAAGGTAAGTATATAAGTGTTATTCTCAGAAAGTAAGACAAATAAAATTCAAAATTAACTAATCAAAATGATTGAAATTAAATTACTATTGAAATTAAACTGCTATATACGGATTGTATCGCGTTGTTTATTTGACACTTTATTACATAATTTTGAAAACTGTTACACTACTACTACTATTAAACTTTACTAATTTTTAAGCTAATTGAATTATTATGAAAAGAGTCTCCCCGTGACCATGTCTGCTGAAAAGCAACCGAAACGTCGAGGAAAGTGTAAAATTAAATTGGATCTAAATAGTTTTAATAATAATTCAATTAGCTTAAAAATTAGTAAAGTTTAATAGTAGTAGTAGTAGTGCAACAGTTTTCAAAATTATGTAATAAAGTGTCAAATAAACAACGCGATACAATCCGTATATAGTAGTTTAATTTCAATGAATAATATTCGCGTAAACAGAAGACAATATATATTAAATTACTACTTCGTAAGGGTTTTATGGCGATTATAGTCACGCAGAGGTCTCAAGTTCGAACCCAAAGCGCGCACATCGCGCATTTGACTTATCGTCGTTATGTGCGTATTCAATAGTTAATTATCGCCCGCTTTAACGGCGAAGGAAAACATCGTGAGGAAACCGTATGCCTTAGAGATCTCCGTAATGTTGTTGAAGATATGTGAAGACTACTAACCCGCAGTGGGTCAACATCGTGGACTATGGCCTTCGTAAAACTGAGAAGAGGCCCATGCTCAGTGGGACAGTTTAACGCAAGGTTAAGATATAATATGTTATTAGGTTTAAGACATTTATTTTCTCAAAAGATTTACAAATCACTTACAGAGAAAATACTTATAATTAAATATACATTATGTATGTATGTATCTTATGTGGGGGCCAGTCAGTGCAGACCGGTGAGACTTCGACCCAGTGGGATCTTTTGTGTTGACACTCTCCCAATAACTACTGCCATAGATGTTCATGGCAGCCGGGACCGACGGCTTAACGTGCTCTCCGAGGCACGGAGCAGGCGATAATTGGTCAGAGGTCATAGTCATTTCGGGGTATATCGACTATGCTGAGTCGAATGGCGTTGACCGCGAGTCTCTAGCTCTTACGGTTCTTGAGTTGAAAGATGGTATCACGTGACCGTGAGGTCAGAGGTCAAAGATCATAGTAATTTCCGGGTATATCGACTATGCTGAGTCGAATGGCGTTGACCACGAGTCTCTAGCTCTTACGGTTCTTGAGTTGAAAGTTGTATAACAGACGGACGGAAGGACGGACGGGCAAAGCTGTTGTATAAGAGTTTTTTCGAAGTCTAAAAAGTACTGTTACTAAAGGAAGCGCAGGCAAAAGCCAGTTAAGAATATTTATAAACACCAGAATGTTGAGCACCACTGACTTGAATATTAGGAGCCTATTTGTGAATATATTTATTTAAAACTTTATGCACAAAATAGTACATCGGCGCACTTAATGCCACGGGCGTTATCTACCAGTCAACCATTGGGTGATGCAGAGATAAAAATAGTAGGTGCATACATTAGGATGAAATACATAATCATTCATTTGCATATACTAAGCATATTATTATACTAAAGAATATCATAATAAAATATCGTTGATGTAGGTTGTTAGGTAAGTAACAGAGTAGTAGAGCCTCACTGATTTTAGCATGAATGGGCCGGCTCGACCGGGGAAGGACTACTCTCACGCAGAATATCTACGTCAAATAGCAGTGTTTCTACTGTTGTGTTTCGTTCGGTGAGTGAGAGTGCCGGAGGCCCAATCATTCTCTTTCCTCCTTCCCGCTCCTTCTCCTTCCCAGTTCCTTTCCTAAAGGGTCGGCAACGCGCAAGTGATGCCTCTGGTGTTGTAGGCGTCCATAGGCTACGGTGACCACTTACCATCAGGTGGGCCGTATGCTTGTATGCCACATCAGTATATATATATATATATCCTGGAGTGTCACCGTGAGCTGCAAAGTATTGCAACAAAAAATCGGGTAACGTTGCAGTGGATACGCGGTCTCCTACTGCAGATCAACTGGCAAAGAGAGGATCGTACACCAAAATGGTAGGACCCGAACCGATTGTCCCGATACCCTTCTGCCAACTCAAAACATGGTTATGTGACAGAACCACGAAACTACACGAAAAACAGTGGACAGAAACAAAGGAATGTAGACAGACGAAGGAAGCCCTTCCATCCTTAGACAAACATCTGTCACGCAAACTGCTACGTTCCACAAGGAAAAACCTACGCCACCTGGTGGGTATAATAACGGGCCACTGCTCACATAACAAGCACCTGTTCAACATCGGCATCACTGACAGTCCCTTATGTAGAGGCTGCATGGAGACCGAGGAGACATCGGCTCACGTGCTCCTACATTGTAAAAGCGTGAGCAACCAACGGGCGAAACTCCTAAACAGTCCAGAAACGATGAAGGAGGTACTGCGCAACATCGGTTCCCTATTATCTTTCTGGACGGAGCTGAGGTGGTATGAGTAACCGAACAATATTTCGCGTCGGCTACTTACGCACAATGGCCCAGTTGTGGGGCTGAGTGTGGATAACACATGTCCAACTAACTAAATAACTATATATATATCAGAAAAAGATTAAATGGTGAAAGAATTATTAAAATCGGTCCTTTTGTGTTGTTTTATAATATTCGTGTAGAAATTAGGACTTCACTTGTATGTCGTGTATGAGCTGTTAGTGCTACTGCAAAAAAGAAAGAGATACTGGTGTGTAGCTCGGCCACTCCTGACCTACTGAAGGAGATCGTGTACATCTTATCTCCTGTACAACAACTCCATTTAGGATATTTTCATCAAATAGGTGCCCTAAAAGACTGCACTGACAACTTGGTGTTTTAGGAGTTCACCCTACCGTCGCGCCGAGTTTTGTGGGTTCGATTACGGGACAAAAATTTGTGTGATCCACAAATATTTGTTTTGGAGTCTAAATATTCGCTGTTGTTTGAATATTTATAAAGTCCCGCACAAAAATGATTTTAGACAACTGGGCTATATTCAAGATCAAGTATTTTTGAAAGATCTAAGGGCTGCTCAATTTACAAAACTGTTAGTTATAGAAGACCTTCTCCAAAGTTGGAGGCAGCGAAAACAATCACACTCACTATGCCTAAGGTTTTGAGCCCGAAGTACCAATTTGTTTTTAATTAGTAATTCTGTCATTTAAGCAATCGACATATTAGGTACTACTACAATATTTCAGATGCATTTTTATAATGTTATGTTATGTTATGAAATGTTATATATAACATTTTAAATAATAAAAATAACATGTATTATTAATTATAACTGACAGGTGCAACTTTATCTGCGTAACATAAGAAAATTTCCTCCGTTGTTGCAACATTTTCATCGATGCTCCGCTCCTATTGGTCGTAGCGTGATGCTATATAGCTTATAGCCTTCCTCGATAAATGGGCAATCCAACACTTAAATCATTTTTCAACTCAAACCAGTAGTTCCTGAGATTAGCGCGTTCAACCAAACCAACCTTTTCAGCTTAATAATGTTAGTATAGATCTGCAGCAATACCCTAATGGGAAATTACAGGCGGAGGTCTCGATTCGATCACAAGGCGCGCATCGCTGACTTTTCAAGGTTATATGCATATTACATACTTAATTATCGCTAGCTTTAACAGTGAAGGAAAACAACGCGAGGAAACCTACATGTCTGAGAGTTCTTCAAGATATGTGAAGTCTCGTGATGTTCTCGAAGATATGTGAAGTCTACCGCACTGAGCCAGCGTAGGCCCAACCCTTCTCATACTGAGAAGAAACCCATGCCCAGCAGTGGGACAGTTTAATACAGGGCTGATATTATATATTATTATTAATTATCTAAGTACATCAATTCATTATCATTCGATTTGTGTTCAATGTTTAGGTCGTTTTGTTTCTCACAATGTTGTCACTTTAATTTACCACATCGACACTCCGAGGATGAAATGTTGTAAAAGGCATTTTGGCGAAAATTAGTTTTGATGTAATCTTATTCAGTTTTTCGGATTGTGTATTGAAAATGACGATTTTTGCAAAGCAAATGATTTTACTACCCAGAAAATACCGCAGCGTGAAGCTTATATTTTATAAATAATGGTGTAAATAATACTTGAATTCGCTAAGCTGGAAATCTTAGTAAGTAAAACAGAGTTTTTGTTTTTGTCTCTCCTGGAAATTAGTATTTTGGATTTTACTACATTCATCCTCGAAGAGTCGATATGTAGGCACACGGTGGTTGCTCTTTTTGATAATTTTACAAATTAAACTTACCGTAATCTCAACTTTTTTCATAAAATGTATTGCATACATATTTTCATGCATAAATATCAAAAAGAAATATGGAATAAGTTATTTTTATGATAAATACAAGGCAAGGTGTTGATTTTCTTCATAGAACTCGGCATTTTTTGCGTAAGTCTGAAAACCTTACTTACCTATGCCTACACATATACCATCAATTATTTTAAAAACAAAAAAGAAGCAGATATATTACTACTGTAAGACAAGTGAAAACTCAAAAATTTCCCAAAAGGAACGGTTTTCTGTTGTTCTCAAAACAACGTCGGATCAATAAAATCCGTTACACAATAATTAAAGTAAATTCTGCTGTCATAAAAAATACGAATCAAATTTTTTCTTCAAAGATAATTATTTTATCAGTAAAAAAAGACGCATCTGCCAAAAAATATTTTTATTTTCGCATATAAATCTTTTTCTCCTTATGTGACGACATTGTTCGAATAATAGCTATCTCTTTCATGTAAACACTTTAATAAAAATAATATCTATTGCGCTAATTTTAGTTCAAATTGTCAACACAACTGCAGTTATTTATAACAAAATAATCTGAATTCGATTTTCGACGTCCATTACTATAAAAATTACATATCTAGTGCATAATATCATTACATATCACGTTAAACTCTCAGTAATACAACTCCAACATCAGTTAAATATGATGACAACACATTGCAAATAATACAACACAACGCTGAAAATCGTTGGAAAAATATATACCTACAAGCAACGTTGCCGTTTCGTATCGCATCTACGACGTAATATCGCGGTGTGGCAACGTAGCATTTCGTCAGCGGACCAAGGACAGCATGGCGTTTATTTTATCATAGACGATTACATAATATTACGTACTAGGTAGGTATATACGTTTTTATTTGTAGTTAGTTACTGCCTGATAATTTATTCGTGTTAACCTACAGGATAACGGGATAAAAATAACCTATGTTAATGTTAGAGTTAGCCGAATTTTATCGAAAATACTTCTATTTTATTTTTTTATTTTTATTCTATTCTATTAATTACAATCTTTTACATTTATAATATTAGCAGGTTAGAGCTAGCTATTATAGTAGCTACTTCGGTGTTGTTCTGCTCTTTTCCGATAGATGGCGTCACCACCCTTGTGTTAGTCACCATTTTACTTTATTTTACGTAAATAACAATAGGTACCTACATTTGTCTAATAATATTTTAATTATTCACGTAATACAGTCCAATTGTCATTGAATACTAACTAGCGATCGCCTAGTGCTTGAAATTCGACAAAAGTTTGCCTGTAAGATATTGCTGATATGTCATTATATATTGATATATGTATGTAACCATAGTTACGCGTTTGGACTGCGTGTATCAAATGCATGTTTGTGTGTGCGTGTAGTGCTTTTTCATTAATTTAATGTATTTCTAATGCATATTTTATATAAATATTAGGATTCGACCCTCCTTCTCCATATAAACTTCAACTGTGCCAAATTTCATACTTCTCTGTCAGCGCAATTTTCGTAAAAAGGGGTACAAAGTTTTTGCTTCACGTATTAATACGATTAATACGAAAATGACGACCAGTTTTATTGAACTACGGTTTGTATGAGAGCTCATAATAAAGACAGGGCATGCTATATCTCAGAATGTAGTGAAGCCATCTTGATGAAAGACGGATATTATAATACTCAGAGATATATATTATATAATAGCTGTTGCCCGCGACTTCGCGTGGACTTTAATTTATTACCCAATACCTACTTTTAATTTATCTAATTTTAATATACAAAACTACAACTAAAGAAATTAATAAGTCTAACTACACCTATATAGGTGTAGTTAGCTATATATATATAGCTAATACTTAAAAACTACCTACTAATATTTAGAAACTACCTACTATATCTAAAGAATTATATCTTTTGAATGAAATGTCATATTTTAATAATTTAAAATTGTATTTTATGGGTATTGCAACGGTCTTTAATAAAATATCATTTAATGGGATAAGGATTAATACAGAGGTATGAATAATATGGTCTGATTATTGTCGGCACGTTTATCAACTTTTAAAATGTAAAAAAGTAGTTATTGTAGCATAACTACAGTAGTTGGACATATGGAATCCCGGACTTTTTTGTAGGTATTGATACGTTCTATAATACTGTAGAACATTTTTTTGTTCTATCATCAATAGTTTCCGCAGCGCACGTGATGACAGATTTTATATTACTAATTTTTTCACACCTTGGGTTATATTATTGCATTTTTATTAAAGATCCCTATTTTTTTTTAAATGTAATGTAGCCTCTGTCACTTAGTAAAGAGGTAGCTTTCTAATGGTGAAAGAATTTTTGAAATCGGTCCTGTAGTTTTTGTGTGAAAACATTACAAACATACATACAAAAACACAAATGTTTCCTCTTTATAATATTAGTTTAGATAATATGCAGTGTTCAACAACAAGCAGGGATAGCCTAAAGGCAACCCGTTGGACAGCCACGCATAGGTCTTGAAGACGATCCCGATGCGCGCATCTCTGACTTTCCAAGTTATGTGCGTATTAAATAGTTTAAATAGTTAATTATCGCTTGCTTTAACGGCGAAGGAAAACATCGTGAGGAAACCTGCCTGTCTGAGAGTTCTTAATAATGTTTTCAAAGATATGTGAAGACTGCCAACCCACATTGAGCCAGCGTAGTGGATTATGGTATAACATTTCTCACACTGAGAAGAGGCCCATGCCCAGCAGTGGGACAGTTTAATACAATGCTGATATTATTATATATACTATGCTTTTATTAGTAAGTCATGCTAAACAATAAAGTAACGGATACTGATAGAAATTTTAGCCGGGTGTATAGGACTGCCTATAGGCAACCTCCCAGGCAAGATCCAAAATTGCCCACATATAAATTTTTAAGTTTCATTCTTTATACCTATAGCTTTTGCCTGCGGCTTTGCTCGCGTAAGCGCACGTTAGGTACTGTTAGTAACAGTATTCAAAAAACAAAATATTGCTCATGTTACTCGGTGATAATATAGCATTCTAATGGAGAAATATTTTTTTAAATCGGTTGTGTAGCTTTCGAATTAAATCCTTACAAATAATCTAATTTTTCATCATCATCATCATCATCATCATCTCAGCCGACAGACGTCCACTGCTGGACAAAGGCCTCCCCCAAGGTACTCTATAAAGACCGGTGTTGGGCCACCCGCATCTTACCGCTTTCCCTTTAAATCTTTACTCTTTATGATATTAGTATATACATAATCCCACGCCAATATTTGCCGAGGGGTAGCCAGAGCTGTATTATATTATATATATACTCAATTATATTTTTATTGGACTAAGATGTCAAACAAGCATACGGCCCTCCTGATGGTAAGTGGTCACCGTAGCCTATGGACGCCTGCAACACCAGAGGCATCACTTGCGCGTTGCCGACCCTTTAGGAATAAAAGGAAGTGGCAAGGAGAAGGAACGGGAAGGGGGAAAGAGGGTGATTGGGCCTCCGGCACTCTCACTCACCGAACGAAATACAACAGTAGGAATACTGGTATTTCACGTCGATGTTCTGTGAGAGGGTAGTCCTTCCCCGTCGAGCCGGCCCATTCATGCTGAAATCAGCGAGGAAGTGTTCGATAGTCTGCAATAAGCTTAATAGCCACAGACGGATCTCCTGATATCTGATGATGATAAATTCCTGACAATCTCTATAAGACTTTTACCCAGCCTACAAACTAAGTACATCAGGATAAATCTACATGTAAACGTAAGGGTTCCCTAGAGCAACGATAGCTCAGTGGGGAAACCAATAAAAATGCAATGCTGAGGGACTCGGGTTCAAACCTACGTCGTGCACCTCTGACTTACGGAAGTTTTATGACTTTTCGAAATTATGTGCGTATTGATTGACAATTATCGCCTGCTCCATGCCTCGGAGAGCACGTTAAGTCGTCGGTCCCGGCTGCCATGAACATCTATGGCAGTCGTTATTGGGAGAGTGTCGACACAGAAGATCCCACTGGCTCGAAGTGTCGCCGGTCAGCACTGACTGGCCCCACATAAGATAAGATAAGGGTTCCCTATTCTTTTGCATAAAATTTTAAGACATAATATAACATGGCATATATTTTTTTATCCTAATTATAACAGTTATATCAACGTAAAATATATGCCAAAAACAGTTTTGGCAAAGTAGTATTGTACTAAAAATATTATGCCTAAATAGTTTTGCTAAAGGTCCTACATTAGGAAAAAAAATAGAGGCGCTCATAGCCAGTTGCACTCACTGATCGGTAAAACGATTACGAAGTTAAGTAACGTTGGGTGCGGTCAGTCTATAGATGGGTGACCGCTTAGTGGTATTTCATCTGAGCGTCTCCGTACTTCGGAGGGCACGTAAAAAGTCGGTCCCGGTTGTTGTCAAATTGACAGCAGTCGTTAAGCCATGTCAGAGGCCTACGGGCGACTTGAACAACTCTTGACAACAGGCTGGCCACTAACCAGACGAAAAAAAAAATAGTAAAAAAAAACATGCGAAACGTAAGTGCACGCCACATCATCAACGAGGTAGAATTAATGCATACGTAGCTGTCACGCCTATTTCTATAAAAGTCAAGTAGATATATACATACCTATCAGACAGAGAAATTTTGCGATAATATTATCATCTACACGTTGCCAAACTCTGTGCAGCTAAGAATTTCTTAACTGTAAACCTTAATAGATCAACCATAGCCTCGTGGGCGACCATTGGGCTGCTATGCAAGGGGTCTCGAGTTTGATCTCTATCTCTGACATTTGGAAGTTGTATGCGTATTAAATAAGTCATTATCGCTCGCATTAACGGTTAAAACATCGTGAGGAAACCTGCATGTCTGAGAATTCTCAATAATGTTCTCGAAGATATGTGAAGTTTACCAACCTTGGGCCAGCGTGGTGGACTGTGGCCTAACCCTTCTCACACTGAGAAGAGGCCCGTGCCCAGCAGCGGAACAGTTTAATACAGGACTGATATTATTATTATTATTATATATTACAAATAACGAAATCTAAAGAAGAAAAAAGAAAGATATCATCAATCTTTCAAATCTCAAACAAAATCTCTCTTTGACATTGAGATCTGTGCTTACTCTATGGGAAATGTTGTTCGTCGATAATCCATGCAAATATAATGTGTTGTCGATGTCTAAAATCAATGAATCCACCCCTCACAGAGGGCGGGGTGGGTCTCGCCTTTGTGAATGTCTCGTTGCATACCCCGTTATAACATAGCGCGGGGTAAGGTCTGAGTAGATTAATTTGAAAACATTAATGGAATGTTTGTTACATCTTAACTAGTATTATAAGCTAGATTTTGCTCGCGGCTTCGACCGCGTAAATGTATGTTAAGTGAGGTTAGGTAAGTAACCGTACTTTTTCTGGATAAAAGCTACCTTAAATTTTCTGTACCCTCGACAACGTGCATGCAAAATTTTATGATGATCGGTCGGATGAAAATCGGTGGAGTAGAATGCGTCACATTCGTGTGTCGTCACATGCGTCAAATTTGAATGTGAGCTTGTTCGTGACGCTTTCAAGCATTAACGACACGACCGATCATTATGAAATTTTGCCCACACGTTGTCAGGACAACAGAATAGGACATAGGGCACCTTTCCAAGCAGATTTCCGTTCAAAATCAAAGCTAGAAATGTAAGAAAACTATCAGTATCAGTAGGATGTCTGTTAAACCCTTTCTACAAAATATCTGTGATATAAGCATGCATTCAGAATCTTCAGATTAGAAAGATGCGGTAATGTATCCTTTCCGTATTTAAGATACCTACCAATCTCAAAATCCGACGAGGTTAGTGATGCAACTCGATTCCAATTTACTCGAGTGACTCGAGTTACTACGGTAAAAACCTACCTACTCGAGTCAAAAAATATCGACTCGAGTTCACTCGGACTCGCTTAAGACACTTACGCTGATCTGCTCGCGCCGCTGGCGAGACGAACGAACTAATATTATAAACGCGAAAGTGAGATTGTTTGTTTGTTACGCTTTCACGCCTGAACTACTCGACCGATCATCATAAAATTTCGCATAGACTTTGGATACAGAATAGGACATAGGGTACCTTATATCCGGGCAAAAGTACTGTTACTAAACTAAGCTTACCATAAATTTGCGCGATCGAAGCCGCGAGCACACCTAGACATATCGAAAATTTTAAATGAGTAGCGAAGGTGTCTCGAATTTACCGAGTGACTCGGCACTTGACTGATATTCGAATAAATGACTCGAGAAACTCGAATGGTAAAATTGAACTCAAAACGCATCATTAATTTAGGTAAACCTTGCATCTAACTTGTCGTTAGCTCTGAAGTTGCTACAGTCTGCGAAGTGCCACCCCTGCCGTAACCCGTGTCCCCTTCTTCCCCCTTACGGCTGGTGTTTATCATTGCGATGCTATTCGGAGCAACTTCAGATGAAACTGAAAGTTTGGTTCATAGATTTAAAGCATAGATGCGCTGCTACCTTTAAATATGGTCCGGTCTGAACGTTAAGTTGTCATCTGACACAGTGCAAACATGACATCTGAATTATTAATCCTTACTAATATCATAGTTTGTGAGTTTGTTTTTTACACTTCCACGCCTTAAGACTGCGCCGAGCGAAATGTGCCAAAACAGGCGGTCACAGTTAGTGCCTTTAATAGTATGATAATAGCGGCTACAGTTTTAGAGTATGTGGTACTGAGAATCTTTTAATAGAAATCCTAATTACACTGCCCTACCCGAGACCACGCAGGCTGGCAGGAATTGTGCAAAAGAACATCATTTAAAGATACAATTTTTTTTGTTGTCGATTCGCACGTATCGAAATAATTTGAGTACAAGACTAGTGCAGACGGAGGAACGAATCGTGCTAATTGACAACCAAAAAGAATAATATTTTTAAAGAATGTCATTACGCACAATTCGTGCGAAATGATCACTAAGCCCGCAGGGTATATTTTACGTAAATAATAATTTTAATATATATACGTAAATAATATTTTCTAAGTAGACAACTCCTGGACTAAGAAAAATTCCTGTGCCGCGACGGATTTTGTAACTCAGAATTGACTCAGTCGCAGAATGTTCATTTCGCAAAATGTGCTTTTCTTAGAATGTACCTTTCGTACAATGTCCTTTTCGCTAAATGTCGCCTGTTTCCAATTTCTTGGTTAATTAAAAAACGGTTATATCACAAGAAGAATTTTTAAATCCGACTGCTCGTTTAAAAAATTTGCCCTTTCTAACAAAGAAACAATCTCCTAAGCTTAATATATTATACAATAGAGGTCTGACCACTGCGGTTTTACCCTCCTTTATGATTACTGCTCCACTCCCGTTCCTCGTAGCGTGATGTTATATAGCCTATAAATAGGCTGTCCAACACAAAAATATTTTTTCAAATCGAAACAGTAGTTCCTGCGATTAGCGCGTTCAAACAAACAAAAATCTCTTCAGCTTTATAATCTTTATATTATATAATTCTACTGTACGTGTGTATGTCACTGAATACCTCCTAAAGGGCTGGACCGATTTTGATAAAAATAAATTGTGTGTTCATGTGGATTCGAGGTTGGTTAAGATTTTTTTTTTCGTGTGTACAGGACAACGTCTCTCGGGACAGCTAGTATTAGTATAGATTAGCACAATAGGACAAAAATAGGTCATTCCAAAGTAAAATCAATAGACTGGCGTCACCAATGTAATTAATTATTTATTTAAATCTATGCAGCTTTTGTCTCCAATCAAGTCAGGGGTTGGGGGGTGGATGGAGGGGAGGGATTGGTCAATGCAATCGCGCACCCCTGTTGAGGGGCGCGCAACGGCCATCATGCAGGCTGTAATTGATTTTAGCTTTCACAGACATGTGTAGGAATTAGGACTTCAAAGGGCTAGCATAGTTTTATCCAAACATTTAAATCATACGCGCAATATCCTATATCCTACAAATATTATAAATAAATTAAATAAATAGGTAAATAATAATAATAATATTAAATATGTCGGCCTCGGTGGCGTAGTTGTTAGTGTAACTAACTGCCACGCCTGAGGTCGCGGGTTCGATTCCCGCACAAGTCAAACATTTGTGTGCATGAACATGGATGTTTGTCTTGGTCTGGGTGTTTCTATGTATAATATGTATGTATTTACAAAAAAAAAGTATATACGTATGTTTATCCATTGTCTAGTACCCATAGTACAAGCTCTGCTTAGTTTGGGCTAGATGGTGTTGTGTGTATGTGAGAATATTATATTATTATTATTATTATTATAAATGAAAAGTTTGTGAGTATGGATGGGTGTTTGTTACTCTATCACACAAACTACTGAACGGATTTTGATGAAACTACAGTATTATTGTTTACTATATGTGTATGTGATATAATATTATTAATATTATATTATTAAGACGAGATTTTCTAACACAAAATAGACTACAGTTTACACTGACTACCAACATGGTAATCGAACTAGAGACCTCAATATCGGCAGGGGCGCAAGCGCTCACGCCGTTGTACCGAGATAGTAATTCCCAATAAGCAAGGACAATTACAACAATGCAGTAAGATCCCTTTTTGCCAATACAAAGGGTGGCCAGTGGGCGACCCGCGCAACTTCGTTTGCTTCACATAAGAGAATTTTCTCTATTTTGCAACATTTTTCATTGCTGCTCCGCTACTATTGCTCGTAGCGTGATGTTATATAGCCTATAGCCTTCCTCGATAAATGTGCTATCCAACACTAAAAGCATATTTCAATTCAAACCAGTAGTTCCTGAGATAAGCGCGTTGAATCAAACAAACACACTCTTCAGATTTATAATATTAAATAGTATTTCGCGTGGTTGAGCGGCCCGCGAGACGGGGTCTACAGCGAGTAGGGATGGTCAGACAGTCTGTTTTTTTTTTCTTTTTTCGCTCCCCGCCCCCTAAAATTTCCCAGGGTTTTAGAGAGATTTTGTACGAGAACGACTCCCGTAGATATCACCGTTTTCGAGATCCGATGGGTACCACCACCAAGAGCTGACCTTCCGAAGGTCCGGCATTTTTTCGGGCCATCTGAACGATTCTCTATACGACGCTATATTTACTTTTTTCCTACGACTTCCTCTTGTATGACTTCTCAGTCAGTCAGTGAGTGGTAATTTAAGTGTATATAATATGAATATAGAAGTATAGATATCAAGATGCATTGATTGAGAAATTGTAATTTGTATTGTAAGAGCTCCTAAATAAATAGCTGAGGAATGTGGCTGTAATACACGTTTGCCTACACTTTTGGCGATATACGCGTAAAATTATGAATGTATCCCAGTTTACAGTAACAGTACTTTAATTACAGTAATTTAATTAGCTTAAAAATTAGTAAAGTTTAAAAGTAAAAGTAGTGTAACAGTTTTCAGAATTATGTAATAAAGTGTCAAATAAACAACGCGATAAAATCCGTATATAGTAGTTTAATTTCAATGAATAACATTCGCGTAAACAGAAGACAATATTATCATTCAGTAACTGCTTTCAAACGTAGACTATCTACTCGTTCTCTGATAAGAATGAGGGCAAAATCAAAAGACAATAGATCTCTATTGTATTTTGATTTTGCCCTCAACAACAAATGACACAATACATAGAAAGCCATCTAGTAGTACTATTTCTACACGTATATATATGTACGTTTCTATGTACTATCGACTTGAGCGACGAATGACCACTCCTAAGGCTAAAATCGCATAGCAGGCCAACATTTGGTACCCGTACCCGTGCAGTACGTGTAACCCGTACATGTGCAAGCGAAATTTTTTTTGAAATGGTCAACCGTCGCTCAAGTCGATAGTACCTATTGTCTCTAGCTACCTGTTCGTAATTTGTTTACTATAAAATCAAGTAAAAAGTTACCATAGATTAATTCTTATCGTTTTCAACTCATATAGTTAGTAGTACATCTTAATCCCATAGTTCTCTATGTATTGGACACCAGTACGCCACATTTGTTTTCTAAATAAAAACTACACTATCTATAAAAATAAAAATCAATTGCCAAATGTATGACGGAGCATCACTTATGAGCCGTTTTTTAGTGGTGTTTGTAATTGTCAGGACAAGGTTTGTATGAACAAAAATCTGCGAAAAAATCAAAGGGAAATGTCGAAAATTTCAATACAAAATAAAAAATTTATGAAAATAAATTGATTTACGTTTTGATATTGGATTTAGTTACGTGAAATGTATTCTTGTATAGATTGACTGGATAACGACTGTCGGGTCAGCTAGTAGATTGATAGAAATCCTCGTCGTATTCAACTGATATATGTAGTTACATCTTTATTTCACGAGTACTTCGGTGGCCGGAGCCAAGGCGTGGCAAGGGCGGGCGGTACAAACGAGGGCATTGGGGCGCGCACATGCGCAGTACCGTCCTGCGCTATTGATCGAATGCAGGCTGCCGTTAACCGCCGTGTCTGGGGTGGCACGTTGTTATACACTATGTAATGGTACTGATGTGTTTCAGATTGGAGAGGTGGCTGTAAATTGATTTACTATATATATACGTACTGTGGACGCCATTTTGTGTAGACAGACGCTGAATTATCTCGTGATGGTAAGGTGAGGTTATGTTTTCAGATATAGCGGGCGAAAGCTAATGGAGTACTTTCAACGTTTTATCTAACGAAATCATGGTTAATAATTAGAACATGAGAATATAGGACATAACAATAGCGATGCTACATCTAAACTAAACATCTATAGGACTTAGAGTACAAAAATTATAAAACATAATCTTCTTCTTTTCTTTTCGTGTGGTTAGTGGCCAAGCTGTTGTCAAGAGTTGTTCAAGCCGCCCGTAGGCCTCTGACATGGCTTAACGACTGCTGTCAATTTGACAACAATCGGGAGCGACTTTTTACCTGCCCTCCGAAGCACGGAAACGCTCAGACGAAATACCACTAAGCGATCACCCATCTATAGACTGAACGCACCCAACGTTGCTTAACCTCGCTAATCGTTTACCGATCAGTGAGTGCAACTGGCTATGACCGTCTCATAAAACATAGTTACAGATATAGACATGCAATTCATAATAGATATAGTATATAATTGTATTGAAAGGTCAAAAACGTTTTTGATACGACTTTGGTTTCACGAAACAAACATATTACCTTATAATATTACGTTTACGCAAATATTTCACACTAAATTTAAATTACTAGGTATATACAGAACTTATCACACCCCCAGTGCAATAATGTTTATTTTTGTTTAATTTATATATTTTTTTTGTCACGTCATAATGAGTTTGATTTTTTTTCAATCATAAAAGACCATAGAGATAAATTTGACTTAATCTTACTTATGTCTTTGTTTCACAAAATTAAACAAAAGATTATTAAAGTATGTTTTAAGTATGTACTGTAGCGACACAGCTGACGCTTAAAGGCGCGATTCCATTAGGCAAGTTACTTGCATGCAAGTTGCATACAACTTGTACAAACCTGCATACAAGTTACAACTTGTATGAGGTAGTTTGAACTTGTACATATTTTTATTCAAGTGACTTGCAAATTGAACGCGCAAACGTTAGTTGCACGTTTCGAATTTCGAACGAGTGACGTGTACGCACATGATATCTATGGCTGTACAAATTATAGAAACATAATGTTTGTTAGGTGGGCGCACGAGAAAATAATCTTCTTTATTGAGGAGCACGTCTTCCACCCATCATGGCCTACTATGCAAGTGAAACCTGCATGCAATTTGCACTCTCGAAAACATGTTTCCAACGCAAGCAACTTGTACGCAAATGTGACGTCATACTCGCATGCAAGAGTTGCCTAATGGAATCGCACCTTTAGATTTGTATAGTCAGACGCAAGTATGCAGTAGCGCCGTGCGCCAGTCGTCTCCCCGCAATCACTAAATTAGGTCGTAGTCCAATATGTATATCATATTTTATCTGATACCAGTAAATATGTAAGCATATCTATCAAGACTTATTTTATTTGGCCAACCACAACAACACATTTAGAAAACCCCCACATACAGTTTTCTAGCTCTCGTCTAAAGTCAGCATATTCTTCTTACGCCTTAAATATTCCTCTGTGGGTTCGATATCACGGTTTAGTTTAAGAAACATTATTAAACTATTAATAATGATACTTTCCCCGACGTTCCTGTTGTTTTTCAAACGTATACATACATACATAGGAACGTAGATTCACGCCTGTTTCCCATAGGGGTAGGCAGAGACTACGGATTTCCATTTGCTACGATTCTGACACACTTCTCTGGCTTCATTCACTTTCATCACATTCTTCATACACGCTCGCCGGTTTAAGGTGCTCTTAACCTGGCCTTTGTCCAGTACGTCTCCGATCTGATCAAGAAACATGCGCCTGGGTCTGCCTCTTGAGACTGTTCCATTTGCACTAGCCTTTTCAACTTTCTTAGTCTTTCCTCGTCCATTCTTTCTACATGCCCAAACCAGCTTAACATACCCTTTTCTATTCTTGTCACTATATCTACTTTCATGCCGCATCTCTCTCTAACCACAATCTTTCAGCGTAACACCATATATGTGACATTTGTGTGCATGAACGTGGATGTTTGTCTTGGTCTGGGTGTTTCTATGTATAATATATAAGTATTTGCAAAAAGAAAAACTATATATGTATGTTTATCCATTGTCTGGTACCCATAGTACAAGCTCTGCTTAGTTTGGGCTAGATGGTATTGTGTGCAAATGGTAGAATATTATGTATCTCAGGGCTCTCATTTCTACAGTATTTATTCTGCTCTCATGCTTCTTTTGCCATACCCAACTTTCACTTCCATGCATAAGTGTAGGCACTAATAGTCCTCTATGAACAGCCAAACGAGCCTTTTTAGGTACATTTCGACTATTCATAAAAGCGCGTAGAGCGCCATTCACTTTATTGCCAGCAATCGTTCTACTTTCAATATCTCCCTCATGTTTACCATCCCTAAACAACAAAAGTATATTAAATCCATATAGAGTTTGTGACTTATTATACAATTAATCACTAACACTTGATGAATGTAGGACCGCGCCTAAATGTCACGTTATATATGCAGAGTTATCTTGTGAACCAGACGTAGAATATACTTATGTTGGTATATACGATATTGGGGTCATTCAATTAAGACTGGAATTATATTTTACTAGATGTGCCCGCAGTTTCACCCGCGTTTATAATAACTGCGCCGCTCTCGTGGGACGTAGCGTGATGTTATATAGTCTATAACCTTCCTCGATAAATAAGTTACCCAACAATTAAATAATTTTACATTTCGAACGAGTAGTTCCTGAGATTAGGGCGTTCAACCAAACAAGCTCTTCAGCTTTATTATATTAGTATGTATACATAGATTTATGTAGGTAAGTGACGATTCTCTCAATTTATACTAATACTAGCTGACCCGCACAACTTCGTCTTCTTCACATAAGAGAATTTTCTCCGTTTATGCAACATTTTTCATTTATGCTCAGCTCCTATTGGTCGTAGCGTGATGTTATATAGGCTATAGCCTTCCTTGATAAATGGGCTATCCAACACTGAAAAAATTATTCAATTAGAACCAGTAGTTCCTGAGATTAGCACGTTCAACCAAACAAACAAACAAACAAATAAATAAACAAACAATCAAATTCTTTAACTTTATAATATAAGAAAGGGTAGACTAAAAAAAAATGTTTTTGTTTGTAAGGATTTAACTCAAAAATTACTCAACTGATTTTGAAATCACTTTCACTATTAGTAAGCTACACTCGGCGTCACAAAAATCGCACCTTTTTAAAATTCAATATTAAAGTACTTTTTCTCAAACTTTGTCAATAGTGAGAATATGATTGTAGGATATCATTGGAAAGGTTATTAAATTGCCTTTTAGAAATTATAAAGCGCGAATGTTTATTTTTATGTTTTAATAATAAAAAAATCAGAAACTTAGAAAATAATAAAATTAATAAAAAAACAAATTTAAAAAAATACAATTTCGTCCTTAAAATCTAGTGTTTCCGCCCCTAGCCTTGATGACAGCTTCCATCCTATCCTTCATGGACCTCATGAGAGTTACTACTCTCTCTTGAGGTATGTTATCCCATTCTTCGATCACGGCATCCTGGAGCTCTTGGAGAGTTGTGGGAGCAGGATTTCGTGCTCGTACATGCCTCTTTACATCATCCCAGAGGTGCTCGATAGGGTTAAGGTCCGGGCTTCGTGCTGGCCACTGCATAACAGAAATCTCGACTTCTTCCAAGTAATCACGCACACTGGCCGCGGTGTGGCAACGGGCGTTATCATGCATTAGTATGAACCCATCGCCAACAAAACCAGCATACGGGACCACATGGTCTTGCAAGATCTCCGTTATGTACCGAGCAGCATTCAGCGAACCTTGCCCTCGACCACCGCCAGTCCGAGAGACGCACACAAGTTCCGTTTTCCCGTCCACGGATATCCCACCCCAGAACATACAGGAACCACCCCCGTATTCTGTTGTTTCTTCGATGCAAGCTTGAGCAAAGCGCTCTCCTTTTCTTCTGTAAACTCTTCTGCGTCTGTCATTACAGAAAAGACAAACTCTTGTCTCATCAGTAAACAGAACGGCTCTCCAATGGTCAAGCGTCCAAGTGACGTGGTCCTGAGCAAATTGTAGACGGTCTCTTCTGTGCTGCGTGGTCAATTTGGGACCTTTCGCAGGTCTGTGGGCAGTGATTTTCTTTTCTTTAAGTCTTCTTCTAATCGTAGAGACACTCACAGCCGTTCTACGAGCTGATCGGAGCTGCTGTTGCACCTTAACAGCATTACTGAAGCGGTTGCGCAACGATGTGGAGACAATGAAGCGGTCGTCTCTCTCTGATGTACAGCGTTTTCTTCCTGATCCACGTCTTCGGATAAAGCCACCAGTCTCTTGGAACCGTTGATACACTCGTCGAACAGAGAAACGACTCAGATTTAATTGTAGAGCAACATAAACCTGACGTACTCCTTCTTGCAATAGTGCAATGACTTGAGCGGCTTCTTCAGAGGTGGTATCCATCTTCAGGTATTTTTTTCTTGAGTATGCTGTTCCGATGTGTACACTTTAAAGTCTGAGCAATGATTGACCCATTTTTTACCTGGACATGACCTTTTATACCCTATTCAGGTAGCTCAACTAGCGCTCTAATGGATGCGCATTTTTTTACCATTATGTTAAATGTTCCCTAATAATAAATTTTATTTTGGTTTTTAATTCTACCGACCAATAATGTAAAGGTATTGAAATGCTCTTAAAAATGATATATTTTTTTATCCAGTAGAATCAATGCGCTAAATTTTGGGAGGTGTTTATTGAAAAAAACAAAAAGGTGCGATTTTTGTGACGCCGAGTGTATATTATCACCGAGTAACATAGGCTACATTTTATTTAAAAAGCCTTAAACGCGTTCAAAGCCGCGGCCAAAACTAGTGAAAACAATTTTCTTTAAACCGTAGAATCCAAAAATAATATAATACGGTGCTTTCAACAACTTAATAGACTGAATATTTTGTCTCCTTTCTTTGAACACGAAATTACTTGTGAAAGAAGAAAACAACCAATCTCATTATAAATAGGAAAATGAGTTTCTTTAGACCCTTCTTTACGAGGAAATGGAACAATTTATTTTTGTAACGAAGTTGGTTTAATACAGAGGTTCCCAGACTTTCTCATAGACCCCTTTAAAAATTGAGCAGTTTCTGGTGGACACCCTGCCAGCTACATTTCTACCATATTATTTGATCAAATTTCTACGGGTTGATGTTTTTTTTTAGAAATTCTCTTCCGAAAATTCGGTAAGTTCGAGATCACTTGGTACAGAATATGAAATATGCACATTTTTACAAGAAACAGTCGCTGAGCTTCTTAAAAAATTATCTGCATACAGTGATAGGTGAAGTCAATATTTAGTTCTTCACTATCGAAAGCAAATAAATTTTCGTGAACCCTTACGAATTGTCGACCCCCATTTTTTTGTCACGGCAACGTAGACCCCCGTCGAGTCTCCTGTGGACCCCTGGGGTCCACCTGGTAAACTTTGGGAACTAATGGTTTAAGGCAAAGGATAATGCTTAATCGGAGGCAGTATCCTAACTACCTAATATTATTGTCTTCTTTGAAATTACACTACTATATACGGATTTTATCGCGTTGTTTATTTGACACTATATTACATAATTTTGAAAATTTGTTACACGACTATTACTATTAAACTTTACTATTTTTAAGTTAATTATATTGTTATTAAAACTATTTAGATTTGATTTAATTTTACTCTTTCTCCGACATTTAAAATTTTACATTATTATATATATTAAATTTAAATGTTAGTTTGTTTATTTTCAATAGAAATAGAAATCATTTATTTGCAAACTCCGGTACACACACGCGTATATCTTAACTTCTTCTCTTGTGGCTTCACTCGCTTAAATGTAGGTTAGCTTAGCCTAGTAACAATATTTTTTTTGGATGAAAGGTACCTTATTTCTGTTTCTGTTCCCCTGACATCGTGTATGCTAAATTTCATGATGATCGGTAGAGTAGTTAAGTCTAAATAAGTAAGACAGTTAAGATATACACGTAAGCCGTTGGTCCCGGCTGCCATGAACATCTATGGCAGTCGTTATTGGGAAAGTCAGTACCCTCTAATATCCTGATACTGGTCTAGCCTTAGGGTATCGTTAGCCTTCGGGTTGCGGAGGTCAGGTGGCAGCCGCTCCGTGTAAAAACTGATATCCAGTCAAATCCGGTTAGACCAGAAAAGCCGACCCCAAGTGACTTGGGAATAATAAAGGCTAAGGGAGAAGATTAGCATAAGATCACAAACACGATGTAGGTATTAAGGGATAAAATCGTAGCTTGGCGCAGAGAGCACGCTTTTGCCTTTTGACGTGGCGATCAAAGGGTTCAATTACAATGAAAATTCATCGTTGATGTCTGTAAATATATGATATTTAAGAAAAATGTATGTGAGTGGTCTTTAATAATAATATAATAATATTCTACCACATACACACAACACCATCTAGCCCAAACTAAGCACAGCTAGTACTATGGGTACTAGACAATGGATAAACATACATATATACTTTTTTTTTTGTAAATTCATACATACATATTATACATAGAAACACCCAGACCAAGACAAACATCCATATTCATGCACACAAATGTTTGACTTGTGCGGGAATCGAACCCGCGACCTCAGGCGTGGCAGTCGGTTACACTAACCACTACGCCATCGAGGCCGAAATAATTATATGTAGGATTTTCGTCTGTCTGTATGTTTATACGCGCATCACGTAAAGACTACTGGACGATATTAAATGCGGTTCATACAGTTGTATAGTTGGAAGTCTAACTTAAAATCACACATGTTTTATGTTGATACGCCGACTAGGATTCGAGTATTATGTGTAGTTCAGTTTCTTAGATGCTAAGAAAGAAACATACAGATAGGTACCGACTTCCTAACTCCACATGTACGAAGTCACGGACAAAATATAGTTGAAGAATAAAGAAGCAAAATTGAAACTTCATTTATTATGACATCAAGTGTTTTTCAATTTGCGCTAATTCTGAATCCTGATCTTTGATACTGAAATGTCTTAAAAATATCTCAGTAGAACTGCCTCCGTGGCGCAGCGGTCGGGAATGCGACTGCTGTGAGGTCTCGAGTTCGAATACCGGGTCGGACCAACAAAAAGTTATTGGGTTTTCTTTTAAGAAATCTCAATAACAGCTCGGAGTTAGGAAGTTGGCGGTGTTGGACACCCTTGTGCCTCAGAAAGCACGTAAAGCCGTTGGTCCTGCGCCTGATCTTTCTCCGGTCGTGTCGGATTACCGTTCCATCGGATCATGAGAGTTAGGGAACAGAGAGTGCACTTGTGTTTGCGCACACACTTGTGCACTTTAATATGTCCTGCGCAGAGGCCAGCCTCCGTTAAGATTGGCCGCCGTGACCGAAATCGGTCTGGAGGAAATTATTAGTTAGGATTGCCCATTTTCAGAGAACTTTGGGATAAAAATTAAACAATAACACTCCTTTATATAAATGCTATGTCGTATAAAAATCTTAAGTCAATCGATCGACTACTTTCCGAACATTGCGGACACAAACAGAATGAAGCTGAAGTTTTGAATACTATCTGTCCCTCGCGATTTAAATCACGTTTAAGAGTACTGCTCTGCTTCCGTGGCTCGTAGCATAATGATGTTATACAGCGTGTAACAGAAAGGTGTGGTCGTATTTAAGCGTCTCATAATACAGTCCCTGTACAACAGATAACAGCAACAAATAAATCCGTAGACATCATAGCTGTCTGTTATGTGAAAATTTATGTTGATACACGATAAGTATAAATATAACCTATTATAAAATATCATCCTAGCCTCTTTTTCTCATTGCGCAGACGCCGATGGATGCTTACTTTATTTTGCAATTGATATTTAGAATTATTACTACCAACATGACATCGATGACAATCAGTGTCATGTTTTGTGGACAAGAGCCGGGGGTCGTTCAGAAATGTAACACAACATTATATGCTGCGTTGTAATATAACGTTTTTATTAATATAACGTCTTTATTATGTATTATTTATCTTATATTATTTATTATTTTCAAGGTACTTTTAATTCTATATATATGTATACATATAAGTATTATATAAATACCAATATTATTATTTTAGTATGAAATTACTTTCTGCCATCTACCTTCTGCCTAATTTATTTAAATTACTCTTTTTGTTTTTTAATATTTTGTTTTTAATTGAGTTGTATGTATGTTACTGCCTACATGCACCGAAATCATTCAGGCTCTGCGAGAATACCAGCCTTGTGGATATACTGCAACATTGGTGACGCAGGACCTTATTTGTTCTATAGGTACTTTTGGTTGTGTTTCCTGTTATCTTATATTATGAGCGTGGAACAAATAAAATTATTTTCTTTCTTTCTTTCTTTCTTTCATTGCCGCTAAGTATACTGTTCTTATTTATCAACTTATCAATATCATATATTCTAAACGATACTTGAACAAAACCAAGAGCTTACTCGGGCGATCTCCGTTAACTCGAAAATAACCAGGTGCCATTTAAATAACTAGTGTTTTATACGTTTATTTCGATGTTTATATAATTAATAAAACTACCGATCGCCAAATGGTCTAAATTCGACCATAATTGATTTAAATTTTATGTTTGATCGTTATTAAGGTTTTATTATGATAATCACATTTCATGTAGTCACTTACTCCACATACATATGTAACCATAGTTACGAAAAATTCTACGACATCAGCCGAACAATGCCGAAATACTACGAACGCGATTCGACTGCTTGTGTCAAATGCACGGTTGTGTGCGTGTAGTATCTTTTCATTGATTTAATGTATTTTTAATGTATATTTTATAAAAATATTAGGATTCGCCACTCCTTCTCCATATAAACTTGAACTGTGCCAAATTTCAAACGCCTCCGTCCGCGCAATTTTCGTAAAAATTGGTACACAGATTTTGCTTCACATAAGTGAAGCAAAATCTTAATAATAATATATAGATATAATATATATAAAAAATAATTTATTATTGAAATTAGCAAAAAATGTAAAATAATTTATTTTGATCTGGGAATAGGGCGCATATTTTTCAGATATGGTAGATACGTCACTAAAAGATGACCAGACCTATTTGTTACTCGCTGTATAGCCTATGTTAGTAAGCTTTCTAGAGGCGACATATTTTTAAATCTTTTTTTTAATTTATTGTAAATATTGACGACTCGATGGCGTAGTGGTTAGTGTAACTGACTGCCACGCCTGAGGTCGCGGGTTCAATTCCCGCACAAGTCAAACATTTGTGTGCATGAACATAGATGTTTGTCTTGGTCTGGGTGTTTCTATGTATAATATGTATGTATTTACAAAAAAAAAAGGTATATATGTATGTTTATCCATTGTCTAGTATACATATTACAAGCTCTGCTTAGTTTGGGCTAGATGGTGTTGTGTGTATGTGAAAGAATATTATATTATATTATTATTGTAATTGTTTTGCGTTTGACTAGAATCTCACCTGATGTTAAGTGTAGATGCAATCTGGAGTTGTGTTTATCGATTACAAACATACATAAATACAAATCTTACCTCTCAATAAGTACTATAGATAAATATTCTTAGTAGTGGTCGGCCATAGTCGAAGTTTAACCGAAATAATAATAATAATAATTATTATTATTATTGCCCAGAAAAGTACATAGTTTAAAAAAACAGCAAAGTTAGCACAATATTAGGTGAAAACAATATTTGTTCGAACACTGATACCCAACGTAAGATTTAACTTGTGTCATGGGTACCAGGCCCCTCTCAATTTATTTATTTAATAACATTATAATATTTTTATAATTCTTGCAATATACGAAATAGAAATAGAAGATGATTAGGGTGTATGTGTCATGTGTTTGATGGTGGGTGTATGTATGTGTGTGCGTGTGTGTATGTATGGATGTATGCTTTGTGCGTGCCTGACATTTTAATTACAGAGTGGTTATTTTAATTAGATTATCGGTCTCTTCATAGTTTTTGCCCAAAAGCCATTCAGATGTGATCTTGCGGCATTTGGGTCTGAGAGATCTGTAAATATTGCAGTATTTATTTGTTTTATTATAGAGATGGCCTGCAAGCACATAATGATGTCGTGCATGCAAATGCATTTTTATTTATCTTTATTTTTCTGCAATTCTGAATATAAACCAAATCTCAAGCTTCTCCGTGCGTGCAATATGCTGAAAGAGGATACAACATATTCCTTCACGTATTAACCTATTGAGCCAGACACAACAGTCACAATAGATTTGTGATTATGTCCGGTATGCCAAGATTTGACTGATTAAGATTCTAAAATATGTCAGGCATATTTTCTTTTTGTTAACATCTATTATATACCATATTCTAAGCGAATAAATATTTCGTTTTATCACTATTGCCTCGAGACAAAAGGCAAGGTTGAATAAGTTTTCCTTCTGCACTACGTCTGCTTAAGACTGCGTCGAGCGTAAGACAGATAATGACAGAGGTCGTGCGGCGCATATTCAAATCGGCGCGCGGCCGCCATAGTAAAATTGTATGGAGGATTTGAAGTGCTTTTTTGATAAATATGTACCTTCATTGTCAACCAATAACTTATATATTACGGACAAATTGTAATATATAAAATAGGATAAATTTCTACTGTTATAATCTAAAAATCACGTAACACGAGCTTACGTTTTTGCATTTTTCGTGCAAGTTTACGCAATTTTGTAGGCTAAAATATTAATTATTTTAAGTTTCTCCACGGATTAATTGTAAACACATTCATTGTTATGGCAAGTGTACATTTTATATTTGTATTAAGCAAAAAGTGTTGATTTTATTCACTTAACTGTGACCGCCTGTTTTGGCACATTTCGCTCGGCACAGTCTTAAACACCCACTATTGGCCATCTAATATAGATTCTAAATTTGCAGAATCTAAAAGAATAAAAACTAATAATTCCGATTCCGTTTCCGTCCCCGGAATGAGAACTAGAGAGAGACCGAAGATCACGTGGAAAGATGTGTTGTGCAGAGACATGAAGGCATGCAATGCTTCGATAGACGACGTCAAGGAAGGGGCGAAGAAGAAAAATTGACTGTACGGATGGTTGACTGGATGTTCTTTGTGTCCATTGTTTGAACGTTCGTAAAGTACCCCGAGACACAGGAAGTTGGGGGTGTTTTTTTATATAATTACCGTAAATACTTGCATATGCATTTAGTTAGTTGCACTGTTTGAGTTATATTGACGTTACAAACAGACACTTTTCATTTTTATAGATTTAGTAGATTATTAAATAAATACATATTTTGTAATTGAAATTAAACTACTTAATACGGATTTTGTCGCGTTGTTAATTTTAAAACACTTTTATTACATAATTTTGAACAATGACACTTCTGTTTAATTTGAGCTATTTAAATTATTTACATTTTAAGTTTACATTTTGCCCAGCCATGTGCACGGGGAGACTGAGATGGTGGTTGTCTCAATGTTCTGAAGTGTAGTTATTTCAAAGTACCCGAACATAATTTAATCATTGGTGTTTCTATTTACGCAGAATGAGGTCAAATTATCATGAAGATAACTGTGTTTTGCTTCTTTTTGGATTTGACTATTTGAATTACTGGATCCCAAGCTGGTGGTACATTCCAACATTTCCAACCATCTTCTCTATTGAAGTTAGGATGTTTTTTTATTTCAATGGCCTCGCGAAGCATACTTGGTACGAATCGGTGTTATTTTGCGAGTATCTGTGGATTATCAAATCGTAGGAAGTGGTTGTTATAATTACTGTGAAATTAAAAAATGGTGAGTCACATAGTCTATTATTACCACACCTCCCATAGTAGTAGAGCCTCGCTGATTTCAGCATGAACGGGCCGGCTCGACTGGGGAAGGACTTCCCTCTCACAGAATATTCACGTGAAATAGCAGTATTCCTACTGTTGTGTTTCGTTCGGTGAGTGAGAGTGCCGGAGGCCCAATCACCCTCTTTCCCCTTCCCGCACCTTCTCCTCCCCACTTCCTTTCCTAAAGGGTCGGTAACGCGCAAGTTATGCCTCTGGTGCAGGCGTCAATAGGCTACGGTGACCACTTAACACCAGCAGCGATAGCTCAGTGGGGAGACCAACAGACTACAATGCAGAGGGTCTCGGGTTCGAACCCACGTCGCGCACCTCTCATTTTCGGAAGTTATATGACTTCGAAATTATGTGCGTATTGATTGACAATTATCGTCTGCTCCGTGCCTCGGAGAGCACGTTAAGCCGTCGGTCCCGGCTGCTATGAACATCTATGGCAGTCGTTATTGGGAAAGTCAGTACCCTCTAATATCCTGACATTGGTCTAGCCTTAGGGTATCGTTAGCCTTCGGGTTTCGGAGGTCAGGTGGCAGCCGCTCCGTGTAAAAACTGATATCCAGTCAAATCCGGTTAGACCAGAACATTTATGGCAGTCGTTATTGGGAGTGTCGACACAAAAGATCCCACTGGGTCGAAGTGTCGCCGGTCTGAACTGACTGGCCCCCACATAAGATACATACATACCATCAGCTAGGGCCGTATGCGTGTTTACCACTTTAGAAGGATAAACAAAATACAATTTATCATTATTAAAATAATGAATCTTTTAACATTACAGTCTAGGCGTACTTTACTGGAATTAATGACTCTGTACAATTTATGTCGTAATAAGTTTGACTGTCCTGAACTAGTTAATAGTTTGAGCTACCTGGTCCCTCGCACAACACACAGACGAGAGGTTCGCACGAGGCATCTGTTCGTCGCCTCTCGATGTCGAACCAACTCTGGTTTACGCTCACCGCTACATCGTATGGTTGACGATTATAATAAGCGGTTTAGCACAATAGATATATTGTTCTTGAATAAGCACACATTCAGAAATGATGTTTTCAAGGTACTCCAAAAACAGCATTAGATTTTATTTATTGACTCTGGCAACATAACTTTATGTACATTTTCTCTTTTTGTATTGATATGTAGTAGATAGTCTAAAATTAAATTCTGTTTGATCCTTACAGTAAGCAAGTCTTTTATGTAATCTGTGAATAACGTTATGGGTAGTGTATTTTTTAGTTTTAAATGTATTTTTAAGCATCGATTGTTAATACATAAAATACTACTGTTTGTTTTCCTTAATAAAATAAAATAAATAAATAAATTATGAATCGAATCCCTTTGCTGGCTCTCTCGCAGTCTAGACGAATATTCTTTAGCATAACTGAACAAAGAAACGCCAAATACAGCTGTTGCCGATAGCACATCACATTGCGACGAAATTTTTATTGCTTTCTAGATTTTACCCTCGGTTTCGCTCAAGAATGTAGGTTAGTAACTGTAGTTTTCATGATGAAAGGTGCCCTATGTCCTTTTCTGTACCCCTGACAACGTGTATGCGAAATTTCATAAGGATCGGTCGAGTAGTTAAGGGTCGAAAGGGTAACAAACAAACTCACTTTCGCATTTATATTAGTAAGGATGTTTTAATTTATATATTATTTAAGACTGCGCCGAGCGTAGGACGCAGTTGGACTGAATGACAGAGCTCGTTATTCAAATTGTATGGAGGATTTGAAGTGCTTTTTTGATAAATATGTATCTTTATTGTCAACCAATAACGTAAATATTTGGGACGGACAAATTGTAATATAACTATTTATGTTTCGTTTAAGCTGTAAAATGGGATAGATTTCTACTGTTATAATCTAAAAATCACAATTTCATTTTTCGTGCAAATTTACGTAATTTTGTAGGCGAATATATTAATTATTTTATGTTTTTTACACGGATTAATTGTAAACACATTCATTGTTATGGTAAATGTATATTTTATATTTGTATTAAACAAAGAGTGTTGATTTTATTCGCTTAACTGTGACCGCCTGTTTTGGCACATTTCGCTCGGCGCAGTCTTAATACGCAATAGCGTTCAAAGTAATCTTTGTAAAAACAGCATAAAATTTGGTTAGTAAATGCAAGAGCAAATAATGTTTTAAATTGACTGGCAAAGTTGCGAGGCGTCGGGCGTCTAGATATCAAATTGGGTCAACATAAGGATCGGTAGAGTAGTTAGGCGTGAAAGCGTAACAAACAAACTCACTTTCGCAATTATATTAGTTAGGTTGTTTTTATTTTTATATTATTTAATACGCAATCAAATAACGTTTAAAGAAATCCTTGTGAAAACTGCATCAAATTTGGTTGGAGAATGCAAGAGCAAATAATGTTTTAAATTAAGTGTAGCTATCTCCCTCACGCGCGTGCACTTAAATAGCAATTACACAACTGCTATGTACGTGCGTCCTTATTCTGTCATTTGACAACTACCCTCCTACCCGATTACAACATCTATACTATTTAATTTTAAATATATATACTAATATTATAAAGCTGAAGAGTTTGTTTGTTTGTTTGTTCGAACGCGCTAATCTCAGGATCTACTGGTTCGAATTGAAAATTTATTTTAGTGTTGCATAGCCTATTTATCGAGGAAGGCTATAGGCTATATAACACCACGCTACGACCCACAGGAGCGGCGCAGTAACCATAAACACGAGTGAAACCGCGGGCACATTTAGTAATAATATATAGCAAGCAGCGATAGTGGAAAACCGTTGGACTGCCACGCAAAGGTCTCGTGTTCGATCCCAAGGCACGCATCTCTTGACTTTTCGAGGTAACGTGCGTATTAAATAGTTAATTATCGCTCGCTTTAACGGTGAAGGAAAATATCGTGAGGAAACCTGCATGTCTAGGAGTTCTCCATAATGTTCTCGTAGATATGTGAAGTCTGCCAACCCACACAGGGCCAGCGTGGTGGTCTATGGCCTAACCCTTCTCACACTGAGAAGTGGCCCGTGTCCAACAGTTTAATACAGACCTATATTCGTATCAACCGTGCTTCAGCTGCACCACCAATAACAGAAACCACAAACTGAAAAATACATTAACATCGCTATTCAAAACAGGTTTTGACCACTGAAAAGTTGTCAATATACGCCAATTGGCGAAATATCACCACTAAACAATGTGTCATTTCAACACATTATAAATGTTCCCTTGATAATATATACTAAAGACCAGATACAAAGAAAACTGCTAGCGAAATCCGAGATGGCTGACCAAGCATTGTCTTGTTATGGTACACTTTGTGATTTAAATGTTGGCTTAAAAACGGTCAATTCCTATTATTATCGTGTGAACATCATTTGTATATATTATTATTTATCAAAGATGGCCGGCATGCCTTGTGATTGTAAGTGGTCACTGTAGTCTATAATTGCTTACAATGCCAGTTGTCGTCTTGACCCTAGGAAACAGAGATTAAAGATGGGATGAATGGTAAATAATGGCTTCCATTCATCCCATTTTAAATTCTTATTCTCCGACAAGTTTTGCTTGCCTTTATTAACACCAGTTTCTTTCAAAAGGGTATATTTAATACTAGCTGATCCAACAGACGTCGTCCTGTCTCAGACCAACTGTCAAACTCGCGAGGTTAAAACAGTCGTTCAGTTTTTTAAATGTACCAATTTTCTACGCAATTTCCTTAACTATTCTTTCCGTAACAACCTTTTATAAAGTATTAGAATACTTAAATAAAGATGGATGAAATCGGTAAAGTCCCAAGTTATGACGAGTCCAAGAGAAACGGGGATTCATTACTATACATTTTTTTATTTTGTCCTACAAACTAATAACAACGAAGATACAACGCGTTTAAATTACGTGTTACGTCACTTCTAGGTACAAATTTTACAAAGGTGTGACGTCACAAGCTCGTACCCGAACTTTAATGAGTTATATGTTAGTCAATTTTTATTGTTTTGTTAAAACAAAAAATAGGTGTCCAATATATTTTGCTAATTTAATAGATGGACTAATTAGAATCACTTATTTTTAACTCTGTCATGATGCCTATTACTAGCTTTTGCCCGCAACTTCTTCCGCGGGGAATAAACACTTCGGGCGGCATTTAAAATTTTTAGAATACTCATTTTCAAGTAATACGCAATACAAACTGCTGACGGCATTTTTACTAATCATACCTATGTTTCAATAAATATATGCATAGTAAACATAGGTAGATTTGTTTGGATTCGCATACGAACTTTTATCTTTGTCGGCCTCGATGGCGTAGTGGTTAGTGTTACCGACTGCCACGCCTGAGGTCGCGGGTTCGATTCCCGCACAAGTCAAACATTTGTGTGCATGAACATGGATGTTTGTCTTGGTCTGGGCGTTTCTATGTATAATATGTATGTATTTACAAAATAAAAGTATATATGTATGTTTACCCATTGTCCAGAACCCATAGTACAAGCTCTGCTTAGTTTGGGCTAGATGGTGTTGTGTGTATGTGATAGAATATTATTATTATTATCTCCTATTTCATCAACATTTAGATCGAAATTTCAAAAACGCTTGAACATGTTTATTCTTATCGAATGCCAAAATACAAAGCTTCATGGTTTTATCTTCGATAATGACGAATTCCTATACAAACTTTCATTCCTTATTCCAAACCCTTTATTCCCCTTTTTTACAACAAAAGTCAAATGTCCTTTCCCAAGGTTATAGTCTATCTCTGTACCAAAATTCATCAAAATCGGTTCAGTATTTTAAGCGTGAAAGGGTAACACAAACAGACAGACAGACAGAGTTACTTTCGCATTTATTAGTAAGGATAATACAGATAGACTTACTTGGTGAGTGTGCTATATTGTCACCGAATAATCGGGAATTAGATGCCTATTTAAATGGTGCACATTTTTTTATGGCATGGGATTCAAACGAGCTCACGTATCGCTTGATGGTAAGCGATTACCGCCGCCCATGGACACCCGCAACACCAGAGGAGTCGCAAGTGCGTTGCCAGCCTTTAAAATTTGCCTCTCCTCCTCCATAAGGAGGGGAGGGGTTGGGCCTCCGGTACCCTCACTCACTCGACGAAACACAGCAAGCGCTATTTCACGCCGGTTTTCTGTGAGGCTGTGATATCACTCCGGTCGAGCCGACCCATTCGTGCTGAAGCGTGGCTCTCCCACGGCAAGAAAGATATAATTTTTTTTATTTATTTGATGTATCAAATAAATAAAAAAAACGTACGAAGCAAGATACAATCAAACAAAGATACAAAATATACTACTGTTCTAATTATACACTTAAAATCATGTGCATACGTCCTAACTAATATCATAAACGCGAATGTGAGTTTGTTTGTTTCGAATTCACGCCTTAACTACTCGACTGATCATCATGAAACATCGCATACACGTTGTCAAGGGAACAAAAAGGACATAGGGTTCCTTTTATCCAAAAAAAGAATAAAAATAAATCTATGTAACATACATTGACGCAAGCGCAGTCGAAGCATAACCTAGTCCATACTAATATTATAAATTGGAAAGTAACTATCTGTCTGTTATCTATTCACGGCTAAACCACTCTACCGATTTGGATGAAATTTGATACAGAGGTAGTTTAAAACCTGGTAAAGGACATAGGCTACTTTTAATTTATGTATGTACCGTGAGGGCAGAGCCGCGCGCAAAAGCTAGTAGGCTATGAAACGCAAAAAATAATTCAAATCTGTCTAGTAGTTTCAGAGATAAGTGCATTCAAACAAACAATAAACTAGAATTAGCATATCTGGGGATATTTTATATGGATCGAGCCCCTTAAAGCAAATGCATAGACCGTAATATTTTGAGTTGAAAGGTAACATCGTGGGACCAGACAATTTTGGGGTGGGTACGGACCACCTGCCCCCTCAATCCCCTCTCCCTTACATACAGACGCCAATAAGTATTACTATATATAGACAGTATACATTAAGCTACGCCTGTAACATTGTATCACTGACTAGCAGTTGCCAGCGGTTTCGTCCACGTTTGTAATTACTGCTGCGCTCCCGTGGCTTGAAGCGTGATGATATATGACTATATCAGCACGCGCATCACATCACATAGGCATCACATAGGCTTATGTTCCTTTTAGAAAAAGTAGTTTAAGCTCGCGTAAAAGTAAGTTAGGCTATGTTAGAACAGTACCTACTTAATCTATCGCGAGATGACCTCCAGCCACCCTGAGGTTTGACTGGGAGTGGTGGGCTGCGTGGGCCTGCTCGCCACCCGATCAGCACGAGGTCTGAGAGGCGGCGTGTGTTCCCACTTGCGCCTCTGTGTCGTGTCTTTGTCCTCCCCAGGGAGATGGTGGAAGAAGTATTTTTGTGTAGTGGCCTGCCGTTTCAAACGGCGGGCCGAAACCTCGGCGGGGTCGCGATTGCATGTGAAAGCGATTCGTGCGGCCTCGCCGTCTATGGTTATGTCGAGGAACACCGTGGTAGGTTTAGTCGGTATTACCGGGGTATCTTTTCCCCGGTGAGCCTGACATAACCTCTCCGTCGCCCCGCGGAGAGGTATGCGTCAAAGCATTCCCCCAGGTAAAAAAAGGCCTTAATCTATACTTATATTATAAAGCTGAAGAGTTTGTTTGTTTGTTTGGTTGAACACGCTAATCTCAGGAATTACTGGTTAAAATTGAAAAATTCCTTCATTGTACATTAATTTCTCCAAAAATATAATTCTAATAAAAAAAGTATATGGTCAGAGTTATTCTATATCATCAGTAGAATGCGTGGTTAAAAGGAAGTACACGATTTCAAAATCACCCTGTATAAGCACAGCCTCATTACTTATTATTGTAATAATACTTTACAAAGAACGCGATAATACATTGTATACCTACTTTGCCATACTTTCAAAATGGCAGCACGACAGATGGTAACTGGTAATAACCACTTACTTTGGCATATTATGGTCGTTTTCAACTTTAGGGTTCCTAAAATCTGCGAAACCCATTTAAACAGACAGACAAAGACCATCAAAGTTTCCCTTTTTAACGCGCTTTTATTAGCTTCACCTGTATGTTTGTTTGTTTGTAACAGACTTCTTTGGACTTGATTTTGACCCAATTTTTGTGACTTATCGAGGACCGATGACAATACATTACCTTAGGGAAAAAAATCAAAATTTAAAACAACTAAAAAAAACACGCTCTATTTAAAAAAAAACTAAAAAAGTATATATTTTTTTTAATAGTTCTTAATAAGTATAGTGATTAAAATGAAAAATGAGTTCGTTTATTAATCACTATCATTATTTTACATTATTAAAAAGAAATATTCTACTTTTTAGTTTGGTTTTTTAAATACAGCGTGTTTTTTTAGTTTTCAAACTCATAATATTTTTTCATTACCATTATGGTATGGGACCCTATAAAGGAGCGTATGGTACCAGCGTTGGGGATTAAAACCTGACCCACCAAACACCAGACCCTCTCCTCAGACTCAACTTGACTTTAAAATGGCGCCCGCTGACCAGCGTCTGAGAAATATATATCGCATTCCCAGTGCAATAAAGGCGTAAGTGCAGTTACGTCTATATTTTATTGCAGATTCGAATAGTGCAAGTGAAGATACACACGCTCATTTATTTTCGTTATGATTTGACAAAAACTAAGGTTTTACATAATATAGTCTTCTGTTTAAGCGAATGTTATTCATTGAAATTAAACTACTATATATGGATTTTCACTTCAACTTCAACGCTCGTTGAAGTCTGCTGTGTGTGAACATGTGCAACAGGGGACCAACCACTACCTGAGATTTGACAAACCACAGATTCTCGCTAAAGAACACCGATTCCTACCAAGGATGCTTCGCGAGGCTATTGAAATAAAAAAACATCCTAATTTCAATAGAGAAGTTGGTTGGAATGTACCACCAGCTTGGGATCCAGTAATTCAAATAGTCAAACCCAAGAAGCAAACCACAGCTAGACTTCATGATACTCTGAGCACATTCTGCGTAAATAGAAACACCATTAATTAAATTATGTTCGGGTACTTTGAAATAACTACATTGGAACATTGAGACAACTACCATCTTAGTCTCCCCGTGACCATGGCTGCTGAAAAGCAACCGAAACGTCGAGGAAAGTGTAAATTTAAATATAAATGGATTGAATAGTTTCAATGATTTAGTTAGTTTAAAAATTAGTAAAGATTAATAGTATCTAGTAGTAGTGTAACAGTTTTTAAATTATGTAATAAAGTGTAAAATAAACAAAGCGATAAAATCCGTATATAGTAGTTTAATTTCAATAAAGGCTTTATATAAAAAATTAACATTTGTAGCGTCAGAATAAGTTTTAAATATTTAAAAGCAACTTAATATTAGAACCTTTATTATTTAAACCCTTATGTCCTAGCCAGGTAGTATGTCACTAGTAAGCAATCAATATTAAAAAGTAACGTATTCGATTCCCGCACAAGTCAAACATTTGTGTGTATGAATATGGATGTTTGTCTATGTCTGGGTGTTTCTATGTCTAATATGTGAGAATTTACAAAAAAAAAACGTATGTATGTATGTTTATCTATTGTCTGGTACCCATAGTACAAGCTCTGCTTAGTTTGGGCTAGATGGTGTTGTGTGTATCTGATAGAATATTATATTATTATTCAGTTTCGAATATTTAGATTATTTTAAGATTCGAATAATTAATCGATAATCCAGACTCATTCGAATACATTTCGCTACAATTTTTTTTATTAGATTTGGCCATCTACGCCGTCTTTTAAAATCTACCCTTTATACGTTTACTAGTTTTTGCCCATTGCTTCGCTCGCGTTTCCATCTTGTCAATAAATTTCTTTACCTCAGGGACAGCAAATTTCTCTGGATGAAAGATACCCTGTCTCCATTATTAGAATCTATAGTAACTAGCGGTCGCCAAGTGATCGAAATTCGACCATAATTGATTTAAATTTTAAGATTGATCGTTATTCTATATACCGCAAAATTGCAATAGGTACTTAAAATATGTAACCATTGTTACGAAGAATTGTACGACATCAGCCGAACGATGCCGAAATACTACGAACGCAATTCGACTGCGTGTGTCAAATGCATGGTGGTTGTGTGCGTGTAGTGTTTTTTCATTAATGTATTTCTAATGCATATTTTATAAAAATATTAGGATTCGCCACTCCTTCTCCATATAATCTTGAACTGTGGCAAATTTCATACTCCTCCGTCTGCACAATTTTCGTAAAAAGGGTTACAAGTCTTTGCTTCACGTATTATAGATAGATATTACAAAGAGGAAAGATTAAATTTTTTGTTTATTTGCAAGGGTATAACGCAAAAACTACTAAACCTGATATAAAAAATTCTTTCACTTGTAGTTAGCTATATTATCAGCGAGTATTTGGTAAGGTTGCCAACTTAATCTAACCTACTTTTAAGCGAGCTAAGCCACGAGCACACAAGCCATAGTCGCTTGACGTTCAACCGTTCGGGTACCTTCGGCTGAGCTCGTGTAGTCTCGTCCATTTTAGTCTGCAGGGAACATTTGATTACCCTGAAAGACTCATCACGTACACTATGCATCGTTCATAAATCAACTACAGATTTGTTCAAAAACAGACTGATAAAAAGTCAGTCTCTGGGGACCGCCGATAGAAGTGTTGTTGAAGTTCACCCAATAAGTGCTTAACGTGCCGAAAGAAGTTGTCATTTCAATTATGTTTTCAAATGAATAGTTGATAGATTGTGCGCTGGATACTTGGTTATATTTTGTTGTATAGTTGTTAACTGCCTCCGTGGCGCAGCGAATGCGACTGCTGTGCATGAGGTCTCGGGTTCGTATCCCGGGTCGGGCCAACAAAAAGTTATTGGGTTTTTCTGTAAAGAAATCTCAATAGCAGCCCGGGGTTAGGAAGTTGGCGGTGTCAAACACCCCCGCCTCGGAAAGCACGTAAAGCCGTTGGTCCTGCGCCTGATCTCTCTCCGGTCGTGTCGGATTGCCGTCCCATCGGATCATGAGAGTTAAGGAACAGAGAGTGCACTTGTGTTTGCGCACACACTTGTGCACTATAATATCTCCTGCGCAGATGGCCAGTCTCTGTTAAGACTGGCCGCCGTGGCCGAAATTCGGTCTGGAGGACATTATTATTATTATATTTGATACAAGCTAACCCGCGCAAGTTTGTCTCCGTCACATAAGAGAATTTTATCAGTTTATGCAACATTTTCTATTGATGCGCCGCTCCTATTGGTCGTAGTGTGATTTTAAATAGCATATACATTAGCTCGATAAAAGGGCTATCCAATACAAAGAATTTTCATTTCGATCCAGTAGTTCCTGAGATTAGCGCGTTCAACCAACCAAACAAACTTTTCAGCTTTATAATATTAGTATAGATTGATGCTGCACATCCGCAGTGCGGTGTACTGCTAGCTATTGTAGCTCGACGACGCTTGTGGGTCAAAAATCATTGCATTTGATTTAGTTTAAGGTGTAAATAGTTTATCTGTATACATGTAATATGAAAAATAAATTAGGATTTTTAGAGTATGTACCTATTTAGTCATTGACTTGTGTCAATAATGTAAATATGCCGAAATGCATATCAGACATTAACACGCTATACGAAATTCATATCACATTATCGTAATGGAAAATAAAGTAACAAAACATTCATTTGCCAAAAAAAAAATACATTTTAGTTACACAAAATCAATTACAGAAGCAAATATTTCGAAAAAATTAACCCTTTAAATGATCAATGAAATATAAATCAAATTTTACAAAAAAGTTGCTTCTCTATTTACAAAAATTCAAAAATAGAACTCGTTTAATCAGCATCTCCGTTCTTCCATAGTAGTCTTCGGCCGTTGCATTCACACTATATTTCTTAATGTCTTACAACACATCAAGCGCGGTATTTAGACCGGAGTCAACGCGAGAGTGCTGCAAGACGCATTAAGAATCTTACGTCATCGCTCCTCACACCGCCCCGAGGGGGGGAGGATGAGGTGTATCCCACACATTTTACAAAAAGAAAAACCTTTTACACAATTACAAAAACGAAAAATGACGACAGAAATCAAATCAAAAGTCGATAAAGTCAGTTACTCAAGAACATTTTCTGGCCCAAGTCTGTCTTACTCAGTAAGAAAAATAAGAGACTGCATGAGACTAATCCAGAAAGTATCCTTGTGTAGCCACCAATAGGAAGGAATCGGGGCCTGGAACACGCGATTGCGCTTACCAGACATCCGATAACATTACACAATATTAGATACATAATAAATCAAATTTGTTGCGTCACTGAGCGGCCATTTTGTGTCGTATTTCTATGTTGTGTAAATAAATAGCTAACATATTTTATGAAAGGTTATATTGACATTAAGTTTTTATTTATAGTAGTAGTCGGCCTCGATGGCGTAATGGTTAGTGTAACCGACTGCCACGCCTGAGGTCGCGGGTTCGATCCCCGCACAAGTCAGACATTTGTGTGCATGAACATGGATGTTTGTCTTGGTCTGGGTGTTTCTATGTATAATATGTATGTATTTACAAAAAAAAAAAAGTATCTTTGTATGTTTATCCATTGTCTAGAACCCATAGTACAAGCTCTGCTTAGTTTGGGCTAGATGGTGTTGTGTGTATGTGGTACAATATTATTATTATTATTATTTATCTTTTCTTTTTAATGGGGATTTTTTTATTTCTTCTTACGGTATATTAAGTGTCCATGATTTTCATGCTAAAGATGCAATGCGCTGCTAGCATAGCACCCAAATCATTTTTTTATTATATACTTTTCTATGGAAATTTATTCTTGTAGTTTTCATTAAACAATATAAAATAATTAACTGTACCTTATAACTGATCTATCTGTGGTTTTCCGTACCTACTACAGATAGAAATTTTGCAAAAGCTTCATACAAATTATGACACTTTAACAATAAGGCATTGTTTGATATGAATAAGCCTTCAATGAAGTTACAAATTGGAAATATGGCAATTTTGTATTTTAGATACGGACAAAGCGTAAAGTTACAAATAATTTCGATTGTGATTATATTATTTATAAAATTTTACGACTAAGTTGTTAGGCTTTATAAAATAAATTAAATAAACGAATATTCCTGACATCAATCTATAATGAAATTAGATATAATAGAATGTGTGTTCTAAATTTGAAATACAAGATGGCCGCTCACCAGAGTATATAAATCGCATATTATGTAAGTGCATATCACAATTACAGCAATAAAATACGTAATACACTATTTAAAAAACATGCTTAGATTGTTCAATATATCAGAGTAACTAGAAACTGGAGATGCCTTGGCGAGTAACAAAGAAACTCTAGGACGTCTAAATTTACAGTTGAAGTGTGCATATTTTAAGCAGTACGTCGTCAGTACATTAGCAATGTAATGACAAATACAACGATCTCACACTAAAGGTTTTCTTTATTAATTTGTTTGATGCCAGTCTGTAATTACTCTAGGATGAATAACAACGGTTTATGTCAAATAGTTTTAAGAATTTTCTTTGATATTCATATCAAATAATAATCAAATAATCAAAAAAGGCATTGGTATTCTTTTATAGTGTTTAAACAATGAAAGTACATTTTAAAAGAGAATAAGGTTGAAAATCTTAACAAAGTAACCGCTGCATTACTTACAACTATATTGGCTGTTCAGTTTGACACAGAACAAAGAATATATTAAAATAAAATGCTTGCATATTTAAAATCAAAAAATTGTTATGTGCCAGTTTAAAAGAGTGTCAATGCCATAAAAATATTTCAGTACATCAAACAGCTGCATTGAGTAACAGCCAATACACCCAAATGGGTTTATCCTCGGGAAAATTTCAAACGAGCCAAACAACACGGCCAGTATTGAAAATCAATGAGCTTCAGTAAGTAGGTCAACCAGCTGAAAGTAGCACAAAACATCTGCATTACGCCCCGCTCACGGCGGATGTTTCAAAATTCTCCCGATAATACACCTCAATACATTATAAACAAATATTACACAGCACAATAAGAAATAAGCTTAAAAAAAAGATATAAAACAATTTAACAAAGAAAATAAACGCATATTCAAAATGAGAACACCAAAAACAAAAGAAACAACAGTCTTCTTTTTCTTTTTGGTGTAGTTAGTGGCCAACTTATTGTCAAGAGTTGTTCAATCCGCCGTAGGTCTCTGACATGGCAAACAACAGTCATAGCAAATTTAAAATCAGAATACACACAAAGAATAATATCGTAAATTCAAAATGAGAACAACGATACACCAAGAAAAAGACGTAAATTCAAAATAGGAACATCCAAACAAAGAAATGTCAAAAATGAGTTACGGTGTACTAAAATTTGAAATGAGAATCACACAGACATATTATATAGCACGATAAAGTTTGACAACAAAGCAGTTCTTCAGTATCTTCTTTCTTCTTTTATGATGAAAGTACACAGAGCTTACCCACCATTCGACAAGACTGATGCGACTAGCGGCGCCAGTCGAGACGAACGGTGGATGAGACCTGCGTGAAAATCTTCTCTTCTCTTCCTTTCTTCAATCTTCTTTCTTCTGACTAACTGCTACACTTACCACCAGCCATAGATGCAATTTTACACAAAGATCAAATATTATCAGTGCAAAATAAATTAGGACTACATTATTAGCCACAGATATACAATGCACTAGATTTTATATACTGTGTACCATAGCTGGAAATAATTTATGTCATATTTATCCCCCTCCAACACAAGGACGTAAAATTGATCGACAATTTAGATTAAGAAGCAAAATAAAACAATATCACCGAATCTATCGAAGCAAAAAATAATTTTCGTCACAACAAAACGCTAAATTTACAAAAAAAGAATACCACGGTTTTCCAAATCGCGGACAAAATTATCTTATTCGATTTTTAAAAAAAACTGATATATTAGCACTGAATTTATCGTTGCGAAAAATATTATTTCATCACAACGCACCGCTGCGTTTTCAAGAACAAAAACGGCAATATTTCTAACTAAACGCGTTAAAAATAAAATAATTCCGTATTCAAATATTTTTATAATAATATCACTGAATTTATCAAAGCGAAAAATGTAGAAATAGAAATTTTCTTCCTTTTTTCGGATAACGGAACGCGGAGAGGTTTCGACCCGCGTAGGGTTAAGAGCGCAATACCACTAACAGGTTGCAAGTCGATCGTACGACTCGGGCATTTTAACGTCGGCGGGTCATGACCTAGTTTGCGCTCCACCCGGGCACTGCAACCCCACACCAATTATATAGCACGAATATCTAACTGCTAGTGTCGCATCACACCCGAAGGCTTATGTACCTGTATCGAGAAATAAGGATTGTAATGAAACAAGAATGGTTCAAATCGGATGTACCGTTCTCGAGTTTAGTAAAGATATTTGAAGTATAACAATTTTGAATGGCTATTTTTATATAATTTAAAACCTAATGCATTATACTTAAGACAATTTGAATATGTAAATAAAAAGATAAAGATCTTTAGTAGATTAAACAGAATGAATTTTCAAGTGTACGCAGCGATATATTAAACACAAGATTATAACGAATTTTGTGAACAACTTTAATGAAAACTGAAAAGATACAGATCTTTAAAATATACGTTTTTGATAACCTTTGTTTTTAAAATAGCAATACATATTTGAACCATCCAATAGTGTTAGTAAAAACAATTTTCAGGAAAATTCGAGATTTGGATAATTTACTCGGTATATTTTTACTACAACAGAAAATAATATTACTCGGGCACTGCTTTCAATAAAAATATGAAAATGTACAATTACTCTGCCGCTACCCTCTAAATACTATATATAACTCAAAACCGTGGTAACATCTTATTAATCTATATTCGACAAAAAGACGGAGAATGTACATTTTTGCAAGCTTTTGCTCGAATTGACAAGTGCAGAAATTTCCTTTTTGGATATAGAGGCACAATACTTTTGTGGTTCGTATTACGTTGAGAATAAAATACGCGACTGGCCTGCACTATTGGTCCCAAACCATATACCTATTTATTATTACAATAAGTATTTGGAAGTAGTTCTTTATGCACAATGGGTCCAACACATCGCACTCTTAATAAAACAGCGACTTAACTCGAAATTTGAAAGTAAGGCAATTTGAACTCTAATTGTATATGTTAAATTCTAATATTATATTTGTGTTAAATATTTGCAATAGAGTTCAAATATGTTTAATCCAAAATACTGAGATAAGTCTCTGTTTTATTAAGGGTGCGACACAATAAAACACTTTTTATTAGTTATTTAGTTATAGTCGAAATTTTTGAAACTATAATATACAGAAACTAGATTACAATTTCCATTTGTTAAAACAAAATTAAAAGCAAATAGGTCTTGTCATTTTTTTATATTAAATTTAAGGCTTATCCGCAGAATATGTCCGCACGACACTTTTTTAAATAATATTTTTTTAATGTGTTGAACGAACCGATCTAATAAACAAGGTGTGCGAAGAGACACCAAAAAATTCAATTTAATCTCTTTTTCAAATCAATTTTAAAGTATCGTTTCGTACAATTAATTCGTACAGATTTGTGCGAAACGACCAGTAAGCTAAATTTACTGAAATTACAATTATCTAATATAAATCCAAAGTAAGTTTTGTGTTGCCGCATCCATCTTGCATAACTATGTCCAATTAACATTACGTAAGAAACAATTTACCAAATCTTTTAACATATTGGTATAACATCGCACTATCTGTCAACAGTATTGGGTACAGAATCTAGTTAGGGCGTTGTCGCGCGATGCATGTGGGACACTTTGGCTGTATATGTTTGGCAATACTGCTGCATAGTGACGTCAATCCTACGTCAGTTTGCAGTTCTTTCTGTATTAGGTTGGTAAACAACCGTGTGATGATAAGCGTTTATCGCAGTCTACGGATGCTTGCAACACCACGGTCTGTTTAGACTGTTTTCGTCTAACCATGATCTAATTTTTAAAATATATACGAAGCCAGTGACCTGCCTCGGCTTCGCACGGTTAGTACAAAGTACGGGTAGTAAATTGTATACCTAAACCTTCCTCGTGCATTACTACAGTCTATTGATGAAAACCGCATGAAAATCCGTTAAGTAGTTTATGAGTTTATCGCGAACAGACAGACAGACGCGGCGGAGAATTTGTTTTATAATATGTAGTGATATTACACTTGTATCTCTGAAGGTAGGCAGAGGTCTAAACACACACATTTATAAAAAATCCGGCTTAATAGTTTCAAGTAGATTGCAAGAATTTTAAGAGCTTTCTGAAAATTGTTAATTTTGTCCTCTCCAAGATCGCACGGGAACCGTATTCACTACTTATTTCCATCGATATCTTCTCATAGGCTCAACCTTTTGCCTGAAATTAGCAACTAATTTAAATACAGTAAATGTAGTTCTAACCCCTTCGACGTTCATTTCATAACTGTTACTTTTTGACCTAAAAGAATAAATGATTTTAACACGCTTTTATTAGCTTCACCTGTATGTTTGATACTTTGTAACCTACTCTTTTGGATTTGATTTTGACCCACTTCAAACGGTCAGATTTCATTTAAACGTTGTAGACTTATCGAGGACCGATGACAATACAACAATTTGATATGATTATCTCATTATCCTGATTAGGATCGTCAGGATTAATGATTTTATAAAAGAAATCATTCATTCATCATGTGGGTTTGAAAGATTGCAGATTACATCAACCGAAAAATTGGCTTAGAACAAATCGTTACTAATATTATCAATTCGAAAGTAACTGTCTGTCTGTCTTATCTGTCTGTTACCTTTTCACGGCTAAATTACTTAACAGATTTACATGAAATTTGGTACAGATATAGTTTAAAACCTGGGGAATGACATAGGCTACTTTTTATTGATGTAGGTACCACGCGGCCGGAGCCGCGCGCAAAAGCTTGTAAGACATAATTTAGGTTACTTAATTAATCTCGTTTAAAAATTGATTCTTTTAAGTTATTGATTCAATTTTTTAGAGCGGATAACTGCATGCTTTAATTTTGTAGACTAAATCCGAAACAGATATATCTCCAATCTTAGTGCATATCACCGAAAAAGTTATCATTACGCGAAAACTTCATATTTTAAAACCTTTATTATCACATCTTGCTTACTTGTGTCTCCAATAAGCCAGAAATCGATTCCAAATTCGATTGAGTAATAATCGATTTTCTGATGCTCGAATATTAAAGACACTTAAATCCTACAGAACCCTAAAAACATATCAGATTATATTTGCATATGAATACAATTTATTGAATTTATCTCCAAATAGTCTACAGCGAATGCGACAGGTTTAAATAAAATGATTTTTAAAGACAACTCCGGCACTAAGAATGATTCCTATGTCGCGGGGGACTATACAAACATTCCAACAACGGACACAAAGAACACACAGACTCTGAAAAACAATTTGTGGATCACACAAAGTTTTGTCCCGTGTGGGATTCGAACACTCGGCGCAGTGGCGAGGCGACAACCGCTACCGCTACTCTATCCGTGCAGTCAAATTCTAAAATCCTTTGGTTTGGATTCTATGCAATTCCAAAATCTTTTGGTTTGGATTCTATCTAATTCCAAAATCCTTTGGTATGGATTCTATCCAATTCCAAAATCCTTTGGTTTGGTTTCTATGCAATTCCAAAATCTTTTGGTTTGAATTCTATGCAACTCCAAAATCCTTTGATTTGGATTTCTTTGTTATTAAGACAGTTTATGCCAGTAATGAGTGGTAACATTACAAAAAGTATAATATTTTGATGTTTTAATGTTACTAGGGACCCGCCCCGCTTCGCACGGGTAGAACATAACCTTAACAAATTATACACCTAAACCTTTCTCATGAATCATTCTGTATATTGGTGAAAACCGCATGAAAATCCGTTCATTAGTTTTTAAGTTTATAGCAAACAGACAGACAAACGCGGCTAGGGCATTGTTTTATAATATGTAGTGACGATAGTGAAGTTGTCGCCTGCATATTGCCGTCAGATCTCTCTATCACAAGGAACGAAAAGCCAACATTAAAATCTCGGCAAATATAATCGTCCACGTTTTTCTAATCCCGTTTAGTAAAACCAAAGATATAGAGCATAGTGTGACGCTGACGGAGTCGCGAGCAAAGCCTTGTATAATACACTTTTCATCTTACAGTGGTAAGGGTAGTTTCGGGAAAATCTATAAGCAAGTTTCACAGTGAAGCATCGTTAGGTGGCACTGTAATAAATTTTGTTATGATTCGCTAAAATCTACCTAGGTGGCGCTGACATAAATGCTGTTGCGTTCACCTAAATCCACCTAGATGGCGCTGTTATCAATTTTGTTGCGATTATCTAGATCCTCCCTAAAGGAGTCTAGGATGAAAACCAGTTTAAAATAAGTTCCCCAGATTAACCCCCATGATTTGATTTTTGAACCCCCATGACGCATTCTTTGAGGCCAAATTCAAAAGTATAAGAAATTACGACGGATATTCAAACATGTCTCAGCCAATTTTGATAAAGCTAAAAGCGGTATGATTACATTTTTGCCAACTCCATTGACGTACCTACGAAACAAACCTGTAATTTTTTTAAAATAGAACAGTGTATTTTTGGTTGGATACTATAGCAAAATTAATATAATATAGCAGGTGCAAAACAGCAGGTGAGCTCTAAGGGGGTCCCCAGATATAGAGCGGAGGGCTCCGATGCGCTAGTCCCTTTGAATACCACGTGCTTCCATGTGAGCGTCCTGACTAAAATGTCAAAGATGATTTTAGTGAATAGTAATAATCTCAAATAACTCCCAGGAGATAAAATCTTCAGAAGAATTTTCCTATTTTTCATCAGACAGCTCCCACACTAATGCCTGTCGCGGCAGACTACAAACTTCCAAAGTGTCACAAAGAACATATGGCTGCTTTTTCTGGATCACCCGTGTCTCAATAAGCCATCTGCCGAGTGCCGCCATCCTTACTAATATTATAAATTCGAAAGTAACTCTGTCTGTCTGCCTGTCACCGTTTCACGCCTAAACCACTCAATCAATTTGGAGGAAATTTCGTACAAAGATAGTTTTAAACCTAGGAAAAGACATAGGCTACTTTTTATTAATGAAGGTACCACGCGGGCTGAGCCGCGCGCAAAAGGTCTTTAAAAATAAAAATCCTTCATACATCACCTAAACACTCGTCACACATCAATTTGAACTATTCCCACATACCTGACTAGTATTGGTATCGAAGACGGCATCATACGCATACACCCTGGGGGGCTCTTGCGGGGTCACGTTGTTTCTGGTGACAGCCACGGTGTTGTTCACGGGATCCACGGAGACACAGTTGTAGGAACTGTCCAGCTTCTCTCTCTGGTCCATTGGACGAACACGTACCACCACGCGGACATTTTCCACGGTCGGAGCTGCCAACTCCGCGTCCTGGTGGACAAAGACTTTATGAATGGTGGTCTAGTGTGTTAAATAAGTCCTTAGACTATCTAGGGTATATCTAGGCTGCAGTGAAGAGTAATGGTAAAATCTACTGCCGTCATCAAAGTCATAAGAAAAAAGACGTACACACAGCGACACGTCAACCTAGACTGATTGGACTGTGAACTATTAGAAGTTGAACGCTGTGAATCGTGCGAGAGAGTGCGTTATATTTTTGTAATTTTGTCTCATTCACGCTGAACAGGACGCGACGCTCTATCCTTACCATTACATCGACACCACTATGAACCGTCCCTTTCCGACAATTCTCTATTTTGTATGTAGCGTAGTTATGCGTATATAGGGTGTCTAACTTGATGTGTAGCCGTGTGTACCGATATTTTTTTTATAAATTTAATTTTACTTATATGGAATCAGTAAAAAAAAAAGACGCATCTGACATCATGTCTGAATATATTTATATTAAATACTCTTTTCGGCAGATACGTCCATTTCCCTTATGACGGCAGTATAGACTATTGACTTGCAACATTCCCAGGCTGAAATACAGACTAGCTAAAGTGTCTGCAAACGATCATACTATATGACTCACAAGTCAAAGCGATTGAGGTGGATTTTCAATGAGGCAAGGGTTGGATAGGAGAGAACAGAAAGGTAATTAACTTATGTCCCCCAAAATTTTACATTAATCGCTTGCGCGTGTCGATGCGACACGCTATAAATATAGACAGAATAATTGACAATCTAAATGTACCCAGCAGAACAGAAGGGGTAAAATGATAGGATACCTAATTCAGCATGATAATTTTATCACCAATGTAATGGAAGGGAAGATAGAAGCAAGAAGGAAGAGAGGAAGACCAAGAAGGAGGTACACTGATCAACAGAAATTAGTTGTGAAAGTTAAAACTTATAAGGAACTGAAAGAGACGGCATTGGAAAGAGAAAGATGGAGATTGCTACACCGACAAGTGCAAGCACTTTATGGCTGGATATTTCTGATACACCAAATTGTAAGATAGCACTGTAAAGCATTGTGATAGTTGGCATTTTTTTATAAGTAGGTACTGTAAATTTTTATAAAATTTCTAACCACTGATTGGTGTATTGTTATATGGTACATTAACATTTAAAGCTCTCAACGTTACAGCATCCAAAATGTTGGTAATATGTATAATCCTGCCACACCCATATTTCGGCAGCTATATTTAGGTCCCAGTGAGCCTATTACCCTTGCTTGCACAAAATGTGCAAGTGCCAAGTACACAATACACCCTGTATTGTTACTATGACTAACTTGCCAAGGCAATATAATAAAACTAATTGCAGATGTAAATAGAATATTAATTAAAAAAGAAAGCGCTCAGGCAATGCATATCTCATTGTCTGGTTTGAAACAAATTAATCAATTAAAAATATGCTATCCAAATGTTGTCACAATTTGTGCAACATTATATAATATCTACACTCTGCTCCTGATATGCAGCAATGTGACATAGGCTCAATGCTCATTTGGGATATTCGATTGCTCTGAGTTTCGCAGTTTTTTTGTCCATTAATTTGGAGACTGTTAATAATGTAATACTCCGACTACAGACAAAAATCTTGAAAATGTTTTAAAATGCTTATGCACTTTAAAAATAGTAATGTATACCATACAAAAAAAAAATTAAATGCCCTTAACACAACACTATTTGACAATCATAGAAAAAATTGGAAGATATATTCATTTTAGTCTTTTATCAAAAGGGACAGTTAATAGAGACAGATTTAGAAGTTGCATTTTACATAAAGAAATGTATACAACCATGAAAACGCATAGAGGTTATGCATAGGTATGTATATTTTTACTCAATATTCATTATTTTATTACATTACACAATGTTATATAAAGATGGACTTATAAAACAAATTAGTTCATTATGGATCCTGTTGGGTACAGCAAACCATTATGTATGCGATGTAATGAGAAATTTGTATGTTCCACTATGACAATCTATATATATTTTTAGTCTGGCATTTTCAGAGTTATTTGTATTGCAGTAAAAACTTAGAATTTATGACCAATAAAAAGAACTCTCAGAATAAATTTCAAACTCATGTTGTGCCAGACATTTAGTCTTGTGCTTAACTGCCGCAATGCAGTGTAGATATGATAACTACTACACCCGCTGGAAGAGCTATAAGGTTAATATTATGAGGTTATATAATTTCAATAGATATATTTTACAATAATAGATGTAAAATCATAGCTATAGTGGGCGTCTACATCTAATTTAAGAGCCCGATTACAGCCATGATATTTTATAAGTTAGACTATGCCATATATAGGTTGCATTATATTGCTATAACATGGATAAATGTAAAAAAAGACCCAAGTGCTCAACAAATTACAAAATATATGAAACACATATACCTACAATGAATATAGTAAAATACCATTTTAGGTGACATCATAACATAGAAATCAATATCTGGTTTGGTTGTGAAGTAAATATGTACCACAACCATAATAAAAAGAATTGAAGATGTTTAATTAAAAAAGGCGCGTCCGTCCAAAAACTAACGACCACGCGCATTTAAAAAAAGACAAAGAACACAAATTTAAAATCGTGAAGTAGATAAAATAAAGACTTCGAATAGAGCAAAGCGAACAGTCATAAAATGATAAACGGCAGGCAGATGGCTGAATAGTATGAAAGCATAATGCGTAATTCGTAGGTACATATACGTAAGCACTAGAACAGCGACTGTATATCGAATGACCCTGACACGAATTAGTGGATGACTCATCATCTTAACAAGATTAATTACGTTAAATTTTACATGAATATATAAGATTTATGGCAAGAAACCAAATAAAAGTGAAAATATAATAAGAATATGTATAATAATCTAATAAGAACTAATAAGATTCGATATCGAATTTCCGGAATGTGATAAACGTGCTACTTACAGGCATGTTCTCGATGTCAGCTGCCGATATCAGAAAAACGTTTATTATATACAGCCACACGGGACGCTGCTACGGCTTTTGTTAGATAAAAATTGTAAAAATCAATACTGACGACCTACTTTTCCGTTTCAATTTCTTTGGCGAACGAAATGGAAATGGCATGACGTTTTCCGTTAAATGTTACCAGCGTTTAGGTAGTAAAAGTCTACTAGTCATAAATCAATACGTTTTCATTTGCCTTTTCCGGTAGAAATCGTACGTTACAGAAATATAGGTTGATAATCTGTAAATTATACAGAAAGATTATGATAGGACAAGTAAAAATTACTATAGATTTTCATGTTATGATTTGGTAATGCCGTTGCTAGCATTAAATTATTTATAATATACTCAATTTATAAAATGGGGGCTTGTAGTAAGTCTAAGCTATTTCAATAAAATGTGATCCTTCTAGTATATTACTTATAAAGCAAATGAATATATTCTGTCACATTATCACATATAAAATACTTATATGTATGTCTTCTATGAACGAATATTGGGTCAGACTATTTGAAATTTTTATTTTACAACCTTATATTTACAAATGTACTAAAAAAGATAACATAATTAACATAATTACAAAAACACAAATAATTATAATACTAACTATTTACAACAATGGTTTAGGCATCGTCGAATTCTTCAGCATCGCTGTCAACTGGTAACGTGCCCAGAAGACTGGCAGCATTGCCACGTTGAATGGCAATGCTGATTCTTTGGGCAACCTTATATATGTTATTTTGATCTCATAAACGCCTAAAATCAACAATGATACATAAATTAACCATTTATTACAACAGTTACAACGGCGAAATAAAGCATTTTATCTGTTCTTTTGTTCAATCTCACCAGTTTAACTGTTTAATCTATGGTTTAACCCGTACTCCAACTATTTAGTAGAAATTATTAGTAGAAAGTGAAATATATTCGTATCCGGTATATTTTAGTAATAATTCAAGTTGAGCACGTTTTATAGTGATTTATAATGTAGCCAGCCTAATTAATTTCATTATATTGATTTTATCAATGTAAATTGGTGTTTATATTGTATGAAAAATACATAACTTCAACTTCAAACTTGAATATGTTCAAAGTGCTGGCGGGATCTGGCTGGGGCATACTCCTTAAGCATTTAAGGCGACTTAACATTTCAACTAGCAGAAGTCGATTGGACTGCGGTAGTTTTCTGTTTGGTAATAGCTGTCATTCTAATTTATTTATGTTAGACAAACTGCAGAATCAGGCCATGCGTACTATAAGTAGTTTCGTTAAAAGTACTCCCATTCACGTGATGAAAAGTGAATTGTGTTTAGAACCGTTACGAATTCGTCGTTTATCCCTTGCTGGAAAATTTTGGCTTAGATCAATGTCATCAGCTGATAACGTTAAGTTAAAGTTGTTAAAGAATTAAATTGACTTAGTCCACGTAAATATTGGAGGCATAACCAGATGCCTTTACTAATTCAAATATATTTAAAATTTAAAAGTATCAAGGTTAACACAACCGAACAACTGTATATGTACACTTTACACTATTGGATAAATTGAAACGACATTAGAAACATAATTAAACATTAAATTGAGGGCATTGATCAAGCTAAAAGAGAATATAATATATCCGACCTTAGAAACACTTGTTCCTTATATCTAGATCAATATTCAAACCATTACAAAGTGTTTACTGACGGATCTAAAGTGAGATCTGATCATATCCGTCATGGGTCAATGGGTGCTGCAATTTTCGATCCACAAATAGATACATTCTGTAAATTCAAAATTGATAACGACATGTCCATTGAACCTTGAATTAATTGCCATCTCTGAGGCACTATCTTACATTAAATCTATTGATTATAATTTGTAATTTTAACAGATTTTTTACAGCACATGGCTCGATGCACCTCTTCTTTAAGAGGCACACCGATCGCCTATAGTATTTTAAAACAATTTTTGAACTAAAGGAACACTTGAAAGGTAATCACCCTTCAGTGGATTCCTTCGCATATTGGTTGAGTAGGGAATGAGAAAGTGGATGTATTAGCAAAAGAAGCTTTTTGTGATGGCGTGTCTATTAATGTTTCCCCCATACTTCTCAGACTGCTTATTACATAGTTAAAGAATATTATTTTGAAATGTGGAAAGGTCATTTCTGTAAAAAATCCAGGGATAAAGGAATATGGTACCTATAGGACATTGCAAAATGAACCTTTGAAGTGTCCGTGGTTTGAGCATTTCACTGCAAACAGAGATACGTTGATAACAGCCTTTAGACTTCGATCCGGACACATTCCGCTTAATAAATTTGCTTTTTTAATGGAAAAGTGTCATCACCACTTTGTGCCGAGTGTGGAGTAATAGAGGATGTATATGATGATATTATGTGGAAGTGTGTCGGAAACGAAGACATTAGATTTGATGTACTGAGCCAACAAATGGATTTTAAAAAAATCGGATGCTGTTTTAGTATTCGTGCATACCCGCTGTCTAAGACAGCAAAATTATTGTATCGTACTGTTCAAGTTGGCTTACGACGACGTGTACAATGATTAGTTACATATTGTTTAAGTTTTTGCTGTGAAGTATAGTGTAAGAGTAGGTCCAATGGAGTGGCATAGTCATATAATTGACAAATCTCCTTAAACAAAGAATAAAAACAAAAATTAAATTAGCGGATGTCGTTTACAATCCACTAATTTGACTTTTATCTTTCAACAGATCTAGAGATAACTATGTATTTGATAATAAATATAAATGTATTAATTATCAGATATATGTGTTATGGGTAAGTAAGATCCAATGTACCTATAGTAAAATCAAAAGTATTTTCTTTGATCTTTCAAGTAGAATGAACATTGTGTCTATAACTTTAAATAAAAATGTTAATCAATAATGTACCTAAAATATAATATCAGCGCTTATAACTATTTTAGCAACACATGAAATAGTCAAACATTTTTCATGTACCAGTTAGTTACGATGAACTGATAGCATAATTTTTAAGCAATAATGTTAATTTCTAGTTCTTACATATTATACTCGTAGTTGTTCCATCAGAGTTCATAAGATGTCTTAAAGTGTTAAATAACTTATTAACGTAGATAACTATAACTCAGCAACTGTAAATTATTATTAAGCGGTGATCAATATCATATAAAGTGATATGCAATGTAAGCTTAATTTTTTCTCAATATTCAATGCTGTTATTTATCCATTCTAAAGTCATAGTAAAAGCTAGTCAAGTGTATTGATAATAAGTACTTGTTTCAAATAATATTTTATTGTAAATATGTAAGCTTACAACATCGGTAATATAAATATTGTCAATGTTGTCAACAATCGACTAGGAACGTCAAAAGCTGCTGATGTTTATTTTTAAATAAATATCAATATTTTAATTTCTTCATGGCTTTTGTGTTCATAAATATAAAATTAAATGTATTAGATTATAAATAACGTGTGCATCAACCAAAAATGTCGACGGTATCAGAAGAAAATGGGACCCATATTGAATGTGTTGACGTCAATGAAAAAGTGAAAGAAATCGAATCAATAGGTGAAACTATTTGTGATTCGGGTCTCGAAACTTTAGATTCCTGTTCTGTTACATTCCCAACCTCTGATTCTGAAAGTTCACCTGTAAAAATTAATTTAACTGAGGGAGACAAAGATATATCGACAGACAGTCTTTCAAACGAAAGTAGTTTGTCTTGTCCTGTCTCTGACGACAACTCTGTTGAGAAGGAATTCTCAAAAACTACTGAACATATACCCAAAGATGTCCAAGTTTCAAACAGTGATAGTACAAATGTTAATTCTCAAGAAAATATTAACGAAAATGTTGAAATTCAACCTAATTTCACGCAAACAGAACTCGATAACATTACAAGAGCTCTTACGACGTCCACCATGAGTTTAAACGAACAGGAACCTCTAGAAAATAGTGTCATGAACAAATCTCCATTCAGTAGAAGTGCTGAGAACATATCAAACATATCATACCAACCTAATTCTGAAAATACAAACTTAAATTCTAGCGACAAAGATTTGAATGCAGATAAAATTCTTTCCCAGTTTGCAACTCACAAAGCAAAAATCAGTGCTGTACACAAAATCCCAGACAACCTTGTAAACTTAGATCCTAAATACACAAGAATACCGAAAGAATTGTTATCTCAAGATATTGGGAGCATTGTCAAAAATGTGCATGGTATATTTTCATCAGTAAGCGGTAGTTTAAAGAGTGCATACACACATAGAGCTGCATACTCTCAAAAGCCAGTTAAAACAGTTAAAAATCTGCCAAATGGCAAATTAATGAATGATATATTTGAAGATGAGAATGTGGAGCCTAAAACTATAGAGAAAGCAGAAGACTCAATTAAAACTATAGAAAATACTGCTACTCCAAACATAGAATCTATTATTCCAATAACAGATGAAAATTCATTGTCTAGTGATGCAAAGAATGACATATTGAAGTTACAAGTGGAGTCACTGGAGAGATTGCTTGCCGAGCAAAGGAAGGAAAACACATCATTAAGAGAGAGAATGAAACAACAGTGCAATGAGCTGCAACAAAAAGATCAAACATTCAAAGATTTGGAGAGCAAGTTAGATTTGGTATGTGATGTTTTATTATCTTTATTATAACATTTAGCACTACTTACACTATACTCGGTTTGTTTAGGTATTTAAAGAAAGGTAAACAATCTTGATGTGGCTTTTACAGGAACACATATTAAACAAATAAACTACTGCTTAAACTAATGGTTCAATCGTGATATCATCATCATGACAATGATCATGATAACAAATAAATCTTTCTCCTATACATATACACACACTTACACATACCGATACACACATTCACACACATATCTGCATATACACAATACACACGTAGACACACACATACACTCACCGACAAACGCATTTACTCTCATCCTTAACATAGGCACAAAATTATTATAAACAAACAATAAAATTGTACCTTTACTAACCTTAGTTATTTAAAAATATTCTCGGATGTGGGCGTTAATGGCTACGACACAGTTTATACTACTGTAGTCATTATCGTATAATTATTGTGAAAATGTAACAAGGTTTTCAATAAAATTATTATTATTATTATTAAATCGATTCAGTTACCATTATTGTTGTATTTACATTGATCTTTAGCAGCTGAAAATTAACTAAGTTTTCAGATTTAAAAGTCTCATCAACATTGTTTACCTTTAGTTAAATACCTAAACAAACAGTATAGACACTACTTTCAACCCAAGTGAGAATTTGCTTGTTGCCATTGGCATATAATCACAAAGGCCAGGTGGGCCTCTACAACCCCAGAATTGTGTAATGCCCCACCCTAGGATGTAAGAATTCATCTCAAAAATGTAACCTTGATTAGAGGCCATCACTATTTAGTGACTCAGCTGTCCCTGGAAAGTAATAATTATAATAGTATTTATTATCATAAAAAACTTTAACTAGTTATATGAAGTTCCTGACTTCTGAGCTATGTGACAAACCCGTGTTACAGAAGCCGGTGCCTCCTCTCATAAATATAAGAAACATTTTGAAGTTACATTATTATTATAAAGTATCTCAAAATACACCAATTTTGTCGTTGTGTACCTGAACCTCTCTGAAGTAACTGGACCATTGGTCAATATCTCCAATAAGATTATATCTTAGAAGGATTAAGGTCATATTTGAGTCCATTTGAATCTATGTTGCTAGTTGTAATATCAGACAGCATGCTCTCTCAATACTTATAATGCACTTACCCAAATTTAATATTTGAAATATAACATCATATTCATTCTCATACTGCTTGAATTGATTTTTACTTAAATATGTCATTGCAGGAAGCATATTGCAGTACACAGACTAAATTAGTTATAATTCAGGCATACAAATGCATGTTACAGACAACATATTTTAGTTGCCTCCTCTGACATGTAGTACATATTATAATAATCATTACTTATTTATTTCAGAAAATTTGGTTCGATAGACAGCATATAAAAATTCATTAAATCCATAACATTTTCACATAAAAGTCATAATATCAAAATTAAAGTAGAGCGATAGCTCAGTGGGGAGACCAACAGACTGCAATGCAGAGGGTCTCGGGTTCGAACCCACGTCGCGCACCTCTGACTTTCGAAAGTTATATGACTTTTCGAAATTATGTGCGTATAGATTGACATTTATCGTCTGCTCCGTGCCTCGGAGAGCACGTTAAGCCGTCGGTCCCGGCTGCTATGAACATCTATGGCAGTCGTTATTGGGAAAGTCAGTACCCTCTAATATCCTGACACTGGTCTAGCCTTAGGGTATCGTTAGCCTTCGGGTTTCGGAGGACAGGTGGCAGCCGCTCCGTGTAAGAACTGATATCCAGTCAAATCCGGTTAGACCAGAAAAGCCGACTCCAAGTGACTTGGGAATAATGAAGGCTAAGAGAGAAGAAGATCAAAATTAAAGTTCTAAATTACAATACTTAAATAAATAGTCTAGAATATTATGCCACTAACTAAATTAAATTACAATAACTAAATAGGCTAGAATAAATAATTTCGTTAGTTAAATTAAGACACGTCATATTCGCATAGCCGACAAGAGATGCCCAGTTGTTACCACTGAGCCGACTGCCGCGATGTTGTTGTAGACACGGCGCTATAGACGTTGGCGGATTGCCCTGCCTGGGCATCGCAGCCCCGTGGGTCGCGGCAGTCGGTATTGTTGCCCTCTCGCTCTCGGCCTTGGTTTAGTCTATGGTCCGTTGTGAGAGGTCGTGGAACGCCGTCGCCTCCTTCTGTGAGGAATTTATTTCGATCAAGGAGGCGGCGAGCCGGGAGAGGGATCGCTTGAACCCTCTCCTCAACCGCAGAACCGGGTGGCGGAGGGTATAAACGACCTCCAGCCACCCTGAGGTTTTACTTGGGGGTAGTATGCTTTGTGGGCCTGGCCATTATCGGTACTACCGGGATACCTTTCCCTCGGTGAGTCCGACATAACATCTCCGTTGCCCCGCGAAGAGGCATGCGTGAATGCATTCCCAAGGTAGAAAAAAAAAGAAGACTCGTCATATAAATTAAATCACAATAAATAAATCGGCTATAGTAAATTATTAACCCAGTCATTAAGCTTGCATGCTCTCTCTCATATTCCAGATGTCTAAACGTGTAGAGCACGCGGAAAGAGAGAAAGATGCGGCGGTGATGAGATATGCGAGCGTGGAATGTGCAGCTATAGAGGCGCGTCGCGCAGCCGACAATGCTGCTAAGGCTGAGAAGAACGCTCACGCTGAAGTGGAACTACTGAATGGGAAGCTGAAGTCAGCACATGGCGAGAAGCAGAGGATCTGTCAACTGTATGATGACAAGGTAAGGATGTAATATTAAAAACATTAATATCAGTCTTTTATAAAATCCGTCCCATTGCAGGGTGTGGACTTCTTCTCAGCATAAGAAGTGTCTGAATATAACATTTTTTATTTTGTAAACTGTTGAGGAACGAAACCATAGTAGCGTCAAAGTTGATTCATAAGCTCGATAGATGGCGTTGTTCCATACGGCTGAATCGCGCTATGGTTTCGTTCACAACGGAGTATATAAGGGCAAGATTTTTTGTGATTATTAGTCTTTATTATTCAAGACCGCGGAACTAAGGTGTGTGTAGTCATAAGGCGCCACCTTTAGTGGAGTTATAAATTAATATAACTTTGTGAAATATGCAGAGTGTATTATTTATCCTCCGTCCTCGCTCGCTAAGAACCAGATGGTCGTAAACATTGGTCCTTCGAGCCGGATTCAGCGGTATATTTTTGGTAGTCTGCGGTGGTAATACCGGATCATCACCCGTCACGTTAGGACTGACCGGCGGATTGACGGTCAGAGCAATACTCCACAAGTGTGGGGCGCCTGGGAGCAGGCCACTTGGTGGGGGAGCAACAAGCTTGCTGAACGGACGGGAGGCGCTTAATCAAGAAGTTGGCGGACAGAGGGCGCGAGGCATAGCTTTCAATAGAAAGCACTAGAGGGCGAGGTGGAGCTAAGCAGCGTTGAGCACTAGAGGGCGAGGTGGAGCTAAGCAGCGTTGAGCACTAGAGGGCGCTGTGACGACCAAGGATTTCAACGAACAGAGGAGCTGAGCTGCGCGCCAGAGGGCGCTGCTGCGACAACAACACTCGCGTGTGCGCAATCGGCATCAGTGAGAGTGCGCGTTATATGGTAATAGTGCAAAATCTGTGTGTGCGTGCGGTTTGGTTAAGTGTCAACAGTGCAAGGAAAAACTGTAAGTACTTTGGACCTTATTTCTTAGAAGCATTGAACTTGCAAAAAATTCAGCTCAAACATTAATAGTAGTGCAATTTGAACTTTAAAGTCAAGAGTAAATTAACTTGTGTTAAATTTAAAGTAGTTTAGGACTTGTCATAGTTTTAAGCAAAAAGTGGTTTACACGGGGAACCTATGCCCGATTTCTGATAGAATTTAATGTGCAAGGTAGTCAAACACTTAGAAAAATTTAAGGATTTGGCACTTGGTGGCTCTTTCTATTTATTACCAAACTGTCATATTGTGTGTAATCTTGTTCTATAAAATCCACACTTGGGATGCATATTTGAACTGTGTTGCTGAAGAATTATTGACAAACCATAAATTATTTATTGTTTTCTTAGACTATTGTAATAGTTTAATATTCAATTAAAATGGAATCATATGAAGGTGTTCAAGATAATATCAAAGATAAAATATCAAAGGCCAGAATTAACTTTAAAAAGTCTCCTAAAGACCGTATCACAATATCATATCTAGAAACTAGGTTAGAAAATTTGGACAAGCAGTGGTCAGTGTTTAGTGCCAATGATATAAAATTAACTCGTGAAGTCAAGAAAGCCGAGCTCTATAGCTCAGACTATTATAAAAACTCCATGTATGAGGAAGTAGAAGAATTATATATAGAATATAAAACGGAATTAAAGGATATGCTACTTCAGATTAATAATTCAGGGAATAAGTGTAACTCAAATAGTTCAGAAAGTAAAGTTACCACTAAGGTCAAGTTACCAGAAATTAAAATTACATCCTTTTCAGGAAAATATTCTGAATGGAACACCTTCAGAGACTTGTATATTGGCTTAGTACACGAAAACAATAACTTAGATGACTGTCAAAAGTTCTACTATTTAAAGGGCCACTTGACCGGAGAAGCAGAACAATTATTAAAACACATAAGTATAACATCTGATAACTATAAATTAGCTTGGGAAAAGTTAAATAATACTTACAATAACAAAAGATATTTAGCCAACAATATATTGAAAAGGTTATTAAATCAAAGAAAGTTATTAAATGAGTCTGCTTCTGAGGTCAAGTCAATTTTAAACACAACAACTGATTGTTTGGAAACTATTAAGAATTTAGGTGTAGATGTTTCATCATGGGATATTCTTATAATTTATATTGTTAGTGAGAAATTAGATAAAGAAACCCGGAAAGCCTGGGAGCTAAAGATATCAGCAGAATGTAATGATAAGCTACCCACATTAATTGAATTTAATGACTATTTGACAAGTCGGTATCGTGGACTTGAATGTTTAAATGAAGGTCAGCCCGATGGGCTGAAGAAAAAAGAGAGGAATTATAAAACTCACCACTCTTTCCATACTATTAAGAATTCCCGAATTATAAATTGTGCTTATTGTTTATCCAACGATCATAAAATATCCAATTGTACAAAGTTTAGTGCGCAGTGTAACGAACGTCGACGTGCATTCGTTAGGGAACATGATTTGTGTTTTATCTGTCTGCGTGACAATCACACTGCCAAAACTTGTAAAGCATGGAATAGATGCAAGGTATGTAAACGTCGTCATCATTCAATGTTACACCCAACAGATGTTTCTGGGTCTGTTGGTGAGGCCATGACAAATACAGGGGCCGCTTCATGCAATATGAGGCAGGAATATACTGGAAAGGAAACCACTCAGGTGGAGGAATCAAGCAAACCATTGGTCTCGTGTCTTTCGACAGGTAATTATAGGAGAACGGTTTTATTAACAACAGCCCTGGTTGAGGCTGAGTCGAGAGATGGGACCTATCAGGTGGTTAGAGCTTTGTTAGACCAAGGGTCGCAGGGTTCATTTATAACTGAATCAATGGTTCAGTACTTAGGTCTAAAAAAGGTTGCGACAAAAAATACCATATTAGGTATAGGAGGAGACAACGGGGTGTTGTCTAAATATACAGTCTCGATAACTGTAAGGTCTAGAAGGAATTATGATTTACGAATTGGAGTCAATGCTTACGTCCTTAAGTCAGTCACAGCTCTTCTGCCGCCTACGAAAGTAGAAAGGGTAGAATGGGTGGATCTGACCGAGGATGACTTGGCTGATCCAGAGTACTACAGGCCTAATAAAATTGACGTTTTATTAGGTGCTGAGGTGTACAGCCAAGTCATCCAGGCGGGCATAAAAAGGAATGCAAGCGGTACTCTAGTAGCTCAGGACACCTCCCTAGGTTGGATATTGTCAGGTGTTTCTGAGATAGACAATGCATCCAATGTTTGTTCTCATTTGACTGTGATGCATGCTTCCCTTCAAATGGATGATATGCTAAAAAGGTTTTGGGAATTAGAAAGTGAACCATCTGAAGTGAAGAGGATGCTCACAGACAATGAGAAACGATGTGAAAAAATATTTAGTGAAACAACACGACGAGATGACAGCGGTCGATACATAGTACGTTTACCATTTCGAGATGGGGAGTCTCTTAGAAGACACGGTGAGTCCAGAACTATAGCTGTAAAAAGATTAAATAGTTTAGAGTTAAAACTTAACCGGAATATTAACTTAAAGAAAGATTACATCAAGGTTATACAGGAATACCAACATTTAAATCACATGAAAAAGGTACCTAGTTATGATAAGAACAATAAAGCAGCTATATACTTACCCCATCACGCTGTCGTTAGAGCAGATAAGACCACGACTAAAGTTCGTGTCGTGTTTGATGCATCCTGCAAGGGAAGCAACGGGATGTCATTAAATGACCATTTATTAGTAGGGCCAACTTTGCAGGCTGAGCTACGTCACATTATCATGCGTTGGCGAAAACATCCCATATGTTTAGGCGCGGATATAGAGAAAATGTACCGCCAGGTTTGGGTAGACAGAAAGGATACTATATTTCAGCGAATTCTCTGGAGAGATAGTCCTGAAATGGAGATAGATGAATATGAATTACTTACCGTTACCTTTGGTACAGCCTCGGCACAATATTTAGCCGTTCGGGCCTTGCATCAGGCAGGTGAGGATGAATGTCAGGACGATCCAGAAGTAGCTAAAATTATTCATGATAATTTTTACATGGATGATTTAATGTCTGGGGCTGAAACTATAGAAAAGGGGTTTCATGTATATACCAAAATAAATACAGTCCTATCGAAGTGTGGTTTTAAATTACAAAAATGGATTAGTAATAGTAAGGAATTGTTAGATAAGATAAAGGAAACTGAAAGGATTAGGAATAAGGAGTTAAAGATAGAAATGGACAATATTACAAAGATTCTAGGACTTACCTGGAATTCCCACGCTGACTCCTTTCAGTATTCGGTAAAGGTTCAACCAATGATAGCACCGGTGACAAAAAGAAAAGTGATTTCTGACATTGCGCGTTTGTATGACCCGTTAGGTTGGCTTGCACCAAGTATTATTGTAGCAAAGGCATTCATACAAAGGTTATGGTTAGCAGGTTTAGAATGGGATATAGAAATTCCAACAAATTTATTAAAGGAATGGATTACTTACCGTAATGATTTAAATTCTTTGGTGAATGTAAAAATCCCTCGATGGCTGCAAACTCGTTCAAATAATGTAAAGACTGAGCTGCATGGGTTTTCGGATGCTTCAAAAATAGCATATGCAGCGGTAGTTTATATTAGGGTGATAGATGACAAGGGTGATGTTCATGTGTCGTTAGTGACATCAAAAACGAAGGTAGCTCCTATTAAACAGGTATCCATCCCTAGATTAGAGCTTTGTGGAGCTGTTCTTCTAACAAATCTAATTGCAGAAGTAGGTAGAATCATGGACATACCAAAAGTAAACTTGCATATGTGGACCGACAATGAGGTGGTTCTAGCTTGGCTCAGTGGTCATCCGAGTCGCTGGAAAACGTTTATAGCCAATAGAGTTTCTCATGTTTTGACCATCTCAGATTCTCAACAATGGTGTCATGTACCATCCAAACAAAATCCAGCAGACTGCGCTTCTCGCGGTATTTCACCTGCTGAACTAAACATAACATCTATTTGGTGGGATGGTCCCGAATTTCTGAGAAAGGAAACAATTGAATATAAAAGGTTGAAAAATAATATTACCCACTTGGAGGAAGTTAAGGTCCATACTTCTACACTAGATGTTTCATTTTGGAATAGATTTTCATCGTTGTCTAGGTTAATTCGGGTAATAGCGTATTGTCGCAAATTTTTGAAGTTTAACAAGGATAGAACAGTTAAGGATTCCAGTAAACAGTTGAGTAAAGATGAGTTAGAAAAGTCATTGTGTACATGTATCAAAAAATGCCAAGAAGAGGAGTTTGCAGACGAGTTAAAGGAATTACATAGAAATAACAATTTTATTAACAAAAACAGTAGTTTAAAATCTTTGAATATATTTCTTGATAGCCACGGCATTATAAGAATAGGAGGTAGATTAGAGATGTCACAGCTAAGTTATGATCGCAAACATCCTATTCTGATTCCTAAAGTGTCATTCTTAACGGCTTTGCTTGTAGCGGACGCGCACGAAAAAACTCTACATGGGGGTCCACAACTAATGACCACGTATTTAAGATCAAAATATTGGATTATAGGAATTAAGTTATTAGTTAAAAAATATGTCAGAAATTGTGTCAAATGTACTCGTTATGCCGCTAAGGTCAGGACACAACTTATGGGGCAATTGCCGTCGGTTAGAGTCACGCCGAATAAGCCCTTTCTATTTAGCGGTGTAGACTATGCAGGTCCTATAAATATACGATTGTCAAAAGGTCGTGGTAACAAGTCTTATAAAGGGTATATTGCTTTGTTTATATGTATGTCCACTAGAGCAGTGCACATAGAATTAGTTAGTGATTTAAGTACAAGGGGTTTTCTAGCTGCCTTTAAGCGGTTCGTTGCCAGGCGAGGTCGAGTAGCCAAAATATATAGCGATAATGGTAGAAATTTTGTGGGCGCAGCCCGAGAATTGCTCTATTTATATAATAAAGAAAGAACTAGTGTTAATGACGAGCTAGCTGAATATCTTTCTAATAACTGCACCCAATGGAATTTTATCCCTCCTCATACACCTAACTTTGGTGGTCTCTGGGAGGCAGGAATAAAATCGACAAAATACCACCTCAAACGAGTTATTGGCAACTCTACGTTAACGTTTGAAGAGATGACTACGGTTTTGTCCCAAATTGAATCTTGTCTCAATTCAAGACCATTGTCTTCTGTGACAGATCAGGACAATTTAACAATCTTAACGCCGGGTCATTTTTTGGTTGGGGAACCACTGGTAGTTGTTCCAGATGAAAATTATGAAAAACGTAATATATCTTGCTTACGGAGATGGCAACTTCATCAGCGAATGTTGCAGGATTTTTGGCGACGGTGGTCGCAGGATTATCTTAATCAATTTTTGCATAGACATAAGTGGGCTCACCAAATCCCTGAACCATCGGTTGGTAATGTTGTGCTGGTGAAAGAGGATGATTTGCCGCCAAGCAAGTGGTTGTTAGGCAAAATTGAGAGTAAACATCCGGGTCCAGACGGAATTACTCGTGTCGTTACATTGCGCACTAACAACACTCTTATAAAGAGACCTACTAGTAAAGTATGTATATTGGCTGTGGCAAATTAAGTTGTTATTTTTAAACAAGTGTATGTTTAATCTATTGTTTATGCTACTGTTGTGTTGAGCCTTTGATGGCCATGGTCGTGCGTACATGTCAGTTTGGTTGTCTCCCTAAATTTGCCATCCACGCAGGGCGGTGGCTTTCAGGGGGTCAGCGATTAAAACTTTATATCGTGTATTTTTGTGTTATTGTGTTTGGGCCTTTGATCGCCATGGTCACCATAAAATTGTCATCTGTTCATGGCGGTGGCGTTCAAAGGGTTAGCTATTAAGAAATTTTTAAGTGTATGTAGATAATGCTCCCACTGGAGACATTATCATTGTTGAATTGTTGGATTGCTGGCCTGGTACCTGAATGGTGGGCGGTAGTAAATGACATTTTGAGATGGATGTCCTTGGTGGGCGGTATGTCTGAATATAACATTTTTTATTTTGTAAACTGTTGAGGAACGAAACCATAGTAGCGTCAAAGTTGATTCATAAGCTCGATAGATGGCGTTGTTCCATACGGCTGAATCGCGCTATGGTTTCGTTCACAACGGAGTATATAAGGGCAAGATTTTTTGTGATTATTAGTCTTTATTATTCAAGACCGCGGAACTAAGGTGTGTGTAGTCATAAGGCGCCACCTTTAGTGGAGTTATAAATTAATATAACTTTGTGAAATATGCAGAGTGTATTATTTATCCTCCGTCCTCGCTCGCTAAGAACCAGATGGTCGTAAACAAGAAGAGTTACGCCATAGTCTATTACATATCTTGAAAATCACTATGGAGAACTATACGGACATCTTGTCTTTCTTTTTTTATTGTATAAGCAATAATAACTATGTCGCACGTTTTGCTGACGATACATGTCTGCATAAACGAATGCGTCAATTATTGGTTAATACTAGCTAACATGAATGTATCATTACAATATGTTTTTAGTACAATAAATACTCTGGTTATTTACGGACACTAAAACACTGAAGTTTCTTTTCTGTGTACATCCCGTTCTTAGCCATAACCCCTACAACAAAACACATCTCAGTGTACGGGTAAATTGCTCGTACATCTTTGATTGTAAAAATAAATACAAGTTGGTAGATGTAAAAAAGTTCGCCAAGAACGCGCTTATAATGTATATGGCGATGCTCGTACACACGGCTACACATCAAGTTAAACATCCTATATAAGCATAATTACGCTACATACAAAATAGACAATTGTCGGAAAGGGACAGTGCATAGTGGTGTCGATGTATTAGTAAGTATAGAGCGTAACAAAAATATAACGCACTCTCGCACGATTCGCAGCGTTCAACTTTTAATAGTTCAAAGTCCAAACAGTCTAGGTTGATGTGTCGCTGTGTGTAAAAGAACTCTACGGTATTTTTTTTTATTTTTTGTTTTTATTGAATGTTGTATCCCACCTAACCTGTAATTGTAATAACTGATAATATAATTTTTTGTAAAGGTAATGGATTTGCATTTATCAAGACTAAGTGTAAGCTTGTTTTTAAGACAGTACTGTGTGAAATGGTCAAGATCTTGCTTTTTTGTAATGGTTATGCATTTGTTCGATCTTATGATAAATTATAGGTCATCAGAATACAGTAAAAACATTGCTGAATTTGAAACAGGATTTTACATCGTTAATAAAAATGACAAATAATAGTGGACCTAGTATTGAGCCTTGCGGCACGTCTTAACTAACAGGAACAAATTCAGACTCATGGCCATACAACACTACTCTCTGTGTGCGGTTAGTAATGTACGACTTAAACCAACGCCATAAATTGCCACGAATACCATTAAAAGCCAGTTTCTCCAAAAGTATTTTGTGATCCACCCTGTCAAACGCCTTCCGAAAATCAGTATAAATGCTGTCTACTTATTTATTTTCATCCATACTTTCAAATAAATATGATGTGTATATTAATACATTTGTATTAGTAGAACGTTTTTTTATAAACCCGAGTTGTTGTTCAATAATTACATTATGTAATCTTTAAAAAACTTTTGCTAATGCAGACAGGATGGATATTGGCCGAAAGTTCTCCACATTAGGCCTATCACAAGCTTTAAACACTGGCACAATGCAAGCTGATTTAAAACCTATCGGAAATACACCCTGCTTAAGACATGCGTTAAATATATAGTGCACAGGCTGATAAATTGTTTGAGCAGTAGCTTTCAAAAATATTGGCGGTATATTATCTACCCCAGGCCCTTTCGATATATCAAGACTTTTTAATTCTCGAAGCACTGCATCCTCAGAGTTTTATGTCATTCATTAAGATGTCAAAGACATAGCTGGAATCGGGTATTTCATCTGTACCAAAATTATTCGTTACATATTCTGAAGGCTCAAAAACTGATCTGGAAAAAGACGGGAATAGGCACTTCATCAGGTCTATTAGCTACTTAATTTCTGTAATACATCGTACATGGTATTTTTTTTCTTATTATTGATGAATGCCCAAAAGTATTCCATTTTATCCAGCATGTATTTTTATCTTTATATATATGAATAAGAGCCGGTGAGAACCTTACGGGATAGTGAGATGGTTTATGAATTTTGTTGGGTACATAATATCTTTTAATGATATAATATATTTGCTCATAGAAAGTGGTTAACATAGTATCCGCGTTTTTATTCAGTAATTATTCTTGCCGATTAATATTGGAAATGTCTTCATCTATCATTACGTAATCTGCATTATCAAACTGTAGATGTTTTCGTAGACGTAGCTTTAAATTAAGAAAATTAGTACATATCGGCAAAAGTATGTAAAAAGGCGGATAGTTTTCATCAGGAGGTATAAGTGCTACGGGAGACTGATAAGTTCTGCAACCATCAATGTCAGTTAAGCATAAGTACAGCAGTCGCGGCTTCTTATTTTTTAAAATATATATAATCACTAACTGAAGTTAGTTTGATGTAGAAATTTTCATAAAATCTAACAAAGTACTTTGACATTTTTTTCCCGCAAAATTTCGTTAATTCTTAGACAATAGTGCTGCGGCACAATAATTCGATAGATAGCTTAAGATTCTGTTAAAAAGTTCTCCACCATTCTTTGTTAGAATCTAGGACACACAATGAACAGCTACGTATGCTTATTAGCCCTGTGTCCCACTATTTTTATTATTTACTGTTTTTCATAATTTTCGAAAATATGTGTGCTGTCTGCCAACGCATAATAGACCACCATGGTAACCTATAGCCTAATATTTTTTTTAGCTTAGATAGATTCGATTTATAATTGAAAATCGATAGTTGTGTGATGTCCAAATTAAAGACCAATTAACGAGATTTGAAAATCGCGATTTGAACTCGCGTAAGTCGGGGTAGCGTAATACGAGGCATTACTGTATATATTTTGTTCCAGTGCCATGAGCTGATAAACTGCGAACGCGAGCTGGCGAAGGTCCGCGAGGATCTCCGGGAGTTGGATGGAAGGCTCAAATGGACTCAGAGCAAACTCCGCGTTGAGATGGACGCTTACAAGGTAATGCACTCACACATATACAGCGTGTAACATTAAGGTGCGGTCATATATCAGGACTGTAATGTATATCTGACAAATAACCTATGTGCCCTATCCCCGAAACAAAACAAATTATTTTGAATTTCATGACTATTGACATGATTTATTTATTTATTACTAGTGACCCGTCCCGGCTTTGCACGGGCATGTTTTGTTATACCTCAAAGGGATTAGGCAGCGTTTTTGATGATAGCTCCCAGGACGCTTGATATTTTCCGACATTTTCTAAAATTATCATTATATTTCAACCAGTTTGCACAAAACCTTAACAAATTATACACCTAAACCTTCCTCATGAATTACTCTGTCTATTGGTGAAAACCGCATGAAAATACGTTTAGAAGTTTTTGGGCAAGCATTATTGTATAATTAGATTGGCTGCCAATACATGCAGGGTACGCAGTCAATAATCTGCATCTTACAATAAACATCATGGGAAAATATCAGACACAGAAAATAATGACAGATATTACTATCACTACATTTTATAAAGCAACCAGCGATCGCGGGCTAAATCTGCTTAAAGTATAAAATAAACGTTTGTGTGTTTCAGGAGAGTTCCGAGCGCGTTGAGAAGCTTACTCAGCAAGTGACTGAGTTAGAGGCTGCTAAAGACGCAGCCGTCGTCAACGCTCATGATTCTGTCAAAGCAAAGCAAATCGGTGAGTTATCCTAACTAATATTATAAATGTGAAATTTTGTAAAGATGGTTGGACAGATGGATGGATGTATGTTTGTTACTCTTTAATGCAAAAACTATTAAACCGATTGCGATGAAACTTGGTATGTAGATAGCTGGAGACCTGGATTTTACACATAGGTACTTTTATCCCGATATTCCCACGGCATCGGAATCGGCGTCGTTTCGCAGGAATCTAAAACGAAATCGACACTCCTAAAAATTAATTTAAGAGAGAGAAGAACCAGTTTAAAAAAAAAAAAAAAAAAAGGTGCTAGTCTACATCAGCATAAATATTATTTAAATAATATTTAGTCCCGCACAATTCGTGCGACCAGATTCGTGCAAAACGACTACTAAACCAGGGAATAGAGAGTGCACTGATGTTTGAACACACTTGTGCACTATAATATCTGACGCGCAGATGTCTATCTCGCATGTTCCGTGGTTTATTACTAATTCCGAAACCACGCACACCTAAATATGATCAATGTAAAAGAGGTTATTCAGGCCTCCGAAAAAGAGTTCTCAGAAGTGGCTGGAAAGCACCCGAATGTACTTGCGGCGAGTCTAATCACGCGCAGCTATCAAAAACGTCTCACAAGAAAAGACGTACTGCAGTAAAATCTCATCATACAAATGCAAAGAGCAACTATCGTCGCTGGAGGATGCACTAGACCTGACAGGGCCTCTCAAATTATCTGTTTATACTAGAATAATCATTGTAGATTAGCATAGAGAAAAATTATCTCCATTATCGGCTCGGCCGACGTTTCTATAATTTGGTTTGAAGGACTTTACTATTAATAGGGATGTTCGTTCACAGAAGTGAAACTTAAGGAGAGTCAAGCTACACTTATCCTGTGTCGTCACGAACGTGATGAACTAGAACGAAGACTGACCACCTGCACCTCACAATTAAACGACTGTACGAGGGAAAAGGACACCGCTACAGAGGCTCTCGCTCGCACCACTGCTGAGGTAAGTTTGAAGCTTTTGAGCGTAAGTTTAATGGTTAAGGCAGTGAACTAGTGATTAAGTTGTATCTATAATAATAATAATAATAATAATATTTATTCATTCAAACATTAGTACAATACATATACACATATTACATCAGTACACTTGGACACTATAAGAGAAACAATATATCTCTGGCCCCCACACTAGGATTCCCTGTGTCGTGGGGTCCAGTCCCTCCGTTAGTTAAAATAAATAAAAGAGAATGCATTTCTTGTGTATATTATTTTCTTGGTGGCAAAAATTAAAAGAAAATATAATGGAAAAAAAAAAGGAATTAAAAACAAAAAAATAAATAATAGAGGCTAGTTCGTGTATGTGTGTGTGCGCGCGCGCGTTGTGTGTGTGTGCGTGTGTGTGTGTATTAGTCAGTGTGTTTGTACGTGTAAGTTCGTGTGCATGTGATATTAAAAACCAATGTTTAAGAGGTTCTCGGTATGGGCATAGTCGGTTAGGTTTATTATTGTATTATTATTTTTGTAGAATTTATTGTATAGGGTCCCATAAATGTAAGATTGACGAGCAAAAACAGAACGAACTCTCGGTATATCCCAGTTAAGAGTTCTGTAAGAGGTTCGCGCTATGGTTTTCGCAATCTTATGAAAGCGGAGAAGTACCGAGTTAATATAAAGCTGTCTCACGCGAAGGAGGTTACATTCTGTGTACAGTGTATTAGTAGAATAACGCCATGGTTTTTTAAACGCTATTTTTGAAATAGCTCGCTGAGCTCGTTCTAGCTTGAGAAGATATGTTTTTTTTTATCTATTATACTAGTGTGAATATATATATATATGGAAGCAAAGAGAATATGAGAAAGACCAAGAAAGTATGCAGATTAACTGAAAGAAAAAGCTAATGTTGACATATCAAGAACTGAAGGATTTGGCATAGTATCGAGAAAGATGGAAATTGCTACACCGAAAAGTGCATAGCACTTAAATATGAATGGATGGATATATCGCACTCTTAATAAAACAGCGACTTAACTCGAAATTTGAAAGTAAGGCAATTTGAACTCTAATTGTATATGTTAAATTCTAATATTATATTTGTGTTAAATCTTTGCAATAGAGTTCAAATTTGTTTAATCCAAAATACTGAGATAAGTCTCTGTTTTATTAAGGGTGCGATATATAGATGATTTGGAGGATTCTAGTTAACTAACTAGAATATCAGTAATTTGAAATCCAAACAGCAAGAGACGTCCGAAACATTTTTTTTTTAAATCTAGATTTTCCAGAAGCCACATTCTCTATGTCTATCTCTCTACGTATGTCAAATTATATTAGCAGATGTAGTTTCCAATCGAACGATTTCATAGCATATATGTGGTTTATTTACTTCAGAGGTAGTGTTCTGAAATTTGGATAATGGGAATTTTCAAAACAATATCGGAAGAAACTTTAGTTTATCATAACTAAAAAGCCTACTTGCCTAAGTAAAAGTACTAAATGTATGTACTACATCTTAGCTTACTGTTATTATGCCAATATTTAATTTTTTTTAAGGATTAATCTTAAAGTCTACTCATCCGATCATAAAAATTCGTTCACTATGAGTAAGCTATATTATCAGTAAGTACCATAGGCTACATTTTATTTAAAAGAAATGGGGACCGTTTTTAACATAACCTAACCTGACCTACTTTTACGCGAACGAAGCCGCGAGCAAAAGCTAGTACCGTAGAAACTCGAGTCGCTCGAATAAAATTGAAATTGAGTCGCATCACTAATGTTAATGTTGTTTCTCTAGACTATAATTACACAAGAGTAATTTACAAATTCAGATAGAACAACTGAAAATAAGCAACTTGCGGTTAGAAGAGGAGGCTGCGGAGTTGGCCGCGCTGCGGGCGAAGGCTGCGCTCGCTGACACGCTGAGCGCGCAGTTACAGCGCGAGAGCGAGCGCGCCGCCGCCGCTGAGGAGGCGCTCAGTGTTGAGCGCGCGGTCGCCGAGACGTGCGGGCGCAGGGAGGCGGCCGCGCTGGAGCACGCCGCCAGCCTCACCGCCGCGCACGTCGCCAACAGTGCTGCCGCCGAGCGGTACGAAGCTGAGGTGAGTGTACTGACACGCTGAGCGCGCAGTTACAGCGCGAGAGCGAGCGCGCCGCCGCCGCTGAGGAGGCGCTCAGTGTTGAGCGCGCGGTCGCCGAGACGTGCGGGCGCAGGGAGGCGGCCGCGCTGGAGCACGCCGCCAGCCTCACCGCCGCGCACGTCGCCAACAGTGCTGCCGCCGAGCGGTACGAAGCTGAGGTGAGTGTACTGACACGCTGAGCGCGCAGTTACAGCGCGAGAGCGAGCGCGCCGCCGCCGCTGAGGAGGCGCTCAGTGTTGAGCGCGCGGTCGCCGAGACGTGCGGGCGCAGGGAGGCGGCCGCGCTGGAGCACGCCGCCAGCCTCACCGCCGCGCACGTCGCCAACAGTGCTGCCGCCGAGCGGTACGAAGCTGAGGTGAGTGTACTGACACGCTGAGCGCGCAGTTACAGCGCGAGAGCGAGCGCGCCGCCGCCGCTGAGGAGGCGCTCAGTGTTGAGCGCGCGGTCGCCGAGACGTGCGGGCGCAGGGAGGCGGCCGCGCTGGAGCACGCCGCCAGCCTCACCGCCGCGCACGTCGCCAACAGTGCTGCCGCCGAGCGGTACGAAGCTGAGGTGAGTGTACTGACACGCTGAGCGCGCAGTTACAGCGCGAGAGCGAGCGCGCCGCCGCCGCTGAGGAGGCGCTCAGTGTTGAGCGCGCGGTCGCCGAGACGTGCGGGCGCAGGGAGGCGGCCGCGCTGGAGCACGCCGCCAGCCTCACCGCCGCGCACGTCGCCAACAGTGCTGCCGCCGAGCGGTACGAAGCTGAGGTGAGTGTACTGACACGCTGAGCGCGCAGTTACAGCGCGAGAGCGAGCGCGCCGCCGCCGCTGAGGAGGCGCTCAGTGTTGAGCGCGCGGTCGCCGAGACGTGCGGGCGCAGGGAGGCGGCCGCGCTGGAGCACGCCGCCAGCCTCACCGCCGCGCACGTCGCCAACAGTGCTGCCGCCGAGCGGTACGAAGCTGAGGTGAGTGTACTGACACGCTGAGCGCGCAGTTACAGCGCGAGAGCGAGCGCGCCGCCGCCGCTGAGGAGGCGCTCAGTGTTGAGCGCGCGGTCGCCGAGACGTGCGGGCGCAGGGAGGCGGCCGCGCTGGAGCACGCCGCCAGCCTCACCGCCGCGCACGTCGCCAACAGTGCTGCCGCCGAGCGGTACGAAGCTGAGGTGAGTGTACTGACACGCTGAGCGCGCAGTTACAGCGCGAGAGCGAGCGCGCCGCCGCCGCTGAGGAGGCGCTCAGTGTTGAGCGCGCGGTCGCCGAGACGTGCGGGCGCAGGGAGGCGGCCGCGCTGGAGCACGCCGCCAGCCTCACCGCCGCGCACGTCGCCAACAGTGCTGCCGCCGAGCGGTACGAAGCTGAGGTGAGTGTACTGACACGCTGAGCGCGCAGTTACAGCGCGAGAGCGAGCGCGCCGCCGCCGCTGAGGAGGCGCTCAGTGTTGAGCGCGCGGTCGCCGAGACGTGCGGGCGCAGGGAGGCGGCCGCGCTGGAGCACGCCGCCAGCCTCACCGCCGCGCACGTCGCCAACAGTGCTGCCGCCGAGCGGTACGAAGCTGAGGTGAGTGTACTGACACGCTGAGCGCGCAGTTACAGCGCGAGAGCGAGCGCGCCGCCGCCGCTGAGGAGGCGCTCAGTGTTGAGCTATAATATTTAGGATAGTATTCAACCTGTACAATGTAAATGCACTATAAAAAACTACGAGTTATATAACTATTAATCCATATAAAAACTCTACGCTGTATATCAAATTCAGTCTGTAGAACAAATTGACACTGTATAAATAATTTAACCTGTATAATTAATTCATCCTGTATAACAAAATCATTCTGTATAATAAATTTACCTGGTTTATCCCATATAACAAATTCACTCAGTAAAACAAATTCCACCTGTATAACAAACTCACCCGGTTTACCGCATATAACAAATTCACCCTGTGTAACAAATATACCCTGTTAAATAAATTTACTTGATTTACCCCATATAATAAATTCACTCTGTATAATAAATTCAGCCAGTTCGTCCTTTAAAACAATTTCAACCTGTATACCAAATTCCCCCGGTTCACCCTATAAAACAATTTCACTCTGTATAAGCTTGTTAAATCAAATGCATAAATAAACATTAAATTAATCTACCCGGTTCACCCAATAAAATATACTCACTTGGTATTATAAATTTACCCGGTTCACCCTTTAAAACAATTTCATTCTGTTTAACAAATTCACGCAGTACACCCTATAAAACATTTTCACCACCTTCCACTTTCAACAACATGAATAAACATATTCTTTCTTTTAAATACTTGTTACACTATATAATATAAACGTATTGCAGGCGCGCGCTTTAAGCATGGACAACGTATCCCTGCGCGAGCGCATATCGTCACTGGAGGCGCAGTGCACCTCTCTACAGAGCGCTCTCGCCGAAGAGACGGACCGCAGGAACAAAGAGAACAGGGTACTCGCCAGAAAGGTAACATATACCTTATAATATACTAGCTACCCACCCCGGCTTCGCACGGGTAGTACAAAACCTTAACAAATTATACACCTAAACCTTCCTCATTAATCACTCTGTCTATTGGTGAAAACTGCATGAAAATCTGTTCAATAGTTTTTGTGTTTATCTCGAACAGACACACAGACGCGGCGGGGGACTTTGTTTTATAATATGTAGCGATGTATGTACGAGCCACGTTTCACGTAGCGTACATTGAACTTATTACTCTTTGTGCCATGTCAGCAACTTACTTCATTCATTACTTTAATTAAACATATGTAATTTAAATCAGTTCGCGTTCACGTTCGCCTATCAAAGGACGTACCGCGTCTCATATACCATTTCTATCATCTTTTTATCTATCAATATAGTCAGTTAAATTTATTACCGAGTTTTACTGATATATAATCCTATATATTATTACCCAGGGTGTGCGGATCGTACATCCTTTTTTTAAATTTATTTTAAATTCTTAAGTAGTGTTACGTGCAGGGTTGGAGGGATAAGAATGTAAACACCAACTAAAACACGTTTTCATCTAACACACAATTAAATTTAAAACACAACACACACTATACTACACTTTTACACTATAACTAGCTTTAAACTATGTACTATTTACGCTTCCGTTCGCTCCGATGTATACTTGACCGCTTACCATTGTAAACTGACGTGCCGATGCGGTAGTCCCGTTTTAATATGCGATTACAAGCGCTTCTGGAATATACTAGATGCGCCATACTCGGTATGTTCCTTAAAGTACAAGAAAGTTCTAGCGCTCTCTCTACTCTTCTCATACTATAAGCTACATAGTTCAGTAAGACATCAACAGATGGCGCTGTAATAAATTATTAGAAGCAACTGCCGAGTCTTACCCACAGTGCCGAGAGATGGCACTGGCTGTAACAGTTGTATAACCCTAGATGGATCGACCCAAAAATGTATTACCTTCTCACAAAGTACATATAGTCGTGGTATTATATAATAATATCAGTTCTACTTATAAACTGTGCCACAGCTGTTCACGAGCCACTTCTCATTGTGAGAAGGGTTAGACCATTTTCCACTACGCTGGTCCAGTGGGGATGGACAGACTTCACATGTCGTCAAAAAGATCAGTAGAATTCTCAGACATGCCGGTTTCCTCACGATGTTTTCCTTCACGTTAATGCGAGCGATAATTAACTATTTAGGTCAAAGTCAAAGTCAAAAATCATTTATTCATTTAGGTCACAAAGTAACACTTACGAACGTCAAAATAGGTTAGTGAGTTTACTAAGTTACTGAAACTACATTTAGGTTAGTTGCAAGGTTCAGGCGAAGGGTTGAGGCTATGAGAAGAAAACTGCAAGAAGCTTACACTTTTAAGAAATTAGTAACGCCTTTAGCATATCCATACATCGTCAAACTTTTATCCAGGTATGTGATCGTTGTCTTTACGGGGGAAAAGTCACATGCAAAACCTAGTAACGCTTTTACCGATATGTATTATTGTCGATCAGGTAGCGGAGTTGACAGAAGAAGTGGCAGAAGCGAACAAGAAATTGGAGTGGGAGAAAGGAGAGAATTGCGTGCTCAAGAAGAAACACAATAGTGCCATTAAGGTAACTGTTAAAATACTACACGATTAAATTAAAAATAGAAAGAAAGAAATAAATATTTATTGCTATTATACAGCTTTCACGTGAGCACAACGTGCATAAAGATAAAAAAATAACAATTACAGTAATAAAAAAAAATAAAAAAATACAGTTACATAAACTACTCAATAAAACTCTTGCGACACATGCGTCCCACAGCTGCAGCAATCGGGACTCCAGTTCCAAGAACCAGGCCCTGGTCTTCCACTGGAGTCTGTCATTGTGACGTACGGAAGCCAATAAGTATAACGATAATAATAATAATAATATTCTACCACATACACAACACCGTCTAGCCCAAACTAAGCAGAGCTTGTACTATGGGTACTAGACAATGGATAAACATACTTATATACATTTTTTTTTGTAAATACGTTCATATTATACATAGAAACACCCAGACCAAGACAAATATCCATGTTCATGCATGTTTGACTTGTGCGGGAATCGAACCCGCGACCTCAGGCGTGGCGGTCGGTTACACTAACCACTACGCCATCGAAGCCGACATACACTAACAAATGAACAATGATTTCTATTTCTCATTCAAAAAGACAACTCCCGCACTAGAATTTTTTTTTGTATCGCGCGGTCTTTACTAACATTCAAACAACGGACACAAAGAACAACCACACTCGGAACAACTATCTGTGGATCACACAAAGTTTTGTCCCGTGTGGGATTCGAACCCGCAACACTCGGCGCAGTGGCAGTGGCGATCACTTAAACCACCACGCCATCCGTGCAATCAACATAACAACTATTGTTTTACTTTTAACAATTAATTATTTAATATTTTAATACCTATATAGGGTGTCCCAGAATATGTGAATCAAATTGTAACAGGAGATTCCTTGGTAAGGACCTTACAAATGAGCTAAATAAAAGAAAAAATACCGAATCTGGGTGTTCTTTCAGGGCGCTTAGAACAATATTTGTATACAAATATAGAAGTTGATTGTTCTAAGCGCCCTTTTAGCTTAAGAATACAAGCGGTCGCAAAAGCAAGTAATAGCATATCTATTTTGTCATATATTTTAATTTTGTCGGCCTCGATGGCGTAGTGTAGCCGACTGCCACGCCTGAAGTCGCGGATTTGATTCCCGCACAAGCCAAATATTTATGTGCATGAACATGGATATTTGTCTTGGTCTGGGTGTTTCTATGTATAATATGTACGTATTTACAAAAAATGAAGTATACAGTGGTGGACATATAATTAGAAACAGTACATAAAACTTAGATGCCAGAATATAGCCAACGAGTTAAAAAACACAATAAATATAAAAAGAAATGAAATCCCTTCTATCTTTAATTATTAAAAGAGTTTAAATATGAATGATAGTTGAATTTCTATTACTGGCCGCTTGGACAACTAATTAGAAACAGGATCGATAGTACGTTCCATTTGTGAATTAAAAAAGAATCTCTTTCTACGCTTAGCTGTAGTTTCGGCGGCAATTAAACGTCAATTTGGCATTACGTGAATAATAAGTTTTATTAAAAATGGGTAAAATAAGAGTTGTGACGAGTCAACTAGGCAATTAATTGTTAAATTACATTTAGATCGAAAGTGGTCGATTTTATGTGATCCGAGTTTTGAACCCGAGACCTTATGCAAGCAGTCAAGTTGCGGGTAAACTGTTGTCCACGCACACGAAGTTGCAAAGTAATTCAGTGTTAAATATTTTCCTATTTGAGGACCCCACTGGGTAGGGCCGCCTGAATCGCGGGAGAAATTCCAATTATTTGAAAAAACAGACACACAGACTCAAACCAACTATATGTCGATCACACAAATTTTTATCCCATGTGGAGATTAATAATATAATAATAATAATGTTTATTCAGAACGAATTAATATAAGCAGCGATAGCTCAGTGGGGAGACCAACAGACTGCAATGCAGATGGTCTCGGGTTCGAACCCACGTCGCGCACCTCTGACTTTCGGAAGTTATATGACTTTTCGAAATTATGTGCGTATTGATTGACAATTATCGCCTGCTCCGTGCCTCGGAGAGCACGTTAAGCCATTGGTCCCGGCTGCCATGAACATCTATGGCAGTCGTTATTGGGAAAATCAGTACCCTCTAATATCCTGACACTGGTCTAGCCTTAGGGTATCGTTAGCCTTCGGGTTGCGGAGGTCAGGTGGCAGCCGCTCCGTGTAAAAACTGATATCCAGTCAAATCCGGTTAGACTAGAAAAGCCGACCCCAAGTGACTTGGGAATAATAAAGCCTAGGGGAGAAGGAATTTAGAACGAATTAAGTTTACATAAATTGTACAATAGAAACGCTAATTAGCTGCAAAAGTTTTAAACTGTGGCATAGCTATCAGCGCTCAATTCCAGGAATGGTGTATAAGGAATGTTCCAGACTCCATTAAAAATAGACAAGTAAAAATTAAAACTAACAAAACAAAAGTTATAAAAAAGGTATAAAATAAAAAATGAAAAAATTAAAAATTACTTTTTCAATACAGTTGGTGTGCAGTGATGGTTTGTGCCGATGTGTATGTGAATGTTTGTATGTGCTTGTGGAGATTGAACCCACAATGGCAGCGGCGAGGCAACCACCTGAACCATTACGTCATCCGTACAAACATTTTGACAGGACTCTTCATTCGACCTACGTATCAAAGAACACCCATCCAATTCATGGACCTTGCCTACATAACTTAACCTCTATATAAAGTATTTTGATCAACATTTTTCTCTCCCAGGAGTTGAATCGTGAGCTACAACGCGCTATGAAGCGTTGTGAACAGTTGGAAGCGAAGCTGCCCCCACCAGACGCGCCGTCAACCAGAACTGGTTAGTAACCCTGGTTTTGACAACCTAAGTAACCACCATAAGCGCCGATAGACCAATGAATAAAGCATTGGATTTGGGATCGAGACGTCGCAGATTCCAATCGCCGCATAGTACACACGGCTACACATCGAGTTAGACACCCTATATACGCATAGCTACGCTACATACAAAATAGAGAATTGTCGGAAAGGGACAGTGCATAGTGGTGTAGACCCATCACGGTGCACTAGCGCGTGCGGAGACGCCCGCGTCCCGTTCAGCGTGAATGAGACAAAATAACTAAAATAAAACGCACTCTCTCGCACGATTCGCAGCGTTCAACTTCTAATAGTTCAAAGTCCAAACAGTCTAGGTTGATGTGTCGCTGTGTGTACTACCCATTCCTAACAAGTAAGTCGATTTCATAAAAATGTAAGTTTAATATAAAAATAATGTACAAAAATGAAAAATAATATTTTAATTACTAGCTACCCGTCTCTGCACACGGGTAGTACAAAACATTAACAAATTATACACCTAAACCATCCTCATGAATCACTGTCTATTGGTGAGAACTGCATGGAAATCCATTAAGTACTTTTTAAAAATGGTTTTAGTAATATGCAAAGGTCACGTGATACCACGTGACCTTGAGGTCAGAGGTCAAAGGTTATAGTAATTTTGGGGTATATCGGCTATGCTCAGTCGGATGGTGTTGACTGTGAGTCTCTAGCTTTTACGGTTCTCGAGTTGAAAGTTGTATAACAGACAGACGGACGGACAAAGCTGTTGTATAAGAGTTTTTTCGAAGTCTAAAAAGTACTGTTACTAACCTACATTATAATACATTTACGCAAGCGAAGTCGCGGGCAAAATCTAGCTTAGACATAAAGTAACAGTTTTATCCCTCAGTGATTAAAAGGCGTGATGTTTGATATGCAGGATCAGTGTCTTCGCTGAGTAGTGGCGAGAGTGCGCCGCACGATGAACGAATGCAGAACGGACATACAGACGCCTTGCCAGACATACAAGTATGTATATATTAACCTGCCCTTTGACAGAAGCTCATATACGAGCCGCTATAACTGTACCATGTATTTGTTACCGGCTCGGATAGAAGCCACCAAGTGCACGCCACTTTAATACTTATTTTAATAAACTTAACGCTTAAAACTGATTGTTTATCGGCTACGAATGGATGTTTTCGGTAAAGGACATATCATTTGTCGGCCTCGATGGCGTAGTGGTTAGTGTAACCGACTGCCACGCCTGAGGTCGCGGGTTCGATTCCCGCACAAGTCAAACATTTGTGTGCATGAACATGGATGTTTGTCTTGGTCTGGGTGTTTCTATGTATAATATGTATGTATTTACAAAAAAAAAAGTATATATGTATGTTTACCCATTGTCTAGTACCCATAGTACAAGCTCTGCTTAGTTTGGGCTAGATTGTGTTGTGTGTATGTGGTAGAATATTATTATTATTATTATTATTATAAGGTATTACCAAATATAAACTAAAATATAAATTTCATTAATTTAACTACCTTCGTGACGCAGCTTGAAAAATTGAATAAGGTTACATCACAAACACTTTTTTCGCCAAAACGGCTTTCACAGTTCATCCTCGAAGGGTCGATATTGTAACTTTTATTGAAAAATCATGGATTATTATGAAAAGTAGTAAACCAAGGGTTGTTAAGTATGATTTAAAAAGGCACCGATTAAAGGTTATTAGTAGCGTCCTCTGTGGCGCAGCGGTAGTGATTGCGACTGCTGTACATAATGTCTCGGGTTCGAATCCCGGGTCGGGTCAAGAAAAAGTTATTGGAAGTTTTCTGTTAAGAAATCTCAATAGCAGCCTGAAGTTAGAAAGTTGGCGGTGTTAGACACACCCGTTCGCTGATCTCTCCTGATCGAAACATGAGAGTTAGGGAACAGAGAGTGCACTTGTATTTGCGCACACGCTTGTGCACTATATCTCCTGCGTAGATGGCCAGTCTCCGTTAACCTTTTAAGCGCTATGCCATGCCGAACGCGATGTGTCCTCCAGCGCCAAGTTATAAATTTATAACAGTTAAAAAATGAAAGCTACTTCAATTTTGCTGTTTTTATAATAAACAAAGGCTCCTATTGAAATATTTATTTATTTATTTATTTAGGTTCATCCACAGCAAATGTATTATACATGGTTAAAAAGAATATATATAGTCGACAATAATTATGCTGATACACTTGTCAATGTAAATATAAATGTAAAAGTAGAGTTTTAGGCAATAGTAAAAATTCGCACAAAATAAAACAGACTATTTTTTTAATGTATTTTTTTAATAATTGTTATGTTTAGACATTGTCTTTTAATAAAGACGTGGCTTGGAGAGCACGGAAACGTTTGTATTCTATATAAGTCCGAGGCGCTTCAAAGGTTAGGACTGGCCACCGTGACCGAAATTCGGTCTGGAGGACATAATTATAGTATTTTTCCTTTAACCCTGTGGCGCAGCGATCTAAGATACGACGTACGTACGACGTTCGTATTTATTTATCCCGTAACCTCATGGTTACGGGTCCTATTCCTGGGAAAGGTCTCATTAGGTTGTCAAAAATTCGCATTATCAGCACTGAGACTGGACCCGGTATATTGTAATAGTATCGAACCCTATTACAATCCTAAAATGGACGGCTAAAACACCTATGTATATCTAAAGCAGCTATATGTATTTATATTTAAGTTTACACTTCGCCTCGACGACGTTTCGGTTGCTTTACAGCAGCCATGTTTACGGGGAGACTAAGATGGTAGTTGTCTCAATGTTCTGAAGTATAGTTTTCAAAGTACCCGAACATAATCTAATCATTTGTGTTGCTATTTAGGAATTAGCTCAAAGTATCATTAATATAAACAGTTTAAAGTCTAGTGAGTTCAATAATATAGTGTTATATTTTAAAATTATGTAATAAATTGTCCTAAAATAAACAACGCGACAAAAACTGTGTAAAGTATATTATATTATTCTCCCCGTGACCATGGCTGCTGAAAAGCAACCGAAACGTCGGGGAAAGTTAAAAATAAATTAAATCTAAATAGTTTAATAATAATTTAATTAGCTTAAAAATTAGTAAAGTTTAATATGTAGTAGTAGTAGTGTAACAATTTTCAAAATTTTGTAATTAAGTGTCAAATAAACAACGCGATAAAATCCGTATATAGCAGTTTAATTTCAATGTATAAAGTAGTTTTAATTTCAATGTATAACATTCGCGTAAACGTAAGACAATATTAGTGTTTAACTTTCACGCATAACCAAGCAGTCTTCTACAGTAAATATATATTATAATTTATTTTATATTTTCAGATAACATTTCCTTCCATCTTTGGTCAATTTTTCGCCAAGGTTAGCCATGTATTATAATTCCTGCATAGTATTTTTAGAACTGGGCACATTGGTAACCATTGACGTAGCTTGGTACATTCTAGGAAAAGGTTAGAATATACCAGTTTACCGAAAAAGGAGATGGTGTTGGTGGTTGATGGTGGTTACAGTTTATTCACTTACTGTCAATGTCATGAAGTTAAACCCATTGATATAATTATACGTTACTAACTAAGCCGTGTCGCTATACACGGCTTAGTTTTGTAGCGACACTATACATACAAAGAAGTTTCAACGTCAGACAATAGATGGCGCTGTACACAATTGGCTCCCCATACAATCATGAATCGCACAAGTGAAGTTTATACAGCGACTAAATATATATACAAGTTCTTGACATCAACAGTCGGGCCGCGGTCCGCTAGCCACGATCACTCAGCCTGGTTCGAGGATACTCCCTTTGTGTTGGAGGGACATCAGACCATGTTCCTCCACAGTTTTATGAAGCAATAATTTGTGTAGATACCGTGATGCCGTTTTTTATGGAGAAATGTATCGTTGTTTACATCCACAACCAAATTTCATCAAAATCCGTTCGTTAGTTAAACTCTTACATAATATATCGTAGTAGCTTTGTTGTATAACTGTTTGCTTTCTAATAGTATTCTCATATATTATGTATTGTTGTTGATTGGGTAGCAGAGTTAAAAGATTATTAGTGTATATTCAGTCATCATCTCAGCCGAAAGACGTCCACTGCTGGACATAGGCCTCCTTCAAAGTTTTCCACACAGACCGGTCTTGGGCTACCAACATCCAACGGCTTCCCGCGACCCTTACCAGGTCGTCGGTCCACCTTGTACTTGCCTTGTGCCTATCCCTGCTGCGTCTTTCAGTGCGTGGCTGCTACTCCAGATCCTTTCTGCCCCAGCGGCCATCAGTTTTGCACGCTATGTGCCCTGCCCACAGTCACTTCAGCTTGGCTATACGGAGAGCTATATCGGAAACTTTAATTTTCCTGCGAATGTCCTCATTTCTGATTCGATCCCGCAGGGAAACTCCGAGCATAGCTCGGTTACTGTTTGTTTTTTAATAGTATTCTTATATATATTCTTGTTTATTAGGTAGCTGAGTTGACAGATTATGAGTGTATATTCAGTTATAATAATATATAAAATAATTGTAATTTTTATGAACAGGTCAGAGAGCCAGACCGTCAGACGTTGATCGAGCGCATAGTATCGCTGCAACGTGCGGCGGCGCGGCGGGCCGAACGCTGCGAGTTTCTAGAGGAACACTCCCGCCAGCTCACCGCAGAACTGCGGGCTAAAGCGCGACTCTTGCGACACCTGCTCTGTGAAGTACCCGCGGGAGCCGTCAGCTCCAACCATAGGGACGACAATAAGGTAAGATGACGACGAAGAAGACTGACCCTTCGAGGATGAAATGTAGTAAAAGGCAAAACACTACTGTTCAGGAGAGACAAAAAGTATTGCCACTAACCTAACCTAACCTACATTTACGCGAGCGAAGCCGCGGGCATAATCTGGTTTTAGAGTTCAAAAAATATCTTTACAACAGCTTTGTCCGTCCGTCTGTTATACAACTTTCAACTCAAGAACCGTAAGAGCTAGAGACTCACGGTCAACGCCATTCGACTCAGCATAGTCGATATACCCCGAAATTACTATGACCTTTGACCTTAAGGTCACCTGATACCATCTTTTAACTCAAGAACCATAAGAGCTAGAGACTCACGGTCAACGCCATTCGACTCAGCATAGTCATACCCCGAAATAACTATGGCCTTTGACCTCTGACCGCAAGGTCACGTGATACCATTTTTTCGAACTATTAGATTTACGGCAATTCATGGCCGTTTCTCACTTGTTAATATTAGTTAGGATTGTATGTATACCCAAAAAAGAATTCTAACGGATAAGCCGGCTTGTCAGGGCAACTATCATCTTCTTACAGAAAACTAGCAAAAGAATAGTTAACCCTGTTACTGCGTTCCGCCCGGTCAGATTTTCGAAGACTCATATATTATCTAGCCCTGCCATATCTATCCTTTCATCCTGACGGTAATTCACTTAAGAGGTGTGATGACTAAAAAATTATTCTAGTCCGTCTTATAGCTTAATAAAAAATATTGGACACGTATTTATTTTTGTCCACTGCTGGACATAGCCCTCCCCTAATGAGCGCCATAGCACCCTGTCTTGAGCTTGCCGCATCCAGCATCTGCCTGCAGTCTTTCGCAGATCGTCATCCCACCTGGTCGGAGGGCCAACAGTGGACTATCATAGCCTGATGATGATGATGATGATGATTTATTTTTTGTTCCATAAACTAATAGCAACGAAGATACAACGCGTTTAAATATCATGTTACGTCACTTTTAGGTACAAATTTTACAAAAGTGTGACGTCACAAGCCCCTCTCTCGAACTTTAATGCGTTATATCTTAGTAAATTTTTATTGTTTTCTTAAAACAAAAATTTGAAAGAAAGAAAGAAAGAAAGAAAAAATATTTATTTTGTCACACAAGGACACAAGTATATAAAATAAAACAATAATAAAATAAAAAAAAGAAAAAGAAAAAAAATATACACTATAAATTAAAAACTGCTCACTGGCAACACCACACCTTCCGCTTAACCAAACGGAAACTGCCTCCATTCAGTTCAAGGTCACGTCAGTGTGCAGCGATACAAACAATAATGAAATAAAAACAATAATAAAATAAAAGTATTAAAATTATAGTTCAACACAAACCAATACCAATGACCAATACTTTTTCAATCACTTATTTTACCCCTGCATCATGTCTATAGTGTGAATGCTAGTATTGTAATATAATTAGTTATATATTTCATAAACTTTAATTCATTATTTTCATTATTCCCGCTGCTAAAGCCCAACAGGAAACTAACCAAGGTAAATTAGATTTTAGATATGGCTACCTAAACCTCTGTAGCACGGCGGGAATCAATTGAATTAGCAAATAAAGGCAGACACTATTCCTAGTGCCGGGTTTGCCTGGATAAAAAAAGGCGTAGAAAGTTGTGATGCAACTTGATTCCAATTTTACTCGAGTGACTTGTGTTACTACGGTAAAAAATATACTACTTACTTACTTCGCTGGCTCAGCGACCAGAAGTGGTTCTTGGCCTCCGACATTAAAGTATGTCATTCCCTTTCTATTTTGTGCTAAGTCAGACCAATCGACCTCATTCATCACTTCCAGATAAAAAAAGTATTCGAGTCGGCAAAATATCTACTTGAATTCACTCAGACTCGCTTAAGTCACTCGCTGTGTTCAACTCGCGAGTCAAATATGAACAAACAGGTTTAAGGTCATAGCACACATATCAACTCGGAAAGGGATCGTCACCGTATCGCGCGTCAACTTATCGTAACCAAAGCGTATCAACAGCTCCGGTACATCGACTCGGCTATGCCTAGGCGATGCCGCGCTTACGCCGCACTCGCTTAAATCATATTAATATAGATATTTTCTCACTCCTTCAATAAGTTTTTCATAATAAATTTTTGTTTGAAATCTAACCTACAAATTCAATAAAACACGCGCGCTATACGACTGGTAGTTGTCTTGTGAATGACAGCAGGTTCGGCAACAGTAGTGCACGGAGAGACGTAAGCGCGGGAATTGCAAGTTGACCACGCAGCGCACCTAGGCGACGCGATTATTATTTCGATTAGTGTGCATTGCAGTAGTTAGTTTCATACAAAGAATAATGCACGGCTCGAGTTGATACGGTGACGATCCGTTTCCGAGTTGATATGTGTGCTATGGACCTTTAAACGTGTACGCGTGCGGCAAGATGCGAAATAAATGAGAAGACTCAAGAGTGTGTTTTGTGTTATCTGTGTATCATTTCTAAAGTTTTTAAAAGGGTCTTGAATTTACCGAGTATTGGAGTGACATGAGAACTACTCGAGTGAAACCGTAAACTGGCTCGAGAAACTCGAGTGGTAAAATTGGACTTGAATCGCATCGCTAATAGAAAATATACGTTTTGTTCTTATTTTATTGTTTTTTTAGGGATTTATATACTTGTGTGTGGTATGGCAATCCCATCGTGCTTATACATAGCCATATACATAAACCTACTTATTACTCTATATTTTTTGCCCAACTCGGCATTTGAACCTGAGATCTCATGTATATTATAACTCATCTATACATCAGACTGCTTCTTTAGCGAAGCGGTAGTGAATGCGACTGCTGTGCATGAGGTCTCGGGTTCGAATCCCGGGTAGTGTCCATAAAAAGTTATTAGGTCTTTCTGCCAAAAAATCTCAATAGCAGCCCAGCAGTAATCGGTGTTAGACACCTCCGTGCCTCGAACGCACGTGAAGCCTTTTTTGTAGTCTAGTAATTCTTGCTCCTGATATCTCTCCGGTCGTGGCAGATTACCGTCCCATCGGATCATGAGACTTTAGGAACAGAGAGTACACTTGTGTTTGCGCACACACTTGTGCACTTTAATATTTACTGCGCAGATCGCCAGTGTCCGTAAAAGATTGGCCAATCGAAATTCGGAGGACATACTTTATAATATAGTATATGGCGGTTGCTGTTCGCCTGTTGTAATTGCTCATATATGTATACTGCCGTCATAAGGCAAAAAGACGTATCTAATATTTTTCATTTTAATATTTTTACGATAATATTACTATTAAACTTTACAAATTTTAAAGCTAATTTAATTTAAGGTTTGAGCTCATTCTGCGTAAATAGAAACACCAATGATTAAATTATGTTCGGGTACTTTGAAATAACTACACTGGAACATTGAGACAACTACCATCTTAGTCTCCCCGTGACCATGGCTGCTGAAAAGCAACCGAAACGTCGGGGAAAGTGTAAAAATAAATTAAATCAAAATAATTTTACGATATTAAAATTTTGCCTATTTGGAATCAGTTAAAAACGACGAATTTGCCTGTAGGTATATTAAAAAAAATATTTTTGACCTATACCTTTTTTTTGTTATGACGGCAGTATATAGGTCCTGCGAGAATACCAGCGTTACAATTCCAACTGCAACAGTAGCTGACGCAGGTGCCTACCTAATTTGGTCTCCATATTATATACTGTGCTGTATATCTCTATATTTTATTGTAGGTTTTGTGATAAGGAGATAGACAAATAAAATATATTTCCTTCTTTCTATAATTATTGTTGGTGTTGGTTTTATAGAAAGAAATAGCGCGTCTCGGCGGGGGGGCTATGGCAGCGGTGTGGGGGGGAGATCCAGGCGGGATGACGGCCGAACTGTCCCTTGAGATGAACAGGAGGCTGCAAGCTGTGCTGGAGGACACATTACTTAAAAATATTACACTCAAGGTATGTATAATATCAGCTATATTTAAACTGTCCAACTGGTGGGCACGAGCCTCTTCACAGTGTGAAAAAGGTTAAGCCATAGTCCACCACGCTGGCCCAGTCTAGATTGGCAGACTTCACGTATCCTCGAGAACACTTATGGAACTCTTAGGCATGCAGGTTTCCTTTCTGGCGATGTTTTCCTTCACCGTTAAAGCGAGCGATAATTAACTATTTAATACGCACACAACTGCGAAGAGTCAGAGGTGCGTGCCTTGGGATCCAACTCGAGACCTCTGTGTGTCAGTCCAACGGTCTCCCACCAGGCTATCGCTGATATATTAATCAAATCTATTTAGATTTTAACTTGAATTAATTTCATTTCAATATGTAGCTTTTACGTAAACGTCAAACAATATTATTAAAAAGTTTTAATTTCATGTATAACATTTTATATAATATTTACAGGAAAACATGGACACCCTAGGCGCGGAGATCTCAAGACTAAAAGAACAACTAAAGACGACTAACGAAACTAAATAACTGGACTATTTATCGATATAACTAACGGCTATTAATCTATTATTAAATTTAAGCAATTTATTCCAATTATGTATTAAATTATATTGGATTAATTACATTCCTTAATGCCAACATTGACATAGAGCTTGTCGGCAAATTGAGCTTTTTGAACTCACTTTGTTATGACAGCGGTGTCGCTTGTGTACTATATGACTCGGCAAACGTTGTTCTGCCATATAAATTATTTTTTAGCAGTATGAAATATACTTTACGACATATTCTCATACCTACCAAATATACGTAAAAAATTCACAAAAATCGGTCGAGCCGTTTCGGAGGACTGCGACCACAAATACCGCGACACGAAATTTTTATTTATATGTTATTGAGTTTCTGCAATAAGATAGTCTAAGAACGTAGGTACCAATGATGTTGAATACAGAAAATAAGCATATTCTAAGAGAAAATACGTTCCAATTGGGATGCTTTTCTATTCATCTTGTAGCAACACTACAGGGACGAAGAAGTTCCGACTACATCCAACAGATGGCGCCGTACACAGTAAGCGCTTATAATCTCGCTTGCACTACAATGCTGAATCGCGCATGTGAAATTGATACAGCGACTAAGTATCAACAGTCCTAGTCGGGTCGAAGTTCGTTAGCCACGATCACCCAGCCTGCTCGGAGGAACCTCCCTTTGTGTTGGAGGGACATTACGCCCTGTTCCTCCACAATCTCAACACAAAATTCACGTAAGCTCTTTTTATACCTATCGCGCTAATTATTAGTTTATATTATCAACACTAATGCAGTGATCACTGCATGTTATAAAACAAAGTCCCTTGCCGCGTATGTCTGTTCGCGATGAACTCAAAAACTACTGAACGGATCTTCATGCGGTTTTCACCAATAGGCAGAGTGATTCATGAGGAAGGTTTAGGTGTATAATTTGTTAAGGTTTTGTTCTACCCGTGCCAAGCCGGGGCGGGTCGCTAGATAATAACAAAATAATCTGAGAACTGGCTTTTCACTTTCATTAGTATGAAAGTTACATATATAATTTAAAATATCATTGGTATAGAGTTGTAACTGTGTCCGATAGATGGCGATTGGCTCGCGTCTTTTTAAGTGTGACCCACAACAATAACTTTCGTCTACCTCTTCGGAAATTTATGTAGTATTAGTCGGTATGCAAGCGACGCCGCGGTTCACAACTAGTTTCGATCAATCGTCACTAGTAAACCTCTCTCGAAAAGCATTTAAATATATGCAATAATGTCATGAATGCAATTTTTTTGTTATCTATGCACAGTGTTAAATATTATATTTAAAAAAATGTATGCGAAATTTTTTGTTTTTAAATGTAGAATGAAGTTGTAAATAATTTTGTTTATACCCATTTATAAATTGTAGTAAGGGATAAAATAAATGTTTGTAAAGTCCCCCGCGATACGGTTTATTCTTAATACGAGAGTTGTCTTTTTAAATGGAGGTCATATTATTTAAAATTCAGAATAATGTTAGAAGTTGTCTCTTACCAGTGTGTATTCTGTTACAATTATTATTGCGATTTAATAATCTAGGTGACGGTGAATGTGCCATCTTGTTTTTAATAAAACCATTTATTTCAGCGAGAACTGAATCGATGACGTCATATCTGTAATATTTTTCAGTAGCCCCTAATCTCCATAATGCTTCGCGGTGCCCTAACCCGCCATGGCATTGTCGGTAGGGACATTACAAAACTAAATTATATTTCATATTAAAGCACCCTCAATACTTTGGCGCCAACTGGTGAGGGCACTTATTGCTGCGACTGCTGACGAATGATAATTATTGAAAATCGTACGAATGTTCCTAATTAATAAGTACCTAATTGAAAAAATATAGTATAATATTATCAACATGTATATAAATAATAGATTTCTTTTATATAATACCGTCACCTATATAAAAAAATCGCTTCATATATTATATTGTTGTTATGAAAATCTTCCAATGTAAATGTGTGTGAATTTGTTGATAAATGAATAATTTTATTTAAAATTAAACTGACCAAAAATGTCTATGTTAAATGTATAATTTATTGTATAAAATGACAATTATTTGTGTGTTAAAGTAGGTTTACGATGCGGTAACTTTGTGCATCTTTGCGGCATGGCATAATGCCGCATGCTAATACTGTGCAGCATGGTAAAGTCTTGTGACTGAGGTATGCCGCAAACTGCGTTAGGTATAATGGCACATACATTTGTCTTCCTTTTGCGGCATATGATGTAGCATGCCATGCCGCATTGATTCATGATCTTGCCATGACATTATTCTTTACTGATTTGTGTAAGTATTATAAACGTAAAAATTATTTCGAGTGCTTATAATTACTCTGGGGAATTGACATGGCTTCTGATTTTCTGCTTTATTGATTCATGGGCGATGTGGCAACTAGTTCAGTATTAGTCAAATATAGTGGCACCCAGTCCAGTCGATGTCACACCTACTAGTGTGCCCTTTGTGCCCGATCACCTGCACCAAGGAAGACCTTAATGCGGCCAGCCCACCCGCTATTGAGATGGCCATCTTTTATGCAAAGCAGATTTGATATTTTGAGTTGACTGTTGACACGACAAGAAGAAGAAGTGGCAGCCAAGCGTAACGTTTAGTGAATGCGACTGCTGTGCATGAGGGTCTCGGGTTCGAATCCCGGGTCGGGACAGCAAAAATTTATTGCGTTTTTTTGTTAAGAAATCTCAATAGCAGCTTGGAGTTAGGAAGTTAGTGGTGTTAGACACACCCGTGCCTCGGAAAGCACGTAAAGCTGTTGGTCCTGCGCCTGATCTCTCCCCGGTCGTGTTGGATTGTCGTGGCATCGGATCATGAGAGTTGGGAACAGAGAGTGCACTTGTGTTTGTGCACTATAATACATCGTGCGCAGATGGACAGTCCTAATAAGATTGGCCGCCGTGACCAAAATTCGGCCTGCAAGACATTATTATTATTAGTCAAATAGCTCAGCAATAATTGCACGTGTGTGGAGTGTCGGACGCAGCTGGCAAAAGGCTTGTAACATCGAATTGTTGTATTTAGTTTGATGAGCTTCAAATAGTATTATTAATTAACTAAATTGCATTAATAGCAAACAATATTAAAATTTGAATTTACTTTCAATATTACTCAGAGTCCATGTTGTTTCTGCCAATAAAAAATTTCCTAGAGTAGCTATATACATAGGTGCATACAAATATATAAAGATTTCTGTATATATAATAATTTATTGTAAATTTTCTTTTATTTACATTTTATTTTAACTTAAATTGAAATCAACATTTTTTTACATTTCAACCAGGATTATTTCTTTACCGCCTATTTTACTGAAATATTTCAATGTGTATTATATTTTATTTAAATTAAATTAATTTAATTGTTTTATTTTTTTGTGTGCTATTTTAACTGTGAAATAAATTAGAAATATTTTATTTTGTTAACAATGGTATATACTACATGTGTTAGATAAAAAAAAATGAAGCAAAGGTTTTCTAATGGTTAAGGTTTGCGATCAAGAGGTCGTAAGTTCAATCCCACCCTTTACATTACGTGAACCCTCTCCTACCATAGGCATTCTAGATTAGCCGAATGAAATAACAAGTATACTATTAATTTAAAAATGGTACTGCTAGTAATTAATAAAAAAAGGCAAAGAATAAGATGTCCGGGACGACGTATTATAAATAAAAATGGGGTAGGCATTAACTATAAAATTCCATTCGTTCATTACATTGTTCACGCTCGCTCTTTGTCCTAATCTGGGCTTTCTCCAGAATGCCTCCGGTCTGATCAGAGAACGTTCACCTAAGTCTTTCCTTATATACTATCTTGGCATATCTTTGGAAGTCAAGACTTTCATTCTAAGCCATCGAAATAAACATATCGACCCTTCGAGGATGAAATATTGTAGAAACCATTTTGACGAAATTTAGTTATTGATGTAACCTTATCCAGTATTTCGAGCTGTGTATTTAAAATGATAAGGATATATTAATATATCATTTAGTGATAATAAAACTTTTATTTAAAAAATAATGTTGTAAATAAGACTTTAACTCGCCACAATTGCGATGAAATATATAATTTCATAATTATAAAACAACGAGCTATAAAGTCATGTTCACCAAAACGATATTGTGTTCCGTTCGGTGAATGAAAGTGCCGGAGGCCCAATCACCCTCTTTCCCCCTTCCTGCTCCTTTTCCTCCCACTTCCTTTTTCACTTCTTCCTTTCCTAAAGGGTCGGCAACGCGCAAGTGATGCCTCTGGTGTTGCAGGCGTCCATAGGCTACGGTGACCACTTACCATCAGGTGGGCCGGGCCATAAGCTTGGTTGCCACCTTAGTAGTATAACAAAACAAAAAAATAACAAAGCTTGTTGTTTTTAGTCTCTCCTGGAAAGTAGTATTTTGGGTTTTACTAAATTTCATCCTCGAAGTGTCGATATATATATATATATATATATATATATATATATCTATACACTTTATTAAATTGTAACCGGTCGTTGTCTGTACTTTATGATTTTATTTGGCAGATTACAGTCCTAATTTATATATGCAAATGTGAGTTTGTTTGTTACGCTTGCACATCTTAACTACTCGACCGATCATTATGAAATTTCGCATACACGTCAGGGGTACAGAAAAGGACATAGGGTACCTACCTTTTATGCAGAAAAAGTACTAACCTAACCTGCATTTTTGTGAGCGAAGTCGCGGGCAAAATCTAGTTAAACATAATCTAAGGATTGATTTATTAATTACTTGTAAATCATTACCTCAGCCCGGTGGCTAATAGATGCAAATAATCGATCAAAAAAATATGTATAATTATTGTGAACCTTATTACACACGCACCAATAGTTATATTTACACTCTTTTCACATCTCTAATCGGTTCCAGCGAAAACAACATTGGTAAATGCGCGTGGGAGAGCAATATTCCTCATTTTAATTTGTATAAAGGTACTATCTGACCCGACAGACGTTATCCTGCCTTAGACGAACTGTCGAATTAGCGGCATGAGATAGTCGTTAAATATTCTGAAATAATCCAATTTTCTCCGCAATTTTCCTAATTTTTCTTTTCGTGAGAACATTCTACAAAGTATTAAAAAACTTAAAAAGAATTAATGATGAAATCTTTTAAGTTATTTTCACGTTATGGCGTGTTATGTAGTTATATATATATATTTATGTCGAAGCGTCAAGAAAATAATCATTGAAATGCAATTTATTTTTGTAATTGGAGTTGAATAAAGCGCTATCTATTGGTTTCTTTCGGAACGTCAAGCATAAGCTTGAGTGAGGTCGCCACAGAGCCAATGTGTCAGTTGGAGTGACAGTTATGGCTGTCAGTGTCATATAAATGCGCGGACACATTCGGTGTGACGAACTCGCTGCGTTACCAATCAAATCCCCTCCGTCAGAGAGTATTTGTTAATCACAGTCAACCTTTATTGTTTAATTTCTCTTGTATTTGCCTATCATTAGTATACTTACGTACGAAGTGTAATACTACGCCTATATTTTGTTGCTACATCGTGTCAAAAGCGAGTCGCCCTCCAACTCTTTGACATATAGATATATAGATACTCAAAAGCAGTAAATTCGCCAGCTGTGCATAGTTTCGTTCTCTGGCCAGATCGGGATTGCTATCGAGTTTTAGTCGAAATATTCTTGGTAGCAAAAAGGTTTTTAAAAGGTCGGCAACGCGCAAGTGATACCTCTGATGTAGCAGGCGTCCATAGGCTACGGTGACCACTAACGATTAGATGGGCCGTAAGCTTGTTTGCCAGCTTAGTTGTGTCTTCCTACTAGCTGCACGTATGGCGTAGTGGTTTATGTAGACGTTTCGCTAACGCCGCCGCGCCGTGTTGTGGGTTCGATTCCCTCACGGGTCAAAATTTGTGTGATTCACAAATGGTTGTTCCGAGTCTGGGTGTTCTTTGTGTACGTTGTTTGAATGTTTGTAAAATCCCCTGCGACGCACGAATTATTCCTAGTGTGAGAGTTTTTTATTTTTATTTTTATTTATTTATAAGGATCGTCAACAAATGATACACAACTCTTACACAAAATTAAAGGTGATACAATAATATATGCCTTGTGCTCATTCTGTTATAGGCAACCACAACTAACAAGAGTTGTCTTTTTAAAAGAAAGAAAGTAATTGGCGATGTAGATGTGAAATTATATAAATATGAGCATGATTGTTTAGAGTCAAAGATAAAAAATATATAGACCTTATATCGGTAGCGCGATAAAAAAAAAGTGACGAATTCAAACCCAAAATTTCTTTAATAGTAGATCCAGTGTTTTCCAATGACCAACCGCCAATGCCATCAGCATAAATAATAATGGTCTAAATGTGCCGTGTCTAACTAAAAATTGTCTGAAAAATCACTCCAGGACGTTATTTTTTAATTTAACATTTTAGAGCGGTTAGACATGGTTGTTTAAAATAACCCTAAATACGCAATGGCTACTGCCACAGATAATAGAAGGCACAGTTTACCCGGTTAATACCAGCGGTAATAGGTGACCATGCAGATTTTGACTGTAATATTCGGTACCTACATATTTCCACAGAAAGTAGAAAACAGACGGTAAATGGATTAACCGTTCGCGGTCACAGGTGACCAGGCAGATTTTATGCGAGTAATATTCGTCTGGTGCGTGTATAATGAGAGTGTTTAGTATTATAAGGTATATGTATAGTATAATTGTTGTAATATGAGAATTCTACGCGACTCGCGACCGTTGTATTGTATGAAATATATTTTCAGCATTCATTTTGTGTTTTATTTCAAGTATCATACACACTATTGCGACACTACACAGACAAGGAAGTGCCGACGACAGACAAAAGATGGCGTCGTACACAATAGGCACTTATAACAAGCCCTACAATCCTGAATCGCGCAAGTGAAGTTGACACAGCGACTAAGTATATAATATACCTACAAGTTCCCGACATCAACAGTCGAGCCGCGTCCCACAAGCCGCGATCACCCAGCCTGGGGCCCAAGTCTGCTATTATTATAAATTCGTTATTCCGACACGACGTAACTGCAATTCCATTGTCATTTTGTTAAAAGTTCGTAATCTGCTAAATTCATAATGGACGATCATTGGTCGGTCAATGGTCTCGTAATAGGATTGTGGTAGAATGACATGTTGTATTGCCATTTTTATAAAACCCGTTAGCATAACTGATTTTTGAAAATTGCTACTAAATTCGAACATTTATTTATGACAGATTTCGTTTATATATATTTTTACATATTATTTATTAGTGTTAAAAGCAATTTGATCAAAGGAACTGTAAAAGTTTTATCATTTGTCATTGTTTGACCATCGGAAAGTCATAATGACGCCATTATATTAGTTGATTACCAAACTTGTCAAAATCAACAATTATGAAATCAATGATATACCATTCTGACACTATTGTAATAGCAGACTTGGGACTCTGGTTGGAGGATCCTCCCTTTGTGTTGAAGGGACCTCACACCACGTTCCTCCATGACACTAACCTAGTCATGTGCAAAACTGGCCCACAATTGGTTAGGAATGTATGATTAAGGCTGCCTACACAAGTAAAAACTTTGTGTTTCACAAATGGTTGTCCCAGTCTGGCTGTTCTTTGTGTGCGTTGTGTTTGAGTGTTTGTAAAGTCCCCCTCTAAATTTTAGATTCTATTTATATTTTCCAAATTTACTTTGTATTCGTGATTATCTCTATTTCTATTTAAATCACTGAATTAATTTTTGTATACCGTAAGGTAGAATGTATAAGGATTCCGATAAACATGTAAACATCTCAATTTGTAAACCTACATTCTACGCAAATAAATATTTAAATTTCAAAGTTTAATAGTAGTAGTACAACAGTTTCAAAATTATGTAATAAAGTGTTGAATAAACAACGTGATAAAATCCGTATAAAGTAATTTCATTTCAATGAATAACATTCGCGTAAACGTAAGACAATATTGTGGGAAATACATTTACGGATCCTTCTCCGCGGGACAAGGGGAGCGGAGTATGTCAGACTCACCCGGCGCTAGATGGAAACTCAGGAGTCCGAAATCTCAAATCCCGAAATCCGTAAGTATAAACTAACTAGTATATACGGATTTCGGGATTCGGGAAATCACATTGAAATTAATCTTAATTTCAATGTATTTTCAAAGTTGCAGAAATAGGGTAGTTATAAATAAAAGGTGTATAAACTGATCAACACGTGTATTGTATTAGTCGAGCTCGAATTCGATGATGTCTCCGAGCTCGAGGTCACCGTCCCCGTCGCTGTCGCTGCTGTGTTGCTCGGCTGCCTGCAACATTCACACACACAATCGTGCAACATGTTTATACTACTATATGTACACCAATCACCAATATATTAGTTGTAAACCACCACCATTATTTGGTAAACTACATAATATAAGTTGTATACCACTTTGGACTAACACCATTGTGAATGATTTAGTAAATTACCGTCACCAATATGAGCCAGGCAACGTAAAGGGCTCGGTTCGTTTCGTTCGTTTTGTCATACGGTGTGTTTTTAGCAATTATGTGTCCCCCGTGTCGCAGGGGACTGTACAATCATTCAAACAACGGACAAAAAGAACTCCCAGACTTGGAACAACCATTTATGGATCACACAAAGTTTCGTATCGTGTGGGATTTGAACCCACAACATTCGGAGCAGTGGCAGTGGCAAGACGACTACTTAAACCACTACTCCATATGTACAGTCCATTCTTACTGATTTGATAAACTACCGTCACTAATATGACACGGGGAACGTAAAGGGCTCAGTTCGTTTATGCATCACACGATATGTTAGACGCATGCGGCAAAAGCATTCCATTTCCCTCGTCTGTGTCGCAAATATGGCACGTGTCTCATGCCTCGATTGACGCTTCTTTCAATGGAAAATTCAAAGCGTAGCAATTATTTTATCTATACACTAATATTATAAAGAGGAAAGATTTGATTGTTTGTCTGTTTGTTAGGATTTAACTAAAAAACGACATAACCATAGTAGTAACTTCTTCTCCCTAGACTTTATTATTCCCAAGTCACTTAGAGTCGGCTTGCAACTTTAAAAAGCAATATAGCTTATGTTATTCGGAGAGCACGTTAAGCCGTCGGTCCCGGCTGCCATGAACATCTATGGCAGTCGTTATTGGGAAGTCAGTGCCCTATAATATCCTGACACTGGTCTACCCTTGGGGTTTCGTTAGCCTTCGGGTTGCGAAGGTCAGGTGGCAGCCACACCGTGTAAAAACTGATATCCAGTCAAATCCGGTTAGACCAGAAAAACCGACCCCAAGTGACTTGGGAATAATAAGCTAGGGAGAAGAATAATGTAAAGTTGTAAAACAAAAGTTGTTCAGTTAGGTATGAATAATTCACAGGTAAAAGATTATTAATATTTTTTTATCACGGTCATACTATTTTACAGCCTATCTTATAAACACACCACACATACTTGCCAATGTTCGCAGCTCTATTTATATGTTGCATGACCGCAAGAACATTGTCTTATGTATGTTATCCACATGGTGTACGAACCATCATATTTACAATCACTCCTACGTGACGATGTAAGATTTGACTAATGAAATTTAAGAAGGCACTGGCACAGTAACTAATTCTTAGACTATCGCAATTTTTACACATACTATATGTATAGGTATTTATTAGCTTTTAAATACTTTATCGCGAGTAAGAACCGTTATATTAAGTACAGTAAGTCTTTGATTCTTAATCCACAATAACAAAACGTATTGTTACGTGCTGGGTTCGACGGATAAGAATATAAACAATATTACCGACTAAAACACGTTTTATTAAAACACACAATTAAATTTAAAACACAACAAACACTATACCACACTGTTTCACTGTACTGCTTCAAACTCCGTAGTATTTCCGCTTCCGTTCGCTTTGATGAACACTTGATCGCTTACGATTGTAAAACTGACTCGGCGGTGCGCGTGCGCCCTATTTATACGCGGGCAAAGCGCTTCTAGAGCTTTCCAGCAACGCCCTACTCGGCGTGTAAACAGCACGATGATTCGAGAAAGTACCAGCATTCTCTCTAAGATTCTCGTACCGTACTACGCAGTTCCGTAAGATGTCAATAGATGGCGGTGTAAATTATTAGACGGAACTGCCGAGTCTTTCCCCCAATGCCGAGAGATGTCACTGGGCGTAACACTGCCCCCCTCTTAGACATGTTCGTCCCGAACATTGTTCGATCCGTAGTAGCGTGCCAATCGATCCACATGAACGATCTTTGGAGTACCTCGTGGTCCTTTCTGGATCCGGTAGGTGACGTCATTCATCTTAGTGACTATGCGATAGGGGCCATCCCATTTTGCCTGCAACTTAGGAGATTTTCCTTTGCTGCGTACCGGATTATGTAACCACACCAGCGATCCTTCCTCGAAGCCTTTATTGTTCGCCTTCCGGTCGTAACGGGTCTTCATCCTCTCAGACATCTGCTGACCGGTCTGACTGATGTGCTCGTATACGTCATTCATCCTGTTGCGCAAATCATTCGCATAATCTGTTATGCTGCGTGGAGATTCAGGTGGGATGCCGGTGATCAAGTCTGCAGGTAATCGTAGTTCCCTTCCGAAGTTAGCGAAAGCAGGTGTTACTGATGTGCTTTCGTGAACAGCACTACGGTATGACAGGAGAAACGGTTGAATGTGTTTGTCCCAATCCCTTTGTTTGCTTTCTACAACTTTTGCCAGATATCTTTCCAGAGACTGGTTAAATCGTTCAACCATGCCGTCTGATTGCGGATGATAAGCGGTCGTTCTCGTTTTGTGGGTACCCATCACCCGGCATGTCTCCTTAAATACTTCAGACTCGAAGTTCCGACCTTGGTCACTGTGTATCTCTAAGGGCACCCCGAAACGACAAAAGACTTCGTGGACTAGCTTGTCGGCGACCGTAGATGCCTCTTGATTGGGAATCGCAAACACTTCCGGCCACTTTGTGAAGTAATCCATGACCACCAAGAAGTACTTGTTCCCACTTTGGCTTTCAGGAAACGGTCCGGCAACATCTAAAGCTATACGTTCCCACGGGGCTCCAACATTGTACACCTTCAATGCACCCCTGCTGCGAGTGTGTGGCCCCTTCACGGCAGCACAACTCGTGCATTTACGGCACCATTCCTCAACGTCTTCTCGACAATGGATCCAATAAAATCGTTCTCGGATCTTAACCAGAGTTCTCTTAACTCCCATGTGACCTCCCGAACTCCCATTATGATAGAGTTGTAAAACTTCCGGTACCTTGAGCTTTGGCACGACCATTTGCAGATGACATTTGTCACCTCGAGCATTCTCCCATTTCCGGCACAGAACTCCATCCTGGATAACCAAGCTTTCCCACTGTGCCCAATAACTCTTGGTGGTAAGGCTCATTGCCGCAACTTCACTCCAGTGAGGTCTCGATACACCTGTTTTCTTCCATTGGAGGATGGGTCTTATGTCTTTGTCTTCTTGTTGCGTTCTCTGCAAAGTTTCCTTCCAGTCTTCGCTAAGATCCGTCCTCAACATCCTCACTAGTCCTTCCTGCTTAGCCTCTTGCCTGGCGCAGTGCTTACACTGGTCGGGACACGGTCTACGTGACAGGGCATCCGCATTACCATGTGACTTGCCACTACGATGCTGTATTACGAAGTCGAATTCCTGTAGTTGTTCAATCCATCTTGCTACCTGTCCTTCTGGGTCTTTAAACTGTAGTAGCCATTTCAATGCAGCGTGGTCAGTTCGCAGGTGAAATTTCCGTCCCAACAAGTATTTACTGAAGTGCTGCAATGTCTTTACGACAGCTAGAAGTTCCCTTCGTGTGACACAGTAGTTCCTTTCAGGTTTGGATAGGGCCTTGCTGAAGTACGCTATTACAACCTCATGCTCTCCCTTACGTTGAGATAACACGCCACCAATGCCGGTGTTACTGGCATCTGTATCTACTACAAATTCATGTTCATTGTCGGGATAGCCTAGAATTGGTGAATTACACAGATGTTCCTTTAGCTTCTGAAATGCGACGTCACAACTCTCATTCCAGCAAAACTTTATCTTATCCTCGGTGAGCTTATGCAGAGGCCGGGCGATGTCAGCAAAGTTCCTTACAAACCGTCGATAGTAGGAACACAAACCAAGAAATGCCCTGACTTGTGTCTTGTTCTCCGGAACTGGCCAGTCCTTGACAGCAATGATCTTATCCGGGTCCGTTTGGATGCCTTCTTCGGAGACCACATGTCCTAAGAAGTTCACTTGCCGCCTGAACAACGCGCATTTCTTTGGACTTAACTTCAGGTTGGCTCCTCGAATCTTCGAGAGAACGCGTTCCAGGTTGCGAAGGTGATCCTCGAAGGTGCGTCCTACTATGATAATATCGTCCAAGTAGACCAGGCAGGCGTCTCCAATCAATCCAGTAAGTACCCGTTCCATCAATCTCTCAAAAGTGGCAGGGGCATTACACAATCCAAAGGGCATGACGTTAAATTGCCACAATCCTTTGCCTGTGGAGAATGCTGTCTTCTCCTTATCTCGAGGATGTATCTCGACCTGCCAGTAGCCACTTTTTAGGTCTAGTGTAGAAAACCACTTCATCCCCGTTAGCGTATCCAGAGTGTCGTCAATCCTTGGCAACGGTAACTGTCTTTCTTTGTGATGTCATTTAGCCGACGATAGTCCACACAGAAGCGCATGCTGCCATCCTTCTTCTTAACCAAAACCACTGGTGAACACCATGGACTGGACGAAGGCTCAATCACACCTTCTTTCACCATATCCTCGATCATAGTGTCAACTTCATGTTCCCGTGCCACTGGTACACGTCTTGGTCGCTGGCGGATCGGTACCTCATTTCCTGTGTTTATTTTGTGTTGAACTAGGGCAGTCTTGCCTATGTCAGCATCACTTGTCGAGAAGATGTCGGCAAACCGGTTTAACATCGTCTCAGCCTTGTTCTTTTCTTCTCTCGACAGGTTATTCTGGCAGTCCTTCAAGAGAGAAGATACGTCGTACCTTGCCCCTTGAACTTTGGCGTTGGAAGGCTGTTCATGGCATCTACGCATCCAAACTGCTCCTTCACAGGTGCCCAATATCGTGCCCTTCTTGAGTACCAGTTCTTTGTCGCTTGGGTTCAGTGCACGTACCGATGTAACGTTGGTATTTCTAGTCAGAGTGCGTGCAATCTTCCATGAAGCATCGTTGTCCAAGCCTTCTATAATTACACATCTATTTTCCTGATCAGAATTCCTTGGTAGACAAACCGGTATGATTGTTTCCGACCTCGGACGAAGTACTACTTTCTTCAGGCAGTACACTTTGCCTGATGATGCGCCCTCCATGAATACTTCATCTGAGCCACACTTCAATACTCCTTGACTAACGTCGATCTCACAGTGATGCTTCCGTAAGAAGTCTAAACCCAGGATGCAGTCGTCCACTATGTCAGCCACGATGACGTTGTGGCGGTAAATTTTATTACCTAGTTTCATATCCACCCCCTTCTCACCTCGGACGGTTATGTGCTGACCGGTAGCTGTTCTTAGATGTATACATTCATGGTTCCCGTAGTAGTCCCCAAGGAACCGTCTTGCTAGTCGGAAACTGACGACTGTCCGAGAAGCTCCAGTGTCCAATGTCATCTTGCACGGCATTCTGTTAATTTCACCTTCGATAATCAGGCTGTTTCCGTCACACGATTGTGAGATCGAGATCCTTGGGGCTCTCCTATCACCAGCCAGCACCCGCCCCGTAGTCCTGGCGTCTACTCGTTTCCCTGCTGTTGTTGCCCGGCAGGCACATCAGGTGTTCCTTCTACCGGCGACTGGTTACTGCTGCGTGGATTCCTTCGCTTCGGGCAGCTCAACCTGATGTGGCCTCTCTCACCGCAGCTATAGCACCGGGGCGAAGTCGACACTTCCCTGATACGGTGAGCTCGATCATCCCGTCGTACTGCTTCCACTTCCAGAGCGTGGGCTAGGGCGTCCTTCAGGTTTTTGAAATGTCCGAGTCTCACTGCGGCCCTAACCTCCATGTCTCGGATCCCGTCGGTGAAAGCTTGAACGAGGTTTCCGTCGATGAGCGCAGGTGAGGACTGGTACGCCTTTCGAACCAGCTTCTCCACCTCCAGGGCCCACTGCTGCAAGGTTTCACCAACACGTTGCGATCGGTCTTTCAGCTGGGCGCGAAACACGTGTTCCAGATGTGCGTCGCCATATCTCGCTTCTAATGCCTCCAACAGCTTTTCGTACGTGATGTCTTGACCAAGCGCCTCTAACACAGTCAAGGCCTGGTCACGAAGCCCCAAGGTGAGAGCAGTCAGAGCCTGTTCTTGTGTCCACCCGTTCGATTTCATGACGGCCTCGAACTGTATCTTATAGGCTGACCATGACGATGATCCGTCGAATGGTGGGACTTTAAAGCCTCGTGGTGAAGACGCCACAACCGCAGGTGCCACGATCCCATCGCCAGCCTTGAGCCCACGTATCGTTTTCTCCACCTCGGCGATGCGACTTTCGTGGCGTTGGACTTGCTCTTTCACCTCCTTCATCTCCTTGCCAACCGTTGCGCTGAGGTCTTTTAACATCATCAGCTGCTCCTCCTGGCGGTGCATACCCTCCTCCTTATCGCGTTGCAGCTGTTCCTCGAGGCGGCGTGCCTGCTCCTCCTGGCGGCGCATGCCCTCTTCCTTATCGCGTTGCAGCTGTTCCTCAAGGCGGCGTGCCTGCTCCTCCTGGCGGCGTGCCTGCTCCTCCTGGCGGCGCATGCCCTCTTCCTTATCGCGTTGCAGCTGTTCCTCGAGGCGGCGTGCCTGCTCCTCCTGGCGGCGCATGCCCTCTTCCTTATCGCGTTGCAGCTGTTCCTCGAGGCGGCGTGCCTGCTCCTCCTGGCGGCGTGCCTGCTCCTCCTGGCGGCGTGCCTGCTCCTGCATAAACGCCATTAGAGTCGCGAGGTCGGGGTTCACCGGCGAGTGAGCTGCACTAGATGGTTCCGCTGCAGCCGCGGAGTCACGTGATTCACCTGACGTCGGCGAGGGGGCGTCTCCAAAGCGCCTCTGGTCCACATCTTGCTGGCGCTGGTTCCTGGTACGCACCCCTTCCACTTCCTCCTTCGGTAGTACTGGCATATTCTTACCTTACTTCTGACACCAATTGTTACGTGCTGGGTTCGACGGATAAGAATATAAACAATATTACCGACTAAAACACGTTTTATTAAAACACACAATTAAATTTAAAACACAACAAACACTATACCACACTGTTTCACTGTACTGCTTCAAACTCCGTAGTATTTCCGCTTCCGTTCGCTTTGATGAACACTTGATCGCTTACGATTGTAAAACTGACTCGGCGGTGCGCGTGCGCCCTATTTATACGCGGGCAAAGCGCTTCTAGAGCTTTCCAGCAACGCCCTACTCGGCGTGTAAACAGCACGATGATTCGAGAAAGTACCAGCATTCTCTCTAAGATTCTCGTACCGTACTACGCAGTTCCGTAAGATGTCAATAGATGGCGGTGTAAATTATTAGACGGAACTGCCGAGTCTTTCCCCCAATGCCGAGAGATGTCACTGGGCGTAACAGTATCATAGCAATGTATATTTCGCACTCTTAATAAAACAGCGACTTAACTCGAAATTTGAAAGTAAGGCAATTTGAACTCTAATTATATATGTTAAATTCTAATATTATATTTGTGTTAAATCTTTGCAATAGAGTTCAAATTTGTTTAATCCAAAATACTGAGATAAGTCTCTGTTTTATTAAGGGTGCGATTTATTTAACACAAACGTTCCCATTTATCAAAAATAAGGCACAACGTTATTATTAGTTAAAGAAGCAGCATCATACTCGTCAGAATACTTCAATCCGCTTGAAATTACATCAAGCGGCTTTAAGTATTCTGACCTTAGCTGACTTATTACTAACATGCGACAAATAACCCAGTTATACCAACCCGTATGAACTTTATATGTCACTAATAATCAAAACAATGTTGTCAATAGGTGTGTTCGGTGTTGTGGTCATGTTTGGGTACTTAATACGCTAGTGGAACGAGCATGACGTGGTACCAGGCATGATGTCATACATAAGTTAGTCATGTGGGTAAGATCATAGATTAGTCAAAGATTTACGTATATTCTATGCCGGTCATCCTTTATTAAACAACTCGAATATTACCAAGCATTGTCAAGCATGTAACGTTAAGCATAAAACGTAATATAAATCCTAATATTGTCTTCTATTTACGAGAATATTATTCATTGAAATTAAACTGCTATATACGGATTTTATCGCGTTGTTTATTTGACACTATATGACAAAATTTTGAAAATTGTTACACTACTACCACTATTAAACTTTACTAACTTTTAAGCTAATTAAATTATTATTAAAACTATTTATATTTTATTTTACACTTTCCCCGACGTTTCGGTTGCTTTTCAGCAGCCATGGTCACGGGGAGACTAAGATGGTAGTTGTCTCAATGTTCCAGTGTCGTTATTTCAAAGTACCCGAACATAATTTAATTATTTGTGTTTCTATTTACGCAGAATGAGCTCAAAGTATCATGAAGTCTAGCTGTGGTTTGCTTCTTCTTGGGTTTGAATATTTGTATTACTGGATCCCAAGCTGGTGGTACATTCCAACCATCTTCTCTATTAAAATTAGGATGTTTTTTGATTTCAATAGCGTCGCGAAGCATCCTTGGTAGGAATCGGTGTTCTTTAGCGAGAATCTGTGGTTTGTCAAATCTCAGGTAGTGGTTGGTTCTCAGGTATCTCCCGTGACCATGGCTGCTGAAAAGCAACCGAAACGTCGAGGAAAGTGTAAAAATAAATTAAATCTAAATAGTTTTAATAATATTTTAATTAGCTTAATAGTTAGTAAAGTTTAATAGTAGCAGTAGCGTAACAATTTTCAAAATTTTGTAATAAAGTGTCAAATAAACAACGCAATAAAATCCGTATATAGCAGTTTATTTTTAATAATATAAATCCTATTTAAGAATAGTCCGACTGCTGGCTCCATGCTCAGGCCCTTTTTCTCAGTAGAGTAAGGGCTATAGTCAGTCAATGGTTGTTACACTTCTCACAACCCCTAAAACATTATGGAAAACTCTCAGACATGCAGGTTTTTCACTATGTATTTCTACACTGTTAAAGGGAGCGATAACTAACTACATATACACATACATACCATTTTTTTCTATTAGCGTATTTACACCCATATGTCACCAGAAATAGTTCCAAGTTCCACATAATAGGGGGAAATCCCATTAGAGTCCCAAATGCCAGACTCAGTTTAGACTCCGTACAGCAACGGATAACGTCTCGACAGATAAATCCAAAACACACGAATTGAAACCGAGACCTCATGAACAGCAATCGTATACACTACCACCACTGTAGTTGTATATACAGGATGTCCGGTAATTAAACGAAAACCTTAAAATTTCTTATAGTAGAACTGATGGCCGTTCAGACAAAATATGAAACAAAAATATATATATATTTTTTTTTTCTTTGTGCTTTGACGCATACCTCTCCGCGGGGCGACGGAGAGGTTATGTCGGGTTCACCAGGGAATTGATACCCCGGTAATACCGACTAAACCTACCACGGTGTTCCTCGACATAACCATAGACGGCGAGGCCGCGCGAATCGCTTTCACATGCAATCGCGACCCCGCCGTGGTTTCGGCCATAAAACAAAAATTTATCCTAACCTGAGATATGATTTTTTTTAAATACCATATTTAACTTTCTTGTACACTACAACCATAAATGAATGAATTCCATCGGTTTTTTGTTGTTTTATTATTAAACACTAATTATGCTAATAGACAGTCCAAAGTATGACTAGCTCTACTTTAAGACATTTTAAGGTTATCCATTAATTACCGGACAACCTGTATATAGCTAGTCAAGCTACTAAGTTACTAAGGCGCAAAAACCTCCATGCAGTCGTGCGTTGCCGAGCATGATTAAAAGTGCACATCATGCAGGACGTGGGTAAAATTTTACCTCTTTCTCCTGTTACTATCTACACATATACTAGGTTAGTAAGACAGGGAATGATAAGCTGAAAGTGATCAAATACCTATGACAAATAAGCGGTGTCCTCGATGCATTCTTCCTGTATATATCTATATACAGACATTGTCAAAATTCTTCCCATATTGTTTATTAAAACTATATTAAAATCTAGTTGAGTTTTCGAGAAGGAAGCAGTGGAATACTAAGTGTCAGAGGTAAAATCGGCCCGAGCTGTATTTATCACTTTTGCACATTGATAATTCGTTTGGGCCTAGCGAGACAGCAATAGGTCAGTCAAAAACCTTTTCTTTAAATATCTTGATGCTTAACTTTAATCCGTTGCTTACGCGAGAACGAGACAGTATGTAGAGTGTATAACTTCGTCTTGCTCTTGTGTGAGTAACTGCACGGATGGCGTATTAATTTAAAAAGTAGTTCAACGCTAGGCTGTCCTAGCCTGGCATATGCAGAACCAGATACCATTTGGCAAAGCACTTTCTCTTTTTTCTATGTCCAAATAAATAAATTTTCTTTTTGATTTAAGTGGTGCCCTCGTTATTGCCAGTGCATCTAGGTTTGATGAGGCACAGGGTAAAATGTTTTCAATGTCTTTGTTTTATGTTCTCAGGGCTAGCGTTTAAATAAATAAATACAAAACACCAAATCGATGACAGTCGACAACTTCAACCATAAGTATGGTAACATTTTTATATCAATTAGCCAAACGCTGTCTCAGAGATACAGGAGTATCTTAGGAGACATTTGTATACAGATTACTGTTCCAAATGTACGTATAAATGTAATTCGCTGTTGTTCTAACATTGTTAACTGTAAAGATTTTGATAAATAAATTATTATTATTAATGTCTCCCTCTGTCTTTAGTGTATGCGCCGCGACACAGGATTCGGACCTAGTGAAACAGTTGTCTTTAAAAAAATAATAAGTATGTTTACTAAAAGTGGTGCTAATCAATCCCTGTCCAACTAAACACGTATATCAGGATGAAGTTAACTACACACTGAACAGTCCATGCGGGTGTGTTAGGGGTTAGTGAACAATACCCACGTCCGTCCATCCCGGTCACCGCCACTCACCCGTCTGCGTCTACGTCTCCGCCTTGCACGGTCGTCGTTCTCGTCCGGGGATGAATCGCCGGAATCGCCGTCCGCCAATCCCATCACTGCGTTACGCAATATAGACGATGCCACTGTATTTATGATGGGAGGATTACATCTACACACGGTCAAGGCTCTTTTAAACGAGAAGAGTTTTTATTTGTATAACAATGCCCGGTCCGGGCTTCGAACCCGGAAGTTCGCGATCAGTTACGGTAAAAGATCAACAAGACAGTCGTTTTTATTATATATGTTGTGTTAAACTTTTGCCCAGTCAAAACTAGTGTTGACTGACCGAAGATTTTGGTAGGTAAAGTAGTTCTGATGATAAAATATTGGTTAATAGAATTCTTGACTAAAAATTATGTCGGTTAAAGTACCTAGTTTTGCACTGGACTGGTAGTTTAAATCAGTTTTTACCAGGAGTACTTAGTAAAATTAACAATGTATTCCTTTTTAAATAAAACAAGCTCCAATAAAATCTTAAGTTTAAAAGCGTTTACGTCTTGTAGCCTGTCCTGACCGATTGCAAATAAGTGTTATATTTTTGGGTTTTAAAAGGTAATTAATAAATTCTTAAAATGTTTTTATACACTATGTATAGCAACTAACCTAATGTGGCTTCAGAACCTCTACCAAAAACATTGACCTATAAAGTATATTTCGACGTTCATAAATGTTATGCTAAATGAATAAATGATTCCTCTAATTTTTACTTTTATAAACTAAGGTTACAATGAATCATAGATGAAATATAATCTAAAGTTTGCCTAATGTATATAATTAAAGGACTACCATTAACACCTCAATTCAGAGTGCAATACCATACCGATTTTGGTTTTACTTATATACAAAGACTACCCTTTTATTTCAAATAAACAAAGAGAAAAAATATTTAAAAATCTTACGTCAGTGAAATGTAGTTTTGACCGGGAAAGAGTCTTGACTGTACCATATACATTTTATTCCTAAACAATATTTCCAAATATGTATTGACTATTTCAGCAATATGGCCGCTGATGAGCTAAATTTAGATATGCACATAATTGTATTCGAGTAAATCGAAAATAGTTGTGCACAAATTGATACCCACTTTGTAAAGAATACTAGCAAGAAATAGTGTTGTCTAAAGACTTAAATCATAGATGTGCTATCACCGTACTTAGATTTCGTGAAAATTGTCTCCTTGTGTACTATACGACTTATTAATTTAATTGCCATAGACGTAGATATTATTCAATATATATCAAAAATTTAAAGAATTCGCGCAGAAATGTACACTACAGTACAGAAGAAACCTTATAGTTTTATCATGTAGTAAGTAAAACATAGAAGCTATTAATTTATATATTATAGTTTGACCAAAACCGCTGTACCGCGCCTTAGGTATGTGCGCGGCGAGACGGGGAGGATTCAGTCTTTTCTCGTCCATTCTTTCTACATTCCCAAACCAGCTTAACATAACCTTTTCTATTCTCGTCACTATATCCCTTTCACGCCGCATCTCTCTCTAATCACACTATTCTTTATTCTATCTTTCAGAGTCACACCACATATGTTTCTCAGCGCTCTCATTTCTACAGCATTTATTCTGCTCTCATGTATTTGCACTTAACATATATGAATAGATTAAATTATAAAGTGTCTATACTAAGAGTTATATTTACATTTCCGTGATAGAGAACGATAGAGTACAATTTACAATATAAGTGAGCGTGATAATACTATATTTATAATTGAGATGTCATGTTGTCATTGTGTGTCAGATAACAACTTAACGTCCAGAAAAGTGACCATATTTGAACGTAGTATCGAATCTATTAAAACTTAGATTTTATTTTTATTTTACCATTTCCCCGAACCGAAACGGTTGCCTTTCAGCAACCATGTTCACGGAGATTTTATAAAGCAAAGTTCCCCGCCGCGTCTGTCTGTTGATTCGCGATAAACTCAAAAACTACTAAACGGATTTTCATGTGATTTCACCAATAGACAGAGTGATTCATGAGGAAGGTTTAGGTGTATAATTTGTTAAGGTTTTGTACTACCCGTGCGAAGCCGGGGCAGGTCGCTAGTTCAAGGAGAAACTGATCGCATCTATGATTTAACTCTTTGTAGTCGATATACATATTTGAATGTTATTCGAATACAATTAATTACATAACTAACTATTTTAAGAAAAGATAAAGACAATTTGTTACTTATACTAAAAACTCACGCTAAGATCCTTGACAACATGTGCAGTAAAAAATACATAATATCATATTAATTATAATTCTTATATATAAAAACGTCCGTATGTTTGTGACCTTAACACTCGTAAATTTGTCGAATGATTGTCTTGAAATTTTTAGACAATGTTGCATTTCTATAACCTTTTTAACCCGGTATTTGTTCCCGTGGGTTTCACGCGGGCCAGGTCGCGGGCAGATACTATACCTAACTATACGACTGTCCCACTTGCGCTTGAGTTTATAAAAGTAATATATCCGCTGTGCCCTTATATTATTAGTTCATATGTATTTTATTATTGTATTTTAGTAAAACACGAAGCTTAACACTTTTAAGTGACTTAATATATATAAGCCGACTAGCATTTAATATCGATACACCGATGACACAAAATCGGTGAAGCAATTTTATTTTATATCTAGTCTTTTTAGATTATTTAAATAGTAATTGAAACATACACCTACACAACGTTATGATATAATAGGCCTTTTGATACAAAGTATAATCTGTTGCCTTTAATAAAGATGATTATTAAGCCCTTTATTTAAACTTTATTAATTTTTTCATAAAAATATACATTTGAGAACAAACCCTCCTCGTGTAAATATGCCTCTTTATAACTGGAATTTTACAAGCCGATCTGCCGATAGTATTAATTAGTCTGTAATTATGTAATACGTATATATATGTACATAACATAACAAAAAATGTGGTCATACTTTGGTAGTCGTAAATTATTCACGATAAATAATATTAATCTGTATTTCGGTTAAGGCGGCTAATCTTAATGCGGATTGGTCATCTGCGCAGGAGATATTATAATGCACAGGAGTGTGCGCAAGCACAAGTGCACTCTCTATTCCCTCACTCTCATAGTCCGATATGACCGGAGAGGGATTAGGCGTAGGTCTAATGACTTTACATGCTTTCTGAGGCACAGGCGACCTGGGCTATTACTGAGAATTAATGACCATGTTGAATTGACCTAGGATTCGAAGCTGGGGCGTCATGATCTGCTGCTGCATACACTAGCCAATAGATAAATGACACATTCCAAAAGCGATATCTAAATCTATATTTATAGAATATGCTACACTTGCAAAATATATTCTTCGTATAATGATATTTATTATTAAAGTCGAAGATATTAATATTCATAAAAATTATTTACGTTTGTTGGACAAGTCAATTTAAATTATTATCATAATAAAATAAAATGGATATATAAATATAATATATAGCAAAAATATCAATCAGTTCGAGAAGAGTTCTCATGAGATGAAATATTTCAAAAAGACATTTTTTTTTATAATATGTTTAAAGTAGCATGTCTGTGAGAGCAGTTCAGTCCCAAGTATTTTATCTTCTATATACTCTGTGACCGATTAATAATCCTTTTAAACATAATGATATCAGTCCTGTATTAAACTGTCCCACTGCTGGGCACGGACCTCTTCTCAGTGTGAGAGAGGTTCGGCCACAGTTCACCACGCTGGCCAAGTGTGAGTTGGCAGATTTCACATATCTTCGAGAACATTATAGAGAACTCTCAGACATGCAGATTTTCTCACGATGTTTTCCTTCACCGTTATAGCGAGCGATAATTAACTATTCAATAAGCACATAACTTGGAAAAGTTAGAAATGCGCACCTTTCGTAATAATAATTGCCCTAAAATTATCAAAAATTAGATGTTGAATGTTACTTGGGAGTTTATTGTAGAAGCATATGGACATTTAAATAATTTACGCCATCTTTTATTGTATTTTTATGTTAATTAAGTATCAATCCTCAATTTAAAATTTATATTGTACTAGCAACTGCCCGTGGCTTCGCCCGTGTAATTTCCACTTGAACACACGCCGGGATAAATACAACGTGATATGATTTATCTGTGTGCCAAGTTTCTGAAACCATTCAACAGTTCACGAGTGTACAAACATACAAACAATTTTACATTTACAATATTTATAGAAAGTCTGATTATGTTTCAACGCTCGGAGTCAAGTGTCATGCTCTCTCTTTCCTACTCAGGTACACAAAGATAGCACGACATTTGCTTCAAAACTTGCATCGTGTGTCACAATAATAGGGGTTTATATAAAGTTGCCGCTTTGTATGAAGAAAATCAGTAACATTGTGGTTTTCATACTAACTATTTCATCAATATTTTTTGAAAGCCCAATCTGAATTTTATATATTTTACAGTATTGTTGCTTGTATTTAGGCCACTACGGTATGGTATCGACCATCATGTAATTATGGCGAATGAAACAATGAATACGGGCAGACACTAACGATATAACTTTAAAAATAAATTTCATACAAGGTTTATTGATATTTATTATGAATAATACATGTTAATAACATATAGTATATTTCAGAAATCTTAACTTAAAAATAACCTTTGCTTTTTGTACAGAAACCACGAAATTACATGTTGGACATAAACGGCAATTTCATAGTTAGACTTAATATTATGAATGTCAAGTTGTTTGTACGTTTGCAACTCATAAACTGCTGAATCGATTCCACTCAAACTAGGGCCACAGACAGACCATGCCATAAACATAGTGATACCTTTCATCCCGCTACGCGTTCGTGTGGAAGAGACGCAGGCGAAGCCACGGGCGGTCGCTAGTCACCGATACTGAACGACCCTAAAATATGACCACATCTTACTGTTACACGGTGTCACAATACACGTGTGCGGATGTATACGTGGCGTGCGTGTACTTACGATCGTCGTCGTCGTTGTCAGAACCCGAGTCGGAGCCGTCGTTCTCGGTACCGCCGGCTAACTCGTCCTCTTCGTCTTCCTCCTGAAACGTAACATATACATAATGTATAACATGCTTGTTAATCCCCGGAGCGGGTGGTAGAGATGAACATAACCTACATTTTCACCAACCATGCTTGGTTTCTATTTATTAGATAAGTTATGTATAGTTACTAAGGAATATCTTATGAGCCGCTGACCTTACCTAACCGTTGTGACACCACGGTTACAGCGGTAACACATGACCGGACTTACCGCGAAAGCGCGCGAGTGATACTATTGGTAGTGCAAGCGATGGGTATACTGCCTTTTGGGCAAAATATTTTTGGTAAAACATAAGTTGGCAAAAAACTTATCGCCCTGATTTCATTTACCAAATGAATATTTAGCAAATTTTCAATTTGGAATTTAATAATTTGGTCTAATTATCATTTAGCATCATTTTACTTACTTTGTCAAGTTTTATTAAATCAAATGTTTATTAAGCAAACGTTTTATTTTGACAAATATTATTCAGAGCAATCAGATTCGGATAGGTTAGGATAGAAGGCTAAGTTCATGGTTTTTTTTTTATAACCACCCTGAAATAGGTGCACCGTCATGCTATGCTGTGGTCCAAACGCAGAGTGGTGAGTCTCGAGCCAGAAGGCCCTTATAAATGAAACATGATCAATATATTATTTGTTAACCAATCACTTGCCAAAAAGAATTTGTTAACTGGAAAATTGCGATAAGTTGTTTTGACAAATGTTTTTTTTGCCAAATGAAAATTGCCGAAAAATAGTTTGCGGTGTGACATTTTGGAAAAAGTTTTGCCTATACATTAGTAATTCCAAGCGATGACAGGCTACGGTAACTGCTTACCACCTTTAGCGCGTGCTTATTTACCACTTTTATAATATATCAAGTCCACATCATGTTGACCGGAGCCATAGCTCTCCTTGTTAACATCGGAAACACATGACCGCACTTACCCCGTCGTCCACCACGTGCTTATTTCCTACATTTATAATAGATATAAAGTCTACCGGTACACGTTCACCTCGCTTTGGTAACAGCGGTAACTCATGACCGCACTTACCGCGTCGTCGTCGTGGTCCCGCTTGCGTCCCACGTCGTACACTTTGACGCAGGACTCCTGCATCTGTTCGAAGTCGCCCATGTTCTCCACCAGAGAGATCTGTGTGCCGTACCGCGACACGCTCAACGCGTATATGTTCCGCTTCACGTCTATCGTTGCTGTGGACATTAGATATGAAAGCGGTAACTATTGAGACAATACTGTTCTAATTTGCAATTAAACTATTTTATACTAATTCTATCGTATATACTTTAAATAATTTTATTGCATGTTTTGAAAATGTATCTCAAACTGAGAAGAGGCCCGTGCCCAACAGTGGGACAGTTTAATACAGGGCTGATTATTATAATAATTATAATATTATTATTGAAAATATTACACTACTTTCTCGCCTTTACTACTCGATCGAACATCATAAAATATCGCATACAATTTTTCAGGAGTACAAAAAACATATCACCTCATAGCTTTCATCCGGCAAAAAGTACTGTTACTTACATAAACTAACCTATTTAACATTTACGCGAATACGCGGGTTAAATCTAAGGAAAAAGATGCTATTAATTTATATAATAATGTCCTCCAGACCGAATTTCGGCCACGGCGGCCAGTCTTAACAGAGACTGGCCATCTGCGCAGGAGATATTATAGTGCACAAGTGTGTGCGCAAACACAAGTGCACTCTCTGTTCCCTAACTCTCATGATCCGATGGGACGGCAATCCGACACGACCGGAGAGAGATCAGGCGCAGGACCAACGGCTTTACGTGCTTGCCGAGGCACGGGGGTGTCTAACACCGCCAACTTCCTAACTCCGGGCTGCTATTGAGATTTCTTTACAGAAAAACCCAATAGCTTTTTGTTGGCCCGACCCGGGATTCGAACCCGAGACCTCATGCACAGCAGTAGCATTCACTACCGCTGCGCCACGGAGGCAGAGGTTTATATAATAGCAGTATAAAGGGTTAGGTCATAGTCCACCACGCTGGTCCAGAGCGGATTAGCAAATTATAGCCTAACCCTTCTCACACTGAACTCTTCTCAGTGCACGTGTCCAGCAGCGGGACTGTCTAATACAGGGCTGACATTCCTATATTCAAGTATAGGCATTAAAATACTGTGTGCTCTACTAATATATTTCAATTTTATACAATATTAACCTAACCTAACCTATGACGTCAATCGAATATGCTAAGACACACATACATACCTAACTTACCTATATAGTGTTATGTAGTTCTACAAGGTATTCAATAAACGAGGACCCAACAACAAACATGTGTTTTAATTACATATAAAACCGCCAAATCGCACCATATTTAAATATAATGTGTACCTATACTGGAGTAGTCGTAGGGGTCGAGTGTCTTGAAGCTGGTGTCGAACTGGCTGCGCTCCTCCGAGTCCTGGTCCGAGCACACCGCGTAGATCGCGCTGCACGTCGGACTGAATATCACCTGCGGGGGGACACACGTTACACACTGCAGACACACACGTCACCCGACGTGGACGCACGCGTATCACGAAGTGGACACACGCATTACAAGACGTGGACAAACGCGTTACACGTGGACACACACTTCACTCAACGCAGATATTTGCCTCACGCGACGAGGACTCATGCGTCACACTACGTGGACACACGTGTCATGCAACCCGGACACACTCGTCATGAGACGCGGACACACGCATTACACGTGGACACACGCTTCACTCAACGGGGATATACGCATCACGTGACGAGGACTCATGCGCCACACTACGCGGACACACGTGTTATGCGACCCGGACACACTCGTCATGAAACGCGGACACACGCGTCACACTACGTCCAACAAATAACCACAGTTACGACTAATAAATGAATATCTATACTAATATTATAAAGTGAAAGAAAGTTCTTTACTTTTATTAGTAAAATAAACTCAAGAACCACTTAGCCGATTTGAGAAATTCTGAAACTATTAGAAAGCATCTTTGTTCATAAGTAACATAAGCTATATAAGAAAGCGCAGCATGAATAGGCTATAATATAGCTTCAGCACATTACGGATTTCAAACTTTTCAAAACCCAATTACATAGTAAAATATATCCATAGTAAAAGGACTACCAATATATTTATATTCATCTATGATACACTTTTAGGCTATACAGTGTAACAAAAACATTTTAAAATTCAAAATAACTTCATTTAAAATCTTTAAAATATGACAATAATTTGCAACGTTGCTGTTTTGATCACTATTCAGCGGTTCGGTGCTTATATCGATCCCTCCCCGACTATCCTAATACTGATAAATAGTGCAATGATAGAAAAAATATGCTTACCTCTGATTTGTCTAACGTTGGCACTGTCCTTAGGAGATGGAATGTTCGTAGATCCCAGACTTCCGTATTCGATATTACCTGGGAACATATAGTTAGCATTATAGTCTGTTTCAAATATGAAGTCCCTTTTGACACGTCATAGCACGTAACTTTGCACATTTCATAATGATAACTTATGGTACTAAAGACTATTTAAACATAATTAGAATCTATACAAGACATAATGTTATTGTTTGACAAACATAATCAACTAATAATTTCTATTGACATTAGTCTTAAATAATTTAAACATCAAAATAAAATAACTATTTGCTACAATACCATGGTTACGCACTAAGGTATTTTTTTACTTTCAGCCATAGTGACGTGCCAATGTGACTCGGATAAATTGGAATTAATTCGAGGTACAAACAATTGTCCGAGAAATACTTTTGTAAATTTGTGTTTGGTATTAATTATTGTTACGTTGCAACGTACCTTAAATCACATTCTGCAAACCCTTAATATATGTACTTTATAAAAAATTAATTTAAATATTATATGGTTTAAATATACCATTGCTTTTAAAGAGTAGTCTTGTAAATCAAATTCTGTTATACCACATTTATTTCACCCTTATACTAAGTATGGAGTAAGTGTATGATACTAGGTATGGATAAGATAAGTCCAGATTTATTTTTACAATTAAACACGTTATATATAACTGTGACTTTGATCTTTCGATATGTCATACTTAGATGGACTCCATTTTTGTTTTTCTATTTCTTTCATTTTCGTTTCGATTCTAAACCCACGATTACAGTTTATATGGAAAGTTAATCGGTAATAGATTTCGTGATGTGTCGATTGAAACGGTCTCTTCACTATGGCTGTTCAACGATCATCTGTCAAATGGGACTTTGTATTTGAAACGCACTACAGTGATGCGACTCGATTCCAATTTTACTCGAGTGACTTGAGATATTACGGTAAAAATGAATTCGAGCCAAAAAAATGTCCACTCGAAATCACTCAGACTCGCTCAAGCCGCCTGTAGTGAGACAACCATAAACTAAGAGGTTTAAACGTATCGTGTTGTCTGTGTATCATATCTAAATGTTGACATGAAAGATGGTGACTCGAATTTACAGTGTTTTATTGACATGAGAACTACTCGAATGATAATCGAGTAAAATCGGAAAATAGCTCGAGTAACTCGAGTGGCAAAATTGGATTCGAGTCGCAACTAAAAAACGAGTAAGGATTTTCTTATTTTTTTGTGATGAATATAGCTCTTTATGATCTAGAATTATGAAAATATATATTTTACAGCATTTGTGGCGTGTTTATTAGCACCATTATATTTAAAATACACCTTTTATACTGCGGTATTTTCTGGGTAGATAAACCATTTATTTCGTGAATTAAATACACAGGTGGATGCAGCTCGAAAATCTGAATAAGGTTACATCAATAATTAAATTTCACCTTAATGGCTTTAACAACATTTCATCCTCGAAAGGTCGGTATATGTTTTTTGTTATTATATGGTTTCCTACGAGTCAATACTGCAGCGATAGGCTAGTGGGCCACCGTTGGACATGGACGTTCCAACGCGCGCATCTCTGACTTTTCGAAGTTATGTACATATTAAGATAGTTAATTATCGCTCGCTTTAACGGTGAAGGAAAACATCGTGAGGAAAACTGCATATCTGAGAGTTGTCCATAATGTTATCGAAGCTATGTGAAGTCTGCCAATCCGCACGTGGCCAGCGTGGTGGGCTATCGCCTTACCTTTCTCACAATGAGAAGAGGCCCCTGCCCAGTAGTGGGACCATTTAATACAGGGCTGATAGTATTATTACTACGAGTCAAAGTAAATAAGTAAAACCTGGCAGTACCTCTAGCCCATTCGGATGAAACACCCCGCTGTGCGTTTGGTTGAGCTTATCAAACTTGTGTATCTCCTTTCCCGTGTTCACATCCCAAAGCACGCCGTCTGAAATCGATACAAACATTACATGTACAATCACTACATATAATAAAACAAAAAACTCAAAAGCTACTAAACGGATTTACATGCGGTTTTCACCAATAGACAGAGTGATTCATGAGTAAGGTTTCGATGTATAATTTATTAAGGTTTTGTACTACCCGTACGAAGCCGGGGCGTGTCGCTAGGTTAAATTAAATGGCGGTACTAATAAGCCGGCTTTTTTTAAAAACTGCTTTTCACTTGTCTTAATTCCTGTATCGCGGAGACTTTACAAACATTCAATTCAATTCAAATTCAAAATAAATTTATTCAGATTAGGTCACAAGGTAACACTTATGAATGTCAAAGTTACACTAATTTTGTGCGAATTTACATTTACTGCCACGTTCAGCAAATTAAGGGTGTAGGGCTCATGAGAAGAACGGGCAAGAAACTCATGGTCACTCTTTTTAATCGCCAAGTTTTTGTTTACAAATCATAAGAGCTGTAAGGTGCTGCAACCATTTCTCCATGAACTATTACTGAACATACTCAAGCATTTAATAAAATTTGATGGTTGCCTCTAAAGCAGCAGCATGGTAAATAGGAGCATCCACTTACATGTACATTAATAATCAAGACAAGGCATGATTGTGGTCCGTAGTTTAATCTAACTGTTTAAATAAAAATGTAGTAAGTAAATCATCGATTTCCACGATACCATGGTCGACCAGTCACCACAAGTCACAGTCACATTCAAGGACACAAAGAACACCCACGCTCAGAACAGCTATTGTGAGCATCCCCACACGGAACAAAGAGTCTGAGTCTGGGTGTTCTGTGTCCGTTGTTTGAAAATTTGTAAAATTTCCCTCGATACAGAAATTATTCATAGTTTGGGAGTCGTCATAACAAAATGAAGAACTATTATCTTTGAAATTAACAAATCGCACCCTTAATAAAACAGAGACTTATCTCAGTATTTTGGATTAAACAAATTTGAACTCTATTGCAAAGATTTAACACAAATATAGGTTTAAAGAAATTTATTTCTCATAAAACAATTTTTGTTCATTTACAATGAGATTGAGTAATAACTAGTAATAAATTATTACAATGTTATAAAAGTCATTAGTATAAGTCTCTAGCGCATTGTAGCTGTTATAGTGTTAATACATATTTTTTTAGCAAATTTTTAAAGGTATTTATGTTATCGCAATCTTTTATCTCGTTAGGTAATTTGTTGAACATCTGTGCGCCCTCAAACAATACAGTTTTTTTTCCATAGTTTGTCCTTGCGGTCGGTAATTGTAGCTTGTTTTTATTTCTTAAGTTGTGTGTGAAAGTCTTTTTACGTAATTCTAGGTTTGATCGGATTGAGTTACTTGTTATTTTTTTTTGACAAGAAATAATATAATATTAGATAATATTAGAATTTAACATATACAATTAGAGTTCAAATTGCCTTACTTTCAAATTTCGAGTTAAGTCGCTGTTTTATTAAGAGTGCGAAATAATAAAGTCTTACCTGATAAAACAAGTTCGTCAGTGGGATTAAACACGGCTCTGTTCTTAGCGTACTGGTTGCTGATAGACGGGCTGAGGGTCATGAGTTCTCTTCCCGTACGTGTGTCGAATATCGTCGCTGTTTCGCCTTTAGTGCCGATTATCTTCTCGTCAGTCATTTTAGAGAATTCCACATATTCTTCATTGTCTAACTGAAATCTGTGCATCACAAAAGTGTTATAATGTCCACCAGACCGAAATTCGGTCACGGCGGCCAATCTTAACGAAGACTTGCCATGTACGCAGGCGATATTATAATAATAATATTCTACCACATACACACAACACCGTCTTGTCCAAACTAAGCAGAGCTTGTACTATCGGTACTAGACAAGGGATAAACATACAAATATATTTTTTTTTTTTGTAAATATATACATATTATACATAGAAGCACCCAGAACAAGACAAACATCCATGTTCATGCACAAATGTTTGACTTGTGCGGGATTCGAACCCGCGACCTCAGGCGTGGTAGTCGGTTACACTAACCACTACGCCACCGAAGCCGACAAAAATAATGCACAAGTATGTGTAAATACAAGTGCACTCTCTGTTCCCTAACTCTCATAATCCGATGAGACGTCACGACACGACCGGAGAGAGATCAGGCGCAGGACCAACGGCTTTATGTGTTTGCCGAGGCGGCACCGGGGTGTCCAACACCGCCAACTTCCTAACGCCGGGCTGCTATTGAGATGTGTTTGTAGAAAAACTTAATAACTTTCAGTTCGTCCGACCTGGGATTCGAGCCCGAGACTTCATGCACAGCATATGGTTATGTAGGAATACTTTAATAATTAATTACCGCTCGCATATGAGGCGCTCATAGCCAGTTGCACTCACTGATCGGTAAACGATTAGCGAGGTTAAGCAACGTTGGGTGCGGTCAGTCTATAGATATGGGTGACCGCTTAGTGGTATTTCATCTGAGCGTCTCCGTGCTTCGGAGGGCACGTAAAATGTCGGTCCCGGTTGTTGTCAAATTGACAGCAGTCGTTAAGCCATGTCAGAGGCCTACAGGCGGCTTGAACAACTCTTGACAATAGGTTGGCCACTAACCACACGAAAAGGAAAAGAAGACCGTTCGCATGTGCACGGTGAAGGAAAACATCGTGAGGAAACCTGCATGTCTGAGAGTTCTCCGTAATGCTCTCAAAGATATGTGAAGTTTGACAGCCCGCACTGGGCCAGCGTGGTAGACTATTGGCTAAGGTTTCCTACACTAAAAGGAAGGCCGTGCCTAGCAGTGGGACAGTGTATAAACGTACAGATAAATCGTAAATAATACATTACCTACTTCCAATTTTAACGCGTACGGAGAAGCGAGTATAAAAATAGTTATTATTTAGGAATATTGGTACATACATATATAAGAGAATAGGCAATATTATTGATTAGTGACTTAGATTTTGATTTTAGATTAGATATCATAAATGTAAAAAACTGCTTAAATTAAATCCTAACTAATATTATAAATTGAAATGTGAGTTTGTTTGTTACACTTTCACGCCTCAACTACTCGACCGATCATCATGAAATTTCAAATAGTCAGGCTTACAGAAAAAAACAAGGGATAGAATTTTATTGACTATTTATTTTATCGAGCGAAGCCGCGGTCGAAATCAGGTTTTCATATACATTTTGGATCTCCACAATGTTCTCAAAGATATGTGAATAATAATAATAATATTCTATCACATACACACACCATCTAGCCCAAACTAAGCAGAGCTTGTACTATGGCTACTAGACAATGGATAAACATACACACATACACTTTTTTTTGTATGTACATACATTTTATACATAGAAACACCCAGACCAAGACAAACATTCAAGTTCACGCACACAAATGTTTGACTTGTGCGGGAATCGAACCCGCGACCTTAGGCGTGGCAGTCGGTTACACTAACCACTACGCCATCGAGTCGAACATATATGAAGTCGAGATATGTGAAGTCTGCCAACCTGCGCTGGGCCAGTTTAGTGGGCTATGGGCTAACCCTTCTCACTTTTGAAAAGGCCCATGCTCAGCAGTGGGACAGTTTATATACAGGGTGATATTATTATTATTATTATATTGTATACAAATATCAATTCCAGTAATATCCCCATTTTATTTACAAAGTGACTACTATTTTCTTGTATGGTTTTCGAACCCACAGCAAGACTTTGCGCACTCAAAGCGACAAAGCTATTCTAAACTTCTCTATTGGTGCAATCAATAATATTAGTTAAAGTATACTTACAATAGCTCAAACTCCTTCATGTTCCAAAGCGCGGACAGAGGGCGCCACGGTGTCGTCGCGGACGCTAGTAATAATGTGCCGTCTCTGCTCGCCTGGAATTAATATCAAATATTTGTTACTTTATTACTCAAAGTCAAAATCAAAAATCATTATTGCCATAAAAATGTATAAATTATTTTTACAAACGACAATTATCTTATTTTTTGGTTGATTTGATTTTTTGGTTGTTTGTAAGGGAAAATCTTTCACCATCAGAAAGCTATATTATCCACGAGTAACATGGACGATATGTTACTAAAAATGAAGGAAAAGTACTGTTACCAACATAACCTTACCTACTTTTAGGACAAGAGCTAATATATTAATACAAATAATGAAAAACGCCTACAAAAGACATGTTCGAGGAATAGATCTTTCATGAGAAGAAGCAGGCAGGTAACACATGGCCACCTAACTATACTCTGTCCATCCGTTTATTTTCTTTTTGACAGTTCGAAATTAGTGACGCATAGTCAGATTAGTCACACGTTACCGATTCGATTTGAAATAATAATCGATTTTATTTAAAAAGAACTTTCAATCGATTTAATGCATCTACATATTTTTAGTATTAATATTAAGTATTCCTTTATTAGTTTTTCTTTTTAAATTATATATGAAATAAATAAATATATAAATAATAAATCATTAAAATTAAAATATTTATACTTATAAATGATGTAGCGTATACGCGCATTATAATCAGTTAATCACTAGTAATACTAGCCTTAGGAATCAGTGTTCCAACTGTTACAAAAATTGCCAAAGAAGCCTACGGCAGCAGTGGTATGGAACAGAATAAGCTGTCTACACCGAAGAAAATAGCCAGCCCTGTAACTATATTTATTGATAACGCGCCCTACCATTCACGACAAATAAATAAAATGCCAACGCATGCTAACACCAAACATGAAATTATTAACTGGCTTCGTGTTAATGGCGAGGATGTGAACAATTCATTCTTTAAAGTAGAACGAAAAAGAATTTTAAATTCGAAACGTCAACCTAAAAGGTACGTCGTCGATGAAATGGCAGCGGAATATGGATATACTGTTATTAGAATCCCACCTTATCACTGTCAATACAATGCCATTCAATTAATATGGGCACAAATCAAACGGAAAGCAGCAAGAAACAACACAACGCCGCCGTTTACAGCGAATCAAATGATGCAATTATTAAATAACGCATGTGATGATGTGACACCTGAAAACTGGGCTAATGTCGTGGAGAGGACAAGAAAATAATAATGTCTGATTGGGATCGGGACGTTGCAATTGACAATATAAATAAACAAGAATTGACTATTCATGTAACCGAGGACTCAACTGACGAGTCTAGTGTAAATTATGAAGAAGAGTCTGATGAATCATTTTAATAAATAATATTTAATAATTTTACTTGTTTCATTTGTATACCCAATTACCTAGCTAATTTGTTAAATAAATAAGTAGGTAGGTATGTGATTTTCCAAGTATATTTGCTCTTGATTTAAACTTGATGTAAGGTTTATTTATTAATCACGCGTTTTAAAGTTAAATTTCACAAACGCGTGCAGTTACATTCTAAGGCAGCTGTCAAAAAGAAAATAAATGAATGAACAGAGTTATTGTTCTTTACTCTTGGTTATAACTTAAATTCCAAGATTTCGACTTAATTCCTTGCAAATAATTAATCATGGAGTCATAGATACTATTTTTTATTTTACTAAATTTACTGAAATACTTACATAAAGTTAAATTATTTTTCAGGTATGATCGATTTATCTTATTTCAAGACCTGTTTTATAGTCTGTGGTTGTTTGTTATGCACAGGGTAGTTCACTAAGTGGGCGCTACCCGTCAATAAAGTACGACATTACTGTAGTACATTATGGGTTAAAAACGGTAATTCATAGGCGTGATTTCTTCAAAAAGAAAATAAACGAATGGACAGAGTATAAATTCTAAATTTCATTTCATAACCCTGGCGCCAATTGTAACCCATTGTAAGACGGTAAGTAAATTATAGATAACAAAAAAAAAACAGCCTTTTAACAAAAATACAAAGCTGTAAAATCCCGCGGCCTCATTTCCGGTTCGATCCCGCAAGGAAACTTAGAGCATAGCTCTCTCCATCGCCCTCTGAGTGACTTTGAACCTTCTGATTAGGCCCATAGCGAGCGACCACGACTCTGAGCCGTAAGTCAGCACTGGCAACACATACTGGTCAAAAATTTTTTCTTGAGACACTGCGGTATATTAGACAAGAAGATATGTCGTACTTAATACTAACTATAGCCAGCAAAATTTTAGTGTAATTTGTCTCTTTCGAGTATACTGGGTGTAAGGGACGGCGTACCGAAAACTTTAGCAAGTCGTCTTTCTATAGGTACTTATTTCAACGCAAACTTCGATTAATAAAAAAAACGTAAGATTATCATCTTATATAGATTAACATTATTACGCGGTACTGCAATGGATTGCTACCGATACAACGCACCGCTCGCGCCGCCGGGAATGGCCTCTACGTTCCGCGCGCATACAAACAGCTGATCTGTTTAAACCACAGTGATTTTATTACATTGCTGTATGATAGTGAAATGAGGTATTCTTAGATTTTTGTTTAATAAACTGGATGGTTTTTGCGTTATGCTATGATGCACAGTTAGAAAAATTTAAATTGCAGAGTAATGAGGTTTTCCTAATGGAAATTTCAACGATTTTAACTCAGAATAACGGTCTGAATCTACTATTTCAGTATTCGGTAGACCGTCTCTTACATCCAGTATAGGCATAAGAGTAAATATATATCAACTAGTTAATATTTACCTGCATATGATAAATGTATGACTCGTGTACTTGGTAAGAGTTTTCTTCTACGCCGCTAAATAGGTTGAATATCCGAATGTCGCCGGAAGATGTCGCCGCGAGCAGCTGTTGTTGCGTTGGCTGGCGACAACAAATTATATAATTAATTTATATACACGGCTAAAACAACAATATTATATAATGCTATAATGCTAAATACATAAATATAAATCAGGGGTGTGGCGGATGTAGATTTTTTGACATCCTGGATGCGAATGCGGAATGTTAAGATTTATATCCGCGGGTGCAAATGCGAATATTTGAAGGCTCATATCCTCGTGTATAAATACGGATATTTGAAGTCTCACATCCGCAGAGGCAAATATTTGATGGCTCACATCCGCGGTTGCTAGTGCGAATATTTGAAGGATCACATCCGCGGGAACGAATGCTGATATCTGACGAATCACATCCGAGGGTACGAATGCTTATATTTAACGGCTCACATCCGAAGATGCGGATATTTGAAGACTGTCATCCACGGGTGCAAGTGCGGATATTTGAAAGACCACATCCGTGGGTACGAATGCGGATGCGGATGTGAATGGGTGCCGAAAAATAATAAAAAGCTAGTATATTACGCAAAAATAAAAAAAATGCAGGTTATTAAAAAAGAAAAACAACTATTCACTAGTAACACTGGCTGACGATGAATAATAAAAAATAAAATATTTTCAACTCTCCTCGATAAATGCGTAACCATTTTATTAGGTTTTTGTTTATATTGATCTGCACTACCATTTTTAGGTATTACTTGACTTTCGTCTTCACTTGACGAATCATCGCGACATTCATCGGCCTACCCATTTTCTTTCTTGTTGCAACCTGCGCTATATCTAGATCCGCATGAACATCCGCATTGATTATTGCGGATGTTCTAAATTGATGCGAAAGCTCCGCAATTGCGGATGCGGTTGCAAATATTCGTAACATCTCTAATAGAAACAATGATCTCAATGATGACGTAGTATGTGGGTGAGACTCACGTGGAAGATGGTGTGCGTGAAGTAGGCGTCGTCGTCCTGCAGGCGCAGCGTGCGCACGGGCGCGAAGTGCGCGTGCGCGTGCGCGTGCGCCAGGCGCGCGGGTAGTATGTGGGTGAGACTCACGTGGAAGATGGTGTGCGTGAAGTAGGCGTCGTCGTCCTGCAGGCGCAGCGTGCGCACGGGCGCGAAGTGCGCGTGCGCGTGCGCGTGCGCCAGGCGCGCGGGTAGTATGTGGGTGAGACTCACGTGGAAGATGGTGTGCGTGAAGTAGGCGTCGTCGTCCTGCAGGCGCAGCGTGCGCACGGGCGCGAAGTGCGCGTGCGCGTGCGCGTGCGCCAGGCGCGCGGGTAGTATGTGGGTGAGACTCACGTGGAAGATGGTGTGCGTGAAGTAGGCGTCGTCGTCCTGCAGGCGCAGCGTGCGCACGGGCGCGAAGTGCGCGTGCGCGTGCGCGTGCGCCAGGCGCGCGGGTAGTATGTGGGTGAGACTCACGTGGAAGATGGTGTGCGTGAAGTAGGCGTCGTCGTCCTGCAGGCGCAGCGTGCGCACGGGCGCGAAGTGCGCGTGCGCGTGCGCGTGCGCCAGGCGCGCGGGTAGTATGTGGGTGAGACTCACGTGGAAGATGGTGTGCGTGAAGTAGGCGTCGTCGTCCTGCAGGCGCAGCGTGCGCACGGGCGCGAAGTGCGCGTGCGCGTGCGCGTGCGCCAGGCGCGCGGGTAGTATGTGGGTGAGACTCACGTGGAAGATGGTGTGCGTGAAGTAGGCGTCGTCGTCCTGCAGGCGCAGCGTGCGCACGGGCGCGAAGTGCGCGTGCGCGTGCGCGTGCGCCAGGCGCGCGGGTAGTATGTGGGTGAGACTCACGTGGAAGATGGTGTGCGTGAAGTAGGCGTCGTCGTCCTGCAGGCGCAGCGTGCGCACGGGCGCGAAGTGCGCGTGCGCGTGCGCGTGCGCCAGGCGCGCGGGTAGTATGTGGGTGAGACTCACGTGGAAGATGGTGTGCGTGAAGTAGGCGTCGTCGTCCTGCAGGCGCAGCGTGCGCACGGGCGCGAAGTGCGCGTGCGCGTGCGCGTGCGCCAGGCGCGCGGGTAGTATGTGGGTGAGACTCACGTGGAAGATGGTGTACGTGAAGTAGGCGTCGTCGTCCTGCAGGCGCAGCGTGCGCACGGGCGCGAAGTGCGCGTGCGCGTGCGCGTGCGCCAGGCGCGCGGGTAGTATGTGGGTGAGACTCACGTGGAAGATGGTGTGCGTGAAGTAGGCGTCGTCGTCCTGCAGGCGCAGCGTGCGCACGGGCGCGAAGTGCGCGTGCGCGTGCGCGTGCGCCAGGCGCGCGGGTAGTATGTGGGTGAGACTCACGTGGAAGATGGTGTACGTGAAGTAGGCGTCGTCGTCCTGCAGGCGCAGCGTGCGCACGGGCGCGAAGTGCGCGTGCGCGTGCGCGTGCGCCAGGCGCGCGGGTAGTATGTGGGTGAGACTCACGTGGAAGATGGTGTGCGTGAAGTAGGCGTCGTCGTCCTGCAGGCGCAGCGTGCGCACGGGCGCGAAGTGCGCGTGCGCGTGCGCGTGCGCCAGGCGCGCGGGTAGTATGTGGGTGAGACTCACGTGGAAGATGGTGTGCGTGAAGTAGGCGTCGTCGTCCTGCAGGCGCAGCGTGCGCACGGGCGCGAAGTGCGCGTGCGCGTGCGCGTGCGCCAGGCGCGCGGGTAGTATGTGGGTGAGACTCACGTGGAAGATGGTGTGCGTGAAGTAGGCGTCGTCGTCCTGCAGGCGCAGCGTGCGCACGGGCGCGAAGTGCGCGTGCGCGTGCGCGTGCGCCAGGCGCGCGGGTAGTATGTGGGTGAGACTCACGTGGAAGATGGTGTGCGTGAAGTAGGCGTCGTCGTCCTGCAGGCGCAGCGTGCGCACGGGCGCGAAGTGCGCGTGCGCGTGCGCGTGCGCCAGGCGCGCGGGTAGTATGTGGGTGAGACTCACGTGGAAGATGGTGTGCGTGAAGTAGGCGTCGTCGTCCTGCAGGCGCAGCGTGCGCACGGGCGCGAAGTGCGCGTGCGCGTGCGCGTGCGCCAGGCGCGCGGGTAGTATGTGGGTGAGACTCACGTGGAAGATGGTGTGCGTGAAGTAGGCGTCGTCGTCCTGCAGGCGCAGCGTGCGCACGGGCGCGAAGTGCGCGTGCGCGTGCGCGTGCGCCAGGCGCGCGGGTAGTATGTGGGTGAGACTCACGTGGAAGATGGTGTGCGTGAAGTAGGCGTCGTCGTCCTGCAGGCGCAGCGTGCGCACGGGCGCGAAGTGCGCGTGCGCGTGCGCGTGCGCCAGGCGCGCGGGTAGTATGTGGGTGAGACTCACGTGGAAGATGGTGTGCGTGAAGTAGGCGTCGTCGTCCTGCAGGCGCAGCGTGCGCACGGGCGCGAAGTGCGCGTGCGCGTGCGCGTGCGCCAGGCGCGCGGGTAGTATGTGGGTGAGACTCACGTGGAAGATGGTGTGCGTGAAGTAGGCGTCGTCGTCCTGCAGGCGCAGCGTGCGCACGGGCGCGAAGTGCGCGTGCGCGTGCGCGTGCGCCAGGCGCGCGGGTAGTATGTGGGTGAGACTCACGTGGAAGATGGTGTGCGTGAAGTAGGCGTCGTCGTCCTGCAGGCGCAGCGTGCGCACGGGCGCGAAGTGCGCGTGCGCGTGCGCGTGCGCCAGGCGCGCGGGTAGTATGTGGGTGAGACTCACGTGGAAGATGGTGTGCGTGAAGTAGGCGTCGTCGTCCTGCAGGCGCAGCGTGCGCACGGGCGCGAAGTGCGCGTGCGCGTGCGCGTGCGCCAGGCGCGCGGGTAGTATGTGGGTGAGACTCACGTGGAAGATGGTGTGCGTGAAGTAGGCGTCGTCGTCCTGCAGGCGCAGCGTGCGCACGGGCGCGAAGTGCGCGTGCGCGTGCGCGTGCGCCAGGCGCGCGGGTAGTATGTGGGTGAGACTCACGTGGAAGATGGTGTGCGTGAAGTAGGCGTCGTCGTCCTGCAGGCGCAGCGTGCGCACGGGCGCGAAGTGCGCGTGCGCGTGCGCGTGCGCCAGGCGCGCGGGTAGTATGTGGGTGAGACTCACGTGGAAGATGGTGTGCGTGAAGTAGGCGTCGTCGTCCTGCAGGCGCAGCGTGCGCACGGGCGCGAAGTGCGCGTGCGCGTGCGCGTGCGCCAGGCGCGCGGGTAGTATGTGGGTGAGACTCACGTGGAAGATGGTGTGCGTGAAGTAGGCGTCGTCGTCCTGCAGGCGCAGCGTGCGCACGGGCGCGAAGTGCGCGTGCGCGTGCGCGTGCGCCAGGCGCGCGGGTAGTATGTGGGTGAGACTCACGTGGAAGATGGTGTGCGTGAAGTAGGCGTCGTCGTCCTGCAGGCGCAGCGTGCGCACGGGCGCGAAGTGCGCGTGCGCGTGCGCGTGCGCCAGGCGCGCGGGTAGTATGTGGGTGAGACTCACGTGGAAGATGGTGTACGTGAAGTAGGCGTCGTCGTCCTGCAGGCGCAGCGTGCGCACGGGCGCGAAGTGCGCGTGCGCGTGCGCGTGCGCCAGGCGCGCGGGTAGTATGTGGGTGAGACTCACGTGGAAGATGGTGTGCGTGAAGTAGGCGTCGTCGTCCTGCAGGCGCAGCGTGCGCACGGGCGCGAAGTGCGCGTGCGCGTGCGCGTGCGCCAGGCGCGCGGGTAGTATGTGGGTGAGACTCACGTGGAAGATGGTGTGCGTGAAGTAGGCGTCGTCGTCCTGCAGGCGCAGCGTGCGCACGGGCGCGAAGTGCGCGTGCGCGTGCGCGTGCGCCAGGCGCGCGGGTAGTATGTGGGTGAGACTCACGTGGAAGATGGTGTGCGTGAAGTAGGCGTCGTCGTCCTGCAGGCGCAGCGTGCGCACGGGCGCGAAGTGCGCGTGCGCGTGCGCGTGCGCCAGGCGCGCGGGTAGTATGTGGGTGAGACTCACGTGGAAGATGGTGTGCGTGAAGTAGGCGTCGTCGTCCTGCAGGCGCAGCGTGCGCACGGGCGCGAAGTGCGCGTGCGCGTGCGCGTGCGCCAGGCGCGCGGGTAGTATGTGGGTGAGACTCACGTGGAAGATGGTGTGCGTGAAGTAGGCGTCGTCGTCCTGCAGGCGCAGCGTGCGCACGGGCGCGAAGTGCGCGTGCGCGTGCGCGTGCGCCAGGCGCGCGGGTAGTATGTGGGTGAGACTCACGTGGAAGATGGTGTACGTGAAGTAGGCGTCGTCGTCCTGCAGGCGCAGCGTGCGCACGGGCGCGAAGTGCGCGTGCGCGTGCGCGTGCGCCAGGCGCGCGGGTAGTATGTGGGTGAGACTCACGTGGAAGATGGTGTGCGTGAAGTAGGCGTCGTCGTCCTGCAGGCGCAGCGTGCGCACGGGCGCGAAGTGCGCGTGCGCGTGCGCGTGCGCCAGGCGCGCGGGTAGTATGTGGGTGAGACTCACGTGGAAGATGGTGTGCGTGAAGTAGGCGTCGTCGTCCTGCAGGCGCAGCGTGCGCACGGGCGCGAAGTGCGCGTGCGCGTGCGCGTGCGCCAGGCGCGCGGGTAGTATGTGGGTGAGACTCACGTGGAAGATGGTGTGCGTGAAGTAGGCGTCGTCGTCCTGCAGGCGCAGCGTGCGCACGGGCGCGAAGTGCGCGTGCGCGTGCGCGTGCGCCAGGCGCGCGGGTAGTATGTGGGTGAGACTCACGTGGAAGATGGTGTGCGTGAAGTAGGCGTCGTCGTCCTGCAGGCGCAGCGTGCGCACGGGCGCGAAGTGCGCGTGCGCGAGGCGCGCGTGCTGTCTCGTGCGCGGCTCGTGCGAGAGCGCGGTGCCGCCGAGCTCGCGCCGCACGATGCGCGCGCACAGGTTGCCGTCGGCGCGCGCGCACACCAGCCCGCCGCGCGCCCGCGGCTCGGGGCACTTGTGCGGCCTGCACACCAGAACAAATACGACTATAATAAACCTACGTCATAACTTACTGTAACCGGTAACCAGTTACCAAAGCCTAAGGATGCTCGCAACACTAAAAATATAATTCCTTACTTTCCAACACACGGGACACAAGTAATACGACTTAAACTAAAAATATCAATCCCTACTCTGCCAACGCAATGACGTACACAGTTAAAACAACATATCTGGACTTAACGAAAGCTTTCGACAGAGTAAACCGCAGTATACTCTTGCAGATATTAAAATTTAAACACAGGCACATTATAAATTAGTGAGTCGGTTAAGATGCTAGATTCTCTTAATTAAGATAGAAGAAGAAAATTTAATCCTATATATGTTTTCATATTTAAGGATACTTCAAGGTACTAATCTTGAACCGTAATAAACATCGTTGTAACCAAAATATTTTAACTTACGCGCGCTGTGCCGCTATATTACATCCTACTAAGTTGGCAAACCAGCATATCTGATGCAAAATTGGTGCCGTAACCTATGGAACATTACAAAACCAATAAATATTATTTGTATATATGTATGAAACTATGTATGTACGAGTTAGCCATGTGGCTAATCTTATAAAAATGGGGTCATAGACTACTTTTGTTTCCTATTTGTACAACGTTTCCTTAAGGAATTCTTATCTCAGTATTTCAGAGCTTAGTAATCTAACCTCTGAAAAAGGTATAGTTTTAGAGCTATATATACGTCTAGATATGAAGGTTAATTTGATAACCAATTACAACAGCAGCAAAAGACCAACGTGTTGCAAATTGATGAACGTTTAGAAAAGATGAAACTGATCTCATTAGAGGCTTTCGATAAAGTTACCTACAGTTCTTTGGCTATTTTAAGATACAAACTATTAAAAGCAAAATTTTAAACCAATGTAAATTATAACTGAGTTCTTAGTCGACGGCACTAATATATTAAGAATAATCAAAGTATTTTTTACCTTTGAGCGTTCACTAGGTTTCGTAGTAGCGAACTTTTCAATAAAAAGAGGCCCAAGATTGTACATTGTGGAACTCTTCAATTTTAATTTAAACGATGTATCAGGTATTTTAAGTAAAGCGATCTTGTTATGTTACTGCAGGCTAGACAAATATTTACATGTTACTATTAATACGTTATGAATGCAATAGTAGTTTCTAGTTACCTGTAGTAACAAATAGATTGACCTGGTCTTGCTTTCAGCCTGCAGTACATTTTTTTTTGATACAAAAATTTGTAAAGTTTCAAATAAACAACGGGATAAAATCCGTATATAGCAGTTTAATTTCAATTAATAATATTCGCGTAAATAGAAGACAATATTATGCAGTATATTATGTCAAATAGCTGAGCATGATCGTGTTAATTCGTTAGTACGTAGCGATGTTAGATTAATCCCACATACATGCCTCTGCTATGCACGCACAATAACGACAGACCTATTCTTTCGCCCTAAGGCATTTCGGATGATAGATCATCCGAAATCTGATATCCTAATTGGTACAAAAATAATATCAACAGACGGACTCCTTTCAGCATATAGGTGTGAGAAACTCAGTATGTATGTAACTTTAATAAACTGCTTCTGCTAAAATTTACCGTTTATAAGTACTTATAAAAATATCACTCCACAGCTGAATAGTAGTCCGCAGCGCAGTGGAGAGGCGACTACCTATACCACTACCTCGATCTGTGCAGCCTGTATCAAATCAGAATCGCATATACTCACTCGAACAAGTTGAACTGTGGGCAGGTGACGACGGGGTTCTTGCATAACGCGTGCTGGTTGTAAAGGTACTCGGTGATGATGGTGTGTAGCGTGACGCGGTGCGCGTTGGGCGCCGGCTCGCCCGCGGCCACGCTCAGCTGCTTCTGCAGCGAGCGCTTGTGCTCCGACGTCGGCGTTGACACCGGCGTTAGTGGCAGAGTTTGGACTTTTCTACAACAATCACAATGTTTTTGGAACACGTCTATCATAGTAAATCTATCTATCATAGTAAATGCAACAATTGTGTAACCTTAACTGGAAATATGCTTATTATTATAATAAAGCTAAATAGTCAAAATAGTTAAGTTAGTAGGCGTTCATTGAACTAGAAATATTTACGTAAAATGTAGGTTTACAAATTAAGATGTTTACATGTTTGTCGGAATCCTTATACATTCTACTTTACGGTATACAAAAAATAATTCAGTGATTTAAATAGACAGAGATATAATAATTAACACAAAGTAAAAATGCAGGCAGTAAATACAATTTAAAATAAATACTTAAGATTGCCTAATAAAGATACTTTTAAAAACACTGGCAAATTAGTAGTAAAAGAATATTGTTACGTGCTGGGTTCGACGGATAAGAATATAAACGATATTACCGACTAAAACACGTTTTATTCAAACACACAATTAAATTTAAAACACAACAAACACTATACTTCACTTTTCCACTGTAACTGCTTCAAACTCCGTAGTATTTCCGCTTCCGTTCGCTTCGATGAACACTTGATCGCTTACGATTGTAAAACTGACTTGGCGGTGCGCGTGCGCCCTATTTATACGCGGGTTAAGCGCTTCTAGAGCTTTCTAGCAACAACACTCTCGGTATATAAACAGTACGATGATTCGAGAAAGTACCAGCGTCTTCTCTATGATTCTCGTAAGCATACCTACTACGTAGTTCCGTAAGATGTCAATAGATGGCGGTGTAAATTATTAGACGGAACTGCCGGGTCTTTCCTACAATGCCGAGAGATGTCACTGGGCGTAACAATATTTATTATAATGTAATAGAAAGAAAAGCACCTAATGTAGATGATTTCTTTCTTAATGGTATTTATATGGATATTGATCTAAAAACCGAAACCTAAGTTTTAAAATAAACAACGCGAAACGGAAAAATGGAACAAGGTTGACAATACCGAACACCACTGGATAGGAACAGCCGTGGGAAAGATTGGGCAAAAGTGTTATTGTTTAGGTAATTCGTAGTAATAGCGAAAAGCTTTTTCTTATTGAATCTTTTTGTGCAAAAGTATTAAAATTGGTTTCAAAATGAGAAAGTAATTAATATTTTAAATTTGGATATAACAAACAGTGGAGGTCTAGTCGGTATATCTAGCTATCTTCCTCAGACAGCTGCATTTAAATAGCGGTTACGTCACACTTTGTACCGTGCATCCTTCTTCTATCATTTGACAATTACCCCTACTACCAGATTTAAAACACTTGTAACTTATTAATTTTCAGTGAGAATTCAAAATATCTTTGTATTTTAGCGTTTGTACATTATCCAAACACTAAAATACAAATATATTTTAACTTAATTTGAACAATAAAAATGATGCGTTGACACGTTTCGCCTCAGCGCAAGGCATCGTTTGGTTTTTTACAATGGATTTCCACTAAGTAACGCCTAATTCGATTCAATACACTAGAATAGCACGTACGTTTAAAGCACTCACCTAAGTTTGATAACAGGCGGCAGTGCGCTGGCATCGTCGGACGGCAAGTTGTGTGACGTGTTGAAGTCGCCACTGTCGCGATGTAGCGCGCCGCTGCTACTGCCTCGCGACACTGACAGCCGCGGCTGTAAGCAACACGTGAACGTTCATAAAGATACCATCACACAGGCACAGTGAGCGACGTAGCTGAACATTTAACTTGTTCAGTGCCTAGAACTCACCCTATGAGTCGAATAAATAATCGTTTGTTTGGCCAGAATTTGCATTCGAGTCGTTTGATGAGTGATTTTAACTCGGATGCCGGTGCTAAGCACGGCAATGAGTCAACAATAGCTACGTATAGACGTTAACGAATTTGTAACAGTATTTCATGAATGAAACTTTACTTATAATTGTAAATAACTATACTTTAACTGTTACTGCAAAATAAAATATGAACAATTACTATTATTGTACGCAAAATAAAATAAAAATAAATTATTTTAATTTTATTTTGCGTTTATATTTAAAACAATTCAAAATCTCATAAATGTTTACCGACTTAAGTCACTGACATTTACATTAGCTACAACCTCTGGGTTTATTATACAACTTGTGTCGCTACTTTGCACTTGCAATATTAAAAGAGGTGAATTAGATCAAAATGTATTACGGATATAAGCATACTAAGACCTTAGTTTTAACATTAATATGTCCATGAATTTTATAATGCGCAGACAATTGCAGCAGGCAACGACGCCGATCATAAGGTAGCTCGCGTGCGGTCAAGGGGGACATGTATGTATGATGCATCAATGTACAATAAGGTGCGCGTCTTGAGTGAGATGTATCCTAGGATCTGTCAGAGTGTGTCGGTGGGTGACTCGCGATCTGGGTGAGCCCGCTACTAGGTGTACTGAGTGTGTTAGTGGGTGACTCGCGCTCTGGGCAAGTCCGCTACTATGTGTACTGAGTGTCATTAGTTGACTCGCGCTCTGGGTGAGCCTGCTACTAGGTGTACCGAGTGTGTCAGTGGGTGACTCGCGCTCTGGGTGAGCCTGCTACTAGGTGTAGTAAGTGTGTCGGTGGGTGGCTCGCGCTCTGGGTGAGCCTGCTACTAGGTGTAGTGAGTGTGTCGGTAGGTGACTCGCGCTCTGGGTGAGCCCGCTACTAGGTGTAGTGAGTGTGTCGGTGGGTGACTCGCGCCTTTGGTGAGCCCGCTACTAGGTGTACTGAGTGTGTCAGTGGGTGACTCGCGCTCTGGGTGAACCAGCTACTAGGTGTAGTGAGTGTGTTGGTAGGTGACTCGCGATCTGGGTGAGCCCGCTACTAGTGTAGTGAGTGTGTCGGTAGGTGACTTGCGCTCTGGCTGAGCCCGCTACTAGGTGTAGTGAGTGTATAGGTGGCGCTTACCCTGGTGGGCGTGGAGGGCGTGTACACGGGCGGCGGCGGCGCGGGGGGCGCGGGCGCGGCGGGTGGTGGCAGCTTGGCCTCGGCGCGCAGTACGTTCGCGCTCTGGCTGAGTCCGCGCGCCGATAGATGCGCCGCTACAAGTTGCAGCAACTGCCGCTCGTTGTAGTTTATCCGAGTTTGAGCCACCACGTTTGCCTACAAACGAATACAATATAAATGCATGTATATTTATAATACACAAGCGACCCGCCCCGACTTCGCACGGGTAGTACAAAATACCTTAACCTTCCTCATGCATCACTCTGTCTATTGGTTAAAACCGCATAAAAATCCGTTCAGTAGTTTTTGAGTTTATCGCGAGCAGACGCGGCGTGGGACTTTGTTTTATAATATGCAGTAATATTTATAATATTATGAATATTTATAAAATAATATAGTACAGAAAGTAAACCAGCACTATATTAAACACACAATTGCTGGTAAAGAATAAATTGCTCAGGCGATTCTAATAATACCCCATTGATACCTATCACCTTACCGTCAAGCAATCTAAAGTTAAGTATGGTAATGTGACTGCTTTGGGCAGACATTAGCCTGTCGTTAACATTTCTTAATGAACGCACTGTTCGAGACTCGTTGAGAATTATAACAAATATAAACAGATGCGCTCTCGCTCCATACTTTCAGTTTACTCTGAATACGAGCGAGGAAAAACGGAGTGATCGTCGGTAATTTCAAAACGTGAACAGAAAATAATTTTAAAGAGTTATTACTGTGTTTATTGCTTAATATATTTGTATGTTGGTAGTAGTGTTCCCGAGGGCTATAGGGCTTTAGCCCTAAATATATATACATATATATATATATTGCTATATTTAAGCCTATTGGCCTCTTTTTAGAACTATGCTAATTAAGAAGGGCTTTAAAAGCCTCGTCATTCTAAAAAGCCCATGAGCCGATAAAAGCCTTCAGGCTTTTTTTGCGAATGTAGTATTTTTTTCAAATAATAGGCTTATTTTAATGCAGGAGCCATTTTTGACTCAGTCTAAGTAAGCTATCGTATGAATTAAATAAAATGTATTATAAAATTCCCTGCTTTGGAGAACGATTGTTCACTGGGAACACTTGTAGCAGGTTTAGATAAAATATCAAATGCCATATATTGTAACTGTAGTAAGATTTGTCTTTGGCTTTTCCACCATGCTATAAAATAATAATAATATAATATTCTACCACATACACACAACACCATCTAGCGCAAACTAAGCAGAGCTTGTACTATGGGTACTAGACAATGGATAAACATACATATATACCTTTTTTTTTTTCTGTAAATATATACATATTATACATAGAAACACCCAGACCAAGACAAACATCCATATTCATGCACACACAAATGTTTGACTTGTGCGGGAATCGAACCCGCGACCTCAGGCGTGGCAGTCGGTTACACTAACCACTACACCATCGAGGCCGACGCTATCTTGCTATGCTTGACTCATCCGGTGTACTTTTGGTATTAATGCCTTTTTAGTTTATTAAATTTTAAATACCTATAGATAAGGTTTCTGTTTCCTATTCGTTATATTCTTAACTTGAACGCTTAAAAAACTGATCAATATGAAGATTATTATTAAAGAGCAATGGAAGGAGCCATCCACTGACAAGGTAATAATTGCGAGACATCGAGAATATTTAAGAGACAGGGACCAGAGAATTAACTAATAGAATATAATTTAAATTAAACTGCTACATACGGATTTTATCGCGTTGTTTATTTGACACTTTATTACAAAATATTGAAAATTGTTACGCTATTACTACTATTAAACTTTACTAATTTTTAAGCTAATTAAATTATTATTAAAACTATTTAGATATAATTTATTTTTACACTTTCCCCGACGTTTCGGTTGCTTTTCAGCAGCCATGGTTATCGGCACACATGGTCTCCCCGTGAAACTTTGTAATAAAGTGTCAAATAAACAACGCGATAAAATCCGTATATAGCAGTTTAATTTCAATGAATAATATTCGCGTAAATAGAAGACAATATAATAGAATATAAGCCCTAATTACTTGTATACTTATAGCCTCGAGGACTAAGAGCTTCAAAGCTTTCGTAGCCATTTCAGAGGGTTAAGCGTTAGCTGTCAAACTAGCCTTAAAAAAGCTTAGACCTCAGCAAAACCTTTTGGACCTGTTGAATAGGCCTAGCCTAAAGGACTAAACGTCTTTCTAGGCTTTTAGCCTGTCAAGCCCCTTAATTACGAGTCTAGCCTTCAAAAAAGGGCTAAAAGCCGATAGTCTTTGGGAACACTAATTGGTAGTGTTGTAGTTAAGCAATCCTTACTAATATTATAAACGCGAAAGTTTGTATGTATGGATGTTTGTTACTCTTTCACGCAAAAACTACTGGACCGATTGCGATGAAACTTGGTATGTAGATAGCTGGAGACCTGGATTAACACATAGGCTATATAACATCACGCTACGACCCACGGGGGTGGCGCAGTAACCATAAACGCGAGTGAAACCGCGGGCACATCAAGTAAAATATATTTTTCTCTCGAACCACTAACATTGTATGTAAACCAAAATTATACGACAGAGAATGACATTGTACAATTTTCAATATGAGTGAAGCTGTTACCCGCGTCTTCATTCGCGTGGAGTATAACAAAAATGGTTTTTTTTTCCGCGGATACCGAATGTTTTCTAAAATAGAAGTAGCCTATGTTACTCCTTATAACATCAGCTATCTGCTAATGAAAGTCCCGTCAAAATCGGCAGTTTCAGAGATTAGCCGGGATAAACAGGAAAAGAAAATTCTAAAAAAAACTTTACCTTTTATACTTTCATATGCGTTTGGTAAAAAGCTGTTATTTTGACATTACAAAAAGACACTAAATTTTTTTGTTTGTCTATCATGCATTGTGTGTCGGATGACAACTTAACGTCCATAAAGGTTACCATATTGAAATGTAGAAGAGCTCGTCTATGAATTATATCTTTGCTTATATTAGATATATAAACACGGCGACAGCCCAATGGCGTGTTTGAATACTACATATTGACTTGACTACAGACCTGAGTGCCTAGTGCGAGTTTGTTTTACGTTAAGGCGATCAACAAGTTTATGACGTTGGGCGCTCCGATTGGCCCGCTCCAAGTTCTTAACCAATCAGAGAGCCAAACGCGGTAAACGTTTCGAACGCGTTAACGTTAAAACTCGCACTAAGCACTCTGAACCCACTTCTAACACAAGCAACTGTCTGTTTTAAATACAAAGTCGCTTTTGACACTTCATAGCGCGTAACTCTGTACATTTCATATAAATTACAAAATATACAATTATTACTTATATACTAAAGACTACATGAAAAGATAAACTATACAAAACATTATATAATGGTTTCACAAACATAATCAATCATTAATTTCTATTAATGTCGGTTTTAAATAATTTAAACATCTATATAAAATAAAAAAACACCCTGTATACTATGGTTACGCACTATGATATTATTATTTTATACTCATAGTGACGCAAGAATTTGAATCGGACACAATCGACCCAATTCGATCGAGTAAGAAAGAAATATATTTATTCGCCAAGAATATGATACATTAGATGGTGACATCAAGTAACAACTCGACATATTCGCCTATAACAGGCATCCGAATATTTACTTAAGACTAGTATACATACATTATTACATTTTATAATTAACAATTTTCGACCTGTATTGAAAAACAAACTATAATATTAATCTATAAATTTTCTTTTTTAATTAATAATTCAATTAAAAAAGAAAAACAAAGTTAAAATATTGTCCGAGTAAAAGCTTTAGTAAATTTGTATTTGGTTAAATTATTATTTGATTGCAATACACCTTAATTCTACACTGTGGTCCTAATATAGTTTATTTAGTAACGAATGGTTTTCAAGATAGATCACCAAATTGTGCAGTGTGGTATGATCGAATATGTGCATCACAATTTAGTGTAATGTGTCCGCAACGAAACATTAAGGCGCGATATATTTAATAATATTAATATTGTTATTAATGTAGGTGGTTGCAATAATAATAATAATAATAATCATTTATTTTGCAACAGTGTGTTGTCTCAACCAGGCTCAAAGGGTGCCAAAGTATTATTTACAAATTAGTCGAGGTCTATTTCAAGGCAAGATTTTAAAAGGCAGACACATATATACATAACACCAGGCATCCTGACAGAATTGTATTGCAAAAAGTACATAGAACGGCTATGTACTTAAAAAGTAGTTTACTAATGTGTGGACGCATTTTTAGTAGTTTCAAACAAATGTCTACTCACAGATTTTGCAAAAAATTCAAAGACTGGCTAATTAATAAATCCTTTAACTCATTAAAAGATTACTTTCAAGTATGTCAAAAATGAATGTTAGTTGTAGTAAAAGCGTAATATATGTGCATGTGTATATAACAATTATTAATCTAAGCAATAATTTATCATTTGAGAATTATTTATGATGTCAATGTGTTATTGATTTTAATTAAGATTTGCATGTCACAGTTAGACAAAATGTATATAACTCCAATTATATAATATTCCAACTTATGTACCTACATTTTATGCAAATAAAACTATTCTATTCTATTTTATTCTAAATAGATAATAATTAATATTATAAGAACTCAAGTAATCATTTATAAAAAGTGTATTCTAGATGTTAAGTACAGTAATAATTGTAAGTTGTGTACGAGGACGACATGGTCGCTTTTTTATTGTGAAACAAGTCCTTTCAATAAATAAAGACCAAAAAAAAATGATAAGATATTGTACTGTAACCTTTTGAACGCCACGCCATAACGGCACCTCCATGTCTTATACGCCAAGCCCGAAAATCGATATATTATATATTGTTTTTTATGATCAAATATTTCAATAACTAATAACAATTTTGTTTGCTGTATACAATTAAATAATAATTGGGGATTCAATTTTTAAGTTGTATCACTAAAACATAGAAAACTAATGATTTAATATGTTTATTTTGTATTTTTCTGTGTCCGACAAAAAACAGTTTTGTCGAGTATAGACGACGTTGGCGCACAGGGCACGCTTGCGCATGTCGAGTATAGACGACGTTGGCGTTCAAAAGGTTAAGATTTAAATATCCTGTAGATTTTAAAGAAAGCCGCTTTGCCAATAAAAACCTGTCGTGGTTCTCTGAAACTGAAAGTACATCAGTGAGCCATATTGACCATATAATTGCGTCAAGTCCAGCGGGTATACTTACATGAGGAACGACGACTCGCAATCGGTAGCAGGTTGGCCATAAATCTCAACAAGGCAGAAGAGCATCACTACTTTATCGAGATTATGGTCGACCGAACCGACGCTGAAACATCTTCAACACCATCGCCTTTACACATAATATTTAAGGCTTGCTTGCAATTTGGGTTATATAATACCAGCCCTATATTAAAATGTCCCACTAATGGGCACGGGCGTCTTCTCAGTGTGAGACGGGTTAGGATATACGTTACAAAAAAAAAGGCACAAGTCTCTTCTCAATATGAAAAAGGTATAAAAATAGTCCACCACGCTGGCCCAGAGCGGGTTGGCAGACTTTACATATCTTCGAAAACATTATGCAGAACTCTCAGACAAGCAGGTTTCCTCGCAATGTTTTCCTTCGCCGTTAAAGCAAGCGATAATTAACTAATTAATATGCATATAACTTCAAAGTCAAATAGTCAGAGATGCGTGCCTTAGGATCAACTCATCTATCGGTTTCCCTCTAGGCTATCGCTGCTTTTTCAACAGTTTGGGTTACAAATTAATATTCTCGTTCAGCTGTTCAGTCTCCAGTTAAGCTGAAATGCTTGTGTTAGGGCTGGGTACACGTAGGTAGTACCTCTCACAAGTCAAATACCTCATATATTAGACTACTGCCGTTATCAAGATAGTGTCCGAAATTATTAAGTATAGCTAAATATAGGTACTACTCAACCGATTAATTTCGATCCATTTGATTCAATTGGGCACAATCGGCCAAGAAAATGGTCTACCAGTTATGACAAAAGTTTCTGTGAGATCAAATTATCGACTTTTCTAACGGAGTGTGTTAGCTGTGATTAATATGGCATGACGTAAACATAATCTATACTATAATATTATAAAGCTGAAGAGTCTGTTTGCTTGTTTGTTTGAACGCGCTAATCTCAGGAACTACTGATTCGAATTGAAAGATTCTTTCAGTGTTGGATAGACCATTTATCGAGGAAGGTTATAGGCTATATAACATCGCTACGATCAATAGGAGCGGCACAGTAATCATTAACGCGTGTGAAACCGCGAGCACATCTAGTACATGATAAATGGAGCAATTGTCACTGTCATAATATTATTGCAAGGAAAACCAACCTTGTTGTTTCATGACCATCAAATGAACCTCAACCGTAGGGTGGTATACCACATTTTTAGCAGATTGTACCAGTGTTTAACAAGTAGACTGCAAAATTACTTGTCTCATTTTTACGCGTTCATATGACTGTAATTTTGTTAATGTCAATATTACGTAATAAAAGTGTTTTATATAAAAATAGAAAACGCGACAAATGCCGTATAACGTTATTATTAAAATGACTCGAGCGTTAGTATGGCGACTTACCCGATGTATATTGGCGAGTGATGTCTCGAACTCGGCGCCCATGTGTTTACTCTTGCCAGACACTCGCTCAAGTAGTTCCAGCGCATACTTCTGGAACATCACGTGTTCTTGTCGCTTTTCTTGGAGTATGGGGTCCCGCATTAACACTGCAAAAATAAAGTCGTCATTTAACCGGGACTCCATTCGTATAGAGTTTACTTGTTAAACGCTTTTTGTCGAATCCAGAGGAACATATCCTGAAGGTAGTTGTTAGTGACTATAATTGCCTACTTATATGCTAAATTTCAAGTCTGTGGTAATCCGAATTAATATTATAAATGCAAATGTGAGTTTGTTTGTTTGTTTTGCTTTCACGCCTTAACTACTCGACCGATCATCAAGAAATTTCGCATACACGTTATCAGGGGAACAGAAAGGAACATATAAGGGATATATACCTTTCAATCCAGAAAAAGTACTGTTACTAATCTAACCTACATTTACGCGACGGAAGCCGCGGGAAAAATCTAGTTATCTAGAAAGTTTGGACATCTCATGAAGAAAGTTGATTCGCCTAATTGTGAGGTGTGTGGAATCATTGAAGATGTCCAACACTTGCTAGCTGAGTGTGAGATATATCAGAGGCAGAGAAACTCATTTCGTAGAATTATTTGTAATAAATATAAAAGATATTGGAGCAATATCAAATGTTTTAGCTGAACCTATATCAAAACCAGCTGTAGCTATTTATAACATGTTTTTGCACAAATTAATTCTATTTCTGATAGTTAGATTAGTATAGGGAACGATGGGGCTGACATATTATTGTTAAAATAAAAAAGCCCTAAAAATAAAAAAAGATAAAAACAAAAAAAAATCTTGTTATATATAACAAGACAACTATAAAGCGAAGATGATAATTTTTAAATATGACAAGAAAAATTCGAAAATATCTGCGTCCTGTCTTGATTACGTCGTGCCTTGATTACGTCGTAAACGGGATCAGTGTGTAAAATTTCAGCCTTTTAGGTCGAAGAGTTTGATTTTCTGATTAATCAATCAGTGAGTCAAACAGGATATCTCTTTCTATATATTTTGATTAGTAAAGTAAATTTCTTGGTATTTATTTAAAGTAAAATTACGAGAACGAGTTTTCGTGTTACGATTTTTCTGCAGCGTTTTATCACGAAACCGATATGTCCTTGGAAGGTGAACAAAGACGACTTCACCATCATCAGGGATAGCAGTACTTGAAAAACCAAAACCATTGCTGTGCATCAGTGTCTGACCTGTCTGTAAGGCGGATTGCCGTCCCATCGGATCATGAGAGTTAGGGAACAGAGAGTCCACTTGTGTTTGCGCGCACACATGTGCACTATAATATCTCCTGTGCAGATGGCCTCCGTTAAGTTGGGCCGCCGTAACCGATATTCTGTCTAAAGGACATTACAAGCGTGTACCTTGTATCTGCGAGGTGGTGAAGAAGGTGGATTGCCGTCACATCGGATCATGAGAGTTAGGAAACAGAGAGTGCAATATACTATCCAGGCCAGGCTCCGTTAAGATTGGCCACTGTGGCCGACATTCGGAGTGGACGGTGTGAGTGTACCTTGGTATCTGCGAGGTGGGGTGTGAGTGTACCTTCTATTTGCGAGGTGGGGTGTGAGTGTACCTTGTATCTGCGAGGTGGTGAAGAGCGGCAGCTTGGAGATGATCTGTCGAACGGTGGGGCAGCGCGCCAGCCCCGCCAGCGCGCGGCAGGCCAGACCGCGCAGGCGGTCCGCGTCCGTGATGGGCGACTTCACCATCATCAGCGACAGCAGCACCTGCCAACCGCAACGATATCAACCAAGGATATTAACTGGCCTATTCTGCCGTCATAAAGAAAAAGACGTATCTGCCAGTATTTTATATTTAATATTAGCTGTTACCCGCGACATCGTACTCGTGGAATTTACCAAAAAATATCTTACTACTTTTTATAACATCTATCTATCTATCTAACAGGTATCTGCCAATGAAAGACTCAAACCATCAAAATCGGTCCAGCCGTTTCAGAGATTAGCCGGAACATACACACAGGGAGACAAAATCATTAAAAATAGATTTTATGTACCGTATATACTTTCATATGAATTTAGTACAAAGCTATTATTTTGACATTACAAACAGACACTCCAATATTATTTTATTGTATATATAGATATAAAAAGAATAGAAGAAGCGTCCTTTTTTTTAATTGGTACTTCTTCTTCGTCTTTAAGACGACAGTACTGCTGTACACTCGTGTCCAGCAGTACTGTCGTCTCTTGGCACAACGTGGTAGGTTTAGTTGGTAGTACCCGGGACGTTCCATCTTTCCCCAGGTGAGCCCGACATACCCTCTCCGCTCCCCTTTTCCGCGGAGAGGTAGTCGTCAATGCATTTCTCCATGTTACAAAAAAAAAGGCACAACTCTCTTCTCAATATGAAAAAGGTTTAAAAATAGTCCACCACGCTGACCCAGTGCAGGTTGGCAGACTTCACATATGTGAAGTATGTCTGGCCTTCGGTGTGTCGTTGCCACTCAATAGATTAACTGCAGATACGATAGCGTACGTCAGATCGTAAAGAATGAGAGAGTTCTCCATAATATTCTCAAAGATATGTGAAGTCTGCCAACTCGCATTTGGCCGACTATGGCCTAACCCATACACACTGAGAAGAGGCCCGTGTCCAGTAGTTTAGGACAGTTTCATACAGGGCTTGTATTATATTGACACCGGAAAACACGTCGTGTTAAGTGGGCGGTACCCACTCCGTCGCGTCATCGCGCCATCGCAGTGACGTCAGCGTGTCACCTGATTCGCTCGCCTATAAATACGACGCGCCAGCACTGTTCGCGCCCTTCTCTTTCCGTTCGTCAAAGCGATAACATCGAATTGTTGTAATAGCGACTTACTGTAGTATTCATTTATAATTGATTTAATTGTTTAATTACGTAATAAATAATAATTGATTGTTATATAAGAAAATATACTAAAAAAATTAAAGAACGCGGTTATTTCCGTATAAAGTAATTTCAACATACAAGTATGTAGTAAATCTCAGGATGGATATAATATATATAGTGTTTAAGTGGCTCACCATTATTCCGTTGTTCGTTCTGACGCTTTCCCAGACCTTCTGTATGACGTCTTCATAAGATTTGAGCGCAGTCTTCTTCTTAGTGGAGCCAGTTATTGAGAACCTGGTTGTTGATGAGCCCGCCTGCATTAACAAAATGGTGTGAAATACAGCTTTTACTTGGGAATTTATACAGCTTAGAGGTCGTCCATTAATAACGTGAGGCTGTAAAGGGGGTTCGAATCTCGAAGTATCATAATTGTAGTGAGATATCAAGTGGTATTTTTTTACGTGACGTTTAGGGCCAATACTTGAGAAATAATCGACCAATTTTCTCGTCGAGGTTTATTATCGACAATCAACAAACCAATTTTCTCAGCAAATATTTTGTAACATGAAATAACTAATTTGCTCGTTGAGATAATCGACAATCGACAAGTAACAAAGCAATTCTCTCGTCTGCGTATTGTATCGATAACAACTATAATTTTGTATCCAGAAGTAACAAAACAATTTTCTCGTCGACGTTTTTTATCCAGAAGTAACTAAATAATTTTCTCGAGGCTATTTTATCGAGATATTTAATAGGCAATTTAGCATAGTAGCCATAACCATTTAGTATAATGTTATTGGCAGAAGTAGTCAGCATCCTATAATTATATCATGTGAATACTTACCCTGTGCACTGGTGCGCATACGCAGTTGACAAGCACGTTCAACGCAGCTTTCTGGACTTCCGGTTCCGGGACTATCTCTCCATCCGCAGCGCCTGTATTACATGTTATATTGATTAATTCGTCCATCGGCATACGGACTGGTCAGGATCAGCAATTTCAAACATAGATGTGCCACGATGTCAACGTACTTAGATCGCACGAAAAGTTCTCCACTCTAAGCGTTAGTCTATATTTATATGGTAAGTAAGCGTTATCCTAACTAATATTATAAATGTGAATGTGAGTTTGTTTTTTACGCTTTCACGCCTTAACTACTTGGCTAATCATTATACAATTTCGCATACACCATAATATTGTCTTTTCTATTCCCCTGTGGTGTGAAAAAACTTCATAATGATCGGTCGAGTATTAACTACTCGCTTGCATTCGCATTTATAATATTAGTTAAGGTTTAGATTTACACTTTCCCGACATTTCAGTTGCTTTTCAGCAGCGATGGTCACGGGCTAAAGTGAGTGAAACATCGGGATAACTTTGACATGTAATAAAGTGAGTTGTACAGACCTAGTACGATGTTGACGCCGGTGGTGAGGTCGGCGTCTCTCATGTCGATCTTCTCAGTGAGCAGCAGCTGGACCCGCGGCGCCACACAGCACACTGACACCACGTCCAGCGCCGAGCGGACCGTCTCCGCCCTGCACACAAACACTCAATCAATCACATGTATATAGAAGCTTTCTTCCGTATAAGTTAATGGTGGGTAATGCGATATCTTAAAAAATTTACATCAACACGGATGGCGTAATGGTTTAAGTGTGGTTATTAACTAATTTACTATCACCAACCTAACACAAATAGTATTTAAACTGCATTGACATTGGGATTGCATCAGCTCGTATTCGAACCTGTGACTTCTTGCTCGCAAATCCAACACCTTAATCGGACTACCTTCCTCTGCCGTTACTAACCTCATCAACCGTGAGCTTATTACAATACCTACTAACTAACTAACTAACTAAGAAACAAACCTAACTTCACTTGCGAGATTCAGAATGCTATAGATCATTTTAAATTAAGCTCAGCACAATACTTACTAACTTAACTTCGCTTGTACGCTTCAGAACACTATTGAATATTTCTAATTGTGTTGTGGCGATTCAGCACAAACGACGAAGTGCCGACTACTACCAACAGATGGCGCTGTACATAATAAGCGCTTATAAACCACGTCCACCATACAATGCAGAATCGCTACAGTGAAATTTACACAGCGACTAATATACAAAAGTTCTCGACATCAGTCAGTCGGGCCGTGGGCCGCCGGCCACGATTACGAAGCCTGATCAGAGGACCCTGCCTTTGTGTACGGAGGGACAAGACACCACGTTCCTCCACCGTGTGTAACGCCATATGTTATCACGTGTCGTAACTTCTTCGCCATTAATCTAATGAACCGTGAGCTCATCACAATACCTGCCGTTAAAGTTCCACTCGTAGGCATAGCCCACGACCTGCAGGAGTAATGACACCCCTCCCAGCTCCACCAGCTCGTCGACCGGCGCCCACCGACACCACGCCACACTCTGCAGCAGCTCTATCTGTTCCTGGATCTCTTCTGGAGATGATTTCGATGCCTAGTAGTAGAGATTACAGTTTTAGCGAGTGCAGTAATACTCACGCGGTAGGCCGCTGGCAAAAACTAGTTTATCATATAAATTAACAAAATGACATGACTCCGTTATAAGGAGTTCTTCTTAAAATGGTTTAAAACAATCAGAAGATAACGTACCGAAATTCAGAACTTCGGAATAAATGTATAAGAACTTTCGGTCCGAAACCTTGGCATTTACGTCTTACGGTAGGCGTACAGAATCGATATTCATAAAACCGATATCAACTGAGCATTTACTTAAGTAAATAATGTTCAAATAACTACTTAAATTTTATTACACTTTAAAGGAAACTTGATAATACTTAAAACTGCGCCGAGCGAAATGTGCCAAAACAGGCGGTCACAGTTAAGTGAATAAAATCAACACTTTTCGTTTAATACAGATATAAAATATACATTTAACATAACAATGAATGTGTTTACAATTACTCCGTGTAAAAACTTATAACAATTAATATTTTCGCCTACAAAATTACGTAAATTTGCACGAAAAATACAAAAACATAAGCTCATGTTACGTGATTTTTAGATTATAACAGTAGAAATCTATCCTATTTTACAGCTTAAACGAAACAAAAATAGTCATATTACAATTTGTCCGTAATATTAAAGTTATTGGTTGACAATAAAGATACACATTTAACAAAAAAGCACTTGAAATCCTTCATACAATTTTACTATGGCGGCTGCGCGTCGATTTGAATATGCGCCGCACGAGCTCTGTCATTATCTGTCTTACGCTCGGCGCAGTCTTAAGTAGAGAGTGAGTCGATATCGACATGTAATTCTCAATACTGTGTCTTACGTTTCCACGAATGCTATACATTAAAATTAAACTGCTTTATACGGATTTTATCGCGTTGTTTATGAACATGACTGCTGAAAAGCAACCGAAACATCGAGAAAATGTAACATATTGTTACGCCCAGTGACATCTCTCGGCATTGTGGGAAAGATTTGGCAGTTCCATCTAATAATTTATTACACCGCCATCTATTGACATCTTACGGAACTACGTAGTGTGAGTACGCGAAGGGTAGAGAGAACGCTGGCACTTTCTCGAATCATCGTACTGTTTACATACCGGGTATAGCGTTACTAGAAAACTCTAGACCCGCGTATAAATAGAGCGCACGCGCACCGCCAAGCGAGTTTACAATCGTAAGCGGTCAAGTGTTCATCGAAGCGAACGGGTGAAAAAGCGTGGTATAGTGTTTGTTGTGTTTTAAATTTAATTGTGTTTGAATAAAACGTGTTTTAGTCGGTAATATTGTTTACATTCTTATCCGTCGAACCCAGCACGCAACAATATCAATATGGTTTTAATAATTTTAAATAGCTTAAAATAGTAATAAAGCTTCAGTAATGTTATACCTATTTTCAAAATTATGTTAATCAATAACGCGATAAAATTCGTATAAATTAGTTTAATTTCAATGTAATTCTCAATTCAGAAGAGTAACACCTTATAAAATAAATAATAATAGAAAATTATATAAATTTATTAAAAATACATACCGGAAAAAAACATCCATCCTTGTGAACGCATGAGTGGCAAAAAGTAATAACAGTTTATAAGTCATTCTGTAGGACGTATCATCATGCCTATATCTATACTACTACATGCAGATATATTATTTTCAAATGTAATCGTTTTTAAAAGCAATTCTAGCATTAGGCATACTCCACGTGGGATGTAAGATATTTATATATCCACTTAAAACTTTAAACACAACTATTTATGAAATACTCAAATAGTTGTTTCGTCTGTGTATTGAATTTCTGCAGTGACAGATATGGGATGATCGTTATAATCATTGTTATTCGTGTAATGGCGGAATAGATAGGTAGTCCGGTGGTAGGGTGGCAGAGTGAAAGGGTGGATACATGGCAGGGTGAATGGATAGTAGGATGAATGGATAGAAGGGTAGATGGGTGGATGGGTAAATAGACTGGAAGGGTGGATATATGGTGGACGAGTGTTCGAATGGATAAGTAAAAGTCCTGTGTGTTGGAAGGGTGAATGGAAGGTCAAAAGAGAAGTATAGATAGGTTACGATTCATGATGTTATATGGCCAATATGGACATAAGAAATATAACACAATATTATTTGTGTTATTATATATATAGAAAAAAAGATAAGGCACCAATTTGAAAATTTACTTGCACTGTACTTAAAATAAAACTTTGATATTTGAAGGGTTTTTATAAAAATAATGATATTAAAATTAAACTGCTATATACCGATTTTATCGCGTTGTTTATTTGACACTTTATTACAAAATTTTGAAAATTTTACACTACTAAGTACTACTATTAAACTTTACTAATTTTTAAGCTAATTAAATTATTATTAAACTATTTAGATTTAATTTATTTTTACACTTTCCCCGACGTTTCGGTTGCTTTTCAGCAGCCATGGTCACGGGGAGACTAAGATGGCAGTTGTCTCAATGTTCCAGTGTAGTTATTTCAAAGTACCCGAACATAATTTAATCATTGGTGTTTCTATTTACGCAGAATGAGCTCAAAGTATCATGAAGTCTAGCTGTGGTTTGCTTCTTCTTGGGTTTGACTATTTTTATTACTGGATCCCAAGCTGGTGGTACATTCCAACCACACCAGTCAAACCCAAGAAGAAGCAAACAACAGCTAGACTTCATGATACTTTGAGCTCATTCTGAGTAAATAGAAACACCAATGATTAAATTATGTTCGGGTACTTTGAAATAACTACACTGGAACATTGAGACAACTGCCATCTTAGTCTCCCCGTGACCATGGCTGCTGAAAAGCAACCGAAACGTGGGGGAAAGTGTAAAAATAAATTAAATCTAAATAGTTTAATAATAATTTAATTAGCTTAAAAATTAGTAAAGTTTAATAGTAGTACTTAGTAGTGTAAAAATTTTCAAAATTTTGTAATAAAGTATCAAATAAACAACGCGATAAAATCCGTATATAGCAGTTTAATTTCAATGAATAATATTCGCGTAAATAGAAGACAATATTAAATACTGATATTAATCATATTTAATGAATTTATTATACAGACAAGATGGTTGAGTAGTAGTATAGTGATGAATTAGAGTGTAGAATACAAATTGTAGCACTTATCTTGTTCGCACAGGCAAGCAAGGTGTATAGTATTGAAGTGTAGAATAATGGGGGTTGAGTATAGAATAAACAGTGTTGAGTTTAGAGCATTGAGTATGGAGTGTAGAACATAGCGAGCGCTCACCTTGTATGGCGGCGGCTCGGGGATGTTGTCTCCGTGCTGCCGCGCCACCTGCGCCGCGCGGAGACGCAAGTGAGCCTCCAGGTACCTACCACACAATACACTTCTTAACTATATACATACAAACAAACTTACATACATACATAGATTCACACCAGTTTCCAAGAGGGGTAGGCAGAGACTATAGATTTCCATTTACTATGATCCTGACACACTTCTCTGGCTTCCTTCATTTTCATGACATTCCTCATGCACGCTCGTCGGTTTAAGGTGCTCTTAACCTGGCCTTTGTCCAGAACATCTCCGATTTGATCAAGAAACGTTCGCATAGGTCTCTAGACAGAGGCGTCTTCAAGACCGTTTGGTAACGAATGAGGGTGCGTGGCAGGTTTCTCCCTTCGTAATCATTTTATTACAATGGAGAACTTGTGCAAGTTTCTTCACGATGTTTTAATTCACCGTTAAGGCGAGTGATAATTTAAATTTAATCGGTTGATGAAAATTCAATCAACTCATGAGCCTTCGTCGTAAGTTTGTGTCCACTATTCTTGGGAAAAAGAAGATGGATTGATTCGAAATTTGTTGCATTTCATATAGTGTTTTATCCCTAAGTACCTACGGAAATGGACAATAACGAAAATCGGATCGAGGCACAGCGAAGCGTGGTTAAGTTATCTATATTACGAACTATCATCAACAGAAAAACATCATGTTCTGGACATAGACATAGGCAATGTGAGCCATAGGTGTGTGAAGCAATGCACTGGCTGCCCAGCACAGCCCGGGCGCTACCTGCGCAGCGCGACGCAGACGTGGCGCACGATCTGGCGCGCGGCGCACGTCTCGTCCTCCGACACGCGCGATATAGATACAGTATAGAGCTATGGGGCGCTACCTGCGCAGCGCGACGCAGACGTGGCGCACGATCTGGCGCGCGGCGCACGTCTCGTCCTCCGACACGCGCGATATAGATACAGTATAGAGCTATGGGGCGCTACCTGCGCAGCGCGACGCAGACGTGGCGCACGATCTGGCGCGCGGCGCACGTCTCGTCCTCCGACACGCGCGATATAGATACAGTATAGAGCTATGGGGCGCTACCTGCGCAGCGCGACGCAGACGTGGCGCACGATCTGGCGCGCGGCGCACGTCTCGTCCTCCGACACGCGCGATATAGATACAGTATAGAGCTATGGGGCGCTACCTGCGCAGCGCGACGCAGACGTGGCGCACGATCTGGCGCGCGGCGCACGTCTCGTCCTCCGACACGCGCGATATAGATACAGTATAGAGCTATGGGGCGCTACCTGCGCAGCGCGACGCAGACGTGGCGCACGATCTGGCGCGCGGCGCACGTCTCGTCCTCCGACACGCGCGATATAGATACAGTATAGAGCTATGGGGCGCTACCTGCGCAGCGCGACGCAGACGTGGCGCACGATCTGGCGCGCGGCGCACGTCTCGTCCTCCGACACGCGCGATATAGATACAGTATAGAGCTATGGGGCGCTACCTGCGCAGCGCGACGCAGACGTGGCGCACGATCTGGCGCGCGGCGCACGTCTCGTCCTCCGACACGCGCGATATAGATACAGTATAGAGCTATGGGGCGCTACCTGCGCAGCGCGACGCAGACGTGGCGCACGATCTGGCGCGCGGCGCACGTCTCGTCCTCCGACACGCGCGATATAGATACAGTATAGAGCTATGGGGCGCTACCTGCGCAGCGCGACGCAGACGTGGCGCACGATCTGGCGCGCGGCGCACGTCTCGTCCTCCGACACGCGCGATATAGATACAGTATAGAGCTATGGGGCGCTACCTGCGCAGCGCGACGCAGACGTGGCGCACGATCTGGCGCGCGGCGCACGTCTCGTCCTCCGACACGCGCGATATAGATACAGTATAGAGCTATGGGGCGCTACCTGCGCAGCGCGACGCAGACGTGGCGCACGATCTGGCGCGCGGCGCACGTCTCGTCCTCCGACACGCGCGATATAGATACAGTATAGAGCTATGGGGCGCTACCTGCGCAGCGCGACGCAGACGTGGCGCACGATCTGGCGCGCGGCGCACGTCTCGTCCTCCGACACGCGCGATATAGATACAGTATAGAGCTATGGGGCGCTACCTGCGCAGCGCGACGCAGACGTGGCGCACGATCTGGCGCGCGGCGCACGTCTCGTCCTCCGACACGCGCGATATAGATACAGTATAGAGCTATGGGGCGCTACCTGCGCAGCGCGACGCAGACGTGGCGCACGATCTGGCGCGCGGCGCACGTCTCGTCCTCCGACACGCGCGATATAGATACAGTATAGAGCTATGGGGCGCTACCTGCGCAGCGCGACGCAGACGTGGCGCACGATCTGGCGCGCGGCGCACGTCTCGTCCTCCGACACGCGCGATATAGATACAGTATAGAGCTATGGGGCGCTACCTGCGCAGCGCGACGCAGACGTGGCGCACGATCTGGCGCGCGGCGCACGTCTCGTCCTCCGACACGCGCGATATAGATACAGTATAGAGCTATGGGGCGCTACCTGCGCAGCGCGACGCAGACGTGGCGCACGATCTGGCGCGCGGCGCACGTCTCGTCCTCCGACACGCGCGATATAGATACAGTATAGAGCTATGGGGCGCTACCTGCGCAGCGCGACGCAGACGTGGCGCACGATCTGGCGCGCGGCGCACGTCTCGTCCTCCGACACGCGCGATATAGATACAGTATAGAGCTATGGGGCGCTACCTGCGCAGCGCGACGCAGACGTGGCGCACGATCTGGCGCGCGGCGCACGTCTCGTCCTCCGACACGCGCGATATAGATACAGTATAGAGCTATGGGGCGCTACCTGCGCAGCGCGACGCAGACGTGGCGCACGATCTGGCGCGCGGCGCACGTCTCGTCCTCCGACACGCGCGATATAGATACAGTATAGAGCTATGGGGCGCTACCTGCGCAGCGCGACGCAGACGTGGCGCACGATCTGGCGCGCGGCGCACGTCTCGTCCTCCGACACGCGCGATATAGATACAGTATAGAGCTATGGGGCGCTACCTGCGCAGCGCGACGCAGACGTGGCGCACGATCTGGCGCGCGGCGCACGTCTCGTCCTCCGACACGCGCGATATAGATACAGTATAGAGCTATGGGGCGCTACCTGCGCAGCGCGACGCAGACGTGGCGCACGATCTGGCGCGCGGCGCACGTCTCGTCCTCCGACACGCGCGATATAGATACAGTATAGAGCTATGGGGCGCTACCTGCGCAGCGCGACGCAGACGTGGCGCACGATCTGGCGCGCGGCGCACGTCTCGTCCTCCGACACGCGCGATATAGATACAGTATAGAGCTATGGGGCGCTACCTGCGCAGCGCGACGCAGACGTGGCGCACGATTTGGCGCGCGGCGCACGTCTCGTCCTCCGACACGCGCGATATAGATACAGTATAGAGCTATGGGGCGCTACCTGCGCAGCGCGACGCAGACGTGGCGCACGATCTGGCGCGCGGCGCACGTCTCGTCCTCCGACACGCGCGATATAGATACAGTATAGAGCTATGGGGCGCTACCTGCGCAGCGCGACGCAGACGTGGCGCACGATCTGGCGCGCGGCGCACGTCTCGTCCTCCGACACGCGCGATATAGATACAGTATAGAGCTATGGGGCGCTACCTGCGCAGCGCGACGCAGACGTGGCGCACGATCTGGCGCGCGGCGCACGTCTCGTCCTCCGACACGCGCGATATAGATACAGTATAGAGCTATGGGGCGCTACCTGCGCAGCGCGACGCAGACGTGGCGCACGATCTGGCGCGCGGCGCACGTCTCGTCCTCCGACACGCGCGATATAGATACAGTATAGAGCTATGGGGCGCTACCTGCGCAGCGCGACGCAGACGTGGCGCACGATCTGGCGCGCGGCGCACGTCTCGTCCTCCGACACGCGCGATATAGATACAGTATAGAGCTATGGGGCGCTACCTGCGCAGCGCGACGCAGACGTGGCGCACGATCTGGCGCGCGGCGCACGTCTCGTCCTCCGACACGCGCGATATAGATACAGTATAGAGCTATGGGGCGCTACCTGCGCAGCGCGACGCAGACGTGGCGCACGATCTGGCGCGCGGCGCACGTCTCGTCCTCCGACACGCGCGACTCGTCCTCGTCCGCGCTGAGGATGGGCAGCGTCGAGACCACGTTGTACAGCTTGCGCAGACCGTCCTGCACACACACACATGATAAAGCTGTAACACAAACATATTGATCGGTCTAAAGTTGCTAGTCTGCGGAGTGCCAGCCGCGCGTTTACCATATTTTTTTAGTTATTGTGGCGAATAATAATATAATGTCCTCTAGACCAAATTTCGGTCACGGCGGCCAGTCTTAACGGAGACTGGCCATCTGCGCAGAAAATATTATAGTGCACAAATGTGTGCGCAAACACAAGTGCACTCTTTGTTCTCTAACTCTCATGATCCGATGGGACGGTAATCCGACACGACCAGAGAAAAATCAGGTGCAGGACCAACGGCGCAACGTGCGCACCGAGGCACGGAGCTGTCTAACACCGACAACTTCCTAACTCCGGGCTGCTATTAAGATTTCTTAACAGAAATACCCAATAATTTTTTTGTTGGCCCGACCCGGGATTCGAACCCGAGACCTGATGCACAGCAGTCGCATTCACTACCGCTGCGCCACGGAGGGGTTCATCAAAATAATACTTTGGAAAAAAAAATAGTTTGTGGCGAATAAGTAAGGTAACGTACCTATATAACATGACCCGTTCAGGGGCGGAAGGAGGGATTTAGGTCTTTAGAATACCACGCTTGGTCACAGTGGCTTAGGTTTATGTCATGTAGTTAATATCCTCTAGAGAAATCTCGAGCATTTCCATTCAAAATTAAATTAATTAAAGCAAATAAGCATTAATACATAAACATGCATAATCGTGTTAATACCGCACTACGACTTACGACTAGTATATTAAAAGACCATCTATTAATATACTAGTCGAATGGTCGCTTACCTGGTGGTCGAACTCCTCAAGTATCAGTCTGAATTGGAAGGACAGTCCGAAGAACATGGTGGCGTGACACCGGCCCGAGTCGTGCGAACACTCCAGAAGCCACAATGCGTATCTGTCGATACCAACATAATATTAGTTACAGTTTTTACCACGTTAGTCCTGTGATATATGTTCACGTATGACCGTGACGTCTAAGGTTCGGTTAAACTAATAATCGGCCTTTCTCGGGTAATTCTTAGTAACAGAACAATGTTTTTCCTTATTGTCAAATAGTATTAAAATTGGTTGCAAAATAATAATAATACTTGTCAGAAGTTTGTAAATGTCACTAAAACTACCAGCGCAAACTGAAAAAAAGAACTGAAAAGCAACCGAAACGTCAGGGAAAGTGTAAAAATAAATTAAATCTAAATAGTTTAATAATAATTTAATTAGCTTAAAAATTAGTAAAGTTCAATAGTAGTAGTAGTGTAACAATTTTCAAAATTTTGTAATAAAGTGTCAAATAAACAACGCGATAAAATCCGTATATAGCAGTTTAATTTCAATGAATAATATTCGCGTAAATAGAAGACAATATTATGAAAAAAGGAAACCCAAATAAAAATAATAACAATAATTTATAATTAATTTATCAAACAAACAAACAAACTCACATTCGCATTTATAATATTAGTTAGGATATACCTTTCTTTCTTGTTATTTTATATTTGTTATCATGTGCTTTGTTAAGTATGTATCAAATAAACATTTTTCTTTCCTTGATACGGTTCTTTACGCGAGAGAAGTCGCGGGCAAAATGTAGTAATAGTATACATACTTGACGAGGTCCGCGAGCATCCTCCTGGGTAACAGGCACACGCGCTCCATGGCGTCCTCGCAGTACGCGAGGTAGTACAGACAGATGGACACGCCCGTCGCAGCCACCGACGGACGAGGCACTTCCAGAAACTTCTGTAACACAACCAACGTTCTACGGTTAAGGAAAACATCGTGAGGGGACCAGCATTATTAATATTTATTATTAAAAAAAGACAACTCCCACACTAGGAATAAATCCTGTATCGCGGGGGACTTTACAAACATTCAAACAACGGACACAAAGAACACACAGCGGTGGCAGCTCGGGGCAGTGGCAGTGGCAAAGTGACTACTTAAACCACTGCGCCATCCGTGCAGTCAAGCATGTCTGAGAATTCTCCAGAATGTTCTCGAAGATATGTGTAAGTCTGCCAACCCGCACTGGGACAGCACAATGGACTATGGCCTAACCCCACCAACGAGAAGAGCCCAGCAGTGGAACAGTTTAATACGGGGCTGGTATTGTGTATCCAGGGTGTCCGTTAATTAATGGATAACCTTGAAATTTCTTATAGTAGAACGGAGGAGAAAAAGAAAAAAAAGTGCAATAGTCATACTTTTGACTGTCTATCTATTAGCATAATTAGTGTTTAATAATAAAACAAGAAAAAACCGATGGCATTCATTCATTTATGGTCGTAGTGTACAAGATAGGTAAAAATGGTAATTTAAAAAAAACATATCTCAGGTAGAAGTTGGGTTAGTATTTTTTTCTGAATTGCTATCAGTTCTTCTATAAGAAATTTCAAGGTTATCCAATAATTACCGGACACCCTGTATAATAAACGTTCATCGTCACTCAAGTATGCATTTATTGACATTTCCCGGTCCTGCATGACATCCCCGCTACCAGTAAGTAGTACATACATACATAGATTCACGCCTGTTTCCCAAAGGGGTAGGCAGAGACTACGGATTTCCATTTGCTACGATCCTGACACACTTCTCTGGCTTCATTCACTTTTATCACATTCCTCATACACGCCCGTCGGTTCAAGGTGCTCTTAACGTGGTCTTTGTCCAGAACGCCTCCGATCTGATCGAGAAACGTTCGCCTAGGTCTTCCTCTTGCGACTGTTCCATTCACACTAGCCTTATAAACTTTCTTAGTCAGTCTTTCCTCGTCCATTCTTTCTACATGCCCAAACCAGCTTAACATAACCTTTTCTAGTCAGTATATCCACTTTTATGCCGCATCTCTCTCTAATCACACTATTCCTTATTCTATCTTTCAGAGTCACACCACATATGCTTCTCAGCGCTATCATTTCTACAGCATTTATTCTGCTCTCATGGTTCTTTTGGCATACCCAACTTTTATTTCCATACATAAGTGTGGGCGCTAATAGTCCTCTATGAAAAGCCAAACGTAACCAGACCAATTAGAGGTCCTGCCCTTTGTGTCAGAGATATTCCTCGGTCCTCCATGACCAGTAAGTAGTAACCAGAACGATGACAGGGCCTGCTCTCTATGTCAGAGACATTCCCTAGTCCTCCACAACCAGTAAGTAGTAACCAGACCGCTGTTAGAGCCACTCCTGGTTCCTTTACGATGTCCCCACGACCAGTAAGTAGTAAACAGACTGCTAAGAGAACCTGGACCTCTGTGACAAAGACATTCTTCGGTCCTCCACGAACAGTTAGGATTAACCAGACCGTTTACAGGTCCTACCTTCTGTATCAGAGGTACTACATGATATCCGTACGTACCTGCAGGCCTCCCATATGTATGAAGTCGATGCTAAACTTCTTGTGACACAGCAGCGCGGCGAGGTACTTGAGCGCCTCGAAGGCGAGGCGCGAGTCGCGCGACTCGCGCACGTTGAGGTAGCCCAGGATCAGACCCAGCGCGTTCTGTTCGAACACGTGCGATAGGAACTGTCGACAGAATAACATACTTCAACACGTTTTCTTGTTCTTTTCCTTTAAAATTGAACGACTCTTCTTCTGATTCTTCTGAACGACGAATAATTCCTGTGTCGCGGGGGACTTTACAAACATTCAAACAACGGACACAAAGAACACCCAGACTCGGAACAACCATTTATGGATCACACAAATGTTTGTCCCGTGTGGGATTCGAACCTACAACACTCCGCGCAGTGGCAGTAGCGAGGCGACCGCTTAAACTACTACGCCATCCGTACAGTTGAATATGACGTGCAACTATGACATGTGGTCATAATATTGTCTTCCGTTGCCGCAAATGTTATATATTAAAATTAAACTACTTTATACAGCTTTTATGGTGTTGGTAATAACACTTTTTTTTGTGTCCGTCCAAACTTTCGGTTTCGGCCCAGTTTCGGCATAAAAACCATGCTGGACGGCAGCCGAAACCGAAACTGAATTCAGATTCGAAATGTTCGGTGCACTGAGCTGTAAACGACGAAGTGTCTTTTTACCGTCATGTCATAACTTGTTTGTGTATGCGCCGCGAAATTTGTGGTAGTATGTTTTGTTTGTTGTGAAATTACGAGTAATTATAAGTTTATTTCCAAACAGGTAAGTATTAATAGCAGCGATAGCCTAGTGGGAAACCGTTAGACTGGCACGCAGAGGTCTCGAGTTCGATACCAAGGCGCGCATCTCTGACTTTTCGAAGTTATATGCGTATTAAATAGTTAGTCATCGTGTCACGTCGCGTCATAGATGCGCGCGCGTCGAGTGGGGCGCTGTGCCCTCTCCTTCACACCTAGGCCGGCCGTAGACACGATATATAAGGAGGACGGGACTTGACTCGGGGGCTCGGTTAGCGGCAGACATCACTCCTGGCGAGTATCTTCCCAACTTCTACCTGGATCACCGACACACATCTACTCTGCAGTGGACCACGCCCTGAGGACTTTTCTCCTTCAACTTCGCGGGTGTAACAATATTATTGTACTTTTGTGTTCAAGTGGAAAATATAAGTGTACTTGTAAACGGTCCTTGTTTTCTTTCACCACCCGTGGAGAATAACACCCCTAAGGTGACGAATAGGTGACATTGGCGCCCAACTCAGGTGGTCTGCAGAACGATGTGTGTCTGGTGAGTCTATTTTATTTATTTCGTTTACTGTGTACGTGTACGAGACGTCCAAATACTATTTTCTGCCTTTCTATAAAATTCAATTAGTTTAACACGTGCATAAATACCTAACTACCTTTTTATTTATCTGCCTACTGTCTCAGAATATATACATTCTTTGCTTCACACGTGCTTAAATAATCTTGGCTACATTGTGTCGACGCGAAGTGCGTTCGTTGATTCTCTCACAATTTAATACCTACCTGCATATTGGACGCTTCGTATACAAAGGAATATTGTTGTGTTTTGCGTGATTTTGTTGCTTGGCTGTGGGCTGACTCAGTCTTACTTAATTTTAACAGAATGGCTTATGAAATTAACTTTAATTTATTGTCGAAGTCGGAACTCGATTACGAGATCGCTATTCGCGGTGGTTCAAAGAGTGATGATCCGCGCAAAATAATAACTAAACTTAGCGCTAAATATTCCGCTGAGGATATTCTTTCTTCTACATATCCTATTACGGAGGATGTCTTATCCATCTCGAAATCTCTAGAAAAAGCTACGCGTTTTCTGGCCATGCTAGAAGCTAAGTTTATACAAGAAATGCACCTTAGGACTGAGTCATTACTACACCACGTATTTCACAGAATTAATCGTATGGATTCCGGCGCCCTAGATATCAAAGAATACAATGCTATTTGGGATAAATTTAACACTGCTTATGCGAGGTTAAATTCGCTTTCGGGCGCGTTGCAGTCCGAGTGCTCAGTGACAAAAGATAGTATATCTCTTACATACGATCGTAAGCTTTATAGCGAATTAGCTAAATTTAAATACAACGGCAAATCATGTGTGCGTACTTTTATCGAACGAGTCGAAGAATTCGTCACGAGTAGGAACGTTCCGTACGATAAAATTTTATCTTTTGCTTTTGAAATCTTTTCGGGTGATGCACTTATTTGGTATCGATCTATTAGGGATTCGGTTAAGTCGTGGAAGGATCTTTGTGACCTAATGAAGCGCGATTTTAGCCCGCATAATTACGACTTTAGACTTATGTCGGAAATTCGTGCGCGTTCTCAAGGTCAAACGGAGACAATTACTATATATATCGCAAAGATGCACAGTTTATTTGCTCGTCTTGGCAGTCCTGTCGCAGAGTCTGAGAAGCTAGAAATTTTACTAAATAATATAAGGCCTTGCTATACTAATTGTCTATTAACAGCGAATGTGGTCGATGTCGCAAGTCTGGTCGAAGTATGTCGTCGCTATGAACAATTTGAAAGCCGTAGCAAGCAATTTTCTGAGCCTCCCGCTCGTTCTTCGGAAACCCTGGCACCTGACCTTGCTTATAATAACCCCTCCGCTAGTTACACTTTTTCTAAAGTGGGTAATTTTAAAAAAACTTTTCCCTATCAGAAATCGCAAACTGATAACTTTACGAAGTCGCATGCAAACCCAAAAATTAATTCTATAAATATTTTAACTAATAAAACTAAGCAGTTTTGCCCGAGATGTAGAAATAACTCACATTCCTTGTCTACATGTCGGCAGCCGCACTATTTAATTTGTTTTAAGTGTGGGAAGACGGGTTTTAAGATAGCTGATTGTCCTAATTGCAATAAACCTAAAAATAATACAGCGGTCTCAAAAAACTAATTAATAAGGATTGTGGCAAACTTAGTAACAAACAAAATTTTAATAAACTTGAATGGCAGAAATGGTTGGATTTTATCTCTAAATTTTTTAACAGTTATCGTCTACCCACAATCCGTAATTCTAATATCGAATATTCTCCGTACATTTCTTTAAAATTAAATGGCAAACCAGCTGTTGGTCTATTGGACTCAGGTTCGTGTGTTACAATACTAGGTAATAATTCTCATGACCTTTTCTTGAATAGAGGCTATGTTCTCGATAATTCACAACCTCTAAAGTTTGTCACTGCTGGCGGTGAAGAATTGAATTCGCTAGGTTCTATATCTCTTCCAATTGAGTTCCAAAATAAATTAATTGATCACATTATTTACATTGTTCCCGGTATACAATACTCGCTTATTCTTGGCATGGATTTTTGGAGGAATTTTGGCTTATTTCCTAACAATTTAGAGTCAGTTTTACTTTTGAATAAGTCTGAAGTTCGTGTTGTTGAACCACAGACAGAAGCTTGTAAACACCTCGTCTCTTATGGTCATCTATCAGTCAATCAGAGAGCTGCCGCTGACAATATTATTTCCAAATTTTCTGATATTTCTTACCAAAGGCGGGGTCTCGGTTGCACAAAACTTATTACACACTCCATAGATACAGGGGATTGTCCCCCGATTCGGCAAAGATTTTATCGTATGTCTCCCGATAAACAGCGAATTTTAGTTAATCTTCTGGACGAGATGCTCTCTGACGGCGTCGTTGAACCTTCAGCCAGTCCGTGGTCTAACCCTGTCATTTTAACGCCTAAAAAGAACGGTGAATTGCGCTTTTGTCTAGACAGTCGTAAATTGAACTCTGTTACAAAAAAAGATGCATATAGCTTACCATATATCTCAGAAATACTTGACAACTTGAGAGATGCTAAATACCTATCTAGTCTAGATTTATCGAAATCCTTTTGGCAGACTTCGATTAAAAAAAAGGATCGTTGTAAAACTGCATTTTATATACCTACGCGCGGTACTTTTCAATTTAAAAGAATGCCTTTCGGTCTAACAAATGCTCCAGCCACTCAACAACGATTAGTTGATATTTTATTTTATGGCCCTGAATTTGAAAACAGGGTTTTCTGCTTTATAGATGACATTGTTTGTATATCGCCCTCGTTTGAGGAACACATAAAGCTTTTAACCCTTATTTTAGAGAAATTGAAAAGCGCGAACCTAACTATTAATCTTGATAAATGTAAATTTTTTAGGGACCAACTAAAGTACTTAGGATATGTAGTAGACTCTAAAGGTTTGCATGCCGACCCAGATAAGGTTAATTCTATGAAAAATTACCCCACCCCCTCTAACAGGAAGGAATTGCGTAGATTTCTAGGTGCTGCCTCGTGGTACAGACGATTTATTCCAAATTTTAGTTCCATCGCTGCACCCCTTAATAAACTAACCTCTCAAGGAAAAAAATCTCCTCCCTTTTGTTGGTCTACAGAAGCTGATGAAGCTTTCAATAGGTTGAAAGAATGTCTTGTTTCTTCTTCTGTACTATCTTGCCCGGATTATTCGGAGCCCTTTGAAATACACTGTGATGCTAGTGACTATGGTATTGGAGCTGTTCTCTGTCAGAATTTGAACGGAGAGGAAAAGGTCATAGCATATTACAGTAAGTCCCTTACTAAACAGGAGAAGAATTATAGTGCTACTGAGCGAGAAGCGCTGGCGGTGCTATCTGCTATTGAACACTGGCGTTGTTATATCGAAAACGGTAAAAAGTTTATCGTATATACTGATCACGCTGCTCTAAAATGGTTTTTAACTCTAAATAACCCTACTGGTCGTCTAGCTAGATGGGGAGTACGTCTATCTTCGTACAACTTTGAAATACGTCATCGTCGTGGTTCTGACAATGTCTTGCCTGATCTTCTGTCTCGTTCTATACCGGTTTCCGCCATTATAAATGACGTGGAGACTAATTCTAATTCTAATAATTTAAATTCACAAGTTTCTACTAATGATTCTTGGTATTTAGATATCTATAACGGGTGCCTTTCGTCCCCGACCTCTTTTATTGATTATCAGGTAATAAATAATAAGTTGTATCGTTTTAAAAAGTCTCTAAACCCACTTACTAGAGAATTTCAGTGGAAAGAAGTCGTTCCCCTTGATCAGAGAGAAAGTGTCCTGTCTGAAAATCACTCGTTGCCCACAGCTGGTCATCTTGGTATTTTTAAAACTTATAAACGGCTTGCGCTTAACTACTACTGGCCAGGCATGTACTCTGACGTGGTTAAGTACGTAAACTCGTGCGACGCGTGTATTTCTCATAAACATCAGAATCACGCGACATTAGGACATATGGGTAGGCCCAAATCGTGTCAGAAGCCTTTTCAGATGATAAGTATCGACTTGATCGGTCCTCTTCCTCCTAGTAGAAAACAAAACACGTTTATTTTTGTAATAAGTTGTTGTTTTTCTAAGTATTGTTTAATGTTTCCTATTAAGCGTGCTACCGCAGATATCATAACTAAAATCCTTGAAGAAAACGTTTTCTTAGTACATGGAATTCCATCCACTGTTGTGTTAGATAATGGTAAACAATTCATAAGTTCAACCTTTAAAAATCTATTGTCTAAATATAAAATTCCAAATTTACACTACACACCATTCTATACTCCTCAGGTTAACGCTGTTGAAAGGTATAACAAAACCATAATGACAGCTATTTCAACGTTTATAACAACCGATCATCGAATCTGGGACGTTTTAATACCTAAAATACAATTCGCTTTGAACTGTGCTGTTAACGAAACAACTGGCTTCTCACCTAATTTTCTCGTTTATGGTCGTGAATTAGTCATATGTGGTTCTCATTACAATAGGGAGACTGACTCCAATAGTGTCCTCGAACCTCATGATGGTTACGCTGAATCCTTGGGTCATTTGTGCAAAATTTTCGAAAAGGTACAAGCGGCCTTATTAGCTGCTCATGCTCGAAATTATAAAACGTATAACCTTCGCCGTAAACCGGCCGAGTTCAATGTCGGCGATATAGTTTGGCGAAAGACCTTTCCGTTAAGTGATAAAAACAAATATTTTTCTAAAAAATTAGCTCCTAAATACATAAAATGTAAAATAGTGTCGAAAAAGTCCCCATTGGTTTATAAATTATCTGATATGTCTGGTAAAGCATTGGGTGAATGGCACATTAAAGATTTGAAATTAATTCATTACAAAGAATAATAAACACATTTCATTAAGTTCTTGTCAGTTAAAACCGCATTATTTCAGTAGCGGGTAACATAAAAATATTTTTCTCACTATAGTTTTTTAATGTAGGTACTTGAGAATTTCTATTGATAAACATTCGCAACATTGTAATAACTACATAATGACCTATTGAGTGGTTATGAGTGTTATGACTAATCGTCGCTCGGTGAACTTCATATTGTTTTCTAACATAATATATTTTTTTGCTCAGTGGTTCAGTTGTTAAAGTTCACTGTTTAATCGAGTACTATGGTTCGATTCTTGTTTGATGATTTTTATTGAAAATTCTTAATTTACAGGACTAACAATTCTTTACCGAATGGTTCAGTGGTTAATGGTCACTGCCAGGTCGGTCCACTGGTTCGATTCTTGTTCCTCGTTAGTTTTCTTTATAGTCATATGGTCGTTCGTGTCTGTTTTGCTGATGTTTTGGTCGCTGCATTATAAAAAAAAAAAAAAAAAAAAAAAAAAAAGTGTTGTTGTTATACTATACTATTATATCTATCCGGTCGTGTCGTGATACATTCCTAATGAATGTATCATTTTATTTATTAATATCAGCTGTTTTCCTTGTAGTTCGAGTCAGTGTGTCCTTTTGTTATGATACGATTACGTCATAGTGCACCTGGCGGACTTATAGGTTACGAACGGAAGAATTCTTTTGTTTGATTTTATACTTAAATAATAGTTTATTATTGTGCACAAACCTTTTGTCACTCAGTATTCTGGCTGTGGCGCGCCTCTGGGAATTTAACTAAGCTTTGATTAATACTATTATTGATGTCTAATTATAACATCAATTATTTTGTTTCTATTGTGTAGATACCTATCTACTTACTTGCTTGACTAGTGGTCATTGGCTGATCCCAAGACTTAGGTCGTAGGGCTAGTCTAGCTTAACTTATTTACTGCTTCTTACACATTCTTGTATGATTCACCTTTTGTGTATAACCCGTATACCTATACTTTGTATGGTAGCCTAAGCACTTACATAATTGTGTGTCGGCTTTATGTGTGAGATGTATGTCGTCTTGTACTAGGGTGTCGTTGCTAGCGTGACGTATGAATGTATGTAGGGTTATACACATTACTATAAGTTGAACAGTAGGTCTATTTCCCACACTGACACCTATTCCACTTCTGTTCAAGGGTCGCGCTGGGAGCTGCAGGTCAGAGAATTTTCCTGCCGAAAATTCTGGCCTTTCGAGGGGGGTGTGTCACGTCGCGTCATAGATGCGCGCGCGTCGAGTGGGGCGCTGTGCCCTCTCCTTCACACCTAGGCCGGCCGTAGACACGATATATAAGGAGGACGGGACTTGACTCGGGGGCTCGGTTAGCGGCAGACATCACTCCTGGCGAGTATCTTCCCAACTTCTACCTGGATCACCGACACACATCTACTCTGCAGTGGACCACGCCCTGAGGACTTTTCTCCTTCAACTTCGCGGGTGTAACAATATTATTGTACTTTTGTGTTCAAGTGGAAAATATAAGTGTACTTGTAAACGGTCCTTGTTTTCTTTCACCACCCGTGGAGAATAACACCCCTAAGGTGACGAATAGGTGACAATCGCTTGCTTTAACGGTGAAGGAAAACATCGTGAGGAAACCTGCACGTCTGAGAGTTCTCGAATGTTCTCGAAGATACGTGAAGTCTGCCAACCCGCACTGGGCCAGCGTGGTTGACTATGGCTTAACCCTTCTCACAGTGAGAAGAGGTCCGTGCCCAGCAGTGGGACAGTTTAATACAGGGCTGATATTATAATTTATATTATAAGTATTAATTCGCAATTGATGTGATGACTGAGACGATTTCTTTAATATAATAATAATGCGTAGGTTTTCTTACGTTACGTACTAACAATAAAAGTTAAGCATCTATTTGAATGTTTTCGTTCAGTATAACTTTGTTTATACCTATACCTAACTCTATCTTTCGTCGGCTCCACCAACGAGTGTTTCTAATAAATTAAGGAATTATTTAGTGGTGCTAGTTAAATTTATTCAGACAGAAGATGCAATTTGCGAGGCGACAAGTTTAATAGCGTTGAGATACATCGAATGGTGTGTATATATATATTGACGACTCGATGGCGTAGTGGTTAGTGTAACCGACTGCCACGCCTGAGGTCGTGGGTTCGATTCCCGCACAAGTCAAACATTTGTGTGCATGTACATGGATGTTTGTCTTGGTCTGGGTGTTTCTATGTATAATATGTATATATTTACAAAAAAAAAAGTATATATGTATGTTTATCCATTGTCTAGTACCCATAGTACAAGCTCTGCTTAGTTTGGGCTAGATGGTGTTGTGTGTATGTGATAGAATATTATTATATAACTGTACGCGTGTCCGATAAGATACCTAATTATAATATTTGATGCCCCTGTACTCTGCCTTGGTAACCGAGAGGGCAGTAAGTAAAAGATGGCCATTTTTTTAAATTACTGGTTTGGAATGTTTCTCTACTGTAAACAACATATTTTTTCCCTTCTTTTTGACATATAGAACATAAAAATCGAGTATATAGTTTTATCACAAACGCTAGCAACATTTTTTTTTGACCTAGGAAAATCCTTTATACCTCCTCCCCTGGGGGGAAGGGGTATAAAGGATTTTCCTACGATATTTACAAAAAAAAAGTTAGTAAGTACTAAGTTTAACTAAGACTTATATGATAAAGGCAAGCTCGAGAGTGTACTTTCAATCCTAATTTTTCCGTAATAATGTCTCCTATTAAAGCAAAGCTTAAAAAAATGGCTCGTTAGACTAGATTTCACTTGTGGATCGTCTATGTTTGGCTCTTTTGGACGACACGGTTGCCGACCACTGGACTAGGGGATCTTATATTGTTACGGGGGCCAGTCAGTGGGACTAGGGGATACATATCAAGTATATTTACTAGATCTTGGGAAACAAGTGAGAAACGGCAATGAATTGCCGTAAATCTCAGAGTTCGAAAAAATGGTATCACGTGACCTTGAGGTCAAAGGTCATAGTAATTTCGGGGTTATATCGACTAAGCTGAGTTGAATGGCGTTGACCGCGAGTCTCTAGCTCTTACGGTTCTTGAGTTGAAAGTTGTATAACAGACAGGCGGACGGACGGATGGACAAAGCTGTTTGTATAAGAGTTTTTTCGAACTCTTAAAAGTACTGTTGCTAAGCTAACCTACATTGACGCGAGCGAAGCCGCGGGCAAAGTGTAAGATATGAAAGTTTTAAATAGTTATACGTTCTCGTTAGATTTAGGCGAGCAAAGTCGCGGTATTAAGCTAGTAATATACGTTCCTTACCTCTTGATACTCCCCCATGGGTGTGAGATATCTTAGAATGAGCATCTGTTTGGTTGCGTCAGTCGGTGGATGTATCTGTATATTGCCTGCGAACAACACATTAATTTAATTACTATTAATATATATAACATCAGCCCTGTAGACTGTCCCACTGCTGGGCACGGGTCTCTCCTCAGTCTGAGATGGGTTAGGCCATAGTCCACCACGCTGGCCTAGTGCGGGTTGGCAGACTTCACATATCTTCGAGAGCATTACGGAGAACTCTCAGACATGTAGGTTTCCTCACGATGTTTTCCTTCACCGTTAAAGCGAGCGATAATTGACTATTTAATACGCACATAACTTCGAAAGTCAGAGATGCGAGACTTGGTTTAAACTCGAGACCTCTGCGTGGCAGGCCAACGGTTTCCCACTAGGCTATCGCTGCTTGTAACCGCGTAATAATGTTAATCAATATAAAATGATAAACTTGCGTTTTTAGAGTTCGAAAACACTCTTAAACAGAACCCAATACCTCATACACAGCAGTCGCAGACGGCTCCAAGATTCATAGATTGTGAGTATATGTATCGTTGTATAGTCTGTATGTCTGTATGTATTCAAATATCTCCGAGAACATTATGGAAAACTCTGACAAGTGTACACTGACCTATAATATGTGTCTCCATCTCTGCCCACGAGGAGTTGGAGGAGGTCTCGTGGAGGTGTTGCCTGGCCGGCGGTGACGTCATCACCCACGGCTCCGGCGGCGATATTGCGTTGCCTGCCACTCCTGCAATCACACATGATAATAATACATTTGTATTCTAACTAATATAATAAATGCGAAAGTGAGTTTGTTTGCTTGTTTGTTACGCTTTCACCCCTTAACTACTCGACCGATCATTGTGAAATTTCGCATACACGTTTTCAGGGGAACAGAAAAGGACAGAGCGTGGCTTTCATTCAGAAAAAAGAAGTATAAAAAATTTATTTACACATCATTTACGCGAGCGGAGCCGCAGGAAAAATCTAGTTTATTTTATAAAACACTTAGATTATGCCCGCTGCTTCACTTAGGTATAGTACTGTTTTTCTGGATGAAAGGTATCCAATGGCCTTTTTGAGCACGTGTCTCTTTTCACTGTGAGAAGGACTAAGCCATAGTCCACCAGGCTGGCACAGTGCGCGTTGGCAGACTTCACATATTTTCGAGAACATTGTTGAGAAGTCTTAGATATGCCGGTTGCCTCACGATGTTTTCCTTCATCGTTAAAGCGAGCGATAACTGATTAATTCGCACATCAATTTAAGGCAATCCTATGTAATATAATAAATGCGAACGTGACTATGTTTGTTACGCTTTCATGCCTAAAGTACTCGATAGATCATCATGACATTTATCCAGAAAAGCTGGTAGACTATATCTTACTAGGATATCGCGGCCGAATTTATGGGCAGACGCTAATATAAGAATTGTACTCACTGTTGTAATTCTTGATTGGGGTCTCGGGGTCTTTACTGGCTCGCGGTGGGGTCTCATCGGTCACCATATCACCCCCTCCGCCTTCATCTACAAACACAATAATATATTATTTACTAACGGAACCGACGTTGTCAAACCGACGTTGCTAAATATGTTTTTTTTTTTTTTTTAATGCTGTCCTTGCTATAGCAATGAGTAGTAGAGCCTCGCTGATTTCAGTGTGAATGGGCCGGCTCGACCGAGGAAGGACTACCCTCTCACAGAATATCGACGTGAAATAGCAGTATTCCTACTGGTGTTTCGTTCGGTGAGTGAGAGTGCCGGAGGCCCAATCACTCTCTTTCCCCCTTCCCGCTCCTTCTCCTTCCCACTTCCTTTCCTAAAGCGTCGGCAACGCGCAGGTGATACCTGAGGTGTTGCAGGCGTCCATAGGCTGACCACTTACCATCAGGTGGGCCGTATGCTTGTTTGCCAACATAGTCGTACAAAAAAAATAGTTCCAGTGTCGCGGGCATTTGCCCCGTGTGGGATACGACCCCACATCATTCGGCGCAGTGGCAGAGGCGAGGCGACCACTTAAACCACTGCGCCACACGTGTAGTCGATGGGATACATATATACATTTTCTCATCTCCCAATAATGTTACCTTGAAAGCGATTCGGATAATCAGCTATTCGGATAGTTGGAGTTCGAATAATTGGAGTTCGTATAATTAGAGTTCGTATAATTGGAGTTCGTATAATTGGAGTTCGTATAATTGGAGTTCGGATAATTGGAGTTCGGATAATTGGAGTTCGAAGAATTAAAATTCGTATAATTGGAGTTCGGATAATTGGAGTTCGTATAATTAGAGTTTGTATAATTGGAGTTCTACTGTATAGTTAAGTATACGATCAGCCAGTATGTAATACATACCTTTTTTGTCGTTGGTAGGTCCGTTACATTTGAAGTCGTTGTTTCTCTTCTTGTCGAAGCGCGCGAAGTGTCGCGTCTGGTTAGGCGGAGTTGTGTTTTGGTTGTTTTGCTGTGCACGAACAAACATATGAATTAATTATATATTTTATTTTATTTCAAAAAATTTAATTTCATAATATCGACTCCATTGGATAAGAACAGGGTCATTTGTATTATGCGACTAAAACAAAAGAAGGCTGCAATGCATCGTTCTTACACTGACAAAGCGGCTATTGAAATTTGCCGTATTATACTTAGACCGTTGTGTGAAGTTTTGAGACAAATTAAATTAAAATCACATATTGCTTTCTATATAAGTCATAAAAACAACAAAAACTATTCCATAAACTCTTTTACTTAACGAAAATACGATTTCCCATACTTTTTTAACGTTCTTGACGTAATATTTTTACAATTGCTCAACGAACAATTCGGCATTTTTAACGAGCGTGTAGTGACGCGAGCGACGCTAGACTATTTGAAATGAGCGGCTCATTTTATGCGGGCGATTTTGAGACGCTGAGTGTGTATCTTGGGTTTTTTAATATATCAATGTTGCCCCTACTAATAAAATAAACGCATGTGTGTACAAACCTCTACTGTTTTATTCCTCAATAAGTGTAGCCTCCTTAACATCAATGGTACTAGCATTGCATTTAATTCCCTGAAATTAAAAAATATTACTTTAACATGGATATTCTGTTAGCTTAAGAACAACTATCTTCTTCTCCCTAGCCTTTATTATTCCCAAGTCACTTGGGGTCGGCTTTTCTAGTGTAACCGGATTTGACTGGATATCAGTTTTTACACGGCGCGGCTGCCACCTGACCTCCGCAATCCGAAGGCTAACGACACCCTAAGGCTAGACCAGTGTCAGGATATTATAGGGCACTGATTTTCCAATAACGACTGCCATAGATGTTCATGGCAGCCGGGACCGACGGCTTAACGTGCTCTCCGAGGCACGGAGCAGCCGATAATTGTCAATCAATACGCACATAATTTCGAAAAGTCATATAACTTCCGAAAATCAGAGGTGCGCGACGTGGGTTTGTACCCGAGACCCACTGCATTGCAGTCTGTTGGTCTCCCCACTGAGCTATCGCTGCTTGTTATATATAGCTAGTATAATATATATAACCTTATTAAATATGCTTCTGCCATCAGAATCGGAGTATGATCTGTTTGCTTCGGGATGGATGGATGTGTGTCGTAGCTGTTTAAGATTTTGTGAAATGATGGATGTTTAGTTAATTACTATGTTACGAATCTTTTATTGTACTCATGTAAACAGATGTAATAATAATTTATGTAAAATAATGTTAGATATAAGTTTTAACTTGTACAACGATTTGGTGTATACCGTTATGTTGTCCATTTGTTTATAATAATAAATAAGTATATATATTATCCTCTCTCTTGAACAATATTACCTAAAGTTAGTGGCGATTTCTTGCACCTCCATAGCGGCGGCGAGTAAACCCGTCGCGTAGCTCTGCAGAGGTTCGCTGGCATTCGTCGCCCAGTTCACTAACCGGTGGATCAGAGCCTCGTTATCCTACAAAAACAAACATATTACAAATTACCCACTATATTTTGCCTGCGACTTCGCTCGCGTCAATGTAGATTAAAGGTCATAAGCACACATATCAACTCGGAAAGGGATCATCACCGTATCGCCTTTCGCCTCGCCGTCAAACAGGCATCAACTTAACGTAACCAAAGCGGATCAACAGCTCCGGCACATCGACTCGGATACGACTAGGCGACGCCGCGCTCACTTAAATCATATTAATAAGAAAATTTTCTCACATCTTCAATGATCCCTTTTCATCGTTATTTTTGTTTGAAATCTAACCTACAAATTCAATAAAATACGCGCGCAACACGACTGTTAGTAATCTTGTGAATGACAGCACGTTCGGCAACAGTGCACGGAGAGACGTAGGCGCGGGGACGACGAGCAGCAAGCGCGGGGACGACGAGCCGTAAGCGCGGGGACGACGAGCCGTAAGCGCGGGGACGACGAGCCGTAAGCGCGGGGACGACGAGCCGTAAGCGCGGGGACGACGAGCCGTAAGCGCGGGGACGACGAGCCGTAAGCGCAGGGACGACGAGCCGTAAGCGCAGGGACGACGAGCCGTAAGCGCGAGGACTGCAAGCTTGTCCCGAGGCGAAGCGATTACGTTACGATTCCGATTAGTGTGCGTTACAGTAGGGGGTTCCATACAAAGAATACTGCACAGTTCGAGATGATACGGTGACGATCCGTTTCCGAGTTGATATGTGTGCTATGACCTAAAGTTAGGTTAGATTAGTGTCAAAATTTTTTCCTATGTCAGTTTCCTAAGGAACAGAAATTTATGGGCTTAATCTACATTACCGCGAGCGAAGCCGCAGGCAAAATATATTTATAGCATAATTTTATACTAAATAAAATCTATACTAATATTATAAAGCTGAAGAGTTTGTTTGTTTGGTTGAACGCGCTAATCTCAGGAACTACTGGTTCGAATTGAAAATTTATTTTAGTGTTGGATAGCCTTTATCAAGGAAGGCTATATAACATCACGCTACGACCCACGGGGGCGGCGCAGTAACAACAAACGCTGGTGAAACCGCGGGAACATCTAGTACAATAATAGTTGTTATTTTAAAAAACCATGCTTGACTTAAAGACTTTTTGGTAATGTATAGGTCTACGCACCGTGACATCGCAGTTTTGAATCCCGGATGGGTACAAAAATAGATGTAATAATACCTGGAACACAACGCTCATCTCCAAGCCGGGCATAAGGTCAAGCGTGAGCCGGCATGCGGCCACGTTCAGCTTGTTCACGTCCCGCCCCGTTATGTTCTGGCGCGAGTAGTATGTGTCGCGAACGTAGTCGTTCACCAGCTGTTTAACAACAAAACAGACAATTAATTTATAATAACTATAATAATATATTCTATCACATAAACACAACAGCATCTAGCCCAAACTAAGCAGAGCTTGTACTATGGGTACTAGACAATGGATAAATATATAATAAGTTATTATTATAATAAAATTATATCAGTAAGAGTTGAAATTATAATAATAAATAGATAAACAATGAAACACATAATTATATACTTTTTCTTGTAAATACGAACATATTATACATAAAACTCCCACACAAGACAAACATCCATGTCCATGCAAACAAATGTTTGATTTGTCCGGGAATCGAACTCGCGACCTCAGGCATGGCAGTCGGTTACACTAACCACTACGCCATCGAGTCGTCAATATATATATACACAGCATTCGATGTATCTCAACGCTATTAAACTTGTCGCCTCGCAAATTGCATCTTCTGTCTGAATAAATTTAACTAGCACCACTAAATAATTCCTTAATTTATTAGAAACACTCGTTGGTGGAGCCGACGAAAGATAGAGTTAGTTATAACTACATATACAAGGATGTATATTAATATTTTACCGTAACCGAAGCTAAGTCCCAGATAATATAGGACAAACCTATTGACATCAACGGGGCCCAATTTCAGACCCCGGCCTGCTACTAAGCAATAATGTCCTCCAGACCGAATTTCGGTCACGGCGGACAATCTTAACGTAGACTGACCATCTGCGCAAGAGATATTACAATGCACATGCGTGTGCGCAAACACAAGTGCACTCTCTGTTCGCTAACTCTCATGATCCGATGGGACGGGTAATCCGACACGACCGGAGAGAGATCAGGCGCACCAACGGCTTTACGTGCTTTCCGAGGCACGGGGTCAATATGAGCATTATAAATAAGCAGCGGTAGCCTTATGGGAGACCGTTAAACTGCCACGTAGAGATTTCAAGTTCGATCTCAAGGCGCGCACCTCTGACTTTTCGAAGTTATGGGCATATTAAATAGTTAGTTGCCGCTTGCTTTAACGGTGAAGGAAAACATCGCGAGGAAACCAGCATGTCTAAGAGTTGTCTATATTGTTCTCAGAGATATGTGAAGTCTACCAACCTGCACTGGGCCAGCGTGGTGGACTAAGGCCTAACCATTTTTTCTCTGAGAAGAGGCCCGTGCCCAGCAGTGGGACAATTTAATACAGGTCTGGTATTATTATATTACATGTATATCCAAAAGTAACATACGCTAGATACCATCACGCTACGAGCTACGGGAGCGGTGAGGTAACCACTAACGTCGATGAAAATGCTGAGGATAAACAATATAAAGTTGGAAGTCCATGATGTTACCTTGGTCATAAAGTTGTCCTTCTTGAACATAACTTTGAGGGCATGTCCGAGGGCACACTCGGGGTCTGTACGTGAGGGGTGGCGCTCGTCGAACGGGTCCGGGTCCTTCTTCATAAAATTCTCTGTCTCCGCTTCTATTATCTCTGCTATCCTGGAATCAGATATATTCTCATGTTAGTAGCGACTTCGCCAGGGTTGGGGACAGCTGCCTTTTCTGCCCTAAATTAGATGTATTTAATATACTGGATTGGAGAAAGTGTTGCCAGGTTTTCCTGTCAAGATATTCTCAAAAACAGCTATTCAAGACCTAAGTTATGTAAGTTCTTAGCGGATAGTCTGTCGGTGCCTACAAACTTTAAATTATGAGAATACTGAAGATTTGTTGATTGTTGTTAAATAAGCAATAACAAGTTCCATGATAATAATTACAATCTTGGCCTATTTTTGCATATATATATATAATAACTATGGTTAATTGTATATAACTTAGTTCCTAGTAGTATATTGTAAGTGCCATTAATGCCTGTGGCACAGGTTTACCCTAGTACAGGCACTCATATTATATTACCTATATTAAGTATTTTATGGACTGTACTCATGTTTTACCACTGTAATCAATCAATAAATTATTATTATATTACAAATATTCAAATAACAAAGAACATCTATACTCGGAACAACTATTTATATCAATGAAAATATAATTTTTGTCCCGTGTGAATGAAATCCGCAACAGTTCACAACACTCGGCGCGGTGGCAGTTGCGAGGCGACCACTCGCACATCGGTGCAGTGACATTTCCAGGCTGCATAACCTGTCAATGCATGGAACACCAGACATCATTTTAAAATAATATTTTGCCTAGCCCAGTGCTGCTGCCACTCGATAACTTAAAAGGAAGTGGTTTACACTACATCAATCGTGCAGTCAATCTCTGCCTAAATCTTCGGATATCTCCAATGGTTTAGGCTAAGTACTAAGTACTCACTTATAGACGAGAGACTAAATATGTATAGTTCAAACGGAAATCCATCAATATTTTGTTGCAAATAATAATGTAAGTTAATTTCGAGGAAATTTCATACTTCTAGTTGTAGAACAATATTATAATAACTACATTTTAGAGATACATTTTATAGATAGAGAGAGACATGCAAAAATGTTTTGAGAGTGTGACTTAATTACAACAAATGAATGATTGGTATGTATGTATATACTATGTAATATAATATAATAATATTCTATCACATACACACATCATCTAGCCCAAACTAAGTAGAAGCTCTACTTACTATGGATATTAAACAATGGATAAACATACATACACAGACTATGTTATTTGTAAATACATACATAATATTATACATAGAAACACCCAGACCAAGACAAACATCCATGTTCACTCACACAAATGTTTGACTCGTGCGGGAATCGAACCCGCGATCTCAGGTATGGCAGTCGGTTACACTAACCACTACGCCATCAAGGTCGACAAATATATTATATATAATATATTATTATTATTGTGATATTCTTTAGTTTATGTATGTGTATGTTTCTAATGCTATTGTATGCACCTACTTCTTTGTATTTCTGCTTCACCCTACGGTTGCCTGGTAGATAGTGCCCTTGACATTAAGTGCACCGATATATTGTTTTGCGCATGAAGTAATAAAAAAATAAGGTCCTCCTGACCGAATTTCGGCCACGGCGGCCTCAGTGGCGCAGCGGTAGTGAATGCGGCTGCTGTGCATGAGGTCTCGGGTTCGAATCCCGGGTCGGGCCAACAAACAGTTATTGGTTTTTCAGGTTAGAAATCTCCATAGCAGCCCGAAGTTAGGAAGTTGGCGGTGTAAGACACCCCCGTGCCTCGGAAAGCACGTGAAGCCGTTGGTCCTGCGCCTAATCTTTCTCCGGTCGTGTCAGATTACCGTCTCATCAGATTATGAGAGTTAGGGAACAGAGAGTGCACTTTATTATTCCCAAGTCACTTGGGGTCAGCTTTTCTAGTCTAACCGGATTTGACTGGATATCAGTTTTTACACAGAGCGGCTGCCACCTGACCTCCGCAACCCGAAGGCTAAAGATACCCTAAGGCTAGACCAGTGTCAGGATATTAGAGAGACTGACCTTCCCAATAATAAAGACTGCCATAGATGTTCATGGCAGCCGGGACCGACGGCTTAACGTGCTCTCCGAGGCACGGAGCAGGCGATAATTGTCAATCAATACGCATATAATTTCGAAAAGTCATATAACTTCCGAAAGTCAGAGGTGCGCGACGTGGGTTCGAACCCGAGACCCTCAGCATAGCAGTTTGTTGGTCTCCCCAGTGAGCTATCGCTGCTTAAACTTAAGAACAACTATATTAATATTAATTTTATAATTGTTTGATAACATATTATATGTATTAATAGCAGCGATAGCTTAGTGGAAAACCGTTGGACTGCCACGCAGAGTTATCAAGTTCCACCACAAGGCGCATTTCTGACCTTTCGGAGTTATGTTCGAATTAAATAGTTAATTATCGCTCGCTTTAACGGTGAAGGAAAACATGGTGAGGAAACCTGTATGTCTAAGAGTTCAACATAAGGTTCTTGAAGATATGTGAAGTCTGGCAACCCGCACTGAGCCAGTGTGGTGGACTCTGGCAAAAATTCTTTGTATATAATAGATATAGATATGTAATAGTGTAATAGAACTTAACCACCAACACTCTGTCTAGTGGCAGCTGTGAAGCGATCACTTACACGCTATACCATCCATGCAGATTAATTGACCAACATTAAGATATTTTAGGAATTATACAGTAACTGTACTTATAATTATATCAAACATGTTATCTATACTCATATTATAAAGCTGAAGAGTTTGTTTGTTTGAACTTGCTAATCTCAGGAACTACTATTTCGAATTGAAAATTCTGTCGGTGTTGGATAGCCCATTTATCGAGGAAGGCGAAGTGTTGCAAAAACGGAAGAAATTCTCTTATATGAAGCAGACAAAGTTGCACAGGTTAGCTAGTTATAAATAAACAGGTTGAAAGTTACTATTGAGACATTTTTATCATTTGGTACATAAACAAATTCAGATAGAAAATAGTACCAAAACGTTGTCTCTTTCCTTTACAAGCTCTACGGGTACTAATGATTATGGCATGTTTAGTATTTCAAGATAAGACAAGCATGATTATTTTCTTAACTTATTGAGTAACAGTGACACTCAGCAGCCAGATACAATAGGTTTTAAATTATGACTGGCATTTCAACAATTGAAAGGTTAATAATAACCGAGTAGAACCAACAATTGAAAGGTTAATAGTAACCGAAAGATGTATGATATCTTTTCCCTCTTTATACTTTGATTTTACTTTTTTTGTGGTGCATGCGTTCACCAAAGCACATTGAAGGTTTTCTAGTAAACTTTTATTAATCTAAATGGAGAATTTTAGTCAAGCTTGCCAAGTTTTGGGGTATATGACAGTAATGATAATAATAATGTCCTCCAGACCGAATTTCCGTCACAGCGGCCAATCTTAACGGAGACTGGCCATCAGCGCAGGAGATATACTAGTGCACAAGAGTGTGCACAAACACAAGTGCACTCTTACATTATTATTATGACTATACGGGGGTGACTAACACCCCCAACTTCGTAACTCCAGGCTGCTATTCAGATTTCTTAACAGATCCAAATATAAAAGCAGCGGTACTACTATAATACAAGTACTCCCGCTACTGTATTCTGTAGTCTGTTCTTTAGTGACTGGCAAGAGATGATCTATGTAGCACTTGTGACAGTGTTTATTGGTAGATATATAGCTAAGTCTAATATCATTATATGGTTTAGTTATATTGAAAATTAATGGTAGCATTGGTATTATGGTAAAAGGGTGAGCACCTGTACAACTATAGACTGTGAGATCCCAGCTATAGTTTCAAGTTGGTTGGCTTTATTGTATATTATTGGTAGAATCATTTTATTTATATTGGTAGAAATTTGTCTATTGTCTAATTAGGTTAGGACTTGAACACTAGTTTGATAATAACTGGTGACATGTGGGAGGGATACATCCTTGTCTTACCCTTTAATGTAATGCGGTGATGATGTTACATTGTGTTATTTACTCAAAGAAAATAAATGCTCATGCTTTATAACAGAAATTACAAAATAAAAAAATTCCGTTAGCTAATTATATAGCAGGCTATTGTTCATATAATTATTTCATAATATGTACTCTATATTGGTGAAAAATAGCCATATAAGGGCTTCCAGTTTGACACTGACAAAGAATTTATTAGAATATAAAGAAAATGTACATTTATTTCAGATTTCTGTGAGCAAATGTCAAAATAATGAATACAATGGCATGGTTCGTGTCTAATTATAAACATTTATATCAAAAACCACATGTCCACATCGCATAGGAAACATCTTGACTTGCTAATTATGATTTTTCGCAAAATTAACGTATGTAATCTGATTACCTGGTTAATGTAGGTATCGGATCGTAATTCGGGGTCGTATGTTGTTCCTCCCATTGTTTCAACAATTCCGTCACCTCCTGGGCAGGCGGCGAATCCATTTAACTAAATAATTGTTTGATATAATATTATAACCTCACTGATTATAACTTTGTCACTAGAGCTTGTGTACGACACAACGATTTGAATATCAAAAGTTCAATCACATTAATAAATCTATATATTATTGTACATTGTATCATATAAAATTATTTATTAAATTACAGCTAAATTTGATAAAATAAAACGTTTGTCTTTATACCGCGCACTCCTTTTCTACAATTTTACGGTAAGGCATAGGGATACCACGTTAAAAATATGTATTCTACTATTTAGTATTTATTACTACTGGTTAAAATGCTCGCGTATTCAGTGTCTTTTCAAATTTTATGATTTACATTAAAAAAGAACTATAACGTGTCGTAATTATTATAATAATATACGCTTATAAAGTTACAAGTTTATAAAATCTTGACATTGATAAGTATGTACCATATTTATGTAATACTTTTAACATGACAACTAAGCGACAATGTCAACATATGTACGTACATTATTTATAATTACGTAAAACACTTAGGTATTACAATAGCTAATAAGACTTTTTTTAATAAAATTATAATTCTACAAATAACTGTTATTTCTAGCCAGTGCTATCTCATTTAGTAGTTGTGTTGTCACTAGCAACATTATAAACCGTTGAGATTAGCTTCTTTATCCAGAAGGAGCATATCAGTAAATATAAATTTGAAGCTGCGGTAGACAGCACTAGTAAATAATAATCATATTCTATCGATCAATAGACCCTGTGAGATCTGCAGTATAGTTATCAAATAGATAACAGAAATTGTCTTATTATAATAATACAAAAATACAAGGGTTACATTTTTAAAAATGGGGTCCTTAATATAATACCTGTACCTACTTCATTTATTCTTAGCGCATGATTATGTTCCGCTTTGTTACTATATCACTTTGTAATTTAGATTATAAAACTTGTTTCAAAACGCATTTGACAATACAAAACCATCAAGGCAACTGACAAGTGTATGTCAATTGTCAGTTGCCATTTGCCACTCAAGGCCATAGATAAGACACTATCTCAAGGCGCACTTTATTTAGCGGAAAAAGTTCAAAACATAAGTTTGATAATATTTACATAAATAATATAGCAATCAAAATGTCTTCAGTTAACGACACTCAGAGAAACAGCATGGGGAGCTATGACAGAAAGTTACGATATCGAGCTTTACTTGAAGACCTGTCCACTTTAGGTGCGTGTAATATCTTTAATTAACTGTTACTAGTTTCGCGGTTTAGCCTGCATGGATTCTACGCGTTACATATAAGGTTTGGCGTATCGTATGTGTTTAATTAGTATATGGTGCATCTATGTGTCAAATTTCACCCAAACTGTAAACAACCGTTGAATTGATTTGGGTGAAATGAATGGGTAAACAACAAACATTTTCTTTAAATTATCCTTTTTTACTATTTGTAGGATAAGTTGTTTATGGTCTATCTTAATGCTTGCATTTATGAGAATAAAAGAAAGAAACAGTAAGACTACGTTTTTATTATGTACCAATTGTTACACAAAACAGAATGTGACCAGTGCCTATTTAGCTTACAAAAGTTTAATTACCTATAAATAAATACAACAACTGTTGTTAATTGACTATAAAAGTGTTGATATGACCGCCCATTCTTTTTTTGGCTCTTGACTAGCACGTAGCATCAGTCCTAGACTTGCGGATAACCCATGCTTAAGACATTACCACTTATTATCAGATGGGGCCTATGATTAGTTACTATGATAGTTTGCCACATTAAAAGTATAAAAAAAATATTATAGGTGGACATATTATGTGTGGGTGAACTATAGCTTACAGCTACTTAATAATAATAATAAAAGCCTATATTTCCGAAGATATGCAGTTTAAAATATGAATCATTCACATAATCTGTATTTATTCACTATTAGAGAGAGGTGCGGCATGAAAGTGGATATAGTGATGAGAATATAAAAGGGTATGTGATTCTGGTTTGGGCATGTAGAAAGAATGTACGAGAAAAGGCTAGAAGAAAGTTTATAAAGCTAGTGTGAATGGAACAGTCGCAAAAGAAAGACCTAGGCGAATGTTTCTTGACCAGATCGGACACGTTCTGGATAGTTAGTTAGTTAGTTGGACATGTGTTATCCGCAATTGGGCCATTGTGCGTAAGTAACCGACGCGAAATATTGTTAGGTTACTCATACCACCTCAGCTCTGTCCAGAAAGATAATAGGGGACCGATGTTGCACAGTACCTCCTTTATTGTTTCTGGACTGTTTAGAAGTTTCGCCTGTTGGTTGCTCACGCTTTTACAATGTTGGAGCACGTGAGATAATGTCTCCTCGGTCTCCATGCAGCCTGTACATAAGGGACTGTCAGTGATGCCGATGTTAAACAGGTGCTGTTTTCCTTGTGGAACGTAGCAGTTTGCGTGATAGATGTTTGTCTAAGGATGGAAAGGCTTCCTTCGTCTGTCTACATTCCTGTGTTTCTGTCCACTGTTTTTCGTTTAGTATTGTGGTTCTATCGCATAACCATGTTTTGAGTTGACAGAAGGGTATCGGGACAATTGGTTAGGGTCCGAGACGTTCTGGATAAAGGCTAGCTAAGAGCACCTTAAACCGGCGAGCGTGTATGAGAATTGTTATGAAAGTGAATGAAGCCAGAGAAGTGTGTCAGGATCGTAGCAACTGGAAATCCATAGTCTATGCCTACCCCTCTGGGAAACAGGCGTGAATATATGTATGTATGTATTCATTACTTTGACAACCCTGCCTGTATGCCTTTTATAGGCAAACGTCTCTCCCAACTTTTCTTATTTATTCCTACCCTCTGCTCTTGTTGTCCAATTTCTGCCTGCTACAGCCTGCCTCTAATTGTGTGACCTGCCCATTTCCACTTGGGCTTTCTGATTGTTACTGTAACATCCTTCATCCTTGTGTGTTTCTTTATAATTCTTGTTCCAACTCTATCAGACAGTTTAATTCCCAACTACTACTATCTACCTTACAATATGTTAGCTGTAAGGTGTGGTATGGTTCATACTGGACATATGGAAGGCAGCTTCTCCATCAGCTTTGGGTCGAGGTTGAATAAGAGGTGTGAGGCTGTATTGCTTTGGCACTTATCTGGAAAATAGATAGTGTCACTTGGCCTTTTGTCTTTAAGTGTTTGTTTTGTACTTTATCTTAAGACCACTTTTGACAATGATCTCATACTTAGGTGTTGACTATATTGTTATTGACATACCTACATTTATTTGGAATATTGTAACTTTAAAATCAATTATATTAAAACCTTTTATTCTAAATCCTAACTGATATTATAAATGTGAAGGTGAGTTTGTTTGTTATGCTTTCGCACCTTAACTATTAGTAGTTAAGGTAAGTTATCAATCATCAGGAAAGCTTGCAATACGAAATTTAAAAAATTCTTGTTGAAAAGTACCCTATGTCCTTTTCATCCAGAAGAACTGTGTACTTCACCCAACGACAACACTTTACAAACATCCAAACATTAGACAAAAACAAATGTATTTTATATTTGCAGATGATGACAATGAGAACAATGTGGAACTGCTGGTGAGAAAGACTGCAAGTGCCGTTAAAGAAGCACAGACTTTACTTGCTGAGGGAGGTGTCGAAGAACGAGTTAAACATCCAGGTATCTATACTAATATTATAAAGCTGAAGAGTTTCTTTGTTTTTTGATTGGTTGAATGAGCTAATCTCAGGAATTATTGGTTGGAATTTAAAAAAATATTTTAGTTTTGGATAGCCCATTTATCGAGTAAGGCTATATAACATCACGCTACGACCAATAGGAGCAGAGCAGCAATGAAAAATGTAGCAAAACGGGGAAAATTGTCTTATATGAAGCAGACGCTCTTATAAGTTGCACGGGTCAGCTAGTGTTTCATATAAATAATAATATTAGTCCTGTATTAAACTGTCCCACTGCTGGGTACGGGCTTCTTCTCAGTGTAAGGAGGATTAGGACATAGTCCACCACGTCGGTACCAGTGCCGGTTGGCAGACTTCACATATTGTCCAGCAGTGGACTTTCGGCTGAGATGATGACAGTTTTATCACATAATAATATGTGTGTCACAGGTCGTAGTTCCCACTCATATGCCATATGAATGAGTTGGCAAATGGATGAATGGATGGCAATCCAATCCGATTAGATGGCAATCCAATCCGATTAGATGACAATCCAATCCGATTAGATGGCTATCCGACACGACCGGAGAGAGATCAGGCGCAGGACCAACAGCTTTACGTGCTTTCCGAGGTATGGAGTGTGTAACACTGCCACCTTCCTAAGATTTCTTACTAGCAGAACCCAATAACTTTTTGTTCGCCCAACCCGGGTTTCGAACCCGAGACCTCGAACACAGCTAGCTTATAATATTAGTTAGGGTAAACTCACAATCTGTTTGTTCAGGGGAAGGATATCTGGACTCCCGTGTTCTGCGTGCAGCCAGTGATCTGGCTGTGAGATGTTCTGAAGCTGTGAGCGGCAATGTCAACTCATATGATAAGCATGAGCTTGCTCAACATATTGTGAGTATAAGATTTCTTTTCTTTTTATTCTTCAACTAGATTTTACCCAGTGGCATAGCGTAGTGGGGTGGCTGGGGCAGCACTTTTAGGGAGGCGGCAAAATTTCACAAAATATAAAAATAATATCATGTAAATATTTAAACCATTTCATGACAAACGAGACGAATGTTTTTTGGAATTTACAATACACAATAATTATGACTGTTCTTGCCGAAAAGTTCTTTAAGATGACTACATATTATAGTCTTATAAATTCATTGATATATAAAAATCCTAGATACACAAATCCATACAAAACTTACACTTAAAACTGTCCTCAGTTGCTTGTTAAGTAATTATATTAACTATATAAACCTTCATTAATGCAAATTAAACCTTACCGTCTTAACTTTAAGTTGATTATACAAGGCTATCTAAAAAAGGTAATAAAATTTTACGAGCCGACTTCTTCGATAGAATTAAGAATGAATGGAGTTGAATATTGCTTTTACAAATTTTAATGTAAGTTAATATTCTGACGTAATTATGTACAGTTTATAAAATGCATATGCATTTTATGTATAATGTGCGTTTTAAACACATATTTGTTTTTACATTTACCTGTAGGTATTTTACCAAGTTTGTGTCCTATGATGTTCAATAAAATGAAAATAATGTGCTGCCATTATAATTTATATATGGCAGCTGTTAAATAGATGGTACAAAATCATTTATTACTTTACCAGACATAACAGTAGTACAGAATAGACAAGACAAGTAAAACATTTGTAAAATAGCATGTTTTTGATATATAACAGTAATAGATAATTAATACGCAAGTATATTATATTACGAGTATATTTCATTGCTGTTCATATACTTGGCGACTGATTGTACTTACAAATTAAAGTAACAAAACAATAAAATGAGAGAGAAAACTATGATTTCAAAATTGAAAAGATACGACATAATAAGATTTTTAATTTCCTTGAAATAAATAGAGTTTATTTTATAATCTTTTTAACAGATTTTAATTTCTTCCTTTGTTACATAATGCAATCTTATCTTGATATATCTCTCGATAATAGATTTAATAGTATTATTTACATGATTGTTATTTGTTAATATGGCACTTTGAAGAATATTGTTGTTGTTGTGCTTGCTTGTGATCGTTGCTGTGCTATGATGGATATCCATTTTGCACATCATTCGGGATCTCGAGGAAAGCTGAAATCCAACATTGTAGATACATTTTATAAATATCCCACCATAAAGATACCATAAAGTCGCTAAGCGACAAAGCCTTTCAAATAAATTGAAAAACAAAAGATACCAAAAGAACATTAAAAAAATAAATTAAACGGACACTATAATGGTTTGTAGTAAAACATGTCTAGTAATAAATAATACTTATATACAATCGCATTATCATTTTAAACCAAATAAAATATATTTATTTTTAAAAAGTAACAGCGTTTCTATTAATATTAGAACAGAGTCAACATGTAACCCGGACTAATCAAGTGGAAATACAATAGTACGATTAATGCATTTAGTAAGTGTTCATTTAAATGAGCCGTGTTATATGGTCGCTCTTTGTTACGAAATAAACAAAAAAAAGTATTTTACGTTGACTCCTTGACGCATTAATCAGTATTATAATATAATTATAATAATAACATTATTACTCGCCGAAAATATCAAAAACCGTCCTTTTTTAGTGTCCTGGAAGTGTGATACTACAAGTTTTAAACGAGCTCACCGACATGTTTACTCTCGGAGCGATCGAACGGTACTAAATTAAATGAGCACCCAAATATTCTAGTGGGTGCTCATTTGGTGAGGACGTTTTTTGACGCTGATTGTGTATCTAGGTTTTTTATACATCAATGTATAAATTTAATTAAAACAATACTCTGAAATTAACTTTATTAATTTCAAAGTATTCTTTTAATTGTTAAAATTATGTACTCTGTAATAAGTTGTGATGGGATTGACATATCCATCCGGATAATATTATATTTGCGACATTTAAATATGTGGTGTGATGCTCCTCCAACACAAAGGGAGGATCCTCGGACTAGGCTGGGTGATCGTGGCTGGCGAGCCGCGGCCTGACTGTTGACGTCGGGAACTTGTATATATACTTACTTAGTCGCTGTGTCAACTTCACTTGCGCGATTCAGCATTGTATGGCGAGCGAGATTATAAGCGCTTATTGAGTACAGCGCCATCTTTTTTCTTTTTCATAAATAAAATAAACTCCCGCACTAGGAATAATCCCTGTATCGTGGGGGACTTTACAAACATTCAAACAACGGACACAAAGAACAACCAGTTTTGGAACAACCATTTATGGATCACACAAATTGCTGTCCCGTGTGGGATTCGAAACCACATCACTCGGCGATCCGTGCAGTCAATCTGTTGTCTATCAAACCTCTTCGTATGTGTCGTTACAATTACGACCATACATTTTTGTTAAACGCTATATATTTATTATGTGTGTTGCAGCGTGAGTGCCCAGACTTCTGGTCATTCGGCTTTCCTGGTGAGATTCCTCCGGTGGGGTATTTGTTCGGCACGTTCGCGCCCACCCCACCGGAGCAGAGGCCGAGGGCGCCACGCCGCGCCGTGCAAAGACAAGAGGCGCAGCAGCTTAAAGCGCCTGAAAACGTGGACAAGTGAGTAAATATAGCCGTCCAACAATTGGGCATTGGCTTCTTCTTCACATATCTTTGAACTAGATTTTGCCAATCTAGTTTATAATATTAGCTTAGACTCTGCTCACTTAGACCTGTATCTGTTGTCAGGTTGGAGAAGACAGAGGAAGGTCCTCAAATGGTGAACAGGGTGCATCGGTTCATCAGCAAGCGGTACAAACAGACGGGACGGCCCCTCAGCTACTTCCACACGGTGCTGGATCCGGCCAGCTTTAGTGCCACCATTGAGAACATCTACTACGTGTCCTTCCTCGTGCAAGATGCCCTCATCAGTGTACAGCTAGGTTAGTGACTGAGAGGAATGTTCTCGAAAAGTTGATATGTTCTCAAAAAGATGAGGAATGTTCTCGAAAGTTATGAAATGTTTTCGAAAATATGAGGAATGTTCTTCAAAACCTTGGTAACCAATCGGGAACATCTACTATGTGCCGTTCTTCGTGCAAGATCATCAGTGTACAGTTAGGTTGGTAATAGGAATGTTTTCGAAAAGTTGAGGAATTTTCTTGATAGTTGAGGCATATTTTTGAAAAGATGAGGAATGTTCTTCTCACAATGAGGACTGTTCTCGAAAGATGAGGCATGTTTTCAAAAATGTTGGTAACTAATCGAGAACATCTACTCCATGTGTTTTCTCATGTAAGGTGCACGTATTTGCCCACAAGTAGGTCAGTGCTCAAATTTGAAATGGTACTTTACCACTTAACCTTGGTACCTTAGTTCCCCGATCGAAAAGATCTACGAAGTGTACTTTCTTATGCACGATGCCCTCAATAGTATACAGCTAGGTTAGTAATTAAGAGGAATGTTGGTGTACAAGCTAAGCTGTACATTGACCCTTATTCATGCGTCACTCTTTTACGTTCGCGTTATGTCAGCAATTAATTTATAACACATCAATCATTAAATATTATATACATTTTAATAGCAATAAAACCTTTGAATAAAGTACTTGTCTACTCATTTAACATTTTAGCAATTTAGCATTTATCGTTGGGATTCTGTCCCAACATATGGTCCTTCGAGCAACCGTGCGAGACCTCGCGAGTTTTTGAAGTCCTCCGTCCGGAAGGAGTAGACTAGTGTTAGCTTATACCGAAACTTGTGAGAACTCTCGTGCACTGAACTAGCATTGTGAGGACAACAGTTCTCAACGAAGCAGTAATCAAGACGTCAGCAGAGAGGCGTCGCCATCACCAAGGAGCCAGCATCAGCAGCAGATCTGTGTCCTCCTAGCATAGCAGCAGAATCGTAAGCTACAGGGAATTCAAGTAAGATCTTTCCTTTTTACCTGTCATAAGCAAATATATCAATTAGCAACATGGAAACTCTTTACGATTCCCAACTTGAGATTAGCGATGCGATGAAAAAATTACAGATCAACCTGAAAAAAGATAGTGCGGATAGAAAGTCGGAAGATTATTTCAAACGTCGTTTGGAATTAATCGAAGGCTATTGGTTAGAATATCAGAACAATCATAAACGTATCGGTGCGTATGGGGTCAGACAGCATAATTATTTTAGGAATTCTGACATAACGCGAACGTAAAAGAGTGACGCATGAATAAGGGTCAATGTACAGCTTAGCTTGTACAGTTGGAAATAATTGGAAATCTTGGTAAAAATAGAGAAAATCTACTATGTCGCGTTCATTGTGCGAAATGCACTCATCAGTGTCCAACTAGGTTGGTAATTAAGAAGAATGTTACCGAAAATCTTGGTAATTGATCGAGAACATCAACTAAGCGTGTTTTCTTCTGCAAGGTGCCTAGAACTAAGCTAGTGTTCGAGTTAGAAATGTTCTCAAAAAAAAATTTAAAATTAGGTCGGTTATAGAGTTAGGGATGTTCTGGGATACTAAAACTTTCCCGATCCAGAACGTCTACTATACATATAGGTACTCGAATACAAGGCATATAGAAGACCAGAATTTGCCCGTGGCTTCTCTCGCGTAAATAAAGGTTCATTTAGTAATACAACATTAGGCCCTGTTGGGTAGGTCGCTGATGAAGTTTCAGTTCCAGGACCATACAAAGCAGGGATGTTGCGGAAGCAGATTTTTATACATCCGTGGATGCGGATGCGGATACGGATTTTTGAAATCTCACATCCGCATCTGTTGATACGGATGCGGGTGTCCAAATTGATGCGGTAGCTCCGCAATTGCGGATGCGGATGTTGATGAAAATTGTTCATCTTATTTAATAAAAATTATTTTATATTACCGCCTTCATTTTTGTTTTGCAAAGGTTAATAATGTATTCACCTTTGCAAAACAGGCTTGAACGATAAGAAAGAAATCTGTTGTTCAGTAGTACGTGTTTAATTAAACACGCACTACTGAACAACAGATTTCTTCTCGAGAGGGCAGTAAGTAAAAGAAGTCCATTTTTTTAAATTACTCTTTGGAATGCTTCCCTACTGTAAACAACATATATTTTTCCTATGTTTGACATTAGTTAGTTAGTTAGTTGGACATGTGTTATCCGCACTTAGCCCCACAATTGGGCCATTGTGCGTAAGTAGCCGACGCGAAATAATGTTCGGTTACTCATACCACCTCAGCTCCGTCCAGAAAGATAATAGAGGACCGATGTTGCGCAGTACCTCCTTCATCGTTTCTGGACTGTTTAGGAGTTTCGCCCGTTGGTTGCTCACGCTTTTACAATGTAGGAGCACGTGAGCCGATGTCTCCTCGGTCTCCATGCAGCCTCTACATAAGGGATTGTCAGTGATGCCGATGTTGAACAGGTGCTTGTTAAATGAGCAGTGGCCCGTTATTATACCCACTAGGTGGCGTAGGTTTTTCCTTGTGGAACGTAGCAGTTTGCGCGACAGATGTTTGTCTAAGGATGGAAGGGCTTCCTTCGTCTGTCTACATTCCTTTGTTTCTGTCCACTGTTTTTCGTGTAGTTTCGTGGTTCTGTCACATAACCATGTTTTGAGTTGGCAGAAGGGTATCGGGACAATCGGTTCGGGTCCTACCATTTTGGTGTTCGATCCTCTCTTTGCCAGTTGATCTGCAGCATCATTGCCAGAAGAGTTGCTGTGACCGCGTATCCACTGCAACGTTACCCGATTTTTTGTTGCATATGTTTAACATATAGAACATAAAAATCGAGTATATTATTTAATCACAAACGCTAAAATTGTAACAAAATCTTGACGCGCTGTTTCTGAAACTGCCTTTTCTGACATACTGCTCGCTCGATTACCACGGCAGAATGTAGCCCCAACATAAGACCATGTATCTGTACGAGTAACGCACACTTCTTGAATAAGTGATAGAAATGATAGATATTCTTTACCCTTAGCCTTTATTATTCACAACCTCCAGATCCTCAAGGTCACGTGGTATCACGTGAACTTTGCATATTACTTGAACCATTATTTCGAACTCTTAAAATTTACGGCAATTCATTGTCGATTCTCACTTGTCTATTCATCTATGATTAGCTTTTGCTCGCGTAAAAGTAGGTTAGGTTAGATGTAACAGTACTTTTTAAAATAAAATATAATCTATGCTACTCGGTGATAATATAGCTTTCTAATGGTTTAAAGAATTTGTAACATCGGTTGAGTTGTTTTTGAGTTAAATCATTTCAAACAAACAAACATACAAATAAACAAACAGAAAAATCTAATCTTTTTCTTAATAATAATCTTCTCCCTTAACCTTTATTATTCCCAAGTCATTCGGGGTCGGCTTTTCTAGTCTTACCGGATTTGACTGGATATCAGTTTCTACACGGAGCGGCTGCCACCTGACCGCCGCAACCCGAAAGCTAACGATACCCTAAGGCTAGATCAGTGTCAGGATACTAGAGGGTACTGACTTTCCCAATAACGACCGCCATAGATGTTCATGGCAGCCGGGACCGACGGCTTAACGTGCTCTCCGAGGCACGGCGCAGGCGATAATTGTCAATCAATACGCACATAATTTCGAAAAGTCATTCGGGTTCGAACCCGAGACCCTCTGCATTGCAGTCTGTTGTTCTCCCCACTGAGCTATCGCTGCTTATGATAGAAATGATAGATGAGATTAATAATTGCACTCTATTATTGATTACCGAAAAAAGATGACAGACTTGATAATTATGCTAAATTATTGATATGCTAATGAGTACACGATACACTTGCTGAAAGTGAACTGATTTATTGATGGTTACAAAATCGTCATGTTGGGCGTAAATGCTGACCGCGGTAAATGTACGGTCGTTGACCCGTACAGTATCTATGTACCTACTTTAAACAATTGTGTTGATTCACAGACGAAGAATTCGGTCTACCATTTATCACACCGGTTCCCACGGACGTGCAACAGCAGGCAGACATCGCTGATAAAAACCAGTTCATCGTGTCTATGGATAAACAAAGATGGCAGGTGAGTGACCATAACTATAATAATTATTTATATATTATTGACCTCCGAGTCTTCTTCGAAGAGGTTAATGAAAACACTTTGTGGGTCTGTGTGTCTGTCTGTTAGTGACAGTTTGTTAGTGACATAGCTCCGGAACCACTGGACCGATTGACTTGTGACTTGGTGTGCAGACACCTTGGGGTTATCCCTCGGTCGAGTTTGAATATGGCCCCTGAGGGTCAAAAGACCCCGAGATTCAGGCGTCACATATTTTAAATAGAAAAATATTGACTTGTAATTTGGTGTGCAGACACCTTGGGGTTCTCCCTCGGTCAAGGTTGAATATGGGCCCTGGGGTTCAAACGACCCCCAAGATACAGGGGTCACATATTTTAAATGGAAAATATTGACTTGTAACTTGGTGTGAAGACACCTTGGGGTCATACATCGGTCGAATTTGAATATGGCCCCTGTGGGTCAAAAGACTCCGAGATTCAGAGGTCACAAGGTCACATGTATTTTAAATGCTTTTACATTTAAGACGAACAGGTTGAATCCTGGGTTATTTCACCCATCTCGTTAAGTATTAAATCGAAACATCGAGTGATTACAATTAATTATAGATTTAATATTGTCTTACGTTTACGCGAATGATTACATTGAAATTAAAGTACATCATACAGATATTATCGCGTTGTTTATTTCACATGAAGATATTGAGACAACCGACATTTTAGTCTCCCCGTGAACATGACTGCTGAGAAGCAATCCAAACGTCGGGTAAAGTGTAAAATTAAATCTTAATTATTTTTTATAACTTAAATAATTATCTTAAATAGAAGAAAACAGTAACTAGTAAAAGTGTTTAACAATAATAGTTTAAAGTTTCAAAATTATGTAATATTAATAGTGTTTTATCTATACTAATATTATAAAGCTGACGAGTTTGTTTGTTTGTTTGGTTGAACGCGCTAATCTCAGGAACTACTGGTTCGAATTGAAAAAATCTTTTAATATTGGATAGCCTATTTATCGAGGAAGGTTATAGGCTATATAACATCACGCTACGTCCTACGGGGGCGGCGCAGTAATCATAAACGCGTGTGAAACTGCGGGCATACAAAATTGTTCCATACAAGATTGGACTTTGACCTCGACAAAATGAATATATGTATATCTCGTCAAGATGTGGTATTCCGTTGCTTCCGCGGACCAGCCGAGCGCACAAATATTTAGTGCGCCAAGTGAAGTTCTACTAACTACAGCAGCGATAGCTCAGTGGGGAGACCAACAGACTGCAATGCAGAAGGTCTCGGGTTCGAACCCACGGCGCGCACCTCTGACTTTCGGAAGTTATATGACTTTTCGAAATTATGTGCGTATTGATTGACAATTATCGCCTGCGCCGTGCCTCGGAGAGCACGTTAAGCCGTCGGTCCCGGCTGCCATGAACATCTATGGCAGTCGTTATTGGGAAAGTCAGTACCCTCTAATATCCTGACACTGGTCTAGCCTTAGGGTATCGTTAGCCTTCGGGTTGCGGAGGTCAGGTGGCAACCGCTCCGTGTAATAATTGATATCCAGTCAAATCCGGTTAGACTAGAAAAGCCGACCCCAAGTGACTTGGGAATAATAAAGGCTAAGAGAGAAGACTCTATTATATACAATGTTATTCTTAGTATAGTGAAAACCTCTCAGGGGGTGATTATACTTGTTATTAGGCAATTAGCAACTAACCTAAATGTAGCTTCAGTAACTTAGTAAACTCACTAACCTACATATTTTGACGTTCATAAGTGTTACTTTGTGACCTAAATGAATAAATGATTTGACATTGACTATGAACAACTTTTATTCTGGGACTGGAATTCCATTTATTTTGTCGAGGTCAAACTCCAATTTTGTATGGAACAGCTGTTTTCAAAGTCAAAATAATGTATCTCGTCAAGATGTGGTATTCCGTTGCTTCCGCGGATAGGTACCAGCCGAGCGCACAAGTATTTAGTGCGCCAAGTGAAGTTCTACTAACTACAGCAGCGATAGCTCAGTGGGGAGACCAACAGACTGCAATGCAGAAGGTCTCGGGTTCGAACCCACGGCGCGCACCTCTGACTTTCGGAAGTTATATGACTTTTCGAAATTATGTGCGTATTGATTGACAATTATCGCCTGCGCCGTGCCTCGGAGAGCACGTTAAGCCGTCGGTCCCGGCTGCCATGAACATCTATGGCAGTCGTTATTGGGAAAGTCAGTACCCTCTAATATCCTGACACTGGTCTAGCCTTAGGGTATCGTTAGCCTTCGGGTTGCGGAGGTCAGGTGGCAACCGCTCCGTGTAATAACTGATATCCAGTCAAATCCGGTTAGACTAGAAAAGCCGACCCCAAGTGACTTGGGAATAATAAAGGCTAAGAGAGAAGACTCTATTATATACAATGTTATTCTTAGTATAGTGAAAACCTCTCAGGGGGTGATTATACTTGTTATTAGGCAATTAGCAACTAACCTAAATGTAGCTTCAGTAACTTAGTAAACGCACTAACCTACATATTTTGACGTTCATAAGTGTTACTTTGTGACCTAAATGAATAAATGATTTGACATTGACTATGAACAACTTTTATTCTGGGACTGGAATTCCATTTATTTTGTCGAGGTCAAACTCCAATTTTGTATGGAACAGCTGTTTTCAAAGTCAAAATAATGTATCTCGTCAAGATGTGGTATTCCGTTGCTTCCGCGGATAGGTACCAGCCGAGCGCACAAGTATTTAGTGCGCCAAGTGAAGTTCTACTAAAAAACAAAACCAAACAAAAATTATTGCAGTTTAAAGTCATTAATGAGAATGTAATGTACATTTAGGTTAAGGTTTATCTATGGGCCTATGCAACCTGAAATAATGGTTATTGTTATTATTCAGAAGTAACATAGGCTATATAACACCACGCTACGAGCCATGGGAAAAGAACAGTAACCATAACCTATTTCCATCTTTTGGAGTTTCTTAGTGACTAATCTAAATCTTTCTATTTTCAGGAGCTGATTGACGCTTTCGGTATTACAGCACCTATGATGCTCTTCAAAAGATAACGAATCATATTCAATATTTATTTATTTTCCGAACAAAGGTGTATATAGATGTCAAATTAACAATATTGATTCTCTTTGCTCTACCTTCTAGGCATGCAAATATGTAAAGAGCATTTACTAATTAAAAAAAAAAAAAAAAAAGATCTTGCATTAATTTATAATATGTAAGACTATTATTTAAATATTTAACAAAACATGACAGAAATAAAAATTGATTTTATAAAGTCAAAATGTCACAATGTAAAATTAAAATAATTAGATAATATTAAACAGATAAAGTCGAAAGAAGAAAAATTATATAATGTCAAAAATGTTATTTAATGTCAAGTGCACTATTAATATATGAATTGATTCATTGGCAAAAAACGTCCTATATGGTATCATTACCCTTCTCATCATGATATTCACTTAATTAATAATAACATTTAAATTTTATCAGATCTTTGAGGCGCTTTTTCAAAATGTGTTGATTTTCTGCATTTGTTATGGTTTAAGGTAACTTATTATATATATGAGGTGCTATACAGAAAAAGCTTTTTGCATTACCGTTGTTTTGCTAGGAACAGCACATAATTTACTAGTAATATAATTATTATAGATACTAGACTTTGCCCGCGGATTCGCTCGTGTAAGTTGTTAGGTTAGGTTAGTTAGTAACAGTATTTATTCCTGGATGAAAAGTACCCTATATCCTTTTCTGTACCCCTGACAACGTGTATGCAAAATTTCATGATGATCGGTCGAGTAGTTAAGGCTCGAAAGTGTAATAAACAAAGAAACAAAGTAACATTGAGTTTGTATCCCAGAAAAAATAAAATAATCTGTGTGCACACGGCTACACATCAAGTTAGACACCCTATAGACGCGTAACTACGCTACATACAAAATAGAGAATTGTCGGCAAGGGACTGTGCATAGTGGTGTCGATGTCATGGTAAGGATAGAGCGTCGCGTCCCGTTCAGCGTGAGTGAGACAAAATAACAAAAATATAACGCACTCTCTCGCACGATTCGCAGCGTTCAACTTCTAATAGTTCAAAGTCCAAACAGCCTATGTTGATGTGTCGCTGTGTGTACCACTAACAGTTGTTTCGAGCCTGGGTGATTTGTGTGTCCATTATTTAAATGTTTGTAATTTTACCCGGGATAAACGAATTATTCCTAGTGCGTAAATTGTCTTTTGAAAAAGAAAGAAAGATTTAGGAAACATTCCTAGAATATTATACTTGTTAAAAACTTGGTTACCTATGTATGTTTTTGTAAATATATACTTACGTCATTATAATTTAGTTTTTAAGCTATTGTGATGTAGTTTTTTTGTATTTTTTATGTTCAAGTTACTGTTTAATGTAAGTAATTTTGTGTTTAATAATTGTGTATAACTAAGTTTCTGTGAAGAGAGTGGGGTTATATGTACCAGTCATTTTGTTAATAAACATTTGATTTTAGATGTGTACATTTTTACATAAATTCTTGATAATAAATAAACATCATTATGTAGGTTATTTGTCTGAAACGTACATTATTCTTTCAAATAATTTATTTAATTAATAAATTAGTTAGGAAAAGAGGAACTCACCACGCACCCTCAGATTGCCCACCCCAACTATGGCAATAGAAAAAGGTTGACAATACCGAACTCCTCTGGATAGGGACAGCCACGATGTGGGATCTTGGCCACCACCATTGACGTATATAAGAAGGGACCAACCCACAGTTGTCTGATGAGTGCATGGATGGCGTTGTGGTATAAATAATCGCCTCGCCGGTGCGATTACGCCCAGTGTTGTGGGTTTGATCCCCACACGGCACAAACATATTTTGTGCGTTCCACAAATGGTAGTTCCGTGTCTGCGTGTTCTTTGTGTCGGTTGTTGAATGTTTGTGAAGTCCCCCGTGATACAGGAATTAACTAGTTACTCCAGCCCAGAACTGACTGGTGCCTATCCCAGGCGGTAAGGTTTGAATTTACTTACTTAGTTTATTTACAATTAAAAAATCTTGGTATTTATGTAGACCATTGATGATTAGGAGATAGGACGGCCGTAGATACTTCAATCAAAACCACCGTCCAACACTGATACAGCGAATCTATACAAAACGTATGTAAAACCTTGTAAGCTTGAAGCCTCGTGTCCACTAAGCAACAATTGACGCACAACGCGTGATGCTCAACAAGATTGGCAACGTTGCACAACAACGCGCGACGTTGCTATCTGCCACGTGACATGACGCACGGTTTCTTGTTTGTTGCCATGCAACATGCAGTTGAGCATCAAATGCTGTCAAGTGGAGATGTGAAAATGCCGCTGAAATCAACAATAGTTCCTCCAGGGACATGTTGCCGACGACTTGTCATGTGTGGACAGACAACGTTGCTAAACAAAGTTCCGCGTTGCCGCGAGCAACAATGTTGTGCAACATGTCGCGCGTCAAATGTTGCCTAGTGGATACGAGGCTTTACTTTTGTTGACTGCACAGATGGCTCAGTGGTTTAAGTGAACGCCTCGCCGCTGCGACTACGCTCAGTGTTGTGAACTCGAATCCCACAAGGGGCAAAAACTGTGTGATCCACAAATGGTTCTTCTGAGACTGCGAGTTCTTTGTGTCCGTTGTTTGAATGTGTGGCGTATGTATGTATATACGCACAAGCAACATATAAGTTTGTAATGAACCTGGAATCGGACGGAGCATCATACGTCTAGCCGCTCCGAAACCGATCTACAAACTAAGCGAAGCGCGAAGTTGCTTTCTGATTTTATACGTGGCAGTATTTATAATCGTCGCGCCGCACGCATATACGCTCAACAATTCCACGTAAAATTGTGTAATGTTATTTACTTATTGCTGATTGGTGCAAATAAATATTGTACACATTAGTGCTAGCGTTACTTGCATGAACAATAAAAGGCTTAATAATTGTAAATATATTCTCAGTTGAATCAGTCTCGTGTTTCAATATAACCCCAGCTACGGACCTGGCTTATGCCTGCCGGCTGATCTACAACCCTAACGGTTACCAGCTACGGACCTGGCTTATGCCCGCCGGCTGATAATGCGTTAAAATGTTTTAAAGTCCCCCGCGACCAAGGAATTATTCCTAGGAAGAAGAAAGAAAGAATGAATTGCTTATCCTGATCACCACTGGCTATGGCCACTGGCTGGCTAGATGCAATTCTCTGGTTAGTAGCATGTATCTACCAAGCACGTGCCATCTGTCGTGACTGTTTATTATTTAATGAATGGAGTAAACATACCTAATTATATTATATGCAAATAAACTGCTTCGTTGGCTTAGCGACTGCTATGTACGAGATCTCGGCTTCGATTCGGTCGGGCCAACAAACTGTTATTGGATTGGCGTCCTATCGGTATGTCTCATCTTGGCACAGCCACCATCGCAAACTGGAAATCTATTTACGTAGTGAATTAGTCAAATTTGTTCGTAAGGTAGCAGAATTAGTCGGTCCGCCGTTTAAAAGGTACAAGGGGGTATTGGTGGCTGTGCCAAAGTGAGCCCTCATCTTGGCACAGACACTTTGAGTTACCAAAACCACAGCATCGAACGAAGATCTAATTATACCAATAATTAGTCGATAAGTAGACGACATTGACCACAAAATATCAGCATCGTACGTCCTATCGGACTATGAGAGCGAGAGAATAGAGAGTGCACTTGTGTTTGTGCACACACTTGTGCGCTATAATTTATCCGGGATAGATACTCGGTTTAAGATTGTCTGCTGTGACCGAAATTCGGTGTCGGGGAAAAAAGTTGTTTGGTAATCGCAAATAAAGTTTTTCCAAATCAATTTACGTAGGTGTTGCTGAAAATCAGCGCTGTACCTATCGTAAGCGGTGCGGCATTATGCTGAGCAACATATCTTTTTAATTAACACTGCGACGCACATTGATTTGCAAGAACTCTATGTGTTTTCTATATTAGGTATGTATTATTATCTAATAATGTATATAAATTTTATTATTATCAATTTATAAATACACTTATTACTGTTACATACTAATTTTGTATTACAATAGATTTGATTGTGTGTTGAAATGCTTCATTCAAATGAAATATTTCGTTCTTTCTTACTTGCGGCAATCAAAAGAGGTGGCAAAAGTAGCTATCTAGCGGTAGATAGCTGAACTAACAATGTGCAGGTTAAATTTTAGATTTACACTCGAACCAGATACATTTTACTAGCGTTTTATATTATTTAAATACCATTGAATAATTTTTAATGTTTTTTACTTGTATATTAATTTGATTCCCTCAATTATTGCTTATTAAAATATGTTATAGTGCTGCTACTCGATAATAGATGGCGGTAGCAGTTGTTACGAGCAACATTTTATTGACCCTTTCTATATTGTTTGCCACTTTTGTTGAATATTATAATATTGCATAAGGTTCTTAACAAATTGATTACTGTCCCGCTGGGCTTAAACGAAATATTAATGAGCAAGTGAGATCGGACTGATTATACATCTTATAGTGACACTACACACACACACACACTAAGTACTTTCGACTATAAATAACAGATGGCGCTGTACGTAATAAGCGCTTCTAATCACGCCCACCCTACAATCCTGAATCGTATACATAATTATATACAAGTTCTCGACATCAACAGTCGGACCGTGGCTCGCCAGCCACGATCACCCAGCCTGGTCCGAGGATCCTCCCTTTGTGTTGGAGGGACATCAGACCACGTTCCTCCACAATCTGAAATCGACATCTCGTATTCCCCAAAACAAAACCAATTTTAATAACTTTTTTGTAAGCAATATAAAAAGGATCTATATTTTGTATATTTTATTAGACTTGTTTATGTGTTTGCTGTACGTTTGAAAGTATTAGTATAACCAAGCAAATTGCGTAGATTTTTAAACGTGTCTAGTAGGTAGGTACCAACATATGTCTAATAATTCAATTATAAAACAAGAAAACCGGTACATAACATAGCGCTGGTAGATATAGATTAAATGCCACTATCTATTTTTATTGCTCTAATGCAGTGGTTCTTAACCTATTAGCGATGAGGGACCATCAGACAAAATGTTTGTTTTGTCATAGAAGGGTAATATAAGTTATTACTAGGTTTGCCCTCTATATATAAAATACAAATATCTTTCTTTCTTTTTTTAGTTAAATCCCGCTCTAGGAATAATTCCTGTGCCGCAGGGGACATTAACCTTTCAAATCCCTTCCAAATGAACACAATTTAACGAGTAAATAGGTTAAAAACTTACACTAATTTACACAACTGTAAGCATCTTAATACCCGAGAATCGATTTCGGAACAGTATAAACGAAATTTTAGACAGTTCTCTGAACTTGCACTCGCAATTGCTGAACGGGGTGAAGGGCTGACAGATGCTTTAATATTGTTACGTGGTGCTGGGTTCGACGGATAAGAATGTAAGCAATGTTACCGACTAAAACACGTTTTATTCAAACACAATGAAATTTAAAACACTACAATCACTATACTGCACTTTTCTACTGAACTGCTGTTAAACTTCGTAGTATTTCCGATTCCGTTCGCTTCGATAAACACTTGACCGCTTACGATTGTAAACTGACTTAACGGTCCACGTGCGCTCTATTTATACGCGGGTAAAGCGTTTCTAGAGTTTTCTAGTAACGCTATACCTGGTATGTAAACAGTACGATGATTCGAGAAAGTACCAGCGTTCTCTCTACGATTCTCGTACCCATACCTACTACGTAGTTCCGTAAGATGTCAATAGATGGCAGTGTAATAAATTACTAGACGGAACTGCCGAGTCTTTCCCACAATGCCGAGAGATGTCACTGGGCGTAACAATATATACCTTGTGGCGTATGTATATACGCACAGGCAACATATAAGTTTATGAAGAACCTGGAATCGATCGAAGCATCATACGTTTAGCCGCGCCGAAACCAACTTACGAACTGAGCTATCCGTATATTATATTGTAGTCTTTGAAGTGAGCGACGCGTGAAGGTGCCCCCTGTTTTTAAACGTGGCAGTATTTATACGCCGCACGCACACACGCTCAAGAATCTCTCGTAGAATTGTAGAATTTTGTTAACTTGTCGCTGATTAGTGCAAATGTATATTGTGCACAATAGTGCGAGTGTTACTTGTAAGAACAATAAATAGAATATAAGAAGGCTTAAAAATTGAAAATATATTCTCAGTTGAATCAGTCTACGTGTTTCACTATAACCCTAACGGTTACCAGCTACAGGTCTGGCTTATGCCTGCCGGCTGTTTAATACGTTAAAACCTACATACAATTTTTTTATTTTATTTTTTAATACATAAATATATAGTATTACATACATAGATTCACGTCTGTTTCCCAGAGGGGTAGGTAGAGACTACGGATTTCCATTTGCTACGATCCTGACACATTTCTCTGGCTTCATTCACTTTCATCACATTCCTCATACACGCCCGTCGGTTCAAGGTGCTCTTAACCTGGCCTTTGTCCAGAACGCCTCCGATCTGATCAAGAAATGTTCGCCTAGGTCTTCCTCTTGCGACTGTTCCATTCACACTAGCCTTATAAACTTTCTTAGTCAGTCTTTCCTCGTCCATTCTTTCTACATGCCCAAACCAGCTTAACATACCCTTTTCTATTCTTGTCACTATATCCACTTTCATGCCGCATCTCTCTCTAATCACACTATTCCTTATTCTATCTTTCAGAGTCACACCACATATATTTCTGAGCGCTCTCATTTCTACAGCATTTATTCTGCTCTCATGCTTCTTTTGCCATAGGTACCCAACTTTCACTTCCATACATAAGTGTGGGCGCTAATAGTCCTCTATGAACAGCCAAACGTGCCTTTTCGGAAACATTTCGACTGTTCATAAAAGCGCGTAGAGCTCCATTCACTTTGTTTCCCGCAATCGTTCTTCTTTCAATATCTCCCTCATGCTTACCATCCCTTGTAAACAAAGTACCCAAATATACAAACTCTTTCACTTGCTCCACTTTTTCTCCATCAATCATAATATTACACATCGTCACGCACTCTTCCTTTTCAAATACCATTACTTTCGTCTTGCTTACATTTATTTTCATTCCTTTACTCTCAAAAGCATCATGCATAATAGTTACCATCGCCTGCAACTCTTCTGCTGATGACGCAAGTATTACTTGGTCATCGGCATAAAGAAGACATTTGACAAGTAACTCATTCATTCTTTTATTTTTTAATAGGATATTAATTCTCTTTTATAACAAAGTACTGTCGGCTACGTTTCGAAATTTATTGACAAATTCGATATGAACGCGAGCAAGTCCGCGGGCAGAAACTAGTCTGCTATAGGTATATCTATACTCAATTTGGTAAGGTACTTAACTAAAGGTAAACAATCTCGATGTGACTTTTTACACAAACACATATTAAACAAATAAACGACTGCTTAAACTAACGGTTCAACTGATTTAGTAATCGTTATTGTTGTATTTACATTGATCTTTAGCAGCATTTTATTTTTAAACTGACCTTTTAGATAAATAGACACGTCAAGATTGTTTACCTTTAGTTAAATATCTAACCAAATGGAGTATAATTTGGTTCCCGTTTTTCTTACTTGCGGTAGTAGAGTAGGTACGGACTGATGGCAGAAAAGACATCATCGATACAAATAATAAAAATGTAACTCCTCGATATCTGTACATCTTAACTAATATTATAAATGCGAATGTGAGTTTGTTTGTTACGTTTGCATGCCTTAACTATTCGACCGATCATCATGAAATTTCGTATACACGTAGTAACGAGAAGAGAAATGGACATAGGATAGCGTTCATCTAGAAAAAGTACTGCTTCCGAGGGATACAAAATTAACATGCCACCAACCCACGGCTTCGCTCGCCTAAATGTAGGTTGGTAGGTAATCCAACAAAATGTAGTAATAAATAAAACAAAACATTAATTTATTATGAATATTGAATGCACTTTATTTTATATCATAAATAGGTAATATGTTTGAAATATCACAATTTGTTTGTTCGTTATTCGCCGAAATATTTCACTAACAACTAATTATATAGTTTAAAGTAATTACACACAACGTTTACACACTCATGTCTGGAAAACACAACTTAATTTCCTGTAAAAAATATTTAGTTTAATATTTTATATTAATTGTCTCTAAAATGCCGCTCGAACTCTTAGAAGATAATAAGAACAAATATTTGAGTTATAAATAACTAGCGGCCAGCTCCGGCTTCGCAGAGGCACTATAAATCACTCTGTTTATTGGTGAAAATCGCATGCAAATCGGTTCAGTAGTTTTTGAGTTTATCGCGAACAGACAGACGCGGCGGAATTAGTTTTATAACATGTAGTGATAGTGGTATCAATATTATAGTATTATATATAAAATTTTTTTTTTTGATGCCGATTCGCATTCCAGACGGGATCGTTTTGCATGAAATTAATTCGAGGTGTGCAAATTGAAACATAAAAATATTTTTTTAACAATGTGTCATTACGCACTATTTCTGCATTCAGATGCGTGCATAACGACCATCATGCTGATTTACTGGTGGTATCGCACGAATCGAAATAGTGCGAAACAACAGGTACTTATATTAAAATATACGTTTATGTGTCGTGTCGCGCTCAAATAATATGGATATGCGCGAAACGACACAAACATATTTTTACTATATATAACCAATCTGAACAAAAAGTTTTGCGAATCGACATGTAAAATATTTATATTTTTGAATAGTGTCGTTACGCACTACTTCTACGAACAGCTACGTGCGAAACGACCATTAATATTTATTGATGGTTTCGCACGAATTTGTACGTGAATAGTGCGAAACGTCATATAAATAAAAATGTTTATGTGTCGTTTCGCACACATCCATATAATTTGAGTGCGAAACAAACCGAATTGAACAAAAAGGTTTGCGAATCGACACCTAAAATATTTATATTATTATATAGTGTCGTTACGCACAATTCCTGCGAAATGATTCGTGCGAAATGGCCACTAAGCCACACGCCTAGATCCCCAAAGAGAAAGGCTGAGAGATAATACATCCACATTCCGCCATATTTTTTAGGTCCCAGGTAATAAAGAGCAAACCAGGCTGACAACCAGACACAATGTCGACTCTGGTCTTCCTAATAACATTTGTCCTACCCGGGAATCGCACCCAAGACCTCATACACGATAGTCACGTCACGGCTGCGAAACCGATGAAGTCAAGATTTACAATAATACTTTTTAATTACATTCGTTCTTCAAATATCTTAAAAGAGTTTGAGTGTATTTTGAGAGTATCTACTTATCCGATATTTTACCGAAACCTGAGAAAACCATTTTAGTTTGTACTAGCGATTCGCTCCGGCTTCGCACGGGTAGTACAAAACGTTAACAAATTGTACACCTAAATCTTCCTAATGAATCACTCTGTCTATTGGTGAAAATCGCATGCAAATCGGTTTAGTAGTTTTTGCGTTTATCGCGGAGAGACGCGGCGGGGGACTTTGTTTTATAATATTATGTGTGATGCAGTGATAAAAATGGTCGTTAATCGTTGTTGTGATTACCCGATGTTTTATCTTCAAGTATTAGTTAAAATGTTTTTCTTAGACATCTCTAAATCAGGCATTTGTAATGTATTTTTATATTTCCAGCAAAGTGGAAGTGAGTACCTCCATTTTTCTGAGAGTCGCTTATTAAAACTATGTATAATATGAAACAAATGTGGAAGTTGATTTGTTTGTTTAAGTTTTAGGGTACACTAGCTGTTAATCGCGACTTCGACGGAGTGGAACTTAACAAAAAAATAAAACTAAAGTAGCCTAAGTGATGTAGGTACTAAGTACTCATAACATCTGTTATATCTGCCAGTGAAAGTCGCGTCAAAATCGGTCCAGCCGTTTCAGAGATTAGCCGGAACAAACATACAGAAAGACAAAAAGTAAATCCCTTATATACCTACTTTCATATGCATTTAGTTTTTTTTGTTTGTTTTTCGAGGCTCTCGTATTCAGTTGCACTCACTGATCGGTAAACGATAAGCGAGATTAAGCAACGTTGGGTGCAGTCAGTCTCAATTATTTCAATCAGTCTGAACTCAAAGCAATATATTTTAGTGTTTGTATATTGCTCTAGGTATATCACGCAAAAACACTAAACGAATTTTGATACGATCGTAAATGGGTAGCATGGCTTTTAATTAAATATCAAAGATACATTTCATCTCATACTGCAGTAGTACCCGAGATATGCTACTTATTTATATTATAAATGTGAAAGTTTGAGAGGCTGGATGGATGTTTGTTACTCTATCACGCAAAAACTACTTGACCGATTGTGATGAAACTTGGTGTGTAGGTAGCTGGAGACCTCGATTAACACATAAGCTACTGTTTATCCCGATATTCCCACGGCATCGGCACTTACGCGGGTGCAACTGCAGCGCGCAGCTAGTAATACATAAAGATTTACGTGATTGAAATGCGTACCTCCACTTTACCTTAGAATAACGACGTTAAAAAATCAGTTAAAATAGCTACGTATATAGTTATCTGAAACTGTTATTACAATAACTATTTACAATTACAGACTAGTAGACTCCCATAAAATGGCACTTAATTCACAAGTCTTTTTACAATTATGGTTACGATTAAATACGTTCAGAAAAATAAGCCTCGATACTAACTCTTTCCTTTGATTATAATATTACAGAAGGCCAATTATTGTTATTAAACTGTTTAATCTGTTAAGAATACCATGCCTGGCCGCCGATGTGCCGCTGCAACACAATAAGTGAAAAAAACCGATTTAGTCAAATGGTGCATACACCGCAGTTACTTTTTGTGAAGAAACATAATGCAAAATGATAGCATTAGGTTCAAAAGTGGGCAAATGTTAAATGTAGACAAAATATTATAACAGAAAAGAAGCAAAGCACTCAGTGTCAACTTAAAATCATATTGTGACGTTTTGCTATTGATCTCAAACGAAATCGTCCCAAAAAAATATATTGGTAAATATTTGAAGTGTTTCAAATGATAGCTTTTACATAACCTTTTTTTATATCTACTGCGCTACTTATTAATTTAAATAGTCAACAAAGTGCAGTTATAAATAACAAAATAAGAACAATATTTTTGACGACCATTATTATTTCTTAAAAAACACAACTCCTGCTCTGTATAAATTGTGTCGCGGAAAACTTTGCAAACATTCAAACAACAGACAAAGAATACCCAGACTCGGCACCACTATTTATGGATCACACACATTTTTGTCCCGTGTGGGATTCGAACCCACAACACTCGGCGCAGTGGTAATGGCGAGGCTACCATTCAAACGACTACACCACCGGTGCATTATTATGAACGTAACATATTTAATGTATAATATCATTGTATAGGAAGTAATAAAATTATATTCAATATATTTTTGAAGCATATTAAAACATTAACAAATGTTTTGCGGTTACCGGTTAAAAAATATCAACACCTTGTCTCTGGTTTTCTTAAATCGTAGGAAAGAGTAGTGAAGATAAAAAACTACATACTATTATTGTCTATAGCTTGATATGACGACTCGCGGAGTCGAACGCATATCGTATTACTCTCTAAAATTACTAATATGCTGGATAATTAATTTTGTGAATAATTGACAAGATAAAACAAAATGGCTACTTCATTATTTTGAAACTTATTTCAAGTATTATATGCTAGCAATATTTTCTTTTACTTTTTTATGTACGAGTATGTCTATGGGTTTATTCGCCGTGACCATGGCTGACGAAAAGCGTTCGAAATAATATAACATAGATAGAATATATAGTTATAAAATCGTAAATAACTTGCTTTATATCAATGTGTGATGTCGTGATATATTCACGAAAAAGGCAATACTGCTTAAATATGAGTGCTATTTTTATATAGTAGATTAATTCTGACATTTTCTCGGATATATTGGAAATTTTATATTGTCTTATTATTTTAAAGTAAAGGTTAAGAACTGAGACTCATCGTCATCGCCGTTACAAAAAGTGCCTCGTTATATTTGTAATTTAAGTAACGCGGTTGTAACATGCTAAACGCTGTCAATTATGTTATTTTTTTGACATGAATACTTTTTAATTTATTTTTTAGTTATTGATCATTATATTATTTTAATCTTGATTCGATTTGTTATCTATTTTGCAATGTTGTTTTTTATTATTTTTGTATATTCACACACAATGAAAAAATTGTTCTTGAATAAATAATGTTTATTCAAGAACATGTTTCGGTAAGATGTTATTTAATATGGCTGTAAGTTTCTTGCAGGTTTCATCTCATAGACTCAACCCTTTGCCTGAACCTAGCAACTAACCTAAACGTAGCTTAAGTAACTTAATAAACTCACTAACCTGTATATTTTGACGTTCATAAGTTTTACTTTGTGACTTAAATGAATAAATGATTTTTGACTTTGTATATTTTGAAAGCCATAGATAATATTATTGATTGCTAGTAACCTTTAAAATAATTTATATATAGTTCTTAGCACTGATGCACTTGTCGTAGCCACCAATTAGAATCATCATTGGCTCGATCATTGAGTTTTTATTTACTTATTAAAATGTAGGTTTCCAAAGTATTGCTATGGAAAAATACTTACTATTGGGGTCACAAAAAAAGGTAGATTTCCGTAAAAATTATTGTATTTTATCTTGTCAATCGTCCAACATTATAAAATTATCAATATAAATACTATATTATCTTACAATCATCATCCTTAATAATACTTTATATTAAATATTTACAATATTTTACATTCCTTAGTATTAACACTATACAGTAACGGCTATATAGCCGTTATTTTGGAATAACTAACTGCTATACGTTATTTTATGATTACAAGAAAGACTTCGACTGTGAAATACAGAATTTAAGAAATAAGTCTTAATTTAATACAAATGAGATGTTTACATATTTTCTAAATTTATTTATCGATAGAAAATTAAACTTTGGGTTGAACACGGAGATCACACCTCTAATTCACACGAATATATGTTTTTATCAAACCGATCGTATATTTACAGTATTGATCAATGCACGAATTCGTTGACCCCCCCACCGTGATGGTGGAATTGTTGTGTATTATCCACTATGACGCTGGTGTACCCCCCTTCTTGCACGGCTGGGCTGGGGGTAATTTTCCCGAAGGTCCCCCCGAAATTTTCCACCACAGGCCGTCCGTTTTGCGTTTGATTGTGACCGTAAAAAGATATTAAATTCGTATAGTTGTATTGGTTTGGTATTTCAGGACCTTCGACAGAACTGCATGATGATGAACTGGCTGAAAAGGGTCTTTGACTTTGAGGATAGCTGACGTAGTTTGGGAGGATTTCGTTAGTTTCCGCGTAGTTCTCGTAGAAGATTTCTTGGTAGCCATTTTGTTGATGGTAGTCGTCTTGTGTGTCGTAGGGGGGGATGACTGGGAGGTTGTACTCAGGGTAGTTGTACCCCCCACTGGAATCACTGTATTCGCTCTCGTTGACGTGTACTGGGTTGATCTTCTCTGTGTGTCTCACGTGTGGAATCTGTGGTGACGTTGTAGTAGTAGGAACGTGGGGGGTGGGAATCTCGACATGGTTCACTTTAGGACCTCCTTGGCTTATGTTTAGGATAAGATGCTTCTCTTCTATGTCGCTGTAAGAGAAAGAGATGGTTAAAGTTTTATCTTTTACCTTTAAAAAATAAATTCTTGCTCTTGGATTAATTCCTGTGTCGCGACTTTGCAAACATTCAAACAACGGACACAAAGAACACTCAGACTCGGAACAACCATTTGTGAATTACACAAATGTTTGTCCCGCGTGGGATTCGAACCCACAACACTCGGCGCAGTGACAGTGGCGAGGAGACCACTTAAGCAACTTCGACATCCGTGCTGTCCTTGTTTTGATTTTAAGTTTCAGTGGCTGTATTATTTCACACATTTTATGTTGTGTATTTCACAAGATTTTAACTAGTTTCTCAACCATCTTTTTGTCATTGCCTTGATTGGCGCAGCGTTAGTATATGCAACAGCTGTGCATGAGATTCACATACTCACATACACACACACAAATGCGCGCTTGCGCACTTATTCACACAAACTGCTGCATAACTACATTTTATTAAATTTGTTTTTCGAACTTTATATTGTTTTTAATATATCAACTGTTTCTACTACAATAATCTTAGACCTACTTAAATTTCTATTGGAAAGCACCACATAACTATTTTATGGGTTAACTTATATTGCCACGGTATGGCGTTGGTGTCTGTCAAACAGTTCTCACTAGTTCAGACACCATCGTTTTTTATCAGTTTCGTGTAAAATCTAGCTTTGTCCAATGTTACAATAAGATAGACCAACTATACCTATTTTTTGATTTATAAGATTAATCATTGAAATTAAACTACTATATACGGATTTTATAGCGTTGTTTATTTGACACTTTATTACATAATTTTGAAAATTTGTTACACTTCTACTACTGCTGCGGGGAGACTCTCCCCGTGACCATGGCTGCTGAAAAGCAACCGACACGTCGGGAAAAGTGTAAAATTAAATTAAATCTATATAGTTTTAATAATAATATAATTAGCTTAAAAATTAGTAAAGTTTAATAGTAGTAATAGTGTAACAAATTTTCTAAATTATGTAATAAAGTGTCAAATAAACAACGCGGTAAAATCCGTATATAGTAGTTTAATTTGAATGAATAATATTCGCGTAAACAGAAGACAATATTATTATAAGATTATTATATTTATACGGTTTTGATTTCCAGTTGAGTGAAAATGTTATTGAGATTTTATATCAAGGAATTTTCAATTGTAGCAAGACGTCTGGAATTGTATCCAGGGAACAGCAATAGGTCCGCTCAAAAGTGGGTATTATACACTTCTGATTATAGCTTTAGGCATAAAGGTGTTAGTATATATGTATGAGATCTGAAGTTCAATCCAAAAGCGACTCTGACTTTTCGAAGTCATGTGCGTATTAAATAGTTAAGCATCGCTCGCTTTAACGGTGAAGGAAAACATCGTGAGGAATCCTGCATGTCTGACAGTTCTCAATAATGTTCTCGAAGATATGTGAAGTCTGCCAACCCGCACTGGGCCAGCGTGGTGAACTGTGGCCTAAGCCTTCTCATGCTGAGAAGAGGCCCGTGCCCAGCAGTGGGACAGTTTAATACAGGGCTGATATTATATTATGTATAGTTTTCGTGGTTTGGTGAAAATTTGCATTGCATCTTATTTGTAATGTTGTAATGTAACATAGCAATAACGATTCACAAATCCATGGGTACTAGACAATGGATTGACATAAGCAGCGATAGCTCAGTGGGAAGACCAACAGACTGCAATGCAGAGGGTCTCGGGTTCGAACCCACGTCGAGCACCTCTGACTTTCGGAAGTTATATGACTTTTCGAAATTATGTGCGTATTGATTGACAATTATCGCCTGCTCCGTGCCTCGGAGAGCACGTTAAGCCGTCGGTCCCGGCTGCCATGAAAATCTATGGCAGTCGTTATTGGGAAAGTCAGTACCCTCTAATATCCTGACACTGGTCTAGCCTTAGGGTATCGTTAGCCTTCGGGTTGCGGAGGTCAGGTTGCAGCCGCTCCGTGTAAAAACTGATATCCAGTTAAAGCCGGTTAGACTAGAAAAGCCGACCCCAAGTGACTTGGGAATAATAAAGGCTAGGGAGAAGAAGAAGATTAGACAATGGATTGACAAATCCATTGTCTAGTACCCATAGTACAAGCTGTGCTTAGTTTGGGCTAGGTGGTGTTGTGTGTATGTGGTAGAATATTATTATTATTATATAGCTACCTAAGTACATAGTTGACTGAGACGATACAGTGTGGCCTGGAAGACCTGGAGTTGTGTACGATAGTGGCGTAGCTCTGCATCCATACCCAGCCGCCGCTTTTAGTCAGGAAGCGGTAGTACCGTGACGTCACCTGCCCTTTGGTTAGGACTGGAACAAAACACATAGTTGACATTATTTATTTATAATATTGTCTTACGTTTACGCGAATGTTATATACATTGAAATTAAACTAATTTATACGGATATTGTCGCGTTGTTTATTTTAAAACAATAGGAACCATTCAGTTGTACCTAATACAGGTTTTAAACTCACCAAACGTAATTGTTTAACGGCGAGATGCGCTCTTAATTCTATAACATAACCTACGTAATACACATCAAACAAAAACAAAAATAAAATGTATGTATGTATGTATCTTATGCGTTATTGGGAAAGTCAGTACTCTCTAATATCCTGACACTGGTCTAGCCTTAGGGTATCGTTAGCCTTCGGGTTGCGGAAGTCAGGTGGCAGCGACTCCGTGTAAAAACCTGATATACAGTCAAATCCGGTTAGACCAGAAAAGCCGACCCCAAGTGACTTGGGAATAATAAAGGCTAAGAGAGAAGATTTATTTTAGGGTTTCCTCTTAAGACTGCGCCGAGCGCAATGTGCCAAAACAGGCGGTCACAGTTAAGTAAATAAAATCAACACTTTTTGTTTAATACAAATATAAAATATACATTTACCATAACAATGAATGTGTATACAATTACTCCGCGTAAAAAACTTCAAATAATTAATATATTGCCTACAATATTACGTAAATTTGCACGAAAGATGCAAAAACGTAAGCTCGCGTTACGTGATTTTTAGATTATAACAGTAGAAATCAATCCTATTTTAGAGTTTAAACGAAACATAAATAGTTTTATTACAATTTGTCCATCCCAAATATTTAAGTTATTGGTTGAAAATAAAGATACATATTTACCAAAAAAGCACTTCAAATCCTCCATACAATTTAACTATGGCGGCCGCGCACCGATTTGAATATGCGCCGCACGAGCTCTGTCATTATCCGTCTTACGCTCGGCGCAGTCTTATGTTTTTAATATTGTTATTTTAAAAGAAAACACCCGTAATGAATCCTGCGTCGTGGGAACTTTACAAACATTCTAACAACGGACACAAAGAACATCCAGACTCGGAACAACCATTTGTGGATCAGACAATTGTTTGTCCCGTGTGGGGATCGAACCCGCACTCAGTGCAGTGGCAGTTGCGAGACGACCACTTAAACCACTACGTCATGTTATGTAACTAGTCATGTTGTTAAATGGTACTTTAAGTACCACAAACTTATTTGTGCTTTCTCCATTATAAGTGAGTGAGTTGATACTTACGTGTACAATGCGAGTGTCTCATGTGTAACACGTCGGTTCCGTGGATGTAGTGATACAATGTCTTCTCGATCAAGTCCTGGGGTTCGTACCCTGTCAGTGTCGCCACTCTGTTAACAAAGAAATAACTGTTATATCTTGTATCTTATATCTGATGTGGGGGCCAGTCAGTGCAGACCGGCGACACTTCGACCCAGTGGGATCATTTGTGTCGATACTCTCCCAATAACGACTGCCATAGATGTTCATGGCAGCCGGGACCGACGGCTTAACGTGCTCTCCGAGGCACGGAAATATAATAACTGTTATATATAGCATACTAGATTGTGCCCGCGGATTCACTCGTATAGGAAAGGTTAGGTTAAAAACACATAGATACTTTTTCTGTACATTGTCGATAGTAGGTACTTTTTTCATCCAGAAAAAATACTATCGGGAATGGTATTTCTTAGTGACTAATCTATATCTTTCTATTTTCAGGAGCTGATTGATGCTTTCGTTATTACAGCACCTATGATGCTCTTGAAATATAACGAATAAAATTATTATAGATACTAGACTTTGCCCGCGGATTCGTTCGCGTAATTATAGGCTAGGTTGGTACCAGTACTTTTTCTGGATGAAAGGTACCCTATGTTTTTTTCAGCTGACATCGTGTGTGTGAAATTTCATGATGAGGGGCCATCCATAAATTATATCATACCAATTTCATGATTTTTGACCCCTCCCCCGTCCTTGTCACAGCTGGTCACATTGGTGATGTATGTATCTTATGTGGGAGCCAGTCAGTGCAGACCGGCGACACTTCGACCCAGTGGGATCTTTTGTGTCGACACTCTCCCAATACCGACTGCCATAGATGTTCATGGCAGCCGGGACCGACGGCTTAACGAGCTCTCTGAGGCACGGAGCACGCGATAATTGTCAATCAATACGCACATAATTTCGAAAAGTCATATAACTTCCGAAAGTCAGAGTTGCGCGACGTGGGTTCGAACCCGAGACCCTCTGCATTGCAGTCTGTTGGTCTCCCCACTGAGCTATCACTGCTCAATGAGGAGATATGCTCACATTGGTGATACTCCCCCCTCCCTAGAGTGACATCACATGTTTTGCAATTTTACCTCTAGAAATTATTATATTAAAATAACAGTTTCATAATAAGTTATATTTCCATTTAGGAGTTCTCTCTTTCCTTCGCGTAAAGCTGGATATTACTGTTGAAATTCAACTACTGTATACGGAATTAATCGCGTTGTTAATTTTAAAACACTTTCTTTCTTTTCTTAGCCTACCCTTGAACATAGCTGCCGAAACGTCCGGGAAAAATGTAAACCTAAATAGTTTTAATTAATATAAATAGTCTAAATTGTAGTAAAGTTCAATAATAAAAGTGTTATAGTCCAATATTAATAATCTTATATATAAAATTCTCGTGTCACAATGTTAGTTACCATACTCCTCCGAAACGGATTGACCGATTTTTATGAAATTTTATATGCATATTTAGTAGGTCTGAGAATCGGCTACTATCTATTTTTCATACCCCTTAGTGATAAAGTAAACATAAAAAAAAGAAAAATTACTTTTGACAGAACGAAGTCTGTCCGGGCAGCTAGTAATAAATATAATAATATTCTACCACATACACACAACACCATCTAGCCCAAACTAAGCAGAGCTTGTACTATGGGTACCTACTAGACAATGGATAAACATACATATATACTTTTTTTTTTGTAAATGCTATCTTATTATACATAGAAACACCCAGACCAAGACAAACATCCAAGTTCATGCACACAAATGTTTGACTTGTGCGGGAATCGAACCCGCGACCTCAGGCGTGGCAGTCGGTTACACTAACCACTACGCCATCGAGGCTGCCATTATTGAATTATGTAATAAACATGTTTTAAAATAAACAACGCGACAAACTATATATATAAAACTCTTCCGTTACTGAGTGACTGGCAGACAACGCACAGCCGAAACTACTGAACGCAAGAAGCTGAAATTTGGCATGTCTGTTCCTTGGAGAGTGTAGGGGAGCACTAAGAGAGGATTTTTGGAAATTCCACCCTGAAAGGGGTGAAAGGGGTGAAACCCGATATTCACACGGGAACGAGACTTACGCGGGTGAAACCGCGGCAAACTACTGGTGTTCGTATAAAGTTGTTTAATTTCAATGTATAAGATTCGCGTAAACGTAACAGTAGAGATTAAGTGAGAAGTGACCATAGGGTAGGTCGCTCGTGTAGTGGCCTGCCGTTTCATACGGTGGGCCGAAACCTCGACGGGGTCGCGACCGCATGCGAAAGTGATTCGCGCGGCCCCGTCGATAGTGGTTTTGTCGAGGAACACCGTGGTAGGTTTAGTCGGTATTCCGGGAGGTCTATTATCATTTCAACATCTTTCTTTTACCCCGGTGAGTCCGACATAAACCCTCCGACCGCCAGGAAAAAAAAAAGGTAGATATATTGCGGAAGGAGTAAGAAGTGTAGGTACACCCACATTTTGTCATCTTTAATTTATTTTCCAAGTTCGGCTACGCGCCACTAGTAAACCCGAACTATCGTATGGGTAAGCGGTTATCGTATTCTATAACGGTAACCGGTTAATATCAGGTAGATAACCGGTATGCTAACATGAAACCTTAAAATAAAATATCTATCTATTATTAAATAGGGTGTCGAACCGACTACCTACTCTTCACTACCGTACCCTCATTCAAAAAAGCAGCACTCAAGTCAACCCCTCGATAATTAGTTAACCCTTAACTGTCGAGTGCCGGGGTCCCTTTGACCCCCCCGCTTTACACGGTTAATTGCCGGAAGTGTCAAGATTTTTTCGCGTCAACAGTTTTTTCGCATGAAAAGCAATATGTTTTTAGTTGATTGAAGTGGTTTGGGGTGAATCCGACCCACGTTATGGATCGGCAAAAAAAGCGTTTAATGTACTTTTAATTTTTTCTTTGGCTCGGCTGGCGTTGACATTAGGCAAACTCAAAAATCATTCAATATCAATAATATTGAATGATAGGCGCTCATAGCCAGTTGCACTTACTGATTGGTAAACGATTAGCGAGGTTAAGCAACGTTGGGTGCGGTCAGTCTATAGATGGGTCGCGGGACGACCTCCAGCCACCCTGAGGTTTGACCTGGGGGTGGCGGGCTTTGTGGGCCTGCCCGCCATCCGTTCAGCACCAGGTCCGAGAGGCGGCGTGCGTGTTCCCACGCGCGCCTCTGTTTCGAGTCCGTCTCCCCTCTAGGGGGGACAGTAGGGAGTGTTAGAAGTGCCTCTGGGTAGGTCTTTCGTGTAGTGGCCTGCCGTTTCATACGGCGGGCCGAAACCTCGGCGTGGTCGCGACCGCATGCGAAAGTGATTCGCGCGGCTCCGTCGATAGTGGTTTTGTCGAGGAACACCGTGGTAGGTTTAGTCGGTATTCCGGGAGGTACGTTATCATCTTTACCATCTTATTTTACCCCGGCGAGTCCGACATAACCCCTCCGCCCGCCCCCGCGGAGGTGTATGCGTCATGCATTCCTCCAAGTAAAAAAAAAAATAGATGGGTGACCGCTTAGTGGTATTTCATCTGAGCGTCGCCGTGCTTCGGAGGGCACGTATAAAGTCGGTCCTGGTTGTTGGCAAATTGACAGCAGTCGTTAAGCCATGTCAGAGGCCTACGGGCGGCTTGAACAACTCTTGACAACAGGTTGGCCACTAACCACACGAAAAGAAGAAAAAGAATAATATTGATATTGATATAAATATCAATTAATTTGATGATGATCAGTTGAGTAGTTAAGGCGTGAAAGCATAACAAACAAACAAACTCACATTCGCATTTATAATATTAGTTAGGATTTTTATATCACAAAACAAAAAGAATTGATAATTTTTAAAAACAGTAAATTAAAATTCGTATAAAACATTTTTTGACTTATGTATTATTTGCCAGTAGGTTCTAACAGAAATGCTGCTGATGTTCTAAAATGACTAAACGTCTTGGAATGCCAGACATAATTAAAATCCTATTGTGTCTAGCCGCCGGTGTAACGCTGCGACTCAATAGATTAAAGTTGCTGGACATAGGCCCAACCAATGTTTTCCGCACAGACCGGTCTTGGGCACTCGTATCTAACCGCTTCCTACCCTTTTTCTTTTATAATCTTTTTATAATTTATTAGAGTTCAGCAAAACTCTTATGCACCAGCTTTGTCCATCCGTCCGTCCGTCCGCCCGTCTGTTATACAATTTTCAATTCAAGAACCGTAAGAGCTGGAGATTCGCGGTCAACGCCATTCGACTCAGCGTAGTCGATATACCCCCGAAATGACTATGACCTTTAACCTCTGACCTCCAGGTAACGTGATACCATATTTCAACTCAAGAACCGTAAGAGCTAGAGACTCGCGGTCAACTCCATTCGACTCAGCATAGTCGGTATACCTTGAAATGACTATGACCTTTGACTTCTGACCTCAAGTCACGTGATACCATTTTTTCGAACTCTAAGATTTACAGCAATTCATGGCCTTTTCTCACTGTTTTATTGACATCTCCCTCTCTAGATATTCCTGGGTTGCGGTGGACTTTACAAACACTCAAACAACGGACACAAAGAACGCCCAGACTCGGAACAACCATCTGCATATCACACACATTTTTGTCCCGTGTGGGATTCGAAGCCACAACAGTCAGCGCTGCGGCAGTGGCGGGACGACCACTTAAGCCATGCGCCATCCGTGCATTCAAAATTAATATAGATACACTAGCTGACCCGACAAACGTTGTTCTGCCATATAAATTCATTCGATAGGGACGCGTAATCACCTAGCAGTATGAAATATACTTTACGACAGCGGTACAGCGTTAGTGAATGCGACTGCTGTGCATGAGGTCTCGGGTTCGAATCCCGGGTTGGGCCAACAAAAAGTTATTCGGTTTTTCGCAGCCCGGAGTTAGGAAATTGGCGGTGTTAGACACCCCCGTGCCTCGGAAAGCAAGTAAAGCCGTTGGTCCTGCGCCTGATCTCACTCCGGTCGTGTCGGATTACCGTCCCATCGGATCATGAGAATTAGGGAACAGAGAGTGCAATTGTGTTTGCGCACACACTTGTGCACTATAATATCTCCTGCGCAGATGGCCAGTCTGCGTCTTAACGCCGTTAAGACTGGCCGCCGTGATCAAAAATTCGGTCTGGAGGACATTATTATTATACCTACCAAATACACATAAAAAAATTCATAAAAATCGGTCGAGCCGTTTCGTAATTGTGCGATCACAAACACAGTGACACGAGATTTTTATAGGTAAGGTAAGGTAAGTATATGCGACCCGCCCTGTCTTCGCACGGGTAGTACAAAACCTTAACAAATTATACACCTAAATCTTCCTCGTGAATCACTCTGTATATTGGTGAAAACCGCATGAAAATGTGTTCAGTAGTTTTTGAGTTTATCACGAACAGACAGACATACGCGGCGGGAGACTTTGTATTATAATATGTAGTGATTTATCATAATTAAACATTAAAGTATATTTTTAACATCAATATGGTAAAAATTTCCGCATACAACAGCATTATAAGTATGGCTGATTCACCAAACGGGTGCTGACGTTGCGGAAGCGATCCGCCGATAGCCCACTTGAGCACGTACGCGGGACAAACTTATACCGGCAGTATGTCACACGAAAATAGATCTTATTTCAAAGCAATAAGACGCTGTAGACTGTATTTTGGGTAGACAGCCAAAACTTACGAAATACTAGCTGGTAGCCGTGACTTTGTCTGTGTTATTTTTAAGTACATATTTGTATATTATATTTTTAAATATACGTATACGTATATATACACGGAATTTATTTTTATAAAGACAACTCTCGCATTGAGAATAAATCCTGGGCCCCCTATTAAAATTATGCCTGACAAGAATTAAACTCGAGACATCATGCACAGTAGTCGTATTAACTACTACTGAACCACCGAGACAGTCAAATCTTACATGTTTATCTACATTAATATTTAAATTTGATAGATTTGATTTGATATCTGTTTGTTTGTAAAAAATTAACTCAAAAACTAAACAACCGATTTAAAAATTATTTTAACATTAGAAAAGAACTTACTGTTACTAACATACCTACTCTTAAACGTGCGGAGACGCGGGCAAAAGCTAGTACACACGGCTACACATCAAATTAGACACCCTATATACGCATAACTTCGCTACATACAAAATAGAGAATTGTTGGAAAGGGACAGTGCATAGTGGTGTCGATGTAATGGTAAGGATAGAGCGTCGCATCCCGTTCAGCGTGAGTGAGACAAAATAACAAAAATAAAACGCACTCTCGCACGATTCGCAGCGATCAACTTCTAATAGTTCAAAGTCCAAACAGTCTAGCTAGGTTGATGTGTCGCTGTGTGTACGCGGGACAAACTTATACTTGCAGTATATTACACGAAAATAGACCCTATGTCAAAGAAATAAGACGCTGTAGACTGTATTTTTGTTATTTTGTCTCACTCAAGCTGAACGGGACGCGACGCTCTATCCTTACCATTACATCGACACCATTATGCACAATCCCTTTCCGACAATTCTCTATTTTGTATGCAGCGTAGTTATGCGTATATTAATAATAATAATAATATTAATATCCGCGCCGCGCGAGTCACTTTCACATGCGGTCGCGACCCCGCCGAGGTTTCGGCCCACCCGCGCCGTATGAAACGACAGGCCACTACACAAAGAGACCTACCCTTTAAGTACAACTTACTTTTAAAAAGGCGAAAGCTCAGTGGGGAAACCGACAGACTGCAATGCAGAGGATCTCGGGTTCGAACCCACGTCGCGCACCTCTGACTTTCGGAAGTTATATGACTGTTCGGAATTATGTGCGTATTGATTGACAATTATTGCCTGCTCCTTTCTTCGGAGAGCACGTTAAGCCGTCGGTCCCGGCTGCCATGAACATCTATGGCAGTCGTTATTGGGAGAGTGTCGACACAAAAGATCCCACTGGATCGAAGTGTCGCCGGTCTGCACTGAGTGGCCCCCACATAAGATACATACATACATACGTTTAAAAAGCCACACTGTTACTATCATAAATTCATAACCCCACCTAAACTACTTTTACATGAGCGAAGCCGCGGGAAAAACCTATTATATACAAAAGCAAAACCCAATAACACTTTTTCCTACGAGGGAATCGAACTCGCTACCCTCACAAACATGTGCATAACTGCCGCCTAAGTCCTAAACTTAATTTTTTAGCCTACTTATATTATAAATTAGATGTGCCCGCGGTTTCACTCGCGTTTGCGCCTTGCGCCGCCCCTGTGGGTCGTAGCGTGATGTTATAGCCTATAGCCTTTCTCGATAAATAGGCTATCTAACACAAAAAATATTTTTTAATTCAAATCAGTAGTTCCTGAGATTAGCGCGTTCAACCAAACAAACAAATTCATCAGCTTTATAATATACTAGATGTGCCCGCGGTTTTACCCGAATGTATGATTACTACGCCACTCTGGTGGGTCATGGCGTGATGTTATATAGCCTATAACCTTCCTCGATAAATGGGCTATCCAACACTAAAATATTTTTTCAATTCGGACCAGAAGTTCCTGAGATTAGCGCGTTTAACCAAACAAACAAACTCTTCAGCTTTATAATATTATAGTATAGATGTATATTATAAATATAAATATTATAAATGTTAAAATTTGTGAGGATGAATAGATGGATGTTTAACTGTTTCACGCAAAAAATACTTAACAGATTTTGATGAAACTTCATTGTATTATTGTTCATACATCAGCATAACATATATGCTACTAAAAACTATCTAAACATTAAAATAAATCTACATTACCGAGAGCGGCAAAATCCAGTTGTTTATAAAAGACATCACAACTCACCCCTCAGTTTAACAGTAGGGGGTGAAAAAACAATGGCCGGCTCTTTGGTAATTGATGTCGTTAACTGGTATCGGATTTCCGCTCTTGAAAGTCTATTAATGGATGATAAAAAACGTTATACGCTTTATCTAACCGTGCCCAGTAGTGGAACATTTTATTTACTTATTGAGTTTAATTAGAGCAGCTACAGGCCAATAAACTTAAAACTGCGCCGAGCGCAATGTGCCAAAACAGGCGGTCACAGTTAAGTGAATAAAATCAACACTTTTTGTTTAATCCAAATATTAAATATACATTTACCATAACGATGAATCTGTTTACAATTACTCCGTGGAAAAAACTTAAAATAATTAAAATTTTCGCCTACAAAATTACGTAAATTTGCACGAAAGATGCAAAAACGTAAGCTCGTGTTACGTGATTTTTAGATTATAACAGTAGAAATCTATCATATTTTACAGCTTAAACTAAACATAAATAGTTATATTACAATTTGTCCGTCCCAAATATTTAAGTTATTGGTTGATAATAAAGATACATATTTATCAAAAAAGCACTTCAAATCCTCCATACAATTTTACTATGGCGGCCGCGCGCCGATTTGAATATCGAGCTCTGTCATTCAGTCCAACCGCGTCTTACGCTCGGCGCAGTTTTAACAAACATTATAAATGCGAATGTGTGTTTGTTTGTTTGTTACGCTTTCAGGCCTTACTATTCGAGCGATCATCATACAATTTTGCATACATGTCAGACTTATAGAAAAGGACGTAGGGTACCTTTCATCCAGAAAAAAGTAAGTATTGTTACTAATTCAACCTAATTAAGAGAAGGGTTCGGCCATAGTTCACTACGCTGCGCTGGCCGAATGCGGCTTGACAGACTGCAAATATCTTTGAGAATATTACGGAGAATGTTATACAGGATTTCTCACGATGTTTTCCTTTACCGTGAAATCGAGCGATAATTAGTACATGACTTCGAAATGTCAGAGGTGCGTGTCTTGAGATCGAACTTGAGACCTCTGCATGATTGACCACTGGTCTACAATTAGGGGATCGCCGCTTAGAGGCACTTAAAGGTTTTAAGTTAAAACTAATGTTATGAATGCGAAGGTGAGTTTGTTGATGACGCTATCACGCCTAAACTACTCGACAGATCATTATGAAATTTCGCATACACGTTTTCAGGGGTACAGAAAAAGGAAATAAAACAAAAATATGAAAAAATACCTATCCTATCTATCTATCTTATGTGGGGGCCAGTCAGTGCAGACCGGCGACACTTCGACCCAGTAGGATCTTTTGTGTCGACACTCTCCCAATAACGATTCCCATAGATGCTCATGGCAACTGGGACCGACGGCTTAACGTGCTCTCCGAGGCACGGCGCAGGCAAAAATTGTAAATCAATACGCACATAATTTCGAAAAGTCATATAACTTCCGAAAGTCAGAGGTGCGCTACGTGGGTTCGAAACCGAGACCCTCTGCATTGCAGTCTGTTAGTCTCCCCACTGAGAGCACGTTAAGCCGTCGGTCCCGGCTGCCATAAACATCTATGACAGTCGTTATTGGGAAAGTCAGTACCCTCTAATATCCTGACACTGGTTTAGCCTTAGGGTATCATTAGCGTTCGGGTTGCGGAGGTCAGGTGGCAGCCGCTCCGTGTAAAAACTGATATCCAGTCGAATCCGGTTAGACTAGAAAAGCCGACCCCAAGTGACTTGGGAATAATAAAGGCTAGGGAGAAGAGTAAAAATATTAAGGGACAAGCCCTCTTTCTGTCTCCTAATATATTTAGTACGCTGTGCCCGGCAGGGTCCACGATTGATTCTTAGCTATAAGTCTACCATCTATTATTGTTTATCCATTCGGAGAGCACGTTAAGCCGTCGGTCCCGGCTGCCATGACAATCTATGGCAGTCGTTATTGGGAGAGTGTCGACACAAAAGATCCCACTGGGTCGAAGTGTCGCCGGTCTGCACTGACTGGCCCCACATAAGATACATGTACCTACTACATTGTGGCAAAGCAATAAAGATTTGAATTTGGGATTCGAAGCTGCTGCCTTTTTGAGGTACCAGCGCAGTGGCAGTCTATGCCACTGTACATATTTGGTAACATTACCAGGCTATCATGTAGTGAATGAGATCGGATATCACAACAACTAACACCTGGGCCACAGATGTTCGCAACGTGACACTTATGATAACAACTTACCTATTTGGACAAGAGATAACCACAGCTACATTTCTGCTGATGCCCTTTTTTGTATCACATTATAATAATAATACATATAATAATATCAGCCGTGTATTAAGCTGTCCCACTGCTGGGCACGGGCTTCTCAGTGTAAAAAAAGTCTAGGCTAGGTTTTGGTTTCGTTCCGCTTAATTTTTGTGTTATTTCTTTTTAGGTTTAAATAAATTTATTTTTTATTTTTTAATCGGACCACAATCATGCCTTGTCTTGATTATTAATGTACATGTAAGTGGATGCTCCTATTTACCATGCTGCTGCTTTAGAGGCTACCATCAAATTTGATTAAATGCTTGAGTATGTTCAGTAATAGTTCATGGAGAAATGGTTGCAGCACCTTACAGCTCTTATGATTTGTAAACAAAAACTTGGCGATTAAAAAGAGTGACCATGAGTTTCTTGCCCGTTCTTCTCATGAGCCCCACACGCTTACTTTGTTCAACGTGGCAGTAAAGGTAAATTCACAGGAAAAAATTAGTGTAACTTTGACATTCATAAGTGTTACCTTGTAACCTAATCTGAATAAATTTATTTTGATTTTGATTTTAAATTTATTCTCAAAAAGACAATAGTGACATGAGAACAACTTATTTTAACATAAAATAATTCTATTTCATACAATGTCCGCCGAACATTTAAATATTTAATGAAAGTTCAATAAATATCTTTTATGTGAGAAACGAGCGGTGGTTAGCGGCAACATATATATAATGAGACTAGCTGACCCGCGCAACTTTGTCTGCTTCACATAAGAGAATTTTCCCCGTTTTTGCAACATTTTTCATTGCTGCTCCGCTCCTATTGGTCGTAGCGTGATGTTATATAGCCTATAGCCTGCCTCGATAAATGGGCTATCCAACACTAAAAAGATTTTTTAATTCGGTGTAGTAGTTTTTTTTTTCGCTGCCCCAGTGCCTGTTGGCAGACTCAACATACCTTCTAGAACATTATGTAGAACTCTCAGACATGCAGGTTTCGACACAATGTTTTCCTTCACCGTTAAAGCGGGCCATAATTAACTATTTAATACGCATATAACTTTGAAAAGTCAGAGATGCGCGGTATGGGATCGAACTCGAGACCTTTGCGTTGCAGTCCAACTGCCTCTCACTAAGCTATCGCTGTTAGTCACATTTATATGCCTTGTTTAGTTTTCTCATCCCGAGCTTGATTCTCAAATGGGGCAAAGTGTATCTAGATTCTAGATACATATATACATACATAGATTCACGCCTGTTTCCCAGATGGGTAGGCAGAGACTACGGATTTCCATTTGCTACGATCCTGACACACTTCTCTGGCTTCATTCACTTTCATCACATTCCTCATACACGCCCGTCGGTTCAAGGTGCTCTTAACCTGGCCTTTGTCCAGAACGCCTCCGATCTGATCAAGAAACGTTCGCCTAGGTCTTCCTCTTGCGACTGTTCCATTCACACTAGTCTTATAAACTTTCTTAGTCAGTCTTTCCTCGTCCATTTTTTCTACATGCCCAAACCAGCTTAACATACCCTTTTCTATTCTTGTCACTATATCCACTTTCATGCCGCATCTCTCTCTAATCACACTATTCCTTATTCTATCTTTCAGAGTCACACCACATATATTTCTCAGCGCTCTCATTTCTACAGCATTTATTCTGCTCTCATGCTTCTTTTGCCATACCCAACTTTCACTTCCATGCATAAGTGTGGGCACTAATAGTCCTCTATGAACAGCGAAACGTGCCTTTTCGTAAACATTTCGACTGTTCATAACAGCGCGTAGAGCTCCATTCACTTTGTTGCCCGCAATCGTTCTCCTTTCAATCTCTCTAAAAATCAATGTATCTAGATATCATGTATTAAATTTTTTTTACCGTGCTTGTCTATGATTGGTTACTCTACAATTTTTTTAAAGACGTCTCATACTCTCGCATGTACATATATATTTCGCTCGTATCCTTCCTTATTGTAGTTTTTGTGATACCTATCTGAATAATATATAACTATGGAACCTTCTGCGTGCGAATCTGATTGTATTATCGTACTTGACCGTTTTTTATGTTACCAAGGAATTAGAAACAAGAGGCATTTTGCGAAAGGGATATTTTACGAAAGAGACATTTTGAGAAAGGTAGATCTTGTGAAGTGGGCCATATATTCCTGTGTCGCGGGGACTTTACAAACATTCAAACAACGGACACAAAGAACATCCAGAATCGGAACATTTTTGTTTGTGAATCAAATAATTTTATGTCCCGTATAGGGATCGAACGAACACTTGTCGCAGTGATAGTGACCGCTGAAACCACTACGCCATCCGAGCAGTCAAAATATAATTATATCAACGGGTTTGGAGTTCGTGACATTGGCAGCAAGTAAATCCTAACTAATATTATAAATGCGAATGTAAGTTTGTTTGTTACGCTTTCACGTCTTAACTACTCGACCGATCATCATAAAATTTCGCATGCACGTTGTCAGAGGTTTCATCCAGAAAAAGTACTTTAACTAACCTAATCAAACATACCCTACATTTACACGAGCGAAACCGCAGGCAACATCTAGTAATTAATAATAGTAAATACAACAACCCGATTCAAACTGCAATAAGTTATAAGTAGTTCTCGGAAAGTATAACTCGCTGAACAATGGCGGGGTTTGTGCGCTCTCCATAGCTGTCGACACAGATTACCGACACGAGTTTATAAACTGTTCCACTGCTGGGCACGGTCCTCTCCTCAGTGTGAGAAGGCTTAGGCAGTAGTCCACCACGCTGGCCCAGTGCGGGTTGGCAGACTTCACGTCATATCTTCGAGAATATTTGACGACCCGATGGCGTAGTGGTTAGTGTAACTGACTGCCACGCCTGAGGTCGCGGGTTCGATTCCCGCACAAGTCAAACATTTGTGTGCATGAACATGAGTGTTTGTCTTGGTCTGGGTGTTTCTATGTATAATATGTACGTATTTACAAAAAAAAAAAGGATATATGTATGTTTATCCATTGTCTAGTACCCATAGTACAAGCTCTGCTTAGTTTGGGCTAGATGGTGTTGTGTGTATGTGGTAGAATATTATATTAATAATATAGAGACCTCTCAAATATGCAGACTTCCTCACGTTATTTGCATTTACCGTTAACCACCAATGATTGATTATTTAAACGCACATAACTTCGAAATGTTAGTGGTACATGCTTTGGGATCGAACCCGAGACACCTGCGTAGCAGTTCAACGGTCTCCCACTTGGCTTGTTTTTATGCAAGCAAAATCGTGTCACAATAAATATTACATATTTTCTCTCTCTCACACTCTTCTGCCGTGGTAACTCAGCGGTCGAGAGTAGCAAGTGTCGGGCAAATTGTAATCCTAACTAATATTACCAATGCTAATGTGAGTTTGTTTGTTTTTACGTTTATACGCCTTAACTACTCGATGGATCTTCATGATATTTCGTGTACACGTTGTCAGGGGACAGAAAAGGATATAGGGTACCTTTCATCCAGGGAAAGTACTGTTTCTAACCTAACCTACTATTACACAAGCGAAGCAGCGGGCTGAAGCTAGTCAGGTTCATATTTATAAAAAATCTTGGTAGCAGCACGGAGTTTGGGACTCTGTCTGGTATTTTAGGGTAATTATATAACTGTTTCAGGTATTATTTATAAGTGCGATATGTATAAGTCTTTATTTTTATTTATCTTTATTAGGTCAACCAACAACTGTTTACACCAATACATCGATCAGAACTTACAGACTAAGGTAACATAGTTCAGTGCAACAATCAATTATAGGTTAACACCACATGCATTTGATACGGTTCTAGTTACTTAATTTAATTATATAATATTAATTCGATTACAATTTTAAGAAAAACAATGTTATAATTTGATGTCGCTTACATTATAAATATTGATAAATAATACAATTTAAAAATGGAAACAATAAAATAAAATAGGATTTAATTAGAATAAAAAATAATAATAATAAGAACATGAAGATATTTGATTAATTAAAATAACATGTCGAAGTATGAAAACAAATTACATTATCAACTTACATAAATAAATTTACCTACTAATTAACAATAAAACTTCTACATATTTTGCTTAAACTGTCAGTGTGAATGTCGACTACATCACTATATTCGTTCAGAGTTTTGCACATTCTACAAATAGGTGAGTTTGCCCCGAGCACTGTTCTCCTTAGGGGTGGACATAGAGGTGTTATGCTATGTCTTGGATACCTTGCTGGTGCACGAAATCTAAAGAAGCTAAGCAACTTAGAACAGTCTATTTTATTTTTTAACAGTTTGCATGCAAGCATACCATCACTTATTTTTCTACGCATTGATAGATTTATGAGATTAGATATAATTCATGTTTACTGCAACTGGAGAGAATTTACTCAATAAATCACAAAGTGAACGGTACAGGTGAAAAATTTTGATATTGTACTGTCGTATGTATAGCGTATGGGTTCAATCTTTACACTTAATTAACCAGATGAATTGATTGCATAAATTTTATCAGGTTGTTTATTTTTTATGAAACACTATTATTACATAACTTTACAACTTTAAACTACTATAGTTAAACACTTTTACTAGTTACTGTTTACTTCTATTTAACCTTTTGAATTTTAAAACAATTTAGATTTTATTTTACACTTTCGCTGATGTGCCGAATCCCGTATATAGTTGTTTAATATAAATGTATAACATTCACGTAAACGTAAGACAATCTTATGTTACCAGATGAATCACAAATATTGCCACAATATCAATTAAATAAGATCATAAGTAACGAATTGTCCACTACAGCCGACACAGAATCTGATTTTTCATTCAACCAAAGTCGTTCATAACTATCTCACGTTTAATTCAGCGTGAATTGCGAGGATATTATGTATATCCGTCGGCTGTAACGAAACGGCCCATAAGCCTGCTCCGCTAACGAACAATGCCAAACCGGGCCCGTTTTCCAATTGTGTCGACACACCAATATGTTTAGCGATCGTTGCCGCTTCTAGTGTGAGATTTGCGTATATTGATTTCGTTCTGAGAACGCATTATTCTATCGTAAATAATTGTTGTTGTGTTCCATTTGTGTCGACACGGTAATAATACATATTGGGAATAACACGTGACGAGGGAACGGTTAACAAAAAGAAAAACATTTTTGTAAGAAATTGAATCGCGTAAAATGACTAATACTTTACATTTTGGCGGCTATTTTGTCCCATTCCGTCCCATCGGATTGTGGGAGTTAGGGAACAGACAGTGCACTTGCATTTGCGCATACACTTGTACACTATAATATCTCCTGCGCAGATGGGTAGTCTCCGTTAAAATAGGCTGCCGTATCCGAAACCTACATTTACGCGAGTGTAGCCGCGGAAAAATCTAGTAATGAATAAAACTACTTACTACTTAAATCATTACAACATATTAAGTAATTTATTTTAAATGACCTGCTCGTCCTACTGTTGTTGTGCCCGACAAGGCAAAATAGTAACCAAACCTAGCTATAAGAGCTTTTATACATTATTAGATATTTCTCGTGGTTTCGCTCGCGTAAATGTAGGTTAGGTTAGTTTAGTAACAGTACTTCTTCCTGGTTGGAAAGCACCCTATCTCCTTTTCTGTTCCCCTGACAACGTGTATGCGAAATTTCATGATGATTCGTCGAGTAACTGTTAAGGCGTGAAAGTTTAACAAACAAACAAACACACTCACATTCGCATTTGTACTATTAGTTAAGATAAAACGCCATTAAGTTTGCAATTGATATTAAAATTGAAGCATAACAACCAAATAATGCAATAATATGTTTTTCTATTAAGAATTATTTGCAGTGGTTATTAAAAGAAGCAATTTGCAAGTACGCGTGTCGGACATATTGGAAACGCGCTGCGAACGCAAGTTCAAGCTTTATTGGTTCACGCCAATCACGAACGCGTAAAGCCCAACAATGCGTTGTTCTTAGAAACGCGCATGAGAGTAAGGCGCATATACGCGCTGTATGGCAACGTTTAACTTACACTGAGATTGTCTACTAATACTTTAACATTATTTGTAACTAGACTGTGCCCGCGGGTTCGCTCGGGATCACAATTTTTCCTGGTTGAAAAGTGGCTATCCTTTTCTGTACCCCTGACAACGTGTATATGCGAAATTTCATGACGATCGGTCAAGTAGTTAAGTCGTGAATGCGTAACAAACAAACAAACTCACATTCACATTTATAATATTGGTTAAGACAAATTTGTAACAGTATATTATGAAGAAAAAAATACTTATTATTGTTCTATAGTAGTAATTAAAGCATTAATATGTGGAACACACAAATGTTTCTCCCGTGAATAAACCAACAAAACTCGGCCTTGTGGTAGTGGCGTGGCGATCGAAACCACAACCCCAGTCATACAGTCAAAATAATTGCATATACAGTCAAAATACATGCATGCACTGACAAAATATATGCATATATTGTCAAAATACTTGCATATACTGTCAAAATACTTGTAATACTGTCAAGTCAAAATACTTGCGTATACTGTCAAAATACTTGTATATACTGTCAAAATATCTGCTTAAACAACATACCTGGCATCCAGGAATATGAGGCGCATGTCCAGGGAGGCTCGAAACATGAACATGTTTGAGTGAAGTTTCAGCTCGGTAACGGCTGACGGCGGTAAAGAATGACCGACGGCTATTAGCCCCAGAGGCGCTGATCCCTCGCCGAAGCGACGTGCTCGAAGATAACCGGAACAGTGGATTACCTGACAAACAAACATACATAAAGTTGTCAACTAAACGTTTTTATATATCAGCCCTGTATTAAACTGGCCCACTGCTGGTCTAAGCTTCTCCTCAGTGTGAGAAGGGTTAGGCCATAGTCGACCTCGCTGGCCCAGCGTGGGTGGCGATATTACATATCTTCGAAAACATGACGGAGGGCTCTGAGATTAATATTCAAGTTTCTTTACGAGTTTTCATTCACCGTTAGAGGAAGCGATAATTAATTATTTCGGTTCAATATTTCTTTATTTCTTATTAAAGACAATTACATGTCGCTTACATAAGAAAATACAAACAAATGCATTACACTAATTAGTCCGTTAACATAATACATACATGTAGGTATCAAAACAAAAACACAGAACAAAAGATAATATTATAACTATGTGATAGGTACCCACTTCTATGAATAATTTGTGCGGTGGTCCAAGTTAAACGCTTAGAATGTTTTAAAAGAAAACCAATACAAACATACTATAAAAATTAAGCTAAAATGGAATGGTCGTCATTAATTAGTTCAAGAAGCCTTCTTCTGAAGACACTTAACGAGTCTGCTTTCTTAATATCATCGGGAATTTTGTTATACAGTTGTGCTCCCGCAAATGTTATGATATTTTGGCCATAGTTAGTTCTTGCTTTGGGTAATACAAGATTATTAGCGCGGCGTGATGAATACTTGTTCGTTTTACTTTGGGCCTTCGTGGTGAGTGTGATGTGTGTGTGTATCATGTTGTGCATTATTTTGTAGATGAGTACGCATGTGGAAAATGTATATAATTGGTTAAGGTTTAAGAGTTTGGTTTCTTTATATATTGTTTTAGATGGCGTCAAGAAATCGTAATGGTATAGAATTTTTATTATTTTGTTTTGCAAAATTTTTATTTTATTAAGATTCGTTTTAGCTGCAGTGCCCCATATTTCAATTAGATAAAGTAAGTGAGGCTTAGCGAGTGCGTTATAAATTAGAGGCCGTACTTTGGGCGGTATACACCGGGCTATATCGTATAAAGAACCAACCAGTGATGATAGTTTTTTCTGTATGTGTGATAAGTGTGCACCCCATGTCATGTGTTTATCAAGTGTGAGTCCTAGATATTTCTCTTGATTGGATTCGCGCAGTACTTCGCTATCAATCGTCAGAGCAGCGTGGCTCTGTATTCTTTTATTTTTGGCGCTAAATATCATATATGATGTTTTTGACTTGTTAATAGTTAAAAGATTGTATTGGAACCAATTATGCAATAGGTTAAGGTCTTGTTGCGCTATCTGAATAGTATCACTGAGGTTATGGCCAAAGTAAAACAGACATGTATCGTCAGCGTAGAGAGTGAGATTTCCTGCCAGGCCTGCTTGACAGACATTATTAACATAGATCAGGAACAACAGAGGGCCTAGAATTGACCCTTGTGGGACGCCGCAATACAAGGGTAAAGGGTCACTCTCGTAATTTCCTATTTTAATAATTTGGTGTCTATTTGTAAGATAAGAGGTTAAGATCTTGTGAGCGGTTCCAGTTATCCCTATGCTATTAAGTTTTTTTAATAGTAACGAATGGCTAACGGTATCGAATGCTTTCTTTAGATCGATAAACACACCAAGCGCCACCTTTTTATTATCGATATTTGTTTTGATTTTTATTGTTAGATCTAAGGTTGCACTTAACGTATTCGATCCTGAGCGAAACCCATATTGATGGTCGTACAAGAAGTTATTTTCGGTGAGGTAGTCATTTAGTCTTGCGTATATAATTTTTTCCAAAATTTTAGAAAGCAAGGCTAGGACCGATACGGGTCGGTAATTTCCTGGATCAGATTTCACCCCAGTTTTAAATATTGGCGTAACTTTAGCTACTTTGAGACTGTCAGGAAATATACCTAGTTGTAGTAATTTATTTAAGCAACAGGTTAAGTTCCGAATTATTAAGTCTTTTACACATTTTAAGGCTTATTTTATTTAATAAGCATATTATAACTTCGAAAAGTCAGAGATTGCTTGGCCGGCTTCCTATTTTATTTATCTATTTATTACATTACACATTTTTACAATTAGCAACTATTATTATATAACTATATAAAAAAAAAAAATTTGTTAATTCATTGTTATTTTCCTGAATAACTTGTTAGAGATTACTTATTAACTTTTTAAATGATACATATTTATAATATTGAATAATTACTTTTATACGCACGAAAATGGGATGTTATTTATTAATTTATAATTATGGTTTATCAACAGAAAATGCTTACAGATCGACATCAGTTAGATCAAAAAGAAAGTATGGTGGCAAAACATTTACTAATTATATATTAACCAGCATTCATATATAGTTGTGACAATATTTATGTTAAAAACCCAGACTCGTAGAAACATTATTTGTGAATTATACAATTTTTTGTCCCATATATTTTTAGTATATAATTCTCTGTTTTTGTTTTTTGATTATATAGTTTCAAAACAAATCACATTTTAAATCTGTCAATCAAATATCCCGCGTTTTTACTTTTGTTTTTTTATAAGAAGCACAGGCCACGTGTCTATAATGCCACCGAGTATTTTGATTCACCCAATTTGAGTTTGAATGCTAAAACAATACGGTCGCGTGCATATTCATTGTAAGGGGGTGAGTAGAAAGCTTGGTGTGTTCGCTCGATAACACAATATAGGGTAAATAAGGGTTCTATATGTTATGGGGTGAGAATTTGAAGGGATTTATGGGTATTAGTGATATTAATTGAATACACTAGAGTAGTTTAATATAATAATATATTCTTTCACATACACACAACACCATCTAGCCCAAACTAAGCAGAGCTTGTACTATGGTCACTAGACAATGGATAAAAGTACATAAAAATTTTTTTTTTTGTAAATACTTACATATTATACATAGAAACACCCAGACCAAGATAAATATCCATGTTCATGCACACAAATGTTTGACTTGTGCGGGAATCGGACCCGCGACCTCAGACGTGGCAGTCGGTTACCGGGAATCGGACCCGCGACCTCAGACGTGGCAGTCGGTTACACTAACTACTACGCCATCAAGGTCGTCTGGGAATGTGTTTAGAGATTTTACTTTTTTATTGTAATAAAACATACATTTGACACGTATTTGTTTTTTTTGAGTCTATATCCTAAACAAGGTGTGGAGGAACGGAGTGTGATGTCCCTCCAACACAAAGGGAGGATCCTCCGACCAGGCTGGTTGATCGTTGATCGTGCCTGGCGCGCCGCGGCCCGACGGTTGATGTCGGGTGCTTGTATATATAGTTAGTCGCTGTGTAAACTCCGCTTGCGCGATGCAGGATTGTGTCGTCATTTGAGCGTATTTAGTGCCATCTGTTAGATGTAGGCGGAACTTACTTCTTCGTCTGTGCGGAGTCGCCACAAAGGTAGAAGGTATTGAAAATTTAAAGATGAAGGATCCAAAATTGACTGCACTGATGGCGAAGTGGTTTAAGTGGTCGTATCGCCGCTGCAACTGCGTCGAGTGTTGTGGGTTCGATACCCACACGGGACAAAAAATAGTGTGATCCGCAAATTTGTGCAATTTTGGTTGTCGGAGTCTGTATGATCTTTGCGTCCGTTATTTGAATGTTTATAAAGGCCCCCGCGACACAGGACTTACTCCTAGTGCAGGAGATGTATTTTGAAAAATAATAATATGCTACTGTGACGTAACCGATATTTAAGTGCAAGCTTTTAAAAGAGATAGCAAGATACCGCACACAGATATTTTCATTAATCTTTTGTTATTGCCCACTGCTGGGCAAAAGCGTCTCCGTTGGACAATCAAACACTCTGTTCGAAGACATCCCTATTCCATAACGTCCAACGTCCATTCACTAATTAGAATTATTGATTAATTAAATATCTCACCTTATACCCAGAAGTTGTAAGTCCCGCATTCCTCTTGGCGAGTACGCACTTCATTCTGATGAAGAATGCTCTCTCGCACTCGATGTCCACTGTTGGGCCCCACGTGCCACCCACTGGGTATCTAGAACATATGCTTAGATCAACATTCTGCTTATACATACTAATAATGTCCTCCAGACCGAATGTCGGTTACGGCGCGCGGTGGCCATTCTTAACGGAGACTGGCCATTTGCACAAGTGTATGCGCAAACACAAGTGGACTCTCTGTTCTGACGACCGGAAAGAGGTCAGGCGCAAGACCAACAGCTTTATGTGCTTTCCGATGCACAGCGGTGTCTAACACCGCCAACTTCCAAACTGCTATCGAGGTTTCTTATCATAAATTGGCCCGACCTGGGTTTCGAAACCGCGATCTCATGCACAGCAGTCGCCTTCACTACCGCTGCGCCACGGAGGCAAATATACATACATACTAATATAATAGGGATGAAAAGTTTGTTTCTTTGAACACTATATGGTTTTAGAAAGGGTCGATCTACGATAGATGCGGGTGTTACACTTTTAAAACATATTTTTGCTGCTTGGAAAAATTCGCAAGATGCTTTTGGCGTATTCTGTGATCTCTCAAAAGCCTTTGACTGCGTTGAACAGCAAACGTTATTGCGAAAGCTCAGGCATTATGGAATTCGAAATGCTGCACTCGACCTCGTTGGTTCTTACCTAAGCGATAGACTACAACACGTTGAAATCAACGGAAATAGATCTTCTGGATTACCAGTCGCAATGGGCGTGCCACAGGGCTCAATTTTAGGACCCTTTCTGTTTCTAGCGTACGTGAATGATATGCCGTTCTTCGTACAGAAGTTGTGCGACATTGTATTATTTGCTGATGACACATCATTTATTTTTAAAGTAGACCGTAAGGCACAAAATTTCCGCGCAAGTTCTGGACTGGTTTACAGCGAATATTTACTACTCAATTCTAAGAAAACAAAATGTATTAAGTTTACATTGCCTAATATAAAGAGTCCTAGCATAAACGTTAATTTAAATAATGAAACAGTACATTTGTACAATCCACAGTTTTGAACTACTAACATAAATGTAAATTCAGTAAATGTAATAAACTCACTAACCCCTTTGACGTTCATAAGTGTTACTTTGTGACCTAAGTGAATAAATGATTTTTGAATTTGACTTCACTAATCTCAGGAACTACCAGTCGGATATAAAACATTTTCTGGCCCATTTCTAAAATAAGGTTATAGGCTATATAACATCACGCTACGAGCCCCAGTGGGGAGGGGAGACAGCTAAATAGTGCTAAGCTCCTACCTCATATTATAGGTGCAATGCAAATGTGAGTTTGTTTTTTCTTTTTGTGAATTCGAGTCGAAATATTTCTGACTTGAAAATTTCTGTTATATTTTCTATACTTTTACTTTAGCTATTTTGTAATTCAGTCATGTAGAACATTGGGATAATTGAAGGTATAATTGAAAATTAATAAATTTTTATCATAGTTACTCCAGTCACTCGAATAATATTAGAATTGAGTCGCATCAATGCCCCACCTCACCCGAGGCTGGCACTATAGGACATGGGCTGTTATATTATAAAAGTGTCTCCAATTCACCCAAGGCTGGCACTATGCGCCATAGGCTGATATATTATAAAAGTGGATCCAACTCACCCGAGGCTGGCACTATGCACCATAGGCTGATATATTATAAAAGTGTCTCCAAGTCACCCGAAGCTTACACTATGGGCTGTTATATTGCAAAAGTGTCTCCAAGTCACCCGAGGCTGGCACTATGGGTCGTGGACTGTTACATTATTATAGTGTCTCCAACGCAACCGAAGCTGGCACCATGGGCTATGGGCAGTTATATTATAAAAGTGACTCCAACTCACCCGAGGCTGGCGCTATGGACTTTGGGCTGTTATATTGTAAAAGTGTCTCCAAGTCACCCGAAGCTTACACTATGGGCAGTTATATTGTAAAAGTGACTCCAACTCACCCGAGGCTGGCGCTATGGACTTTGGGCTGTTATATTGTAAAAGTGTCTCCAAGTCACCCGAAGCTTGCACTATGGGCAGTTATATTGTAAAAGTGTCTCCAACTCACCCGAGGCTGGGGTACTGGTGTCCTAGGTACGAGTGTGGGTGTTGGAGGCTGAGCACGGCCGTCATCTCGTCGTGGTCTGACTGGTGAATGTACTCGTATATCGAGTTGCCCGTCAACTCTACCTGTGACATAACAGACGTAAAAATTGATGTTTAATTTTTATTATTTTAGTTTTAAAAGGGTACGCTCAAGATAAGTTACGAGAAAAGGCAAAAGAGATTTAAAAAATAAAGCGCTGGACTACTTCCGCGATGGCGATCAGAACAGAACTAACATTATTTCTAAAAGATTTACAGAGCTTATATAATAATATCAGCCCTGTATTAAACTGTCCCACTGCTGGGCACGGCCCTCTTTTCAGAGTGAGAAGGGTTAGGTCATAGTCCACCACGCTGGCCCAGTGCGGTTTGTCAGACATTACATATCTTCGAGAACATCATGAAGAACTCTCAGACATGCAGGTTTCCTCACGATGTTGTCTTTCACCGTTACAGCGAACGATAATTAACTATTTAATACGCACATAACTTCGAAAAGTCAGAGATGCGCGCTTTGGGATCGAACCTCGGCGTGGCAGTTGGACTGCGATTTTCCCACTAGGATGTCGCTGCTTGGTTATAGGTAATGTGATGCTTGTATGGTGTGGTAAGTTCGGTTAAGCCAACGTAACGCTCGCAATAAAAACAAATGTTGTATTGCGTAAGACTTTACAAGCATTGAAAATACTATGAACATTAAACAACAACGTATAAAAATAACAACTAAATTCGGAACAAAAATGAATGTAAACCCAATTTTATGTGTATTATTAAACTTAAAATCTCAAAATTGTATACAACAGTCAACTGTCTCGCGAACAGTACTTTTTTCTAGATGAAAGGTGCTCTATATCCTTCTTTGTTCCCCTGACAACGTGTATGCGAAATTTCATGATGATCGGTCGAGTAGTTAAGGCGTGGAAGCGTAACAAGCAAACAAACTTACATTTGCACTTATAATATTAGTTAGAAGTTAGAAAGTTAGATGGTAGTTTAGCAATGGTGAGCTGAATATTATCACTAAAGTATTTACAATTAAAAAAAACCACTACTCAAGGAATTACCTTTTTAGTCTTAACTCAGTTCCCAGTGGAATTTAGCCGATACGGTGTTGCAAGTTTCAAAAAAGTTACTCAATTCGATCCATATCTTCTTTTAATGTAATCTAAACAAATATTATAAAGAGGAAACATTTGTGTTTTTGTATGTATGTTTGTAATGTTTTCACACAAAAACTACTGGACCTATTTCAAAAATTCTTTCACCATTAGAAAGCTGCGTCTTCACTGAGTGACATAGGCAAAACTACATTATCAAAAAAAAAAAAATTGGTGTCCTTAATAAAAATGCAATAATATAACCCAAGGTGTGAAAAAATTTGCCATAAAAATTCTGTCATCGCGTGCGCTGCGGAAACTATTGATGATAGAACAAAAAAATTATCTACAGTATTATAGAACGTATTAATATCTACAAAAAAGTCCGCGGTACCATATGTATTTTTTGAATATATAGCTAACTACACCTATATAGGTGTAGTTAGACTTATTAATTTCTTTAGTTGTAGTTTTATATATTAAAATTAGATAACAAATTAAAAGTACGTATTGGGTAATAAATTAAAGTCCACGCGGACGAAGTCGCGGGCAACAGCTAGTTCTAACTAATATTATAAATGCAAATGTGAGTATTTTGTTTGTTACGCTTTCACGGTTTAATTACTCGACTAATCATCATAAAATTTCGCATACATGTTGTCAGGCAAACGGAAAAGGACATAGGCTACCTTTCATCCAGGATAAATACTAAAACGTTACCTACATTTACGCGAGCGAAGGCCAAATCTAGTAATAAATAAAAGCTGTTCTTACTTGACTGAGTCCTAAATGCACGGAGGCTGTTTCGCTGATGTACATGATCTTGCCATCTGGCGCCACTACGAAGATGAACCCGTCGAGGGTCTGGAGTAGGTGTGAGCCCAGCTCCCTGATAGACAGCTCTCGTGGCTGCGGCGGCGGTGGCGCGGCACCCCACGCGTCTCCTAAACCTTCACGCGAAGGAACAAGTCAGAATTTAAAACTTTTTAACTTTCGCGTTGCATGATGATGCTGATGTGCTCTCAAATGACTGCTGTAGCCAATTTTGTGAGAGAAGGTCCGTATACATTACGGACATGTAAGCACACCGTTCTCATAGTTGTAACTGATCGCCACAGGTGATCGGGCTTTTAGTTCGTCGCGTCTAGAGTCAGGCTCAGACCAACGTTTCTCCTCAAAGTCTATAACCTTGGTTGAAAGATATACTTGTATATACTTATATACATATAAATAATATATAATATAATATTCTATCCCATACACGCACCACCATCTAGTCCAAACTAAGCAGAGCTTTTACTATGGGTACTAGATAATGGATAAACATATATGTATATACCTACCTTTTTTTTTGTAAATACATTCATATTATACATAGAAACACCCAGACCAAGCCAAACATCCATGTTCATAATATAATACGCAACGGGTATTCACGCAATCATTGCACAATGCTTGACGTTTCGAGCAAGTTACACTGGCCGTGGTCACAAGCTCACTGGTGCGGCGATGTCATGTCTCCGTTTGTGAGGTAGAAGAATCTTGATCCATCTGCACTTTTTATTTTTCATGCGTGGTCGCGTAATACCTGTTACGTATTATAGTCAGAATATACTCGGAAATTACTGGGTAACTGCCTCGTAGTTATCTTATCGTATGTGGGGGCCAGTCAGTGCAGACCGGCGACACTTCGACCCAGTGAGATCTTTTGTGTCGACAATCAACCAATAACGACTGCCATAGATGTTCATGGCAGCCGGGACCGACGGCTTAACGTGCTCTCCGAGGCACGGCGCAGGCGATAATTGTCAATCAATACGCAAATAATTTCGAAAAGACATATAACTTCCGAAAGTCAGAGGTGTGCGACGTGGGTTCGAACCCAAGACCCTCTGCATTGCAGTCTGTTGGTCTCACCACTGAGCTATCGCTGCTCGTTAGCTCGATGCTGCCTCGTAGTTAGTGTTTAAAGTAACAAGTCAGTTAGGATAAATTTGATATTGGATGGTTACTGATTATGTTGAAGATGGTTGTATTGAAAAAAAAGTGTTTCTGTCAGGCAATTCTCATTACAATGTTTGGTAAGTTGCCCGATAGGGAACAAAACTAAGCTTAGTAGGAAATACAAATTGCCGTATTATCAGGCTTTAATTTCTTGGAAAAAGACATTATACCCTGTGTCGCGAGGGACCACACAAACTTTTACCCGAGCCGAGTATTGTAGGACACAAAGGTTTGTGGTAAATAAATATTTGTTCTCAGACTCGGTGTTCTTTGAGTCCGTTGTTAGAATTTTTGTGAAGTCTGGTACACAGAAAACTTACCCAGAGCGCGAATTATCTTTAAAAACCTAAAATAAAATCATTAACACACACAAAGTAGGAACACTCTGACCAAAACCAAACTCTAAAATTTTTAACGATCGGAATTTTGTTAATCCATCCAGTGCTTGTGTTAGCACTTAAGAGTGGGTTCACGTAGATAGTGCAATAATAATAATGTCCTCCAGACCTGATTTCGGTCACGGCGGCCAATTTCCTGAGGGAAGAGGACTGTTAATCCTTACTACAGGTTAATAATTAACCTATCAAGGGTTACAGAACTTCACCCACAGGATTGTACGTAAAATAGTTGTAAGACCAACCATGTATAATTTTCATTTAGTACTACAATCACTATTTAGTAAATAAGAACATTATTATTATTATTATCTCAACGGAGACTGTCACCGTGATGCGTTTTTGTTTGCTCACGCGCTTGTGCACTATAGTGCACAAATGTTCAATAGTTCAAAGGGTAGGTATGTTAAGCTGGTTTGGGCATGTAGAAAGAATGGACGAGGAAAGACTGACTAAGAAAGTTTATAAGGCTAGTGTGAATGGAACAGCCGCAAGAGGAAGACCTAGGCGAACGTTTCTTGATCAGATCGGAGGCGTTCTGGACAAAGGCCAGGTTAAGAGCACCTTGAACCGACGGGCGTGTATGAGGAATGTGATGAAAGTGAATGAAGCCAGAGAAGTGTGTCAGGATCGTAGCAAATGGAAATCCGTAGTCTCTGCCTACCCCTCTGGGAAACAGGCGTGAATCTATGTATGTATGTATGTTCAATACTGCTGCGTCACGGAGGCAATAGCCATAATTTGAACCAACGTTTTCTTGATCAAATAATTGTCCATCCTCGTTCAAAAGAGCCAAGAAACAATGTTCGTAATACTTACCATCAGGGAACACTTGGCGCATCTTTAAATAGCTGGTGGTGAGCCGTATAACAGACGCTTTGTCCAGCTGTGAGGTGATGGCTGAAGGAAGTGGGAGGAGTTTGGCCAGTTCGAGGAACTCCGCGTTCTCCTTCTCTCGTCTGGAGCGCGCTGCGTTCTTACTCTTCTCCTTCATGATGGCAGCCGCGTTGAGCGGCCTGCTGTCCTTACGACAAGCTGGAATACAGAAGTCTTCTTGAATATGGTATTTCACAACGGGTCTTACTCGTGACTTTAATTTAAGTGCCGTAAAAATACAGCTAAGTTGGAAAGGTTACTATTCAATCAACGACTACTTAAATGACAAAAACTAAGCTGATGACACTAGTTGCTTTTTCTATACAGGAAATAAAAATCGGTATTAAGTATTTATAAGTCAATTTAGTAATGTTTGTGATGTTGTCTAGCATTTTGCTGTCTATTTCTATAATAATTGAAAATAAAAATATACGTGTGTAAATATGCATGCTGTGACATCTTAAAATGTTGTGCATTTAGTTATTATTTATGGTCTTATTTAGTTACTAGCTGTTGCCCGCGACTTCGTCCGCGTGGACTTTAATTTATTACCCAATACCTACTTTTAATTTGTTATCTAATTTTAATATATAAAACTACAACTAAAGAAATTAATAAATCTAACTACACCTATATAGGTGTAGTTAGCTATATATTCAAAAAATACATATGGTATCGCGGACTTTTTTGTAGATATTGATACGTTCTATAAAACTGTAGAACATTTTTTTATTCTATCATCAATAGTTTCCGCAGCACACGCGATGGCAGATTTTTTATGACTAATTTTTTCACACTTTGGGTTATATTATTGCATTTTTATTAAGGATCCCTATTTTTTTGAAAATGTATTATAACCTATGCCACTCAGTGAAGATGCAGCTTTCTAATGGTGAAAGAATTTTTGAAATCGGTCCAGTAGTTTTTGTGTGAAAACATTACAAACATACAAAGAAAAACACAAACGTTTCCTCTTTATAATATTAGTTTAGAAATTTAGATGTAAAAATAATTTAATACTAATAGATACTACTGGATGTCCAAATAAATAATCACGGACTGCCTTTGCATTGTCCCAAGGTGTATGTGTATGCGCCCTCCTGCCATCCTACTGTCTAATTATTACAGATTAATATTAAATAATTATGCTTAAACCTAATTATTTCATCTCCTTAATATTATTATGTAATTATTGTTATTATTATTAGATTTTTATAGTCAGTATGTGCCCGCGGTTTTACTCGCCTTTATAGTTACTGCGGCGCCCCCGTAGGTCGTAGAGTGATGTTATATAGCCTTTAGCCTTCGGGCACGCCACGATCGTGGCGGTAAGTCCCGTGTTTGAGGAGTGGCTGGAGAGGCGCCATGGCGCCCTCACCTTCCGGCTGACACAGGTAATGACTGGCCACGGTTGTTTTGGCCAGTTCCTGTGTCGCATACGCCGGCAAGAGACGCCCGGTTGTCACCACTGCGGCGACTGCCGCGACGTTGTTGAGGACACGGCGCTGCACACTTTGGCGGTTTGCCCCGCCTGGGCATCGCAGCGCCGTGAATTGATCGCGGCAGTCGGATTGGTTGCCCTCTCGCTCCCGGCCGTAGTTCAGTCTATGGTCCGGAGTGAGAGGTCGTGGAACGCCGTCGCCTCCTTCTGTGAGGAAGTCATTTCCATCAAGGAGGCGGCGGAGCGGGAGAGGGAGCGTTTGAACCCTCAACCCAACCGCAGAGCCGGGCGCCGGAGGGCGCGAGACGACCTCCAGCCACCCTGAGGTTTGACCTGGGGGTGGCGGGCTTTGTGGGCCTGCCCGCCATCCGTTCAGCACCAGGTCCGAGAGGCGGCGTGCGTGTTCCCACGCGCGCCTCTGTTGTTTCGAGTCCGTCTCCCCTCTAGGGGGGACAGTAGGGATAACTTGTGAGGAGTGCCTTTGGGTAGGTCTTTTGTGTAGTGGCCTGCCGTTTCATACGGCGGGCCGAAACCTCGGCGGGGTCGCGACCGCATGCGAAAGTGATTCGTGCGGCCCCGTCGATAGTGGTTTTGTCGAGGAACACCGTGGTAGGTTTAGTCGGTATTCCGGGAGGTACATTTTCTTCTTAACATCTTTCTTTTACCCCGGCGAGTCCGACATAACCCCTCCGCCCGCCCCCGCGGAGGGGTATGCATCAAGCATTCCACCATGTTAAAAAAAAAAAAAAAAACAAAAAAAATAGCCTTTAGCCTTCCTCGATAAATAGGTTATCGAACACTAAAATAATTTTCCAATTCGAATCAGTATTTTCTGAGATTAGCGCGTTCAACCAAACAAACTCTTCAGCTTTATAATATTAGTATAGATAATGGCTCCAACACCTTGTTGATATGAGTTGTAAAATACTGAAATTATATTAAATTGTCGATTTAAAAGAGTGGCCGTGAGTTTCTTGCAGCTTTCTTCTCATAGTCTCAAACCCTTCGCCTGAACCTAGCAACTAACCTAAATATAGCTTCAGTAACTTAGTAAAATTACTGGCCTATATATTTTGACGTTCATAAGTGTTACTTTGTGACCCAAAAGAAGGAATGATTATTAACTTTGACTTTAATTAATTATTAATTAGAAGGAAATAAATAAATATTATATTTTAATGAAGCATTGCAATACACAATCAAAACGATTATAATACAAAATTAGTGAGTAACATGTATTTATAAATTGATAATAATTAAATGTATATACATTATTATATTATACATAATATATGAAAACACATTTATACATAGTGTTCTTGCTTAATATTGTCTTCAGTTTACGCGAATATTATTCATTGAAATTAAACTACTATATACGGATTTTATCGCGTTGTGTATTTGACACTTTATTACATAATTTTGAAAAACTGTTACACTACTACTACTATTAAACTTTACTAATTTAAGCTTTTTAAGCTAATTTAATTATTATTAAAACTATTTAGATTTAATTTAAAAGATTATTATATGTACATATATATTAGATGATTTTATTTCGGGGAGACGCCCCGTGACCATGGCTGCTGAAAAGCAACCGAAACGTCGGGGAAAGTGTAAAAGTAAAAATAAATTAAATCTAAATAGTTTAATAATCATTTAATTAGCTTAAAAATTAGTAAAGTTTAATAGTAGCAGTAGTGAAACAATTTTCAAAATTTTGTAATAAAGTGTCAAATAAACAACGCGATAAAATCCGTATATAGCAGTTTATTTATTTTTATTTTTTAAACTACTTAATATTTTCTTTAATTTTTTTAGATTCCTTTTTTTTGGATTGTCATCGGTCCTCGATAAGTGTGCAAAGTTTCAAATCAATCCGTCGGTGTGAAAGGGGTGAAAATCACGTTCAAAGATTCCGTTACATAGATTCATAGATACATAGATACATATCTAGCTAATATAAGCGTGTTAAAAAAGAAACACAAATTACAGATAAATTTATTTTCGCAAAACGTTTCGACCGACTTGCATCAATCGTAGTTAATATTATATTAAGCACTTATGTGTACAAATCTCGAAATTCTAAAGAAGTATTCTTTTCTTACATACGTAGTATCACGCCTATATTCTCAAAGAGCTAGACAGAGAGGCATCTTATCAATATTTTAGCCCACGCACGATAAATTTTTAACGCCATGCAGCTAATATAAAAAATAAGACTATGCACCAAAAAGGCTGACGGGATTCGAACTTGAAACGTCACGATTGCACGGGACCTACGAGGCAATCCTTAATTGGTTTAATATTTATTAACAAGGCAAAGACATTTATTACTAACTAGATTTTGAACGCAGCTTTTGAGCGAAGCCGGCGGCTAACTCTAATAGTACATAGATATCACACAACCATGACCTACCTCAAATATGTATTACTAGTCCTAAATTATACATTCAAAAAATTTGCATCAAACTTGCTAACGATGTCATCCATATTTATGCGAGCGTGGCACTTCATACCTCGTACCTTTGCCTCGAAAAATAACGTACCATAGACTCTGGGCGGGAAAACAACAGCGCCATGAATTATTCAAACACCTAATACTTACAAATGGCAGGTATTTCGTATCTGTCTGCGTCGCGAGGGTGGAAATATTGAGAATATTCTGAGTGCTTGGGTGGCAGTGTCCGTGAGCTTTATATGAGACGACAACCGAATATTGTGTTATTAAAATGGCTTTATATAATTATATGTATATAAAAACAGCAATATGCAAACTGATTTAAAAAAACGGTTGGGTGATGAGATGTGTTTCATTGTAGTGTTTAAAATCATATTCAGCTTGCTTATCCAGAGGCAAGCCATTAATACTGGATGAGGTAGTGTTTTCCATACACTTGTGGAAGAAATATTCGTGTGATATGCGTTTAGTTTTTTTTAATCCTAGGCTCTTAAATTATACATGCCAATTAACGCCTGTATATCGCTGAAGGACTAGGCAGCGGTTTTCAGATTTACACTAGATTTTGTCCGCGGCTTCGCTTACGTAAATGTAGGTTCCGTTAGGTTAGTAACAGTACTTTTTCTGGAAGAAACGTACCTTATGTCCTTTTCTGTTCCCCTGACAACGTGTATGCGAAATTTCTTGATGATCGGTCAAGTAGTTAAGGCATGAGAGCGTCACAAACAAATAAACTACAACATTCGCATTTATAATATTAGGATTTCACCTGCTATGGATGTAACCTCCACGTAATAGAAAGTAAACCAATAAAATTTTACCAGTAACGCTCTTTGAAAATTAATATATCCAAAAAATTGTTTTTATTTCCCAAGTAGCCAATGTTAGCTGAGCTTTTATTCACCGTCGAAAGAAACTTATTAAAACAATAACACACAGTAAACTTATCAGAAATAAAAACGCTCCCCTAACGTTACTGGCCACAAACAACATTATGGCATATGGCCTTCATTTATAAAGCGCCATAAACAAGCGACCGATCGGATTCCGCGCGTTCCATTTACGAATTTGCGCACGAATATTTATGTTTAACGGCTAGTATGGCGGGCGCTTACACTAAATACGTTCGGTTCAAAATAGACTTATGATTCTGCGGAACACTTTGTTGGGGCCATAATTCAATATAATTGTTTAATTTTACTGTGTATTATGAAGAAAATAGTTACCCGGTTGTTAAAATATTGTTGGAATTAATTTGCGACGCAAGTAATATTTTAATTTGACAGAAAATGCACAACATTTTAATTAAGTGCGTTGGGAAATTATATTCGATTTTTTTTATTTCGTAGCTAACAGAAGAAACTAAAATAAAATGCAAATTGCATAAATAAATACAGATGTTATGTAAATTTCATTTAAAACTAATGCAGTATATTAGAATACTTGTATGTATTGTTGACTCTTCTAAAATAACGTAGTTTGCTTACGCTAGCTATTGTTATTCAATTTATACAGCTAAACCAGAATATAGCCATACAGTTAAAAATACATCTTTAATAGAGCTTGTTTTAATTCAAAGAGACTTTTAATGTCTGTGATTAACTTTAATATAAACGTAACCCTAAAAATATGTAAGGAGAATGACAATTTATATAGATTATTAACGAACTTATCTCGACAATATTTAGATTAAAAATAAACAAATTAAATCAATAAATCATTTAAAACGAATATACTCACAAATATCCATATCAAATTGTGACACGCATTTCGTAAATAGCTTTCTAAAAGGATATTTCATTATAAAAAGAAATTAACTGTCCCCGGAAAACCGTAACGTAATAAAACAATTTAAAAATAAAACACTTTACCGATCTTTGCGCGCGACTTCGGATATAAAATAATAAAATTGCACCTTACACTAACAGGTTCAAATCGGTACTGGCTGCATCCACCTTCTTTCCTGTGTCCATTTCCGAAATAGAAAAAAGACACAAATGACAGGTACTAACAATGGCGCGAACAATATTGACAATAAAATAGGATAATATAGTTAGGTTACGTCACCGGCTGGTGACATAAAAAGCTTATGAAAAGACAAAAGGATTTAGAAATAATATAGTTGTATGCTGATTGTTGCACATGTTGGACATTTTGTAAGCGGATTTTTTTGTTATGTAATATTTTATTATGTTGTAAAACTTTTAAAGATAAGAAAGCAAAAGAGGGGTAATTGGCAAATATTTCGGCAATCTATTTTGTTTTTTGTTTTAATAACATGTCATTATTTTAATAGAATGTTGTAATGAACTTTATGACGAGTAAACTAATTAATCTTTAATCTTCTTTCTCAATGTCCTGCTAATTTTAATCGAACCGGATTCTTTTATAGCCCCTCACAATTACGCTACTAAACCATAAAGATGATCAAATACTTTCATTAATCATTACACTTAAAATCTTACGCCTGCCGTCGGTATATATCTATACTAATATTATAAATCTGAAGAGTTTGTTTGTTTGTTTGGTTGAACGCGCTAATCTCAGGAACGACTGGTTCGAATTAAAAAAAAAATATATTTTATTGGATAGCCTATTTATCGAGGAAGGCTATAGGCTATATAACATCACGCTACGACCCACGGGGTCGGCGCAGTAACCATGAACGCGAGTGAAACCGCGGGCACATCTAGTTATAGATATAGAGACTTAGTAAGTAGAGTATTATGCAGTTCTCCAGCTACATTTTAAGTCTCCGTACCATCACCGTACGCTAAGCACAACGCATTTAAAATATCTTAATAAAAATCTACATCTTCTATAATATTGTCTTCTATTTACGCGAATATTATTCATTGAAATTAAACTGCTATATACGGATTTTATCGCGTTGTTTATTTGACACTTTATTACAAAATTTTGGAAATTTTTACACTACTAAGTACTACTATTAAACTTTACTAATTTTTAAGCTAATCAAATTATTATTAAACTATTTAGATTTAATTTATTTTTACACTTTCCCCGACGTTTCGGTTGCTTTTCAGCAGCCATGGTCACGGGGAGACTAAGATGGCAGTTGTCTCAATGTTCCAGTGTAGTTATTTCAAAGTACCCGAACATAATTTAATCATTGGTGTTTCTATTTACGCAGAATGAGCTCAAAGTATCATGAAGTCTAGCTGTGGTTTGCTTCTTCTTGGGTTTGACTATTTTTATTACTGGATCCCAAGCTGGTGGTACATTCCAACCATCTTCTATACTAATATTATGAAGAGGAAAGATTTGATTTTTGTTTGTTTGTTTGTAATGATACAACTCAAACGACTTAACCGATTTAAAAAAAAATCCTTCACCATTAAAAAGCTACATTATCTATAATTATAGCTAAAATTTATTTTAAAAAAGTACCGTTGCCAAAATCACCCCACCTAACGTACTCGTACTTCTACGCGAGCGAAGCCGCGGGCAATAAATATTTTTATTAAACCACAACTAAATCTATGACGTAATTAAAGTAACGTAAGCTAACGATGTCAATAGTATGAAGAAGCCCGTATAACAGTGACAGGAGTCGATTGATCCGTATTGTGTGCAGATAATGTCGTTATGCGGAGATTATCTGTTTCTAATGCGGTTAGCAAGACGCAACGGTTTGTTACCATGGATGCTGCGGGCTAAATATTGTAATATAGTGGGATCGACCGGCTTGTTTTTTAATTGGATGAATTGCGATTTATGTCGTCCACAAGCTGACCACAATTGTTCCAATGCTGGGCAAAGTTTAGGTTCCGGTTCGGTTTTGATTAAAATATATCAGTATATAATCCTAACTAATATAATTCATGCGAATGTGACAACATGTATGTGAAACTTCATGATGATCGGTCGAGTAGTTAAGACGTAAAAGCGTAACAAACCAACAAACTCACATTCGCAATTATAATATTAGTTAGGATTAAATTAACAGATTCTGAATCTTAGGCATATGCCTAGTATATATCTACAGGCATAACATCGCATATTTTATTTTTATATTAGAATAAACAACTCTAACACTATGGTTCATTAAAAAAGAAAGATGTTTTCGATGCTTCGCGACACAGATAATAAACTTGGCATAAAGTTACACGACGAGATCCAAACATCGATTGCAGAGCTGTCAATAAAAGAATCCAACTGTTTTTATCTATTCATTCGTTAATTCTTTAACAAAACGTGGCATTATGCATGTTCACACTTCATATTACAAAACCGATGAAAAGAAATGAATCAATAATAGAATTAAATTTGCATATTTATCGCCATCTTGGCAGTACGCAAAAGGACAACGGCGTTCGACGTTTGAAAAAAATAACAATTCGAAATTTGAATCTCGAGTGTCCTCACGATGTACTTCGAATAGACAGTGGATGTTTTTTTTTTATTTTGATTCATAAACAATGTGATAATCTTGATATTTGCCTTTTAGGGGACTGCTTTTTAATCTAGCGTTAAATCAGCACGTATATTTGTATGGTCTTGCATGTTATTTGTCCCTACATACATATTTTTACAGAGACAAACTGCATACTAGACATGTAGAACGTACTACACAGAGTAGCAACAGCCTAATGGGAGGTCTTCGATTCTAAAGGCACGCAACTCTGACATTTCGAAGAAATGTGCGTATTATAAATTTTATAATTGGTGAAATAAATATTCGTAAAGAAACCTGCATGTTGTACAGTTCTCCATAATATTCTCGAAGATATGTGAAGGCTGCCAACTGGACCAGCTTGGTGGCCTATGGTCTGTCCCTCCTCTAAATGAGGCCTGTGTCAAATTCTTCATAGCAGCTTCACGTTAGGAGCTATGCCCGATACGCAATAGCCTCGTCCTCTGTTACGTGAAAGTTATGATCATATCATAAGCCAAATGTGTGTTATATGTATCTAGCGACCCGTCCCGGCTTCGTACGGAGTACAAAACCTTAAGAAATTATACGCCTAAGCCTTCCTCCTCATAAATCACTCTATTGGTAAAAACCGTATGAAAATGCGTTTAGTAGTTTCAGAGTTTTGCGAACAGACAGACTGACGCGGCTGGTGACTTTTTTACAATATGTAGTTAAGTTAAAACAATCAGATAAAGAATATCCAAGAAATAGAGTTTTATTGCAGTCTCTCTAACTCTAAAAACCTTGCGTTTTGATTGTTATTATTTAGTCCAGAACGTTGCCTATCTTTTTACCAAGATTCCTCCAATTCTGTTCAACGGTTTACGGGTGCTAGAGTAATACATGTAAATAAGCACACAGACCTTCACATATCTCGACCCTTCGAGGAAGAAGTGTTATAAAAGTCATTTAGCGAATATGAGTTACTAATGTAGCCTTATTCAGATTTTAGAGCTGCATCGACCTGTGTATTTATAATCATTAAATTCGCGAACAAATGGTTTTACTACCCAGAAAATACTGCAGCATACATTTATTATTACTTTTATTATATAAATAATGGTGTAAATAATACTATAACTCGCTAAAAACGCTGTAAAATATTTCATAATTATAGAATACTAGATGTGCCCGCGGTTTCACCCGCGTTTATCGTTACTGTGCCGCCCCCGTGGGTCTTAGCGTTATATAGCCTATAGCCTTCCTCGATAAATAGGTTATCCAACACTAAAATAATTTTTCAATACGAACCAGTAGTTCCTGAGATTAGCGCGTTCAACCAAACAAACAAACTTTTCAGCTTTATAATATTAGTATAGATAAAGAGCTAGAAAAGTCACTAACCGAAACAAAAAAATAAAGAAATACGTATAATTGAGATTTTTGTATTTTGGCACTCCTGGAAAATAGTGTTTAAGCTTTTACTAAAATCAAAATAGGTACCTATCTTTATTCATTGAGGTCACAAAGTAACACTTATGAACGTCAAGGTTACACTTAGGTACCTATCTTTATTCATTGAGGTCACAAAGTAACACTTATGAACGTCAAGGTTACACTTACTAAACAATAATATAAATTTACATTTACCTGTTGCCACGTTCAGCAGAGCAAAGGCGTAGAACCAATGAGAAGAACGGGCAAGAAACTTTATTTATTTATTTGTTATTTATTTATTACATAAATGAGCAGCGATAGCTCAGTGGGGAGACCAACAGACTGCAATGCAGGGGGTCTCGGGTTCTAACCCACGTCGCGCACCTCTGACTTTCGGAAGTTATATGACTTTTCGAAATTATGTGCGTATTGATTGACAATTATCGCCTGCTCCGTGCCTCGGAGAGCACGTTAAGCCGTCGGTCCCGGCTGCCATGAACATCTATGGCAGTCAGTATTGGGAGAGTGTCGACACAAAAGATCCCACTGGGTCGAAGTGTCGCCGGTCTGCACTGACTGGCCCCCACATAAGATACATATATATATTACATAAATTGTAAATACAGGTAATATGGGTGTTATGTTAGTAGGTATGTATATAATTCGGTAACACTGTACTCAGCCTTGCGGCATGCAATCATTAATATAAAACAAATGTGATTTGTTATATGTATTACATTTAATTTTTATCTAGTATCTATGTATGTATCTTATGTGGGGGCCAGTCAGTGCAGACCGGCGACACTTCGACCCAGTGGGATCTTTTGTGTCGACACTCTCCCAATAACGACTGCCATGGATGTTCATGGCAGCCGGGACCGACGGCTTAACGTGCTCTCCGAGGCACGGAGCAGGCGATAATTATCAATCAATACGCACATAATTTCGAAAAGTCATATAACTTCCGAACGTCAGAGGTGCGTGACGTGGGTTCGAACCTGGGTGGGTTTTATCTAGTAAAAAATCTTCAAGTGTAATAGCATTTTCGTAGCAAGATTTGCTTTAAGTTTTCTTCACAATTTTTACATTTTGCTCTTCAAAAAGTGACTTAGGCAAGTGATTATAGATTCTGGGCGACATACAAAATATACTTTTATTGAAATACGCTGTTGTGTTAGGCGGAACACGTATTTTTAATTAATGTATTCTACTTTTTAAATTTTCAAACATATAAATTCTTTTTTACAAACAATACAGTTTCCAAAATATATACCTACACATGGTAGAGTAAGAATGTTTAGCATAATGAAAAAGGGTCGACAACTATCTGTTGGTTTAATTTTACAGATAGCTCTTACACGTTTTTTTGAAGTCTTAATTCATTTATTCAATACAAAAATCTTTGTGTACACATATACAAATAATATTAATAACATACAATTAACTTAAAATGGATAATACAATATAAAAAACATATTAATTAAATGAGGATATTCGTGTTATGTTATCAGTTAATACTTAAATTAATTAGCTAATGTCAGCATGGATATATTATAAAAGAAAATATTAAATGTAAATTATGATGAAATCAAGATAAACTTATATATGTGACATGTTGTCACTCCAAAAATTGTCTATGCTGTAGTAGCTCTTATCCATGAGTTACTGCGCGGACTGCAGAACTGTGCTGCACGATGTTTAATTTAGGCTGAATAATGCTAGTCAAATCTTTCCTACGAATTTTTTCCTAATGTATCTTTGTTCCTTGGTTTCAAACTTGTCCAGGTTTTTAATCAAATAAGTCAGAAGCACCAAAATGTACAGGCAAGAAACCATTAATATGTTGAGCTTTTAGCTGAATGAGCTGAGCGTAAAGTGGTTTCTGCATGATTCCATTTGATCAATACGTAACATAGTTCTAATCGCCCTTTTCTGTATTACAAATGCTGAGTTAATGTTATACTTATAACTATTTCCCCATAACAGCATACTATATCTAAGTTTGGACTATGAATGCGTGCTGTACATCTGCTGAATTTTCCCAGAAAATGATACCATAGCGTATGATTGGAGCCACGTATCCATGATAGGCGGTCAATAGCTTGGGTTTAGATGCTCTTTTTCCCAGCATTTAGAGAGCATACAACTACTATTTAAATTTTGTACACTATCATGGTTCTTCCAGCTAAGTCACGGCCACTCTTTTTAATTGCCTATTTTGCAATGCTGCTTGTTACCATTATATTACTATACCATTTGCCGACCACTGAATTAAACATACTTAAGTTTGAAATATAAAAGAAGGAAATCAAAATAAAAAAATCTAACCGCATAACATCAGGCAAGGCAAAATAGGAGCATCTACTCAAGGTAACAAAAACAACGAGCGATAATATTGTAGACCGGGCAAAAGTAGATTTCTACTATTTGAATTAGTTATAAATAATAACAGAAAGCCACAAGCACATTTCATACTCGAAGGGTCGATATATTAGTTGGATCGTCGCCGGTGATCTTTCGTAAATCATTAATAGGTAAAAGAGACCACCGTAGGCGCTCAGCGCTCGCCCGGATCCTCACACGTGGGTCTATTGTTCAAAACAACAAGGGAACTGCCGTATAGAGTTACCGTCTATTGTAATGAGATGTGATACCAGAGGTCACCTAACGAGCTGTTGCTTTGATACCCGGGTAATACAAATATTGGTGGAAATTAAAATTAATCAATCAATCAATCAATCAGTTTATTTGTGAAACATAGGTGTATACATAGGTGTTTACATAAATAGGGCATGCGCTATGTTTTGTCATAATTAAGACATACAAATTTATAAGGGACCCATTAGGAGTCATTACATAATGTCATAAAAAAAAAAAAAATTAAAAAACAATAATGCATTATTCTAATATTTGGTCGTTCAAAAATTCGTCTACATTATAATAACATTTGTCAATTAATAATTCGATAAGAGCTTTTTTAAATTTATACAATGTCAAGTTTTTTATGTCATTAGGAATTTTGTTAAACAACTGTATACGTATTTTATCGCATTAAAATCCGTATAAAAATAATAGTCTACCACATACACACAACACCATCTAGCCCAAACTAAGCAGAGCTTGTACTATGGGTACCAGACAATGGATAAACATATATATTATATGTATGTATCTTATGTAGGGGCCAGTCAGTGCAGACCGGCGTCACTTTGACCCAGTGGGATCTTTGGTGTCGACACTCTCCCAATAACGACTGCCATAGATGTTCATGGCAGCCGGGACCGATGGCTTAACATGCTCTCCGAGGCACGGAGCAGGCGATAATTGTCAATTAATACGCACATAATTTCGAAAAGTCATATAACTTCCGAAAGTCAGAGGTGCGCGACGTGGGTTCGAATCCGAGACCCGCTGCATTGGAGTCTGTTGGTCTCCCCACGGAGCTATCGCTGCTCAGTAACATACATAAATACATATATAATTTTAAAAAAATACCATAATTAATCCATAACTTCAAATATCAGGCATCTCGGACAATACGTCATAATTGTGCATTTCTTACACTCCGTTAAAAGGCCTTGTACGTAAACTCACTTAGTGCTGGACAGGGACCTCTTCTCAGTGAGTATTTCAGAGGAGAGTGAGGTTATTTGGAGGTCATAGTCCACCACGCTGGCCAAGTGTAGGTTCACATACCTACTCGTATATTCGAAAACATTATGGAGAAATTTTAGATAGAGAGCTCCACTCGATGTTTTTTCATCGTTAAAGCACGATAATTTACTATTTAATAAGCACATAACTTTGAAAAGTCAAAGTCAGAACCTTGGGATCGACCTTGAGAACTCAGCAGAGGTAGTCCTACGGGTAGGATAGGCTTGTGGTTTATACGTGTAAAAATGAAAAAGTACCTTAAAGAATTACATGGTACGTATATAATATACTTTCCTAAATCATGGAAAAGGACCTTTTTGTGAGGAAATTGTCATTCGAAATCTCAGAAGAATATAGACTTGCTTTTACTTTTATTGTTGACAGTCAAAATAACTAATAATAAAATGTCCTCCAGACCGAATTTCGATAACGGCGGCCAATCTTAACGAAGACTGGCCATCTGCGCTGGCGATATTTTAGTGCACAAGTGTGTACGCAAACACAAGTGCACTCTCTGTTCCTTAACTCTCATTATCCGACGGAACGGCAATCCGACATGACCGGAGAGAGATCAGGCGCAGAACCAAAGGCTTGCCGAGGCACGGTGGTGACTAACACCGCCAACTTCCTAATTCTAGGCTACTGTTAAGATTTCTTAGCAGAAAATCCCAATAACTTTTTGTTGACCCGGGATTCGAACCCTATACCTCATTCGCAGAAGTCGTGTAGTCCACGAGCAGAGCCTTCCACACTACGTCCTCAATACAGCTGAAATGGTGCCATGATCTCTACTTGGACAGCCTAAGGAGGTGCTTCACGTACCGCTTGAAAGAACCAGGATCGAAGGAAGAAGGAATACGTGTTTCGAGAGAGAAAAGTAAGAGCCAAACTTCTTGGTACACGTTCTACTCGGCCCTACCGTGTAAGGATGACACCTAAGCCCAGAATGTGTTGTTCTGGATAGAAAAGCTCTTAAAATGAGATTAAAAACTTAACTGGCACAGTTTGTAATACCTTGTTTTTTTTGTTCCCAAGAAAAATGCTTGATGCACTGCCCGCCGGCTAGGGGACGCCACCGGCGGGGGAGTGTGGGACTCCCAGCATGAAGTGCGGGTATACCCACTAAAAAACCTGGGGTGCTCCCTCTCTCATCCAATGGGGACAGTTTGTAATACCTATGCCTACCTTTTCAAGTATATACTTGAAAAGGCAGGCATAGGTATTACAAACTGTGCTTATATAAGCGTCAGTTAATATTATTACATACACTCACGCAGGGAGTAAATATGAAGTTGCCGCTTTGTACGAAAAAAATCGGTATCGTTGTGGTTTTCTTACTAACCATTTCATCAATAATTTTTAAATGGCCAATTTGAATTATATGTTTTTTTATCATGTATATTTGCTTGTATCAGGACGACCATGGTGTGTCTTAAATTAGCAAAAACATGACATGTAGTTATTGCGATTTGAAACAACGAATACAGGCAGACACTAAGCGTTATCACTTTAAATACAAATTGTATAAAAGGTTATTCATATTTATTATTAAAAACACATGTATATTACCTATTAATATATTTAGTCTATTCTCGTAATATAAATGATTTCTTAACATAACTATTGCATTTTGTACAGAAACCACAAAATTAGATTTCGGACATAAACGGCAATTTCGTAGTTAAACACCTAATATGTTTGAACATTGTATTAAAAGTAATTTTCTGTGTCTATTGAAAACAGAGTGTGCATGCATAATTGAAACCTATGTCCAATTCTCTATGTTCATGTGTCATGGCTGAATAGTAAATATTTTAATTATAAATGTTGTACTAAAAGGTTGTAGAATAACCATACTTTGCATACTAATATTATAAGCTAGGCTTTGCTTGCGATTCGTTCGCGTATATTTCAGTTATTTACTTGGGTTGCACTTTGTACCATATCTGCATTTGTATTTTACGTGAACTCACTAACCAATACACTTTATTGCCAGCGGTTTAGCTCGCGTAAAAGAAAGGTTAGGTTAGATTAGTTTGGTAACAGTACTTTTTTCTGGATGAAAGGTAATTCTTTTCTGTTCCCCCGACAACGTGTATACGAAATTTCATGATGATCGGTCGCGTAGTTAAGGCGTGAAAGCGTAACAAACAACCAAGTAAACAAACAAACACATTTATCATATTAGTAAGGTTTTATTTGATAATATGTATGTCAAGTCAATAATAATAAATAATTTAATTTCGATGTGTCCAGGAAATATCTAAGTACATATTTTTATGGAAACAATTTTTTTGTCTTTGACTTTGTTTTGGAAAAATATTATTATGATTTTCTATAAAGATATTTTTACGCTCGCGCGGAGCCTGTACCTGTGCCGGATGGACGGAAATAGGCCCTCTATAACGTGAGACCTCAAGAGAATATCATAAGACGCCGAAGGGTGGGCCCCACAAGGTGGACCGACGACCTGGTTAGGTTCGCGGGAAGCGGTTGGATGCAGGTGGCCCAAGACCGGTCTGTACAGAAAAGCTTGGGGAGGACTATGTCCAGCGGTGGACGTCTTTTGGTTGAGATAATGATGAAAGCGAATATAGGTACAGTCGGCCAAGAAAGTGGTCTGTCAGTTTTAACAAAAGTTTCTGTGAGATCTAATTAATAATAATAATAACATGACTTTTTAACGGAGTGTAAGAAATGCACAATTATGACATATTGTCCGAGATGCCTGATATTTAAAGTCATGGATTAATTATGTTATTTTGACCCTTATTATCGATGCAATAGGCTATTATTTTGCAATAATATAATCTTCCCTTCAATTAACACCATTACCATCTCTTCCGAAACTTTTTGCAACTGAAAAAGAAGTATCACTGACAAATGTCCAGTATTTTTGTATTATTGCAAGGGGAAATCGACCTTGTTGTTTCATGACGTTCGAATGAACCTCAACCATAGGGTGGTTGGCCAAATTGTTGGCCGACTATATGTACACCTCTGGCTATCCCTTTAATAAAGGCGTGGGACGATGATTAGCAAGTATAGATAAAAAAGTTTCAAACTACCCAAAACTAAAGCCATAAACTAGATTATCTAAACTTTTTTCATTTTTATGTGGGTACATTTTTTGTCATGACAGACAGGCGGCATGCCTGTCACTTCATAAAACAATATATTAAAATGCGTAAGACTTATCTATTTAAAATGGTCGTTCGAAAAAGTTGACACTTATTCTGCCGTGGTAATCGAGAGAGCAGTAAGTCAAAGATGGCCTTTTTTAAATTACTTATTTGGAATACTACTCTACTGTAAACAACATATGTTTTTCCTTTCTTTTGACATATAGAACATAAAAATCGAGTATATAGTTTTGTCACAAACGCTAAAATTGTAACAAAATCTTTGCGCGCTGTTTTCTAAAACTGCTTCTTCTGACTTACTGCCGCCTCGATTCCCACGGCAGTATTGTAAACTAGCTTTGCGACTTCGTTTGCTCAGGAACAATTGTTGCTGGATGAAAGGTAAGTAGCAAGGAAAGTAACATAGGCTATATAACATCATACTACGAGCTACGGGAGCGGAGTAGTAATTATAAACGTGGCTGATACCGCGCGACACAGCTAGTACTTTTTACAAGATTTTAAGATTTTTCGCTCGCGTAAATGTGGGTTTTAGGTTAAATATTTGTAACAGTATTTTTTTCTAGATGTAAGGATTTTCAGTTCCTCTGACAACGTGTATGCGAAATTTCATGACGATCGGTCGAGTAGTTAAGGTGTGAAAGCGTAATGAACTAACTCACATTCGCATTTATAATATTAGTTAGTATATATAGTTCGTGCCTCGGAGAGCACGTTAAGCTGTCGGTCCCGGCTGCCATGAACATCTATGGCAGACGTTATTGGGCGAGTGTCGACACAAAAGATCCCACTGGGTCGAAGTGTCGCCGGTCTGCACTGACTGGCCCCCACATAAGATAGATAGATAGATAGTATACGGGCATTGCATACTGCTACGTTGTTGGTCCTTTGGCAGAATATAACGTCCACAATCGTAATCAAATACATATAGCTCCCTTCGGCCGTCTATAAAACCTGAGTTTTGGAACTTCTAATTATATCTTTGCAATGAGTTCTGCCGAAATTCGATATTTATTATTTCCTCCCAGGTTTGGGTCGGCCGCAGATATACCTAGGTACAGGTTCCACTTTGTTACTAAATTCGCTTTTACATCGTCTATTTATAACGCTATACAGTAAGTCTATTTTAGACCTGGCTGTGTCTTTACTTCAGTTCCGTTCACGGCTGATGGAGTATGATAATTACTTGATCGGAACCAGTTCCATACAAGTAAATTAAAAGCCTCGTACGGAACCATTTCCGAAACTCAGGTTCTATAGACGGCCGAAGCATGCATATAACTATTTATCAATATGGTAAAGGACCATGTGAGGTAGACTCATGGCTAATGAGCTGCAATAGATCATCAACATTAAGGATTTTACAACAGTTTTTTTAAGTAGCGCCAATCGCCAAACAAATATTATGATGCTAAGAGACAAGAAGTCCTCCAGATCAAAATTCGATCGCGGCAGCGAACCTTATCGGCGACTGGTTATCTGTGCAGGCGATTTTATTATGCACAAGTGTGTGCGCAATCACAAGTGTACTTTGTAATGATTAACGCGTTATTCTAAATGTTTGACTTGTGCGGGAATCGAACCCGCGACTTGCCACGCCTGAGGTAACGGGTTCGATTCCAGCACAAGTCAAACATTTGTGTGCATGAACATGGATGTTTGTCTTGGTCTGGGTGTTTCTATGTATAAAATGTATGTAATTACAAGAAAAAAACTTATGTAAGTATGTTTATCCATTGACTAGTACCCATAGTACAAGCTCTGCTTAGTTTGGGCTAGATGGTGTTGTGTGTATGTGGTAGAATATTAATAATATTATTATTAAACGTCAAAGCTACTGGACCAATTTTAATAATTGCGTCACCATTAGAAAGCTCCTTTATCCAGAAGTAACTACATAGGCTATATAACATCACGCTACGAGCCAAGGAAGCAGATAATTCTGTGCCTCCTGTGATGTGTGATATAAGTCGAGTTGTACCCTTTTTGTAATTTTTACATAAAAATAATCAGAAAAGAATTAGGATATTTTTTATCTGACTCACGTTTTTCTATCTTCCATAGATTCGGAGATAATTTTGTGCAAAGTGATATAACTGACGAGATTTTTGCAAAAATATCGTGAATATAGATATATTACAAGTTGTAACTTCGATAAGTAATTGCTGCACACATTATTTTTCGTGTTTCATGGTATAAGTGTGATATATATTTATATAGAAAGAATGGACGAGGAAAGACTGACTAAGAAAGTTTATAAGGCTAGTGTGAATGGAACAGTCGCAAGAGGAAGACCTAGGCGAACGTTTCTCGATCAGACTGGAGGCGTTCTGGACAAAGGCCAGGTTAAGGGCACCTTGAACCGACGGGAATAAATTGAAGGAATGTGATGAAAGTGAATGAAGCCCGAGAAGTGTGTCAGGATCGTAGCAAATGGAAATCCGTGGTCTCTGCCTACCCCTCTGGGAAACAGGCGTGAATCTATGAATGTATGTATGTATATATTTATATGCACATTTAATTTTTGATCTTACACAAAGACAATTTATAGGTGCTATATAATTTAACTGTAGTTGTATAATTTATCACGTCATTAGGGCATGTATTAGAAATTAAAAAGGTACAATTTACAGGTTTTTAACAATTACTTTAAATCTATACTATTGACCACAAAATATAAATGAACAGCGAAAATGAATGCTTTCATCTACAAAAGAAACGTACTCATGTTTAACCTAGCACTCTAAGAAAGCGATTTTTTTTTAAATTCTTCTTTTTGTTATCCTGTAGATTGTTGATTTTTGACTTGTATCAATTTTCACAGGAGGCACAGAATTAATTTTAAACGCGGGTGAAACCGTGGGAGACACCTAGCTGAGTAGTAATAAATATTGAGAGTGGAACAGGTATGACATTACATCGTAAGGAAACCTGCATGTCTGAGAGTTTTGCATAATGTTCCCGAAGATATGTAAACTCTGCGAGCCCACTCTGGGCCGCCGTGGTGGACTATGGCATAACCCTTCTCACACTGAGAAGAGGCCCGTGGCCAGCAGCGGGACAGTTTAATACAGGGCTGCTATTATTATAACAGGTAGACCATAGATCCTAGCTACAATTTTAACCATCTGGCAAAGTCAATAATTCATTCATACAAACTGACATCATCCTAAACACATTTAGAAGTAAATGCTTGTGTTGCCAACATCTTTGTACAAAAAGTGCAACGTAAAACAAAACAGATGTCAATCACGGCGTACTAAATCCCTTGGAATTGGATAACGAATCACCTGCGACAGATTATAGGGATTATGTTACCCAAAACATTTGGGATTGCGGATGTAAAGTAGACAAAGGCTTTTGGAAGAAAGGATTGTAAAATTAGTTGTTAACTTTTTAATTTGCTCGTTTAGGAACGTTTTTGAGATGAGTAATTGTTGCATCCGAGTGTCTAAACGTCAAAATTAATAATTCATATTTTGATGGTTTGATCGGCTAGAGAATTAGATGGAAGATTCGTAGTTGTTAAATCGTAGTGTTTGTAGAAAGAAAGCTTCACCACATATTATAAAACAAAGTCCCCTGCCGCGTCTGTCTGTCTGTTCGCGATAAATTCAAAAACTACTGAACGGATTTTCATTTTCATGCGGTTTCCACCAATAGACAGAGTGATTCATGGGGAAGGTTTAGGTGTATAATTTGTTAAGGTTTTGTACCATCTGGGGCATGTCGCTAGTATATATTATGACACTATACTGTTTTCTTTAAGAGGTCGATAAGAGCTTTAAAATTTGAAACGTGGTTGAACTACTCGCCAGATCATCATGAAACTTTGCATACACGTTGTAAGAACTACAGAAAAGGACAGACGTTACCGTGCGTACCTATACGTTTCATCCCTGAAAAATACTATTCCCGATGGATATTTAAGAAAAATAAAATACATTTTAGAATACATTTATTGATTAAATCTACATAAATAAAGCAAAGAAAAGCCGCCGGCAAAATCTACTAATATAAATACCGCAAAAAATAATTTGAATTTAATTAATTAACAGACAAATAAAAATAAAAATAATTGCTATGACAAATGAGCGTTAAATTTTTATTGGACTTTAAACGTCAACGCGTGGGAAAGAGGAACAAGCCTATAAACTTCGCGCCAAAAGCCAATATCTACGCCTACGGTATTGTTTTTTTTTTAGAAGTAAAGGACAGAGTGATAATGCCATTGTTTCTGGCCGCAAAGGACGCACGTGTCTTAGCAGGTTTTACTGTGTTTTGTTTACTTGGTTCTGTGTTTTTTTGTAGCGTAGTGGACACCTGCAGAGTCATTCATGAGTTCGTGTAGTAATCACGAAGTAATTTGCGTTCGTTCGTGAGAACTTACGGTTTACAGTGCCCGGCTTTGTGTGAATGCATTTGTCTTTGAAATGTAAGCGAGCTTTGTCATTTTGTGGGAAATGTACGTGCTTTCCGTCGGAGCTTCGGTGTGTGACTGACAATATGTTTAGGTCTGTAGAATGAATCATAGAAAAAAAAGAGTTTACGTTGACTATGTGTCCAAATTGTCTTTTTTAACTAAACGAAGGCAGAGGTAAGTGATTTTATGATCGCTTCCCAAAAGCAATACTTAAGTAAACTCTCTTGCGACGCTGAATCCAAACAAGAGGAAGCAAAGTTGGAATGAAAGCTAAGATATGGGTCATTAAAAGTCTATCTCTTATACTAGAGCATCATCATAAACGTTGGAGGTAGAAATATAGTAAGTAAATATAGACGACAGCCAATTAAATAATGCCCATCACGGATAGGGTACCAAATATAACCCCAACAACTTAGCTAGCCTTACTAACAATCTAAATACAAGTGAAATTGAACCGCCCAATAGAAAAACAACTAAATATGGGATGGTACTCCGGCTCCATGACCGGTTAGTTAGCTTAGTGCAGATTTCACAAAGCTTCGTTACAGCAGGCTCTTCTACTTAATTTTTGTTAATAGGTAGATATCCACCTACGAAGACATCACATTGTTGGTTAGCCTTGCATGTCGATCGTATAAGTATTTCCTATACTTTCAGCCTTATCTTCTCACTGGTGGTTCTTTATTACCATGTGAATCAAACAGTGACTCCATGCTCGTATGTCAGGACAGAATTCACCGCAATGGTCTTTAACAACCACTAAATGTCCGCTCACAATAAGTTTATTACATTCTGTACCTTAATATACACTTTCTAAGTGTGAAAGCGTTTGCCTTCCATGCAAATAACAACTTCATTCATAAATTCCCTTTCCCACGTTATTCATAAACAGCAAAACAAGTGAATTATGTATTAGACAATAAAGCATGCCCCATCTCAATGCTTCAACACGTCGTTTTAACAAGTTTAACTTTACAATACTCCTTACGAAAACTGTACTTGGATGAATGGCAGAAGGTTGCCTTTGCATCTTTTAAAAAGTAAATCAGCTTTGTCTGTGACTAGTCTTTTGACATTTCGGAATTGGCGGGAAGTCTTTGTTTTTGGGAGGATTGACAATAAGCGTTTGATGTTTTGACGTTTTGTTCGTTCGTTTAATACATTTTGCGCTTTTAATTTAGCTTTAATGTTAAATAATTAGGTAACGATTGGCTATAGAGATCGTTAGTTAAATAACAGCTGCTTTTTTTAGTTATACTTGGGAAGGAAACCCAAATTATGGCAATAATTTCAAGGCGATTAAAAGTCTGTCTACCCATAGTTAGGCAACATCAAGGACTATGACTATGACTAAAGCTAATGAGCTGTATGGCAACGTTGAAGTTAGACCGAGATTGTCTACTGGCACTAGGTAGTTTAACTAGATTTTACCCGCGGCTTCGCTGCAAAGCAGTACCTACTTGATTGAAAGCTACGCTGTATGAGCTGTGCCCTTATCTGTACCCCTGACGACCTATGTATATGCAAAATTTCATGATGATCAGTCAAGAAGTTAAGGCGTTAAAAACATGTAACGAACAAACTCACATCCACATTTATAATATTAGTTAGGATCGTTAGCACGGATATTTGCAGTGGTGTAACTATTGAACTACTAAGGGATGAATTATATTAGATCGGGCCGTGCCCGGTGCGTGCCGTGTACGTGGCCCGGACGGGGCACGGATTTGAAACGTCACATACCTTTTGTATGAAGATGTTTATATTACACAGTGCATGATCCGTGTCCCGTCCGGACCCGGAGGACGCTCATCTATACCACACGGTTGTTGCACGGCCCCGCCCCGTCCCCTCCACGTCCCGTTGTAATACGAACACTCTTCCGTGCTGCTTACGGACAGTGAGCGACGAATGTTTAGGGAGGGACCACGCACTTTCTTTTTATTTCACCGAAGCTCAGTTTGGACACTTTGTGATACGTAAACAAAAGATTCTATTGTTACAACATTGTTGCATGTCTTTGCGGATAATGGACGATGAAAAATTTATTGAACATGTCCGAAAATTAAAACCGAACTTCCGGGCTTTAGCTCATTTAGTAAAATATCAAAGTTTTCTTTGGACATTCTAAAATATCCAAAGAATTTATCTTCATTGTTAGGTAAGTATCTACTGTATAGAGTATTAAATTATCCGTCAAATTTACGTCTTCTCCAAAGAGGATGCACGCTCCAGTTTCGTTTAACCTTGTTCTTCTTACTCCTTTCTTCTGCTTCCTCTTCATCAATAGCTATCGCAATAGCAGCCACCTCCAGTAAAGAAAACTATGATTATTAAATTGGGAATTATTCACATCATTATGCTACGTTGAAGACACCGTGGCAGCATAAAACCCGTTTATCACTCGGTGTAATATAATCGTACAGCACGGACGGGCTCCGCTCTAGCCCCGCGCCGGCCCTGGCCCGGCCCGGACACTGTCCACTTTGTATGGGGGTTTTGGCTAGGAATGGACAGTCACTGAGAATAATAATTATATATTAATTTAGAAGAACTAATCAGTAGAAATTAGAAAAATAACAAAGTTTTGTGTCCAGGTGTTCCTATTAGTTGCGGTGGTTTATATGAAGGTATGTGAAACAAAAATCACGGTTTTTTTTTTTAAATACTTACATATTATACATAGAAACACCCAGACCAAGACAAACATCCATGTTCATGCACACAAATGTTTTACTTGTGCAGGAATCGAACCCGCGACCTCAGGCGTGGTAGTCGGTTACACTAACCACTACGCCATCGAGGCCGACATTGTTTTTATGTTATTTTTTATTATTATTCTGATCCATATGTTACTAAAATGTTATATAGGAACTGGGCTGGCGGATTTAAATTGTTTTGATATCATGCCCAACTCAAAAACCAAATAATTGTCATTATATGGCGCAGTAATCTACTGTCCGTCGACCGTAGGATCGTTGTTAATTATTATTGTTTTTATATATGAGTTCTGTTCACGGTAAGCCAATAATGGACAGTTCCCTTTCATGATTATTATTTATAATGTTATTGGATATTTTAATTTTTGAGTAATATTAAATACTAATTTCAGTATACATTTTAACCGCATCACAACGGCGAGCGCCCACTAGACCTACCTCGTGGCAATTATGTAATAAACTTACACAAAATATAGGCGATAAATTTAACGGCACATGTAGGTACTTAAGACCCCCTACATCGGTGCAAAGGTGAGAAAACACACCTAAATCACAGGAAGAGATTATAAATCAACGTGGCACACATACTTTTTAGCCAAACGGTTCAGAAGATTATAGGATTAAGTGTTTAGCATGCGTTGGGGTTCGTAATCCGGGAGAGACATCTGGAACAATTCTGTTAATAGCTCGTGTTTTTAGGGAGTGGAGGAACGGAAGAATATGTTTGAGTGAAACGCATTTAAAAAAATATATCCAAACTAAAATATAAATGCGAATATGAGTTAGTTTGTTACGCTTACACTTCTTAACTACTCGACCGATCATCATGAAATTTCGCATTCACGTTGTCACGGAAAGAAAGGATATTGTGGACCTTTCATCCAGAAATAAAGTGTCATCCTCGAGGAACAAAAATTTATCGCCAAAATCTAGATTATTGCGAGCAGAGCTGTTTTCCGAAATGACCTTTAGGATGCCATTAGTACTACTCCTCACTCTTCGTAAGTAAGGAAGCCACCCGTTTGCGGACTATAACATGGAAGCCATCGACTCTCGTTTCTGCAAACAATTAATACGTGAAGCAAAAACTTTGTACCTCTTTTTACAAAAATTGCGCGGACGGAGGAGTATGAAATTTGGCACAGTTAAAGTTTATATGGAGAAGGAGGGGCGAATCCAAATATTTTTATAAAATATGCATTAGGAATACATTAAATTAATTAAAAAGCACTACACGCACACATCCATGCATTTGACACACGCAGTCGAATCGCGTTCGTAATATTTCGGCATTGTTCGTCTGACGTCGTACAATTCTTTGTAAATATGGTTACCTATACCTTATTTAAAAGAAAACAAAGCAGCAAGCTAAGGAATTTTGGTTTAGAATAAATCTATGTTTAGCCAAGTATGTATTTTTTGCACTAAGTGAAAGCTTGATCTCTCCTCATATACATTAAGACGTACTCTTATAATAATAATAATATCAGCCCTATTGTATAAACTGTGGCACTGCTGCGCACGGGCCTCTTCTTAGGGCGAAAAGGGGTAGGACATAGTCCACTACGCTAGTCCATTCCAGGTGGCAGACTTCACATGTCTTCGAGAACATTGTGGAGAACTCTCAGATATGCAGGTTGCTTTAGAATGTTTTTCTTTACCGTTAAAGCGAGCGATAATTAACTACTTAATACGTACATTACTTCGATAAGTCAGACGCCTTGGGATTAAAATCGAAACCCCTGCGTGGCAATCTAACAATATAAATATACATATTGAATCGATCGCAATCCATTGTAATAAAATATATGGCAAGAGAGGAACCCGGCACGCATCCTTGTGGCATTCGATATGATTAAGCGAAAATTCGCTCTTTTAGCATCGCTAGTGCTAGATTGAATATATTAATTGGTTGCTAACGGTTTCAGCGTGCCGTACCGTTTATCTCACCCATGCCCCGGCCACTAAAGCAGCTTAACGCTCTCTTGGACTTTAACCAGAAGTTGATATTTTAGCGAATGAATGGATGGTATTATTACATACATACATACATAGATTCACGCCTGTTTCCCAGAGGGGTAGGCAGAGACTACGGATTTCCATTTGCTACGATCCTGACACACTTCTCTGGCTTCATTCACTTTCATCACATTCCTCATACACGCACGTCGGTTCAAGGTGCTCTTAACCTGGCCTTTGTCCAGAACGCCTCCGATCTGATCAAGAAACGTTCGCCTAGGTATTCCTCTCACGACTGTTCCATTCACACTAGCCTTATAAACTTTCTTAGTCAGTCTTTCCTCGTCCATTCTTTCTTTCTTTTATTTATATTATTATTAGAATGTATAAAGTATTGTGAGCAGAAACCGTGAATACTAAATTTGAAATTTATGTCATTATGTTTTAATAGTGTAGTAGTCGTTCTATTTGTAGTAAACTAATAACTAAATAACAAATAATTTGAGCATACCAAGCCAGGCATTTGAGAATCGAACGCGAACGAAAGCGCAAGCACAATCCAGCACAATAAGTAAATACTTTAGCAAGAACACGCTAAACAATTAATAATAAATTACACGGCGAGGCGTAACGATATTTCAAAACTCGAAACATTGTAACAGTGATTATGAACAGCTCCCGTTAACAGTCGGTACGTGCTTCACCTCTGAGGATATTTACCGTAACGTCACGTACGACAACATTGTTGGACCATGAGTACGATCTAGTTGCAACTGTTGCAACGCTCACGGATTTTTTCTTGGAACGAAAATTATATAATGTTTTCTTCGGCCATTAGTTTTTGCAGGTGGGTTTTATTTATGGCCATGTTTTGTGGCCAAATTGGTATTGTTTAATATTAGTTCTTGCGGGTGTTTCTATAGAAACGCATCGTAACTAATATTATAAATGCGAATGTGAGTTTATTCTCTTTGTTTGTGTTCCTTTCACGAGTTAACTACTCGATCAATCATGATGAAATTTCGCATACACGTTGCCAGGCAAACAGAAAAAGACATAGGGTACATTTTATACATATTATACATTTCTATGTATAATATGTATGTATTTACAAAACATAAATTATATATGTATGTTTATCCATTGTCTAGTACCCATAGCACAAGCTCTGCTTAGTTTGGGCTAGATGGTGTTGTGTGTATGTGATAGAATATTATTATTATTGATATTATTTTGTCCAGAAAAAGTGTTACCAACCTTACTTAACCTACATTTACGCAAGCGAAGCTGCGGGCAAAATCTAGTACTGAAATACAAGTAGTTATTATAATGATATCAGCCCTGTGTTAAACTGTCCCACTGCTGGGCACAGGCCTCTTCTCAGTGTGAGAAGAGTTAGGCCATAGTCCACCACGCTGGCTCCATGCGGGTTGGTAGACTTCATATACATGTGTTTGAGATTATAGAGAATTCTTAGGCCGTCCGCTGCGTTAAGCGGGTGCACGGAGCGGGTGCCCGCGCGGCGTGCTGTTTTCTATTATCATGGGTCTCCCATTGCACGCGGCGCGGGCGACGGGGTTCGCCCCGCGGACAATGTGTCCGTGCGACGGAGCACGCGAGCGGAGCTGTTTTTAGGAAATCAGTGAGCGCTGCTTCTTTACTGCTGGCGCTGCGAGAGGCGGGAGCCCGTCGCGGGCGCCCGCGAGTCCGTGACGGAGAACAGCGTGGGTCTCCGCGGCGGGCGCCCGCTCCGTGCACCCGCTTAACGCAGCGGACGGCTTTGCAGGATTCTTTTTTATTCTTATCTAATTCTACTTTTTGTTCGTCGCCCTTAAAGCAAGCTATTATTAACTGATGCATACATAATTAAGAAAAGTCAGAGATGCGTCTTGAGATTGAACTGGGAACCTACGTTGCAGTCCAACGGTCTTCCATTAGAGTTCTTCATAATGTATGTATGTATCTTATCAACCCAGTGGGATCTTTTGTGTCGACACTCTCCCAATAACGACTGCCGTAGATGTTCATGGCAGCCGAGACCGACGGCTTAACGTGCTCTCCGAGGCACGGAGCAGGCGATAATTGTCAATCAATACGCACATAATTTCGAAAAGTCATATAACTGCCGAAAGTCAGATGTGCGCGACGTGGGTTCGAACCAATGTACTCGAGGATATATGAAGCCTGCCAACCTATAGTGGGTGAGCTTGGTAAACTAACCCTTTTTAACACACTTTTGTTAGCATCACCTGTATATTTGTTTGTCAGTTTGTTTGTAACCGACTCCTTTGGACTTGATTTTGATCCACTTCAAACGGTCAGATTTTATTTAAACGTTGTAGACTTATCAAAGACCGATGACAATACAATAATTTGATAAGTTTATTTCATTATCCTGATTAGGATCGTCAGGATTAATGATTTTCTCACAGATCCTTTGCGTGAGAGCGAGAGAGATAGAGCAAGTGCGTTGATCTGCAGTTAGTCGAACTAAAAAATAGAGAGTATATAATAGTTCAAAAAACTAAAAAAACGTGCTTTATTGAAAAAACTAAACTAATAAGTAGAAAATATTGGTTTTAATAATTCAAAATAAGGATAGAGATTAATTTTTAAAAATCATTTTCTTGTTAAAAAGCTTGGGGTGCTTTCTAAGATATTTTGATAATGACGCTACTTATCAAAATCTATAAATTATTTTCTACTTGTTAGTTTGTTTTTTTTCAAAGCAGCGATAGCTCAGTGAGGAGATCAACAGACTGCAATACAGAGGGTCTCGGGTTCAAACCCACGTCGAGCACCTCTGACTTTCGTAAGTTATATAACTTTTCGAAATTATGTGCGTATTGATTGACAATTATCGCCTGCTCCGTGCCTCGGAGAGCACGTTAAGCCGTCGGTCCCGGCTGCCATGAACATCTATGGCAGTCGTTATTGGGAAAGTCAGTACCCTCTAGTATCCTGACACTGGTCTGGCCTTAGGGTATCGTTAGCCTTCGGGTTGCGGAGGTCAGGTGGCAGCCGCTCCGTGTAAAACCTGATATCCAGTCAAATCCGGTTAGACCAGAAAAGCCGACCCCAAGTGACTTGGGAATAATAAAGGCTAAGGGAGAAGAATTTGTTTTTTTTCAATGAAGCGTGTTTTTTTAGTTTTCAAACTATAATTTTACATTAAAATGTCCGTTACCAGCAGTGGGGACAGTTGATATATAAGGCTTGATATTATAATTTTGTAGAATCGTATTTAATATTCTTGTATCCTGCGCAAGAAGTGATGACTATGATTTTGGTCTGCTCTCCAAATAATCCTATGCCCTTATATATCGAGCTTATCTGCGCTTAATTACCTTTAGAAAATTATCATATGCGGTGTTTCAACATGCCATACCATTATGCCATTTATGCAAATCGTGAGTCGGATTCCGTGCATTCATGATTGTATATTGCTAAAACATAATTATCGATTAACGGCGACAATGTTTCGAAAACTTTCGACACTCATTAGGCACTTCTAAACACGTTTATTTCGAACTAGCGACTCGCCCCGGCTTCGCACGGGTAGTACAAATCCATAACAAACTATAAACCTAAACATTCCTGTTTAATCACTCTGGTATTTTCACCAGAGTGATTCAAGACATGAACATCTATGGCAGTCGTTATTGGGAGAGTGTCGACACAAAAGATCCCACTGGGTCGAAGTGTCGCCGGTCTGCACTGACTGGACCCCATATAAGATACATACATACATAATTATGAAATTATATATTTAACACCACGTAATACGGAGATACGTAAATACCGTAATGTTATCTTAAGCCATATTGTTTCTTCTTTATCCTTCAGTTTCACTTACATTTAGTGAATTAAGTGACAAAAGCACTCTGAAGGCATGTTAGTGCTAGATTGAGTATAACAAACTATTAGATTCGATCCGGCCGGCCCAGGGAAGTGCCACTCTCTTACAGAATACTGCGGTTAATGCGTTTCGACGCGTAGCTTGTGGAAGCTCTCGCAATCCTTCCCTTTCAATATTATCTTTAATTCCTATTTCCTATGGTCTTTTGTATATAATAATAATAATATAATATTCTACCACATACACACAACACCATCTAGCCCAAACTAAGCAGAGCTTGTACTATGGGTACTAGACAATGGATAAACATACATATTATATACTTTTTTTTGTAAATACATAAATATTATACATAGAAAAACCCAAACCAAAACAAACATCCATGTCCATGCACATAAATATTTGACTTGTGCGGGAATCGAACCCGCGACCTCAGGCGTGGCAGTTGGTTACACTAACCACTACGCCATCGAAGATTATTGATTAAATCTACATTATAATAATAATAATAATATAATATTCTACCACATACACACAACACCATCTAGCCCAAACTAAGCAGAGCTTGTACTATGGGTACCAGACAATGGATAAACATACATACATATATATGTTTCCTACCTTTGTTAGATCCTAATATTATAAATGCGAATGTGAGTTTGTTTGTTTGCTACGCTTTCACGCCTTAACTACTCGACCGTACATCATGAAATTTCTCATACACTTAGTCAGGGGAACATAAAAGGACATAGGGTACCTCTCATCTAGGAATAAAGTACTGTTACTGATCTAACATAACCTATGTCCACGCAAGCAAAGCCGCGGGTAAAATCTAGAAATAATAGAACAATTCAAAATCACGCAAAAGTTAATAGCCTTAAACGCTAACTGAGCCTAAATATATTCACGTACTAATTGAAACGTTAAAATTCATGTAACTATAAAAATCCACGTTCAGGATTACACTAATGGCGAATCCGTGACTACCAGAATGCATTCCGGTGCAATAAAAGCAAATATAGTTTCTAAACACAACAAATAAAACGAAAAAAAAAGGAAAAAGCGCCGCCATACTTGATGGTTGCGCATACGCACGTTCGGTGTCTACCAAATCTTTATAGATCGCTTTCGTGCGTGAGCTTACATACATTTTTGTTCATCGAGTTTTTTTTTAACCAGTGATATGTTGACGAACTTTTTTTTTACCAACTCGTTTGCGTTCGTTCATTCATAGATTTTATGATGGCGGGGTTAAAAAAACAGCTGTTTGGGATTCGTTTTGTAATATTTATTTGACGTTTGTGTGCTGCATGTCATAATGTTGGGAAATGTTTGAAGACGGCTGACCTTTTACTACTCGTGCAGCTGAAAATTTCGATGGTTTGTGAACTATGTAACCCATCTAATGTTATAAATGTGAGAGTTTGTTAAGATGTTTGGATGATTGTTACATAAAGAAGTAACAGCAATGAGAAAACTCGTCGTAGAGGTTACTCACTGCTTATAGGTACCTGGAGGTGGAGGTGAGCTCACAGGCTGAACAAGTTAAAGTAGCAGCAGGCCTTTTTGAGTAATAGGGCCTCGCTGATTTCAGCATGAATAGGCCGGCTCGACCGGGGGACTACCCTCTCACAGAATATCGACGTGAAATACCAGTATTCCTACTGTTATGTTTCGTTCGGTGAGTGAGAGTGTCGGAGGCCAATCACCATCTTTCCCCCTTCCCGTTCCTTCTCCTTCCCACTTCCTTTTATTTCTAGAGGGTCGGCAACGCGCAAGTGATGCCTCTGGTGTTGCGGGCGTCCATAAGCTACGGTGACCACTTACCATCTGGTATGCTTGTTTGTCAAGTTAGTCGCAGGAAAAAATAAAAAAAAATTGGCTGGCTATATCTATTAGTAGACCGATAGTTGCTAGTGGAAACACGTCCTTGAGTAGAGACCGAGACATACTAAAACTAAATTTTTATATGGATGAAAAATATTCTATCTACTTTTCTGTACCCCGGACAACGTGTATGCGAAAATTCATGATAAACGGTCGAGTAGTTCAGGCGTAATATTGTTTGTTTGAACTATTTAACTCACATTCGCATTTATAATATCAGTTAGGATTGTAGTAAGCTTGAATTTTATGTTCTAAGCGGCTAGACCGCTCTGAAGAGCTTATCAGTCGCGAGATAGATAAAAAGGCATTAATAAATCTAATCTTTTAAGCTAGCGAGTATATGTATGTATCTTATGTGGGGGTCAGTCAGTGCAGACCGGCGACACTTCGACCCAGTGGGATCTTTTGTATCGACACTCTCCCAATAACGACTGCCATAGATGTTCATGGCAGCCGGGACCGACGGCTTAACGTGCTTTCCGAGGCACGGACCAGGCGATAATTGTCAATACGCACATAATTTCGAAAAGTCATATAACTTCCGAAAGTCAGAGCTGCGCGACGTGGGTTCGAACCCGAGACCCTCTGCATTGCAGTCTGTTGCCTCGGAGAGCACGTTAAGCCGTCGGTCCCGGCTGCCATGAACATCTATGGCAGTCGTTATTGGGTAAGTCAGTACCCTCTAATATCCTGACACTGGTCTAGCCTTAAGGTATCGTTAGCCTTCGGGCTGCGGTGGCAGCCGCTCCGTGTAAAAACTGATATCCAGTCAAATCCGGTTAGACCTGAAAAGCCGACCCCAAGTGACTTGGGAATAATAAAGGCTAAGAGAGAAGAAGATAATAATATAATATTCTATCACATACACACAACACCATCTAGCCCAAACTAAGCAGAGCTTGTACTGTGGGTACTAGACAATGGATAGACATATAAATATACTTCATTTTTTGTAAATATCTACAAATTATACATAGAAACACCCAGACCAAGACAAACATCCATGTTCATGCACACAAATGTTTGATTTGTGCGGCAATTGAGCCCGCGACCACTGGCGTGGCAGTCGGTTACACTAACCACTACGCCATCGAGGCTGACAAAATTTACTGTTTCTCTTGTGTGTAAAAATAATGTACTAAAGCAAACACAGGCTACAAACCTCTATTTCTAACCGACATTCAAAAACAGGGAGGCTTATAATTTGACTGTATGTTGTTATTTTTGGAGTTGGTGTCAGCCGCCCGTGTCGCGTGCTGCGTCTATGTGTGTAATTGTGCATGCCAATATTATGTTAAGATTATAGTAAGACATCTCATGTTTAAGTAGTTACAAACCTACCTTGGCTGAACACCGTCCATTAATAACATTAATTTATTTATACACAAGAATACGCAATTATCTTATTAACTTTTTAGTGCCTTTTTTGTTTTAGAATATTCTTTTTGGAAGTCGGTTTTCTATTTTACGGCTTTTTTTTTAAATTGTTTTTGCTCTTGATGCATACCTCCTTACCACAAGGGGCTAGAGAGCAATGTCGGGCTCTCCCAAGACTTCGGGCCTATCGACTAAAACCACCACGGTGTGTCAACTCACTGCTTTGTAAGATGGGTGGGTCGCTGGAACTATAACTACATCAGCGACCCACCCAGCAGGGCCCGATGCAGAACGATACAAAAATTATGCAAAAATGCTCTATTATAACTGCTTGGTGCCTCTTACGCATAATTTACTTGTCTTATTAACCACAATATTTAAACGCCAAGGCATATGTACCTACTTTAAATAACTGCACCACACCGCCTTGCGACTTTTTTCATAAATTTTTCTGCTTTTAAACGCAAATTGACATACCATTTCACTATTTACTGACTGTTAGACGTTTTCCCGAGGTATTTTAGACCTTAAATTGAAAATATAAAGTTGGTTTTCGATTGTAGAAGTTCGTTCTGCATGTAGGCTGGCCGACGGCCACGGTATGTTTACAAACCATTTCTTTCAATTAGCACGTGGATCAGAGTAATGACATGTTGTCTTTGGGTACCGTATTCCGATATATAGTGGCAAAATCCTTTTAAAATTGATTGCAGACAGCAGGCCTTGTCGCTTAATTCGCCGTGCTGAGTGTTGTGGTCTTAAATTTTCTTTTATGTTAGTTGTTGACCTCAGATGGCCTTGACAACTTTACGCGGACTATGGGTGAGTGGAGAAGGCTCCAAATCCGTTACAAAGTATACTAGACAACGTTATCCCCAAGGAAGGAGTACCATGGACCTCGGCTTGGGGCGTTGTCAACAACGAGGTTTTAAATATGGCCTTGAATCACACACGGGACAATTTTATAATCTGAAAAAGGTCATAATAGTTTAAGTAAAATGCCTTTATTGTATTTAGATCGCTCGAAAAAGTGTTCTCTCTAAGAAGAGTGGACACGTTAGATAAAGAACGATGTGAATGTACAATCTATACTAATATTATAAAGCTGAAGAGTTTGTTTGTTTGGTTGAACGCGCTAATCTCAGGAACTACCTACTGGTTAAAATTGAAAAATTATTTTAGTTTTTGATAGCCTATTTATCAAGGAAGGCTATAGGCTATAACATCACGCTACGACCCACGGGGGTGGCGCAGTAACGATAAACGCGGGTGAAACCGCGGAACCATCTAGTTATTAATATAAGTGAGTGTGATAATACTATATTAATTATAATTCAGGTGTCATGTCGGCATTGCTCATGGCATCCTCCTGTCTATAGTAGATTAATAATAAATAATTCTACTAAACTCTAATTATTTAATCTCCATAATATTATTAATTATTATTGTTATTATTCTTTGCTTTTTTATAGTCAGTAATATATGGTATAATGGCTGCAACACCTTGTTGATACCTATGAGTTGTAAAATACTGAAATAATATTTAATATTCGATTTAAAAGAGATAAAGTGAATGAAGACAGAGAATTGTGTCAGGATCATAGCAAATGGAAATCCGTAGTCTCTGCCTACCCCTCTGGGAAACAGGCGTGAATCTATGTATGTATGTATGTATTAAAAGAGCGGCCGTGAGTTTCTTTGCAGGTTTCTTCCCATAGGCTCAAAGCTCAAACCCTTTGCCTGAACCTAGCGACTAACCTAAATATAGCTTCAGTAACTTTATAAACTCAGTCCATACCTATACGTTTTTTGACGTTCATAACTGTTTCATTGTGTCCTTAATTAATAAATTATCTTTGACTTAAGCATTGTGTCGGATGACAACTTATCGTCCAGAAATTCAAATTCCGTTTATTTACTAAACACAGGTTTAATAGATGATACAAGAAAAATAAAAAGTGCGGTTCTGTGCCTTGCCAATATTGGCGTACAAATATTTACATATTAATAATCAACTGTAAGTAAAATTAAAAACACAAATAATAAAAGATCTATAAAATAACCAAAGTTAATCTAACAAACTAAATGACATCATCTATTTTTTAAATTGTGTTTCCTGAAAGTCTGTGATGGAATAGTAACACTTTTCTGTCAAAAATATTCTTAATTTCTTTCTAAAAAGGCTTATGCCTAATGTTGGCCATATTTAAACGTAGTGTCACATCTGTCATTTAAATCTTTGTGATCCACATATGATTGTTTTGAGGGTAGGTATACTTTGTATTCGTTAATTGTATGTTTTTAAAGTTCACTGCTACACAGCTTGATATAAAAGGCGTATGTTGGCTTTCTTAAGAGAAAATAATTTTATTTCGTTTGTAGAAGTAATCAAATAATAATAATAATGTCCTCCAAACTTAATTTCGGTCTGGTCTAATATTAACGGAGTCTGGCCATCTGCGCAAAAGATATTATAGTGCACAAGTGTCTGTCAACACAAGTGCACTCTCTGTTCTCTAACTCTCAAGATCCAATGGGACAGCAATCCGACACGACCGGAGAGAGATCAGGCAGGACCGACGGCTTTCCAAGGAATGGGGGTGTTTTACACCACCAACTTCTTAAATTCGGGCTGCTTTTGATATTTGTAAATAGAAAAACTCAATAAATTGTTGTTGGGTCGACTAGGGGTTTGAATTCGAGACCTTATGCACAGCAGACGCATTCACTACCGCCGCGCTACGCAGATAGAAAGTTCTAGAAGTAAGTAGGTGTAAAACCGTGCGTGACATTTTGTAAAAAGGTTTCCAACATATCAGCCAAATGGTAAAAGTGTTGTCTAAGCTCGCAATTCCAACGCTCTGCGCATACGCGGGTATTATCTAACTCACGAATACCACACTAACATATACTGTAATAAAACTGTAAAGAGGCCTCGGTGGATAGTGGTAGTGAATGTGAGGTGTGCGTGATGTCACGGGTTCGATATCTCAGCCAAAATGTTATTGGAGTTTTCCGTAAGGAAATTCTCAAACCTATTTATAACCGATATTTTAAAGCCAAAACTACTTTTGAATCTCTTTAGTCGGAAACTACTTTTAACTATTTTCTTCATTTATAAGTAGTTTTGGCCAGGAAAGAGCTTTGACTGTACCATGCCTATATAAAATGCAGACTTCTAAAATTGCCTATGTTATTATAAAATTAAAATGTCGTAAATCTGGCGTCTCTAGAATCTTTGTCTATAACGTCTCAAGCGATCTATAGCAAACGCTAAAGATACTTTACTATTCCTGAATAACTGGTTTATAAAAATTAAATACAAGTCAAATAGAAAAATCATTTTAAAACCTACGGGGCCCTTCTAATACAATCAACGCATGAACGAAAACCGGTCTACAATAAAATCGTTTGTTTGAACTTCGAACAGCGCTCGGTAGCCATCTTGCGAGTAAACAAAACAAAATGGCTGACAGTGAAGCCTTCATTCCGGGAATCATACTTTTATATTTTTATTTAAAAGCTTGATATCTGTCAATTTGTTTTTTGTTGTTTTTTTATATACTAGATGTGATGGTAAATGACAATTTCGCGCTATGCCGCTTCTGTTGGTCGTAAATTACATAAACTTCTTCAATGTAGGTACCGGTTATTTAAGACAACAATATTTTCTAATTGACAAAGAAATTATTATTAAATATAGACACAGAATAAAATTCTCAGCTAAGCCTAAGGGTCAAGAGTCCAAACAATATCGTTTTACAAAAGGATTTTTATAAGTACTTAACTAGATTTTGCCCGCGGTTTCGCTTGCTTAAATATAGGTTAGGTAGGTTAGTAACAGTACTTTTTTATGGATGAAGGGGTACCCTATGTCCTATCACTGGACAACGTGTATGCAAAATTTCATGATGATCGGTAGTAAAATCGTAGCAAACAAACAAACTCACATTTGCATTTATCATATTAGTTAGAATTTCAAAATGGCGATGTATGACGTCATCTGTGTTTGCTCATCATTTTGTACGTCGTATAGATATAAGTGGACCTCATAATCTAATCAGTATGACCAATCAAATGATATCTGTATATTTGAGTGGCGCCTATTTCAAGTGTCGATAAAACTGGCAGAATTAGCTTCTATCCACATTAGAAATTGTTTGTTTGTTACGCTTTCACGCCTTAGCCACTCGACTGATCACCATGAAATTTCGCATACACGTTGTCAGGGGAAAGAAAAGGATATTGGGTATGTATGTATGTATCTTATGTGGGGACCAGTCAGTGCAGACCGGCGACACTTCGACCCAGTGGGATCTTTTGTGTCGACACTCTCCCAATAACGACAGCCATAGATGTTCATGGCAGCCGGGACCGACGGCTTAACGTGCTCTCCGAGGCACGGAGCAGGCGATAATTGTCAATCAATACGCACATAATTACGAAAAGTCATATAACTTCCGAAAGTCAGAGGTGCGCGACGTAGGTTCGAACTCGAGACCCACTGCATTGCAGTCTGTTGGTCTCCCCACTGAACTATCGCTGCTCTATAGGATATTGGGTAACTGATATCCAGAAAAGAGTAATGTTTACTAACGAAGCCAGGGGCAAAAGCCAATAATCTAATTAATAAAGAACAAGAGTTATTTTTTATACAACTGTGGTGGCATACAGTCTTACGGGCCACCTGATGGTAAGTGGTCACCGTAGCCTATGGACGCCTGCTACACCAAAGGCGTCACTTACGCGTTGCTGACCCTTTGGGAAAGGAAGTGGGAAGGAGAAAGAGTGGGAAGGGGGAAAGAGAGTGATTGGGTCTCCAACACTCTCACTCACCTTACGAAACACAACAGTAGGAATACTGCTATTTCATGTCGATATTCTGTGAGAGGGTTGTCCGGTCGAGCCGGCCCATTCATGATGAAATCATCGAGACTCTACTACTCAAGATGACAAAAACAAGAGAGACAATACATAGAGATGGATTTCTACCTATTGTTTCTAGCAACCAGTATATCTAATAAAATCGGCACTAATATTGAGAAATGAAGACACACGCCTTTACCGACGGCTATACGTACTTACTTGCAGAAGCATGGAGGTGTGCAACACTGCCAACTTGCAACTCCAAGCTGATAATATTTTGACTGGAAAATTTAAAGACTGTTTGACGGCCCGATGTTTGGTATTTTTGTAAATTTAAGACAAACGATAGTGGCCTAAGTAGGAGCAACTATACATGACAAAAAAAAACATAAGAATCGAATAGGCCGTCGGTCCCGGCTGCCATGAACATCTATGGCAGTCGTTATTGGGAGAGTGTCGACACAAAAGATCCCACTGGGTCGAAGTGTCGCCGGTCTGCACTGACTGGCCCCCACATGAGATACAAACGTACAAACAACACCATCTAGCCCAAACTATGCAGAACTTGTACTATGGGTTCTAGACAATGGATAAACAAACATATATACTACATTTTTTGTAAATATGTACAAATTATACATAGAAACACCCAGACCAAGACAGACATCCATGTTCATGCACACAAATGTTTGACTTGTGTGGGAATCGAACCCGCGACCTCAGGCGTGGCAGTCGGTTACACTAACCACTACGCCACCGAGGCTGACAATTTTCAATGTCTGAAAACTGAAAATTTAAACCCTTAGTCTGTTTCTGTAGAACAATCACCACACGAGTACTTATGTTTTCCTTTTATAATGTTCCACCTCTGTATCTTTCTGCAGTAATAAACCATGTTTGCTTTTATGAAATATCTTAACTATTACAAGAAGTATTAAAATACTGAGTCAATGTTTAATATTGTCTGTACGTGAATATGTGTATAATGAAAAACAATATATGTATATTATGACAAATAAGTAACCTTGGAAAATTACAGATAGGCTTAATAGTCGAAGCACCAAGATTGACATAGTGCAGTGATATGACAGTTTAAATCATAAGTAGGTACGCAACTGTTGCGTATGAGAGTTTAATTTACCGAGTCGGGTACCTAAAGTATTCGTAAGCTTTTCTGCTAAGATTTTTTTTTATTTGACTGCATCTAATGGCGTAGTGTTCAACATCAGCCTGCTAGGATACCCTGGTTTATTAATAGTAATTTAAAAAGGAATATTATTGTTATAGCGCATAGGCTGCGCTCAGGTCACTATCCATCTAGAAAGTTTGGACATCTCATGAAAAAAGTCGATACGCCTGATTGTGATACTTGCGGAGTCCTTGATGATGTCCAACACTTACTGATGGATTGTGTCAAATATCAGCGCCAAAGGAACTCGTTGATGTTCAAATATAACCTTAACGTGTACGATGTAGGACTTTTCATTAATATCCTAAGTGACCCTACTTCAAATGCGGCGTTAGACCTATTTGAGATATATGTACAACAACGACTTCCTCTGTAGCCTATTATGAAATAGTAAGTTAGTATCTTAGAATAAGCCACGATGGGGCTAACATATTACTCTGTAATAAAAGCCTCTAAATAAATAAAGATAAAAGAAAATAAAATGGCGTAGTGTTTTAAGAAGTCGCCTCGCCATTGCTTCTTCGGCAAGGCTTGTGAGTTCAATCCCCACACGAGACAAAAATTTTGTGGTCCACAAATAGTTGTCTGGGTGTTCCTTGTGTCCGTTGTTTGAATGTTTGAAAATGCCCCCGCGATACAGGATTAATTTCTAATGCGGGAGAAAACATTAAAAATGAACGTGGACGTAGATGGCAATATATTTTCATTTCATTTTTGTGTGTGCCTGTGAGTCAGTTTAGTTCCTAGCCCCTATATAATAAAATACAATTTTAAATATAATAATATCAGCCCTATACTAAACTGTCCCACTGCTGGGCACAGACCTCTTCTCAGTGTGAGAGGGGTTAGGCCATAGTCTTATATATAATATAGACTTCACATATCTTCGAGAACATTATGTAGAACTCTCAGACATAATATAATAATAATAATATAATATTCTATCACATACACACAACACCATCTAGCCCAAACTAAGCAGAGCTTGTACTATGGGTACTAGACAATGGATAAACATACATATATTATTTTATTTTTTTGTAAATATATACATATTATACATAGAAACACCCAGACGAAGACAAACATCCATGTTTGTGCACACAAATGCTTGACTTGTGCGGGAATCGAACCCGCGACCTCAGGCGTGGTAGTCAGTTACACTAACCACTGCGCCATCGAGGCCATCGTAGACTATAGATGTGTTTTAACGTCTAAAGCAACGCTAGGACGCCGGCATCCGAGCTTAACCAGACTGTATAAAACGTAAATTTTGTTATGATGTATGTATCTTATGTGGGGGCCAGTCAGTGCAGACCGGCGACACTTCGATCCAGTGGGATCTTTCGTGTCGACACTCTCCCAATAACGACGGCCATAGATGTTCATGGCAGCCGGGACCGACGGCTTAACGTGCTCTCCGAGGCACGGAGCAGGCGATAATTGTCAATGAATACGCACATAATTTCGAAATGTCATATAACTTCCGATAGTTAGAGGTGCGCGACGTGGGTTCGAACCCGAGACCCTCTGCATTGCAGTCTGTTGGTCTCCCCACTGAGCTATCGCTGCTCTTGTTATGACAGTATTAGTAAGTATGAGTAAGTATTGTTTTTTCGTATTGTTGATAACTGGATTGGTTGAGAGGTTAATATTGTGTACCTATAGGTATATGAATAGGTAGATATGTACGTATTGTAATATAATATATTCTATGATTAATAACTGACCTTGTGAAAAGCAGATAGATCTAATTCTCGAAGCACAAAGGTGGGCTAAGTCCATTGATAACGGCGACGAGAATATTCTTTTTACATCCTTACTAGGCAATAATTTATTAATGCGATTGTCAGTTTGTTTGTTACACTTCACGCCTTAACTACTCGACCGATCGTCATGAAATTTCGCTTACACGTTGTCAGGGGTACAGAAAAGTACGTGAGGTACCTTTCATCCAGAAAAAAGTACTGTTACTAACACAACCTACATTTATGCGAGCGTGCCACTAAATTTAGTTTTAAATTAACTAGCTTTTAGCCGCGATTTCGTACGCGTAAAATTTGGAAATAGGTGGGTATCTATCTTTATATCTCTTTCTTTGCATGTAAAAGATTAATCTGTACAAATAATAATCAACTTCTAGGTGTATCAAGATGAAACATATCCCATATTTTAAGTTAGTCTCCCAGCAATATTTCAATTCCGTGCAGTAGTTTTTGCGTGATGCGCGTGCAAATATACAGACAGATAGTCATACAAAAGCTCTAAAAATCTCGTTATTTCCTTAGATATCTCCTATGTACATATTTCGACCAGTTACAATTTTAATATATGCATAGATACAAACAGCCCTACTTCTGTTGGACCAAAAAACTATTATATGTAACTATATTTTTTGACAAATTATGTAATTAAGAGTAGTACAGCCTCGCTGATTTCAGCATCTAGGCCGGCTCGACCGGGGAAGGACTACCCTCTCACAGAATATCGACGTGAAACAGCAGTATTCCTACTGTTGTGTTTCGTTCGGTGAGTGAGAGTGTCGGCGATCCAATCACTCTCTTTCCCCTTTCCCGCTCGTTCTCCTTCCCACTTCCTTTCCCAAAGGGTCGGTAACGCGCAAGTGATGCCTCTGGTGTTGCAGGCGTCCATAGGCTACGGTGACCACTTACCATCAGGTGGGCCGTATGCTTGTTTGACACCTTAACAGTATAAAAAAAAACCCTAGCGTAATATATAAAATGTGTTACTTTTCATAAATAATATAGTAAAGTAGGACTGCATATATTAGGTGGTAAAAGGTTTAGGCAATTAACTTAGAATTGTTATATATAAAAAGATCTTATTATAATTGTTGTTGTGTTTGTAATTTATATTGTTACTAGCTGCCCGGACAGACTTCGTTCTGTCAAAAGTAATTTTGCTTTTTTTTATGTTTACTTTATCACTAAGGGGTATGAAAAATAGATAGTAGCCGATTCTCAGACCTACTAAATATGCATATAAAATTTCATAATAATCGGCCAAGCCGTTTCGGAGGAGTATGGTAACTGACATAGTGACACGAGAATTTTATATATAAGATAGATAATATTTAATAGATAAAAATTAATAGCAGTGATAGCTCAGTGGGGAGACCAACAGACTGTAATGCAGAGGGTCTTGCGTTCGTACCCACGTCGCGGACCTCCGACTTCCAGAAGTTATATGAATTTTCGAAATTATGTGCTTACTGATTGACAATTATCGCCTGCTCCGTGCCTCGGAAAGCACGTTAAGCCGTCGGTCCCGGCTGCCATGAACATCTATGGCAGTCGTTATTGGGAAAGTCAGTACCCTCTAATATCCTGACACTGGTCTAGCCTTAGGGTATCGTTAGCCTTCGGGTTGCGGTGGTCAGGTGGCAGCCGCTCCGTGTAAAAACTGATATCCAGTCAAATCCGGCTAGACCAGAAAAGCCGACCCCAAGTGACTTGGGATTAATAAAGGCTAAGAGAGAAGATAGATAATATTTAATTATCTGGTTTTATGTTTTTTGTGTACTTTAATTTGTTTGTTTAGTATAGATATACCTAAGCTATTTGGTTGTAAATACTGTAAGCGTATATTTCATGAATAAATGATTATGATATAAGTGTGATTTTATACCTGTTTTTTTATGTGCCTGGCAGTGGTATACGCTTTCGTTTATTATTGATCGTGATTCTATTCCCCAGTCAGCTAATGTGTTATTATATTTTTGTGTATGTACTTATGTAAATTTTTTGTATTATCGTGCACCTAATTATGTAGCTAAATGTAGGTGAAATACATCTCTGTCTGTTCCTTTTGGAATACCGGTATAGTATTATGTTATGTTATAAGTTAATGAATAAAAACAAATATATATAAAATACCTAAAGTTATATGACACCTTGAATTAGCTTTCTAAACGTTGTTATCATACTATAATTATTAATAGTTTTATTACAAATATTTTATTCAAGACTCACCTGACATTTTAAGTTTCATATATAATAATTATAAAATAAGTTTCCAAAAAAAAAATACAGCACTAACACTCACTACACATTCTCCAATTTCAAAACGAGCGGAATTCCTTTTTCAAAACGAAAAAAAAAGAAACTCAGAAAAGCGCGCGAACACGACAACGTCAAGACAATATCGCATTTGTACAGAACAGTTTTCTTTTAACAAGACTAAGACAATATATTATACTTCCTTGTTTTAATTATTTGTTAAAATCAATGTCAAAGTTTAGTCGATTCAGCGCGATTCAAGATGGCTGTCACGATGCACATATTGCACTGGCCTCGATTACAATTTGTTTACGTTATGTATAGTAATATTTTAATAAATGTGTTTTAGTTATCTCTATTGTTATGAATACTTATTTTGTTTTAGCTTTAGTACGAAGCGCTATATAATTATTACGAGCTGAAATATCAGTTCGAAGTTTTATAGAATTAGAGGGTAGGTAAGTAAGGATTAGGACTTAGTGGAGGACTAACAACAGTAATTACTTGGAAATTTCTCACATAATATGTAGGTATGTATGTATCTTATGTGGGGGCCAGTCAGTGCAGACCGGCGACACTTCGACCCGGTGGGATCTTTTGTGTCGACACTCTCCCAATAACGACTGCCATAGATGTTCAAGGCAGCCGGGACCGACGGCTTAACGTGCTTTCCGAGGCACGGAGCAGGCGATAATTGTCAATCAATACGCACATAATTTCGAAAAGTCATATAACTTCCGAAAGTCAGACGTGCGCGACGTGGGTTCGACCTCGAGACCCTCTGCATTGCAGTCTGTTGGTCTCCCCACATAATATGTAAGATCAATATCGTATTGATCTTACATAAGACATTTCCAAGCTGCCGGTTAAGGAATTACGCAAAGTGCTCGAGATTTATGATCATAGCATGCATAAAATTTATGATAGTCTATTTTAGTCCCACTGCTGGACACTACTGGCATGATGGAGAGTGGGTGACGCTTCGTCAAGTGTAGATTGCTAAACGCTGCCGTCCGTTAACTAAAAAGACGTTAAGCCACAATGACATGCGTTCCATATCAGTTTTTTTTAGTTAGGAACCTACTGGACGGCTGCACTTATCTATGAGCATTTAATTATTACACGATACTTTCTGAGATTACTTGACAGAAAAAGAAATGAATATATAGATAAATATATATATTAAAGATAGGTCCACATTGAATTTACAATGAATAATCTAGGAAGAAAAATGGCGTCATCATCATCATCATCATCATCTCAGCCGAAAGACGTCCACTGCTGGACATAGGCAATGTTGACAATTGACATGTCAAATCGCGTATTGTCTAATAATTCAAAGTAACTCTGACATACTTATAGAAATGTCTTAATGCTTAGATGTAAATGTATGAAGCGATTCCTCATCGTTTAAATTGAAAGCATAGTCTTCTTTTTTATATTTCAGACGCTCTATTACTGTAACGATTGCAAGAATATGGGTTACAAATCTTGTTACACAAAGCTACATTCTTTCACGTCCATCTTGTATCAATCGATTAATACGTAATAATTTCTAACAGCAGCGAGCACTGTTAAATCATTAGGTACATTATTAAATAAAATAATTTTATTTCAACTTCACAATAATAATTTAACCTACAGCAATCAACTGGCACAAATAAAAGTAATTTACTATTATAATAAAATAATAATCGTTTACTTACGCGACGGCCGTTAAAATACCATAAACAAGCGACAACATAACAATGGACGATCTCAGAGCCAACAGCGCCGACGTGAGGCTGAATAACTAGGTGCCTTTGTCTGCTCGCCGATCGATGAGGATAACATGTCAAATTATGACACTTGAACATTTTATCGATGGCGTACATCGCATTTGCGTTGAGTAAGAATCATAATTATGTTACATGTTTTGAAAGTAAAATATACTTACGTACCCACCATTTTTGTGTTAATTTTGTCCTTTTACTTTATAAATGTTCATTACCCTATCAAATTTGGTAGTAAGTGAAGTTCAAAAGACGATTACCTACCGGGTGTTAATGTATGCCCATAGGAACAAATTAAAAAAAAGACAATCGTTTTATATGTCGACTTCGGTCATTATAACCGTGAATAATTCTTTATTGAAGCTTGTTTGAAGAATGTCAATTAACGTCTGAAAAAGTCCTGATAAACTAAGCATGCTGATCTGTATATAGTAAACTAGCTGACCCGTGCAACCTCGTCTGCTTCACATAAGAGAATTTTCTCCGTATTTGCAACATTTATATCATCGATGCTCCGCTCCTATTGGTCGTAGCGTGATGTTATATAGCATTCCTCGATAAATGGGTTATCCAAAACTAAAAGAATTTTCGTAATATTAGTTCCTGAGAATAGCGCGTTCAACCAAACAAATAAACTCTTCAGCTTTATAATATTAGTATAGACTAGATGTGCCCGCGGTTTCACCCGGGTTTATCATAACTGTGCTATCCCCGTGGGTCGCAGCGTGATGTTATGTAGCCTAAAGCCTTCCTCGATAAATGGGCTATCCAAAACTAAAAGAATTTTCAATTCGGTGTTAATTAAGTTTCTAATTGATTCAAATTCGCAGGCTGAAGTCTGTTGCCGGTAAGGACAGCTTGCCAACTATATTTTAGCAGTCCTGCCATAAATGCAGATTTCAGGTAATCTGCAACTTTTTTACCTTACGTCGTACGATTAGACTATAATAGGAAGATTTATTAATTTTTATAAAGGCCTCACAAACGATAATTTACAATATATTATGATGAAGCTTTCAGATTAGAGAAATAGCATTCAGCTCTAGGCCTTTGCATTTGAGAGTACCTTTAAAAAAAAGCTTTCGAATGACTGCAAACAAAAACATTCCGAATTTTATAAATGTGAGAGTAAGTAGTGACCTCGGGAGCCGGTGCTTTAATAATAATAATATTCTACCACATACACACAAACCATTTAGCCCAAACTAAGCAGAGCTTGTACTATGGGTACTAGACAATGGATAAACATACATATATACTTTTTTTTTGTAAATACATACATATTATACATAGAAACACCCAGACCAAGACAAACATCCATGTTCATGCACACAAATTTTTGACTTGTGCGGTTATCGAACCCGCGACCTCAGGCGTGGCAATCGGTTAGACTTACCACTACGCCATCGAAGCCGACATAAAATAAGCATCTACTGTGCATACGGTCTAGAGTTCCATGTATGGGTCAGCCAAAGACGTGAACGCTTTTCTGTCAAAAAGACAGTAGGAGCACGGACTTCGAATTGTATCTGGTAGAAGGCAATATGCTTGCTCCTTAAGACAAAATGTGAGTTTAAAACGCTTCTGCCTACTCCATTAAGTACATAGACATAAGCTGAAGTTAATGTATACAGTCTGCTAAATTCATTAATTTCGGTTCGCATTCGGACGAAGGGATGCAAGACAGTAGTTATCCCGAAACGCAAAATGTCAGCGTATCTACTGAAGATCCTAACTTATATTATAAACGCGATTATAAGTTTGTTTGTTACGCTTTCACGCCTTAACTACTCGGCCGATTATCATAAAATTTCGCATACACGTTGTCAAGAAAATAGAAAAGGATATTAAATTTCATCCTGAAAAAAGTACTGTTACTAATCTAACCTAATGCAAGCTAATCCGCGGGAAAACTGGTATTATATAAATATACAGATAATTGTATTACAGGAAGTCTTTCGTGTTGCCGATTCTTCTAAAAGTCTGTAGTTATCCTGCGCAAGCAATAATATAAGCTTTGTAAGGCGACTTACCTTAGGAATTCAACACAATATTATTTTCCTTTACTTACGTACATACATACATACATAGATTCACGCCTGTTTCCCAGAGGGGTAGGCAGAGACTACGGATTTCCATTTGCTACGATCCTGACACACTTCTCTGGCTTCATTCACTTTCATCACATTCCTCACACACGCCCGTCGGTTCAAGGTGCTTTTAACCTGGCCTTTGTCCAGAACGCCTCCGATCTGATCAAGAAACGTTCGCCTAGGTCTTCCTCTTGCGACTGTTCCATTCACACTAGCCTTATAAACTTTCTTAGTCAGTCTTTCCTCGTCCATTCTTTCTACATGCCCAAACCAATTTAACATACCTTTTTCTATTCTTGTCACTATATCCACTTTCATGCCGCATCTCTCTGTAATCACACTATTCCTTATTCTATCTTTCAGAGTCACACCACATATATTTCTCAGCGCTTTACTTACAACTCCCACACTAGGAAAAATCCTGCGTCGCGGGAGATTTTACGGATACAAAGAATACCCAGTCTAGGAACAACTTTACGTGGATCACGCAAATCTTGGCGCAGTGACAATTGTATTCATTCAATCCTTATAAGATAGAAGGCAAATAACTGTAAAAGAAAGTTATTGATTGACTGACTACCATACAAGACATAGCTCAAACCGAAAGCACAGCGCAAACCGCAGAATCTTAAACACCGGACTGAACATAGAATTTAGTATACAAAACATCTACTATGCAAAGGTATTTTAAAGGAATGGCTTATAAGATTACCCTCTAGTAAGTACTTATTTAAAAAATAACATTGCACAAGTATTTTAATGGCGGCAAAAGATAATACTAAGGCTGCTTCAAGTTGAACAGGTATCCCCTTGGCCCTCAACTCTACGTATGTATAAACGTTCCAACCCTAAAGGAATATATTATATACTTCAATTTTAATATAATCTATGCATCGATATACATATCTATTATAAAGCAAAATTTAATAACTATGTAACAACCAATTCATATGCCAAAAGCATTACAATTGTACTATAAAACATAAAAACCGGAACATGGTAATACGAACACAATAGCACAACACTAATCCAATCGTAAAATCCCGAAACATTGTACACATTACCATAATGTCCCCTCCCTAACATCCGCTTATTAATCATTTCAATACAGTATTTAAAGCAGGGCATAATAAATAAAGATTTCTATACAAAGAAGGCTGAGTATCGATTGCGGAGGACGTGCCGGTGAATGCCTTTGCCGTATTATGATGTGATTCGATGACGATATTTTTCCCGCGTCGTTTTTGGTTTGACAGCTGAGAGACAATGGCGCTAGTGTCGCTGGTACCTAAATAAAATTGATGTTGTTTATTGTCCTATTTGGGTTTTCAATGTGAATTGTTAATAATATAAAGCCCCTTGTAGCTGTCGTAGTTAGGAGATAATAACACTTGTAATTAATTAATGTCTAATTTAGTTTGTGCCTCGATGTGGTTATTGGTTTTTAGAGTTTCATATGAAAGCGCTATGCTGTTAGTAATAAGTAAGGACAAATTATTTAAATGCCATGTCACATCGCGACGACACGTACTTAAAGGGTAGATACTAACTATCAGACGAGACATATGTTTGTTTGGTCTCTTAGATATAGAAAATATCATATTCGCAACCTCTTAAATTTCATTTGAGTGGTTTAACTGATTATCTTTCAACTGACAGTGTGTCAGTGATTTGGCTGCATAGGACATACATTTGTGTGATTTGTTAATAGTCTTTCTTAGTCTTGAGTGTTTTTGAGTCCTTGATTCCATGCCATAAAAAGCAGCGATAGCTTAGTGGGAGACCGTTGGACTGCCACGCAGAGGTCTCGAGTTCGATCCCAAGACGCGCATCTCTGACTTATCGAAGTTATGTGCTAGTATTAAATAGTTAATTATCGCTCGCTTGTACACCTTGAAAAAAAACCATCGTGAGGAAACCTGCATGTCTGAGAGTTCACTATAATGTTCTCAAAGATATGTGAAGTCTGCCAACCCGCACTGGGCCACCGTGGTGGACTATGGCCGAACCTCTCTCACACTAGAAGAGGCCCGTAACTAGCAGTGACTGGGGTGATATTATGATTCGATACCTTTAAAAACCACTGCGAAATTAGGATTATCTGCAACAGACGTATTCAAAAGAAAATTAAAGAATCATCTCATTAGTATACAGAAAAGGCTACAGATGCTAGGAGATCCAATGTCGAACCAGAAGGGTTGAAAGCATTAGCAGTACAGATTGATAGTATTAGTACGAACAGCTTAGAACCCAAGGGTAGGTTAGCATACAGCTGTCAATATTTTTCATTTGTGTATTTTTGCAGCAGCTATGTTCATAAACTGTTCTGCTACTGGACATGATCCTGCCTTCCATAGATAGATATTATTCTTGATTTCAATTAAGCCATCATCTATGCTCTACGTAGGACAAGACGTACTCGTAGGCAGACAGACTGTAGAAAACGTCAAAATCATTAAAAAGACTCATCGTTTACTCATATTTAATTTTTCTTTTACCATTTTGCAGCATTAGATAATTTACCTAAAACTCAAAACAATCACGCAATTAATAGGTTTGACAATGACAGGTCCACTGTCACAGATAAACTTTTAGGTGTTTGCCTTTAATAAATTTACATTAATTAACGGTAATATTTTCTCTGTAAACACAAATATCATGCTATCATGTTCCTTAAAATAATGTATATTTTATTTTAATTTATTCAAAAGTTTGTCATTCATAAAATGTTCTCATCGCCTATTCAACCGCCCACCCGCTAGCATTTCTACAATTATACGAAAATGACACGCTAAACACCCAAATGTCCCTACGGTGCGTGGGAATACGATCATTACATCAAAAAGGACCTCCTACTCGTTCTCATTGTACTGTCACGTTTCATTAATAAAGACATAAAATAGTTCCTATTTTATAAGCCGTTAGATTCAAATTCACATGTCACACATTTGACATTTAAATATAATGTCGGTAAGATGTTGTATTCGAATTTTGAATAGAATGATCAGAAATCAAGATGGCTGACGTATGATGCAAAGAAAACTGTCATTCAGGTTTGTTCCAAACAAGTTTGTGACCTGAATGGAGTGCTTTCATACATTTTATTGACATTTAAATATTAATGTTGGTAACAAAACTTGTTTTGTTACCAACAATAGTATGTCAGATTTTATCGCGAAGGAAAATAACATTCAGACATTGAGTTACCTATTAAGTATTATATTATAGAAGCGACAGTTCAAATATTTCTTTTCTAACATCAGTTAGCTAGCTCTTTAACTCACTCAATCTGAGCCCGGCTACTATAAGAACAACATAGTTAAGCTTAATCAGTAGTATCAGTAGCAGTTCCATCTTTCCCCGGTTGAGCCCGACATAACCTCTCCGGTTCTCTGTTCCCGCGGAGAGGTATGCGTCAATGCATCACCCCACCCCAAAAAGGAACGATATATTTTAGTGCAATACTAATTAAACAATAACGTAATAGGTACCCATAATCATAACTGGAAATTACAAAACATCGCAGGATATACAAGGAAGGAAGGGAAGGCCTCTAAGATTCTGCTTGACAATATTTTTGGGAACCTTAATTAAAGTTTATTAAGTGCAATCCAGCAATAAGTACGTACGTACGTACGAGCTGCACGGATGGCGTACCGGTTTAACTGTTATACAGCTATCACTCAATAAGCAGCGAAATGAAGAGCAAATTCAGTCGGCAAACAGTTTGTCACAAACAGTTTGCCTACTGCAAACTTACGATAAAATCGGCTGAGTAGTTATTGAGTTAAATCTTTACAAACAAACAAACAAAAATCAAATCTTTCCTCTTTGTAATATTAGTATAGAAGTATAGATATCCACAATTAAACAATAGAAAATTTAAGAAACTTGTAAGCAACAATACAACGACAGTTTTTACCGCTCGCCGTATACCAAACCTTAATCTATTGTTACATGAACATTAAACAGTGAAAGGAACTCATAAAACATGATAATTTAGTCAGAATGGCACATCGTTTAGTTATAGGAGGTAGGCAGAGGCGTGGCGTCGTTCGCCCCGCCTCACTGATGCGCCTGTCTGATACAACAGACAATTTATTTATAATACAAACGAGTATTACGGAGGTAGAAACTACGTAATTTCGTAGTACGGGCATCATTGTAACTCAATGCTAACTAATATTATAAGCTAGCTTTAGCCCGCGGCTACACTTGCTTTAATGTAATGTATACTAATATTATAGAGGAAAGATTTGCTTTATTGTTTGTTTGTAAGGATTTCATACAAAAACTACCCTAACGACTTAAAAAATTATTTAATGTTATATTATCACCGAGTAACATAGGCTATATTTAATTTTAAACAAGTGAGAAACGGCTATGAATTGCCGTAAATTTTAGAGTTCGAAAAAATGGTATCACGTGACCTTGAGGTCAGAGGTCAAAGGTCATAGTCATTTTGGGGATATATCGACTATGCTGAGTCGAATGGCGCTAACCGCGAGTCTCTAGCTCTTACGGTTCTTGAGTTGAAAGTTGTATAATAGACGGGCGGACGGACGGACAAAGCTGTTGTATAAGAGTTTCTTCGAACTCTAAAAAGAGCGTTCTAACATTAACTAACTTAGGTACTTTTACGCCAGCGAAGCCGCGTGCAAAAGCTAATTGTTAATAAATTTTAATCTCTTGGGACTGTAGTTTTTCCTGGATGAAAGGTACCCTATCGCACTTTTAATAAAACAGCGACTTAACTCGAAATTTGAACTCTAATTGTATATGTTAAATTCTAATATTATATTTGTGTTAAATCTTTGCAATAGAGTTCAAATTTGTTTAATCCAAAATACTGAGATAAGTCTCTGTTTTATTAAGGGTGCGCTATGTCCTTTCTGTACACCTGACAACTTGTATGCAAAATTTCATGATGATCGGTCAAGTATTTAAAGCAAACTAATTCATATCCGGGCTTATAATATTAGTTAGGATGCGACTGTGAGTTTGTTTGTAACGCTTTCACGCCTTAACTACTCGACAGCTCATCTTGAAATTCCGCTTAAATGTTGTTTTATAATTCAATTATATGCCGATGCATTTAATGCTTTTTATCTGGCTAAGCTTTAAAGCATTGCAGCTACATATTATAGTAAAATATTGCTTGTTTAGAAGCCCTTTGAAGACATGTTGATTTTATAAAGAACATCATAGAAGTAAAAGTAGAAGGAATGAGAGGAAGAGGCAGACCGAGAAAGGTCTCATGAGCAGTAGAGCCTCGCTGATTTCAGCATGAATGGGCCGTGACCGGGAAAGGACTACCCTCACACAGAACATCGACGTGAAATACCAGTATTCCTACTGTTGTGTTTCGTTCGGTGAGTGAGAGTGCCGGAGGCTCAATCACCCTCTTTCAGATTTCTTAACAGAAAAACGCAATAACTTTTTGTTGGTCCGACCCGAGCTTTGAACCCAAGACCTCATGCACAGCAGTCGCATTCACCACCGCTGCGCCACGAAGGCAGTTATCAGGGTGGGTATGTATTAATTGTATGACTATGTATCTTTATATATATAATTCTACTGTACGTGTGTATGTCACTGAACTCCTGCTAAACGGCTGGACAACGTCTGTCGGGACAGCTAGTTTATATAAAAATACTAGCTGTCCCAACAGACGTAGCCCAGTACACAAGGGAAAAACAAAACCCAAATCTAAACCATCCTCGAATCCACATGAACACACAGGAAAAACTTTATCAAAATCGGTCCAGCCGTTTAGGAGGAGTTCAGTGACATATACACGTACAGTAGAATTATATATATAAAGATATAACTATGTATTTATATATAGATATATAACTATATATCTATATATCTTCGGTGTTTCCTGAGCACTATGATATGTCCTTCTTCAAAGGCGGTTTAAAGAGAGTTCTTCTTTCACGGTAGGCAGTGGCTTTGCTGTGTCCTGACATTGCTGAAGTCTATGAGCAGCGGATACCACTTTCCATCAGGTGGACCACTTGCTCTTCTGCCAACAATGGCAATAAAAAGAATGTATATATAGAGCTTCCTTTATTTAAAACCCCTGGCTCGGCACTAAACAGAATTAAACGAGAGTTATACCTTTACACGAATGTTGTACGTTCAAATTAAACTACTTTGTGCGGATATGGTTGCATTTTTTATTTTATAACACTTTTATTACATCATTTTAAATTATAACACTACTATTATTAAACTTTACTATAATTTAAGCTATTTAAATTAATTAATAATATTTATACTGAAGTTAACACTTTCCCCGACGTTTCGGTTGCTATTCAGCAGCCATGTTTACGGGGTCTTGCCGTCGAGTTCAATAATAGTAGTGTTATAGTACAAAATTAAGTAAATGATGTGTTAAGAAAACACAACGCATCAAAATCCGTATAAAATAGATTAATTTCAAAATAAAAGAGACACACACACATCACAGATCCCGAGAAAAGCCAGCCACAGTCGAGCGCCAGCCTGCTATACTGCCTTATGTAAGGGGTGTCACTGACAAGATTGGCTACATCTTGAAGCGAGCTTCAATCAACACATACTTCAAGCCGCCAACGAAGATAAGTCAATTTTTACCATCCGTCAAGTGCCAACTACCTTTACAAGATGCAGGGGTCTATAAAATAGATTGTGACTGCGGACTCTCATACATTGGTCAAACCAAGAGAAACATGATAGGCACCCGCATAAAAGAACACATAGCTGATGTAAACACCAACGCTCGTTGAAGTCTGCTGTGTGTGAACATGTGCAACAGGGGACCAACCACTACCTGAGATTTGACAAACCACAGATTCTCGCTAAAGAACACCGATTCCTACCAAGATGCTTCGCGAGGCTATTGAAATCAAAAAACATCCTAATTTTAATAGAGAAGATGGTTGGAATGTACCACCAGCTTGGGATCCAGTAATACAAATAGTCAAACCCAAGAAGAAGCAAACCACAGCTAGACTTCATGATACTTTGAGCTCATACTGCGTAAATAGAAACACCAATGATTAAATTATGTTCGGGTACTTTGAAATAACTACACTGGAACATTGAGACAACTAACTACCATCTTAGTCTCCCCGTGACCATGGCTGCTGCTGAAAAGCAACCGAAACGTCGGGGAAAGTGTAAAATTAAATTAAATCTAAATAGTTTTAATAATAATTTAATTAGCTTAAAAGTTAGTAAAGTTTAATAGTAGTATATTGTAACAGTTTTCAAAATTTTGTAATAAAGTGTCAAATAAACAACGCGATAAAATCCGTATATAGTAGTTTAATTTCAATGAATAAAAGACACGTAAGAAAATGCAACAATTTGTCAAAGAGCATTGTGTTCCATGTTGTTTAAAGTATTAGCGCAGATTAAACACAAGATTTGCTTATATAATCTGTGTGAAGTGGTCGCGTGGACAAAGTAGCACGCATCACTGTTACGCGAGATAACTTATAATAACAGTGCGAATGTTAAAATAACATGGCGCGGGTCATATTGTTTATTTAATACTCCCGTTTTATTCGGATACTAGCGACCCGCCCCGGTTTCGCACGGGTCCTACAAAACATAAACAAATTATATAAGTAAACCTTCTTCATGAATCACTCTGTCTATTGGTGAAAACCGCATGAAAATCCGTTTAATAGTTTTTAAGCTTACCACGAATAGACAGACGTGCGTAGGACTTTGTTTTACAATAGTGATAATGGTCCCTTGGCTAATGTTTGCGTTTAGATGTACATTATTTCTATCGATCGTGAGGTTTTGGGTTCGATTCCTGGGACGAATAAAGAGTTTTTAACCGACTTCAAGGAGAAGGTTCTCAATTCGACTGTATTTTTATTTGTGTGTTAGATACTTACCTTAGAACTTTTTTCTAGGTAAACCGTTTTTGATGATCATATTTTTTTATATGGAAGCTGTTGCTTCTCATGTTGTCTAATTTGATCAAGATATGACCAGTAGTTTTTGAGTTATCCTTAATAATGCTCATTTGGTTGAGTCGACTACATTTATGATGTTCTCATTTTATTACTTGTATAGTTGTTGCCCAGATGAAATCGGTTTTCTTTTTTGTAAATATTTTTGTTATTGTGTAGTGTGTTCTGTAGGCAGTTTTCTGTAGCGTCTAGAAATTGGTGCGGTACATAAAATGGGCGGGCCCTCTATTACGTGTACCGAATTTATAACATATACTAGATTTTGCCAGCGGCTTCTTTTGCGTAGGTAAATGTAGGTTAGGGTAGATTAGTAGGTAACAGTACTTTTTCTAGATGAAGGGTACTATCCTTTTTTGTTGACCTGACATTTTATGATGATCGGTCGAGTAGTTAAGGCGTGAAAGCGTAACAAACAAACTCACATTCGTATTTATAATATTATCTAGTAAGGAAGTTAGAATTATAATTTCTTTTTAAACGATCCTGCCTGTCTTCTTCAAAGCATTGTGTCGATTTATAAAGTACTTCCAAACTCTATAAAGTAATGTATGGGTCACAAATTAAGATTTAATTCATAAGAGTGAGTTCAAATTACATTTCCACGATAGTTTCTTTATTCTTATTTCGAAAAAATTGTATCACGTGACCTTGAGGTCAGAGGTCAAAGGTCATAGTCATTTCGGGGTATATCGACTATGCTGAGTCGAATGGCGTTGACCACGAGTCTCTAGCTCTTACGGTTCTTGAGGTGAAAGTTGTATAACATACAGACGAACGGACAGACAAAGCTGTTGTATAAGAGATTTTTCGAACTCTAAAAAGAGCGTTCTAACATTATCTAACTTAGGTACTTTTACGCGAGCGAAGCCGCGTGCAAAAGCTAATTGTTAATAAATTGTAATCTCTCGGGCTGTAGTTTTTCCTGGATGAAAGGTACCCTATGTCTGGACGGACGGACAAAGCTGCTGTATAAGATTTTTCGATCTCTAAAAAAGGTCCCGAAAGAGACGTCCTTTAACTTGGTGTGTCCCTGTCACACTTATACTTTGTCATGCTTTTGTTAATACGATGAGCGAAGCAGTAACCAAAAACGCGGCTGCAACTGCGGGGAACAGGCAGTCTATCTCTTCTCTCTTAGCCTTTATTATTCCCAAGTCACTTAGGGTCGGCTTTTTCTAGTCTAACCGGATTTGACTGGATATCAGTTTTTACACGGAGCGGCTGCCACCTGACCTCCGCAACCCGAAGGCTAACGATACCCTAAGGCTAGACCAGTGTCAGGATATTAGAGGGTACTGACTTCCCCAATAATGACTGCCATAGATGTTCATGGCAGCCGGGACCGACGGCTTAACGTACTCTCCGAGGCACGGGAAACAGGCAGTCTGTAATACTCGTAATTACGAATATATTCTAAGAGTACAGTAAAGAGTTAACAAATAATGGTTGTCATTGACCTAGTATAATATAATGTATGGTAATACATCCAAGACGGAATGTCGCGTGTAAAATCGCCGAGTAATCGCTCGGGCGGTGTCGGGTGACCTCAATAGTATACAGCACACTTCGCAAATATCGTTCGTGTTGCATACACAGTGGACAATCGGGCTTTTTGTCTTATTACTAGACTACTCCATTTGGTTAGGTACTTAACTAAAGGTAAACAATCTTGATGTGTCTTTTTTATAAAAAAGATCAATGTAAATACAACAATAACGATTACTAAATCAATTGAACCGTTAGTTTAAGCAGTCGTTTATTTGTTTAATATGTGTTTGTGTAAAAAGTCACATCAAGATTGTTTACATTTAGTTAAGCAGCGATAGCTCAGTGGGGAAACCAACAGACTGCAATGCAGAGGGTCTAGGGTTCGAACCCACGTCGCGCACCTCTGACTTTCGGAAGTTATATGACTTTTCGAAATTATGTGCGTATTGATTGACAATTATCGTCTGCTCCGTGCCTCGGAGAGCACGTTAAGCCGTCGGTCCTGGCTGCCATTAACATCTATGGCAGACGTTATTGGGCGAGTGTCGACACAAAAGATCCCACTGGGTCGAAGTGTCGCCGGTCTGCACTGACTGGCCCCCACATAAGATAGATAGATAGATAGATATATAGTTAAGTACCTTACCAAATTGAGTATAGATTTTTACCGCGTCTTCTACTATTATTAGTGGTCTTTTTCTGGATGAAGGTACCCATTCTGTACCCCTGACAACGTGTATGCAAAATTTCATAATGATCGGTCGAGTAGTTAAAGCGTGAAAGCGTAACAAACAAACTCACATTCGCATTTATAATATTAGATAGGATTATGATTAGCATAAGAATTATCACAAAGTGACGGGTTATTTACAAAGTTTTTTTAAATTTTATATTCATAAAATTAAAACTACGCAACACACATAAATACTTACACTTGCAAGCATGATTTACTAATATTAACAATATTATTTTAACTTCATTTATATATTCAATTTTTTTTTTTTATTCTTACCAGTTTTCGGGTTAGGTAATTAATATTTTTTATTTAAGATCAGTTATCTGTGACATTGGAAGGTTGCTGGTACTTATAGCACAGGGTATCATATTTTAAATACCAGCAAAACATTATAATGATGGTCTTTTTTGTACATTAACCTGAATTACTATCTTACTTGTACGGCCTCGATGGCGTAGTGGTTAGTCTAACCGACTGCACCGCCTGAGGTCGCGGGTTCGATTCCCGCAGAAGTCAAACATTAGTGTGCATGAACATTGATGTTTGTCTTGGTCTGGGTGTTTCTATGTATAATATGTATGTATTTACAAAAAAAAAAGTATATATGTATGTTTATCCATTGTCTAGTACCCATAGTACAAGCTCTGCTTAGTTTGGGCTAGATGGTGTTGTGTGTATGTGGTAGATGTGGTAGAATATTGTTATTATTATTTAATAAGTGTGGCAATAAAGATTTTATTATTATTATTATGTGGGCCTGCGAAATTCTTACTTACCTACCCTTTCTTTCTTACATGTCATGTAAATAGGTGCTACGTTCCCTGGCTTGCTCCTGTACCTTTGCCATACAAAATGACAGGTTATAACACTATTGTCCGTTTTAAATTATACGCATGTATCATCAACATCAAACCACATGATTTCCAAGAGTATCAGTACGGCCAGCGACGTATGCAGCTGAACATATAACAAATTTGAGACAGAATTTTATGAATGAAAATTGATTAAATTTTTATGGTAAAGAACTGTGATAAAAATAACCTATCCTTAAACCGTTACTGCAGCAAAATAATATAAAATAAGAGAAATTACCATTATCTATACTAATATCATAAAGCTAAAGAGTTTTTTTGTTTGTTTGTTTGGTTGAACGCGCTAATCTTAGGAACTACTGGTCCGAATTGAAACATTATTTTAGTGTTGGATAGCCTATTCATCGAGGAAGGTTATAGGCTATATAACATCACGGTACGATCCACGGGTGCGGTGCTGTAACTATAAACATGGGTGAAACCGCGGGCGCATGTAGTTTATGATAAAGTCATTCAAAATCTAGTAAATGTTTATCGACTTAGTTCTTTGTCTGTACCAGCTGTCTAGTCTAACAAAATTTGGTTGAATCATCACATCACCCGCAAACAGTATTATGACATTTATGACATAGCTCGGTGCCTAAGCTAAAACAGATGACAGAATATTTGACTACTAACCCCTTAAATCAACTGACATAGTTATTCATGACAGGACTGATGTCTTTAGGTGCTTGCTAAGGCACGGGGAGGTGTTAATTTGTGAAGGTTACACGGTACATCTAACAGCACAAAATATGCCGTGCCGCGCTTCTACTAGAGGTGAAAGTAATAATAATAATATGTGTGAAGAATAACGGACTGCCCTGAACGCAGCCAGCACTGTCAAAATATTTCTAACTAACTTTTGCCTGCAGCTTCACTTGCGTAAAAGTAGATTAGGTTAGGTTTGGTAATACAGCTTTCTAACGGTGAAAGTATTTTTAATATCGGTTGTGTATTTTTGAGTTATATCCTTGCATACAAACAAAAAATCTAATCCTTCTTTTCTATAAAATTAGTATGGATTACTACAGATATGTAGGTACAGTTTATTTACAGTTTTATATTCCAAACTAATTTTATAAAAGTACGAAGTATTATATAAGCAGCGATAGCTCAGTGGGGAGACCAACAGACTGCAATGCAGAGGATCTCGGGTTCGAACCCACGTCGCGCACCTCTGACTTTCGGAAGTTATATGACTTTTCGAAATTATGTGCGTATTGATAGACAATTATCGCCTGCTCTGTGCCTCGGAGAGCACGTGAAGCCGTTGGTCCCGGCTGCCATGAACATATATGGCAGTCGTTATTGGGAAAGTCAGTACCCTCTAATATCCTGACACTGGTCTAGCCTTATGGTATCGTTAGCCTTCGGGTTGCGGAGGTCAGATGGCAGCCGCTCCGTGTAAAAACTGATATCCAGTCAAATCCGGTTAGACCAGAAAAGCCGATCCCAAGTGACTTGGGAATAATAAAAGCTAAGGGAGAAGACGAATTATTATATAAGTATATATAGTATATAAGTACCTATTTATGAATGTACGCTTGTTTGTTTCGCATACACGTTGTCAGGGTTACTAGTTTCTGAGTGCCTAATGCGAGTTGTTTTTACGTTAACGCGATCGAAACATTTACCGTATTCGGCTCTCTGATTGGTTAAGAGCTTGGAGCGGACCAATCGGAACGCCGAACGGCATAAACGTTTCGATCGTGTTAACTTAAAACAAACTTGCACTAGGCAATCAGACAAGGACATAGGGACAATATACTTTTCATCCAATAAAACACTGTTTCTGAGCGAATTAAGCCGCGGGCTAAACTGTCCCACTGCTGGGCACGGGCCTCTACTCAGTGTGAGAAGGGTTAGGCCATAGTCCACCACGCTGACCCAGTGCGGGCCCGGACTTTACATATCTTTGCAAACATTATTAAGAACTTTCAGACATGCAGGTTTCCTCGCGATGTTTTCCTTCACCGTTAAAGCAAGAGATAATTAACTATTTAATACGCATATAACTTCGAAAAGTCAGAGATGCGTGTCTTGGGATCGAGCTCGAGACCTCTGCGTGGCAGTCCAACGGTTTCCTACAAGGCTATCGCTACTAATCTATGGTAATATTTATTAAATGTCAGAATGCTCACTTTGCCTGCAACACATACAGATTACTTACAATGCCTACACAAAATTCGACAAAGCTAAACGAGTGAACAGGGCCAATGTCAGTAGGACAGCATGGATATTACGTTATATTGAACAATTTTTACACCATGACTCATTCACGTTTATATTGAATCAGTATTCTACGTAGACTGACAAACAAACAAATAAAATCTCATTTATTGAAATTATTTTAATGAAAAGTTTACCTAAAATCATTTTGCTTTTTTGATTTTGATGAAGTTAATTCCGTGAATCTTTTTAAATCTGGTAATGGGCATGATGATTAAAGAATTTATTTATTGCTTTTCAGATTAGCAAAAAATATTGGACATTTATTTTCTTTTATCCCACAAGCTAATAACAACGAAGATACAAAGCGTTTGAGTTTCATGTTACGTCACTTGTCGGTACAAATTTTACAAAAGCCTGACGTCACAAGCCTTTACTCCTGAACTTTTATGCGTTATATCTCAGAATTTTTTTATTGTCTTGTTTAAAAATAAATATGTAGATGTCCAATATTTTTTGCTAATCTAATAGATGGACTAATTAGAATCACTTATTTTTAACCCTGTCTTCATGCCTATTGTGAAATGACAGTAAAATAGAGAATAAAGGATACGTGATACTATCAAGTGACGTCACCGTTATTTAATAGCAGGCGTGCGAGGGAAATAACGATATCACGCTCTACTTTTACTCATACCAAAATGTTTATTATCCTTCAGTATGCAATTTTCACTTCATCTACCGTTAAAAACATATAAGCTTCACCTAAAGGAGTCAAATAATATTGACTGTCCTAATATTAGTGTCTTGGATAGTATGGCATTTAAAAGCTTACTTATTCTAAATCATAGACAGCGATAGCCTAGTAAGAAACCGTTGGACTGCCACACAGAGGTCTCGACTCGACTCGATTTTAAGTTATTTTTTTACTGACTTTTCTCAGTAATGTGCATTAAAAATAGTTAATTATCGCTCGCTTTAACGGTGAAAGATATATTACACTAGATGTTCTCGCAGTATCACCCGTGTTTATCGTTACTGCGCCGCCTCCGTGGGCCATAACGTAATGTTATTTAGCCTATAGCCTTCCTCGATAATAGACGATCCAACAGTAATTTTTTTTTTTCAAATCGAGCTAGTATGCTCTGCGATTAGCGCGTTTAAACAAACAAACTCTTATAATATTAGTATAGATTACTAGTTTTTCCTCGCGGTTTCACCCGCGTAAGTCCCGTTCCCGTGAGAATATCGGTATAAAAAGTAGCCTATGTGTGAATCCAGGTCTCCGGCTATCTACCTACATACCAGGTTTCATCGCAATCGGTCTAATAGTTTCTGCGTGAAAGAGTAACAAACATCCAGACATCCATACAAACTTTCGCGTTTATAGTATTAGTAAGGATTCTGAATCTCTATGTACGTTATTGCTTCTTCTTTCCCGTTTACCATTAACCAGTAGACCGTTTGATTGCTGGCCGCCACTAAGTGGTTTACAGTAGGCAATGGTTTCGTTGGTTCATGGAATTACTTCTATGATACCAAGGAATAAGGATGCACTATTCACTACGGCGTTTATGAGCGACAGTAGACGCCACGAATGGCGTAGTGGCTTAAATGGTCGCATTGCCACTGACATTGCGCCGAATGTTGTGGGTTCGAATCCCATGCAGGACAAAACTTTGTGTGATCCACAAATGGTTGTTCCGAATCTCGGTGGTCTTTGTGTCCGTTGTTTGAATGTTTGTAAAGTCCCCCGCGATACTGAAATTATTACTAGAGCGGGAGATGTCTTTTTCTAAAAAAGCTGGCTGACCATCACATAGGAGAATTTGCCCCGTTTTTGCAACATTTATCATCGATGCTCCGCTCCTATTCGTCGTAGCGTGATGTTATATAGCCTTCCTCGATCCTATCCAACACAATTTTTTCAGTTCAATCCGGTAGTTTCTGAGATTAGCGCGTTCAACCAAACAAACAAACAAACTCTTCAGCTTTTTAATATTAGTATAGATGAAAACGTTTAGAAGCTACAATTAACATTGGGTTACGGCGCTGGCACATCTGCTAACAGTAGCAATGAATACAATTTAAATAAAGCAATCCTGTGTGGAAGAATTTTTATCGCTTGCTGGTCGGTGAAGGAAAACATCGTTAGGAAACCTCCATATCTGAGAATTCTCCATAATATTCTCGAATATTTATGTGAAGTCTGCCAACCCGCACTGGGCTAGCTTGCTGGACTATGGCCTAATCCTTCTTACAGCAGTGGACAGTTTAATACAGGGCTGATATTATTATAGACAGTTCCATTGTTAGAATAGTGTTTAAACACACATATAAGAATGTTACACACACACGTGCCTCTTTGAACTACCCTCGAACGCTATATTTACAAATACCTAATAAAAACTTTTTAACACTCACCAAAGAGCAATAATAATAATAAAAGGCCGAACGTCAAAACAGTTTCGAATGTCGAACGAAAATAAAAAATAAAAAAAAAAAACAAAGCGTTTGTTCGTTTGCGAGCGTTCGATATTCGAATAGCTTTTGTTCTTTGTTCGGTTAATGCGACCGTTAATAATATGTGACGTGTCGAATTATTGACGGGACTCAATGGCGGTATGATGTATGTTTCAATACCTATACTTTAATATAAACATACGTATTTAGTCCTACACCTTTAGGGATAAGCCTACGAGCTTTCATATCCCCGAAGTGGGAGGGGTATTGCATACATACAGGTATTGATTAAATTCCACGTATTTCATGGTGAAACTACTACCGTCAACCGGGTACATTTCTAGACTTCGTGATTTTATTGAGAATATGCCTAGGTACATACATAGTAGTGACATGCCTATATCCTCGAAGAGGAAGGTAGTGGTGTACCTATTAAACCCACATTTTTCCAGGTATGATTTTAGATCTTAAATGGTAGAAAACGAGTCTACTGTTGGGTACTAGACTTCGTGCAGCTACTGAGAATAAACTAACAGGGAAATCTCAGAAACACATTTACAGACTATGAAATCGAATCCGACACTTTACAATTGACCGTAAACGCAAAATTAAACTAAACCGTGTCTATGATAAATGTATGTATGTATTGCTTTTTGGAGATATACACTAAGATATTTTGTAAAGTTCAATGTTTTTTTATGTGACAAGCCAAGGATTTAGCCTTGTATGAAGGCACCGCTTAAACAAACCCTTATCTCAAATTAAACACTACCCTTTGTCGCTACACACCGGAAGCGGAAACGCAACAACCCTAAAAGACACCGCCATTTTCGAATTTTTCCAACAAATCAATCATATTCCAAATTTAAACACCGTTGTACATTCTCTGTCAAACGTTTTAGAACGACAAAGTTTTTTTCGCCCCACCCGGTAGCCGTCCGCTATTGGCCGGGGGTGGCGGGAAGCGCTCGCGATTGGTTGAAATAGGGGTGGCGTGGAGGCCCGGCAGCCAATCACAGCGCGTTTTGCAGACGTGCCCTATCTCGGCCGGGCGCCCTTCAGGATTTGAGGGCGCTAAGGTTCTGTTTGCCATGCATTTTACGTTGTTTGTCAATTTAATTGATGCTCGTTTTTTAAAGGGCTGCGAGTGGTTTCATAAGCTTTGTTTGGAGCTGTCGGCGATTTAAAAATGCTGGTAGGTGATGTATTGTTTATGGTATTCCCAATACGATATAATCGATAATTATCTTAAATAATATTAAACTAGCTGACCCGACAATCATTGTCTTGTCAATCTATACAAAAATACATTTTAAGGAATAAAATTCAATATCAAAACGTCAAATAATTTCTTTTTCAAATAAAAATACTATTTAAATTTTAGACATATCCTGCGGATTATTCGCAAATTTTCGTTTATACAAATCTTGTCCTGACAATTACGAACATAAGAAAAATAAAACAACCAAACCGGTCGCGCCGTTCTGAAGAGATGCTCCGTCATACATGTGGCAATTGAATTTTATTTATATGAAATGTTATGCATTGAAATTAAACGAATTTATACGTCTCGCCGTGAACATGGCTGCCGAAAAGCAACTGAAATGTCGGAGAAAATGCAAACTTAATTAATTTGATATAATAAATAGCTTGACTATACCTAATAAATGGTAACTAGTAACAGTGTCTAACAGTGTCTAGTGGTTCAATAATATATAAATCATCTAATAATACAATCTTAAAATAAACAACGCGTTAAAAACCGTAAAGAAGTTTTATTAATATAGACTTATCGTTATTATAGACTTAAAATTTCTAATTATTATATTCATTGACATTACATTCTGACATTATTATCTATTGACATGTCTATAACGGACATACACCCATAGACTTAGAATATTTTCGCTACGCTCATACACCTATTTAATTTTACTTACTATTTAATCCATGATTTTAATTATATTACTATTTACTGTTTTTATCTATTGTTGATATGTAATTTCTTATCAATTATATCTGTACACTGTCTATGGCAAAACACTTCCTACCTTTTCAACTGTTATACCTATGATGCATTTCTTATAAACAACACATGTTTGAGGCAAATAAATATATCTTTATCTTATCTTAATTTTAATTCGATCATGCATAATGTTTACCTTTTTTATGCTTGACGTTTCGACCAGGTTACACCGGCCGTGGTCACAAGCCGATCAGGTTACACCGGCCGTGGTCACAAGCTGACACGGCCGGTGTAACCTGGTCGAAACGTCAAGCATAAAAAAGGTAAACATTATGCATGATCGCGTTAATACCCGTTACATATTATGTATATATCATGCAACGCGAAAGATTAAAAGTTATTATTAATTTTAATTGTCTTAAACTTCACAATTAAATTATTGCTATATGTGCTACGCCGTGCCATAGTTTTTAGACTGTAGAATGCGGATATAGGCAGTAGGGTACCTGACGAGAAAATACTGAATGTGAAAGTTTATAAGGCTAGTGTGAATAGAAGAGTCGCAAGGGACGTAGACGATCATTTCTCGATCAAATCGGAGACATTCTGACAAAGGCCAGGTTAAGAGCACATTAAACCGGCGAGTGTGTATGAGATGACAGTGAATGAAGCCAGAGAAGTGTGTCAGGATCGTAGCAAATGGAAATCCGTAGTCTCTGCCTGCCCCTCTGAGAAACAGGCGTGAATTTATGTATGTATGTATTATCTAGCTATACACCTCTGCCTCTTTATGTGTTCGATTCTAAAGATGTTTGGATGTTTGCAACTCAGTCAGATGTTTTGAGTAGTAGAGCCTCGCTGATTTCAGCATGAATGGGTCGCCTCGACCGGGTAAGGACTACCCTCTCACAGAATATCGACGTGAAATAGCAGTATTCCTACTGTTGTGTTTCGTTCGGTGAGTGAGAGTGCCGGAGGCCCAATCACCCTCTTTCCCTCTTCCCGCTCCTTCTCCTTCCCACTTCCTTTCCTAAAGGGTCGGCAACGCGTAAGTGATGCCTCTGGTGTTGCAGGCGTCCATAGGCTACGGTGCCCACTTACCATCAGTAACGTAAAAAAATAAAATGGGACGTACGCTTTTGCCAACTTCGTAGTATAAAAAAAGTCACGCATAAACCGATGAACAAATTTGGATGAAACTTCGCACACGGATAGGTCATACCTTGGATTAACACATAGGATGCTGTCCAACGGATCAATCGGGCAAAACCGCGAACAGTAACTAGTCATATATAGTAATATTGTTTGCACTAACAGATTTCTTTGATATGTATTTGCTCTTGTGTGTTAAATAATGTACAAAAAATTAAACATAGGCAATCTTTGTATTCCATCTGTTTCATTATAAGTAGTTAAGACTGCGCCGAGCGTAAGACAGATAATGACAGAGCTCGTGCGGCGCATATTCAAATCGGCGCGCGGCCGCCATAGTCAAATTGTATGGAGGATTTGAAGTACTTTTTTGATAAATATGTATCTTTATTGTCAACCAATGACTTAAATATTTGGGACGGACAAATTGTAATATAACTATTTATGTTTCGTTTAAGCTGTAAAATAGGATAGATTTCTAATGTTATAATCTAAAAATCAATCAATGCAAAATTACGTAATTTTGTAGGCGAAAATATTAATTATTTTAAGCTTTTACACGGAGTAATTGTAAACACATTCATTGTTATGGTAAGTGTATATTTTATATTTGTATTAAACAAAAAGCGTTGATTTTATTCACTTAACTGTGACCGCCTGTTTTGGCACATTGCGCTCGGCGCAGTCTTAAGTACCTACCATACAAGTAAAGTAATCTAATAGTGATGCTTTCGCTTTTGCAATTATAAATAACAAGCTGACCTAAAATTCCTTGTCGCAAGAGTTGAAGACATGATAATGATACCTTGGTATATTCTAATACCTATTATAAATGCGAATGTGTGTTTGTTTGTTACGCTTTCACGCCTTAACTCCTCGACCGATCATTATGAAATTTCGCATACACGTTGTCAGGTATACAGAAAAGGACATACATCCAAAAAACTGATAGTACTATTTCAGAAAGATAGAAAATTTACACAATCTACAAATAACCTACATTCAATAAATAATCGTCATTTAGGTACGCGAGCGAAATCACCGGCAAAATCTAGTACATCTATATTAATATTATAAAGCTGAACAGTTTGTTTGTTTGGTACAAAGAACGCGTTAATCTCAGGCACTACTGTGTTGGATAGCCCATTTATCGAATAAGTCTATAGACTATATAACATCACGCTACGACCAATAGGAGCGGAGCATCCATAGAAAACGTTGCAAAAACGGAGATAATTCTCTTATGTGACGCAGACGAAGTTACGCGGGTCAGCTATTATAAAATATATGCCATATATAATAATGGTCACATGTCACATGTATCTTACGATTATGACGGCAGTAAAATGGTAGCCTATAAAAATATAGCGTATATAAAAAAATTATACTTGGTAGTATAACAGATAAAAAAACCGTTCAACTGGCTATTGACCTTCAAGCATAGCGTCTCTGCATATATTATCTGTGAATTTAGGCACCATGTAAACACACAAACAACGCGACTTTTTTTATTATGCAAAGGCCATCATTGAGTTTTTGGCAAAAATATTGACCTTTTGCTATAGAAGCGAAGACATGACTTCTTTTTTTATATATATAACTAGTAGTTTTCCCGTGGTTTCACCCGCGTAAGTCCCGTTCCCGTGTGAATATCGGGTTCCACCCCTTTCACCCCCTTCAGGGTGGAATTTCCAAAAATCCTCTCTTAGTGCTCCCCTACACTCTCCAAGGAACATACATGTCAAATTTCAGCTTCTTGCGTTCAATAGTTTCGGCTGTGCGCTGTCTGTCAGTCACTCAGTAACGGAAGAGTTTTATATATATAGATATGTAATTGTATTTTTATTTCGACCTTCTTTCAGTCATGTAGTTATAAAGTCTTATCTCATAAACTAGAGTCAATTTAACAAATCTGATATATTTTTCGTATTCAGCATACTGAACTTACACAAAATTGACTTCAACTTACCATGGCGCAAAATTACTGTTCCCCAGTGTTATTTTTAAATGTATTAAGTATTCTGTATTGCTGAAGCCATTTTGTAAAAGCCAAGACTTAAGTCTATTCTCAAGTCACTGCAGACAAATCATTCTAATCACTCTCAACATTGATATTTGTGGTATATTTTAATAATCATGATAAATATTATTACCTACTATTGTTTTTAATAATAATAATAGTCTATCACATACACACAACACATTGCATATATTATGTTATTACTAAAAACCATTAAAAAATATTAGGAAAACTTCACCTGTAAGCTTTTCTATTGTGTTTATGTTCAGGACAATCCCTTATTAAACTCAAGCAGTAGTCTGCCATCATAATATGGCTGTCCCATCGGCCTTGGTATCTTTCTTTCATTGTTCTAATGTCCAGATGGAACCGTTCCTTATGTTGAATATCTCAAGAACCAGAGTCAATCCATACAAAGTAAATACATACCGGGTATGACTGATGAAGGTGTTTATTAAAACCAGCAACAAAATTAAGGCTGCAGAAAAAAAATTTTTTTTTGCCCGGTATGATATGGACGGCGTTGTCGTTCGAGAGTTGTGGGCTCGATCCCCACGCGGGACAAAAAATTGTCTGATCCACAAATGGTTGTTCTGAGTCTGGGTATTCTTTATTGGAATGTTTGTAAAGTCCCCGTGACACAGGAATTAATCCTAGTGCGGGAGTAAATACTAACATCACTTTGTCCGGCCGGAAAACCGAACCTCAGGCACAGTAGTCGCATATACTACACATGCTTCACCGAGGCAGTGGTCTTTTTAAAAAGAGTCTAGCTCCTCGAGTCCCTCTAGCTGACCTAAATGTATGCTTGTATTCGGTTAGGTTCATGTCGGTAGTATTTACAATGGATGGGCATCGAAACCATGATATATTGAACGTAAATCCAATGCCTCATCTACTGGCCTACCACTTTTAATAATATTTTGAAGGGTTTGCATTGGATTGAGTATTTATTTGAACCGTTAAACAGTTAGTTGCGCGGCCATTTTTGTTTTAAGAAAAACATTTGCCGACGGCAAACGATAATTCAAAAATGTTCGCCATTACTGACAAAAATATATTGTAACAGAACTTTTGCTGTCCTTTTCTTTTTATATTTACATATATTATGTACCTACTAGCGATCTGCCCAGGCTTCGCACGGGTAGTACAAAAACCTTAACAAATTATACACCCAAATGTCCTAAACCTCCCTCATGAATCACTCTGTCTATTGGTGAAAACCTTATGAAAATCCTTTTAGTCGTTTTTGAGTTAATCGCGAATAGACAGACAGATGCGGTGGGGGACTCTGTTTTATAATATGTAGTACATAATAGTATTACGCCCTTTTCACCAAAGGCTGAGAGTAGTAGAGCCTCGCTGATTACAGCATGAACGGGCCAGCTCGACCGGGGAAGGACTACCCTCTCACAGAATATCGACGTGAAATAGCAGTATTCCTACTGTTGTGTTTCGTTCGGTGAGTGAGAGTGCCGGAGGCCCAATCACCATCTTTCCCACTTCCCGCCCCTTCTCCTTCCCACTTCCTTTTTCTCTTTTTCCTTTTCTAAAGGGTCGGTAACGCGCAAGTGATGCCTCTGGTGTTGCAGGCGTCTATAGGCTACGGTGACCACTTACCATCAGGTGGACCGTGTGCTTGTTTGCCACGATAGTTGTATAAAAAGAAAAAGGCGTATTACACTCACTTTTGCTAGCTATATTTTGAGATCTCACGTAATAAGGGGCAAGCCGGACAAATCTAGATACCATGCTATTGAGTTCTAGAGTTCGAAAAAACCCTTATACAACAGCTTTATCCGTCCGTCCGTCTATTATACAACTTTCAATTCAAGAACCGTAAGAGCTAGAGACTCGCGGTCAACGCCATTCGATTTAACATAGTCGATATACCCCGAAATTACTATGACGTTTGACCGTTGACCTCAAGGTTACGTGATACCATCTTTCAACTCAAGAACCGTAAGAGCTAGAGACTCGCGGTTAGCGCCATTCGACTCAGCATAGTCGATATACCCCGAAATGACTATGACCTTTGACCTCTGACCTTGAGGTCACGTGATACAATTTTTTCGAACTCTAAGGTTTACGGCAACTCATGGACGTTTCTTACTTGTTTCTTGGTAGAATAACTTTTAATAAAGATATAGATGAACAGAGGTCGAAACACAAAAAAAAAATAACATTATAATTTCACGCTAATTGGTTATCATATTTTTGTTTATTTATTAATGTAGTTTTCTCTGTAAGTGTTTATTGTAATTGTAATTTTAGTCCTAGCTATATATTTTCTACTATATTTGCCAGGAGCTTGGCTCGCTCGGTAACAGTACTTTTTTAAGATGAAAGGTACCCTATGTCCATTTCTTTATCCCAGATGCGAAATTTCATGATAATCGGTCGAGTAGTTAACGTGTGAAAGCGTAAAACACAAATTCGCACACTCACAAAACTCAACTCGCGTTCGCATTTCTAATATTAGTTAGGATTCCCTTACAAAAAACTTTGTATCAGAATCAAAACTGGGAATATCTATACGGCAGTCTTGGTCCCTTTTATTTGGGGTCTAAAATATACTTATCCTCACGCCTGTAACTTCCTAAAGGGGAAGGAAAAAGTGTATCTACTAAGTGCATACATCGGTCAGGAATATTTCTGCAGCTGAGAGTTAAAGAGTAATAAGTACCTACAATGTATTATATATAAACATTTGGCGATTGAAAAGAGTCGCCATAAATTCCTTGCCTGCTTCTTCTTATGAAAGCTCTACTCTTCGAACAGGCTTTTTTCATAGATTAATTTTAATTTCCTTTTTTTTATTAATAATGTGTCAGTTAATTGACGTGTCCAAGAAGTTTACACATTTTTATAGAAATAAAGATTTTTGACTTCGACTTTGTACCTACATTTTTTTCTAAATAAGTTTATTTTCAGATATTATACCCTAAATGTGCATCCTAGAAATTACCTATAATAGTAAACAATAGAAAAGTTTTTAAGGACTTTTTATTCTTTATTACCTAGCTGCTACAAATTTTAATTCGTATAGCTATGTAATAGAGATGTTTTTCTCCTACACTGATAGCGCAGTAACCAGCAGACTTGCAGTGTCAGCAACGCGCATTTTGAATTCAAAGTATATTCTCATTTTGCACTATTCGATAATAATAATATTGCTTTATTTCTTTGTCTAATATTATAATGTTTCTAATAAGGATCCAATGCTGGCTAGTAATAACTGGATTTAAACTATATACGATACTACCTGTAAGTATCGCCACTGCCGTACCGAATCTGAGTGTTCTTGGTGTCCACTGCTTAAATATTTGTAAATCCGCCCGCGGTACAAAATTTATAGCGAAGGCGTTGTCTTTAAATAAATACCGGGCACATTCACAGAATTTGAGCAGCGATAGCTCAGTGGGAGACCAACAGACTGCAATGCAGAGGGTCTCGAGTTCGAATCCACGTCGCGCACCTCTGACTTTCGGAAGTTATATGACTTTTCGAAATTATATGCGTATTGATTGACTATTATCGCCTGCTCCGTGCCTCGGAGAGCACGTTAAGCCGTCGGTCCCGGCTGCCATGAACATCTATGGCAGTCTTTATTGGGAAAGTCAGTCTGTCTAATATCCTGACACTGGTCTAGCCTTAGGGTATCGTTAGCCTTCGGGTTGCGGAGGTCAGGTGGCAACCGCTCTGTGTAAAAACTGATATCCAGTGAAATCCGTTTAGACTCTAAAAGCCGATCCCAAGTGACTTGGGAATAATAAAGGCTAGGGAGAAGAAAGATTTACAAACTTAATGCTACTACTGAATATGCCCTGATATAATAACACTATAACTGATCTGGGAAACGAAATTCCGCTAATTTCGTTCCCCAGATCATCTTACGATTGCTCATTTAATAAATTTAGCCATAGAAGTAGCCTCCATACCAATATATCAAGATCTTTAGCAAAAATTTAATTCATAGATGCGCCTCTGCGACCCATTATTTTAGTATAAGAAAGATCTTTTCATAATAATAATAAACAAGTGAGAAACGGCAATGAATTGCCGTAAATCATAGAGTTCGAAAAAATGGTTCAAGTAATATGCAAAGGTCACGTGATACCACGTGAGCTTGAGGTCAGAGGTCAAAGGTCATAGTCATTTCGGGGGTATATCGACTATGCTGAGATGAATGGCGTTGACCGCGAGTCTCTAGCTCTTACGGTTCTTAAGTTGAAAGTTGTATAACAGACAGATGGACGGACGGACGGACAGACGGATGGACGGACAAAGCTGTGGTATAAGAGTCTTTTCGAACTCTAAAAAATTGCACTTTTTTTACACAAATTTAATTCAATTTATGTATATCAAAATACTGCATATTATATTGTACTAGCGACCCGCCCCGGCTTCGCACGGGTAGTAGAAAACCTTAACAAATTATAAACCTAAACCTTCCTCATGAATCACTCTGTCTATTGATAAAAACCGCACGAAAATACGTTCAGTAGTTTTTGAGTTTATCGCGAAAGGACAGACAGACGCGGCGGGGAACTGTTTTAATAATTAAGTGATATTGATTATGGCCGTAGAAGTAATCAATTTTACTTTAATCTTTTACAGGTAACGTTTCCTAAGTAAATATTTTCTAAAATGTACGCTGAATGATATTAGCTCTATGTTTTACTTTCATCCTTAATTTTAAATTATTTTTAATCCTTATTAGCAACTTAATCACTGTTTATCTAAAAATAACGGATTCGATTTCGGGCTAGACAAATTGATGTAAGAATTCGAATGATAACGTTTTAGTTTTAATCTTGATTGCGTCAGTAACTTATTGAAGTACTTATCGCTTTTCTTATAGTTTCTGATTTGACAATTCACGCACGCTTTTGAAATTCTACCTGTGTAAGTTTTAATTTAAAAATAATCTATCATATAGCAGCAAAATTTCGCCATCGAAGTAAAATTCAACCATTAACTTTTATTATCCCAATATTTTATATCTTTCTAGTTGAAGACACAAAGATTAAGAATGAAACTGAACATTATAACATTTGATCTAAAATGACACTCGGTGTTTTACAAAAAAAGGTCACATAAGTTATATACCTGCATATAGTACCTACCTAATTAAGTAGTTCGTAATTAACCAATACTTATAAGAAACACGGCAAATAAGTTTCATAAACAACAAAATCAAACAAGATTTAATGACTTAAGTGCTAATTATTTACCTTATAGGAATCCAACAAGAACTTGAGACCAATCAACATTACTCAACATAATCACAAACACAAAAACTATTGACAAACACTAGACCACCATATTGGTATCGAATTCCAAATTCAAAAATCGAAACGTCATGTCACTATAAAAACCAAAAATATTCCTTGTTTTTTTAATAAAACCACACTATTCAATCCAATAACATTATTAACTAATTATAAAGTCATGTTTAATTTATAATTAATGTAAATTAACACATTTTATTTGTTATTGACGTTAGTACGTTATCTCGGGGCGATCGTCGCCGGTTGACTGACAGCACACTGCGTCCCGCTCCCTCTCATCCAGAGGGATAGAGGGAGAGGGGGGATAATCCCGGCTGAGGTGAGCGATAACAACGTACTGAATATTTTGACACGGATTTTTGCCGATGCTTAGCTTTTTATAGACAGTAAGCTAAAATAAGGATGTAGAGCTTTCTACTATGGATATGTATATCTATGGCTCAACTATTTTATAGTAAGGCTTTGCTTTCCTAATACATTTTCTGTAAAAGATACGTGATTAATTGATATGTTAGATACATTATCATATTTAATCCAGATCATATAAATTTAGTAAAAACATCTCAGAAATAAAAAAATATAGGACCTACATACTTGTTAGACCTTTTTCTAGATTGCTATATAAGTACAATGAGTATTTGTTTAGGTATTTTTTTTCAAATTTGATTAACAATGGTTAATTTTATTTATAGCTCTATTGTTTTTTTAAGCTCAAGTACACTAACTTGAGCAAAAGTTCTTAGAAATGTCTTATAAGACCACGATAATAAGGTACTTGTTAGCTTACGCCAAAACAAGCTTAACGATGACGTCACAGGCATTATGTCACCCAGACTCAACCACACTAGCCATACAACCAGTCAACAAGAATCTATTCATAAGCAAAATATATAATAAACATCTGTCTCCATTGTTCATCGGATCGATATTCCATTAAATGTATCGCAGTTTTATGTAAAAGATCTCCATTTTTCTCCATAAAAGTTGCGTTTGTCATAACTCAGACGAGACCATTACTCTGCCACAGACTAAACAAAACGAGCGAGCGAAACTGGTTCCTTTAAAAAAAAACTCGTTTGCATTTGACGTTTGCCTCTTCCCGCCTCTTTGAAGGGCGCGCGCTCATTGGTCGGCAGCCGGCCAATCAGAGCTCAGCAAGTTTGTTCTATAATACAAATGTCCGGTGATTTTTTAATTTTGAATCTTTTATTTTTTTATGTATGCACTTTTTATTTAGATTTACAAACGTATTATGTATAATGTGAATTCATTGCTTTATGTATCCAAGTGGTATTCAAAATTAACATTGCTTAGGACGTAATTATGTAGCTTCTGAACAAACAATAATGATAATTAAAGAGCTAGAAATACCTAAATTTAATTTTTGAGGACACATCAAGCATCTATTATCAGTGCCATCTTTTAAATAAAAATAATAATAAAACTTTAAAGTAAATATGATTTCGTTTAAAATATTAGGTCAGCATATGCAGTGGTCAGTAGATACCTAGGTACCAACCTTAACGATATTTATCTAGATACAAAAAAAGCATTGCCTGCGGCGATAATTGACGGGCCACCGCCGTCGCCGGTATCAATATGAACAGTGTCTTTGCTCCATTCATTGTAATTTTTTATACCTTTGTTTTTACGGCGAATAGATTTTTCGAAATTTACCTACCTACCTACCCATAGAGAGCACTGTGCAAATAAAAATAATTTATATCTACATTAAGCTTTTAAAGTATCTAACATTTATGAATGTCACAGTTTAGTTTAGCTATTATTTTGCTAAGGTCAGACAAACGGTTGAGCGCAGAGGGCCAGTCTCCGTTAAGACTGACTACCGCGACCGAAATTCGGTCTGGAGAACATATATATATATAATATAGGTATACATAATCACTAAATTTCGCCTGTTTCGTTTTTGGGTTCCACGGAATAGGAGGCGAGCCTATTGCGGTCTACTGAGCTCACTTTTAGACTCAGTAGGTACTATTACTGAGAACTTAACTAACTAATCCAATAGGTAGGTACTAACGTTTTGCACAACCCAGTAATCCTCACTAATGAAATTTCGCATACCCACACATTGTCAGGGGAACAGAAAAGACATAGGGTACCTTTCATTCACAAAAAAGTACCTACTGTTACTAATCTAATCTAACCTACAATGACGCGAGCGAAACTGCGGGCAAAATCTAGTCAAATTTAAATATGAAATTGCAAAATGGCATCTACATAGGTCAGTATAGGTACGCAATAACAATAAAATCGAATGATATGATAACAATCCAAAGATCTTTCTACAGACCACAGACTAACTGCGGTCTTCTCATATGCTCAACCCTTTGTCTGAACTTAGCAACTAAATTAATAACTAACTACTAAACGGTGACATTCATAAATGTTAGATGTATGTATGTATCTTATGTGGGTGCCAGTCAGTGCAGACCGGCGACACTTCGACCCAGTGGGATCTTTTGTGTCGACACTCTCCCAATAACGACTGCCATAGATGTTCATGGCAGCCGGGACCGACGGCTTAGCGTGCTCTCCGAGGCACGGAGCAGGCGATAATTGTCAATCAATACGCACATAATTTCGAAAAGTCATATAGATTCCGAAAGTCAGAGGTACGCGACGTGGGTTCGAACCCGAGACCCTCTGCATTGCAGTCTGTTGGTCTCCCTACTGAGCTATCGCTGCTCAGTGGGGAGACCAAATTATCTAAATGTTAGATACTTTAAAACCTTAATGTAGATATAAATTATTTTTATTTGCACAGTGCACTCTATAGGTAGGTAGGTAAGCTTCGGAAAACCTATTCGCCGTAAAAACAAAGCTATAAAAAAATTACAATGTGTAGAGCAATGCCACTGTTCATTTTAATAGCGGCGACCAGATCTTTTCCTGTCAATCTATAGCCCGGTACACAAACATTAGACTAATACCAAGCGGATGGAGAATTTCAAAAATTACATTTGCCTTCATACCTACTTTGCGTAATGCTATCATTTCAATTCGGTTCTCTTTATCACCCATTTTTTAAATATCAATTTATATTTAACATCGATTGGCGCGAAAATGAGAAAACTCAATGAATATTCATATAAGAATGACAGATACCAAATCCAAATGTAATATTATGTTTTTTTTTGTTATAACAGTATTTACATACAGGCTGGAAATTCGAAGAATGTATGGATTATCAAAATATGTCATTACTTTCCAGATTGGATTGTGCAATTATTATTATAAGTCTATATGCTCACTCACTATTTCCTTTCTCCGTTACAAGCTGGGTTCAACTTCGCCTGTACGCGTCTAGTTCAGCTCGCCATTTAATTGGCGTGCCTCATATCACTGCCAGTTATTCACCAGACTCCTAACGTGGAAATAGATTTAACATAAATATATTTTTCTCTAATCCATTCTAATATTAAAATGCGAAATTAGCTCTGTCTGTCAACAGACAGAGCTAGTTAGTAGAATGGATGCGTTCAATGGTTTAGACGTGAAAGTGGAACAAAACTCGTAAAGCTAACGCATCCATTGAACGCATTTTGATTTTTTTTTTTTTTTTTTTTATACTCTTATAGGCTTGCGTTTGACCGCGATCTCACCTGATTTTAAGTGTAGATGCAGTCGACGATGGAGCACGCTTGCCTAGAAGATACCTATTCACTCGCGACTTGAAGACACCCAGATTGTACTCATCGGGAAACACAGACTTAGGTAGCGAATTCCACTCCTTAGCGGTACGCATTATAAAATTGGAAGCAAATCGCTTCGTGCGTAAATGTGGTATATCCACCATGTACCTGTGTCGCTGGCCTGATTGTCTGGTCGTCCGATGGTAGAATGGGGAAGGAGGAATCAAATTATGCAGTTCCTCTGCACACTCTCCGAAATGTATCCGATAGAAAACCGAGAGACTAGCAACCTTACGATTTGGCAAGGAGATAAATTGTATCCTGGAGAAATATGTAGTCTACCTTTTATTCATTCAAGCGGGCATAACCGCGGGCAAAAACTAGTCTCCTATGATGTCTATTTTAATCCTAGTTTCAATTTTGGCAAATCCAAGCATGCTCGATGCTTAGATAATTCACTCTTATATCCGAAATGGTTGACAGTAATATGCAGATAGATATGTACACTTATTTTCACCAGGTATATTTAAATCCCACACTATAGGGGAAAATCTTATTGCCAGGCACATTTCATACTCCGTGAGCTTCATTTCTTTTTTAAAGAATAATCCCGCACTCCTAATAATACCTGTGTCGCGTGGAACTTTACAAATATTCAAACAACGGACACAAAGAATACCCAGACTCGGGACAACCATTTGTGGATAACACAAAGTTTTATATTAGGTAACGGGTCTTACTTTTGATTAAGTATTTAAAAGGTAATAAATAACTATTAAAGACGGGGCAACCTATACTCTGTCTCAATAGAATTAATATTTTATGTAAACAATCGTTTCATGTCTAATTAAATATAAAAAATCATTTAGAAAATTCAAACTGTCTTTGAAAAGTAGTTAATGAACACAATAATGATTAACAAAATTTATAATGATGAACAAAATAAGATTTTGATAAATATCCATAAAATTATTTTACAGGAAAATATTTTATGACAAGAAGTCACTAAAAGTTGTTTACCTTTTTCTCAAATTCTATTGGAATAAACTATAGTATTATATTAAGTACTAGCTTCTGCCCCCGGGTTCGTTTGCAACAGAAGATACTTTTTTAGAATTAAAATATACCCTATGTTATCTTATCTTATCTTATGTGTGGGCCAGTCAATGCAGACTGGCGACACTTCGACCCAGTGGGATCTTTTGTGTCGACACTCTCCCAGTAACGACTGCCATTACATAGATGTTCATGGCAGCCAGGACCGACGGCTTAACGTGCTCTCCGAGGCACGGAGCAGGCGATAATTGTCAATCAATACGCACATAATTTCGAAAAGTCATATAAATTCCGAAAGTCGGAGGTGCGCGATGTGGGTTCGAACCCGAGACCCACTGCATTGCAGTCTGTTGGTCTCCCCACTGAGCTATCGCTGCTTTACCCTATATTACTCGGTGATAATATAGCTTTCTAATGGTGAAAATTTTTTAAATCCATTGTTTAGCTTTTGATTTAAATCCTTACGAACAGACAAACAAAAAATCAAATCTTTCCTCTTTAAAATATTATACTAAGTAGATATGTGTACCTACAAATTGCAAAAGTCTAAAAAGTTTGACACAAATAATTGTACTGTGTAGAATTCAAACCCACAACACTCTTCGGAGTGGCAAGGCACATGAACCACTATCCCTACCGTTCATAAAATCTCAATAACATTTTACTAACAATCGATTAACTTCTATTACCGTCAATTTCCTAATAATATTAAGTACCAGACTCGGGCATCAAAGCTAATACCTCGATAGACTGCAAACCTATACCATACACTTTAATATCATAATTGAGGTTATAACATCTTTACCATAGACAAGAACTTGCAAACGTTTAACGAGTTGAAATAATTAAACGTAGGTCGTTAGTCGCAGTCATTTTGTTACAAATTGAACTAATTACAAGTCCCCCTGTCAGGAGGACCGAGGGGACGACCCCCTCTCCTAATTTACGCCTACCGTCTGTTTCTCTGTGATGTTGGGAAGGTTTTACTTGTCTCTACATTTTTGTGAGGTGACGTAGCATAGAATGTAGACGTTGTTTACTGTTGCTTCTGGTTTTGATTTCCGAACGGGATATAGCTTCTTTAACGATAATTTCAATAATATCTAAGAATTGAAATTAAACTACTATATATACGGATTTTATCGCGTTGTTTATTTGACACTTTATTACATAATTTTGAAAACTGTTACACTACTTTTACTTTTAAACTTTACTAATTTTTAAGCTAATTAAATTATTATTAAAACTATTTAGATTTAATTTAATTTTACACTTTCTCCGACGTTTCGGGTGCTTTTTAGCAGCCATGTTCACGGGGAGACTAAGATGGTAGTTGTCTCAATGTTCCAGTGTCGTTATTTCAAAGTACTCGAACATAATTTCATCATTGGTGTTTCTATTTACGCATTATAATGCGTAAACAGAAGACAATATTATATCTTATAATGTCATTTATTGCGGCAAATACGGTATAGTATTAATAACGGTGTTATCATTGTTTTGTTTTCATATTTGGTCGTTATACAGCATGCAATAATAAAGTTTAAAGAAATACATTTTAAATCCTTACTAATGTCTACCTAGGTATTACTAGTTGACCCGCGCAAATTCGTCTGCGTCACATAAGAGAATTTGCCCGTATTTGCAACATTTTTCGTCGATGCTCCGCGCCTATTGGTCGTACCGTGATGTTATGTAGTCTACCAGTGGCCTCTTATTATGCCTACTAAGTGATGTAGGATTTTCCTGGAGGAAGGTAGCAGTTTGCGTAACATGTTTATTTAAGGGCGAGAGAGCGTCCTTAGTCTGTCTACATTCCTTTGTTTCTGTCCATTGTGGTCTTAAGAAAACAAAGACTGATAATCGATCTTTCGGCGATTAATGAAATCATGAATGCAATATGTAAAGTCAAAGTAAAAAATCTTTATTTCCATAAAAATGTGGAAACAATTCTTGGACACGTCAATTAACTAATATATTAAGAAAAATGAATCTTTTTTAAATTTAGCATTGATAAAGCCTGTTTGAGGAGTAGAGCTTTTATGTGAAGAAGCAGGCAAAAAAACTCATAGACACTCTTTTCAATTGCCAAATGTTTATTAACAGTACAATTAAATTTTGTTTTTTTTATATAAAAGCTGCTGTGTGTAAAGTTTTACAATTATTATTCTCAAAGATTAAGAATTAAGAAAGAAAGAAAATACATTATTTTGGCAAAAAATAAAACACGTGACATACCTACTGTAGGCAATAGAGATAAAATTATACATATAATACATATACTATCCTAACTAATATTATAAATGCGAATGTGGGTTTGTTTGTTTGATTGTTTATTTGTTAGGCTTTCAAGCCTTAACTACTCTACCGATCATCATTAAATTTTACATACACGTTGTCAGGGGTACCTACCTACAGGAATGGACATACGGTATCTTTCATCTAGACAAAAATAGGTATTGTTCCCGAAAATTTATTGTCGTAACTGGAATACGGAACAAATAAAATCTAATTAGAATTTTACCGCGGGTTTGCCTGCTTTTTTTTTCACGTGTGGAAATGCGGCTTTTGCATATCCCACGGTGTGCCCCTTCGCTGCCTTGTATAGTGGATGGGCCGCTGGTAAAGAAACTACCTCAGCGACCCACCCAGCAGACTACGACTCCTGGACGACGCCCCGGCATTGCCTACATAGGGCGTCGCACCGACTCAATGGCTGGCGGGTGGGAGATCCCCGTTCTCCCGCCCGCGGCCTTCATTATGGCGGCATGAGCACTCACAGTCGCAGTGGTGGCAGACGGGACTCGGTTTCCTCCTAGCGACCGTGTGCAGGTATTTTCCAAAGCAACCGTGCCCTGACAACACCTGCACCAGCCGGAAGAAAAGGGTGCCATGCTGCCGCCCTGCCCATCGCTCCAATACCAGCTGGAGGGCCCCAACGGTTTTGAACCCAGCCAGGGGCGCCTCCAGCCGCTTTCCACTTTAAAATCATGCCCTGATGGGCTCGATTGCGCGCGCACTCAATCATTGTCAGGAGGGGACGACAACCCGTCTCCTCCCCCGCGGGTTTGCCTGCGTTAACGTATGTAATACTAGCTGACCCGCGCAACTTCGTCTGCTTCATATAAGAGAATTTTCTCCGTTTTTGAAACATTTTTCATTGCTGCTCCGCTCCTATTGGTCGTAGCGTGATGTTATGTAGCCTATAGCCTTCCTCGATAAATGGGTATTCCAACACTACAAGAATTTGTCAATTCGAACCAACAGTTCCTGAGATTAGCGCGTTTAACCAAACAAACAAACTCTTCAGCTTTATAATATTCGTATAGATTATCGCGAGCGAAACCGTGGGCAAATTCTAGTTGGATCATAAATGAAATTGGTTTCTCAATTATTTTTGAACATACTATAACTAAAATATAGTAGATATACCTACCTAATAGTCATGCCACACCTTTGTAAGAATAGGCGAAATACATCTACAGGTACTAATAGGAATGAACGCGCTAATCTCAGGAAATACTAGTGAAAATTATTTTAGTGTTGGATAGCTGATTTATCGAGGAAGGCTATATAACATCACGCTACGACCCACGGGGGCGGCGCAGTAATCATAAACGCGGGTGAAACCGCGGGCACATCTAGTTTATCACAAGTGACAGCTAGCCTAACCCTTAAGCAAACGATTTGTATTTAATTATTTAGTTGAACAGCGATAGCTCAGTGGGGAGACCAACAGACTGCAATGCAGAGGGTCTCGGGTTCGAACCCACATCGCGCACCTCTGACTTTCGGCAGTTATATGACTTTTCGAAATTATGTGCGTATTGATTGACAATTATCGCCTGCTCCGTGCCTCGGAGAGCACGTTAAGCCATCGGTCCCGGCTGCCATGAACATCTATGGCAGTTGTTATTGGAAGAGTGTCGACACAAAAGATCCAACTGGGTCGAAGTGTCGCCGGTCTGCAATGACTGGCCCCCACATAAGATAAGATAAGATAATTATTTAGTTAGATCTCCATTTATGCGCGATCTCCAAAGAGGACAATGGTCATTAAACCACTTTACCTATACGGATTTTATCGCGTTGTTCATTTTAAAAATACTATTAATGCATAATTTTGAAACTATTAAACAACTACTTTTAATCTTTACTAGTATTTAAACTATTTAAATAATTGAACTATTTATGTAGACACTTAAATACACTTTCCCCGACGTTTAGTTTGCATTTGAGCAGCCATGGTCACGAGGAAACGTCATGCCGGACAAATTTTTAAACTTATTTATTAAAATATACTAATAAAGTTCTCACCGATAGACAGAGTGATTGATGAGGAAGGTGATCATTTGTTAAGGTTTTGTATTTACTACCAGTGCGAAGCCAGGGCGGATCGCTAGTTCTTCTCCCTAGCCTATTCCCAAGTCACTTGGGGTCGGCTTTTCTAGTCTAACCGGATTTGACTGGATATCAGTTTTTACACGGAGCGGCTGCCACCTGACCTCCGCAACCCGAAGGCTAACGATACCCTAAGGCTAGACCAGTGTCAGGATGTTATAGGGTACTGACTTCCCAATAACGACTGCCATAGATGTTCATGGCAGCCAGGACCGACGGGTTAACGTGCTCTCCGAGGCACGGAGCAGGCGATAATTGTTAATAAATACGCACATAATTTCGAAAAGGCATATAACTTCCGAAAGTCAGTGGTGCGCGACGTGGGTTCGAACCCGAGACCCTCTGCATTGCAGTCTGTTGGTCTCCCCACTGAGCTATCGCTGCTGGGCGGATCGCTAGTGTTTAATATAAATATCCGACGCTGGCTGTTCTTTGTGTTTATTGTTTGGATGTTATTAGAACAGTACAAAAATCTTACTCGAAAGCTATAGAAACTAGTATAATCTTAACTCTTAACCTTTAACACAACTATATTTTACAAAATAAAAACGAATGCCTAGCAGATCGTTTAAAAATAATCAGTGAAAGATTAAGAAAATAAATCCAATTTCACTTCACACATTGTCAAAAGAAGTTGGCGTTGCGTGCGTGACGTATTCGCACGGGTGACGTCACGCAGCGCGCACGTGGCGCCATAACGAGCGTCACGCGCCAATTGTTTTAATTTTTTTTTATTTCTTTTTCTTTTTAATCTTCTCATTAGTGGAAAGTCAATGGTTTAGAAAATTTATGTTGGCAGTATTTGACGTTTATGAGTCACAGAACTCACAGATTATGTAAGTTGGATCAAATTATGATTGTACTTCTTTTTGTAACTGTAGATCCAGTGGCCTAGCTAGGCGTGGGATCCAGACTTTAAAGAGACTTTTGACTAATTAATTTGATCTCTTTTACGCTCAAAAAGAAACGCTTCGCAATCGCAGAGAGTGTCTGCATCTTCAGACTGATTTTTCACATTATTTATATCATCAAACTAACTTTCACTGATCCTTTATTATTTATCCTTTATTAATTCCTATCTCTTGCTGGATTTGGAAAAAAGGATCTACCTATATTTTTTGGATGAAATCAAGGAACATTACTGCGTTAGGTATATGATATGTTGGCTGCGTCTACTAAGATGAAATTCCAACTGTGGCAACCATAAGGACTGAAGAATGCTCTTGGATTAATAGTTAATATTCTTGATATTACTCCCTTGTTAATGCCGACCATATTGGCGCCATTATCGTAGTGTCTACAATTTTGAAGATTTTAGAGACTCTAATCAGATGATTCAATACATAATTACAAATGAATTGCTATACATCTATCCTAATGATTAAATTGTTATTATAATTATGTTGGCTACGTCTGTAAGTACAGTTTTCGCAGAAAGAAGTATATCTAAGTTAAAAATGATTAAAACTACTTAAAGCAGTACCTACCTATAAGGGCACGCCACGATCGTGGCGGTAAGTCCTGTGTTTGAGGAGTGGCTGGAGAGGCGCCATGGCGCCCTCACCTTCCGGCTGACACAGGTAATGACTGGCCACGGTTGTTTTGGCCAGTTCCTGTGTCGTATACGCCGGCAAGAGACGCCCGGTTGTCACCACTGCGGCGACTGCCGCGACGTAGTTGAGGACACGGCGCTGCACACTTTGGCGGTTTGCCCCGCCTGGGCATCGCAGCGCCGTGAATTGATCGCGGCAGTCGGATTGGTTGCCCTCTCGCTCCCGGCCGTAGTTCAGTCTATGGTCCGGAGTGAGAGGTCGTGGAACGCCGTCGCCTCCTTTTGTGAGGAAGTCATTTCCATCAAGGAGGCGGCGGAGCGGGAGAGGGAGCGTTTGAACCCTCTCCCCAACCGCAGAGCCGGGCGCCGGAGGGCGCGGGACGACCTCCAGCCACCCTGAGGTTTGACCTGGGGGTGGCGGGCTTTGTGGGCCTGCCCGCCATCCGTTCAGCACCAGGTCCGAGAGGCGGCGTGCGTGTTCCCACGCGCGCCTCTGTGTTGAGTCCGTCTCCCCTATAGGGGGGACAGTAGGGAGTGGTGGTAGGTCTTTCGTGTAGTGGCCTGCCGTTTCATACGGCGGGCCGAAACCTCGGCGGGGTCGCGACCGCATGCGAAAGTGATTCGCGCGGCCCCGTCGATAGTGGTTTTATCGAGGAACACCGTGGTAGGTTTAGTCGGTATTCCGGGAGGTACTTTATCATCTTAACATCTTATTTTACCCCGGCGAGTCCGACATAACCCCTCCGCCCGCCCCCGCGGAGGGGTATGCGTCATGCATTCCCCCACGTAAAAAAAAAAAAAAAAAAAAAAAAAGTACCTGCCTATAAAGCAGGACCGACTGTCTGATTTAGTAATATTTTGAATAAAAGCAAAAAATAATTACAAATCTTTACTAGATGATTTCAGTAAAGCAAAGCCGAAATACATTAGTATTGTAAAAATATTAAGTAAATGACGCAAGTTACAAAAAAACCTTTTTTTAAATCTATAATTACCTGTTATGAGTAGGCATGTCGTGTCAAAGTATATTTGGTAGCACAGATATATTGGGTAGATCTTGGTAACGAAAGAAAAGGGGCTGGCTGTTGCGATTGTGCCCACATCTATGTTAGTCCACGCTACGCCACTGCGTAGATCCTAACTAATATTATAAATGCGAATATAGGTTTGTTTGACCAATAATCATGAAATATCGCATACACGTTGTCAGGGGAACAATAAAGGACATAGGGTACCTACCTTTTTTATACACCTAAGGTGGCAAACAAGCTTACGGCCCACCTGATGGTAAGTGGTCACCGTAGCCTATGGACGCCTGCAACACCAAAGCCATTACTTGCGACCTTTTAGGATAGGAAGAAGAGAAAAAGGAAGTGGGAAGGAGAAGGAGTGGGAAGGGGGAAAGAGGGTGATTGGGCCTCCGGCACTCTCACTCACCGAACGACAGACAACAGTAGGAATACTGCTATTTCACGGTGATATTCTGTGAGAAGGTAGTCGTCCTCGGTCGAGCCATGCTGAAATCAGCGAGGCTCTACTACTCACAAATGGTGATGTAATCACATTACATAGCAGCATACGGCTATGTAATGTGCATATAGCATACGGCCCACCTGATGGTCAGTAGTCACCATAGCCTATGGACGCCTGCAGCACCAGAGGCATCACTTGCGCGTTGCCGACTTTAGGAAAGGAAGAAGAGAAAAAGGAAGTGGGAAGAAGAAGGAGCGGTTAGGGGGAAGAGGGTGATTGGGCCTCCGGCACTCTCACTCACCGAACGAAAGAGAACAGTAGGAATACTGCTATTTCACGTCGATATTTAGTGAGAGGATAGTCCTTCCCCTGTCGAACCGGCCCATTCATGCTGAAATCAGCGAGGTTCTACTACACAACTCTCGGTATAGAATCAGTAGCGGCACGACTACTTAAAACATTACGTCATTCGCAATCGAAGTTTGGGTTGGTAAACTATTGCACTATTACAATATCAGTCTTACTACAAAAGACATAAACACGTGTTAAACCCATGTCTAAAAAATACCATACCACAAATCAGTGGTTAACCCTTGTTTAGCGTTAAACATCCCTTAGACGTGTTTTAAATTTATACACACGCTTATGCTAGTTTAACAGATGTCTAACCCCATGTAGCTGTCACAGTATAAGTCTAATCTTTATGATACAACTTTAAGCTTAATATACAGTGTCTGTCGTTAATAATGATTACCCGTTAGCTGGAGGTTAACCAGTTATCAGGCAGTAAGAAAATAATATTTTTATGTCAGGGTTGCCACACTATTTCTTCACAATCAGTGGTTAATACTAGACGTACGGAGAGATCAATTTTGAGAAATTGATTAAAATTTTAATTTTTGTACTGTTTCACGTTAATGGCGCCTAAAAATGTAGTTAAATTAAATAATACAAGTATTCGCAAGTACGATGGCAAAAATATTACCAAAAAAACTAATTTTGTTGAAATGGCAACCAATTGAAAGGGTAAAGAAGTGATTTTTAACAAAAAAATGACAAATATGTACGCCAGTTTCACGCTGTTGGCAACCCTGACATAAAAATATTATTTTCTTTCTGATAACTGGTTAACCTCCAGCTAACGGGTTATCCATTATTAACGTCAGACCCTGTATGTACATTGTCATTAACAAGACATTAAACAAAAAGCCCTCCGGTAGTTATCGGGTGGTTACCATCACAGCGGGTTGTCTTGAGAAAACGCCATCTATGAATGATAGCTGTAATTATTAACAAAATGGCGTTTCGCGCCATTATTTCGCGCCCTGCTGTTTTGGATACAGCTGGGATTGCTGGGAAAACCGGTGATTAATAAAACATAAATGATGCACGTATACACAATTATGTGTAGTTTCACGCTCCATTTCCGAAAGGGTAATAGATTGAGGTGTATAAGACGCACTTTCGGTAACCATGTTTTAGGTCACACTCCCACGTTATAAGGCAAGTTATATTGTCGTCTATCGGGCACAGTTCAAGAGTTTATACTGTTACAGAGAATTTCTTAACAGAGAAACTCAATATTATTTCAGGCGTGCCGGATATCGAACCCGAGACTTCATAGGTACACAACAGTCGCTGTCACTTCCACTACACCGCCGAGGCAGTCTATGTTAGCTTACTTACCTAACTATTAAGACTGCGCCGAGCGTAAGACAGATAATGATAGAGCTCGTGCGGCGCATATTCAAATCGGCGCGCGGCCGCCATAGTCAAATTGTATGAAGGATTTGAAGTACTTTTTTGATAAATATGTATCTTTATTGTCAACCAATAACTTAAATATTTGGGACGGACAAATTGTAATATAACTATTTATGTTTCGTTGAAGCTGTAAAATAGGATAGATTTCTACCGTTATAATCTAAAAATCACGTAACACGAGCTTACGCTTTTGCATATTTCGTGCAAATTTACGTAATTTTGTAGGCGAAAATATTAATTATTTTTAATTTTTTACACGAAGTAATTGGAAACACATTCATTGTTAAGGTAAATGTATATTTTATATATGTATTAAACAAAAAGTGTTGATTTTATTCATTTAACTGTGACCGCCTGTTTTGGCATATTTCGCTCGGCGCAGTCTTAACTTTTATATTGATATTTCTTCGGTTTTAATATTTATCTTTATTTTTATGTCGTGTTATTTATGTAATATTCTAATGTAATACATGCTGAATTCACCTGTAATCTATAGATACTAATACTCGCTTCTTCCACGTGGAAAGTTACCTTGGGCAAAATTTTTAAATTTTTAAGATCGTTATTTTGCAAATATAAATGCTGTGGTTTACTGCAAATAACTTAATTTAATATTTTTTTATAAACCACGTTTCTTGTTTTTCCATCCTTTGCTAAAATATAGATATTGCGAGTATGATACTCGTGAGCACGCCACATAGAGTTGCACATGGAAAACAGTTTTGTTTATTATTATCGTAAATGCTGCTTTTAGGGGAATATGCACTTTTTAAACTGAAATGGCAAATGGTTCGAAATTATCGGAATAAGGAGGATTTAAAGAATTTCTACTTTTGCCATTCTAGTCATAATTATAGCTTTTATAATATTACATCCTAGATGAGTAATTTGTTGCCGTGTACCTTAGTGCGTCAAGATTTCTCATTAACAGAACTAACTGACCCGCGCAACTTTGTCGGCTTCATATAAGAGAATTTCTCCCGTTTTCGCAACATTTTTCATTGCTGCTCCGCTCCTATCGGTCGTACCGTGATGTTATATAGCCGATAAATGGGCTATCCAACACAAAAATATTTTTGCAATTCGGACCAGTAGTTCCTGAGATTAGCGCGTTCAAACAAACAAACAAACAAACAAACTCTTCAGCTTTATAATATTAGTATAGATTAATTAATAATGTCCTCCAAACCGAATTTCGGTCTATCCGAAAAGCTGAATCATAACTCAGGGCTGGTATTATGATTTCTTAACCGAAAAACCCAATAACTTTTTATTAGTCCGACCAAAGACCTCCTCCTGCACAGCTGCCGCATAATATATATTATGCCAATATTACGCCAATACATATATTATGTTTTCGTAGTAGATTGTATCTAAAAACTACTAGTCAAATCATCTAGCGCCCTCTATGGACGAAGAGCGATATTTTTATATTAACTTTTTTGCTATTCGACAACAGATGGCCATCAAAAAAGTTCCTATCTGAAGTACTAGATGTAGCTTTCCTTAGCTTATAAATTTGATATATAAGGATAACGTAGTGGTTTAAAGTGGTCGCATCGCCACTACTTAGCCAAGTAATGTTGGTTCGATCCCCACACGGGATAAAATTTCATGTGATCGTCAAACAGTTGTTTCAATTGCAGGTTCTCTCTGTGCCCGTTGTTTAAATGTTTGTAAAGTCTCACGCAACACAATAATTATTAACGACGCGGTCTTTTTTATAAAGAAATAAATTTGACTTAAATGTAAATCTCATTCAAAATTCGCCTAATTATTTTGACAATATAGGGATATACTAACATTTTCAAAGAAAACAAGACATTTACATAAGTCTTTTATTCTTACAGGATAACCTTACAATATAACCTTAACAATAAGTTTAAAACGCCAGTTTCTTCATTAACAAATACATATGCTGGTCTACTTCGAACCCATGCAAGTTGTTCGCGTCTCCTTGCAAGCGCATCAGGAGACCACCAAACGACACATACGCTGCTAGCCTAGACGCTGGCTCCATGGCTGCCTCATCACCTTCTATCCTGTAAAATAATTTTATAACACTAGTTACTAGTTAGGATATACAGTGTATCCTGCAACTTGACCCCTTACAATCCAATGAAATGAAATGAAATTGAAATTTATTTATTTACCAAATTAGTTGATCATTTACACTTACATGAGATACAGTTTGAGTGAAATAGATTAAATAGATTACTAAAGTGGATTTCGAGATTTATTTATTTATTTATTTATTAGTATAAACAAATGGACAACATAACAGTATACACCAAATCGTTGTACAAGTTAAAACTTATATCTAATATTATATACATTTATATTACCAGACATAATATACAAGGTTTATATAATTTATTATTACATCTGCTTACATGAGTACAATAAAAGATTCGTAACTTAGTAACTAACTAAATATCGTAATGTCGGCCTCGATGGCGTAGTAGTTAGTGTAACCGACTGCCACGCCCGAGGTCGCGGGTTCGATTCCCGCACAAGTCAAACATTTGTGTGTATGAACATGGATGTTTGTCTTGGTCTGGGTGTTTCTATGTATAATATGTATGTATTTACAAAAAAAAAACGTATATATGTATGTTTATCCATTGTCTAGAACCCATAGTACAAGCTCTGCTTAGTTTGGGCTAGATGGTGTTGTGTGTATGTGGTAGAATATTATTATAATATTATATTATATCTATCATCTCATAAAATCTTAAACAACTACGACTCACATCCATCCATCCCGAAGCAAATAGATCACATTCAGATTCTGCTGTCAGAAGCATATTTAATAAGGTTAGTGCACGAACAAGGGGCGAGTTGGCATGCGCCACTGTACGTGCATAAGGCACAGCTAGTAACTGGACATTGCGTGATCTAAGTTGTATTTTAGGCACAATGGGGACAAATAACCTAACCATCTGTGTTACTTGTTACGGACAGACACATTTACCACGCAAAGCCTGGCAGACAATGGTAAGAAAGTGGTAATTACGCCTTACTTCCAGAGAATTAAAGCATAACATTCCAAGTAAAAATTTTGTTGGATAGAGGAAAGGATAATAACGATAAAGTTTTTTTATAAAAGTAGCGTAAAAATAACTTTTGAAGTAGTGTTATAGTGAACTCTAGTACCCAAGGTACGATCAAACTTATGCTATGGGTACCAATGCAGTGCTTGAATCAATACAAATTTTATTTAACAGTCTGTTAAACACTGCAGTGCAGTGATTCTCTTACTGAATAAGCAATCAAACCATTTGGCATGATGTTCAATTTAATCTATTGAGGCGCAGCGGCACACCGGCAGCTAGACATAACAGATTGCCAATATTTCTGGCATGCCAACAATTCATAGGTTAACATATTTATAACTAGCTTATCAGGAACCTCTTTTAATTTATAATAAGCTGATTTGCCAATTCTCGTAATAAAATATTTCATTTGCCATTTAGTTTATTTCAGTAGAATACTATTTGTGATTTTATTAGACTGCAGGGATGGTGTAAAGGTTTACGTGATTGCCTTGCTAATGCTGTTTTTAAACGAATGAAACAGAAAGATGAGAATGATTCTGTAGTTTATTATTATTACATATTCATTACAGAAATCAAAACAAAATGCAAAAGGACACAAGTTCAAGTTGAGCTCGAAGTTCTAATTATACATGTTCAATACATAACAATGATTATTGAACTAACTATGAATTGTGTTAATTCAAGTTCAAAAAATTTTGCGTTTTAGGAGGGAAGATAGTTTAGTAGTTATAAGTGCAACTAGTCAAAGAGCAAATTCTCAGTTAGGGAAGAGTCATTGGATTGTTATAAGACAAAAATAATTATAACCTGACTTTCTGACAGTATATGATGTTTAACAAACAATCAATAGAAATAAGATCATTTAGGTACATTGAGTGTGAAATCTTTGTGATACTAACCTATAAACTTTTCCAGACATGACATATTCAAAACTATCGGCGCGGTTTCCTTCCGTTTCTAAGGGGTTCCATTCTCCTCCATCAGGATACCCGTTCTCTCTGAGAGTTGTAGCAAGGACTAAACGAAACTTATCACCGAGTTCCATAGGATATATCCACGAATTTACGTCTAAAATAAGGTCCATCTTAAACGACTCTGATTCACAATGTAGCCGGCTTACGCGATCGAATTTCTTTCCCTCTGGGTCTATATCCTTAACATTAAATATATCCTCAAACAATACACCTGCCATTTTTATGTTATAATTGTTTAATGCATGAAAAACATTAAAACTAAAATAACAACACGCTTCGAAAGCTTGACATACATGACAAACTGATAGTGCTTTTATTAAGTTGGCATAATTTGCGTGCGGATTGTTTCAACAAAATTGAAAAATTAAAAAATTTGCTTATCATTATGTCTCAACTACTTATATGTATAAAATTTGTTTAACATAATTATACTCCTTTTTTAGGGTTTTATATATATCTATTGTCAGAGCAATGATAGTCTATCGAATCGACATCAATCGATTTCTTTGACTTTTCTGAATTATGTATTAAATAGTTTTTAAGTATTAATGTACCTATCAATTTAATTATTCATTATTTATAAACTAAACGTCTAATTAACTTGTGTAGTACATATTTACAGTTCATTTTGTATTAAAATAATAATAAAAAGTAACATTTAGGTACCTGACTGATTTAAGTATTGCAAAAAACGTTAGCATCGCTGCCGACTGGCATTGCGCTCAGGAGAGTAGCAGTTCTGCTATGATGTTGATTCTTTGATCTAAGAAATGATAAGCCTTCCAATCACACGACGAGTCAGATCAGAGTGATTAGACGTTTTGGGAGGTTTCCATAAAAGACACAAGCACCCCAAGCATGTTCCTGACTAAAATAGCTAACTAATTAATTATTAAAGTGTCGCGTATGTCTTTCTCGCACTTCTCTACCCTCCAGTGCATCAATGACTTGCTGTCAGGTCTCTATTCATTGTTGCGTACAAACTACAAACAAAGTACCAAGCTAAGTATGGGGTTACATACGGCTGGAACGCCAGTTGGACAAAAGCACAACAGATTTATTTGGTCATTACGAATTTATGCTATGCCTAATGAGATTTTTGACCAGCGCTCCTACTACTACTTTACTGCAGACCATGGTATAGCCCATGGTATCCAAGGTTATCGATAGCTTTTACAAAGATTTCTTAATATTTTCTATATTTAACTCCATTCGCGTTTCTTTGTGATCATATGTTACAATTGACAAATAATGTTCACAACTCTTTATTGTTTAGTATTTAGATCATCAAAATTAAATAACGTTTAGCGATAGTGCACTTTTAATATGTATATTCATAAATACAGTAGTGATTTTAGTCACTATCAACGTTGTATCCGAATATTTAAAATCTATGTATTGGCAGCACCGGAAAATTTGGTACAATGGCGCCATCTGAGGGCGATACGTTCATAGCAATATTATTTGATACCAAATCAAGTTCGGTCCAGCCTGAAGCTAACCTATAACTGAACTTTGCACGTGTTGGCTCATTGTTTGTGCCTTTGTAAATTCAATTTACAAACAATAGTTACAGTTGCCCCACAAAACTGCCCTACATATCGTGTTAAACTAGCACAGTGTTCAGTTACGACAGAAACAAGTTATTATTCCAAAATGACTGAAGTACTACAACCCGGCGCAGAAGCATATTCCGAAAAGAAAAAAAAGAAAAGTAAAGAATTGAAGGAGCGAGTCACCCTGGGACAGTTTCAGAAGATTGGAGACTTTAAAATCGAGCCTTCTGAGAGCGTAACCAAATTGGACACAGCATATTGGCCTTTATTATTGAAGAATTTCGACCGCCTCAATGTGCGCACTAACCACTACACACCGCTGCCATTTGGACATTCGCCCCTAAAACGCCCTATTTCTGAATATGTCAAAGCTGGTTTCATTAACGTTGATAAACCGAGCAATCCTAGCTCGCACGAGGTAGTTTCATGGATTAAACGCATTTTAAAAGTTGAGAAAACTGGACATTCTGGCACGTTGGATCCTAAAGTGACAGGTTGTTTGATCGTGTGTATTGACCGAGCTACGAGACTCGTCAAATCACAACAAAATGCTGGTAAGGAATATGTTGCTGTATTCAACCTTCATTCAGCTGTTGAAAATGTACAAAAGGTTACTCAGGGGCTGGAGAAACTGCGTGGAGCGCTGTTTCAACGTCCCCCTCTTATTTCGGCCGTCAAACGCCAATTGCGTGTCAGGTCTGTGTACGACAGCAAACTCCTCGACTTTGATACTGAAAGGAATATTGGTGTGTTCTGGGTCAGCTGTGAAGCCGGTTCCTATATCCGTACCATGTGTGTCCATCTTGGTCTCATGCTTGGTGTCGGTGGACAGATGATTGAACTTCGAAGAGTCCGATCTGGCATCCAAGGTGAAAAGGAAGGCATGGTGACTATGCATGATATTTTAGATGCGCAATGGGCATATGAAAACCATAAAGATGAGTCTTATTTACGCAGAGTTATCAAGCCATTGGAAGGACTGTTGATTGCACATAAACGGATATTCATCAAAGACAGCGCAGTCAATGCTGTTTGTTACGGAGCTAAGGTACTACTCCCAGGTATCTTGAGGTACGATGATGGCATTGAGATTGATCAAGAAATCGTCATAGTTACTACAAAAGGTGAAGCTGTTGCTTTAGCAATTGCTTTAATGACAACTTCTACATTGGCATCCTGTGATCACGGTGTAGCTGCGAAACTAAAAAGGGTTATTATGGAAAGGGACACATATCCCAGAAAATGGGGCTTAGGTCCTAAAGCATCACAGAAGAAGCAGCTAATCTCATCTGGCAAGCTAGACAAGTTTGGCAAACCTAATGAAAATACACCTGCAGAATGGTTGAACAGTTACGTAGAATATAAGCCTGCTAAGCAAGTGGAGAATGGCGATGATGATGGTGGTAGAAAGAGGACAGCTAGTACTGCTAATGCAGATGACCCAAATAACTCTGTAGAAGTTAAGGAAGAGAAGAAAAAGAAGAAGAAGAAGAAGGACAGTGAAGCACCAGAGACTATGTAAGTTTTTTTATAGATTTATATATTTTTATCAACATAACAAGCAAATTTATATTTCACATCACTAACCTATTAAGTAGCTGAGTGCAGGTGCACACCAGACATTCCAACAACTAACAGGTTAAAGAAGTTTCCAATTCAATAAATTGATAACAAAACATGTTTAATAACTTTAAACAGGGAAAAACAAGTGAGAAACGGTCATGAATTGCCTTGAAACTTAAAGAGTTCGAAAAATGGTTCAAGTATGCAATATGCAAAGGTCACGTGATACCACGTGACCTTGAGGTCAGAGGTCAAAGCTCAGTCATTTTGGGGGTATATCAACTATGCTGAGTCGAATGTCGTTGATCACGAGTCTCTAGCTCTTACGGTTCTTGAATTAAAAGTTGTATAACAGACAGAAGGATGGACAAAGCTGTTGTATAAGAGTAAGAGACTATAAAAAGGTATCAAAAATCATAATATTATACATACTGTACATGTTTATCATTTTAGTTTGTATTTTATTGGCAAACTATAAACACAATGTGTTAGCTACAATTAAAATAGGATTGCTAAGTCTATATAAATTGTAATACAAATATAGCAGTCTCTTATAAATATGTTTGCTACAGTGTGGAACTTAGTTAATGACTTTTAAGCACTCCATATGGGTACATTAATTATTTTTGAGTTTAGTATTTTGTCTTAGTAATCTTGCAGTTTTTTTATAAGAGCTAAGTCCTAGTTCAGATATTAACACATTTTTTTAGTTCAAGGATGATGTCCTAATTGACATGTATGTAATGATACTAGTATTTTACCTTGAATATTAGACACCAAAAATAGCTACATGAGTAGAATAAACTTGTGAAAACATTGACCAACATAATAAATAAACAAAGGCTACTCTAATAATAAAACTTTATCTGTGGACATTTCTAATCATTACTAAAGATTAAATAACTCAATCATTAATAATTAATATTTTACTAATTTATTTTTATTTCAGGGAGGATGGTTCCGGTGACGCCACAATGGAAGCAGACTTGACGCAAGAGGCTGATACGTCGCGTAAAGAAAAGAAAAAAAAGAAAAAGAAGGACAGGGATCAGGAAAGAGCAGATGAATAAAATATTAATGTGTACAATAATTTAGGTTTAAATTAATATACTAAGTTGAGAATTTTAAACAAGCCGCATTAAGTAGTATGTCGCCTAAAATACACCATTACTATTTTAAGATTGATTTTATGATCATAACATAATATTATTATGTTAACACTTTTACATACTCAAAATCAGGAAATAGTGGTAGTGTATTTTAGGACCATTATTATGTTTAATGGTTTTTAATCTGAGCAAATCTGTTATCTGTCATAAATTCATAATTAAGTTTCGCGCCATATTTGCATTATGAGTTTTGGTTTTTAATCTGAGCAAATCTGTTATCTGTCATAATTAAGTTTCGCGCCATATTTACATTATGAGTTTGATTCCAATTGACGAAACATTTTTTGTTCTCAGTGAAGAATTTACCTACTTCAAAACAATATTTTACAATTATGTGACAGATAGTAGTGAAATAAACAGTTATACAAGTTGTGTATGAAATAATAGTGATAACGCAATTAATTAAATGGTATCAATTGTAATTGTTTTCCTTTAATTAAATGTACATCTCTGTTTTGTTTGTAAGCACTTTGTATTTTCAAGACAAACTCTCAGTTATAACTAGTAGAATTATATCAGCTTCACATTGTCTTGGGTATTGTGGAAGTCATAAATAAATGCAATGTTAAATACCTGATTGGCTTTAAGCAAAATTTATTATACATATAGAGGAAAATATAGCCAGCCAACAATACTGACTAGAAAATACGTTTCAAATTCCTGAACGACTAGCGTCGCGTCATTTTATTTACTATAAATAAGTACTTTAATTTCTCGAAACTATAATTAAAATTAAATTTAGATTTATAACGTAAGTAAATACGATGGCGTTGCAGCAATCCCAATGGAATTTTGATCGCATTATTAGATTACGCTAGAATGTAAGTTGATCATTAAAATAAATAATTTTCATATATTTTTATATATATAATACGGGTTTTCACATTCAGCCAATTAGTTAGCATTTGTGTTATTTGTGTCCCCGTAATTGTTCCATATTCCTGTTATTCTTTTATCTATATTTCATGTGCCGAAATAAATCACAGTGTTATTGAATCCATTAATTTTCGCGCGCATTTAGTGAAACAGACTATCTACATAATCCTGTGTAGAATCGTCGAGATTCATTGAAAAATAAAATTGCCGCCGAATGTGAATTTGTGTATTTTTGAGTGACAGATTTTCAAAATCTACAATTTGGTGTTAAAAATTTAACAGCTAGCCTTGATTACAAGGTACATAGTTTTAAGATGTTACCGTTTTGAGTAACTGCTGATTTTGTTTTTAGAAATGCCGTTAGCTTAGTAATGGTGGGCAAAGCTTAGGAGTTGATTTATTTAGGTATAAGTTCTACTTGTTTATAGTTTAAGTTGTAAGTAATGTTTTGTTGGTCAACAGCATTAAATCTATACACATAATCGAGGATTTTATTTCGTGAACCTTCATTAATTATTAGAATAATCGTCATCTGCATTGCAAGGATGGTGTAGCGGTTAAGTGGTCACCTCGTCGCTGCCAGTGCACAAAGTATTTTGTGTTAGATCACAAGACAAATATTTGTGCGTTCCACAACTGGTTGTTTCGAGTCTGGGTGTTGTTTGTGATCGTTGTTTGATTGTTTGTAAAGTTCCCCACGACATTTTAGGAGTTGTTGCACATAATCTATGGTATAAATAAAGAGTATGAGCCGCCATGTTAAGTAATAGTGTCACGGTGACCCATAAAATCCCAATCTTCCATGGATACGAGAGAACATATCCACTTAGTAAAACGAATGATAGAGACATTCTTAGAGATGGGAGTTTTGCGACCTGTAGATAGTTTGTGAAGTGAACTTTCTGCAACTGAGCCCTGTAAATGAGCCATAGCTGTCGACGCATCTCGATATCGTCTTTCTACACATTTATCACAATATTGATGTCTCCGTTATACAGGCACTTTTATATCGATTGATGACGGGAGACACGAAAGCTCTCACTCTGGACGTCGCTGTCAAATCGACTCTCGTCTAACTCTTCTAATATGTTATGATTTTGCAAAGGTCTATAGCAGTCACTCCATAAGTAAAAGGAAATTTCCTCGAATCTAGTTAATCTAGAAAACTGTTTCATTCACTATATCTTAGGTTTACTATCGAATCTTCTTCTCTCTTAGCCTTTATTATTCCCAAGTCATTCGGGGTCGGCTTTTCTGGTCTAACCGGATTTGACTGGAGATCAGTTTTTACACGGAGCGGCTGCCACCTGACCTCCGCAACCCGAAGGCTAACGATACCCTAAGGCTAGACCAGTGTCAGGATATTAGAGGGTACTGACTTTCCCAATAACGACTGCCATAGATGTTCATGGCAGCCGGGACCGACGGCTTAACGTGCTCTCCGAGGCACGGAGCAGGCGATAATTGTCAATCAATACGCACATAATTTCGAAAAGTCATAAAACTTCCGAAAGTCAGAGGTGCGCGACGTGGGTTCGAACCCGAGACCCTCTGCATTGCAGTCTGTTGGTCTCCCCACTGAGCTATCGCTGCCACTTTACTAAACTAAACTAACACTGGCAGGTTTACTATCGAATAAATTGTTTAAATGTCAATAAAATGTAGAACGATTATTTTTAACTAAACTACTGGTATTGGAATTTCGGCAAGGCCCAGGTGATGACACAAATCTAATAATATCACGAAAGAGTTAAAGTAATCGCTTTACTCTGTAAATCTAATAATGAATAGGTATAGCGACACACTTATATTGCCGAAGGAGTTATGCATAGTAAAAAATACAGCGATAAGCTAGTGGTAGACCGTTGAACTACCAAGCAGAGGTCTCGTGTTCGAACCTGTGATACGCACCACTGACTTTTCGTCGCAGTATGCGTATTTAAATTATTATTTTTCGCTTGATTTAACGCTGAAGGCAAACGTCTACAGGAAACCTGCATGTCTGTGTTTTTTTCTAAGATATGTGAAGTCTACTAATCCGCACTGGACTTTCAAAAGCTGAATTATTTTTCAACATGCTCATAAATGATTTTTCCTCCATTTCGTGGTAGCAGAGCAGACTAGCGACAAACTTACATATTTGTTATAAGTATTTTAATTCTAATGAACGGCTATCACCATAGGAAAATTTTAATTCATAATTTTCACTTTCACATTCTATGATATGCTTCTGCACCCTCCTACCACTGGTATGTTTTCCTTTACTAAAACCGATAGAAATTGTTATTTTGTAAAACGAAATTAAATATGCAAATATTGGCCAATAAAATGTATGCCTGTGCTTAAAATTATGTTATTCTTCAATACACCTGGTATGAACAAAAGATCAGGGTAATTGCACTTAGCCTGTGTTGACTACCTATCGCTGCCTTTGTATATGGCCGGCAAGCCTTGAAGGTCTGTGGGAAGGTGTCCATGTGTGATCAGATCAAGGGGACGCAGCCGGTCTACCCAAGGGGAATGAGACTAGAGAACTTCTTTCAGTCTCGTCGTCCGACGTCCGTGATTTGATCTCAAGCATTAGCCCGTGATATCGCTCTCTGGTATAAAGAGTTTTGTTACGGTGCTGGTAAGTAGGCGTAATTGTTCATGAGCAGGAGAAAATAATAGCAATATAATATTTTAATTGCTAAACCTTCTAAAGTGGCTGCACTGATGATTACCTTGTCCTTACCAACGGCCACAACCAGGTCGCGGGGCAACTGCTTCGTGTCCAGTACCCAAGCGTGCCACGACACCAGGTTTTTGATGTGACCCTAGCTGGAGGCGTCAACATACTTGTACATGTTGGTGGCGGTAAATGTTTTTATCCGGGCTTTGCATCCTATGAGGCCACTGGACGACAGTGTTCTGAATCGAATGGTAATGACCCGCGTATGAGACTATTCCGCACCCAGCGCAGTGCCTCTAGCTAGTGAGAACAAACTATAAGGGAACGTGGTGTGATGTCCCTCCAACACAAAGGGAAAGATTCTTCAACCAGGCGGAGTGATCGTGCCTGGCGGGCTGCGGCCCAGACCGGTCGAGGATGTTGTCTTTGTGATGGAGGGAGATCACACAACGTTCCTCCATAGTGATCTATCTGTTTTCAGCCGGCTGCCGCTGCAGTGAGAAGAGGTATGCGCATCCCGCGCACACGTTGCGACTATCATCTCGTAGATATTGAAACAGTTTTTGTGGAAACTAAATTCTTGTTAGGTACATTCTTGTTTCTATAGTGAATATTAATATCTTGTTATGTCGCGCTTATGCTGCTTTATGGCTGCATGGGTACAAAACCATGCGGAGAGAGCTAACGTAACCCGCGCTCGACCACGTTGCGTACGTTTCATGGTGAGACTGCGATCAATGATGATGTACTTCACTCTGATAATCTAGGGGTTGATTACGGTTCGTAGTATCCACATCGTTTAATTAATAGGTAGGTATGTTACTAGATGTCGTTACAAGTTATTTAACATAGAATTTTATTATTCATAATAAGTATAATAAGTTCAAAATAATTTGTTTAAATATCTGTTGAAATATGTTCTGTACTTATTTCTGACCACATGATGTTATTATAATGTAGCATTAAGACTATCATCAGTCATCACTCAAGTCAGCAAACAGAGCGCGGTTACTGAACTGAACTCGTATTGTCATTTGTCATTGTCATTGTCAAACAAAGAAAATCAACAAATTGTTGTTTTCGTAGTGTTTTAATTTTATTTCTATATTTCAAACAAAAATCTGGTACATCAAATCTGGTACATCGCAGAAACAATGTTTTGGAACCACATAATAACTAACAATGCAATTTATACATATGAATACTTTTTGCAAGAAGATGTCTGTCGGCTGTGTTGGAATAAAAACGCTCACACAGAAATATTTCACGAAAACTCCGAACAAACAATCGAAAGCCCGCTAATAGAAATAATCAAGGAATGTCTGGACATAGACTTCTTTAACGTAAACCCAAATAAATTATGTGAGGGCTGTACCAACGAGCTTAAAAGATTTTATTCATACAAAAAGTTTTGTCACGAAACTAATAAAAAATTACAAGAAATCGTTCAAAATGGTTTAAATGAACTGAATAATAAAGTTCTCGAGCTAAGTGTGGTGAAGGACGAGGTCATTGATGAGAATTTTGATAAATTTGAACATTTTTTAGATGATACCATAGAGTTTGAAGAGACTGAACCAGATAAAACACTTATAACACATTCGAAATTTAGAAAAAAGTATTTACACAAGCGCTCACCTACTTATTGCAATATTTGTTGCTTAGACTTACTAAGCAAAGAAGATTTCTCTTCCCATAATAGTGAATTACACGGTATTGAGAATGATGGAACAAGTTTTAAATGTTTTGGCTGTGAAAAACGGTTTAAAAGTAGAAAAACTCGGATTAGTCATGAAGTGAACTTTTGTAAAGGATTAAAGGACGGATACAAATGCAGCATATGTGATCGATATTTGCCAAAACGGTGCATGTATGAGTATCATATGAGAGACCACAGACATAACACATTGACTGAGTTGCCGGAACACATATTTAAATGTAGCAAATGTGATAAATTGTATAAGACTAAAGAGCTTTTGAAGAAACACATGATTGAACATGGCAAGGAGAAGAATTTTGTGTGTGATGTGAGTATAATATTATTATTTATTGCTGGCCTTCTCTACTCAAATCAATCCACTCGGATTAAATATTATAAACATAGCCATGTTTATAACATTTATTCCTTAAGTAGCTTGCAGTCATCTATTTACTTATATGAGTATATTGATAACTTAAAATTTAAATCCTAACTAATATTGTAAATGGAAATGTGATTGTGATGGTTGGAATGTACCACCAGCTTGGGATCCAGTAATAAAAATAGTCAAACCCAAGAAGAAGCAAACCACAGCTAGACTTCATGATACTTTGAGCTCATTCTGCGTAAATAGAAACACCAATGATTAAATTATGTTCGGGTACTTTGAAATAACTACACTGGAACATTGAGACAACTGCCATCTTAGTCTCCCCGTGACCATGGCTGCTGAAAAGCAACCGAAACGTCGGGGAAAGTGTAAAAATAAATTAAATCTAAATAGTTGAATAATAATTTAATTAGCTTAAAAATTAGTAAAGTTTAATAGTAGTACTTATTAGTGTAAAAATTTTCAAAATTTTGTAGTAAAGTGTCAAATAAACAACGCGATAAAATCCGTATATAGCAGTTTAATTTCAATGAATAATATTCGCGTAAATAGAAGACAATATTATGGAAATGTGAATTTGTTTATTACACATTTTATTACCTTGACTTAACCGATCATCAAGAAATTTCGCATATACTTTGTCAGGGGTACATAAAAGGCCATAGGGTTCCTTTGATCCAGAAAAAATACTGATCCTGAGGAAAATAAATTTATCTAGTAGACAAAATCTTGAATAAAGATTAAGGACGACGGGCATTCTAGCCTAGGAACCAATAACAACATGCTATATATCAATGGAAAGGTTTTTTTATTTACTTTAACTTTTGTTATGGTGGGAAGTCCCAAATCGCTGTGTGGAAAAAGTTATTGCAGAATAAAGCCAGACACAAGCAAACAATTTTTTTCGGCATTTCTGCTTAAAATGATATAACAACAAGCAATAAGTCATTTTATGTAGGTACTACAACTCAGGTAGTCTGTACCGACAAAAATATCAACCTGTGTTAATACACGGGCGCATACAAAATGTATATTAAAATATCCGTAACTTGTTTATACCACTGTTTTCTTATGTATTCCTTATCGCGTTTTGAGAGGTGCGTTTAAGCGGTGTTTGCGGGGAAGAGGGGGAAGTGAGCCGCGGCACGGCGGCCCATCTCAGATGCGTGCGCATTAGTCGTTATTTTGATTTGAGTATTGCGAGTATGTTTTACTACTATCATTACATCACGGTCGTCTTGGTCATCATCATCAGTGATGGTGCTAAAGGAATATATACGTACAGAACCCTTAGTGTGCGAGTACAACTCGCACTTAACAGTTAATTAAATTTTTTGGTGCTTCACTATGATAATTTCACAAAAAAATCTTAATATTGATGATAGACATAAAAATAAACACTTATTTGTTGTGAATGAAGTCTGACTTTATTTTGCCATAAGTTTTTTCACACAGCGATTTGGGACTTCCTGCCATAACGATATTTAAAGTACTTAAAAACACCTTTCTAATGATATATCGCATGTCGTTATTGGTTCCTAGGCTGGCTTCCAAACATTTTTGCCCGTCCTCCTTTCACTTCATATATTTTTATTAAACATACTTATTGCTACTATATTTTTATTAAACATACTTATTGCTACTTACTTGCTGCTGAGTAGCAGCGATAGCTCAGTGGGAAGACCAACAGACTGCAATGCAGAGGGTCTCGGGTTCGAACCCACGTCGCGCACCTCTGACTTTCGGAAGTTATATGACTTTTCGAAATTATGTGCGTATTAATTATTATTTAATAATATAATAGATATATTTAATTATCGTCTGCTCCGTGCCTCGGAGAGCACGTTAAGCCGTCGGTCCCGGCTGCCATGATCATCTATGGCAGTCGTTATTGGGAAAGTCAGTACCCTCTAATATCCTGACACTGGTCTAGCCTTAGGGTATCGTTAGCCTTCGGGTTGCGGTCAGGTGGCAGCCGCTCCGTGTAAAACCTGATATCCAGTCAAAGCCGGTTAGACCAGAAAAGCCGATCCCATGTGACTTGGGAATAATAAAGGCTAAGAGAGAAGACTTACTGTTATTTATGCATCATTATTATATTTTATAAAGACTGCTGCATATGCAGTGGGATATAGGCAGGCCTATTTGCAATGACTTAGATTCAATTTCTGAGTCAAAAAAGTACCATTAACGTTTTTACAAGCAAACTGTTCAGTTCAGGTGAAACCATTGCCATGTCATGATAGGCAAATCTTTAATACGTGTGGAATCAACAAAGCAGCAGAGACAGCAAAATATACACTGTATTCATTAATGATTAGATCTGAAAGAAAGTGAAACTTCATATTGCTTAATTTCCTTAGATAAAATCCAGTAACACATCTAATCTAGAAATGAATACTGTTACGCCCAGTGACATCTCTCGGCATTGTGGGAAAGACTCGGCAGTTCCGTCTAATAATTTACACCGCCATCTATTGACATCTTACGGAACTACGTAGTACGGTACGAGAATCTTAGAGATAATGCTGGTACTTTCTCGAATCATCGTACTGTTTACATTCCGAGTACAGCGTTGCTAGAAAGCTCTAGAAGCGCTTTACCCGCGTATAAATAGGGCGCACGCGCACCGCCGAGTCAGTTTACAATCGTAAGCGATCAAGTGTTCATCGAAGCGAACGGAAGCGGAAATACTACGGAGTTTGAAGCAGTACAGTGAAAAAGTGTGGTATAGTGTTTGTTGTGTTTTAAATTTAATTGTGTGTTTGAATAATGTTTTAAATTTAATTGTGTGTTTGAAAAATAAAAAAATGTGTTTTAGTCGGTAATATTGTTTATATTCTTATCCGTCGAACCCAGCACGTAACAATACCTTATGATCAGCAGCAAATATAAGTGTTAACACATAAGTTAATACATGCATGGCCTGATCACGCGCGCCTCTGTGTCGAGTCCGTCTCCCCTCTAGAGGGGGGACAATAGGGAATAAGTGAAGTGACCACAGGGTAAGTCTTATCATGTAGTGGCCTGCCGTTTCATACGGCGGGCCGAAACCTCGGCGGGGTCGCGACTGCATGTGCAAGTGATTCGCGTGGCCCCGTCGATAGTGGTTTTGTCGAGGAACACCGTGGTAGGTTTAGTCGGTATTCCGGGAGGTCCATTATCATTTTAACGTCTTTCTTTTACTCCGGTGAGTCCGATATAACCCCTTCGCCCACCCCCGCGGAGAGGTACGCGTCAATGCATTCCCTCACGGAAAAAAAAATGCTTGTCATGATGGCCCTTTGAGGATGAAAAAAGCAAAAAGCAAATACTTCTTTCCAGGAGAGTCATAAAACAAAAATCACAACAACACTTTTCTCTTTACTTCTTTGCTTTAAGTGCTATAATAAAACAAACTAAAATAGGTGAACATAGTTGTTTTAGCTCTTTATGTTCAATAACAATAAAATTATATATTTTACAAAATTTGTATTGAGTTTAGGTATTGTATACACCATTATTTTAAAATATAAGTTTTATGCTGTGGTATTTTCTGGGTAGTACAACCATTTATTTGCGGATATCATCATTTTAAATATACAGGTCGATGCAGCTCGAAAAACTGAATAAGGTTACATCAATAACAACATTTTGCCAAAATGGCTTTTACAATATTTCATCCTTGAAGACTACATATGCGCATGTATATAACACCAATTAGGCTGTCATATATTGTGCATGTTTCCAGATATGCGGGCGCATCTTCACTCGGCAGGATTACCTACACAAACACAAGTTGACTCACACGGGAGTCAAACGCCACCAGTGCCCGCATTGTGATTTCAAAGCCACTCAGAGATCTTCACTCACTGTGCACATAAGGTATCATTTATTTATCCTACTAAAGAAAGTACCCATACTTGATCATCTATAGTATATGCCAAGACATCTACCTCTCGAAATAAAATTTAGCTCATATTTGTCGCCACATTTGAATATACATAGCTCGAAAAAGCGTAAGATTTCCCTAGAGGATATTGACGACGTGACGAGGAGCTAAGCCTCTCCCCGCCGCTGAGACAAAGCGTGGTGCTTTGCTCCCTCCTGAACGGCCACGCAGTATGGTCATCTGAGAAAGTCATGGCACACCAGTATTCATTATTTAGCTTGGCCTACAAGCCCATAGCCCTGGACTTACAGTCTATGGTTAAAATGTGTAGCAGTTGCAAATAATCCCTCTGCGTCACCAAGGCACATAAATCCTAACTAATATTATAAATGCGAATGTGAGTTTGTTTGTTACGCTTTCACGACTTAACTACTCGACCGATCATCATAAAATTTCGCTTTTACGTTGTCAGAGAAATAAAAAAGTACATAGGATACCTTTCATTCAGAAAAAAGAACTATAACCTAACCTACATTTACGCAAGCGAGACCGCGGGCAAAATCTAGAGTTGTATACTTTTCAAGTTTTGCAGACAAACAATATTTTTATATATGAAAATGTTATTATTACAGGAAACACACAGGCGAGCGGCCATACAGCTGTGATATGTGTCCACAGCGTTGTATCTCCAGTAGCAACCTGCGTGCGCATCGACGCCGTCACCTCGGCGTCAAGAAGTATGAAGTAAGTATTTATAATAATAATATCAGCCCTGTATTAAATTGTCCCACTGCTAGGCACGGGCCTCTTCTTAGTGTGAGGAGGGTTAGACCATAGCCACCACGCTGGCCCAGTGCGTGTTGGCGGACTTCACATATCTTCGAGAACATAGTGAAGAACTCTCAGACATGTAGGTTTCTGCACCATATTTTCCTTTATTGCGAGCGATAATTAACTATTTAATACGCATATAACTTTGAAAACTCAGAGATGCCTTGCCTTGGGATCGAACTCGAGACCTCTGCGTGGCTGACTATGCTCTTACCATGAGTAGAGGCCTGCGCCCAGCAGTGACACAGTTTAAGACAGGGCTGATATCATTATATAAAAACTTACGATAAATTCTCAGTCTTCTCTCTTAGCCTTTATTATTCCCAAGTCATTCGGGGTCGGCTTTTCTGGTCTAACCGGATTTGACTGGATATCAGTTTTTACACGGAGCGGCTGCCACCTGACCGCAACCCGAAGGCTAACGATACCCTAAGGCTAGACCAGTGTCAGGATATTAGAGGGTACTGACTTTCCCAATAATGACTGCCATAGATGATCATGGCAGCCGGGACCGACGGCTTAACGTGCTCTCCGAGGCACGGAGCAGGCGATAATTGTCAATCAATACGCACATAATTTCGAAAAGCCATATAGGTAACTTCCGAAAGTCAGAGGTGCGCGACGTGGGTTCGAACCCGAGACCCTCTGCATTGCAGTCTGTTGGTCTCCCCACTGAGCAATCGCTGCTCTAACAAAGAATTTATTTATACGATAAATTCTCAGTATTAAGCGCTATTAATATATTTTTACATTGGTTACAGTGCACAATATGCAACAAAAAATTCGGCTACAAGATCAGCTTAGAGGAACATATTTCATCAACACACGTCAGGTCCGAAAGTTACCCGTGCGAGCATTGTGGCGCCACCTATACTAGAGTCAGAGGCTTACGGCGCCATCTAGCAGCGAAACATGGGAAACAACCGAAGAGCAAAGCTATCGAGTCGAACGTCTTAGTACAAGTGACGGAAGACGCTGGCAACAAAATACATATTTTAAAAGATGTTGAATATGAGTTGAAGGACAGTGAAAATGTGTTGTTGCTCAAACATCAGGATGGTGATGTGTATATGGTGTAATCGTTTTTAATAAATGCTAGAAATAAGTTGTGATTTTTATTTTAGCGCCATCTAACGACAAGTAGCGTAAGTGGATGACTTGTTTCTAGTCACGTTATTCGCCGCTGTATTTCATTACAGATCGTATGATGACAAGCGTAGCAGGCAAATGGTAACCAGTCTGCTGCGCTGACTATTGTGCGTTTGAATCCCATGCCATATTATTTTTTATAATTATTATTTTTATAATTGTAGTCCCTTGCGCCACAGGGTCATGTCTAAAGTGGATTTTGCCTTTTATAACTAGGTACATCATATCATAACACAGAACATTGTAACTCCCGACTATACTCACGTCATAAGGAAAAAAAGACGGAATGTAGTAGTTTTTTCATACTTGGAATCAATAAAAAGACACATCTGCCAGTATTTTTATATTAAACTAAATTTTGCCCGTGGCTTCGCTCGCCTAAACGTAGGTTAGGTTAGATTAACAACAATGGTTTTTCTGGATGAAAGGTATACTATGTCATTTTTGCACCCCTAACAACGTGTATACAAAATTTCATGATGATCGGTTCAGTAGTTAAGACGTGAAAGCGTAACAAACAAACAAACTCACATTCACATTTATAATATTAGTTAGTAGAAATACTGGCAGATACAGTACACTGAAGGCATGTAGTGCTAAATTGAATATAATAAACTATTATTTTTCTTGGATGAAGCATTTTAGCGAGGAATGTACAGCATTATCATAACTAAAATGCTATATCTTGAAACGTTAATGCCGAAGTTTCCGGCCGACTGTACGTACCGTGAAACACATTAATACCGAAATACGTCCTGAATTTCGGTACGTAACTTCTTGATTATCGTAAATGGAGTAATGTCATAAAGAAATCCGAAGAAACTTCATTGTTGTTTTTCGGGCCGAAGTTTCGGATAGACATTTTCTACCTACCGGCATTGAAGATATGAAGATACCGCATATCATGAGACCACCGCGGCGGCTATTCCCTCGCTGACTTGTGATACTAGCTCAGGATATAGAAAATGAATAACATAAAAGAAATATTTACAAGATATTTTTATTTTATTTCATCATTACAATAATCGGAACAAAAATAAAAGTTCTCTATAATATTAAAAAGTTTCTCACAATACTAACATGCATTCAATTCATATTTACATATTTTATAAAATATCCATAGTTTCTCATTATCAGCTTTAATAATATATAAATTCAATTACAGCAGGGTATTTATTAGGGTTTGAGCGAAATATTTAAAATAATTTATATTTTGATTGCGGCTTAAATCTCGACTCTTCAATAATAATTTTTTAACACAAATTGCAAAATGATTCTTGTCTTGCTTATGCCTGCTCTAAAAAAAGAGGTGCGAATAGAACAACTATACTTTATAAATGACAAAAGATTCGATCTGATTCTAATATATGGAGAGACATGCTTAAAAATCTTATGCATTATAGACAATTCTCATAAACAAAGGATATAAAAATAGAGAGTTATTATCTGTGATTACATATATTGATCTTCCACGCATTGAAAGATAGATATACTTTTTGATTAAATTAATCTAAACTATATAAAAAAATAAGTAAACTATATTATTTAGACTCGCGCCGAGAAAAGCAGAGGAAAAATTAAAGCTACGAATTGCCTTTAGCTACGATCTTGGCATATCTATCTTGCTTCATGCACCTTCATTATATTCTTCTTGCATTGATGGTTCAGGGCACTCTTATACTGACATTTCTCATCAGAAAATATTCGTTTATGGTTCCAAAAATATGGCAAATTTATTCTGATAAGTGATGACAAATAAATATTTAATCTTAAGTCTACAGATTTTGGAGTAGACAGATTTAAACAACATTAATCTTTAATAATTACCATTTCAGTCACTGTTTATACCAAATTATACCAAATAAAATAAAACCAAAATTATCTTATCACTTTAATTTCCAAAACTGCGGATATTTTATTTATATTTATGTAAGTAGTATTGCTCATTCTACACTAGATCTAACATAGATAGTATAGACATATACACGAGAATCACAAAATACTTAGTTGACTATCATACACGAATATTGTCAATAGAGGAACTTCGCGAGACATCTTAACGACTAACCGCCAAAAACTACATTTTGTAGATCACAAAACATTCTTAAAACAAAATGGCTGCCTTACCCATTCATATGTATAACAACTAATCCTTACAAAACATTATAATTATAATAGCATAAATAGAAGACTTATAAATACATATCGTCCGAGGATGAAATGTTGTAAAAGCCATTTTGGCGAAATTTTGTTATCGATGTAACCTTTTTCAGTTTCCGAGCTGCATCGATCTGTCCTGAAAATTACGATGATATTTGCAAAATATGCTTTTACCGCACAAAAAATACGCAGCATAAAACTTTTATTTTAAAAGTAATGGCGTGAATTATTATGCATTTAACTTTTAGTTAAAGAATACTTTAACTCGCCACAAATGTGCGAGTTAAAGTATTCTTTAACACGCACATTTGTAGTGAGTTAAAGTTAAGTTAATTATGCAACATTTCATAATTACACAACATAAAGAGTTAAATAAAAACTACTTTCACCATAACAAAAAAAATAAAATAATGGAAATTAAAACTATGTTTTAGGCTGTCTAAGAAAGTAGTATTTTCGCTTTTACTACATTTCATCCTCAAAGGGTTGATATCTGCATGGTGACTATATCAATATTACCAGTGCTTGTAGACGTTTTTGAAGCTGCGATTTTGTATCGTTGTGGTAAGTTCGAATAGATCTTTGCTTTATTTCTTCACGAAGCTATTTTATGTTATATATGTATTCATAATATCCTTCTGATGTTAAGTGGTTACCATTTCGAGTATGAGTACTTATACACATTAGTGTTGCCAATAAAAATTGTGTAGCTGTGTTGCCAGCTTAAGGGACATTTTTTCCCTGCTGAGCCCAACGTTTTCGTAAGGATTTACAAAATCAAGTTTTTGGCGGGCAATAATTTATTTCATTAATATATAATTTTTTATATTAGTGTTGTAATCTTTTTACATTTAACTCTAGAATTAAACCGGCTAAGAAACCCGGTATCAAACTATGTTAGTAGCGAATGATGTAATTACATTTGTCAATTTTAATAAGATCATACCATATATTCTTCGAAAAAATAAATAGATAAGATAGTGCTTTAAAGGGCGCCACGATTAAAAATCATCTGGTCACCGGTGTGCCGTTGCGACTTAATAGGTTACTTTATCCGCTTTCAAATTATTTGTAGCAGATACTAGAGAAAGAACAACATGGCTAAAGGAGCCACAATTAGCTAGAAACCAGACTAGTACTGAGTCGTTTACTTGCGCCTTAACCTGTCTGTGTTACTTTAACCTGTCGCCTTAACGATATCAAGACATTGATAAAATCTTGTGTGTGAACGCCGGCGTCCGTACGAAGACACAAAGTAACAAGTCGCATAATTATATATTATATCAGCCGTCATCATAAACTGTCCCACTGCTGAGCACGAGCCTCACCTCAGTGTGAGAAGGATTAAGTCATAGCCCACCAAGCTGGCCCAGTGCGAATTGGCAGACTTCACATATATTCGAGAACATTATCGAGAACTCCCAGCCATGCAGGTTTCCTCACGATGTTTTCTTCACCGTTTTGGTTTTTCAAGACTGCTGTTATATTTGCAATCAATTGAAACAATGTTTGTAAACCCAGGTCGGTTAGTGCAAAGAAAACATGTTTAGGTGGCAACTCTCAGACGGTACCAATCAAGACAAATGATGTCTCACCTTACATCAGGAGGATCTGATGGCTGCCTCTGTTGACGCAGCTAACGTAGCCGCTTTCTGGGCAGCAAATATATAATTCTAAAATGTTTGCCAACGATACGCTAAGAAGAAAGTTTTACCGACACAATTTAAGAGAAATAGCTGGGCGTTTTTCATACAATTTGTGAAACTTTTGATAGGAACTTATCTACATTATCCCATGTAAGTACCCATATCTTATGTTTATAATAAATTGACAAATGTAGATCCATCATAGCTTCTCCTATGAAATATAAGCCTGCTTCCCGGCTTTGCCTGCGATATTAATCTAATATCTACAGTCTACACCTCTAAATCTATTAAGTAACATTATTGCCAAAACGTGTTGAATGGGTTGATAGTCGACATTTTGTTGACATGACATTGTACACTCTATGCATAAAATGTGTGATTCACAATTAGTTGTTACGAGTCTGGGTGTTCTTTGTGTCCGTTGTTTGAATGTTTCCCGCGATACAGGAATTATTCCTAGGGTGTAAGTTGACTACTAAAAGAGAAAGAAACGAATTTTTTTTCTGTTTTTCGGCGTTTGATAGTCTGAGTATCTTCCACTTTCCATACATATTGATTAGAAAATTAACTTGGCTTCTAAAGTGAGGCTTACGACAATAGATATGACAACTAGTGCTTGACTTCATGAAACATAATCGATTTTATATTATAATATAAATGTCATCGATCAACCCCTTCACAATTAAGTGAGAACAAGAATCAGTCTTTATAAATCTATTGTGCCTGGCCACCGGTGTGCCGCCGCGGTTTAAAAGGTACTGTAAATAATTATAGTACGCTTTAAACGCCCCGTCTAACGGATAAAGGAACCGAGCCCTTTACGGCACAGAGTTCAAGATGTCGAGACGATGACGCGAAAATAAACTTACTAAACGAAACTAATTCTTGTAATCACATACAATTTATTTATTTTCTTTCATCTTGCAATTCTAAGGAGGTCTGAAACTATTTACAAAAGTAGACATTTTAGATAAAATTTTATTTTCACTTACTTATTATAATATGGTTAACTTTCGTAAACAAATAAATATAATGTATTTTATTTTATATGATATTTACATGTTCTAAAATTGAGTGGTTTTATGAACCAGTCAAAGGACGAGGATTGTTATAATTTATTTGACACATTGAGAAAACTAATAAATATATTTTAAATGTTTTTCGATTAAGCTCGTCATTTTACAAAAAGAATATAAATAAAAAATAAATATGTCAAAAATTTACTGTAAAAGAATTTTAGTCTGTAACTGGCAGGTAATAATGATTATGGCAGTGACTTAAGAACAAGTGTTCGAATTTTGAAATAATGCCGGGAATTTCGATTTGCCAGGGTAATTAAAAAAATAGAATTGATATTAAAGTATTATAAGCCTGGACTGTGTGCATACATTTACTGATAGAGTTTGACATCTGTTTTAAAACAATAATATATTTAAATACTAATTTAAATAATAGTAAATGTAAGTCAAAGACCAGAGCAGGTATACAATATTTTGAAACCCGTATTTACACAAATTATCTCTATGTAAATAATTCCAACTGGCGTAAATAACATTAAAATATATGTAAGTTATTTATACGATCACAGAAATAAATATTATTTTTGTTCAGTTACTTTAGGCCTAACATAATTATTGTATAATAAATAATATTCTGAAATATATTCAGTCCGAGTATAAAATAATATAGTCACGAATATTTTTGATTTGGTAACATGAACGAGTTAACGTTGAACTTTGTGGAAATGCTCGATTTTATCTTATTTTGATTATATACTACTGACAATGGCATGATAATCCTAAAAATCAAGCATATATTTTCACAATAAAAATAATTTATTACCAGCAACACTGCATTCGCCATAATGACAGCCGTCATTTGAGTTTGACAGCCCGCTTTAGGTAAAGGAACAAAATTAAACAGCCTAGTAAGGTAGGTTATCCCTTAAGTAGGCCTGCTTGGTGTAACCTCTTCGGAGGCACTTGCCCCACCAGGATCTTTGCGTGCACATCTTAACTGGCTTAAGGATGAAGCATTTCGTTTGTACGACGTTGAAGAAGAGTTTGCCCACCATGTTGGAGACTGATGTGTCTGCGAGCTTTAGGCAGGCGCGGAACCTGGAAATGTAAAAATGTCTTTGTTTTATCCGTATGTAATAATAATAATGTCTTCCAGACCGAATTTCGGTCATGGGGGGCCAATATTAAAACAGAGACTGGCCATCTGCGCAGGAGATTTTATAGTGTACAGTATGTGCGCAAACACAAGTGTACTCTCTGTTCCCTTACTCTCATGATCCAATGGGACGGAAATCCGACACGACCAGAGAAAGATCAGGCGCAGAACCAACGGCTTTACATGCTTTCCAAGGCATGGGAGCGTCTAACACCGCCAACTGCATAACTCCGGGCTGCTATTGGCAATTCTTAACAGAAAAACCCCATTACCTTTTGGTTGGCCCAACCCGGGGTTCGAACCCGAGATATCACGCACAGTAGTCGCATTCACTACCGCTGCGCACCAGAGGTAAGTACAACTTCGTTATAAATAGATTGTGTCGATGTTTGTAACGATTGGATGTTGGTGTTAATATTTACGTACTGTTTTGAGGATCAAGCAGTATTTTCTGTAAGCACATTTTAAATAGCAGCATAGATTCTGGCAACAAGCTTTCCTCGCGATATCTTAAAAATATAGCTAGCGATTGTCGAATTAATTCGCGAGCTGTCTATTGGGAATAAAGGCCTGAGATCATGGGTATGACCATCATCAGAAGCATGAGCAAGAGATCTTAAATTCGGCAGTCAGTGGACTTTTCTGTAATATTTGTCTCTTTACGTCGTATATAAAAACATGGCTAGCAAAATTTGGGTGTAATACCCTCTGACTCTTCGAAGATGTACAGGTGTTGCACTACGTATTTTTAATACTATATTTCCAGTGTAGTTAAGAAAATTTTCAATACGTACTTATACCAATACCACAGTAGACAACAAGTTCGCATCTAAGTTAGAAAATAGCTTAAAGAGCTCTAGAAATATACAACACTTATCAAACAATAAGGCAATTTAAAAATATATAAGTCAAGGCAGCAGAAAAGAACATAGGGTAATTTTTATCCACAAAAAACGAATGTAACCTAACCTACATTTAGGCGAGCGAAACCGCGAGCAAATTAATTAAATCCAGTAATAAAAATAGTCAAACCCAAGAAGAAGCAAACCACAGCTAGACTTCATGATACTTTGAGCTCATTCTGCGTAAATAGAAACACCAATGATTAAATTATGTTCGGGTACTTTGAAATAACTACACTGGAACATTGAGACAACTGCCATCTTAGTCTCCCCGTGACCATGGCTGCTGAAAAGCAACCGAAACGTCGGGGAAAGTGTAAAAGTAAAAATAAATTAAATCTAAATAGTTTAATAATAATTTAATTAGCTTAAAAATTAGTAAAGTTTAATAGTAGTAGTAGTGAAACAATTTTCAAAATTTTGTAATAAAGTGTCAAATAAACAACGCGATAAAATCCGTATATAGCAGTTTAATTTCAATTAATTAAAGTACTTAATAAATAAATAGTTTAAGTACTAAGCAGTAAGCGACTTAACCTAAAGCAACGAGAGCCTAGTTGGTAAATCATTATTAGACTGCCACGGAGAGGTCTCGAATTTAATGCTACGACACACACTTATGACATTTAATAATTTTCATAATAAATATAGGATCTTCGGCAACGTGACTACTATACAACAAAAGACTTTCTTAATGACCGATTTAACTAATAAATAATCTTAATCTGTGTAACATGAATCCTGTAACTTTGCTATGTATAATTATAGACATATATTATTAACCTTTACCTATAATTTTATTACTATTATAAATCCTTTGACATTTTACCTATATAGTTTTTAAGTTGACATTTCCATTGTTTAATTCATTTTATTGGCTTGCTTGACTTATAATTTTATTGTACTTGTAATACCTAATGCATGAATATTTCTACACCGGCTACCGGTAGAATATGTGTTCAAACTATTTATTTAAGACCATTGATGTACCGTATTCTAAGAAATAAAGGAATTTGAATTTGAATTTGTGAATCCTGCGAAATAGTTTTTTTTGGGATACAAAGTATAATATCCTACCAGGAAACCAGGACGTGGTCTTTATGTGTGCCAAGTTTCATCCAAATCTGTTTAGCGGTTTACACGTGATTGAGTGGCAAACATACAAACATTTTCACAAACTTTTACATTTATAATACGAAGTACGATTATCACTCGCTTTAACAGTGAAAGAAAACATCGTCAGGAAGGCTGTACGTCTAAAAGTGCCCCATAATATTCTTAAAGACGCGTGGAGTCTTCAAAACCGAATTGGGACAACTTAGTCGACTATGACGTAGCCATTCTCATCTTAAGAGGCCAGTATCCAGTGACTGGACAATTTTTCATTTTATATTAATTTCGGGAAATTTATTAGCGTTAAGATTATACTTAAACACTTGAAGACCATCGAAGATATCTCTGAGTGTCAGATACATAGGTCTTGTCCTCAAATTCGTGTATCCCGTTTACATAAAGACTACCGGATCTTTATAACGGGTAATACCGGAGCAATAAAGCAGTTTACTACCCACAACTCTACCTATCTCTAATGTTACGCAGGTTAGCCTACAAGGCCAAAAAACTTCACGTACCTATGTATGTACGTATATGATCTGGCACAATAGGATGTTGCTTAAATTCAGAATTTTGCGCATACTGGTATAGCTTGACTGGGTAAGTATCTCTCATCTCAAATATATGTACATAATGTCCAATGTGCGAATGTTAAACGAATAAATATATTTTTACATAATATGATATATTTTAATATGAACTCGAATAAGTTAAAATTTTGTTTAAAAAAGTGAGAAACGGCCATGAATTGCCGTAAATCTTAGAGTTCGAAAAAATGGTATCACATGGCCTTGAGGTCCGAGGTCAAAGGTCATAGTCATTTCGGGGGTATATCGACTATGCTGAGTCGAATGGCGCTCTTACGGTTCTTGGGTTGAAAGTTGTATAACAGACAGACGGACGGACAAAGCTGTTGTATAAGAGTTTTTTCGAACTCTAAAAACCGGTAAGGATAACGTTCTTATAGGATCCAGTTTGTGTACTAGTGCCGGTTCGGTTTCTTTATCAGTACTTTGAAACCTTTCCAATCCCTGTATTTATGCGTACCTTTGTTTATTGGTACTAAGGTACTAGAAATAATAAGAAATCTTGGTATGCAAGGAGACAAATATAATTTTAACAACACATGCAAATTCAACATCACAAACGGGTATTCATAAAATTCAAAATGGCGAATGCATTTAGCGCCAATTTACGACGGTCGCATCATAAAGTGACAAGTTTGACAAGGCGCGGACGCTGTTAAAGGCAATAAATCTTCAGCATATTAATGTTGGCCGACCGGTCCCATCTTTATTTGCAGTCATAAATTATAGAAGTAACGAATAGAGTTAGGCATAGACACCTTTAGTTATAGATTATTAAAAGTAACCCTAACTATGCGCGTGAGCTTGTTGTTTTGGTTGTTGCGTGTTGTTATAGTGTGAGTGAGTTCGTTCGTGGGTCTATAATTTTCAGTAGAGAGGAGATTTTCTCTCAGTAGGATATACGAAGGGTTAAGAGTATAATAGCAGCGATAGCTCAGTAGGGAGACCAACAGACTGCAATACAGAGGGTCTCGGGTTCGAACCCACGTCGCGCACCTCTGACTTTCGGAAGTTATATGACTTTTCGAAATTATGTGCGTATATTAATATTGATAATTATCGCCTGCTCCGTGCCTCGGAGAGCACGTTAAGCCGTTGGTCCCGGCTGCTATGAACATTTATGGCAGTCGTTATTGGGAAAGTCAGTACCCTCTAATACCCTGACACTGGTCTAGCCTTAAGGTATCGTTAGCCTTCGGGTTGCGCAGGTCAGGTGGCAGCCGCTCCGTGTAAAAACTGATATCCGGTCAAATCCGGTTAGACCAGAAAAGCCGACCCAAAGTGACTTGGGAATAATAAAGGCTAAGAGAGAAGAAGAAGAGTATAATAATATAATATAATCTATACTAATATTATAAAGCTGAAGAGTTAGTTTCGTTGAATGGGATAATCTCAGGAACTACTGGTTCGATTTGAAAAATTCGTTTAGTGTTGGATAGCCTATTTACCGAGGAAGGTTATAGGCTACATAACATCACGCTACGAACCACGGTTGCGGCGCAGTAATCATTAACGCGAGAGAAACCGCGGGCACATCTAGTATATAATAAATAACCATATCAGCCCTGTGTTAAGCTGTTGCTGGTTGGCAGACTTCACATCATGTATTTCTAGACTCTTAGACATGTAGATTTCCTCACAATGTTTTCCTTTATACATTCATCATCATTTTACGCATATAGCTTCAAAAAGTCAGAGGTGAATGCCTTGGGATCGAACGCAAGATCTTTGCATCGCAGTCCAACGGATTTCCATTAGGTTGTCTCTATATATTTTTAAGCGTAATATAATTAAAACAGCTTTAATTTCTTCCGTTATGTTATCAGTGGCTTTAACGTAGTAAACAAACATGTCCAAATAATGTGAATATTATATTACTTTACCCAAATCTATAGAGATGTCCAACATGTTAAGCGAAATATAATTAATTTCGCTTATGTCCGTGACGCGTGGCCGTCATTTCGAGCGTAACAATATAGTGACGTTTATTGTACGTTTAAGTATTGGGACGTGAAGACATAACATTGAAACGACGCCTTTTATTGATCACTCACTTTAATACCATAGATTTATTGAGTATTTTTATTGTGTAACGTCAGCGAGTGCGTTTTATTAGTGCATTAAGTGACTGTTTAAGTAAACTTTGTAATATTTGTTTCTTATGTGGTTATAAAAATGAAGAAATAGACGTTATAAAGTGAATTGTGATAGCTGTGCATGAGGGTTAGATTACTAGGTCGGGCACAGTGTTATTGTACTTTCCAAGAATTCTTAGTAGCATCCCCCTCTCTCTACGACTAGTCTAGTTTACATACATACATCTACATAGATTCACGCCTGTTTCCCAGAGGGGTAGGCAGAGACTACGGATTTCCATTTGCTACGATCTTGACACACTTCTCTGGCTTCATTCACTTTCATCACATTCCTCATACACGCCCGTCGGTTCAAGGTGCTCTTAACCTGGCCTTTGTCCAGAACGCCTCCGATCTGATCATGAAACGTTCGCCTAGGTCTTCCTCTTGCGACTGTTACATTCACACTAGCCTTATAAACTTTCTTAGTTAGTCTTTCCTCGTCCATTCTTTCTACATGCCCAAACCAGCTTAACATACCCTTTTCTATTCTTGTCACTATATCCACTTTCATGCCGCATCTCTCCCTCTCTACGACTAGTCCAGTTTATGATATTGCATTCCCCTACACCAACCGTCCAGTTACAATAGTGGGAGCCGCTGTACCTTTCAGTGCCCGATAGCACCTTCCGGGACCAGTTATAGACAGGTCTTGTATCCAAATCTCGATTTCTCTAACCTATCTCCAGAGATCCGGTTCTTGTAAGCGAGCTACCTCGTGCTCAAGTGGCGCTACCTATTCGCCAGATAGGTGCCGGAGCAATAAAGCCGCGCACCACTCGCAACTCTGGGAGCTGCTAAAGAAAACCTCGCTGAAGCCGACGGAGAGGGCGCCTCCTATATCTCCAGTATGGTACCGAAGCTGTATATGGCATGCTCACTTCCTGACGTATCCATACACCTACCCAAATAGGCCTACAAGCTGGGTATGGCCCGAGTCACTCCAGCTATGCCTCTTACTTGCTGAGCAGGCAAGCGCATTCTTAGTAGCAGTATGGAGTCTAGTAGTATGTCAGGGAAATAGCAATCTACACTAATATTATAAAACTGAAGAGTTTGTTTGTTTGGTTAAACGCGCTAATCTCAGGAACTACTGGCTCGATTATGATCGTAAAAATATTTTAGTGTTGGAAAGCCCATTTATCGAGGAAGGCTATATATGATTTTAGCGTGATGTTATATAGGCTATATAACATCACGCTAAAATCTATAGGAGCGGAGTAGCAATGAAAAAGGTTGCAAAAACGGGGAAAATTCTCTTATGTGATGCAGATGAAGTTGCGCGGGTCAGCTAGTACCACATAAATTTATATGCATATATATTTATTTGTTAATATGATAATGATATGATATTCTATCACATACACACAACACCATCTAGCCCAAACTAAGCAGAGCTTGTGCTATGGGTACTAGACAATGGATAAACATACATATATACTTTTTTTTTTGTACATACATACATATTATACATAGAAACACCCAGACCAAGACAAACATCTTTGTTCATGCACACAAATGTTTGACTTGTGCGGGAATCGAACCTGCGACCTCAGGCGTGGCAGTCGGTTACACTAACCACTACGCCATCGAGTCGTCTCTGTCGTTAATAAAGACAACTCCCGCCATAGGAATAAATCCTGTGACGCGGGGGCCTTTATAAACATTCAAACTATGGATACAAAGAACATCCAGACTCAGAAGAACTATTTGTGACTCACACAAATTTTTGTCGCGTGTGGGAATCGAACACTCAACACTAAGTATGGCGGCAGTGGCGAGGCGACCACTTAAACCACTACGCCATATGTGCAGTATATAAGGGTATATAGATATACCCTTATTAGATGAGACTTAACTCTATGTAACGTAATGTGTGTATAATAGCGTAGCTCTGCCTAGGCTTTTATAAAGGTAAAAAGATTAAAAATGAGTAAATTTTTTTTTGGTCTAGCATAAATTTATTTTGGTAATCGCGTGAAATATAAGGTTTAAAAAACCTGAACGAATTTTCGAACAACAGCCAGTGATGCAAAAAATGTTTATACTTATGCCTTAGCTAAACACTTTGCCCATAGACAAACTACCACAAATTTAGACATTACCCTAAAAATTTACAACAGCACCATCAAAACAAAAAAGGCGGGAACAAATGGCGCGAACCGCCATTACGTCCAGCGTCGAGCTGTCAAACGCACACGTTCGAAAACCACTCGGCGGGCACTTATCGGTGCATCCAGTAATATATTCGGATAAAGTACCCGCCTATGCCAAGAACACAGGGAACTACTCACTGATGATATTTTTAAGATTTTCGATCTCATATTTCTAGTATTTTCTAAAATATTTTTCCTTAGATTATGGTACAAGAGTTATAGAGTTTATTATGTACATAACTAAGGCAAGTAAGTACTAAATATTTAGAGTATCAACTGCCTTTGTGGCGCATAGCGCTTACGATTGCTGTGAATGAAGCCTGGGGTGGGCATATCTTCTATGAATATAATAATGTCAGCCCTGTACAGAAATAGTCCCACTGCTGGACACGGGCCTCTTCTTTGTGTAAAAACGGCTAGGCCATAGTCTGCAAGTCAGTGTGGGTTGGCAAACTTCACATATCTTTGAGAACAATACATAATAATAATAATAATAATAATAATAATTTATTTGCCATAATTTTACAATCCAGGTGAACATATATCTAGGTATAATAATCATAACATCAAAAGTGTTGAACTCTGGTACCCAAGGTAAGAGTTAACTTGTGTTATGGGTACCAGTGCTCTCGCATAGATATTGACAAAAGAGAAGTACAATAACTTACGGATTGTTACAAGTTTTAGTTCAGTGAATTAGTTATAAAAGTAAAAATTTAAAATGATTTGCTAGTCTATAATTATTCAGTAAGTGTGTGTTGGTATGTGTGGTGTGTGTTAGTAGGTATTGTGTGTGTGTAGTGAAAGTGTGTGTGGTGTGTGTGTGTATGTGTGTATGTGTGTATCTGTGTGTATGTGCCAGTACGTGAGTATGTGTATACGTCAATTGATTTGAATTTCAAAAATTGTGTGGATGTTTGTTTTAAAGGATTGTGAGTTTAAGTAGATTCTCTGTTTCAACGTAGGACTTAGTCATGAGCCATTTTTTTAATATTCTCCTACATTGGAATTTAGAGAGAGGATAGATATTGCAGGCCTTGTTTATGACATTGTACAGATGACATCCAAGAACCTTATGATGCCGTGCTGCCAAAGTTGTTCTAAACTTCGTGGTTGGGCAAATATGATATGCACGACGCTTTTTAGTATTATTCGAATTATACACTAGAGAGGCATGTTTTTTACAAATGGTGTCGAGCACAAAAAGCTGTCTCACAGTAAGAACCTGACAGTCATAATAAAGTTGGATAGTTGGATATCTGAATCGTTTAAACGTCATTACCTTGAGTACAGCTCTCTGTGCGCGTTCCAAAGGTAGTAAACTGGTTTTAGCAGCCCCTCCCCAGACTGTTATACAGTATGTCAGTATGGACTGACATAAGGCATAGTAAACCGTTCGCAGGGTGTTAAAGTCCGCAGAATGACGAAGTTTCTTAAATATAAAAATCATTTTACGAAGTCGTGCGGCAAGACAAGTTAGGTGGTACTTCCAGTTTAAAAGGTTATCAATATAGATGCCCAGATACTTTATGCTATTAGATCTACTTATTGTGGGGCAGCTGCAATAGGATGATGAAGCATTTGAAAAACAATTACTATTGTGAGCTTTAAGGGTAAAATTAGTCAGAGATGGTTGTGTGGTCGTCGTAGAACTGAAAGTTAAGTAAGTTGTTTTGGTGGAGTTTAGGGTTAATAAATTGGTCGATAGCCAGGCCGTAACTCTTCTAAGTGCCTCCTCAGCTCTGGTGAACACTTCTGACCAATTTTTGCCATGAATAAGCAGAGCGGTATCATCAGCATAAACAAAGATATCGCAGCAGGGTAGCGGGAGCTTACATAAGGAGTTAACATATAACAGGAATAGAGTAGGACCCAGTACCGAGCCCTGGGGCACACCGAAGTGAATGGGAGCACCATCACCAATGATGGTATCAATTTTGACACACTGTTCCCTATCACACAAATAGTCCCTGAAAATTCGGAGAGCATACCCTCGTATACCCATCCTTTCCATCTTCCGTAGGAGGTGTGGAACAGAGACAGTGTCAAAGGCTTTCGTAAGATCAAGAAAAATACCCATACATTTCTGTTTACTATCTAAACTTTCCACTACTTTATCAATGACAGAGGCTACAGCATCTTCGGTCGATGTACCAACTCTAAAACCGTACTGATTTGGAGCCAAAATATTATTTGCTGTCAGGAAACTTACTAAACGAGAGTTCAAAAGCTTTTCCAGCACTTTAGATAAGGCGGGCAAAATACTCTCAGATATGCAGTTTTCCTTCAACGTTAAAGAGAGAGATAGTAATTAACTCAATATCTTTATTGCACTCGATATGTTATATACAGGTGTTACAATATCACACTAGGTATAATATGGACCCTGTAGGGCACGGCAACGTAGAAGAGAGTACATACTATATGGATATAGGATGGTTAGTGTAACCGACTGCCACGCCTGAGGTCGCGGGTTCGATTCCCGCACAAGTCAAACATTTGTGTGCATGAACATGGATGTTTGTCTTGGTCTGAGTGTTTCTATGTATAATATGTATGTATTTACAAAAAAAAAGTATATAAGTATGTTTATCCATTGTCTAGTACCCATAGTACAAGCTCTGCTTAGTTTGGGCTAGATGGTGTTGTGTGTATGTGGTAGAATATTATATTATTATATTAATATATTTAAAATGTAGCACCAATACTGTCACACTGGCTCTTTTTATTAAATTGCGCTTTTCGCTTTTATTTCGACTGATCGTGGATTTTAGGCAAGTTGGTATTGGGATTTCCTGACAAGAGATTCTAACAAGCAGCAATTCGTTTGGAAATGTGTCCAATAGACGACCTCATATATAAGCCCACTCCCTTTTACATGGAGCTCAAAACATAGCTGAATGTAGCCTCCTAATATAGGTACTACTGTTTGTATTTTATTCTTTTAAAAGATATCTACCGCACTAGGAATAAATCAGATGTCGCGGGGCTTTACAAACATTCAAACAACGGACACAAAGAACATTCAGACTCGGAACAAGCATTTGTGGATCACACAAAGTTTTGTCTCGTGTGGGGATCAAACCCGCAACATTCTGCGTAGTAGCCAACCGACCACTTAAACCACTACGCCATTCGTGCAGGCAAAGTTAGATAGACATTTTAACAGCCAAGCCCTTCGCGATAAAAAAGGCGCGATTCTATTAATTATGTAGACTTTATTTAGATCTTTTTAATAATAATATCAGCCCTGTATTAAACTGTTCCACAGCTGGGCACGGGCTTCTTCTCAATGTGAGAAAGATAAGGTAGGCCATAGTCCACTAAGCTGGTCCAGTGCGAGTTGGCAGACTTCAGATATCTTCGAGAACATTATGTAGAACTCTGAGACATGCAGGTTTCCTCACGATACGTCCCTTCACCGTTAAAGCGAGCGATAATTTACTATTTAATACGCACATAACTTCGAAAAGTCAGAGATGCACGCCTCGGGATCGAACTCGAGACCTGTGCGTGACAGTCCATCGGTTTCCCACTAAGCTGTCGCTACTTAAAATATAATATTAATCATATTATACCCACGTAAGTACCAACAAAAGCTGCTCGTTACTTTTATATATGCTTTAATTGCAAGTCAATAAAATATGTATGCCTATTTTTGACTCCACGGCCTGGCCATGCCTGCCTTGCCTTGCCCTGTTCGTACTCGAGACCTCTGCGTGGCAGACGTGGTGATGGTGGTCTCCTAGGCTAGCTGCTATAAAATAAGAACTATTTAAGTGACTCTGTTTAGACCAGAGCCTTAAGTAAAAGGCGTCGGTGTTTTTCTAGGCGAAGTTCAGTTAGGTGTTGTTTTAAGCGAAGTTTAGTTAGGTGTGAAACCTTTTATTGGTTTAAATGAACGCTGTTTTAAGGTGCTAATGCCGGATAAGGCTTGGTGAGGGCTGCTTACGTCGTAAGTGCACTTACCATGGTTCAAGTATACCTACATTGAGAGAAATAAAGCGAGGCAAAGATAAAAAAATTAGGATGTGACTGCATGGTAGGGTAGTAGTTTAGTGGTTGTCTCGACATTGCCACTGTGCCGAGTGTTATGAGTTTGATAACATGAGACAATAATTGTGTGATCCACGAATTGTTGTTCCGAGTCTGGGTGTCGCATCACGTAAAAATTACTGCACGAAGTAAGTAGTTGAGTAATGTAATGTAATTGGACTCCCTTTTCCGCATTTGAACTCCAGGTTGGTCCATTATGCGTGAGAGTCGGCCGGTTATAGAGATAGCCAGCCCAACTCCGCCCAGAAAGAAGAAGTTTCCTGGGATCTTCGAAGGCTTCGCGGAGTGACCTCGGGTTGTTGAGTATTTTCTTACGCTGTGCTGTTACTCCCACATATTCCAGGACTACGTGGGCAGCAGATTCTTCTTCGGTAAGATATCCCCTACAGAGTAGGCTGTCTGTTGCTCCGATGTTGTACAGATGTTTGTTCAGGGTTATAGTTTTCTGTTAGGGTCCCCACGATGGTCCGAAGGTCCAATCTTTGTAGGTTGAGCAGGCGGTGAGTCAGACGTGGTGAGATGGCCGGTAGGGCTGCTCTCGACTTAGGGAGGAATGGAGGTGGACCTTCCGTGGTGGTCTCTGATCCTCTTCTAGCCAACTCATCTGCAGCATCACTGCCCAGTGATTGATTAGCCGAGTCTGGGTGTTATTTGTGTCCGTTGTTTGAAAGTTTGTCAAGTCTTCTGTGACAAAGTATTTATTCCCAGAGCAGAAGTAGCAAATACAAAAATATTTTTAAGTTTTAAATATTATAATATGCAAATGGCTTCTTCCAGCATCATTACCACATCCCATGGGAGCACACACTGGGATAAAAGGTTCCCTAGGATACATCTGTTCCTATATCCTAGCCAAATTTAATTAATGGGTGGGTAGGCAGCAGTGTAGTCTTTTTCGCAAGCAGTAAGTAAAGTATGAATATACATACATACATAGATTCACGCCTGTGTCCCAGAGGGGTAGGCAGAGACTACGGATTTCCATTTGCTACGATCCCGACACACTTCTCTGGCTTCATTCACTTTCATAACATTCCTCGTACACGCTCGCCGGTTTAAGGTGCTCTTAATCTGGCCTTTATCCAGAACGTCTCCGATCTGATCAAGATACGTTCGCCTAGTATGAGTTTAGGCTACGTAATAAGGGACAAACCTATTGCTGTCCACCAGACACATTTTTGACATTGTTGCTACTGAGAATTTATTACGGACAAAAAAAGTCAATGAAGCCTAATAGGTAATATCCTTCAGATCGAATTTCGGCCACGACAGCTAGTCTTAACGGAGACTGGCCAATTACGCAGGAGATATTATAGTGCACAAGTGTGTGCGCAAACACAAGTGCACTCTCTGTTCCCTAACTCTCATGATCTGATGGGATGGTAATCCGACACGATTGGAGAGAGATCCGGCGCAGGACCAACGGCTTTACGTGCTTTCCGAGGCACGGGGACGTCTAACACCGCCAACTTTCTAACTCTGAGCTGCTATTGAGATTTCCTAACTGAAAAACCCAATAACTATTTGTTGGCCCGACCCGGGTTTCGAACCCGAGACTTCATGCACAGCAATCGCACTCACTACCACTGCGCCACAGAGGCAGGCATAATGAAACCTATTGAAACCTAAGACATGCTCAGCTATTTTGATTACTATTTCTAGCTACTTTCACGAACATTTTGTTTATATTTTATATGTAGTTTTTCGGGCGGTGACGTATTGCTAAAAGGCATTGTATGTATACGGATATTATCATATTATTATCTTGAAAGAAAGTATATATTATGTGAATCTTTTTAACGACTTTTATTTGCCATTTCAATTGTAATCCGACATATAACTCGTAATGCCTATAGTGGTGTATTATTTCGATAAATACACGTTATTTATCGATAAAGCCGAGATCAAGTGAGGGTAGTATGGCGTCCAATCGCGGCGGATTAGTAAGAGCTGACAAAGACGCGGTTATTTCGCACTTAACGAGCCCTACGTATGGACGCTTTGTTCTGAGCGCCGGTAACCACAGATGTAGATGGGGATAGAGTAGATCTACCATCACCTAAATCGCCGATGTTGGATAAAACTCCCAGACGTTTGGGTGGAATTGAGATTTTTCAGCATGATTTGATGTAGTAGAATTAAAAATATTGTTACTACTTTACTTTACACGTTATTTAATCTATTGACCAGTAACGGCACACCGGCGTGGCGTGGCGCGGCGCCGGCGGTCAGACGCAATAGGGTTATAATTAATTCTGGCATTCCAACAATTGACATGTTAATTACTAATCAAAACTTATCGTTTAATTTAAATCAAAAGCCCCTGAAACAAAAATAATTTATACAGATAATTTTTAAAATCCCTCCCCTCTTTAAATTATAACAATTCTGAGGAATTTTAACGGATTGCAGTTCTAGGAAAGGCAAGACTCTATACTAATCTATATTAATATTATAAAGAGGACAGATTTGATTGTTTGTTTGTTAGGTTTTAAGGGTTTAAATCAAAATGTACTCATCCGATTTAAAAAATTCTTTCGCCGTTAGAAAGCTATATTATCACCGAGTCTATACTTTTTTAAATAATGTTGCTAACATAGCCTAACATACTTTTACGCGAGCGAAGCCGCAGGTAAAAGCTAGTATTAATATAAACTAGCCATAAAATTTTCATTTGTTTAAAGATGTCAGCTTGTTGTTCTAATCGACTCCCACGAGATCCATGCAGCGCTAAGATAAGATACGATAGTTTATTTCGAAAACATGTGTACAGTACATAATCTTAAATAAAATTATACAGGTTCAGCCATATTTTACCATTAGGCATGCGAAAGGTACAATACCAACAACATAAATTAAGATTACACAGATACACAAATTCGACACAAAAGTGTTTACATTTAAAAATATTCAAACAAATGCATTCTCTTTTTCTGCAAAAAATCTGAAATATTGTACAAAGCTTTATTAACTTAAGAGGAACTTAATTTTTTTTTAAATAATGATTCCCTCAATGCCCTCCAAGATTTGGGTAACTTATTGTATATGAGTGGGGCCATGCAGAAAACACTCTTGCGCATAAGTGCCGTATTTGCAGACTGCAGACATAATTTGCTACTATCGCGCCCACTACTTACTCTTCGTTACTTTAAGTCTTGGGTCTATAAGCCCTCGTGGTGGTCAGCGGTTGCTCTAGCCTATTATTTTACATCCAGTAACTATTTGTGTTGTAAGCAACGATAGCTTCGATCTCCAAGGCGTGCATCTCTGACTTTTCGAAGTTATGTGCGTATTAAATATTTAATTATCGCTCGCTTTAATGGTGAAGGAAAACATCGTGAGGAAATCTGCATGACTGAGAGTTTTCCATTATGTTCTCGAAAATATGTGACTTCTGCCAACTCGCACTGGCCCAGCATGGTGGACTATGGCCTAACCCTTCTCACATTGTGAAGAGGCCCGTGCCCAGCAGTGAGACAGTTTAATACAGGACTGATATTATTACAACTATTTGTTACCGCATATTCGTAATTACAGAGTAGGTAGCATATATTTTTGTCCCAAGCTAACAGCGAACTTCATCGATAGTTATATAAAATCCATAAATGTAGTTTAGCCCTGAAACTATGACCTAGAAAATGTCACATTTATTGTATTAGTAACATCAAATAACTAAAATAATATCAAGAAACTCAATTATCAAACGATGACATTAAGTCCTTATCGAACATCTCAATAGATTGCCTATCTTTTACCCAAACTTATGCATAATATACAATATAATAATATCAGCCCCGTATTAAACCGTCCCAATGCTGGACACGGGCCTCTTCGGTGCATAATTAGCAAAACAAATAATAAAATAGCACCTGTGCAATACACTCAAGAAATCTTATCCTGTCTATTCGTACTAGAGTCTGTGGTGGCGCCGCGAGATCGTCGCACTTTCGCTCGCTTCATTTGGCAAAGTTGTGGTCAAGCTGCCCGCTAGTGATGTGCCACTCAACTATCGATAATATTCAGGGTTGTTTTCAATAGTGATATTTTTTTGATCTCTAAATATTATTTGCCCATTATTAAATGTGAGCATGTAAGTAAAAAATAATTTGTCGTGGGCACTAGATCTTAAAATATCATCTTTGTTTTAGGATTTGAACAAATGTATCAATCGTTCAAATCCAAAATAGCTTGAATTGTAACGGATTCTCAGAATAATTATTTAAATGATTAGTGTCCTAATTAAACTTATTATACAAATTGCCATCGATGTCGGGTTACGTACGACGATACGAACACCAATCTGGTAAAAATACAAAGTACTAAGACCTTGTACGCAGTGTTACACGACAGTAACCTTTTTTATTATGTCTGAGATGGCAACATTTAATACAATCAGCCAATAATTATTTACATTTTTTATAAATAATTAAGATACAATTGTCAAATAACTATTTCAACACACAGGTACTTAATACGTTAAGATTTTAAATAAAAATCAACACCGAACAAAATAGCAACTATCGACAACGTCCCACCGCTAGTCGGTAAGCCATAAGTGGCTTAGTTACACTACAAGCACCGCCAAATACCGTACCAATGCGGGCAACGTAAGAACAAAAGAAGGATTACGAGCGCTTTCCTTCGCCCGAAAAGAATTAGCGAAGAAAAAACAACATAGAGTTGTTAGTCTTTGGTCGTTAGTACGTATTGGTCAGTCAGCGCAAATGATTGGCGATCGCTCTTTACTTTTTTTACCCGCATAGCTTTCGCTGCATTTAGTGTTCGAAATTTTTTTATTCTACTTTTTTCATCCGATTACTATTGCATATATAGCGAGAAACATTAAATTGTAGACATATTGAGGTGTCAGTCGTGTAGGAAATTATGAATAAAATGACGTCTCTAATAGACATAATATGCATTTTTTCATAAAAATCCAGAAGAAATAACCAGGGTGTAGATTGCAGGACTTTCAGTAGCTTACTTATTTAGCAAGTAATATTTTATTTCATACTAGCGGCCCGCCCCGGTTTCGCACGGGTAGTACAAAACCTAAGCAAATCATACACCTAAACCTTCCTCATGAATCACTGTCTATTGGTGAAAACCGCATGAAAATCCGTTTAGTAATTTATGAGTTTATCGCGACCAGATGGACAGACGCAGCGGGAAACTTTGTTTTATAATATATGTATTATAATGGCTGTTATTGTGATTGCGTATTACGTACATAGTTATTTCATTTGTATTTTGTTGCTAAATTGTGGAGAGTTTATTACTTAGGTAAGCCATTAAAAATCTCCACATAACAATATTTTTTTGTAAATAACAATCGAATAGCATTAATTGTTGTTATTTACATGTTTAACTAGGAGATAGTTTCCTTAAAAATGTTAAAATAAAATAGAGCTCTTGCGCTCATGAAAGCGTAAATGCAAATGTATGTCATGGGACCAACTATACTCCATTTGCTTACGTACTTAACTAAAGGTAAACAATCTGGATGTGTCTTGTTTATATTATTATTTAAAAAGTCAGTTTAAAAATAAAATGCTGCTAAAGATCATTGTAAATACAACAATAACGATTACTAAATCAATTGAACCGTTAGTTTAAGCAGTCGTTTATTTGTTTAATATGTGTTTGTGTGAAAAGTCACAGAAAGATTGTTTACCATTAGTTAAGTACCTACCTAACCAAATGGAGTATAGACTATTTTTAATAATACATTTTAGTATTAAAATATAATTTGGGTTGCCGATTAAATACTACATTATGTTGTACGATCTTTATGACGAAATGTATACTGATGGACTGAGGCCTAGTTTCTATATTAAGAAACAAGTCGTTTTATCTATGGCTAGTTAAATTTTATGATATCTTTCATAGAGTATGTGTCAAAAATTTACTATCCTTACGTAAAACGACTAGACGTTTCTGATTGACTGCTTTCTTCGCCTTTAAGTAAAAAGAGATAAAATGAGGTAAGTTTATTCACAAAATGGAGTATTCAAAACGAATAATATAGATATTTAAAATAATATAACAATTACAATATATTTACATTATTAATTTTAAAACTAATTAATCTAACAGAAATAAAAAGAAAATAAATCTAAATCCCCGTAATAGGCGTCATAGAATTCCTCCGCATCACAGTCGACTGGTAGAGTGCCCAGAAGACTGCCAGCATATTTAAAATAATAATAATAATAGTTTTATATTTATCTCAATGACACACGAATTCCTTATCAAAATTAGCATAATGTTACATTTTATATTTAAATAATTCGCGAAACTATTTACAAAAATTCATAGAATTACAAAAAATAGACTAACTTGTAACGCCATTTTGGAAAAACCAACTCTTCCCGCGTATTATTATCGTCTAATATCGCGCGCGAATTTTTGACAGCTGACATACGCGCCATCGAGATATAGTTTATTATCTGTGCTCATGATCTGTATTCGTTGCACGAAATAGGCTACGCCCACTGTTTTCTTCTAGGGTTATCAAACTATTTACCGTTTAGTAAAGATATCATTGTTTAAATCCTAACTAATTTTATAAATGCGAATGTGAGTTTGTTTGTTACGCTTTCACGCCGTAACTACTTAACCGATCATCATGAAATTTCGCATACACGTTTTCATGGAAATAGAAAAGGTCACAGGGTATCCTTTTTCTAGAAAAAGTACTGTTACTAACCTAACCTAACCTAACCTACATTTAAGCGAGCGAAGCCGCGGGCAAAATCTTGTTAATTATATAGGTACTATTAATTTAATAAAAACTACACACAGTAAGATTGCTTGTTTGCTTATTAAAAATTACGACTTCTTTGTGGTCTTGTAGCTTAAGTTTCCGGTTGTGTTTTAGTGCGTATAGTAAGGTCATAGGTTTAGTACCCAGGTCGAGCGGTCGAGGAGATTCTTTTAGGAAATTCTGGAGTCTGAAAATGTAGAGGTGAAGAGGAATGGAGAGTACACTTGAGTTTCCGTACACCCTTGAATAATATCTGTTCTATATTGTCCTTCTCGGAAGACTTACTGTCTTCCTTCTTTCTGAGTTTAATCGTAAAATGTCTGCCGCCGATTCTTTTTATCTGTAGGTACAGATATTAGGTAACAATAAATAAACTAGTATCTGCAAATATGGCATAATGGTTTAAGGGATCGCTTTGCCTACTACGCCGAGTGTATAATAATATCAGCTCTGTATTAAACTATCCTACTGCTGGGCACGGACGTCTTCTCAGTGTGAGAAGGGTTAGGCCATAGTACACCACGCTGGCCCAATGCGAGTTGGCAGACATCACATGTCTTCAAGAACTTATGGAGAACTCTCAGACATGCAGACGCCGTGTGTAGTGGGCTCGAATTGCATATGAGACAAAAAATTGTGTGATTCACAAATATAAGCGCGACGAGGCCTGAATGTTTTTTGTGTCTGTTATTATAAAGACCCCGCGATGCAGGAATTTCCTAGTGTGGGAGTTTTTGTAAGCGTAGTCTTTAAGACAGTTTTATTTTTTTTATTTTACTTGAATGTCGTGGCTTGGTAGCGTGCTTTCATTATGCTTGGCAGCATGCTACTACATTTGATATGTTTACTCATATTATAAATTGATTGACAATTATCGCCTGCTCCGTGCCTCGGAGAGCACTTTAAGCCGTTGGTCCCGGCTGCCATAAACATCTATGGCAGTCGTTATTGGGAAAGTCAGTACCCTCTAATATCCTGACACTGGTCTAACCTTAGGGTATCGTTAGCCTTCGGGTTGCGGAGGTCAGGTGGCAGCCGCTCCGTGTAAAAAACTGATATCCAGTCAAATCCGGTTAGACCAGAATAGCCGACCCCAAGTGACTTGGGAATAATAAAGGCTAAGAGAGAAGACTAATATTATAAATGTGAAAGTGAGTTTGTTTATTACGCTTTCATCCCTTAACTACTTGACCGATCATCATGAAATTTGTCATACACATTGTCAGGGGTACAGAAAAGGATATAGGGTACCTTTCACCCAGAAAAAAGTAGTGTTCCCGAGGGATGGAAATTTATTGGTAAACTTTGCATTAATGTAGGCGAAGCCTAAGTATAGCTTGGACAAAACCTAGTACTATTATATCATAGATCGAGCATTGTAGCAAAATATGTTCATGTCCACTGTGTAGTCACAGCCCTGACAACGGTAAACTAAGTTCACAATGTACTCAGTAACAGTGAAAGAGCCTTTACTTAAAATGGTGGCCGATATCCCGGTTGTGTGACAGACTGGTTACTTAGACTTAGTCAAGAAAAACGGAGGGAAGCAGGATAAATTGGGACTTACTAACCTAGAGTATATATCAATAAGGCGAGGGCGCACATTAGTCGCGGACATTCTTATTATTTTTAAGAACTACCCTACCTGGAATATTTCCTGTGTCGTGGGGGACTTTACAAACATTCAAACAACGGACACAAGCAACAGCCATTTGTGTTTCGGAACAAATTTTCGTCCAGAGTGGGGATCGATCCCTCAACACCCTGCGCGGCAGTACGCTATCCGTGCACTCAAAGCCAGTTTTGCACCGAGCGTATCAGTTCCTACTGTGCACTAAAAGTAGCGTGTTTTTTTGTTTATGTAGCTTGTAAAATCGCTCGCCTACATCCCCGTAGGAGTTAGCAGGGGTGTATAGCAGCCACATTTCTTTAACTATAGATTTAAAGGCACGTAATTGGAAATGGAGGTGAGCCAGTTGCCATCTATGAGGTACAGTTTTATTTATTTATCTAGGTTCATCCACAGCACCTTTATTACACATTGATTTAAAGGTAATTATTGAGTATTATTTTTTTTTGTTTTATACTTGTAAAGTGGCAAACAAGCATACCACCCACACAGCCCACCTGATAGTAAGTGGTCACCGTAGCCTATGGACGCCTGCAATACCAAAGGCATCACTTGCGCGTTGCCGACCCGGTAAAAACCTTTTAACACGCTTAATGAAAAACCCCGTACTGTAGTCTTATGGGAAAACCTCGGCAGGGAGTTCATTCCACAACTTGAGCGTCCGCGAGAGAAAATTTCTTTGGAACCGCTTGGTGCGGCACCAATTAGGTTGTAAGGTATGAGAATGAAATCCCTGAGTAATTATATAATGAGGACGTTGTTTGGAGGGTTCTGCCCGTTGATTGCACAGGAGCTTATCATCAGGCCGAGTGTAGTCACAAAAAAAGAATAACTGCAATTGCCAGTTAAAAATAGATAAGCTTGTTATGTAAGTGACACATTTAAATATATGAACATAAATTATAAATTGTATTAAAGTTAATCAAGCAGTCCTAAGGTCAGTGTTTCTGATAATTTCTTTTAGATAAACCTAATAACAGATTGTTTGACCCAGGAACAAAACTCATACCACGCTCATGCATAGCAATTGCATTTACTACCGTCGATACCAGCGATAGCTCAGTGGGTAGACCAACAGACTGCAATGCAGAGGGTCTCGGGTTTGAACCCACGTGGCGCACCTCTGACTTTCGGAAGTTATATGACTTTTCGAAATAATGTGTGTATTGTTTGACAATTATCGCCTGCTCCGTGCCTCGGAGAGCACGTAAAGCCGTCGGTCCCGGCTGCCATGAATATCTATGGCAGTCGTTATTGGGAGTGTCGACACAAAAGATCCCACTGGGTCGAAGTGTCACAGGTCTGCACTGACTGGCCTCAAAATAAAGAAAAAAAACTAGGGAAACTACATACATACTACCGTCGCATTCACACCTGGCGGGGTAATAACGGCTTGATAGTAATAACCCAGGCTCTGAGGTGATAATCGCTCGGACAACAAAAGAAATCGGTCACACATATAACACGTAAATTCTTTTTTATAAACACCCCCAAATAAACGATCTAACAAGCAACCGTCCACTGATATTGTTGTCCACAAACTAAGAACCTTTCCGCGCCGATAAACAAGAATATAGTTATCTTACCTAGCCGCCAGGGGGCGCTCGAATCTCATAATTTATGTATTGTCAGCCAGCATATTTAACCTCCGCAGGCGTATTATTCACACATTATAAATCCTACGAAGCGTGGCGATAACGAAACGCGCGACCATAAACGCCAAGATGGCGGCCCGTGACAGTTTTTTGACAGCGGTTTTGGCGCGAAAAAGAAAGCGTTTCTTTTTTGTGGGTTCTGAGTTATGGTTTTTTTTTGTGTTAGTTTTTGTACTGGTTATGGTACTAAGTTAACTTTAAGGTGTTTGATCATTGGATCAAACACCTAAAAGTATAATTAAAGAAGATAATAATAATAATAATAAGATATCTAATGCTGCCTTAACCGGTCGTATACCGCCGGCTCGCATACCAGCCGGCAGTTTTGTACCCGTCGTAGGCCGGTGGCTCGCATGCGAGCCACCAAATTGGTTTTACGTTAGCTTAAGCTAAAGCGAAGGCGGCGCGCGGCGTTTTGGCGCCAATTTGGTGGCTCGCATGCGAGCCACCGGCCTACGACGGGTACAAATCTGCCGGCTGGTATGCGAGCCGGCGGTATACGACCGGTTAATGAATGAAATGATAAAAAATTATATATTTTTTATTTTGTATCTCTCTTAATATGTATACCTATAGACAATCTGACAGAATAATGCCTAATTTAATTTTATCGTGAATGATATCTTTTATTCAGCTATACAAATATTATAAAGGCGAAAGTTTTTATATTTGTATTTTTGTTTGTAATGAATAAACTCAAAAACGAAAGGACCAATTGTAAAAACTCTTTCTCTATTAGGAAGCTACTTTATCCAGAAGTAAAATGTATAATATGAATGTATTTACAAAAAAAAAAAGTATCTATGTATGTTTATCCATGGTCTAGAACCCATAGTACAAGCTCTGCTTAGTTTGGGCTAGATGGTGTTGTGTGTATGTGGTAGAATATTATTATATTATTATTAAAAAAAATAAAAAATAAATAAATAGGCTATAATATAATATCACGCTACGAACTACGGGAGCGGTGCTGTAATCATAAACGTGAGTAAAATAGCGGCGTACAGTAAGTTGTATTTGAGAACATAGTTTTTTTTTAAATAACCCTTTATTGTAAGGCAAATAATAGTAAAAGTAGTTAGAATGCCGACAAAATTTACGAGTTGTAGAAGTGTACTAAACTTGTCACGGCGGTGAGTCATTAGTTCAGTTTAACCAATCGTAACTAAATTAAACAATGCCGTCAAAAGCGAACAACTAAACGCAGTTCGCGACATTTTCAATTTTAGCACTGACTGAAAATAAACTCGGAACAGAGGAAGCGGACACCTGTTTAGTCTATGCTTTCCAGGCCATTACCCGCCCATTGAGCCGCGCGCGATTTTCGAATTTCGAACGGAGAAAATGGCGCCATTGCGCGTCAAGTTGACGTAAACGGTTTGCGTGCAAAAACGTGGAAAAATCGATACGGAGCTAATGAAATGTATTTTTCGACGACAGGCTAATTTGGTATCGTTCATTAATTTCATTAGATTTTAGTTTGAATTTTTATAGGTATCTCAAGAACAAGTGTGACGCCCGTCTATCTTCAAAAATATAGACAGTGGTGCGTTAAACACATATATTGATGCCTATATTTTTAGGTATTTTATTCTTGTCTATGGAGCATTTGGACTGTCTACAAAGGGTTCAAAAGCTTAAGTGGTCGCACTCCTTGCCAATACGTCTGTTGAAAGTTCAGTTTCTATTCCGCTCAGTACCGATTGTAAGAGGGTCCACAAATAATTGTCCCTAGTCTGAGTAACAAGTGATCGTCGCGTCGTTTTAAACTAACGTATTAATAAAAATTACATTCTGTTTAATTTATAAAGTCCTAATCGTCACAGTGATTATATAAAATGCCAAAATTATGTGTTTATATATGTATAAAAAAAAACATGATTCAGTAGCAAGATGGAGTTTGACATACCTACATAGATTCACGCCTGGTTTCCAGAGGGGTAGGCAGAGATTACGGATTTCCATTTGCTACGATCCTGACACACTTCTCTGACTTCATTCACTTTCATCACATTCCTCATACACGCTCGCCGGTTTAAAGTGCTTGACAATGTGCTCGATATACGGCTACAACTCGCCAATATAACGCAGGACCTAAACAGCTAGCGAAATGGTAGCATTATACACCTCAGCTCCCTTGCGGATGCACAGGCGTGAATGTTGCCCTAACGTATAAATTTAAAAATAGAACTCAGTAACGATTCCATATTCGATTTTTTATGTAAAGGACGAAATACACGAATAGTATCGATTCGTCCGATCTCTGATCCGATCTATGGATAACGGCTGTATAAGAACGTTTCCTTTGCCTGGGACCCGATTGTAAAAAAAGGATAGTTTTTTGACAATTGGAGACCATAAACACCTAGTTAAAGTTCCGATTATGTTTTTTTTTCTTTCATTATTATAAGGAACTTGTTCCACTGTCAACGTGGAAGCGATAGATTATGCTATTTTGTAGCTAGATTTAATGTAGAAAGATATGAATACATCTGACTGGGTATGACTCATGCGGTTCCAGGGTTATTGCCCGGGTAGTTTTAGTGGATTTCGCTGTTAAGAAATTCTCAGGAGCAGTCCGGGGTTCGGGACGGTGCTCAGTAGACAGCAAGTTTCGCCTGTATTGCGTGAGACATTAAACAGCTTTTAAAGACAACTCCCGCGTTCTGTCAATCCTTTATTGCTTTACTTTACAAAAATTAAAACAACGGACACAAAGAACACTCAGATTTGAGACAAATATTTAATCAAACCCACAATGCCGTTATAAGTATATTTGCAAAATCCCCCGCGGCCATTATTTAGCGGTTTGGCTGTCCAGGAAAGAATCTGTTACCTTACGATCGACAGTAAACGATCAACTGTAACCTCCGTACTTACGAGGCTAATCTACCAGATATTTTTTTATTAAAATCATCATTTATATAATGAAGTAATAAAGCTATTCTATGGCAAGTGCACGCCAACAAACAGACAGACAGAGATACCAGAGATATTTATGAGCACCAATTAGGAGGTGGGAGATAACATCGGCCCTTTTTTGTGAAGCACACGGCAATGCGGAGTAGGTTGTCTGTGGTCATGTTTAGTCTGTGGGTATTCGCGCCATTTTTATATGACTAGCTGTGCCCCGCGGTTTCAACTATATAAGTCCCGATGCCGTGGGAATATCGGGATAAAAAGTAGCCTATGTGTATGTGTGTTAATCTCTCTCGTCTCCAGCTATCTACATATTTACAAAGTTTCATCGCAATCGGTTCAGTAGTTTTTGCATGAAAGAGTAACAAACACCTATCCATCCATCCTCACAAACTTTCGCATTTATAACATGACTAGCTTTGGCTCGCGGCTTCGCTCGCGTAAAAAAGTCTCGGTTTACACCTAACCTAACCTATAGGTTAGGTTCGGTGTAAGTACTTTTTTTAAATAATATATACGTGTCTCAAGACAAAAGTCTTTGACCAGTGTGTGTTGCCAGTGTTGACATACGGATCCAAGACGTAGTCGCTCACTATGGTCTTTATCACCGATGGTCGCTGGGGCAGAAAGGTTCTGGAGTAGCGGCCACGCACCGAAAGACGCAGCAGGGGCAGGCTTCTTACAAGGTGGACCGACGATCTGGTATAGATCACGGGAAGCAGTTGGATGCGGATGGCCCAAGACCGGTCTTTGTAGAGTACCTTGGGGGCGGCCTATAGTAAAATTGTATGGAGGATTTGAAGTGCTTTTTTGGTAAATATGTATCTTTATTGTCAACCAATAACTTAAATATTTGGGACGGACAAATTGTAATATAACTATTTATGTTTCGTTTACGCTGTAAAATAGGATAGATTTCTACTGTTATAATCTAAAAATCACACACACACAAATTTACGTAATTTTGTAGGCGAAAATATTAATTAGTTTAAGTTTTTTACACGGAGTAATTGTAAACACATTCATTGTTATGGTAAATGTATATTTTATATTTGTATTAAATAAAAAGTGTTGATTTTATTCACTTAACTGTGACCGCCTGTTTTGGCACATTTCGCTCGGCGCAGTCTTAACTACTCGACGAATCATCATGAAATTGCGCACACACTTTGTCACGGGTACAGAAAAGGATATAGGGTACCATAAAATAAACGCTAACTAACAATATCTTTACGTAAATTAAATAACACAATTCTGTTCCACGCATTTTTCTGTCCGACTCTGTTCCGCCCTATCTCAAAGAAGTGATGTCACTTTTATTTTTATTTATTTCGATTATAACGCATCAATTCAACACGGTGCGGTCCTCACCGAATGTCTCTATTAATGTTCGAAGCCCATTTGGAGACATTTATAAAGAAAAATGGCCACCGGCACGAAGGTTGAGGGCTAAATTAATTTTACTATTTGACTTTTTAATATTATTGCTGCAGTTGTAAGCAAGATGTTTGGACACCTTATATGACATGACAACTTCATAAAAACATCTTATACGGAAAAGTGAGAAAGTGGCAAACCCAAAAGGACATTCACTGACCAAATGCACTGACGGCGTAGTGGTTTAAGCCTCGCCACTGCCATTGCGCCGAGTGTTGTGGGTTCGAATCCCACACGGGACAAAACATTGTGTGATCCACAAACAGTTGTTCCGAATCTGGGTGATCTTTGTGTTCGTTGTTTGAATGTTTGTATTAGCTCCCGCGGTACAGGACTTATTCCTAGTTCGAGAGTTGTATTTCTTTTAAATAAAAAAAGGCGAAGGTCGTGTCTTAAAAGGAGGTCAAGACCGAAAATCGAGAAAGATGGCGTATATTCCATCGACAAGAGCAACGCTCTTAAGTATAAAGAAGAGTTGCTTTTTAAATAGTTTTTATGCTGGGTTTCGTGGCCAACCTTTCTTTGTTACAATAATAATAGGTACACCTAAGCATATGGATTTCTTTTCTTTCGTTTTTACAGAAGATTACTAGCAAGGACTATAAATGACTAATTATAACAAATTGTGATAATTCTTTCAGCTAAGCTAATATGCTTGTGTGGTTTTTTTTTTGAGAGCAACGATGGCTCCGTGGGGATACCAACAGACTGCAATGCAGAGGGTCTCGGGTTCGAACCCACGTCGCGCACCTCTGACTTTCGGAAGTTATATGACTTTTCGAAATTATGTGCGTAATGATTGACAATTATCGCCTGCTCCGTGCCTCGGAGAGCACGTTAAGCCGTCGGTCCCGGCTGCCATGAACATCTATGTAATGGCAGTCGTTATTGGGAGAGTGTCGACACAAAAGATCCCACTGGGTCGAAGTGTCGCCGGTCTGCACTGACTGGCCCCCACATAAGATAAGATAGAAGTGGTTTCACGTCGATAATACAATCGGCTGGATTCGAACCCACGATATTTTAATCGAAAATCAAATGCGTTATTCATTTTTCGATATAATAACGGGTTCAGGATATTGATGGGGCTGCCCCGTTTCTGCAGTGCATCAGGTATGTTTGCACAAGCATACGTCGATGGCTTCCACGCCATCGTCAGACAGAAATCTGCCTCTTTGCTCTGCAGAGTGCGGGGTAGCTCCAACTCCATCCTGAAGACCATATTAACTATTTAATTTTACACTTTCCCCGACGTTTCGGTTGCTTTTCAGCAGCCATGATCACGGGAGACAGTGTAAAATTAAATTATATCTAAATAGTTTTAGTACTTAATAATTTGATTAGCTTAAAAATTAGTAAAGTTTAATAGTAGTAGTAGTAGTGTAACAATTTTCAAAATTATGTAATAAAGTGTCAAATAAACAACGCAATAAAAGCCGTATATAGTAGTTTAATTTCAATTATATAGAAGAATAAGAACCTAGTAGTAGGATCATTGGACTGCTAAGTCCAATGCTGCTGCACGCATTTTGGATTCTAATATAATACTAATAGTACATTATTTTTATTTATATTTTGTTTATTTATAATGTTTAGCAACTACTACATGATGTTCTTGAAGGTGTGAGTAGTCAAACAAAGTGTGCACAAATATAAGAGAGCTCTCTATTCTCGCACTCTCATAGTCGGATGGGACGGTAACTCGACACGGCCGGCGAGAGAACAAGCGTAGAATCAACGGCGTTACATAGTTTTCGAGGCACGGAGACTTAACACCGCTTAATTCCTAACTTCGACCTGCCATTGATAATTTCATGATAATGAAACTCAATAACTTCTTGTTGGACCTTGATTACAACCCTGTACTTCATGATATGCAGTCGCATTACACTAGTTCAATTAATAATATAAAAACATACAACTCTATACGACATTACGACACCTAGACCATCACCGTTACATCATGCAAATTATAGTAACAAAACATCTATTAATATTTAGTATAATTCTCACAGATAAGATTAAATAAGCAAATAATATTATAACTTATAACATCGATAAGACAGCTAATAAGACATATAATAAAAATCTTATAAGATTGCTAAGATAATTAAATATTAAAACGGCTAAGTTATTGCAAAATAAAACAAGATGGCGGCAAGCAACGACATCGACTATACAGCCACAAACCTTTCGTCACATCGGCAGTGCATTAATGTGTTGACTCGCCAGTTGTATAGCCCGTACTTCTTTTCCATGGCTCCTATCCAGAAGGGGCACCGAAGATCGTGGGCTCTGCAGCAGCGGTCAGTTCTGGTGTAGCCACCGAGCTGGGAATACCTCGTGGCCGAGAAACCTTTCCCACACCATTTTGTGCCAGGAACTCGGAGCAGTTCCATAGTGTCCCGTTTCGTTCTAAGATGGAGCCGAATTATTTAATATCGATGTTTATTTATGTATCGAATAATGATTTTTACAAGTCGAATAACGGTTTAGCGATCTTTCGATTGGATAGAATGATTGAACGGTTCTTATTTGTCAATTAAGGCTGGTTTAATTGCGATATTGGATAATACCGTAAGAGTTTATAATAAAATACAGTTGTAATTATTTACTCAACAATACTTGTTTGGTTTCTGAACGTATACCGATATACCTTGATGATTTTAATAAGGTACCTATTCAAAGAAAAAACCTTCATTCTTTCCCGCGCAAAAATGCCATTATTTTGTAATTAGACCCTCTGATATACTTATAATGAAAAAGCTACAGCAAAGTTATGAATTACGATATGTTAGTGTATAGAAATAAGTAAGTTTCGTTGTTTTGTGATATAAAAATAATGTATCGTCTACCCAATCAGATAATTAATTGAATAATTTATTTTATAACAGCATTTGTTGATTACATATGTCAAAGTACGTTCGAAAATCGTTCAATCATTCGTTTGACATACGATCGCCTATATCTCTTTTTACTTTTTAAACTTTTCTTTTTATTTGAGCAAAGGCACTCAGTTCATAATGACCCCTACTTCATTTCAGAAACTACGTGTTAAAAATAAATCGACCACCAAAGAGTATACGTTTAAAAAAATAACGTTGAATATGGCGGGATAGTCGTTAAATAAATCCTTTATAGATCCCGATGTGCTATAAAGATCGATAGATCGTTGCCAGCATGAATGATCTATAGATCACCGCGCGTTTATGGCTTTATTGGCTCGTAGTATGAATAACATTAATTGCTGACATATTTTAGGTTACGAAGTTATGTAACCGCAATAGGGTTATTAAAAGAGAAATATTTTTGGTAGATATTGGTAAATAGTTATATAATTTAAACAAGCTGTTTCTCTGGGCTAAAGGCATACCTATGCTGATATGCGGTCAACAGATCCAAGATTCAGTTAAGAGTCAAGCAATAGTTATTGCATTTTTTGTATGTAATTTAGCTGCGATAGCTCAGTAGGGAGACCAACAGACTGCAATGCAGAGGGTCTCGGGTTCAAACCCACGTCGGGCACCTCTGACTTTCGGAAGTTATATGACTTTTCGAAATGATGTGCGTATTGATTGACAATTATCGCCTGCTCCGTGCCGCGGAGAGCACGTTAATCCGTCGGTCCCGGCTGCCATGAACATCTATGGCAGTAGTTATTGGGAGAGTGTCGACACAAAAGATCCCACTGGATCGAAGTGTCGCCGGTCTGCACTGACTGGCCCCCACATAAGATAAGATAAGATGTAAATTCTCAGTAGTAGCTCGACGATTTATCGGTAATGCAGGAGCTTCAATAGTTACTGGGAAGTACTGCATATTCTAGCCTAATCAAGCTTTTTAAACCTGCATACGAAGGCTTATGGCAATAACAAGGACTGCTGTGAGCGCATATGCCAAAAGACTGTTAACAGCCATGGTTTCTTCAAGGAGATCTGAAACCCTTTCTTACTGCTGAGACACAGTGACAAATCACTGAGCTGTGGTTTCTTCAAGGATATTTGAAACCCTTTCTTACTGCCGTGGCATTTCACTGAACTGCGTTTTTCAGGTGGGCAGAGGCATTCTAGGTAGCTAGTTGGCTGCGCCCCGGTTTCTGAATCGGGAAAACTAGTAAATCTCAGCTAAGTACTCTCGAATATTTTTATTATATTTGCTGCAATATACTTGCCAGCAATAACAGCCATATTGTAGAATAGATGTCAATATTTTATAGTGTGTGTTGTAGGTCCAATGTTTTTTAAAAGAATGTTCCTGCACTAGGAATGCGTCCTGTGTCGCCAGGGAATTTACTAATATTAAAACATCGGACACGAAGAACATCCATATTCGAAGCAATCATATGTGGTTCACACGTGAGTTTCTTGCAGGTTTCTTCTCATAGGCTCAAACCTTTGCCTGAACGTAGCAACTAACCTAAATGTAGCTTCAGTAACTTAGTAAACTCACTAACCTATATATTTTGATGTTCATAAGTGTTACTTTGTGACCTAAATGAATAAATGATTTTTGACTTTGACTTTGACACGAATGTTTGTCCCGTGTGGGTTTCTAACCCACAACATTCGGAGCAGTGGCAGTGGTGAGGCGACTTTTTAAACCACTTCGCCATCCGTGCAGTCGATATTATCCTAACTAATATCATAAATGTGAGTTTGTTTATTTGTTTCTTACGCTTTCACACCTTAACTTCTCAATCAAATCATTACGAAATTTCATATACACGATGTCAGGGGATCAGACAAGGACATAGGGTATCTTTCACCCAGAAAAAAGTACTGTTACTAATATAACCTAACTTACATTTACGCGAGCGAAGCCGCGGGAAAAATGTAGTATAATATACACTCAATTGTTTAAGAGCTATCCTGGCTATAGGTGGAAACATTGCAGCCATATATTGTAGAAAAATATTTCCCGTTTAATATACATGACCTTTTATATTGTTTAGACAGCATCCAAACATATGCTTCACTTGAATATATACCTGATCGTTAGTGGTGTCCATAGCTTACTGACGATTGCTATATTAGGTACCTATATGACTTTTGTTGCTGACCTATTATAAACTTAAGCACCCTTCCAGGCCAAAGAGTACAACTCATTGATATGCACAGCGCCTTTTTATGAATTGAACCAATTAACATTCTCAAACTAATTTCTTATTATTATATTTTTAATTCTATGTTCAATTAATGTTTTTATTATTAATATAATATGTAATCTCAATTCTTAATTACATTTTGTGTTGTTAGTATGTAAGTTAAAATTAATAACTCTACACAAATGTATTTTGTATCGAATAAATTACTTCATAATAAAATAATTGGGATGAGAGAACCCGCCACGCACCCTCGGATTGTCCACCAAACTATTGCAATAGAAAAATGTTGACAATCCATTGTAGGAGTTTTGCCAAGTAACGCCTAATTTGATTCAATAAATGACTTAATGCCCCGCAGTGGTTGCGTTCTTCTAAAAACCGAGTTCTCGCCAGTAGGACTGTTCTAGGATTAATCAGGATGTCTGCTGTGTAGTTCATATCTAAAGACTCGTATTGTAAAGGTACTTGGTTCATATAATCATGTTCTGCTGGCCCAAAGTAACCATAATTATGAACGATCTTCAAAACAGCAGGACTTTTTACTCGTTAGATCAAAAACTAGTTAGATAAGATACACCCTTAAATTGTGTCATAAAAATAAATAACTTAATAATCAGATTATTCCTCATCTAATCTTAATTAGGATGGTAATGGGTCGTCCTTTCGTCTTTTTAGTAGAATTGGGACATAAACTTTATGATGTACGGCCATGATTAGGATCCTTCGATGTTTAAATATTCCGAACGTAACGTTTTTCTTTGGTACACTAACGGTTTTTATGTCACTTTGACAGCTGCTGTCAAGAAAAGACCGCAATGGAAACGGCGGGTTCAGAAATTGTTGAAATAAATTAAGAATGTTTAGTGACGGGATTACTACTGAAGCTACTAATTGGTGTAATATGATATCTAATTTTTTGTTTTTGTGGTTCATCAGAATTTTTGTGTAGATTTTATTGTGGCTACTAATGATTTCTAAGTTGTTTGAATTTATAATCGATTTCTAAGAGAACGAGATGTTTAGCCTAATGATTAAACTTCGGCAACGTTTAACTTTGCCAAATTGTGCACCTTTTCACCGACTTTCTGCCTTAGGTCAGTTTATATTGTTATATATTATTTACATTTTCGTGACTATCTGTTATTGTAATACATTTTAAATATACGGTTCTTTCTTTTCTGTCAGCCTTAACATACACATGCGTATATATGCTAATGACCGAATTAATATTCACTTATAAGTTATAAGTCTCTACTGATATCACTTATTTTTTCTGTATTTCACGTCCTAATTTCAATAAAAGCATTTATTTTCTTATATCGCATCCTATTTGTGCATCGACGAAACAAACTTTACCTTCTTGATTGAGTGCCGCTTTTTCAAGTATCAAATATTTTTTACAACAAAAGCCGTTACGACGTCGAATATTTTATATTCTTTAAAAAGTTATCAGACGATTTAAAAATCTTTTGTGCCATCAGTAGTTTGGCTTGAAACTAGTTTATGGAAGCAAAATCAAAATATGACCCTCACTTGTGTTGATTTTTGGCATTTCACAGAAGCATTAGTCTCCCCCCAGCTAAGTAGTAGCCGTCATTCCCCCCTTTCCCTAAGTAGTAGTCCTCCTGGATCAGCGTCTGGCACGGTCGTTACGTATCCTATAGGATACGTAACGGTACAATAGGTGCTGCTATATATAGCAGCACCCTCTCTTACCGTAATTTGCAAGCATAAAAACACACTAAAGCATTTCCTAAAACCAGATTTGAAAACAAAACTGCTATGTACAGAAGCACCTTCACCATTGCACTCTTCATACGACAAGCGATGCTATTTTTTTATGAGATGATATCTTATGTTTCTAGCATTATTTTAGCGTTTACCTAATGATAGGTTTAGTTGATAATAATGGTTTCTGTTATTAAGATTAATGGTTGCTGTTTAACGGTCATATATAAAAAATATGTTGAACAAAATGTATATCTCTTAAGAAAACTTATTACAGCCGATTTAAAAATAAAGCTCCATAATTATTTTAATCTTAAGTTAGTTAAGTTTCAAAAATAAATAATAATATAATATATTCTCGAAATTTAAAATAGAATCTTTAAAACGCATGGCTTTTATATAAACAAACAAAAATATTCCAAACGCAACACAAAATATCAATAAATAGAACAACGCTGTTTTCAAATATTAAATAAACAAAGAAATCCCCAATAAATTAAGAAATTCGAAACATGATGTCCGTTGCATTATGTACAAAAAATATCCTCAAGATTGTCGTTAACCAATAACCGAATTGCGAATTTCAATATTTTAAAATTTTAGTGGCATGATGATACTCCACAAAAATATTCCAAAACACGTTCCCAATTCAAATTCAAAACACCACTCCCAACACGTAATAAAGAAAAAAAAAGACAAACCAAAAAGGCCAGCTGTCAAAAAAGTAACTAACCTCCTATCGCATCGACAATGCGAAATAGTGTATGGCCTATAGTTGAAATATCCGAATCTTCGTTTAAACATGCCGATGTTGACTCGGCAATGGTCGTGGGCCCTACAGCACTTGTCTTCGTCGGCCTCAAGACCAAGTTCCCCATATTGGGCAGCCACGTGCCCCGCCCCGCACCATTTCGTCCCCGGCAGAATGAAATTCTCTCTGAACGATCTTCGCGACCTGTTTTCAGGTTTCAACTTTTATAATTTTTGATTTTTCATTGAAATTAAACTGTTTTACAAAATTTTGGTCTAGAAAATGGCGTACCGAAAACTAAAACAGTAAATTTATGTCATTATATTGAACTTGATATATGATTCTAAACTATTCAGAGCATAGTATGTTTTTGATAATACTTGCTTTTTCCAAACGTAATAAATATTCGAATATAATTGGATTGATTCTCCAGCAATATATAGCTCAACATTTTGGCGCGGTTTTTACTGCAAGAACGCGCTAGATATAACGCCATATTGTTGCTCAAAATAATGGCGCGAATCCGTTGTTTTAGTTTTCGACCATGGTCCATTTCACAGTGCATGCATAAACATTTGCCGAAGTATTTATTACCTGTGATAAAATGTAAATAGCTATATAAAAAGTGAATACTTAGCAAATGTTAAAACTAACTAATTTAAAAATAGTTTAATTTCAATTTCTCACTTTTTTTGCAGATATACATATGTTTACTGTGTTTTAGTCAAATATACATCGTTTCAAATATGTAACGAGTTTAAGAACGAACGGCACTGAAGTTAATGTCTTGAGGCCTTGTTCTTTTATTCAGCGATTTTTATAGCAGCAGTCAATTAAATTTTTACATATTTTGTCATAGAATATGTGTCAAAATTAGCTGTTCGTAGGTAACACTACTTGTTTCGAAAATCGACATGCATAACGTAATACAGAATGCATAATAGAGAGATGTGATTATTTAATCTTAGTCTATGGTCTATCTTAGTCTATACTCGTAATTGTTTTAATTATACCATATACTTGACACAAACAAAAATGCGACCTGATGGTGAGCATTACTTTAGCTTGCCAACGCTTTAAAATAGTTTGAAGTCCGTCAATAATTGCAGAAGGCAGAATAAAACAAGCCAAATATGTCTTTTAACAGTAAATTAAGTGAAATCCATAATATTCTCTTTTTTTTATTCACTTCCTTTTTTTTTCAGTTAAGGTACGATATCTTATTTAATAAGGCAAGTCAGGCTTTTGAACTTATATGATGCAAAGAGATTTAAGTGCTACTGTCACTGCGTTTGTACGGTCTTCTGAAGAATTGCATACAAACAGACAGAGCCTCATTATAATATTAGAATAAATAAAAATTTGCATGACCACATGTCTAATTCATATTATTTTTAGTAGAATACTTATTGAAAATTCCAAGTGATAGGTTTGCATTTTAAATAAATAGTATTCTAAATTATGCCATTATTTTTATCTACGCGTTTTCATATGACTGAACACAAAATTTAAAACGAAAATAGATGAATATTGGACTAAAACATAACTTATATTGCCAACAAAAAAAAAACAAATATGATGTCTATGAAACAAATAAAAAAAGAACTAAAATTAAATTAATCACTAATGCTGATGGATAATGAATGAATGATATTATTAGACAAGCAAATGAGTGAATGGGATGAACTAAATGAATGAAATAGAAACGTATTCGCTTGAGCCTGATCGAAGTAATTGAAAAGATCTGTTAAGGTTTTCGTGCATAAGTAAGTCCAATCCGTAGTGAAGGTTTTTGTATTTCGAATATAGTATATACGTGTTCCAAAATGCTTGTGTCTATACACCGGTGAAGTGAAGAGGTCATAATATGAACTGGTTGATTGCAAGTATATAAGTTTAGAGAATGAAGAGATATATTTTACAGAAATGAGCGTCGTGCTGTATTTGACGTGATGGATTTCATTTGAATGCCTTGAAGTGGTCTACGATTACAGTATTAGTACTGCCGTACTATTCATTAATTTATTAATACGAATTCAAATGTCACTTTGACAGTTATGACATATAAAGGAACTCTCTAATTTTTACTGTCCTTGCAGTTCGGAAGTAAGATATCACAGAATTGATTTTAAAATAGAAGACAGATGTCTCTGTCTGGTGATGAGACAGACGAAACTATAAAATATTTTTTGCATAGACATGTGGCTTTATACGTACATATGTAGTGCAATAATCAAGTTCAAGATATTCAAATGTTTTCCCCATTTTGGTACTTATTTATAGCACACTTTAACCCAAATCTTATGGGATAAAATTAATTTCATTTTTTGTAATATAATATGTACATAAATCCAACTTAAAATTGAACCTGTATAAAATATGAAATTAATTTTATTTCACATTTTTAAACTAGAGTATCTATGACAAAAGTTCTTATTATGTAAATTGGTATTACATTTTATCCAGCATGGGATTGAACCCAAATCGGTGCATTGGGTACTGACGCGACCACTTAAACTACGCTGATATATTACATCTGTATAATCCTCTTCTTAACCATAATTTTACAAACTACATTCTCAAAGTAACATCCAATAATATTAACCAAAACTGAGACTTCAGAACTTTGGTCAAAGTTACCCAAAAAAGTTACCCAAGATGAAAGATTCCTTTTAAATTGACAACTACCTTGACAGAGAGTTTTCCTGAGTTCTATTTCTGTTTTCCATCATAAATGTCAATTCCTCATGTCTTTTCAGGCACTCCATTTTTAATTTGTCATAGTGTAGCCAACTAGATATATCAGGCGGCAAACTATCGCCTTTATTTAATATTCGAAAACTGACATTGCCAAAATGGCGGTAAAATTTCTCTTCTTCAATTCTCCTTGGTTGCTTATTGAGTAATGTGTATATTTTTTCGTTTAGCGCTGATTTTAATTCTTTTCTTAGTGTTTTAAGGAAGTTTCTTGCTGTTCTCTCTTGTGTTATGTACTCGCAGTCTTGTATGGCGCCATTTTGAGAGTATATCACTTGGATAAGATGGCGGCCGTCAGTTAGCTGGCGGAGTGTTAGTCCTTGTCTGTAACAAAGGAAAATCATGTTTAATGAAATCAAATTTATATTAGAAAGAGGTGTAATAGCACTGTATACTTAGACAACTTAGTGTCGCGATCGTACAGTACCGACGTCGTCGTACCTACAGTTTCAGACTCGATTTTGTTATTCGCTAATGGGTGCGAAGTTTAGAAAGAAAACCTAATAATCAGAAAACGATTTTCGGATTCGGTCGAGCTGCGAATTAGTCCGAGTTAACCCACAGTCTTGTTGTTATACTTATAGGTTAGGTTAGGTTATGTTAGTAAAACCGGGCGCCGGAGGGCGCGAGATGACCTCCAGACACCCTGAGGTTTGACCTGGGGGTGGTGGGCTGCGTGGGCCTGCTCGCCACCCGATCAGCACCAGGTCCGAGAGGCGGCATGCGTGTTCCCACGCGCGCCTCTAAGTCGTGTTTTTGTCCCCCCCCACAAGGGGATAGTAAAGAAAGTGTGTTATGTAGTGGCTTGCCGTTTTACACAGCGGGCCGAAACCTCGGCGGGTTCGCGATTGCATATGAAAACGATTCGCGCAGCCCCGCCGTCTATGGTTATATGGAGGAACACCGTGGTAGGTTTAGTCGGTATTACCGGGGTATCTTTCCCCCGGTGAGCCCGACATAACCTCTCCATCGCCCCGCGGAGGTACGTGAAAATGCATAACCGCAAGCAAAAAAAAAAGTTGCGTTAGTAAAATTATTGTTTTAAAAATAAATATGGTATATGTTACTCGGTGATAATATAGTGTTACGTGCTGGGTTCGAGGGATAAGAATGTAAACAATATTACTGACTAAAACACGTTTTATTCTAATACACAATTAAACTTAAAACACAACACACACTATACTACACTTTTCCACTATAACTAGCTTTAAACTCTGTAGTATTTTCGCATCCGTTCGCTCCAATGTATACTTGACCGCTTACGATTGTAAACTGACTGGGCGAGCACTAACCTTACCCTTTTATACGCGTTTAAAGCGTTTCTGGAGATTTCTAGAAACGCCGTATCCGGTATGTAAATAGTACGAAATTTCGAGAATATGCCAGCGTTCTTTCTACTCTTCGCGTATCGACAAGCTACGTAGTTCCGTAAGACGTCAATAGATGGTGCTGTAAATTATTAGACGGAACTGCCAAGTCTTACCCACAGTGCCGATAGATGGCACTGGCTGTAAGAATAGCTACCTATTGGTGAAAAAAAATTAAGATCGATTGAGTAGTTTTTGAGTAAAATCTACAAACAAACAAAACATCAAATCTTTTCTCGTTATTATATTACTATAGATAACTAGACGGATTATCCGTCTCATCGGATCATGAGAGTTAGGGAACAGGGAGTGCACTTGTGTTTGTGCACTATAATATTTCCTGCGCAGATGGCCAATCTCCGTAAAATTTAGCATACACATTATCAGGAGAACAGAAAAGGACATGGGGTAACTTTCATCCAGGAAAAACACTATTAGGTTTTATTTTATGTTTTTAGAGCCTTTTTGCCTATTGGTCACTATTAGGTATTAACCTACATATAGGCGAGCGAAACTGCGGACAAAATCTAGTATAATGTCATATTAATATCCTCAGACATCTCTCATCATACAATAATGTTATCAAAAAACAATAATGTAATAAAAACTGCATAGGGTTGCACAGAGTGGCTATTAGTAAGTCTCTGGGGATGACACGGCGAGAGGGGGACGATTGCACAATCGTAACGGACTTAGATTGATTTACAACATTTATTATTGAGCAGTTCAAGTCAAGGGTGGTTCTGTTGATTGCTATGGTCATTTGGCCATGTGGTTTTATTTGCAATTAAAAGTGAAAATTGTGTTTTTATTCATAAATTATCAGAGTGCTGACTACGGGGATGGCGCAGTGGTCACCTCGCCACCGCTGCGCCAAGTGATGTGGATTCAAATCCCACACAGGACAAAAATTATGTGATCCACAAATGGTTGCTCCGGGTCTGTATGTTCTTTGTGTCCGTTGTTTGAATGTTTGTAAAGTCCCCCGTGATACAGGCATTATAACTAGAGCGGTAGAGGCCTTTTTAAAATTAGTCGTAAAGTATTTAATGTTGTTAAAGTTAAGCCAAACTCAAAAATCATTTATGTCACAAAATATCACTTATGAAATGTTATTGAAGGGGTTACTTAAGCTACTGAAGCTACGTTTAGTTTAGTTGCTAGGTTCAGGCAAAGGATTGAGCCTATAATAATAATAATATCATGAGACTAACGCGATATCGGAGGGCACAGTACACTAGCTTTGAAACTCTCATATCTCTATTTGATATAAACAAAAAAATTATCACCAGGTTAAATAAAAGCGCACAAACTGCAGGGCAGCTTTTGGCGAGCTGAATGTGAGTGGCGACACTGCGGTCCTGAATGCCTCAGAGAGTCGGTTAGGGCCTCTGCTTGCAGTTACCGTTTGGCTGGGGGGGAACTTCAAGAGCGCCCGTAGGACTCACAACTCTGGCTTGCCTTGGTCAGCCGGTCAGAGGGAGGCCGCTAGAGCTATATGCTTGGGGATGGAAGTGTCATTTTCAAGGGTATAATTTCGGGGAAACCCGCTCCGGGTCTCCGTTGTCACGAGACCCGTAATGGCGAAACCGGCTGCGCACCGCTCAACACCCCTAGCCACTCGCACCGGTGTTGCCCTCTGCTGCTGGCTTGTATGCCTTTGATGGCTATTCAGGGGGCCCATCTAGTGAGTGGGCGAGTCACCGTCTGCCCATTGCATTGATGCTATTAGAGTATTCAAGGCATACGCCGTTTTTCATCCATAGTTACCAATATACCGGTCTACCAAACACCCATACGCATAGCCCATATATTAGAATCCATACATAGCAATAGTCTTATGCCTGCTGCGGCTAGTGCTGCTGACGGTGTTCCATCCCACCTTTGATTAAAACTCTGGAAGGGCCTCTTCACGTTGGACCTATGTCTCCGTGTAAGCCTCCCAAAGGGCCAGGTATTTTCTAATATAATATATTAGAAAATACCTGTGATAAGAGAAACATAATAATAATATTAATATATACACCCCAATGATTTGGACCAGTCTCATATAGATACAATAGCATCAAATAAATGGTTAAAATTGGGCACATTATTTCTAGAAACAGAAGGATTTATGATAGCAATTCAAGATCAAGTAATAAATACAAAAAATTACAGAAATACATAATAAAAGACCTTACCATAACAAATGATAAATGCCGAAAATGTCACACTCAACCCGAAACCATCCAGCATGTAACAGGAGCATGCACAACTCTCACACAGACGGACTACACACACCGCCATATTCAAATAGCTAACATAATCCATCAAAGACTAGCACATAAACACAAACTCACACAAGACGATAATACATCCTATTACAAATACACGCCTCAAACTACTTGAAAATACCACACACAAGTTTTATTATGATCGCGCCATACTTACAGACAGAACCATCCATTATAACAGACCGAATATAACACTACAAGATAAAATCAATAAAACCACATACCTAATAGATATTGCAGTCCCCAATACGCATAACTTCCAAAAGACAATTAGTGAGAAAATAGGTAAATATGCAGGGCTGAAGGATGAAGTAACAAGAATATGGAAACAAGACGAAGTTTACATAGTGCCCATAGTTCCTTCCATCACCGGTATCATTCCTAAACATGTTCACTATATTGAAATTAAAGAAAAAAAGGCTAGGATACCGTATGAGGCCATTATTTGCAACGTCGAGGACTGCCTAGACATAAATAATATAAAGGAAGATTTGGAGGCTATACGTCAGGACACTTCATCGGTCTTGCGTCGAAGTAAAGTGCCCAGACCGAATCTTCCCAAAGATGAATTCGTCGCACTGAAGAACTTGCGGGCTAGACCAGATATTACAGTACTCCGTGCAGATAAAGGAAACGCTACGGTCATGATGGGTGCGTCAGATTATAAACATAAAATTGAAAGTTTACTTTCGGAGGAAACAACATATAAACAGGTTAAAACAGACCCTACAAACAAAATATTGAACAAAACCAAAGACATCATATAAAAAATATTATCAGATGACAATATTATCTTCACTATAGCCTGAAATTAATAGACCTTAAAGATCCCCAATATATTATGCTCCAAAAAGCGGTTATTCTTAAACCTGCAGAATAGTTAGAAAGTACATGTCTCTAGATGAAAACGAGGTTACACAAAACACGTCATCTACATGACATTAAACACACCACATGCTACATTTACTTGGTTTCGGCCCGTAAATGTAGTCAAAACCAGTCCTGAGCTAAGAAAAAATAAAGGTACTCAAAATAATAATATTCTATCACACACACAACACCATCTAGCCCAAACTAAGCAGAGCTTGTACTATAAGTACTAGACAATGGATAAACATACATATGTTTTTTTGTAAATACATACCTATTATACATAGAAACATCCAGACCTAACCAAACCAAACATCCATGTTCATGCATACTATGAGAAGATACCTGCTAGAAATATTTAAATCGACATTCAATTATAAATTTAGATTTTTACAATTCATATTTACAAGTAATTAATCTGTATACCTACGTCAATGGACTAGCAGCTTATTACAAAACCTAAACATGGTCAATAAAATTTTGTTGTGAAACACTCCTGCTTATTACTTAGAAAATTATCAGTATCAGGATAGTATTTGATATTTTATCCGGTATGTCTTACAGGCTACTAGCTGACCCACGCAACTTCGCCTACGTCACATAAGAGAATTTTCTCCGTTTCTGCAACATTTTTTATTGATGCTTCGCTCCTATTGCTTGTAGCGTGATGATATATAGCTTATAGCCTTCCTCAATAAATGAGCTATCCAACACTAAAATATATTTCGAACCACTAATTCCTGAGATTAGTATGTTTAACCAAACAAATTCTTCAGCTTTATAATATTAGTATAGATCAGAGGTTCCCAAACATTTTTTGTCATAGACCACTTTCAAAATTTAGCAGGTTCCGATGGACCCCCTGCAGCTACATTTCTACCATATTTCTTGGCTAGACCACAGGTACTGAAAATGGAATATGCAAGATTCTACAAGTAACAGTCGCTGAGCTACTTAAAAAATTATCTGCCTACAGTGATAGATGAAGTCAAGCCAACACTTTAGTTAATATTGTCTTCTATTTACGCGAATATTATTCATTGAAATTAAACTGCTATATACGGATTTTATCGCGTTGTTTATTTGACACTTTGTTGCTGTTTCCAGTCCGTACTGATTTACATAATATTGTCTTCTATTTACGCAAATATTATTCATTGAAATTAAACTGCTATATACGGATTTTATCGCGTTGTTTAACACTTTAGTTCTTCATTAACGAAAGCAAATAAATTTTCGAGGAGGAGCGGGTTTACGAATTGTGGACTCCCATTTTTTTATCACGCCAACGTAGAGCCCCGTCGAGTCTCCCGTGGACCCCTGGGGGTCCACCTGGACCACTTTGGGAACTAATGGTATAAATTAGGACTAGCCTCAATGAGACTTAAATAAAGAGATCGCAATTGTACCACGGAGTCGACTACAATGTTAGACCTAAATATACACTTCGAAATTTGAGTGTAATTAATATATGTAATATTGTCTTCTGTTTACGCGAATATTATTGAATGAAATTAAACTACTAATTAGCTTAAAAATTAGTAAAATTTAATAGTAGTAGTAGTGTAACAATTTTCAAAATTATGTAATAAAGTGTCAAATAAGCAACGCGATAAAATCCGTATATAGTAGTTTAATTTCAATGTAATTAATATATGTATAACATATTAACACATTTGTGGTATAGAATCGTAACTCTACGCATATATTATCTATGTCGACGTCAGTCGTCACAGACTACATACAGTATTTGCTAAAAGATTTAGTTCAAGTCTGTCTGTGGAAAAGTGTTTATTTTTTAGATTACTCTTGCAAGGGGTCGTTTCAAGAGTCATATTGGCTGAACAGTTTTTAGTTAACTACAGTTTTAAATCGTTATAGTTATATCGAACTTTAGAGGATGAAATTTGTAAAAGCCAAAATACTACTTTACAGGTTAACTAAGAAACAAAATACTCGATTTTACTTTTCTCTTCACTTATTTTGATCTTTTTTTTTTGGTAACCATAGTACTCTTTATCGTAATTAATAAATGCGACTGAGTTTGTTTGTTTGTTACGCGTTCACTTCTTAACTACTCGACTGATCACCATGAAATTCCGTATAGACGTGATCAGGGTTACAGAATAGAACATGGGATACCTTTTATCCAGGAAAAAGTACTATTACTAACCTAACTTAAACTACATTTACGCAAGCGAAGCTGCGGACAAAATCTAGTACTTTGATAAGTCAAATGTGCATGTAGTGGGTTCAAGCTGGGAGGTTGTCTCATTAAGAACGTGTTAAGCTTCTCAGTAATTTAAGTCAGTTTATTATTATTGTTAAAAACATAATCCTAACTAATATTATAAATGCGAATGTGAGTTTATTTGCTTGTAACACTTTCACACCTTAAGATCTCCGGTTCGATGCGCAGGGCTAGTTAACTGTTATTGGACAGATTTATCTGTCGATACAGTTTGGAACTGTATTCGGTGACCTGAAATGGGCTTTTGCCTGCTAGTCTAGTCAACAAGTGCTTTTTTGGTCAACTTTTTTCAGCAGTCTCAGAAAATATGAACGAGGTGAATTTTTTTTTCGCGCGGGATATTTAAGTTTCCAATTTTAAAACTACGAAAATGGTTTATAAAAAACTGAACAATGTTTTTTTTAAGTGTTCCATCGTGGATCTATTCAAAAATAACTTCAAGAATGAAAAAAGAAGCATATTTATAGTTTAACAATTATCACACTTGCAATGTTCATGTTCAAGCAGCAAAAAATGATTAATAAACGATTGCATAACTAATTGACAAATTGTGATTTAAAAAAATCCGGCGGATTGTTGTTTATTTATCTATCCAATAGGCTCCTGAATTTTTTAATTTCTTAAAATTTGTATTTTATATGTTTAAATAATTTTTATTGATAAAGTGTCCGAAGTAGGCATGGCTTGCGCAAGCTAGAGTACCCGTTTTCGACCGTATTTTCATACCTTTGGGAAAATTATTAATATTGATGACTTTGACTGGTTTTTTATCTTTTTTCCATTTTAAAAATAGCAATTAGTTTTAGAGAAATTTTCATTTGTTTATAACTTTTGCAATATTTGCAAGTGGAGCTTGATATTTCAAAAATCATCTACATGCCATTCCGAATCGAATGAAACCTCGTTCATATTATTATAGAACGTGTATACGAAATTTCATGATATTCGGTTGACTATTTAAGGCGTGGAACCGTAACTAACAAACAAACTCAGATTCGCATTTATAATATTAGTGAGGATTTTTGAAGAGATAAGCGCGTTTAAACAAGAAATCAAACAATCTCTTTAGCTTTATTCTACTAGTATAGATATTATAAATCCATTGGCTGATATATTGGCGATTACATAAGTCGATTAGTACCCCACCCGATTCACAGATAACTATAAATATCAATCTGTGCCATCGACAGCATCCCTCGGGATCTGTAACACTTTGATCTGTACTGTTACCACCAAATCCCTCTCACAGGGGTATACTTGCAGTTTGAATTAATTACTGAACGTTGGACAGAGGGATACAGAAGGTTTGTGATTTTATAATTAAAAATATTTTATTTATTTTATTTATATATTTTTTTTGCCCGCGGTTTCGCTAGCGTAAACATACATAGGTTAATAATAGTACTTTTTCTGGGTTCTAATTTGTTTAATCCAAAATACTGAGATAAGTCTCTGTTTTATTAAAGGTCCGTATGTCCTTTTCTGTATCCCTGACAACGTTATGCGTAATTTCATGATGATCGGTCGAGTAGTTAAGGCGTGAAAGCGTAACAAACAAACCCACAAACTAACATTCGCATTTATAATATCAGTAAGGAGGAGAGGATGTGCCAGCTGATTTCGCGTGAGAAAGAAAAAGGGAAATTGTTAGTAATTCTGCCCTGAAATGCAGAAATACACATCGCACCTTTAATAAAACAGAGACTTATCTCAGTATTTTGGATTAAACAAATTTGAACTCTATTGCAAAGGTTTAACACAAATATAATATTAGAATTTATCATATACAATTAGAGTTCAAATTGCCTTACTTTCAAATTTCGAGTTAAGTCGCTGTTTTATTAAGAGTGCGACATGTATATAGTTCAGGATTTAAGTCGCGTTAAGTTTTAGTCGTGCGATTACGGTAACCTATTTCAATGTTTATAGCAAAATCAAATAATGCACTATGAAAAGTGTTAGAACAAAAGTTGTCGAGTGTAAGGTATGTATAAATAGAAATTAAACTGTTTTATACGGCTTTTATCGCGTTGTTTATTTTCTATAAAATAAAAATATTAAATAAACTATTATTACTACTATTAAACAATTTTACTAGTTACTGTTTACACCTATTTAAGCTATTTAAATTATTAAAACTATTTAGATTTAATTTTACACTTTCTCCGACGTTTTGGTTGCTTTTTAGCAGCCATTTTTACGGGAAGACAAAATCCGATAAAATTCGTATAAAGTTGTTTAATTTTAACGTACATTCGCGTAAACGTACGTCAATATTAAGGTTTGAATAAGTCACGGGTAAAAGGTCATTAATATTTTAATTTAACTCGCTATGAATAAAAAGTACTAGGTTCAGTTACAATCACAACAAAATATAAAACAAAGTCCTTGCCGCGTCTGTCTGTTCGATAAACTCAAAAACTTCTGAACGGATTTTCATTCCTTTTCCTGCCATTTTTACCATTAGACAGAGTGATGCATGAGGAAGGTTTAGGTGTATAATTTGTTAGGGTTTTGTACTACCCGTGCGAAGCCGGGGTGGGTCGCTAGTTTAATAATAAACTAGAACGCGATTGTACTCGACTGTCCATTAAAATAACTCGCGTAGACTCGAAGCCGCGACCGCCGCGAATGTGTTAAATGAACCGTGTCCTACACAATGTACCTACGGGTTGCACATTTAGGGGTCAAAGCGACGACGGGGGATGAAACTAGTGTAACAAAAAATAATCGTATTATATACAGCGTGTATTAGAAAGGTGTGGTCATATTTTTAAACCGTAAAGTTTATATAATAAATAAACTATGTGTCCTACCCGCAGATAATTTAAAAACAAAATTAATTATAGATTTTGTCCGCGGCTTCGCTCGCGTAAATATCGGTTAGCTTAGATTAGTAACATAACTTTTTCCTGGATGAAAGGTACTCTATGTCCTTTTCTGCACCCCTGATAACGTGTATATGAAAATTTATGATGATCAGTCAAGCAGTTAAGACGTAGAAGCGTAACAAACAAACAAACGAACTCACATTCGTATTTATAATATTAGTTAGGATTATTTAACCATTAAAACAAAAGCGTTTCCTTACGACCTAAATTGCGCCTGGTCATTTTCGGTACCACGAAGATCATCCGTGTCAGCGGTTAGTGTCGTTTAAGTATCGAGTAGAATGTGTGATATTATTAATAAATCAATTGAAAACAAAATGCTATATCTTAGTGAAAATAACGACTACCGATTTATTTGACGGGGTTTTCTTTTGTACGGGGCTATATTATGTGACACTTAAGACTGCGCCAAGCGAAATGTGCCAAAACAGGCGGTCACAGTTAAGTTGATAAAATCAATACTTTTTGTTTAATACAAATATAAAATATACATTTACCATAACAATGAATGTGTTTACAATTACTCCGTGTGAAATACTTAAAATAATTAATATTTTCGCCTAAAAAATTACGTGCATTTGCACGAAAAATGAAAAAACGTAAGTTCGTGTTACGTGATTTTTTGTGATTTTGAGAAATCTATCCTATTTTACAGCTTAAACGAAACATAAATATTTATATTACAATTTGTCCGCTCCAAATATTTAAGTTATTGGTTGACAATAAAGATACATATTTATCAAAAAAGCACTTCAAATCCTCCATACAATTTTACTATGGCGGCCGCGCGCCGATTTGAATATCGAGCTCTGTCATTCAGTCCAACCGCGTCTTACGTTCGGCGCAGTCTTAAATATGACGTCACCTCTCTGTTACACGCTGTATAGACTGCACGATGCAGTAGTGTGTGAAGGCATTGCTAGTGTGTTGGGTTTTACGTGTCCGTGCTCCAGTCTTTGTATCTGCAACGATTGCTTAGTGGGCATTGGTCGCCTTGTCGCTAACGCTAAGTCGAGGGTTGTGGGTTCGAATATCAAACGGGTCATTTATTCTGAGTCTAAGTGCACTTTGCGTCTGTTAGTTATACTTAAAATGATACCCGCAACACAGGATATATACATTTTTAGAATTATAGAGTGCCTAGTTCTGGTTTCCCGTCGCAAAAACGCAAGCCGTAGGTACCTTCGGCTTGCGTTTTTGCGACGAGATGAGATTAGGTTTGATTCCCGAATCAAACAACTGTTTTTAATAAGAAATTCGCAGTGCGATTACATAATTAGAAAATTTACCACGTAGTCAAAAAGACGACAGTAGGCTCACTTACAATGTATAACATAACGTAGGCGTAATACATATCTTTCTACTTCTTAAACATATATAACAATAAACAAGCGTAAAATCTATTTCGATTAATTCAACGACTATCTTTTGCATGAGAATGTCGCCATCTATAAAACACGAAAAAATAACAACGCGCGATGAAATCCCTGCTTTAGTTATATTGAGTAAAGCGCCATCTGTGTAGCCGGTGGTGAGTTAATCTTTATTGCTCGCGCCGCAGACGGATTGCGGCCGCCGCTCGTAGCGTTGCTTTTAACACTAGCTCCTTTACTTGTCTGGGCGCCTGGTACTTTTTAGTTTAGCAGATTATCTTCAGGACGGGAGACAGACGGAATTGGTATAAAACATTGAGAAATTAGGTTTAAATCGCTAGATTATAGAAATTTTTTTACATTGTTCTCAAAAACATTGTTTAAGGTTTTCTATACAAATCCGTCAGAATAACTGATTTATAAAGACTAATATTATGAAGATTTGATTTTTGTTTGTTTGTATGGATTTAACTCAAAAATTACTAAACCGATTTAAATATTATCCCCGAGTAACATCTATAGGCTATATATTATATAAAAAAAAAAAAAACTTTTGGAAAATTATCCTGATTCATCTCACTTCTCACCACGTGAGGGTTATGTCGGGCTCTCCCGAGACTTCGGGCCTACCGACTAAAACCATCACGGTGTGGCACCTCATCGCTTTGTAATTACTAACATAACCTAACTTATTTCTATGCGAGCGAAGCCGCGGGCAAAAGATAGTATTTTATTTTAATTTTTTTATTCGACTATGTGGCAAACAAGCTTACGGCCCACCTGATGGTAAGTGGTCACCGTAGCCTATGGACGCCTGCAAGACCAAAGGCATCACTTGTGCGTTGCCGACCCTTTTGGAAAGGAAGTGGGAAGTAGAAGGAGCGGGAAGGGAGAAAGAGAGTGATTGGGCCTCCGGCACTCTCACTCACCGAACGAAACACAACATTAGAATACTGCTAATTAAGTTGCCTAAATAAAGTTTTATCTGACGATTTAAAACGTTTTTAGCCCGGTTTTTCGATCGTCACTTGGCATGTGGTTAAGCCGACGAGTATACGTAGACGAACCCTGAAGACTTCAGGCTTCTCCCTCTGAAGTGTACGCTGCGACTGATGCAGTACATTCATAGGGAGATAGCTCAGGGATATATCTCGGGGCCGACACAAAAGATCCCACTGGGTCGAAGTGTCGCCGATCTACACTGATTGGCCCCCGAAATAAGATAAGATAAGATACGTAGACGAGTAGACGAGATAGTTTCCCTTATAAGTTGTGGAATGAACTCCCTGCCAAACTTTGCCCACAAGACTACAGCATGGGGTTCTTCAAAAAGGGTGTTAAAAGGTTTTTACAGAGTCGGCAACGCGTTAGTGATGCCTATGGTGTTGCAGGCTACGGTGGCAACTTACCACTAAATATGTTATCGTGCTATAGTCACCAATCGGTTTCTTTTTTTGACGACTCGATGGCGTAGTGGTTAGTGTAACTGACTGCCACGCCTGAGGTCGCGGGTTCAATTCCCGCACAAGTCAAACATTTGTGTGCATGAACATGGATGTTTGTCTTGGTTTGGGTGTTTCTATGTATAATATGTATGTATTTACAAAAATAAAAGTATATATGTATGTTTATCCATTGTCTAGTACCCATAGTACAAGCTCTGCTTAGTTTGGACTAGATGGTGTAGTGTGTATGTGATAGAATATTATTATTATTAGTATTATTATTATTTATTCACAATCAGTCAAACGACATATGCATTCCTAATTCATCTTATGATTGAAAAACGCTAGTTGTATCACTATCACTACATTACTATAAAACATGTCCCCCGCCGCGTCTGTCTGTCTGTACGCGATAAACTCAAAAACTACTGAACGGATTTTTATGCGGTTTTTAGAGTTCGAAAAAACTCTTATACTTCAACAGCTTTGTCCATCCGTCTGTTATACAACTTTCAACTCAAGAACCGTAAGAGCTAGAGACTCGCGGTCAACGCCATTCGACACAGTATACTCGATATACCACTGAAATGACTATGATCTTTGATCTCTGACGTCACGTGGTATCACGTGACCTTTACATATTACTTGAACCATTTTTCGAACTCTAAGATTTACGGCAATTCATTGCCGTTTCTCGCTTGTTACCAATAGACAGAATGATTCATGAGGAAGGTTTAAGTGTATAATATATTTAAGTTTTGTGTAATTTCGTTGAAATACGAAGGTAATTGTTGAAGGTGTCGGAAAAGGACAAGCCGCCTGGGAGCTTTCATCGAAAGCGCTGTCTTAAATCCCTTTGAGATATAACAAAACACACCCGTGCGAAGCCGGGTCAGGTAACTAGTTAACAAATAAAATAAAATTACTGAGCAAATTATACTGTAGTTTTCTTTGTTGAAAGAATTTTAGAAGTGGGTTAACAGTTTCAAAGATTAACATCCTATTTCTGAAAGGTAGGCTTACACATTTTAGAGATAGATGTTTTTTATTCATGCCAACAGCTTAGATTCGCAGACTGAACCGGTAACAGCCAGAAAACGTAAATAAAATATGGAATCAGTACTTTCATAATATACACAGTATATTAATTGCCACGTATGTGGCATAGAAAAAAATTTAAAAAAAATATTTTGCTTTTAAAGGTAACTCTCGCAGTAGAAATAATTTCTATGTCATCGGGAACTTTATAAACAAACGATTTGTTTAAGCAAAAATAACAGTACGAATAATGCCTATGTCGTGGGGACTTTACAAACATTCAAACAACGGACACAAAGAACACCCAGACTCGGCACAACCATTTGTAGATCACACAAAGTTTTGTCCCGTGTGGTATTCGAACCCGTAACACCCGGCGCAATGGTAGTGGCGAGGCGATCACTTAAACCATTACGCCATCCGAGCAGTCAAAATAATACTTTGGTCGTCCTAGGTATCAAATCATCAGTTACATGCACAACTAAGCAGCGAAACCTCAGTGGGGAAACCAACAGACTGCAATGCAGAGGGTCTCGGGTCCGAATCCACGTCGCACACCTCTGACTTTCGGAAGTTATATGACTTTTCGAAATTATGTGCGTATTGATTGACAATTATCGCCTGCTCCGTGCCTCGGAGAGCACGTTATTCCGTCGGTCCCGGCTGCCATGAACATCTATGGCAGCCGTTATTGGGAGAATGTCGACACAAAAGATCCCACTGGGTCGAAGTGTCGCCGGTCTGCACTGACTGGCCCCCACATAAGATACATACATACATGCACAACTGAACAGTCACTAACAAAATACTGTAAAAACCTGAACATTGCTAAAATGGCGTAGGTCTAGCTATATAATCTTAGTTTATTATAAGTTTACTTTCTACGAATCCAGTTGCAGACTTCGATTTGTTACGGACAATTTCGTGACATAGATACACAATTGTTCTTAGATCGAGCTCACGAACTGCGCTCCTAAAATGGCAGCGCACCCGAACGGAGCGCTAATATGCTCTTTGATGACTTATCTAGGCTTCTATATAATCTACTAGTTTTTGCCCGCGGTTTCGTTCGCGTAAATGTAGGTAAGGTTATGTTAGTAACAGTACTTTTTAGAGTTCGAAAAAGCTCTTATACAACAGCTTTGTCCGTACGTCCGTCCGTTTGTCTATTATACAACTTTCAACTCAAGAACCCTAAGAGCTAGAGACTCGCGGTCAGCGCCATTCGACTCAGCATAGTCGATATACCCCGAAATTACTATGACCTTTGACTTCAAGATCACGTGGTATCACGTGACCTTTGCATATTACTTGAACCATTTTTTCGAACTCTAAGATCTACGGCAATTTATTGCCGTTTCTCACTTGTTCTGGATAACCACTACGCCATCCGTGCTTTATTTATTTAAGTGTGAGATTGTTATTAATGAAGTATTGTGTCAATAAATTGCAACACTCACTCTGGAATAGTGCCCAGTCAACGGCCATATGACTGGCCCTATTACTTGGAACGTTGGAAAATATATGTATGTACACACAGCGACACATCAACCTAGACGGTTTGGACTGTGAACTATTAGAAGTTGAACGCTGCGGATTGTGCGAGTGCGTTATATTTTTGTTATTTTGTCTCACTCACGCTGAACGGGACGCGACGCTCTATCCTTACCATTACATCGACACCACTATGCACAGTCCCTTTCCGAAAATTCTCTATTTTGCATGTAGCGTAGTTATGCGTATATAGGGTGTCTAACTTGATGTGTAGCCGTGTGTACCATAAATGTAATAAATTACCATAAGTATTCTGAAATTGTTTTTCCAATTTCTCCTATTTGTTCTTACTAAATTATTTCCGCGACTTCGTTCGAGATAATGCAGGCTAGGATATTATGTTAGTAACAGTACTATATACTATTCTGTATTTATTTATATTTTATTGTATTGTGAAAAGGTACAAATAAAAATATTTTGCTTTCACTTTATTTATTTTTTGGAAGAAATGTACTGAATGTTCTTTTCTGTTCAAGCTTCTTCAAGATTCTTCTGCCCCACAAACGGAGAATGACATCGCTACAATCAGCTTGTGACTACGGCCGGTGTAACCTAGTCGAAACGTCAAGCTTTAAAAGGTAAACATTATGCATGATCGCGTTTAAACATTTTACGTCTAAGTATACTAAAATTATTAACATGAAACGGCCATGAACTATCGTAAATCTTAGAATTCGAAAAAATGGTATCACGTGACCTTGAGGTCAGAGGTCAGCGGTCAAAGGTCATAGTCATTTCGGAGGTATATCGAGTATGCTGAGTCGAATGGCGTTGACCGCGAGTCTCTAGCTCTTACGGTTCTTGAGTTGAAAGTTGTATAACAGACGGACAGACGGACGAACGGACGGACGGACAAAGCTGTTGTATAAGTATCTATTTGCGCTTGCGCTTGCGTTTACACGCATATCAGTGGAGCGCGACAGTCATGAATGCGCGCTAGTAGTTAGTAATTGGTTAAGTCGCGCACGATTGGCCGGGAATGCGCACGCGCCGGTCGACATTCCTCTCGCGTACGGCGCGCAATGCGCGTCAGTTTATCTATCACTATGGGCTTAAAAGTTATTTGAACTAATACTGTGTTAATTTAAGCGTTCTAATTTAGTTAATGTGACTGCTATAAGTGTCGTGTTCGAACTCATATCCAGTCAAATCCGGTTAGACTAGAAAAGCCGATCCCAAGTGACTTGGGAATAATAAAGGCTAGGCAGAAGAACATGGTATCGTAAATATATACTTATTATCTATAAGCATTTCTTTGAAATTAAACTACTATCTACGGATTTTATCGCGTTGTTTATTTGACACTTTATTACAAAATTTTGAAAATTGTTACACTATTACTACTATTAAACTTTACTAATTTTAAGCTAATTAAATTAAGAGCTCATTCTGCGTAAATAAAAATACCAATGATTAAATTATGTTCGGGTAGGTACTTTGAAATAACTACACTGGAACATTGAGATAACTACCATCCTAGTCTCGCCGTGACCATGGCTGCTGAAAAGCAACCGAAACGTCGGGGAAAGTGTAAACTTAAATAAAAATAGTTTTAATAACTTAATTAGCTTAAAATTAGTAAAGTTTAATAGTAGTAGTGTCAAAATTAAGTAAAAAAAATATAACATAAAAGTGTCAAATAAACAACGCGATAAAATCCATATATAGTAGTTTAATTTCAATGAATAATATTCGTGTAAATAGAAGACAATATTATATAAGCATTTTTCATTCCAAGGTTGTAAATAAATCTTAATGTTCTAGTATACGACTAACTTTGTTATTATTAATATAATAATATTAATAAATATTATCATAATATTTATTATATTATAAGTTTTTTTTAACAAGAGTCATTTACAATTCATTATAAGGACCTAATAATTCATTTTAACGCTATTATTTATTATTAATATTTTCAAACATATTAAAAAAGAATATAATTATAAAATATTAATAATTATATTGTTTACTAATATTATAAAAGGGAAAGATTTGATTTTTTGTATGTTTGTTTGTTTCTTTGTAAGGATTTAACTCAAAAACTACTAAACAGATTTTAAAAATTCTTTCTCCATTAGAAAGCTGTATTATTACCGAGTAACATAGGCTATGGCGGCAATGGCGAGGACACCATTTATACCACTACTACCATCATTGCCGTTACGAAATTTTTAATAGAAGGACTATATTCTATTAAGAATTTCGTAACAGCAAGACTATAACATTTTACCCGACTCCTTTCTCGAACCTGTAATGTCACGGTCGGTCGTAAGCCTGTCTATACTACAGGACCAACGTGGCAATCTAAGAGCTAAGGCATACATACAGTTGCACAAAATTAAATCCTAACTAATATTACAAATGCGAATGTGAGTTGGTTTCTTATGCTTCACGTCTTAACTACTCGACCGATCATCATGAAATTTTGAATACAACGTGTATTCAAAATTTCATGATGATCGGTCAGGGTTACAGAAATGGACATAGGTAACTTTTAATGCAGAAAAAAGTACTATTTCCAACCTAACCTACATTTACGCGAGTGAAGCCGTGGGCACAATCTAGTATTTTAGAGTTCGAAAAATCTATTATACAACAACTTTGTCCGTCTGTCTGTTATACAACTTTCAACTCAAGAACCGTAAGAGCTAGAGACTCGCGATTAACGCCATTCGACTCAGCATAGTCGATATACCCCCGAAATTACTATGACCTTTGACCTCTGACCTCAAGGTCACGTGATACCATCTTTCAACTCAAGAACCGTAGAACTAGAGACTTGCGGTTAACGCCATTCGACTCAACATAGTCGATGTACCCCGAAATGACCATGACCTTTGACCTCTGACCTCTAGGTCACGATATACCATTTTTTGGAACTCTAAGATTTACGTCATTTCATGTTTCACTTGTTTATTTACGCTTTTGCCTATGTCTTGTAGTTTAATAATTTAAGTTATCTAAAAGTAGTGTTAAATGTTGTCCATGCTAAATATTATGCCAGTTTGTCTGCGCACACGCAATCCTGAGAATCACTGGACCGTTTTTGATGTGGCACTAAATAATGGCTAGCCATTGTTTTCTTAACAAACTATAAAACTTCACGGCTACGCTTCAGGATATTAAGCAGAACGCTAAATTGTAAAGTTCTATGTTATAGTTCTTAGAAAACCGTGGGCTAGGTGTTTTATGCGTTTTCGTACTGAATGCCTAGTTAGCTCAGTGGTAAAAGGCATCGTAAGGTCTCGGGGTTGGTGACTTGGTTAGACAGTATGTTTTTGTGTTCTAAGGAAATTATCAGTACGTAGCAGGTAGGGTAGTGTAGGGTATGTCAAAGTCCACTTATAGACGTGAGGTTTTCAATTGACTTGGTTAGACAATTTGTTATTGCGTTGCCCTGTCAGCAAATTTGCAGAAATGGTGGTGCTACTAGAATTTTACCGCGGCGCCGCTCGCGTTTATCTAGTTTTTGCCAATAAATTTTCTAGCCCTTGGAAACAGTATTTTTATACTGGATGGAATCCCTATTTTCTTTTTTTTGTAGCCCTGACGAGTATGCAAAATTTAATGATCTGTGGTCGAGTAGTTAGGGAGTGAAAGCGTAACAAACAAACTCACACACTATTACTTAAGATTAATACTACCCTAAGGTAAGGCCCGGTTATTATATTCAAGAAACGAGTCGTATTACTTACGTACAGTTAATTATTGACACATATTCTATGTAAATATGTTAAAATTTAACTGTCCGTAGCTAAAACGACTAGTTTCTTGAATATAGGGACCGGGCCTAAGATTTTATAATCGAAAACTAGATTTAGCCCGCGGCTTCGCTCGCATAAATGTAAGTTAGGTTAGCAACATTACTTTTTCCTGGATAAAATGTACCCTATGTCCTATTCTGTACTCCTGACAAAGTGTATGCGAAATTTCATGATGATCTGTCGAGTAGTGAAGGCGTAACAAATAAACAAACTCACATTCGTATTTATAATATTAATTAGGACATCGATTTAACTTAGTAGGTACTCAATACATCAAGTATCATTATTATTCTTGACTGCGAACTAATGATTGTCGGCATCGATACATCATTGATTCATTTTATTTAAAATTCGAACACTTGTTCATTTTTTGAGTGATAGCTTTCTTAACTGCCAGTCGTGTTTCAAATGATTTGTTGGAATGCCATGTTATCTATGGTTATCGTTCTTTTTTCAATATGGCGTATGAGAATGATTGTTGTAGATTATGGAGGGTAGAGGTAAGGAGAATCATCTGTGTACATGAAAAAGTGACCGTCAAAATGCATAAAATTAGGGTGGCGCCACATTAGCATCAGGGTAAATTTTAAAGGAAGCGCCAAATATTATTAGAGTAGGATTGAGAAATAAACAAGAAAAGAAAAACTCTTTCTCAAAATTAAATGATAAAAATCAATAAACGTACTATTCACAGTTCACGAAATAAAATCACTCTAGCTACACGTTTTCTCATAATAATTCTTTAAGGTTATATTTACTACATTATTTTGTACTACGCAAGTAGTTGAAATTTGCAATAACTACTTTCTTCTTCTCTCTTAGCCTTTATTATTCCCAAGTCACTTGGGGTCGGCTTTTCTGGTCTAACCGGATTTGACTGGATATCAGTTTTTACACGGAGCGGCTGCCACCTGACCTCCGCAACCCGAAGGCTTACGATACCCTAAGGCTAGACCAGTGTCAGGATATTAGAGGGTACTGACTTTCCCAATAACGACTGCCATAGATGTTCATGGCAGCTGGGACCAACGGCTTAATGTGCTCTCCGAGGTATGGAGCAGGCGATAATTGTCAATCAATACGCACATAATTTCGAAAAGTCATATAACTTCCGAAAGTCAGAGGTGCGCGACGTGGGTACGAACCCGAGACCCTCTGCATTGCAGTATGTTGGTCTCCCCACTGAGCTATCGCTGCTGATTTTCAATAACTACTTTAGTCGACAATAATATTAATTTTTTTAACTCGGCATCGTTCAATTCGTTTACAATTGCTACATTCATGCCTGCCATGCCTTTGTCTACACTAGCGCTATTTTGGAAGGTTTTTGAACTGTTATTTACAGCTTACAGCTGGACACTTTTTAAATTTTCTACCATATGAGATGACTCTTCTTACCTCTACCCTCCATATTGTAGAGTTTATGAAGGAGTGATATTTCTTATTTCTAATAAAGGATAAAGGATAAATTTCAGTTTTTTTTTAAGGTAATCTGTCCCTTTCTGTAGCCCTGACAACAAGTATGCCAAACATGATGATCGGTCGAGTAGTTTAGTCCTGAAAGCGTAACAAACAAACTCACATTCGCATTTATAATATTAGTTAGAATTAAAACGCAGGCGGCGTTTGTTACATTTTTGACGTTTTAAATCACGGCCCACACGTATAGTGATTTGGTAGAAAGTGTAGCTGTAGGATAGAAATGATTATCCATAGAGTTATTGCGCCATAGACTCATGAGGCTACCGTTAGCCACTTATTTTCTAGCCTCAGGCTACAACCATAGTGACGGGCGTAATGACCATAGACTAAACATTAAAAAGCTACCGATTTCGTAAGCCTCGTTTGGGAAAAGATTTATAGAGATTAAAGTATCGATGCCCTGTATATTAACTGTCCCACTGCTGAAAGCGGGCCTTAGTGTGAGAAGGGTTAGGCAATAGTCCACCACGCTGGCCTTTTGCGGATTGGCAGACTTCACATATCTTCGAGAACATTGTGGAGAACTCTTATACATGCAGATTTCATCGCGATGTTTTTCTTCATCGTTAAAGTAAGCAATCATTTCATATTTACTTCGCATTTTCTCGAAAAGCCAGACATGTGCGTCTTGGGATTGAACTCGAGTCATCTACGTGGCAGTCCAACGGTTTCCCACTGGGCTATCGCTGCTTCTTTATTTATATTCAGCTTTCACGTAACAAAGGTTATATTGGACATGGATGTTTGTCTTGGTCTGGGTGTTTCCATGTATAAAATGTATGTATATCCATTGTCTAGTACCCATAGCACAAGCTCTGCTTAGTTTGGGCTAGATGGTGTTGTGTGTGTGTGATAGAATATTTATTTATTTATTTATTTATTTATTTATTTATTTATTTATTTATTATTAACAAGCTACGTGCTGCTACTACATATTTTCTTACAGGAAAATCTAATAACACTAGCCCGACTCGGACATCGAATCTGACACCACACAACGCAAACATAAGCGCAATTTTATCTATACCAATATTATAAAGAGGAACGATATTTTGTTTGTTTGTAACGATTTACCTCAATAACTAATTAGCGATTTAAAAATTCTTTCATCATTAGAAAGCTATAATATCGCCGAGTAACATAGGGTATATTTTATTTTAAAAAGGTCTGTCACTAACATTACCTAACCTACATTTACGCAAGCGAAGCTGCAAGCCAAAGCTAGTTATACAGGGTGTCCCAGATTATGTGAATCAAATTGTAACGGGAGATTCCTTAGGCTTGCCTAAGGACCTTGGTCCATTGAAATGTGCTAAAAAATAAAAATATGACATTAGTGTAAAATAAAAAATCCAAGTTTTTAAAAAGTACGACATTTTCATACTTTCAACTACAGGTACTTCGTTTATACCTAATTTTAATATTTTTCTTTATTTTTATTTGTGATTCGTCAAACTACAAACGATTTTTTTTAAACTGACCTACGTAATTTTGTCATCGCAGCATTATTTTGGTGTATTTTTCAAAGCTTGGATTTTTATTTTTAGTCAAGTGCTATAATTATTTTTTTCGTTTGCACATTTGAAAGATCCTTACCTAAGGAATCGCCTGTTACAATTTTATTCACATATTCTGGGTCACCCTGTATAAATATTACTATACTTATAGGTACTTACTTAAGCACGGGACTACCAGGCAGCCATAATGGCAATAACTAACAATTACCTAAGTTCGATGTACCTATTAATTAAATTACGAATCTTAAACTACCGCCATTAGAATCAAAGAAATTTAAACGATCCACATTTCAAAATAAGAACATCTTTTTTTTCTTTTCACACCGGAAATGGCAAGCATGATCACTTGTTATTGTCTATAGCGAGCATAGACACCGTATCAAAACAATTATGTATTTTTTATGATTGTTTATCGAGTGAGTCACGGTTGCGAGCAAAAAGTTTTGGGTACGTACTCGTACCGTTGGGTCTGTGGGCGGTAAAATGACGCTGTGTAGCTTAGAAAGCTTTATTTTAATTAATGTTTCACTAAGGACACAGGCGCACAAATATTTAGTGTGCCAAGGAGTTTTACTAACATAGTATTAAGGTGTATTTACAAACATTAAATTTTATAATATATAAATTTAGATCATGGTATTTATCTATGGGCCTATGCAGCCTAAAATAAATGTTTATTATTATTATTATTATAAGGTCATTATTGCTGTAAAGTAAGCCAATAAAGTCATTGAATCGTATGGTATCACATTTATCTCATGACTGTCATAGTCACTTACAGAAGACAAGTTAAATTATATTTCGTAAGCCCCACGATTTGATACAATTAAATTATAAAATAAATACATTAACACAAGACATACTATACAGATACTTTGGTCAAAGTTATTTTGCATATAAGATACCTTTATATACCGCTATTTAAAAATGTACCTGCAAAGTAAAACACCACGTCACACACGACGTACTTACGCCTTCTTCTCTCTTAGCCTTTATTATTCCCAAGTCACTTGGGGTCGGCTTTTCTAGTCTAACCGGATTTGACTGGATATCAGTTTTTACACGGAGCGGCTGCCACCTGACCTCCGCAACCCGAAGGCTAACGATACCCTTAGGCTAGACCAGTGTCAGAATATTAGAGGGTACTGACTTTCCCAATAACGACTGCCATAGATGTTCAGTGCAGCCGAGACCGACGGCTTAACGTGCTGTCCAAAGCACGGAGCAGGCGATAATTGTCAATCAATACGCACATAATTTCAAAAAGTCATATAACTTCCGAAAGTCAGAGGTGCGCGACGTGGGTTAGAACCCGAGACCCTCTGCATTGCAGTCTGTTGGTCTCCCCACTGAGCTATCGCTGCTATATATACACGACGTACTTACGTATTGTAATATAAAAGTCAATTTTTGAGAGCTCTGGCACCCATAACACAAGTTCAATTTTAGCTTGGGTGTCAAATGGTTACAATACTGTAATAACCTGCAATTTGTGAGAAAAACCGTTTGCTTTAGCACAATGTGACTGCATTGTATGTAAAAATTGTAATAAAGATTATTATTATTATTATTTATACTAATAATATAAATCTGAAGAGTTTGTTTGTTTGGTTGAACGCGCTAATTTTAGAAACTACTGGTTCGAATTGAAAAATTATTTCAATGTTGGATAGTCCATTTATCGAGGAAGGCTATAGGCTATATAACATCCACCAATAGGAGCGGAGTATCAATGAAAACTGTTGCAAAAATGGGGAAAATTCTCTTATGTGAAGCAGACGAAGTTGCGCGGGTAAGCTAGTTTTATACATGTAGATCAAGAAGGAAGATACAAGGAAACACTTTTAAACGTCAAAGTTTTCGAGTTAGTGAGTTTTGTGAAGTTACTGAATTTACGTGATTTTATGGCACAGCTAGTATCCTCATTACCACTCCCTCACATTAATTGCTGGGTACTTAATAAACTCTGATTTATTTATACTGCGTCCTTATATAATTATGTATCTTATAATGTCATTCAATTAAACTACTATATACCATATATAGGGCCTTATTATTTCTATTTATGATTGCATAGTTACCCAGATATGGCTGTCAAGGTTTGTAAGATATTAACCAAAAAAGGCTGCAATTATATTTCTTTTTTTATGGTTCCGTAGTCTAAATGGTAATACGGTAGGTTTACGGTGCAAAGTGTGTCCGTTTTTTTGTAGCTTAATTTTACCTAAACACTCTCATTCATTACATAGTAACGTAGATCCTGTGTTGCAAAGGACTTTACAAAAATGAAATAACAATACACTATGTAAGCTGAAGACAGGGCGCTATGGCGCTCATTAGCGGAGGGCTATGTCCAGCAGTGGACTATTATAGCCTGATGATGATGATGATGTGAACCTAGACTTGGAACAATGCTTTGAATTAACATATACTTTTTAATAAATTGAGTTATCAGTTTAACATTAATGTTTACATTCAAATGATAATAATTAAGCATTTGTACAATAATTTTAATAGAATGTATATATTTGCACGCCCTTTGTGGCAAAACTAGTATAGTATTTAGTAGCAGTAGAGCTTCGCTGATTTCAGCATGAAGGGGAAGGCTCGACCAAGGAAGGACTACTCTCTTACAGAATATCGACGTGAAATAGCAGTATTCCTACTGTTGTGTTTCGTTCGGTGAGTGAGAGTGCCAGAGGCCCTATCACCCTCTTTCCCCCTTCCCGCTCCTTCTCCTTCCCACTTCCTATCCTAAAGGGTCGGCAACGCGCAAGAGATGCCTCTGGTGTTACAGGCGTCTATAGGCTACGGTGACTACTTACCATCAGGTGGGCCGTATGCCTGTTTGCCACCTTAGTAGTATAAAAAAAGAACTCAACGTACTCATGTAATTTTGTAACATCTCTGTAAACCTGTGTTTAGCAAATAAACTATTATGATTATGATATGATTGTGATTAATAGATAAGTACCTTTTTTTGCCTTTTAGGTTTCGAACCCCCAACGCTGGGCGTGGCGCGAAGTGACTGGCTACAATTACTTTATTTCTTATTGTGACGCATTAGTTTAGCATACCTAGGTGCAGTATGACACACGTATGATCAATCGTGACACTGCAGTTATCCATTTTATAACATACTAGCTTGTGCCCGCGGCTTCGATCGATGGAAAGCAGTACTTTTTTCCTGGATGAAAAGTACCCTAAATCCTTTTCTGTTCAATTGAAAACGTGTATTCGAAATTTCATTGGCAATTAAAAAGAGTGGCCATGAGTTTCGTGCCCCTTCTTCTCATGAGCCCTACAACCTTGCTTTGCTGAACGTGGCAGTAAATGCAAATTCACAGATGTTTTTTGTGTAAATTTGACATTCATAAGTGTTACCTTGTACCCTAAATAGAATAAATTTATTTTGAATTTGAATTTCATGATGATCGGTCTGTTAAGCTAGGTTTATTCAAATTACCCACAGCATCATCGAACTAATAATATGGCATCCAATGATGTCAGATTATTATCCAAAAATGGCTGCAACTACATTATTTCTTATTATAGCGACATTAGTTTAATATACATAGTATGCGACACTTATTATCAATCCTAGCACAAATGTCTATTTTCAAAATATTTCCTTATAGTCATCCTAACTAATATTATTAAAACGAAAGTGAGTTTGTTTGTTACGATTTCACGCCTTAACTACTCGACCGGTCATCATGAAATTTCGCATACACGTTGTCAGGGGTACGGAATAGAACGTAGGATACATTTTATTCAGGAAATAAGTACTGTACTTAAGTAACCTAACCTGACCTAAATTTACGCGAGCGAATTAACAAAATCTAATAATTAATATTCAACGCCAAAGTAGTGCCCATCACAAAAAAACAATACTTCCGCTACCCGCTAGCGCCATTTTAGGCGCCATTAAAAAGTTCAAAGCTCTCGAAACTTTTTGTATAACTTTTTTTCTGTTATCGTCCGAGCGATCTTTGATTCTGTTTGTTACCTGGCGTTAACTGACTTCAATACTTTATCGATACATACATTATACATTGCTGTCTTTAAACCCTATTAATATAATGCCTCTTTAAAACGTCAATGGTTTGTGTGCTGTTCTGAAATATCGCGTTTCGATGGCGGTTTTCTTCAGTTGACAGTTTCGAATCAAGTAGCTATTTATAGAAACGTGAAATCATGCACATTTTAATACTGTACCACAGTACATTAAATATACAGTAACCTATCTTCATACAAACGGTCGGAACTCGAGTCATACCTACGCGCCTCGGTGTCGGCATGCGCTCGGCACGCAACCAGTCGCGAATGCGCCGCAGTGACGAACGGACGGTGTGATTGTTTTGTAAGCAGTAAGCGTACGATTTGTGATGATTTGATTTTATTGAACACTTTCTATTTCATTCATTACGAATTTTAGTTTTGTAATATAATATACATATTAATATTACAATCACTAAACTAGAAAGAAACTCAAGTAGGTAGATAAAATTAAAATACTGTAGGCGGGCAGCCTTAACGCGTGTCTACGAACCGCGCTGTTGTAGGTAATTATTTCAAGGACAGGGCCGTGTTACAATACTGTATATGTATGTACTGTGACTGTACGGTGTTCTCATCAGCTGTTTTGAATAATAATATGACATAAGAACCAAATAGTATATAAACTTTTTGGTTATTGTAGTCTGATGGCTGCCAGATACGTTTCCTCTTAATTCTGGCATGCCGGCTATTAATATAATATAATATTCTATCACATACACACTACACCATCTAGCCCAAACTAAGCAGAGCTTGTACTATGGGTACTAGACAATGGATAAACATACATATATACTTTTTTTTTTGTAAATACATACATATTATACATAAAAACACCCAGACCAAGACAAACACCCATGTTCATGCACACAAATGTTTGACTTGTGCGGGAATCGAACCCGCGACCTCAGGCGTGGCAGTCAGTTACACTAACCACTACGCCATCGAGTCGTCAAGTCGTCGGCTATTGATAGATTAATACCTTTAACATTTTAGTGTAACGCTCTTTATCTATACAAATCTATACCTACTAATGTTATAAAGCTGAAGAGTTTGTTTCTTTGGTTGAACGCGCTAATCTCAGGAACTACTGATTCGAATTGAAAAATTATTTTAGTGTTGGTTAGCCCATTTATCGAGGAAGGCTATAGGCTATATAACATCACGCTAGGACCAATAGGAGCGGCGCATCAATGGAAATGTTGCAAAAACGCGGAAAATTCTCGTATGTGTCACTACATATTATAAAACGTCGCGTCTGTCTGTCTGATCGTGATAAACTCAAAAACTAAGAAAATGTTTGTGGGCATTTCTGTATAGCAGCCTGGAGTTAGCAGTTAAGTTGGTGGTTTGGCACAACCCCCGTGTCTTGGCAAGCACGTAAAGCCGTTGTTCTTGCGCCTGATCACCCTCTATTCTCATCATCGAACTATGAAAATGAGAGAGCACTTGTGTTTGCGCATACAAATTCATGTTTGTTCGATTCCCGCACAAGTCAAACATTTGTGTGCATGAACATGGATGTTTGTCTTGGTCTGGGTGTTTCTATGTATAATATGTATGTATTTACAAAAAAAAAAGTATATATGTATGTTTATCCATTGTCTAGAACCCATAGTACAAGCTCTGCTTAGTTTGGGCTAGATGGTGTTGTGTGTATGTGGTAGAATATTATTATTATTATTATTATTATAATCACATATTACAACCAGATTTTACGGGTTTCCTATAAATTATGTTCATAGAAACAGTTAATACACTTGTACACTATAATATCGCTTGCGCAGACGGTTATTCTCGCTTACGTTGGATGGGCCGCCGATACCGAAATTCGGTTTGGAGATTCTTGTTTTACCATCTTCTTTTGGTATTTGTTATTTAAAAAGACAACCTTTGCACTACGGATAATCCCTATATCTCAGGGGACTTCACAAACACTCTTACAACTGACGTAAAGAACATCCAGACTCGAAACAACCATACGTGGATCATTCAAGTTTTGCCCCGTGTGGGATTCCAAGCCACAACACTTGGCACTATGGCAGTGGCCACCACTTAAACCACTACGCCATCAGTGCAGTCATCAGTTTATCAGGGCCGTATGCTCGTTTCCCATATTGTATTACTTATAAGAATTATAGAAGTAAATTTGGTTGCGGTTCGGTTGTCCGCTTGGCTTCATCAATGTCCACTAAGACCACTTACGATCCGATAGACCGTTTGTCTACTATTTACATAATATATATACCACACTGTTAATTGCCCGTGGCGCAGTGATAGTCAATACTCGGGTTCGAATCTCGGGTCGGACCAACAAAAAGTTATTGGGCTTTTCAGTTAAGAAATCCCAATACCAGGCTGGAGTTAGAAACTTGGAGGTGATAGACACCCCCGTGCCTTGAAAAGCACGTAAAGCCGTTTGTCCCGCGTCTGATCTCTCTTCTGTCGTGTCGGATTGTCGTTCCATCGGATCATCAGAGTTAGGAAGCAGAGTGCACTTGTGTCTGCGCAGATGGTCGGTCTCTGTTAAGCTTGGCCGCCGTGACCGAAATTCGGTCTGGCGGACATTATATTATTACATACACGCCTACGTCATTGCTGGGGTAGGCACGGGTATACCGATTACATCAAAATTTTACCAGTTATGCTTCAATGTCTCACGTACTAGGAGTGACCGTATACCGGCCCATCTCCCAGACTTCGTGCTGCTTACGAAAATTTCTTGATAGTAAGCTCAATAATACTTCGTACTACCAAGGCATTGAAACTAGGATGGCACGCTAACATAAGCACACATCTATGCGGCGGCACTAATGAAGAAATAATCACAAGGAATAATTCCTGTGTCGTGACAGGAGGAGGCGAGGAGGCGAGGACTAGACAAACATTTAAACAACAGACACAAAGAACACCAGGACTTGGAAAACTATTTGTGGTTCACACAAATAGTTAATCCCGTGTGGGGTTCAAACCCACAACAGTCGGCGCAGTGGCCATGGCGAGGCGATCATTTAAACCATTCGTTCCCAAGGTGGTCCATGTGGACCCCAGGGGTCCACGGGAGACCCGACGGGAGTCTACGTTGGCGTGACAAAAAAATGGGGTTCACAATTCGTAAGCTGAGGTCCACGAAAATTTATTTGCTTTCGATAGAAGAACTAACATGTTGGCTTGACTTCACCTATCAATATAGGCAGATAATATTTTAAGAAGCTCAGCAACTGTTACTTGTAAAAGCTTGCATATTCCATATTCAGTACCAGCGGTCTCGAACCTACTGATTTCACTTTTCGGTAGAGAAGACCTTAAAAAAAATCAGCCCGTCTACTGTGATAAGTTCAGTCCTGACAATTTCAAACTCTTGTCATAAATATAGTACAAATGTAGCTGCAGGGGTCCACCAGAACCTGCTAAATTTTAAGCGAACCTCTGATTTAAACTAACCTAACCTAACTCTACGCGATCCATGCAGTCTAACAAACATACAGGTGCATTAATACATTTAAATTAAATAATAAACTATTTACATATTTAACACATAAGAATTACCTAAGTATCGATATCACACAACGAAATTGCGAATAGTACACAAAACCAGAGACATTAAAATCCCTAGAGTGCGCGGCAAAACTGGAATCCATTTTGTAAGTTTGACGTTTGAGTGAACATGGCGTCCGCGGCGAGTTACTTCTAATCTTGTTGGCGTTGTTTGCAAGTCAGCTTTGCGAAGCTTTGTTTCGGTCGCTGTTTAGCGTCGATTTTATGTAGACGGAGCTACGAGACTCCCTTGTTTGGGTGTTGGCTAAAAGTCATATAGACAAATCGTTGTTGCCAGACCTATGTCGTAGCACAGGCGAATTTTTTACGGTGTACATCATAAAAAAACGTTTTTGTTACGTTTGCTGTACTACCTACGTAAGCAACGTATATAGTATATAAGAAACGCTCGCTCGAGCACATTACCTACGTTTTTTGGATGAATACTAACTCTATGTGCTTTTCTGTACACTGTGTCTTGACAACGAAAAATGAATTAATGAATAAAAACATATTAGTAAGGATGAATGCAGAGCCCTTTTCTTTTCCTTGGAGCTGGTCACTTGTGTATATAAAGCGGATCATATCCAGAATTGTCCAGCTCTAGCTTGGTGGTCTATGGCCTTATTCTCATAGCGAGAAGACGCTCGTTCCCAGTAGTCGTGCAGTTTAATACAGGGCTGGTTAATACCAGCTCTGTCATGCCATGCCATGTCAGCCATGTTCCTATAGAAATAATACTATAATGATAATACATTATAGTATTATTTACATGGAATTGGTTTCTTTAAATGTCGCAAGATGCATTCTCATCCTAATCATACCAATTTTCACATAATCTTTCCATCCTTATTTTCCGTCACCCGTTCTTAAGGTTAATATACAGGTTTCAATGAAAATACAAATAATCTTTAACGTATCTGCTTTATTTAACCTTTAAGTATGGACGTGTAGCATCAGAGGCTACTCAAATATTTAGATTTTTTAGTTTCGCATAGTGCCATCGGCTACCCGAGACCTCAGTAGCTTCAGTTATTGTATAAAAACGACCAGCAAGGTTGGACGTTGCGTCGCTCGATGCAAAACACATGAGGAATACTTATTGAAAAATTGGTCGGTGCCTGTCAGGCTACATGTCCATAGTTGTCATATAAAATTCTATTTTTAAAGGTTTTGTGTTTGTATTGATTTTTGGACAAATTAAATAAAAAAATGGCTGAAAATAGTAAGGCAAGTCATTCTCGTTCAAAAAGAAAATCCGAAAGTTTGGCAAAAAAATTATTACCAACAACAGATGCATCTTTCGAGGATTCAATGCACTGTTGCTGGCTTCAGTTGAGTCAAGTAATGAGAAGGTTATTGAACAGTTTTTGATATACGATTTGGAATTGATTCACCAACATGCAAGCGACGAGGATAAAGAAGAAAATGAGTGTCAGGACCTTGAAGAAGGATCGGGCTGCTATATCCCAAATTTTCAACAATGACTCGAGTTTTAGGTGAAGATATGGTTGACATCCAAGCATCAGCAGTCATGCAGGGAACTAGAAGAGGATGCAGACTTCGTCTCTCAGAGTGGCACAGATTGACCACCCATCTGTGCATTAGGTGTAGTAAACCAGTAAGCCTACAATGTTTACGTCCCTTGTGCAACGACTGCCAATAATTAGGCTTATAAAATCGGTTGTCAGAATTTTTAATTTTTGTTACCAGAAGTGCATTTTAAATTTGTTAATTATATATTAATATTGAAGATAAAAGTTAAATTTTTCTATATATATATATATATATTAGTATAGAATATTTTAATTGCTAAAAACAGAATTATAGACAAAATTACTTCAAACGTACCATGACTGTTGTCTTTCTTAAGTTTCAACATTTTTAATTAAGAAGTTGATATTATATTCACGTTTTATTATTTTTAGATACCTGATAATTCACTTAGATATAGTTTTTTAGCAATTTAGCATTCAGCACAGTAATATAGGAGCTTGTGAGATTACTCGTCCAGGCTAGTGATATAAAAATATCATGTCCATACTTAAAGGTTAACAAATTTTATGCTACTATTTGTATGTATGTATGTATGTATCTTATGTGGGGGCCAGTCAGTGCGGACCGGCGACTTCGCTTCTTCGACCGACACTTCGACCCAGTGGGATCTTTTGTGTCGACACTCTCCCAATAACGACTGCCATAGATGTTCATGGCAGTCGGGACCGACGGCTTAACGTGCTCTCCGAGGCACGGAGCAGGCGATAATTATTGTCAATCAATACGCACATAATTTCAAAAAGTCATATAACTTCCGAAAGTCAGAGGTGCGCGACGTGGGTTCGAGCCCGAGACCCTCTGCATTGCAGTCTGTTGGTCTCCCCACTGAGCTATCGCTGCTCAACCATACTCTATGACTTTTTACGACTTTTTTATTTAAGTAACTTAAAAATGATATGCGCTACGGCAAGGTGTGTTGTGTGGTTTCTTTTGCGATTGCATGTAGTCTTAAGTCTTAGTCATGCGATAAAGAGTAACTAATTTCATACATACATATATTCATAGATTCACGCCTGTTCCCCAGAGGGGTAGGCAGAGACTACGGATTTCCATTTTCTACGATCCTGACACACTTCTCTGGCTTCATTCACTTTCATCACATTCCTCATACACGCCCGTCGGTTCAAGGTGCTCTTAACCTGGCCTTTGTCCAGAACGCCTCCGATCTGATCAAGAAACGTTCGTGTAGGTCTTCCTCTTGCGACTGTTCCATTCACACTAGCCTTATAAACTTTCTTAGTCAGTTTTCCTCGTCCATTCTTTCTTCATGCCCAAACCAGCTTAACATACCCTTTTCTATTCTTGTCACTATATCCGCATTCATATTTATAAAAATCAAATCTATCAAATCAAAATGAAAAAGCAAATAACGATATTATGAAAAGGGGTAGAACTAAGTTGTTTGACTTATTTATTTAATTAGGTATAAAGAAGTCACAGGTTATAAATATTTTCAACTAACTCTGAGTCTTCTTCTCTCTTAGCCTTTATTATTCCCAAGTCACTTGGGGTCGGCTTTGACTGGATATCAGTTATATACGGAGCGGCTGCCACCTCACCTCCGCAACTTGAAGGCTAAGGATACCCTAAGGCTAGACCAGTGTCAGGATATTAGAGGGTACTGACTTTCTCAATAACGACTGCCATAGATGTTCATGGCAGCCGGGACCGACGGCTTAACGTGCTCTCCGAGGCACGGAGAGAACTAACTCTGAGTATTTAAGTAAATATTAATTTTCAAAGTTAAAGAAATATTTGAAGATATAATACCTATAGATATATGACATAAGTTTGCGTATGATCCTGAACTCCCGGTTTCGTAAGCTAGATCGGGCAAATTAATTTGACTGCACAGACGGCGTAGTGGTGACCTCGCCACTGCCACTGCGGTGAGTGGCGTGGGTTCGAATCCCACACGGGACAAAAATTTGCGTGATCCACAAATGGTTGTTCCGAGTCTGGATGTTCTTTGTGTCCGTTGCTTGAATGTTTGTAAAGTCGCCCGCGATACAGGAATTATTCCTCGTGCGGGAGTTGGCTTTTAAAGAAACAAGAAACAAATATTGTTATTGGGATTTTTCTACCAAAAAATCGTCAGTACCAAAACGGATTTTGGACCTGTGACCGGTTAACGGCAATAGTATTACCATAAATTAAATAAGGCCTAAAAAGAGCTATTAAAATGTGACTGTACAAACCTCTGCATATCCTTCGGTGATATAAGCTTGACACTATGTACAGATCGATCAAAGTCAAAAATTTATTCATTTAGGTCACAAAGTAACACTTATGAACGTCAAAATATATAGGTTAGCGAGTTTACTAAGTTACTGAAACTACATTTAGGTTAGTTGCTAGGTTCAGGTAAAGAGTAAAGCCTATGAGAAGAATGATCTAAGATTCATCACCATTCCGCATTAGTCACGGTACGATATGATCTGAAGCACAGTTTCGCTCATTCAAAGTAATGAACAGCAATCACTTACAATTGTGCTGGTAATTTCGGGAATCGAGTCTATCGCAAGCAAATCTCCAAGTTGCGCGATGCGTTGGCTACTTAAAAGCTCAAAGTTCATACTTGTTCATACTTCGGCGGCTAACGTTCAATTGGTGTTAATTGAACTGCGCACGCGATGTGTGCATTCATCGTAGGGTTGCCAACGGGAAATAGATTTTAATATAACAGTAGATTCAGCATATATTACGTGGCCAGTTTAGTAAGGTTTGTACGTAAATCAAATTGTCTTCATTTGAAATAATTATACATTTCATTTATATATGCATTTACATTGTTTCCTAGTGTATCATGCGGTTAACACAGCATGTGACAGACAAGTGAGTTTGTATATTTAAAAAGAAAATACCAATAAGTACTATTTACTAAAATTGTCTAACTAATCTATTTTAAACGTTAATTGAAATCTTTGTACTGCAAGAATAAATACTGCAAAAAAAACCGAAAAGCTAGGCCGAGGTGCGTCACATTGCGCCATTTGTTTATTCCCTACGTAACAGAGACCGCCGTCTATCGACCATATGTTTCGCTTCATGCAATATAATATAACAATACAATAACACTTACCAGACCCAGGATACGAACCCGATACTAGTTTAGTCTTATGTGATGCGAATAACTAGAGAGATGAGATGTTAAATAATAAGGCCCTCCATACCGAGCCGGAGTGCGTGCACAAATACATGTGCACTGTCTGTTCCCTCACTCTCATGATGCGAAGGGACGTCACTGATACGACTGGAGATCAGGCGCAAGACTAACTGCTTTACGAGCGCACCGAGGCACGGGGTGTGTAACACAGCTAACTGTTTTCCCGGCTGCTTAGAATCTCTGATCATAAAAAACCAATAACTTTATCGATTTCTATTGGATTCGAACTCGAGACCTCATGCATGCAGCCGCATTCACTACCGCTGCGTCACCGAGGCAGTTAATTTTTTTATACAACTCCCGTATATTTGTAACTCGCGTGTCGCGGGGAATTTTACAAACATTTAAACAACGGACAGAACGAACATCCAGACTCGTAATAACGATTTGTGGCTCACATAAATTTTTATCCCGTGTGGGATTCGAACCTACAACCCAGTGGCAAGGCGACCACCTAAATCACTACGCCATCCGTGCAGTTAAAATAATAATATTAAATCTGGCAACCCTATGCGCATACATACCTATCGGTTAGCGGCCGCTTTCATACTTATAATTGCCGAGGATGGCTGTGTGATTTCGTTGAGTACGCCATGATTAGCTATAAATTGTTGTCATTCTTACTTGCCACATGTCAGATATTATCCAGCGAATTGAAAAGCTCTGATATTTTATTAATGACTTCTTTTTTTAAGGATAACATCTAGAAGTTATTCATGTGTCGCGGTGGACGAATCAATAATATTTTGGACAAAAAATGTTGTGTCACATAATTATAGTTGTGCTGATTCTAGGTATTCTTGTGTCTGTTACTTAATGGTTCTAAAGTCCCGTGCGACACAGGAATTATTTAATGTGTCTTTAAAAATCCGAAATAGGATTTTGAACAACGGACACAAATAACACCCAGACTCGGAAAAATATTTATGGATCACACAAATAGTTGTCTAGTGTGGGGATCGATACAGTACTCGGCAATGGCTAGGTGACCACTAAAACCACTACGCCATCCATGCAGCCACACATTAATATGAGAATAAATCTTCTCTCTTAACCTTTATTATTCCCAAGTCACTTGGGGTCGGCTTTTCTGGTCTAACCGGATTTGACTGGATATCAGTTTTTACACGGAGCGGCTGCCACCTGACCTTCGCAACCCGAAGGCTAACGATACCCTAAGGCTAGACCAGTGTCACGATATAAGAGGGTACTGACTTTCCCAATAACGACTGCCATAGATGTTCATGGCAGCCGGGACCAACGGTTTAATGTGCTCTCCGAGGCACGGAGCAGGCGATAATTGTCAATTAATACGCACATAATTTCGAAAAGTCATATAACTTCCGAAAGACAGAGGTGCGCGACGTGGGTTCGAACCCGAGACCCTCTATATTGCAGTCTGTTGGTCTCCCCACTGAGCTATCGCTGCGATAATATGAGAATAAATAATAGTTTGAAAAACTAAAAAACACGCTTTAAAAAGTAGAAAATAATTGAATTATATATTAATCATACATTGGTCAAACCAAGAGAAGCATAGGCACCCACATGAAAGAACACATAGCTGATGTTAAACACCAACGCTCGTTGAAGTCTGCTGTGTGTGAACATGTGCAACAGGGGACCAACCACTACCTGAGATTTGACAAACCACAGATTCTCGCTAAAGAACACCGATTCCTACCAAGGATGCTTCGCGAAGCTATTGAAATCAAAAAACATCCTAATTTTAATAGAGAAGATGGTTTGAATGTACAACCAGCTTGGGATCCAGTAATAAAAATAGTCAAACCCAAGAAGAAGCAAACCACAGCTAGACTTCATGATACTTTGAGCTCATTCTGCGTAAATAGAAACACCAATGATTAAATTATGTTCGGGTACTTTGAAATAACGACACTGGAACATTGAGACAACTACCATCTTAGTCTCCCCGTGACCATGGCTGCTGAAAAGCAACCGAAACGTCGGGGAAAGTGTAAACTTAAATATAAACAGTTTTAATAATAATTTAATTAGCTTAAAAGTTAGTAAAGTTTAATAGTAGTACAGTGTAACAGTTTTCAAAAAATTTTGTAATAAAGTGTCAAATAAACAACGCGATAAAATCCGTATATAGTAGTTTAATTTCAATGAATAATATTCGCGTAAATAGAAGACAATATTATTTAAAGCGTGTTTTTTAGTTTTTTAAATTATTACTTTTTCACGTTTTTTTTTTCTTTTTTTGTCTATATTATTGTATTGTCATTGGTCCTCGATAAGTGTGCAAAGTTTCAAATTAATCCGTCGGTTTGAAAGGGGTGAAAATCACGTTCAAAGATTCCGTTACATAGATTCATAGATACATAGATACATATCTAGCTAATAAAAGCATGTTAAATAATATTAATCAAATATCCTGGTTAAAACTATCCGCTTGAGGTTGTGTGGATCGACACCTAAAAAATTATATTTTTAAATGTCGATTCATAAAGAACGGTCTGCGTAGGACCTTGGGGGAAGCCTATGTCCAGCAGTGGACGTCTTTCGGCTGAGATGATGATATCACCGAATGGATAGGTATAAGTGTTTAAAATATACATTTCACCCTACTATCTTTGTAAGTTCCACATAATGGTTGGCGAGCCTATGCCCAGGTATACTTCCAGACACTGAAAATTTCCCAACAGAAAAGCTTTATAAAACCTTGCCAGACAATCTTACGCGACATAGCTTTTTTTAATCTATAATGTGGATTTTTTTTATCTCTATCGTAGTGCTGGCTTGGCTCGGGCATCTATCCCTTTATTCCTTTCTTATTTTAAATAAAATATGCGTGGAAGACGTGAAGAGCATGCTCACCACGCCACAGCCAGACACCATTTCTTTGTGGTTTGCGCCTTACACATTTGCTTAGCCTTTCAGCGTATTTAAACGTGAATATAAATATGATTATTCAGTTAACGATGTTAAAAGTCGAGTAAATATGAATGCATCACGGTTTAACTTATACATCTAGTGCTAATTGTAAAGTAAATGCACTGTAAGCTGTATTACTCATTTTGTTAGCTTTAAGGTCGCAAGATATTCATTACAAGATTTTGCCCGCGGCTTCGTTCGCGTACATGTAGGTTAGTTTATATTAGTAACAGTACTTTTTTAGAGTTCGAAAAATCTCTTATACAACCTCTTTGTCTGTCCGTCCGTCTGTCTGTTATATAACTTTCAACTCAAGAACCGTAAGAGCTAGAGACAAGCGGTCAACGCCATTCGACTCAGCATAGTCGATATACCCCGAAATGACTATGACCTTTGACCTCTGACCTTAAGGTCACGTGACCTTTGACAAATTCAGTGTACCATTTTTTCGTACTCTAAGATTTACGGCATTTCATTGACGATTCTCACTGGTTCTAGATAAAGGTTGGCCTTTGTCCTTTTCTGTTATCTTGACAATGTGTATGCAAAATTTCATGATTTTCAGTCGAGTAGATAAAGCGTATGAAAGCGTAATAAACAAACTGTCTTTAAAAAAATTACTGCTCGGATGGCGTAGTGGTTTAAGTGGTCGCCTCGCCAATGCCACTGCGCCGAGTGTTGTGGGTTCGAATCCCACACGGGACAAAACTTTGTGTGATTCTTCAGAGTCTGGGTGTTCTTTGTGTCCGTTGTTTGAATGTTTGTAAAGTCGACAAGCGACACAGGAATTGATTCTAGTGCCGGAGTTGTCTTTTAAAAAAAGAAATCGAAACAAACTCAGTTTTATATTTATTAGGTATATTCGTTAGGATGTTTGCAAACAATATACATGCATTGATGATCTTTAAGTACAGCCCCAACAATCGCGCAGTTTCGACACGCGAATACCGCCCACTTTTATACTTCCTGTTTCCAATTCACTACTCAGAGATAGATTATGCTGTACCCTTGATCTTCCATTGCAGATTAAGTGGTTGAACGTAAGATTTTTCCATTGAACATCACGAACATTTGATTGAAATACTCACGTAAGCAATGGTATAAAGTACAGAACAATTAAAGGGAAACGTGTAAGTTTCCAAGTGTATAATCATTTTGGCCTAATACATTGTCATCGTCATCCGTTATGTGACAGATTACATAGGCACAGATGGCCGGGTTGTAACTGCGCGGCAAAATAGATGCGCATACATACGTTTAAACTGTAGATTGTGAGAAAGAACACCGTGGTAGGTTTAATCGGTATTACCAGGATGTCTACGTGTACGCTCGCCTCCGCGGAGAGCATGCGTCAATGCATTAGCCCACATAAAAAAATATGGTTAGATTAGTACCAGTACTTTTTCTGGATAAAAGGTACCCTATATCCTTTTTTGTTCCCCTGACAACGTGTATGCGAAATTTCATGATGATCGGTCGAGTAGTTAAGGCGTGAAGGCGTAACAAATAAAAACAAGTAAGAAACGGCCACGAATTGCCGTAAGTCTTAGAGTTCGAAAAAATGGTATAACGTGACCTTGAGGTCAGAGGTCAAAGGTCATTGTCATTTCGGGGATATATCGACTATGCTGAGTCGAATGGCGTTGACCGCGAGTCTCTGGCTCTTACGGTTCTTGAGTTGAAAGTTGTATAACAGACAGACGGATAGACGGACGGACGGACAGACAAAGCTGTTGTATAAGAGTTTTTTCGAACTCTAAAAACTACATTTATAACATTAGTTTGGATTAAGTCCACTGTTGCGCTCGCGTAAATGTACGTTAGGTTAGTAACAGTACTTTTTCTGGATGAAAGTTACCCTAACCTGGTATATCACTGTAAGATAGTAAGATTAGTGTTTTGTAAATCTTTATATAAACTGGGCGTCTGCTTATTAAATTAATTACTCCGATCTTTTCGCAATTGATAAACAACAAAACAAAAAAGAATATCGGTCAACTCGTTCCGCCCGCACAAGTCGTCATGGCTGTCAATCTTTTCAAATTCGGATCGCTATAAGAACTGACGTTTCCTGTGACGGTTATACTTTTTTAATTAGTCCAGTATGGGCACCGACTCAATTGAACACTGCCTACGAAATGTAACGGACCTTTTTCGATGTGGGTTCTGTCATTGAGCATTACGTTAATATTTGGGCCAAAATTGATTGATCATCGGTTTAGAAGAAACGTAACGGGTAGCTTAGCTGTATTAGGCTGATTTGAAGTTATATTAATACTGCTGCTACGTTGGTACTGTGACGTAAATAGATGTGTAATAATTTGACGATTGTTGGGTTCTATTACTGGGTTAAGTTTATTGTAGATACATTTTTATTAACATTGCCGTTGTGGTAAACTGATCTTACGACTAATGGTAAGCGGTTGCCGTTGTCGAGGGTGTCTTGGTACACCAGGAGTGCCTTTCAGACATTGCCAAGGTACAAGGATAAAAGATTAATAACATCAGCCCTGGATATAAACTGTCCGACTAGTGGGTTTTTGCAAAGAGAAGGGTAGAAATACTTTTTTATTGTATTAAATGTTATAAAATGGCAGCTATATATATATAGCCTAGTCGGAGACCGTTGGACTGCCAGGCATAAGCCTCGAATGCGATCCTAAGGCGCGCATCACCGATTTTTTCGAACTTATGTGCGTATTAAATTGTTAACTGTCACTCGCTTGAACGGTGAACGAAAACATGCATCGTGAGAAAACCTTTAAATTTTTTTTTTTTTGTTATACAACTTTCGTGGCAAACTAGCGTGCGGCCCACTTGATGGTAAGTGGTCACCGTAGCCTATGGACGCCTGCAACACCAGAGGCATCACATGCACGTCGCCGACCCTTTAGAAAACTAGCTGTTACCCGCGACTTCGTCCGCATGGACTTTAATTTATTACCCAATACCTACTTATAATTTGTACAACTAAAGAAATTAATAAGTCTAACTACACCTATATAGGTGTAGTAAGCTATATACGTATATATAGCTAATACTTAAAAACTGCCTACTATATCTAAAGAATTACATATTTTGAATGAAATATCCGATTTTAATTATTTAAAAAGTATTTTACCGGTATTGAAACGGTTTTTAATAAATTATCATTTAATGGGATAAGGATTAATACAGAAGTATGAATAATATGGTTTGATTATTGTCGGCACGTTTATCAACTTTTAAAATGTAAAAACGTAGTTATATAGTAGCATAACTACAGTAGTTGGACATATGGTATCGCGGACTTTTTTGAGACGTTCTATAATACTGTAGAACATTTTTTTGTTCTATCATCAATAGTTTCCGCAGCGCACGTGATGACAGATTTTTTATGACTAATCTTTCACTCCTTGGGTTATATTATTGCAATTTTATTAAGGATCCTTATTTTTTTTGAAACTGTAATATAGCCTATGTCACTCAGTGAAGATGTAGCTTTCTAATGGTAAAAGAATTTTGAAATCGGTCCAATAGTTTTTGTGTGAAAACATTACAAACATACATACAAAAACACAAATGTTTCCTCTTTATAATATTAGTTTAGATAAAGGAAAGGAACCGAACGAAACACAACAGTTGGAATACTGCTATTTCTCGTCGATATTCTGTGAGAGGGTAGTCCTTCCCCAGTCGAGCCGGCCCATTCATGCTGAAATCAGCGAGGCTCTACTGAGAGTTCTACATAACGTTCTCGATGTTATGTGAAGTCTGCCAACCCGCACTGAGCCAGCGTGGTGGACTATGGCCTAACCCTTCTCACACTGAAAAGAGACCCGTGCCCAACAGTAGGTCAGTTTAATCCAGGGATTATATTATTATAACTGTTATAATCTAATATGTACAATGTTAAATAAGGGCAATTAGTGACCATCGGTAATACAATTGTTTATTTTATTCCGGGGTTACGTGCCAAGGATCGTCATGCTCACTCAAACGTAATTACAGTGTTCAGTAGTAAGTAAATGAACGGAATGACTGCATGGCGTAGTGGTTTGATTGAATCCACTGAAACAACTAAGTGTTGTGAATTCGATTCCCATGCGGGTCAAAACTTGTGTATTGACAAACAGTTCTGTTGTGAACTGCCCTCGTTGGTCCAGTGGTAGTGTATACGACTGCGGATCATGAGGTCTTGGGTTCGATTCCCGGGTACGGGCTTGGAAAACATTACTAAGATTTTCCGTCAAGAATTTCTTAGTAGCAATTTATTAAGAATTTCTATCAATCAGTTCTTAATAATTAGCTCGGAGTTAGGAAGTTGGCGGTGTTTCACCCCCGTACGTCGGAAAGCACGTTAAACAGTGGTTCTCGGCTGTCATGAACATCTATGGCAGTCGTTATTGTGAAGTCAGCGCCGTCAAAATTAAATATCCTGACGACAGTTCTAACCATAGAATGATGTTATCCTTCTGAGTTACGGAGGTCAGACGGCAGTCACTCCGTGTAAAAAACTGATATACAGATAAACCTCGTTAGACCAGAAATAAGCGGACTCTGGCATAAGCTGGGATTAATAATCGCTAGGAAGAAGAAGACAAACAGTTCTGTTGTGCTCAAACGTCATTATTTGAGTGTTCAGTAGTAATTAAATGTAATTGTAGGATGTGATGACTGCACTGATGATGTAGTGGTTAAAGCGGAGGCACTGTCACTGCACCGAATGTTGAGTGTTCGATGTCCACGCGAGACAAAAATTTGACTACCGACATATAGTAGTAGCAGCGATAGCTCAGTGGGGAGACCACCAGACTGCAATGCAGAGAGCCTCGGGTTCGTACCCACGTCGCGCACCTCTGACTTTCGGAAGATATATGACTTTTCGAAATTATGTGCGTATTGATTGACAATTATCGCCTGCTCCGTGCCTCGGAGAGCACGTTAAGCCGTCGGTCCCGGGTGCCATGAACATCTATGGCAGTCGTTATTGGGAAGTCAGTGCCCTATAATATCCTGACACTGGTCTAGCCTTCGGGTATCGTTAGCCTTCGGGTTGCGGAGGTCGGGTGGCAGCCGCTCCGTTATAAAAACTGATATCCAGTCAAATCCGGTTAGACCAGAAAAGCCGACCCCAAGTGACTTGGGAGTAATAAAGGCTAAGAGAGAAGAATATAGTTGTGCCGAATCTGTACGAGAATGCGGATGAATCGTCTGGAGATGTCACGTCTCAGGTAGGTACACGTCACGCTTTTATACAAAATAGGGACAATTTTGGTACAAATTAGGTAAAAGTATTCTAGATATTTCTAGTGTTCTTGTTAATCCTTCTAGCTAAGCGAATGTCTGTTAGGAGTACTATCAGCGCATGTTTGGCGCTTCCTAGCACAGGTTTATTTTTAATATTTATAAGGAGATCCCTACGTAAGATATTCTGTAGAAGTTGTATATGTAATGTTTCTGAAATAAACCTTTTTATTAATTTTTTTATATTATTTGTGTCCGTTGTTTGTATAAGTAAAATCCTTCACGACACGGATGTCAAAAATAAGATTGAAAGTTGTGTTTTTTAAAAATAAGATTACATATTATTAGATTAGGTTACATTTATAATTTGTAAAAAAAAACACGTGACCTTGATGACCTATGGTCAGAGGTCAAAGGTCATAGTCATTTCGGGGGTATATCGACTATGCTGAGTCAAATGGCGCTGACCGCGAGTCACTAGCTCCTACGGTTTTTGAGTTGAAAGTTGTATAACAGACGGACGGTCGAACAGACGGACAAAGCTGTTGTATAAGAATTTCTTCAAACTCTAAAAGCAATGTAGAATTGGCGATTTAACAGAGTGGCCGTGAGTTTCTTACCCATTTTTCTCATTGGTTCTACACTCATATAGAACATGGCAACAAACATATATAAATTCATAACATAGTTGACGTTTGTGGCGACGCCGCACAGACGAAGAAGTTCTGCCTACGTATAACAGATGGCGCTGAAATATGCTTAAAGGATGTCACTATCTTGCATCGCGCAAGCGGAGTTTATACAGCAACTAACTATATATACAAGCTCCCGACATCAACCGTCGGGCCGCGGCCCGCCAGGCACGATTAACCAGCCTGGTCGGAGGATCCTCCCTTTGTGTTGGAGATCACACTCCGTTCTTCCACATTGGTGACCCCGACGTGATCATCCAGCACCCGACATCACTGGCAGCAACCTTCACGGAGCAGATCAGCAGCAGCAACCATCGCCATCATCTTCATTCCTCTTACACAGCACCTCTCCAGATGAGCAATAATCAAGTCGCAGCCAGCCAGCATCTTCGGCCTCGACAGGGACCACCACACGCCTGCAGCGAACGCGCAGCCTGGTCTTCCCTACGGCCTCACCAGCGTCAAGGCTCAACCCACTGCACACACGGGTCACGCAAGCAGGGCACTTCATTCGCCGTCAACGCAGCAGCCAGCCACGACGCAGCAACTACGCAGCATCAACCCCAACTCACCGTGGGATACACTGCAACGCAACAACCCCGACTCACTGGGGCACACGCAACGCTCATCGCCCTCAGACCCGACTCACTGAGGTCTAGCGGCATATAGTTCCGACTCACTGGAACTAGCGGCATACAGTTCCGACTCACTGGAACTAGCGGCATACAGTTCTGACTCACTGGAACTAGCAGCATACAGTTCCGACTCACTGGAACTAGCGGCATCCTTCACTGGCACTGGCAACGCTCTTCAGCAGCATCGACAGCTGTCTCATCAACCTGATCTACCTTCGGTCTTGGGGGGGAATATTGTGGCGACTCCGCACAGACGAAGAAGTTCCGCCTGCGTCTAAAATACGCTCAAATGACGTCATAACGACGTCCGACCAGGCACGATCAACCAGCTTGGTCGTAGGATCCTCCCTTTGTGTTGGAGGGACATCACACTCCGTTCCTCCACACGTTCATAAGTATCATTCGTGACCTAAATGAATAAGGTTATATTCAGGTTTGATTTGAATACACTTTTATTAATAAGTAGAAACTATATGAGGAAAAATAATAACAAAAACGTAAAGTACCGTAACGCCAAATTAAAAAAACAATCTGTTCATTACTGTTAATAGTAATAGGTATTAATAATAAATGTGTTTGAAACTAATAGTGCACCATCATGGTATGTTTGTTTGAAGCACTTTCTATTGTCAAGTGTGGGAGTCGATTATTTGAGTGTGTAACGATTCATTAAAAGATTTATAAGGTAGGTCTGGGTCACACTCGCGGCTGTTTTTATAGCTAGTTTTTGCTTGCTGTTTTGCATGTTTATCACGAGTTTAATCATTTACAAGATTACCCTGCGGCTTCGCTCGCGTAAATGTAGGTTAGGTTTGGTTAGTAACCGTATTGATTCTGGATGAAAGGTCTTTTTCTGAACCCGTGTAAGCCAAATTTATGTCAATCGGTCAAGTAGTTAAGGTGTGAAAGCGTAACAAACAAACAAAACCTGATGATATTTTGAACTTTAAAGTAATTAAATTTAATTCTGCGTAAATAACACAAATAGTACCAAAATTTCAACATTTCCGAGTAATTTGAAATAACTATATTTGCTTAAGACACATATACGCCCACCAGCTTAGGTAGTCTCCATGTAAACATAGATGCTGAAAATGAACCTGAAATGTACTTTTTCTGCATGGATGGCTCCATATGTCCTTTTCTGTACCCCTGACAACGTGTATTCGAAATTTCGTCATGATCGGTCGAGTAGTTAAGACTGCGCCGAGCGTAAGACAGGTATTGACAGAGCTCGAGCGGTGCATATTCAAATCGGCGCGCGGCCGCCATAGTAAAATTGTAGGGAGAATTTGAAGTGCTTTTTCGATAAATATGTATCTTTATTGTCAATTAACAACTTAAATATTTGGGACGGACAAATTGTAATACAATTACTTATGTTTCGTTTAAGCTGTAAAATAGGATTGATTACTACTGTTATAATCTAAAAATTACGTAACACGCGCTTACGTATTTACATTTTTTGTGCAAATTTACGTAATTTTGTAGGCGAAAGTATTAGTTATTTTAAGTTTTTTACACGGAGTAATTGTAAACACATTCATTGTTACGGTAAATGTATATTTTATATTTGTATTAAACAAAAAGTGTTGATTTTATTCACTTAACTGTGACCGCCTGTTTTGGCACATTTCGCTCGACGCAGTCTTAAGGCGTGAAAGCGTGACAAACAATCTCACATTTGCATTTATAACATAGTTAGGATTATAAAATGGTTCAATGTTCATAAATTTATTGAACTAGTAGTTATATTTTAACTGGCGGAAGTCATTCTATGGTAGTCTAGACAACATAAAATGTTATAGTCAAGTTTACATCACATACATTGTCATAAGAATAGGATAGTTGGTAATTTAATACTCGCGACCCGCCCCGGCTTCACACGGGTAGCACAAAACCGAAACCTTCCTCATAAATCACTCTGTCTATTGGTGAAAACCGCATGCAAATCCGTTCAGTAGTTTTTAAGTTTATTGCGTATAGACGCGGCGGAGGATTTCGTTTTATAATATGTAAGTGATAGTAATTGCATGTTATTTTATATGCATCAGCAAAAATCACTTAAAATAAAGCCTTGTTGAAAACGCCATCATAATTGGTTGGAAAATGAAGGAGCATTTAATATTACTAGCGGTCGCCTAGTGGTCGAAATTCGACCACACTGATTTTGATTTTTAAAATATATTGTAGTATAAATAGTATATATCATTCCAATCCACCCAAAGGTTGCCTGTAAAATATTGCTGATATATGTAACCATAGTTACGAAGAATAGTAAATGTAAAGTAAATGTAGCAGCGATAGCTCAGTGGGGAGACCAACAAACTGCAATGCAGAGGGTCTCGGGTTCGAACCCATGTCGCGCACCTCTGACTTTCGGAAGTTATATGACTTTTCGAAATTATGTGCGTATTGATTGACAATTATCGTCTGCTCCGTGCCTCGGAGAGCACGTTAAGCCGTCGGTCCCGGCTGCCATGAACATCTATGGCAGTCGTTATTGGGAAAGTCAGTACCCTCTAATATCCTGACACTGGTTTAGCCTTAGGGTATCGTTAGCCTTCGGGTTTCGGAGGTCAGGTGGCAGCCGCTCCGTGTAAAAACTGATATCCAGTCAAATCCGGTTAGACCAGAAAAGCCGACCCCAAGTGACTTGGGAATAATAATGGCTAAAAGAGAAGAAGAGTTACGAAGAATAGTACTACATCAGCCGAACAATCCCGAAATACTACGAACGCGATTCGACTGCGTATGTCAAATGCATGGTTGTGTGCGTGAAGTGGTTTTTCATTAATTTTATGTATTTCTAATGCATATTTTATATAAATATTAGGATTTGCCATTCCTTCTCCATATAAACTTTAACTATGCTAAATTTCATACTCCTCCGTCCGTGCAGTTTTCGTTAAAAGGGGTACAAAGTTTTTGCTTCACGTATTAATATATAGATAAATTTAGCGTATGAGAATTAGTAAGGTTGTAGGGCATCTCGCTATCTCCCTCGCGCGCTTCTATTTAAGTAGTATTTACGTCAGAATATAATATGTACGCGGGTCCTTTTCCTGTAATTTGATAATTTATCTTTGCACCAGATTTGAAGGGCTTATACCCTATTTGTGTATAAGTGGAATTAAAAATTAACTTGGTCACGTCTGGCTGTCTGTTTGCGATAAACTCAAAAACCACTGAACGGATTTAATGCAGTTTTCACCAATAGACGTGATTCATGAGGAAGGTTTAGGTGTATAATTTCATAAGGTTTTGTATAAATTGGTTGAAATAGTACGCCTTGGAGCTTTCATCGAAAACGCTACCTAATCATTGAGATATATATAAATATACCCGTGCGAAGCCGGGACGGATCGCTAGTAATATTATAAATGCGAATGTGAGTTTGTTTGTTATGCTTTAACTACTCGACCGATCATCATACAAATTAGCATACACGTTATCAAATGAACAAACAAACAGAGGATATTTATACTAATTATAATTATTATTTAATCTATTAGTAATCTTCGCCGTGTTGAGACCTCAAATCATTTTGACTTTTGAATAGAGTGAGAGTTCTAAGTCTTGTTTACTTAACCATTAATATTTAAAAGCTAAGAACCATAAATGAAAAATAAACATTAAATGCGAGAATCCTGAGCCGGATAAAGTATTCGTTAGATTTTCTGAGGATTTACTCATTATGACTCCCTCAAACACCTCGATGGCGTAGTGGTTAGTGTAACCGACTGCCACGCATGAGGTCGCGGGTTCGAATCCCGCACAAGTCAAACATTTGTGTGCATGAACATGGATGTTTGTCTTGGTCTGGGTGTTTATATGTATAATATGTATCTATTTACATAAAAAAGTATATATGTATGTTTATCCATTGTCTGGTACCCACAGTACAAGCTCTGCTTAGTTTGGGCTAGATGATGTTGTGTATGTGGTAGAATATTATAGAATATTATGTCTAACATAATATGGTTACGTGAGTTGTCTCGTTGGTCCTGGGTTCCATTCCTGATCAAGAAAGTGTGTTTCTATGGACTATATACACCAGGGAAACAATTGTGCAGCTAGGTTTCATAGTTAACACCAAGTTTTGACACTCGTGAAGTCCTAGACAAAGCTAGATTGCCTTAAAAAATGCAAGAAATTTTGGAAGGAGTTGGAAGATAGAATTTCGCTTCCCTCTTTAGCAAAACGGGAGACAACATCCTAACTTATATTATAAATGCGAATGTGAGTCTGTTTGTTTGTGTGTTACGCTTTCACGCCTTAACAACTGGACCGATCAACATGAAATTTCGCATACACCGCGGGAAGGAAAAATATATAGGGTACCTATCATTCAGAATAAAATACTGTTACAAACTTAGGTTACCTAATACTACATTTACGCGAGCGAAGCCGCGGGAAAAAATCTAGTATTTTATAAAGAGGATAGCTTAAATATTTAAAAACTACCTACACAGACTACATAAAAATCTCGAACGGAGTCACAAGGAACAGCTAGTGTATAAATTAACGAATCAAAACCCACGATTATTTCTACACCGGTAGTTAGTGTGTAACCCGCCTTACTCTCAATTGACACGTACCCCGCTAATGGAAACGGGCTTTATTTTTTTTACTTTTAATTAATATCGATGTTCTATAATCTATGGTGTTTCGATAACGCCCAGCGTTGTGTCGAAATAATCGGTATTATATTTAAATCGATACACGATTCGATTAAAATAATAGATAAAAGTAATGTTTTGTTACGGTCCTTCATTGGTTTGTGTGGAGGTGTAATTCTTTTACCATAACTATTTAGTTACTCTTATTTTATTTTTTATTATCCATTAGGTCTCTGCTACATCCAAATCATAAATCATTTATTAATTTGCAGAAAACATTGTTACAATTGTGTTATAAATTGTCTGATATAAGCAGGTACAAGTATCAAATGTTTCTACCTTTATGTATGTATCTTATGTAGGGGCCAGTCAGTGCAGACCGGCGACAATTCGACCCAGTGGGATATTTTTGTGTCGACATTTTCCTAATAACAACTGCCATAGATGTTCATGGCAGCCGGGACCGACAGCTTAACGTGCTCTCCGAGGCACGGAGCAGGCGATAATTGTCAATCAATACGCACATAATTTCGAAAAGTCATATAACTGCCGAAAGTCAGAGGTGCGCGACGTGGGTTTGAACCCGAGACTCTCTGCATTGCAGTCTGTGTTGGTCTCCCCACTGAGCTATCGCTGCTCAACCTCTTCTACCTTTAAGTGAATAATTATAATTAATTTACATTATAAGTATAAATAATTATAATTAATTTACATTATAAGTATAAATAATTATAATTAATTTACATTATATTATGTTGATGCAAAGCATAAAACATACCATAAGCATTTCACGCCTGTTCACATTAAAAGTTTAGGTAGAGGTATATTACTATCAAATTTAGCTAAATCGACCTTTCGAGGATGAAATTTAGTAAAATTCAAAAAACTACTTTCTATGAGAGCCAAGAACCAAAAAGCTCAGTTTTACATTTTCTAATTTTTTTTGTTTCGGTGGACATTTTTCTCTCTTTATCTGTACTAATATTATAAAGCTGAAGAGTTTGTTTCTTTATTTCTTTGGTTGAACGCGCTAATCTCAGGAACTACTGATTCGAATTGAAAAATTATTTCAGTGTTTTAAAAAAATTGGGAAAATTCTCTTATGTGAAGCAGAAGAAATTGCGTGGGTCAGCTAGTATTCTATGATACCTAATGGAATTATATTTTACAGCATTTATGGCGAGTTAAAGGTATAGTTTGTCGGCCTCGATGGCGTAGTCGTTAGTGTAACCGAATGCCACGCTTGAGGTCGCGGGTTAGATTTCCCCACAAGTCAAATATTTGTGTGCATGAACATGGATGTTTGTCTTGGTCTGGGTGTTTCTATGTATAATAAGTATGTATTTACAAAAAAGAAAAGTATATATATATGTTTATCCATTGTCTAGTACCCATAGTACAAGCTGTGCTTAGTTTGGGCTAGATGGTGTTGTGTGTATGTGATAGAATATTATACTTATATACTTTTTTTGTAAATACATTCATATTATACATAGAAACACCCAGACCAAGACAAACATCCATGTTCATGCACACAAATGTTTGACTTGTACGGGAATCGAACACGAAACAGGGAGCTAAATCCCAATAACACTGCCCGACGCTAGTATTGAACTCGAGACCTCACAAAACGCATTCATTATCATTCCGCTACCGAGGCAGTTAATTTAAAATAATTAATTTTATATTAATCCCGTTGGCAGACTAATTACCAGTATCTTATCTGTGTACTAGGATATTGCCGCAAGTATAATTGAAACGTCCGGCATTATTGATTAATCCTAAAACCTGAACTGTTTTCCTAACTCCATATCTATACCTACTTATATTATAAACTAGCTTTTGCTCGCGGCTTCACTCACGTAAAAGTAGGAAAGATAATATATAGCCTACTTATGTCTGTATGTGAACAAAATATAATTATCAATCAAAGAATTATAAAATCGGTTGTTGTCGTTTTTGAGTTAAACCCTTACAAATATACCAACAAACAAGGAATCTAATCTTGCCTTTTATATTATTAGTATAGTATAGATTACGGATGTTGCCAATATTCGCATCTGCATCCGTAATTGCGAAGCTTCCGCATCGATTTAGACATCTGCATCCACAATAATCAACGCGGATGTTAATGCGGATCCAGATATAACGCAGGTTGTGACAAGAAAGAAAATTGGGGGGCCGATGACTGGCGCCATGATTCTTCAAGTGAAGATGAGAATCAATAAACACTAGAAAATGTTATAGCTACATTTGTGAACCTTTGCAAAACAGGCTTGAACCTCAGAGGTGATGATATTAGATAATTTGTATTATATAATATGCACAATTTTCATCAACATTCGCAACCGCAATTGCAGAGCTTCCGCATCGATTTGGACATCCGCATCTGCATCTGCATTTGCGGATGTGACCCTTTAAATATCCGTATCCGTATCGGCATCCGCGGATGTCAAAAAATCTGCATCCCTGGTATAGATAGGCAATATCTGTAATGAATATACTCAAAACTGACTGCACAGATCCTGTAGGGGTTTAGGAGTTCACCTCGCCACCGCGCCAAGTGTTATGGGTTCGGACACAGGACCAACATTTGTATGACCCACAAATAGTTGTCCGTTGTTTGAATGTCTGTAAAGATCCCTGCGACACAGAGTATATTTTTAGTGCGAGTGTTACCTTTTTATAATAATAATAATATAATATTCTATCACATACACACAACACCATCTAGCCCAAACTAAGCAGAGCTTGTACTATTGGTACTAGACAATGGATAAACATACATATATACTTTTTTTTTTTGTAAATACATACATATTATACATAGAAACACCCAGACCAAGACAAATGTTTGACTCGTGCGGGATTCGAACCCGCGACCTCAGGCGTGGCAGTCGGTTACACTAACCACTACGCCATCGAGGTCGTCTTTAAAAAAGAAGGTAACGAAATAGTCATGCTTATGGAATAAATTTAAATGAAAATTGTTTTTTTATAGAAAGAATAGTACTATAATTATTCCTATGGAATAAATTTTAAATAAACTTGGCCATAGATAGATCATGCCCTGGATACTTTACATATATCCAAGTGGGTAACGCCGCGGGCGAAAACTAGTTTTCTTAAGACCCCGTTGGCGCCCTTTGGAAATGAAACCTTAAAAATATCGACGTTTGTTTACCAACAATTTTGTGGCTGTACTTTATCAAAACGCGATGTAACAACACCGAAAAAGGCGGCCATTTTCCTTCACTTTTCGCGCCAACTGTCAATGTTCTTCGTTCACAGATAATAAATTATTATGCGCACAAACAAACTAGGGGTGTCATGACGTCACAGAGTTATAATCAATGACATAAAAGCGAAAAAAACTTGTTTATTTTAAACAATAACCTATTGCACATGAGGTCTTAAGCAAATATGACTATAATTTTATGGATATTATTGTAAAATACCTTCGTTTGAATGTATAAATGAAATCTGATTGCATGGGTGGCGTTGTGGTTTAAGTCGCCTGGCCAGTGCCATTGCGCCGAGTGTTGTAACTTTGATCCCCACACGGTAAAAATATTTGTGTAACCCACAAATATTTATAGTTAATCCTAGTCTGGGTGTTCGGTTTTTGTATGTTTATAAAAGTCTCCCGCGACACAAAAATCATTCCTTGCGAGGGAGTTGCATTTTTAAAGCATTCAATAATGAACTAAGAGCAAAAATGTCATAACGTCTTAGCAACAACTTTTATTACCACAAACACAAAAAATGTATTGCATGTTAAATAATTCTGTTTCTCAGTATTCTTTTTCTTACAACCCTAAGCGCGCGTTTCGTATCTCAAACGACGCGCCGCTGCCCATAGACAAAAGGCATAGATTAGTGATGTCAGGTGAGAATCAGATGGCAGCTGTCAGTTGGATGATTAATATTACGTGGGCTTCGAGGTGTTTATTGAAAAAGCTTTTAAAGATGTTTATTTTGCTGGTGTTATTTATTATTAGATTTCGCCCACGGCTTCGCTCGCGTAAATGTAGGTGAGGTTACTAATAGTACTTTTCTTGGATGAAACTGACACAGACAACGTGTATGCGAAATTTTGTGGTGATCGGTCGAGTAGTTAAGGTGTTAAAGCGTAACAAACAAACTCACTTTCGCATTTACAATATTAGTTAGGATGCGTCTATGTATGCAGGTAACCCTAATATACAGCCTGCCAACCGTAAGTACCGGCTAACCACATTAATAGACGATACCTATATAAATGAGCTATTAGTTATATATCGAGAAATATATGATTCTTATATGTCCCATCACTAGCCCGGGACTGGCAAAGAGTAAAGAGTTGCGAAGTGAGCACGGGACTCAGTTGACCGCCTTGCGCGTCGGCCTATCAAAACGATAGAATAGAGTGGATGTGTCGCTTTGTCATTCATTTAAGGTGCCAACAAGCATACGTACCGCTTAATAGCACGCGGTTAGTGTATAATCCTAACTAATATTATAAATTCCAATGTGAGTTTATTGATTTCTTTGTTTGTTACGCTACGCACGCCTTAACTACTCGACCGATCATCGTGAAATTTCGCATACACGTTGTCAGAGGTACAGTAAAGGACATAAGGTACGTTTCATCCAGAAAAAAGGTACTGTCTCCAAATGGTAGCTAGTAATATATAATTTGTAATATTAATTGACGCGATCATGCATATTGTATAACAGCTAGTTGACCCGCGCATCTTCGTCTGCTTCAAATAAGAGAATATTCCTCGTTTTTGCAACATTTTGCATTGATGCTCCGTTCCTATTGGTCGTATAGTGATGCTATAGGCTGCCTCGATAAATGGGCTATCCAATACTAAAACAATTCGAACCTGAAATAAGCGTATTCAACCAAATAAACAAACTCTTCAGCTTTATACCTAATATTAGTATTACACTGCTCGCTTTTTTTATACATATCATAAAAAGTGATGGATATGAGGGTAGAGGGACGAAAAGGTAGAGGAAGGCCAAGGAAAAGATGGATGGACTGTGTGAGGATGGATATGAAAGGAAAAGGGGTAAATGATCAGATGACAGGTGATAGAGTAGTATGGAAGCGAAGGACATACTGCGCCGACCCCAAATAAATTGGGACCAGGGCAAGAGAATGATGATCATAAAATTGTAACTAGTCGATGTTTGTACATAGGAGTCGACGAAGTGAGCAAAATCTTGTATTAAAATGTATGTAGTTGTCACAGCACATTGACAATTATCGCCTGCTCCGTGCCTTGGAGAGCACGTTAAGCCGTCGGTCCCGGCTGCCATGAACATCTATGGCAGTCGTTATTGGAAAAGTCAGTACCCTCTAATATCCTGACACTGGTCTAGCCTTAGGGTATCATTAGCCTTCGGGTTGCGGAGGTCAAGTGGCAGCCGCTCCGTGTAAAAACTGATATCCAGTCAATTCCGGTTAGACCAGAAAAGCCGACCCCAAGTGACTTGGGAATAATAAAGGCTAAGAGAGAAGAAGAGTTGTCACAGCACATCCACACTATGCTAGCGTCACATTAAATAAGTGTCGTATGTTCGCTCATGCACTCCAAGTCGCGACTGCACCTATTCTGTCAAACACAAAGACTAGAGCCCATTGTTGGCTGTAGGGCCGACTGCCTGTGCCTAACGTTATGGCTGATAAAAAATATTTGTTTGTTTTTATCTGTGACCTGACTTGTGGCGGGAAAATAAATGTTATTTAGACATTTTATCTGTCAAAACGTACATAGATTCACGCCTGTTACCCAGACGGGTAGGCAAAGACTACGGATTTCCATTTGCTACGATACTGACACACTTCTATGGCTTCATTCACTTTCATCACGTTCTTCATACACGCTCGTCGGTTTAAGGTGCTCTTAACCTGGCCTTTGTCCAGAACGTGTCCGATCTGATCGACAAACGTTCGCCTAGGTCTTTCCCTTGCGACTGCTCTATTCACATTAGCCTTATAAACTATATATAATCAGCCTTTTCTCGTCCATTATTTCTACATGTCCAAACCAATCTATATAACATATAAAACTCTTCCGTTACTAAGTGACTGACAGACAACGCACAGCCGAAACTACTGAGCGCAAGAAGCTGAAATTTGGCATGTATGTTCCTTGCAGAGTGTAGGGGAGCATTAAGAGAGGATTTTTGGAAATTCCACCCTGAAGGGGGTGAAAGGGGTGAAACCCGATATTCACACGGAAACGGGACTTACGCGGGTGAAACCGCGGGAAAACTACTAGTAATGTTATATAGTGAAAAGAAGGAGATATTATGTTATTAGAGCACGAAAGTGAAGACTCAGAAACGACTCAACCAGGTCGTTTTTTTATTGTCCCTTCCCCTTGATCCCTTACAAAACAGTTCTACTGAACGGATTTCCATGCGGTTTCCAATAGACAGAGTGCTTTATGAGGAAGTTATAAATGTTAACAAGGTTTTTTGTTTTTAAGTAGATATACATAGATTCACGCCTGTTTCCCAGAGGGGTAGGCAGAGACTACGGATTTCCATTTGCTACGATCCTGACACACTTCTCTGGCTTCATTCACTTTCATCACATTCCTCATACACGCCCGTCGGTTCAAGGTGCTCTTAACCTGGCCTTTGTCCAGAACGCCTCCGATCTGATCAAGAAACGTTCGCCTAGGTCTTCCTCTTGCGACTGTTCCATTCACACTAGCCCTATAAACTTTCTTAGTCAGTATTTCCTCGTCCATTCTTTCTACATGCCCAAACCAGCTTAACATACCCTTTTCTATTCTTGTCACTATATCAACTTTCATGCCGCATCTCTCTCTAATCACACCATTCCTTATTCTATCTTTCAGAGTCACACCACATATATTTTTCAGCGCTCTCATTTCTACAGCATTTATTCTGCTCTCATGCTTCTTTTGCCATACCCAACTTTCACTTCCATACATAAGTGTGTTACATACATACATGTTTTTAAGATAACTTGCAATTGGATTTTAATTTACTAGTATTCTTGTTGAACCCTCCAGCTAAGCTACAATGCTTGTATAAGGAGTTGGGTGGGATTCGAACGCGCGACCTCTCGATCGCATTTCCAATGCCTTATCCAATGGGCTACTGCCGCTTAAGATGTATAATTTGTCAAGGTTTTGTACCACCCGTGCGAAGCGGGGCCGGATCGCTAATATTAAATAAATCACTTTGGAAAACGTACACACGGGCGCAGCCGCGGCCGTCAGCTAGTATACGACCTTGAACCACGACCACGTCTCTTTGTTACACGTTAAATTTATTACAAATAAGTGACGTCATTATATCTTCCACAGATGTCTACATGTGCCTTTCAGATCTTAATTTAGTATTTAATGTTCTTACAAGGTTTGTATTCCTGAAACTGAGTTGTGATACTGTAAGCACAGTCTCAGTATTCCAGGAAAATGTTTTTGTTGCGAGGCACTTTATAAATATCCCTATTACATAGACGGAGGCAACAGCGCAAACAGTCAAAGTACGTGTTGCTACCAAAAATTTCTTAGCAAATAAACCTTATAATGTTTGCTCCACCCGGGAATCGAATTTGAGACTATGCACAGCTGAAGCCGCCTCGTTACCGAGACAGTAATAGAGAATCTAATTAGCCGTGAGAAGGGCCATAGTGCATCACGCTGGGCCAGTGCGTGTTGGCAGACTTCACATATCTTTGAGAAAATGATTGAGAACTCAAAGACATGAAGGTTTCCTCACGATATTACCATCACCGTTAAAGCGAGCGATAATTAACTAAGTAATACGCACAAAACTAATAAAGGTCAGAGATGCGTGCCTTGAGATTGAACCCGAGACCGCTGCGTGGCAGTCTAACCATCTACTTGCAACTTAGATCCTAACTAATATTATAAATGCGAATGTGAGTTTGTTTGTTTGTTACGCTTTCACGCCTTAACTACTCGACCGATTATCATGAAATTTCGCATACAATTAGTCAAAGGACGTAGGGTCGTTTCATCCAGAAAAGAAAAGTACTGTTCCCAAGGGATGTATAATTAACATATCTTACGCGAGCGAAGCCGAAGGCAAAAGCTATTATATTATAAAGGATCATTATTTTAGACTAGCTTTGCCCTGCTGCTTTATCCTCACCCTCCGTGCATCCATAAAACACATACCGGGGCAAGAACTAACCTATGCATTAATCTAGGATATGGTCTACCATTGTTCCAAGTTTCATAGCAATCCATTCATCAATTTACACGTGACTGAGTAACAAACATACAAACACATTTAACACAATACTAGCAATATTCACAAATAATGTTTGCCACGGCAATTTTCCTTACAACTTAACATTGCAATAACTCGATGAAACAACACGAATTTCTAACTAATTCGTAAATCCGGCATCATAACTCATACAATACATCTATACGAGTCAGAAATCGTAATAGGATAAACAAGAAATTGGCACAAACCATTCCGTTTAAAATACTTCTTAGAAACAAACGATAGTAATATCCTAACTTATATAATGAATGCGAATGTGAGTTTGTTTGTTACGCTTTCACGCCTTAATTGCTCGACAGATCATTATGAAATTTCGCATACACCTTGTCAGGTGTACAGATAAGGACATACGGTGTCTTTCAGCTAAAAAAGTTCCTTTGCCCCAGTGATAGAATAAACATTAACGCTAACGGAGCCGCGGGTAAAATCTAGTAATTCTATATTACTGCCTCGGTAGCGCAGCGGTAAGCGGCTGTTGTGCGTGAGATCCCGGGTTTGATTAATGAAATTTCACATTCACGTTTTCAGGTGTGCAGAAAAGGACATATAAAAGCTACCCTGTGGTAACTTTATAAAAAGTAATTTTATAAAAAGAAAAAGTACTGTTACTAATATAACCTAACCTACATTTACGCGAGCAAAGCCGAGGGCAAGATTTAGTAATCTATATATTAATACGTGAAGTCAAAACTTTGTAGCCCTTATAACGAAAATTGCGCGGACGGAGGAGTATGAAATTTGGCACAGTTAAGGTTTATATGGAGAAGGAGTGGTGAATCCTAATATTTTTATAAAATATGCATTAGAAATACATTAAATTAATGAAAAAGCACAACACGCACACAACCATGCATTTGACACACGCAGTCGAATCGCGTTCGTAGTATTTCGACATTGTTCGTCTGACGTCGTACAATTCTTTGTAACTATGGTTACCTATACCTTATTTATATGTAATAAAGAAAAACAGAAAACAAAGTAGCAAGCTCAGGAATTTTGGTCGAATTTTGACCACTAGGCGACCGCTAGTATATAATAATACATAATAGCAATATACACAGCGTGTTTCAGAAAAGTGTGATCATATATTAGAGCCGTAAAAAATTACTGGAAAATAAACTATGTCCATACCCCCACGTCAAAACAATTATTTTAAATGCCAAACATTTTATTTATTATTTTGGCTGCACGGATGGTTCACACAAATTTTTGTCCTATGTGGGATTCGAACCCACAACACTCGTCGCAGTGTCAGTGGCGAGGCGACCACTTAACACCGCGAAAATTATCGTTTAGAATAGCTCCGCCCATATCCGCCCCAATGACACTCATTGTGTATCAATCCTTACATAGCGGTCATAAGGTCTAAAATTGCGATGCGCCCGCAATGATCGAGAACGCTTAGAAATTGTTAAAAAAACTTAAAACATTATTTAAAAATGATTGGTTTTAGTTATGGAAATAATGAGCTAGCAAATCACTAATATTGATGTTACGAATATATTTGAGTAATTCCTAAGCATAATGATAGTGTAACTTCCTTGTAATTTCAAAAATAGTAATTTTTCATAGGTGTATTCAAAAATAATTATGATCGAGCCAAAATCACAATATCGTGTTTTTGAGCTAGAAAATTCTAGTTGAAGACATCAATTTACCTAAATCAAAATTCTAGATTAATTGGTCTTCTCATAGTCCTATACTATTCGATGAAAGTTAGTGCATTTTTTCAGTGTGTTCTCTTAAGTCACTACGCCACCAGTGAACACAAAACCAAAACTTCAGACGTTTAGGCGCTTAGTTTTAAGCGTTAAGCGAACATAACTGTTTGTTTAACGGTTTAATGCGATGCAAAGATAGCTATTAACTTGCTTTATAATTGTAACAGCAGCTACCTTGTATAGATCAAAAGCTGAAGATCATTTTAGAAACATGTGTTTTCACTACGAGTTTTTGAAAAACAGGTGCTATTACGCCAATATATATCTTTACTAGGATCCGTCCCGGCTGCGTACAGGTAGTACAAAACCTTAACAAATTATACCAACACCAAAACCTTCCTTATAAATCACTCTGTATATTGGTGAAAACCGCATGAAAATCCGTTCAGTAGTTTTTGAGTTTATCGCGAATAGACAGACGCAGGGACTTTGTTTTATGATGGACTAGCTTCTGCCCACGGTTCCGCTCGCGGTATATACATATGTTACACATAAACCTTCCTCTTGAAACACTCTATCCATTGGTGATAACCGTATTAAAATCCGTCGCGTAGTTTTAAAGATATAAGCATACATAGGGACAGACAGACGGGAAACGACTTTGTTTTATACTATGTAGTGATATGACTGTAGTGATATTGATGATTTAAGCTAATAATATAAATAGAAGAATTGTCATTTTTTTGTAATAAAATCATAAACTAAACGTAACCGATTGGAAAAGACCAAATGGACTTAATCATTATTTCACCATTAGAAAGCTAGGTTATACAGAAGTAAGATAGTCTATACATATAATAATAATAATAATAATAACATGTGGCGACATGTGGCGTGTGGACTCGGTGATCATTGTGCCGATAGTCATTACAGTCAATGGTTTAATACCTAAGAGCCTCGACCACCACCTGCAGAGGCTCGCGTTAGATGGCTGGATCAAATCCTTGATGCAAAAGGCAGTACTACTCGACACGGCGCGTATTGTGAGGAGATTCCTCTCTCTGGGGCCCTAACCACCGGCAGCTTGGACCCTGTTCCCGATGTCGGTGGGTCATTTCAGTTTTTATATTTTTAAATATGTATGTTTTTATATTTATATTTAAAATGTAATAATTAGAAAAAATATAGTAATAAAGAGAATAATAATAATATTATATCACATACACTCAACACCATCTAGCCCAAACTAAGCAGAGCTTGTACTATGGGTTCTAGACAACAATGGCTATGGCTCCCGTGGGTCGTAGCGTGATATAACATCACGCTACGACCTACGGGATCGGAGCAGTTATCATAAACGTATATGAAACCGCGGAGGACAACTAAGTGAATTATTTTTTGTTTTAAAAGACAACTCCTGCATCATAAATGATTCGACAGTAGCGGGCGACTTTACAGGCATTCAGAAGTCTTCCATTAGACCAGTGGTCGGCAACCTTGTCGACCAAAAGAGCCAAATATAGATAAAACACAATTAAAACTATTCAAAGAGCCATTTATTTTCTTTTTTACTTATTACGGAAATAATTAGGGTTAAAAGAACACTCCCGAGTTTGTCATTCTCAAATAAGTCTTAGTTCAACTAACAGTAAATAGAATAAAATTTGGTACTTATACTTATAAAGCAAGATAATAAGTAATATTCCGTGCCTGCACTAAACATTTCGTAGAAGAGCTGCAGCCGAGGAGTCAAAGAGCCGCATGCGGCTCGCGAGCCGCGGCTTCCCGACCACTGCGCTAGGCTACCGCTGTCTTTTTGTTTGATGCTAGTATATAGTAAAAAAACGTACCTACATAGTCCTAACTAATATTAAAAATGCGAATGTGAGTTTGTGTTTACGCATTATCTTATCTTATCTTATGTGGAGGCCAGTCAGTGCAGACCGGCGACACTTCGACCCAGTGGGATCTTTTCTGTCGACACTCTCCCAGTAACGACTGTCATAGATGTTCATGGCAGCCGGGACCGACGGCTTACGGTGCTCGCCGAGGCACGGAGCAGGCGATAATTGTCAATCAATACGCACATAATTTCGAAAAGTCATGTAACTGCCGAAAGTCAGCGATGCGCGACGTGGGTTCGAACCCGAGACCCTCTGCATTGCAGTCTGTTGATCTCCCCACTGAGCTATCGCTGCTCTTCTTTTACGCATTAACTACTCGACTGATCATCATGAAATTTCGCATACACGTTGCCAGGGGTACAGAAAAGAACATAGGATACCTATCATCCAGAAAAACGCAAGTGAAGCCGCAGCCAAAAGCTAGTTACAGAATAAATAGAACAGTTATTTGTTTGAATTGACGTAAGTCTGTCCGCTATAGGTCCAGTACTATCACCTAATTAGCTGAATCTCTCAATTATTATGAATGCATGTAGAACGTCAATCGCGATTATGTAAGAGTCAAGGGCGCGCTCTCGTCTCAATTGTTTACTGGCACATTTCTCTTGTTATTAATAATTGTTTATTTATATAATGCTACACAACAAGGAAAGTATGATTAGGAATGTGTTTGTGTGGCAGTTCTACTGAATGTGCTCGAAGATACGTGAAGACTGCCAACACGCAGTGCGCCTGCGTGCTGGACTATGTCTACCCCTTCTCACACTGAGAAGAGGCCCGTGCCCAACAGTGGGACAATTTATATACGGGGTAGATATAATATATTATATAACACCTACCGTTACCAAATGTATAATAATAATAATAATAATAATAATAGATTTATTAGCCACCAAATAAGTACAAAATTAAAGTGTGCTCTGCCTCCTGGACTAGGTTGTAGCCTGTATCCCAGAAAACAGTGCCTTCCACACTACTTAAGTCTAATACATATATTTGGTCATTACATAAAACAAGTTGTGATACCAAATTAAATATTAAGTATGAAATTTTTTAATTAAATGTTTAAAAAAGAAAAAACATAAACAAACACATTTAAACGTTGGTTTAATAGCAATTTATAATAGTTTAAAATAATTATATAAATAATATGTTATATTAGGCCGTTTATTTTGTCTGTATGTGTGTGTGTGTGTGTGTGTGTGTGTGTGTGTGTATGTGTGTGTGTGTGTGTGTGTGTGTGTGTGTGTGTGTGTGTGGGTGTGTGTGTGTGTGTGGGTGTGTGTGTGTTTGTGTGTGTGTGTCTGTTTGTGTGTGTGTGTGTTTGTGTGTATGTGTGTGTTTGTGTGTGTGTGTGTGTTTGTGTGTGTGTCTGTGTGTTTGTGTGTGTGTGTTTGTGTGTGTGTTTGTGTGTGTGTGTGTGTGTGTGTGTGTGTGTTTGTGTGTGTGTGTGTTTGTGTGTGTGTGTGTGTGTGTGTTTGTATGTGTCTTAGCATGTATACTAGTTAAGTGTTATTGCACAACTATCAAAAGATTCTCAACTTGGTCATAGTTTAGGGACTGCAACCAGTTTAACACTAGCTTTTTAATAATAATAATAATAATATTCTACCACATACACACAACACCATCTAGCCCAAACTAAGCAGAGCTTGTACTATGGATACTAGACAATGGATAAACATACATATATACTTTTTTCTTTTTTGTAAATACATACATATTATATATAGAAACACCCAGACCAAGACAAACATCCATGTTCATGCACACAAATGTTTGACTTGTGCGGGAATCGAACCCGCGACCTCAGGCGTGGCAGTCGGTTACACTAACCACTACGCCATCGAGGCCGACATTTAGGCCATTTTTAAATTTATAAAGGCTTGTATACTAAGATGCGGCAAGATAATGTATTTCCATATTAGAAATTATATTGTAAATTAGATCAGTAGTTTTCGAGTTATAAGCACTAAAACTGACACACGGCATATTTGTAAAAATATTATTCAACACATCAGTAAAACGGCTACGATTGCATTTAATTATCTAGCTACATTTTCTAGTTCTAGTTTCTACCATTCATAGGTCCCGGGTTCTAAATCCTGGCCAGTATGAGAAAGGTAGCTTGTTAGACGGCTATTGTGGCCATTCTTATTACTGCGTCTGAAACTGGACTGGTAAAGGAGGATGAGAACCCCTGGGCCCACCAGTTATCACATTGTAATTGATACCAAAAAATTCGTTATATTTTAGGTATGTATCTTATATGGGGGCCAGTCAGAGCAGACTGGCGACACTTCGACCCAGTGGGATATTTTGTGTCGACACTCTCCCAATAACGACTGCCATAGATGTTCATGGCAGCCGGGACCGACGGCTTAACGTGCTCTCCGAGGCATGGAGCAGGCGATAATTGTCAATCAATACGCACATAATTTCGAAAAGTCATATAATTTCCGAAAGTCAGAGGTGCGCGACGTGGGTTCGAACCCGAGACCCTCTGCATTGCAGTCTGTTGGTCTCGCCACTGAGCTATCTATATATATTTTAGGTACTTACCACCAAAATATGTTAGAATATTTCTTCATAGAAAGCGAGAAACTTATATGAAATTAAGTTAACCAATAATCATGAGTATATTCAAGAGTATAATAAAGAGTATTATTAAATCGGTATGATCTCAAAAATATGTATTCTATAATCGAATGATAATAATAAAAACTCAATCGATTGAAAATTGTTTTTTGTTTATTAATTATCTGTGGTCACCGACTGACAAGTTTAACGGCTAATGTCAAAATCAAGTTCAACACTCGTTCGGTTTGTTGCTTATGAGTGCGCACGTATATTTCTTGTTTTGTTATTTTGTTTGCTTTACCCCACGACTTTGGCTTGCTAAAGGACTGTTCGACGGATCTTGTGAGTTAGAATTACCTGGCACTTTATATTGGACAACTGATTACGCTTCTGAATTGGATATTGACGACATGGATCGCTGTGTGAACAGTACCATTGCATTTTATATAACTTAATTCCTGGGAAGCGAAATATCACAAAATTTTTGGTGACGACTTGTTATTATATTCTCTTTCAATTATGGCTACTTTGATTATGATAACAACTGGGCCCAGATATATATGGAGTGATTCCTTCGTCCTTTGTAAGGAATACATCTCTGTCTACCACTTCGACGATATAGATTCGTATATGCAGATAAGCAGCGGTAGCGGTATTTCTTTTTGCACCTATGTTCTTGTGAGAGACCTTTGGAGTGCCACGCAGAGGTTACGCACGTTTTAGTCGAGACCTGTAACTGAAATTCTTGACAATGTTTTTAGTTGAGACCGTGATATCGGTCGGCCATTACAATTAATTAATATATATTTATATTTCACTTTATCACGCATAATATTATTGAAAAGATAACAACAATATTATCCACAGATAATAACGTAAATAAACTATTGAACTTATTTACTTTAAACGATACGATTGTGATATCTACATAATTTAAAATATCAGTCCTGTATTATACTGTCCCACTGCTGGGCCTTTTCTCAGTGTGAGAGGTTGAGGCCATTGTCCACCAAGCTGACTGTGCGGGTTGGCAAATTGTACATATCTTCAAGGACATTATGGAGATCTCTCAGACATGCGGGGTACCTAATTTTTCCGTCATCGTTAAAGCGAGCGATATACTTATTAATGCTATATGCCTTGGGATCGAACTCGAGACCTTTGCGTGGTAATCCAAAGGTCTCTCACGAGAACAAAGGTGCAAAAAAAATATTACTATATCTTTGTGTGCTTGGCGTTTCGAAAGATGATGGTTGATGGTTTCAACGATGTTATAGCTTCCTTTCACAAAATAATCTTTGTGTAAGAGAATGTTGAATGTTGATTGTGCTCACAAATAATATAAATAACATAAAATATAAATATAAAACTAAACAAATATAGAAGGTGATGTTACAATTGTACAAATATTGTGTAATATAAATATCTACATTGAATAAACTATTTGTTTTTACATACATACATAGATTCACGCCTATTTCCCAGAGGGGTAGGCAGAGACTACGGATTTCCATTTGCTACGATCCTGACACACTTCTCTGGCTTCATTCACTTTCATCACATTCCTCATACACGCCCGTCGGTTCAAGGTGCTCTTAACCTGGCCTTTGTCCAGAACGCCTCCGATCTGATCAAGAAACGTTCGCCTAGGTCTTCCTCTTGCGACTGTTCCATTCACACTAGCCTTATAAACTTTCTTAGTCAGTCTTTCCTCATCCATTCTTTCTACATGCCCAAACCATATTTGTTTTTAATCGTGCATTAAACGAAGAAGAATTTTCTGAAGTGTCGATGTAAGTTTATGGTTTATTCATTTGAATTTTCATTTGCTGTCCCTCACGATTACCCGCGTTTATGATTGCTGCACCGCTCACGTGTCTCGTAGCGTGATGTTATGTAGCCTATGTTACTTCTGGATAAAATAGCATTTTAATAGTGCAAGAATGATTAAAATCGGTCTTTTAGTCTCGAGTTTATTCACTACTAGCTTTTGCTCGCTGCTTTGCTGGCGTAAAAGTAGGTTAGATTAGCTTATGTAACTCGGTGATTAAAAAGCTTTCTAATGGTGTAGAATTTCCAAAATATATTTAGTAGTTTATGATTTAAACCCTTACAAACAAACAAAAATATCAAATCTTTCCTTTCTATATTATTAATATAGATAAACAACGCGATAAAATCCGTATAAAGTAGTTTGATTTCAATTATTGTAATGTTAATCTAAATACAATACTGCACTCTTTGTTTCTAACTATAAAATAAGACATGACCTTCGCCATGACAGATCGCAGTTGTCGCATAAAATGCTGCGCGCGCGCACCGAGATCTATTTAAATTTGTTCAATTGGTTATTCGGGCGTGTTGTGTAATACTGTGATGTTTTTTTATATTCACGTGGCATTCCAAGACTACGTCACGTGGTGTTGACGAAAAAATAAGAGGCGTGGCTATGACCTATTAATAACTAGCGACCCAACCCGGCTTCGCACGGGTACTACAAAATCTTAACAAATTATACCCCTAAACCTTTCTCATGAATCACTCTGTCTATTAGTAAAAACCTCATGAAAATCCGTTTTGTAGTTTCAGAGTTTATCGCGAACAGACAGACAGACGCGGCGAAAGACTTTGTTTTATAATATGTAGTGATTAGCATGTGTCCGCTGTTTTGTCCGCGTGAATCTTATGGAGTGGATGTAATAAAATAATAATATGTGTCAGTGCATGAGGTGTGTCTTCGATAACCGGGTTTGTTCAAGTGTTTTGGGTTTTTTGTCTAGAAATCTTTGGCTGAAATTGAGCCCTGTAAACGGCCTAAGGCTTACCTCGTTTTGATTACAGACTCTATATTATTATATATCTATATATATGAAAATCAATTGCTGTTCGTTTGTCTCGCTAAAACTCGAGAACGGCTGGGCCGATTTAGCAGCTTTTGGATTTGAAATGTTTGTCGTAGTCCAGGGAAGGTTTAAACGGTGAGAAAATATAGAACAATTCGTTAGGATAGGTGATACGAGGTACACCGTGTCATCTAGTATATATATACATATATATACAGGGTCTGTCGTTAATAAGGGATAACCCGTTAGCTGGAGGTTAAGCAGTTATCAGGCAGTAAAAAAATAATATTTTTATGTCAGGGCTGCCAACAGCGTGAAACTGACGTACAATTTTGTGTTTTTTTTGTTAAAATTCACTTCTTTACCCTTTCAATTGGTTGTCATTTCAACAAAATTAGTTTTTCTGGGTAATTCTTTTGCCATCGTACTTGCGAATACTTGTATTATTTAATTTAACTACATTTTTAGGCGCCATTAACGCAAAACAGTGCCAAATTTAACATTTTAATCAATTTCTTAAAATTAATCTTTCCGTACGTCTAGTTTTAACCACTGATTGTAAAAAAAAGTATGAAAACCCTGACATAAAAATATAATTTTCTTACTGCCTGATAACTGGTTAACCTCCAGCTAACGGGTTATCCATTATTAACGACAGACCCTGTATATATACGAGCTTTAAGTGTTACCTGTTTGCCAAGACATTTTCAGTGTTTATATATAATTATAAAAGTGTATATTCTCAGATATATAACGAACGTTTGTAAAAGAGGGTTTTTATTTGCGTAATGATTTTTTTTAAATGCACTTTTTCAAATTTTGTTTAATCATTATTATCTAATTTTGAACACTAGGTAAATATTGGTATGTATAAAACGAAAAGAAGGTATAGGTACGTATTAAGGGGTATTTTGACAAATCTCGGACAATGAGCAACTATCTGCTATATGCTGTATCGCGAAAAAATTTTTCTTTTTATTGCGTTCATCGGTGACAGACGAGCCAGCAGCACACCAGATAGTAAGCGAGAACCGTGGCTCATACACATGGCTGTGTTTTCTTAGCATTACAGAAGCAATGTAAAAAAACACAACCAAGTCGCTGTGTACTGGAAGGAAAAAAGAAATGGAGCAGGATGGGGTAGGGAAGGGAAGGGTGATTGGGCCTCCGGCGCTCTCACTCACCGAACGAAACATAACAGATACTGTTATTTTACGTCGATCTTCTGTGAGAGGGTGGTACTTCCCCGGTCGAGCCGGCCCATTCATGCTGTAACCAGCGTGGCCCTACCAAAACACTCAGAGTAAGCCTTTACTCGACACAGAATTTTTCACTTATTTGGGTACCGAACGCACAATATTCGGTGCAATAGACGTGGCGAGGTGACCTCTTTAACCATCAGCACAGTCAAGTTTAATGTACGTAATCTTTGACTCTGATTAAAAACGTACCTGCTTAGGTGCCAAGCGCAGTAATTACATAGACACATACGCAGGGCTGTCTCTATATGGCATATCTCTTTAAAAAACTTTTCCTGCTCTACGAATATTTCCTGGTATCGGGAGACTTTACAAACATTGAAATTAAACTACTATATACGGATTTTATCGCGTTGTTTATTTGACACTTTATTACATAACTAGATGTGCCCGTTTCACCCGCGTTTATAGTTACTGCGCCGCTCCCGTGGGTCGTAGCGTAATATTATATAGACTATTCATATTCATGTTCATTTATTCATAAAAATATAAGCCTACAGTATAGGTACACCAAATTACTTATATCTATGCTAACTATACTAAAATAAATTATATAGTACTACAATGTTAACAGGATCTTAATTAACAAAAAGTAAATAAGATAAAAACAAAAACAACCTATATGTAGGAACTATGACATTACATTTTACATAGGTAAATATAAATATGTTTTAATATTACATTCCGGGTGTCAAAAAATATGTCTGCATCTGGACTATATTGAAAGAACTCGTTAATAAGTCGAATTACTCTAGCTGTGGGGCTGTTCTCAGCTTGTGGAGAGCGCCACATAGGTGGATAGCTCAGGAGTCTATGCTGTCGTCTTCCCACACCACGCACATATTGGTCGGGAACGTAGAAATGTATCGATTCTCGTACAACAGGGCTATCTACTTTATCCGCTAATATCAGACAATAATTTATTATATGTGTGGATGCCCGCCTAAGTTGAAGTGTATCATAACCTACCATTCCAGACACAAACATGGAGGGATATAGAAAAGGGTAGTAACCATATTGACGTTTGTATAGATATCTACAGAATTTACGTTGAATTTTTTCTAGCATAATATTATACAATGACTCTTTAGGGCTCCAAAGTATTGCATTATATTCTAATTTACTACGGACATATGCATTGTATAACTGTTGTACAGCTTGAGAGTTCTTAAATTGTGACGATATTCTAATAATGAAACCAAGACATTTATTAGCGTCTTTCCAAGTTTGGATTATGTGGCCATGAAAATCTAATTTGCTGTCCATTATAACACCCAAATCCTTAATTGAGCATACACTGACTATAGCCTTCCTCGATGAATAGGCTATCCAACACAATAATTGTTCAATTCGAACCAGTAGTTCCTGAGATTAGCGCGTTCAAACAAACAAACAAACTCTTCTGCTTTATAATATTAGTATGATTTTGAAAACTTTTACACTACTACTACTATTAAACTTTACTAATTTTTAGATATAGGGAGATAGAGAGAGAGAGGTCTCCCCGTGACCATGGCTGCTGAAAAGCAACCGAAACGTCGGGGAAAGTGAAAACTTAAAATATAAATAGTTTTAATAGTTTAATTAGCTTAAAAATTAGTAAAGTTCAATAGTAGTAGTAGTAGTGTAACAGTTTTAAAAATTATGTAATATAGTTTCAAATAGATTCTAGGCCTATTCTTATATTTCTAATTTAGGGGGAGAGGGGAGGGTCAAAAACTCGTAAAAATCGTCTTACGTAATAAATGAATGGACCCCTATGTCCTTGTCTGTACCCCTGACAACGTGTATGCGAAATTTCATGATGATTGGTAGTTAAAGGCGTGAAAGCAGAAGAAGAAGAGAGCCGGGATAGAGTAGGCTGTTTGATGTGTGGCACCCCTGAATGTTTGTTTACACAATTAAGCCGTGCTCGCGAACGGACGAGTTCCGTATCTGGCACTGACCGACTGCATCCACTAATTATAGATATACTACTCGATAACTACGTGCACACGTGATCTTATTATCATTACATCACGACTTTTATATCAGACGGATTAGGCAGAGAGCTTTACGTCTATAGCTTCTTGTAACTGATTACCGGGGCAACTATTGCATCCATATTGTTACGAAAGTCTTGCCTTTCCTTTAGAGAATAAAGATGTGTTTTTAATATGACAACATCAAGATTTTTATGCACCAAAGCAGCTGTATAATTTGGATGCGTGAGAAAAGACAACAAAAAAATAATATTTAAAAGTGTCGTTGCGCACAATTATTGCTAACAGATTCGTACGAAACAATCACCAAGATGGCACCTATTATACTAATTATATTGTTATGAGTCTTTATTTTCTATAATAGAAGATAGCGGGCTTTTATTATCATAACATCAAAGCATTTGAAGCCCTATCGTTTAAACCATTAGTTCCCAAAGTGGTCCAGGTGGACCCCCAGGGGTCCACGGGAGACTCGACGGGAGTGAACGTTAGCGTGACAAAAAAATGGGGGTCCACAATTCGTAATCACGTCCACGAAAATTTATTTGCTTTCAATAATGAAGAACTAAAATGTTGGCTTGACTTCACCTACCACTGTAGGCAGATAATATTTTAAGAAGCTCAGCGACTGTTACTTGTAAAAACAAAGTTGCATATTCCATATTCAACAATTTTTTGGTAGAGAATTTCGTCAGTCCGCCTACAAAGGTCATTCTTTACCAATATAAATACGAATGCCAAGGAATATGGTAGAAATGTAGCTGCAGGGGGTCTACCGGAATCTGCTAAATTTTGAAAGTGGTCTATGAGAAAAAAAGTTTAGGAACCTCTTGTTTAAACCACAGCTGTCTCTTTAACTTACGTGATTTTCTTTTGTACTACTCGTTAACACAACTTGTATCTAGTATTGTATGCAGTTTATCGTATGTGTAGACTCCGCGACCAGATTGTATACGTTACTGTGAATGGTACATATTGACCCATCGAGGATGTAATGTATTTAAAGCCAAAATACTACTTTTCAGGAGTGCCAAAAAGGAATAAACAAAGTCTCAAAACCTTTTACTTTTCTCTTTATCTTTTTGATTTGGTGATCATAGATTTTTTAGCTCTTTATGTTCTACTAGCTGTTGCCCGCGACTTCGTCCGCGTGGACTTTAATTTATTACCCAATACCTACTTTTAATTTGTTATTTAATTTTAATATATAAAACTACAACTAAAGAAATTAATAAGTCTAACTACACCTATATAGGTGTAGTTAGCTATATATAGCTAATACTTAAAAACTACCTACTAATATTTAGAAACTACCTACTATATCTAAAGAATTATGTCTTTTGAATGAAAAGTCCGATTTTAATAATTTAAAAGTATTTTCTGGGTATTGAAACGGTCTTTAATAAAATATAATTTAATGGGATAAGTATTAATACAGAGGTATGAATAATATGGTTTGATTATTGTCGGCACGTTTATCAACTTTTAAAATGTAAAAAAGTAGTTATAGTAGCATAACTACAGTAGTTAGACGTATGGTATCGCGGAATTTTTTGTAGATATTGATACGCTCTATAATACTGTAGAACATTTTTTTGTTCTATCATCAATAGTTTCCGCAGCGCACGCGATGACAGATTTTTTATGACTAATTTTTCACACTTTGGGTTATATTATTGCATTTTTATTAAGGATACCTATTTTTTTTGAAAATTTCATGTAGCCTATGTCACTCAGTGAAGAGGCAGCTATCTAATAGTGAAAGAATTTTTGAAATCGGTCCAATAGTTTTTGTGTGAAAACATTACAAACATACATACAAAAACACAAATGTTTCCTCTTTATAATGTTAGTTTAGATAATTATGAAATTATATATTTTACAGCATTTATAACGAGTTAAAGTATTATTTACATAATTATTTTTAAAATAAGTGTTTAATGCTGCGGTATTTTCTGGGTAGTAAAACCTTTTCATTTTTGTGAATACCAGCTCGAGAAACTGAATGAGGTTACATTAATAACAAAATTTCAGCAAAATGGCTTTTATAACATTTCATCTTTGAAGGGTTGATATCACTATCACCGTTACTATATATTATAAAACAAAGTCCCCCGCCGCGTCTGTATGTTTGTTCGCGATAAACCAAAAACTACTGAACGGATTTTCGTGCGGTTTTCAACAATAGACAGGATTCATAAGGAAGGTTTAGGTATATAATTTGTTAAGGTTTTATACTACCCGTGTGAAGCCGGGGCGGTACGCTAGTTTTGTATATAATATGACAGGTTATTGTTACAATTTTCCAAGTAAGTTCCGCTTGACATTAGAATATCTTCATATAAATAAGAAACATCACGCCACTACAATCTTGGCACGCGCAGACTAAACTATTTATAATATCGGGCGACAAACTTACGTTTGCTGTTCGCGTTACTAGACTAATGTGTCAGCTGTTTGTGGTTAGTATCAATAAGAAAGACAAAGCATCGGCATTTGGCTGAATGGATAATAATATTCTATCACATACACACATCACCATCTAGCCCGAACTAAGCAGAACTTGTACTATGGGTACTAGACAATGGATAAACATACTTATATACATTTTTTTTTGTAAATACGTACATATTATACATAGAAACACCCAGACCAAGACAAACATCCATGTTCATGCACACAAATGTTTGACTTGTGCGGGAATCGAACCCGCGATCTCAGGCGTGGCAGTCGGTTACACTAACCACTACGCCATCGAGGCCGACAATGGATGGCGTAGTGTTTAAGTGGTCGGTATATAGACTGATCCACAAATGGATGTTCTGTGTCAGGGTGTTCTGTGACTGTTTGTATGTTTGTTAATTGTTAAGTACCTAGCGGTACTGCATCATTAGTGTTGAAGAAGATGACTCTATAAAAAAAAGGAGGACTGATATATTATAATAATAATATAATATAATTCTCTATCACATACACACAACACTATCTAGCCCAAACTAAGCAGAGCTTGTACTATGGGTACTAGACAATGGATATTGGGGCTGTCGTTTACAAAAAATATTATACGATTTTACTGCGGTTTATTTAAAAATAGTATTATACTATTCAGTGCCATTATATTCATTTGCCCTATGTTTCGGTTTTCTTCTTCTTGTCGTGTGGTTAGTGGCCAATCTGTTGTCAAGAGTTGTTCAAGCCGCCCGCAGGCCTCTGACATGGCTTAACGACTGCTGTCAATTTGGCAACAACCGGGACCGACATTTTACGTGCCCTCCGAAGTACGGCGACGCTCAGATGAAATACCACTAAGCGGTCACCTATCTATAGACTGACCGCACCCAACATAGCTTAACCCCGCTAATCGTTTACCGATCAGTGAGTGCAACTGGCTATGAGCGCTTCGATGTTTCCGTTATTTTGCTATTCTTTCTGACCGATAGCGGACATCACGGGTTCAGTTTCCGATTGTGAAAACCGTGACCTTTTGTGACTATATACTTCAGTGAATAACATACACTCAAAAAGTTTAATTTAACGTATTTATTCTTAACTTGTTTATCGCGTTCTTTGAACCTTTAAATCACGCTACCTACCTATATAATAAAAGTAATTAATGAGAAATAAATTATTATCGTTTAATTGTATTACTAATTATTAAAATATGTTTATAAAAAAATTAGAAAGGTTCAAGTGGTCAACTCACCACTGACACTGCGCCGAGTGTTGTGGGTTCAAATCCCCCTCGGGACAAAATTTTGTGTGATCCACGAATGGTTTTTCCGAATCTGGATGTTCTTTGTGTCCGTTGTTTGAATGTTTGTAAAGTACCCCGCGATACAAGAATCAGTCCCAGAGCGAGAGGTGTCTTTAAAAAAATAACTGTACTCCTGGACTCGTTATTAAATGTTAACACTACAAATTTTCCCTTTACTTGTTATTATCATTTGTATACTCATATATATATTTAATTATAATATTATTCACAATAATATTATTTATTATATTCAAACACGAGCTGACCGGCGCAACTTCGTCTGCTTCGCATAAGAGAATTTTCCCTGATTTTGCAACATTTCCCATTTATGCTCCACTCCTGTTAGTCGTAGCGTGATGTTATATATAAGCCTATAGCCTTCCTCAATAAATGAGCTATCCAACAATAAAATAATTTTTCAATTCGAACCAGTAGTTCTTGAGATTAGCGCGTCCAACCAAACAAACTCTTCAGCTTTATAATATCAGAATACATGTGTCACCATTCGTGGAGTACTTATTGCTTAATTCTAAGTCATCGGAGAAAGTTTACTACATCTTATAATAACCATTTAATGTGACAATTTGCACTTAAATTTATGTCGAGAGTCATATCTTTTATTGCCTAACAGTTCAGGCAATCGATTTCGCTCGCATTGATGACACCTTGCCATATCTCGGATTCTATGGAATGGAAGTATATAAAACGCGAAGATTTTAAGTTAAAACCTATGCTATTAATCTGTGGAAATCGCATCACTATCCGTTTTGTAGTTTTGATGTTATGGTGGCACAAACAGATAGACAGACTGCCTCAATATTAAACGACTTGGTTTTGTGTTCAGAGCCGTTTAATAATAGCAGCGATGGTCTACTAGGAAACCGTTGAACTGCCACGCAGCGGTCTCGACTTCGATCCCGAGGCCTCCAACTTTCCGAAGTTAGGTGCATATTAAATAGTAAGTTACCGCCCGTTTTAACGGTGAAGGGAAACATCTTGAGGAAACCTGCATGTCTAAGAGTTCTCAATAATGTTCTCGAAGATATGTAAAGTCTGCCAACCCGCACTGGGTCAGCCTGGTGGACTATGGCCTTACAGAAATTTAAAAATTTCTCTGTAAAAAAAAATTTACAGAGCTGATATTATATTCATTACTAGATGTGCCCGCGGTGTTACCAGCGTTTATGATTACTGCGCCGCCCCCGTGGGTCGTAGCGTGATGTTATAGCCTATAGCCTTCCTTGATAAATGAGCTATCCAACACTAAAATAATTTTTCAATTCGGACCTGTAGTTCCTGAGATTAGCGCGTTTAACCAAATAAACAAACTCTTCAGCTTTATAATATTAGTATAGATTATAGTAAGTAGAAATTATGTGCGTATTGATTGACAATTATCGCCATCGATCATTATGAAATTTTGCATACACATTGTCAGGGATGCAGAAAAAATTGAGGGTACCTTTCATCCATAATAAAGTACTCTGCCCGAAGAATTGAAATGTCTTGACATTACCTATATTAAAACGAGCGAAGCCGCGGCCAAATCTAGTATACCTAGAGCAGCGATAGGTCAGTGGGGAGACCAACAGACTGCAATGCAGAGGGTCTCGGGTACGAACCCACGTCGCGCACCTCTGACTTTCGGAAGTTATATGACTTTTGGAAATTATGTGCGTATTGATTGACAATTATCGCCTGCTCCGTGCCTCGGAGAGCACGTTAAGCCGTCGGTCCCGGCTGCCATGAACATCTATGGCAGTCGTTATTGGGAGAGTGTCGGCACAAAAGATCCCACTGGGTCGAAGTGTCGCCGGTCTGCACTGACTGGCCCCCACATACGATACACAATAGATACATTATATACATAAGACATGTAAGATACATAGACTGGTAAATATGTCAAATGCAGTTACAGTAGTAATATGAAGAAACACACGTAGCATGAATGTACGATATAGTTCAAGGTTTTAAACTAAAACAGTCAATTGATTCAATTGTAATTATGTCATATATTCATTCAATTGAATAGTAATTAGTTGACTTGCTGTCGTGGGAGGGAGATAGCAGGCATAGTGAGAACTAACACTTCTAATCTTAAGCTTCTAGGTTTCATGTTCCATCAAACTGACGCAGCAGTAGTAAATTTGACTACGATTGTACGATTGTACATAGATTATAGTATAATCGCTAAATGGAAGCTAAAATGACGTTCATGGCCTTTTTCTATATATTCATTAGAAAACAAAAACATTGTCAAAAAGTTATAGATTTTCTAAGACTTATTTCTTCTTCTTATCGTAGACTCTACACGGACGGCGTAGTGGTTTAAGTGGTCTGCCACTGCCACTGCGCCGAGGGTTGTGGGTTCGAATCCCACACGGGACAAAATTTTGTGCGATCCACAAATGGTTGTTCCGAGTCTGGGTGTTCTTTGTGTCCGTTGTTTGAATGTTTGTCAAGTCCCCCGCGACTCAGGAATTATTCCTAGGACGGGCGTTGTCTTTTAAAGATAAAAGTTAAGATAAATAGAAAAATGTGTACTTAGTATTCTTGTTAACCCCACCAGCTAAGCATATGCTTGTGTTAGGAGTAAATTCACGTTAGGAGTGCAATGTGTAGGATTCGAACTCACGACCTCTCAAGATGAGCTACCGTTATTACAATGTTGTGATAAATATCAGTCCTTATTGACATTACTTTGCCAACCGCAAATATAAATTTGTCAAGTATTTAGACAGTTTAATTAAATGTGTTTGAGATTTTTTTGAACTGTGCCTGTCTATAAATTATGATAATTAATGGTGTCTTTATAAGACAATAGTTATAAATCTTTCACATCACATTATTTATAGCTTTCTTTGAATATATATACTTTAATTCTATTTATTTGAGAGTCAGGTTTACATAACACTGTGTATAAATTTAGCTCTGTTACACACGAATATGCATATCCCTGCTAATATTATAAATGCGAATGTGAGTTTGTTTGTTACGCTTTCGCGCCTTAATTACTTGACCAATCATCATGAAATTTCGCATACACGTTGTCAAGGCAACAGAGTAGGACATAGGGTACCTTTAATCCAGAAAAAGTACTGTTACTAACCTAACCTATATTTACGCGAGCAAATCCGCGGACAATATCTAGTAAATTTTATAAAATAATACCAGGTATAATTCCTGGGACGTGAAACTTTACAAACATTCATAGAACGGGCACAAAGAACACGATTTAGTCTCGGTCTTTTGTGTGCGTTGTTTGAATGGTAGGAAAGACCTGCGAGTTGCGACACAGGATTTGTTCCTACTGGGTGCAATTTTTATTTACCAGTTAAATACAATAAGGATTTCATTAATAAAGTTGAAATTTGAAATTTGAGTAATAGGGCCACGCTGGTTACAGCATGACTGGGCCGGCTCGACCGGGGAACTACCACCCTCTCACAGAAGATCGACGTAAAATAACAGTATCTGTTATATATATGTTTCGTTCGGTGAGTTAGAGCGCCGGAGGCCCAATCACCCTTCCCTTCCCAAAGCCCATCCTGCTCCATTCCCCTTTTCTTTCCGGTAGGCAGCGACTTGGTTGTGTTTTTTTGACATTGCTTCTGTAATGCTAAGAAAACACAGCCATGTGTATGAGCCACGGTTCTCGCTTACTATCAGGTGGGTGGCAGGCTAGTCTGACACAGATGAACGCAAAAAAAAAAAAACTATAAAGGAAAAATGTCTTGTCTGAAAATCAAACTCAAAAATTTACATTCTTACTCAAAAATAAATGCACTTTTATACCCTTGGCGAAACCAGGAAGTAAATTACTTAACAAATAAAGTGATATTATAAAGCTGAGAAGTTTTTTGTTAGTTTATATGAACGCGCTAATCCCAGGAACTACTGGTTCACATTGAAAATGATTTTAGTGTTGGATAGCCCATTTATCGAGGAAGGCTATAAGCTATATAACATCACGCTACGACCAATGGGAGCGGTGTATCAATGATAATGTTGCAAAACGGAGAAAATTCTCTAATGTGACGCAGATGAAGTTGCGCGGGTATATCATACCTCAGGTAGTAGTTAGGATAGATTTTTTAAAAAAAAATTTCCTGAACTGCCGTTAGTTTTACTATAAGACATTTTAAGGTTATCGATTAATTACCGGACACCCTGTATACACGTCATAGTCTCATAGTCCTCTGTCTCCTTAGAGAAAGTTATATTGCACTCACTTTTAGCCAGTTTTAGTTTTTAGTTCTAGTAATACACTTACATAAACTTACAAACATTCAGTCATGATTGGAATAATGATCAGAGTTAACGAATCAACATTCGGACTGCATCGTACAACTTTCAAATATCCGTTTTTAAGAGTTCAAAAAATCTCTTATACAACAGCTTTGTCCGTCCGTCCGTCCGTTTGTTATACAACTTTCAACTCAAGAGCTAGAGACTCGCGGTCAACGCCATTCGACTCAGCATAGTCGATATACCCCTGAAATGACTATGACCTTTGACCTCTGACCTCAAGGTCACGTGATACCATCTTTCAACTCAAGAATCGTAAGAGGTAGAGACTCACGGTCAGCACCATTCGACTCAGCATAGTCGATATACACCCGATGTGACTATGACCTTTGACCTCTGACCAAGGTCACGTGATACCATTTTTTCGAACTCTGAGATTTACGGCAATTCGTTGCCGTTTCTCACTTGTTGTTGTGTTAAGTGCACATTTCTACGTTATATTAGCAATAACGATAGCATAGTGGGAGATTATTGAACTGCCACGCAAAAGTCTCGGGTTTGATCCCAAGGTGCGTTTCTCTCACGTTTCGAAGTTATGTGAACAACACCAATGATTAAATGATGTTTGGGTACTTTAAAATAACTACACTGGGACATTGAGACAACTACCATCTCAGTCTCTCCGTGACCCTAGCTGCTGAAAAGCAACCGAAACGTCGGGGAAAGTGTAAAATTACATCTAAATATGTAGTTTTATAATTTAAATAGCTTAAATTGAAGTAAACAGTAACTAGTTAAAGTGTTTAACTATAGTAGTTTAAAGTTTTAAAATTATGTAATATAAATAGAGTTTTATAAAAAATAAACAACGCGATAAAATCCGTATAAAGTTTGTTTAACCTGTTGTATGCCAGAATACCAGACATAATAGAAAAAGCATTGTGTCTCGCGCAGATCCACGTTCCGGCATACCAGAGGTTAATTTCAATGTACATAGACAATATTATGTGCATATTATATAGTTAATTATCATCCGCTTTAACGGTGAAGGAAAAACATCGTGAGGAAACCAGCATATCTGAGAGTTCTCCATAATGATCTCGAAGATATGTGAAGTCTGCTAACCCGCACGGGGCCAGCGTGGTGGACTGGCCTAACCGTTGTCACAGTGAGAAGCCCGTGCCCAGCAGTGGGACAGTTTAATACAGGGCTGATATTATAATTATATAAAATATGAGTTGCAGGCGATGGTAACTATTATACATGGTGCTTTTGAGAGTAAAGGAATGAAAATAAATGTAAGCAAGACGAAAGTAATGGTATTTGAAAAGGAAGAGTGCCTGACGATGTGTAATATTATGATTGATGGAGAAAAAGTGGAGCAAGTGAAAGAGTATGTATATTTGGGTACTTTGTTTACAAGGGATAGTAAACACGAGGGAGATATTGAAAGGAAAACGATTGCGGGAAACAAAGTGAATGGAGCTCTACGCGCTTTTATGAACAGTCGAAATGTTTCCGAAAAGGCACGTTTTGCTGTTCATAGAGGACTTTTAGTGCCCACACTTATGTATGGAAGTGAAAGTTGGATATGGCAAAAGAAGCATGAGAGCAGAATAAATGCTGTAGAAATGAGAGCGCTGAGAAATATATGTGACTCTGAAAGATAGAATAAGGAATAGTGTGATTAGAGAGAGATGCGGCATGAAAGTGGATATAGTGACAAGAATAGAAAAGGGTATGTTAAACTGGTTTGGGCATGTAGAAAGAATGGACGGGGAAAGACTGACTAAGAAAGTTTATAAGGCTAGTGTGAATGGAACAGTCGCAAGAGGAAGACCTAGGCGAACGTTTCTTGATCAGATCGGAGGCGTTCTGGACAAAGGCCAGGTTAAGAGCACCTTGAACCGACGGGCGTGTATGAGGAATGTGATGAAAGTGAATGAAGCCAGAGAAGTGTGTCAGGATCGTAGCAAATGGAAATCCGTAGTCTCTGCCTACTCCTCTGGGAAACACGCGTGAATCTATGTATGTATGTATGTATAAAATATGACCACACCTTTCTGTTACACGCTATATTATCAGCCCTATTTATAAACTGTCCCACTGCTGGGCACAGGATTCTTCTCAGTGTGAGAAGGGGTAGACATAGTCCAGCACGCAGGCGCACTGCGTGTTGGCAGTCTTCACGTATCTTCGAGCACATTCAGTAGAACTGCCACACAAACACATTCCTAATCATACTTTCCTTGTTGTGTAGCATTATATAAATAAACAATTATTAATAACAAGAGAAATGTGCCAGTAAACAATAATTGTGGAGACGAGAGCGCGCCCTTGACTCTTACATAATCGCGATTGACGTTCTACATGCATTCATAATAATTGAGAGATTCAGCTAATTAAGTGATAGTACTGGACCTATAGCGGACAGACTTACGTCAATTCAAACAAATAACTGTTCTATTTATTCTGTAATAATTTACGTTGTTATCCTAATTAATATTATAAATAAATGCAAATGTGGGTTTGTTTGTCAAGATTTCACGCCTTAACTACTTGACCGATCATTATGAAATTTTGCATATACATTCTCAGGTGTACGGAAAAATTGAGGGTACCTTTCATCTATAAAAAAGTACTCTGCCCGAAGAATAGAAATTTCTTGACATTACCTACATATATTAAAACGAGCAAAGCCGCGGCCAAATCTAGTATACCTAAATAAAAAAAGTTAAACAACCTTTAAGAAGATTGTCTTACTACAAATTGTCAATATTCGCTAACTTTAAAAAAATAATATTTTCCTTTTGTCGATTCGCACACGTCGATATACTTAATTGCGAAACGACTCGGCCTGAAAAGAAGGTGCGCGAATCGACACCTAAAAATGTAAACCGTTAACACACTGAATCAGCTAAATTCACGCACAACTCAAAGTTAAATGTTCACATATCAATTTTCTTCAATTCAATACAATTTATAGTCAGGCGATATTGGCCCCGATATTGAACCTTGAAGTACGCCGAATTTACATGAATTTTGATTTCGTCAAGTCATTGTGTTTTAGCGATATTATATATAATGTTTAGTTATGCATAAATTATATATTGTTTATTGAACTTTATACTTATGCATGTAAAGAAGTCATTTACCTATATTTACCTCTACTTACATGTCGTAATAATTGTAACATTATTTTATATTACATTTTGCTCGTAGATTCACTCACATGAGTCAAGTATCTTGTCAGTAAACTATCCTTCGGGAGCAATACTTTTCCTGGATGAAAGGTACGCTATGTCTCTATGAAATGTGAGTTTGTAAGTTTGTTGCGCTTTCACACCATAACTATTCGACCAATCAACACGAAATTTCGCATACACGTTGTCAGGGGACCAGAAAAGAACCTTTCATCCAGGAAAAAGTACTGCTACAAATCTACTAACTAGCCGCGGCCAAAATCTAGTAATCATAAATCAATAAATGAGTTTTGAGTTTTGTCTCACGTCATAGAGGGTCTTTGGTTTTTTACCAGGTAGTCAGGTAATACGTTCTATTTAAAGGTAATAAACTCCCAAATACGTGGAACAGAAAAACACAGCTGGTAAAATATAATAATGTCCTCCAGACCGAATTTCATCCACAGCGGCCAGTCTTAACAGAGACTGGCCATCTGCGCAGGAGATATTATAGTGCACAAGTGTGTGCACAAACACAGGTGCACTCTCTGTTCCCTAACTCTCATGATCCGATGGGACGGCAATCCGACACGACCGGAGAGAGATCAGGCGCAGGACCAACGGCTTTACGTGCTTTCCGAGGCACGGGGGTGTCTAACACCGCCAACTTCCTAACTCCGGGCTGCTATTGAGATTTCTTTACAGAAAAACCCAAAAGCTTTTTGTTGGCCCGACCCGGAATTCGAACCCGAGACCTCATGCACAGCAGTCGCATTCACTACCGCTGCGCCACGGAGGCAGTGGTAAAATATAGTCGTCATACAACTCTGCTTGCACTTCTTAGCAATACAATGCATGTATGTAAGTATATATCAATTTACATATTTTCATTAAAAATTAATTAGAAGCAGAATTAAACGAATGCGGAACTGTTGAACGCCACGCAGAGATATCGATCTCAATGAATCTATGATTTTTAAAGTTATATTGCGTATTAATAGGTCATAGTATTCTCGAAGACATGCGAATTCTACTCAGCTGCACCGGGCCAGCGTGGTAGACTATGTACCCAACAGTGGGACAGTATAATTATGCAATACTAGCTTTTACGCACAGCTCCGACCGCGTTGTACCTACATCAATAAAAAGTAGCCCATGTGCTTTTTCAGATCTTAAACTATATACATAATATGTACCATTTTTAATCCAAATCGGTTGAGTGGTTTAGCCGTTAAGAGGCAACAGACAGACAGAGTTACTTTCGAATGTATATTATTAATATACTAGCTTTTAGCTCACATGTTACCCTATGATAATATAGCTTTCTAATGATGAAAGAATTTTCTAAATCGGTTGAGTATTTATAGTTCAACTAATACAAACAAACAAAAATGTTTTTTTTTTATTATCATATTTGTATGGATATGTATAAGTAAAGATTAGTAAAATATGTCCAGCAGTGGACTGTTATAGCATGATGATGAGATGATGATGATGATAATACAGGGTTGATATTATTATTAAGCTTCTCTTATCACAGGTATTTTCTAACATATTATATTAGAAAATACCTGGCCCTTTGGGAGGCTTACACGGGTCACACATGGGTCCAACGTGAAGAGGCCCTTCGAGAATTATAATCAAAGGTGGGATGGAAAACCTACAGCGGCATTGGTCGCAGCAGGAGTAGGACTATTTCTACTTAAATATTGATTTTAATATGTATATTTTGGGCTATGGGTATGGGTGTTTGGTGGACCGGTATATTGGTAACTATGGATGAAAAACGGCGTCTGCCATGAATACTCTAATAGGATCACTGCAATGGGCAGACGGTGACTCGCCAACTTACTAGATGGGCCCCTTGAATAGCCACCATAAGCATACAAGCCAGTAGCAGAGGGTAACACCGGTGCGAGCGGCTAGGGGTTTCGAGCGGTGCGGCGCCGGTTTCACCATCACGGGTCTCATGACAACGGAGACCCCGGGCAGGTTTCCCGGTAGTTATGCCCTTGAAAATGACACTTCCATCCCAAGCATGTAGCTCTAGCGGCCCTCCTCTGACCGGCCGACGAAGGCAAGCCAGACTTGAGAGTCCTAAGGGCGCTCTTGAAGTGCCACCCCAGCCAACCAGTAACGGCAAGCATAAGAATAATAATAATATTATTATTATATTAAATAATCCCATAATTAACTTCTTTTAAATGTTTCGCACTAAGAGTCCTTTATATGTAACAGTCTCAAATGCGTCACTCAGATCCATCCGCGCATTATTGAAATACTAACCAATGAAAAAGTAAGATAAGATTATCTTACAACGAACACTGTTGTCAAACAACAACCTGTTGTGTCTAGAATACTTGATATCAACAAAGATTATAAAGTTATATGGGCGTATGTGTGAGCTGGCCTTTGACTTACAGCCGTCAATATATCATATGTGTCATTTTGTAGATGTCAATATCATTACATCTGTATCTTTGACAAAGTTGCTGAGCTAACATTGTTGCGATGCAGTTTTTTGTGAGCTGTGTCTTTATAATGTCTCTTAGATGGTTTCAATCCCGTTTTAGAGCGCACACGCAACGATCAAGGCATGGATTCTCTGCCAAAGCACTTGTTTACTTCTTTCTTCAAGCCTGGGTCCTTTAAGCGGGGCGTGAAAAAGCACCTTCTGAAGCCGTCAAAGTACCTCAACATCCCCTCAGCTGCTATGAGGATGGTATGGAGGCCACTGATCTTGGACCACATGCTCGCTTACCATCAGGCGGAGTGTTGGTCATTACTAAGAGCTAAATAAAAAAACAGTACAATATCCACCTGTGCCATACAGGAATTATTTCTAGTGGATAAGCTGTCTGATTCAAAAAAATAAAAAACGTTACTAAAAGCCTTCTAATATTGAGCAAGATAAGGGAATCGACCTCGTGATCTCTCGCTAACTCATGCCATAGAGACAGTCAGTAGAGCGAGTTTAATTATGTATGTTTCACCACCGCCGGGACTCATTGGTAAAACAAATTGATAGAATATTTAAAATAAATTGTGTTCGTATACTCAGCCTAATACACCTTAAAGGCTAGGTAGAAGCATATTACCCAGAGTCCTCACCGGTCGTGTCAAATAGCCGATCCATCGAAATATGGAAATGGTGAAATAGAGAGTGCATTTTGTATGAATTATAATAAATAATAATTTTCAGTTCCGTGCCTCGGAGAGCACGTTAAGCCGTCGGTCCCGGCTGCCATGAACATCTATGGCAGTCGTTATTGGGAAAGTCAGTACCCTCTAATATCCTGACACTGGTCTAGCCTTAGGGTATCGTTAGCCTTCGGGTTGCGGAGGTCAGGTGGCAGCCGCTCCGTGTAAAAACTGATATCCAGTCAAATCCGGTTAGACTAGAAAAGCCGACCCCAAGTAACTTGGGAATAATAAAGGCTAGGCAGAAGAATAATTTTCATTTCAATTTCCTTTTGTAATATAATTTATATTGTTTGTATGTAATGTAATGTAATTAATCTCACTTTTTCGTAATTTCACAAACGATCATAGATAAATACGTATATATTTTTTTTGTTAATGCACGCTGTGACTGTCTGTAATTAAGGCAGCACTATGTAATGTATCCGTATTTATGTTTTATCACATAGTTTTAGTTTATACTTAGTTGGCTGTCCATACATACATAAATAAATTTGTATTTGCGCATAGACTTGTGCACTATACCTACATATCACCTGCGCAGATAGTCTTGGTCTCTGAAAACGAAATTCGATCTAATAGGTTAAAATAATAAAACTATTTATTTTCTTACCCGTCAGCTCCAACAGAAGTCTCCTTAGCAGTGACGCCATTAAAATGCACGCGATTTTCCACCTCACCGTCCACCAGAAAGTCAGTCATCACAAAATTCACAACATGCTTATTTAAATTTCGCCTCAAATATCTTATCTCACTCATAATAGTTTTATCTGTGTCGTTTTTATGTCTATGCCTTATGTGCGCGCCATTTTGCATTTGTAAACTGTCAATGTCATTAATGTCACTTTCCCGCTCACAGTTTGTGGTGCCCAATAAAAAAAGAATAAGCAAAGGCGTTTTGAACATTCTGCCCCACGATATAAGTTTGTCTATGCTCGACTTTTTCTTCGCTTTCGGCGATTTCAACTCCATTTTTAATCTGGAACAAAATAAAAACATTATTAGTACCTCGTCGATTCCGTTAAATAAGTTAATACCAATTTTTGCTTTCTTTTGGATTTGATTATCAGGCAAACTATAACTGGGATTTTCTGTAATTAAATTTACAACACAAAGAGTCTGGAACTGCGCCTAATAAACGGATGATTTCTGTTTTTACATAATGATATGAGGCTCCTCGTATAAGGCTACGCAAAGCATAAAATAAAAGCTTGTATATTGTTGATTTAGTAGGTACACCCCCGCCTATCCCTTCAGGTATTTATAGTATCACTACATATTATAAAATAAAGTTCCCTGCCGCGTCTGTCTGTCTGTTCACGATAAACTCAAAAACTACTGAACAGATTTTCAAGCGGTTTTCACCAATAGACAGGGTAATTTATGAGGAAGGTTTATGTGTATAATTTGTTGATGTTTGTACTACCCGTGCGAAGCCGGGCGGATCGCTTGCAGAATATAATATTTTATTTGCGAGAAACATGGTAACAGGTATACAAAAGTTTTATAAAAAAACTATATGGTATGTATGGTATGATATGTACGAAATTATTTAAAATTTAATTGTCAAATAAATGATAGTATTAACACCATATCATACTGGCAAAAATGTACGTGACAACCTATGTATTATTATACGTATATTTATTGTATATAGAATATCAGCCCAGGATATCAAATATGATCCAATATTTTATCATTTGTATTGCTCTGTTAATTTTATTTCTATTTGATTATTTGTTATAAGGTATATTATTATGAATTTGTAAATTATGCAAATTTGAAATAATAATAATAATAATATTCTACCACATACACACAACACCATCTAGCCCAAACTAAGCAGAGCTTGTACTATGGGTACTAGACAATGGATAAACATACATATATACTTCTTATTTTGTAAATACCAACATATTATACATAGAAACACCCAGACCAAGACAAACATCCATGTTCATGCACACAAATGTTTGATTTATGCGGGAATCGAACCCGCGACCTCAGGCGTTGCAGTCGGTTACACTTACCACTACGCCATCGAGGATCGAGATATTATTATTATATAAACTGTCTCACTGCTGGGCACGGTCCTGTTTTCAGTGTGAGAAGGGTTAGGCTAGTACACCTCACTAGCCCAATGCGGGTTGGCAGACTTTACATATCTTTAAGAACATTATGGAGGACTCTCAGACATGCAGGTTTTCTCACAACATTTTCTTTCACCGTTAAAGCGAGCGATAATGAACTATTTTACGCACATAATTTTGTAAACTCATAGGCGCGCCTTACGTTTGGTCTCGATAACTCTAAGCTACAGTTACTTAGAATTTATAGTTACAATTAAAATATTGGTTAGTATTTCCATTGCTGTAACCAAACCAGACGAAAAGGTCAGCGTTCAAGATTAACTGTCATTGTACCTTGCCTGCCTTTGGTAATTATTATGTATGAAACAATCATACATTTAAATTAAAATGCTTTATACGTATTTCATCGCGTTGTTTATTAATACTTTTATTACAACACTAGCTAAACCTACGCAACTTCGTCTGCTTCACATAAGAGATTTTTTTCCCGTTTTGCAACATTTTTCATTGATGCGCCGCTCCTTTTGATCGTAGCGTTATGTTATATAGCCTATAGCCTTCCTCGTTAAATGGGGTATCCAACACTAAAACAATTTTTAAATTCGAACCAGTAGTTCCTGAGATTAGCGCGTTCAACCAAACAAACAAACTCATCAGCTTTATAATATTATTATAGATTTTGAAAATATTAATCTACTACTGTACCTATAATAGATATTATTTTACCTATTTATACTTATTGAAACCATTTAGATTTAAATTTACACTTGCCTTGACAATTCGGTTGCTTTTCAGCAGCCATGTGCACGGGGAAACTAAGTCTACCATGTCTAAGTATATAGTCTCCCCGTGAACTATTTGCATACATTGAATTAATTTGAAGGCGAAATCGACACTATGAAAAAATATATTTAAAAAAAAGTGTCTTTTCGTTCAATTCTTGCGAAACTACCACTAAGCCAATAAGGGTCTCTATTACATGTGGTTTAAAACACAACTGAAAAAACAAAGTGTGATACTCTCTGCCCGCCTCAAACAAGTTTACATATAGAGACACATATAGGTATGCATATTGTACCCTAACTAGTATTATAAATGTGAATATGAGTTTGTTTGGTACGCTTATACGCCTTAATTACTCGACCAATCATCATGAAATTATGCATTCACGTTGTCTGGTACAGGAAAGGATATACTTTTTCATCCAGTAAAAAATTTGGGAATTCCAGTAAAATACAGAGGGATAGAAATTTTTCGATACGCGAGCGAAGCCGGCATAATCAAGTAATAGTACTAATACAAAAACAACTGTTTGTTATGTTTTCATTGCTAAACTGCTGAACCGATTTCGATGAAATTTGTAATGGTTGTACGAATAAGAAGTGCAAGCTTTGTTAAAACAACGCGAGCGAAATACCGTGTAACAACTAATGTAAATAAAAAAATACAATAATAAAATATCGAACTTTGAACCGTTGGCTACATGAACAAAAATACAAAATGGCTGACGTAGATGTCGGTTGACGCCATATTGCATTACAACAATTACTGTCAAGTAGGTGTAATAGAACCCGGATAGTTAAACACAGTTATTATGAAATAGGAACTAGTGTCTGACAAAGACACCACACAGAGGCGCACGTGGGAACACGCACGCCGAATCTCGGACTTGGTGCTGATCGGGTGGCGAGCTGGCCCACGCAGCCCACCACCCCTAGGTCAAACCTCAGGATGGCTGGAGATCATCTCGCGCCCTCCAGCGCCCGGTTCTGCGGTTGGGCAGAGAGTTTAAGCGCTGCCTCTCCCGCTCCGCCGCCTCCTTGATGGAAATTACTTCCTCACAGAAAAAGGCGACGGCGTTCCACGATCTCTGACTGCGGACCATATGCTGAACCACGGTCGGCAGTGAGTGGGCAACCAGTCCGACTGCCGCGATCAACGCACGGCGTTGCAATGCCCAGCCGGGGCAATCCGCCAAAGTGTGGAGCGCCGTATCCAAAACAACATCGCGTCAGTCGCCGCAGTGATGACATCCGGGCGTCTCCTGCCGGCCTATGCGACACAGTGTAACGTTATGGTAGTCAACCCGCTTTAGAGGCGTGGTTGACCTAGGATTATAATTGAAATTAAAGATGAACAACGCGATCAACAAGCATATATTTTAACTTACAACAGGAGTATAAGAATAAACAGAACTACAATTAAATTCGACTAGACATTTAGTGGTATTTCAGGCCGTGGTTCAAGATGAAGTCTTGTTACGTGGTCCCGGGTAGAATGGACCACTTAACTTCAGTAGACAGGCCAAAGCAACCGTGACCAGTCATTACCTGTGTCAGGCGGAAGGTAAGGGCGCCATGCCGCCTCTCCAGCCACTCCTCAAACACGGGACTTACCGACTGTTATTTTCTTTTATTTTTATTTTTTTACGCGGGCGGAGAGGTTATGTCGGACTCGCCGGGTTAAAAGAAGGATGGTAAAGATGATAATGTACCTCCCGGAATACCGACTAAACCTACCACGGTGTTCCTCTACAAAACCACTATCGACGGGGCCGCGCGAATCATTTGCACATGCGGTCGCGACCCCGTCGAGGTTTCGGCCCGCCGTATGAAACGGCAGGCCACTACGCGAAAGACCTACCCTATAGGTACTTCTCAAATTAACCCTACTGTCCGCCCTAGAGGGGAGACGGACTCGACACAGAGGCGCGTGTGGGAACACGCACGCTGCCTCTCGGACCTGGTGCTGAACGGATGGCGGGCAGGCCCACAAAGCCCGCCACCCCCAGGTCAAACCTCAGGGTGGCTGGAGGTCGTCTCGCGCCCTTACCGACTGCTATTTTTTTTATTTTTTTTTTTAACGTCAGGGGAATGCTTTTACGCACCGTCCGCGCCCGGGCAGGGCGCGAGTGTGTGGGACTCGAGCCAGAAAAGCCGGCCCCATACCCACTAAACCCCTGACGACGTTTCTCCGGTACCTAGTGTCGGTGCCACGGGATTCGCGCTAGCATTCACCGCGACACCGACAGGTCTTGGCCCGCCACGTGAATAGACGGGCCCCAGCTGTTTGGGGGAGGACCAGATGGTACAGCCCTCCCCTCCACTGAGGGGGGCGCGCGGAACACCTATGCCCCTCTCTCGGGCCTGTGCTGCTCGGGCGGCAGACTGCCCAAGTCCACCGCCCGCAGGCCGCCCCCTAGGATGGCTGGAGGTCTGCGCGCGCCCTACGGCGGCGCCCTGGACGTCTCCTGCGGTTTAGGTGGGGCGAGACCAGCTCCCTCTCCCGTTCCGCCGCCTCCTTCGCGGACATCACTGCCTCGCAGAAGGTGACGGCGGCCTCCCATGCACTCTCGCTCCGGACCATGGACAGTACCATTGCCGGCAGCGAGAGGATTTGGACACCCAGTGCCCCGGTTAACGACCGGCGCTGCTCCTCCCAAGCTGGGCACTCCACGAGTGTGTGCAGCGCCGTATCCTCGGGGCCGTCACCGCAGTGGTGACAACAAGACGTCTCCTCCCGGCCTATACGACACTACCGACTGTTATTAACCTAACCTACATAACTAAGCCGCGGGCAAAGTGTAGTATAATAATAAATGCGTATGCGAGTTTGTTTGTTTTTTTCGTTTTAGAACGACTACTCCCTCACACTCCCTGCACTAGGCATAATTCCTGTATCGCGGGATACTTTACAAACATTCAAACAACGGACACAAAGAACACCCAGAGTCGGAGCAACCACTACACACACGGCGCGGCGGCAGTGGCGAGGCGACCACTTAAACCACTACGCTATGCTTGCAGCCAAATACCCCAACTATGTGATAATATGCGAAATGTGGGTATAAGACAACTCTGCCTACCTCTGACAGGATTTAGGCATGTGTAAGAAGGAGAAACATAATGTCGTCCAGACCGAATTTCGGTCACGGCAGCCAATCTTAACGGAGACTGGCCATCTGCGCAGGAGATATTATAGTGCACAAGTGAGTGCGCAAACAAAATGCACTCTCTGTTCTCTAACTTTCGTGATATGTATAACATTATATAATATCTATCTATCACATACACACAACACCGTCTAGCCCAAACTAAGCAGAGCTTGTACTATGTGTACTAGACAATGGATAAACATATATATATATATATATATGTACGTTTTTTTTGTAAATACATTTTAATATACACCCAGACCAAGACAAACATCCATGTTCATGCACACAAATATTTGACTTGTGGGGGAATCGATCCCGCGACCTGCGTGGCAGTCAATTACACTAGCCACTACGCCATCGAGGCCGACAATTTATTCGACATTAACATTGTCACATTTATTATTTTAGTGTATTATATATTTACTGGTAGCAAACCAAATAAAATAAATAAATAAATGATCCGATGGGACGTCACCGACACGACCGGAGAGAGATCAGGCGCAGGACCAACGGCTTTACGTGCTTTCCGAGGCACGGGGGTGTCTAACACCGCCAACTTCCTAACTCTGCGTTGTTATTAAGATTTCTCAACAGAAAAACCCAATAACTTTTTGTTGGCCCGACCAGGGATTCGAAGCTGAGACCTCATGCGCAGTAGTCGCGTCGCATTCACTACCGCTGCGCCCCGGAGGCAGTTATAATTTAACAGAGGCAGACATAATACAATTACATAATATATGTACATACATACATACATATATGACGAACATCACGCGATATACGTATCACTTATATAAACAGTATGTATCGCACGTCACAGACTATAAAAACATAATGAACCTAGATCATAGCAAATCGATCAAGATAAAAAATACTCGAGTGATGTCATAAAACTGTTATATGAGATGTGACTAACGTTTTGATTATTTAGAAATGTTTTTATCTCGGTGGTGAAGAGCAGCGATAGCTCAGTGGGGAGACCAACAGACTGCAATGCAGAGGGTCTCGGGTTCGAACCCACGTCGCGCACCTCTGACTTTCGGAAGTTATATGACTTTTCGAAATTATGTGCGTATTGATTGACAATTATCGCCTGCTCCGTGCCTCGGAGAGCACGTTAAGCCGTCGGTCCCGGCTGGCATGAACATCTATGGCAGTCGTTATTGGGAAAGTCAGTAGCATCTAATATCCTGACACTGGTCTAGCCTTAGGGTATCGTTAGCCTTCGGGTTGCGGAGGTCAGGTGGCAGCCGCTCCGTGTAAAAACTGATATTCAGTCAATTCCGGTTAGACCAGAAAAGCCGACCCCAAGTGACTTGGGAATAATAAAGGCTAAGAGAAAGATTTTACTTGTATAGGCAATTTATTAAACAGCTTAACCGATTTGTAAAAAGAGGGTTTCACCTCCACACGTGACAAAAATTTGTGTGGCACAAATGGTAGTTCCAAATCTGTGTGTTCTTTGTGTCCGTTGTTTGAATGTTTGTATAGTCCCCACAACAGCAAATCGAGTAATTACTATTCAACTAAATTAAATATTAAAAGCCGAAAAGCTGAAAAAACCGACCTCGGAATCGAATTCGTTACAATCGTAGTCGAATTTACTACTGCTGCGTCAGTTTGATGGAACATGAAACCTAGAAGCTTAAGCTTAGGAGTGTTAGCTCTCACTATGCCTGCTCCCTCCCACGACAGCAAGTCAACTAATTACTATTCAATTGAATGAATATATGACATAATTACAATTGAATTAATTGACTGTTTTAGTTTAAAACCTTGAACTATATCGTACATTCATGCTACGTGTGTTTCTTCATATTACTACTGTAACTGCATTTGACATATTTACTAGTCTATGTATCTTACATGTCTTATGTATATAATGTATCTATTGTGTATCTTATGTGGGGGCCAGTCAGTGCAGACCGGCGACACTTCGACCCAGTGGGATCTTTTGTGTCGACACTCTCCCAATAACGACTGCCATAGATATTCATGGCAGCCGGGACCGACGGCTTAACGTGCTCTCCGAGGCACGGAGCAGGCGATAATTGTCAATCAATACGCACATAATTTCGAAAAGTCATATAACTTCCGATAGTCAGAGGTGCGTGTCGTGGGTTCGAACCCGAGACCCTCCGTATTGCAGTCTGTTGGTCTCCCCACTGAGCTATCGCTGCTCTTATGTATATAATAATATCAGCCGTATATTAAAGTGTTTCACTGCTGGGCACGAAACTCTTTTTAATATGAGAGGGGTTAGGCCATAATCCACCACGCTGTCCCAGAGCGTGTTGGCAGTCTTCACATATCTTCGAGAACATTATGGAGGACTCTCAGACATGTAGGTTTAGTCATGATGTATTCATTCTCCGTTAAAACGAGCGATAATTAAATATTTAATACGCACATAACTTCGAAAAGTCAGAGATGCGCGCCTTGGAATCAAACTCGAGACCTCTGCGTGGCAGTCCAACGGTCTTCCATTAGGCTAACGCTGCTGTGTATTAAATTAAATCCTCTTATTCATTACTAAATGTGCCCGCAGTTTCACCCGCGTTTATAGTTACTGCTCCTCTCCCGTGGGTCGTAGCGTGATGTTATATAGCCTATAGCCACAGTACATAAATATACAGTAACCTATCTTCATACAAACGGTCGGAACTCGAGTCATACCTACGCGCATCGGCGTCGGCATGCGCTCGGCAACGGCTCGCAACCAGTCGCGAATGCGCCGCAGTGACGAACGGACGGTGTGATTGTTTTGTAAGCAGTAAGCGTACGATTTGTGATGATTTGATTTTATTAAACACTTTCTATTTCATTCATTATGTATTTCATTTTTTATAATATAATATACATATAATATTTATAATCACTAAACTAGAAAGAAACTCAAGTAGGTAGATAAAATTAAAATACTGTAGGCGGGCAGCCCTAACGCGTGTCTACGAACCGCGCTGTTGTAGGTAATTATTTCAAGGACAGGGTCGAGTTACAATACTGTATATGTATGTACTGTGCTATAGCCTTTCTCGATAAATGGGCTATCCAACACTGAAAGAATTTTTCAATTCGGACCTGTAGTTCCTGAGATTAGCGCGTTCAAACAAACAAACTCTTCAGCTTTATAATATTAGTATAGATTATTTTTAATGCGAATGTGAGTTTGTTTGCTTGTTTGTTACGCTTTAACGCTTAAGCTACTTGATCGATCATCATGACAGTTCGCATACACGATGTCAGAGGTACATTAAAGGAGGATAAAAGGTATTCATCCAGAAAAAATACCGTTACGAAGCGACAGAATTTATTGAAAAATTTAGATGTACTTAAGCAAAACCGCGAGAAAATCTAGTAGTAGGTAAATAAATATGGCGTACTAGTTGCTAAAGACAATATATTTTTTTTATAGACATCTCTCGCACTGGGTAATAATTCCTGTATTGGAAGGACTTCACGAATATTAAAAAAATAACGGGCATCCGCACTTGCAACAACTGTATCAGGATCACACAATTTTTGTACCGTGTGGTGATCGAACCCACAACACTTAGCGCGGCGGCGTAACAAATCTGAATATTCTACTGAAATAAACCATGAATAAATAGTAAATATGGATTCTCAGTAACTGAATAATTGTAATTCTTATGAGAATAAAGTTCTTAAACCAGAAATAAACCATGAATAAGTACATTTCACCTAGAATATTGGCAGAATAACATATCGTAAATCTGAATGCGGTCGATTACGTAATTTTAATACATTCATTACCCAAATAGAATACCATACAACATATTGTAATGTGACGTAGGGTTGCCAGGTACATAAATATATTTAATACTAGTGCGGCCTACAATAGGCCCTGAACAACTTGAACGTCAAGACATCATCACATAACACATTAAACACATTATATTATGTGTTTAATTTCTCATATCACAGATATTTTTCTACCATATTGAAAAAATATCTGGCCCCTTAGACTATATTTTTTTATATTATACACGGAGACATGTCGCATTCTTAATAAAACAGCGACTTAACTCGAAATTTGAAAGTAAGCCAATTTGAACTCTAATTGTATATGTTAAATTCTAATATTATATTTGTGTTAAATCTTTTCAATAGAGTTCAAATTTGTTTAATCAAAAATACTGAGATAAGTCTCTGTTTTATTAAGTATGCGATGTGTCCAACGTAAAGATACCCTTCGAGAGATTTTATCTTAAGTGGCATGGAACACCTACGGTTTCACAAAACCGCAGTAGGCGTAGAACTATTGCTACATATGTACTCTAATAAGTTTGGGTTATGAGGATGGGTGTTTGATGGACCGGTATATTGGTAACTATGGATGAAAAACGGCGTCTGTCCTGAATACTCTAATAGCATCAATCGGATGGGCAGACGGTGACTCGCCAACTCACTAGATGGGCCCCTGAATAGCCACCATACGCATACAAGCTAGCAGAGGGCAACACCGGTGCAAGCGGCTAGGGGTGTCGAGCGGTGCGGCGCCGGTTTCACCATCACGGGTCTTGTGATAACAGACACCCGAAGCGAGTTTCCCCGCAGTTATGACCTTTAAAATTACACTTTCACTGCCAAGCATATAGCTCTAGCGGCCCCTCTCTGACCGGCCGACCACGGCAAGCCAGACTTGAGAGTGCTACGGGCGCTCTTGTAGTTCCACCCCAGCCAACCAGTAACGGCAAGCCGGGGACGAGACCCTAACTGACTCTCTGAGGCATTCAGAGGCGCAGTGTCGCCACTCACATGCAGCTCGCCACAAGTTGCCCTGCGGTTTGTGCGCTTTTATTTAACCTGGTGATACGTTTTTTGTTTATATCAGAAGAAGATAATATTTTTAAAAGCTTTTTTTTATACCAGTAAGTTGGCAAACAAGCATACGGACCACCTGATGGTAAGTGGTCGTCGTAGCCTATGGACGCCTGCGACACCAGAGGCATCACTTGCGCGTTGCCGACCCTTTAGGAAAAAAAGGAAGTGGGAAGGAGAAGGAGCGGGAAGGGGGAAGAGGGTGATCGGGCCTCCGGCACTCTCACTCATCAAACGAAAGACAACAGTAGTAACACTGCTATTTCACGTCGATATTCTGCGAGGGGTTATTACTTCCTCGGTCGAGCCAGCCCATTCATGCTGAAATCAGCGAGGCTCTACTACTCAAACAAACATTTTATTTATTTATTACTTACACATCACATGTGGGACCTAAAAACCCCGTTTTGCCTTATACAACTCTGGTTTAAATCCTACGCTTCTTCTTCTTCTCGAGTTCATGGTACAATTATTTTAAATATGTCTAGACCAATGTGTAGTCACGACAATCGCATCAGCAATTGCGTCCATCAAGTCCGCCATGGTGCAAGTGCAGGGACAATTTGGGCATTTCAACAGATGTGATGTGGTTTGATTAGGATCACCACATCACCCCTCGAGGCTCCCTGATTCCCCATTTTACCAGGTTGCAACTACAGCAGCCGACTGGAGTACGGGCGCTGTAGTTATAGAAGGTGTAGCTACTGAAAATATCATCGCAAAAACTTCATTTTTATGGTGTTGGAAGTAAACGAGCAGACGGATCGCCTGATGGTAAGCTATTACCGCTACCCATGGACACCAACAACACCAGAGGAGTCGCAAGTGCGTTGTCGGCCTTTTAATTTTGCACCCCCTCTCCCTCAGAAGGCAGGGGAGGTTGGGCCTCCAGTATCCTCACTCACTCAACGAAACACAACGCAAGCGCTTAGTAGGTAAGGTATCACTTCGGTCGATCCGGCCAATTCGTGCCGAAGCGTGGCCCAATCGAGGAATTAAACCCAAAACCTCGCGATCTTACGCAACTAGAACCGCAAACTTATGTCTCTGTACTAATATTGATCGTATGGTCCCAGGTTCAATTACCATCCCGTGTCTTTAATCGATCACAAACGCACACCAGCTATGTAGCTAGTCCTGTGACCTGTCTCTCTAAACTGTCCCCGGACAAACAGCATTTACCCAGGTATAATATTTCGAATCTGGCAACCCTAAGGTGCCTTATTAATCAGTATAATTAGCAGACAATAGGCGCATGCGCTTTAGTAACTAATACATTCAAATGACATGATGAAACATATACAACACGGCCGTGTGCCGATTATATGACCGATTTTCAAATTTTCGTACAGAGCGTTGTATTCATTAGATTAATTACTATTTATTGTTTTAACATATAATGACTTAATACTGCTTTTACTATTTCGCTATGGATCGCCACGTGTATGAGTGGCGCAGCGGTAGTGAATGCGACATGCATGTCGTGACGTGCATGACTGGTCTCGGGTTCTAATCCCGGGTCGGGCGAACAAAAAGTTATTGCATTTTTCTGTAAAGAAATCTCAATAGCAACCCAGAGTTAGAAAGTTAACGGTGTTAGAAACTCCCGTGTCTCAGAAAGTAAAGACGTTGGTCCTGTGCCTGATCGCTCTCCGGTCGTGTCGGATCATGCGAGTTGGGGAACACAGAGTGCACTTGTGTTTACACACACTTGTGCACTATAATACCTCCTGCACAGATTTCGGAGAGGATAGTTTCGGTTAAGATTGGCCACCGTGACCGAAATTCGGTCTGGAGGACATTTTTTGTAATTCCATCTCACGTCTCTATGCTATAAGGATGGGCTGAGTGTGTTTTGAGGTAGGTAGGGTAGGGTAGGGTAGGGTGTTCGACCATAGAATCAAATCAGAGTCCTTATGACCCGTTGTCTAATATTGTAACTACAACTTAAGAAAAACACCAAAATAGTATTATTACTTACTCTTGAGAAAAGACTAATGGCTGTATTGCTGGACGGTGTATGTGTCGTCTAGCAGTGCAACTTTCAGTCAGTATAAGTATATAAATTGCATGTAGAAAGCGTGTCATATATTATTTTGTTTATAACTTTAAATATTGTTTCTTTTTTTTAAAACTATTGTGAGCTGACCTATTTTTAATGTATAATGATAATTTGTACTAGAATTTAAGAGCGTGTCTCGCCGTTAAACTAACCATTTGACGAGTATTATGTATAATGTTACTGAATTACCACTGTGTTGCACTTAAATAATAGAAAAAAAAAAGCAAAACGACTACACATATTATTATAGCATAGATGTTTAAGTGGTCGTCACTGCAACAGTGGCGAGTATTGTGGGTTCGAATACCACGTGAAATAAAAATTTACGTGATCCACAAATTGTTGTTCCGAGTCTGGATGTTCTTTGTGTCCGTTGTTTGAATGTTTGTAAAGTCCCCCGCGACACAGGGATGACACCTAACGCAGGAGCTTTCTTTAAAGTAAGCATAGATTATGTTAATACTAATTTTTGCCCGCGGCTTTGCTCTCGTAAATCTAGATAAGGTTAGTATAGTAATGGGATTAAAAGGTACCCGATGTCCTTTTCTGTTCGCCTGACAACGTGTATGTATGTGTGTGACATTCGCATTTATAATATTAGATAGGATTATGTAGGCGACGCCACGCTTAAAAGCTAGTTAATATATTTGCCGACATTTTAAATTACGGTCTATTTCATTAAATACAAGCGTTGGACGCCATTGTGGATATGTCAACCGCGCACGACCACTTAAGCCTACGCGAAATCAGTTTAATGGACGAAAATGTCGATTTGGAATTAAAATATTGGTTGTCTATGGTCTGAGGCTGGTATAGCCTACTGGGCTGGTTTTTGTGGGCAGTCTCAAGTTCGATATGAAGACACGCACTTTTTATGAGATGCTAAATGTATAACTGTGCTAAAGAATTTAGTTATGTCAAGTTAAAATTCATTTAGTAACTTAGGTCGCAAGCAAACACTCGCTTAGTAAGGGAGGTGCCTCATTAGTGCGTTGCGTTGCGTTGTCGCAACGGATCAACGCATTATATGCCACATCTGCGCTGCGGCGATGCACGCAATGATTCCAATCTTCATTTCACAAAGGATCCGAACACTGTCTGTCGTCGCACCGGAGCTCGAACAGCACAGCGCATCTCCAAGCCCCCCGCTTCGTTTCCCGTCCGTCGATCCGTTAAAACGTCGCGTGCGACGACGCAACGCATTAATGTGGCATGTCACAAAAAATACATTGAAAATGACGCAGCGTCGACGCTGCGACGACGCAACGCAACGCACTTATCAGGCATCACCCTTTATTTTTTTTCACGTGCGGAATTGCACCTGATGCCTACCCCCCCCCCGCTACAAGGGGAGGCAAGAGAGTTATGTCCGGGTCTCCCGTATTTCGGGCATACGGACTAAAACCCCACGGTATGCCCCTTCGCTGCCTTGTATAGTGGATGGGTCGCTGGTAAAGAAACTACCTCAGCGACCCACCCAGCAGACTACGACTCCTGGACGACGCCCCGGCACTACAGAAGGCGTCGGACCGACTCAATGGCTGGCGGGTGGAAGATCTCCGTTCTCCCGCCCGCAGATCAGGCATCACCCTAAGTGTTCCAAATTGACAAGCGTTGTGATGTCTATAGTCAATTGAAATCAAACTTCTTCATAGGTATTTTATCGCGTTGTTTATTTATCACTGTATTACATAATTTAGAAAATGTTACACTACTACTAAGTACTATAAAATAAAATAAAAATAAAAATTGTTTATTTTCATTTTCTTACGAGCTAGTTAACATCAGTTGATGAGGTACTCCTTTTAAGTAAGAGAAATACTTGTGTTAGGAGCCCCCGCTCTTCATATTACACAATTACACGACTAGACAGGTAAGTATATCTATAAAAGAAAGATGAAATAAAAAATGAAATATTACAAAATAAAGTAAAGTGTGTGTGCGTGTGCATGTGCGTGTGTATGTGTGTGTGTATTTCTAGACAGTATATGTATATTACTATAGACACGTACCTCATCAATACTCAAATTATTACTATCATGATACTATATGCAACAAGTCTTCTGTACTATAGTAATTTAGAGTCTTTAGCCAATAGCGTAACGCTTTTTTACAGTCATAAACAGTCATTGGGTAAATGTTGATAATTTTATTTATTTTATTGTATAAATACGAGGACTGTCTATCAAATTGTCTTCTTGAACTACTATTGAACTTTACAAATTTTTAAGCTAATTAAATTATTGAAAACTATTTAGATTTAATTGAATTTTACACTTTCCCCGACGTTTCGTTTGCAACATGTTGTTTACATGTGCAACAGGGGACCAACCACTACCTAAGATTTAACATACCACAGATTCTCGCTAAGGAACACCGATTCCTACCAAGGATGCTTCGCGAGGCTATTGAAATCAAAAAACATCCTAATTTTAATAGAGAAGATGGTTGGAATGTACCACCAGCTTGGGATCCAGTAATACAAATAGTCAAATCCAAGAAGAAGCAAACCACAGCTAGACTTCATGATACTTTGAGCTCATTCTGCGTAAATAGAAACACCAATGATTAAATTATGTTCGGGTACTTTGAAATAACTACACTGGAACATTGAGACAACTACCATCTTAGTCTCCCCGTGACCATGGCTGCTGAAAAGCAACCGAAACGTCGGGGAAAGTGTAAAATTAAATTAAATCTAAATAGTTTTAATAGTTTTAATAATAATTTAATTAGCTTAAAAATTAGTAAAGTTTGAAAGTAAAAGTAGTGTAACAGTTTTCTAAATTATGTAATAAAATGTCAAATAAACAACGCGATAAAATCCGTATATAGTAGTTTAATTTCAATGAATAATATTCGCGTAAACAGAAGACAATATTAAGTAAATTATTTTTGACTTTAACTTCAAGGTCACAAAGTTGGTGTAACTTTGTAACCTAAATGATCAAATGATTTTTGACCGTCAGATTTTGACGTTCATACCAATGTTTAGGCTAGTGAGATAACTAAAGTTACTGAAGGCACATTTAGGTTAGTTAGTTACCTACAAAGGGTTATCTCTATAAGACACACAATGCCAACATGACATTTGAATTATAAATATAGCATTCACACGATCAAGAATATTGAAGATTGTACACTATCGTTATCTTTCATGGAAATTTAATAATGTAAGCTTATTTTTTATTACACTTTTTTTGTGCGATGTACAATACGGCACATATATAATAATATTCTATCACATACACACAACACCATCTAGCCCAAACTAAGCAGAGCTTGTACTATGGGTATTAGACAATGGATAAACATACATACATATACATTTTTTTTGTAAATCGGTACATACATATTATACATAGAAACGCCCAGACCAAGGCAAACATCCATTTCCATGCACACAAATGTTTGACTTGTGCGGGAATCGAACCCTTGACCTCAGGCGTGGCAGTCGGTAACTAACATGTAAGTATAATCAACTGCACGGATGGCTTAGTGGTTTTTGTAATCGCCTCGCCACTGCTACTGCGCCGAGTGTTGTGGGTTCGAATCCTACACGTGACAAAAATTTGTGTGATCCACAAATGGTTGTTCCGAGTCTGGGTGTTCTTTGTGTCCGTTGTTTAAATGTTTGTAAAGTCCCCCGCGACACAGGAATTATTACAAGTGCGGAAGTTGTCTTATTAAAATCGAAATCAACTTCGTGCATGCTTGCATTACCCCACGTGAAAAATGAGTCAATAAAATGGGCAAATATTTAAAAGACATTGCGTCGCCATGTCTCGTCCATACGTTGTGTTATGTAAATGATATCTTACCAATAAGTCAGTTGTGGTAACATTATATCAAGACTGTTATAATCTTAACCACATTATATTGTACTTGGCAATCATATTACAATGATTTTATGATGCATTTACGGTACCCGCGTTATAAAGCCACACACATGTATTGAGTATGCTAGCACAATCACAGCGAGCGTTAATATATAATACTAGTAACCCCGTGCCCCGGCTTCGCACGAGTAGTACAAAACCTTAACAAATTACACGCCTAAACTTTCCTCATGAATCACTTTGTCTATTGGTGAAAATCGCATGAAAATCCGTTCAGTTGTTTTTGAGTTTATCGCGAACAGACAGATAGACGCGGCAGGGGACTTTGTTTTATAATATGTTGTGATAAAAATGATGAACAGCCCTGTATTAAGCCGCCCCACTGCTGGGCACGGGCCTCTTCTCAGTGTGAGAACACACACACATATTTTCGAGAACGTTATGAAAATCTCTCAGACATGCAGGTTAAAACGAGCGATAATTAACTATTTAATACGCACATAACTTCGAAAAGTCAGAGGTGCGCGCCTTTTGATCGACCTGGAGGTTATTTTAAAGAAACTCAAAGTGTTACAGAATAAGATAATTTTAGAGAAAAATAAATTATCTTAGATTTTAATTAGAGTCGTCACGGGCCGTCAGAAGGCATGAAAAAATCTGTCCTTAAGATATTTACGTTGTGGAGGTCATACTATCTCTCTCTTGGCCTAGCCTATATACCTACAAATACTAAATTTAATAAAATGTACTAAGTCTACTGGTAAAATAGAGCAGCGATAGCTCAGTGGGGAGACCAACAGACTGCAATGCAGAGGGTCTCGGGTTCGAACCCACGTCGCGCACCTCTGACTTTCGGAAGTTATATGACTTTTCGAAATTATGTGCGTATTGATTGACAATTATCGCCTGCTCCGTGCCTCGGAGAGCACGTTAAGCCGTCGGTCCCGGCTGCCATGAACATCTATGGCAGTCGTTATTGGGAGAGTGTCGGCAAAAAAGATCCCACTGGGTCGAAGTGTCGCCGGTCTGCACTGACTGGCCCTCACATAAGATACATACATATATACATATTGGTAAAATAGTTTTTTGTATTTATGGTGTCTTCCAGATCGAATTTCGACGACGGCGGCCAGTCTTAACAATAACTAGCCTTGTGCAATATATAATTATGAAAATTCGCATACATGTATTGTCAGGAGTACAAAAACAGGGGTATTGTTACTAACACAACCTAACTACATTTACGCGAGCGAACCCGCGGGCAAAATCTAGTAACATAAATCAAGCTTCTGTTTTCAAAAATAGTTCTGTTCAATACCATAGCTAATTAACTAATCACCTATTTATTTTTAATTACGGAAATAAGAGGTGCTTTGCAAAACTCATAGACAATTAAACGGCGCATTGTTTACACGAAGATTGAAAATTAATGAACATTCCATTAAGCTTTAATGATTTTACTAACAACCGTGTAAAACCTAATTAAACTTATTAAGTGTGTTTATAGATAATAAAATTAATTTAGTTCTCATTATTTTCTTGTCTGAATGTTTAACGGTTAGTAATAATTTACTAAGTTATGCCCACGGCAACATCGCGGCATGTAGATTGGGTATGTTAGTAATAGTACTATTTTCGAGATGAAAACTAATCTATGTTCCTTTTTTTTACGTGGGGGAATGCATTGACGCGTACCTCTCTGCGGAGCGACGGAGAGGTTATGTCGGACTCACCGGGAGAAAGATGGTGAGCGACATCCCGGTAATACCGACTAAAGCTACCACGGTGTTCCTCTATATAACCGCATTTGGCGGCGGGGCCGTGCGAATCACTTTCACATGCAGTCGCGACGTCGCGTCGCCGAGGTTAGCTGTACTATGAGGGTGACAGTACTCTTTCTGGATGACTGGTACTGGTACCCTATGTCCCTTTCTGTACCCCTGACAACGTGTATGCAAAATTTCACGGTGATCAGTAAAGTAGATAAGGCGTGAAAGGCCTCGAGACGCGTAGGTATGACTCGCGTTCCGACCGTTTGTATGAAGGTAGAATTCTGTTTGATAACATTACCGTGGCGTAGGCGGTCGGATTACAGAGGTCCTGCTGTAATATCAGACCTGTCCCAATGCTAGGCTCGGGCTTCTTCTCATTATGAGGTGTGTATGGAAGTATAGTAAATATTATTTAACTTAAATACCTATATTATTATACATACAGAATGTGGCGTAAATAATGGATAACCCTGATACTGCGACTGCCCAGATTATCATCTATACCCATGGATGACCAAATTATTGATATTTTTGATATTTTAAATAAAAATCGCACTTACTCATACAAAATCAGCTGCCATTTCTACAATTGGCGACATTTTCTCGTTCTGTTTTTTTTATGTCACTCCTGAATACTTGTATCATCAGACCAGTATCAAGTTTTTCTGTTACAATCTAAGAGAACTTCGAAAAAATACTTATTCTCAAATTTTAACATGTTTTTTAAGGAATTGTGCATTTTTGGACCCATGTTTCGGAAAAATTATTTACATGGCCATATGGTGATATAAGTGGGGTAAATGATAAAAGATAATCTGGCCAGTCGATAGTTTCAGGATTATCCATTATTGACGCCACACCCTGTATATATATGTATGTAATAATACAGAAGCAGCGATAGCCTACTGGGAGACCGTTGGACTGCCACACAAAGGTGTTCCAGTTCCATCTTAAGGTACGCTCTGACTTTTCAAAGTTATATGCGTATTAATTAGTTAATTATCGCAATCTAAAGGTTGTCCATAATGTTCTCGAACATACGTGAAGTCTGCCGACCTGCACTGGGCCAACGCGGTGGACTACAGGCAAGCCGTTCTCACACGGAGAAGAGGCCTGTGAGCAGCAGTGGATCAGCTTATATACGGGACTGATATTATATAAAACGCTTGTTTAGCCACAAAAAGAAGACGTATTACATGGACATTACGTCAGTTATGTGTCCACTTTAGAGGGCCCATGCCCATCCGGTAAATGGTAACAGGACATATTGCCAACTTACGTGCTTGCTACTAAGATCTTCTTGACGGCACAATTCAATAACACAGTACCCAACCCGAACATCAAACACAACACCGCACATTCGCATGCACGCAAACATAACTGTTTATAATGAAATAATGATAATGTCCTCCAGACCGATTTTGGTCACGCGGCCAAACTTAACGGAGACTGGCCATCTGCGCAGGAGATATTATAGTGCAAGCGTGTGTCAACACAAGTGCTCTCTCTGTTCCCTAACTCTCATGATCCGATAGGGCGGTAATGCGACACGACTGGAGAGAGATCAGGCGCAGGACGAACGGCTTCACGTGCTTTCCAAGGCACGGGGGTGTCCAACACCGCCAACTGCCTAACTCCGGGTTGTTATTGAGATTTCTTAACAGAAAACTCAATAACTTTTTGTTGGTCCGACCCGGGATTCGAACCCGAGACCTCATGCACAGCAGTCGCATTCACTACTGCTGCGCCACGGAGGCAATTACGTTAACTGTTTATACTACTGCAACAAGTGAATGTAATTATTTTGCTGCTTTTCTTGTTTTTAAGAAGGCTACTCTCGCACTAGGAATAAATCCTGTGTCGCGGGGGACTTTACAAACATTTAAACAACGGACACAAAGAACACCCAGACTCGGCACAACCATTGGTGATCACACAAAGTTTTGTCTTGTGTGGGATGCGAACCCACAACATTCGGCGTAATGACAGCGGCGAGGCGATTACTTGAACCACTACGCCATCCGTGCAGTTATTAATTATAAATAATTAATTGTTTACTTAACTGTTTCATAGCTTTGAAATAATTATCATTAATTACAGATAACGTAGGTATTATGATATGCCTATAGGCGGAGATCTCTCCCTGCCGAGCGTGATCAACGCCATGATCGGCGGCGAGAGGTCGTGGCAGGCAGTGGTCTCCTTCTGCGAAGCTGTCATGGCGCAGAAGGAGACCGCGTAGGTCAGAGGTCATATTCATATCGGGGGTATATCGACTATGCTGAGTCGAATGGCGTTGACCGCGAGTCTCTAGCTCTTACGGTTCTTGAGTTGAAAGTTGTATAACAGACAGACGGACGGACGGACAAAGCTGTTGTATAAGAGTATTTTCGAACTCTAAAAGGAAAAATATAAAAAACAGTTTAGTTTATATCCCGTGGCATAATTAGGTATTTCTATGTTTATAGACTATCTTATGCTCTTGAGTTCAATAGTTAATCTATGTAACGGTGTAAATTATATTTAGTCTTTTTGAATATCTATGACCTGTGTTTATCGTTACTGCGCCGCCCCCGTGGGTCGTAGCGTGATATTATATAGCCTATAGCCTTCCTCGATAAATAGGCTATCCAACACTAAAATAATTTTTCAAATCGATCCAGCAGTTCCTGAGATAAGCACGTTCAAACAAACAAACAAACTCTTCAGCTTTATAATATTAGTATAGATTAAGAAGATCTTGCCCGCGGCTTCGCTCATGTAAATGTAGGTTAGGTTATATCAGTAACAGTACATTTCTGGATTTAGGGCAGGTACCTTATGCCCTTTTCTGTTCCCCAGACATGCATGTTAAATTTCATGATTATCGGTCGAGTAGTTAAGGCGTCTAAGCGTAACGAACAAACTCACACACACACATCTATTTGATATTCCGTTCTCAAAAACCAATCTGGGTCATTACGCTGCTGTACCAAGGCTTTGTAGGCAATACAATACTTTATCAAAGACTCATGATATTGACATAAGTGAATCTTTACCTAAATATAAAAGACGCTTAGAACTGTTTACTTAAGTTTTCATTAAGTTTTTTATTGTTAATTTCTCTTCTTAAAAACATGCCCAATGTGTAGCTTATTTTAATTAGGTTATTTAATTATTTTTATTGTGTTTTCAATTTAAGCTTTGTTTTTATATGTATATGCATGCTGTGGTCTCCTATAACTGAAGGAGTACACTATACAAAACTATGTTTATATTTTTGTGCAATTTTGTGTATATTCTTTGTCGGAGATCCTTAATAAATAAATAAAAAAAAATTAAGAAATAAATAAATAAATAAATAAATAAATAAATAAATAAATGAATAAATAAATAAATATAATATTAGTTAGAGGTTTCCACAACCATTTAACTGCATAATGCACAATTTCAAAATAAGGGTGAATTTTTTATTGATTCGTAGCTCTATTTCTGTCGGCCTCGATGGTGTCGTGGTTAGTGTAACCGACTGCCGCGCCTGAGGTCGCGGGTTCGATTCCCGCACAAGTCATACATTTGTGTGCATGAACTTGGATGTTTGTCTTGGTCTGGGTGTTTCTATGTATAATATGTATGTATTTACAAAAAAAAATGTATATATGTATGTTTATCCATTGTCTAGTACCCATAGTACAAGCTCTGCCTAGTTTGGGCTAGATGGTGTTGTGTGTATGTGGTAGAATATTAGAATATTATTTCTACATTTGCTACTAATCTTCAGTACAGATAAATAAGAAACTACATTATTACACATAGGAAAAGTAACAGTGGTTTAATGGTCCTCTTGCCACTGCCACTGCGCCGAGAGATGTGGGTTCGAATCCCGAACGGGACGAAAATTTGTGTAATCCACAAATAGTTGTTCCGAGTAGGTACCTATTCTATATCTCCGTTGTTTAAGCGTTTGTAAATTCCCCATGCTAATGGATTAATATATAAAGCGGGAGAAGTTTAAAAAAAATATATTTATCTTTATTTTCGTAACATTTGGTCCTTCTTAATCTAGTGGTTGGGGTCTTCTTTTAATACCTACTTGCAGAAGGCCCCGCTCTTTCATATCTCTAACTGTTTTTATATGCAGTTTACCTCAGTCCATTTCATAACCTAATACCCATATCTACACCTCTAAGTGTAAAAGAATAGCATAAAATTATAGCCTCTTTTAACCTCTCTTTATAACTTTCTTTTAAAATGTAATTGCAAAAATATTTCGTTGATATTTCTTTCCGTTTCGGGTGATCTCGGCAACTGGGCTCGGTAACCGGTAATATTGCAATGTAACCTTCCGATATACGAATTCCAGATCCTGTTCTTCACTCATTACGCGTTTAATTAAAAACATTGGCACTCACCTGCCCACTCTTACACAATATCCATGCACAATCACTTCAAAACCAAACTTTTAAACCGAAAATCATACAATTGTACACAAAAATATATCACTTACACTAAGAAAACGTTTTAAAAATGCATAATATCATACATTACTGTAGATTATTACTAACATTTAATTTAAAAATGAGTTTTTTAAGTTTTCGAAAGTAGTTTATCGTAAATTTGGCGGGAGCGGCATGCGGGGTGACGCGAAAATACGTCTTTACCGGCCGGCGACTGGTCGGGCACTGGCTGAATAGCAATGCGTCCTGTGCCAACGTGTTTGCAACGTGGGATCGTATCATGATCGTACGATATTGAAGTTAAATCGAAAATTGATACGTCATACTGCATCGACTTTATGGGTTTACATAAAAAAATAAACCTTGTGCATTGTGGTGAGTGTTTAAAGAATTAGCGACGCATATGGGTTTACTTGTTTTTAATTGTTTTTGTGGAATACAATGTTGTTTAAAATATTGTTGAGAAAATGTTTTAATAGTAAGTATTTTTTAATAATGTGCATTTATTTTTAGAAACATTAGTAGTAACATACATACATTAAAAAAAAAATGTATGTACCTAAGGTGTTGATATTTCGGTACGTTCATGTTTTGTCATTTACTCAACGCCACTCTTTGCTAATTTATACTATTTTTACTGAAATTGGATAATATAGAATTTACAATGCCGCCATAAATTTGAATTGTCGATTTTAATGTATTTTTTACTTTGTTTGGCATAAAATTGCCTTATATTTATTTGCAGTCGAGGATAAGGTCTTGGATTCCATTCCTGTGTCAAACAAAGTGTTATTGGGACATTGGTTAATAAATCCTCAGTAGAATGGAACATTGAATCTAAAATGCCCGGTGTAACGGCAATAGGTACGTCAGAAGACTAATTCTCGCAAAGTGGACATTTTTAGTGTCTTATTGTGTAAGTGGCTTATTTAAGACTTGTCCGCGAATTCGCTCGCGAAATAATATAATAATATTCTATCACATACACACAACACCATCTAGCCCAAACTAAGTAGAGCATGTACGGTGGGGTACTAGACAATGGATAAACATACATATATATTTTTTTTTAAATAAGTACATACGTATTGTATATAGAAACACCCAGACCAAGACAAACATCCATGTTCATGCACACAAATTTTTGACTTGTGCGGTAATCGAACCCGCGACTTCAGGCGTGGCAGTCGGCTACACTAACCACTACGCCATCGAGGCCGACAATGTAGGTACGGTTAGGTTATATTAGTAAAAATAAGTACCTACTTTTTTAAATAAAATGTCGCCTACGAGTCGCCGAGTTGGATTATCACCGAGTAACATACTCGGTGATAATCCAACTCGCACTTTCAGGAACAAAGGGTCACTTCTGCATGTTTGTAAAAACTTGCAAATGTGACCCTTTGTTCCCATAGGCGCGAACTTTTAAATGGTGAAATTATTTTTAAAATCGGCTGTGTAGATTTTAAGTTAAATAAACAAATAAATAAACGGACACACAAACAAACAAACAAACAAAAAATGTAATCTTTCCTCTTTATATTATTAGTAAAGACAAAGATAACGACTAGATTTTACCCTCGGCTTCGCTCGCGTAAATGAAGGTTAGGTTAGTAACTGTATTTTTTTTATTATAAGTTATGTACTCTATGTCCTTTTCTGTTCCTCTGACAACGTGTATGCGAAATTTCGGTTTATTCCGCATTCGACCCTCATGTTTCGTCCCGAATGTAAAAATACGCATTCGCCCCAAAAATTGTTCCTCATATGCCCCTAAATTTAGATAATAATTAATTTCTTAACGTAATTCTTATTTCGTCCCAAATTATGTTTCTTTTTTGACCCTGTTTCTTTTGTATAGCAGATTTTGATGTACCGTCAGCCGAAAAATATTTTAAAATCCCTCCTTGATCTCTCGACGAAACTTCTAAATCTTATGATTGCATGACATCACGAGCCCGACATTGAATAGACTTAAAATATTTTTTAAACATGTTTTGTTTTGCTAATCATATGCTCAAAAATTTAGGACAAAAAAGGAATAATTAAAGAAGAGGGGCGAATGAGAAACATTTTGGAATGTGGGACGTACTGTAGGGCCGAATGTGGAACAAACCGAAATTTCATGGTGATTAGTCGAGTAGGTAAGGCATGAAAGCGTAATAAATAAAGAAACCCACATACGCATTTATAATATTAAGTTACGATTCAATTTATATTTTACTTAAATAAATTTAATAGAAAACGCTGTTGAATCAGCCATACCCGACGTTAAAACACAAAATCGTATTCTTGCGTAGTACAAGACCCAATTCACAGTTGTTTTAATATAAATAAATTTACATACATACATACACTCATGCATACAGTAAGTACATGCCCTATGTGATAGACTGATAGGGTTGCCAACCGTATTTTATAATAAAGTATTGTACGTTATTTCGGGTAAACGTACCTTATACTTATTGAGAATATAAAGTAAGTACGTGAAAATACTTTATTTTACCTATGTCAACTGTTACAGGTTTTATTTAATTGTTTAAAGCAACGCTATAGAAATTCCCTAAATTGAATAAAAGCAATTGTGTATCTATATTAACTAGCGGTCGCCTAGTGGTCAAAATTCGACTAAAATTCCTAAGCTTGCTACTTTGTTTTCAATTTTTCTCTATTACATAAAAATAAGGTGTAGATAACCATAGTTACAAAGAATTGTACGACGTCAGACGAACAATGCCGAAATACTACGAACGCGATTCGACTGCGTGTGTCAAATGCATGGTTGTGTGCGTGTAGTGTTTTTTCATTAATTTAATGTATTTCTAATGCATATTTCATAAAAATATTAGGATTCGTCCCTCCTTCTCCATATAAACTTTAACTGTTGTAACCTTTAGGGTTTACTTTAAGAGAAATGTAGGTATAATTAGAAAGTACAATGAGAGAAGGTATAACAAATACACTTTTAATGTATTAAGATTACAAATAAAAGAGACAATCTTTACTTATATAACTATAGTCAGGGCGTGGTTCGCTAAAGACTTGCTTCGTGGTCCTTGTACAATCAGGACACTTAGCTGAAGGTGTGAAGCCGGGCCGCAAGGAGACGTGACTGACGCCGTCCGTTCCTTATATAGTCTCGCACCACCGTTCGCGAGAGGTGGCTAGTGACGTGCGCCCGCGTTCGCCGGGCGTCTAGGCGATTATCGTCACACTGTGCCAAATTTCATACTCCTCCGTCCGCGCAATTTTCGTAAGAAGGGGTAAGTTTTTGCTTCACGTATTAATATATAGATATGGAAATATATTGTAAAGATCCGGTTAATACGTTCTTCTCTCTAGCCTTTATTATTCCCAAGTCACTTGGGGTCGGCTTTGCTAGTCTAACCGGATTTGACTGTATATCAGTTTTACATGGAGCGGCTGCCACCTGACCTCCGCAACCCAAAGGCTAACGATACCCTAAGGCTAGACCAGTATCAGGATATTATAGGGCACTGACTTTCCCAATAACGACTGCCATAGATGTTCATGGCAGCCGGGACCGACGGCTTAACGTGCTCTCCGAGGCACGGAGCAGGCGATAATTGTCAATCAATAGACATATAATTTCAAAAAGTCATATAATTTCCGAAAGTTATAGCTGCGCTACGTGGGTTCGAACCCGAGATCCTCTGCATTGCAGTCTGTTGATCTCCCCACTGAGCTATCGCTGCTTATTGTTGTATCCGGTTAATACATTCCTTGATAATAAATATTTGTTAGATGTTACTAGCATCAACAAAAATATGGTAACAAAAAATCAGGTTATAAGATAAAAATTCATTTTCAAATTTTGTATTTTAATTTTTTAACAGATAGTAAATGTACTGTAATAGTTAAAAATAAAGTTGGCTACCCTACAGACAGATGATTATAACACTGACGTTTCATACAGCTACGTTTCGATAATATCGATAACTATGTCGGCCTCGATGGCGTAGTGGTTAGTGTAACCGACTGCCACGCCCGAGGTCGCGGGTTCGATTCCTGCACAAGTCAAACATTTGTGTGCATGAACATGGATGTTTGCCTTGGTCTGGGTGTTTCTATATATAATATATGAGTATTTACAAAAAAGAAGTATGTACCTATGTATGTTTATCCATTGTCTAGTTCCCATAGTACAAGCTCTGCTTAGTTTGGGCTAGATGGTGTTGTGTGTATGTGGTAGAAAATTATTATTTAAAAATATCTAGTAACCCTTACTAATATTTCAAATGCAAATGTGAGTTTATTTGTTTTTTGTTAAGCTTTCACGTTTTAACTACTCGACCGATCAGCATGAAATTTCGCATACACGTTGTCAGGGAAACAGAAAAGGGCATAGGGTACCTTTCATCTAGAAAAAGTAATATTATTAACCCATAAACCTATATTTACGCGAACGAAACCGCGGGCAAATACAAATTTACAAGAAAAATAAGTTTTAAGATTTGCACTGCACTAGTAAATAAAATTGTATATTCGAATCAATCGAATGTTCAAATCGATGTATGTATGTATGTATCTTATGTGGGGGCCAGTCAGTGCAGACCAGCGACACTTCGACCCAGTAGGATCTTTTGTGTCGACACTCTCCCAATAACGACTGCCATAGATGTTCATGGCAGCCGGGACCGACGGCTTAACGTGCTCTCCGAGGCACGGAGCAGGCGATAATTGTCAATCAATACACACATAATTTCGAAAAGTCATATAACTTCCGAAAGTCAGAGGTGCGCGACGTGGGTTCGTACCCGAGACCCTCTGCTTTGCAGTCTGTTGGTCTCCCCACTGAGCTATCGCTGCTCATGTTCAAATCGATAATCGACATCGTTCAAGTATATTACGTCAATTTAATATGGAATTCTATACATAGAACTTATGTATTGAAATAAATATATTTATCAAAAGTAACTAACAGGATCTGTGGATGCGTACAAATTATAATTATCTCTCGTTATCAAGAGGTTAATTATAATAAAACGTTATTTATATATTATATTTATCGCATAAGGAGGTGTGGCCTTATTGGCAGTAAATAGAGGTCACGGCCTGTCTTCTGGAGTTCACGCAAGTACATAAGACACGCGAGACGACCGCCAGCCACCCTGAGGTTTGACTTGGGGGTGGTGGGCTTTGTGGGCCTGCCCGCCATCCGTACAGCACCAGGTCCGAGAGGCGGCGTGCGTGTTCCCACGCGCTCCTCTGTTTCGAGTCCGTCTTCCCTCTAGGGGGGAGACAATAGGGTTTAAACTGAGAAGTGACTAGGGTAGGTCTCTCGTGTAGTGGCCTGCCGTTTTATATGGCGGGCCGAAACCTCGGCGGGGTCGCGACCGCATGTGCAAGTGAGTCGCGTGGCCCCGTCGATAGTGGTTTTGTCGAGGAACACCGTGGTAGGTTTAGTCGGTATTCCGGGAGGTACATTATCTTCTTAACATCTTTCTTTTACCCCGACGAGTCCGACATAACCCCTCCGCCCGCCCCCGCGATAGCTCAGTGGGGAGACCAACAGACTGCAATGCAGAGGGTCTCGGGTTCGAACCCACGTCGCGCACCTCTGACTTTCGGAAGTTATATGACTTTTCGAAATTATGTGCGTATTGATTGACAATTATCGCCTGCTCCGTGCCTCGGAGAGCACGTTAAGCCGTCGGTCCCGGTTGCCATGAACATCTATGGCAGTCGTTATTGGGAAAGTCAGTACCCTCTAATATCCTGAGACTGGTCTAGCCTTAGGGTATCGTTAGCCTTCGGGTTGCGGAGGTCAGGTGGCAGCCGCTCCGTGTAAAAGCTGATATCCAGTCAAATCCGGTTAGACCAGAAAAGCCGACCCCAAGTGACTTGGGAATAATAAAGGCTAAGAGAGAAGAAAGATTTTTTATTAATATATCAGTCAATAGATGTTTCCAAAAAGAGCTTATACATTTTTATGGACATAAAGAATTTTAACGTTGACTTTGAAAATATTATTTATTAACATAAACGTTTTATGTTCTAGAGATCAAACTGACGTAGCACTTTAGCTTGATATTATCAACAAAATTATAACAATAATGGTGACGAGAATCTCGTGAAAACTGCAACTGAAGAACAAGTAAAATATTTGGACATCGCTGTCAAGATTTTCGACATGTGGAGTGTGGAATCGGTGATTATTGTACCGATAGTCGTTGTGGTTAATGGTTTGTTTGCCAAAAGCTTCGACAACCATTTAAAGCAGCTCGCGTTGGATGGCTGAATCAAGTCTTTGATTCAGAAGGCGGTATTGCTCGGCATCCATTGTTAGCAGGTCTCTCTGGAGCCCTCAACAGCGGTAGCTTGGTACCAGTAACCGATGCTGAGTTGTGTTATATTTGAAAGTGTAATATTTTGAGATTTAGGGACGAATACAAAGCGACTGAGAGGCGCGCGTGGGACACGCACGCCGCTTCTCGAACATGGGGCTGATCGGTGGACTGGCCCACGAAGCCCACCATCCCCAGGTACCTACTACCTTATGGTGGTTGGAGGTCGTCTCGCGCCCTCCGTAGCCCGAGATAGATCATATACAAATGAGTAAAGCCACGGACATAAACTAATACCCCATATAACTTAGATTCTCCGTCATCTGTCTGTCATCACTAGAACGTTTCCATGGAGCATATCGTTCGCGAGTATGGTTCAATACGTTCCAATTTCTTTCTACATCAATTGGAATATGAGGAAATTATGGAGATGCTTATATAAACAATATATTTTTAATTTATCATAAACTAAATGGTTATTTAAACTAATATTATAAAGAGGAAACATTTGTGTTTTTGTATGTATGTTTGTAATGTTTTCACACAAAAACTATTGGACCGATTTCAAAAATTCTTTACTTTTCCTTTTCATATATTACATTTTCAAAAAAAATAGGGATCCTTAATAAAAATGCAATAATATAACCCAAAGTGTGAAAAATTAGTCATAAAAAAATCTGTCATCACGTGCGCTGCGGAAACTATTGATGATAGAACAAAAAAATGTTCTACAGTATTATAGAACGTATCAATATCTATAAAAAGTCCGTAATACCATATGTCCAACTACTGTAGTTATGGTACTATAACTACTTTTTTACATTTTAAAAGTTGATAAATGTGCCGACAATAATCAAACCATATTATTCATACCTCTGTATTAATCCTTATCCCATTAAATGATATTTTATCAAAGACCGTTTCAATACTCGTAAAATACTTGTTAAATTATTAAAATCGGACATTTCATTCAAAAGGTATAATTCTTTAGATATAGTAGGTAGTTTCTGAATATTAGTAGGTAGTTTTTAAGTATTAGCTATATATATAGCTAACTACACCTATATAGGTGTAGTTAGACTTATTAATTTCTTTAGTTGTAGTTTTATATATTAAAATTAGATAACAAATTAAAAGTAGGTATTGGGTAATAAATCAAAGTCCACGCGGACGAAGTCGCGGGCAACAGCTAGTCTTATATACTTACATAATATATGAATTGCACCGATGGCGTAGTGGTTCAAGTACTCGTCTCGCCACTACCATTGCGCTGTGTGGTGTGGGTTTGATCGACGTATGTATGTATCTTATGTGGGGGCCAGTCAGTGCAGACCGGCGACACTTCGACCCAGTGGTATCTTTTGTATCGACACTCTCCCAATAACGACTGCCATAGATGTTCATGGCAGCCGGGACCGACGGCTTAACGTGCTCTCCGAGGCACGGAGCAGGCGATAATTGTCAATCAATACGCACATAATTTCGAAAAGTCATATAACTTCCGAAAGTCAGAGGTGCGCGACGTGGGTTCGAACCCGAGACCCTCTGTATTGCAGTCTGTTGGTCTCCCCACTGAGCTATCGCTGCTCTGATGCTCTGCTTGATCGACGTAAGACAAAATATTTTTGGTCCACAGATAGTTGTTCTGACGCTGAATGTGCTTTGTTTGAATGTTTGTAAAGTCACATTTGTCGTCGTCAAATCAAATCTATACTCATATTATAAAGCTGAAGAGTTTGTTTGTTTGTTTGATTTAACGCGCTAATCTCAGGAACTACTGGTTCGAATTGAAAAAATATTTTATTGTTGGATAGCTTATTTATCGAAGAAGGTTATATGCTATATAACATCATGCTACGACTCATGGGGGCGGCGCACTGTGGGCTGAAAATCGACCTCCATAGACATAGAAATGAAAGTTGCTAGATGTTCGTTTTGTTGACGGATATGGCTTCTATTAGCTATTATACACATAACAATGTCATCTGAGCTAACTCCGCACAAAAATGAATTTATTATAAGGTTTTTTCGAAAAAAATGTATGGAGCTAGCATGAAAAATCTGAATATCTCTGAACTTGCAAGGAAAACCGTAATATCCTCAGAGATGGTTATAGGACTAATTATTTGTGATTTTTTGACATACTTCATATAACGGTACCTGCTGCAGAATTTTTTTTAAAAATCATCGAATTTTTAATTAATTTTTTTTAACATTAAACGATTTGTTTTGGTGTATAAGTAATAAAGAAATATTTTCGACAACTGTCTAATGAGGTCGTTAACTAATGTTGGACTGAAATATAAAAGGGTTAACATTTTGCATCATAATTTAGTTTATTCTAAGCTTTGTTACCCCTAACATATCACTGTGAAATTTTATAATGGAAAGTTTAAATACCAATTTAGACCTATTCGTTCTTCTAAAATGTAAGAGTACTTCATTTGATCATGAAGTATTGTTTAGTGAAGTTATATCCCGCCTAGACGTTTGTCTTTCCGTTGAAGATCAAGTGGCTCTAAAAGAATTTTGTCGGAGATTTGTACGAGCTACATCACAAAGGTGGCAAAAATCTCACCGAATTCTTGATACTTTTAGAAAACAATACGAAATTTGGCTGCAAGCAACTATCGATTGGCCAAGTTGTATAAATTTAGTCGCTCAATAACCAACTGTTGCTGAGGGATCAAGATCAATCTCTCCAGAACCCTCAACATCATACTCTATTGGTACAATGACAAAGAGGTCACGAAAACCATTCGAAGATCTGGGAAGCAAACAGAAGAAGAGAAGATCTGATGAGCATAAAACTGACAATCCCAGTGAATTGGCACATACAGCAGCAGCGCGTTTTAAGGAAGAAGGTTGTGAGGATATCGCATCTGTAATCGAATATATGCTGAAACATCCTGAAGCAGCCTCTAAAATTAAGGAAACGCTTAAGCAACCGGTGAAAACTATCTTATTTACACCAGAAAAAGCACTTGGATTACTCCTTTCATTAAAATTATCAAAGTGGCAATACATCACTTTACGAGAGTCAGCTATTCGGGAAGGTAGAAAGGATATTTATCCATCCTACTATAAAGTGCAACAAACCAAGCTGGCATGCTATCCTCCGAAGCAATCAGTGTTAGTGACCGATTCATCGGCAAGAATAACCCTTCAAGCTTTACTCGACATTACGGTCAAAAGAATCCTCCAAAGTTTTCCTAACGATGATGTGCAAAATAAGGATTTAAAATTGATATCTAAATGGGGTTTCGATGGTGCGTCAAACCAAAGCCGATACAAGCAGAAAATGGATAGCGATCAAGACGATTCAAGTATTTTCATGACTTCCTTGGTGCCACTAAAACTGACTGATGGAGACAATACTTTGTGGATGAACCCAAAACCATGCTCAGCAATGTATTGTCGTCCAGTTCAATTTACTTTTGTGAAGGAAAGCGAAGCAGTAGTCATCGAACACAAACGACAAATGGATGAAGAAATTAAGGCTCTCATTCCTACAGAGTGCAATAATAGAAACAGGGTGAATCATCACCTAATGATGACAATGATCGATGGTAAAGTCTGCACGTATTTGTCTCAAGCCAGATCAAGTTCATCATGCTATTTGTGTTTGGCAAAACCGACAGAAATGAACCGTTTGGGTGTAGTGACAGCAAAGACCGTATCTTCTGACATATACGAGTTTGGATTGTCATCTCTACACGCCCGTATAAATTGTATGGAATGTTTACTACATATTTCGTATAGACTAGATTTTAAAGAGTGGGCTGCGAGAGGTAACGAGCACAAAGAAATGCTAAGTAAGAGAAAAAAGATTATTCAAGACAAATTTAAAGACGAATTAAATCTATTGATTGACATTGTTAAACAAGGTTCCAGAACTACTAATGACGGCAACACTGCAAGAAAGTTTTTCAAATTTCCCCATAAAACTGCAGCCATTACTGGGTTGGACGAAGAACTAATAAGAAGATTTGCTGTGATTTTACAGGCAATAACTTCCGGGGAAAAAGTAGATATAATTAAATTTAAAGATTATGCCTTCAAAACAGCAGAGAGGTACGTGGAATTATATGACTGGTACTATATGTCATCAACCGTCCACAAATTACTTATACACGGGGCAGACATAATCGAGAAGAATGATGTTGTACCCATAGGAAGTCTCTCGGAAGAAGCATCCGAGTCTCGCAATAAAGATTTTAGGAGGTTTCGGGAACATCATTCGCAGAAAAAGAGCAGGCAAGATTCGAATCATGATATCCTTAATATGTTAGTTGTTTCTTCGGATCCTTTTATAAATGTACAAAGGCCCAAGTTAGATGCCAAGAAAAAGGAGGATTTATTTCCTGAAACCCTCAATTTAATTCAGTTTCAAGAAACTGACTTTGAGTTTGTAGGCAATCTAGATTCTGATTCAGAAATCGACGAGAGTGATAAGGAAAACTAGAAAGTTTTTGTGCTTTTAATTATAATTCTATTCAATGTAATTTTTTCATGATCTTTCGTTATTTAGCTTTGGTACGTAACTATGTTTTGCAATTGATTTATTTTTAAATATTTTATATTACTATTCTTGGACCTATTTATATTTTTGCATACTTTTGTACCTATGTTTTGTTTTATATAAATTTTATCAACTATTAAAAAATACCTTTTTAATTTATTTTTCTTTTTATTTAATGCCTATTATTAGCGTTAATAAAATAACTAACTTATCGATTGATCTTTACTTTGACATTAGTAGAATTTAATGATTTAAAAAATACCTTCATTTAGACATAATAATAAAATAATTAGACAGTTGTCGAAAATATTTCTTAGAACTCGTAACATGTCTAATTAACTAATTAGTTTACTTATGTACTTACCTGTAAGAATTTAATTAGTGTAATCCGTAGTTACCATTGTGCGATATTGCAAATCACTTAATCTCTTATTCAGAACTCATTAGAAGGCTAATTTATTATTCAGTAGTTTACCTGTATGCAAAGTTTAGTAATGGTATACAATTACCTGTTTTAAAACATATATACTATGTAAGGCAAAAATAATTTTCTTGATATTTTAACAAATAACTGGCGAAGATTTAGTATTATATGCATATAACGTGTTGTTTCTTTACTTTTACAATAAAACAAATCGTTTAATGTTAAAAAAAATTAATTAAAAATTAGATGATTTTTAAAAAAAAATCTGCAGCAGGTACCGTTATATGAAGTATGTCAAAAAATCACAAATAATTAGTCCTATAACCATCTCTGAGGATATTACGGTTTTCCTTGCAAGTTCAGAGATATTCAGATTTTTCATGCTAGCTCCATACATTTTTTTCGAAAATACCTTATAATAAATTCATTTCTGTGCGGAGTTAGCTCAGACGACATTGTTATGTGTATAATAGCTAATAGAAGCCATATCTGTCAACAAAACGAACATCTAGCAACTTTCATTTCTATGTCTATGGAGGTCGATTTTCATCCCACAGTGCGGCGCAGTTATTATAAACGCGGGTGAAACCGCGGGCACATCTTGTAATATTATAAAGGTAAAGAGTTTGTTTGTTTGGTTGAACGCGCTAATCTCAGAAAATACTGGTTTGAATTGAAAATTCTTTCAGTGTTGGATAGCCCATTTATCGAGGAAGGCTATAGGCTATATAACATTAAGACCAATAGGAGCAATTATTTTTCATTGATGCTCCATCAATGAAAAATATTGCAAAAATGGGACAAATTCTCTTATGTGAAGCAGACGAAGTTGCGCGGGTCAGCTAGTTTTTAATATGAGTGAGTGTGATAATATAATATCTATGTCAGATGCCAACGTAACGTCAACGTAATTTTGCATATTTGAAAGGTCCTTACCTAAGGAGTCCCCCGTTACAATTTGATTCACATATTCTGGGACACCTGACAATACACACCTATTACTAACAATGTTTTAAGATCTCACGCTAAACACTACTTGCGCACTACTCACGCCGTGCACGTGTTACTACTGAAATTGCCGGACATTAAAACGCAATTACAAATTCCGGGATCGAATCCCGAAACACTTTTACGTCACAAAATTAACGTAATAACCAGTTTTCCTCATTACGAATTTTATTATGAATTCCTTAATATAATATACAATTCCAGTGAATCTGGTGTAAACAAAATCTCTGTATAAGTAAATAAGTGACTCATGGGTATTTTAGGGTTGAGTGTAATTATACAGGGTTAATTACTCCAGTGCACGGTGGGCTGGCGTCGCGAGATGACCTCCAGCCACCCTGAGGTTTGACCTGGGGGTGGTGGGCTTTGTGGGCCTGCCCGCCATTCGTTCAGCACCAGGTCCGAGAGGCGGCGTGCGTGTTCCCACGCGCGCTTCTGTGTCCCCTCTAGGGGAAGGGGGACAGTAGGGAGTAAGTGAGAAGTGACCATAGGGTAGGTCTTGTCGTGTAGTGGCCTGCCGTTTCATACGGCGGGCCGAAACCTCGGCGGGGTCGCGACCGCATGTGCAAGTGATTCGCGCGGCCCCGTCGATAGTGGTTTTGTCGAGGAACACCGTGGTAGGTTTAGTCGATATTCCGGGAGATCCATTATCTTTTCAACATCTTTCTTTTACCCTGGTGAGTCCGACATGTATCAGTTAATGCATTCCCACAGGTAAAAAAATAAAACGATAGGCTGGCGTTGTGTAGTGTTGTGGGTTTGGTCCTCACACGTGACAAAAATTTGTGTTGTTTCGAGTCTGGGTGTTCTTTGCGTCCGTTGTTTGAATGTTTTTAAAGTCCCCCGCGACACAGGATTTATTACTAGTGCAAGAGTTGTCTTTTTTAAAGAAGAAAATGTTCTTTTTATTATTATAATTCCTTAAAAACAATTTCAATAATATTTTATTGCCGACAAACAAAGTTGTGGTCGAAGTCAAAATCGAAAATCATTTAATAATTTACGTCTCAAAGAATAACAATAATAATAATATAATAATATTCTTTCACATACACGCAACATCATCTAGCCCAAACTAAGCAGAGCTTGTAAGAATGCTTATGATAAACACTTATGAACGTCAAAGGAACTCTTTGACGTTCATAAGTGATTACTAATCAATGAGTTTACTTAATTTACTGAATTTACAGCTTATTGGTCGTTTCGCATGAATTGTGCAGAAGGACACTTTAAAATAATATATTTTAGGTGTCGATTCGCACACCTTCCTTATCAGATGGGTTTATTTGGCACTCAAATTATATGGATAAGTGCAAATCGGCACTCATAAATATTATTTATGACAAGTGTTCGAAACGACCAATACCTAAGCCGAATTTACATATATATTATATGTTAGTTGCTCGATTCAGGCAAAAGGTGCAAATCGTCATCACGGATCGTAGGCTACCCAGAAAAACGTATAAAAGTTACTTGGTTGAATTTATAAATTCGAGCAGTTGCGTTGCTTTACCGTTTTCAGCTATACTATCTAAGATACTAATATTATAAAGCTGAAGAGTTTGTTTGTTTGTTTGGTTGAACGCGCTAATCTCAGGAACTACTGGTTCGAATTGAAAAATTCTTTCAGTGTTGGATAACCCATTAATCGAGGAAGGCTATAGGCTATATAACATCACGCTACGACCAATAGGAGCGGAGTAGCAACTTGTTCCTCATATGCCCCGAAATTTAGATAAATATTAATTTCTTAACGTAATTCCTATATCGTCCCAAATTTTGTTCCTATTTTGACACTGGTTTTTTTGTATAACAGTTTTTGAAGTACCATCAGCCGAAATATATTTTAAAATACCTCATTGATCTCTCGGCGAAACTTTGAGCGTATGATTGCATGACATCACGAGCCCGACATTGAAGACTTGAAATAATTTTAAAACATGTTTTGTTTTGCTAATCATATGCTCAAAAATGTAGGACGAAAGAGGTATAATTAAAAAAGAGGGGCGAATGAGGAACACTTTGGAATGTGGGACGTAATGTAGGGGCGAATGAGGAACAAACCATTTAATACGCACATAACTTCGAAAAGACGAAGATAAGCGCCTTGGGATCGAACTCGAGACGTTTGCGTAGCAGATTAATGTTTTCCTACTAAGCTATTGCTGCAACTTCTTTTTCGGCTTTGACCGTTTACGGAATAAAAAGATGTGTGATATATATGTGTGTGTATAACGAGGTACTTGACAAACATATTAATACAGGACATAAAGAATACCCTCGGAACAAAAATTTGTAGATGACTCATATTTTTGTCCCGTGTGGGATTCGAACCCACAACACTCGACGCAGTGGCAGTGGCGAGGCGACCACATAAACCACTGCGCCGTCGGTGCAATCAAATCAATATATCCACTGGAAATAATTTTGCTCAGTAACATGCCTTGAACTTGTGAATACAAATCACAACAAATAACAAAGAATCCCGTGAAGGGCAGGCGATGCCAGGCGGCGCGCCATATGCTATTATTACAACGGTGTGGAATGCGCAAGCGCAGCTTTTTGCGGTGCATACCGATCGCTGGCTGTGAGCTTGTTGCAAGTTTGTATTACTTATTGAGTTTTAGCATAATGTTGATGAATTACTACTATGTTGTTTATGAGGTATGGCTTGCAGACTATTGTGAGATCCGGATTTGAATCTCGGATTGTTGTGTTTAAGCAAAGTATGAAGGCATGGCATGGTGTATACCTCAGATTAAAAGCCCGACTAGACAAATTTATAATATTATACATTGAAATTAAACTACTATATACGGATTTTCTATAATTTGAACAGAACTCAAGTCTGAACTAATATTTATCTTTCCTCGCCGCTTGAATTTTATTTAGGCTATCATGGGGATAACATAATCTTTATTAAGATATTAAACCTCCAAATTTCAATTAAGAGAAAAAAAAACAGAGGTTGTTCTATATTATTTCTGGTAAGTCTATATCACGGGCAAATAAACACAAACTTATTCTGCTGCTAAACAGAGGCGATAGTCTATTGGGAGACCGTTGGAAAGCCACGCAGAGGTCTCGAGTTCGATTCCAAGGCGCATCTCTGATTTTAGAATTTATGTGCGCATTAAATAGTTAATTATCGCTCGTTTTAACGGTGAAAGAAAACATCGTGAGGAAACCTGCATGTCTAAGAGTTCTACATAATGATATGTGAAGATATGTGAAGTCTGCCAACCCGCAGTGGGCCAGCGTGGTGTTCTATGGCCTAACGCTTCTCACACTGAGAAGAGGCCCGTGCCCAGCAGTGGGACAGTTTAATACAGGGCTGATATTATTATTATAGTTTACTAGATTTTGCCTGCGGTTTCGGTTGCGTGAATGTAAGGTCAGGTTAGGTTTGCAATAGTACTTTTTTCTGGATTAAAGGTACTCTATGTCCTATTGTGTTTCCCAGACAACGTGTATGTATACAAAATTTCATAATGATCGGTCGAGTAGTTAAGGCGTGGATGTGTCACAAACAAACTCATAATCACATTTATAATACTCGATTTTGCCCACGAATTCGCTCGCGTTAATGTAGATTTATGTCAAAACCGTTTTTTAATAGTCTATATGTTATTCTGATGTTTAAACAATAATACAGTAAAGTTTCATTAAAATCTGTTTAGTAGTTTTTGCGTGAAAGAATAACAAACATCCATCCATCATAAAACCCTTTTTTTTTAGTTTATTAATTTTTTTAATCATTTATAATATTAGTAGTATTAGTTAGGATTATATTCAAACTGGCACTAATATGACTTCCATGTGCTTTTTACTATAGTCTATCCCAATAGACTAGATAGGTATAAACAACTTTTAGTGACTATCACAATAAAAACTTTTTTTAAATAAATTTATGGATATTTATCATAAGAAGGACTTTCATACGGCTATTGTATTAATTAACTACTTTTCAAAGATAGTTTGAATTTTCAAAATGTCTTTATATTTAATTAGGCATGAAACGATTGTTTACATAAAATATTATTTCTATTGGGACAGAGTATAAATACATTTTAACAAAATGGCAGATGGTGGTCGCCCAAGGTGTAAAATTGTTAATAAACTTACCAACCTTGGACATTGTTACAGTCTGGCGACGTATTCATACAAAACGCATGGCTGCCATAACATTTGTTTTTGTTTTTACAAACAGTATTGTTCTCGCAATCCTAACTAACATTATAAACGTGAATGTGAGTTTGTTTGTTACGCGTTCACGCCTTAACTACACTACCGATCATCATGAAATTTCGCATACACGTTGTCTGGGGTACAAAAAATTACATATTATAGTATCTTTGGTTCAGAAAATAGCAGTTAAAGTGCAACAAATTTTAGTTAGGATATGAATCAGCAATTTATTCTGATTTCAAATATGTAATAAGTTGTAATCGCAAGAAATGGCGCTGTATGGCGATGTAAGCAGCGATAGCTCAGTGGGGAGACCAACAGACTGCAATGCAGAGGGTCTCGGGTTCGAACCACGTTGCGCACCGCTAACTTTCGGAAGTTATATGACTTTTCGAAATTATGTGCGTATTGATTGACAATTATCGCCTGCTCCGTACCTCGGAGAGCACGTTAAGCCCTTGGTCCCGGCTGCCATGAACATCTATGGCAGTCGTTATTGGGAATGGCAGTACCCTCTAATATCCTGACACTGGTCTAGCATTAGGGTATCGTTAGCCTTCGGGTTGCGGAGGTCAGGTGGCAGCCGCTCCGTGTAAAAATTGATATCCAGTCAAATCCGGTTAGACCAGAAAAGCGGACCTCAAGTGACTTGGGAATAATAAAGGCTAAGAGAGAAGAATTAATAAGTTATAATCGCAAGAAATGGCGCTTAAATCAAATCCAATCGTCGATATAATTAAATATACTAACGGAAGCATAGTGGTCGAATTTCATTTCGATTAAAATTTTTAGTGTTATCGTTATTAAGGTTTTATTCTCTATACATATGTATATATAACTTCAGCTTTATAATCTAATTTCGTTTAGATTTCGCTAAGACTATACACATCTTTTTCAAACAAATTATTATTTACTTAACCCTTTCATTGGCGATATTCTTGAGCTTGCTACTTTGTTTTCTTTTTTCTTTACTACATATATATAAGGCATGTAACCATAGTTACGAAGAATTATACGACGTCAGCCGAACATTGCCGAAATACTAAAAACGCGATTCGACTGCGTATGTCAAATGCATGGTTGTGTGCGTGTACTTTATTTCATTAATTTAATGTATTTCTAATGCATATTTTATATAAATATTAGGATTCGCCCCTCCCATATAAACTTTAACTGTGCCAAATTTCATACTCCTCCGTCCGCGTAATTTTTGTAAAAAAGGGTACAAAGTATTTGCTTCACGTATTACTAGACATACATTTAACTGTCAGTCATGACTGTATATACATTACGTTCTATTTTAACCATGCTGTGTACCTACGCATATTTAGGAGCAAAGATGAACACAGTATATCTTGATATTTCGTATTATGATTGTACTATATTGTTTTGTGTGCAATCATTCTAATCCTAACCAATATCATAAATGCGAGTGTGAGTTTGATTGTTTGTTATGCTTTTACACCTTAACTACTCGACCGATCGTCATGAAATTTTGCATACACGTTGTCAGGAGTACAGATAAGGACACAGAGTACTTTGCATCCAGAAAAATGTACTGTTTCCGAACGAGCGAGGCCGCGGGCAAAAATGGTAAGAAATAAAAATAATATTGTCTTCTATTTACGCGAATATTATTCATTGAAATTAAACTGCTATATACGGATTTTATCGCGTTGTTTATTTGACACTTTATTACAAAATTTTTAAAATTGTCTCCCCGTGGGTCTCCCTGTGACCATGGCTGCTGAAAAGCAACCGAAACGTCGGGGAAAGTGTAAAAATAAATGAAATCTAAATAGTTTAATAATAATTTAATTAGCTTAAAAATTAGTAAAGTTTAATAGTAGTAGTAGTGTAACAATTTTCAAAATTTTGTAATAAAGTGTCAAATAAACAACGCGATAAAATCCGTATATAGCAGTTTAATTTCAATAAATAAAAATAATAAAGAATTGCTCCACACATTGTGTCTTATCCCTTCTACTAATAGTCTACTTCTGTAATTCCCTTTCCTATATAAATATTATAAAGAGAAAAGATTTGATTTTCTGTTTGTTTGTAAGGATTTAACTCAAAAATTAATCGACTGATTTTAAAAATTCTTCCACCTTTATATAGCTATATTATCACCGAGTAACATAGACTATCTTTTATTAAAAATAACATACTGTTACTAACATAACCTTTTTTCCATGGCGAAACACACCTGATCGTACCCTCTCGTCGCAAGGGTTATGTCCGGCTCTCCCGAGACTTCAGGCCTACCGACTAAAACCCCACGGTGTACCAACTCGCTGCTTTGTATAGTGGGCACTACCCAGCAGTGTTCAAGGGAAATTCGCGGACTAAGATTCCTGGCCTCATATGACCTTTTTATCGTGGAGGATTGCATAGACGCATACCTCTTAGCGGAAAGGGGAGCGGAGACGTTGTGTCGGTCTCACCCGGGAGAAGATAGAATGTCCCAGGTATTACCGACTAAACCTACCACGGTGTGCCAACTCGCTGCCTTGAATGGTGGCACTGAGTTGCCAACATAACTTTTTTTTTACTTGGTAGAATCCTTTCACGCATACCTCTCCGCGGAAAAGGGTAAAGGAGAGGTTATGTCGGGCTTACCCGAGAGAAGATGGAATATCCCGGGTACTACCGACTTAACCCACCATGGTGTGCCAGCTCACTGCCTTGAGTGGTGGGTGGGTCACTGAAACTGAGTTACTAACATAACCTAACCTAACATACTTCTGCGGGCAAAAAATAGTAAATGCATATAAACAAAGCTCAGCATACGTACCGTAGAATAGTCTTCAATGATTTCCTATCATTATCATTTAACACAAACATTTCCTGGCGGGTCTGGACGTTCGAATAACATCCTCAGGATTATTCGAGATTGATTACTTGTGGATTACCACTTCATGGTATTTCTCGAAGGATTTAACTTCACATTGGCAACATTTCAAATCAATATTATTTTGCCGTTATCGACGCCTTACAATGCATTCTAGGATATTTTTTTTTAATATAATTTAAAATCAGCATAACATGCAATATAATGTCCTCCGTTGTACGCAGCTGGCTTTAGGTCCGTACGTAACGGTGGTCTCCATTGAAAATCAGCGTTGCGATATCACGTCAGTATGGTGAATGGAGACCATATTTTGTTGCCACAATAGCAATATATTAACTACTATCTGACCCGCGCAACTTCATCTGCTTGAAATAAGAGAATTTTCTCGTTTTGCAACATTTTTCTTTGATGCTCCACTCCTATTGGTCGTAGCGTGATGTTATATAGCCTTCCTCGATAAATGGGCTATCCAACACTAAAATAATATTTCAATTCGAACCAGTAGTTCCTGAGATTAGCGCGTTCAACCGAAGAAACAAACAAACTCTTTAGCTTTATAATATTAGTATAGATTTGCAAACTATTTATTTAGTTGTGTTTTTAATTATATTGTTCTATTTTATAAAAAACATTATGTAGTAATTATTAAGTATTTGTGACAATAAATAATGTTTTCTTTCTTTCTCTTTTTCTTTTACACCGTATTTCGATCACGGTTATCAATCTTAACGAAGCCCGGCAATCTGCGCAGGAGATATTATAGTGCACAAGTATGTGCGCAAACACAAGTGCACTCTCTGTGCCCTAACTCTCATTATGCAATGGGACAGTCATCCGATACGACCGGAGAAAGATCAGATGCAGGACCAACGGCTGCATGTTCTTGCCGAAGCACGGGGTGTCTCATACCACCAACATCCTAACGGGTCGGTATTGAGCTTTCCTAACAGAAAAATCCAATAACTTTTTGTTGGTCCGACCCGGGATTTGAAACTTAGACCTCATGCACAGCAGTTGCAACAAGTAATTCATTAAATCAATTCGATTTTGATTTGGTGACAGTAGGAACAAGCTGGAACGATTTGATTTAAAAAGAAATGTCGCTCAAGGAATAATTCGTGTGTCGCGGGGGACTTTACAAACATTCAAACGACGAACACAAAGAACACCATTTGTATATCAAACAAATTTTTGTCCCGTATGGAGATCGAACCCACAACACTCGGCGCGATAGCAGTTTAGCAAGCCGACTACTTAAACCATTACGCCATCCGTGCAGTCAGCTTGCAGAAAAGATTAGTAACGATGTAACTGTGTTTCGTCCGGAAATCCTATCTCCTATATTCCCATCTATTACACTATATTTACTTTTTCTAGGCTCTTTACCGCACGATCGATAGCTCAGATATTGCAAGCGATCATAAGCTGCCGTAACCGCTTACCATCAATCAGGTAAGTTAATTTACCACCTGGCCAAAAAAAATTTATTCAAATTCCCTTCAACACTAAAGTGACAATCGAAACATTCATTCAGATGTCAACTCTCAAAGATGGCCGCCCCTTTCGCGCCAAAAAACAACCACCAGATTCTCTCACTACATCGAAATAATATCACAAAGGCATTAAATAATTTTGTCACAAGCAACAAACGTTGCCCCGACACAATAAATAACGGCTCGTTCATGCAAAAAGATGTGTAGATATCTGTCGCAAAGGTATCAATAGCATTCCACTTGGGTGAGCGCCATGTTGTTTTTTTTCGCGCCAACGTCTTTAACTGGCCGTCTACTGTCTATGGTTTAGGGTTGTGCTGTTAAATGAAATTATATTTTCAAATAAATTAAAATAATAATATGTGTACTCGCGAATTAACATGTTCGATTGGTTTATATCAGTGTAAATCTTTTAACGGAGACTGACCATTTGCGCAGGACATATTATAGTGCATAAGTATGTGCGCAAACACAAGTGCACTCTCTGTTCCCAACTCTCATGATCCGATGGGACGGTAATACGACACGACTGGAGAGAGATCAGGCGCAAGATCAATGGCTTTACGTGCTTTCCGAGACACGGGTGTGTCTTACACCGCCAACTTCGTAACTTCGAGCTGCTATTGAGATTTCTTAACAGAAAACCCAATAACTTTTTTGGCCCGACTCGGGTTTCGAACCCGAGACCTCATGCACAGCGGTCGCATTCGCTACCGCTGCGCCACAGAGGCAGCTAATTATACAAAAGCAGCATAAGGCAGAGGCATGGAGGTAAGGTGTTTCTAAACTTTTTCGTACAAAATGTAAGAAAGTAGCGCGAACTATACGCTTGTTATACAATGTGTACTTATGAAGACCTGTTATCGCAACAAAATTAAACTGTACGATGACACATTTTGCCGTATCTTTCTTTGCCTCTTCCGTATAATTTTAATCACATCATCGCGTCGGTCTTAATAATAATAATAATATAATAATATTCTATCACATACACACAACACCATCTAGCCCAAACTAAGCAGAGCTTGTACTTTTTTTTTTATTTGTTATGTAAAAATTTATTTACAATATATTTACATAATTAATTTTAAAACGTGGCAATGCTGCCAGTCTTCTGGGCACGTTAACAGTTGACAGCGATGCTGAAGAATTCTACGATGCCTAAACAATTTTTGTAAATATTTAGTATTATAATTATTTGTGTTTTTGTTATTATGTTATCTTTTTTAATACGTTTGTAAATATAGGTATATTAGATGATTTCGTTTTAAAATTAATTATATAAATATATTGTAAATAAAATGTTACCTACTTTTTTTTAATACATATTATACATAGAAGCACCCAGACCAAGACAAACATCCATGTTCATGCACACAAATGTTTGACTTGTGCGGGAATCGAACCCGCGACCTCAGTCGTGGCAGTCGGATACACTAACCACTACGCCATCGAAGCCGCCAATAATATTGGTATAGACTAAGTGAACCCTGCAGTTTCACCCGTGCTTATGATTTTTGCTCGGCCCCTATGGCTCGTAGCATGACGTTACATAGCCTATGTTACTTTTAGATAACGTAGCGTTTTAATGGTAGATGGTAATAAAATGATTAAAATCGGTATATCAGTTCTATAGTTTTGTGAATCTTTATATTTATACAAATCTTTCCTATTTATATTATAAATATAAGTTAAAAGAGCAGCGATAGCTCAGTGGCAAGACCAACAGACTGCAATGCAGAGGGTCTCGAGTTCAAAGCCACGTAGCGCACCGCTGACGTTCGGAAGATATATGACTTTTCGAAATTATGTGCGTATTGATTGAAAAAAGAGAAATCGTCAAATTTCATTCCTTAGGACCATAAATAATTTAGTTGGCTAATGATAACGCTGTTTCTCAAGATCGCAGGTTCAAGTACTGCTGCGTGGATAGTATTTTCCTCGTTTTACTTATATTATTACAAGTATCTGTATAACAGTGATAGCCTAGTGTAAGACCGCGAGACTGCAGCTGCACAGAGGTCTCGAGTTCGATCCCAAGGTATACATCTCTAACTTTTCGAAATTGTGTTCATATCAATTAGTTAATTATCGATCGCTTTAACAGTGAAGAAAACATCGTGAGTAAATTTGAGAGTTCTTTATGATGTTCTCGCAGATATGTGAAGTCTACCAACTGTCACACTGGGCCAGCGTGGTGGACTATGGCCTAATCCTTTTCACTTTGAGAAGAGGCCCGTGCCCAGCAGTGGGACAGTTTAATACAGAGTTGATATTATTATCTTTATTAGGTACTAGCCGACCCGCGCAACTTCGTCTGCTTAACGTAAGAGATTTTCCCGTATTTGCCACATTTTTCATTGATGCTCCGCTCCTATTAGTTATAGCGTGATGTTATATAGCCTTCCTTGATAAATGGGCTATCCAACACTGAAAGAATTTTCAATTCGAACCAGTAGTTCCTGAGATTAGCGCGTTCAACCAAACAAAGAAACTCTTCAGCTTTATAATATTAGTATACATTATGTGTTAAGTGCAGGACAAAAATAACACTTTATTATCAGAATTGGTTACTATAAACTGATACACGCGTTATCCTTTTAGCAGGAATAACTGAAATAACTTATGATTATTGGTATTTCCATTTATAATATTGATTCCAAGGTTTAAGTTGCAACTACTTATACAGGAAGGATAATACTCGTATATATTGACATCACGCCACTATTTCTTAAAAGGTTAGGTAGAGATCACTAGCTAGCGGTAAATTAATGTATTAAAATAATTGGTTACATGGACTTGCGCCGATATAATTATATATTTTGATTTTTTTAATTTTTTGTAATGTTTGTACTTCAATTGCAATAATTAAAGATACAAAAATTAAAACAAAGATATAAATCGAATAAATAATCGTATGGATTATCAATACAAACACAATCATCCCTTCTCACAAAATCGCTGACACTATAACAATATATTCGGCCATCCATCCGCAAACAAGTCACAGACAGGATTGTAATTTGTATGAAATAATATTTAAGAGAATGTGGACAAATGAAAGAGACTATTTCACGCTTAAGACTGCGCCGAGCGTAAGACAGATAATGACAGAGCTCGTACGGCGCATATTTAAATCGACGCGCGGCCGTCATAGTAAAATTGTATTGAGGATAAGTGCTTTTTTAATAAATATGTATTTTTATTGTCAACCAATAACTTAAATATTTGGGACGGACAAACTGTAATATAACTATTTATGTTTCGTTTAAGCTATAAAATAGGATAGATTTCTACTGTTATAATCTAAAAATCACGTAACACAAGCTTACATTTTTGCATTTTTCGTGCAAATTTACGCAATTTTCTAGACGAAAATATTAATTATTTTAAGTTTTTTACACGGTGTAATTGTAAACACATTCATTGTTATGGTAAATGTATATTTTATATTTGTATTAAACAAAAAGTGTTGATTTTATTCACTTAACTGTGACCGCCTGTTTTGGCATATTTCGCTCGGCGCAGTCTTAAGAAACAACATTTGACCACAAGCCCGAACTCTTATAATCCTTTTTGGGGAGAGCTGTTCTAGTCACGCAAGATTCTTGCAAGTATCTTCTAATAGGCTCAACCTTTTGCCTGAACCTAGCAACTAACATGAATGTAAAGTTAATAAGCTCAATAACCGTTGACGTTCATAAGTGTTACTTTGTGACCTAAATGAATTAATGATGTCCCATTGATGGGCCTCTTCTCAGTGTGAGAAGCTTTAGGCCATAGTTCACCACGCTATCTCAATACGGGTTATCACATATCTTCAAGAACATTATGGAGAACTTTTCAGACATGCAGATTTCCTCACGATGTTTTCCTTCACCGTAAAAGCGAGCGATAATTAACTAATTAAATACGCACATATCTGCGAAAAGTAAAAGGCTTGCCAGATCGAAGGTAAAACCTCTGCGTGGCACTCCAACGGTTTCCCACTAGGATATCCTCTCTCTCAATAAAAATACGAAATATTTATTTTACTTACAAATCTTTCGAGCATCAGAGGCAGCCCTATTCACGTAAATAAAGGTATACTTCTATTACAACGCTATTGACACATTTCCCACGTGGCACCGCCGGCGCCGCGGCAAGGGGGTACAACCTTTATTTATTACAATCAATTTAATTATAAGGAGAGATTACTGGTACTATTGTTATAATAATTATTTATAAATCATGTCGTAATAAAATTTTACGTCACCTCTTTAGATAAATGGGGTGATCGGTGGCACAGCGGTGAGGATTGCGACTGTAATGCAGAGGTCTCATGTTCGATTATCAAACACACTTCTATCCTTACTTAATACTATAAATTCGAAAGTAACTCTGTCTGTCTGTTACCTATTCACGGCTAAACCACTCAACCGATTTGGATGAAATTTGATATCGAGATAACTTGAGAAAGGACGTAGGCTACTTTTTATTGATATAGGTACCACGTGGCCGAAGGCGTGCGCATTAGCTAGTAATCTATAATAGAGAAAGAATTATTAAAACCGATTTAGTGGTTTTAGAGTTTATCGATACCAAAATTTTTTCTGTTTATATATAACTAGATTTTACATACGGCTTCGCTCGCGTAAACGTAGGTTGGTTAGGTTGTGTTTCTATCTGTATATTTTCTGGATGAAACGTACCTTATGCTTCGATACCGCAAAGTCCGGCTAGTCCAAAGATTTTCGTGTTTCTGTCAAGAAAATCTAAATTGCAGCCGGAGTTAGAAAGATTGTGGCGTAGCACACTAAAATAATGATTAAAATTGGTTTAGTAGTCTCAGAGTTAATCGATTACAAACAAATCTTTGATATTTATATATTTTCTTTTTATATTCTGTCACATACACAACACCATCTAGACCAAACTAAGCAGAGCTTATACTATGTGTACTCGACAATGAATAAACATACATATATACTTTTTTTTGTAAATACATTCATATTATACATAGAAACACCCAGACCAAGTCAAACATCCATGTTCATGCACACAAATGTTTGACTTGTGCGGGAATTGAACCCGCGACCTGAGGCGTGGCAGTCGGTTACACTAACCACTACGCCATCGAGACTGACTTACTTTTAGTTAGTTAGTTTAATATAACTGGCCTCTTATAAGTACGCACGTTCATATCATACACAGGTCTACCTACGCTGGTTCTACCACCTGGTTATACCCTGCCCTGGCTAGTATGGAAGTGCTTTAATAGACTTTGCACCAGGTGGGGTATAGTGTGTAAGGTACTTTATATGTATTCAACTTAGTATGTAGTTGCCTTAATAATATTAATTTAAGCATTTAGGTAATAAGATATCGTATGTATCAATATATTATATTGAGGGCAATAAACTAGACTTTTGAACGATACGTACGTCTTGCGTTTTCATTCAAACTCCCTAACCGTGCTTTGGCACCAGGGCACACCACATGGCGACCCTGCCATGTATGTATGTATCTTATGTGGGGGCCAGTCAGTGCAGACCAGCGACATTTCGACCCAGTGGGATCTTTTTTGTCGACACTCTCCCAATAACGACTGCCATAGATGTTCATGGCAGCCGGGACCGACAGCTTAACGTGCTCTTCGAGGCACGGAGCAGGCGATAATTGTCAATCAATACGCACATAATTTCGAAAAGTCATATAACTTCCGAAAGTTAGAGGTGCGCGACGTGGGTTCGAACCCGAGACCCTCTGCATTGCATCATCAAACTGGTATCGGTGTTCGCACCCGAATTTGTTACTGCATCGTATCTGGCCTGCTGCTATGGAAGAAGAGGAAAATTCCAAAATACTATGGGGAAGACACAAAGTATAGAACAAGTTGTGATTGCGCAGAGTGATGGCGGAGATAATCACGCTCAGGCTACAGCGGAACATTTGAAGACGAACAACGTTCTGCTGTCGATAATATGCTATTATTAAATAATAATATAAGCTAATATTTATTTAGGGACCGGACCTCGGCCTTGCTCAGTGTGACTGTGGTGAGCTGGAGCAGACATGGCACATTTGTTGGTATGCCCTTCATCTCCAAGCACTTGCGCAATACCGGAGCTTTGTGCGGCCTCTCCTACCGCAATTAGAATGGCCGAATATTATGCAAGGTCACACAAGAAGAACCATTGACACAAAGAAGAAGGAGAATTAACTCCTAATTCCACAAAGTCTCGACAAATAATATAACAGAAAAGAGAAGTCCTCATCAAAAAGAGATAGCGACAACCATCCGAAGCAATTAATGCCAACAAAGGATCAAACTCAGTGTGGAATTGCCGACAATTTTAGGGTCCTGTAAGTTAATTGCAGAAACGCAACCATATTCATTGGCTATTTATTTATTGTAATTCAATTTAAAGAAATTAAAAATTTAAAAAAAGCAGCGATTGCTCATTGGGGAGACCAACAGACTGCAATGCAGAGGGTCTCGGGTTCGAACCCACGTCGCACACCTCTGACTTTCGGAAGTTATATGACTTTTCGAAATTATGTGAGTATTGATTGACAATTGTCGCCTGCTCCGTGCCTCGGAGAGCACGTTAAGCCGTTGGTCCCGGCTGCCATGAACATCTATGGCAGTCGTTATTGGGAAAGTCAGTACCCTCTAATATCCTGACACTGGTCTAGCCTTAGGGTATCGTTAACCTTCGGGTTGCGGAGGTCAGGTGGCAGCCGCTCCGTGTAAAAACTGATATCCAGTCAAATCCGGTTAGACTAGAAAAGCCGACCCCAAGTGACTTGGGAATAATAAAGGCTAAGAGAGAAGAAGGTGACGTCCTTAAAAAAAAGATTTTAACAAAAATAGTTCTGTAGTTTTTAAACTAGGCAAGCCTGTATCGTAAAACCGAAAACAATAACATAATACAGAAATTAAAGAGTAATAGAAATAAAATTAAATGCTTCAATTTTTAGTGTTAGTACTAACAGTAAATCCTAACAAATATTATAAATACGAATGTGAGTTTGTTTGTATGTTACGCTTTCACGCCTTAAATACTCGACCGATCATCATGAAATTTCGCATACACGTTGTCAGAGGAACTGAAAAGGACATAGAGTATTTTTCATCCAGAAAAGTACTGTTACTAACCTACTTTTACGCAAGCGAAACCACAGACAAAATCTAGTAGGTATATTATAAGTGTGTACTATCATATTAATCAATTCTTCTTCACATTCTTATACGGAACCCTACATACTAATATTTGGCACACAAACATCCGTTTTTTCATCGCAGTAGGTGCCAAACCCCACAATACCGATCCTATAGTCACACCGTCCTCTCAAAATGCCGCCCAGGTAGCATTACTATTTACCGTGACCTTTTTTAAGCACACACGATGTGACTGAACGGTGTTCAAGATGATAGTCTTTTGTATTTGATTAGTTGTTGAAATAGTTCAATAGAGGGTACCTTTAGACTCAAGAGGTACTTTTGGGCACTTCAAAGTAATGTATGGTCTAAAACGGTAATGATTCTCGGGTTTTTTGGTGAAAGTGTGCCTGTAATCTGATGCAGGAACCACAGATTTCAATCAAAGATGCGGCAACTATGTTTTTACGTGACGTTTCTGGACGTTAAGTTGTCATCTGGAACATAATCTCAACATGACATATGGATTTTCTTTAGGCTCTCTTCTGTAGTCTTCGTATTCAGGTCTCTATCATGTAAATGTAATAGGTAGGTTAACACACTTTTATTAGTGTCGACAGCTTTTCGTATGATCTAAGTACGGCGAGAGCATATCATCCCTCCGAGGATGGAATATTGAAAAGCCATTTCGGCGAAATTTTGTTACTGATGTGACCTTATTCAGTTTTCTAAACTGCATCGACCTGTGTATTTAAAATGATGATATTCGCAAAAGAAATGGTTTCATTACCCCGAAAATACCGCAGCATAATACTTTTATTTTAGAAAAAATGGTGTATATAATACTTTAACTCACCTCAAATGCTTTAAAAGATATAATTCCATAATTATAGAACATACGGAGCTAAAAAAACTGTGTTCAACAACACAAAAAAGAGAAAAGAAAAACTGAGTTTTTTTGTAGCTCTGATGGAAAGTAGTATTTTGTCTTTTACTACCTACATTTCAACCTAGAAGTGTCGATGTCTGTGCTTTCGCATTGGATAGATGTTAAAAAGATGATGCAACAAAGACAAGAGTTTTCACAGACAAACAATTTTTTTCACGCAAGAACAAGTTCATTCAGCCTATCATCGCCGCACGCCGTTGACAATAACTCTTAATTCCAGCAATATCGGGTGCCCATTCAATATGGCGCTAGATTGACAATCAATATCAATAATAATTGTGAAAAGAGCTATTGTAACACTATTTAAAGATTGTTTTACTGGTATAAGTGCTTGCAAATAAATTATTTGTTCAACAAGTGATCAGCGAGCAGATGAATTGATCAGCAAGGTTACCAAAGTCTAAATCAAAACGTATTGATTGTAAGACGGAATGGAGAATGTTGAATTAAAAAAAAAGTTGACTCCGTGACAAAGGCTTGCGCTTTTATTGCCGATTATGAGGTTTAAGTTCGGTTCCCGGACATCCTTTATACGAGCATGAAGCCCGAAAATGTGTTCACACTGGTCGTGGTCAACTACAGATTTGCCCGATGTTTCCCTTCACTGTTAAAGCAAGCGATAGTTGGCTATTTAATAAGCACAAGGTTTTAAAAATATAGCGCTGATCTATTTCTAGACCTCTAAGTGGTAGTGCAAGGCATAGTAAGCCACGTTTGTAGAATTTTGACTGTTTCTAAATATTTGCTTGCATTACCATCATCGCATTTTCGGGCTTAAATAATTACAACTTTACATTTTATTATAATAATATTCTATCACATACACACAACACCATCTAGCCCAAACTAAGCAGAGCTTGTACTATGGGTACTAGACAATGGATAAACATACACATATACATTTTTGTTTGTAAATACATACATATATCTATATATATAAAACTCTTCCGTTACTGAGTGACTGACAGACAACGCACAGCCGAAGCTACTGAACGCAAGAAGCTGAAATTTGGCATGTATGTTCCTTGGAGAGTGTAGGGGAGCATTATGAGAGGATTTTTGGAAATCCCACCCTGAAGGCGTGAAAGGGGTGAAACCCGATATTCACAGGAGAACGGGACATACGCGGGTGAAACCGCGGGAAAACTACTAGTATTATACATAGCAACAACCAGACCAAGACAAACATCCATGTTCTTGCACACAAATGTTTGATTTGAACGGGAATCGAACCCGCGACCTCAGGCGTGGCAGTCGGTTACACTAACCACTACGCCATCGAGGATATAGATTTCTTTTGATTGTCATTTGGTCTTGGGTGTAAAGTAATGTACAAAATCTTACGTAAACAACTATTCTACACTATTTTATACATCCTTAAATCAGGACAGGAGATTTAAGAAAGTCCAAAATAGAGCTAAGGTCATAAGTGGTCCCTACGTACCTCTGTTTGCTCACATTGTAATAAATCTCTGTATTTGTGTATCACTGCCTACAGTTTAAATATACAAAGAGCTTATTATGCTGAAAGGCTGAGATATAAGTTATTTTTAAAAAGACACCCGCACTAATAATAATTCCTGTGCCGCTGGAGACTTTACAAACATTCAAACAACGGACACAAAGAAAATCCAGTCTCGGAACAACCATTTTTGTTTAGGATTCGAACCCACAACACTCGGCGCAGTGGCAGAGACGAGGCAAGCACTTAAACCACTAAACCATTCATGCAGTCTAAGGCCCGGCGCACATTGGCGGCACGGCTGGGGTATCCTTCGGCACCCCTACATGTAAGCCCACACTGGCGGTAACTATGCCGTGACATCCTTAGGCATGCCGCGACGTGCTTAAGCATACCGAAACGTTCGAGAAGGACACGTTTCGGCATGAACGACGCTAAGCTAATGAAGCTACGCGCGGGGCCGCGGGGTACGGGCGGCTGTTGTCTTGCCGCGGTATCCCGAAGACTGTCAAAGCGTTCCGAGGGATGCCGAAGTGTTCCGAAGGCTGCCGACACGGCATGCCCAAGCATACTGCGGTATTGCTTTTGTACTTACGACTGTTAACATTGAAATTTCAACTTTATTTCCATGTAATTAGGTTATATTTTTATTCGTCGGCTAAAAATACCTAGCCATGCCCTGCCACCAATGCTATACTGCAAGACAACAAGCTCCAACAGCCGCGCCGCTGTCACAGATCCCGAGAAAAGCCAGCCACAGTCGAGCGCCAGCCTGCTATACTGCCTTATGTAAGGGGTGTCACTGACAAGATTGGCTACATCTTGAAGCGAGCTTCAATCAGTGTTCATCAAGTATGTGTATACTTCAAGCCGCCAACGAAGATAAGTCAATTCAAGTCAAACATTTGCGTGCATGAACATGGATGTTTGTCTTGGTCTGGGTGTTTCTATGTATAATACATATGTATGTATTTACAAAAAAAAAAAGTATATAAGTATGTTTATCCATTGTCTAGAACCCATAGTACAAGCTCTGCTTAGTTTGGGCTAGACGGTGTTGTATGTATGTGGTAGAATATTATTATTATTAATTATTACCGTCCGCCCGGGCCTAATCGGCCATCTGTATCTCTGTATTTTGTGTATCACTGCCCAGTGCCTAAAGATTTAATATAAAAAGGCATAATACACTGCACAACAAAACTGCAATCTTTGTCTGATGAATGACTTTTATCACATGTTTACTAATTCAACGTCGCTGATTCTACGTATACCCTAATTTTTTGTAACAGCTCTTGTTTACGAGTTGTAGCTGCCACTAAATTTGCTTATAACTAGAACATCTTAGTTTTTCAACTTTACAACTTACTTATGTATGTATGTATCTTATGTGGGGGCCAGTCAGTGCAGACCGGCGACACTTCGACCCAGTGGGCTGTTTTGTGTCGACATTCTCCCAATAACGACTGCCATAGATGTTCATGACAGCCGGGACCGACGGCTTAACGTGATCTCCGAGGCACGGAGCAGGCGATAATTGTCAATCAATACGCACATAATTCCGAAAAGTCATATAACTTTCGAGTCAGAGGTGCGCGACGTGGGTTTGAACCCAAGATCCTCTGCATTGCAGTCTGTTGGTCTCCCCACTGAGCTATCGCTGCTCTTACTTACTTAACTTACTTCTCTTAACTTAATAATCTTTAAATATACTTACCGTGTTTTATTATAAAAATACCCAATTATGTCATATTTAGTTAACTAGACCTGATAGAGAAATTTCAGTCATAGATTTAAAATTATCATTAAAGGTTGGACTAATGTCATGTAACATAACCCAATCATCAGACACGCTGTTGTGCAGTGTTATGCTAAAAGTCTGAGACATAATTGTTCCTCGGTAACAACATAGCGATAAAGTCAATGTCAAATCAATTTGGAATCAATATTTCATTGAGACATGTTAAATTCAGTAACAGCGATAGCATAGTGAGTGGGACATTGTTGAACAGCCACGCAACGGTGTCGAGTTCGATCCTAAGTCACGCAACAATAAGTATTCATAGTTTTATGCGTATTAAATAGTTAATTGTCGATGAGTAGAGCACATACACTCTAAGTATGTATTATGATTATGTGGGGGCTAGTCAGTGCAGACCGGCGACACTTCGACCCAGTGGGATCTTTTGTGTCGACACTCTCCCAATAACGACTGCCATAGATGTTCATGGCAGCCGGGACCGACGGCTTAACGTGCTCTCCGAGGCACGGAGCAGGCGATAATTGTCAATCAATACGCACATAATTTCGAAAAGTTAACTTCCGAAAGTCAGAGGTGCGCGACGTGGGTTCGAACCCGAGACCCTCTGCATTGCAGTCTGTTGGTCTCCCCACTGAGCTATCGCTGCTCTAAGTACATAGGTACTAAAAAAATTATTCGATCAGTCAAGATTAGGTTCAAGTTAACAATCATTTTGTAGCCGTGGCGCAGCGGTAGTGAATGCAACTGCTGTGCATGAGGTCTCGGGCTAGAACCCCAGGTCGGGCCAACAAAAAAAGATTGGGTTTTTCTGTTAAGAAATTTTAATACGAGCCCGGTGTTAGGAAGTTGGCGGTGTTAGACACTCCCGGCTTCGAAAAGCACGTAAATCCGTTGGTCCTGCGCCTGATCTCTCTCCAGTCGAGGGTTAGGGAATAGAGAGTGCACTTGTGTTTGCGCACATACTTATGCACTAAGTATATGGCCATATATCTCCTGCACAGATGGCCAGCCTCCGTTGGCCGCCATGATCGAAATTCGGTTTGGAGGACATTATTATTATTATATTATACATTATTAATCAACTTTTAAAATATTAAATTAAAAGAATTCTTTACGTTTTTAGGTAGTTTCTTATATAACTGACCTCCTTCATACGGTAAATCCATTTTACCGTACAATGTTCTTATGCGAGGTAGTTCTATAATATTGTCTTCTGTTTACGCGAATATTATTCATTGAAATTAAACTACTATATACGGAATTTCTATAATTTGAACAGAACTCAAGTCTGAACTAATATTTATCTTTCTTCGCCGCTTGTATTTTATTTAGGCTATCATGGGGCTAACATAATCTTTATTAAGATATTATAAACCTCCAAATTTCAATTAAGAGAAAACAAAAACAGATGTAGTTTTATATTATTTCTGGTAGGTCTATATAAAGGGCAAATAAACACAAACTAATTCTGTTGCTAAACAGAGGCGATAGTCTATTGGGAGACCGTTGGAAAGCCAAGCAGAGGTCTCGAGTTCGATCCCAAGGCGCGTATCTCCGATTTTCGAAGTCATGTGAGTATTAAATAGCTAATTATCGGTCGCTTTAACGGCGAAGGAAAACATCGTGAGGAAACCTGCATGCCTGATAATTCTCCATAATGTTCTCGAAGATATGTGAAGTCTGCCAATCCGCACTGAGCCAGCGTGGTAGACTATGGCCTAACCCTTCTCACATTGAGAAGAGGCCCGAGCCCAGCAGTGGGACAGTTTAATACAGACCTGATATTATTATTATATAATTCTGCTGTAGAAATACGGCAGCCATTTGTAGCATTCACTAGTATTTTACAAAATGGCGGTAAATAACATAACCTCACTTAAATACTTGAACTTTTACCTCACCTTTACGATTGTTGTCTATCTGGTTCTATAGAGCTAAGCTAGTCTATGGTTACTAGGCATGAATGCCATATTTGTTCAGTATCGTGACCGACCCACAGCTGCCGATTGGACATACTACAGGAAAATTCTAAAACTTTATTATTATTTAATTACCATCATGAAATTTTGCATACACGTTGTTACAGAAAAGGACAAAGACTCATCCAGAAAAAACTTGTGTTTTTTTTATAATTTTTTTGCGTTCATCGGTGACAGACGAGCCAGCGGCCCACCTGATAGTAAGCGAGAACCGTGGCTCATACACATAGCTGTCTTTTCTTAGCATTACAGAAGCAATGTCAAAAAAACACAACCAGGTCCCTGCCTACCGGAAGGAAAAGGGAAATGGAGCAGGATGGGCTTTGGGAAGGGAAGGGTGATTGGGCCTCCGGCGCTCTCACTCACCGAACGAAACATAACAGATACTGTTATTTTACTGTTTTTTTTACTGTTATTTTTGTCTGTATTTGTATGCCTATATTGGTAAAACATGTTGACCTAAAAATTGTCCATAACATCTCGGAATATGCATGTATTGTTACATCGCACACACATGTTTTCACAAATAAATATATCTTTATCTTTACGTCGATCTTCTGTGAGAGGGTGGTACTTTCCCGGTCGAGCCGGCCTATACATGCTGTAACCAGCGTGGTCCTACCACTCAATATTCACTAAATATCATTCCCGAAGTATCGAAGTTTATTTATAAAATCTACAAACAAACTCACCTTTGAATTTATAATATTACTAGATTCTACCTGCGGCTTCGTTCGAGTAAATAACGGATAGGTAAAAAAAAAAGTTAATAACAGTACTTTTTTCTGGATGATTGATATGTACCCTTTGTCCTTTTCTGTGACATGTATGCGAAATTTCATAATGATCGGTCGAGTAGTTAAGGCGTGAAAGCGTAACAAATAAACTAACATTCGCATTTGTAATATTAGTTAGGATTCATCTTGACCTTTAAGATAAGATAAGCTTTATTTGCATAAACATGTGTGTGTACATACAAAGAAAGTGCATACATACAAGATGACAAAATAAATTAAGTGCAAACATGTTTGTCACAGTATGACGTGCAAAATAATTAGATTATAAAATTATAAAAAAAGAAAAAAGACACATGTAACAATATATTATTTTCTTGTCCAAATTATTTAAATTTAATTAATTTATATTTAAATTATAAGATTAATCAGCATTATTATACAGGTCTAAATAAATTTAATTATGTCAATACAAATTCATTTTCATTAAGGAACTCAGTCACGCTATAATGTGCTCTGGCGGTCAAAAAAGTACGAAGTTTATTTTTAAACATAGATTGAGGCAGTTCCTTCCAACGTTTTGGTACTTTGTTATAAATTATTGGTGCCATGCAGTAAACACTTTTGCGCATCAGGGTCGTCTTAGCGGATTGGAGACAAAGTTAACTATTGTCGCGTCTATTGCGTGGAAATTCGTCGGTTCGACGCTTATAGTAATGCGGGCTCGACTTAACAAACACAGCTACTTCTAATATGTACAAGCATGGTAAAGTTAACATTTTGTTATTTTTGAAATAGGGCACGCAGCTATCTGTCTTCTCAAGTCTAAACATCGCCCGTAAACATGTTTTTTGAGATTTGAATGCTGATTCTTTTTCCGTCGAGTTACTCCAAAATATTAGCCCATAGCGTAGATGAGTTTCTACCAAACCGTAGTACGCTGTAAGTAGAGCATCCGTATATAATGTGAATGAAAGTGTGTGTAAAGCGTATGCAGATATACTAAGTTTTTTACCTAACATTTCAATATGTGTTTTCCAGTTAAGGTTTATATCAATCTGGAGACCAAGAAATTTTGTTGAGTTAACTTCTTCCATGTTTTCATTGCGGTAATGTATGTTGAGGTTCATTCTAGGTAACCGTTGCGTAATTAATCACATAGTGGTCTTCTTTGACCAATGCAGTTATTTTTTATTTCACCGATATAAAGTTGCGACTCTTGTTTCTATGTTACGTAATGAATTAGAATTGGAAGACGGCAATCTTTTTGTTACATTGAATGAAATTAATTTGACATTGTATCACAAAAATATTTTAGTTTTAATTAAAATGTTGATTAAACCGATATGTGAGAAGTATTTTTAATTAAGTTTTTTCGATAAATATATTAGTTTGCGAGACGTGTAGAATTTATAAGAAGCTAGATTTTGCCCACAACTTCAGTCGCGTAATGTAGGTTAGGTTACAAGCAGTACTTTTTTCTGGGTGAAAGGTAGCCCTTTGTCCTTTTTCTGTTCTCCTGACAACGTGTTTGCAAAATATAATGATCGGTCAAGTAGTTAAGGCGTGAAAGCGTAACAAACAAACGAACTGACATTTGCATTTATGTACTAACGACGGTATTCATTCAGTCTTTAAAGTCACTTTGTAATAGTAAAGATCAAATAAATAACAGCAAAAATCGGGAATGTATTGTGGTGACTCCGAAAATACTAAGAAGTTCCGACTACATCCAACAGATGGCGCTATACACATTAAACGCTTTAAATGACGTTTCTCATACAATGCTGCATCGCACAAGTGACATTTACACAACGACTCAAGTTCCTGACATTAACTGTCGGGCCGCAGCCCGGCAGGCACGATCACCCAGACTAGTCGGAGGATGCTTTCTTTGTGTTGGAGGGACACCACTTCTTGTTCCTCCAGCTTATAAATTGATTTGCGACGACTGCAATAAAGAATATGTAGCTCAGACGGGTTTTTTAGTTAGTTAATTAGTTCGTTTTGAAGTTAGGTACAAGGAACACATAGCTGCGCTTAAAAATATTTATTCAGATAAATCATTTTTTTTTAAATATCTTTTCTTAGTTGGCAAACAAGCATACGGCCCACCTGGTGGTAAGTGGTCACCGTAGCCTATAGACGCCTGCAACGCCAGAGGCATCACTTGCGCGATGCCGACCCTTTAGGAAAGGAAGTGGATCACTTGCGCGATGCCGACCCTTTAGGAAAGGAAGTGGGAAGGAGAAGGAACGGGAAGGAGGCAAGAGAGTGATAGGTCCTCTAGCACTCTAACTCATCAAACGAAACACAACAGTAGGAACACTGCTATTTCACGTCGATATTTTGTGAGAGGGTAGTTCTTCCCCGGTCGAGCCGGCCCATTCATGCTGAAATCAGCGAGGCTCTACTACTCTAAAACTTGCTAAACATTTCTTAGGTGGTCATAACTAATTGTCACACTTTTGAAATTTTACATTCATGTCAAAAAGGCTTTCAAATGAGTGTATGAAATAGAGATTAAAAAGCGGAATGAGAATACATTGTTGAACAAACAAATAAACTTCAATACGTCACGATTGCTTAATTTATTTGCCTACCCATGAAATAATTCACTTTTTCATCATTCGAGCGATAGTGAGGGTAGTGGGGGAATAGAAAGGTGATAAAAGGCAGCACACGATTAGTTATCGCTCATTCGTTGCATAACTGTCCTGAAGATGCCTCGCGCTGAGGCGAAACTCGTCGCATATTTTGTGCTCGAAGCGGAATACTGCAAGTTGGAGTACGCCCGGGTCCCACGACGGCTGTTCCTATCCAGAAGAGTTCGCTATTGTCAACATTTTTCTATTGTAAAAGTTGGTTCCTCTCTTGTCAGTAATTTTATTAAAATCTAGTTATAAACGAGATGGGTGTAAAAGCCCAGGATTCAACCTCTTCGTCTTAAATGTAAAAGTAATGAAAAGAAATGATCCTTTATCTGGGGGGTCTTTTGACCCACAGGGCCCATATTCAAATTTCATATCAAACTTGACCGAGGTATGACCCCAAGGTGTCTGCACACCAAGTTACAAGTCAATCGGTCCAGTGGTTCCGAAGTTATGCCTGTCACTAACACCAATCTCTCACTAACACACAGACCCACATAGTGTTTTCATTAACCACTTTGAAGAAGACACAGAGGTTACTAATCAAGGAATTGATTACTATTCGGTTGCAACATGATGCCTTTTAAAATACTGACTGCACGGATGGCGTAGTGGATTATGTGGTCTTCACGTCACGCCACGCCACTGCAACGAGTGTAAAGTCCGGTCGTGGAGCACGAAGAACTTCGTACAATGACCTATTTGCCTACTGACAGTGGTCACAAACATTTTTCTATTAAGTGCGGTTCATATGAAACTAGCTTTTGCCCGCGGCTTCGCTCGCGTTAATGTAGAATTTGACAATCAATTTGGGTTGTACTCTGCTTGCAATAATATAATTCAATCATGATTCGAAAGACACGTGGCGCCATCTATTATCATAAGAACGTTATAGTTGTTTTTCTTGGGAACAATATTTTTTTTCGGGATGATCGGTAGCCTATGTCCGTTTTTGCAAAATTTTAGGATGATCGGTTCAGTGGTTTAGGCGTGAAAAGGTAACAAACAAACAAACAAACTTACTTTTGCATTTATAATATTAGTTAGGATTAGGATTAGGAAGTTAGGAAGTAAGGATATTTGAAGGAAAAAAAATATACATATATACCAGCTTATAAAAAAATATATTACTATTATATAAATTATTAATTTGATTTTAATATGAAAACAGTTATAAAAATCGAGCTACAATTACTTATTTGGTAAAAAAAAAAGAACATTAAAAAATCAGAATCCGATTTCTCTGTATCGGAGTTACTGCTTTCCGACGACGTCTTGCCTGTCACATATATCACAAAAGAATCAACAGTCTTGTCTACATTATCATCTAGTCTACCTAATTAAGTAAGTAAGTAAAAGGTTTACAATCCCTGAGGACGGCGGTTATTGCATCTGTGCGAGCGTGACGCATTATATTTACGCGGGAGCGACAGAGACAGGTAATAACAGGTTAATGTACGAAATTCTTCGAGCTCTGCGACCGGACTATAGTGGGTTCAACTCCCACAAATGGTTGTTCCGGGTCTGGGTGTTCGTTGTGTCCGTTGTATGAACGTGTGTGAAGTCCCCCGCGACACAGAATATATTTCTAGTGCGGGAGTTGTCTACTTGAACAAAAAAAAAAGGAATGATATTCGAATTTGTTCTTTTATTGCAATTGCCCATCTCTACTACAAAAGTGCATATTTGTTACGGCCTAAGGCGCCAGCTAGTGACATTTCACAGCGCTGTAAGCTTACCTATAGGTTCGTTTTCCCGTACACTCGCAGACTTTAGTCAAAACAAGTCGAATTTGAAACGTGTTTGAACAGTATACTAAAATAACAACATGGAACTTTATGAAAACATGTTTTATTAAGCCCTACATGTTTATACTCATACTAGTGATGCGACTCGAGTCCAATTTTACCATTCGAGTTACTCGAGCCAACTCTGTACAACATTTCACTCGAGTGCCGAGTCAATCGAGTAGTTCTCATATCATTCGAACACCCAGTCACCTTAAAAAATAATAGTCATACTTTAGAAATGATACAGACAAAACACAGTCGTTCTTATTTGTTTTGCAATTTACCGCCAATGTTCGTTTGTTTGTCTCGCCAGGCGGCGGCGGCGCGCGGCGGCGCGAGCTGAGCAGCAAGAAAGACTTGAGCGAGTCCGAGTGAATTCGAGTCGATATTTTTTTTACTCGCATACGCTTTTTACTGTAGTAACTCGACTCACTCGAGTCAATTGGAATCGAGTCGCATCACTAACCCATACGCGGCGCATTTTTAAGACTGTGCCGAGCGTAAGACGCGGTTGGACTGAATCACAGAACTCGAAATTCAAATCAGCGCGCGGCCGCCATAGTAAAATTGTATGGAGGATTTGAAGTGCTTTTTTGATAAATATGTATCTTTATTGTCAACCAATAACTTAAATATTTCGGACGGATAAATTGCGCATGTTCCCGTTGCGTAACACCAGTTTGTGTCATACTGTTACTCAATTGGAAAAATATTAACGAAAAGTAACACTGTAATTTATTGCAACGTTTTTTTTCCCTATAGGTAACACTGTAACATAACAGAATCTTGTATTCTCGTTAAGTAACACCTCTTTGTAATAAAATCATTGATGAAATACGCCTTCAACAAAATGTAACGATTAACTAATATTGTGATTAGCCAGATAATTACGATATTAGTTATTTTGCACAACGACAATGAAATAAATTATGCAAAATAAAATATTCTTTATCAAAAGCTTTTGTCCATCCGTACGATTCCGACTCGGAAGCGGTAGGTTGTGTTAGGTTCACTTTTGTACACCCACCCAGAAATAGGAGCCCCGCGAAGCGGGGCTCCGTCCAAATCCCATTAGTTCTACCATAGAACTGAGGAATAGTGTAGAATTCGCCTAACCCATAAACAATTTTATTAAAAGATGTTGATTTTGGATTAGAATGATTTTATTTAATTTTTACCTAAACAATAAAGTTCTGGCACTTTTTGGGATATTTGGTCCAGATATGTAACCCTGTTATATAGAAAGATTATAGTGTTAATTATTGAGAAAATAAAACGTTGCAATTATTGACAGTGTTACTTTTCGGGAATATTTTTCCAATTGAGTAACAGTGTGACACAAACTGGTGTTACCCAACGGGAACAAAGGATAAATTGTAATATAACTATTTATGTTTCGTTTAAGCTGTAAAATAGGATAGATTTCTACTGCTATGATCTAAAAATCACGTAACACGAGCTTACAATTTTGCAAATTTACGTAATTTTGTAGGTGAAAATATTAATTATTTAAAGTTTTTTACACGGAGTAATTGTAAACACATTCATTGTTATGGTAAATGTATATTTTATATTTGTATTAAACAAAAAGTGTTGATGTTATCAACTTAACTGTGACCGCCTCTTTTGGCACATTTCGCTCGACGCAGTCTTAAACTGTGCTATGGCATATCGACTCTTTTTGAAAATAACGGTATTTCGATATAAATTAAGGCATTTTGATTCTTAAACGCCGAACTGTTGCTACGAATTTCGTCTTTCACTGGAATTTGAACTAAATCATTAATAGCAGTCGTTTTCCCTACCGATACGCTACCGAGACAGACCATAGGTGTCTCTGTTTTCGTGTTTTATGTTGAGCTAGTCTTCTGAACCTATTTGCCTTGTGGTTACTGCTCTCAGGAATCGAACCACGACTTGCACAAAACATTCACGATTAGGTCACAGTGTGGTGTAGTCAGCATAATTCTGCAGAATAACGTATCTCTCACGATGCTACCGTTTATGGATAGTTTCCATATCTGTAAGGCGCAGAGAAACCGCTAACATCGCACGCTTTGCTTTCAGTTAATCTATACTAAAATTATAAAGCTGAAGAGTTTGTTTGTTTGTTTGGTTGAACGCGCTAATCTCAGGAACTACTAATTTGAATTGAAAAAGATTTTTTATTGGATACCTTATTTATCGAGGAAGGCTATAGGCTATATAACATCACGCTACGAACCACGGAGGCGGCGCAGTAATCATAAACGCGGGTGAAACGGCGGGCACATCTTGTAACTAATATAAGCAATAATTTTAACTGCACAGATGGTGGAGCGGTTAAGATGGTCGCCTTGGTAGTACCACTGCGCCGAGTGTGGGTTTGGTTCCCACGCGGGACAAAAAATTGTGTGATCTACATAATATGGTTGTTTCGAGTATGAATAGAATAGAATAGAATAGAATCTTTATTTGCTAGAAATGTAGGTATTACAAAAAGATGTTACAGTAATTATTATAGCAGATCCATGTACATTTTACCTGTAAGGCATGCAAATTATTATAAACATTACAAAAACTTACAACTAAGATTTACTTTTAATTTAGTTCATGTTATTATGTAAATGTAATTTGTAGCTCAATTTTTATTATTTATATTTTATCAGTTAGGAACGCATTTATAGAGTAATAACATTTATTTAGCAGAAAATTAGTGAGTTTTTTAATGTTGTTAGGTACTTTATTGTATACCACAGGTGCCATACCAATAACACTATTATGATGTATTCTTTTTATCCGTTGTTTGAATAATAATAATATTCTATCACATACACACAACACCATCTAGCCCAAACTAAGCAGAGCTTGTACTATGGGCACTAGACAATGGATAAACATACTTATACTTTTTTTTCGAACCCGTGGCCCTCTGCATTGCAGTCTGTTGGTCTCCCCACTGAGCTATCGCAGCTAGTTTACATACAAAAAATGCAATAACTATTGCTCAACACAACTGAATCTTGGATCTGTTGACCGCTTATCAGCATAGGTATGTCTTTAGCCCAGAGAAACAACTTGTTTAAATTATATAACTATTTACCAATATCTACCAAGAATGTTTCTCTTTTAATAGCCCTATTGCGGTTACATAACTTCGTAACCTAAAATATGTCAGCAATTAATTTGCTAGCTAATTTGCAGTCTGTTGGTCTCCCACTGCGTTGGTCACTCTTGCGTAGATAAAAACTGATATCCAGTCAAATCGTTTTCCGGCAGTAGAACCAAGCTGGTTACAGCAAGAATGAGCCGGCTCGTCCGGGGAAGTACTTCCCCATCACAGAAAATCGACGTGAAATCGGGCTGATATTATAAATAATAATAATATCAGCCCTGTATTAAACTGTCCCACTGCTGGGCACGGGCCTCTTCTCAGTGTGAGTGTCACCACGTTGGCCCAGTGCGGGTTGGCAGACTTCACATATCTTCGAGAACATTATTGAGAACTCTTAGACATGCAGGTTTCCTCACGATGTTTTCCTTCACCGTTAAAGCGAGCGATAATTAACTATTTAATACGCATATGACTTCGAAAAGTCAGAGATGCGCGCCCTGGGATCGAACTCGACAGCTCTGTGTAGCAGACCAACGATCTCGATAGGCTATAACTGCTTATAATCTCGTAAATATGTAAAGAATTCGATTACACAGATGCTCTATGGTGCCTAGTCTGATATTAATCACTAGTAGTATATGTATGCAGTATTTATAAATGTATCTATAGTATGTATGTATCTTATGTGGGGGCCAGTCAGTGCAGACCGGCGACACTTCGATCCAGTGGGATCTTTTGTGTCGACACTCTCCCAATAACGACTGCCATAGATGTTCATGGCAGCCGTGACCGACGGCTTAACATGCTCTCAGAGGCACGGAGCAGCCGATAATTGTCAATCAATACGCACATAATTTCGAAAAGTCATATAACTTCCGAAAGTCAGAGGTGCGCGACGTGGGTTCGAACCCGAGACCCTCTGCATTGCAGTCTGTTGGTCTCCCCACTGAGCTATCGCTGCTCTGTATGCACTGCACAAACGTACGAAAGCTATATTGCGAAAACTAGAGATCCGCCGTGGCTGCGCACGGGTAGTACAAAACCTTTACAAATTATACGTCTAAACCCTTATGAATCACTCTATATATTGGTGAAAACCGCATGAAAATCTGTTCAGTAGTTTTTGAGTTTATCGCGAACAGACAGACACGGGGACTTTGTTTTATAATATGTAACGATAGTGACACTCTAGGAACTTCCGCATACGCTATTATTAAATGATGAATCATGAAAACAACTGCAAAACTAACAAGAATTGTTTAGAAAAATGGAAATGGAATATGGGTCGTATATTTTTAACGTGGGCAGCGCGCGTATGTTTGACGCGACGATAGAAGGGTGACCACCGGCCAGCTGTTAGCGTCATACGTGACACTATTGGTGGTCTAGTCGTTTAGCACCGGCTATCGTCACTATTCATAATAATTTTAGTGACGATGAACTTTAGTTGTTGTACATTCAGTGACAAAAGACAATGAACACGTACAATTGCGGAAATTTGAGTAATTTTACATGAGTCAAAAGATAGTTATCATGGTGGTTAAGGCAAATACAGGCCTATAAAAGATTTAAAAAAAAAATATTATTTAGAAGATTTTTCCCGCGGCTTCGCTCCCCTAAATGTAGGTTAGGTTATATAAATAACAGTACTTTTTCTGGATGCAAGCTACCCTATATCCTTTTTTGTTCCCCTGACAACGTGTATGCGAAATTTCATGATAATCGGTCGAGTAATTAAGGCGTGAAAGCGTAACAAACAAACGATTTATAATATTAATAATAATTCTTCTTCTTGGCGCTCATAGCCAGTTGCTCTCATTGGTCGGTAAACGATTAGCGAGGTTAAGCAATGTTGGATGCGGTCAGTCTATAGATGTGTGACCGCTTAGTGGTATTTCATCTGAGCGTCTCCGTGCTTCGAAGGGCACGTAAAAAGTCGGTCCCGGTTGTTGACAGCAGTCGTTAAGCCATTTGGCCACTAACCACACAAAAAGAATAAGAAGAAGAAGAATAATAAGGATAAGACAGTCACATGTGTTTTTTTTTTGTTTGTTTGGTAGTTGTTGGCCTCAGATGGCCTTTAGAACTTCACGCGGACTGTGGGTGAGCGCAGAAGACTCCCAACCCGTAACAGTTACATGTAATTTTTATTTAATTAATATGTTTTTATACTAAGCTTAGGTAGAATTATAAGGTAATGTAAAAAGTGATTTCTCCTTTTGGTAAATAAATAAATGTTGAAAAATATTTAATTGTTTAAATGTTATATAATCAATTCATGGTTTTATTGAGCTTTAGCCCGTGGCTCCGCTCGTTTGGCACCATTTTTCTGTACTCCTGATAAAGTGTATGCGAAATTTTATGATGAACAGCCGCGTTGTTAAAATATGAAAGCGTAGCAAACAAACGAAAGAAATTCACATTCATATTTATGTATAACTAGTAACAGTCTCTTTCTCGATTCGCGCGGCCACGCCGACACTGGTAACGTCGAGGAACACCGTGGTAGGTTTAGTCGGTAGGACCGGGATTGTTCCATGTTTACCCCGGTGAGTCCGACATAACCTCTCCGCTGCCCCGCGGAGAGGATTTCGTCAATGCAATCCCACACGTAATAAAAAGTTAATAACAAAACTGTTTATATACCATACCATCTGAACATACCATCTGTGCCACCTAGGAGGCATGGCGTGAGGTGAATTAGCCCGATACCATTTTAAGAGAATTAATGGTAGCTGGAGAGTTACTCTGGCACTCCAGTGTCTTTGTTCATGTGAATATGTTTCCATTTGGCACATTGGAAGATTAATTCTCCATTGCCGGTCCATTGTCTTGTGAGTTTCAAAACGAAGTTGTCAATTATTGCCAGACACGTCTGCCCCCCCGTCCCTCCCTTTTAAGAATATACAGGGATGAGTATGTTACCCAAATCGCGTCGACAAATATACAATATCTCATACATCAGGTGGTGAGATCTCTAAAACTAGGCGCCACTGCATGGTGCCCGTGAGATGTGTTGTTTGGCATGAGTGGCATCTAAAACTTGATAGATGTGTGGAGGAATGTCGTGTCATGTCCCTCCAACACAAAGGGAGGATACTCCGAGCAGATCTTTGCTGGCGGCCGCGGCCGCACTTATGTGCGTGTGAACTAAAGAGCCATACTTTTTTCGCAAAATAAAAATCGTTTAATTTAGTAGTAGAATTATAACAGGAACTGCACACACGCAACACACTGCTGAGGATTGTTCCTCTTATATTACCCAGCCTGACAAACAATTTAAAATTCTCACCCAGAACATACGTTCAATTAATGCGAATATTGACAATTTTCACTCTCTCTTATATAGAATTGAGATTGAATTTGATGTTTACGTATTGACTGAATGTTGGCTTAAGCGAAACTGTTTAATTCCCACCATTGACAACTATCTCCTTTATCACACGACAAAACATGTAAACCAAAACGATGGTGTCGTACTGTACATCAAAAATAATTATAACTTTATAGTTGAGGAACCCAGCGTTATGGACGCTAGTTGTCTTGTCATTAAAAGTGGGACCGAGAAAGCCATTGTTTGTGTTTACAGATCGCCCTCTTTTTTAGACCCGTCTAACTTCCTGAGTTCCCTGAGTACACTTCTGGGTAACCTTTCCACCTTTAGAAACATAGTCATTATAGGGGATATAAACCTCGATATTAGTGGTACTTCTCATTCGAATTACACATCTGAATACCTCGATCTTACAGCTTTTCACGGTCTTTTGCCAGCTCACACTCATCCCACCCGCGAACATAGTTGTTTGGACCATGTCTTGCTCAAAGTTGATAGTCGACTCAAAGCGTTGACATTGGTTGTAGACTCAACTGTAACAGACCACAATGCTGTTGTTTTCTGTCTCAGCCATAAAAACCCCTATAAACAACGTCGTATCACCATGTCTAAGGTTAACTATACCTCCCTAGATGCGGATATGCCTAAAATCGACTTTAATTCGATCTACCAGGGTACTGATCCCAATATAGTTACAGAACTATTTGTGAACACCATCATGAAAACCATAAATGCTCACACTACTATAATTAAGCTCCCTAACCACAAACGATTACTAAAACCTTGGATATCTATCGGTTTATTACGTTGTATGCGAAACAGAGATGCAATGCATAGAAAACTTAAACTATCCCCTAATGACATTATCCTGAGTACAACTTATCGCAGATATAGAAACTTCTGTACTAAAATCCTCAGAAAACTTAGAAGAGAGTACGATAGGACTGAGCTAAGATTGGCAGGTAAAGACAACAAGAAGATTTGGCAGATTGTAAAGAGAGTTACAAACACTACGACACCGAAAACCTCTCCCACTGACTTACTTACGTACTCGGACTCTCCAGTACAGGCTGTCAATATGGTGAATAACTTCTTTACTACTGTAGGCATGAAACTTGCAGAACAAATTATTCCTCAACAAAGTTACCTAAATACAGTGAGTGACTACACTACTCCCCCTCCATTAAATTCATTCGGAATGCTTGATACTGACGAAGCTGAGATTGCGTCTATAATCATGTCTTTAAAAACTGAGTCTGCACCTGGTTGGGATAACATACCTACCAAGTTCCTTAAACGGTACAGTTGTCTGCTTATACCTCCGTTAACGTACATTTTTAACCTCTGCCTTAGTAAAGGCACGTTCCCTATCTACCTAAAAAAGGCCATAGTACACCCAATATTCAAGGAAGGGGATAGAAACTTTGTCAACAACTATCGTCCAATTACTGTTTTGCCTTCTATTTCAAAAGTATTAGAACAATCATTAATAAAAGACTCATTAATTATCTTGAAGAAAAACAAATGCTTTCAGAGAATCAGTTTGGTTTCCGAAGAAATAAATCAACTAATAATGCAATCCTGGAACTAACTAATTTTGTAGTGAAAATGATAGACAATAAAAAGAAAGTTCTATCAATATTTCTAGACTTAAAAAAAGCGTTTGACACAGTTTCTATTCCAAACCTCGTATTGAAATTGGAAGAGCTAGGAATTCGAGACCATTCTTTAAAATTGTTTAGGGACTACTTGAGTGACAGAACCCAGTGTGTTAAGATTGAGAACCTCATAAGTACTGAACTCCCTGTCACTTTTGGAGTTCCTCAAGGTAGCGTGATAGGCCCTACTCTCTTCCTGATCTACGTAAATCAACTATGTGATCTTGAACTTAAGAATGGCAAAATAACAGCTTTTGCAGATGACACTGCCCTCACTTTCATAGGTGACACGTGGAATGATGCTTTTCAATCAGCACAAAATGGTCTGAACCAGGTCACTAGATGGTTAACAAATCATGTACTCACCCTGAATGTTAAAAAAACCAAGATTCTCACATTTAACCTTCGAAGTTCAACACAACCTCCCAATTCACTTTCAGTAGTCGCTCACTCTTGTTTGTTTCCTGATATTTCACCTTGCTCTTGCTTGAAGTTAGAACGCTCCTGTACTGTTAAATACTTGGGTATAACACTCGATAACAGGCTGAGTTTTGCTACTCATATAGATATACTTACCACACGCGTCAGAAAACTGATTTTTATATTTAGAACTCTTCGTCACGTTGCGGAAACCCAAACTATCAATAAAGTTTACCTTGCACTGTGCCAGTCTATTCTGGCTTATTGCATACCAGTGTGGGGCGGAGCGACAAAGACTTCAATGATAAAGCTAGAAAGAGCACAAAGAGCGGTATTGAAAGTTAGTACTTTTCGCCCGTTTCTTTTTTCAACAGAAGCTCTATATAAAGCCTGCGAGGTACTGACAGTCAGACAGCTATTTATTTTAACCACTATCGTTTATCAACACCAAAACACTCAATATAAGTTAATCACTAAGCGGCGACATGATATTGTGTGTAAGTCCCACAAATGTAACCTTACATTCACTCAACGTTTTTTCTGTTATCTGGGGCCTCATCTTTACAATATGCTAAATAAGAAACTCCATATATACTCACTTTCAAAATACACTTGCAAAGACACAGTGAGAACTTACTTAATGTCGTTGAATTACCAGGATACGGAACGGTTACTTGTATCATACCGATAGGTAAGTGATTTTCCACACATCATAGCGCCCTTTGACAAACACCCACCCACACACACACACACACACACCACACCCACACACACACACCCACACACCCACACACACCCACACACACACACACACACACACACACACACACACACACACACACACACACACACACACACACACACACACACACACACACACACACACACACACACACACACACACGCGCACACACACACCTTATTATTAAGCATGTTCATAATTATATTCATCCCTACTTTACTTTGTTACGTTACACAAATTTTACTTTGATATCCATATACCAATATTCTTAATATTGTATCACAAATAGTACGTATTTAGACAGGATTTCGGGCCTGGCCTCTTTAACACAAGTTGTTTAATAACAACTTAGCAAAGGGGCCAGTCACCACTTAATGTGTGTCAATAATACAAATTTATTTTATTTATTATGTCATCATATCTGTGTACTCGTAAAATTTTATAATTATGTACAAGTGTTATACTGTGGTGAAATAAACATTAATATTATTATTATAACAATTGTAGAACAAATCTGAAAATTCGTAAACAAATGTATTAAAAACTACAGTCCTTAACGTGCGGTCCTTCAGTCCTCACAGATCATTAGCCAGATCTCAGAAAGGAGAAATCTGAATAATTTAAGTATTATTAGTATTGTCGGCCTCTATGGCGTAGTGGTTAGTGTAACCGACTGCCACGCCTGAGGTCGCGGGTTCGATTCCCGCACAAGTCAAACATTTGTGTGCATGAACATGGATGTTTGTCTTGGTCTGGGTGTGTCTATGTATGTATAATATGTATGTATTTGCAAAAAGAAAGTATATATGTATATTTATCCATTGTCTAGAACCCATAGTACAAGCTCTGTTTAGTTTGGGCTGGATAGTGTTGTGTGTATGTGATAGAATATTATTATTATACTATAATTAGGTATATAATTTTAAAACTTTAAACGACTATTGTAAAACTTTTACTAGTTACTGTTTATTTAAGCTATTTAAATTATAAAACTATTTAGATAATATTGTCTTCTGTTTACGCGAATATTATTCATTGAAATTAAATTACTATATACGGATTTTATCGCGTTATTTATTTGACACTTTATTACATAATTTTGAAAACTGTTACACTACTACTACTATTAAACTTTACTAATTTTTAAGCTAATTGAATTATTATTAAATCTATTAAAACTATTTAGATTTAATTTAATTTTACACTTTCCCCGACGTTTCGGTTGCTTTTCAGCAGCCATGGTCACGGGGAGACTAAGATGGCAGTCGTCTCAATGTTCCAGTGTAGTTATTTTAAAGTACCCGAACATAATTTAATCATTGGTGTTTCTATTTACGCAGAATGAGCTCTAAGTATCATGAAGTCTAGCTGTGGTTTGCTTCTTCTTGGGTTTGACTATTTTTATTACTGGATCCCAAGCTGGTGGTACATTCCAACCATCTTCTCTATTAAAATTAGGATGTTTTTTGAGTTCAATAGCCTCGCGAAGCATCCTTGGTAGGAATCGGTGTTCTTTAGCGAGAATCTGTGGTTTGTCAAATCTCAGGTAGTGGTTAGTCCCCTGTTGCACATGTTCACACACAGCAGATTTCAACGAGCGTTGGTGTTTTACATCAGCCATGTGTTCTTTTATGCGGGTGCCTATGTTTCTCTTGGTTTGACCAATGTATGAGAGTCCGCAGTCACAATCTAATTTATAGACCCCTGCATCTTGTAAAGGTAGTTGGCACTTGACGGATGGTAAAAATTGACTTATCTTCGTTCACTGACAAGATTGGCTACGTCTTGAAGCGAGCTTCAATCAACACATACTTCAAGCCGCCAACGATTTGATTTAGAAATCCCTTTTTGAGCTCGTCGCTGCAACATAGGAGTTACATTGCGATATTATAATAAGTAGTATAGTTATAATATATTGCGATTATTTAATATAACTGTTACTATAATTTATGTTTAAAATAAACGCTTGATATTTAAACCTCTGTCAGTTCGTATCTTGAGCCATTTCGCCGCTGTCGATGCGAGTGCCAAATTGTTGGAAAAATGTCCGCCAATACGTCAGGGCTGTCACAGGTAAATATTAAATATATATTATATTAGATTTTGCCCGCGGCATCGCTCGCATAAGTGTAGGTTAGAAAGTACTTTTTTTTTTCATCTATGATGGCAAACAGTATACGGTCCAACTGATGGTAAGTGGTCACCGTAGCCTAAGGACGCCTGCAACACCAGAGGCACCACTTGCGCGTTGCCGACCCTTTAGGAGTAATGTAGTAGTGGGAAGGAGAAGGAGCGGGAATGGGGGAAAGGAGGTGCTTGGCTGAAAGGTATCTCATGTCCTTTTCTGTTTCTCTGACAACGTGTATGTGAAATTTCATGATGATCGAATACGAAATAAAATAGTTTGGTTTTAAAATTCGTCTATAGTTCACGACACTGGCCCAGTGCGTCTTGGCAGACTTCACAAATCTTCGAAAACATTATGGAAATCTCTCAGACATGCAGGTTTCTTTACGATGTTTTCCTTCACCGTTAAAGGAAGCGGTAATTAACTATTTAATAGGCACATACTTCTAAAAAGTCAGAGGTTTGTGCCTTGGGATCTAACTTGAGACCTCTGCGTAACAGTTCAATGGTGTCCCATTAAAATGACTACATTTATATTTTTTATTTGGATCGCCAACAAATGGTACACATTACTTATATTTAAATAATAATTTACAGATATGCCTTGTGCTCATTTACTTATAGGAGACCACATCTAACTAAAATAATACGTTGAAAATTAAAGTGAGGATGACAACCCTACTTGCGGCGCAGTATAATGCAATCAATTGTGCATTCTGCGTTTGACATTCGAGTCCCAAGTATGCGGTAAAGAGGTGTCTGTGACACCGCAAATCTATGTCTTAGAGAAGTTTTAAGGTCTTTAAGACATTGACATACTAAAGTTCTGTAGTAGGTATATTAAGAGGAAATGCGCGCAACGAAACATTTCAAGAATAGGCTTTTAACAGATGTATGTATTGCTATCGTATATATATATATATATATATATATATATATATATATATATATATATATATATATATATATATATATATATATATATATATATATATAAAAGCAGTAATGGCGTCGATTGCTTTATAGCAGCCATAGTCCCGGCGAAACTATTAGGAATTACCGAAAAATATTAATAGCTGATGTAGGACTACTTACGTTATCTATAAATTGTTTTATATAGCTCTTTCAATCAGAACAGGAATGATTCGTTTACGCCATCACCTCAAGATACACCCTACCTCTCCACAAGATCTGCGACTGCGATTAGAAATTTTACCATCAGACTTCATAGCTCGTGACGTATTTCGAGATACCTTTCGAAATACGAGATTCATCGACCTACCTTTCCATACTTCTTCTAAAAGCGCATTTAACTAAAGCTTGTATCCATGAATTAAATAAAATTTATGGAAGACAATGTCAACGATCAAAAATGTTGATACAAAGCTACGTGCACTTAGATTATTGGTATTTGTTTCAGAGTTAGAAGTCTATTGGATACTGGAAATTCTTAGTAGCCCGGCATTAAGCAGTTGAAAGTGTTTTACTATCAAGCCTCGACATTGATCCTGTTCCTGATATCTGACCATTTGTGTCGGATTAACGTCCCATCGAACTATAAGCGTGAGGGAATAGATTGTGCACTCCTGAGAAACTGGCAGTGTCGGTCGCGATTGACCGACATAAACGAAATTCTGACTTAGTCCATTTTGTTAAATATTTTATAATACTTAAGAAAGTATTATAAAATATTTAACAAAATAAATTATAATACAGCTGCTGATAAATAGACGATTATGTTTCTACTCCAACAATCATCTTACAAAACGTTATCTCACACTGTTTACCTCATGGGGTAGGCAGATGTGTAGGTACTGCATTTATTAATTGACTGCCTCTGTGGCGCAGCGGTAGTGAATGCGACTGCTGTGCATGAGGTCTCGGGTTCGAATCCCGGGTCGGGCCAACAAAAGTTATTGGGTTTTTCAGTTAAGAAATCTCAATAGCAGCCCGGAGTTAGGCAGTGGGCGATGTTAGACACTCCCGTGCCTCGGAAAGCACGTAAAGCCGTTGGTCCTGCGCCTGATCTCTCTCCAGTCGTGTTGGATTACCGTCCCATCAGATCATGAGAGATAGGGAACAGAGAGTGCACTTGTGTTTGCGCACACACTTGTGCACTATAATATCTCCTGCGTAGTTGGCCAGTCTCCGTTAAGACTGGCCTCCTCGACCGAAATCCGGTCTGGAGGATATTATTATATTTAAATTCTAGTTTTTTTAAGGTTGTAGAGGCATTTATTGACCAACTCTGTACTGCTATAAATTCCTTATAGTAAACCAACAAGGTACCCAAGTAAAACAAAAAGATTTTACAAAATTTTGTATTAATTATATATCTTATCACTTATCACTAATTATTTTTCTTTCTTCTCGTATCTCTTTTAATCTCCTTTTGGCTTTTGCTCTTTCCGCAAAGCTTTCTACAGATAGCGGTAAAGATCACCTTGAGGAATGAGAGCAGAAGAATCAGCGCTACCAGAACCAGCGCAACCAGATCCAGCATCCAGCGTTCCACCCACGAGTACTGCAGGGAGACGGAGCGAAGATGGTACGCGCCTGCAACAGACAAAAAGATTATATTTTTTTTAAAGGCAGCTGTCCCTCTAGATGCCCTTCCTGTGTCGTGGGTGACTTTACAAACATTCAAACAACGGACACAAAGAACACCCAGACTCGGAGCAACCATTTATGGACTACACAAATTTTTGATTCGTGAGTGATTCGAACCAGGGTTGTTTAGAATATTCGCATCCGCATCCGCAATTGCGGAGCTTCCCCATTGATTTGGACATCTGCATTCGCATCCGTATCCGCAAAAATCAACGCGGATGTTAATGCGGATCCAGATATAGCGTAGGTTACGATAAGAAAGAAATCAGCTGTTCAGTAGTACGTGTTTAATTTATGAACCTTTGCAAAACAGGCTTGAACCTGCGAAGGCGGTGATATTAGATACTTATTATTAAATATGACGAAAAATTTTCATCAACATCCGCATCCGCAATATCGGAGCTTCCGCATCGATTTGGACATCCGCAACCGTATCCGTATCCGCGAAAGTGAGTATCCAAATATCCGCGGATGTGAGTTTCCAAATATCCGTACCCGCATCGCGCGCCCGCGGATGTCAAAGAATCTGCATCCGCAACATCCCTAATTCGAACCCACAACACTGAGCGCACTGGCAGTGGCGATCCGACCACTACGCAATCCGTCCAGTGCATTCATCCGTACATAAATTGTCTTATGCCTATCCCCAAAGGGGTAGGCATATTTGGACAGCTATATGTTTAAATACTACGTTATAGAAGGCTATATATATAATACGTTATAGCTCAGTGGGGAGACCAACAGACTGCAATGCAGAGGGTCTCAGGTTCGAACCCACGTCGCGCGCCTCTGACTGTCGGAACTTATATGACTTTTCGAAACTATGTGCGTATTGATTGACAATTATCGCCTGCTCCTTGCCTCGGAGAGCACGTTAAGCCGTCGGTCCCGGCTGCCATGAACATCTATGGCAATCGTTATTGGGAAGTCAGTGCCCTCTAATATCTTGACACTGGTCTAGTGTTAGGGTATCGTTAGCCTTCGGGTTGCGAAGGTCAGATGGCAGCCGCTCCATGTAAAAACTGAAATTGATATCCAGTCAAATCCGGTTAGACCAGAAAAGCCGACCCCAAGTGACTTGGGAATAATAAAGGCTAGGGAGAAGAGAAGGCCTTCGTAATTATTTTTGGATGATAGCCTCCATGGCGCAGCGATAGTGAATGCTACGTAACTGCCGTGCATGAAGTCTCGGGTTCGAATCCCGACCAATAAGAAGTTATTGGGTTTTCTCTTAAGAAAAATTAATACAAGCCCGAAGTTAGGAAGTTGGCGGTGTTAGACACCCCGTGCCTCGGAAAACATGTAAAGCCGCTGGTCCTGCGCCTGATCTCTCTCCCGTCTTGTCGGATAACTGTTCCATCGGATCATGAGAGTTAAGGAACAGAGAGTGCACTTGTGTTTGCGCACACACTTGTGCACTATAATATCTCAAGCGCAAATGGCCAGTCTCCATTAAGATTTGTTGCCCTGACCGAAATTCGTTCTAAACCTTATATTGATAAGCGAGGGTATTTCTATTTCTTACCCTTGGTTTCGATAGCCAGTTCGATGTAGTGCGTAATCAACTTGGAAGGAGGCACTGGACGAGCGCGGAATATCTTCGACAAGAACTTGACCCTCTCAGTGTAACTGAAATAGAAGATAAAATATAATTAGCAAAACACCGACAGCCTGGGAGACCGTTGGACTGCCACGTTGGAGGTCACAACTTCGAACCCAAGGCACGCATCTCTGACTTTTCTAAGTTAAATGCGTAGTAATTACACTGCGAAACAAAAATTGCAACTTTTGTCTGATGAATGACTTTTATCACAATATGATGTTTACTAATTCGACGTCGCTGATTCTACATATACCCTCATTTTTTTTGTAACAGCTCTTGTTCACGGATTGTAGCCTCCTCTAAATTTGCTGATAACTGGAACAATATTAAGTTTTTTTAATATAATTTGATATGGCATCGTCAAGAAGTGTTTGTGTGAATAAACCGAATCATTTTTGCTTCATTTGTGGAGTGTATATAAATAATAATAATAACCTCAGTTCTTTATCTTCAGCTTCAGCAAGGAAGTCAAAAATGGAAAGCTATTCCAATTTAAAAACTAAATAAAATAAAATAATCCTTAAATATACCGTGTTTTATTATAATTTGACCCATGTGTCATATTTGTCGACCTCGATGACGTAGTGGTTAGTGTTACCGACTGCCACGCCTGAGGTCGCGGGTTCGATTCCCGCACAAGTCAAACATTTGTGTGCATGAACATGGATGTTTGTCTTGGTCTGGGTGTTTCTATGTATAATGTGTATGTATTTACAAAAAAAAAAAGGTATATATGTATGTTTATCCATTGTCTAGTACCCATAGTACAAGCTCTGCTTAGTTTGGGCTAGATGGTGTTGTTGTGTGTGTTGTTGTTAACTAGACCTGATAGAGAAATTTCAGTCACAGATCTGAAATTGTCATTAAAGGTTGGACTAATGTCATGTAACATAACCCAATCATGAGACACGCTGTTGTGCAATGTTATCGTTCGCTTTAACGGTGAAGGAAAACATCGTGAGGAAACTTGCACGCCACAACATGCATGTTTGAGAATTCTTCATAATGTTCTCGATGATATGTGAAGTCTGTTAGCCCGCAATGGGCCAGCGTGGTAGACTATGGCCTAACCGTTTACATATCGAGAACAGACAGTGGGACAGTTTATATTCAGGTTTCATATTATTTTCAGTCAATCAAATCAAAGTCAATTTGCAGTCTCCTCCAACCAACCTCCAACCAATTTGCAGTCGCTTCCAAGTCTCTATTTACACAAGAGCTAGAACTTACTTGGGATTATATAGTATCTCCATGAGCTTCTCATTAAGCTCATCGGCCATGTCTTCGTTGAAGGCGACTTTAAGCGCATACCCTGACTTGACCGCTCGCTCAGCATTCGCAGGCTGATCACCGAACACTGGCACTGCTAGCAGAGGAACACCAGCGTGGACCGCTTCTAACGTGCTGAGCTGACCGCCGTGTGTGATAAACACTTTAACGTTGGGGTGAGCTGTAATTACACACAGAGATTGTATTTAATAATATAATGATTACCTAGTTGTAGCCATTTTTGCAATCAAAGTATATTCTACTAGCTTTTGCCCGCGGCTTCGCTCGCGTAAATGTGGGTTTGGTTATTCTGATTACAGATTTTTCTGGCTGGAAGGTATCCTGTGTCCTTTTCTATTCTCCTGACAATGCGTATGTGAAATTTCATGATTCTTTGTCGAGTAGTTAAGACTGCGCCGAGCGAAATGTGCCAAAACAGGCGGTCACAGTTAAGTAAATAAAATCAACACTTTTTGTTTAATACAAATATAAAATATACATTTACCATAAAAATTAATGTGTTTACAATTACTCCGTGTAAAAAACTTAAATAATTAATATTTTCGCCTACAAAATTACGTAAATTTGCATGTAAAATGCAAAAGCGTAGGCTTTTTAACGTGATTTTTAGATTATAACAGTAGAATTCAATCCTATTTTACAGCTTAAACGAATAGTAATATTACAATTTGTCCGTTCCAAATATTTAAGTTATTGGTTGATAATAAAGATATATATTTATCAAAAAAGCACTTCAAATCCTCCATACAATTTTACTATGGCGGCCGCGCGCCGATTTGAACATGCGCCGCACGAGCTCTGTCATTATCTGTCTTACGCTCGGCGTAGTCTTAAGGCGTGAAAGCGTAACAAAGTCACATTCTCATTTATAATATTTAGATATGATTTTATTGTATTCTATTGGGTGACCGTTGGACTGCTACGCAGAGGTGTCAAGTCTGATCCCAAGGCACGCACCTCTGACATTTCGAATATACGTTTTTTTTTATTGAGTTCGACGGTGACAGACGAGCCAGCGGCCCACCTGATAGTTAGCGAGAACCGTGGCTCATACACATGGCTGTATTTTCTTAGCATTACAGAAGCAATGTCAAAAACACAACCAAGTCCCTGCCTACCGGAAGGAAAAGGGAAATGGAGCAGGATGGGGTTTGGTGGGGGAAGGGTGATTGAGCCTCTGGCGCTCTCACTCACCGAACGAAACATAACAGATACTGTTATTTTACGTCGATCTTCTGTGAGAGGGTGGTACTTCCCCGGTCAAGCCAGCCCATTCATGCTGCCAGCGTACAGCCAGCGTACAGCATGGGCCTATTATAATATAGTATCATTAATTAGTTAATTATCGCTCACTGCAACGGTGCAGGGCAAACATCGTGAGGAAACTTGTATGTCTGCGTGTTCTTCGTAATGTTATCGAAGATATGTGAAGTATACCAACCCGCACCGGGCCAGTATGGTGTGGCCTGTGCCCAGCAGTAGAGCAGTTTATATACAGTACTGATGAAGTTGCTTTTAGACATTGAAAACTGTCCTCTCTTTAGTTTTGTTGCTGGGAGGAGATGCTAGATCATTGGAATAGTTACGGAGAGAGGTATATCCTGATTATTCCTACTTAGGGCACGTAGTACTAAAATTACTAGTGCGCGACTAATGCATCCTAGTAACAATCGTAAACATAATGCGTGAGGCAAGGAGTTGAATTTAGCGAAGTACGTTCAGCCTGTTCAGCAAGTAGGGACATATCCAGGGTGATTTTGGGTAACCAAGGCTTGTAGGCGTTTTGGTTAGACGTATGGAGGTTCTGAAATAGCGGACACGCACTTGAAGATGCAACAGATGATGGCTCTCCACAAGGTGGACTGACGACCTGGTTAGGGTCGCGGGCAGCGCTTGGATGCGTGTGGCCCAAGACCTTGAAAAACCTTGGGGGAGACCATGTCCAGTAGTGAATGTCTTTCAGCTGTGATGATGACGATGATGAAGGTATTTCAGAAAGTGAGTGCGTCTTACAACCGTTATGACAGACGTCTTTCCTTCAGCCTGTGCGGTTACCGTAAGTTAACACCCAGTATGGTGGATGGTTATTATTTATTGTTCTAATACTTATCTGGAAGAGAGACTGTGTCACTAAGTCTGAATTTAATTGCTACAATGGTAACCGAATCATACGCTTTCGGAACAAGATCTGTCTACAGCTCGATCCTGAAGGTGATACTCCAAGATATAACGACCCTCTTTCGAATAATGTAGCAGTTGGTTGGAGAGGTAATGCTACCTATATCTTAAACTTCATAAAATTATGGAAAGGGCCTGTTCTTCATATTTGCCTTTTAAACTTTCTTGTTTATCACTTTAGGGAACGTACTCATAATACATGACCCCTTTTTTGTCGGCCTCGATGGCGTAGTGGTTGGTGTAACCGACTGCCACGCCTGAGGTCGCGGGTTCGATTCCCGCACAAGTCAAACATTTGTGTGCATGAACTTGGATGTTTGTCTTGGTTTGGGTGTTTCTATGTATAATATGGATGTATTTACAAAAAAGAAGTATCTATGAATGTTTATCCATTGTCTAGTACCCATAGTACAAGTTCTGCTTAGTTTGGGCTAGATGGTGTTGTGTGTATGTGGTAGAATATTATTATTATTATTATTTAGGAGGATATTCAAATTAACACGCTTGGCCCCAAATTACCACGTGTCGAAAACTATGGGGAAAATAGTTTTCGTCACGTATTCAATATCGCTAGGGAAATCTCGCACTTTTTCTAGCTAGATTCAAATATACGAGCAATGATTTTTCTATCTTTCTGTTTGCACAGTTATGTTAAACCATATTTATAAAGTACTACGTTAAAACAAGAGGGGGAGCGGGGCGGGGTCTTGACATATACTACGGGTGGTCACCAAGGGGAAGGAGGGGGCAAAAATTTTAAAATGTGTTCCATAGTATAGGTACGGTATAGGATATAAATATTAGATTTCTAAACCAAAAAAAAAACATTAATTACCAAGTATACTCGGCTGCGGCATCCACGGTCTAACATGGACATTGGGCGGCAGTTCCTCGTCGATCTTTTCCTCAAACTTCCACAGGACCGTCTGTGATAACTTGGCAAACTTCTCCAGTAGAGCCTTCTTCGTTTTCGGCTTCAGTGCTGAAGAACGAAGTACGGAACCCATGCTGAAGTAGATGACCCCTTGTTTTGATTTGTCTAGTAACTGTTGTAGGTCCTGGAAAAGGGAAACATGGATCTATAAGGCATTTTACTGATTTTCAAATTCCAGGCGTAACTTCCCGATCGTGAAAATATTTTTTGTGCTATAAGGATGGATAGTAGTAACACTAGTCCTAGGTCGATGCTCCTGGGGTAGAGGATCCTTAAAATCCTATAGTGCTCATGACTTCTAGTGATGGGCCATTGACGGTTTTTACGCTAACTTAAAGTAACCGTTGATTTATCTAGTTCGTTGATTCAACGCCCACTACTAATGCCATCTTTCTTTTCTTCTATTCTGGAAACCCGGTGCCACAGATGTTGCACAATCTCCAGTAATATTTGTTACTTTCAGCACAGTGACTTGATTTTAGAATCGGCAGTGATACATCTAATGTATCTATCTACGGCACTGTTAAGAATTCCCCCTTAAAACCAGCGAAGAAAGTATTTGAAAGACTGTTACTTCGTCTTGCCTCATCTATATGTATCTCTCCCAGTCCTTTCCTCATTTATTTTCAGCCTTACTTATAAACTACTCTCAAATATTAAGAGGTTATTAAGTATTAGGACATGTTATGCGAAGAGATGATATGTATGTAGGTAAGCAAGTGATGGATATGAGGGTAGAGGGACTAAAAGGGATAGGAAGGGCAAGGAAAAGATGGATGGACTGTGTGAGGATGGATATGAAAGGAAAAAGGGTAAATGATCAGATGACGGGTGACAGAGAAGTATGGAAGCGAAAGACATACTGCGCCGACCCCAAATAAATTGGGAACAGGGCAAGAGAATGATGATGATAAGTATTAGCACCAGTGCCTTATCAGGAAAACACAAAAACATTACTCAGCTTTAATAATTTAGTTAATCAAGAGCAGCGATAGCTCAGTGGGGAGACCAACAGACTGCAATGCAGAGGGTCTCGGGTTCGAACCCACGTCGCGCACCTCTGACTTTCGGATGTTATATGACTTTTCGAAATTATGTGCGTATTGATTGCCAATTATCGCCTGCTCCGTGCCTCGGAGAGCATGTTAAGCCGTCGGTCCCGGCTGCCATGAACATCTATAGCAGTCGTTATTGGGAGTGTCAACACAAAAGATCCCACTGGGTCGGAGTGTCGCCGGTCTGCACTGACTGGCCCCCACATAAGATAAGATAAGATAGGTATTCAATAATAATAATAATATTCTATTACATACACACAACACCATCTAGCCCAAATTTAATATCATATTCAATATCATGACAATTAAAAAAAATCTTCGTTCGTAAAAGAATCTAGTAATCTACTTGATAGTTACCGAAGGTCTGCCAACCCGCACTGGGCCAGCGTGGTGGACTAACTATTCTCATACTAAAAAGAGGCCCTTGTCCAGCAATGGGACAGTTTAATAAAGGGCTGATATTTTTATTATAGTTACCGAAGGCAGAGGTGGAATAACTTCATCGATGTGATACCCAGCAATATTGATCACGTTGGGAGGTCCACTGAATGCTGGGGACATAGATTCGTGGGCGTTCACGAACAAGATTGACACATTCTTGAAAGCGTCTTCCAAGGGGGGAAGAGGGACGTTCCGTGCTGAGGCTAGGGGAGAGAATATATTTTCGTACATTGCAGTCACGGCTGGACGCTCCATCCTGGGGACGAAAATGTAGAAGTTATTCTTCACGTGCAAAAGCATAATAAATGTGCTGGTCCCATGGCGGACGATTGTTCTTATGGTTTGTGAGGTTCCTGATGTGATTACTGTCTTGATTTAAAGGATCTTAGTCTACATCGCTAGAGCTTAGACCAAGTTTGCAAAATGTTTACAGATTGTTACGGGAACGTCTCAAAAATTTTGATTGGGCGAGCCCGCTGGTCATTGGTTTCGCCCGGTGAATGAGACTTCTTGAGGCTCACATAGCTTTTGCATTTCCTTTTAATTTCAGAAAATCGACGTGAAATAGCAGTATTCCTACTGCTGTGTTTCGGTCGGTGAATGAGAGTGCCGGAGATGCAATTATCCTCTTGCCCCCTTCCTGCTCCTTCGCCTGCCCACTTCCTCCTTTCCTAAAGGGTCGGCAGCGCGCAAGTGATGCCTCTGGCGTTGCAGGCGTTCATAGGCTACGGTGACCACTTACCATCAGGTGGACCGTATGCCTGTATGCCAGCATAGATATTTAAAAAAAAATTAGAAATACTTCTACTGCTTTGTTTCTGTACTGAGGGGACTTTACAAACATTCAAACAACAGATACAAAGAACACCCCGACGGTCTCGTGGGGGGACCGCACCTTCAACACCCAGGCAGCGCAGTGGTACTGGTGTGGCGACCGCTAACTGCCACGCTATCCGTGCATTTGATTGGACTGACTGACCCCATGGCGCAGCGGGCTCGAAGCCTAGGTCGGGCCAACAAAAAGTTATTGCGTTTTTCTGGTAAGAAATCTCAATACAAGCCTGGAGTTAGGAAGTTAGCGGTATTCGACGCACCCGTGCATCGGAAAGCACGTAAAGCCGTTGGTCCCGCGCCTGATTTCTCTCCGGTCGTGTCGTGACGTCACATCAGATCATGAGAATTAGGGAACAGAGAGTGCACTTGTGTTTGTGCACACACTTAAGCACTATAATATTTCCTGTGTAAATAGCCAGACTCCGCTAAGATTGGCCGCCGTGACCGAAATTTGGTCAGGAGGACATTATTTGACTGGAGCCTGAACAAGGTCTTTCCTTCGGAGAATCCTGATACTCACCAATCAGTAAAACTCATCGAGATATATATCAGGAGATTGATGGCTCTCTCCTTGAAGCTCATGGGTGTAGAGGCGTCGTTGAACATGATAGGAATCGTGCTGATGGAGCGGACCTCATCCACTTGTTCCTCCAAGTTGGGCATCATCTGTACGGAGCTGAGGAGGATCCAGGGCACTTGCTGGATAGCCGCTATGCTGGAATGTAAGCAGAAGAGTTTGTTTTATCTGTCAGCTTAAACTATAAACATAACCACAATCTATTGTGGTTATGTTTATAGATACTAATATAATAAAGCGGGAGAGTTTGACTTTTGTTTGTTTGTTTGAACGCGCTAAGATTTTTGGGCGGGTGGTAGATTGGTGGGTAGGTACGATAAGTAGGGTAGGTAAATAGGTTAGGGTAGGTAGTTTACAAAAGGAAAAAAAAAATGTTTGGTTACCCAATACGACAAGGTTCATATAGAAGACAAAAAAATTACACATAGTAGACAAATAATGTAGTGTCATCTTGTGGAAAACCGCCAATGTGCAGTGAGCTGCAAAAATGCATACCCATGTCAAAACTAAAATGGTATGGGCATTGACACCATCTAACGTTGATGGCAGAATCAAATTAGTATGTACATACTAATTTGATTCTGACCCGCGCAACGTCGTCTGCTCCACATTAGAAAATTTTGCCCGTTTTTGCAATATTTTTCATTGATGCTCTGTTCTTATTTGGTCGTAGCGTGATGTTATATAACCTATTTAGCCTTCCTCGATAAATATCCAACAGAAAAGAAGAGAGAAAAGAATTTTTCAATTCGAACCAGTAGTTCCTGAGATTAGCGCGTTCAACAAAACAAAGAAACTCTTCAGCTTTATAATATTAGTATAGTAAGTGCTGGTTAGCCTATAATTGGTAAATTTATCAGAAATTAATTTTGTGTCATGTATATTACAAATAAAATAAGATATCTAGCGTATTGTAGATTTCTTCCACCTCTGCCGACTTTGTCAGCGTGACTCTATTTTCAATCTTACCCAGCCATGGGGTCAGAGAAGAACGCTTCTGTAACGACGGCATCGAACTGTGTTCTAACGATGGTGTTCCTCACCGCTGCATTAGCCAGAGTCATGCGGGTTATGTTCCCAGAGAACTCTTTAACGAAGGCCAGTCCACGTTCAGCGTTCCTGCCTTGAGACATGTCCACACCTGAAAAGATAGTCCTGGGTCAAAAATATGGATAACTAGATTTTGGTCGCGAAAATGTAGGATAGGTTAGTAACAGGACATTTTCTGAATGAAAGATACACTATGTCCTTTTCTGTTCCCCTGACAACGAGTATGCGAAATTTTATAATGATCGGTCGAGTAGTTTAGGAGTGAAAGCGTTAACGAACAAGCAAACAAACTCACATTTCCATTTATAATATTTCTTGTTTTATCTACATAAGCCACAGGTCTTATCCGCCGATCGTAGCTATTACTCCAAGATAGTACGTGAAGCGGTTGAAAAATATCGTTATTTCAACTGGGAGGATGGGAACGATTTTTTACATCTTGGAATCCAGTCATCAGCAAATGTAAACGTCGCCGCAGTGACTTACATCGTCAGTGTGTAGACGTCGTTAGTGTTGTGTGTCGAAATACCGGCTACGAGCCCGAACGCCCCTTGACTTTCGCCCCTTTCATAGAAAGACGGAGCCTGGCTCATATTTTTGGGTGTATTTTAAGAAGAAACCGAACAAATACCTACTATGGGGCGAACCTTGAGGGGCGGACGGGCTCGTAACTGAAATACCGACCGAGTGAGGGTAGTTGCCGAAATACCGATCAAGTGAGGGTAGTTCACGAAGGCGCCGCTGAACTCCACCAGTCAACCCGTGACCACGATAGATGCAAGTCGGTCGAAACGTCGGGAAAACAATAAGTATCTATTACCTTTTGAATACCTAGGTTACCTAGTACTGTAAAATTTGTTTTTTTTTTTCGTATCGTTATTGTCCAACCTGTTGTCAAGAGTTGTTCAAGCCGCCCGTAGGCCTCTGACATGGCTTAACGACTGTTGTCAATTTGACAACAACCGGAACCGACTTTTTACGTGCCCTCCGAAGCAAGGAGACGCTCAGATGAAATACCACTAAGCGGTCACCCATCTATAGACTGACCGCACCCAACGTTGCTTAACCTCGCTAATCGTTTACCGATCAGTGAGTGCAACTAGCTATGAGAGTATTGTATTAATTGAGTGGACTTCCTTTTAAAATCTGAATTGGCTCCTCAATCTATATAGACATATATTATTAATGAAAATATTGTGTGTGCGTATATTTTCCTTATTTGTGTGTTTATACTCCCGTTCTTGCGTCATACTTCTCAACATTCAATTAGACATAGCTGTACCTTTAATGAGCGACGGTAAGTCTAATGTAAGCAGACAAACCAACAGCTGTACCTACTGATGGTAATAACAGTATCCTCTAGACCGAATTTCGGTCACAGCCGCAAATCTTAACGGAGACTGGCCATCTGTGCAGGAGATATTATAGTGCACAAGCGTGTGTGCAAACACATGTGCATTCTCTGTTCCCTGACTCGTAATCCGATGATAAAATGCAAGACATCTTTAATTCAAAAGAGTTTTTTTGTCATTGCACCAAAAATCTACAATAAAATACCTGACAATATCAAAAATGTGCCTTTAGTAAAATTTAAAAAAGCTTTTACATTATTACTAATTGACAAATGTTATTATAAAATTTAGGACTTTTTCATGATAATTTAGTACCAAAGAAGATTTAAAGTATTGTAATTTAATGTAAACTAATAATAATATTAATATAATATTCTACCACATACACACTACACTATCTAGCCCAAACTAAGCAGAGCTTGTACTATGGGTACTAGACAATGGATAAACATACTTATATACTTTTTTTTTTGTAAATACATACATATTATACATAGAAACACCCAGACCAAGACAAACATTCATATTCATGCACACAAATGTTTGACTTGTGCGGGAATCGAACCCGCGACCTCAGGCGTGGCAGTCGGTTACACTAACCACTAAGCCACCGAAGCCGTCTTAAAACTAATTATTTAATTTAATTCCAATATGTTAATAATTTCTTATAATATAAAGATCAAAACTACGCATGCATGCATGTTTTTTCTATAAATATTTGTATGTCAAAATTGACAAGACATAGCGCACTATTTAGTTCTTAAGATCCATCTAAAATGGTAATACCTGTGTTTCACAAATAAATTGATTTGATTTGATTTGATGGGACGGCAATCTGACACGACTGGAGAGGGAGATCAGGCGCAGGACACATGGCTTTACCTGCTTTCCGAGGCACGCTAACTTCTTAACTCTGGGAGATTTCTTAACACATTAGATTTTTGTTGGCCCGACCCGGGATTCGAACCCGAGACCTCATAGACAGCAATCGCATTCACTACCGCTGCACCACGGAGAGATAAACTACTGTAAGAGGTTAACTTTTAAATAGTTATGACTTACTAGATCTTGTCCGCGGCTCCACTCGTTGTAGTCTGGGGTAGGTTAGTAACAGTACCTATTTTTTTACTCTATGTCCTTTTCTGACCCTCTTACAACGTGTACGCGTAATTTCATGATGATCGGTCGAGTAGTTAAGACGTGAAAGCGTAACAAACAAACGAAATCACATTGGCCTTTATAATATTAGTTAGGACTAGATTCAGTTCGCGACTTCGCTTGCATTAATGTAGATTTATGTTAAGACTAGATGTGCCCGCGGTTTCACCAGCGTTTATGATTACTGCGCCGCCGCTGTGGGTCGGTGTTTGTTTGGTTGAACACTATAATCTCAGGAACTACTAGTTCGAATTGAAAAAATATTTTCGTATTCAATAGCCTATTTATCGAGCAAGGCTTTAGGCTATATAACATCACGCTACGACCCATGGAGGCGGCGCAGTAACGATAAACGCGGGTGAAACCGCGGACACATCTTGTTTGTAATATAAGTAGGATAGGATGGAAATGGCGCCTCGGTAATAAACATACCTTGACTTAATTTCTGAGTTTCCTTGACATCAATGATATGTAAAGATTTTGGTAGATTCTGCACAACTTTGTCTGGATATGCAGTCACCCATGTCACCTGGAATCAACCACAGTTTTCTGTCATGAAATATGGTCACGGGACACATCTTATATTTAACGGAGTACCTATTCTTTTTAAATAAGATAACTCCCGCACTAGAAATAAAGCCTGTATCGCGGGGGACTTCCTAACACTTCTAATTTTGACTTGGAGCTTGAACGCTTTGCTGTATTCCAGACCTATCATCATAATAATAATAATATAATAATATTCTACCACATACACACAACACTGTCTAGCCCAAACTAAGCAGAGCTTGTACTATGGGTACTAGACAATGGATAAACATACTTATATACTTTTTTTTTTGTAAATACATACATATTATACATAGAAACACCCAGACCAAGACAAACATCCATGTTCATGCACACAAATGTTTGACTTGTGCGGGAATCGAACCCGCGACCTCAGGCGTGGCAGTCGGTTACACTAACCACTACGCCATCGAGGCCGACAACATAGGTTCATAGTTTTCTTTTTACAAGGACTACTGCCACATCTTTAATAATACTATCAAGCTGAAGAGTTTGTTTGGTTGAACGCGCCAATCTCAGAAACTACTGGTCCGATATGAAAAATCTTTTTAGTGTTGGATAGCCCATTTATCGAGGAAGGCTATAGGCTATATAACATCACGCTACGACCAATAGGAGCGGCGCAGCAATGAAAAATGTTGCAAAAACGGGGAATATTCTCTTATGTGAAGCAGACAAAGTTGCGCGGGTCAGGTTATATAGATAAGTAGTTATATAACACCTCCAAGGGAGAGGCTTTTTTAGGCCCAGCAGTGGGATATGTCGACAAACTAATGAAAAATAAAAAATATAACTCCGCCTTACCCAACCAACGTAACGTAAAAGTATTAACGTATTCGACTAGTCTATAATAATACTATCAAGCTGAAGAGTTTGTTTGGTTGAACGCGCTAATCTCAGGAACTACTAGTTCGATTTGCAAAATTATTTCAGTGTTGGATAGCCCATTTATCGAGGAAGGCTATAGGCTATATAACATCACGCTACGACTAATAGGAACGGAGCATCAATGGAAAATATTGCATAAACGTAAAATATTCTCTTATGTGAAGCAGACGAAGTTGCGCGGGTCAGCTAGTAAAGAATAATTCTTGTATCAACAGGGATCTAATTAACATTAAAAAAACGGACACAAAGAACACCCAGACTTGGAACAACCATTTGTAGACCAACCAGTACATACCTCGTGACCATTTTTGAGAAGTGCGTCTACGATGCCTTTCCCGAGCTGATTGTGACTGTGTGAGGGTATGGGCGACACACAGAGTATGTGATACGCATGCGTAGTGGAGACAGCTGCTAACAACAGCAGCAGTTTCAACTTCATCGTGTCTGTAACAAGAGAAAACTTTTAATCAATTTGGGACAAGGCTATATCAGCCCTATATAAAGCTGTCCCACTGGTGGGCACAGGATCTTTTCGGTGTAGAGATAGGTTTAGGCCATAATCCTCGTTGCTAACACATTGCGGATCGGCAAACTTTACATATCGATCATTCAAGAATAAAATGTTGTAAAAGCCATTTTGGCAAAATGTGTTATTATAATAATAATCTTATCTTATGTGGGGGCCAGTTATTGCAGACCGGCGACACTTCGACCCAGTCGGATTTTTTGTGTCGACACTCTCCCAATAACGACTGACATAGATGTTCATGGTAGCCGGGACCGACGGCTTAACGTGCTCTCCGAGGCACGGAGCAGGCGATAATTATTGTCAATCAATACGCACATAATTTCGAAAAGTCATATAACTTCCGAAAGACAGGGGTGCGCGACGTGGGTTCGAACCCGAGACCCTCTGCATTGCAGTCTGTTGGTCTCCCCACTAAGCTATCGCTGCTCTTTTAATAATACTAATAATAATTGTTTATTTCCAAGAAACATGTACATACAACAATTACATTTTGGTTACATTATTTGGCTAAATCTCCATTCAGTGAGACATCTGTGTCCGAACTAGATAAAATTAAGGTATCTGTATTTCAGACCTCAGTGCTCTTCCTTAATTTAAATACATTTTAGTAACCCTTCGGTAAATTAGATCATGAACTTTACATAATGCAGATAAACTAAAACTTAAAAAAAAAGTGAAATATAAAAATTAAGAACAAAATAATTAATAAAATTAAATAATGATAAAAAGTGTGTGGAGTAGTAGTGACCTCCCAATGCATGAAATTGTGTGTGTGAATGGGTGTGGGTGTGTGAGAGGGTGTGTGTGTGGATGTGGGTGTGTGAGAGGGTGTGTGTTAGAGAAGGTGTTTAGTAACTACTTTAATATAATTATTTAATAATTATATATTGATAATAATTTAATATTGATGTAAAATTATGATATTCGGGGGAAAAAGGTTTTACTCTACCCAGAAAATATCGCAGCATTAAATTTTATTTTAAGCATATCAAATTGTGTACATAATACTTCAACTCGCCACAAATAATAATAATAATAATAATAATAATATTCTATCACATACACACAACACCATCTAGCCCAAACTAAGCAGAGCTTGTACTATGGGTACTAGACAATGGATAAACATACATATATACTTTTTTTTTTTGTAAATACATACATATTATACATGTAAAATTATTACAAATGCTGTAAAATATATAATTTAATAATCATAGAACATAAAGAAATAAAAAAAAATAAAAAAAAAACAATTAAAATGGAGCTTTTTGAGTTTTGGCCTTCTGAAAAGCAGTATTTTGCCTTTTAATACATTTCATCTTCGAACGGTCGATATGTTCCAGAATGAAAAAATCCTAGATGTAGATTTTACTCACGACGATTTCCTTTACCGGCAAGCTAAGCATAAGATTCGAAAAGTCAGAGGTGTTTTTTGGATCGAACTCGAGACCTCTGCATATCAGTCTAACTGTCTCCCACTAAGCTATCGCTGTATAGTCAAACAGGTACATATTCATAGTAATTAAATCACTGAGCCTACGGATAAGTTATCAGAAGAGCCTCTTATCAGTTGTCACTACAAGTTGTGATTGCGACACTGTTTCATAAATACTGTTATCAGTCGCTAAGTACTTGTATTATTGTTATTAGCTTTTGTCTGTGTATAAACAGTACAAAACGAAGTGTTCAGCGTCTGTCTGTATGTTTGTCCGTTTAGTTTTTATAAACTACGGACTTAATGGTCATTTTGCCCGAATCTGTTCGCACGAATTGTACGTAACAACACTTTTAAAAATACAATGTGTTTTGGTGTCGTGAGGCACTCATATTATATGGATATGTGCGGATCGACACCTAAAAATAATATTATTTCTATAATTGTCGGCCTCGATGGCCTTGTAGTTAGTGTAATCGACTGCCACGCCTGAGGTCGCGGGTTCGATATCTGCACAAGTCAAACATTTGTGTGCATGAACATGGATGTTTGTCTTGGTCTGGGTGTTGCTATGTAAAATATGTATGTATTTATAAAAAAAAGTATATATGTATGTTTATCCATTGTCTACTACCCATAGTACAAGTTCTACTTAGTTTGGGCTAGATGGTGTTGTGTGTATGTGATAGAATATTATTATTAATATTGTCGTTTCGCACAATTCAGGCGAGTAGATTTGTGCGAAACGACCACTAAGCCAAACTACGCTACGGATGTTGATGCGGTTTATACTGTAATTTAGGAAGTAGTAGTGAATGCGACTGCTGTGCGTGACGTCTCGGGTCTGAATCCTGGGTCGGGCCAACAAAAAAGTCATTGGGATTTTCTGTTAAGAAATCTCGGATTACCGTCCATCGGATCATGAGAGTTAGGGAACACAGAGTGCACTTGTGTTTGCGCACATACTAGTGCACTATAGTGTCTCCTGCGCAGATGGCCAGTCTGCCTTAAGATTGGCCGCCGTGACCGAAATTCGGTCTGGAGGACATTGTAGGAGGCGACCTATTGCCGACTATCTGGCAATTCCAGATTCCGTGCTTCCACAAAGTATTCTTAATTACTACTACTTTGCACAGCCAGGACGTATAAAACATTCTTGTTTTATCTATACTAATATTATAAAGCTGAAGAGTTTGTTTGTTTGGTTGAACGCGCTAATCTCAGGAATTACTGGTTCGAATTGAATTATTATTTTTGTGTTGGATAGCCTATTCATCGAGGAAGGCAACATTACGCGACGACCCACGGCGCAGTACCTACCATAAACGTGGGTGAAACCGTGGGCACAGCTAGTTTGCTTATAAAAATCTAATCGTAAACTCCACGAAACGCTAGCGTAAGTGCAAAGGAGAATGCTAAGATTTGGATAGAATTAAAAAGCCTCCGACATACTTCCTATAATATTGTTAATTGTTAGTCGAAAATAATATGATTTTTGTGATACAAAAGAAAACTGTAGAACTTCACCGAAGAACACTCATTTTAAATGGTGATTTAATTTATTAACGACAATCATTGACACAAGACCAGTCCACCATGCCAGTATCAAAATCTTATATTTATTAATTAATTACATTCAGAACACGTATTTGTGTTTAAGTACCCTGACGTAAATCGCAAATTGTATTTTTTAAATTATATTGTGATTATTTCATATTTTCTTTTTGTATTATCGTAAATACGATATTTGTACACAATTAAATTCCAACATAAGATTTACATTTAGTATATAGTTCGTATCATAATGTAAAAACTGGCAACAATCTTGAAATGTTCTCTTTTTCAAAAATGTCAAACTGCGAGACTGCGTCTGCGACTAATGGCGACTTGTTTCCAATATTTCCGTCTTTGTATGCGTTTTTGAGTTTGTTTTTTGCTATTCGCTGCGGTGTTTTTGGACACCGCATGTTCTTCTCCTTCGACTACCTTGGCTACTAACCAGGGTCAATCAGGAAAACAAAATAAGGATTTTGTTCCTGATAATTCTGTTGGCATGTTCTTACGGACATCTGAAGTTACATCATGATTCGCTGTATTAATTGTGGTGTAAATGTCTTTCGGATGCGAGGATATTTGACATTCGACGTAGAACTGTAGATTGCGGTGCACATAGCATGGCTATATTATGGTATCTCGGGTGGGAAAGATATCAAAGTGATATAACACTTCCAGCCCAATTCCTAGACGATTTACTAATTAAATACGACGATCAAATGTTTATAATAATAATAATAATAATATTTATTTATTAACAGAAAAAATAAGATACATCCTTACACTACATCATACAAATTACATCAACAGTATTAAAGCATACCTGCTTTAAATAATTAAAGCTTAAATTAAAATTAATTCTTAACTATGTTAATTTATAGTGTATACAAAATAAATGAAGTTCAAAAGGTAATGTTTAAGCCTGCCTGAACTAGGATAAACCTGTGTTTCAGGACATCACTTGACAATTTTATATTTTATACTAGCGCATTATTAATACAAACATTTACAGTCAAGTACATCTACGATTAAATGTGTTTAAGAAGTAATACACAACTTTAAATTTACTTTTCATAATTCATAATATCATTTTAAGACTTCTACGAGTTTTTCTGTGTCCGTATAATTTTCCGGCCTCGATGGCGTAGTGGTTAGTGTAACCGACTGCCACGCCTGAGATCGCGGGTTCGATTCCCGCACAAGTCAAACATTTGTGTGCATCAACATGGATGTTTGTCTTGGTCTGGGTGTTTCTATGTATAATATGTATGTATTTACAAAAAAAAAGTATATATTTATGTTTATCCATTGTCTAGTACCCATAGTACAAGCTCTGCTTAGTTTGGGCTAGATGGTGTTGTGTGTATGTGGTAGAATATTATTATTATTATTATTATTATTAATTTTCCTAGGTATTCCATTAAGATGGAACTACATTTTTTATAACTATCATTATATATATTTAATATTTTATTTAACTTGTTATATAAATACGGTCCTAAGAATACGTAGAATTTATTGACAAAAGCGTGTCTGGTTTGAGACTTTGTACTAACTAAGTCTTTTCTTCTCTTATCTAAGACCGGGGTAATCGGGACGCTTCAGTGTGCTGTTTAAGTATAGTGTGCATAATAAATAATTGACGAATGGTTAGTACCTTGCAAGCGGTGTAAACCTGATGTGTGGGAAACAAGAATGGGCGACGTGTGACCTTAAGAACAGCTCTTTGAGCTTGCTCTAGGGGCAGGAGAATTGATTTGACTGCTCCACCCCAAGAGGTTTGAAGGAAAATAAAAATATCTAAGAAATACACACTGATGTTTTATTTATGCACCCTTAAATATATGTATATGTGAAGGGGTTTATAGTTACATTGTGAAATCATGTGACATATGTAGGTTAATAGATATTTATGTAATGCATACCTACCTTCTTAAATACCTTTAATCTTCTCCCTAATCTTTACCCGTAGTTTCACTAGCGTTTATGGTTACTACGCCGCCCCTCTGAGTCGTAGCGTGATGTTATATAGCCTATAATCTTTCTCACAAAATAGGCTAAACGGAGCATAAAGGATTTTTGTAATCGGTCTGGTAGTTCCTGAGATAAGCCCGTTTAACCAAACAAACTCTTCAGCTTTATTATATTGTATAGATATTGATATTAGATATGTACCTCTTAGTATATAAATATTTTATTAAGTTTCGATAGGTTGACTTAATGTATAACTAACCATGGTAATAACACTAATATCGAAATTCCATACCATTTGTATCGCGCGCAAATGATATTCATGAAGCTGTAACTATTAATTGTGAACTTCTAATAAAAAAGTAATTTTACTATCTAATTCAAGATATTTTATCCGTTTTAATGATATATAGTTCATCTTTTTAGTCTAATAGGAAATCTTGGCATTCTCCTTTAAAGAAACAGTGAGAAAACAGACATGCAATTGTGGGTATACGTTATGTTCGCGCACATTTATTTCCAAAATTATCTAAAAGTAATTGTTTTGCAAATAGACTGCGATAAAATCTGTATACAGTACTAGCCTGCTGGCCTAGTGGTTCAATTGGTTGTCTTGCCATTGCCACTGCGATGAGTGTTGTGGGTTCGATCACACGTTCCACGTGTAGTTATGTTAGTTTTATGTCTATGTTTCCTTTGGACCATAGTTTGAATGTTTGTAAAGTCTCCAGCAACATAGAAATTATTCCTATTGCGGACGGTTTCTATTATAAAAAGAGAATAAAAAGATGAATATTACGTAGCAAACACACACAGAAAAAAATCGTATTGAAAAACAAAATATGCTTGTTAACATCTCGATGTCATTAAGGACGGAGAAAAAATTAATTATGCCATTAATATTGTTGTGAAATACTTGACGTCACTAACGATCGAAATAGGTATCTTGATAGAGGTCAATGACAGAAAATATAAAGTCGTTGCGGATTTATAATAAATAATAATACTACTTTTTACATAATATTGTCTTCTGTTTACGCGAATGTTATTCATTAAAATTAAACTACTATATACGGATTTTATCGCGTTGTTTATTAGACACTTTATTACATAATTATTAAACTATTACACTACTACTACTATTAAACTTTACTATTTTTGAAGCTAATTAAATTCTCCGACGTTTCGGTTGCTTTTCAGCAGCCATGGTCACGGGGAGACTAAGATGGTAGTTGTCTCAATGTTCCAGTATAGTTGTTTCAAGGTACCCAAACATAATTTAATCATTGGTGTTTCTATTTACGCAGAATGAGCTCAGAGTATCATGAAATCTAGCTGTGGTTTGCTTCTTCTTGGGTTTGACTATCTGAATTACTGGATCCCAAGCTGGTGGTACATTCCAACCATCTTCTCTATTGAAATTAGGATGTTTTTTTAATGGAATAGCCTCGCGAAGCATCCTTGGTAGGAATCAGTGTTCTTTAGCGAGAATCTGTGGTTTGTCAAATCTCAGGTAGTGGTTGGTTTCCTGTTTGTCTACTCTTTGCTCTCGGCTTCATCTGCATGAATCCTAATGGATACCAGGATAAAAGGCAAGATATGGCAAGAGCTACAATCTGGCTTATGCCTCGCCTTCACTCGCTCGGGAACAGTATTTTTTACTGGATGGTTCGTATCTACACTTTGTACTTTTCTGTTCCCCTGACAACGTGTATGCGAAATTGCATGATGATCGGTCGAGTAGTTATGGTATGAAAGCGTAACAAACAAACTCACATTCGCATTTACTTGTAATATTTATGTATTAAGGATCTCCAATATACAGATAATTGCACAAACATAATTCACACTCTCAATAAAACAGCGACTTAACTCGAAATTTGAAAGTAAGGCAATTTGAACTCTAATTGTATATGTTAAATTCTGATATTATATTTGTGTTAAATCATTGCAATAGAGTTCAAATTTGTTTAATCCAAAATACTGAGATAAGTCTCTGTTTTATTAAGGGTGATTATAACAACAAAGCATCTTTTCTCTTAGCCTTTATTATTCCCAAGTCACTTGGGGTCGGCTTTTCTGGTCTAACCGGATTTGACTGGATATCAGTTTTTACACGGAGCGGCTGCCACCTGACCGCAACCCGAAGGCTAACGATACCCTAAGGCTAGACCAGTGTCAGGATATTAGAGGGTACTGACTTTCCCAATAACGACTGCCATAGATGTTCATGGCAGCCGGGACCGACGGCTTAACGTGCTCTCCGAGGCACGGAGCAGGCGATAATTGTCAATCAATACGCACATAATTTCGAAAAGTCATATAGGTAACTTCCGAAAGTCAGAGGTGCGCGACGTGGGTTCGAACCCGAGACCCTCTGCATTGCAGTCTGTTGGTCTCCCCAGTGAGCTATCGCTGCTCTCATAATATATAATATAACAACAAAGCATAAAATAGAAAATTTATAATTAATTAATTAAAATATTTATCTTTATCGTTATCTTTAAAAAAAAAAAAAAAAAAAAAAAAGAAGAAATGAACAAAAGATATAAATCATGTTAATTTTAGTTACTAGATGTTGCCACGGTTTCACCCGCGTTTATAGTTACTGCGCCGCCCCCGTGGGTCGTGGCGTGATGTTATATAGCCTTACAGCCTTCCCCGATAAATAGGCTATCCAACACTAAAATTATATTTCAATTCGAACCAGTAGTTCCTGAGATTAGCGCGTTCAACCAAACAAACAAACTCTTCAGCTTTATAATATTAGTATAGATGAAGTTACAATTCTAGGCACGCAGCCTAATACTAATACTTGACCGACCAGTCCTTAATTATGTATAGGGTCATTATAATAAAAACAATATGGCAACAAAAACACACAAAACCACATTCTAAATTAATTAAAACATAATAATAATACCAGATGACCTGTTTCTACGCTCGATATACACATATATACATATTATACATACATAGTTTCAGGCATATCCTAACTAATATTATAAATGTGAGTTAGTTTGTTTGTTACGCTTTCACGCCTTAACTACTCGACCGATCATCATGATATATCGCAAACTCTGTCAGGGGAACAGAAAAGGATATAGTGTACCTTTCATACAGAAAAAATACTGTTACTAAACTTTTTTTTTAACTTGCGGGGTGCATTTACGCTTACCTCTCCGTGGAAAGGGAAGCGATAAGATGGAATGATGAGGTAGAGCCCGTATACCCATATACCTATTAAGGGGTGAAACTTAAGGGGTGAACGAGCTCGTAGCTAATGGAATATCCTGAGTACTACTGACTAAACATACCACGGCGTGCCAACTGGCTGCCTTGAATGGTGGATGGTACTGTTACTAATCGTTTTTTTTTTTTTTACTTGGGATGTGCATGCCGCATACCCCTCCGCGGGGGGCGGGCGGAGGGGTTATGTCGGACTCGCCAGGGTAAAAGAAAGATGGTAAAGATGTTAAAGTACCTCCCGGAATACCGACTAAACCTATCACGGTGTTCCTCAACAAAACCACTATCGACGGGGCCGCGCGAATCACTTTCGCATGCGGTCGCGACCCCGCCGAGGTTTCGGCCCGCCGTATGAAACGGCAGGCCACTACACGAAAGACCTACCCTATAGGCACTTCTAAAACTCCCTACTGTCCCCCCTAGAGGGAAGACGGACTCGACATAGAGGCGCGCGTGGGAACACGCACGCCGCCTCTCGGACCTGGTGCTGAACGGATGGCGGGCAGGCCCACAAAGCCCGCCACCCCCAGGTCAAACCTCAGGGTGGCTGGAGGTCGTCTCGCGCCCTCCGGCGCCTGGCTCTGCGGTTGGGGAGAGGGTTTAACCTTTTGAACGCCAACGTCGTCTATACTCGACATGCGCAAGCGTGCCCTGTGCGCCAACGTCGTCTATACTCGACGAAACTGTTTTTTTGTCGGTTTACAGAAAAATACAAAATAAACATATTAAATCATTAGTTTTCTGTGTTTTAGTGATACAACTTAAAAATTGAATCCCCAATTATTACTTAATTGTATACAGCAAACAAAATTGTTATTAGTTATTGAAATATTTGATCATAAAAAACAATATATAAAATATCGATTTTCGGGCTTGGCGTACAGGACATGGAGGTGCCGTTATGGCGTGGCGTTCAAAAGGTTAAACGCTCCCTCTCCCGCTCCGCCGCCTCCTTGATGGAAATGACTTCCTCACAAACGGAGGCGACGGCGTTCCACGACCTCTCACTCCGGACCATAGACTGAACTACGGCCGGGAGCGAGAGGGCAACCAATCCGACTGCCGCGATCAACTCACGGCGCTGCGATGCCCAGGCGGTGTGCAGCGCCGTGTCCTCAACTACGTCGCGGCGTCTCTTACCGGCGTAGACTGTTACTAACCTAACCTAGCCTACATTTACATGAGTGAAGCCGCGGGCAAAATCTTGTATCCTCTGATGGCTAGGCAGATGTATTCACCGTATATTATTATTTTATGTTTAATTTTTTCAAGTGAAAACTTCTTTAGGTGCGTTGAGCACTCTTTGGGTGAACAAAAATCATGGAACTCGCGTCATCGTCACCGAACGCATTCAAAATTCAAAAATAATAATCTAATAGCACGACGACATCATTCACAACGCATCCTTAATAAAACAGAGACTTATCTCAGTATTTTTGATTAAACAAATTTGAACTCTATTGAAAAGATTTAACACAAATATAATATTAGAATTTAACATATACATACAATTAGAGTTCAAATTGGCTTACTTTCAAATTTCGAGTTAAGTCGCTGTTTTATTAAGAATGCGACAAGTTACTTAGTTTTCACTTCTATCGGCAGTCCCCAAAGACTGACTAGCATGTTTTTTTTTTTATTGTATATTCTACCACATACACACAACACCATCTAGCCCAAACTAAGCAGAACTTGTACTATGGGTACTAGACAATGGATAAACATTAAACATAGGTACCTACATATTATGTATATACTTTTTTTTGCAAGTACATACATATTATACATAGAAACACCCAGAACAAGACAAACATTCATGTTCATGCACACAAATGTTAGACTTGTGCGGGAATCAAACCCGCGACCTCAGGCGTGGCAGTCGGTTACACTAACCACTACGCCATCGAGGCCGACACTTTTACTTTGGATATTACAGTTTTATTTCACTAATTACGTTTAAAATCCCACGTAACAGAGAACCTATTATGCTGCTATTAAATCTTCCTAAAAGAAAAACCCAACAACATTTTCATAACACGGGAATCGAATGCGAGACTATACGTTCGTACACATACATAAACAGTGACACCAATGACGTAGCTCTAAATTTTAAATAAAAAGTTTCAAATATGCTACTAAAATATTTTTTGACAAATAGGCTTAATAAAACTTTACTTGACCCGGGAATTAACCCTGAGATCTCACGCACAGCAGTTACTATTCACTACCGCTATGCTACCACAGTTAAATATCATACATCAAAACAAAACAATTCCAAAACACCTTATCCATTATAAAAAAAAAACATACAAAACTTAAAAATAACTAATAAATCAATAAAAAACTTACATACAATAACATCCATTAAATAAATATCACAAACAAACTTTAAAATAGTATGCTTGTTACATTTATTACACAAAAATGTTTAAATAACATAAAACTTTATGCGTGAACGCGACCGCACGGGAGTGGCGCACTCCATTGATTGAATGTGTTATGAATATTCTATATGCGTAGGTATATTGGATGACATCACTTTGATGTATACAGTCGCGTACTAGTGTTGAGTAGGACATGAGTTTGAAATGAGTTTGTAAGCCGAATCCCTCTCTTAGCATAACATTTTAGGGCATAAAATTGTTTGGCATAGCGCATCATAATAATATCATAATATCAGCCTTGTAGCAAACTGCTGGGCACGGGCCTCTTCTCAGCGTGAAATGGGTTAGACCATAGTCCACCACGCAGGCCCAGTGCGGGTTGGCAGACTTCACATGTCTTCGAGAACATTATGTAGAACTCTTAGACATGCAGGTGCCTCACGATGTTTATCCTTCACCGTTAAAGCACAGTACATACATATACAGTATTGTAACTCGGCCCTGTCCTTGAAATAATTACCTACAACAGCGCGGTTCGTAGACACGCGTTAGGGCTGCCCGCCTACAGTATTTTAATTTTATCTACCTACTTGAGTTTCTTTCTAGTTTAGTGGTTGTAATATTAATATATATATATATATATATATATATTAAGATATTATAAAAATGAAATCTGTAATGAATGAAATAGAAAGTGTTCAATAAAATCAAATCATCACAAATCGTACGCTTACTACTTACAAAACAATCACACCGTCCGTTCGTCACTGCGGCGCATTCGCGACTGGTTGCGTGCCGAGCGCATGCCGACGCCGAAGCACGTAGGTATGACTCTAGTTCCGTCCGTTTGTATCAAGATAGGTTACTGTATATTTATGTACTGTGGTTAAAGCGACCGATAATTAACTTCTTAATACTCACATAACTTCGAAGTTATGCGTTAGCCTTGAGATCGAACTCGTATCATAATAATTATGGTCTAATCTGTTTTTTTGATAATATGGAGTTGCATACGCTTATTAATCGTCTAATAATCATGAGCCATAAATATGAAAAGTTATAATTGTGTGTATGTGACCAATAATTTTATGTTGAATGTTAGGTTAGGTTAGGTTTATTATATTTATTCCTAAAAACATTATGTGTAAATATAAAACTATGCTATTAGCCAACAGTATTTATGGCAATAAACGTTATGGCAAAACATGTGTGCCTACTGTTTGTAAATTATGACAATAATATTTTATTACCTTTCTGTACTGAGCCAGTACAATGATACTACACACCTACATAATTATATGTTCATATATCGGTCAATAAAGCAGCTTAATAGTTTCTTGGGCTTTAACCCAGAAGTTGATATTTTTGCGGATGAATGGAAGGAATTATTATTAGAATGTATGAGATATTGTGAGGAGAAAGTGTAAATGCTTCGCGAGGCTATTGACATCAAAAAACATCCTAATTTCAATAGAGAAGATGGTTGGAATGTACCACCAGCTTGGGATCCAGTCATTCAAATAGTCAAACCCAAGAAGAAGCAAACCACAGCTAGACTTCATGATACTCTGAGATCATTCTGCGTAAATAGAAACACCAATGATTAAATTATGTTCGGGTACTTTGAAATAACGACACTGGAACATTGAGACAACTAACTACCATCTTAGTCTCCCGTGACCATGGCTGCTGAAAAGCAACCGAAACGTCGGGGCAGTGTAAACTTAAATATAAATAGTTTTAATAATTTAATTAGCTTAAAATTAGTAAAGTTTGATAATATCTAGTAGTTAACAAACTTAACAGTTTCAAAATTTTGTAACAAAGTGTAAAATAAATAACGCGATAAAATCCGTATATAGTAGTTTAATTCCAATAAATGCTAAATTGTTTTATGTTGTATATATTAATTGGCTCAAGCCGTTCTATTTGATGTAAAATAAATAAATAAGTAATGTCCGACTTTAAATAAGACAAAATTAAAGATAGAAGAGGAAGAAGAAAAGCTTTAAGTTACGAATAATTATGTCATCTTGTTTTGCTGTGTTTATATGTACAATAAGCTGCAAAAATGCATACCCGTGTCAAAACTAAAATGGTATAAGCCGGTAATTGACACCATTTATCGGAATAGAAGAACTGTTAATTAGTTAAGTTATATCGTAAAAGATGGCGGTGCACTAATATAAAATAAAAAAGTAGCTTTAATAACTTAATTTTGTTAAATTTAATTAGATCTCCTCATTGTCCGTGGATAGAATAGGTATATTACAATAAATCTAACATTATTGCCTTAATTGCATCAAAAACCTTATTGCCTTGAATTATAATACATTTTCGTTTATTTCAGCTGTTTAATAAGTGGGTGACTATAATTTAATTCGTTTAAATTTTTATCTATAATAATAATAGATAAAAATTTACATATATTAAAAATTGCTTTTGAATAAACTAAGTACTTTGGATGTGCGTTTATTATATAACATGTTGTATAATAAAAATAAATAATAATTATATTCTACCACATACACACAACACCATCTAGCCCAAACTAAGCAGAGCTTGTACTATGGGTACTAGACAATGGATAAACATACACGACGTATATACTTTTTTTTTTGTAAATACGTACATAGTATACGTAGGTAGGACGCCCCCCGGCCAGGTGGACCGATGACCTAAAAAAGGTAGCTGGGTCAGACTGGATGCGGAAGGCGGAAGACCGGATGTTGTGGCGTAAAATGGGAGAGGCCTATGTCCAGCAGTGGACTGCGGTGGGCTGATTGATTGATTGATTGATTGATACGTAGAAACACCCAGACCATGACAAACAGCCATGTCCATGCATAAAAATGTTTGACTTGTGCGGGAATCGAACCAGCGACCTGAAGCGTGGCAGTCGGTTACACTAATCACTACACCATCGAGGTCACATACTTAGTCGCTGTGTAAATTTCATTTGCGCGATTCAGGATTGTATGGCGAGCGAGATTATAAGCGCCTATTGTGTACAGCACCATCTGTTGTCAATCGTCGAAACTCCTTCGTCTCTGCGGAGTCGCCACAGACCCAATTGGATCGTTTTTTATTTGTTCTCAAATAAAATTTCTTGCATAACAGTCAACACATAATTGTTAGAAATAAAGCTATTTCTTTTACGTGAGCTCTCTTGTTATCGAGCTACTTATCTATCAAATACCTACTCAGCACAATTACCTACAGATATTGATAACTAAACTGTATGGATCAGATTTTCGACGACCATAACTATAAAAGTGACATATCAAGTGTATAAATTATGTGTGTCATCATTATAGATTATACATACATTTCCGATAAATATATTATCGTAAAATTACGTTGTATACATGCATAGCAGTCGAAATAAATATGGCGTACAGATAAGACCAACTAGTCTTATCTGTACGGTATAATTATTTACTAATTAAGATAAATTAAGACTGCGCCGAGCGTAAGACAGATAATGACAGAGCTCGTGCGGCGCATATTCATATCGGCGCTCGGCCGCCATAGTAAAATAGTATGGAGGATTTTAAGTGCTTTTTTGATTAATTTGTATCTTTATTGTCAACCAATAACTTAAATATTTGGTACGAACAAATTGTAATATAACTATTTATGTTTCGTTTAAGCTATAAAATAGGATAGATTTCTACAGTTATAATCTCAAAATCACGTAACAGGAGCATACGTTTTTGCACTTTTCATGCAAATTTACGTAATTTTGTAGGCGAAATTATTTATTATTTTAAGTTTTTACACAGAGTAATTGTGAACACATTCATTGTTATGGCAAATGTATATTTTATATTTATATTAACACAAAGTGTTAATTTTATTCACTTAACTGTGACCGCCTGTTTTGGCACATTTCACTCGGCGCAGTCTTAAGATAAGTCAAAAATCCAAAATATAACTATTCGTGTAGGTCATTTATGAACGTCAAAGTTACACTTATCAATGTGAATCTATATTTACATTTACCTGTTGCCATGTTCAACAAAGCTAGGCCGTAGGATTTATAAAAGTGAGAAGAGCCTAAAGGGTATCTTCTTTGTGTAGTGGCCTGCCGTTTCATTCGCGATTGCATGTGAAAGTGATTCGCGCGGACCCCTCGTCTCTGGTTTGGTCGAGGAACACCGTGGTAGGTTTAGTCAGTATTACCGGGAGGTCCATTATCGTCATTACCATCTTTCTTTTACACCGGTGTGTCCGACATAACCCCTCCGCCGGCCCCTGCGGAGGGGTATGCATACAACCAAGCATTAAAAGAAATAGGACGTAGAACTAATAATAATAATAATAATAATAATTATTATTATTTATTTATAATGAATTATTATACTAATGAGAAGAACTGGCAGGAAACTCACAGCCACTCTTGTTAACCGCCAAGTTTACAGTAGGTATTGTTTATTTTACTAAACTTTTCTGTAAGAAGCTGCAACCGTTAAACCACTTACCTTTGTCGGCCTCGATGGCGTAGTGGTTAGTGTAACCGAACGCCACGCTTGAGGTCGCGGGTTCGATTCCCGCACAAGTCAAACATTTGTGTGCATGAACATGGATGTTTGTCTTGGTCTGGGTGTTTCTATGTATAATATGTATGTATTAACAAAAAAAAAAGTATATAAGTATGTTTATCCATTGTCTAGTACCCATAGTACAAGCTCTGCTTAGTTTGGGCTAGATGGTGTTGTGTGTATGTGGTAGAATATTATAGAATATTACTATTATTATTATATTACTTACCACTTACAAAACACTCAAGCAATAACTAATTTTTTAAAGTTAGCTACTATTGGTAGTTTATGGTTCAATGTTCTTGTAAATTTATACGATTTAGATGAATAATAAAACAACAATAATTCTCAAATTGCTTTAATAAATAAACTGTAAGTTAATATTTATATTATTTACAACAATGTGATGTATTTCTCGAACAGATTTACGAACTCCCTGGTCTTGTTTTCATTGGTCAGCTTGTGAATGTGTACATCGCCTTCTGGAGTCAATAGCGCCTGAAAAAAACAGTAAGCAATATATAATAAGCAAATTTTGCTCGCGTCTTCGCTCAAGTAAATGTAGGTTTTGTAGGATTTTCATATCCCTCGGGAACGACTTTTGTCCTGGATGTAAGGTATCTTAGGTTCTTTTCTGTTCCCCTGACAACGTGTATGCGAAATTTCATGATGATCGGTCGAGTAGTTCAGGTGTGAAAGCGTAACAAACGAACAAACTCACATTAGTATTTATAATATCACTAGATTTTTTCTGCGGCTTCGCTCGCGTAAATGTAAGTTGGGTTAGTAACAGTATTTTTCTCTAGATGATAGGTAACCTATATCCTTTATATTTCATTAACAATGTATATGCGAAATTTCATTATAATCGGTTGAGTAGTTACGGTGTGAAAGTGTAACAAACACTCACGATCGTATTTATAATATTAGTTAGGTTAGTTAAGATGTCTTCCAGACAAAATTGCGGGCTCAGCGGCCAAACTAGCCATCCACGCAGGAGATATTGTAGTGCACAAATGTGTGTTAATTCAAGTGCACTTTCTAGTCTCTAACTCTGATAGTCCAATAGAGAGATCAGACGCTGGATTAACGATTTTAAGCGCTCGCCGAGGTACCTACGAGGTGTGTAACGCGAGCTACTTTCTAACTCCGTACTCTTCTTCTCTCTTAGCCTTTATTATTCCCAAGTCACTTGGGGTCGGCTTTTCTGGTCTAACCGGATTTGACTGGATATCAGTTTTTACACGGAGCGGCTGCCACCTGACCTCCGCAACCCGAAGGCTAACGATACCCTAAGACTAGACCAGTGTCAGGATATTAGAGGGTACTGACTTTCCTAATAACAACTGCCATAGATGTTTATGGCAGCCGGGACCAACGGCTTAACGTGCTCTCCGAGGCACGGAGCAGGCGATAATTGTCAATCAATACGCACATAATTTCGAAAAGTCATATAACTTCCGAAAGTCAGAGGTGCGCGACGTGGGTTCGAACCCGAGACCCTCTGCATTGCAGTCGGTTGGTCTCCCCACTGAGCTATCGCTATTTCTAACTCCGTACTACGGTTGAAAATAACCCAATAATAATAATATTCTATCACATACACACAACACCATCTAGCGCAAACTAAGCAGAGCTTGTACTATGGGTACTAGACAATTGATAAACATAGGTACATATATACCTACTATTTTTTTGTAAATACATAGAAACACTAAGACCAAGACAAACATCCATGCTCATGTACACAAATGTTTGACTTGTGCGAGAATCGAACCCGCGACTTTATGCGTGGCAGTCGGTTACACTAACCACTACGCCATCGAGGCGGCTTAACCTAATAACTTATTATTGGTACGACCCGACAAACGGCAGCGAGCGATATAATTCCATAAACACTCACGAGAATTTGAATTATTCTATCATACACAGTAATGGTAAATCCTAAATTTTTTTCTGCAGTGACAGTTGAGCGTTAGTTATTTTAACCACAATGCATTTCTATATAACAATCTAAACTTATATTATAAAGAGGAAACATTTGTGTTTATGTATGTGTTTGTAATGTTTTCACACAAAAACAAGTGGACCGATTTCAAAAATTCTTTCGCCATTAGAAAGCTGCATCTTCACTGAGTGACATAGGCTATATTACATTATATACAAAAAAATAGGGATCCTTAATAAAAATGCAATAATATAAACCAATGTGTGAAAAACTTGTTATAAAAAATTTGTCATCGCGTGCGCTGCGGCAACTATGGATGATAGAACAAAAAAATGTTCCACAGTATTATAGAACGTATCAATATCTACAAAAAAGTCCGCGATACCATATGTATTTTTTGAATATATAGCTAACTACACCTATATAGGTGTAGTTAGACTTAATATTGTCTTCTATTTACGCGAATATTATTCATTGAAATTAAACTGCTATATACGGATTTTATCGCGTTGTTTATTTGACACTTTATTACAAAATTTTGAAAATTGTTACACTACTACTACTATTAAACTTTACTAATTTTTAAGCTAATTAAATTATTATTAAACTATTTCGATTTAATTTATTTTTACACTTTCCCCGACGTTTCGGTTGCTTTTCAGCAGCCATGGTCACGGGGAGACTAAGATGGCAGTTGTCTCAATGTTCCAGTGTAGTTATTTCAAAGTACCCGAACATAATTTAATCATTGGTGTTTCTATTTACGCAGAATGAGCTCAAAGTATCATGAAGTCTAGCTGTAGTTTGCTTCTTCTTGGGTTTGACTATTTTTATTACTGGATCCCAAGCTGGTGGTACATTCCAACCATCTTCTCTATTAAAATTAGGATGTTTTTTGATTTCAATAGCCTCGCGAAGCATCCTTGGTAGGAATCGATCCGTATATAGCAGTTTAATTTCAATGTAGTTAGACTTATTAATTTCTTTAGTTGTAGTTTTATATAATAAAATTAGATAACAAATTAAAGTCCACGCGGACGAAGTGGCGGGCAACAGCTAGTAATAAATAAATGTTTATTAGTAAAATACTATATAATAATAATATCAGCCCTGTATTAAGGGGATACCGCGAAAATTATCGTTTAGAATAGCTCCGCCCATAACCGCCCCAATGACAATCATTGTGTATCAATCCTTAAATAGCGGTCAGAAGGTCTAAAATTGCGATGCGCCTGCAATGATCGAGCACGCTTAGAAATTGTTAAAAAAACTTAAAATATTATTTAAAAATGATTTGTTTTAGTTATGGAAATAATGAGCTAGCAAATCACTAATATTGATGTTACGAATATATTTGAGTAATTCCTAAGCATAATGATAGTGTAATTGCCTTGTAATTTCAAAAGTAGTAATTTTTCAGAGGTGCTTTCGAAAATAATTATGATCGAGCCAAAATCACAATATCGTGTTTTTGAGCTAGGAAATTCTAATTAAAGACATCAATTTACCTATATCAAAATTCTAGATTAATTGGTCTTCTCATAGTCCTATACTATTTGATGAAAGTTAGTGCATTTTTTCAGTGTGTCCTCTTAAACTGTCCCACTGCTGGGCACGGGCCTCTTGTCAGTGTGACAAGAGTTAGGCCATAGTCAAACTTTTTGGCCATAACTTTTCTTTTCGTCCCATCATAATGTATTTGCCCTATTGTTTGCAACGCGCAATCCATATCCCTGATATTGTAATAAAATAGTTATCTTGACTTACCAGTGTACTGTCGCCAGCTATACAAGCGATGGCCGCGTCGTCACTCGCGCATTTCGCGTAGATGTCGCTGTGGGTTAGGTCCCACGACACTATGCTGCCCTCTAGCGAAGCGAAGATACAACAGGGATTGATACGCGACCACGATAGCGAAGTTATGTGTAACTGCGGGTAAAATGAAATAATATAGGATAGTTTTCTGCTATGGGTAGGTTTGAGTAGTAGAGCATCGCTGATTTCAGCATGAATGGGCCGGCTCGACCGGGGAAGGACTACCCTCTCACAGAATATCGACGTGAAATAGCAGTATTCCTACAGTTGTGTTTCGTTCGGTGAGTGAGAGTGCCGGAGGCTCAATCACCCTCTTTCCCACTTCCCGCTTCTTCTTCTTCCCACTTCCTTTCCTAAAGAGTCGACAAAGCGCAAGTGATGCCTCTGGTGTTACAGGCGTTTATAGGCTACGGTGACCACTTACCATCAGGTGGGCCTGGTGGGTGGGTATGCTTGTTTGCCACCTTAGTTGTATAAAAAAAACAATTGTCGTGAATAATAATTTTACTGGAGGGTAGTGGTTTCAGCGCTCGTCTTGCACAGCACCGCGCCGAGTGTTGTGGGTTCGAATCCCACACGGGACAAAAATTTGTGTGATCCACAAATGGTTGTTCCGAGTCTGGCTGTTCTTTGTGTCCGTTGTTTGAATGTTTGTAAAGTACCCGCGACACAGGACTTATTGCTAGTGCGAATAAAACCTCGCGAGAAAAGAGGAGGAACGACACTCGGCGTGGCCGCAGTGGTGATGGGACCTTTTAAACCACTATGCCATCTCTGAATCTTACACAAGTTAGCGATTTAAAAGAGTGGCCGTGAGTGTCATGCAGGTTATTTGCAATCTAGCACCTAATAATATTCTCCAGACCGAATTTCAGCCACGGCGGCCAGTCTTAACGGAGTCTGGCCATCTACACAGGAGATATTATAGTGCACAAGTGTGTGCGCAAACACAAGTGCACTCTGTGTTCCCTATCTCTCATGATCCGATGGGACGGTAATCCGACACGACCGGAGAGAGATCAGGCGCAGGACCAACAGCTTTACGTGCTTTCCGACTTCCTAACTGCGGGCTGCTATTGAGATTTCTTAACTGAAAAACCCAATAACTTTTTGCTGGCCCGACCCGGGATTCAAACCCGAGACCTCATGCACAGCAGTCGCATTCACTACCGCTGCGCCACAGAGGTAGTTACTCAACAAACCTAAATGTAGCTTCAGCAACTTAGTAAATTCACTAATCTATATATTTTGACGTTCATAAGTGTTACTTTGTGACCTAAATGAATAAATGATTTTTGATTTTGACTTTGACTTAAGCGCGGTATGTCACTGACAACCATCACAGACGACTCGTATTCTTTAGACCAATATAACAATACCACATCGCTGTCATACCTCATTCCCGACCCGCCCATCTTTCTCCAGGTGTGTCTTGGTAACCACAGAGCTGATGTACCGTCCTTTGTGGTCAGCTTGGCACTTCTCCATTCCTTGCATCTGGATGTTGCTACAACAGAAAATAACGACATGATATTTTGAGTTGTACAGCCCTGATTTGGAAAACCTTCATATTTTTATGCCGCTCAGGCCTTTTGTTATTTAAATACAACTCTAGGAATATAGGAGACTGGCCATCCGCGCAGAAGTCTGCACTCTCTGTTCCCTAACTCTCATGATCCGAAGGGACGGTAATCCGACACGACCGGAGAGGGATCAGGCGCAGGACCAACGGCTTTACGTGCTGTCCAAGGCACGGGGGTGTCTAATACCGTCAACTTCAGGCTGCTGTTGAGATTTCTTAACAGAAAAATCCTATGGATTATTATTGGACCGACCCGGGATTAGAACCGGAAACTTCATACTACGAAAACTCATACATAATAACATACATTACCTTTTTAGAGATCCTGCGTTCCAAAGCATAGCGCGTCCTTGTCTTAAGACGAGGAAAAAACGTATTGCAGTCAGCATATCTCTACAAGATTTCATAAATATAGGTACTATCTATTTAACTTTTGAATAACTTATAGATAGATGACCTCACACCTTTTTTAACGACAGGTAATGTCTCTGTTATGTCGTCGCCCGCCACAAGGGGAGGCGTGAGAGTTATGTAGGGCTCTCCCGAGACTCGGGCCTACCAACTAAAACCACCACGGTGTGCCAACTCGCTGCTTTGTATGGTGGATAAGTCGCTGGAACTAAAACTACACAACCCACCCAGCAGTGCCCAATCCAGTCAAGGAGAATTTTGCGAGCGACTACTCCTGAATAGCCTCACACCTACCTATCCCTGAAGGGAATAGGTTGTATTATAGGTTCAGAAGTAGTGAAATATTTTCAAAATTATGGAATAGGTAAAATTTTTAATAAGCAACGCGTTAAAATCCGTATGATGCAATTTAACTTCAATGTATTCATTCGCGTAAACTTAAGACAATAGGTACTTTGAATTCATAATTATTTCGCTAAATAACTGAAATAATAGGTTTACTGTGTGTTTAATATTGACGTACTGAGGCTTGTCGTATTGACCGACGCTATCACACCAGTGAGCGTTTCGGCGAGGATTTCAAACTTATAAATAAAATTAATATATTTTTCATAACAAACAATATATTGATAAGAATCATATATATTTTTTAATATAATATATACTTCTGAACATCAAAGTAGTTTTTGAAAATCAGCCATCATGCCTTTCATTAAGTCTCTCTATTAATCAAATTCGCAGTAACAGGACGGAATCTGGTAGATGGCAATAAGTTCTATTACAAGGTACATAAAGCTTAGCTTAGCTTAACACACCCTTGCCCAGAACATACACGCGTGAATCTATATTTGTATTGAAGTTTCTAGAACTTACCGACAGTCCAACGTAAGTAGAACTCTGTTCTCTAACAAAGAGCACACGTTGATGGTTCCAGCGTTGGTGGCAGCGAGGTAGTACGGCAGCTTGTGCGGTGATACTTCTATGCATGTCACTGATGATGCATCAGCTGTGAAATAGAGAACACAGGGTCAGAACCACATTGAGATCAAATTCTAATAATCTGTTTTGTTTATCTGTTAACCTGTGGTATGCCGGAACGTGGATCTACGCGAGACACAATGCTTTTTCTATTATGTCTGGTATTCCGGCATACAAGAGGTTAAATAAAGTCAACTCCCGCTCTAGGAATGATGCCTGTACTGCGGGGAACTACAAACATTCAAACAGCGGACACAAAGAACATCCAAACTCGGAACAACCATTAGTGGATTCGAACCCACAACCCTTGGTGCGGTGGTAGTAGCGAGACGATCACTTACTACGCCATCCATGCAGTCGCGAATTAATATCATAAATGCGAATGTGAGTTTTTAGAGTTCGCTTTGTCCGTCCGTCTGTCTGTTATACAACTTTCAACTCAAGAACCGTAAGAGCTAGAGACTCGCGGTCAACGCCATTCGACTCAGCATAGTCGATATACGCCCGAAATGACTATGACTTTTGACCACTGACCTCAAGGTCACGTGGTATCACGTGACCTTTCATTGCCGTTGACAATTCATTGCCGTTTCTCACTTGTTTTGTTACGCTTTCACGCCTCTACTACTCCACCGATCATCATGAAATTTTACACGTTCGTTGTCGGGGCACAGAAAATGACATGGTACCTTTCACCCAGAAAAAGTACTATTCTCTAGGTATAGACAGTTATTGACAAAATCTAGATTCAAGCGAACAAAGCTGCAGGCAAAATCTAGTTACAAATCAAATCTATACTAATATTATAAGGCTGAAGAGTTTGTTTGTTTGTTTGAACGCACTAATCTTAGGAATTACTAATTCGAGGTGAAAAATTATTTTAGTGTTGGATAGCCCATTTATCGAGGAAGGCTATAGGCTATATAACATCACGCTACGGCATATAGGAGCGGAGCATTAATGAAAAATGTTGCAAAGACGGGATAAATTATTTTATGTGAAGCAGAAGAAGTTTCATGGGTCACCTATTCTAAAATAAAAGGTATGTAAATTATTTTAAAGGCACAGAATAACTATTTGTGGATCACACATTTTTGTCCCGTGTGGGGATCGAATCCAAAACACTCGGCGCCGAGGCGACAACTTAAGCCACTACGCCAGCTCTGGAGTCACTTTAACACAGTACTACAAAATACGCTCAGTACTTCAAACGTAGTAATTTTTGAAATATATTGTTACAGCTAGTGCCATCTATCGGCACTGTGAGGAAGACTCGGCAGTACCTTCTAATAATTTATTACAGCGCCATCTATTGACGTCTTACTGAACTGCTTAGCCTGTCTGCACGCGAAGAGTAGAGAGAGCTCTAGAACTTTCTCGTACGGTAACATACTGAATATGTAGCATCTAGAAAATTCCCGAAACGACTGAATCACATATATAATATGGAGCACGCGCACTGCCAAGTCAGTTTACAATCGTAAGCGGTGAAGTATTCATCGGAGCGAACGAAAGTGAAAATACCACAGAGTTTGAAGCTGTTAGAGTGGAAAGTGTAGTATAGTCTGTGTCGTGTTTTAAATTTAATTGTGTGTTAGAATAAATCGTGTTTAAGTCAGTAATCTTGTTTGAATTCTTATCCCTCGAACCCAGCAACAATATAATATCAGCCCTGTACTAAACTGTCCCGCTGCTGGGCCCGGGCCTCTTCTCAGTGTGAGAAGCGTTAGGCCATAATCCACCACGCTGGCCCTGTGCGGGTTGGCAGACTTCATATATCTTCATATAACTCTCAGACATGCAGGTTTCCTCACGATAATTTCCTCCACGTTAAGACGAGCGATGATAAACTATTTAATACCCATATAATTTCGAATAGTTAGCGATGCGTGCCTTGGGATCGAACACGTGACCTCTGCATGCTGTCTAACAGTCTCCCACTAGTCTATCACAGCTATTTTACAATACAGTGTGTCCCTGGAGAAAGTGCAATCCCGAAAGGACATGAAACTAGACCACGAATAATAGACAAAAAATATTTAAAAAAAAATATGTTGTAGGATATTTCGTGTTTTATGATTTTAATTTTTTATTAAGAATTTTATGTACAAAAATATATATTAAACTTATTCGTGATACCAAAAATAAGTTAGTAGACATATATTTGATAACACGGGTAGCGTAGTGGTTTAAGTGGGCACCTCGCCACTGTCACTGCGCCGAATGTCGTGGGTTCGAATCCCACACAGGACAAAACATTGTAAGCTATACAAATGGTTGTTCCGAGTCTCGGTGTTTTATTGCGTTCGTTGTTTGAATATTTATAAAATCCCCGCAGGATCGGAGTTAGTGCGTGAATATCTTTAAAAAACTACTTACTTGTTACGCAAAACCGATTTACTCTAACAACTCCCAAAGTCCGTCTACAACACAGCACTTCACCACAATTCTTAGCAATGAGATAACTATCACTATTCCTCCAATCTACCACTTTTAAATCGTAACACACTATACCGCTTGCCCAATTTCTACTCTCGTCCTTCTTAACTGGCAACACTTTTTTATTTTTAACACTTGCAGCACTGGACGGTCTTTCAATGTCAAACGCGGACTTTGGGCGGGAATTGTTTATTTTTATTATACTTTTCTCTTGTTTTCTATTCTGAAGTCGTTTTTTTGCTGCGTTTAAACTAAAATCTAGATTCTGTGAATCATTCGTTGGCATATCTATATGGTCAATTAAGTATATCGTCTGCGCTTTTTCTAGCTTCATCTTGGACCAGTATGCTTTGCCGATGTCTGGTGGGAAAGTTTTCGATTTTTCTTGTATTATAGACCATAATGTTAGAACACCGGCGCGTTGTAATGCTACGATCTGAAAAAGACCAAAAGATTTTAAATGAGTATACCACAAATATGTGACGTCTTATTAAATGGCTCGCAAAATTCAGTTCATGTAACCTTTCAAAGTGCAGTGTTTACATAATATTGTCTTGTTGTATATTAATTTATTTATTTATAAAAAGTATGCTTACAGAGTACACCAAATCGCTTGTATCTATGCTAATAATACTCAAATAAATTACATACTATACAATGTTGACAAAAACCTAGACTAAAAAAATAAAGAAATATGATTAAATTTGTAAACAAAAACAACCTTATATCAACTGCCTCCGTGGCGCAGCAGTAGTGAATGAGGTAGCGGTAATGACTGCTGTGCGTGAGGTCTCGGGTTCGAATCCCGGGTCGGGCCAACAAAAAGTTATTGAGTTTTCATGTTAAGAAACCTCAAAAGCAGCCCGGAGTTAGGAAGTTGGTGGTTTTAGACACACCCGTGCCTCGGTAAGCACGTAAAGCTGTTGGTCCTGCGCTTAATCTCTCTCCGGTCGTATCGGATTACCGTCCCATCGGATCATGAGAGTTAGAGAACAGAGAGTGCACTTAAGTTTGCGCACACACTTGTGCACAAACTAAAGTGCACAATACTCAACTTAAGTGCACACAATTGTCGGCCTCGATGGCGTTGTGGCTGGTGTAACCAACTGCCACGGATGAGGTCGCGGGTTCGATTCCCGCACAAGTCAAACATTTGTGTGCATGAACATGGATGTTTGTCTTGGTCTGGGTGTGTCTATGTATAATATGTACGTATTTACAAAAAAAGTATATATATATATATGTTTCAAATTCAAATTCAAATTCAAATTCAAAGTATTTTATTGTGAATCACAGGTACAGAGGATGTTACACAAATATGTTATAAATCAGCTGTGTTCCGCCACTTAGGCATACAATATAATCATAATATACAAATTAAAAAATAAAATAGAGACATGTTTTACCCTAATACAGATAATTATTCATTACATTAAATTGCATTACCATTTATAAAATTCAAATTAAAACAATATTACATATTAATAACAAATAAAATTATTAAATTAAATTTATTAAAATTATATACCATTTTAAAAGAATTCATATCCAAATTATACATTTTTATAGATAATTTTTAATTATTAACAAATTGTTTGAATAGTTTGTCTGCATTTTTTTGCTATTCCTTATCTTCTAAATATTCTTTTAGTGAATAGTGGCATTTGGTTACTAACCATTTATGGAGTTTCTTTTTAAAGATAGGTATTTCATTTATATTTCTTATCTGTAATGGTATATTATTATATATACGTGGACCTAAACAAAACATACTTTCATGCATTAACTGTGTGTTACTGGCAACTATGGCCAGCTTGTCCTTATGACGCTCTCTATGACGATGCTCAAATAGGCCCTTATTTGTTTTTATAAATATTGAAGTCTCATAAATAAACAAACTGGGTAAGGGTAAAATATTTAATTCATTAAAATACGGCTTGCAGGAATCTGTTTGTTGTAAATTACACATACTTCTGATACAACGCTTTTGTGCAATAAATACCCGTTCTCTTTCTGTTGAGTTACCCCAGAAGATTATCCCGTAACGTAGCGTAGATGCGACGTAGCCATGGTAAGCTGATGATGATGACACAACACCATCTAGCCCAAACTAAGCAGAGCTTGTACTATGGGTACTAGATAATGGATAAACATATATATATATATACTTTTTTTGTAAATACGTACATATTATACATAGAAACACCCAGACCAAGACAAACATCCATGTTCATGCACACAAAAAACCGCGATAAAAGTAGTTTAATTTCTATGTTTAAGAAATGCCACCATAGGAAGATAGAAGATACAAATATTCTGACAATAAAATAGCTGTCTAAAAATTATAGCGTTTTAAATCTTTGTTCTTGGCAAAGATCAGGCAATCATAACTAATATTATAAATGCGAATGTGAGTTTGTTTGTTACGCTTTCACACCTTAACTACTCGACTGATCATCATGAAATTTCGCGTACACGTTTTCGGGGATACAGAAAAAGATATACTGCGTACTGTTCTCGAGGGATAGCAATATATTGACAAATCCTACATTTACGCGAGCGAGGCTGCGGGCAAAACTTAGGAAGTTAATAAACATATATTCGTAACTGTATTATAATATAAATAACATTAGCTGTCCTTACTTGTCCAACGACCCTCCGTCCCTCTCGACTGGCGGTCAGATCGCCAGAGAATTCCAAGCCGACGATATAGCTCACTGAATCCGCATTGTTCATATTGCAAGCGCTATTCGTAAACGCACACGCCTGAAGCGGGCAATTGACGTTGCACTGTAAGGAATCATAAATGTTTTATAATATGTTAAAAGTTTTAAATCATAGATGCGTCTAAGTAGTCATTGAACAGACAATGATATCATAATTATGTCATCTGTCTATTGGTGAAAATCACATGAAAATCCATTTATTGTGGGAGAGCCACACTTCAGCACGAATGGGCCGACTCGACTGGAGTGATATCACGACCTCACAGAAAACCATTACGCGGTGCATTAGAAAATCCCTCTCTGGGCGTCCACGCTCAGGGCACAATGTACCTGAGCATGGACACCCAGGTCGCCCCTCGTATTCTGGAGGGGGAGAGGGGGGGGGGGTCAAAACTGCGCTTAATAATGCCCGGGGCAAGAGCAGAAATGCCATGGCAACTCCTGCCACGCGGGCCGTGGACTTTTGTAACATCAGCACCACCTCGAGACAGCAAAGCCAGCCTTGCTCTTCTTGACCGAGACGCAGATATCGTCTTCAGTAGACATTTCCTACCTCACCTACCCTGGGTACGGACTTGAACACTCCTTTTTGTCTAGGGCCGGAGTGCGCGTGTATCTCAGAGACGATATCAGCTCTCGTCGCCTCAGCAATCTTAAAGATAGGGACTTCTCTATCTTATCTATCTTATGGCTCCGTGTAGACAGCGACGACCATCCCCGCGTCTATGCGTGCTTTTATAGGTCCCATAGTGGTGACACCGAAACTGACCGACTCATTGAGCACATCCAGATGGCTTCAGACTTTGAGCAGCAACGGATCTTCGCTGCACAGATCGTTTTACTTGGCGATTTTAACGCCCACCACGCCGACTGGCTCAGTTCTAGTAAGATCGATCATGCGGGGAGATCTGTTCACGACTACGACCTGGCCTATGGCCTGACACAACTGGTTACCACGTCCACGTGAATCCCAGATGTGAAAAGCCAAAATCCTTCATTGTTGGACCTTCTGCTGACTTCTCATCCGGATGGCTACCACGTATCTGTTGGTGCCCCACTTGGTTCCTCAGATCACTGCCTTGTCCGAAGTACAGTGCCTCTCACGTGCTCGCTGCAATCGCGTGCTGCATGTAGCTGCCATGTGTGGCACTACAAGTCAGCAGATTGGGATGGGATTCGGCTCTTCTTTGCGTCCTACCCTTGGCGACATGTAAGCTTCTCGCCGGATGATCCCAATGCCGTTGCTGATTTTGTTGCTGATGTGGTGCTACAGGGTATGTAGCTTTTCGTTCCGTCCTCTGTGGTCCCCATTGGTGGCAAATTTCGCTCTTGGTTTGGTCCATCTTCCAAAAACGCAGCTCGTAGGAAACAGGAAGCTTACCAAGCCTGGGCTGATGCGGTGACGGCATGTGATTTATATACAAGCGCATTAAAAAAGGAGTATAACTTAGCCTCCAGGTCCTTCAAAAGAAACATTGCAAGGGCGAAGTCGAAGCACATCGGTAGAATTAGCGAAAGGCTTGAGCGTCTTCCTTCGGGAACTCGTGCATTCTGGTCTCTTGCCAAAGCTATCGAAGGAAATTTCTGCAAGCCATCTTTTCTCACATGGGAAATTTTTTGTTGGCCCACGACGCAAAAGAGAAAGCCGGTCATCTAGATAAACTCTTGGGTCCAACTCGACTTTGGATAATAGGGGACAAGAACCGCCTACCATACTGCGGTGTGAGGATTGTATGCCAGATATCGGGTTCTACCAACGCTCAGTGCGCTTAACACTTCTATCCCTTAATATACATAAGTTGAGTGGGCCTGATGGAATCCCCGCTATTGTGTTGAATATGTGCGCTCCAGAGTTGGTGCCGGTCTTAACGCAACTATTTCGGCTCTCTTACTCTTCTGGCGTAGTCTCGAGTTTATGGAAGACAGCATTGATCCACCCGATCCCAAAAAAAGGCGACCGCTCAAACCCGTCGAACTACAGACCAATAGCCATAACCCCCCTTTTCTCGAAGATAATGGAATCCATCATCAACCGTCAGCTCTTACGGTACCTGGAGGATCACCAGCTGCTTAGTGACCAGCAGTACGGCTTTCGTAAGGGTCGGTCACCTGGTGATCTTCGAGTATACCTAACACATCGTTGGGCTCAGGCGATCGAGACAAAGGGGGAAGCCTTGGCGGTTAGTTTGGACGTAGCGAAGGCCTTCTGATCGTATTTGGCACAAAGCGCTTCTTTCGAAGCTCCCTTCCTATGGGCTGCCCGAGAGATTATGCGAATGGGTTACTAGCTTTTTAGCACACAAAAGCATTACTGTCGTAGTCGACGGTGAATGCTCTAAATCCATGTCTGTAAATGCTGGTGTCCCGCAAGGCTGTGTGTTATCGCCTACTCTGTTCTTCCTCCATATCAATGAAATGCTGCAAATTAGCAGCATTCATTGTTATGCGGACGACAGCACGGGCGATGCTCTTTATACCGGCCGCGCTAACATCTTTCGGGAAAACGTCATTGAGAGCCGAAACAAACTTGTAATATATAAATTTTTGAATTTATCTCGACCAGACAGACTGACGCGGCGGGAAACTTTGTTTTATAATATGTAGTGACTATATAACTAAAGTATTATCAGGCTCACTGATTTGGCAAATTGTACACTATCGTTCCTACCTAATGTGTGAACTCGCTCTTCTTAATATAGATACTTTTTCGTGCGATTCATCTGCGATGGGGACACATCTACGATTTTAATTTTTGATATATTATATCTTCTTTTGTGATTTTTCGTGAACTACAAATAGTTGATCCAAGACTAGATGTTTTATGACTGCTGTTTAACAGTTTGTAAAGTCTCCAGCGATACAGGGTTTGGTCCCTTAAATAAGCGTTATCATGGGTGCCGCTGGGATTACTTTTAGGTAGGTGCATTTGCATTTACACATTATACTGTTAACTGATATAAAATATAGAATAATACCTACGTGTATATTACGTAGATAACTGTAACGGCAAATTATAAATCGCAAAGGTATTTGATTGAATATATTTCGACTAATGGAAAAATGAAGTATCTTTTCGTTCCTGACAAGGGTACAAGTGCACCCCCTTGCACCCTGCTGCCGGCACCTAAGAGCGTTATTCAATACAACATACCTCGTCCAATCCAACGTGGCTATTTTTCTGGTTCCATTCTCGATCCCTCTCCATCGGTGTGAGATCTTTATCACTCACTTCTACTAACTCCTTGCCTTTTGCTCCAGATACAGCTTCCGCCCTCCACGTTGGCTCCTCGGACAAATCCCAGATATGAATCGTACTATAAAATTATATAGATATATGATATTATGTAGCTTTAGAAGGTGGACCGACGACCTGGTAAAGGTGGCTGAAAGCGGTTGGATGCGAGTGGCCCAAGACCGGTCTGTGTGGTAAGCCTTGGGGGCGGCCTATGTCCAGCAGTGGACGTCTTTCAATGATGATGAAGTCTATTTAAGAAGAGAGACTCATATTTCGCTAGTTTATGACTGAAAAAGCTAGTTTGTTTGTTTTCTGCGGATCGATTACCGTCATAATATAAGTATGTTTAAGTTAGTGATGAAGGATAAGGAATCAAAATAATGAAGACAAATACAAAGTGTCATCAAAGTCATGTGGAGTCACAGCAAATAATTGTTCCTGGAATACGTTAACTATGGCCTTATCCTTCTCACACTGAGAAGAGGCCCGTGCCCAGCAGTGTCAAAGCAAAATGTGTCCAGCATGTCACGGTCACGACTACATGACAAATTAAAGGATGAAATCGTAGCTTGGCGCTGAGAGCTCGCTTTTGCTTTTTGACGTGGCGGTCAAAGGGTTAATACAAGGCTGATATAATATTCCCACGCGCGCCTCTGAGTTCTGTTTTTGTCTCCCTACAAGGGGACAGTAGAGGGTCTATTATGTAGTGGCCTGCCGTTTCACACGGCGGGCTGAAACCTCGGCGGGGTCGCGATTGCATGTGAAAGCGATTCGCGCGGCCGCGCCGTCTATGGTTATGTCGAGGAACAAAGTAATAAAAAATTTAGAAAAAAAAAAAAGAAAAGGCTGATATAATATAATTATAATACGATAAAAGTAAAAAAAATTATCAACTTACCCATCTTCTAAAGCAGCTACAAAAAGTCCATCAGAACCTCCTCTGTAAATACCTATGGTAACATTGTCTATAGCTGTAAGAATTTTTATAGGCTCACGCCTGGCAGCTCCAATGTCCCATAGACAAATCGTACACTTTTTAATGGCAGTATTTTCTTGTTTCTTGTGTACAGTCATTAATAGATTATTCTTTGTCTCAGAGAAATAAACTTGAGATATTTTTGTATTACTTAAAAATGCCAAATTTTTATCAGTAATGGTTTTCGTCGAGATTGAAACATAACCTTTGCTGAACGAGAACTTTGTTATTTTTAATTCAGACATTTCTACGTTCCCGCTATTATTATTCAATATATTACTTATTCTACTTTCAATTTTCTTCAAAAATTTGCCCAATCTATTACTATTATAATCATTATTTTTTAATTTCGATTTATATGTTTCGTATGGCAACATTTCGCTGGACCCGACGCCATCTATTTGTTCAAAATAAATTCTTAACGGATTCGTTTTGTAGTTTTCATTTATATTAATCACATTATTCTTTTCGACATCCAATGTTTGCGTCGTCAGAATCGTGAATCTAGTTAAATAATCTTCCATATTTTTACTATATTTTCTTTTATCGGTTCTATTATTAATACAAATATCGCTTTTAGTAAAATCGACTGGATGCTGCGTCCATTTATGCTCGCATTCAATCTCATCGGTCTGAACCTCCTCAGTGATACCATCATCAAAAGTTTGAACTGCAACTTGTTGATAATTAGACCGGCCGAATGTTGCCATGAACAAGTCATAGGAAATAGGTTTCATTTCGAACAGACTGTATGACATTTCATGTAATGATATGATACTGAGTAAGTCTTTTGCGCGTTGTTTGAGACGTTCATTGATGCGTCTCTTGCGTTTATTTTCTTTTGATTTTGTGAAGTCGATGAACAGAGGTCTGAAAGACATAAAAAACGAATTAGTATAAAGATAAAAAAAAAGCCATGACAATATACAAAACATATTTGTATATTCTGGTAGGGGTTTTCTGTTGTGTTTCTGATCCACAATACCACGTAATAAAAGGCGACTCATTGTTGTAAATACTACCTATTTTTAATACAGCACTCTAATAACGTAATTATTTATGTATAGAGGGGACTTTACAAATATTCAAATAACGTACACATAGAAACATGCAGCTCGAAACAACCATTTGGTGACCACACAATTGTTTGTCCTGTGTGGGATTCGAACCCACAACACTCGGCAGTAGCGAGCTGACCACTTATAAAACTACGTATCTACAACAAAAAATTGCCCAAAAAGAGACTTTGCCTGATTCGTGAACTGAACCTGAGACCATGAGGATTATATCAGTAAGCTTAATTTTACTTTTTTATGCAGCGGTATCCTCTACCGATATGCAAATACTAACTACTTTTAGCTAACCTGCCATTAAAATGGCAACGCGCATGGATGCATCCCATTTAAATCAGATATCATCGTAAAATAAATAAATCTGGTGTAAGTTGAAACCACTTACCATCGGTGAGGTCTGGTTGGTTAACCTCTTGAGTAGTATAACTTTTAGTAGCAAAGATTTTTAATTTGGACCGCGGTGGTGCCTCGGTACTGAATGAGGGGTTCAAATTCCGGGTCGAACGAAAAAGTCCTTACTGGATTTTTTGCAAATCAATTCTCAATAGCAGCCAAGCGTTAGGAAGCGCAGCGCCTGATCTCGCGCCGGTCGGGTCGGATTGCCGTCCCATCGGAATATAAGAGTTAGGGAACAGAGAGTGCATTATTGTTTGCGCGCACACTTGTGCACTATAATATTTCCTGTGCAGATGGCCAGTCTCCGTTACGAATGGCCGCCGTGACTGAAATTTAATGTAGAGGACATTATTAACCTAATACTATATTACTATAGAAAACCCTTACCTGTCCAAAACATCAACATGTATAGTTCTGATACTGGACACGGCACTAGAACTACTCATCTCTTGAAACCCCTCGTCGGTGAACGAGCTGCGTTTCTCTTCGCTACCTTCGGCCGTCTCCAGAATGAAATCCAGAACTGGCTTGGTTTTGGTTGCTGAGCGCTGGTCACGAAGATCGAAACTTCCTAAAAAGGTGTAATTCGATTTGATAACAAATCTGATTTTGTTTAAAAGCATCTTCTGCTATAGGAATAATTCCTGTGTCGCGAGAGAACTTTACAAATATTCAAACAACGGACACAAAGAACACCCAAACTCGGAACAACCATTTGTGGATCACACAAAGTTTTTGTCCCGCGTGGGATTCGAACCCACGACACTAGGCGCGGTGGCACTGGCTAGGCGAGCACTTAAACCACTACGCTGTCCATGTAGTCAAAATTATACTTCACTAACTACCCGCCCCGGCTTCGCACGGGTAGTACGAAACCTTAACAAATTAGGTATACACCGCAAGCATCCTCATGAATCACTCCTGCCTATTGGTGAAAACCACGTGAAAATCCATTAATTTATTGCGAGCAGACAGGCAGACGCGGCGGGGGACTATGTTTTATAATAAATAGTGAAGGATATACATTAAGAGCAGCGATAGCTCAGTGGGGAGACCAACAGACTGCAATGCACAGGGTCTGGGGTTCGAACCCACGTCGCGCACCTCTAACCTTCGAAAGTTATATGACTTTTCGAAATTATGTGCGTATTGATTGACAATTATCGCCTGCTCCGTGCCTCGGAGAGCACGTTAAGCCGTCGGTCCCAGCTGCCATGAACATCTATGGCAATCGTTATTGGGAGAGTGTCGACACAAAAGATCCCACTGGGACGAAGTGTCGCCGGTCTGCACTGACTGGCCCCCACATAAGATAAGAAGGATATATATTGGAATGATAAACTCACCTGAATCCAGCATCTTCTCTTCATCTTTAACTTCTTTCAACTCAACTTCAGCGGTAGCGCCATTTTCATCATCATCATCTTGTTCACTTTTCTCATCACTACCGTTCTGTTCACTCGGTGATGAGCTGTGATAGGAGTCGAAATCTGACTCGTAGCTCTCAAAATCATCTTCGTAGCTAACTTCTTCGTCGCTAGGAGTTTTAGGATGGGGTATCTGCAAGTTACATTGTGGCAAAGATTAAAATGATACATGTGATTTAAATCATACCGTACTTATGTCACGCGGATCAGGCGTGCCTCGGCAGTGGCTCGCTTACAGCAAATACAATCACGGCCATGCCTGGATCGCCCTTCTTCCGCCTGCCGACGTTGCTAAGTTAAGTGTTTCACTGTGCTCCAGCTGGACCTCGCACCGAAGCTTTTATAATTAGAAACTGCCTCCGTGGCGCAGCGGTAGTGAATGCAACTGCTGTACATGAGGTCTCGAGTTCGAATCCCGGGTCGGGCCAACAAAAAGTTATTGGGTTTTTCTGTAAAGAAATCTCAATAGCAACCCGGAGTTAGGAAGTTGGCGGTGTTAGACACCCCCGTGCCTCGGAAAGCACGTAATGCCGTTGGCCCTGCGCCTGATCTCTCTCCGGTCGTGTCGGACTGCCGTCCTATCGGATCATGAGAGTTAGGGAACAGAGAGTGCACTCGTGTTTGCGCACACACTTGTGCACTATAATATCTCCTGCGCAGATGGCCAGTCTCTGTTAAGACTGGCCACCGTGGCCGAAATTCGGTCTGGAGGACATTATTATTAATTAGAATCACGCCCTGTTACTTATATTGTGTAGAAATTGATTTCGCGTACCTTTGCCAATTGTGTAAAACTCGTATTAAAGATCGTATAATTGTGAATTATAGTGTTTACTTTATCTCCGCTATCTTGACTTCGCTGTTCGACCACGCGCTAAAAACGTAAAACTAAAAAACTAAGAACTACGTTACACTTACATCCCACAAAAATGTGTCCGCACTAAGAAGAGTGAGCTCACACATTAAATAGAGAACGATAGTGTATACATTTAAATAGGAGTAAGCGTAATAATGCTAGATTGTAATTGCTCGCGTAATTGCAGGTTAGGATAGTAACAGTACTTTTTCTGGATGTACCCTAATTCTTTTTTTTTTTTTTTTTTTTTGTTTCTCTGACAACGTGTATGCGAAATTTTATGATGATCGGAGTAGTTTAAGCGTGAAAGCGTAACAAACAACCTCACATTCGCATTTATAATGTTAGTTAGGATTCAGATATCATGTAGGCATTGTGTATCGGGTGAATACTGAACGTCCAGATAGGTGTCCACATTTAGACGTAGTAGGGCGCCGCATCTATGATTATTTTCTCTCTTAATTAACACAACTCCCGCACTAGGAATCATTCCTGTCGCGGGGGACTTGTTAACATTCAAATAACAGACGCAAAGAACACCCAGACTCGAAATAGCCATTTGTGGGTTACAAATGTTTGTCTCGTGTAGGATTCGAACCCATTACACTCGGTGTAGCGTCATTAACGCGGCGAACACTTAAGCCACTACGCCATCCATGTATGTAGTTAGATTTAAATGGAAGAAAGGGAAAGGTGAACAATGTGTCGTTCGAATTAATCAAGCTACTGGTTGGCTTAGGTAATGGTCGTTTTCTCTTACAACATTGGGACCATTACTTTAATTCTATAATTCATATACTTAGTTTAATTCATCGGCGAGCTGCGGGTGCTTTATTTAAATTAAAACGATATATGTATGTATCTTATGTTGGGGCCAGTCAGTGAGACCGGCGACACTTCGACCCAGCGGGATCTTGTGTCGACACTCTCCCAATAATGACTGCCATAAATGTTCATGGCAGCCGGGACCGACGACTTAACGTGCTCTCCGAGGCACGGAGCAGGCGATAATTGTCAATTAATACGCACATAATTTCGAAAAGTCATATAACTTCCGAAAGTCAGAGGTGCGCGACGTGGGTTCGAACCCGAGACCCTCTGAATTGCAGTCTGTTGGTCTCCCCACTGAGCCATCGCTGCTCTAATTTAATTAAAACTATACTAACGTTATATTTACCTTTTTTACCTTTTCAATTTGCGTAGCTTTATTATCTTCTAAATCGATAAAGAACGCCTTCGGTTTTGCACTTAGTTTTCGTGACAAATTAAACATTTCAACGTTATTATCTACCGCTTCTGGTGTTAACATTTTAACTTCATCTGCATCCAAAGTCCTCGTTTTCGTTCGTTGCCTTTCATTACCCATCTTAGAAGCCACTTTTTGGCTATCATTCCTTGTAGAGCTTACTTTTGGAACATCTCTATCTCTTTTAGAACTTTCTTTGATGAAACTCTTTTCTTTATCTACATACAATCTCTTTTTTGCTAGTGGTGAGTTCACAGTTACGCTAAAATCTTTGACTTTTGTGGCTGTATGATTTGTTGCCTTGGCGTCAACTTTTTTGTGAGTGGCTATTTTTGTTTTGTCACGGGTAGACGTCACGCTAACGAGGCTGGTCGAAGATGGCGATGATTTTAATAAATCTTTCATTGGTGATACATTGGTTGTTATATTTGTACTTTTAGGGTACTTTTTAGGTGCTTTCGCATTGGGTACAGCCACTTTTTTCTTTTGTCCGTAAATATCGGCCGTTGTACTTTTCTGTAGGTAGTTTCGTGGTGTAGAAACATCGTATGAAGTTTTCCTAAGTTTGTCATCTTGCAATTTCACCGCGTCATCTTTTGGCAACTTCTCTCTTTTAATTTTAGAATCAGTTGCCTTTTTTATTGTTGTCTGCATGTTTATGGATGCCTGCAAAAGAGAAAATTATTGGGAAATCGTTAATAAAAATTCGCAAGCGAGACATCTCTGTCATTGCGTAAATTATACTTAGTATCACGGCAGTACTTCCTCTAATGGTTCAGCAGATGTGTATCAAACATTCATACCTACTAGGTGTGACGTAACGCTGAGTAAGAAGTCCTGGTGCCAGTGGTGTAGCGTGAGCGTCAGCAGACCGGGCCGAAAGAAAATTTTGTCGCCCTCTTATTTAGGTATTTCAATTTATAAGATTATAATATACAGTAATTCTCAAGAATTTTTTAGCAAGAACAGTCACCGTTATTGTGTTTTGTACAGTTGAAATATTATTATTATTTATTGCAACATTTTGCCGTTCCCTAATATTGTAGCGGGCCGCCCCTGCCGCCCTCACTACTCAACGCTAATCGCCAATCCCGAAACATTTTAGCTAATATATGTTTTAAAAACAACAATGAACCAAAAAGATTTTAAGCCGTTACAGTGACCCAATTGACGATAGAAAGCTTTTATATTATCAAACTATCCCGATGGTCCTAAAGTTGCAATTGAAACTGCGATATCAAGGATACGATTCTCTTAATTTTATTCTCAGTTGCCCTCATATTTAAAAACTGTCTCTCCGTCTGTCTTATGTCCAACATAATACATTCACTAGCATAATGGAGGTATGAATAAAAATACATCTATATGGATAAAAACGAGGACAAAAATATGTATATAAAAAAACATTATAATTATTCTGTTATTTTATCTGACAGAGAAATTTTATTATAATTAAAGTCCTTTAGAAATGTTATAAGAAATACCTACTTACAGACGCGAAGATTGTTTTTCTTGTCCTCAAAAGACTGACCCACTTAAAACAATCGATCACAGTGCCAACTGCCATCAGTTAAAAGCAAATACATTTCTGAATATTTAATTAACCAATTATTCCTCACCTTGACATATTTCCTGAGAACACTTATCAGCACTATTTAAAAAAATTACAGAAAGTCTTACGCGCTTTGTACTTTAGTTGCAATTTATTTATTATTTATAATTCAAAAACTAAATTATTTATTTAATTCTTAGAAAATAAACCGACTCATCTGTTACGTACGTGTTGATAAAAACGTTGCTAAGCAACGAGAATTTCAAACAATAATGTCATTTAGGGTAACGAGAATACCAGTTCTGAAATCACGCCTTTTATTTATATTTATCTCTGGATCTAGGCTCGAAGAAAACTATGTATAACTCAGATATAATAAATCTCACGAACCCAGAATTGTGCACGCTTGATGAGATACATATATCAAGCAATGCCTAATGCGATTCTAAAACTGTTGCCATCGACACGATAAGAAGTTGAATTATTATTATTATTAATTGCACGCAGAACCGATGGCCGTTTCTGCTGAAGGCAGAAATGTTCTGGAGTTGCATCCACGCACCGGAGGACGCAGCTGTTGTAGCCTAGGCCTCCACAAAGTGGATCGACGACCTGGTAAGGTTCGCGGAAAGCGGTTGAATGCGGGTGGCCCAAGACCGATATACAATGGAAAACCTCGGGGGAGACTTATGTCCAGCAGTAGATGTCTGTCGGCTGAGATAATGATGATGATGATTAATTCTGTGATCACAGCTCTTTAAAGGCCTCTGCACGTTGGATCCATTTAGCCATTGTTAGCTACCTAAGAGACCGGTAATATTTAAAAAACAAATGTACCTACGCCCAGTGTTACCGTTCCCCTGACAACGAATGCGAAATTTCATGATGATTGGTTGAGTAGGTACTCAAGGCGTGAAAGCGTAACAAAGTCACTATCGTATTTATAATATTAGTTAGGATTACTGTAAGAAATAGTTATTGCCTGGGTTTTTAAAACTCACACTACGTCACTGTCTAAATATAAATTTGAACGATACAAAACTGCAAATTAATCTTGACATTACCAAGGTCATATTTTTTAGCACGCTTTAACTAAATAGACGTGTAATTTATATAATTATGTGTAGTAGGTATGTAAACAGGAAATTACTGAATTTCACTCACTTTTAGAAATAGTTATATTAAGTTAAATTCGGCCTATTGCGCTTGTATACACCTAAAATTATTAGTTATTTTAATTAATTGTTCGTAGCAAAAGATCTTTTCTAGCTTGCGACTAGTATACCTACCGGTAGTAGAGACAGCGACATAAGCCACCGATATTTTTTTTAGGTTTTGTACTTTTTTATGTTCAAAGTGACTATCGTTCTCGTGATTTAACAACAACAATTGTTGAAGGATACAAAATTTAATGATAGTTAATAAATACATTCTAATAAGACAGTTTTAATTCATAAACGAAGGTTATTTAGCTATTTATGTATCTGATTGTACCAGTACCACATTATATTCCTTTCTAATATTATGTACTAGATTTTCCCCGTAGCTTCATTCGCGTAAATGTAGGTAAGGTTAGTGACAGTTTTTTTTTCTAGATGAAAGGTACCCTATGTCCATTAATGTACCCCTGACAACGTCTATAGGAAGTCTCATGATGATCTGCAGAATACTCAAGGCCTGAAAGCGTAACAAACTTACATTCACATTTATAATATTAGTTAGGATATAGAAGCTTGCATTGTACTTATATAATCTAAACCAGGTCTATAATATATACTCAGTGTTTCAGAAATGGCAACGCCCGCTTTTCATCGCGACAGAACACTGCCGTATAGATATCATTGTATAGAACGCTTCAGTACTCTGTCACTGATAATTAATTATTGAATAAATTCAGTCCAAATGTTAAAATTACATTTAAAACATAACCTGACTAATAAAACATAGATTATTATTTATTATTGTGATCAGGATAAATAAAATACGATATCTAATAATATTTTAGATATATTTAAACTTTTAATGCTTAAAACATTAAAACGTCAAATACTGTATATAGATTTTACATCGAAGTGTGCCAAAATAGTTCGTGATTTGAAAAATAAATAAAACAGCCTGCTTATTCACATACGGATAACACTGTACTTCTTTACTTAATATAATTATACATAATTATGAGGCGAACATCGATAAATAATAAATAAATGTGGTTTGAAGAACGCACGTGCGACGCGGCTGGCATCTAAGACACTACTGACTTGATTCGTTGATTCATTTACATTTTAGCATCCGACCAGCGAAATTGGATATTATAGTTCTGATCACTACAGGTGTAGATCTGAAGACGGCTGGAGAAAACCTCGTTACTTCTAAATGTTCCTGAGAGGACCACACAAACACTTTAAAGACTCTGTACAATATGAATTTGTTTGTGCCACTCTGGCTTCTACTTAGCTATGCTTATGATGGTAACTCGCTCTTTCGATCGGAAGTATCGATAGGTACTAATTTACAATCCTGCTACGATAGTCGCTGGGTCTTCCACACCCTCCTTAATCTTCCTCAAGAATAGCACAGCCTCACGGCCGTCAATCAGCCTGTGATCGTAAGTCAGCGCGATGTACATCATTGGTCTGATCACTACTTGACCGTTGAGGGCGATAGGACGCTCAAAGATACCGTGCATACCCAAAATGGCCGACTGAGGTGGGTTGATAATCGGAGTGCCCAACAAGGAACCGAATACTCCACCGTTGCTGATGGTGAAGGTACCTCCATCCATTTCTTCAATAGTTAGCTTGCCAGATTTTGCTTTCTCAGCTAAGCCAGCAACGGTCAGCTCAATATCAGCATACGTCATGTTTTGTACGTTCCTGACTACAGGCACGACCAAACCTTTAGGAGTCGCGACTGCAACAGAAATATCTACGTAATCACGGTATATGATCTCCTGGTCCTCAATCACAGCGTTAATGACGGGCTGGTCCATCAAAGCATTAGCTGCTGCCTTCACGAAAGGCGACATCAAACCAAGTTTGACACCATGTTTCTTGGTGAAAGTGTCTAAGAACTTCTTGCGGAAAGCCATGATGTGGGACATGTCGATTTCATTGAAAGTGGTCAACATAGCGTTGGTGTTCTGTGCCTCCTTCAGACGCTGGGCGATGCGCTGACGCATGCGGTTCATTTTGACACGTTGCTCCGTCCTCGTGCCAGCAATTTCCTTGCTGTAGTCTGTAGGAGGAACTTTGACGGTCGCGGTTTCGATAGCCTGAGCGTGGCGGATAGCAGCTACCGGGATTGAGGAGATGGGTGCCGCGGGGGGAGGAGTTGGTTTAGGCGCTGGTGGAGCCTGGGGTGGTGGAGGAGGGGCTGCCGCTTGTGGCGGAGGAGGCGGGGGAGGGGCAGCAGCCGCTGGAGGAGGCGGTGGCGGAGGAGCCGCAGCCTTAGGAGGCTCAGGAGCGGGCGCAGCAGCGGCCTTAGGCGCTTCGCCAGTGATGTCTAACCGGAATAATTTCTGACCAGCCTTGACGGTGTCTCCGTCCTTTACGTAGAACTCCTTAATTATGCCGTGTCCGGGAGCCATGACGGGGATGGCCGTCTTATCGGTTTCGATTTCGAGCACCACCTCATCAGCTGCGACTGCGTCTCCGACTTTTTTGTCGAGTTTGACATCGCCTTCCGACACGGAGTCAGGGAAGCTGGGGGTCATGACATCCTGCTCAGCTAGAAGTGGGTTGCTAAAGTGTATGGTGGCGACCTGGTTGTGTGCCGCCGTGATAGCCCGCGGGGTGGAGATGCGAGCAGAGGCCTGGGCGAGTGCCCCGCAGATCTTGGGCACCTCTGTTGACTTGAGCCGGAGGGTTTGCCCCTGCCTCCGGTACAAGGTTTGTAAATGCTTGGAGCAGCGTCGAAACATTTTGAGTATTTATTGGAGATTTTATTTTACCCTGGAATAGAAATAAAGTCTATATTAATATGCGAAGTTCTCGTGGATGTATTTTTTATGCTTATAAGGTGGAATACAAGCCTATGGCTTGCCAGGTATGGTAAGCAGTTTCTGGTAGCCTATAACTGCTTTCGCAATAGTATGACTCGCGCGTTACCGGCCTATGCAGCACGTAACACCCTTGCTCCATACTAGACACGCGCCGCTTGTCATATAGTATACGAGGAGCGCGTGTCAGTGACAACTGCTCACGCGATACTAATATGTCAATTGTGTTGTGGAACTGACGGCACTGGCTGCGCATTAATATTATTAAAATAAAAAATAAAAAAATAACGTGTACATACAATATTTTATTATGATCGGATGAGAAGTTAAGGCGTGAAAGCGTAACAAACATAAACTCACATCCGCTTTTATAATATTAGTTAGGATGATCAACATTAAACTAAAGATAATGTCAATGATTCATAGGACCCCGCTATAAACTGGAAAGATTAATAAAGATGGATGGCTCCATTGTCGTCAGAGCGTAATTGTTCACTTGTTGTCCAAATAGCGAGCCAGAATGGCCAGCTACTAAGTTTAAATTACGTAAAATTGAATTTACGTTTTATTTTTCGTGTACAAGTATCTTCAGATTGATTGAATTACAATATATCTGGCCCATGGCCACCAAAAATTTACATATCAATATACTTTATATATAATTCTCGTATAAACGTTAACGTTTTCACGTTAACATCGCGAACTCGCACAATAAGTATTATCTGATTAGTGGTTAACATGACTGGACCCGGTTGAGATTTAGTAAGATAGCACTGTTTATGATGGGTGGTGTAAATTTGGTAATACGGTATATTTAGTTAAAGTTATTTTTAAATAACCAACTTTACAGAGTGATATGAACAGACGCGAAACCGCGGATGGCTATTGCGAACAAAACAAACTAATATAGAATATTTATCTATACTAATATTATAAAGAGGAAAGATTTGATTTTTGTTTGTTTGTAAGGATTTATCTCTAAAACTACTCAACCAATTATTTAAAATTCTTTCACCTTTAGAATGTTTTATTATCACCGAGTAAAATAGGTTAAATTTAAAGTAAAAAAAAGAAAGTTACTAGCAATATCCAACCTACTTTTACGGTAACGAAGCCGCGGGAAAAAGCTAGTGTCAAATACGTCTAGTTGTTTTTGATTATTCTGCATTGAAACTACAACATTTATGGAGTATAGATAATTTTTATTGGTTAATAAATAAATGGTTTTACTCCAATCTATTGACTAATAAATGAGTTATTTCAATTCAGTATTTGTCTTGGATATTCTATCTGTATATTTAAGTACATTTAATTAAACAGATTCAGCAGTTTAGCCTTGTAAACGAAATACCAGCTGGCTATCCCTATTTATTATATTAGTATGTGTATAAAGATTGGATTATAAAATTTGTTTGATATCTATGTTGCAAACATGCATGCACCATGCTTTATGGTAAGCAATATGTAGACTACTATGTATGCTTCCGATACTTAAGGCTACTTATAACTCACAGTAGGCAAATCAGTTGAAAATGGGTTTCCATGTGGGTGAATAAACTTGTATTGCTAATGACTAGAATAAAGATTTCACTAAATGACGATGACAAAAAATTCAATTGATAAAGTATGCCATTAGTAGGGGACGAGAAATAGATCCGTCCCCATCAGCAACCCTACAATCACAGATAACGAGTGAGCTACATCCATGTTGATGCAAGCATAAGCTACAGGACCAACGCACTATCAGTTGGGCAATATGTGTAATCAAAGACAAAGACATTTATTGCTTAAACTGTGTAGGCACATGAAATGTGTTCTTAAAATTAGATTTCGTTTCAACAGTCTACCCTGTCGGGCATTGCAATAGTATAAATTAAAAGTAAATTATTTATTATTATTGTCACCTTCATCAGGTAAAACAAGTAGTTAAGAAAATAACCACAATATAACTCACAATTAGGTGTGTTGTTGACACATACTAAGACAGTCACATTTATCTTATAAGAAGAAGTAGTTCAGAGGAATCAGATGAAGAAACTCACAATCAGATGAGACATTGACACACACTAAAGCATTCTCATTTCTGTTATTTATTATCAACAATTTTATCTAAGTATTTAAATAGGTATTTAATGTTAATTATCAAACCTCATATTATGTCAACAACCAAAATACAACTAAGATAAGTGTTTACTCAAGCGTTATGATAAACTGATTTATTTTCAGGTAAATTAAATGGAGCAGGCTAACTATTTGATGAGATAACCTGCAATCTTTTACCTCTTTCTACTCAAACAACTCGGTAGATACCCTATCAGTATAATCTAAGTATGAGGGACTATGCCATTGAGGCCTGCTACTCATTATTATAAGCTGGAGTAGCGGCCAGATTAACTACTACAGCTAATATAAGTCTGTTATTAGAAAATAGACATTGGATATACAGGGTATCAGGTAATTAATAGATAACCTTGAATCATATTATTGCAGAACGGATGACCATTAAAAAAAAATATGAAAAAGTCTATCCTAACTACAACCTGAGATATGTTTTTTTTAAGTACCATATTTAACTTTCTTGTACACTACTATCATAAATGAATATATTCCAGTAGTTTTTTATTTTATTATTAAACATTAATTATGCTAATAGATAGACAGTCAAAAGTATGACTAGCTATGGCACATTTTTAATTTATTTTTCTTCCTTTTCTGAATGACCATCAGTTCCACTATAAGTCATTTCAAGGTTATCTATTAATTACCGGACATCATGTATATGTGTCACAAACCATTTATATAAAAAATAATAAGACAATCTTTTGATGTTACTAAGGATGTAAGCTTATCACCAAATGGTAAGTTTTTACCATAGGTTATGGATAAGTCAGATTTATCACATGAACGTTACTACTAATTCTTCAACGGATTTGCCACTCTGTAAGATCTTTAGGCAAAGATCTACGACTAGATGCTGACAGCAAAGCACCTCTTTAGAATAACTCTACACACTGGAGGCACACAACACCTCACAACAGACTAAATATAAGTTCTAGTAAAAAAAAAACACTTTTAATTAATCATTAATTGAAATTTTACTCAATCTTTCACAGAAACACTGAATTTCTATAACTCAATTTAGTTGTCCAATTCACTGTTACTAAGGTACTATTTTATCATTAAGAGACAAACAATAAAGAAAATCAATGTGCTGATTAATTTTATTATTCTGATAAAATAAAATAGTAGTGATTAAATTTTATGCAAATTAGAATTTACTAAAGAGAGTAATGTTTATAACACTTGTGCACTTTTTAAATGATCTAATAATACATTTTCTCAAATTAACAACTTACACTCTTTTACGATTAGGATGATATTTTAAAACTAAGAATACAACTCTATTAAAACCTACTTTAATTAACTCAAAAGATGTAGATTTAAAAACATATGTTCAAAAATGGAACAGAATTTGAGCTTGTGATTTCTATCAGATTGACAGAAAATGTTGCAAGAATTATCGTAAAATCCGACTTGAATTTAATTGTAATAAACATTGGCAATAAGCGTGTATATAGAAGCGTTAAAACTAAAAATATTAATTCGTTAGTAAGTTATTGCTGGACAGCACCGGCGAACACCTACACGATGTATTTCAAGGTTAGCTACTGAATCGCAAGCAAGTAAATGCACTCACAAAGATAAAAGCCACACCCCTTACCTGCTGGTGGAGGTAAACAACCGCTATCAGGTAATTGTAACGTTATTTCACAGATATAAAATGTTACATAAGCCCAGATCTCATGACAGTTCGTGTCCACGACCAGGGTTAGATATTCGAGTATTTCAAGGTGATGCAAGCGTTAATCAGTGCATAATGTACGTGCACTGTGGCTACAACTAACTGGATTAATACTTCACTTTCTTTGACGCTGCTTTTTGTTAGTTCAGATGTGGCCCGAAGACCTACATTTATCTTGGTTCGATAGGCCTTTCGCAAATTGCATCAAATTCAAGTAGGCTGGTGGCACCTGTCAAAAAGTCATTCCTATCCTAAATCTTGCTATATCTTGAACATTTTTGTGAGATAAACTTATATAGCTTTGCGGTAGTAAAGGTAAGATAGCAATATTGTAATGCTCAGATTGTTTTATTTCAGTTTTGGAACGCCACCAGCAGGAAAATTGGAAACTGCGTTTAGACATTGCGTCAGAAAAACACTGCGCTGGAAATATTGATTTTTTATGCCATTAATTATACACGATGAGTGTGTCTATTCTAACATTTCTTACTAAAGTATATTTATTTATTAGACATTGGACTAGAACTAAAATTAACAGTTTCATTGAACCGTCTAGAGATCCTATAATAATAATAGAAAGTGTTTAATTTTACTATTGAATAAATTATGTAACCGTAGAAACTAAACGTAGGTTTGCATGTGATAATCTCATTGAATTTGTAGGTCTGAATCAATAACTAGTGATGAACCTGTACCTTTGCGTGTTGTGAATGAATAATGATGTATCAAAATATTATATTTTCTGTCTGTAAAAATGCATTATTCTTTTAATGTTTCTTAATCAATTACTACTATTTTGTTGAGTTATATGAAGAATTCTGCCCGGGCTTGAAAAGAAAACGACGCCATCTATCATATATTTGAATAACTATAATTATTTTTGGCAACGCTCTTGAGATAATTCCTGTATTGTGTGGAACATTAGTACACAACGGACTGAAAGAATACCCAGACTGTAAACAGCTACTCGTGGATCACCCACATTTTTGTTCTTTGGATTCGAATTCACAGCACTCGGCATAGCGTAAAAGTACCTAGATAGGTATTCTTACGCTATGCCGAGTGCTGTGGATAGTGGTTCAAATAGATATTTGAACCACTAAGCCATCTATCTGTACAGTCGTTTGTCGGTGGTGGCACAAATAGACAGAACATTACTAACACACTCCGCGGTAGTGAATGCATCTGTTAGGCTGCGATTTTGGATTCAATGCCCGGAACGGACAAAATGTTATTGGGCTTTTCTGTTAAGGAATTTCCAGTACCTACCTATTTACAGCGCAGAGTCCTGAACTGTGCCCTATTGACAGCAATAGGCTCGCCATATCTGTTATGAGTAGGTAATGTCACTATTGTGATGTTACATAACTACTTCACTAGTCAATAAGAAGGTGGGCTGCCAATAGGCCGCCCTGATCACGGCCAACTCTCTTGGATGTAACACTTGACACATTTGTGTGATCTGCAAATGGTTGTTCTGCGTCTGGGTGTTCTTTTTGCCCGTTGTTCGAATGTTTGTAAAGTCCACCGCGACCGCGACACACATGTAGTCAAAAAGTTACACAGATAGGTTAGTTGCCAGAACATAATTATAATAAAAGAAGTGAGAAACGTCCATGAATTGCTGTAAATCTTAGTTCGAAAAAATGGTATTACGTAACGTTCAGAGGTCAAAGTTCATGTCATTTCGGGGGTATATCGACTATGTTGAGTCGAATGGCGTTGACCGCGAGTCTCTAGATCTTACGGGTCTTGAGTAGAAAGAAGGTATCACGTGACCTTGAGGTCAGAGGTCAAAGGTCATGGTAATTTCGGGGATATATCGACTATGCTGAGTCTAATGGCATTGACCGCGAGTCTCTAGCTCTTACAGTTTTTAACTTTGAGTTGAAAGTTGTATAACAGACGGACGAACGGACAAAGCTGTTGTATAAGAGATTTTGGAACTCTAAAACCAAGTTTAAGTGAAGTCCAATATTATCATTTATACATTACACCGATCAAAACAATATCCGCCTCTTCGAAATGTTGTAAATACGAAAATAAGTTATTGATGTAACATTATTCAGTTTATTGAGCTGCATCGACATGTGTATTTAAAATGTTCATAATAAACAAAAAAACGTTTTACTACTCAGAAGAAGAAAATATTGCAGCATAAACACTTTTATTTTGTTGGTAGGTAAATAATGTTGGAAATAATACTTCATTCAACTAGGTACTTATTGTAACGAGTTGAAAAGTTATGTTCCCCTATTTTAGTTTTATTAAGTATAGCACTCAAAACAAAAATGTAAAGAGTAAATTAAAAATACCTCAACTATTTGCGCTGTATCATGGTGCGGGTAACGCTATTGAGCTGATTAGGGCCCAAATAAAAGGTCATGCCGCAAGAAATAATATTTCGCCGTCATTTACGGCAAATAAGATGTTGGCCCTATTACAAGAGGCCATCAACAATGTTCAACCAGAAGATTGGTCGAAGGTTGTGAATAAAACAAAAAGGGACATTATGTCTGATTGGGATCGTGACATCCATATTGACAATATAATGGAGTCATCGTTAATAATATCCGTCACAGATACAGATGATGAATTTAGTGTCAAGTCAGATGTTCCTGACTCTTATATGAGTTTAGACGAATAAAATCTATTTTTTTATATATGTTCTGTTGTTTCATTAATATAATTATAGACTTTTACAATAATAATTGTTCTACGCCCAATATACGTTTTTTATTAAGTATAAAAAACATTGACTATTCATCGTAGCAGTACATCCTATCACTAAATACGTCTATGGCGTTACGTTATACGCATAACACTTTGCTTAATTTTTCTTTCTATTAGATTTTATTTGTAGACTAGAACATTCTGGTTGGGTTTAATTTAATTTACTACAGTAATTAATGATTTAATATATTACGAATGTGGTACAGCTGAAATACTAAGTCATAATTTGTAAATCGCGGCAACTTTCAAGAGTGAAACGAAACGTTACTGAAACTGCCACCACTCACCCGCTCCATGCTACAGCGCAGAGTTGTGAGTTTTTTGTTTTTTGGCACTTATGGAACGTACTATTTTGGCTTTTACTACATTGCATCTCCAAAGAGTCGATATGTGGTCCTACATAGGACATTACTGTTTTCTCTACGTGGATACAGGCGTCACGCTAGTACCTATGCTATGTAAATATCTACAATAGATTCGGCACATAATATAATATAATGTAGGCACACAATCACAATACTACTTGGCCTTCGTCCAAGATTCAATAAAAATATTTTCTGTCTTAATTAAAATAGACTTCTTACAGTGTACCAATACTAGTATCTCATAAATTATATTTATTCAAGTTGCGACGCAAAGAAAGAAACATTTACCTACCTACTTATTTGTTAGATACATTCATAGTAATACGGGATCAGCCATCACCTCTGCCAGATATCTGCGATATATAGGTACCTACGCTATTCAAATCAAGACGACAATTATTTATCAGATTTTGCCCGCGGCTTCGCTCGCGTAAATGTAGGTTATGTTACTTTTCTATGCCACGGGCGCACTACTTTTTAGAGTTCGAAAATCTTATACAAAACAGCTTTGTCCGTGTGTCTGTTATACAACTTTCAACAAGTATGACCTTTATCGTCTGACCTCAAAGTCACGTGATACCATCTTTCAACTCAAGAACCGTAAGAGCTAGACTCGCGGTCAACGCCATTCGACTCAGCATAGACGATATACCCTGAAACGAGTATGACCTTTGCCCTCTGTTCTCAAGGTCATGTGATACCATTTTTCGAACTCTTAAGATTTACGGCAATTCATGGCTGTTTCTCACTTGTTTCCGAATGAAAGATAGGTACCCGATGTTCTTTTCTGCATTCCGGACTCATGGCACCCCTGCAAGAAATCCCTGAGGGTGCTTGAACTTGGATTCAGACTCGTGGCATCCCCAATCCTCAAATCCATACAACTGTTGTACCTGCCAGTGGTATCACAAGTTCTCTTTTCTGTACCCCTGACATGTATGCGAAATTTTATGATGCTATGTTTCGTAGTTAGGCGTGAAAGCGAAACAAACAAACAAACTCACATTCGCATTTATTAGTTAGGATTAGAAAAGTTAGGATATTGGGGTAGGTACTTACGTATCAAACAATGATGTATCTACTTACATGATATTAGATTGCACGGATAGCGTAGAGTTTAACCTTGTGGTAACCTCGTCATTACTACCTACTGCGTCTAGTGTAATCGCTTCTATGCCCACGCGGGACAAAAATTTGTATGATCCACAATTAGGTTGTTGTCCCGAACGAAGAATGTTTATTTATTCGCTGGTTTCTAGGTGTTCTTTGTGTCCGTTGTTTGAATGTTAGCAAAGTTCTCCGCAGCACAGGGAGTCTTCCTTGCAAGAAATTTATTACCTAGGCTATGATATTTAAGGTACCTACCTTGTCTTCTGCTCTTTCGATAATTTATTTACCTAACTATGAAGGTACTATGAAAGAGGTAGGTAGGTATGTATATTGAAGTCTCAAATCACCTACGCAAACAGAATGACACTCATCTCAGCCGAAAGACGTCCACTGCTGGACATAGGCCTCCCCCAAGGTTTTCCACACAGACCGGTCTTGGGCCACCCGCATCCAACCGCTTCCCGCGACCCGATTGGCCCGCTCCAAGCTGTTAACCAATCAGAGCCAAACGCAGTAAACGCTTCGATCGCGTATATATATATATATATATATATATATATATATATATAAAATAATATATATAATATATATAAAAATCAATTGCTGTTAGTTTGTCTCGCTCGATTTAGCCGATTTTGGTTTTGAAATGTTTGTCGTAGTCCAGGCCAGGGAAGGTTTGAGGTTAGGATAGGTGATACGAAGTACACCGGCTCATCTAGTAAGAAATAAAACAACAAATTCAAAATAGTCATATTTATTGAGATAAGCTAAAACTTGTACAGTCACACTCACGGACACAAACTTATGAGTAGCTTGTACACACAGTATCGATGGTAAGCACCCTTCGCTGAGATATTTGCACAACATTAACTAATTACAGCAGATTTGCTTCTAAAAAAAATATCTAAAGCAAATGTGCTATGCTTCGCTTCTGAATAAACAATATAGAAACTAATCTGCTATGATTCGCCTCTGAATAAAAATATTACACAGAAGCAAATGTGGTATACTTTGCTTATCAATAAACTAATTTATTAGGAAGCAAACCTGCTAACATAGGTCTCTTTACGTCAATTGTAAATATGAGTTACCATATCATAAGCTTAAAGTGGACAAAGGCAGTAACCTAGTTGAGGCAGATAGACGTATGTTGGGCCAAAAGACAGACCCAAGAATCAAGGTAATCCCAGGCTCATATCATAATAATTTAGTAAGTATTGCATTAGGTCAACCTAGAACAAGGCTGGAGAAATGCAGTGGATAAGAATAGCGTGAACAGATAAAAAGCTGCAAACTAAAATCTATTTAAAAATCAATCAAATAGACGCAATTATAAGCTTCAGATTATATAACGTATTGGTACATAACCACATATTAATAAAATGCAGTGAACGAAAATAAAACGTCGACGTATTCTGCCCGGAATTACACCACTGAATATACAAAAACTAAGCGGGGCTAATAACTAAGCAGAGTCGCTATAGTAACGTATAATTATATCAATGGATTTGACTTCTTGACACTGACAGCAAGTAAATAAACTGTAAAACAGAACATGGATCTTTGTCTTGGTCTGGGTGTTTATATGTATGTATATCCATTGTCTAGTACCCATAGTACAAGCTCTGCTTTGTTTGGGCTAGGTAGTGTTGTGTGTATGTGATAGAATATTATATTATATTATTATTATAAAAGTGCACTGGTATAAAGCAATTACGTTATTTCCTAGTTGTAAGAGCTATATCATCAGCGAAGGGCTAAATATTAACTATAGACAAGAGTTTGTGCAAATAACACAAAAGGTAAATATAATTTTTGGTAAAATAATACTCTCTTTCGCAAAATAATGTGTTTTATATCATTCATACAATGATATATTGCATTGCGTTTCAACGTAATATTGTATTATAAATATTACTATAGTTAAAGAAATAGTCAATGGAAGAATAAAATCGGGATTAAAAGATTTCAATTGATGTTTTTAGAATTAGCGTGTGCTAGTATTTAGACAAACCACGCCACCGCGAATTGCATAGAATACTACACCCGTATTGTGAAAATGTTGCTGTTTGATGTCCATTGCGCGGTTTTATAACTAAATAAAGTATATAGCGCTACACAATAAAGTGTATGTATGTAAGACTGAATGAAAATGTCATCGAAAGTTCAGTCATAACGTGCATTGAAATATTCTTTTATTAACCTTTCATTTTGCAATCTCACCCCGGTTTTATTATTCCCATAAAACAATGCATGCCATAATTACTGTAAATTTTCAAAGCCATGAATTTATAATGTTTAAGTTTAAAAATATTATTAATGTAAATAAAATTAATTTGACATATTTTAAATTATATTAAAAGACGCTTACTCTTTGATATGTCAACAACTAATTACTAAAACATATTATTTGCTGTTGGTCTTAATTAAAATAATAATATTACGTAATTATAATTGTCCAATGATTTAGATAAGATGTTAAATTATTTCAAATATCATTCCAATGTTTCGAATAATTAATTTCAATAAGTTACCCAGAATAAATAATGATGTAAAATAAATAATTACTTAACTATTATTTTAATAATTTAAAAAAATACTGCTTTTGTTTATAATAAATAATTCGAAAGCACCGTCAAATAACAAAACAAAATAAATAGCTGCAGCCTCTTTACAATAACAAAATTTAAACTAATCATAAATTGAAAACAATAAATAAATGTTATTTAAGCAAATAACACAAACAATAATTTGAAATTATAATAAATAACATTATATACAATCACAAGTATACCTATAACATCGTCTGGTAACCGAAGTCTCCCGCGCATACCCTATAAAGTACCCGACGATAACGACGAAGAAATCTTCGTAAAAATCGATACGAATATTATAAAGCTGAAGGGTTTGTTTGGTTGAACGGCGCTAATCTCAGGAACTACTGGTTCGAATTGTAAAATTATTTTAGTGTTGGATAGCCCATTTATTGAGGAAGGTTATAAGCTATATAACATCACGCTACGATCAATAGAAGCGGAGCATTAATGAACAATGTTGCAAACCGGAGAAAATTATTTTATGTGATGCTAACGAAGTTGCGCGGGTCAGCTAGACACTTTATATTGGCTTTGTTACGAACAAAGCGAAAAGCCAAATGTTCAATTTCATTAACTCAAGTTCTTGACACAATATCGAGAACTAGTTAAATATTTAGCAAAGTATGGTAAAGCAATAAGCAGTGTGTGTGTGTTCAGTAGAATTATGTAGAACTTATTTTTGCCGCTTGGGCACATAGCGACTTTTCATGTACCGTTATTATATATATGACAAAAGCGCGCGTTTATTTTCAGAAATCATTTCACTACAATTTCTTGATTAATTATTACGTATTTAATTGTTTTTAAGTTTAATAATTTTTGACAAAATTAATAATATGATATGGTGAGTGACAAAATTAAACAGACTTTTTATTAAGTGACAAAACTAATTAGAAAACCTTTATGGTAAGTGACAAAACGACTTAAGCCTTTTATGTTGAGTGAAAAAACAAATATTTTTAAACTTTTAGTTAAGTAAGAAAATAAATCAATATTTTATGTTATGTGACAAAACGAAAATGAACTTTTATGTTAAGTGAAAAAATAATTTAAAACTTTCGAGTGATAATATAAATTTGAACTTTCGTGTTGAGTGACAAAATGAGTAAATTTCCTCGCTTTGTAACCTGTGCCCGGTGATGATAGAGCGATATATGAATTTATTATATATAGCAATCTGGCGTCTACTTTACTATAAGAGTACTTTGGTACAACTACCGCTATATTCGAGGCGCTCGCAACTATTGCTCAAGCTGAGGCGTAACAGCGCCTCGGTTGATTACATCGAGGCATAGCATCGCAACACTATTCCATTTCTTTGACTCCTTGTTGCATTTCATCTTGCTTCGGGTTGATCTACGAAGAAGAAAATTTGTGTTTTTATCCAAATATGTACTAGCTGATTGCCGCGACTTGATTTTAAACCAGACTAAGTTGAACTTTGTGGACTTAGTAATGCTTAGCGATGTGAGCTCAGCCTACTTAATACATTTTAAAAAGTGACGCCACCAACTATTGTACATCATTTACGTAAATTTTATCTTTACTAATAGGTATTATAAAGAGGAAAGATTTAATTAGTTGTTTGTAAGGATTTAAATTTAAAACATTCTTTCACCCTTTGATAGCTTTATTAACAACGATTAACATAGGCTATATTTTATTTAAAAGAAAGCACTGTTACATAGCCTAACCTACTTTGACGCGAGCGAAGCCGCGGGCTAAAACTCATACATTATAATTAAACCGTTTTCGAACCAACTTAAGACGTATGTATGTGAGTATGTTTATTTGCCAATCTCAATAGCCGAAACGACTGGATGGACTTTTATGAATGAGGTTGCGCTAGATTGGAATTAACATAGTGTATATTATCATTTTTAGGAACATTCACTATGGCTGCTAATAAAAGTATTTTTAGCGCAACCATTTTTTTGTTTTTACTATGCTATAAACAACTTTTGAAGCCTACCTTTTTCCAAAACTTTGCATTGAAATGTAAAAAGAAGTTTTAATGTATTTACGTTATCACTTGCATTAATAGTTAGCCGCATACGTAATAAGACAAGATAAGATAAGTTACAATTAGAACTGATAGATGGCACTATATTAAATTATCTCATAGCTCTATACAAATTGTACCATGCCTGAATCGCGCTACCGAAGTATAAACAACTTTTAAAGCCTAATTTGCCAATATTTTGCATTGATGTTATAGAATCAAAAACTTAAAAAGGCTGGACGTAAAAGTTTTACTGTATTCACATAGAAACTTGCTTTAATAGTTAGCCGCATAAGTAATAAGTAGTTACAATTAGAATCGATAGATGGCACTGCACTCATTTATCTTGGTGTACCACAAATTGTACCGTGCCTAACTCGCGCTAACGAAGTTTACACGTCATATTATACAATAATATAAGTACCCGATATTCTTTATCAAGTCACGGGCCGCTAGGCACGAACCCAGCCTATTTATCTGGCCCTCACGATTGCATGCAGATATAAGCATAAATTTAAGTCATGGACAAGATAATTACCAAAAATGTCATTGCCTTACATGCCCATTTACACGATATCAGATTCTTAAAATAAAATATGTAGTGCTGGCTGTTATATTTGTTGACAAAAACAGGGTTAGCAACACACTTGCATCGTTCAAATGGGGCTTTATGGTATTCATTGATGATTAATATCCCGTTTGTAAGCAATATCTAATAATTTGACGGCTTAATGGGTACATCTTCGTTTTTTTTTATTTTTTATCTCCCGCGACACAGAACTTTTTATAACCTAGTGCAGTAGAGTTGTCTACTAAAAAAAACTTGCTACTTTATATATCAATGTAAAAACAAATAATTTAAAACAACGTTGTAAATAAAATTAAATATAAAACTTAAAGAGTAAGCGCCTTTTAAATAAAAACAAATAAATATATTATGTTTTGGACGCAATTTACCTGTTATATATTTGGTAACATTTTGTACATATTCGTATCATAACGCATTCCAATATTTAGATTTTTTTTTTAAACACCTTTTCGACAATTTTCTTAAGTATCATCGCAGTTGGATAAATCGTTTTGTAACGTATATGTTACAAACAAACGGACACTAATTTCTAAATATAGATATAAAATATAATTTAAAAAACTTTAAACAATCATCTGTCAAACATCCACAGCGTATACAAAAAATAGAGACAAATACTTTAGAGAATGACATTACTCTATGGTGCAGGGTAACTTTGGCCCGGTGTTACCATATGCACTGGGATTTTGATATTATTCACTTTTATTTAGCACTGGCAACATTTAAAAGCTCCTAAAACGACTTCAAACATATTTGTTCGTTCGTAAAGGGTATATCAAAAAGGAAAATAAATAAAATTATATTATTTTGATTCGTTTAGTTTTGCCCAGAAGACATTTTGCGTTCCGGCTCAAGTAGCTTGTCAACAAGCGGACCAGCACGTTCATATTCGGTCTCTTTCTCTTCTGACTTTTTCTCTATCTGTAATATTTACAATAATAATGTCCTCCAGATCGAAATTCGGTCACGGCGGCCATTCTTAACCGAGACTGGCCAGCTGCGCAGGAGATATTATAGCGCACAAGCGTGAGCGCAGACAATTGCACTCTCTGTTCACTAACTCTCGTGATCCGATGGGACGGTAAGTACCGTCCCATCGGATCATGAGAGTTACAGAGTGTCGGATTTGACACGACCGCAGAGAGATCAGGCGCAGGACCAACGGCTTTACGTGCTTTCCGAGGCATGGAATTTTACAAAAGCAATGTGTGCAATAAGGGCACAGCGCTTGAATTCACCGCTAGAGGTGCTAGTGGATAGTAAGGTATAGACCTCATTCTCTATAGTCACTTCAACAGTAACCATAGAAACCGACAAATCATTACCGCCAAATACAGCTTTTGACAGCTCATGTGACAGGATTGACAGGACCTTACTCGCTAGTGGCGCCGACTGGCGAGCACAAAAACGATGAACCCCATTGCATTTGAATAATCTTCGTATGTATCGACATAAAATGTGTATAAATTAATGGATGATTTTATATAAAAAAACTCCTAAATCAATACTAATTTAACGGATCAAGGACTCGAACCTGGAACCTTATTATCAATCGCAAACGCATCATATAACAAGACGAACAAATTGCCACCGACAATTTGCCAATATAATGTTCACCATATTACAGTTTGCCGCAAATTATTTGCCTAGACAAACAGTTGGCGACAAACCGTATGTCACAAACTGTTTGCTAAATTCTATACTCACTTCGGGTTCGCCCATCAGAGTGTTTGCGAGGTAGGGCGCCTTTAATACTCCGCGCCAATACAGCTTTTCTATAGGTCTATTCACACACCAACCTGCACACCGGATGCCTAGATTGCGCCAATAGTAAACTTCATGTCTGGAAATACAGATTAAATATAAACATACATTCTTCACGCCTGTAGTACTCGAAAGGGATTTTTCTTAATTTATCTGTTTAAAAAACACCAATTGTATTTAGTGTATACACTCGTATATAAAAAAAATAGTACGTATGTGCCAGATTGTTCATATTTTTTATAATTAAAGCCCTGTATTAAACTGTCCCACTGCTGGGCACTGGCCTCTTCTCAGTTTGAGTCCAGCCATAGTCCACCACAACGCTGGCCCACTTCTAGTTAGCGTACTTCACATATTTTTGAGAACACGTTGGCCCACTTCGAGTTAGCGTACTTCACATATTTTTAAGAACACGCTGGCCCACTTCGAGTTAGCGGACTTCACATATTTTTGAGAACATTGTGGAGAACTCTCAGACATGCAGGTTCCCTCACGATGTTTTCCTTCACCGTTAAAGCGAGCGATAATTAACTATTTAAGTTTTTGTGATAGTGTTAATCGTTATACTGGGTGTAAGGGATGGTGTACCGAAAACTCCCTGGCGTTAATAATCGTTAGAATTTTCTTCAGAAAAAATCACAATATTATTTCTATAATTTTTAATTTTTCTAACAGTGAATCATAACATAATGCAAAAAACATCCAGTTTATTAAACAAAAATCTAAGAATACCTCATTTTACTATCATACAGCAATGTAATTAAACCGCTGTGGTTTAAACAGATCAGCTGTTTGTATGCGCGCGGAACGTAGAGGTCATTCCCGGCGGCGCGAGCGGTGCGTTGTATCGGTAGCAATACATTGCGTACCGCGTAATAATGTTAATCAATATAGAATCTTAAACTTGCGTTTTTTTTATTACTTAATAGATGTTTGCGTCTAGATAAGTATCTATAGAGAGACGTGTTGCTAAAGTTTTCGGTACGCCGTCCCTTATACCCAGTATATGTGTTACGGGTAAAGCGAGAACAACGAGTAAGCTAAGTTTTACCCGGGTTTACTTAGTATTACCCAAGCAAAGTTCGAAATTTCGATAAAACTTAATTTGTATTCGGTGTTTACGCGTTCACACCTAGGTCTACCCAACACCGGGTGGGTAAGGTAAGGAATAATAAAGTGGGGAAAACAAGTGCAATAATATTTTTTATTTAATATTAAACTAACTATATCAACTTGAACGAACTAACTATATCAAGTTGATATAGTGACAAGAATAGAAAAGGGTATGTTAAGCTGGTTTGGGCATGTAGAAAGAATGGAGTCGCAAGAGGAAGACCTAGGCGAACGTTTCTTGATCAGATCGGAGGCGTTCTGGACAAAGGCCAGGTTAAGAGCATCTTGAACCGACGGGCGTGTATGAGGAATGTGATGAAAGTGAATGAAGCCAGAGAAGTGTGTCAGGATCGTAGCAAATGGAAATCCGTAGTCTCTGCCTACCCCTCTGGGAAACAGGCGTGAATCTATGTATGTAGAATTAAACTAACAAGAAAACATAACAATGAAAGAATCGTTTTTTTAAGCATGCCACAAGTATTTTAAATATGTTTGCATAACATAAGGCATTACAGAAATAAAACTTGCATTTATGAGCATTTGTTTCTAATTATGTAAATATAATCAACGTACCAAAATAATAAAGTACCTTTTGTATTATTTATTTGAGCAAGACAAACTGCTGTGATACTTTGAATTGCCAGTGCGCTCCCGCGCTTTTTTGCCACTCGAACAAAAATTACGCGACATTGCGACATTTAACATTACCCACCTAGTATTGGGTAGATCTACATGTGAACGGGTAAACGCAGAACACAAATCGAGTTTCGTCAATTTTCGAACTTTACCCAAAAACTTAGGTAATACTAAGTAAACCCGGATAAACCTGAGTTTACTCGTTCTTCTAGCATTAACCGTAACATACATATGTATTTTTGTTAATGTACGTACGGGCTAACGACGTCCTTATGCAACAGTACTGCGCTCACGTTGCACCAACGCGCACTCCAGCGCCACAACAGCGCGTGCAGCACATCGGCGAAGCGGAGGATGCTGTGGATGGCCAGGTTGTCTCCGTATCTGGCAACAACGATAACTGTACTTAAGGGATCCTTCAAGTGGTATAGGTATAAGCACCAATGAGGGAAGGGGGAAGGTCTATGCTATATAGAACATAATATATCCAAAATAAGCATAGCAAAGTTGGTGGCGCGTAAGTATTTACCGTAGCCTGCAACAGCAGAGGTATCCTTTGTGCATTGTCGATCCTTTAGGAAAGGAAGAAGGGAAAAAGGATGTGGGAAGGAGAAGGAGAAGGAGCGGGAAGGGGAGAATAGGGTGATTGGGCCTCCGGCACTCTCACTCAGCGAACGAAACACAACAGTAGGAATACTACTATTTCACGACGATATTCTGTGAGGGGGCAATTCTTCCCCGGTCGAGCCGGCCCATTCATGCTGAAATCAGTGAGGCTCTACTACTTTATTTTTATTTAGTTGGAGGTGTGTTGTCCGCACTTAGCCCCACATTTGGGCCATTGTACTGTTACAGCCAGTGCCATCTCTCGGCAGTTCCTTCTACTAATTTATTACAGCGCCATCTATTGACGTCTTACTGAATTTTTTGACACGTGGGACTTTACAAACATTCAAACAAGGGAGACAACGCCCAGACTCGGAACAACCATTTGTGGATCACACAATTTTTTGTCGCGTGTGGGATTTGAACCCAAACACTTGGCGTACTAGCAGTGTCGAGGCGGACAATTAAATAATTTTTTCACGCCATCCTGGGCTGCATATAATTATGAAAACGTCCCTTGAAGCAACGAAAAATGTCTTTGCAGAACGCCTTAAGGATTAAATTAACTATCGAAAAATACACCGAACCGATCATTATAAATGTTTCATTTGCTGATATGGTCAAATCCAACAAAAATACTTTACTGCGCCCTAATAATTTGAGCTCTATTACCCAAACAATAAATTGAAATCCAGCGACCACATACAATCATAATTTTTTTTATTACAAATCGATAATTATATTGACGGTGTAGTATCAATAATTACAAGACCATGATGTTACAGGACACGAAATAAACAGTTTATTACTATAATTTTTAACATTTTAATAAAAAAGTTACTTATATTACAAAAAAGTAAGAAACGCTTGTGATGGCGATCATTATTTCAAAAAGATATGTAAATATAGATAGAGTATGCAACAAAGTGAAAATAGCTATTGGATATTGATACTTCTCCGTCAATAATATAATATGCTTACAGCAAATGAAAATCTACATAAGAAGATTGTGTAAGACCCAAAATGAAGGTAGATATCATTCACACCGAATCAATGACGATATCAAACAAGTGAGAATCACCATTGAATTGCCGTAAGTCTTGGAGTTCGAAAAAATGGTTCAAGTAATATGCAAAGGTCACGTGATATCACGTGACCTTGAGATCAGAGGTCATAGGTCATAGTCATTTCGGGGTATATCGACTATTTTGAGTCGAATGGCGTTGACCGCGAGTCTCTAGCTCTTACGGTTCTTGAGTTGAAAGTTGTATAACAGACAGACGGACGGACGGACAAAGCTGTAGTACAAGAGTTTTTTCGAACTCTAAAAAATAATAAAATTCAACCAGATTAGTAGTTTCGGGCTAAAGTTAAAAGACCTACATAAAAAAAGATCCAGAACCATAGTCTTCTTCTTCCTTCTTATAACTTCTAAGTCACTTCGGAGAAGAAAGAAGTTGTATGAGCAAAACGTTGGAGACAAGTTCCCTAATTTGACATGTGAAGCATTCTTGTAATCTTTAAAACTAAACCTGAACCACAAATCCTGTAAGAAAGAGGCAAGGCGTGCAGTAAAGAACGTAAGCTACCCGCCCCGGTTTCGCGCAGGTATGTTTTGTTATATCTCAAAGGGATGAGGCAACATTTTCGATGAAAACTCGACATCTTAACAAAAATCGTCATATTTTAACAAGCTTACACGAAAGGTGTTGAAGTATAAGGCCTTAAGAATTATACTCCTAAACCTTGTAGGGCAAATCTCGAGAACCGGTTACTATTATTGTTTCAAGATTTACAATTATAGTATCTTCTCTCTTAGCCTTTATTATTCCCAAGTCACGTAGGGTTCGCTTTTCTAGTCTAACCGGAATTGACTGGATATCAGTTTTTACAAGGAGCGGCTGCCACCTGACCTCCGCAACCCGAAGGCTAACGATACCCCCTAAGGCTAGACTAGTGTCAGGATATTATAGGGCACTTACTTTCCCAATAACGACTGGCATAGATGTTCATGGCAGCCGGGACAGACTGCTTAAAGTGCTCTGCGCGGCATGAAGCAGGCGATAATTGTCAATCAATACGTACATAATTTCGAAAAGTCATATACTTTCCGGAAGTGAGAGGTGCGCGACGTAGGTTCGAACCCGAGACCCTCTGCATTGCAGTCTGTTAGTCTCCCCACTGAGCTATCGCTGCTTTTTTGCAATTAGAGTATAATAAGTATAATTATGATAAATATTGTTAATCTTCGGACTTCGTCCGCGTGGAATTAAATAAAAATATTTCTAAATTAAAAGTATCGTAAGTTACTCATTCTGAGATAAGCCGGCACAAATAGATATACCCACAGACAAAAATTTTAGAGATCGGTGTTCGAACCCACAACTATCAGCGCAGTGACAATGGCGAAGCGACTACTGAAACCATAACGCTGTCTGTGCAATTGAATGTTTGGTAGTTTCTGCGACTACTATGGCTGTCATGGGTAATGAGGAATCGGAATTTGATTCCGGGTGGAAACAGCTACCAAATGATGCAATCCCGCAAATTCACTCGCAGCATGGCAGCTAGTGATGAAAAATAACGATACTACTTACCGCCAGCCAAACTGTACACTTTTTGTCACTACATATTATAAAACAAAGTCCCCCGCCGCGTCTGTCTGTCTGTTCACGATAAACTCAAAAAATACAATACGGATTATCATGCAGTTTTCACCAATAGACAGAGTGATTTATGAGGAAGGTTTATGTGTATAATTTGTTAAGGTTTTGTGCAAATTGGTTGAAATATGATGATAATTGTTGAAAATGTCGGTAAAAGTCAAGCCGGCTGGGAGCTTTCATCGAAAATGCTGCCTAATCCCTTTGAGATATAATAAAATATAACCGTGCGAACCCGGGGCAGGTCGCTAGTAATAATATACATAAATAAAAATCTCTTTCAATAAACTTACCTATGGTTATTGGGTCCATTTTCAGCGTCGTACTCCTGTGCACTGAAGCAATATGGACGATAGCTGAGAGCTCCTACAATCTCTGGATCACGCTTACGGATCTGTGACAAAAAGAAAACAAATTCAAAAATAAGTGCATATCCTTCAGGCCTGAATTTCGGTCACGGCGGCTAATCTTAACGGAGCCTAGCCTTCTGCGCAGGAGATATTACAGTACACAAGTGTGTGCGTAAACACAAGTGCACTCTCTGTTCCCTAACTCACATGATCCAATGGGACGATAATTCGACACTACCGGAGAGAGATCAGGCGCAGGACCAACGGCTTTACGTGCTTTCCGAAACACGGGGGTGTCTAACACCACTTCCTAACACTGGGCTGCTATTGAAATTTATTAACAGAAAAATGCAATAACTTTTTGTTGGCCCGACCCGGGATTCGATCCCGAGACTTCATACACAGCAGTCGCATTCAGTACCGCTGCGCCATGGAGGCAGTTAGACAAAATATTATCAGCAAAGCAAGGCACTTTAACTCAAATCCGTAACCCTATTCAGAATGTTCAGAGTTGTCTAGTGCGAGATTGTTTTACATTAACGCGATCGACACGTTTATGACGTTCGGTGCTCCGATTGGCTCGCTCCAAACTCTTAACCAATCGGAGAGCTAAACGCAGTAAACGTTTCGATCGCGTTAACGTAAAAACAACTCACACTAGGCACCCTTGATTACTTATCGAATGACTTAATACGATTTTAACACGTATTTGATGGGAGATCAATCAGTTAAACAAAATTATAAATTGCAGACTTCTCACATCTAAAAATGGTACTCAGAAATATACAAAGTAGGCGAGGCTTAATAAAACTAAGCTGTATCGCTATATTCAGTTCGAGTTTGAGTTCTTGACATTGGCAGCAAGTATATCTATATACAGGTGTCCTAGAAGTCGACGTCAAGTCAAGTTATAATAGCTATCAGAAAACATAAAAAATCTAACATACGTATTTTAAAAATTATAGGCGTTTAAAAAAAAAACTCCTGGGCAGTCTTTGGGGACTGCCGATAGAAGTGAAAACTAAGTAACTTGTGAATTGTATCGTCGAGCTATTAAATTATTAATTTTGAATTACGACGTTCGGTGACGATGACGCGAGTTCCATGATTTTTGTTCACCCGAAAAGTGCTTAACGCACCTAAAGAAGTTTCACTTCAAATACATACACCCTGTGACGGTATTTTCACTCCTGTTACTACTGATATTTACTTTTTCAAAATGTTTTTTTTGTTATGTAACCTCGAATAATCGAAAAAAATCGAGATCTTAAAGAAGCGGCTTGACGCCGACTTCTGGGACCCTGTATATATAAAAATCTCGTGTCACGGTGTTTGTGATCGCTCTGCCCCGAAACGGCTCGACCGATTTTTATGAATTTTTTATGTATATTTGGTAGGTATGAGAATAGGTCGTAAAGCATATTTCATGCCGTTAGACGAAGAAACAATTTTATGACAGAACAACGTTTGCCGGGTCAGCTTGTTAACTATATTTTGCCTCGTTAACAGTAACGTCCATTGTTGAGTAGTAGAGTTAATAAATAGCTGTGGCGTTAATAAACTGTGGTTAGTATGAAAGTAGTAGTTCTTACCTGATATAATACGAAGGGGTTGAAACAGGTGACAGCCGCGTGCTGGTAAAGTTTGGGTTTGGAAGCAAATATTTCCAATATGCCATTGATGACCTGGAAGTTAAAAACAAATATTATTTATAGATATTATTTCGTATTTGATTCTGGCCCGATTAAGTTGGCTTAATGAATCCCACAGGAAAACATATCAGCACAAAAGAGTCTTACATTTTATCTCGATATGTGCATGTGTTCTTTGCCAGGATACAATCTATTACATTGCCAAATTTTATCGAAATCAATTCAGTGGATTAATTAGCCTTAAAAGCCTAACAGACATATAGATTTAGATAGATTATGGCCGCGGCGTGGCTAGCTCACGAGATTACCACGTGAATGAATACCAAGATAAGAAGTATAGTCTCTTACTCCAGGATGTATGGCTCATCTTGGCACAGACACCATCGCAAACTGGAAATCTATTTACGTAGTATAGGGGGTATAGGTGTCTATGCCAAGATGAGCGCTCACTTTGGCACAGCTACACGATACCCCCTTGTATCTTTTAAACGGCGTACCGACCAATTCTGCAAATTTACGACCAATTTCGACTAATTCACTACGAAAATAGATTGCCAGTTTGCAATGGTAACTGTGTCAAGATGAGCCATACACCCGGCCAACAGACAGACCATATCTTGGATGATATGGTCTGTCTGTTGCCCGGGTTCAATTGCCGGGTCGAGGAAGCATTATAGCAATATTCTGTTAAAAAATTCTTTGTCAGAATGCAGTCTGGAAATATGACACGGGGCTGACCTATTGCGGTCTACAAAATAGAGACTGTGCTCATACCGAGAATTTCATGAAGGATACATACATACATAGATTCACGCCTGTTTCCCAGAGGGGTAGGCAGATTCTACGGATTTCCATTTGCTACGATCCTGACACACTTCTCTGGCTTCACACTTTCATAACATTCCTCATACATGCTCATCGGTTTAAGGTGCTTTTAACCTGGCTTTTATCCAGAAAGTCTCCAATCTGATCAAGAAACGTTTGCCTAGGTCTTCCCCTTGCGACTGTTCCATTCACACTAGCCTTATAAACATTCTTAGTCAATCTTTTCTCGTCCATTCTTTCTACATTCCCAAACCAGCCCAACATACCCTTTTCTATTCTTGTCACTATATCCACTTTCATGCCGCATCTCTCTCTAATCATGAGCAAAAAACTTAATAACATCCTTGCTCGACTCGAAAATCGAATCCAAGACCTAAAGCACAGCAGTCGCATTCACAACCGCAGCGTCATCGACGCAGAAGAGAGGAAGAAGGTAGAGAAGCAAACCTGTTTATCTTTTCCCTTGACATCAATGATGACTCGAATTTTGTTTGACAGCAGATAATCCAACGCATCTTCTAGAAGACAGAGGCGAACTTCTTTAAACTGCTTCCTGAAACATCACTAGTATGTACAACAAGCAGCTCATAGGATGCATCGCATAGAATGGAACACGCTAGCTCCCTAATAAAGACACAGCACTAGCCATACTCCAGTACGCCATTCGTACACAAGTGCAAGAAGCATGACTCCTCCACCACAATCTTATATAATAATATCTGCCCTGTATTAAACTGTCCCACTGCTGGAGATGGGCCTCATCTCAATGAGAGAAGAGTTAGTCCACCATACTAGCCTCGAGCGGGTTGGCAGACTTCACATATCTTCGCGAACATCATGGAGAACTCTTAGACATGCGGGTTTCCTCACGATGTTTTCCTTCAGTGATAATTATCTATAATATGCACATAACTTCGAAAAGTCAGAGATGCGTGGCTTAAGATCGAACTCGAGCCCTTTGCATGTCAATCCAATGGTGCCCTACTAGGCTTTCGCAGCTTGTTACTACAACCTTAGGCCATGGTAATATTTTTATGTAGTTACAAGTTTAACGAGGTTATTGAAGCTTCATTTAAGAGACTGATAATTGTAGGAATGGCTGACATAAAAAAATATATTTAAATTTCTTTGCCTGCAAACATGTGCTGCATAACAGACTTTCTATTCGACCATATTGGTACCCCTGACAATGTGTACATGAGAAATTATATGACGCTCAGTCGTGAGTAGTTAAGGTGTGAAAGGATAATAAAGAAAGCCAGTCTCATTTATAATATACTAGTGACCCGCCCCGGCTTCGCACTGGTAGTACCGTCCTAATTAATCACTCTGTCTATTAGTGAAAACCACATTAAAATCCATTCAGTCCTTTTTGAGTTTATCGTGAACAGACACACTGACGCGGCGAGGGACTTGTTTTATAATATGTAGTGAAGTTAGCATTCTTATCTTATACCCTATTTCAAATCGAATACCAAATATTACCTGTAGGAGTAAAAAATATCTGGCGTATTTGTAATTTCCACCCACAAAGATCTGAAGGCCAAAGAAACGTATGTATATGGGTATGAGACCGTGTGTGTAAAAGCTAATAACGTATAAAAATACAACCTACCTGTTAGGATGAGTAAAGCCCACATCAAAATCCTTGATCTTGTCCCAATCCATGTCATGGACGTTGCAGATGTTTGAACCGGTCAAACGTTGCAGCCCTTGGTCATGGAGAAGCACCAACTTCCCGTCTTTGGATGTCCGCACATCAAGCTCAACAATACTGCACTCACGATCCACACACTGGAAATATATTATGTTCCAACATAGAGATTACATAGCCCGGTGCGTGAGCATACTCTGTACTTAGGTTGTAGGGTTTCTACATATCGACGGGTCCTTACGTATACTGGTGCAACCCGCGAATTGATGAAAACTGTTTTTTTGCATCAACAGACTAAAAAAACCTATATTTTCTGTCCTGAAAAGTACATTTCAAAAAATCAATTAATTTAGAAAATATAGACTTGTAAACTAATGTAAGTAACAACATTTTTAGCCAAGCAACTGTCAACATTGATATTAAGTCACTTGCACCAGTGTAGGTAGTTGCCATCCATGAAGCATGCAAGTGCAAGTGACCAGTACACCAGTATCAGCATGTCGACTTTAAAGCACGCAAACAAAATATGCTTATTTATAGGGTATTTGTTTGTGTTCAGTTACAGTAATCACATATAGTAATCATGAAGCGTTTACGATGTCAATTAATTATAGATTTATTAGATTAAAATTATGTTTACCATTATAAGCTCAAATAACTTATAAATATATTAAAAAATACATGTTAATATTTTTGTCCTTATATTTTTTTTTTATTTGCAAATAATCATAACACTATAAACTGGTATAAGTGGACACTTGTACTAGTTTAAGTATTTTAATAGATTATGACAAACAAACTACACATATGCAAGCAATGCTATTTTCTAAAGATTAAAAAAGGAATTCTATAGATTAAAATTAAATTTTCATTAAATAAAAAAAACCAACCCACATAAGCACTTCTTGGCTAATTGAATAGTCAGAGTGTGGAACCTGCTTCCAAGAGATGTAGTATCAGCCGAAACTACAAACCAATTTAGAAATAGACTAGATAAACATATACTCAACTCAAAGTGATGAGCATATAATTCAGTAGCCGGATATAGGCATTTAGGTATCAGTTGTACACAACTGCTTGCCTGATAATAAATAATAATAATAATTCCCTATAATATTAAGCTAAAACATTTCAAAATTTCAAATATTTCTTTTGAGTTATCTCAGTTACAAGCTTAAGAAAGTTTAGATCGCTTTCCGGTAAAGTCATGTTTTTGCACTTGCACTAGTATACATAGGACCCGTTGATATACAAGGTAACATTTTGAGATGTAGAAACTGGTTATTATGGACAATACTGAGGCCAGGGACAGTTCCTAAATCTCTGTAAGTCTAACAACTATAGAAAGAATGGCCACAAAGATCACATATACATATTTGTATCCATCAAAAAGTAATTTTTGATCAAGTAACTATCATGTTTATATGATACTACAAATATAGAAACTTCTAACATATCGCGAGGGGTCAAATATACAGCGTTCATTACGTATTTACTAAGTCACTGTAATAATTACTTACGTATTTAAAAGCCTCCAGAGTGTTCTCAGGGGCATCTAACCCAGCTCCTCTGTGAGCAATACAATGTACCACCTTTTCGGGATTTTCCAAGCTCTCTTTAGATCCAGGCTCTGGACCGAATATGCTGATAACATTTGCAGGCTCCGGCCTCCTCAATTTCGTCATAAAATAAGCAGTGAAACCCAACAAACTTATATCCAATCCATAGGGCAAAACTGTGTGGAAAAACAATATTGAAGAATAAGTTAAAGCGAAACTATAGTAGCAACCACTAAATAATAACGAAAACATGTTGATAAACATATTATGTGTTCTTTTCGTTCGGTCGTTGTTATAATTTAGTAAAAATTAGGTTATATATTTCGAAAATAAATACATTTGTAAGTGGGAGGGGTCAATCTGACAGTATTTACTATTTAGCGTTTAGTTATTGTTTGTATGCAAACAATGCATATGCGTTTGGTTGCATTACTTACAACGTCGTCTCATGATAAACGTGCACTGAAGGTAATTATTTTATTTTATCGAGTAAACGAGGTCAAGGTCAACAGAAAATCAAACTGCAAAATGATGTTTTTAAGTGAGTAAGTATGCTAAAAACCGCTTATAAATAATTTAGTAAAACGTTGCTAAATTATTTGACTGCACCGTAATAAACACCCTTATAATTTATATACATTGTACGTAACAATTAAAATTATAATATTGATATATTAAAACAAATATATTTGTTTGATCTGTGGTCAAATTCTATAAGTAGTAACATAACGATGTTCCTTTAGCATCATCAACGATATCATAAACACTAAAAAACTAAATAATTAATTATTATTATAAACAAGAGGTAGCGACTAATCAGAAAAAAAAACAAACATTACTCAATGTCGAATGTTGAATAATAATTAATAACAGTGGTGTTAATCGTTGAAATTTGATCGATAATTAAGAAATATTCACTTGAGATAGCTAAATATTAGCTAGTAATATGTTTATAAGTAGGCTGCATTACTTTAGTCAAGAGCATCTAACCAATGCAAAATCGGGTAAAATTCAGAAATATCCCTAATTGGTTTCATACGGCATATTATGTAATGACGCTTTTACAACTTGGAACAATTAGGTACTAGTTAAATCAATTATTCCAGCAAAGCAAGTCATCATAAGTGAGGTAGCAATCTTTAAGCTTCAGCGTGCAAATCCACTCCAGTTATGACCTTTTTCTATGAACACATTATGCACACATTTATTTAATAACCCAATTGTTACTTATCGGCTTTTTTTGTTGCTCAGTTTTTATTGCCCAACCAAGGTAAATAAATATATAATGTAATAATGCAACGAACCCCTACAACAAAAATCATGTGAAAATACCTTGGCCTAAGAATGGACAGTCTTTTATCGTGGAATGCTCACTTGGATCACATAAAAACTAAACTTTCATCCCTAATTGGATCACTTCGAAACATAGTAAAATGTATTCCGAATAAATTACGCCACAATATATATAATACTTTAGTCAAACCTCACTTGCAATATTTAATAGAAATCTGGGGTAATACTTCTAAGCCTAAATTGGGCGAGCTACAAATTATGCAAAATAAACTCGTAAAATTGATCTTCAATTATCCACGCCTTTCACCTACACAAAAAATTTACAAAGAAACCAAAATTATGAACCTGAAACAATTATTTATATACAATACGTGCATATTAGTGCGAAAAGTTCTAAACAAAAATATTAAAACTAGTTTATCATTCACTAAGGTTAAACACACAACCCAACGTAGCACTCGACGAGCTAGTTTCTTGGTTTTACCTAAAATCCGAACAAATTACGGTAAAAAAATGTTAACATATGAAGGGGCACAGCTACATAATAAACTACCATCGCACATTAAAAATGTACACTCAATTAATGTATTCAAAACCCGGTTAGCTCAATATGTACGTACATCATTCACATAGTTTGTCCTCGGGCAAGTGAATACATTAGTTGAGTATCTCCTACCTTCAATAATATATTATAACTGAGTGAAATGACGAAGTTGTAACTATACATTAAGTTATTATTGTTCTCAAGTAAGTGACTATTTTTTGTTTTTATTGAGAATAAAGATTCTTTAAACCGAATAATGTACCAAATACATAAAGTTCCTATGCATTATGTATTTTTTATTGACTAACGGTACAAAACTTGTGTGTTAGACCATTGTGAAACCTTCTTACCATATCCTCTTGGCGAATTATCGCGGGACCGTGCAGTTTTCGACTGTCAGTGCAAGTACAGAACAATTGCATATTTTAAATCATTACTTTAAATATAATAAATAATGCTATCTGCAAGGGGAGAATAAAATTGTCATCATAACTGACTAGGCAAACGACGAAGCAGACAAGGCAAATGATAGAAGAATAAAATAGAGAACAGCTAAGTTTATACTTATTACTACATTGCCTTTTCAAGCGATTAAGTTTATTTTAAATGGCAGGTAAAAAGCAGATGTAGTAAATGGAAATTGCAATTTAACATCTATGATTGATAAATTAGGTATAATGTGTTAAATTAAGCATGGTATCATAGCTCAAAGTGAGTAAATATTTCTTTAGTTTTTTATTAAGTAAGGGACAGGGTATTGCAGAATAAAGGTTGATTCAAATATTGGAAAATAAAACAACAGATATAATTAATTTAGACAAGACCTATGCCTATGTACTATGTACAATCGGGCACACGAACGCCTGACTATCATATAGACGATTTTACCCAGCAACCGTTTCTCGTACATTTCGTCCCACCCCGCCTCTCATATGGATACGTTCATCAGTAAGCCAAAGAACTCAATGCGGGATGCACGTAGCTCGATGAACGTTATAGGCCCAGTACCTACATCCAAGAAGGCGTTGTTTTACCTAAGGGCAGTTAATTTCTGACACATATTCTATGCAATAACTTCCAGGGAGACCCCAACAGAGTCTCCCCGTGACCATGAATGCTGAAAAGCAACCGAAACATCGGGGAAAGGGTAAAATTAAGTTAAATCGTAAATTTTAATAGTTTTATAATAATTTAATTAGCTTAAAAATTAGTAAAGTTTAATAGTAGTAGCAATGTAACAATTTTCAAAATTATGTAATACTGACTCAAAAAAAAACGCGATAAAATCCGTACATAGTAGTTTAATTACAATGAATAATATTCGCATAAACAGAAGACAATATAATTGTTTTATTACTTTCATAATCAACTTCAACATAAATCTTATAAACTTTTAAGAAATTAACAATAAAAAAAAAATTATGCTGATTTAGAACCATTCATCTTAAATCGTACTCATATATCCTTAAATCGTACTTTGAGATCTTATCATTGGTATACATTAGGGATTTTTAATTTTCCCTAAGGAATCACAGTCTATCAAAAATATAAAATTGGGTAGTATGGCAATGAATACTTAACGAATTCTATGGATGATCTTCGCCAATTCTTTACAATCATCACAGTTGTAATCTTGGTTTTTTTATTCATGTGTTCATTCCTCACATTGCGTGCATTTAATCATACTTTTCACCAACTATCATTTTCATCTTTTTCTTATTTCTTTTTTGTGTTGTTTTAGTAGTTTTACTCATTTTTGCACCAAGGTTTTTTGATATATACTTCTTAGATTCTTCTATTTTATTCTCGTGCTTTTTTTATAAGGACTTTCTTTCTCATTATAATAGCTAACAGTTTGATAACATTTTATTTGAAAATTCATGTTCCAAAATCGTACCAGTACGTTGTAAGACCTTGGCTCGAGTACGAAATAGGCGCATAAATCAAACAAACTTTAAAATTACCGCCAAAAAAAATGTCAAATAAATACATGTTTAGCTTCACGTCGGACAAAATCACAAATATATGTATTGATACATCACAAATACTATATATAAACTATACCAGATCGAATTTGAAGAATATTCTTACAAAATAAATAAAAATAGTAGATAAAAACCTACTTTTTCAATATTTTTGTTGCTAGCAGCGTAATGGCGTGGCGTCTACCTGTCCGATGGTATTATGGCCGACTAATGTTTACAGTTTTTGTCACTAGAGACGCTGGTAGCTATTACCGGCGCTGAGATATATGTATATGCGAGGTATGAATAAGGCGTAAGTACGATTTAAGCAAGTTTACCCTAATTATTTACACAAAAGTCATATTTATAATAATTTTTTTATTTACCTATTATTAATAAAACAACTCGCACTTTGTATAATTTCTTTAAATCTGCATATGCTTACATTTTAAACAACGGACACAACGCTCAAATTCAAATATACATATCTAATCCAATCCATACTTAATCTATAATTGTATTTAGTTATAATCTAACATTCAACTATTTTTTGTTCCAATAAATACAATAAAATAAATATCGGATTGTATGTCTAGGTCTTAAATCTAACGGTTCTAATGGTATGATGTCGCCTCAGTATCAGCTGGACTATATTCCGCATAATGAAAAAGGCCGTCTCTACTACCGTGAGCACACTAGCGCCAACGAAGAGAGCAGTCGTTCCGCCCAGAGATGCTGCAAATGGTCAATATTATCTTTAACAGCCTTGAATATAAATCACTTACATATTGAGAGGTAATAATAATAATACTCCTGTATTAAATTTGTGATAAAAAAGCTTTCCTTTCTGAATTCATACTCGCTAGTTTTCTTTCAAACTCGTCATACTGTTTACTAATAAAATCTATAGATGTTTTTAAATCACTGTTTTGTTCCTTTATTTCCTCCATTGAACTCAGTAACATGTTACATTTGTGCTCTTGTTCAGTTTTAAACGTTTCAAAAGTTTCTTTCATTTCGCGCATGAAAAAAGATAATTCATCATCATGCTGGCGCTTACGCACACGGGACCGGCTAGTAATATTACTGCAGCTTTCATTATCTGTATCTGTTGGAGCATTAGAGTTCGTATCAGATCCGCCTGCCTTCGGCGGAGTACGTTTAAGAGGCATAGCGCTTAGCGTTGAAGATAGTTATATAGTAATTCAGTGGCACAGAGACTTTTTTACCTTTCACGCGTCACGCCTAGCGCAACAGAAAATTCTGAGTATCATAAAACGCTGGAGATTTCAGAGCAAACAGAAGACATGCAACAACGCAATTGAGCGTAGTAATAATGAATATTCAACAGAACATATTCTTATAATTTTACTCAAAAATATTTAATATATTAATGCCAAATTTTTGTTTTTAGATAAAAAACTATATTAGATCTACAAAAAGAGAATCGTAGCTTGGACTCGAATTGGGCCTTCTATCGTTGTAGCGGTGACTATTAGCCTCCACGCCACGGACACAGTTGACGAAGGGGTCGAATTTTCGTTTCCGAATTAGTGTTATTAGACTCTAGTCGATTCTGTTGTCCTGGTACTCGGTGCTGGCTCAATAATTATAAGATAAATGGGTGCTGTCTCTCTCACCCGTAGGCGGGACTTCGCTGACGCGCAGTTTGAAGGCAGCAAACAGTGCGGCGACGGCGTGGGGTTTAGTGTAGCAGCCGTCGTAGCCAGAGCTCTTCACTATTTATTCACTCCTATTTTTGCACTTATATTTTATGAATTGTTTAATTATTTATTATTTAAAACTGCGTAGATATAATATACGTCTGCTCGATATCGAGGTCCGGGGGAAGAGGATCCGGGGGAGAATATAATACTGATTTTGCAGGGTGCACTCCGCAACGAAACATTTTGTTTATGTTTGACATTAACTGCCAATGTCATATTGACTGATAATAAATATTCCAATGCTGAATTGGTATTTCTTAGTACACTTTCCTGAATTCATACGTTTTCCTTCCATTTTAACAAGAATTATAGTTCTTTTACTTCTGACAATTCTAGCATTCTAGCCTGTTCTAGCCTCTAGGTTATGTATTAATGTCTTCTGCCAACTTGTCATAGTCCGCACGACAAACTTCATACATTTTATATTTTGTTTTGCGCAACGAAAATACTAGAAATTAATAAAGAATCACTTAACTAAATGTATTTAGGGGTACATTTCCCTGGTTTCCTGAGGATGTACAAGTTATAGCCGGAGTCCTATACAAAAGTGAAACATCTCCTTTAACATCAATGTGGTTTGTACACATTTTCATCCTAATGGATTGAAGTCGACTATAGTAGCTATTCCTTTTGCAGTAATTACGGATTACAATGAAGCGAGTTGCATGCTAGTTTACTACAGATAATATATCCTACTACAGATCAAATACCTTCACGACTTCGAGCTGAAGAAACCTGCATTATATGTGTCGTGTAGTAAATAAATAAAAACATTATAATATACTAAATATGTAAATAAATCTTTATGTTATTTATTTAGCTTACCTACCCATCATTGTAAACAAATAGACACTGGTACATACACACAAAACAACAACGTGCTTTTATGTGACTAAATTTTGCAAAATGTGACAATATCCCTCCGTAATTTCAGAACAAAGAAACAATCACACAAACGAAGATTAAGCGTGTTTTAAATGTTGTGCCGAAGTCGTTACCTCAGCAGAATGACGTCCACTGCTGGATATAGGCCTCCCCCAAGGTTTTCCACACAGACCGGTCTTGGACCATCCGCTTCTAACTGCTTCCCGCGATCCTTGCCAGAATACCGAATGCCGAAATCATACATACCAGGGATGTTGCGGATGCAGATTTTTGAATTCCGCGAATGCGGACGCAAATACGGATTTTTGAAAACTCACATCCGCGGTTGCGGTTACGGATGTCCAAATCGATGCGGAAGCTCCGCAATTTCGGATGCGCATGTTGATGAAAATTGTACACCTTATTTTGTAAAAAGTATCTAATATCACAGGTTGAAGCCTGTTTTGCAAAGGTTCATAAATAAACACGTACTACTGAACAACTGATTTCTTTCTTATCCGTAACTTACGCTATATCTGGATCCCTATTAACATCCGCCTTGATTACTGCGGATGCGGATGCAGATGTCCAAATCGATGCGAAAGCACTGCAATTGCGGATGCTGATTCGAAAATACATCTCTGATAGATACATAGATTCATGCCTGTTTCCCAGGCAGAGACTACGGATAGCCAGTTGCTACGATCCTGACACTTCGCTGGCTTCATTCGCTTTCATCACATTCCTCATACACGCTCGTCGGTTTAAGGTGCTCTTAACCTGGCCTTTGTCCAGAAAGCCTCTGATGCCGAAATCACTAAATCTCAAATGAGGAAGTGCTTGCATTTTTTTGCATTAAACAAAATCTATGGTGCTTCGCTGTAGCTAATGCTACTTACAAAATTAAGTTTGTCGCAAACGCAATCTTTTGCAAAATAAAATTGCCTAATATTACTTTTAATATAATAGTTCTATTATCTACAAAACTACGCGTCAATGGCTCAACACTGACGCCAAAAATAAAGTAAAATGGCATAAAAGTGCTCAAAACTTTGACATGCTATGTGAAGACTCCAATAACACACCGAAAAGATCTTCCAGTGTAAAAATTACGTCCCGATTCAGCCTAATCTTGGGCGGCATCATATTGACTCTGATGGCTGAAACTAGGTTCTCTTGTTCTTCCTCTTCCTTGCCTTCCGATGAGCTCCCATTCATGTTGGTTCAATAAAAGGAATTTTTAAAAATTCAATCGAATCAGTTTTCAATAGAATAGAGACATTAACAAGTAGCAAGATGAGTGAATAATAACTGAAGCAATTAATCTTAGGGAGTACCGCTATTCTTCGAAAGACCGACGCGGTACTTTTATAAATTTAACAAATGCCAGACGCAGTTATCGTGAGAAAAATCGATTTAAGAAGTAGCAAGATGAGATTCTGAACTTGGAATTCGTTAAAACTGAACTACTCTGAGAACGCATCTTATCTGAGAGTACCTCTATCAAAAGACCAACACGCGTTTCTTTATATTGTGTTCCAATAGGCAGATTTTATTGGTTTGCCAATTTAACATTATAAAATACCAGAAGATTCGCGGGTGCGAGCAGCATCTTGTAAGTTTCAAATTTTAGATTTTCTTTTAGCCTTAAGTTTTTTTTTTGGTATTGGGTAATCTTGTCATAAGAATTTATGAAATATCAACTTTCAATTGCATTGGGCTTAAAATGTATACAATATTTAAAATGTTAGTTTTATTCTTTTTGTATTTTATGAATTGTTTTTTTTTTGTTCTATAGCATTATTTTATTCATGTATAATAAATCATTTCAATAAAAATTATATTTTAATATAAAATAGCCTACCTTAAAAGTGAATCAACAAAAAAAAAATCCTTTTATATTTTGCAGATAGATATACAATTATAATATTAGTCCTGTTTATAAGCTGTGCCACTGCTGGGCACGAGCCTCTCTACTCAGTAGGAGATAGATGAAGCCATAGTCCATTACGCTGGCCCAGTGCGGGTTGGCAGACTGCTCACATCTTCCAGAACATTATATAGAAATAGAAGAAGACAATATGTAGGTTTCGTCACGAAGTTTTACCTTCGCCATTAAAGTAAGCGATAATTAACTATTTAAATATGTACATTACTCTGGCAAGTCAGACGTGTGCGTCTGAGCTCGAACTTAAGACGTGGCAGTCCAATGTTTTCGAAAAATGTTATCGCTTCTAATATATATATGTTATGGCTAAAGGTGGGTGTGAACATAAACTTAAGATTAGCCGGCTACAACTAGGTGCAGCCGGCCACATGCGGTTAGGTTATGTTAGGTTACTTTTGAGTTTAGCCGGCTAAAACTAGGTGTAGCCGTACTTCGGCTATTAGCCGTAACATATACATTTTTAGCAGTCCTATGTGCTGCTGGTCGTAAAAGTGTAGGTTTTAAAATAATGGCAGGTACTAACCGAATAACGACCTTTTTTGTGTGAGAGTAATAGTTGAGCTCGGCGCATTGGGGAAGGCAAGAACACTTGGCGAGGTTTTTTGGGATATTGATGAGTATTTCGACGTTACGCCCGATGCACGCCATGCCATGCGCGTCGCACACGTTGCCATCTTATCCAAAACAACAAAATGGCGGCCACAAAAAGAAAATACTATTTATTAACAAATAATAAAATATTTAAGATAATTTTTTATTGATTTTGCAAAGGAAAAATTTATGTTGAAGGTTTTCTAGATCGTGTTGGATGATTGAAGTGTATTTTTTCTTTGTTGGTTGCCAGTGGTTTTAAAATTTCACAAAGAAACTGGCTGGTTACATAACGAAAAAGTACCTAATATAAAATACGTGAAGTTCATTCTGCACGGAGTATGGTAGATACTGTACGTCACACTAGAGATGAATGTAAAATATCCATGTGGAGTGACGCACGTAGTTCAAGGAAATTGCTCCTAGTAATTATGACACAGCTCAATTATGCAGTGTGCCAATAACTCGATTGTGACTAAAGCAAACCATATATGCTCAGAGCGGCCAAGACGCTCAACGCTCTTGCCTTGCCGCACTACTAAGTGCGGCCGGCATCGGATCGCAATACTATGCATACACATGACCACCGCATCCGCATCGCAAACACACCGTTGCTGCTTGTCCTGTCGTTTTCGCCTTGAATAGTAAAGCAACATAAAAAGGCGTCCCGTTTGTTACTGGTAGGTATATAGTTATATATAATCTTATTTATAGATAATGTAAACAATCACAATAGTTTTATTTAAGTACTTACTTAATTTCAGCACAATAGATTTACAAAATCATAAAGATTTAATGCATCAAGCTGAAAGTAATTCAATCTCACCTCCTTTGACATGGAAGTAGGGTCTACATCCACAGAACATGGCTGCCATACGACTCCGACAATGCATCTGGCACAACGAAAAGCTGTATGCCTGGAATAAAAAACTAAGAGAATCAGAAATCTCAAATTTAAAAGCTTTATAAGCGCCTCGATGTCTCCTGGCAAAGTTGCGACATCTCTCGCATATTCTTCAAACAAAGTACAGTTCTAGGAAAGAGCGAGAGATTTCGCAAGCAGCAGACTTAACATGTTATTGATAGATGTCTGTTAAGAAATTTTAAGATCAGCATGATATCTGCTGTTGCCTGGTGGATAAACTCGTGCTCACGCATAACGTTTGATCTAAAACCATATGCGGCGAAATGGCTTATGTTCATGTTGAAGTTAAACAAGATTTTGTCAATTAATGGTAGTTTGAAAGAATCTTGAAAGTAACATATATAATTATGTTGTTTGAATGTAACTATACATTTTAAATCTAGGCAGTGTGAGCCCAAAATGGGTTACTTAAGTTTCTATTCCTCAGACAAGCAATTTGACCCTTAATATTTATAAATTAAGGGTTAAATTGCTTGTCTGAGTTATTAAAGAGTCTTTGCTTGTTATCAAAGAGCCGAATTTGCCGAGAAATGCTGACTGCATTTTGAATTTTGGTAGATCTTGTGTAAGTAATTATTGTTTTCTCTTCAGATAAGTTGAAAAAAAGGAAAGAATTCCCAAAAACCCTTAAACAAGCAGTATATATATATCTTATGTGGGGGCCAGTCAGTGCAGACCGGCGACACTTTCGACCCAGTGGGATCTTTTGTGTCGACACTCTCCCAATAACGACTGCCATACTGCCGTGTTAAGCGCAAAAGCGGTATCACAAAAAAAATCGTTAATTTGATTTTTATGCCATCGGGTAGCTTAGAAAATACGCATCTAATGAACTAAACTTTATAGCAGTTTTTTATGAATGGGAAGATTACACAACTCAGTATAAACTGTCTCGAATTAACCCGCGTCCATATATAAGTGAATTGGTCGAAGTAGAAGTTAAACGAGGCAGGTTTGATTTGACGTACAAAATTGGTTTTAACTAGGATCCCATCACTGCCAGCATAATTGGCAACAAAATTTTAAAAACCCAAGTTTTGTCGTATTCCATTTAATAACTAAAAATAACTATCTGTAAGGTAATGAGAAAACTACTTTACATAACTTCAATTATCTCGAAACTACCTGTCACTGAGATACCGCTTTTGCACTTAGCACGGCAGCATAGATGTTCATGAACAGGCGATAATTGTCAATCAATACACACATAATTTCGAAAAGTCATATAACTTCCGAAAGTCAGAGGTGCGCGACGTGGGTTCGAATCCGAGACCCTCTGCATTGCAGTCTGTTGGTCTCCCCACTGAGCTATCGCTGCTCAAACAAGCAGTAAGTAAGTACCTGAATATAGTATATTACTAAGAGCTGAATTCGCCAATCAATTTTTACTGCATTTGGCATATTGATAGATTTTTTTAGTAATCATTCAAATAATTTATAGCAAGAAATCTCTAATTCCCTTAAGACTGCGCCGAGCCAAATTTTCCAAAACAGGCGGTCACAGTTAACTTGATGAAATCAACACTTTTTGTTTAATACAAATATAAAATAATAATATAATATTCTACCACATACACACAACACCATCTAGCCCAAACTAAGCAGAGCTTGTACTATGGGTACTAGACAATGTATAAACATAGGTACATATATACTTTTTTTTTGTAAATACATACATATAACACACTACACACTCATTGTAATGTAAATAAACATTTACCATAACAATGAGTGTGTATACAATTACTCCGTGTAAAAACTTAAAATAATTCATATTTTCGCCTACAAAATTACGTAAATTTGCAAAAATGCAAAAACGTAAGCTCGTGTTACGTGGTTTTTAGATTATAACAGTAGAAATCTATCCTATTTTACAGCTTAAACGAAACATAAATAGTTATATTACAATTTGTTCATCCCAAATATTTAAGTTATTGGTTGACAATAAAGATACATATATATCAAAAAAGCACTTAAAATCCTCCATACAATTTTACTATGGCGGCTGCGCGCCGATCTGAATTTCGAGCTCTGTCATTCAGTCCAACCGCGTCTTACGCTCGACGCAGTCTTGAGCATTAAGAAGTTAAAATGTAGAAAAAAACAACCTTGATATAAAATAAGCTTTTGAATCTAAGATTGTTTACCCGAATAGAATCGCTGATCCACTCATCTGGATATTTACAGCGACGCTGCTCTGTCCTAAGGTCCTTGACACTCGGCGATGCTTGAATCTCCACAACCTGGTGATAAAAACTTTGATTGATATTGACTACACAACTGGTTAGTGGTTTAAATGGTCGTCTCGTCATTGCCACTGCGCCGAGTGTTGTGTGATCCACAAATGGTTGTTCCGAGTCTGGGTGTTCTTTGTGTCCGTTGTTTGAGTGTTTGTAAAGTACCTGCGACACTGGATTTATTCCTAGTACGGGCGTTGTCTTATTAAATAGAAAAAAATGATATGAAAGTGGTTATTTTAGTAACAATCCTAACATATCTTCTAGAAATGGCTACGTACGTTAAATACCTTTCAATTTAAATTATTTATTTTATAAATTGTAATACTACCCATATCACTTTCAACTAGCGATATGAACTTGCTGTGTTTTTTAAGTTAAATGAAAAATATACAATTACCTTTTGAGACATGTTTCTGCTTTTAGAAGATATTATGTAATTGAAATAAATATATTTATCAAATAATATAATATTCCCATTTAATATGACTATTCCATTAAGTTCCTAATATGCTACCTTCTTACTGTTCTGCAATATCTAGTCTATAGTCGCAAGTTGAAGAGAGATGCGTTGCGTGCTCCGCAATGGGTGGAACATAAATGATGTTCTGAGTTGCTGTTTTAATAGTAACATATACATATATCAAAGGAAAAAAGAAAAAAGTACTTAGGCAGATCATTTTACCTTGTAGTCTATCACGAGTTCTTCCCCCGGCATTACTTCTCCAGTTGGATTGGAGATGGCTGTCGATATCTCGTACGGAGAATGGATGAAGTACTGTAAAATATAAAGAAATTAAATAATGGTAAAGAAAGTGGCGCTTGTGTCACAAGCGCCACTTTCTTTAAGTTGTTATTTATATCGCACAAAGTAACATGTTAGCTTCTCACTAGAGATGCACTCCTTGTTATATAGTAAGTACACACAGCGACACATCAAGCTAGACTGCTTGGACTTTGAACTATTAGAAGTTTAACGCTGCGAATCGTGCGAGAGAGTGCGTTGTATTTTTGTTATTTTGTCTCACTCACACTGAACGAGACGCGACGCTCTATCCTTACCGTTACATCGACACCACTATGCACTGTCCCTTTCCGAAAATTCTCTATTTTGCATGTAGCGTAGTTATATCGCTCGCCTTAGGACATGAAGGAACACATCGAAACCTGCATGTCTTAGAGTTTTCCATAATGTTCTCGAAGATATGTGAAGTCAGTCCAACCCGCACTAGGCCAGCGTGGTGGACTATGACCTAACCATTCTCATACTGAGAAGAGGCCTGTGCCCAGCCGTGGGTTGCTATTATGTGAGTCTTACCCTCACAGCGCTGCTCTTAGAGTCCACCCTGACGTAGCACTGACCGCTGTGGTAGTGGCACTTTAACAGCTGCTGTGGTGTCCAGAAGACAGCTTGCTGCATGTGCTGATACTCCGCGTACACCGAGTTGAAGGTCAGGCACATGCCCACTTCTGTCATGGTAGGATGCCAGTGGACCTGCGGCAGAAATGTTGTGCTTAAAGATGCACCACCTGGTTATAACTATTACGTACTAGATTTTGATCATCCCAGTAATATCAGATCAGTAACAGTTCTTCTTAATGGATTAAAGTTACCCTTTGTTCTTTTCTGTTCCTCTGGCAACGTGTATGCGAAATATCATGATGATCGGTGGAGAAGTTAAGGCGTGAAAGTAAAACAAACAAACTCACATTCGCATTTATAATATTAGTTAGGATTAGTGTCCGTTGTTTTCATATAAATGTAGTCAACCACGATAAGCAATAAGCCAAAAGCGGAATCGATAAGAAACTTTTTTTTTTAATTTAAATATATACAGTACCCAAACTTAAAATTACAAAAACTTTTTGGAATCTACATAAAAATGATTAGAAGCGCTTCAAATTTGGTAGTAGGGATAATTGCCAAGTAACGGGAAAAGGATGCGCGATGCAAACTGTGACGTCCTATTTAAGCCCACTTTTACCTAAATCCAAATTAAAAATAATAATTACTTCTTTATTTTGCAACTAGTAATACTACTAAATAAATAAATAAATACTGTAGCCGCAAAATTCTCTTATGTATAAAATAATTTACATAATCAAACATAGGCAGCTTAACAACTTCATATTTATTTATTTATTTCTGTTATTTATTTATTTATCCAGCACACATTGTTATAACAGGTTTCAAACCCAATACAGCAACGCAGCAACAAAGAGCAAACAAGCGGTTCCAAAGTAATTTTCTCCCGCGGACGCTCAGGTTGTGGAATAGACTGCCTGCTGAGGTTTTCCCACAAGACAACAGTATGGAGTTCTTCAAAAAGTGCGTCAAAAGGTTTTTACAAGGTCGGCAACGCGCATTTGATGTCTCTGGTGTTGCAAGCGTCCATAGGCTACGGTGACCACTTACCATCAGCTGGGCCGCAGGCTTGTTTGCTACTTAGTTGTATAAAAAGGACAATAAACTAACAACTATTATTATACTAAAGAAAGCTAGGATCACCTCAAATTCAGTTAAATAACAAACATAAATATCTAAACGATGGCAAACCTCATATTTAGCATATTTAAAGGCCTGACTTTTGGAGCAAATTTCTGCAGATTAGTCTCGCATGTAGGTACCTCAAACACCTTAATTCTTGGCGTCTGCTACAGTCTTGTAATAATACCAGGGGCGTAGCTACCTCCGTTTCAGCCGTATCAATGATACGGGGTCCCCAGGTTACAGGGGCCGAGGTCGAAAGTGTGTAAGCAAAAATTCCTAAATAATCCACAATCTTTAATCCTTTGGGCCCCTCAACACATTTTGTCACAGGACCGGTCTAAGGCAAGCTACGCCATTGAATAATACCAATAGATAAACTTGGCACTTGAAGTTATCGAAAATTGCAGTTGACGAGTACGACCGTGTGTTGTGTTCCTGCAGTAAGATTTCGAGGATTCTAAGGTTCTGCACTAACAGTACAGGGCGGAGCCATGTTTTTTTATGTAAAGTTCCTTTGGAGACACAGGGTTAGTAATACTGCCTACAAAAGGAAAAGAGGCGTACATCCCATAAAATAAAATATATATAAATATAGGTAGGTACTGGCAGTTGCGTTTTTTTTACTGAATCGAGTAAGTAAAAAACTCAAATTGAATAAATATTAGCTTCGTACTTTTCCTTATGACGGCAGAATACAAGGGTAATACCTGATGCTCTTTCTGCGACACAACCACATCCAGAGTCCAGTTCGGATGTACCGTCAACGCGAGTTCCAGTAAGTCAATGCCCTTCACCGTGTCATCAGCCTGATATTTCCAGAAGTTCTGCAGATTATCCCTGAAGGACACATCGGCTACCAACTCGATGAAATCGTAGTAGTACTGGTATTTCTCAGGGTCTGAATCTTCAGTCACATTCCAGGTACTGGGTATCAAAAGGAGCTGCTTTTAGAAGCAATAATAACCTAACCTAACCTTACTACGTGACCCATTTTTTTTACCTTCCTCCCTCCCCTCGGTGACCACACATAATATAAGCCAAGATTCTCCCCTCCCCTTTTAGTTTTTACGTAGTAATACACAAATTTGGCTCTAAATCAAGTTCAGCACACGGAAAGTTAAAAAAATTGTTTCATTTGTCGTCATATTTGAATATAGCTCAAAAAAGCGCGAGATTTTCCTATAGGATATTGACTACGTCACGAAAACCTAAGTCCCTCCCTCCGCCCCTGTGACCGAGCGTGGTATTTTAGTATTTAGTATTAGTATTTTAAAAACACAGCTCCCGCACTAGGAATTTTTCTGTGTCGCGGGGGACTTTACAAACATTCAAACAACGGACACAAAGAACACCCAGACTCGGCACAACCATTTGTGGATTACACAAAGTTTTGTTAAGATCACAACACTCGGTGTAGAGGCAGTGACTAAGCGACCTCTTAAACCACTACGACATCCATGCATCAGTGTAGACCCCTCTTTTCCTCTGAAACCGTCACGTAGTATTCCCTAACAGGGTTAGCTTGCAAAACGCCTCGGTCACCACAGAAAGACTCACTTACCGTTCAATAACTTCTCTAGCCTTGTCCGCCTGCACTCTTTCTAAGAAGCAGGTGGTGACTGCTGGGAACGTGGTCCACCAGCTGCGGTAGTCCCTTTGCAGAGATACTACTACTGGCTCCGAGTTGTACCTGAAAAATATCGATATGCTTTGATACTTATACAAACTGTTGTATAAGTACTTGTAACTATAAGTCTTGGAACTGTCCAAGAAGCGAAATTTAATGTAACAGTTGCGTTAAAAAATATCATTGTCAGTTCTCAATTAAATTAACCTAAATTACAAGCAGCTTAGCGGTAGTTCAATGGATAAGACACAATTCCGAAATGGCTTATTATTATAAAAATCACATAATGCCTAATTTTGTAACGGCAAGTGGCCTACGGAATATGTTGATAGACTTTAACTTTGTCATTTCTTCGGGAATCAATAGGCGTGAGCCTAAGTATACATATATAATATGTATGTAAAATCGAGACATAACGAAAGCGTTATAACGGTAGCTGAAGAAACTTAGAATGTGTATGAACTACCACCCTCTTACAGGAAATCGCCATAAATGTGGTGAGTAGGTATAATGCTATGAAAAATAGTCTATGCTTCTTACCTGTACCACTGACTTAAAGCACAGTATACTGCGCCGGCGAATGCGCTAACAGTCAGGATGAACCAGAGAAGCCTGAAATACATTTTTAGTGTTAATACAACACTCGCTCTAGGGATCATTTATCGGGGGACACCGAGTCTCAAGTTTTCTTAAGGTTGGCCATGAGGTTCTTGCTTGCTTCTTTTTATGTTAACTCTCTGAACTGGCCTTTTTCCATTATTTCATTATTGCCTTTTTTACTTGCGATTGATATTTGACGTGTCCGAATAACATCTGTAACTATTCTGTTCTTTTACTTCTTTCTTCTCCCTTAGCCTTTATTATTCCCAAGTCTCTTGGGGTCGGCTTTTTTAGTCTAACCGGATTTGACTGGATATCAGTTTTTACACGGAGCGGCTGCCACCTGACCTCCGCAACCCGAAGGCTAACGATACCCTAAGGCTAGACCAGTGTCAGGATATTAGAGGGTACTGACTTTCCCAATAACGACTGCCATACATGTTCATGGCAGCCGAGACCGACGGCTTAACGTGCTCTTCGAGGCACGGAGCAGGCGATAATTGTCAATCAATACGCACATAATTTCGAAAAGTCATATAACTTCCGAAAGTCAGAGGTGCGCGACGTGGGTTCGAACCCGAGACCCTCTGCATTGCAGTCTGTTGGTCTCCCCACTGAGCTATCGCTGTTACTAAGGTAGCAAATAGGCAAATAGCCTGCTCAATGGTAAGCGGTTACCGTAGCCTTATAACGCTTCCTTGGTTTAAGCGGGGTGCCGATTAAACCTAGATCAGCTCAACTGGACTCTCAGGTATTCGTTGTTTAGGAAGTAGGGTCATGCCTGCATTAACTTGAGCCTAACCTAGGCTTTAAGCAATTTTTTGATGGCGACGCAGTATCAAGATGATCGTGGGGTTAAAAGAACGGAGTAGCGAGACACATTTTTGGGCCTTGGCCGTCTTCACTGTATGTGTACATTCATTTTTGCAAGATTGGGGATCCTGAGGCATGTTTGTTAACTATGCAGATGAATGAATGGCAGGGTTACAGAATTTATAGTTGTATTACATTCTCGCCCATGCAATGCCTTTGGTGTCACATACATCCACAGCCTATGGTAATCCATACCACTGATGACTCAAAACCATGGCTGCCACTGTAGCTCTATAAAAAATCTTTACTACAAACCTCATATCTATTTTATTTTCTTCATATTTCAAAATGGCGTCGTTGACAAGCCAAAAAAGAAAAATAATTTCATAAAAAGAACACACACGCGTCAATGTAACATTCAAAACGTCAAACTAGGTCGTTAAAAATTATGTCCGTTTAATTAAATTTCATGTGAAAAACACAGTTTTACCTCTCAAACCAGTGGAGTTTCTTCTCAACAGTATGTTTCAGGCCGTGTAGGGTAGTTTCCTGACAAAATCTTGCGTACAAATTGTAGGCGGGCCGTGCTATGGATAACTTTATCGATTCGGTAATTGACTTCGTGCGAGTAAGACAGCTCAACATTGCGGTGGGTTGATATTTTTTCTGTTTTTGCTTTTCTTTTTTATTTTCCATTTTATGTTAATCTGTGGTAAGTATTAAAGAATAATTACTCTATACAGTATTTATCACGGTATTTGGATCTTAGATATAGTTACGATGTCGTCTATAATTTCTATTCGGATAATATTCGAATACAATGTTAGTGTTATTGATATATTCTATCATTCGAATGCTATAGCTAATACTAGGTACTTTTGTATAAATAGTACTGTACTTATATTAAGTCCTTTATATAAAACATAGGGTTTCTATAAACTGAGTATTTACTCGGAGTTTCCTAGATGCGTAGTGTCTACGAAACTCGTACCGAAGCTTGTACACTGCAATACATTAGAATCCGAGCAATCACACATATACTAAACTTGGTCCAAACTACTAGTGGCCTCTTTTCAATCATAACTCAATAAAAATATATAATTATCTTGGCTTTATTTATTACACTGCTTCTCCATATTTATTTGTTTACTTTTTTATTTAAAAATCTACAAATCCCGCGCTAAGAATAATTCCCGTGTCGTGGGTATTTAGGGACTTTACAAACATTCAAAGAATATCCAGACTCGAAGCAACCATTTGTGGATCACACAAATTATTGTCCCATAAGGGATTCGAACCCCTCGGCGCAGTGACAGTGGCGAGGCGACCACTTAAACCACTACGCCATCGGTGCAGTCTTTAGATTAAACTGCTTGTCCATAATTATGAGCTTGAACTATCCTAAATCTCACGCGAGAGGGCAATATGCTTAAAGAGGGGGTACAATGTTTGTCCTTCAGACATTTTACTTTATAATAATATTACTCGGATTAATGTCATATTTATAAAAAAGTTATGACTAAAAATATATGAATACCAACCTAAAAATATTGGTAGATTTACACAACTTTTTCTTAACAGCACATTGGATGACTTTTATAAAAACCTCTATTTACAAGACTATTTAGTTTCAATCGCGTTTCTAAACGAAATTGGTAGAATCGTAGCCATTACAGAGTTTTCGTAATCTATTATCTAAATGTATCTATAATTACGTTGAACTAATGGTCTTTAATGGTTCAATTGTTACTTAATTATTATAATGACCCATAATTATTTAAATAAATAAATAAAACAAATAAATGCGAATGTCAGTTTGTTTATTCCGCTTTCACGCCTTTACTACTCGACTGATCATCATGAAATTTCGCATACACATTGTCAAGGGTACAGACAAGGGTGATAGGTGTATAGATTATTAATCTAACCTACATTTATGCGAACGAAGCCACAGACAAAATCTAGTACTATACCACCATATAATAAAGCATCGTTGTTACTGTATTTTACACTTATTTTATTTGTTGAGAATCTTCGACAAAGGTTTAGGTACACAAAATTGCACAAAAATTCTAACTAAATATTATAAATGCGAATGTGAGTTTGTTTGACATACTAATATATACTGTTTATACTATTTATACTGTGATAGAATATTATTATTTTAACTACCAATCGTGAAACTGTTTTCCTATAAGAAGGTAGTTTAACGCGGGCGAGTTGAATCATTAGTACCATTACCAAACGATTGGATCAATGGGGATTAGTATAATTAAAACATAAGTAAAGTAAAAATATATAAATAAAGTATAAAATTAGATAGTAGTACCTAATATATATTTTTTTTTTGTCTTTTTATTTTAGTACTTTTTATTTTAACAATAAAATGTCAGCCCCATCGTTCCCTATACTAATCTAACTATCAGAAATAGAAATCATTTGTGCAAAAACATTGTTATAAATAGCTACAGCTGGTTTTGATATAGGTTCAGCTAAAACATTTGATATTGCTCCAATATCTTTTATATTTATTACAAATAATTCTACAAATGAGTTTCTCTGCCTCTGATATATTATCTCACACTCAGCTAGCAAGTGTTGGACATCTTCAATGATTCCACACACCTCACAATTACGCGAATCAACTTTCTTCACGAGATGTCCAAACTTTCTAGATGGGTAGTGCCCTGAGCGTAACCGGGTATGGGGTGGGTAATGTGCTACAACTATTTCCTTTGTACTTAACCTACTATTTAAGAACCAAGGTACATTGGGAGGCTCACATTGTCTGGTTCTGTACCCAATTCCTTTTTCTTTACTTCTGAGATCAAAGCATTCTTTAAAATTGTCCCAGCATATTTGTTTATATTTTCCTAAGTGCTCTGAAAACATTGGCTTTATTTTATATAGTCATTTATGGACAGAAAGTTCATAAATCCCCATTAGTGTAAACGGAAAACATAAAGAGGATAGGTAACAAAAAATAAAAAATATAGCAGTCTCTATTTACTTTCACACATTCATTACTTGGCCGGTCATCATGAAATTTCGCATACACATTGTCAGGGGTACAGACAAGGACATAGGATACTTTTCATCCAGAAAAAAAGTACTGTTCTATCTATCTATCAAAATATATAGGTTAGTGAGTATACTAAGGTACTGAAGCCACGTTTAGGTTAGTTGCTAGGTTCAAGCAATGGGTTCAAGCAACTTGCAACGACCACTCTTTTAAATCGCCAATTAAATATAATTTCAGTATGTTACAACTCAAATTAACAAGGCGTTGCAGCCATTATGCCATGTACGACTGACTATAAAAATTAATATTAAAAGATAATAACAATAATAACTTAATTATATTATAGAGATGAAATAATTTGGGCAAAGGTATGTTTTAATATAAATCTAAAATAGATAGTAGGATGGCATGATGGCGCATACAATTACACAAAATATACACAAAATTGCACATAATTATGAGCATAAGTTTAGTATAGTGTACTTTTTTAGTAATAGGCCACGACAGCAAACACATACATACATATAACAAGAAAGCAAATACAAAATCTAAATTTTATGCTACAATGATCTTGTGGCAACTTCGCAGAGACGAAGTTCCGTCTATATCCAACAGATGGCGTTGTACATAATAAGCGCTTGAAATGACGTTCCCCATACAATGCTGAATCGCGCAAGTGAAGTTAACACAAGGACTAAGTATATACACAAGTTCCCGACATCAACAGTCGGGCCGCGGCCCGCCAGGCACGACCACCCAGCCTGGTCGGAGGTTCCTCCCTTTGTATTGGAGGGACATTACACCCTGTTCTTCCACAATCTCACCAATTTTAATAGAAATATGGAGTTAGTTAAATTTCTACGTTTTTCTAATGAGGAGTTCAGATTCAAGAAATTAGTTGCTTTAGCTACGGACAGACATGCACAAGTTTTATAAAGTTGATAAAGCGATAATAAAACAATTTAAAATAATACGAATGTTAATAATTATTTAGGAAGTAGATAGCACTATAGAGTTAGCCCAGCTTATCGTAGAATATGTGTCAGAAATTAACTGTCAGTCGGTAAAACGACTAGTTTCTTGAATATAGAAATCAGACCTTAATCTTTTTAGCTATATTTAAGTTAAGGGTTAACTTTATGATGTACTAGCGACCCGCACCTTTTTCGCACAGATGGTACACAACCTTCACAAACTATACACCTAAAAGTCCCCGCAAACTACGACTTTCGATCGGCCGATAGTTTGGTTGGTTTCTTAATCAGTATGAAGATGTATGGGAGTGCGCACATTATAACGTTTCGGTGTCGGCCGATAAAATAGTTTGATGGGCTATACGATTGCTTTCAAACTGAACCGTCGGCAAACTATCGGCCGTAAATCAGTACGGCGCTCCTCCACGCACGCATACCACCGATTGTTTAGTCGGCCAGACTCGCCCTATAAGTCCCGTTTGCTCCGAGCTTTAACACCAGTCTATTTTTCATAGATCGCTGTTTTGTTATATATAATCTAGTAATTTGGAATGCATCGGGTAAAATTTTCCTTGCAATAATCTATCCCTGTAGATAGGATGCACCCAATACTCTCGATTTCTCTTCTTGATCCTCCTCCTCCGCTGTATTCATTTCATTATACTTTATACTTTCATTATACTACCACTCTCGTGAAAAGCCGATTTCACACTAAATAGCAAATCGTCCGAGAGCTGTCGGCCGATTTTTGTAGTCGGGCCAGTATGCGCACTTAACAGCCAAACTCCACCAAACTATTGGCCGATCCAAAGTCTGCAGTTTGCAGGGTCTCTTAACCTTCCTCATGAATTACTCTGTCTATTAGTGAAAACGCTTCAAAATCCGTTCAGTAGTTTTTGAGTTTATCGCGAAGAGACAGACAGACGCGGCGGGGGACTGTTTTATAATATGTAATAATATTCATTTTCTTAATTTCCAGTTGGCAGGTCTTTTGACCTTGCTTTACGTTGTGTACCAGTACTGGGGCGTGATGTTTAAATCACAACACGAATGCGATGATGACTGCCCTCCGAAGTTGTCCAGATCACGGTCTAAGTATAGCATTTTCATTTCATTGAGTACTTAATAAGTACGAAGGGACTGAAGATCAACATTTGTCTCGCTGGAGAAATGCGCCGAGTGACAGCGAGATCTTGGTTAATGTTGGTCGAGCAATGTGCTATTGGATTATTATGATAACAATAATACCAGCCCTGTATTAAAGTACGTGAGAAGTGGTAGGCATAGTCCACCACGCTGGCCGAGTGCAGGTATACTGATGTCTGATGAGAGGCCTGTACCTAGCAGTAGGACAGTTTAATACAGGGCTGATATATATTCTCCTAAGTAAAATTACAAATGGGAACATATACTTTCAGTTGACATTTGATGATAAGAAGACTGATTGCCTCAGTAGCGTTAAGGTAGTGTAAGCGACTACTGTGTATGAGGTCTCGGTTTCGAATCCCGGATCGGAGAAAAAGAAGATATTGTGTTTTTCTGCCAAAAAATTCTCAGTTGCTGTCCTGAGGTAGGAAATTGGGGGTGTTGCAAACCCCAGTGCCTAAAGTACGTAAAGCCGTTGGTCTTGTGCATGATCTCTCTCCGATCCTATCAGATTGATATCCCATCTAACTATGAAAGTGAGGGTATAGAGAGTGCACTAGTTTGCGCTCCCACTAATGCACTATAATATATCCTGCGTAGATTGCCAGAGTCTGCGTTAAGATTGGATGTTCTGATGAAATTGGGTCTGGAAGACATTATTATTATAAGACTAGAAAGGAACTCTAAAATAAACTTATTTTATTATGAGTATTGGTCTTCAGTGTTATATCGTTAATTATTAATTATTCCAGGTCATGTTCAAGATCAAGAACGAGATCAGGCCACAATAGTGACTATAAATCCATGGATTCTAAACGCCGAGGAAGAAAAAGCCATCGGCGATGCCCTGACTGTAGCCAATGCAACCTTGAAAAATGACCTTCAAATTTCGTGGTCATAATATTGTACTCACATGGCATATTTGCACAAACATTGGCCAAGCTTTGTCATAATAATGTTGATAAATTTGGTTTGGGTCGATTATGCCAAATATTTGCTCAAATACGCCACGTATATAGAGCCACCCTAAGCCGCTAGATGGCCTTTTTAAACTTAGAATCGACACGTGTGAAAAGGATTTGAACATATATTGTTACTGTTTTTATTTATTTGCATTTAATTTTGATTTTGCAATAAATAGTTTGACAATAATAAGGCATCATTATTCATATTTAACGTACATACATTAATCCATAATTTAAAGAAAGATACTGGTGAGCCGCATGTATCCCGGTCTTCCGCTAGACCAACGGCAGGTAACGCCCTTATTTTACTAGCCCGAAGGATCTGCTTTGTAAAATATTAACAGCTCGCCTTCAGAGGCTGCTCCCTAATCTTGGAGGTCCTAGAGACTTTCTCTTCTCAAGGACCTCCAAGACCTCCTCTCCATAAGGAAGTCGTGCAATCCATGACCTTCAGAGGCGTTTGTCAAGTTTTACCGCCTGAGGAGACCTTCCTCCGTTGAGAGGACAGCGAGGAAAAGAGAAGGTATACGCTCGGAGAGTTCTGTCGATATGCTTGACGACGCGCGCTCGCGAAATCGCGCGAGTTGTTTATATTTTCATATGCATTTAGTAAAAAGCTGTTGTTTTGACATTACAAATAAACACTTCAATTTTATGTATTTGTAAGTATATGATGTCTATAGTATAGATAGAAAAGCAGAAAATTATAGCACGAAAATGAAGATTTGGAAACGATTCATCTCGGTCGTTTTCCTACTGTGCTCAAAACAAAATCGCTTCATCAACCTCCGTCACAAATCATTCAAAGCACAATTAACGAAATGAGATATTTCCTTTACGTAAACCTTTTGTTTTCGAACAAAAAGTTTAAGTGACTTTTTGTCATTGTGATAGTCACTAGCGTGTGACAACTCTAATAAATTGTTAACTTAGGCTCGGTCCCTATGGTTTTAGTCGGTAGGCCCGAAGTCTCCGAAGAGCCAGACATAACCCTCTCGCCTCCCCTTGCGGCGAGGGGGTATGCATCAGGACCAATTACCCACGATAAAAATAAGGGCTCAGCTCCTATATCGACGTTAGGTCTATTTAGGGTACCTTAGAACCACATGACCTAATTAGTGATTTGTTTGACACGATTGTAGAGAAAAGCTTTTTATTTTAAGTTTGTAGTTAGAGGTGTTTGCAACATTGTTTATAATATTAACAAAAGACGAAAGACTTAAAATCTGTTCAAAACACTAACCTTTAACTTGACTTAAATAGCCTTTTACAGACGAATCGGGTTTCTCTAGGGCAAATTTTACATAGTCTCATTATGTAATAATAGTGTTTTATAAAAATAAACAACGCGATAAAAGCCATACAAAGTTGTATAATTTCAATCTATACGTAATTTGTCAAGATTATCGCGTATGCATAGCTCGTATACATCGCGTATACCAGCAATGCATATGATCGAAACTCACGCAAAAATTGCCTACAATATGCTGCTTTACTGATTCGTTGGAGTTGAGTTACTAGGTAGGTAAACTATGGATTAGGCCTAAGATCTCGATAGCGATTCGCCCAACCGAGCACTGAATACTAACTGATGCCTAAGCACTTTCCAAAGGTCAAGACAAGACACAATATATCTGGTCGCAAAAAGCATGGCATAGAATACCAACTCGCAGGCACATTGTCATTATTTATTACTAAATAAGCAAATTTCGTTATAATTACAACTTCTTAAAGACAGTCCTGAGACTTTTCAAAGCTATAGAACTACTTCAGATATAGGATATACTAAAAACAATGTTGTATTATATATTGTAAGGCGGGATGTTAGAGAATTAAAAAAATAGAGAAAAAAATTCTACTGGCCAGGATTAGAGAAAGATATTCGAGAATACGTTAAAAAGTGCGTAAGATGTCAAACGCAAAAACACGCTATAGGTGTTAAGGAGCCGATGGTTATTACTAAATGTATAAATTGGCAAATCAATTTTATTATTAAAAGTAGATAACGTTAATATATTATGACTGAAATTCAACACCGCCTTGTACTTAGTCAGAAAATCTTGACCGATGATGCCATCAGCCCTAATTGGTAAGAAATCAAATATATAAAACATATGTTTCAATTGCTGTCCATTTACATCTAAATTTAAATAACAATATCCAATTGTCTGAATCTTGCCTCCTATACCTGTTATGGATATGTTTTCTTTGTAATATGAAATCTGATGATCTAAAACATGTTTATACTTTATAGCCGAGATTGACGCTCCCGTATCAAGTAACCAATTATATGAATGATTGTTTACAGATAAATTAATTGAACAATTACTATTACATGACAACATTTTATTCTCGAAAAAACATATTTTCGATATTATTTGTTTCCGTTGATTGTGGAGTCGAAATTACATTAACATTATTGTTGCTCATCCTTTGATTTCGATGACTATTATTATAGTAAGACCTACCTCTGTATGGTCGGCTGCGGGCTGAAGCCTGTTGTTGTTGGTTGCGAGGTCCTATCCAGCCACCGCGCCGCTGATTGTAGTTGTGAGCCCCAGCTCTCTGTGGCTTCCGCTGCGAATATGTATGATTTGCGTATCCGCGATGTCCTCTCGAAAAATTCTGTCTGTAACCCCTTGAAGCTCTATTATTATTGTACATACCAAGTACCTCGCCGAAACTTGCTGACGAAGGGATTTCCTCATCCTGTGCCGCCTGTATCGCATCCTTAAGGGAACTAAAATTTCTGGACACTATTATGGTACTCAAACGTCGGTTCCGCAGGCCATCGGCAAATTTTTTAATTGCATGCTGCTCATTTACAGGCTTAAAAAGATTAAAACTCTCAGAATTTCCCTTGGCCTGTGAAACCGTAAGATCTACGAAAAGCTCAGTTATTTATTTACCAAAATCTTGAATGGATAAATCGTTCTGCTTCATGGAAGTTAATTTAGTCTGTATTGCTGTTGCAGACTTTGAGGTAATAAAACAGTTTTCATATCACTTATTAACTCTTCAACGCTTGGGTAATTGGATAGTAACTGCATTTTTGCTGACTGGGATAATCTACTCTTAAGCACAAAGTTGACCAATTGTTTTTTACCCTCAGGTGTAGAAATAATAGAACTGTAATATTGGATGCTATCGATTAACTGTTTGGTATTGGCCTCCTCATCAGTCATGAGTGGCAATAAATTCAATGCAATTTTTATGTCAAACTTATCCATTGTTATAATATCTGTACTCTTACAGGATTTACAAAGATCAACTATATCAGAATATATACTCTGGAACCGCTCAATATACTTATAAATTGATTCAGAGTCCTTACTTGACACTTTACATTTGCTGATGTCTTTTGAAACTTGAGATACACAATTAGTATATCTTATAAATATTTCATTTGCTTCACATAATTTTTTACTTAATAAACTTTCAGTTCTACGTTTTGGACCAACTTTAATCAAATATACTCTTATTTCCTTAATTTCGTTACATAATACTTCTAAATCAGATGCCATAACTTACCATAACATAATAATATAGCCAATATACTCCTACCGAATACATTTTGTTATAGCTGCTTACACCGTAACTAGAAACGTTGTTTAGTGTCTTTCATAGTCCATTGCACTTTGTTATTAGACGCAAAACGATGAGATACTCGCACTAATTTACGCAATTTGGATATCTACATTTATTTATGTGATTTTATACCGCCACTTGTATTTTTATAACACTGCACTGCACATTAACAATTTACCACCACTGTCGTACCGTTTCCTAAACTTCTTCACTGGTTCTGGGGTATTTGGGAATCGCTCGAAGAAACGAACGCCTAAGTGTATTATGGTGGAATTGTTGATCAATCTACTGAAGATGACATCTCTTGTAAACTCGATATATGGCATACAGCATGCCCAGCAACATCACAGTCAGCATCACCAGCAATATGATATTCGTTGTCCCAATATGAGCTCTGATTTCTTCAAAGGATGCCTGATTGGAGCCCCCGGCCGCGTTTTGGGCGATAATCACCTCCTCTTTTGATTTAGTTGCACCCATTTTCGTATTTGATAGATTGTATCCTCGTAATACGCAGTACCGAACCACTCAAGTTATAATTACGTCTAATCTTTGTACCGAACATCTTGTGTGGCAAATCCTAATACGTATATGGGCATGGAATTTTAAAACAAATGCGCAATATTTCCACTGCCTCGAAACTTCGGCAGGGTCGCCATGTAAGGCGGGATGTTAGAGAGATAAATGAGAACACCGAATGTTGAGATAGTACTGAATATATTGTAATAAACACATCTCATATATAGGATACAATAAGCATGTAATAGAGTAAGGTACACACTACAATATAAATATATAAATTCTGTTCAATTGTAATTGTCTGTAATATATAATTTCATTTCACAGAATGTCCGATAATACTGCTTCTCAAGCGTCTCATCCGAAACAAACAAAACACAGTAATGACTAACACGCAAATCATCGAAATACTGAAACAAGAGTTCGATATAAACGTACAATACTGCCACGAACTCGAAGTAGACATATACATCAAGATAATCAAGAAATATTTGAAAGATTGGCCGCAATGGGAAGAGTTGGAACGCATATCTTCAAAACTCAGCACCGCTAAAGACTACGATGCTGTTGTAAAAGTCCTTAACCGCAAATATAAGAATTTAAAAGAATATTTAGGAGATATGCTAGACGCTGCTAAACCATTAGCAAAGAAAGCAGTATTAGGTCTAGACACAGAATCGACTAAGGTTGTTGAGAATATTATCGAACTCAGTAATGTTGTCATGGAGGTGTACTGCACTAAGTTAGGGATCAGTTAAACCATTTGTTGTATAAGAAGCCTCGCAAGGATGTCAGATCGGGCAACAATCATGACTATAAATCCATGGATTCTAAACGCCGAGGAAGAAAAAGCCGTCGGCGATGCCCTGACTGTAGCCAATGTAACTGGAATATGACCTTCAAAGGACCTCACCTATTTCCTATACTGCTCTGTCCCTAGAAAAGGAGAATCGGTAAAAAAAAATTCGTTGGATTCGTCATAATATTTAAAGCCTAAATATATTTTTATAAATTTTTTGTAACATGGAAAATTTGAGAAAATCCCTTTTTCCTTTTGACACATTTTTATGTTGACAATACCACTGGCTTGTGTCTACTGTCTTCAGTCTTGTGTCTACAGTCTTGTGAAATAATTAGGTACCTACATTGACATTTATTTTCATACTTCTTTATTTGTAATAATTGCTAATCTCCATTGTATATTAAGGTGATTTATTAATTACCTCAGTTTTATGAATAAAATGCTTTTTAACACCTAAAATTCTAAATTCTAATTCTAAAAATATGTGTGCCGCGTATTAGTCTAAACTGTGCCCAAAAGTCGTATTTAAGTAGGTACCTATCTAATTTTACATGTGCTAATGTACAGGATCTACCAGTCTGATCAGCAAAATTCTTTTTGCGTTTGGCTATAATAGGCCAAATCATCAAGATACGTGTCATGGGAGCGGAGAAATAACAATGAGAAATACGATAAAAACTGACACATTCTATCTGTGCTTTATTATTGTGCTTACTGAGGCGCAGGATTCAGATCCTTCATTCAATATTATTACGAATAGAGAGATTTAAAATAATTCAAATGCACCCCAGCACGGTTGGCGTAAAGCTTCTACACACTAATTGGGTTCAATTCCCAATAGGAGCGATAGGAATTAATATTTGTGTGACTCATATTGTTTAGGTTCTAGATATTTGCAACTGGTAGACATTTGACCACGAAATGTAGTGAAAAGTCTCAATGTTCCAGTGTAGTTATTTCCAAAATATAAATAGTAGTAGCAGTGTAACAGTTTTCAAAATTTTGTAATGAAGTGTCAAATAAACAACGCTATAAAATCCGTATATAGCAGTTTAATTTCAATACTAGACCACTGTCATGACGTGTAAATAAAAAATAATGTGGCTGTGAAGTATTTACAGTAAATATTTTCAGCTAATGACACTCTGAGTCATCATTGAGTAGGTATGTAAATCGTAAATTAGTTAACTAGGTCGGACATATTAGTTTTCAATGAAAAATATATCTAATTCACATAGTCACAGCGTATAAAAATAAAATTATACCTACTAATATGTCTTTGAACTCGGGCATTTTCCTATTAAAACTAAAATCGGGTTTACGTTGTGGTGTATGTATATACGCACAAACAACATATAAGTTTATGAGGAACCTGGAATCGAACGAAGCATCATTCGTCTAGCCGCGCCGAAACCAAGCGACGCGCGAAGGCGATCTAACGGAGCATCATACGTCTAGCCGAGACGAAAACAATCTACAGACCAGACTAAGCGACGCGGCGACGCACGAATTTGGTTTCTGTTTTTATACGTGGCAGGATTTATAATCGTCGCGCCGCACGCACATACGCTCAAGAATTCCTCGTAAAATTGTTGTTATATACTTGTCGCTGATTAGTGTAAACGATTATTGTACATACTTACTTGCATGACTTGCATGAACAATGAATGGGATATAAGAAGGCTTAAAAATTGTAACTATATTCTCAGTTAAATCAGTCTACGTGTTTCAATATAACCCCAGCTACGGACCTGGCTTATGCCTGCCGGCTGATCTATAACCCTAACGGTTACCAGCTACGGACTTGGCTTATGCCCGTCGGCTGATAATGCGTTAAATTGGTGACCCCTGACCTCTCGTCATTCTAGTGCTGTTATAATATCGGTTCACTGAACCGACACCCAACTTCTGTTGGTTTTCGGTCAAATCTAGAACGTACGAATACGCTACCTTAGCGTCATGGGACAAGAAAAAGCTGAAGAAATCACCGACAAGCAAGCAACGACCCCTTTCCACGGTGATGTCGCTACGATCTCACTGCCTGCACGTCTACCACCATTCTGGCGTCAAAACCCACGACAGTGGTTCGCACAGTTTGAAGTCGCCGTCGCCGCCAGCAAGACGGGAGAAGAACATAAATTCAACCTCGTCGTCCCGTTGCTGGGCTGTAGCGACCTCGGACAAATCGGCGACACCATATTGAACTCGCCATCAACCAACAAGTATATTACGCTAAAGAACAGACTGATATCAACGTACCAAGAATCAGACTATCGTCAGCTACAGAAATTACTCAGCGGCCTAGAACTCGGCGATATGAAACCTAGCTAGTTACTACGTAAGATGCGCGATTTGAGCAGTAAATTACTAACCGACGAAGCTCTGAAAGTCTGTTTAGCCGTAATGGCCGACAAAATGGTTAAACATCACAATAAGTAACTACCTACCTACTTGTGCCGGCGTTTATCATTGTTGATTTGTTTATTTATTTGCGATCTACAAATAACATATATCTATTCCGACGCCATTTATGATATCGTAATGTAAACTGTAACATGTAGCTTATTAATTTTTCTTTACTTTTTATTCTAAGAGTGCCGAGACGTAAACTTAAAACAAAAGATCTAAAATCCAAACTTTGTTTTTGAACGGTTTCCTGATTTGCGTTGATTTGACTACTTTTGACAGTAATGACATTTCGGTATGGATAGACTTGTTGATTTGGTATTGTTATAATTCTATTTTAAACGCAAACCTTATACTTTATTCGAAAAAAAGATTACAACATGGAAGACGATACATCTAATTCTAATGAGGTGGAAGCAGTGGAGATTTTCGAATCTCCGAGCGAAGATGACCACGAAAGTAAGTTTCATGTTGAATAAACAAAATCAAGTTTTCACTAAATAAGTAATTGTAATTATACTCGAATACTAATAAACAGACAGTTTTTTTTATTAAATTAATCAGTACTTAACTAAACAAATTTACTAAACACTGAACAACAATTTTGATATAATATCGCCGAATAACGAGAAATTTAACGACATTTTTTCACACATCAGTTCTGCATTCTGCAAAGTTGGCGGAATTATTTACTTACGAGTTTATGTTTAGGTTTGTTTCAATGATGTTAAACACGATAAAGAAGCAGATAGGTTACTAAAGCACTCAAAGTAAGGACTAAAATATCCCAGTGACATTTTTCTATTGGTATCAAAACATGTTAAAACATTTAAAGTGCAATTGTTCCAATGATAGCTAGCACTTTTACTTGGCGTCTTTTCATATGTGCTACTAGTTCCAATTGTCAATATGTATGTAGTTTTAACAAAAAATTCTTCTGGGTACCATATTTTTGCATCCATAATTATTTATGTACATAACACATCTAGCATAATAATATGTTATCATAGGTTTGTGTAATACCAATATATAAAAAAAACTGCATGATTTGGATATAAAAATGCTATGCTTAGTGTACTAACTTCAAATTACTAACACACACATTCACATTTTCAGTGTTTCCGATCCTCTACAGAGCATTACAGGGAGATGGTTGATATTTTAATTAAATTAATGTGGTTTTGCATGAAATACGTAGATAATTGTTTGTATGTGGGCTAATGAGACAATATCAAACTTTAAATTGCATGTTTAAATAAATGATTTTATCAGTCTAGCTTTCATAAAGTCAGTCTTTTTACTATAGCTCTGTCCTTTTCCAATTAATAGATGAAGATAGTCTTCTTCATCTCCCTAGCTTTTATTATTCCCAAGTCACTTGGGGTCGGCTTTATAGTCTAACCGGATTTGACTGGATATCAGTTTTTACATGAAGCAACTGCCATTTAACCTACGCAACCTGAAGGCTAACAATACCCTAAGGTAACACCAGTGTCAGGATATTAGAGGGCACTGACTTCCCAATAACGACTGTCATAAATGTTCATGGCAGCCGGGACCGACGGCTTAGACGACAGAGCAGGCAATAATTGTCAATCAATACGCATATAATTTCGAAAAGTCATATAACTTCCGAAAGTCAGAGGTGTGTTACGTGGGTTCGCACCCGAGACCCTCTGCATTGCAGTCTGTTGGTCTCCCCACTGAGCAAGATAGTATCAAAATTATTCCAAAGTCCAAAACCATTTACTTTCTGTATGGCAAGTTTCATCTAAATTTGTTCAATGGTTTTTGCGTTATTGAGTAATAATCATCCATACATATACTGGAGTGCAAACCGGTTAGTTCATTTGCATTGTACCTATATCAATTATTGGGTTGCATTGACCTATGTGTCCTTTTATCAGTTTAATAAATGTGTGTGTTTGTCAAAAGTTAATATATGTATATATTTAAGAAATAGAATATGCTTGTTATCCCACTTTAATATATTTTTTGTGAGACAATATGCACTTAATCTATCTTGCTTGACATTTTAATAGATGCACATTGAAATTTCTTAAAATTATCATTTTATTTATATGATTAAGGTTTTAGTAATTATAGTCAGCATGAAAAATTATGCGATATGATGGTGTTAGGCAAATTTTTCTTTACGCTTTAACTTAATAATTTGTAGATCTATGGGTGGAATATGGCTTAAGAACAAAATTTATGTTGCCACTTTGTACAACCAGCAACATAAGTACCTGAGCATGTGTTTTTTTAAATTTTCTTTCATACACAGTAATGATAATTCATAATCTTTTACTGTATTTATAGTTAAAGAATTGTTATTATAATATTAGATACTACATTTTGCTCGCTGCTTCGCTCGCGAGATGTAGGTTAGGTTGGGTTAGGAACAGTACTTTTTCTTGGATGAAATACCTTTCATCCAGAAAAAAGTACTGTATCCTGATCCTATGTCCTTTTCTGTTCCTCTGACAACGTGTATGCGAAATTTTATGGTGATCGATTTAGTCGTATAGGTGTGAAGGCGTAACAAACAAACAAACAAACTCACATTCGCATTTATAATATTGGTTAGGATTAATCTCAATTTATTACTATATCTATACACCTATACAATAAAATAAAATTGAAGTGTCTGTTTGTAATGTCAAAATAACAGCTTTTTACTTACTGCATATGAAATTTTATGCGGGACTAATACCAATAAAACAATTTGTAAAATTTTTGTGTCTCGGTGTGTCTGTCAATGAATAATGAATGGAACAATAAATTAGACATTCTAAATTCATAAAATACTGTTACAAATATATTTACTGCTTAGCTACGTATGTGGTGGACTGTACCTGTATTTGCAATAAACGAATTTTCATTGAGCACATTGATTGAGATTTAAATCGTGTTGTCCTAAAGGGTTTATACCTTGCATAAACTGTGCTAAAATTGAGTGCAAATCAGTGAATATTTGTTATGTTATAAATATAACATCGTTAGTATAACACAACACGTAGCCCATTTATGTATAAATACAGAAATCTGTATTTATACATAAATGGGACGACGACGACGACGACGACGACGGACGACGCGCCAGGATTCGGCTCGCTGCAGCGGGGTTTGTGAAAGTAAGGTCCACTATGGAGCCACCCTGCTGCCGCACACACGTTTGAACGTTGCCACGGTTGACGATAAGCAGACCCGTCGTGATCGCCCACTTCTCGAGTACCTCACCCCTAGTCAGTGGTCGGGGAACCCCATGCCGTGGATTTGGCGTTGAAATCCCCGAGAATAATCACAGGTTAAGGTCGACTACGACTGACGACAGAGCCTACTTCAACCAGCCAGCCTTCAAAATCAGCAAGGGACCGGTTCGGCGAAAAATAGCATCTAACGACAACGACATTTTCGATTGTGGTGGCAACGCATCCTCGCCCCCTTATGGTGTTCTCAGGGGGCGAGGTAGCCCATTTATGTATAAATACAGAAATCTGTATTTATACATAAATGGGCTACACAATAGAAAGTGACACAAAAATGTTAGTAACATCGTTGTGTCACTGGCTAATGATATTTTATTTTGATGCGCGCTATTCCTATTTTCGAAAGTTTAAGTGACTTTTTGCCATTGTCATAGTTACTAGTGTGTGACAACTCTAATAAATTGTTAACTTAGACCCGGTCCCTATGGTTTTAGTTGGTAGGCCCGAAATCTCGGGAGAGCCAGACAACTCTCTCGCCTCCCCTTGTGGCGAGGGGATTATGTCAGGACCAATACCCACGATAAAAATAAGGGCTCAGCTCCTATATCGGCGTTAGGTCTATTTAGGGTACCTTAGAACCACATGACCTAATTAGTGATTTGTTTTACACGATTGTAGTGAAAAGCTTTTTATTTTAAGTTTGTAGTTAGAAAGTAGTTAAGTTCTGGTTTGTTTGGGAGGTGTTTGCAACATTGTTTTTAATATTAACAAAAGTCGAAAGACTTAAAAATCAGTTCAACACTAACCTTTGATTTGACTTATATAGCCTTTTACAGAAGAATCGTGTTATTTTAGGGCAAATTTTACATAGTCCCGGTGAACTGCTGAAAAGCAACCGAAATGTCCGGGAAGGTGTTAAATTAAATCTAAATAGATTTTATAATTTAAATAGCTTAAATAGAAATAAAGATATTTATATGCTGCCTATGTCCAGCAGTGGACTGCGGTGGGCTGATTGATTGATAGATTGAAATAGAAATAAACATTAACTAGTAAAAGTGTTTTACAATAGCAATTCAAATTTTTAAAATAATGTAATAATAGCGTTTTATAAAAATAAACAACGCGATAAAAACTGAAGTTGTTTAATTTTATTCTATACGTAGTTTGTCAAGTTGCCAGATCATCGCGTATACGAGCAATGCACATGATCGAAACTCACGCATAAATTTCCTACAATATGCTGCTTTACTGACTCGTTGGAGTAGAGTTACTAAGTAAACTATGGATTAGGCCTAAGACCTCGATAGCGGTTCGCCCATCCGAGCACTGAATACTAACTGATGCCTAAGCACTTTCCAAAGGTCAAGACAAGGCACATTATATCTGGTCGCAAAAATCATGGCATAGAATACCAACTCGCAGGCACATCGTCATTCGTTACAATTACAACTTCTTAAAGACATTTTTTAAGCTATTGCAATTCTGAACTACTAGCAGATATAGGATATACTAAAAGCAATGTTGTATTATATATATAAATTCTGTTCAACTGTAATTGTCTGTAATATATAATTTCATTTCACAGAACGTCCGATAATGCTGCTTCTGAAGCGTCTCATCCGAAACAAACAAAACACAGTGATGACTAACACGCAGATCATCGAAATACTGAAACAAGAGTTCGATATAAACGTGCAATACTGCCACGAACTCGAAGTAGACATATACATCAAGATAATCAAGAAATATTTGAAAGATTGGCCGCAATGGGAAGAGTTGGAACGCATATCTTCAAAACTCAGCACCGCTAAAGACTACGATGCTGTTGTAAATGTCCTTAACCACAAATATAAGAATTTAAAAGAATATTTAGGAGTTATGCTAGATGCTGCTAAACCACTAGCGAAGAAAGCAGTATCAGGTTTAGACACAGAATCGACTAAGGTAGTTGAGAATATCGAACTCAGTGATGTTGTCATGGAGGTGTACTGCACTAGGGATCAGTTAAACCATTTGTTGTATAGGAAGCCTCGCAAGGATCTCCATAATGCGATCTTTAATATATCTAAAGTTGAGCCTACACGAATATCTCTTAATACGCTGACATTTGAGTCGGTGCTGCACTATTGGTGGACGAAAATCTCCATACATTTACCGCATTTCGTATTCAGTCGAGAGCTAGTTTACAAATATAAACATACTCTCGTTAATAAAGTTAGAACCGAGACGGAAACCGTAGAGGTCTTAGACACCCAAATGTATAACAAAAGCAAAAAGACCAAAGACTTCTCAAAAGCAACTCTTTTGCAGTATTTTGATAATATCTTACTACATTGTCAAAATAAAGACGAGCACGTTGTCCAATTGTTGTCTATTATATTCCACGTGATAAAGAAAGATCTGGAGGTTGCCCCTTATATTATAAAGGTCCCCTCAAGTTACAGAAAATATGCTAACCAATATAAGTATGAGCGTTACTTGTATGTTGATAATCCAGACAATAAAGATCCTAGATACGACTTGCAATTAGAAGAAGTTATAGCACCGACGTACCAATTCTTCGTCGGTAAGCTTGGTAAACAGCCGCCAGAATTGCCACTTCTGGCTATCCACGATTGGTTAAGAATTGAGTGTATGATATGTAAGGTCAAGTTCCAAGGTTCTACAGAAATGATAAGCGTGCTTCAAGCTCACTTTAACGATTATCACCAGCATGAGCAGGATTGGCGATGTCAGCAATGCAAGCAGTTGTTTACCATGGATTACTTGGCGAAACATCGGTGGCATCATGAATGTTGAAACACATTTTAAAACAACATATCGGTCCTTTGAGGATGAAATGTTGTAAAAGCCATTTTAGTGAAAATTAGTTATTAATGTAGCCTTATTCACTTTATCGAGCTGTATATTTAAAATATTGATATTCGCAATAAAATAGTTTTACTACCCAGAAAATACCGCAGCATAAAAGTTTAATTTTTTTTAATAGACGTTAATAATATTTTTACTCGTCATAAATGCTGTAAAAGATATCATTTCATAATTATTTAACATAAAGATCGAAAAAGCTAAGGCCTCCAAAATAAAAAAGTTATAGAAGTACGTTTTTTTTTGTATTGTGGCTCTCCTGGGAAGTAGTGTTTAGACTTGTACTACATTTAACCGGTCGTATACCGCCGGCTCGCATACCAGCCGGCAGATTTGTACCCGTCGTAGGCCGGTGGCTCGCATGCGAGCCACCAAATTGGCGCCAAAACGCCACGCGCCGCCTTCGCTTTAGCTTAAGCTAACGTAAAACCAATTTGGTGGCTCGCATGCGAGCCACCGGCCTACGACGGGTACAAATCTGCCGGCTGGTATGCGAGCCGGCGGTATACGACCGGTTAATCTTCGAAGGATCTGTATTTTACTTACTAGAGTTAATGTGATAATTTATGTTATTTCGTATTATGATTATATATTACATAAAAAGCAATTCTTTATTCTGTGACATCCGGTATAAGCAATATAAGAAGATACACAAACGACATATTTTGATATGCTCTAACGTTTTTCATAGCGGAAATAGTATAATTATCTTACCTCCTAAGGCCCAATCCTCTCTATAGTTCTAAATTACTAGTGAGTTCAGACCCAGCATTTATTTTGGTTATTACTACATGTAGACCTAAGTCCTTCAAAAAGGGTCAATTAAAAGGCCGCATTTTTTAAATTCAGAAAGCCCCTCATTTAATACTTTGACGTTCGAAGGAACACTCGAAGATCTATTTAATCTGTTACCGGCAGTTGCTACTGGGTAAAAAAATAAATACGTGACGTCATTTTTTTCGCGACAAGAAGTCAGACATCTGGAGACGGGGTAAGTAAATCTTTATTTATCTAAGTCATCGATGACTTTTTCATATAAATGTAAAATAAAATAAGTTTTTGAACATTTTTTACGTTTTTCAATCAATAAATTGATGCAAGCTATTGTAAAAATTATATTTATTAGTTATCAAAAGATTTTGATACTTTTTAAAGTACCGCGGGTTTTTACTCCAAAATACTGTTTTTATTTTACACCTTTATAAAGGTCTTTGGGTTATTATGTTTACTTTCAACAAAATCAATAGAAAGTCAAATTATTCAATTAATTAGTTTTTATATATTTTTTAGGTTCTATCTCTTGTTGTTCCAACTCAGTAGGTATATTATTTTATTTTTCAGGTTTAAATGAGGACGAAAAACATACATTTCCTAGATAATTGCGACAATGAAGATAAAGTTGTTGATGTCGATGAAATTGATGATAGGGTAATAGAAAATAAAACACTAAAATGCAGTGCATCAAATGCAATGTGTATATTTTATACCTTACAGAAGACAGAAACTGTAACAAAATATTTCATACTGATTACTCATCAGCATGAAATAATTTGTGGTAGTTTCTTTCTTCACACATATATTTAAGACTGAATACTATAATTATAATTTTTACAAAAGAAGATTATTTTAACTGTTGAATCCACAGTGTCTTTTGGTTTTATTTTGATTGATCTCGTAAATAATATATGTATTAAATTGTTTTGTACTTAATAAAAGGTTTATGTAATAAATTATAATACTTTTTATTTCAATTGATTTCAATTGTAATGAACCATAGTCCTACAGAAAGTATCAATTGTTGGTACTTTGTTATCTTGTATTGACCCAGAGGCCTTTAAAAATAACCAAATATATTAAGTCTAGACTTTGCAGGTAGGTCCTAAGGTAAATTAACCGGTCGTATACCGCCGGCTCGCATACCAGCCGGCAGATTTGTACCCGTCGTAGGCCGGTGGCTCGCATGCGAGCCACCAAATTGGCGCCAAAACGCCGCGCGCCGCCTTCGCTTTAGCTTAAGCTAACGTAAAACCAATTTGGTGGCTCGCATGCGAGCCACCGGCCTACGACGGGTACAAATCTGCCGGCTGGTATGCGAGCCGGCGGTATACGACCGGTTATAAAAACACCCTAAAACACATTTTTCAAAAAACAGCCATACACATAAGATATTTCATATTTTTGTTTGGGTCTGAACACCTCTAAAAATTAATCCTTATAAAAGGACCGTTGGGTTGTAATACAAACGAATCATTTATTGGCCTGGGCCTTACTAGGTTATAATTATATTATAAAAATAGATTGATTATCATGTAGAAATTAGTACAATTGTATAAAGGATGCTTACACATATAAACGGGCCGACAAAAGTTATTGTTTTCCTGTTAAGAAATCTCAATAGCAGCCCGGCGTTAGAAAGTTGGCGGTGTTAGACACCCTCGTGGGTTCAAAGCCGTTGGTCCTGTCCTGCGCCTGATCTCTCTCCGTTGATGTCGGATCACCGTCTGATGGGATCATGTGAGTGAGGAAACAGAGAGTGCACTTGTGTTTGTACTATAATATCTCCTGCGTAGATAGCCCGTAGTCTCCGTAAAGATTGACCGCCGTGACCGAAATTCTGTCTGAAGGACGTTATTATTACACATGTAAATGTAACGTATGAGCTCACTTTTCTTAGAGCGGAGACTTTTTCGTGTGACATAAGTACGGTACGGGCAATAAAGAATTCCTCAGGAACAGTACTTTTTTCTGGATAAACGGTATCCTATGTCCTATTTTGTATCGTGAATGCGTTATTTCATGATGATCGGTGGAGTAGTTAAGGCGTGAAAGTGTAACAAACAAACAAACTCACATTCGCATATATAATATTAGTGAGTAAACTACACATTTAAAACAAATAGTCAAATATAGTGGTTGACAAAAAAAATAAGGCCGCCTACCAAAGCGGTTATTATGAATATGGTTGAAAATAAAGAGATTTATAATTCTTTTTTATTTATATACTAGCTTTTTCCCGCGACTTTGTCCGCGTGGAATAGTTACTTTGGGCAGAATTTTTATTTTTTTAAGGCTTATTTTACTAATAATACACCTAAAATGCTGTGGTTTACTGCAATTAGCTTAATCTAATACATTTTTATAAACTACGTTTTTTGTTTTTCCATCCTTTGCTAAAACAACGATTTTACGGGTATGATACTCGTGAGCACGCCACATAGAGTTGCACATGGAAAACAATTTTGTTTATTATTATCGTAAGAGCTGCTTTCAGGGGAATATGCACTCTTTTAAACCGAAATGGCAAATGGTTCGGCATTATCGAAACACGGGGCATTAAAAGATTTTTTCCTTTTGCTATTCTAGTCATGATTACAGCTTTTATAATATTGCGTACTAGATGAGTAATTTGTTGTCGTGTACCATTACATAACCTTGGTGCGTCAAGATTTCTTATTAGCAGGACTGGAATATAAACTTTCATCTTTAACCTATGGGAAGGCACTCCTGATAATTCTAAAGAGTTGAGATACTCTAGAGGGTACGATGTCACTTGTTCAGTGTCCATATCGTTGTCTACTCAGAGTACACGACAACATCTCCCTCAACATCTGATGTAATTTGTTCGTTTATCTGACCTACTGTCTAATTTGTCTTCGCCGAAATTGACCTGTCACACAACCATTCTCTATTGCCTATACTTATTTGTAGATCTGGATAGACATTATTATTTAAATCATCGGTGTTATTGACAATTTAACAGAATTCACGTCTTAGGGTAATCACGCCGTTACTGTCTGCTGGCATACAATCTTCTCCAACTTTTAGAAGAGCAGCCGCATATTGCCCTGGTTGAGAATCGTTGTGTAGTTGTACTCGCATATTTATTTGTAGTTAGACAAAACTTTTTTACGAGTGTCAGTAATACAGACGTTTCATCTGCCGGTTCTCCATAATGTTTTCAAAGGTATGTGAAGTCTGCTAGCCCGCACTGGGCCAGCGTGGTGGACTATGACCGAGCCCTTTTCACAATGAGAAGAGGCCCGTGCCCGTGGGACAGTTTAATACAGAACTGATTTATTACTCAATTTGAATTAAATTTATTAATATATAAGTAGGTAAGTTCTAAACATTTTCATCACTTAATTCAAGGCTAGAATCATCGGACGAATTATCTTCCTCAGAGTCGTCGTTGCTCGCAGTAACTGGTATTATATACTTCATGGGACAGCACACGTCCGTGGTCAAGCAAGGCCTGTAAACAGAGGATGTATAACTTATATATTAAATCTTGGATATAATGGTCTTAACAATAATGTCCTGCAGACAGAGTTTCGTTCACGGCGATTATTTGGAGATTAACTATTTGCGTAGAAGTTATTACAGTGCACAAGTGTGTGTCTAATCTCGCACTTTCATAGTCCGATGAGGCAGCGATCGGACACGACGGCAGACATCAAGCGCAGGAAGTTGGTTTTCGGGAAGCAAGTGAAACTGTTGGGCTATACTTGCTTCCCGAAGCACGAGAAAAACCGCCAAGTTCTTAACTTCGTGCTGGTGCCTTTAGTTACTGTTATTCATTTTTATACATAATAAGTTCAGCGACCATAATTATGTTTGTGCCCGCAAAACTTAAATAATAGTAAATAAATGGATTGACTTGAAATTTTAAACTATAGGTATTACATATCTATACAAGAGCCTTTTTTATTCCGTAGTGATCGGTAAATTGAAAAATATCAAACAGATATCTGTATATCTGTTTGATATTTTTCAATTTACCGATCATATATCTATTAGCTAAACCTGGCCACGCTTTGCTGTCAAAGCATGGCCAGGTTTAGCTAATAGATATATCTACTTTTATCTTTCTTTACACTATCCATCATTCCAGTATTTTTTGTTCATGTTCAATTTTATCAATCACAGCAAATTCGACAACTTGGTTTTAAACGTAAACTCGCTTTTAGTTTTAATAGGAAAATGTCTGAGTTCTGAGTTCCAAGACATATTAGTAGGTATCATTTTATTTTTATACACTGTGATTATGTGAATTAGAGTGTCTCCCCGTGACCATGGCTGCTGAAAAGCAATTGAAACGTCGAGGAAAGTGTAAAATTAAATTAAATCTAAATAGTTTTAATAATAATTTAATTAGCTCAAACATTAGTAAAGTTTAATAGTAGTAGTAGTATAACAGTTTTCAAAATTATGTAATAAATTGTGAAATAAACAAGGCGGTAAAATCCGTATATAGTAGTTTAATTTTAATGAATAATATTCGCGTAAACAGAAGACAATATTATGTAAATTAGACATATTTTTTTAATAGAAAAATAATGTATTCGACCTAGTTAGCTAATATACGATTTACTTACACAATGATGACTCAGAGTTTCATTAGCTCCGAGAGGCGGCGTGCGTGTTCCCACGCGCGCCTCTATGTCGAGTCCGTCTCCCCTCTAGGGGGGACAGTAGGGAGTGAGTTTCATTAGCTGATAATATTTACTGTAAATACTTCACAGCTACATTATATTTGTTTATAATGTGTACACATCACACTAGTAACTACTTGTGCCGGCGTTTATTTATCTGCGATCTACGAATAACATAATATATCTATCTCGACGCCATTTGCGATATAGTAATGTAAACCGTAACATGTGGCTTATTAATTTTTCTCTACATTTAGAATTCGAAAAATCTCTTATACAACAGCTTTGTCCGTCCGTCCGTCCGTCCGTCCGTCTGTTATACAACTTTCAACTCAAGAAGAGCTAGATTCGTGGTCAACGCCGTTCGACTCAGCATAGTCGATATACCCCCGAAATGACTATGACCTTTGACCTCTGATCTCAAGGTTACGTGATACCATCTTTCAACTCAAGAATCGTAAGAGCTAGAAACTCACGGTCAACGCCATTCGACTCAGCGTAGTCGATATACAACGAAATGACTATGACCTTTGACCTCTGACGTCGAGGTCACGTGGTATCACGTGATCTTTGCATATTACTTGAACCATTTTTTCGAACTCTAAGATTTACTCTTATTTATTACTCACTTGTTTATTTTAAGAGTTCCGAGACGTAATTCATGAATGACGAGACGTGAATTCATTGCCACTTAATATTGTCTAAACACATTCTGGGTGCCACTTGATATTATCGCAGAATATTATTATAAAACATATATATTATCGTTATTTTAATTCAACTAACAATAAGAATAATTATAGGAAAAACCCTTTAAAAATGGTAAACGCAACCAAGTGCGCTGGTGGCACTCTGAGAGAAAAATTACTCGCGAGTGCCACCGTACACGCACCGTTTGCGTCGACGTTTAAAAGGTGTTATGCAATATTCAGTAAGGTATCAAGAAGACACTTAATACTGACCTATATTGCAGCAACACGAGTTGTTTATTAAGAGAACATTATTTACCCTTTCATATCGAATACCTATTTTAAAGGTAGCATAGCTGTTTTCAGTCCGCTGTACCGTATGCACCATTGACCTGCACCATAAATGGGCAGAGGAAAATCATTAGTTTCGTTTACACCATTGATGGTGCAAACAAAACCGCATTTATGGTATGGTCACATCTGCACCATTGAGATGACACTATAAGTAGTAGTTATTACCTCAAAGTATTTCCTCTTTGCATGTTCTAATATTGCATATGTGGGTCGGCTCGCCCAAGAAAGTACCTACAACTTTCGCACGTGTTTTATGCTGCAGCATTTGTTTCGATTCGTGGGAGCACCAAAAGGCAATATAGTCTAACTTCAAGGTACCGCTGTACCTCTGGCTTGCGGAGATCAAACGGCAATCGTACTGCTGAAAACACGTAATCTACCACATCACTACACATAGTGGACCCTAGGTTTCTAAGCGTGTGTAATAACGCTAGAATTTTTTTTTACGTATTTTTTAGCGTACGTAGGTAAGAGTCTCTGAAAATAATCAAATTCAATGATATATTGCTCTTCTTCTTACTTCTTCTTCTTCTTCATCTTGACTAGATGGTTAAAAAAGCAAAGTCTAAAGCTAAGTCTAATAAATGGAATGATCTATGTCTTCGCTTCATTTTTCAAACTTCATACCTAAAACATAAATCAATTATTAAAATAACTTTCGTAATAATATAAACACATCTCTTTCCCGGAAGGGAGAGGTGTATTATACTGTATTCACATACTTACATACACTTCACACACTATTTAGAAATAGTCAAAAATTATAAATATTATGATTCCAATGACAATAAATACTTACTATATAATAATAGCAGATGTTCTCTGCAAGAATATTCAAATGTTGTATTTGCTTTACCAGCTACCAGAAAAATTAACAACATACTACCATTATTTGTAATTCTTTTAAAAAGGGGGCGACTACCTGAAGGCTAACGGTGTGTTGGTGGCTTGGCGTCAAATTATCGTTCAACGCAAACGGTGCGTTGGTGGCAACGAATGGGTTAAAATCCAAACAAAAGGTCTAAAATCCAAACTTTGTTTTTGAACGGTTTCCTGATTTGCGTTGTTTTGACTACTTTTGACAGTAATGACATTTCGGTACGAATAGACTTGTTGATTTGGTAGGTATTGCTATAATTATATTCTATTTTAACCGCAAACCTTACACTTTATTCGTAAAAAAGACAACATGGAAGACGGTATATCTAATCAGATGGAAGCGGTAGAGATATCCGAATCTCCGAGCGAAGATGATCCCGAAAGTAAGTTGCATGTTGAATAAACAAAATCAAGTTTTCACTAAGTAGTTCTAAGTATATAGGAGTACTAATAAACAGACAGCTTTTTTTATTAAATTAATCAGTACTTAACTAAATAAATTTTATCGCCGAATAACGAAAACTTTCAATGACATTTTGAGGCATGTGTTCGCAATTCTGCATTCTGCAAAGTTGGCGGAAATATTCACTTACGAGTTTAAGTTTAAGTTTGTCTCAATGATATGAAACACGATAAAGAAGCAGATAAGTTACTGAAGCACTCAAAGTGCGGACTAAAACATCCCAGTGACATTTTTCTATTGGTATCAAAATATGTTAAAACATTTAAAGTGCAGTTGTTCTAATGATAGCTAGCATTTTTACTTGGCATCTTTTTATATGTGCTACTAGTTCCAATTGTCAACATGTATGTAGTTTTAGTAACAAATTAATCTGGGCACCATATTTTTGCATCCATAATTATTTATGTATATAAAACATCTAGCATAATAATTTATGTTATCATAGGCTTGTGTAGTACGAAGATATAAAAAAACTACATGATTTGGATATAATAATGCTATGCTCAGTGTACTATTACATTTCATTACACATTTTCAGTGTTTCCGATCCTCTTCAGAGCATTACAGGGAGATGGTTGTTATTTTAATTAAATTAATATAGTTTTGCATGAAATACGTAGATATATGTTTGTGTGTGGGCTAATGAGACAATATCAAACTTTAAATTGCATGTTTAAATAAATGATTTTGTCTTCATATTTTTTACTATTGCTCTGTCCTTTTCCAATTAATAGATGAAAATGGTATCAAAATATTCCAAAGTCCAAAACCATTTACTTTCTGTATGGCAAGTTTCATCTAAATTTGTTCAATGGTTTTTGTGTTATTGAGTAATCAACATCCATACATATACCGGAGTGCAAACCGGTTAGTTCATTTGCATTGTACCTATATCAATTATTGGGTTGCATTGACCTATGTAGCCTTTTATCAGTTTAATAAATGTGTTTGTTTGTCAAAAGTTAATATATATATATATATATATATATATATATATTTAAGAAATAGAATATGCATGTTATCCCACTTTAATATATTTTTTATGAGACAATACGCATTTAATCTATCTTGCTTGACATTTGAATAGTTCCATATTGAAATTTCTTATAATTTTATTCTTATAAATCTTCAATTTATTTATGTGATTAAGGTATTAAGTGCCCTGTAAACGATCAAATTGTTTGTCAAATTTTACGTGTTTATCAAATTATTTGATAGTGTACAGCTGTGTTTGAGGCGTTTGTCAAACAATCTACGTGTTTGTTGCGTTTGATGAAAATCTGGATTGATGTAGTTTGACAAACAGGTTTGAACGTGAATGGCGGTGTTGGTCAAACAAGATCTCACTCGTTGTGTAATATTGTATATTGTAATACACAGTGCTAGAGTCAATACCAAAAATGCGTTATCTGAATTACTCATTGTAAGCGCTCGGCACGGCGACGTCACGTCACGAAAGGAGAAACCCGAATCTACTAGAAAGTTAACAAATTTGATTGATATTTGGTTTGATTGTTAAAGCTATTTTTTGATGAAAACGTGAAGTTTGACAAACAAATTTCTCAAGGAAATTTGATCGTTAACAGGGCGCTTTAGTAATTATAGTCAGCATGAAAAATTATGTGATATAATGGTGTTGGGCAAATTTTTCTTTATGCTTTTAATTAATAAACTGTAGATCTATAGGTAGAATGTGGCTAAAGAACTAAATTTATGTTACCACTTTGTACAACCAGCAACAAAAGTAGCTAAGCACGTGCTTTTTTTTTAATTTGCTGTCATACAAAGTAATGAAAATTCATAATCTTTTTCTGTATTTATAGGTAAAGAATTGTTATTATACTATTATATACTACATTTTGGTCACTGCTTCGCTCGCGTGAATGTTAGGTTGGGTTAGGAACAGTACTGTACCCTGACCCTATGTCCTTTTCTGTTCCCCTGACAAGGTGTATGCGAAATTTCATGATTATCGGTTTAGTCGTACAGGTGTGTATAATATTGGTTAGGATTAATCTCAATTTATTACTATAGAACAATAAATTAGATATACCAAATTCATAAAATACTGTTACAAATGTATTTACTGTTTAGCTACTTATGTGGTGGACTGTACCTGTATATGCAATAAACGAATTTTGATTGAGCACTTTGATTGAGATTTAAATCGTGTTGTCCTAAGGGGTTTATACCTTGCATAAACTGGGCAAAAATTGAGTGCAAATCAGTGAATATTTGTTGTTATAACCCTGTGTATATACATAAATGGGCTACACAATAGAAAGTGACACAAAAATGTTCGTAACATTGCTGTGTCACTGGCTAATGATATTTTATTTCGATGAGCGCAATTCCTGTTTTCGAACAAAAAGTTTAAGTGACTTTTTGTCATTGTGTTAGTCACTAGTGTGTGACAACTCTAATAAATTGTTAACTTAGGCTCGGTCGCTATGGTTTTAGTCGGTAGGCCCGAAGTCTCGGCAGAGCCAGACATAACCCTCTCGCCTCCCCTTGCGGCGAAGGGGTATGCATCAGGACCAATTACCCACTATAAAAATAAGGGCTCAGCTCCTATATCGACGTTAGGTCTATTTAGGGTACCTTAGAACCACATGACCTAATTATTGATTTGTTTGACACGATTGTAGAGAAAAGCTTTTTATTTTAAGTTTGTAGTTAGAGGTGTTTGCAACATTGTTTTTAATATTAACAAAAGTCGAAAGACTTAAAAATCTGTTCAAAACACTAACCTTTGACATGACTTATATAGCCTTTTACAGACGAATCGAGTTACTCTAGGGCAAATTTTACATAGTCCCATTATGTAATAATAATGTTTTATAAAAAAATAAACAACGCGATAAAAGCCATACAAAGTTGTATAATTTCAATCTATACGTAATTTAAAAATAAATAAATAAATAAATAAATTTGTCAAGATTATCGCGTATGCATTGCGTATACGAGCAATGCACATGATCGAAACTCATGCAAAAATTGCCTACAATATGTTGCTTTACTGACTCGATGGAGTTGAGTTCCTAAGGTCTAAGACCTCGATAACGGTTCGCCCAACTGAGCACTGAATACTAACTGACGCCTAAGCACTTTCCAAAGGTCAAGACAAGGCACATTATATCTGGTCGCAAAAAGCATGGCATAGAATACCAACTCGCAGGCACATCGTCATTCGTTACAATTACATCTTTCTAAAGACTTTTTAAAGCTATTGCAGTTCTGAACTACTCGCAGATAAAGGATATATTAAAGACAATATTGTATTATATAAATTCTGTTCATCTGTAATTGTCTGTAATATATAATTTCATTTCACAGAACGTCCGTTAATGCTGCTTCTAAAACGTCTCATCCGAAACAAACAAAACACAGTGATGACTAACACGCAGATCATCGAAATACTCAAGCAAGAGTTCGATATAAACGTACATACCTGCCACGAACTCGAAGTAGACATATACATCAAGATAATCAAGAAATATTTGAAAGATTGGCCGCAATGGGAAGAGTTGGAACGCATATCTTCAAAACTCAGGACCGCTAAAGACTACGATGCTGTTGTAAAAGTCCTTAACCACAAATATAAGAATTTAAAAGAATACTTAGGAGTTATGCTAGACGCTGCTAAACCACTAGCGAAGAAAGCAGTATCAGGTTTAGACACAGAATCGACTAAGGTAGTTGAGAATATCGAACTCAGTGATGTTGTCATGGAAGTGTACTGTACTAGGGATCAGTTAAACCATTTGTTGTATAGGAAGCCTCGCAAGGATCTCCATAATGCGATCTTTAATATATCTAAAGTTGAGCCTACACGAATATCTCTTAATGCGCTGACATTTGAGTCGGTGCTGCACTATTGGTGGACGAAAATCTCCATACATTTACCGCATTTCATATTCAGTCGAGAACTAGTTTACAAATATAAACATACTCTTGTTAATAAAGTTAGAACCGAGACGGAAACCGTAGAGGTCTTAGACACCCAAATGTATAACAAAAGCAAAAAGACCAAAGACTTCTCAAAAGCAACTCTTTTGCAGTATTTAGATAATATCTTACTACATTGTCAAAATAAAGACAAGCACGTTGACCAATTGTTGTCTGTTATATTCCACGTGATAAAGAAAGATCTGGAGGTTGCCCCTTATATTATAAAGGTTCCCTCAAGTTACAGAAAATATGCTAACCAATATAAGTATGTGCGTTACTTGTATGTTGATAATCCAGACAATAAAGATCCTAGATACGACTTGCAATTAGAAGAAGTTATAGCACCGACGTACCAATTCTTCGTCGGTAAGCTTGGTAAACAGCCGCCAGAATTGCCACTTCTGGCTATCCACGACTGGTTAAGGATTGAGTGTATGATATGTAAGGTCAAGTTCCAAGGTTCTACAGAGATGATAAGCGTGCTCCAAGCTCACTTTAACGATTATCACCAGCATGAGCAGGATTGGCGATGTCAGCAATGCAAGCAGTTGTTTACCATGGATTACTTGGCGAAACATCGGTGGCATCATGAATGTTGAAACACATTTTAAAACAACATATCGGTCCTTTGAGGATGAAATGTTGTAAAAGCGATTTTGGTGAAAATTTGTTATTAATGTAGCCTTATTCACTTTATCGAGCTGCATCGACCTGTGTATTTAAAATGTTGATATTCGCAATAAAATGGTTTTACTACCCAGAAAATATCGCAGCATAAAAATTTTATTTTTAGATAAACTTTTAATAATACTTTTACTCGCCATAAATGCTGTAAAAGATGTCATTTCATAATTATTAAACATAAAGAGCAAAAAAATCTATGTCCACCAAAATAAAAAAAATATTGGAAAGTAAGATTTTTGTATTGTGGCTCTCCTGGGAAGTAGTGTTTAGACTTGTACTACATTTCATCCTCGAAGAGTCGGTATTATACTACTAGAGATGATCTGATAATTGATGTTATTTTGTATTATGATTATATATTACAATGAAAGTAATACTTTATTCTGTGATATCTGGTATAAGCAATATAAGAAGATACACAAACGAAATATTTTTATATGCTCTATCATCAAAAATATAACAATTGTTAGTTTTTCATAGCAAAAATAGTATAATGAATCATAGCTACCATAGTTCAAAAATACAAAATAATAATAACTTTATTTTATTAAATTCTTTAAAATTGAGGGAATTCACAAGGACTATGTACTGGATATTAAAGTATTGTTAATAGATTAGATCTATTACAAAGAAACTGTAATGATAGATTAATAGTTGGAAATAAATAAATAATACAGTAAAAAACAAATTTTGTTCAGATGCTTATGTTTACTGCACTTAATTGAATGCACTAATTAATTAATAATTTCTCGAGTTTTAGAAGTATAAATTACATAGATAAGCTGATGACCGGTTAAATCAATCCGTAAAGAAAAACGTAATAGTGCGAAAGCTAGCTTAGGCGATAGCTAACATGTGCAAAACAGCTAAAACTGGAAAAACATTTCTACCCTCATTTATTGCTGCGATTAAGTTTTTTAGTGACCACAGTTTTGGAATAGTTTTACTTTACAGTCTTAAGTTAAGTTAAAATTTATAATGTATTGCATAAGAGATAAGAGTGACTGAAAATGTAATTTGAAGAAGAATAAATAAATTGCCATAAAAATTAAAGTTTATTACCAAGTTTAATTATATAAAGCGTATAGAAATAGAAATATGTACATTGTGAAAACGAGGAAATGGGCAGTAGTATAATACCAGACCCAGTTACAGTACTGAAGGACAAGTATAATAATTATATGTTCAAAATTGAGATCAAATATAGTACCAGTATTATAAATATATATCGCAAATGGTATTATTTTCAATTAAATGAAACATTTTTAGACTAGAAAATTTTATTACAACTACTACTCAATTTTATTAGACTAGACTAGAAATATATTTCGAACATATTTTATTTCGAGAATTGATCCTCTGGATTAAAAGAAATAGTATATTTATTAAACATGACATAAAGCACTATTTTCAATAGCTTCATAAGATGGACAATTTTTAATCCTAACTAATATTAAAAATTGCTAATGTGAGTTTGTTTGTTACGCTTTCAGGCCACTGAAAATGGGGGATTAAGGGTTTTCTCCCTACTTTTATGGCCTGTATGGACCTGAAGCGGTATAAAGGCAAGTACTTCAGTACATAGGAACGGAAAAGTAAATTGGACGTGAGACCTAATTTCGACATTTTGGTTGGACAGTGAACGTGTTAACTACTTGACCGATCGTCATAAAAGAACAATGGCAGGTCTCCATACTAAAAAATGTCTGGGATCAAATGGCAGCGTCCTGTAATGAAAAATATGTCAAAAGATTCGGCGTTAGTTCCAGACTCTATAAGTGAAACTATTTTCACTTGGGAAAGCCGAAAAATTAGATATTGTGGTTCGAATTGTTTAGGTTACGAACTGTGTACGAATATAACAATAATTGTCGTAATAATCAAACAAACACTTTTTACCATCAGTTTAATTAAAAATAGAAGAATTACAGTGCATATTAATAAAGATTCAAACAAAGTCAATTAATCCATATCGATCATTCGTTTAATTTAATCGATACAGATAACTATAGAATACTACATGTACTTACACCCCTATTTGTATAGTTGACATTTTGAAGGTAATTCGTAATTTGTACATACGTCATTTAAAATACTTTTATTAACATAAATAAGCATTACGGCTTTTAGAAAAATGAATGAATATTTATTAAATCTTAGTAAATTAATTTAATTTCTTTGCCATAAATGAAATCTACGGACGTCAATAAAACACTAAACAAAATTCTGCTATTGTTCTTTCGCATACACATTGTCAGGGGTACAGAAAAGGACATAGGGTACTTTTCATGCACAAGAAAGTACTTTTCCCAAACGGATATAATTTTTTTTATAAAACCTGTGGCTGTATCTTACATTTCTGGCCCTTGACTTAACTAATATGCTTAATTTTAATTTTGAATTCTTAGAAAGTTAGATTAAGTACTTTTAATTGTTATTTCTGTGGTAAATTTGCAAGTGAAAGTATATACTTACCTAATGTATAAATGGTTCTAACCTTTTGACCGCCACAATCATGTATACATGACAAAGCAAAATGTGTCCAGCACGCCACGGTCATGACTACAGGACAGACTTAAGGATGAAATCGTGGCTTGGCGCCGAGAGCACGCTTTTGGTTTTTTGACGTGGCGGCCAAAGGTTTAAAATAGCGGTGGTAGCCCAATGGATGAGGCATTGAGCTTGCAATCGAGAGGTGGCAGGTTCAAATCCCACCTATTGCACTATCGATATGAACCTACTCGTAACACAAGCATTCTAGCTTTGATGGAGAGGTTAAAAATAATTTTAGTAATTTGTACAAAAAAGTAAGTATACCTTGGTTGCCTTTTTTACGTACATAGTATGAATAATATGCTCTTACGTAAGTTAACTTTTATTTTAAATAATTGTCATGTTATTATAGTTTTATAATAAAAATTTGGTAAATATTATGTCCGTTTTATTTTCAGACCAGCTTTTGAACGCGGTTTCGTATGCGTGGAACTGGCGTTTAAATTATAATTTTTACTGTTACTGTTATAAAAACTAACATCCTTACTAATATTATAAATGCGAATGTGAGTTTGTTGGTTTGTTACGCTTTCACGCCTTAACTACTCGACAGATCATCATGAAATTTTTGCACACACGATGTCGGGGGTATGGAATAGGACATAGGGTACCTTTCATCCAGGAAAAATACCAGTACTAATGTAACCTAACCTACATTTAAACCGCAGACAAAATCTAGTTCTTAATAAACTTGAGTGTAATAACAAGGATAAGCGCCAGTAGTCCAATGCATACAGCATTGGACTTGCAATCGGAAGATCGCGGGATCGAATCCGTTGTTCTACCGACGTGAATTGACTCCTAACACAAGCACTAGCTTAGCTAAAGGGGTTATCAAGAATACAATTAATTTGTAGATCAAATTGATTAAAAATTTTTTTTCTTCTTTCCCTTGATTTTCAAAAAAAGAAGAAATAAACACACAATTACCAACATACTATTAATCTATACTAATATTATAAAGCTGAAGAGTTTGTTTGTTTGTTTGGTTGTAAGCGTTAGGAACTACCTACTCGTTCGAATTGAAAAATTCTTTTAGTGTTAGATAGCCCATTTGTCGATGAAGGCTATAGGCTATATAACATCATGCTCCGACCAATAGGAGCGGAGCATCAATGAAAAATTTTGCAAAAACGGGAAAAATTCTTTTATTTGAAGCAGATGAAGGGAAGTCGTTATTGGGAGAGTGTCGACACAAAAGATCCCACTGGGTTGAAGTGTCGCCGGTCTGCACTGACTGGCCCCCATATAAGATACAAGATACAAGTCTTTATATTTGATTTATAATTTATAAGGCACATTTTATTTTAGTAAAATTAAGAATTTATTTATTACTTTATTGGGACACAAGACAGTTACACATTAAATGTAATGCAAACATTTTATATACATATGTAAAGAAAAGAGTTAATGTGTAACCCACACCAATGTCCGCGAAATAATATTAAAAAAGGAATAAAATAAAATAAAGACGCGCGATAATTGAGAAAGGGCAAACCTAGCAATAATTATTTTAACAATTCAACAGCTTGTTTACGAAATTTTGAATATGGGAGTGCGAATATATCTAAGTCTATAAGGTGTGAGTTATACGTCTCAACAAGGCGACGAAGAGGCGCCCGTGTGCCGGCTTTGGTTCTACACTTTGCAGTGTAGAACAGCCGGGGCACGCGCGCCTCTCGCCGCAATACGGTTCTAGGTACAATGTAACTTAATTGATTAGTGATTTCGGGGCAGTCAAACCTATTGTTACATAAACTGTACAACATTGTGGATGCAAGTAATTTTCGTCAAGATTCCAGGTTCAAAAGTTGGTATTTGCACAGTAGTTGCGTATATGACAATTTAGGAAGTCTGCATTTAAATTGTGTTGTTCGTAAAAACTTGAATTTAAAAGTTATTGTATACGCACATTAAATGCGTATATAATATCACCAAGGAACATTGTACATTATGTTAAGGTCGAAAAATCTATATTGTTATTATTACTTACGAACGATATCCTGGAGGTCCGTACATAGTGAGGTCTGTGCTCGTTGTGTTATAGTTGCAGTTAGTTCTCGCCATGCAGCACCCGGCCATGCGCCTGCCGTTACTGCAGCTAACCGGTATTGAAGAGTTGTCGACTAAACATAATAAGTGCTAATTAATAACGAACAGCGATAGCCCAGCCATGGACATGAACTGCACGGATGGTGTAGTGGTTTATTTGCTTGCCTCGCCACTGCTACTGCGCTGAGTGTTGTGGGTTCGAGTCCCACACGTGACAAAAATTTGTGTGATCCACAAATGGTCGTTCCGAGTCTGGATGTTGTTTGAATGGTTTGGTTTGTTTTTATAAAGGAAAACTCCCGCAGTAGGAATAATTCCTGTGTCGCGGGGGTCTTTACAAACATTCAAACAACGGACACAAAGAACATCCAGACTCGAAACAGCCATTTGTGGATCACACCATTTTTTATCCCATGTGGAATTCAGACCAAACACACGGCTATGGCAAGGCGTGCATTTTAACGAATAGTTGCAGTTAGGATAATATCGATAATAGATTAGTGCGAGATTATTAGACTGCCACGCAAAGGTCTCCAGCTCGATCCCAAGGCGCGCATATCAGTATCTCAATTTGTAAGTTGCTTTCCCGCGTTGACTAATACCATAGATAATATATCTATACTATAACTCAAACCAATAACCAGTCGCCTAATGTTGCCAGTCTAACAATTTACTTATTGGTATTATAATGATAATATAAAAATAGATTTATTATCATGTAGAAATTAGTACAATTGTATAAAGGATGCTTACACATGTAAACGGGCCGACAAAAGGGTTTTTCTGTTAAGAAATCTCAATAGCAGCCCGGCGTTAGAAAGTTAGCGGTGTTAGAGACCCTCGTGGCTCGGAAAGCACGTAAATCCATTGGTCCTGTCCTGCGCCTGATCTCTTTCCGGTCACGTCAGGTCATATAACGTGCGAGCTCACTTTTCTTAGTGCGGACACTTTTTCGTGTGACATAAGTACGGTATGGGCACATCTTTGATTTAAATCAATATAAATAACTTGGCAATGTACTTACTTGATCCTATAAGGCAGGCTGGCACGGGGTCCGTACTATTGGCTACGCTATCACTAACCACCAGCTGATTCGCCAGAAACCCACATGCCAGGAAAATAATGCCCAACGCACTGAAAAAATATAAATACAGTAATTCAAAGCAGCGATAGTGGTATTCCGTAGGACTGCCAAGCAGAGGTCTCGAGTTCGAACCCAAGGCGCACACTATAAATAAGATACTATACTTATAAGACACGCACCTCGGTAAAGGAAAACATCGTGAGGAAACCTGCATGTCAGAGAATTCCATAATGTTCTCGAAGATATGTGAAGTATACCAACCCGCACTAGGTCAGCGTTGTGGATTATGTCCTAACCCTTCTCACAGAGAAGAGGTCCGTGCCTTGCAGGGGGACAGTTTAAATACAGGGTTGCTATTATTGATTTATTATTATAGTTGCCTTGATTTTAGTCGCAATTCACCAAAGTCGTTTATGCACTTTAAAATACAAGATTTAAAGAATTTTATAATATTTTATGAATTCCATTTTCCAAGCAAACGCTAATTAATATTTTAAATATTTTAAGAAATATTTCATAGGCTCCTAGCTCCGTAGCTTCGTTCGCTTTAATTTATATGTTATCAACAAAGAATTCCTCAGAAACAGTACTTTTTTCTGGATAAACGGTACTCTATGTCCTATTTTGTATCGTGAGTGCGAAATTTCATGATGATCGGTGGAGTAGTTCAGGCGTGAAAGTGTAACAAACAAATAAACTCATATTCGCATTTATAATATTAGTAAGTAAACTACACATATTTAAAACAACTTTATTGTGAATATGGTTGAAAATAAAGACATTATAATTCTTTTTATTGGTATATTGTTAAATCTTAATTGAATAATGCTTTTTTAAATTACTTTAACTTTATTTTTAACAATACACAACATAGATCATAAGAAATTAATTTAATTTTATCAAAGTTAGATCTTACTGTGGTAACTTAAGGTCCTGTTGCGGGTTTGTATTGTTTTAAATTACCTTCTTTTAAGTAGTCTTATTACTGTGGTATCACTAACAGCGACACTTCGGACAACTCTGAGTAGGTAGTCTAATTCTACGCCAGAACGATGACAATTTCTAAGGCTTTACACGGTTCAGGTCTTTCATCTTCGACCTGATCCAGGTCTTCTGATATAGCCACAGGTCTCCATATACCTTTTGTACACATATTGGACTTTTGAACGACTAACTTCACACGTACGATCCATATTTCGCTGGCTCATCGCAGTTTGAAACAACGTAACGATTCTAATAACATCTGCTGCGCGTAGATCCATATTTATCCGTGAAAAGGAAGTAGGAGGCACAGAACTTTGATCAGAGATAGAAATTTATCGAAAGTTTTAAATAGCGTCCCAAATACAGGACACTCAACATAAAAGAATTAAAAAGTGAGTACCTACATAAAAAAACAGGTTACATGGCATTTGACACAATTCGGTACACCTGATAATCTAATAAAAGGCGGACAACATTTGTAAATTTATTTTGTTACCAAATTGTTATATTACATTTCTTTAATTGCCTATTATTAATTAAATATTAGCATTCTTTTTTTCAAATTTAGATTTAATATATTTCGCAAATTTTTTATTCTTACTAATTAGTATTTTTTGTTTTATATATTAAGATAATGGTGTTACACCTTTATTTATGCATGTTGTGACACCTTTAAATGTTGTGCATTTAGTTACTATTTATGATCTTATTTAGTTATGTAGAAATAATGTAACAACTACTGGATGTCCAAATAAATAAAATAAATAAATCATTTTGTCAACTTACCCCCTTAACCCTACTTAGATTGCAAATTAACTTTTAAAAATGTGTAACATATTTAATTTAGTTTTTATACAGAACGTAATTACTAAATAAATCGCATAAATAGATGTTGGCTTTTCTTTTTTTTTTAGTAGATGTTGCCTTTTTTTATGACGCATACCCCTCCGGTTATGTCGGACTCGCCGGGGTAAAAGAAAGATGGAATAAGAATAATGTACCTCCCGGAATACCGACTAAACCTACCACGGTGTTCCTCGACAAAACCACTATCGACGGGGCCGCGCGAAACACTTGCGCATGCAGTCGCGACCCCGTCGAGGTTTCGGCCCGCCGTATGAAACGGCAGGCCACTACCCGATAAGACCTACCCTATAGGCACTTCGCAAAAATAATCCCTACTGTCCCCCCTAGAGGGGAGACGGACTCGACACAGAGGCGCGCGTGGGAACACGTACGCCGCCTCTCGGACCTGGTGCTGAACGGATGGCGGGCAGGCCCACAAAGCCCACCACCCCCAGGTCAATCCTCAGGGTAGCTGGAGGTCATCTCGCGCCCTCCGGCGCCCAGTTCTGCGGTTGGGGAGAGGGTTTAAACGCTTCCTCTCCCGCTCCGTCGCCTCCTTGATGGAAATAACTTCCTCACAAAAGGAGGCGACGGCGTTCCACGACCTCTCACTCCGGACCATAGACTGAACTACGGTCGGGAGCGAGAGGGCAACCAATCCGACTGCCGCGATCAACTCACGGCGCTGCGATGCCCAGGCGGGGCAAACCGCCAAAGTGTGCAGCGCCGTGTCCTCAACAACGTCGCGGCAGTCGCCGCAGTGGTGACAACCGGGCGTCTCTTGCCGTATACGACACAGGAACTGGCCAATACAACCGTGGCCAGTCATTACCTGTGTCAGCCGGAAGGTGAGGGCGCCATGCCGCCTCTCTAGCCACTCACTCAAACACGGGACTTACCGCCACCGCTACCGATCGTGGCGCGCCCGGGTTAGTAGATGTTGCCTAATTTATTTGTTTGGTGAACAAATAAATTAGTAGTACTTTATATCTTTATCATTAAGCCGTATAATATTTGCGTAATTTTTCCTTCTTTTGTTTAATGCGTAAATGCTTTGACGCATATCTCTCCACGGGCCGACGGAGAGATTATCTCGGACTCATCAGAGAAAAGATACCCCGGTAATACTGACCTACCACGGTGTTCCTCAACATAACCAGAGTCGGCGGGGCCGTGCGAATCACTTTCACATGCAATCGCGTCCCCGCCGAGGTTTCAGCCCGCGCGCTGTATGTAACGGCAGGCCACTACACAATTAGACCTATTAGGAGAGAATTTTTTTGCGTTATCATTCCTATATTAACTGCAAATCGCACAAATCTATACCTACTAATATTATAAAGCTAAAGAGTTTGTTTGGTTGAACACGCTAATCTCAGGAACTACTGGTTCGAATTGAAAACATATTTTATTGTTGCATAGCTTATTTATCGAGGAAGGTTATAGAATACATAACATCACGCTACGATCCACGGGGACGGCGCAGTAACCATAAACGCGGGTGACACCACGGGCACAGCTATAAATAATAAAATTAAACTTACATTGTAATGCTGTCACCCATGTTGCTATTGCTTACGAAACAGACTGACCGATGCAATGCAATAAACAGCTACTCATTATAATTCAATTAATTAATAATTATCTCTTCATTAATAAATAAGGGCATAGCTCATAAATGTAGGTATTTCTGCGTTGCATGACGTCAAAAGATATCTATCCATAAATTAATTATAGTTATGCTAACGACGCATGGTATAACCTACATATATTAATGTTATGTACCTATTACTGATATTATAGGCGAAAATAATTATTCTTGAGGCAGTTTATCACATGCGAAACGGCTAAGTCGATTTTGATGAAATGTGGTCAGTAGCCTGAATCCTGGACGATATAGATATCGTAAATTTATCTATGCTAATATTATATAGCTGAAGAGTTGGTTTGTTTGTTTGGTTGAACGCGCTAATCTTACGAACAACTGATTCAAATTGAAAAATTCGACTAGTGTTGGATAGCCCATTTATCGTCGAAGGCTATAAGAAAGTTAAGGCTACGACCTATAGGGGCGGAGCATCAATGTAAAATGTTGCAGAAACGGAGAAAATTCTCTTATGTAACGCAGCCGAAGTTGGGCGGGTCAGCTAGTAACATTATAAATGCGAATGTGAATTTCTTTGTTTCGCTTTCAAGCCTTAACTTTTTGACGATCAACGTGAAGTTTCGCATACACGTTGTAAGGGGAACAGAAAACGACATATGGTACCTTTTATGCAGAAAATGACAGCTACTGTTACTAACGTAACCTAGTGTATGTTTAATTTACAGGATAGAAAGTGTCTACGTACCTAATCTATATCACTAAGTACATATTATAAAACAAAGTCTGCCACCGCGTCTGTCCGTCTAATCGCGATAAACTCAAAAACAACTAAACGGTTTTCCATACGGTTTTTACCGATAGATAAAGTGATTAATGGCAAATGTTTAGGTGTAGGTATAATTTGCTAAGGTTTTGTGTAAATTGGTTGATATGACGATTGTTGAAGATGTCGAAAAAAGCAATCCGTCTAGGAGCTTTCATCGAAAACGCTGCCTAATCCCTTTGAGATGTAACAAAACAATGTTTGGTGGGATTGTTCCTCTTGTATAGGTGTACAAAAAAGTCTGCGATGACATATGGTATGGCTATCTTTTAAGAATAGGTTACTATACCCAATCTAACTTCTAAAAACATGGTCACATATCGCATGCTTAATAAAACAGCGACTTAACTCGAAATTTGAAAGTAAGCCAATTTGAACTCTAATTGTATATGTTAAATTCTAATATTATAATTGTGTTAAATCTTTTCAATAGAGTTCAAATTTGTTTAATCGAAAATACTGAGATAAGTCTCTGTTTTATTAAGGATGCGATATGATGTGGTAACTGGCAAGGTATTTAGGCGTATACAAAATTAATCATTATCAAATTAAATATGTTAGTTACCTTGAACATTTTATGCACATTATGATAGCCCTTTGCACTATACGATTTAAATGAATATCTTAGGAGATATAGCGAAAAACTAACGCGCGAAGTATTAAAATGAAGCGGTCTTGCGCTCGTTGCTTGTACCTTTGTTGCTATTTAAGTCGACCGATAAAGCGTTTTCCTACAATAAACAGACTTTCAAAACAAGTTTTTACAATTGTTAGTTTTTGCTATTAGAATGCACGGATGGCGTAGTGGTTTAAATGATCGCCTCACCTCTACGCTAAGAAACGTTGTGGGTTCCAACCCCATGCATGATTAAAAATCGCGTTGTTTATCTAACACTATAAGTAGATCCTACTAATATTATAAATGTGAAAGTTTGTGAGAATGGATGTATGGATGTTTGTTACTCTTTCACGCAAAAACTACTGAACAACTACTGAACAGATAGCAGGAGACCTGGATTAACATAATTATAGGCTACTTTATATCTTGATATTCCCACAGCATCAGGACTTACGCGGGAGAAATCGCGGGACACAGCTAGTATTATATAATTTTAATCCTGTTACACTACTACTAGTGAAATTAATTACGTTTTAAGCTATTTAAACTATTTACATTTATGTTTAGGTACACTTTCCCCGACGTTTCGGATGCTTTTCAGCAGTCATGTTCACGGGGAGACGGAGTACCATCTTAGTCGATGAAAGTTACCCTATTTTCTTTTCTGTTCCCTTAACAACGTGTTTCCGAAATTTCTTGGTGATCGATCCAGTACATGAAAGTAACAATCAGGCTTACATTCGCATACCTACTTATATAATATTAGTTAGGATACATAACGACTTTGATTTTCAAATAATAAAAAACGTTTATTCAGAAAAATGGTCATAAAAATAGTAAAATAAAATTCTGACTGACCTTCAATATTTCCATAACCAGTCGATTCTCAAATATCCCTAACAAAACACCATTCCACCGATAAGTAGAACACGTGGCTTTCGACTTTGTTAAGGGTCTTGAGATACGGTTTATAATAGAATGCGCAGGACCAACGGCTTTACGTGCTTTTCGAGGCACAGGGGTGTTTAACACCGCCTACTTTTAACCCTAGGCTGGTATTGAAAATGTTTAATAGAAAAGACCAATATCTTAACCCGAGACCGAACGCACAGCATCCCCTCTCTATACGACTAGTCCAGTTTATGATATAGCGTTCTCCTACACCAACCGTCAGATTATAATAGTCGGAGCCGCTGTACCTTCCAGTGCCCGAGAGCACCTTCCGAGACCAGTTATAGACAGGTCTTGTCCTCAAATCTTGATTTCGCCAACTTAACTCCAGAGATCCGGTTCTCGTAAGCGAGCTACCTCGTGCCTAAGTGGCACTATCTATTCTCCAGATATGTGCCAGAGCAATAAAGCCGCTCACCACTCGCAACTCTCGGAGTTGCTAACGATAATCTCGCTGAAGCCGACGGAGAAGCCGCCTCCCATATCTCCAGTATGGTACCGGGGCTGTATATGGCATGCTCACTTCCTGACGTACATCCATACGTCTACCCAAATAGGCCTACAAGCTGGGTATGGCCCGAGTCACTCTAGCTGTGACTCTTACTTGCTGAGCAGGCAAGCACCCGAGATGCGTTGTGGCAGCGAAACCACGCCGCCACTTCGCTAAAGACAACTCCGAGCCTCACGCGACCGACTGCTCGCACAGCAGTCGCATTCGAGTCAGAAGTCGAGTATCAAGGTGGGTATACACTATGTTCGCGCTCCAACAGCGCTACGCGCTCCTGCAACTGCTCCCGGTAGTGGATACGTGCGCAACACGGAGCGTGCAACGTTGCACGCTCCGCGGCAGGCGCTCCGACTCGTGTCGGTTTTTAGCGCGAACACAAAGGGGAGCGCAGTGTGTCCATGGACGCGAGCACGAAGCCACGTATGTGTGTACGCTGTTGCAACGCGCATCACGCAGTATGGAATGGTCGGAAGAAAAGTCTTTGGCACTAATTGAAGTGTACAAAAATTATACCGTACTGTGGGTAACAGTGTATCAGTATATATGCTGCGCTAGCTACTGACTCTGGTGACGACATGTTCGCTCACAAGTTTGCGGTAAACTGAGAAACGCACAAGGAGCAGGCGTGTTGCACGTAGAAGTGCGCGCGACATATCCATTGGAGAAGTTGCAGGAGCGCGAACATAGTGTATACCCACCATTAAGCAGGGTATCCACTATGTTCGCGAACCTCTTGCGCTCCGCGCTCCTGCAACTGCTCCACATAGTGGATACGTTCGCGCTCCTGGAGCGTGCAACGGTGCACGCTCCGCGCTCAGTGCTCTAATCGGTGGCGGTTTTTGGGCGAACACCAAGGGGAGCTAAGTCTGTCCGTGGACGCGAGCAAAATACTACGTTTAGTGCGTAAGTGTCGTGTATCACGCTTCACGCTCGGATAAATGGAGTGGTCGGATGAAAAATGTTTAACTCTAATCGAGTTGTACCGAAACTATACTGTGCTGTAGGATCTTCAGTCTTTTTTGTAAATGTCAGATTTCCAAAAGCGAGGAGGGCTTCTATAGTCTCCGAGAAGAAAATGAAATAAAATATATGCTGCACAAGCCACTAATTGTAACGACATGTTCGCTGTTGTTCGCAAGGGGACTGTGGAGCATGCGTGTTTCTTATGGAAATCCGCATATCGTCTCCATCAGAGCGGTTGCGAATGCGCGGAGCACAGTTAGTTGGTGAACATAGTGGATACTTGGCTTTACATACAAAAAGAGAAAATATAGCTAAGTACAGTAGGCCATGAAAGTGGTCTACCAGTTTCGACAAAACTTTCTGGGAGAACTAATTAGCGCTAAGGTTGACTTTTCTATCTTGACACGTGGCATGACGTAAATATAATACATGATACAGAGAGCAATGGTCACTGTCATAATATTATTACAAGGAGTAATCGACCTTGTTGTATCATGACGTTCAAATGAACATCAACCATAGGGTTGTAGACCACATTTTTGGACGACAGTACCTACTTCCAAACCTATACAAATAAATACAATTAAAGTGTCTGTTTATAATGTCAAAATAACAGCTTTCAAAATGCATATGAAAGTATATACGGTACTTTATCAACAAATCAATGTTAATTTTTTTTTCTGTCTGTTTGTTTTGGCTTATCTCTGAAACGGCTGGGCTGATGTTATAAGAAGTAACTTCGTTGTCATAAGGAAAAAAGACGTATCTAACCTTTTTTTATCGATATTAAGATCTTTTATACATAGAAAAAAAATATCCTCTGTTCGTCTTTATCCCTTATGACAGCAGACTTAAAGTTCCGCGAAAAAAAATCCAGGCGGGAGAAGTCGTGGGTAACAGCTAGTAGGAAATGATACACAATTCAAAAGCTACTTCACATTTAATTAATTACTCGATAATAATACCATTATAACGGATTAATAATTAAACGATTCATTCAGTTCGATCACAGATCACGGGGCGATACAGTACCCTTCATTACACATTCTTAATATTACCAATTGTACATTGAAATTAAACAACTCTATACGAATATTATCGCATTGTTTAATTTGTTAACACTATTATTACATAATCTTGAAAATTTAAACTACTATTGTGAAACAGGTCTAAACCTAGTTCAGGCAACCACTTTATTAAACCTAGTGCTTGAAATTAAATTAGAATGCACAATGTCGGCTGATTAAAGTATAAGTAAAAAATGTACCAGATTAAGGATAATTATAATTTATTGTAGTATAATATTATTTTAGACTAATAACAAAAATGTATACCCATGTATTATTATTGAATAAATTATTATTATATTATTATTACTTTTACTAGTTACTGTTAACTTCTATTCTCCTATTTAAATTATACATCTATTTAGATTTAATTTTACACTTTCTCCGACGTTCCAGCAGCTATGGTAACAGGTAGACTGACTCCCGAAATACAACCGAAACGTCGGGAGGTTTTTATAATTTAAATTGAGATAAACAGTAACCAGTAAAAATATTTAAGGGGACACCGCGATAATTATCGTTTAGAATAGCTCCGCCCATATCCGGCGCAATGACACTCATTGTGTATCAATCCTTAAATTGCATAGTCATAAGGTCTAAAATTGCGATGCGCCCGCAATGATCGAGAACGCTTAGAAATTGTTAGAAAAACTTAAAATATTATTTGAAAATGATTGGTTTTAGTTATGGAAATAATGAGCTAGCAAATCACTAATATTGATGTTACCAATATATGTGAGTAATTCCTAAGCATAATGATAGTGTAACTTCCTTGTAATTTCAAAAATTGTAATTTTTCAGAGCTGTTTTCGAATATAATTATGATCGAGCCAAAATTACAATATCGTGTTTTTGAGCTAGGAAATTCTAGTTAAAGACATCAATTTACCTATATCAAAATTCTAGATTAATTGGTCTTCTCATAGTCCTATACTATTCGATGAAAGTTAGTGCATTTTTTCAGTGTGTCCTCTTAACAATAGCAGTTTAAAGTTTCAAAATTATGTAATAATAGTGTTGTGTTGTTTAATTATGTAATTATAAAGTTGTTTAATATCTATGTATAACATTCGCGTAAACAGAAGACAATATTATGTTACCAATTGTATACAATACAATTAATTATTTGTTCAAACTTAAAACTCTAATAATTATCTACTAATATTAATGTATTAACAGATTTTAATAAGTCTAGCGTAAGCATATAAAAATTGCACTCAGGTAGACCTTGATTTTATTGTTCTTCATCTAACATAAGTCATTCAATTAATATCATACCCATAGTACCTACGGTAATTTTCTTAAAAATGACGTCTTCTCTAGGAAGAATTACTGTGTCGCGGGGGATTTTACAAACATTCAAACAACGGACACAAAGAACACCCAGACTCGGTATAACCATTTGTGAAGCTCACAAAGTTTTGTCCCGTGTGGAATTCGAACCCGCAACACTCGGCGCGATGGCAGTGGCGAGACGATCACTTGGAGGGAACAACACTTAAAGTAAAAACACTTTTTCCAGAACCTATTAAGGATATATATTTTTTATATACTACTGAGGGTGGCATACAAGCATACGGCCCACCTGATGGTATGTGGTCACCGTAACCTATAGACACCTGTAACACCAGAGGCATCACTTGCACGTTGCCGACCCTTTAGGAATAAAAGGAAGTGGGAAGGAGAAGGCGCGGGAAGGGGAAAGATGGTGACTGGGCCTCCGGCACTTTCACTCACCGAACGACCCACAACAGTAGGAATACTGCTGTTTCACGTCGATATTCTGTGAGAGGGTAGTTCTTCCTCGGTCGAGCTGGCCCATTCTTGCTGAAATCAGCGAGACTCTACTACTCATATATATATATATATATCTTTATGAATTTTAAATTCTACATGACTATCCATAAACAAATCATAATATACTAGCGACCAGCTTCGCAAAGGTAGTACAAAAACCTAACCAATTTATACACCTAAACCTTCCTCATGAATCACTCTGTCTATTGATGAGAACCGCATGCAAATCCGTTCAGTAATTTTTGAGTTTTATAATCATTATGTAGAGATAATTTTTGAACCAGCTGAAATATTGATCTCTAAGCTTGATGCAACTAATATTATTAGATATTTAAATATGAAACTGTCGTTTAATTCCGACGTCTAATTTAGTGGTATCTGCACAAAAAGCAATAGCTATTTTAAAATGCATTTATATTTCGAGAATTGACTATATATTTTATTAATAACATATATTATTAATAATAAAATATCAATCTATATATATAAAACTCTTCCGTTACTAAGTGACTGACAGATAACGCACAGCCGAAACTACTAAACGCAAGAATCTGAAATTTGGCATGTATGTTCCTTGGAGAGTGTAGGGGAGCACTAAGAGAGGATTTTTGGAAATTCCACCCCGAAGGGGGTGAATGTGGTGAAACCCGATATTCACACGGGACCGGCACTTATGTGGGTGAAACCGCGGGAATACTACTAGTCTTTTATATAATTTTATTTAAAGTTATATCGCTTAGTATCTGTCCCTAATTTTTGGTGGGTTAAAAAAACACCCGAAAATGTACTTGTTTTTTACAGTTTTTAATATGGTGACAATTCTAAAAAACAAATCTAACGATTTGTTTATGAATAGTCTATCTACAGCTTTAATTTCATAGATATACCTACAATAGGTTCTGAAAAAAAGAGTTTTACATTACGTTTCGTCATCCCCTTTATTCCCTTACTATGTTTAGCAGCGGTAGTGAATGCGACTGCTGTGCATGAGGTCTCGGGTTCGAATCCAATTGGGTTTTTCTATTAAGAAATCTCAATACGAGCCCGGAGTTAGGCAGTTGGCGGTGTTAGACACCCCCGTGCCTCGGAAAGCACGTAAAGCCGTTGGTGCTGCGCCTGATCTCTCTCCGGTCGTGTCAGATTACCGTCTCATCGGATCATGAGAGTTAGGGAACAGAGAGTGCACTTGTGTTTACGCACACACTTGTGCCAGCGCAGATGGCCAGTCTCCGTTAAGACCGGCAGCCGTGACCGAAATTCGGTTTGGAGGACATTATTATTATATAAAATATTAATAGTTTATTGTTATATTTTAAAAAGACAACACTCGCACTAGCAATAATTCCTATCGCAGAAGACTTTACAAACACTCAAACAACGGACACAAAGAACACCCAGACTCGGAACAACCATTTGTGGATCACACAAAGTTGTGTTATGTTTGTGGGATTCGAACCCACAACACTCGGCACGGCGGCTGTGGCCATGCGACCACTTAAACCAACACGCCATCCGTGCAGCGTGTATGGCTAGGTATTATATGATCTTCTTCTCTCTTAGCCTTTATTATTCCCAAGTCACTTGGGGTTGGCTTTTCTGGTCTAACCGGATTTGACTGGATATCAGTTTTTACACGGAGCGGCTGCCACCTGACCTCCGCAACCCGAAGGCTAACGATACCCTAAGGCTAGACCAGTGTCAGGATATTAGAGGGTACTGACTTTCCCAATAACGACTGCCATAGATGTTCATGGCAGCCGGGACCAACGGCTTAACGTGCTGTCCGAGGCACGGAGCAGGCGATAATTGTCAATAGGTCAATAGGTCGATAGGTCGATAATTGTAATGTCTAGGTATTATATGAGAAATAACAATAAAGATAATGTAAAATCCATTCACAGTGAGCACAGTTTTCAAATACTTCACTAGCCAGACCTATTGTTTGATATAATTATGTAATACAACATTTAAAAGAACATTGAATTTAAAATTAAATTGGTATATTTAATTAGGTATTCAATCAATATGTGTAGATTTTACAATATGGCTCATCTTGACACAGCGGACAATCCTTTGTTTCGACAATTTTTTTCCCTAATTTAATTTGGCGTAACGAGTTAGGCATATTTTTTTAGTCATATAAATATTTTGACATAATTGTTTTTTGGCATACTATTTAGGCATAAATATCATTTAGGCTTAATGCTTTTTGCCCTAATTTTGATTGGCAGTAAGTTTATTCGTCTTAGGCATAAAGTTCAAAAGAATATCCAATATAACTTGGGTACCATAGTATAACAATAGGTTAGGGTGCGACGGGGTTGACCCCTGGGCCACCCCTAAGCCGCCAACATGTTTATTTTATATACGAAAAGTATTTTATTAATAATTATTATGCCTATAATTATGCGGCGTATAATTATCATACCTATAAATATTATGCTTAAATATCATTATGAATAAACAAATTTGTTCTTTAGAATAGTATGCTTAACAATTATTATGCTTATTGTAATTATGATTAAACAGTTATGCCAAATTATTATTGTGCGTAACTAATTAGGATAAGTAAAAGTATGCCATGTTAAACTATGACGTATAATTTTATGCGAAAAAATAGGGCACCGGCACAGCCACCATCGCATACTGGAAATCTGTTTACGTAGTCAATTAGTTGATAATTAGTCGTAAAGTAGCAGAATTGGTCGGTCCGCTGTTTAGTACATATAAGCATATAGATAAAGGCAAGGTAATTAATATAGTTGGATCTTCGTTCAATGATGTAGTTTTGGAAATACAAGGTGTCTGTGCCAAGATGAGCGCTCACTTTGGCACAGTCACCAATATCCCCTTGTATCTTTTAAAGGGCGGAACGACCAATTTTCTACTTTATGATCAATTTTGGCTAATTATCGACTAATTCACTACGTAAACATTTTTCCGGTTTGCGATGGTGGCTGTGCCAAGATGAGCCATACGCTTTTACATTAAATAGTTAATGACGATGCTATTGCTTTCACACATAAACAAGTAGAAAGAGAACGCTATATTCTATTTTAGATCAATCAATAATATAACAATGATTGATTGACAGATATGTACCAGGGATGTTGCGAATATTCGCATCCGCATCCGCAATTGCGGAGCTTCCGCATCGATATGGACATCTGCATCCGCATCCGCAATAATCAACGTGAGTATTAACCTCTGGTATGCCGGAACGTGGATCTGCGCGAGACACAATGCTTTTTCTATTATGTCTGGTATTCTGGCATACAACAGGTTAATGCGGATTCAGATATAGCGTGGGTTATGATAAGAAAGAAATCAGTTGTTCAGTAGTACGTGTTAAATGTATGAACCTTTGCAAAACAGGCTTGAACTTGCGAAGGCGGTGATATTAGATAATTTTTATTAAGTAAGATGAACAATTTTCATCAACATCCGCAATTGCGGAGCTTCCGCGTCGATTTTGACATCCGCATCCGTATCCGCGGATGTGAGTCTTTAAATATCCGTATGCGCAGATGTCAAAAAAATTTGCATCCGCAACATCCCTAATATGTACCTATATACGAAAATTCATGATTATCGGTCGGGTAGTAAGGCATGAAAAAGTGATAATCAAACTCACATTCGCATTTCTAATATTAGTTAGGATTAATTCATATAGAACATAGCCCTCTCACTTTATCGGTATACGTTTAAAAGAGATACAGCAACTACTATTTTATATAAATACCTACATATTTATATATACTACCTTAATTTATTAGGTGCAATTTGAGCAATATGCTAAATATTTATATTTATGCCAAGTTTAATTATAGATGTGTCCACCTAAGAACAGTGAGCTCACACATTACATTAATATAATAGAGAACAAAAGTATACTTATCAATATGAGTGAGATAATACTATACATATTTATAATTCGGGTCTCATGTTGGCGTTGTGAAAACTTAATGTTCAGAAAGGTTTAAATCTATATGTCATGTAATTATATAATTATACACTTTAAATATGGCTAATAGTACGGTGGAGGAAAACATCGTGAGGAAACCTGTTACCTGAAAGTTCTCCATAATGTTCTCGAAGATATGTGAAGTCTGCCGACACGCACTGGACCAGCGTGGTAGACTATGGTGTAACACTTCTCCGAAGAGGCTTCCCAGCGGTGGGGTAGAGAGAATTTATTTACGGAGCTGATACTATTATTATAAAATATGAAAATTATTTTGAAGTTGCTTTTTAGACCATGCTACAATGCCTTAAAAAAAATTATTTAAGAAATCAATATTTCATGATGTCTACTACAATTTATAATAAGTATATTATTTTAAAATGTCTGAAATTGCTGTTTTATGTATTATTATAGAGCTTAATGTTAGGAAAATATAGCAAAATGTATTATAAAGCAGGTACAGTCAGCAAAAAAACACAATATACGCAATCACTTTACTTTTGACCGCCACATTCATGTATACATGACAAAGCAAAATGTGTCCAGCACGCCACGTCACGATTTATAAAATTTTATAAAAACGTTTTGTTACTCTTATTTGTGTTATTAGTTATGTAGCTAGACTCAACCCAATTTTATTTGAACTGCTTACTATGTATTTCATCCATATTAGCATAAGATCACAAAAACTATGTAGGTACGTATTTAACCCGGCGTCGTTGACGCTGGGTAATATTTACCCGAGGTGATTTTAAGAGGGTATATTTATTTTTCCTGACGTCCATCTTACTTATCCGCCAGTATAGCTGGAGATACAACTACCCTCTATTTGGATTATTGTTTACATCATTATTACGCCGCTCGTGTAGTGAGATACAAGTGTTTCAATTCAAAACGGGTAAGTTTTACCCACCGTAGTAGATAGTGATAGTGTAATATTTTCATGACGTATTTTTATTCGTGTTTATAATAGTTTTCGTGTTATAAATAAAAAAGTTATTTTTCATTATAAATTGGTACCATCTTTTATTTTATCACATGCGTAAATACTGTTTCACCAATAATCAATTAAAATGTAATATAAACTATGTATAAAACTATTGAAAAATTTTCAAATTAAAATTCGGGTAAAATTTACCCGATGTCATCGGCCGGGGAATTTTTTTCACGTCATCGGCGCCGGGTTAAGGATGAAATCGTAGCTTGGCGCTGAGAGCTCGCTTCTGCTTTTTGAAGTGGCGGTCAAAGGGTTAATACACATTACGAATTATTTACATAATAATAATTAAGGTATTCATAAAATACTTTCACAAAATAGTTACATGTTCAGCTATTTATTTTGCTGACTGTTCTCTCGGGCGCTACGGAGATCTTATTTATCAATTACTGTTATATTAGTAAAATTAATTACAATACAATTGATTAAATTTTGACAGTGGCGTGTCGCGGCAGGGACCGCATATCGATTATTATAGAGGTTACCGGTATGACGTCATTACCTTTTTATTTCAATATCTCAAAATTACGATACACAATTAATAAACCAAAAAATAACCATACAGTTATTTTTACGGTATCTAAACATTAACAATATGGTTGGTATATATATTAGTCGACGTCCGACGACGACAATAGCAATGCACTAGTCCAGAGCTAACGTCGCGTAGCACGTAGGTACTTACTCATACGAGGAACTTTTTTTAGTACCGAAATTATACAAGTTTGCAACTTGCGAGTACGGTTAAATAAAAGTATACATCAAAAAATTGCGCCATCAATATTTTATAACGATAGCGTAACCGTAAATTTTAACAGCTTTCAGTGAACCTTTAAAATAGAGTTTAAGCGGCGTTAGCTCAATAATAAGGTATTGAACTTGCGATCGAGAGGTCGCGGGTTCGAATACCATCCATTCCACTCCTAATACAAGCTTTCTAGCTTAGCTGGAGGGATTAACAATACTAGTAATTTGAAAACCAAATTGTTAATAATCTTTATTTACAACAAAAATGAAACGCTACAGTTATTTTATACCGGTAGCGCAACCGTATCCCTTAATCGCTAACGGTCCCTGGTTCAAAATGTAATATCGATGTTTTCTCATTATAACTAGTGATCGAAATTCGATCAAAACACATTCTGTCTTTCTTTCTTCTTTTTTTCCTTTCTTTATACAGACTTAACACCAAATCTCACTCCTCCGCGCAATAGACTTAAAAATGGGTACAAAGTATTTGTATTCGGCGATGAACTCTTAATAAAATAGAGTCTCTGAGTATTATCGATTAAACAAATTTGAACTCTATTGCAATAACTTAATACAAATATGAGCTTTTGCTTTCGGTTTCGCTCGCCTAAAAGTAGGTTGGGTTAAGTTTGTAACATTAGTTTTTTTAAATAAAATGTAGCCTATGTCTCTCGGTGATAATATAGCTTTCTAAACTAAAATATTTTAAAATCGGTTGTGTAGTTTTTGAGTTAAATCCTTACAAACAAAACTTAAAATCTTTACTCTTTATAATAGTATAGTATAGATTAAATAAATTTGACAACAACTGTTGCAATGGCTTAACCCAAATACAATATTATAATTTATAGCCACACTATTAGAGTTCAAATTGACTTACTTCCAAATTTCGAGTTAAGACACTATTTTATTAAGATTGCGTTATATTAGTAAGTTTCACATATAAAGTATAATAATAATATGCGTGCATAGGGCAACAAAAATATATTTGTCTCTGTTTACGAATCTTCGTCATTACCACTATCCGTAGACAATTCTCCATCGCCAACAAATACTTCTTCTTGCGGCATATTCACCTCATTTCTACTCACCTGTAATACAGACGCCATAGCCATTCCTGTTCTGAATCTATACTCCATGGGTTTCAGGCTTTCATCTACATTGTCATTCTGTTGTCTATGGTTTGATGACGCACCATAGAGCGGTCTATGGTTAGGGTAGTTCTTTTTTCGAACAACGCGGTTACGGCGAGCATCGTTAAGGAGAGACCCATATGGTTTATCCGGGTCACTGTCAGACGACGATGGTGACCATTCCAAGTCTTTCCTTGAGAATTTAAAGGCATTATTCTTCGGATCTATGACTACTCTGCGGGATAATTTGCTTGGGTTTGCATCAGGGCCAGGGACGTAATCGCTCTGGCCGTCAGAAAGCCCGCTAGAATCTGACTCAATCGAAGATAAGTTATTCGATGGCAGATATTTGCACCATTTCGTTATGTAGTAGTGAGTATCGCAATTTACAGTCACAAGTCTGCTCTTGATGTTTAATTTTGCGTTAGCCTCAAAAACCTCACCATCAATGTCTTTCTCTGTGCCATATTTCGCTATTTTTAATTGGAATTTCTTATTAATATTCCTTTGCCTCTTTATTCTGATATTTAAATTACGCTTTTTTGGTTTTTGTTTGTTTATTTTATTAATAAAACCTTGCCTCTCGATGTATTCGTCGAAATGTATCTGTCTAGGGAACTCAGGAATAACGTCTAACTGAGGCATGGTTTTCGCGAGCGCTTGCCTCTCCCTCTCACGCATTAGGTCCTCTCTCTTCCCCAATTTCCTTTTCAACTCATCAAAAACAATTTTTGATGTTTCGATCTCCTTTTTACCGGGCGCTGTGGTTGAATCTTCCGCCGGCTGAATGCCATGATCATCGTCTGTTTTGACGAAATAATAAACCTCATCCTTACTCTCTGGCTCTCGGTCTTCTATTTTCACAATTCCCGCGTCTTCTTCTGTCACTTCAACCTCTTTTTCCTGAACGTCCTCATTTTCGCATAAATTTCTTATCCTTTTCAATCGTAATTGGGCGTTTTGCATAGTTTTCAGGCATTTAGTTAGACCTTCGATGATGTCATCAATATCGTTGTCTAAAACCATCACATCTATATCATGGTTGTTCGTCGCATACGAATCTAGGAGAACATCGAGACTATTACATTTATTCGAAGTTATTTTTATGTCTAAGCATGTTTTTGCAATACCCGCATGCACATCAGAGTATAACCAATTTTGATTGAAAGCATCACCGAGCTTTTTAAAATTGGTATCTTGGTTCACCGAGTTTTTAAGCAAACGGTACATTCTTTGTAAAGACTCGAGGTTCTGTTTAAATTCCTGTGTTACGTAGGGCACAACGCTATGGTGGACCCAGTATAGCCGTTCGTTGTAGTTTTTGTAGAGCCGTTGGGCCAATTTGGCAGGCACGTGTACCAACGCTAGGTGCTTCAGAAATGTTGATTGGACAACCAGAAACGCGTGATGTATTTTCTGTTAAAAAATATACAAAGAATATGTTAATATATCTGACAAGCGGTGGTATCCCAATGGCCAAGGCATTGGACTTGCGATCGAGAGGTCGCGGGTTCGAATCCCACCCATTGCACTACTGACGTGAACCCACTCCTAACACAAGCATTCTAGCATAGCTGGTGAGGTTAACAAGAATATTAGTAATATGAAGCGCAATTTGATAGAAATCTTTAAAAAAAATCTTTTCTGTTGTTTTTATAGAAAACTAGCTGACCCGCGCAACTTCGCCTGCTTCATATAAGAGAATTTTCCCAGTTAACTTAACTTATGTGGGGGCCAGTCAGTGCAGACCGGCGACACTTCGACCCAGTGGGATCTTTTGTGTCGACACTCTCCCAATAACGACTGCCATAGATGTTCATGGCAGCCGAGATCGACGGCTTAACGTGCTGTCCGAGGCACGGAGCAGGCGATAATTGTCAATCAATACGCACATAATTTCGAAAAGTCATATATTTTCCGAAAGTCAGAGGTGCGCGACGTGGGTTCGAACCCGAGACCCTCTGCATTGCAGTATGTTGGTCTCCCCACTGAGCTATCGCTACGCACGCTACCGTAAGTTTTATTAAGCCAACAAAATTACATAATATGTAGCACAAACACAGGAGAAATACAATATAATAATAATAATATTAGTTTATTGTCCCATAAAAACAAGCAATACATGGATTGAGGCCCTAGACCCACACTAGGATTCCCTGTGTTGTGGGATCTAGTCTCTTTCATTCATTTACAATAATTTGACAATAGAATAAAATGAGATGAAAGTACAAAAAAATATGTTATGTAATTTGTATAGTATGGTTAGTGAGAGTTGGTGTCAAGGGATGAGATGTGGAGTGGTGTGGTATGGTGTAATGAGTTGTGATGTGGGATGGTTTAGTGTTATGTGGTGTGATGTGATGTGATGTGATGTGATGTGATGTGATGTGATGTGATGTGATGTGATGTGATTTGATGTGATGTGATGTGATGTGTTGGGAGTGTGGTTAAGTGTGGTGTGGTACGGTGGGATGTGATGTGGTATGATGAAGTATGATGTCGTGCCATGAGGTGTGGAATGCTATGCATGTATGTGTGTGATAGTGTTTTGTTTTATAATTGTTTATCTATTTATTAATTTTTTAATATGGTCTATTGTTATTTTAATATCTTTAAAATTCTTCTGTTCAATATGTTATAAGATAATGTGCAGCACTGTTCTCGTAACTAGACTACGGAAAAGTCTGTGTTAAGAAGACAGTTTGCTCCAACAATATTTATTTTGTTCCTGTATGAAGTTTCTTTAAACTAATAATATTTGAGTAACTATATGAACATCATATACTTAAGTGAATGCTCAGTTAAAAGCGGTTTGATGAAATATAATTCTGTATAAAATATTCGAGAATACTCAGTTGGAATTTGCTATTTCTCTCAATTCAGAAACCCGTTTGGAATGTAAGGGCCCTATTTTGTTAACAAAGTTTTGACGTAAAAAAACGGCGGGAGTATATGTTTTCCAGTTCTCGTTTTTGTATTTATAGAAGATAATTACCACACTGAGAATTATTCTTGTATCGCGGGGGACTTCACAAACATTTAAACAACGGCCACAAAGGACATCCAGGCTCGGAACAACTATTTGGCGATGACCTAATTTCTTGCCCCGTATGGAGATCGAACACGGTGTGAAAGCCGCAGAGGCAAGTCAATACGCCACTGGACATGTCGCATCCTTAATAAAACAGAGACTTATCTCAGTATTTTTGAATAAACAAATTTGAACTCTATTGCAAAGATTTAACACAAATATAATATTAGAATTTAACATATACAATTAGAGTTCAAATTGGCTTACTTTCAAATTTCAAGTTAAGTCGCTGTTTTATTAAGAGTGCGATGTGTAGCTATAAAATATATGATATGGCTGTAATTTCAGTGCGTTATAACTTCATATGTCTCATATTTTGATGTTTTTATGAGTAATTATTTTTCTGTCTTTTAAAGAGACAACTCCAAAACCAATTCCTATGTTGCGGGGGACTTAAAAAAAACGGGAAAACATTCAAACAACGGACACAAAGAACTCCTAGACTCGGAACAACCATTTGTGGGTGTCTCGTGTGGGGATCGAACCCACAACACTCGGCACAGTGGCGAGGCGACCACTTAAACCACTACGCCACGAGTGCAGTCATTAACTAATTTATTAATTTGTTAATTTATTAGGGGTTTATTTTTAAAATGCATATATAGATGGAATATAATTATTTTTGCAATTGTTTTACTGTACACACAGCAACTCATCAACCTAGACTGTTTGGACTTTGAAATATTAAAAGTTGAACGCTGCGAATCGTGCGAGAGAGTACGTTATATTTTTGTTATTTCGTCTCATTCACGCTGAACGGGCCGCGGGCGTCTCCGCACGCGCTAGTGCGCCGTGATGGGTCTACATCACTATGCACTGTCCCTTTCCGACAATTCTCTATTTTGCATGTAGCGTAGTTATGCGTATATAGGGTGTCTAACTTGATGTGTCGCCGTGTGTACACATTACGTATCGAAAATATCTTAATCCAGAAAAAGTAGTTCTCCTAAGGAACAGGTAGTAAATAAGTTGACTGAACGGATGGCGTAGTGGTTCAATTCAATTCGCCTCGCCACTGCCGCCACACCGACTGTTGTGGGTTCAATCCCACACGGGACAAAAATTTGTGTGGTCCACAAATGATTGTTCCGAGTCTGGCTGTTCTTTGTGTCCGTTGTTTGAATGTTTGTAAAGTCCGCCGCGGTAAAGGAATTTCACCAGCGCGGGAATGTCTTTTTAAAAACAAGAATAAAATTACATTACTTCTTTTTAATTTATTTATGAGGCTGCAGTTTGTATAAATGAATAAAGTAATTGTTACCAAGAAGTCTTCCATAGGGTCTCTGATGACGGCATCCCATGCGACGTCAGTATGTAGCCACGGCGCGTTCCCCAGGATAGCTGACGATGCTCTAGACAGGAGCACTGAGAGGGAACTCTGCTGACGACATAGGACTTCGTGTGTCGACTTAATCAGCGCTATTAAAGAGTCACTGTAATGAAAAATAAAATATTTGTAGATTCCTTTTGTATTAAATAAAAACCTAACCACTGCCTAGTATTCTTCGCCCCTCGAGTTAAATTAAAATGCTTGTTTTAAAAATGGATTCACGTTAGAAGTGGAATGGGTGGGACTCGAACCCACGATATCTATTCTGGCTTTATGCTTAACTAATATGCTGCTGGTAGCTGAAGCGCCCACAATGCTGGTAGCTGGAGCGCCCACAACACAAGTTCGATCTTACCTTGTGTTCCTTAGTTCACTATAACATTACATGTCGAAATCTACTCTAGTAACATCTATTTCACTAAAACCGTATCTCATATAAGTGTACGTGATCAACCAATTTAATATACCTAAACTAGTAGTTTTCCCGCGGTTTCACCCGCGTATGTCTCGTTCCCGTGTGAATATCGGGTTTCACCCCTTTCACCCCCTTCAGGATGGAATTTCCAAAAATCCTCTCTTAGTGCTCCCCTACACTCTCCAAGGAACATACATGCCAAATTTCAGCTTCTTGCGTTCAGTAGTTTCGGCTGTGCGTTGTCTGTCAGTCACTCAGTAACGGAAGAGTTTTATATATATAGATAAATTTCATTTCAAAACAATTGTTTAGTCCTCGTATGTATGTATGTATCTTATGTGGGGGCCAGTCAGTGCAGACCGGCGACAATTCGACCCAGTGGGATCTTTTGTGTCGACACTCTCCCAATAACGACTGCCATAGATTGTCATGGCAGCCGGGACCGACGGCTTAACGTGCTCTCCGAGGTACGGAGCAGGCGATAATTGTCAATCAATACGCACATAATTTCGAAAAGTCATATAACTTCCGAAAGTCAGAGGTGCGCGACGAGGGTTCGAACCCGAGACCCTCTGCATTGCGGTCTGTTGGTCTCCCCACTGAGTTATCGCTGCTCTTAGTCCTAGTAACACATATTTTTAGACACAACATGAAATTAAGTACTTCTTAATGTGCCTATTCATAATGACAGTAGGCAATGTAAAAGGGTTCCATCGCTTAATGTAAAAGCTACTTTGCAAAGCTTTTATATTATTTCATAAAAGAACTGTAGCAGGTAAATTCTAGCTGCTAAATGCTTCTAACTGAAAACAGGAATACTATTAACACTACCAGACGTATTGTATTATATTCCTGTTTTTAATAGTATCTGGTATTTAAAATTTTATTTGATAAAATGGTTTGTACGCATTAGGTAAATAGAAAAGCAGAAAATTAAAAATTTTAGAGATATGTATAGGATTTTTTGGACCGAACGTGTTCGGTGTATTGATATAATTATACCAACCGTGTCCGCCCGATATTACGACTGCGCCGAGCGAAATGTGGTAAAACAGGCGGTCACAGTTAAGTGAATAAAATCAACACTTTTTGTTTAAAACAAATATAAAATATACATTTAAAGTTTCGTTATTTCCCGCGGATATTTCACATATTTTCGTACATACAAACCTTATCCTGACAATTAAAATCAGAAAAAAAACAGCCAAGTCGTTCCTAAGCCGTTCTTAAGTGATGCTCTGTCATACATATGGCATTAATTTTTATTTATATAGATAGATATATTAATACGTAAAGCAAAAACTTTGTACCCTTTTTATGAAAATTGCGCGGACGGAGGAGTATGAAATTTGGCACAGTTAGTTTATACCTATGGAGAAGGAGGGGCAAATCCTAATATTTTTATAAAAATGCATTAAATTATTAAAAAAATACTACACGCGTTCGTAGTATTTCGGCATGGTTCGGCTGATGTCGTAGAATACTTCGTAACTAAGGTTACATATTATGTATGTGGAGAAGGTGAATAAATGAATTTATAATATGTTATTATAAATTCGAAAGTAACTCTGTCGGTCTGTCTGTTACCTATTCATGGCTAAACCACTCAACCGATTTAGATGAAATTTGATATAGAGGTAGTTTAAAACCTTGGCAAGAATATAGGCTACTTTTTATTGATATAGGTGCAACGAGGGCGGAGCCGCGCGCAAATGCTAGTAGACAATAAAACCTTAATAACGATCAAACTTAAAATTTAAATTAATTATGGTCGAATTTTGACCACTTAGTGACCGCTAGTATAGATATATATACTTACAGTTGAGAATACAACGTGGCATACTCCTTCAGACAGGCGAGGGTACGTCGTCCGAGCATGATGTACTCTCGCATGACGTGTAGTAGCGCCGGCATCGAACCCGCGCACTGAGATCGGTGCACCCAGCGAACCACCAGCGGCACGCTCGCGTATAGCGACAGGTTGTACAGTAGCGACCTCTGCAGACTGCAATGTACGACACTATATATGAACCTGCAATACTTCAATATGACAATATCTATACTTAATACTGTCTTATGTTTACGCGAATATTATTAATTAAAATTAAACTACTATATACGGATTTAATCGCGTTGTTTATTTGACACATTATTACATAATTTTGAAAACTGTTACACTACTACTACTATTAAACTTTACTAATTTTTAAGCTAATTGAATTATTATTAAAACTATTAAAACTATTTAGATTTAATTTAATTTTACACTTCCCCGACGTTTCGGTTGCTTTTCAGCAGCCATGGTCACGGGGAGACTCGAGAGTCTAGGGGACCGTCCAAATGTGCAAAATAAAAAAATTATGGAATGTGTATAAAATAAAAAATTCTAACATACATACATTAAAATAATGCTGCGATTTCTAAACTACGTCAGTTTTAAAACAAAATCATTTTTAGATTGACGAGTCAATCCTTCACAAATAATAATAGTAAAAAAAAATTAAATTAGCCATAAACGAAGTCCTGAACCTGTAGTTGAAAGTCTGAAAACGCCGTACTCTTTTAAAACTTTGACAAAACTTTTTTTTTATTTTTACGCTAATGTCATCCTTTTTTCCAGCAAATTTGAATGGTCCTAACCTAAGGAATCTCCCGTTACAATTTGATTTACATTTCTGGGGCACCCCTGTATATATGTGATGTCCGTAATCATAGTCATACAAAGAAAAACTGCTTTGTTTATCCTATCAGGCGCTAATTTTATGAATAGAAATATTTATGAAATAAAGCTACTTAACTACTTATATATAGGCGGCAGTGATATTCACAATATAAAATATTATATTTTATACAGTACTAGTAGTTTTCCCGCGGTTTCACCCGCGTACGTCCCGTTCCAGTGTGAATATCAGGTTTCACCCCTTTCTCCCCTACAGAGTGGAATTTCCAAAAATCCTCTTAGTGCTCCCCTACACTCTCCAAGGAACATGGCAAATTTTAGCTTCTTGCGTTCAGTAGTTTCGGCTGTGCGTTGTCTGTCAGTCACTCAGTAACGGAAGAGTTTTATATATATAGACAAAAATATTTTTATTGAAATTGAAATGATTATTGTTATGAGATAGTTTGCCATTTTAGATAAAAAACGGGTTCTATTGTTTGTCGGCCGCATACGCAGGATTCGCGCAGCAGGTAACAGCTAGCTAACATTGCCGTTTCGCTCTTTCACTTGTGCTAGAGAGTGTAAACGTACTATACTTACGTTTTGTACAATGATGACAGACAGGGTCGGGCCGCCATAAAAGGGTATTATTGCTTTTGTATTCACGGTCGTCAGACACTTGGAAGTTGTGCCCATGTAATCAGTATTATCTAGGCTGGGCCAGACACAACGATTTCGAACATCCGGCGGCTTTCTTAGATGGCGTATACAAATTCCGTTTTATATCTTATTCTTATTATTTACTACCCTTAAAATATTATATACTACGTGTCGCCAGGACACTACTGGTACTTCTATGTATTGCTATTAGCGACACGTCATCGTCATAGAAAAACATAAAATTATGCAATTTGCGTTAATATCGTTATATAAAATCTGCGACTACAAAAATAATCATAGCAATTTTTCTATATAAAACTATGATTACAAATATCACATATATATTTTAGCCGAGCCATTCTGTCATATTTACGCCGCAGTCTCTCTATGCCCACACCGCCCGCAACCCTGTCGCTGTCGGCTAGCATGCCAGAACATTTTTTGACTAGAGATAGATTAAAGCGTTCGCCAGAATAATCGTGAAAATGATTGTAGCGATGTTTGGCTCTATGCTTAGCTCTGTTTATTGTTCAGTTCGACAATTTAAAAACGGCCAAACCTCAATGTTCTGTTTCAAGTGAATGAATTATGAATATGAAATTCTGCTAATGTAAACAAAGCATAAAAAATCATGCTATTATTTAAAACTACTCAATGTATCTCAAATATTTATATTATAGATGCACTTTACGATGTTTAAATAATCGCCAACTTTCTGGATTCTTTAAGTTGTTATCTGACACACAATGCCAACATGACATCTTTATTATTATGAGGTGGCGGGTTCGATTCCCGCACAAGTCAAACATTTGTGTGCATGAACATGGATGTTTGTCTTGGTCTGGGTGTTTCTATGTATAATATGTATGTATTTACAAAAAAAAAAGTATATATGTATGTTTATCCATTGTCTAGTAGGTACCCATAGTACAAGCTCTGCTTAGTTTGGGCTAGATGGTGTTGTGTGTATGTGGTAGAATATTATTATTATTATATTATATTACTTATTCAATAGTTATTTATCTAAATTACAAATATAGTATTCTCATGCTTACTGATATTGTAAATTGTACATTATCAATATCTATCTAATATGTGAGTGCACTCTTGTGTTGACACTTTCTTGTGTGATTTTTGTATGGTTAAATCTTTGATGTAACTCACTTTTTAGGTGGAAAAGCCACCACGCAAGCAGCTAATCCCATGGCAGTCACAATCTTCTCTCCTGTGGTCATCCATCCGTTGTTCCCCGTTATTTCTCTGACCTGTTTTAGTGTAGGTACCTCATTTTCCACCTCATAGCTGTCTTCTCTGAACATGATACCACTTTCCAGGATAGATATCACATGGGTATGGCAGTATAACATCTGAAATTGACGTAAAATTACTGACTATGTGTGTTTGACTGCACCGCTGAGTGCTGCGAGTTCAAATTGCATATGGACCGATCATTTATGTATTATCACAATGTTTTAGTGTATGGTTTGATGGTTGTCCTTAAATAAATAAATTTGTGTGATCCTCCAAATGGTTGTTCTGAATCTGTGTTTTCTTGTGTCCATAGTCTGCATGTTTGCAAAGTCTATTACGACACAGGAATTATTCCTAGTGCAGGTGTTGTCTTTAAAAAACATATTTCATTAGAATTGTATTAAAATATGTTGACAATTCCATACAAAAGTATGTTTGCCGTCTCTGCTACTGGGCTACGTAAAGAAGGTTAATAGACTCAAGATTAATGATTGCTATATTAAATGCCCATAATTAGACAAAAAGAAACCTCCACAAAGAGGTTTTTAAGCTGACAATATTGAGAGGGTTAATCCTTTTGCATGTGGAAAAAAAAATCAAAATCATTATAAACATATCTGGTAATATGTGGATGTCGTGATGTTTTGCTCAGGGGCAGGCATGAGGTACTTACCATATTAGGCCTGAGCTTGATAGCAATCCATCTTTTCGATAGTATGGGAGGGGAAAAGTCTTGTTTTGTAAACATCGCCATCTAGAAACAAATAGAGTATATTAGATTAAGCTTCTACTTACTTATTTATTACTAAATAAATCCTCACTCTAACTGGTGTAGCCAAATACAGTGATGACCATGGAGAAATACAGAGTTAGCTAGTCCCGGCTGCCATGAACATCTATGGCAGTCGTTATTGGGAGAGTGTCGACACAAAAGATCCCACTGGGTCGAAGTGTCGCCGGTCTGCAATGACTGGCCCCCACATAAGATACATCTAGCTAGTCATGAAACTATCTGATCTATTAGGATTTATAATAAGGAGCATATAATATTAGCAGAAGTTTCAAATATAATATTTTTAAAGGCAAAGCTAAATACTGTTGCTATATATAAGTCTATATTTTTTAAATAGTTAAGTATTTAATTAATATTCTTTTTGTTACGGCACTCTATTTTTTATTTGAATATTAAAATTTAAAATTATTATAAATGATTTAAATTGATATCATAATTATACATGTCACCCAAATCTATTTAAAATATGTCCAGTAATTTATATTGATATAAAAAAATTTAAAGCTTTTGACATTTTGAAGGCTGAATGGGTTTAGCTTTAACCTTTTAATGTCCCATGATAAAAAGTCTATTATTATGTATTATGTTTCTTGTTTTTGTTTTCTACTTGCCTGTGCTTTCTTTTTTAGAATGTGATCTCTGTAAATGAATACATGACAACTTATTTTAATTTTCAAAATGATGATACTTGGTATTTTTTGTAAGGGAACCTATTTAAATAATATGTGATTTATTTATCAAACTGTTAATGTTAGTTTGAAAGGTATTTATACTGCATTTGGTTAGGTACTTAAAGGTAAACAATCTTGATGTGTCTTTTATCTAAAACTCAGTTTAAAAATAAAATGCTGCTAAAGATCAATGTAAATACAACAATAACAATTATTAAATCAATTGAACCCTTAGTTTAGGCAGTAGTTTATTTGTTTAATATGTGTTTGTATAAAAGTCACATCAAGATTGTTTACCTTTAGTTAAGTACCTTACTTAATGGAGTATAGGAACATAAGTTATAGTCAAATTTAAATTCATATATTTCTGTTGTCGCAAAGCATTTCTGGATAATTCTGATGTAATGTGATTTAGGCGCAAAGTAAATGATAAGCTTTATTATTAGATACTATTATAAAATGATAGTTTCGTATCGAAAGTAGAAATTTAATAAATTATATACCGGCAAAAGGTTGCCCCGGTGACTAATGAAATTCGATATTTGTTTATACAAATCGGGTTATCAGACAAACAAAGAACTAGTTTAGTAATGGTTCGCCGTTTTACCTTTATAATTGTATTATATAATACTCTTTAATTATTATATTATTTCATTTTCTAGCTATCAGACACAATTTCGTTTCACAACACTTGACATTTGATTGTGACAGCTGTATCACTGAGGACACTGATGACTGTCATTTGAAGCGCAAACACCGTCGTTTGTAAATATAGTTAAAATAATATTTTAATATATTTATTATTTATTTATTTATATATTTAAATAAAATAATAAGATCCTTATAATTCCTTTAAAAGTATTATATTTGTTAAAATATTTTAAAATTGAAACAATGCATTTGTCTTTAACGGGATTGCATTATAGAATTATAATGTTTATAAAAGACTATATTATTGTTGAATAGTGATATTTATTTATTTATATCGAATACATTCCTTTTATTTTATTTATAATTAAAACGTAATATTTATAAATATATATATAGTGTTAAACATTTAAAGAAATTATCTTTTTTATAGTTATAATCACAAACCCTAATATACATACCATCATACAAACATAATTATACTTACCTTCTTTTTTAGATATATTAACATTGTGGATGCTTGTTTTCGCCGAAACCGGAGACAAAGGTATCACTGCCACAATTATTCTCTAAGTTTATACATTACACATAAACGGAGGCGATTATTGTCTCTGCCGCGCAATTTACTGGACTTCGTGCTGCTATCGAGTTTACCCAACAAACTGTCCTCGGAATATTCGTTGCAGCGAATATGCGCGCGATGCGTACAGCGAAGCGTCTAGCGACGAAAACAAAGGTGTAGAAATGTACATATTATGCACTGCGTAGCGGCGATGGGCGGAATGACCGGCGAAACTTCCCGAACGAATTGCACGGGCGTCGGGTGGCGCGGCAGGCATACACAAATATATGAACCAGAATCAACGGCGCATGCCTCGTTATGGAGCGACATTCGCGGGTAATAATGCAGTTTGTATGCTTTCACAACATATTTAACGCTGAAACTCTTATTGCCGAAAAAGACTAGGTCAACTATTTAAGTCTCTCATTCGAGTAGGTATAATCGAAAAAGAAATTGTATAAAGTCTGTATTTTTCGCACGTCTTGTCGTATTCCCCGTATTCTTATACAAATCGAGTAGGTAGTCGACAACCACATTCAAATATTATGTTTTGAACCGAAAAACTTCACTCTGCAATCAATACAGAAACAAATTTAGAGATTTCGCTATCGGCCTATTCTGGTAGCGGGGTCGATCGCGACTGCCCATGACGTTTAACCTGCGCCGCGGGTATCGACGCTCCATCGCCTTTTTGGCGCGCATTTCCAGGTAATACGATCCAAAAATGAGTGCATCTATATTATGTCACGGAGTCATCGAGGCATTCAAGCGTTCAGAAGAATTATATCTATGCTTTGTTTATGTATGAATGAAAAACAGCGATAATCTAATGGGAAACCGTTGGTACAGAGTATCATTACATATACATTATATTATAAAACAAAGTACCCGCCGCGTCAGTCTGTTAGCGATCAACTCAAAAACTACTGCACAGATTTTCATGCGGTTTACACTAATGGACATAGTGATTCATGAGGAAGATTTAGGTGTATAATTTAAGATTTTATACTAACCGTGCGAAGCCGGGACGGATCGCTAGTATTTTTATATATTGAACACCGTTGGACTGCCACGCAGAGGTTTCGAGTTCGATCTAGCTTTCTCTGTATTTCTAAAGTTAAGAAATAGTTACAATTAAGAGGGCATAGCGCTTACTTCTACTTTTCTTAAGTTATCTACGTATTAAATAGTTGATTACAACTCGTTTTAACGGTAAAGGAAAGCATCATGAGGAAACCTGCATGTCTAAGAGTTATAATGTTGTCAAAGATATGTGGAGTCTTACCTTACCTTTACCGTGGGAGAACCACGCTTCGGCACGAATGGGCCGGCTCGACCGGAGTGATACCACGGCCTCACAAAAACCGGCGTCAAATAACGCTTGCGTTGTGTTTCGTCGAGTGAGTGAGGGTACCTACCCTGTAAAGGGGCAAATTAAAAAGACCGTAAACGCATTTGCGACTCATCTGGTGTAGTCCATGGGCGGGGGTAATCGCTTATCATCAGGCGATCTGTCTGCTTGTTTGCCTCATATAACATAAAAAGTTTTAGAGTAGTAAAGCCTCGCTGATTTCACCATGAATGGGCCGGCTCGACCGGGAAGAACTCTCTCACAGAATATCGACGTGAAATAGCAGTATTTCTACTGTTGTGTTTCGTTCGATGAGTGAGAGTGCGGAAGCCCAATCACCCCTTTCCTCCGTCCCGATCCTTCTCCGTCCAACTTCCTTTCCTAAAGGGTCGGCAACGCGCAAGTAATGCCTCTGGTGTTGCAGGGTCCATAGGCTACGGTGACCACTTACCATCAGGTGGGCCGTATGCTTGTTTGCCACATCAGTAGTATAAAAAAAATATGCTGCGAACCGCTTTGTGTCAGCGTGGCAGAGTATACTAATACCCTTCTCACATTGAGGAGGACCGTGCTCAGCAGTGGGACAGTTTATATACATGGCTGATATTATTAATTTGTGTATATCGGTACTATGATATGGTGATATTTCAGAACTTAAGACTGCGCCGAGCGTAAGACAGATAATGACAGAGCTCGTGCGGCGCATATTCAAATCGGCGCGCGGCCGCAATAGTCAAATTGTATGGAGGATTTCAAGTGCTTTTATGATAAATATGTATCTTTATTGTCAACCAATAACTTAAATATTTAAGACGGATAAATTGTAATATAACTATTTATGTTTCGTTTAAGCTGTAAAATAAGATAGATTTTTACAGTTATATTCGATAACACGAGCTTACGTTTTTGCATTTTTCGTAATTGCAAATTTACGTAATTTTGTAGGCTAAAATATTAATTATTTTAAGTTTTTTACACGGAGTAATTGTAAACACATTCATTGTTATGGTAAATGTATATTTTATATTTGTATTAAACAAATACTGTTGATTTTATTCACTTAACTGTGACCGCCTGTTTTGGCACATTTCGATTGACGCAGTCTTAATTAAATATGAGCTGAACACTATAAAGGCCGTATTCGTTCGATGAGACTATCGAACGAATACGGCCTTTATAGTGTAGCCTTTCACGGCCATATTAAAAAACTTAAACATAACCATAACCATATTAAAAAGTGGTTTATAACGTCGTTATAAGTAAAAATTCTAAAATTTTTGTTTATGAACTTTACAAATAAATAAAATTGAAGTGTCTGTTTGTAATGTCAAAATAATAGCTTTTTACTAAATGCATATGAAAGTATAAGTATTTACATATTTAAACAGTATTTACATCTAAAATATATTTGTTATTTTTTGTTTGTCCGTCTGTTTGTTGCGGCTAATCTCTGAAACGGCTGGACCGATTTTGACGGGACTCTCACTGGCAGATAGCTGATGTTATAAGGAGTAACTCAGGCTACTTTTATTCTAGATTCTTTTTGTTTAGTTCCACGCGGGCAAAGCTGCGGGGAAAATCTAGTAATGCTAGCTTGCCTAATAACAATGATAGCTTACAGATAATTAATAAAGAATAAAGTATTTATTACAATGCTTTTATCAGACATATGTAAGTATTAAGCATTTGAACTACACATCGTATTAAACCTACAGTAAGATATTTTTTATCAGAGGTTTCCAGACTTTATTTTCTCACAGGCCACTTTATCAAAATTTAGTAGTCTCGGGGCTGAACCTACCACACGGTAGGAGGACAGACATTTTTTATTTTTCAATAATTCTCCACCTTAAAATCTGTAGGTTCGAGACCACTGGTACTGAATATGGAATATACAAGTTTTTACAAGTAACAATCGCTGAGCTTCTTAAAATATTATCTGCCTACAGTGATAGGTGAAGACAAGCCAACATTTTAGTTCTTCACTATCGAAAGCAAATAAATTTTCGTGGACCCCCACTACTTATGAATTGTGGACCCCATTTTTTTGTCACGCCTACGTAGACCCCCGTCGAGTCTCCCGTGGTCCCCTAGGAGTTCACCTGGACCACTTTAGGAACTAATGTTTTATATGAATAAGATCGTTAGACTTGTGTCGTTCCTATATTACACCAGGTCCAGTCACGGTGTCTTTGCTGAGAATCAGTTTAACCAAAGATTAATCTGCCTGATCCAGAAATCCAACTCCACAATAGGCATCAATGCATGCGCTGCAACTTCTATGACATATTTTTTTTTTTGTTTTTCTAAAGACAACTGCCGCTTTTGGAGTAATTCCTGTGTCGCGGGTGACTTTACAAACACTCAAACAACGGACACAAAGAACATCCAGACTCGGAACAACCATTTGTAGTACACACAAATTTTTGTCCCGTGTGGGATTGGAACCCACAACACACGGCGTAGTAGCGAGACGACCATTTAAACCACTAAGCCATCCGTGCAGTCAAAACTCCACAATAGGCAGCAATGCATACTGCAACTTCTGCGACATAAATATGGTGAAAACCTTCGGGAAACTAATAGAAAACTAGCGGACCCGACAGATGTTATCCAGTACATTAAAAAAAACTAGACCATTCTGGAATCCACAGGAACACACACAAAAAAAATTATCAAAATCGGTCGAGCCGTTTAGGAGGAGTTCAGTGACATACACACGTACAGTAGAATTATAATTATATAAAGATATAAAGATATTGCATTAATAAACAATTTTATTAAAAACTTATATTTTACTATATCACCGTTTTCCACTTAACAAAAATCATATATAATAAATATATTTACTTAATTACAATCACCAATAAAAATGCAAATTAATATGATAGATATTGCACACACCAACCTTTTGACCGCCACAGTCATGTATACATGACAAAGCAAAATGTGTCCAGGACGCCACGGTCATGACTACATGACAAATTAAAGGATGAAATCGTAGCTTGGCGCCGAAAGCACGCTTTTGCTTTTTTGACGTGGCGGTCAAAGGGTTAAATATAGGAACCGGGACAGTTTAATTGATCATTGCAACGACACATTTCAGTGCAAAATATTAATGTTTAAAACATGCCATCGTGTCTATTACACTACTGCTTAATCAATATTGCACTCAAACGTGTCATTCCAGTAAGAGCCTGGCTTAGACTAAATCAGTTAAAGAGCATGCACTATAACACGTGTTGCAAACAATTTACTCAATGGTTTTTGTAACAATGATATTACTTGTACACAGAGAAGAAGCAGATTATTTTTTATTATTACTAATCTGGGCAAAAATTTAAGTTAACCAAGTCGGTTGCATACCACTCAAAGTTTAAAATACAAAATAGAACCATGGGCTTCACAATATTTATTTTCTAATTACGATATGACTTCGAATTGACTTCATTTTATAATCCTATTAAGTATTGCTTTCACCCTTACATTATTGATAAACTTATCTACAAATATACAAATGTATATAGAGAAGCAGCGAGAAACTTAACTTTTTGGAATCCCGCACTAGGAATAATTATTGTGTCGCGGAGACGTTACGAACATTCAAATAACGGACACAAAGAACACCCAGACTCGGAACAACCATTTAGGATCACACAGTCGCAGTCGTTATTGGGAGAGTGTCGACACAAAAGATCCCACTGGGTCGAAGTGTAGGATCACACAGTTGCAGTTGTTATTGGGAGAGTGTCGACACAAAAGATCCCACTGGGTCGAAGTGTAGGATCACACAGTTGCAGTTGTTATTGGGAGTGTCGACACAAAAGATCCCACTGGGTCGAAGTGTAGGATCACACAGTCGCAGTCGTTATTGGGAGAGTGTCGACACAAAAGATCCCACTGGGTCGAAGTGTAGGATCACACAGTCGTAGTCGTTACTGGGAGAGTGTCGACGCAAAAGATCCCACTGGGTCGAAGTGTAGGATCACACAGTTGCAGTTGTTATTGGGAGAGTGTCGACACAAAAGATCCCACTGGGTCGAAGTGTAGGATCACACAGTCGTAGTCGTTACTGGGAGAGTGTCGACGCAAAAGATCCCACTGGGTCGAAGTGTAGGATCACACAGTTGCAGTTGTTATTGGGAGAGTGACGACACAAAAGATCCCACTGGGTCGAAGTGTAGGATCACACAGTCGCAGTCGTTATTGGTAGAGTGTCGACACAAAAGATGCCACTGAGTCGAAGTGTAGGATCACACAGTCGCAGTCGTTATTGGGAGAGTGTCGACTCAAAAGATCCCACTGGGTAGAAGTGTAGGATCAAACAGTCGCAATCGTTATTGGGAGAGTGTCGACACAAAAGATCCCACTGGGTCGAAGTGTCGCCGGTCTGCACTGACTGGCTCCCACATAAGATATCTATCTAGGATCACACATAATATGTTTGTTCCCTTTCTCCATACATCTATGTATAAATATATTTTGACTGCATAGATGGAGTAGTGGTTTAAGTGATCGCCTCACCACTGCCACTGCGCTGAGTGATGTGGGTTCGAATCCCACGCGGGACAAAAATTTGTGTGATCCACAAATGGTTGTTCCGAGTCTGGATATTCTTTGTGTCCGTTGTTTGAATGTTTGTAAAGTCCCCTGCGATACAGGAAATATACCTAGAGCGGGCGATGTCTTAAACAAGTGAGAAACGGCAATGAATTGCCGTAAATCTTAGAGTTCGAAAAAATGGTATCAGGTCAGAAGTCAAGGTCATAATCATAGCTATATCGACTATGCTGAGTCGAATGGCGTTGACCGCGAGTCTCTAGTTCTTACGGTTCTTGAGTTGAAAGTTGAATAACAGACAGACGGACGGACGGACAAAGCTGTTGTATAAGAGTTTTTTCGAACTCTAAAATATAATAATATAATGCGTGTGTGTAATATATAAAATACTGAAAATGTATTTAATTGCAAATTATTACTTAATTACAATTACAGTCGCAATTAGATTGTAATACATAAAAAACACACACACATCTATTTTTTGTTATATCTATCTCTGGACTTCATAATACTTACGCCAAATTTCACACTTCTCTGAACAAAATACTCAAAAATTGGTACAAAGGTATTTCTTGACATATTATTAATATATAATTTGTATAAACTCTTTTTGACATAAACATTACCTGTGTTAGGAGACCTTGCTCTTCACACTACAGTAATAATATAATTGCACAAACATCACAATATTAAAACAAATGTTTAATAAATATAAACTTAGGTATATAACTTATTGAGTAAATTATTGTATGTATATGTAAGTAAGTTTGTGGGTGTGTGAATATGTATGCGTGTGTATGTGTATGTGCGTGCGTGTGTATGCGTATGCGTGTGTGAGTATGCTTGTGTCTGTGTATGAGTGCGCACATAAATATTAAATGATATATAAAACGTTCTGGGAATACAACTTAAATAAATTAATTACATTCCAAAACCTCAAAATACGGCACTTGAATGCCACATTGCAACTTAGACTGCATGGCGTATACGTACTTAACCACAAATGCAATTATATTTTAGTGTTGCGCACATTTTTATTCGAATGTGGTCACAACACTATATATAGTAGGTACGTGCGCTACGTACTCCATACAAAGTAGGTATCATCACAGCTGTATTCGAAAATTATTCGAATAACTGTTTTATTTTAAGACAAAGCCATCATTATATATTTTTCCATATTTTCCATATTTTTCCTTTAAAAAATTTAATCCCAATATCGTGGGGGACTTTAAAATAATTTAATTGACTTTATTTACATATAAAAGTATCTTCACGCTTGAATACGTCCGAAGGATTAAGCAGACTAAACTTATAATTCGCCATACACTATATCACTACATATTGTAAAACAAAGTTCTACTGCGTCTGTTCGCGATAATCTCAAAAACTACTGAATGGATTTTCATGCGGTTTTCACCAATAGACAGAGTGATTCATGATTCATGGTTTAAGTTAGTTAGTAATTATAGTTTTGACGAATTATACACAATACTTATACACAATTCCTAATTATTTTTATTTTAAGATGACTCTCACACGATTTGTTAATTAGATAATAAAGTTTAAATTGACAAAGATCAGAGAAAATATTATAAATGCAAATGTGCGTTTGTTTTTAAAATTGAACGACGTTATACGGATTTTTTCGCGTTGTGTATTTTAAATTTAAAACACTTATTACATTATTTTAAACTATGACACTAGTATTATTGAACTTTACTATAATTTAAGCTATTTAAATTATAACTATTTATATTTAAGTTAACACTTTCCCCGTTGTCTCGGTTGCTTGTTGTTGAGCCATGTTCACGGAGAGACTAAAGACGACAACATCTGTATAACGTTGTTTAATATCAATGTATAACATTCGCGTAAACGTAAGACAATATTGTAAGTTTGTGTGTTACGCTTTCACGCATCAACTACGCGACTGATCATAACGAAATTTCGCATACACTTTGCAGGAAAAAACAAAAAAGGACATAGAGTGCCTCTCATCTAGCAGAAAATAATTGTTTCTAAACAGAGCCTTGGGCAGAAACTAGTATTTTGCTATAAAATTGACGCCTCTGACCAGGTGTGATGTTTAGGGCCCGTCCCACCACCTCCAAATAGCATTTATCTATAAGACAAAAGTCGCAACATCTCTCTTCTTTATCCTAACGAGTGTGAGACAGCATGCGATTTATCGTTCGGATATTTTTTACTTAGTAGTTGTGAAACTGGCCATCAAAGTATTAAAAGAATCATAATTTAGCTTTAGCATCTAATCCTTCAACTCCATTAAGAAGAAACTGCGTCAAAAATGGCGCTAACCTTTCCGGATTAGCAATGTGTACGTCATGACCGCCTTTTACCGGTAAACATCGGTAATTACCGGCCGGATAAAGGGATTTGTCGAGCAAAAAATCCGTATTACGGTAAAGTTTTTTCTCCAAAGAGTCCTGACATGCTATGGTTAGTATCGGTGTTTTGACTGCCGTGAATATTTTTTTAATGTGTTCCGGAGAAAATGGAGGCCCGTGTATTAGCTTGTTGCGACGGTCGAATGTGAATCTGTGGAATAAAAAAGTTATTATTAAGGGTCTATTGTTATTTTAAAGACAACTTCCGTTCTTGGAATTATACATGTTTCGCGTGGGACTTGACAAACATTCAAACCACGGATACAGACACCCAGACACGAAACAATCATTTATGGATAACAAAATTTAATGTCGCGTGTGGGGATCGAACCCACAACACTCGGTACAGGGGCAGTGGCGAGGCGACCACATAAACCACTATGCCATCCATGCAGACAAACGTCAATTTGGAACACCGTGATGCTGCTGAGGATTCCTTGAAAAAATAAACTGCCCATCCCGAGATTCGAACCCGAGACCTCATGCACAGCACTCACATACACAACTGCCCATCCACCGAAGACGTCTGGTAATATAAAAAACTAGCGGATGTTATAGAGCCTGATCACAGCGCCACCTACCGGTTCCAATTGTTAATCTAATCTATTCAGGGAACCACTCAAACACTCACAAAAATTTCATTATAATCGGTCCAGCTGTTTAAGAGTTCAATGGCATATACACATAGAAAAATCTACATTAATATTATAACAAGAAGATATATAATTTATTTGTAATTAATCCTAACTAATATTATAAATGCGAATGTAACTTTTTTGTTTGTTACGCTTTCACGACTTAAATATTCGATCGATCATCATGAAATTTTTCATACACGTTGTCTGGAGTACAGATTGGGACATAGGACAACTTTCATCCAGGAAAAAGTATTGTTACAAACCTACATTTACGCGAGCGAAGCTGCGGGCAAAATCTAGACTATGCAGTTGATTCTGAAATCGTGTAATTCCTTTTAACCACGCATTCTACTGGTGGTATAGAATAGCCTGACCATATTTTGTTTTCCCATGAATAATTTTTTTGCAAAAATTAATGTACCGTTCTTTTGTTATAACTTTTTACTAATTAAAAAAAATATCTATTGTTAATGTCATAACTAATAACGGGCGGTCCTTTTTCTTGCCCCTTATTATTTACGACATCAGTTATTGTTACGGTATTTTTCATTAATTTGTAAAATATTATGATTGTGTCGGGTGGTAAACATATGACTATATGAAACCATTCCACGAAAAAAAATCGTACATTAATTTTCCTAAAAACATAATTCTAATAAAAAGAAATATAGTCTGGGTTATTCTATATCACCAGCAGAATGCGTAGTTAAAAGGAGTTACACGATTTTAAAATCACCCTGTATATATAAAAATCTCATGTCACGGTGTTTGTGGTCGCACTCCTCCGAAACGGCTTGACTGATTTTTATGAAATTTTGTATGTATATTTGGTAGGTATAGGAATAGGTCGTAAAGTATATTTTATACCGCTAGGTGATTAGGATGTACCGACCTAGGAAAAAAAAAACCATGGCAACAACGTTGCTGGGTCAGCCAGTTATATATAAAAATTAGGTTATTCACACAAAGAAATTACTTACTTAATAAGTCCTTCCCCGGCCGGTTCGGATAACCTTTCTAGGACAGCAACGGCTTGCTCGTGGGACAAATCTGGCCTTTTCTTCCTCAGCAAGGCTAGAGCCTGAAAAATAAAATAATTTAATTGAAATTAAACTACTTTATACGGATTTTGTCTCGAGTCTCCCCGTGACCATGGCTGTTGTAAAGCAGCCGAAAAGTCGGCAAAACTGTAACCTTAAATATGTCGGCGCGTATCATAACAAACAACATCGTGCCACTGCCCGGTGACTCATGCAACACGTGCGCGCCGTCTGTTGTAAACAACACCGCCACTACGATAGCTTTATAAAAGTGTGTGTCACCTCTCCGGAGCTCAGACGAGAGCGTTACTGTGTTACTGCGTTTAGATAACGCTCTGAACTCTGAAGTTAAATTAATTCGTTGTTTAAATTTAAATCAAAAGTGAATATTATTTATACAATATTGTTGTGTAATAAAGTTATTAATTACAAACTAAGTGATTATTTAATTATGGCATCACCTCCGAACCCTGGAAAGGATCTAGTTTTAATTAATTTAAATAGCCTAAATTGTAGTAAAGTTTAATAATAGTGTTAAAGTTCAAAATTATGCAAATGAAAGTGTTTCAAAATAAACAACGCGACAAAATCCGTATAAAGTAGTTTAATTTCAATATATAACATTCGCGTAAACGTAAGACAATATTATGTAAATAATTTAATTGATTACATTGGCTGAAAAGATGTGATATCTCCAGTCTCAGCACTAGATTCGCATAGAGACACAAGAGCTAAGATAACTGATGAAAGCTCCCTCATAATTCTCCACGAAATCGGCTTCAAAATTCCGGCAAAAGCTTTACGTCAATATACACCACTTCATTTACCTAATGCATCAACAAGTTATCGGCAAAATAGTGTTACGTGCTGGGTTCGACGTATAAGAATGTAAACAATATTACCGAATAAAACACGTTTTCTTCAAACACACAATTAAATTTAAAACACTACAAACACTATACTGCACTTTTCCACTATAACTGCTTCAAACTCCGTAGTATTTCCGCTTTCGTTCGCTTCGATGAACACTTGACCGCTTACGATTGTAAACTATTTATACGCGGGTAAAGCGTTTCTAGAGTTTTCTAGTAACGCCATACCCAGTATGTAAACTGTAAGAAGATTCGAGAATGTGCGAGCGTTCTCTCGACACTTCGCGTACCCATACTACGTAGTTCCGTAAGATGTCAATAGATGGCGGTGTAATAAATTGTTAGACGGAACTGCCGAGTCTTTTCTACAATGCCGAGAGATGGCACTGGGCGTAACAATAGTTTTATGTGGCGGGCAGGCAAGACTCCTAATGTAATGTATAAAGCGCATAACATCGATATTTTCAACGCAATACACACGACAGTGAGACGGTTGCTTAGCCAAGATTTTGCCAAAATTAGTATAAGTGTTATGTATAATTAATTTTAAGCTATTTCTAATATTGTGTTCCACATTTTTTTATATGTATCTATTATATAGCTTATAAGTGAGGACCTATTAATGGCTGTATGCTACATAATATTGTATAAAAATAGTGATAATACTGTTGGTTGGAAAATTAAATAAATAAATAATAATAAATAGCATCAAATCAGATTGAAAGTAAAACAACACAGCGGATTATTGTTTTAGGACATATTGCCATGGCGCAGGAATAGAAATAAAATATAAATAAATTGGTTACAAACTCAGGATGTAACTGTAAAATAGATTTAAATCATAGATGTACCGTATTTATATCGCACGTAAGTGTCCACGCTAAGTAGAGTGAGCGCACACATAACGTTTACTTAATAGAGAACGATTGTGTATAATATCAGCCTTGTATTAAACTGTCCCACTGCTAGGTAGAGGCTTCTTCTCAGTGTAAGAAGGGTTAGGTCATAGTCCACCACGCTGGCCCAGTGCAGATTGGTAGACTTCACATATCTTCGACAACATTATGGAGAACTCTCAGATATGCAGGTTTCCTCACGTTGTTTTCTTTCACCGTTAAAGCGACCGATAATTAACTGTTTAATACGCACATAACTTCGAAAAGTCAGAAATGCGTGTCTTGGGATCGAACTCGAGACCTTTCCGTGGCAGTCCAACGGTCTTCCACTAAGCTATCGCTGCTATATCCGAAAGTGAACAATTTTCAATATCAGTGAGCGTGATAATATTATATTTATAATTCAGTTGTCATGTTGACAACTTAACGTACAGAAAGGTGACCATATTTAAATGTAGTAGAGCGCATCTATGATTAAAATATTTGGTTTAAATTTTTGAACTATAACGATAAAATGAGAATCATTTTTTTTTTCTTTAAATATAGAGTGTAGCTTTGCAATAAATCTTGTGTCCCAGAAGTCTTTACAAACATTAAAACAACAGACACACAGAACACCCAGACTCGGCACAAGCATTTGTGGAACACACAAATTTTTGTCCCGTGTGGGATTCGAACCCACAACACTCGGCACAGTGGCAGAGACGAGGCAAGCACTTAAGACACAATACACAGCAATTGTAAATTCCTTATATATTACATACTTCTTTCCATTTCAGTTTCGGCGCTTTTTCCTTTGGCATGTTCAATTTGTCATAATTCTTGTAAAAGTCTGCGAAGTAATGTTTATACCTGAAAACATTAATGGTCTATTTTATTTACATAGATCTATACTTCTATACTAATATTATAAAGAGGAAAAATTTGTTTTTTTTTGCTTGTTTGTTTGTAAGGATTTAACTCAAAAACTACTGAACCAGTTTCAATCATTATTTCACCATTAGAATGCTATATTATCACAGAGTAACATTAGCAGCAATTTTTTTAAAGTACTGTTTCTAAAAAACCTTATCTACTTTTACGCGAGCGAAGCCGCGGGCAAAAGCTAGTCATATACACACACACACACACACACACACACACACACACACACACACACACACACACGCGCGCGCACACGCACGCACACGCACAATCTCAAATTATATTATGTTGTGTCATACAGGGTGCAAGACGCTGGCTGCTGCGACACAGTTTATATATATTTATTTATATATAGCAGCCAACGACGACCTTTCTCTCTCTACTCTTTGTATAATATCATTTTCATGGTTGTGTTTAGCGATGTGCACGGATGCATTAGGGTGAACCCAATAACAACACTACTAACTAGCTTAAATTATATACAGGATGTCCCAGAATATGTGAGTCAAATTGTAACGGGAGATTCCTTAGGTGAAGACCATTCAAAGATGTTGACATAAATTATGACACATGTGTAAAAATAAAAGGAACAATGTTTTTAAAAAGTACTACTTTGTCAGACTTTCAACCACAGGTACTTCGTTTATGGCTAATTTTCATATTTGTGAAGGATTGATTCGTCAAACTAAAAACGATTGTGTTTTAAACTGACGTAGTTTTTAAATCGCTGCATTATTTTGGTGTATATTTTTGCACCAAAACTTAGATGTTTTGATTTTTACAACGCCATAATTTTTTTATTTTGCACATATGAAAGGTCCTTACTTAAGGAATCTACCGTGACAAGTTGATTTACATCTTTTGGGACACACTGCTTATATCCGGTTGTAGTTTGGGTCTCGTTTGTGCGCATCGCAAATTACTTTATATGCTAGATTAAGAGCCAGCTGTATATTTTTGAGAACATATAACTTCATTATTATTATTATATATACCTAGACAAATATCTATATATCCCTAAAAGGGTAGACACTGGTGTATATACATCTATATTTTTCTTAACTATATTTTAGATCTCTACAATGTATATTTAACGTTTTAAAATCTATAAATTTTATTCAGAAGCCAGCTTTTGCCCGCGGTTCTGCTTGCGAAAAAGAAGGTTAGGTTATGTTATTAATGATATATTATAATATTATAATATGGCCTATGTTACTTGGTGTTAATAAAGCTTTTCAATGGAGCAAGATTTTTTTAAGTCGGTTTATACAAACAAACATAAAATCAAATCTTTCCTCTTTATCATACTAGTATAGATAGTATAAATATGCTTTTCATGATATGTATGACCTATATAAATAGTGCTTGCTTACGATGCAAGCATCGTTAGATACTGCCGTTGTATGCAAATACTATAAATCCCTCCCTCTAGATCCGGGGCTACCTTTAGCAACATGTACACTATATAAGCAAGTTACTTGCGTGAACGATATACGCAAGTCACTCGCATGGCCTACTTGCGATATCAGCTTTAGCGGACTGCATCAGTAAGCTATTATCAATACTATTATTATTAAGAGGAAAGATTTCTTTGTTTGTAATCGATCAACTCTAAAACTACTGAACCCATTTTAATCAATCGTTTATCATTAGAAAGCCACATTATCCAGAAGTAGCAAAGCCTATAACATCACGCTATGAGCCACGGGAGCGGAGCAGTAATTACAAACGTGGGCGAACAGCTAACCTAACTTCCTAACTAATATTATAAATGCGAAAATAAGTTTGTTTGTTTGTTAAGCTTTCATGCTTTAACACGTTCAGCGCCACGTGTATATGTCATTATACAGTGCAACACTCATAGGCCAGTGTATATCTGGTTATTCACCTTGAGTAGTCAACTTCAGAGGCCAGTGCATCAGTGAATATACACTGCACCAAACATTTTATATATGACTTTGTAGCCCTGACCCTCCCAAATCGTTTGGTGTATCTGGGTTACAAAGTATTCACGTTATCAGGGGTACAGAAAAGGACATAGGGTACGCTTCATCCAGATAAAAGTACTGTTACTAACCTCACCTAAACTGCATATATGCAAGCGAAGCCGCGGGTAAAAACTAGTATTTTATATAACTTACCATTTTGGAAAATCTTGAGGTGGTATAGCAATAAAGTTGATAGGATCCAACTCTATTAGTTTTGATATATTGCCCGGGTAACATATGTTGTAGATCTTGCCTGAAAACATATAACAATTATAAGAAAGAAAGAAAATCATTTATTCAGCATATGCACACTTGGTTACAAATATACATACAGGGTGTCTCTGAAGTCGACGTCAAGCCAGAATCCGGTAACAGGTTAAGTTATAATAGCTATCAGGAAAATGTAGAAAGAAAATTAAGTTACGTACTTTTTTTTTACATTTTTCTGATAGTTATTATACTAGCCTGTTACCTTATTCCAGTTTGACGTCGACTTCTGGGACACCCTGTATGTGATTTTTTGTTTGTTAACCTAGAACTAAAATAACAAATAACATATCAAAAGCAATGTCAAGCATATTGCAAAAGAAATAAGGTCCATAATAGTGTAGTAAGGTTTTATGTATTACAATGATGTTCCGATTTGTGTCTAATTTTATTTTATTCAAAGAAATCATTTCTTAATTTCTGCGGAAAATAGTTCTTCTGTTTAGGTTAACCGTCTTATTTCAACCAGCTTAAGGGAGTATATAATTTAATGTGATAAGTTTGCGCTACGTTGTATAATAAATTGCCGTAAATCTTAGAGTTCGAAAAAATGGTTCAAGTTATATACATATATACGTATATCGTGATACGTGACCTTGAGGTCAAAGATCATAGTCATACCTATATATGTATATATAGGGGTATATCAACTATACTGAGTCGAATGGCGTTGACCGCGAGTCTCTAGCTCTTACGGTTCTTGAGTTGAAAGTTGTATAACAGACGGACGGACAAACCTGTTGTATAAGAGTTTTTCGAACTCTAAAATGCAGTGCGACAGTTAAATACAGGGCTAATCCCTGTATTAAGTATTAATATTGTATCATTTCTTATTATAACATTATAAATTCGAAAGGAACTCTGTCTGTCTGTTACCTCTTCAAAGGTAAGCCATTCAACCGATTTAAATAAAATTTCGTACGAAAATAGTTTAAAACTTGGGGAAGGACATGGGCTAGTTTTATTGATGTAGGTACCACGTGGGCGCGCCTGCGGGCAAATGCTAGTAATATTATATTTTGTGTACTCACCAAAAACAGCACCAGCAGAGTGTCCTATATACACAAAGCTGTTCCACCTGAAGTGCTTAACTACTGCTTGCAGAGAATACACCATGTCGTAGATACTGATCATCAGCCCTGGGGGGAACGGGTCTGACTTGCCATTACCTGGTAACTCGACACCTGGAAAAATCATTAAAATCGCCTGATAAACAAAAAAGTTTAAAACACCTAAGCAAGCATATATAACAAATCATACGGTCAAATTAAGAACCTCCTTTTGACAAATCGGTTAAAAAGAAAAACATGATAATATACATTTCTTTCTTTCTTGAAGAGGAATAATTTCTGTGTCGCGGGGGACTTTACAAACGTTCAAACAACGGACACAAAGAACACCCAGACTCGGAACAACCATTTGTGGATCACACAAATTTTTCTCCCGTGTGGGATTCAAACCCACAACGCTCGGCGCAGTGGCACAAAGTAACTCTTATGAATGTCAAAGGGGTTAGTGAGTTTACTAAATTTACATACTATTATTACACATTATTAGTAGCTAAGTTCAGGCAAAAAATTTTGCCTATGAGAAGGAATAAACTTACCTATATAATAAAAGTCCTTTGGCAGCTGGCTGACTAGCGAACGGTAGCTCACAGCGGAGTCCATCAAGCCATGACATAGCAACACTGGAGGATCGTAGCAGTTACCCCACGCAACAACTGGAAATAAACAATTTTAGTTATGTCCTTGTTGGCTGCAGCATTAATAGCAAAGTGGCTCAGTCGCAGGATGTCCACTTTGCAAAATGTGTACAGGGTGTAATATGTCCCTTTCGCAAAATGTGTACAGGGTGTAATATGTCCCTTTCGCAAAATGTCCCTTATTTACTTGCGATCGAGAGGTCGCGGGATCGAATCCCACCACTGCACTACTGACGTGAACGCACTCCTAATACAAACATTCTAGCATAGCTGGAGGGGTTAACAAGATTACTAGTAATTTGAAAATAAATTAATAGTAAAAAGCTTAAAAACATTTTGAAAATCGGTCAAGAACGAATCAGATTACGCGAATCTGATTCGTTCTGAAATTAACGATTAATTAAGGATTTTGTGTATTGTGTTATTTTTATTGATTACATTTGATTTTTGTAAATAGTTCCTTAATTGTAGTTTTTGGGATACCTATCTACATATTATATCACTACCTCAGTACGCGAAGCCGATTTTTATAAGTATTAAATAGTTCCTTAATTGTAGTTTTTTTTTTCCTATCTACATATTATATCACTACCTCTGTACGCGAATCCAAATCGTACCTGATATCAAGGAATTAGAAACAAGGAACATTTTGCGAAAGGGACATTCCGAGAAAGGTAAATTTTGCGCCCTGTAGACATTTTGCGAAGTGGACATTCTGCGACTGAGTGAAAAGAGTGCACAGGGAATCAGAACATAGCATAGTCTCCTCTTAGTTTAACAACTTGCTTTTACTGGCAGTACTCCACTCCAATATTCTGGCATAATATACAGCATACTAGATTTTGCTCTTGGCTTAGTACTTGTAAAAACTTGCATATTCCTTATTCAGTACCAGTGGTCTCGAATCTACCGATGGCTCGGTAGAGAATAAAAAAAAAGTCATTCTTCACCAATCTTTCTTTCTTTTCTTTTCGTGTGGTTAGTGGCCAACCTGTTGTCAAGAGTTGTTCAAGCCGCCTGTAGGTCTCTGACATGGCTTAGCGACTGCTGTCAATTTGACAATAACCGAGACCGACATTTTACGTGCCCTCTGAAGCACGGAGACGCTCAGATGAAATAACTTTAAGCGGTCACCCATCTATAGACTGACCGCACCCAACGTTGGTTAACCTCGCTAATCGTTTACCGATCAGGGAGTGCAACTAGCACCAATATAAATACGGATGCCAAGGAATATGGTAGAAATGTAGCTGCAGGGGGTTCACCGGGTCTAGATGAAAGACATCCTAATTCCTTTTCTGTTCCTCAAACAATGTTTATGCAAAGGTTTAGGAAGATCAGTCAAGTAAGGTGTGAAAATGAAACTAACAAATTCATATTCACATTTATAATATTAATTAAGATGTCCATCAAGAAATTTATACCTAGCAAAGAATTTAGGTGAACATCCAGACCAAGACAAACATCTTTTTTAATGCACACAAATGTTTGACTTGAGCGGGAATTGAACCCGTGAACTCAGGAGTGGCAGTCGGTTACACTAACCATTACGCCACCGAGGCCATTTTGATTTTATGCATCACAGACAGGGTATAGTAATATTGGGTGTGTCTACCAAGAAATTGCCAGTAACTGTATGGAGTCTAGAACTGTGCATGGTAGATATTAATAGGCTTTACATGTGGAATCTGAAATCTTCTTCTCCCTAGCCTTTATTATTCCCAAGTCACTTGGGGTCGGCTTTTCTAGTCTAACTGGATTTGACTGGATATCAGTTTTTACAAGGAGCAACTGCTACCTGATCTCCGCAACCCGAAGGCTAACAATACCCTAAGGCTAGACCAGTGTCAGGATATTAGAGGGCACTGACTTCCCAATAACGACTGCCATAGATGTTCATGGCAGCCGGGTCCGATGGCTTAACATGCTCTCCGAGGCATGAGCAGGCGATAATTATCAATCACTATGCACATAATTTTGAATGTCATATAACTTCCAGAAGTCAGAGTTACGCAACGTGGCTTTGAACCCAAGACCTTCTGCATTGCAGACTGTTGGTCTCCCCACTGAGCTATCACTGCTCAAAATCTAGAACTGTGTATGGTAGATATTAATAGGCTTTACATGTGGAGCCTGAAATCATAGCTGGTAAATGTTAATCTACCATGGCTCTGCAGACCCATCTGAAGATATAGGTGTGAGATATATGTATGGCATTATGATCATAAAATGCCTGGAAACAAAATAAACTATTATAACACTAGTGACAACTAACAAATTATAAACTCAAGCCTTCCTCATGAGTCACTCTCTCTTGTAGTGAAAACCCATTCAGAAGTTTTTGAGTTTATCGTGAACAGACAGACAGATGCGGTGGAGGAATTTGTTTTATAATATGGTATTGATAGTGATACCTCAGTAACAATTGGTTTAGCTCATCATATAAATGGTTGGAAACTAGATACACAACAAGAGATTAATGTAATTATTTACATTTGCATAAATATAAGACATTGCTACAGAAAAAAACTGTAATACGACCTTCACGCATAATTCGACGCGCCTACTGCATAAAATTTCTTAATCAAAGGTGTAAAAAAATTATTAAAAAAGTTAATTTACTTATGTTTACTTCAAATAGCATAATTTAAAACAAATTGTTTTGCTTTAAGGTGTAAAAAGACGAACACGAATTGTTTATAATGTTTGTCAATTGAAACATAGATAAAAAGAATGGGTTAAGTTATATCTTTGCTAACTTACTTAAGTTCAAAGTTCAGTATGAAATAAATATTTAACATCTAGTTAATTATACATATATTTCAACCAATAAATAACAAACTATAAAGAATACTTACTGCCTATTCTGCCCCACGGAGCTTGAATGAACCATTCTTTTTCTAATAAATCCATAATTTTCACAGGTCTAAAATCCTTTTAAAAATTATTATAAATATATTTGCAGCGAGTTTAAATTTGTTATCTTGTACTAGTAGATTATGTCACTTCAGTATTTATTACACTAAACAATTGGATGATGTATTTATTATAATTTATTACGGAATATTTGAAAATATAGTTTATCTTTGGACAATAACCAGAAGTCCATATCAAAGAAATTGAATTTGATGTCTGACGTTATCTTGACATATAGAAACTTGAAAGTGACAACTTCATAGCGTCAGTATTACCAAGCTTTTTATAAATTGGTAGCTGTAGCCCGCAACTTTGATACGCTCGCCACCTAGAAGTCGTAACAACAAGAAACAGTTGGGGTTTCGGTATGAATCCTTATTTCTTCTAAAATATCTTTATAAAATATTTTTTTATTAATAGTTACTCTCCTTCGCGGCGGCGCGTGTCAAGATAAAACATGCGCCTGATTTTATATTACAGTTTACCCCATTATTATTATTACAGTTTTCATGCAGTAGTTTTTGCGTGATGTGCGTACAATCATACAGACAAAAATTTCTTTAGTTGCGGCGCTTGTCACATTATGACTATATCGCTCCATTATAGCCACGCTTTATCACTATACATAGGCCAATACTACATTTTTTTTCCCAATAATTGTTTTGTATTGAAATACTCGGTTCGTTACGGGCACAGTCCACCAAAACATGTTGTATGTACGTTTTAGAATACATCGCTTAATCACAATTTGGTGTTGGCGATATTGCCATGAGAACTCTGTCTCTTAGTAAATAGTTATTAATCCAAGGAATTACTAGTGGTTCCGGTTGTATAGTCTTATACCATATATCTCGTTCTACTGACCTCTGATCAAAATACTCGTGCCAAGACTTGTTACAATATTGCCTAACCTGTTATAAAATAATTTTCTTAAATATCCTATGTACAGACATTAACCAGTTACAAATGTATGATAATATGTATAGATTGGAGTAAAATATAACTTAGTAATAGCTAGTTTTCTTTTTTGCTTTTTTGACGGTCGATCATAAGGCTTCAATTGCCGGATCGTACGAATTGTTTTTGTGTTTTATGTTACGGTACAGAACCTGGAAACGCGTCCGTTATACAGCAATAAGGCTTATTCTAAACCACAGCTCAAAATATGGATGTAATATATTTGGATATTTTCTACGACAAGCGAATCTATTTATTTCTGTGTTGCTTCTTACTATATTAAATTGTTTTTGTATAAGTGCAAAAGGGGTAAATTCGTTCTTGTGTGTGTTTTGTTAGCTTCGCTGCCGTTATTAAAAAAAGTAGTAACGTTATAGGTATATCAAAGATCTAATACGAGGAAGTATTTAAACTTTTTTTAAAAATAACAACGGTGTGCCGGCTGTCGTTGATATCTATACTAATATTATAAGGGTAGTATTTAACTGTTCCTTAATTTTTTGCATTTGTTCCACCAAAAATACTAATTGCACAGCAAAATATGCTTACTGAAATATTTTAAAGAGATCAAACTAAGTCGACGGGGCCCCTCTCCGCGGGGCTCCTATTATTGGATAGGTTTAAGAAGGAACCTAACATAACCCTGCCCTTTCGAGAAAGAATGCAGTGATTTGAGGCGTATAGGTGCTCGTTATGATATATTTTAGTAAGCATATTTTGCTGTGCAATTAGTATTTTTGGTGGTCATTATATTTAATCCCATATTATAAAGCTGAAGAGTTTATTTGTTCGGTTGAACGCGCTAATCTCAGGAACTACAGGTTCGAATTGAAAAATTATTTTAGTGTTTGACTATATAGCATCACGCTATGACCAATAAGAGCGGAGCAGTAATGAAAAATGTTGCAATAACGGGCAAAATTCTCTTATGAAAAGCAAACGAAGTTACGCGGGTCAGCTAGTATTCTGTAACAACAGTTTATCAATCCAAGCCTTAATAAATGCAAGCAAATGTTTGAACTAAGTACTTTATATTTAACTAGTAGTTTTCCCGCGGTTTCACCCGCGTAAGTCCCGTTCCCGTGTGAATATCGGGTTTCACCCCTTACACCCCCTTAAGGGTGGAATTTCCAAAAATCCTCTCTTAGTGCTCCCCTACACTCTCCAAGAAACATACATGCCAAATTTCAGCTTCTTGCGTTCAGTAGTTTCGGCTGTGCGTTGTCTGTCAGTCACTCAGTAACGGAAGAGTTTTATATACATATATAGATAATTCATTGGTGTATTATAGGTACCTACATAAATAAAACTAGTTAGCTACCGGGAGGTATATAGAAAGTACTGTGATCAGATTACCTATATGTGAATATACGAGCCAACGAGAGACAAGTTACTGTAAAGGAAAATGTGTATTATATAGGTAATATAGGTGAAATAATAGTGCCTGGACGCTAGCATGAGTACGCCGATGGAAGAATTAAACCAGAGGTGCCCAGACTTTTTTTCTAATAGACCACTTTCAGTAGCAGCGATAGCTCAGTGGGGAGACCAACAGACTGCAATGCAGAGGGTCTCGGGTTCGAACCCACGTCGCGCACCTCTGACTTTCGGAAGTTAAATGACTTTTCGAAATTATGTGCGTATTGATTGACAATTATCGCCTGCTCCGTGGCTCGGAGAGCACGTTAAGCCGTCGGTCCCGGGTGCCATGAACATCTATGGCAGTCGTTATTGGGAGAGTGTCGACACAAAAGATCCCACTGGGTCGAAGTGTCGCCGGTCTGCACTGACTGGCCCCCACATAAGATACATAACCGAAACGTCGGGTAAAGTGTAAAATTAGACCTAAATAGTTTTAATTGCTAATTATTTTGCCATGCCTGGGGTCGCGGGTTCGATTCTCGCACTTGAAGTCAAACATTTGTGTGCATGGATGTTTGTCTTGGTCTGGGTGTTTCTATGTATAATGTGAATGTATTTACAAAAAAAAAGTATATATGTATGTTTATCCATTGTCTAGTACCCATAGTACAAGCTCTGCTTAGTTTGGGCTAGATGGTGTTGTGTGTATGTGATCGCGAGACGACCTCCAGCCACCCTGAGGTTTGACCTGGGGGTGGCGGGCTTTGTGGGCCTGAACGCCATCCGTTCAGCACCAGGTCCGAGAGGCGGCGTGCGTGTTCCCACGCGTTCTGTATCGAGTCCGCCTCCCCTCTAGGGGGGAGGCAGTAGGGTTTAAAGTAAGAAGTGACTTTGGGTAGGTCTTTCGTGTAGTGGCCTGCCGTTTCATACGGCGGGCCGAAACCTCGGCGGGGTCGCGACCGCATGCGAAAGTGATTCGCGCGGCCCCGTCAATAGTGGTTTTGTTGAGGAACACCGTGGTAGGTTTAGTCGGTATTCCGGGAGGTACTTTATCTTTTCAACATCTTTATTTTACCCCGGCGAGTCCGAAATAACCCCTCCGCCCGCCCCCGCGGAGGGGTATGCGTAATGCATTCCCCCACGTAAAAAAAAAAAAAAATATGTGATAGAATATTATTATTATTATTATTATTAATTTAAATAGCTTAAATAGAAGTAAACAATAACTAGTAAAAGTGTTTAACAATATCAGTTTAAAGTTTCTAAATTATGCAATAACAGTGTTTTATAAAAAATAAAATTCGTATTAAGTTGTTATAAAATTGTTGTAGTTGCTAGGTTAAGCACGTAAAGCCATTGGTCCTGCGCCCGATCTCTCTCCGGTCGTGTCGGATCACCGTCCCATCAGATCATGAGAGTTAGGGAACAGAGAGTGCACTTGTGTTTGTGCACTATAATATCTCCTGCGTAGATGGCCAGTCTACGTTAAGACTGGCCGCCATGGCCGAAATTTGGTCTGGAGGACATTATAAAGTTGTTTAATCTCAATTTATAACATCCGCGTAACCGTAAGACAATATAAGCAGTTAATTTTATTTTATCACAAAAATATTTTTCGCAAAATAGGTTCTTAACCTAGCAAAATACTTTGGTTTTTCGTATCGTCTTGTCGCCTAGTCATCGTGTTTGCTATAAAATCACAATGCATTAACGTCATCAAAATACATTTTATATAAGTATTGTAATTAGTTTTATCATTTCATACATTGTACTTTGGACCTGTTTTATAAGTTCTTATCATAGATGCAAAACTATAGATTACCGAAGAGCGAAATTTTATGATCTGTGGTTTTCCAGTATCTTAAATTTATAATTTTATCAAGAGATAATATAGTCCTACTAGTGATCTAATGTATGACATCATATTATAATAAGTGATAATTAAATAAAATCAAATATTAACTTATCAGGATAATTGTTTTCATTTATCGGGATTATGCATCGGTAGTTAGATAAGGCATGTGAGTCATGGGTACTACAGGGTGGAGGATCGCTGAAATATTTCCAGTTCCCACGATCTATCGACATTTCAAGGCAACGATATCCGACACCGTGGTAGATTTAATCGATAGAACCCGAAACATTCCATTTTTACCCGGGTGATTCCGACATACCCTCTCCACTCTCCTATTTCCGCTGAGAGGGATGCGTACATGTATATAATAAAGTTAAAAATAAAAGCAGGTAAGTCATTCTTATGGGCGGTAAGTGTATAGATACCAGTCGCTGTTAGGTTGTACCATAGATTGAGCTGAGAATATTCGTGCTTTGTGTAATGTACCATATCGGCAGAGTTTGTCTGTCTAAGATACTGAGCTCGAATCTCCAAGAAAATGCAAAGAAATTGGGATCGGCAATAATAAATAAGTATTAGTCCTGCAGCATAACCTTAGGGTCACCTTTATCTGGTTTTATTGTAGGAAAGTCCCAGTAATACTGAAGACAGAATAGGTAAGTATTATAAAAACGTCATTCTATGTACGTCAATAGGGTTCTCTTTATCTCCATATCTATGTCTCCAATATCACCCGTGTTATTTTAGCATCGGTAATAATTTAGATATGCCACTTGACACCGCAGCATGCTTCGTCCTTTGCTCGATGACAAAAGTGAGTTCCATAAGCGCCTACTACCTTCCAATTACCATTAGGACAGCCGCTAATCTCTCACTAGAAGCAATAAAGACAGTGCACTAGTTTAGGTAATGTATGAAAGTTCATAAATTAACGGTTGGATATCATAAGATTACGTACAACCTAAGGATATTATATACATAAAAGAAGCACATACGTTACTAGGGCACAAAAAGTGAAGAAAACGACCCAATTGGTTACATCTTCTATCGTTGTCAATACAAAAGCAGTTCAATTAAATTCCTTGCAAAACAGTCAAAGTACATTAGTTCGAAAAAGCAAGACATAGCATAACACCTCTATGTCCACCCCTAATGAGAACAGTGCTCGGGGCAAACTCACCTATATGCAGAATGTGCAAAACTCTGAACGAATATAGTGATGTAGTCGACATTCACACTGACAGTTTAAGCAAAATATGTAGAAGTTTTATTGTTAATTAGTAGGTAAATTTATTTATGTAAGTTGATAATGTAATTTGTTTTCATACTTCGACATGTTATTTTAATTAATCAAATATCTTCATGTTCATTATTATTGTTTTTTATTCTAATCAAATCCTATTTTATTTTATTTTGTTTCCATTTTTAAATTATATTTTTTATCAATATTTATAATGTAAGCGACATCAAATTATAACATTGTTTTTCTTAAAATTGTAATCAAATTAATATTATATAATTAAATTAAGTAACTAGAGCCGTATCAAATGCATGTGGTGTTAACCTATAATTAATTGTTGCACTGAACTATGTTACCTTAGTCTGTAAGTTCTGATCGATGTATTGGTGTAAACAGTTGACCTAATAAAGATAAATAAATAAATAAAATCATGACACATAGGTAAGCTCTCCATTATATACTTTTTTACTAAATTTTGATTACAAGTGCAGTTATTAATAACAAAATTTTTTAAACTGATTTCTAAGGTCCATTACTATGATAGTATGTATGTATGTCTGCACGCATGGTATAGAGGTTTAAGTGTCCGTCTCGCCACCGCCCCCACGCCGAGTGTTGTGGGATGGATCTGGACACGAGACAAAAAATTATGTAATTCACGAATAGTTGTTCCAAGTCTGGGTGTTCTGACGACGTGCCTTTTATAAAGGACGAGACAGCATGGCCAAATAATAATTATAAGTATATAAAATATACATTTAAGTGGAACATGACATAAGCTTATAATTGGGGAACGGAAACCAAACATGAAAGCAGTAGGTAATAGTAGGTCTTTTGTAGTAGAGCCTCGCTGATTTCAGCATGAATGTGCCGGCTCGACCGGGGAAGGACAACCCTCTCACAGAATATTGACGTGAAATAGTAGTATTCCTACTGTTGTGTTTCATTCAGTGAGTGAGAGTGCCGGAAGCCCAATCACTCTCTTTCCCTCTTCCCGCTCCTTCTCCTTCCAATTCCTTTTCTAAAGGGTCGGCAACGTGCAAATGATGCCTCTGGTGTTGCAGGCGTTAATAAGCCCCGGTGACCACTTACCATCAAGTGGGCTGTGTGCTTATTTGCCACCTTAATAGTATAAAAAATAAAAAGATAGGTACCTACTTTCATACTAACCTCAGTTTATGATTGGCACCACAGCTACTTACTCAACAATGGACGTTACTGTTAATGTAACAACACAGCTATTAGCTGTCCTGTGTCAGTTTATTTCTTGCCTCTAAGACTGCGCCAAACGTAAAACAGATAATGACAGAGCTCGTGCGGCGCATATTCAAATCGGCGCACGGCCGCCATAGTGAAATTGTATGGAGGATTTGAAGTGCTTTTTTGATAAATGTGTATCTTTATTGTCAACCAATAACTTAAATATTTGGGACGGACAAATTGTAATATAACTATTTATATTTTGTTTAAGCTGTAAAATAGGATAGATTTCTACTGATATAATCTAAAAATCACGTAACACGAGCTTACGCTTTTGCATTTATACGAAATTTTGTAGACGAAAATATTAATTATATTAAAGTTTTTTACACAGAGTAATTGTAAACACATTCATTGTTATGGTAAATGTATATTTTATATTTGTATTAAACAAAAAGTGTTGATGTTATTCACTTAACTGTGACCGCCAGTTTTGGCACATTTCGCTCGGCGCAGTCTTAATGTCAAGAACTCAAACCAATTAATATATCTACTAATACCTCGCTATAGAGTCACGGCTTAGTTTTATTGGCTCTGTCTAGATAGATTGATCGCCGACTCGCCGTGTAGATGCCGAGGTGCCATATTTTAACGGTGAAAATACTTAAATGTTTTACTAGCCGACCGGCGCTACTTCGTCTGCTTCACATAATGAATATAGGCATAGCCTTCGACGATAAATGGGCTATCCAACACTAAACGCATTTTTCAATTCGAACAAGTAGTTCCTGATATTTGCGCGTTCAAACAAACAGACTCGTCAGCTTTATAATATTAGTATAGGTAGATAAAGCGTAATAATAGCTAAAACTATACATAGAGACCGATGTCGTTATATTTCTTTATTAATTCTTATTTAATTAATATTGTCTTCTGTTTACGCGAATATTATTCATTGAAATTAAACTACTATATACGGATTTTATCGCGTTATTTATTTGACACTTTATTACATAATTTTGAAAACTGTTACACTACTACTACTACTATTATTAAACTTTACAAATTTTTAAGCTAATTAAATTATTATTAAAACTATTTAGATTTAATTTAATTTTACACTTTCCCCGACGTTTCGGTTGCTTTTCAGCAGCCATGGTCACGGGGAGACTAAGATGGCAGTTGTCTCAATGTTCCAGTGTAGTTATTTCAAAGTACCCAAACATAATTTAATCATTGGTGTTTCTATTTACGCAGAACGAACTCAAAATATCATGAAGTTAACAAACCACAGCTAGACTTCATGATTTTTGTGAAAACGAACATTTATCTTATAAGTCAGTTTGAAGCCAGTAACTGAAAGATTTTATAATGATTTGTTTGTTTACCAAATAAGATAAGAGGGCAATATACATATATGTTCTTATAAAATAATAATAGATAACTCCCGCACTAGGTATAATTCCTGTATCGCGGGGGACTTCACAAACATACAAACATTCAAACAACGGACACAAAGAACACCCAGACTCAGAACAACCATTTGTGGATCACACACATTTTTGTCCCGTTTGGGATTCAAACCCACAACACTCAGCGCAGTGGCAATGGTGAGCCGACCACTTAAACCACTACGCCATCTGTGTAGTCAGATTATTTAAAAAAACTTTTTATGTGTTCCTCGACTCGCGCTACTAACGTAACTAAATAAATTGTGACGTCACTTAACCTTAAAACAGGTTACGTGAATATTCGAATTGATAAGATTGATAATCAGTTAGTATTTGGACATGAAGTGGACGAGTTATCTGTGGCGACAGTTCGCGTAAGTCTACACTTGTAATATGTTAAGTTTCTGTTATTGTCTATATTAATGTTGTTTCTTGGAATAAAGTAGCCGGTATCCAGTATAGTAATAGGTACAAAAAGTAATCTGCTGTTGAATATACTTAATAAATCGCACTCTTAATAAAACAGCGACTTAACTCGAAATTTGAAAGTAAGGCAATTTGAACTCTAATTGTATATGTTAAATTCTAATATTATCCTATTTGTATTAAATCTTTGCAATAGAGTTCAAATTTGTTTAATCCAAAATACTGAGATAAGTCTCTGTTTTATTAAGGGTGCGAAATGTTCATGTACAAAGTGTTTACAAAAATATCTATTAGGTTATTAATACTGCGCCGAGCAAAATGCGCCAAAATAAGGCGAAAACAATTAAGTGAATAAAATCAATACTTCTTGTTTAATACAAATATAAAATATAAATTTACCATAACAATGAATGTGTTTACAATTACTTCGTGTAAAAAACTTAAAATAATTAATATTTTCGCTTACAAAATTACGTGAATTTTCACCAAAAATGCAAATACGTGTTACGTGATTTTAGATTATAACCGTAGAAATCTATCCTATTCTACAGCTTAAACGAAACATAAATAGTCATATTACAATTTGTCCGTCCCAAATATTTAAGTTATTGGTTGACAATAAAGATATACATTTATCAAAAAAGCACTTAAAATTCTCCATACAATTTTACTATGGCGGCCGCGTGCCGATTTGAATATGCGCCCGGCGCCGCACGAGCTCTGTCATTATCTGTCTTACGTTTGGCGCAGTCTTAAGCATTGCCAAGTGTGTTTGGCCTTGAGCGTGTAGTAAGAAAACTAATGTTTGATTTTCGCGTCTGTAAATTTAAGACTTATAACTAAGATAAGAGTTGCTATATTAAAAAAACAGACAGTTAAATTAGTGATGTCTTGAGAAAATTATTTCTAAGTAATCCTTTTTGCAAAGGCAAATTACGAATAACTGCGGTGCCGCGGGACTTTTACAAATGTTCAGACAACGGACACAAAGAATATTTATATTCGAAACAACAATTTCAATTAACTTGAATCTTCTTTTATTCGTGTGGGAAACCCACACTCAACAGCGGCGGTGCGCTGAAAATCAATTTTAAATGTATTACCAATTTTTCGTTGCTACTTATTTGGTCTTTATCATTGCAAAGAGACTTCAAAGACTTACCTATATGGTTTTAAAATATATATAGCACCGCTCTCGTCATTACAAAATATGGAGGTCTTCGTATGCTTTTCATTATCAACATACTTACTAAATGCCTATCTTCTTAAGGTAGGCTAAGACATCTTACGCCTACTTCTCACCAGCTATTTTAAAACATTTGCGTATTTTGCTAGCTATCAGCTATAACGTAACTATTGAAAACGTTTCCAGCTGCCGCTAAAATTTCCTTACAGTAAATATAATAAGATTAATAAGACTGCTCTCCCCAGGCAACCAGATTGCCTGCAAAATCTATACTAATATTATAAAGCTGAAGAGTTTGTTTGTTTGGTTGAACGCGCTTATCTCAGGAACTACTGGTTCGAATTGAAAAATTATTTTGTTGTCCTGTTGGATAGCCCATTTACCGAGGAAGGCTATAGGCTATATAACATCACGTAACGACCAATAGGAGCAGAGTATAAATGAAAAATGTTGCAAAAACGGGGAAAATTCTCTTATGTGAAGCAGACGAAGTTGCGCCGGTCAGCTAGTATAATTTATATAATTCTTCATCTTTAAAAGACATCTCCCGCACTAGGCATGAATCTGTGTCACAGAGAATCATCATCATCAACGGACACAAAGAACACCCATACGCAGAATAACTACATATTTGTGGATCACACAAATTTTTGTCTTCTGTGAGGACCGAAACCAAAACACTCGGCGCAGTGTCAGTGGGCAAGCTACTACTTAATTACAAGTAAATTATTTAATTGCTTTATTTCAGTCAGCCTCGATGGCATAGTGGTTAGTGTAACCGACTGCCACGCCTAAGATCGCGGGTTCGATTCCCGCACAAGTCTAACATTTGTGTGCATGAACATGGATGTTTGTCTTGGTCTGGGTGTTTCTATATATAATAAGTATGTATATACAAAAGAAATGTATATATGTATGTGTATCCATTGTCTAGTACCTATAGTACAAGCTCTGCTTAGTTTGGGCTAGATGGTGTTGTGTGTATGTGGTAGAATATTATTATATTATTTACAGCACGATGAAATCGACACTTCAAGTGACAGAAAAGGAGATAAGAATAAAGGCTCCATGGGGTAACATAGCAGGTAACGACAAAATAATTACTCATAGATCTAGTTTGTCCTGTCTGCGAATTAATTCTATTGTATTTAATACTAGCTTTTGCCCGCAGATTCGCTCGCGTAAAAGTAAGTTAGGCAAGGTTGTGTAAGTAATAATACCCCTATTAAATAAAATATAGCCTTTGATACTCGGTGATAATATAGCTTTCTCACGGTGAAAGAATTTTTATTAAAATCGTTTGTTTAGTTTTTGAGTTAAATCCTTACAAACAAACAAAAAATCAATTTGAAATCGTGTAATTGCTTTTAACCACGCATTCTACTGGTAGTATAGAATAATTACGGGCAGTCCTGTATATAGTTATGTATCATTCTAATTCTAACTGATATTATAAATGCGAAAGTGAGTTTGTTTGTTGCTCTTTCACGCCTTAACTACTCGACCTATCATAATGGAAAAGTACTGTTGCCGCAAAACCATGGCCAAAATCTAGTGATAACTGATAACATATATATTGTTACGCCCAGTGACATCTCTCGGCATTGTGGGAAAGACTCGGCAGTTCCGTCTAATAATTTATTACACTGCCATCTATTGACATCTTACGGAACTGCGTAGTAGGTACGAGAATCGAAGAGAGAACGCTGGTACTTTCTCGAATATCGTACTGTTTACATACCGGGTATAGCGTTACTAGAAAACTCAAGAAACTCTTTACGCGCATATAAATAGAGCGAACGCGCAGCGCCAAGGCGGTCAAGTGTTCATCGAAGCGAACGGAAGCGGAAATACTACGGAGTTTGAAGTTACAGTGGAAAAGCGCAGTATAGTGATTATTGTGTTTTAAATTTAATTGTGTTTGAATAAAACGTGTTTTAGTCGGTAATATTGTTTGCATTCTTATCCGTCGAACCCAGCACGTAACAATATATGAATATATTAAAATGTTATGTATGTAGTGCTGTGTCAACTGGTATGAACATGAATATACCTACCACATAAATTAGCACCACCTACCGATACCGAATGCCGCATCAGAGCTCTACCCTATGTCCTTTTCTGTACACTGACAATGTGTTTGCGAAATTTCATGATGATCGGTCGAGTAATTCGGTTTAAAGAAATTTATTTCTCATAAGAACAATAGTCCACTTATAATGAGATATACAGAGTTAAAAACAATAATACAACAAAATTAAATTGACCTCTAGAGATATAGAAGCTACAATGTAAATACATATTTCTTAAGTTTATTTTTGAATGTGTTTAAGTTATCGCATGCTTTTATATCGGCCGGTAATCTATTAGACAGCTGTGCTCCTTCAAACAATACGGTTTTTTTACCGTAATTAGTGCGTGCGCTGATAAGTTCGAGTTTATTTTTGACTCTCAAATTATGTGGCATTGTTTTTTTCTTCAGTTATAATTATTATACATTAATAATAATTAAGGCGTGGATGCGTAACAAACAAACTACACATTTATTATATTAGTTAGGATGGTAATTTATTACATGATGGTATCTTGCAGGACTCTCCTGGGGAGATCCTGCAAACCCACCCGTCATCCTATGCCATGGGAAGCTGGACGCAAGCTCAGGCTTCAGACCTTTGGTCTCCCGTCTGCCTACCTGCTTCTTCTACGTGAGCATCGACCTGCCAGGCAATGGGAAGTCAGACCACATGCCAAAAGGAGTCCGGTATACCATCGTGGATCTGGTACCAACTATAGTTAAGGTGATGCAGCATTATAAGTGGGAGAAGTTCATTTATATTGGACATTCGCTGGGTGTTCCTATAGGTAAGATTTAGTTGGTAACTTTATTATATATTTACGGGTAGTACAAAACCTTAACAAATTATACACCTAAATTTTCCTCATGAATTGGTGAGAACCGCATGAAAATCTGTTCAGTAGTTTTTGAGTTTATCGCGAATAGACAGACAGACAGACGCGGCGGGGCAATTTGATTTATAATATGTACTGATTAGCTGTTGCCCACGACCAGCATTGTCCCAAAGAGCAAGAGGAGCGATCGCTCTAAGCGCCGGATAGCGAATGGCGTCAAAAGCCAAATGCTAAAATAAATTACCGGCGCAAATTTGGTAAATACTACGCTATGTTGAATATTTGGGTATTATTATTTACTATATTTTACTCACGGCTCCGCTTGCGCAAAATGTAGGTTATATTAAGTTAGGTTGATAACAGTACTTCTTTCTGGATGAAAGGTACCCTAAGTCCTATTCTGTAACCATGACAACGTGTATGCGAAATTTCGTGATGTTGTTTTAATATAATTCACAGGTAAATTATTTAACATCGCCTACCCCGGGCACATAAGCCGTGTGGTGGAACTAGACCCGATCCCTGCTCACCACACGTGGCCATGCTCTCGCCAGGGTCTGCACGACTGGTTCCACTCATACTACAAGATGTACAACGATGACAGATTCAACAAATTCAACGGCGAACTCGACACGGCACCTAAATATACTTATGAGAAGGCACAACAAATGATGATGCAGACGAGGCAAATATCAAAAGAGGCATCAGAACATGTGTTGGAGAGATGTCTGGTGCCAGCCGGGGATGGACTTTACAGGTAACGTTTTAATACAGCCGAATATCTACGGTTTCCTATTAAAGTGTAGTAGATTGCCAAGTGCGCCGGATTTTTTCATTCCTAAAAGACATCTGTTGCTCTAGGAATAATGCCAGTGTCGTGGAGGACTATACATACATTCAAACAAAGGACACAAAGAACAGCCGTCTGTCTATTTAGGCGTCTGCCTCAACCATCTCACACTGAAACGAGGCCTGTCGGGGCACAGGTTTGGCGTTGATCCAGTGCGACTTGGCAGATTTCACACGTCTTCAAGAACATGATGTTTTATTTTACCTAAAGCAAGCGATACTTTACAATTCAATGTACACACGGCTACACATCAAGTTAGACACCCTATATACACATAACTATGGTACATACAAAATTGAAAATTGTCGGAAAGGGACAGTGCATAGTGGTGTAGACCCATCACGGTGCATTAGCGCGTGCGGCAATGCCCGCGGCCCTTTCAGCGTGAATGAGATAAAATAACAAAAATATATCGTACTCTCTCGCACAATTCGCAGCGTTCAACTTCAAATAGTTCAAAATCGAAACAGTCTAGGTTGATGAGTCGCTGTGTGTAGGTACATAACTAATACTAAAATATCGCAGCATAGATACAGCCTCTTATTTTTTAAATATGGGCTTAAAGCTGTTTCTCTTGCTGCTAAAACGGTTTCGTTATTTTCAGATTCACGTTCGACCAAAGAATGAAAGAAGTAACAGTGTTGCCATTCTCCGGTGAAGCATTACGGCAAATCTACACAACAACCACTACCCCTACATTTTGTGTTATAGCTAAGAACATTCTAGAAAGCGGGGTATATGACGCAGTTCCCTTTATAAAGGACGAGACAGCATGGCCGAATAATAATTATAAGTTTATAATTGTGGAGGGAGGCCATGATGTACATATTGATAACCCAGGTTGTATGGCCGAGAATATCAGTGAGTTTTTATTGACAGATGTCAAGAGCAAGCTGTGATTTAATTTTAATAAAATACTTAATTCCATATCTTTTGTTTCTTTATTTTCTCTCTTACTCTAACCTGGATTGTAACTTAAATAAAATGATATCAAGCACAATATCATTGAGTCGTAATTAAAGTGAATTTATGATAATTAAAGTGAATTTATGTTCATTAAAGGGAATTTATGTCAATTAAAGTAAATTTATGTAAATAAAGTGAATTGATGTTAATTAAAGTGAATTTATGTTAATTTAGTATTCGCTTGTGGCTTCGCTCGCGTTATTGTAAATTTTGTCAATAAATATCTAGGCACCTCTCGGGAACAGTACTTTTTTCTAGATGAAAATGTGTCCTTTTCTGTTCCCTTGACAACGCGTATACGCAATTTCATGATGATCAGTCGAGTAGTTTAAACGTGAAAAAGTAACAAACAAACTCACATTCGTATTTATAATATTAGTTACGATACATGACGTCAATTAAAACAATTTTACGATATATATACATTTATTAAATTATACCAAAGAAGCCGACTTAAAACAAATTAGTTAATTATATACCTATATATATATATACATATAGCCTATCATCTGATTATCCCAAAGGGTGGGCAGAGTTGTTATTATACAGAGAAGGTTTAAAACATTATTGGCAAAATGTAACCAAAGATTGCTAATGGCAGTCTATCATTAAGAATATGCAATTTAGAAAATGTAGGTACCTCACATATTATTCGTGAGCGTCTGCGATCTTTTATCTGCATCCAGACAAATTTTCCAGAGCAAGTTAAAAATCTCATTATCGCAACGGTTTCAATGTTTGTCAATAGATGGCATCAGAACACAATTTGAAATGTGTGAAAAATGTTAGGTACAGTCTCAGACAGCTGCGAAATGTATTTTGTTTTTCTTATCAGCGCGTTTGGCCTTTAGAAAATTACATTTTTAATAATACTAAGTTGTTTACAATTCTAAGTTGGAAGGATAGCAAACAAATTATTATATAATATTATGCCTAACATGAATATGATTTATGATAGAAAATCTTTTTAACTTATAAGAAGTTATACCTACAAAGAAAGTATGAATACTGCAGTTTTAAATTAAAATGATAATACAATGATATTATTGGTATTCGTAAAGGAAAAGTTAATAAAAGCAATATACTATTAGTGTCATAAGTAGCTGAACATAAAAACGAACAGTACCTACTTATGAATTATTATTAAAGTAATTATTAACAATTAGATAATAAACGACAATTTGAAATAAGTAAATTATCTTGAAATACTACAGCTATGAGAAATTAAGATGGTTCATAATTTTGTGCGTATCTTTAACAACTTATTATGGTACCTGTGTCTATTTTATTCTAAAATAAATTAATTACAATAATTTTTTAAGATCAAATATAACCAAAGATTAACGCATTAAAACATATTTTTTTACTAATAATACAACTTAAATTTGAAATAAGGATTGCTAAATCGAAAAATAAATTCAATTTAATATAGAACTCTTTAGTGCGTCATCTTTTTTAAACATAAATACTATAACTTCCTGGACGTAATTATATTTTTAATAACTTTATACTTATATATTTCGTAAAAAATACTATATATAAGTAAATAACGAAAATATAACTTATAGATGATTATGTTACTACACACATACATGATTATGTTAATACATACATTCGTTTTTTTTTACGTCTAAGATGGCAATCAAGCTTACGGCCCAACTGGTGGTAAGTGGTCACCGTAGCCTATGGACACCTGCAACACCAGAAGCATAACTTGCGCGTTGCCGACCCTTTAGGAATAGAAGAAGAGGAAAAAGGAACCGGGAAGGAGAAGGAGCGGGAAGGGGAAAGATGGTGATTGGGCCTCCGGCACTCTCACTCACCGAACGAAACTCAACAGTAGGAATACTGCTATTTCACGTCGATATGTTGTGAGAGGGTAGTCCTTCCCCGGTCGAGCCGGCCCATTCATGCTGACATCAGCGAGGCTCTACTACTCAAAAATTAGTCTGCAAGCTTATGTTTAGTTATGGACTGACAGACAGGATTATGATAACGATATGTTAGTATTTTTATGTACAGTCAGCGAAATAAATAATACATTGGGCAGAGATGATATATAATAATACCAGCCCTGTATTAACCTCTTGTATGCCGGAATACCAGACATAATAGAAAAAGCATTGTGTCTCGCGTAGATCCACGTTCCGGCATACCACAGGTTAAACTGTCCCACTGCTGGGCATGGGCTTCTTCTCAGTGTGGGAAGGGTTAGGCCATAGTCTACCACGCTGGCCCAGTGCGAATTGGCAGACTTCACATAGCTTTGAGAACATTATAGAGAACTCTTAGACATGCCGGCTTCCTCACATCGTTTTCCTTCACCGTTAAAGCGAGCGATAATTAACAATTTAATACGCACATTGCTGAGATGATATTCAAGGAAAATAAAATGTTACATCTCGCAAATGCTTATTGATTTCGCTGACTGTAAATATGTTAGTAGTTGTACCAGTGGTACAACTACATTAAACTCCTTTTTGTACCAATGATACAACCATATTAATCTACTTTTTTGTACCAGTGGTACAACAACATTAAATACATTTATTGTACCCGTGATACAAAAAAAATAATTTCAATTACGGTAGTACAGTACCACAGTATTTTAAAACAATATAAAATTAATTAACAAAATCAATTAATCAAGTATAATCTAAAATCAATAAATAACTTATTCTGTAATTGACGTTGTAGATATAGGGATGATTAAAAATTGTTATGTTTTAGTAAAAAAGCTATTTCGTATTATATGAGAGATCAGTACAGTTTGCTATAAGTAGCTTAGAGAAATAGCAATAGTTAGCTGAAAGTCCGTCTGTCGACAATGTAACACGTCTGGTATTCAACGTTAATAGAACTGTATTAAAAATATTTTTGTATTGACACATTTCAAAAGGTAAACGCTTATATATTTATTGTTATATGTAAATTTTACAAAGAAATTTGTTTATTACTCGTCCACTCAGTATAAAATTTATTTATTTACATTCCTTTTATATTCTACTTAAAACATCATTTATTACGATCAAAATTGAACTGGTGAGAGTTGGACTATATATTTATTAAAATATGTCGACAGCCTCTTTCAGCTATACATGAGTTCAATATACAACCTTTTTTTAAAGCTATATTGAGCTTGATATAGTTACAGTTATTAAAGTTTTATATAGACGAAATTTTAACCACTAAACTTTTTAAATTGATGCAGAAATTGACGTTAATGGGATTGATGAAAACTCATTCAAACTTAAAAGAAATACAATATTTGCTGTGGCAATAAAAGAAGGTAAAGCCGGGCTATAGATATGTATGTAGATTTTCAGAAATAATGAATAGTTATACAACGTCTCACTATAAGATATGGCCAGATTTTAAGATCAATTAGCATAATAGAAATACTAAAATAAGATTTGATGTAAATAAAAAAATGCTGCTACAGCGAATTTCTTATAAAATAGATGTATTGATTTCAATGTAGATATATCTGAATTTGTCTTGAAATGACCAAATAAAAAACGAACAAGCTAAATTATCAATATGTCATACAATCAAAATGAAATCTGTTTAGAGTAGTGATCTTTATAGGCAAAGCAAAATACATAATATTATAATATTGGTGGTAAATCAAAATATTATTATTGCTCATTTTGCTATATATCTATACTTTGCTATTCTGAAATATGACCACATCTTAATATAACACGTTGTATATGAAAGTAAAAAATATAGTATCTCGAAAATTAAGAAATCTAAGCTGTGATTGAGCTATGTGTGTGGAGACACACAGAGTTGTTCTATATTTCTGACTTGTGATTAAATCAACTATCGTTTAACTGTTTCTGCAATGAAAAGCTTAAATTTGTTACAATTTTAAAAGACAGAGCAAATATAAATCTCGCAATTAACTATCGAATTATGTTGCTGACTATAATGAAATGAAATGATATTTATTAACCTCCGAGTCTTCTTCGAAGAGGTTAATGAAAACACTATGTGGGTCTGTGTGTCCGTCTGTTAGTGACAGTTTGTTATTGACAGTCATAGCTCCGAAACCTCTGGACCGATTGACTTGTAACTTGGTGGGCATACACCTTGGGATCATCCCTCGGTCGAGTTATAATATGGGCCCTGTGGGTCAAAAGACCTCCGAGATATAGGGGTCACAAGGTCATAAGGTCAGGGGATATCCACCAACAGAGTGATTTGGAAGTCCAAGGGAGGAGGGAGGGAGGCTTTTGCCCAGTCGGGGGACATTAAAAAGCTGATGAAAAAAAAATTACACTTGAAGACGAAGAGGTTGAATCCTGGGATTTTACACCCATCTCGTTTCACATAAAATAGAGTACAATTAGGTGGTCAAATTAGTAAACGTTGTTCCTATTTTGCCACAAGTGGCATGTGTAAGTGAAGACATAAATTTTTTAGAGACCGAAAAGTATAGTTAAGCTATTCAATCAATCATAACATAAAATAAAGCAACATACACAGAATATTGAAGTTGTCAAATGTTCATATAATATTAACAGATAATAATGAAGAAATGTATATGAAAGTATGTGGGAGAAATGATTGCTGAAACAAGCTGGCTGGGCAAGTGTCTAAGTGGCAAGTAAAGATCTGTGGTTTATAACAGTATATAACATGAATTTACTGCATCATAAAGTTACATTTTTAATTTTTATTACCTACTTTTTATTACCAAGAAGATTACTGATCAATCATACTTTAAAACCATAAGAAATATTTTCTATATTATTGCAAAAACAAAATAATGTCCGCTATAATAGTAATAATACACAGCCTGTATTAATAACAACCGGTTTATAATAATAATTAAATTAAAATAATATTATTAAACTATTTAGGGCTAGGGTTAATTTAATAACTAAGGTACTTTTAACCATTTAAAAACTAATTATTTATTGATATTTTATCTGAAATAATATAATCTCACATTATTAATTGGTAAAATCTTATAATAAATAAATGATTTGTGTATAATTTTAAATAAACATCTCACTAATATATTATATTAAGTAAAAATTAAATTTAGGATGCCGTTGTAAACACCTACAATACTTCAATATGGTTTGATAAAATATTAAATAATTTTTATCATAGATCGCCAAAAATCACGAGATGATATAAATATGTACCTATTTGTACATTGACCAGATACGTTGTACCTGTGCCCCATGACCGCACGCGAGCTGCCGTATAATTGGTGCAGGTTTTCGCTAGTTCATCGGGTTTAATACATTATTGAATATTGTAATAAAAAAATAAAGTTCTGTTTTTGAAAATATCGGTGATACATAATACCTATATTGATTCACCTCTTTTTATATTACAGGTGATTACGGCATCCTTTACAACATAATGTACCAAACAAAAAAGTAATATTAAAATTGTAATTATATAATATTGTGAAAATTTCATAATATTAAATAATTGTAGTTATCAGGTTTGGTGTCTTATAGACAACAACCTAAAGTCGTTGAAATAAAATTGGCCGTCGTCATTCTTTCCATACATTTAGTTCATCGACATTTCCGCTAGGGCGCTTTTTAGAAAATGTATGAGAAGTTTTGCCGATGGCCAATCGTGCCGAACTGCGGCGTTTGCTATGACAATTTGATACAGGGGAATTAGAGACTGCTAATACCCTGTATCGAAATATTATATAGGGTAATTGAGTACCCTACATAATATTTATGACGGAGTCAAATGCCCTACTGCGCGTTCATGGCATCGTCATTGCGTCCGCACTGACCTAGGGGGACATTCCCAATTGGTTGTTCTTTGGGTTTCAGTTAATAGTGCGCGGCGTAGTGACAGATATTAGGCTAAATGCTCAGGTTAATTTTGGACATATAATGAAAACGAATGATTCGAAAATATTTTTCCTATCTCGCAATCGAATGTCGATGTACGCGTTCACACTGATTATTAATCGAATCACAATTTAGTATTTTATGTTATTAACTATTTTGGTTGTCAATCGAATTATTGTATTGTCTTTGCGTATTGCTAATAGATAATCAACAATTAGGATAACGATTGAAAGTTTTTATATATTTTACATTCGAATTACTTGAACAATCGAATAAATCGAATTCGAATGACGGTAATCCAACATAACCGGCGAGTTTGGCCTAAGACCAATTTAAGTGCTTACCGACCTAAGGCGATATAAATTCTAATTTTTTAAATTCGGATTGTTTCTGAGGTTTTCTCAATAAATAGTATATACTAGTCATAAGACCAGCGTGTATATATGTCGTATCTACATATAAATACGTAATTATAGTTACCAATTAAGGTAACTATTTAATATAATTTTGTATGACGCGTTTATTCTCATTAAATCCTTCAGCAGTTCCTTTGAATATACATATATTACTAAAACATTTCTGTACCTGCAAGTTTCTTTACAAGATCTGAACGCACTACTAATTCAGGATTTATTCAATAGAACCACGGGCGGTGTTCAGCTCATACATATGTATATCTTGGACAGTGTAATTAAAGCAATTTTTCTCCTAGAAAATTTTGTACCGCGTAAATGTAAGTTAGATTAGTAAGTTCTTGTTTCTGGATGAAAGACGCCCTATGTCCTTTTCTGTACCTGTGACAACGTGTATGCGAAATTTCAAGATGATTGGTCGAGTAGGTAAGGCGTGAAGACGTAACAAACAAACAAAGAAATAAACAATCTCACATTAGTTAGGATTGTTTACTTTGTCTATAAATTAACTACTGTAAGAATTAGAAACCTTTTAAATAGACTAAGGGCCGATGGAAATATCGTCAGATAACTTTTACCTGGGGAATATGTTGGACGTTTTGACAGATTTTGTATGGCAAGTATGTCAAACTGTCATATTTAATCCTCAAATAAAAGTTAACTGACGATTGAAAAATCGGTCTTAAGACGATTGTTTGGGTAAAGAATAAATAAAGATAAATATCCTAACTAATATTATAAATGCAAATGTGAGTTTGTTACAGTTTCACGCTTTAACTACTCCACATAGTGTATTGCTTCAGAGGGATAGAAAATTTACATAACCTATAAGGCAAGCGAAGCCGCAGGCAATATCTAGTAAAAAAGAAAATCAAACTGACGTAACCAAAATGTTTCTAAATTATTCTTGAAAATATTAAAATCTGTTCAGAAAGGAGAATGCGAATGCGCGATTTCTGTCTCGTTCATTTATGTGTATGTGATAGAATATTATATTATATTTTCATGGATATATTCACTATAGCTGTAGTTGTCGCTTCCTTGCATAACTCAATTTGTACAGAATACACTGTGATAGGTAAAATTCATATTTCAAAGCTCTTGTTAAAAAAAGTTAAAAGTACTAGCGAAATTGTCTCAGTAATGCCTTCAGGGTCCTTATTACCATATTTCAAAGCCTCTATGTTCAATCTCCTCGTATTATTGTTGCGTACGAGAGAAGACAATACGTCACAGAGCCTATAATCGTCTTCTTGTGCATAATAATAATATAAAACATATCTCAGTAATACCTTCAAAGGAACAGCCAAAAGTAATTTTAGAATAAACAACATGAAGTAAGACTAAATATTATAATTTGTCAATTTTAAAGCCAATTAGTAGTCTTGATTTAATTAGAAAATTTATTAGCATTAATAGCTTCTTCTTGCTTCTTCAGTGTAGCTGTTTAAAATGGCGTTTTTAATCAAGCCACATTTAACTGTGCTGTACTTAATAAATTTGCTTCTCTTTCGGTGCGCGGAGCTTTAGGTTCAGCCCTAACGATATTTATGTTACGCCTAAATTTACTCATAGAAAGGTTAGAGAAAGTTGTGCCATTAAAATTATGACAAATATATTACGTATTTTGTACTGCCGCCGTCGCGAAGTTAAATTTTGTTTCGAACCCAGCAAACTGGGTATTTTGGCACATATTTGACAGGTCTCAACTGTTTGGAAGTACAGTGGAATATGTATTTCTTTTTTTATTAGAGACTTTTAATTTATCAATATGCTTAGCACGCTTCTGCACAGCCCTGTTAAATGTTATTTGATCAGCCATCTTTGCTGAGTTGCTCAGCTTAAATAACAATATCCACAGAAGAATGCTATTTTCGCTTACAAAGGTTGCCAGTGTTAATAATTTATCATTCAAATTTTTCAGTCTTACAACATTACTTACTTAATACTAATAGGGATTATATTAGAAAATTGATTTATATCAATATATAAATTTAAAGAAGGAATTGATTTTAGAATTTCTCGATTTGTTTGTATGATACGATATTAGAGAACGGGATGGCCAACTTACGTTTTACAAGGCCGATGTAAGTCGGCTGAAACGTCTGGAAATAATGATCAAACTTTAAAAACAACCTGTTGCCTAATGTTGTAATAAATTAAATATTTTTTTGATATACCAAAGGTTTAAAAAAAAATATTTAAATTTCATACACCTGTCGACTGGTTTGGAACCTATTACCAAGACCAGTAACATAAGTAGACGTTCATTGTCAGAAGGCAAAACATATCTTTTCATAGCGATTAACGAAATTCGACACGACCGATCACTTTGAATCACTCTAAATATCATATATCTATATACATTGCTATACATAAGTATATAGGAATTTCTTCTAACTCCGAATAAAATAGTGAAATTCACTAGTTTATATATATGAAAAGCAGATACTAACATTATATTTTATAAATCAAACAATTGCTTCTCTAAACTATAATCAAAAAAATAATATGAAATGTTTTTTATAATGGTTCCATAGTTATTTGTATTAATTATTCATCAATATTAATAAAAATAGGTGCTTCCGCATTTCATTTCTGATTTCGCAACAAAACTATTATTTTAATAGACAGCTAAATTTATAAAATATATTATTAACGAAAAGTTGAGTCAACTTGCTAACTAATTTCACATGTTTGTAAACTAATAAAATATAATTTAATTAAATGTGATCATCGGCATGTTTCAACATACAACTTGGCAAGTGCCCCTAGCGGAAATGTCGATGTACTACTCCAGTTATGAGGCAAAACATGGCGAATCATCGTGTCGAATTATGTCAAGAGCTAAGGAAACATAATTGTTCAGACGATTACCAACTGCAATAATGCATTTCAAACACATTTTTAATAAATTAATTGAATTTGAAAAAGCGTTTGGAATACACAATAGAAATAATAACTCCCCAATAAAAATAATATTAGTGTCAACTGAATAATGTACTTTTGTCAGTCAGTTTGCGACAAAGTACAAATGAGGTATCCAGTCCGGTTAATACCGGATAACAACTGTCAAGTCTGACGGACGAAATGTACGCTTTTTGTTAAGACCCTAAAACCCATCACCACTTGGTAAGCCTGTCCTTTTTTAAAAGTCTTTTTATAAACGATTATTTAATTATGATATCACTTTGGTAGCAAGTTGGCTTACGTTCCGTCTTTTAGAAGCAGTCTACCGTCGCCTAGAAGCCCTTGCTACCAGCTTTTTAAAACAGTCGCTTGGTGCCTACCGCACTTATGCGACTTAAAGCATTGATACCCAGCTGGAGGCAGCGATTTTATGAAGAAAGGTACAGGGTAATGTTCATCGTAAATTTCAGGGTGAAGTAAAGACCCCACAGTTGTCCCTCCTTCCCTCTCTTCGTTGATCTACTGACATTAAACCAGCTCTCGTGTGATCGACCGATTTTCTGGAAAATGTCTTGACAGTCGACAAAATACCAAGACCAACATTGTTTTTAAATACCGTTAATAAATAACGGTATTTTTTCAACCGACGCCATTGATTTGACTTTGTTTTTTGATATAAAACAACGGGTAAATCAATGTGTATTTCATTAAAAGACCCCATGCTTTAAAACATTTACGTGGCCTCCTTCTGGACGTTATAGGTACACTATAAGTTACTGGCCACAAGAAAAGCTAGACATGTTTTTAATAGATATCCCACCTTTCTTGTATACATTTTAAATAATGCCGGTTTGTAAATAAAAGCCCCGCATTCTTTTTATATAGCCCTCCTAATAGGCCTGAAGAACTCGGTCTCAGCTTTTATTTCGGCCACGCATCTCGACGATATCTCTAATTATATAATTTCTCGAGACTCACCGAGAAAATTAACGCTAACATTTAATATTTGTGATTAATATTAGTATTGTACAATTTAGGTCTATACAGTTTTTTTTTACCAATTTAAGTTATTATAGTAACTTATAGTTTACGTCACTTACTACTAAACATTTAGAAAATTATTTTTTTATATTTTTTATCTTTTTTTTGTTTCAGTCGAGAATTAGTTTTTATTTTAACATCATATTTTATAATTATTGTGCGACAACTATACATAGATAGGTAAATATATACATATATATATTTATATATCTACAGTAAAAGTTGCGCACTAGATTTGCGCATGTAAAAATGTTAACAGTATAATTTATAACAATATTTTTTTGTATTGACTACAATAAAATTTAAAGGTGAAATATGTTACTTCGCCATATTTTAAAACTTAAAAGTCATACCAAAAATATTAAACTTTTTAGGAAGTAGATGCTAGGATTATTGTTTAGGTATATCAGAAGTTAGTGTAAAATTTGCTGCGTCGCCTGCTATACTTCTCACATGCGAGTACCTAGTTGAGTTTAAGAAAACCGTAAACTCTGTTATTACGACTAAAGATGCGGCTGTAATTTAGTTATTATGTCTAATTCATGTTGTCTCCGTATTGGCGCTGTAAACAGTCTCTAAAGTAATTAAGGGCTCGATCCTATTGGCGTTTGTCGGGCGTGCGTGTTCCACTAATCAGCGCGCAACTGCAGTAAACGTGGCGCTCGCGTCGCTTAGATGTCGCGTTATTGTCGATCTCTCTCTCTCTCTCAAGAGAACGCCCCACGTTAACGCGACACAAGCGCGGTGTTTAGTGGGCACGTGACGCAAGCGCCACTTGCGTGCAACATCGGCGCTGGTTAAATGAATACTAACGCCCGACAGATCCCAATGTGATCGGGTCCTTAAGTTCTGAAGACATTTGCAATATGTGGCGCTTCAAAATGGCGCGCATGCCAAGTTGCCATTTATATTGTGCAGCCAGAATAGTGTAAACATTTACGCGTAGAATCACTCAGAGAAGTCAGGTGTCATTAAAATTCTTGTCAATAGACTATAAGATATACGAAAAATGTTTATTCAGATTCAGAAATGTTATATTTTATAGTTATCGTAGTCTGAAAATATGGCGAGGGTAACGTAAGTAAATTTTATTTTTCTCCTGAGTAACTAAAAAAGTTAATAAACCCTGACTTAGACCGAAATCCCTGAATATCTATAATAATAATGTTTTGAATATAGTTAAAAATTAATAAAAGTTTAGTCTGGCAGTACTAAACTAAAAAGGGATTAGGTATTTGTGATAAGTAAACAATAAGCAGTGACTACAACTTTTCATTTGCTACCATCACCACGATCATAGGTTATCGCCGTTGTTTCGTTCATTCTGATTACATACTATGCACGCTCGTCTTTTCAGGACACCTACTGTCAATTGGGCCTTGACGCAATTTGAAATATTGCTTTTACAGACTCTTTATGCATACGCATAAACACGACATGTCCACTTTATATAAAATCTTGAAGGGCTCATTTAATAGTACTCTCCTAAGTCAGTTACACTTCAAGGTACCTACTCGATCTGTGCGTACTCCGCAGCTGTTTCGAATACCAACGTGTAACAATAATGTGTCCCAAAATAATCCACTGTTTCGAATGTGTAGACAGTATAATGATATTTGCGCTCATGTTGATATATTTGTGGATAGTCACAGCAGATTCATAGAATCCTTGTGCAAATTGAATACATCTTAAAATTCACATTACACTCCTAGTCTTAACTATATTGTATGTAACTTCTTTTTTTTTTTTATTGTAACGTTCACTTACATGTTTGAACCTGTATAAATTCTGAATGCTGTGTACAGTAGTAATTGGAGTGCAGATTTAAAAATGTTTTCATGTAAAAATAATCCTAATCACTACTTGGTCTGTATTCTGTAACTGTACCTTTTATAAATAAATAAATAAATAAATAAATATAGCTCTAGCGGCTGCCTCTGACCGGCCGATCAAGGCAAGCCAGAGTCCTACGGACGCTCTAGTAGTTAATCCTCAGCCAGTCAATAAAGGCAAGCCGAAATCGACTCGCTAAAGCATTCGCAGGGGCGGCCCTCACTAGATGAGCCTCGTAAGTAGTAGCTATAAGCAAATAAGTCTTAACGGCAGCAGAAGGCATCATTAATGCGAACTGTGCAGCGCAAGTTTTGCCATCAGGAGTCTCACGAACGAGCTCTTGATCCTCCTATCCTAATTATGCTCTTGAGCACATAGCTCTAGCGGCACTCTGGCCGGCCAACGAAGGCAAGCCAGAATTAAGAGTTCTGCGGGAGCTCTTGAGTTCCATTCCGGTCAGCCAATAAAGGCAAGCCGTAGACGAGGCCCTGACCGACTCTGTGGCTTTCAGGACATCGGTCCTGAATGCCTCGGTACTCACATTTAGCTCACCATATGCAATAGGTATTATTGCACTAGCAGAGTAGCTTATCACATATTACGTATTAACTTGGATTGTGTCTTCGAGGGATAGTCTAATTAGAAAGCGCTGGAACAAGAATTGATAAAGGCAATGGAAGGTTAATCATATTAAAATATTGGACGACAAAAGATTTACCAAGAAACTATATATACAGGGTTTGGAAAATACTAACAATCTTTTACCAGTGACAACCACTTTTAGATGACTATTTGACTTCTCCATGCATAAATTAAAATTGGTCGCTCTAATTGCACGACTAAGACTTATGACTGCACGCGGTCGCAATAGAAACCAGAGAAGGAAGTCATTGTGCGAGGCGGGGCTTATGTAATTTTAAACTTGTTCAATGATATTAATAATACTTATATATGAGATTTCATACTAATGGTCGTTAAAAATCTGACACATACAATATTGTTGTATTGAAAATATCATAAAAATATATACTTTTGACTGTTTTGCAAGTGATTTTGTTTTGAGAGGAACTGAAAATGGCCATGGGTACTTTCTTACGATCTTTATATTTTGTCCACTAAGAAACATATCTGCTTCTTTTCTGTATATTATTTATTTATTTTTATTTATTTACTTTATTGGGAAAATAGTTGCACATTAAATATAATGCAATTATTTTATACATCCTAAAAAAGAGTTAATGTCAGTACATAATATAATTTTGTTCTATTATTATGTGTTGTTTTGTAAAAAGTTGTGAAATAAAAGTTGTTTAGTATGTTGTAACGAAGACACGGGTAAAAGGTAAATAGTATTTTGCATTTAAACCAATATGAGGCGAATGTGAGTGACATTCGGCAGAGAAAAACATAGTCAAAAGTTCTCCTAGTTCGAAGACATGAAGAAAGGTTAGGCGTAGTTGCAAACCGACGAGCGTGCTTATATCTTAGTAGAAAACTGACAATTCTCAGTAATATAATACCAAATAACACTTGTTCAGGAACTCATGATTGGCCGTAAACCTATTACACGGCACTAATGAGTTATTATTTTAGATTATATTGATATAATTAGTGTTAATCACTTATCACGGATATACTAATCCCCTCTTAGTTTGCAGTTTAGATTGCGACATGCCTTTTAAAGTAGAAATTTTATAATAATAAAATAATCATTTAAAACACGTGATAATTAAACCTTTTAGATTTAAAAGGTATTGATACGTATAGGTAATTATTATGTTCTAAAGTTATAATAAAACATCAACCACCTACTTATTAAAAGTTTGAATACTGTTTAAAATTCAGAAAACACACCCAACCCGAACTCGAATAGCGAGCCGAATACAACATTTATGTTTTTTTTTTAATTTTTTTCGCGCCATTTTGTTATATTATTATAATGACAAATTATACAGCCTTCTCATTGGCTAAAAAAAGAGATATCTTTTTTTTGTAATATTCGGCGTTACCCGCATTTGTGGATGATATTTCTAACTTTTACACAGTCTATAACACCGCTTATATATACTTAAGTATAGACGTTTAGAAAGATTTTGTTTAAAAGAGCTACTTTTACATATTTATTATACTTATTTATATTTTAATAATTTTTATTAAAGTTAACATTTCCTTAAAGATTTCTTTATCACATACCACATGCCTTTGATGTATATGAGCAATTTATACGAAATGGACAATCTGTGTAAAACAGAATTAAACAGAACGGTGAAAACAATTTAAACAAGAAAAACGTAGTAATCCAATATTATAAAACCCAGAGTAAATTATAGTACTTACGCCATTTTCATAACATATTATTTTAGAAAGCATACGATTGTCTTATACCATAGCTTATGAATGCTTGTAAGACCTGGAGCAGGATGCGATCAATTAAAAAGAAGTCACTATAGAAACAAAATGAAATAATATGTAACACGTCATCAAATTATAAAGCTCGATCTTAGTGACGTTTCTCGGTAGTGCGCGTTTCTCGAGCGTTAGATTACCGCCGACGATGCGCGAACGTGGCGCTTGTATCGTGTGCCAGCTGAATGTCGCGCTTGCGTCGCGTAGACGTGACGCGTGCTCTCATGTCGGGAAGGTATCGACAAAGACGACGCGCTCGCATCGCGTAGATACGGTCGGAACCACGTCCGCGCTACGTCAGCTTCAGTTACAGAAACGTGCACGATAGACGCCAAAAGGATCGCACCAACAACTGAACTGCCAGTAAGAGTAAAGCCTTGTTTTCATTGCAAACAGAGTGGGTTTCGTATGGACTTCGTTAATTTTATAGAAGTATTTTTGCCAACAAGGAGTCCAGCAAAAACTGCTAAACGAGTAAAAACAGCTTAATACCAACTCGAATGTCTGAAAAGTAAAATAGGTGCATAAAAAAATTAAGTAGGACTTTATAAACATAAAATCGTCGGACATAAAGTACATCCAGTCTCAGAAGGATCTGGAAATCCTATATGGGACTCATAACCACAATTTAGTGCGAGAGGCGACCTCTTAAATAGTGGGTAGACGCTTCTGCAGTGCACGAGTGTGCAATCGAATTGGTAATTTCTAATTAAACTACAAGGCCAATCATAAAAATGCTCAAATCTCCTTTTAGTAGAGAATAGCTTAGATTTTTAAGTAGTTTAACTCCGGTCTGCTCGGATATTTCTCGCTTATTATTCTTTTGCAGTGGAAGTCCGGCTTAAATATGGATACGTGCAGCTGAATGTCAGAGGCAGCAATCATAGGCTACATTTAGAGACTTTTATCAACCTTTAATTATACAAACCAAGACAACAAAATAATAAAAAAAACTTTTAAAAATACCTTTATTCAATAACCATGATTGAGCATATTAATATAAAAAAAAAACAAATAATAATAATACAAAATAAAAGTTAAACCGTAAACAAAAACATAATAAAATTTAATATTGAAAGAAAGAAAGACTTATTTTATTTTAATGAATAAATTCAACAATTATTAAAATCTACTTATTAAAATGTTTTAAACAAAATAGTTTATGCTTTCTGTTTAATTCTGTTTTATCTCGAGTATTTAAATTTCACCTTAATCGTTTCAAAAATATTATGTTTAAAATTCTCACTGCCTTAACCTTTATACCTAAATACATCACTCACGGAATAGCGAAAGAATTTTAGAGATGATTGAAGATGGCACTGCACATTCTGTTATTCAAAATTGTACTCTATACAATGTAGAATAGAGTAAATATTTGAATATCACAGTTGCGTGAACCATCAATTCTTTAAGAATGATAGCACGTATAACAGCTGTGTGCCACAACCGCCATCTTCGATACTCCGCGATAGTGATGCGCAATTGTTATCGAAAAAATATTGATTAATTCGTTGTTGAATCACAATAGATTATTCGAATGCAAATATCACTAGCGACTATAAGTAGCTGAACATTGCACCAAGCGTTAATTGATTTTTCGATGACTGAATAAGCTTAAAAATAAACATTTTGTCAGTTTTATTCTTAAAGTTACAATTACTTTGTACTAAAAACAATATTAAATAATACATTTTATTAATGGTAATTATTTAAAAGTATAAATACTTATTTATTTCCCTACTTGCATCGACAGAAAATAATTGTCCTCGAATTATTTTCACGATAAAATAACTCAAACTAATTGATATGTTCATCAACTTATGTCGCTTGCACTTATGCCATCACTACCTACAACTTATAATAACAATAAACCCATTCGAATAAAATAAGTACCTATTCGAATGGATTCAAACATTTTTCGTACAATCGCGCATTTTCCTAAATCACAACTTACTGGGTAAAACGACAGATTTAGTCAGAAACTCATTGACATACGGTGCTACTCGTTCAGGATGACTCAAATGCACGTCATGATCACCTTCAACCGTAACTTGCTGAAAGTTTTTCAGTCGCGACATCATACTGATCAGTTCTAAAGAGCCCGCTTTGTATTTGGACTTGGCGTTGAGGCTTTCCGAAGCTGATATTAAGAGAGCCGGCGGTATGGTGCTGAAGAGTTCAAAGTAATATGAATTGGGGTAATTTTGGGGTGCTGGTAGCTTCAAACGGCGATCCCAGGTGAACCTGTGAATAGAAAGTAAAGTATATTTCAAAGGCTGCTTTCTTTGTAGGTATATTTCCTTTGCAGGTAGGCCAGTGGCATTCGTTGTTTTGGAATAAGGTAACCCCGATGTAAGTTTTAAATGAAAATAAAATAAAAATGTAGGTAGTAATAGTGTTCTTCTGAGCGAAAGTAAAATCCTGAAATATAAATGTGAATGTGAGTTTCTTTGTTACGCTTTTACACCTTAACTACTCAACCGATCATTATCGAAATTTCGCATACACATTGTCAGGCGAGCAGAAAACGACATAGGGCCTTTTAGAAAATACGTTTTGTTCCCGAGGGCTTAACATCTTTACATTAAAGCTACGTTAACTCAAGCAAAGCTGCGGCCAAAATCTAGTATTGAATATTTTATCAATATTACAAAAACACTTCCACACCATATATAGTTATATGGTGAAACATGGTTTGAAAAATAATGTATTTACTTACACCTGACAATGTACTCATGTTTAGCAATAATAAATTTGATTTGATTTGTACATTCTAGATCGAATATTTGATAAAGACAAGCCGGCATTTCGGGTTACCAAGATACCGCCAACTTCTTAGAATTGCAGCTACTAGTTATTAATAATAATAATAATAATAATTTATTTATTTTCTCACCATAATATAAACATTATTTACATTTGGTAGGTTACATAATTATTTCAATTAGATATTGTGGGGAGACTGGTACCTAAACTAGACTCAAGGCCTGTATTTCAGGCTACCAGGTCTCCACCCCTTAGGCTTAACATCTTATTATGTACAGCTTACATTAGTTTACGGTAAGATATTTATTACAAACCAAAAATAAAATAAGGCAATACAAAACATCTGCATGTGTGTATCTTTGAGCGTGTGCGTACGCGTGTGCGTGTGTGCGTGTGCGTGTGCGTGTGCGTGTGCGTGTGCGTGTGCGTGTGCGTGTGCGTGTGCGTGTGCGTGTGCGTGTGCGTGTGCGTGTGCGTGTGCGTGTGTGTGTGTGTGTGTGTGTGTGTGTGTGTGGGTGTGGGTGTGTGTGTGTGTGTGGGTGTGGGTGTGTGTGTGTGTGTGTGTGTGGGTGTGGGTGTGTGTGTGTGTGTGTGTGTGTGTGTGTGTGTGTGGGTGTGTGTGTGTGGGTGTGTGGGTGTGTGGGTGTGTGCGTGCGTGCGTGCGTGCGTGCGTGCGTGCGTGCGTGCGTGCGTGCGTGTGTGTGTTTGTGTTTATTCTAAGTCTGACTGGTAAGAATTTTTCAGTCTTTTTCAGTTCAGTTATTAATAATATACATGTATAGTCTATTCCCGAATAACTATTGCTTTTTGTACAGAAACCACAAAATTGTAAGTGAGTGTTTGTAACACAGTTAATACCAGCAGAGGCACTGACGTTCACTCTATCTCTAAAAATACATAGTGTTGTACATAATGGTACTTTTATATGTGATTGAGATGGACAAACTGTATTTGGCTTTTGAAAATAAATTATTATTATTAATTAGATGTAGGACATAAACGGCAATTTCATAGTTAAATAACTAATGATAACAGAAAATGATAAAAGTTAACTAACCTGTACTGATCACCAGATACGTGGATCAAGCTCTTGCTTACGATGACAGATGCTGCTTTTGGTGTAAGATTCCGAGCCTTCATCAGTGCTTGTTTCGCTTGTGGAACGGTGTATGTCTGGAAGGAGTAGAACCATTTTAGATACACGTCATTGCTTAGGAGCAGGAGCGGTTAATATTATTCGAATAAAATAGAATAATTTTATCATTCGAATATTTATTCGGTTATAGTATATCGTTGATAGTGGATTTTTCGTTATAATATTTACAATAGCAACACGAAGAGTGGGACCGCCCTGCAGACTTTTTTGCTACCCAAAACGTAGCTGCCTAAATGTATTTATAACAATTTACTAGCTACTCCTTTGGGTATATTCATGTGTTATGCAGAATAGTGTTTTTTTTTTGTACGTGGGGGAATGCGTGACCCACACCCTTCCGCGGGGACGGGCGGAGGGGTCATGTCGGAATAGTGCTGCCTTAATCACTGTCAAACACTCCTTTAAAAATTAGGCAATTAAAGATGTCAAAAATATTTTGTAATAGTTCTGCCCATTTTAGCTAGTTTTGTCAGCACGTGTGAATGTGTGTGCCTGATAAATTAAATTAATCCAGGGCAAGGTCTATCAGATGCGAAGCTACATCCAAATCTGTTTAATGGTATGCGCGTGATTGACTACCAAACATCTTAACGGACTTTCACATATATACAGGATGTGGCGTAATATAAAATAATGGATAACCCTGAAACTGTCGACTGGTCAGATTATCATCTATCATTTACCCCACTTATATCACCATATCCCCAAAGACATTCTTTTTTCGATACACGATCCCAAAAATGCATAATTCCTTAGAAAACATGTTAAAATTTGAAAATAATTTAAGTATTTTTTGCGAAGTTGTCTTAGATTGTAACAAAAAAACTTGATACTGGTCTGATGATACAAGTATTCAGGAATGACATAAAAAACAGAACGAGAAAATGTCGCCAACAGTATAAATGGCAGCTGACTTTGTATGAGTAAGTACGATATTTATTTAAAATATCAATAATTTGGTCATCCATGGAATGGTAATATAAGTGGGGTAAATGATAGATGATAATCCGGCCAGTCTACAGTTGCAGGGTTATCCATTATTTATGCCACATCTTGTATATAGAATAGTACTTACCCTGTATTGATGATTATCTTTCTCATAATTGTTGTAATAGTTATCATAAAACATAGCCTGGTACTCAGCCAGGTCATGCACCTGGAGCCTGCGCAGCGTGGGCTCGGCATCCAACAGTATCATCTTGGTGATTCTGCCTGGGTATAACGCGTTGAAGAACAGACCTGGAATCAAAATGTAAGGGTCCAAAGAGGGTCCAAAAAAGCCATTTTCGTATACCATAGGGTACAGGAAGACTACTTCATTGGATTCTTAGCATAAATTTGCAGCCGACAATGGAATCCCTGCTTTGATTTTTCGATTCAGCCAAGTGATATTAAGGTTACCGGTTAGGTTAAGGGTTACCTTTTAACGAAGAGTGTGCGTGCAGAGTGCAATGATAGTGAATGGAGGAATAACTGTACCAGAATGGTTACAAGTGGACTCCTTTAGGAGAATTACAGCCTTACAGGCGTCTACAATATTCACCTATCTCACACCCCATGGAATGTCCAATGAAGATGAATTTATCCCAGCCTAGATGTTCTATAGCTATCTCCATGGCTGCCAAGAAGTGAAACCGCATGATCTTCACACCTGTAAAACATATAAATTACATCTAAATACCAAAAAAAGTTAATATAAATCTTAGGCTCCGATTTGAAGAACTCTTTTTTCGTTAGATAGCCCGGTTACTGATGATGGTTTTAGATTACATATACAAATAATATTAATTGGTTTCATAATAAAGCAAGCACTCTATATTCTTACTTCACAGCAAATGCATCATATAAGCTCTATTAAATAAATAATATATGAACAAAATAACAATTACAAACGGTTACCTTTTTCTAAATATGTGTAACTGTTATTTTTACAAGAATAGTATCCAGTAACAACATGTTTACTATAGTAATACATACATATTTATTTATTATAGTAATATATAGAAACATTGTAGCATTAACCGGTCGTATACCGCCGGCTCGCATACCAGCCGGCAGATTTGTACCCGTCGTAGGCCGGTGGCTCGCATGCGAGCCACCAAATTGGCGCCAAAACGCCGCGCGCCGCCTTCGCTTCGCTTCGCTTCGTTTTGGCGCCAATTTGGTGGCTCGCATGCGAGCCACCGGCCTACGACGGGTACAAATCTGCCGGCTGGTATGCGAGCCGGCGGTATACGACCGGTTAAATAAAAAACAAAATAATGTATAATCGCTTTATTTATACACATGCATACTGGCAAATAAACGGACAGCCATTAGCAAAATATATCTGGTTCCAATAAACCTAGAAAATAAAAACTTTATTTAAATAAAAATCATAAAATATAAAAAGCATTAATTGGCACGCGTGAATACTGAATACCGCAACAGATTTCAATTCGGTAACCGATTTGAAACCGGTTACGGTTTGGTATTTCAACCATTTCATTATCCAGTTGCATTCTAATAACAATCAAGTGTTATCGGAATGAAGATTGAATTACTTCAGCATTGTATTTTACCTCTCAACCAATAAAGTTTCATCCAGAATAAAAAATATAAAAAAGCTATTCAAACTAAAGAAGACTTTTATAACAAAATGTACATTTTAAATAGTCTGGTTAAGACTGCGCCGAGCGTGAGACAGATAACGGCAGAGCTCGTGCGGCGCATATTGAAATCGGCGCGCGGCCGCCATAGAAAAATTGTATGGAGGATTTGAAGTGCTTTTTCGATAAATATGTATCTTTATTGTCAATTTAATTTATTGTTAAATATTTGGGACGGACAAATTGTAACATAGCTATTTATGTTTCGTTTAAGCTGTAAAATAGGATAGATTTCTACAGTTATAATCTAGAAATCACGTAACACGAGCTTACGTTTTGCATTTTTCGTGCAAATTTACGTAATTTTGTAGGCGAAAATATTAATTATTTTAAGTTTTTTACACGGAGTAATTGTAAACACATTCATTGTTATGGTAAATGTATATTTTATATTTGTATTAAACAAATAGTGTTGATTTTATTCACTTAACTGTGACCGCCTGTTTTGGCACATTTCGCTCGGTGCAGTCTTAAGTTCGGATGCGTCCTACCGTTGGTTTAGAGGTTAAAATTATTCGTGGCATAATCGTATAGCGCGTATTGCAACAAGAACAAGCTTGTATACAGATAGACATTTACAAAACTATTGTTCCTCTTTTTTTTTAAAGAAGAACAAACCTATTTACATATAGATACGCTTACCAGTACAATAAAAAATGCTGATTGTCCTGATGTAAATGATGACTGAGCCGTTTAAATATGTTGATAAACGGTTGATTACGGTGAAGGTGATCATTTAAACAATCTGTTGATCATTGATAACATTATTAGGGTTTGAATAAAATAAATAAGATTGTATATGGAACCTAGGGGTTTGGTAACTAATAATTTCTTTACTCAATATCAGCCCTGTATTAAACTGTCCCACTGTTGGGCACGGGCCTCTTCTCAGTGTGAGAAGGGTCAGGCCATAGTCCATCACGCTGGCCTAGTGCGGGTTAGTAGAATTCACATACCTTCGAGAATACTATAGAGAACTCTCAGACATGCAGGTTTCCTCACGATGTTTTCCTTCACCGTTAGATAGTTACTCATACTATTGGTTAAATTAATGTACGTGGTCTTACAGTGTCCAAGAAATGTATTATCATTGACTAGGGAATGTAAACCGGTTTCACCGAAATCAGAAGAAACAGTTTTAATATAAAAATACCTAGATTTTGCTGAATCTTTTTTTCGTAAATGGTTATTTTTGTAACATTTCTTTTAATAAGTAATGATCGAATAAAAACTGCGCTTATTAACAACTAGCCATGACTTTATATCGCAAACGAACCTAAACACCGACTTCTAATTTATACACATTATTGAGTTTCAACAAAACGTTCGAGCCTTGGGCAATCCTTGTATTGCCAAGTTATATGTGACCAGTTGAAACTGAAGACACAAATCTCTGATCACCTTGTTTTTTCTCTAATAGGCATACTTGGAACAAATATAAACGTAATTTTTTATCTCTTGTGGTGATAAACTTTCAATACGCGGCTACTGGGGTGCGCCTATTTTTACTTCGGCGCTATCAGAGTTACACGTCAGTAATGCAATATGTGGGTATCGATTTATACTTCGGCACTATCAGAGTTACACTTCATTAGTGCAATAGGTGGGTATCGACTTTTGCTTCGGCACTATCAGAGTTACACGTCAGTAGTGCAATAGGTGAGTATCGACTTTTACTTCGGCACTATCAGAGTTACACGTCAGAAGTGCAATAGGTGGATATCCATTTTTACTTCGGCACTATCAGTTACACGTCAGTAGTGCAATAGGTGGGTATCGATTTTTGCTTCGGCACTATTAGAGTTACACGTCAGTAGTGCAATAGGTGGGTATCGATTTTTGCTTCGGCACTATCAGAGTTACACGTCAGTAGTGCAATAGGTGGGTATCGATTTTTACTTCGGCACTATCAGAGTTACACGTCAGAAGTGCAATAGGTGGATATCCATTTTTACTTCGGCACTATCAGTTACACGTCAGTAGTGCAATAGGTGGGTATCGATTTTTACTTCGGCACTATCAGTGTTATACGTCAGTAGTGCAATATGTGGGTATCGATTTTTGCTTCAGCACTATCAGAGTTACACGTCAGTAGTGCAATAGGTGAGTATCGATTTTTACTTCGGCACTATCAGAGTTACACGTCAGTAGTGCAATATGTGGGTATCGATTTTTACTTCCGCGCTATCAGAGTTACACGTCAGTAGTGCAATATGTGGGTATCGATTTTTACTTCGGCACTATCAGAGTCACACGTCAGAAGTGCAATAGGTGGGTATCCATTTTTACTTCGGCACTATCAGTTACACGTCAGTAGTGCAATAGGTGGGTATCGATTTTTACTTCGGCACTATCAGAGTTACACGTCAGAAGTGCAATAGGTGGGTATCGATTTTTGCTTCGGCACTATTAGAGTTACACGTCAGTAGTGCAATAGGTGGGTATCGATTTTTACTTCGGCACTATCAGAGTTACACGTCAGTAGTGTAATAGGTGGGTATCAATTTTTACTTCGGCACTATCAGTTACACGTCAGTAGTGCAATAGGTGGGTATCGATTTTTACTTCGGCACTATCAGAGTTACACGTCAGTAGTGCAATAGGTGGGTATCGAACCCACCATCTTTCATTCGGTTGGTCTTATATACAGACTGAGTAGTCTGTAAATATGTCTGCAGAAACTTATTTTGGATATAAAGAAAACAGAAATATTAGCTACGAGACCACGTCAAAGCAAAACACACGCTGTGTATAGATATATAGTCAACTTACCTTTAAGGAAATGATTTAGTTTCTTAAATATACTTATTTGTTTTTAGGAGTCCTATTCGACCCTATTGGCTTGGGTCGCTTTGACAGGCTTAGGCATTGCTGCCGCATATCTGTGAAAAGAAGCAGGTATTAGACGTACACACACAAACAGACACACACACATATAGTGCCTTACACCTTCTCCCCAAAGGGTTACACTCATATTTAACATAACATTTTATATACAATTTTGCTGTTGTATTTGGCTAAGTGTAAATTATTTATTTATTTAACAACGGCCACCAAACGATAGGTTTTCCATTATGTCTGGTATTCTAACAATTGACAAGTTAAATAAATTTATCTATATATGACTTACGTTCATCGTCGCTGGACGGACGCCTATAAGGACTTGGCACGGCAGATTCCAATGGCGAAGGCGTTGAATCACCAGAGTAAAGTCTGAACGCAGACTGTTCTGACACTTGCAGTGGAGCCTCTGAGGTCTGAACCGTTAAAGGTCTCATAGCATTCTCATAGCTGTATGGTCTAGGATTCACGTAATTCGAAGTCGGAAAAGAAAATGGCGTCCAATCCGGTCTGGTTTGACTATATTCGTTGTAGATTGACGACTGTGTGGTATAAGGCCTGGGTCCACGATCGTAGTAAAGCGATGAGTTCAATGGCTGAGTTGTTAATGGCCTGGGTGGTAGAGGCATTGTGGGTACCGACTGGTCTTCGAAAGTAGAGAATATTGGAGCACTGCTCTGGCCATACTGTAGCCCCGCGGCCCCGCTTGACGTTGGTGCAGTATACATGCTGCTATGAGCGTAGGTAGGCCCCGAGTTGGTTTGGAATCGTGGAGCCCAGTATTGGTGATGGTGTGTAGGTACCACGTTAACTGCAAAAATAATTGTGGATTCACTATTTAACGGGCACACCAAGAGCCGAGTGGCGGCGAATTGCGACAATGACAAGCAAGAATTCGGGTGTCCTCCGTTATGGCCCGGCCACAATCGCTTTTGATATCGCAAGTGATGTAAAAGTCATGTTCTTCAGGTATTGATGATATGACCTGCAAACTCAGTCCGCCCCGTCTACAGCCAAAAGAGGTCGCTGTAATGATTTCTTTAGAAGCGTGATTAAAAATTGCCAAGCCAATGCAGTCAATTCATGTGCAATAACGACTTCATGGTTTATTGCCCAGGCTGTGATCACAATGATTCTGATTTGTTTGTGAGAAAAATACATAAGTACTGTTGATCTCAAAGTGCCTATTTGTTTTGTTTTTGAGAAGAACTTTATTTTACTTTTTGGAAGAGTTCCTTTTAGTTTTAAGACAATTAGAACCTTTTTTATTTTTTTTATGCAACTATTTTGGCAAACGAGCATACGGCCCACCTAATGGTAAGTGGTCACCGTAGCCTATGGTCGCCTGCAACACCAGAGGCATGACTTGCGCGTTGCCAACCCTTTAGGAAAGGAAGTGGGAAGGAGAAGGAGCGGGAAGTGGGAAGAGCGTGATTGGGCCTCCGGCAGTCTCACACACCGAACGAAACACAACAGTAGGAGTACTGCTATTTCACGTCGATATTCTGTGAGAGGGTAGTCCTTCCCCGGTCGAGGCGACCCATTCATGCTGAAATCAGCGAGGCTCTACTACTCATATGTAATTTTCTAAATAAATATTGTATTTTAAAAACATGTACTTTATTATTTCATTCCCTAATAATTTTATTAGAAATCATTATATAAAGCTGGGGTCAGTGTCAGTCACAGTCAGTCCCCATGCGAGCAGTTGAGGGATTTTCTTCGTGAGAGTTAACTTAAACTAAGGGTTAAGTACATTACGAGTTATTGTTTAACGTACACAAAAAATCTTTTCTAAGTACATTAAGAACATCTGAAGAACATGACTTTTACATTACTTCCTATAACAAAAGCGATTATGGCCGGGCCAGAAAGGAGGCCACGAATTCGGGGCCAAAAATTCGGAATCGAGGACATTAAAATAATATGTGAGAAATAACAATTACCATGGAAAGGCGCTTGTACGGTTCTTGGGTGACTCGACACAGCGGGTCGGTACTGCCCAACTGGAAGATACATATATACTTAATATTTTATTGCATTCCTTATAGTCAGTTTCAAATACGCAGTCTCTTTTGACACTTCATAATACGTAACTGCAGATTTTATATAAATTGCTAAAATAAACAATGATTACTTATGGTACTTAAGCAACTCCTCATTGCAGTCTGTTGGTCTCCCCACTGAGCAGCGATAGCTCAGTGGGGAGACCAACAGACTGCAATGCAGAGGGTCTCTGGTTTAAACCCACGTCGCGCACCTCTGACTTTTGGAAGTTATATGACTTTTAGAAATTATGAGCGCATTGATTGACAATAGTCGCCTGCTCCGTGCCTCGGAGAGCACGTTAAGCCGTCGGTCCCGGCTGCCATGAACATCTATGGCAGTCGTTATGGGAGAGTGTCGACAGAAAAGATCCCACTGGGTGGAAGTGTCGCCGGTCTGCACTGACTGGCCCCCACATACGATACATATGGTACTTAAGACTATGTAAAAATAATTAGAATTTATACTAAACATGATATAATTGTTTCAAATCATAATTAACTATTAATTTCCATTTTAAATATCAAAATAAAATAACATTCTACTACAATACCATGGTTACACACTATGGTATATTTTTTACTTTCAGTCATAGTGATGCGACAATATGAATCGGATTAAATCGAACTAACTCGAGCCAAAAACAAATGATCGAGAAATATTTTTGTAAATATTGTCTTCTATTTACGCGAATATTATTCATTGAAATTAAACTGCTATATACGGATTTTATCGCGTTGTTCATTTGACACTTTATTACAAAATTTTGAAAATTGTTACCCTACTACTACTATTAAACTTTACTCATTTTTAAGCTAATTAAATTATTATTAAACTATTTAGATTTAATTTATTTTTACACTTTCCCCGACGTTTCGGTTGCTTTTCAGCAGCCATGGTCACGGGGAGACTGAGTCTCAAAAATCTCTAAAAAGTCTCTAAAAGCCGTATATAGCATATTTTTGTAAATTTGTATTTGGTATTAATTATTATTAAGTTGCAATGTACCTTAAATCCCATTCTGCAAACACTTAATATATTTTCTACATCAAAAAATGGATTTGAAGATTCGATATTGGACTTACAGTTTAAATATCTCATAGTTTTACAAATAGACACGGTATAAATACCATTGATCTAACTATTTTTTCGATATGTCAAAATTGGTCGGTCTCCTTTTCTGTTTCTATCATTTCTGTTTCGATTCTAATCCTACGATTACAATTTGTTTGTAAAGTTAATTGGCAATCGATTTTATTATGTGTCGAATGAAACGGTCTCTTCACTATTGCTGGTCAACGATCATCTGTCAAATGGAACTTCGTATTTGAAACTAACTATAATGTTATATAAAGATGGACTTATAAACAAATTAGTGAGTACATTACTAGCGACCCGCCCCGGCTTCGCACGGGTAGTACGAAACCTTAGCAAATTATACACCTAAACCTTCCTCATTAATCACTCTGTCTATTGGAGAAAACCGCATGAAAATCTGTTAAGTAATTTTTGAGTTTACTGCAAACAGACAGACGCGGCGGATGATTTTGTTTTATAATAATAATATATTATGGAGTGATGGACCACGCGCATAGCAAATTAGGAGTGAGAAAGAGGGCTATGTAGCAATGAAAATAATTTATTTTATGTGTATTTGTTAATATTTATATAATTAACATACATACACATCAATAAATATACAATATTGTAATGCTATCCTTACTAATATTATAAATTCGAAAGTAACTCTGTCCGTCTGTCTGTTACCTTTTCACGGCTAAACCTGTCATCCGATTTAGATATGGTATATATACACACAACAACAGAATCTAGAGATATTTTATATTTTATCAAATATCTAAAAATCTCTTAGAGAATTTTCTGAATGGAATTTGAATTTGAATGTCCTAACATTTTTTTATACATTTTAAATTTGGAAAATATATTAAAAGAGGTTTCAGTCTGTATATAAACTTTTTATGGCAACTATAAAGATTTTAAACTATAAAGTCGTAAATAATTTAGGATTAACGTACCCCTAGATTCTGTTGATGTGTGTATATTTTAAAAGGAGATAGGCTACTATTTATTGATGCATGTACCACGCAGGCGGAGCCGCAGGCATAATCTAGTTAATGTTATATTACATAAGTATATACGAAATAAGACTCACCCTGAAAACATGGGTGACTGTTATAGGCAGGATAACTCGGCGGTGCCGGTAACCGTTGTCCATCTACAAGATACAAAATATCATGTCGGTATAATATTGTCTTACGAATATGCAAAAGTTGCATATTTAAAAAAAAATACAAAAATCCCCCAAGTAGAATTCACATAGATTGCTCATATGACAAGACATAAAAATGTCTTTCACAGTATGTTCGAATTATTGATCCCAAACTATGCTAAATCTTGTATTTTGGGCAACAATGTTCCATCGTGGATCGTACATTTTATACAATTACTAGACGACCCGGTATCACCTATCCTAACGATTTTCTATATTTTTCACTGTTTAAACCTTCCCTAGACTACGACAAACATTTCAAAACCAAAATCAGCTAAATCGGTTCAGCCGTTCTCGAGTTTTAGCGAGACAAACGAACAGCAATTGATTTTTATATATATAGATGTATTTTATACAAAAAGATTGAACGTTATAGCTACACTTTGGCACCAGCTAAAACAAACAAAATAAGAAATAAGGTAAGAGGTATATGAATTTGTGAGTAAATTTGTTTGTCGACCTCGATGGCGTAGTGGTTAGTGTAACCGACTGCCACGCCTGAGGTCGCGGGTTCGATTCCCGCATAAGTCAAAGATTTGTGTGCATGAACATGGATGTTTGTTTTGGTCTGGGTGTTTCTATGTATAATATGTATGAATTTACAAAAAAAAAAGTATATATGTATGTTTATCCATTGTCTAGTACCCATAGTACAAGCTCTGCTTAGTTTGGGCTAGATGGTGTTGTGTGTATGTGGTAGAATTTTATACATATTATATTATATTATATATATATTATATAATTAAACTAGGTACTTTATACGGATTTTGACGCGTTGTTTATTTTAAAACACTTTTATTGCATAGTTTAGAACTATAACACTACTATTATTAAACCTTATTACAATTTAAACTTTTTGCTTTTGGCTGCTGTAAAGCAACCGAAACGTCGGAGGAAAATGTAAACTTAAATATAAATAGTTTTAATTAATTTAAATAGCCTAAATTGTAGTAAAGTTTAATAATAGTGTTAAAGTTCAAAATTATGCAATAAAAGTGTTTTAAAATTAACAACACGATTAAAACCGTATAGTTTAATTTCAATCATGTCAGTATATCAGGAGAATGGTATAGGGCACGTATTAATACCTACTGTATAACCAGTTCAAGGTCGGAAGGGACTCTTCAAAATACCACGCTTGGTCACAGGTAAACTTTTAGACATGTTTTGACTGAGAACATGTATAAAAGTTTAAAATCAAAATATAGGCATAGGTAACAAATTTCTTTCCTACATTATATGATCTCTATATATGGCCACACCTTTCTGTTACACGCGGTATATCCTAACTAATATTATAAATGCGAATGTGACTTTGTTTGTTTGTTACGCATTCATGCTTTAATTACTCGACCGATTATCATGAAATTTTGCATACACGTTGTCAGGGGAACAGAGAAGGACGTAGAGTACCTTTTAATACAGGAAAAAGTACTGCTCTCGAGGGATCTATCCCTTAGAGATGTTACAAAAATTGAAAAGTCTAGTACGAAATAACACACAACTTACACTGAAAAGATGGGTGGCTGTAGGCAGGATAACTCGGTGCTGCGGGACGCTGCTGCTCACCTGCAAGATACATACATCATGACAAGGGGTAGGCACAAGTGTACCACACTTCCAAGGTCACCTGAATTAGCTGTTATTATTTACATGTCCGCTTAACAATGCTGAATTTGATAACTCGATGTAAAATGCTATATCTTAGTAAAATTATGTATAGAGATTTCTCCTCTCGATTTTCCATTGTACAGGGGTCTTATATATGACCACACCTTTCCGTTACACGCTGTATATAACAAATAACACTTACTCTGATAAAACGGCTCAGTGAATATTGGCGGGCTTGGCGCTTCGGCACATTCTTCTGAAAGATACAAACATATACATTTATCATGAAGGCAGACAATGCTTCTGAAAATGACGTTAAGGACAGGGCGATGAGGAAGAAGAAAATAAAGGCTGACTCCACCACCTTGTGGGGTAAATAGCCAGGAAGAAAGAGAGTGAAAGAGACTAGAGAGGCTAGCCATATATGGTATACTGACCACATATGTCGCCAGCTATATATAGTTTCTAGGTCACTGACCTGAGCGGATTATATACAATACTAGCTTTTGCCCGTGGCTTCGTTCGCGTAAAAGCAAGTAAGGTTAGGTTAAGTTAAAATAGAATAGAATTTACTTTATATTTTGTGAACATAGGTAAATATTACAGTGTGAGAGATGTTACAAAACTTTCTTAGTAACATTATATTTAGCCTGGCGGCGTACAAATGTATTTTATATAGATAATTATACAAATGTTGTGACTGTCCCGTGTGGGATTCGAACCCACAACACTCGGCACAGTGGCGAGGCGATCACTTAATTTTTGTGTAGTAGAGCCTCGCTGATTTTAGCATGAATGGGCCAGTTCGACCGGGGAAGGACTACCCTCTCACTGAACATCGACGTGAAATAGCAGTATTCCTACTGCTCTTTAGTTCGGTGAGTAAGAGTGCCGGTGGTCCAATCACCCTCTTGCCTCCTTCCCGCTCCTTCTTCTTCCCACTTCCTTTCCTAAAGGGTTAGGCAACGCGCAAGTGATGCCTCTGGTGTTGCAGGCGTCCATAGGCTACGGTGACCACTTACCATCAGGTGGGCCGTATGCTTGTTTGCCACCTTAGTAGTATAAAAAAAAACCACTACGTCATCCGTGTAGTTGAGTCATTTGACCACAGCTCTGAGTTACACGTTGTATAAACGAAGTACCACTTACTTTCAAAAGACTGCCGATTGTAAATTGGCTGAGCCGGTCCTGCGGGACGTTGCCTTTCATCTGTAACATACAAACATATATAAAATCATGTCTGTATGACTTTGATAGGGTAGGCAGAGGTGGACAGTAGGCCAAGAAACTGGTCCACCAGTTTTGACAAGTTTCTTTGACATCTAATTATCGCTAAGGTTGACTTTTCTAAAGGAGTGTAAGAGATTTTAGACAAGGAGGTGAGTTGTTGTCAGCTGTGATAATTTTAACTTAACACTTGGTATGACGAAAGCAGCGATAGCTCAGTGGGGAGACCAATAGACTGCAATGCAGAGGGTCTCGGGTTCGAACCCACGTCGCGCACCTCTGACTTTCGGAAGTTATATGACTTTTCGAAATTATGTGCGTATTGATTGACAATTATCGCCTGCTCCGTGCCTCGGAGAGCACGTTAAGCCGTTGGTCCCGGCTGCCATAAACATCTATGGCAGTCGTTATTGGGAAAGTCAGTACCCTCTAATAGCCTGACACTGGTCTAGCCTTAGGGTATCGTTAGCCTTCGGGTTGCGGAGGTCAGGTGGCAGCCGCTCCGTGTAAAAACTGATATCCAGTCAAATCCGGTTAGACCAGAAAAGCCGACCCCAAGTGACTTGGGAATAATAAAGGCTAAGAGAGAAGAAGACTTGGTATGACGAAAATATAATACTTAATAAAGAGATCAATGGACACTGTCATAATACAATTGCAAGGGAAAATCGACCTTGTTGTTTCATGACGTTCAGATGAATCTCCACCGTATGGTGGCAGACCATATTTTTGGCCGACTGTACTACACACCTATGTATATTCAGCCAGCAGTTTAGTTTATATCTATATTCTATCATGACATACCTTAAGAACGAATTTACCGATATCATTCATATTCTTTTTATGTTTTCTAATACAATGTATAAGGTCCTTTGGATAATTTCAGGAAACTTAATTAACGACTGTTTTAACGACGTAAGACATGACAACGTCAGTAGGGTCAGCTAGTAAGTCGATGTTACTATCGCACCCACAGTGTAATAAAGGCGTAAGAAGAATGTGCTAACTTTAGAGGAGAGCAAAAAAACTGTTTGATCTGATATATTTACTATAGGAAGTGCTTTTAGAGTTCGATAAAACTCTTATACAACAGCTTTGTCCGTCCGTCCGTCTGTCTGTCTGTCTGTTATACAACTTTCAACTCAAGAACCGTAAGAGCTAGAGACTCGCGGTCAACGCCATTCGACTCAGCATAGTTGATATACCTCGTAAAGACTATGACCTTTGACTTCAAGGTCACGTGGTATCACGTGACCTTTGCATATTAATTGAATAATTTTTTCGAACTCTAAATTCACGGCAATTCATTGCCGATTCTCACTTGATATAAATATACTATAATTTAATTTAGTGAAATAAAGACCCAAGGCAAATTATCAGTAGGTTTATAGACTTTTCTGATTGAAAATATCAAACTTATTATGACACAACACATGAATTTTTAGGTATAAGCCAATTTTTTGTTAAATCACAACGTAAAAATTAAGCATGTCTATTTTCATTCGCAATATACGAAACTGCAAAAAAAAAATTGACTTGGTTAATTGTAGTTACGTCTTAATTGCACTGGGGGTGCGATATGGCAAGCGATACTTTCTTGTTAACGTCTACTAGCCTTGCGATGTTCTATTTAGTAATACTCAAGCAGAATAAAATGACATTGATTAACTCAGAACTCGGAACCTTTCACCGAAGAATTTAAACTTTGAACGTAATTGTGTAGTAAACAAAAATATTTTCAACAAGGCAACTTATATTTTAGCAGAGCTAATTACACTGGGCAACAAAAAAATATATTTTTTCTGCGCCATTAATTTTGTTACTGGTTTTAATAAACACCTTCATCAGTCATACCCGAAATATATTTACTTTGCATGGATTGACTTTGGTTCTAGAGATATTCAACATAAAAAACGGATCCATCAGGACATTAGAACAATGAAAGAAAGGTACCAAGGCCGAAGGGACAGCCATATTATGATGGCAGATTACTGCTTGAGTTTAATAAGGGATTGTCCTGAACATAAACACAATAGAAAAGCTTACAGATGAAGTTATCTCTAATTTTTTTTAATGGTTTTTTGTTAATAGCATATGTATTAAGTTTTCTTTTCGTTATTATATAGCCGCTTCTTAAATATATATTTAATATGTAATTGTATTTTTATTTCGACCTTCTTTCAGTCATATAGTTATAAAGTCTTATCTCATAAACCAGAGTCAATTTAACAAATCTGATATTTGATTCGTATTCAGCATACTGAACTTACACAAAATTGACTGCAACTTACCATGGCGCAAAATGACTGTTCTCCAGTGTTATCGGTCGCTTTTCTATGTAGGAAAACATCGCCTGGAAACCTGCACGTCTGAGAGTTCTGCATAATTTTCTGGAAGATATGTGAAGTCTGCCAACCCGCACTGCGCTAAAGTGGTGGACTATGGCCTAACCCTTCTTATATCGAGATGAGGCCCTGATAAGCTATAGGACAGATTATAAACAGGTCTGTTATTACTATAACTCACCTTTAAAGAAATTGTGAATGTGCTCGAGGAGGCCAGGTGGTAGATGGTCACACCTTTGAGAGGACCCTGGAGTATTGAAAGGACAGTTGATGCCCGTTGGATTTTGAGAGTTAGTACCGTTTCTGGGCGCGCATTGGTACGGTACATGTTGCATTACAAATGGTGTAACCACTATAGCTGGCAACGGAATTTCAAGCAGGCATACTGGAGGTAGCCTTGGATTTGGAGGATGGTGAATCCTCCAATGTGGTGGCGCCTGGAAACTCGACAGTGAAGGGCGTCCAAACCCTTGGGTCGGTGGTGGAGGGTTCTGCATAGGTATTGGTGGTATTTTTTGCACTGGCACAGACGTGGGTACTTGGTTGCCACGCGACTGGTGACTCTCCAAGTTTGCAGACATCGACTTCTTAGTCTTTATTGGAACTTTTGAAACGTTAGATTTTTCTTGTGGTAGCGAAGTTGTTTCTTTCTCTGGTACTCGCGACAGAACTGGTGGCCTTTGTGGCTCCGGCACAGGCAAATTTACTTGGAAGCCAAGCTCCTGGTTACCGGTCACCAAATTTTCAGGCTTCTGCATGTTTGGAGGTAACATATCTCGAGGAGTTGCTCCACTTTCTGGTACTATAAATGCTGGCACTCTAGTAGCGAATGGGCACCTGCGTGACCCGTGAGCGTCGCATCGTATCGGATTGTCAAATATATTTCTATTATTCTGAGCATTTCCTCCCTGTGGTACTGGGCCGTATATAAATTGCTCAAAGTATTGTCGGGTAGCGTTAGGTCCACCGCTTTCATACGGCGCCCTTTGGCTTATTTGAGAGCTATGGCCATCTGGTGAAAAACACATTATCAAAACATCTAATATTTAAAAAACTTCAAATAGCTATATTTGTTCACAAAAGCAAGTAGGCATCATAGCAATGCATATCAAAAGGTAGACACATAAAAATTTACTGCTAACAGCTTTTTCATGCCAAAAATAATAAAACAGGTTCTACCAATAATAATAAAGGAGACAGAAAAAGAACTTACGTCTTTTTTTTGCCACTACATGTAACTACGGACACATCACAATAAAAAACTGAATCTGCCAATCACTAAAAGATAAAAAATAAAGTTCACAATAGTGCTGATACACGACGCAACTAGTTGACGCAAGATACATGCGCAAGTTACCAAGGTTTACATACACAAATTCGTATTTTTTTCGTATTCGTAGGTTAAGTTTAACTCGGACCGAACGAAAAAAATGTTCGAGCATTCTTGCAAATGTTTTATGCTGTCATTCACACCGGGCGTAAAATATGCATGACCACTCAAACAGTCGCGGGTATACTTGAACAGCCCGCGGATACCTATTCGGTGTATGTAGCTCACGTCTACATACACAAGTCAGTACGATTCATTAATTTATCTTCATCCGTTTTAAAACTGTTTCTTTCCCGTTACGTGTGCCCTCTTGGCTCTCTAGTCCTGCCACAGTGTCAAAACGTCACGTGGAGGCTGCTGTGAGTTGTCGACACGCGCCACCGTCGCACTTGAGTGTTGGAACATGCGCGCGAATGTTTGGCTGTGTTTAGACATGCTCAAACATCGAGGAAAATGTTTGGATGAACCAGATACTATCTTATTTACTTCTTGAATACGATTTTAATCTCTATTTTAATGAGACAAGGTTATTATTTTATTTATAAATTCTTGTTATACATTAAAGTGCTCTCAAGATTTTGCCGCTTAATCTGTGTTGACACTTACTTCGTTTATATGATTTTATACAACCATATGTGCATCGACTAGCGCATGTCACCTGCGTCATTTAAAAAAGGCATAAGAGTCATTCCGCACGTTCTACTACACCACTTGTCCATGAACAATACACAATAATCACTTCGAAAGTACACCAACTATTATGACGTTTTCAAACCATGGATACGAAAGACGACGTTTAACAGTCAGCCAACACAGTGCCGGCCATTTCCTTCATGCTTATTGAAAGTGCGTTTATATGAAGAGAAGATGAGCGGAGATGAGATGAACCAGCAGACATGAGCAAATGTCAAGTCCGTTGCAAAAATTTGCGAGATGTTTTTGGATTTATCTGTCCAAGTACTCTTTACGTTCTGCGTTATCCTGTTTCTCCTGTCTTTTTCGCTTATAAGGCTTTAACGGAATCAGAGCGAAGAAAGGATGTGGATTTTAAGTTATTGGATTTCTCTATTCCTTTGCCTTATCTTACGTTTGAGCGAATGTTAAAATTGAATATCAATATTACGAAATTTATCACAGTTTCCTATTTTCAACATTTCATAATAATTTAAATTTACGAGTTTATCTTATTAGCAGCCATATGCGCGGTTAACCAAGTTATGGTGAGGAAGACGAAGTCGTAACTAAAATTAGAATCCGTTTAATTTCAATGTCCTCCACTCATCTCCATTACAAGGAAAACGCACTTTACAAAAACGAGTCACTTCTCATAACATATTACATTACGACAAATGAGCCGCTAAAAAAAAACATTTAACAAACTATCCTACAGCAAAAGCATAAAGAAGATTTTTAAACTCGTACCTAATCTAGGTCTCAATAAACCGCATATACATTTATTTACATCAAAAATCGGCATCGACCAAAATTCTTCTGTAGTCCGATCGTTAACCAATGAAATAGATCTAAAGTCTACTAAAATCTGCGGCTGTTCTTGCTGTTCGGGTAGATCAACATTTGGCGCGGCTTCATCATTTCTTTCTGTAGATAGCCGCAAATCTTCGTTGATTGGAAGGTTAGCGTTGGGTGCCTGATCCGGCGGAAGATTTGCATTAGGATCAACATCAGCATTACTATACGATTCTGCAATAGATACAGCTTCTTTCTTATCCGCAAACGTAGCTGTAGGAACGCCATCTTCATCTACTTGTATTACCACAAAATCTGATTCTTCGGAAGGCGTATGATATCTAGTTTCTACAGAGTTTCTGTTGGCTTCATCACTGTTGGCCATACCGACCATTATATTGGCAACTTCTTCATCGATTAGCAGCATACGATTTGCAGACGTAGCATTTTCAGCGTCAACCGTATAATCATCTGACTCGACTTCAACTGTTAATTTCTTTATGTAATTTGTTTCTTGATTTGTGGCGTCAGAAAATAGTGAGAACGCGCTATCGCCCGGTTCCTCTATATCGTATTTAAAAGCCCTGGTTATATACTCGAGCAGCGTCGATGGACTTCTGCTGTCACCTATTACAAGTTAATAATATAAGCATATAGGACTCAGGACCTGAAGACACAGTTTAGTAGGCCTCCCACTCCCACAAGGTGGTCTAGTGACATCGTTAGGGTCGTGGGAAGCGGATGGATGCGGGTGGCTCAGGACCAGTCTGTGTGGAGAACCTTGGGGAAGGCCTATGTCCAGCAGTGGACGTCTTTCAGCTGAGATGATGATAGGACTTAAAGAACGAAGTTAGCATACCTATGCCTTTGCTTAACTTAACGTGGGAACAGGCAAATGTAAATCAAAATTCATATTATACGCAGAATTAGTTCAAAGTATGATAAAGTCTAGCTGTGTTTGTACTTCTTAGGTTTGACTATCTGAATTACTGAATCCCAAGCTATATGTAACATATTATAGTTACGTTAGAGTGTAACCTTGTCGTTCATAAGTGTGACTTTGTTCTCATAGGCTCTACCCTTTGCCTGAACCTAGCAACTAAACTAAATGTAGCTTCAGTAACTTAATAAACTCACTAACCTATATATTTTGACGTACATAAGTGTTACCTTGTGACCTAAATAAATAAATGACTTTGACTTCAAATGAATTAAGATATTTTAAAACCACGTGGAAAAAAACAGTCCATCTTACCTATAGGGAAGGGATCGCTGGTGCTGCTCCCTGGCATGTCAATGGACGCATAGTAGTGTCTGCTATCCAGTAACTGGAGCAAAGGTTGGAACGTCGCAGCGCTGTCCTGCCGTCCATGGGCAAGGAATACTCTCCCCCCACTGATATCACCGCAGGAGCTCACTGGAGGAAAGACAGAACTTATATTTATTTTAATGTATTTGGAGCATTTAATTTAATTTCTGTGGCGAAAGTTTTATTTCTATTAGATGAATGAGCACAAGTCTGTAAATTATCATTTAGATGTAAGACATTTGTTGGCGATTCAAACATATAAATAAATATTTAAATAGATTAGTAAGCTATAATTTTTTCGGTTCTACTGCCAGGTAAGCTAGCTGTCCACATGGTATAACACTTATATAGTATACAGAACAGCAATTCGAAGGCAACAACCAACTAAAATATGTTAATAAATTATATAATATTTAATAATTACATAGATATTTTATATTTAAGTGATGTGTGTAAAAAACTGAGGTTTAGATCGAGATGGTTTGCGTAGTAATAATAATATGTTAACGGAGACTGGCCACCTGCGCAGGAGATATTATAGTGCAACAGTGTGTGCGCAAACACAATTGCACTCTCTGTTCCCTCACTCTCATGATCCGATGGCACGGTAATCCGACACGACCGGAGAGATCAGGCGCAGGACCAACGGCTAAACTAGCTTTCCGACACACGGGGGTATGGAACACCGCCAACTTCCTAACCCCGGGCTGCTACAGACATTTCTTAACAGAAAATCCTAATAACTTTTTTGTTGGTCCGACCCAGGATTCAATCCCGAGACCTCAAGCACAGCAGGCGCATTTACTACCGCTGCGCCATGGACGTATATATAGAACACAATACTGAAGAATTCCAGGTGATTAATTTAGCATGCTGTATTACAATAGAATTAATACATACATACATACATACATACATACATAGATACACGCCCGTTTCCCAGAGGGATAGGCAGAGACTACGGATTTCCATTTGCTACGATCCTGACACACTTCTCTGGCTTCATTCACTTTTATCACATTCCTCATACACGCTCGCCAGTTTAAGGTGCTCTTAACCTGGCCTTTGTCCAGAACGTCTCCAATCTCGTCAAGAAACGTTCGCCTAGGTCTACCTCTTGCGACTGTTCCATTGACACTAATCTTATAAACTTTCTTAGTCAGTCTTTTCTCGTCCATTCTTTGTACATTCCCAAACCAGCTTAACATACCCTTTTCTATTCTTGTCACAATAATAATTGTAGAATTAATAACAAATTAGAGAAGAACACACAACATTTATATAAACGAAAATAAATGAAAAAATATGAACCAATATATAATAAGGAAATAAAAACAAAAAATAATATTAAAACAATATTTTATATAGAGTATGAGTAGCTGCACATTACAAATAAAAATAACACAAATATAGGAACACAATATAATCATTGGGCCTTCACTTTTTGTACGCTGGTAACATATTTGCTTTTTTCTATACAGGTAGTGGTAATTAAGCTCACTTCACTTTTTCATGTACAAAACATTGTTTTTGATAATTTTATTATTACAGATATTAACTTTTGAAATTATTATTAATTAATGAAACGAGCAAGTTTCTGTTGTAGTTCGTACATTCAATGTCATAGTATTATTTTTAATGGATGACTTGACATAATAAGTAACGTAAAATAATTCAATCAATTCATAAACATTATTGTTCGTTTGTTACTAACTCACCTGCTTATAAGAAATACACAACTGACATTTAAACTACCATTTTTTTTTTAAGTTTCGTCGTTAGCATCCAATATTATGTATAAAAAAATGCTATTTCTTAAACATCTCAAAACTACTATCCTATACATTGAGGGGAACAAAATTTGTAGCATTTTGCCCTTCTATCTCATCCTGGCCGGAACACGACGAATTACCATTAACCCTGCATATAACATAATTGTATATAAGAAGTATTTATTACCAAACCGCGTCCGATGATCAGTAAGAAGACACTTTCTATGCGACGGAGACACTGGCAACGAGCGACCTGGAAAGAACATTTAAATAAAGCACATTTTATTTAAAAAAAGAACGGTATTCATAAGCAAATAAAAATGTGTTGCCATAATAAAAAAGCTACTTACCGAATCAAAATAAAATTAAGCACAAATAAAAAATGCGGCACTATTCCGTAAATTTAACAACATAAATTAGTTAATAAATAATTATTTATAAATAGTAGTAAGAACTCATAATTAATTAATGGTTTTTCCCTCTATTACAATTTACAGTAAATATTAAGCTATATAATATTCAAAATGTTAAATTGATATCTATACTCATTTTATAAAAAGGCGAGATTTGATTTGTTGTAAGGATTTAAACCAAAAAGTTCTCAAACAATTTTAAAAATTCGTTCAACATTAGGAAGCTTCATAGTCACTAAGTAACATATTTTCATTAAAAAGTACTGTTACTAACGTAATCTAACCTAAACCACTTTTCCGCGAGCGAAGCCGCGGGCAAAAAGCTAATTGTTATAGATTATTAATTCAGGATTGTTTGTTTGTTTGTTTATCACGCTTTCATGGCCTAAATACTTAACCGATCATCATGAATTTTCGCATACAATTTGTCAGCGGTACAGAAAAGAACATGGCGTAACTTTCATCCAGAAAATGTACTGCTAGTATTAAATATAAGTAATATTGTCTTCTATTTACGCGAATATTATTCATTGAAATTAAACTGCTATATACGGTTATATAGCATATATTTAGATTTAATAGTTTAATTATTATTAAACTATTAAATCTAAATAGTTTAATAATAATTTAATTAGCTTAAAAATTAGTAAAGTTTAATAGTAGTAGAAGTGTAACAATTTTTAAAATTTTGTAATAAAGTGTCAAATAAACAACGCGATAAAATCCGTATATAGCAGTTTAATTTCAATAAATATAAGTAAGTTACCATAATGTGCCATGGAATAATAGTAATCGAAAACCAACAATTGTCGGCGTCGATGGCGTAGTGGTTAGTGTAACCGACTGCCCCGCCTGAGGTCGCGGGTTCGATTCCCACACAAATCAAACATTTGTGTGCATGAACATGAATGTTTGTCTTGGTCTGGGTGTTTCCATGTATAATATGTGTGTATTTACAAAAAAGTAAGTATATATGTATGTTTTATCCATTGTCTAGTACCCATAGTACAAGCTCTGCTTAGTTTGGGCTAGATAGAAAGATACATAGAAATTATATTATAAATGATTTTTGACTTTGACTTTGACATTGCCTATTAGTATTTACTAAATAACCCTATAGGTATATAAACTAGGTACTAAAATAAAAATGTTTTCAACAGACTTTGTACTAATTGCTCTTTTTTTGCAACACTCAAAAACATTATAATATTACACAACACAGGCTCTTTGCGTGTTAATAATTATAATTTATGACCAGTAGTTCCACACCGGCAAAGTAGTTATAACACACGACGAAAGATGGCGTTGTATTCAATTGCGTTCAGCACCATTTCACACACAGAAAGAAGTTACGACGCACGCCAAGAGATGGGGCTGATCACAATTCTTGCACAGCGCACTCCAACAAAGCATTAACATATTTGTATGAGGAGAGCTTTATTATCGTTTAATAGTAAATTTGAAGCTCTCCTTTAAGTCTTATTTTTAATAATGAAGTTAGATTTAAAGAGTAAAGTTTAGTTTATTTGTTTGTAAACGATAAAGTCAAGTAACTGAACCGATTGTAAAATTATGTCACCATTACAAAGATACCTTATCCAGAAGTAACGTAACGTCAATAACATCACGCTACGAGCCACGGGTGAACTTGTGACATGTTTTATTTTCGATGTACATCTATACTTTATGGGTGGCAGGTACAGTCAGTTACAGAGTTGACGACTCGATGGCGTAGTGATTAGTGTAACCGACTGCCACGCCTAAGGTCGCGGGTTCGATTCCCGCACAAGTCAAACATTTGTGTGCGTGAACATGGATGTTTGTCTTGGTCTGGGTGTTCCTATGTATAATATGTATGTATTTACAAAAAAAAAAAAAAAAAAAAAAGTATATACGTATGTTTATCCATTGTCTAGTACCCATAGTACAAGCTCTGCTTAGTTTGGGCTAGATGGTGTTGTGTGTATGTGATAGAATATTATTATTATATTATTATTATAGTCGATTGTAGTGTTATGAGTAGCACAAACAATAGAAAGAGTGTCAAAAAATGAAGTGTTTATTTATTTTGAAACTAGCGACCCGCCCCGGCTTCGCACGGGTAGTACAAAACCCTAACTAATTATACTTACAACTAAACCTTACAAATGGATCAGTCAATCTAATGGTCAAAATCACATTAAAATCCGTTGAATAGTTTTTGAGGTTATTGCGAACATGCAGACAGACGCGGCAGGGGACTTTGTTTTATAATATGTCTGTGTTGGTTTAAAAGTTGAAAGTTTTTAGAAGTATTCGTGAGTAAATATATATTGTAAAAAGGCTCTACAGCACGTATGTATTTTTTTAAAGATAACTAATAAAGATATTCATGATGATATATATGATGGATGTCATTATGATATTTGAGCAATAAGATATAAATGAACCTTGTGGCACACCTGTCTTCAATGTTCTTATGTCAACTACTACTGACAACTATATATTATATATTTTTAAATGCGCTAGTTATGAATCCTGTGTCGTAGGGGACATTATAAACATTCAAACAACGGATTCAGAAACACGCAAACTTTGAGCAACTATTTTAAGGTCACACAATTTTTATTACGTATGGGGATCGAACCCATTACTCCCAGTGGCATCCGCATAAGCTACAAGTTAATAAAACAGTAAAGTTCCTAAAATCGATCCCTGCGGGATACCTGCCCTTATCTAACTATTTGTAACTTATATGGTTTTAAATGACATCTCCTGCACTAGGAATAATTCCTATATCGCAGGAGATTTTACAATCATTCAAACAACAGATATAAAGAACACCCACACTTGGAACAACTATTAATTGATCACTCAATTTTTTGTCCTGTGCAGGCATCGAACCCATAAGTCTCAGTAGCATCCGCGTAAGCTAGAAATTGAATATGTTTTTGAGATTTGAGATTAGTTCAATGAAACAGTAAAGTTCCTAAAATCGAACCCTGCGGTACACCTGTCCTTATGTCAACTATTTGCGTTATATTTTTTTAGGTGACATTTTCTTCTCTAGTAACAATTCCTGTCTTCACGGACTTTTCAAATATTCAAATAACGAACATAGGAACACCCCAACTCAGAATAATTATTTATTAATAAATCACATTTTTTTATTCCGTACTGCCATCGAACCCCTAAATCTCAGTGGCATCCGCATAAGCCTGAAACTGAATATGTCTATGAGATTTGCTAGGTTAATAAAAAGTTTCTACAATCGAACCCTGAGGGACACCATCCTTTATGTCAACAATGTGTGAGTTATATATTTTATTTAAAGATCTCCTCCGTAGGAGTATTTCCTGTCTCACGGGAGACTTTTCAAACATTCAAACAACGGACTCAAAGAATACCCACATTTAGAACAACTAATTGGATTGAGACTGACTAAGAAAGTTTATAAGGCTAGAGTGAATGGAATAGTCGCAAGGGGAACACCTAGGCGAACGTTTCTTGATCAGATCGGAGACGTCCTGGATAAAGGCCATCTTTAGAGCACCTTAAACCGGCGAGCGTGCATGAGGAATGTTATGAAAGTGAATGAAGCCAGAGAAGTGTGTCTGGATCGTAGCAAATGGTAATCCGTCGTCTCTGCCTACCCCTCTGGGAAACAGACGTGAATCTATGTACGTATGTATGTAATTGGATTACAATTTTTTTTGTCTCGTCGGAATCGAACCGACGGTATAAGTTAAAAGTTGGATATCTTTTTAAGTGTTACTTTAATAAAATAGTATAAAGTGTGTGTGGGCCTAAACCTGAACCCTGCGGCACGCTGGCCTTTTTAATATACTAATATTTCTTTATTATAAAATATACAATTTACAATGCACTTTAGGAACTAAAGTAGTATATAATCAATTAAAAACGAGCTTATATACAATAGAACAAAGAATCTCATATTTTGATGTCAGTTAAATTGTCTATACAGCGTGTACAGAAAGGTGCGATCATATTTGACGCCCCTCATGAATATCTGATAAATAAGCCATGTGTTCTATCCCCGAAACAAAACAAAATATTTTTGCTTATTATTTAAACACCAAAACAAACGCATTACATCACTATTAAAAATTCGCTAAGTCATTGTCAGGTTCATGAGGTCACCAAGTCAGCTGTTAGTGTTGTTTAGGTATCCACAAGAATGTGCTGGCATTCATAAGTCCATTAACCATAAAAAGCTATATGAAAAAATTGTATACGGATTTATTTGTCGCGGTTTTCCATTGTACAGGGGCTATATGATGTGAAACTTAAATATGACCACATCTTTCTGTTACACGCTGTATAATATAATAAATTAATGTGTTAGGTACCTAATCACGTTTAAACTTTTATACAAGTGAGAAACGGCAATGAATTTCCGTAAATCTTAGAGTTCGAAAATATGGTTAAAGTAATATGCAAAGGTCACGTGATACCACGTGACCTTGAGATCAGAGGTCAAAGTCGTTTTGGAGGTATATCGACTATGCTGAGTCGAATGGCGTTGACCGCGAGTCTCTAGCTCTTACGGTTCGTGAGTTGAAAGTTGTATAACAGACAGACGGACGGACGGACAAAGCTAAGTTAAGTAAGCTAGTATTTTTGAACTCTAAAAGAAGGCGCCGGTATTGAATGCGAGTATTAGGCACGAGATCTCGGTTTCGATTCCTGGATTTATCTATCAAGAAATTCTCAGTACGAGCACGGATTCTGGATTTATACCTAGAAGACGGCTATATGCTTGCTTCCTTATAAGAGCGACCTGAAGCAATAGTTGGCGAAATGTAGGTGTAATGCACATTTGCCAACCTCATCGGTGATATCGGCCAGAGCAAATTTGAAATTTCATATTTCAATTTTGTTATGCAATTAATTTTTAGAACATATCTATCGTAATATTGTCTTACTTTTACGCGACTGGGGATATATATGTATATAGGAGACTAACCACAATTTGAGATTCGCCAAATCGCAAATACCCGCGAAGAACACTGATCCCTACCAAGGATGCAGGTTATTGAAATCAAGAAACACCTAAATTTCAATAGAGAAGATGGTTGGAATGTACCAGCAGCTTAAGATATTATATTTGAATCACTGAGATTCAAATAGTCAATCTCAAGAAGAAGCATACCACAGACTTCATGATACTTTGAACTCATTCTGCATAAATTGGAACACCAAAAATTTAATTATGTTAAAAATTTAATAATTACTTTGACATAATTACGCTTCAAGACAATGAGACAACCATCATCTTAATCTCACCGTGATCATGGCTGCTGAAAAGCAATCGAAACGTTCGGGAAAAAAAAAATTTAATAGTTTTATAGTATAAAATGTTTTAATCATCATAAAATAGTGTATAAAAAGACGTTATAATATCCGTTAATAGTTCAATTTTAACATATCTATTAGTTTATGGGACTGCATAGTCTGTTGACATAAGTATGCGCTATGTTTGTGTGTGCAATAGTGATGTTCCATAACTTTCCATTAGGAAAATCTCAGTAAGACGCGTTGAAACTATGGCTGTAATTCACCTCTACCCACCCCTGCGTAAATATAGAGACGTAAATAATGTCTGTAATAGTCGGAGTCTTTGTTACCTAACGCATCGTTACCACAAAATTTCGTCAAATGTCGCTGCTCTCGAATACTATTAGCGTCATCTAGTGACAGCTTTAGTCAACGTTGACTACGCAGCCGCTCAATATTGCTCACGCAGGCGTGGTCGCTAGTCGCCTTTGCGCACACTCGCAGACACGATCGACATTACATAATATAGGTTTTATATTGCAGCTAGTAACAGACCCCGAATGCAGCTATCGAAGGGGGGTTGGGTGGAAACAGGGAGGCGAATAGAAGGCTGGAGGATGAGGTTCTGTAAATAAATCGGAGCCGTATTGGACGAGCAAATTCGATATTGATGTATGCCCAGACTTCAGGTTCATAGCGGATATTATGAAGAATTATTTTGTTAACATTTTGATTGTGAATATTTATCAACGTGAAATTTATGAAAATGTTTACATGTTTGTTAGTTAATCACGCGATTTAGATGTAAGTTGGTATAAACATAGACAGCCCTGGATATATTTTGCTTTCCTTTTTTAATTGTACCGCACTAATAATAATTTCTAGACTTAAGAAACGAGCACAAATAACACTCAGGCTCTTAGAAACCACAAAACCCAGAGCAGTTGCGAGGCAACTACTTTAACCACTACACCATCGGTGCAATACAAGTAATTCATAAAGAACATTTGCCTAGTGTGGGACCAATGGATATTGCGTATTAATTGTATTGTTATTGGTAATAAATATATTTCTTTTTATTATGCGTTTTATTGTTCACTTGGACACAGCCGGGGGTAGGAGCTAGTTTGATATAAATCGGCAAACTAAATGCATACATGATTTCGATATACAAAACTTACCTGAGAAGATTACAACATAGTGGAAACCTGACTTAAACCAGCGATATCGTCTAAACTGAATAAGCCAAATTGGTAAAGTTCATACGTCTACACTTATGTGCGTTCTTTGTCTAGAACAAATTTTCGGTTTGACAAAATTCCTTCCGATCTCTTCCAGAAATGTTACTTCTTTGGTCAATCTGTCACGTAATCAAAATTAACTTGTATATCTTTTGGCTGATATGTGCAGTGGCGGAATCGTCTACATTCATATAATAGATGAAGTATTGTAATTTTGTATGTTTCTTTGTTTTAAATTAACTCAAAAGTAATTTAAAAGACTTTAAAAACTCTTTCACCATTTGAAAACTACTGTATCCAAAAGTAACATAGGTATAATAACACGCTACGAGCCACTGGAGTGGAGCGGTAAAACATAAACATGGGTAAAAGCGCGGGAGACAGCTAGTATGCTTTTGATTTTAATAGTTCGTTATACTCTTCTAGTCAAATCAGGTCACACTTAGCTGTTACTCGGCCTGATATTAATGGCTTAGTCGCAGAGCGTCCACTTCTCAAAATGTCTACAGGTCGCAAAATGTCAATTTCTCAGAATGCCTCTTTCGTAAAATGTCCCTATCGCAGATTGTCTCTTTCGCAAAATGTCCCGTTTCTAATTCCTTTATATTAGTTAAAAAATGTCAAGGACGACGAAAGGCAAAAAAAAAGGCTGACCTACAGATTCCTAACTGATGCTGAGAAACCATTAACAAAAAAAAACTGTGTCTAACACGAGAATCGAACACAAAATCTTATACTCAGACGCAAAAAAGTAATCAATCAATCTCAGCTTAGTGTAAAGCGCTTGTCTAATGCCTAAACAATTATTAGTACCTATGAAATGTAACAATAAACGCATTACATTACATATCAATTAAATACGCAACTAGCTTTTGCTCGCAGCTTCGCTCGCGTAAAAGTAGTTTAGTTTATGTTCAAATATAACCTATGTTACGTTAGGTTATGTTAGGTGATTATTTTGCTTTCTAATGGTAAAAGAATTTTTTAAATCGGTTGGGCAGTTTTTTATTTAAGTCTTAAATCTTTACAAACAAAATCAAATCTTTCCTCTTTATAATTTTTATTTATTTATTTATTTATTTATTTATTTATTCTCTCAAACTCTTACAACTAACATTACAGGACACTTATCCTAATGCGTTAGTGAGGCATTTTAAATATAACCTATTTACAAGACAAATAACTTAAACACTATAGAAACAACAAAAATTTAACATTAAGAAAATAACAATAAAATAATATGGCACTTAACATTTTCACTTAACCTAAAACTACTCTATCCTATAACATAATATGTGTAAAATAATCTTTGCGAGTTCACTAAACTGACACGCAAATATATCTATAATGTTCTGGATTTCGTTAATCGTACTAATTGCTCGCGTCAGAGGCGTTTTGGTAATATTAGTATAGATATAGATAAAGTATTACTATATTCTGTAATCATAATTAACTATAACAATAATCATTATAACTACGCACCCGATCATTCATTACGTTCGACATACCTGCGAACGCTCAGCGCACTAGTGTAGACGCACCCTAAAGAGAGACATTAGGCTGCAACTCCCATTGATTACAGCGGCCTTGCGAATGCAAGTACAAAGAGCGGTGTATTTGTGTGAGGGGGTACACCGGAAGGGGTAGGGGGTGAAGGGCGAGGGGAGGAGACCTAACAACAGGCAGCAGGAAGCCCGGACAGAGCTGTCCTGAAAGGGGTGGAATGAGGTAGGAGGGGATGGGAGGTAAATTAGCCTCGCATCTGGCCCCTAGATGTAGCTGGACATGCAATATCTGTTTTGTTTGTTTTTGGTATGAGGTACTCGGTTTATTATTTTACACGGAACAGACATTTTAAGGTTTAAATTTTAACTTTTTGATTTTTAGAGTATATTAAGACATTGAAAATTAATTATTGGCTACAGTTGCAGCAATATATATTAAATATTTAAATAAAAAGTATTTATTTAAATATAAGAATTTTCAAGTATATTATAGAATGTACTACATATATTCTGTATTTTATGACAAGTTTTCTATTCTCAACATTAGTCTTTTATAGGTAGCGGGTTAGTATAAGCTTCAATGTAATCCTATCAAAGGCTTCTGTGAAATTTAAGCAAAACTAGACGCTTCATTTCTTATCTCGCTACCTATTTTTACCCGAATGTTAGCAGAAAATATACATTTTCATCTCGCTTTGCTACTTAGATTATATTACTTGATTAAGGGCAAATTGTGTTATTTAAATATTGCTATAAACATAATGAATGCCTAATTACCGATGAGATAAATAAAATATTATTTCGCAACAAAAGTATTTGCTGCAGATTTGCGAAGTGCCCGGATCCACAAATACCTAGCATAGCTTGGATGTTGCACATTAAACTATTATACAGTGTCCTTATCGATCTATAACTATTTATAAAATAACTAGAAATATTATAAAAAATACTAATATCACAATTAAAAAAATTAGTAAAGTTTAATAGTAGTAGTAGTGTAACAATTTTCAAAATTTTGTAATCAAGTGTCAAGCAAACAACGCGATAAAATCCGTATATAGTTTAATTTCAATCACAATTAAATTTTAAAATATACCTAACTTCTATTAAACATTTAACTTACTAACATAAATGCTATAAAATCACATTCATTTTGCTCAGCAAATAAATAAAATAATAAAAACAAGCAAGAATACATTAAAATATTAAATCAAAATATTTAAATCACAAAATGGCAGACAAAGGGGTGTAACCACCCAGTGCATAGGGTGGGCAAATCAATAAATCAATTAAAGTTAGCATTTACATATTTAAACAAAAAATATAATAAACAACAACTTACTTTTAAACTTGCCCCAGGGTGCTCTCACAGGCCACTCACTTGATGAACTCTTCATTTTGAATATTATTTAAATTTATTTCATCGTCCATATGTTGCCCAAAAGAGCATTACATGAATACTGATAGGGAATGCACAGGTAACTATGAATACTACTTATATACAGATCTAGAACTTCCAGGATGTATCTATAAGCCTTTATTGATCATATTCAAAACTTAGTTAATAAACTACAGGCTCCATTTTTGGCAAAGAATATGACAGAATCTGTTATCTTAAATTTATTCTTTAATTTAGATTATCCTTTGGATTTTAATCAAAAATGTTTATGATAACAAGAATATCAATTTATATTCAGATTCCGTCATTCTTGTGTCTGTTTATGATTCGCGCTACATTTCTAGCACCGTTGTGTATTGTTATCTCAGTTTATTTGCGCGAGTGAGATAGGGATAGCAAGACTGTGAATGTTGTCAAACATGTGAAATTGTTTGATGAACTCCGATGTTTTGACAGAGCACACATAAATGACAGATTACCTACCTGTTGATACACTAGTGTTGGGAAGTAGATAATATTTGAGGAATAGTTTTCTTTTTATTATTTTGATTTAATACGAGTAGATAGTGAGAACTTATTACGTGAGGATTTTAAAAACGTCTATTATATTAGATATAGGAAACAACGGTTCATAAATTTAAAATTATGCTTAAATTCAAAATAATATTAACAATGCCGCTGATAGTGTTTACCGTTTAAATGAAATAAAAGATTATTATTTTTAAGATTTTATTTTATAACTTAGATTTTTTATATATGCCTGTATCTTTTAAAAAATCCACAATATGCGGTACGATGGTTTCAGGGTCTGTTATATGCACGTCATGACCACCAGAAACTGTTACTGTTGAACAGTTAGGTAACATGAGACGACATTTTTCCAGAATGTTTGACGCAAACTGCTTGCCCGGTTGAATACTTTTGTTATCAGAAGCTTCGACGATAAGCATTGGCGGTGTACGATCGGCGATAACGGTGTAGAGTGTCTCTTCTGACAAGGGTACTGAAGCTATTTTCTTCATTCTGGCCTCCCACGATAATCTGTCAAAATGTAAAGTTTTGTAAAACGAGATCTATAATATATTGACGCAGATACTACTATAATATTTAACTGTATATTTAGTAGCTCTTTCTTATTCTTAATATTTTATTTCGAGGGCGATTATACGAGACAGCTCACCTAAATTTCCCGTCACCCACTGGTACCAGCGATCTTGAAAGTACAGCCTCTGCTTGTTCTTCAGTCAGGCTTCTGTTTTGAATTATCAACCTTACTGCTTCATCGTAAGTTAATTTTCTAGAACTACCCGCTAACCACCTGTAAAAACATTACCCCATGTGGTTTATACGATAATATTATTAGAATATCTTTATCTCTACGGCTAAAGAAAATCCGTACAACAGTTAAAGACAATGGTGAATGTAAATTAAGTAAATATATACACTAATTTAATAATTATAATTATTTAATAAATAAAGAATTCTACTTTAACATTATCCTATTCCTATTATATGTACAAACTTGGATTTGCTTGTTAGTAATTTCACTACTAAAATTTAAATTAACTTGGCAGACGCGCTCTAAAAACTAGAGAAATAAGTTTTATTAAAACAGATTCAATCACCACCAAGCTTATAAGGGTACTTTCTACGGTCATAAAAATACAAATGTTAGTTAACTCAACCTTATAGTTTTACGGTTGCATTCACCTACGATATCAAAAGTTAATAAAATCAAGAAACTTTAACTTACCTTGCAAAATTGCTATAGTAATTGTCATAACAGAAGTCGTACCAATATTTAGGTTTATAATGCGGATAATAATACATGGCTACGGGTGGCCCAGGGTCTAAGTGTACCATATTTGTGATTTTTCCTGGGTAGAAGTAATTGTAGTACATACCTATAAGAAGAAGATATATGTATTAAAATATTTTCAAATGTATTTTTTTTATTTCATCTAGGGAAGTCTGACTGATGCAATTAATTATGTTGCAAAAACTTATTTAACGCTGCACGCTGATATCATTTAACTGATTGTGTGATCTTATTATTATGTAAAATCCTAAAATATATCTTCTCTCTAGCCTTTATTATTCCCAAGTCACTTGGGGTCGGCTTTTCTGATCTAACCGGATTTGACTGGATATCAGTTTTTACACAGAGCAGCTACCACCTGACCTCCGCAACCCGAAAGCTAACGATACCCTAAGGCTAGACCAGTGTCAGGATATTATAGGGCACTAACTTCCCAATAACGACTGCCATAGATGTTCATGGTAGCCGAGACTGACGGCTTAACGTGCTGTCTGAGGCACGGAGTAGGCGATAATTGTCAATCAATACGCACATAATTTCGAAAAGTCATATAACTTCCGTAGTCAGAGGTCCGCGACGTGGGTTCGAAACCGAGACTCTCTGCATTGCAGTCTGTTGGTCTTCCCACTGAGCTATCGCTAAACGTAAAATATATATTTATACTAATGACACATTAGAAGTAGACAAGTAATAATGGAGCGTAATCATACAATTAAAATAATAGTAAAGTAGGGAGATGGACGATATTTATAATTAGCAAGTCAGTACTATTAAATTAAACATTAGATTGTATTTCAATCTCCAGCTAACGCTTAAATAATTAAGTATATAAAAAGCAATAAAATAATGTCTTCATTTTGAATAGAGCATTTTGGCCGTAGCGCAATGGTAGCTCTGGTACTAAGACAATGAACTACTATATAAAGATTATGTATGCAACTCTATCACACGGCAGTACACTAATATTACAAATACCAACTAAAAGTTAACACTTAGTCATTCATTAAAATTTCTATATCAAATACTCTTACATTACTGCATTAGTAAAAATAATTTCAATACGTCGTCATCGCACAAGAACTGTATGTAATGTATGCCCAAATGATAGAATGGAAATCTCTAGAAATAAATCACACTCATTACCAATAATAAATCCCATGGAATGACATATATACACGAATGAATTCCAATTCATGTGTTCCACTACACCGCGGATCACTTCAACCATGGCTAGCTGAGATACTACCGTTCCGGGAGGAAACGCTGCTGACTTGCCATGACCTGTGCAAAAATACTAAGTACACACATATGCATGGTAGTTTGTACTACATTCTTAGAGTATATAAAATAAACCATGTAATATAATATTTAGCCATAAAATGAATTAATAGGCACACGTGCCTATCAAATACGATTGTTAGCGCAGCCTTTTGCTACTATGTTTTGACTTATAAGAATAATTAGCTGTAAGTTTTCTTGAAATAATAAAATATTTGGCTGCACGGATTGCCACTGCGCCGAGTGTTATGAGTTCAAATTCCACACGGCACTAAAATTAGTGTGATCCACAAATGGTTAAAATTGACAATTCTTTTGGTGCACACACAGTAACAAATGTTGCTCACGCTTGGTGCAATATACCACGAGTAATGTGCTCTCTGTATATTTATGTACACTCTTAGAGACTATTTTCAAATTAAATGATAAATATGAACGTCAAAACACTATACGCAATATTAGTTAAATCTGGTATCTTACCAGGCATATCGAAAGCGACATAGTAATAAATATCAGGCATTTCTTCAGCAAGGGGTATGAATGTCGCAGCACTATCCATGTAACCATGCACTAAAAGTATTGGTGGGTTCGCAGGAATTCCCCAGGATATTACTAAAAAAGAAAATAAACCTATTAAACATAAGTACCTAGCTATTGTTTAAACATTTTATACGTACTTATTACATTTGTGAAATTAATCGTTTGCATTTAGTCGAGAATTACCAAACTGATCAATCACCAAATCTCATTATACACATTTTTTTTATTTCTTTTTATTTACTTAGGTAAACAAACAATGACACAGTATCTAGTTTTCAGTAGTTTGTGCAAAATAAATATAGCATAATTGTGACACCAGTGACATTTACCACATATTAAATACAATACATTCATGGGTTACAATGGGAACCAGTAGACATGTGTAATATTTAGTAAAAATAAGTATTAAGAATATTCACTTATTTTTTAGTTTTGTTTTATCAATCAAATAAGATCATAATAATGATAAAGCACTAAGTAACAATTTTTTAAATATGCTAGGGCGTGTTGCAAAGCATATAAGAAAATACGGAGGAGAGAGACCTCCGTTATTATATAACGATATAATGAACACATCACTAGTATTCATTGAGCGAGGAAGGTACAGATAAGTTATACCGATTTCTGCCAGTATTGCAATATCATAAATTATGGCAAACCGGAAGCTACATATTTTTAACGGGCAAAGATGTTTCACTTTTGTATAGAACTCCTGCTATAACTTGTATATCCTCAGGCAACTTGCGGAATGTACCCTTAAATACACTTAGTTAAGCAATTCTTTATTAATATCTAGTATTTTCGTTGCGCAAAATAAAATATAGAATGTTTGACGTTTGTTGTGCGGAATATCTATGACAAGTTGGTAGATGACATTTATATACAAATAACCAAGTAGAATGCTAGAATTGTCAGAAGTAAAAGAACTGTTGCTGGAATAATATTAACCAGAGAATTGATAATTCTTGAAAAAATGAAAGGAAAACGTATGAATTCAGGAAATTGTAATAAGAAACACCAATTCAACATTGGAATATTTATTATTAGTCAGTATGACATTGACAGTTAATATCAAACACAAACGTTGTGTTTCGTTCTAGAGTGCACCATGCAAAATCAGTATTATATTATATGAATATGTATATTTTTTATGTTGATTGTTTGTTGAAAAGATATTATGTATGATAGTTGAAATGAATAAAATGGTACTCTAAAACATATTTATTGTTGTCATACACTTTTACATTATTATATAGTCATATATATTACATTATTATATAATACTTTCGTACAGTTTTCAATATGATTTATGGACGCATACAAAATTATATTACCGGGAACCACCGCCATATTGAATATAATGGCAATAATGTAAAAACTATTATTTTCAAGCGCAAACGTAATTCGACTTAAATTCAGGAAATAAATTTTTATCTATCTATTTTTTGGCTGATAGTACATTTTATAGCCGAAAATAAACATCTCCTTTAACATATTTTTATTTTATTTGTTTATTACAACAAAAAGACAAACTACAATTTATTCTAAAGAACATCGGTCATTTCGAACCTAAGAGTGTCTAGTAATAAAATTTATTTTTAAATTAAGTTTATTTTTAGTGTGTTGATTTCATTAACAATTATATTTTATAGAAGTCTTGTAAAAAAGAGATTTTGTTTGTAAAGATGTTTTTAGAACTCGTAAACGTTATATAATCAAAAATTGTTATATAATCTGTGGTCGAAAATACTTCCTTGTTTAGCTACATTCCATTTTACTTACGCCACATCAATATCGCGTGGTTCGTCAAAATCTCGAGGAAAACTTTCTTTTATTTTAAATTAAATCAATTCTTTAAAAACTTATCATAAAATAATGTAAATTATTATGTGAAGAAAAGTTATTTGAAAAATAATGGGTATTTGCATCGTTGCAAACATTAGACAAGGATGCAACGGAACGTTTTTGACGTAACGACGCCGACAGTGACATTGGACATGAGCGGATCTGTCAAATTGCAGTCTGCAACCTCGTAACTCATTCCGGTGTATTACGTATTTCCTAGGCCTTTATGAGACAATCTGTCTTTATAAAATAATTTCTTCATCATAGAGGTACTTGCTTTCATACATTTTATTATTAGACACAATAATTATTTGTCAAGTTTTTCAATGTACGAGAAGTGGCTATTGGTTCTTTAATTAGAAACTTTTGTATGATGCGAAATATTAAGTTTATTACTATGTTTTTAAAGAATATTGACTTTAACCAATAAAAAGAATTTAATTCAATTATCCCTATATATAAATGTTGAGTTTAAGTTATATTTTTTTAAAGATTGTTTTATAATATTTTGTCGAAGATCCAATAGAAGTGTATTTTTCTACCAATTTTGAATGGGTACGAACTACTTCTACCGATTTTACCTTTAATAATCTGTTAACACTAAAAATACCAAACAAAATTTAAAAATAAACTTTGAGTCTCTTACGATAGAGTCTATTTTGCAATACCCATGAATACCACCACTATTATAAAATATAAATTATTTCATGTTTATCAAGTGTTGGTTTTGGGATATAATAATAAATACAAATACAAAAGGCTTTTGTTACCTTTTTGCTGAACAGTAATTACTATGAATAATTATTATCTTGAACTTTAACCGTACCTAGGGTTACCTAGTAGTTTTTGTGCTTTGTTGTGAATATCGTAGTCAATTAACTTGGTACCTAAGAACACTTTTTGTTATGTTTGTAAGCGCAGTGTGACGCATCATAGCTTACTTATTATTATATATTACTTAATAAATTTTTTATCTCTGATAAAATTTACTACTTACTAAATAATATACGCGTAGCAAAAAAACTGCTTTAAAATACATAACCTCAATTAAGATGATTTGTTTTTCTTTCAAGTTAATGACTTTTAGGCTCACTCACCTGCAACTTTACCCCACGGAAATCTCACAGTCCATTCTTTTACGTGTTTCTTCATATTTATTATCATAAATTATTCATAATCTCTTGGATATTTATTTCAAAGTACTTGGTTACACTACGCTATCTCATATCTATACTTATCTAAATTAATTTTTCAAGTAAGAATGACACAGTGTTGTTGTACGAGCCAATAATGCTCGTACAACAATTTTATATTAAACTAATAAACACATACAAAATGTACATGTAATCAATATTATTCAGTCGTAACAAAACTGTTGTCGCGTAATATTGTGTATCTATATCAACTATTTTGAGGAAATAAACGATCGATTCAATATTGTGATTTGGTGTGTTTGTTTACCTAACTACAACAACTATACCGGAGTGCCGTTAACGACGAGATACTCCAACAGTTGTTATAAATACGTTGGAAGATACGGAAACCACTTATCTATAATATATATATTCTATAATACTAATTTTGCGAAAATATGTCTATGAAGTAAACAAACTTAAACGTCGGATCAGGCTGAATGGATACAAGTGTTTGCCTAGTGAATGAAACGATGAATGTTCGTGTTCGTCAATCCAAAGACTACAATATAATATACGGATGTACGTCAATCGTCATCAAGGCCTCGACGAGGTAAATACTGGTTGAGACGTTGAGTCGAGAGCAAAGTACAAGTCGTATGTAATATAATATTACCTATATTAATAATTATTATATTGTAAAGTGTGCTTGCCGAAGCTTGGGTTCCGTCTCAAAACAGTTTCGTTGCATTGCAGATAGGATGTTGGATTATTTTCATTACTTTAGTTTATGACATTATCTAGTCATATTAGCGCAATATAATATAATGACATACCCAAAAACCCGGTTCCTATATCGAGAAACGACTCGTTTTAGCTACAAACAGTTACATTTTGACATATTTTACATAGGTGGGTCAACAATTAACTGCCTGTAGGCAAAATGACTGGTTACCTGCTATACTTACCTAGGTACCAGTCCTTATAATTTATTTATTTATTTATAATGCATATTTACAGCGTAAACACATACATTTTTATATAATCACTAACTAAGACAAGGTCGTGTGCTTACGCCAATTACAATTAATATGCACAACATTTTAAAGACAACATACTTATTAATTACTACACTACTACTACTTATTATACTATTAAGTACTTAATTAGGTACTAATAATATTATTATGTCATGAGTTACGTTAAGGCAAGCGGTGTTTCATGGGTGGCAACGCAGCCCTTGCCACCCACCCGGTGCTCCGCAGGTTTGCTCGCCGCCGCACACAAGATACAGTGCGGTGTGGCCTCGCATGTTGCGGCCATGTGACGGAGTTGACCGCAACGGAAACAGCGGCCGGTGCAGTCAACCTGTGAGGGGCACTTCACTCCTACATGGGCGCTGGAAAGACAACGATAGCACCGGGCGGGCCTGGGCTCCAGTACTTTGACTTGCGCCGACACTCACCCCACCTCGCCTCCAGCGTGTGGAGCGCCGTGTCTTCGGGCACCCTACACTCGTGGCAGGCCGGGGACGCCCCCTGTCTCACGCTAGTCGCCTCTCCAGCCACTCCTCAAACACGGGACTTACCGCCACGATCGTGTCGTGCCCGGCACTGGGGTGTACAAGTCGCTCCTTCCAATTCGCCACTAGGACCTGGCGGAGCTTGGACCTTGCTGCCTCGAGAGCGGGAAAAGCCGGTCCTTCGCCCGAGCTAGCGCCTACCGGCGCCAGGAACGCCGCTTCCATATCCCATGGCATCGATCCGGCGAGGAGGCTCGCAGCCTCGAACGAGAATGCCCGACTGTTACTAACCTAACCTACATTTACGCGAGCGAAGCCGCGGGCAAAATTTATAATCATAATAAATATAGTAGTAACAGACTCATTCCTTTTTTTTTATTTATTTATTGGTAGGAAACTCAACAGCTTTTTTACAGTGTACATGGAATTAAAGCAATGACATTAAAATCTTAAGCCCATTGCAGAGTTTCACGACATTCGTATAAGATACATATACATTACAACATGAAATTAAATGATAAAATAGAAATAACAAAAATAAAAAAAACATCTCATTTATCCACTCGTGAACACATTTGCGACTTGTTTCCGATATGACTCCTTAGATAATTGAAAAATCAAAAATTGTACACTATCGTTCTTTATCAAGTAAATGTAATGCGTGAGCTCACTTTTTTAGTGAGGATTTTCGATATATGTAATGCCACATGTTATACATTTGACATGTCAAATCATAATTTATTTTGTAAAACAGGTACACACAGCAACACATCAACCTAGACTGTTTGGACTTTGAACTATTAGAAGTTGAATGCTGCGAATCGTGCGAGAGTGTGTTATATTTTTGTTATTTTGTCTCACTCACGCTGAACGGGATTACATCGACACCACGATGCACTGTCCCTTTCCGATAATTCTATATTTTGTATGTAGCGTAGTTATGCGTATATAGGGTGTCTAACTTGATGTGTAGCTGTGGGTACATCGCAAGATGGCAGGTATACAAAATTGATATCTGTGCTTTGCCAGTGATTGGCGTAGAAAACACTTATGTCTAGAAACCAATCCATTTAGATACATAATATATAAAGATCAATGACTGCACGGATGACGTAGCAGTTTAAGTGGTCGCCTCACCACTGCCACTGCGCCGAGTGTTGTGGGTTCGAATCCCACACGGGACAAAACTTTGTGTGATCCACGAATGGTTATTCCGAGTGGGGGTGTTCTTTATGTACTTTGTTTGAATGTCGCGGCACAGAAACTATACCTCGAGCGGGATTGTCTTTTAAAAATAAAATAAATGAAAATAAATAATATAAAATAAATGTAATATGTGAGCTTAAGAGTGAAACCAGTAAAACAGTCAACTGTGACTGCCGACAAGTATGCCAAAACTACAAAGTTTTCGTGTCGCATCATGTGGCACATTGGACATATTGGACAAAAACCATTCTCTCTGAGAATTAGTCCCTCGGTGCAGTAAGGGTCATCAAGGGAGCTGTAGTTCATTGCACTTTCACATCCAGGGGCCAATGTTATCCTCCAGACCGAATTTCGGTCACGGCGGCCATATTAAAGGAGACTGGCCATATGCGCAGGAGATATTATAGTGCACTAGTGTGTGCGCAAACGCAAGTGCACTCTATGTTCCTTAACTCACATGATCCGATGGGACGGCAATCTGACACGACCGGAGAGAGATCAGGCGCAGGACTAACGGCTGTACGTGTTTTTATGGCAAGGGGGTATCTAACACCGCCAATTTCATAACTCAGGACTGGTATTGAGATTTCTTAACATAAAACCTTAATAACTTTTTGTTGGCCTGACCGGGGATTCGAACACGAGACCTCATGCACAGCAGTTACATTCACGAACGCTGCTCGACGGACACAACAAACCGAGAGTAGCAACCCTGCCAAGTGTTGTAAGCAACCATAGACCTATAGTTTATAGAGGAAGAACCTCGTTGGCCATCATAAATAAAAAAATAAAGCCCATGACGTACAGATGTACTAAAGGAGACAATAAAAAGAATTTCTTAATTATTTTAACTACGGAGTAATTAATTATCAGGTAGTTAGATAAAGATCATGATTATACATAATTGTTTTTGAACGAGGTGTCATAGCGTTATTAACAATATATGTACACTACTAGCTCTTTCCCGCGGTTACACTCGCGTAAAAGTAGGTTAAGTTAGATTAAGTTACGTATTCTTTTTTTTAAATAAATATTACTCGTTGACCTACAGTTTTATTATGGTGATACAATTTTTAAAATCGGTTGACTAGTTTTCGAGTTAAATAATAATAATATAATACCTAATAATTTATTTATTGATTACAGTGATAAAACATGGATACAGTCCATATAGTAAGTTTAATATAGAATATATATACCTACCTATTTGAAACGTTTTTCGTATTAGTCTCAAAGTTAAATCCCTTGCAAAACATTTAAACCGTAATCGTTTGGATGATAAGATAAGATAAGATAAGATGATAGCTATCTCTTTTGCGTAAGCTCTTTTCATATTTATTACGTTATATGATCATCATGGAGTTTCGCATATATTACATCCAAAAAAGAGTACCTACTGTTACTGATCCAACTTAGCCTACATTTACGCGGACGAAGCCGCGGGTAAAGTCTTGTTAATATTATAAATGCGAGTGTGAGCTTGTTTGTTACGCTTTCACGCCTTAAATACTCGACCGATCATCATGAAATTTCGCATACATGTTGTCGGGGGTACAGAAAAGACATAGGGAGCCTTTCATTCAGAAAAAGAGTACTGTTCCCAAGATATAGCAATTTATTGAGAAAATAGATCAACGCAAGCGAAACCGCGGGCAAAATCTAGTAATACATATTTTCTGACATTTTCGAGGATATATACTCGTAGGCATTAGTATACGTATGTAAACGTACACAGTCACACCGCTACACATCAAGTTAGACACCCTATATACGCATAACTACGCTATATACAAAATAGAGAATTGTCGGCAAGGGTCAGTGCATAGTGGTGTCGATGAAGTAATAAGGATAGAGCGTCGCGTCTCGTTCAGCGTGAATAAGACCAAATAACAAAAATATAACGCACTCACTCGCACGATTCGCAGCGTTCAACTTCTAATAGATCAAAGTCCAAACAGTCTAGGTTGATGTGTCGCTATGTGTACCTTCTCTAAAAATAATGAGTCATACATTTAAATATGATCATTTATTTCATCAATTCTATTTAACACAAGGTTCTTGTTACCCCTTCGGGGATATACATGTACATATAAGCGTCAGTCTATGTATGTATATATAATATGTTACTATTATAATTTTTTTTTATGCAACTAAGGTGGCAAACAAGCACATGGTCCACCTGATGGTAAGTGGTCACCGTAGCCTATGGACGCCTGCAACACCAGAGGCATCACTTGCGCGTTGCCGACCCTTTAGGAATAAAAGGAAGTGGGAAGGGGAAAGAGGGCGAAAAATTATTTTAGTTTTGTATAGCCTATTTATAAAGGAAGGCTATAGGCTATATAACATCACGCTAGTAGTAAATAAGGCGGACTCTTACATTCAAACAGAAGCCTTTAGACCAAAGGATCCCAGACTTTCTTTCTCATAGACCATTTTCAAAATTTGGAATTTTCGTCGAAACGAACTTACAAATAGTGAATCCCCATTTTTTGTCACGCCAACGTAGACCCCCGTGGACCCCTAGGGGTCCACCTGGACTACTTTGGGAACTACTGCTTTAGACTGTCAGTGACTCGCGTTAAAGTAAGTCGAGTTATGTTAGGAACAGTACTTTTAAAAAAAAAAAAATGTTTATCCTACATATGTTACTCGGTATATATAGTTTTCTAAAGGTGAAAGATTTATTAAAATCGGTTTTGTAGTCTTTGAAATATAAGAAGTTAAACGCTGCGAATCGTGCGAGAGAGTGCGTTATAATTTTGTTATTTTGTCTCATTCACGCTGAACGGGACGCAGCTACGGACGTTTCCATTACAAACAAACAAAAAAAATACAAATTTTTCCTCTTTTTAATATTAGTATTTTTGCAATACATACATAATATATTCATATATCATATGCTACATAGACTGACACTTATAATATATTATATATTTATATATGTTAGGAAGAATAAAAGAGAAACAAGAGCTAGAAATCTTTTTATAAAATAAAACAACCATAAATTTTATATTTTCGATTTGACACCAGATTCCTTTTTCAAAAACTTATTAATATGCGCGGCGATTGTCTCCGGACTAGTGATGTGGACATCATGATGACCGCGTACATTCACAATCGAGCAATTTTTTAATCTGTTATATTCGTCCATTATGACGGCGGCGAATTTCTTCGCGCCATTGCTGTTGTCATATATTGAAGATATTGTAACTAACATTGGAAAATCATTTGGTAGTGAAATGTGTGCTAAGTTGTCTTGTGAAAGTGTTATTGGTGTGATGTTTTTTACTCGAGGCTCCCAGGATAACCTGAAAATAGAAAATAATACTTATTTTATAATAATTATAATAATATTAGCCCTGTATTAAATTAACCCACTGCTGGGCACGGGCCTCTTCTCAGTGTAAGACGGGTTAGGTATAGTCCACCACGCTGGCCTAGTGCGAGTTGGTAGAGTTTCGAGAATATTATAGAGAACTCTCCGACATGCTTCCTCACGATGTTTTCCTTCATCATTAAACCGAGCGATAATTAGTTATTTAATACGCATATAACTTTGAAGAGTCAGAGATGTGCGCCATGGGATCGAACTCGAGACCTCTGCGTGGCAGTCCAACGGTCTCCCATTAGGCTATCGCTACTATTATTTAATATAATAATAAATAAATAATATTTAATTATAATTAACTCTTAGTTATTGAGAGGCATGCCTGTATTTTAGGGGTGCATAGGTATATTTGTTTTAATAACATTTCTGCACTAGAAATAAGTCACGTACACACGGCTACACATCAAGTTAGACACCCTATATACACATAACTACGCTACATACAAAATAGAGCATTGTCGGTGCGGGACAGTGCATAGTGGTGTCGATGTAGGTCAGGATAGACCATCGCGTCCCGTTCAGCGTGAATGAGACAAAATAACAAAATTATAACGCACTCTCTCGCACGATTCGCAGCGTTTAACTTCTTATATTTCAAAGTCCAAACAGACTAGGTTGATGTGTCGCTGTGTGTACCGCGATAGAGTTCAACTTTTGCAAAGAACGCTCAGACTTGTAACAAATATTTGTAGATCACATAAACGTACAGGAATCAAACCCACGATACTCGACCTTGTTTTGCGAAACATACCGGTTGCACAAGATCCCAGACTCGATGCCCGGTTCTGGTGAAATATGAGTTGCTGGGATTATTTTTAAGCAATTTACAGTCAGTAGAGAGCGCTGAGAAAAATATATTCTATCACATACACACAACACCATCTAGCCCAAACTAAGCAGAGCTTGTACTATGGGTACTAGACAATGGATAAACATACATATATACTTTATTTTTGTAAATACTTACATATTATACATAGAAACACCCAGACCAAGACAAACATCCATGTTTATGCACACAAATGTTTGACTTGTGACACCAACCACTATGCCATCGAGGCCGTCATCATCATTACTGTTTGGGTTACATTTTTCTTCTTTAGGAAAGACAGCTGCCGCACTAGGAATAAATAATGTGTTGCGGCGATCTTTACAAACATTCAAACTACGGACACAAAGAACACCCAGAATTAACCGTGGGAGAGCCACACTTCGGCACGAATGTGCCGGCTTGACCGGAGTGATACCACGGCCTAACAAAAAAACGGCTTGAAGTAGCCCTTGCGTTGTGTTTCGTCGAGTGAGTGAGGGTACCGGAAGCCCAACACCTGCCTCCATCCTATGGGGAAATTTAAAAGGCCGGCAACGCACTTATTTATTTATTTATTTAATTTATAAGAAGACCAACGGCCTTATTAAATATAATAACATTGGTATATGTAGCATCTGGCCAATTAAAGGTCCTCACGGTTAGAAACAATTCGCTATACATAAACCATGTGCATTGAAAGTTACAATAAAATAAAAATAAACTAACTAACTAAACATCTACGTAGTTCATAAAAAAATCTCTACTCAGCATCTGTCTCATCGTCGCCGGACTCGCGTCAAAGATGTCGAAGTCATGCAATTTACTCGCTGCGTTAAGTGCCTTGCCTGCGCGCCACATAAAGCTGTCCTGCCGGTAGTTTGTATGTACGAGTGGTAGGTGTAGTGGAGTATGATGACGTGACGATTTTGCTGGTACATTCAAACCTACCATAGACAACAGTTCTGAGCTATTAATTGAATTACACAACATTTTTTGTAAGTATGTTATATCAGCAATATACCTTCGTTTATATAAAGGTAGAAGATGGAATTTGGCGCATACGTTCAAGTATTGATCTGACTTATAATTATAAAATTTAATACGATAGCAAAGATATTTTAAGAACTTTCTCTGTACGTTTTCTATTCTATTGATGTACTTGTCATACCTAGGATTCCAGGTCTGCGACCCATACTCCAGTATACTTCTAACGTACGTGCAATATAGTATTTTGTATGTTTTCGCTTCTCGGAAACAGGAAGACGCTCGCATTATAAATGTGTGATGCCTTCTTTACAATATAATCTATGTGTACATCGAATAGTAACTTTGAATCATACAAAATACCGAGATATCGAATAGTGTGACATTTTGTCAGGGTGTGTCCTTTCAGGGTATATTTAGAGGATACAATGTACTTCTTTCTCGTAAAGGTGACAACGGAGCACTTGGTTGGATTGAGGTCTAGTTTATTTCTAGCGCAATAATCGTCAAGGCGTGATAGGTCTAGCTGGAGTGCCTGAGCGTCTGTTTGAGAGGAAATAGAAGCGAATATTTTCATATCGTCAGCAAAACAGAGTAGTTTAGAAGAATGGAAGCATTGGCCGATGTCGTTTACAAAGATTACAAACAATAAGGGACCCAACAATGAGCCCTGGGGAACACCGCTGGGAACCGTAACCCAACTAGATAGGTAGTTATTCACCGCTACAGCCTGAGATCTGTTAGTTATATAAGATGTAAACCATCTTAGCAGATCACCCCGTATGCCTGCTGCCGCTAGCTTGTGGATTAGGGTCGAATGATCTATTCTATCAAAACATTTGCTGTAATCAGTGTAAACGACATCGACTTGCTTACCCTGGCTCATGCTGTCTGTGACGAAGTCATGAAATAAGATAAGGTTGGAAACTGTTGACCGTCCTTTTATGAAGCCGTGCTGAAATTCATTAAAAGAAATTTTTAATGCGGCATATTATTGAGTGTGAATTATTTTCTCAAAAATTTTTGCAACTAAGCACAACTTTGAGATGGGGCGATAATTTTCAACGTCAGTTTTAGAGCCCTTCTTATGTATAGGGGTAATGAACGCTGATTTCCATAGCGGAGGCATGACGCACTCGGAAAGGGACTTTTTAAACAGTAAACTTATGGGTAAAGAAATAGTATCAGCACAATTAATTAGAAAGAGAGCAGGTATATTATCAGGTCCAGCTGACTTACTCTTATCCAATGACTTTAACAATTTAACTATCTCCTGCAGTTCAATATTTACACTATGAATCTCTGATACAGTATCGCGATATTCCATTGAGTTAAAGTTCATTGTTGGTGTCGAACATTGCAAAAACGTCGAATAAAAATAGTCGGAAAAAATATTACAAATGGCTTCTCCTCCACTAGCCATTTTAGAACCATAATTAACGGTAGAAGGAATAATATTTGAGTTGGATTTCGATTTAATATACCGCCAAAACTGTTTGGGGTCATTTTTAATATTACTCTCAACAGACGTAATATACCTATTGTAACACTCACTCTCAAACCTTTTTACTCTCTCTCTCAACAGGCGATAGCTAACTTGGTCTGATAGATTTTTATATCTTTTGAATTTATTGAAATATTTGTATTTTTCCTTGATCATTTTCTTTAATGCTGGGGTATACCAATCCGGATATCGTCCTGTACTACTCACTTTAGACGGGACATGCTTAATAATTATTTTATTTAAAAATGAATAAAAGCAGTCAGTGGCGTTAATAACCGATTTATCATCAAACTCACTATCCCAGTTAACTTCGGAGATATCTTGGTTAATCGCGTCATAATTAGCCCTAGAGTATAAAAACACGGTACGCGAAGCTGATTTTAATGGGGGTAATTGACAAAATTTTAAATCTATTATAAGCGCCTTATGGTGTGGATCTATAGTAACTAAAGGTTCTTCACTTTCTCGGACGTTGACTACACCGTTCGACAGGACGAGATCCAATATCCTCCCATAGCAGTTAGTTACACCATTAAATTGATTTAGATCATGAGTGCATAACAAGTCGACAAAAGATTGTTCGTCCGCGCTAACAATATTACCTGGGTAAAGGGATGACTCACCAGGATTCTGCATCCACAACAAACCACTCATGTTAAAATCTCCCGTGATCAAATATTTATCATTTGGTCTTCTCAACATAACTTCGTCCAATTTAAATAGAAAATTATTTAATTGGTTCGAGAAAGACAGCCCTAGATTTTGTTTACATAAATAAACAGTGCATATATTCAAATCATAACTCTGCGATGAGCCAGTTTTACCTTTTCTTATAGACAACGTTAGCCATAGATCCTCGGCGGTACTTACAAAACTTGGCTGGGAAACTGCACAAATATCTTTACGAACCGCAATGAGTACCCCACCTCCTCGCGTTTGTCCTGTCAGGGCGTAATCCCTATCGCGCCGCCAAACTATGTAACGCTCATCAAAAAGCTCCGTATCACTCACACCAGGCAACAACCAAGTTTCCGTTAGGATCACAATATCATACGAGCTCAATCTCAAATTACGATAGAACGTTACCGTTTTAGATCGCAGACCGCGTACATTCTGGTAATACACTTTTAGGTAATTCACATCCATTGGTAAAATATAATGCTCATTAACACAATACATGAAATATTAAAATCTTTAACGTAAAAATACTTAATAAAAATCGATATGACAAGTATTGCAATTTTATAATGTGGGTAAATTGAACACATGACTAGAGAAATAGTTAAGCAAAAGTAGTACTTAGCGATATGGCACCTATCTACGATTATAGGCGAGACAGGCATAGGAGTATGCGGCAGGGCGAGCAAGACAAATATATGATCGGCACGTTTAACTAATAGGTAAAAAACGCTGTGACCAAAGTATAAAACAGGTGTCCAAGAACAAAAGAGACGTTGATGAACAAGTGAGTCAGAGGCGCTAAACTTTTTATAAGTATTTGTGTTTAAAGTTATAACGATCACAGATGCTGGTGTAAAGTTACAATATGTTGTTATATATATAAAATTTAACTTATAATTATACAAAACTATTTTGTTTGTAATATTGACTATGCAATCTTGTTTAAATCAGCCATTTTATCAATGATAAATGACCGACTGGTTTCATTCTTTCGGACGTGGATTTTACAGAACTTAACCCAGACAAAGTTATAATTATTTTCCTTAGCTAACTGCTTAGTTTTGTTTAGTAGTAACTTGGAATCCGTTGTTAAGTGATCATTAACGAAAATTCTTCCTTGGTTGTCCTGGAAGCCTAAGTCCTCGGGTGTTATTATTTTAGTGGTCCTTGCAGATGCTATAAAATCCTCCTTGATGTATCTGTTTATGAAGCTTACTATAATGGACTTTTCTTTCGAATTATAAGTCGGAACTCTAGATATATAGTTCAGTTGGGCTCTGGGAACGACGTACCCAATCTTAATACCGATCTTCTCAATGATCTGGAACAAATTTTCGTCTTTGCGCTGCGGTACACCCTTTATCTCGACGTTGTTAAGGCGCGAACGCTGCTCGGTGTTTTGAACCTGAGCCTGGATCTCACTCAAAGTAGATTCTACCGCGACCTGTTTCTGCTGAATTTCAGAAACCGCACTTTCCAAAGTTAGCACCCTATTGGTACATTCTTCCAGCTTAGCGCTCGAAAATTCACAGGAAGTTTTAAGATCGCGAATTTCATCTTTTATGCTTCTGACGTCATCCAACAGCAAGGGTAGTTGAGTAAGTTTATTTTTGATGTCCCTGATTTCTTTCATGAGGCTTTCCATAGTCACCTGCTCCTTGGTACTGGGTGGTGCCGGCGAAGCCGCCCTGCACGATGAACATCTCCACGCTGCCCTGCGATCGGTGCCGAGCTTCCTCCATCCTGACTCCGATATTCCCGCACAAGCAAAATCTAGATGGTTGTTGCACGCGGAGCATTGGACGCCATCCGTGAAATTCGAATTGCACAATATACACTTATGCATTTTGCAATGTAGAAAAAAGGTTGAGGATATATGAATTTGTGGGAAACTACGAGAAGTACGTGCTTATTAGACTACCGTGCACACTTGACTGACTTGCGACTTCTCTGGTGTTGCGGGTGTCCATGGGCAGCGGTAATCGCTTACCATCAGGCGATCCGTCTGTTCGTTTGCCTCCTATACCATAAAAAAAGGAAACAACATCTATTTGTGGACCACTAATATTTTGCCCCATGTAGGGATCGAACCCACAACGCCCGGCGCTGTGGCCATGGCAAGGCGACCACTGAAACAACTACGTCATCCGTGAATCGGCGGTATTATAGTCGATAAGGCGTTGGACTTGCGATTGAGTGCTCGCGGGTTCGAATCCCACTAACAGCATTACCTTTATGAGTAGTAGAGCCTCGCTGATTTCAGCATAAACGGGCCGGCTCGGCCGGGGAAGGACTACCCTCTCACAGAACATCGATTCCTATCACAAGCATTCTAGCTTAGCTGGAGGTATTAAGACTGCGCCGAGCGTAAGACAGATAATGACAGAGCTCGTGCGGCGCATAATCAAATCGGCGCGCGGCCGCCATAGTAAAATTGTATGGAAGATTTGAAGTGCTTTTTCGATAAATATGTGTCTTTATTGTCAACCAAAAACTTAAATATTTGGGACGGACAAATTAATATAACTATTTATGTTTCGTTTAAGCTGTAAAATAGGATAGATTTCTACTGTTATAATCTAAAAATCACGTAACACGAGCTTACGTTTTTGCATATTTCTTGCAAATTTACGTAATTTTATAAGCGAAAATATTAATTATTTTAAGTTTTTTACACGGAGTAATTGTAAACACATTCATTGTTATGGTAAATGTATATTTTATATTTGTATTAAACAAAAAGTGTTAATTTTATTCACTTAACTGTGACCGCTTGTTTTGGCACATTTCGCTCGGCGCAGTCTTAACAAGAATACTAGTATTTTTTTCACTGCACTGATGGCATAGTAATTTAAGTGCTTAACTTGGCCCGGCCATTGCGCCGACTGTTATGAGTTTGATCCCCACACGGGACAAAAAGTTGTGTGGTCCACGAACACTTGTTTCGAGTCTGGGTGTTCTTTGTGTCCGTCTAAAGGTTTTTAAAGTCCTTTGCGACACTATTATTCCTAGTACGGGTGCTTTACATTCCTGAAACGCACTCTTAATAAAACAGAGATCTATCTTAACATTTTGGTTTAAACAAATCTAAACTCTATTGCAATGATTTAACACAAACTAGCGACCCGCCCCCGGCTTCGCATAGGTAGTAAAAAACCTTAACAAATTATACATCTAAACCTTCCTCATGAATCATTCTGTCTATTGGTGAAACCTGCATGATGATGTACTTATTACATTTTTATTTAAACAGTTAGATTAAACTACGGACTACAACCATGCCTTGCCTTGATTATTAATGTACATGTAAGTGGATGCTCCTATTTACCATACTGCTGCTTTAGAGGCTACCATAAAATTTTATTAAATGCTTGAGTATCTTCAGTAATAGTTCATGGAGAAATGGTTGCAGCACCTTACAGCTCTTATGATTTGTAAACAAAAACTTGGCGATTAAAAAGTGTGACCATGAGTTTCTTGCCCGTTCTTCTCATGAGCCCTACACCCTTGCTTTGCTGAACGTGGCAGTAAATGTAAATTCGCAGAAAAATTTGTGTAACTTTGACATTCATAAGTGTTACCTTGTAACCTAATCTGAATAAATTTATTTTGAATTTGAATTTTGAATTTTGATAATCCGTTCAGTAGTTTTTGAGTTTATTACGATCAGACAGACAGACGCGGCGGAGGATTTTGTTTTATAATATTATGTAGTAATAGTGATAGTCATATAATGTTAGAACTTATAGTCACACAATTAGAGTTAAAATTGCCTTAATACTAAATTTTGAGTTAAGTCGCTTTTATATTATGAGTGAAAATAATATTCTACCACATACACACAACACCATCTAGCCCAAACTAAGCAGAGCTTGTACTATGGGTAAAATGGGGTGAAAAGTATATATACTGACCTATAGAGTCCTCCCTGGTCTTCTACTAAGGACCTGGATAGCACCACCTCTGCTTGTTGGCTTGTCAGCTTTCTGTTCTTGCTGACTGAGCTCACTATCTTCTTGTATTCATATAATTTGGGATCGTCTGACGCTGATCTGGAATCATTTATATTTTTATTTTAAACAACACAGGTAATAAGCACACGCAAGTTCATGCATCGCGGACGCTTAGAGATTTTTTTAAATACCTCTCCCGGTCAAGGTACAATTCCTGTGTCCCGAAGGTTTTTACAAACATTCAAACCACAGACTCAAAGAACACCCAGACTCGGAACAACCATTTATGGATCATAAATTTTTTTGTCCCGTGTAGTATTCGAACCCGCAGCACTCGGCGCAATGGCAGTGGCGAGGCGTCCACTTAAACCACTACGCCATCCGTGCAGTCAATCAATCTGTACGTGTGTCACTAAACTCCTCCTAAACGACTGGACCGATTTTGATGATAATATGTTTTGTGTGTATTCATGGTTTAGATTCACGAGTATGCTCTATGGGTGGCGCTGCGATCGGTTCGTCAGAGCAAGATAACGTCTGTCGGCTCCGCTAAATGCGAATGTGAGTTTGTTTCCGCCATCGACCATCAGGAAATTTCGCATACTCGTTGTCAGGGGAACAAAAAAGGACATGGGGACTTTTTCTGGATGAAAGGTATTATGGTCTCTTCTATGCCTCTGACAACATGATGGAAAATTCATTATTGCACGTCTTAAGATCGTACCTAAGACATCTGGATAGCAGTCCAACGGTCTCTCACTAGGGTATCGCTGTATATAATAATAATGTCCTCCTGACCGAATTTCGGCCACAGCGGCCAATCTTAACGGAGACTGGCCACCTGCGCAGGAGATATTATAGTGCACAAGCGTGTGCGCAAACACAAGTGCACTCTCTGTTCCCTAACTTGCATGATCCAATGGGACGGATAATCTGACACGACCGGATAGAGATCAGGCGCAGGACCAACGGCTTTACGTGCTCTCCGAGGCACGGGGGTGTCCGATACCGCCAACTTCCTAACTCCGGGCTCGTATTGAGATTTCTGCGTTCTGCGCCACGGAGGCAGTATGATACATGTATATACATAGTACAGAGTACTTACTTGTTATAATTATGTTCATAATAGTAGCTATATCTCTTGTACCATAAAGGTGGGTTGTGGTTTACTTCGTAGTGCGCCATCAGTGCCGGCCCAGGGTCCAGGCAGACCATACCGGTCATACGACCAGGGTACACGATGTTGTATATACAGCCTGAAAGATAAAATGCATGCATTAGGGGTTAAAATAAAACCGTAAAAACGTTATACCGTTTTCATCTAAAAACTTAAATCCGGACTCTCTAACATTTAAGTAATCTCTAGATAGGTACCTAATACCTACCTACCTAAAAAGGTATGTACCACAGTAAATAAAATTTAAAAAATCCGTAAAATGGCTATTTTCACTCGCCAGACCTTGCTCCAACGGACTACCATTTTTTTCGTGATTTAGAAAATTATCCACGTGATAAAAAAATTTCTTCCCAGGAGGCAGTACAAAATGCTTTCACACAGTTTGTCGAATCTAGATCCCGGAGTTCTATCGTAAAGGCATAAATGAACCTTCGTTCAGATGGCAGCATTGTATAGATAATGACGGTAAATATTTCGATTAAATAAATATGGTATATGTTAAAAAACAAGTGAGAATCGGCAATGAATTACCGTAAATCTTAGAGTCCGATAAAATGGTTCAAGTTATATGCAAAGGAAGTGATACCACGTGACCGGCTCGACCGGGGAAGGACTACCCTCTCACAGAACATCGACGTGAAATACCAGTATTCCAGTAGGAATATGTGTTTCGTTCGGTGAGTGAGATTGCCGGAGGCCCAATCACCTATTTTCCCCCTTCCCGCTCCTTCTTCTTCCCACTTCCTTTCCTAAAGGGTCGGCAACACGTAAGTGATGCCTCTGGTGTTGCAGGCGTCCATAGGCTTCGGTGAACACTTACCATCAGGTGGACCGTAAGCTTGATTGCCAAAGAAGTCGAATAAAAAAATTAAATTTTTACTCAAAAATTACTTAACCGATTATAAAAAATCTTTCACCATTAGAAGGCTATATTATCAACGAGTAACATTGAATATTTTATTTAAAAAAGGTACTGTCACCGACTTAACCCAGTTTTACGCGAGCAAAGCTGCTGGCAAAAGCTGGTAGCTAATATGAACGTTAATGCATTTTTGGCACCTCTTGTCGTCTGGTGCCTAGAGCGACAACTTCTCTTGCTCTACTCCACGGCCGACGCTGACGTGGCAGTCAAACAGTCTACCCATTAAACTCGCTTTTATAAAACACGACTTACCAATAATTATTCCCATGGAATGTCCGACATACACGAAGCTTTTCCACCCCATGTGCTCGACCACCCTCCGCAACGGTTCCACCATGTGCTCCTGACCAACCAGCGGGCCTGGCGGTAGCGCATCAGACTTGCCGTGACCTGGAATGACGCAACATAAAAATCGTGAGGAAACCTGCATGTCTGAGAGTTCTCCATAATTTGACGAAATTTTCTCGATGATCGGTCAAGTAGTTATGGCGTGAAAGCGTATCAAACAAACTCACATTCGTATTTCTAATATTAGTTAGGATGTCTTTTTTGTCGACTCTCTATATTTATTGTTGTTATGGCTTCTTCTCAGTGTATTAAAATTAAACGTGCATCATATTTTAAGTTACAGTAACACAACTGTGAAAACAGCATTCAATTTCATGCAGTAGTTTAAGCGTGATACACATAAAAACATACATAGAGACAGACAAAAATTCTAAATTAATTGTTTTAGCTTCTATAGCTTTTATTAAGTTATCTCTTAAGAGCAGCGATAGCTCAGTGGGGAGACCAACAGACTGCAATGCAGAGGGTCTCGGGTTCGAACCCACGTCGCGCACTCTGACTTTCGGAAGTTATATGACGTTTCGAAACGATGTGCGTATTGATTGACAATTATCGCCTGTTTCGTGCCTCGGAGAGCACGTTAAGCTGTCGGTCCCGGCTGCCATGAACATCTATGGCAGTCGTTATTGGGAGAGTGTCGACACAAAAGATCCCACTGGGTCGAAGTGTCGCCGGTCTGCACTGACTGGCCCCCACATAAGATACATACATACATACCTCTTATTATTTTTTTTAAACATCCATGAACAGACATCGCCCTGATGTAATTATATACATACCTGTGCTGCTGTCCGCTAGCTGGCTTATTGGTCGTTCCGCACAAATCTGATGGCACGAATTGTGCGAAACGACACTCTTCAGATTTATTTTTTTATCTTTCGATTCGCACTTGTCGATTTAATTTGTCTAAAAATTAAGGTGTGCGAATCGACACCTTTAATAAAAATTTCGTGTGAACAGATCCGTGCAAAACTATCACTAAGCCATATGCGTTCAATAGCGCTTAACGTTCTTTTAGTCAGTGGACGGTAGTATTCATGAGGTACAAATAAAATGATGAAATGAAAAACATCGTAAGGAAACCTGCATGTCTATGAGGTGTCCGTAATGTTCTCGAAGATATGTGCAGTCTGCCAACCTGCACTGGGCCAGCGTGGTGGACTATGGTCTAACCCTTCTCACATTGAAAAGAGGACCGTGCCCAGCAGTGGGACAGTTTAATACAGGGCTGATATTATCTATATCTATACTAATATTATAAGGCGGGAAGATATGATTTTTGTTTGTAATGATTGAACTCAAAAATCACACAACGGATTATAAATTTTTCTTAAAATTATAATTTAGCGCGGCGTCGCCTAGGCGTAGCCGACGTCCCGGAGCTGCTGATGTGTTTTGATTACGTGTTGACGTTAGGTTGACGCATGTTTAACGGCGAGGCGAAAAGCGATACGGTGACGATCCCTTTCCGAGTTGACATGTGTGCTATGACCTTTAACCGGATATTTCCAAAATATGTGTGTATTAAGATAGATTAACATTGCTTTTATCCAATTTATGGAATTTCTATAGCGTTGCTTTAAGTATCAATTGAATAAAACCTGTAAAAGTCGACATAGGTAAAATAAAGTCTTTATTTTTCTAATAAATTACGTTTATCCGAAATAACGTACAATACTTTATTATAAAGTACGGGTGGCAACTCTACGTATCTTATGTCGGGGCCAGTCAGTATAGACCGGCGACACTTCGACCCAGTGGGATCTTTTGTATCGACACTCTCCTAGTAACGCCTGCCATAGATGTTCATGGCAGCCGGGACCGACGGCTAAACGTGCTCTCGAGACACGGAACAAGCGATAATTGTCAATCAATACGCACATAATTTCGAAAAGACATATAACTTCCGAAAGTCAGAGGTGCGCGACGTGGGTTCGAACCACGGGTGGGTTTGAGCTATCGCTGCTCATTTAAATAATATAATGGCAACCCTAACTGCATCGTCACTTAACAGGTGCGATCGTGGTCAAACGCAAGCCTTCTAAAAATTAAAAAGAATAATACCTGGCAGATCGAAAGCCACATAGTAAAACTGATCGGTGAGATGTTCCACTAGGGGTCTGAAGGTAGCTGCGGAGTCTATGTAACCATGGACCATGAGCACGGCTGGAGCAGAGGAACAGCCCCAGGATATCACTGAAATATATAACACATACATATTAACTATAAATCTATACTGATATTATAAAGCTGAAGAGTTTGTTTGTTTGTTTGATTGAACGCACTAATCTCAGGAACTACAGGATTGAATTGAAAAATTGTTTTAGTGTTGGATAGCCTATTTATCGAGAAAGGCTAAGAAAAGAAAGAAAATATTTTATTTGTATCTCCTTTTCACAATACAGTAAAATATAAATATATAAAGAGCAGTTTATAGTATGCAGACCAAATTAGATACCTGCATCAGCTATTGTTGCAGTTGAAACTGTTACGCTGGTATTCTCGCTGGACTTATAGATCCAGTCACATACACTAGAATGCCGTGCTAAGCGCAAAAGCGGTATCTCTTATCTTATCTTATCTTGTTACGGGGGCCAGTCAGTGCAGACCGGCGACACTTCGACCCAGTGGTATCTTTTGTGTCGGCCCCGAGATCTATACCTTAGCTATCTCCCTATGAATGTACTGCATCAATCGCAGCGTACACTTCAGAGGGAGAAGCCTGAAGTCCTCAGGGCTCGGATATGCCAACCCCATCAGACCCATCCTTAGTCCAGCCAACGCGTCACATTCACATAGTAGGTGTAATATGGACTCGTCCCGCTCACGACAGGCTCTGCAGATCAAATTGTTTGTCAAACTCAATCTGCACAGGAAGTCATTGGTGCCAAAGTGACCAGTAAACGCTCCTGTGAGCAGGCGTATTTGGCCCTTGTTGTACCCGCAGAACTTCCGGGTGTATCTCAGTGACAGCTAGTTTCGAGATAATTGAAGTTATGTAAAAGTAGTTTTCTCATTACCTTACAGATAGTTATTTTTAGTTATTAAATGGAATTCGACAAAACTTGGGTTTTTAAAATGTTGTTGCCAATTATGCTGGCAGTGATGGGATCCATGTTAAAACCAGTTTTGTACGTCAAATCAAAACTGCCTCGTTTAACTTCTACTTCGACCATTTCACTTATATATGGACGCGGGTTAATTCGAGACAGTTTATACTGAGTTGTGTAATCTTCCCATTCATAAAAAACCGCTATACTGCATTTTTCTAAGCTACCCGATGGCATAAAAATCAAATTAACGAATTTTTTTGAGATACCGCTTTTGCGCTTAACACGGCAGTATAGTGTATGTGAGCGAATTACAACAGAAGAACAGCAAATAAACTTGGTTTAGTTTAATTACGGTGATACAGATTACAATATACAACGATTATCGTTCAACGCTGTAACTGCCCCTGTAACCCTCTTTATTTAAAATCAGTAAAATAAAAATAGCAAAGCATTCAATGTCTACCTATATAACATCACGCTACGACCCACGGGGGCTGTGCAGTAACTATAAACGCGGGTGAAACCGCGGGCACAGTTAGTAATATTATAAATAGGAAAGATTTACATAATATTGTGTTACGTTTACGCAATTGTACAGTGAGCTGCAAAAATGCATACCCATATCAAAACTAGAAGGGTATAAACTGGTATTGACACCATCTAAGATGGCGGTGCTCTACTAAAAATAAAAAGGGAGATTTCTTAATAACTCAATTTTGTTAAATTTACTTTAATCAGTTTTTGAATCTCTATTCAATGTTATTACATTAATAACTTTTAAACTTTCGCGTTGCATGATATATATATAACATGTAACGGGTATTAACGCGATCATGCATAATGTTTACCTTTTTTATGCTTGACGTTTCGACCAGGTTACACCGGCCGTGGTCACAAGCTGACTGGTGCTGCGATGTCATGTCTCCGTTTGTGAGGCAGAAGAATCTTGATTCACCCTCACTTTTGGCATATTTTTATTTGTCCATGTACCGTCACAAACTACACTCACGGTATCCCTATTACGTATGCTAGCCGTTGTGTCCGTATTCTGTGAATTACCTGACTGTGCAAAACAGCGAAGTTGCGTATTATTAATCACGGGATTCCACGTCGCGGATAATTTGAAACCATCTTCCCTATTGAAATTTCTATATTTTTTGATTTCAATAGCTTCTCGCACTGCTCTTGGATAAAAGTGGCGAGCGGTGGAGAGGACTTCCGGACGATGAAATTCAATCCAATGATTAGTACCTGATTCCAGTATATGTTCTGCAATTGCTGATTTGCTAGTCTACCCTCTCAGCAATAGTACGCTTGGTTTGGCCTATGTAGGAACTCCCGCATTGCTGAGAGGGTCAAAGAACACATCGCCGCTGTGAAGAACCGGCAGACTAGCAAATCAGTTGATTCACCCTCACTTTTGGCATATTTTTGGCATTTAGGAAGTCGTCCGGAAGTCCTCTCCACCGATCGCCACTTTTATCCAAGAGTAGTGCAAGAAGCTATTGAAATCAAAAAACATAGAAATTTCAATAGGGAAGATGGTTTCAAATTATCCGCGACGTGGAATCCCGTGATTAATAATACGCAACTTCGCTGTTTTGTGAAACAGTCAGGTAATTCACAGAATACGGACACAACGGCTAGCATACGTAATAGGGATACCGTGAGTGTAGTTTGTGACGGTACATGGACAAATAAAAATATGCCAAAAGTGAGGGTGAATCAAGATTCTTCTGCCTCACAAACGGAGACATGACATCGCAGCACCAGTCAGCTTGTGACCACGGCCGGTGTAACCTGGTCGAAACGTCAAGCATAAAAAAGGTAAACATTATGCATGATCGCGTTAATACCCGTTACATGTTATTACATTACTTGTTTAGAAATAAAATAAGTATGTACGTAAGAATAGCATTTGACTAGAAGTGTACCGTCGATACCTAATAAAGCCTAATATATATATAATTTATAAACCAACGCTATCTTGTTCATTCATATTCATTCTAATTCAAGTGTTCACAGAATTTTAGGCCTTAAGGTATCCGTGGAATATTACAGGCGACTGCGATTTATACGGATTTTAACTCTGTTTATTATTAAATACGTGACTAAAATCCCGGGGACAGTTATGTATACTAGTACAGAGAAGCTAGTTAGGGATCGTTGGATCGCCACGCTGCGTTCACAAGTTCGATTCCATGACACGCATCTGTGAATTTTCGAAGATATGTGCATAATAAATAGTTTATAATCGCTCGCTGGAACGGTCAAGGAAAACATCAACGCGCAGGGATTGTTCGCGCACTCATCCTGCAGCCCTGGGCAAAGGAAAAGAAAAGGAAAGCCCTGCCTGACCCAGGTGTCGAACTCAAGAACCCTTAGCCACAGAAGTGGCATTCACTACCGATAATGTTTACGTAATAAATACTTATAGCTATATTTTTACAGTGGGAGAGCCACGCTTCGGCACGACTGGGCCGGCTCGATCGGAGTGATACCATGGCCTCACAGAAAACCGGCGTGAAATAGCGCTTGTGTTGTGTTTTGTCGAGTGACTGAGGTTACCGGAGGCCCAATCCCCCATCCACGTTCTGGTGAGAGGGAGCAAATTTAATAGGCCGGCAACGCACTAGTGACTTCTCTGGTGTTGCTGGTGTCCATGGGCGGTATAATCGCTTACTATCAGGCAATCCGTCTGCTCGTTTGCCTACTATACCTACCATAAAAAAAACCTATAGACATAATATTATCTCGTCACCAACAGGTTTAATTAGAACTAACTAGACTACACTGATAGCGCAATGGTGTAAGTAGTCACCTCGCCACTATTGTCCGTACCGTGTGTTGTAGGTTCGATTCACACGCAGGGCACAAACTTATACGATTCAGAAATAGCTGCGGTCTTTGATCGTTTCCCGCCAGTCGCTGGCTTGAAATATTTGTAATGTAAATAAATTAATAACTAAAACAGGCTACGTGTGAGCTTCAGTGCTCGAGCCCCACTCACACCTGGCCGTTTTATTTGTACTTACTGGCGATTTTGCCCCACGGAGCGTCTATCGACCATTCTTGTGATCCCTTCATTTTCATAATTAAGTTTTAATTATGGTAAACACCTCTCTCTCTCGCAATATCTGAAATGGACAGACATAAATACATTATTATATAAACACACGTTTTTGTATGGCAGAGATGTCTTATCACTAGTGATAAGTCATCTCTCCTACACATCTACCTAGGTACCACTATATATTATAAAACAAAATAGCGCGCCGCGTCTGTCTGTTCGCGATAAACTCAAAATCTACTAAACGGATTTTCATGCGGTTTTTACAAATAAAGTGATTCATAAGGAAGGCTCAGGTGTATAATTTGTTAAGAAATCCTTAACACTAGTACCCGTGCGAAGCCGGGGCGGGTCACTAGTTATGAATGTGAGTTTGTTTGTTTATTTGCTACGCTTTTACGCTTTAACTACTCGACCGATCATCATGGCATTTTGCATACACGTTGTCAGGGGAACATAAAATGACATAAAGTACCTTTTATTCAAAAAAAAGTACTGTTACCTACTAACTTAAGCTAACTTATATACATTTACGCGAGCGACGCCGCATACAAAATCTAGTCTATAATATCGAAACGAAGGCTGTTACGTATCACATTTGAACAACCGTGCGGGTCGGAGCAAACGACTAGTGTTATAATCTATGACAGAGTGTACCCGATAAAGCCTTAGTATCTCATTACGATCAATTTAGTGTGATGCTTAAATTCAAGATGCTTTAATAAATGGCACTGCTTGCGGCCATAGGTGATAGCGTGATAATTGTTAAGTATATACTTAAGTTAAGATTATGGTCGGGTCTTCAGACAACATATTGGCGAAAACCGCATTTACGGGTTTTACCGTAATAGTGTAACTTACTAGGTAACTATTATGTAATCTGTAGAATAACAAATAAACAGACAGACAATAATTACAAAAAAAAAAGTATTCTATATCGTTAGATACCTAAGCTATGATACAGTCCAAATGAAATTTCGCAAAAATATATAAGCAATGTATATACATAGATAAAGTTCTATTTGAATTTTATTATAGTAGGTATGGCAGAGTTTGTATGCTTAAATATATCGCACCCGTAATAAAACAGAGACTTATCTCAGTATTTTGGATTAAACAAATTTGAACTCTATTGCAAAGATTTAACACAAATATAATATTAGAATTTAACATATACAATTAGAGTTCAAATTGCCTTACTTTAAAATTTCGAGTTAAGTCGCTGTTTTATTAAGAGTGCGAATTATTATGGCACAGCTATATATGCAATTAAAAGAAATGTAGACAATCTAAACTAAAAATTATCCGCACAGCGCCATCTAGTATCCGTACGTGTAACTAATTTATAAGTATAAATTTTAAATTAGAATAACTTACGATAGAATTAACGGATTTTATAAAAACGATTCAAACAAAAACTAAATGATAACACGAGACACACACTATGCTTATGATCATCAATTTAACGATAAAATGTGATGCTGATATTCATGTAAGTACCTATATTAAGTTTGATAAATAGCACTGCTCGGCTGCTATAGGCCATGATTGTTATCTAAGATTATGGTCGGACCTTCAGGTAACATATTGGCGAAAATTAAACTATAGATACGTTGCCCGCGCTCTGTAATGGCAACACGAATGCAAGGTAATTACCAGAAGTCCATTTAGTCACGTACCGACCAGTGCCGCGGGTGTACGTGACATTAAAATAACTTGAGTCAATAATTTCCGCAAATTTTTTCAAACAAAAAAAAATGCAGTCCTATGTTTTTAGGAAATGAAAAATATTATACTGCAACTGTGAAAGATAAAAAGTATTATTTCATGCGTAAGTATAAAGGGAAATTAATTTAATTTTTTCGGTGCCTTTTAATGGCGGCCTGCGCCTGAGGTAAGTCTATCGGTAAGTAACGTGCCTCCTTTTGTTCGCGTTCCACCAATGAGCATGCACCACAGAATGACAACGTAATTATAGAAATATATCTATCTCTCTCTCTAACAACACAAATTCCGTAGATGACATTTAATTTTCTTTCCCTTTCTTCGTGCGTCGAAAGTAGTCGAAGTAGCTGTCTAGTTACCGACAGTATTTACGCTGTTTTACGGAGTGCAGCGATGTTCATGCATGACGCGTATATTATTTTATACTACGTCATTGGCGAAAACCCGATCAAAATCCATTCGCAGGTTTTGCGTGATAGTATAAATAAATAAACAGACAGACAGACAAAAATTCCATAAGAAAATTTTGTGTTATATATCGATACTATGATATATTCCAAATGAAATTTCGCGAAAATATTCAATGTACAGACAAAGTGCCCTTTGAATTTTATTATAGTTTAAATAGATTAATAAGTCTATCAACAGTTAACGAGAACTTCTGTGAATAATAAATAATCTACTTACCGTGTTCTCTGTCGTTCAACAACAAAAATATTACGATAAGAGTTTATGCCTTCATCTATAATACATGTTTTTATCACAGAGCCAGGCCAGGATAAACAACAGGAACAAAATAAGAAACATCGCGGAGTAAACAAACCTGTTTTGTTTTGGTAATGTTGGTACTAGCAACTGATAAAACAATGAGATTCTAGTCTATTTTATCTGTGGCACATAGAACTCATTAAAAGATAACTTATGTCACTGATTTTAAGATTAACCTGTACTTTTTTAAACTGGTTTGTGTTGAGTTTACAAAATACAAAACACTATCTATCACTCAAGCAAAAATACCAAATCAAATGACCTACGTAAATGTAATTAGCTAGCGCCCTCTCTGGATTAAAATGGTAACTGTTAAGCAAAGTGTTGAGGTACAGTTTGCACCAACTGCTAATAGATGGCAGTTGTTTGCTCGTAATTAACAATTGTATCTATTATTTTTATTTATACTTTAGTCTTAGCGATGATTTATTTAGTCATTAGATGTAGTCGTTAAATACGTAAGTACTTATGTAATTTACATTTAAATATATTTTAACACATTCAAAAGATTGCAATATGTTGTTATATAAGTAGGTACCTACCTATTTTTTGCTCATAAACTCAGGACAAATACATTTATTGCAAAAAACTGTGTTACATAGTTAAGTGTTAATAGAACCTAGGAATAGTTTCAACCGCTACCCAATCGGGCATTGCAATTATAAAAAACATAATAAATAAAAATGATTACAATAAATTTATCTATAGGTATTTATTAGTGATAGTTAAGCAGCGATAGCTCAGTGGGAAGACCAACAAACTGCAATGCAGTTCAGTTAATTTCGGGTTCGAACCCACGTCGCGCACCACTGACTTTCGGAAGTTATATGACTTTTCAAAATTATGTGCGTATTGATTGACAATTATCGCCTGCTCCGTGCCTCGGAGAGCACGTTAAGCCGTCGGTCCCGGCTGCCATGAACATCTATGGCAGTCGTTATTGTAAAAGTCAGTACCCTCTAATATCCTGACGCTGCTCTAGCCTTAGGGTATCGTTAGCCTTCGGGTTGCGGAGGTCAGGTGGCAGTCGCTCCGTGTAAAAATTGATATCCAGTCAAATCCGGTTAGACCAGAAAAGCCGACCCCAAGTGACTTGGGAATAATAAAGGCTAAGAGAGAAAAAAAAACTTAAATAACAATTTAATACCTTACATATACTTACTGATATTTTTATTTCTTTTAAATCAAATAGTCATCAAATTTCACTTATCTTTAACGTATAAATAATTAAATAATAAAGTGGTAACATTAAAAAAAAAATTTGTGCCTCGGAGAGCACGTTAAGCCGTCGGTCCCGGCTGCCATGAACATCTATGGCAGTCGTTATTGGGAGAGTGTCGACACAAAAGATCCCACTGGGTCGAAGTGTCGCCGGTCTGCACTGACTAGCCCCCACATAAGATACATACATACTAACATAACCTAACCTACTTTTATGATACCGAAACCGTGGACAAAAACTAGTATTGAATATAGAAACAATTTATTTATTAATAATATAATAATAATAATAATTGTTTATTAAGTTTAAGTCGGCACAAATATGAATAACAATAGGTCTTAAAAATACTTAAAATAGGATACAATACTTTGGTCGCCTGTTGACCTGGGGGTGGCGGGCTTTGTGGGCCTGCCCGCCATCCGTTCAGCACCAGGTCCGAGAGGCGGCGTGCGTGTTCCCACGCGCGCCTCTGTGTCGAGTCCGCCTCCCCTCTAGGGGGGAGTCAGTAGGGTTTAAAGTGAGAAGTGACTTGGGTAGGTCTCTCGTGTAGTGGCCTGCCGTTTCATACGGCGGGCCGTAACCTCGGCGGGGTCGCGACCGCATGCGAAAGTGATTCGCGCGGCCCCGTCGATAGTGGTTTTGTTGAGGAACACCGTGGTAGGTTTAGTCGGTATTCCGGGAGGTACTTTAACATCTTTACCATCTTTCTTTTGCCCCGGCGAGTCCGACATAACCCGTCCGCCCGCCCCCGCGGAGGGGTATGCGGCATGCATTCCACCACGTAAAAAATACCACTACCACTAAAAACTTTGTTCGCCTGTACTAGATTATACCTGTATCACAGGCGATAATTATGTGCTATTAAAGTGTAATAGGAAGGGCATTCTTAAGAATATTTAACAAATATAGACTGTTCTAAGTTACTATTACAATGAAAATAATATAACTTATTTATATATTGTATTTCTCAATCGTATTTTAGGTCGTAGCACTGATATTGAGCTGTCCTTTTGACCGTGTCGCGGGTGACTGCACTCTGGCGTAAACAACTAAATTATACCTATCTGATAATGATATTATATATTTATATTTGTGCTTTACTGTTTGTTCAGATATAACTAAATGCAAGAGACAAAAAGAATAAGCCACACAAAAGCTTTATTTGGCGACAAATTCTGATTTCTCTTTCTTCGTTAACGTTAACTCGAAGATGGTCGTTGTTCAAGATATCGGTGGAGAAAGGTATTTGGTACAGGACACTACAAAATGAACCTTGGAAGTCTCCGTGGTTTGATCAAATTGGCATTGATAGATATATGCTAACTACTGCATTTCGGCTTCGATCAGGACATATTCCACTTAATAAATTCGCTTATTTAATGAAAAAAGTAGCATCTCCTCTCTGTTGTGAGTGTGGTGTAGTGGAGGATGCTCTGCATATTATGGTGGAATGTGTCCGAAACGAGGATGTCAGATCTGAAATTTTGTCTGCAATTACAGATTATAAGGATATTGGACGATGTAACAGTATTTTATCATAACCGCTGTCCGAGGCAGCTAAATTAATCTATAAACTTGTTGAAGTTGGCATGCGAAGACGTTCACAGTAATCATTCATAATTATATCGTATTATTAATATAATATAGTAATTTTATAGTAATGTTGTAGAAAGTTCCAATGGCGCGGCATAGTCATAACTGACTAAGCTACTAAAATAAAGTAAAAAAAAACGATGGTCGTTGTTTGAATCTTTGTAAAGGCACTCGCGTTGCAGGAATTATTCCAAGTACCAGTTGACTTCTTCTTCTCTCTTAGTCTTTATTATTCCCAAGTCACTTGGGATCGGCTTTTCTGGTCTAACCAGATTTGGCTGGATATCAGTTTTTACACGGAGCGGCTGCCACCTGACCTCCGCAACCCGAAGGCTAACGATATCCTAAGGCTAGACCAATGTCAGGATATTAGAGGGTACTGACTTTCCCAATAACAACTGCCATAGATGTTCATGGCAGCCGGGACCAACGGCTTAACGTGCTCTCCGAGGCACGGAGCAGGCGATAATTGTTAATAAATACGCACATAATTTGGAAAAGTCATATAACTTCCGAAAGTCATAGGTGCGCGACGTGGGTTCGAACCGAGACCCTCTGCATTGCAGTCTGTTGGTCTCCCCACTGAGCTATCGCTGCTTTCCAAGTACCAGGTGACATATAAAAAAAACACTTTACGAATGTCTGACAAGAAAATAAACAACTCATTTTATAACCTTCTTACTCATTTATTGCACTCTTAAATAGTAAGTATAGCTAACTTACAATATTTACAACTATTTACATCATATTTTTTATTTGTTACTTATTTTTTATATACTGTTTAAATTGTCATGTTTTTATTACAAATAGTATAAATTTTATCTTTACTGTGCCACACAGTAATATTAAATATTAGTATAAATTACAATCTAAAATTGCTATCAAATTTCTAAAATTTCCTTGACGTCTGCGACATGTCTAATAACCAAAAATACACGTTTGAGAATTGAACAAGATTGAATTAGTTCAATTTAATCATTCGGCGGGGTCGCGATTGCATATGAAAATGATTCGTGCGACCTCACAGATTCTAGTTATTTTGAGGAACACCGTGGTAGGTTTAGTCGGTAACAGATGAGACTGACATAACACTTTCGTCCGCCCTTGCGGAGTAGTATGATCTAACGAACGCAAATACGATGAAAAAATTATCGTAGGACAAACATGTATTTGTAATTTAAAATACCTACCCACATAATTAATTATCTATTTAAGACTGCGCCGAGCGTAAGACAGATAATGACAGAGCTCGTGCGGCGCATATTCAAATCGGCGCGCGGCCGCCATAGGACAATTGTATAGAGGATGTGAAGTGCTTTTTTGATAGATATGTATCTTTATTGTCAACCAATAACTTAAATATTTGGAACGGACAAATTTTAATATAACTATTCATTTTTCGTTTAAGCTGTAAAATAGGATAGATTTCTACTGTTATGATCTCAAAATTACGTAACACGAGCTTACGTTTTTGCATTTTTCGTGCACATTTACGTAATTTTGTAGGGGAAGATATTAATTATTTTAAGTTTTTACACGGAGTAATTGTAAACACATTCATTGTTATGGTAAATGTATATTTTATATTTGTATTAAACAAAAAGTGTTGATTTTATTCACTTAACTGTGACCGCCTGTTTTGGCACATTTTGCTCGGCACACTCTTAAATATAAATATCACTTGCAAAACCGCATACCAACTGACCTTTTCAACATTTTTGTTTTCTAGATACATGTAACATACCTACATATACATAATATATTAAATAAATATTATGTATGTATATTATCGTTTTAAAGATGGGATAGGCTCGCTGTTATACGTATATACATACTTTTAAAGGTTGGATAGGCGTTATACTTAGGACCTTAAAACATAGCCAATAAAATATAGCTTCAATGCGCTCACATTTCATAGACATTTCCTTTATCTCTGTTTATCTATGGGTGTAGGTATGTGAATTAAGCTAGATCAAGGTACATACAAAGGTTAAAAAACAAATAGTTTTAAATTTTCTCTGTAAGCACTGACTAAGGAATATATGGTCATTATTTTGTTTACAATGTTTTACGTACAAATAATAATAATATAATAATAATATTCTACCACATACACACAACACCATTTAGCCCAAACTAAGCAGAGCTTGTACTATGGGTACTAGACAATGGATAAACATACATATATACTTTTTTTTTTGTAAATACATACATATTATACATAGAAACACCCAGACCAAGACAAACATCCATGTTCATGCACACAAATGTTTGACTTGTGCGGGAATCGAACCCGCGACCTCAGGCGTGGCAGTCGGTTACACTAACCACTACGCCATCGAGGTCGTCAAAAATATATGTAAGTGAGTCTTTTTCTGTTACTGCATTGACATTCAAATGAACCTCAACCGTAGACCACATTTTTGGCCGACTGTACGAGTGGCCCAGCCGATTTAAAGAGGACAAATTCTAGTTTCGGCGGTGCTGTCTGTGAATTTCTACATCCATGCCTGTAACGGATATCTTGCTATAATCATTATTATATATATTGTGTTCACTTGCCAACCGACGAAAGTTTCTAGATCTCACTCTCTTGCATAAATTATTTAACGCAAATGTAGACAGTAATGAACTCGCATCTAAACTTCAAATCAACGCACCATCTCGCCTGCCACGTGTAAATGCTTATAACTTATTTCATATACCAACATCAAAAACTAACCTCGGTCACTTCGCTGTGTTGCCCAGACTCTGTAGACAATACAACTCACTATCTAAGACATCTAATATAGACATTAGTAGCTCTTTACCTTTGTTTAAAAAACACCTGTATTGTTACCTGATTGATACTATTGATTGAGCCTATTTTTTATTTTCTATTTTTATTTAACATTTAATAATAATTATTTGTAATTTCATTATTTGTATTTCAATATTTGTATTTCAGTATTTCATTATTTGCATTTAAGTATTTGTAATTCATTATTTTTAATTAATTATTAATAATTTGCTATTTGTAACTTTGTCCAACTTGCGCCAACTGTATGTACGTTTTTACTTTGCATGCTGTGGCCTACTGTAAGTGAGGGTGCACACTTAATCTATCGACCTAACACTTCTGTATTTAGTATTTAAGTTGTGTGTATCTTTGTAGATGGTTCTGGTCATAAATAAATAAATAAATTACTTGTGGATATATCATTTCAGTCGTATTTTACCTTGAAAGAAAGAAAGAAACATTTATTTGCATAGAATACAGGTGGTACCAGGTTTAACAATGGTGAATAGTTCAAGCTATATTCTGCCTGTTATAGGCATGTAATTCAATTTCACTAACAAAATGGCAAGCTATATTATTATTTAGCATATTTATCATTATTATATTATATTAAAATGTACAAATAATCAGATTCATTAGTTTTATGTTGCATGAACTCTTCTATTGTATAAAAACACTTATCCACAAGCTATTTTATATGCCATATCTACCTTCAAATCTTTAGTTAGCTAAATAAGCTAAGAAAAGTGACAAAGGTGTGTAAGGCTCTTAACAAACGGACTGCATTGAAATGCACTCAGATTGCATATTTGCAATTTGAATGCAGTTAGTATGACTGCAATTAAACTGCAAACCAACCGGGCAGCCCGTTTGCAATCGGTGTGCAGTACAAATGCAGTTGGACCAACTGCATTAAGATTGCTATGGACCAACTGCATTTGAACTGCACTTCGACCGTGCAGTTAGGTCTCAGTGAGCGTGCAGTTATTAAACCTGCACGCCAACTGCACACCGACTGCAATTGGGCTGCGCGGTTGCTTTGCAGTTTTACTGCAGTCGTACTTACTACATTCAAACTGCAATTTTGCAGTCGGAGTGCAGTTCAAATGCAGTCCATCTCTCTAGAGCCTTACATGCACCCGGTTTCCTTCCGAAAATGTAGTGGTAATGATTTAACAAATCAATCTAAAATACCAAATTGAAATTACATATAAGTTTAACCCAAATATACTAAAAGCATTAATTTAATAGAAACTTTTGCGTTATTAATAACTTTATCACACAAATATTTAAGTATAGCAAACAAATATATTGTTGACAATTTAAACCTTATCCTAGTAATCCTTATTTACATGAAACAGGTACAGTACATAAAATCAATGGAGTCTATCGTTTTTGTGCTCACCAGTGGGCGCTACTGGCCAGTAAGGTCCTGTCAGTCCTGTCACAGCTGCTGTCTAAAGCAATATTTTGACCCTTCGAGTCCTCGAAGAGTCGAAATATTGCTTATAATTATGATTAAATAAAAACTATTTTTTTTAAATGAAATATTTATTCTGTAAAATATATTATTATTATTATTATTATATAGGTATTTTACAGCATTTGTGGCGAGTTGAAGTATTATTTAAACCATTATTTTTAAAATATAAGTTTTATGCTGCGTTATTTTATGGGTAGTAAAACCATTTCTTTTCCGAATATTATCATGTTAAATAAACAGGTTCATGCAGCTCAAAAACTGTATAAGGTTACATCAATAACAAATTTTCGATAGCATGGCTTTTACAACATTTAATCCTTGAAAGATCGATTTGGCGATAATAATTGTCGGTGTCTATGGTTACTATTGATTTGACTACAGACCTATGAAGTCTAGATCTTACTATCCACTAGCACTTTTAGCGGTGATTTCGAGCGCGATTTCCCTCGTTGTTATGTCAAAATTGCAGAGAATAAAAAAATGCCGTGGTTCCGTCAAAAAACTGACTACGCCAATGCGGCAAAGACGTCAAATTTACAGCCAAATTAAATTATTATTAATCTCTATTAAAGTTTAGATCTTATAATTCTATATATTATCCTTCTATCACCACTTTTATCCATTAATCTAAACAAAACGTGGTCATAAAATATAAATGCGTCGTTTTCTTTACAATTGACACAAGGCTGTTTGGCAGTATAACCTTTGTTCATTTGCCTCATCAATATGTCGGCGATAAAAACATCGTCTATTAATAAGTTGTCTGTGCTTATTTGTTGTCTCGAATTATTTTCTAGTTTTTGATTGGTGTTTTCTTCTGGGCGCCGGATAAATCTGTAAACAATATAACAATAATTTATAAAATAAGTTTATCTTATCTCTTGAAGGGCTAGGTCGCCATTTTGATACGTATAATTCATAAGTCAGGATGGCCGAGCGGTCTAAGGCGCTGCGTTCAGGTCGCAGTCCACTTCTGTGGGCGTGGGTTCGAATCCCACTTCTGACAGATTCTTTTTGGTCAACATTACTCAACATTAAGATTTATTTACCATTTATTCTTGCTATTCGACGGCATATGCTAACGGTGTTCTGGAAGTTAGTTTTTTATTTGTTACGACCAACCGTTGGTCTATCTAATGGAAAGTGATACCTGCCGTTCACGGATATGTCTGTTAGACTTCTCCTTACAGAACCAATACCAAGAAGGAGAGTACCCACGCCGCTTCCTATCATCAAAGTAACAGTACAAAAGAGTAAGAATATACAAAATAAATATTCTAATAGATTACAGTATACATATCGCACTCTTAATAAAACAGCGACTTAACTCGAAATTTGAAAGTAAGGCAATTTGAACTCTAATTGTATATGTTAAATTCTAATATTATATTTGTGTTAAATCTTTGCAATAGAGTTCAAATTTGTTTAATCCAAAATACTGAGATAAGTCTCTGTTTTATTAAGGGTGCGATATTTCTAAACGGTGAAATATCATAATTAGTAACAATAAATATAGTTAGATGATAAAATTATATTAAATATAATAAATATATAATGCAATAATTAAATACCTATATTAAGAATTGTTATCACATATACTGTGTGATAAGCAGCGGTAGCCTAGTGGGAAACTGTTGGACTGCCACGCGGAGGTCTCGAGTACGATCCCAAGGCGCGCATCTCTGACTTTTCGAAGTTATGTGCGTATTAAATAGTTAAGGTGGAGGATAAGGTCGTGAGGAAACCTGTATGTCTGACAGTTCGCCACAATGTTCTCTAAGATATGTGAAATCTGTCAACCCGCACTGGGTCAGCGTGGTGGATTATGACCTAACCCTTCTTACACTGATGATAATTAACTATTTAATACGTACATAACTTCGAAACGTCGGAGGTGCCTTGGGGTCGATTCCGAGAAAACGTCGGAGGTGCCTTAGGGTCGATGCCGAGATCTCAGCCCATTAGGCTATTTCGAACATAACAATATATTTATGTCAAGAGTCGTCTATATAAATAAATAATATATTCAGCGGGTACGAATCCGCATCCGCATCTGCATCCGCATTCGCGGATGTGAGCTTTTAAATATCCGTATCCGCATCCGCACCCGCGGATGTTAGCATCCACAATATCCCTGGTTCGAATACCACACGGAATTATTGGGTCACCTACAAATGATTATTCTAAGTCTTACTGTGTGTACTCTCTCCGTATATGAGTAAAGTACTGCTCGTCACGCGTTTTCTTCTCTCCCACAAATCTTCATACGGAAGTAAGCTTTAAAACAAATAATAGTGTAAAAAACTATAAAACACGCTTTGAAAAGTAGAAAATAATTTAATAATTTTAATGTAAAAAAGCGTGGGGTTTATCAAAATATCTTAGAAAGTACCGAACACATGTTTTACATTTAATTATTTTCTACGTGTTTTAAGTTTTTTAAATTATTATTTATTTTTTATTCTTTAAAATACTTTTTTATATTTTTCTAAATTATTGTATTGCCATCGGTACTCAATAAGTGTGCAAAGTTTCAAATCAATCCGTCGGTTTGAAAGGGGTGAAAATCACATTCAAAGATTCCGTTACATAGATTCATAGATACATAGATTCATAGATACATAGATTCATAGATACATAGATACATAGATTCATAGATACATAGATTCATAGATACATAGATTCATAGATACATAGATTCATAGATACATAGATTCATAGATACATAGATTCATAGATACATAGATTCATAGATACATACCAAGCTAATAAAAGCGTATTTATTAAGCGGCATTAGCCCAATGGATAAGGTATTGGACTTGCGATCGGGTTCGAATCCCACACATTGCACTACTGACGTGAACCCACTCTAAATACAACCATTCTAGCTTAGCTGAAGGGGTTGACAAGAATACTAGTAATTTGAAACACAATTAATTGCTACGAATCTTTGGAAAAACAAGTTAATTTTATGTGTTACCTTCTATAGAATGCGTTGTATCTGATGATCCAATTGTCGAAATCTGTGTACAGTCCGTGGAGACTCATCGTATTGCTCTCCAGTGGCTCTGTGAAATAATTAGAAATTTCAATATACATTGGGTAGGCAGTAATCTAACCCATTGATTATTTATAAGTATTGGAAATTAAACAATTTTGTACGGATTTTTACACGTTATCAATTTAAAGCGTTGATACAACCAACATCTTAATCTCCCCGAGAACATGGCTGCTGCAAAGCAACCGAAACGTCGGGGAATATGTAAACTTTAATCTAAATAGTTTTTAAAGCTTCAATAGAAGTAAACAGTAACTAATAACAGTATTTAACAATAGTAGTTTAACCGGTCGTATACCGCCGGCTCGCATACCAGCCGGCAGATTTGTACCCGTCGTAGGCCGGTGGCTCGCATGCGAGCCACCAAATTGGCGCCCAAACGCCGCGCGCCGCCTTCGCTTAAGCGCCAATTGTAAGCCGCCAATTTGGTGGCTCGCATGCGAGCCACCGGCCTACGACGGGTACAAATCTGCCGGCTGGTATGCGAGCCGGCGGTATACGACCGGTTAAAGTTTCAAAATGAAGTAAATATAGTGTTTGAAAATAAACAACGCGATATTTTAACGTTAATTTCAATGTATAACATTCGCGTAAACGTAAGACAATATTATTAATATTTCAATTTTCACGGCAATTTTTGTCGTTCTATGTTGGCAAAGTATCTGGTCTTTTGGGAGGCATACACAGGCTCATTGCTTTAACATGCAGAGGTCTTTCGAGAGTTTCAACCTAAATGGACACCTAATAATAATAATAGTAATACTCCAGACCGAATTTCGATCACGGCGGCCAATCTTAACGGAGACTGGCCATCTGCGCTGGAGATATTATAGTGCACAAGTATGTGCGCAAATACCAGTGCACTTTCTGTTACCTAACCGTCATGATTGGAAAGGACGGTAATCAGACACGACCGGAGAGAGATCAGCCGCAGGACCAACGGCTTTACGTGCTTTCCGAGGCACGGGGTGTCTAACACCGCCAACTTCCTAACTCCGGGCTGCTGTTTATTTATTAACAGAAAAACCCAATACCTTTTGGTTGGTCCGCCCCGGATTCGAACCCGATACCTCATGTACAGCAGTCGCCATGGAGGCAAAAAGGTATAAATAACGAGACACGGCCGCGACAGCCTTATTATTATTGTGTTACAAGCTATATATTCCCAACACGACTTTATTCGATACGTGTAAAGGTCGTCCATTGAGGAAACCTAACTAATATTATTATAAATGCGAATGTGAGTTTGTTTGTTACACTTTCACGCCTTAACTACTCGACCGATCATCATGAAATTTCGCATACACGTTGTCATAGGTACAGATTCAGGGATGTTGCGAATGCAGGTATTTTGACATCCGCGATGCCGGATGTTCAAATCGATCTGGAAGCTCCGCAATTGCTGATGCGGATGTTGATAAAAATTATGAATCTTATTGAATAAAAAGTATCTAATATCACCTTTGCAGGTTCACGCGTGTTTTGCAAAGGTTTATAAAATTAGCTATCCCATTTTCTGGTGTTTTTTGATTCTCATCTTCACTTGAAGAATCATTGCGCAATTCAACGGCCCAACCATTTTCTTTCTTGTCGCAACCTGCTCTATATCTAGATCCGCATAAACATCCGCGATGATTATTGCGGATGCGGATACGGATGCTGATGTACAAATTGATGTGGAAGCTCCGCAATTACGGATGCGGATGCGAATATTCGCAACATCCCTAGTACAGATTAGCACATAGGGTACCTCTCATCCAGAAAAGAGTACTGTTCCCGACGGATATAATTTTATTTACGCAATCTACGTTAACACGAGCGAAGCCGCGGGCTAGATCTAGTAAGTATATAACACAACAATCTTATTGACTGAGAGTCTCGGTGCATAATGTGCCTATACTTAGGTGAGCGCATCACTTGGGCATGCCGTCCACAGCTGGGGGTAAGGACCGATGACGCACGCGCAAATTTGCGCGCATTAAACCCAATAGACGTTTAACTAACTTAATAAGACCGCAAGCTACGCTAACGGCATGCATAATTCTGATTTGTGTGCCTAAAATTCAGTAACATTATACATAATACTCGTCAAACGGTAAGTTTAACGGCGAGACACGCTCTTAAATTCTAGTACAAATTATCACCATACATTAAAAAAAGCTCAGCTCACAATAGTTTAAAAAAGGGAAACAACATTTAAAGTTAAAAACAAAATAAAATATGACAGACTTTACATGAAATTTATATACTTTGTACTTATACTGACTGAAAGTTGCACTGCTAGACGACACATACACCGTCCAGCAATACAGCCATTAGTCTTTTCTTAAGACTGCGCCGAGCGTAAGACAGATAATGACAGAGCTCGTGCGGCGCATATTCAAATCGGCGCGCGGCCGCCATAGTTAAATTGTATGGAGGATTTGAAGTGCTTTTTTGATAAATATATATCTTTATTGTCAACCAATAACTTAAATATTTGGGACGGACAAATTGTAATATACCTATTTATGTTTCGTTTAAGCTGTAAAATAGGATAGATTTCTACAGTTATGCGAGCGATCGATACGAGCTTACGTCTTTGCATTTTTCGTGCAAATTTACGTTATTTTGTAGGCTAAAATATTAATTATTTTAAGTTTTTTACACGGAGTAATTGTAAACACATTCATTGTTATGGTACATATAAATTTTATATTTGTATAAAACAACAAGTGTCGATTTTATCAACTGAACTGTGATTGCTTGTTTTGGCACATTTCGCTCGGCGCAGTCTTAAGAATATTAATACTTTCTAGCGATCGCCAAGTAGTCGAAATTCGACCATAATAAATAATTAATTATATTTTAAGTTTGATCGTTATTGAGGTTTTATTGCCTATATACATATAATTTAGTCATCTACTCCACATACATATGTAACCATAGTTACGAAGAATTCTACGACATTATCCAAACAATGCCGAAATACTACGAACGCGATTCGACTGCGTGTGTCAAATGCATGGTTGTGTGCGTGTAGTATTTTTTCATTAATTTAATGTATTTCTAATGCATATTTTATAAAAATATTAGGATTCGCCTCTCCTTCTCTATATAAACTTTAACTGTGCTAAATTTCATACTCCTCCGTTCGCGCAATTTTCGTAAAAAAGGGTACCTACAAAGTTTTTGTTGCACGTATTGATATATAGATTTTTTTAATAGTGGTAGACAGTCATATAGTCTAATGTTATAGTTAGTTAGTTAAAAGTTTATAGTAACCTACTAGCGACCCGCCCTGGCTTCGCTAGGGTAGTACAAACCTTAACAAATTATGCACCTAAACCTTCCTCTTGAATTACTCTGTCTATTGGTGAAAACAACATGAAAAGCCGTTCAGTAGTTTTTGAGTTTATCGCGAACAGACAGGCAGACGCGGCGGGGGATTTTGTTTTATAATATGTAGTGATGATGCACTTTAAATATTAGAGGTATCATTACGCGTTGCTGACCTTAGTTAAATGAATGAAAGACGCATTGAAGGAATGAGAGAAATAGGTATGTGCGCCTTCAAAAATCTTACAATCAAATGTAAGTTAATTTGTTTGTTACGCTTGCACGCTTTAACTGCTCGACCGTTCATCATATAATTTCGGATATACGTTGTCAGGGGTACAGAAAAGATCAAAGGGACACACCCTTCACACACTTCCAGAAAAAATACTGTTCCCCAACGAGCGAAGCCGCGGGCAATAGCAAGTAAACATACATACATAGATTCACGCCTGTTTCCCAGAGGGATAGGCAGAGACTACGGATTTCCATTTGCTACGATCCTGACACACTTGTCTGGCTTCATTCACTTTCATCACATTCCTTATACACGCCCGTCGGTTCAAGGTGCTCTTAACCTGGCCTTTATCCAGAACGCCTCCGATCTGATCAAGAAACGTTCGCCTAGGTCTTCCTCTTGCGACTGTTCCATTCACACTAGCCCTATAAACTTTCTTAGTCAGTCTTTCCTCGTCCATTCTTTCTACATGCCCAAACCAGCTTAACATACCCTTTTCTATTCTTGTCACTATATCAACTTTCATGCCGCATCTCTCTCTAATCACACTATTCCTTATTCTATCTTTCAGAGTCACACCACATATATTTCTTAGCGCTCTCATTTCTACAGCATTTATTCTGCTCTCATGCTTCTTTTGCCATACCCAACTTTCACTTCCATACATAAGTGTGGGCACTAAAAGTCCTCTATGAACAGCCAAACGTGCCTTTTCGGAAACATTTCGGCTGTTCATAAAAGCGCGTAGAGCTCCATTCACTTTGTTTCCCGCAATCGTATCCGTATAATTAAGCATGTTAAAATTCTAATTTAATAAAGTTAATCTAATTTAATAAAATAAAATTTTATTAAAATATAATTTGCATACACAATAGTTAACTTTATAAATTATGTATATAAATAGAATTAAATTATATACGCGGTATAAAATCTATTATTGTACAATAGAACTTGTACGTCAGAACAATTAAATACAGAATAATATAATATTTTAACGTTTAGTTGTAAATGTTTTGATCGAAAATTATATAATGATATTAGCCCTGTATTAAACTGTCCCACTGCTGGGCACGGGCCTCTTCTCACTGTGCGAAGGGTTAGGCGATAGTCCACCACGCTGGCCCAGTGCGGGTTGGCAGACTTCACATATCTTTGATAACATTATGAAGAACTCTCAGACATGCTTTCAGGTTTCCTCACGATGTTTTACTTCACCGTTGAAGCGAGCGATAATGAACTATTTAATACACACAACTTCGAAAAGTCAGAGATACCTTACAATCGAACCACGCTGGCCCAGTGCGGATTGGCAGACTTCACATATTTTCAAGAATATTATGGAGAACTTTGAGATATGCAGGTTTCAAGCCAGTGGGATCTTTGGATCTTCTCTTCCCAATAACGACTGCCATAGATGTTCATGGCAGCCGGGACCGACGGCTTAACGTGCTCTCCGAGGCACGGAGCATGCGATAATTGTCAATCAATACGCACATAATTTCGAAAAGTCATATAACTTCCGAAAGTCAGAGGTTTGCGACGTGGGTTCGAACCTGAGACCCTCGGTATTACAGTCTGTTGGTCCCCCCACTGTGCTATCGCTGCTCAAAAAATAAAATATTTATGTTAACTATCACTGCATATTATAAAACAAATACTCTCGTCACGTCTGTCTGTTCGAGATAAACTCAAAAACTACTGAACGGACTTCCATGCGGTTCACCAATAGACAGAGATTGTAGAGATAGAGATTGATTTATGAGGAAGGTTGAGTAGTAGACCCTCGCTGATTTCAGCAAGAATGGGCCGGCTCGACCGGGAAAGGACAACCCTCTCACAGAATATCGACATGAAATAGCAGTATTCCTACTGTTGTGTTTCGTTCGGTGAGTGAGAGTGCCAGAGGCCCAATCACTCTATTTCCCCCTTCCCGCTCCTTCTCCTTCCCACTTCCTATCCTAAAGGGTCGGCAACGCGCAAGTAATGGCTCTGGTGTAGCAGGCGTCCATAGGCTACGGTGACCACTTACCATCAGGTGGACCGTATGCTTGATTGCCACCTTAGTTGTATAAAAAAATTTGGTTTGTCTGGTTTTGTACTAGCCGGAACGGGTTACTAGTGTATATTATAAGCAGATTTCAAACAAAACTGTCGCATACTAGTGTGATCAGATAACTATTTTAATCATAATTAATAACAGTAATTAATAACGACAGTGTGAGAAATATCACAAATCTACACAAAAATTATTACTATTAACAAAAAATTGAATACCTATTTATCTATTATAATCCTTTTTGATACTAATTAAAGTTTAATTCAATTAAAATGTATTTTATTCTCGACTCAGCTCATAATAATCTCAGCCACCCTAAGGTTTGACTTGGGGGTAGTGGGCTTCGTGGGCCTACCCACCACCCGTTCAGCACCAGGTTCGAGAGGCCGCGTGCGTGTTCCCACGCGCGCCTGTGTCAAGTCCGTCTCCCCTCTAGGGGGACAGTAGGGCGTGGGGGAGAGTTTTGCCTAAAAGGTAGGCCTTTTCGTGTAGTGGCCTGCCGTTTCATACGGCGGGCCGAAACCTCGGCGGGGTCGCGACCGCATGTGCAAGTGATTTGCGCGGCCCCGTCGATAGTGGTTTTGTCGAGGAACACCGTGGTAGGTTTAGTCGGTATTTCGGGTGGTACATTATTCTTATTCCATCTTTCTCTTTTACCCCGGTGAGTCCGACATAACCCCTTCGCCCGCCCCGAAGAGGGATATGCGTCAAAGCATTCCCTCGGGTAAAAAAACACTCTCATACGCACAAACATAGATTTTTGTCTTGCTTTTTAGCCTTTATTTAAACGGTGTTATGAATATTATAAATGCGACTTAACTACTCAACCGGCCATAACGAAATTTCACATAAATATTTACGTTTTCAGGGGAGCAGAAAAGCACATAGGGTACCTTTCATCCAGAAAAAGTACTGTTCCTAATGAGTCTAGTTTTCAATAAAGCCTTATTATTATTTTCATATTCACTGTTCCTGACGCAGTAGAAGGGTAAGATGATCGGAATGGTAAAGTTTTGTAGCTCTTAAATCCTATAGAAACGATTTAAAAAATGTTCGTCATTTGAAAGCTTCTTAGTCCAGAAGTATGTCATTTTTGAGTTTATTAAATACCAAAATATAAATTTTGCTCTTTCGTAATACTGCCGTCATAAGGAAAAAAGATGTACCTATCTACCAAAAGAGAAAATATTTTTATAAATATGCTTACTGGCAGATGCGTCTTTTTTACTGATTCCAAATATGTAAAAATATTAAACGATTGTTGATATTTACGTCTTTTTTCCTTATGAAGGCAGAATTAATATTAGAAAGAGGAAGATTTGTATTTTACTTATAAAATCTATAATATTGTCTTCTGTTTACGCGAATATTATTCATTGAAATTAAACTACTATATACGGCTTTTATCGCGGTCTCCCCGTGACCATGGCTGCTGAAAAGCAACCTAAACGTCGGGGAAAGTGTAAAATTAAATTAAATCTAAATAGTTTTAATAGTTTTAATAATAATTCAATTAGCTTAAAAATTAGTAAAGTTTAATAGTACTAGTAGTGTAACAGTTTTTCAAAATGATGTAATAAAGTGTCAAATAAATAACGCGATAAAATCCGTATATAGTAGTTTAATTTCAATTATAAAATCTAGTTAATTATAAATAATCGTACAGAAATAGAAATCTTTCCTCTTAATAATATTAGTATAGAGAAATATATATCGGTATTCTGCGTTTATACTCGGCACATATGTTATTGTTATTGTAAACAATATAATTAAAAATAGGTATGTATTCCACTGCAATAAGAAAACAAGGCAAACCTGCAACTTGAATAAAATAACGCTATTTTTTCTTAGTGGGCGTAAACTGCACCGATGACGCGACGGCACTTACTGTGAAATCTATACTAAAATTATAAAGCTGAAGAGTTTGTTTGTTTGGTTGAACGCGCTAATCTCAGGAACTACTGGTTCGAATTAAAAATATATTTTAGTGTCGAATAGCCCATTAACGAGGAAAGCTATAGGCTATATAAAATCACGCTATGACTAATAGGTGCAGAGCATCAATGAAAAATGTTGCAAAAACGGGGAAATTTCTCTTATGTAAAGCACATCTGCTTTTAACTGCTTAGAAATTTTACCGTACTTGCAAAAAAAAATCCCCAACTCCAACTTTAAAAGTTACGCGGGTCAGCTAGTTAATATATACCTGGAACTTTTATTTTCTTTTTAAAAACAAAGACGTCTTTGTGCCACACTGTGTATAGGAAAAAGACCCATACAAATAGGTACTTAAACGGTCAATCTCACCACCATCCTAAACAGTTAGCTATCGTGGGAATGTCTTTGTTTCAGAGAGCCCACGGGATCTGGACTGGACTTTGGACAAGAAACACCTGGACGCCGAGCTTCAACATGTCAAGCAAGTACTGCAAGACAACAAGCTCCAACAGCCGCGCCGCTGTCACAGATCCCGAGAAAAGCCAGCCACAATCGAGCGCCAGCCTGCCTTATGTAAGGGGTGTCACTGACAAAATTGGCTACATCTTAAAGCGAGCTTCAATCAACACATACTTCAAGCCGCCAACGAAGATAAGTCAATTTTTACCATCCGTCAAGTGCCAACTACCTTTACAAGATGCAGGGGTCTATAAAATAGATTGTGACTGCGGACTCTCATACTATGGTCAAACCAAGAGAAGCATAGGCACCCGCATGAAAGAACACATAGCTGATGTAAAACACCAACGCTCGTTGAAGTCTGCTGTGTGCGAACATGTGCAACAGGGGACCAACCACTACTTAAGATTTGACAAAACACAGATTCTCGCTAAAGAACACTGATTCCTACCAAGGATGCTTCGCGAGGATATTGAAATCAAAAAACATCCTAATTTCAATAGAGAAGATGGTTGGAATGTACCTCCAGCTTGGGATCCAGTAATTCAAATAGTCAAACTCAAGAAGAAGCAAACCACAGCTAGACTTCATGATACTTTGAGCTCATTCTGCGTAAATAGAAACACCAATTATTAAATTATGTTCGTTCGGGTACTTTGAAATAACTACACTGGAACATTGAGACAACTACCATCTTAGTCTCCCCGTGACCATGGCTGCTGAAAAGCAACCGAAACGTCGAGGAAAGTGTAAACTTAAATATAAATAGTTTTAATAATTTAATTAATTAGCTTAAAAATTAGTAAAGTTTAATACTAGTAGTGGTGGTGTAACAGTTTCTAAATCTAAACTAATATTATAAAGAAGAAACATTTGTGATTTTGTATGTATGTTTGTAATGTTTTCACACAAAAACTACTGGAACGATTTCAAAAATTCTTTCACCATTAGAAAGCTGCTTCTTCACTGAGTGACATAGGCTATATTACATTATCAAAAAAATAGGGATCGTTAAAAAAAATGCAATAATATAACCCAAGGTGTGAAAAATTTGTCATTAAAAATCTGTCATCGCGTGCGCTGCGGAAACTATTGATGATAGAACAAAAAAATGTTCTACAGTATTATAGAACGTATCAATATCTACAAAAAAGTCCGGGATACCAAATGTATTTTTTAAATATATAGCTAACTACACCTATATAGGTGTAGTTAGACTTATTAAATGTCTTTAGCTGTAGTTTTATATATTAAAATTAGATAACAAATTAAAAGTAGGTATTGGGTAATAAATTAAAGTCCACGCGGACTAAAGTGTAAGCGGAATAAAGTGTAAAATAAACAACGCGATAAAATCCGTATATAGTAGTTTAATTTCAATGAATAACATTTGCGTAAACAGAAGACAATGTTATAAAACTTGATTTAACTCATATCGGCATTTTATTGAGAAGCTTACAGTAAAAATAATAATACAAAGATATGTGTTTTATAGAGTATGTGGTTGGTGGTATTTGGCATGTGTGTGTGTGCGGGTGTTTGTTTCTGTACTTGTGTGTGTGTATGTGTGTGGTTGTGTGTGTATTTGTTTGCTTGTGTGTAGGTGTATGTGTGTATGTGAGTGCGCGCGCGTGTGTGGTTGCGTTCATCAGGGATACGTTAAAAGGAGCTGCACCGTTTTGTAATAATTTAGTGTTAGACGGTAGGTTGTAACTATCTCTTTACATAGAGCAGCGATAGCTCAGTGGGGAGACCAACAGACTGCAATGCAGAGGGTCTCGGGTTCGAACCCACGTCGCGCATCTCTGACTTTCGGAAGTTATATGACTTTTCGAAATTATGTGCGTATTGATTGATAATTATCGCCTGCTCCGTGCCTGGGAGAGCACGTTAGGCCGTCGGTCCGGGCTGCCATGAACATCTATGGTAGTCGTTATTGGGAGAGTGTCGACACAAAAGATCCCACTGGGTTGAAGTGTCGCCGGTCTGCATTGACTGGCCCCCAGATAAGATAAGATCTCTTTACATGAGTATCTCGAGAATAAGTAGATGTTTAGCTTCCTATTGAGTTTATTATAGGTAGAGGCGTGGCCCTACATAACAGCAACACTTTTGGGTAAATGATAGTTTACATTTCTGGAGTTGACATCCTTACGACGCTTATCGACTGCCGTGTATGGAGCGATCTGGTGTTGGTATAAAACTGTGGATGCAATAAATAGTTGTCTGACCGTCAGCAGTCCACAAGCTTTGTATAGGGCCTTAGTTGAAAACAGAAATGGACGGAATGTGCTGACTTTTAGAATGGCACTTTGAGCTCTTTCCAACTTTATCATAAAAGTTTTGGCCGCTCCACCCCATACAGAAATACCATACATCAGTATAGATTGGCACAGAGAGAGGTAAGTTCGTTTGAAAGTCTTTGTCTCCGCGACATGACGTAGACTCTTAAAAACAAAGATTAGCTAACTTACCCGCGATGTTAGTGTCTCAATGTGCTTTGCAAAAGTCAGTTTATCATCGATAGTAATACCGAGATACTTAATCGTACGTGTGCGTTCCAATGTAAGACAGCAGCAAGGTGACATGCCAGGGAATGGGCAGGAATGGGCGATTAGAGAGAAAGATTTGGGTGGTTGTGCTGGTTTACGAAGGTGGTATGTAAGTCCTTCTCGCTCCCGGCCGTAGTTGAGTCTATGCTCCAGAGTGAGAGGTCGTGGAACGCCGTTGCCTCCTTCTGTGAAGAAGTGATTTCCATCAAGGAGGCGGCGGAGCGGGCGAGGGAGCGTTTAAACCCTCTCCCAAACCGCATAGCCGGGCGCCGGAGAGCGCGATTTGACCTCCAGCCACCCTGAGGTTTGACCTGAGGGTGGTGGGCTTTGTGGGCCTGACGCCATCCGTTCAGCACCAGGTTCGAGAGGCGGTGTGCGTGTTCCTCTTTAGGGAGGGGACAGTAGGGTTTGGGGGGGTTTTGCCTAAAAGGTAGGTCTCTTCGTGTAGGAGCCTGCCGTTTCATACGGCGGGCCGAAACCTCGGCGAAGTCGCGACCGCATGTGGAAGTGTTTCGCGCGGCCCCGTCGATAGTGGTTTTATCGAGGAACACCGTGGTAGGTTTAGTCGGTATTCCGGGAGGTCCATTATCATCTTTACCATCTTTCTTTTACCCCGGTGAGTCCGAAAAAATGCGTCAATGCATTCCCACAGTAAAGTGGTATGTAAGTATTTTAGTTTTGTCAATGTTTATCGTTAGTAGATGCCTAGATAAAGTAACTTGGTTTAACCCTGTTTGAGCTGCTTCAAAAACATCTTCTCATGATTCACCAGAGAAAGTGAGGACGGTGTCGTCTGCAAAGGTGGTGACTTTGCCTCTTTTTAGGTTAAGCTCACACAGTTGATTTATGTAAGTTAGGAAGAGTATCGGTCCGATCACGCTACCTTGAGGAACACCAAAAGTGATTGGGAGTTCGCTACTTACGTATTCTCCGATCTTGACATCAGCTCAAGAATTATTCCTATTCTTCTTCTTCTTCTCCCTAGCCTTTATTATTCCCCAGTCACTTGGGGTCGGCTTTTCTGGTCTAACCGGATTTTACTGGATATCAGTTTTTACACAGAGCGGTGGCAGCCGCTCTGTGTAATCTGATATGATCCTGATCTCCGCAACCTGAAGGCTAACGATACCCTAAGGCTAGACCAGTGTCAGGATATTATAAGGCACTGACTTCCCAATAACGACTGCCATAGATGTTCATGGCAGCCGGGACCGACGGCTTAACATGCTCTCCGAGGCACGGAGCAGGCGATTATTGTCAATCAATACGCACATAATTTCGAAATGTCATATAACTTCAGAAAGTCAGAGGTGCGCGACGTGGGTTCGAATCCGAGACCTTATGCATTGCAGTCTGTTATTCTCCCCACTGAGCTATCCAGTAAATGGCAACAGGTATGACTCTATCATGTGTTTCTTAAAAGTATAGCGGTCCAAAGTATTTACTGTCCCTCTGCCTAATAATACTTAGTTATCAATGTTAGCAGCGATAGCCTAGTGGGAAACCGTTAGACTGCCACGCAGAGGTCTCGAGTTCGAACCCAAGGCGCGCATCTCTGACTTTTCGAAGTTATATGCGTATTAAATAGTTAATTATCGCTTGCTTTAACGGTGAAGGAAAACATCGTGAGGAAACCTGCATGTCTGAGAGTTCTCCATAATGTTCTCGAAGATACGTGAAGTCTGCCAACCCGCACTAGGCCAGCGTGGTGGACTATGGCCTAACCCTTCTCACAGTGAGAAGAGGTCCGTGCCCAGCAGTGGGACAGTTTAATACAGGACTGATATTATATATCAATGTTTTGTATAGAATATATGAATCTGACTGCACCAATGGCGCAGTGGTTAAAGTAGTTGCCTCGCCAGTGACGCCGCGCCGTTTGTTGTGGGTTCTATTCTCACGTGAGATAAAAATTGGGGTTATTCCGGCATCATCCGATGATATGTTTATGAGTAGTAGAGCCTCGCTGATTTCAGTATGAATGGGCCGGCTCGACTGGGGAAGGATTACCCTCTCACAGAATATCGACGTGAAATAAAAGTATTCCTACTGTTGTGTTTCGTTTGGTGAGTGAGAGTGCCGGAGGCCCAATGACCCTCTTTCCCTCTTCCCGCTCTTTCTCCTTCCCACTTCCTTTCCTAAAGGGTCGGCAACGCGCAAACTCGTGCTTAACGCTATTCGACTCAGCATAGTCGATATACCCTCGAATAACTATGACCTTTGACCTCTAACCTCAAGGACCTCAAGGTCACGCGGTATCACGTGACTTTGGCATATTACTTGAACCATTTTAACGAACTCTTAGATTTACGGCAATTCATTGCCGTTTCTCACTTGTTTAAAGTACTGTTATTAACTTAACCTAACCTACTTTTACGAAGCCAATTAATATTGGTTTGCTATCCATACTTTTTCCGGTAATATTTGCCACAGGTAGAGTAAGGATCGCATTTCGCTTGAATATAAAAGAAACTTTATTAAAATAATGTATTCGGTCCAGTTAGGCCTACTAGTTTAGGATGAGATAATAAATAGGATAAGACGTCATAGGATGAATACGGAACAACCCAAACATTGTGTACCACGTATAGTTATTCTGTGTCTTGGTATTTTTTTTGTTAATCTTTTTTTTTTAGAGGCTTTTATTACAGAGTAATATGTTAGCCCCATCGTGGCTTATTCTAAGATACTAACTTACTATTTCATAATAGGCAACAGAGGAAGTCGTTGTTGTACATATATCACAAATAGGTCTAACGCCGCATTTGAAGTAGGGTCACTTAGGATATTAATGAAAAGTCCTACATCGTACACGTTAAGGTTATATTTGAACATCAACGAGTTCCTTTGGCGCTGATATTTGACACAATCCATCAGTAAGTGTTGGACATCATCAAGGACTCCGCAAGTATTACAATCAGGCGTATTATTTGTGTCCGTTGTTTAAATGTAAGTTAAGACTGCGCCGAGCGAAATATGCCAAAACAGGCGGTCACAGTTATGTTGATAAAATCAACACTTTTTGTTTAATACAAATATAAAATATACATTTACCATAACAATGAATGTGTTTACAATTACTCTATGTAAAAATCTTAAAATAATTAATTAATGTTTTCGCCTACAAAATTACGTAAATTTGCACGAAAAATGCAAAAACGTAAGCTCGTGTTACGTGATTTTTAGATTATCACAGTAAAAATCTATCCTATTTTACAGCTTAAACGAAATATAAATAGTTATATTACAATTTGTCCGTCCCAAATGTTTAAGTTATTGGTTGACAATAAAGATACATATTTATCAAAATAGCATTTCAAATCCTCCATACAATTTCACTATAGCGGCCGCGCGTTGATTTGAATGTCGAGCTCTGTCATTCAGTCCAACCGCGTCTTACGCTCGGCGCAGTCTTAAGTACCTCGCAACACAAGATTTATTCGTAGAGCGAGAGTGGTCATTTTGAACAAAAATTAAACATTCGATCTTTTACCAAAAATGCTCGCATAACGATAATCTATATATTAATACGTGAAGCAAAAACTTTATACCCCTTTTTACGATAATTGCGCGAACGGAGGAGTATGAAATTTGGCACAGTAAAACTTTATATGGAGGTAGAGGGGCGAATCCTAATATTTTTATAAAGTATGCATTACAAATGCATTAAATTTTAAATTAATCAAAAAACACTACACGCACACAACCATGCATTTGACACAAGCAGTCGAATCGCGTTCGTAGTATTTCGGCATTTTTCGGTTGACTTCGTAGAATGCTTCGTAACTATGGTTACATACATATGTATGTGGAGTAGGTGACTAAATGAAATGTTATTATAAGGGTATAGTTGTAAACAATAAAACCTTAATAAAGATCAAATTTAAAATTTGAATAAATTATGGACGAATTTCGACCACTTGGCGACCGCTAGTAATTCGAATTATTTCAAAAATATATACCTATCTTCAAATATATCTATCATAAACATCATCTATCGTTTCGTGAGATACTTTCGAATTATTTGACCCTTAATTCGCTTACTACTTGGTAGACTATTGCCTATTACAGCATAAGTTACCGATAGTTACTTAATACTGCGTGCACAGCGTATAACTTCTATGTGGGGTCATATTATATAATGATTCTTTAATATGATTGTTTGTAGACGGCTTAACGTGCTCTCCGAGGCACGGAGCAGGCGATAATTGTCAATCAATACGCATATAGTTTCGAAAACTCATATAACTGCCGAAAGTCAGAGGTCGCACCTCTGACTTTCCGTGTGGGTTCGAACCCGAGACCCTCTGCATTACAGTCTGTTGGTCTCCCCACTGACCTATCGCTGCTTTTTATAATATAATATAATATAATAATAATATAATAATAATAATAATATAATGTTTATTTTCTCATCACAATATTACGTAGATACATTACACAGGTTAGGTACATAATAATTACAGTGCACAATATTGTGTGAGACTGGTGCCTAAGCTGAACTTGTGGCTTGTATTTCAAGACACCAGGTCTCCACCTCATTCTACATTTTGGTTATGTACTTACAAAAAGCACTATGTTGGCTACTTACAAACTATTTATATTTGTAAAACACATTTAAAAACAAGATAATAATAAGCAAGAAATTGTAAGTAGTTACGTAATGAGTGGAAGTACATACATGTGTGTGTGTGTGTGTGTGTGTGTGTGTTCGTGTGTGTGACTTGAGATTTTCAGTGACACAATTACAATGACACTGAAACTCTCCTTGTTAATCCGGTCTAAATATAAAACAAATCTGTGGTGGTATTAAACTGTCCCAGCAATGAAGACCACGACCATTATGTCCAGAACGAGACTAAAAAAAAATTTTTGGGCAATGTTTTCTGCGCAGTGGGAGAAGGGTTAGGCCATAGTCCACCACACTGGCGCTATGTGGATTGACAGTCTTCACATATCTTCAATAACATTATAGAGAACTCTCAAATATGCAGGTTTCTGATGTTTTCCTTCACCGTTGAAGCGAGCGATAATTAACTATTTAATACACACATAACTTCGAAAAGTCAGAAGTGCATGCCTTTCAATCGAACATGAGACCTCTGCGTGGCAGTTAAAAGGTCGCTCACTAAATTATCACCGCTAAATGCTTATAAAATATAGTATACTAATCCACTAAACTATCGCTGATAAAAGCTTTTTTCTAAAATTACTACTAATTATTCCTGTGTCGTGGGGGACTTCACAAACATTCAAACAACAAACACAAAGAACATCGAGACTCGGAACAACCATTTGTCGATCACACAAAGTTTTGTCCCGTGTGGGATTCGAACCCACAACACTCGGCGCAGTGGTAGCGGCGAGGCGACTTACACCACTACGCCTCCCGAGCACTCCATTAAAATAATTTAATAATAATAACTCACCATTCATATAATTCGTATCCATATTTAAACAGTCACTGAGTTTAATCACTAAGAACTGCGCACAACACTTTAACAACATTAATAATATTATTTGTTTTTGTTTACCATGCGTAAACAAACCAGTGTTGACGTGTAGCCGCCTTCGTAGCGAGAGTTAAACAATTATTTAATAGTGATGCGAACATGCTATGTCGATAAAAAAATGTGAACAACATTTTTATCGATGTTTTTTATCGACGTTTCTCAGATTAGTCTTATCTATTGAGTTAAGGCAACTGCTTCGGTGACGCAATGTTTTTTTAGGTAGTAGTGCCTCGCTGATTTCAGCATGAATGGGCCGGTTCGACCGGGGAAGGAGTACCCTCTCAGAGAATATCGACGTGAAATAGCAGTATTCCTACTGTTGTGTTTCGTCTGGCGAATGACAGTGCCGGAGGCCCAATCACCCTCTTTCCCTCTTCCCACTTCATTTTTCTCTTATTTCTTTCCTAAAGGGTCTTCCAACGCGCAAGTGATGCCGCTGGTGTTTCAGTGGTTTATAGGCTACGGTGACCACTTACCATCAGGTGGGCCGTACGCTTGGTTGCCGCCACAGTTGTATAAAAAAAATATGGAATGCGTCTGCTGGGCATAAGGTTTCGCGTTTGAATATCGGTTCTGGCCAACGAAAAGTGTTTTGGGTTGTATTGTTTGTTGTATTGTATTGGGTTTTCCTGTTAAGAAATTCTAAATAGCAATTCAGAGTGAGTTGTGGTATTGCACATCCTTGTAATTCGGAAAGTACGTAAAGCGGACGGCTTTACGTACTTTGCGTACTGTGTATCTAATCCTTCTTCGGTTGGGTTGGATTGCCGTTCCATCGGGCCATGTCTCATAAGACATGCGCACACATTTGTGCTCCATAATATCTCCTGCGCAGATGGTCAGTCACCATTAAGATTAAAGTCCGAAATTCGGTCAGGAAGACCTAAATATCGGAAGAAACATTTTCGCTGAGTCTTAAACACTGAATCATACACACATCCTAACATAATATTATAAATGCAAATAGTTTGTTTATTTGTTACACTTTCACGCCTTAAGTACTCGATCGATCATCATGAAATTTCGCAAACACGTTGTCATCGGTATAGAATAGGACATGGGGTACCTTTCATCCAAAATAAAGTACTACTCTAACCTAATCTACATTTATGCAAGCAAAATCTAGTGTACTAAACACATTCACAAAAAATATTTACATTCATATTACATAACGATTCAGTTGCACAATACGGAAGAGATAGACTCAGTATTACAACAGTTAGCACGCTATGCTTCAAGTTGTAAGTTATAGGCGGCGTGACGTTGCCATTTACTGAGCGAATTTCCAAACTCTGTGCTGATTTACTAAAGCCGTACTGAGAATTTCCTAACGGTAAAATGCAGTAGCACTATACCCAAAGAAGAATTGACAATTTTAGCAGCGATAGCGTAGAGGGAGACCGTTGGACGCAGAGTTCTCGAGTTCAATCCCTTATCTGACTTTTCGAAGTTATGTGCGTATTTAATAGATTCATTGACGACGCTCCCTTGAACGGTGAAGGAAAATATCGTAAGGAGAATGAGTGCACCATAATGTTTTTGAAGATATGTGAAGCCTACCAGCCCGCATTGGGCCAGCGTTCTGGACTATGGCCTAACCCATCTCACACTGAGAAGAGGACCGTGCCCAACAGTGGGACAGTTTAATACAGGGCTGATATTATTATTTGTTTCTCTTTTACGGCTATTTTCCTAATGCGGTAGAGAAAACCCAGCCCTTTGGGAGGCTTACACGGGAACATGGGTCCAACATGCAGAGATCCTTCGAGAGTAATAGTTTGGAGCGAGATGCGACACTGACCGGGACACTAACCACGTCAGGTGTGGAAAACTATTGCTATATATGGAACCTAATGAATCTGAGCTATAGGGACGGCTGTTTGATGAGCTGGTATAATGAAAGCTACGAATAAAAAAACGGTGTCTGCCAGATATATTATCTCAGTTCAAAGTCGGAATGGCGGACAGTGACTCGCTGTCTTGTTTATTTTATTCTGTGTTGCGGTTTGGTGTCATCATTCTGCTTAAATTTTAGTACTTTTTTATACGTGTTTTTTATAATACCACTGTTTGAATGTTAATAGTAATTTTAGACTGTGGTGTAAATATTTTGGGATCACCACCACCGGGGTGGTGCACTTAACAAACGGCAGAATGAAAATTTTGTTAATTTTCTAAATATTATTATTATTATGTGTGTAATTTGAATGCAATTGTGCACATAGTTATTGATAGTTATGAGGCAAAATTCTTTAAGTAACGTTAATAATGATGCACTTTTAATAAACGAGATGGATTCAAATTGCCACCACAAAGCGTCACGTCGTGTAATTACATATTTATCTTATCAAATTATATATATTACATATGTAAATGCAGTTATCACACATGTAAATGTATTTACTGTCACGTTTTGTATATACTTTCCAATTAATTTCATCAGAACGTCATTCCGTACAATTTTTATCTTTATTAGCTGAGATATAGAATTAAGAGATACGGCTAAGTCATCATATATTGTATAAAACGTTGCTTCGTTCAATTATATTACTGACTAGCACTTGCCCGCGGTTTCGCTTGCGCTATTAAAGTAGGTTCGGTTATGTTGGGGTGTGTGGCCAGAGAACCTCCCAGTGCGCCTGACGGCTGCTGGTCCCTTCTACATTTCTCGTGGGATGGAACAGCATAGGTTGGGCCGGTACACCCCGGGCAACTCAACATCTTTCTTTTACCCCAGTGAGTCCGACATAAACCCGATCCCGCGGAGGGATATAAGTCAATGCATTAACAACGAAAAAATAAAAAAATATATAGCCTATATTACTCGGTGATAATATAGTTTTTGTAATGGTGAAAGTATTTTTTTAAAGCGATTGCCTAGTTTTTGAGTTAAATCCATCCTATCAAATCGTTCCTCTTTATAGTATCAGTATAGATTATTACATATACACTAGCCTTACGCCTATGCAACATAGGGGTAAGCAGAATTGTATTACACCCGCATTTTGCCTTCTAAACTTTATTTTTCTTTTTTTTACTAGATTTTGCTAAGCTTCTCTCGCGTAAATGTAGGTGACGTTAGTTACAGTATTTTTTTCTAGATAAAAGGTACCTTAGGTTTTTTTCTGTTCCCCTGACAACGTGAATGTGAAATTGCATGATGATTGGTTGAGTAGTTAAGGCGTGAAAACGTAACAAACAAACAATCTCACATTCGCATTTATAGTATTTTTAGTGACAGTACGCTTTTTTAAATAAAATATAGCCTATGTTACTCGGTGCTAATATAGCTTTCTAATTGTGTGAGAATTATTAAAATCGCTTAAGTAGTTTTTATGTTAAATCCTTACAAACAAACAAAGAAATATTTCCTTTTTATAATATTAGTATAGATATATGCGTGGGAGCTGTTGTAAATTAAATTATGTTACTAAAACATGCTGTTTGTGATACCGGTTTTACTGTTCCGTTAGTAACGCCATTGAGATTGGAATAAAATGACTTATTGGACCGGAAAACGGTAGCTATAAGATTCTAATAGACTACTTTAATACTTGCTACGAATCCTAACTTTCTAACTAATATTATAAATGCGAATGTGAGTTTGTTTGTTTGTTACGTTTTCACGCCTTAACTACTCGACCGATCATCATGAAATTTCGCATACACGTCGTCAGGGGAACAGAAAAGGACATAGAGTACCTTTCATCCAGAAAAAGTACTATTAGTAACCTAACTTCTCCTAACATACATTTAAGCGAGCCAGGCCGCAGGCAAAAGCTGCTTTACATATAATAAATAATAAATGTTAGATACAATCACCTGGGGTTCTTATCTTTTTTAAAAGACCTACCCCGTACTAGGTGTAATGACTGTGTCGCAGGGGACATTGAAACGACGGACACAAAAAACACCCAGACTCAGAACTAATATTTCTGGACCTCACACATTTTTGACCCGTGTGAGAATCGTACCATACACTCATTGCGACTTGACTAAGTCACCAGTGTCACCACTTAAAACATTACACCATCAATACATTCAACAACACCAAACGTGACTAAAATGACGTAACGAAAATATCGACAACATTATCGATATCAAAACAACCACACTCCCACCACTAGTGGTGTCGTCAACCGGTGTTCTGCAACCAGCAACCTGTCCGGAGGTTACATTCGATTAGCTAACTCGTATATTTTACATCATCTATCGTTTTGCAAGAGTCGCATGCTTACAACATATTCCAACATATGCTTATAATTCTGCAGTCTATTTCCTATTGAGCGAAAGTTACCAAAATGACTTAATGACATACATACATAAATTTAGTTCCAGTGTATCGATAATAATAATATTCTATCACATACAAACGGCACTATCTAGCCCAAACTAAGCAGAGCTTGTACTATGGGTACTAGACAATGGATAAACATACGTATACTTACACTTTTTTTTTGTAAATACATACTTATTATACATAGAAACACCAAGACAAATATCCATGTTCATGCACACAAATGTTTGACTTGTGCGGGAATCGAACCCGCGACCTCAGGCGTGGCAGTCGGTTACACTAACTACTACGCCATCGAGGACGCCAATAATGGGGTGGGCAGAATTGTATGGCACGGCACTTGCATTTAGTACAGTCACCTTAGACCAAAAAAGGGGTCAACCTCGGAATCTAGAGGAATAAGCTGAATTTTTGTATAGACCTTTATTTTAGCATTACTAATGTTGTCTCAAAAGTCACATATGCCAAAGTGTGAGCATTCTTAGATATTAAAGTTTAAAGAATGCAAAAAACAGTTTATTGATAATATCTCGTTTTCTCTGCCTCCTAACAACTTTTATAATAAATGCACACACTCATTTATTATAACAGTTGTAGAGAATAAAATTCTCTATAAATTTCATTTTGGAACTATTTTTATACGTCGAACCGTTTTTGAGATAGAGGGCGCAGAGTGTGGAGCGCTCAGCCATACATAGTTACATACATACCTTAGCGCAAGGTAAATCCTGAATCCCAATCTATTAAACTGTTTTTTACTTAATTATTTATTAAATATGACTTAAATAACAATTTAATACCTCATACTGATATTTATATTTATTTTATATCAAATAGTCATTAAATTTCACTTACTTATCTTTGACGTACAAATACTTAAATAATAAAGTGTATCATTCTAAATATATATAAATGTTATTTTAATTAAGGATAATTGTATTTTAAGTAGAAAAGACATTGAATGAACTTGTCTTAAAATGTCATCTCATGGATCCAGATATTGATTTTAAAATTACAGACCTGAAAATACTAACTCCACTACCCGAACTTTCGATGTGTAACAAGTTGGGACAGATGTTCTATTATATAAAGAGGGCCTGTTTCTTTCTCAAGGGACTATTACCTACTGAACAAGTTAATTTTTCAGTTTTAAAGTGTATCTTAGCAAAAACGGACGTAAAATTTTAAAGGTTATCATGGCTGATATGCGTTTTATTTGCAATAAGTTAGTTTCTGAAGGTGAAGACTGCGCCGAGCGAAATGTGCCAAAACAGGCGGTCACAGATATGTAAATAAAATCAACACTTTTTGTTAAATACAAATATAAAATATACATTTACCATAACAATAAATGTGTTTACAATTACTCCGTGTAAAAAACTTAAAATAATTAATATTTTCGCCTACTTAAAAATTACGTGATTTTAAAATTATAACAGTAGAAATCTATCCTATTTTACAGCGTAAAGGAATAATAAATAGTTATATTACAATTTGTCCATCCCAAATATTTAAGATATTAGTTGACAATAAAGATACATATTTATCAAAAAAGCACTTCAAATCCTCCATACAATTAAACTATGGCGGCCGCGCGCCGATTTGAATATGCGCTGCACGAGCTCTGTCATTATCTCTTGCGCTCGGCGCACGCGCAGTCTTAAGCGAGTGAAGGTGCGAGCAAAAGCTAGTATATTAAACAGGGTGTTCCTGAAGTCAACCTCAAGCCGGTATCAGGTAACAGGCTAAATTATCATAGCTATCAGGAAAAAATGACGGTCTTACCACTCCTGTTACTACATATATTTACTTTTTTAATGATTTAATTTTGTTATGTAATATCGAATAATCGAAAAAAATCGAGAGCTTAAAGAAGCATTATTCGAGATAACATACCTGATTCTGGCTTGACGTCGACTTCTGGGACATTCTGTATATTGACTGCTCGGATGGCGTAGTGGTGTAAGTGGTCGTTTCGCCACTGCCACTGCGCCGCGTGTTCTGGTTTCGAATCCCACACGTGGCAAAAATTTGTGTGATCCATAAATAGTCGTCCCGCGTATGGATGTTCTTCGTGCCCATTGTTTGAATGTTTGTAAAGTTCCCCGCGACACAGGATTTATTACAAGAGCGGGAGTTGACAAAACAAAAACAAAAAAAATTAAATACCAATATACCACCAATTGGTTGGACAGAAATGTATTGCGCTTGCATTCAAGCTGTTTTATGTCAAATCCTATGTAATAGGGAATGAGATTTTCAGAATCAGAATATTTATTTTCACGAATACTGTGACAAATGGCGTTACAAAGAAATATATGATACAAGTACAAGTTCATTGAAATTAAACTACTATATACGGATTTTATATATACAAATAGCAGCGATAGCTCAGTGGGGAGATCAACAGACTGCAATGCAGAGGGTCTCGGGTTCGAACCCACGTCGTGCACCGCTGACTTTCGGAAGTTACATGACTTTCCGAAATTATGTGCGTATTGATTGACAATTATCGCCTGCTCCGTGCCTCGGAGAGCACGTTAAGCCGTCGGTCCCAGCTGCCATGAACATCTATAGCAGTCGTTATTGGGAGAGTGTCGACACAAAAGATCCCACTGGGTCGAAGTGTCGCCGGTCTGCACTGACTGACCCCCACATAAGATACATACATATACAATAGATAATATTTTTTAGGTGTTGATACGCACAGCTTCTCTTTCAGTGGTGGTTGCACTTACATTAATTCGAAGCCTGAGAACCGAAACGTAAAAAAAATATTTACTTAGTACCCATTAAGCCGTATGTTTATATGTATGTAAAAACAATCTTGCTTAATATTGGCATTTAATTAGAAATAGGGTGGGTAGCGGTATTCCTAAGAATTATAAATATCTAATAAGAATTATGAATACATTGCGGGTTACTAAGAATTTCATGACTGAAATACTCAAAAACACTGTTCAAGCCCGACATCGGCGAACTGACTTACAGGAAAAATCTAATTATGTATTTCAATAATTGTTAATTACATGATTAAAGTTCAAGTTATTTGAAAATAAAACTAAAAAATAGCATCAAAACACACTGATAAGAGAAAAACAAAATACACAATATATAATAATAATAATAATATCAGCCCTGTATTAAACTGTCCCACTGCTGGGCACGGGCCTCTTCTCATTGTGAGAAGGGTTAGGCCGTAGTCCACCACGCTGGCCTAGTGCGGGTTGGCAGACTTCACATATCTTCGAGAACATTATGGAGAACTCTCAGACATGCAGGTTTCCTCACGATGTTTTCCTTCACCGTTAAAGCAAGCGATAACTAATTATTAAATACGAATATAACTTCGAAAAGTCAGAGATGCGCGCCTTGGGTTCGAACCCGAGACCTCTGCGTGGCAGTCCAATGGTTTCCCACTAGGCTATCGCTGCTATACACAATAATTGGCATAATAATAATCAGACTGATCAGAAGGCTGGTCTCTTCTTGGCCCAAAGAATCAGCGTTGCCATTCAACGTGGCAATGCTGCCAGTCGTCTGGGCACGTTACCAGTCGACAGCGATGCTGAAGAATTCTACGATGCCTAAACCATTTTTGTAAATATTTAGTATTATAATTATTTGTGTTTTTGTAATTATGTTATCTTTTTTAATACGTTTGTAAATATAGGTTATTAGATTATTTCGTTTTAAAATGATATAGTAAAAATAAATAAGATTTTAAGTTTTTTTACACCAAATTTGTAAACATGTAAGCCACATCATTGTTTAGAGATAAATATTAGAGTAAATACAAAATTAAAAGAAGTAATTAAACACATTATAATGCTAAAATTGAAATGGGCCGGTCATGTTCAAAAAGTGGTACCCACTTTATAAGTAAAGGAGACGAGGCAGGCCGTCAAAAAGATGGAGCGACGACATCGCTAAGTAGCGGGAACTCTATGGTCAAGATTGGCGCAAGACAGAATCTGCTGGAGTGGTATGGAGGAGGCTTTTACCTCATAAGAAGGCCCTTACACCTAACACAATACAAATATACCTACTAAAACACACTAACATTACTAACAAATAAAAATAAGCAGAATACTTTATAAATATGATTAACATAATATTGTCTTCTGTTTACGCGAATGTTATTCGTTGAAATTAAACTACTATATACGGATTTTATCGCGTTGTTTATTTTACACTTTATTACATAATTTAGAAACTGTTACACTACTACTACTAGATACTATTAAACTTTACTAATTTTTAAGCTAATTAAATTATTAAAGCTATTTATGTTTAAGTTTACACTTTCCCCGACGTTTCGGTTGCTTTTCAGCAGCCATGGTCACGGGGAGACTAAGATGGTAGTTGTCTCAATGTTCCAGTGTAGTTATTTCAAAGTACCCGAACATAATTCAATCATTGGTGTTTCTATTTACGCAGAATGAGCTCAGCGTATCATGAAGTCCAGCTGTGGTTTGCTTCTTCTAAAGTTTAATAGTACCTATCTAGTAGTAGTAGTGTAACAGTTTCTAAATTATGTAATAAAGTGTAAAATAAACAACGCGATAAAATGATTAATTTCAATAAATATCATTAATCTAAATGTCTGTAAGGGGTAAATAAAGCTAAATAAATAAATGATCAAACATAGTTACCGAGACTTCCTTTTAAGTATAAAGAACAAGATTTTGCCCGCGGCATTGGTCGCCTAAGTCTAGGTTCGGTGAGGTTAGTAACAGTACTTTTTTCTGGATTAAAGGTACCCTATGTCCTTTTTCCCCCTTCCCCTAACAACGTGTATGAGAAATTTTATGATGATCGGTCTGATAGTTAAGGCGTAACCCTTACCAGGTCGTCGGTCCACCTTGTTGCGGCCCTACCCTGCTGCGTGCTGAACCGCCACTCCCGAACGTTTCTACCCCAATGGCGATCGGTCCCGCGCGCTATGTGCCCTGCCCTCTGCCATTTCAGCTCGGGGCAACTTTACTTTTTCTGCAGATCTCATTTCTGATTCGATCCGGAAAATCTCCGATCATGGCTCACTCCATCACCCTCTGAGTAACTGAGCGTTCTGATAAGGTCCATAGCGAGCAACCACATCTCGGATCCTTAAGTCGCTGGCAACACTGGTCACAGACTTTCGTCTTGTGTCTGTACATAATATATTTATTAATGGATTATCCTATTAAGTCGAAACTTTAAATTAATTCTCATAAATATTAATAGTCCTGAATACTCAATTAACGCAACGAAATTGGGTTTCATGGTATATTGTATAGCAAAATTGTCATTCAGTTCTATGTAATTTGTAACCACAAGAGTGTGCTCAAAACCTTAAAATTGATACGGTGTTATATATGTTTTAAAATAACATAATATTACTGTTTGCCCATTGTGGCCCGTATAGCTAAACGCGTAGTTTTAGTTCCAGCGACACACCCACCATACAAGGCAGCGAGTTGGCACATCGTGGTAGGTTTAGTCGGTAGTACCCGGGACGTTCCATATTTCCCACGTGAGCCCGACTTAATCTCTCCGCTCCCGCTTTCCCGCGGAGAGGAAAGCGTCAAAAGGAATCCCAATTTAAATTGTTTTTTGTCTAAACGCGGGCTAAGTTGTGGGCAATACAACTTTTGCTCGAAATGCAAAGGTGCATATGACTTGGAGTGCGTTAATATAACAAAAATATCCTGGGAAAAATTCACAACTAAGTTCAAGCAATCTTGGATATGCCCTAACTGTGTGTGCTCTCAACCTAAAGTCGATAATACCAAAACTCCAGTCCGGAACCCTGAGTTAAATACTGACCAGTCTTCATGCGGTAATGTAAATATGACGAGAGGCACGCGGGGATCATCTATGCCCGACTCTGAAATATCCATACTTGAATTGATCAAAGAAATCCGGGAATTAAGACAAGAAATAAAGGATTTGAAGCAAAATAGTACAGACATCTGTTTACTAAGGCAAGAGGTCCAGGACTTGAGATCGGAGCTATCCAACCTCTCCCCGAGTTTCTCACAACATTTTACAAATTTCAGTAAGATACTTGAAGCCAAAGATCAAGAAATAAATAGTCTGAAGCTAACAATATCGCAAGTTCAAAATACCGTCAGCGCCTTAGAACAATCTTCGCTGAGAAATGAGATCGAAGTATGTGGCGTTCCAGAACAAAATGGCGAAAATCTAACACACATTCTACTAACAATTTCTCAAAAATTGAACGTGGACTTGCATGAGACTGATATTGATACTATTTCGAGGGCAGGTCCAAAACCCAAACCTGGCAATGACTCGCCTAAGCTACGTCCTATCGTAGTAAAATTAACTAGGAAGGCTAAGCGAGACGAGTTACTGAAAGCAGCAAAGATCAGGAGAAATCTAACATCGGAGAACATCGTGAATGCAACACCTTCGAAAATGTATGTGAATGAACGGGTAACCAAAGAAAAAAGGATGTTATTTCGTGAAGCCAGGGCAAGAGCTCATTCGAATGGATTCCGTTTCTGTTGGTTACGCAATGGCAACATTTACATCAGGAAGAATGAGAGCGGGCCAAATGGACAATTTGCTGCGATACGTATACAGTCTAATAACGACCTGGATAAACTTATTGGTTCTACTACCACTGAGGTTAACTCAGGTATTTGTAACTAACTTTTTTGATATCTTTGTTATTTTTGTTATGATCTCAAGCTATATAAGTTTTGTTCAAGATTTCCTAAATATTGAAACATCACACACAAACTCAACCTCTCACCTATACACCATTGCTTCACTGCATACATATAATATACATTTCACACTAAAACACATTTATTTATTTATTTATTAAATTAGGCTCGTCAACAATATAAACACAAACATTGACTTATGACATTTACATATTATATTACATTTACTATATTTTATCAATAATTGTACATTATCATAATATAAGACAGTTAAAACCTCATATACAATATTCAAGGATAACGTTTTCACTCACACTGGCACGCTATAGAATGACTTATAAAATTCATTGCCTTACTTTTCAATTCATTTTAATTGTTAAAAAACCACCATGACTACGCAAGAACTTATACAATGTATAGATAATTCGCTCCCTATAAAATGTCATTCTATAAACTTAGCAGAGGACTGTCATGAAATTATAAAACACCACACATTTAAAGCTTTAACATTGAATATTCGTAGTTTAAATCGCAATTTTGACGCATTCTTAGTAGTTTTATACAGATTTAAAATTGATTTTGATGCAATTATACTTACCGAGTGCTGGCTAAATAATTCGACAACAATTCCACAAATCGAGGGGTATAATTCTTTTCACACAACGAAACTAGGGAACAAAGCCGGTGGTGTAGTAGTTTACGTTAGGAATATTTGGTCGCCATTAGTTCATGAACCTATATTTGAGGATGCTGACTGTATAGTATTGAGCATTCCAAACACAGTTACGATAGTGGGAGTTTACAGGTCTCCTTCTTTTAAAAATACCGACAATTTTATTAACTCTTTACACAGACTGATACCCACACTAAAACTAAAAGATTGCACAATATTCACAGGCGATATAAATATTAACATTAATAATGCGGACTCTAATCATGTTTCAACATATCTGTGTACACTCGCTGAACTAGGCCTGAAACCAGCTGTAAACCGGCCAACAAGAGAGGGTTCTTGTATTGACCACGTATTCTTTTCGGGTAAAATAGATGTAGAGACTATAATCTGTTCATCAAACATAACTGACCATAAAATTATCATAACAGGCATAACTGGAACAATAGTAAAACCAGTCCCTCCTCCTAGGTATAGACTACGTATTGACTACAATTCTATTGCAGACGAATTTATTAATATTGATTGGTCATCTTTAAACAATATTTCTAATATTACGGAACAAGCTGAAGCTTTTGTAGGGATCATAAAGAAAATATTAGATAACAACTCACAACGTTCCCCTATATCTAGATCAAAAATCTTATTGAAACCCTGGATGACCCAAGGTTTACTTAAATGCTCTCGCGTAAAAGATAAGTTACACCTAGATATAAAAAAATACCCTTCATGTTTTATTAAGGCAATAGTTTACGCAAGATATCGGAACTTTTATATTACTCTAATACGGAAAGTCAAGAACCATTACCAATCCAACCTATTAGTTAAGCATAAAGACAATCCCCGTGAACTTTGGAATACTATCAATGAAATCACACACAGAAAAGCCACTTCAAAGTCTCAAAACGTTGAACTTTTAACTATAAATAGTTGTCCTGAAGAATCAGTTAACTTATGTAATCATTTTTTTGCTTCGGTAGGTAAATCATATGCTAACGAGATATTATTAAAGCTAGATACCACGCAATATGAATTGGCACAAAAAGTGAATACTGGCAACGCGCCTTCCTCTTCTTTCTTTTTTGAGCCAACTGATACAGATGAAATTAATAATATTATTCTCAGTCTAAAATCTAATACTGCACCGGGTCCTGATAGCATTTCTATCCAGTTCATAAAAGCTATTAAGGATCATATTGTTAAGCCCCTTGCTGTTATCATTAACATTAGTTTAAGCACTGGAACAGTCCCAGATGTCTGGAAATCAGCAGCAGTTACACCGATACATAAAGGTGGTGAAACTAATTGCCCCAATAACTTTAGGCCAATTTCATTACTGCCAGTCTTCTCGAAAATCTTAGAACGAGTTGTTAATAAACGTTTGGTAAAATACATTGAAAGTAATAAATTTCTATCGGTAAATCAATTTGGATTCAGAAAAAAGCGCTCAACTGAGGATGCAGTTAAGCTACTGATTGATAATGTTGTACAAAATTTAGATAAGAGCAGGGTATGCGTGGGAGTTTTTCTCGACCTCGCAAAAGCCTTCGACACTGTGTCGATTCCAATCCTGCTGAGGCGGTTGGAAAGTGTCGGTGTCAGAGGTATTGCTCTTGACTGGTTCCAGAGTTATTTAACTGAAAGACAACAGTGTTTAAAAATAGATTCTTGGGTTAGTTCTTCAGTAAAACTATCATTCGGCGTACCACAAGGTAGTGTTCTGGGTCCTACCTTATTTTTAATTTATCTAAATAGTCTTACCACCTTACCATTACAAAATGCTCAAATCATTTGTTACGCTGATGACACTGCAATAATATTTCATGATACTACTTGGAGTAATTGTTTCAAAAATGTTGAACATGGCATGGCAGAAGTCACGAGTTGGCTTTCTGATAATTTATTAACATTAAACATTAACAAATCTAAATACCTATGTTTCCATAAAACTGCAATATCGTCTCCACTAGCCACTTCTGCCATCATGATTCATGAGCGTCATTGCAATGAAGCGGATAATGTAAATTCCTGTAGCTGTAATTCTATACAACGAGTTCGTTGCATCAAATATTTAGGCGTCGATATTGATGACAAACTAACATTTCGCGATCACAGTGCAGCTCTATCATCCAGGACCAGAAAGATAATTTATGCCATGAAACAAATCAGAGACGTAGCAAATGCAGAACTTGTCAAAAATATTTACATTTCTCTATGCCAGTCGATTTTGACATATTGTATAAATGCGTGGGGGGGCACATCAGCGTCACATTTAATTTCACTAGAAAGGGCTCAAAGGTCGGTGATAAAGGTTATGCTAAAAAAGCTTATCAGGTACCCCACTGAACAGATATACACAGAAGCCAATTTGTTAAGTATACGCCGCCTTTACGTAAAAGCTGCTGTCAGCTTTACACATAAACAGACATTAAATGTCAACAACTACCAAGGTTTACTGAGTAAAAGAATCTTTAGAGTCCAAGTCCCTACAGTCAATACAACTTTTGCACAGAGATTCTCTCATTACCTTTTTCCTTACATATACAATAAGATCTGTAAAGTATGTAAATTTAAAAGGGACTCTGTGCGCGAGATGCAAGCAAAAGTGATAAAGTATTTATCTGGCCTGAACTATCACGAGGTAGAACGATTATTAAAACCTGTTCAGTGAGAACCTGATTTTTGGACACACACGCATACAAACTCACACCACACACACACCCTCACACACACACACACACACACACACACACACACACACACACACACACACACACACACACACACAAACACTATTATTTTTTATATAATTGCTGGCTATATTGTTAAGATATTGTTAAGATTAGTTCTAAGAAAAACGCTGTATCACTGACAGCCGCGATACAGGCTGTGCCTAGTGCGGTTGTCATTGTATATCTTATTTTGTAAACAATGGACTGCCTAATAAACGTATTATTATTATTATTATTATTATTAATAGTTAGCAATAAATAAGACTTAGGTAAAGGAAAAAGTAGTCATAATATTAGCAGTTTACCTTAACCTAGTATTTCAATGGTGAATACTAAAAGGTAGCTTGTACTTAACTAATGCGAATGTGAGTTTGTTTGATACATCACACCTTAACTACTCGACCAATCATTATGAAACTTCGCATACACGTTGACAATTGAACATAGGGTACCTTTCATCCAGAAAAAGTACTGTTAGTTACCTAACCATCACCTAGCCTACATTTAAGCAAGCGAAGCCGTGGCATAAATGTAGTAACATAGTAATCTTCACTAATATTATAAAGCTAAAGAGTTTGTTTGGTTGAACGCGCTAATCTCAGGAACTATTGGTTTTAATTGAAACGTTATTTTAGTGTTGGATAGCCCATTTATTGAGAAAGGCTATAGGCTATATAACATCACGCTACGACCAATAAAAGCGGAGTATCTATGAAAAATATTGCAAAACCGGGTATGGTTCTTTTATGTGAAGCAGACGAAGTTGCGCGGGTCAGCTAGTGTGTAAATAAACAGTATTGGTCAAGTGATTCTCGAAACCAGTCCTTAGAAAATTAGCTATGTTGCACAACCCCGTGGCTTGGAAAGCACGTAAAGCCGTTGGTCCTGTACTTAATCTCTCTCCGGTCGTGTCGGATGCCGTCCCATCGGATTATCAGAGTGAGAGCAATACAGCCGTCACAAATGAAAAGCACGTTCATCGAAAAAATATTGTTTTTTTAAATATTCTGGTGGAATCTTCATTTTTTACTGATTTCAAATAGATAAAAACATTAAACCGAAAATTTTTTTAGGTAAGTCACCATGTATTTTTTTCCTTATAACGTCAGAATAGCGAGTTAAAGGAATTGTTGTCCTGTCATCCGTGCGTCAATCGCGGTTAGCCTTGCAGCCCGCGGTCGTGGGTTCGATGGCTGGCGGCCTTGGCCTATAGAATCCGGAAGGCATAGGTACTTGACTCTTTTGTGTAGACATACTGGTTGCACTTTATTCAAGGCCACACGCTCACATGCATCATGAATATACAATTAAACATCGTAATTCATAAAAAAATTTTTATTCCTTGACTGGCCTTTGCCCGCGGCTTCGCTCGCGTAAACGTAGGTTAGGTAATACCTATAAAAATCGTTTTATTTTAATAATTTTGCCTTTGTTACTTGGTGATAACACATCTTCCTGAAGGTGAAATAATTTTTTAAATCGGTTCATTTGTTCTCGAGTTAGATCCTTACAAACAAACAAAAAATCATATCTTTCCTCTTTATAATATTAGTATATATGTTGACTGCCTCCGTGGCGCAGTGGCAGTGAAAGCGACTGCCGTGCAAGAAGTCTCGGGTTTGAATCCCGGGTCGGACCAAAAGGTATTGCTTCTGTTAATATATTATCTCAACAGCAGCCCGGAGTTAGGAAGTTGGCGGTGTTAGACACCTCCGTGCCTCGGAAAGCAGGTCAAGCCGTTGGTCCTGCGCCTGGTCTCTCTCCGCTCGTGTCGGATTACCGTCCCATCGGATCATGAGAGTTAGGGAACAGAGAGTGCACTTGTGTTTGCACACAAACTTGTGCACTATAATATCTCTTGCGTTGATGGCCAGTATCTGTTAAGATTAGCCGCCGTGACCGAAATTCGTTCTGGAGGACATTATAGATGTTACATTTTATTTGTGGCTGCTTTATTGGCATAAAAGTGTGTTTATATCTACGAACGATCGGAAAATCACGAATCGAACCTTTTAATTAAAAGCAATATGGACTTATAAAAGCTAAATTAGTTTATTATAACCTTATTTTTTAACAAGCACAGCACAGCGATAATCCAATGAGAAACTGTCAGACTGCAACGCAAAAGTTTCGAGTTCTCAAAATACATCTAACTTGTCGAAGTTATAATATGCGTATTACAGATCGCGCAATCTATGATGGCCAGACTGAACACAGCGTCTGCGCATGTACAGTCTGTCAGTCAGTACGAATTGCATCCCGCCCCGCCCCCTGTCACCAAAGAGACCTAAAACTTTACAACTGCGACGTCACTCGCGCAATGATCAGACCGGCCATCATACAGTACGCGATCTATAACTAGCTAATTATCGCTTGCGTTTACGGTAAAGGAAAAAATCGTGAGAAGACCTGCATGTCTGAGAGTTCTTCATAAAGTTCTCAAATATATGTGAAGTCAACCCGCTCTGGGTCAGCGTGGTAGTTTTTGTTCTAATCCTTCTCACAGGAGGCCCGTGGCCAGCAGTGGGACAATTTATATACAGGACCGATATTATTCTACCACATACACACAACACCGTCTAGCCCAAACTAAGCAGAGCTTGTACTATGGGTACTAGACAATGGATAAACATACTTATATACTTTTTTTTTTGTAAATACTTACATATTATACATAGAAACACCCAGACCAAGACAAACATCCATGTTCATGCACACAAATGTTTGACTTGTGCGGGAATCGAACCCGCGACCTCAGGCGTGGCAGTTGGTTACACTAACCACTACGCCATCGAGGCCGACAAATTATATAAGGTGTTAAGCTAATTTGATTATATAGGTACCTATTTACTTTCTAAATAATAAGATTATTACATAGACTAATACCTGATAACAACGTCAAAAATAAAGATAACATTATGTACAACTAAGTACATTGAGTTGACAGATAACGTTCGTTTATTAAAACAACAATAACAATGTTATAACGTAATAATATGCGAAATGATTTCGATACTAATATAATAAAGCGGTTGGATGCGGGTGGCCCAAGACCGGTCTGTGTGGAAGACCTTGAGGAAGGCCTATGTCCAGCAGTGGACGTCTTTCGGCTGAGATGATGATAATGATGATTATAAAGAGGAAATATTTGATTTTCTTTGTATGCATTTTACTGAAAATCTACTCAACAGATTTTAAATACTTCATTTCCAGAATGCTATATTATCACCAAGTAACATAGACTTTATTTATTCTTAAAAAGGTACTGTTACAAACACAAGTTACATACATTTACGGGCGCGAAGCCGCGGGCAAAAGCTAGTGTTTATATAAAAGTATTTATAGATCACTAAATCTTAGCTATCAACCGGGACCTCAAATGGGAGCCGATCGGGCATTCGTGTGTGTTAGCCGGGCGGATGTTTGAGCAGGCGGACTACTCAGCGCGCACCACCTGACCAACATCGCTCCCCTCTCCCATCCAGGTACCACTACATGGATAAGGAGGAGACAGAAACGCCCCGCTCGGGAGCTGATACTAGTTCCCTTAAGCAGGGCGACGTCACCAATACCAAGAGGATACCAAGAGATGAAGACAAACCGCCGCCCTCTTGTACGTGGCTAGCTGGGCCTCTCCCAACGGAGAATCACCCGGCTGGCCAGCCTCGGAGGCGGCAGAACACAATGACCGGTCCTTAGTAACGGACTGCGAGGAAAAACCACCTTAAGGAGACCTCTCCAGATAGTGCCCCACCCCCCCCCCCCCATCACCAGGGGAGTGAGAAGATAACCAAACCGCTAATCTTAGTAATGAACAAACTCGTTATAAAAATCATTCAGTTACTGCCTTTAGACCAATGATATTTGAAACTGGGCTTTTAAATTTTAAATTGATCTCGCCCGCGACTTTGTTCGCGTAAATGTAGGCTAGGTAAGGTTAGTAATAGTATAAAAATTAAACTGCTATATACGGATTTTATTTTTTTTAGATTCATGATACTTTGAGCTCATTCTGCGTAAATAGAAACACCAATGATTAAATTATGTTCGGGTACTTTGAAATAACTACACTGGAACATTGAGACAACTGCCATCTTAGTCTCCCCGTGACCATGGATGCTGAAAAGCAACCGAAACGTCGGGGAAAGTGTAAAAATAAAAATAAATTAAATCTAAATAGTTTAATAATAATTTAATTAGCTTAAAAATTAGTAAAGTTTAATAGTAGTAGTAGTGTAACAATTTTCAAAATTTTGTAATAAAGTGTCAAATAAACAACGCGATAAAATCCGTATATAGCAGTTTAATTTCAATGAATAATATTCGCGTAAATAGAAGACAATATTAGTAATAGTACTTTTTCTGGATGAAATGTACCTTATATCCTTTTCTGTACGTCTAACAACTTGTATGCGAAATTTCTTGTTGATCGGTCGAGTAGTTAAGGTGTGAAAGTGCAACAAATAAACAAACTCACATTCGCATTTAAAATATTAGTTAGGAGTTATGGACCACTTTTTCTTACTGAAACTCTTAGTACATAAACTACAAAATTATTACAAAAATAAATTAAATTAAATATTCTACCACATACACACAACACCGTCTAGCTCAAACGAAGCATAGCTTGTACTATGGGTACTAGACAATGGATAAACATACTTATATGCTTTTTTTTGTAAATACATACATATTATACATAGAAACACCCAGACCAAGACAAACATCCATGTTCATACACACAAATGTTTGACTTGTGCGGGAATCGAACCCGCGAAATAATTCAGTTACTGCCTTCAGACCAATTATGTGTTACTTGCGATTTTAAATTACGCTTGTATTGATAATTTAAAGTAATAAGCATATCCGTTGTCATGGGAACAGCACAGAATATAAAGCGAAACGACACTTTTAAAAATAATATTCGTTTAGGTGCCGATACGCAAACCTTCTCTTTAATCGGTTTGTTTTACACACAAACTATATGGATGTGGGCGAATCAACACAGTATTTTTTATAGCTGTGTCCACGTTTTTACCCGCGTTTATCGTAACTGCGCCGCCTCCGTGGGTCGTAGCGTGATGTTATATAGTCTATAGCCTTCCTCGATAAATCGGCTAACACTACAATAATTTTTCAATTCGAACCAGTAGTTCCTGAGATTAGCGTGTTCAACTAAACAAACAAACTCTTCAGCTTTATAATATTAGTATAGATAAATTGTCGTTACGCACAATTCGTGCGAAACGGCCAATAAGGCGTTAAGTTAAGGAAAGAGAAAAACGACATTATATTTGAAATTGGGTTTATTTAATGACTAGACAATGTACACTTACAGATATGTTTGACATACATTTTAAACCTATTTATAATTTCTATTGTATCTTAGAATTAAATCGGAATAGAAACGTCTGAAATATTGTTTTTCTTGCAGTGTCAAAGAGATGTATTATTCACAACTGATAAAGTGCCTTGACGTATTTTTAAACGACCCAAACGACTCAAAAAAAAGTGGAGGTTCTCAATTCGACTGTTTTTTATAATATGATTTACCTAAAAATTTTTTTATAACCTATTGGGCAGCGACTCAGGCCAGACACAACAGGTTTGTAATTGTATGCCTTCAAGAAAAAAAACGCAGAGGCATGGTGGCGCTTCAAAACATTTCCATACAAAATATAAAAAAGCGACGCGTCGTGAATTGTACTCAAGCGCTTGTAGGAGACCCGGCACAGTGCTTCAGAAGAAAACAACAAAATCGAAAAGCGTTACAAATGCCATCAAAAAACTTGGCATGTGTTTCAAGCCGTCCCGTCTCGTATATTGAGATGAGGTCACGTCCACGCTCCGTCGACGTCACGTTACCATCACGCCACGCCTGCTGTATCTCGGCAGCAATATTATCAATATTCCATCCCGATCTAATTCAATGTTTTCAAGTGTCAGACTGAATGCTAGCAATGTACCTCAACATCTAAATAAATAAATTGGATAGAATTTTAGGGGCCTGTTCCACAATTTCCAAATAGCATTTGTCAGTTGTAAGATAAAAGTCTAGCCATCTCTCTGCTTCAACTTAACAAGAGTGAGGCAGCATGCGATGCGACTTTCGAATAACTTAAACTTGATAGTTGTGAAACTGGCCACATATGTAAAAATTTCGCAATATAATATCTGAAGTGCTATTCTGTACAATCTCATTTTTGACTTAACTTCTGAAAACTTTGCATAATAGTTATATATTCTCTGCCCGCAGGACTAAGAAAAATTTAAAAGCAGCCTGTATAATTCGTCATGTGCTAGCCATATCCGCAAGAGATTTTAAAGAATTTACTAACTAAGTCTGTGTTTTCGATCAGTACAATCTGGGTGTCTTCAAGACGAGAGGGAGCAGGTATCTTCTAGGCAAGCTGCTCCATCGTCTACTGTATCGTCACTTAACATACAAGTAAAAAAAACAGAAGTGTGTGCACAAACACTCTCCTTTGCTTTATAAATCCGATGGGACGCCACGATCGAAAACCGACTAATATCTTTATGTGTTTTCCAATGTACGAGAATGAAACATTGCCATCTACCTAACGCCAGGCGGTTACTGAGAAAGTCTTGACGAAAATACTAATATTTTTGATGACCTGTCTCAGAATAACACTCCGGTACGTTATGATCCGCAGCTGACATACCACTTTTGACTGCATCTGTGACGCAGCGGTAGTGAATGTGACTGCTTTGTATGAGGTGGTCCTGATCCTAATGGGGTCTTATTTCAATCACGAGTCAGGCCAACAAAAACTTATTAGGATTTTCTGCCAAGAAATCCCAGCAGTTGGAAATTGCCGTCCCATTGGCTGAAGGCTAGGGAACATAGAGTGCACTTGTGTTTGCGCTTACGCTGGTACTCTATACACTATTTATTACGCAGATGGCCAGTCTCTGTTAAGGATGACTACGCCGTGACTGAAATTTGGTCTGAAGGATATTATTTACTTGTCAAGATCACTGAGGGCCTGCAATCACGATAATAATATAGTTACTCACATAGTTACATTTGAATTTGAGATGAAATCTTTTACAGCAAACATCTTTAATTCTTTAGCACATCTCCATCATATCATAAAAAAGCTTGTTTATGGTGCTATGCAATATTGAACTCTATTTCATTTGTGATAGATGTACTATTCGTATGCAGTTTGATAGCTAAGTTTTATTAAATCATGTCATAATAATGGCGGTACATGCAAATTCAACTTATTTTACACTAGACAAGCGATCCGCCCGGCTTCGCACGGGTAGAACAAAACCTTAACAAATTATACACCTTCCCCATTAATCACTATCTATTGATGAAAACCACATGAAAATCCGTTCAGTAGTATAAGTTTATCGCAGACAGACGTGACGGGAGACTATTAAAGGAGAAAAGAAAGTCGGGAAAAGTCCCCCGCCGCGTCTGTCTGTCTGTTCGCGATAAACTTGAAAACTATTAAATGGATTTTCATCCAATAGACAGGGTGATTCATGAGGAAGGTTTAGGTGTATAATTTGTTAAGGAGTTGTACTACCCGTGCGAAGCCGGGGCGGATCGCTAGATTATGTATATAATATCGTTGGGTAGCAAGCATTCAGTCCTTACACGTCTCTTAACACATTCCCGGATAGTACGTCGAGAGACGTGAATTATGACCCTCATAATATGGCACTACGGCTGTAGGCGGCGATTTAATATAAACTAAAAGTAAAACTTCGTCCACGGCGGACTATTTCCCATAGCATTTCTATGAAGGATATGACTCTGTGCCCTTTTAGGCTAAAATACAGACCGCTAGAGCAACAAGCAAACACTCCTGCGGTAACACACGGTTTAGAATTCTATTGGTATGAATGTCCGCCTACAGGCGGTTACTTCTCTGACCGTTACTGCCGCAACACATACTTTTAAATCCGTGTAGTGTGGCAGTACGTCCCTTTGTATGGAAAGTTTGTGTGTGTATCACAAATTATTGAGAGTGGTTTTGTGTCCGTGAATGTGTTAAAATATTTCCACCTTTGTACAATACATATATTCACACTATTTTAACGTATTTCTTTCGTAGACAAGATAATACTATCGTTGATTATTTAACTCAAACTATAATTTCGGCCATAGCTTCATCGTAAACCAAGTTGCTGATAAAGAATATTATGTTATGTTTATCATCATCATCGGGCTATAATAGTCCACTGCTGGACATAGCCCTCCCCTAATAAGTGCCATAGCGCCCTGTCTTCGGCTTGCCAGTCGCAGTCTTTCGCAGATCGTCATCCCATCTGGTCGGAGGGCGTCCTGTTTATAATCATAACTATTTATTTGCATGAACATGGGTTGTACATTTGATCTTAAAAATAAACCAAAAGTCAAAAAATCTACATCCTATCTTATTAAGTGTGCAAACTTATACAATTTTAAATAATAATTAATAGTAAAATTAACAAGAAAAGGCAGAACAATATATCCCATCACTTATAAAAAACACCATTCTTTTAAGCTATACCTATATATGTTTATAATAGGAAGCTGTTGAATGGCCAAAGGGTATTAAAAAAAAGAATATGCGTACACATATGTACATATAATAATGTTATAAGTTAGTTCCTGAAATTAAATAGATTGCCAATGGTCTTTAAAAAGGCGCTGTGTTTAGTAACGTTGCTGATAGAACAGCCATTCTTTTACAGAGTGAGTAACACGTATGTTTTAGCTGATGCATACAGCCATTCGTTACAATAGCTGGCTATAAAAAGCCTTACTGCATATATGCTGGAACTTTCTTCAAGGCCTTGCAAAAATTTCCAGAGACATACCGAAATGGATTAAACATCTCACCATTGCCAATTATTTGGTAAGACTATTGTAATATATGTGCATCATGTCGGTATATTGCAAATTAACTTTTACCCTGTCCTATGAATATATATTCTGCCGCCATAAAGAAAAATGACGTATCTGCCAGAATTTTCATATTTAATTTGAAAATACTGGCAGATGCGTTTTTTTTTACTGAATTTAAAAGCGTACGCATTTTTGAAAAATAAATAGGATGCGTGATCCCTTATGACGGCAGTATTGTTATTTTCATATGTGATACATCGGACAGGGAACCTGCTTATATTATAAGTTATAATGTAATATGCGGTTACTATGATATCGTATTTTCGTATCAGTTACTGCTCACTTCCGATATCCTGGCTTCCTGGCGTTCCCTATTCAATTCAAATATTAACGGGCCAGTTCATATCGGAAACCCTCTCGGGAACCGGTAAAAGTAGCAACAGTTATACCGAGTTCCATCCGATTAGTTTTGTTTCCACAGGCTTACATATTTACCTCTCTCATTCTCTAATCCCAACTTTAAACCCTTTTCTCTCGGATCAGCAATGCGACAATAATATTTTAGCGTTAGATACAGTCCACTTATTCCTTAGTATCAGGGTAGCCGTACAATGACTCACTACCTTTATTATTAAAAACTTAGGGTGAAGGCAAGTGTGTAAGATTAAACACAACGCGGAGGCATGCCAAGAGAAGGAACAGAGGTGTTGTTTTAATCAGTAGTAGTCTGACATGTCCCTTCGTTCTGGCCAGGATCATTGGACGATTTGAAGTCTAAAACAGTATTGCAATCAGCAGAAAATGCAGAAAGAAAGCATAGTTATCATCATGTTAAGCTAAAAATGGGCAGAGAGAAAATTAGACAAAGATTTAACAAAAAATATCTGGCTGCCTCGTTTATGCCTTTTCACTAAATATAACGTATAACATATACATATATGTATAGTCACGTATAACTTAATACTTATATATATGGAATGGGCCGGGATATTGACGGCTTAAAGGTAGTCCAAATGTACCCCAAGAGACGACCGTTGGTCGCAGACCTATTATATTTCGAATCCTCCGTGGCGCAGTGGTAGTGAACGCGACTGTTGTGCATGAGGTCTCTGCTTCAAATCCCGGGTCAGGCCAACCAAAATGTTATTGAGTTTTTCTGTTAAGAAATTCAATAGTGCCCGGAGTTAGGAAGTTGGCGGTGTTAGACATCCCCGTGCCTCGGAAAGTACGTAAAGCCGTTGGTCCTGCGTCTGATCTCTTCGGTCTTATCGGATTTCCATCCCATCGGATCATGAGAGTTAGGGAACAGAGAGTGCACTTGTGTTTGCGCACACAGTTGTTCACTATAATATCTCCTGCGCAGATTGGCCGCAGTGACCGCAATTCGGTCTAGAGGACATTTTTATTCTATTGAAAATGCATTGATAAAATTATTAATATCTATCGATTTCTTGGTCACCAAACGATTACTCCATTTAAATATAAACTATTTACAGACCATACATCTAAATGTCACTTAAGAAGTCTTTACACTGTCTCTTTTACTCAAACTAACCTCACTCTTTAAGAGTTTATAGTCTCATTTATCACTGTTCTAAAACTAACACTATCTCACTCCTATCGGTGTTGTCTACATATCGTCGTCTCGTTCATGTGGTGCATGCCGCTGGAGTACGGCTAGCCGTTGTTGTGTCACCTCCAAATGGTGTTTCCGCCATTTTATGCGACGATTCTGGAACCACACCTTCACCTGAATGCGGGCAAATGAATGTGTTACAATGGTTATTATGAACAGACGATAGATGGTGTGTAATGTCTCCGTGAAACACCTATAACGGTAATGGTTGTGTATTGTATCACCAAATAAAACTTTGGTGAGTTGTAATTTGCTCGCATACTGAATAGGTCCTGCGAGGATACAAGGAAGGTACAAATAAAAATATGTTTCTTTCTTTCCATAAAGTCAAAAAATATATAACAAGTTTTTAATATGGCTGATGTTCTATGGCTTAAGACTGCGCCGAGCGTAAGACAGATAATGAGAGAGCTCGTGCGGCGCATACTCAAATCGGCGCGCGGCCGCCATAGTCAAATTGTATGGAGGATTTGAAGTGCTTTTTTGATAAATATGTATTTTTTTTGTTAACCAATAACTTAAATATTTGGGACGGATAAATTGTAGTATAACTATTTATGTTTCGTTTAAGCTGTAAAATAGGATAGATTTGTACTGTTATAATCTAAAAATCACGTAACACGAGCTTACGTTTTTGCATTTTTCCTGCTAATTTACGTAATTTTGTAGACGAAAATATTAATTATTTCAAGTTTTTTACACGGAGTAATTGTAAACATATTCATTGTTATGGTAAATGTATATTTTAAATTTGTATTAAACCAAAAAGTGTTGATTTTATTCACTTAACTGTGACCGCGTGTTTTGGCACATTTCGCTCGGCGCAGTCTTAAATGGCGATGTACTATCTTTTGTAATCAAGATAGAGTTTTTTGGCATCTTTTGAATTGTGGCTTTAATTTACATTCAATCAAGAGGAAGTAAGTGGGAATCTTAGTTCTTTATTTGTTTGGTTGTCACTCTTTACCTACTCGTCCGATCATCACTAAATTTCGCATACGTTGTCAGGAGAAGAGAAAAGGACATAGTGAATGTTCATCAAGAAAAGAGTAGACCAATAGACTGCAATTCAGAGGGTCTCGGGTTCGAACCCACGTCGCGCACCTCTGACTTTCGGAAGTTACATGACTTTTCTAAATTATGTGCGTATTGATTGATAATTATCGCCTGCTCCGTGCCTCGGAGAACACGTTAAGCCCTCGGTCCCGGCTGCCATGAACATCTATGGCAGTCGTTATTGGGAGAGTGTCGACACAAAAGATCCCACTGTGTCGAAGTGTCGCCGGTCTGCACTGACCGGCTCCCAGATAAGATATATACATACTCCGACCTACTATGAAAATATCTTAATAAGTTTTAACTGCACATATGGCGTATATTTTTACACGTAGCCTTGCATTATAACATCAGCTATCTACCAGTGAAAGTCCCGTCAAAAAGTGGTCCAGCCGTTTCAGAGATTAGCCGGAATAAACGGACAGACAAAAATTAGTTATTTGATATAAGTACCGTATATACTTTCATATGCATTTCGTAAAAAGCTGTTATTTTGGCATTACAAACAGACACTTTAATTTAATTTTATTTATTTGTATATAGATAATACATTTCTGTCATATCCTACGGCCATATGTGTATAATGAGTCTATATAATGATGTATATAGGTATGTCTGTTTGTTTCAGATATTGAGAGAGAAGTGTCCACCATAATTAAAACTTTGTGTCGAGACCAATGCACTAATTTTAGTATTATACTCTTTGCATGTTGTAATAATTATAGGTTTGTTGTAACTATAGTTTAATTATAGGCTAAAATTATACTGTATATGATGCTGTCCGATCTACCAATGTATGTACGAAGAATTAATCGCGTCAGGTACCCACAGGACAGGCTTGCCTAGTGTGGGGCCACAGGATATGACTTTTAACATTGTAAATACTTTTTGGCAATAAACAATTTTTTATTTATTATTTTTTATGAAGAAGGCATCACAAGAATGGACGACAGACGCTCCGTGAGTTTAGCTTTTGACAATTCTGATAGTTAGAAATATTAAACAAGAACATAAAGAAAAAATCTCGGTTTCGAACCCACATCGCGCACCTCTGACTTTCGGAAGTTATATGACTTTTCGAAATGATGTGCGTATTGATTGACAATTATCGCCTGCTCCGTGCCTCGGAGAGCATGTTAAGCCGTCGGTCCCGGCTGCCATGAACATCTATGGCAGTCGTTATTGGGAAAGTCAGTACCCTCTAATATCCTGACACTGGTCTAGCCTTAGGGTATCGTTAGCCTTCGGGTTGCGGAGGTCAGGTGGCGCTCCGTATAAAACTAATATCCAGTCAAATCCAGTTAGACTAGAAAAGCCGATCCCAAGTGACTTGGGAATAATAAAGGCTAAGGGAGAAGATAAAGAACAATTATGATTCGTATAATAAATATAAATTTGTGTCCCGCGTGGGAATTCTTCGTTATAAAAAGACAACGCCCGCGCTAGGAATAATCCCTGTGTCGCGGCGGACTTTACAAACATTCAAACAACGGACACAAAGAACACCCAGACTCGGAACAACCATTTGTGGACCACAATTTTTTTCCTATGATTCGAACCCACAACACTCGGCGCGATGGCAGTGATGAGTCCACAACCAAATTGCGGTATCTGGTCAGCCACTACGCCATTTGTCTAGTATTCGCCACAGAAACATTTCGCCAGTTGTTTTAGATCCTATATACATTTTCAGACCAGGTAAACTCAATAACAACTTGCCTGGACTGTTAATCAAAGCCTCATAATACTCTCTTAATGTTAAGCGAAAAATTTTTGTATCATACAAATTTGAATCGCGTGTGGGGTCCATATTACTCGGCCCAGTGGCAGTAGTGAGGTGACAACTTGGAACACTACGCCATCCCTGCAGTCGAAGATACTGTTGGATGAATAATTACCTGTGCTTCAGTGAGCTGGAGCGCATGCGCGAGGTACAGTCGTTCAGGGCCCACCATGTACTGCTGTCGCTCAAACTCCGCCTCAAGTCTCTCGAGCTGTTCCGGCGTGAAGATTGTTCGTATCCGTTTGCTTCGCCCTGAACTGCAAACAGATTACAAATAGATATAGAAAGTTACAAGATGGAAGAATCTATCAAGTATTATATAAGCAGCAATGGAAGATGGGAGGGATCCGCTTTGCTTATTTTTGATGATGGAGCACAGGGCTTTGAATCGTCATTTTACTTTCGTATCATTATCATCATCTCAGCCGAAAGACGACCACTGCTAAACATAGGTCTCATCCAAGGTTTTCCACACAGACCGGTCTTCGACCACTCGCATCCAACTACTTCCTGCGACCCTTACTAGGTTCTCGGTCCACCTTCTGGAAGGCCTACCCCTACTCCAGAATCTTTCTGCCCCAAAATTAGGATATTTTTTGTTAAATTCAGAAAATCTTGAATTGAAAATATATATTTTTTTTACGTGGGTGAGTTCTTTGACGCATTCCTCTCCGCGGGGCGACGGAGATGTTATGTCGGGCTCACCGAGGAAAAGATGCCCTGGTAATACCGACTAAACCTACCACGGTGTTCCTCGACATAACCATAGACGGCGGGGCCGCGCGAATCGCTTTCATACGCAGTCGCGACCCCGCCGTATGAAACGGCAGGCCACTCCACAAAGAATATTTCCTCCACTATCCCCCTGAGAATTGAACATATATGAGGCAACCTAATTTATCTATTCTCGATAGCAGTAAGGATTTTAGGCTATTTCCTGTAATTTTGTTAATAATAAAAAATTGTCTCTTTATTTAGGCATCGTAGACCCATACAAAAATGCTCGTTACATGGATTCTTATAAACTAATGTTAGTATATTTGACAGTAAACAGTACATTTGCTGCTACTTTCTCTCTACATAATTTCGAGAGCAATGATTCATGTTAAGAGAATCAAGCCTATCAGCAATCATTGCCAAGACATGATTATACCAATGCAAAGTATGAAAAAATGTAAGCTTAGGAGAGGGGGGGAGGGGAGGTAACAGCTTTGCTAACAGGGACGAAGGAGGGATAACGGATTACTAAAATCCAAATTACGTAATAGTTGAACGAAAGGTATTGTATCTTATGTGGGGGCCAGTCAGTGGAGACCGGCGACACTTCGACCCAGTCGGATCTTTTGTGTCGACACTCTCCCGATAACGACTGCCACAGATGTTCATGGCAGCCAGGACCGACGGCTTAACGTGCTCTCCGAGGCACGGAGCAGGCGATAATTATCAATCAATACGCAAATAATTTCAAAAAGTCATATAACTTTCCGAAAGTCAGAGGTGCGCGACATGGGTTCGAACCCGAGACCCTCTGCATTGCAGTCTGTTGGTCTCCCCACTGAGCTATCGCTGCTCTGAAAGAAAGGTAAGTAAAATCCTTTGTAGGCAATACAATACTTTATCCAAGACTCATGGTATTAGCAATAGCGAGACACTCAGATTATTTTATTTAAGTTTTACATTGTTTATTGCTTTTGTTTAATACTTATTTTCTTATGAAAGCATTCCTTATGTTTAAGCATTCATAGTGTACGTCCGCGGGCACATGATTTTTAGTTCTGAGAGTCTACCCTGCGATTTCACACTGTTTCCAAGGCATCTCGATACATAATGCATTTTTACGGTTACGAGTGCGTTATACATAAAATTGGGTTCTTCGGCGATTTGTTTTTAAAACACTAATTTTATTTATTTTGAAGTTGATTTATACTATTTATGCTTTATGGCCGTCGTCTCTTTCGATACGTTAAATTATTTATAGGTGAAACATATCTTTTCTAAAGGGTTTCTGGAGGCAACGTTGCTGAACAAACATAATTTATAATAATAATAATACTCTATCACATACACACAACACCATCTAACCCAAACTAAATAGAGCTTGTACTATGGGTACTAGACAATGGATAAACATACATGTATTTTCTTTTTGTAAATACTTAGAAATACCCAGACCAAGAGAAACATCCATGTCCATGCACACAAATGTTTGACTTGTGCGAAAATCGAACCCACGACCTCAGGCGTGGCAGTCGGTTACACTAACAGTGGTAGCGTAGTGACACCACCGATGCCGCCGCAAGATATTGACAATGAAACTTATTCAAATGCATCAAGAGTTATAAAACCTCATGGCAGACCCTCAGTATCCAGTACGCACCTGTTAGAACACGTCATGGAGTGACTCCTGGACGTCTTCATCTGTCCTACTTGTGGCCTCATCTCTGGTCGTGGACTATCTGCAACAATAATATGTTGATTCTCAGAGACTATACTTACATAGGATAAAAGGATAGTCTCTATTTAACTTATATTAGCAAGAGACATTTTCAATATATTACATTATTCATAATAACAGTTATTAATCTAATATATATATATATAGCGTATTAACAAAGACAAGGTAATTATAAAAATACTAATAATTACATAATATTGTCTTCTATTTACGCGAATATTATTCATTGAAATTAAACTACTATATACGGATTTTAATAAAGTGTCAAATAAACAACGCGATAAAATCCGTATATAGCAGTTTAATTTCAATAACTAATAATTATAATACTAAATATTTACAAAAATGGTTTAGGCGTCGTAGAATTTGTCAGTATTGCTGTCAACTGGACCCAGAAGACTGGCAGCATTGCCACGTTAAATGGTAATGCTGATTCTTTGGGCCAAGAAAAGACCAGCCTGCTAATTACGGGAAGCATCGATCAGGCGTTTTGCGACCTCTCTATACAAGATACGAGTCCGGTCCTCATAAGCCGAAGGTTGTTACCCCAAAAGACTTAAAAATGTAATTGCCGACAAAATTATGTACTCTGTATCCTTCGCCCTTCTCCCTTAGCCTTTATTATTCCCAAGTCACTTGGGGTCGGCTTTTCTAGTCTAACCGGATTTGGCTGGATATCAGTTTTTACACGGAGCGGCTGCCACCTGACCTCCGCAACCCGAAGGCTAACGATAACCTAAGGCTAGACCAGTGTCAGGATATTAGAGGGTACTGACTTTCCCAATAACGACTGCCATGGCTGTTCATGGCAGCCGGGACTGAGGACTTAACGTGCTCTCCGAGGCACGGAGCAGACTGGCGACACTTCGACCCAGTGGGATCTTTTATGTCGACACTCTCCCAATAACGACTGTCATAGATGTTCATGGCAACCGGGACCAACAGCTTAACGTGCTTTCCGAGGCACAGAGCAGGCGATAATTGTCAATCAATACGCACATAATTTCGAAAAGTCATATAACTTCCGAAAGTCAGAGGTGCGCGACGTGGGTTCGAACCCGAGACCCTCTGCATTGCAGTCTGTTGGTCTCCCCACTGAGCTATCGCTGCTAAAAATACTGAAAATAAGTTTGATTATTTATTAGTGGCTCTTACGTGATAACTATGAGTTGTAGCAATCGTGGTATAATATGAGCATTATCTAAATAATAATAATAATAATATAATATTCTACCACATACACACAACACCATCTAGCCCAAACTAAGCAGAGCTTGTACTATGGCTACTAGACAATGGATAAACATACATATATGTATACGTTATAAATGTTTTGATAATCGTAACAATGACTTATAGAGATGTTGTTAATGTTTCATTGACATTGCTAAAAGTTTACAGCTTAACTAATTTTATAAATGCGAAAGTGAGTTTATTAGTTTGTTACGCTTTCACACCTTAATTACTCGTCCGATCATGAAATTTCGCATACACGTTGCCAGGGAACAGAAAAGAACATAGATAATCTTTCATCCAGAAAAAATGCCTGTTACTGAGCTCACCTAACCTACATTTACGACAGGCAAAATCTACAATTAAATATTACGATACCGGGTGCGTTTTTGATTAATTCTTAGCCAAAAATTGTAATTAATCTATCTGATTATAAGTTAGCGATATTTTAAACATAAACTAGTGACAGTAATGACGATAAAATTAAATTAAATCGCAAAAGCAACAATTTTTTTTAGTGGCTCTTTGTATGATTTCTGTATCGCGGGTGACTTAACAAACTTTTAAACAACGGACACAAAGTACACCCAGCCTCGGAACAACCATTTGTGGATCACACAAAGTTTTGTGCCGTGTGGTAATCATACCCACAACGCTCGGTGCGGCGGTAGTGGCGAGGCGACCACTATAACCACTACGCCTTCAGTGCAGTCTAAGAATCAAGTACGAAGGTATATTATATATAACAGAAAACTACGGGCAGGTTAGTAAATATAACTTTACACATTTGATCTCAATGTTCTCATTACCAGGAAAGCAGAAACGCTAAGAGATTGCATTTCGCTTATGAAACTTCAGTTAAACGTGTGAAAATCGGCAATGAATTGCCGTAAATCTTAGAGTTAGAAAAAATGGTTCAAATAATATGCAAAAGTCATGTGATACCACGTGACCTTGAGGTCAGAGGTCAAATATCATAGTTATTTCGGAGGTATATCGACTAAGCTGAGTCGAATGACATTGACCGCGAGTCTCCAGCTCTTACAGTTCTTGAGTTGAAAGTTGTATAACAGACAGACGGACGGACGGACGCGGGACAGACAAAGCTGTTGTATAAAAGATTTTTGGAACTCTAAAAGAATAAAAACTGATAGTGTTGAGGTTTTAATAACAAATAAATAAAACGCTTCAAATGTCATGTATTTAAAATTATTTGTTTTGATCACTTGTGCACATGGGGCCAAAAGACTCATAACCGTAGGTAATGGCTGATTAAATTACAGTTTTTGCATGGTTTAAAGGGTTTTCGCGTTCACAGCAACGGCACAGCCCACTGTGCTAATATATGCTAATTAGAATACTAGCTTTAGCTCGCCGCTCCGCTCGCGTAAATATAAGTTAAATAAAATATAACCTATATTACTCGGTGGTAACATAGCTTACCAATGCATCAAAAGAATTTTTAAAATCAGTTGATACGATTTTGAATTGTATCCTTACAAACAAACAAACAAAAAATCTAATCCTTTTTTATAATATTATTATTAGTATAGAAATGCAAACACTGAAATAAGTTGTTCTAATCGCGCGGCTAAATCTTAGGACTACACGCGGTCGCATATAAAGCAGTGTCACCAAACTCAAAAAAAACACAAAACTCAAACGCGGAAGAAGAAAGGGAAGAATGCAATTCATTTTTTTTTAATTAAATTGTTGTTAAAGTGACCAGAACGCTGAACTTTTCTTGGCTCAAAGAATCAAGCAAAACTGGCAAAATTGCCACGTAAAATGACAATGCTGCCAGTCTTCAGGACAATTTCTCAATCGAAAGCGATGCTGAGGAATTTTGAGAAGCTGCCTAATACAGCCATATTTTTGCCGTACCTTTTGATTTTGTTTTAATTATAAATAGTTAGGTTTGTTAATATTAGTAAAGTTGCTAAGTATGATGTAAGAAATACACGAGTAAAGGGTTATTAGTATAATTATTTCATTTAAAGCTGTATACGTCAAACACATGTTGGTCCCATTGTTGTCACCAGAAGTACGCCATCATTATTCTCTGATTGACCGTTTGACCCCATCTCGTTACTCACCTGCATTCGCTTAACTGGACAGGATTATAACTAATCCCTTTGAGGTAAGATCCTTTCATTAAATGTAGCTTTGTCAACCCCTTCCGATAAGGGGTTGTGTTGTTTTTATAATTGCGTTTTAAGTTATAAGTATCTTTTGATACTGTACCTACTGCTAGACGTGGTGCTACTACAACCAATTTGGACTGCCACGCAGAGGTCTTGAGTCGATCCCAAAGAGCGTATTTAATAAATAAATAGTTAATTATTTTTGCTCGCTTCAGCGGTGAAGAAAAACATCGTGAGGAAACCTGCATTTCTGAGAGTTCTCGATAATTTTCTCAAAGATAAGTGAAGTCTACTAACCCGCACTAGGCCAGCGCCCAGCAGTGGGACAGTTTAATACAGGGCTGATATTATTTTATTTGTTTCTCTTTCACAGATATTTCCCTAATACGTTAGGAAAATACCCGGCCCTTTGGCTTACATGGAGACATTGGTCCAACGTGAAGAGGCCCTTCGAAAGTTTTAATCAAAGGTGGGATGGAACGCCTACTGCGGCACTAGCCGCAGCAGGCGTAGGACTATTGCTACGTATGGATTCTAATATATGGGCTATGGGTATGGGTGTTTGATGGACTGGTATATTGATAACTATGGATGATAATTATTATAATTATTTTCTTTTTTTATTATCCATTGTAACTGATAAACTTATTATTAAAGGTGGCGTCCTATTTTTTATTTAGCTTATTTATTCTCGAGTGATTATAAATAAACTTTTAATTTAGATGTGGTATCAAGAAATTATATATCTAACATCTAAAAAACAATATTTTTATAAAGATTAGAAAGAAATAACTGTGCGTTATATTAGTAACAGTACTTTTTCCTAGATGAAATGTACCTTATGTCGTTTTCTGTTCCCGTGACAACGTGTTATGCGAAATATCATGGTTATCCGTCGAGTAGCTAAGGCGTAAAAACGTAACAAAAAATCTCACAATCGCAATCTATACTAATATTATAAAACATTGTCTTCTGTTTACGCGAATGTTATACATTGAAATTAAACTACTATATACGGATTTTATCGCGCTGTTTATTTGACACTTTATTACATAATTTAGAAACTACTACTATTAAACTTTACAAATTTTTAATCTAGTTAAATTATTAAAACTATTTATATTTAAGTTTACACCCAATAATAATATTCTATCACATACACACAACACCATCTAGCCCAAACTAAGCAGAGCTTGTACTATGGGTACTAGACAATGGATAAACATACATACATATACACTTTTTATTTTTGTAAATACATACATATTATATATAGAAACACCCAGACCAAGACAAAGAAACATCCATGTTCATGCACACAAATGTTTGACTTCTGCGGGAATCGAACCCGCGACCTCAGGCGTGGCAGTCGGTTACCCTAACCACTACGCCATCGAGGCCGACAACAGTCATATGTGCGTACGGCATAATGACTGCAACACCTGATATACATATAAATGAGTTGTTGAATAATTAAATTATAATTTCATGGCGATTTGAAAGAGTGGCCTTGAGTTCTTGTAAATATCTTCTGATACAAAAAGCTTGAGCCTGAACTTCTTGAGCCAGTTAAACCATTACGTACTAGCGGTCGCGAAGTGGTCGACATTCGACCATAATTGACTTAAATTTTAATTTTGATCGTTATTAAGGTTTTATTGTCTAACGTATTGGAAAACGATTTGACTGGATATCAGTTTTTATCTACGCAAGAGCAGCGATAGCTCAGTGGGGAGACCAACAGACTGCAATGCAGAGGGTCTCGGGTTCGAACCCACGTCGCGCACCTCTGACTATCGGAAGTTATACGACTTTTCGAAATTATGTGCGTATTGATTGACAATTATCGCCTGCTCCGTGCCTCGGAGAGCACGTTAAGCCGTTGGCCGGCTGCCATGAACATCTATGGCAGTCGTTATTGGGAAAGTCAGTACCCTCTAATATTCTGACACTGATTTAGCCTTAGGGTATCGTTAGCCTTCAGGTTGCGGAGGTCAGGTGGCAGCCGCTCCATGTAAAAACTGATATCCAGTCAAATCCGGTCTGACCAGAAATGGCGACCCCAAGTGACTTGGGAATAATAAAGGCTAAGAGAGAAGATTAAGGTTTTATTGTCTATAACTATATCCTTATAATCACATTTAATTTTCATTTAGTCACCTACTCCACATACATATGTAACCATAGTTACGAAGAATTCTACGACATCAGCCGAACAATGTCGAAATACTACGAACGCGATTCGACTGCTTGTGTCAAATGCATGGTTGTGTGCGTGTAGTATTTTTTAATTAATTTAATGCTTTTCTAATGTATATTTTATAAAAATATTAGGATTTGCCACTTCTTCTCCATATAAACTATAACTGTGCTAAATTTCATACTCCTACGTCCATACAGTTTTCGTATAAAGGGATACAAAGTTTTTGCTTCACGTATTAATATAAAGATATGAGTAATTAAGTAGAATAGACCGAAATATTGTTGCTATCGCTTTAGTTATTGTTTTTTTATTTCCTGTCTTTGTGTACAGGCCAATTATTATTAGGAATTATTATTATTGTCCTTTCTCTCCACCGAAGAACACAGTCAGACTAGAGTGGGTACCGGAGCATGCAGGGGTGCAGGGCAATGAGGAGGCTGATGCCAGAAAGGGCTCGGAGCAACCGTTCGTGGGCCCCGAGCTATTTGTAGGACTCTCTGAGAGTACCGTCAAGGCAGCTTTGAATGCACATGGCAATGATAAACACAGACTAGAATGGATGGCCCTCAGGGGTCTGGAACACTCCAAGAATTCATTACAAACAGAGCCACGAGCTTCACCCGGAAGTTCTGCGGCACAACAAGGGCCAATTACGCCTGCTAACAGAAGCGTTCACTGGCTATTTTGACACCAAAGACTGCCTGTGCAGATTGGGATTGGCAAACAATCTGATCTGCAGAGCCTGTGGTGAACAGGACGAGTCCATATCACACCTACTGTGTGAATGTGCCGCGTTGGCTGGATTGAGAATGGGTCTGATGGGATTGGCATATCCAAACCCCCAAGACTTCAGGCTTCTCCCTCTGAAGTGTACACTGCGGTTGATGCAGTACATTCTTATGGAGATAGCTAAAGGATAGACCTTGGGGCCAACACAAAAGATCCCACTGGGTCGAAGTGTCGCCGGTCTGCACTGACTGGCCTCCGAATTTAAGATAAGATAAGATTCTCTCCACCGAGACTGTTCACACTTTTCTTTTAGTGTGTCACCTAGAAGAGAAACCTTGTAATTGGCTGTTTAGATACTAGAATGATCACTGTTATGTTAAATTAGCTGTAAGATTTTCATGAATACAATAAAATAAAAATAGGCTCAACCTTTTGCCTGAACCTAGCAACTAATACAAATGTAAATTCAGTACATTTAGTAAGCTTATCTTATCTTATGTGGGGGCCAGTCAGTGCAGACCGGCGACACTTCGATCCAGTGGTGTCTTTTGTGTCGATACTCTCCCAATAACGACTGCCATAGATGTTCAGGGCAGCCGGGACCGACGGCTTAACGTGCTCTCCGAGGCACGGAGCAGGCGATAATTGTCAATCAATACGCACATCATTTTGAAAAGTCATATAACTTCCGAAAGTCAGAGGTGCGCGACGTGGTTCGAACCCGAGACCCTCTGCATTGCAGTCTGTTGGTCTCCCCACTGAGCTATCGCTGCTCTTTAGTAAGCTTACTAACCCTTTTCATATTCATAAGTGTTACCTTATTAGGACCTTGTGCCCTAAATGTGTAAATGATTTTTGACTTTGACTTTTGACTTAACAGTTAGATTTGTAACGAATTAATTGCTATAATCTTCAAAACCAAAGCTGACTAATCACCACAAGTAGCATCCGTTCACGAGTACGACGCATGGGCCAGCCGTCGTCCCCGTCGCCATATTGTAAGGAAGGGGACGTCCCGGTCCATGACGCCACCACACGTCTAAGTGAGCATGATGATATTACACTGTTACGTTACCGCGATATGAAGGGCTAAGCTGTACTATAAACTTGAATGTGACTTTGTTCGTTTGTTACACTTTCACGCCTTAACTACTCGACCGATCATCATGAAATTGCGCATACATGTTGTCAAGGGAAAAGAAAATAGGGTACCTTTCTTTCAGCAAAAGTGTTGTCCCCGAGTGATAGGAATTTATTGAAAAAACTACTTAAAATCAAAAAACATCCTAATTTTAATAGAGAAGATGGTTGGAATGTACCACCAGCTTTGGATCCAGTTATACAAATAGTCAAACCCAAGAAGAAGCAAACCACAGCTAGACTTCATGATACTTTGAGCTCATTCTGCGTAAATAGAAACACCAATGATTAAATTATGTTCGGGTACTTTGAAATAACTACACTGGAACATTGAGACAACTACCATCTTAGTCTCCCCGTGACCATGGCTGCTGAAAAGCAACCGAAACGTCGGGGAAAGTGTAAAATGAAATCAAATCTAAATAGTTTTAATAACAATATAATTAGCTTAAAAATTAGTAAAGTATAATAGTAATAGTAGTGTAACAAATTTTCAAAATTATGTAATAATGTGTCAAATAAACAACGCGATAAAATCCGTATATAGTAGTTTAATTTCAACAAAAAACTACTTTTACAAAATCTAGTAAGCTATAAATGGGAATGTGAGTTTGTTTGTTTTTTATGCTTTGACGCCTTAACTACTCGACCGATCTTCATAAAATCGCATACACATATAATACATTTATGATATTGGTTAGGTTAATTCTAAAAGAGATTAGAAACTGTCTAAAATGAAACTAACAACTTTTGAACATTGACGCTCATAAGTGTTACTTTGTGATCTAAGTATGTTATATTTGACTTTAATTATTAACATGCTTGTTTATAACATAAAACATTTAAAACGATACTTGCTCGGTTTATAAAAAACAATAGACGCTACAGCGGTTTATGACGGTAAAAGTTTAGGATGTCACCCTCGCTCGTCGGTCGGTGGTTACAACTAACTAAGGCTAGAAAAGTAAGTTACTCACGCAAGCTACTTGCATGAGTCAATTATATGGATTAAATATAAATAATAAAAAATATTTGATCAGACCAGAACATATAAATATAAACACTCAAATCCCATCAACCTTCGTAACAATTTGTCGGCAGAAACACTCACATTTATAACAACTACACAGATACACTTAGGTTAATTATCACTACATATTATAAATATAAAACGAATGCCCCCGCCGCGTCTGTCTATCTGTTCGCGATAAACTCAAAAACTACTAAACGGATTTTCATGCGGATTTTACCGATAGACAGAGTGACTTATGAGGAAGGTTTAGGTGTATCATTTGACAAAGTTTTGTACTACCCATGCGAAGTGGGTGGGTCGCTAATAAAATAATAAAAAACCTATGTTGTATTAGGTACCAGTTATCTGTGATTTCACCAAGTAGTACATTCTTTAGCTTGATCATTTACTTGTTTTAATATTCATCTCTCTAAGCCATCTACGTTTATTATGTTACAGGGTTTTCCATTAAGAGCGCTTGAATATTGAAATTAAATAAAACAAACACTTTAAGTGATATCGCCACCGGCCCGATTGTCGCATATTTATCGAATTAAACGACGAATTGCGGATTCTGCAAGATGGCCACGAATTCCATAAATTAGACGCAACGCACGGAACGTTTGGCGAACAGACTGACTTGGATAATACATTTTAATAATTTTAAACGCGTTATTGAATCGTTTAAAGTTTCATGGTTTAATGTCAAGTCTAAATAAGTATTTCTGCCAAATTTGACAGCTGTAGCTCAACCAAGGTGTTCGCTATACACTTTCAAAAGTCGAGCGTACCTATTGGAAACTCTATATTGTAGGGATTACAATATATACATGATGCATACAAGGCGTACTGATATGCCCCAATTTACGCATGTTTCCTGTGCCGTTCACAAAGCCATTTTAGCAGGAGTAGGTACATATAACTTGAGTTTATCTAGATAGTCAGTTGCCATATTAGAAATTTTGCTTGAATCTGTATTTGTCGGTGGTCCGCCGGTTCGAGGCAAATCATTATGAAACAGTTTAACCGACGGAACTACGTATAAAAAGGCCTTCAGTAGGTACCTATGTCAATTACCCTTTAAACTTAATTGCAATGAAAAAGCACAAAGAATAAGCATTGCCATTCAACGTGGCAATGCTGCCAGCCTTCTGTGCACGTAGCCAATTGACGACCATGCGAAGAAAGATGACGCTTTTAATTTTGTTGTCTTTTCTCTTACGTTTAAATTATTGTAAATCATTTGTTTATATGTATTAAAATATTGTCTTCTGTTTACGCGAATGTTATTCATTGAAATTAAACTACTATATACGGATTTTATCGCGTTGTTTATTTTACACTTATTACAAAATTTTGAAACTGTTACACTACTACTAGATACTATTAAACTTTACTAATTTTAAGCTAATTAAATTATTAAAACTAATTAAACTATTTATATTTAAGTTTACACTTTCCCCGACGTTTCGGTTGCTTTTCAGCAGCCATGGTCACGGGGAGACTAAGATTGTAGTTGTCTCAATGTTCCAGTGTAGTTATTTTAAAGTACCCGAACATAATTTAATTATTGGTGTTTCTATTTACGCAGAATGAGCTCAGAATATCACGAAGTCTAGCTGTGGTTTGCTTCTTCTTGGGTTTCACTATTTGAATGACTGGATCCCAAGTTGGTAGTCGGGGAAAGTGTAAACTTAAATATAAATAATTTTAATAATTTAATTATCTTAAAATTAGTAAAGTTTAATAGTATCTAGTAGTAGTGTAACAGTTTCAAAATTTTGTAATAAGGTGTAAAATAAACATCGCGATAAAATCCGTATATAGTAGTTTAATTTCAATATATATATTATGTTCATTATTTAATTATGCATTTGTTTCTTTATAATAAATTTTATTTTTGCTGTAGGTATTTAAGTAAAATAAACGTGGATCGGATGTCAACAGCCTCATTACCATTTCAAACAAAGAAAAACGTATATTACGTGTAGAAGAAAGAAATATACATTTTTCTCTCTATTAAATTAAGAGTAAAGAATATTATAAGCATTGTTTTGCATCGATTGTCGTTACATTTTGATAACATTTATATTTTAGGGCGCTATAAACTGTTGCAATATTAGGCAGAACTTTACAAACATTAAGCAATGGTCACAAAGAAAACCCAGACGGAACAACTTAACAAAGAACAATTGTTTTATTACGCACTAGATTCTACCGTGGTTCCGCTCGCGTAAATGTACGTTAGGTTAGGTTAGATAACGATATTTTTTTTAGATGGTACGTACCCTATAGCCTTTTCTGTTCCTCCGACAACGTGTATGCGAAATTTCATGATGAACGGTCGAGTAGTTACGGCGTAAAACCGTAAAAATCAAACAAACTCACATTCGCTTGGTTCGGATGGTTATTGAACGAGAAACACTTGAACATTCGACGCGGTATAGTGTCTTGATGACTACGGAAAACATTCTTGCAGTCAAATTATTGTTTTTAAACTACAACTTACCTTGTCTCAAGCCCGTCGGTACGCCAACCATACTTCTGCAAAATCCATCATTCAACCTTTGCACGTCGTGGCCAGCGTACAGGTAATTTTGCAGCTGCCTCTGATTCTGATGCAGCCGCTCCTGAACACTCAAGTTCATTACATCATCATCGCCATTCGTCAAACCCAAAATGGCAGCTATAGTAAAAGATTTCCCGCCTAAATTCGTTCCTTTGCCGGTCAAGTCGACACCAAACGCCGACTGGCTATCGCCGTCATCCAAAGTCGACACAGGTGATGAGGATCTGTCCGCATTTTCGACGAAACGGTCGGCGTTGTCGGCGAATTCGCCCGTGTACTTGTCTTCGCCGTCGGAAATCGCCGAGAGTCTCTCCACATTCTGTTGGTACGCCGACACAGCCAGCAAATCCGTTAAATTCGCTGGATACATGCTAGAATTCTGCCTCTGTTCCATCATTATATACTTTAATTAACTTTGTAATTTTTTATAAACATTTTCATTCACTATCACACATTTCACTTAATATTATAATTAGTTGATTATTGAGTTAATTTATTATTATTAGTTAATTAGTTAGTTTAGTGGGACGACTGTTCGAAGTGAGTATCAGGGCTATATTGGTTGCGGTTGGGATTTAAAAAGGGTCTCAAATTTAAAATTGTTGGGGCGGGGCGACGAGCGATCGGTTTGGTGAGGAAAAAATGACATCATGGATGGTCAATTGGGGGGTGCATGCTATCCTTCGGAGTGGGGTGGGATTCCTGCTCTCTGATTGGTGGATGGCGCGCATGCGTGCAAGGGGCGGGACCAGATTGCAGGGGTGTGGTTTGGCAGTGATTTGCGGTCCGGAAAAGCTTTTGATTGAAGCAGGCACGGGTTTAGACAATATTACTATTCAAATATATGATTCAATTGTTTGTTAATTGGGTGGGTTCCTATATTGTTCTAAGGCTTGCAATAGTGAGCCTGAAATTTATTTAAATATTAGACTGCTCGGGGCTTTGCTCGCGTTGTCAATTAATTTCTATACCACGGTAATAGTACTTTATAGAGTTCTTATACAACAGCTTTGTCCGTCCGTCTGTCTGTTATACAACTTTCAAGTCAAGAACCGTAAGAGCTAGGGACTCGCGGTCAACGCTATTCGATTCAGCATAGTGAGCACCCCTGAAATGACTATGAACTCTGTCCTCTGACGTCAAGGTCACGTGGTGGCACGTGACCTTTGCATATTACTGGAACCATTTTTCAAACTCTTAGATTTACGACAGTTCATTGCCGTTTTTCACTTGTTTCTGGATGAAAGTCCCTTTCTGAACTGACAATGTGTAGGTATGCGGAATTGCATGATGATCGGTGCAGTAGTTAAAGCGTGAAAGCGTAACAAACAAACAAACTCACATTCTTATATATAATATTAGTAAAGTTTGTTTTAGTGACTATTACATCGTAATATGTACAAAACTCCAGTTACGTAGATGGCTGAAACAAAGGGAATAGACAGAATCGAAGGGCTTATCAAACCTAAGGTTATATTATCTCTGCCTAAGGCAAAAATCAAACGGCTCAACCTTCAAAATAGCAAGGTATGCATACGTTGGCCACTTTACTGTGAAATAGATAAGACAACATAACTGATTCCAGCATGAAAATGGCTCGACCGGGGAAGGACTACCCTTTCACAGAATATCGACGTGAAATAGCAGTGTTCCTACTATTGTGTTTCGTTCGGTGAGTGAGAGTGCTGAATCACCCTCTTTCCCCCTTCCCGCACCTTCTCCTTCACACTTCTTCCTTTCCTAAAGGGTCGGCATCGCGCAAGTGATGCCTCTGGTGTTGCAGGCGTCCATAGGCTACGGTGACCACTTACCACGCTTGATTGCCAACTTAGTTTTATAAAAAACAAAGTTTATTTTTTATAACATGGATACGGTTGATGTTACTTAATGGTGCTCCCACACTGCTGTTACAAAATGTTTACGAACATTAGTAAACATTTTTAGCACACATTTGATCACAATGTTAATAAATGTTTTAAAATGTTTTCATGTTAGGCACCTAATGTTTAATATTGTCTTCTGTTTACGCGAATATTATTTATATATAGAGTCTCCCCGTGACCATGGCTGCTGAAAAGCAACCGAAACGTCGGGGAAAGTGTAAAATTAAATTGAATCTAAATAGTTTTAATAGTTTTGATAGTCATTTAATTAGCTTAAAATTTAGTAAAGTTTAAAAGTGAAAGTAGTGTAACAGTTTTCAAAATTATGTAATAAAGTGTCAAATAAACAACGCGATAAAATCCGTATATAGTAGTTTAATTTCAATACCTAATGTTTACTTAACATTGCTAAACAAAATTGTTTGTTAACAAATTGTAACAAATTAAAACATCTGTTATCATTTGTTCGTAAACATTTATTCAGACGACATGAGGGTACCTATAGGTACTATACTTTTCACTAGGTCTTAGCGTTTGGCACATCCCGTTAGAGCGCCTTTTCTTATTTGTTAAACAAAAAATAAATATTAATCCAATGAGCAAATCTTCTTCCATTTTCGTGTAGACGCTTCGAGACGTAAATCCAAACTGCGAACCGATATCATGTTTTAAAATGTTAGAAAATGTTTGTAAATATTTTCCATCAGTGTAGGAGCACTCAAAACATCTAACAATTCTTATCAGAATGTAACAACTCCTAACATTTGTTAATAAATGTTTAGTGTTAAAAAATGTTTGTAAACATTTTGTAACAGCTAGTGTCGGAGCATCATAATTTTGGTTTCAACTTGCTTGGTCCATTAGATGTGTGTGGGTGTGTTGTATGTGGATATTTATAAACTCGTGTATATACAGACTTTCCTCGTTTAAATACGGCCCATGTCGTCTTCCTCTCTCTCCCTTCTCCCCGCGCCCCTCCCCTCCCGTCTCTCATGAAACAATTTAATATCATAATCTGTGCCCGATACTTGTGGATGCTGAGAGCAACGAAATTAAATAGATGAGGCATTTACCATCCTCTTTGTTTCATTTGAATATTTACTTAGTGGTCTTTTAGCTAAAGTTGTTTACGATCGTAAGGCTCTCGTTTCGATTTTTGGGTAAAAATAATGGGTTCTCGGTTACAAATCTCTGATCTATACTAATATTATAAAGCTGAAGAGTTTGTTTGTTAGAACGCGCTAATCTCAAGAACTACTGGTTCGAATTGAGAAAAATATTTTTGTGTTGGATAGCCCATTTATCGAGGAAGGCTATAGGCTATATAACATCACGCTACTACCATTAAAAGCGGAGCATCAATGAAAAATGTTGCAAAAACGGGCTAAATTCTCTTATGTGAAGCACACGACGTTGCGCGGGTCGGCTAGTATAATAATAACTAGATTTTTCCTGCAGCTTTGCTCGTGTAAATGTAGGTTAGGCTAGGCTAATACCAGTACTATTTTCTGGATGAAAGGGCTCCTATGTCCTTTTCTACAACCCTGACAACATGTATGAAATTTTATAATGATCGGTCAAGTAGTTAAGGCGTGAAAGCGTAACAGACAAACACACACACATTCGCATTTATAATATTATAGTTATAGTTACTTATATATTTAGGATAGTTACGATTTACTTAGGAGTCTTTTAGCAAAAGTTCAAAAGCAACTTTGAGCTCGGTCGTGAGGCTTTCTGTTCGATTCTTGGATAGAACAAATTGTTTTTCTGTTAAAAAGCTTTACTTACATTAAAATAGAAGTTAACATTTATTTCTATTAAGCTATGGCTTGGTACGTGACGATGGGAAGAGACCGGACGGAATGTCATTGTTGCCTTGGAAGATGGGCAGGCCTTTGGTGTGGGACGCAACATGCGTTGACACCCTTGCGCCATCCCATCTTCCAAGTACTGCGGGATGTGCCGGCGCTGCTGCTGCAACCGCGGAAACCCTCAAACGGCGCAAATACAGTAATTTAGTTGGAAATTACATTTTTGAGCCGTTTGGGGTGGAAACCTGTTCATGGGGTCCGAGCGCTCGTATTTTGTACAGGGAGATCGCAAAACGCCTGATCGACGTTTCGCGTGATCAGAAGGCTGGTCTTTTCTTAGCCCAAAGAATCAGCATTGCCATTCAACGTGGCAATGCTGCCAGTCTTCTGGGCACGTTACCAGTTGACAGCGATGCTGAAGAATTCTACGATGCCTAAACCATTTTTGTAAATATTTAGTATTATAATTATTTGTGTTTTTGTAATTATGTTAATTATGTTATCTTTTTTAGTACATTTGTAAATATAGGTTATTAGAATATTACATTTTAAAATTTTAAAAAAATAAGGTGACAAAAAAACATAATAATAATTAAGCTATTATATTTGTAAAATTAGATCTAAATAGTTTGTATAATTTAAATAGCTTAAATGGAAGTAAATAGTAACCAGTAAGACTGTTTTACAATAGTAGTCTAATGTTTCAAAATTATGTAACAACTAGCTGACCCGCGCAACTTGAGAATTTCCTCTGGTTTTGCAAAATTTTTCATTGATGCTCCGACATTTTTGACATAAAATTCAATAGATATAAAAAGATTGTATGAGGTGTACTTAGTACCAAAAAGTTCCAAGTCTAGTTATTAAGTAAAATTACAATTGTCCACTTGTATCCTACGCTAACGAATTTAAGATTTTAATAATGTTACGGTAAGGTGTCATTGCACAGAACAGATTTTCTTCCGCGCCGCTCGTGTATAATTCACGATGCGTTTTAGGCCTTTTGCCGCTTCTGTCTAATTAATATGCTTTAGATGGCCTTTCTTTTTCTTTGTCATTCCCCCACTAATGAGGATCGAGATCATATACTATTTGTCTCCATTTGCTTCTGTCCTACGCCAGTTCAATAGATCGCTGTAGAGTTTCTCCTGTTGCCTCTACAATACTTTTACACCATCGTGTTGGAATCCGGCTTCTGGAGCGCTTCTCCTGCATCTGACCCACGATCAACTACTTCTCCAACTCATGCATATGTGATCGCATTATATGTCCAAAGAAGCTTAGTTGACGTTCTCGGCATAAAGAGGTATGTATGTATGTATCTTATGTGGGGGCCAGTCAGTGCAGACTGGCGACACTTCGACCCAGTGGGATCTTTTGTGTCGACTCTCTCCCAATAACGACTGCCATAGATGTTCATGGCAGCCGGGACCGACGGCTTAACGTGCTCTCCGAGGCACGGAGCAGGCGATAATTGTCAATCAATACGCACATAATTTCGAAAAGTCATATAACTTCCGAAAGTCAGAGGTGCGCGACGTGGATAATAATACCATAGATAATTGTAGTCTAAGTTGTATACGCATTTGAGTTCAAATCTAACTCCAGCAAAGATTTAAACCTACCTAACACCCTTTAAATATGGTCACTTTTCTGGACGTTAAGTTGTCATCTGACACACAATTCCAACATAACATCTGAATTATAAATATATTATAGTTTTCTCACGCTCACTCATATTGAGAATTGTACACTATCATTTTCTATCATATATGTATAACTAAATTTTACCCATGGCTTTGCTTGCGTAAATGTTGGTTAGCTTAATAACAGTACTTTTTAAGGTACCCTATGTTGTTTCTTGTGCTCCTGACAACGTGTATGCGAAATTTTATGACGATCGGTCGAGTACTTAAGGTGTGAAATCGTTACAAACAAATTCACAATCGCATTTATAATATAAGTTAGCTGACTCTGCCCAGTATGGACACTTTTTCGTACGACCTAAGGTCGGTGTGGATAAAATCTTTGCACCAGGATTTTCTTTTGCTAAAAATCATGGTGTTTTAAAACTATAGCGATCTATCAAACAACCAATAACTGAATAGATCACCCCGTACGGCTGCGCTATCTGTTCTAAAACCATGTCGTTTTTAATATTACACGATTTATGATTCAAAATGAGTTATTACTTCGACAACCGACATCGCCTATTAAATGCTTAGGTACTTGTGTTATTGGCATAGATCTATTTATTACGTATTATTATTGCCTCCATTGCTCAGCGGATGTGAATGCTTTGACGTTTTATCTGAGATCAACAACACCATCATTATTTATGATCACATTTTCCATACGCTAAAGTAAATTTACTGAAAACGCTTGATATATTTTCAGTCAGGCTGAATGCGACTGCTGAGCATGACATCTGGGTTCGAATCCCGGGTCGGGCCAACAAAAAAGGTATTGGGTTTTTCTATTACCTAAGAAATCTCAAAAGCAGCGCGGCGTTAGGAAGTTGGCGGTGTTAGACACCCCCGTGCCTCGGAAAGCACGTAAAGCTGTTGGTCCTGCGCCTGATCTCTGTCCGGTCTTGTCGGATTACCGTCCCGTCGGATAATGAGGGTTAGGGAACAGAGAGTGCACTGGTGTTTTCGCACACGCTTGTTCACTATAATATCTCCATCACAGATAGCCAGTCTCCGTTAAGATTGGCCGCCGTGACCGAAATTCGGTCTGGAGGACATTATTATTACAATTCCTATTTGTATTACAGGCATTGGATCAGCCCAATTTAATATTCTTATTTTTTCAAAGACATCCTTCGCACTAGGAATAAATCCTGTTTGCGGAGGACTTTACAAACATTTAAACAACGGACACAAAAAACATCCAGACTCGGAACAACCGTTTGTGGATCACACAAAGTTTTGTCCCGTGTGGGATTCGAACCCACAACACTCGGCGCAGTGGCAGCGTCGAGGCGACCGCTTAAACCACTACACCACCCGTGCAGTTAAAACTTATTAAGATATTTTTATAGTAGATCGGAGTATGTATGTATCTTATGTGGGGGCTAGTCAGTGCAGACCGGCGACACTTCGACCCAGTGGGATCGTTTGTGCCGACACTCTCCCAATAACGACTGCCATAGATGTTCATGGCAGCCGGGACCGACGGCTTAACGTGCTCTCCGAGGCACGGAGCAGGCGATAATTGTCAATCAATACGCACATAATTTCGAAAAGTCATATAACTTCCGAAAGTGAGAGGTGCGCGACGTGGGTTCGAACCCGAGACCCTCTGCATTGCAGTCTGTTGGTCTCCCCACTGAGCTATTGCTGCTAGTAGGTCAGAGTAACTAGGAATAGTTGTTCATCTATGTGTTGAACATTCGCCCAGTTTCTGAATGCAGAATTACATGTTGAGAAAGACTCAAACTCCAATTAAGTATTACTTAATCATTATTTATGACTGTTTCAAGTTACATTACACTGTAAACTTAAAACAGGTATTTGAATAACATATAAATTTCGGCCTCGATGGCGTAGTGGTTAGTGTAACCGACTGCCACGCCTGAGGTCGCGGGCTCGATTCCCGCACAGGCCAAACATTTGTGTGCATGAACATGAATGTTTGACTTGGTCTGGGTGTTTCTATGTATAATAAGTACGTATTTACAAAAAAAAAAGTATATATGTATGTTTATCCATTGTCTAGTACCCATAGTACAAGCTCTGCTTAGTTTGGGCTAGATGGTGTTGTGTGTATGTGATAGAATATTACTATATATTACTATTACTATTATTACTTAAACATTTTTTTTTTTTTTTTGAATGTGTGATAGAATATTACTATATTACTATTACTATTATTACTTAAATATTTTTTTTTTTTTTGAATATGTGATAGAATATTACTATATTACTATTACTATTATTACTTAAATATTTTTTTTTTTTTGAATATGTGATAGAATATTACTATATTACTATTACTATTATTACTTAAATATTTTTTTTTTTTGAATATGTGATAGAATATTACTATATTACTATTAGGTACTATTATTACTTAAATATTTTTATTTTTTTTGAATATGTGATAGAATATTACTATATTACTATTACTATTATTACTTAAATATTTTTTTTTTTTTTTGAATATGTGATAGAATATTACTATATTACTATTACTATTATTACTTAAATATTTTTTTTTTTGTTGAATATGTGATAGAATATTACTATATTACTATTAGGTACTATTATTACTTAAATATTTTTTTTTTTTTTGAATATGTGATAGAATATTACTATATTACTATTAGGTACTATTATTACTTAAATATTTTTTTTTTTTTTTTTGAATATGTGATAGAATATTACTATATTACTATTACTATTATTACTTAAATAAATGCTCAGCTCTACCAACTGTAACTCGTATTATGATATGTTTCTACCGTATTTAACTTATAACAGTTATAACATTTTCCTTGTTAAAGGACAAAAATATTGTACCAGCATGTCGAGAACGTTGTGAGTTACATACTTGCTAACATCTTTATTATACATTATTTATCTGGCAAAGCATGTATCTTTTTGTTTTCCTATAATAAATAAACTGAGCATTAACTTATGACGGTTTGATTAAATTAGACTTTTGTAAAAAGTATTTGAGAATACTTAATTGAGATTTGTTACTTTTCTCAATTAAGATGCCTTTGCTTAAATAGAGTTCCTATGCTTTATATTCTGGAACGACTCATTAACCGGAATTAATGATAATAATATAATAATATACTATCACATACACACAACACCATCTAGCCCAAACTAACCAGAGCTTGTACTGTGGGTACTAGACAATGGATAAACGTACATAATTCGCACCCTTAATAAAACAGAGACTTATCTCAGTATTTTGGATTAAACAAATTTGAACTCTATTGCAAAGATTTAACACAAATATAATATTAGAATTTAATATTTACAATTAGAGTTCAAATTGCCTTACTTTCAAATTTCGAGTTAAGTCGCTGTTTTATTAAGAGTGCGATATATATATACTTCATGAATATCGGCCTCAATGGCATAGTAGTTACTTGACTTACTTGACTCGTGCGGGAATCGAACCCGCGATCTCAGGCGTGGCAGTCGGTTACACTAACCACTACGCTATCGAGGCCGCCAATAATGGGGTGGACAGAAATGTATGGCACGGCACTTGCATTTAGTACAGTCATCTTAGACCAAAATTACAGGGGTCAACCTCGGAATCTAACGGCATAAGCTGAATTTTTGTATAGACCTTTATTTTAGCATAACTAATGTGTCAAATGTCACATATGCCAACGTGTGCATGCACATGTATATTTGTCTTGGTCTGGGTGTTTCTATGTATAATATGTATGTAATTACAAAAAAAAGGTATATATGTATGTTTATCCATTGTCTAGTACCCATACAAGCTCTGCTTAGTTTGGGCTAGATGGTGTTGTGTGTATGTGATAGAATATTATTATTCTTGCGTAGTCAAACTTAAAGAAGAATGCACTGTTAGCAGGAAGCTAGAGAACTTAGAACTTAGAACAGGTTTTACTGTTGTGTAGGCAGGACGGTAACCTATTTTTTAATGGTAGGCAATGCGAGTCTTATATCGGATATAATAATAATATCAGACCTGTATTAAAATATCCCACTACTGGGAACGGGCCAGATGAATCAAACACTGACGTGTCTAGATTGTATGCAAAATGAATAATATTATTCTCTCACAGAATATCAACGTGAAATAGCAGTATTCTTACTGTTGTGTTTCGTTCGGTGAGTGAGAATGCCGGAGGCCCAATCACTCTCTTTCCCCTTTCCCGCTCCTTCTCCTACCCGCTTCCTTTCCTAAAGGGTCGGCATCGCGCAAGTGATACCTCTGGTGTTGCAGGCGTCCATAGGCTACGGTGACCACTTACCATCAAGTGGGCCGTATGCTTGTTTGCCAGGTAAGTTGTACAAAAAAAAGAAGCTAGTGTGATTTGTTTCCACTTAATGACATATCTTTCATCCATAAAAAAGTACTGATATTAATCTAACCTAACCTACATTTATGCAAGCAAAACCGCGTCTAAAATGTAGTTACAAATAAAATATACAAATAATTAAATACACCAATACAAAAGCTTATGTTTTGAAAAAGCATAACTAAACAAACGGCAGGGACATCAATTGTTCGCCCACCCTTCCATTAAACGTTATAATAATTGTCAAAGTCAATAACGGGTGTGCTACCCTGCGACAAACAATATTAAACTTTCACCCCCTGCTAGATATAATGAATACTTGTAAGAGAAAATCCACAATCGGATGATGCGTCTTTTGATTGTGGCACCCCTAACTTGCGTAGGGTTGGCAGTATTTAACTTTTATTTCTGTAAGTAGATCTTTACTTAGCATTTTCATTGTTTATGCGAAACGAAAGCGCAGTAGGAGACTGGTGAACTACCACGCAGAGGTCTCAAGTTCAATCCCAAGGCTTTTTGAAGTTATCTGCGTATTAAAATACTTAAATATTGCTTGTTCGAACGGTGAAGGAAAACATCGTGAGGAAACCTGCATGTCTGCGAGTTCTCCATAATTTTCTCGAAGATATGTTTGTCTGCCAACCTGCACTGGGCCAGCGTAGTGGGTTATAGCCTAATCATTCTCATGCTGAGAAGAGGCCCGTGCCCTGCAGTGGGACAGTTTATTACAGAACTGATATTATTATGCGAAGGTGCATTGCAGTGACACATAAGCATATGGATTTTAACGCGATTCAGTAAACAAAATATTAAAGTATTAAATTACGACTATGTACACACAGTGACACATCATCCTAGACTGTTTGGACTTTGAACTATTAGAAGTTGAACGCTGCGAATCGTGCGAGAGAGTGCGTTATATTTTTTTTACGCTCTATCCTTACCATTACATCGACACCACTATGCACTGTTCCTTTCCGACAATTCTCTATTTTGTATGTAGCGTAGTTATGCGTATATAGGGTGTCTAACTTGGTGTGTAGCCGTGTGTATATTTTTTTTATAGTATTGTGTTACATGTACGCGAATGCTATACATTGAAATTATTAAACAATTCGGCTCCTTTTCAGCAGCCATATTAATGTTCATGTGAGTCTCCCCGTGAACATGCTTGCTGAAAAGCAACCGAAACGTCAAGGAAAAGGGTTAAATTAAAATCAAATAGCGTTTTTATAATAATTCCATTATTTGTAAATAAAAGTAAACAGTAACTAGTAACAGTGTTTAACAATAGTAGTTTAACGTATTAAAATTATGTAACAGTAGTGTTTAAAAAAAGCGAAACCCGTATAAAGTAGTTTAATAATTATAATAATAAACCCCTCTGGGACAGTTGTTATCTTATCATGAGCCTAACGCGATATCGGAGAGCACAGTACAAAAAGTAATTTTAAAATAAAAAAGAATATTCCTTTCGTGGCAACCCTAAGAACTGCGCTTGTCAAAGTAATAGTTAGGGTTGTTGCAGCGGTGATTAACATTCCACGTGCTAATATCAGTGCTCGTATATTAAGTGGTGTAATCGGCGGAACTGACAACCCTTACCGGCGCGGGCGCACTCTATATTAGTTTTTTATAGTGCATGTTATTTGATTTTGCTCTCGATAGTGTATCGGTCAAATTTAAGTGCATCATTCGAAATGATTGATCTTTTATTTCTAACTAGATTTTGCCTGCGACTTCGATTACGTAAATGCAGGTTACTTTAGATTAGTAACAAGGCTTTTTCTGGTTGAAAAGTACCCTATGTCCTTTTATATTCCCCTGACATCGTGTATGCGAAATTTTATGATGATCGGTCGAGTAGTTAAGGCGTGAAAGCGTAACAAAAACACATTCGAATTTATAATATCGGTTAGTGTTATGTTCTCCAAGCCGAAGTTCAATCGAAGCCAATCTTAAAACGGAGACTAATCAGGCGCAGTCGATATTATAGTGCACAAGTATGTACAAATACTGAGCAGCGATAGCTCAGTGGGGAGACCAACAGACTGCAATGCAGAGGGTCTCGGGTTCGAATCCACGTCGCGCACCTCTGACTTTCGGAAGTTACATGACTTTTCGAAATTATGTGCGTATTGATTGACAATTATCGCCTGCTCCGTGCCTCGGAGAGCACGTTAAGCCGTCGGTCCCGGCTGCCATGAACATCTATGGCAGTCGTTATTGGGAGAGTGTCAACACAAAAGATCCCACTGGGTCGAAGTGTCGCCGGTCTGCACTGACTGGCCCCCACATAAGAAACATACATACATGTACAAATACTAGTGCACTCTCAATTCCCTCACTCTCATAGTCTGATGGGACGGTAATCTAGTATGACCGGTGAGAGATCAGGCACAATACCAACGGTTTTCCTTTTACTTTAGGTGGTATGAACTGCAGGCTGTAATTACTAATTTATTGAGACAAAATGCTAATAATTTATTTGCTTACTTAAATACCGAGTCGGAGGATTCGAACCCGGATCCTTAAGATTCGTATCCATAAACACTAGCCACTACAAAAAGAGTTGACTAGATTAAGAGGACACACTGAAAAATGCACTAACTTTCATCGAATAGTATAGGACTATGAGAAGACCAATTAATCTAGAATTTTGATATAGGTAAATTGATGTCTTTAACTAGAATTTCCTAGCTCAAAAACACGATATTGTGATTTTGGCTCGATCATAATTATTTTCGAAAACACCTCTGAAAAATTACTATTTTTGAAATTACAAGGAAGTTACACTATCATTATGCTTAGGAATTACTCAAATATATTCGTAACATCAATATTAGTGATTTGCTAGCTCATTATTTCCATAACTAAAACCAATCATTTTTAAATAATATTTTAAGTTTTTTTAAAAATTTCTAAGCGTTCGATCATTGCGGGCGCATCGCAATTTTAGACCTTATGACCGCTATTTAAGGATTGATACACAATGAGTGTCATTGGGGCGGATATGGGCGGAGCTATTCTAAACGATAATTTTCGCGGTGTCCCCTTAACATAAAAAAAGACAGTTTATTAAAAATCATCATCAGGAGGCGAACCATCGTATTATTGATAATACTTACAGCATGCGCAAAAAAATCAGCTACAATCAGTAATATTATGTCAGTAGCATAGCTATATGGCATGTTACCGCCCCTGATATAATTATTAGCCTTAAAATATATCGATATCTCTACTAATATTATAAAGCTGAAGAGTTTGTTTGTTTGTTTGGTTGAACGCGCTAATCTCAGGAACTAATGGTTCGAATTGAAAAATTCATTTACTGTTGGATAGCCTATTTATCGAGAAAGGCTATAGGCTGTTATATATATGTATATAACATCACACTACGACTCACGGGAACGGCGCAGTAACAATAAACGCCGGTGAAACCGTGGGCACATCTATCTTCAAATAAAGGAAAGGGATTGAGACAGTGAATGAACCGCCGGTTTTTAAAAACAGATACGTAGGTACCAATGGTTTTCTTTCTTGTGTTGACCAGAACACATAAGTGATTCCTCTTGAGCTTCTTGTAACTTTTATGCAATAAGACCTTAAGACTGCGCCGAGTGAAATGTGCCAAAACAGGCGGTCACAGTTAAGTTGATAAAATCAACACTTTTTGTTTAATACAAATATAAAATATACATTTTCATAACAATGAATGTGTTTACAATTACTCCGGGTAAAAAACTTAAAATAATTATTATTTTTGCCTGCAAATTACGTAAATTTTCACGAAAAATGCAAAAACGTAAGCTCGTGTTACGTGATTTTTAGATTATAACAGTAGAAATCTATTTCATTTTACTGCTTAAACGAAACATAAATAGTTATATTACAATTTCTCCGTCCCAAATATTTAAGTTATTGGTTGACAATAAAGATACATATTTATCAAAAAAGCACTTCAAATCCTCCATACAATTTTACTATGGCGGCCGCGCGCCGATTTGAATATCGAGCTCTGTCATTCAGGCCAACCGTGTCTTACGCTCGGCGCAGTCTTAAGACCTAATAAAAATGTAATAAACATATTCAATAGCAACTAAAGTAACAATACTAACTTAAAATCAGATTTGTAATTAATTAAGAAAACATACGTCACTCAATAAGCACAGAAGAGCAATAATGCAAGCCTCATAAAAGATTTCAAATGTAACATCAAATAAAAACTCAACACAACAATAATATCCGCCATGACACTTGACCATAGACAAATTTAATTGTTCCCTGCAGCACGTGTTGCCACTCTAAAAGCATGTTTTCGAATATTATCGGGTAATTTCGCCCGAGAGAAGTAGGGGAGGTACAATAGATGACAAATTGCTTGACGACAAAGGGACGCGGTTTATTGGGCTGCGATATGAGGGTACTGGCGTGTTTGTGGAATAGCAATACTGTAGATGCGATTTGTTAGAGAAAAGTTCTTGATTTTTAGTGGTGCGGGATTTTTGGTTTCTTTTCTTCTTATTTTGGTAGTTGGTTAGTAGATGCGAATAATTATAAGAAAACTATAATAAGACGACTCCCGCACTAGTGCTATTCCTGTGTCGCGGGGGACTTTACAAACATTCAAACAACGGACACAAAGAACATCCAGACTCGGAACAACCATTTATGATTGAAATTAAACTACTATATACGGATTTTATCGCGTTGTTTATTTGACACTTTATTACATAATTTTGAAAAACTGTTACACTACTACTACTACTATTATTAAACTTTACTTATTTTTAAGCTAATTGAATTATTATTAAAAAAACTTTGTTCATCATAAAAACGTCGGGGAAAGTGTAAAATTAAATTAAATCTCTATAGTTTTGATAGCTTTAACAGCTGTAACAGTTTTTCAAAATTATGTAATAAAGTGTCAAATAAACAACGCGATAAAATCCGTATATAGTAGTTTAATTTCAATGAATAATATTCGCGTAAATAGAAGACAATATTATGTAAACCATTTATGAATCACACTAATTTTTGTCCTAAGTGGGATTCGATTCCAACACTCGACGCAGTATCAGATGCGGCCACTTAAACCACAAGTTGGAAGTAGACGCGATTATTTTCTTCTTATTTTAGTAGATAATTAGCGAGTAATTATTCGTGAAGTTATTAAAATGAAATTAGTAAATCAATATAACTTTTTTTTTACGTGGGTGTATGCTTTGACGCATACCTCTCCGCGGGGCGACGGAGAGGTTATGTCGGGCTCACCGGAGAAAAGATACCCCGGTAATACCGACTAAACCTACCACGGTGTTCCTCGACATAACCATAGGCGGCGGGGCCGCGCGAATCGCTTTCACATGCAATCGCGACCCCGCCGAGGTTTCACAAAAATACTTCCTCCACTATCCCCCTGTGGGGGACAAAGACACGACACAGAGGCGCACGTGGGAACACGCACGCCGCCTCTCGGACCTGGTGCTGATCGGGTGGCGAGCAGGCCCACGCAGCCCACCACACCCAGGTCAAACCTCAGGGTGGCTGGAGGTCATCTCGCGCCCTCCGGCGTCCGGTTCTGCGGTTGGGGAGTTAAACCCTTTAAGCAAATCAAGATACTAATCTATCTAGAATGTTGGAGAATGGGTAAGCTCTTATTTTTATTACTAAATTGATGAGTTATTTATTTATAATTGATGAAGTATTAGTATGAAGTATCAATATATTTTATAATATAATTTTTAATAAAAAATAAAAAAATTATAAAAATAATAGAGGCTAGATTGAATTTTAAAAAGAAATATTTTGAAGATTATAATAATAATAATATTCTACCACATACACACAACACCATCTAGCCCAAACTAATCAGAGCTTGTACTATGGGTACTAGACAATGGATAAACATACATATATACTTTTTTTTGTAAATACATACATATTATACATAGAAACACCCAGACCAAGACAAACATCCATGTTCATGCACACAAATGTTTGACTTGTGCGGGAATCGAACCCGCGACCTCGGGCGTGGCAGTCGGTTACACTAACCACTACGCCATCGAGATCTTTCTGTACTTAGCTTATAAATTATTTGAATAAGAAATTAATATATTTTCTTTGTATTTTGGTAGTAGATGCGATTTGTTAGAGAAAAGTTAACACGTAAGGAAATAGAGCAGTCTTATTTAAAACTAGCTGTTGCCCTTCGTCCGCGTGGACTTTAATTTATTACCCAATACCTACTTTTAATTTGCTATCTAATTTTAATATATAAAACTACAACTAAAGAAATTAATAAGTCTAACTACACCTATATAGGTGTAGTTAGCTATATATCTAGCTAATACTTAAAAACTACCTGCTAATATTTAGAAACTACCTACTATATCTAAAGAATTATATCGTTTGAATGAAATGTCCGATTTTAATAATTTAAAAAGTTGTTTACGGGTATTGAAACGGTCTTTAATAAAATATCATTTAATAGGATAAGGATTAATACAGAGGTATGAATAATATGGTTTGATTATTGTCGGCACTTTTATCAACATTTAAAATGTAAAAAGTAGTTATAGTAGCAAAACTACAGTAGTTACCACATACATATGGTATAGCGGACTTTTTTGTAGATATTGATACGTTCTATAATACTGTAGAACATTTTTTTGTTCTATCATCAATAGTTTCCGCAGCGCACGTGATGACAGATTTTTTATGACTAATTTTCTCACACCTTGGGTTATATTATTGCATTTTTATTAAGGATACCTATTTTTTTTGAAAATGTGTTATAGCCTATGTCACTCAGTGAAGATGCAGCTTTCTAATGGTGAAAGAATTTTTGAAATCGGTCCAATAGTTTTTGTGTGAAAACATTACAAACATACATACAAAAACACAAATGTTTCCTCTTTATAATATTAGTTTAGATAGAAGCAGGCACTCCATAGGTCGCTGTGCGCGCCGTGATTCAGTAGGTGCGCTTCACATAATGAGATAGTGTAGTAATCGGAGCGCTGATATCGCAGTTATGTCATTATAACAGTTTACATATCATCGCTCCACTTGTACGTGGAACTTACATGGAACTAAAACACGTGGTCGTACCCGCTAAATATATTATTTATTTATATAGACGACTCTTGACATAAATATATTGTTATGTTCGTATAATTAGTTAGTTATCGCTCGCTGCAACGGTGTAGAAATGGCCTAGTGGGTAACTGTTGAACAGCCACGCAGAGATCTCGGGACCAATCCCAAGGCACCTCCGACGTTTCGAAGTTATGTACGTATTAATAATAGTATTCTACCATATACACACAACACCATCTAGCCCAAACTAAGCAGAGCTTGTAATATGGGTACTAGACAATGAATAAACATACTCATACTTTATTTTGTAAATATATATATATTAAACATAGAAACACCCAGACCAAGACAAACATCCATGTTCATGCACACAAATGTTTGACTTGTGCGGAAATCGAACCCGCGACCTCAGTCGTGGCAGTCGGTTACAATAACCACTACGCCATCGAGGCCGAAAGATAGGTGTGTACTAATTTCGTCACAAATAATAATTTTGTGAGTTGGAGTCGCAGAACGTTAATTACCGACGATGTTACCAGCCTTCAATATTTAATTTAATTAAAGTCATAGCTTTTTACCAACAGGTAATTTTTCTTAAAGTAATTTTATCTTAACTACTGTCTGTACTGTCTCAGCATAGTCGATATACCACCGAAATGACTATGACCTATGACCTCTGACCTCACGTGGTATTACGTGACCTTTGCATATTAATTAAACCATTTTTTCGAACTTTAAGATTTACGGCAATTCATTGCCGATTTTCACTTGTTATTTACTTACATTAAACATTTAATAGTAAATATAAAAAGTATATATATTAAACATTTGTGTGCATGAACATGGATGTTTGTCTTGGTATGGGTGTTTCTACGTATGTATTTACAAAAAAAAAGTACTTATACATTCTAGTACCCATAGTTCAAGCTCTGCTTAGTTTGGGCTAGATGGTGTTGTGTGTATGTGATAAAATATTATTATTATTATTATCTTTACGCAAGCAAAGCCTTTGGCACAATCTAGTTAAGAATAATACGCGTAGCATAAACAAAACACTTAAACATCAAAATATAATAGGTCTCAACAAATAATTTAACGCTAAACGGTTTGAATTGCTAACCATTTATTTGGCCGGTGGCACAATTTGTAACAATTTGGTTATTATCAAAGAGCCGTTATTACACGTGTATATAATAATTAATCAGAGCAAGATGGCGGCCGGCGGCGGTATGAACCGAGCGCCACTGAATAAGTACAACGAGCCGAGAGAAATGGACGAGGCAATATTGTTTTCGACCTTTTGAATGAAGGGCCAGTTCGCGTTTTCCAGATAAAGAAGTGTGAGTAAGTTATATAAAAAATTACATATCTTAAATTTCCTAACTAATCCTACTAGATAGTAGATATTACTTTTATTAATTACAGATGTTGACATATTTAATTTATCCAAATATTAAAGGAGCTTCGCCATTTTAACATTTAATAATTAATTATTAAATGTTAAAATGGCGAAGCTCCTTTTGTGTCAACACAAAACAGTTATTCAACTTTTTGTTTGATATACCTAGTTTATGTATTATGTGATTCATTTGACATGTTCTTAACACAGCAATGTTTGTTACGAATCTGTGGAAAATGCTGTGGTTATTACTAACATGGAAAATGTACTAGTTAAGTTTATGCAATGTAATAACGATTTTTCCCTAATAAAGTAAAATAAAATAAAATAAAATATTATAAATGTGAAAATTTGTGAAGATGGATGGATGTTTGTTACTCTGTTACGCAAAAACAACTGAACGGATTTTGATGAAATTTTACAGTATTATCGTTTATACATCAGAATAAAATATAGGCTACTTAAAAATATATCTTAACATAAACGTGAACGAAGCCGCGAGCATAATCTTGTATTATAATGCGAATGTGAGTTTTTTGTTTGTTACGCTTTCGGGCCTTAACTACTCGACCGATCATTGTGAAATTTTGCATAGACATTGTCAGGGGATCAGAAAAAGAAATAGTGTACCTTTCTTTTAGAAAATGTACTGTTATTAAGCTAACCCATATTTACGGAAGCAAAGCCGCGGGGCAAAATGTAGTATAATATAGAATAATAATGTCAGCCTTATATATAAATCGTTTCACTGCTGGGAACGGACCTCTTCTCAGTACGTGCAGGTTGGAAGATATCACATATCTTCGAGAACATTATGGAGAACTCTACGACATGCAGGTTAATCACGATGAAAGAAAACATCCTTCGCCGTTAAAGCGAGCGATGAGTAATTAATTAATACGCACATAATTTCGAAAAGTTAGAGATCTTAGGATCGAAGCCGAGACCTCTGCGTGGCAGTCCGACGGAGGTAAGTACTACGTGGCAAAGATTATTTTATGTATTCTGTGTATACATACTTTTCAACTTTAGTTTAATAAGTTTTAAGAGACAACTCTCGCACTAGGAATGATTCCTGTGTCGTGGGAGACTTTACAAACATTCAAACAACGGACATAAAGAACACCCAGAGTAGTAGAGTCTCGCTGATTTCAGCATGAATGTGCCGGCTTGACCGGGGAAGGACTACCCTCTCACAGAATATCGACGTGAAATACCAGTATTCCTACTGTTGTGTTTCGTTCGGTGAGTGAGAGTACCAGAGGCTCAATCACCCCTTCACCCTCTGCCCGCTCCTTCTCCTTCCCGCTCCTTCTCCTTCCCACTTCCTTTCCTAAAGGGTCGGCATCGCGCAAGTGATGTCTCTGGTGTTGCAGGCGTCCATAGGCTACGGTGACCACTTACCATCAGGTGGGCCGTATGATTGTTTGCCACTATAGTTGTATAAAAAAATAAAAAACCCAGATTCGGAACAACCATTTGTGGATCGCACATATTTTTGACCCGTGTGGGATTTGAACCCACAACATATTAACAAATTTTCACGTAAGAAATGGTCTTGCACGGGGCGTCGCTCGCGTAAGTGTATCCTATGTCCTTTTTGTTCACTGATAACGCAAATTTTCATAAGATCGGTCGAGCAGTTAAGGTGTGAAAGCGTAACAAACTTACAATCGCATTTATAAGATAAGTTAGGATTAGTAGAAATCATTAAGTAGTTTTACGCATAGCATTCTTTACCCACTGAAACACAGAATCTCTCTTAGCCTTTATTATTCCCAAGTCACTTGGGTCGGCTTTTCTCTAACCGGATTTGACAGGATATCAGTTTTTACACGGAGCAGCTGCCACCTGACCTCCGCAACCCGAAGGCTAACGATACCCTAAGGCTAGACCAGTGTCAGGATATTAGAGGGTGACTTTCCCAATAACGACAGCCATAGATGTTCATGGCTGCCGGGATCAACGGCTTAATGTGCTCTCCGAGGCATAGAGCAGGCGATAATTGTCAATCAATACGCACATAATTTCGAAAAGTGATATAACCTCCGAAAGGCAGCGGTGCGCGGCGTGGGTTCGAACCCGAGACCCTCTGCATTGCAGTCTGTTGGTCTCCCCACTGAGCTATCGCTGCTTGCCACCCACTGAAACACAGAATATACCTAAATATTTAAAAACATAATTTATGATTAACAAATAATATTTTTAGTATGCCCCGGGCGCCGCGGTATGCTTTGGCGCGCACTGGCTTGTTATTGGATATTTTTAGGGTTACGAGGGACCAAGCTTTATTTACCTTATATTATTTACAGTAATAACGTTAAAAACTAGCTTTTGCCCGTGTCTTCGTTCGCGTAAAAGTAGGTCAGATTATGTTACCAACAGTACTTTTCTTTTAAATAAAAGCCTATGTTACTTGGTGATCTTATCTTATCTTATATGGGGGCCAGTCAATGCAGACCGGCGACACTTCGACCCAGTGGGATCTTTTGTGTCGACACTCCCCCAATAAAGACTGCCATAGATGTTCATGGCAGCCGGGACCGACGGCTTAACGTGCTCTCCGAGGCACGGAGCAGGCGATAATTATTGTCAATATAACTTCCGAAAGTCAGAGGTGCGCGACGTGGGTTCGAACCCGAGACCCTCTGCATTGCAGTATGTTGGTCTCCCCATTGAGCTATTGCTGCTAGTAGGTCAGAGTAACTACGAATAGTTGTTCATCTATGTGTTGAACATTCGCCCGGTTTCTGAATGCAGAATTACATGTTGAGAAAGACTCAAACGCTAATGAAGTATTACTTAATCATTATTTATGACTATGTTTCAAGTTACATTACACTGTAAAATTAAAACAGGTATTTGAATAACATACTGCATTGACTGCAATGCAGAGGGTCCGAGCGAAATGTGCCAAAACAGGCGGTCATAGTTAAGTGAATAAAATCAACACTTTTTGTTTAATGCATTGTTACTTTTGTGTAACTTGTATGTAATAAAGAAAAAAAAAATAAAATAAACTTATATAGTTTTACGCCTACACCCCATAAATGGTTGCACCCGCTTTTCGCCAGCTTTAATATAGAAGTCCCACATAATAATAGCTATACCTATTCTTCTTCTCATGAAACTACTCTTCGAACAGGCGTTTTGCAAGGCAAAATTTTTATTTCGTTTGTATTATTATATTTTTAAAACTATATCTTATCTTATAATGGGTCTAAGGGACGGTGTACCGAAAACTGAAATAATAGATTCAGACAGTTATTCTGAGTTCAAAATCGTTGGTATTTTCTTTAGGAAATATCACAATTTATTTCTGCAATTTTTCATTTTTCTGCCTGTGAATCATAACATAATGCATAAACCATCCATTTTATTACATAAAAATTAAAGATCACCACATTTTACTAAAATACAGCACTGTAATAAAATCGCTGTGGTTTAAACAGATCAGCTGTTTGTATGCGCGCGGAACGCAGAGGTCATTCCCGGCGGCGCGAGCGGTGCGTTGTATCGGTAGCAATCCATTGCGTACCGCGTAATAATGTTAATCAATATAAAATCCTAATGTTGCGTTTGTTAGTTTGCGTGTCCAGAAATTGATTACACATTTTATGAAAATAGATATTTTTGACATTGACTTTGATTATAAAAACTGTAATACAATACAATTTAATACTTTCCGGTCAGTTAATTTTGGCAGATATTCTAATTAATACTAAATTTGGCCCTCAGCTTTGGTTGCTTAACTATAAGTTGTGTTAGTAACAGTACTTTTTCTGGATAAAGAGTACCGTATGTCTTTGTATGTACCCCTGACAACGTCTACGCGAAATTTCATTTTTTTTTTTTTTTACTTGGGGGAATGCTTTTACGCATGCCTCTCCGCGGGGCGACGGAGAGGTTATGTCAGGCTCACCGGGGAAAAGATACCCCGGTAATACCGACTAAACCTACCACGGTGTTCCTCGACATAACCATAGATGGCGAGGCCGCGCGAATCGCTTTCACATGCAATCGCGATCCCGCCGTAGTTTCGGCCCGCCGTGTGAAACGGCAGGCCACTGCACGAAAAATATTTCCTCCATCATCCCCCTGAGCGAGGGGGACAAAGACACGATACAGAGGCGCACCTGGGAACACGCACGCCGCCTCTCGGACCTGGTGCTGATCGGGTGGCGAGCAGGCCCACGCAGCCCACCACCCCCAGGTCATACTTCAAGGTGGCTGGAGGTCATCTCGCGATGCGAAATTTCATATTGATTCAAGTCAAGTCAAGTCAAAATCATTTATTCATTTAGGTCACAAAGTAACACCTATGAACGTCAAAATAAATAGGTTAGTGAGTTTACTAAGTTACTGAAGCTACATTTAATTTAGTTGTTAGGTTCAGGCAAAGGGTAGAGCCTATGAGAAGAAATCTGCAAGAATCTCATCTTTTAAATCACCAATTAAATATAATTTCAGTATTTTACAATTCATATCAAGAAGGGACTGCAGCCATTATTATTATGATGATCGGTCGAGTAGTTAAGACTGCGCCGAGCGAAATGTGCCAAAACAGGCGGTCATAGTTAAGTGAATAAAATCAACACTTTTTGTTTAATACAAATAAAAAATATACATTTACCATAACAATGAATGTGTTTACGATTACTCCGTGTAAAAAACTTAAAATAATTAATATTTTTGCCTACAAAATTACGTAAATGTGCACGAAAAATGCAAAAACGTAAGCTCGTGTTACGTGATTTTTAGATTATAACAGTAGAAATCTATACTATTTTACAGCTTAAACGAAACATAAATAGTTATATTACAATTTGTCCGTCCCAAATAATTAAGTTATTGGTTGACAATAAAGATACATATCTATCAAAAAAGCCTTCATACAATTTGACCATGGCGACCGCGCGCCGATTTGAATATGCGCCGCACGAGCTCTGTCATTATCTGTCTTACGCTCGGCGCAGTCTTAAGGCGTTAAAGTGTAACAAATAAACTCACATTCGCATTTATAATATTAGTTAGGATATACCACCATTATATGTACATACCTTTCCTGCCTATAAGGGAATGATATTATTTTAATATATTACTAATGAATACTGATTAGGTCACAGACCAAGTATACTTTAATCATACTATATTATTATTTCATCAATACAAAATAAGATAATGTTTTAATACAGTAATAGGTATTGCTGCAAAATCTACAGTCTTACCATCATCTTTTAAACATTGTTATTGCATATGCAACAAACAAACTCACATTCGCATTTATAATATCATTTAGAATTATGAATAAAATATATAAAGTAAATAGAAATGTATTTTTATTATACGGAACCACGCGGTAAGGTAGCGGCTCGGCCCGTCCACTGAGGACGGAGATCAAAGTGAATCAGTTTATGAAATAATTTAATATAATGCGCGTTTGAAGTGTACTTCGGTACACGCAGAATTAATCGTCATACCACAGCCTCTAGTGTTTTGGTTAGAACAACCGCTATGGAGGATTATCAACCTTATTTACTTCGCCATTTTCTTTATTTAACATAGTTAAAATCGGGTTTAATAAATATTTAGTTATTTACATAATACATACATACATACATAGATTCGCGCCTGTTTCCCAGAGGGGTAGACAGGGACTACGGATTTCCATTTGGTACGATCCTGACACACTTCTCTGGCTTCATTCACTTTCATCACATTCCTGATACACGCCCGTCGGTTCAAGGTATTTACATAATATACATATATATATCATAGCAACGATAACCTAGTGAGAAACCGTGAATCTGTACGCAGAGGTCTCGAGTCCGATTCCAAGACGCGCATCTCTGACTTTTCGGAGTTATGTGCATGTTATATATGTAAATAGTTATCGCTCGCTTTAACGGCGAAGAAAACCTGCATGTCTAAGAGTTCTCCATAATGTTCTCGAAGGTATGTGAAGTCTGCCAATTCGCACTGGGCCAGCGTGGTGGACTATGGCGTAACCTGAGACACAGACTCACACTGAGAAGAGGCCCGTGCCCAGCAGTGGGATAGTTTAATACAGGGCTGATATTATTACACACACACTTATGTATGGAAGTGAAAGTTGGGTATGGCAAAAGAAGCATGAGAGCAGAATAAATGTTGTAGAAATGAGAGCGCTAAGAAATATATGTGGTGTGACTCTGAAAGATAGAATAAGGAATAGTGTGATTAGAGAGAGATGCGGCATGAAAGTGGATATAGTGACAAGAATAGAAAAGGGTATGTTAAGCTAGTTTGGGCATGTAGAAAGAATGGACGAGGAAAGACTGACTAAGAAAGTTTATAAGGCTAGTGTGAATGGAACAGTCGCAAGAGGAAGACCTAGGCGAACGTTTCTTGATCAGATCGGAGGCGTTCTGGGCAAAGGCCAGGTTAAGAGCACCTTGAACCGAAGGGCGTGTATGAGGAATGTGATGAAGGTGAATGAAGCCAGAGAAGTGTGTCAGGATCGTAGCAAATGGAAATCCGTAGTCTCTGCCTACCCCTCTGGGAAACAGACGTGAATCTATGTATGTATGTATGATATTATTATTATTATTATATTTACATAATATTGTCTTACATTTAACGATAACGACAAGCAGCGATAGCTCAGTGGCTGCCCACTGAGTCTCCACCAACAGACTGTAATGCAGAGGGTCTCGGGTTCGAACCCACGTCACGCACCTATGACTTTCGGAAGTTATATGACTTTTCGAAATTATATGCGTATTGATTGATAATTATCGCCTGCTCCGTGCCTCGGAGAGCACGTTAAGCCGTCGGTCCCGGCTGCCATGAACATCTATGGCAGTCGTTATTGGGAAGTCAGTGCACTATAATATCCTGACACTGGTCTAGCCTTAGGGTATCGTTAGCCTTTGGGTTGCGGAGGTCAGGTGGCAGCCGCTCCGTGTAAAAACTGATATCCTGTCAAATCCGGTTAGACCAGAAAAGCCGACCCCAAGTGACTTGGGAATAATAAAGGCTAGGGAAGAGATTTACACGAATATAATAAAAACGCTACACTTACATTAAAATTTAAGTACATTGTACGGATATTGTAATGTTATTTATTTTTTAAAATAATATTTAGAGTTAACTTACTTCCTTTTAATTTTTGTTTTGTTAATCTAATTGTTAATTGACTTCAATTTAATTTCTGTTTTGTTTTATGTTTTGATTTTGACATAGTTTTGATTTTATTAATATTTTAATTTATGTAATAATTTGCATGCCGTAAGGTAGACTGTAGCCGATCTCATCAATTATGTACAACATCTTATACCTGTACCTACATTCAAAGCAAATAAAGATCTGATTCTGATTCTGATTCTGAGAAACCTCTTATATAACAGCTTTGTCCGTCCGTCCGTCTGTCTGTTATACAACTTTCAACTCAAGAACCGTAAGAGCTAGAGACTCGCAGTCAACGCCATTCGACTCAGCATAGTCGATATAACCCGAAATGACTATGACCTTTGACCTCTGACCTCAAGGTCACGTGATACCATCTTTCAACTCAAGAACCGTAAGAGCTACAGACTCGCAGTCAACGCCATTCGACTCAGCATAGACGATATACCCTGAAATGACTATGACCTTTGACCTCTGACCTCAAGGTCACGTGACACCATTTTCTCAAACTAAGATTTACGGCAGTTCATGGCCGTAGCAGCGACAGCCTAGTGGGAAACCATTGAACTGCCGCGCAGAGGTCTCGGGTTTGAACCCAAGGCGCATCTGTGACTTTTCGAAGTTATATGCGTATTAAATAATCAGTTATCGCTTGCTTTAACGGTGAAGGAAAACATCGTGAGGAAACCTGCATGTCTGAGAGTTCTCCATAATGTTCTCGAAGATATGTGAAGTCTGCCAATCCGCACTGGGCCAGCGTGGTGGACTACGGCCTTACTCTTCTCACAATGAGAAGAGGCCCGTGCCCAGCAGTGGGACAGTTTAATACAGGGCTGATATTATTATTATATTATTATGGCCGTTTCTCACTTGTTTATTACATATTATTATTCAACTGTCCTAATTTAAATTTTATCGCGTGACCATGGCTGCTGTAGAGCAACCGAAAAGTCGGGCAAAGTGTAAACTTAAATATAAATAGTTTCCAATAATGTAAATAGCTTAACTAGTAGGTAGCATCATAGTTTCAAAATTATGTAATACTAGCTTTTGTCCGTGGCTTCGCTCGCATAAAAGTAGGTAAGGTTATGTTAGTAACAGTAGGTACTCCTTTTTTAATAAAATATGGCCTGTGTTACGCGGTGATAATCTATACTAATATTATAAAGCTGAAGAGCTTGTTTGTTTGTTTGGTCAAACGCGCTAATCTCAGTAACTACTGGTTCAAATTGAAAAGATCTTTCAGTGTTGGATAGCCTATTTATCGAGGAAGGCTATAGGCTATTATATATAACATCACGCTACGACCAATAGGAGCAGAGTATAAATGAAAAATGTTGCGGAAACGGGGAAAATTATCTTATGTGAAGCAGACGAAGTTGCGCAGGGCAACATAGCTTCCTAGTGGTGAAAGAATTTTGAAAATTGGTTGAGTAGTTTTTACCAACTAACAAACATAATTTCTAATTTTTCCTCTTTATAATATTAGTATAGACTAGCGATTCGCCCCGGCTTCGCACGGGTAGTAGAGCACCAATGTTGTAAATAACGTATGTCCACACTATTTGGCGGCGCAGGAGTGGTTGCATCAAGAGAATCTCGTCGATGTGAGAACACTTGAATTTACTTTCTCGCGCGTTAGTATTTATTTTGAAGTAGGTAAAAGAGAGTGCAATTGGAACTTCAGCATTTTTCACTAACCCAACAAAACTTTAAAACCTGAATACTCTATAGGTCAATTTTCTGAGAGAGATGATCTAATATTTCCCCGGTCTACCCATTTACTCCAAAAACAGAAAGGATCTAAAAACTTAAAAAGTTTCAGAACTGTTTCAAGAATGCTTTGACTTGGATTTAATTTTGATTGAGTTGACAGCACGGATGGTGGTTCAAGTTTAATCCCACGCGGGACAAAAATTTGTGTGATCCACAAATGGTTGTCCCGAGTCTGGGTGTTCTTTGTGTCCGTTGTTTAAATGTTTTATTTATTTATTTATTTAATATTGTCTTCTGTTTACGCGAATGTTATTCATTGAAATTAAACTACTATATACGGATTTTATCGCGTTATTTATTTGACACTTTATTACATAATTTTGAAAACTGTTACACTACTACTACTATTAAACTTTACTAATTTTTAAGATAATAAAATTATTATTTAAGCTATTAAAACTATTTAGATTTAATTTAATTTTACACTTTCCCCGACGTTTCGGTTGCTTTTCAGCAGCCATGGTCACGGGGAGACTAAGATGGTAGTTGTCTCAATGTTCCAGTGTAATTATTTCAAAGTACCCGAACATAATTTAATCATTGGTGTTTCTATTTACGCAGAATGAGCTCAGAGTATCATAAAGTCTAGCTATGGTTTGCTTCTTCTTGGGTTTGTGTATTTGTATTACTGGATGCCAAGCTGGTGGTACATGGTTATTTATTTATTTACTTATTTTTGGACCACCAGTAATTACACAACAATACTTATATTACATACATAGTGTAAAACTATTTGTTTGGTTGTATGATCTTTTAAGGTAGCCACTGCATGCATAAATAGGGGAGCATTAATTTTAATTAAATGAATAAACATATAATATTATAATAAATTAATTTAATTGAATGTAATTAAATGAATGAACAAAAAAAATGTTTGTAAAGTCCCCCGCGACACAGGAACTATTACTACCGTGACAGGTGTTTAAAAAACAACCCTTATAACATTTGCCTGGCCTGGTTATCGAAATCGAAGCCTAATGCATGGCAGTCGCCCTCGCTACCGTTGTGCCACCGAGACTCAAGTAATTAGAGACCCTTATAAATACCCGATCGTCGCTGTCCCTGCGTTTGAAACGCAGTTGCATTATATTCCCCTCTGACTTTACGCTTTTTATTTAAATGCCGCGATACCTTAGTGGGAGACCGCTGAACTGCCACGCGAGGTCTCGAGTTCGATCCCCAGGCGGAAATCTCTTACTTTTCGATGTTATGTGCGTATTCAATAGTTAATAATCGCTCGCTTTAACGGTGAAGGAAAACGTCGTGAGAAAACTCTCATGTCTGAGAGTTCTCTATAATGTTCTTGAAGATATGTGAAGTCTGACAACCCGCATTGGGCCAGCGTGGTGGACTATGGCCTAACCCTTCTTACACTGAGAGGAGCAAAGAAGAATTTATATACAGGGGTGATATTATTGAGTATATTATTAACTAGATTTTGCCCGCGGCTTCGCTCGCATACATTTTGGTTATGTGAGATTAGTAATATTACTTTTTCTAAATAAAAGGTACCATATGTCATTTTCTGTTCCCCTGACAAAGTGTATGTGAAATTTCATGATAATCGGTCGAGTAGTTTAGGTGACTTTCGCATACACGTTGTCAGTGGAACAGAAAAAGACATAGGGTTTCCAAATATGACAATGATTTACGTCGTTGCCATTCAGAACAGGCCATAAAATGTAAACACTCTTAACACTTAGTCTGACAATCAAACCCGCAATTTTATAACCTCAAACATAAATTGCAATCTTAAAACCCACCAACCAGCTACGTACATTTATTTACAAGTACAACTGAGGATACGGTCGGCGGAGACCCCCACGGCGAGTGACGTCGGTGCACAAACTAGTATAGATAATATAAGCTATTGGTTCGTTCGCAATAAGATCGTCCATTCACTACTAATCTAGCGTTCAGTCTATAGGGGGCCCTATATTACTGACGATATAAATTTCTGTCTCCTTATCGCGGAACGGATTTGGAGCGCGGAGGGAAAATATTTATATATTTCTATTGCTCATTCATTTAATTCCATTTAAATGTTACATTAAGCTTTCCGTTAATGTAAAATAAATAACTTCGTCGATTCTTTGGCCGCGTCATTGCGTGACGAACTAATATAGATCGCGTACTGTATGATGGCCGGTCTGAACATTGCGCGAGTGGCGTCGCAGTTGTAAGTTTTAGGTCTCTTTGGTGACAGGGGGCGGGGGCGGGATGCAATCCGTACTCACTGACAGACTGTACATGCGCAACACTTCGGAGACGCTACGCTGTTTAGTCCGGCTATCATAGATTGCGCGACCTGTATTATGAATACGAATCTGAGTTTATTTATTATTATTTAACTCCTCGACCGATCATCGTGAAATGCATACATATTGTCAGGGCTACAGAAAAGGATATTAGGTACCTTTCACCCAGAAAAAGGATGGTTTCCAAAGGAAGCGCGGGCAAAAACAAACTGAAGAAATACAGGAACATTTATTTGTAATCATATTACTACATAATTATAATAAAACAAAGTCTCCCGCCGCGTCTGTACGCGATAAACTCAAAAACTACTGTACAGATTTTCATGCGGGTTTCACCAATAGACAGAGTGATTCATGAGGAAGGTTTAGGTGCATAATTTGTTAAGGTTTCGTACTACCCGTGCGTAGCCGGAGTGGTGGTGGCACTACATTACAATAAAGGTGTTATTAGAATTAAATAATAATTATGTCTGTTATATTCTTCTATAATCAGAAAATAAAATAAGCTTTATTCTAAAACTAGCGTAATACATTAACATGCCGCAAAAAAAAAAATTTTAAGCGATGTTTTCTTCTAAGTATAAGTAGCTCAAGATACTCCTTATGACATCAGTTATCTGCCAGTGAAAATTGTTCCAGCCGTTTCAGAGTTTAGCTGGACAAACAAATAGACAAACATAAAAATTAAAAAAAAATATTTATATACATGCCGTGCCGTATATACTTTCATATCAATTTAGTAAAATGCTGTTATTTTGACATTACAAACAGACGCTTCAATTTTATTTATTTGTATAGATAAAATAATAGGCAGAAGCGTCTACTGATTCCAAATATGTAAAACTCAATTTTGAAAAACATTTTACACGTAATTTTCATATGACAGCAGAATATAAAAAACAATATAATAATCTTTATTTTAAATTGACGTCCCCAAGTATGTGCCTGGTCCGCAGGAATGTTCGGTATTTAAATTAATAGTATCAGGAACGGGGGCCGGATTGTAACCGTCTTTATATCCTCTCTCCCCGAGGAATACGCTTTTATTATGCTTTTTTGATGTTTATTCCTTTAGCTTCATACCTTTAAAGAGCAATGGTAACTTCAGCTTTAGTATAAAATAAGTTATGTACTTTAATAAATCTATATTAATATTATAAAGAAGAAAGATTAGATTATTTGTTTGTTTGTAAGGATTTAAATCAAAAACAAATCAACCGATTTGTAAAATTCTTTCACCATTAGAAAGCTATATTAGACTATTAAAGTGATCAAAGTGTTACATTTATGGACTATGAACTATTAAACTGATTTAAGTGTTAGATTTAAGAATCAAATAGCCGCATATGCTGCCAATTAATCACAATCGTAACATTAGTTTTTAACTGCTATTAGTAATGTATTGTTTCTTTCAATTTCAAACAGGTTACTCGTTTCGTTTCGATTTTAATATTTTTGTAAACAGGAGTCAAAGGTTTAAGCTGAAAACCAGCGCTTGGTAATTCGCCGGGATCCAAGCATAAGCTGACGCTTAAGCCTTTTGCTTTCGGTATATTTCGGTTTATTCTGTAATTAATACAAAATTGCTGTAATACTGAAACCAATAAACTTCTATTCTATTCTATTCTATTCTATTATCACTGAGTAACATAGGCTTTATTTTATTTTAAAAATATACTATTACTAACATTACCTTGCCCAATCTACTTTTACGCGAGCGAAACAGCAGGCTAAAGAGAAAGGTATCTGGTATAAAGTAATTCAGGATGAGCCTTCTCGTACGCCGTGGTTTGATGATGATAATATTGGCAGAAATTATGTTAAGTTAGCGTTAAGACTTCGCTCTGGGTACTATCCATCAGCAAAGTTTGCTTTTCTGATGCGTAAGGTACCATCACCTAACTGTGACATGTGTGGCAAAATTGAAGACGTGCAGCATTTGCTGATGGATTGTGTCAGGAGCAGGAATGAAAGGGAATTATTGATCAGAAAATTCAAATTGAATACTTTGTGTGTTGGGTTTAGTCAAAGTATTTTGGCGAATCCAAAGTCTGAAATTGCAATGGGGTTTTGTGCTTTGGTTGAAGTTTGCCGCAAAAATCGTCAATAATTCCCTTATCTGGTAAATATTAAGATAATGTTGTGTTGTGTAGTATGATAAGGTACGATGGGGTTGGCGTATCCTTGTGGATAGAAACACATTATTGAAAAATAAAGATTAAAAAAGAAAAACCGCAGGCAAAGTTTGATATTATACTCTAAATATGTCACTTTCATAGTAAGACGTTGATAATCTGCTCCATACAATTAATAATAATAATATCAGCCCTGTATATAAACTGTCCCACTGCTGGGCACGGGCCTCATCTCACTGTGAGAAGGATTAGGCCATAGTCTACCACGCTGGCCCTGTGCGGGTTGGCAGACTTCACATATCTGCGAGAACATTATGCAGAACTCTCAGACATGCAGATTTCCTCACGATGGTTTTTCTTCACCGTTAAAGCAAGCGATAATTAACTACGCATACAACTTTGAAAAGTCAGAGATGCGCGCCTTGGGTTCGAACTCGAGACCTCTTCAAAGCAGTCCAACGCTTTACCACTAGGCTATCTTACTTACCATACAATTATGTTATTAATTACTGTACTATAATCCATTTGGTTAGGTACTTAACTGAAGGTAAACAATCTTGATGTGTCTTTTTATCTAAAAACTCAGTTTAAAATAAAATGCTGCTAAAGATCAATGTAACGATACAATAATTACGATTACTAAATCGTTAATTCAAGCAGTAGTTTATTTGTTTAATATGTGTTTGTGTAATAAGTCACATCAAGATTGTTTACCATTAGTTAAATACCTAACCAAATGGGGTATACTATCAGCGATAGCCTAGAGAGAGAGCGTTGGACTGCTACGTAGAAGTCTCGAGTTTATTCCCAAGACGCGTATCTCTGACGTTTAGAAGCAATGTGCGTATTATATAGTTAATTATCAATCGCATCAACGGTGAAGGAAAACATTAGGAGGAAACCAGCATGACGCAGAGTTCTCTATCCTCTCCATCATCTCCTTTTTACACTGAGATGAAACCTGTGCCCAGCAGTGGGACAATTTAATATAGGACTGATATTATATTATATTTTACTAGCGACCCGCCCCGGCTTCGCACGGGTAGCAGAGCATCATTCTGATTACTGTTGCATCAAGCGAGTCCCATCATATCGGTGTGAAACCCGCTTGAATTTATTTACGCGCGCGTTTGTTTTTATTTTGCGATATCTCCTACGGCATTCATTTAAATTGTATAGTGTAATGCTTAAGGTAACTAACGTATTTAAGTTGAAAAGGATCAATACTGTATCCGTCTAAATATATTTCTACTTACCGCATTGTACGTGACCATTTCTTTAAACGTTAGAATGGGTATATGGTGAGCCATCGCGGACTTTTCTGTAGACCTATAAAAGAAGAACAATTCTCCCATACATTGTTTTGTTATATCTAACGCTTAATTATAAAGCTTCCAGTCGGCTTGATTTTGCCGATATCTTCAACAATTATCGTCATATTTTCAATGTTCACGGGAAGTCTCCCCGTGAATATGGATTGAAATAAAATCTTAATAGCTTTTATAATTTATATAGAAGTAAACAAACCAGTAACAGTGTTTAACAAGCGTACAGTATAGTTTAAAGTTTCAGTCAAGTCAATATAAACATCGGTTAGTAACGACTCGTGCGGTGGCGCCCTCCTAACTTGTAAACTTAAGTTGATCTAACTAATAAGGGTAACTAACGAACGGCCAAGCAAAAACCCTTTGTATTGTCAGATTAAAAGATTATTAGACAACATTGACTCGGTTCTGGACACTACTCATTATGATATTTTACCGTTACTAAGCAACGCCATATGTTAAAACTAAGCGATAGTTAGTGATAACTAAACTAAACTAAAACTAAACTAAATTTTGACCATCGCACAGCGGCCCCGCCATAGGTCATACGACTGAAATGTCAATGGTCAAATTATGATGTCATTTTAGCGTTACAGTATACACAAATAACCTTCTACGCCCAGGTACAAAATAAATTGCAATAACATATGTACATCGCATAGTTAATTTTGTGCACCCGAAGTGGTAACATTTCATTCATCAACATTTTCACTGAAACGTCCATGACTCCTACGGTGGAGTCATGGACGTTGACGTCGTTGCGCATCAGTGACCCCTACGGGGGAGTCAAAAAACTTTTTGGTATCTTTTTCGCGACCAATCACGAGTTTTCTCGACTCCCCCGTAGGGGTCACGTACGCGTAACGGTAGCGTTTTACTGACTCCACGGTATGAGTCATGGGACATTCCAAAGTCTGTGCCCACAGCCTGTGCCGAGTGTCTGTACCGACAGCCTGTGCCGAGTGTCTACCGACAGCCTGTGCCGAGTGTCTGTACCGACAGCCTGTGCCGAGTGTCTGTGCCGACAGCCTGTGCCGAGTGATTAGAGCCACTCTATAACTGCCTCCGTGGCGCAGTGGTAGTTTATGTGACTGCTGTGCATGAGGTACAAGAGTAGCCGATGTACGTCCGGGCGTCACTTGGGGTTACCAAATAATATCAGGGTTGGTTTGAGGTATCAACCGCAAACCAACAATAAACCTGAGTGGTAACCTTATTTTTCATAATATATGTACTTTTTTTTTTGTTTTGTTTTCTGTGTTCTAATATTTGTGCAACATGTACCTACATATATTTAGAAAAATAAATGTTTACTTTACTTTACTTTACAAATGTTTACTTTAGGTCTATGTTTCTTATCCCGAATCGCCCCAAAGCAAAGTTATTGGGTTTTCTGTTAAGAAATCTCACCAAAAGAGGATCCCCTTAAAAAATTTAATGGCGATATGTCACCCAAGCCACTTATTTAGAATATAAGAAGGCAATGTAAATAAAATAATAAAACAGCAATATTTCAATAAATAATACTTTATTCGTAATAAGTACTTTAATATAATCCTTATATACAGATAACAAGCGTGTAAGTTTTATATTAGACTTAAGAAAGTGCACTAAATGTCCGCAAATATCCATAACATGCAAATTTTCTTGACATTAAACTACTTTATACGGCTTTTATCGCGTTACTTATGAACACATTTATTTCATATTTTTAAAAATATTACTCCACTACTGCATCTTTAATAATATTTTATTATGTTCAGTGCTGTGCCCGACAGGGTCACATAATTTTTTACTTATTTTTAACCTGTAAATGTAAATTATGGATTGCAATAAATTGAATTTGAATTTGAGGCAACCACCATCTTAGCCTCTCCGTGAACATGGCTGCTGAAAAGCAACCGAAACGTCCGGGCAAGTATAAATTTAAATATAAATCATTTAAATAATTTTAAATGGCTAAAATAGTATTATAAATTGAGTAGTAGTGTAATATTTTCAAGGCTATGTAATAAAAGTGTTCATGAACAACGCGATAAAATCCGTATACAGTAGTTTTATTTCAATGTATAACATTCGCGTTTAACTGCCTCCATGGCGCAGCGGTATTGAATACGACTGCTGTGCATGAGGTCTCGGCTTCGAATCCCGGGTCGGGTCAGCAAAAGTTATTGGGTTTTTCTGTTAAGAAATCTCAATACGAGCCCGGAGTTAGGAAGTTGGCGGTGTTAGACACCCCCGTGCCTCGGAAAGCACGTAAAGCCGCTGGTCCTGCGCCTGATCTCTTTCCGGTCGTGTCGGATTACCGTCCCATCGGAACATGATAGTTAGGAAACAGAGAGTGCACTTGTGTTTGCGCGCACACTTGTTAACTATAATATCTCCTGCGCCGATGGCCAGTATCCGTTAAGATTGGCCGCCGAGACCGAAATTAGGTCAGGAGGACATTATTATTACATTCGCGTAAACATAAGACAATATTATGTACATTTTCATATAAAAAATAATGACCGCAATTACAATTTTTCTATAACATGCATATGCAGTAATAATAATGACACAATATATTAAAACAATACTTAAAAATACAATAAAATTCATACAAAATCTGTTATAGCCTTCGCTGACGGTTGAACTATACGATGGATATCTCCCGCACTAGAAATCATTCCTGTAACGCGGTGGAGTTTGCAAACATTCAAGCAACGGACACGAAAGACCCCAGACTCGGAACAACCATTTGTGGATCACACTAATGTTTGTCTCGTGTGGGATCGAACCCGCAACACTGGGTGCAGTAGCAGTGGCGAGGCGACCTCATGAACCATTACGCCATCCGAGCAGTCATAATATAGGATGACTTTTCGCGAACAAGTAAAACAATTTCTTATAACTGTGCGATAAACAATATTAGCTGCTTACATGCCAATTAATTTAAATTATTGTTTCCTAACCCTTATTAATATTATAAATTCGACAGTTCCTCTGTCTGTCTGTCTGTTGATTTAGGATATGATTGGTCAAGTCTGAAAATTGTTTCAACACTTCAAGCGGTTTTTATCAGCCATTTTTGTTTAAATTCGTTCATAACCGACCAATCATATCCTAAATCTGTCTGTTACCTCTCACGCCTAAACCACTTTACCGATTTAGATGAAATTTGGTACAGATATAGTTTAAAACCTGGGAAAGGACATAAGCTACATTTTATTGATGTAGATACCAAGCAGCCGGAGCCACGCGCAAAAGCTAGTCTATTATAATTCGTAATTACAATAGATATCATCAAACATGATTCTTTACAGGATCAGCAGAGATACTTCGTCTTTTATCGTGTGAACTTAACTTTATATATCCTTTTCTCATAGTACAAAGCAGCGAGAGGGAGCGAGATGCAGTCTCGTGACAAAACATAATGTCGTTGGACATAATTAAGCAATATAAATGTGAAGGGTTTTCATAATAGAGTTATATTTTTAGAGTATTTGTCCGTCTGTCTGTATGTTTGTAAGCGCATCACGCAAAATCTACTGCACCGAATTGAATGCGGTTTTCACAGTTGTATTGCTGAAGGTCTAACTTAAAATCTGGTGCATGTTACATCTTCATACCGCGCCGGCTAGAAGTCGGAAAATATACATAGGACCTACATCCAAATTCCAAATCACTGTTTATTTAAATAAAATTTTAATACAAATACGTTTTTCTACATCTCGCTCTTTCCTGCTGCTTCTTATTGAGCTAAAACGAGATGCACGTAGCTATTTTTACATAAACTAACTTCAAATTAAAATGTTTATTAACAATTAATTTTACATCTTGTACACCGCCTAGAATTCTTGTAATTAAGAAAGAAAAATATAGATAGGTACCTTATCCTAACTAATATCATAAAAGCGAACGTGAGTTTGTTTGTTACACTTTTACGCCTTAGCTACTCGACCGATCCTCATGAAATTTCGCATACACTTTGTACAAAAGGACATAGGGTACCTTTCATTCAGAAAAAGTACTATTTCAAAAGGGTAGATTGTTCTCTTTATTTTGCTTTCTTAATACTAGAAACTTACTTACCTATGTATATTATTTCCAAATTGTATGCGTACTCGCGGGCTAAAGCTAGTGTTAAAATAATAATTGCCTGCTATGCGAAAGGTTTAATCTGCGATTTAAATACTATTAAAATTAAACTACTTTACACAGATTTCAAAACGGTATTATTGAAAATACTACAATTAGATAGTTTTGAAAACTGTTCAACTACTGTTATTAAATTTTACTAATATTAATAGTAAAAGAACAATGGCTGAATTTTGTCTAGTGTTTCTTTGACGTCCGTAAATTTCATTTATAGCAAAGAAATTAAATTAATTTACTAAGATTTATCAAATATTCATTCAGTTTTCTAAAAGCCGTAAAGCTTATTTATATTAATAAAAGTATTTTAAATGACGTATGTACGAATTACGAATTACCTTCAAAATGTCAACTATACAAATAGGGGTGTAAGTACATGTAGTATTCTATAGTTATCTGTATCGATTAAATTAAACGAATGATCGATATGGATTAATTGACTTTGTTTGAATCTTTATTAATATGCACTGTAATTCTTCTATTTTTGAATAAACTGATGGTAAAAAAATTTTGTTTGATTATTACGGCAATTGTTATATCCGTATATAGTTCGTAACCTAAACAATTCAAACCACAATATCTAATTTTTTCGGCTTTACCAAGTGAAAATAGTTTCACTTATAGAGTCTGGAACTAACGCCGAATCTTTTGACCTATTTTTCATTACAGGACGCTGCCATTTAATCCCAGACATTTTTTAGTATGGAGACCTGCCATTGTTCTTTATATTTTTTCTGAATGAGCAAAAATTTGCATAATAAAATCCGTATAAAGTAGTTTCAATACAATATATAACATTATCGTAAACGTCAGACAATACGATATAATAAACATATATTCAGTATAATATCGACCCTCCGAGCATGAAATCTTGTAAAAGCCATTAAGGCGAAATTTAGTTATTAATATAACCTCTCAGTTAAAAAAATGGTTTACTACCCAGAAAATACCGCAGCATAAAACTTTTATAATATTGTCTTCTATTTACGCGAATATTATTCATTGAAATTAAACTGCTATATACGGATTTTATCGCGTTATTTATTTGACACTTTATAACAAAATTTTGAAAATTGTTACACCACTACTACTATTAAACTTTACTAATTTTTAAGCTAATTAAATTATTATCAAACTATTTAGATTTAATTTATTTTTACACTTTCCCCGACGTTTCGGTTGCTTTTCAGCAGCCATGGTCACGGGGAGACTAAGATGGCAGTTGTCTCAATGTTCCAGTGTAGTTATTTCAAAGTACCCGAACATAATTTAATCATTGGTGTTTCTATTTATGCAGAATGAGCTCAAAGTATCATGAAGTCCAGCTGTGGTTTGCTTCTTCTTGGGTTTGACTATTTTTATTACTGGATCCCAAGCTGTAGTAGTAGTAGTGTAACAATTTTCAAAATTTTGTAATAAAGTGTCAAATAAACAACGCGATAAAATCCGTATATAGCAGTTTAATTTCAATAAAACTTTTATTTAAAAATAATAGTGTAAATATTACTTTAACTCGTCACAAATGCTGTAAAATATATAATTACATAATTATATAACGAAAGAGCTAGAAAAGCTATGTTCACAAAAACAATAATATAAAGAAAAAAGGCTGAGTTTTAAAGTTCGAAAAACTCTTATACAACAGCTTTGTCCGTCCGTCCGTCCGTTTATTATACAACTTTCAACTCAAGAACCGTAAGAGCCAAAGACTCGCGGTCAACGCCATTAGACTCAGCATAGTCGATATACCCCGATAAGACTATGACCTATGACCTATGACCTCTGACCGTCACGTGGTCACGTGATACCATTTTTTTCGAACTCTAAGATTTACAGCAATTCATGGCCGTATCTCACTCGTTTTGGTTTTTGTCTCGCCTGGAAAGTAGTGTTTTGGGTTTTTACAACATATCATCCTCGAAGGGTCGATATTATACTAAATTTATTTTTATTTTAAGCATTGTATTCCGAAACGTATATTTAAGCGAATCATTGCAAAAGTACTGTCTGAGATTCCGACAAATTAAAAATTTTGCGTATGAAGTGCGAAAGTTATAATATGTTACTTGTGTTACATAAATGATATTTAACTAATATTTGTTCACAGATATCCCTGTCTATACCGTGTGACAGATAAGCGTGGTCATATACAAGGGTGGTATTACTTGAAATAAGCAACAATTTAAAACGAAACTGTTGGACTTTTAGAAGTTATGTGCGTATTATATAGCTAATTATCGGTCGCTTTAACGGTGAAGGAAAACATCGTGAGGAAGCATGCAAGTCTGAGAGTTCTCCATAATGTTCTCAAAGATATGTGAAGTCTGCCAACCCGCACTGGGCCAGAGTGATGGACTATGGCGTAACCCTTCACACGCTGAGAAGAGGCCCGTGCCGCAGTTTAATACAGGGCTGATATTATAACTTTGAACTCTAATTTTGACAGTGGATTACACATGCCGTCGCCTCGCTGAGTATTGTCGGTTCGAATCCCACACGGTACAATTATTTTTGCTATCTACAAGTGATTGTTTCGAGTCTAAGTGTACGTTGTATCGGTTATTTGTAGATTTGTCAAGTCCCTAGCGACGCAGGCCTTAATCCCTAGTACGATATACATATGTATATAATAACAACAAATTGGAATATGCTTTATTTCTTTTCGTGTTGTATCACGGGTCGGTCCTGCAAAAAGTTATCAGGTTTTCTGTTAAGAATTCTCAATAGCAGCCCGGAGTTAAGAAGTTGGCGGTGTTAGACACCCCCGTGCCTCGGAAAGCACGTGAAGCCGTTGGTCCTGCGCCTGATCTCTCCCCGGTCGTGTCGGATTACCGTCCCATCGGATCATGAGAGTTAGGGAACAGAGAGTGCAAGTTGTGTTTGCGCACACATTTGGCCAGTCTCCGTTAAGATTGGCCGGCGTGACCGAAATTCGGTCTGGAGGACATGATTATTCTTAAAATTATACATCACCCGCACTAGCCATAATTGCTGTGTCACAAGAGACTTAACAAACATTTAAACAACGGATACAAAGAACAGTCAGACTCGGAACAACTATATGAGGATCACAAATTTTTTTGGCCCGTCTGCGATTCAAACCCACAAACAACACTCTGCGCAGTGTCAGTGGCGAGTCGAGCACTTAAACCACTACGCCACCCGTACAGATTCCTTTTTAAACAATCTTAAATTATCATTTTTATTTTTTAGTGGCCTTTGTGTGACCACGCTTTCCTGATACACGGCTTATATCCTCTATAACAATACGTAATTAGTTACTAATTAAGCGGCGCACACGGTATTGTCCAGTGGCCGTAACTCCAGCTGCACATCGGCCGATTGCAGTTCGGTGACCAGCTCGCGAAGCCTGCAATTTAAACATGGCAGAATAAAAAATATGAAAATAATAAAAAGTGTCATCTACCCTATTTGAGATGTGTCTACTTTAACAACCTTAAAACAACATTTTATCGATAATTGATGGCGACATAATTCATAACACTATTTAATTTTGTTTTATTTTCGCTCTTTAGTTTATATTTCTTATAAATACAATTTCTTTTTTGTATATATTATGTTAATTACGTAAATAGGAAAAATCTTTTTTTTTTATTTGTAAATGTTTTAAGAATTTTACATTATGTATGTAGGAGCTCTCTTTTACATACATAATTATGTAGGTACATAGGGCTATAGAGAATACCTTCGTCGGCGGGGTCGCGATTCGCATATAAGAACGATTCGCGTGCCGTGTCCCTCTGGTAACGTCGAGGAACACCGGGGTAGGTTTAGTCTGTAGCACCGGGATGAGTCCGGGTGAGTCCGACATAACCATTCAGCCGCAGGTAAAAAGGGTAGTTTTTTTGACCCAAGAAAATCCTTTATGGATACCCCTTTCCCGGGGGGTGGAGGGTGGTTATGTAAGACTCTCCGCCCCTGAAGGGGGTCGGTATACACACTAAAAACCTGGGGTGAGCAGTCCCTCCACCGACGGAGTGGGGCGGGATGGGGTCGCGTTAGCAATCACCATCCCGCCCCTGCGGTTGGCCCGGCTGATGGTGAACGGGCCTCAGCACCTGTGGAGGGAAGGCCTTGCTCACTAAGGCCATCCCTCAGACGTGTAGGGCCGTGTAAGCCGGTAGAGAGTCCCCCGACTCTGTACCAGTGACCCCACTATACAGGAGCGAGAAAGCGGGCAAATCGCCTCCTTCTCGCTCCCGTCCGTCTGCGCCGGAGAGGGACAGCGAGGAGGTTGTTCTCCCTGACCCTCTCCGCGGTCTCCTTCTGCGCCATGACAGCTTCGCAGAAGGAAACCACTGCCTGCCACGACCTCTCGCCGCCGAGCATGGCGTTGATCACGCTCGGCAGGGAGAGATTAATACCTCCGTATCCTGTCCTATCCTGGCTTAATGTGTGGTCTCAATAGGGTACTTACCTAGCGAGCTGTGAAGGTGTCACAAATATGGTCTCATCGGCTTGTCCGCTCGCAGGCGCTGGGTACTTTATGGTACCTATATCTACTGATTTTGAAGACAGCACCTGGAAATTAAAAAACATATTACAACACCGCCGTCGTTGGTCGCGTTTGTTTATTAACTTCCGAGTCTTCTTGGAAGAGGTTAATAAAACACTTTGTGGGTCTGTGTGTCTGTCTGTTAGTGACAGGCATAGCGCCGGAACCACTGGACCGATTAACTTGTAACTTGGTGTGCAGACACCTTGAGGTCATCCCTCGGTCAAGGTTGAATATGGGCCCTGGGGGTCAAAAGACCTTCGAGATATAGGGGTCACAAGATCATAAGGTCAGGGGATATCGACCAACAGTGATTTGGAAGTCCAAGGTCCAAAGGAGAGGCTTTTGCCCAGCAGTGGGACATTACAAAAAGCTGACGGGAAAAAAAGTCAAGTGAAGACGAAGAGATTGAACCCTAGGTTTTTACACCAATCTCGTTAGGAATAATTTCTGTATCCACACACCCAGACTCGGAACAACCATTTGTGGCTCACACAGATTTTTGTCCTGTGTGGGATTCGAACCTGACACACACACACTACAGTCGGCATAGTAGCAGTGGCGAGACGACCACTAAACCATTCGTGCAGATTATATCCAATATCACTGCTAGCGTTTATTATATTTTTGTCTTTTAAGCGTTTATAGTGCACAGCGCTATCTGTTGAATGTAGTCGGAACTTCTTCGTCTGTGCGGAGTCGTCACAAGTCTATGCAATCATTATAAGCAACTTCTTTAAATACAAATGGTACGGGTTAGGAGCCTTATGCGCTCACCCATGTAAGTATGTATCTTATGTGGGGGCCAGTCAGTGTAGACCGGCGACACTTCGACCCAGTGGGATCTTTCGTGTCGACACTCTCCCAATAACGACTGCCATAGATGTTCATGGCAGCCGGGACCGACGGCTTAACGTGCTCTCCGAGGCACGGAGCAGGCGATAATTTTCAATCAATACGCACATAATTTCGAAAAGACATATAACTTCCGAAAGTCGGAGATGCGCGACGTGGTTTCGAACCCGAGACCCTCTGCATTGGTCTCCCCACTGAGCTATCGCTGCTCTTATGCTGCTATGCGCTCACCCATAGACCGCGTAAAGTTGTAAAGGCCATCTGAGGCCAACACACAAAAAAGTTAAAGAGAAAATAATACAAATGTGATAAAAGTGAATGAAGCCAGAGAAGTGTCAGGATCGTAGCAAATGGAAATCCGTAGTGTCTGCCTCTCTCTCTGGGAAACAGGCGTGAATGTATGTATGTAAGCTCTACTCCTCGAACAGACTTTTTTCAATGCTACATTTTTATTTACTTCTATATTTTTAAATTAATTTAATTGTGAATTTATGTGTCCAAGAATTGTAAAATGTAATACAAATGTTCGAGTTACCGCGGCGAGTTCAGGCGCGGGGAACTCCGCGAAGTCCGCCTCGACGCAGCGCCACGGCCGGTGCAGCAACAACTGCTGCTTCACTTCGGCCTGCAGGCCTGACAGCCGGCACTGCGGGTGAAACATTACATGTTAAGACTGCTCCGAGCGAAAGTGCCAAAACAGGCGGTCACGGTTAAGTTGATAAAATCTACACTTTTTGTTAAATAAAAATATTAAATATACACTTACCATAACAATGAATGTGTTTACAATTACTTCGTGTAAAAAACTTAAAATAATTAATATTTTCGCCTACAAAATTACGTAAATGCAAAAACGTAAGCTCGTGATTTTTAGATTATCACAGTAGAAATCTATCCTATTTTACAGCTTAAACGAAACATAAATAGTTATATTACAATTTGTCCGTCCCAAATATTTAAGTTATTGGTTGACAATAAAGATTCATATTTATCAAAAAATCACTTCAAATCCTCCATACAATTTTACTATGGCATGGCGGCTGCGCGCCGATTTGAATATCGAATTCTGTCATTCAGTCCAACCGCGTCTTACGCTCGGCGCAGTCTTAAGCATTAGTATAAGTGGCCTGCGACCGTTCTAATTAAGTAATAATATAATATAATATTCTATCACATACACACAACACCATCTAGCTCAAACTAAGCAGAGCTTGTACTATGGGTACTAGACAATGGATAAACTACATATACAAGTTTATTATTTTTTGTAAACACATACATATCATACAAAGAAACAACCAGACCAAGACAAACATCCATGTTCATGCACACAAATGTTTGACTTGTGCGGGAATCGAACTCGCGACCTCAGGCGTGGCAGTCGATTACAATAACCACTACGCCATTATAAATAAATGTTAGTATTAGATATTTTACAGTTTGACCGACACACTATAAAAGCCGTGCCTTCAACGCCAGACGATGATTAATGTAGTTTTAAACATGGAAAAATACACAAAATTCTTAATTTTGTTTTTAAATCATTATTTGTCGGCTCATGCTCATGCGATGGTGACGCAGTACGCAAATATTCATTATTTTTTCTTTTAAAGACAACTCCCGTACTAGGAGAAATTCCTGAGTCGCGGGGGACTTTACAAACATTCAACGGACACAAAGAACGCCAAAACTCGGAACAACCATTTGTGGATCACACAAAGTTTTGTCCCGTGTGGGGATCGAACTCACAACACTCGTGCGGCGACAGTGGCGAGACGAGCACTTAAACCACTATCCGTGCAGTCAGTCGGCTATGCCCAACCGTGGCGGTCCAAAGGTGAATATACATATGTATGCAATTGCCATTTATGTCCCACATCTAATTTCGTAGTTTCTAAACAAAATACAATGGTTAGTTTAGAAATTTATTCAAGTTTGACGTTAGACTATATATTATTAACTAGATGTGCCGGCGGTTTTACTCGCGTTTATGGTTACTGCGCTGGCCCCGTTAGTCGTAGCGTGATGTTATATAGCCTATAGCCTTCCTCGATAAATGAGCTTTCCAACACTAAAAGAATTTTCAATTCGGACCAGTAGTTTCGATATTAGCGGGTTCAAACAAACAAACTCTTCAGCTTTATAATATTAGTATAGATAACAACATACCGTGACAACTAAACTTATGCTGACGGTATTGAGATTTTTAAATTGCATCATGAAATTTCGCATACACTTTGTCAGGATTACAGAAAAAGACCAAATACACACGGCTACACATCAAGTTAGACACCCTATATACGCATAACTACGCTACATACAAAAAAGAGAATTGTCGGAAAGGGACTGTGCATAGTGGTGTCGATGTAGGTAAGGATAGACCATCGCGTCCCGTTCTGCGTGAATGAGACAAAATAACAAAAATATAACGCACTCTCTCGCACGATTCGCAGCGTTCAACTTCTAATAGTTCAAAGTCCAAACAGTCTAGGTTGATGTGTCGCTGTGTGTATCTTGAATCGTGAAAAAAATACTGCACCCGAGGAACAAAATTTACATAACCTTTATTTACGCGAACGGAGCCGCGGCCGTAATCTAATCCTAACTAATATTATAAAAACGAAAGTTTGTTTGTTTGTTACGTTTTCACGCCTTAACTACTTGATCGATCATCATGAAATTTCGCATACACATTGTCAGGGGTACAGAATAGAATATAGTATTACTAACCTAACCTACATTTACGGGAGTGAGAACGCGGGCATAATGTAGTAATAAATAACTAGTCCTTACTAATATCATAAATGCATAGTAAGTTCGTTTGTTACGCTTTCACCCCTTAACTACACGACCGATCATCATCATATTTCGCATATATGTACGTTGTAGTAATATCTAGTATATAAATAATGGTGGGTGTACCTCGAGCTGTCTCCTGATCTCTCTCTGCTTATCCTTGTGCATTTCGAGAGCGCGGGCATACTGTCCAGGCTCTGACGGGAACTTCACAAGGCCTGACCGCGCCACGAACAGCGTCCATTCCTGTTATAAAAAAGAGATATAGCACCACGTTACTTTATCTAAAAAGTCTAGGCAGAACGGTATTGAAGATAAATTATATATAACAATACAGGTTCTCTTTAGTACTAGTTATGTGTATCCGTCTATATTGAATAGAGGGATGTGTCTGTGTTGTGTCTGTGAACACAAACATACATGTCTATGTTGTATGTCTGTGTTGTATGTCTGTGTTGTGTATCTGTGTCGTGTATCTATGGCGTGTGTCTGTGTCGTGAGTCTGTATCGTGAGTCTTTGTCGTGTGTGTGTCGTGTTTCTGTGTCGTGTGTCTGTGTCGTGTGTCTCTGTCGTGTGTCTGTGTCGTGTGTCTGTGTCGTGTGGCTGTGTCTGTGTTGTGTGGCTGTGTCTGTGTCGTGTGTCTGTGTCGTGTATCAGTGTCATGCGTCTGTGCCGTGTGTCTGTGTCGTGTGTCTGTGTTGTATGTCTGTGTCGTGTATCTGTGTCGTGTATCTATGTCGTGTGTCAGTGTCATGTGTCTGTGTCGTGTATCTGTGTCATGTGTCTGTGTCGTGTATCTGTGTCGTGTATCTGAATCGTGCGTCTAAGTCGTGTGTCTGTGTCGTGTATCTGTGTTGTATGTCTGTGTTGTATGTCTGTGTCGTGTATCTGTGTCGTGTATCTATGGCGTGTGTCTGTGTCGTGAGTCTGTATCGTGAGTCTTTGTCGTGTGTGTGTCGTGTTTCTGTGTCGTGTGTCTGTGTCGTGTGTCTGTGTCGTATGTCTCTGTCGTGTGTCTGTGTCGTGTGTCTGTGTCGTGTGTCTGTGTCGTGTGTCTGTGTCGTGTATCAGTGTCATGCGTCTGTGCCGTGTGTTTGTGTCGTGTGTCTGTGTTGTATGTCTGTGTCGTGTATCTGTGTCGTGTATCTATGTCGTGTATCTATGTCGTGTGTCTATGTCATGTGTCTGTGTCGTGTATCTGTGTCATGTGTCTGTGTCGTGTATCTGTGTCGTGTATCTGAGTCGTGCGTCTAAGTCGTGTGTCTGTGTCGTGTATCTGTGTTATATGTCTGTGTTGTGTATCTGTGTCGTGTGTCTGTGCCGAGTGTATGTGTTGTATGTCTGTGTTGTATGTCTGTGTTGTATGTCTGTGTTGTGTGTCTGTGTTGTGTGTCTGTGTTTGTGTTGTGTCTGTGTACATACAGCTTGCAGCTTGGCGAGGTCCCGCTCGAGTTGTGCGGCAGCACGGCGGCGCGCGAGCGCGGCGGGCGCGGCGGGGTGCTCCACGGGGCGGAGCGCCCGGAACGCGAAGCGCTCGGCGCGGCGACACGCGGATACGCGCGCTGACCGCTCGCGCTCCACCGTCCTGAAGTCATTCACAGTACATTTTTTTTACTTACTACTAAACAGAACTCCTGCACTAGGAATAAAGCCGACGTCGCGTGGAACTTTACAAACATTCAAACAACGGACACAACGAACACCCAGACTCGGAACAACCATTTGTGCATCACTCAAAGTTTTGTCCCGTGTGGGATTCGAACCCACAACACTCGGCGCAGTGGCAGCGTCGAGGCGACCACTTAAACCACTACGCTATCCGTGCAATCAAATTCAATATTAATGAACGCCTATATATTTTATTGGAATGTGTACAAGAAATTGTGTAGAATTTCGATTAAAACAATTATACTATAACCATTACTGCAATAAAAAAAGGATATTACTTTTATGGTCTATGGTAAACCGAATCAAAATCTAGCAAGCGTTTATCGACTTAACATTACATATTATTATAAAACAAAGTCCCCCGCCACGTCTGTCTGTCTGTCTGTTTGCGATAAACTCAAAAACTACTGAACGAATATTTATGCGCTTTTCACTAATATACAGAGTGATTCATACGGGAAGGTTAAGAAGTATAATTCGTTAAGGTTTTGTGTAAATTGGTTGAAATATTACGATAATTGGTGGACACGTCGGTGTCTCAATTATCGTCATATATAAAACTCAAGCGCTCTGGGAGCTTTCATCGAAAACGCTGCATTACCCTTTGAGATATAACAAAACATATCCGTACGGGGCGGGTCGCTAGTGTTGTTATAAAAGAACCATGCTTACCAGCTGAGGACCTTGATCTGATGCTGTAGAGCTTCGTTGACCTCTCCCGTGGCGACACCTGTCGTAACCTTGACGGGGCTCTCCTCTGTGTCACAATATATAGCGTTATGTAATGTTACATGAGCACGCCCCACTGCGGCGTGATACCAGGTGGAAGATCGAATCAATACTCAATATTTAAATGTAGCAACACTGCTGTACTTTTTAATGCATCTAGACTCGTGCCTACATATCCCAAAGAAATAAGAGGATTACATCCAGATTTTGACAACTATTTTCAATGATTGACTCAGTTAATTGAATTAACCTTTTCACTGTCAAGTGATACACACAATAAAAATCATTTATGTAAAAAAATATTATTTACAATAACCAATTATTAAAGAATAACAATATCAGCTCTGTATATAAACTGTCCCACTGCTGGGCATCGGCCTCTTCTTACTGTGTGTTATATTAACTAATTAAAAATACATCACAACTTTTAGTATCTTTAATTAATGTTATTGTCTATGGTTGCCTATGGACTAATTGAGGGCTGCGTATTTCTTAACAGACAATTTTAATAACGTTAGTTAACCGGAATTCGAATAACAAACATCTGGATAGACTGGAAACATTTATCTTATATCTGCGGTACTAACTAAGTTATAGATCGCGCACTGTATGATGGCCGGTCTGAACATTGCGCGAGTGGCGTCGCAGTTGTAAAGTTTTAGGTCTCTTTGGTGACAGGGGGCGGGGGCGGGATGCAATCCGTACTGACTGACAGACTGTACATGCGCAGACGCTACGTTCAGTCCGGCCATCATAGATTGCGCGATGTGTACGATACTATTGAGAAAGTAATAATATCTATACTAATATAATAAAGATGAAACATTTTATATTTGTATGTTTGAACATTTTATTTTTGTTATCATCTTCTCCCTTAGCCTTTATTACTCCCAAGTCACTTAGAGTCGACTTTTCTAGTCTAACCGGATTTGACTGGATATCAGTTATTACACGGAGCGGCTGCCACCTGACCTCCGTAACCCGAAGGCTAACGATACCCTTAGGCTAGACCAGCGTCAGGATATTAGAGGGTACTGACTTTCCCAATAACGACTGCCATAGATGTTCATGGCAGCCGAAACCGACGGCTTAAGTGCTCTCCGAGGCACGGAGCAGGCGATAAATGTCAATCAATACGCACATAATTTCGAAAAGTCATATAACTTCCGAAAGTCAGAGGTGCGCGACGTGGGTTCGAACCCGAGACCCTCTGCATTGCAGTCTGTTGGTCTCCCCACTGAGCTATCGCTGCTTTATCCAGAAACAACATTGGCTATATAACATCACGCTACGACCAATAGGAGCGGAGCATCAATGAAAAATGTTGCAAAAACTGGGCAAATTCTTTTATGTGAAGCAGACGAAGTTGCACGCGTCCTACTAATAATATAATGTACTAAAAATGCAACATGCTAATACCTACCTAATTATATTCTATTTGGAGGTAGGCAGAGTCTATAGTATACTTTCTATAACAATCAATTCGATCTTCCACTCAACAAGGCAAGTGATTCACTATAACCGTGTTTTACCACGCTTGTAACGCGCTCACAGCTGTCATCTACAATGACAGCTACGCCTGCGTTACCAACGCGTTTAGCTAACGTGGTCATAACTTATCACAGCCAAGATGTTATTGCACAGCGTTCATGGAGGTAAATGTATGGTGAAGCAAGATTTGTACAGAATATTTTTACATTAAGTGCGTTTTTAACGTTAATAGAATTAAGAATAATGTTTGACGTAATATATATTGATCGCGAATCTATTTTATTTGTTCCTCGGAGGGGTCAAAATTGATAGGCTCGCTATTAATACTTCAAAAAGTCATTTGCATATGTATGCATATACATACATCGTAACTTAGGTACTATAAAAACGAATGTGATTTTGTTTTTATTTTCACGCCTCAACTAATCATCATCATGAAACTTGGCATACACGAAAAGAACATAGGGATACCATTCATCCAGATATAAAGTATTATTCCCTAGAGATACAAAAATATTGACGAAATACGGGCAAAGCCACGGACAAATACTAGAACATATAGGCAGAGACTATAATAGACTAGATAGACCGTCGTGAGACAGGTTAGTTTTACCCTACTGATGGCTTGTCATTGCGATAGTAATACTGCTCAGTACGAGAGGAACCGCATTTGGTTCATGCACTCGGCCGAGCGGCCGGTGGTGCGAAGCTACCATCCGCGGGATTATGCCTGAACGCCTCTAAGGCCGAAGCCAGCCTAGCCGAATCCGACAAGGATATGCTCACTGTGGAGCCCCGAGAGTCGGGAGGCTCTAAACAATGTGACTTTACTAGTCGCGCTTCACCACGTGAGGTGCGACGTCGAAGCCCATTTGAACAGCCTTTTTATTACAGAATACAGATTTACATTTGCTATGATCCTAAAATAATTCTTGTTTCCATCGCTCACATTACAATTTTCATGCGCATTCTTCTTTTTCCTATGACGTGTATATATTTATAACTATACCTATCTTATTATAGCACTTAATTTAAAAACATTCTGTACAACAATATGAGGTTAAAAAAGTCAAGCAGGTTTCATACAATTTGAGTTGATATCGAACCAGTATAATTATACACAAATTACAGACATACAGAATGCCATTATAACACAACGTGAGATACCATACACAATACGGTTGAGGTTCATTTGAACGTCATGAAACAGCAAGGTCAATTTCTCCTTGCAATAATAATATTAATATCCTCTACACCGAATTTCCTTTTGTCAAAGCTGGTAGACCATTTTCTTGGCCGATTGTACAACAAGCGAGGATCAAATCAAGCTTATATTAATAAATGCATAAGCCGATAAGTTTCCTTAATACGTTTTCTTTTTAAAGAAAGCTCCAGCTCCAGGAATTCCTGTGTCTCGCGGGCTTTACAAACATTCAAACAACAGACACCCAGACTCGGAACAACAATTTGTGTATCAAACAATTTTTTTGTTCCGTCTTAAGATCGAACTTACAACAAGTATTTCGTAAAATTTTACAAAATTTGTGTTTGCATTGCTCTCGTACAAAATAATGGATTTTAGCGATTTGGACAGCAGAACGTAAATAGAAAATTATTAAAATGTCCAATTATAATATTACTTTCACAAATTTTTTAAGACGTTTCGCTTGTTCTACGCACTTGACTCTCTGTGAGTGTGTCAGTTTCTTCGACTTGTGTATAGAGTCGGCCATCTGTAATACTGTAGTTTGTGACGTATACAATAATTATTTATTTTATTAAATAAAACTCAATTTGTATGAACAAATCATGACATGTCACATACCACCATGCGCATACAAGTTATTAACGTACAACATTAATAATAATAAAAATTAAAAATAATTATAAATAAAAAACAAAATTAGTCACATTTATGAAAGCTTAAATTTTAGTCTCATTTATTGAACGCATTCCCTTCACTTAATAAAAAAAATATATGACTTTTATTTAAACCCGAATTGTAGTATTAGCTTTTTTATTTGAGTTAATAGAAATAGGCGTGAATATTAAACATTCAATTCGGGCTCAAATACCTACTATACGTACCACGGAGCAAAAAAAGATCGACGAATAAAAAAAAAAGAAGTATAAAGGCCATGCTACACCGAATGATATAATTTATATCTCAATATATCTTACGCATAGGTTCTTTAGGCGGGGCCACGGGACTCGCCACCGCTAAAATGTGCATTTTATTTTAAATATTTTGAATTTTGTTTTACATGAAATATCCAATAGTGACAGCCAATCAGGTGTCGCGTGTCTTCATAAACGTTTTCTAATATGAGGCTTGTCGAAATCCTAACAAATATTATAAATGCGAATGTGAGTTTGTTTGTTAGGCTCTCACGCCTTAATTACTCGACCGATTATCATGAAATTTCGCATACACGAAAAGGACATAGGGTACCTTTCATCCAGAAAAAAGTTATGTTACTAATCTAAACTAACCATTAACATTTACGCGAGCGCGAAAAGAAGCTAGTATGCTATATTGAAATGAGAGACTTGCTGTAATATGCCAATATATTTTTATATATTTAGTAAAAAATTGTTATCACACGTATAGTAGTCCTGTGTTTTGAAATAAATCACAATACGGATACAAGCAAATAATTAATAGCTTTTCTTTCTTTCTTCTGTCTAACCACTCAACCGTATTGGATGAAATTTCTTACAGAGATAGCTTAAAACTCGGGAAAGGATATATGCAAACGTGTCAATTAAATATTGACACATTATGCTACGTTTGGTTACGTTTGGCAAAGTTCGACTCGCCTTTCAAAAACTCAGGAATACGATTCAATCGGCTTCTTTAACATTACATAACTATCGAGTGGATTACTTATAAAATTGTGTTTTATAGTGCCAAGCTATTATACGAAATCTTTTTAGGAGCCTAAATTTTCATTCTTTAAAACTACATTAAAATGCAAATTGTGATCCAAGAAAATATATAAATGGATAGTAAATTGGATACATAACTAGTATTTTAAGCGTCTTATATCTCTCTCAAGTAAAAAAACAAAAATTTATATATTGGTCAGCCATGTTGAATTGTATTACCTAAGCGTTTATGTAAAACGTATGAAGACCACGACTTGTGTGTACATAATCTAATACATCGATAATACGGGTTAAGGTCGAGTACGTAAAGGGAACGCATGCTATCGTCAATTTCTTACTAGTGTAGTCTCGGACCGCCGGGGGCGCCACTGCTGCACGCACACACAAACACTTATATAGTACTTACAGTAGATATACATATATGGATAGCTGAACAAAACGACGCGACTAAATGATCGAACTCACACATATAACTTTTTTTATCAATATTCAATATATTTTTTTTATCTCAGCCTGCTTTTGTTTCCCACTGCTGGGCAAAGGCCTCCTCTCTCAATCTCCACTGCTCTCGCTCCTGAGCAACGTCTTTCCACCTCTCCATAAACTTTTCTATGTCGTCCCGCCATCTCCTACGTGGTCTGCCCCGTCCCCCTTAATATGAGTTCTTAATATTATAAATATATTATTATAATTTTTATTCTGTTTGTAAGGGTTTAACTCAAAAACTACTCAACCGATTTTAATAATTCTTTCACTATTAGAAAGCTGTAGTATCACCCAGTAACATAATCTATATTTTATTTAAAAATAGTTACTGTTACTAACATAACCGAACCTACTTTTACGCGAACGAAGTCGCGAGGAAAAGCTAGCTTTACATAAACGTACGTAACGTATAAATGATCCTGAAGATGCCTCGCGCTGGGAGAAATACGTCTTGAACTCTCGACGCATATTTTATATTAGCGGATTACTGCAAGTTGGACTACGCCCGGGTCCCACTATGTGGCTGTCCCCATCCAGAGCAGTTCGCTATTGTAAATCTTTTTCAGTTGAAATAGTTGGAGTGTGCAATCCGAGAGTGCGTGGCAGGTTGGTTCTGCCCAATAATCCTTACTAATATAACTCAACTCTGTCTGTCTGTCTGTTACCTTTTCACGGTCAATCCGCTTAACCGATTTAGATGAAATTTGGAATGAAGATAGCCTGAGACCCTGGGAAGGACATAGGCTATATAACATCATGCTACGGCTCACGGGAGTGGCGCAGTAACCACAAATACCACTGCCGGGGTGAGACCGCGGGCATAGCTAGTTTTATTATAAATAGGACGTCAAATGACCTAGTCGCTTGACGAGTCAGTTAGCAGGCGAAGTCGGGGCAGTTCGGCATCGAATGAACCTTACAACGGTTAGGGGACGCTTCTGTGTATACAAAGCTTCACCGAGCCGCCTTCGATACGCCGATTAGCAGGCGACCTAGTATTAATGAGGCGATAGAAAGCGCTAGCACATAATAACCTATCAAAATGACTACCAGACGTAAACTGTCCACTTAACAGATGTTTTGTGCTTGCTATTCGGCCTCACTAGCGAGTAAGGTCGTGGGAATCCCGTCACAGATATCAAAAGCCGTATATGGCGGTCATGATTGTCGGTTTCTATGGTTACTGCTGAAGTAACTATATAGTATGAGGTCTAGACCTCACTATCCACTAGCACCTATAACGGTGAATTCAAGCGCGATTGTCCTCATTGCATCGCGCTACATTCATACCCTCGCAATAATACAATACAAACATCCTATATTAGCTCACCCGATGTTGAATCGGGCTAAGGTTAGCGCTTCGTATTCGCGCAATGTTCGTGTTCTATGAAATATACTAGCTCACCCGATGCTAAACATCGCACGTAGGTTCGCGGTTGGTATTCGCGCAAATTTTGCGTTCTGTTAGATTTACTAGCTCAACCGATAATAACATCGCGCTAAGGTTCGCGCTGCGTATTCGCGCAAAGGTTTGCAGTGCGTATTCGCGCGATGTTTGCGTTTTATTAAGTATTCTAGCTTACCCGATTTTAAACATCTCGCGCACGAAGGTTCGCTCTTTGTTTTCGCGCGATATTTGCGTTCTATATTATGACTACGGATACATATGTGTGAGTGCGTCTGTTTGAAGCATCGTATTGTCGGCCATCTGTATTTATGTAATATGCAGTACTTATACATACGTAATATTGTCTTACGCTAATGTTATACGTCGAAACTAAACTACTTTATACAGATTGTCGCGTTGTTAGTTTTACAACACTTTTATTACTTACAGACAGTCAGTCATCCAGTAAACATAAAAAATGCGACCGAACCGTGGGAGGGGGGAGTGTAAACTTAAATATAAATAGTAGTGTCATTAGACCACTCGATGGCGTAGTGGTTAGTATAACCGACTGCCACGCCTGAGGTCGCGGGTTCGATTCCCGCACAAGTCAAACATTTGTGTGCATGAACATAGATGTTTGTCTTGGTCTGGGTGTTTCTATGTATAATATGTATCTATTTAAAAAAAAATGAAGTATATATATATGTTTATCCATTGTCTAGTACCCATAGTACAAGCTCTGCTTAGTTTGGGCTAGATGGTTGTTGTGTGTATGTGATAGAATATTATATTATAGTTCAAAATTATGTAATAAAAGTGTTTTATAATAAACAACGTGACAAAAGTAGTTTAGTTTCAATTTATTTATTACGCTTATTATATTAATCTTATTTTGGTGACGCCTGAAGGCCAAGAATAAGTCCAGAAATAGTTCTAGAGTACCTATCAAGTCGCACGAGCCGGTCTTTGAACACGACGGGCTGCAACCTTGGCGGGGTCGCGATACGCATGTAAAAATGATTCACAAGTGTTACTTTATTACCTAAATAAATTAATGTTTTTGACTTTGACAAATTTGTCAAAATCACGTAACACAAAAGAGTTCGAACCGGTAAGCACTCAATTCACAGGCCTCACTTCACTTTGCCGTTTTGTAATGCCTAGTTTAGTAGTAAGACTAACAGCATAACAATGGTTTTAAACTTGGCCCACATATCGATCACCAATATAATTATGACAACATTCGAGTAAGTATGAAAAAGCTTCCAATCAGTTTCGTTGTAATAATATTAGTGATGCGACTCGATTGAAATATTACTCGAGTGACTCGAGATACTACAGTAAATACAAATCCGAGTCATAAAAAGTTTTAGTCTCGTCTAGACTCGAACTCCAGTAAGTTCGAATCACACTTGGTATTGTTCGAGTAACAAGCGAACTACTCGAGTGACTTGACACTCGAGTGTAACCGTAAAATGGCTCGAGTTTGAGCCACACTTGGTAGTATTCGAGTGACAAGAGAACTACTCGAGCGACTTAGCACTCGAGTGAAACCGTAAAATGTCTTGAATAACTCGAGTGGTAAAATTAGATTCGAGTCGCATCACTAAAGAATATTATGTTATATTAACATTCTGAAAGCCAATTCTTAAGTCGCAAATGGCACTTCCCAAAGAAGTTATATACCAAAATTTGTATTTGTGAATCGCATTGACAACATGCCATCAAAACATCAACTTACTCAAAAACTCCAAATCTATAAGAGAAAATATTATAATTTCAATTGAGAGACTTCTACAACATTCATTATATTATATTTTGCAATGAAAGGAAATAAAACAAGAAAGGTTTCCCAGAACTGGAAAATGACACCACGGAATCTACACAAAATATTGCCAGCTTAAAAAAACTAAGCCGTGTCGCTATATGATAATATCAGCCCTGTATATAAACTGTTCCACTGCTGGGCACGGGACTCTTCTCAGTGTGATAAGCGTTGGCCATAGTCCACCACGCTGGCTCAGTGCGGGTTGGAAGACTCCACATATCTTCGAGAACATTATGGAGAACTCTTAGACATACAGGTTTCCTCACGATGTTATCACACACATAACTTCGAAAAGTCAGAGGTGAGTGCTTTGAGATCGAACTCGACACCTCTCACACCTCTGTGTGGCAATCCAACGGTCTTCCACTAGGATATCACTATAGTTACATATATACAGTATAATTATATCAATGGATTTGACTTCTTGACATTGACAGCAAGTAAATAAACTGTAAAACAGGAAATGCATACCTATATTTGTCACAGTAAAGTCCATTCTTGAGTAGCAGAGTTGAGTAAGTAGCTGGTGTCAATAATAAACTGTGGTTACTATGAGAGTACTGCTTCTTGTTTTATTTCCGTTCACAGATTTATTGCAATACTGGCCGGCTATACCAGCCATATTTATACGTCAATATTTTGCATATCGCTGTCCATTAGAATTTTGCCGATGAATTCAAATGTTTTTGAACTGGCCAGGCTAGCAGACACATATTGCAGTAAAATATTATCCGTTTATGATTTACATTGTTTATGGTATAACTTATTATAACTCGTAAATAATAATATAATATAATTATTGAAGTTTGCAAACAAGCAACTGTCAAATTTATTAATAATGCAGGTATAAAACATAATCAATTTCAACACCAAAAAATAAAACACGGCTTATGTAAACTATCCCATTGCTGGGCACGGGTCACTTCTCAGTAGGAGAAGGGAGTGGCCTTATTTAAAAGAGTTTTCTTTTTCTTAGTATTTTTTAAAAAGGCAAGACTAGATTTAATACAATATTTCTACTATTTCATAGTTTCATAGAAAAATTCTACACCTATAAACTTTTTAAAGTTTATACAAAAGTGGCGACATATATGAGCCAAATTATTTTCTTCTTACCTTTTGTTTGCAAAACCATATTTATGAATTACTACGGGTGGTCAGAGTGGAGGGAATGGTTTTTTTTTACGGGTCATTTAGTATGTATACAAGTTAAAGCATCTACATTAAAATTTTATTTGACAGTTACTTATTTACAAACATTCCACGTTGTTTAACGCTTAAGAGCGTGTCGTTGTGACCTCTTAAGAATGGCTATGTTGCAAATAAATGTAATATTTTGAGGTTTAAAAAAAAAAAAAAAAAAAAAATATAAAAAAAAAAGGGGTTAAAATTGTATATTAATAATATTTCATCTATAGACGGAGAATAATTACTTTTAAAGTCCTTTTACTGTGTAAATATTGGGTCAAAGTTTTCGACTCGTGCATGTATAGCAAAAAAACTAGAAATATAATTATATTCCATCTACACAACCATCTTAGTATTATTAAGAATTTATTGTTATTATTTATAGCCACTAATTAACCGACTTATTTATTTATTATTTACATATTTTTTTAATATATGGTATAACGGCTGCATCTCCTTCTTCACATGAGTTGTAAAATATTGAAATTATATTTAATTGGCGATTGAAAAGAGTGGCCGTATGTTTCTTGCAGGTTTCTTCTCATAGGCTCAACGCTTTGCCCGAACCTAGCAACTAACCTAAATGTCGCTTCAGTAACTTTGTTAACTCACTAGCCTATATACATATTTTGACGTTAATACGTGTTAATTTGTGATCTAATTACTAAATAAATGTCTTTTGACTTTGACTTAGAATGTGTTAAAAACATTTTGAAAATAAATAAATATATTTTAAAACCTCAAAACATGACAGATATTTGCGACGTTGCCATTCTTAACAGGCCACAACGAACTGCTTTTAACAATATCACATAGTATAATGCTGCTTAGTCTGGAAACAGGATAATGAATTCTATAGTCTGATAAGTGATAAGTCAGATAAGTCTGTGTGATGGTACTTACCATGATGAGACCCGCCTCTCTTGGTGTAGAGTTTGAGTTTCTCTCTCAACGCGCCTCTCTCGTTCTCCAGGGAGTCGATGTCTTGTTGAAGGTGGTCCATTGTCTCTTCGAATTCTTTTTCCTTCCTGAAAAAGAGATGGTATGAATAACAAGAGAATTAAATGTAATTTTTCTTTACGTTAACGAGTTAAGGTTCATAACCATACTTTTTTGTGGGTGTAAGGTACCGTATGCCCTTTTCTGTACCCCTGACAACGTATATGCGAAATTTCTCAACGATCGGTCAAGTTATTCAGGCGTGAAAGCGTAACAAAAAACAAACTCACTCAAAATATTATAGTTAGGATTCAAATAATGACATTACCAAAACTCTAATAACTTCAAATCTTAACTAATATAATAAAAGCGAGTGTAAATTTGTTTGTTTGTTTTTAACACTTTCACGCCCTAACTACTCGATCGATCATCATGAAATTTTGCATACACATTCAGTGGTATAGAAAAGGTCATAGAATTATTTTTACAGAGTCTAGTTTAACGCGACCAAGGAGGCAGGCAAAACCTAATTAAACAATTTAAAAAAATAATTCAGTTAGCCACTCATTCCTAATAAAAAAAGTAACAAAGAATATATAATTGATTTGTATAGTTAATAAACATTTAGCGATTGAAAAGAGTGGCCGTGAGTTTCTTGCCTGCTTCTTCTTCTTCATGAAAGCTCTACTCCTCGAACAGGCTTTTTTAATGCAAATTTTTTATTTCCTTTTATTTATTTTTATAATATTATTATATATTTATTAATATATCAGCTGTTACCCGCGACTTATCGCGAGACCCTCATTTTTCTAAAATAAATGTTGCTTAAGTTACTCCTTATAACATCGGCTTTCTGCCAGTGAAAGTCCCGTCAAAATCGGTCCAGCCGTTTCAGAGATCACGCAGAACAAACAACTAGACAATAAATAATGTTATATTGATTTTTTTGTATAAGTACCAATAAGTAGTAAAAAGCTGTCATTTTGACATTACAAACAGACAATTCAATTTTATTTATTTGTGTTGATTATACATATATGTATATTTATTCGTAAACTATTTATTAAATTATCACTACAAGTCCCCCGCCGCGTCTATCTGTCTGTCTTTCAGTTTGCGATAAACTCAAAAACTACTGAACGGATTATTATGCGGTTTTTACCAATAGACAGAGTGATTCATGAGGAAGGTTTAGAGGTGTATAATTTGTTAAGGATTTGTACTTCCCGTGCGAAGCCGGGGCGGGTCGCTAGTTAGATTATATATTTATTAGTTAATTGACGTATCCAAGAACTGTCCACACATTTTTATGGCAATAAAGATTTTTGACTACTTTGACTCACCTCTTAAGCTGGTTGTGGGCATCATCAAGTCTTCTCTGTAGTTGCTCAGCTCGAAGCTCCGCATCTCTTGCCGCTGCAGACAATTTCCTCTCACCCAACTCCCTCCGAATCTGCATCTCTGATAACTCTTCTTGTTTAGCCTGGAAGATAGATACATACTCCGTTTAAAAGTTGAACTTAGATATGTGTATATGAATTCATTTCATTCATTGAAATAGCAGCGAGAGCATAGTGGCCTGCCACGCAGAGGTCTCGAGTTCAATCCCAAGGCGCGCATCTCTTTCTTTCGAAGTTATGTGCGTATTAAATATTTAATTAGCGCTCGCTTTAACGGTGAAGCAAAACATCGTGAGGCGATGTGTGTGTGCTTGAAGTCCCCCGCGGCACACGGATACTTTTAGAGCAGCAAGTGTATTTAAAAATAAAATAAGACTGGTAAAAATTGTCAAAACTTTACCAACACTCGGAAGAGTCGCCACAAAAGTTACACAGGTACTGGAATTACACGTTGGTTGTAAAAAGAAGAATAATGCCTGCAAAACAAAACCTTAACATATTCGCATATATCGCAGCGGCACTCTGGCGCCTGGAAACAATAGTTTTTAACCGGTCGTATACCGCCGGCTCGCATACCAGCCGGCAGATTTGTACCCGTCGTAGGCCGGTGGCTCGCATGCGAGCCACCAAATTGGCGCCAAAACGCCGCGCGCCGCCTTCGCTTTAGCTTAAGCTAACGTAAAACCAATTTGGTGGCTCGCATGCGAGCCACCGGCCTACGACGGGTACAAATCTGCCGGCTGGTATGCGAGCCGGTGGTATACGACCGGTTAATTATGACTGATATTCTAAGAATATATTTGTTACTTGCCTTGTGGGCCTTCCTCAACTCTCTGATGTCAGCTTCCTTGTTCTCCAACTTGATGGTTAAGCTCTTAGTCTCCTCAAGTTGCTTCTTGACCAGTTGCGCTCGGATGACCACAGGTGGTATCGGCTGCAATTATTAAAATACATACATTAAGAAAATATCAATGAAAGCACAGTGCTCAGAATAAAAACTTGCATGTGAAAAAAGACTTTCCATTAATAAATAAAACAATTTTTTCTTTTTATAGTAATTAAAAAATAAATATCCTTGTTAAAAAGAGGTGCTGAATATCAAGACAATATAATTTTTTTTATAAGCAGGTCAAATTGTTACTTCTCTTGGCCGCATTCAGTCCTTCATTTTCCTATAAATAATGTTTATAAATTCATGCATAATTCGCCACAACGCCACCAATACTCGTTAAACTCGCCACAACGTCGCCAATACTCGTAACACTCGCCACAAACTTACCTTCTCGGACTGCACGTTGGTGAGCGACATCATGTCGTACTCCTTATCTTGCGCGAAGGTCGCTAGCTTAGTGACGTCACCCGACACTTGCGATAGCGAATGCTTGATCGTGCGCACTGGGCCGTGGTCGTCCTGGAACCGATGTACAAATTAATACTGCACTTAAAATTATTGTTGTCAAAAAGAAAACATTTATTTAATGGAGTTAGGGCATAGAGGGAGAATCTTTACTTAAATCTGGCAACTACGTGACCAGGGGAGGGGAGTCTTCAAATACTACGTTTGGTCACAGTGACAAAGGGGCAGGCTTAGGTATTCGTCACGTAGTCTATATTCTCTTGGGCAATCTCGCGTTTTATTCAAATATGGCGCCAAATTACTTTTTATCTTTATCTTGCCGTTTGAATTAAAACCATATTTATAAATTACTCCGTGAAACTAGAGGGCGAGAGGAGTGTCTTGGCATATACTACAGGTGGTCACCTAGGGGAGCGAGGAGGTATAAAATGGGTCATATAATATGGATACGTTCCCAAACGCGCACTTTTGCTTTCAATTTGGATGCGTTAAATCATTGCCATGTCCTTTATACATACATTTTGTTTTGATAATTGACGTTTTTTTTAAGAATAGGGTCCGTCTTGTAGTGACTCCGTAAAGACGAAGAAGTTCCGATTATATGCAACAGATTGCACTGTACACAATCCTGCATCGCACAAGTGAAAGTTACACAGCGACTAAGTATACTTAATTATATAGAGGTTCCCGACATCAAAAGTCGGGCCCCAGACACGATTACCCAGCTTGGTCGGAGGATCCTCGTTTTGTGTTGAAGGGATATCAGGACACGTTCCTCCACACACATAACATACAGTACCTGCTGGTAGACCTTGTCGACGGCGGCGGACCACAACTGCATGAGGGTCTGGTGCGGGAGCGGCGCGCCGTCCCCCCTGTCGCCGGCCGTGGCGGCGCACGCGCACGCGGCGCGTGCGCACAGCGACGTGGCACGCGCACAGCGCCACAGCCACGATGCGCACTCACCGCGAATGCGCTCCACCAACTGCGCACACACACATATAATATTATATTATTTCAATCTTTTCAAAAGCCTTTGACACGGTTAAACATAACTCCTATCAATACAGAAACTTAATCACGCTGAAATTTGTAAGTCATTGTTAAGCTAGAGTTAATCTTATCTCCGGAATCGATCGTAACTTAGCAGTCAGAAGTTTACAATCACTAATAACAATAGTACTATAAGGAATGCCACAAGGCTCACACGTTGGTCCTGTATGACTTGTGTGACTGTATGCTTGACGCATTACACCCAACTACAAATGTTTGCAGATGATCTAATAATTTACCTAGTTAATCAGAACTAAATTCAGAAAAACATGTAAGTGTCAGAAAAAGTTATCTTGTATAAAATTATCCAAAGTGAGACTCCTCGTTTTGCCTCTTGGTAAAAAGGCGAGTAGCTTTACATGTGTCGTGGCCAGATCATAGAATTGATCACTTTACCATGTGACGGACCATTTCATGAAATGGTTAAAACCAGCTGCTCACGGCATCATATGATCTGGCCAGATCAATGAGTGATCAGTGTTTGACGACATGAATAGCTAAACTAACGGCTACTTCATAATACGGTCAAAGTGATCATATCGTAAAATAGTTATATTATTCACCGTTGGAGGCGCTGATATTGTTTTGTATTTGTGATGCATCATGGTGGCGGACAATTTTCAAACGGAAAACGAAATTTCGGATACAGAATTCTAAAAGCTTACAAATATTATAAATGCGCTTACTAATATTTTAAGCGCCAATCCTTACTAATATTATAAATACGAATGTGAATTTGTTTGTTTGTTACGCTTTTGACGCCTCAACTACGCGAGCGATCATCATGAAATTTGGCATACACGTTTTCAGGGATACAGAAAAGAACATGCACCTTTCATCCGGCAAAAGTGATGTTACTATCCTAACCTACATTTACGCAAGCGAGCGAAGCCGCGAAAAAATCTAGTAAACGATAATATTGAAGTGAAATGTCCTTATGACACAACCATTTCATGAAATACAACAATTTTATCGGCCACATCATTAAGTGATCAATTTTATGATTTGGCCACGACACATTCATTAAGAATATTGTTACGCCCAGTGACATCTCTCGGCATTGTGGAAAATACTCGGCAGTTTGCATTCTTATCCGTCGAACCCAACACGTAACAGTATCAAGAAAGTTTTGGACATATGATGATTGGTTTTTTTAAATCTTTCATTTATTTATGAGGCACTTTTGAACACAGTTCATGGCAGTTCCAATGAAAAATAAACTAAATTTAACTTACAATTTTAACGTACAAACTATAAGGCTTATAAAATTCTTACAAGAACAAGCAATTGTAATACTTAAACATAGCAAAAGAGCAGCGATAGCTCCGTGGGGAGACCAACAGACTGCAATGCAGAGGGTCTCGGGTTCGAACCCACGTCGCGCACCTCTGACTTTCGGAAGTTATATGACTTTTCGAAATTATGTGCGTATTGATTGAGAATTATCGCCTGCTCCGTGCCTCGGAGAGCACGTTAAGCCGTCGGTCCTGGCTGCCATGAGCATCTATGTAATGGCAGTCGTTATTGGGAGAGTGTCAACACAAAAGATCCCACTGGGTCGAAGTGTCGCCGGTCTGCACTGCCTGGCCCCCACATAAGATAAGATAAGATAAACATTAGCTAAGGCATAAAACGCTAGTCACGGGACAAAGGCTCAGCTAAAAGTATGTTAAATGGTCTTAAGTCGAATTTGTTTGTATTTAATACTTTAATTATATTATTCGTTTTGGACTCGTTCCGAACACATTCGATTAAAACATGCTATTGCACATCCTATTTCCTATTGCAAATTTCGCAATTAGGCGAAGCTAACTGTGAAAATGTGGCATACTTGACGATGTTTATGCTTGCTTGATGAAATGTACACATAAGCAATAAGCACTAAAGGTGCTTTTGAAACATCTAAAGCTATCCGCGTCGTATGCATTCCACATTCTCTGGTATCATCTAGAACAGAGAAAGATTTTTTGTACCTAGTAAAATGAATTGACGCATACCACTCCGCGGGGACGGGTGGAGGGGTTATGTCGGACTCACCCGGGGAAAGATGACGACGTCCCGGTACTACCGATTAAACCTACCACGGTGTTCCTTCTCACAATTTATGATCGGGGCGCAGTTGTCACCTTTATCCTGCAGGAGGTAGCCATACCTGGGGTTCCAGTACAGCATGCAGCATCACGCCAGGAGGCAGGCGTCGCCTGACACTCTTCACTTGCTGCTGGATGGTAGCAGTGGAATTGCAGATCGCTTCGTGGAGCATACCCAGTTCCTGAGTACGGTCTGATTGCTGCAAGTAAAAATAAATAATTTATACATGAAAGGTAAAACTTAGTCTTTCCTAATATTAAAAAGAGGAAATATTAGATTTTTTGTTTGTTTGTAAAGGTTTAACTCGAAAAAGTCGGCCTCGATGGCGTAGTGGTTAGTGTAACCGACTGCCACGCCTGAGGTCGCGGGTTCGATTCCCGCACAAGTCAAACATTTGTGTGCATGAATATGGATGTTTGTCTTGGTCTGGGTGTTTCTATGTACAATATGTATGTATTTACAAAAAAAAAATTGTATATTTATGTTTATCCATTGTTTACTGACCATAGTAAAAGCTCTGCTTAGTTTGGGCTATATGGTGTTGTGTGTATGTAGTAGAATATTCCCTGAGTAGAAGCCTGCGGGCGGTGGACCTATTGGGGCCGTCCACCGCCCGATCAGCGCAGGTCCGAGTAGGCGGCGTTCGTGTTCCACGCACGCCTCTCGATGTCGGAAAGGGGACTAGGTCCCCCCGCTTTGTTGTCGGGGACCAGGTCCCCCAACTATGGGTATAAACTTTCATTGTGTTTGTGGGACCCGCCACGTCCATCGGCGGGTCAAACCTTTGGCGGGGTCGCAATTTGAATGCGAGAGCGATCCGCACGACCCCGCCATAAAGGTGTGAGGAACACCGCGGTGGTTTTAGTCGGTTCAGCCCAAACATGGGGAATGTGATTTGCAAATTTCACAGCTTAAAAAAAATTAAAAAATTGTAGTAGAATATTACTATTATTATTATATTATAACTACTGTCCAAATTTTAGATAGACTTGGTAGCTTGCATAAAGAATCCTTTCACACGCACATACAATCAGCTATACAGCACACACGCACACATTTAATACAGTCTACTTGTATGTCTAGTGTTAACTTAATATATTTTAAGTACAAATAATCATTAAAGAGTACTACAGTATAATACAATACAAGAGGGCAACAAGGACGACACAATCGATTTTAAAAATTCTTACATCACAAAATGCTACTGACTACTACTATCACTGAGTAACATAAGCTATATAAGATTGTTTTTAAAGAATTATTACTTGCATAACCTAACCTACGCGAGCGAAGCCGAGCGCAAAACCTAGTTACACATAAAAGGCGTATGAATGAGCGCTTTCCCCTTATGCTACTTCTGTATAATTTATGCTTTAGAAACACACAGGGCGACGGCGGCGGTAGTAAGGCTGATTGTCAGCCAATATTACACCACGAAATAGAACTGAGATATTATACAGTAACAAGCGACCCGACACGACTTCGCATGGGTAGTGTAACAAAAACCTCCCTAATGAATCACTCTGTCTATTGGTGAAAAACACATGAAAATCCGTTCAGTAGTTGATCGCGAACAGGCAGACGCGACGGGGGACTGATGTTATATGCAGTGATGTGTTACCTGTAAGATGTGCGTGAGCGCGGAGGCGTCGGCGTGCAGTAGTTGATCGCGAACAGGCAGACGCGACGGGGGACTGATGTTATATGCAGTGATGTGTTACCTGTAAGATGTGCGTGAGCGCGGAGGCGTCGGCGTGCAGTAGTTTATCGCGAACAGGCAGACGCGACGGGGGACTGATGTTATATGCAGTGATGTGTTACCTGTAAGATGTGCGTGAGCGCGGAGGCGTCGGCGTGCAGTAGTTTATCGCGAACAGGCAGACGCGACGGGGGACTGATGTTATATGCAGTGATGTGTTACCTGTAAGATGTGCGTGAGCGCGGAGGCGTCGGCGTGCAGTAGTTTATCGCGAACAGGCAGACGCGACGGGGGACTGATGTTATATGCAGTGATGTGTTACCTGTAAGATGTGCGTGAGCGCGGAGGCGTCGGCGTGCAGTAGTTTATCGCGAACAGGCAGACGCGACGGGGGACTGATGTTATATGCAGTGATGTGTTACCTGTAAGATGTGCGTGAGCGCGGAGGCGTCGGCGTGCAGTAGTTTATCGCGAACAGGCAGACGCGACGGGGGACTGATGTTATATGCAGTGATGTGTTACCTGTAAGATGTGCGTGAGCGCGGAGGCGTCGGCGTGCAGTAGTTTATCGCGAACAGGCAGACGCGACGGGGGACTGATGTTATATGCAGTGATGTGTTACCTGTAAGATGTGCGTGAGCGCGGAGGCGTCGGCGTGCAGTAGTTTATCGCGAACAGGCAGACGCGACGGGGGACTGATGTTATATGCAGTGATGTGTTACCTGTAAGATGTGCGTGAGCGCGGAGGCGTCGGCGTGCAGTAGTTTATCGCGAACAGGCAGACGCGACGGGGGACTGATGTTATATGCAGTGATGTGTTACCTGTAAGATGTGCGTGAGCGCGGAGGCGTCGGCGTGCAGTAGTTTATCGCGAACAGGCAGACGCGACGGGGGACTGATGTTATATGCAGTGATGTGTTACCTGTAAGATGTGCGTGAGCGCGGAGGCGTCGGCGTGCAGTAGTTTATCGCGAACAGGCAGACGCGACGGGGGACTGATGTTATATGCAGTGATGTGTTACCTGTAAGATGTGCGTGAGCGCGGAGGCGTCGGCGTGCAGTAGTTTATCGCGAACAGGCAGACGCGACGGGGGACTGATGTTATATGCAGTGATGTGTTACCTGTAAGATGTGCGTGAGCGCGGAGGCGTCGGCGTGCAGTAGTTTATCGCGAACAGGCAGACGCGACGGGGGACTGATGTTATATGCAGTGATGTGTTACCTGTAAGATGTGCGTGAGCGCGGAGGCGTCGGCGTGCAGCGCGCGCGCGAGCGCGTCGAGCGCGCTGCAGGCGTGCAGCAGCGGCGCGCGCGCCACGCCCGCGCCCTCCAGCGTGCTGAGGTTAAGCGCCGACCACATCGCGCACAGGTACGTCCACACACGCTCGATCCCTACACAGAAAGGACGTCTCTTTTACTCTGATAGTCAGGAATCAGACGCTACGATAGGCACGCAAAACGCGCTACAAATTAATTTAAAATCATCATTATCTTAATGCTAATACGCCTCGTTTTTGATTTCATACAAATCAATATGGTTTCAGGAAAGCTCGTTCTACGATAGATGCTGGTATTACTCTTAAAAAACATATTGTCATTGGCGTATTCTGTGATCTTTCTCAAGCCTTTGACTGCATTGACCATCATACGCTACTGCTTAGTCATTATACTCATTATGGCATCCGAGATACTGCACGTAGTTCATTCCTACCACAGCGATAGACTACAATACGTTGATATTAACAGAAGTAGATTTTCTAGATTACCAGCCACAATGGGCGTGCCACAGGGCTTAATTTTAGGACTCTTTTTGTTTTTAGTGTACCGTAAATGATTTCCCGTTCTTCGGTTTTTGTTCCTACAGCATTTGTGTAAAATTGTATTATTCGCAGAAAGCACCTATAGCAAGATATCTCGCTACCTTAAATATATATATTATATACGCTATATTAATTACATCCAAATTTAAGATACCAATTACTTCCTTATTCTGCAACCAATTTTAATATTGTTTGCACAAAAAGATTTCTTTTGAGCGCCTTTTGCTCTTGTGATAATCATGTACAAAATCAAATATAAGTAACTACCCTATTGTACAACGAAAAATTATATTACATTTTCACAAAATTGAAAATGAGTGCCTTGGGATCGCCTTGGAAGGCACTCATTTCTGACTTTACAAAGTTCTTGGACTGCCATGCAGTGTTCTCAAGTCGGTACTTAAGACCACTCCGTGGCAGTCCAACGGCCTCCCACTACGCTATCGCTGCTTAAATCCACCTGACATGAAGAAATAGGAAGGTAGTGGGAGATTGTTGAACTGCCAGTAGTCTCGTATTCGACCCCAAGGCACGCACCTCTGAGTTTTCCAAGTTATGTGCGTATTAAATAGTTAATTTTCACTCGCTTTAACGGTGAAGGGAAACATCGTGAGGAAACCTGCATGTCGAATTCTCTATAATGTTTTAGAAAATATGTGAAGTCTGATAACCCGCACTGGGCCAGCGTGGTGGACTATGGCCTAACCCTTCTCACACTGTCAATCCGTGCTCAGCAGTGAGACAGTTTAATACAAGGCTGGTATTAGTAGGTACTCACCGTCAAGTGAGCAGTTCTCATCCAGTTCGTTAGTCTTGAGCAGGTGTGTGAGTGCGTCTAGAGCCCTCTCTTGTTGTGCGGCGTCGGGTAGCGCACTGGCGCAGCGCAGCAGTACTTCTGGTGTACACGAGTCTAGGGCTGCGCTCCACATACATACGATGCACTGCGGACACGTGACACACGACAAATATTATTATTTTTATTACTTACGGATGCAAATGAAAACATTGACAATATTGAAAATCAAAATACTAAAATTAAATAGTGAAATTGAACTTATTTGATATTTTGAATTCTTTCTCACGACTAATCGACCCTTCAATGATGAATAAATGTAGTAAAAGCCAATTCACTACTTTTCAAGAGAGACAAAAAATCAAACACAATTTTCTTTTCTCTTTATTTTATATTTTTTGTTTCGGTGAACATAATTTTTATCTCTACATATTATTTAACAACGCCCCCCTCAGAGACTGTCTTTTCGTTCGCGATAAAATTAAAAACTACTCGTAGGGATTTTCGTGCGGTTTTCACCAATAGACAGAGTGATTCATGAGGAAGTTCTATGTATACAATTTGTTCAGGTTTTGTACTACCCGTGCAAAGCCGGAACGAGTCGCTAGTGTTCTATAATTATAAAAATTACAACATTTATGGCGAGTAAAGTATTATTTACACCATTATTTTAGAATAAAACTTTCAGGCTGCGGCATTTTATGGGTAGTAAACCTAACTTTTTGCGAATATTATCATTTTAAATACACAGGTCGATGCAGCTCGAAAAACTGAATATGGTTGCATTATTAACAAAATTTCGCCAAAATAGCTTTTACAACATTTCTTTCTCGAAGGGTCATAATTAGCTTTATCTATACTATAATATTATAAAGAGATTTTTTGTTTGTTCGTAAGGGTTTAACTCAAAAACTACTTGACCGATTTTAAATGTTCTTTCACCATTGGAAAGCTATATTATCACTGAGTAACATAGGCTATATTTTATATAAAAAATACTGTTACTTACATAACCTAACCTACTTTTACGCGATCGAAGCCGCGGGCTAAAGCTGTTTTAAATACACAGATCGATGCAGCACGTAAAACTGTACATCAATAAGTAAATTTCGCCATAATGGATTTTACAACATTTCATAGTTGCAGGGTCGTAATGAGGGCTATTGCGCTTTCACCGCTCGAGGTGCTAGTGGATAGTGAGGTCTAGAACTCATACTCTACAGTAACCATGGAAACTGACAATTTCGCACGCCAAATACATTTTTTGACAGCAGCTGTCACAAGTTTGACAGGACCTTACTCGCAAGTGGCGCCAGCAGCTTTACTATAGATATGTATAATTACCTGTATCATATGCAGTTGGTATTCTAACTGACATCGGAAACTGTATTGCACTGCTGTATGGGTCTTCGTCACCACTTCTCTGTCCCACACGTTCACTGGTGGGAATCTGGGCAAAACAATAGATAGGATATATATTTATACAATTGACTTAGGCTAGTGGCTTAAGTGCTCGCCTCGCCAATGCCACTGCGCCGAGTGTTGCATTTACTCATTACGGCTATCGTCCACTTTTCGAATTATTGACCTCTGAGTCTTCTTCGAAGAGGTTAATGGGTCTGTCTGTTAGTGACAGGCATAGCTCCGGAACCACTGGACCGATTGACTTGTAACTTGGTGTGCAAACATCTTGGGGTCATCCCTCAGTCGTTTGAATATGGACCTGGGGGTCAAAAGACCCCCGAGATATAGGGGTCACATATTTTAAATGGAAAATAATGACTTGTAACTTGGTATGCAGACACCTTGAGTCATACCTCGGTCGAGTTTAAATATGGGCCCTGTGAGTCAAAAGACCTCCGAGATATAACAGTCACAAGGTCATGGGATATCCACCAACAGTGATTTGGAAGTCCAAGGGAGAGGCTTTTGCCCAGCAGTGGGACATTACAAAAAACTGAGGTAAAACTATGAAAATAAAGGTCAGATGATAACGAAGAGGTTGAATCCTGGGTTTTTACACTCATCTCGTTTTTTTTTGTTATGTAATCTCGAATAATCCGTCTTTAAGCTCTCGATTTTTTCCGATCAACAATTACAAAACAAAATAACTCAAATAGTAAATATCTGTAGTATCAGGAGTGAAAAGACCGTCACAGGGTGTAGATTTTTTTAAAATACCTGTCATCGCTTTGTTTTTTTTTCTGATAGCTATTATATCTGGCCTGTTACCTGATTTCGGCTTGACGTCGACTTCTGGGACACCCTGTATAGGAGGTATATAGGATAGGTATTTAGGAGTATAAGATTAGCCATAATTACAGTTTATATGGAGAAGGAGTACAGAAAGTAATAAAAAAGTCTAATATAAAATATAATATCAGCCCAGTATATAAACTGTCCCACTGCTGGGCACGGGCCTCTTCTCACTGTGAGAAAGATTAGGCCATAGTCTACCACGCTGGCCCAGTGTGGGTTGGCAGACTTCAGATTTCCGGAACATTTTGGAGAAGTCTCAGATATGCAAGTTTCCTTACAATGTTTTCCTTCATCGTTAACCTAACCTACCCTACATTTACGAATGTGAAGCCGCGGGCATAATATAGTTGGCTAATATAAGTATAGTTACCTCTCCCGAATCTGTCCCAGTATGATGTCAGCCTTGGTGTTCAGTCTCTGTAGCAGCAGAATCAGTAGGATCGCATCATGATCACCTGAGGAAACAAAACTATCATTACTCATAGATTCAGTTAGAGGAGTTTCTTCCCATAGACAGTTTGGTTATCGAACTGGTCTGCCATGATGTTTCGAAGGGAAAAGCAAGATAATATAATATCAGCCCAGTATTAAACAGTCCTATTGGTACACGGGCTTCTTCTCAGTATGAAAAGGATTAGGTATTGGATCATATTGTCTTATGTTAAGACTGCGCCGAGCGTAAGACGCGGTTGAACTGAATGACAGAGCTCGATATTCAAATCGGCGCGCGGCCACCATAGTAAAATTGTATGGAGGATTTGAAGTGATTTTTTGATAAATATGTATCTTTATTGTCAACCAATAACTTAAATATTTGGGACGGACAAATTGTAATGTAACTATTTATGTTTCGTTTAAGCTGTAAAATAGGATAGATTTCTACTGTTATAATCTAAAATCACGTAACACAAGCTTACGTTTTTGCATTTACGTAATTTTTTAGGCGAAAATATTAATTATTTAAGATTTTTACACGGAGTAATTGTAAACACATTCATTGTTATGGTAAATGTATATTTAATATTTGTATTTAACAAAAAGTGTAGATTTTATCAACTTAACTGTGACCGCCTGTTTTGGCACATTTCGCTCGGCGCAGTCTTAACGAGAATGTTAAAGTCATTTTGGCAAAATTTTGTTATTGATGAAACCTTAGTCAGTTTTTCGAACTACATCGACCTGTATATTTAAAATGTCGATATTCGTAAAAAAGCATTATTTAACTGCCTCGAAAATATCGCAGCATATTTGTTTTTTTTTTAAATAGTGATGATTCTAATACTTTAACGCGCCACAAATGCTGTAAAAGATATAATTTCATAATAATAAAACATAAAAATGTAAAAAACATATGTTCCCTCAAACAAAAATAAAGAGCAAAGTAAAACTGAGTTTCTTGTTTTTGTCTCTCCTGGAAAGTAGTGTTTTGGTTTTTACTATATTTCATCCTCGAAGGATCGATATATTAAAATGTTTCTTAAAACGATAGAAGCAGTTTCCCGAGACTAAAGAATTCAATTATATCTCCAAAAAAAGATCTATATAAATAAATAAAACTGAAGTGTTTGTTTCGTTATGATACAATAACAGTTTTTTACTAAATGCATTTGAAAGTATACAAGGACAAACATTTCTAAAAAATATTTGTCCTGACTGTGTGTTTGTTCCGGCTAATCTCTAAAAGTGCTGGACCGATTTTGACGGGACTTTCACTGGCAGATAGCTAAGTTATAAGGAGTAACTTAGGCTACTTTTATAATAGAAAAATTGGGAGGAGCGAAAAAATAAAACTCTTCTGTTAAATTTAACAAAATCAATTTCAATTTCAAAATTTAACAAAGTCTCTAATTTTTCCGTCGACTTCGACCGCGGCCGAAGAGGTCTCTGAAGTCGCGGGTACTAGCTACTCATCCATATATTTTAAAGTTAGAAGAATATCTAAATAATTACTTACCAGCACTACTCATAAAGTGATCAGGCAGGCAGGCCGCTAACATATCAGCCCTAGCCCTGGCCTGCGTGAGCTCCAGGGCTCGCAGCTGCAGGTCTATAGACCGGGTGGAGGCGCGGGACGCGTGCACCAGCGATCCCAGTTCCACCGGAGGGGAAGACCGCGCCTGCACCGGTTCAGGAGTAGACTCCTGTTCTGATGCCGGCGCTGGAGATCCTGGAAGTAAAAGATAGCATTTAATGTTATAAAATAATTATTATTATTGCCTTTATTAAAATAATCATTAATAATAATAATAATATTCTACCACATACACACAACACCATCTATCCCAAACTAAGCAGAGCTTGTACTATGGGTACTAGACAATGGATAAACATACATATATACTTTTTTTTTGTAAATACATACATATTATACATAGAAACACCCAGACCAAGACAAACATCCATGCTCATGCACACAAATGTTTGACTTGTGCGGGAATCGAACCCGCGACCTCAGGCGTGGCAGTCGGTTACACTAACCACTACGCCATCGAGGCCGACAAATCATTATATTAACATGATTATAAAATTTAATAGAGTATCACCAAGAACATCACGATAGTGCAAATTAGTGGCGTAACCATCTTCCATACGTTTTATTTTCCTCTGAAGCAGCAGTATGGCATAGAATATCGATTCAGCCGTCGGTGGACAACCAGTCACGTAGATATCTACTGGTATAATCCTATCAGCGCCACGAACGATACGATACGGATATATCCTCCTCCATTATTAATACCAGCTTGTATATAAACTGTCCTACTGCTGGGCACAGGCCTCTCCTCAGTGTGAAAAGGGTTAGGCCATAATCTACCACGCTAAACATACATTTACCTTGTTTAGACTCGAGTTGTGTACGGATCTCGTTGTACTGTTCAGTCATTTTCTGCACCAGCTCCCTGAACTTCAGTATCGTTGAGTCTCGGTCCATTATAGTCTCTAGAGCCGCCTCTCTTTCTCTGACCGCCTGAAAATATAACAAGCAAGAAACGGCCATGAATTGCCGTAAATCTTACGAGTTCGGAAAAATGGTATCACGTGACCTTGAGGTCAGAGGTCAAAGGTCATAGTCATTTCGGGGGTATATCGACTATGCTGAGTCGAACGGCGTTGACCGCAGCTCTCTAGCTCTTATGGTTCTCGAGTTAAAATATGGTATCACGTGACCTTGAGGTCAGAGGTCAAAGGTCATGTGACCTTTGACTATAATGACTATTCATTTCGGGGGTATATCGACTATGCTGAGTCGAATGGCGTTAACCGCGAGTCTCTAGCTCTTACGGTTCTCGTAGTTCGAACTCTAAAAACTTAACCATCAAGACATAGTAAAGAAAATCGGTAAGTGTCTCAGTTTTATATTATACTAACAAATATTATAAATGCGAATGTGAGTTTGTTTGTAACGCTTTCACGCTTTAACTCATCATGAAATTTCGCATACACGTTGTCAGGGGATAAAAGGTACCTGCTTTATCCAGCAAAAAAAGTTATTTTACTAACCTAACTTATATTTATGCGGGCGATGCCGCGGGCACAATCTAGTTACTAATATTACTTTCGTCTGAACTTTCGGATATACATTTTCATGTTAGACATGACAGACTGTGTGCGATACGTCTGTGCAACGCCTGGCTAATTAATCTTCTATGGTAATAAATTATGATTAAAACAACTATCGTTAAGACTGCGCCGAGCGTAAGACAGATAATGACAGAGCTCGTGCGCCGCATACTCAAATCGGCGCGCGGCCGCCATAGTCAAACTGTATGGAGGATTTGAAGTGCTTTTTTAATAAATATGTATCTTTATTGTCAACCAATAGCTTAAATATTTGGGACGGACAAATTGTAATATAACTATTTATGTTTCGATTAAGCTGTAAAATAGGATAGATTTCTTTTATTATAATCTAAAAATCACGTGACACGAGCTTACGTTTTTGCATATTTCGTGCAAATTTCGTACCTAATTTTGTAGGCGAAAATATTAATTATTTTAAGTTTTTTCCACGGAGTAATTATAAACACATTCATTGTTATGGTTAATGTATATTTTATATTTGTATTAAACAAAAAGTGTTGTTTTTTCCCATTTAACTGTGACCGCCTGTTTTGGCACATTTCGCTCGGCGCAGTCTTAACCGTTACTGCAGTAAACTCCTATAAATTAGGTACCATTATTGTGTGTGATAAAGCAATACAAAATCTAGCAGATGTATGTACATACATACATACATAGATTCACGCCTGTTTCCCAGAGGGATAGGCAGAGACTACGGATTTCCATTTGCTACGATCCTGACACACTTCTCTGGCTTCATTCACTTTCATCACATTCCTCATACACGCCCGTCGGTTCAAGGTGCTCTTAACCTGGCCTTTATCCAGAACGCCTCCGATCTGATCAAGAAACGTTCGCCTAGGTCTTCCTCTTGCGACTGTTCCATTCACACTAGCCCTATAAACTTTCTTAGTCAGTCTTTCCTCGTCCATTCTTTCTACATGCCCAAACCAGCTTAACATACCCTTTTCTATTCTTGTCACTATATCAACTTTCATGCCGCATCTCTCTCTAATCACACTATTCCTTATTCTATCTTTCAGAGTCACACCACATATATTTCTCAGCGCTCTCATTTCTACAGCATTTATTCTGCTCTCATGCTTCTTTTGCCTGTATGTATATATTAATATAAAACTAGGTAACGGGTCTTAGTCGCGATTAGGTATATAAAAGGTAATAAATAGGTACTTATTGATTATGCGACGTTTCGATCGACTCCTCGATCCTTGTCTCTTTATTTTTATTTTATATGGACAGTAATATATGGCACAATGGCTGCAACAGCTTGTTGATATGATTTGTAATATACTGAAATGATATTGAATTGGCGATTTAAAAGAGTGGCCGTAAGTTTCTTGCAGCGATAGCTCAGTGGGGAGACCAACAGACTACAATTCAGAGGGTCTCGGGTTCGAACCCACGTCGCGCACCTCTGACTTTCGGAAGTTATATGACATTTCGAAATTATGTGCGTATTGATTGACAATTATCGCCTGCTCCGTGCCTCGGAGAGCACGTTAAGCCGTCGGTCCCGGCTGCCATGAACATCTATGGCAGTCGTTATTGGGAGAGTGTCGACTGGGTCGAAGTGTCGCCGGTCTGCACTGACTGGCCCCCACATAAGATAAGATAAGATAAGATAAGTTTCTTGCAGGTTTCTTCTCATAGGCTCAACGCTTTGCCTGAACCTAGCAACTAACCTAAATGTAGCTTCAGTAACTTAGTAAACTCACTAACCTATATATTTTGACGTTCATAAGTGTTACTTTGTGTCCTAAATGAATAAATTATTTTTGACTTTGACTTTAAGACCGATGACGTCACTATCCACTACCCACCTCTCTAGTATTCGCGTGTGCCATCTCCAATTCCTCACGTAGATCCATCTCCAGCTCCCGATTAGATTCCACTAACTGTTCATGAACTTCTTGAAGTGCTTCCAGCTCTGATACGTCCTGTTTCAACTGTTCCACCTGCACACAAGTGATAAAGGAAGATTTTTAAAAAGAGATTCATTAAAAAACAGTATATAATTCTTTATTATAATAATATCTTCCAGACCGAATTTCAGCCACGGCGGCCAATTTTAACGGAGACTGGCCATCGGCGCAGGAGATATTATAGTGCACAAGTGAGTGCGCAAACACAAGTGCACTCTCTGATGGGACGGCACTCCGACACGACCGGAGAGAGATCAGGCGCAGGACCAACGGCTTTACGTGCTTGCCGAGGCACGGGGGTGTCCGATACCGCCAACTTCTTAACTCCGGGCCCGTACTGAGATTATTAAACAGAAAAACCGAATATCTTTTTGTTGGCCCGACCCGGGATTTGAACCCGAGACCACATGCACAGCAGTCGCTTCTTTATTATGCAACAAAAACAAACGGGCTTTTCTGGAAACAACCGGTAACCGTAACCGCTAACTATAAGTAAGCGCTATAGAAAACGGTAAGCTCTATCATAATAGTAAAATAATATAAAATATTATGTAGAATTAAATTAATTATAGTTAATATATTAGTTGAAATTAAACTACTATGTACGGATTTTATCGCGTTGTTTATTTTACACTTTATTACATAATTAGGGATGAAGATGAAGGATAGGGCGTCGCGTCCCGTTCAGCGTGAATGAGATAAAATAGTAGTTTGTTTGAACGGGCTAATCTCAGGAACTACTGGTTCGAATTGAAAAATTATTCTAGTGTTGGGTAGCTCATTTATCGAGGAAGGCTATAGGCTATATAACATCACGCTACGACCCACGAGGGCGGGCGCAGTAATCATAAACGCGGGTGAAACCGCGGGCACATCTAGTGCTATATATAATTCAAATTTCGACTGCACGGATGGCGTAGTGGTTTAAGTGGTCAGCTCGTGGGTTCGAAATCCACACGGGACAAAAATTTGTATGTTCCACAAATAGTTGTACCCAGCCTGGGTGTTCTTTGTGCCCGTTGTTCGAATGTTTGTAAAGTACCCCACGGTACAGGAATAACAAAAAGTGCGGGAGCTGCCTTTAAAAAAAAGTGATGTCATGTTGACGACATTGGACTGCCACGCAGAGGTCTCTAGTTTGATCTCAAGACGCACCTCCGACTTTTTGAAGTCACAGTACAGTGTTAATATGATTATTTTGGGATTACGCGTCGAATGACAACTTGACATTCAGAAAGGTAGAAGGACAATATTTAAACCAGGACCAGGAACCAGGATGCATGTATGTTTTATATCCTTGACCATCACCAAATAGCTGGCAAGGGCAAGCTCATCCTTACAGACAGCCTTACTCTAAAATAAACAACCTATAAATTGGATAGAGAATTAATCTAGGTGTAATCGGGTGAGCCACTACCAACTTACCAGGTCTTCCAGCCCCATCTTCTTCTCAGCTAGCTGTTCCACCATCTCTTCAGCGCCGAGGGCTGCATCCACCTGCTCCCGCAGGTCCGCTACCTGAGCTTCCAGCTCTTCAACCCTAGACGACAGCTTCTCTTTCGTACGAGACAGTTCAGCTATCTCAGATTTATATTGCTCCAAGTCCTGAGGAATATCAAATGTATTGGTAATGTTCAATACACGTACATACGGTCTTAGTCATAAAAATATCTTACTAAAGGCTTAATCCAATGAATAGTTAAAATACTCAGTATCCTAAACAATATATATAAAAATCTCGTGTCATGGTATTTGTGGTTGCATTCCTCCGAAACGGCTCGACCGATATTTATTATTTTTTTATGTACATTTGGTAGATATGAAAATAGGTCGTAAAGTATATTTCATACCGCTAAGTGATTAGGGTGCCAACCTAACCTACATTTATGAAAGCGGGAAAAAGCTAGTTAATATTATAAATGCGAATGCGAGTTTGTTTGTTACGCCTTCACGCCTTTATTACTCGACCGATCATCGTGAAATTTCGCATACACGTCAGAGAAATAAAAAAGGACATAGGGTACCTTTCATCCAGAAAAAAGTGTTAATCTAACCTAACCTACATATACCGCAAGCAAAGCTGCGGGCAAAAATCTAGTGCCCAATAAATGAATTGTAAAAATCTTAGTACATATATATTTTCAAACCCTTTTTTGTATGCAGGACCGTTATTAGACTAAGCTACGTTCTAAAAATTTTACTTACAACGACTTTATAATCTTCAAGTTTTATTAATATGGCCGATAGTCTCACGCCTATATATTTTCTTGCCTATATGTTAGTGTAAATACAATTTACCCTGTGCATCTTGTCTTAACCAGCCTCCCAATGGAATCTACCCAATGTGAGGTCGGAGTCAATACAGTAATATCAGTACAAGTTACCTTGTAAATCTTGCCGTAACTAAGCTGCCCATGGAATCAATCCAATGCGATGTTGGTGTAAATACAATTTACCCTGTGCACTTTGTCTTAACTGATGCTCCTAATGGAATCTACCAAATGTAATGTTGGTGACAATACAATTAACCCAGTGCACCTTGTCTTAACTAAGCTCCCAATGGAATCTATCCAATGTGATCTCGGTGTCAATACAATTAACCCAGTGCACCTTGTCTTAACTAAGCTCCCAATGGAATCTATCCAATGTGATCTCGGTGTCAATACAATTTACCCAGTGCACCTTGTCTTAACTAAGCTTCTAATGGAATCTGGTCAATGCAAGTTGGTGTCAATACAATTTACCCTGTGCACCTTGTCCTTAACTATGCTCTCAATGGAATCTAACCAATGCGAGTTAAGAGCCAAGAGAGAAATATAAATAGAAGTTACCTTGTGCATCTTCTGCATCTCGTGCTTATCATGCGCGGAGAGGTCCCTTAGACGCACGAGAGTGTCCCTCAGACGTACGTTCTGCTGCTGCAGCTGCCTCATTTCGTAGCCAGTGGCGCCGCTCTCTGCGTACGGGTGCTCTGTACAGCGCACCGCACACACACACGCACAGTTATAACCACGTGGGACTAACGCCCTCTGTCGGTCTGTCTTAGTCGGGACTTAACGGGGATTATTGGATTGATGAATGAAATTTTGGTGATTTGATTTTTGAGTTTTTAGTTTTCACTATTGGCTAATCTAAATAAATTGAACGAATTCCTATGTCTGTCTTAGTTGAGACTTAACAGAGATTTATGGAGTTATGATGTAATTTTGATGATTTGATATTTGAGTTTTAGATTGGATAGTCTAAATAAGATGGATTCTTAACTAATATTATAAATGCTAATGTGAGTTGCGTTTGCTTTCACGCCTTACCTACTCGGCCGATCATCGTGAAATTTAGTATACACGTTGTCAGGGGTACAGAAAAAGAAGTAGCTTTCAACCAGGAATACTTCTGTTTCCGAAGGATAAAAATATATTGAATAAATCTAAAACTAGTAGTCTTTAGGCAAAAACTAGAGGATTCTTCGAACTTTATTTAAAGAATAAATTTGAGCTCGACATGATTAATTTTAAGAATTATATTCGGAGCCAGTAGCGATAACGGATACATGAACCATTTAGGTAATCTGAAGAATTTAAGATGGAAATAATCACCCAGTCAATCAGAAATGTTGGCTAAGGTTAATCTGAACATGTCATAAGAACCAGATCTAAATTGGATCAGTCATTTTGGAGATATACTCAAACAACGTACAGACAAAAAATAGCAAAAGATCTAAAGATAGCCTAATTGCAAGGTATCTATCTAGTCTATATTCAGAGACTAATGGAAAACTTTGTCGTTATAAATATTTATATAATTTATTTTGATATAAGAAATTTCATATAAGAAAAATCGTATTCATACCTACACTCTGCGTACGTATATCTACGTATTTTAGGTGCAAAATCCTAGCAAAACTAAAATGGGGATAATTTGTAACACTTGTCATAAATGAGAGCAAATTACTAATATAAAAAAACCAAGTCATCAAATAGTCACCGAGGAGTAAAAAAATTAAAAGAAACACAAAACATAAAATAAAGACGTGCAACATCAAACATACAAAGACTTAACACATTCACGTTGTTATACACAAAACATTTGTTTTTTTGTGTATTCTAGGGTACACGGCAGTGTGCAGCCAAGTCTCCTACTGTAGTTCAGTAGTAATACTTTTAAGTAAGCAGTATGTACCCATGAAATTAAAAAGAAATTGAAGAGAAAGTAAGAATTAAGTTATTTTTATAAGCATTAGTATAGCTCGTTGCCACAAATTACTTAGCTGCAGATGGCCGATGCAATACAGAATACAACAAGGTCATTCGGCTGTAATATTCTGTAGAATATAGGTACTACCCGAACCAGATAGGTTCATATTTAAGACGGGTAGGACTCGTGAATCCTACACAAATAAATAATTTTATAATGTTCGAGTATTGCAGCAATTATATGGCAATCACTTTGTGGCATAACTGGACTTTGGGAATAATATATACATAGGCACTTCCCTATATTACCCAAGAGGTTGTCAAAAGTGCTCCACATTTCACCAGCAGTGTTCAAATATTATTATACCAGAGAGCAAACCTATAACCTTGTAGAAAAAATATTCTAGGTTAACTAAGCAAGTAAAAACAAAAATATCCATTTCCCGATATATATTCAAAAGCAGTGAATGTGCCAAGTTCAGGCTAATTAACTCACAAAAATAATAACCATGAAACTAAATGCGATATTATACACAAATATAATATATACAATATGTTTATCTAAATGAGTTTAAATCCAAAATATATATAATAATACGTACACATTTTAGCTGTGTATGTAGCTCTATAAATGTAGAAAAATAAATAGCGATAATATAAAATATATAGAAATAATAGTAATAATAATAGTGCGAAGAAGGCGTTAATATAGTTAATAATTTGTAGATTTGTGTGTGCCTGTGCTCTGTCCATGTTAGGTCTTTGCATATAAATTGACCACAACGCACGGAATACTGTGGATTCTACTAGGGACGTATTTGGGGAGTGTCACAAATACGTCCCACAACAGAAGTGACATATTAGTATCGCGTGTGCAGTTGTCACTGACACGCGCCCCTCGTATACTATATGACAAGTGGGGCTCTAGTAGGGAGTTAACGTATTCCGTGCCCTGTGATATTGACTGATTATAGTAAAATAGAGCACGCGTTGACCGGTAAATATGCTGACTAATAATAAATATGCTTTACACATTATTTGTTTTTGGCTTTCAAAAGATACAAATCCCGCACTACAAATATTCAAGCAACGGACTCAAAGAACACCCAGATTAGGAACAAGCATTTATGGATCATATACATTTTTGTCCCGTGTGGGATTCGAATCAACAACACTTGGCACAGTAGCAGTGACGAGGCGACCACTTAAACCACTATAGCATCCGTGCAGTCAAATTTATTAACCGTTCAACAAGATAGGGTTAAGTCAACAGACGACCAAGTGCGTGTACTATCGCATACTTGGCCGGCGCAATTGAATCAATATTCTAGAAGATGTGTGAAGTACTAACGCATCTTCAAAAGCATTGTCATAAAACAAATAAATACAGAAGTCCATGCTTTCACAAGTGAATAAACTCGATCTATTCTACAATTTTTTTAACTGAAATTGGTTTTTTTGTTTCTATTAAGATTATGTATGTATGGAGATACAAAAAAAAAACATTTTATTTTCTTTCTTTCTATCAATACGTACGCACACTTATTTATTTCACCGTTGTTCATTTCTTCTTTATCTTCGTAATTTGTGATATTATAGAGAATGTTCGAAAATGTACCTTTATGTATATATTTTCATTTAAAGGAATTTATATGTTTAACTTGGCTGTCTTCTTTTACTTAACAATTTATTTTCTTATTTTTGTGAAGTTAATTAATTAATTATTTTAATTGTTTATTTCAAGCTTTGTTGTTATATGTATATGCATCCTGTGGACTAACTAAAGGAATACACTTTACAAAACTTATGAGAATTACTTGTAGATCAATGAATCAAAGTTGTTCAGACAAAAGTAGATTTAATCCTAGTCTGGGTGCGCTGACCCGTCGGTGTGCCCGTCGCCATTTTGACATTGTTAACAGCTCGGATGCCGGCGTACGAGAGTTGATATAGAGATATATTTGTTAAATTTTGTGTATATTATATATGTTGGAGATCCTTCATCGATAACAAATTTTACTACGCATTCATATTTACCGGTCAATGCTTATTATCACAACAAATTTGTAGGAAAATAATCATAGTTAGCGCAAACCAGTGGCTTTTGTCATATTGTCAAAATCATGCCATCAAAGTACACTGGACATAGAATTCCAAATTTTTCCAAAGATCGGTCTCCAAATCACATATGAAATCGGGCGACCATTAGGTGACGTGACATGTACAGTCAGCCAAAAATCGTGGTCTACCACTACATGGTTAAGGTTTACTTGAACGTCATGAAACAACAAGATCGATTGCCCCGTGCAATAATATTGACAGTGAGTGACCATTGCTCTCTTCATCATGTATTTATTCAAAGTAGAGACCTCAACATCGCCTCGGTTGCTATGAGGACGGTGTGGAGGCCACTGCTCTTAAACCACACGACTGCTTACCATCAGACGGAGTGCGGTCATTTTGACGAGCAAAATATAAAAAATATATATATGTATATATATATACGTCATTCCATGTGTCAAGTTTGAATTATCATATCTAACAACAACTTACCTTCTTGTCTAAGATCTCTTATACTTCGATCAAAATCAACTTTGGCGATAATTTGATCTCACAGAAACTTTTGTCAAAACTGGTAGACCACTTTCTTGGCCGAATGTACGTGACAAAAAGTGCCACTAACCCGTGACATTTCGCTGATATGGTCGCTTTCGTGTCATATTTTGTATAAGTACAACAAGATGAGAATAGTCACTAGTTCACACTTAGTCTAACTTGAAAAACTTTTAAATCAAGAGAAATACCATTACTCGTGATTTTAAATTGTTCTTTCTCCCTTCATCTAACTCAAAGAACTTTGAAAATAAACTGCTTCATACGGATTGTATCGCAATGTTTATTAACACTTCTCTACATATTACAAAACAAAGTCCCCCGCCGAGTCTGTTCGAGATAAACTCAAAAACTACTGAACGTATTATCATGCTGTTTTCGCCAATAGACAAAATGATTCATGAGGAAGGTTTAGGTGTATAATTTGTTAAGGTTTTGTACTACCCGAAGCCGGGGCGGATCGCTATCACTGAATCTATAATAATATTTTAACTTTCTAAAATATTATAATAATTAAATTTCTATAATAATAATTTAAACTTATTTACACTATCTCTGGCGTTTAGGTTGCTTTTCAGCAGCCATGTTCACGGGGATATTTTCCCCGTACAATCCTAACTAATATTATAAATGCGATCGTGAGTTTGTTTGCTTGTTACGCTTTCACGCCTTAACTACTCGACCGATCAGCATGAAATTTCGCATACACATTGTCGGGGAAACAGAAAAGGACATAGGGTACCTTTCACCCAGAAAAAATTCTAACTAACCTAACCTACATTTACGCGAGCGAAGCCGCGGGCAAAATGTAATCTATACTAGTATTATAAAGCTAAAGAGTTTGTTTGTTTGATTGTTTGGTTGAACGCGCTAATCTCAGGAACTACTGGTACGAATTAAAAATTATTTTAGTGTTGGATAGCCCATTTATCGAGGAAGGGAATAGGCTATATAACATCACGCTGTGACCAATAGGAGCGAAGCATCAACGAAAAATGTTGCATAAACGGGGAAAATTCTCTTATCTGAAGCAGACGAAATTGCGCGGATCAGCTAGTTATGTAAAAAAGTGTTAATAAACAACGCGATAAAATCTGTATAAAACAGTTTAATTTCAATGTATAACATTCGCGTAAACGTAAGACGGTTTATTGAGATGTCTTCCAGTACGAAAAATATATTTTTCAACACTTCTCTTTCAAAGGTGGAAAGACCCCACTTACGTATATTCCCTCCAGCTTCCATCTCTGCCTTCATAAGCTGCAGATCCAGTGTAGCTTCTTCCAGCTTCTCCCGGCACTGTTCCAGCTCCATCTGCAGAGCTTCTGCTCGCTCTTCTGCCATCTCCTTGTCAAGTGCCGCCATTTCAGCCGCTTCTTGAAGTTCTGCCGTTTCGTCGTTGTGAGTTTCTAAAGCTTCTTGTGCTTCTCTTACCTGTATTTAGGAATGGTAGTTTTGGAGAAATTTCTTACATAGATACATTGACTGCCTTAGTGACAGTGGTGGTGTATACGACTGCATGAGGTCTCGGGCTAACAGAGAGATATTGGAATTTTCTGACAAGATATTCTTCGTAGCAGCCAAAAGTTAGAAAGTGGGCGGTGTTACACAACCCCGCGTCTCGTGAACTACGTAAAGCCATTGGTCCTGCGCCTGATCTCTTTCCAATATATTTTTGGTAGAAAATCCCGACAACTTTACTCGACCCAAGATTCGAACCCGAGATCTGATCCAAACCTATCTTGCATACACTCGCGAAGGCTACATCTATTCATCGTTTGCGTACCTTGTGAATGTCTCTTTGCAGATTACGACTTCAAATTCTTCTATTTCAACTCATTCACTAAATCTATCTTGCACTCATTCTCACTTGCAGATCTATCAGTCTCTTACCTCCTGCTTGGTTCTTTGCATATCCCGTTTTATTTGCGCCTGCATGGTCTTTACTAAATCTATCTTGCATTCACTTTCACTTGCACAGCTTACATCTATCTATCTCTCTTACCTCCTGCTTGGTTCTTTGCATATCCCGTTTTATTTGCGCCTGCATGTCCTTTACTAAAACTATCATGCATTCACTTTCACTTGCACAGCTTACATCTATCTATCTCTCTTACCTCCTGCTTGGTTCTTTGCACATCCCGTTTTATTTGCGCCTGCATGTCCTTTACTAAATCTATCATGCATTCACTTTCACTTGCACAGCTTACATCTATCTGTCTCTCTTACCTCCTGCTTGGTTCTTTGCACATCCCGTTTTATTTGCGCCTGCATGGTCTTTACTAAATCTATCTTGCATTCACTTTCACATGCACAGCTTACATCTATCTATCTCTCTTACCTCCTGCTTGGTTCTTTGCATATCCCGTTTTATTTGCGCCTGCATGTCCTTTACTAAATCTATCATGCATTCACTTTCACTTGCACAGCTTACATCTATCTATCTCTCTTACCTCCTGCTTGGGTCTTTGAAGGTCCCGTTGCAGCTAGACTTATGAATCCATAAGCTTTTATTTTAACCTATCTTGCATTCACTGATACTTGCACAACATACGTCTATCTCTCTCTCTCTCTTACCTCCTGCATAGCCTTTTGGAGATCCAGTTGCAGTTACCGTTACGACTCCTAAATCTTCTACTTTAATCTATGTTGCATTCACTCTTACTTGAACAGCTAACATGTATCCAACTCCCTCTTACCTCCTACATAGTCCTTTGGAGGTCCCGTTTTAGTTGCGCCTGCAAGTCCTTTACTGAACCTATATTGCATTAATGCAATAATCTTCTATTTGAACCTATATTGCATTCACTTTTACATGCACAGCATACATCTACTCTCTCTTTTTTACCTCCATTATTTGATATTTGAACCTATCCTGCATTCACTCCTACTTGCACAGTTTACATCTATCTATCTCTCTCTTACCTCCATAATTCGCCATCTGAACCTATCTTGTATTCACTCACACTTGCACAACTTACATCTATCTCTCTTACCTCCTGCTTGGCCCTTTGAAGGTCCCGTTGCAACTGTGCCTGCAACTCCATAATCTTTTATATTAAGCCATCTTGCATTCACTGATACTCGCAGAGCATACATCTACAAATTTCGCTCTTATCTGCATAATCTGCAATTTGAATCTATCTTGCATACACTCGCTCGCTCAGGTTACATATACCTCTCTCTTACCTCCATAATCTGTCATCTGAACCTATCTTGCATTCACTCTCACATACACAGTATAAATCTATCTGTCTCTCTTCTACCACCTGCATAGCCCATTGCAGATCCCGTTGCTGTTGTACTTACGACTCTAAAATCTTATATTTTCAACCATCCTGCACTCACTCTCACTCGCACAGCATACATCTATCTATCTCTCTTACTTCCTGCTTAGCTCTTTGGTGATCCCATTTAAGTTGCGCCTGCGGGTCCTATACTAAACATATCTCGCACTCACTCTCATATGCACACCTCCCATCTATCTATTTCTTACCTCCTGCTTGGCCCTTTGGAGGTCCCGTTGCAGCTGTGCTTGAGACTCCATAATTTTGGCCTTGAACTCATTCGCCTGGTCCAACTGAAGTCTCACACGTTCGAACTCACGAAGTTTCTCCCTGTCTTCAACACGCCGAACCTTCAAGGTTTCGAGTTTCTCCTTCAAGTCTTCCACTTCAGACTTCAAATTGGTTATCTGAAAATATAAATATTTGTAGTACAAAAATGGTTGTAGACATCGCTTATACAACGTAATCGGAGACCGTTGGACCGCCACGCAGAGGTCTTGAGTTAGACCCTGAGGCGCACACCTCAGATTTTTCGAATGTGCGTATTAAATTGCTAATTATCGCCCACTTTAACGGTGAAGAAAAATGTTGTGAGGAAGCCTGCGTGTCTGAGAGTTCTCCATAATGTTCTCGAAGATATGTTAAGTCTGCCAACACGTACGAGCCAGCGTCACCACACTGGCTCGTACGTACCGACTATGACCTTACTTTCCTCACACTGAGAAGAGGCCTGTACCCAGCAGTAGAACAGTTTAATACGTAACTGATATTATTATATTTATAGTATTTATATTATAAACACTCATGAATAGACAGCTATCCTTACCAATATTATAAATGTAAATGTGAGTTTATTTGTTTGTTACACTCTAACGCCTTAACTACGCGACCGATCATTATGAAATTTCGCATACACGTTGTCGGAGGAACAGAAAAGGATTTAGGGTAACTTTCATAAAAAAGTACTGTTATAATAAATCTAACCTAACCCACATTTACGCGAGCGATGCCGCTGGCAAAATCTAGCATTTAATAATCTACGTAGCTGTTGGGGAGTCTCTTGTCTACGAGCCACTACATACCATTTACTATGCTAATTATAACAAGTGAGAATCGGTAATGAATTGCCGTAAATCATAAATTTCGAAAAAATGTTTCAAGTAATATGCAAAGGTCACGTGATACCGAGTGACCTCGAGGTCAGAGGTCAAAGGTCATAGTCATTTCGGGGTATGTCGACTATGTTGAGTCGAATGGCGTTGACCGCGAGTCTCTAGCTCTTACGGTTCTTGGGTTGAAAGTTGTATAACAGACAGACGGACAGATGGACGAACGAACAAAGCTGTTGTATAAGAGTTTTTCCGAACTAATAAAAACCATTACATATTTACGCATTTACCAGACCAGTTAACACAATACCAGTTTTTTTATAACACACGTTTTACAGTTCTAGTACTATTTAAGAAATAATTATATTTATTGACAATTCGAAAACTCAAGGCCGACTTGATTATTTTTTAAATGACAACTCCCACACTAAGAATAGTTCCTGTGTCGCGGGGGACTTTACAAACGTTCAAACAACGGGCACAAAGAACATCCAGACTCGGCACAACCATTTGTGGATCACACATTTGTTTGTCCCGTGTGGGATTCGAACCCACAACACTCGGCGCAGTGGCAGGAGCGAGGCGACCACTTAAACCACTACGCCATCCGTGCAGTTGCGTTTATCTTTTAAAAAATTGGTAGACATCATTTGATGCTTGCATCACCACTGACATATCTCGCATATTGTGAACATGATGGATAAAATTCACTGAGCTGTCTCCAATTATCCAAATGTATAGAAAAATAGCGTCTGTCACAAAAGCCAGCCTACCTCCTAGACCAGCGATTCCTAAAGTGGGTTTCGCACAACCTAGGGGTTCCGTAGAAAAGTCACCAGGGTTCCGCGAAATTATTTATTTTTGGCTGTCAAATAATACCACAGTTATTATTTTGAATGATGATGATGACGAGAAGTAAACTTTTTGTTCTCATTTAAGTTACAATGTCTTTGATTTGTAATCATTTGATATGGGGTTCCATAAAATACAACGTATTTGGTGAGTGTTCCGTTATCTTAAAAGTTTAGGAACCCCTGCCCTAGAGCATAAACTGGGGATGTGGAAGCCCTTTCTATTAACTTTTCTTACGGATTTAGCCCATTCCCATTTTTTTTAACAAAGGCTATTCCCGCATCATTTGTTTTCGTTGGATCCTAGTTAATTATTTTTGGCGTTGGATCCCACAAAACATTATAACGTAACAAGCGGTTCTTATTAAGCAGATTGAGGGATAGCACCAATAGCATCCTAAGTCATTGCGGATATTGCGTAGCTGTTATTATGAGAAAATGTATCCAAGTTTTGATTGGCTAAACTTTAAAGTTTTATTTAACGGCTGGTAGATCGAGACTTGAATAAAAAAATTAATTTTCTTTTTTTTTGTACAGCCCTTTTTCTAGATGTAATGTATATAATTGTAAGACAACAATGGATAAAGTCTGAAATAAATATATATTATTATTATTAACTAAGTCATCGGTTTCGGCATCTTCAAGAGTAACAGTTGTGAAGGCTACATACCTCTTGCTGTGCCTGGATGTTAGCTATCTTGTCTTCCATGCTGGTTGACGCCGGCTGCGGCGACGTAATACTCTGTCCAGGAGTGTACTGAGGAGTCAGCGTCTCCACGAAACCAGTCTGGAAACCAACACGATTGCAAGATATACCTAGACAGAAAATTTAAGCCAAAACGTTGGAGAAACGCTAGTTTGAACGGGATTTTAGCAACGGAAATAGGTAGGATGGTGGTACCAACCCGTGCTGGCTTTAATTTGGATCTCCCAATGAATACTGGACTCAACTACTTGAAGTAGTGGAGAAGGAATGGAATAGGATACAATTAAGCGGGACTGGGTGCGCAAAGTCGAACGCTCGGGAAGACGGCGACGCATATCTGCATCATATGTAGTGCACAACTACCTGCACCTCAATAGATTACATCTAGGATACCCGAAGATTTCGTTTACCATTTACCATTGCTTCATTCGTGCAGTATACCTACCTCCACAAAAGCCGCTCTCTTAGGCGTGTCAGGTGAGACGGCTCTCTCGGTGGTAGGCGAAGCATATGACGTCAGGGACTGTCGGCTGCTTGCCAATGAAGTTCGAGAGCTGGAATATAATCCACATAGTCATTGCTGGTATTAACTGTTGCTATGCTGGATGTACAAGATTGACAGGAGATTGATACCACTATTATTAATAAAATCAGCCCTGTATTAAACTGTCCGACTGCTGGGCACGGGTCTCTTCTCAGTTTGAGACCATAGTCCACATACTGGCCCAGTGCGGGTTGGCAGACTTCACATATCTTCGGGAACATTAGGGAGAACTCTTAAACATGCAGGTTTCCTCCCGATGCTTTTCTTTACCGTTAAAGCAAGTGATAATTAGTTATCTAATACGCACATAACTTCGAAAAGTCATGCGCGTCTTGAGATCGAATCCGAGACCTCTGCGTGGCAGTCCAACGGTTTCCCGCTGGACCCTATTATTAGGTTCAAGAAAAGCTTGCAGTATATGAGGACAGTAAGGCTTGTTTCTGAAAGGCACATCAACAAGAAGGAAAAACGGTCAAAAGCATGTCAACTGCTGTGATTGGCTAAACGAATTACCAATAACCAATCAAATCAATGCACATGTATTGATTAACCTTTCCAAAACTGAGTAAAAGTCTTGTAGAAATTCGTCTACAAGCAGGGTTGTAAACACGTCCAAAGGCTTTACCACATAAACGCCTTTACGCGAGAATGACAGAACGCTTTACACAGTGTATAGCTATGTCTCATTCTTGCGCATGCAATCATTTAGTTTTATAAATTAAATTTTATAAATGCGCAATCAGTGCATATCTGCATTGGCAAACCTTTAAGGCGCGATTACATTAGGCAACTCTTGCATACAAGTATGACGTCATATTTGCGTACAAATTGCTTGCATTGGAAACATGTTTTCGAGAGTGTGCAAATTGCATCCAGGTTTCACTTGCATACAAGTGGAGATGTTCAACAATTAAGTAGTCCAACGTGGGTGGACGACGGGCTCCTCAATAAAAAAGATTATTTTCTCGTGCATCCACCTAACAGACATTATGTTTCTATCATTTGTACAGCCATAGATATCATGTGCGTACACGTCACTCGTTCGAAATTCGAAACGTGCAACTAACATTAGCGCGTTCAATTTGCAAGTCACTTGAATAAAAATATGTATAAGTTCAAACTACCCCATACAAGTTTTACCTAACTTGTATGCAGGTTTGTACAAGTTGTATGCAATTTGCAACACGCATGCAAGTAACTTGCCTAATGGAGTCGCGACTTTAGTGGTATAGTTATAAAAAAAACAGATTGATACAATCGTGAAGAATATATCTTTAAATTATCTGGTGGAAACCGGGTATGACAAAAAGCGTTTCTAAGAAGAACCTATAGTATTTTAAAAGCTCTATGCATACACAATTACACACCCAAATTATTCTCAAAGATATGTATCCAGAAGCCCAGTCATCGACATTATTTGACGAGACGAGACGAGACGATATCCAGCTACCATCTTTGGTATCTAGACCAGGTTAACATTACCCTGTCAATCATTGTACAGACCAGCTGTAATTGGATGTCATCACCATTGTAAAACATACCTTGCTCACCAGAAATATAAATATCTACTTTATGGACAACCTTGCTGGATGCACTAGCAAAATTGTCCTTATTATAGCAACTTTGATAATTGCACTTGTCATAGCAACATTGACAATTGAAGTTTTTAAAGTGCAACTGACAAAGTATAGTTATTTTGACAGTTGCATTTTAAAGAGCATTAACAATTGTACTTTTTATAGCTACTTGAAGTATTGCACTTTTCACAGCTACTTTGCAGTTGCCGTTCAAAAATTAATTCCGAATATCACCGTGCGGTGACGAGGTTTTTTTTTTGTAATCAGGCTGTACGTAAGCTATTAGAAAGCAGGACAGACAAGTCAAGCGAGCATTTAAACACATACAAATACACGTACACACTGTACATGAAATAAGCTGGACTAACATCTTATAGTACACTAGATAGTAAAGCAAGGCTGTTTTGGACGAAGAACAAAATTAATGTTTAATTTCTTTTATTGTTTGGATGTAATACGGCTTTCTGTTTTTAAAGTCAATCGATATAATAGGCTAAACTAATTTCTTTACGAATATTAAGCTCGAATTCCGAAAATGGTGAACTGTTATCGTAATTTTCTTTTCATCCAACACGTGCTGCTTTACTTAACAAAAAAGACAAAACAATTCCCATACGTTGCTACATTTAAACCATAACAATAACACTGGCCGAACGAATTCGATATCGTAGAAAAAATATTGAATAGATTCCATTATGATAAAGTGTGTCAATCGAGACACTTCAACAATAAGTTTACATCTAATTACACAAAAAATATTGTACCTAATATTGTCTTACGTTTACGCGAATGTTATACATACATTAAAATTAAACTCAAATTAAACTACTTTGCGTTATTTATTTGGACACGATAAAATCCGTATTAAACTGTTAAATTTTATAAAATAATTAAAATGTCGACTCGGTCGGCCATATAACAAATAAATATTTTGTAGAAATCGTGTGAACTAAAATCACACTTTATGCAATCATACACCATCCCTATGGAGTATCAATCGCTACCATCCTACATAAAATGAATTCATTATCGTATGAAAAGAAACGAGTAGTAAATAAATGTGAGACGCCGGAATCCAAATTTATCAGTAACTTTACGTTTTTCTCACTTCCTCAAGGGAAGCCGGCTCATTGGTAGCATCACACGTAATATAGATGACTTTTAATTTACACTACTTCTGTAACATTTAGTAACAAACATAACAAAGACTAATGAATATAACATACAACATAACATAGGCAAGGATACAAATAATATAACAATTAACAAATAATAATATAAATTGTGCTGCGTGAAATGCTGTGTCATACTTATAATTAATTGATACACAATATATTTTAGATGACCGCGAACTGCCGTTAAAATTGTCTAGATAACTTGAATACAATCTTCTCTCTTAGCCTTTATTATTCCCAAGTCACTTGGGGTCGGCTTTTCTGGTCTAAGGATATCAGTTTTTACACGGAGCGGCTGCCACCTGACCTCCGCAACCCGAAGGCTAACGATACCCTAAGGCTAGACCAGTGTCAGGATATTAGAGGGTACTGACGTTCCCAATAACGACTACCATAGATGTTCATAGCAGCCGAGACCAACGGCTTAACGTGCTCTCCGAGGCACGGAGCAGGCGATAATTGTCAATCAATAAGCACATAATTTCGAAAAGTCATATAACTTCCGAAAGTCAGAGGTGCGCGACGTGGGTTCGAACCCGAGACCCTCTGCATTGCAGTCTGTTGGTCTCCCCACTGAGCTATCGCTGCTTTATATTGTATAACTTGAATACAATATAAATAATAAAACGACATTAAATGATAACACACACGAGAGATCTCGATCTCGGTCTCGGCTCGTGTAGACGAGATAGTATTTCCAGGCGAGATTTTAACAGAGAGTAGTCTCTGCTAAAATCTCGTCGATAAATACTATCTCGATTCTCGGCTATAATACTGATATTTTCGAACCTGATTGAGACAAATGATTTTGTATTGGTTTGAACATAATTTTGATTTAGTCTCGAACATAAATTAACATAAAGATTTATTATCATAAAATGGGATCACGAAATAAAGGTCACATTTTAATTTTAACTTATGTTTTTCGGAGATATTAGGTAATTAAAGATTTTTTCAGTCTCAGTTTAAGCCGAGAAATTATATTTACTTGATAATTTATGACTTGTAGTAAAACAAATCTTTAGGTGATTTTGCAACTAAAGTACATTCAAAAAATTTTTTTAGTTCATTTCTCGCGAGCCATGTTAATTTTTTTTTAATTGTGGCCTGCATTGCTTCTATTACTGTAGTACCATTATCTGTCATACTATATATAACCTCCACTTCATGTATGTATGATATCCTATCGTATCTTTATTTGTATAATATTTCAAAAACACAGCAATAATTATTTTATCTAGACAATTTTTGCAGTCACGTCGAAATTGAGGCCCAAAACACATATATAGGTATAGAACTGGCTTCAATAGAAAGCGTCTTGCCGGATTTTTGCGAGTTCTATGAATGCAAGTATATTTTGTGATCAGAACACAAGAATGCCGAAACGTGTAACTTATAAAAATATAACTACAAATAAAATATAGCATAGTCAATGCAGGTTGACACACATGAATTTTTTTAACCGTTGCACGTATATAATGTGTTCTGATTGCAAAATATTTATACCACCCGTATATTGTAACATAATTAATCAAAATATAAGCAGTGGTCACTCAGTACCTAATGTACTACTGCCAATACATTTAGTGATAAACGTCCGAATGCTTGGCAACTATTTAGGCTTGGTTTTTATATCTAGAAACGAGTCGTAGCTACGGACCGTTAAATTACGAAAAACATTTCATAGAATATCTGTCAAATTTAACTAACTGTAAGTTAAACGACTCGTTTCCTTAATATAGGAACCAGAGTGCCTAGTGCGAGTTTGTTTTACGTTAACGCGATCGTCAGGTTTATGACGTTCGGCGCTCCGATTGGGCCGCTCCAAGCTCTTAACCAATCAGAAAGCCAAACAGCCAGTTTTAACTTCAACGCGATCATAACGTTTACCGCACGTTTTGTTCGCGTTAAAGTAAAAACAACTCGCACTAGGCACCCAGGCCTCAAAGCACCGCGCTGAACGTGCAATTAATTTCACCAAACAAATCAAATTCAATGATATCTGATTAATTATATTACTTACTATAAATAATAATTTAAATTCAACACAAATTCTACCACATTACCATACTTAACTAACTACCATTCACATTTAGTACAATTTAAAACATGCTGTTATATTTAAAAATAATATAATTATAGTGCAACGTATAATAAAAACAATATTAACTGTAGAATTTGTGCAATATTATAAAACGCTGGTTATTATATACCTTTGCCACAAACTATATAAATACGGATGGTGTCAATACAACTCGCGTAAATAGAGGCATACATTACTACCAAGATGATAAATAAGCATACGGTCCGATATAAGCTGTTACTATACTATATTGCCGTATACTTTCACAGGCAAGTTCCTACTCTCTTAGGTACAGCGATTTCGGCTTAAGTCAGTCAAATGTCAAGCGGGATCCCTTCTTTTCGCATAATGTTATTGTTTCTAATATATTTTGGCATAACTATTTTGGCATAATAACACTTTGCCTTAATTGTTTTTGGCATACAGTTTATGTTGACATAATTATCTTAGTGACAACCCTAAAAATAAAGCGGCAAGTTGTGATAATATACGTACAATTCAACTTACTTATGCTAAAAAAAATATGCGTAACTGCTGTTATGCGTAAACATAATTAGGAGAAACAAAAGTATGCCATGTTTTATTATGTCTTAAAATTTTATGCAAATGATAATGAAACCGATCGATTAACTTGCCCCTCAGTCGCTATACGAGTCTTTGTGTGCGTGCGTTTACGCGAGTTGTATTCAACAGGCCATTTGCACCTATCTCTTCTGTGCTTTTGTATTGACGCATACGAATTAAGATCGCTTACAAATATTATCAGATTGTGTTCGAAAGCTTTTAAAACAGCGTGTAACAGAAAGGTGTGGTCATATTTAAGATCGTAATGTGCGCATGATCAGTTGTCATGTCAGAATAAAAGAACCTTACTTTTTTACTGTCTTGGTGGCGCAGCGGTTTTGCATGCGACTGCCGTGCGTGAGGCCTTGGTTTTGATTCCTGGGTCGGGTAAAATGTTATTGGGTTTTACTGTCAAGATTTTTTCAGTAGCAGCGTGAAGGATAGAACTGTGTTCGGTACGGCAAAAGGCTCTTCTTCTAGTACACACAGCAACACATCAACCTAGACTGTTTGGACTTTGAACTATTAGACGTTGAACGCTACGAATCGTGCGAGAGAGCGCGTTATATTTTTGTTATTTTGTCTCATTCACGCTGGACGGGACGCGACGCTCTATCCTTACCATTACCTCGACACCACTATGCGCTGTCCCTTTTCGACAATTCTCTATTTTGTATGTAGCGTAGTTATGTGTATATAGGGTGTCTAAACTTGATGTGTAGCTGTGTTTACGTGAAACCAAAACGAAACTTTACGAAATGTGGGTTTATTAAACCTCTGCTAACCCTTTCGGAGATAATAGCTTAAATTGTCATTTACGTCAAGACAAACGGTACTGTAATTTGATACGTTAATTTTAATATATTTAAAATATACATAAACTCACTTTATACCCTCAAATAAATACGCAATGGTATATAAAAGCCACATATCGCCAGCCAGGTTTATAAGTCGCTAGTAAAAGGACGAGCTTTAAGCTGTCTACCAGACGGGATCCCTTCTATTCGCATAATGTTTTTCCCTAATATACTTTGGCATATCTTTTGTTGGCATAATAATACTTTGCCATAATTGTCTTTGGCATACAGTTTATGTTGACAGAATTATCTTAGTGCCAATCCGAAAATCAGATTCATGTTGCCGCGAGGTAGCTCTTGGGCCACCCCAAGCGGCCAGTTATGATAATATACAATTCAACTTTATGATAATGCTTTAAAAATGCGTGAACTGTTATGCGTAAATATAATAAGGACGAACAATGGTCTGCCATGTTTATATTACGTCTGAAAATTTTATGCAAATGGATAGGGAACCTTACCACACATATGGAGACTCCGAGCTGCTACAGAAAATTCCTTAACAGAAACCATTACCATTGAAAGGAAACAACCATTTATTCAGCGGTGGATCATCTGGGATCAGACGACCCACCTAATCGCGCCATTGTATTTTCCTAGTAAAGCTTCCGTGACGCCAAGAAAATGCCAGCCTTGTCTATAAGCGGTGGTTCCCGCTTACCATCAGATAGGCCGCTGGCTCGACAGCACAGCCACCAAAAGCAACAAAAAACAGCCCTTAAGTATGACCACACCTTTGCACTACATGCATGTATCAAAAAGAAATTATTTGTTAAAGAAATGTTAATAAGATGGCAATACAAATAAAGGCGATCCTCAAACATACAATGCTGCCGCCTTGAGACTATATTATATTCGTATTAATTGCTAACGGGATCTGTCTCACCATCGACGATATGTGAGTAAGGTCCGACCGAGACCTCGGTCTCGACTACGGCCGAGAAATTATTTGTTACGGTATCGACTTCAGCCGAGAAATTATTTGCCACGGTGTCGACCTCTTCCTCGAAATTATTTGAAATTATTTGTCTCGGTCTTGGTCTCGGCCGAGAAATTATTTGTCTCGGACTTTTTCTCAGTCGAGAAATTAATATTCTGGGTCTTGGTCTCGAGTGCAGAAATTATTAATCTCAGTCTAGGTAACAGCCGAAAAAATTATTTGTCCCCGTTTCTATATCAGCCGAAACAAAGAATCAGTATCGATCGGACCTTACACACGAGTACAGCGTATATCAAATTGAAAGATTTGGATGGTTGTCTGAATACAACACAGCTTTCGTATCACAACACTTGTCGATGTGTGTGTTGTCTTTATACACGTTGTATTAAGTCAACCATCTGTACCCTTGTAATCTGTGTCCCCAAATTACAAATAATAAGCAATTGAAAATGCTAAAGTAAAATAATGGAAGGCGTATTGAACATTGGCTGCTTATAGCTCAACGTGTTGGGTCGATCGGCGCAGGCTTTAATACTCAATATTATTATCGGGCATTTTATTTATTTACATAGGTACTTACTAACCTAACCTATTTTTACGCAAGCGAAGCCGCGGGCAAAAGCTAGTAAAAACGACGATCAAGAAGGTACGATACGATTGCTTGATAACGAGATACGATTGTGTAAGGGACAAGTATATACTACATTATGTATTCTAACAGGCAGCAGTACATCACCACTAAAATATAGAAGTATATTTACAATGAAATAACAGCTGTTATAACGACACTACATTAGCCTCGGTTTAAAAAATGCTATGTTAAAATATATTCGTTACTCGACGATATTGAGATTCAATTATGGTTATTAAAAGTTATTTGTATCTCTTATCAAGTAATATGCCTTAATACAAATGCCTTGCCCGAAGAACTTTTAAAATAGATAATATTTAACATCATACTACACACCTTAAACAATGCAATTTACCTAGTATAGTATTGCATGATCATTTAAAAAAGAACTTTATCAAGTAATAAAAGCAACGCCTCGCCTTGAGCCACGCCTTGCCTTAAGCAAAATGAACCCAACAATTTGAGTTTAATGTTACTATGTTACATGTATCATTACCTCGACATCGAGAGAGTGCCTGCTTTGGTCTGCGCGGGCGAGGCCTTCCGTCGCACCCTTTATAGCAACCACCATATAGTTAGTACTCACGGTTTGTTAAACATGTTGATTTTGTGAAAGGAGAAGTGATGAATTAAAAAGAAAACGCCTCGAGACGAGTAATCTATTGCTTCAAGTGACGCATATTTATTTGTACACGCAATACATATATCATTTGCGCGCAATTGATTATTTATCATGGTTACCATAAAACTTCTTTGACTTTTGACTACTCTGGTCAAAGAAAACTATCTATATAAGTATTTAAAGGATAAAATGTAATACCAATAAATAATTTTATCTTTTAAATATTTATATTAATATAGTTATAATTATGACATCATCACTTATCCTAACACGGCATAAAATTAAATGAAAGATTAATATTACATTCATAAGATAATATTAATACAGAAATTTAATAATAGAACAGTATAACAATGGCTACTAAAATCATTAAATACAATTTTATATAAGTAATAAGAAATATGATTTTAGCAACCATAAATAATTAATCATTCCTAAAGACCATGCCACAGTCTACATCCCAACAATTACTCAAATCGAGTCATAATATGCCTCGAGGCAGAAATAAAAAACTATTATACACAGAGAAATATTTAAACGCCTTATTAAAGGGGCTTCGCTTTATCACATCGATGAGTAAAAGGCAAAGTGGCTTAAGCGCCTTTTCTTTTTAGAAAGCGAACTATGATTTCTAGTTGTAATAAAACTTAATGTTACGTGCTGGGTTCGACGGATAAGAATATAAACAATATTACCGACTAAAACACGTTTTATTCAAACACACAATTAAATTTAAAACACAACAAACACTATACGACACTTTTTCACTGTACTGCTTCAAACTCCGTAGTATTTCCGCTTCCGTTCGCTTCGATGAACACTTGACCGCTTACGATTGTAAACTGACTCGGCGGTGCGCGTGCGCCCTATTTATACGCGGGTAAAGCGCTTCTAGAGCTTTCCAGCAAAGCCGTACTCGGCGTGTAAACAGCACGATGATTCGAGAAAGTACCAGCATTCTCTCTAAGATTCTCGTACCGTACTACGCAGTTCCGTAAGATGTCAATAGATGGCGGTGTAAACTATTAGACGGAACCGCCGAGTCCCTCCCACAATGCCGAGAGATGTCACTGGGCGTAACAATAATAATCCAAATATTTGCGTCTACAGATAACTATATAGGTAATGCATAAATCTCTGCGTGTTCTCTAGTTTACATTTTATTTTATTTAAGAACTGTAAAATAACTTTATATTATGTCAGCATTTTCGCCACAACGCATTCGTAATTCATTAGTTTTATATAAAAATCAGTTCACTACCGGTCATCAACCGCGTCGCGTGTAACTCACTATCATTAGATCATTTAGCATTTTCTATCAGTTTGTACTTATCCTTAGAACTTTATCAGTAATATACATATTCTATAACCTATCTCCTCGTATCATTCAATAGCATCGTATTAGTCAAAGGGTGTTTGGTACCGTACCACACAAGAACTATCACGTACATATCATTTAATTCAATGTAGGGTAGGATTTCGATCATAGTAATTTAGCAGGACATATTACTAGATAGTAAGACGAAGATTGAATAACCAAAATAAGAATTTATATCGAGAAAACACAATCGAATACGTCAATCGGAATGCTGAATATATCGCACCCTTAATAAAACAGAGACTTATCTCAGTATTTTGGATTAAACAAATTTGAACTCTATTGCAAAGATTTAACACAAATATAATATTAGAATTTAACATATACAATTAGAGTTCAAATTGCCTTACTTTCAAATTTCGAGTTAAGTCGCTGTTTTATTAAGAGTGCGATTATTTATTCATTTATTTGTATGTGCTAGCATTCTTCTGTGCGGTGCAGTTTACAGTTTACGTAGTGCAAACGACACTGCGACAACCTTTTTGAGCCAGCATGCTGCACCAATTTTCAAGTCGATAACGATATCCAGTCGAAACAGAGTCGTGTGACACAAGTCACATTTAAACTTCTTGCACTATCGATTTTAACAGAGTTAAATCCAACCTTAATAATATGTCATCTTTCCAAAATAAAAATAAATCAAAATGCACTTCCAGTAGAGCTACAATTTATTAACATAAACACCATTTTTCCTTTTTTAATAAATCATAATAAATCAATAAGGCCCCACTTGTATTGCTTTTTACTCATCGATAATATAATTTTTTCATCTGGCAGTTTCGACATAAAGAATTCTTGCCGGTATTTATTCAAGATCAACAACTACACTACGAGTATTCAATGACGAGTTTAATACAAACTATATTTTTTTTAAACTATAAATGTTTATATAATATAATGATATTTAGTACTTTTAAATAAAAAAACGTAGTGTAGTATGGTTCATGTTGCTAATAATATAAGCTGCTATGCTATATTTGGCTGGTATGGTATCACAGTCTCAATGGTAGCTAATGCTAATAGGTCTTGCATACGATGCGGATATACGCAAGTAGAGGCACTGACACGAGTACGCATCATGTAAACGCCTGAAGTGAGCCAATTGCGCAAATAACTATGATTCTTGCATTTCCTTTTATTTCTTTCTTATTACATATGCTTGCATTAAATGTATAAATGTCTTTGTAAACCCTTACTTTTATTAACAGTAGACTAAAAATTAAACTTAATATTAGAAACAGCCTGAAACACAGGTTTCTGACCCAGTTCATGCAATACCATGAAAAAACAGATTTCAAAATAAGTTTTATTTTGTGCCCTATATTTAAATTGCAAATGTTTTATTTCGATTAAATATAATTTAATGTGAATTTTATACAATAAGTAGTATCTTTTGTAAAGACGTTTATATTTTAATAAATAAAACTGTATTCAATCCGAGGTTGCGTGGCGGGTTCCTCTCTTCCCAATAATTTTATTACAATGGACTTCCGCCAAGTAACGCCTATTTCGATTCAATATAAAACTGTATTACTATTATTTAAAAAAGCAACTTCTGCTTTATATATAAATCTTGTATCCCGTGGGGCTAACAAACATTTTATTAAACATTACAATGAACACTCAGACTCAGAACAACCTTTTAAATTTTTGGCTCGTATGATACGAGTCCCAAATTTTTCCAATGGCGCTTATTATATTTTCGTTAATCTTTCCAATTAATAGACATACCGTCACAAAATAGACAAATACAGACAGCCAGGTCAGCACTTAACCAGACACGCACCTACAGCGGTATTTCACATCGTGATATGTGACACCGCTGTATGAAGTAACATGCGTGTATAAATACGGCCATCTGTATAAATCTGTATTATGTCTAAACTAGATTGCACGGATGGCGTTGTGGTTTAAGAAGCCACCTCGCCACTGAAGCCTCTCTGAGTGTTGTGGGTTTGATCCCCACACGGGACAAATATTTGTGCCGAGTCTGGGTGTTCTTTGTGTCCGTTATTTAAATGTTTTTAAAGCCCCCCGCGACACAGGAATTATTCTAAGTCCGCACGAAATGTCTATATCCAAGAAGACAGTGATACACCAATAGCCGCGTTAACAACATGAACCAAACTGTATGCAACAAAAAACAATATCATGAGTGCATGAAGCTACTACCAAGCGGTGCAGTGTACTACCAGTGCTCTGTACTCACGTTGTGGGTCTAGACCTCTGCGCCACTGTAATACTAGCGAGGAGAGAAACACACTATCAGCACATAGATACGGGTGGCCGGCACAACACAACACACGAAAACGCACACACACATTCATACAACGGATTCCGGTCGAGTCGGTCAAATTTGCCCCACTCGATTCGAACTCTTTGTATGCTCGCGTTTATGTGTTCGTGTGCTTTCTTGTGTTGTGTTTAGCCGGCCACCTGTGTCTATCTAAATTGTGCTATCAGTTAGGCACGACTTTTAGTATGCAGGCGTGTTCAGGTGTAGCTTAAAATATTTAAAATATATGAATGCGTCATATACCATTACTGAATGATAAAAAAATAATAATTTTATAATACAGAGAACGGAATGTGCCTGGCTTTTTCTAGAAACGATAGTAATAATCGCAGCGCTGTCAGCTCCACAACACAAGTGACATATTAGTATCGCATGTACTGTTGTCACTGACACGCGCCCCTCGTATTATATATCGACCCTTCGAGGCTGAAATGTAAGCAAAAGCGAAAGAAACTACTTTCCAGGAGAGCCAAAAACCAAAAATCTAAGATTCACTTTCGCCTTTTTTTTGTTTTGTCGAACACAACTTTATTAGGTCTTTATGTTCTATAATGATGAAATTATGTATTTTCAGCAATTATGACGAGTTAAAGTATTATCTGCATAACTATTTATAAAATAAAATATTCATGCTTCGTTATTTTCTGGGTATTAAAACTATTTTTTGAGAATATCATCATTTTAATTACACAGGTTGATGCAGCTCGAAAAACTGAATAAGGCTACATCAATAACTAATTGCGCTAAAATGGCTTTCACTACATTTCATCCTTGAAGGGTCGATATGTCTTTAATAGAAGCTAGCGTATTTCGTACTGTGACTGGATGTATTTTACATACATACATAAGCACTATCTTATGCCATGAATATGACGAGGCGGCCATAAGTACATTCTAATTATTCTCTATCTCTTACACAACAGTTAAAACTCACTTCCACTCAAAAAACCCTTCAGATCTTTTATGTCATCATCTACGATGTAACTGACAACTTAACTAACCTTCTTTTACGCGAGCGAAGCCGCGGGCAAACGCTACTGTGATTATATTTGGTTAGAAGAACAAATCATGCAAATGGAATTTTATTTATATATTTTATGTATTTTATTATTGTCTGCTTACATTACATTGATACACGCCTGTTTATTATATTCGCTATACAAATGTATAGCGACTTATGTCACAACTACGTGAGATTTTAAATAATATTACCATTCCTAGTAAAAACTATACTCAATTTTTCAAAGTAATAACATTTAAAAGGATGGTTAGTATAAAGAGATATTATAAATGCGCAGGAATTATTAAAATATTTTAATTCATAAAATGGTGTTCAAAGTGACCTACTTGTTTAGCTACTTATGTCCCTGATTATACAGTACAGTACAAAAACAAGTGAGTTTTAACCGTTACTGAACCAAGATTTGAAATTATCAAAACATGAATACGTTTTGATAATTATCGTGATAATTATGTCGATAATCATTGTGATAAATATACCAATAAAATTACATACTACTTAAATGTATCTGATTTACTTATTAAGAGATAATCATGAACTATTCTACAATTAAGGAAATCAATAATTATCTTTGATAAATATCAAAATAAATTTGATAATTATCAATCACAAATAATTGTGTTACTAGAACTAGGTACCAAACAAAATTATCGATAATACTATTTATTGTATATCTAATATTGTCTTCTGTTTACGTGAATGTTATTCGTTGAAATTAAACTACTATATACGGATTTTATCGCGTTGTTTATTTGACACTTTATTACATATGGGTTTCTTTTATCTTTATTATTTAGAGGCTTTTATTACAGAGTAATATGTTAGCCCCATCGTGGCTTATTCTAAGATACTAACTTACTATTTCATAATAGGCTACAGAGGAAGTCGTTGTTGTACATATATCACAAATAGGTCTAACGCCGCATTTGAAGTAGGGTCACTTAGGATATTAATGAAAAGTCTACATCGTACACGTTAAGGTTATATTTGAACATCAACGAGTTCCTTTGGCGCTGATAATTACATAATTTAGAAACTGTTACACTACTACTACTATTAAACTTTACAAATTTTTAAGCTAATTAAATTATTAAAACTATTTATATTGAAGTTTACACTTTCTTCGACGTTTCGGTTGCTTTTCGGCAGCTATGGTCACGGGGAGACTAAGACGGTAGTTGTCTCAATATTCCAGTGTAGTTATTTCAAAGTACCCGAACATAATTTAAATCATTGGTGTTTCTATTTACGCAGAATGAGCTCAAAGTATCATTAATTCTAGCTGTGGTTTGCTTCTCCTTGGGTTTGACTATTTGAATTACTGGACCCCAAGCTGATGGTACATTCCAACCATCTTATCTATTGAAATTAGGATGTTTTTTGATATCAATAGCCTCGCGAAGCAGCCTTGGTAGGAATCGGTGTTCTTTAGCGAGGATCTGTGATTTGTCAAATCTCAGGTAGTGGTTGGTCCCCTGTTGCACATGTTCACACACAGCAGACTTCAACGTGCGTTGGTGTTTTACATCAGCTATGTGTTCTTTAATACGGGCGCCTATGCTTCTCTTGGTTTGACCAATGTATGAGAGTCCGCAGTCACAATTAGACCGTAGACCATGGCTGCTGCAAAGCAACCGAAACGTCGGGGAAAGTGTAAACTTCAATATAAATAGTTTTAATAATTTAATAAGCTTAAAAATTAGTAAAGTTTAATAGTAAAACAGTAGTGTAACAGTTTCTAAATTATGCAATAAAGTGTCAAATAAAGAACGCGATAAAATCCGTATATAGTAGGTTAATTTCAACTATTTGATGTACTTTCTTATTTAATTCTTCACATTTCCGAAGAAAATACCATAAACTGCATACAATATGAAGTCTTGCTTCTAACGGAACAGGTACAGCGCCTAAGCTTTCATAAAAAAACATACAAAGAATCGATACCAACAATATCAACTACTACGCCCACTTAGATCTTGATCAGTTTCTATTTTAAACGCAATACTTTTTCGATTTTCTTCGATTTGGTTTGATAATAATTTCTGCTCACTAAATTTACTTAGAATTAAAGAATAGAATTTTGGGAATTCAATTATTTTAAAATTCCGTAAGCGAATTTAATCAGTTAAAAAGCCAGTAGATGTTACTTTATCACTTGTTTTTCGAACCTTAAATTATAGTATTTAAGACTTGAAATGATACATTTGTAATAGCATATTACGCGAAACCATCATACAGAGGACTGTTTGATTTGGTATTGTTTAAATTTATATTGAGAATGAAGGTTGAAAGCTGATATTAATAAAAAATACACTGAACTTCGGACGAATTTCGACTTTTGAACGACTAGTGAACTCAAATCCTAACTAATATTATAATTGCAAATGTGACTTTGTTTTTCAATGGTTTCGCGCCATAATTTCTCAACCGATCGTCATGAAATATCGCATACACGTGTCAGGGCCGTACCGCGGCTTAGTAATTTATTGACATATCTAGGTAAACGCGAGCGAAGACGCGGGCAAAATCTAGTGCATAATAATTTAAGGTGTCAATATGCGGAGAAAGATTAATTATTACAATCAATAAAATGATCAGTTACTTATGACAATGGACATTCTTTTGCCAATACAATTGCTTCAACTTGGACAAAAACCGAAGTAGTCAATATTTGAGTTCGCGTAGTTGTTATAATCGGTATCGAAACACATTCTAACCATTTAAAGTCATGCTGAGCAATGATCGATTGATAGTTTATACCTTCCTTACTTTTTTATCCTTAAGCACGTGTCATAGCCACATGCCAAGCTTAAAATGATAAAATGATGAAAATTTTTAACATGTTCCGCTTTCTGAAACCAAATTCATTTGCAATTAAAAAGTGTTTGCTCATTCCGTGGTGCTTAGTCAAAGCAAACATAATTTTAGCGTCGAAAAGAGCTAAATATCATTTCATCTTAAAATATTATACCTTGGTATCCATCTTTTAAATTATTAAAATATTATATCTTGGTATCCATCTTTCAAATTATTAACATATTATACGTTGGTATCCATCTTTCAAATTAATAAATCCCATACATAAGCTGCGTAGATTAATTATAATACATCAGTTTAATACTAAACAATCACTACAGTTATGAGTCACCATCGTAGCAGTCCAATAAAGCTACGCTCGTAGCGGGCTACGCTTGTGGCAGATTACGCTCATGGCGGTTCACGCTGGTGGCAAATTACGCTCTTGGCGGATTATGCTCGTGGCGGCTTACACCAACACAGCAACAGATTGCCGTAATCTGGCTTTTATTAGAGCACCCAGATTTTTATTGGGCAATAAACATGTTGAGTCTACACTATCCTAATCAAGGATACAACAGCATACATTTATAAGTATCGCCCAAATTATGTTAGTTGTAATGGACAATGACACTTTATATTTTATTTTATTAATCTTAAAATAATATACTTACATCTGAACACGCCTTGAAAAATTGTCATGTTACTCGACAACTGACAAATATATATTTAAATATTATTGAGAATGGAAGTAAATTTTTGTCAGTCATCCTTTAACATTAATATTAGCAAATGTGATTATAATTATTATTAGTATCACTAATTATCACATTCACTCAAAGAAAAATCAGTGTTACCATACTATAAATAATCACTTACATCTATATTCTAATAAACTACTAATGATTTCCCATCTTATCTATATTTTAACATGCCCCTGTTGTACGTTACAATAATTTGTCACAATGAGTGCATAACCTTTACCAAGTAATTTTATTACCTAGCAACACATTATTCAAATATAAATCAGTTATTCTTATAGCAATATTTCAACATTTCACGTCAAATTTCATCATACTAGCAGAACTTTTTGGTACTCAATTACATTATTTTCACTTGTAACACTACATTAAAAATATATATTACTTGCAGTCTACAGCATACTCGTATTTTAAAGCTGTACCCTTTTATTTGCTTGTGGGCTTGCTCGGGACTCGTACACGGTGTTGCCAGTGCGTTAGGACTTAGTAGTAATTGGTAGAAAATATAATTTTATATAATTAATAACAGCCAATATTATCAATTAATGCTAACTACACAGTAAACATTTTCAAATCTATGTTTCATTAATTGTCAATAATTAGTTTAATTAGTACAATTATGTCTATTGTCTATGAAAACTCATGCGTTTACCCAATTACACACACCTTGCTAATACTATTAAAATAAGTGTAAAATCCCTCTTAACTAGATAATTTACTTTCACTCAATGTCCTAAGTATTTCATTAGACCCATTTTTCAGTGTTGTTAGAAAGAAAACTTAATTAAACTGAGGTATAATGATAATTGCAATATAATCAAATAAATAATGTCCTCCAAACCGAATTCAGATCACGGCGGCCAATCTTAACAGAGACTGGCCATCTGCACAGGAGATATTATAGTGCACAAGTGTGTGTACAAACACAAGTGCAATCTTTGTTCCCTAACTCTTATGATCCGATTGGACAGCAATCCGACACGACCGAAGAGAAATCAAGGGCATGAGCAACATGCTTTCTGAGGCAAGGTTCAGAGTTGGGCAACACTGTCAACTTCCTACCTCCAGGCTTGTATTGAGATTTCTTAACAGAAAACTAACAGTACATCTATATATATAAAACTCTTCCGTTACTGAGTGACTGACAGACAACGCACAGCCGAAACTACTGAACGCAAGAAGCTGAAATTTGGCATGTATGTTCCTTTGAGAGTGTAGGGGAGCACTAAGAGAGGATTTTTGGAAATGCCACCCCGAAGGGGGTGCAAGGGGTGACACCCGATATTCACACGGGAATGGGACTTACGCGGGTGAAACCGCGGGAATACTACTAGTATATTATAAGTTTATAAAGCATTTAATTAAATTTTTATAAATCTTTTATTTCTGTATTAACTTTTATACTGTCCTTGTTTTCAGTTTTCACGATACAGGCTTGCCTAGTGTGAAAACAACAAAAGTATTTTTGTTTAAAGCTTTCAGCGCTTTGCAAGTTACTTAATTTTATAACGTGTTTAATTTTATAAATTTTTCTAATTTCTTAAATGCCGTAATAATTTTTTTTCATTTTCATTTCAATAACCCAATAATTTTTGGTTGACCCGATCCGGGGCTCGAACCCGAAACTTCGTGCACAGCAGTCGCCATTCACATAGTAAGAGAGTGGCATCATTACAGTTCACCAACCAGGTACAAATACACAACTACCATTATACCTCAGATGAGTCCAACACACACACACATACAATCACACATACACAAACATACACACACACAATCACACATTCACAAACACACACACCATCAAACATACCTGCTCAACCGTCTATTATTGGCAGAAGACCGAGATTCTGACTCGGAGGGTGTCGACATGGATGTCTCCATCGGATTGTCTTCAGAGTCCAACAACTGAATCTGGGTCTGACGGACGAAAACACCAAAGTACTCGTCACACTGAAACCAATTATTTAAAGTGTTTTTCACTAAAAGATAGTACCTAGGTAAATATCGTGAGGAAATCTGCATGTCTGAGAGTTCTCCATAATGTTCTCGAAGGTATGTGAATTATGGGCAACGCACTGGGCCAGCATGGTGGATTATGGCCTAACCCTTCTTACACTGAGAAGAGGCTGTGCTCAGCAATGGGAGATTACATACAGGGCTGATATTATATAATGAAGGATGGACTCAACAAATTAATTCAGCTGTGGTAGCCTTATATATGTATGAATGTGCTATTCCTAAACATATGACTGTATGCCGTAACTTAATATTATAAATGCAAATGTGACTTTTTTGTATGCTTCACTACTACTAGTGGTCTGATCATCCTTAAATTTTGCATATACATTATTAAAGGTGATTTCAACACAGCACATAGCAAAACCTTAGTTAATAGCACTATCATCTATGGGTAAATTATTTAGGTACTGCCAACATTGTGCCTTAAAAATGTATCACACATTTTGCTAGCTACATTTAGTTCCAACATAACAGGGATCAGAGCAATCAAATTATTTTTGATTTTCTTTAGCTCATTTGTATTCCTCACTGCTAGGCATAGGATCTCGGGGCTAGTGCTCTTTCTTGAATTTCTAAACCATTTCTTATAATATTTATTACAATTTAATATTTTGTTGATATAAGCCCACTATACAACTATTCTATTGTTTGTTATTTTTATAAATACAGTACTTTTTAATTGTCTTTTTCTAAAATATAAAATCCATTTAACATAGTATTATTTAAATCTGCAACATTAATATTATAAAAATGAGACAATATTTAGTTGCCTGGACCCTCTTTTTTAGGCCAGTTTTTGTAAGTTTTTACAAATATGTAAACAATGGCCACATAAACATCCAGAACCGTGCGAAACCGTTGGACTGCCACGCAGAGGTCTCGAAGTCGAACCCAAAGCGCGCATCTCTGACTTTTCGATTGCTTTAACGGTGAAGGAAAACATCGTGAGGAAACCTGCATGTCTGAGAGTTCTCCATAATGTTCTCGAAGATATGTGAAGTCTGCCAACCCGCACTAGGCCAGCATGGTGGACTATGGCCTAATCTTACTCACAGTGAGAAGAGGCCCATGCCCAGCAGTGGGACAGTTTAAAACAGGGCTGATAATATTATTTATATTATACATTATATTTATTTAAATAAGTAACTATATGAAGGACATAAACCGCCATTTCATGTCACATTGCAAATAATTTAAAAATATGAAATTCATAAATTACTAGCCCTGCTGTAATATTTGTTATTTTATACATTTTATCACATAATCTTTGCATTGTGTGGACATGGAAACACTCAACTCATAAAATATAGACCTTTTGAACACATTTATAGTAAACAAGAAAAAGATTCATCAAGTTATATTAAGATCATTAACCTGTCAGGTCTTGGAATGCCAGACATAATTAAACAAGTGAGAAACAGCCATGAATTGCCGTAAATCTTAGAGTTCGAAAAAATGGTACCACGTGACCAGTCAGAAGTCAAAGGTCATAGTCATTTCGGGGGTATATCGGCTATGCTGAGCCGAATGGCGTTGACCGGGAGTTTCTAGCTCTTACGGTTCTTGAGTTGAAAGATGGTATCACGTGACCTTGAGGTCAGAGATCAAAGGTCATAGTCATTTCGGTAGTATATCGACTATGCTGAGTCGAATGGCGTTGACCGCGAGTTTCTAGCTCTTACGGTTCTTGAGTTGAAAATTGTATAATAGACAGACGGACGGACATAGCTGTTGTATAAGAGATTTTTCAAACTCTAAAACCTATTGTGCCTAGCCACCATAGTGCCGAGCTGCTGCTACTCTATAAGTAAAGCCACAAACCGTTCACTTTCAAGGTAAAAGTGCATGCTCTCCTCCTCAACAGTTTATCAGATTCATTTCATCGGTAATATGATACATATGTATATATGTACATATATATACATATATATTTGTATATATTTTATTTAGATTATATGATATGTTTATTGGTAAGTATATATATTATGTAATATATAATTACTATTGTGATATTCTTTAGTATATATACATGTATGTTTCACATTACTGTATGCACCCACTTCTTTTTATCTCTGCTTCACCCTAAGGGCGGCTGGGCGATAATGCTCTTGGCATTAAGTCCACCACTGTACTATTTTGTGCATAGCTTTAAAATAAAATAATAAATAAAGAATATAATAGACTAAACTAACATTATTTAAGGTAGCTAGACAAATAATCTTATCTTAGCCCAACAGAAGATCTCTGCCAAATATCATCTTGTGTACCTGACAATGAATTTCTAGTTCCTTAAGACATTGGGGAGCTAGCTGGCTAATAATGTATCCTTATATTGCTCACGCTGCAATGTACAAGTGACACCTCATATGGCCAGCATTAATGGTGCACAGTAACTTAGTAAATTATTTAGAGGCAATGGAACCGAGGTGGTAAGAGTACCTGAACACATTTACATCAAAACATTTAACAACAAAATATTTTAATTTAAGGACAAGTACTTAACTTCAGTGATAGTCTAGTGGGACACCATTGGACTTCCGTGCCATCTCAGTTCAATCGAAAGGCATGCATCTCTAACTTTTCAAACAGTAAAGAATGACATTGTAAGGGAACATGTATGCCTGAGAGTTTTCCATAACAAGCTCAAAGATATGTGAAGTCTGTCAACCTACACTGGGCCAGCATGGTGGACTATTGTCTTACTATTCACATACTGAGAAGAGACCCATGCCCAGCAGTGGGTCAGTTTAATATAGGGCTATCATTATTACATTATTACAACAAGGTATTGTGTGCTTTCTACCCATAAACATTTGCTTACTAGACATATTGTCAGAGTCCACAATGCTAATAAAAAAAGGGATAGAGGTTTATTAGTTTAGTTATTCAAAAAATATTACATGTTTGTCAACAAGAGAAACAATAACCCTTGGTAGCCCAGTACCAGAACGTAAAAACCATCAGTTCTCTAAGCACTTACACATTTGTGAATAGACCAACAGCCCAATTTTAAATTATTGCTAACACAGTAAATTTTCTTCATATAATACAATTTCTAAGCTAGGTCTAAGTAGACATATAGGTATAACTTACAGTAAAATAAGCGTGGCCACGGACGGTTCCATTGTTCTTTCCTTTCGGCTCATCCAAAATCACTCCGATCCATTTCCCGGTCGCAAAAGTTGGGTACCCGACGTATGCAACGGATCCTTTCACGTCCTTCCCTACCACCATTACACGCTGCCCAAGGGTCAGGAGCTTATTTTCCGACATTCTGATTCTTTATTTACTCAACTGCTCTAAAATATAACATAAAATTGACTAAATAAAACGAAAAATAATGCAAATTGGCACACAACTCTATGACAATATTTCAATCACCTAATTAAAAAAGGGAAATACGTGTTTTTAATAAACAATATTGTGATGATTACAACATATTTTGCCGCACGTTAGAATTATCCTCTTATTTGACGTTATGAAGAAATTTCAGAAAAATAATACTGCAGATGCAATGCAGATTGCAGAAATTCTTAATTCCGAATCTGTGTTGTCAATTAGCTGTCAGATTACTCATCCACGTTTCGTTGCTGCTTCATTTGAAAAAGATGATCAATAACAAAACGTAAATGTAGTCCGCTGCAAAAATTTTGTATTGTTGTAAAAATTATAACACTATTGTATTTTTCCATGTATGGCCGCACATATCGACTATTTAACTCGCGAAGGACCTCACGGGTAGCAGCTGATTATGTATTTGGTAGATACAGATAAAATGAAAATTTGGAGACAATCCACACTAGGAACAGTGTCAAATATTGACGACTTTATTAGAGTTGTGAAATAATGATAATAAGTAATATGCTACTTAACCATATACATACACAATTTCACGCCTATTTATACTCATATAGGTAAGCAGAGATATGGTACACACCCACATTTCGCCAACTATTATTATCTATCGAACATATTTCCAAACTGCACTAGCACTGAGAACTTGCTAACAGAAAGAATCTAATTAGACTGCCATACCCAGAGATCAAACCGGAGACTTCACAAGCGACCACAAACTGCGGCTTTGCAGTACTTTTTTTCTGGATGAAAGGTAGGTACACACGGCTACACATCAAGTTAGACACCGTATACCCATACGCATAACTACGCTACATACAAAATAAAGAATTGTCGGAAAGGGATAGTGCATAGTGGTGTCGATGTAATGGTAAGGATAGAGCGTACCTAACAAAAATATAACACACTCTCTCGTACGATTGGAAGCGTTCAACTTCTAATAGTTGAAAGTCCAAACAGTCTAGGTTGATGTGTCGCTGTATGTAGTCTATGTTCTTTTCTGTACACCTTTATACCTGTCAACACGTATGCGTCGTTTATCATGACGATCGGTCAAGTAGTTAAGACGTGAAAGCGTAACAAAATCACATTCGCATTTATAATATTAGTTAGGATTAGGAACAGAATTAATAGTTAAGATGATGCTATTTATATACTTACATATGTACCTATCACAAATAATTTACCATTTTACAACATGGTCATTCCTTCTTATTTATTAGGTATACATAATAATATATAAGTGCTGACAAGCCTAGTCAGTACTAATTACGCCTGACGCCTGTATGCATTAGGAACAAAGAATATTTGCATTGCCACGTATATGGACGAAAGTAAGAAGACAATAATTATAATGTAGTTAACCAATTGAAGCAACATGATTGTGTGTTATAATTGATTGTTTTAATTTTCCCTTACATATTTCTTTTTCAAATGCTTTTATCGCGCTTTAACCGTTTTGCTATTATAAATTTGCCAGGCGCTTAATAATTTGTAAATTTTATTTTTTAAATTACCCTTTATTTAGTCCTTAGATTTAATATTTGTTTATAATATTGTAAGGTAGAATACAGATAGATTTATATGGAAGTGAATCCATACTTAAACAATTGGTATTTCGTTCAGAAACAGAAATACACCCGCGGACCTGACGTCAGGTTGGCGGCTCACTTTCTTTTTGTGCTATCTCTGAACTCAAAGAGGTAGAATTGTTTTCTTTATAGATAGATTTAGGTACATTCAAGGTAGATTTGATATATTCTTATTTCATGCTGATTTGTAACATTACACCCGCCATTCTGATGCACACGAATATTTGCATCAGGAAATGGTTGTTAGTAATAGTAGTAGTTCTTAATAATTCATAACTACGTAATAGAAAGGGTAACGTAGCATAGAAACTGTATTTACCTTGTCTAAATTGAACGATTTACTAGTTTATCTTGATATAATAGGTATTTCTTAGTGATCAGTTCGGTGGATAGACAAGTCTAGCTAACGAGAAATAAAGTTTCCGCTTATTTTATACTAGCTGTGCCCAACGGATCCAGAATTAATTTAAAAGACTTTCTCACTTAACAACTAATAATTTATATATAAGTATATTTGTATATTTAAAAAGACAACTCCCGTACTAGGGATAATTCCAGTCGCAGGGGACTTGACAAACATTCAAAAAACCGATACAAAGAACACCTAGACTCGAAACAATCATTTGATTTGTTGATCACACAAATTTACTTCTCCTGTGGGGATCGAACCCACAACACTCGGCGCAGCGGCAGTGGCGAGGCGATCACTTAAGCCACTATGCCATCCGTGCAGTCCAAAAATAACCTTATAACTTGCTCCGTTTGCGAAGCTATAGACTTAATAAAAAGCTATAGAAAAAATCTCCTGTAGGTACTGTGGAGGAACAGGGTGTGATTTCCCTCCAACACAAAGGGAGGATCCTCCGACCAGGCTGGTTGATCGTGCCTGGCGGGCCGCTGCGCATCGGTTGATGTCGGGAGCTTGTATATATATAGTTAGTCGCTGTGTAAACTCAACTTGTGCGATGCAGAATTGTGACGTCATTTGAGCGTATGTAGCGCCATCTGTTGAAACTAGGCTGAACTTATTCGTCTGTGCGGAGTCGCCACAGTGTCATAGACCACTTGCCTAATTCTTTCACTGGCCTAAACAAATCAAACCAATATACTAACTTATTCCAAAACTGTGTCACAGATAAATAGTAGATTACTTACTCGATAATCTTCCCTATAAATATTACAGGCATTAAATATGTATAAAGTCAACATTGGTTTTCTCAAGTGGGCGGACCGATGGTCTGCCCCGCAAAGATTTTGAGATCCACCCACGGCACGTATAGATCGCGCTCTTTATGATGGCCGGTCTGAACATTGCGCAATTGGTGTCGCAGTTGTAAGTTTTAGGTATCTTTGGTGACAGGGGGCGGGGGCGGAATGCAATGCATACTGAGTGACAGACTGTACATGCGCAACAATTCGGAGACGCTTTGTACAGTCCAGCCATTATAGATTGCGCGATCTGTTCCTTTAACTTATCGAAATTATTTGTGTAGGTAGTTTAGTAACTACTTATCGCTGAGGATACATCGTGTGAGGAAAGTTGCATGTTTCAGAGTACCTACTTCATAATGTTCTCGAAGATGTGGAAACTTTGCCAGGCCGCTTTGGGGCAGTGTGTTGTACTATGGACTTATGCTTCTGGCACTAGAAAAAGGTGCGGGCCTAACATTGGGACAGTTTATAAATAGGGCTGATATTATAATATTATTGGATTTTATTTAGGTACATTGGTATGTACATAGATTAAATCTTATTTCTTACATATTCCTGAAGGTAAAGACAGAGGATTTATTTTACGTTCACGCGTCACCAGCTGTATTTACTTCTTATGTATTTTATGAAATTAAGAACATTCTTATGTAACTATTTACTTAATTATTTTTCATGGAATTAAGAGGTGAGACTATTGTCGTCGCCCATATTATTAGGTACTCATTACATACAATTTCCTAACAGAAAATATCAACAACACTATACCTGGAACGGGTATCGAACCCAAGACTGTCTATCGCACGCAAGGAACCACAAACTTAAGCTACCTACAGAAAGTCGGCACAAACGCGGCCGACAATTTGCCAGATTCCACTTATGGCATTATTACCATTATTACTTACCAATGCATCAGTTTGCATCATTAGGTATAGCTTTACAACTCACGATTAAATAAATGCAAAAGAGATTGTTAAGTCCACGAACGACTAATGGATTACTAGGCATGTCAGTTAAATATCGAGTCTACGCATGATATAGCAATAGGCTCGCCCCGCTCGCCTACCATGTACAACCTTATGCGAACTGTAGATATGAGACATCTCTGTCTATCTTCCTATTTAAATAAGCGTAATACTACAAAGACAAATTAATTCAACTATGAAAAAAACCGTATTAGTGTATATATATACCTACAATCAATTTGTGCTTATGTAGGTTATCTTGAAAACCTAATTTATTGTTTATGTCTAGTTAGCATCATGATATTGCTTAGCGCGGCAAAAGATTATTGATTGCATCAGTTAGAAATACCTACGTCAAGATGATTCATAGCCAGTTCCAATCAATGATCCCATAAAAGCGTTATACTTATATGTAGATACCTAATGACGCAATCATATTGTAAGCATATTTATATGTGCCCAGGTAATATTTTAAGCCACTTTGTTTTGTACTTATATTGCATTAATCTAAATTCTACAGGTACGAGAGATATGTTTGATTCAAGTATCCATAGGTCTTTATGTTCAAAGGAATTCAGTCAAAATGTTACACAATGATAATTGGGATTTTAGCCCTAGGTACGATTGGATAATCAAATATTCATAAAATGTCTATTTCTCTCATGTAATTATTATTGGGTACAGAATACAGACCTACGGCCCATACCATTGACAAGTAACCACCTAAATAATAAATTGTATATTAATATACAGTAAATCTTTTGTTTTCGCGACATCAAAAATATATTCAGCATTAGACTTCAAAGAGATTGCTAATAAAAGAGTGAACATTAGCTAGATACCTAATTATTTTATCTAGTATAAAAACGCCAACTAGATGGCGTTGTCTATTTTTTGATTTTTGATACTTCACAGTAAGCTGGTTCCTAGGAGGCTAGAACTATTCTAGTACCTATCTCATTAATGCACGTGGTAACATCTTAAAAAAATTAACACGTATACTCTGAAACCATATTTCACAAGATTCTACAGCAGCCGAACATCAGAAATCTCTATAAATACAATTTGACAATAGTACTCTATGATTTGACAGTTGGGATGACCGCCAAATACTACCTTATGCTTGACCTTGTATCTATACAATAATGGTTAACCCTAAAACAAGTCCTATTAGTCGGAACTGTCGGAAGCCTCTATCATTAGATTAAAAATCGTTTTTAACTTATAATTATTGTTTTATTTCTGTTCTGTCTATATATATTGATAGGATAACGCAAGTTTTATTGTATAATTTTCACTTTATTTAGTAGTTACAGTTAACACCGGTGACCTCATGGCAATAGGCGCAATAGCCTCGCCTCCAAGTCGCTAAAATGAGGACATGAGTCATTTGGATATAAATCTTTTCCTGTATTTATAATATAGCTCTTATTACAACAAGTTAAGAATCACTGACATTATCAATTCGTAATAATACAATACCAAGATTTCTTCCTCGTCTGGACGGATATTCTTGACATTCTTACTGATAGTTTAGTTTATAATACATATGTACATTGCTTCGTAAATTCGTAATGCACTACTAATCGTACTTGCACTTCAAGACTAGCGGGAAATGTAAATGGAATTAAACTTAACGTGGGTTAACTCTTTAGATGTAGACATTAGAAACAATGCAGTAATAAATTTCAAATCTATTAATTAGATATTCTATATAATTATAATTATTATATGCTTATCGATTCATTGTTTTCTCAAAGCCTATTGTGTATATCTACACGTGCTGCATAATAGAGTAATTAGTTCTAATTCATATATAATTAGTTTCGAGTATTTATTACATGATAGTTAAAGATCAAGAACATTGTTATAGAATAGTCTACAGGTGTCATGATCATGATATAGATTAGTTATTTTAACGGTATTGCAAGCACGGTTTTCACACGTTTCGCCAACACACTGGTAAATATCGCATGACGAATCCATAAAATTGAATGGCAACGAATCCACAATCCGCCGACTTTCACTTAGGTTCTGTATTCTGGGCTGTCCCGTTATGATGCCTAGCCTGCCACACAGGCACCAATTAAAAAAAAACCAACTTACAAAAACATGTTTATCGTTTTATTATTTAATTGAATCATTACAGCAATTTAAAAAATACAATGTCGTAAAAAACAAAAAGCGATTATTATACTATTTCGATCAAAGTTTAATTGCAACTAAGGACGTGCGACGGCGTCGATATAATAGGTATATAAACTTTATACATGGGAGTTGCAAGGCACAGGGCGCGGGAGGCCTATAAGGCCGCGTAATCTCTTCTCTGTAAACGTCTGTGCTTTCTAAATACATATTCGATAGGGTTTTACAATAACGCGCACGCTCACTCATAATATAAGAAGATGAACGGTGTACATGTTACGTGTGTGCGAGCGCCGGCCTAGAAACCGTGCACCTTCAGCTGTTCGGGCTTCACAAGACCCGACTTGGTCAGCCACTGGCAAATGTTCTCGCGCTGGTCGCCCTGAAGCTGTAGCACCTCGCCGTACTCCGGGTGCTCCACGACGGTTCCGTTGCACGCGAACTCCTTCTTGCATGCCCGCACTATTTTCTTCAGGTCATATTCCGACGAGAGGCCTTGCACCGTTGTTAGCGTCTTACGCCCGTTCCGCTGCTGGATTCGGACGTGGACTAGACCATCTTGAACGTCGTCTTCCGAGCTTTTGATAGCATCGGCGAATGGGTCGTATGTGTTTAGATTCTGGATGGACATACGATTGAACGTAGATGCTCTTTGTTCCACGAAACGCTGCGATACTACGCACGTACACGAATTAACTGTTACTGATAACGCGCGGTGATGTGTGCTCGCAGACAAACGACCAATTTACGCAAACTCCAAAATGTAATGGCGGACACGACCGAAAAATGGAAATGTCACGCGGAGGCGGAAATTATCAAACACTACCATAGACAAACGGATGTCACAGATAAATAAAGCAAACTATACACACACAATTTTAGTTATTGAGCATGTATAAAATGACTTCATATTAATTTTTATTAGCCCTTCAATTTTGCGTACAACTTCGGTACATAATCGTCATACTGAGCGACGTAAAAATTACCAGCTATTGGTGGGCCAAATTTAAATTTATCTGCAAATTTAGTAATAGAGAACTTGCCCCTTTTTTCACCAGAATTACTAGGCAATTTGGTTATTTTGGAGAAATCACATTTCCCAGGTTGCTTGTATACCAAAAAAACATAACGATGTAATCCTGTTCCTTTCGGGGGCCCAGAACCAATGTAGTCAGATAGCACTTCTCCTTTGTTTATGTCTGAACCAAAAATATTGCCAACAAGCCAATGGTGCCACTCTCTGAACTTTGGACTTTCACGACTTGGTGCATCAGGATCTACCATAGCCAGGGCATAATATTCTTCAGTTTTAGCACCCCATTTTACATCCGGTTTATCTTTCACCTGAGTGGGAGTTAATTCTTTACCTATCTGAATCGTTACGCCACTTGGATACTTCACGGTTAGTAACTCTGATGGTGGTATTTTTACTACATCAGGCACTATACAATGTTCTTTAAATAAACTTTGAATATCAGTCATATTTATTAGATTTTGTTGGATGTAACTTATATAGCGATTACCACAATGTTGGTCGAAATTATTAAAATATCGAGCAGTTTTTGTAAGCGCCGCAGAACCCGTACGCAAATTTGCAAATACGAATATGATTTTGTCGAAAATCATATCAACAACTTTGAGTAGACTTGTTGCTTAGTAACGATACTGTCTATGAAAAGCATAAATATACACTGACGGACTCATAAACTGCATCAAAATTCAGGATTACCTTCGAATTATATCTATAATCTATAATCTAAAAATAGACCTGCAGTAAAAGATAAAATTATAGCCGGGAAAAAATTATAGCCAAAAATAGAATTTATGCATAGTCTCAAATTCATGTGTTATTAGAGTAAAGTGTGAAATTAATTAATTTTGTTTATTTTTCATTTGCTATTAAAATTACTGTAACCAATAGTATTGATTATTAGTCTTTTAAACTCAACAAAAGTTTCGTAACCAAAACCTTCGTAAAATATGGATACTTCTTTCGAACATGAACAACACACGCTCAAATTGTGTCATTGGTACGGGAAGGCTTGGATCAACGAACGATTGCTGGAAATTTAAATTAAAACCAGTCTATGTTTTCTAGAGTATATCGAAGGTTTGTAGAGACAGGTTCTTACAAAAGGAGACCCGGTACCGGCAAAACTCGAGCCACCACCCGTCGACGACCGATTAATTGTTTCCGTGACCGATTAAACATGAGTGCACGAACAATAAGAAGGAGGCTTAACAAAAGCGGCAATCTCCCTTTTTAGACCAGCAAATGTTCCAAAGCTGTCTGCAACTCACAGACAAGCTCGGTAAAGATTTGCGCGTGAACATCTTATTTGGACTTAAGAGCAATGGGCCTCCATATTGTTCACCGATGAGTGTAGGACATGTTTAAATGGTGCAGACAGTCGCAGAAGAGTCTATCGTCGATGTGGGAAGAGATATGCTCAAAGTTGCATTGAGGAGTGTGTTCCTTTTGGAGGCGGTTCGTGTATTGTGTGGGGTGGTATTTCGATGATCGTGCGAATGGAACTTGTGTTCATCGACATGGTTCGTCAAAACGGTAGAAGAGGTGGTTTGACGGCACAACACTATATAACAGAGGTTTTAGAAGCTCACGTGGTACCTTACATGGGATTAATAGGTGAAAATGTTACTCTAATGCAAGATAATGCCCGACGCCACGCCGCTGCACAAGTTCGACAATATTGCGAAGAGGTTGGGATACGTCTCATGAATTGGCCAGCACGCAGTCTGGATCTTAATCCCATTGAGCATGTATGGGACAGTTTAAAAAAAGCTGTATATGCGAGAAATGTGTGCTGTGCTGTGCCCACAACAGTGGCAGCACTAAGAACAGTGATTTCACAAGAATAGAACAATATTCCGCAAGACCGTTTCATAACCCTAATCAGATCTATGCGGAACCGATTGGAATCTGTAATAAGGGCACGTGGAGGCAATACACCTTATTAAAAGCAAAAAAACCTGAGCTTTAACTTTTTTTTAATTGTAAAAACTAATTTTTCAATAATGTAACCAAAACCAATTTTTATTATATTTATTTAGTTTTTGTTCAAAAAAATTGAATGGTCCTTTCCATTATACAAACATACACTTAATTAAGGATATGATACTACGCTGTTATGAAGTTAACGAACCAAACTTGAAGTTTCAATTTAAATGTTTATAAAAATTTTGAATACTTGGTTAAAATGTTTTATTTCAAAGGTTGTCTTTGTCTTTTGACGGCACGTAACTCCATCTGTTATTAGAAGTAGAATCTTGAATTTCACCTACTCTATGACGTACAAACGTTTTTAAGCGACTTGGCGTGGTGTTAAGCCAGCCTAGGACGATCATTGAATCGGTCCAGTAATAACACTCATTTAACTCTATTGTGAGTGATTGTAAAATTTTAGTGCAAAGTCTTGTGCCTAGCAACGCTCCGCATAACTCAAGCCTAGGGATTGTCACAGGTTTTAAGGGCGCTATTCAGAGGGCCTACAACAACCTGTGCCCTCTTCCTGTCGACTCTACCTGTTGACTCATCAACCCCCGGGAGCATGTTCCGGCTTCGACGTCACAGCCGGCCCCGGGTACCAACATCACGCGCACGCACGAGCCTCGTCACCGAGCGAGAGCGCATGCGTGTGAGGGAGACGCGCCGACGCCGGTGCGCCCCGCTACGACCAACGGAGGCCTCGACACTTCGCCGGGCGCTCCGACCCGGACCGCACGCGCGCACGGACGACGACCAACGTACAAGATTTACTCAGATTTAGTTAGACAGACCCCTGTATTGTATACTTCTCACATTAATGTTGTTCGTATTGGCATTAAACAATGTAATTACGACGTCTACGAGTCTCATTCATCTCCAACCACAACAGCGAAGCACGCACAGTTCGCAAACATTGATCCGGCTCGAAGGACCAATGTTTGCGAACTGTGCGTGCTTCGCTGTTGTGGTTGGAGATGAATGAGACTCGTAGACGTCGTAATTACATTGTTTAATGCCAATACGAACAACATTAATGTGAGAAGTATACAATACAGGGGTCTGTCTAACTAAATCTGAGTAAATCTTGTACGTTGGTCGTCGTCCGTGCGCGCGTGCGGTCCGGGTCGGAGCGCCCGGCGAAGTGTCGAGGCCTCCGTTGGTCGTAGCGGGGCGCACCGGCGTCGGCGCGTCTCCCTCACACGCATGCGCTCTCGCTCGGTGACGAGGCTCGTGCGTGCGCGTGATGTTGGTACCCGGGGCCGGCTGTGACGTCGAAGCCGGAACAGGCGTCTTGAACATTGATGCAGTTTATGAGTCCGTCAGTGTATAATATTAAATTATACACTGAGACATTGCACAAGAATGATACAATATCATTAAATATACGATCGTCTACGAAATAGATATTACAAAAAATATATATATATATTATTTTTCGTTCCTATAGAATGAAAATGCCATCAGTATGACAACAAATATATTGTTTGATTTAAATATTTGATGTAATTATAAGAACAGGTACAGACTTTAAACATATCTCATAATTAATTATAATACGCTAATAGGTACCTCTCCGTTTTTGTGTATATATTACTATTATTTACTATGTATAACATGCTTTATATTTTAGAACTTGTAATTCGTCTACATTGTCTACGCTATCACCGGAACACAGATTATTGATGCGAATGACGCATGTCAGACGACATTCCGATGTAAGCATAAAAATTAAAAATTATAAAAAACAAAAGTAGGAACACTAGTGCTGTGGTTTACCAATATCCAGAAAAATAAATAACTCATAACAAATTAACGAAAATAAAAATAACATTAATAAATATTTAGGAAATACATTAGGGAGCATCCATTAATTACATGAGCTGTTTTTCTTTTAATTTGGACGCCTCCTAATCTCACCAAGGTTTTTAGTGGGACTTCCCGTCCCCCTTACGTGATATTTTCTAAAACTTTTTCTTATTCTCGAAGTAAATGTTTTTAACAGCCATGAGATTTATTAACGTACAAAATGGAATATTATAAGCAACGAAAAACATTTTTTTTATACGTATAATAATATATGTTTTTCAAAAGTTGATGTTAGCTTTTCAATTTTCCTCCTCCAATTTTAATTAAATTTGATGAGATTTTACTTGACCCATCCCCGCTATTTTGAGCTCACGTAATTAATCGATGTCCCCTTACGTAATATATAGGACGGAATAGCCGTAAAACGGCAAAAGTGATTGTTTGATAACTTATCTATGTATTATATAGCCAAAGGCGTCTTACCAAAGATCCTTTGTTCCCGTTGGGTAACACCAGTTTCGGTCACACTGTTACTCAATTAGAAAAAAAAAACCGAAAAGTAACACTGTAATATGTGTGTACTGTCGTATTATTGCAACGTTTTTTTTTCTCAATAATTTACACTATAATTTTTGTATGTAACAGGGTTACATATCCGGACGAAATATCCCAAAAAGTTCCAGAACTTTATTGTTTAGGTAAAAATTAAATAAAATCATTCTAATCCAAAATCAACATCTTTTAATAAAATTAATATAATATAATATAATATAATATTCCATCACATACACACAACACCATCTAGCCCAAACTAAGCAGAGCTTGTACTATGGGTACTAGACAATGGATAAACATACATACATACTTTTTTTTTTGTAAATACATACATATTATACATAGAAACACAATTGTTTATGGGTTAGGCGAATTCTACACTATTCCTCAGTTCTATGGTAGAACTAATGGGATTTGGACGGAGCCCCGTTTCGCGGGGCTCCTATTTCTGGGTGGGTGTACAAAAGTGAACCTAACACAACCTACCGCTTCCGAGTCGGAATCGTACGGATGGACAAAAGCTTTTAATAAAGAATATTTTATTTTGCATAATTTATTTCATTGTCGTTGTGCAAAATAACTAATACCTATCGTAATTATCTGGCTAATCACAATATTAGTTAATCGTTACATTTTGTTGAAGGCGTATTTCATCAATGATTTCATTACAAAGAGGTGTTACTTAACGAGAATACAAGATTCTGTTATGTTACAGTGTTACCTATAGGGAAAAAAAACGTTGCAATAAATTACAGTGTTACTTTTCGTTAATATTTTTCCAATTGAGTAACAGTATGACACAAACTGGTGTTACGCAGCGGGAACATGCGCCAAAGATCATTTACGTCTTACAATATATTGGTGATCAGTCAGAATATAGGTGCTATCCTATCTTCTTAACATACTTCCGCTGTACCAATGGTTTTATAAATCATAAATTATTATAATAATAATGTCCTCCAGACCGAATTTCGGTCACGGCGGCCAATTTTACCGGAGACTCAGTTAACCACAATAACTTTTGATGGCACGACCCAGGATTCGAACCAGAGACCTCATGCACAGCAGTCGCATTCACTGTCGCTGCGCTAAGGACGCAGTTATACTATGTTGTTAATTACAATAACTTTATTTAATTCCTTTCATGGCACTTACCACTATTTCGATGTCCTAATGCTTTTTATATAAGTACCCAATCTTTATTTGTCAACTTTAAATTAAACAAATCCAAGTTTAGCTAATATAATTATTATGACAATCATTACACAATCATATTGAACCTACACCTAATTTGGTATGGCAATATTGGAGACACAGCTGCACAGACAGACATAAATATGTAGAAAATGTTTATTTATTATTTTACTTTGTTACATCAGTACTTCTGTATGGCTTTTTATTCATTTTATACTGTGTTTCACTAGTTTGGTGTAGATTAACTTAGCAGCTTAGGATGACTGGACGTCAGTATATGTTTTATGCCCACCAGGGTCCAGGAAGATTCCAAACCAAAATACTACAACAGTACTACATACTGTAGTAGTATTTTGGTTTGGAATCTTCCTACGCCTTTGCCATGCAGATGTTTATGTTCACCGTGCAAAAAAATTCAAGTTACACCAATGTTAAAGGTATTTTATACTGTGTTTGAATAGTTTGGTGTAGATTAACTTAGCAGCTTAGGATGACTGGACGTCATTAGATGTTTTATGCCCACCAGGGTCCAGGATGATAGATTCCAACCCAAAATACTAGTACAGTATGTAGGCCTTTGCCATGCAGAAGTTAAGGTTCACGGTGCAAAAAAATCCAAGTTACACCAATGTTAAGGGTACCTACTACAGTTTCAAACTATATTGTACAATAAATTTTCCCCAAGTAAGGCCCAACACATCTCATTTTAAAAGATTTACAAAGGTGTAACAACTTTATGCTTACATGGCTTTAATATTGCCTTGTATTCATTTCCATGATTCTAAGACAAACAACTATGTATTCCTAAGGAATTATATTTTATGCCTTTACTAATACATGGGTTAAAAACTCTTCTTCTCCCTTAGCCTTTATTAGTCACTTGGGGTCGGCTTTTTTAGTCTAACTGGATTTGACTGGATATCAAATTTTACACGGAGCAGCTGCCACCTGACCTCCGCAACCCATAGGCTAACAATACCCTTAGGCTAGACCAGTGTTAGGATATTAGAGGGTACCGACTTTCCCAATAACGACTGCCATAGATGTTCATAGCAGCCGGGACCGATGGCTTAACATGCTCTCCGAAGCATGGAGCAAGCAATAATTGTCAATCAATACGCACATAATTTCGAAAAGTCAACCCGAGACTCTCTGCATTGCAGTCTGAGGTCTCCCCACTGAGCTATCACTGCTAGCACATGGGTTAAAAACTATTCTGTTAAAAATCTAGTTGGTTGATTAGCAATAGAACATTGCCGTATATAAGTGGAATAAAAGCAATATTAACAACAGTTTCACATCAATTTATAAGTAAGGTTTTACATTAGTGGTTGCTTGGTTATTTATAGCTCAAGACCTCTGACTGACCAGTCCTATAAAGCACTATTTCTTGGCAAATGCTCAGACTCCAGACTCAATGTTTTCTTTATTGTGTTTAGGTTCTGACTATAAAATCATTGTTTACTACATATTATAAAACAAAGGCTTGGGTCTGTCTGTCTGTTCTCTATAAACACAAAAACTACTGAAGAGATTTTCATGAGGTTCTTACCAATAGACAGTGATTCGTAAGGAAGGATTTGGTATATAATTTTTAAAGGTTTTTACTACCTGTGCAAAGTCAGAGCGAGTTGCTAGTCCTTAATAATGTTACCAGGAAGTACACAGCCACAATTTGATATAAAATATTTTTTTGTAATTTTGCCAAAACAATGCATAAAATAAACTCAACACGCATTTTTATTTTAGAAGTACAACTTTTCTAGGAGTAAATCCTGTGTTGCAGAGAGCTTATACAATTATTTGAACGATGGGCACAATGAACACTCTCTGAACCTAATTTGTTATTTTTTGTCCAGTGTGGGGATTAAGCCCACAACTCCTGGCGACCATTTAAACCACTATGCCATCCGTGCAATTTTTACAAATAATATATTCCATTAATTAAGAATTGGTAATTATACTATCACTTAAAAAATAAAATTAACTTTACTAAGCTATAGTTTTTTGGCTTTCGCCTGAGCCAACATGGCCTCAGCAGTCAATGGCGCGCGTAGTTTCTTTCCGATGCCATCAGCATCAAGTTGCAGAATAACTTCCTGAGTGTTCTTCAACTTCTTCCTCAAATCTTCAATACGCGTTTGTTTTTCAGCGATTTCCACTAAAAAGTCGTCTAAATCTTTGCAGGACTCCTTAACAACATTATGTATAGGATTTTTTGGTTTAAAACGATAATTTGACACAGTTTCTACTTGCAAATTCAATAGTTTATTCTCCATGAGTAGTATCTTTTGATCGTATTCCACGCATGTTTTACCGAACCGTTTTCGCGATTCTACGACTATATTCATGAGATTTTCACATTTAGATTCCAGAGAAAGGTCTCCAGTATCTGGAATTATGAACATAAAATAATTTATTAAGAGGTACAAGTAGATACAGACTAAACATTGGGTGTAATATCGTGTTAATTGTAGAAGCAACTTACCCATCATATAGCTTTAATGAACAATTCTATAAACGAATGTGTTTATAAAATAGATGTAGTATAAAAATGTGTATTGATATTTACTTAGCGTGCAAATTGAACGCTTTTTATAAATTCGACACAAATTAGATCGAAACAAGCCAGTTAGATTTCAAATTCAAAATAATAATATAGCGTTCCAAATACTCTGTCAGATCAAAACGTTTCTTCATTCTTGAGCTTTGCAGATTGTGAGGCGCGTTTCAGTTACACCATATCATGAATAATTAATTATTTCATCGTATGAATGTATTCGTTTATATTGATTTTTATGAGTAAATTCTTGTTTTATTTTTACATAAAACGACTTTTACCTTTTTAAAAATATAAACTATTGAATGTATATTTAAATACAGGGCGGCCATGTACAAATATTTATTTTCTACTATAAGATAATCTAAAACGAATTCGAACTAATTATATTTAACTAAACACATTATAACAATATACATTTTCTAAGGTGTGACAATGTTCACCGCATTTTTAATCATCTTCATAAACTCTTGGACGCTGATCTGTAAATTAAAACACTAAATTACGAGTCAGTCAAGAGAATGTACGCTGCTAAGTGAGATAGCCAATAAACAACAAAAAAATGTACATAATTTATTACAGTAGATGCATTTGGATTGTTATGCAGAATAATTAGTATCTGCTGCAATTATTGCCCACGACAAACATACAAACGTACACCACGAGGCTAGTATGTTACTACTTTTTATACCCAACATGCCCGGCGACGCGGCATGCCGATTAAATTGAAATATTTGTTACTTTGTTATAAGAGGGACACACTGTGTTAATATAAACTGTGTGGATAAATTATAGCATATTATTTATTTATATCTTACATAGCCATCCAAGTCTTTATCAGCATCGTCTATCATTTCGTCTATTTGTTCATCAGTTAGGTAACAACCAAGAATTTCTGTTACTTTCTTCACATTGTCAAAACTAATGTAACCTGAAAATTATCACAATAAATTCAATATAGACTTATATTGAAGTTCGCAGAGCGAATAGCGTGCCCTGTCCACCCTGCTCCTTGGATCACATAGATAAATAAAATCGATGGTAATTGCATGTATCTTCCTCATAATTATGTAAATCCAACCTTTACTCAGCAGCGCAGCGGTAGTTAATGATGCAAATGATTGGGATGCCCGTATAGGGTAAAGTGCTATTACAATTTTTCTGTCAGGTAATTCTTATTAGCAATAATGAGTCTCTGCATTCGATAAATGGCTATGGTTTACGCCTCCTATTAAATAGCACCTAGCACCATAGCCAGTGAAATGTGGATAATTCTATCCACAAAGGAAAAGGATATTATATATATTCATATATAATATCCTTTGGAGATTATATTATACAGTGTGAGTCTTTATAATGTGCACATATCGAAATGGCGATACCATAGCCATCTGTCTCATCGCAATAGATAATTTAGTTTAAAAGTTACACTGTTTTGTTTACAATGGGGAAGGGCACAAAATTTAAAAAAAAAATGACGCTTAAATTTCCTCATTTCGATATGTGCACATTAACCTTTTGAACGCCAACGTCGTCTATACTCGACATGCGCAAGCGTGCCCTGTGCGCCAACGTCGTCTATACTCGACAAAACTGTTTTCTGTCGGTTCACAGAAAATACAAAATAAACATATTAAAACATTACTTTTCTGTGTTTTAGTGACACAACTTTAAAATTGATTTCCCAATTATTACTTAATTGTATACAGCAAACAAAATTGTTATTAGTTATTGAAATATTTGATCATAAAAAACAATATATAATATATCGATTTTCGGGCTTGGCGTACAGGACATGGAGGTGCCGTTATGGCGTGGCGTTCAAAAGGTTAAAAAGACTCAACTGTATAGTAACAGTTTCCAGTTAATAGATTGGTGATAACGCTCAGTTAAATAAATTACCAGCATCGTCCATATCAAAAAGTCTGAAGCTTTTCATGATGTCACCATCAGAGTCCTGGGACATGACCTTCCTCATGATAGCCGTCTGAAAATTCTCGAAGCTAAGTTTTCCAGTGTCACCTTTATCTACAGCATTTATCATTTTCTGAAGCTCCTCTTTTGTCGGTTCGTATCCTGGTAATTTTAAAAGGGCAATAAATTATTACAAATAGTTCTAATTTTGCATGTAAAAATATTTTGTCAATCTAATTGTAAGTTGTAGTGTAATAACTGGCCATATATATATGGCCAGTTACTATACTAGTTAGACAGATTGACAAAATATTTACAGTAAGTAAGCTTATAAGCTTACAAAATATTAAGCCCCATTTGGTATTAGCCTTAAATAAAATGCAGTATCAAACTCTATTTCATAAAGTGCCTTGATCAAAATCGTTTCACTTCTAACTTTGTTCCTAAGTTCATTACATCCGTCTGTAGAATACGACCAATAGAATCTACTAAGTAATGATTGTTTTATTTACCCAGTGCTTTGATAACAACACGAAAGTCTTCTGCTTTTATTTTTCCTTCGCCAGTGTAATCGAGAAGGTTGAATGCTTCGAGTAAATCGCTTTGCTGCAAAATATCAAAATATAGTCGCACACTATAATAGTGATAAACTATATATGTATAGTAACAAGTATCCAAATAGATACAGAGAGCATAACGTCTGCTGATCATTAACAATTGAGAGACACAATGGTTTGTTTACCTGTGCTTGAGTTAATACCAACTTTGCCAAAATTTCTTTTTCTTTTACAGGCTGCCGTAGCTTCTCTAATTCCGCTACCTCTTCTTCCGAAAACTCAGCAGTTCCGGACAACGTACTAACGTCCATTTTTCAAGTAAATAAACCTAAACTGTGGGGCTATGACTTCAATATTATCGATTCAACAAAGCTGTATGGCATACCTTACAACGTCAGTCATTTCTGACGTTCGTTTGGTTGTTAGTGTATGCGGCTGCAGGATATGTGGTCCTAGATAAGATTGCCGGGTAGGTAAAAGTGTTATTAAGTTTTTCGTCAAGAAATTCTGAGTAACTGAGCAGAATTTTAAACTGAGCCTAGTAGGTGACAATAGGATTAGTCTCATACATACAGGTGTCCGTTATTTAATGGATAACCTTGAAATGTCTTATAGTAGAACCGACGACCGTTCAGAAAAATAAAATAAAATAATGAATAATAAGAAAAAATTATTAAAAAAGTGCAATACCTAGTCATACTTTTGACTGTCTATCTATTAGCATAATTAGTGTTAAATAATAAAACAACAAAAAACCGATGGAATTCATTCATTTATGGTCGTGGTGTACATACAAGAAAGTTAAACATGGTAATTAAAATAAAAACATATCTCAGATAGATTTTTAGTTAGGATAGATTTTTTGTCATTGTTTTCATTGACGGCCGTCCGTTCTGCTATAAGACATTTCAAGGTTATCCATTAATTACCGGACACCTGTATATGAGCAACCTTTTTATGCAATTTAGTTCTTTGAGTATATAATCATAAGATAACGACTATCACTTTAACGGTTGAACGGATTGTGAATCCTAAGATCTTTGGATTCTCAATCCGTTCAATTGTTTACGCTTGATTGGGTAGCCAATATTGAATATTTTCTCAAACATTCTCGTATAATTTTATTAGGATTGGCAATTCTAATGATTCACCTGTTCTTTCGAAAACCTTAGAATTGCAGCAACTTCATGTTCTTCCTCGCCTTCCTCATCAGCGAGCTGTGTTGCTGTCGTTTGTACAGTTTCAAGTGTAAAAGATTCGTCATTCATTGTGGTTTTACGTTTATAGTTTTATTTGGTTGTAAAATATTTATTGAAAGGTTTCGTATAATCATAAATTCATAACTTTTATTTTAAAGTTTGGCAGAAGCAACCAAAGAGTTTGTCAAGCAGTAACGTAGAAGCTGGATAATAAGCATCATTAAGCTTTGAGCTAATAACATAGTAAGATGCATGGAGTATATTGTGTTTTATAATGATAAAGAATCACATAATAATAAACAATTGGATCTGCAATTAATAACAATAGGAGCGCATATGATATAATAACTCTTTACAAACGCCTTCGAATTAAACCAATTTTGAGTTGGTGCCATGTAATAGGAAATTATCCTTGTGTGGCTGTTTGTTTAGCTGAATTGCCTTGCCTTGCAGTCACTAGTGAAGTACTAAGACGGTTGACTTTTACGATAAATCTGTCGTTGATGGTTTTAAGGCTAGAAATATAGTTTAATGTTACTTAATAATAAGTATCTTACTGTAAACCAAGAGATACTTGAACATATTTTTGTTAATCGTGTAATTGAAAATCTTCCGTCTTAAATTATATAGTGAATTGCTTAAATGATCCTGGTGCAGTTACAATTATTTCTCTTCTAGTAAGTAGTATTTTAATTTTCAGCGTGTAGCAACACTTCCTAACCGGGCCAGCCGCCAATGCCCGCCATCATTATTTTTAATTTACGCATTTGAGGTTATATTGGCGACTGACGCCGTCTCTATTTTTCATAGTCAATAATATATAAACAGCCAAAATGAAACTTGTACGGTTTTTAATGAAACTAAGTCACGAAACTGTGACAATTGAGTTGAAGAACGGTAGTGTTGTTCACGGTACAATTACAGGCGTCGATGTCGCTATGAACACACACTTGAAAGCTGTAAAAGTAACATTGAAAAACAAAGAAGAATTGCAGCTGGAAACTATGAGTATTCGTGGGAACAATATAAGATATTATTTGTTACCTGACAGTCTTCCTTTAGAGACGCTGTTGCTTGATGATACGCCGAAGGGCCGAGGAAAGCGAGAGGGTTTCCCGAGAGGAGGAGGCGCTCGCGGCGGTCGTGGAAGAGGCCGCGGCGGCCGTGGTGGACCTCGAGGAGGCCGTGGAGGAAGAGGTCGTGGACGTCGCTAGTTTATAATTTAGTTCTAAGTACCAAATTTTGTGATTACACTATCTGTTTAAGGTCTGAATGGGTTTTATTTATCTGTAATCAATGTTTGGTTACGAGTAGTTTTACTCTTGTGTGATTAAACAGCAGGCTCGAGTCATTAGATTATGCCTCTAGTCTATGAATTGTGTTTAATGCTCAATGCTGTCCAATGTTTGAAAATATGTCTCAATTGATTGCCCATAATACTTGATCATTTTGCTATTTTACTTTGTTAGGATTCAGTATGAATTCCATAACTAAAGTGTATTTGAATATGGAAATCTGAACTTCCATGTAACAAGACTGAAGTTTAAGATAGTGGTGCCGAATCTGTGTTATACAAAATGTTTAAATATCTTTTCATCTCTCTTAAACTATAAGAGAAGTAAGCATGTTTTGTAGTTGTCCAGCAATGCTCTGTGCCTATATGTAAAAAAAGTTTCAGATTCAAACAATATAGGATGATGAGACTTCAAACAATAAATGATGAGACTTTCACATTGATAAGTATTTACCTGTCAATTCTTCAATTTTCATAATAATCGTATACCTATTTTGTCAGGCTGCCAATGTGTTGCTGACACTTAATATATCAATATCATCATCTAGAGGTTGCTTATGGGCTGTTATTGATTCTATGTACAGGACATTAGTACTAACAGGCCTAATACTAGATTAGGAATCACCTTACTAGATGTTGTGCCATATGCATACAGGACTATTTAATATTACATTGAATCATTAGTATGGACAAAAGCACTAAGCGTTAGCTGTGTTTATGATAAAGCATATATTTAAATATTTGAGTATCACTATTTCTATATATACACCTAAAGCTTCCTCGTGAATTGCTCTATTGCTCTGTCTGACTTTGTTTTGTAATAATATAAAACAAAGTCTCCGCCATATCTGTCTGTTTGCAATAAACTCAAAAACTACTAAACGGTTTTTATGCAGTTTTCATCAATAGGCAGAGTGATTCATGAGCAAGGTTTAGGTGTATAATTTGTTAAGGTTTTGTATTACGATATACAATAGCTGGTATAGTATAGATACTTTATCAAAAACATTTTGTACAAAATTACATCAAAATGATTTAATGGCTATAGAAACAGCCAGTTACATTTTTTAGGTAATAATTATCTTTATACAGAGTCATAACACATAAAGTTTCTACTAAGCTATTTTACATATTAACTGACAGTTCATTTAGTAAATAATACTTTAGTTACATAAAGATCTGCCTGTTAGTCTTACTTTAATATGCTTATATCAAAATTAGTCTCATTTTATAAGGCCTGGACTAAGTTAACCTTGCCATTACAAAAGTATTTGTTGCCACAATGTCACATTAATTGTTTTGTTGTTTTTTATAAGAAAATTATGTAGTTATTTGTGGCAATAAAGAATGTTATTCTTTCTTTCTTTACAATTTTAATGACCCTGCATATTGGTAGGGTTAATCCCATTTTATGCATGGGATCAACAATTGTTAAACCTTCAATAAGATGTCAGCAGCACACTTGTGCCCAGACATGATCAGTTCTCAATGGTCGAGCATTTCAACAATTGACTGGTTTAAACAATTTTTGATCAACTCGCTGTTCTATATTTGAGTGTTATTACTACTATTATAAAGTTGAAATAAAACTGATCATTTCTATGGCACAAAGCATCTATATAAAATATTTTCTTATGGCATACTAACAAATTATGGATAAACTAAGAATATGCTATTATTTATAAAACAGATGAAATCAGATTCAAATTGGTGTAGTGTATCTCACAGCAAGAATATGGCATCATTTCTTAATTCTATTCTATTGTATGTGGGATAATGACAGTTATACCAACTATAACATGCTATCTCATTCTAGTATATGCAATAACAATGTTTTAAGGTATGGTGGTAGGGCTATAAATTATGCACCAATATTAATGTTTTAAAACATTTTGTAACTTTGTATTAATGAAATAATAATATAGTATGCTTAAAGTATATTAGATATGTGACCTAATCAGTAAATAATCAGGACAACTTATACTGCTTTTTATTCATAAAAAAATATGAATCCTCAATATAATCTGTCCCATTACTGGGCACGGGCCCCTTAGTGTGAGAGGGTTTAGGTCATAGTCTACCACGCTGGCCCAGTGCAGGTTGGCGGACTTCACATATCGTCGAGAACATTATGAAGAACTCTGAGACATGCAGGTATCCTTACGAGGTTTTACTTCACCGCTGAAGCAAGCGATAATTAACTTTTTAATACACACAACTTCGAGAAGTCAGAGACGTACGCCTTAGGATCGAACTCGAGGCCTCTGCGTGGCAGTCCAACGTTCTCCCACTAGGCTATCGCCGCTCTATTAGTTATTAATTATTATTCTGATATTAGAAGTTTCTTGCCAGAAAAACGCCTGTAACCTGATGAATGCCACAATGCTGGCCATATGAAGTTATTTGACATGTTGAAATGCAACTATTATATTTCTTCGAAGGGGTATTAGAGGTACAATAACACTTATTCATTAAAGAAGGAAGGTGATTTGATGCTTACGTATATGGAGTGAGTTTATATCTGTGTGCGAATTATCTGGCGTAGAAAGTATTATATGAAACCTAAAATCGCCAGTACATCCAAACCGCGTTCACAAACCTATGGCAAGAAGTAAGTTTAAAAAAAAATGTTTTAATACTCCCTGCATTGAACATTGGATGGCATAGTAGTTTATGAAGTTGCTTCACCACTGCTTGGATTTCGATTTCCACCACGACAAACATTTTTGTAATCTGCAAATCACATTAGTTTCTGAGTGACGCTGATTAATTACTCCATAACAAATCCTCATTACTTTAAAATAACAATAAAAAGCATTGATTTTTTTTAATAACTTAGTGATCTGTGAAACTTAATGTCAAATTTCGCCAAAATTTCAATATTTTTTGTAATATTAGTCCGGCAAAATGTTTTTTTAAAAAACGCAAAATTCATAAAAATGAGTCATACTTGTTCTGTATCGTTGGCGAGAAAGTATTTTAAAATTGTTATGTTTGGTTTTTGAAATGTCCGCATCGAAAGTGCGTAGAACTAAGGAATCTAAATTATCTAAAGCAGTATATTGTCTTGCACCGATGCATGATAATATTGTAGATGCCGTTTTGAAGATTATGGATGAAGATGGGCCCAAACCGATGAGGAATATGAGGCCGTCACGGGTAAATATACAATATATAATTAACTAGTTTTTGTAAGTTTAGTGTGTAGCAGCAGTTTCCTTTGATTGGATCAATTCCACTTATTAATGATTCAATACTAGCTTTTGTCCGCGGCTTCGCTCGAGTACTTTTTTGGGCAAATGGTATAATATGTTGTGCTTTAGAGAGTTGAGAGTATAACAAATAATTAGTTCATCGTGAAGAGTAATTTGTTCACTAATAGCAAAATTTGTTCAAGTTGTAGTTGTAAAGTTATTCGAGAAAACAGATTTTGCTGCAGTAATTTTTGAAACATTAAGGGTAATGTTTCAAAAAAACCGTTTTGCCAGGGGGCAAACTGTTTTTTAAATTTATCATGTTTTATCATGGAAATAAATGCATGAATGTTTGTGAACGGCAAAATTTATGTGTGTTGTGGTTCTAAAGTTATTTAAGATTTTGCTGCGGTAACGTATTGGGACTGCCCAGATCTCAAAAACGGCTCAACGTAGAAGTTTGAAAAAAAAATACCAATAATAGACCTTAATTAGTTCATAATTTTGTTCAAACATTCGTTTTTTATTTGTTTGATGAACGCCAATGTAATTAAATGGTGCTGATATTCAGAAAGAAACGGATTTGCAAGTAAACCAGTACACTTACAATCGAATAAAAAGCTGTATCATGTACCCTTGGTACACCTTTATAAATACAGTAAATTTAGTTTATTTCGACGATCGATTCGTCGGCCTCGAGGGCGTAGTGGTTAGTGTAACCGACTGCCACGGCTGAGGTCGCGGATTCGTTCCCGCCTAAATCAAACATTTGTGTGCATGAACATGTATGTTTGTTTTAGTCTGGGTGTTTCTATGTATAATATGTAAGTATTTTCAAAAAAAAGAAATGTATGTAATATGTATGTTTATCCATTGTCTAGTACCCATAGTACAAGCTCTGCTTAGTTTGGGCTAAATGGTGTTGTGTGTATGTGATAGAATATTATTATTATTATTATGTGACTCTACGCAAAAACGTTTTGTATTATAAAAGCTATACCATAGACGCCTAAACAGACATTTACTTCATCTGCCGGTGTACCCCTAGTAATAATCGGCAGGGTCTGTCTAAAGTCACCAGCTAAAAGTACCACCATCCCTCCCATGATACCCTGGTTGCTCTTGATTATTCTTCCATGGTTGTGGTTTAAACGCGATAATAACGAACCCATGCAAACTTTTATCCCTAATTTTAACCCTTTCATGCTATTTTTATAACAAAAGGTAACCTATCTCCTTTCCCAAGGTCTAGTCTCTCTCTGTACCAAGTTTCACCAAAATCGGTTTTGGTTTAGGCGCGATAATGACAAATTCCCATATAACCTTTCATCCCTTATTTCAACCCCTTTATGGCCTTTTTTACAACAAAATGTAGCCTATGTCCTTTTCTAAGATCTAGTCTATTTCTGTACCAAATTTCATCAAAATCGGTTCAGTGGTTTAGGCGTGAAAGCGTAACAGATAGACAAACAGAGTTACTTTAGCATTTATAATATTGATATAGGTACAGGGATAAATTTTAAGACCAATTCGAAGTGTAACCGTGTTTACCAAGGAAGATAAAGTTGCTGGGGAATATAATATACATATATGGACATGTATTATATAGATATATATATATACTGCCTCCGTCTTGCAGCGTTAGTGAATGCGGTAATAACTGCATCTAATCTCTCTCTGGTTGTGTCGGATTGAGAGTTAGGGAAGAGTGCACTTGTGTTTGCGCATTTGTGCACTATAATATCTCCAGCGCAGGTGGCCAGTCTCCATTAAGATTGGCCGCCGTGACCGAAATTCGGTCTGGAGGACATGATTTATATGTAACAATAATTTTCGTTTGAGCAATTTACACTGCACATTATTATAGACGATTTTGACCGCGGTTTCGCTACAGTGAATGTAGGTTAAGTTAGTAACAGTACTTTTTTCTGGATGTAAGGTACCCTGGGTCCTTTTCTGTATCTCTGAGAACATGTATGCGAAATTTTATGATAATCGGTAGTAGTTAAGGCGTAAAGAAGTAACAAACAAGTTCACATTCGCATTTATAATATTCAATTAAAACACAGCCTATTATCAAATATAAATTAACTTTAAAATAACCTTTGTATTTAGCACATAAACCACGAAATTTGATGTAGGAGATAAACGACAATTTCATAGTTAAAACCTAACACAAGTGTAACGCTGTGCAATATCTTTATGTATGGTTATCTTTGCTTTAGAAACAGCGTACTGGTGGCGAGCGCTTTGAAATCGAACATCATGGAGAATATGAAGCGAGAGGCCAGTCGAGCGAGAACAAAGTCACGCGAGTTGTCACACACAACATGGCCTATCCGAAGATGTATGATGAATTGGAAAAGAGACGATCCACGGCTAGGGTTTGTATTGAATTTTAAGATGCTTGGGTGTATGATGGTTATTTTCCAGGAAGATTGTCTCTAAACAGCGGTGGTATATATACCGTTTGAGAATTTTTCCTTGAAACAGACGATTCTGGGATGGGATCAGCCCACCTTCTTCCCTACATAAGTCAATGCATCGAAGAAGCACAGTTGCTAACAGAATGTTTTCTTTTATCGAAATGTTACTAGAAAATTGGATTACAAATTACTAGTATTCTTATCGACTCCTCAAGCTAAGCTAGGATGCTTGTGTTAGGAGTGGCTTCACGTCGGTATTGTGGGTAAGATTTCAAGACAGGTTTTAGGATGGAGCGAGATTCATTGTGTCCATTTGTGAAATTATTTTTCAAGTCGAGGCGCGTATCGTGCTCCCTGGGACTCGGCCACTTTATTTGTCCTACAGTAGGGCCAAGTATGACATAATAGGGCAATTCCAATGACGAATTGAGACACCTTTAAAGAATGTTCAGAAGTTCGCAGAAATATCGGTAATATATGTATAAGGTAATCATATAGTTGTGTTTCTGCGGTGGTATCAGCAGTGATCGTAAGCGTCCATATTCCAAGTTGACTGCTTATCGTCGTGTTTAGGGTACTCGCCATATCTTGAGCGGTATAAAAGTCATCCCTATCTCTAAGTCTCAACAAAAGCTCTGTAGCTGTTTAACTAACGGACAAGAGTTATTTTGGCATTTATTATACTCCTATGAAAACTAAACAACCTTAACAACTATTGACTACAAATTAGAAACGTTTAAGTTGCATATACAGGGTGTGGCGTAAATAATGGATAACACTGAAACTGTCGACTGGCCAGATTATCATCTATCATTTACCCCACTTATATCACCATATGGCCATGGACATTTTTTTTTTCGATACAGGGCCCCAAAAATGCATAGTTCCTTAGAAAACATGTTAACATTTTGAATAAGTATTTTTTGTGAAGTTGTCTTAGATTGTACCAAAAATCTTGATACTGGTCTGATGATTCAAGTATTCAGGAGTGACATAAAAGAACAGAACGATAAAATGTCGCCAATTGTAGAAATGGCAACTGATTTCGTATGAGTAAGTATGATTTTTGTTTAAAATATCAAAAATATCAATAATTTGGTCATCTATGGGCATATGGTGATATAAGTGGGGTAAATGATAGATGATAATCTGGCCAGTCTACAGTTTCAGGGTTATCCATTATTTACGCTACATCCTGTATTAACGCTTATTATTTAATTTTGCAGCCTACTGCGTTTACAGCAAATCACAAGCAATTACCTGATTATTGCACTTGTAAACAGTCAAAGAATAAAGCGCAAAAGAATACAAACAGACGTAACAAGTACCGGAGAAATACCAAACCACAAAGAGGAATTGCTAAACCGAAACAGAAGATAAGAAAGAGAAATCGTTCTACAGCAAATTTTACATTTTCTAAAATTAGGACGCATAAGGGTTGTCAGTGCTCATGCCAACATGTTAAATTGGTAGAAAAATGTGTATCGACTTACAACGATTATGGATCTGTGCAAGGCTTTAAAATGGCGGGAATTAATCTTGACAGACAATGTGAGCAAAAGCAAGAGCTTGAAACTAGTAGGCAGAAGTCGCTGCTATTTTCTTCTGTGGTTATAAAAAATGAGCCAAATTCTGATTTAGAATCGCAGCATCAGGAGAAGAGTTTACCATCTGTTACAAGTTATAACAGTTACTTGTCCATGGATCATGAACCCATGGTGGAATAAATCTATCGGACCATGCCTACAGCGCTTACACAGTGTTCGATCCGACCTCAAGAAAATTCTAGAATATTCGCTTGTCCCTTTTTCACTGTTTTATTCGAATCCGAGAATATTTGCCTACCTACCGTCATCATCCGCCAAATGACTGATGAAGAAACGAAAAAATAAGAAAGAATACTCAGAAACGGTATCAGATGCAGTAGAGAAGTGTTCTCAGTAGAGATCTTATACTCTGGTAGGGTTGCCAATTTTTAGAACGAGAAATAATATATATAGCGTTGGAAGAGGTAGTTTTACAGTAATTTAAAGCGAACAAGGCATAATAATATTTTGTGTGCATCAGAATGGCGGGTGTAATGTTACGAATTAGCATGAAATAAGAATGTATCAAATCTACCTTGAATCTACGTATAAAGAAAGCAATTCTACCTCTTCGAGTTCAGAGATAGCACAAAAGGAATGTGAGGCGCCAACCTGACGTCAGGTCCGCGGGTGTATTTCTGTTTCTGAACTAAATACCAATTGTTTAAGTATGGATTCACTGCCATATAAATCTACCCGTATATTACCTTACAATACTACAAACAAATATTAAATCTAAGGAATTAATAAACCGGAATTTAAAAATAATAGTTACAAATTATTAAGCGCCTGGCAAATTGGCAATAGCAAACGTTAGGGCGTGGTAAAATCAATTGAATTGAATTGTGAACTACACTTTGTTTACCTGCTTGTCTCTTCATTATAATACGCAACAACCACAATTTATATAATTACTTAATGCAGCACAAACAAATCAACCTACTTAAATGTCTTATATTAAAATAAGTAAAGGAAAATAACAGGTTATTCTCTTTCCCTAAATTTTCATACATACCCCCAAATACCAAAATAAAATTATGATCACATCATCTCAACGTAAAAACAAGTAGGTATGCGATGTGTAGGCAAATAAATAAGCACATTATAAATGTTCTATTTTATTTATGCAGAAGGAAATATACCAAGTGGTTAGTTAATGAATAAGATAAGCAAGTAGTGTTACATTTCCAAGAGTTCGACGAGGGCTAACGTGCTTTTAAATAGCAATTCTTAATTGTATCAAATTTGCTATTATCAATTTGCCAGGCGCTTAATAATTTCTAAATATTATTTTCAAATTCCGCTTATTTAACCTTTGTTCACCGTGGTACCATTAGACAGTACCATCGATGGAACTGTGGCAATTATTGTTTGCCGCCGTTCCATTACATCGATCGTACCATTGCAAATAATATTTTTTGTTAACCATGGTACATTCAGGCGATAAAAAATAACCAAATAATTCGTAAGATATTTGTTTCTAGTATTGTAAGGTAGTATTCAGGTGGATTTATATGGATGTGAATCCATACTTAAACAATTGGTATTTCGTTCAGATACAGAAATACACCCGCGGACCTGACGTCAGGTTGGCGGCTCACTTTCTTTGAATTCAAAGAGGTAGAATTGCTTTCTTTGTAGGTAGATTCAAGGTAGATTTCATTGACCACATCATTTATAATTCAAGCTGATTTGCAACATTACACCCGCTATTCTGATGCACTCTAATATTTTGAGTATAGATTTCTGTAATTTTTTTTAGATAAATTTTATTTATGGCCTAGGATAACTGTAAACCAAAGAAGTATACTGTATAAGTTATTCATATTAAACAATAAGCAGCATAATAGAGAGATATGAAGTATTATACTACTGTTTCTAACAGTACCTACGGTTGGCAACCCTGCACTGTAGTTATTTTGCTGTGTGAAAGATTGCAGTATTGGCAATATTATGATTCGAAAACTGACTTCAAATATACTGGCTGTGCCTCTAATTTTTAAATAGTAATTAGCTTATTTTTGCGCCCTTTTTTCTGTTCGAACCGGACGAGATGTGTAACCGCTATAATTTAAGTTTGACTAATGTTTTAACTGATTTGTTTGATTTTAAAGATACAAGTTGCCAGATTTTCGAGTATGAATGGTTGCATTTGGATAACGTTTTGGTAATATTTGGAAATAAAATGTTGTGCTTGTGTTTGCTGAGTTTTATTTGGCTGTATAACTAGTCGCTCAGTTAGGAAGACTTGATTTTAGGTGACGTTCATAAATAATAAATACATTTTGTTTTATTACTGTTTCTATATCCAGATCAATAATTATAAACTTTTAAAACAATATAGCTACTCCTTATCATATGTTTTTAACAACTAATGTAGCAAATATTTCACCACTCTTGCCATTTACAATATCAATTAGAGTAAAATTCAATTTATGCTTATTTTAGAAGTTAAGTCAGAAAGGGAAGTGCTATGCTGAAGGTTTATAATATCTTAAAAGAGTGGAGTGAACCTTGGAGTTACAATATAGGTTATGGTGACTGCATATCAGTTGGATTTTCACCACGGTACACTTATTTGCCACAATAGGATAAAAAAAAATTGTTCAAAATGTTCTAGTTTTATACCAATAGCACAGTCTAGTTATTACAATAATATGCTGTGGTCTCTTATAAGTTTATAACATGAGGAGAACACTGTACAAAACTTATCTTGATATGTTTGAGTGATTTTGTATATTGTAGGAGATTAAACAAGATATTTGAATAACAATATAGTCTTTGGAAAATATTATAAAGAATTGACTTATCTTGCATTAATAGTCAGAGAGGAAGTAAAGAAAATATTTATTGATGGTCAGGAAATTACTGTTAACCTGTGATGTATAAAGTTATTACTCTTGTGTAGTGTGTAAATCAATTCTCTTTCTAATTAACCTTTAACAATTAATAAACAATTTTAAACATAATTTATATATAAAGTTAATCACCATGGTTCACACAACTCATATTTTTCTATACATTCTATTAACCAACCAATCGGTAGAGCTTTTAAATGTTGCATATTATACATTGGTTCATACATATCTTTAAATATAATGTAATGTGAGCAGTTGTATAGTTTACTATCTTTTCTGGCATGATAGGGTACCAGTTTTTCATTCTCCGGTATCAATTCTGGATTTGGAACTCTACGTAGCACAATTCCACCTGCGTCTATTATTAATTTTGTCAAACTAGCTTTATTCAGCACAAGCACCTTTGAAATTTCATACTTTGCATTAAGATTGTGAATATAAAAGTGGCATCCATTGAAAATACCTGGTAACTGCTTATATTTGTTGTATCGTGAATTTCTTGGTCCATTGTTCGATTTTGTTCCAACACCTGTGATTTCGTATGGATTAAAGGGTTCTAAGTTATCTTCAGTTGATTTGTTTATCCATTCAGCAGATATTATCCATAAATTACTGATGATTCCTTGTAAGACGTCCAAACTAGAGGCACAAACACAATCTTCAGAATCTACAACCAAGTGTGTAACTTTTTTGGTCAATTTCATTTCAATATTAACATTAATGTGATGTTTAGCAAGTAATTTCAATTTGTTGAGTACTGTTCGGTGCTGCGAAACACAGTAAATACGTATATCATCAAAGCCCAGTTCTTCGTACAAGGCTGATATGTTAGTAATATTGACTGTTTGCGTGTGCAATATGTTATCGGCAGCTGCGAGTAAAGCATTCTTCATATCATTAGATGCAAGTTGATATGGGGTTTCACCTTTGCAATTCCTTACATTAATATCGGCACCATTTTTCACTAATTCTTCAGCTATTTCAATGTGATTATACCGAACTGCTTCATGTAATGGTGTCTCATTACCTTGACCCGGGACATTTATAAGTGTGTTATATTGTAGAAGTAACATAACAAGGTCCAAGCGGCCATTTTGTACAGTTTCGTGCAGCGGTGTCCAGCCAGCATTGTCCTTACTATTAGTATTAGCACCTGCTGCTAGTAATTCTTTGATCTTGTCGATCTTACCGAGCCGGCATGCTACATGCAGTGCTGTTTCACCTTTATTATTACGTTTCTCATTATTTTTAACGAGAGAACTAACATTTGAAATGATAGTCTCGCTTAAATCTGGCCGGGAATTCATCTTGTCAGACAGGGGCTTCTTTGTATTACTTTTGACACTCTTAAGTTCAATTTTAGCTGTAGATGCTGTTTCTGTAGTCCTTTTAGCGCGTTTTTTTAATGTGTTTACTTCCTTAGGTCGTAACTTCTCGAAAATTCGATCAAGCTCTGTAGTATACTCTACACAACGTTTCAGTCTGTCGTCTACGAAGGTTTCTCCGTTTAAGAAAACATTACAATTTGGACAATGTTTTAATCCTTTGTGAGTTCCACATACCCAATGAAAACACTCCTTTAACACGACCGGATCTTTACATATTTTTCCGCATACTCCACATGTGTGATCCTTCTTAGTTGCGTCTAAGGCGTTTAAGAATTTCTTCAAATCAGCGGCAGACATTTTCTACACAAACTTTTACAAGTTTTAAACAAAGTTTAGATGCGCCGCCGCGGGAATTGTATTTTGACGTGTGAATAGCTTTGACACTTTTGACCAGTGTGACCATCTTAAAATTACCGATACTTCCATAGTTTGGTTTGAAACCTGCCATATCCTGCTAAAGACTCGAGTAAAATTGCCAAGTTTGGTTAGTGTTGTAATAGTAGTAGTAAAAAAATAGAAACACTTTGTTTTACATATCATATTTTTATTATTAATTAGGTCAAATGTAAATTAAACATTGCAATTAGCCTCATATTCTTCATTTTATATTTCTTTATACATGGCTTTATTCATACGATTTAACATTTCTTTCGTTGGTTTGAATGCAAAGCAATCGCCATGCTCTCCAATGCCTTGTTTAACGTGCAATACATTTACCATAACAATGAATGTGTTCACAATTACTCCGTGTAAAAAACTTTTAATAATTAATATTTTCGCCTACAAAATTACGTAAATTTGCATGAGAAATGCAAAAACGGAAGCTCGTGTTGCATGATTTTTAGATTATAACAGTAGAAATCTATCTTGTTTTACACTTTAAACGAAACATAAATAGTTATATTACAATTTGTCCGTCCCAAATATTTAAGTTATTTGTTGACAATAAAGATACATATTTATCAAAAAAGTACTTCAAACCTCCATACAATTTTACTATGGCGGCCGCGCGCCGATTTGAATATGCGCCGTACGAGCTCTGTCATTATCTATCTTACGCTCGGCGCAGTCTTAATAAAGACATGAACATTTCAGAAACATCCTTAAAAACCATTGTACATTTATGTACGTTTCAACCGCGCGGCCAACTCATAATATTTAATGAAAGGACCCCGCCCATTTTGGCTTCCTATTGGTGGGTGTAATGAGATGTTTATAGCTTAAAGTATCGTAAATTATAAAATACGATAATAGAATGTTATTTTTAACATGGAAAAATAAGATAATAATTTAAGTAAAACATAAGCATGGCAATATTAAAATGTTTAATTCCGAATTAAACATTATAAAATGTTGAAATTTATTAGTCTATGGATTTGGTGTAGTCCCCTTTTGATATTCTTTTTTGCTAGGTTCCTGACGATCTTTGACATGTTGTAATTTATCATCTGTAGCATCAATAACTCGAAATTATAGATGCAACCATCAAACATGCAACTCATAGGGGGGCAGAAACTTCATATAGGGCTAAAATTAATATGAGTTTTCTAAAAATAAAATTTGCGAACTTTGGTAAAAATATTTAATTTCCTGGTTGCTAGTTTTTTAAATTTATATGTCTGATTCAATCAGTATGTATGTTATAATCATGGAATAGGGGATCGGACAGTAGTCACGAATAAATTTGAAATGTAGATAGAAAGAAAGAAGATTTTTGAAGGACTATTATTATATGAATATTTTGGTGAATTAATTAATTAATTATTCGTCAAAAATCTGAAATGTAGATAGAAAGAAAGATTAAAAAATCTAATGCCTTTGAAAGAGCGTCAAACATGTTTTGTGCGGATTCTCCTTCTAAATCAACCATGGTCAAAAATGTAGTTTTCAGTGCTGAAGATTTTTCAGAGTAGTACGTGGTTACGATGACAAGCATTTTATTTGACGAAACATCTGTACTTTCGTCTATTATTAAGGAATAAACTGGTGCACGAGTTCTAAGATTCGAACATGATCTCAAATCTGCGTGCATTTCCTTCTCCAATTTAGGTTCAAGGACATTGTACGTTATTGCAGCTGCTTTTCTTTTTTTACATGAGAAGGATTTTGCCATCTCTGGGTTACTAAAACAATTTCACTCAAATGGGCCATTACACGAAAATTATGTTCTAATAAAAAGAACACCCATTTCAGCTCTGATTTTTTCACTTCTTCTAATAAGGGTGAGTTCTTAAAAAATTGTTGTATCTGAAACAATACAGTAAATTTATTTTAAAATGCAACATACATTCTAAGAGGCGGTACATACACTTACTATGCATGTATTACGGTTAATGAGACACAGCCCGCTGACAGACAGACAGACGGACGGACCGACAGCGGAGGCTTAGTAATAGGGCCCCGTTGGCACCCTTTGGTTACGCAACCCTAAAAAGTATGGTAAAATATTAATAAATATATTAAGTAAAGTTTATTATTCTGAAGTTAACTTACTGATGACTGACCACTATTAATAGCTACTCATAAATTTTTTATATTTACTAGTAGCGGCATGCTCCTTTAAAGCGGACAGTAGTGTTGTTAATTTGCAATTGCAAGCTTTATAAAAGGTCACGTCCGGTTCATCTTTAGCCTTGGAAATCGAAAGAAAAGAAAAAGAAAGTAATGGATCTTGATCCCACTCTACTCTATACGCTTTTTGGTATCTGCGTTTCATCTTCCAGATACCGATTACAAATATCATCAAAATAACTACCGATCGCTGTCAAACAGTACCAAACCTAAAATATCTACGTCTATGACTGATTGAATGAAATAACAACCATAAACTCACGTATAGAGAATATTCGTTTTACGATTATCAACTGTATAACTACTAATGTTAATGTTCTTAGTTGAATGAGATACAAACATAACACGAGAAGTACAGGAGAATCCCTTACACAGACTACATAGAATATCTCTTACGATCTGTTTTTAGGGTTGCCATTTTCGACAATTTGAGATGTCAGTATTGAAAATTTATTTTCTACATTGCGATACTGCCAAAAACTGCCAATTATATAAAATGTTAACTAAACATGCCGGAGGCTAAAATAGGAGGCCAATACTGCCAAAATGGCAGGCAACTGCCATATATGGTCACACTGCTTTATACAGACTTGACAGTTACAAAAGAAATTAAAATTTTAATGTTGCCATTTCTACGTTGACGCGTGCAGAACATTGCTAATCGATAAAGTCAATTGAAAACGTTGATGGAAGAAGACATGACATTTTATTGATGATTTTATTACAATGGTTTGCAGCCAAGTAACGTTTAATTCGATTCAATAAAACAAAATTTTCTACGATGCCAATCCATGGAACATAGAACAACTGCTAGGAGGAGCTCACAGTGCGATGGCCTTAAAGGAGTTCAAAAACCGTACCTACTTACCCCAGGAACATAACATTATGATATTTCACAGTAACCTCATAAGTTACCGGTTTAGTTGAGTTCTTTAGATTTCAGGTACAGAAAGATCTAAGTATGTAGCAACACTTCGTAGTTCAAGAAGTTCTGGCAACAGACAACAGATAACGCTGTACACATTATTATAATCACCTGCAGCCTGATCGGAAGATCCTCCCTTTGTATGAGAGGGACATCAGACCACGTTCCTGAACAAGTATCTGCCCCGTTTTGCCTTCTGACTTATCAATTATTGTTATATACTTTCCATGATAGTGATGACAATACCGACCAGTAATGACTGACTCTTTTCCCACCTGATAGTTTTAGTACGCTTGTTAGTCGATTACATAGATTAGCTTTAGTCAGGCTAGTGCTTACACGGCAGTAAATTCAGTTACACTCTCATAAGTGTTATCATACTAATGAAACAGATTCAAAGAAAGAGAGCACTGATATCACGGTATGGAGCGGTTTGGCTATGTGTACCCGTGACATTGTCGAAATCCATTCATACCAGGTGAGCCACTAGCTCGTCTGACACTAGGCACAATAAAGAAACACACACAGAAAAATATAAAATCATTTTATTATCACAAAATATATTCAAATTTTCTAAAACTATCAACTATGTCTATTTATCAAAAACGCGACTAGACTCACCAATAAAATGGCGAAAGATGGCATAATTTTAGCGCCAAAACTACAAGAAAAGTTAGTTATATTATTAATACTCAGTTCAAAATTAAATGGTATTTTATCAAACGGGTACATTTTTAAGCCGGCACTTGTAGCCAAATTCTTCGTATTAGAATGGAAAATGACTTCCATTTCATGATTGAAGGCTCCATACATTGAGAACATTGGGTTATGGAATGGCGAATGTTTGCCAAATATTTGGTCCAGCTTTGTGAAAACGTTTATGATCTCGTGTTTTCGTACATCTGTTAGGTTGTTGGCGGCAAATATGTGGCCTAAGTTTGACCAGCTTATGAAGCAGTATACGTCGTTGTCTTCGGGACATATATGGACGATTTTTGGTAGTGGATCATTCATTTTACCTGTAAGTAAATAAATAATTTTAGTTGTAAATCTTTACAATTTGCTTTTAAGCTAGAACGTGTACAAGACGGTAGCGATAGGCGCAAACCTGTGGCGGACACGTACCCAAACGACACTCGAACGCAACACAAGGCAAGCGCGTGTGCATGTGCCTAAATGGTATACACGCTACGATCATTGCCATTGGCGTATATAATACGAGGGGGTATAAAAAGTGGGTGGTATATTAAGTGTACTGCCTTCTGGAAAATCTCTTCTAAATTTATTGAATCGAATTAGGCGTTACTTGGCGGAAATCCATGGCATTAACATTTTTTGGAAGAGAGGAACCCGCCACGCTCCCCGATTGCCCACCCCAAATATTGCAATAGAAAAAGGTTGACAATACCGAACTCCTTGGTAAGGGACAGCCGTGTCGTGGGACCCGGGCGTACTCCAACTTGCAGTATTCCGCTTCAAACACAAAAGTTGGGTTACACCCAGGTCCTACGGCGCTACGAGCTTAGTAATAAGATCCCGTTAGCACACTTCGGATACGAAATCCTAAAAATGACTTTAAAAAGGTAAGAATAATTGAATTTCATAAAATTACTGTATACTTACTTTTATATGAATTTAATGTGTTCATGCTAATGAAAGCAACATCACTTTTCCCGGTCACTAAAGATTTCAACGCTTCCATTTCGCCAGACTCGTAACATTTCTTCCCATCTAAACCAGGCGCACATATTTCTTTAAAATAATTATCCTCATATTCTTGACAAGATATTTTCTCATGTTTAGTGATATAACGTTGAACGGAATGCCACACGACGCCATCATAGCGCGGGAAAGCGGCGCGTTTCCCGCGTAAATCCGCCATCTTGGTAATTTTGGCGTCGCTGTTCACGTAAGCAAATACTGTGTTTGTTTTTTCGACGATTGGTGTAACTTCGTGCAGAAGAGGTTTTAAGCCAAGTCTGAAAAAAATGAAGCATTTGTACTATAAAGGAGGTGACGCAGTGATAGAGCAAGCGACTGCTGTGTATGAGGTCTTAGTTTCGATAACCTAGGCCTTCTCAAAAGAGGCCCGAGCCCAGCAGTGGGACTATTCATATATAGGATTGCTATTCTAGGTTTTGCCGCTGACTTCGTACGCGTTGAATTTGCTAGTAGGTACCTATCCATATTTCCTTGTAAGAAGAGCCTCGCCTCATGGGCGACTTATGGGCGGCGTATTAAGATTAAACATGCAGATTGTGAAAACTGCATTCAAAGTCGTGCAGTAGTTTTTGCGTGATGCGGGTACAAACATAAAGACATTCAAAAATTCAAAAAAATTTTGTTTGGCGTCTGCAGCTCTTATAAAGAACTTTTACATTTTTTAGACACATAAACCAGATACAATGTTATTATATAAATAGATTACTAGGTTTTGTCCGCGGCTTAGCTCGCATTACTCGGCGGTCTCGATGGGGTAGTGGTTAGTGTAACCGACAGCTACGCCTGAGGTCGCGGGTTCGATTCCCGCACAAGTCAAACATTTGTGTGCATGGATATGGATGTTTGACTTGGTCTGGGTGTTTCTATGTATAATATGAATGTATTTACAAAAAAAGCATATACATATATGTGTTTATCATTTGTCTAGTACCCATAGTGCAAGCTCTGCTTAATTTGGGCTAGATGGTGTTGTGTGTATGTGGTAGAATATTGTATTATTATTATTATTAATGTAGATTATGTCACTAAATTTCTAACCCCGACAACATTACTAAGATTCCCATTGTACTTTTCTGTTCCCCTGACAACGTGTATGCGAAATTTCATTTTGATTAGTAGAGTAGTTAAGGCGTGAAAGCGTAACAAACAAACAAACTCACATTCACATTTATAATACTAGCTGTGCCCCGCGGTTTCACCCGCATATGTCCCAATGCCGTGGGAGTATCAGGATAAAAAGCCTATATGTTCATCTATACTCCATTTGGTTAGGTACTTAACTGAAGGTAAACAATCTTGATGTGACTTTTTACACAAACTTTCACATTTATAATATTATAATAGGATTAGTTGGGGATATTGCTTACTTGGCTGCTGGGACCAGATAGTCGCTATCACCAACCGCCGTGTCCGAAGTCCCGGCAGCTACAGCCTCCAGGCATTCCTTGGTGCTGTTCCTGAAGTTACACTGGAGACGGGGCAGGATCCCATACACCGCGCCTGCCTCGCTCAGCCATTCACATTTATTTCGCTCCAGTATCGATGTTGTGCATAGGTTGATGTGTCTGAAATATAATTAATTTTAGTATCTTAGTGATACAGCTGCACAATTGAAGTTAGTCAATAGATATTTTAAAAGTTCTGACTAAAAGCTATGTAATATGTCGATTATTTTTATTATATTTGTACTGTTACGAATTATTATCGTTTAACAGGTTTTAAAAAAAAAGTTTAGTTTTTAAAATTATCATTTTAGGCTAATGTTATATCAATTAGTTGTAAAATATACAGGTATTAATAATTAATATAATTATTTTTATTTTATTATATTATGTGTCTTAACAGGTTCTCTGTCCGATGAATCACATATGATACATAACAATAGATTTTCTATTGTGTCTATCACGGGACAGTGAATGGGTTAATTCTTGTAGATATTGATTGTCATAATAAAAAATAACTTTATAATGCACTTAATATTGACGACTCGATGGCGTTGTGGTTAATGTAACCGACTGCCACGCCTAAGGTCGCGGGTTCGATTCCCGCACAAGTCAAACATTTGTGTGCGTGAACATGGATGTTTGTCTTGGTCTGGGTGTTTCTATGTATAATATGTATGTATTTACAAAAAAAAAGTATATATGTATGTTTATCCATTGTCTAGTACCCATAGTACAAGCTCTGCTTAGTTTGGGCTAGATGGTGTTGTGTGTATGTGGTAGAATATTATTATTATTATTATACTCTTTATTTCTATTTTTGCAATACATATTCATTTTTAATTATACATAATTATATAAAAATATAAAATGTATGGTACCCCACCGGCATCGGGAACAGAGTCCAAGCTGCCGGTGGTTAGGATTCCAGAGACAGGAACCTCCTCACAATGCGTGCTGTATCTAATAGCACTGCCTTGTGCTTCAAACCCCTGATCCAAGCACCTAACGCGAGCCTCTTTAGATGGTGATCGAGGCTCTTGGCAATTAGACCATTGACAGATATGACTATCGGCACAGTGATTGCCGAATCCACATCCCACATGTCGACCACCTCGCGAGCTAAATCTAGATATTTAATTTGTTTATCCTTTTCAGCTTTCGCGAGATTGCCGTCATGCGGAATGGTGACATCGATAATAATCATTGCACGGCGCTCTGATCGATCTATCACCACAATGTCAGGTTTGTTGGCCACAACAGTCCGGTCTGTGATGATAGTTCGATCCCAGTACAACGTGACATGACCATTTTCGAGACCATTTATTATTGTTATTATTAAATAATACAGAGTGCAAGAGTCATTTCGAAAAACCTATATTTGATAATAATTAATAATTGTTAATATCTTTTAATAATTATATTATTATTTTTCTACGTAAACGAAATATAACGACAAACTCGCATGCTTGTTACTCGACGTCACCATCTTAACGTATTGCCAATAAATTTTATTTTAAAGATTTCTCTGGCACTAGTAATTACTGTGACGCGGACTGGAAACAACCAACAACAATTTTTTGTGTCGTGTCTGATTTCAACTCACAATGGCTAACTCGCAATGGCAGTGGCGAGGAGACGACCTCTTTCTTAACTTTACGGTAACTAACCTTGGTGGGTTACACCCAGTTTGGCTATACGCTTCTTGGAACCCCTCAGCCTTCGCCAGATAGTCGACAGCAGTCTTTGCTGGCCGGAGAGGCTCAGGCAAGTGCTGGTTGATCTCTAGCAACGCGGCCAGCGCCCCCTGCCAGTGATGGTTGACGATAGCCGAGCTGTTAGTCAACGATAGCGTCAGACGGCTCACTGCTTCTGCGGCTTTTCTGTAACACATAGGTATTTCTTTCTAATCTATACTAATTGTAGGGTTCACTATACGAGGTATGTAAATAAAAGTCAGAATGTCACTGTACTGTACTGTTATTATATTGTTTCTTTACAACGTTTGGCACACTCAAATACACTAAAATACAAGGCCGCAAATTCTATAATATTTAATAAACTTTAAGGTCTATAAATCTAACATTGTCTACAATAATATAACTTCGATAATAGTCCGAACACGTATTACAATTTCTGTAGCTTTAAGTAGACTGCCGTGTTATAAATTGAATCGTGGGAAAACGATGTAAGTGGCGCGTTGCACATACATAGCCAGATACGTACAATGCACTTAATTATGTATGTGTGTGTCCCTACACCATTTCCCCCTTTGAGAAAAAAAACAAAATAACAATAACAATCAAAACAATAATCCACAAACATCTGGATTATATAAATCTAAACACAAAAATATAAATCGACACAACCAATATAACCAATATAACGAACACTGATACAAAAATCTTACATAACTATTGTATTTATTAACCTTCGTAGTACAATACACAAAAATAAGTACCTAAAATAAGTACCTACATAGGCTGTCCTGTCTAGGATGTTAACACATATAATATATTATCTGCACTTTATCACGCATAACCGGCGCTTACAGTGTTGGCACCGGCGGTGGCGGCCTGGGTCTGAACTGGCTGCACCCGTACTAAGGGCGGGCCCAAGCTCGCCATGCTCCTGTCCACCTCTCTACGAAACCAATGTTTCATTCGACGATGACACAACATGCGTATACCGTACAACGCCACGCCTACTACTATTGCTGCTAACACAATTAGCATTATGTTGATTTTGTCCATCTTCTCGCTAAGTTGCACATGATTGTTGACCTGGGCCAGTGCAACGTTGTCCTTCACTTGATAATTGCCCATTTTATCAAAATAGGTACTACTTGCTTTGACGAATTGCAGTTGTAAAATGAAATAAAATAACATTCTTTTAACAAGTGAAATAAACTGCATAATTAGATATATTAAGGTAAGGTTGACGCAATACTGGCGTCATCATTTTATAAACAACTCCAATTTCTTACCTCTAAATCAACAGAATGTAAAATAAAGTTTATAAAATTGTAACTTAACTAATATTGATATCAACAATAAGGGTTCCGTATTATGTATCCTGTACATGCATAAACATATGAGCAGCTCATGTAACGTATGTAATCAATAAAATAAGTAGGTACCTAAACTAACAATAAAGTGTAAAATCAATAAAAGCGTATAAGTATAAAGTAAAATCTGTCCAAAACGGAATCGAACCGAAACTCGTATATGGGAGTCGTAACGCAACTAAAGTAACGACGCTTTCCTTATATTAATTTTACTATAATTTATGAATAGCATAAATATAGAGTATACGACTATTGCAACTTTGTTCTCACGATATCTATAAACAAAGTTAAAACAAACATTTTATTATCATTCCCATGGAATCCTAAGTATATCATTATAATAATATAACGACGTTGCGTTATAAGTTATAACGCAAATCTCACGGGTTGTCGAATTACACGCCCGCTTCTAGTGCAATGCCTGTGCACCTGTTGTTGCACCTGCACTGGACTTTGTGAAACCTGATTATCATTGTTTACAGTTTCACTATACGACTCGTGATCGTTTATGATGTAAGCGGGCTTCAATCTATCGATTGAAATGTGCGCTTGTCGTCCAGGTAATTGTACTTTAAAAATTTTAGGACCTCTTTCTAGAACTTTAAACGGTCCGTCATAGGGTTGCTTCAATGACTTGTGGACAGTATCGTCCCTTACAAAAACATAATTACACTTTGACAAATCGGCGTAAACAAAGAAATTCTTAGAACTTAAATTGTTTCTCGTTGGTCGGTAGCTAGCTATAGTCTCGCGTATTTTCTCTACTAAACTATACGGATCACTCGAATCTTTGTCCTTAGATCTATCATAGAATTCGCCGGGTAAACGTAAAGTTTTACCGAAGGCTAATTCTGCGGCACTTACTTGGCTATCGGTGCGTATCGCTGCACGAAGGCCTAGCATAACGGTTGGTAATTCCTCCACCCACGTTGTATTGCTATGTAAGCGAGCCATAAGGGCTGCTTTCAAAGACCTATGCCATCTCTCCACGGCACCATTGCTTTGGGGGTGGTAAGGAGTGGTACGGATCTTACGAATACCCAAAAATTTCATCAATTACAATTACACTAATATTATAAAGCTGAAGAGTTTGTTTGGTTGAAGGCTCTAATCTCAGGAACTACTGGTCCGAATTGAAAAATTATTCTAGTGTTGGATAGCCTATTTATCGAGGAAGGCTATAGGCTATATAATATCATGCTACGGCCTACGGGGTCGGCGCCGTAACGATAAACGCGGGTGAAACCGCGGGAACATCTATTTTAAAAATACTACTCACGCACTAGGTATAATTCCTGTATTGCGGGGGACTTTACGAACATCCAAACAACGGACACAAAGAACATCCAGACTCGGAACAATTATTTATGGATTACAAGTATTTATATATTAAGACTGCGCCGAGCGAAATGTGCCAAAACAGGCGGTCACAGTTAAGTGAATAAAAGGAACACTTTTTGTTTAATACAAATATAAAATATACATTTACCATAACAATGAATGTGTTTACAATTACTCTTTGTAAAAAAATTAAAATAATTAATATTTTCGTCAACAAAATTACGTAAATTTGCACGAAAACTGCAAAAACGTAAGCTCGTGTCACGTGATTTTAAGATTATAACAATAGAAATCTATCCTATTTTATAGCTTAAACGAAACATAAATAGTTATATTACAATTTGTCCGTCCCAAATAATTAAGTTATTGGTTGACAATAAAGATACATATTTATCAAAAAAGCACTTCAAATCCTCCATACAATTTGACTATGGCGGCCGCGCGCCGATTTGAATATGCGCCGCACGAGCTCTGTCATTATCTGTCTTACGCTCGGCGCAGTCTTAATTATTGTAAGATGTGTATATAGTATTTCATGTCCGGTGTAATGGTTGCAGCTTCACAGAACTAAATTATAAAGTAACAATATATGTATTTTAAACATGGCGATTAAAAACAATGGCCGTGCGTTTCTTGCCAGTTCTTCTCATTCGTTCTCTATGCCTTTGATTTACTAAACATGGTAAATCTAAATTCACATCCTAACTAATATTATAAATGCGAATGTGAGTTTGTTACGCTTTCACGCATGAACTACTCGACCGATCATCATGTAATTTCGTATATATACCTACGTTGAAAGTCTAGACATTCAACCAGAAAAAAATAATAGATAATTAACTTAGCTTACTCGTACATTTGCGCGAACGGATCCGCGGACAAAATCTAGTTAATAATAAGTTTGACGTTCATAAATATTACTTTATGACCTATATGAGTATACGTATGTTTGATTTATAGGTTTAGAGTTCGGAAAAACTCTTATACAACAGCTTTGTCCGTCCGTCTATCTGTTATACAACTTTCAACTGAAGAACCGTAAGAGTTAGAGACTTGCGGTCAACGCCATTCGACTCAGCATAGTCGATATACCCCGAAATGACTATGACCTTCGACCTCTGACCTCAAGGTCAAGCGGTATCACGTGACCTTTGCATATTACTTGAACCATTTTTTCGAACTCTAAGATTTACCGCAATTTATTGGCGATTCTCACTTGTTTAATTCTTTAAACAGTCATCCTCGGCCCAGATTTGTTTAAAACGAATGCTATACCTACAGTATACCTAGTATATGAACCAGTTTAATTTTAATAAATTAATCTGCTGTGTACGGATTTTATTGCGTTGTCTATTAACACTTATTACATAACTAGTTTTTGCTCGCGGCTTCGCTCGCGTAAATGTAGGTTAGGTTAGTTTTGCAACAATCCCTGAGGTTTGACCTGGGAGTGGTGGGCTTTGTGGGCCTGCCCGCCATCCGTTCAGCACCAGGTCTGAGTGACGGCGTGCGTGTTCCCACGCGCGCCTTTGTGTTGAGTCCGTCTTCCCTCTAGGGCAGACAGCAGGGTTTAAAGTGAGAAGTGCCTAGGGTAGGTCTCTCGTGTAGTGGCCTGCCGTTTCATACGGCGAGCCGAAACCTCGGCGGGGTCGCGACCTCATGTGCAAGTGATTCGCGCGGCCCCGTCGATAGACGTTTTATCGAGGAACACCGTGGTAGGATTAGTCGGTATTCCGGGAGATCCTTTATCATTTCAACATCTTTCTTTTACCCCGGTGAGTCCGACATAACCCCTCCACCCGCCCTCACGGAGGGGTATGCGACAAAGCATTCACCCACGTAAAAATAAAAAATAAAATGAAAAGGTTTAAGGTACCCTTTGTGCTATTCAAAGCCCGCGACAATGTGTATGCAAATTTTCATGTTGATCGGTTGAGATGTTAAGGTGTGAAAGCGTAACAAACAAACAAACAAATAAAAAAACTCACTTTCGCATTATCTTATTTCTTATTTATCTTTATTCGCATCATTAATATATTATGTTAGGATTTTGAAAATATTCCACTACTTTTGAAGTATAATACAGTTTTAGCTATTTAAAAAGGTCGCGGGTTCGATTCCCGCACAAGTCAAACATTTGTGTGCATGAACATGGATGTTTGTCTTGGTCTGGGTGTTTCTATATATAATATGTATGTATTTACAAAAAAAAGTATATGTGTATGTTTATCCATTGTCTAGTACCCATAGTACAAGCTCTGCTTAGTTTGGGCTAGATGGTGTTGTGTGTATGTTATAGAATATTATTATTATTATTTAAACTATTTAGATTAAAATTTACACTATCCTTGACATATCGGGTGCTTTTCAGCAGCCATGTTCACGGGGAGATGAGAGAAATGAAACATGTTCTACAGCCATGTACCTCTTTGAGACTATAACGTTCCAGGGTCTTCGGAGCCACACGCAGGGCTCTTCGTCCAGTTCCCTCCAGGTTCCGTCACGACAGAGGTACGCGAAGTTCCGGCTGTCAGCCACTGGTAGTCCTGTTTTTGGCTGCAAAGAGAGAGAGTAGGTCGTATTGATATAATATAATAATATAGTATACATAATATTTTATCATACACACATCACCATCTAGCCCAAACTAAGCAGAGCTTGTACTATGGATACTAGACAATGGATAAACATACATATAGATATAATTTTTTTTATAAATATTTACATATTATACAATTGGAATATAAACTATCTTAACGAATAAAAGGAAAGAAATGAAGAAAATGAATTTATTTGGGCAAAGGAACACCACTCCATATTATAAAACAAAGTTTCCCAGCGCGTTTGTTCGTAAAAGCTACTGAACGGATTTTCGTGCGGTTTCCACCAATAGACAGTGATTCATGAGGAAGGTTTAAGTTTATAATTTGTTAATCACTACCCGTGCGAAGCCGAGGGTCGTTGCTAGTTAAGAGTTAAAATCGTAACTAATATTATAAATGCGAATGTGAGTTAATTTGTTTGTTACGCTTTCACGCGGGCAAAATCTTATATACGTAATATAAAAGAATTAGAAATTTTATCAAATGGGACTTTTCTTTTTTTTTGCCCGTTTAAAATCCTATATGTATACCTCCTCCCCAGGGAGGGGGGTGCGGTTATGTGAGACTCTCCACCCCTGATGGGGGTTGTTACACACACTAAAAACCTGGGGTGAGCAGTCCCTCCGCCGACGGGGTGGAGCGGGATAGGGTCGCGTTAGCAATCACCATCCCGCCCCGGCGGTTGGCCCGGCTGATGGTGACCGGGCCTCAGCACCTGTGGAGGGGTGACTTTGCTCACCAAGGCCATCCCCCAAACGTGTGGGGCCGTGCAAGCCGGTAGAGAGTCCCCCGACTCTGTACCAGTGACCTCACTATACAGGAGCGAGAAGGCGGGCAAATCGCCTCCTCCTCGCTCCCGTCCGTCTGCGCCGGAGAGGGTCAGCGAGGAGATTGTTCTCCCTGACCCTCTCCGCGGTCTCCTTCTGCGCCATGACAGCCTCGCAGAAGGAGACCACTGCCTGCCACGACCTCTCGCCGCCGAGCATGGCGAACCAAATGGGGCCTAGTTCAAAATATGCCAGGTTTTGAACTAGATCCCTTCGGCGATTGCATGGATGCTAATATTATGTAGTTAGAAAATAAAGTTATACCTAAATAACATCTTCTTTTAATCCTTTCCATTTGAACCGAGGTCTTTATAAGCTATTATCCCTTTAAGATAAGGAAGAGATCTATGTAATCTTATGTAACCGAATCCGCTGACTTGGTGACTTTTAAAGAATGGGAGGGGTTCGCGGAGTTAAGAGAGCCTACCTGCCGACCGTCAGGGCGGCGTCCTGTCTACCGTCCCAGATATCGCTGAAATGATATTGTGGAAGCGGATCTGCGAGAGCTTCAAGCCAACGACTGGCGGGAAACAATTAAAGGTTGAAGAAAGTGGCGTTCTCTCGTATCGGCGGCCAAGACACACTTTGGGTCTCTGTGCCAACAAAGTAAGTATTTAATCAAACATCATGACGTAATCATTTAGGTCACAAAATAACACTTATGAACGTCAAAGAGGTTAGTAAGTTATTACATTTACAGAATTTATATTGATGATAGTTGCAAGGTTCAGGTAAAAGGTTGAGCCTATGAGAAAGCAAAAATCAAAGCCACTCTTTTAAATCGCTATCAAATTATAATTTTAGTATTTTATATTAGCCATATATTACTGTCTATATAAATTCTAAAAATACAGGTAAATTTTATAATTCAGTGGACGTCCGGTAATCTGTTCTCTGTCTAATCCGGCGCCTCCTGTAATCCGACATACTTATTACTGCACATAAAATTTATTTCGGCATATCTTTACTTATAATATATAATGCATGACTAAACAGGTTGTAAGTTCTACGCCACTATTGCGCTCGACGTGTTGTATTTAAATAGAATCTTATCATTTTGATTTGTAATTTGTCGGATTACAAGGTACTCTTTATCAAAAACTGCCAGACTATAGGGGATATGTGGTTGTACTCTATAATCTGACAAATTCGATAGTCCGACAGCGCTCTGCAAAACGTTTGTCGGATTACGGGGAGTCTACTGTATTATGAAAGAAGTATTTCAGGAAACTTACCTTAAAATACCGTGCCACGTCGGCGGCTTCGCCCCAAGTGACGTTTCCAGCGCCGTCACTGAGGCAGGTTAGGGCTCCAATGTTGCCCTTGTATCTGTCTGAATCGCCACACTGTGAAGAGGCGCAAGCCGCACAGAGGGATGGGTATTGACGCTCTGAGGAAGATAGAAGATTGTTTAAAGCATTGGATTATTATAGGCTGTGTATCCCTTCACACGGCAGGCTTCGGCGCAGCGGTACTGAATGCGACTGCGAATAATAGTCTTGGCTTCGAAGCCCAAGGGCCACCAAGAAACCTCAATAGCAGCTAGTGACGAATTTGGCGGTATTAGACATTCGCGTGCCTCGGAAAGCACGTAAAGCCGTGTCGGATAGCTGATTAAATAAATAAGCGATAAAAATATTATAAAAGTAAACAACGAGATAAAATTAGTATAAAGTCGTTTAATTTCAAAATTGTACAACAAAAATTTTACAATGGGCATGCCGCCTGATAAAACGATTTTGGCACGTCTTTTAGACTAGCAAAGAGCACTGGACATCTATTTTTGATTTAACAAAACAATAAAAATTTACTAAGAGATAACGCATTAAAGTTCGGGAGCTTGTGACGTCACACGTTTGTAAAATTTGTACCAACAAGTGACGTAACACGAAATTTAAACGCGTTGTGTCTTCGCTGTTATTGGTTTGTGGTACAAAAGAAAATACGTGTCTTTTGCTAATAAATGACGAACTACATTTTTAGTTTTATTATGCTTTTTAAGATATAGAGTCCCGGCAGCACACCGGTGGCCCAACACAAAATATTTTTAATTTAAACTGGTATTCTAAGACTAGACAGACTACAATAAACCGTTTTAAAATACCTATTAAATATTTTAGTTTCAATATATCGCACTCTTAATACAACAGCGACTTAACTCAAAATTTGAAAGTAAGCCAATTTGAACTCTAATTGTATATGTTAAATTCTAATATTATATTTGTGTTAAATCTTTTCAATAGAGTTCAAATTTGTTTAATCAAAAATACTGAGATAAGTCTCTGTTTTATTAAGGATGCGATATATTGGAACTAAGTACCTATACATACTTTTGACGACCTCGATGGCGTAGTAGTTAGTCTAACCAACTGCCACGCCTGAGGTCGCAGGTTCGTTTCCCGCACAAGTCAAACATTTTTGTGCATAAACATGTATGTTTGTCTTGGTCTGGGTGTTTCGATGTATAATATGTATGTATTAACAAAAAGTAAGTATATATGTATGTTTATCCATTGTCTAGTACCCATAGTACAAGCTCTGCTTAGTTTGGGCTAGATGGTGCTGTGTGTATGTGGTAGAATATATACCTACTTACTAGCAGCGATAACCTAGTAAGAGAACGTTGGACTGTCACGCAGAGGTCTTGAGTTTAATTCCAAGGCGCGTATCTCTAACTTTTCAAAGTTATGTGTGTATTAAATAGTTAATTATCACTCGCTTTAACGGTGAAGGAAAACATCGTGAGGGAACCTGCATTTCTGAGATTTCTCCATAATGTTCCCAAAGATATATGAAGTCTGCCAAGCCGAATTGGGCCAGCGTAGTGGACTATGCCCTAACGCATCTCACACTGGGAAGAAGCTCGTGCCCAGCAGTGAGACAGTTTAATACAGGGTTGATATTTTTATATACTTACTGAGTTCAGCATCCCTGGTCTTGTCAGGCACCCAAGCTCCTGCCTTACATGCCTTCCCATAGAAGTCAGCTAGGGCCTTTAACTTGTTCTCTGTATTGGACAGTTTCGGGTCACATGATCGCTCCAAAACCAGGGTCTCCAAATACTGGTACGAAAAAACATCTATATAAATAAAAATCAATTGCCACATGTAGATAGATAAAATGTTTGGATTTGTAATGAGAGCATCTAGAGAAATACATCGCCGCTCCACCTATCTACATCTATCTTCTTCTTCTCTCTTAGCCTTTATTATTCCCAAGTCACTTGTGGTCGGCTTTTCTGATCTAACCGGATTTGATTGGATATCAGTTTTTACACGGAGCGGCTGCCACCTGACCTCCGCAACCCGAAGGCTAACGATACCCTAAGGCTAGACCAGTGTCAGGATATTAGAGGGTACTGACTTTCCCAATAACGACTGCCATAGATGTTCATGGCAGCCGGAACCGACGGCTTAACGTGCTCTCCGAGGCACGGAGCAGGCGATAATTGTCAATTAACCTATCTACATCTATACAGATCACTAATTCGGCCACAATTGGAATACGCATCACCCATTGGAATCCCTTCTACAATAAATATATTGAAATTCTAGAAGCTGTACAACGCAAATACATACGTGCAATGCACTATAGATGTTTCCACAGAAAAGCCTCTTACCCATCCTTGCTCCAAACATATAATAAGGCAAAATAATAAATAAACATATAAATTACTAGCTGTTGCCCGCGACTTCGTCCGCGTGGACTTTAATTTATTACCCAATACCTACTTTTAATTTGTTATCTAATTTTAATATATAAAACTACAACTAAAGAAATTAATAAGTCTAACTACACCCATATAGGTGTAGTTAACTGTATATATAGCTAATACTTAAAAACTACTTGCTAATATTTAGAAACTACCTACTATATTTAAAGAATTATATCTTTTCGAATGAAATGCCCGATTTTAATATTATTTCCGTGTATTGAAACGGTCTTTGATAAAATATCATTTAATGGGATAAGGATTAATACAGAGGTATGAATAATATGGTTTGATTATTGTCGGCACTTTTATCAACATTTAAAATGTAAAAAAGTAGTTATCGTAGCATAACAAAAACTAGATGGCGCTACCGTCACGTAAACATACATTCTGTGCTCTTCCGAACAATTTATCTTTTAAAAATAATCTACCAAAGTTTTATCGCATCAGAACGTTACTTTAGTGAAATAAAAGTGCAATTAACAAGGAAAAGTGTTATCTCAAAGAACTGTTTAGTAACTATAATAAAAACTCTGATTTAAGTGACGACCTATCTCCAAGTGACAAACAACAAAAACAATAGTGAAGTGCTCATTATTCATGCTGGAACCTCAAATAAAAAGGTACACAGTGCATTGAACTTTTATATATTATATATTGACAAACTTTGACTAAAATTAACTAACAGTGACCAAATAACACAATAAACTAGACCGTTATGAAAATTATATTTGAACTTTGACGTACAAACTAGCGTAACTTGTGGTGAATAGAGATAACACCAAGATACTTAGTGAGATTACTGCCACCTGGTAGTGAGTAGTGGAACTGTTAAATAATTGAGTATCTTGATATCGATCATTCTAATAGTTTAAACAGTTCAACGTTAGGTGGCGCTACACTATTGATAATGATGGATGGACATATTACTTTCCGTAAACAGCGTAGAACTGGATCATTAAACGATATATCACAAGGAAGTACAACATTATTTGACGCAACCATGTTAAGTCTACAAGATTCATCATTAAATACCAGTCAAAATGTTCTAGACTTACAAGAAAAATTGCTGGAAATGACTAGTAATATTGAAAGTGCGCATGCAGAAATTGAAAATTTAAATGCTGAAAACTTAAGGCTGAAGTCGGATTTACAAAAATGCATGATGATAATTGAAACGTACAAAAATAGTCACTCTAGTGAAATAATAAACATGACACCAATTTCGGGGCGCAAACGGAAAGCTAAACGATTAAGTACTAGGAACGGAACGCCTATAAAAATAAAGGAGCAATCATTAGAAAAAACTCATCAAACTAGTGTAGAAGATAAAAGTTTTATAAATGAAAATCTCGAAGAGGTGGCGACGACGCCTGAAAAAATTAATATAGCAAACACTACAATTGCACAGCAAGTACAAGATTGCACAGGCACCAATGAAATTGACGACAATATGTATGAATTAGATTTACCCTACAATAGGCAATCTTCACCTCCATCAAACAAATTATGTGCTACTACGAAGGATACTCAAATATCAAACAATATGAATGGAGAAATAAAGAACAAGATTATCATTATTGCGGATGAGCAGGGACGTTTTGTGCGACGTGCGTTACAAAACCTGATTGGCGACCAATACCAGGTAACCTGTTTTTGGAAATCGGGTGCTACCCTACAAGATGTCTTGCTCTCAGATCATACTCAAATAAAGACATTGACTAATAGAGATTATGTTGTTGTATTAGGCGGAATGCATGATAGATCACCAACTATTTTAAAGATTTGTATAAGTAATTTTTTGTGTCAAACTAGGAATACTAATGTTATTTTTTGTGAAATCCCATACAACAAGTGTCTAAGAGAAAAGAAGTTAAATTACGAATTAAAATTGTTATGTTCCAAATTCACAAATGCTACATATCTTGACATGGGCTTTAGTGATGAAATCCCACGCTGGACTTTCTTTGCGCGACACGTATGTCAATTAGTACTTAGGGAAATACTGCGTACTGATTACCAATTACGATGTAAAGATTCGCATATCAAAATGAATATACTCAAACCTATAATGTTAGAGAAGGCTATCCAAACTAATGCTATGATAATATGCAACTGTAAATGTAATATTCTAAACTGTGAAAACCCCACAGATATGACAAACCTACCACAGGAATGTACAGATACTAAATTGTCGCCAATAACTGATAGCTTTTTTCGTTAATAATTCACTTAATGTATTACACCAAAACATTGCGGGTTTGATTAATAAAGCTGACAGTCTTGCTGTTTCTTTGTCAGTACTTGAGGAAGATAAATATTGTGTAGATGTCTTGTGTATGACAGAACACTTTATGATGGCAGGCCAAGAAGAACTCCTTTGTATCCCAAATTACAGTTTAGCGGCGTGTTTTTGTAGGATAGATAGTAAACGAGGTGGCGCTTGTATTTTGGTAAAGGAATACTTAATAAATACTTGGAAAGAGTTACCATGTATAGCACAATTGTCTATTAGCGGCATCTTTGAGTGTTGTGCGATTGAACTAGTTAATTATAAATTAATTATTGTTTGCATATACCGAGTACCAAAACCAGCTCTCTTGAATATCTTTTTCCAGAAGTTAGATAATCTCTTAATTAAAATAAGTAAGATGAAGTATAAAAACTTAATACTAACTGGCGATTTTAATATTGACGTCTTAAAAAATAATAGTATTACCCTTGATTTTAAGTGTTTGTTACTGAGTTTTGGTTTGACTCTTGCTTTGGATAAACCAACTAGATTTATAAGTCAGACCTGCATTGATAACTTTGCCCATAATTTTTCAAAAAGGCGTTCAACAACAATAATAAAAGAACTCGCTCTGTCCGATCACACAGCCCAAATTTTCAAATGCTCAGTCGATAAATCATGCATATTGAAGTACTGGTATAAAAAGCAACGAGATTATGCACGTGAGACTATTGATAAATTTATAAATTGTCTAAAAAACTTGACATTTGCAGAAATATATAATACTGACGACCCAAATATAGCATTTGAACTGTTTCTAGAACAGTTTTGTCTCTTTTATGATTTGTGCTTTCCAATCAAAGTCATCACTATAAGAACAACCAAAAAGACAACTTGGATATCTAAGGGCATTAAGATGTGCAGTAAAAGAAAAAGACAACTCTTGTGGCAGTACAGAACTAAACCATCAGTCGCCAATAAGAAGACCTATACGAATTACGCTAAATTATTCAGGAAAATTATTAAGCTGACTAAACGTGCACAAAATAATTACGAAATCAATACTTCGAACAACAGATCTAAAACAGCGTGGCAATTAATTAATAAATCCATATTCAAGGCTCCCATAAATTCTATACAAAATATCTTAATACAAAATAAAGTTATTACTGACCCAGAAATAATTGCGAATAGCTTTAACAACTACTTTGTTGATAAAGTAGTTCCGATAGCTGGGAATGGTATAAAGGTAACCGCGGGCATAGCGTGCAAACGGGATTCTATGTTCATGCCTCCGTGTTTACCTCAAGATATAGTGAACATCATAAAAAATCTAAAAAACACCAGTAGCGTAGGATATGACGGTATTACAACTAATATACTAAAGTCTGTAAGTACTCTTATTTGTGGTAATTTAAGTTACCTTCTTAACCTCTGTATTTCCTCAGGAGTATTTCCAGAATGCCTAAAAACCACTATTATTAAACCTATTTTAAAAAAAGAAAGTAGTGAGTTAATGTGTAACTACAGACCTATTGCTCTTATCCCCATTTTCTCAAAAATCCTGGAGAAATATATTTACAAAGAGCTGTATAAATATTTTGAAGATAATAAAATCATTTGCAAGGAACAATATGGGTTTAGACAGAACAGGACGATTAATATGGCTATTTGTGATTTTTTGCACAGAACAATGACCAACGTAGATAAAAGAAACCCTGTGTGTGCTTTGTACTGCGACATGACGCAAGCATATGATTATGTGCAACATGTGACCCTAAAAAATAAACTGGAATGTTATGGTATAAGAGGCAATGTACAGAATCTAATCTCATCCTATCTATCAAATAGAAAACAGGTCACAGTTATATCCAAGGTGAATTTCAGGACAAAATGGGAACAGGTATATAGGTCAAACGAGCGTGTAGTCACATATGGGGTGCCACAGGACAGTGTACTCGGCCCATTACTCTTTATGATATATATTAATGACATTCCCAAATCTATAGGCCATCCCATGACACTCTTCGCAGATGACAGCACAATCACAGTGCCATGCAAAGCACTGGCCTCTTATGAGGACGATATTAATAGGTCACTGTCGTCAATGATAAGATGGCTAGACAACAATAATCTTAAAATTAATATTAGTAAGACACACATAATGCATTTTAGTCAACGTAATCCCTTGACTCAATCAATAAATATTACTTATAATGACTCTGAAGTAAACGAAGTTGACGAAACTAAATTTCTAGGATTAATAATTGACAAAAAACGGAACTGGAAAGCACATGTAGACAAACTATGCAAAAGAATCAGTAGCAGCTCATATGTTCTTTATAAACTTGCACCCATTATAAATGTTAGCACTCTGCTGATGGCTTACCATGGACTAGTGCCATCTGTGATGAGATATGGAATCATATTTTGGGGGAACTCAGTAAATGTAGAAAATGTATTTAAACAACAAAAACGCTGCATTAGAGCTATGTTCGGTCTACAAACTATAGATAGCTGCAGACCGTATTTTACCAAATACAAAATTTTGACACTGCCTTCGCTATATATTCTGGAAACCGCTTTATTTGTAAAAACTAATCCGCAGTTGTTTTGTCGTGTATCGGATATTTGTGAGCGTAACCGTAGAGATAATTATAGATTGTGCATGCACAGGGCAAACACAGCTTTGATGGGAAATAGTATCTTCTGCATGGCCCCTAAAATATATAATAAAATACCAAATAATTTCAAAAATTTACATTTACCACAATTTAAAGAAAAAATTACTACTCTACTGTTGAGTAAATGTTACTATAACGTAAAAGATTTTTTAACTGACAGGGATATATAATTAGTACCTATTATTAATTGAGACCTCGTAACAATAATTACTAGTATGGACTTGATTTTATTTGATTTACTATTATTATTTGTTAATTTTATTATATTCTGTCCTATTGATTTTATTTGTTCTATTGATTTGTTAAATTTATTGTATCGCCTATAATTATTATGACATTGATGTTTATTATGGAATGAATGACCACTTTATGGTGATGACACTGATGACATGCATTGTAAATTTTATTGTTTCCCAACTGTGTTTAATTAATAATGCTAATCAGATTATAATTATGTGCTTTAATATTTGTATATCTTTATGAGATAAAACATGTTGAAACTATGTTAACTATATGACCACCTTTATGTACACATGTTTGACAAATAAAAATTATCTTTATCTTTATCTTTATCTTTATCTTTAACTACAGTAGTTGGACATATGGTATCGTGAACTTTTTTGTAGATATTGATACGTTCTATAATACTGTAGAACATTTTTTTGTTCTATAATCAATAGTTTCCGCAGCGCACGTGTTGACAGACTTTTATGACAAATTTTTTCACACCTTGGGTTATACTATTGCATTTTTATTAAGGATTCCTATTTTTTTTGAAAATGTGATATAGCCTATGTCACTCAGTGAAGATGCAACTTTCTAATGGTGAAAGAATTTTTGAAATCAGTCCAATAGTTTTTGTGTGAAAACATTACAAACATACATACAAAAACACAAATGTTTCCTCTTTATAATATTAGTTTAGATTTAGATAGATAATAATTAATAACTGACGAATTGTCTCTTCGGTAGACTTCTACCCTTCGTGGCTTTTAAAGTATGTCTCTCTGCTTACCCCAGACAAGGTCTCGCTCAATGGTCTCAGATCATTCATGTTCTCCCCCGGATGGCATAGTGTTGTGTTCTGCAGAACTGCATGGAGGGTTGAAGAGCTGTCAGGCAAGATGCGCTTGTTGACTACAGCCACGATGTTTCTGGCGAACGGTTCTGAAAGAAGAGATTATTTTGTAGAGCTATATACATAACTAAATTTTTCTCACGGCTTCGCTTGCGTAAATGTAGATTGGGGTTAAATATTAGCAACAGGACTTTATTCTGGATGAAAGTTCTCATAACTTTTCTGTGCCCCTGACAACGTATAAATTTTACGATGATCAGTCGAGTAGTTAAGGCGTGAAAGCATAACAAACAAACTCACATTCGCATTTATAATATTAGTTAGGCTGTCTCGTTTATATCGCCGAAGGGCAGGGATGTATTACATTTAATAATAATAATACTCTATCACATACACACAACACCATCTAGCCCAAACTAAGCAGAGCTTGTGCCTTGTACTATGGGTACTAGACAATGGATAAACATACATATACAAGGTGGCGCAAATGTTATCACATTAAATGATATACTATTTATGGTTGATATAAGACGGTTAACATCAATAAAAAACCTGTTTAAGCAGAAATTAAGAAATTACTTTTTGAACAAAATAATTAAAATAACACTAGACACAAATTGGAACACCATTGTAACCAATCGTGCTCTGTAGCCAGCTCGTTAACGGTCATAGGTTTAGAGAAATCGTCTTTGTAGAAGCAGCCTAACCTAAAATTGAACTGATGGTTATGATAATGATGGCTAGCTATAAACTCACGTGATCTGAGCCTCAGTTCGGTGGTGACGAGAACGTCTACGTCTGCCCAAGTTGCTGCGAATAGATCCTCAGGACTGAACACTCCAAAGTCCACCGTCCCTTTGCTGATGCGCCGGAGACAGTCCAACCTGGTAATATACAAAAGCACAAATAGCTAGAAGCAGTAATAGCCTGGTGGGAGACCGTGGCAATGGCAGTCCCACACAGGTTTTGAGTCCGATCACGATTATTTGATATTCACTGGTGGTAGGTCTCTTATTGCAAGAGCCGTCTAGGTGGGTATTACCACAGTGCCACATATTATACTGCCAAGTAGTAGTGTGCAAATTGTGCACTATTACGTTTTGGTTTGAAGCTAGTGAAATTTCTGTCCATATGAGACTTAAGAACAAATGTCTCGGGGTCGGCAACGCGTGAGTGATGCCTCTAGTGTTGCAAGCATTCATAGGCTGCGGTAGCCGCTTACCATCAGACGGGCCGTAAGCTGGTTTGCCGATGTCACAGCAATAAAAAATAAAATTAAGGCAGTCACTTTTGACTTCTCGAATTTATGTGCATATTAAATAGTTAATTAAACTGTGAAGGAAAACATCTCAACTGTGAGTTCGTTATAATGTTCTCGAAGATATGTGAAGTCTGCCTGCATCTACAATTTATAGTAATAATAGAAACAGTTCCAGATTTCGAGTTCCTACTGAAAATTTCTTGACAGACAGACACGGGAATTGAACCCCGTACCTTATGCACAGCAGACGCAATATTTCCGCTACAGAGCCAGTCAAAACTGTTTTAATAACTCGCCAGTCTTCCTAGCAGCCACGAGAAATCTCTCAAACCACTGTGCATAATAAGAAATAGAAAGCAAAAGAAGAATTTTTACCTGTCTGTTCCCAAGACACATTCAACGCCGGACTTTTCCTTGTCCAGTACTGGGCAGTGTGTCGGTGCGCGCTTATACGATCCTCGTCCTTCGACTATACAGAGGCGTACTGCGAACAAACGTACATTTATTAACATTTAATATAATAAGGTGTAGCCATTTTTAACTTATCAATAAACTAAGTTTTTCCCGCGGCTACGCTCGCGTAAAAGTAGGTTCGTTTAGGTTATATTAGTAAGCGCGTCTGATGCCGCGATAGTGACGACCGCGGGTGGGAGCACGGGTATCTCCCACCCCCCAATCATTGAGTCGGAGTGACGCCCTCTGTTGTGCCGGAGTGCCGACACTGCTGGGTGGGTCGCAGATGTAGTTTCAGTTCCAGCGACCCACCATTCAAGGCAGCGAGTTGGCACACCGTGGTAGGTTTAGTCGATAGTACCCGGGACGTTTCATCTTTTCCAGGTGAGCCCGACATTACCTCTTCGCTCCCTTTTCAGCGTTTCAGGTTATGTTAGTTACAGTACTATTTTTAAATAAAATATACTTTATGTTACTCGGTGATAATATAGTGTTACGCCCAGTGACATCTCTCAGCATTGTGAGAAAGACTCGGCAGTGCCGTCTAATAATTTATTACACCGCCATCTATTGACATCTTACGGAACTACGTAGTGTGAGTACGTGAAGCATAGAGAGAACGCTGGCACTTTCTTGAATCATCGTACTGTTTACAAACCGGGTATAGCGTTACTAGGAAACTCTAGAAACGCTTTAACCGCGTATAAAAAGGGAAGGCCAGCGCTCGCCGAGTCAGTTTACAATCGTAAGCGGTCAAGTGCTCATCGAAGCGAACGGAAGCGGAAATACTACGGAGTTTGAAGCAGTTACAGTGGAAAAGTGCAGTATAGTGTTTGTAGCGTTTTAAATTTAATTGTGTGTTTGAATAAAACGTGTTTTAGTCGGTAATATTGTTTGCATTCTTATCCGTCGAACCCAGCACGTAACAATAGCTTTACAACGGTTAAACAATTTTTAAAATCGGGTGAGGTGTTTTTGATTTAAATCCTTACAAAGAAACAAAAAATCTAATCTTTTCTCTTTATAATATTAGTATAGATATAGACATATTATACCTAGCATCATGCTACGAGCCGACCAAGTATAATTCACAAGTTTACGTATAATAATAAAATATTGTCTTACGTTTACGTGAATGTTATATATTGAAATTAAACAACTTTATACGGCTTTTATCGCGTTGTTTATTTTTTATAAAACACTATTATTACATAATTTTGAAACTTTAAACTACTATTGGTAAACACTTTTACTTATATTTAAGATATTTAAATTATAAAAACTATTTGTATCTTGTATCTTATGTGGGGCCAGTCAGTGCAGGCCGGTAACACTTCGACCCAGTGGGATCTTTTGTGTCGACACTCTCCCAATAACGACTGCCATAGATGTTCATGGCAGCAGGGACCGACGGCTTAACATGCTCTAGGCACGGAGCAGGCGATAATTGTCAATCAATACGCACATAATTTCGAAAAGTCATATAACTTCCGAAAGTCAGAGGTGCGCGACGTGGGTTCGAACCCGAGACCATTGCATTGCAGTCGGTTGGTCTAACCACTGAACTAATGCAGCTCTTTAAAAAAAAAAAAATTATTTAGGTTTAATTTTACACTTTTTCCCGACGTTTCGTTTGCTTTTCAGCAGCCATGGTCACGGGGAGACTAAGATGGTGGTTGTCTCAATGTTCTAAAGTGTATTTATTTCAAAGTTCGGGTACTACATAATTAAATCTATGATCTTCAACAATGTAATCATATATTTTATAGCATTTGTGGCGAGTTAAAGCACGGTAATGTGATAACATTACCGTGGTTAAAGTGTTATTTACACCATTCTTTTTAAAATAAAAGTTTCATGCTGCGGTATTGTCTGGGTAGTGAAACAATTTTTTTTGCAAATGTCATCATTTTAAATACACAGGTCGATGCAGTTCGAAAAACTGAATAAGATTACATTTATTAACAAAATTTCGCCAAAATGGCTTTTACAACATTTCATCTCCGAAGGATCGATATTTTTGCTTTAAATTTTTAACCTCTAGAACTAAATTCCAAAGAGTTTTATTTTCGACATTGCATTGATAATCCTACGCCTTAAAATGATTGATACTAACATGTTCTTGGCCTAAATAATAACAATGAAAATATAAATAGTCAGCCAGCAGGTCCATTTGTTTTTATACTGACAAGGCCTGAGAAATTGACAGCATTATCTATGATATTATCCCAAACCATTATATATTACTCGATTTTGCTTGCGGCTTTGCTCGCGTAGTTGTAGGTTATATGTAGGTTAAGTCAATATTCTATGCCTCGAAAACAATATTTTTTCCTGGATGAAACCCTATGCACTTTGATGTACCCCTGACCACGTTCATGCAAAATTTCATGATGAGTCTTCGAGTAGTAAAGACTGCGCCGAGCGAAATTTGCCAAAACAGGCGGTCACAGTTAAGTGAATAAAATCAACACTATTAGTTTAATACAAATATAAAATATACATTTACCATTACAATGAATATCTTTACAGTTACTCCGTGTAAAAAACTTAATATAATTAATATTTTCGCCTACAAAATTACATAAATTTGCAGTAGAAAAAAGCAGTAGAAATCTATCCGATTTTATAGCTTGAACGAAACATAAATAGTTATATTACAATTTGTCCTTCCCAAATATTTAAGTTATTGGTTGACAATAAAGATACATATTTATCAAAAAAGCACTTCAAATCCTCCATACAATTGTACTATGGCGACCGCGCGCCGATTTGAACATGCGCCGCACGAGCTCTGTCATTATCTGTCTTAAGCTCGGCGCAGACTTAAGGCATGAAAGATAAACTCATTTTCGCATTTATAATATTAGTTAGGATGTTTTAATGTGTTTTAATTTGGACTATTCGAGTATTATGTAAACAGAATTTTAGTCGATTTTAAACTCTACGTCACTTTTGTCAGCGTAAGCAAAGCTCTGAACCTCCTATGCTTACGTAAGCATTGAAATAACATCATAAAATTTTCGGAAGATCCCCTAACATCCTTGCCGCTTTACAGCAAAGACAAGTAACGTTGTCACATAATGTATGTTCAATTCAGAATCTACTGACATTTAAATAAGTACCTATACGAAAAGTAAATGCCTAAATTTTGTTGACGCTGAGGTAACCGCCACGAAAACCCCAGTCCACCATATCATCAAACATAAACTACGCATTATTAATTAATATCTGAGAATATGTATTTCTTTATTTGGTAAAATATATTATTATAATACTTGCATGACCTCTTTTCAGCAAACATGTATGAGCTGTTTCCTTTTTTATATGTTGCTCTTAAAAATGGCCACACTCCGCCTTATGGTAAGCAGTCATGTGGTCTAAGAGCAGTGGCCTCCACACAGTCCTCATAGCAGCTGAATTAGACGATGATGCTATGATTAAAATGTCATTCATAACTTTGACTTAAATGCACTTATATTGACCTCTCCTCTTTAGAGAACAACCTTGATGAGAAGACGAAAGTTACGTCAAAATTGTTACATCATTGCGTCACGCCCTCAACGCTCAAGGCAGGCAAAACCGGTATACTTTGTATATCGATAATACCTATACCAAGTAGGGTTGTCTTACGTTCGATTCAGAACTTTGTAGGTAATAAACAAAAATTTTAACAAGAAAGTAAAACAACTTCTATAAAGTATATTCTAAAACAAAAATGCACTAGTAAGTTAAAAATAATTGCGTATTCTTGTGAATAATTAAATTATTGTTACTAATGGAGTCGGTGTCAGCCAAGATATGTTTGTAACTACTCAAACATGAGATGTCTTCTCATGTTTGGGTAGTTAAACTCAAACATGAGTTTATCTCATAATATAACAATGTTATGTTATGAGTATATTACTATACTCATAACATAACATTGGCATGCACAATTACACACATAGATGACACCGACACCGACTCCAAAAATAACAATAATTTCCTTAAACGGGACGAAATGGAAAGCACCAGCTGTCAAATAAAAAAAGTATCATCAAATCGGTTCACTTACAAAAAAGTTATGAGGTAACACACATAATTAAAACACACAGTCGAATTGAGAACCTCCCCCTTTTTTTGTCAAGTTAGTTAAATAAGATGTTTTCTACCTTCATATCGCCAGCTGTGTTTATGTCATACGTGATAGCTTAAGGGACGAATTTACTCTAGAATTTTATTAATGACAACGCCCGCACGGGGAATAATTCCTTTGTCGCAAAACTTTACAAACATATAAACAACAGACACAATAAACACGCAGACTCGGAACAACTATTTGTTGGTCACACAATTATTTGTCACTAATATTGAAATCCGAACGTGAGTTTGTTTGTTTGTTACGTTTTCACGCCTAAACTACTCAAAGACAAAGACAAAGACAAAGACATTTATTTTTGTAAAAACATGAGTAGGTATGACATATTATGTACATGGTGGTTTGCTAAAGGAATGTTCATGCATGTTTTGCCAAGTACGGCGTACAAAATAACACTGGTAGAATATAGATTACTATCAGAATCAAATAATAAATTGAAAAATAACCCAATAATAATATCAAAAAAGGAATAATAATTAATATCAAAAAAACATATGAATTTAAAAAATATAAGTATGTCAAAAAGCTAAATAATAACTGGAAATTATGTTAAAACAAAATAATAATTAGTACTTTATCATGTCAAATATAAATAATAAGAAACAGTTTCTATTAATTCTATCATGTCATAATAATAAGAAGTAATATATTATTACTTAAACAATATCATTCAAAAATTCTGTTAAGCTGTAATAACACTTCAATATAAGATATTTTTTTAAATGTATTTTAAATTGGGAAACAGGGCATTGTTTGATTATTTTTGGTATTCTATTATAAATAATGGGTGCCAAACAAAAAATGCTCTTGTGTTTTAACGCGGTTGTAGATTTTACGATGCACAACCTGTCATTATCACGGCGACTACGTGTTGCAACATCTGATAGTTTCTTAAAGTATTTGGGGTTGCTCTTTACGAAACAAGCTACTTCATAAACAAATAAAGATGGCAAGCTTAGGATTTTATGCTGAATAAAGTAAGGTTTGCAGCTATCGGTTGTTTTCAAACCAAACATAGCTCTTATGCACCTTTTCTGTGCTTTGAAAATGATTTCTTTATCTGTTGAGTTTCCCCAAAATATGAGACCAAATCTCAGAATGGAACCCACGACACCATGATAGGCAGTTAGAAGTGCTTCAATCTTTAGAACAGGCGCGAGTTTGAAAAGTGCATAAGCAGAGGAACTTATTCGTTTGTTTAGTTCCCCTATATGTGCCTTCCAACTTAGATTCTTGTCTAATGTTAAACCTAAAAATTTTGCTTTATCTACATGGATAATAGATGTTCCTTGATAGTTAACGTGCACCACTGGTGGAGTTACGCGTTGACTAAAAAACATTATTTTTGTTTTTACCAGATTAATTTTTAAATTGTTATTATTTAGCCATTTAATTATTGATTCAAGTGTGTTATTGATATCATTTTCATATTTATCATTATTATTATTATTTGTGTGTATGACGACCGTGCTATCATCAGCAAAAAGAGACATTGGATAATTAGTTATTGTAGGCAAATCATTTATGTACATTATGAAGAGTAAAGGGCCCAATACACTCCCTTGTGGGACACCACATGTAACTATATGTTTGTCAGATTCATATGTTTCTTCAGATTTAGTCTTAAAATTTATTTTAGTAATTTTTGTGTATTGTTTACGGTCTTTTAGATAGTTTTCAATAAGATGACTATACTCGATACTAATACTCGACCGATCATCATGAAACTTCGCATATATGTGGTCAGGGGAATAGAAAATCGAGTAGTTAAGGCGTTAAACCGTACAAACAAACTTATATTCGCATTTATAATATTAGTAAGGATTGCACACTATCATTCTCTTTCACGTAATTATATTGTGTGAGATCAATCTTTTTAGTGTGGAAATTTTTTGTGCGATCTACGGACAGTAAGGACATTGAGGGCACATCTATCTATATAAATAATAATCAATTGCCACATGTATGACGAAGCATCACTTAGGAACAGCTTGACCGATTTGGCTGGTTGTTTTAGGTTGCTTGTAATTGTCAGGACAAGGTTTGTATGAACGAAAATTTGCGAAATAGCCACGGGAAAATGTCGACAATTTAAATGGTATTTTCATATGTCCAAATTTTGGCACTGATGGGACACAAACTTTCCGACTACTTTTAAACTTAAGTTAAACTTAAAATAATGTAAAATATTTATCTATTATTATTTGTATATCCTGCTCACTGACAATACTAGCCTTGACTTAAATGGAGGCAGTTCCTGACTTCTGTTTAGTTAAGCGAAAGGTGTAGTGTTGCCAGTGAGTGGAAATGAAATCTTTCGTATTTTTTTTATTGTTCTGTTTTTTTGTATATTATATTAATTTTTTAATTTTTTTTTTATTTCTTCATGTTTTGCGTGTGCCCTTTTGTGTGCCAAAATAAATATTTTTCTTCTTTTTCTTTTTTACTTCTTCATATTCTATCACATACACACAACACCATCTAGCCCAAACTAAGCAGAGCTTGTACTATGGGTACTAGACAATGGATAAACATACATATATACTTTTTTTTTTGTAAATACATACATATTATACATAGAAACACATGATAGAGTCATACCTGTTGCCATTTACTGGATAGCTCAGTGGGGAGAATAACAGACTGCAATGCATAAGGTCTCGGATTCGAACCCACGTCGCGCACCTCTGACTTTCTGAAGTTATATGACATTTCGAAATTATGTGCGTATTGATTGACAATAATCGCCTGCTCCGTGCCTCGGAGAACATGTTAAGCCGTCGGTCCCGGCTGCCATGAACATCTGGTCTCATCATCTCATCTTGGTCTGGCCAAGACAAACATCCATGTTCATGCACACAAATGCTTGACTTGTGCGGGAATCGAACCCGCGACCTCTGGCGTGGCAGTCGGTTACACTAACCACTACGCCATCGAGGTCGTCATATGAAAATAAATTGATTGAAGTTTTAATATTGATTTTAACAACGTGAACTTTTTTGAAAATAATGCCGTCATGGAGCCACGCTTCGGCACGAATGGGACGGCTCGACCGGAGTGATACCACGGTGTCACAGAAAACCGGCGCTTGCGTTGTTTCGTCGCGTGAATAAGGTACCGGAGGACCAACCCTCCTTACCTTTTGGTGGGGGCAAATTTAAAAGGCCGGCAACTCACTTGTGACTCCTCTGGTGTTGGTGTCTATGGGCGGCGGTAATCGCTTACCATCAGGCGATCCGCCTGCTCGTTTGCCACATACAGCATAAAAAAAGAATATGTATTTTTTTATAGATTTTCAGGACAACGAGTGTCGCGTCAGCTTGTCTTTGATAAATATGGGTGTTGTTTACAAGTAATATGTCTTTAGATAGTTATAAATAACTGTTTATTACACACATTACTTATGTGAGTAATACTAATTTATCACTTGCATTAACGGCGAAGGAAAACATCGTAGAGAAACCTGCATGTCTTAGAGTTCTGCATATTGTGTTTGATGATGTTTCAGTTTCCAATGCCAACCCGCGCTAGCCCAGCGTAATCTATACTATCTATAGTTTTATACTAATAATATAAAGCTGAAGAGTTTGTTTGTTTGGTTGAACACGCTAATCTCAGGAACTACTGATTTGAAATGAAAAAATATTTTAGTGTTGTATAGCCTATTTATCGAGGAAGGTTGTAGGGTATATAACGTAACGCTACGACCAATAGAAGCATCAAGGAAAGATGTTGCAAAAAGGGGCAAATTCTCTTATGTGAAGCAGACGAAGTTGCGCGGGTCAGCTAGTAGATTATAAATAACTAAGAGGCCCGTGGCACCTTTAACAACTAACGAATATTTAATCGTTAGTTTTTTTTTTTAACGTGGATTAATTCATGACTCATACCCCTCCCTAGGGGTTATGTCGGACTCGCCGGGGTAAAAGAAAGATGGTAAAGATGATAATGTACCTCCCGGAATACCGACTAAAACGAACGGTAACGGTAAACGGTGTTCCTCGACAAAACCACTATCGACGGGGCCGCGCGAATCATTTGCACATGCGGTCGCGACCCCGCCGAGGTTTCGGCCCGCCGTATGAAACGGCAGGCCACTACCCGATAAGACCTACCCTATAGGCATTTCTCACAAATAATCCATACTGTCCCCCCTAGAGGGGAGACGGACTGGATACAGAGGCGCGCGTGGGAACACGCACGCCGCCTCCCGGACCTGGTGCTGAACCGGTGGCATGCAGGCCCATAAATCCCACCATCCCCAGGTCAAATCTCAGGGTGGCTGGAGGTCGTCTCGCGCCGTCCGGCGCCCGGCTCTGCGGTTTGGGAGTGGGTTTAAACGCTCGCTCTCCCGCTCCCTCCGCCGCCTCCTTGATGGAAATGACTTCCTCACAAAAGGAGGCGACGGCGTTACACGACCTCTCACTCCGGACCATAGACTGAACTACGGCCGGGAGCGAGAGAGCAACCAATCTGACTGCCGCGACAACTCACGGCGCTGCGATGCCCAGGCGGGGCAAACCGCCAAAGTGTGCAGCGCCGTGTCCTCAACAACGTCGCGGCAGTCGCCGCAGTGGTGACAACCGGGCGTCTCTTGCCGGCGTATACGACACAGGAACTGGCCAAAACAACCGTGGTCAGTCATTATCTGTGTCAGCCGTAAGGTGATGGCGCCATGCCGCCTCTTTATTAACCTTTTTTTTCTGGTTTTTTTTTTTACCCAGGAAAATCATCCTCTATGGGTACCCCCTCCCCCCCCGGGGGGGGGAGGGAAGGGTGGTTATGTGAGACTCTCCGCCCCTGAAGGGGGTCGGTATACACACTAAAAACCTGGGGTGTCTGAACCTGGCAGTCCCTCCGCCGACGGAGTGGGGCGGGATGGCGTCGCGTTAGCAATCACCATCCCGCCCTCCGTTTATAAATTTTTTTTTTTTTTTTAAGGTGGAAATGCGCTTTATGCTTACCGCCCCACTTGGGGTGGTGGGACGGTTATGTCGGGCTCACCGGCCTACAACACGGCCGGCATACCGACTAAAACCCTCCTGTGCACCGTCAATTCGCCTAGACGGGTGGGCCTTTGGAACCTGATACAACATCAGCGGCCCTCTTTATTAACCTAACCTAACCTACATTTAGGCGAGCGAAGCCGCGGAAAAAATCTAGTTAAATAATATATGGTTGATAACCCTACGTTTGTTTGCCAATAAATGTATTAATTTATGTGCATTCATGACAAAATTAATTGAATGTCAAATGAAAAGGTAATATCGATATTTAATTCAAACATGGTTCTCCAACTTAGTAATCGTTTTTTAAGGAATATTGATTGCGTATAGAAATATGCAATGCTTATAAATAATATATTGATCTGTAAAAAAAAAAAAAGAAAAAAAAAAAAAAAAAAAAAAACTTCCAACTTTTTCTCGATCAAATCACCCTATGTCCTTTTCTGTAACCCAGGGGCCCATGTCTGCTATTTTAATAAATTCGTCATTCCGACACGACGTAACTGCAATCCCATTGTCGGTCAATGGTCTCGTAATAGGATTGTGGTAGAATGACATGTTGTATTGCCATTATTATAAAACCCGTTAGTAGAAGTGGTTTTTGAAAAACTACTACTAAATTTAAACATTTGTTCATGCCAGATTTCGTTTATACATATTATAATTATATTTATACATATTATAATTATATTAGTGTTAAAAGCAATCTGATCAAAGGAACTGTCAAAATTTTAGCAGATTACCGCATACGTCAGTCATTTGTCATTTTGTACGTGATTACCATTCTATGCCATTTTTTCAATGGAGTGTCAGTGGTTGACCATCGGAAAGTCATAATGACGCCATTATATTAGTAGATTACCAAACTTGTTAAAATCAAGAATTATGAAATCAATGATAGACCATTCTGACACTATTGTAATAGCAGACTTGGGCCCCTGACAACGTGTATACAAAACGCCATGATGATCGGGCAAGTAGTTAAGGAGTGAAAGTGGATATGACAAATAAACTCACTTTCAATATTAGCTGGGATTTCACCAGCTGCTCAAAACTGCGATTGCATTAGGCAAGTTACTTACATGCATGTTGCAAATTGCATACAACTTGTACAAACCTGCATACAAGTTAGGTACAACTTGTATGGGGTAGTTTGAACTTGTACATATTTTTATTCAAGTGACCTGCAAACCACATGATATCTATCGCTGTACAAATTATCGAAACATAATGTCTGTTAGGTGGACGCTCGAGAAAATAATTTTTTTTTTATTGAGGCGCATGTCTTCCGCCCATGTTGGACTACTCAATTGTTGAACATCTCCACTTGTATGCAAGTGAAACCTGCATGCAATTTGCACACTCTCGAAAACATGTTTTCAATGCAAGCAGCTTGTAGGTAACTGTGACGTCATACTTGCATGCAAGAGTTGCCTAATGGAATCGCGCCTTAAGAGGAAACACAAGCGCCGTTTTTCCATACAAACGTAGTCCTCTGTTTCTTCCCTGGATAACGCCAGTAGAGCAATGTTTTCTTCCAAAAAATGTTTCGCCTCTATTGGCATGTCCCTATGTTTTCTTTTTTTTCATAAATTAATTATTAGCCTTCAAGAACCTCAAAAATTGGCTAGTTTTACCGCTGTGTTAAAATATCTAGAAGACAAATTTGACTAGATTAAGCCTTTCTTTATTTTTAATTAAAAAGTAGTTAAATCGGTCATGTTTTGGGTAAGGAATCAGGGGACTAAGAAACGTTGATTTTGTGTACTTTTAATAGATATTTTCGGTCCAAGCTGCAGTTGATCTATCTCTTGCATTGCGCGACAGCAATAGATTTTACAAATACCTATTTTCAATTCTCTCGCCCTTAGTGGTTCCTCTTAAGGTCCCACGGAATCCCATAGAGGGCGAGCCTATTGCCGTCCATGGGGTACAGTAGCTCAGTAGTGCTACTAATAATTTCTTGAAAGAAAAATCTAATAACAATTTGTCCGACCCGAGAATCGAGCTCGAGAACTCGTGTACAGTAACATAAGTAACTCAACATTATTTTATTATTTTTATAATTTTTATTAGGGATTTACAAACAGTTACACACTAAGGATAATTACAATTGATGGCTTAATTAACTATGGCTAAATGTGCACTCACAGCGTAATCCACAGAATATATTTGATGTTATGACAATTTCTGCAATTAAATTGTTATTAGGTCAACATGAAAGAAAAAAACGTTTTGGCAAAACCAGAGAAATAGTCACTATATAAAGCGAAAAATGCAATTCTTTTATCTGCTTATCTGCTTAATATATTCAGTTAATATACATCTAAATGCACGCATGGCAAATATGTCTATGTCTGTGAAATCTATATATTAATACGTGAAGCAAAAACTTTGTACGAAACTTTTTTGTACTTTTTTTACGAAAATTGCGCGGACGAAGGAGTATGAAATTTGGCACAGTTAAAGTTTATATAGAGAAGGAGGGGCGAAGCCTAATTTATAAAATATGCATTAGAACTACATTAAATTAATGAAAAACACTACTCGCACACAACCATGCATTTGACACACGCAGTCAAATTGCGTTCGTAGTATTTCCACATTGTTCGTCTGACGTCGTACAATTCTTTGTAACTATGGTTACCTATACCTTATTATATGTAATAGAGAAAAAGAGAAAACAAAGTAGCAAGCTTAGGAATATTGGTCGAATTTTGACCACTAGGCGACCGCTAGTTATCATTAAAATGCAAATTGAACCTTTTTTAGAAACAGTTTCTTTGAAACTAGAACCGCATAGGAACTCTACCGAAAAGCAGAAACCTTTTATATACAACTCTCACACTAGGAATAATTCTTGACTGCGACGATCTTTACAAATATTCAAACAACGGACACAAAGAACACCCAGACTTGTTACAACAATTTGTAGATCACACAAATTTTTGTCCCGTGTGGGATTCAAACACACGACCGACGCGGCGGCAGTGGCGATGTGACTACATATACCACTACGATATCCGTGCAGTCAAATTTATTTATTTATTCTTCTCTTCTCTCTTAGCCTTTATTATTCCCAAGTCAATTGGGGTCGGTTTTTCTGGTCTAACCGGATTTGACTGGATATCACTTTTTTACACGGAGCGGCTGCCACCTGACCTCCGCAACCCGAAGGCTAACGATACCCTAAGGCTAGACCAGTGTCAGGATATTAGAGGGTACTGACTTTCCCAATAACGACTGCCATAGATGTTCATGGCAGCCGGGACCGAGGGCTTAACGTGCTCTCCGAGGCACGGAGCAGGCGATAATTGTCAATCAATACGCACATAATTTTCAAAATTCATATAACTTCCGAAAGTCAGAGGTGCGCGACGTGGGTTCGAACCCGAGACCCTCTGCATTGCAGTCTGTTGGTCTCCTCACTGAGCTATCGCTATTAATAAATAAATAAATAATTATATCATTAGTTACCCAACGTTCCTTGAGATGTCTCGCGCTGAGGCAAAATACGTGTCGACGCATATTTTGTGCTCGAAGCGGAATACTGCAAGTTGGAGTACGCCCGGGTCCCACATCGTGGCTGTCTCTAAGCAGAGGAGTTCGAATTACTCCTAGTACGGGAGCAGTCTTTTAAAAAAAAGAAAGAATTGGTCGACCTCGATGGCGTAGTGGTTAGTGTAAACAACTGCCACGCCTGAGGTCGCGGGTTCGATTCCCGCACAATTCAAACATTTGTGTGCATGAACATGGATGTTTGTTTTGGTCTGAGTCTTTCTATGTATCATATATATGTATTTAGAAAAAAAAGTATATATGTATGTATGTTTATCCATTGTCTAGTTCCCATAGTACAAGCTCTGCTTAGTTTGGGCTAGATGGTGTTGTGTGTATGTGGTAGAATATTATTATTATTATTCGTTGCTAAACGGACCTGAAGATGTCATTGATCTCTGCTAACCTCTTGGTAAACTTCAAGCGACATGCATCATTATATTTTATTCAAGGCAACTCAAGGGCAAATAGTACGTGGACAGAGGTTCAAGTATTTGTTCTAGTCATTAGAATGTCATTTCAAATGAAACTCATATCTGATGGACAACAGGAAAAATAGTAGTATTTATTATTGCTATACGCATTGAGGTGTTTATACATCGTGTAACTAAAAGGTATGGTCATATTTAAGTGTCACATAATAGGTATAGCCCTCGTATGATGGCAGAAAATCGTATATCGTATATAAAATCGTGTATATATACATTATTTTCACTAAGATTGGTATTTTCTCGAGGACTCGAGTTCGATCCCAAGACGCGCATCTCTGACTTTTCGAAGTTACGTGCGTAAATTATCGCTCGCTTTAACGGTGGAGGAAAACATCGTGGGAAAACCTGCATGTCTGAGAGTTCTATATAATGGTCTCGAAGATATGTGAAGTCTGCCAACTCGCACTGGGCCAGCGTGGTGGACTATGGCGTTACCCTCTCACACTGAGAAGAGGCACGTGCCCAACAGTGGGACAGTTTAATAAAGGCATTTTCTTTTTTTATCGACTTATCAATCGCTCAAATCGACTAATATATATCATATATACTAGTCGACACTTAAATAAGACTGATAAAAATGACCAGGCGCAATTATGATAGTAATATAATGCGCGTGTTTCGATGTTTAAATAATAAAATGTTTGAAATTGGCATAAAGCTTTTTATTTTTGATCTAGGCATGGGTTATTTATCCGATATACATTACGACTCTAAAATATGACCACAACTTTTTGTTACGCGTTGTATATAGCTGATAAACAATATACATATATATATATTATATACTAGTAGTCGTTGTTCTATCCAAACGAACCGATCGGAACGCCATCTGCCAGGTCCATTGTGAAACTAAACCATCCAAAGACCCACGCAAACACAAAAACAAGAAACTGTCCAGCCGTTTAGGAGGTTTTCTGTGACATACACACGTCCTGGGGCCCAAGTCTGCTATTACAATAGTGTCAGTATGGTCTATCATTGATTTCATAATTGTTGATTTTGACAAGTTTGGTAATCTTCTAATATAATGGCGTCATTATGACTTTCCGATGGTCAACTACTGACACTCCATTGAAAAAATGGTATCGAATGGTAATCTCGTACATAGTGACAAATGATAAAAAGTTGACAGTTACTTTGATCAAATTGCTTTTAACACTACTGTAAAAATATATATAAACGAAATCTGGCATGAATAAATGTTCGAATTTAGTATTAGTTTTTCAAAAATCACTTCTACTAACAGGTTTTATAATAATGGCAATACAACATGTCATTCTACCATAATCCTATTACGAGACCATTGACCGACCAATGATCGACCATTATGAATTTAGCAGATTACGAACTTTTAGCAAAATGACATTGCAGTGCACAATGGAATTGCAGTTACGACGTGTCGGAATGACGAATTAATAAAATTAGCAGACTTGGGCCCCAGAAGTATTACATCTTAACTAATATTATAAATACGAATGTAAGTTTGTTTGTTACGCTTTCACGCCTTAACTACTCAACCTATCATCATGACACGTTGTCAGGGGTACAGAAAGTATGTCCTTTCTGTACCCCTGACAACGTGTCATAACGAGTACCTTTCAGCCAAAAAAAGCTTTGTATCTAAGCAAGCGCAGCCGCAGGTAGATACTATTAATAATATAATTTTACTGCGTTTGCTTAAATGCTGTCTGATTACCCTGGGATCATAGTCTACCAGTATGAGGAAAATACATTGATGCAGTGGGTAATCCTAACTTATCAACAATCGTTTAGTATTGAGGTCGATAATTATAAGTATGGTGTATTGTAACCGCTCAATAATTATAGTACCTAATACTAGATTTTGAAAATGTCTGTTTAAAATCTCCTGAATTACTTGTCTGCACGAATAGCGTGTAAATAGGTTACCTTATCATTGGCACTGCGTCGAGTAATGTAGGTTTGATCCCTATACGGGGCAAAAATGTTTGTGATCGACAATAACTTGATTGGCTCTAGCAAAGGTTAAATGTTGCTGAGGTGACTGCACCGATAGTGTAGTCGATTAAGTGTTGAGCTGCCACTGCGCCGACTGTTGTGGGTTCGTTTTCCACAGGGTCAAACATGTGTTTTGTACTATTGTAACATTTGTTAGCAAACCAAAATTAATAAGTTAAAAAATATTTGTCTCGTGTGTCCAACGCGCCTGCGACATCACACGAGATTATGAAGTTTCGAGCAAATTATCGTGTGGTACCGTTTTAAGGAATAGCTTTAAAGAATCACCTACTTAAAACAGATAATGATAGAGCTCCGCCATAGTCAAATTGTATGGAGGATTTGAAGTGCTTTTTTATAAATATGTCTTATCTTATCTTTATTGTCAACCAATAACTTAAATATTTGGTACGGATAAATTGTAATATAACTATTTATGTTTCGTTTAAGCTGTAAAATAGCATAGATTTCTACTGTCATAATCTAAAAATCACGTAACACGAGCTTACCTGTTTGCATTTTTCGTGCAAATTTATATAATTTTATAGGCGAAAATATTAATTATTTTAAGTTGTTAAACGGAGTAATTGTAAACACATTCATTGTTATGGTAAATGTATATTTTATATTAATATTAAACAAAAAGTGTTGGTTTTATTCACTTAACTGTGATCGCCTGTTTTGGCACATTTCGCTCGGCGCGGTCTTAACTGCTGACCAGTTTTGCCCGAAGGTCTGTCCTACCATTACATAAGCATACGACTGTCATAACTGCTGTTAGTGTCAACGCTGACTCATCAATAATTGCGAACGTCTCATTACAGAGCAGTGTTTATTTGTATCCTTGTATTTCATTGCCTCTTGTTTAACGAAGTAGAAAAAAATATCAAGGTGGCATGGTGTCTATATAAATTTGATATTATGTATTATATATGGATATTATGTAGACTTAAATTACCACTCACTGACTGACTTAGAGAAATAGAAGTCATACAAGGGGGAGTCGTAGGAAAAAAGTAAATATAGCATCGTATAGATAATCGTTCAGAAGGCCCGGGAAAAATGTCTGACCATGGTGGTACCCCATCGGATCTCGGAAATGGTGATATCTACGGGAGTCGTTCTTAAAACCCTGGGAACTTTTAGGGGGGCGAAAAAAAACATGGCTTCCATACAAAAAAACATGGCCGCTATACAAACTTTGACCTCTAATATCTCCGAAACGGTTAGAGATACGTGGGGTGTGTTGGAACAAATGTCATAGGGGTCGACGAGATCTTTCCAGAAAAGGTCATTTTCAAGGTCACCGAAGCATTTGCAAGGTCATCTTTTTTATTTTGCTTCGCTTATTTTTATATTCCCTTTTCAAATTGTCTGACCTTCCCCCTTCGCGGGCCGCTTGCGGGCCGCGCAACCACGCGAAATAGTAGTTAATATTATAAAGAGGAATTTGATTTTTGTTTGTTTGTAAGCATTTCACTCAAAAACAACAAAAGCGATTTAAGAAATTCTTTCTAACTTAGAATGCTACATAATTATATTATCACTGAATAACATGGGCTATATTTTATAACAAAAATAAAGTATTTTAAACTAACATAACATAATCTAACTTTTATGCGAGCGAAGCCGCGGGCAAAGCTAGTTCATATTTTGTTTTAAAACACTAATCCCGCTCTTGCATTAGGTATGTTCTGTGTCGCGGGGGACTTTACAAACGTTCAAACAACGGACACAAAGAACATCCAGACTCGGAACAACCGTTTGTGGATCACACAAAGTTTTGTCCCGTGTGGGATTCGAACCCACAACACTCGGCGCAGTGGCAGCGGTGAGGCGACCACTTAAACCACTACACCATCCGTTCAGAAATATTGTGAAATAAATGACTGTGACCCAATCTTGAAGGTAAACATGGTTCCACATTACGGGGAGTCGTCTCATTGTTTATTTTCGGTACCTGAATTAAATAATTCCTTATCACCTTCCTTATAAGTTGTCTTCGTCGAATTCTTAAAAGGAAAAGTCAGTTGAATACTTTATGGTAAAGGTCACGAGTTAAGAAATATAAATGTATTGTGTGTGACCAGCGCGGAGTTTATTTACTGTTTTAGTGTTCGAAAAAGCTTTTACACAACAGCTTTGTCCTGTCCGTCCGTCTGTCTGTCTGTTATACAACTTTCAACTCAAGAACCGTAAGAGCTAGACTCGCGATCAACGCCATTCGACTCAGCATAGTCGATATATCCCGAAAAAACGAACTACGGCCTTTGACCTCTGACCTCATATTACTTGATCCATTTTTTCGATCTATAAGATTTACGGCAATTCATTGGCGATTCTCACTTTTTTTCTTATAAAGATAACTCCCGCGCTAGGAATAATTCCTGTGTCGCGGGAGACTTTATGAACATTCAAACAACAAACACAAATAACAACCAGACTTGGAACAACCATTTCTGGATCACACAAGTTATTGTTCCGTGTGGGATTCGAACCCACAAAGCTTGGTGCAGTGGCAGTAATGAACCGACCACATAATATATGTGTAACCATGTAAAAATAAATAAATAAAATATAAAGGAAATATTATTCTGTATTTTTAACCATACTAATCAACTATTAAATACGCACATAATATTGTCTTCTATTTACGCGAATATTATTCATTGAAATTAATCTGCTATATACGGATTTTATCGCGTTGTTTATTTGACACTATTACAACATTTTGAAAATTGTTACACTACTATTACTATTAAACTTTACTAATTTTTAAGCTAATTAAATTATTATTATTTTATATTAATATATTTAGATTTAATTTATTTTTACACTATCCCCGATGTTTCGGTCAGCAGCCATGGTCACGGGGAGACTAAGATGGCAGTTGTCTCAATGTTCCAGTGTAGTTATTTCAAAGTACTCGAACATAATTTAATCATTGGTGTTTCTATTTACGCACATAACTTTGAAAAGGAAGAAATTATTGTTGTATTTGATAGCCTAATTCTTGACGAAGGCTGCAGAAGCATAGGACTTCTCATAAACATGAGTGAAACCGGTTTCACTCATGTTTATGAGAAGACGCCCGGGCGTGAAAACTATTATTTAGTATAACTAACAAGATTTTGACCGCGTCTTCGCTCGCCCGGTACAATTTTTTTGTTTTTCCGTATGAATGGTACCATATGTCTTTTTTTGTACGCCTGACAACGTGTCAGCGAAATGATTATTGGTCGAGCAGTTAAGACTGCGCCGAGCGTAAGACGCGGTTGGACTGAATGACAGAGCTCGATATTAAAATCGGCGCGCGGCCGCCATAGTAAAATTGTATGGAGAATTAGAAGCGCTTTTTTGATAAATATGTATCTTTATTGTCAACCAATAACTTAAATATTTGGGACGGACAAATTGTAATATAACTATTTGTTTCGATTAAGCTGTAAAATAGGATAGATTTCTACTGTTATAATCTAAAAATCACGTAACACGAGCTTACGTTGTTTCATTTTTCGTGCAATTTACGTAATTGTGTAGGCGAAAATATTAATTATTTTAAGTTCTTTACACGGAGTAATTGTAAACACATTCATTGTTATGGTAAATATATATTTTATATTAGTATTAAACAAAAAGTGTTGATTTTATCCACTTAACTGTGACCGCCTGTTTTGGCACATTTCGCTCGGCGCAGTCTTAAGGCGTAAAAGCTTAACAAACCAACTCACAGTCGCATTTTTGTATGTATTTATGAAGGAGGACTTCTGGCCGAAGGGTGTGGTATTCCGTCGCTTCCGCGGACAAGTGCCACATGAACGCACAACAACAGAATGCAAGTGAAGCATTACTAACACAGTGAATAAGGTACTATCGACATGAGCGACGGTAGACTATTTCAGAAAAATTTTCGCTTGCACATGTTGGCTTTGTAACTCCGCCCTACGTCCGACCAAGTGTTGTCCTGCCATGCGATTTTAACCTTAGAAGTGGTCATCCGTCGCTCAAGTCGATAGTACATAAATACTAAGACTAATTGTATGTATGTTAGTCCATAAGGTATTTATCCATGCGTCTATGCCACGCGAAATAAATGGTTATTATTATTATTATTACTCTTCTATTCTAATAATTACATTTTTAAATATAAATATAAAAACTATACATATTTAAAAATATTAAAACTGAAATGACCCACCGACATCGGGAACAGGGTCCAAGCTGCCGGTGGTTAGGGCCCCAGAGAGAGGAATCTCCTTACAATACGCGCTGTGTCGAGTAGTACTTACTGCCTTTTGGATCAAGGACTATTATTACCTACTAGGTTTTTCCCACGGCTTCGTTCGCGTAAATAGAGTTAGGTTAGATTAGTAACGGAACTTTTTCCCGGATAAAAGTTACTCCTATTCTGTTACTATGATAACGTGTTAATGAAATGATGATCGGTCGAGCAGTTAAGACGTGAAAGCGTAACAAACAAACTCACATTCACATTTATAATATTAGTTAGGATCACAAAATAAGGAGAGTTATTAAGCAGATAATTAAATGGAGATACTACAGACATTATTATGCACAAATAATAATAACCTTACAATGCAATGCAATGCAATTATTCTTTAAAATCACACATAATCATTGTTTGGAGCGAATTAAAGATCATGAAAACCAAATATATCATTACTTATATATTTTTTTTACTGATGCATCAAACAATAATTATTTTATTACTTCAGTCGATTTTGCTGGCGGGTTTGCAAGCGTAAATATAGACGCACGGGTAGAACACGTTAACAAATGATATCTACACCAACACATTCCTCATGAATCACTCTATTATTCCCCGTGACATAGGCCTTGTTCCTAGAGCTGGTCTTGCCGAAACTTACTTATTAAAAACTAGATGTGCCAGCGGTTTCACTCGCGTTTATCGTTACTGCGTCGCCCCCGTCGGTCGTACCGTGATGTTATATGGCAAAATAACTATTTAAATTGGTTCAGAAGTTTTTAAGTTTATAAATTGCAAACACAAACAAAAATCTTTCATATCTTTAATATTATAAAGCTGAACAGTTTGTTTGGTTGAACCCGCTAATCTCAGGAACTACTGGTTCGAATTGAAAAATTATTTTAGTGTTGGATAGATTATTTATCGAGGAAAGCTGTAGGCTATATAACATCACGCTACGACCAACGGGGACGGCATAGTAACGATAAACGCTTGTAAAACCGCGGGCACATCTAGTCTTTAATATTAGTTAGGCTATATACATATAGTTAGGATCACTTACTCATATTTAACAGTCTATACTATTATATAAATGTAATGTATGAGCTGACTCTTCTTAGTGTGGACACTCGTGGGATCTTAGTACGGTTAGGTAAAATCTATATCTACTAATATTATAAAGCTGAAGAGTTCGTTTGGTTGAACGCGCTAATCTCAGGAACTACTAGTTCGAACTGAAAAACTTCTTTTAGTGTTGGATAGCCCATTTATCGAACAAGGTTTTAAGCTATATATCATCACGCTACGACCAATAGGAGCGAAGCATCAATGAAAAATGTTGCAAAAACGGGGAAAATTCTCTTATGTGAAGCAGACGAAGTTGCAGGTCAGCTAGTATAAAAATATAATGTTAGTGTAGATAGGTTTTTTGACACGTGTAGCTGTGTGTTTGTGTGTGTGGCACAAAAAATGTCTGACTAAGTCCGGCTGTGACCTCGCCGGTTTATTTATTTGTTATTTTGTATATGGCATTGCTCGTGAGCACTTTTCAAGTTTATATCCTTTACATTTGATTATAATCATTTCTTGTATTTTTTTAAATTGTATTAATTAAGCAGTAATTAATACTGCTTAATTAATATGGATGAGGTAACTAAAATTCTATTCATTTAAAAAAATACATGTGCATGTAGAAAGTATGGACGAGGAAAGACTGACTAAGAAAGTTTATAAGGCTAGTGTGAATGGAACAGTCGCAAGAGGAAGACCTAGGCGAACGTTTCTTGATCAGATCGGAGGCGTTCTGGACAAAGGCCAGGTTAAGAGCACCTTGAACCGACGGCCGTGTATGAGGAATTTGATGAAAGTGAATGACGCCAGATAAGTGTGTCAGGACCGTAGCAAATGGAAATCCGTAGTCTCTGCCTACCCCTCTGGGAAACAGGCGTGAATCTATGTACGGTAATAATATAGCTGGCCGAATGGTGATAGAATTTTTTAAATCGGTTATTTGTTTTTGAGTATCAAAACAAAAAATCAAGTCGTTCCTTTTTATTATTTTAGTAAGGATAAATAAGTTACGGTATAACCATAAGACAGGAAAAAGTCCTCAGTATTATAAAAACAAGTTTGTAATTGTATTTTTAAATGCGTTTTGTTAGCAGGCTTTTCCCTCCGGTATCAAACACGCTTTTTCTTAATAAAAAAGGGATTTTCTACTCTATTAAACTACTGAATAGATTTTGATATACTTTAGTAAGGAGATAAATTGAATCAGCATTTACTTTAAGTGTAAATCAATGTGTGCTTAATTGCTGTCTGGAAGTTCAATTTAAAGGTTCTTCTTTTAGGTTTAGTAAGAAGAATTATCTTTCACCTAATCTTCATATATATGAAAGTACACACAGCGACGCATCAACCTAGACTGTTTGGACTTTGAACAATTAGAAGTTGAACGCTGCGAATCGTGCGAGAGAGTGCGTTATATTTTTGTTATTTTGTCTCACTCACGCTGAACGGGACGCGACGCTCTATCCTTACCATTACATCGACATCACTATGCACTGTCCCTTTCCGAAATTTCTCTATTTTGTATATAGCGTAGTTATGCGTATATAGGGTGTCTAACTTGATGTGTGTGTACTTTTAGTGCGAAACTCCAGTCGAGATTCTAGGTATAAAATACTCTTGTGTCGCGGCTTCCCTCGCATAAATGTAGATTAATTTAGCAACAGTACTCTTTTCTGGATGAGAAGTACCTTATGTCCAGTGGCGTAGCGTAGTTGGGGCGGCAAGGATGGCCCGCCCTAGGCGACACTTTTAGGAGGCGCCGAAATTTCACAATAAATTATAATAATGTTTTGTAAATATTTGAACACTTTCATGGCAAAAGAGAGGAATGGGCAGGTGTACAATACACGATAATGGTGACTGGTCTTACCGAAAAGTTAATTAAAATTACTATATAATATAGTTTTTTAAATCAAAATACATAAATAAGAGGGCTGACAACCATGCTACGTCCTTATCTATTCGTGTATGCGAGATTTCATGATGTTCGGTCGAGTAGTTAAGGTGTGAAAGCGTAACAAACAAACAAACTCACATAGGCATTTATAATGTTAGTTAGGATTAAGAATCGACCATCTTATGATATTAGTAAGAATTTAAAAACTTAGGTGAGTCAATGTTGATAATATTTTGACATTAAAACAAGTTTTTGAAGGTTGTTCTCTGCGGTTAGCTTGCCTTGCACATCTATATGTGGACAAAGAACGAATAAAACAGAAAGGTTTTAGTGCCACATGATAGAAGACAAGTCTTGCTGTCTACCAGGCACATTGTCAGACATTGTCACGGGTTACTTTACAAACATTCAAAGAGTCTGGACTGGACGTTTAGCATAGTGGTCGTCTTGCCGTTGCCATTGAGCCGATTATTGTGGGTTCGAATCCCACACGGGACAAAATTTGTGTGATCCACAAATGGTTGTTCCGAGTCTGGGTGTTATTTGTGTCCGTTGTTTGTATGCTAGTAAAGTCTTCGCGACATAGGATTTAATCCTAGTGCGGGAGAAGTATTTTTATCATAAACAATCTAACAACGTAGGTACACAAAGAACATCCAGACTCGGAACAACCATTTGCGGATCACACGAATTTTTGTGCCGTCTGGGATTCGAACCAACAAAACTTAGTGCCGAATAAAGATTACTTAAACCACTGCTTCTTCTTCTTCTTCTCTCTTAGCCTTTATTATTCCCAAGTCACTTGGGGTCGGCTTTTCTGGTCTAACCGGATTTGACTGGATATCAGCTTTTACACGGAGTGGCTGCCACCTGACCTCCGCAACCCGAAGGCTAATGATACCCTAAGGCTAGACCAGTGTCAGGATATTAGAGGGTACTGACTTTCCCAATAACGACTGCCATAGATGTTCATGGCAGCCGGGACCAACGGCTTAACGTGCTCTCCGAGGCACGGAGCAGACGATAATTGTCAATCAATACGCACATAATTTCGAAAAGTCATATAACTTCCGAAAGTCAGAGGTGCGCGACGTGGGTTCGAACCCGAGACCCTCTGCATTGCAGTCTGTTGGTCTCCCCACTGAGCTATCGCTATTACTTAAACCACTCCATCGATTGGAATTGAACCCCCTTTACCGTAGTAGCGAGGCGTTCACTTAAACCATTTCGCCCTCCGTGCAGCTATAGTATACTCAAGCTTGTCTAGGCACCTGCTTTAACGAGATATAAACCTCGTATCCACTAGGCAACATTTGGCGCACGACATGTTGCACAACATGTTGCTCAACGTGTTGAAAGTCAGCGCGGAACATTTGTTTAGCAATGTTGTTTGTCTACACATGATTTCGTTCGCATCAGTCGTCGACAACATGCCGCCAGAGGAACTAGTGTTGATTTCAGCGGCGGTGATTAAAATATTAAGGAAAAATGCATCAAAAAGAAAAAAGCCACGTTGGTGGGTTAGAAATTACTTAAATGTGTTCAGTGATCTCCGTGTGATTGATGGATATTTTACAAATTTTACCCGAATGAGCAAAACAGACTTCGAGATACTGTTAGAAAAAATTGAACCCATAATATCAATTAATTTGAGCACTCGTTCGTTACACCACACGGACATTTCTGCGCGTCACGTCTCAACTCGACAACATTTGATGCTCAACTGCATGTTGTATCGAAACAATCAAACCGCGCGTCATGTTGCGCGCCAGCTGGCAACGTCGCGCGATGTTGTGCAACGCTGCCGAACATATTGAGCGTCATGTGATGCGCGTCAAATTTTGCCTAGTGGATACGAAGCTTTATATTAACATGTTTTTTTTTATTAATTTATGGACGAGAATTTCATCTTTAAAGATATAACTATATGCTATAGAGTATAGACAAACCAGATGTAGTTTGTTTAAGACTAGCTTTTGCCTACGGTTTCGCTCGCGTAAAAGAAGGTTAGGTTAGTAACAGTATCTTTTTTAAGTTCAAATATAGCGTATATTACTCGGTGATAATACTGATAATATAGTTTTCTAATGGAGCAAGAATTTTTAAAACCGGTTGCGTAATTTTTGCGTTAAATATCCTTACAAACAAACAATTACTTCTTTCCTCTTTATAATATTAGTATGGATAACTGTATGTCATAGACAAACTGGTTGTTGTTTATTTAAGACTATTGACTTCATATAAAAAGTATCATACAAGTTAATAAAAGTTAAGGTTGCTCCTGCGAATTCGCTCGCGTGAGTCCCATGGGAACGCATACTGGGATAATAAAGGTACACACACACACACACACATATATCAACTCTGAAACGGATCGTCAACCTTAAGTATCCTATGTATTAATCCAGTACCGGTCAACTGTGGCAACTTTACTTTCAACGAGCAAATTGACCTAGTGTACCTCAGCTTACATTTCACCGTTTTATTTACTTTCATTTAATTTTTTCCCATTTTCATTTTCGTTTAATTTATACCTAGTAAATAAATAAAAAGAATACCTTGGTGAAAACTTTGTTTTATTATCTTTGTAAATTTTGTGCCAGGTCTGGCAAAATATGTCCATTTGTAGGAAATTTCAAAAAAAAATGTGGTTTCTTTACCTGACATCCAAAATCTGTAGGATTTGTCCCGTAAACGCCCACGTAACGTGGGCTGTAGGGATCAATATTCTCTAGTAAAATTGCTTAAGTAATGTTGCCATATCTGAGTCAACTTTACCTGTGTCATATTTTTGAACACTGTAACGTGTTTATTTAACTTTTTGTAGATATAAACCGTTGAGCATGTAGACACATGTCTTTGCTACAGACTATATATATATGTATATTTTAAAGTATCATAGTTAATGGAAAACTGATAAAACGTCAAAAAATACGGTAATGTTGCCACAATTGACGGTACGTGATCTATCTGTGTGATAAGTTTCATCCAAATCTGTTTAACAGTTTAGGAGTGATTTAGTAATTAAACGTACAAAGATCTTCACTATACTTCTATTATATTACTATCTTTTGCCGCGGCTTCGTTCGGGAACAGGATTTTTCCAGGATGAAAGGTACTCTTTGTCCTTTACTGCACCCGTGACAACGTGTATGTATACGAAATTGCATGATGATCGGTCGAGTAGTTAAGGCGTGAAAGTCTAACAAACAAACTCACATTCACATTTATAATACTAAGTTACACAGGAAAAAATCCCCAGTATTATAAAATCAACTTTTACGTTTATAATTAATAGGATTTTGCTTATAGTGTTTTTCCTCCAGCATATAACTCGCACTTTTTAGAGTCCGAAATACTCTTATATAACAGCTTTGTCCGTCCGTCCGTCCGTCCGTCTGTTGTACAACTTTCAACTCAAGAACCGTAAGAGATGAAGATGCGCGGTTAACGCCGTTCGATTCAGTATAGTCGATATATTCCGAAATGACTATGACCTTTGACCTCTGACCTCATGGTCACGTCATACCATTTTTTCGAACTCTAAGATTTACGGCAATTTATGGCCGTTTCTCACTTGTTTATTAATACAATGGAAAGACATTAAAATATAAGACTAGATTTTATCCGCGGTTTCGCTTGCATAAATGTAGCTTAGATTATAGACAGTATGACAATTATTGACAGTGTATCCTTTTCTGTTCCCCTGACAACGTGTATGCGAAAATTGAAGATGATCGGTCGAGCAGTTAAGGCGTGCAAGCGTAACAAACAAAGAAATAAATAAACACATTGACATTTATAATATTAGTTACGATATTCCGTAAAGAATGGTTAATAAAAGAAATGTTTCCTAGGCAGTCAAATGAAAGCGTAACTAACAAACTTACATTCGCATTTATAATATTAACTAGTATTTCGCGTGTATGTGGCCCGCAAGCGGCCCGTGAGGGAGGGTGTACAGCTAGGAGGGATAAAAAGATCCCAGGACTAAAAAAAAAGGGAAAAAAGTTCCCCGGTGACCTTGAAAATGACCTGACTCCATGACCTTTTCTGGAAAGATCTCGTCGACCTCTATGACATTTGATCGAAGACATCCCGCCTATCTCTAACCGTTTCGGAGATATTAGAGTTTAAAGTTTGTATGGCGGCCATGTTTTTTTGTATGGTAGTAATTTTTTTCACCCCTCCTAATGTTCCCAGGGTTGTAGGAAGATTTTGTTTGAGAACAACTCCCGTAGATATCACCGTTGCCGAGATCCGATGGGGTACCACTACCAAGAGCTGACCTTCGGAAGGTCAGGCATTTTTCTCGGGCCTTTTGAACGATTCTCTATACGACGCTATATTTACTTATTTCCTACGACTCCCCCTTGTACGACTTCTATTTCTCTAAGTGAGTGAGTCAGTAAGTGGTAATTTAAGTTTATATATAGTAAATTAGGATGTATATCATTGCTGCACCATCATAAAAATCCCCGGCACAGAAAATAACATAAAACTTCAGTAAAAACACAAATGTCATTACGTATGTTTTTAACGCGTTACCTCGAAAACAGCTTCATCAATGTTGATTGGGTTTTTTGCCAACACGTAGATGCTTATGAGTACTAGAAACGAGTTTTAGGCGAGTTTTGCATCGAGTTTCCTCATGTATGGAGTTTTTGTGTCGTTTTGTAAAGTTAAAGAATTAAAGGTCATTAACTTTTAAAGCATTTTATAGATTTTCTAGTTTCTTCCCGCGGCTTCGCTCGCGTATATCTAGGTAAGTCACGGTACATTTTTTGGATGAAAGGTACCCTATGTCTTTTCTGGTACCCCTGACAACGTGTATGCGAAATTTCATGATGATCGGTCGAGTAGTTAAGGCGTGGAAGCGTAACAAACAAACTCACATTCGCATTTATAATATTAGTTAGGATAGATAGACCCACGGCTATAGACTGCAAGACGTTGTGGTGTGGTACAAATGGTGTAGGTTCGAATCCCACACGGAACCAAAAATTGGGTATGTAATTCACAAATGGTTGTTGTCTGGGCGGTTCTTTGTGTCCGTTGTTTGAATGTTTGTAGAGTCACTCGCGACACAGGAATTATCCCTAGTGTGGGAGTTATATTTTTGAAAACACTTAAGTCTAAAATATTCCCAAAGGAGAAGAACTAGGTGTATTACACCTCCATTTCGCCAGCTGTTTTATGTCTCATGTTTAATGAGCAAACTTAATGCCATAATCTACGACACTGTTCCACTACAGAGAATTTGCTAATAGAAAATCAATTACATTTAACCCGAACCGGAAATCGAACTTAGGACGTCATGATGGCAAACGTACCTAATTAGAAGAAGAAAGAAAGAAAGAAAAATATTTATTTGACACATACCACAAACACATAATAACAAGTATAAAATAAAAAGAAATAAATTCTTACAACAACAAACTCAGCGAAACGAAACCAAATAAAAAAAAAAGCAAAGTACATATAAAGTAAATGTCAACAGTAGTGTTAAATAGGGCTCAGTTCAGCATGCGTCAGACGAAAGCCTGACGCTGGTTTTCATCTTGGTCCTTAAATGACTCACGGATATAATATTATTATATATTAATTATAAACTTATACCGCACGACCAATGTGGATTGGAAACCGATAACTACCATTTTAAATTTTGTTTAAACACGCTTCAGCACCACAAATCTTTTAAATACTTAATTATCGCTCGCTTTAACGGTGAAGGGGTCCATCATGAGGAAACTTGCTTGTTTTATACTACTAAGGTGGCGAACTAGCATACGGCCTACCTGATGGTAAGTGGTCACCGTAGCCTATGGACGCTTGCAATACCAGAGGCATCACTTGCGCGTTGCCGACCCTTTAGGAAAAAAGGAAGTGGGAAGGAGAAGCAGCGGGAAGGGGGAAAGAGGGTCATTGGGCCTCCGGCACTCTCACTCACTGAACGAAACACAACAGTAGGAATACTGCTATTTCACGTCGATATTCTGTGTGAGGGTAGTCCTTCCCCGGTCGAGTCGACCCATTTATGCTAAAATCAGCGAGGCTACTACTCATGCTGCATGTCTGAGAGTTCTACATAATGTTGGTTGTGGTGTTCTATCGCCTGACCTTTCTTACTCTGAGAAGAGGCCCGTGCCCAGCAGTGGGACAGTTTATTACAGTTTTTTTTATAACTATCTACCGACAAACTGTCATTTTGCGTATCTGAAATTTTGAGAATCTGTCATTCTGCGTTTCTTACATTTTGAGAATCTGTCATTTTGCTTTTCTGACGTTATACGCCCAAACCGTTGTCAGCGTTACCTATCGGAGCCAATTGTGAATGCAAACCATCCAGGGAAAGTTACACACACAAACAATTTCATCAAAATCGGTCCAGCCGTTTAGGACGAGTTCAGTGACATACTCACGTACAGAAGAAGAATTACATAAGTATAAAATATTGTATTTCCCCAAACTCTTAGCGATGTTTCGGAATTTCAAGCCAGAATTTTGGTAAAAAGAAAATGGATCAATTATAAAAATTCCTCGGTGGTGCAGCGGTAGTGTGCTTAAATGTTGTGCATGAGGTCTTGCGTTCGTGTACTGTAAATAATTCTTAGTAACTGAACGAAGCCTGAAAGGTTTTCCCACAAGACTACAGTATGGGGTTCTTCAAAAAGAGTATTATAAGATTTTTACAGGGTCGACAACGCGCAAGTGATGCCTTTGGTGCTGCAGGCGTCCATAGGTTACGGTGACCACGGTACGGTGGTGGTCGCCGTATGCTTGTTTGCCACTTTAGTTGTATAAATAGACATTCATCCTCTATTACATGAGACATTAGAGCACGTAACATTTTAGTGTTATTCATCTTTGCTTTCCATTCCGAGGATAAAGGCGTGAGCTAAATTCTATGTATGTATAAAAAGATGTACACACAGCGACACATCATCCTAGACTGTTTGGACTTTGAACTATTAGAAGTTGAACGCTGCGAACCGTGCGAGAGAGTGCGTTGTATTTTTGTTACGCTCTATCCTTACCATTACTTCAACACCACTATGCACTGTCCCTTTCCGACTCCTCCTTCCCTATGTAGCGTAGTTATGCGTATATATAGTGTCTAACTTGATGTGTAGCCGTGTGTACGCAAAATATTACATAATAATAATATCAGCTCTGTATTAAACTGTCTCACTGCTAGGCATGGGTTTCTTCTCAGTGTTAGAAGAGTTAGGCCAAAGTCCACCACGCTGGCCCAGTGTGGGTTGGCAGACTTGTAGGCTGAAGTCCACTACGGTGTCTCACTGTGGGTAAGACTTCACATATCTTCGAGAACATTACGGAGAACTCTCAGACATGCAGGTTTTCCTATGATGTAATCCTTCACCGTTAAAGCGAGCGTTAATTAACTGTTTATACGCACATAGCTTTGAAAAGTCAGAGATGTGGTCCTTGGGATCGATGTTGAGACCTGTGCGTGACAGGCCAAAGGCTTCCCATATGAATATACATTATATAATAAGATATTTTGTTTCTAAATGAATTGACGAGATTTCGTCTACGGCTTCGTTTGCTTAAATGTAAGTTAGGTTAGTAACAGTAGGTACTTTTAGAGTTCGAAAAAACTCTTATACAACAGCTTTTTCCGTCCGTCCGTCCGTCTGTTATACAACTTTCAACTCAAGAACCGTAAGACCTAGAGACTCACGGTTAACGCCATTCGACTCAGCATAGTCGAATACCCCCGAAACGACTATGACCTTTGACCTCTGACCGGTCACGTAATAAGGTCACGTGATACCAGCTTTCAACTCAAGAACCGTAAGAGCTAGAGACGCGTGGTCAACGCCATTCGACTCAGCATTGTCGATATACCTCCAAATTGACTCACTTGATTCTGTATTAAAGCTATGTTCTACTCTGTGGCAATATCTAATTTATAATATTAGTCAGGATGTAGGTATACAATATTTTGGCACATTCGATGTAGACATTTTATTGCAACTTTGTTTCTTAACATCTGTTTAAGGGTGACTGTACGACCAGTACGTGTGGCTACGAGGAAAAAAGTCTACCTCGTTTTCATCTTGTTACATCTACGACGCTAAGAATAGTATCAAAATAAAACAAAATGGTTCCCGTAAGATAAAATCGTTAAGCGTACACGAACAACCTTGTATTGCGAGGAGACAATATTTTTTATTATAAAACGACTAGAAATATTAATCTTTTATGTCTGCTTTTATCCTTACTAATATTATAAATGCGTTCACGTTTTAAATAATCAACCGATGATCATGGAATTTCGTTTATGTAATACTTACTTAAGTAGAGTTTCAGTCGTTCTTAACATCTAATTCCCTATTTAGAAACCGAGAGTATGTCTGGTAGCCAGTATTTGAACTGGGAACCTTATCATTCATAGTTTAAATGTGAGTGCATTGATTTATTTTATTAGACGTCTACAAGGATACACACAACTTAAAGCTACTGTAAGTGAGGGTGTATGCAAAGTACAAACATACTACAGTTGGCGAAATTGAACAAAATGTCAAATAATGAATTACTAATAATGTAATTACAAATAAGCCTGTTTTTATTTAATATTTATAAAAACAGGCTTACTTTTGGTATCAGTCAGGCAACATTACCGGTGTTTTTTAAACAATGTATATCAGATGTCAGATGTTTGACGTGTGTTTACCTTTTTAATGTTTGACGTTTTGACCAGGTTTCACTGGCCGTCTGTCGTGCCGGGGCGTCACTCAGGGTCGCCCACAGACCTTTTCTGTCTGCATACTAGGTGGGTGGCTGATGTAGTTTCAGTTGCAGTGACCCACCCACCTTACAAAGCAGCGAGTTGGTACACCGTGATGGTTTTAGTCGGTAGGCTCGAAGTCTCGGGCGAGCTCGACATAACCCTGTCGGCATACCCGCATCAGGAGCATTTAATTAAGTTAAAAAGAGGCTACACTGGCCGTTGTCGCAAGTTGATTATCCAGTTCACTCGACAGACATTCCCCCGCATTTCCGCTTACTGTGGGCTCATGCATGGTCTAGTTTGCGGATTTCCTATTTAGAAGGCTTCTTTGCCAATCACAAATATTAATATTAAACGTACTATACCTACACGAGTTTTATGTTATCAATGCCATTAATGTAAATGTGTGTTTGTTTTCTTGTTTGTTACGTTTTCACGCCTTAACTACTCGAGCGATCATCGTGCAAATTCGCATACACGTTGACAGGGATACAGGAAAGAACATAGACTACTTTTCATCCCGTCAAAAACTTCTATTCCTGAGCGAGTAAACCGCGGTCAAAAGCTAGCGATATAATAATATTGAAATGCTTGTTTGGTTTTTTGTTTGAACACGCTGATCTCTCGAAGTACTCCATTACCTATTAATTATCTTTTGAGTCGCGCTATCGTTGCACAAGTGTAATGTTGTTCGATTACCAGACGGGACAAAAATTTGTATGGTTCACAAATAGTTGTTCCAAGTTTGAGTACCTATTCTTTGTGTTCGTTGTTTGACGCAAAATACTGACGTGCGTCGAGACGATTCATTGTGAAATTCCAGGTGCTTTATTCAGATATAATACGGTCAGAAATAAATAGTAAGTAAACGATTTTGACACTTCAAAACGTTGAGACAGCCACCATCTTAGTCCAGGGAGTCACAGTCACAGGTCACGGGGATGTGACCATAACAGCTGACACACAACCGAAACGTCGTAGAAAGTGTAAACCTAAATCTGTATAAATGATTTAAATAGCGTAAATAGTAGCGTAGCAGCAGCGATAGCTCAGTGGGGAGACCAACAGACTGCAATGCAGAGGGTCTCGGGTTCGAACCCACGTCGCGCACCTCTGACTTTCAGAAGTTATCTATATGACTTTTCGAAATTATGTGCGTATTGATTGACAATTATCGCCTGCTCCGTGCCTCGGAGAGCACGTTAAGCCGTCGGTCCCGGCTGCCATGAACATCTATGGCAGTCGTTATTGGGAAAGTCAGTACCCTCTAATATTCTGACACTGTTCTAGCCTTGGGGTATCGTTAGCCTTCGGGTTGCGGAGGTCAGGTGGCAGCCGCTCCGTGTAAAAACTGATATCCAGTCAAATCCGGTTAGACCCGAAAAGCCGACCCCAAGTGAAGGCTATGAGAGAAGAAATAGTAGTCAAAAATATGTAATACTTAATAGTGTTTTAAATTGAACAAAGCGATAAATTTTTTATATGTAGTTAATTTTAAATAATAATAAAATTTTAAATAATAATAATAATAATAAAATTTATTTTTCTTAACTTGGCACAAAAATACAATAACAGCGTCACAAACACGATATTTAGTATTTAAGATAAACTCTGGTACCCAGAATAAGATTCAACTTGTGTTTAGGGTACCAGCGTTCTCGCGCACACTATAAACAATTACGTGAGTAGTACTCGTAAGACGAACACAGTGTTAATTAAGAAAAATACAACAAACAAACAAACAAAATTAAATTTAAAAAATAATACATTAAAAATTTAAAACTACTACTTAGTTGCAAACATTTTTATTTTACTACTGTAGCCGCGTCTTGTGTGTGTGAAATGTATGACATTCCCGTAAACGTAACCTTAAAAGCAGCGATAACCTAGTGGGAAGCCGTTGGACTGCCACGCAGAAGTCTCGAGTTCGATCCTAAGACGCGCATCTCTAAATTTTCGAAGTTATGTGCATAATAAATAGTTAATTATCTCTTGCTTTAACGGTGAAGGAAAACATTTTGAGGAAACCAGCATGTCTGAAAGTTCTTAATGTTCTCGAAGATAGGTGAAGTCTGTCAACCCACACTGGGCCAGCGTGCAGCGTGGTGAACTATGGCCTATCCCTTCTCACACTGAAAAAAGGCCCGTGCCCAGTAGTGGGACAGTTAATAAAGGGCTGAAACTATATTTTTATTATTATTCCCGTAAAAGTAAGACAATACTATGATTTTGTAGTAAAAAGAAATATAATTAAATTTAGTCACCATAACTAATATAATTTAGCAATAAGTCTGAAACTAAATGCCGATAAACAATATTAAATTAAAAAAATATATATGCAGCAACTTTTCTATCTCGATAGCATAAGTTAAGAGGCTGACTGTGATCCCTTGGATTGGAAATCGAATCTAAGGGGCCACAATTGGCCTCTTATCAGACCGAGCAATTTATTATAGGGCTTTTTATAACATATGTATATAAGCATAAACAAAACATATCTTGCGGAGTATAACCAGCTTTTGCTACAATCCTTACTAATATTATAAATGCGTATGTGAGTTTGTTTGATACGCTTTTACACCGTTACTAAGCGACCAGACATCATCAAATTTCGCATACACGTTGTCAAGATTACAGAAAAGGTCAGAAGGCACTTTTCATTCAGAAAAAAACTACTGTTGCCGAGGAATACAGAAATTTTAACTTTGAATTGACATATTGCGTGTGCGCTAACACAAGTGCACTCTCTGTTCTCTAACTCTCATGATCCGATGGGTAATCCGACACGACCGGAGAGAGATCAGGCGCAGGACCAACGGCTTTACGTGCTTTCCGAGGCACGGAGGTGTCTAACACCGCCAACTTTCTCCGGGCTTTTATTGAGATTTCTTAACAGAAAAACCCAATAACTTTTGTTGGCCCGACCCGGGATTCGAACCCGAGACCTCATGCACATCAGTCGCATTTACTACCGCTGCGCTATGGAGGTAGTTAAAAGTTATGTATAGTCTATGGGTAGTACTAGCACGGAATTTGGCAACATGTTGGAGCAAAATCTTTCCCCGTAATATGGATGTATTAGATGTTGCCTGCGGCTTCGCTCGCGTAAATGTATGTCAGGTTAGTAACTGTCCTTTTTTCTAAATGAAATGTAACCTCTGTCTTTTTCTGTACCCCTGAAAACGTGTATGCGAAATTTCATGATGATCCGTTCAGGAGTTAAGGCGTGAGAGTGTAAGAAACAAACAAACTCACATTAGCATGTATAATATTAGTTATGATATATAGTCTATGGGTAGTACTAGCACGGAATTCGGGAACATCTCGGAGCAAAACCTTGCCCCCTATTACATAGACTTAAAATACGGCTAGTGTAATATGGATGTATAACAACTTTTTCTACCCCTATACGAGTTTAAGACTGCGCCGATATTGACAGAGCTCGTGCGGCGCATATTCAAATCGGCGCGCGGCCGCCATAGTAAAATTGTATGGAGGATTTGAAGTGCTTTTTTGATAAATATGTATCTTTATTGTCAACCAATAACTTAAATATTTGGGACGGACAAATTGTAATATAACTATTTATATTTCGTTTAAGCTGTAAAATAGGATACATTTCTACTGTTATAATCTAAAAATCACGTAACACGAGCTTACGCTTTTGCATATTTACGTAATTTTGTAGGCGAAAATATTAATTATTTTAAGTTTTTTACATGGAGTAATTGTAAACACATTAATTGTTATGTTAAATGTATATTTTATATTTGTATTAAACAATAAGTGTTGATTTTATTCACTTAACTGTGACCGCCTGTTTTGGTACATTTCGCTTGGCGCAGTCTTAAGCATGAGTCGCTATATTATGTATTTATGTTAAAACCGCAAGCTTCATTGGTTTAGTGGCATGAAGGCGAGTGCTTGCGAAACATCGGCTTCTATTACCGACAAGTGTGTATTTCAGGGTAAATAAATCAGGCTTATGTTAGTGGTAGTCATATGGATAGTAATTTAGTGTTTACAATGTTGCGACGAGTGTAAAGTATAATAATAATAATAATAATAATAGTTTATTGTTTCTGTCTCACATAGATACATAATAAGAAATTACACAAAAGAAACTTAATCTAGACATATACATAAACGCAACTATGTGAGAGACTGGTATCTGTACTAGGCTCGACCTGTATGACAGATTACCAGCCTCTCCAGGCACTGGACTCGTGCAGTACTAGCATGCCAGGTAAGTGTCCCGGTGGGCGTGTATATCTAAGCATTACTACCAATTGGCAGTATGTATACTGTATAAGTTATGAATGAGTGTGTTTATGTGTGTGTGTGCGTGTGTGTGTGTGTCTGCATGCGTGCGTGCGTGCGTACGTGCGTGTGTATGTGTGTGTGTGCGTGTGAGTGTGTGTGTGTGTGAGTGTGGGGGTGTGTCAATTCAGGAAATAATGTGTAAAAGATTTTCTGTCTCGTCGTAACCAAGGGATTTCAGCCAAGTTGTGACAACCTTTTTACAATTAAAGCGTGTGAGTGATTAAACGCTGATCTCTTTATTTATTTTATTATATACGTATCCTCTAATATATAATTGTATAATATGGCAAATAACGAGTGTAAAAGGTTTAAATTTAAACGCGATATCTGTTTCTTGGACCCTATTACTTTCGATAGCCTAGTGAGTGACCGCTGGACTGCCATATAGAGGTTTCGAGTTCGATCTAAGGCACCAATGAAATATCGAAGTTATGTATGTGCGTAATAAATAGTTAATTATCGTTCGCTTTAACCGTGAAGGAGAACATCGTGAGGTAGCCTGCACGTTTGAGAGTTCTCCATAAAGTTCATGAAGATATGTGAAGTCTGTCACTTGTACTGGGCCAGTGTGGTGGACTATGGCCTAACAATTCTCACACTGAGAAGAGGCCTGTGTCCAGCACAGGGATGAGCTAATTTAATACAGAGCTGATATTGTTACTCTTAACCGCCAGGGACGTCGACTTTATTGTAATGGGTATGATTTAGTATAATACATATAAGCAGCGATAGCTCAGTGAGGAGACCAACAGACTGCAATGCATTCTGTTGGTTTTGGGTTCAAACCCACGTCGCGCACCTCTGACTTTCAGAAGTTATATGACTTTTCGAAATTATCTGCGTATTGATTGATAATTATCGCCTGCTCCATGCCTCGGAGAGCACGTTAAGCCGTCGGTCCCGGCTGCCATAAACATCTATGGCAGTCGTTATTGGGAGAGTGTCGACACAAAAGATCCCACTGGGTCGAAGTGTCGCCGGTCTGCATTGACTGGTTACTTACTAACCCCCACATAAGATACAAGATAGTATAATACATAATTTAAGTAACAAACATTATTCATGGAATTGTAAGTAAATGTAACCATCCATTCGCCATTGTTCATACAGTTGATCAAAGATTTAAATCATAGAAGCGCAGTCAACCTACTAAGATCATACGAAAAAGTGTCCACACTAATAAGAGTTACCTCAGACATTAGATAGAGTATGATAGTGCACATCTTTCAATATAAATGAGCGTGACAGTACTATACATATTTATAGTTCAGGTGTCATATTCGCACTGTGTGTCCGATGTCAACTTAACGTCCAGAAATGTCCAGAATTGGGTTTATACTTAAACATAGTACATCTATGAAATCTTTGCAGTTAGTGTCCATTACTCAGGGACATTCTGGAAGGGCTCAATGCTACAGATAATGCCATTATAGAGGAAGGAGGGTGGGCTTGAGCACCCCAAGAGCCTGGAGTTGGCGACAGCTGTCTCCCTAAAAGAACCTGCCCGGAAGATGACAATAAACTCTCTAGTAAATTGGTGGGAATTAAACAAAGCCAGCGATATGCAATTGTATTTTACACTACAAAGACGCCTGCTTAGTCTCTCAGGTATTAAGAAGCATGAAGACATGTAGAAGTGTGTCAAAGAAGTGCATAAATATAAGAATTTACGATGAACAAAAACCCACGCAATGACAAGTCTTACTGGAAATTCCAACTATTATAAAGACGGATGCACTGTTGATATTTAAATACCAAATATGGGACTTTTTGTATATTATACAAATGCTGAGATGAATACGAAACCATTTATTAATAATTACTGAATGTTTATTATTTTTTTTTTTTTTCGACACAATTTTATTATAGGTAATATTGTTTTTGTTAAAAAAGAAGTTAAAACAATTATACTTAAATTTTAATGATCGCATAAAATTAACCGGTAATACTTTTGTTTTTTTTATCGTATGCTGTATATTCTTTTCACATTGTAAAACATTATGATAAAAATACGTACCTACCACTTAGCTTTTATTGTAAGGCTACTTTTTGTAATTCATTATTATACTTATGAAGCTATTGTTAAAAATAAAACCACTTACGATTGCCATCAGTTCCTGAACCGGCGCCTTGAGTCAACACAGCTTGTAAATAACAAAACAAAACTAGAAACACACCTACACTCATTTCGGAAACCATTTTAAAAAGTTATCAAATTAACATAGCCTGTCAAACGTTTCCCGCCAAAATTACTGTCAAAACTTTGTAGAATAATATTCTTTTAATTTTAATTCATGTTTTGTGGAGGTTTTAACACAGCGCTGCGGGTTTTAGGTTTACTGAATGAGGAAACGACTTGAGAGAATATGAATCCCGCGCAAACTGAGCCTGCAAGGTTGTATTACTCAGATAATATACATACTAGAGTTGTATGTTACACGGCCAGTTCAAAGAGGCGTTGTTTTCCTTGAATATGTATGGGGTTTTCTGTGTTGTGTTAGTAATCGGTTAGCATGAAGTAATGATTTAGATAATGACCTTGATGATGGTCGACACTCGGTCATTACTTCGTTGATCATGCAATCATAAAAGTCTTCAAAACTTCAAAGTCAAATCTTTATTCTATTTTGATTTTTATGAACAGAGTAACCTCTGTTTCCATTTTTACTCAAACTAATTCTGTTAATTTTGGTAATTTTATGATTATGCATTCATAGTGATATCCCCATATCCCGAAAGAGGTGGATAGGTAGATGATATTTGCATCTAATTTTCGCTAGCTATCTTTTAAGACCACGTAATTTGCGAGCCTATTACCCTTCTGAACTCTAATATTCTATCATATACACGCAACACCATCTAGCCCAAACTAAGCAGAGCTTGTACTATGAGTACTAGACAATGGATAAACATACATATATACTTTTTTTTTGTAAATGCGTACAGATTATGCAAAGAAACAACCAGACCATGACAAGCATCCATGTCCACGCACACAAATCGCATTCTTAATAAAACAGCGACTTAACTCGAAATATGAAAGTAAGCCAATTTTAAATCTAATTGTATATGTTAAATTCTAATATTATATTTGTGTTAAATCTTTTCAATAGAGTTCAAACTTGTTTAATCAAAAATACTGAGATAAGTCTCTGTTTTATTAAGGATGCGAAATGTTTGACTTGTGCGGGAATCGAACCTGCGAACTCAGGCTTGGCAGTTGAAGCAATTTCTTGTTAATAAGGCAAACTACACACTGAAAGAATATCACGAAGACAAATATAAAATCCAATAATTTATTTAGCTTTTAATGACTTATAACTAAATCATTTTTCTTTTTTTTTACTTGGTGGAATGCTGTGACCCATACCTCTCCGCGGGCCGTGGGGCGACGGAGAGGTTATGTCGAGCTCTACGGGGGAAAGATACCTCGGTAATACCGACTAAACCTACCATGGTGTTCCTCGACATAACCATAGACGACGAGGCCGCGCGAATCGCTTTCACATGCAATCGCGACCCCGCCGTGGATTCGGCCCGCTGTGTGAAACGGCCTCTCGGACCTGGTACTGATCGGGTAGCGAGCAGGCCCACGCAGCCCACCACCCTTTGGTCAAACCTCAGGGTGGCTGGAGGTCAAGCGCTCCCTCTCCCGCTCCGCCGCCTCCTTGATGGAAATTACTTCCACATAACTGAATTCACTTGACTTAAGTGATATTATCTAAATTGACTTCTACTATAAAAAAAACAATGACATGGATTTAATTTGACATGGATAACATTTAATTAATTAATATTTATATTGTTTTTGATTATGTTTCATGTGAAAGTTACAACTTAAGGAGTGGGTTTTACAAAACTGTTGTTACAAAGTTTTGTTACCATATCTATAATTGCCATATGCCAATGATATATTAACTATAGATACGTTACCCGCGCTCTGTAGTGGCAACATGAATGCAAGGTAATTACCAGAAGTCCATTTAGTCACGTACCAACCAGTAACGCGGGTGTACGTGACATTAAAATAACTAGAGTGAATAACTTCCTCAACGACAAAAAAAAAAGGAGTCCTATGTTTTTTGGAAATGTAAAAATTATATTGCAATGCAACTGAAAGATAAAAAAGTATCATTACCTGCGTAAGTATCAAGAGAAATGTATTATATTTTATTTTTTTCGATGCCTTCTAATGGCGGCTGGCGTCTGATGTAAGTCACGTGCCTCCTTTTGTTCGCGCTCGGCCAATGAGTATGTACCACAGAATGACAACTTAATTAAAGAAATATATTTATCTTTCTCTAACAACAGGAATTCCGTAGACGACATTTAATTTTCTTTCCCTTCCTTCGTGCGTCTAAGTAGCTGTCTAGCTACCGATAGCATTTACGCTGTTTTCGAGTGCCGTAATGTTCACGCATGACGCGTCTATTTATATTACGGCATTGCCATATGTACGACGGAGCATCACTAAAGAACGGTTTGACCGATTTGTCTGTTTTTTGTTGTTGTGTGTGTTAATGTCAGGACATGGTTTGTATGAACGAAAATATGAGACAAATCCGCGGGAAATGTCGAAAATTCAAATGGTATTTCTATATGAAAAATAAATTGATTGACGTTTTGATCTTCTTCTCTCTTAGCCTTTATTATTCCCAAGTCACTTGGGGTCGGCTTTTCTGGTCTAACCGGATTTAACTGGATATCAGTTTTTACACGGAGCGGCTGCCACCTGACCTCCGCAACCAGAAGGCTAACAATACCCTAAGGCTAGACCAGTGTCAGGATATTAGAGGGTACTGACTTTCCCAATAACGACTGCCATAGATGTTCATGGCAGCTGGGACCGACGGCTTAACGTGCTCTCTGAGGTACGGAGCAGGCGATAATTGTCAATCAATACGCACATAATTTCGAAAAGTCATATAACTTCCGAAAGTGAGAGGTGCGCGACGTGGGTTCGAACCCGGACCCTCTGCATTGCAGTCTGTTGGTCTCCCCACTGAGCTATCGCTGCTTAAATTGATTGACGTTTTGATATTGAATTTAATTACGTGAAATGTATTTTTATATAGATTGACAGGACAACGACTGTCAGGTCAGCTAGTTTGGAATAAAAACAACATTTTTATAGCCATCACTGTTATTCCTTAATGATTTACGAGAAACTTATCATTGAATTGACATTAACGACAAGGAAGGTGATTATTTTAACAGCTACACGATCTTCTATCCTCTTCTGATAGTAATAATAGAAAGAGATAGACGCATTTATTTTAAGTTAAGTTTCTTTTTAATCCAATATCGTTTGCCAAGTTGTCTAGCAAATGCCCTCTAAAACTAAATACCAACGGGATAATCCTAATTAATATTATCAATGCAAAAGTCGGTTTGTTTGTTACGCTTTCACGCATGAACTACACGACCGATCATCATGAAATTTCGCATATACGTTGTCAGGGGTACAGAATAGGACATAAGTTATCTTTCATCCAGAAACAAGTGAGAAACGGCAATGAATTTCCGTAAATCATAGTTCGAATAAATAGTTCAAGTAATATGCAAAGGTCACGTGATACCACGTGACCTTGAGGTCAGAGGTCAAAGGTCATAGTAATTTCGGGGGTTTATACTTTATAATTTTTTTTTGTGTAATAGAGCCTTGCTGATTTCAGCATGAATGGGCCGGCTCGATCGAGAAGTCGACAGAATATCGACGTGAAATAGCAGTATTCCTACTGTTGTGTTTCGTTCGGTGAGTGAGAGTTCCGGAGGCCCAATCACCCCCTTTTCCCCAATTCCCGTTGCTTCTCCTTCCCATTTCCTTTCCTAATGGGTCGGCAACGAGCAAGTGATGCCTTTGGTGTAGCAGGCGTCCATAGGCTACGGTGCCCACTTACCATCAGGTGGGCCGTACGATTGTTTGCCAGCATGGATGTATAAAAAATAAGAAAACATTTACGCGAGCGAAGCCTTGGGCAAAATCTAGTGCGAATATATTTTTTACAAAGTTAGACTCGGTCATTGTTTTAATAGTTTTTCTTAATCTTGTTTTATTTAAGTAATATTCTATAACATACACACAACACCATCTAGCCCAAACTAAGCAGAGCTTGTACTATGTGTACTAGACAATGGATAAACATACATATCGCACTCTTAATAAAACAGCGACTTAACTCGAAATTTGAAAGTAAGGCAATTTGAACTCTAATTGTATATGTTAAATACTAATATTATATTTGTATTAAATCTTTGCAATAGAGTTCAAATTTGTTTAATCCAAAATACCGAGATAAGTCTCTGTTTTATTAAGGGTGCGATATATACTTTTTTTTTTTGTAAATAAGTACATATTATACATAGAAACACCCAGACCAAGACAAACATCCATGTTCATGCACACGAATGTTTGACTTGTGCGGGAATCGAACCCGCAACCTCAGGCGTGGCAGTCGGTTACACTAACCACTACGCCATCGAGTCGTCAGTACTAGCAGACCGGTGCAACTTCGTCTGCGTCACATAAGAGAAATCTCCGTGTTTTTGCAACATTTTTCACTGATGCTCGACTCCTCTTGGCCGTAGCGTGATGTTATATAGCTTATAGCCTGCCTCGATAACTGGGCTATCCAACAATGAAATAATTTATCAATTGGAACCAGTAGTTCCTGACATTAGCGCTTTTAACCAAACAAAGAAACTCTTCAGGTTTATCATCTCAGTATAGATTATGGGTTACATTGATTTAATAATAATATAATATTCTACCACGTACACACAACACCATCTAGCCCAAACTAAGCAGAGCTTGTACTATGGGTTCTAGACAATGGATAAACATACATATTATTATATGCTTTTTTTTTTTTGTAAATACATACATATTATACATAGAAACACCCAGACCAAGACAAACATCCATGTTCATGCACACAAATGTTTGACTTGTGCGGGAATCGAACCCGCGACCTCAGGCGTGGCAGTCGGTTACACCAACCACTACGCCATCGAGGCCGTCATTTAAATGTGTATATTCAAAATTGGTTTGTGTGTGGCATAGGTCGGTACGGGTTTGTGTAATTCTCACTAGTTCCATCCATAATTTGTTCCATGGAAGTAGTAAGAAGAGATTTTACGCATTAACTACTCAACCGATCATGAAATTTCGCATACACGTTGTCAGGGGTACCGAAAAGGACATAAGGTTCCACCAGAAAAAGGTCCGTTTCTGAAGAATAGAAATTTATTGGCATAACCTACAATAACGCGAGCGAAGCCGTGGGCACAATATAGTCATTTATAATTCCTTTTTTTAGACTTGAGCCTCCAAAGTCAAAAATCTTTATTTCCATAAAAATGTGCAAGCAATTCTTGGACACGTCAATTAACTATATAATTTATATTAATAAAACATATTATAATAATAAAAAGGAAATAAAACTAGAATTTGAAAAATAGTCTGTTTGAGGAGTAGAGCTTTCATGAGAAGAAGCAGGCAAGAAACTCATGACACTCATTTCCATCCTCCGTCACTAGTAGTCCCCGGGCAAATCTCAGTATCAGTTTTATAACTCTTAAGCCGGTTTTCTGCAAGGGAATTGTATTTCCCCTGGGCTCACCATTCACCATTCATATCTGTAGTTAATAATTAAATGGCGGAACTTCCACTCGTAAAAATATACCATTTTCCTTTTCATTGTAGAGTTGGTAATAAAAACTCCATTATTTAAAAGGAAAATTATACTATTATTATAATATTATATGTATAAAGCTTTTATAATAGTTATTAGTATTTGTGAACGAATGTAAAAGAGTAGAAAATTATATATGTATAATATCAGCCCTGTATTAACCTGTCCTACTACTGTGCACGGGTTTCTTCCCTGTGTGAGAAGGGTGAGGCCATAGTCTGGCCTTGGCAGACTTCACATATCTTCGAAGCATGGAGAACTCCATGCTTCGAAGATATGTGAAGTCTGCCAATTCCATGTAGGTTTTATCACGATGTTTTCTTTCATCGTGAAAGCGAGCGATAATCAACTATTTAATACGCACGTAACTTCACTAACTCGAGACCTCTGCGTGGCAGTCTAACGAACTCCCACAAGGCAATCGCTGCTTAAATTTATAGAAAATATAAATTCATATAGCCCATCCTCAAATTTTTAATGATTACTAGATGACCCGGTGTACTTCGTATTACCTATCCTAATGAAATTGTCTATATTTTCTCAGCGTTTAAACTTTCCTTGGGCTACGACAAACATTTCAAAACCAAAATCAACTAAATCGGCCCAGCCATTCTTGAGTTTTAGCGAGACAAACGAACAGCAATTGATTTTTATATATATAGATTAGTCTAATTTAGATCATTACGAAACTCCATAAGGGGGAATCCCTTATGGAGTTTCGTTTCAAGAATTATTTTCCCCTCTCTCATATCAATATACAGGGTGTCCCAAAAATCAACGTCAAGCCGAAAACGGATGACGGGCCAAGGGATGGTGGTTCTCAAAAAAATATGACAAAAAAATTTTTTGCTGCACTCTATAAATTATAGCCATTTAAAAAAAATGAGAAAATTAACACCTTGTTATGATTTTTCAAGTACTATGACTACAAAATGTTTACTTAGCTTAATTATTTTAGTGAGGATTTGTTACTGAATAATGCTAGTATACATTACAATTCAAAATTTGAACACAACTATCTTCATTTCAGAGGAAATATCCCTAATATGCCCAAACATGTACTCAAAATTATTACATTATTCAACTTTAAATGGCCGTGCTGAAAAAAAAATGTACTACACCATTTCAGCACGTGGCATCAAAAGATGGCGCATTTAATGGGCTTTCTAAAATGCTATAACACTTACTACATTTTATCCTAATTATGGATTTTTTTTCTAAAACAACTCGGGTCTAACCTTTTTTGTGTTACTCAAAAATGTTGGTAATGACATCTAGTTTCCCTCTAAGAAACAAATTAGTGTTATACATAACCCTCTTTTATGGCAGTCAGGTAAAAACTACTAGTGACACTGTTTTGCGAAGCTACTGTGAATAGGGCAAATACCTAATTTATTGATAAACCATATTAGATTCCTTTGGTCATTGTGAATCATTATGTGTTCAATTTGAAATAAAAATTCAACCATTCAAATCAACAGTTCATTTTATTTTGTTACAATAAATATTCAAATTGTTTGCCTTCAGCTTCAATGCATGCCCTACATCTCTTTAAAAACGAACGCTTTATTTTACGAGCAAAACTTCTTGAATTGATGTATTCAGCGGCCCCCGCAATTCTTTGGCGCAGTTCCTCTACGTTTGCGATAGGCTTAGAGTAAACTTGATCCTTCACTGCTCCCCAGTAAAAGAAATCAATGGGGTTTAAGTCTGGTGATCGGGCCGGCCACGAGATCGTACCAGACCGACCGATCCACCTATCCGGATATACTTGGTTAAGAAATTCCCTTACTGAGCGAGCATAGTGCGCAGGGCAGCCATCTTGTTGGAGCCACATACCTACGTAAATGTTGAGTGGCACGTCTTCCAATAAATCTGGTAGATGATTTTGTAAAAAGTCTAAGTAAGCCTCACTGGTTAAGGTGTCTGGGAGTTCGAAAGGTCCAATAATTCTACCGTTCAGAATACCGGTCCACATGTTTACTTTGAAGCGATATTGTGACCGATCTTCTCGCATTAAATGTGGGTTTTCCACGTGCCACTCATGCACATTATGTAGATTTAAGTAGCCATCTTTCTTAAAAGTTGACTCATCCGTCCAGAGTACTTTATCCAGGAAGTGGGGGTCTTCTCGGTGTCTTTGTAACATCGTTTCACAAAACGCAACCCTTGCAGGATAATCTTGAGGTGATAAAGATTGAACTCGTTGCACATGGTACGGGTGGAGCTGGTTTTGCTGCAAAATCCGGTGTGCTGTACTCTTCGGCACTCCTATGCTTGTCTCAAGTCCACGTACTGAGACACTCGTGTCTTCTGCGACTGCTGCTAAAACTTCCTAATCTGTTTCACCCAAACTTGTACTGTCTTACTTTAATTTAAGTAAGCTTTAAATAAAATATGCATCGCATTAGAAGCATAAATCCAAGTTGTTTTAGAAAAAAAATCCATAATTAGGATAAAATGTAGTAAGTGTTATAGCATTTTAGAAAGCCCATTAAATGCGCCATCTTTTGATGCCACGTGCTGAAATGGCGTAGTACATTTTTTTTTCAGCACAGCCATTTAAAGTTGAATAATGTAATAATTTTGAGTACATGTTTGGGCATATTAGGGATATTTCCTCTGAAATGAAGATAGTTGTGTTCAAATTTTGAATTGTAATGTATACTAGCATTATTCAGTAACAAATCCTCACTAAAATAATTAAGCTAAGTAAACATTTTGTAGTCATAGTACTTGAAAAATCATAACAAGGTGTTAATTTTCTCATTTTTTTTTAAATGGCTATAATTTTTAGAGTGCAGCAAAAAATTTTTTTTTCATATTTTTTTGAGAACCACCATCCCTTGGCCCGTCATCCGTTTTCGGCTTGACGTTGATTTTTGGGACACCCTGTATATCCTACAAATGTCAGCAGTAATAAGAAAAACATTCAACAACATAATTATTATCCCCGTACATTTACCTTATTCATAAATAAACATATTTCTATATAAAACAGATATTATATACTCTTAATTCCGCTGATAAATTGAGGTAAATTAATTGTAAATAGTTAACTAATTAGTCGTAAATATGACTTCATTAAGGGCACCACGTAATTACATATTTATTTCACCGGTTAACCTATATCTTTTGACCACAAATAAGGTAAAGCGTTGTGGTCATCATATAATATAGCGTGTCATGTATGTATGTATCATATGTAGGGGCCAGTCAGTTCAGACCGGCGACACTTCGACCCAGTGGGATCTTTTGTGTCGACACTCTCCCAATAACGACTGCCATAGATGTTCATGGCAGCTGGGACCGACGGCTTAACGTGCTCTCCGAGGCACGGAGCAGGCGATAATTGTCAATCAATACGCACATAATTTCGAAAAGTCATATAACTTCCTAAAGTCAGAGGTGCGCGACGTGGGTTCGAACCCCGTGTCATAGTAAGGCGTATGGTGTTGTAGCCACCGCACGTATGCAGGCTTGAACCGCACACGCATGACACCACAAGACCATGACTGTTTTATAGAAACAAGATTAGTTGCGAAAAGAACTGTTTGATAAGATTTCATTAGCGAAATTTGCGTAAACTCAACTCATTTCTGATTCGTCGAATTGTAAGGCTTGCTATTGGTTGCATTTCTATTGTAAATATTGTATTAGTTTTTATTGGTTAAAAATATTTATGTACATTAAATTAAAGTGCCAAAAATCAAATATACATTTTGAAATTTGGAGTGTACGTGTTATCATACCCGTCACTATCAACGACCTCCAAAGTTTCATAGGTGTGGTGTGTGGTGGCAAGGTGTGACCATATTTTATGGTCATTTAGACTTAAGTAAAACTATCAGAGGTGGGCATCGGACAATCCTGGAGTATAGAGCACGGTTCATCTAGTTCCCATTTGAATACATTAACGCTTATGGCGCTGCTCTCACAGGCATCCAGCGATGCTAAGCCGAAGCCGGCTTGAGTTAATATACTTCTACTCGCCGTATAATAATACCTTGGCGTGCCGTGCCACCAATGGGCGCAGTAACTTAACGTTCAGCAAAATGTCCCATTCGAAAAAAAGTATATATTACGCAGACGAAGAAGTTCCGACTACAAACAACAGATGGCGCTGTGCACAATAGGAGCCTATAATCGCGCTCGCCATACAATCCTGAATCGCATAAATAAAGTTTACACAGCGATTAAGTACAGTTTGGCCGTGGCCCACCAGCCACGATCGCCCAGCCTGAACGGAAGATCCTCCCTTTGTGTTGGAGATACCTCAGACCGTGTTCCTCCACATATCTTTTACGCAATTCCATATTCTTTATCTTACTTTCTTATGATGATCTTGGGTTCAGCTAACGCGGGGTTGTATAGTTATATATTTCGGTGATTTAATCTTATTTTGTCTTAGTGACAAAAGTAACTAATATGCGACAGCTTCTAAAGGACAGTTTCCGGCTACAAAGCAATGGACGTCAAGGCGTTATTTATTTTAAAGTTTGAAATTAATTTGATGGTCTATCGTCAAAGCCGAATATCACCAGAGAAATAAAAGCTGCCCGACTTCGCTGGCTTCGACATGTGGAATGGGAGAGAATAGTACTGCCAAAAGAGCATGATCTCGGACGCCAATATGCCGCTGAAAAGACGAAATAGTGAAGATCTGTAAGAAATCAATGTGCCCGATTGGTCTGACTCGGCACAAAAGACGAAGGAATGGCGTACTTACTTTAATGTCGGAGGCTAAATATACTGGCGTAGTAGATGGGAAAAATTGTGTGATCCACATATGGTAGTTCCGAGTCTGGATGTTCTGTGTCTGTTGTTTGAATGTTTGTTAAGTCCCCCACGATATAAGAATTAAAGCTAATGCGGCAATAAAAAAAGAAAACACTTGTTCGCTGAGCCAACGAAGTAACTTAAGTGGTGATTTAGATTCAATACAAGATTCAAGACCAGCAACTCTTTATAAACGCTAATCCTTATTTGAGTTAAGCAAGACAACAGCCGAATCAAAAATAATTCCTGTCGCGGGGGACTTTACAAACATCCAAACAACGGACACAAAGAACACCCAGCATCGGAACAATATGTGGACCACTCAATTTTTTGTCCCACGTCGGCATCGAACTCAAAACAATGGCAATGGCTATCACTTTAACCAATACACCATCCATGCATTCCAGTCCTTCAATTTAAATACATACATACATAGATTCACGCCTGTTTCCCAGAGGGGTAAACAGAGACTACGGATTTCCATTTGCTACGATCCTGACACACTTCTCTGGCTGCATTCACTTTCATCACATTCCTTATACACGCCCGTCGGTTCAAGGTGCTCTTAACCTGGCCTTTGTCAGGAACGCCTCCGATCTGATCAAGAAACGTTCGCCTAGGTCTTCCTCTTGCGACTGTTCCATTCATTTTAAATGTAGGAAATATAATTAAATAAAAAGCAAGTAATTAACAGAATAAATTTATTATTTAAAATAAACATCACTTTTATTTACAAATCACATTTTAATACTTTAGCTAGCGTTCTGAACATACACACTGATTATAATAACACTGTAACATTAGTACCATGATGCTTCTACATCTGTGACGGTAAGAAGTGGTGTTTTACGCTAACATTTCGGCAATGGCGGCCTCGATGGCGTAGTGGTTAGCGTAACCGACTGCCACGCCTGAGGTCGCAGGCTCGATTCCCGCACAATTCAAACATTAGTGTGCATGGACATGGATGTTTGTCTTGGTCTGGGTGTTTCTATGTATAATGTGTATGTATTTACAAATAAGTATATACCTATGTATGTTTATCCATTGTCTAGTACCCATAGTACCAGCTCTGCTTAGTTTGGGCTAGATGGTGTTGTGTGTATGTTATAGAATATTATTATTATTATTTCACCATATATCATTATGCCCACAGGGTCTGTTGCTATCCTCTATGAATTGCCACGCAGAGATCTCAAGTTCGATTCCAAGGCACACATCTTTGACTTGCCGAAGTTATGTGGTAATAAATAGTTAATTATCGCTCGCGGCACAGTGAGGGAAAACATCGCGAGGAAATCTATTTAAATATATAAATATACTTGTGACTCAACAAACGATGTTCTGCCATGTACATTTTTTCGATAGGAACACCCTAATCACCTAGCGGTGTGAAATACACTTTACGACCTATTCTCATACCTACCATATATACAAAAAAAATTCATAAACATCGGTCGAGCGGTTTCGGAGGCGTGCGACCACAAACACCGTGACACAAGATTTTTATATATGGGCCAACGTCGTGGATTCTATTGTCGTAATAACGAAAAAAGCTCTCTGCAGCAGGACAGATTTGCATAAAGGCAGAAGTACAGACACACAAGACACAAACAGAAAACAAAAATAATAAATAGAGTGATGGCGCTTCGCAGGTATTTTAGAATTATTCCTCCGGTGCCATCCCTCTTATCCATTCGTTGTTAGAATTTTTCTTTAAAACAGCTAAAAATGTCGTTAAAATTTTGGTTTGTCGTGGCACATGTCACATATAGCGAGATAGGCTTCCGGAATCGGAACTGGTGGCAATAGAGGTAACTGTGTGCAAAAGTTTATTACGTGTGATCATCTCCAACTTGAGTTAATCCAAAGAGGTCACAAATTGATAATAGGGTTTGTATATTTTTTGACAACGACAGTACAATATCTGCCTTTATGCAAATCTGTCATTTTGTTAATCTGGGATTTCGCTGTCCTTCTGCTTAAAAGCATTATTGTCAGCGACATAAATACACATTCCCAACAGTTTCAACTGCTCTTTCTTGAAAAATAATAATCATTATTCAACTTATGTGGTAATTGAAATTAAACTACTATATACGGATTATTAAATTAAAATTAAATTAAATCTAAATAGTTTTAATAGTTTTTATAATAATTAAATTAGCTTAAAAATTAGTAGTTTAATAGTAGTAGTAGTGTAACAGTTTTCAAAATTATGTAATAAAATGTGTAACTCCGTATATAGTAGTTTAATTTCAATGAATAATATTCGAGTAAACAGAAGACAATATTATGTAGTAATAATAACTAAAAAGTTAAAAAAATTATGACTTCATTATATAAACTAGCGGTCGCATAGTGGTCAAAATTCGACCATAATAAGTTTTATGGTTATTAAGGTTTTATTGTCTATAACTATATCCTTATAATCACATTCCAGATTATTTCTATAGATAAACTTTTAAAATTGAATGGCATATACCGCGAATTTGCAATAGGTACTTAAGGGTACCATAGTTACGAAGAATTGTACGACGTCATCCGAACAATGCCGAAATACTACGAACGCGATTCGACTGCGTGTGTCAAATGCATGGCTGTGTACGTGTAGTGTTTTTTCATTAATTTAATGTATTACTAATGCATATTTTAAAAAAATATTACCGTTCCCCACTCCTTCTCGATATAAATTTTAACTGTGCCAAATTTCATACTCCTCCGTCCGCGCAATTTCGTAAAAAAGGATACAGAGTTTTTGCTTCACGTATTATTATAATTATAGATAATTGCAACCAACTGCTCCGTGTTCGATTCGTGCGTCGAGCAAAGTATTTTGGTGTGTTGCCGGCAAGAAATTCTCAGAGGCAGCACGGAGCCTATAAATGTCCAGAAGACGGCAATAAGCTTGGCCACCTAAATTATAACGCGAAATGTAGCGCAATACACCCCAACAGTATATAGGCATGCGACTACATAGTCGTAATTATATTACGTTCATAATTACTAATAAATTTATTCGAATACAGTAGACTCCCGGTAATCCGACAAACGTTTTGCAGAGCGGTGTCGGACTATCGAATTTGTCAGATTATAGAGTACTACCACATATCCCCTATAGTCTGGCAGTTTTTGATAAAGAGTACCGTGTAATCCGAAAAATTACAAATCAAAATGTTAAGATTCTATTAACTACAACACGTCGAGCGCAATAATGGTGGCGCGTAGAAGTTACAACCTGTTTAATCATGCATAATATATCGCAATCTTAATAAAACAGAGACTTATCTCAGTATTTTGGATTAAACAAATTTGAACTCTATTGCAATGATTTAACACAAACATAATATTAGAAATTAGCATATACAATTAGAGTCCAAATTGCCTTACTTTCAAATGTCGAGATAAGTCGCTGTTTTATTAAGAGTGCGATATGTAAAGATATGCCGAAATACATTTTATGTGCAGTGATAGGCATGTCGGATTACAGGGGGCGCCGGATTACCGGGGATCCATTGTAGTTCTTATGTGGCTGGCTGTACATTCGAATAAATCAGGAGAACTCTAATTATCCGAATAGCTGATTATCCGAATCGTTTTCGGGAAAGCATAATGGGGAGAGACTCATCCATAATGCAGTTCTTGAGTATTATGTGTTCAACATATTTATGTGTTACTATTTCATTTAATTTCAAATTAAAAATGCAAACAGTGTCAAAAATAAACTCTATATTATTAAATATGCATTTTACGTATACATAGATACGTACATATATAAACCTACTTCGAAAATAAAAACCATTTATCCAAATTTTTGATTATCGGAATGGCCCAATTGGCCCAATTGATTCGGATAATTGGAGTTCCACTGTAACCATAGTATTTATCATAATCAGTATATACTTCAAAATTATATCCCATTTATACGAACCCGGTTCCCCGAAGCAAGTGTATTGCTATCCCTGTTTATTTTGCCAAGTCAGACAGAGATAGCATGACATTCGCTTCAAGATACATTTATAACTTATTTATACTAAATACATTAAAATACTTTCATGCTTCAAGAAATTAATACATAAATATATATACACACAAAAATGTTAAGTACCTAACAAAATATAGGTTTCAAATTATAATTATCACAAGTTATTATTTGATAATTATCAAGACAAGTATAGGGCTAATAATAAAATCAGCCTTAAAAAAAAAACTGTCCCACTGCTGGGCATAGGCCTCTTCTCAGTGTGAGAAGGGTTAAATCATAGTCCACCACGCTCGCCCAGTGCGGGTTGGCAGACTTCACATATCTTCGAGAACTATGGAGCGCTCGCAGACATGCAGGTTTCCTCACGATGTTTTCCTTCACCGTTAAAGCGAGCGATAATTAACTATTTAATACACTCATAACTTTGAAAAGTCAGAGCTGCGTGCTTTGGGATTGAACCCGAGATCTCTGCATGGCAGTCCAACCGTCTCCGACTAGGGTAGCCAGGTAAAAATCGGTTTAGTAAGTAAGCCCATGTATTGCAATGCTTCAACCTACCAAGAAATGGACAGCAGGCCTAGCACAAAATTAACGTAAAAATGTCATGTAAAGGTCTCGAGTTTGATCCCAAGGTACCTCTGACTTTTCGAAGTTATGAGTGTATTAAATACGTAATTATCGCTATTAAACTACAACGGCCAAAAATGTGGTCTAACACCCTACGGTTAAGGTTCATTTGAACGTCATGGAACAACGAGGTCGATTTTCCCTTGCAATAATATTATGACAGTCAGCATTGCTCTCTTTATCATCTATACTAAAAGCTGAAGAGTTTGTTTGTTTGTTTGAACGCGCTCATCTCAAGAACTACTGCTTCGATTTGATTCTTTTAGTTTTAGATAGCCTATTTATCGAGGAAGGCTATAGCCTATAGGCTATATAACATCACGCTACGACCCACGGGGGCGGCGCAGTAACGATAAACGCGGGTGAAACCGCGGGAACATCTAGTGTATTATATTTACGTCATGACATGTGTCAAAATAGAAAAGTCAACCTTAGCGATAATTAGATCTGACAGAATCTTTTGTAAAAACTGGTAGACCATTCTTGGCCGACTGTACATATTCAATTGTTAATTATCACTCACCTTAATATTGATGTGAGAGTTCTCAATAATGTTCTCAAAACTGTGAAGTCTGTCAACTCGCACTGGGCCAGCGTGGTGGACTATGGCCTAATCGTTCTCACAATGAGAAGGTCTATGGCCAGCAGGCCAGCAATAGGTCAGTTTACATACAGGGCTGATATTAATCATTATAATACTTTATTAATATCATTTAACGCAGTTGAAACTGCGTTACATCCCATCATTATCTTGATAATTAAATTCGAGACAGAAAAATATAGACGTCACGCTTTTTTTCAATAATAAAGAAAATTGGTGGCTCGTATACGAGCCGCTGGCCCACAACTGAACTCACTTATCTTAATAGTATATTCATTTGAATAATGGTCACCCATCCGTGGAAAACCTCGATGCTGGAAAACCTACTTTAATATTAAAGTTTACATTTAAATGCGTATTTGAGTTTTGTTATAATATATAATACAAATTACAAACAGATAACGCTTTGTATTCTGTTAACACGAATGTTATTCATTGAAATTAAACTACTATATACGGATTTTATCGCGTTGTTTATTTAACACTTCATTACATAATTTAGAAACTGTTACACTACTACTAGTAATGTTTACCCGTGACCATAGCTGCTGAAAAGCAACCGAAACATCGGGGAAAGTGTAAACTTAAATATAAATAGTTTTAAAAATAGGTTAAATAGTTTAAATAATTAAATTAGCTTAAAAATGTAGTAGTAGTGTAACCGTTTCTAAATTACATAATTTACAGACATATACAGATACAGTGTAAAGACTGCGCCGAGCGAAATGTGCCAAAACAGGCGGTCACAGTTAAGTGAATAAAATCAACACTTATTGTTTAATACAAATATAAAATATACAATTACCATAACAATGAATGTGTTTACAATTACTCCGTGTAAAAAACTTAAAATAATTAATATTTTTGCCTACAAAATTATGTAAATTTTCTCGAAAAAATGCAAATACGTAAGCTCATGTTACGTGATTTTTAGATTATAACAGTAGAAATCTATCCTATTTTAAACGAAACATAAATAGTATATATTACAATTTGTCCGTCCCAAATATTTAAGTTATTGGTTGACAATAAAGATACATATTTATAAAAAAACACTTCAAATCCTCCATACAATTTGACTATGGCGGCCGCGCGCCGATTTGAATATGCGCCGCACGAGCTCTGTCATTATCTGTCTTAAGCTCGGCGCAGTCTTAAATAAACAACGCGATAAAATCCGTATGAAGGAGTTAAATTTCAAAGATTTACGCTTTTATTGCTGATAGCGTTAACCAAAGGTGCATCGCACTCACATTTCATAAGCTAAGTTTATGTCTTAAATAGAGACTATAGACGTCTACCAAACACCATGTTGCAGTGTAATTACATTTTTTTACAAACTTACAATGTAAGGTAAGGTGGTTGCATATGTTTGACTTTGTACACACGGCTACACATCAAGTTAGACACTATATACGCATAATTACGCTACATACAAAATAGAGAATTTTCGGAAAGGGACTGTGACTGTGACTAAACAAAATACAATGGTTATTTTGGAAATTTATTCAAGTTTGACGTTAGACTATATATTATTAACTAGATGTGCCGGCGGTTTTACTCGCGTTTATGGTTACTGCACTGCCCCCGTTAGTCGTAGCGTGATGTTATATAGCCTATAGCCTTCCTCGATAAATGAGCTATCCAACACTAAAAGAATTTTTCAATTCGGACCAGTAGTTTCGATATTAGCGGGTACAAACAAACAAACAAACTCTTCAGCTTTATAATATTAGTATAGATAACAACTATATACCGTGATAACTAAACTTATGCTGACGGTATTGAGATTTTTAAATTGCATCATGAAATTTCGCATACACTTTGTCAGGATCACAGAAAAATACAAAATACACACAGCTACACATCAAGTTAAACACCCTATATACGCATAACTACGCTACATACAAAATAGACAATTGTCGGAAAGGGACTGTGCATAGTGGTGTCGATGTAATGGTAAGGATAGAGCGTCGCGTCCCGTTCAGCGTTAATGAGACAAAATAACAAAAATATAACGCACTCTCACGCACGATTTGCAGCGTTCAACTTCTAATAGTTAAAAGTCCAAACAGTCTAGGTTGATGTGTCGCTGTGTGTACATGATTTTAAGACATCTTTTAGTGCAAACAGTATCAAAATTGGTAGCAAAATAAGGGAGTAATTAATATTTGAAATTTGGTTATAAGGGTGTTTTGAAAAGAGTAAATTAAAAAAGAGAAATACTGGAACTTATAGAGAATATAAGGGGAATAAGGATTGGTCACTTACTTAGACATGACAAATTGATTACCAATATTATGAAAGGAAAAATAGAGGCAATAAGAAAAAGAGGCAAACCAAGAAGAAAGTATACAGATCAGCTGAAAATTAAGCAAATGTAGAGCGCATATCGATAACTGAAGGATTTGGAATCGGACCGAGAAAGATGGAAATTGCTACACCAACAAGTGCATAGCACCTAAATATTGGATTGGGGACGTCTAGCCATCTCCCTCAAACTCCTGCACTTTTTCTGACATTTGACCATTTCGCCTCTACTACCATATTTGAAATGCTTGTGCCTTATATATTATTAAATAGAATTAAAATTATTTATAATTTTAATGTTTGAGTAACGTACCTACATGAAATAAATAAAAAAAAATTTGTGAGTCGACTACATTATAGCAAAATTAATTATCATTTCTCTCATTAAAAAAAGCAACTCCCGCACTATACTCGGTTTGGTTAGGTACTTAACTAAAGGTAAACAATCTTGACGCAACGTTTTACACAAACACATATTAAACAAATAAACGACTGCTTAAACTAACGGTTCAATTGATTTAGTAATCGTTATTGTTTTATTTACATTGATCTTTAGCAACATTTTATTTTATACTGAGTTTTTAGATAAAAAAGACACATCAAGATTAATAATAATAATAATATTCTACCACATACACACAACACCATCTAGCCCAAACTAAGCAGAGCTTGTACTATGGGTTCTAGACAATGGATAAACATACATATAATATATGTATGTTTATCCATTGTATTATATATTATACTTTTTTTTTTGTAAATACATACATATTATACATAGAAACACCCAGACCAAGACAAACATCCATGTTCATGCACACAAATGTTTGACTTGTGCGGGAATCGAACCCGCGACCCCGGGCGTGGCAGTCGGTTACACTAACCACTACGCCATCGAGGCCTCGAGGCGATTGTTTACCTTTAGTTAAATACCTATACAAAACGAGTATAGGTACAATTCCAGTATCGCGGGGAGCTTTACAAACATTCAAACAACGGACACAACGAACAGCACGATTTAGAACAACCATTTGTGGATTACACAAATTTTTGTGTCGTGTGGGATTCGAACTCGCAACACTTGGCGCAATGCCAGTAATGAGACAACCACTTAAACCACTAACTCATCTATGCAGTCTAATAAGAAATTATATTTTACAATACTGTGTGCGAAATGAAAAATACTAGCGATCCGCCCCGGCTTCGCTCGGGTACAAAACTGCCTCCATGGCGCAGCGGTAGTGAATGCGACTGCTGTGCATGAGGTTTCAGGTTCGAATCTCAGGTTGAGCCAACAAAAACATATTGGGTTTTAGAGTTCGAAAAAGCTCTTATACAACAGCTTTGTCCGACCGTCCGTCCGTCTGTTATACAACTTTCAACTCAAGAACCGTTAGAGCTAAACTCGCGGTCAATGCCATTCGACTCAGCATAGTCGATATATCCAAAATGACTATGACCTTTGACCTCAAGGTCACGTGATACCATCTTTCAACTCAAGAACCATAAGAGCTAGAGACTCGCGGTCAGCGCCATTCGACTCAACATAGTCGATATATCCAAAATGACTATGACCTTTGACCTCTGACCTCAAGGTCACGTGATACCATCTATCGACCCGAGACCCTCTGCATTGCAGTCTGTTGATCTCCCCACTGAGCTATCGCTGCTGTTCAATAATTTGTGTGTATAAACATGTATGTTTGTCTTGGTCTGGATGTTTCTATATATAATATGTATGTATTTACAAAAAAGAAGTATATATGTATGTTTATCCATTGTCTAGTACCCATAGTACAAGCTCTGCTTAGTTTGGGCTAGATGGTGTTGTGTGTATGTGATAGAGTATTATATTATTTCTTGGGATTTCACAAAGAAATTTAACAAAGTAACATATCATAAATTTTACTATAACAATAATTCATTTAGTATATAAAGATTTGAAATTAAATTACTTGTTACGGATTTTATCGGTTGCTCTTTTCTGCTAAAAATTCTGCTTCATAAAATGTATTTTTCTGTGTCCCTACGTGCCTAGGTGGACCGACGACCTGGTAAGGGTCGCGGGATGCGGTTGGATGTAGCCCAAGACCGGTCTATGAGAGAGTGCTGAGATGATGATGATAGATTACAATCATTTAATGACACGGTTTGTCAGTCCCAAATCCCACGGTTTGTCGGTTTAAATCCTGCTTTAGATGGCCCTCCCACAAGGTGGACCGACGACCTGGTAAGGGCCGTGGAAAGGATGCGGGTGGCCCAAGACAAGTCTGTGTGCAAAACCTTGGGAGAGGCCTATGTCCAGCAGTGGACGTATAACCTTATGAGTGTGGAACAAGTATAATTAATTCCATTTCTTTTCCTTCGTTCTTTCTATTTCGGCTGAGATGATGATTATGATAATAGATTACAATCAATAAGCGACACGGATTGTCAAAGTTCCAAGTCCAAAACCTGCTTTATGAATTGTCTTTGACCTATGTTATAGTTTACAATTATTAATTTCACATATATATTACAAAGATAGTTTATTATAGTCCGTTTGGGGAGAACAGTGATATTACACCTGTCGCCTAATATGTAAGTAAAATCAGTCACTCGGTCTGTTTGTGCGTCACGGCGGGTGTCAAGTATCGAAGCTCCGAGGCATGTATCTGAAACAGAAGAAATTTATATTACTTTTTTGTTGGCCCTCGTTGTTTTTACATTGTCGCTGAAGACAGACGCACGCACGCACGCACGCACGCACGCACGCACGTACGCACGGACGGACGCACGCACGCACGTACGCACGGACGGACGCACGCACGCACGGACGCACGCACGCACGCACGCACACACACAAACAGACGCTTAAATATAAGAAAGTTACCTTAACACGCATATTCTTACCATTTTTTATGCTGCGAAAAACCACAACCCTGTTCTTACTTTTGCCTTTTTTAAATACACTCATTAAATAGCATACAACACGCAAGCACGTATGTTCGCACGCAAGCGACCATGCATGCACGCAAGCACGCAAGCACGCATGCAAACACGCATGCATGCACGCAAGCACGCACGCTCAAAGAGGCGGCGAAAATAGGTTGGTTAAATAATATAGGTATAGTTACCTGACGCTCAAGTCGTGCACACTAAACACGGTGTAGTGTTGGTTACTGAACACGCGGTAGAAGTGCTCCACGCGCTCGTTGAGCAGCACGCGACAAGTGCTCGCGCGCGCGCTCAGCCACGGCGTCTCTACGTCCCACAGGTCCAGGAACGAGCAGCCCTTGCTGAGACACACAAACACCGATCATTGAACGTCCAGCTTTTACTGGGACACACAAACAACGATCATTGGTAGAACAGATCTTACTGGGACACACAAACAACGATCATTGGTAGAGCAGCTCTTACTGGTCAACACAAACAACTATCATTGAACGAGCAGCCTTTACTGGGACACACAAACAACGATCATTGGTAGAACAGATCTTACTGGGACACACAAACAACGATCATTGGTAGAGCAGCTCTTACTGGTCGACACAAACAACTATCATTGAACGAGCGCCTTTACTGGGACACATAAACAACGATCATTGGTAGAACAGCTCTTACTGGGACACACAAACAAAGATCATTGAACGAGCAGCCCTTACTAGGACACACAAACAACTGTCATTGAACGAGCAGCCCTTACTAGAACACACAAACAACTATCAATGAACGAGCAGCCCTTATTGGGACACACAAACCACTATCAATGAACGAGCAGCCCTTATTGGGATACACAAACAACTATCATTGGAAGAGCACGCTTACACCGTGTGGGGACTTATCAGTTTCATGATGATCGGTTGACGAGATTCTGCACGGTCTTCTACTAAGCTATCGCACCTACCATGACTATTGCCGCTATAGTATTGTATGCTAATAAAATTTGAAATGACATCTTACAAGCTTTAATGTATACTTGATGTTGCCCGCGGCTTCGCTCGCGTAAATGTAGGTTAGGTAGGGTTAGTGACAGTATTTTTTCCTAGATGAAAGGTACCTTATATCCTTTTCTGTTCTGCTAACATCGTGTATGTGAAATTTTATGATGATCGGTCGAGTAGTTGATGCGCGATATGAAATTTCGGATACACGTTGTTAAGGGAACAGAAAAGGATATCACTGTCTGCACTGACTGGCCCCCACATAAAATCTTATGTGGGGGCCAGTCAGTGCAGATCGGCGACACTTCGACCCAGTGGAATCTTTTGTGTTGACACGCTCCTAATAATGACTGCCATAGAAGTTCATAGCAGCCGGGATCAACGGCTTAACGTGCTCTCTGAGGCACGGAGCAGGCGATAAATGTCAATCAATACGCACATAATTTCAAAAAGTCAGAGGTGCGCGATGTAGGTTCGAACCCGAGACCCTCTGCATTGCAGACTGTTGGTCTCACCACTGAGCTATCGCTGCGCTTTGATGCTAGTAACATTTAACAAATATTTATAGAGTGCATTTACCATCTGAGGTAAAAAATTTGATACAAGATTCGAAGTATAGAAAATTGACATAACCTAAAAATAATTTGCGGGAGTATAGCCGCGCGCGAATTCTAGTAAAAATAAATTATATGTTATAGTTACCCGCTCCGTCCGTAGCAGTACTTGGTTTCAACAACTAGGTGCGTAGCCCTCAGTTTGTTTAGCTCTTGATACAACTCGTGAGGTGTGAACCGACCGTATGTCTTGTACACAGCATACGCGCGCTCTCTGCAAATAATAATTATTATCTCAGTCCTGTTTATTAACTGTCCCACTGCTAGGCACGGCGCCTTTCCTATGTATGAGTAGGGTTATGACCTCTTTGGGGCGATTCATTCGAATGAATCGTACATTTATTCAAACTAGCAGTCGCCAAGTGGTCGTAATTCGACCATAATTGAATTATAGTTTGATCGTTATTAAGGTTTCATTGTCTATTACTATATCCTTATAATCACATTTCACGGTACTTAAGATATGTTACCATAGTTACGAAGAATTCTACGATATCAGCCGAACAATGCCGAAATGCTACGCACGTGATTCGACTGCGTGTGCCAAATGCATGGATGTGTGCGTGTAGTGTCTTTTCATTAATTTAATGTATTTCTAATGTATATTTTATTAAAATATTAGGATCGCCACTCCTTCTCCATATAAACTTTAAATGTGTCAAATTTCATACTCATCCGCAATTTTCGTAAAAAGGGGGTACAAAGTTTTTGCTTCACGTATTATTATAATTATAGATAACTGCGACCAACTGCTCCGTGTTCGATTCGTGCGTCGAGCAAAGTATAATCTATATAGTAAATATATAGATTAATCGAATGTTCATTCGGATGAATCAAATGTTCATTTGAATGAATCGACTGTTTATTCGTTTGAATTAAATGAATCGAATATTCGTTTGAATAAAGTTCATAATTCATTTATTGATATAATATATATGAATATGGATATACAATAGTACAAATTTTAATTTTTCTAACCTTATATCTTCAAACTTATTGTTTATCGGGTACGGATGGATGCTTTCGGATATTATATTATAAACATATGTATGATAGTATATTCAACCATTAGGCATGCAAATTTTAAGTGACCATAATCTATACTAATATTATAAAGCTGAAGAGTTTGTTTGGTTGGTTGAACGCGCTAATCAAGAACAATTAGTTTGAATTTAAAAAAAACTTTAGTGTTGGATAGCCCATTTATCGAGGAAGGCTATAAACTATATAACGTCACGCTACGACCAATAGGAGCGGCGCATCAATGAAAAATGTTGCAAAAACGGGAAACATGCACTAATGTGACGCAGACGAAGTTGCGCGGGTCAGCTAGTCATAAATAAACAGCTTAATCTTTACGAAAATATAAATAATCTGCAATATCAAAATAAAAATGCTATAAATGTTAAAAATGTTAAAGTAGCAATAATTATATGTCAAAGTATAATAAAAAACGACCATAATAAAATGTAAACAATAATAATGTAATGAGAAAGAATATTGGTAATCATGTAAAATTTAAGATTATTCGAATGAATCGATTGTTCATTCGATAATCGCGCATCGATATGCCACTAACCTCGCCTCTTGATGTTCATAATGCGGATGGGCCACTATAGGTCTTCTTGTGATCAACATGATACTGGCTAAGATAGGCATCGAACCCGCGAACGCTGCAGTCATGGGTGTCTCCGCGCGGATCCATTCCATCAGCTGTTCTTGGGCCACGTCACTGAATTCTCCTGGAAATATATACTATTTATATTATATTATGATTAAGTAACTCTGTGGCGCTACAGGAGTAAATACGACTGCTGTGTATGAGATCTCAGGTTCAGTTCCCGGGTTAGGCAATGAAAAATTCTAATACCATAATAATACCCCGGTAGACGGCCGGTGGGATTTAAACAATGACTATAATAATAATATTATTAATAATATAAAATATACCACATTCTTTCTTTCAAAGTACTGCTGTAATAATTTTATCTTACGTTTACCGTTTACGCGAATGTTATTGAAATTATATAATATTTACTTTATTGCATAATAATGATTTAATAAAGTGTTAAATAAACAACGCGTTAAAATTCGTATAAAGTTGTTTATTTCAATACTGCTGTCATGTTTTATTTCCGTTCTCTGGGCGTATCTATAATATGAAATAAGTATATAATTTAAGTAAAAATATTTTAAACATGCTACTTCTTAAAATTTACAAGAGAAGAAGACTTACCGATATGTGACATTTCTTGAGAAGTATTCTGTATCAACTGCTGGACTAAAGGCGTCATACTTATTATCCAGAAGAATGGAATGTACCTCATGTAAGATTTGGGAAGCCTGAAAACACACAAAACTTTATACAATTATTACTTAATCTAGCGACCCACCCTGGCTTCGCCCGAGTAGTACAAAACCTTAACAAATTATACACCTAAACCTTCCTCATGAATCACTCTGTCTAATGGTGAAAACTGCATGAAAATCCGTTCAGTAGTTTTTGTGTTTATCGCGAATAGACAGACAGACGTGGCGGGAGACTTTCTTTTATAATATATAGTGACTACTACACTATCTGTTGCCCTGAACGCTGCGAATCGTGCGAGAGAGTGCGTTATATTTTTGTTATTTTGTCTCATTCACGCTGAACGGGACGCGACGCTCTATCCTTACCATTAAATCGACACCACTATGCACAGTCCCTTTCCGACAATTCTCTATTTTGTATGTAGCGTAGTTATGCGCATATAGGGTGTCTAACTTGATGTGTAGCCGTGTGTACTACGTATTTCTATCAGATAATCCCAATATCACTTGTATGACCCGGGAATGGAACACGGGCTGAAATATGCCACAGGGCCAACAAGACAGATCCTAACTTACACTAAAAACTCGAATGTGAGTTTCTTTGTTACGCTTTCACGCCTTAACTACTTGACCGATCATCATGATATTTTGCATACATTTTATCAGGGGTACAGAAAAAGATATAGGTTAACTTTTATCTATAAAAGGATAGTGTTACTAACTTAACCTATATTAACGCGAAGCCGCGGGCACGACCTAGTATATGATAAATGCAAAAATGTATACTTACACATAATAACTGGTATTCATCATCAAAGATGATACCACACACATCTGAGTAACGAAAAGCAATTTGAGTCTCATCACTAACGCCGCCATGACACCAAACACAACCATCTGCGATACACTATAAAAAATCCCCGGGTCCACTCGCAATCTCTTCAAAAACATTATAAACCGATCCCCCTCCTCATTGACTTTGCTCTCACAATCAACTCTCGACTTTATTTCTTTGTCTATAACGTCCAAATCTGTAACAACTTTTCTCTTACGTAACTTGGTATCCGAATTCTCTATTCCACTATCTGATTCGTCGGATGCTTCCACAGCAACTAGCGTTTGCTGCTCCAAATCTTTTCTGCACAGTATCACGGAATTTGATACCCAATACGTGCAAACATTGACCACACTTAGAATTACGTACGGAATTAGGAACGTTTTCAGAAGTCTTCTGACCGACGACCATGGTAGGTAATCGAAAACTTCTGAACATGTGTATATTAAAGTGTGGAAAGATTTGTAGTTAGTAAATTTAGCGTACAAAATGTCCCACACATGAGAATCTTCTTGTACTTCTAGAAAATTGCTGATTAGCTTCTTAGTATAGAATGCAGCTGATGTTATTATAGCAATTCTGAGTAGTACCAACCACGCTTCAACGAAAAAGTCCAATCGATTTTGGACCTTAATGCGGAACGAGCTAAAGAATAAACAGTATACAGATACTATTAGAAAGAAGGATGCGTATAAGGACGATTTTAGCATATCATTCCCTTGTAATAGTAATACGGCCATATGCAGACCGCAGAAATGGGAGTGAAGGAATACGCATAAAGATTTGATGTCGATAATTTTTAGTTGTTCCATCATAAAGAAAATTGCTGTTTGGGTTAAAAATATGAACTGTGTGAACTGCCAAAAAAGGAGACACATACAATTCAGGACGAATATTGAGACCTGTAACAAAAATATCATAATAATATTTATTGCTAATCATTAAACAAAAATTTAAAGATACATTTTGATGAATAATAATGTCCTCCAGACCAAATTCCAGACCAGATCACGGCGGCCAATCTTAAGGCAGACTGGCCATCTGCGCAAGAGATATAATAGTGCACAAGTGAGTGCGCAAGCACAAGTGCACTCTCTGTTCTCTAACTCTCATGATCTGATGGGACGGCAATCCGACAAGACCGGAGAGAGATTAGGCGCAGGGCCAACGGCTTTACGTGCTTTCCGAAACACGGGGATATCTAACACTGTCAACTTTCAATCTCCGGGCTGCTATTGATTTGGAGATTGTCGGTTCGAATCCCACGTGTGACAAAAATTTGTGTGATCCACAAATGGTTGTTTAGTCTATAATAAAACAAAAAACATTGAGATTTCTGGAAAGGCAAAAATCCAATAACTTTTTATTGGTTCGACCCAGGATTCTAATCCGAGACTTCATGCACAGCAGTCGGATAGTTACCTGCAGTTGAAAAGTGGTTCTCCTCTGCTTATCCCTGAGTTGCACTGTGACCAGCCAGGTCTGCAGCAGAAGGAGAGGGGCAGCTAGGTTCTCTCTCTCGTTAGGAGCCCATTGGACCCTGGTGCATTCAGAATGGTTGGCAAAATATTGCGCTACGGCTAGTAGACCGCCAAGTAAGCTTTCGCTGTAAAAGAAAGTATAGAATACTTTAAAAGAATTGGTAAATGTTCAACAGATGGCGCTGTATCCAACTACACACACTCCATACAATTAATCTCGCCAGCGAAGTTTGCAGTACGTGTTGCCATGCGTAATGTCCGGATGGATAAGCCTGAAAAATCTCATATTGGAGCTATTGGGACACATAGAATGTTTCCCAGGTAATAATTCTTACTAATATAATAAATGCGAATGTGAGTTTGTTTGTTTGTTACGCTTTCACGTCATAACTACGCGACCGATCAACGTGAAATTTACACGTTGTCCGGGGTACAAAATAGGACTTAGTTAGGATGTCAAACGGTTACATTACCCAAACTTAAAAGGCAACGAATTTTTGAAATACATTAGTAGATAAATAAAATACATAGGGTATCTTTTATCCAGGAAAAAACGACTGGTTATTAGCTAGGAGAATATAAAGGGGAATCGTACGCAGTTAGCCTTATGACAAAGCGAAAGCTTCACATCTTGGAAGTCAAAATTATCATATTGAGATAATTATAATTTGATATTTCTGTACTTAAGGATATTATTATTAGTCGGATAAAAGAAGACCACGTCCAGAAAGTCAGAGGTAAGCCTATAATTGCGACCGACATTGCAGTCCCGGGTTCATGTCCCCGACAGGCCGCGCCATTTAAGGAACGCTGAACGAACCCATACTGCACGATCCATTTTTAACAATTTCTCACTCCCTGCCACTCCCTCGGTGACTACCTGTAGTATATGCCAAGAGAGATCAGGCGCAAGACCAACGGCTTTAGGTACTCTCCGAGGCACGGGAGTGTCTAACACCACTTCCTAACAGTTATAGAGATTTATTAACAGAAAAACGCAACTTTTTGTTGGCCCGACCCGGGATTTGAACACAAGAATTCATGCACAGCAGTCGCATATCGCTGCGCCACGGAGGCAGTTTCAAAAGGGACAGATAGTGGCTTCCTGGCGACACGTAGATACCAGACAGGAAGATAGGTTGTTGACACTTAGCTTAAGCGTGGCTAAGGGTCAAAAGAAAAAAAATACGGGAGGTCCCATATATTAATATCAAGCCGAAAGTGGATCATGGGGCAAGTGTTGACGGTTGGTGTTGACACTCTGGGTAATCTTGGGACAGCAGAATTTGTATATGTTGTGCGGATGGAACTCGTGTTCCTTTAGAATTACCAAATCCTCAAGAAAAACGAGTTCCATCCTTATCGTACTTTAAGGCACTCCTATGTTTTGTTCAACTACACGTACTAAGAATTTTAAATTCGGGTTACTTAAATAAAACTAAGTTGAAAGAATTATAATCTAGCAAGTGTTATATCTTTTTGGAATCTAGACTAAATACGCTATCTTTTGATGTAATTCACCAAAACAGCGTTGTACTTTTTTTCCAGCACAGACAGATAAGACTGCGCCGAGTGAAATGTGCCAAAACAGGCGGTCACAGTTAAGTGAATAAAATCAACACTTTTGTTTAATACAAATAGATATAAAATATACATTTACCATAGCAATGAATGTGTTTACAATTACTTCGTGCAAAAAACTTTAAATTAATAATATTTTCGCCTACAAAATTACGTAAATGTACACGAAAAATGCAAAAACGTAAGCTCGTGTTACGTGATTTTTAGATTATAACAGTACAAATCTATCCTATTTTACAGCTTAAACGAAACATTAATAGTTATATTGCAATTTGTCCGTCCCAAATATTTAAGCTATTGGTTGACAATAAAGATACATATTTATCAAAAAAGCACTTCAAATCCTCCATACAATTTGAATATGGCGGCCGCGCGTCGATTTGAATATGCGCCGCACGAGTTCTGTCATTATCTGTCTTACGCTTGGCGCAGTCTTAAAGTTTGGTGGAGTAATCATTTTGAGTACGAGCTTGGGGAAAAACCAATATTTTATTTAATAATCAGGCGGTTGCGTTTTAATTTTAAACCTTAACTTACATAAAGGTTTTAGGGTTACATAACAAAAAATAAATCAAAGAAATGTAAGTAATTGTTGACATTGCACTTGGAAGATTATAACAGGTTGTCATCTACTAATATTTTTTTGGTGTGCCTACTGTTTAAGTACATCTCTTAGATTTCTTTTTATAATTTTCTGGTAACTGTCAGCACTTGCCCCATCACTCAGTTTCGCCTTGACTTTGATTTATAGGACCTGTACATCCTCGGCGCGAGCTAGCCCACACAGAGTGAGGCTAAGTGGGGCCACGCGCCGACACGTCGGTCGCGTGACATAAAGAGGATAAGCAGTGTGGTATGTTAGTCTCACCTTAAGGCAGCAGCATACAGGAACAGAGCAGCTACTGTAACTCCTGCCATCCACCATATTGCCTCCAAGTAGAAGAATATTGGGTGTCCAATCCCCACGCAGCTTTCCACCGGCGCTAGTGCAGCTCCTCTGTCTACGGTGTGGCACTGACGGTATGCCGTTGTGTTGATGTACGGCTCTAAATACCGATAGAGGGCGCCTATGATCACCTGTTAAAACATGTTGGTAAGTTAAATAAACTACAGGAAAACACAAATTTCTGTTATTATTGACTAGATTTTACTTTTTTCTGGATAGAAGGTACCCTATGTCCTTTTCTGTACTCCTGACAAAGTTTATGCGAAATTTCATGATGATCGGTTGAGTAATTAGAGCGTTAAAGTGTAACAAACAAACAAAGTCACATTCGCATTTATAATATTAGTTCGATTACTAATGGCCATGGATACACAATGGTCCGACTACTGAAAAAGCCTTGATTTATTTTTACTTAAATAAATACTACTCCCGTTCTAGGAACAGTTTCTGTATGGTGGCGGACTATAAAAACATTCAAATTAGGGCGCATCCCCACTATGTAGTGACGATTAATTTATTTTTGGACGACTGTCGTCTCTAACTGTTCCCATTATATTGACTGTTCATCGTCACTGTGTCGCCGAAATATTTTTCGTTGAACGTGTAAACGACGCGACGAGACGATATTTTTATCGTGGCTACGATCGATAGTTGCAACAACGATACACGATTTGCCATCATGATTGGTCGTGACGTTTTTTTTATCGCTTTACGACTTTCGTACTAGCAGTTCCCATTGACTTGACAATCTGTCGTCACTGCAAAAAAAATCGTGGTCGATAGTTAATCGTGTCGTCCTGTATGTGAACACCTCTATTTAAATACACAATCCACGACGCTTTAAACGACACGATAATCTATCGTCTCGACATAGGGCGAACGCGCCCTGACGGACACATGGAACAATTATTAGATGATCACACAATTTTTTTATCATAACAACTCTCGGCGCAGTGGGAATGGATAGGCGACCACTCAAACCACCATCCGTGCAGACAACATTTCAAAGACTGTTTAAGGCAATCACAGAAAAAGCATGGATTCCTTTTTTTTCATTAATCCTCATCCTCTTGGGGTGGAGCAGCCAAATCAATTCTCCTGCCCCTAGAGCGAGCTCAAAGAGCTATTCTTAAGGTAGCCACACGTCGCCCATTCTTGTTTCCCACACATCAGGTTTACACCGCTTGCAAGGTACTAACCATTCGTCAATTATTTATTATGCACACTATACTTAAACAGCACGCTGAAGTCCCGATTACCCCGGTCTTAGATAAGAGAAGAAAAGACTTAGTTAGTACAAAGTCTCAAACCAGACACGCTTTTGTCAATAAATTCTACGTATTCTTAGGACCGTATTTATATAACAAGTTAAATAAGATATTAAATATATATAATGTTAGTAATAAAAAATGTAGTTCCATCTTAATGGAATACCTAGGAAAATTAAATTATACGGACACAGAAAAACTGCTAGAAGTCTTAAAATGATATTATGAATTATGAAAAGTAAATTTAAAGTTGTATATTACTTCCTAAACACATTTAATCGTAGATGTACTTGACTGTAAAGATTTGTATTAATAATGCGCTAGTATAAAATAAAATTGTCAAGTGATGTCCTGAAACACAGGTTTATCCTAGTTCAGGCAGGCTTAAACATTACCTTTTGAACTTCATTTATTTTGTATACACTATAAATTAACATAGTTAAGAATTAATTTTAATTTAAGCTTAAATTATTTAAAGCAGGTATGCTTTAATACTGTTGATGTAATATGTATGATGTAGTGTAAGGATGTATCTTATTTTTTCTGTTAATAAATAAATATAAATATTAAATATTATTAAAAACTGCTTCCACACTAGGATTAATTCTTGTATCGCGGGGGTCTTTACAAGTATTCAAATAACAGACACAAAGAAAATTTGTAAGGTCCATAAATAGTTGTTCTGAGTCTGGATGCTCTTTGTGTCCGTTGTTTGAATGTTTGTAAAGTCCCCCGCGACACAGGAATTATGCCTATAGCGGATGACTATTACAAAAAAAATTGCGTCTATTGCCTCAAATGTATAGGCAGAAGCATATTACAATCACATTTCCCCAGTCATATATTAGGTCTAAAATTATAGAGAGCGATTCTCTTGCCATCATAGTTTCAAAGTGCTACGGAGAATTTATTGGCACTAGCGGTCGCCTAGTGGTCAAAACTCGACCAAAATTCCGAAGCTTGCTACTTTGTTTTCTTTTTTTCTTTATAACATATAAATAGGGTATAGGTAACCATAGTTACAAAGAATTGTACGACATCATACGAACAATGCCGAAATACTATGAACGCGATTTGACTGCGTGTGTCAAATGCATGGATGTGTGCGTGTAGTGTTTATCCATTAATTTTATGTATTTCTAATGCATATTTTATAAAAATATTAGGATTCGTTCCTCCTTCTCCATATAAACTTTAACTGTGCCAAATTTCATACGCCGCGCAATTTTCGTAAAAAGGGGTACATAGTTTTTGCTTCACGTATTAATATATATGTTACAGCTAATAGCCGAAGTACGGCTACACCTAGTTTTAGCCGGCTAAACTCAAAAGTAACCTAACATAACCTAACCGCATGTGGCCGGCTGCACCTAGTTGTAGCCAGCTAATCTTAAGTTTATGTTCACACCCACCTTTAGCCGTAACATATAGATTAGAAGAAAATCTCTATAACATTTTGCTTGTCCCCAGAATCAAAGCTAAGAAGCAGAGTAGAGTTTATCGATCACAACCACACTCCACAATAGCAGTTTACAATATAGCAATAAGAGACAACTCCCAACTTCTCTTTTTTTGACTTTTAGATATACTCCTTATGTACACCCCCTCGCCACAAGGGGAGGCGAGAGGGCTATGCCAGGCTCTCCCGAGATTTCGGGCCTACCGACTAAAACCACCACGGTGTGCCACCTCACTGCTTTGTAAGGTCACTGGAACTGGTCTAGCGCCGCCCAGTACGCCAGCGGCGGCACGGATCCGCCAGCTCACTTTCCTGATTTCTCACGGATCCGCTCCGCCCCCTCCTTCTGCGAGATGACGTCCTCGCAGAAGGATGCGACCGCTACTCACCCCAAGAGTAATTCCTGTATCGCGCGGGACAAAACTATTTATAGATTGCATTAATTTTTCACCCAAGATTTCAAGCAAAGCTGTCCAATCACAACCAAAGCTCCACAAAGGCAGTTTTAAATACATACATACATAGATTCACGCTTGTTTTCCAGAGGCAGAGACTACGGATTTCCATTTGGTACGATCCTGACACACTTCACTGGCTTCATTCACTTTCATAACATTCCTCGTACACGCTCGCCGGTTTAAGGTGCTCTTAACCTGGCCTTTATACAGAACGTCTGCGATCTGATCAAGAAACGTTCGCCTAGGGCCCAGCGCACATTGGCGGCACGGCACGGCAGGGGATACTTCGGCATCCCTACATGTAAGCGCTCATTGGCGGTGACTATGCCGTGACATTCTTAGGTATGCCGCGACGTCCTTAAGCATACCGAAGTGTTCGACAAGGACACGTTTCGGCATGAACGACGCTAAGCTAATGAAGCTACGGGCGGGGCCACGGGGTACGGGCGGGCGGTGTCTTGCCGCGGTATCCCGAAGACTACCAAAGCGTTCCGAGGGATGCCGAAGCGTTCCTAAGGCTGCCGATACGGCATGCCTAAGCATACCGCGGTATTGTTCGTTGTTTAGCTCGGGGGACATTGCTCACTTTGTATACCTCAGATGTACCCGACTTATTTCATTTATTTAAATATGATGATGTATACAGCTCTGAATCCTTTTTTTGTTGCTAATAAACTATTATTATTATTATTATTCTCTTTATTACTTTTTTTTTCTAATAATTACATTTTTAAATATAAATATAAAATCTATACATATTTAAAAATATAAAAACTGAAATGACCCACCGACATCGGGAACAGGGTCCAAGCTGCCGGTGGTTAGAGCCCCAGAGAGAGGAATAATAATAATAATAATAATAATAATATTCTATCACATACACACAACACCATCTAGCCCAAACTAAGCAGAGCTTGTACTATGGGTACTAGACAATGGATAAATATACATATAATCTCCTCACAATACGCGTCGTGTCGAGTAGTACTGCCTTTTGCATCAAGGACTTGATCCAGCCATCTAACGCGAGCCTCTGCAGGTGGTGGTCGAGGCTCTTAGGTATTAAACCATTGACTGTAATGACTATCGGCACAATGATCGCCGAGTCCACACGCCACATGTCGACAATCTCGTGAGCTAGGTCTAAGTATTTCAACTCTTTTTCTTTTTCAGCTTTCACAAGATTCTCGTCATGCGGAATGGTAACATTGATGATCATTGCTCGGCGCTCCAATCGGTCTATCAGCACAATATCTGGCTTGTTCGCCACAATTGTCCTATCAGTGATGATAGACCGATCCCAGTACAAAGTAGCACGACCATTTTCGAGAACTGGATCGGGCACATACCTGTAATACGGCACTTCAGATTCCACAAGGTCATACTTTAAGGCAAGTTGCTGATGGACAATCCTGGCTACTTGGTTGTGTCTATGCAAATACTCTCCATTGGCAAGACGAGAACAACCGGAGATAATATGTCTGAGAGTTTCTCCGGGCTGGTGACATGCCCGACATATGTCAACCGTCCCATCCTTCAGGATATATCTCCGGTAGTTGTTCGTCATAACAATTTCGTCCATTATTGCACATACAAAACCTTCGGTCTCAGCGAAGAGATCGCCGAAACATAGCCAGGACACCGATGACTGAAAATCTATGTCGGGCCCATTCAGGGCCCGAAAAAAGCGTCCATGCAGCTCTTTTCCTTTCCATACATCCCTGCGCTCGTCAGTTCCAAGCATAACAGGTTTGCGCCAGTTCTCCTTAGCCAGAGCAAGCGGGGTAAAGCCCGTATCCACTGCGACTACATTGCGATGCACGCCCACATCGGTTCGGAGAAAATATTCTCTGAGATTGCACACTTCACGGTTGTGGAGGGTCTTGGCATTTAAAAAACCGCGACCCCCACACTTCCGTGGGATGTACAATCTCATTACCGAGGAGCGCGGGTGGTGCATTCGGTATGCAGTCAACAGTGTACGGACCTTTCTATCCAGGGCATCTAATTCCGTTTGCGTCCATCTGAGTATGCCAAAGGAGTACATAAGGATCGGCATGGCCCAACCGTTACAGGCGCGCACCCTGTTGCCGCCTGACAAAAGACTTTTCAGTATTTTTTTCAAGCGGCCAAAGACGCGCTCCCGCAACGTCCGTTTCATACCGTCCTCAGTGATACCTAATGCCTGTGACATACCCAGATATTTATAGGTTTCGTTTGCAGAGAGAGACCTAAGTCTAGTAAAATCTGAGAGTTCAATGCCATCAGATTCCACAACCCTGCCTCGCTTTACATACATAACTGCACACTTGTCAACACCAAACTCCATCCTGATGGAATTACTGAAGGTTTCCGTTACCTTAAGTAACGCCGTCAGTTGGGGTCTGGTGGAGGCAAATAGTTTTAGGTCATCCATGTAAAGAAGGTGGGATATAACTTGACCATCTCTCCGCAATCGTTATTATTATTATTATTATTATTGTTTTTGTACTTACGACTGTTAACATTGAAGTTTCAACTTTATTTCCATACGATTAGGTTATATTTTTATTCGTCACGTAAAAATACCTTGCCATGCCGTGCCGCCAATGGGCGCCGGGCCTAGGTCTTCCCCTTGCGACTGTTCCATTCACACTAGCCTTATAAACTTTCTTAATCAGTATTTTCTCTTCCATTCTTTCTACTTGCCCAAATCAGCTTAACATAGCTTTTTCTATTCTTGTCACTATATTCACTTTCATGCCGCATCTCTCTCTAATCACACTATTCCTTATTCTATCTTTCAGAGTCACACCACATAATAATATGTTTCTCAGCGCTCCCATTTCTGCAGCATTTATTCTGCTCTCATGCTTCTTTTGCCATACCCAACTTTCAGTTTCAGTTTTAAATTTAATAAATTAATTTAAATATTAATAAAATATAAACTCACCTCTGGATGTATATTAAATCTGTTAAATGCATTGACATCCTTTGGATACTCCACAAGTCTATCGTACATCAGCTTAGAAATCCCAGCTATAAACGGCTTCTCTTCAACTACAGTCTTGTAGTAGGAATAATAAAATCCCATCTCAGTGCGTAGAGACATCTCTCGTTCCATCTCAGAGAGATAAGAGAAGTTGCGGTCATTTTCAAACAGGTGTGATACGTAACGGTAGTGTATGTAGCCCAGGAACAATGCTGTAAATAGCAAGATGTTTTCATTAAATAATTGTTTTTTTATTTAAATACAATAATTGCTGTGTTGCAGGAGACTTTACAAACATTTAAACAACGGACACAAAGAATATTCAGACTCGGTACAACCATTTGTGGATCACACAAAGTTTAGTCCCGTGTGGGATTCGAACGCACAACACTCAGCGTTGTGGCAGTGGCTAGGCGTCCACTTAAACGACTTACTATGCCAATATAACATTTGAATTTTAAATATAATTATTATTATCACGTTCTTTATCATGTAAATGTGTGAGCTCACTCTTCTAAGTGTGGACACTTCTTTCTGTTTTGTAAGAACCGTGATATATCTATGCTTTAAATCTGTACATACTCATTATGTGGCGACCATGTTAGAAAAGTACAGGCAGCAATATAAGTTGACTAGCTGCACCCCGCGGTTTCACCCGCGTAAGTCCCGATGCCGTGGGTATATTGGGATAAAAAAGGTTTGGTCTCCAGCTACCTACACACCAAGTTTCGTCGCAATTGGTTCAGTATTTGTTGCGTTACTCAAAAAACTTGAAACTTTTTATTTGCGAAATTTTGAATGTTTTTATACAAACCACTACGCCATCGGTGCAGTCACAATTGACTGATAGATAAGGCATTGCACTTGCGATGGGGAGGTCGCGGGTTTAAATCCCACACATTGCAGTACCAATATATACCCACTCCTAACACAAGCATTTAAGCTCAGCTGTGGAGGTCAACAACAATACTAGTAATTTGTTAAAAGATTTGCTAGTAATCTATAACATAAAAAAGTTTAAAATCTATAACACGACTACGTATAAAAAGGGGTCTAAAAAGGACGAATTAAAAATTTATATAGTCAGGTTACCCGAGCTATTATTACGAATCTATTGACACCTCATTCATTAAAATCGGTTCAGTAGTTTAGGCGCTACGGTGGAACATACAAACATACATACCCAGACTGCCAAAATCATTACCTTTCCTTTTGGCTTCGCTGTAGTCGGGTAAAAATTATAATAATATATACACTACAAATTGTAACTATTATAAGTTCCTGATGTCGCACTACAGTAGGGTTGCCAACCGTATTTTATAATAAAGTATTGTACGTTATTTCGGGTAAACGTATTTTATACTTTATTAGGAAAATAAAGTACGTGAAAATACTTTATTTTACCTATGTCAACATTTACAGGTTTTATTTAATTGTTTAGTTAAAGCAACGCTATAGAGATTCCCTAAATTGAATAAAATCAATTGTTTATCAATTTCAATATAGAGATTCCCTAAATTGAATAAAATCAATTGTTTATCAATTTCAATATAAACATATATTGTAAAGATGCAGGTAAGACATTCCTTGATAATAAATATTTGTTAGATGTTACTAGCATCAACAGAAATTTGGTAACAAAAAACCAAAGTCCTCTTATTTAGGTATTTTAATTTAAAATACTATAATATACAGTAATTCTCGGTAAGAACAGTCATCATTATTGTCTATTGTACATTTGCCCATTCCTCTCGTTCGTCATGAAATGGTTCAAATATTTACAAGATATTATTATTAATTATTGTGAAATTTTGCCGCCCTCTAAAAGCGCCGCCCGGGGCGGGCCGCATTTGCCGCCTCCACTACGCTAAACCACTGTCCACACATCGTGCCATCTCCTTCTGGGCCTGCCGCAATACATCCTACCATTTTGAGGGATCCATTGGGTCTTATTTATAAGAAATATCTACTAGAAATTGTGATTAGTATGGTATTTGTCATTTTAATATATAATATTATAAATGTGAATGTGAGTTTGTTTGTTATGCATGCATATAGATTTATTTGGATAGCTTATGTTAAACAAGTGACTTAGGCTAAATTTTTTAAGAAAAATTTGATTTACGCATAAGGTTATAAAAACTTTTCTGTTACATTTTACACGGACGAAGTCACAGGTAACAGTTACTTTTAAATATAAGTCACATAGCCACATTAATTACCAGTAACTAGCTTAATTATTTTTTTAATCGTGTTTTATCAATAAATTGGTATTATATTAGTCTGAAATAGATTTCATTTGTAAAAGAGACTAATTAGAAGTATGTATATCATTTATGTATTTTTGTACATAGCTGTTAATAAATAAATAATAAATTTATTTAAATACACAAATATTACAAAACACAATATAATTTTACAATTTGTACATTAGAAGATAAAAAGTACAATGACAAAAGAGTGTTTTGGCAATATAATGTTAAACCCTGACTCCTAAACGAGGCCAAAAGGCCTGTATCATAGGAGATAATTTCTTCTTCTCCCTAGCCTTTATTATTCCCAAGTCAATTGGGGTCGGCTTTTCTGGTCTACCCGGATTTGACTGGATATCAGTTTTTACATGGAGCGGCTGCCACCTGACCTCCGCAACCCGAAGGCTAACGATACCCTAAGGCTAGACCAGTGTTAGGATATTAGAGGGTACTGACTTTCCCAATAACGACCGCCATAGATGTTCATGGCAGCCGGGACCAACGGCTTAACGTGCTCTCCGAGGCACGGAGCAGGCGATAATTGTCAATCAATACGCACATAATTTCGAAAAGTCATATAACTTCCGAAAGTCAGAGGTGCGCGACGTGGGTTCGAACCCGAGACCCTCTGCATTGCAGTCTGTTGATCTCCCAACTGAGCTATCGCTGCATAGGAGACAATCTAATTTTTTTAAATAGTCACTTGTGGAAAGACTTTTTTGATTTATTGTTTCGATGTATATAATAATTTGTGTAATAAATAATTATCTACTAATATAATTATAATTATGTTTATAAATAAATAAATCTCTACTACTGTACAGATACAATTACATAGTATAATGTTAATATTGATTCATAACTGTATGTATGGATAATGTAATACATAGGAATAGCGCATTGTGCATTAATAACCAACATAGTATTACTATCAAACCATTTGATATATGGCATTTATAAATAATAGGGTTTTAAATATGAAGTTGCCTCTTTGTATGAAGAAATTCAGTAACATTGAGGTTCTCATACTAACTATTTCATAAATAATTTTTTAATGGTCAATTCAAATTACTTGAGTAATATTTACATTTATTACACAGAGGTCCAATCTACTTATCTAAGAACACCAAAACATATACACAAATTATTTACAATAAATTAATTAATTAACTCAAATTTTTTTTTTTTTTTATTTATAATTGCTTGTTATTCCACTATGGTTTGTCTTGAATTAACAAAAGCAACAATCATTATGAAATTATGGAGAATTGAAACAACAAATAAGGCCAGGTGTTAACCAATATAACATTAAATAAAAATTGTATAAAAGGTTATTGATATTTATAATGAATAAAAGTCTATTTTTAAAATGTATTTGTTTATAAAATAATGATTTTTGTACAGAAACCACAGAATTAGATGGCACTACATCTAATTTTATGGTTTCTGTACAAAAACTATTGACAGTTATTTTATAAATGGCAATTTCATAGCTAAAGACCTGATGTTATAAAGATTCAAAATCAATTAAGAAAAATACTTATTAAAAAAAAAAATGAACATAAATTCTAATTATTCTCTCTAGATTTTTGGTATTCATTTAATTATCTATAAAGACATTTTTTTCCCTAAAATTTAATATAAACATTAAATATTAAATCATGTAAAATTCTTTTTAGGGTTTGTATAGAGATTATGTAGGTATTCTCAGTGGTTGCATGTAATACAGTCTAAAACTAATACCTTGTATACCACAATATTAATCAAGACATGCAGACATTGTAAACTTAAAATTGTATTGCATGCACATATTCTACAAATATCTTTCCTATCATACAGTAGAAATATATTATTATTTCTATAAAATCGTATACATTACCGATTGTTGCTAAAAGGCAGCCCTTTGCAACCTTCTTAGTCGGGAACTTCTTTATAGTCTTTGTTTTCTGTTCAACTTTATTTTCATCCATTTTTAAAAATATAGAAATTACATTTCTATTTTCTAATAAAATATGAATTTCGATATAAATTTACTGATGTTGACAGTTTCATTGACACTTCACTTTGACATGCACTCACTAGTGATGTACAAATGTATTATTCAGTTTTAATACTAAAATATAGTTTTAAATATAAATGATTAAAAAAACTTTAATTATTTTAACAAATCATAATTTTAGCTCTGCTGACCTATTAATAGGAATAATTCACTTACCAGAAAAGATAATTAAGGTTATAGTGTAGTGTAGAAGTTGTAGTCAGTTTGGTTAATTATTCTGTTACTAATAAGTACATTAAATATTAAAATGCGTACAACTATTGTGCACATCACTTTAGTCACGCTGCTTTTAGAGATAATTTATTAAATGCTTGCCAGGTAATAAAATCGTGATACATTTGTAACATTGTATTGTATGAGTGGAGACCCAAACTACCTAATACTTATAACTTATACCTATCTGTGACACGCAAACTAAGATAGGGACATATTTACCATTCACAAAATAATTATTACAACTTGGTTACTAGATGGTTGATTACGCATATTACTCTAAGATGACTACATTATTTTGTTACTTAGTTAAATATAACAAATATTTCTGAACAGTCCTTATAATAGAATATCTAATCTGCAGAATAAATTCGCTCTTATCGCTCTTGATAACCGCGATATAACGACCGAACGCAAACTGTTAGTATTAGCGATCAAGTCGTTTTTGAGAACTTTGATATCGTAACTAATGAACGCTTACACGCCTGAACCACTCTACTGATCATCATGAAATTTCGCAACAATCGACTAAGTAAAATAACTGGTTCGCTGATACATAATGCTTTCACTTAGATACTATATCAACGTGCAACTATATCGCTGATACCAACAGTATACTATTATTCGCTTTTAGATATTTCCCGCGGCTTCGCTCGTGTAAATAAGGGTTGGGTTAGTTTCGTAACAGTGCTTTTTCTCGATTAAAGGTAACCCTATGTCCTTTTCTGTTCTCTTGACAACATGTATGTAAAATTTTATAATGACCGGTTCAGTAGGCCGTGAAAGCGTAACTAACAAACTCACATTCGCATTTATAATATTAGTTAAGAATAAGTATACTCTGGGGCTCTTTAAAACCGTTTTAAAATTTATTTATACGCAGTAACACGCCTATCCTCGCATAGGTCGGCAGAGGCTCATTACACCCACATTTAGCCTACTCTCTGTAGGTCACACGTAACAAGAGGCGAGCCCTATTGCCGTTTTCCAGACAGAGATCCAGACATCGTGCTTCTACCGAAAAACTTATGATAAAAAGTCTAATAACAATTTGGCCTAACTGAGCATCCAACCCGTTATGAGTCAGTCAAAACTTTCACATTTACGTTGTTAGTAAGGGTTTCTAAAATCGCCAACAATTTAACTACGAGCCGCTATTGAGAGTTTCTTATAACATAACCCAATAACTTTTTGTTGGCTTGACCCGAGACCTCATGCATAGCAGTGGCATAATAACCGTTGCACTATACGGGCATAGGGTTAAATATTGGAGGCAATATTAGACCTTATTTTTTTTTGTATCACATATACTCAACACTATCTAGGCAAACTAAGCAGAGCTTGTACTATGGGTATTAGACAATGGATAAACATACATACATACATACTTCTTTTTTGTAAGTACATACATACATATTATACATATAAACATCCAGAACAAGACAAACATCTATGTCCATGCACACAAATGTTTGACGTGTGCGGGAATCGAACCCGCGACCTCAGGCGTGGCAGTCGGTTACATTAACCACTACGCCATCGAGGTCGTCATGCCCCTGGGTAATTGACACTAATTGTATAAATTACAATTTTGTTCTTCAGTTTTCGTTCACTATTCCATGGATAACGACAGTTACCTAATTATATAATGTGTCAAGTTGACGCACCACCAGCGATAGCGTTTTGGGCGAAAGTTGAACTGCCACGCAGAGTTTTCGAGGTTATGTATTAAATAGTTAATAAATCATCATTCGTCTAACGGTGAAGGAAACCTGCATGTCTGAGAATTCTCCGTAACGCTTTTGAAGATATAAAAAGTGTCAAACTTCACATATCTGCGAGAGCATTATACCAGTGGTAAAATAAAATAAAAAAAATAAAAATGTTTAATTACTGCAAAAAGTTACAGAGGTGGAACATTATACAAGTAAAACATAAATACTTATAAATTAATAGTGCTTGTGCCACAGAATACATATTAATACTATAATATACATCGGTACCAATATGTACCCTATGTTACTGCATACATTTTCGAGCGACCCTAATTTCATAGCCTAAGGGCTTGTACTACCAGCTCCAGATAGAATTTATTTATAAGATAAAAGTCTCGCCATTTCTCTTCTTTAACCTAACATGAGTGAGATAGCATACGATTTATCTTTCGGATAACTTTTATGTGTGGCCGTAAATCTTCTTTATTTCCCTCGATAGACAAGCTTGAATTGCATGAGAATAATTTTATGAATGAGTTTGGTAAAGTAGTGGGCCAGCGTAAAGGACTATGCTTTACCCTTCTCACACTGTAACGAGGTGCGTGCCCAGCAGTGGGACAGTTTAATACAGGGCTGATATTATTATTATGACGCCCCTGGGCCTCCTCAGCCATATCGATAATGCCAATGGGTGCTCTGACACCCCAGGCCCTTTAGACTTGGCGCCAGTGTTTATTATATACATCCGTTTGTCTCAAAATTTATATACATATGACGGCCATATTGAAAAATACCAATAACCAGTTTATGAGGAAAAATATTATTGTAATTAGTGCGTATCTAACTTGTTTATTTGTCATACTGTTTAACGTTGCCACAGTAAAATTAAATACTTTAATATGGGGAAAATTTCGGTCTACACGGAAGTTTGATTTTTGGTTGCCGGTTAGTAAATATTTTTTTTTGTAGCAACAGATTGTGATTGTGCTTGGTAGAGGACAATAAGCTCGCCTACTGTTACGAGGGAAAAGCACAGCTGGCGAAATACAGGCTGACTGGTAAAAGACTGGACATATTGAAGGAGTGTATTCAGTACTCGATGCTGGACCAAAACATCTAAAAAAATAGGTACTTAAAATTTGACCTGGTTATCCAATAAAAACTTAATGTGCGGACACTCTTACGCATATACCAAAGCTAAACAAAACCTCCGCCCCACCCCCCGCTACCACACCCCGCACTCTCCCGAATTTCCACCCCCACCCGTCCTTTTCTTATCAAAGGTCATTAAGCCTGCGACAGCAGTTTGCGACGCGCGCAGTGTCCACATTTTATGAATATTTCATACAAATTTTCATAAAGGATGGATTTTCAAATTTCAATACTTTCTTTTGACATATAGAACATAAAAATCAAGTAGTTATATAGTTTTATCACAAACGCTAAAATTGTAATAAAATCTCGCGTCAGTCGCGGTAGTGGTGACAACCGGGCGCGGTCTCTTGTGTATACGACACAGGAACTGGCTAAAACAACCGTGGCCATTCATTACCTGTGTCCGCCGGAAGGTGAGGGTGCCATGCCGCCTCTCCAGCTACTCCTCAAATACGGGACTTACCACCTCCTATCATAACATTTTTTTTTTGACATAGGACAATCCTTTATGATACCCCCTCCTCCGGGTAGGGGGGGGGGTGGTGGTTATGTGAGACTCTCCGCCCCTGAAGGGAGTCGGTATACACACTAAAAACCTGTGAGCAATCCCTCCGCCGACGGGGTGGGGCAGAATGGGGTCGCGTTAGCAATCACCATCCCACCCCGGCGGTTGGCCCAGATGATGGTGACCGGGCCTCAGCACATGTGGAGGGGTCCTCTTATCATAACCTAACCTAACCTACATTTACGCAAGCGAAGCCGCGGGCAAAATCTAATCTATTAATAATATCCGCCATCTTTATAAACTGTTCCACTGCTGGACAAGGGCTTTTTAGGTACACAAGGGCTTTCTCAAGGTATAAAAAAATACAAAGACTAAGGATGAAAATTGAGTGAAATAAGGCTTTTCTTTTTTATATTTGCAGACAAAATGTTATTAGTCAGTGTAATAATAATTATTTATTTGTTTATTTTTCACAGGTATTTTCTTACTACATTAGGCCAATATCCAGCCCTTTGAGAGGCATACACGGGAATATGGATCCAACTTGCAGAGGCTTTTCATGAGTTTTAATTCTAGAGTAGGTTATGGAGTACCTACCGAGAAACTAACAGCGGCAGGTGTAGAAGAGTACTGTTACATATGGAACCTAATATATCTGGGCAATGAGGTTATTATGATTTATATGTACAAACGTGCTTTTCTAGATTACAGCATGCAAACATTTAATTATTGATACGAAACCTTTTATTCGTAAAGTCTATAATATCATAAAACTTAGATAAATCTAGACCAGTGTATCTATAACTATTTCTTAAAAAATCCGAACGCCTATTGTTTTCTTTAAAAAGACAACTCCCACAATAGGATAAGATCCTGTCCCATAACACACGGCGCATTGGCAGAAGTGAGTAGTGACCGCTTCAATCACTGCGCTATTGGGGACATCGTGTTTATAACCTTGTATCCCTAGTCACACGGGTTTTTGACGAGATGATCGTACGTCGACATACAGCATACTGAATAACATTATATATAATATAATAAGAACATCGCCGTAATATAAGACTATTCAATTCGTTAATTATAATTAAAGGATTTATCAGTTCGTATACTTATAATATTGTCTCGCGTTTAGGCGAATGCTATAGGTACATTGTAATTAACCTACTTTATACGGATTTATCGCGTTGTTTAATATAAAACGACTATTATTACATAATTTTAAACTATTAAACTGCTATTGTTAAAGTTTACTACTATTTTAAGCTATGGAGGATTTTTTTTTAGTTCAAAAATCATGTAATAATAATGTTTTTAAAATAAACTACGCGATAAAATCAGGATAAAGTATTTTAATTTCAAAGGTCACATAGAATTATTTTTTGTTTGTTATATTGATAGCAATTTAGGTTATAATGATTAGTATTCTTGTTAAGGTAAGCTAAGCTAGAATGCCTAAGTTAGGAGTGAGTTAACTCCGGTAGTGTACGGGTGAGATTCGAACCCGCGGTTTCTCGATCCAATGTTTTATCCATTGGAATACCGCCACGTCAGTAGTGTTATGTGTAAAATGCTGTTTTTTGTGTTGTTCTATATCAGTATTGGTGAGTAAACAAACCTGTTTATGATAATACTAGCTCTGTATTAAAGTGTCCCACTGCTGGGCACAGGCCTCTTCTCAGGGTGAAAAGGGTTAGGTCATAGTCCACCATGCTGGCCCAGTGCGGGTTGGCATACTTCAGATATCTTCGAGAACATTATTTAGAACTTTCTGATATGCAGGTTTCCTCACGATGTTTTCCTTTACCGTTTAAGCGAGCGATAATTAATTTTAAATAAGCACATAACTTTGAAAAGTCAGAGGTGCGTGCCTCAGGATTGAACTCCAGACCTTTGCGTGGCAGCCCAACAGTTTCCTACTAGGCAATCGCTGTTTCAGTTTGGTTCAGTTTTATAGTTCTTATATATAAGTTGTTTTGAATTTATATACTGAGTAAGTGACAGCTGTGCATGAGGTCTTAGGTTCGAATCCCGGAAGGGCCAAGAAAAGTTATTGGGTTTTCTGTTAAGAAATCTCAATAGCAGTCCGGAGTTAGGAAGTTGGCGGTGTTAGACACCCTTGCGTTTCGGAAAGCACGTAAAACCGTTGGTCCTGCGCATGATCTCTCTCCGGTCGTGTCAGATTACCGTCCCATAGGATCATGAGAGTTAGGGAACAGAGAGTGCACTTGTGTTTGCGGATACACTTGTGCACTATAATATCATAATATATCCTGCGCAGATGGCCAGTCTCCGTTAAGACTGGCCGCGGTGACCGAAATTCGGTCTGGAGAACATTATTAATTATAGGTTAAATATTTGTACACCACACATGGTAGAATTTAAGTCATATTAATGTTTTATTATCATAACCTGTCAATTCTTTGAGACCGAGACTTTGAACGGATTTTTAGCTAAGAATAAATGGAGCCGAGACCTAGATCACGTCCGAACGGAGACAATGCATAAAACTGTACATTAAGAACAATTAAACATATGTTTTTAATAGGAACATACAGGAAAAACACTAAACGCACTTGCGACTCCTCTGATGTTGCGGGTGTCCATGGGCGGCGGTAATCGCTTACAATCAGGCGATACGTGTGCTCGTATGCCTCCTATACAATAAAAAAAAATATTACCGCTTTTAGAAAACTAAGCTTTACAAACAATACTGCACGGATGGCGTAGTGGTTTAAGTGGTCGCCTGGCCACTGCCACTGCGACGAGTGTTGTGATTTCGAATCCCACACGGGACAAAACTTTGTGTGATCCACAAATAGTTGCTCCATGTATGGGTGTTCTTTGTGTCCGTTGTTTGAATGTTTGTAAAGTCGGGAGACACAGAAAATATGCCTAGTGCGGGAGTTGTATTTTTAAAATTAAAAAGACTGAAATGTCAAATGACAGAAAAAGGATGCACGATACAAACTGAAGTAACCGCTATATATGCAGTTGTCCGAGGGAGATGACAAGATATCCCCATTATACCACTTTTTCTAATACCCGAATTTATAATATTAACTAACTGTTGCCCGCGACTTCGTCCGCGTGGACTTTTATTTATTACCCATTATTTATATTTTATTATTATTACCAATACCTACTTTTAATTTGTTATCTAATTTTAATATATAAAACTACAACTAAAGAAATTAATAAGTCTAATTACACCTATATAGGTGTAGTTAGCTATATATATAGCTAATACTTAAAAACTACCTACTATATCTAAAGAATTATATCTTTTGAATGAAATGTCCGATTATAATAATTTAAAAAGTATTTTCATTTATATCATTTAATGGGATAAGGATTAATACAGAGGTATGAATAACATGGTTTGATTATTGTCGGCACTTTTATCAACATTTAAAATGTAAAAAAGTAGTTATAGTAGCATAACTACAGTAGTTGGACATATGGTGTTCCGGACTTTTTTGTAGATATTGATACGTTCTATAATACTGTAGAACATTTTTTTGTTCTATCATCAATAGTTTCCGCAGCGCACGTGATGACAGATTTTTTTTGACAAATTTTTCACACCTTGCGTTATATTATTGCATTTTTATTAAGGATGGTGAATATTTTTTGAAAATGTAATTTATCCTATGTCACTCAGTGAAGATGCAGCTTTCTAATGGTGAAAGAATTTTTGAAATCGGTTTAATAGTTTTTGTATGAAAACATTACAAACATACATACAAAAATACAAATGTTTCCTCTTTATAATATTAGTGTAGATTACATTCTTATTTTGTAACCAATTTTGATACTGTTTGCACAAAAAGGTTTCTTTTGACTGCTATTTGCTTATGTGTAAAATAATATCTTGATCAACAAGTGTTACTATGACATCCGTAATTACTTGCTTGACAATGTTAATATAACTTAATAATTTTATAATTAATGAGTATTTTTTTTTTTTTTAATCAAACCTCTTTTATTTTTATCAATAGATTTCATTCAATACAATTTAATTTAATCCAATATTGACATACTAATTATTTGTAATATACCTATGACGAATATTCTATTACTATTAGTACAGTTCTATTGACATTTTGAAGTAAGCACTAAATTAAACTTGACATCTGTTTGTTATTGCATATTTAAAGCTGTTTGTGTATTATTTAAATTTAATTTTTTTTGTTTATATGTAATAAATTTTTATTTTTTATTTTTACGTGATAATAACAAGTAACTGTTTTGTCATTTTTCAAAAATTGAAGCATTTGCACACCAAATGGTAATAATATGGTGAAACCCTAAAAATACTGTAAGACCTGTAAACTGACCTGTATTATGCAAATAAATGAATTATTATTATTATTATTATTAATATACTGAATGAAAGATAAGCAGTTACCCTATTGATAAGTTGTTGTTAAAATATTTAATGTAGGAATGTAATTAAATATACCTACATATGTTTTTTTCCAGTATTATCGCCAGCCATCGCAAACGTTGCCCGGCATACAATATTTCCTTGCAGGTAACGGCATTTATTGTTATAATTAAATTTTACCCGTGGCTTCGCTCGCGTAAATGAAGGTTAATTTATTTATTAGTTAAGTAATTGGTTTTCTCGGCGGGGTCGCGATTGCATTACAAAGAGATTCGCGCGGCCCCGCCGTCTCTAGTTATGTTGAGGATCACCGTAGTCCGTACTACCGTGGTTTAGTCGGTATTACTGTGATGTCGCCACCTTGCCTCTGGTGAGTCCTCATAACTCATAAATTTCCGTCGCCCCGCGGAGAGGTATGCGTCAAAGTGTCAATTTAAGTTAAATCATTACAAACAAAAAAAAAAAAATATCAGTACCCTCTACAATAAAAAAAAAGTAAAACCAAAAATATTTCGAGCATTTGATTATTTATGTACATGGCGACTTTTCAGTTTGTTTAATCAATGTTGACTTATATTTTAATATTTTTCTTATATAAAATAAAAATTCTTTAAACATACGTCGTGTAAGTTTCGCTTGTGAGAATCAGGATTGTATATAATAGGGCCTAATTGAAGGCCGCGCTATCTCTTGTCGTGTGTCGTAACTAAGTCTATGTGGAGTCACTATAAAATATTAATTTTCCAGTTCCAGTCGGAGAATTAGCAGTGTTGAAGAGTTCAGATGTGACAATGGCACCACCTGTATTAATATAGAACATATGTGTGACGGGATCACAGACTGCCTAGACGCGAGCGATAAGGTGTCTTGCTTACCTCTCAATAGAAGGTAAGCTGAAATAAATTCACAATTTGAACCATTTGGGTGCAAGTGATAATACCAAATACCAAGAATCCAAGGTTGGCAATACCGAACTCCACTGGATAGGCACAGCCGCGTCGTGGGATTCGGACGTACTTCAACTTGCAGTGTTCCGCTTCGAACACAAAATATGCGTCGACATGTGTTTTGCCTCAGCGACATCGGCGTCATCAGCGGCATCTTCAAGACCGTTTGGCAACGAATGAGCCTAACCATTATAATCAATAATTTTCCAGTTCAATATTGTCAGTCTTTTATTATTGTAATAGTTGGGGTGTGCAATCTGAGGGAGCGTGGCGATCCCAATAATTTTATTACAATATATTTCCGCTAAGTAAGGCCTTATACGATTCAACTGAAACAACAAAACAATATTAGGCTGTAGCTACAGACATGACCTTTTTTTCAGACCAAAACGCCAGGATTCTTGCATTGTGCCACCACACCCAGCCAACGGGATATATGAAGTCGCAAATCTTCCAACTGCTGAGGCTGGTCAAAGCTTCGACTGCTGCTGCTGGTACTATCCGTAAGGTGTCGGCTAGGACACGGGGTTCTAGAGTCCAGTAGTCAGCAGGTCTTCTGCATCAACGGAAGATGGTTTCAAATCCTACCAAAATGCGTTCGTGAGTATTTTGTTATACTATAAGGTAATAAATAAGCCTATATCGAGAATGAAAGTAGAAGAAGCCAGGATGGTGCATGGCCAAACAATTCTGCAAAGTCAGAAATCAATAATTCATCATCATCTCAGCCGAAAGACATCCACTGGACATAAGCATCCACCAAAAAAATAACTTCGAAAAGTCAGAGGGCCTGGAGATTGAACTCGAGACCTCTGCGGGGCAGCCCAACGGTATCCCACTAGGCTATCGCACCGAGTATCCTAATCCTAACTAATATTATAAATACGAATATAATAATATTATTAATATATGTTTTTTTTTATCCAACTTCGTTGACAAATAAGCATACGGCCCACCTGATGGTAAGTGGTCACCGTAGCCTTTAGACGCCTGCAACACCAGAGGCATCACTTGCGCGTTGCCGACCCTTTAGGAAAAAAAGGAAGTGGGAAGGAGAAGGAGCGGGAAGGGGGAAAGAGGGTGATTAGGCCTCCGGCACTCTCACTCACCAAACGAAATACAACAGTAGGAATACTGCTATTTCACGTCGATATTCTGTGAGAGGGTAATACTTCTAGTAGATTTCTTTGTTTGTTACACTTTCAAGCCTTACCGACTTGACAACTCATCATGGAATTTCGCATACACGTTGGATACAGAAAAGGATAGGGTTCCTTTCATCCAGAAAAAGGAATGTGCTTGAAGAATAGACAATTGACATCACCTACACTTACGCACGTGGCAAAATCTAGTACTTAATTTTATATAAATTACTTCTCAGGTTTCTGTAAGCTGGAGCCACATCCGAGCGTCAGTTTTGTGTGCCGAGGAACCTCTGGGATTGTAGAATGTGGGCAATATGTGGCCCCAGGGACCATAGTCCGGCCAACTTGTACCAGCCCAATCTACTACAGCCCCGAGACCCTTCTAGACATGCATTGTGTGCACGGATCTTGGGACTACATTGCTAGATGCAAAGCAGGTTTGTTCAATACGCTTTTTTTCCAATTCAATTTTATTTGTTAACAATTATCTATTGCAATAGTTTTAGTACCTAGGCAATCCGATCAGTTCCTGCGACCCACCCACCCTTAAAGGCAGCTAATTGGTAAGTACACCGAGGTAGGTTTAGTCGGTAGGACCCGGGACTTTCCATCTTTCCTTGGGTGAGTTCGATATACCCTTTTTCTGCTTAGAAGAATGCGAAAATGCATTCTTACCCATGGTAGGCAATTCAAGAGTGTCTGGCGGGTTCCTATCTTCCCAGTTATTTTATTGAAATTGGTTTCCGCCAAGTAACGACCAATTCTCAATAACTGCACGGATGACATAGTGATTTAAGTGATCACCTTGCCACTGCCGCAGCGCCTTGTGTTGTGGGTTCGATACCCACGCGGGACAATAACACTGGGAAACAAAATAGAAATATTTTCTACGGCATTAATTTTGTTACTGGTTTTAATAAACACCTTCATCGGTCATACCCGAAATGTATTTACTTTGTATGGATTGACTCTGGTTGAGATATTCAACATGGTTCCATCAGGACATTAGAACAATGAAAAAAAGATACCAAGGCCGATGGGACAGCCATATTATGATGGCCGACTATTGCTTGAGTTTAATAAGGGATTGTCCTGAACATAAACACAGTAGAAAAGCTTATAGATAAAGATGTATCAAATTTTTTTTTACTTGCTGCTGATATGTATTAATTATTCTTGTCGTTATTATATAGCCGCTTTTAAAATATTATATATATATGTATTTTAATTTAGATTTTCTTTCAGTCATATAGTTATAAAGTCTTATCTCATAAACTAGGGTCAATTTAACAAATCTGATATTGGTATCGTATTCGGCATACTGAACTTACACAAAATTGACTTCAACTTACCATGCCGCAAAATGACTGTTCCTCAGTGTAATTAATGTGATCCACAAAGTTTTGTTTCGAGCTGTATGTTCTTTGTGTCCGTTGTTTGAATGTTTGTAAAGTATCCCGCGACACAGGATTTATTACTAGTGCGGGAATTGGCTTCTATAAAAAAACGATTCTATGTATTGCAGAATGTGGTCGGATAACTCCTGATGCGTGGGCGTTGGTCATAGATGGCAGGGCAGCGAAGCGGGGCGAACTGCCGTGGCACGTCGGCGTCTATCGGACGACCACCAAGACATACATGCAGATCTGTGGAGGAACACTCGTCTCCAACAACGTGGTCATATCAGGTAAGTTTATTTATTAAGAAAACATCGTGGCAAAACCTGCATGAGAGATCTGAGAGTTCTCCATAATGTTCTGAAAGATATGTGAAGTCTGCCAACCCACACTGAGCCAGCAGTGTGGTGGATTATGGCCTAACCTTTCTCACACTGAGAAGAGACCCGTTGCCCGCAGTGCGACAGTTTAATACAAGACTTCTTCTCCCTTAGCCTTTATTATTCCCAAGTCACTTGGGGTCGGCTTTTCTAGTCTAACCTGATTTGACTGGATATCATTTTTTACACGGAGCGGCTGCCACCTGACCTCCGCAACCCGAAGGCTAACGATACCGTAAGGATAGACCAGTGTCAGGATATTAGAGGGTACTGACTTTCTCAATAACGACTGCCATAGATGTTCATGGCAGCCGGGACCGACGGCTTAACGTGCTCTCCGAGGCACGGAGCAGGCGATAATTGTCAATCAATATGCACATAATTTCGAAAAGCCATATAGGTAACTTCCTAAAGTCAGAGGTGCGCGACGTGGGTTCGAACCCGAGACCCTCTGCATTGCAGTCTGTTGGTCTCCCCACTGAGCTATCGCTGCTCCGCTAGTTTAATACAAGACTGATATTATTAATAATATCATATATATATATATATATATATTAATTAAAAGCGTTTTCCTTCTATTAGCCGCTCACTGCTTTTGGAGCGATGTGAAGAAACTCCTGCCAGCTACTAACTTCGCTGTGGCGATCGGTAAGCTGTACCGTGAATGGGAGAATGACAGAGACTTCGATGCTCAGACGTCTGAAGTAAGTCATCCAAGTTATTCACCTAACAAGTAAACTCACATTCACTTTCATTATATTAGCTAGGATAATACATGACTGTTATTAATAATGTACATAGTGTATTCTTGAAATGTAAATAAACATTTAAAATAACCATTGCATTTTGTATAGTAACCACAAAATTTGATGTAGGACTTAAAAGGCAGTTTCATGGATAAATACTTTATGATATAATTGATCGTAAAATAAAACATTCAAAGATTTGCAGACAGAAATTACACTCAGAATTTCAGTCTTAACTACATATAATTAAGACTGAAATTATCTGCTTTATACGAATTTTATAGGGTTGTTAATTAAATAATTTTGAAAATATTACACTGCTATTGAATCTATAATACTTATTTCTATTTGAAATATTTTTCTATTAGAACTATTGTGGGTTATTTAAATTTATACTTTCCTCGATGTTTCGGTTGCTTTTCAGCAGCCATGTTCACTAAGATGGTGGTTGTCTTAATGTTTTGGAGTGTAGTTATTTCAAAGTTACGTAATTATATAATAAAATAATGAAAAAACATCCCGATAAAATCTGTATAAAGCAGTATAACATTCACATATATAGTAAGACAATATTACTGCTACCATAAGGAATAAAGACAAAGACAGCTGGCAGCTATGCGGTTTTTTACTGATCTCGAATACGTAAAATAAACAATTTCGAAAATAATTGTATATAGGTATTTTTTCTAGTTAAAGGAGATCAAGATCCCGAGATTATTCCAAGGACGACAAGCTAACTTTCAGCAAGACATCGCGGTGTTGATCTTGAAAACACCATTTATTTATAAACCGCATATAAGGCCCGTATGCCTGAACTTCGACAAGAACTTCAACAGATTGCAACTACAACACGGCAACCTTGGCAAGGTAGACTTTATATAATAAGTTTGTTATTAATGTACATGCTACTAGATTTTGCCCGCGCTTTCGCTCGCGTTAGCTTGAGTTAGGTTAGTTCCAGCGATCCACCCACCATACAAAGCAGCGAGGTGGCACACCATGGTGGTTTTAGTCGGTAGACCCGAAGTCTCGGGAGAGGTCGACATAACCCTTTCGTTTCCCCTTGTGGCGAGAGGGTCATACCGAAAAGTTAAAAAAGAAGAGGTTAGCTTTTTAACAGGGTACTTTTGGGGATGAAGATACTCTATATCCTATTTTGTAACCCTGACAACGTGTATGCAAAATTTCATGATGATCGGTCGAATAGTTAAGGCGTGACAGCGTAACAAATAAAGAACAAACTCACAATCGCATTTATAATATTAGTTAGGACTAGTTTTGCCTGCGGCTTTGCCCGCGTGAATACCGCGGGATAAAAGGTAAGAGGGTAAAAAGGTAGGAGGGTGTCTTATTCCGCCAACTTCCTAACGCCGGGCTGCCTGGTTTCTTAGCAGAAAAACCCATTAAAACTTTTTTTCGCCCGACCCTTGATTCAAACGCGTGACCTCATACTCAGCGATTGCTTTTTGGTTTTGATTTGTTGCGTTTATTCATACTTCTATACTAATCTATACTATACATATAATATTATAAAGCTGAAGAGTTTGTTTGTTTGTTTATTTGGTTGACGCGCTAATCTCAGGAACTACTGGTACGAATTGAAAATTCTTTTAGTGTTGGCTAGCCCATTTTTCGAGGAAGGCTATAAGCTATATTGCTCCTATTGGTCGTAGCGTGATGTTCCATGCTACGACCAATAGGAGCAATATAGCTTATAACATATAGTAGAGGAGCATCAATGAAAAATGTTGCGAAACCGGCGAAAATATCTTATGTGACGCAGACAAAGTTGCGCGGATCAGCAAGTATTGTATATATCTATTTATTTTTATTTTATACTTGTTATTAAGTGTTTCGCTAAGCATTTGTCAAAAAAAATTTTTTTCTTTCTTTCATACTTCCTTCTAGGTAGCTGGCTGGGGTATAACAACAGCCAATGGCGATGCATCTCCAAATCTACAAGTAGCTGATATTCCATACATCAACGAGGTCACCTGCATCAAAACTCTACCACCATCCTTCAGAGAATATATCACTGGAGATAAGTTCTGTGCTGGATATACCAATGGTAAGCTTTTCATCCATTCAATATTTAAGTTCTATGCACTTGTCGGTGTAGCAATTTCATCTTTATAATAATAATAATAATAATATTCTACCACATACACACAACACCATCTAGCCCAAACTAAGCAGAGTTTGTACTATGGGTACTAGACAACGGATAAACATACATATATACTTTTTTTTTTGTAAATACATACATATTATACATAGAAACACCCAGACCAAGACAAACATCCATGTTCATGCACACAAATGTTTGACTTGTGCGGGAATCGAACCCGCAACCTCAGGCGTGGCAGTCGGTTACACTAACCACTACGCCACCGAAGCCCAGTGGGGAGACCAACAGACTGCAATGCAGAGGGTCTCGTGTTCGAACCCACGTCGCGCACCTATGACTTTCGGAAGTTATATGACTTTTCGAAATTATGTGCGTATTGATTGACAATTATCGCTTGCTCCGTGCCTCGGAGAGCACGTTAAGCCGTCGGTCCCGGCTGCCATGAACATCTATGGCAATCGTTATTGGGAAGTCAGCGCCCTATAATATCCTGAAACTGGTCTAGCCTTAGGGTATCGTTAGCCTTCGGGTTGCGGAGGTCAGGTGGCAGCCGCTCCGTGCAAAAACTGATATCCAGTCAAATCCGGTTAGACTAAAAAAGCCGACCCCAAGTGACTTGGGAATAATAAAGGCTAAGGGAGAAGAAGATTATTGGAAATAAATTTGTCATGTCTATGTAAGTGATCAATCCTGTTTCCTCTTCTATTCTCTATAAGTTCTCGTATTTGTCTGTTTTCATTTACTTTTCTCAATATTTCTTCATCAGTCACTTTTTCTGTCCATGAAACTTAAGAAAGAGAGATTTACGATACTTAAAAATACAAGGAAGTCGTCCACGAAATCCATAGAAAATTCACGCCTGATTGAGTAGCAATCATTCAAATTCATTGACTGCACATATAACTGGTTGAAGTAGTCCTCTCGCTACCGCAAGTGCGCTGAGTGATAGGTTGCGATCACAACGCGAGAAAGATTTGTGTGCTCTACAAATAGTTGTTCCGAGTCTGGGCGTTCTTTGTGTCCGTTGTTTGAATGTTTGTCACACCAAAACTAGACCTGGTGAAGGATAGATATTCTTAAAACTATATATTTGTAGTAATTTTAGATTTATTTTATAAGCATTTCCTATGCTAAAGTAGAATGTAAATTATAACAAACATTGAAATTAAACTACTATATACGGATTTTATCGCGTTGTTTATTCGACACTTTATTACATAATTTTGAAAATTGTTACACTACTACTACTATTAAACTTTACTATTTTTTAAGCTAATTAAATTATTATTAAAACTATTTAGATTTAATTTAATTCTACACTTTCCCCGACGTTTTGGTTGCTTTTCAGCAGCCATGGTCACGGGGAGACTCATTCGCGTAAACAGAAGACAATATTATATAACAAACATTATAAACAACCTAACATTCGCATTTTATTAGTTAGGAGTTAGTATTCAACTCAATTCATGTGTTCTTTTCACAGGTACGGCGCTTTGCCACGGCGACAGCGGCGGTGGTTTAGCCTTTGTTGACAGAGAGTTGGGTATTGAAAGGTTTTACCTTCGAGGAATAGTATCCACAGCGCCGAGTAGCGAAGATAGACTCTGCAACGATCAAGCTTATACCGCCTTCACGAAAATAACAGACCACGAAGATTTTATCAAAGAGTAATTATCATTATATCACCAACTAGCATTTGCCCGCGGCTGCGCTCGCGTAAAAGTAGGTTAAGTTAGATATATGTCATCTTAAGAAATTAGTTAAAAAAATATTACTTGAGGTAGGACGTATAATTCCATCTCTGCATTGGGCATTGGGTCGCTGATTTATTTTTAGTTCCAGCGAGTCCAGCGACCCGCCCACCATACAAGCAGCGAGTTGGCACACTGTGGTGGTATTAATTGATAAGCCCGAAGTCTCGGGAGAGCCTAATATAACCCTCTCGCCTCTCCTTGTGGCGAGAGTGTATGCATCAGGAGCATTTCCATACGAAAAAGAAGGTCAAGTTATGTTAATAATAGTTTTTTTAAAATAAAGTGTAGCCTGTGTTACGTGGTGATAATATAGCTTTCTAATGGTGAACAGGATTTATTCCTAGAGCAGTAGTTGTCTTTTTATTAATGATATTGAGTTTTAAGTAATAATCTCTGTTTATTATCCACAACATATTTAATAATAATGTCCACCAGACCGAATTTCAGTAACGGCGGCCAATCTTAACCAGAACTGGCCATTTACGCTTTCATGCCTTAACTATTCGATCAATAATCAAGAAATTTCGCATACTGGTATAAGGTTATTCTATATTTAATGTACGATTAAGTAGAGTAGGTAATTGGCGCAAGTCAAGTCAATAAATAAAACATTGCCAACTTCCTAATGGTGCTCCCCCACTGCTGTTACAAAATGTTTACAAACATTAGTAAACATTTTTAGCAAACATTTGATCACTACGTAAACATTATTTTTAAATATTTTTATGCTCGTTCATATTTACTAAACATTTCTAAACAAAATTGTTTGTTAACAAATTGTAACAAATTAAAATATCTGTTATCATTTGTTCGTAAACATTTATTCAGACGACATGAGGGTATACTATACTTTTCTCTAGCTCTTAGCGTTTGGCGCATCCCGTTAGAGCGTTTTTTCTTTTTTTTTTTTTAAATCTAAAAGCTAATCCAATGAGCAAATCTTTTTCCTTTTTCGTGTAGACGCTTCGGAAGGTAATTCCAAACTGCGAACCGATATCATATTTTAAAATGTTATAAAATGTTTGTAAACATTTTTCATCAGTGTGGGAGCACTCAAAACATCTAACAATTCTTAACAGAATGTAACAACTTATAGCATTAGTTAATAAATGTTAAGTAACAGCCAGTGTGGGAGCACCATAACTCCGAACTGCTGTTGAGATTTCTTGTAAAATTTTCGTTGTTCATTTCGTCATAATTACACAATACTTGATGTTTTTGTTCATTTAAGACAAACCATAGTGGCCTAAATACTAGCAAATATACCTACATAAAGCAAAATAGAAATAGGAAAGGCCAATAAAAATATTGATGACATAGTTAGTATGAAAACAAGCAGCGATAGCTCAGTGGGGAGACCAACAGACTGCAATGCAGAGGGTCTCGAGTTCGAACCCAAGTCGCGCCTCTGACTTTCGGAAGTTATATGACTTCGAAATTATGTGCGTATTGATTGACAATTATCGCCTGCTCCGTGCCTCGGAGAGCACGTTAAGCCGTCGGTCCCGGCTGACATGAACATCTATGGCAGTCGTTATTGGGAAAGTCAGTACCCTCTAACACCTGACACTGGTCTAGCCTTAGGGTATCGTTAGCCTTCGGGTTGCGGAGGTCAGGTGGCAGCCGCTCCGTGTAAAAACTGATATCCAGTCAAATCCGGTTAGACTAGAAAAGCCGACCCCAAGTGACTTGGGAATAATAAAGGATAAGCGAGAAGAGTTAGTATGAAAACAGCACTGTTACCGATTTTATTTATACAAAGCGGTAACTTCATGTTTATAAGTAGTCATGATGTGACTGAAATAGTAGCCGTGAGTACCTTGCACCTGCCAGGTTGCTTAGGTTCAGGCAAAAGGTTGAGCCTATGAGAAGGTCTTCTCATAGGCGACCTTTTGCCAGAGCTTAGCAACTAACGTAAATGTGAATTCAGTAAATTTTGTAAACTCACATACTCCTTTGGCGTGACCTGCATAGATAAATAATTGATGAATAAATGAGTTTAATAATAATAGCGCATATATAACAGCGATTAGGGTATTGAACTGAACCTGTAAATATAAAAAAAATTGGAAGGCAAATTGTTTAAAAGTGTCTTAAAAAATGGTTAATCAAATCTGTATTCTACGATATGTAAGCATATTTTGCTTTCAAGTGATCCAATTGAAAATACCACACTTTTGTAAAATTTTATATTTTTATTATTATATATATATAATATATAATATAATATAATAATATAATATAATATTCTACCACATAATATAATATAATATTCTACCACATATACACAACTATGTCTACCACATACCACATATTATGTCCATACTTCTAAAATTTACTTTTAATTTATACTATTGCAATGCCCGACAGGGTAGACTGTTGAAACGAAATCTAATTTTAAGAACACATTTCATGTACCTACACAGTTTAAGCAATAAATGTCTTTGTCTTTGTCTCATGTCTCATGTTTGCTGTTTCTTTAAGGTCAGTACAAGATAGTCTCAAGAAGATCTGCCCGCACTATCTGTTCCAATGCGCTGACGGGGCCTGCGTGGACCAAGGAGCTGACTGTAACGGGGTAAGCTTGGATTTCCTACCCCACTAGTTCTTCCCGCGGCTTCGTTTGCGTAAATGTAAGTTAGATTAGTAAGTACTTTTTTCAGGATGAAAGGTACTCTATGTCCCTCTCTGTATCCCTGACGTATATGCGAAATCGCATGCTTATTGATCGAGTAGTTAATGCGTTAAAGCGTATCTAACAAACAAATTCACATTCACATTTATAATATTAGTTAGGATTAGGATACCACAGATTAATGCACAACAGTTACTATATTAGTTTACTTTATAAAAAAAAACCATTTAGTCCGCTCATCCTGGAAAACTTATTGTTTTCGAGCGAGTGAAGCTGCGGGCAAAAGCTAGTATGCAATAATTCTAGTAGGAGACTGTTGAACTGCTACGCAGAGGTCTCGAGATCAAAATCGGAATCAAAAATCAAAATATCTTTATTCACTAGCCTGTCAGCCTTCAAAAAATGTTAATCTAATATTTTGGAATTACTTCTTTGTGAACAGATACGGGAATGTGCTGATGGTTCTGATGAAGCCGAAGAGTTGTGTAGACCACCAGGAAACACCACCAATGTGTAAGATTATACAGACATATACTGTCGGCTTTATATTCCCGAAGAAAAGCGTGTATTGCCCACTACATATAGACAGCGAAGGCGGAGCGGTAGCCGCGGCGAAGCGATAGCGGAGGCGGTATTTATATATTGTTCGAATTATTAATTAAAATCTACTCATAATCGGCCGCCAACCGAAGCACGGGCTGTCTAACAACGCCAACTTTCTAACATATGGAGAAAATAAAATAGAATTTCATGGTGGACCCACATTAATTAATTTATGTAACATTTACATTACCCAAACAAAATGTGCAACATATAATTTCAGTATTTTACAACTCATATCAATATTTACAAACGTATTAAAAAAGATAACATAATTACAAAAACACAAATAATTATAATATTAAATATTTGCAAAGATGGTTTAGGCATCGTAGAATTCTTCAGCATCGCTGTCAACTGGTAACGTGCCCAGAAGACTAGCAGCATTGCCACGTTGAATGGCAATGCTGATTCTTTGGGCTAAGAAAAGATCAGCCTTCTGATCACGCGAAACGTCGATCAGGCGTTTTGCGATCTCCCTGTACAAAATACGAGCGCTCGGACCCCATGAACCTAGGGTTTCCACCCCAAACGGCTCAAAAATGTAATTTCCAAATAAATTACTATATTTGCGCCGTTTGAGGGTAGCCAAACTATATAAAGAATTATTGAAGTTAACTTGAAAAATAAATAATATACAAGCCTTTGAAATCGAGTACTGGTAATAGTCAAATGTCAGGAAAAGGATTTCTTCTTCTCCTTAGCCTTTATTATTCCCAAGTCAATTGGGGTCGGCTTTTCTAGTCTAACCGGATTTGATATCAGTTTTTACACGGAGCGGCTGCCACCTGACCTCCGCAACCCGAAGGCTAACGATACCCTAAGGCTAGACCAGTGTCAGGATATTAGAGGGTACTGACTTTCCCAATAACGACTGCCATTGATGTTCATGGCAGCTGGAACCGACGGCTTAGCGTGCTTTCCGAGGCACGGAGCAGGCGATAATTGTCAATTAATACACACATAATTTCGAAAAGTCATGTATCTTCCGAAAGTCAGAGGTGCGCGACGTGGGTTCGAACCCGAGACTCTCTGCATTGTAGTCTGTTGGTTTCCCCACTGAGCTATCGCTGCTTCTAAATGACAGGAAAAGGATGTTTGAAATTATGACGTAACTGTTATTTAAATGCATCTGTCCATGGAGAAGGTGCCAGGGAGACAGCGCGATACGACTCCGTTTTCCTTATATCCAAATTTAAAATAATAATCATTTCCTCCAGACCGAATTTCGGCCACGGCGGCCAGACTTAACGGAGACTGGCCATCTGCGCAGGAGTTAATAAAGTGCACAAGTGTGTGCGCAAACACAAGTGCACTCTCTGTTCCCTAACTCTCATGATCCGATGGGACGGATAAATCGACACGACCGGAGAGAGATCAGGCACAGGACCAACGGCTTTACGTGCTTTCCGAGGCACGGGGTGCCTAACACCGCCGACTTCCTAACTCCGGGCTGCTATTGAGATTTCTTAACTGAAATACCCAATAAGATTTTATTAGCCCAACCCGAGATTCGAACCCGAGACCTCATGCACAGCAGTCGCATTCATTACCACTGAGCCACGGAGGCAGTTAAAAATTTTAGGTTATGAAATTTAAAATATTACAACTAATTTTAATATAGTCTGTACAAAAAGATTTATTTTTATTTTAAGATAAAATTAAAACTATTTATGACATTTCAATAAAAAAAAAATTAAAATAATTTACAAAACAAATTTTAATCTTATTGCAGGCCAGAGGATTTGCAGTGCATACTACCTCCATATCCAGAACACGGGACTTATTTTGTCCGAAATGCTGGAGATGCGCAACCTGGTCAGGCCTCCAGCTCTTGGCACCTGACGGTAAACTGCAGTCAAGGGTATGGTCTGGTGAATGCTGATGGAGGAATTGATGAGAACGGGACCCAAATAAATTGTCTCAAAGGACGTTGGGACCAAATCATGCCCAAATGCGAGAGTGAGTGAAACAAATATCTTTATTATTTAAAAGCTGGACAAACTTTGTGTGATCCACAAATGGATGTTCCGAGTCGGAATGTTCTTCGTGTCCGTTGTTTGAATCTTTGTAAATATCCCGTCACACAGAAATTATTCCTAGAGCAGGAGATGTCTTTTTAAAAAAAGAATGATTCGAAAAATAATAATTATTTTGCCTACGGCTTCGTTCAGGAACATTTTCCTGGATGAAAGGTAAGTCAAGTCTTCGCAAGCTAACTAATATTATAAATGCGTATGTGAGTTTGTTTGTATGAGCTGTCTGGGCCAAACTACTCGACCAATCATAATGAAATTTTACATACACGTTGTCAGGGGTACAGAGAAGGACATCAGACCTTTCATCTAAGGGAAAAAGTAGTGTTCCTGAGGCTATCCCTCACTTAACTAAATCTATGGATATTAACGCAAGCGAAGCTAGGACAAAACCGAATTATAAATATTTATAAAATATATCGCGTACAACATCATTCTCTATCTAATGAGTGAGCTCACTCATCTTAGTGTGAACACTTCGTGCATTCTAAGAACGGCGAGACACAGTCATATATAATTGAAATCTTTGGTCACGTAGTATCTAAACGTTTTCTAGGTCATTGCACACTCTCTTCAGACGCCAGTGTGTCCTACGGATGCCGATCTCGAGGAAAGAAGACCCTCAGAGACTGCGACACGAAGGTGGCATCTGGATTTACGGTGACTCCTGAGTGCAACGCACCTAATTATTACTCTCCTGTGGCACTGACAGTAATGGATTGCATATCTGGCTTTTGGAACTACACTCCAAAATGCATACCAGGTTTGATTTCAAATTAAAGTTTAGTGTAAATGTTTGATAGACACTTCAGTGAATCTAAAATTTGGATACTTGGTGGAGGAAATTAGTTCATCCCTATAATAATGTCCTCCAGACTGAATTTCGGTCTCGGCAGTCAACCTTGAAGAAGATTGGCCATCTGCGCAAAAGATGTTATGTACAAAATGTGTGCGCAAATACAAGTGCACTCTCTGTTCCCTGACTCTTATAATCCAATGGGACGACAATCCGATGCAAAGAGAACGGGCGCAGAACTAACAGCTTTACGGGCTTACCGTGGCACGAGCTATCAAACACCGCACACCTTCTTTCAGAAAAACCCAATAATATTTTATTTGGCCCGTCCCGGGGTCCAAACCCGAGACCTCATGCACAGCAGTTGCATTGACTACCGCTGCGCCTATTTTCTGCCGTAAGATTGGCCGCCGTGACCTAAATTCGGTCTAGAAGACATTGTTCTTATTCCAAAATATTATTTTTTAATCAGAAGCAATGAATTGGATCCGTTTTTATTGAGAATGTGGTCGAATAACTCCTGGAGGTATACCTCTAGTGATTGGAGGCAAAACAGCTAGTCGTGGTGAATTGCCATGGCATGTTGGGGTCTACTCAAAGACTAAGAGGCCCTACATACAAATCTGCGGTGGAACCATCATATCCAATAATCTGGTTTTATCTGGTTAGTACACATACCTTCTTAAGACTACATTTTATTAATATTGTCTTATGTTTACGCGAATGTTATACATTGAAATTAAACCACTTCTATTATATAGTTGTGAAACTGTAACACTATTATTATTAAACATTACTGAATTTAAGCTATTTAAATTAATTAAAACTTATATTTACATAATTAATTTTAAAATGAAATAATCTAATAACCTATATTTACAAACGTAAATATAGGTTAAAACTAGTTATATTTAGGTTTACACTTTACCCCGACGTTTCAGTTGCTTTACAGCAGCAATTTCCACGGTGACGGGGAGACAACCGAAACGACAGGGCAAAATGTAAACTTAAAGACAAAATCCGTATAATGTGGTTTAATTTCAATACATTTTATTAATGAAATACTATCTTACACTATCATAACAGGTTTACACGTTATGATAGTGTACACGTTTACACGTTTTCTAAGCTATATGCTTATGCCGACGACACGGCAATAATCGTTTATGGACCTACTTGGGATATCATTAAAACAGAGGCAGAAACTACTCTCGCTAAAATAATGAACTGGTTAAACTCTAACTTGTTAACCCTAAACCTAAACAAAACTGTTTTATCCCATTTACCATCCGACGTAACACTTCACCGCCTTCTTCTTTGTTAATAACTGCTCATTCATGCACAGACCAATCCGCGTCTTGTTCTTGCCCCACACTCAGCAGGACTGATAGCGTTAAATACCTAGGCATACTTATAGACGATGCACTAAAATGGGACAAACAACTGGATACACTAACCACTCGCGTAATGCGTCTCATTCGAGTGGCTACAAAATCAAGACTATTTCCAAACAGAGTCCCTTTTAAAGTACCTCTCATGACCACGCATACACACACACACACACACAAACACACACACACACACACAAACACACACACACACACACACACACACACGCACACACATATATATGTTTACCATAAAATACATTCACATTATTAGATATTTAACGTTATATATTATATTTAACATTAATTATAATAAGAAATTTTGCTTGTTTGTTTATTTTAAATTAATTGAAGGATCAACACTGCTTTCCAACCTGTTGAATACATTTATTAGTGTAAATTAATAGCCTAACACTATCTCTTAAAATACAGGAATACCTAGTTTAAGAGATAGGGTTTATAATTTTGTACAGATTTTAGCAACATAGTCCCAGCACAATGTACTATTGTTTCCATAATTCATACTCAATTATGTTTTTATGTACCTATTATATCTGTCTGTATTTTGGAAATAAATATATTATATTATATTATATTATTATATTACACCCAATGCGATAATGTGATTTGAAACTTTAAGCTATTTAAATTATAAAAACTATTTAGATTTAATTTTACACTTACCTCGACGTTTCGGTTGCTTTACAGCAGTCATGGTCACAGGGAGACTAAGATGGTAGTTGTTTCAATGTTCTGAAGTGTAGTTATTTCAAAGTACGCGAACAGAAAAGCTAGGACGTAGAACCAATAAAAAGATTGGGTAGATGCTGCATTACAAATACTAGTACTTCTAACATCATAAGCTGTATATTCCAGCCGCTCACTGCTTCTGGAGTGAAGTAGACCACCAGCTGCCTGCAGCTAACTATGCAGTAGCAGCCGGCAAACTCTATCGGGATTGGGATCATCATGCTGATGTAGACGCGCAGAAATCTGACGTAAGTAGCTAGCTAACCAGATAATGATGGTCTATCTGGTCATCTAAATACTAATATTAGGGGTTAAACTATGAAATTGCCGATTTGAACTGAAAAATTGAAACTCGTTTTTTATAAGATTTTTTTTTCGATACATTTATTCGAAGTATTTTTTTTAATACCCTCATTATCTATACATTGCTGCCGTCTAAACGGAAGTTCATTTATGCCTTTACGATAGAACTCCGGGGATCTAGATTCGACAAATTATGTGAAAGCATTTTGTACTGCCTCCTGGGAAGAAAATTTTTATCACGTAGAAAATTGTCCAAATCACGATAAAAATGGTAGTACGTTGGAGCAAAGTCTGGCGAGTACGGAGGATGACGTATGATTTCTAACTGCAGCCCCTGTAGAGTTACAACGGTTTCTCGTGCAGTGTGAGGTCTTGCGTTATCATGGAGCAATAATGGCGAAGATCGATTTACAAGTCGCGGCTGTTTCACTGCCAATTTCGCCATCATTGTTCGAAGTTCGGCAACGTAAACATCTGTTGTTATTGCTTGACCACCAAACAGTTGCCATTACCTTTTTATTGGTAAACTTTGCTTTAGGGCACTGTTGCGGCGTTTGACCTGAGGTCAGCCATTGCATTTTTCGAATACGGTTATCGTAAAGAATCTACTTTTTGTCACATGTCACAATTCGATCCAATATTCCTTAATTTCTGTACCGATTCAACAAGGTAACACAAGTTTCATCACGCATTTTTTTCTGCAGATCAGTCTGACTGATCTGCTAATCATGAGGCACCCATTTTTCATATTGTTTTATCTTATTGATTTGATGCAAATGAACCAATATTGTAGGTAGAGTAACGTTAAACCATGCCGCTAATTCCTGGGTAGTTTGACTCGACGTTCGTTTGGATCGACTGCCAGCATCTCCTTAAATTCAGCGTTATTCACCTGTGTGGGCGATCTTCCACGTGGTTCGTTCTTCAAGTCGAAGTTTCGGGTTGCTGTTGAGATTTCATAGCAGAAAAACCCAATAACTTTTTGTAGGCTTGACCCGGGATGCGATTTCGAAATCTTATGCACAGCAGCCGCATTTAATACCACTGTGCCACGGAGACAGTCATTTTTGGTAATATTATAGAAGAAAGAATTGTAGTTTTGTTTGTATTGAATAAATTTAAAACTACTGAAATTAAACTACTTTATACCGATTTTATCGCGTTGTTCACAATTATACAACAAAGCATTGTGGTAATGCTGCCAGTCTTCTGGGCTCTTGCCCGGTCGACAGCGATGCTAAGAAATTTACGACGCTGCCTAAACCAGCCATTTATTTTTATTAAATTTTATAGACCTATATATTTTGTTTCTTTTCATTTTGTTTTAAATAACTTTACAAAGTATATACTTTTACATAATGTTGATACTGTGAAACTACTATTGTTAAACTTTAATACAGTTAAAATGACTAAACTAAATTATTCAGAAATCGACATTCGCTGACGTTTTGGTCACTTTTCAGCAGCCATTGCCGTGGGAAGACTAAGTACTTGTCTTAATGTCTTGAAATGTAGTTCTTTCAAAGGTTACTGTTACAGTACTTTTTTCTGGATGAAACATACCCTCTGTCCTTTTCTGTTCCCCTGACAACGTGCATGCGAAATGTCATGATGATCGGTCGAGTAGTTAGGGCGTGCAAGCGTAACAAACAAATAAACTCACATTTCTAATATTAGATAGGATTCTGTATCCATGAAATATATAACACAGTAAGACAATATATTTTTACAGGTGAAAGAGATAAGGATGTCAAGTGTATTCAGAGGCTTCGCAACCAACTTTCAAGGAGATATAGCTGTCTTAACGCTGGCAACATCGTTCATCTACAAAACGTATGTGAGACCAGTATGTTTCAACTTCGACTTAAAATCTGAAGATATGCATCTACGTGACGGCATGTTTGGAAAGGTAAGGTAATAAGATCTAGGTTCCCAACACATGTGCTTAAAATTTTAAGACATAATATAATATGGCAAGTTTTGTTTATTATAATTATACTAGCTGACCCGGCCATCGTTGTTCTGCCATATAAATTATTTCTTAGCGGTATGAAATATACTTTACGACCTCTTCTCATAGCTACCAAATATACATAAAAATTTCATAAACATCGGTCGAGCTGTTTCGGAGGAGTGCGACCACAAACACAGTAACACGAAATTTTTTTATATAAAAATATTCGTAGACTGTTATGCTTAAATCTATAGATTTAGGTACGCATAATAGCATATGCATTTTTTTTCAATTGTATATTCTCACAGCTAGCCGACTGGGGTGACCTATACTGCCGTGCTAAGCGCAAAAGCGGTATCTCAGTGACAGCTAGTTTCGAGATAATTGAAGTTATGTAAAAGTAGTTTTCTCATTACCTTACAGATAGTTATTTTTAGTTATTAAATGGAATTCGAAAATACTTGCGTTTTAAAATTTTGTTGCCAATTATGCTGGCAGTGATGGGATCCTTGTTAAAACCAGTTTTGTACGTCAAATCAAAACTGCCTCGTTTAACTTCTACTTCGACCATTTCACTTATATTTGGACGCGGGTTAATTCGACACAGTTTATACTGAGTTGTGTAATCTTCCCATTAATAAAAAACCGCTATAAGGCTTAGTTCATTAGATGCGTATTTTTCTAAGCTACCCGATGGCATAAAATAAAATTAACGATGTTTTTTGAGATACCGCTTTTGCGCTTAACACGCCAGTATAGGACACCCCGTGGCAACTTAACGAACCTATTTGTTGGGCTGTCAGTAATTATTCGCTTCGCAAGCGAGATTGGGTAAGGAGTAACCTATCAGATTTGCTGTATGAATTATGTCAAAGTATTATAATACCAGAGAGAATTATGAGAAAGCAGCGATAGCCTAGTTGGAAACAGCTGGACTGTGACGCAGAGGTCTCGAGTTGGAGCCCAAGGCGCGTATCTCTGACTTTTCGAAGTTATGTGCGTATTAAATACTTAATTATAGCTCGCTTTAACGGCGAAGGAAAATATCGTGAGGAAACCTGCATGTCTGAGAGTTCTCAATAATGTTCTCGAACATATGTGATGTCTGCCAATTCGCACTAGGCCAACGTGGTGGACTATGGCCTAACCCTTCTCACACTGAGAAGATGCCCGTGCCCAGCAGTGGGACAGTATATTTGTATGTTTATCCATTGTCTAGAACCCATAGTACAAGCTCTGCTTAGTTTGGGCTAGATGGTGTTGTGTGTATGTGATAGAATACTATTATATTTAAAAAAAAATATGCACACTTGGTTACAAATGGATGAAGTGATGTGGGTAATAAGACTTGGACTGAATTTCAGGCAAGTTGTCGAATACTAACCCAAGTAAGCATTACAAGGTAACATAGCATGTATTGCTGAAAAGGTTACCAGCTCAGCATTTGCTAGAAGTCAAAGTGCTACACGGACGGTGGTAGGCATACATATATATTACTAACTTATTTATATCTTCTTTCAGACTGCCGGATGGGGCCTTACAGAAGCTAATGGTGTTGCTTCTGATGAATTACAGACTGTAAAACTGCCCTTCGTCGATCTTGAAGTCTGTCACCTGAATGTTCCATCGTCTTTAACTTCATACATCACTTTGGACAAGTTCTGCGCTGGGTATGTCAATGGTGAGAATTTATATGTAATATTAGCTTATTTGTCCCACTGCTGTCTGTGCAAGAGCCTCTTCTCAGTATGAGAATGTTAAGGTCATAGTCCACCTTTATATATAACTAGCTGACCGGCGCAACTTCGTCTGCTTCATATAAATAAAAGATTTTTCCCGTTTTTGCAACATTTTTCATTGCTGCTCCGCTCCTATTGGTCGTAGCTTGCTAGCTAGCGTTATATATCCTTATAGCCTTCCTCGATAAATGGGCTATCCAATACAGAAAGATTTTTTAATTCGAACCCGTAGTTCCTGAGATTAGCGCGTTCAACCAAACAAACAAACAAACAAACTCTTCAGCTTCATAATATTAGTATAGACTAGATGTTGCCCGCGGCTTTGCTTACGTAAATGTAGTTTAGGTTATGTTTTGTTAATAACAGTACTTTTTATAGTTTGAAAGAACTCTTATACATCAGCTTTGTCCGTCCGTCCGTCTGTCTGTCTGTTATACAACTTTCAACTCAAGAACCGAAGAGTTAGAGACTCGCGGTCAACGCCATTCGACTCAACATAGTCGATATACCCTGATATTACTATGACCTTTGACCTCTAAACTCAAGGTCACGTGATACCATCTTTCAACTCAAGAACCGTAAGAGCTAGAGACTCGCGGTCAACGCCTTTCGATTCAGCATAGTCGATATACCCCCGAATTACTATGACCTCTGACCTCTGACCTCTGGTCACGTGATATCATTTTTTCGAACTCTAAGATTTATGGCAATTCATGACCGTTTCTCACTTGTTTCTGGATGAAAGGTATGTCCTTTCTTGTTCCCTTGACAACATGTGTGGCAACATGCACGATGCTTGGTCAAGTAAGTAGTTAAGGTGTCCATAATATGCTTATATTAAGGAGAGGCCCACGCCCAGCAGTATGACAATCCATAAATAGGACTGATGTGAGTTTATTTGTTCAAGTAGTTTAGGCGTGCCAGCGTTACAAATAAACAAAGACACAGAAACACTTTTATAATATTAGTTAGGAAGTTATTATTACACTTTGAAATAACGCACTTAAATTTAAATTATGGGTTCTTGAAATAAATACACCATAAGACAATGAGACGACTATACCGTAACGTCGGCAAAAGTGTAAATTGAAATGATTAAATAGGTTTAAAAATATAAAAATGTTCAGCTTAAAATAAACCGAGATAATATCAATAAAGTGTAATTTAATATCAAAGTATAAAATATAATATCACACATTCGTATTTATAATGGATATTAGTTGCGATTCCATATTAATAGTATATTAACATTTATTCCATACTATATATTGTCTTCTGTTTACGAGAATATTATTCATTGAAATTAAACTACTATATACGGATTTTATCTGTAGTATATAGTAGTTTAATTTCAATTATTCCATACTATATTTTGTTCGCGGGTTCGCTTGCGTAAACGTAGGTGTAGATTATGTTAGTAACAGTACTTCTGTTTACATAAAATATAGCCTATGTTACTCGCTGATAACATAGCTTTGTAAAGGCAAAAGATTTTTTTAAATGGACCGATTAGTTTTTGAGTTAAACCCCTACAAACAAACAAGCAAAAAATCTAATATTTCGTCTTTATAATATTAGTACTAGCGACCCGCCCCGGCTACGGCTAATCCTAACAAATTTTACACGAAAACCTTTCTCATGAATCACTCGGTCTATCGGTGAAAACCGCATGCAAATCTGTTCAGTAGTTTCTGAGTTTATCGCGAGCAGACAGACAGAAAGACGCGGTGGGGGACTTTATTTTATAATATATTATGTATCTAGTGACAGCACGTGTGTTCTCGTTGTCCATTAAATTATTAAACACAAAATGTTCCAGGTACAGCAGCCCTGTGCAGATTTGATAGCGGGGGTGGTTTAGTCTTCCCCAGTATGGAGCAAGGTGTAGAAAGATATTATATCAGAGGAATCTCATCAACAGCATCTCGTAATGAAGACTTGTGTAATGTGAACGCACTCACTACCTTCACAGAGATCAGTGTGCACGAAGGACTTATTAAACGAGTATTTTACTCGCGTTTATGATTACTGCGCCGCCCCCGTGGGTCGTAGCGTGATGTTATATAGCCTATAGCCGTCCTCAATAAATGAGCTATTCAACACTAAAATAATTTTTCAACCAGTGGTTCCTGAGATTAACGCGTTCAAACAAACAAACAAACTCTTCAGCTTTATAATATTAGTATAGATTAAAAATTACGCTTTTTTGCACTCCAGCATAATTTAAAGTGATTGCGTCACCACTGTTAATGCCTCGAGTGTTGTGGGTGCGAATCCCACACGGTACAAAACTTTGTGTGATCCATAAATGGTTGTTCCGAGTCTGGGTGTTCATTGTGTCCGATGTTTAAATGTTTGTAAAGTCGCCAGCGACACAGGATTTAATCCTAGTGCGGGAGTTGTCCTTTATAAAAACAAAACTCCAGTAATATTCAAAAGATACGTGTTTTCATACATTTAAATATATATCGTACCCCCAGTGGAATAAAGAAACTAGAAGAATATGCTGAAATTTATTATAAGAAGTACTTTTATAAACTTTTATTTAATTCAATGAAACAAAGACAGAAGATTAAGGATACTTTTATAAAACTTTTGTTATTGTATAAGATTTATAGACTTTTGTGACTGGAATAATTAAACTCGTTAAGACGCGGCAAACGATTTTTTTTGTATAAAGCCTTAATTTTGTCAAATCACATCGGAAATAATTAAGCTTGTGTATCAAGATACAAGTCAAGACTTGCACTGTTCGAATCTACAATAAAAAAAAACTACGTAATTGTACTTACGCTTTAATTGCACTGGAAGTGCGATAAGTCTTCTACTAGCAGCGATAGCTCAGTGGGGAGACCAACAGACTGCAATGCCCTCTGCATTGCAGTCTGTTGGTCTCCCCACTCTCGGGTAATATAATTTAATGGTGACGTATGAGGTAATGGTCTCGGGTTCGAACCCACGTCGCGCATCTCTGACTTTCGGAAGTTATATGACTTTTCCAAATTATGTGCGTATTGATTGACAATTATCGCCTGCTCCGTGCCTCGGAGAGCACGTTAAGCCGTTGGTCCCGGCTGCCATGAACATCTATGGCAGTCGTTATTGGGACAGTCAGTACCCTCTAATATCCTGACACTGGTCTAGCCTTAGGGTATCGTTAGCCTTCGGGTTGCGGAGGTCAGGTGGCAGCCGCTCTGTGTAAAAACTGATATCCAGTCAAATCCGGTTAGACCAGAAAAGCCGACCCCAAGTGACTTGGGAATAATAAAGGCTAAGAGAGAAGAAGTGCAATAAGTCTTCCAAACCAAATTTCGGTCACAGCGCCCTGTTTTAAAGGAGGCTGGTCATCTGCGCGGAAGTTATTATTGTGCACAAGAGTGTGCGCTAACACAAGCACTCTCATAGTTCGATGAGACCGCAAACCATAACAACCGAACAGAGATCAAGCACTGGTGCAACGGCTTATGGTTGATGTGTTTTCCGTGGCACGAGGATGCTTAACAGTATTCTCCGAAGTCAGTTACACTTCAAGGTACCTACTCGATCTGTGCGTATTCCGCAGCTGTTTCGAATACCAACGTGCAACAATAATGTGTCCCAATATAATCCACTGTTTCGTATGTGTAGACAGTATAATGATATCTGCGCTCATGTTGATATATTTGTGGATGGTCACAGCAGATTCATAGAATCCTTACGCAAATTGAATGCACCTTAACCTAATGTATATTAACACTTCTAGTCTTAACTATATTATTTGTAATATTTTTTTTATTGTAACGATCACTTACATATTTCATGCTGTATAAATTCTGAAAGCTGTGTACAGTAGTACTTGGAGTGCAGATTTCTATAATAATAATAATTATATTCTATATTCTATCACATGCACACAACACCATCTAGCCCAAACTAAGCAGAGCTTGTACTATGGGTACTAGACAATGGATAAACATAGGTACATATAAAAATATTTTTTTTGTAAATTCATACATATTATACATAGAAACACCCAGACCAAGACAAACATTCATGTTCATGCACACAAATGTTTGACTTGTGCGGGAAACGAACCCGCGACCTTAGGCGTGGCAGCCGGTTACCCTAACCACTACGCCATCGAGGTCGTTAACAATGTTTTCATGTAAAAGTAATCCTAATTACTAATTGGTCTGTATTCTGTAACTGTACCTTTTAAATAAATATACACTGAGATTTGCAGTAGGAAAGCCCACTAACTATTTGATTCGTATCCAGAATTTCTCGACGCGTCAGTGTGGATTCTGAAATTGTGCAGCAGTGGTGTACGCGACAGCTCTGCATGAGCTGTCGAGTTCGAGTCCCGTGTTATTTCATTTATTTAGCTTTATTTATCCCTTACAGACAATTAGATTAATCCTTTTTATAAAGTATTAGATGTGCCCGCGGTTTCACCTGCGTTAATGATTACTGCGCCGCCCCCGTAGGTCGTAGCGTGATGTTATATAGCCTATAACCTTCCTCGATAAATAAGCTATCCAACAATATAATAATTTTTCAATTTGAAGCAGTAGTTCCTGACATAAGCGCGTTCAACCAAACAAACAAACTTTTGTTTTAGTAGGTATATTAGTACTGTGGTAGGTGTAAGGGCCTCCTTATGAGGTAAAAGCCTCCCCCATACCACTCCAGCAGATTCTGTCTTGCGTTAGTCTTGGCCATAGAGTTCCTGCTACTTCAGCGATGTCGTCGCTCCATCTCTTTGATAACCTGCCTCGTCTCCTTTTCTTATAAAGTTGGTATCAGTTTGTTATCCTTTGCGACCATGTAACCTTTAGGGTTTACTTTAAGAGAACTGTAGAATAATTAGGAAGTACAATGAGAGAAGGTATAACAAATACACTTTTAATGAATTAAGATACAATTAAAAGAGACAATCTTTACTTATAGAACTATAGTCAGGGCGTGGTTCGCTAAAGACTTGCTTCGTGGTCCTTGTATAATCAGGACACTTAGCTGGGAGTGTGAAGCCGGGCCACAAGGAGACTGCGACTGACGCCGTCCGTCCTTATATAGTGTCGCACCACCGGTCGCGAGAGGTGGCTAGTGACGTGCGCCCGCGTTCGCCGGGCGTCTAGGCGATTATCGTCACAACCATATATATATATATATATATATATATATATATGTATTTATTTTGACGTTCATAAGTGTTACTTTGTGACCTAAATGAATAAATGATTTTTGACTTTGACTTTGACTTTGATCATCTGCTGTATGTTACTCTCGTTACTTACTCTCTCGTCGTCCCGTGTTATACAATATGTTATAAGGTTTTCTGTCAATAAATTTTCATTAGCTGCACATAATCTGGAACTACCCAGAAGATGGCAAAACTACTACTACCTCGAAGTCAACGTCAAAGTCAAAAAACTTATTTTAGGAAGATGATTTAACATTTCTTGAACAAGTCATTTCAAAATATTATTTATAACTAGCTAACCCGACAATCGTTGCCCTGTCAATCTATATAAAATACATTTCACGTATTTAAATTCAATATCAAAACGTCAATATATATTTTTCATATAAAAATACTATTTAAATATTCGACATTTCCCACGGCTTTCTAGTAAATTTTCGTTCATACAAACCTTGTCCTGACAATTATAAACAACAAAAAAATCGATCGAGACGTTCATGCTCCGTCATACATGTGGCAATTGATTTTTATTTATATAGGTAAACTAGATGTTGTCCGCGACTTCACTCACGAAAATGTAGGTTGTATAAATTTTCTATCTCTCGAGAAAATACTTTCTTCAAGATGTAAAGTACCCTGTTTCTTTTTCCTCCTTGGGCAAAGCAGGTCTCCAGATTTGTATTGTTTTGCCGATGTCAGCCATATATTTTTCTATTCTCATCGATCGCTCATGCTGTGTACTATCGACTTGAGCGACAGTTGACCATTTCAGAAAAAAATTCGCTTGCGCATGTTGACTTTAAGTGACTCCGCCCTCCGTCCGACCAAGTGTTGGCCTGCTTTGCGATTTTAACCTTAAGAGTGGTCATCCGTCGCTCAAGTCGATAGTACATCGAAGTAGGATTGCATACGGGAGCGGAGCGGAGATTTTATGTAATCCTATTGGTTAATACTTCTCCGTTTCTTCGCTCCGCAGCCTCGCTCCACTTTAATGGACAGGCAGCCTTAAGGTACTGTATTATGTGTAATGTTGTATATATACTGTTGGTGTGTCTATTGTATGTATGTGTGGTAAAAATATATGGCGGCGGGAGAAGACTTCGTACTCTTAATAAAACCGTGATATACTCGAAATTTTGAAGTACTTAAGACATTTTAACTCTAATTATGTGACTATAAATTCTAATATTATATTTGAGTAAAGTATTTGGTAATACCGGTCCTGTATTAAACTGTCCCACTGCTGGGCACGGGCCTCTGCTCAGTGTGAGAAGGGCATAGTCCACGACGCTGGCCCAGTGCGGGTTGGCAGATGTCACATAGCTAGTTTAAATTAATTTAATCAAAAATACTCAGATAAGTCTTTTATTTATTAAGAATACCACTAATTGATAAACACGGAACAAACCAACTTACCTACTTACCTCTTTCATTCCTTTTATCCAATCTTTAACTTCTTTTCCTACTCGTGATGCAAGCGGTCTTAGGAAATTAGATAAAATAAACTGTATATTTTGTTACTTATAAGTGTTCAATAAATTATTTTATTAAATCATTTTTTTTAACGTCTCCCTCCCACTATGAATAGTTCCTGTATCGCGGGGGACTTTACAAACATTCAAACTACAGACACAAAGAACACCCAGACTCGAAACAACCATTTGTGGATCACACAATTTTTTGTCCCTTGTAGGGATCGATCCCACAACACTCAGCACGGTAGCAGTGGCGAGACGACCACTACGCCATCCGTGCAATCGTATTAGAAACTAGCTGAAAGTTTTATCAACGTGTATGATTTCTGCTTCGCTCCTATGGCTCGTAGCGTGATGATATATTGCGTATAATTTTCTTATGAATTAAGCTTCATTCACACGTACCACAACCACACCACATCGACGCAACGAAAGGTGATCAAGCAGTGGTTACGTGTGAATAGTGTAGCTGCAGCCTTTTGCAGTTGCGTTGTGGTTCCTACAAAATGTGGATGTGGTTGAGTTGTCGTTAGTAGTTGCGATGTGGTTGCGACGACGCAATGACGCTCACGAGTGCAGACAGACAGTTCGACACCAGTTTTCGTTGAGGAAACACGCCTTGACTGAACAAACTCATGGAATTTGAAACATTGTTGTTGCTATCTTTATTATGGATTTTATTAAGAAGACGACGTCAGCGTGTAGAACGTAAGACGGGGGAAGGGCGCAGGCGTGCGCGTAGTGTCGGTGCGTCGACGCACCGTTGTGTCTGCGATGTGGTCGGATGCTAGTTCGCGTTGTCGCTGATGGTTGCGTTGTGGTTGCGATGTGGTCGGTATTACCCACGTGGTCGATAATGACGCAAAATAGTATTACACGGACCACCGTGTAAATTCTACTATTCTTTTTGCAATACAAAATTGCGCCCGCCTACGTGGTGTGGTTGTGGTTGTGGTATGTGTGAAACAAGCCTTAGGCTACAAAACGTAAAATTCAAATTCTGGATGTTCCAGACATCAGATAATAATAATATGTATAATATCAGCCCTGTATTAAACTGTCCCATTGCTGGGCTCGAGCTGTTTCAGTGTGAGAAGGTGTAGACAAACATCAGAGTAAAAAAAATTTGTTTCTTTTCAGCTTTATTACACTAGGTCTTTAACTATGAAATTGCCAGTTATGTCCTACATCTAATTTCGTAGTTTCTGTACAAAATGCAATGGATATTTAAACAATTCATTTGTATTTCAAGATAAAACGATGTATGTATTTATATATTTATTAGAAAAGAAGCATTGTTTTATCTCGAAATATACATACGTGTTATAGTTATAAACAATGTATTTTAATTATAACACGTATTATTAATAATAAATATCAATAAACGTTTAAACAATTTGTATTTAAAGTTATATCGCTTTGTGACTGAACGTATTCGTTGTTTCAATTCGCCATAATTACACAATTTTTGTTAATTTAAGAGATGGCATACAAGCAAACAGCTATACATAAAAAAAGAACGTACATTCCAAATTGCCTATACAAAAAATATTTATGTAATAGTTAGTATGAAAACCAGAACGTTACCGATTTTCTTCATACAAAGCGGCAACTTCATATTTAAACCCTTAGGCATTAGTGTAGGTTGGTTTGTAAATTCTGTCACGTGATAAAAATGGCACATTTATACAATAGCTGCCAAATTGGCATAAGTTTGCACTTGTGATGCTTTCGATCGTGAAGTTCTGAGTTGGATTCTGGCCCTGAGCAAAATGTTATGACCGACGCATGAGCCCGCACTGGCACCTACGGTGTGCCGCTTCAGCCTTAAATAGATATCTTGCTTCAAAGTGCATGATCATCAGAAAAACTGGCTTCCGGTGCGTGATTTTGCTGATAGCCACGCACGAATGCGCACCAGCGCTAATGAAAGAGAGTCTTTCGTGGTAGCGCCATAAGTAGACCTTGCTTTAACTGCATGGCGGTTCGCGGTCTTTAGAAAATTGCTGCTCTTGGTGCGTGATTTTGCAGATTACCGCGCACGAGCTCATATCAGCACTTCTTAGGAAGATGGTTGACAGTCGTAGCGCAGACGTGTCTGTACGGACGTGTCGTTTTCGCCACCTGGTGACCTTCACAAGAGCTCACACTGGCATCATTCACGTCTAGATGTGTAATCTTAAAAAATGCATTCCACGGTGCGTCATTTGACGGATAGCTACACACAAAATCACACTAGTGCGCTATAGGAAGAAGATCGTTCTTGGTAGCACAGACGTGACGGCAGCGATGCTTTGTATCTACCACGAGTAAATATATTGCTGTAGAGGTATGACGTCATCAGGAAAAAATTTATTCTAGTGCGTGACTTTAAGAATTACCCTGCACAAGCTCGCAATAGTCTTTCATGGGACGAAGTTACTAGGTGATAGCAAAGACGCGAGACTCTATCATTACAAAAAGTGGATTTCCACGCTGCGTGATTTTGCAGATTACCACGCACGAGCCAGTTCATCAAGGTATGAGGTCATCCGTGGTGAATAGACGCGTCGTAAGGTTCGAAAACGTAGCAAGTTGGTAACTTTTGAATGTGCAAGGCCGTCCGTGATCTTCTAGCTGTGCTTGTGTTTACGGATATGCACACACGTCGGCGGACACCGTCAGATGAAATTGATGATCACATAGCAGTTGTTCCGTGAGATGACTTCAATATAATGTGACGTCTTTGAGAAAGGAATGAATGTTATCATCTGTCTCTGTGGTTGTAGTATTAAGTATGCATGTTGGAAAATGGTTCCAGGTACCAGCATTGCATTCCATGTCCATTAACGATGCGGGGACGTAATAGTTAGGTGCTTTGCAAACAGGCTTAATCATGGTACTAGACGCTACCTTCCTGGGGCAATTATTTATAATGCTGGTTTCAGGAGATTTGCATCTGAAGTAAACACTAGGATAAGATGAGAGTGTGCAGTACGCTGGAAAAAAAATTTATACAGTTTTACGGAGAGCAGGGCTCTGTGGACTCAGTATTGAGATATCATGTAATATTTTTTAAGGAAATTCTTCAAATTGAGAAGTTATTGTTGAATTATATACATTTATATATGCAGAAATTAATTAATTATTATATATTTTAACTATTTAGAATAATTGCACCTTAGTAATTGTATAATATAACACCATACAATATAAATAGTAGTCAAACACTTTACAGTTTGATAAGCTATAACAGGCGTAGCAACTGTCAACTGTCTGTCACTACTTGTTGTGAGCTGTAAGTGACCGGACGTATAAAACTTCCTTGTGACAAAGTTTAAAATAAATAGTTAAAGTGTTTGTACAGTGTCATATTGAATCCATAACGATCAATTCGGGTATTGAACGAGGTTACTAGCATCATCTACTTTTGTACTCCAAATTCTGTTCGAAATGCTTTATTTTATTATACCAAAGTATTGTACTCATTATGTGTCAAAAAAATATCTTACACTTACCCTTAATTTTTTAATTTTTTTAGAATTCTAGACGTTCGCTAAAATACTTGTATTAGGTGTGGCTAATAAATATTCCCTGCAGAGATGGCTAGTCACTGTCAAGAATTGACATTCTTTGTCAGGCCATTATAAAATTTCGGTTACACCTGACGGTGTAAAATTATATAATAGTGGATTTTACTGATAAGATATTTAGCTACTTACAATCGCATTTAGGAAAACTTCCGTTCCAGATTCCATTCTCGCAGTTCAATATGACTCCGTCGTCGTCGATTCCACCGTCAGCGTTCACAAGGCCATACCCTTCATTGCATCTGACTGTCAGCTGCAAGGAGGCGAAGGTCTGACCAGGTTGCGCAGCTGGAAAGTTTGTAACCACATACGTCCCTCGCTCAGGGTATGGTGGAACAATACAAATACCAGTGGCAGATGGGCTGAAATGAATACGTTTTTGTTTACATCCAAAGATTTTGTCCGCAAATGGGTAAGCAGATATGTAAATAACGATAACACCAGCCCTGAGTAATTTGCTCGCTTCGACGGTGAAGGAAAACATCGTAAGGCAACCTGCTTGTCTGACAGTTCTATATAATGTCCTCAAAGATGTGTAAAGTATGCCAACCTGCACTGGGCAAACGTGGAAACCTTCTCACACTGAGAAGACGCCCGTGCTAAGCAGTGGGACAGGGTATATACAGAGCTGATATTATTATAACGTCACTGAAGGCAGTGTGCTCCAAGAGACTTTATATTCGGTTTGCCTATTAAGCGATGGCTATATGTAGTCTGTTTCAAATACGGAGTCCCTTTTGACACTTCATAGCACGTAACGCCGCACCTTGCATATAATTCGCTAAAAAAACCATGATTACTTATATACTTTATACAAAACATGACATAATTGTTTCAAAAACATAATTAACTATTTATTTATACATTTTACTACAATGTCATGGTTACGCACTATGGTATTTTTTTACTTTCAGTCATAGTGACGCGACAATATGAAAAGCATAAAATCGATCTAACTCGAGCTAAAAACAATTGTCTGAGAAATACTGTTGTAAAATTGTATTTGGTATTAATTATTTGTAGGTTGCAACGTATCTTAATCCTATTCAGTAACCTCTTAATATATTTTCTTTATCAATAAATGGATTTGAAGCGATATTGGACTTATAGTTTAAATATCTCATAGATTAACAAATAAACACGGTATGAATAACATTGATATAACAATTTTTTTCATATGTCAAACTTGGTTTGACTCCATTTTTTTGTTTTTCTGTTTCTATTATTTCTGTATCAATTCTAAACTCATGATTACAGTTTCTTTATAGAGTTAATTGGTAATCGATTTCGTCCTGTGACGATTGAAACGGTGTCTTCGCTATTGCTGCCCAGTGATCATCTGTCAAATGGGACTTCGTATTGTATTGTGGATGTCATACATCTCGGTTGATCCGTCCATGTCAAGTCGTGAGTTCACAATTTTTTACTAGCCAGCAGACACAGACTGCTCGCCGTGCCCATGTGCCACACGGTTGCACGGGCTACATCACCGGTGCCGCGTGTACTCTCCGCGGTTAAACCGCTTGTGGAAGCTAACCCAGACTGTGATATTTTTTCTGTTGACTTGAAAGTAGTCATGATTATTTTTCTTTAAAAAAACAACTCTAGCACTAGCAATAAATCCTGTGTTACAGGGGGACTTAACAACATTCAAACAGCGGATACAAAGGATCCACAAATGCTTTTTTCGAGTCTAGGTGAGACTCGAAAAAAGCATTTGTGTGTTCAAATATATAGTGTACTTATAGAAAATTGTAACATTTCATGTGTAACTTATGGTACGTGTGTTTGTGAAATAAATTATTATTATTATTATTATTATTACACAAAGTTTTGTCCCGTGTGGGATTCGAACCCATAACATTCGGCGTAGTGGCAGTGGCGAGACAACCATTTAAACCACTACGCCATCCGCGCAGACAAATGATTGTATGCAAAGCTTTTTGTGAAAAGTAAACTTAAATTTAAATAATTCAAATATATACTTACTAATAATTAGTGTAATTGGTTTATGTACAAAGCCGTTCTAATTTATTAAATCGATACTATTAATATTATATGTAGGTACTATTAATATTATAATTTTTCGAAATTCGAATTGAATTGTTATTTTTTTATATTTAGTGTTGGATAGCCCATTTATCGTGGAAGGCTATAGGCTATATAACATCACGCTACGACCAATACGATTAGAGCATCGAAGAAAAACGGGGCAAATATCTCATAGGTATGTGACGCAGACAAAGTTGCGTGGGTCAGCTATAGGTAAATAAATAAATGTATGTATGATCTTACACATTGTTGGTGTATTCTGGTATACATAACTCTTCGGCTTCATCGGAGCCATCAGCACATTCTCGTATCTGTTCATAAAACAAATTATTATTTTAGAACAATTTTGAAACTATAAGAATAACTACAGATGTCAATTTCATATAATTCGTGTGTTCGGTTTATTAACCTTACAAGTTGCCGTGTCAGCGAATACTGCGCACGTGACAGCATCAGCGCATTAGGTACAATACATGTACATTAATGTGTTTCAATTATTCACTTCACAATAAGTCATTAGCAAGCTAAACTCGTGTATCAAGAAAAAAATGTATATTCAAAATCATCGAGGATTTTTATTTAGCAAGATATGTCAAGTGTGTCGTTCGGCAGCATCAAGGCAACCGCACGACATTATGTCATTCTGCAACAGATGCCTGAAATAACCTTAAAATTACATGAGGCCGTGGATTATATTTTAAAGTTATCTTTAGCAGAATTGTAGAACAGTCAGTATTTCATATATAATATCAGCCCTGTATTAAACTGTCCCACTGTTGGGCACGGGCAGAGGCCCTGTGAAGAGTCACAGTGTAAGGAGGGTTAGGGCATAGTTCACCACGCTGGCCCAGTGCGGGTAGGCAGATTTCACAAATCTTCGGGATCATTATGAAGAACTCTCAGACATGCAGGTTTCCTCGCGATGCTTCCCTTCACCGTTCAAGCGAGCGAAAATAATTAATTTTACTTCTTAGTTATATAATACTAATTATAAACAACGATAGCCTAATGGGAGACCGTTGAACTGCCACGCAGTGATCTCGAGTTCGATCCCAAGGCGTGCATCTCTGACCTTTCGATGTTATGTGCGTATAAAATAGTTAATTATCGCTTGTATTAACGGTGAAGGAAAACATCGTGAGGAAACCTGCATGTCCGAGAGTGTACGAGCAAACCCGTACATTTCTTATTGTTAAGTAAATTAGCTTGCGCTTGCATATTTTATAATCGTGCTTATAATTCTTTCATATATTTTACGTGAATATTTTTTGTGCATAATTTAAATTAATAGCAATAAAAGAATTGACCGGTTAACTTGTCTACTCATTTAGCAAATCATCATCAAATTATAGTAAGGGTTATTACCCCTACAGAGAGAAACCCTTCTCATACTGAGAAGAGGCCGGTTACCAGCAGTGGGACCGTGTAATACAGGGCTGATATTATGAAATAGAAAAGTTAAGTAGTTGTGCATCATTCTGGGGTAATAAATCCATGCTTACCCCATTACAGTCAGCCCCTTGGTCCACGCAAGCTCCGTCAGCGCATTGGAACAAATAAGGCGGGCAGATCTCTTTCTGACTGTCTTGTATTGACCTTAAAGAAAGAAAAATAAATCATCTTTATAATAGACTAGATATTGCCCGTGGCTTCGCTTGCATATAAGTAGGTTAGGCTATGCTAGTAACAGTACTTTTTTTAAAATAAAGTCTAGCCTATGTGACTCGTTCATAATATAGCTTTCAAAGGGCGAAATATTTTTTTAAATCAGTGAATTAGTTTTGGAGTTAAATCCTTACAAACAAACCATTCCAGTTTATAATATTAGTATAGATTAGTTGGCTATCTTCTTATTTTGCACACAAGAGAAGATAACCACCAAAATAAATCTTTTTGTGAAAACAGGATCGGAGTTGCTATCTTAGCTAATGAGTTATATACGAATACACCGTAAAAAATGAATAAATTGAAACATCTCATATTAGATTAATTATGTATGTTCATAGATATCAGGTTATAGATAATTATTATTAGTCACCTTTGATAAGATGTGATATTTGATATGAGCAGCGATAGTTCAGTGGGGAGACCAACAGACTGCAATGCAGAGGGTCTCGGGTTCGAACCCACGTCGCGCACCTCTGACTTTCGGAAGTTATATGACTTGTCGAAATTATGTGCGTATTGATTGACAATTATCGCCTGCTCCGTGTCTCGGAGAGCACGTTAAGCCGTTGGTCCCGGCTGCCATGAATATCTATGGCAGTCGTTATTGGGAAAGTCAGTACCCTCTAATATCCTGACACTGGTCTAGCCTTAGGGTATCGTTAGCCTTCGGGTTGCGGAGGTCAGGTGGCAGCCGCTCCAAGTAAAAACTGATATCCAGTCAAAATCCGGTTAGACTAGCAAAGCCGACCCAAAGTGACTTGGGAATAATAAAGGCTAAGAGAGAAGAGAAAGAGTCACCTTTGATAAGATGTATAGGAAACAAAGTTCCATTAAAATATTTACATCCAATATGCCAAAATATTGTATATATTTACTGTATATATGGTAGGCACAGTAAATATATAATAGTATTATATATTTACTGTGCTTACCTCGCGGCTAACCCAATGTTAATAGGTACAATACTACATGTTTCTTTCGTTGATCTATGGTATGTATGTATGTATGTATCTTATGTGGGGGCCAGTCAGTGCAGACCGGCGACACTTCGACCCAGTGGGATCTTTTGTGCCGACACTCTTCCAATAACGACTGCCATAGATGTTCATGGCAGCCGGGACCGACGGCTTAACGTGCTCTCCGAGGCACGGAGCAGGCGATAATTGTCAATCAATACGCACATAATTTCGAAAAGTCATATAACTTCCGAAAGTCAGAGGTGCGCGACGTGCGTTCGAACCCGAGACCCTCTGCATTGCAGTCTGTTGGTCTCCCCACTGAGCTATCGCTGCTCTATGGTAACTTAATCTCCGAACCATTTTGATTTTTTATAACAGTTCCTTGTTGCAATTTGGCCACGCGAGAGTGACACATCTGTTAGATTACGTTTTTGCTTGTACAATTTCTGTTTTTCTTGTTAAGTTTCTGTTATTGACTTTTGTTTTAATTCGTTACGTTTTCTGTTGTTTTCTTGGTTGCTAGTTTATTACTTCTTATCGTTTTAGTTTTGTGATCGTTGGCTAACAATAATGCTAGAGGCGTACGTGTATACTGCTCGTAAGTACGGGAATATGTTGATGTGTTGGGAGAAGGTCGGGAGAATGCTTTAAGGATTTACCGCCAAAGACATCCGACCGCCCGGCATCCTTCTGATCCGCGTATGATAACGGCAGCGTTTCAACGTGCATGCGGCGGCGATGATGGCGAGGCGGCGAAATATAAATATATATATACAATATGCAACGCGAAAGTTTAAAATAAATATAGTAGTTACAGTTTAATAAATTCCTCGTGGTCTATTATTTTGGTGAAGGTGGTGTAAGAATCATCATTGCATTTTTTATCGTCGTTTGTTGGCGCAGCAGACACAATCCCTCTGAGGTAGTATCGTTCTATTCCCAGTTCTTTACCAGCGAAGGCCAACCCGCCACCGCTGTCGCCTTGGCATAATGCCGTACCTGAGGAAAAAGTCACTGTTATCCAAACTAATATTATATTTATAATAATATTTTTTATTTATTTCTCACCACAATATTACAGCAATTACAATGAACAAAACAATATAACAATGGAATTTATACTGTGGGAGACTGATGCCTAAGCTAGGCTTTTGGCCTGTATTTCAGGTCACCAGGTCGTCCCCTCTTTAAAAACCAATTGATTGGAACATGTTCTATGCGAGTTTTGTGAATTGTAATATTGTGTTTTGTGCGTGCGTGCGTGCGTGTTTGTGTGAACGTGCGTGCGTTTGTGTGTATGTGTGTGTGTGTGTGTGTGTGTGTGTGTGTGTGTGTGTGTGTGTATGTGTGTGTGTGTGTGTGCGTGTGGGTGTATTTGCGTGTGTTTCTTTTTGTGTGTATGTGTGTGAGTCATGCTGTATGTGCGTGGGTGTTTATTTGTGGGCATATGTGTGTGCGTGCGTTTGTGTGGTAGTACTACTCCGGGATATTAAGAACTTTTTCTGTCTCACTATAATTCAGCTGTTGGAGCCAATTCTTAACTTTCATTTTACAATGCTTTTTTGTTAGATGAAATATGCCTAGAGAACCGTTTATTTTATTGTAAAGGAAACCTCCTAGATGACAGAAAAAGCGCTTTGACAATTTGGTACGTTGGGAATGTTGGAGTCGATCTACTGGATTCACTCGCCTTCTACCAACAGCCAATGAAGGGTGATATTCCAATAGACTATGTTGTTTGAGTAATGTGGCTAACATGAAAAGCTGCCGCACTGTAAGGACTTTAGTGTCTCTGTATAACTGGTGTGTGGGTAGCGGTATGGAAGATGGTAAGATACCTTCAAGATAGCTCTTTGCGCTCTCTCTATGTCTATTAAGTTGGATTTTGGCGCTCCGCCCCAGGAAGTATATTATAAATGTCAAAGTAAGTTTATTTGTTTGTAATGATTTTACGCCTTAACTAATCGACCGATTATCATGATCATCTTTGAGAAGGGTGTAAAAAAGGACAAAAGGCACTATTCATCCAGAAAAACACTGTTATTAATTGAAATTAAACTGCTATATACGGATTTTATCGCGTTGTTTATTTGACATTTTATTACGTATATAGGTATAAGCACTACTATTAAACTGTACTAATTTTTAAGCTAATTAAATTATTAAATCTATTTATATTTAAGTTTACACTTTCTCCGACATTTCGGTTGCTTTTCAGCAGTCATGGTCACGGGAAGATTAAGCTAATTAAATTATTAAACTATTTATATTTAAGTTTACACTTTCCCTGACGTTTCGGTTGCATTTCAGCAGCCATGTCCACGGGGAGACATAAACTGTATAAATTAGTTTAATTTACAGTCGCGTAAACATGAGACAATATTATGAACCATTACCATTGGTAAACCCGGCGCAGAACTTGTCTCCAGTGATGTATTCCCTGAAGGATGCTGGCAGAGTATTGATGCACATCTCTTCGTTAATGAAGGGCATTTCAACAACCTGCAGGTTAGAGGCTGGTGTCCCCTGAGCTGAAGTGAGACCCCAACCAGCAACCTGAAAAACGGCGTTTAATGCTATAAATATAATATCGGTGATAGCCAAGCGGGAAACCGTTGGGCGGCCACGTAGAAGTCTCGAGTTCGATCCTAAGACGCGCATCTCTGGTATATTCCGTAGTTAATTATCGCTTGCTCTAACGGTAAAGAAAAACATCGTGAGAAATTCCACAATGTTCTCTGCAGTAGGACCGTTTAATGTAGGCCTGAAATTATTATTATTTCATTAATGCTATTAAATTATTTAAAACATATTTTGCGTTTACTATCGGCTTGAACTAAATATGTGTACAAGAAGTAAATAAGATAGGAGATCAACAGGAAAACTTAAGTGGGCGACTTGGCTCTTCGGATAGCTAAGCTCAATGCCAATTGGGCGGGGCACATAGCTCGCAGAATCGATCGTCGTTGGGGCAGAAAGGTTCTTGAGTAGCGGCCACGCAACGGATAATGCAGCAGGGGTGGCTCCATAAGGTGGACCGACGACCTGGTAAAGGTCCGCGACTCTTACCAGGCTGGCTTATGGTAGCTCTATGTTGAAAACCTTATTAGAGGACTATGTCCAGCATTTGTTGTCTTTTGGTTGAGATGATGAAAAGAGATACAGTTCGGATCTAGATTACATCACTGAAATCATCGTTCCGTATTTCCCTGTTTGTGAGTTTTTTATATGTTTTGTTATATCTGTTCGCTGGATGTCTGAAGACAGCAGTAAAACGGAGTGAATTTTGTTATTTAAAAGATTAGTTCTTCTAATAAATCACCTATATGCCTTAGATAAAGATAGGACCATGTTAGCAGTCGATTTAGATTACATCTTAATTTTGATAGTTTTATGTGTTAGGGAGAAAACATGCCCAGTACGGATTGGCAGACTTCATATATCTTCAAGAACATGATAGAAAACTTTCTGATATGCCACCTGCATGTCTGAGAGTTCTGTTGAAAGCACTATATAACGCATCCTCATAATATTTTCCTTCACCGTTTAAATAAGCAATAATTAACTTCTTAAAACGCACGTAACTTCAAAAAGGTTAGAAGTCCGTACCTCCAATTTTTTGAAGTTAATAAATCCGCTTGGCTGTCCAGCGATTTCCCACAAGGCTGTCGCTGCTATGTATATTATATACCAAAAGGTAAATCCATGATAAAGTCTACCTTTCCAACGATGCCATGTTGTAGTTGCAATCTGTTGAAGCTTCTTTCAAAGTTTAAACACACAGGCCTTATATGTGTTTTGTATGTGAACGGAGACGTGAGAATCAACACTGCAATATCTAGCTGGAAGTTAGCCTGTTCTCCTTGGAATAGCGTCGGGATCTTAATGGACTTTATCTGTAAAAAGAACAGGGTATTAGACCCAAATGTTTGATTAATTTATTTAAAATGTTTAGTATAGTAATCTGAAATTAAAATAATTTTATCACTTTATACCAAAGTCCTCCACCAAGTCTGTCTGTCTGTTCGCGATAAATTTAAAATTGACTTAACGGATTTTCATGTCGTTTTCACCAAAAGATAGAGTGATTAATGAGGAAGGTTTAGGTGTATAATTTGTTAAGGTTTTGTGCGTGCGCCCCATGCGTAACTTGGGCGGGTCGCTAGTAAGTTAGATATAATACATACATACATAGATTCACGCCTGTTTCCCAGAGGGGTAGGCAGAGACTACGGATTTCCATTTGCTAAGATCCTGACACACTTCTCTGGCTTCATTCACTTTCATCACATTCTTCATACACGCCCGTCGGTTCAAGGTGATCTTAACCTGGCCTTTGCCCAGAACGCCTCCGATCTGATCAAGAAATGTTCGCCTAGGTCTTCTTTTTGTGACTGTTCCATTCACACTAGCCTTATAAACTTTCTTAGTCAGTCTTTCCTCGTCCATTCTTTCTACATGCCCAAACCAGCTTAACATACCCTTTTCTATTCTTGTCACTATATCCACTTTCATGCCGCATCTGTCTCTAATCACACTATTCCTTATTCTATCTTTCAGAGTCACACCACATATATTTCTCAGCGCTCTCATTTCTGCAGCATTTATTCTGCTCTCATGCTTCTTTTGCCATACCCAACTTTCAGTTTCATACATAAGTGTGGGCACTAATAGTCCTCTATGAACAGCCAAACCTGCCTTTTCGGAAACATTTCGACTGTTCATAAAAGCGCGTAGAGCTCCATTCACTTTGTTTCCCGCAATCGTTCTCCTTTCAATATACCTTCCTCATCCCTCATGTTAACCATCCCTTGTAAACAAAGTACCCAAATATACAAACTCTTTCACTTGATCCACTTTTTCTTCATCAATCATAATATTACACATCGTCAAACACTCTTCCTTTTCAAATACCATTACTTTCGTCTTGCTTATATTTATTTTCATTCCTTTACACTCAAAAGCATCATGCATAATAGTTACCATCGTCTGCAACTGTTCTGCTGATGACGCAAGTATTACTTGGTCATCGGCATAAAGAAGACATTTGACAAGTAACTTATTCATTCTTAATCCCCATTCACAATCTTTTAAATCTTTTAAACAATTGTCCATGTATAGGTTAAACAGCCAAGGTGCATGCTACACATCCTTGTCTAGCACCTTTTTCGATGCTAAACCATTCTGTGTAGGTCCCATTTATCCTAACACAAGCTCTGGAATCATCATAAACAGATTTCAGAGCTCGCGTGAGGGTGCTATTCACTCCATACATGGACAATACCGACCAAAGTTCATTCCTCACCACTTTATCATAAGCCTTTGCCAGATCCACGAATGCGCAATAGACCTTTTGACCTTTGGCCAAAACTCTCTCGGCTATGCTCCGTAAGGAAAAGGCCTGATCCGTACATCCCATACCCTTTCGAAATCCTGTTTGTGCATCCCATATTTTCTCGTCGGTTACTTTCACAACCCTTTCAATTAACACTTTCGCATATAATTTACCGACGACGCTGAGCAAGCTAATGCCTCTATAGCTTTTGCAATTTTGCTGTGAACCTTTTTCCTTGTATAAAGGTACTATGACGGCCTTGCACCAATCACTTGGTACTCGGCCGGTATTCCAGCACAAGTTAAAAAGGCGGCACAACTGAGTTGCTATGAGACTCTGTCCAGCTGTCAGCATTTCGTCTGTAATCCTATCATACCCACCAGCCTTGCCTAATTTTATGCTTTTCAAAGCTTTCATTATTTCATCCGTATTAATAGGGCTTTCATCATTACTACTATCATTATCATTCATTTCGAAACTTTGCCATTGTCATTCCTCTCTTTCAAATAAACTTTCAAAATATTCCTTCCATCGCTTCAGTACGCTCTTTTCTTCATTCAGTAAACTTCCATTCTTATCTCTGATTAATTTCAGCTCTGTGGTTACAGTTTTACCTCGAACCGAGCGAATGGATTTACAGAAGAACTTAGCGTTGGTCCGGAAATCTTCAGATAATCTTCTATCAAACTCGTCTTTCAATTCCTCTTTTTCCTTTTAATTACATCTTTCACTACCTTATTCATTCTTATAAACTTATTTCTAGCTTCATTCACATCCTCATTCGTTGCTTCTTGCATTCTTCCATTGGCTCTGACAGATAGCCAGTCCAACCATGCCTGCTTCTTCTCACGTACTACCCCTTCCACATCTTTATCCCACCACGCATTAGATATAATAATAGTTATAAATTGTCCCACTGCTGGGTACGGGCAGTCTGGGAAGGGTTAGGACATAGTCCATCATGCTGGCCTATAGCAGGTTGGCGGTCTATACATTTTCGAAAACATGATGAACAACTCTCAGACATGCAGGATTCCTGGTGATGTTTTCCTTAACCCTTAAAGTGAGCGATGATTAACTATTTAATACGCACATAACTTCGAGAAGTCAGAGGTGCGTGACTTAGGATTATTTTTTTTGTATCTTTGATTTGTTTTTTTGTCACAAACATGAGTAATATAGCATACAATGCATGGTTTTAAAAGAAATACACGTTCATCATGTTTCACCTTTAAGGCATTTGTAATATTTGTTTATATTAAGTAAAAGTATTACACATGAAATTTAATTAATACAAATTCATATCCAATATTTCAATGCAATCAAATAAAAATTGTTTTAGAGTTTAAAATAAAAATAATAAAAGTATATCAATAAACCTACAGTAATAAAATGTCATGCGGTAAAACTAAAACCAAATGTCAAATATAATCAATTAATGCAAAATAACAATTATAATAATATAGTTAAAAGAAGAAAAAATATACAAATAGCATTAAAATAGGTCATTCAACAATTCTGTTACAGTATATATATAAGCCTTATTAGCAAGAAAAGCAAGGGACTGTGCTTCAATTTTCATACAAATTTACTGACTACTGTAAATTTAGGTCGGTAAATCTATGGTGAACTTATAATTTTTGCTATTTCTCTATATAGACCACAAGCATAAGACTTAAAAACATAATCTAATATTAGTGTTTTGTATTAGCAACGTGCGAGAGTCTTCGCTTATGAGGAAACAGTGCAGTAACTTCACCAATAGGTAGGTTATCAATAGGTAATCAGACACGCTGTTACTTGGGCTACTTACATCAGAATTCTGAGCATCGAAGTCCCTGTCATTCTCCCATTCGCGGTACAGCTTACCGATCGCCACAGCGAAGTTAGTAGCTGGCAGGAGTTTCTCTATATCGCTCCAGAAGCAGTGGGCGGCTAAGAGAATAAAGAGCTAGCTGTATCATGTCATCTCATTCCGTTTCAAGATGGCTGACTGCTTCGTCTGTTTTGTGTACCCTAACTAATATTACAAATGCGAATGTGAGTGTTTTTTTGTTACGCTTTCAGGCGTGAAAGCGTAACAAACACCGACCGTTCGACCGACTGACCGATCATCATGAAATTTCCTTTACACGTTGTCAGGGGAACAGAAAAGGACATAGTGTACCTTTCATCCAGAAAATAGTATTCTTCCTAATCTAACTTAACCTACACTGACACGAGTGAAGCCGCGGGCAAAAGCTAGTTACTAATGCCTATATTACTCTTAATTTGTAAAAAGGCGTGTGTGACGGGTATATAAAATTTTATTTAAATTCGAATATTTTGTTCATACCCAATAATTACACTAAAGGTGGGCAATAATCTGCGGGGTCGAATCAGAAATGAGGAGATCCGCAGGAAAAATAAGTTGCCGACATAGCTCTCCGGATAACTATACTGAAGTGGCACTGGGCAGAGCACCTAGCGCGCAGAACTGATGGCCATTGGGGGCAGAAAGACTGAAATGGCGGCCACGCACCGGAAGACACAACAGGGGTAGGACTTCCACAAGGTGGACCGACGACCTGGTAAGGGTCACGGGAAGCGGTTGTATACGGGTGGCCCAAGACCGGTCTATGTGGAAAACCTTGGAGGAGGCCTATATCCATCAGTGGACGTCTTTCGGCTGAGATGATGATGATGATGACGGTGATGATTTCTGTAACACGCTGTATATTTGGAACTAGTAACTTACCAGATAAAACCACATTTTCTTCGACAAGAGAGCCGCCACAGATTTGCATGTAAGGCGACGTGGTCTTCCGATAGATACCGACGTGCCACGGCAGCTCACCGCGCTTTGCTGATCTCCCACTTGTGAGTAGCACCTTCGCTTCGGGAGTTATTCGACCACATTCTGCAGAAGCAAACAGATGGAAAATCAGTCTCGACTTCTATGCGGTAAGCTTTCATTCCAACAATACAACTGTAAAAACTGCATTAAATTTCGTGCTGTAGTTTTGCGTGATGCGTGTACAAACATACAGACAGACAGACCAACAAAAATGTATTTTGGCTTTTACAGCTTTTATAATGAGACCTCGCATTAATTTTTCATTAAAATATCTCCAGTGACAAAGTGATAATTTTAATTAATGTATAGATTATCTTGAAAGACGTAATTCTAATATTATAAATTCGAGTTTGTTTGTTTATTACGCCTTTACACCTTAACTACTCGACCGACCATCATGAAATTTCGCATACACTTTGTCAGAGTAACAGAAATTTACATATGGTACCTTTTATCCAGAAAAAGTTCTGATCCCGAGGGAAATAAATTTATTGACAGATAAACTCGAGCGAAGCAAAAAAATCTAGTTATAATTTGAACAAACCTGCTTTGCATCTAGCAATGTAATTCCAAGATCCGTACACACATTTCATGTCTAGGAGAGTCTCAGTGCTGTAGTAGATGGGACTGTTACACTTAGGACTGATGGTTGTCCCTGGGGCTACGTATTGACCGCACTCCACGAAGCCATTAGTTCCTCGGCACACGAAGCGGACGCTTGGGTGACGATCTAATCTGCAGAAACCTGAATAAAATATTGTTTTATATTTAGAGCACAACGTAACCAGCAGCGATAGCTTATCGGGAGACCATTGGAGTATCCATCCGATCCATGCACTAACTAAACTGGTAAACTACTTATTTAGCCTAATAACATATAGTTGGGTTACGATGCAGAGTTCGTAGAATTCTCGCTTGAACGGTGAAGGAAAGCGTCGTAAGGAAACCTGCGTGTTTGAGAATTCTCCATAATGTTCTCGAAGATTTGTGAAGTCTACCCGCACTGAGCCAGCGTGGTGGACCATAGCTTAACCCTTATTACACTGAATAGAGGTCTGTGCTGCACACGTAAGACTACGGGTATTTATGGGCTATGGAGATGGGTGTTTGATAGATCGGTATAATAGTATTTACCCACAATCGGCTTTCCATTTTGCTAGAGTTTATCAGTAGGAATAATAAGGTTCTATTGCTGCTTTGGATATCTTATAATGTAAAAGGTGCACCTCAGGTAACCATAGTTTATAATTAAAAATAAAGATGGCGTGAAGTGAATCTATTATATACAAGAAAGATTTTCAAAGTAATCTCAAGCAGTTCTTGTTAAAACAGTGCTTGTATTCAATTGACGACTTGCAAAGTATCCAATATTAATAACTATTGACATATACATTATTCTGACACTTTTTGCCATAAATTATTATAGTATTTATTATGTATCAATGAATTTATTGTGTTCACCAATTTGATTATTTAATATTTTATTTACTGTAACTAATTTGATTTTTTTCTTTATTTAATTGTAATGACTTACATAATTAATTATATTAGCATGTTTTTGTGGATATGTAATTAATCGAATAATATTATAATTAATTGTAATCAGTAGGTAGAAACTTTTACACAATTCACACACAATGTAAAAATTGTTTTTGGATTAATAAATGAAATGAAATGAAATGAAATATTTTCTAGCTCACGCTAACAAGTTTCTCCAACGACCATAATTAGTGCCTAATCCTTCAAATGTTCTATACATAGATCTAGAACTGCCGACTATCATGCAATTCATGAAACAGTGCTCCCATAGTTACTTTGATTCTGCTCAGACACACCTCAACCCGCTAGTGGTTTAGGTGAATATACACGATCTAGAATTTTGAAAGTTGGAGACCTAGGCACGTTTTAAAAGAATCTGACGATAGGACTACACTAGCTAGAGGTAAAGCAATAGGCTCGCGCAGCCGTACAGATGTCGGAATACGCGTCGCGTTAACGTTAATCCCGTGGATCATCTTAGATCCCTGTTGCCGACAACGCCCCAAGCCGAGGTCCGTGATAGTCCACCCTTGGGGGATAACGTTGAGCAGTATACTTTGTAAAAGATTGAGAGCCTAATATGCGCTTAACTATAGCCCGCGTAAAGTTGTCTAGACTGCCAGCGGCCAACAAAAACCACAATAAAAATTAATCTTCAAATGTAATTCTTATTCCAAGATAGATTTCCCTTTGTTTCGTTGAAGCGGTCAAAGGATAGACTTTATAGTTTTCCAAGATTTGTTATAAAGTTCAGTGCAATTTTCTCATATTGAATTAGCTTGTAAGCTAGATTTAATTATGTATAAATGCTGTGCCCAAACACGGTCCATAGTGAACATAATTTTATGTACCATCTTTATAAACATTATGGAATGGCAATAAGAATACTGGATAGTTGCGGTTGTACGCGCAGCTGCTGAATATGAATTCTTAGATCTCGTGCGCTGTTACTTAGGACCTAAATTCGTAGTATGCGAGATGTGCTACAGCAGTACCTACCTCTTAGGGTTATAGGCGTAAGACTATGATCTATGATCTTTTATTTAGTTTTTAGTTTAATTTAGAGTTGCTATCAACTATCCTAATATATAATTTCTTCAGATTAGGTTATAAAGTAACACTTATGAATGTTAAAGTTACACTAACTTTTTCTGCGAATTTACATTTACTGCCACGTTCAGCAAAGCAAGGGTGTAGGGCTCATGAGAAGAACGGGCAAGAAACTTATGATCACTCTTTTTAATCGACAAGTTTTTGTTTACTAATCATAAGAGCTGTAAGGTGCTGCAACCATTTCTCCATGAACTATTACAGAACATACTCAAGCATTTAATAAAATTTGATGGTAGCCTCTAAAGCAGCAGTATGGTAAATAGGAGCATCCACTTACATGTACATTAATAATCAAGACAAGGCATGATTGTAGTCCGTAGTTTAATCTAACTGTTTAAATAAAAATGTAGTAAGTAAATCATCGAATTCCTCGATACCAAGGTCGACCAGTCACCACAAGTAGCACCTGTTCACGAGTAAGACGCATGGGTTAGCCATCGCCCCCTTCGCCATATTGAAGGAAAGGGATCGACCCGGCCCATGACGACACCACAAGCAATGACATTAGATTTAGAATAAGACTCAAAAAGATAACTTTACGGATTAAATTATTAGTTTAAATTATTAGTCATGCAGACACCGTCATTTTATTTAATGAAAGATCATGGGCAAAGCTTTTTGAGGTAACACAGGACGGTTTTAGTAGTGTAGTAAATTGGTTAAACATGTATCTCGCCACTAAGACGTGCATGTAGTGTTTGCTTGTAATTGGATGTAACTTTTTGTCTCAAACCTCATGTGTATATAATTGTGAAAATGTATTATTGTTACATTTGTTAGCAAACCAAAATAAATAAGACTAATGTAATGTGTTTTCACAAAACAGCTGCTTCAGGTCCAAATCTGGGCTTACAAATCATAGCTCATTCATGCACCACTGTTGCTGGAGGGAATACTTCCCTCAGACTATCAGTATGTGCGTATAAGCAAAAAAGAAATAAATATCTGGGCGTTGCATAATAAATGAGAAACTGACTTTTAGTGAGCACACTATGGCCACGTCTGCTAGAGTCAGGAAAAGAGGCTCCGATGAGCTTGCTAAAGATTGTGTACATTACTCTCTGTGAATCGATATTAACGTATTGCATTGCGGCCTGGGGAGGTTTTGCTACATCTTATCTAATCAGCCAGGAAAGAGCACAACGTGCCGTGTTAATAGTTATGATTAGAAAGCCTATTTTTCAACGTTGGTACTCTGTTGTTTAACGAAACCCAGTGAGTGTTAGAATGCTTTATTATTTTGAAAATCACACTTCTATCTCATAAGCTAGTACTAGTTCTAAGGACTATGAAGACATTATCAAGAGACAGGCTTACAAATTTTCTATGCCTAAGTTAAATACTGCCAGGCGTTTCTGTATCTTCATGAAGCCATACATCTAAAGCGAAATAAATGAAATCTGCCATAAAGCTAAAGTATCGCTACGCGAATCTAAATTACTGATACGCAAGGAATTACTGACCTGGACATATGATGACACCGAGTATTTTTTAAAACCTTAAATTTTAATTTATTTGTTTTAATTTATTTTAATGTATAAACTATTATTGTTTGCCATATCATCATATCGTGTATTGCATGTTGTATTTTAAATTGCATACTTATTATAGGTAATGTTTAAATTTTATTTTACAGTCCAAATACTGTTATTAATAATCATCAAAGTAAGTATTTAGTATTCAAAGTCTTCCTACGTGAGAGGCTAAGCCTTGTGTAGAAAGTTTTGTTAATGCCGAGAATAACAGGTTCTTCATTTTACATAATGTACAGTCTGATTATAAGCTTGTAATAATTGCAAGGACTATAATTGAATGGTAATAAAGTTATTATTATTGACACGGATATACACCATAATAGCTGCAATTATAATTATATGGCGATTTAGCAGCAGCCGTGAGTTTCTTGCATCTTCTCATAGGCCCAACCTTTTGCCTGAATAGGTTCATTTAATTCATTTAGTTTCTAGGGCAACTAACATGATAGTAAATTTAGTAAACTCACTAACCCCTTTGACGTTCATAAGTTTTACTATGTGTGACCCAAAATAATTAATAATTTTTGACTTTGACTATGAAAATACTTACGGACGCATTGCGGTGGGTTTTGAAACCATTTGCCGTTGATACAGAAGACTTGGTGATTGCTTGACTCCTGCAGTCCGTACCCTAGCCGGCACCTGGCTGTCAGCACTAGCGAGTCAAAGCGTTGAAAGGGTTTGGCGGTGGGAACGTTTACAATCTTATATATCCCGTTAGCGGGGTGTGCTGGCACAATGCAGGACTCCTGTCGTTTTGACCTGGAATCAAGTTATCTGGTTGGTCTCGGCATCAAGGTATCTGGTTCAGCCTGACCTAGTGACCTGCTCGCCACCCTATCAGCACGGGGTCCGAGAGGCGGCGTGAGTGTGCCCACGTGCGCCTCTATGTCGCGTCTTCGTCCCCCGACAAGGGGACAGTAAAGTGAATTTTGATTTCATTCGATTTCATTCGATTCTATAACTTCGACGAGGTTGCGATTGCATGTGAAAGCGATTCGCGCGGCCCCGCCGTCTATGGTTATGTCGAGGAACACCGTGGTGGGTTTAGTCGGTATTACCGGGGTATCTTTTCCCCGGAGAGCCCGACATAACCTCTTCGTCGCCCGCGGAGATATGATTGTCTGTTTTTATTATTCTTAAATATATGTAATAATCTGGTAATAAACATAACTTATACTAACATATTACATACACAAAAATTAAGTAATATGTCTCCGCATCGCTGTCAATTTGCCAAGTACCCAGAAGACTGGCAACATTGCCACGTTGGAGAGCAATGCTTATACTTAGCGCAAAGAAAATACCAGCCTCCTAGTCACGTCGATCAGCCGCGTAGCTGGGTCTTTAAAAACCCTATCACTAAGATCCCATGGTCTCAGCGTGTTTATTGCACAATAAACTAATAAGGTTTTAGATAAATAAAGCATTGTTAATTTTCAATGCCACATAGTTTTAACACTGTACCTAAAAACGCTTACTTATTCAGATGCAGGGTATTTGCTAGTAGTTGTAAAATAATGGTTATTCTTCTGACATTTATAATTGTAAGTTCAAATCTATTTTAAGTGTATAATTGTAATGTTTGCAGTACAGGTATAAATATTTAAAATGTAATATCAGGAACAGCCTGAAACACAGATCTCTGACCTAGTTCAGGCAATACCATGTAAAAAACTGATTTCATAAATAATTTTTGTATCCAATACATGTTACATACATGGTACATTGTACATGTTTTCCTTTAGATTAAATGTACATAGTTTTAATGTGAATTTAATACATACAATACGCAGTAGTAATACTTCTTGTAAAGACGTTTATATTTATTTGAATAAAAATATAATTATTTATTTATTATTATAATAGTGTATTTATATCAGTCAATATATGGGTGACCGCTTAGTGGTATTTCATCTGAGCATCTCCGTGCTTCGGAGGGCACGTAAAAAGTTGGTCCCGGTTGTTGTCAAATTGACAGCAGTCGTTAAGCCATGTCAGAGGCCTACGGGCGGCTTGAACAACTCTTGACAACAGGTTGGCCACTAACCACACGAAAAGAAAGAAAAGAAAGAAAGATCAGCTCACCGTCTTTTAATAGGAAGGCAGGACACCTCATCGCTCGCGTCTGTGCAGTCTTCGATTCCGTCACACATATGTTCTATATGAATACAACCCGTGCCATCTTGACATCTGAATTCTTCAAAACTGCTAATACTACTGGAACTGGAAAATAAATATTTTGTAGCGATTCCACATAGACTTAGTTTTACTACACGACAAAAGATGGCGCGGAACTCAATTACCCTATTCCATACAATCCTGAATCTCGCAAGCCGAGTTTATGTGACGTGCTCTATACAAGGCACAATTATCCAGAGTTTTCCAGGTTTTTGGGATTCCTTTGTGTTCAAATATCAATATGATATGTAGTGCTTTTCATACCGTTTTTTCACAAATTTAAATTTTAATAGCCTTATGCAGCCTAGCAACAGACCGTTAGACTGCCTCTTAGAGGTTCGGAGCTCGATCACTTCAGACATGGCACGGCTCAAGCTCGGGCCCAAAATAGAATACATAAAATAATCTTGTCTCTTAAAAAACCGTCGGACTCTCTTGGAGGTCTCTCTCTCTCTCAGAGGTCTCGGGTTCAAACGTAAGACCTCTGACATTTCGGAATTATGTGCGTGTATAAATTAGTTAATTGTCGCTTGCTGTAACGGTGAAGGATGTTTTTCTTCATCATGAGGAAACCTGTATATCTGAAGGTTCTCCATAATGCTCTCGGAGATATGTGAAGTCTGCCAATCCACACTGGGCCAGTTTAGTGGAGTATGGCCTTACTATTCTCACATAGAGAAGAGGCCTAGCAGTGGGACAGATTATAAGCAAGGCTTATATTACCTATACTAATATTATAAAGAAGAAAGATTTGATTTATGTTTGTTTGTTTGAAAGGGTTTAACGCAAAAACTATTTAACCGATTTGAAAACTTATTTTACCATTAGAAAGCTATATTATCTTTATCACCGAGTCTTCTTCTTCTCTCTTAGCCTTTATTATTCCCAAGTCACTTGGGGTCGGCTTTTCTGGTCTAACCGGATTAGACTGGATATCAGTTTTTACACGGAGCGGCTGCCACCTGACTTCCGCAACCCGAAGGCTAACGATACCCTAAGGTTAGACCAGAGTCAGGATATTAGAGGGTACTAACTTTCCCAATAACGACTGCCATAGATGTTCATGGCAGCCGGGACCGACGGCTTAACGTATCTTTATCTTTATCACCGAGTAACATATAATATTATTTTTAAATGTTCTATCATATAACTAACCTAACTTAACTTAGTCTACATTTACGAGCGAAGCCACGGGCAAAAGCTAGTGTATGATAAAAATATAATAAAAATCAGCCCATGTGAGCAAAGACGCGAACAAAAGCTAAAGATGATTATGGCGTTACCTGCAAGGAAAGGTTGTATTTCGGGTAAGGCTTGTGATGGCTGGCGATGACGCTGAAATAAAAACATATGTGTTTGAGCATGTTTTACAAGTTGTGTACAGTGTCTAATAGAAAGGTCATATCCTAATTCCTTACTAATATTATGTGAGTTTGTTTGTTACTCTTTCAAGCCCTAAATACTCGACCGATCATCATGAAATTTTGCATACACGTTGTCAGGGGAACAGAAAAGGACTAAGGGTACCTTTTATGCAGAAATTAAATACGGTTACTGACCTCCATTTACAGGAGCGTATGTGAGACTTGTATATTTGTTTCCAAACTTGTATTTGATTTTCGATTAAACTATTTATTTTATATTAACACTTTACCTGTTTCAGTTGCTTTCAGCAGCTATAACTGAATTAAAATGTCATATTATTTTTAACTTATTTGAGTTTGTTTGTTTGGTTGAACGCGCTAATCTCAGGAACTACTGGTTCGAATTGAAAAAATATTTTAGTGTTGGATAGCCCATTTATCGAAGAAGGCTATAGGCTATATAACATCACGCTACGACCCACGGGGGCAGCGCAGTAATCATAAACGCGGGTGTAACCGCGGGCACTGCTAGTTTTAAATAAAAAGCGTTAATATCAGTATCTTTAGATAGCGAGATAATTAACTAAGCCCAAATGTTGTCATAGGTACCCATACTTAATTAAAACATTAATTGCTCATTCATTTTGCAGCTAAATATAATGCTGTTTTAACATCCTAATTAATATTATAAATGCGTAAGTGAGTTTGTTTGTTTGTTACGATTTTACACATTAACTACTCGACCGATCATCATAAAATTTCGCATACACGTTGCCAGGGATACAGAAAGGGACATAGGGTAACTTTCATCCAGAAACAAGTGAGAAACGGCAATGAATTGCCGTAAATCTTAGAATTCGTATCACGTGACCTTGAAATCAGAGGTCAATGGTCATAGTCATTTCGGGGTATATCGATTATGCTGAGTTGAGTGGCCGCAAGTCTCTAGCTCCTACGGTTCTTGAGTTGAAAGTTGTATAACGGACGACGGACAAAGATGTCGTATAAGAGTTTTTCGAACTCTAAAATGAACTGTTACTAATCTAATCTAACCTACATTTACGCGAGCGAAGTCGTGGGAAAAATCTAGTATTATAACAAAAAGTACATTTTGCTATCTTTGTTGATCAAGCTATAACCAGAGACATATTATAATAATATAATATATTATCACATACACAACACCATCTAGGCCAAACTTAGCAGAGCTTGTACTATGGTTACTAGACAATGGATGTTATCTTATCTTATTTCGGGGGCCAATCAGTGTAGATCGGCGACACTTCGACCCAGTGGGATCTTTTGTGTCGGCCCCGAGATCTATCCCTGAGCTATCTCCCTATGAATGTACTGCATCAGTCGCAGCGTACACTTCAGAGGGAGAAGCCTGAAGTCTTCAGGGTTCGGATATGCTAATCCCATCAGACCCATCCTTAGTCCAGCTAGACAATGGATGAACATACATACATTATTATATACATTTTTTTTGTAAATACATATCTACATATTATACATAGAAACACCCAGACCAAGACAAACATCCATGTTCATGCACACAAATGTTTGACTTGTGCGGGAATCGAACCCGCGACAGTTACAACAGTCGAAGTCGCTAGTGCGTTTAAATATGGTCAATGATCACCTTTCTGTACGTTAAGTTGTCATCTGACACACAATGACATCTGAATTACAAATATAGCGTTAGAGCCTCGCTGATTTCAGCATGAATGGTCAGCTCGACCGGGGAAGGACTACCCTCTCACAGAATATCGACGTAAAATAGCAGTATTCCTACTGTTGTGTTTCATTCAGTGAGTGAGAGTGCCGGTGGCCCAATTACTCTCTTTCCCTCTTCCTGCTCCTTCCCACTTCCTTTCCTAAAGGGTCGGCAACGCGCGAGTGATGCCTCTGGTGTTGCAGGCGTCCTTAGGCTACGGTGAACACTTACCATCTATGCTTGTTTGCCACATTGCATTATTCGTATAAAAAAAAGACGCTTATTCATCACTACATATTATAAATCAAAGTCCCCTGCCGGATCTATCTGTTTGTATACGATAAACTCAAAAACTACTGAATGGATTTTAATGTAGTATTCACCAATAGACAGAATGATTCATGAGGAATTTGTACCACCCGTGCGAAGCCGGGGTGGGTTGCTAGGTACTATCGTTCTCTATCACGTAAAAATCTTCTGCAGTTCAGTTCTTTTTAAAAACGTTTTACGCCTAGTCAATCTATGATTTTAATCTTTGTCTATGCCAGAGGCTACCATACTTTTTTCTCATAGACCACTTTCAAAATTTAGCAGGTTCCGGTGGACCCCCTGCAGCTACATTTCTATTTTTTATTCATTTATATTTTCCTTGGCATTCGTATTTATATTGGAGAAAAATGATGTTTTTTAGAAATTCTCTTCCGAAAAATCACTAGGTCCGAGACCACTGGTACTGAATATGGAATATGCAAGTTTTTACAAGTAACAGTGGCTGAACTTCTTAAAATATTATCTGCCTACAGTGATAGGTGAAGTCAAGCCAACATTTTTGTTATTTTTTTTTTATTCAAAAATTGAGAATTACTTAAGAATTGTGGACCCTCATTTTTTTGTGTCACGCCAGCGTAGACCCCGTCGAGTCTCCCGTGGACCCCTGAGGGTCCACCTGGACCACTTTGGGAACTGATGGTCTATGTCATTCATTTTCAATACCATATCTATGTGTTATTAAATTCGTTGCTTTTTTATTTTAACATGACGTCAATGAGCATGATTTTTAATTTGTTGTGTCATTCTTAATATTGAAATAGGTAGATGTTTTGTTTCTTTTTTATAGATATTTAAACATTTTCCTGTTTTTCGATACCTGGTTTGTATAACCAGTTATTTTTTAAAAGGCCAAATTGTACATTCCGATACCTCAAAGCCGATGCAATAATTACTAATCAAAATATAATCAATAAGTGGTCGCCTCGTCTCGAGTGTAGTGGGTTCGAATCCCACAAGGTACAACAATTTGTGTGATCCACAATTGGTTACTCCAAGTCTGGGTGTTCTTTGTGTCCGTTGTTTGAATGTTTGTAAAGTCACCCGCGACACAGGAATTATTCCTAGTGAGAGGTGTCTTTAAGAAAAAATAAAACTAATATTGTATATACGAATGTGAATTTGTTTGTTTGTCATGCTTTCACGCCTTAACTACTCGACCGATCATCATGAAATTTCGCTTAGATGTTGTCAGAGTTACAGAAAAGTATATAGGATACTTTTAAATATAATAACTATTTGACAACATATTTAAACCGACTTAAAACACTAAGAAACTTGCAATGAAAGTCTAACTAATATTATAAATGCGAATGTGAGTTTGTAACGATTTTACGCCTAAACTACTCGACTGCCACGCCTGAGGTCGCGGGTTCGATTCCCGCACAAGTCAAACATTTGTGTGCATGAACATGGATGTTTGTCTTGGTCTGGGTGTTTCTATGTATAATATGTATGTATTTACAAAAAAAAAAAGCATATAATAATATGTATGTTTATCCATTGTCTAGAACCCATAGTACAAGCTCTGCTTAGTTTGGGCTAGATGGTGTTGTGTGTACGTGGTAGAATATTATTATTATTAGAATATTATTATTATATTATTATTATTAATTTCGCAAACATGATTTCAGATGAAAGAAAAAGGACATAGGATACCTGTCATTCAGAAAAAAACACTGTTACTACCCTTTTTTCTTTTTTGGCTCACCATGTAATTGATACCCCGGTAATACCGACTAAACCTACCACGGTGTTCCTCGACATAACCATAGACGGCGGGGCCGCGCGAATCGCTTTCACATGCAATCGCGACCCCGCCGCGGTTTCGGCCCGCCGTGTAAAACGGCAGGCCACTACACAGAAATACTTCCTCCACCGTCCCCCTGGGAGAGACAAAGACACGATACAGAGGCGCACGTGACTGTTAATACACTTCTTTTTTTTTTTTTTTGACCCAGCAAAATCCTTTATGGGTACTCCCTCCCCTGGGGGGGAAGGGTGGTTATGTGAGACTCTCCACCCCTGAAGGGGGTCGGTATACACACTAAAAACCTGGGGTGAGCAGTCCCTCCGCCGACGGAGTGGGGCGGGATGGGGTCGCGTTAGCAATCACCATCCCGCCCTGGCGGTTGGCCTGGCTGATGGTGACCGGGCCTCAGCACCTATGGAGGGAAGGCCTTGCTCACCAAGACCATCCCCCAGACGTGTGGGGCCGTGCAAGCCGGTAGAGAATCCCCCGACTCTGTACCAGTGACCCCACTATACAGGAGCGAAAAGGCGGGCAAATCGCCTCCTTCTCGCTCCCGTCCGTCTGCGCCGGAGAGGGTCAGCGAGGAGGTTGTTCTCCCTGACCCTCTCCGCGGTCTCCTTCTGCGCTATGACAGCTTCGCAGAAGGAGACCAGACTGTTACTACCCTTTTTTTTTTTTTTTTACGTGGGGAAATGCACCTTATGCATACCCCCCCACCACTAGGGGAGGCGAGAGGGTTATGTCCGGCTCTCCCGTATTTCGGGCATACGGACTAAAACCCCACGGTGTGCCCCTTCGCTGCCTTGAATAGTGGATGGGCCGCTGGTAAAGAAACTACCTCAGCGACCCACCCAGCAGACTACAACTCCTGGACGACGCCCCGGCACTACAGAGGGCGTCGGACCGACTCAGACTGTTACTACCCTAACCCAACCTACATTTACGCGAGCGAAGCCGCGGGAAATTACTTTTTTTACCCTAAGGCTAGACCAGTGTCAGAATATTAGAGGGTACTGACTTTCTCAATAACGACTTCCATAGATGTTCATGGCAGCCGGGACCGACGGCTTAACGTGCTCTCCGAGGCACGGAGCAGGCGATAATTGTCAATCAAATACTTCTATTGTTTTGATAAAATTAACAAAATGTTGAATAATATTAAGTAGTAATTGTTCAGTATTATTTCACTTAATATTAATAGTAATAGTAGTAGTTTTTCATATTAAGTATTTTAATAGTGATTGTGACAATTTAATAAAAAGGTACATCTCTTTTTAGCTTTTCTTTCTGACAATATAATAAAAACTAAGCCCGAAATAAACTGTTTTATTGAACGCATATTTTAATTACAAGTTCACATAATTTGTAAATTCTGACAGGTGGACTCGCTTGTGTCAGAACTTTACAATTACAAATTGGTAGATACAATTTTGTTTTTATTCAAAAATGTAACTCCCGCACTAGGAATAAACCCTGCGTCACGAGGGTCTTTTTAAACATTCAAGCAACGGTCATAAAGCACATCCAGATTCGGAACAGCCATTTGTGGATCACTAAAAGTTTTGTACCGTGGGATTGTGGGATTATGAATATGGATAGTGGGACACTCGGCGTATTAACAGTGGCGAGGCGACCACAAACCACTACGCCACTCGTGCAGTCAATTTTATTTTTATCTATACTAATATTATAAAGCTGAAGAGTTTGTTTGTTTGGTTGAACGCGCTAATCTCAGGAACTACTTTATCGAATTGAAAAATTCTTTTAGTGTTGGTTAGCCCATTTATCGAGGAAGGTTATAGGCTATATAACATCACGCTACGAGTAATATGAGCGGAGCAGCAATAAAAATGTTGCAAAAACGGAGAAGATTCTCTTATATGAAACAGACGAAGTTGCACTGGTCAGGTATTTATATAATATTTCTAGATAATTTATTGTCAGTTACTATGTATGTATTCTTTATTAGACTTAAGTATAATTTATAATGTTGTCCTAAGTAAACGCTGTGCATATTTTTAATTGCCGTAAGCGCACTTGATCTTGTCTTAGAATATAACTATGTGAATGTATGTGTTTATTCTGTTATATACATGAATAAATAAAGATCTTGTTATTGCAAAATAGATACAACACAAGTCTATTATGTCTCAAAAGCTTATAGACTTGAAACTATTGAAGAAGAAACAAAACACATCTAGTTCTCATGATACTTTGAGCTCATTCTACGTAAATAAATTATATTATTGTGGATTACACATTTAATCAAACTTTATTTAAAATGAATTAGTAATAAGAACATAATGTGTAACTGTTTGTTATTCCAAATAAATTAAAAAATATATATATATACATATGTTCAGGTACTTTAAAATAACTACACATCAAGACATTGAGGCAACCAATATCTTAATCTCCTCGTGAACATGGCTGCTGAAAAGCAACCAAAACGCCGGGGAAAGTGTAAACTTAAATATAAGCTGTTTTAATAATTGAAATAGCTAATTAAGTAGTCAAGCTTAATCGTAGCAGTGTAACAGTATCAAAATTATATAGGTAACAAAAGTGTTAAATAATCAACGTCGTAAAATGCGTATAAAGGAGTTTTTCAATAAATAACATCGGCGTAAACGTAAGACAATGTTATGTATATAGGCCAATTGTCAACTGTTCAACGTCGATATAATAACAACTCTTAAGACTGCGCCGAGCGAAATGTGCCAAAACAGGCGGTCACAGTTAAATGGAAAAAAACAACACTTTTTGTTTAATACAAACATAAAATATACATTTACCATAACAATGAATTTGTTTACAATTACTCTGTGTAAAAAACTTAAAATTATTAATATTTACGCCTACAAAATTACGTAAATTTGAAAAATGCAAAGCCGTAAGCTCGTGTTACCTGATTTTTAGATAATAACAGTAGAAATCTACCCTATTTTACTGCTTAAACGAAACATAAATAGTTATATTACAATTTGTCCGTCCCAAATATTTAAGTTATTGCTTGACAATAAAGATACATATTTATCAAAAAAGCGCTTCAAATCCTCCATACAATTTTACTATGGCGGCCGCGCGCCGATTTGTATATGCGCCGTACGAGCTCTGTCATTATCTGTCTTACGCACGGCGAGGTCTTAAAAGCTTCAAAATCGATCTAGAAAACAATAAAGTTAATATTGTTTTGACTACTTACCGAGGCTGACTAAAATCCATATAAAAAACAACATGTTTCACACAACTACACTAGCTTATAAACACTATAGTAACTAAAGTTTTGACTAGTTCGGGGTCAGATCATTATTAGTTTAAAACGAGTCTCTCTGTTCATATGTTGAACTTGGTGTGCACAGATATAAATGGTCACCTTCACGAACCTTGTTTGACTGGTGATACCAATATAATCAATTGACTAAATATACATACCTATGTGTGCAAGATGGGAAATTTTAATAACTAATAAATTTTTACATTTTTACATTTAGTTGAACACGCTTATCTCAAGAACAACTGGTTCGAATTGAAAAATTATTTTAGTGTCGGATAGCCTATTTATCGAGGGAGGCTATATAACATCACGCTACGACCCACAGGGGTGGTGCAGTAACGATAAACGCGGGTGAAACCGCGAGCACATCTAGTCTATAGTAATATTATAAAGTTGAAGAGTTTGTTTGTTTGTTCGGTTGAACGCGCTAATCTCAGGAACTACAGGTCTAGATTGAAAAATATGTTGGATAACTCATTTATCGAGAAAGGCTATAGGCTATAACATCACGCTACGACCCACGGGTGGGCGAGTAACCATAAATGCGGGTGAAACCGCGGGCACATCTAGTAGTATACATAACTAAATTTTGTCCGTGGCTTCACTCGCGTAAATAAAGGCTAGGTTAAGCCCGCGGCCAGTATTTGGCTCTTTTCTTCCGGCTGGTGTGGGTACTGTCAGGGCACCGTTGCTTAGGCAAATACCTGCACACGGTCGCTAGGACCTCTCGCTGCCGGCCGTGATTAAAAGGCATGGTGGACAGCGAGACGAATGAGGCGGCGGAGCCGATCTGTTGGGAAAGTATTCTAGCACGTTAACTGCCGGTAGTACAATTGGCAAAAATTACAAAAAATCTTTTTTGATGTAAATACATAAGTTAGCAGCGATAGCTCAGTGGGGAGACCAACAGACTGCAATGCAGAGGGTCTCGGGTTCGAACCCACGTCGCGCACCTCTGACTTTCGGAAGTTATATGACTTTTCGAAATTATGTGCGTATTGATTGACAACTATCGTGTGCTCCGTGCCACGGAGAGCACGTTAAGCCGTCGGTCCCGGCTGCCATGAACATCTATGGCAGTCGTTATTGGGAAAGTCAGTTCCCTCTAATATCCTAACACTGGTCTAGCTTTAGGGTATCGTTAGCCTTCGGGTTGCGGAGGTCAGGTGGCAGCCGCTCCGTGGAAAACTGATATCCAGTCAAATCCGGTTAGATTAGAAAAGCCGACCCCAAGTGACTTGGGAATAATAAAGGCTAAGAGAGAAGAAGACATAAGTTAGGGAAAAATATGAACTTAATATTGTCTTCTATTTACGCGAATATTATTAATTAAAATTAAACTGTTATATACGGATTTTATCGCGTTGTTTATTTGACATTTTATTACAAAATTTTGAAAATTGTTACACTACTACTACTATTAAACTTTACTAATTTTTAAGCTAATTAAATTATTTAGATTTCATTTATTTTTACACTTTCCCCAACGTTTCGGTTGCTTTTCAGTAGCCATGGTCACGGGGATCCCCGTGACCATGGCTGCTGAAAAGCTAAGTAAGTAAAGTTTAATAGTAGTAGTAGTGTAACAATTTTCAAAATTTTGTAATAAAGTGTCAAATAAACAACGCGATAAAATCCGTATATAGCAGTTTAATTTCAATGAATATGAACTTAGATATAAAATATGGTTTAATCAGCAACTGGGTCATATTTGACCTACGCAGCGCTGTAATACAAAAAAATTACTATTGGTTATCTAGGCGCCGGATAGGTCCCGCCTCCGATCATCCGCACACCTCAGCTCGCGCCGAACCGTTATAATTTTTATTATTAATTATTATTTATAATGAGAACAAAAAAACTAAAGAAAGTATAGTGCAGTTCAGACGTCAGTTAGTAGAGTCCTTGTCAATTCAGGAGTCGATAAAGAGAATTGTTTACAGCAGGAGAAACCTAAAGTATGAAGCATGAATTGAAGGAAAAAGAGGGACCTGTTGGTCAAAGGAGACGTTTCTGTGTCGCTTGATATAAAGAAAATGTGAAAACATTTGGTTCTAAAGGACCTCGATAAAACAAAAAAATTTTAACATACTGCAAGAACTGTCCCGGTGAAGTATATTACTGCCTGCCATGCTTCAATAAATCTCATCGTTATTTCTAGAGGTTTTTATGATATTATAGTGGCAAATTGATGTTATTTTATTAATAGTTATTATGAATAAACACAATTAGTAATGGTCAAATTAGTTTTTTCTTCATTCCTTTGTAATTTCATCCATATTTTCAACAAATTTATGAATAGTTAGAAACCATGGCAAAATATTGCTTTACAGCGCCGCTCCGATTTAGTTCCGAAATTAGTTTCAAACTCAGGTCTGCCTTGAGGTCACCGATGCCCTACGCAGCGCCTGAATCCAGTACAGGTGAGGTCATCGATGACCTACGCGGCAGCTAACGTGCTAGCAAATCCGAGCCGCCGCCCGCGAGCCGGAAGGCACAGGCGCGCCCGACGCCGCCATTTTAAAGGCCATAAGCGGGAACGGGGTTCTCCCGTCCGCCCGCCATTGAGTCGGATCGACGCCCTCTGTCGTGCCGGAACGTCGTCCAGGAGTCGTCGTCCGCAGGCATTTCTTACCTGCGTCGGGCACTGCTGTGTGGGTCGCTGATGTAGTTTCAGTTACCCACCCGCCATTCAAGGCAGCGAGTGGGCAGAGAGACACACCGTGGTAGGTCTGCCGTTCTGCGGAGAAGTATACGTCGATGAACCCCCACATAAAAAAAAATCAGATTAGAAACAGTAATTTGTTTTTAAATTTAAGGTGCCTCTGTCCTTTTCTATACCCCTGACAAAGTGTATGCGAAATTTCATAATAGGTAATCGGTCGAGTAGTTATGGCGTGAAAGCGTAACAAACAAACAAACTCACATTCGCATTTATAATTCAAGTAAATAGATAATTACCCAAAATTAAGGTGTTTATTTCTGTTGTGGCAACACATAAACTTGACAAGAAAACAGGTTATAAGAGATGCTACATAATAATGTTGTTTTTTCTTCTAAACTGGTTGTTGGCCTTATAATAAGTATACAGACGAATATAATGAACCGTCGATATAGACGTTTTTTGTAATACATAATTTGAGAAGCGGTTTCAGAAATATGCTCATTCTTCGAATTCGACTATTTAACAAAAATGGCCGTCTGTGCAGCAGTTAATCTAAACTTAACTAATATTATAAATGCGTATGTGAGTTATTTTGTTTGTTACGCTTTCATGCCTTACCTACTGAATTGATCATCATGAAATCTCGCATACACGTTGCCAGGGGAACAGAAATGGACATAGGGTACCTTCCATCCATAATGTTAGCTAATCTTGGACCCATACAAATTAACGAAACCATTACATTCTTAATATTAAGTACTTAACTTGAACATCCGGCATTGATGGTTCGTGTTTTTGGCGTGATGAGATAATATGACCTTTGAGAAACCGTAACTAGCATTCGACGACTATGCAAAACAGGTCATACGGCATATGATCAGTTTCGCAACTATGCATCTAAAGATCTGTTCATTGTGTTTCTAAAACAGTTTCTTTCACTATAATATGTGTAAAATTGTAAAAATGCTTTTTCTGTTTTAATAAAGACAACTAGGTATAATTCCTGTGTCGCGAGGGAATTCACAAACAATCAAACAAAGAACACCCAGGCTCGGGACAACCAGTTGTGGATCACACATTGTTATCCTGTGTGGGATTCGAACCCACACCTCTCGGCGTAGTGAGTGTCGAGGTGACGATTACGATATGTCCCCGTTAGGAGCGCCTGCCTTGAGGCTTGCTGGCCGGTCGATCTTCGGAGGAAGAGGTACATCCAGCCAGTAGCCTGCAAGAGGGTGGCGACTGGCTTTCAACTTCTGCTGGAATGTGTGACGGCTCCGTGGGAGCTGGGATCAGTTCTCGAACGAGGCGGTGCGTGCTGCCATGCAGTGTCATCGGTGTTGGTCGTCAAGTCCCCGACGGTTCGGACCGTCCCCCCGTCTCGCGCCTTCATACCGCCAATTTGATCGATCGACCAACAGACTGCAATGCAGAGGGTCTCGGGTTCGAACCCACGTCGCGTACCTCTGACTTTCGGAAGTTATATGACTTTTCGAAATTATGTGCGTATTGATTGACAATTATCGCCTGCTCCGTGCCTCGGAGAGCACGTTAAGCCGTCGGTCCCGGCTGCCATGAACATCTGTGGCAGTCGTTATTGGGAGAGTGTCGACACAAAAGATCCCACTGGGTCGAAGTGTCGCCGGTCTGCACTGACTGGCCCCCACATAAGATAATATAAGATAATAACCTAAATGCAGCTTCAGTAACTTAGTAAACTCACTAACCTATATTTTGAAGTTTTCACTTTGACTTTGAAAATGATTGTGAAGTCCCCTGCTACGGTATCACATCTAAAAGGAGTTGACGTGTTTTAAATGAGAATAAATTATGCTTGTAAATAATTGATTTGACTAAATAAATGACTGGATTCCAAGCTGGTGCTTAGGCTCGTATCTTGTGCAGAGAGGTCGCAAAACGCCTGATTGACGCTTCCCGTGATCAAAAGTCTGGTCTTTTCTGGGCCCAAAAATCAGCATTGTCATTCAACGTGGCAATGCTGCCAGTTTGCTAGGCATTTTACACGTTGACAGCGATGCTGACGAATTCTACGACGCCTAAACCATTTTGTAAATATTTAGTCTTATTGATTAATATTTTTATAATTACTTTGTTAATACGTTTGTAAATATATTAGACCAGTTAACTATGCGTCACATAATAGAATTTGCCCTGATTTTGCAACATTTTTTATCGATGCTCAGCTCTTATTGGTCGTAGCGTGAAGTTATATAGCGTATAGTCTTCCTCGATAAATGGGCATTCCAACACTAAAGAATTTTTCAATTCGAACTAGTAGTTTCTGAGATTAGCGCGTGCAAATAAACAAACAACCTCTTCAGCTTTATAATATTAGTATAGATTAATTAGTGTTATAATGACTAATGTATAATATATTAGAAATAAATAATTAAAACCTAATATGATCATATTTCAACGTACCTCTGAAGTTAACTACTTTCAGAAGTTATATGACTTTTCGAAATTATGTGGGTATTGATGGACAATTATCGCCTGCTCCGTGCCTCAGAGAGCACGTTAAGCCGTCGGTCCCGGCAACAACCACTTAAACATAAGACAATGTTATATAAACAGTCTATTTTATTTATTGCCAGAAATTATAGGGAAAACCCTCGATTTCATACGCAATGATCTAATATTATGACACATTTATAAACAGCTGTTACTACAAATTCCCTCAGAAAAACCCAATGGCCCAATACGATCATCGAACTAAGATCACACGATAGACCGCATATCAATGCCTCGCACTTTCACACACATTTATGAATACTCCTCCGCGCCCGTGGCTCGTAGCGTGATGTTATATAGCCTATAACCCTCCTTAAATAGACTTTTAATCATTGTGTGTGTGGATCATGGATGGCCATGCTCCTTCGAAGGCCAATTATTAAAATGTCTTACTTATAGCCATGTGATGACATTTGCCTTATGGCATACTACCTTGCATATGGGACTTTACAAACATTCAAACAACGGACACAAAGAACATCCAGACTCGGAACAACCATTTCCGGATCACTCAAAGTTTTGTTCCATATGATATTCGAAGGCACAACACTCGGCGCAATGGCAGTGGTGAGACGACCACTGAAACCACTACACCATCCGTGCAGTTAAACTGTAATACTATTTTTAGAAAACAACGGTCACAAAACACACCCAGACTCGGAACGACTATTTGCGATTAAACTACTATATACGGATTTTATCGCGTTGTTTATTTGACACTTTATTACATAATTTTGAAAACTGTTACACTATAACTACTATTAAACTTTACTAATTTTTAAGCTAATTAAATTATTATTAAAACTATTTAGATTTAATTTAATTTTACACTTTCCCCGACGTTTCGGTTGCTTTTCAGCAGCCATGGTCACGGGGAGACTAAGATGGTAGTTGTGTTGTAGTTTAATTTCATTATAATAATAATATTATAAATAAAAATTTGAATAATATTCGCGTAAATAGAAGACAATATTATGACTATTTGCGAATTTGTATTTTTATCCCATGTTTGTAGGAAACTACCACTCTCGAAGGTTCATGGAACCATCTAGACTATTTACATATCGTATGTTTAGATTTCCGTAATACCTTAAGACATGTCCTTTCCACAAAACAAATCCATTTGCAGCCGATAAACAATCAGTTTTTTTGCTTCTTCGTCCGTGTGGAATAGTCACTTTGGGAAGCTTTTTTTTTTAAGGAACTTATTTTGCATATAATGCTACGCCCAGTGACATCTCTCGGCATTGGGGGAAAGACTCGGCAGTTCCGTCTAATAATTTATACCGCCATCTATTGATATCTTACGGAACTACGTAGTACGGTACGAGAATCTTACAGAGAATGCTGGTACTTTCTCGAATCATCGTACTGTTTACATACCGAGTACGGCGTTGCTAGAAAGCTCTAGAAGCGCTTTACCCGCGTATAAATAGGGCACACGCGCACCGCCAAGTCAGTTTACAATCGTAAGCGGTCAAGTGTTCATCGAAGCGAACGGAAGCGAAAATACTACGGAGTTTGAAGCAGTACAGTGAAAAAGTGTGGTATAGTGTTTGTTGTGTTTTAAATTGAATCGTGTGTTTGAACAAAACGTGTTTTACTCGGTAATATTGTTTATATTCTTATCCGTCGAACCCAGCACGTAACAATACTCATATGAATGCTGTGGTTTACTGCAAATAGCTTAATTTAATACATTTTTATAAACTACGGTTTTTTATATTTAAAGATTTTGCAGGTATGATACTCGTGAGCACACCACATAGAGTTGCCAATGGAAAACACTTTTGTTTATTATTATCGTAACTGCTGCTTTTAGAGGAATCTGCACTCTTTAAAACTGAAATGGCAAATAGGTCGGAATTATCGGAATACGGGGAATTAAAAAATGTTTTCCTTTTGCCATTCTAGTCATGATTATAGCTTTCGTCCTAGATGCGTAATTTGTTGCCGTGTACCATTACAGTTTTGGTGCATCAAGATTTCACATTAACAGGTCTGGAATGCCAACTTTCAGCCTTAACTTATAGAAGGCATTCCTGATAATTCTAAAAAGAGTTGAGATAGTGTATAGGGTACGATGTCACTTGTTCAGTGTCCGTAATTTGTTGGTTTATCTGACCTACTGTCTCATTTGTCAGCGTAGAATTCACGTCTTAGTGTAATCATGCCATTACTGTCTGTTAGCATACAATCTTCTCCGACTTATAGAAGAGCAGCCGCATATTGCCCTGGGTGACAATCGCTGTGTAATAGTACTCGCATATTTATTTGTAGTCACACAAAACCTTTTACGTGTTCCAGTAATAGAGACACCTTCAAACAGGCATTTCTTTCATCTGCCGGTGTACCCCTAGTAATAACCGGCAGGCGCTGTCTAAAGTCACCAGCTAAAAGTACCACCATCCCTTCCATGATACTCTGGTTGCTCTTGATATCTTTCATGGCGCGATATAGTGCTTCGATTGCTTTTTTGTGGGACATCGTACATTCATCCCAAACCTAACACCTTACACTGCTGCAACATTTTTGCTAATGTTACAAACTCCCTCACTACGCTGCGCTGCACCGCCGCCGGCGCATCTTTCATTGTGTATGGTGCTTAGCGTATCCAGTACTCGCGCGACGTGTATATATTAAGACGGCATTTTTACTAATTATACAATGTTGCCGAAAAATATACGTATTGTAAAAATAGAGGGCTTCCACACGAACTTTCGTCTCCTATTATATATTTCATGCGCATGTAGGAGGAAATTTTAAAATAGCTGCGGCAAATGTTTACTTTTTTACTTTGTTTAAATACAAAGTCTCATGGTTGTAACTTCTTCTTCTTCTTTTTTTCGATAATGGTGAATTCTCATACAAACTTTCATCCCTTATTTCAACCCCTTTATACCCTTTTTATCAACAAAAGGTAGCCTATGTCCTTTTGGCAAGGTCTAGTCTATCTCTGTACCAAATTTCATTAAAATCGGTTGTGATTTAGGCGCGATAATGACGAATTCCTATACAAACTTTCATCCCTTATTTCATTCCCCTTATTCCCTTTATGCCCTTTTTACAACAAAAGGGAGCCTATGTAATAAAGAAGCCATATTTAAAATGCAAAAAAGGTGCATCAGAGTAATGTTCGGATTACAGATCACAGACTCATGCCGACCTTATTTTATTAAATACAAACTTTTACCTTTGCCATGTCTCTACATATATGAGGTTGCTGTTTTTGTTAAGTCTAACCCCAAATTGTTTAAAACATTAAATGAACTTAGCAATCGCAATCGACGCGACAATACAAAATTACGTGTGAAAATGTCAAATACTGCATTATTACATAAAAGTATATTTTGTAATGCTCCAAAAATATACAATAAAATACCAAAAGCTATCCGAGATTTAAATGTCACTCTTTTCAAAAAGCGGTTGAAATGTTATTTAGCTGAGAAATGTCTTCATAGTATCTCGGATTTTCTCATTAATGACTTTAAAACGTAAGTAATATTTTTCTTTTTTTTTATGTTTCTTATAATTGTAATTTATTTTATTTAATTTTCTATGTTACTGACATGTAAAGAATATTGATAAACTATTATTGTATTTGCATTTAACTTAATTATCTTAATTATCTTTATTAACGTTTTTATTATTGTACACCCTATGAGTATGTTGCAGTGAAACATGCTAAATCTTACCACCTGTATCTATATTGTACCTGTGACAAACAATAAATTTTCATTTCATTTCATTTATGTCCTTTCATTAAGTCTAGTTTATCTCTGTACCAAATGTCATTCAAATTGTTTGTGATTTAGGCGCGATAATGACAAATTTCCATACAAACTTTCATCCCTTATTTCAACCCCTTCAATTCGTTTTTTACAAAAAAACGTAGCCTATGTCCTTCCCCAAGGTCTAGTGTATCTTTGTACCAAATTGCATCAAAATCGGTTCAGTGGTTTAGGCGTGAAAGCGTAACAGACAGACAGACAGAGTTACTTTCACATTTATAATATTAATAGGGATTAAAATACGTTCTTGTGCGTTTAAATTCGCGGCAATACTGACCACTTTTAGTAACAAATAATGCAAATATAAGATAACGGAATAACGAAGGAAAGGATGAGGCGTTTACTTAGTGTACACGTGTCACAATGTTGGGCAGAAGAAGAAGAATTCTTTCTTCTTTTTTTGTAAATACAGCTCCTGCTCTAGGTATAACTCCTATGTCGCGGGAACTTTACAAACATTCAAACAACGAACGCAAAGAACAGCCAGACTGGGCACTACCATGGATGGAAGTTAGTGATGTATATAATAAACGATTCGATCTTCAGAAACGTTTTAACCGCATATAAAAGGCAAGGCTAGCGCATGTCCAGTCAGTTTACAATCGTAAGCAGAGTTTAAAGCAGTTAGAGTAGGAAAGTGTATAAGTAGTGTGTGTGGTGTTTTAAATTTAATTATGTGTTAGAATAAAACGTGTTTTTATCGATAATGCTATTTAAATTCTTATACCTTGAACCCAGCACGTAACAATACTTATATATCAAAAATATTAAATATTTTCACCAAAAAATCCAAAATAAAGTTAATTATTTTACACATACACATATCTTGGAGATTAGGCTATATATTACTTTATAAAAATGTCAATCTCCAGTTAAAAGAGATTGACATTTTATTATTCTTAAGAATTCTTTCGAGTATTGGTAGGACCAGTTCAGCAAATGCATTGTTATTTTTTTTTAACTTGGTTATTATTCAGTTCTATGATGTTATAAACTTTATTAATTTTATTGTAAATAAATGGTTTCATAAAATAATTGAAGCGTTGGGCGAATGACGTTTTAACTCGAGGAACCGGGATAAGAATAACTCGCTTAGATATAATACGGTTAATGTCAGGGATGGTTGGGATCTCACGGTGATATTCTAAGGCGGACCTTAGGATAAACAAACGCCTGATGCTTAGGACCTGAAAGTCATTGTATAGGACTGCGGTAGGGTAGCGAAATGGTTTCCTTAGGATGGTCTTTAAGATCGCTCTTTGGGCTCTTTCAAGACTAATCAGATGATTAGTGTCAGCCCCGCCCCAGGCAAGAATGCAGTATGACAGAACGGAAGAGAAGTAAATCGTTTTTATAAGGTTAATGTCCGCTACGTCCCTTAGAAGTTTCATAACATGGATAAGTTTTCTCACCCGTATGTGCGCAAACAAGAGAGCTTCATCGCTTTTGATTGTCAGGTTATTAAATAAATATTATTGAGGGTAGGTAAGTAACGACATTAATTTGCAGTTACCCTCAAATAATGACATGAAATAAAATAAAATACATTTGTGTTTGGTGTAGTTTGTGTTCAGACATGTTACGAATAAATATTTTCATACAATTTATTCATGGACACCCTTCAAAACAATTTGTTAGGCAATTAAAAGATAGCTAATAACTTCGTAGATATGTACTTTTTTAAGACAGGATTATAACGATCAATTAGTATAAATTTATACAAAATATATATGCTTTTTGTTCCTATTTTCGTCACAAGTATAAATAGATTAGAGGCAAATATATTTACCGAAGCATCTCAAATGAGGAGCCGGTTGAAATGTGCCGTATCTCCCAATTCGCTCATTTTTAATTACTGACTTTTATCCTACAAATCTAATATACTTACAACTAAATGATGAAGAAAAGTGCATTAATTGAACTAATGTTTCTATGAAAAATGACGAGTCGTATGTATGGTCTGAGGAGCCACATATAATGTATGGTAACTTTTTGAATTTTAACATTACCGAGCTCAGATTTTGTCTTCCAATACTCTCAAATCCTACAAAATCATACTAAATTATGATAAATATTCATACAAGATGTTCCTAGTTCTGACGTGGCTCCTCAATCAAAACATTGTATTCATATAACTATGGAAGTATTATACTACAAAATCGTGGATTGATCCTACATTTTTTTAAACTTACTACTAAATAAGTATATCAATTTCATTAGGATACGAAAAACAGCTCCTCAATCCATACGGACATTTTTAATTGGTGTTCACTCACATTTTTTAAGTCTTAATTATGCTGATAATACATTGATATAATACTGTTGTACACTATCCACTGTTGTATTGAAGTAAAACTGCCATAGTATTTCCATTTTTACAACGATACAGTCCAAATTACACAATTTAAAATAAATTACCGGGAGCGACTTTACTCTGCGGCCGCGGTCAAGATCGATTTATATTTATATACCTGTAATTCATTATCATCATGATAAAATTCCGCAATTACCGTATATAATTATTCCAAGCGTTAAGGAAAATATATTATTAAATACAGGAAGCTCGCAATCATTTATTAAAACTTCAATCGCTAAAGAGTATATTAACAAAGGTATAGCTCAATATATAGATGAAGCATTTTCAGTTCAAACATCACACTCTACAACTCAACATCAACGCAAAATAATATTTTTACGTGCTGGGTTCGAGGGATAAGAATGTAAACAATGTACCGACTAAAACACTATTTTATTCTAGCACACAATTAAATTTAAAACTTAACACACACTATACTACACTTTTACACTATAACAAGCCTTAAACTGTGTAGAATTATCGCTTCCATTCGCTTCGATGAATACTTGACCGCTTACGATTGTAAAACTGAACTGGCGAGCGCTGGCCTTGCCCTTTTATACGCAGTTTAAGCGTGTCTGGAGATTTCTAGAAACGCTATACCCGGTAGGTTAACAGTACCGTTCCCCACAGTGCCGATAAATGGCATTGGCTATAACACTGCCCCTCTTAGACATGTTCGTCCCGAACATTGTTGGATCCGTAGTAGCGTGCCAATCGATCCATGAACGATCTTTGGTGTACCTCGTGTTCCTTTCTGGATCCGGTAGGTGAAGTCATTCATCTTAGTGTATTATATTATTATACGAATTCATAAGTCTGTTCAAAGGAGCGTGTTTGCCTAAATTAGTTCTGCTTCGAAATGGACTAAAAACTCTTTCTATAGGGCGTCTGGGTAGACTGCTAGGGACGGTCAGATTTTTTTGTCTAAGGAATTATACTATGACCAATCCTTTACAATAATACATTTTATTTAATATTAGTTTATAGATTATATTAGGTATTTAGGTTATTACAGTTTTATGTAATTTCATTTTGATATTGATACATTTTTATATACTAATAATATCCTCCACACCGAATTTCGGTCACGGCCCGCGACCAATCTTAACGGAGACTGGCCATTTGCGCAGGAGATATTATAGTGCACAAGTGTGTGCGCAAACACAAGAGTACTGTCTGTTTCCTAACCCTCATGATCCGATCGGACGGATAATCCGACACGATCGAAGAAAGATCAGGCGCAGGACCAACGACATTACGTGCTTTCCGAGGCACGGGGGTGTGTCTATCACCGCCAAATTCCTAACTCCGGGCTCGTATTGAGATTCGTTAGCAGAAAAACCCAATAACTTTTTGTTGGCCCGACCTGGGATTGGAACCCGAGACCTCATGCACAGCAGTCACATTCCCTACCACTGCGCCACGGAGGCAGTTAAACAATAATAATAATACTGTTTAGAGTTCGAAAAACTCTTATACAAAAGCTCTTTTTTTTTTGTTTCATACGCACTACACCATCTAGCCCAAACTAAGCAGAACTTGTACTATGGGTACTAGACAATGGATAAACAAACATATAATTTTCTTTTTGTAAATACATACATATTGTGCATAGAAACACCCAGACCAAGACAAACATCCATGTTCATGCACACAAATATTTGACTTGTGCGGGAATCGAACCCGCGATCTAAGGCGTGGCAGTCGGTTACACTAACCATCACGCCATCGAGGCCGCTTTGTCCGTCCGTCCGTCCGTCTGTCCGTTATACAACTTTCAACTCAAGAACCGTAAGAGCTAGAGACTCGCGATCAACGCCATTCGACTCAGCATAGTCGATATACCCCAAAATGACAATGATCTTTGACCTCTGACCTCAAGGTCACGTGGTATCACGTGACCTTTGCATATAACTTCAACCATTTTTTAGAACTCTAAGATTTACGGTAATTCATTACCGATTCTCACTTACTATTTAATAGTAAAGCACTGATTTTATTTTTTATGTAATTTTATCCTATTGTAACATAATATTGTCTTCTGTTTACGCGAATATTATTCATTGAAATTAAACTACTATATACGGATTTTATCGCGTTGTTTATTTGACACTTTATTATATAATTTTGAAAACTGTTACACTACTACTAACTTGACTAATTTTTAAGCTAATTATATTATTATTAAAACTATTTAGATTTAATTTAATTGTACACTTTCCCCGACGTTTCGGTTGCTTTTCAGCAGCCATGGTCACGGGGAGACTAAGATGGCAGTTGTCTCAATGTTCCAGTGTAGTTATTTCAAAGTACCCGAACATAATTTAATCATTGGTGTTTCTTCTTCTTTCAAAGTATCATGAAGTCTAGCTGTGGTTTGCTTCTTCTTGGGTTTGACTTTGATTTGTATTACTGGATCCCAAGTTGGTGGTACATTCCAACCATCATTAGGATGTTTTTTGATTTCAATAGCCTCGCGAAGCATACTTGGTATACTATGTACTACTTTGTCGGCCTCTATGGCGTAGTGGTTAGTGGAACCGATTGCCACGCCTGAGGTCGCGGGTTCGATTCCCGCACAAGTCAAACATTTGTGTGCATGAACATGGATGTTTGTCTTGGTCTGGGTGTTTCTATGTATAATATGTATGTATTTACAAAAAAAAAGTATATATGTATGTTTATCCATTGTCTAGTACCCATAGTACAAGCTCTGATTAGTTTGGGCTAGATGGTGTTGTGTGTATGTGATAGAATATTATTATTATTATTATTATTACTATATTTATATGATATTTTTATTAAAATGATATTTTATTGGTAAAGTTATGTAATAAAGTGTTAAATAAACAACGCGATAAAATCCGTGTATAGTAGTTTAATTTCAATAAACTATTGTAACATGTTATACATTATTATATAAGACACATAACCTCGCCATGCAATATGTTGGCTAGAGGTAAATCAATCAACAAACCGGTAGCACTGTTCATTCGTTATTGCTTTTTGTTCAAACTGGTCTTCGACCCGCGTTTACAAATACATAAATAAGCAAAGACGAAACAGCTCAATACCTTTTACACCTCAATTTATCAACCGATTTTCTTTCTTTTTGTACTGCCCAGTAACTAAAAACAGGGTTCGTGTTAACAATTAAAAAATATCTAGAAAGAGTTGCTTTTTATATAAATTCATACTGGTTTATTTTCAATCATGATTGCGGTCGAATTTCGGTCGCTGTAAGAACTCTAGTTTCAGTTAAAACTATGTAATACTACTATATAAATTATTGTTAAATGTTTAGTTAGTGAAGTGTTTCGTTATATAGTGTGTGGTTGTACCAGTAAAGTGTACAATGTTGTACCGTGTTGTTTTAGTCAGCCTCGGTGAGTACAAGTTTACGTCATACTAAACTGGTTGAAAGGTTAACACTTGCAGCCTTTACTTGACTTACACGTACGACGCTTCGAGGAAGAAATGATGTAATAAAAAAAAACCCTCTCTAGAAGAGACTAGACACAATTTTTAGGTGAACATTGTTTTCTTAGCTTTTCATCTATTTCGTCAAAATAACAGATTTATACTAAATGCATATGAACATTCATAATATTTAGGGTACTTATAAGCAAAACACATTTCTTTTGCCCTGTGATTAGCCGGAACGTACACTCTGAAATGACTGGACCAATTTTTACTGGACTTTAACTGACAGATAGCTGATGTTATAAGGAGTAACTTAGGCTAAGATTGTTTTTTTTTTATCTTTGCGAACTGTACAAATACTGTTTGTTCAATTCCACGCGGACAAAGTCGTGGGATAACAGCTAGCGTTCTATAATTATGAAATCATACCATTATTTTTGAAATAAAAGCGTTTATGTTGCGGTATTTTCTGGGTGGAAAAAAAAACAACATTCTAATTTTTTTACCCAATGGCTAAATACGTAGGATTACTGAAATCGACTCAAAAATAAGATACAAGTGTTTCAAATCTGGTAGTAATTTGGTTGTCAAATGACAAAACAAGGATTCACGATACAAATTGTGACGTCACCGCTATATAACCGCAGCTGTGCAATATAAATATCTATACTAATTTTATAAAGCTAAAGAGTTTGTTTGTTTATTTGTTTGTTTGGTTGAACGCGCTAATCTCAGGAACTACTGGTTCGAATTGGAAAATTATTTCAGTGTTCGATAGCCCATCTTAAGTGAAGCAGACGAAGTTGCGCCGTCAGCTAGTAAGATATACAGCCCAGTTTTTCTTATATCCAAATTGAAAATATTAATTGTATGTATGTATCTTATGTGAGAGCCAGTCAGTGCAGACCAGCGACACTTCGACCCAGTGGGATCTTTTGTGTCGACACTCTCCCAATAACGACTGCCATAGATGTTCATGGCAGCCGGGACCGACGGCTTAACGTGCTCTCCGAGGCACGGAGCAGATGATAATTGTCAATCAATACGCACATAATTTCGAAAAGTCATATAACTTCCGAAAGTCAGAGGTGCGCGACGTGGGTTCGAACCCAAGACCCTCTGCATTGCAGTCTGTTGGTCTCTCCAGTGATCTATCACTGCTCATATAATTAATTCATCATCATCATCAGGCTATGATAGTCCACTGCTGAACATAGCCCTCCCCCCTAATGAGCGCCATAGCGCCCTGTCTTGAGCTTGCCGCATCCAGCATCTGCCTGCAGTCTTTCGCAGATCATCATCCCACCTGGTCGGAGGGCGTCCTACAGCGTACAATAATTAATTTAAAAAATTAATTTCAAAATATTAATTACTTCCTTATTTAGCAACCAATTTAGATACTGTATGCACAAAAAGATTTCTTATGGATGCTATTTGCTCTTGTGTATAAAATAATGTACAAAATCTAACACAGACAACTACTCTATTGCATCTTCTATGAGGTATAGCAATGAAGTATGTTTGAAGCAGGGATGTTGCGAATATTCGCACCCGCATCCATAATTGCGAAGCTTCCGCATCGATCCGCACCGCAATAATCTACGCGGATGTTAATGCGGATCCAGATATAGTGCAGGTTGCGATAAGAAAGAAAATAGGTGGGCCGATGAATGGCGCGATGATTCTTCAAGTGAAGATGAGATCAAGAAACACTAGAAAATGGTATAGCTACATTTATGAACCTTTGCAAAATAGGCTTGTACCTGCAGAGGTCATATTAGATACTTTTTATTAAATACATTCACAATTTTCATCAACATCCGCATCCGCAAATGCTGAGCTTCCGCATCGATTTGGATATCCGCATCTGAATCCGCATTAGCAGATGTGAGCCTTTAAATATCCGTATCAGCATCCGCATCCGCGGATGTCTAAAAATCTGCATGAATTTGAAGTATACCTATTTCACTTTGACTGCCATGCCTGAGGTCGCAGGTTTAAATCCCGCACAAGTCAAACATTGGTGTGCATGAACATGTACATATATTTGACTTGGTCTGGGTGTTTATATGTAGGTATAATATGTATGTACCTACAAAAAATAGTATACATATATATGTTTATCCATTGTCTAGTACCCATAGTACAAGCTCTGCTTAGTTTGGGCTAGATGGTGTTGTGTGTATGTGGTAGAATATTATTATTATTATTATTATTATTATTTAAGTAATTCTTATAATTACTTAAATAAACGGACAAAAGACAGACAAAGACAGTAATAAACGGAATTGACTACAAAGTGGGCGTGTTATTATTTCAACTCCACACACACACACACCTAGTACACACAGCGACACATCAATCTAGACTGTTTGGACTTTGAACTATTAGAAGTTGAACGCTGCGAATCGCGCGAGAGAGTGCGTTATATTTTTGTTACGCTTTATCCTTACCATTCCATCGACACCACTATGCACAGTCCCTTTCCGAGAATTCTCTATTTTGTATGTAGCGTACTTATACGTATATAGGGTGTCTAACTTGATGTGTAGCCGTGTGTACATCACATTTACTTCTACCGTATTATTTTTTGTTTTAGCTTGTTTTCTAGTCATATCACGAGGGTTTGAAGAGGCAGGGTTACGCAGACCCGTAGTACGGCTTTTAAGAAGTGCACAGCTGCTAGAATACCGAAGTCATCTTCAAGTGAAGCAGTCAAAGTATATAAATAACTATATTCCTAAAACCGATCTTTAAAGGAGCGGTCAGCTCTTCAGCTATAAACTATTAACTATAATGTTAGCCCTGTTTTAAACTGTCCCACTGCTTGGCACGGGCCTCTTCTCCGTGTGAGAAGGATTGAACGCTGGCTCAGTGCGGGTTGGCAAACTTCACATATCTTCGAGAACTCTCAGACATGGAGGTTTTCTTACGATGTTTTCGTTCGCCGTTAAAGCGAGCGATATTTAACTAATTTATACGCACATAACTCTGGAAAGTGTGCCTTATGATGGCATCCGACACCTCTACGTATCAGGCCAACGGTTTCTCACTATGTGTGCCAAATCCTAACTAATATCATAAATCCGAATGTGAGTTTGTTTGTTACGCTTTCACGCCTTAACTATTCGACCGATTATTATGACATTTCGCATACACGTTTTCAGGGGAACAGAAAAGTACATAGGGTGCCTTTCATCCAGAAAAACTATTATTACTAACCTAATTTAAACTAAAAAATCTTTACTCCATTTGGTTAGGTATTTAACTAAAGGTAAACAATCTTGATGTGTCTTTTTTATCTTATTATCTTAAAACTCAGTTTAAAAATAAAATGCTGCTAAAGATCAATGTAAATACAACAATAACGATTACTAAATCAATTGAACCGTTAGTTTAAGAGTAGTTTATTTGTTTAATATGTGTTTGTGTAAAAAGTCTCATCAAGATTGTTTACCTTTAGTTATATACCTGACCAAATAGAGTAAAGTACATATTTTTTATCGCTGTTGCTGCCGAAAAAATCTGATTATAATCTTGTAACAGTTCCAGGTCATCCATCGCAGCCTGCACGTTGCCTCCATACCCCGACCACGGCTCATACGAAGTCTCGAATGTTCCAAACGCTTTTCCAGGACAGTCTTTCACTTTAGTGGAGTTGACGGTGACGTGTGATAGATCGTATGAGCTGACACAAACTGATGCTGGAACAGCAAATCTTCAGGTCAGCTGCGTTGGTGGTAAATGGGACCGACGTATACCTGAATGTGTTCAAGGTGCTCAAGAATACGAAAAGCCTGATGGTAAGTAGTTATCAATATAAAGAAAACAATTGCCACATGTATGACAGAGCATCACTTAAGAACGGCGCGACCGATTTGGCTGTTTTTTTATTGCTGTGTTTGTAATTGTCAGGAAAACGTTTGTATGAACGAAAGTTTGCAAAAAAGCTGCGGGAAATGTCGATAATGTATTTTATATTATATGGTATGTTTATATAAAACAAAAATTGATTAACTTATTGATATTGAATTTAATTACGTGAAATGTATTTTTATACAGATTGACAGGACCACGACTGTCGGGTCAGCTAGTAATAAATAAAAAAATCCTAACTAATATTATAAAATATTGTCTTAGGGGAGACCAACAGACTGCAATGCAGAGGGTCTCGGGTTCGAACCCACGTCGCGCACCTCTGACTTTCGGAAGTTATATGACTTTTCGAAATTATGTGCGTATTGATTGACAAATATCGCCTGCTCCGTGCCTCGGAGAGCACGTTAAGCCGTCGGTCCCGGTTGCCATGAACATCTGTGGCAGTCGTTATTGGGAGAGTGTCAACACAAAAGATCCCACTGGGTCGAAGTGTCGCCGGTCTGCACTGACTGGCCCCCACATAAGATATCTATCTATATACGTCTACGCGAATGTTATCCATTGAAATTAAACTACTTTATACGGACTTTGAGACTAAGAACCACCATCTTAGTCTGCCCTTGAACATGGCTGCTGAAAAGCAACCGAAACGTCCCGTCGGTGAGAGTGTGAACTTAAATATAAACGTCGGTGAAAGTGTAAAATTAAATTAAATCTAAATAGTTTTATTAGTTTTAATAATAATTCAATTATCTTAAAAATTAGTAAAGTTTAATAGTAGTAGTAGTGTAACAGTTTTTCAAAATTATGTAATAAAGTGTCAAATAAACAACGCGATAAAATCCGTATATAGTAGTTTAATTTCAATGAATAATATTCGCGTAAACAGAAGACAATATTATAAATAGTTTTATTAATGTATATAGCTTAAATTGTAGTAAAGTTCAATAATATCTAGTAGTCTTAGTTCAAAATTATGTAATAAAAGTGCTTTAAATAAACAACGTTCAAGATCCGTACCTAATTTTGTTATTTTCAGTAACATTACAATTTCTTTTTATACGGCTCTGTTGGCTAACAAGCATACGGCCCACCTGATGGTAAGAGGTCACCGTAGCCTATGGACGCCTGCAACACCAGAGGTATCACTTGCGCATTGCCGACCCTTTAGGAAAGGAAGTGGGAAGGAGAAGGAGCGGGAAAGAGAATGATTGGGCCTCCGGCACTCTCACTCACCGAACGAAACACAACAGTAGGAATACTGCTATTTCACGTCGATATTTTGTGAGAGGGTAGTCCTTCCCCGGTCGAGCCGGCCCATTCACGCTGAAATCAGCGAGGCTCTACTACTCATTATATAATATAATCCTATTATACATGCGAATGTGAATCTGTTTGTTTGTTACGCTTTCACGCCATAACCACTCGACTGATCATTATAAAATTTTCCATACACGTTGTCAGGGGAATATTAAAGGACATAGCGTACCTTTTATCAAAAAAAGATACTGTTACTATCCTAACCTACATTTACACGAGCGATGCCGCGGGCAATATCTAGTGTAGTATAAAATGAGATAGCGCTATTGCTTCTATTGTTGCTACTGCTAGTAATATTATAATTGCGAATGTAAGTTTGTTTGTTACGCTTTCACGCCATAACTACTCGACCGATCATTGTGCAATTTCGCATATACGTTGTCAGGGTTACAGAAAAGGACATAGGTTACCTTTCATCCAGAAAAATTACCGTTACTAATCTTTCTTTTTTTTTACGTTGGGATATTCGTGACGCATGCCTCTCCGCGGGGGCGGGCGGAGGGGTTATGTCGGACTCGCAGGGGTAAAAGAAAGATGGAATAAGAATAATGTACCTCCCGGAATACCGACTAAACCTACCACGGTGTTCCTCGACAAAACCACTATCGACGGGGCCGCGCGAATCACTTGCACATGCGGTGGCGACTCCGCCGAGGTTTCGGCCCGCCGTATGAAACGGCAGGCCACTACACGAATAGACCTACCCAAAGGCACTGACTCTGTATAAACCCTACTGTCCTCCCCCTAGAGGGGAGACGGATTTGAAACAGAGGCGCGCGTGGGAACACGCACGCCGCCTCTCGGACCTGGTGCTGAACGGATGGCGGGCAGGCCACCGTTACTAATCCTTTTTTTTTTTTTTTTTTTTACGTTGGGTAATGCATTGACGCATACCTCTCCGCGGGGCGACGGAGAGGCTATGTCGGGCTCACCGGGGGAAAGATACCCCGGTAATACCGACTAAACCTACCACGGTGTTCCTCGACATAACCATAGACGGCGGGGCCGCGCGAATCGCTTTCACATGCAATCGCGACCCCGCCGAGGTTTCGGCCCGCCGTGTGAAACGGCAGGCCACTTCACAAAAAATACTTCCTCCACTGTCCCCCTGGGGGGGACAAAGACACGACACAGAGGCGCACATGGGAACACGCACGCCGCCTCTCGGACCTGGTGCTGAACGGATGGCGGGCAGACCCACAAAGCCCGCCATCCCCAGGTCAATCCTCAGGGTGGCTGGAGGTCATCTCGCGCCCTCCGGCGCCCGGTTCTGCGGTTGGGGAGAGGGTTTAAACGCTCCCTCTCCCGCTCCGCCACCTCCTTGATGGAAATGAATTCCTCACAAAAGGAGGCGACGGCGTTCCACGACCTCTCACTCCGGACCATAGACTGAACTACGGCCGGAAGTGAGAGGGCAATCAGTCCGACTGCCGCGATCAACTCACGGCGCTGCGATGCCCAGGCAGGGCAGTACGCCAAAGTGTGCAGCGCCGTGTCCTCAACAACATCGCGGCAGTCGCCGCAGTGGTGACAACCGGGCGTATCTTGCCGGCGTATACGACACAGGAACTGGCCAAAACAACCGTGGCCAGTCATTACCTGTGTCAGCCGGAAGGTGAGGGCGCCATGCCGCCTCTCCAGCCACTCCTCAAAGACGGGACTAACCGCCACTATCGTGGCGTGCCCGGCATCTAACCTAACTTACATTTACACGTTGCCGACAACTAACAACATAACAACTATAAGATTTGTATATTTATTTAATTAATAAACTAATATTACTTTATATTATAAAGAAAGAAAGAAAGAAAGAAAGAAAGAAAGAAATCATTCTTTATTGCCACAAAGAAACATGACTACATATTTTTCTTACAAAATATAGACAAAATAATAAAAAAGACAATTAAATAAACAGTTAGTAAGTAAAAAAAAACAAAATATATATATATATACATATTACGCTATTGTGGCAACAAATGGTCTCCATTCAGCATTGATGTTGCGATAAAACCGACGTGATATCGCAACGCTGATTTTCAATGGAGACCACCGTTACGCACGGACATCAAGCCAGCTGCATACAATTTTATAACTAACAATAAATTTCAAAGATACGTAACCAGAGAAAAAATAAACTATTACTTAACTTATATAAAAAACAAATAAATGACAAAAAAAATAAAAAAATAAAACCATACAGTATGCACGTATTGTCTCATGCGGAAATCCAACCCGCAACACTATATAACACTATATATTATAATTAATAAACTCATAAATATATATTAGGACCCTTACTGTTCTTATTATATATTAATGATTTACCTGACGCAATTGCTCAAGAGTGTGTTCTATTCGCAGATGACACCACAATTTTAATAAAAGGAACCGATAAGAACACGTATAATAAAGAAATAAATATAGCTCTTGAGAAGGCCATTCTGTGGATGTCCTCAAATAACTTAAAAGTAAATATTAGTAAAACTAAGTTTATGCAATTTCATACACATAGGTCTAAACCACGTCAATTAAATGTCGCTTATCGAGGAGCTCCAGTTGAAGAAGTCCATGCATACAAGTTTTTGGGCATTACTATCGACAGATTTTGCGGTTGGAAAGATCATGTAAATGAACTATGTGCAAAATTAAATAGTTTTATTTATCCGCTGAGACGAATAAGCCAAACTGTCTCGAAAAATGCTGCGATGACTGCTTACCATGGTTACGTAGACTCAATACTCCGATACGGTATCATTTTATGGGGTAAATGTGTTGACATTGATAGAATACTAATTATGCAAAAAAAATGTATCAGGTCAATCTTTGGACTAAGATCGATAGAATCATGACGACCTGTTTTTAAACAAAATAAAATATTAACTGTCCCCAGTCTATATATCCTGGAGGCATGCTTGTTTGTGGTTAAACATAAATGTCTCTTTCAACAAGCTACTAATTATTACGCTCCTAGGTCACAAAATGCCAACAAATTATATAGACCATGCACAAAGCTGACACTGACATCAAATAATTGTTACATAATGTGTATTAAAATATTTAACAATGTTCCTCATACTTTTAGAAATTTGTCATTTAATAAATTCAAAATACAATTAATTACTTGGCTGACAGAAAGATGTTTTTATAGCATTGAAGAATTTTTTAAATATAGATAAAATGGTATATGTGACATTGTTAATAATTATGTAATGAATTTATATCTAGGCTAAGTTCACATTTATTTTCCTGACATTTATATAAGTTTGTATTTTTTTTTTCTTTTTTTTATTCGTTTATTTGGACATTTTTATCCATTCATAATGGATCATTGTTTCATAATTATCATCATAATGACTAGTAATTTTTTTTTTTTGAGGTAATTCATTTATAATAATCATGTATGCCAGAATCCAAGGATAATGACAGGATATATATGAATGATTGTTACTTCTTATCATATTTTTGCATGTCGTTTGCGACAAACGGTGTAGAACAAATAACTCTGTACGACCTTATTGTACCACTGTTTTTCTGCAAATAAATATTTTTCATTTATTTCATTTCATTTATAAACTGCTGGACTAATTTGCACGGATGGCGTGTTTAAATTTTCGCCTTACCACTTTTCGCCTTACCACTGTTACTACGACGAGTGTTGTAGTTTCTATCTCCACACGGGACAAACAATTGTGTGCTTCACAAATTGTGTTTCCGAGTATATATTTTGTTCTTTGTGTACGTTGTTTGAATGTTTGTAAAGTTCCACGCGATACAGGAATTATTCCTAGCACAAGAGTTGTCTTTTAAAGAAAATAAACTACTTAATATCGATTTGTAAAAAACTATTTTTAAAACCATTCAAATGTATACTTGATATTGTCTTCTGTTTACGCGAATATTATTCATTGAAATTAAACTACTATAAACGGATTGATACTTGACTTATTAAAACTAGATTTTGCCCGCGGCTTCGCTTCCGTAAATGTAGGTTAGATTAGAAACAGTACTTTTTTCTGAATGAAAAGTACAGTATGTCCTATTATATGCGATTTCATGATGATCTGTGGAGTAGATACGGTGTGCAAGCGTAACAAACAAACAAACAAACTTACATTCGCATTTTTTATATTTGTTAGGATTTTGATTCTGTAGTTGTATTGTTTCATCGAAGAAAATTAATTTCATTTTGTTGAAAAGTAACCTCTACGTTTTTTCATACGACTTATGCTAACCCTCTTCCTCTACAGAGTGTGGTGCGTTGTACGAAAGAACCAACGAGATGCGACAGCCGTGGCACGTCGCTATATACTATAAGGACTCTTCAAGATACACGCTTATTTGTGGCGGGTCCCTGGTTTCCAAAAATGTTGTTATATCTGGTAAGTTTTACCCCACAATCGCATTGGTTTGTAACCTGCTTAGAATATGTGGAAATTCCACTTACTCTTACCAGGTAATTAGATATAAATCAAAAATAAAGTTTAAGTGCGCGACGGACGCTACTAAGCTAAGAAGTTACAACTAGCCATAACAGATGGCGCTGTAATCAAATTTGACTGGAAGGGTGGCGCAATGGTTTAACTGGTCACCTCGCCACTGCCACTGCGCCGAGTGTTGTGGGTTCGATTCCCACACGGGGCAAAAATTTGTGTGATCCGTAAATAGTTGTCCCACGACGCGCCTGTCTGTATCCAGAGGAGTTTAGTATTGTCAACCTTTTTCTATTGCAATAGTTGGGGTGGGCAATCCGAGGGAGTGTGGTGGGTTCCTCTCTTTCCAATTATTTTAAAACATATTAATAGTTAATATCAGATAATTATTATTAGTGATTAATATTTTGAAAAAAATTTAAAATTAATTATATGAGCAGCGATAGCTCAGTGGGGAGACCAACAGACTGCAATGCAGAGGGTCTCGGGTTCGAACCCACGTCGCGCACCTCTGACTTTCGGAAGTTATATGACTTTTCGAAATTATGTGCGTATTGATTGACAATTATCGCCTGCTCCGTGCCTCGGAGAGCACGTTAAGCCGTCGGTCCCGGCTGCCATGAACATCTATGTAATGGCAGTCGTTATTGGGAGAGTGTCGACACAAAAGATCCCACTGGGTCGAAGTGTCGCCGGTCTGCACTGACTGGCCCCCAGATAAGATAAGATAAGACAATATCAGATAATCTTGATAGATAATCTATTGAAGAATTTTATTGCTGTTTATTTTAAAGAATCCATGGTAGCCGTGGTAACCATGGTTCACAATTAATGGTGGTGTGGCTCCTGAAGGCACACTGTTGTTGTTGTTATTTTTTTTATTAAAAACGACTATTCTCGCAATATGAATAATTCTTGTTAAGCATAATTTGTATTGTTAAGTTATTGTTCTTGACATGAAATAAGCCCTATACTTTTTTGATTCGGTGCAAGTTTTTTACAGGAACGAATTATATGTATGTTTTTTTTTCGCTTAATCATGTATGGCAACCGTTAGTGGGTTTTTATAGAATATTATATTTATAAACATTATACTATGGCGCCAATTTATTTATCATTCATGTTATATCTATTTTAATTATAATTTTTAATAATTAATTTATATATATATGTTATATGCTTATCAATTATAATTTATATAAGTAATATATATCTTACGTAGTTTTGTGTTTTGTGTTTGTAAATTATTACAAGAGTAGCTGATGTACGTCCGGGCGTCACTTGGGGTTACCAAATAATATCAGGGTTGATTTGAGGTATCAACCGCAAACCAACAATAAACCTGAGTGGTAACCTCATTTTTCATGATATATGTACTTTTTTTTGTTTTGTTTTCTGTGTTCTTATATTTGTACTAGATGGCGTAGATACATACAGATATTTTGAAAAATAAATTTTTACTTTACTTTACTTTACTTTTTAATTTTTTATTATTATGTCCAATCTGTTATCTTACGTATTGTCAAATTTCTATCTTCGGTACAGACAACCACAAGTGGGTTGTTTAAGGAGAACCGCTTTTAGTCACCTAGGTAGGCTGAGTGTACCGTAATGCTACTTTTTAATTATACCAGCCCTATATATATAATGACCCACTGCTGGACACAGGCGTCTTTTCTGTATAAGAAGGTTTAGGCTATAATCCACCACGCTGTCTGAGCTGGTCTGCAGACTACACATCTTTGAGAAAATTATGGAGAACTCAACATGCTGGTTTTCTCACGATGTTTTCCTTCACCGTTAAAGCGAGCTACAATTAATAATAATAATATTCTACCACATACACAAATACCATCTAGCCCAAACTAAGCAGAGCTTGTACTATGGGTACTAGACAATGGATAAACATACATATATACTTTTTTTTGTAAATACATACATATTATATGTACATAAAAACACCCAGACCAAGACAAACATCCATGTTCATGCACAAAAATGTAAGACTTGTGCGGGAATCGTACCCGCGATCTCAGGCGTGGCAGTCAGTTACACTAACCACTACGCCACCGAAGCCGACTTTTTGAATTAACTATTTAATACGCACATAACTTCGAAAAGTTAGGGTTCCTTTGGAATTGAACTGGAGGTCTCAGCGTGGCTTCCAACGGACTCTCACTAAGCTAAAGAAGCTTGTTTCTACTCTTTGTCTTACCACTATTGTTAATTTTTGCAGTTACCGGCTGTTTCACAATCAACAGAAAGAGTCCATATAAATTCGCCGTGGCTGCTGGGAAGGTGCTTTCGCATTGGGATGATGATAGCTTCACGCAGTCACAGACTTCTGATGTAAGTGTCACCGAATAAATAACCTAGTTATCTTGGTGATACTATGTAACTCATGTCATGGCCGTGAGTTTCTTGCAGGTTTCTTCTCATAGGCTCAATCCTTTGCCTGAACCTATCAACTAACTTAAATGTAGCTTCAGTATCTCTATGTATCTTATGTGGGGGCCAGTCAGTGCAGACCGGCGACACTTCGACCCAGTGGGATCTTTTGTGTCGACACTCTCCCAATAACGACTGCCATTACATAGATGTTCATGGCAGCCGGGACCGACGGCTTAACGTGCTCTCCGAGGCACGGAGCAGGCGATAATTGTTAATCAATACGCACATAATTTCGAAAAGTCATATAACTTCCGAAAGTCAGAGGTGCGCGACGTGTACCTTCAGTAACTTAGTAAGTGTTACTTTGTGACCTAAATGAAAAAATAAATAAATAACTAAAACACTATAGTATCAGCCCTGTATACTGTCCCACTACTAGGCACGGGCCTTTTAAGTGTGGCCCTAGCCCAGGGCGGGTTATCAGACTTCACATATCTTCGAAAAACATTTTGGGTAAATCTCAGATATGCAGTTTTCTCACGATGTTTTCCTTCAACTAAAATACAATTTGAAATATCAGAACCTATACAAAACATTATACTATCGTTTCACAAACATAATAAACTATTTTTTTTATTGATGTACCAGCTTAGTGGCATTTTCACACGAATCTGTTCGCACAAATTGTGAGAAACAAAATTTTTAAAAGTAATATTTTTATAAGTTTCGATTTGCAGACATCGGTATGATTTGACTGCAAAACCGACCCCGCCTTAAAAATGAGGTGTGCGGTAGGTCTGAAATGATTAAAACATCAGAATATAATCGTATTTGGCCACAATACCATGTACAATGTCTACATATAACAAATTTTTACATAGGAGATATTTAAGAATAATAATGTCAGGGGTTTCTATAAGAAAACAATATATATAGAAGCTAAATACAATTATTTTTATAATCTTTGTCTGTCTGTATGTTTGTACGCGCATCACACAAAAACTTCTTCTCCTTAGCCTTTATTATTCCCAAGTCACTTGGGGTTGGCTTTTCTAGTCTAACCGGATTTGACTGGATATCAGTTTTTACACGGAGCGGCTGCCACCTGACCTCCGCAACCCGAAGGCTAACGATACCCTAAGGCTAGACCAGTAACAGGATATTAGAGGGTACTGACTTTCCCAATAACGACTGCCATAGATATTCATGGCAGCCGGGACCGACGGCTTAACGTGCTCTCCGAGGCACGGAGCAGGCGATAATTGTCAATCAATACGCACATAATTTCGAAAAGTCATATAACTTCTAAAGTCAAAGGTGCGCGACATGGGTTTGAAGCCGAGACCCTCTGCATTGCAGTCTCTTGGTCTCCCCACTGAACTATCGCTGCTACACAAAAATAGCTGCACATAATAAAATGCAGTTTTCACAATTGTATTGGTTGATATCTAACTTGAAATCTTAGCATTATTATATCTTATTGATACGCCGCGTCGCCTAGAAGTCGATTTTTATGTGTGTAGATCAGCTTCTCCTAATACGCAAAGAGAGATAAATAGACCTACTTCAAATCCTACGCAATTACGCATATAAAACTGCGGGCAAAAGCAAGTTAGTAAGAAACTTTTTGTTTGGAACTGACTATTTAAAAAAACGTATAAACCAATTGGATAATATTGTATTACGTTTACAAATGTTATTCATTGATATTAAACTACTTTATACGGATTTCTATCGAATCTAGATAAATCTTCTGTGCGTGTGTTTGTAATTAAACTCCTCCCTCCTAAACGGATTTTGATGAAATTTTTTGTGTGTTCAAATGGATCTGAAAGTCTGTCGAGACAGCTAATTATTATATAACATTGTAATTCTTAAACTACTACTGATAAACAATGTTACTAGTTACTTTTATTTTTATTTAAATTATATAACTATCTAGTTTTAAGTTTACAGATTTGTAATAGAAGGCGTATATATAATAATAATATCAGCCCCATACACCCGTTGCTGAGCACGAGCCTCTTCTTAATGGGAGAAGGGTTTAGGTCATAGTCCACCACACTGGCCCAGTGCGGTTTCGCAGACTCCACATATCTTCGAGAACTCGGAGATATTCAGGTTCCCTCGCGATGTTCTTTTTCACCGTTAAAGCGAGCGATAATTAACTATTTAATACGCACACAACTTCGAAATATCTGGGATTCGCGCCTTGGGTTCGAACTCGAGACCTCTGAATGACAGTCCAACATACTACGCTATCGCTGATATTTATAAAATAAAGTTTATATTCAACCACTGCAATGTTTTCCAGGTGCGCGAAATACACGTATCGTATCTTGTAAGGCAACCACGACACAAAGACAACATAGCAGTTGTAACTCTGCTTACCCCCTTTAAGTACACAGCGACGGTGCAGCCCGTGTGTCTCAATCTTCAGTCCGAGTTTGCTCTGCAGTATCTGCACGAAGACAAGTTGGGAAAGGTCAGTTTTATGGGACGTTAATAAGCGTTATGACTAAAAAACTTTATAGTCTTTTAGTAGCAAAAGATATTAGACACATTTTTTTTTGTCTCACAAACTAATAACAATGACGATACAACGCATTTAAGTTGCGTGTTACGTCACTTGTCGGTACAAATTTTACAAACGTGTGACGTCACAAGTCCCAGCTCTCGAATTTTAATGTGTTATATCTTAGTCAGTTTTTATTGTTTTGTTAAAACAAAAAAAGGTGTCATATATTTTTGCTAATCTAAAAGATGGACTAATTAGAATCACTTATTTTTAACCCTGTCATGCCTATTATACATAAAAGGCGTGACGCGACGTCACGGCGCAGACATATAGGTTAAGGCGCAGATGCGATTAAAATTAATAATAATAATGTTTTTCAAACTCAATTTCGGTTACGGCGGCCATCTTAACGGAGACTGCCCATCTGCAAAGGAGATATTATAGTGTACAAGTATGTGCGCTTACAAAAGTGCTCTCTTTGTTTCCTAACACTCATGATCTGGTGGGAAGACAATCCGGCACGACCGGAGATAGATCAGGCGCAAGACGGCTAACGTGCTTTAGCTTTACGTGCTTTCCAAGGTAATGGGGTGTCTAACACCGCCAATTTCCTATGCTGGTATTGAGATTTCATAACAGAAAACCCAATAACTTTTTGTTGGCCCGATCCGGGATTCGAACCCGAGACCTCATGCACAGCAGTCGCGTTGACTAACGTTGTGCCACGGAAGCAGTTGAATTAAAATTATAAGGAATTGTATTATACAGTACTTATGTACCTACTGTATATTACTTTTATAATACGTGCTTCTTCCGCCTATTTGAGGCGCGGTTCAGACGGCGAAACATCGTGCCAATAGGCTTACCATTAAACGTAAATGCTGAAATTTCAGACGGACTGCTCATACTGTGATACATTATTTATCCTGAATTTCGGTACGTGTCTTGATTGTACTAAACCCTTTCATGAAGTATTCCAAACAAAGGATTAATGTCATTATTATTGATAGAATGTCGAAGAAATTTCATTATAAGTAATTTTCGTTCGGCCCGAAATTTTGGAAAGACATTTTCACGGTAGACTTACTGCGCCACACCGCTTGTGTATAAGTTGTTTATTAGTTGACATAATTATATACAATACAAAGCATCTGCAACATTTCTAGTAAACCGTTTTTGTTAAATACACATAATTTTCTTTCAGACGGTTGCCTGGCCTTTGACATCACGCAATGAAGCTACGGATCTCGGAGTATTACAGACTATTGACATGGTCTACCTCAACTTTGAGTCTTGCAGCGCAACAGTCCCTCCAGAAGAAGATAACAACATAAAAAACAAAATATGTACCAGCTTTAATAAAAACGGTAAGTATGCAGAAATGTCTTTGAAATTAAAGTACTTTATACGGAACTATCTTATCTTATGTGGGGGCCAGTCAGTGCAGACCGGCGACACTTCGACCCAGTGGGATCTTTTGTGTCGACACTCTTCCAACAACGACTGTCATTACGTAGATGTTCATGGCAGCCGGGACCGACAGCTTAACGTGCTCTCCGAGGCACGGAGCAGGCGATAAGTGTCAATCAATACGCACATAATTTCGAAAAGTCATATAACTTCCGAAAGTCAGAGGTGCGCGACGTGGGTTCGAACCCGAGACCCTCTGCATTGCAGTCTGTTGGTCTCACCACTGAGCTATCGCTGCTCTTATACGGAACTAGCTTTTGCCCGGACTTCGTCCGCGTGGAATAGTACTACACCCCTTTCACCCCCTTCGGGGTGGAATTTCCAAAAAAATCCTCTCTTAGTGCTCCCCTACACTCTCCAAGAAACATACATGCCAAATTTCAGCTTCTTGCGTTCAGTAGTTTCGGCTGTGCGTTGTCTGTCAGTCACTTAGTAACGGAAGAGTTTTATATATATAGATTTAAATGCGTTGTTAATTTGTTATAAAACATTATTATTACATAATTTTTTAACTTTAAACTACTATAGTTAAACACTTTTACTAGTTACTGTTTACTTCTATTTAAACTAATAATGTTTTTATCCTTAATCAATTTAGTTTTTCTTTACAGATAACACATCGAAGGTAATTTTAGCCGGCAGTGGGCTGTTTTATCCGCACAGGGAATCTGGCCGGTATTACCTGATAGGCACCAAAGTGAACACCGTGGTATGTGGCCAGGAGTGCGTGAACCATGTAGACAACTATCATATGTTCTCAAAGCTATATGATTTTAAGGACTTTCTTAAACAATACATCTGATTTTAGTTTGGTTGTTTATAAGTCTTGTGATACAGTATTCATCCTAGTGCGGAAGTTGTCTTTTTTTAAAGAATTTGGTCTAAGATGTGTCCCCGTATTCTCGAAAAATTGTACACACTCAGAAAAGTGAGCTCACATTGCATTCACATTATAGATAACGATAATGTACAATTTTCAATTTAAGTGAGCGTGATAATATTATATTTATGATTTCGACCATTATGATGTCACAAAAATGTCCACGCTAAGAAGAGTGATAGCTCACTCTTCTTAGCGTAAACATTTTTACTTTTTTTCATTTGTAACCCTTTACATTTATATGATAGAGAATTTACTTCTTAATAAGTATTTATCAAGGATTCTTCTACAATTAGTTTCGCGGGTTCGATTCCCGCACAAGTCACATTTTGTGTGCATGAACATGGATTTTTGTCTTGGTCTGGGTGTTTCTATATAAAATATGTATGTATTTATAAAAAAATTATATATGTATGTTTATCTATTGTCTAGTACCCATAGTACAAGCTCTGCTTTGTTTGGGCTAGATGGTGATGTGTGTATGTGATAGAATATATTATTATTATTTATGTTGTGAGTATTTACATACAAATGTGATAGCTTCATTGTATATATAGTCAGTAAATAATGTAAATAAAATATATTGATCAATTTACAGTAAGTATTTTATTTCAAGATAGTGATATGATGATTATATCCTCTAGACCGAATTTCGTTCACAGCGGCCAATCTTAACGGAGACTGGCCAACTGCGCAAGTGTGTGCGCAAACACAAGTGCACTCTCTGTTCCCTCACTCTCATGATCCAATGAGACAGCAATCCGACACGATCGGAAAGAGATCAGGCGCAGAACCAACGGCTTTATTTGTTTTACGAGGCCTCCCATGCCTCAGAAAGCACGTAACGCCGTTTTTCTTACACCGCCAATTGCCCAACATACGCCTGCTATTGAAATTTCCTGTCAGAGTAACCCAGTCTTGTTTTTGTTTGCCGACCCGGGATTCGAACCCGTGACCTCGTGCATAGCAGTCCCATTCACAACCGCTGCACCACCGAGACAGTCCAAAATAGTAGGTTTTTTATTTTTAAGCTCACGTCTGTGTCTCCATAGGCAAATATGTATCCAGAAGTGGCTCCCTATCCATCTGCATAAAATTTAAGACATAATATAACATGGCATACCTTTATCTCCAGTTCGATTCCAAGGCGCGCATCTCTGACGTATCGACGTTATGTGCGTATTAAATAGTTAATTATCGCTTGCTTTAACGGTGAAGGAAAACATCGTGAGGAAACCTGCATGTCCGGGAGTTCTCCATTATGTCCTCGAAGATATGTGAAGTCTGCCAACCCGCACTGGGCCAGCGTGACGGACTATGGGCTACCCCTTCTCACACTGAGAAGAGGCCTGTGCCCAGCAGTGGGACAGTTTAATACAGGGCAGATATTAAATACTTTTGTTTATACTAATTATATTTACGCATAACATTATTTATGCATAACAACGTTCGCATAATTACCCCATAATATGAATGCAGACAATTGTTTTTGTATGAAATTGTATCATTAAACAGAAAATAATGTAATAAAACTTAAAAATAAGACTTGTAACTTCTCGGTAACCCCGGGAGCAAATATTTTTTATTTTATTCTTTGTTGGTATCTATTATTTTAAGGAAAAAAATAAAGGTATTCCCATTTCTGGGCAACACTTGGGCCAGACCCGGCCAATCTCCTTTCATTTAAATCGGTTGAATGGTTTAGCAGTAAAAAGGTAAGGATTATGTGTCGAAGCGCCTGCAGGTTTATACACCGCAATATACATTCGGAGTAATTGCTAACCCGTAATAAGCATAATTATTATTTTTAGTTTTATTAACAATTGTGTACCGACCGGTAAACCACTTCGCCTTTTAATATTGTACGGAATACACGTCATCCACAACTTCCAGATTTTTTTATTTCCAAGTCCAGTAAGACTCCCCCAATGAGCGTTAATGTATAATTTGTCGTAATTTTCTTTAACAATTATATTAATTGAGTAAGATGTTCGGGATTTAAGATACTTGTAAATGATATTATAATTTGTACACCACATTATGTAATTATAACAGCAGCGATAACCTAGTGGGAAACCGTTGGGACTGCCACGCAGACGTCTCGAGTTCGAACCCAAGGCGCGCATCTCTGACTTTTCGAAGTAATATGCGTATTAAATAGTTAATTATCGCTTGCTTTAACGGTGAAGGAAAACATCGTGAGGAAACCTGCATGTCTGAGAGTTCTCCATAATGTTCTCGAAGATATGTGAAGTCTGCCAACCCGCACTGGGCCAGCGTGGTGGACTATGGCCTAACCCTTCTCACAGTGAGAAGAGGCCCATGCCCAGCAGTGGGACAGTTTAATACAGGGCTGATATTATTATATTATTATTATGTAATTGGACATAGCGTACTTAGAACATACGCCGCGGCCACTACGCCTAGACTTGTGGGTTTGAAACCCACATGAGACTGTGTGTGATCCGCAAATGGTTTTTTCGAGTCTGGGTGCTTTTTGTGTTCGTTTTGTGCACATAATATAACGTATCATTTTTACTGATTTTTGCAGGACACATGACTTGGGCGCTAAATTTTGCTAACCTTTCCCCTCGTCTTAAGTATAAATACGGTCAACGTTAAGTCCATATTAACGTATTTCTCTAATTCTCTATTTTCGTATCGACACTAGAGCAAATAATATATGTATCTTCTTCATCTTCTTCCTAGTCTCTATTATTCCCAAGTCACTTGAGGTCGGCTTTTCTAGTCTAACCGGATTTGACTGGATAGCAGTATTTACATGCAGCGACTGCCACCTGACCTCCGCAAGCCGAAGGCTAACGATACCCTATGTCAGGATATTAGAGGGTACTGACATTCCCAATAACGACTCCCATAGATGTTCATGGCAGCCGGGACCGACGGCTTAACGTGCACTCCGGGGCACGGAGCAGGCGATAATTGTCAATCAATACGCAGATAATTTCGAAAAGTCATATAACTTCCGAGAGTCAGAGGTGCGCGATGTGGGTTCGAACCCGAGACCCTCTGCATTACAGTCTGTTGGTCTCCCCACTGAGCTATCGCTGCTATTTAGCAAATAATATATGTATATCTTATCTATATCTAACATTGCCATGTGCCCATGTTTTCTTGTTTTCTATAATAAGAATCATAATAATAATAATCATTTATTCAACTTAAATTGGTACAAATTGATTCAGAGCTTAGGTTACACTGTAAAGGTAATATATAAGGGGTGCCTGTACTAGGGTAAACCTGTGCCACAGGCATTAAGGGCATATACTGTATAATATAGATATAAATTTTAAAACAATACTTATAAAACATTGTTCTTTGTATATAAAAACTTACGAATTATATTATAAACTAAGTGGCTGTTGAAAAGCAACCGAAACGTCGGGGAAAGTGTAAAAATAAATTAAATTTAAATAGTTTTAATAATAATTTAATTAGCTTAAAAATTAGTAAAGTTTAATAGTAGTAGTAGTGTAACAATTTTCAAAATTTTGTAATAAAGTGTCAAATAAACAACGCGATAAAATCCGTATATAGCAGTTTAATTTCAATGAATAATATTCGCGTAAACAGAAGACAATATTATATAAATTAAGTGATTACTATGACGACTTAAAGAGTTATTTTATTGCGTAACACTTATTGAACAACAGTCATCAAATTTTCTGTTTGATCGTAGTTCAGGGTTTGTAAATATTGTTGAACTAATTGCGTAGTGTTAGCATAATTTTTGTCATAAATCGCAGTTATTTTGTTTATATTATTATAAAGAAAAGAACCTAAAAATGCGAAAAACCTATTGGTAAAAATATACTTAGATTGAGACAGTAGTACAAACGATATCTTTCCGTCGTTTAGTGTTAGTAAGTTCCGGGTTATAATCAAGAGTAGTATGTTGTTTGAATACAGTGTGCATTATAAAAAGCTGCCGGACTGTTAGTACTTTAGAATTTTGATACAAAAGGCATGTGGGGTAGCGAAAAGGTCGATGTGTAGCTACTTTTAGGAGTGCTCTTTGTGCTCTTTCAATTGGAGGAATAACCGAATTTGCGATTTTTCTGTATATAAACTAATAATATTAGTTAAACAAAGAAAGAATCAAATCCTATCTCTTAATAATGCTAAAGACGAGTCCGATTTAGTTTTGTTTCACTAGTTCCATTATCAAAGCCCATGGAACTACTGAGAAAAAAAGTTCTCACTAGTCCCATGGGACTATTCAACGGTGGAACTAGTGAGAATGATCCAACTTTTTAATCCTAATCCTAACTAATACCTATTATAAATGTGAAAGCGAGTTTATTTATTTATTTATTAGTTTGTTACGCTTTACGTCTTAACTACTCGACCGATCATCATAAAATGTCGCATGCACGTTTTGAGGGGTGCAGAATAGGATATAGGTTACCTTTCATCTAGAAAAAGTACTGTTACTTAGCTAACCTGACCTACATTTACGCGAGTGAAGCAGCGGGCAAAATCTAATAATATTATAAAGAGGTAAGATCTGACTTTTGGTTTGTTTGTAAGGTTTTGACTTAGAAACTACTCAACTGATTTTAAGAATCCATCCACCATTAGAAAGCTCTATTATCACCGAGTAACACACAGGCTATATTTTATGTAAAAAAATACTATTAAACAACATAAGCTACCTTTACGCAAGCGAAGACACGGGCAAAAGCTAGTATTTTAACCGTAAATTTCTTGTTTTCGTCGACTTCTAGCATAAAAATTTACGACACTAATTTTCTAACTAATATTATAAATGCAAATGTAAGTTTGTTTGTTACGCTTTCATGCTTTAACTACTCGACTAATCGTCATGAAATCGCATACACGTTATCAGGGGAACACAAAAGGACATAGGGTACGTCTCATCCGGGAAAAAGTACTGTTACTAACCGAACCTAACCTACATTTAGGCGAGTGAAGCCGCAGGCATAATTTAGCAAGTAATAAATACGTAAAGACCAAAATCATTCTCATAATGTGAATGAAAGAATGTCAGTCACCACTCAGGTACGCTTGGGTACGGTCGCGTTCACTCCGAATATATATACAGAGTTGATAATACGGCAAACCGGGTCTACCGTGAAAATTTCATTACGCTATGACGTGCCGCAACGAATTGCGGACGGAATAACGGAGCGTTTACATTAGTCCGGCCACCGAGACCGGCGACCGCTTTCGGTTTAACTGAATTGGGATGTTTAGATTGGTTGTTTGACCGAATCCGGCGACCGCTTTCGGTTTAAGCTCTCGTCACCGAATACGGGCTGCGACCAAATACGGCCAACCCAATATCTGTTTACACTAACAAACTAAACCACAAGCACGTTAAGCCGTTCGTCCTGCACCTGATCACTCACCGGTCGTATCGGATTACGGTCCTATCGGACTATGAGGGTTAGGGAACAAAGAGTGTACTTGTGTTTGCGCACACACTTGTGCACTATAATATCTCCTGCGAAGATGGTCAGTCTCCGTTAAGATTGGCCGCCGTGACCGAAATCCGGGTCGAAGGACATAATTGTTATTTATAAATTAGTCGGTGACCGAGAACGGGCTGTAACCGTATGCGGTCTAACCGGTTAATGTAAACGCGCCATAATATACTCAACATAAAAACACTTCGGATTTTTTAAATTCGTTCGTCTACCATGAAATATCTTCGTGTATGAACAATTAAGCCTGTTTTCGCTTACAAAAATACGATGCATAAAATGAAATGGTATAAACCAACATGTTGGAATATACATGCATTACTCATAGACAATTGATAAACTGTGGACTACTGAAATGAGACAGTTAATAGTATTATAGTTTGACTGAGTAAAAAAGACTGATATGGCGCAAAATTTAAACTAAAGAACTAAAGTTATTTGTGTATTGAACCAGTGTAGCAGAAACTTTTAAGGTAAGTAATTTTAACTAAAAAGTTAATTCTGTAGGTTATATACGAAGAACAGTTTACTAAATACACAATGAATATTTTAGATGAATAACAATCCAACCGCGGCACAAATGGAGGTGCTTATGACATTCCTCGAGGAGCACCAGGAGCTAGCTCGTGGTCATTTAAGAAACGCAGAAGGCCGTATCCGTTCGAAGCATTTGTGGATTCAGCTTACTGAGGAGCTGAATGCTTTAGGAGGATGCATAAAGAACATCAAGCAGTGGCAAAAAGTACCTCAGCATATTTCATGTTTATAGCTAAGTGTCTCTATTTTACATATTTAAGTATATTTTTTATATATATACACTGTAGGCACCGGCGACACAAAATTGGATTTTGCAGAATACCAGTGTTGCGGTTTAACAATCGCAACGTATACTGGGCCATGTCTAATTTAGGCACTTATGAACACACTTTCACATTACTTTTTAAACATAAGTTAAACATAAATAATTTAAATAGATTAATATTTGTATCGCTGTTCACTGACAATACTGGCCTTGACTTTGAATGCAGGCAGTCAGATTCCGTTTAGTCAAGCGGAAGATGTGGTGTTGCCAGTGAGCAGAAATGATAAAATTTCTTATTAGTGTTACTGTTTGTTTTATATTTTTTATTATTTTCTTTTTTTCTTGTCGTGTTGAGTGTCTTTCTTTCTATTAGTTAAGTGGGTAATTATGTTCCTCATATTTTTCTGTATATTTAAGGTATGGGCTGACAAAAAATACCTAGCTAAAAGAGCTGCTGCCAATGCTCGACAATCTGCTTCAGCCACCAGAGTAGGTCCATCTACTGCTGAACAACTGACGGCAAAGGAGTTGCGCATAATTGCACTGATAGGCGAAGAGTATGGAAAACCTGATACAGATACTTACGTACCTACTTTTCTAGATGTAAGTATTAAAGGACTGCCTTAATAGGAAATTCCTTAGCCTCCAAAGCTACCACTTTGGGGACATTGTTGTGAAGCTATGTGTAATATTATAATAATATCAGCCCTGTATTACACTGCTGGGCACGGGCCTCTTCTCAGTGTGAGAAGGATTAGGCCGTAGTCCACCACGATTGCCCAGTGCGGGTTGGCAGACTTCACATATCTTCGAAAACATTATGAAGAACTCTCAGACATGCAAGTTTCCTTACAATGTTTTCCTTCACTGTTAAAGCGAGCGATTATTAACTATTTAATACGCACATAACTTCGAAAAGTCACAGGTGCACTTTAGCATTTAACTCGAGACCTCTGCGTGGCAGTCTTACGGTGTCCCACTAGACCTAATTACAGTATGTTTAATTATATTATTTTTGTGCAGTCTGTTACTCTCCAAGAGCATAACAATACGCAAGAGGTAAAGGAGGTGCAGGCATCTATGTCTCCAATACTGCCATCACCTAGAGCTATGCATAATATACGAGAATCACAACAACAGAGAGGGGAAACTCCTGCGCGACCGCGTCGTAGGTAAGTTGTAAATATGACATTATTTTTATTTCTGTAATATTTTGTAAATAGCGGGTACTACTACAATGGTACGTAGCTATAAGTAGCGTCTTAAAACTGTAGCAAGCCAGTCGGCCAATATACGTTGTAATTATTCAAATTTGTATATCATTCCTGAACCTTATATTCCAGCAAGAAGTGCATTTCTCTAATACATCACAATTTTATTTATTTATTTACTTAATTACAAATTTTTTAATGTCTTAAATGTAAAATAACTTACACTGTTTATGTTGTGTCATGGTCAACCCACTTTGTCAATCTATACAAATTAACGAAATTGAAGTGTCTGTTTGTACAAAATAACATCTTTTTACTAAATGCATATGAAAGTATATCGGTACTTCTCTCCTATTGGTCGTAGCTTGATGTAACATAGCCTATAACCTTCCTCGATAATTAGACTACCCAACACTAAAATTAATTTTCGATTCGAACCAGAAGTCCCTGTTAGATTAGCGCGTTCAACAAAATAAACAATTCTCCTTTATCTTTATAATATTAGTATATATGTGACAAGGAAGGATAGCACATGAGCAAAGGATAGAGGGATGATACCTACGTTTAAGACTGCGCCGAGCGAAATGTGCCAAAACAGGCGGTCACAGTTAAGTGAATAAAATCAACACTTTTTGTTTAATACAAATATAAAATATACATTTACCATAACAATGAATGTGTTTATAATTACTCTATGTAAAAAACTTATAATAATTAATATTTTCGACTACAAAATTACGTAAATTTGCACGGAAAATGCAAAAGCGTAAGCTCGTGTTACGTGATTTTTAGATTATAACAGTAGAAATGTAGAAATCTATTACATTTTACAGCTTAAACGAAACATAAATAGTTATATTACAATTTTTCCGTCCCAAATATTTAAGTTATTAGTTGACAATAAAGATACATATTTATAAAAAAAGCACTTCAAGTCCTCCATACAATTTTACTATGGCGGCCGCGCGCCGATTTATATATGCGCCGTACGAGCTCTGTCATTATCTGTCTTACGCTCGGGGCAGTCTTAATTGTTATAATGTGCTATTAGATAGACATGTGTGTTGGATACTTCGATGCATAAACCAAAGCTTGACGAAAATTTTAAGACAATTCTAAAGGACTGAATGTTTGAAATCTGCGATAGATTCTCGCAATCATACGATTTATTATACTAAATAATGTCTTCCAAACCGAATTTTGGTCACGGTGGCCAATCGTAATGGAGACTAGCCATATGCGCAGGAGATATTATAGTTCCCTAACTTGCGTTGGCTTACTAAATTTAAAATTTGGGTGCCACGCGAACTACCCGTTCGAAACAATCAACCGTTAACATTACCTCGAGCCCACACTAATTACTGACAAAATTCCTTTATTATTCGTGCGAGTAGATCTGTCAATGACATCTCTAAAAGAAATGGCGAGTTTGAGATATTCAGAACTAAACCCTCAAAGGTGAAAAAATGTTCTCCACCGATTTTTTCGGCCCCAAACCAAAAAGTGCAACAAACTGATAGTATAAATACTTTTCTTGTATATTTTTATGTATAGTTTACACATTTAAATTCTATTTGCGATTACTGTCGACACCTATGATGTTATTTGTTAAGTTTTTATCCTTTGTATTTCAAGCTATTGGTATTCCGAAAAATATAAAATAATATTTTTTTATGCTTATAACTAACACTACATAACTCCTTTTTCAGATTCCGTCGTATTAATAATAATATTATGGCAGTACACAACGTGCGCTCTCGTTTATTTGAGTTAGAGGCGAGACGTGTAGCTGCAGAAACTCAACGCGTCCAAGAACTGTCTTTAATCAGACAATCTATTGAAGGACTCTCCAGGATATTGCAGACCAACCTACAGAATATTCTGGTGGAGCTGAGAACATTGCGCAAATAAATATAATAAGAAGCAATTCTTTGTTGCACTAGCGTATTCTGTTGGTTGGTTGCATTGTTTGTGGTTTTTTTAGGGGAGGCAAATCAAGGCAAAGTAAGTCAATCAAGTGGTTAAATAGGGAGCTATTTTCGCTGCGCTAGAGGATTTTCGGAGTGAACATGTCAACACAACATGTCTAATAAACAGATATAATACGGATTTATTAAAAAAAATATTGTGAATTACATTAAACATCTTTGTATATCAATGCTGACATTACCCAATTAATTGAACTGCTGATATTACGTAATACGAATTAGTGAAATTAGATGCATAATATAATAATTGTGGGTAGATTTTGTTATACATCATATTATTTCTATGATAATATGTTATTTATATTATATTGTAGGGTTATCTATTTTGAGTTAATTGTATGTTTTTAGAATTATTTGAAGTTGTTATACGATTCATCTCTGATTGTCTTACATGTTCATATTGAGTATGTTTAGTATGTAAGTTTAAAATTCTACACAAATTTTTTGTAATTAATAAATGACTAATGACAAAATAAATATGCGTGCAGTCTATGCATCTTATTACACCTGGGAGGCCATACTTTGTAGCAAATCTGGTAAGTTTATATAATCAATGTTAAATTCAGATTTTTTATTTTTTTTGTCGGCGTTTATAATAATAAATAAATTTATTGTCAATAAGTACATAATATAGAAGTGCTTATAAACTTGCAATGTGAATAAATGAAAATATTTAAATACTAACAAATCAGACAAATAAACATGCAACTATTTGAAATAATACAATTGAAATAATTCAATACAACGATATTATCAATAAATGTTATACAAAAAATTAAGAAATAAATGCAAAATTATTTAATAAAATAGTAAAAATCAAATTAAAGACTCTCTGTGTGTTCGTATGTCCAGGTAAGTATTTTCTCTTACAACTATTTTAGCATCGCGCATCGATATATCGGTTAAAGGAAATATAGCCTGTTCATTTTATTATAAATATGCGGCTTCGTAAAGGCACAGAAGCGCCTGGCAAAAGCAGTATCTGTCTTGATGATAGGAAGTTTGAAAACCCGTTTCTTGATCATACCCTCGTAGTCACTAGAGATAGGAACAAACTTACGAGATAATTGTTTTTATAAAAAGTTTTCAATCTCTTAGTAAGAGTTTCTTTAAATAAAACTGTTCAGCCTAGTTCTCATAACAGTGCGCTGGGCTCTGTCCAAAGTTAGATGGGATGCAGCAGAGCCTCCCCAATGGTTCGTACTGTTCTTCTAGCAATGACTATCAGCCATTGTTACTAAAATATCTAGTAAATATATGCTAAGTCGTATGATTGTATTAATAGAATAATGTAACACCTTAAATACTCATTTTAATATATTTGTCATTTAAGCATATTAAAATAATCAAAATCCAATTATTTTTAGGTTCCTTAGCAACAATATTATTTATAAAATTAACATTTACGCAAATGAAACGTTATCATTTTAGTTTTCGTGTATTCACGTCGCACGTCTTTCGTTCCACTTCGCGGTCGGGCTTAGGACGTACAAACGTCATACGCCGATATTCGTGACGAATTTCGGAACGAATGATGTTTCATGGTAAGCGTGAACAAACGGACGCAATTGCGGAATACACGTTTCACGGTAGGCCTTTAGTTCCGCGAGTTTACACACACATAGACCGCACCATATGTTTCCTAAACTTTTTTGTTCGGAACAATAAATTTATTTACTATGTTTATTAACCACTTTTCTATACTAATATTATAAAGAGGAAACATTTTATATTTTGTATGTTTGTTTATAAGGACTTGACTTTAAAAAGACGTAAGTAATTTAAAAAATTCTATCACCATTAGAAATCTATATTATCACCGAGTAACATAGGCAATATTTAATTTTTTTTTAACATAACATAAGCTACTTTTACGCGAATAAAGCTACGCAAAAAGCTAGTATTTAATATTTTTATTAAGGACATGAATTGCTGTTTCCGACATTTCAAAATTCTATTGTACGCAGATGATTGAAAATAATGAAACAAATAAGTTAGATTGACGATACTTTGCTACTGCAAGAGGACCTGCAGAGATTTCAGATGTACTGTAGGATTCAACCTCTTCGTCTTAAATGTAAAAGCATTTTAAATACATGTGTGACCTTGTGACCTAGAGGGCAGGGGGGGGGGGTGAGTCAAAAGACCCCCGAGATATAGGTATCTCGACCGAGGTATGACCCCCAAGCGTCTGCACACCAAGTTACAAGTCAATATTTTTCCATTTAAAATATGTGACCCCTGTATCTCGGGGATCTTTTGACTCCCAGGGAATGGGCCCTGGGAGTCAAATGAAACCCCTCGGTCGAGTTTGAATATGGTTTCAAACTCGACCGAGGGGTGACCTCAAGGTGTCTGCACACCAAGTTACAAGTCAATCGGTCCAGTGGTTCCGGAACTATGCCTGTCACTAACAAATTGTCACTAACAGACAGACACACAGACCCACAAAGTGTTTTCATTAACCTCTTCAAAGAAGACTCAGAGGTTAATAAATGTGATTGACGATACTTTGCTACTGCAATGTATCGGACCTGCAGAAGTTTCAGCTGATGTACTGTATAAGAAATAAGCTTGACCTGTTAAATGTAATGTCAGCACAATTACTCGTAAACCCATCCCTATTATACACACTTATAAGCCCTTAGACACCACGGTAGCTAGAAAGTGAACGATTAGGGATCTCGAGGTGACCTTTGACTTTACTCTTTTGTTTGATGTGCATATTGATAACAATAAAGGATGGCGTAGTGGTTAGTGTAACCGACTGCCACGCCTGAGGTCGCGGGTTCGATTCCCACACAAGTCAAATATTTGTGTGCATGGACATGGATGTTTGTCTTAGTCTGGGTGTATAATATGTAAATATTTACAAAAAAAGTATATATCGCACTCTTAATAAAACAGCGACTTAACTCGAAATTTGAAAGGAAGGCAATTTGAACTCTAGTTGTATAAGTTAAATACTAATATTATATTTGAGTTAAATCTTTGCAATAGAGTTCAAATTTGTTTAATCCAAAATAAAGAGATAAGTCTCTGTTTTATTAAGGGTGCGATATGTATGTTTATCCATTGTCGAGTACTCATAGTACAAGCTCTGCTTAGTTTGGGCTAGATGGTGTTGTGTGTATGTGATAGAATATTATTATTATTATTATGAATAAACAAAGCATGCCGCTCGCTGAGTTTCGTCTTCAGTCTCAGCAGACTTCAATAACATTGAAACTATAAAAGTTCTGTACTGCTCCTTCGTTCGCAGTCACCTTGTATACGCCTCTCAACATCATATTATCTATAAAAATCGTTAAGAGGCTAACCAGAGAAAAATTTTTTGAGGTACATTCAATATCGATCTAATTGCTATATGGATAATTGGATCCTTAATTTAGAACATCAAACAATAAAAAATCTGTTGCAGTGAAACATTTAGGATACGTAGTTTTGTTGCGCAGAATTAAACGATTCTTAACTACAGAATAAAACTAAAATAGGATCACGTCCTGTTAGTATGTGCATAAGGTAAACATGGCGTCACAAGACCACAGAGCGCGTGCGCCGTTTTGAAAGAGTAAGTTAATCCATAATAATTACTATTTTTATTAGGTTTATTTTAATATTTACACTTCTTATACATAATATCAGGTGTAAAAAAAATCCATCTACTTCCGCTGGAGAAAAGAAGAAAAGTTGCGGAACTATCATTACTGTTAAAAATCGCGAAAGAGTCGATAGACGTTAGTAAACTGATATTTTAATTACTATATCAGTTCATTGCCATGTCCAAGAATTGTTTATAATTTTTTATGGAAATAAAGATCTTTGACTTTGTCTATAAATATAAGAAGTATGAGGACCCACTGCCATTGGGAACAGGGTCCAAACTGTAAGCTCGTGTTACGTGATTTTTAGATTATAACAGTAGAAATCTATTCTATTGTTACGTGCTGGGTTCGACGGATAAGAATATAAACAATATTACCGACTAAAACACGTTTTATTCAAACACACAATTAAATTTAAAACACAACAAACACTATACCACACTGTTTCACTGTACTGCTTCAAACTCCGTGGTATTTCCGCCTCCGTTCGCTTCGATGAACACTTGATCGCTTACGATTGTAAACTGACTTGGCGGTGCGCGTGCGCCCTATTTATACGCGGCTAAAGCGCTTCTAGAGCTTTCCAGAAACGCGGTACTCGGCGTGTAAACAGCACGATGATTCGAGAAAGTACCAGCATTCTCTCTAAGATTCTCGTACCGTACTATGCAGTTCCGTAAGATGTCAATAGATGGCGGTGTAAACTATTAGACGGAACCGCCGAGTCCCTCCCACAATGCCGAGAGATGTCACTGGGCGTAACACTATTTTACAGCTTAAACAAAACATAAATAGTTATATTACAATTTGTCTGTCCTAAATATGAATGGTGGACAATAAAGATTCATATGTATCAAATGGAAATGATGGAAATCCGTAGTCTCTGCCTACCCCTCTGGGAAACAGGCGTGAATCTATGTATGTATGTATGTATATGTATCAAAAAAGCATTTCAAATCCTCCATACAATTTTACTATGGCAGTCGCGCGCTGATTTGAATATGCGCCGTTCGAGCTCTGTCATTATTTGTCTTACGGTCTTAAATTATAGTCACCTATTTATTAAACAGCTGAACGAAAATGTATCATAATTCAAGGCAATAAGGTTTTTGATGCAAGGCAATAATGTTAGATTTATTGTAATATATCCATACTATCCGCGTACAATAACTCCTTATTGTAGAACTAATTCGTTAAAATATTTAAGTACTTAGATAAAAGTAGCATTTTAATGATTATATTATTATTACGATTTATTAATCTAATTAAGGTATTAGAGGTTAGGTATGCGTTATATCTGTGACATGTTGTATATAAATTACTACTTAGTAAACATTACAGATATTATTAAAATATTGTATTTCCGACAATTTTTCGTTATTGTGTTTGTTAAATATTGAACTTTTGTACCGCACGGTACGATTTACCGCGTGATCGGTTCGGATCAATTTCTGTGCAATTCCACCGTATTCAGTATTTTTAATGATTACTCAGAAAATTTACTTTAAAAATATAGAAACAATTGATTTATACATAAAATACCGTAGCACATGGTATAATATCGTATTATATGGTATTTTTCGTTTTATACATTTCAATACAAATGGTATAATACAGCACTTACATCTCTACTTGTGCGTATATACCTACATACGCCACAAGCTGTTATTTTGACAAAACAAACAGACTTCAAATTTATTTATTGATATATTTTAAGCATCTTACCGTCTATTTTACCGCCTCACCATTTTATATTTAATATTATCGTTCTTGTTTCAACTTTAATGTGCAGTTTGTCGACTAATAAATTAAACAAAGATGAACTAGCAAAAAATAAATTGTTAAGAGATACTATCCAAAGCATGATTCAGGAAAAAGCATTCCTGGCGGAAGTTAAGGATTTCGAATTTGTTCTTGTCGTTGTGTAGATTTAGTATGTACTACATCTATGGTAGATGTAGTTTATAATCTGTTTTCGCGTCACTGTCTAACTCTGTGTGGGCTCTATGGTTCCTGTGTTAAACTTCTATTTTTCGTCCGCACTCCGCGTCGTGTCCTGTTGCTGTAAATTCGGGAAGTAAAAATTTTGGGTTTAAAATTGTAGGCTACTGAGTAGTTTAGCGATATTCGCGACCAGCAGTTAATAGGTCAGGAAAATATAAAGAATTCTCGTATTTTATTACAAGTGGTAAATTCTATTGTTAAGTGATCGTCATAATTTTGTTATGCCATTAGGTTTAGTTTTCGATACAAACATTGATTTTAAATCTTTAAATACTTATTGCTATGAATCATAATAAATTATCCTTTACTTCGTAGCGCTCTTTACTTATCCTTACCAAGTATGTAGTAGGTACCTACTAAAATATTTCGAGTTAGCTATAGTTGACCCAGATAATATATTATGATATTACTACAAATAATCGTGTGAATTATGTACTTATTATTATTAAATTAAACATAGACTTTGTTTTACTATTACAATCCATATGCGCTTGCTTAGTTTCTTCTTATTTATTATTCTTCTTGCGTGCTTACTAAATTATCTTTGACTAGTTTTTTCGCGCGTTTTCTACCTATGTAAATCCTATGGGCAAGCATACTGATATAAGAAAGTAAAAGCAAAACCTTGTGCTTGTGAAGCAAAAAAAGATTCTTATTACAGTATGTTACCCATACAAAATCTGTTATATCTTAGGCGTCCTTATTTTAGACTAGCTGTTTCCCACAGTTTCGCCCACGTTTATGATTACTCCACCTTGTGGCTTGTTAGGCCGAATCAATTATTATAAAAAATGGTCCAGTAGTTACTTCATCACAAATATAAATAAATATTAGGTCTTGAATTATGAAATTGCTGTTTATGCCCTACATCTAATTTCTAAACACAAAGGTTATTTTATAAATTGCATAAATAGACTACATATATTATTAAAACATGTATATTAAAAATACTACTTGAAACATCTATAATAGAAAATAAAATATCAATAACCATCAAAAAGCATCAAATAATAATATAATATCATATTCTACCACATACACACATCACCATCTAGCTCAAACTAAGCAGAGCTTGTACTATGTGTTCTAGACAATGGATTAACATACATATCGCACTCTTAATAAAACAGAGACTTATCTCAGTATTTTGGATTAAACAATCTCAGTATTTTGGATTAAACAAATTTGAACTCTATTGCAATGATTTAACACAAACATAATATTAGAATTTAGCATATACAATCAGAGTCCAAACTGCCTTACTTTTAAATTTCGAGTTAAGTTGCTGTTTTATTAAGAGTGCGATATATACTTTTTTTTTGTAAATACATACTTAAATTTTTAAATTAAATTTTATAAATATCTTAAATTAAATATAACAATTAAGTGTCTATTTGATGTCCCATTCACAATAATTACTAAATGGCCAATGCTTTTGTTAGTTTTAGACATTACACAATTTATGACACAACCACAGTAGCCTATATACAAGCCACTATGAAATAGTTAGTATGGGAATTGGGAACCACAATGTTTCCAATTTTCTTCATACAAAGAGGCAACCTTTAACACGTCCAGTGCCGCGTGTATATGTCCTAGTGCAACTCTCACATGCCAGTGAAATCTGGTTGTACACCTTGAGTAGTCAACTTCAGAGGCCATTGGTCTATCAGAGTTGCACTAGGGTGTATAATGACATATATATGTGGCACTGAAAGTGTTAAACCTCTAATACATCCTGTAAAAAAATTATGTTCTATGAGATTAGTTACTTATTTCATACATTTATTTCAATAGTAGTATCCTGGGCAGAATGAAGATGCTTTGCTGTGTAGGTGCAACTAATTACAACAGGTGGACTTGCAGCTGCTCTGTCAACTTAAGATGAGAGATGATACAGAGAGAAGCATGCACACTGCTGTGAGGTAATGGAGGTCTACTCTTTCAATATGTTTTATTGTGCATGTCTTCATCGCTTAGGTTTAGCCAAAGTAAAAAAGAGGATGTATCTATTAGGTATTATCCTATAATGTCTTTTGATTATGAGGCTGTCTACAGCTCGAGATTGTCACAGTAAAAACAAAAGAGATTTATTAAGGGTTATTGTGTCGAGTACTCCTTACTTATGAGAACTTCTTGTTATTTCATACATACATATATATGATATTGTTTTCACAATATTAGAATTTAGACTCAAATTGCTGGAAGTCTGTTAAAAATATTGTCTTGCGTGTTCCTCTGTTGGTTTTAAGTACCCTTATGATGCTGGAAATGGTACTTCTTAGGTCCTTGCCCTGCAGTGGGATAGGTTTAATACATGGTTGATATTATTATTATAAAAATAAGAATTGTATATGAACCTACTTGAATAGTTTTATGTTGTATCCTAAACAATTACATATTATATTGTGTTTAAAATACATTAATAACATAATGGCTGAAATACTATAACAAAATAAAAATATTAAGTGGAAGAACATATCACTAACCTCACCCAGCAAAATCAGAATTTTCAGTCTTTTTTCCTTAGTAAGATTCCTTAGTAAAGTTTTCCTAAGGCTACACATCAACCCATAAGTTGTTAAGTATGATGTAAGGAAGACACCAGTCCCTACCATTTAAGCCTGTATAAAAAGCTTGCCAGCATGTTTCTGAAGAATAAATTATTATTTCTTTCAGCTGCAGTAGTGATACACATTGATTATCTTTACACCTACTTATATTGTGTTATTCTGTTCTTTTTGCAGTTGATAATGGACTAATAGTATCCCGTACACTGGAATCATTGGTACAGATGCTATATAATATGCTGTTCATATGCAGTAAGTTTTTAATTCTATAACTTTTTCCATAACATTTTCTTAAAACAATTTCTTTACTAGGAATAATTCTTGTATCACAGGATACATTACAAACAATTAATCAATAGACAAAGAACATCCAGCCACAGACACACTATTTGGGGATAACACAAATTTTCAAACTATGCAATCCATGCAATCAATATGACAGTATTTTCTAAATGTTTGCCTTACTGTAATGTCCGAGAGAACCCAGGTTCAAATCTGTTGTGGACGAAACTGTTCTGTCTAGACGTCATAACAAAAATTTAAAATATTTCGTGGTACATCATCTTAGTCTAGCAGTAAACATGTCTGCTAAAAAGCAACCAAAAAGATCAGCGGTATTGTAAATTGTAATGGTGTATAATAGATAATTAGAACTGTTGGTGACACAGTAGTAGTGATGCCGACTTCTGTCTGAGGTTTCGATCGGAGGATTCTACTCCATTTATTGGCAGTTTTGTGAAGATATTCTCAAATTTTATATTATATAAAATTAAATCGTTTTTCACTGATACATACAGTTACACTGTAGTATTCGTCCGAAATCGCGTTTGTAGGTCGTACTATCTTATAACAATATTCTAAAGAGAACAAGTATGGAAATTTGAGTTTACAAAGTAACCCCTAGAACATGCAAGCCATTCAAAAAAACATTATTTAAGTAGGTAGTCCTTTTATAGTGGATTGTAGAGTGAATATCATCATGCTACATGCTACAGGAGCAGAGCTCTAATATGAAATGGGAGTGAAACTGCAGAAGACAACTTTATAAAGTAGTATCCCATAATATGTGGATCTCATGTGTATGCTCAAGTATTCTAGTGCAGATGCATGATGTGACCATGTTAAATGTGCGATAAAACTCATACATTCATAGTGTCACCTACGTCCCAGAAGTAGTAGGTCTGTCACACCCACATTTCAAGTTGTTTTTTTAGGTGACTTATTATTGTCTACTGGGCATTTTTAGACTTGGTCCTAAGAATTTCTGAATAGAAATGCACTGTCCGACCTCAGAACCGAATTCGAGACAGCACCCACAGCAGTCTCATTTATACTGTTTACTTATATAATGTTATAATTTTCAGGTCGAGGATCACCGTACACAAGATGGCGTTGTTGGCAGCAGCAAACATTTGTCTCGTGTAGTGGCCACCGCTGATCATGATAGCTTGTTCTCTATATCAAGTGTTCAAAACTATTTCTGTTGAATAGGTAAATGTGAGAAACCAGATTGGGTTAATTTCTGCTCATTTTAACATATCACATTTTAATATTCTTTTAGTATATTTATATAAAAATAAATAGCATTTTAATTTATTTCTCTTTACTAAATCAAAATTAAGTCATATTCAAAATCTGTCTAATCTTCCATAAAAATGTCATGTTCGGAATACGTGAATTAAATTATATAGTATATCCAATAATATAAAAAAATGGAAATACAAATTTAGCATAAAAAGCTTATTCGAGAAGTAGAGCTCTCATGTCGATATTTTTAGTCGCCAATTGTTTACGATATAAAATAATATTAGCCCCGTATTAAACTGTCGCACTGGTGGGCACGGGACTCTTCTCAGTGTGAGATGAATTAGCCAATTGTCCACCACGCTGGCCCATTGCGGGCAGACTTAACATATCATCGAGAACATTACGTTGAACTCTCAGACGTGCATGTTTACGATTTGATTCTTAGCAAAACAAATTATTTTTTTTACAAATTTCTTATATGATCTGTTGTGGTACCTACATCCGGAAAGTCGTTGAGTTGTCGTCTAAATCAGTGGCCTTAGTACGCTAGTTATATTTGGTGCCTAAGCCGCATTGCCCAGCGATAATTTCGATGGTGTTCTGCCCCCATGAATTGATAAAGAAAGTAGCCGAGGCCGTCTCAGTATTGTGATTTAAAGTTGTTTTAAAATGTTATTGTTTTGGCGATCGTATGATTGCATACATGCATCGACTCGTGCCTGTTTGCTGGAGTTGCTATGGACTTGGCAAATCTCTCTTAAGCTCATGTCTAAATACTTTTTCAGTTTGGCCCTTTCTAAGAATACCTTCGATCTGGTCAAGGAACGTTCGCGCATGTCTTCGTCTTTCGACTTTCTCAGTCCCTTAATATACTTTCTTGATTAACCCGTGGGCACCGGCGCATACGTCGACAAAAAAAATCTGTTTATTGACGCCATAATTATGTTTACGTTATCGCCGCGGGGTACTCGAGTTTTTGTTATTGTGATTAACGACGCACTCATAGTTCGTAGAATAAAACAAAAGGTATTTCTGGGAAGCTTACGATGTCAGTTATATGGTACAATATAAACAAGACAATTTGTGTTCAATTGTTTATATTATTAGACCGGTTGAAATGAGAGAATGTAAACAAATGACGATTCATATGATATGTGTGCTGATATAAATAAAATTATTTATTTAACCTATCGTATTTATATTTTCATGAAAATATAAATAAAATTATTATATTTAACCTGTATTTTCATGAAATGTTATGATTTTAGCGTTTGAAAATTACAGTAAAACCGCCGTTATTTTTATTTCGCTTATGTAGCGTTTGTTTTAAAAAAATCATAAAATCATCCTAAGCGAATAAATGCGTAAATATAATTAATTTTAGGTTTTATTGTATGAAATCTTGAGTAGATTTCATTTTTTCATTTCATTTAATTATGAATATAAAATAAATATATAAAGAAATACAGCTTATTGTTCTATCTAAAATTTTTATGAATATAGGCAATTAATTATGACTTCAACGGTATTATTCTCTTCGTTTTATATATCTGGAAAGAATGCAATTTACGTTTTTGTTTCTAAAAGTAGAAAAAAGTACCTTTCTAACGATGTATACATATATCATCCATAGGCAAAATAAAATGAAAAAAGCGTGTTAAACTGCGCGTTAAGGTTTTTTGTTTAGAGAGGGTCTGTTTTTTGTTTAGTCAAATTATTCATATTTCTTGATATATTTTGTAATATTACTTACAAATACGTTAATATTATTAGAATTCTAATAAGAATATATAAAAATCTTATTAGTTTCGATTGATAATAGCATAAATACGAAACGGAGAAAAATAAAGCACGCGCTGGCTAATATTTTGTTTTAAGTTTTTAAATTAAAACTTTACTATTTATTTATTATTGTAATGATTATAGTAGTATAATCATTACAATAATAAATAAATAAAAGTTTTGCCGTCCATGCTACCACATGCCAAAGTCGTCTTAATCATCCATTGTTTGAATATGTTGCTGTTCTTGCTGACACGCGATTGCAAATTGTTACGTTAGATGGTCCCTTCGTTGTTATTGTCGCTAGCTATTTTATTTGTAAAATAAATCATGTAGTTCAAGCGGTAAATGTGCCTAAAAGTCCAAAGGTTTATGGTCAAAATTCTTATAAATCCCTATTACTAAAACGTTAGCTGTTTGTGACAATAAACCATATTTTTATCATTAACTTTAATTAAAGAACGGTACGGTACGGTAACGGAACGGTAACGGAAACAAACATAATATGAAGTCAAAGATGTCCAATTTTTTTTGCATATATATTAATAATCAAGTATTTATTGACTTATAAATTCGCGGCAACCCTGTCCTAATACATACTTTATCATCACTATCCACCACAAATTCTCCCTAATTGTTAGATGCTGTCTTTATTCATCCTTACGTCTTTACTTACACATATCGTTGTCTGTAGCCATTTCAAATACAATCCATAAATACGTTGTTTTTGATAACTAAAATGCATTATGAATGAGTTTGTAATTTTGCATACCTAGTCATTCTTTACTTTATGCTATAACTACTTGACCGATCTTCAATAAATTTGTGCGTACACTTTGTCAGGGGTACGGAAAAGAACAAGTGGTTCTTTTCATCCAGTAAAAAGTAGTAACCTTACCTACATTACATTACGCCAAAATCTAATAAATAATATATTCTAAGTCGTTGACGGCGAGGCATAGCGTTCAACACGTTCTGCGTCTTGTGTATCTTTTAATCACACGGTATTGAAAGATTTGTGTAAGTATTCAAAGTATACACACTTGCCTTGTGCTGTTTTTTTTTCGGATTTAATTGACTTGTTTGTTTCTTGGTGAATAATGGCCAAATTTTAATAAAACCTTGTATTTACACTCTGGGTGAGTGTCACAATTAATGCATGCGTGTCTCATTTGAGAAACACAGGCAGTGCTTGATTCGAAGGTCACCGAGTCTGCCAGGAAACAATTTTTTTATTATTCTGGTATATCTGTCCTCTGCGGTTGTCTACGTCTCAGTGGGATTTTTGCACTTTTTAATAAAAAATGATGACTGAAAATGAAGCACCAATATTTTTTTATTGACATTAATTAAAATTATTTATAAACGTATAATATATACAAAATCAACAAAATAATAACAATTGTAGCCCGAAATGACAAAAAAATCAATGAAGGTTTCTCAAAGTACTCCTAACATAAATAAACAACTTCACATACAATGACCTGATTCCGAGAATTATAGCTTGAGCACTGCCCAGTTAAGCAATAATAATCGATTATGTTAATAAACAATAACGTACCTGTCCATTTCATCGTCACATACTCTATCTGAATTATAATATTTGTCCTCGTTTTTTAGGACGTGATTATCACAATCGCGCCACTGTTCAACCGAATAATTAGAAAAAAGCAATTCTAAAGCTCTTAACTTTGTATCTAAGTTCGAATCAATGGAAGTCCTTGCGAGCTCGCCTTTTACGTACCGCCACACGAGTTCAATAGGATTTAAATCCGGATGGTATGGGGGTAAGCGAAGCACGATGTGTCCATTTTCCTTTAATATTTCGTCAATTTTGTACTGTTGCTCCGTGTTTTGCTCATTAATTATTTTCATTAGATCACATTTACGCATAGCGCTATCATACTGAACACCTCGCCGTTCTAACCACTGCTGCATTTCGCTTTTCAGGGTACTCATTGTAGGTTTTTTATCGATCTGAGTGCTATGGTAAGCGGCGTTGTCCATTACAATAACAGAATTCGGAGGAATGTTTGGTAACAGATTTTCATCGATCCACTTTCGAAAATTTGTGGCATTCATGTCTCCATGATAATCACCGGTCTTGGAATGCGACTACCAGCGTGTACAATTACAATACGAGGTCCTTTACCGATGTTTTGCATAGCCCCGCGTTATGTATCAGACTGCCAGCATTATTGTGTCACGTGATTTTTATTCACGTAGGTTTCGTCTAGGAAAATTATTGACTTACCCTCTCGGCGGTATTTTTTAATGTCTCTGATGTAATGCCACCGCAGGCGCATTATGTCGTGACGTTCAATTAATAGTTTCCTCTTTGACTGGCATGTCAAATATTTGAAACCAAGCTTATGTATTGTCTGTCTCAAGTATTCACGTGAGCAATGAAGTATATTGTCTTGTTTCAATTCCGCATTCAACTTTTTCAACGACGGGATACATTTTTTGACAGTATACCATTGTGTAATTTTTCTTCGTATGACACTTTCCGTAAAATTGTCGATTTCAATCCTTTTTTGAAGAAAACGGTTTTTCCGTGGTGATTTGAAAGTCGCTGTGCTGCCTTGTGCTTCCATGATTCTAGCTTCTTTTATAATTTTTTTAACGCTGGTTCAGACATACCTGTGGCTTCAGCAACAGTTTTTGATAAATTAATGTCGTTTGCGTATTCGGCCGACGTTCGGTCATTTTTTTCGCCTTTCCAAATATTGGTACACTTTATGTACAACTTCCTTAAGTTGTCTTGATAGCCTTACTCATCCTGAGATCTTAATCTCGTGTGCGTCGAACTCTAAGTAGTACGGAATATCAAGCACGTGTTGCCGCTTCTACTGCGCGGCCGAGACCGTATTTAACGCGCAGATGCACGCGTTTCCCTTCCCCGTTACACCACCCGCTACCCGCTGACATCTTGGGTACCTCGTCTCCGCCACCGTCTGTCACCCCGCGGAACGGTCGCGCACGCGATTGCCGGGCCATAAATGTGTCTTATTCGCTGCAACTGGCAACCAGGGGGTATAGTTTTGGGACTAAGTGTTTTTATTTTTTAACTACACAAATATGATTAGTTAAAGATACTTAGAGAACAGTTAAATTTTAAAATTAATAAAAAAAATAAAATAATTAAAAGTCATTGAAATATGTGTTTAAAGTATTTTTTTATTGAGAATTATCATTTTTGATAAATTATGCTATAAGCTCTTAATCCCTTACTGCATGTATTTTTTAATTGTGATGAAAAGAATATAAGCTATACTTTGTCCACCCAGAAGCCCAAATAGAATCTAAAAAAAATCTATGCTGAGTATTTTCGGAAATATTGCCCAAAATCTATAAATGCCAATTATGGCATTGTATGCAGTTGTGGTTAAAAAAAAAAACATACCGCAATTAAATATTTTTATGCTGAATAAAAGGAGATGGGATTGAAATAAAGAGAATGCGTATAGTATAATAATGTTTTATTAGGAACTTGAACCGTTACATTATAAATGGTAATCGGGCCATCAAAACAAGATAAATTTTGGAAATGTATTGTTCCTTATTCAAAATCAAAAGCAATTATAATTATACTGAAATAGACTTAGTCAGGAACGCAAACAATCGAAATCGAAATCGAAGTCATCAAAAATCTAAATAAGTTTTGAGATAAACACAGCAAAACAAAATGTAAATTATCATCGCTCCTTGGCCCAAGAATAGTGTATTACTTAACATGATATTCCATATAGCAATTTCTTGTTTTATTTAAACACAAATGGGCCTTGCATTTTAAGCACCATATAAAGGATTTTTCCTTACATTACATCCAGGGTTTTTACACACTTGACGATCGTCTGTCCACTCCGGGAAATGATGCATGCTATCTTCTGCAACTGCTCGAGACACCATTTCTAAACGCTTTAGCTTCTCTTCGGTTTTGGCTCTTCATAAATAGATGGTCTACCCCTTGTAGTGGGTGTGTAGATCAGGGAACCTTTAGCAGTTAGTACTTCTGCTACTAACAATTTAAAATCAAGAGTGTAATATACGCGTCTTGGTTTATGCGTCTCCATATCAACCAAGAATTTGCGAAGATCAGGTCAATCAAGTGGAAAAAGACTCGCATATACCACTTGTTGGATCTTACTTTGATCCTGTAGTAGCCTAACATCGTATCAAGGGTATCAACGCCACCCATATGCCGATTGTAAAGCAGAATTGCGCGTGGACATGTTAACTCCTCATAGACTTTCTTTTTTCTATTAAATCTATTGGCGATGCCCGTGGGTTGAATCCCAACATAAGTCGAGCTTAAATTGACTACTTTTTTGTCGAGCCAACTGATAGCAGTTATTGTTCTGTCATCGACAACTGTTTCAATTTCCATTGCAGACCCTCTTTAATTGACTTTGTTTTATTGACTAGGGCATGTAATATCGGATGATTTTCGATTCCGGAACTGAGTTACGATTCTACTGGTTCGATTCCGGAATTCCGGAGCCGTTTCCGGAATTTTAAATAAAGTATAGGAAATAAAAAAGAACAATAAATAGGCATTAGTGTTTTGTTAAAACAAATCTTTATTATAAAAACTAAATAAATCGACAAAACTCTTGACTGAGATCAATTAAACAGCCTTCTATTAGGTTTTTCTTAGTAAATATAACAAACAATAATCAACTTTTCAATAATATACATTATAGCAAAATCAACGTGTGCTATTTGCAATTGCAATATAGCTTATTAAATAACTATCTAATAAAATTATGATGAATATAAGATTCAACAACTCACAATGAACAAAATCAACAACTTCTCCTCTTCTGAGATCATGAAAATAGGTTTAAAGAACAAAACTTAAACTTAAATTAAAAACTCTAAACTTACGATGTCGTATTTTTTGGAAATTGAGTTCAATTAAATCAACTTATACTAAAAAGAAATATGTAAATAAGACAAGAATCACTTTTTCAAAAAAGATCGCTCTTCTTGATAATGTGTTCTCAAGAGTATCAGAGCATCTAACATTTTGTCTGAGAGCGAGCTTCGTAGGCGGTTACAAATGTACCCGGCACACGAAAATACTCTTTCGCTCTTGTGGGAAAAACACCTAAAATATAATTGTATGCCTGTGTTAAATAAATACCACGTTTTCCACCATTATCGTACATGGCTTTCTCAACTTTTACGACTCCAGCAAGATCAAAATATCGTTTTTGATTCGTGCGAGGTTCTTTGCATTTACTGAGTTCCTTATCCAGCTGTTCTTGCAGTGTTGATTAATTGACTTCAGCTTCATCAACACCTATATCACAGACTTCGGCATCACCTTCATCGTTGATCTCACTAGAAACGGCATTATCTTTGTACTTCAATAGTTGCAGCAAAGTAATAATCGTCTCTTCAATCTCCTCACTATTAGGTTTACGAAATGTGTCATCATCGGTTTGTTTGAAGAAATCTTCTGAATCGTGCAAATAGTGCAAAACTCCAGCTAACAGCAGACGTCTTTGTTTGATCCGGTTTCTTAAGTTAGTTGCCAGTTTAGTACTCAAGAAACTGTTCTGTTCATCAAGTTTTTTAAGCATAAATCTTAACCCTTAAATGCATGAATTTTGCTTGCTAAGCAAACAAATTTTTTTTGGATGCAGGGTTAGCTCTATAATAAGGGAAAAATAAAATAAAAAATAAAAAGATCAGGAAAATATTATATTTTCAATGAAAATGGGTTGATGGAAATTTCCATCACTATGTTGTCAGTAGTGAACTGACAAGTACAAATTACTCATTATGGTAATTATTGAAGCAATTATTGTTTTTATTGAGACACAGATTTACTTTGCATTTTGAACAATGTATAGTTGAATATCCCTTACAGTTAGGGTATTTACATCGTAGGGATCCCCCAACCAGAGGCCAATGACCCTGTCCATCTCTTCTAACTTCCTTTGGTGGAGCAACTGCAACAGCACTTCTTTTTTTCTTTGCTTGTATTTCACGCTCTAAAGCACTAGAACTTGGACGACCCCTTTTATTTTCTTGTACTACTCCTAAGTTACAGAGAGTAAAGGCCAATTCATTTCTAAATGTGCCCAAATTGAGGATATCTTTCTTGGGCACATTCTTGGCAATCAAATTCTTTTTATATATTATCCAGGCATTTATTACTGCTAGGTCTAAAAGATGAAAAAAAATACGAATATACCATTTTCTTGACTTGATCTTTATTCTGTATCTCCCAAGAAAACTGTCCATCAAGTCATTTTAGGGCATGGGATCTGTATTTTTTCCTTATTTTTTTTGTCATACCTAGATACATTATCCAAAGGCAAAGCTCCAACATAGGATGAAAGTAATGTGACAACTTTATTGTCCTTCCATGCAACAACACTCATATCCACATTTTGAAAAGTAGTCACTCTTTCTTCATATGAGCCTCTTGGAGTATATTTACTCATAATTTGCTTTTTATCAGGTAATTTTGAATTTGGTATTCTATTTTGTTGAACTGTACCTACTGACAGGATTCCTTGAGTGGCCAAATAGTACACCAATGGCACAGATGTATAAAAATTGTCAAAATAGACAATATGATTGACAAATCTAGGTATACCTCGAGCTAAACGAAGAACAATATTACTGGTGGGGCCCAAATCTGGTTCATTCTCAGGTTTTTCAGTCAAATCCTGGCCAGCATACACCTCAAACTTATATGCAAAGCCTTGGAGACTACACAAAACATAAAGTTTGAAGCCCCACTTATGGGGCATATTAGGCAAATACTGCTTGAGAAAGTGTGCAACTTTAGTTGCACACATTTGCTCGTCTATGGAAAGTCTTTGTTCCATAGCAACTGATGAAAATCTATTATTTAATTCATCAATAAGAGGACGTATTTTGAATAGACGATCATGGCCTGGCTCACCAATGGGCTTGTGGTATTCATTGTTATTGAAATGTAATGATTGTTTTATCTGTTCAAACCTGTTATTAGTTAGTACTGAATATATTGGTTCATAACCAAATTTTGGAGACCAATATGACCTTGTGCTTGGATAATTCTGGACAGACATATATAATAGTACACCAAAAAACTTCCTCAAGTCTGTCAAATTGTATGCACTAGAGATTGCAGGATTTTTTTGAGTGGCATAGAGGTTTGTTTGTTCCAAGATGATTTTCATAAAGTCTTCAGTAAAAAAGTACTTGAAACAAGCATATGGAGTATCTAATTCTGATAATTCAGGTCCTAAATCAGAACTGCCTTGAAATTTAATTTTAGATTCATCAAATTCCATGGTTCTTTTTTTCCAAATCAATTTTCTTTTATCCAGCAATCCTGTAAATGTATGTCCAGTAGGAATGCTGATGTTTTCGTCTGGAATGTCTCTCACCTCATTTTCAATCAAGGGAGGGTCACCTCCAGGATCATTTGGGTCTTCTGTGTCCTCTTCATCACTTTCTAGCATATTTAGCACCTGCTCTCTGTCATAACATTCAGGTATTTGTTCCTCTTCTTGGTCGGATGTTTCCATGTCATCTTCCGACAGCCATCCACCTTCTAACGATGCTAAATATCGTTCTATATCCCTGTCATTCATTTTGTAAAATATCGACGCCTAGAACAGAAAAAAGACCAAACTTATCAAAAAATATTATTCACTGGGTTTTCATACAACCTAAATAACCGTCATGACATGATGATGTAAATTTACATCAATACTATTTTGTGTTTTATTTCAGCATTATTCTTTTGATGAACAAAAATAAAGTAATAAATCGCTAAACTTACCTCAAATATATCATTCAGAAATAAAATTGTATATAAACATTGAGTATTTCAATATTTTTTTCACATTTACATTTACTGAAATTACCATACCGCCTATTGACACTTTCGAATGACATTTGACAGCAGACACTGACAGATAAACTTTTTCTTTTCGTTCAGAAACGTCGTAAATATTCCTTATAAGTTGCCATGTAAAAATAATGTGATCACCGAGCTCTGTGTAACGAAAAAATTGCAAACAAATTGGTTGATGGAAATATCCATCACGATGCATTTAAGGGTTAATGCAGTATCAGCAGTGTAGAGAGTAGAGTCGCGTCTACACAAAGACAGAACAGCCAGTTTTACGATATTTAAACTTTGATAAATATTAGTCAGCGTTTGTACTTCCGCTTCTGAGAATGAAATGTCGGACTTCCAATCTATCAAGCTTTTGAATATAGAGTCCTTTATTTTGAGAAATACCCCAATCATATCTGACATGCTCGACCATCGCGTACGACAATCAAGTTGAAGCTGTATGTCTTTTCCATGTTTATTTTTTCCATGACATTTTCTCTCAGTAAGTCTGCTTTGAGAGATTTTCTTATTGTTTTAACAAGGCGTCGGACTTTTTCTATAGCCTCCTTGTATAAGCTTGGATGTGACTGAACTCGACGGACGTGCTCAATTTCAAAACGATTCTGTTCAGCTTCTAGACCTTCTTCGTCATCTGTTTCAGATTCAGAAATCATTAAAAAATGTTGATTCAAACTAAAAGTATCGAAATAAACCTGCCCGAGAAATTCTACACAAATTAATCGTATTATTTATAAACAATAACTATATATGTGAAAAAAACTGAATGTTGACTTATGATATGTATAATAATTTGTATTTGCCTATTCATTGACCGCCATACGAATCGTATGATACGATTAAATAAATAAATATGTGAAATTGTGAATAAACAATAACGCAGAATATATTTTTCAAATGTTCTCAAAAAAGTGAGGTTATGTTTACATGTTTTGACTTATTCAAGTAAATCTGTACACTGTGGTATGATAAAACTTATAACTTCAATAATTTTAAATTATTTCAAAATACAATTAATCAAATACGAAAGCCAAAACTTTGTTCAAGAGTTTTGATTTATTTTGTATAGCTCGAGTCGCAGTAATGCACTCCCGAGCGAGAGCGGCGCTGCACCAGCGCCGCTGACTGGTTGGCAAAATGACGAACGAAACGCAAGCGTCGATGGCGACGAATTGAATTCAAACTTCGCGCGCGGTACCGTATCGAGGTACATTTCGCAAGAGAGTACAAATATGCAAATTTAATTATTGTGGTAACGTATCTTACAAATAATTATATGAGTCTTATATCGGATTGCGATATTTACTTCAGTTCCGGAATTGTAATATCGTAAAAAATCATTCGAAGTTCCAGAGTTACGAAATCTCAGAATTCCGGGATCCATGCCCTATTATTGACGCTGTCCTTTTTCCCATGTAGAAGTATTTTTTCCTTTCCTCCTCCCTCGACTTGTTGAAGGTTGGGTGCCTTGACCTTCGATTTCATCATCTGATTGTGAAATTTCGTCACTATCTTCATCGGTTTCGGACAAATATAACGGATCTTTATTCAGATGCACCGCACGTACCCCATTCATTCCGACAGCTCTTCGTCTTCGCTTCCATATGGAATGTTGATTACATGTACATGCGCTTGTTTTCTCCTCGCCATTATTGTACATTAACTGAAAAAAGCAAGCGTAAGAGGCAAGATAGAAGGCAAGTAAACATATTAATCAAACATTGTATACATATATGGCACAAAATTTTATAAGCAACTGCATACAATGCCATATCTGGCCACTAACTTTAACGCCAAAAATATTTCCAATCATTCATGCGAACATCGTTATTTTATACTCAGTAGCTTCTCAAATAATGACTTTTGTGTGCAAAAACGTTATCCTAGCTATTTATTGAATAAAGTAAGCAAAAATACCTTGAAAGCTGCTCGTACTTACACTTTGACATTACTTTTTTCCCCTAGTGCTGGACACGAAATTTTTCTTTGCATACGTCAAAACATGTTACTGGTTATTAATATCAGTGTTCTAGAGGATAAAAATCTGCCAAATTTAAATGAGATGAAAAATCTCGATGCCACATATGGCATGTCAACAACATTTTTTATGAAGTATGAAAACGCCTAAAACATTGTTATTTCGGTTCTCACAGAGTGATACTTTGCATTTTTCACACATACCTGACGGTCCGACACTGTCGAAATGTACGTCATCGGGGCGTTTGCGCACACAGCTTTGGTCTCTTCTATTGACAGGTACTTCAGTTTTATTTAAGCTTTGTTTGTGTCTTTTATTTTCTGATGTGATGTTGCTATATTTGCATAACTTTGCCGCAAGTTCAATTCTATAATCAACCAGCTCCAAAATGTTTTTAGTTCTTGTGCAAAGAAAACTTTGCAAAAAGTCTATTAAACAGAGCATGAAAATATCTCAGCAGTTGTTGGTAACTATTTTGAAAACTTTTTTGTCTAAATTTATGCAACACCTTGCAAACATTATTAATCAACATAAAACTATACGATCAATCAAACATAATCTTATTCCATCAGATGGTCTCCTACATATTGATTTCTGAGAAAACTATTGTTTGCAAGTATGGTTCAGAAATTCAATCGGCTCATTTTGGTGGATCAAAATCACAGCTTTCTTTGCACATGTGCGTTTATAAGAGACTGATTTTGAAGAAATATGACATGTTTTTATTTTTCATTTTTTCTTGACCCGATTTGTTTATGACCCTGCTGTGGCTTGGACGTCCTCTTGTAAGCTGGTTTGTAGAGCCATAGGTACACTGAACGTCGGCAAGCTCTGACCTGAATTCTGCCAGATTCTTCAGCTTTTTCGGCTCCATTCCTTTTTTCGTCTTATTTATAGTTATATGTAGGACCCATGAGTTTATTATTGCGAGATCTAGGTGGTAAAAATTTCTTATGTACCACTTCCTAGTCTTCATTTTATCCTGTACTTGCTTAAAAAAGAATCCATGAGGTCAACGCCCCCCTATGTGGGCGTTGTACTCTTTGACGATTTTTGGGCAGTCTATAGTTACCTTTTTCTTTTCAGTTTTGTCATACCGTTCGATAGTCTGTATTGGCTCTGCTTCTACATAGGTCGATAGCAGTACTATCTGTTTATTGTCTTTCCAGCTAACAGAAGAAATGACGACTCCATCAACATGTGTAGTATATTCCACATACGACCCTCTAGGCACTTGTCTCTTCATAACATCCTGCTTTGAGGGTAGCTTGCAATTTTTGTCAAGGTGGTTTCTTTGCACGGTTTCTACACATTGTATCCCTTGTTTGGCGAAATAGTACATCAAAGGAAATGAGGTATAGAAATTATCATGGTATATAATATGATTAACATGTCTGGGAATTATTCTTGCAAGTTTTATTACTCTGTCTCTCTGTCTGTGACACAACTCCTATATCGGGCTCATTAGGCAAACGATCATCTTTTCTTTGCCATAATAAATAATAAAGCGATAAGCAAAACCTGTCAGTGACCATAGAACAAATAATTTGAAGCCCCATTTATGGGGTTTGTTGGGCAAGTATTGTTTCAAGAAATGGTCCATCTTGGTGGCACACATCTGTTTATCAATGGACAAACGTTGGCTTAATGGAATGCTGGACAATTTTTCATTAAGATGGTCAATTACTGGGCGAAGTATATTCGATCAATAAAAGTACTAGATTAGGAACGAAAATAAGTCGCTCAAATGGCCACACACACTTATCTACCTATCTTTCTATATAATAAAAATCAATTACTGTACTTTGATTATATAATGCCTAGATGGAGCGTCGCCCTACAATCAAAACAAGGAAAACGAGCCAACAATTTCAAGCATGTGTGCGTGCAGGCGGTGTTTTACACTGTGCGTCTATGTCTCTGTGTGCGTTGTAGAGTTCACTATATGAGGTATGTAAATAAAAGTCAGAATGTCACTGTACTGTACTGTTATTATATTGTTTCTTTACAACGTTTGGCACACTCAAATACACTAAAATACAAGGCCGCAAATTCTATAATATTTAATAAACTTTAAGGTCTATAAATCTAACATTGTCTACAATAATACAACTTCAATAATAGTCCGAACACGTATTACAATTTCTGTAGCTTTGAGTAGACTGCCGTGTTATAAATTGAATCGTGGGAAAACGATGTAAGTGGCGCGTTGCACATACATAGCCAGATACGTACAATGCACTTAATTATGTATGTATGTGTGTGTCCCTACACCATTTCCCCCTTTGAGAAAAAAAAAAAACAAAATAACAATAACAATCAAAACAATAATCCACAAACATCTGGATTATATAAGTCTAAACACAAAAATATAAATCGACACAACCAATATAACCAATATAACGAACACTGATACAAAAATCTTACATAACTATTGTATTTATTAACCTTCGTAGTACAATACACAAAAATAAGTACCTAAAATAAGTACCTACATAGGCTGTCCTGTCTAGGATGTTAACACATATAATATATTATCTGCACTTTATCACGCATAACCGGCGCTCACGGTGTTGGCACCGGCGGCGGCGGCCTGGGTCTGAACTGGCTGCACCCGTACTAAGGGCGGGCCCAAGCTCGCCATGCTCCTGTCCACCTCTCTACGAAACCAATGTTTCATTCGACGATGACACAACATGCGTATACCGTACAACGCCACGCCAACTACTATTGCTGCTAACACAATTAGCATTATGTTGATTTTGTCCATCTTCTCGCTAAGTTGCACATGATTGTTGACCTGGGCCAGTGCAACATTGTCCTTCACTTGATAATTGCCCATTTTATCAAAATAGGTACTACTTGCTTTGACGAATTGCAGTTGTAAAATGAAATAAAATAACATTCTTTTAACAAGTGAAATAAACTGCATAATTAGATATATTAAGGTAAGGTTGACGCAATACTGGCGTCATCATTTTATAAACAACTCCAATTTCTTACCTCTAAATCAACAGAATGTAAAATAAAGTTTATAAAATTGTAACTTAACTAATATTGATATCAACAATAAGGGTTCCGTATTATGTATCCTGTACATGCATAAACATATGAGCAGCTCATGTAACGTATGTAATCAATAAAATAAGTAGGTACCTAAACTAACAATAAAGTGTAAAATCAATAAAAGTGTATAAGTATAAAGTAAAATCTGTCCAAAACGGAATCGAACCGAAACTCGTATATGGGAGTCGTACCGCAACTAAAGTAACGACGCTTTCTTTATATTAATTTTACTATAATTTATGAATAGCATAAATATAGAGTATACGACTATTGCAACTTTGTTCTCACGATATCTATAAACAAAGTTAAAACAAACATTTTATTATCATTCCCACGGAATCCTAAGTATATTATTATAATAATATAACGACGTTGCGTTATAAGTTATAACGCAAATCTCACGGGTTGTCGAATTACACGCCCGCTTCTAGTGCAATGCCTGTGCACCTGTTGTTGCACCTGCACTGGACTTTGTGAAACCTGATTATCATTGTTTACAGTTTCACTATACGACTCGTGATCGTTTATGATGTAAGCGGGCTTCAATCTATCGATTGAAATGTGCGCTTGTCGTCCAGGTAATTGTACTTTAAAAATTTTAGGACCTCTTTCCAGAACTTTAAACGGTCCGTCATAGGGTTGCTTCAATGACTTGTGGACAGTATCGTCCCTTACAAAAACATAATTACACTTTGACAAATCGGCGTAAACAAAGAAATTCTTAGAACTTAAATTGTTTCTCGTTGGTCGGTAGCTAGCTATAGTCTCGCGTATTTTCTCTACCAAACTATACGGATCACTCGAATCTTTGTCCTTAGATCTATCATAGAATTCGCCGGGTAAACGTAAAGTTTTACCGAAGGCTAATTCTGCGGCACTTACCTGGCTATCGGTGCGTATCGCTGCACGAAGGCCTAGCATAACGGTTGGTAATTCCTCCACCCACGTTGTATTGCTATGTAAGCGAGCCATAAGGGCTGCTTTCAAAGACCTATGCCATCTCTCCACGGCACCATTGCTTTGGGGGTGGTAAGGAGTGGTACGGATCTTACGAATACCCAAAAATTTCATCAATTTTGTAAACAAACTGGATTCGAACTGACGTCCCTGATCGCTAGTTATACGCACGGGGCAGCCGTATCTAACTATCCAACCTTCGTAAATGCATTTGGAAATCACATTTGCGGTTATCTCCTCTACAGGCAATGCTTCCGGCCAACGAGTACATCTATCGATAATGGTTACTAAATACTTATATCCTTGTGGAGACGTTGGTAAGGGGCCAACAATATCTACATGGATATGCTCAAAGCGAGAAGCTTCTTGAAACTTGCCCAATTCCGAAACTACATGACGGTTGACCTTCGACCTTTGACATTGTAAACAAGCCTTAGCCCAACGTCCTACATCCTTGTTCATACCAGGCCAAAATAAATGTTTAGAGACCATCTTACGAGTTGTACGGACGCCGGGATGACTCAAACAATGAATACTCTCAAAAGCAATCTTTCTAAATTCCTCCGTTAAATATGGTCTTATGACGTCATTAGAAAATTCACAAAATATTCTTTTATTACAAGTAGGTAGGTAATAATATTTTCTGTAATGTAATATTACTGTTGTTATTAGAACATTTAGTCATCTGTAGCAAGTACTCATCTTTTTCTTGCGCGTCAGCAAGTGCATCGAAGTCGAGTACAGTCGGGCAAAAAATAGTTTCTAAACGCGATAAGGTGTCGGCTACAACATTATCTTTACCGCTAATGTGTTGTATATCAACTGTAAATTCACTTATAAATAGGAGCTGTCGCATTCTTCTTGGCGTTTCTTTATTATCATTACCAATTTTGGAGAATGCGTGACATAAGGGCTTATGGTCTGTGTACACTGTCAGAGATCGACCTTCAAATAATTTACGAAAATACCTAATTGCAGTGTAAATGGCCAGTAATTCACGGTCATACGTCGAATACTTCTGTTCAGTAGGTGTAAATTTCTTTGAAAAATATCCTAGCGGCTTCCACGAACCGTTTACTCGTTGCTGCAATACCGCACCCATACAGGTGTTGGAAGCATCAGTCATCATTGCTAGGGGAACATTCGGTAATGGATGTGACAATGTAACGGCATCTTGAAGTCCCGTCTTACATTGTACAAAAGCATTTTCTGAAATGTCTGTCCAATTTATCCTAGTCTTGTCATTTTTCTTTGCGTTTACTAAGTATTTGTTAAGTTCGCACTGATAAACAGCTAAATTGGGTAAATGAGGCCTATAAAAATTTAACATACCTAAGAAACGTCTTAAATCTGCTACAGTTTCGGGCTTAGGAAAGTTAATAATGGCTTCCACTTTATCGTTAAGTGGTCTTATACCGTCAACACTTACATCATGTCCTAAGAATTCTATGCGCGACTGTCCAAAACAACACTTCGTTAAGTTGATCGTTATGCTATAGGTATTAAAACGTTCAAAAACCAACCTTAAGTGCTCTCTATGTAGGGTTTCATTCTCACTGGCTATTATGACGTCATTTAAATAATTATATAGAAAATCCAATCCCTGTAAAACAGTGTTGTTCATGAATCGCTGAAATGTTTGTGCGGCGTTACGCAGCCCAAAAGTCATGCGGGGAAACTCGAATAGGCCAAAAGGGGTAATAATTGCGGTTTTCTCAATGTCATTTGGTGCTACACTAATACAATGGTACGCGCGATTAATATCTAATTTTGAAAATATCGTTTTATTTGCCAAAATATAAGTAAACTCATGCAACCTGGGTATAGGATATCTGTCGGGCTTCGTAATCGCGTTTAACCGTCGATAGTCGCCACACGGTCGCAAGTCACCGTTTTTCTTCGTGACCACATGTAAAGGACTAGACCATGCGCTTTTAGAAGGCCTACAGATCCCTAACTCTTGCATAATTCGGAATTCTTCCTTCACTTTCATATATCTATCCGGTGGCAGTGGCCTAGCGCGCGCATGCACAGGAGGGCCTGATGTCTCTATGTAATGTAAAACGTTATGCGCGGGAGTTTCCCTGAATGACGCTGGCTTCGTAATGTCCGGATACATGCACAATAAATCATAGTACGGATGGCCTTCAACAATAGAATTCAAAGATGGTTGGCTACTACATATTTACAATAGCTGCTAAAACATGTATGTCAGTAATTTGATCAATAAGTTTACGATTACGCATATCAACTAAAATATTATGATGCGTTAAAAAATCAGCACCGAGAATGGGCTGTTTAACGTCTGCTAAAATAAATTCCCAACGGTACGGTCGCCGTAACTTAAGGTTCAACACTAATGTCTTTGTACCATAAGTTGCGATTTTCGTACCATTGGCGGCATATAATTTGTAATCTGAACACTGAGTACCTTTAAAACGTCGGTTGGATGTTGGTAAAACTGACACATTAGCTCCAGTATCTACGAGAAAACGTAACCCAGAATTAAAGTCCGTGATTGATAGGCGGCTGCAGGGTAGAACGGCACAGACCTCCGCCGACGACTGTACCTTGTCCTCTAGTTTTCCGACTTCGAAGAGACGGCTTTGTCCGCTCCATAGCTGTCCTTTTGTTTCCATGCACAGGGCGGCACGCATCTGTGCGCTCGATGGCGGTATCGCAAGTGGTAGCTACAAAGCCAATCAGGTGACTCAGGATTGCGTCCTCGTGATTTGGAACGGGATGGTTGCCGAAAACGATTCCCTGGGTGCCTCGATCTTGACCGGGAGCGGGAGCGTTCCATGTCGGTCAATCTAGCGTTGATCTTAGCTAGCTCTGCTGATATGCTAGTTATCTCGACCTCATTCTTGTACTGTTCTCGTGGGGCCTGAACTATAGCTGTAACAGTGTTACTCTTCGTAGCTTCGGCTACGTTGTCAGCGATCATGGCGAGGTTGTCTAAATCTTTGGTTTCCGACACGACTAATACAGCACGCAGTGTAGACGGCAGGTGTCCTTGCCAAAGGACTCTCAGTGTGTCGTCTGGTATTTTGTCGCGAGCCAGGTCTCTCATGCGCTGTAGAAGCTGAGAAGGCTTTAGGTCGCCTAACTCCATCTCACCTATAAGCTTCTCGATCTATCTATTCTTGGAGTCTTCAAACAAGGTCAGCAATTTGACCTTCAACGCCTGAAATTTTCCTGATTCCGGCGGCTTTGTCAAAAAATCAGTCAGCTGCATGATGACTTCTTTCGGTAATTTAGAGACGACTAAATCGAACTTGCTGTCATCCCCCATTTTCTGTGGCGCTAAAATAGCTTCTACTCGTATGAACCAGACACGAGGTTGGTCTGTCCAAAATTCGGGAATTCGCGATGCTACTGATATAGCCATGACCTCTGTCGGTGGGACTGGCGGCACGTTTGAAAAACTAGTGGTCATTTTCAACGTTTGGCACACTCAAATACACTAAAATACAAGGCCGCAAATTCTATAATATTTAATAAACTTTAAGGTCTATAAATCTAACATTGTCTACAATAATACAACTTCAATAATAGTCCGAACACGTATTACAATTTCTGTAGCTTTGAGTAGACTGCCGTGTTATAAATTGAATCGTGGGAAAACGATGTAAGTGGCGCGTTGCACATACATAGCCAGATACGTACAATGCACTTAATTATGTATGTATGTGTGTGTCCCTACATGCGTGAATAATGATGTATAGATCAAATATAAGTCCGCCACTTTTCCTCACTACGCGACTCGCCGATACCCTAACTGTTTGATAATTCGGAGAGCTCCTACCATTTTTTTAAATACCACTGACGACCATTCGGTTGCCCTTGCGGTTTAGATAAATCTCCGTTCCTTAAATATATATAAATAGCCATGACTATAACAACGCATAAGTAATATATAATTAAATTTTTAATAAATAAAGAAACTCAGCGGTTTTATTTTTTGAATATTATTGTTTCCAAATGTTTGCCATCTCTTCGTACCCACTCTTCCAAGCGGACACGCAAATTTTCAAACACATTCCTGCAGAGTTGCGGAGAGATATTGTTTATTTCTTGGCGGATATTTTCTTTCAGCGCTGCTATTGTTTGTGGCTTGTTCGAATAAACTTTTGACTTCAAATAGCCCTACAGAAAATAATCATAAGGAGTGAGGTCGGTCGATCTGGGTGGCCAGCACATGTCTCCAAACCTGGAGATCACTTTTTGTGGACAAAATTGCCTTTACCGTGTCCATAGACTCTTTGGAAGTATGGGAAGTGGCTCCATCCTGTTGAAATCATGTGTTTCTGTTAAAACGGCGTTCCGTTCTAACAATAGGAGCAAAAAAATTGGGAACCTTCTCTTATACCGCTCCGAATTTACCGTCAAAGCACGTTCTCATTCTCAAAGACAAAGGGCCCAATAACGCCACTTGAGGTTATGGCGCACCAAACGGTCACCTTTAGACTATGTAACTGTCGTTGATGTCTCTCTTTTGGGTTTCTTGGTGCCTAATATCTGCAATTTTGTTTGTTTACATAGCCATAGTTGCGTAGGAAAAACTTCCAACATCTTTTCAACACAAGATTTTCGTAATAAGTGATCACTTTCTTTTAAAGCTAGCACTCACTTTCTTTTAAAGCTTGCACTAACTGTATTTGATAGGGATGTAAACGCATTTTTCTTACCTATGACATGAATTGTTGATTTGTAGATTCCCAAAACAGCCAAATGCTTCCGTAAGGAACACCGTGGATTTGCAAGAACTGAATCACTTGCACGGCGCACATTTTCCTTGGTTGATACAGTAGGTATGCGGCCCGGAATGGGTTGATTAAGTGTAGAACCTGTTTCACGAAACTTCTTAATCCATTTTTTAAAAGGTTTACACTGCACAGTGATTCAGGTTTCATACAAAGGCGGTCATAAATACACAAATCCGTTATAAAAAGTATTTTATTATTTTACACGTTGGAATATATTTAGGTAAACGTAAATAATTAAAATTATAATATATTATATAAGTTTAAAAAATTCTTAACAACATTTAGGTGTAAAAATGTCTCGCAGTAATTTTATTTTAGACGATCGATGTATCTAAAACATTTTATATTGCGAATTTTAATAGTAAAACTGTAAATAATGGTTATTTGTATTAACAATAACCACAAAAGAATAAAATAAAATAGTAAAAATACATAAAATAAGTTTATTTTCTAAATACAAACAACCTACAAACTATACGAAATATTGGCAAAATTACCTTTAAATACATAACAAATCTAAAACAGCTTTTGACAGTTCACTCTTTTTTTTGACAGGTAACTTTCGTAGACCTGTTATGAAGGGATCTGAATGAAGAAGAAGCCTATTAATTAAATCAGTATTGGTCAAAATGCGACTCATTTTTCGCGTGTGATTTCTCCTAAATGATTTGATGTGTTTGTTAGTTGCTTCAGCTGCTTCTTCAGACAGCTCTCCGATTGACAATAAAGCGTGATCAATAACATTAGCACCATGAACTAGGACTTTGTGAACGGAAGCAGGCATGTTATACCACGGATACTCGGCAACTAATTGCCGAGCTGTCTCTAATGCGAACTCTTCGAAGTTCGTCTTATTAATGTTATATCCCGAATTCAAACATTGAAGTATGATCCAGCAACGATCTAGGAGATCTTTCTTGATCCCAGTAATTTCAGCTGAAATTTCTGAGTTCGAGAAAAACCGTCTGGCGGTATTACCATCGTTTGAGGTCCCGCTTCCGCCACTTTTGGGCTTATCCACTATAAGGGCGCGTTTATATGACACGGAATGTTACAGCGTGTCGGCCGCGCGGCGAAAGTACGGTAACCGCGCGGTCAGGCCTGGTGGCCACGCCACTGCGAACCCGAACCATTTCCAGTTGATCTTGGTCTTTCTTAACCCTAGAAAGATAACCTTATTTTGATGTTCATAAAAGATAACCATACGCTTCAGAGGCGCAACATATACAGGGTGTCCCAAAAATCAACGTCAAGCCGAAAACGGATGACGGGCCAAGGGATGGTGGTTCTCAAAAAAATATGAAAAAAAAATTTTTTGCTGCACTCTAAAAATTATAGCCATTTAAAAAAAAATGAGAAAGTTAACACCTTGTTATGATTTTTCAAGTACTATGACTACAAAATGTTTACTTAGCTTAATTATTTTAGTGAGGATTTGTTACTGAATAATGCTAGTATACATTACAATTCAAAATTTGAACACAACTATCTTCATTTCAGAGGAAATATCCCTAATATGCCCAAACATGTACTCAAAATTATTACATTATTCAACTTTAAATGGCCGTGCTGAAAAAAAAATGTACTACACCATTTCAGCACGTGGCATCAAAAGATGGCGCATTTAATGGGCTTTCTAAAATGCTATAACACTTACTACATTTTATCCTAATTATGGATTTTTTTTCTAAAACAACTCGGGTCTAACCTTTTTTGTTTTACTCAAAAATGTTGGTAATGACATCTAGTTTCCCTCTAAGAAACAAATTAGTGTTATACATAACCCTCTTTTATGGCAGTCAGGTAAAAACTACTAGTGACACTGTTTTGCGAAGCTACTGTGAATAGGGCAAATACCTAATTTATTGATAAACCATATTAGATTCCTTTGGTCATTGTGAATCATTATGTGTTCAATTTGAAATAAAAATTCAACCATTCAAATCAACAGTTCATTTTATTTTGTTACAATAAATATTCAAATTGTTTGCCTTCAGCTTCAATGCATGCCCTACATCTCTTTAAAAACGAACGCTTTATTTTACGAGCAAAACTTCTTGAATTGATGTATTCAGCGGCCCCCGCAATTCTTTGGCGCAGTTCCTCTACGTTTGCGATAGGCTTAGAGTAAACTTGATCCTTCACTGCTCCCCAGTAAAAGAAATCAATGGGGTTTAAGTCTGGTGATCGGGCCGGCCACGAGATCGTACCAGACCGACCGATCCACCTATCCGGATATACTTGGTTAAGAAATTCCCTTACTGAGCGAGCATAGTGCGCAGGGCAGCCATCTTGTTGGAGCCACATACCTACGTAAATGTTGAGTGGCACGTCTTCCAATAAATCTGGTAGATGATTTTGTAAAAAGTCTAAGTAAGCCTCACTGGTTAAGGTGTCTGGGAGTTCGAAAGGTCCAATAATTCTACCGTTCAGAATACCGGTCCACATGTTTACTTTGAAGCGATATTGTGACCGATCTTCTCGCATTAAATGTGGGTTTTCCACGTGCCACTCATGCACATTATGTAGATTTAAGTAGCCATCTTTCTTAAAAGTTGACTCATCCGTCCAGAGTACTTTATCCAGGAAGTGGGGGTCTTCTCGGTGTCTTTGTAACATCGTTTCACAAAACGCAACCCTTGCAGGATAATCTTGAGGTGATAAAGATTGAACTCGTTGCACATGGTACGGGTGGAGCTGGTTTTGCTGCAAAATCCGGTGTGCTGTACTCTTCGGCACTCCTATGCTTGTCTCAAGTCCACGTACTGAGACACTCGTGTCTTCTGCGACTGCTGCTAAAACTTCTTCCTCGTATAGAATGCTGGATCTTCCTGTACTGAACATTTGATTAGGAAATCGGCCTTCTGAGAGTGATCGGTGCAGATTAATAAATACTCTATGATCCGGATGACGCTCAGAATTGGGGTATCTCTCACGATAGAGTCGAGCTGCAGCATTAGCGTTGCACCTGCACTCTCCATAAATGAGATGCATGTTTGCATACTCCTGTGCTGTGTATCGAAGCGGAATGGTGGTGATCATAGAATACACACAATTACACGGTCAGCGATGACGATAGTCCAAAAGAAAGCCAAGTTAGTCACAAACGGTCAAATCACAAATCAAATCCAAGTAGCACGTAATCAAGTCCAATAAGCAAAGCCAAAGTTAGTAAGTACGAAAACGACACGAAGGAATACAGAACGATGCGCAGTAAACGAAATAACGTAACGTACTGAAGTATTGCAGTTCGTGCGCAGATGATCCGGTCTTGCTATCTTTTTCACTCGTGGCGTCTCTATCCGTCTCATTCTAACTCATGCCGTAGATGATGCTAAGGCTTGCTATCTCTTTCACTCACACTCTCACTAACACGTTGAAGTGGCGTCTCTCTCCGTTTCACTCTAACTCGTGCTGTTGATGATGCTCAGGCTTGCTATCTCTTTCACTCTCACACGTTGAAGTGGCGTCCTAATCTGTTTCACCCAAACTTGTACTGTCTTACTTTAATTTAAGTAAGCTTTAAATAAAATATGCATCGCATTAGAAGCATAAATCCAAGTTGTTTTAGAAAAAAAATCCATAATTAGGATAAAATGTAGTAAGTGTTATAGCATTTTAGAAAGCCCATTAAATGCGCCATCTTTTGATGCCACGTGCTGAAATGGCGTAGTACATTTTTTTTTCAGCACGGCCATTTAAAGTTGAATAATGTAATAATTTTGAGTACATGTTTGGGCATATTAGGGATATTTCCTCTGAAATGAAGATAGTTGTGTTCAAATTTTGAATTGTAATGTATACTAGCATTATTCAGTAACAAATCCTCACTAAAATAATTAAGCTAAGTAAACATTTTGTAGTCATAGTACTTGAAAAATCATAACAAGGTGTAATTTTCTCATTTTTTTTTAAATGGCTATAATTTTTAGAGTGCAGCAAAAAATTTTTTTTTCATATTTTTTTGAGAACCACCATCCCTTGGCCCGTCATCCGTTTTCGGCTTGACGTTGATTTTTGGGACACCCTGTATATTAATGTTTTTTGTTATTAAATACGTAACTATTGTATTTATTTACCTCATTATTATAATGTGTGTTTAATGAACTAATAATAAAAAACATTTTTTGGTGAAATTATTCATATATTTTAAATATTAAACTTAATTAAAAAATCCTCTAGAAAAAATCAACAAAATTAACAGTCTTCTGTTTACAGGAAAATATTATCACAAAATAATATATTTTTTCTTAAAAACGAATTAAATTATTTTTTAATAACTAATCAACTAAAAAAAAAATCAGTCAAAACTATAATTATTTAGCTTAAAACTTGGTTTAGAGGCATTCAAAGCAAACATCATTTTTGTGTTCGCCGCAAACTGTTTTTTTGCATTTGGCGCAGATAATCTTCGACATTCTTTTTTTTTTACTCGTGCAAAAGGTGCAATACCGTCTTTTCTTGGGTGGAGGTTCTTCTTCATCATCTGTAGAGTTCTGCACAACCAATTTTGGAAGAATATTTGTGATATTGTCTCGCACACGCTTTGGCAAAGTAGGAGCTTCGAGTCTTTCCGTCATCCACGGTTCAGATAACTGGGTGCTTAACTTTTTCATGTATTCCCTTCTATTTAGAGGTTTTTCATTTTTTGCAAGAACGTTGTGACAATATATGACATAAGAATTGACGAATGCCATGTTCAGAATGCCATAAAGCATAGTCATTGGCCATCTATTGGTTTTCCTTGAACATGACATTGAGGAACACATTTGATCGAATGTATCCACCCCGCCTTTAGTCTGATTATAATACATTATAATTTCAGGCTTACCGGTTGTTGGGTTGATGACACCTTTTTCGTCACATGATGATAGCAAGTAAACCATCTTAGAAGGCTTTGGCTTGTACGAGACTAGAGTCAAACATCCATCGTAGCAGAACATTGACGTGCCTACGGATCGAGACCGGGTGTTTTTTAATTCTTCGGGGATCTCCCGTTTATTGGATCGTATAGTGCCAACAAGGGTTAGTTTGTACGGTTCCTGAAGTAGGGATTTTGCGAGAGGAACCGAAGTGAACCAATTGTCACAAGTAATATTCCGGTTTGTGCCATGTAAAGGCCGAGACAACTCCTTTACATAAAATTCTCCTTGTGGCAACCCATTAGTATTGGTGGCTCTCCCAATATACGGCATTGCATTTAGCATGTACTTCGTTCCGCTGTCACACATCATAGGAATTTTAATCCCATATTTACTGGGTTTATTGGGGATGTACATGCGGAAGGGACACCGACCTCGGAATCCCAATAATTGCTCATCGATTGTGACGTGCTCTCCCGGTGTATAATTCAGTTTACACTGAGTTATAAATAATTCCCATAGTTTTCTAATGGGGATGAATGGATCTTCATGACGTAAAGAGGGCCGTATAGACTTGTCATCAAATCTTAGACATCTAATCAGGAAATCAAAACGATCCCTACTCATCACTGCCACGTACCGTGTTCCCGAGAAACTACTATCGAATAGCTCATCGGTAGACAAGTGATTGTCTTTCATTGCTGCACTTAAGGTCAGTATTCCAAACAAAGCTTGGACTTCTGTCACAGACGTATCTCTGAAAGTAGCTTTGGTCATGTTATTTCGACGTTTTACAGAGATCTCAACATTCGTCCAACGGACGACCTCATTCACTATTTCGTCGGTAATAAATAAATTAAAACATAAAATTGGGTCACTTATATTTCGACACATGCGCGCTGGACCTCTGTTTGTGCGAATTATATTTATGGCAGATATCCTTCCGCGACTTTGTCCTTTTATTGTTGACCAGCAATGTTGGTTCCTACCTCTAATCACACGGCGATCAGGAACAATTATACGGTGGTCACGACGTGATGTTTCCAAACTTCCAGCGGGCTCTGAAGATACAGTCGGAGTTATATCGTCTTCATTTTGTGTATTATTTAATTCTTCTGGCACCTCATCATCGATAAACTCGTCTTCGAAGTCACTTTGTATATCATCTTCACTCACATGATCTTCTGTCTCACTGTCACTTTCCTGATGTCCATCATACTCGTTCTCTTCCTCTTCAGCCATCAATCTAAATATTGCGTCATCAGATAGTATTCTTCGGCTCGTCATGATGAAGGTGAAAACATTTCATGCTAAAACAAAATAAACATTTATAATAAACATTTTATGTAAGTATAAATAAATTTTTACTTTTACTAAAAGTCACCTAAAAGATAACCATGCGCCTGCGGAGCGCATTACCTGGTCATAACTGCAGAAATATGGTACTTACCGCGTAAAAACGGTCGTCCCACGACGCTGTGCACTGACGACTCAGCTGACAAAAAAGGAAAGCTAGATACGCGCGCCAATTAAAAAGAGACAGCGTTTTCATACCCGCGCGGGCGCCTCTGAGGCGTAGGTTATCTTTCTAGGGTTAAAATTCACACGTGTTCGTTATGAGCTATTTGACTAAGAAGAATAAAATTATGATTGCATATTACTTGTACCGACAAAGCAAAAAGAAAGAAAAAAAAGAAATGTAGAAAATTTTGGATTCATCCTATTTTAGCACGACGCACACTGGGGCAGTATATATGACGGCCGTACCCAAAACTCAAATTTTATCAGAAAATAAGTGTTCACGCGCAAAACATAATAAAAACTACTTTTGAGTGATCGTAATGTTTATAATTCTTGTTCCAGCATATTCAGTACATCAGAATCAAAGTTTTTTTTCTTCATAATTAGGTAATCTTCGATTAAGACTGATAATTGGATCGGAAGAAATGAACAAACGATTAACTATATCGGTAAGGTTGTCAGTTCTTGATGTTTTCCTTGCAAAATTTTCTCGATAGGACTTAAAGTCTTTATTACGGGCTTCTTGAGCCTCCTCACTCAGCATTCCTATAGGCAGTAATGCATGGTTAACAATTTCAGCACTGTGGATCAATAGTTTGTGAAGTGTCGGTGTCATAGGCATCCAAGGGTAAAGATTAACATATAATTGAGCTGTATCCAAACAATATTGCTGAAACTTCTCTATATTAATTTGGAAACCACTGGAAATAGTTTGCAATATCATATAAATACGTCTTATAAGTTCTTCATCAATGTTAGTAATACTTGAAGAAACATTGAAATTTTGGAAAAATTTACGCGCCACATTACCATCATTCGAATTTCCAAAACCAGGTTTAGGTTTGTCTACAATAAGAGACAACTTATTTTTGAATCTTGTCTGAATATCCTTCTTTGTTTCATCTATAAGCTCCTTATTAGTTTTAGATACACGCCAATTACGAACGGGTAATTTATAACTTAAGTGTAAAAGCGATTCAAACGACCTGATCCAGGCATGTAGTACTGATATGCCAAAAGATACATATTCAGATTTGATAGGTCTGTTCTTAATCATATCAAGGTCATTAAATTCCTTGGATGTAGCATCACATAGGTAACAGCGCATAGTAGATTTTGTATCCGATAGACAGTTACACAACTTGCCATCTACCATTGTAAATAAAGTATGGTGTTCAATCAAGTATTTTTTACCGTCTAAATTAACTTCTGTAGGAACTAAATCTTTGATTTGTTTGTTCATATGCTCTTTTTTAGACTTTACTAATTCTTCAGTCTCTTTTTTATACTCGAGGCTTATGGGTCTACAGAATCTAGGCGATGAAGGTCTCGGGTTTTGCCATAATGTAATTGATTTTCCATTTTTTTCACCTATGAGTCGTAATGGAACCAAACATGTTAAGAACATATATTTATCATCAGATGTTTCAGACATAAACTTCTGTTTATATTGGGTATGACTAGAGCTGCCATCAAATCCCCATTTCGAATACAATAAAATTTTATCAAAAGAATGTTCAGAATCAGCCTCCAAAACAGATTTTTGAGTCTGCAGTAAACGAGTTCCTGTATGATCTAATAAGCATTGGAGGGGAACTTCAGCATCAGTCTCAGTAACTTTTAGGTCTTTTGGATAGCAATTTACTTTTTCAGCCTGTACTTCCTTATAACTTGGGAAAACTTCCTTGGCATACGTTCTAATAACTTCATATTGTTTACGCGACAATTGTGCTTCAATAATTAATGATAGAGCATCGCGTGGCGAAACTTTTTTTGCTTTCACAGTAGAAGCTATATTAAAGCAATCCATCGCATACTGGGGGCTACCGGCAACTTGTGCAATGACACTGGCTTCTGTAGATTTACCTGTTGCTCTAAACTGCATTTGAGCTGCATATGATAATTCATAAGGCCCTGCCTCTGAACGCAAATGTGCTGTCTTCCTGCGCTTCGTATTTTCACTACTCTCCTCAAATGTTAGCGTTGGCCTACCACCCTTATTGCCCGAGTATAAAGTAAAACTGCAATAATCGTTAAGCCACGACTTCTCAGCATTCAAAAATTTTTCTTTGTGTCTATTTTGCCCGAGCCATTTAGACTTTAACTGATTTTTAAAATTACGTAACTCTTTCGATAAATTATGCTGGTTTTCTGATGTACAGTTGGTTTTATTTGCAACATAATCAATCAAATCTTTAAATTTTCTATCAAATGGCTTATAACTACTGTTGTAAAATACGTCAAACATAATTCTTCGTTTTATTTTTAATTTGGAACATAAATCTGGAAAAAATATTAAGCGCCTTTAGATTCAAGAAAAACAAAAAAAAAATATCTCGATTTAGCGCAACGGGCTTTCACTTTTGAGTTTAGATTAATGTAATAGATGGTTCAGACTACCTTACTGTTAATTTAGTTTCAAAAGCCTCTTGCGCCTTTTTGAAATACTAGAGCGTAAAGTATTACTTATTATCTGCTTGCTAAAACTATCATATCTCCGACTATTATTCAACGTTTGTATAAATGAAAGTAGATTTTAAATACGACTTACCTTGATCTATACTCGACATAATAATGTTTTAATGTAAATATCACAAAGAATATATGAAACGATATTGATTGCGCTCAATAAATTATAGAAATTGTAATAAACTGATAACAGACTACACTTTACGTATGTCAATCTCGTAAATGACTAACTTCTCATTAATCTCAATATTGCTAACAGTTGTGGGAATACCTACCCTACATACATAATAAAAATCATACCCAACTACCTTCATTTAATAATTTGAGTTTTGGGTACGGCCGTCATATATACTGCCCCAGTGTGCGACGAGAAGAGTTTGGTGAATTTCATACGCTATACAACCAATTGCGATAAGATGAAAAAGAATTCGCAGATTATTTCCGAATGGATGTTAAAACATTTGATAAACTACTCAACTTCATACATGATAAATTGAAGCACCAGAACACTAACATGCCGGACAGTATTACCCCCACAGAAAGATTAGCAGTGACATTGCGGTAAGTAAATAAATAATAACAATTACTTGGTCAAGTGGTATTTATTAATCATTATATATATATATATATAAATTTGTAAGGCAGACTATATATTTGTAAAATCTAAATCGTCGATACTTGAATTGGATGGACTGGCAAAATTGTATTGCTCTCCACCTACGGTAGACTCGGACTCTTCAGAATAAGATGATTGTTGTGTTGCCGGACGTGCAGATCCAGCAGCAGTAGTGTAACCATACTGATAGGTGCTTCCGTATGATACATTTTCGCCTTCTCGACGATGCATAGTCTCGGGTGGTGGAGTAAAGTAAGGCCTTTTCGAACCAGCATTCTGGAGCTGTTGGTTTTTAGCTTTTATATTTCTCACAATAGACATCACCTGGTACTGAAACTCAACAGTATCTTCGTCATTGAATCGTTCAACAGTTGGTAAAATTCCTTTAAAAAACGACATCATACGACTGTCTTCTTCTTCTTTTTCAACAGAGTCCATAAACTTCATGAATTTTGCATCCACATCACTCAATTCTTTATTTTTCGTATTTGGTTTACTTTTTCCTGGCTCAGAATTCTTAAAATTTGAATTAGTTTCGCGGGGGTTGTATATTTTATTTAAAAACAACATGTTATCATAGTATGGGTACTTATGAACTTTTTTTGTTGCAGATCCAGATTTGTTTTCCCTCATCTTCTTTTCGCATTTCATCCACCCATCTCGCATATTTTTCCATTTCTGAATAACTTTTTTACCTGGAATTTAAAAATAATATTCACATTAAAAAATATAGTTATTTTTAATTCGCCTGATTCCTCTTTATGTTTCATTATCAGGAAACATGTTAATTAATATTAATACTATTAGTATAATTAATTGCTTGTAATAAGTTCCTTAATATCATTTTATATATTTACAGGTACTTGGCAACAGGTCACACGTTTGCCGATTTAAGATACGCATTTAGAATTGGAAAAACAACATTATCGTTTATCATTAAAGAAGTGTGTAATTGTATATGGTCAGAACTAGTAAACATATATATGAAAATACCATCAGAAAATTAGTGGCTGAATATTGCTGAAGACTTTGCTGTTATTGCAAATTTTCCCCACTGCCTAGGTGCTGTGGATGGGAAGCATATCAGAATAATTAAACCTACAAAATCTGGATCAATGTTCTTAAATTACAAACACTTTTTTTCTATTGTATTAATGGCAGTCGTTGACACCAATTATAATTTTATATTTGTAGATATTGGTGCATATGGCAAGGACTGCGATTCAAATGTTTTTAAAGAAACTGTCTTTTGGAAGAGACTGCTGAACAATACATTTAACTTACCACAGCCTGCTCTGATTCCAGAGACTAATTTTCAATTACCGTACGTATTTGTCGCATTCGCGTTGCACAAAAATGTACTGAGACCATTTAGTGGTCGAGAACTCAATGAAACAATGTCAATATTTAATTATCGTCTTACTAGAGCAAGACGTTATGTGGAATGCGCTTTCGGCATAATGGCCAATAAATGGAGGATCCTCCATCGGCCTTCAAATGTATCTTTGGAGCTCACAGTCGACATTGTAAAAACCTGTTGTTTATTACAAAACTTCATACATAAAGAACAGGGCATAGGTAAATGTCGGCCTCGATGGCGTAGTGGTTAGTGTAACCGACTGCCACGCCTGAGGTCGCGGGTTCGATTCCCGCACAAGTCAAACATTTGTGTGCATGAACATGGATGTTTGTCTTGGTCTGGGTGTTTCTATGTATAATATGTATGTATCCACAAAAAAAAAAAAAAAAAAAAAAGTATATATGTATGTTTATCCATTGTCTAGTATCCATAGTACAAGCTCTGCTTAGTTTGGGCTAGATGGTGTTGTGTGTATGTGGTAGAATATTATTATTAATTTAATTGTCGATTCAGGCTTTGAACTACAGACACTGTCACGATCAGAATATGCAGATCCTTTAATAGCAGACAAGTTCGTCAAAATTTTGCTGAATATTTTGTTTCTCCTCAGGGCAGTGTACCATGGCAAAACAAATATATATAGATACTCAAAATTATCAAATCACTCGTTTATTGCAAGAGTATCACAGTTAATACTTTGACAGCGGAGCGTTTAGAGCGCCGCTTGATACGGTACGCGGGCGATTTTCTGCATAATTGTTAACATCATAGAAAAATAACGGACAGGAGTATATGGATAATTCTTTTTGTGTATATAAAATCTACTATTGTATTTTATGGATAATAAATAAAAACAAATTATATTATTTATGTAAATTTATTAAAAGTAATTAAAAATTGTCATCTATTCAATTAAAAAAAAAGTCATACAGACTCCTTAGGTCTTTTCAAATGTGATAATTTTTTAGTGTGTGGTAGTTTTCGAAGCACTTATCATAACATAATGGCACGTTACAGTCAGGGCAGTAAAAAGCAGTCTCCGTACGTCCTCGTTTCCCAGTTTGGTGTTTGATAGTGTCGGCGCAAACTTTACAGACCCGCGTGACATTTGCCTTCTTTTCTGTAGATGGTATTCTTTCAAGGAAGTGCCTTCCCACTAATCTCGAAGTTTTGCCAACCAAGTGTGCTCCATGAGATGGTCCTGCAGCATTAGTAGACCGACCTTCCACAAGGCCTTCACCACATGTCATCAAAAATTGGGAAAATCGCAATCGGCGGCGTGCAGGCTGCTGTTTATTGTAAATTACCATGGCGTTCACAATGGTCCTTGCTACTAAGTGGAAAAACATTTTTTTCCACCACTTCATACATTTCCTTTGCAGGCTATAATAGGACACATATTGGTCGTTGAGGTCCACACCGATTTTATTCATATTATAGTCTAAGACGCAGTCCGGTTTTATTTTTTTTGCTAAACCTCCTTTAGCTTTGACTGTCACCTCTGTCCAGGTTGCGGCGTGTTTTGTCGTCAGGAAGGGCACGTCCCGCTTGTCCTTCCATTTACAAACGGTCATATTTCCGCGGTGACAGAAGGCCATTTCATTTGTCTCCAGCGGCTGATGTCGCCATTCTTGGGGCAAACCACGGCGGTTTGGCATCACAGTGCCGACAACGCGAGTATTATTCAGCCACAGCACGTCAGCAACAGTTGGGCTGGTGAAAAACCGATCCATATAAATAGTGTGCCACTTTCCAAAATATTTTTCACTTAGCTGGGTGACTATTTCCTCAACGGTTTTGGAGTCACCTATGTATGGAACCATATTCAAAATATAACCCGTCGCTGCGTCGCACAACATATAAATTTTCATTCCGTATTTGTCGGGCTTGTCCTTGTTGAAAACACGAAAGTGTACTCTACCTCTAAAACCACATGTTCCTTCATCGATGGTCAATGCTTCACCTGGATAAAAACTGGTGGCATACAGACGACACAGCTCGTCAAAATATGGCCGTAGCTTGAAAAAGGCGTCATAGTTGTCCTGGCCGCGAGGTATATAATTTGAATTGTCGTTCAGATGAAGACAGCTGTAAATAGCTCTAAACCGATCTCTGTTCATAAGTTTGGCCGCATAAGGGGTGTGTATGATTTCTCTTGTGGACCAGTATGCGTCAAAGCTTTCTTTATGCACTAGCGACATATGAATTATTATCGAGAAAAAAGTTTCAGCTCCTCCAACGTAACGGGTGTCCACTTATCTAGCATACTCCCTGGTTTCAGCAGTCCCCGTCTAGCCAGCTTGGTCTTCATTTGCGCTGCATATCGGTTTGTTTCCGTTTTCAGGAGCTTCCAAAAATCATTATTGAAAAAGATTGAAAAACAGTCCATTTCCGAAGAATTTTCGTCTATGGGAGCTAAAACACGAGTTATCTCTTCGAAAACAGGGTCTTCCAATGGACGTTCTCTTGGCACATACGTCCATCCATTGGCCTCATCCATTTCTCGAAGAGAAAGCATTTGCGAAGACCGGCCGCGCGCAGTTGAGCGCACTGTGCGGCCGCGCTGACTATGACGCCCGCGCCGAGCCCCTCTCTGTATACGCTCGCGACTACGCCCTCGCTCGTTGGTTGTGATTGGCTCAGGAACGTGCTCCTGCACCTCAACCTCACCATCATCCAACCTTTCTTGACTGGCTATAAACATTCGCAGGTCCGACACGCAATCTACAAAAGAAACAACTTATGAAGGAATATTATAACTACATAGAAATATAATAATAATTATATAAACATTTACCTTCAATTTCATCACACTGAGCCTCCTCAATATCAGAATCATCATCATTTTGTAATAAATCAACAATTTCATGCGTAGAAACATTACGTTGCGATGAAGCCATTTCGCGCCAAAAACAGTTACACTTACTCCGTGCACTCGCCGACGGCCGACTGAACGGGCGCGAGCGATCGCGAACTGTAGCTCTCGCGTTTTAACTACATACAAACATTGCATATGTGTTTGTAGCATATTAACTCAGCTACAAACGCGTACAACGCGGCTCACGATAAGACGTCGTGTTTTTCTAACAAACAGTATGAAAGGCGATCACGAGTGCTATTCGTCATTCGCGAATAAGAGAAAAATATGAATGCCGAGCTGAGATCGTGATCCGCTGTGAAAGTGTTAAAAACAATTTTAAACTTAACTCAAATAATATTTTTTTGCGATTTATGATAATGATGAATGTTCACAATTTTTTTTAGCTCTCCTTAAACTCGGTGGAAAATAAAAATATGGGTGAAAAAACTGTTAGGATACGTCGCGTATTTTCCGAGATATTTAATTTCTAAATAAATACGCGATTATTTTTGTTTTTGTATAGATACAGGCCCTACTGGGACAATAGGATGAAGCGAATTTGTATACCTAGTAATATTCTTCATTGCGATAAATATTGTTAAATTAATAAATTTGTGTTCAATAGTTTAATTACCAAATAAAAGATGGAAAACTTACCGTATGTGTTTTTTTCCCCAATTGGAAGGTCATTGAAATCTTCTTTTATAATTGAACATAGGTCATGCCAGGCTTTTAGTGTTTGACGTTTATCCTTATAGGATTCGCTTGTTTTATCCCAAAGGATATTTCTTTCTTCCACTAAAGATATCAATGTCTCAGGATTGATACTCAGTTCATCCATCTTCGAAATCACGATGTCCGCGCGTCACGACGTCTCGCGCAAGTGACTGACGGACCAATGAAAGGAGAATGCGGGGACGCCGGCGCGGGGCGTACATCGAGAACATTCGAGTGATTCGAGCGAGACGGCCGCGCGGCCGCCGTGTGATCGAGGAGCGAACGCCGCGCGGTCACCGCGCAGTTAGTTACTCAAAATTAATTTCAACTTTACGTCCTAGTTAATAAAACATAAATTTGCTATAACTGAACAGTTAGTACGCGGCCACCGCGCGGCGGCCGCAAGAATTTTTTCGCGTCGTCTAACTGCAGCCTTAGACCTAATCTTTCTCTAAATTGAGTCAGAATATATGTTTTTTTTGCTGCAACAAGAATTTTGTCATTTTCAGATCTAGCTTGCCATTTTTTAACATCTAACTTGTATGCGACATGAACAAAATATTCAAAGAAGCGTATTAACGCGTGAAGAGGTGATAAACCAAATTCATATTTACTCTCATCGACTTTCTTGTTTAAACATTTGTCAATTTGGTTCATTTCGCTGGGCAAGGCATTACAAATATAACATTTAGACGAGGAAACACTGCTAAGTGCATTACACACTTTGCCATCTACCATCGTAAATTGCAAGCAATGAGTAACGCGGTATTCCTGATCTTCTTTTTTGAAAACAGTTTGCTGTAAGTTACTTATTTTCTCTTTAAAATATGCTTCTTCCTCAACTGATACTGCAGTCGATTCTTTCAAATATCGAAAGCGTACAGGCGTACAGTATCTAGTTGACGAAGGACGAGGATTTTTCCACAAAGCTACGGTATTTTCTCCAGTATCTAATTTCAAAACAAGCTGAAGTGGCACATATGAAGTAAGAAACAAGCTACCGTCTTCAATAGTGGCGTCAGAAAAACACTGTTTATATTCAGAATGCCCTGTACTGCCATCGAAACCCCATTTCCCTATCAAAGCTATCTTATCCTGGAATTCTTTAGGTACCCTATCCAAAACAACCTTTTGAGACTTGAGAATCCGATTGGCTGTATGATCTAATAAACTTTGAAGTTCGACTTCGGCAGATGATTCGCTAACAGTTATATCTGGAGGATAACAGTGTTTTTTCGATTCCACAACAATTTGGTAAGATGGCAAAATGCTTTTTGAAAACTTATTGTTTATAAATTTCTTTACTAATAAATATTGATGTCGAGTTAAGTGAGCTTCGACAATGAGCGATAAAACTTCGTTAGCATCGATTTCAGGAAAAGTTAATAAACTATCATCGGAAGCACTAAGCAATGAATGTACAAGAGAAGGATCTTGCTTAGACAAATTAGCTAATCTTCTCCTTTTTGTACGTTTACTGGTCTCGTCAAAGTTCATTTTCGGACGGCCAGACGATGAAGATGTTGATGCTTCAACTTCGTCAAAGTTCAGAGATACACGTACCTTAGTTCGCTCTACATCAATATTTTCTATTTCATGCAGCCAATCTGAACACATTTCTAAGAATTTAGATTTAGTACGATTCGACTTGGCCCAGTAATGAGAAATTCGTTTACATACATTCGTAATTCTAAGGCTTAAAGGTTCTAGGTTAATGTTTTCGATGTAATCAGAAAGGCATGATGTTTCAGTCAAAGTGTTCAGGACATGCTGTGATTTTTCATTTGGTTTACCCACTTTAGAGTACCAAATGTTAAAAATTGACATCCTCGATACAGAACATTTGAAGATTCCGCAACCGTTCTCCTAAGACCGATTCGCCATTGGACTGTTCGTCGACAGGATGATTCATTTATTTCCGTTTCCCCAGCAGAACCTTTCAGCTACGGACATTTCGCCGACAGAAACTTTCATCTACGTCACTTTCGACGACAGGCCTTTCCAGCTACAGAATGTTTCACCGACAGGACGATAAACCTGTTCTATCCCATGAAAATAAAACAATAAAATTATAGAATATTGCCAAAACAAAGAATATAATATGCATGTTATTTGCGAAAACAAAACATAAAATAAGCAATGAAACAAACTCCAAAAGTAAATTTTTCATTTCACTAAATCAATAATATTATTGTACCTACTTATTCTTCTTCTCTTGATCTTTTTCTCTTTCTCTTATTTGATTAAATGACAAATATGTGCCCAGCCACTTAGATATGATTTCAAATCCATCCCATTTTTATCCGCTAAATGCCGCTCAATTCTTTCTTTATAACCTGTTTCACTGCGCTTGCGCTTAGGCATTGGCTCCGAGGATTTGATTTTCTCAATAATGCCTTCCGTGTGATTTTGTTCCTTTGTGAACTCCTTAATAGTTAAAAATATATTCCATTTTCGGCGACTCAATAATGAGTTCCAGCGGTTGTGCCAGGATTCAAGGGCATTTTGCGTTAACGGCACATGTTTTGTGAGACTGTCATTTACTGACCACATGCGAGGTGGGAAACGAGGTTGAAATTGTTTCACTGTCATTTTGGAGCTAACAGTTTTTTTATTCTTGTTGATCCATTAACATAATATTTTTCGAACCATTTTACTACGATGTTTGCTTCTTCAGGTATTATGTCATATTTTATTATATTGAATGCATCACTGATTTCTGTTGGCTCTAAAAACGCCAGTGCTCCGATGTGTCGCATGTTGTGAGCAAACACTGGATCATTGTTATAGCGGGATGCGAGACCAGCTGATTGAATGTGCCGATATATACTTTGTTGTAAGTGAAAAAAACAAAGTTATTTAAACAGCGCGGGAAAACATTTTTGATAGCTTTCATTGCCGCAAGTTCAAAATCAGTTAGGATGATTTCAGGGTTCAGTTGTACTTTCAACTTATTTGAAGCTTGACATTTCAGAATTTCTAAGAAAATCGTGTAACATCTTTCTGATTTATGTGAGAGCAAACCATATGCCAGGGGAACTATTTTGTGTGTCCCTTCCGGTGTTCCGACTATGGCATGTATCGTATAAATTTGACAAAATGGGAGAGGGCAACTGTCAAATGTCCCATCCATTAGCCAAAAACTTGCCTCACTCAGAAATTTGAAATTTTCTCCCGTGCAAAATACGATAATACACTCATCATTTGCAATAAAATGACCCATGAGAAATGGTTCACCATTAATTATACTATATTCTTCGGGAATCTCAACCTGCCGGATATCTTTTGGAATATTTGGTAATTTTTTATTCCGTTCTCTTTGTATCATCTTCCTCATCGCATCCTTATTAGGCATATGAGGAGAAGAAGTACTAGGTACAACTTGTATGCACCGCTGAATGATTTGTGCAGGTGTGTCCATCGAGCTGCTGGCCTTTTCTTTTAAATTTGCCTTCAGTTTTAATTCCAGCCGTTTTTCAGGATCAGGCAAATGTGCATGTTTATGATTTTGCGACATAACAATATGAGTGTTATCTGCCGTGAGCAAAGTTGTTACAAACACATCGCACCGAGCCGAATGATTTCGCGTACATCGCCAGTAAAACTTCGTATCACGCCTATTATTTAATTGATAGGAGTAACCTTCATGGATTAAAATGTCTTTATCACGTTTAGATTTCACAATTTCACAGTCACTCATTATGAAATCATAAAACAATTAATTTCGGTAAGACGAAGATACACTACACCCAAAAACAAGTAAACAAAAATGTTATTGATGTTATGAAACTACCCGCATTTATTTAGTTTGTCTAAAATTATTATTGACAAGTGCAAGCGCCTACTTTATTGTCACTAGCAACTTTATTCAAATTTGCTTTCTCTAACACGTATGTGTTCCTAGTATGCTAAATAACTGAGTTGTAACGCAATGTTTACATAGATAGATTATTTCCGGTGTAATAGACAGTAAATAAAGGAAAATGATGCAACTGTGTGGTATAAAATAATTTTATTGTTTTGTTTTCACAGAATAGAATAGGATGTAAGTAAATAAAACTAGATAAATACGTAGGTAATGCTAAATAAAACTAGATAAATACGTAGGTAATGCTTTTTTATAGGTAGGACTAATATTTTCAAATATTAAGTTCTTTGTGTTGTAAGCAAAGATTGAATTCTCTAAGGCAAGTAGCCTAATCTCTTAGTAAAGACACAGTAAGCTGTAGGGTTTAGGCGTATAATGACAGATTAGCGAATTGACAGAAACGCATAATGCCAGGTGTCGCAAAATGACAGATTCGCAGAATGACAGATTCGCAGAATGACAGATTCGCAGAACGTCAGATTCGCAGAATGACAGATAAATCTCGAATTAAATAAAAATCATCAAGTGATTAACCAAATTCTTTATTTGTTAGTATAAATCAACATAAATTTTCAAAAATTAAATTAACAATAACAGATTGTAAGGCTCTCCCTTAAAATATACATAATCGTCCAAACTGTACTTAGGTACTTAATGTCGTCGTCAAGATATTTATGTCGTCTTCATTATTAACCTTGAGAAAATATTTTTTTTTATAAATTGTTTTGGTGTAATTTTATTTTCTTTTAATAATTCAGTGTACTTTCTAAGTTTTTTATTAAAGGCAATGTCGGATTTACGTCGATTTTTTTTTGCAGAGTAAAAGTAGCTATTTCTTATTATGTAGTCGTAATGCTTACACTCATTCATTAATTTTTGTACAAAATGACATACTTGGGGCTTCTTAGGAAATTTGACGCCAAGTCGATGGTGCCAGCCCTCCAATGCATTAGTTGTTCTATGGATATTTTCGGAACAGCTCAATAAGTCTGGCGAAAATTTCTTTAACCACTGATCTTCGAAATATCTTGTAAAAGCTATAAGTTCCCTCGTTTGTGAAGCATCTCTTATAATTGATTCCCAACATGACCGTATATAATTGCCAGGTAGAAGAGGTAAACACGCTGTCATTCTGGTAATGTTTCTACCTTCCTGGGAGTCATACAATTTTAAATCCTTTGCCTTTTTTTTCACGGCTTTTTGGAAGTGAAAGAAGCAACCGTTAATGGTTACATCAGGGAATACAATTTTAACAGCATTGATTATAGCATTTTCGTAATCACATTTAAAAGATCGTATCCTCAAACCCAATGTATCTTTAACTAATTGAAAAAATCGAACATACGTCTCTTCAGTCTTATTTGGTAATAAACCATAAATCAGGGGGCAAATATTTGTTGTATTTTCATCAGATCCTAAATCAAAATGCACACTGAAAAGTTGGTAGAACGGTTTTGGTGCACATTTAAAGGTACCGTCACCAAAATATGTTCCCGCTGGATTAGATCGAGAGATGACCCTTCTGGCGGCTTTTGTACAAAAAATCAAAATTTTATCGCTTCCACCATCATCACAAACCAAAAAATTTTTAGCTAATGCCTTAGGTATGATGACGTCCTCTAGACGTGCGAAATTTAATTTGTTTGATTTATAAAAAGCTTTCCTGTTCCTGTAAAGGTTATCTTTAAACTGTTTGAATTCTGGTATGTAATCTAAATACTTTGAACCTTTGTTCTTTAAAGCTTCGAAATTTTTTTCATATATGGATTGTATCGGACCCAAATCATCGCATACTTCCTTTTTGCATTTATTTTTGGCAATAAACACCTCATTTGCTTTTGGTTGTGCTATACATGTGTGTGTACTTTTCCGAGTTATATTTTTACTTTCAATATCTACAGTCACTGACGCACTGCATTCACTACGCTTGACGCACCTCCAGTTTGTAGTATTATTTTTATTACTAACATTTAAAGTATAACGGTAACCTTCACACAAAAGCGTTTCCTTTCCTTTTTGATTTCGTTCAAAATGCAACACCTCACCACCTTCCATTATAAAACACTCTAATAATAAACAAATCCGAGGTGTGATATCATCCAGAAGGAAGAAACCGCGGTTTTCCTTTTAATGCACTATTTTATTATATACACTCGTATTTTGTAGTAAATTCACATGACACTAATTAATTTTGATAGATAACGGAATCGGACGGTAGTTGTAAGATTAGAGATTTTTTGTTGTACCCACTTTAACCAATATGTACGTTTTGTTTATGCAATTGTTTTTTTTTATACATAATTACGTTATGATGTAATTACTGCCAATATAAATTATTCTTGTATTAATTAATATATCCAATAAAGTAATTATTATGATTGTATTAATATATATTATGTCATTACATCAGCCGTAAACTAATCAACTATTTGATTACATTACTTGTCAATAGATGGCGCCATCAGTAAGGTTATCCTTAAGTAGGATGTTATTGTGTATAAAAGTTAAACCAAAAAAAACATAGAAAGAAAAATAATGGTTAAATCAGGTTAAATCACTCGTAAAACTAAGATCTGGCATTTTGCGCATCTGTCATATTGCGATTCTGTCATTTTGCGCATCTGTCATATTGCGATTCTGACCATTTGCGAGTAAGTGCCAACATTTGGCATTCTGCGAATCTGTCATTTTGCGTTTCTGTCATTATACGCCTAAACCAGCTGTAAGATATGTATATTTTTTGTAATATCGCTTGTCTTAAGATTGACGGTGAATTCTCCGTAGCTGGAAAGGTCTGTAGTTAAAAGAGTTATAGGTTTATCGTCCTGTCGGTGAAGTGAAACATTCTGTAGCTGGAAAGGCCTGTCGTCGAAAGTGACGTAGATGAAAGTTTCTGTCGGCGAAATGTCCGTAGCTGAAAGGTTCTGCTGGGGAAACGGAAATAAATGAATCATCCTGTCGACGAACAGTCCAATGGCGAATCGGTCTTAGGAGAACGGTTGCGGAATCACATTTGAAAAATGTACCTGAAACAATATAAAAACTGAACCTAAAAAAATGACTTTATTTTTATTCTATGGGCATACATACTTTGACAGCCCACTAACGTAAGAAGAGGCAGGAAGAGGCAGATGAAACTTATAGCCCTTTATAAGGATGTTCTCCTTATTCTAAAAAGATATGCTTCAAGGGCAGCAAAGTACAGCGAAAAGTTATAGGTCCAAAAGATATAAATATACATCACATTTTTTAAAAAGAAAACTACCCTCAATAATAAAATGATACAAAATAACATGTGCATAAAAAAAAAAAAGTGGTTGATAATAAAAGTACATACCTTGCTCTTGAACATCCATACCTTCACAATACGTAAACACTTGATTTGAAATGGTGACACTCAAAAACAACGTGATTAAGTTTTAATGACTCACACGTAGCGTTAATTAGTATCGCGATGCGCTCACTTCCGCTGCACAAAAGTGAATCATACCTTGACCTAATTACGTTGGTATTTATAGTTTTTGGAAGTATGTGAACTAGCTAATGACTTAATGAGGTGATCTTACTGGAGTAAGACAATGAAATTTTTCAATTTATGGCCTAGGGCGGAATCACAGTGCACTGGGGGCATCTCTTGGTCGGCGAATATTGTATGGAGAACAAAATTTCCGAAGCGCAGCAGCGCACGAGTCACCATTTTTAAAGTAAGCTTCGACAGCTAGAGCGCAAGACAGCTAAAGCGCGTTGCGCTCCGGTCCAACGCTCCAACGCGACTGTTAAACTCGCATGTCTGACGCGTTGATTAAGACCCCTCCCCACTTCACCGCGCCAACTGTTGCAGAGTAATTCGAATTTGAAAATGGAACTTTCTTACTGGACACACTGTACAATTACAAGAATTAAACATTTATATCTAACTTGTCTTAGACAAAACAAGAATATAACATACTCAAATAAAAATACATCAACTATTAATTTAATAATAATATAACTAATGGCACTTGGAGTAATAAAACAGTACAGTTTTTTTTTGCTGGAATGCATTTACTCATACCTCACCGCGGGGCGACGGAGAGATTATGTCGGGCTTACCGGGGGAAAGATACCCCGGTAATACGGACTAAACCTACCACGGTGTTCCTCGACATAACCATAGACGGCGGGGCCGCGCGAGTTGCTTTCACATGCAATCGCGACCCCGCCGGGGTATCGGCACGCCGCACACAGGTGAAATTTACGCATTTTATGGCCAAAATTGATAAAAATGAAGTTTCTCTTATTCAAAAGTAGTAGCCTAAATTACCATCCAGGTATATAGCGCCATCTATTAGTGACTAGCAAAACGTTTGACACTTTATTCTACTACCTACATATTTGAATAAGGTAGTGGTTGTTCAGTGGAATAATTTGTTACGATTTTCAATAACTCTTTAAGCCACGTTTAATATTTGCTTAGTGAATATTTGGATATAAATATTATGGATTCTATAGCTAGCAAATATATCGAAAACTAGGCTAATATTACATTAAGTATGTTAACGCCTGTATATTGCTGTAGTTAGTCTAAAATAATAGTTTAAATGTGTATTATGAAAATAGAAGCTTTATTGATACCATATTTATAAGAAAACTAAAATGAAAATACAAATTTTAATCATAACTTGAGGTTCTTTTATGTGTATTATAACACCGTGAGGATAGGACTTTACTTGTCTTTGTGGTAGATTTCTGAGACCTGTAATGTGTGGATCTGAAGATATTAAAAGCTGATGATATAAATCTTCCATAGTATGTTTTCTGAAAAAATTCGGGTAAAACCTTCACGATATTTCTTAATATCTTTGTTCTTACTTTCTTGGGCCTCTTCAGATAAGAGGCCTATGGGAACTACTGCATTCTGTATTATAATATGTCCATGAATTAATATTCTGTGAATGGTAATCGTCATATTATACCATGGATACCATTTTAAATAGAGCACAGCAGTTTTCAGAGCGTATATTTCGAATTTTCTTCATTTATTGCTAGCCCACTAGACATTGTCATCGATATTATCCATAGTCTATACATCAGATTTTTGCTTATGCCAGTTATTTCTGCAGATGTTTCATACATACATACATACATAGATTTACGCCTGTTTCCCAGTGGGGTAGACAGAGACTACGGATTTCCATTTGCTACGATCCTGACACACTTCTCTGGCTTCATTCACTTTCATCACATTCCTCATACACGCCCGTCGGTTCAAGGTGCTCTTAATTAATTAATTCGTTTATTGCAGACCAATTAATGTCCATAATTTGTTAGTAACAATTTATCTTAAAAACTATGTTAGTATTAATTTATAGGTAGTCCAGTTGAATAAAAAGAGAATGAATAAATAATTAAAATAAAATTAACATTCTAAAAATATAGATATCATTCTTAAATATTTAAATTAAATAGAAATACAATAAAATAAATAAAAAATTCAACAAATAAAAAATAAAAATCATCATCAGACCACATGTAGCCCGATTAGCCGTCCCACAACTGGCGATACTGGTCGATCTGCAATCATCCTCAGGATTCCGTTGCCACTACCTCTCATTCTGCGAATCAGTGAGGCTGACTTTTTGCGCATTATTGCATAAAAGTCATCCACCCTTGCGTCGGCAAACATGCCCGAGGCACTACAAAAGGGAGGCAGCCGCAACAGAATCCTAAAGGCGTTGTTATATTGAACACGGAGAGCATTGTAGGCCCTTTGCGTGTAGTTGATCCATAGGGCGCTGGTGTAGAAGCTTTGGCAATAGGCTCTGAACAATGTTACTTTTACCTGTGCTGTACACCGCACAAACCTATGCACCAACATATTGGCTCGTACCGACAACTTAATAATTCAGATGTTTCATAATTACTAAAAAATCGTCGCGCCGAATTCCTATCATTTGTACTTCCATAGCCATGTTTAGGCTGATCTACTAACATTCCCAGTTTAGATTTAAATTCATGTTGCACTCTTTTTTCTCTAATTTTACTTTAGATTTATCCTCTGATCCCCTCGCTTGCCACTTACACAGTTTTAATTTGTAAGACAAGTTTAACATCCATTCATAAAATCTGATCCACCAATGGAGTGATGAAAGTCCCAGTAGTAATCGTTGTTCATCTATAATTGGTTTACTTAACCCTTCTTTGCATGATTTTTCTATTTTTTTAAAATAAATCAGGTTGATGTAATTAATGCTCTAGATTAAAGGAAAAATATTTAAAAAAATCCTAATGTAAATAAAAATATGTATTATGTAAAAAACAATGTGATTGATGATGATATGAACAATTTACATCGTCATGCATTGTCACATATTTAGCTCAGAACTAAATAAATAAAAAAATATTGTTTACTCAATCTTCTTTATTCTTTATGATAATTTAAAAAACAATTATTATTTTTATTTAAGCACAAATTGACGCCACATTTACTACACGAAATTGTGGAATAGCCTTTACACTTGGGAAATTTGCACCGGAGTGACCCACCTACTTTTGGCCAATGTTCAGCACCATCTTTTCTTATGTCTTTTGGAGGTGGTGGAGCTGGAGAACCTTTTCTTTTTTTTTATTGTAATTCTTCTTCTAGTACACTGGTACTAGGACGCCCTCTTTTAGCTTCTTTGGTGGTTCCTCTGTTGCATAGCACAAAGGCCAATTCATTTCTGAATTGGCCCATTGTAAGCAGACTCTTTTTAGGTTCACCTCTTTCTTGAGCATTTTTTTTATAAACAATCCAAGAGTTTATAATAGCTAGTCAAATATAAAGACTCGGTTATATCAATAAAAATAAACACTTTATTTAATAAACACGAGTTAATACAGTCTTTACAGCGGAGAACAAAGGAATGACTTAATTCTAAGTTACATGAGTTTAAATATGGTGTGACACGTTACATGTGTGCTGTCTGTGTGAGATCTCACAGAGCTGCTTAGTTACAGAAATGAAATGATACAAGTAATTAAATTAATGTATTTGGTCAACATTAAGTTTATGGTAATTCGGTATGTTATGAGTTACACAGAACAACGATCAAGTTCGGTTGCTAAGGCTGGTGGCGTGATGCGTTCTTAGTTTACTAACATGGTACGATGTGTGGTCTGGGAACGCATAACTCCTCCCCCATAGTTTCAAAATCATCATCCGATTTAGAAAGCTGAGGATGTTGATTTTGATGTTTACATAAAAATACAGTTTTATAACGGTACACAAATACAATGGATATAATTATCAATATCAGGTAAATGATTAGAGTTCCTAGGCTAATACTATGTATGTTCAAGAATTGTTCATTTTCACTGTTTATCACTTCACTTTTACTTACACATGTGACAGGAACTGCAAGTTTTCCAAATCAATCTTATCTAAGTTGATTGATTTCTTTTCTAAGACATCTCGTGGTGTGTCTATCTTTGGTAGGTGTATATTTGGCATGCTGGTGAAGACAGCTTCTCCGGTCTGGACACGACGTTTCCTTAAGGTAAGTTTTCCAATCTTTACTTCACAGGCATTGGTGAGTGTCAGGATGTATGTACCCTACCGGCCAAAAGTATGAGACCACAAGTTAAAATATTGTTTCACAATAAAATTTGTTAAAAATACATATGATAAACAATTAATTTGCACACCTGCATATACAATGGATATTTAACTATTTTTCGAAGTCATTATTTCTATTTATTTTTATGTAATCATCGTACAAAGGTCTTTTGTCTAGAAACATCAATGGGCGCCGCGTGCGGACCGCGCGCTAAAGTCATTGTAATATTATTGTTACCTGACTATTATTCATTATTTGGGCTTTGTTTTGTGTTAACAGAATTTTAGGAAATTTTAACTTCCTAAAACACTGTGAACACCTGAGTTTCCATGGAGTAAATATTTCTTAATCTTGGTTAGTCCGAGCTCGTCGTTCTTACAGTGAAGACATCTCATTATGGGAAAAGTACGCCAAATTAGCGGTGAAACTCGTGCTGTCATCATTGCTTTACACAACGAAAGCAAATCTGAACGTGCGATTGCTACTCAGCTCAAGTTGTCGAAGACTTGTGTTCATAACCCAATAACCCGATACAAAGAGACTGGCAATAATCAAGATCGTTCGCGGTCGGGAAGGCCGAGAGCTACCACTTCTAGCGAGGATAAGTTCATCGTGGTAACAAGCAAGCGGAATAGACGCCTGACAGCACCAGAAATCCGCGCTGAAGTGAACAAATCCCGGTCTACACCTGTGTCATTGACCACAGTGAAAAGAAGACTAAGAGACGCTAAGTTATTTGGTCGCGTAGCAGTGCGAAAACCTCTCTTAAGGCCACAAAACAAAAAGAAGAGAATGCAGTGGGCCCTTACCCATCGAGACTGGAGTGAAGAAGACTTCAAAAGAGTTCTTTGGACAGATGAGTCCAAATTTGAAGTGTTTGGGAGCAAAAGACGTGTTTTTGTTCGGCGGAGTGCCGAGGAAAAGATGATGCCAGACTGTGTCCTGCCCACAGTGAAGCATGGCGGTGGTTCCGTTATGGTTTGGGGTTGTTTCTCGAGCCGTGGAACTGGAGATTTGGTACGAGTCAAAGGAATTATGAAAAAGGAGCAGTACAAAGCCATATTGGAGTGTAATGCTGTACCATCAGGACTTCGGCTAGTTGGAGATGGCTTTATTTTCCAACAAGACAACGACCCTAAACACAGCTCCAAATTATGCCGGGGTTATTTAGATACAAAAGAAGCAGAAGGGGTGTTAAAAAACATGGTGTGGCCCGCTCAGAGCCCCGACCTTAACCCTATAGAACTTTTGTGGGAAGAGCTGGACAGAAACGTGCGCAGTTGTTGTCCCAGCTCACAAGAAGATTTGTGGAGAGCATTGCAAGAAAGCTGGAACAATATTTCACAAGAAACAATCGACAAATTGATTGCCCGCATGCCAAGACTTGTCAACAAAGTGATTCAATGCAAGGGAGGGTTTTTTGATGAAAAAGCTGTTTAGCTTGTCAACATATATTTTAAGTTAAATTGTCGAAATATTTAATATTATTTATTTATATTTAATTGCATTTGCCATACTTAATAAATATCACAATAAATCCTTTCATGTTTAGCTTTTTATTTTGAGTTTTACATCCATTTGCAACTTTGATGTAGGTGGTCTCAAACTTTTGACCGGCAGTGTACCTATGATGCTGTGTTGGCTCATATCGTTTTCGCAGATTTCTGTCAGGATTGTGTGGGAACCTGAATAGATTATCCATGAATCTGGCTGTATTGTCTTAATTTTGATATCGGTAGCTTCAACAGATAATGGAGAACAGGACGTTATTCTCGTAGAGAATTTCATCAAGTCTTCTATGCATTTACTCTCTTCTTCAAATGATATGTGGTTGTCATAGCACAAGAATTTTCCATCAGCTACTTCTTCGCAGGGCTGAGAGAGCGGTAATATTTTCGACCCTTTTGTGAGGATTTGGGAATGTTTGGAGGTTATTAGGAAGGTAAGGTTTAGATGAGCGTTGTACATTGGGAAAGGATGTAATTTGTAGTAATTATATGTTTCTAATTGGACTGTAGGAACTGACATTATAAATGTTATTCTTTTAGCTTTGACATATGCTTTAATCTCTATACAATTTTCAATATTTATTAAATTTTCTATAGTAACTGGAAAAACTAACTTATCCGTTTTCTCAATATCTTTTAAAATATTAAACAGTTCACTAGAGTCTAAAATTGATTGATGCAAAACATTGATTCTGCTAAACGCTATCGCTGTTTCTACCTCATCTATCCTAGTTAATAATGTTTGGAAGTTGTGGGTCAACAAGTTAAATGTATTTAATACCAGATCTTTGCTCCTTTGAAACTGTGTTTTATTTAAAATTTCTTCAATTTCTCTAATTGTTTTATCTAATACAATAAAATTATTTCTGGTAGAGTTTGTTAAATTGACGAAAGTTTCTATGATTTCTGAAATCAATGTAAGTTTGTGTACAAGTGTATTCTGTTTTAATTGCATTTTATTTATTAAATCATCATATCTCAACGCGTCTTTGTTGTCTAAGTTTCCTGTAATAGCTTTAACAATGGTTCCAAGGGGATTAATAACTCCTCTCTTGACTCTAATATTTGGTATTAACTGATTAAATCTATCTAAAGTAATATTCATAACATACTGGGCTTGTAACTGTGCATCTAAGATATGCATTTGTAACTTAACTTTCATGTAATTCATTAAATCGTTATATTTATCTATATTGTAATTCAAATTATTATTTACTAACTCTAAATCTAAAATCTTAATAATATGCCAGTTATAGAGGCTTATTTATCCTATGCCTTCTTTATCTACTTCTATTTGGTGATATCCACTAGCTAAATCTAATGTTGAGAAGTATTTCGCTTTACCTAATCTATCGAAAAGTTCCGTTATATTCGGAAGAGGGTATCTATAGTTATTTCGTTTAAACGTCTGTAATCGATGACCATGTGATATTTTTGTTCGCCTGATGCGTCGATTTTCTTAGGAACTAAATGTACAGGAGCACACCATGGAGAGTGGGACTCCTTAATAACATCATTACTTAATAACTTATCTACTTGTTTCTGGATTTCCTGATTCTGTTTCAATGGATTCCTATATGGACGTATAAATATAGGATCTTCATTTTTAGTTCTAATCTTATGTTTAACCTGGTTTGTAAACGATAAGGGAATATTATCACAATGGAAGATATCTTTATATTCCGCACATAAATTTTGTATGCACGTTTTTTCTTCCTGATTCAAGTGATCTAACCTTAATTTAGAAAGATTATCTTCTTACTCTTGTTCTATATTAATGTCTACATTAAGATTATTTACATAGCAAGATTCATTTTCTACCTTAACTACGTCTACAGGCCTATCGAAGGTTATAGTTATAACTTTATCTGTAACGTTCTGTATGACCGTTTGAGCGAAATAATCTACGCAAGTTACTATGGCATCCGGCATACGAACACCTGGGCAAAACTCCGTAAATCTAAACATAGCAGTACCATTTTCTAACATTGTAGGAATTTTCACACGCGTTTCTGATCGTGGTGGTATTTTTATTTTATGGAATTGATTATACCAAATTGGAATATCGATATATTTGGTTTTTAATACCTGCCTTTTCATATCAATACTTGCTTCTAACTCTTTTAATAGATCTATACCTATAAGACCGTCATATGCTTTATCTACATCATACATATATATAAAATGTATGACACAAGTTTGTGTTAAAGGTTCCTGGTAAAGGAATATTTATAACTTCATTATGTTTACTACAACCGTGCGTACTATAGATTTCGAAGGGTTTATACATTTTATACCTTTCAAAATACATGCTTGCTTTCTCAGGACTTATAAAAGAACGCGTACTACCTGTATCGATTAGGAAATAAGAACAAATCTCAGGCAATTGAATGTGTGGTAGTCTTAAAGATTCGCTATAGTTCACTTTTATTATTTCGGTTGTCCTTCCTCGGAGGCTTCTACTCGAAAATTTATTCCCTGACTAGGTTTATGGTAATAATTATTCTTTATGTGCTCATTTACATTTTCTGGTGAATAGTATGTTTCACCGCGGTTATATACCATATTATTATGTACAGTTCTCATTGACACGTCAGTACTTTGCTTCGGTGGCGTTTTATTATTTATGCCAAAGCGAAAGTTCTGGTTAGGACCCTGTTTGAAAAAAACCTGACTGCTTATAGTTATTCACAGTCCTAGGGAATTGTGGCTGGTTGACTAATGGTCGGTTAAAGTTATTAAAGTTAGGTCTAAACCCCTGAGCTTGAGGCTGAGATGGACCTACAAATCTCGGATTATTATTTTGTATAAAACTATTAGGTGTATTAAATCTATTTTGTGACATCATATTATTTATTGGATGTGTCACTTGGGAAGGTTTATTCTGAGGGTTTGGTAGCCCGAATTTAAATGGTAATTGCGTTGGATTGTGCAACGACTTGTTACTATGCGGCTGTGTTTTACTCGGCTGCTTAGTATCATTCCTAGCGTTATATCTAGTCTGGAAATTCACTTCCTCTGTAACAATGCTTAGTGCCGATTCTAACGTAACACATTTATTTAGCCTAACGAATCTCAATAAGTCTTCTGGTAAATTATACATAAAAACATTAAGCGATGTGTTGTTATATATTATATATTTAGCTGCTTTAAGTCCTTCGTCAGACAAAAGGTTCACTTTCGATATTAAAGAGCTCCTAATGTTTTGTATACGATGGCAGAAGTCGATATAAGACTCTCCTTGTCGTATCCTAAGGCTTTCTAATTCTATGGCGATGCACGCCTCGGATCTAGGATCCCCGAAATGCTGGACAAACAATTCTTTTAATTGTTCCCATGACGTTATATTTTCTCGTTCGCTAACTAATATTGCGGCTTTGCCTATCAATCTATTTGTAATACAGTGATATAAATATATTTGTTGAGCGGGATTATTGTCCCCCCTAAAGCTCCTAATTACATACTCGCACTTAGATATGAATAGATTTAATAATTTTTCATCGCCATCAAATCGTGGGATGATTGTCTGGATTTCTTTCGGAATAAGACTAATTTGATTCATCGTTTAAAACAATACACACAATTCAGAAATTATAAAAACACGTAAAATCTTACCTAATATAATGTAGCTCTCTATTTATGTAGAACAACACTATCCTAACTAAAGTGAGTTCTCAAGTTGTGTAGAACAACACTTACTAATGTTTAGTAGGCAATGTCTAGTCCAATTAAACACAAATTACACAAATATAGACAGGAATGGAACGGTAGTGAATAAAGTGTCTACTCACATTAATTCGCTCGATCCCATGCCGATTCCTTGGCTCGCTGCTGCCGTGTGCTACTTGACGAATTTCTTGAAGAGGTTCTTTGCGGATTTCTTGTCTAGGCGGCAAGCGCGACGCTACGACCGATGTATGTGACGTAAACGACCGACTTTTCGCGGCTTTAGAAAATCCGACCCGGCTGCGCCAGTCAAATATAAAGACTCGGTTATATTAATAAAAATAAACACTTTATTTAATAAACACGAGTTAATACAGTCTTTACAGCGGAGAACAATGCTGTCTGTGTGAGACCTCACAGAGCTGCTTAGTTACATAAATGAAATGATACAAGTAATTAAATTAATGTATTTGGTCAACATTAAGTTTATGGTAATTCGTTATGTTATGAGTTACACACAACAACGATCAAGTTCGGTTGCTAAGGCTGGTGGCGTGATGCGTTCTTAGTTTACTAACATGGTACGATGTGTGGTCTGGGAACGCATAACTAGCTAGATCAAATAGATGAAAAAAAATACGCAAATACCACTTTTTAGACCTCATTGTTATATGATTTCTGCCCAAAAAGCTATCCATGAGATCTACTCCTCCCATATGTTTATTGTACTCTTGGACAATAAACGGGCAAGTAATATCAATTTTTCCTTTTGTTATCCTGTCAAATCTATTGACTTTAGTTACAGGCAATGCTCCAGCATAAGAAGATAGCAGGGTTACTATCTTATTATCTTTCCAAGCCACACAACTCAAATCTATACCATCATGCACAGACACTCTTTCCTCAAAACTACCTCTGGGCACAGATTTTTTCATAAAATTTTTCTTCTCTGGAAGTTTATTATTTGGTATCCTGGTTTGTTGCACAGTTCCCACTGTGTGAATTCCTGATTTAGCTAAAAAAACTACCAATGACAAAGAGGTATAAAAATTATCAAAGTATATGATATGGTTTTGCTTTCTTGGCACTCCTCGAAGCAAACGAACTACAACATTTCCTGTTGCACCAAGATCTGGTTCATCTGTGAGCTTCTCTGTATTCTCTTGTCCAGAATATACCTCAAACTTGTGGGCATATCCCATCAAATCACAGAAAACATATAGATATTGTTTTAAAAAATGCCCTATTTTGGTAGAACACATCTGTTCATCCACAGAAAGTCTTTGATTCATTGGCACTGTGGCAAACCTCTCATTGAGATGCTTGATAACAGGGCGGATTTTATAAAGACTGTCATGTTCTGGATGACCTATAGGTTTGTGAAGATCATTGTTATTAAAATGTAATGATAACTTTATTTTCTCAAACTTGTTCAGTGGCATTGTTGAAGAAATGGGCTCATATCCAAACTTTGCCGACCAGTATGATCTTGTGCTAGGAAATTTGATTACTGACATGTACAATAATATACCAAAGAACTTATACAAATCATATTCTGTAAATGTTATAGATGAACTGGGATTACTCTGTATTGTATATAAATTTGTCTCCTCTACTAATGTTTTGATAAAATCTTCAGTGATAAAATGGTTGAAACATTGATATGGAGTTTCTAGGTGTGATAGACCACCTGAAGCAGTAGAACTCCCCAAAAAAGTAATTTTATCTGTGTCATACACCAGATTCCTTTTTTTTTGCAAATCAAGCTTCTTTTGTCAAATGGAAAACTGGATGAAGACTGCAAATTGGATGAAGTTGATGGGTGAGAGGGTTCTTGATCTTCTGTTTCTACAAGAGGAGGATCAATGTCAGCAGTTTCATCCACATCATCCACATCATCATCATCGTCGTTCTCCTCCTGCAACACTCTTATAACTTCATCAGAATCGCGGTTTTCATCATCGGAATCTTGGTCATCGAGGTCATCTTCTGAGAGCCAACCGCCTTGTAACTTACTAAGATAATCTTCAATATCTCTTTCATTCAAGTTTCCCTAAAAAGCAATATAAAAAAAACATTTACAAAAAAATGTTTGCCATACATTACAAGTGAAATTACTGCATAGTGATGTAAATTTCCATCACATAGTTTTGAGAAATTTATTCACAGTGTTTTGATATAAATTGTACATAAAACAACAAAAACATGAAAACAAACCTTTTTCCACTCATTTTCACTTTTACTGTATTTTATATCTCCGTTTATTTCCTTATAACAAACTAAAATCTCGCTCCTTTTTTCCAGTCACAACAAACAGCGGAATGACAAGTTCTAGGCCTGGTAATTGACAGTGACGTTTGCTATTTTTTGACCACTACGTTTTGTTGTACGCAATAGTCGCTTAAAATGTTGCCAGCAACAACAAATTTACAGTACAAGGGTTTTGAGTACCTTTTTTTGTTGACTAAATATTATGATTGAAATTTCCCTCATCATGCAAAGAACAATTGTTCAGTTTATTGGAATATTTTGCTGTAACACCGCATAAGTTACATCTTTGACTGGAAGAAGTATGTGTAATTGCGTTTATTGCTTTTCCATCAATCATTGTCATAACTAAATGGGGTTTAATAGATATATTTCTCTCATTAATTACCAGATTTGTACTTGGTAAAGACTCAATTTGTTCTTCAATATACTTTGTCTCGTTTTGTAATACTTCAGTTGTTTCATGTATGTATGGATTCTAAGTTTGTCTGCAATACCGCGGTGATGAAGGACGTTGATTTTGCCAAATTATTTCATAATATTGTCTTCTATTTACGCGAATATTATTCATTGAAATTAAACTGCTATATACGGATTTTATCGCGTTGTTTATTTGACACTTTATTACAAAATTTTGAAAATTGTTACACTACTATTACTATTCAACTTTACTAATTTTTAAGCTAATTAAATTATTATTAAACTATTTAGATTTAATTTATTTTTACACTTTCCCCGACGTTTCGGTTGTTTTCAGCAGCCATGGTCACGGGGAGACTCCCCGGAGTCTAAATAAATAGTAAAAATAAATTATTTCATGCTTATCACCGTCATCTCCACAAATTATTTGTACAGGTACCAAAGATGAAATAAAAATAGAAGCGTCAGATATGCATTTTCAAATAACTGCTTATATTCAACCTGGCTGGAAGTACCATCACAGCCCCATTTACTTATGAGCCACATATTATCTTATTTACTTTCTTCTACTCTAGAAAGTACGTCACTAAGTGATATAGCTAATCTTTTTAGTGTCTGATCGACGAGATCCTGAAGAGATACTTCTGCTGAACTCTCAGTTATTAGGATGTTATCAGGATAGCAGTGTTTTTTTGCCTTTATTATGCTTTCGTAATACGGATATAGGGGACAATTTTCTTCTAGGGCATTACTTCTAATAATATTATACTGATATTTAGTTAGTTTAGCAGTAGTAAGTAAAGAAAGTGCTTTATCTTCTGTTAGCTTTACAATGTTAACATCATCTTTCTTAATATAACTTTTTGCTGAGTCAGGGTTTATAGCAATGTCAGCTAAAAGTCTTGCAGCTTGAACATTACCTTCTGATCTGAGCTTCATATCAGCTGCATATGTCAACTCCATTGTACCTATACTACTTCTTAATTCTTGAGTTTTTCGTCGCTTTGACCTTTCACTGCATACCACAAAATCTTTTTGCGGCCTTCCCGCAGGTCCACTAGAGATTCTTTGTCTTTCTTACGAAGGAAAATTGATAGATCTATCTATCTAGCCAGTTACTATATTTATTTTAAAACCGTTTTTTATTTCTTGAATCATCTTGCCATTTAATATTGTCTTCTATTTACGCGAATATTATTCATTGAAATTAAACTGCTGTATACGGATTTTATCGCGTTGTTTATTTGACACTTTATTACAAAATTTTGAAAATTGTTACACTTCTACTACTATTAAACTTTACTAATTTTTAAGCTAATTAAATTATTATTAAACTATTTAGATTTAATTTATTTTTACACTTTCCCCGACGTTTCGGTTGCTTTTCAGCAGCCATGGTTGCCATTTCTTTTTATATTGATAAATAAAATAATTCATAATTCATAATTCATTTATTTCTTGCGAATATGGGTATACATTTCTGTGCAGATCTTAATGCTAGTACAATTAATCGTTCTTAGACCATATCCAGCCATAGGGCATGCAAATTTGGCTGTCATCTAATTCTATGAAATAATAACATGTCATAATATACGTAAATATGTCAAAGAATAATATTGAAAATGTTAAACAACTATGTAAATATGTCAAATAATAATAAATGTTATTTTCAAAATTAATTGATTGACATTACAATTGACATTAAATTGAGTTCATAAATTTTCAATATTCTTATCCTCCAAGAACTCCTTCAGCGAATAATAGCATTTAGAGATGAGTAGTTTTTGAAGACGCCTTTTAAATATCGAATTACCTTTAGTATTAACTACACTCGCGTGCAAGTAAATCGACTCAAGCCTCAAGTGCGCATAAAAAGTGATATAACTTAAAAATGCATTATTATACCTCTATATAATGTTTTACATAATTAAAGCCTAGTAATTGAGCTTTAAAATGGTGTAAGTTGCATGAAAATCGATTCAGTAGTTTAGTAAAAAAGGTTATTGCCAATGATAATGTAAAAAATGTTGAAAATTCATACAATTTCACAGTATGGGGTTTGTGGTATTGTGTTTAAATGAAACAAAATGTGCGTAAGATAAAAAATTTTTTCGTGTCAATATTTGGTATTTCCTCCTCTAGCTCTGATCACTGCTCTCATGCGATTCTTCATCGACCTTATCAACTTTTTAATGGATGATTGTGGTATTCGACCCCACTCTTCTACCAACGCAGTCTTGAGCTCATTGATGTTTGTCGGAGCTGGATTCCTCGCTCTAACTTTCCTTTTGAGCTCGTCCCATATGTGCTCAATGGGATTTAAATCGGGGCTGAGCGCTGGCCAATGCATAGTGTGAATTCCAACTTCGTTCAGGAAATCACGTGTGGCCCGAGCAGTGTGACATCGGGCATTGTCATGCATCAAGATGAAATTTTCCCCAATAAAGCCTTGATAAGGGACAACTTGATCCAGTAGAACATTTTCAATGTAACGATCACTGGTCAGACCTCCTCCCCAGCCTCCCCCCAGGAACGAAAACAAGCTCCGTTTTGCCTTCTAAGGAAATTCCGGCCCACATCATGCAAGATCCGCCACCATATGCAACGGTTTCCACAAAGCAACACTGTGAAAACCGTTCACCGGGACGACGGTATACCCGACCTCTCCTGTCGCTGCCATGGAGACACATCCTCGTCTCATCTGTGAACAGGACTGACTGCCATTGCTCTATGCTCCAATCCAAATGCTCTCGAGCAAAGTGAAGGCGTGCTTGACGATGAGCTGTGGTCAACTTCGGGCCTGTAGCGGGTCTTTTCGGAGTAAGGTTAGCTTCTTTCAACCTTCTTCTAACTGTCCACTGACTGACAGTCACCCCGCGAACTTGACGTAGCTCCTGCTGCACATCTACGCCGGTAAGGTGTCGATTTCGGAGAGAGGTCGAGACCAAAAACCGGTCGTCACGCTCCGAGGTGCACCGGCGTCGGCTGGTATTAGGCCTCCGAGTGAAGGCACCAGTCTCTTGAAACCTTCTGTATACTCTCGAGACAGCGGACTGACTCAACGACTTGAGCGGCTTCTTCAGGTGCTGTATCCATAATTTTCTTCAAATGACGGCTTTAATTTGCAGAGATGTGTTCAGGTCAACGTCTAATAAGCGACTGATAAGAAAAAACGATTACAGAGGGTTTTTATAGGGGGTTGTATCGCGCAAATTGTGTATAGAGCGCAGAGCAGTTTACGGGAGGTTGCGTTCAGTTGCATTCTAAGTACAAGTGTTAATTTAAATTACTGATATTATGCTACCATTTGAAAGCCTAATTACTAGGCTTTAATTATGTAGAACATTATATAGAGGTAAAATAAGTAATTTTTTAGTTATATCACTTTTTATGCGCACTTGAGACTTGAGTCGATTTACTTGCACGCGAGTGTATATACCTCGGCAGTTTATTATATATATGCGTCGAAATGCAGAAAAAGCTTTTGTGCATTAGAGCGGTTTTACTTTCTACCACACACATTTTATCAGCATGGCGAATTCTCGACCTTTTTCTAAATAGATCAATGTTTTGTTTTATAAACATGGCACACTCATAGATATAAATACACGGTAACGTCATTACATTAAAATGAAATAACTCTTGTTGTTAACCAACATAAAATTATAGTATCTCACACTTTATCTTAAATGAATGTAACAGTCTTAGTTTTGTTTTGACGTAAGTATTAAAATCAGCCTTCTAAATCAGCCTGTATTTAAAAAACTCTCAAAAGTTACAAACATTCATAAAATGGCCTATGGTATCTAGGGATAAGATTTTTGTTAACCAAATCCATTAGGTCTGCTTTCTTTTTATCAGATATCTCAAGTTTTTCGTTGTATGCATTTTTTTATTCCAAATTTGAGATGACGTTCCTTTTCTTTTAAATAACAATAGCTTTTTTAAATTGTTTATCAGCATTAAATAATAAAGCTTCAGGATCGCTTTTTTGGGAATATTTGAGATCAATTTCTTTACAATACAGAATAAAAAAATAATAGCTCCCAACTATATGAAGACGATTGACGAAACAGTATTAGACAACTTAAAATCTGAAAATATTTTCCAAAATGCGGCATTAACCTTACGAAAAACTATTTTGATAATGGACAAGAAAAATTACCATCTAAAAATCTTTTAGTACAGCATTTAATTGCAGGTGAAGCTTCTATACCGCAAGAATTATTTGATTTTTATTCTACTCTCATAGGTGGTTCTAGACAAACGAAAAAGAAGCTTAAAATGTGTTCGTCAAGTATGGTCTTACTGTCAAGATATTATTTATGGCATCCATAATGGTCAAGTCAAGACGTCTAAGCATATCATGCTGGGTATAACTCTAAAGAGTTTAACGAGGAGCAAAAAAATTATAGATGTAGTCACCAGATATGGTCATTGTATTAGCTATCAAAGTGTCGAAGAACTTGAAACAGAAACCACCTATGCTTCCATTGAAATGTCTAGATTATGCCCTGGAAAATTAAAAAAACACCTAAACTTTGTACTGGACTGGCTTATAATAATTTTGACCGCTTCGTTGAAATTACTAGTGGGAAGGACACTTACATGATACCGTCGGAATCATTTATCAGAACATCGAATTAAATACATCTGAAGAATCTGAAATATCCGAGGCACCGGTTCCCACTAATTGAGACAATACACCACAGAAGAGGAAAAGGAGAAGAAGAACTTTTAAGGCAATGGCTTCAAAAGAAATTCCCTATTAGAAATTATTTATTATTATTACATTTTCCCGTGTCAGCTTGTAGGAGAGAAGAATTTAAAAAGTTTGTTGCTATAGTTGAAGCAGACTTTCATGAGCTTAAAGGTGGGTACTGACCAACGTTACAAGGTGTAATGTAACATTCGCATCGAGCGTGTTACTCATCGAGCATGTTACGCAGTGTCCTTAAAATCGACGTAACATGCTCGTCAAAACTCTGTGCTCCGTCGCCGCCAGTTCACTCCGAGATGGCCGACAGCGAGGACGTATTGGGAACTTTGATTCTACTTAGTTATTGTTTCATCCAAGTGAAGAAAAAGAAAAAACGTTACTGGACATCAAACTTATTTAAAAATAGAGGCGTATGTGGTGGTTTGTCATTGATAGCAATATTAAAAAACCAAATGATTACTGGACAGTATAAAAACTTTGTACGCATGTCTCCGATTGATTTTGAAGAACTATTGAATTTAATTGGACCAAAAGTACATAAAAACGATACAAATTATAGAAAAGCTATCAGTGTCACGGAACGGTTAGCACTAACGCTTCGTTTTTATGCTACAGGAGATTCCTATACTAGTATGCAATATCTTTTCAAGATATCAAAACAACGAATAGGATTTATAGTGAAAGAGGTCAGCGAAGCCCTTATTGGAGCATTAAAAGAATATGTAAAGGTATGTATTATGTATGTATTAATTCAGAAAATGTAGTCATTACATATCAAATTAAATTAAATCACCAAATTCTGACATAAATTGTTCACTCATAGCTGGTGACCCATAGTCATTTTGATGGGACGTATTTGATGCAGGAGTTTCAGGGCTTTGCTGTGGCTCATAGTCATTTTGATGGGACGTATTTGATGCAGGAGTTTCGGTCTGTGGCATCGATGAGGCTCTGGAAGTTGTTGGTCGTGTAGAGTAGCCTGAATAACTGTAGCTGTTCATTCCATTTCCAACATAGTCATACTCTCCGCGATCAGCACTGAACAATATATTTGATATATAATGCTGCACATGTATTTTTGTTGTCTTTGAATAAGATCGTAATTTATTTGCCAAAAACATACCATAGGCTTCACATTCGTCAGGTCTGTGCGAAGTTGCCTCCGTTTGCTCGGTTCTCTTTTTTAATATATTTAAAGTAGATACCATTATCTCTTCTGGGCTTGGGGCTACTGATTTCTTCCTTTTTGGAGGAGGAGGGCAATCATTGTCGCTTTTTTTGGCAGACGGAGGGCAATCATCAGGCAGTTGTTCTGAAGCACCTTCATGTCCACGTAGCTGAAAATAAATATTAATTATTATTTCAGACGCCAGAAACACCGGAGCAATGGCTGTTTGTAGCAAATGACTATGATACTTTGTGGAATTTTCCACATTGTTTAGGTGCAATCGACGGTAAACATATTTTACTGCAATCACCGATCAACAGTGGCAGTGAATTTTATAATTACAAGGGTTTCTTCAGCATCGTATTACTGGCAGTTGTTGACGCGAAATATAATTTTTTGTATGTAAATATTGGGTGTCAAGGAAGAATATCTGATGGAGGAGTTTTCAACAACTGTGTTTTAAACGAAAAACTAAAAAATAATGCACTAAACCTCCCTCAGTCCACTGCGTTGCCAGCAAGAACAGAAGAAATTCCATTTTACTTCGTTGGCGATGAAGCTTTTGCTCTTTCCCAAAATATGATGAAAGTATATGCAGGATATCATGAACGTGGTTGTAAAGAAAGAATATATAACTACCGACTTTGCAGAGCTCGTAGAGTAGTGGAAAATGTGTTCGGCATATTGTCAGCAGTGTTTAGAGTTTTGCGGAAACCAATGTTGTTAGAACCGAAAACCGCGACATCTGTCGTAACAGCAATAACATCTCTCCACAATTTTTTAAGAAAAGGTAATAATGCTCATGTATATACCCCTGCAGGTAGTTTTGACGAAGAATTGAACGGCCAGGTCAGATTAGGAAACTGGAGAGAAGGTAACAATGATATGACTAGTATGTTACCCTTGCAAATAAGACCGCGAAGGGCTACAACATCTGCTCACAATATTCGTAATGAAGTTGCTGAATACTGTATTCAGAAAGGGTCTGTAAGTTGGCAAGAAAATTATGCTTAAAATGTACTTACAGTATCTGTTGTGTCACGAGGTGTATTTCTATCCAGTAGAAATAACATGGATTTGTAAGCGAACCAAGTGCTGTGGTAAACTTCATCTGCACCTGAAATTTAATTTGTAATTAATATTGAATTATTTTAAATAAAAAGAAGCACTATACAGATTAATACCGAGTTTATATTGTTTTCCCCACACTAGCTTGGAAACACCTACTTCCCTCACTAATTTCCACCCCCCCCTACTATAACCCGCGTTAAACTTAATAAATAATTACGTACCTTTTCCAGTACCAGTTGATTGTTTAGTTTTCTGTTTTTCCCTCCTCAATGATGCCAGTAAACTTGTCATTTTCTTTTTACAGGCTTCTCTTTCGCTGTCGAGTAACGAAGCCAATCTATCCCAAGCGTCTTCTTTCTTTAATTTGTTATAATGCTCTGGGTGAGCTGGGTTCCACAACAGTGTTTCTTCTTTGTATTTTTCAATAAAATACAAAGTTTTTTCTTTATTCCACTCCATGCTTCTTGAAACTTGATATAATTACGAGAGGAATAACGGGTGATCACTTGCGATGTCCACGTGCGCTCGTGACGACTCGCAACGGCGTACTGACTGAACCGCGTAACAGTCAAAGGATTCGCCAAAAAACCGACAGCCGGGTGGAGCACTCAAAGCGAGCAACGAGCGGCTCGTTGCTCGCTGGTTTTCCCGTAACACGACGTACTGACTGCATGAATGCTCGCTGTGTAACACGTTACATTACGCCCCGTAACGCCGGTCAGTACCCAGCTTAAGAGACATATTGGCACTAGGTGGTTGTCATTACTCGTATTACTTGTATTGATACTATATTATTGAATTGGTATCCAGTGTGCAATTATTTGGCTACTTCCCATTTGGTAAACTTCCCATTTCGTAAACCTCAAACTGTACCTACTAAAAAGTTGCGTTTGGTAAACATTATACATTTCATACATTTAGTCCCATTTCGAAAACATTTCAATAATTTTTTGTGTTATATCCCATTTGGTAAACTTTCAGATGAAATGGGTACAGTCAAGTAAAAAAAGAAAAACGAAACTAATGATAACATTGTCATTTATTTTGTTAAATATTTTTAATCACAGGTACAATAGTCGGATTATGTGTACGTATGCCATTTACACATATTGATATTTAAAAACAGAAATAAAAAGTGGGGTGTACAAATAACTTTCAAAAAATTTAAGAAAAATCACAGTTCGATTTGACTATTTCGATGACAAGTTTTATTTTTTTAATAACATAAGTCAATCTAGATGCGAAATCAACTTATATAAAAAAACAATAATCACAGATTTGGTACTATCTTTTTATGTTAATGTACATTAACATAAAAAAATACATACGAAATCAACTACTTATAAAATATAAAAATAAACAGTCACTGATTTGGTACGTTAACGTAAAAAAATACAGTGTAAACTCCATGTAACGTCACTCTATTTAACGACAAACTCCCTTAAGCGTCGAAATCAATTGGCTTTGGTTGGTTTAGCTTGTCTTTCATACAATGTTTCACTCTACATAGCATTACACCCACTCTCAATAACGACAACAATTGAGTAATAAAAAGTACTTTTTAAGTTGCTAAAATTATTAAAAACTGCGCAGCTGTGTACGATCTATTGTCGCTTTATTATCCTAAGATCCTTGTCGGAAATAAACTTTTTCTTTTTCTAATTCTGATGTTTCTTCTCTCCATTTAACGACAACTCTCTATAACGCCATAAAATGCACAGTCCCTTCAGTGTCGCTATATAGAGTTTACACTGTACATACTAAATCAACTATAAAATATAAAAACAATAATAATCACAGATTTGGTACAATAACATAAAAAATACATACAAAATCAACTTTTAAATATAAAAACAAATAATAATCACAGATTTGGTACAATAACATAAAAAATACATGCAAAATCAACTTTTAAATATAAAAACAAATAATAATCACAGATTTGGTACATTAACATTAAAAATTACACACAAAATCAACTATAAAATATAATCACAGATTTGGAATATTAACATAAAAAATTTACTACCTACACTACAAAGTTAAAAATCAATAAATAAATTATAAAGTGATACAAGCAATTCTTGATAATTCGTTCAAACAATTTTCCAATGATATTTTTCCACTTTTGTAATCGCCGAGAATATTGTTAATTCGTATATCATTTTGGATAGATTTTTTTCTTCGTTTTGATATACTTTCTCCATTATTATAAAAGCTGTAAAAAATTGTTATGATTAATTAAAGTAATAATGTATAATTTTTATCATATGTGTCGCCTAAAAATACAGGTCATTGAAACAAAAATATGTACCTTTTCAGAAGATTTTCATAATGTTTAATATTGCCTGATATCGTTTCGAAAAATAAAAGAATTGATGGCCTTTTTCCAATTTCACTATTGAAACTCCAATTCCAAGATTCCATGAGGTTTATAGTGCGGTGTCTTTGTGCGTAGCAGCACCAAATATTCATCATATCTTCATTTTCCAACCACTGATCCACAAAGTAATCATTGAATTCAGTTATAGCTTTTTCTTCAAAACTGTAACAGAATTAATTCGTTGAAGATTATGATACGAAAAACCATATATTACCTAGTTTCTAACGCATAAAAATGGCTGTAGAAAATGGCGGTAGAAGAAATATCCAGAACTAAACGCGTTCATTTCAATACTGCAAAATTAATTTACCTTTGACTCATAACGTATAGCCATCCATCGTTTATGTCTTCTTTTGGTAAATGTGCCAGAGCCATACATAGTTTGACGTGATAGTGAGATTCTTCATGTTGTAATAAGCCAAGAGATTTTGCCTTTCTTAATAGCGCTCTGCCAAAGTGAACAAAACACCCCTTAACAATTATGTTTGGAAATGTCTTTTTAATTGCATTTATTGGAACTTTTTCGAAATCCAAGGTAATAATATCGGCTGTCCACTCTGGTAAATGAAATTTTAGTTTGTAAAACAGTCTTTCATATGTAGTTTCTTCTTTGTTTGTCAACACTGCATAAAAAAATGGTACAATATTTGTCCCAGTTTCTGTACTTCCTATGTCTCCGTGTACAACGTATAGTTGAAGAAACGGCTTTGCACAACATTTGAACGTTCCGTCCGCAAAGTAGTGACGGACGTCATTTAAATGTGCAATTGCACTCTTTGAACCAAACACAATCATTCTATTTTCACCGTCAATCTCATCAAACAATAAATTGTCTTTAAAACGGTCAGGAATCACGATTTCTGTAGAGTTAGAGTGCTGAGATTTTGTGATTCCTAGTTGTCTATTTCTGTGTCTATACAATCTGCTTTTAACTTTGTCAAAATTTGGTAATTCTTTAATAATTTCATAACCATTATCTTTCAGCTTTTTAGTACATTTCCTGTATGTAGCTGGAATCGGCTTCAGATCTTCACATATAGTTTGTTTACATTTTTCGATGGCTACTTTCACTTCATTTTTTTCAAAATTCGGAATACAAGAACTGCAGTGAGCATTTTCTCTTAATACATGGCTTCGATTTGAATTCAAAGTTACACTTGCTGAACATCCATCTTTTCTATTAACACAGCGCCACCAACTTGAGTCCTTATTATTTTTCTGTTTATAATATTGATGCCCAGCGCGTAATAAAATTTCACCGCCTCGTGTACTATTAATAATTTTTAAATTCACTGCACCACTAGAAGATCCCTCACCCGACATTGCAACGACCTTGCACTATGCATAAAACGAGTGAACTGATAAGTTAAACCCGGTAATAGATATAATTTACGTATACTTACTTATGTCTATCTCATTCACACCTTTTGTTTAAAACGATGGTAAGGACAATAAATCCCTACCTGAGAACCCGCTCGGTGCTTCTTTTGCGGGAAAAGCACGTGGTATTTTTAGTAGCATCGTGGTATTTTTACAGACTTTAATACGTTTTTTTTACTTCTTCTTGATCAGCCATTCTTTTTGATGGTCGAGATACTATCTCAAGACTGAAGCATTTAAAAATATATACATCTCTAATTTAATACTAATTTGACACTGACTGTACCGTACAAAAATAACAATACTAACAAAGTTTACCAAATGGGATTAAATGTATGAAGTAACGAAATGTTTACCAAACGCAACTTTTTAGTAGGTACAGTTTGAGGTTTACGAAATGGGAAGTTTACCAAATGGGAAGTAGCCATTATTTTAAGTCTTGATGAGGATTGCCCTATGATAATTCAAAATCTGTTGATGTTAGATTGTGAGTATGGTTTAATTGAAATTAACTTAAATTTTTTCAGGCATATTTTAAATATATTTCACAAAACTATTAAGAGCGTATACGCCTCGCGCGGCGGATCGAGTTTAGGTATTTGTAGAACCGCGGTACCCCGCGCAACGCCAGTGCGAGACCCAGATGCACTTCGACGTTGTCGCGTGGAATAATGATCTTGATCCTTTTTGCCATTCAATAAGTCTTCATCTACGTATACGTCAATTATGAATTATTCAAATTAATTATTTTCAATGCAAATGCGTTTAAAGGTATCAAATGAAGCTAGTTATTTTCTCAGAATAACAACGATTTTTATAACTTATCTGGCGCAGTTTTTATTATCTGATACTTCTGATAGAATTAATTTGTGATTTTCATCTAATTAATTGTCACTTTTCAAATAGGTATACATATTATATTGTGGTATTATGTAAAAGGCATGAAAACCTACGAATAACACTAAATACAAAACCAAAAAAGGAAGGTAAAAGAAAATAATACAAGTAAGAAATAAATTATTCACTTCTTACAACTTAGTTACAGAATTTATAATTTACTGATTCTTTATTTATTTTCTTTCATAAATTTTATATTGTCTATATTATAGCCAAAAGCTTTGTTATGATTGTTTAACGTTTTTATTTGATTCATAAAGAATTCAAAATCTACTATTCGACGACCTTGAATATGTAATTCTGGTTATGTAGCAATTTCAGTCTCAATTTCCTTAAAACAATGAATGAAAAAATTATCAACTCATAATTGTTGTTCTTTTATTTCAAGATGGTTTTTTAATTACTACATATTTTTTATTAAAATTTTCCTTTCTAACAAATTTGCTCCTTGACATGAAAAAAACTCGCATAAAACCTGAACTAAAAGTCTGACACTAAAGTGTTATACCTCATTTAAATCAGCATTAAATCAGCAAGTTTATTAAATACAGGGTCACTTTTCCGTAGTACATTTCTTTTTTCACAGGATGCGCTCAAAGTGAGTAGTAAGTTTTTGTAATGCTTCAAAATTGACGGGAAAAAATGAATCGCTTTTTAAATTTGGTACCTGGTAGCTGCAATTCATTTTTTTTTTGTAATCATACATTATCTAGTCATAATACAACACCTTTTGTTTTGTTGTTTTTTATCAACTTTTTTCTGTATTAATGAAATTGTAAATAAATCGGTAGTTTATTTGAAAAAAAACAGAAATGATCATCACTTTTTATCCAATTAAGTTATGACCATGCTGTAGAAAGATTTTTTGTTGGAAATCGCCTCCTCTATCACTCTGGTTCGTTTGATCCACGATATTTGGGCCACCCTGTATAGGAGATGGCGTTGTACTAAGAGTGTGAGCAACCAGGTTATCTTTAGGAGAATCAGAAATATAAATTGTACCCGCTGTTGCAGCTCCTGCCTAAAAATATTTATACACCGGTGTATATAAACGTCGCTATATCTCATTAATTTATTTATTTATTTATTTTATTTATTTATTTAAATAACATGGAAGACTTACAGCTAAACAATCAAAACAAAAAGAGTAGTAAGGAAATCAGTAAGCCAATTACAAGTCCTCACGTATAAAAGATTTCTTAAATATAAAAAGTGAACAAACTCATAACATAACACTGCAATAACAATATCAGATTATCACCTATTCCTACAATTAAACATTACAGTATACTTATGATTTTTACATTTTCCTTTTTGCATAATTAAATTTTTTAATTAACGGAAAAAGTCATGAGCCAAGCGCCTCCTGGCCGTTTCCACACTAATAAAAGAAGGATCCAAGTCACGCTGTTTACATAGTCCATTGTAATTTCTACTTGCACGCAGCATATAAGAGTTCTGTCTGTAGTTAGATGAAGCAAAAGGTACGCTTAAAGGTGGGTTATTTCGAGTTCGAGAGGGTACATTCAGGTGAAGCTTAGATAAGAGTTCAACACTATCAATATCATTTTTTAAGATTTTCAATAGAAACACGGTATCAGAGATGTCTCGCCGGCTCTTTAATGGTAACAGATGGTATTTCTTACAAAGATTAAGGTAGTTTTCCGATTGATAAGGAACTTTCTGATGGTAACATAAATATCTAATAAACCGTCTTTGAATGTTTTCAATCCGCTCTATGTACTTCTGATAACATGGATTCCATAATTGAGATGCGTATTCAAGATGACTTCTAACGTATGTACAATAGAGGATCTTTAACGTCTTAGCTTTTGAAAAATATTTTGATAAACGCATTATGAATCCTAGTGATTTTGATGCCTTAGCAACAACTGCATTAACATGTGATTCAAATATTAACTTTGAATCATGATAAACCCCCAAATCGCGGATGCAGTCTACTCGGGGCAGTAATTGATTGCCCAAAGTGTACGTTGTAGCTATAATTGTACGTTTACGGGAATATGTAACTACTGAGCATTTTATGGGGTTTAGGTCAAGCTTTCTCAGCCGACAGTATTCCTCCAGTCGCCGCAGATCAGCTTGTAGTGCAAGCATGTCTCCAACGGATGATATAGTGCTAAAAATTTTCATATCATCGGCAAAACACAACAGCTTCGATGACTTAAGACACGATTCAATGTCATTAATGTAAATCGTGAATAACAAAGGCCCAAGCAAAGAGCCTTGAGGACAACCACTTGACACAGGAACCCAACTGGATATATAGTTATTTAATACTACAGCTTGGGATCTGTTGTCCAAATAGGAGGAAAACCATCTGAGCAGGTCGCCACGGATACCAACGCTATTTAGCCGGAAAAGAAGGATATCGTGGGGTATTCGATCAAAAGCTTTGCTGTAGTCTGTGTAGACTACATCAACCTGTGCATCCTTATCCATGGCTTCAGTTATAAAGTCATTTAACTCAACAAGGTTAGTGACAGTAGATCTTCCCTTCATAAAGCCATGTTGATAAGGGCTTATTAAGTTACTGACGGCCGAATAGACTTGTTTGTAAACAATTCTTTCGAAAATCTTGGCTATGATGCATAATTTCGAAATGGGTCGGTAATTAACAACCTCAGTTTTTGCCCCTTTTTTATAAATTGGCACAATAAAAGCAGACTTCCATATTGAAGGTACAGTACAAGTAGATAGAGACTTTTTAAAAAGAAGTGTAATTGGTTGGGCAAGACTTGATGCGCAACGTACTAGGAGTTTAGGTGATATATTATCTGGTCCTGGTGCCTTGGCTATGTCTAACGTTGTTAGTAGATGTTTGATGTCTTCAACTTTAACATTTATGTTAGAAATATCCGAAAATTCAGATGCTTCAATGAGAGACGATGACAAGTGGTCTACATTGAGGTTCTTTGTGTTAGCAGGATCAAGAAAATTTTATGCAAAGTAGGCAGATAAGGCTTCACTAATTGTTTCGCCAGTAGTAAACGTTTTGTTATTATAACTAACTGTACTTGGGAATGCTTTAGAATTACAACGTTGCTTAACCCTTCGGTCTTGTGACCTTGAAATGTCAAAAACCGAATAAATTAGATTTGAATTAGGTATAATGGCGTGCAATTATGCATTTTGCAAAAAATACAATAACTCTACAACCAATCCATATTTTATCATTCTGTAAACGACAAATTACTCGTTGATATATTTTCTATCTATTGATATCAGAATAACATACAAATACACAAATAATATTTCATTTGTAATACAGTTTCAAACTTTGGGAACCATGTTGTGAGCTGAAGTATAAGAAAAAACGAATGACTCATATAAATTCTAAAGAACAAGGACCTATGCTGTCTACTTATGTAAACAATTTGACGAAAGGGTCTGAGATGTTTACGATATACCACTTGAAACCCGACGCGACGAAGTATAAAAACTAACTAGGGATGTGGCTTCACTTTGTTTTGATTTTTTTTATTTATTTTTATTTTTATTTTATTAGGAAAACAAACAGTATTATCGACTAAAACATAGAAACAGATTACTTAACTATTTACCAATTACATGTTTTCACATATAATAATTACTCACTCACTAAAATAATTAAGCTAAGTAAACATTTTGTAGTCATAGTACTTGAAAAATCATAACAAGGTGTTAATTTTCTCATTTTTTTTTAAATGGCTATAATTTTTAGAGTTCAGCAAAAAATTTTTTTTTCATATTTTTTTGAGAACCACCATCCCTTGGCCCGTCATCCGTTTTCGGCTTGACGTTGATTTTTGGGACATCCTGTATACAGAGCTTGTTTAGCAGTAACATAACAGAAAATTTCTTACTTATAATGGTAAAGATAAAGATAAAGATAAAGATAAAGATAAAGATATGTTTATTTGTCTCAACATGTGTAGTACATTTGGTGTTAGTTAAAATAATACATTGTATCAACATGTTCTGTCCATTAATTCTAGACATGCAAATATTATATTCAGAAATGTAATAAGTAGCATTCAAATTATTTATAACAAAGAGAAATCAAATAGTCAGTAGGTATTAAAATGTCAAATGAGCTACCAATCAAATTCAATATTTAGAATAATATCAAAATAAATGTCCATCTTGTAGAAAATCATTAATGGTATAGTAACATTTTTTTAACAGTAACTGTTTCAATTTATATTTAAATGTATTAATATTAAGATTTTTGTATGTGTTTGGTAACTTATTATATACTTTAGGGGCCATACAAAATATACTTTTGCCCAAGAGTGCCGTTTTAGCTGTGTGCATACAAAGTTTATGGTTGTCACGGCGATTACGCAGAACCACATCGGACAATTTACAAAATAAACTTGGATATGTTCTTACAAATACTGCTGTTTCATAAATATACAATGATGGAAGAGTTAATATTTTATATTTTTCAAAATATGGTCTGCAACTATCAGTGACCTGTAAGCCAAACATACCTCTAACACATCGTTTCTGCAATTTAAACACAGTCTCTTTATCGACTGAATTGCCCCAAAAGATAATACCGAATCTTAAAATGGATTCGATGAGGCCATGATATGCAGTTAGTAATGCGGGAATGTTTACATCAGCAGCAAGTTTATAAAGGGCATATGAACGGCTGCTTATTTTTTTAGAAAGAGTTTCTATATTTGCTTTCCAGTTCAGTTTGGCATCTATTGTTAATCCTAGGAAAGTAACATTGTCAACCTCATCTATAATAGTATCGTCAAATTTTAATTTTAGTTGACTGTCCTGTGTGACCGATTTTTTTTGGCTGAAGTGCATTATTTGTGTCTTTCCTAGATTAATTTTTAAATTATTATTGTTCATCCATGAAATTATTACAGAAAAAGAATTATTAATGTCGTTCGCATAAATGTCAAGTGATTTACATGGTACTGTCAGTGTGCTATCATCAGCAAAGAGAGTCATCGGATTACCTACCGCTTTGGGTAGGTCGTTAATATAGACAATAAACAATAAAGGGCCGAGTACGCTGCCCTGTGGTACACCATATGTAGCAATGCGCTCTTTTGAAATGACTGTCCTTTCCTTTTTAGTCTTAACGTTGACTCCTGTTAACGCCGTAAATTGTTTTCTATGTGATAAGTATGAGTCTAATAGATTTAGGACATTCCCTCTGACGCCATAGCATTCCAACTTGTCTTTTAGAATTCTATGGTCCACGTAATCAAATGCCTGGGTCATATCACAGTACACTGCGCAGACGGGATTTCTTATCTATATTTAAAATCGTTCTGTGCAGAAAGTCATACACAGCCAAATTGATCGACATATTCTGCCTGAAGCCCTTCTGTTCCTCACATATAAGTTTGTTGGATTCTAAATAATTATAAAGTACCTGATGGATATATTTCTCAAAAATTTTGGAGAATATTGGTATTAGGGCAATAGGTCTATAATTTGACATTGTATCTCTATTCCCTTTTTTGTAGACTGGTTTAATTACAGAAATTTTTAATGCATCGGGGTATATGCCGTGCCATATACATAAATTAAGTATATGGCTGAGATGACCACAAATTGCACTAGCTACGGCTTTTATTATTCTGGTGGAAATGCCATCGTAACCTACGCTATAAGTGTTTCTAAGATTCCTAATTATGGTAAGGATATCTTGAGGTGTACTAGGAGCCATAAACAAAGAGTTTTTATAACGTTTTATATTCGAGGTTACTTTTGTTCCTATATTAGAGAGCGGTAAGATTTTATCAACAAAATTACTTTAATTTGTACAGTTATTGAACCAATGTGAGTTCATTACTTTCTTAAAGACAGCTGGTGTAGTTGTAAACAAATCAAATCCCGAGTTGTCGATCAACCCATTATAGTAGCTAGCGGCTCTTATGAAAAATGAGTGTTGTCTATAATTTGTGCTACAACGCGCCATATTGAGTTTAAGATGAGGATTCCTAACAGATCTAGTGGGAACTCGCAGTTGCACTTTAGAGAGGAGATGCGGAGAATCAATGGATGACTGAGCCACCTTGACAAGAAAACAAATATCGATATCGTTATCGATAGTTATCGATAATTGTTTTTTTGTACTGTATTTAGTTTACGTGAATAAAACACAACTTAATGTAAAAAAGTTTATTTACAATAAATATATTACTACAATAATTAACTACAAATTATTTATTTACAAATTTGAACTTTGACCCCGACAAAATGTATAGAACAGCTGATATTTCTTTCGCGATTTCGGGAAAGTTCCAGAACAAAAGTTGTTTGTAATGATGAGTACATCACCACCTAAGAGGTATTTGGTATTTTACAAATAAATCTGTTTATTTATTTATTTACACATTTATATGTGAAAAATCTTACAGTATTACAATTTAACCTATTGATTTGCTATTGAATAATCATATTTTGCAGGGTTCACAAACAGTTCGAAGGTATCAAAAATCCATCTGAACAGTAATAATAATGAATAAACATTTATAATAATGTATAGTGAAATGCATAACAAAAAATGTTAAAAAAATAACCACTAGGGTTTCCTGCATAATCATGCAAAGTGGAGGAATAGGAGTAGGAAAGCGGGCTCCGAAGTGATTTCTGAGTATGTAACCGGGACTAGTGCTACGATGATGATAATGTTGACGAGTGAAATGTATTATTAACAAATTCTTCAGCTTTATAATATTAGTATAGTCAAAGTCAAAAATCATTTATTCATTTAGGTCACAAAGCACTTATGAACGTCAAAGAAATATAGGTTAGTGAGTTTACTAAGTTACTGAAGCTACATTTAGGTTAGTTGCTAGGTTCAGGCAAAAGGTAGAGCCTATGAGAAGAAACCTGCAAGAAACTCATGGCCACTCTTTATAATTTCTCTTTTTAATTTTCTTTTATAGATAAGGAAAGGAAAACTAAACCTCGTAGTAATGACTATATATGACTTACCTATAAAATATACGTAACTGAACTTTTATACTTATGGCATATAATTATAGAGTCATTATTAAAATCTTAAAACAGCTTTTACACTATTTCACTATGCAACTTGGCATTATAGTTAGTAAATTTTGATATAATACATGGTTTGTTTATACAATTTGTATTTCATGACAACCCAAATGAAATCGACTGGAAATTTATTGACAGCTGACAACAGTTCCTTGCAAAGTAGATAATTTGAATAGTCAAAGTGTACTAGTCCATTGGCGGCATCTATTACATGATTAATGAATGCTAAGTCCACAGAACGTGATAAAGAAATACATTAAAAACAACACCCTCCTACTTACCCAGTCGGGTAAAAATCCACAGACATTATTACCTACCACTCTGCTTTCATAAAACACCTACCACAATAGTTATTTATGTACAATTGGTAGTAAGATGAAAGAAAGAAAGAGAAAGAAAGAAAAGCAAGCAAGGCTATTGAGAAGTATGGTATGATTTAAAGCAATTCTTAATACACAGTGGCACGCGACAGGTTTCACAGCAAAACTGTGTTTTTATTGATTTTCTCCCTTCACGAAGGCAAACGAAGCAACGCTTATAAAAACCACGGTTGTGCGCTACGCTTGCATCTGTCCGTTCCAGTGCAACGGGCCAATGTGTATTAAGATTGGCTCGGTCCGGGAGTGAGTGCGTAGATCTACTGCTGGAAGCAGTAAATCTACGGCTCACCGGACAATGTGAAAGATGATTAGAAAGAATGGAATTTACTAGTTCAAGGCGGAAGGCTAAATGATCGTGATTTTTATGAGGTATGGATGATTGTAGAAGAATGCGTGCATTTAAAATGGATACATTAAGCAAGCGCTTAAAAAGCTTCATGTACCATTTCATGCAACGTTTCCTTTCTAATAAATAAGGCTCCAGCATCTGGTCTTTTAAATCAACCCCCCCTATGAATTTATTGTAATCCAGTACCATTTGTGGTTTAAATGGTACTGGCCGAGCTGTCGTTCGGGATGAAACTGTCGGCAAACCAATAGATGAACCATGACATGTGGAAATCATGGTTATACGTTTCTTGTCTTGCCATGATAATATTGAGACATTACCAGAATGTCTGGCAATGTACTCTCCCCTTTTAAGCGGAGCCTTATTTATTACAAGGGGAACGTTGCGGCGAGAAGGTCTCAAAGTACCGACGCAGTCGGTACCATTGAGCTTTAGAAACCTAGCTAATAGGGGTGAATTGTACCAATTATCCATAAATAACCTATACCCTTTGTTTAGTAAGGGACCAATGAGCTTCTTCACAACAGCTGTACTTTTCAGTACACCGGGCGACTGCTCCAGTTCTGTTGCGGATTGTTTACCTGTGTAAACAATGAAAGACCACAGGTATCCCGTGACACTCTCGCAAAGCTCGAATGTTTTGATCCCAAACTTAGAAGCTTTGCTCCGAATATACTGTTTAAAGCTCAATCTTCCTTTCCAAAGGGTTAAACTTTCATCAATGCAAATGTTTTTACTTAAAATATAATTTGACTGAAAAGCTGAATTTAAATGTGTAATTATTGGTCTCAAACGATGTAATCGGTCAAAGCTTCTAGCGCTAGTGTTGGAAGGATTTGGATTATTTACATCGGGGTCAGAATCTACAAAGTGTAAAGCTCTAGTGAGCATTTCATACCTCCTCCGCGTAAAGATGCGGCTGAAAACTTCCGTTTTCAGGAGAGGATCGACAGAAAAGCAACTGGTAACAGTTGGCATTCTGACGATCCCCAACATCATCCAGAACGAGAAGAGGCATAAAATTTCATGAAGATTAGTGGGGATCCATTCAGCCTGGAAGGCAGCAGATGTAATTTTAGTGGCATAGAGGTTCGTTTCAGCTACAATTAGACCTAAGACGTCATCGCCCCAATAGGAACGAAAAGCGTCATATGCCGAATTGTGAACCTGAACCGAACCAGTATGCTCCAGCTTAAAATTTTCCTCTTGACCTTGAAAGGACTCCATAGGAGACCATTCAAAGTGGAGGTTCTGGCGTTCCAGTCTACTGAGAGCATCCGATCCATCACTAGCGTCGAGAAATTCGTCGTCATTTTCACTCTCACTTCCATCCTCTCGTTCAGTGTTCCTGTCAGCCCTAGCAGCATCTTGCATTCTCACCTGACGTCTCCTTAATACATCCATCGCCAAATTTAACAGTTCAGGGGGGACGTCGTCATCATTCATCCAAATTTCATTCAGTGGGTGTCCCACCTCCCACTGATGTCCCCCCCTACGGCCCCGGTTCGAATACCCACGCCCACGTGCACTCTGTCCTCGCTCATCCCCTCTGCGACCACCTCTGCGTCCACCTCTTCGTCCACTCGTTCGTCTTTCAGTAGTGCTTTCATTCACACCTCGCACCTCAGGGGACACATACAACATACTGGTGGGTATTCGGAACCACGAATTCGGCGTCTTCGTCTGCGTCCAGCGGTGCGTCCAGCGGCACACCATACTCATCCCAAATCCGCAGCACAACTCCTGCAGGCGCAGCTTCTGCGGGCGCCGCCTCCGCTGCGCTGTAAAGACAAGTGCTATTATTAGAATTATTCAATAGTAGTAAACAAACTCTACAGCTTTATTTTACATATATTTTATGTAAAAATTGTTATATAATTGTACATAAAAAGCATCAATAGATATTAAACTTACGATTCTAATGGGATGATTAATGGCGATCTGGACCTATCGCGGGACGCAGCCCGAAGAAGCGCTTGTTCGTCCTACAATATACAAAAATATGTGAAAATCTAACTGCAATAAAATACAATAAGACCGCAAACTGAACTAATACTTTACCATTCGCGGTGACCTCTCCCGGCGCTCTGGAGATGTGAGCGGGGAGTATGAAGGCGGCTCAGGTGAAGAGCTACATGCGCGATCCTAAAGCATACATAAAACGCATATAAGTACACTGCAATCCAAGTGGTGATGGTTGTGGTTATAAATGGTGATGATGATGAATGTAGCCTGTGAGTTAATCCAGGGTGCTAGCTATCACCATACCATTCCATTAAAATGGGGCCAGCAGCTTGAGCGTGAAAAAGTAACTGAAATCCAATATTTCAGATTCAATATTATACCAACCTCATCCTCTTCAAGTACATCTAGCTCTTCATCTGAGTCCGCCTCACACATTGCCCGCTCCTCGTCGCTCTGGTAGAGCAGGTCCACAAAACTGGCCGGAGCCTCTTCATTGGCGCGCCAAATAGACATACTTAAAATAGTAAAATGATATCAAATTAAATATGTTGACATTGTTTAAATTCTGTTTTTTACCGACTACTTCAATAGCATAATTACAATAACATAAGCCTTATGAGTTTGTAAATATAACTGCACGCTGAATATTTGAATATAGCTGAATTATATTTCCCATCCATGTATTTTTATCTATATTCGTAATAAACCATTTAATTCAATGAAACAAAAAGAGACAACTGTGCCGTTATTTTTGTTGAATAAAAACATAAATTAAAATCTTTATTTCAATTACTTTATAAATAACAAAGCCATTATGTAAAAATATTGAATGAACAAATCACTATCGATAATATCGAAATTATCATATAGTTTGTCACGCACTACGTGAAATACGTCTCCTTATCGCATCAGAATCGGCTAACGGAACAACGTCCTTAGTGTCATACAAATAAAGACTAAAACAGTTAGGGAGATTACCGCCATTTTTTTTGGACTAATCAAAAAAATGTCAAATTTATGTTACGATATATTTCACTAACAATGAAGAAATACGTTATTATATCGTTGTGTAAACGGTTCTAATTGCTTTTTATAATATTTTTACTGTATTTACTAACAAATATCGTTAGAAATTACTTCGAAATCGGTAGGACGCTAACCGACTTTACCGCGCTTTATCTACTAATTATCACGATGTATTTCATTGAACTAATTATCAAAATAGAATTATTATCAGTAGAACTGCACAGAAACACAACACTTTTATAATATAAAACTGTACTTACTTTAGAAAAATCCAATATTCCGGTCACAACGCACGCACGACACAACAAATTTGGAATTCCAAAAGAATGACACAAGAATGACACTCGAGCACAGTTTATGCAATATTTTGTATTCAAAATGTAGATAATATATCAAAGAACGTGAATGATATAACAAAAGTCCAAAAGTATTTCGGATTACTTTTAATAGAATCCTCGGTAAGCTCTAAATAACTTGCGTAACATTGTGATTCAAGCACTTTTACTCTTTCGCGTAAAAGTTTAAATGTCAGTTTATCTGATCTGTTACCGTAGGTTTTAAACTTTTTGAAATATTTATGCTTTTCTTTTATAGTTCTAATGAGTGCAGAGCTATACCAGATTGGATAAGAGTTATTATGTGATAATTTCCTTGGTATGTATTTTGTTTGAAAATTAGATATAGATTCATTAAAAAAGTTTACTGAATCATCAATAGTACACCCCTCAAACTCACACACCCAGTCGATCTTGCCAATACAACCGTTGATGGAATCAAAATCACCCTTATCATATAAAAAACGTAATCGCGGCGCGCTTTTTAAAACAGGAGCCTCGACAAATTCTAAATCCAATAATAAAGCCGGATGATAGCTGTATCTATGGGCACTAAGGGCTGTAGACATTCAATTACATTTACAGGGTTATTACACAGAACCAAGTCGAGAGTCCTATCATAAATATTAGCAACGCCATTATATTGCTGTAAATCTGAAGCACACATCTCGTCAATAAGTAGATGTTCGTCATAGGTGCTACAATTCGTAGCAGCTAGAAATGAATTATCAGATGATACCCAGTAAATACTACTCATGTTGAAATCACCCACGATTAGAAAAGCATCTGATGGATTATCAATAACATTTTGATTTAGTTTAAATAGGAAATAAGAGAGTTGAGAAGAAAAGGATAGACCGTGATTTTGTTTACATAGATACAAAACGCACAAATACAAGTTTATGTAAGAACAAGAATTAGATCGCTTTAGACGTATGCTCAGCCATAAATCTTCAGCTGTAGAAAAGAAAATAGGCTGTGATACAGCTGGTATATCCCTCCGAGTAGCAATTAAGACACCACCTCCACGCGACTGCCCAGTAGATACATAGTCCCTATCACGGCGCCACACAATATATCTATCATCAAAGAACTCTGAATCCGAAATCCCATCTGTTAACCACGTCTCTGTAAGAATAATGATGTCATACAAATGAGACCACGAACGTTTTGGTAGTATATGTTCAATTTATGTTTAGTTAGCATAGTGAACAAAGCCAATAACAGAATATGCATTAATATATTGGCAAATTTTAAAATAATTATAAACACAAATAATTAAAAATGGACCATCTAGAAAAAGCTTTGAATAAGCCTGGTATAAATACGCATAATGAACAAAACCAATAACAGAAAATGTATTATTATTGTGGGTAAGAATAAAATAATAATGAACCCGTCTCACCATTCTTGGGCAATCAAGAACTAGCATTATATAAACTCGGTATAAACGCGCATAGCGAACAGAGCCAACAATAAAATATGCACTGTTACAGTCAGTAATAATAAAATAATTATGTAAACAAATAACATAGAATGGACAATTTAAATATAACATTGTATAAACACGGTATAAAGGTACATAGTTAATAAAGTCAACAACAATATACGTATTATTATAATAGTATGCAAGATTAAAATTTTAATTATATACACAATTAACAAAGAATGGGTAATTTAAAAAGAACATTGTATAAACGCGGTAAGCTTCAATAATGTTTAAACTCGACCGGTACCCAGGTAGCGCGACAACTGTGCGAGAAAGAAAGCGATACTGCGCATGCGTAGGTGCAAGCAGGACAGGAGTATAATTATTACATAGAGCTTTAAAGTAAACAGCGCGCTTCAAGAGACAAGTAGATACGAAACTCGTTAGCAAAGCAGTCGTTCTAAACCTTTTATAACAATAATACAACACGTAAGGCAATATAAAAATATTTGTTTTTACAAGCAAAATAAGACAAGCAAGTAATTTTAAATTAATGTAGTATTTATGACATTTTATACAACTTTGTTTAAATCAGTTTCTTTGCGTATTATAATTTACTTAGAAGAGTTATTTTTTAATACGTGTATTTTACCATGTTTTACCCAAATGAATTCATAGTTCTTCTCTTTTGCAATAACTTTAGCTTTAGTTAAAAGTCTCTTGTGTTCAATGCTCAGGTGATCGTTGACATAGATCCGTTGCGACGGGCCGTGAAGTCCAATGTCAGCGGTAAAAAGCTCCTTATTAGCTCGAGCAGCAGCAATAAAATCTTCCTTAACATACCGATTCAAAAAGCTCAACACAATCAGTTTCTCATTGGAATTATATACCGGCACTCTAGAGATAGTTAATAAGATTTTTCTGACAGTTGTAACTAACCCGGCGACCAATGGCATCAACAATAGAAAATAGGTTCTCACCTTTTATGGTCGGGACTCCCTTTATCTCAACGTTGTTCAACCGGGAACGTTGTTCCTGAGATGCTAGGTCGAACTTTAATTTCGCCACGTCGGTCTGCAAGCATGTTACCACATCTTGGAGTTTCTCTAATTCATTTATTTTCGTTTCAACCACTGATAGTCTGGAACCATATTCTTCGAGTTTAAGGCTAGTACACTCGCAAGTCGACTTCACCTGTGATATGTCATCTTTTATACCTCGGATATCCTCCACTAATGCTGGTAAACTGAGTAGTTGGCGCTTCATGTCCTGTATTTCACCAAGTATAGTGTCCATGGTGACTGGTTTGACGGCAGGTGCAACTGGTGACGAGATCTTGCACGTGGAGCACTTCCACTGCGCTCTTTTATCAGCTCTCATTTTTTTCCATCCACTTTCTGTGAGATTTGCACACCCAAAATCCAAATGTTTTTGGCAACTGGCACACTGGACCCCATCATTGAACTCGGTATTACAGGCAGCGCAGGTCTTCATTGTAATCAAGTTATTATAATAAAATAATTTTAGTTAAGTATATGTAACAAAAGGTTGACGATCTATTTCTAAGAGCGACGCGTGCAATACGTATGAGTGTTCACGGACGACAATTGATTTTTATTTTTTATGATTTTATTCTAAGCAAACTACGTAGTTCAGTGAAACGTCAATAGATGGCGCTGTAGTAAACTATAAGAAGGAACTGCCGAGTCTTCCTTACAGTGGCGATAGATGGCACTGGCTGTTACAGTATGTATGCATCTGCATACGTTGCTCCACAATAATTCGAATTGATAACTGGCTGAAGTTAATCACGATTATCTTTTAGAGCAGCACTCAAAATATGAAGGCCCAACCAACGCCTTTATTGCTGATATATTTGTATCACTTTGTGTTGAGGTCACAGTCTGATACATAGATTTTTTACAGATATTTCAACTTTCGTCCATTGCCGATCTCGTAAATTTTATTTGTGAAAACATCAAAGCAAGATATTTCACCCGTATTCCTCTGCCTTAACGGCTAGGTCCCCTTAAAGTACGCACGATGTTCCTCGCCTAGTTTCTTGTTGAAGTTTTGCCTTTACTAGTAGACCATACATACCGGTTTTAACCTCGTATGTTCCCTTGAGGTAGTTGTATGATACCGCTTTGTGAGGTTTCTGAAGGGGCAGTATCTGAGCTACTTGACATATCTCTCTATCATATACTTGATCTACAGTTAACGATACTTCATTTGGTGGACTTAGATGTCTTTCTTCGGCATCCGAAGGTTCGTAATTTTCATTACTTTGGACATCATCTTACACCACAAAGTCTTCATTCTCACTAGCTGAACCAGCATCTACGACATCGTTACTATGCTCTTGGTTTAGCAGATTTAATATGCTATATTCATTTAGCAAAGACATGGTAAAAATATAAAAAGTAACACAAATTGTGTCAAAAATATGTACGTACAATCATCGTCTTGCTGGGTCAGTGATTAACTCTTAAATTTATGGATACTTATTTCGGGCTGGAAAAATGTTTTCGTATAGGAATTTAAGCACTGATAAGGTAAAAATAAATTTGAAAATTTGCTATATAATAATAGATTTTTATTGAGAAAATATGTATGTAGACATTTGGCAACACTATGCGTTATGTACTGAACTTGTCCTTACATATTTATTGGAGGTCATGTATTTATTTAATCGAATATATAAATAATATACAGACTATATTGAGTCAAATGCAGAAAAACAATTTCGCTCTTTAGTATGACACAATGCAACCATACATTTAGTACACTCAGTCCGCGAAAAACCTTTGTAACTGGGAAGTGTGCATCTATTTTTAAAAGTACATCTTTTTTATTGTGGCCTATGCCATCAGTTCGCATTTCTTTTGGAAGAAGGCTTCGTTGGGCCCCGGTGTCTTTTTGCTTCTATCTCTCTATCTATATTACTGATTGCAAGCCTTCCTCTTTTAGGTTCAGCAATTTTTTTATAATTGCATTAGGTCTCCACCAGATCTGATCTTAAATCACCTAGTGCCATATTTGGGTGTTTTTTTTTATAAAGTATCCATGAATTTATCACTGTCATATCGATCATGTGATAAAATAATCGGATCTACCACTTTCGACTTTTAATTCAAATGTTGTGCCTGCCCAAATAACTGTCCATCAAATCAACTCGGCCCATATGAGCATTGTAATCTTTTACTATTTTTGGGCAGGCAATAAAGACTTTTTCCTTCTGTTACTTATCAAATCTGCTGACGGTTTCAGCTGGTTCAGAACCAACATAAGTAGACGCTAACGTACCCAGCTGCCGAAATATCCACACTTTCATAGTCTGCTACAAGTTCCTCGTACGATCCTCTTGGCACAGAATCCTCCATGAACTCTTTTACTACCGGCAACTTACAGTTTTTTTCGAGGCGGTTCCTCTGAATTATACCCAATGTATAAATACCTTGAGTATGTAGGTAATAATAACAAAGGGCTAAAGGTATAAAAATTATCAAAATAAATAATATGGTTCTTTCCTCACGGAACTGAACGGCACAATCTGATGACTATTACCAACTAAATCGAGATTGGTCCATCGGATAAATTCTGAATATCCTGTTTTCCTGAATAAATTTCAAAATTGTGAGCATATCTAGACAATGAACATAAAACATACAGCTTGAAACCCCATTTATGGGGTTTCTTAGGCAGGTAATGTTTCATGAAATGTGCTACCTTGGTAAAGCACATTTGTTTTAAGTTGACAGAAATGTTTTGCAATTCTACAACATCATGCACTTATTGTAATTATATGTAGTATATTAACACGTTAGCTGCCATGTAGGTCACCGGTGACCCACGCCTGACCTAGATTAAGGCGCCACGTAGGTCACCGGTGACCCACGCCTGACCTAGATTAAGGCGCCACGTAGGTCACCCGCGACTTCAAGGCAGACCTGTATTTAAAAATTTTTTTGTGCCGTAGGAAACTTCTATCATGCATTTATCAATGGGAAGTGACCGGAGCGTCGCTGTAATATAATGGGTACATCTTGGTTTTGACTCTCTTATGAAATTGTAAGTTTTCTCTGAACATAAAAGAATATTTATGACTTTTCTTCATTGATTGCTGGCATACGCGTAGAGCCCAAATGGCTGCAGGTAGAGACACCATTTTTTGAGGGTAGATACCTTTAATGGTGTAGGCGAATAATAATATAGTTTTTTGAGAAAAGAATATATTAATGGTTTTCAGATAAGTATAGGAATTTAATATGGGATGTGATATTTGAAAATTTTAAGTCCACTCGAACGATGCAAATTAGAAAGTGTAAGAAATTAAAAAAAGACATTTTATTGTGATCAAGAATATAATAAAGAAAGCTTAACACAAAAATCTTCAAAAAAATTAACACAAAACCAATAAACAAAACTGAATACTCTAAGACGCCAATTTTGCCCATTGGTATTTGAATGGGCAAAATTGGCGTCTTCTTTTTCTCAGTGCCACTCATTTATCAGACACATTTATTCATTTATTCATACAAATATAAGCTTACAGTATAGGTACACCAAATCACTTATATCTATGCTAACTATACTAAAATAAATTATATAGTACTACAATGTTAACCTTTCTCGCGCACGGCGCGAATTAATTGCAAATGCATAGCATGTCCAAGCTGCGTACGTGATTCGCGTGTGCAAGGTCATACGCCTATTAAACCCATAATTTAGATATGAAAATGATAATTATATATTATGATACGTACATCATTGTAATGGTAATATTATATTCTTACTACGGTTTATCTAAAAAAAGTGAAAAATACGTACATTTCTAAATAACGACGAAATAATTTGCACTGTTGATATTTTTTGACGGCAAAATCAACAGCTCGCCATCAATTATAATATCAATAAAGTCACACTGTTAACACAAACACTTGAATAAACACTACTACAATACAATAGGATAACATATCTGTCATTTTAGTATATTATATATTGCACTTTACACAATAAAACTAAATATTTACACGTTTTTTTGTCACTTAGCAGTTTTATTTACATAACAACAATCACGCCATTGTCGCCGACGGCTGGGCGACATTGACGTCACACGGAGAGAGAACGAGACAGAAGAACGCTAGTGTTTGACAAAATCAAACTGATATCGATAAAAAATATTTCGTTATGAATTATTATTTTGTGATTTAAAATTTAGAACTTGTATTTGATACTATGATTTAGAGTATTTACTAAATAATAATCTCTATTGTACACACCAATAAAATTAAATTATCTTTCGCTGTTCAACCGTAATAGTAGAGTTGAAATTTTCACAGGTGTGTATTTCTATTATAATGAATGATAAAATAATGAATGGCTTTAGTGGTGTAGTTCTTGTTCTTAACTGCTCGGTGAGGTTAAGCATCGTCGGTGAGGCCGTAACCTGGGTGAGTTTCCGCTTAGAGATATTTCGAACTCGTGCGTTTCTGTGCTTCAGAAGACACGTAAAGACGTTGATCAAGGTTATCATTTAATTGTGTTTGTCGTTAAGCTAGTTAAAGGCCTTCTGGATGGCTTGAAAACGTTGTAACTTATAGGTTAGCCCCTGGCCTATTTCCACCACACCCAGTGGGCATGCGTGGTGGAGCATTCACCCAATTCCTCTCACCCTCACGATGTGAGGCCTAAAAGCCCAGTAGTGGGACATAAAAAAGGCTGCTATTATGGTGACAATAAAAAAGAAAAGATTAAAAAATAAAGGGTTTCTGTATAAGAGACGTGTTTTATCCTTTGGCGGGCTATATAATATCGTGAACCGTAATAGTTTAAAATTTAGACAGTGTGTATTTCTATTGCCATATTAACAACAAATATAATTGATATAAAATAAAGTTTAAAACAAACGGGGGCCCATATAAGACATCATGCAAGACCCTTCATATACCAGTCCGACTTGAGAACTTTGCCGAATCATTTTCGAAAGTTCTTGCTAAAACCATTAGACCATGGCTAAATCTAAAATATATATATGTATATATGCACGCTATAAAACTTACCTCTAAATAATTTTTTTCCAAAACATCTGTGGTTCCTAGTTTAGCGACATCGATCGCCAAAATAATGACCACTATTTTATTATAGCTTTTTGAGTTGTTATTATACATTCATATATTTAGCTACATAATATGCACGTTGACGAAGCCTGAGCTAGTTACTAGTAAAAATGAAACATTTAGGCTAAAATGAAATAAAGCGACAAAGATATATAAATATTTATAATTTTGTTTATTTTACAACTTTTTACAGATTAATAAAAACATACAAATAAAATCCACACACAAGTATATCAAATAAATTATTTATTATATACCAAAATATAAAGTTTGCGTATTCAAAATTAAGATGACACAATTTTTCTTATATAGATTGTTTACTTTCTTAGGGCCTTATTTATATTACAAAATAAATAAAATGCACATTGCAAAAATGATATCAATCCTTATACAAATGTCTACAAAAACTGTCCTACGTCGAAATGGAAACATTGCAAATTGTTTTAAGCTACGTACGCTATTTATAATATGTATACAGTAATTAATAGAGCTAGCGTTATTATGTAAATTGTAACGTTTTGAAAATATATATTTAAACTTTCCACACCTTACACCTGAGATACAGGTTTATCTTAGTTCAGGTAAGACCCTGGTAAGGTATTATGGACTCTTGTATTAGATTGAGATTATTATACAAATCTATGTAAAACATATGTATGTTATTGAATAAAAAAGAACATTCTCGTCCATTCGACGAATCCATCTGTCAATCGTAGAATGGGCAAGAATGTATCGTACAGTCACCCAACGGCGACGAAAGTGTCCGCATTGTGGTAGGTAGATATTATACTCACCAATTTGGAGTCCTTCCACGACACGATTGAAACATCTCCAGAGTGGCGAGATATAATAGTCGGCACGTTTGCGGGCATTTTCGCGATTTCATTGGGCACATACCGACGATTCGTACGAAGAGTCCCTAAGCAATCAAAGCCTAAACTCTTAAGGTATCGTGCCAACGATGGACAATTGTAAAAATTATCCATCGTGATACAATGACCCCGATGTTCAAGGCCTTGCAAAAACTCAAGGACTGTCCTCGTACTTTTGAGTCCTAGATCAGCACTGATTTGCATATCCGTTAAAACCTCATCTGTCTTCCCAGTGTAAATTTGGAACCGAGCCATATAGCCGGTGTCCGATTCACACAGCTCATATGACTTGACTCCAAATCGCGCAGCCTTTGACCTTATTGTCTGGACCCAAGACAGGCGGCCCTTGAATAAGGTCAAAGACTCGTCAATGGAAATATGAGGCTTTAACTGATATAGCGAATCAAATTTGTATCCTAAATGCGCAATTATAGGGGCCAGTTTTAAAAGTCTTCGCGACAACACTTTTGTTGAACCTATTGCCCCATTCTGAGGCAAATCCCGACCAGGGTCAGAATTGTCGACAAAATGGAGAAATTTGTTCAACAAAATGTAACGATTATAGGTCATAAGGGTCCTAAATACTGACATACCTAGGACAACTTTTTTCCAATATTCGTACTGTGATGTACGCGGATCGATGGCCATAAATTGAAAAATTGCAAAGAGAACCATGATCTCATCTGCATTAGTGGGCTCCCACCTATGAAAACGAGATGATCGTGCCAAGGTTCCCTTTGCATTCAATTCTTCGATCGTGTTTTGGGCATATCGATTAGTATCACAGACGATACAGCCTATGATGTCTTTGTCCCAGATGTCGACAAAGGCATCATAAGCCGAATCGTAGTCTCTGAGTGGTCCAGGAGTAGGTCCTGAAAATTGTTCAGGAACCCCTCTGAACGACTCAAAGTCTTCACGCCATGTAAAATTTGGCGATATGCCCAAGAGTCGATCGGCTTCGTCGTCTATACCTCTTCCAACAGCTTCTACGATATCCCTGACCGGCGCGTCCAGGGCTGCGTCGTCAGGGATATCCCTAGGCGCAGCGGCTTCAATAGGTGACGGTTCGAACTCGTCGTCCCAGTCACTATCGAAGCCACTGCTATCATTAGCGTAGTCTACTAGCGGCGTAGGCATCGCTCCTGACGTTGACGGCCGCTGCAGACTCGCTCCGGAGATCTCCGGCACCCAACGAGTAATGTGGCCCAGGTCCCTCTGCAGGACGTCTTCGATCTCGCACTCAGGGATGTCCAGTGCCTCGATCCTCTCCACCACGTTATCACTAGAACAAATATAAATAATATGAAATAAAAACAATAACTTTCGAGCCATTTACACAGCGCCGTCTAGTTCCAAACTGCATACATTTGTTTGCAAATGATTTGCTAAAAATTTGAAATATCACATAAATGTTTGCTCTATGCGGGCAGTGATCCTACAAACTTATGAATTAGTAGGATCACTGCCCGCATAGACATACACTGTATGGAGACTGTTCATTATGATGTACAGTCACCATACACAACCACTAGACCATCGTAGCAAACAAGACAGAAAACATAATTATAAATATTATAAATTACAAACAGCTTTTGAACCTGCATCGATAGCTAGAAATATAAAAAAAACAGCTTAACGAATCAGCTCGGGTGATTTTCGAAGACTGCCACCAGGGCTCTTGTACAATAGCACATCTTGGCCCACATTGATAGAGCCCCCTGGTGTACAGTCGACCGTTATTGCTCGGATCTTCTTATAAACAAATAAAATTACTAAATCGTAAAATACATTGGAAAAAGAAAAGTAAAAAATTATGATTTCATTTACCGGGGAGGCGAGAGTTCCGGCTCCCTTATCTCGCACCCGGCAAGAGCACCGAGCAAAATGGCCCTCCGAGCTGCTGGCTGGCTGAATTGCTTCTGGTGGTTCGATGGAGTGACCGAGCGCGACCGACTACTCCCTGAGCTCGTAGATCGAAGACGGGCGAGGCTAAAAAATATTTTACATTTGTAACTAAGAACATTAGTACCCCTTTTTTGTCTGTAAAACATGTGACGAACTTCCTTCTACGTTCCTTTTTATTTTTTTGAACTTGGCTAGAAGGAACTTTTTCTAGTATTACAATTTAAATATGATAAAAATCAGTCATCAAGCGTGTCGTGATCTTCTTTGCTATTTCAGTAATAACTGCAGTTTTATCGATAATTTTATCGATATTCGATTGCCAAGCGTCCGACCCTACGCGCGATAGATACGTTGTACCTATGGGTAGTCCTAAATAATAATTCTAATATGGCGGCCACTGTGTAATTTCAATAGTATGATTTGAATTACAATTATGATGTAACTAAACTATAATTTGGGAAACTAATTTATACATTTTCTTTCATAATATATTCTCTAATGACTTATCTTTATAAATACAAGATACAAACATAATAATAACACAATTTATAACTTATGTTCGTGGATGCTTGTTTGAATTTCATTACTTAAAAAGTTTGAAACGATTTCTACTAACATAAATCTTACATTACACGTAAAATTCACCTTACACAAACACTATAGTTATTTGTTAGTAATTATTTCATATAATTTCATAAGAATACTTACCGAGCTCTCCTGTTATTCATGTTTAATTTTGCACACACTAAATGAAAAATGTCTGCCGTCGCAGAAATGAGACGAGTGAATATTTTATTTATTTTTTGACACCAGAGTGATTTCATAGCGTTCAGAAATGCCGAAATCCATAGATTATACAGGGTGTGGCGTAAATAGTGGTCCAACGTAAAGGAGTCGATACACCGTGTTCCTAGCTAACATATACCGGGATATTTATCTTTTTAAATAAAAGGTCTCAAAAAAAAATCATTTTTTTTATTTTTTTAGAAAATCGTTACCTTGCATTACAAATTTGGCTGTATTTTCGACAAATATTATTATTTTTTCATTCTGTTTTTTTATTATTACTGCTAATTACATAAACCAACTTATCCAAATGTTTTTTTTATTATCAAGTTCACAAGTAATAAAAAAAATGAGTTTATTTCCAATTTTCATTACTCACTCTAGCAAATCATGTGACTTTAGGTGCGTGTGGTGTAAAAATATTGTACTACACCGTCAGTGCCCATTATTTAAAAAAATAGATCACTAAATGCAGATTCTAAAATAGTACAACACTAAGTGGTGGAAGTAAAAACAAGAAAGTTATTGGCATTTAAACAAAAAGGAGCTGAATTAAGGTTTTAGATTTTTTTATTAGTAAGGTAAGTTACAAGTATTGTGAAATGTTTTAGATTTAGCAGTAAGTTTTATTTTAACTTTTTAGTTGTTTTAATGGATTTTAAAAATAATAACTGCAATTTAAAATCAACAAATAAGCATTTATTAATAAAACCATTGATTTTTTAAACTAAATGTTCAAAGTGGCCACCATTAGCGGCGATGCATGCTCTGCACCGCCGAATAAAAGATCGCTTCAGCCTGCGTGCAAATCCGCTGGCATTTATTTCCTCAGCTGCATACTGAATTTTTTGGCGTAAGTCATCAATAGAAGTTATCTCAGTTTTGTAGACTTTTTCTTTCAAACACCCCCAGTAAAAGAAGTCCAGGGGGTTGAGATCCGGTGAACGAGGTGGCCACGACATTGGACCTAGCCGCCCAATCCATCTTTCTGGGTATGTCGCATGCAAATGATCCCGTACAATAACAGCATAGTGAGCTGGACAGCCATCATTCTGCAGCCACATTGTTTCTCGCAGTTGTGGGTCAACGTCTCTCATTAATTCAGAGAGGTCATTTACTAAGAAATTCAAATACCTCTCACCATTAAGAGTTTCAGGTAACTCGAAAGGCCCAATTATTTGCCCACCAATGATCGCCGTCCACAAATTTATCTTAAATTGATATTGGGATCTGGCTGTCCGTATTAAATTAGGATTTTCTAGCTGCCAGCTATGAAGGTTATGCATGTTAAAATAACCATCTTTTTTACACGACGATTCGTCACTCCACAGTATTTTATCGTAAAATTGTGGGTCTTCCCTCATTCTACGAAGCATTTCTCGGCAAAATTGAACTCTTAATGGCCTATCTCGTGGCAACAAACTTTGTACCCTTTAAAAAAGATAAGGGTAGAGTTCATGTCGTAGTAGAACTCGATGTACCGTCCTCGTTGATATACCTGTCCTCCGTGCTATGGTACGAACCGACGTTGTTGGGTCTTCCTCGACTAATTCCAATATTTCTTCATCATTGTACACCCTTGGTCGTCCCTCACTAGCGCTGCCTACGCCCGTGCCGGGTATCCTCCCCTCGGTATAGGCGTTATGCACTCTCGCAAACACACGATGATCCGGATGTCGACGATTATGATATCTCTCCCGATACACTCGGGCTGCTTCTCTTCCGACGCATCCACATTCGCCGTAAATAAGATGCATGTCGGCATACTCTCGCGGTGTGTATTCAGACATTGCTAATTCTCCACTACACTGCACGTGTGTCCAAATCGTCAAGAATTTCAAAGTCCAAATAACGTAAGCAAAGTCGCAGGGATCACCAAAACAACGAGTCCATATCACAAGCAAAACAGAGTCCAGAAAGAAAAAACAAATCGACGGCAGAGATAACACAGATAAAAACGAGGAGCGCATGCGACGTACGGTATTGCACTGGCTAGCTGGGCTATGTTTGTTTCCTGTTTGAGTTGCTATTTTGGTTGTCTCTTTCTCTCTTTAGGAAGACACCGGATTCCTTCCTTTTCACTCCCCATAACGTAATACGCCGATACATTCCAATGGGCTTTTGTTTTCTGCTCTGCTACCCATTTCCTAGAAAAACTTGACCTTTTTTTACCTGCGGTACGGTTAAGGGTGAGCTAATGTTACACTCTGTTGATGTCAAATGTTTAAAATGTTACAATGAATGATTTCATACAAAATTGCAATACTTTTAAAGCTTAACTAAAAAAATGGTGTTAAACTAATTCAGCTCCTTTTTGTTTTAAATGCCAATAACTTTCTTGTTTTTACTTCCACCACTTAGTATTGTACTATTTTAGAATCTGCATTTAGTGATCTATTTTTTTAAATAATGGGCACTGACGGTGTAGTACAATTTTTTTACACCACACGCACCTAAAGTCACATGATTTGCTAGAGTGAGTAATGAAAATTGGAAATAAACTCATTTTTTTTATTACTTGTGAACTTGATAATAAAAAAAACATTTGGATAAGTTGGTTTATGTAATTAGCAGTAATAATAAAAAAACAGAATGAAAAAATAATAATATTTGTCGAAAATACAGCCAAATTTGTAATGCAAGGTAACGATTTTCTAAAAAAATAAAAAAAATGTTTTTTTTTTGAGACCTTTTATTTAAAATGATTAATATCCCGGTATATGTTAGCTAGGAACACGGTGTATCGACTCCTTTACGTTGGACCACTATTTACGCCACACTCTGTATATTAAACGAATAGATTAAAAGCGAATAACGTGCAGTAATGGAACGTTTTGGTATTTTTTTCGCGACCAATCACAACGAGTTTTCTTGACTCACATGGGTGTGTCACGGACGCGCAACGAATGGTAGGTTATGATACACTTCAACTTAGGCGGGAGCCTAAGTTGAAGTGTATCATAACCTACCATTCCAGACACAAACATGGAGGGTAAGGGTAGTAACCATATTGACGTTTGTATAGATATCTACAGAATTTACGTTGAATTTTTTCCTAGCATAATATTATACAATGACTCTTTAGGGCTCCAAAGTATTGCATTATATTCTAATTTACTACGGACATATGCATTGTATAACTGTTGTACAGCTTGAGAGTTCTTAAATTGTGACGATATTCTAATAATGAAACCAAGAAATTTATTAGCGCCTTTGCAAGTTTGGATTATGTGGCCATGAAAATCTAATTTGCTGTCCATTATAACACCCAAATCCTTAATTGAGCATACACGTTCAATAGGTGCGTCATCAAGATTATACATATTCATAATTGGATTACGGGATCGAGAAAAGGTGATTGTTTTACATTTAGAATTATTTAATGGTAGCTTATTTCTAATACTCCACTCAATTACAGCGTCAATGTCATGTTGTAAGACTACACAGTCATTGGCGTCGCTTACAGAAAGGTACAGTTTTAAATCATCTGCAAACATAAGGCATTTTGCTTGAGAAATAACATTAAGTAAATCATTAATCATTATTAACCCGGCGAGGATGTGGTGAAAATAGTTACGTGGAGGTTGTCGAGGGTCTATTTGACCCTGTATGTTATTGGGTTCAAAATAGCTAGATTTTTAATTTTAAACTAAAGCTTTAATAGGTATTATGTAAATTACATATTATTTTTATGAATTGATAAATAAAACAGGCATATAATGATACAAAATATTATAATTAAATCAGTTTTGGCAAAGTACTACACAATTAAACTTTTTCATAAAACTACTTAAGTAACACTAAAATAACAAAAAATAGATAACTTCTTTTTTATCAATTAGCTCGTAATTAGGTACCTACAACTTGTAGAGATCAATCAGTTTCCCCTACAGTCTTATAATTGCTTATAAACTACATGTCATTATTGTCTGTGGTTGCAGCACAATTCTGGCAGAACGAAATAGTGTGTTCGGGACAAATATATTTATGGCATTCGTCACAAACATTTGCTGTCTTGCGATGGCGAGCATAAGGACATACTTGGCACCTCTTACGTACACCTGGAACTCTGACGGGTGCTTCTGGTTCAGGTTCTCCACTAAGTTCTCTGATCCTCTTGCGTAGCTGTTTCGGCAATTGAGGTATTTCTTTACGTCTCTTCAAGTGTTTGGTAACAAGTAATCTGCCCAATGTTTTTATAAAATGGCGACGTTTTTGTTTAGTCGCAGTATTAGCCCCATGTATAATATATGCGTTAATTCCAGCCATATTGAGCATTGCATAGAAGACAGTGAGAGGCCATTTTTTCGAGTTGCGGCTCACATCGTATGTCGCAGACAACTCATCTGCTACGTCAACTCCACCTTTAGTGGTGTTATAAAACGTGTTTATCTCAGGTTTTTGTTTCTCTCCTGTTGATTCATCAATATCTGCACTATGGTGGAGACTAGACATCAGTAGGACAACTTTGTTTTTCTTTGGTATATGAGACACAAGCGTTATATCCTTTTGAAAGCCAAATTTCGACGAATAGATAGCTGCACCGTGACTGCGAGAATCGATAAATGCTTTTGGAAGTTGCTTCTTGTTCTTGCGCACCGTACCAACAGAAGTAAGCTTGTGCTCGTTGAGCAGATGAGCTATTAGTTCGTAGCTGGTGAACCAATTATCGAAAGTCACGTTGCGGCCAGTTTTCGAAATGGGCAACACTAAACGATTCACCACATCAAAAGGTTTATTGCTTACGAAATATGGCCCTTCTGGCTGCTTTCCTGAATAAATCTCGAGATTGAAAATATAAAAGTTTTTTGCGTCAACCAATGCTAATATTTTTATTCCGTATTTCGCAGGTTTCGATGGAATGTACTGACGGAATTTGCATCTGCCTCTAAAGGCAAGCAACATTTCATCTATGGTTACGTACTCATTTGGTATATATTTTTGCTTACAGTTCTCGACAAATATTTCAAATACTTCTCGTATAGGGGCCAAGTTGTCTAACAACTTTCTTTCATCTCGTGTAGATTTATCATCAAATCGAAGACAGCTTTGAAGGAAATGAAATCGCTGACGCGACATTGTCAACCGAAATATTTCGACTCCTGTACCGTCTGAAGCCCAAAGATCGACAGTGTTTTGTCTTCCAGAGCGATAAAATCCAGCAATGTATAACAAGCCAATGAAAGCCTTGAATTCACTAATATCCACTTCTTTCCTGTAGTGAGGAATGGATTCGCAAACCGAATTTCTATCTCGAATTTGAGAGTTTGTGTGAGTAAGAATGACAGAAAGCATAGTTTCGGGACAGTACAAACTCCAGCATTCAAGTTCTGACTTCGTTGATCTCGCTGTTGGGCTCACACCAGGAGTTTGGCGGATGATGTTTTCAGAGCGGGTTCGAACTTGTTGGTTTGGTGGGTTTTTAGCCCATCTTGTTCCATCTTTGCCAATATAAAATGAATTTGCTACCTGGTCATCCGATTCCTCTCGTTCTAACACAGACAGCGGTACGTCATCCTCGCTGTCAAATTCACTGCTTGCAGTTTGCTCAGTATCACTGTCTTGACTGCGTGTACTCACATGATCTTCATTTTCGCTACCGTCGGATAACAAGTCGTCTTCACTGTCGGATTGCATTAAAATATTTTGTATGCGCTCATCCTCAAGCTCCGGGTTATTCATTTTGTATAAGAAACACCTGAAAATATAATAATATTCGGTAAAAACATTTTCGAAGCTTCACAAAAATGTTACGCCGCGGTTGTGGCGGGGTCATATTTACCCTTCTCGACTTCGCGCACGTGTTACTCCCGTCGCAGGCGCCGGCCGACTGAATATCGGTGCGTGGCGCACTCGCCGGTTCCTTAGCAACAGCTACTAAGACGCCCAATACCCTACGGTCGCGGGAAAAAATACCACAGACGCTTAAAAATTGTCAGGGTCAAAATGACCCTACAACATCCTCGCCGGGTTAAGAATTACAAAGGACCTAGGGTACTACCTTGACTTACCCCTGATCGGGTATAAAACTCTTTAGACTTATATCCTGCTGCCTTAACGAACTGTTTTCGATCTTTTAGGTAATGGACCATAAATTTTAAGAGTGAAGTTGAGAATCCCAGTACCGAAAATTTGTTTAATAGCACATCATTGTCTACTAGATCGAAGGCCTTCTGAAAATCAAAGTATGCGGCATCTACTTGACAGCCAGACTTAACCCTAGTACTAATATAATCAACAAATTCTATATGATTGGTCAACGTGGAGCGCCCAGGACGAAATCCATGCTGGCAATCACTTAATTGTCCTTTGATTTGTTTGTGAATTGTATAATTAAGAATTGATTCAAATATTTTTCCAAATACACACAATACAGCAATAGGTCTATAGTTTGCTATGTCCGTGGACGACCCACATTTAGGTATTGGCGTGACCCTGGACACTTTCCACTTACTAGGATATAAACATTGTCTTAGTGAAAGATTATAGACGTGAAGTAGCGGCACTTCTAAGGCTGACAAGCAATCTTTTATTAAGAAGGCAGGTATATTGTCAGGACCACAAGCTGTTGATGCTTTATGTCGTCGTACTACATACCTAAGCTCAGTAAGTGTAACTTGATCAATAGACACTGTAGTTACAGGCAGGCAGCCTAAACGGTTAGCCTCTTCCTCAGCTACCCTCACATCTAGCAACGGTGAGGCATCATGGAACACTGAACTAAAATATTTAGCGAACGAATCTGCGGCTTCTTGACCTTCTACAGCTTGACTATTATAGGTATATGTTTTTACATGTTGCCTATTTTTACGTTTTTCTTTTACATATTGCCAAAAACTAGAGGGTTCTATACATATATTGTTTACAACCTTTAAAATATATTTTTTAAATGCTGTATTTATGAGGTCCTTCACTTTAACAAAGTATTTAAAAAGTTCTTTGTTAAACTCTAATCCATAGCATTTAAACTTTTTTTAATTAAAATATTTTAATTTTATATAATATATTATTTCTTTGGTATACCATTTTGGATATATGTATTTACTGCGTGTGTACTGATAACGCTATTTAGTTTATTATACAGTGTGAGTCTTTATAAAGTGCACATATCAAAACCAGGGAAACTACACACAATTTCATCGACGGAAAAATTGTCAAAAAAAATAAAAAAGAATTATTTAATTTTTTATGAATATTTTAAAATTTTTAGATGCAGCTGCTAACCCTATTTAAATAAATTGTTATAACTTTTAAACTGAATGTCCTATCAAAATGGAATACATTTTGAAATGATTGTTAATAATAGGCCGTGCCAATAAAGTAATAATTAAAAAAAAATTAACGCCATAAAATTAGAGTAAAAAGGTATTTGATGAAAATCTGGTATTTTTTTTAACATTTTTACAATAATTTTAAATTTTCTCGAAAAATCGTCCCCTTTATCCTACTTTTTTTTAATTTTAAGTTATTCTACATCGTATTAGCTTTCAAATGGTAAAAAATGCACGTTTATTACTCAGATACAACTTGTTTAATGAGCTTTTTAAAAAAGCACTTATCTCAATTAAGCGCCGTAGCAGGTAGAGAGAACTACATTTTTAGGAATAAAACAATTAGAATTTATCTACATAAATCATTTATTTATTAAAACAAATTAAAAACAAATAGCTTAGTGAAGCAAATGTTCAAAATGAAGACCCCGTTGTTGCAAACACATTGTAGCGCGAAGCAAAATTTGCTCTGTTGCTCTACGTATCATTTCGGGGTCGTTTCTAATTTCGTCTGCTACACGCAAAACTCTTTCTTCGAGTTCCGCTTCACTATTTATGGGACTGCTATAAACCCTTTGTTTCATTGTCCCCCATAAAAAATAGTCGAGAGGCGTAAGATCAGGCGAACGTGCCGGCCACCCAACAGGTCCTTGTCGGCCGATCCAGCGACGCGGATAATTTTCGTCTAAGAATAACCTGACGATTCGGGAGTAGTGGGCAGGACATCCGTCCATTTGCAGCATCATTCTTTGACGGGTTAGCAGCGGCACATACTCCAACAGCAACGGCAATTCGTCCCTTAAAAGTTCCAGAAATCTCTCTCCGGTTAGGGTCCTCGGGAGTATTATTGGACCAATCAAAATGTTGTCAATAAGTGCGGCCCACACATTTAAAGAGAATTTTACTTGATATGTTGAAGCCCTTTTCAGTTTAGGGTTTTCACCTATTGGACACCACATGTGTAAATTACGACAGTTTACGATGCCGTCTCTCGTGAATTGAGCTTCATCCATCCACAGAATTGTTTTAGAGAATTCGGGATTGTCTCTTGTTTTCCTTAAAATCCATGTGGACATAACGCACCTTGAACGCCAATCCACATCTTCATGTAAGTGCTGCACCCTTTGATAATGGTAAGGATACAAGCCTTCTTTCCTCAAGATGCGCCATGCCGATTTTTGGGACACGCCATGACGTAAAGCCAAACGTCTAGTACTGGTAGTCGGGTTAGCATACAAATCATCCAAAATGGCTTGTTCAATAGCAATATTAATAACACCTGGTTCGCGGCGATTTCGAGAAAGTCCAAGTCCAGTGTTAGCCAGTCTTCTATGGACTTCCTGGAAGTTTCGGGCTGATGGCACAGGGCGTCGATTTGGAAACGCAGCTAAATAAGCTATGCGAGCAGATCTTGCACTCCCTCGGCACATTCCATAGTAATAATGAATATCGGCAATGTGTGCCGGAGGGAAATCACTGATACGCGGCATCGCGACCAAAAAAGCGAACGCGTGGCGTGATAACGACTTTGGCAGGAGAAACACGAATAGCAGCGGCGAATAGTTCGGAGCGACTAACATACATACAAACATTCAATTGTCCTACGACTAGACACCCCTCCCCGCACCCGCACCTACGCCGCTCGCTCGCCTCTACAATGATTCATCCAAAGAAAAAGGTTTCTACCTGCCTGTTAAACAATGGTGGGTGCGAAGCGAAACGATGCGCCAAGCGAGGGCTTTTTTAAACACTCATAGAAATGGTTGCATTTGAGTAATAAACGTGCATTTTTACCATTAGAAAGCTAATATGATGTAGAATAACTTAAAATTAAAAAAAAGTAGGGTAAAGGGGACGATTTTTGAGAAAATTTAAAATTATTGTAAAAATGATGAAAAAAATACCAGATTTTCATCAAATACCTTTTTACTCTAATTTTATGGCGTTTATTTTTTTTTAATTATTACTTTATTGGCACGGCCTATTATTAACAATCATTTCAAAATGTATTCCATTTTGATAGGACATTCAGTTTAAAAGTTATAACAATTTATTTAAATAGGGTTAGCAGCTGCATCTTAAAATTTTAAAATATTCATAAAAAAATTGTAGAATTATATCGAGCCGTATAATTCCACTACACGAGCATCGAACTCGTGGCTTAGCAAGCACAGCGAAAGAAAATGAATTTAGCAATAATGAATGATAGTGAATTTAGGTTTGAAAATGAAAAGATAACGAGCAAGGCCAAAATGAATACTTATTAATTTACTGATTATATAAAAGATTTTTACTGCAAGAATTATAAAATTACAGAAAGTAGGTATATAATATTTTAAAGCTAGTAGCGCGCGTGGCGAGAGTCGGGTCCCGAATGCTCTGGAAGCGCGGGCGCCGCAGTGTCCTCCAACGCCGTCCAAGGTCGATTTTGCGTAAACAAGTCAAGTCTTCCACGTGTAAGCGCATGGCCCAATATCCATAGGCGGAGCGATTCGCTGCAACTCGGGCATGTGAAAGGTGGTGGTCCGAGTATAACATACTTATTCTCGCCACATGTTCCCCCCGACCAGACCGTTGCTACGGTCGATAATAATTGGGGAATCTGACTCGTCTTCCACTTCGTGTAGTCTTCTCCGTAGAAGTTGCTGGCGCTGTAGTAGTCGTAGTAGGTTGCACCTCAGGAACTGTTCTGTCTTCTTTCATCAGATATGCGGGTTTGAGTCTGTCCACAGAGACGTTGATGGGCTTCCCACGTACCTCGATTGTGAAATATTTTGGGTGTCTCAGAGTGACTTTGTAAGGGCCAGCGTAGGGTGGCTCGAGAGAACTACGAACATGGTCACGTCGAAGATAGACGTGAGAAGAAGAATGTAGGTCTCGGGGTATATAGAATGGCGAAGAAGAATGCCATGAAGTTGGTTTAGGGGTAAGGCTAGCCATGTAGGCTCGAAGTCGGCAAGCGTATTGGGTAACATCAGCTGCAGTGTATTCTTCTTTTGAAAACAGGAACTGGCCGGGTAGTTGCAGGGATTCTCCGTAGACTAGCTCGGCTGGCGTGGCTTGAATGTCTTCTTTCCATGCGTTTCGCATACCCAGTAGTACTAATGGAAGAGATTCGGTCCACTGCAAAGAAGTATGACACATTATGGCTGCCTTGAGTTGCCGGTGCAGTCGTTCAACGATGCCGTTGGCAGCTGGATGGTATGCAGTAGTGTGGAGATGTCGTGCGCCGACCAAGGCAGTGAGAGCCTTGAATAGGTGGCTTTCAAATTGTCTGCCGCGGTCTGTAGTCACGCGCACTGGACAGCCGAACCTAGCTATCCAGCCCGACACAAGAGCTGCTGCGCAAGTCTCCGCAGTGATGTCCCTCAGCGGGTAGGCCTCAGGCCACCGGGTAAACCTGTCAATCACGGTTAAGCAGTACCTGTAATCATAAGAAGGGGTTAAAGGACCTACGATGTCGAGATGGATGTGACTAAATCTTTGAGAAGGAGTCTGGTAAGTGGAAAGTGGAGAAGTCGTATGGCGGAATACTTTGCTTGACTGACATAGCAGGCATTGTCTCGCCCACTCCCTGCAGTCTTTTCTAATTCCTGGCCACACAAAGCTTTGAGCTACTAGTCTCGCTGTAGCAGCGCGTCCTGGATGGTGCAGGTTATGTAAGGATTCGAAGGCCTGTCTTCGCAGCTGAGGAGTGATGTATGGACGAGGTTTCGGCGTAGATACATCACAATATACGGGTGCGTTACCCCTCAGTGTGTCAGTTTTCTTCAAATGCAGCGCTGAACCACGTTTCATCAGATCTTGCAGTTCTGGATCGTTTTCCTGATATCTTGCAAGTTCTTTGAAGTCAATAGCAGACGAAACTTCCTCAACTCGTGACAGTGCGTCAGCCACGACGTTGTCCTTACCGGGAACATACCGTAGGTCAGTAGTAAATTGCCCAATAAAATCTAAATACCTAAACTGCCTAGGTGAGCAGTTGTCCCGGTTAGATTTAAAGGCAAAAGTCAGTGGCTTGTGGTCCGTAAATATTACAAAGGTTCTTGCCTCCACCATATGCCGGAAATACTTGATCGCTTCATACACAGCTAACAGCTCTCGGTCATATGGGCTGTATTTTCTTTGCGCGCTGTTCAGTTTATGCGAATAGAAGGCAAGTGGTTGCCATGCATTACCTTTTCGCTGTTGAAGTGCAGCTCCAATCGATGACTCGGATGCATCGGTAACGATCGCCAGTTCCGCTGATGTATCAGGGTGCGCTAGTAATGCAGCATTCGATAGTGCGGTTTTACAGTCCTCAAAAGATTTCAACAGCTGTGGGGTAAAATCGACTGGATGTAATCCTTTAATTTTTGGGCCTGCTAACACAGCATTCATGGGAGCTTGAAGGTGGGCGGCATTGGGTACAAACCGACGGTAAAAGTTGATCATCCCCAGAAATCGACGCAGCTCTTTAATAGTCTTTGGAACAGGATAGCCTTGAATAGCCTGAACTTTAGATTCAAGAGGTTTCGTACCTTCAGCTGAGACGCTATAGCCCAAGAACTCCACTTCTGGCTGGCCGAACTTGCACTTCGAAGTATTGATAACTATGCCGTAGTTTTCAGGCGGTCGAATAGTGGACGTAGATGCGATTTATGTATTTCTGCCGAGGGAGAAGACACTAAAATATCATCGACAAATCCGTAGCAGAATCCTAAACCCAAAAGGACTTCATCGATAAACCTTTGAAAGGTTTGTGCCGCGTTACGCAAACCAAATGTCATAAATGGGAATTCATACAGGCCAAAGGGTGTAGTAATTGCCGTCTTGGGTATATCCTCAGGATTTATTCTAATTTGATTGAAGGCCTTTACGAGGTCTATAGTTGAAAATATGGTACATCCAGAAAGCTGGTAGGAGAAGTCATGGATATGACGGATCGGGTACCTGTCAGGTATTGTTCTCGCGTTCAAGGCTCTGTAGTCACCGCAAGGTCTCCATCCGTCGTCCTTTTTCTTTACAAGGTGTAGGGGAGCTGACCATGGACTCTCTGAACGTCTGTCTACACCGCACGTAAGCATCTCTTCGAACTCTTTCTTGGCAGCCATTGTTCGAGCTGGGTCTAGACGTCGGGGTTTGCTGGAGACTGGTGGGCCTGGTGTCGTTCGAATATAATGAAGAGTGTTGTGCTTACCCATAACTTGCTTGCCTGGAGGTCGTGTTATCTCAGGGTACTCACGGAGAAGCTCGTGGTAGTCTGTGCTGCCCACTACAGCTTTAACAGAGACAATTTCTTCGTATGACCTGTTGTGTACGGCGGCAACTGAAAGTGAGGTCATATTGTCGATTAGGCTTTGATTTCTACAGTCTATAAGTAAGTTATAGTGGATGAGGAAGTCGACTCCAATTATTGGTTTTGAAACATCTGCTATGATGAAATTCCAAATATAATCTCGCCTAAGTCCTAGATTGAGGCGTAGTGATATAGGGCCATATGTGTGGATCGTGGTATTGTTTGCAGCTACTAAGGTGTACTTCGAGCGAAAACAGGGCGTCTTGACAGCCGACCGGGGAAAAACACACAGGTCAGAGCCAGTGTCCACCAGGAACTGCATTTTCGATGTCCGGTCTGTTACAAATAGACGGCCTGTTAGTACTGGGCAGTCGTTGGCCGCTACTTGCGACCGCCCTTGCCGTTTTCCGACGTAAATGTACAGGGCTCCCTACACTTATTCGCCTTCTCACCGTAAGTGTAGTGGTAGTAACAGTGTGGATGGTTCGGTGGCGGTTGCTGCGGTCTATGTTTATTAAAAGAAACATACCTCCTGTTGCGGGACTGTGAGCGTGAGCGTGAGCGTGGACGGTTTTCATCTCTGTTGGCCAACCTGGTAGTAAGTTTGGCAACCTGCTTACTCAGTTCGCTGACTTGCTTGATTAAATCCTCGGTGATGGAGCTAGTAGCAGTTGTAGCTGCACTTGCAACTTGTGGCGCCTCTGGAGCAATCTCATGAACCCTGTCTGCGATCTCGGCAAGTTTCTCGACCTGTAAATCTGAGATTTGGGAAGCGATTACTGTTTGGATATTTCTTGGTAACCGGTTTGTCCATATACTCTTCACAAAATCAGAGGCTCCGGAAGGTCCTGCTAGGTTTTGGAGATGCCGCAAGAACTGCGATGGTTTGCGGTCGCCCAGTTCTTCATGGATCAGCAACTGCTGTATCCGCTTTTCCTGTGATGCAGACAGGCGTTTAATTAATTCGTCCTTAAGCTTATCAAATTTGTTAGTTTCTGGAGGGTTGGTAATAATGTCCTTGACCTGAAGGGCATAGGCAGGCTCTAACTGCGTAGTGACAAAATAAAATTTTGTCGTGTCACTAGTTATTCTAGATAATATAAACTGCCCCTCTAATTGCGCAAACCAAAGAGCTGGTTCTTCAGGGCAGAATTTCGGGCATCGCAACGGCACTCCTATTCTTGATACAGCTCCAGAAACGTGAGGAAAATCACCTTTGCCATCGGCATCACTATAGTTTTCCGTATCCGACATAATAAAAATAAAAAACGCTCACCGTTTATGGCTCACTTCACCGCTCTTTAGTTGTACCCAGATTGAACCGAATACCTTTCTTCGTTCGTGAATCCGCAAGTATCTCGGCGTCACTGCGTATCTTGAGTTTGCGTTGTAGTCGGGGTCACCAATGTAGAATTATATCGAGCCGTATAATTCCACTACACGAGCATCGAACTCGTGGCTTAGCAAGCACAGCGAAAGAAAATGAATTTAGCAATAATGAATGATAGTGAATTTAGGTTTGAAAATGAAAAGATAACGAGCAAGGCCAAAATGAATACTTATTAATTTACTGATTATATAAAAGATTTTTACTGCAAGAATTATAAAATTACAGAAAGTAGGTATATAATATTTTAAAGCTAGTAGCGCGCGTGGCGAGAGTCGGGTCCCGAATGCTCTGGAAGCGCGGGCGCCGCAGTGTCCTCCAACGCCGTCCAAGGTCGATTTTGCGTAAACAAGTCAAGTCTTCCACGTGTAAGCGCATGGCCCAATATCCATAGGCGGAGCGATTCGCTGCAACTCGGGCATGTGAAAGGTGGTGGTCCGAGTATAACATACTTATTCTCGCCACAAATTAAATAATTCTTTTTTAATATTGTCTTCTATTTACGCGAATATTATTCATTGAAATTAAACTGCTATATACGGATTTTATCGCGTTGTTTATTTGACACTTTATTACAAAATTTTGAAAATTGTTTCACTACTACTACTATTAAACTTTACTAATTTTTAAGCTAATTAAATTATTATTAAACTATTTAGATTTAATTTATTTTTACTTTTACACTTTCCCCGACGTTTCGGTTGCTTTTCAGCAGCCATGGTCACGGGGAGACTAAGATGGCAGTTGTCTCAATGTTCCAGTGTAGTTATTTCAAAGTACCCGAACATAATTTAATCATTGGTGTTTCTATTTACGCAGAATGAGCTCAAAGTATCATGAAGTCTAGCTGTGGTTTGCTTCTTCTTGGGTTTGACTATTTTTATTACTGGATCCCAAGCTGGTGGTACATTCCAACCATCTTCTCTATTAAAATTAGGATGTTTTTTGATTTCAATAGCCTCGCGAAGCATCCTTGGTAGGAATCGGTGTTCTTTAGCGAGAATCTGTGGTTTGTCAAATCTCAGGTAGTGGTTGGTCCCCTGTTGCACATGTTCACACACAGCAGACTTCAACGAGCGTTGGTGTTTTACATCAGCTATGTGTTCTTTTATGCGGGTGCCTATGTTTCTCTTGGTTTGACCAATGTATGAGAGTCCGCAGTCACAATCTATTTTATAGACCCCTGCATCTTGTAAAGGTAGTTGGCACTTGACGGATGGTAAAAATTGACTTATCTTCGTTGGCGGCTTGAAGTATGTGTTGATTGAAGCTCGCTTCAAGATGTAGCCAATCTTGTCAGTGACACCCCTTACATAAGGCAGTATAGCAGGCTGGCGCTCGACTGTGGCTGGCTTTTCTCGGGATCTGTGACAGCGGCGCGGCTGTTGGAGCTTGTTGTCTTGCAGTACTTGCTTGACATGTTGAAGCTCGGCGTCCAGGTGTTTCTTGTCACAGATCCCATGGGCTCTCTGAAACAAAGACATTCCCACGGTAGCTAACTGTTTAGGATGGTGGTGAGATTCACCGTTTAAGTACCTGTTTGTATGGGTCTTTTTCCTATATACAGTGTGGCTCAAAGTATGATCAGGATTCCTGATGACAAGTACATCTAAGAAAGCTAATGAATTATTTGCCTCTAATTCCATAGTAAATTGGATGTTATTATTAATGGAATTAAGATGTTCTAGGAATACACTTGCACTATCTGTTGGTAATATTGTAAAAGTATCATCTACAAACCTCTTATAAATCCTGGGTGTGATGGGGGCAGTATGTAAAGCTCGAGCCTCGAAGTCCTCCATATATATGTCAGCAACGACAGGCGATACTGGGGAGCCCATTGCGACACCATCGACTTGTATGTAGAATTTATTGTCCCACAACAGATAGCCAGTTGTTAAGCAATGCTTAAGTAGTTCAGCATATTCCTCAGGCATATTGTACTGTATTAGCTTCCTTTTAGTTATTTCAATACAGTCATGTGCAGGTAAGCATGTAAATAATGACTGTACATCAAAACTAACCATTGTTTCATTGTTAGTGAGACGTAGGTGTTTAATTTCACTCACAAAATGGTATGAATCCTTTACATGTGCTCTCGAGTTGCCTCTGAGTGGTGAGAGTATCTTCGCTACGTGCTGAGCCAGTCTGTAAGTTGGTGTGTCGATCTGACTCACAATAGGACGTAGGGGAGCGTTTTCCTTGTGTTTTTTTGGTAACCCATACAGCTTTGGAGGTTTTACGCAAGCTGGTATTAATTGTTTAACGTCTAGATCTAGTTTTTCGGAGTATTTATGAATGATGTCTTTGGTTTTATTCAATATTTTGTTTGTAGGGTCTGTTTTAACCTGTTTATATGTTGTTTCATCCGAAAGTAAATTTTCAATTTTATGTTTATAATCTGACGTATCCATTATGACCGTAGCGTTTCCTTTATCTGCACGGAGTACTGTAATATCTGGCCTAGCCCGCAAGTTCTTCAGTGTGACGAATTCATCTTTGGGAAGATTCGGTCTGGGCACTTTACTTCGACGCAAGACCGATGAAATGTCCTGACGTATAGCCTCCAAATCTTCCTTTTTTATATTATTCTTGACTAGGCAGTCCTCGACGTTGCAAATAATGGCCTCATACGGTATCCTAGCCGGTGTTATTGCATAATTTAAACCTTTACTCAATACTTTTTCGGTTGTTTTGTCTAAAGTTTGTTTTGACAGATTAATAACTGCTTGTCGTTGACTTGACGGCGGCGTGTCATTGGTCCGTGCATTGACGTTTCGTTTCTTGCTGTTGGCATTTGATTTAGATGATAATTTTTCATATTTTTGAATTTTGTTCGTTTTACACGCATTATATTTTGATCTTTCTCTGTGATTTAAAGCATTGATGCATTGTTTAAAATCAAATGGAGTTATTAATCTCTGTATTTCATTAGACAAAATCTCAACGTTCCTATTTATGCTGCGTAAGTCAGCGCGATGTTCTCTGATAACTTGTATTAATAACTTTTGACTTGCCTGTTTTAAGATCTTAGCGCTTCCTCGTATGTCTTTCTTGGCTGATATCTTGACACACGTAGGAATGAGACTGTGATCACGACATCTCTCCAAGAAATTTAAAGATGTTACATATCTTGCGCGCTTAGTTTGTAGATCTTCTAACCGGCGTATTTTTGTTGCTGTTTCCAGTCCGTACTGATTTACATAATATTGTCTTCTATTTACGCGAATATTATTCATTGAAATTAAACTGCTATATACGGATTTTATCGCGTTGTTTATTTGACACTTTATTACAAAATTTTGAAAATTGTTTCACTACTACTACTATTAAACTTTACTAATTTTTAAGCTAATTAAATTATTATTAAACTATTTAGATTTAATTTATTTTTACTTTTACACTTTCCCCGACGTTTCGGTTGCTTTTCAGCAGCCATGGTCACGGGGAGACTAAGATGGCAGTTGTCTCAATGTTCCAGTGTAGTTATTTCAAAGTACCCGAACATAATTTAATCATTGGTGTTTCTATTTACGCAGAATGAGCTCAAAGTATCATGAAGTCTAGCTGTGGTTTGCTTCTTCTTGGGTTTGACTATTTTTATTACTGGATCCCAAGCTGGTGGTACATTCCAACCATCTTCTCTATTAAAATTAGGATGTTTTTTGATTTCAATAGCCTCGCGAAGCATCCTTGGTAGGAATCGGTGTTCTTTAGCGAGAATCTGTGGTTTGTCAAATCTCAAGTAGTGGTTGGTCCCCTGTTGCACATGTTCACACACAGCAGACTTCAACGAGCGTTGGTGTTTTACATCAGCTATGTGTTCTTTTATGCGGGTGTCTATGTTTCTCTTGGTTTGACCAATGTATGAGAGTCCGCAGTCACAATCTATTTTATAGACCCCTGCATCTTGTAAAGGTAGTTGGCACTTGACGGATGGTAAAAATTGACTTATCTTCGTTGGCGGCTTGAAGTATGTGTTGATTGAAGCTCGCTTCAAGATGTAGCCAATCTTGTCAGTGACACCCCTTACATAAGGCAGTATAGCAGGCTGGCGCTCGACTGTGGCTGGCTTTTCTCGGGATCTGTGACAGCGGCGCGGCTGTTGGAGCTTGTTGTCTTGCAGTACTTGCTTGACATGTTGAAGCTCGGCGTCCAGGTGTTTCTTGTCACAGATCCCATGGGCTCTCTGAAACAAAGACATTCCCACGGTAGCTAACTGTTTAGGATGGTGGTGAGATTCACCGTTTAAGTACCTATTTGTATGGGTCTTTTTCCTATATACAGTGTGGCTCAAAGTATGATCAGGATTCCTGATGACAAGTACATCTAAGAAAGCTAATGAATTATTTGCCTCTAATTCCATAGTAAATTGGATGTTATTATTAATGGAATTAAGATGTTCTAGGAATACACTTGCACTATCTGTTGGTAATATTGTAAAAGTATCATCTACAAACCTCTTATAAATCCTGGGTGTGATGGGGGCAGTATGTAAAGCTCGAGCCTCGAAGTCCTCCATATATATGTCAGCAACGACAGGCGATACTGGGGAGCCCATTGCGACACCATCGACTTGTATGTAGAATTTATTGTCCCACAACAGATAGCCAGTTGTTAAGCAATGCTTAAGTAGTTCAGCATATTCCTCAGGCATATTGTACTGTATTAGCTTCCTTTTAGTTATTTCAATACAGTCATGTGCAGGTAAGCATGTAAATAATGACTGTACATCAAAACTAACCATTGTTTCATTGTTAGTGAGACGTAGGTGTTTAATTTCACTCACAAAATGGTATGAATCCTTTACATGTGCTCTCGAGTTGCCTCTGAGTGGTGAGAGTATCTTCGCTACGTGCTGAGCCAGTCTGTAAGTTGGTGTGTCGATCTGACTCACAATAGGACGTAGGGGAGCGTTTTCCTTGTGTATTTTGGTAACCCATACAGCTTTGGAGGTTTTACGCAAGCTGGTATTAATTGTTTAACGTCTAGATCTAGTTTTTCGGGGTATTTATGAATGATGTCTTTGGTTTTATTCAATATTTTGTTTGTAGGGTCTGTTTTAACCTGTTTATATGTTGTTTCATCCGAAAGTAAATAATTCTTTTTTATTTTTATTGACAATTTTTCCGTCGATGAAATTGTGTGTAGTTTCCCTGGTTTTGATATGTGCACTTTATAAAGACTCACACTGTATAGTATATCCTACGGCTAAGCTTTTTTGATTTATTTTTGGCCTCTCTTGAATCGTACGTCTTAGCAGCGTCTTTGTAACATTCCACACAATAACGTCTTGTCTTCCTTACTGGCCCCTCTTTTTTCGACAATGTGTGCTTCTTTCTTTTTGGTCTTTCCATTGTTGCTTCTTTGTTGTGAACGCTCCCTGGATTGGTAAGATGGTCGACAAGCTGACGTCTAAACTCGACAATGTTAAGTTTGTTTTTAGTATTTTCCGTGTACAGAACCCATGCATTTATCATTGCGGTGTTCAGAATGAGTTCAAATGCCAGTTTCCTATACCACTTTATGGTTTTGCGTAGTGGCGAAGAATATGCCGTCATTTGGTCGCTCATGTCAACCGCTCCTTTTGCTTTGTTATAAGCTAAAATCATCCTCGGTTTTTTTATGACCTTACCCTTTATACGGATTGTTGATGATCCCTTTGAATGTTTGGTGGAAAGCATCAAAACATCTCGTTTGTCCTTCCACTTCAACACACATATTCCACGCTCGTTCTCCATGGCGATTGATTCGCCTTTTCCCAGTTTGACCTCCACAACATTCTTTGGCAAACCATTTCTATTCTTTCTGAGGGTGCCAACTAGATGAGTATCTTTGCTGATTAGTTCATTAGCCAGATCAAGACTAGTATACCAATTATCTGTTGCTACTGTGTGACCTAAGTTAAGTATGTTGTCACACAGAGACATTACAACTTTTAACGGAGTTGTGTTCTCCACTTTATGATTTTTCCCCGCGTACAGTTGGAGCTTACACGTGAACCCTGGTATAGTGCATAACTTGTATAACTTCAAGCCATACTTGTGCCTTTTATTCTTATTGTACTGCCGGAATATGACGCGGCCTCTGAACGGCACCTGACTTTCGTCAATGCAGAAGTCTTCCTTAGGACCATAGATGTTTTTAAAATTTTCATTTAAAAAATCTATCAGTGGCCGTATTTTATTAATTCTGTCTTTGTCATCGGCCGTCTCATTGTCAGAAAAGTGCAAATACCTCAATAGTAGCTCGAACCTATTGCGGCTCATGACAGTGGCAGGAAAAGTTTGACCGAAGATCTTGTCTGTACTCCAATATATAGGGGTATTTTAGGCAGCCTCACGAGGCTGAGTTTCTTGATCTCGTCACATGTAGTTGGTTTCCAGTCGTTTGTACGAGATTGAGGCTTTCGAGGCCTTGGAAGTCCTTGAAGTGCAAGTGCTTAACGTTGTTGTGCGAACAAATTGGTTTGATCAGCTATGTATTCAAATACTTCATCTTGGACCATCAATTTAAAATAGTCTCCCGGTGGCGCGTTTTGCAGTTTTTTGGCATACGGTTGCTTTAAACCTAAAAAATAAAATAATAAAACGTTTTGTAGTTTTTAGTAAATAAAGTGGGATAAAATTAAGTAAATCAAAATATACACGTTTTTATTGTACGTAGCGTAAACTGAGTAAATTCAGAACTGCCGCAGGCGTTCGCTAGTAAAAAATATTACTTACCAGTTGGTTCTGTGAAGGGTTCTGAGGGCTGATGCCCTCGTGGCTTAGACCATTTTTGTGACGTGCTTGTTGAAGTTATATTGACTAAAACATTGGCAACTGCTTCATCGACTGAGTTCCTTTCGCTCTCAGAGTCGCTTGCTATAACATGAAGTCGCCTACGTCTGCGCTTGAGCGGTGGCCTGATAATCTCATCTTCACTATTTTCTGTGTTGTCTTTTTCATGTAAATCATTCAACGGATTTGTCGTCGAAGATAGATCAACGGTCTCTTCAAAGATACTTGCTTCCAATAAATCGATATCCCGTAAATCTTCTTGCGAAATATTTACGTTATCGAAGTCAAAACTAAAGTCCGGCAAAGCCATAATTCATTATTGTCACTGTCCAAACAATGAACTGACGATACGCACGAAAAAAATATTCCGGCACGAAAAAATACTGACGCGTCCTACCCGTCCAAGCGTTGGTCACCGACTGAGGGGTGCGGGTGACCTTAGGTGTGACCTCGTCGGCGCCTTGGTAACGGTTTTTAATTTTTTGACATTACAGCGCCACGTAGGTCACCGGTGTCCTCAAAAGGTTTTTATTTTTTTTCTACGGAACCCTTCTACTTACAGAACTCTAAGTAATATATCTTTGCATGTCTAGCCAAGGCGCATCTTTGGGCACCAAATTAAAAAAAAAAAAATTTCATTTTTTCCTTCTGGCAGCTAACGTGTTAATTATGAAAATTTCTCAAACATTTTTTAGCTTTTGACAGACATAGAGCTGTCTCAAAAGTGTGGACTTTTCACATTTTGTTTGAGTGTATCCTGTACACCCAGGCATCTTGCACCTGCTGCGCACACAATCATCAGGCCAGTGCCCAACATCTATCAGTCCTGATGTCCTTCGGTGGAATGTACTGGGATGGACCTGGTTTTTTTTGGCTTGAATATTCTCATCAGTACTGTTACTACAGTAGGCGCGCGATCCAAGTGCAGTTCTGAGGAATGCGAGTGACGTGACCCAATTAGCGATAATGAACGGAGTTCGATATTTTTCTTTGACGCCTTTAAAGTGGATGTTCAAACTGCTTGTAAGGTCACCCGGGGCTATTGTAGCTACCAAAAATTGAATTCAAACTTTTTAATTTTTTTTCTAATGCTTGCAGTTACTTTATAGCTATTTTTGTGTTTTTTGTTGCAAAGACATGTTTTAGTCATCATGTCAACGAATTCATATTGATGAAATATTAATAAATTAATATTCAAATCAACAAATTCCATCTTCAAGCCATCAATAGTCACATTTGCCCCCCAACTGGGGTAAATGTAGCTATCCATCTATATAACTTTTATTGTTGAACCTACATTTCTCAAACTAATGGTGAACGTCCCATCCGACAGATTTTAACTAATTCTGTACTTTAATACTCTGTAATGGGGTTCAATTTCCTTTAAAATCACTTGAGGTATTGTCATGGGGTAAATGTAGCTACATTCCATATATGATAGTGTTGGGACACGTGTGTCGATAACTTTGGTTTCCTACAATTTATTTATCTCCGAATTACTCGAAGTTGGTTTATTAAAAAAAAACAAAAAAAGGAATTGAAAATTTATTAAAATTACAAAAATTTTGTTAACAAAAAGTTACATACTTAAAGAAATTTACTTTTCTTTTACATTTTGATATTTGGAAAACGTGTACACCATCACTTTTGCATCAAATGTAGGTGCTGGTAAACACTCGATAACATCGTTTTGATCTATAATAGATAAATCATTTACAATTAAACGAAATTTACTTTTATTGTTCTTGATAGATTTAAATCCTTGAACCACCATTTTGTCGCAAGTAATTTCTTCTATCCTGCATACGTATTTATATTCTTGTTTGCCTTTATATGACGCAAATTTTGCTAACACAAATGTACCTTCTTCTAGAATGTTATGTTTCTTTAATGTATCTAATTTGCTTGTCCCTGGCTTTGGACTTTCATTTGTCGGCCTCGATGGCGTAGTGGTTAGTGTAACTGACTGCCACGCCTGAGGTCGCGGGTTCAATTCCCGCGCAAGTCAAACATTTGTGTGCATGAACATGGATGTTTGTCTTAGTCTGGGTGTTTCTATGTATAATATGTATGTATTTACAAAAAAAAAGTATCTATGTATGTTTATCCATTGTCTAGAACCCATAGTACAAGCTCTGCTTAGTTTGGGCTAGATGGTGTTGTGTGTATGTGGTAGAATATTATTATTATTATTATTATTTTCTTCATTATATTTATACTCATTCTCCTGAAACTCTTCTTCATTTAAAGTGTCTTCACTTTCAGAAGCCCGTTTTTTGGTTGTTTTTTCTTTAGTCTGTTTTTGTTTAATTTTCAAAGGTTTCGTTTTGGTTACCTTTCCTTCATTCTTTTTCTTCTCTTCCTGTTCCTGGTATTTCTTTTCTTTGTTGTTTTTTCTTGGTTCTTTCTCTTGTTTCGGTTTTGTCTTGTTTTCATTGAATTCATACTCATCCTCGTATAGCTCTTCATCTTGTAAAATATTTGCCAAAAATGTGTCCATGTCTTCAGTTTCTGAACTATCCATTGACTTATAAGACCCAGTGTCCTCACTGTCAGAAGTCCATTTTTTGTTTTTCTTTTGTTTAGTTTGTTTTTGCTTCCTTTTATTTTTTTTAGTTTTCGTTACATTTTCTTTATTTATTTCCGTTTTCTTCATTTGGAGTTTCTTTTTCAAAATTTCTTGCTTCTTTTCTTTCGTTATTTTTATTGTCTCCTGCTCCTCTCTTTCATTTTTCATGCGAACAACTACTTCGGGATATGTTAAAATTTCAGCGCCTACACGTTTTTTTGGTTTTTTTGGCAAATCGTTTCGTGAAATGTGGCTAAGTACTAATTGTTCAAATGTTGTGTTAACCTCATCATAGTTTTGTTCTTTATTGAGATGTGCTGGTTTTATTACTTCGTTACTTAATATTTTGATGCCACTGTTACTATTATTATTTTGAGTTTTCATAGGAAGTACAAATGTTGTAGGATTCAATATATTTTTCCATTCAGCTTGTCTGTCATTCTTATCATTAGTATCTTTCTGCTTTTTTTCAAGTGTTTTTATCGTCATATTAGGATTTTCGGCTATAACGTCGCAATAGTTTTCCTTCTTTGTAATTTTTGTTTTTTTTTCTTCCTCGTATATAACTAGCTCTTTATTAGCAAAGGTTTTTTGATTGTCTAGTAGATGTTTCTCCTGTTGCTCATTTTCTTTTTCAATGATTTTTAAGTTACTTTCTATACCACTACAATTTTCTGCATTCACACAGTCATTCTGAAACTGAGCGAAACTTTGGTTGAAAACTTTGAGTGCTAAAACTCCAAGACTCGGAATCTTTTGAAATATGTTAATTCCTGAATTTTCCAGGTCTGCATCTTTTGTCATTGATGCGAAGTCATAATACTCTATAATATTATCATCATTGGCTGTAATATTTTCAGCGCATATAGTTTTATGCTGCGATTGTATATAGTTCTCCCACTTTCGCCATGATAAGGAATCAAATTTTTCTTTTCCAATCATATTTCTATTAACTAGATAAATGCCAGTCTTTGTAAATCCATTTGAGATAATTACTGGATTCAAATTCTCCCAAATGCCAGTAAGTATTCTAGCAAATTCACTTTTGGGCAATTTGAAGCCAACATGCATTCTTTGCCATTTTATGAGTTCCTGGTCCCACTTGTCCTTCATAGGCTTCATTACGCTGCAGTCTAAAGGTTGCAACACGTCAGAAGAATGGGGTGGCAGTTTTAGGATTGTGATTCCTTCAGATATTGCATACTCAATTACGCTCAAATCTGTATGAGTCGAATGTCCATCGTATATTAGAAGAACTGGCCTCTTGCTCCCGATTGCAGGTACGAAAACATCTTTTAGATATTTCTCAAAGATGCTAGTCTCCATCCAACCTTTTTTGCTTACAGCATACGCAGTTTTTACATTCTCATTTTGGTATAACCACTCGTTCCACAAATATTTCCCTTGGAAAATAATGAGAGGCGGAATTTTATCACTATTTGCATTTGCTGCAAGAAGAACGGAGGTATTGGTTCTACCTGGTGAGCTAGTTGTTCTTGTACAACGGTGACCAACTTTTCCGACAACTTTACTTTTTGATGGATCCTGACAGAAACTAGTTTCGTCAAGATTGTAAATACGATCGGGTGCGGACGATAAATCTAAATCACGAATAGCGTTTTCGAGTATATCAAAATATTCGTATACCGTGAAGGGATTGCACGCCTTTCTTCTGGCGATTTCCACCGATTGCGGCTTTTTTAATGAAAGATTGTGTCTTCTCCTAAAATTTCTGAACCAGTCTTGACCTGGAATGTCATTTTTAAACGCAGTCACAATCCCGTTTCGTCGAATAAATTCGCTAACCAAGGATATGACTTCCTTGGCAGTTAACGGAAACCCACACTTTTCCATTACGTGAATACAGTTAACCATTCTCAGTTCCAAATCTTTATGAAACACCGTGGACCTGCCTGGTTTATTAAATCCACGCGTTCCAGTTACATGCGCATAAATCGTGGCTCTGGGAACACCAAAATGTTCTGCAGCTTGATAACTGCTCATTCTCTTAGATTTCACAGCTTCTACTGCTTCCAAAAGATTCTCCCTTGAATACGGACTTTCAGTTTTACGCTTGTAGTGCCGAACCATCTAAAATAAAATAAAAATAAGTTTGTTAAAATATCCATACAACAACAGTAACCATCCTTAAGTATCTATGTCATTATTACCCTATTATGATTATTGTGTAGTAGAAATTACCTGCAGTTTTACCCGCCCTGTCACTCGGGAATAGGGTAGCTTAATATCAGAGAAATAATTTTTGAAAATGGGTTTAGTAGTCCCTTACATCCAAACTTACAAACTAAAAAAAGTTATATCATTTAGTTTATACTGGTAATTAATTACCCACTAATAATCATATTTCCCATAGGAGTTTGGAAAAAAATGACCACCCATACAAAAAAGCACTGCGAAATATGTATGATAGGTAAGAAAAAAAAAAACATTTCGGATTATGATGTTTTTTTAAGAAATTCGTATATTATATATCACTTGTACAATCACGTGTTTTAAAGGACTGGTAACTTATCAAATTTATTACCAGTCGCTCTTTCAATCGATTTCTTGACATCACTAGTGTTTTAGATTTTCATATAAAAGCACGGGGGCAATTGTAGCTGTCAAAGTAGCTACAATTACCCCACCTACAATTTTTGGTGGGGTGAACGTAGCTGGTACAGAAATCATAATTTTAGCTAACCGTAGGATGAAAATAATGAATGAAAAATGACTTACCTTTCCTAGTTTCACGATTCGCTACAAAACACCTCTTAATTTTGCACAAAAACAATTTTTTCGAGAATATTTTCCCACCGACCATTTATCACTGACATTACTTCAAAATGGCAGATTAAAAAGATGCTCCGTAGATAAAACAGTTTAAGTGTTAGTTGCGCCATCTGTTGCTACCTTTTTTTTTTTTTTTTTTACGGGGGGAAATCCTCATGGACTTCCTCCGCCTGGGGAAAGGCGGAGGGGCATGCCGGACTCTTACCGGCTAAAACCACCCCGGTGTCTCCTCGCACGTCCGCGCGGGGCCGCGGGAGTCCAAATTCTTCCGCAGCCCCGCACTAGTGCTGGCCCGGTCCGTCCGGGCCCCGTCTCCTGCACGGGGTAGTGAGGTGTTAAACTACCCCGTGCATCGCCTCAGAGGCGCGCGCCGACACCCGCGCGCGCCTCCGCCTCGGGTCCGTCGAATAGGGGGCGGCGACTTCCCCAAGTCCCTCGCCCCTGGACCTATTCATGGGGGCTGGAAAAGGGCGTTGTCCGCCCTTCTCCTGCGCCCGGTGCGCCTTCTGCGGCCCGGGAAGAGAGTCGAGATCTCCCTCTCCCGTTCCGCAGTTTCCTTCTGCGACATCACGTCCTCGCAGAAGGACACCACTGCGTCCCACGACTCTGCGCTACCGACCATACTCCGCACTACGGCCGGCAGCGACAGATCGCCTCCTACTTCATTTGTGAGGACACGGCGCTGCTCCTCCCAAGCAACGCACTCGGCGAGCGTGTGTTGCGCCGTGTCCTCCCCTCAATGGACGCAGTGGTGGCACCGAGCGTCCGGCTCCCTGTCTATGCGGCACAGGTACTTGCCGAAGCAGCCGTGCCCCGACAGCACCTGCGTCACCCTAAACGACAGGGAGCCGTGCCTTCTCCCGAGCCAGTCGTCGAGTACTGGCCGGATCGCCTCGACGGTAGCGAGGCCGGCGGCAGGGCGCAGAAGCCTTTGCCGCCATTCCGCCACCAAGACCTGACGGAGCTCCTCTCGGCGCAGCGCGATCTGCCGCTGCACCGGCCTCGAGCCCCGTGCCCGCTCTTCCTCGCGCCATCGATACAATGACGCGAGTACTTTCGCCTCTAGGTCCCAGGGCGGGGATCCGGCCAGGACGCAAGCCGCCTCGTAGGAAATCGTGCGATACCCGCGGACGACTCTGACGGCCATCGCCCTCTGCGGTTTACGCAGAATGGCGAGAGTGCTGGCCGTCATGTCCAAAGCCCACACAGGGGCCCCGTACAGGGCCATGGACCGCACGATTCCTACGTATAACCGCCTACAGGCGGCGCTCGGGCCCCCCAAGTTGGGAAGCAACGTTGAAAGCGCGCCCGCTGCACCCATCAGCTTGGGCGCCAGCCGCCGAAAGTGGGGCCCGAATTCCCATCGGCTGTCGAGCACCAATCCCAGATACTTCATGGTGGACTCGACAGCTATCCGGGCCCCGCCGACCACGATGTGTGATCCCGGCGCCGGCGCACGTCGGGGGCCATGAAACACCATGGCCTCCGACTTGTTCAGGGCCACCTCCAGGCCCAGGCGCCGGATGCGGTTCACCACCTGTGACACCGCAGCCGTGGCTATCAACGTCGCTTCCCTGTGCGAGCTCCCCCGGGCAGTGACAAGCGTGTCGTCCGCATAACACGTCAAGTCGGCGCCCGACGGGAGCTCGCCTCTCAGCACCCAGTCGTAGCCGATGTTCCACAGGAGCGGCCCCAAGACCGATCCCTGCGGAACACCGCACGACATGAGGTGCCGACCGGCACCGTCACGTCCCCGATAGGTGACGCATCTATCCGCCAGATAAGCCCCTACCGTACGGCGGAGGTAGGGAGGCACGCGATGGTATTTCACGGCCTCCCGAATGCAACTCCAGGGTAGGGTGTTGAAGGCGTTGGAGATGTCTAAAGACACCGCCAGCACCACCCCACCCCGGGACACCGTCTCCTCCGCCAGGGCCCTCACGCGCATGATGGCGTCTATGGTGGAGCGCCCCCGACGAAAACCAAATTGGCTGTCGTCCAGGTCCGGCCCCTCTCTGCACAAGTGGCTGATGAGGCGATCCGCGACAATGCGCTCAAAAAGTTTGCCCGCCTCGTCAAGCAGCACTATGGGCCGATACGCGGACGGCGAGTCCGCGGGGCGCCCCTCCTTCCTGAGCAGGACCAGTCTCCCCTCCTTCCACACACTGGGAAACTGACCCTGCCCAAGACATGCCGTGAAGAGCCCCCTCAGCTGGGGCTCTAGCTCCTCCAGAGCTAGGACGAGAGCTCGACCAGGAACTCCGTCGGGTCCGGGCGCTTTGTTAGCCCGGAGTCGCGACACGGCCGCTCTCGTCTCTGCTTGCGTCACCTCGGGGACATCGGTGCTCTCCTCTTCTGGAGAGTCTGTGGCTGAGGGCGAAGCCATCGCCGGGGGAACGTGTCCCGCTCGCTCAGGGAAGAGGGCCGACACCACCGCCTCTAGCAACTGGGGTTGCATATCCTGGGCCAGTGGAGGCGCCCAGGGACGCAACTTGCCCCGTACCCAACGGTAGGGGCGCCCCCACGGATCCCGATCTAGGGACCCCAGCAGCTCCTCCCTGGCACGCGACTTAGAGTCGCCGATGGCCAGCCACAGAGTCTCCTTGGACGCGCGGTACACCTCAAACAGCGCGTCCTCCTGGACGGAATCCCGTCGACGTCGTCTCCGGTATCGCGTGTACTGGCGGCGAGCCGCAACACACTCGACGCGCAGCCGCGCGATCTCGTCGGTCCACCAGTACACTTGGCGCCTTGCGGACTGTTGGCGGACACGGGGCATGGACGCGTCGCAGATCTGCGTCATCGCCCCGCGAAACCGCAGCGCCACCGCTTCGACGTCGACGGGGCCGTCCGTCGTCGACTCCCAAATCCAGGACTGGACTAAGGCAGCTTCTTTGAGTAGTTCCCTGTCGATGCGCTTAAGCGCCCAGCGCGGGCCGTCGTTGATCGGGGCTGTTGGATGGCGGCCGCTCGCGGTCTGGGCGGAGACGTCGAACCGGATATACCGGTGGTCCGACAGCGTCTCCATCCCCACGGCGACACGCCAGTCGCGGACTCGGCTGGCGACAGAGGGGCTAGCGAACGAGACGTCCACTATCGACCCGCCCCGCTGCCGCACGCACGTGTATGACGAACCCCGATTTAGGACGACCAGACCGGTCGTCACCGCCCACTCTTCCAGCACCTCGCCCCGAGAGTCAGTGACCGGAGATCCCCACGCCGATGACTTGGCGTTGAGATCCCCGAGCACCAGAACGGGACGAGGGTGATGGCGGCCTACGACGGCGCCCAACTCGACAAGGAAACCCTCAAAGTCGGCGAGACTCTTGTTGGGGGAGAAATACGCCCCCACAATGACGATGCCGCCCGAGACCGCAGCAACCCAGCCGCGGCCCCGAGACGGGTCGATCAGAGTCTCGCCAATAATGGCCACCAAACCGTCAGCGCACCCCAGCCAGTTGTCACGGGCGGGGATGAAGTACGGTTCGGCGACCACAGCCACGTGGATCGACCACTCTGCCATGCTCTGGAGTAAAAGATCCTGAGCTCTGGCAGAGTGATTGATGTTGCCCTGGAGGAAATGGAACTGTGCCATTATTGACACTCCATTCCCTCGGCAACGGTCCTGGACCGGGAGTCGGCCGCGGAGCTACTAGCCTGCGGGGGCGGCGAGGTTTCCCCGGCAGGTTTAGAGCTCCTCTTCTTCTTTTTCTTGGCCTTGCTGGCAGGCGCACCACAGGCCCCTCCGCCCACTTTGTGTCCCGCTGGCTTCCCTGCAGCCGAACATAAGCTGCAGTTGAGCGCCGCGGAACACTGGGCCGCCTTGTGGCCGGGCTGACCGCAGCGATAGCAAAGGTCGCTACGGTCAACCTCAGTGCACTTTGCCCGGACGTGCCCCTTCTCCAGGCACCGGAAGCACCGCAAAGCCCGGGGCTGCAGGAGTTTCACCCTCGCTGCAACCCAGCCCACCAGCAATCTGCCGCTTGAGGCGATCTTCTTCGCCGACGCTACAGGGCACCGAACCCAGACCACGCCGAGTCCGGTAGCGTCGGCGCGTACATCGCCGGCCCGCACCTTGTCCGGCGGACACTCTCCGCTTCGGGCAACGGCCGCCATCACCTCCTCGCAGGTCACGGAGTCGTCCAGGCCAGTAATCCGAACCTCTGCGGTTTTCATTGGCCTGGAGACCCGTACGTCCTCAGGTTTGAGGACCTCCCTCATCTTGGCGGCCAGAGCGTCCGCCTTTTCGGCACTGCCGCTCGCAGCACCGGCCACCTCGAACAGCCGCGCACCCGTGGCAGCCTGCCTGAGGGTGACGGACTGAAGACCAAGATCGGATAGTTTGATCTTGGCCTTGGCCTCGGCAATGACCGACTGGTACGTTACCCCGCGCTCCGCAGCTCCGGGCTGCAGCGTAAGCGTCACAGCCTCGGAACGCGGAGCACGTACTGCCGGCCCTTTGCGACCGCCTTCGGCAGTCCGTCGCGCAGGCTGTGCAACCGCCTTTGCGGTTCGGCCGGGGGCGCGCGTCACTGCTGAGGCCGCCTTGGCGGCTTTGCGGGCCTTCTTGCGGCCCACGACTGTCGCCCAGGTCTCACCCTTAGACCCGGCAGTCGTTTGCACGCCATCCGCGGGCTTCTCCTTCCGAGACGCAGGTCTCGGCGGCTCCTGAGCCTTCCGCCGTGTATCGGCCGCTAGGGGCGGACGGAGGATTTCCGCAGGGAGGCGCCGAGAAATCGCCTCTATGCGGGCATTGACCATGCTCCCGCACTGGAGCATGCAGAGCCGGACGATGCTCTCGACCTCGTCGTCGGTACGAGTACTTGCCAGTGCGGGAGCCGGGGCCACTACCGATGCGGCATCTGTGGACGTGCGTCGCTGCTGCTGCTCACTCAGCGCAGCGACTTGTCGCCGGAGGTCCTCTAAATCATTTCGGAGACGGCTGTTCTCCTCCTGCAACTTTGCGACCTCGTCTGAGGCCGTCCTGTTGAGGAGGACGCCAACCGCCTCCTTAATGTCCGCGGCAGCCTCCTTCAAACCGCGGGTGAACGTGCCCTTCAGGCTGCCGGATTTGGTGGCAACCTTTAGGACTAGGTCCACCCCGTCCAAAGCAAGTTGACTTAGGGCCACCGCAGATGGTGCCCCCCCTTCCGCCGCTAGAGCAGCGCGTCGCTCGCGTGCGCGTCAGGCCATTTCCGACACTTCGTCGGCCGCGACGGCTTTGCGCTGCTCTCTTCTGGTGGCGTTGAGCTCCGCCTTTGAGCTCCCTAGCGAGGTACAACTCTCGCCACCAGGATCCTCGGTAGTGACCCCCATGTCACTTTCTGCTTCACTGGCCGCCGGAGTATTGAGGCGCACGAATCTACCTTGTGCGTCCCTCCGCGGCCGTGAAGCACTCATTCCCCTCGAAGCCTGCCGACCTCTCCTCGTGGTCGCCAACTTCGGGGCCAGTGGGCCTTCCTCATCCGACTCACCTCCCAGCAGAGCAGGGTCGAGTAGACGCTTCCTAACGGAAGACGGCTCAAGCGGCCCTCCGTCAACATCGCCCTTCCCCTTTCCGGGATCCCTCTTCCTCAACGCAGAGTCAGGACTTGACCCCGCGGAAACTTCGGTGCCAGATATTTCGCGCGGCACTGCGCTGTGATGGCGGTTGCCCCCCCCAGAATACGAGGGGCAGACGGAGCCAGAAGGCTCCGTGAGGGATTCTCCGGGCGCGGCGCACCCGGTACCCTCCTGGGGTAGGTTTAAACCTTTGGCCGACATCTTCATAGTAGTTTTTGGGTGGCCCTAATGACTGGGTTCCCCCCAGCCATACAGCCCCTCGCCGGGCCACCAAAAACTTAGGCTTTGGGTAATTTTTATAGAGGTTTTCTTCCTCGCAGCCCGAAGGCCCCCGGTCCTGTCAGTTCAGGATTACGGGTTGGGCCGGATGGAGGTCCATGCTGGACCGATCCACCCGCCCCAAGACCGCCCGACTGGGCAGGACGCCACGCGACCCGCACCGGCCTTACGGCCCCCACTGGTGATTTTTTAAAGCGGTTGTCTTCCTCTATGCCCCGTGTTGGGCCGGATGGGGGTCCATGCTGGACCGATCCACCCGCCCCAAGACCGCCCGAGTGGGCCCCCATTGGTGATTTTTTAAAGAGGTTGTCTTCCTCTATCCCCCCGTGTTGGGCCGGATGGAAGTCCATGTTGGACCAAGCCACCCGCCCCAGCACCCCAAAATCACCTACCTAGGCAGGACTCCTAAACCTAAACCTAGCCTAACAACCCTAACTAAACCTAACAACCCTAAATATATATATATATATATACATACACACATATATATACATATATATACCTTTTTTTTTTTTTTTGTTACCCATGAAAAATGCTTCTTGCACTGCCCGCCGGCTAGGGGACGGCACCGGCGGGGGAGTGTGGGACTCCCAGCGAGACGCGCTGGTCTACCCACTAATAAACCTGGGGTGTTCCTTCTCTCATCCAATAGGGGGGGCCAGTTGGGAACTTAGAGGATTCATCCATAGCAGGCCCCCCCATGTGGGTGTGGGCCGGGTCAAACGGACCCGGCCATCTCTCGTCCCCAGGGGAGAGCCTGACCGCTCTCCCCTTTCGACGGTAGAAGGCGCGCGGGAACACCGCGCGCGCCCTCTCGGGGTTCCTAATTTACGGGTGGCAGGGTCCCCTCAGGCCTTGCCACCCGGAACCCTTAAGTGGGGGGCAGGAGAGCGACAAAAGCGCGTCTCCTGCGCCCTCTCCTCCGGCGGCGGACTTCCGGGGCGTAAGGATCATCCTCACGCCCCCGTTCCGCCGCCTCCTTCTGCGAGATGACAGTCTCGCAGAAGGACCTCATTGCGCCCCAGCACCTGTCGTCGCCGACCATCCTGGATACGACGGTCGGCAACGAGAGGTCGGGGCCAATCACAGCGACCAGGGCGCAGCGCTCCACGACCCACGCCGGACACTCCTCCAGCGTGTGCTGCGCCGTGTCCTGGTCACACTCCTCACAATGGTTGCACCTGGTTGTCGGCTCCCTACCGGCTATCTTGCAGAGGTACTCCCCGAAACAGCCGTGTCCGGAGAGCACCTGAGTGAGCCGGTAGGTGAGCGGTCCGCGCCGTCTGTCCGTCCACTGCCTTAGTACTGGACGGACAGCCTCGACGGTCCTCACCCCGTAGCGGGGCTGGGCCAGTCTGTCTTCCCACTTCTCCTCGAGGACCAGTCGAGCCTGGGACCTTCGCGTCTCCACCGCACAATGCGTGGGTTCCTCGCCATGGAGCCGGAGGTCCGCGCGCCAGTAATACACCGACGCCTGGACCTCCGCCTCCAAATCCCAAGGCGGCGATGCCGCCAAAACGCACGCCGCCTCAAAGGAGACGGTGCGGTACGCCCGCGACACCCTGATCGCCATCGCCCTCTGCGGTCTCCTCAGGAGGGCGACGTTGTGGCGATCGAGGGCGTCGGCCCAAATGGGCGCTCCGTATAGGGCAATCGACCGCACCACCCCCAAATAGAGGCGGCGGCAGACGACACTCGGCCCCCCGATATTCGGCAGCAAAGAGCTAAGCGCTCCTGCCGCCGACATCAGCCGGGGGGCCAGGCGGCTAAAATGGACGCGAAAGTTCCAGCGGCCGTCGAGGTGGAGCCCCAAGTATTTCATACTCGGCTCCACCCCGATGGGGACCCCTCCAACGATGATGTGGGCATCTGGTGGCGGCGCCCGCCGAGGCCCATGAAATAATAGGGCCTCGGACTTTTCCAGCGCCACCTCCAGTCCCAACATCCTAATCCTGCCGACAACCAGGGCAACTCCAGCCGTGGCAAGACGGGCAGCTGCCCCGTAATCCTCTCCCCGGGCCGTCACCAGCGTGTCGTCGGCGTAACAAGTTACGCCGACTCCCGGGGGCAGGGCGCCCCGCAGCACCCAGTCGTAGCCGATGTTCCACAGGATCGGACCCAGAACCGATCCCTGTGGAACACCGCACGACACCTCCCTCCGGAACGTCTCTCCGTTCCGCCCCACACAAAACACACTCCTCTGGTGCAGGTAGTCCCCGACTATTCGGCGCAGATAGGGAGGCACCCCATGAAATCGGAGCGCCTCCCTGATAGTCGCCCACGGCAGGGTGTTGAACGCGTTGGCGATGTCTAAGGACACTGCCAACACCACCCCGCGCGAGGCGACCGCCTCTTCCGAGAGGGCCTTGACGCGACTAATCGCGTCAATCGTCGATCGGCCCTCCCGGAAACCGAACTGGACTTCGGACAAGTCGTCGGGGCCCACCCGCACCAGGTGCCTGGAGAGGCGGGCAACCACAACACGCTCAAAGAGCTTGCCCACCTCATCCAGCAGCACTATGGGGCGGTACGCGGAGGGAGAGTCCGCGGGGCGGCCCTCCTTTCTCAGGAGGACCAGCTTACCCGTCTTCCACCTGGAAGGGAACCGTCCCGACTCCAGACAGGCGCTAAACAGCCTGAGGAGCCGGTCCCCTAGGGAGTCGTAGGCCAAAACCCAGGCGCGGCCAGGAATTCCGTCCGGCCCCGGGGCGGTGTTTTTACCCCGGAGCCGCATCATTGCCGCGCTGAGCTCCGCCATTGTAACTTCTGGCGCCCCGGCATCAGCACCGCCCTCCTCAATTTCGGGCGGCGCCATTACGGGAGGCGAGTGCTCCGCTCTCGAAGGAAAGAGAGCGGAGACCACCTCCTCCAATTGCCGGGGCTGGAGACTATCGGTGACCGGTGGGGACCAGGGGCGCAACTTGCCCCTTACCGCCTTGTACGGACGGCCCCACGGATCTGCCTCGAGAGTCCCCAGGAACTCTTCCCATCTTTGGGTTTTGGCCTCGCTGATGGCGGACTTCAGGGCGTACTTTCGCTGTTTGTACGCATCCCGCAGCCGTGCCTCCACGGTCTGGTCACGGTACCGCCTGCGTCGGCGGTACCTGGTGTACTGGCGACGCGCCGCAATGCACGCGGCGCGTTTCTCTCTGATGTCCTCAGACCACCAGTACACCTGACGCCTCGGAGGTCGAGCACTGGCCCGGGGCATCGACGCGTCGCAAATCAGCGTCATCGCGCCCCGGAACCACTCTGCCTCTAGCTCGACCTCCACAGGCCCTTCGCCCATCGGGGTCCAGGCCTGGACGATGGAGGCTTCCACCAGCACGTCTACATTGAGACGTTTCAACGCCCATCGTGGGGACGACGGGGTGTGCACTCTCCTCGGGCGATCGTCCGGGATCGCTGGTGAGGCGGAGACGTCGAACCGCACGTAACGGTGGTCCGACAGAGACTCCGCCTCGACCAGCACTTGCCAGTCCCGGACGCGGCGCGCTACGGCAGGGCTTGCAAACGAAATGTCCACAATGGACTCGCCCTGCCAGCGCACGCACGTGGCGACCGAACCCCGGTTCAGAACCACGAGGCCGGTCGCAATCGCCCACTCCTCCAGCGCGTCGCCGCGAGCGTCGGTGACAGGGGATCCCCAAGCCGTTGATTTTGCATTGAAGTCCCCCGCCACCACGACCGGACGCGATGGGTACCGATTAATCACGGCCCCCACCGCGCCCAAAAATCGCTCAAACTCGGCGAGGCGCCGGTTCGGAGAGAAGTACACCCCGATCAGAACGGTTCCCTCCCAATCGACACACACATATCCCTCACCCCTGTCTGTCATCACCAGGAGCGAGGGTCCGGACGAAACAATGGCCGCCGAGCCCCCGAGGTCCCCAAACCAGTTGTGTCGGCTGGGGACGCAGTAAGGCTCGGCGACCAAGGCGATGTCTATTGACCGCTCCGCCATGTACTGCAGCAAGATATCCTGCGCCCTGGCGGAGTGGTTAACATTCACCTGAAGGAGGCGATGGACCATAATTAATTAGATGTCCATCGCCTCCCTACTGCTCCCTGCTTGGGAGGGGGCCGGGGCGGCCAGAGTCCTGGCGACCGCCCCTCTGGCCCTACGTCTTTTTGGTGGGGAGCAAGATTTGCTCCCCATCCGGTGCTCCGCCGGCTTTCCTGCAGCCAAACAGATGCTGCAGGAAAGTTTTGCAGCGGAGCAGGCGGCGGCTTTGTGGCCGGGCTGGCCGCAGCGAAAACACAAGTCGCTGCGATCAGTTTCGGCGGTGCATTGCTGCCTCACGTGCCCCGGTTCGAGGCAGCGGTAGCACCGCCTAGGCCTCGGCTCCAGGAGCTTCACCTGAGCCGAGACCATCCCGACCAGCAAACGGCCGGCCGCAACCTTCTTCGCCGCAGCGATGGGACAGCGCACCACCACCGTGCACAGTCCGCTCTCGCTGCGGCGCATCTCCCCCACCCTGACCTGCGCCTGAGGGCAGGCTCCGGCTTGTGCCACCGCAGCGGCGACATCCTCGGAGGAGGCCGAGTCGTCCAGCCCGGTTATCCGCATTTCGGCGGACTTCACCGGGCGGGAGATCTTGACCTCCTCAGGCGGGAACAGGGACCGAATTGTATTGGCTACCCTGTCCGCCTTGTCGCCGGAGGTGGCACCTGGGACCTCCAAAATTCTGGCCCCAGTGGCGGCAACCTTAAAGCAAACGCCTCCAGCGAGGCCCATCTCGGCGAGATTCGCCTTCATGGCCTGAGTGGCCCGCCGGAGGACGCCCGCGTAGCTCACTCCTTGCCGGAGCCCCTCCTCTGTCAGCTCCACCACAACGGCGGTGGAGCGCGGGGGACGCAGGTCAGTCGGGCGGGGGCCCTTCTTTTTATTTATCGGGGGAGCCCGGGAGACCTTCTTCTTCTTGTTTCTCTTCCTCTTGGTGACCTCCGTCCAAGGCTGTTCAGCCGACGTAGAGGCCACCGGGGCAGGTTTGGGCTGGGGGGCGGGGCGCGGCGGCGCCACAGTGGCCGTCGCCTTTCCCTTGCCCTTCCCCTTCCCCTTGGAAGAGGAAGCCGGTGTGGGGGCAGATGGCTGTCGTGCCACCGGTTGCACCGGGCCAGCCGGCGTACCCCCGACCATGCGGGGACGGCCCCCGAGCGGAGGGCCCGGAATCGGGACCGGCGCGAGGCCACAGCTGGCCAGACACGCTTCAACGACGTTGCGCGCCTGAGCCACTGTGGCCCGCATCAGCTCGTCCGCCCAGGCGGGACGCCGGTCCTCCGCGGGAGTGAGGGGCTGTGCTGTGCGCCGTGAGAGAGGCGGGAACTCCTCCCGCGGCCCTCTGACAGGCTTTGGCTTTGCGGCAGTGGCCGCGGCCGCCTTCATGGCCGTCACTTCGGCCCGGAGCTCCGCCAGCTGCCTATGCAGCCCCTCATTCTCCGACCTCCAGCGCCTCTGCAGGTCGGAGGAAGTCTGCCCCCACAGGTTGAGGAAGGCCTCCCTCATGTCCTCCGCCGCGGTTTTCAGGTCCCGGACGAACCCCCCCTTAAGGTTGCCGGACCGGGCCGCCACCCTCAAGACAGTCTCGGCGCCGGCCTCGAACCGTTGCCTGAGGTCGGCAACCGAGCTCCCTCTGTCGGGGGACGCAACCGCGACCCCAGCCGCCTTGAGGGGGTCTCGACGGGCAGGCAAAGGCTTCCCGGAGAGCCTTCTAGCGGAGGGAGGCGGCATCGGGGAAGCAGCCCTTTCACCACAGGGCGTCCCCTCCACTGCTTCCACCTCCGTGTCCGAGCCAGAATCGGACACGTGGTGCGATGTCTTCCGGCGCTTAGAGGAAGCGCCAGGCGCCGCCCAGAACTTGCGGGTGAGGGAAGCAGAGCTTTCCTCCCCCTCCTCCCTCTCCCGTCGAGCCGCCGACGAGCACCGGCTCTGAGGTCGACTGGCCTCCGAGCCCGAGCCCGCCCGCGACTCGACGTCCATATCAGTGCCGGTGCCGGCGCTGAGCACGCTCGACAAGGAATCGCTGCGCGCCAGGGCCGCCACCCGACACCTCGACCGTGCCTTCGGCACGCCCGGGACACTGTCCCCGGCTGTGACAAAGCGACCTTTGGAGTCGCGCAATGGGACTCCGTGCCCCTCCGTCTTCTTCTCCTTCTCGTCTGTAGTTTTGGTTTTCAGTAGATTTTCCATAGTGTTCCCACGAGTAGAGACGATTTAAACTCGACCCCCGGGTGACGCTCATTCCGGGGGAAGGCCTATATACTGCTGGGGGACGGCAGGTACCCAGAGGTTTTTACAACTTCGCTGTTGGGTGTTCTGAGTTTTCCTTCTCGCGGGCCGGCCAACTAAGGCAAGCCCCTCGGTCCCGTTGAGCCGCTAGACGTGATCAACGACACTCAACGGGTAACGATGTGTAGACGGAGGCAGGGTTAGGTTTCCCCTCCCCTATGTGCCCCCGCCTAATGCCAGGGCTAATGACAGCCCTCAGCCCTACGCACAACCCGCCCCGGCCTTACGGCCCCCACTGGTGATTTTTTAGAGAGGTTTTCTTCCTCTATCCCCCCCGTCTCAAATCCACGTGTCCTCTGCTAATCAGAGGAACACGTGGAGAGACCCCCATACGCGGCCCTCACGGGCCGATAATCCCGAGACAAGATGCCTCGGGTTCCCTATGCGTGCCAGAGTATTAGCCACGAGTAATAATGCCCCCGAAAGGACATTATTACCCGAGTTGCCCGGGGTGCACCGGCCCAACGTATGCTGTTCCATCCCACGAGAAGTGTGGAAAGGACCAGCAGCCGTCAGGCACACTGGGAGGTTCTCTGGCCACACACCCCATACATATATATACCTAACCTAACCCTACTACCCTAAACTAACCTAACCTAACAATCCTAAATATATATATACATATATATACACATACACATATATATATATATATACATACCTAACCTAACCCTACCACCCTACCTACCTAGGCCTGCCTTGGCCTTACGGGCCCCTACTTGTTATTTTTTACCGAGGTTTTCTTCCTCTACCCTCCCTGTCTCAAATCCACGTGTCCTCTGCTAATCAGAGGAACACGTGGAGAGACACCCAAACGCGGCCCTTGCGGGCCGATAACCCCGAGACAAGCTGCCTCGGGTTCCCTACGCGTGTGCCAGAGTATTAGCCACGAGTAATAATGCCCCCGAAAGGACATTATTACCCGTGTTGCCCGGGGTGTACCGGCCTAACGACTGCTGTTCCCATCCACGAAAAGTGTAGAAGGGACCAGCAGGCGTCAGGCACACTAGGATGTTCTCTGGCCACACACCCCTCTGGCCACACACCCCTCTGTTGCTACCTAACTCAACTGAAGTTTCTCTTTACAGCCACAGATGTCACTTATTTTAATAACGAAACGGTAACTAGTTATTTCAATCAGCTACATTTGCCCCTTGGCTACAATAGCCCCGGGTGACCTTATCTGTTATTATTTTAACACATTTTATTTATTATATTTGCGCTAAATAACTGAATCGCAATTTATGGTACAAAAAAAAGAAAATATGCATAATAATATATTCATATTATTATGCATGATATTTTCTTTTTTACCTACCTACACTCGCGTGCAAGTAAATCGACTCAAGCCTCAAGTGCGCATAAAAAGTGATATAACTTAAAAATGCCTTATTATACCTCTATATAATGTTTTACATAATTAAAGCCTAGTAATTGAGCTTTAAAATGGTGTAAGTTGCATGAAAATCGATTCAGTAGTTTAGTAAAAAAGGTTAATGCCAATGATAATGTAAAAAATGTTGAAAATTCATACAATTTCACAGTATGGGGTTTGTGGTATTGTGTTTAAATGAAACAAAATGTGCGTAAGATAAAAAATTTATTCGTGTCAATATTTGGTATTTCCTCCTCTAGCTCTGATCACTGCTCTCATGCGATTCTTCATCGACCTTATCAACTTTTTAATGGATGATTGTGGTATTCGACCTCACTCTTCTACCAACGCAGTCTTGAGCTCATTGTACGAGATTGTCGGAGCTGGATTCCTCGCTCTAACTTTCCTTTTGAGCTCGTCCCATATGTGCTCAATGGGATTTAAATCGGGGCTGAGCGCTGGCCAATGCATAGTGTGAATTCCAACTTCGTTCAGGAAATCACGTGTGGCCCGAGCAGTGTGACATCGGGCATTGTCATGCATCAAGATAAAATTTCCCCAATAAAGCCTTGATAAGGGACAACTTGATCCAGTAGAACATTTTCAATGTAACGATCACTGGTCAGACCTCCTCCCCGGCCTCCCCCAGGAACGAAAACAAGCTCCGTTTTGCCTTCTAAGGAAATTCCGGCCCACATCATGCAAGATCCGCCACCATATGCAACGGTTTCCACAAAGCAGCACTGTGAAAACCGTTCACCGGGACGACGGTATACCCGACCTCTCCTGTCGCTGCCATGGAGACACATCCTCGTCTCATCTGTGAACAGGACTGACTGCCATTGCTCTATGCTCCAATCCAAATGCTCTCGAGCAAAGTGAAGGCGTGCTTGACGATGAGCTGTGGTCAACTTCGGGCCTGTAGCGGGTCTTTTCGGAGTAAGGTTAGCTTCTTTCAACCTTCTTCTAACTGTCCACTGACTGACAGTCACCCCGCGAACTTGACGTAGCTCCTGCTGCACATCTACGCCGGTAAGGTGTCGATTTCGGAGAGAGGTCGAGACCAAAAACCGGTCGTCACGCTCCGAGGTGCACCGGCGTCGGCTGGTATTAGGCCTCCGAGTGAAGGCTGGTATTAGGCCTCCGAGTGAAGGCTGGTGCCTGGTCTCTTGAAACCTTCTGTATACTCTCGAGACAGCGGACTGACTCATATTCAAACGACGAGCGACTTCTCGCTGGTTCAACCCTTCTTGCAATAGGGCAACGACTTGAGCGGCTTCTTCAGGTGTTGTATCCATAATTTTCTTCAAATGACGGCTTTAGGCTGGTTTTAGTGTCACGCGGACCGTTAGTACGGATCGCTCCGCGCGTACGTGATCCGCGCTGATCGTCCGCGTATGTCGTTTTAGTATCGTCCTGACCAGCGCGGTGTACAGACGCGCGCAATGCATCCAATGTGGCGGGTGTTATTAGTTATTGCCCTTTATTACACAAGAAAAAAGAAATTGAACCGAAAAAGGAGACTACATGTTCACCCTTTAATAGAGCAGAGAGCTGTCGCGGGAGAATTCGTCACATTATACGGCAATTTGAGGGCTGACGAAACAAAGTTCTTCAACTACTTTCGTATGTCGACCAGAAGTTTTGACGAACTACTGTCAAAGACAAGAAATAAACTGGTCTGTTGCAGCTTACGACGTCTGCCTATACCACCGATTGAACGCCTGATGGTTACTTCGAGGTACTAATAAAAAATCATTTCTCTGAATAAGTAAGATAATATTTATTTAAGTTCTTGAGTTCAGTAAAATGTACCACTTTGTCGGTTGTTGATAAGGTTCATTTCCAAATGAGTCTTCATGGCACTAGCGTCTTATCAATAACCGACAAAGTGGTACCTTTTGCCAAAAAACAACAGGGAATGTAATATTTATTCAAAAAAAATAACCAACATACAATCAACATAATAGGTAAGGTAATATTTACCTATATTGAAGAAATTAACAAACATATTTTAATCATCATAGAATATTTCTTAACAAACATTTAATTATTATGATTACTGTCTGATCGATATCCTGTTGTTTGATAACCTGTTGGAGTTTCATACATATAGTTGTATACTGACGATGTGCCAGCAGCATAAGGATCATATCGCGGTGAAAATCTTGAGGTAGATGCAGAGCTACTAGGGCTATTATGCATATTTTTAATTGCCATTGCCTCGCGCAGCACTCTTGACCGAAACTCTAACTTTTGTTCTATATCAAAACTGCTTAAAATTGGACCCAAGGAGGAAAAAAAAGCCAGGTCATCAGCGGCAAGATCAGGTGTCTGGTTAGACAGCAAAGTTAATAACTCTTTTTCAAACGGTGAACTTTCTTGATTTGTTTGTCGCTGTCTATATTTTCTTTTTTGGGTCCATGGATTTCGTGATCCGGGATTACTAGCACGCTGTGTATTTTCTAAAGTTACTGTGTTTTCTGGTGATGCAATATTCTCTGACAATGCTGCTGGAGAAGTTACGTTTTCTGGAGATGCAATATTTTCTGGTAATTCTGTATTTTCTGGAGACGTTAGGTTTTCTGGAGATGCTACATTAACTAGGGGCGATGATATCATTGACTCGTCAAAATCATTTTCAGCTGAAGGATTTAGGAACATTAGTTCATTAAAATAAATATACTTTTTATACTTCTTAGCAGAACTTCCAGAAGGTTGATTTTTCATTGTAGCCTTCGTTTTGAAGAATGCATCTCTGGCTGTTCTCCATCTTTGCTGAAGTATTTTAACTGTAATGATACAAAGATTTTTTTTTTAGATTCCTGGCTACGGGTCGAACATATACAGACTTGCACTATTCATTCAGGATGGGAATTGCAACAATAAGTCAAATCGTGAACGAAGTGTGTATGGTAATATGGAAAACACTACACGATGAATGCATACCAACAAGAACCCCTGATATGTGGCAAGATATAACTGATGGATTTCTACAAAATACCAATTTTCCAAATTGCATAGGAGCTCTTGACGGCAAACATATACGAATAGTAAATCCAGCTGGTGGTGGCTCAATGTTCTACAACTATAAGAATTTTTATTCCATAGTCCTCTTAGCTATGTGCGATGCAAACTATTGTTTTACATACATAAACGTGGGATCATACGGCAAAAACTCCGACGCGTCTATATTTCGAGACAGTACACTCTACAAGAACTTAGAAAATAACGATTTAAATATTCCAGGACCACAGCCATTGTCCGGAACGAATTTTCCAGTTCCATATGTGATTGTAGCCGATGGTGCTTTTGGAATATCTCAAAAAGTTATGAAGCCATATGTGAGAACTAATATGACCCACAAGAAAAAAATTTTTAATTACAGATTGAGCCGCAGTAGACGCTGCATAGAATCGACATTTGGTATAATGTCAAACAAGTTCAGAGTGTTTCATACACCTATTAATGTGAGTTTCAATGTTGCAAAGAACATTGTAAAAGCATGCTGCGTGTTGAATAATTTTATAAGAGTTCGCGACGGGTATAGTATTGAAGATACACTGACAATTGAGGGTATGGCAGATATGTCAAATAATTTACCTACAACCAGGTCTGGAAACGCTTTGCGTGACCATTTTGCGGAGTACTTTTTAAGCCCAGCCGGCAGGGTGCCCTGGCAAGACTCGCGTATATTTTAATTGTTTTATTCAATTCAATTTATTCATCATTACAAGCGATGTGCATTACAAAAAGGTGTTAATAGCAGGTAGTCGATACATGACACCCTGATAGGGCACAGAATGTTAAAGTTACTAATTCTAGCGTAATATTTCATGCATTAAATACTTATGTAACTATAGACTACTTTTTTGTTGTAGTCTAAATTAAATACAATAAAACAAGTACTTACCATTTTGTTTTCTTTCTTTTTCTTCTGTAATATTTTCAAAGAGGACGTCAGCGACGTCCTCCCAAGCTTTATTTCTCGCGTCTTTGTTTTTGTATAGTGGATCAGAGGCATCCCACAAACATTTCCTCAAACGAACTTCATCGATCACTCTACTCGTGTCAACATTGCGATATTCACGACTCGCCATGATTGTACTGCGCTGACGCGTGCGCTCCGCACGATACTAAAACGCTCACTGCAGGCAGAGGCGCGTGAGCAGCGGTCCGCGCGGATAGCTCCGCGGCACGGACGCGCCATATGGACGGCTGCGGAGCTGTCCGCGCGGACGGTCGTCCGTACGGACCCGTCCGCAATACTCTAAAACGCTCCCTAAGCTTAATACAGATCGGTCTGTGCGGAGCGATACGTACTGACGGTCCGCGTGACACTAAAACCAGCCTTAATTTGCAGAGATGTGTTCAGGTCAACGTCTAATGAGCGACTGATAAGAAAAAACGATTACAGAGGGTTTTTATAGGGGGTTGTGTCGCGCAAGTTGTGTATAGAGCGCAGAGCAGTTTACGGGAGGTTGCGTTCAGTTGCATTCTAAGTACAAGTGTTTATTTAAATTACTGATATTATGCTACCATTCGAAAGCCTAATTACTAGGCTTTAATTATGTAAAACATATAGAGGTAAAATAAGTAATTTTTTAGTTATATCACTTTTTATGCGCACTTGAGACTTGAGTCGATTTACTTGCACGCGAGTGTACTTTAAGAAAACAGTTTAAATGTCGGAAATCTTAATCAAACAAGTTTATTATTGTAAAAAATATATATTGTAGTTTCATCATGTCATCAGTTTCGATTATCACAGATGTGGCAGAATCGGAGTCACTATCACTGTCGTCGCCGACCTCAATGACAAATCGGTCTACGGTATTTTCCATTAACCCATACAATAACGTGATCGTCGAAGCCACGCCAATCTTCTTCTGTGACTTGACTGATTGCTAGCTACGTAACTTCTCGCAATCTTGTTAGGGATAGATCTGACTTAACGTTGTGCTCCCTCACTGTTCTCTTTACTTTCGCCCATGCCAACTCAATCGGGTTTAGGTCGCACATGTATGGCGATAGTCTCATTACGATATGACCATGACTTTTAATATGCTCGTCTATTTTAAAAGTTTTTGCTGAAGGCTTATGTATTTCGATCAAACGAAAGAGCTCATCTTTCATCATTGAAATTGAAGCTTCCACGTTGTTTTTAATTAACCATTCCAACATTAAGGGTTTGGTGCTGGATTTCGTGGGAACTTTATTTTCCTGTACACTATGGTAGGGTGCATTGTCCATTACTACAACAAATGACGGTGGCAGATTAGGAATCAACATTTCAGTCGTCCACTTCTCAAAATTCGTTTGATTCATCTGCCCGTGATAATCACCTGTGAAGGAACAAAGAAAGGGATTTAAATTAAAGGTTGACGGTTTTATATGTCTGATAGTCAAGTAAATTTCAACGAAATAATCACCTGTTGCAGTACCAGCTTTAAAAAGCAACTTCCCATCATTTAAGAATTCTGCTCGAGATCCTGCGTGAACCAGAATGAGCCTGTTTGAGGAGCTTGTGTCTGTCAATACTGCGTCGATAATTTAATTTCGCCAACATTTTTTAAAGTGTGGTTGTTACTTACCCACGTTTCATCAATAAAGAAAATGTTTCGCTCTTCTTGCCTATACCGACGGATCGCTCGTAAATAAACTGATCGTGCATAAACGACAGCTGGTCTCTCCACCAAAATTCGTCGTTTATTGTGATTTTTGCCATTTATATCCCATCACCTTTGATAATTTTCTTAAACTTGTTAATACCCACGGAAAATTAATCTTTTCTCTAACGGCTGTCAGAAGTTTGGGACAAGTAGGGACAACTTTTTTTGTTAAATAAAACTCTTCGATAGTTCGATGTATCACACTTCTATCAAAGTCATCGACGTTTAAGTTGTTTTTTTATTATGCGTTTTTCCTTTAGTAGAAGGCGAAGAAAGAGGCCCTGTTTTAGCTCGTTTTTGAATAGCAGCTAATGTTCTCTTGGAAATACCAATATAATGGCTGGCTCGGTCGAAAGCATTATTCAAAGGCAAGGTCAAACATTGGTTCTGCTTTTCTTCAACACACTTCTGAAGAATATGATTCGCCAGCTCCCGTACTTGGCGATGAATAAAAACACGTCTTTTATCAATAGTACTTGAAGAACACGGATCAGTCATCTTTAAAACAAAAAATAACACGAGTACGTAACTTGAGTAAAACGCTATCGATTAGCGCTCAAGCGAGAGACATCAAAGTCAGCACGGCACTAAACTACAGGCGGCCGCGGCGAGGTGTCGACGGGCGGGGGGAGTTGCGCCCGCGCCGCAGCTCATACCCCGACTGCAATCAGATCGCATGCCTACTGTAGTGCTGGGTCTTCCTCGCTTATTGCAGAGTTCATACGCATTACCAACTTTGCTCAATATCTCGGCGGAGGCTCAGTTCCAACCTGTATTGGCACAAATTTAAAATCGATGGATCTACTTCAGTTGATTTCAAATCTTTGTATATAAGCCAAGAATTGATTACAGTCATGTCTAGTTAAAAGTAGGTGGTAAAAATACGTATATACCATTTCCGACTTCTCATTGTAATTCGATACCTCCCAATGAAGGTCCCATAAGGTCAACCCCACCCATGTGGGCATTGTATTCTTTGATAATGTGGGGACAATCAATCTTGATTTTCGCCTTCTTCGATTTATCAAATCTGTCTACTTTGGTCACAAACTCTGTTCCAACATAGGAAGATAGTAAAGTGACAATACGATATCAAAGGTATCACAATCGAAATGCATGCATTATCAAAATAATGATAACTCAAGGGTGGCTTCATAAAAAAATGTCAACTCGGAGGTGAGGTTCTTTACAATGACCCATTCATTAGACTGAAGAGAATCAACCTTACCATGTTCAACACAGTATAAGTTTACTGCATTTTTTTTGTTCCAAAAGTCTGCAGCATCAAATACGTGCTGTTCCATCTCACATCAATGTCTTGCACCAAAGCATGCTCTGGCAATCCGCGTTGTTTTTGACATTCCGTCAATTTCCTGGTTGCTGGCTCACTGTGATGGAAATGGCCGACGATTTTTCTACATTTCTTTAAGAGGTCTTTTATTTCGTCTTCTGAAAATAGCGCTTGTTTTATGACAAGCTGGAGCGTATGTGCGACACATCCTATAGATTCATATTGATCACGCATCGCGCGAACCATGTTAGCGGCATTGTCACGTAGGACTAGAAAAATCTTGCCTTGTAAACCCCATTCGTTTACCATATCTGTAAATTTTTGTTCGATATATTGACTGGTATGGTCTTGTTCTAGCACACATGCACCTAAAATCACTTTAAGACGTTTATCATTTATGATGAAATGAACTGTGAAACTGAGAAGTGGACATGTTTTACATGCGTTGGTCCAAATGTCGGTAGTAGCACGCCCACTTACTCTGTGCCATTAAATCCTGTACTTTTGATCTAATTCTTTCATATGTTTTGGGCATAAGTGACGTTCTAAAATATTTTTCAGATTTCAACTGATATTTGCGAACTCCTTGAGGATCAGATAAATTAAGTCGGCGGAATGCTTCACCTTCCACTAAAGTATAAGGCAGCATGTCCACGATTATGAGATCCATTATAGTTTTGTCAATCCTTTTTGTAATTTCATGATCATCAGGCCACACTACAACTTTAGGTTTAGAGGTCAAACTTGGAATGGTTGTCTGAACAAGAGTCGACTGATCTGAACTCGATTGTTGCAATGATACGCTTAAGTGTGTTCGCTTTAATTTTGCTTCACTTTTGAAATCGTTTGATTCTGACAAACGTTTCAGTACTTGCCTGTATTCCTTGTCATGAAATTTTGATAAATGCAGCTTCAGTCCGTGTAATGTTTGTTTTTTTGGCTTCCTAACGAATAGGACTTGCTACATATCTTGCAAACAGCTTTTGATGTATCACTGATACTTTTGTCGAAGTACTGCCAAATCGGATTTTTTTCTCTTGGCGACATTTTAGTCTGAAATAATTGAAAATAAAAATAGAACTGTAATAATAACCCTAATACAGCAAAACTACATCAATAGGTCATCGGAATGAAAAACTAATCTTGAAATAAGTTTCCCTATACAATGACAGAAGGATTTTTTAGTATTTAAAAAATATTTCTTAATTGTTAACAAATCATTTATTAAAGACGATTTTGTAGTATTAAACAAATATTTCTTACTATTTAATATGATTTCTTAATATTTAATAAATCTGATGCATCATTTCTTAAATATTAAGAAATATTTATTTAATATTAAAAAATCGTCTTTAATAAATGATTTGTTAACTATTAAAAAATCCTTCTATCAGTGTATGTTATGCCTATACTTATTAGTATAGACGTGCGTGTTAAGTCGGTCCAGCCGAGGGTCACAGTAAATAAAACGGTGCTCGTGTGAACCGCATTTATTTGCGCGGAATCAAACCAAGTATACAAGTTGTTACATTCGCGGGAGGGAAGTGTTTGCTCGCGCGGCAAGTGCCTCGTCGTTGTAATGTACATGATGCAATATCGAATATTATTGCATCATGCTTCCCGTGTCCCAACAATCATCCCCCTCTTACAAAAAAGAAAAAAAAACATTAAACCTTATAATTAGACATGTTAATAATTAACACCTTAAAATTACTTATAAGAGTACAGAAGGCACACAGGAATGTGCGACGTTGCAGAAATGATCGCCTAGCTAATAATGAATGACGCAATGCATGCGGTCGTATCATTTTACATACTTAATATATTGTTACGTTTATATAAAAGTTATTTGTTGCTTACAATAAGCATTACTATGTATATTTATGTTTATGATGCTATATAAAATCAATAAATTCAACATTACCGTACATACTTTAAAATATATGACATATATATCAGCAATATATTGAGTTTAGGAAAATTTTTTTTACGTTTCTACTTAATAGAATACCACAAAATTTACCTATCTATACAGCTAGTTGAGCCTGAGAGGTCTGAATTTGCTGGACAGTCCTGTCCATTTCCTTGCGCAGCCACCCTTGGATTTTGGTACGGCACGCTCCGCAGCAAAAATATATTATCAACAAAGATAATAATATAACAATTACCATGGACATGGTTCCATACATTTTCATGTGAGCTTCTACTGCACTAAAATTGGCGCTATTCGCACCGGTTTGTGCGATAATAATCTCTTCTTGTTTGCTATAAGTTTTACCCATTTTGAAAATAATATTGGCAATTCGACAATAATATTTAATTTACAATAATTTTGTCCAACTTGTATAAAGTATAGATATGCAATGGCTAATATTTTATATACTTAACCTTTAACTGTGGACGTCAAAATATTGTAACATTACCATGGACGCGAGGTCTCACAGACCGCTATAACTTTAAGTTATATTTTTAAGAACACTGTCATTTTATTTGAAGTTATTATTTTTAATGTACCTAGGGGTTATCAAATTAAAAGAATATATTATGCATTTAGCTTATCTTCATTTATTTTCTTAATAACTATGCAAATAAGATTTAGGGCACTTTTCAGTCTTAAATTTGCCTGAGATCAAATTAAGGAATACAACTTAAAAAAAAAACTTCTTGGCAAAAAAAAACGTAATTATCTGTAAGTATAAACTATACCAAACATAAAAAACAAAAAATCAACTTCTAAACTCAAAACATAAAAATTCTGACATAGGTCCAATATCAGTGAAATTATTGGCAGTCATTGCACAAGGGCTTAGAACACTGAAGGCATATAGCTTGTTTACAACCAACACAAGTGTAGTTAGTCTTCCTCTTTAGTTTAGGTGGACAAATTCGGCAGGTCTTTCGCTTTGAAGATTCGATTTCCAAAGTAGGAGGCTCCTCAATAGGCAGGTCTGCTCCCAAAACGCGCTTCAATGTCATATTCAATTCCTTTGGCAAAGGACATGGCCAAGTTTTGTATGGGCGTTTGCCTAGTTGTAGAATTTAATTTACAGCAATGATTTTTGTTATTTTATATTCGTGAATATTGGCACATTAAGTTGCTATATGTAAAAATCTCAAAGAACTTGTCAGTACAACGTACTAGACGTAAACAGTTTCACTGAACCTGCAATCAGATTGCAGACAAATGTGTAGAGAATAACATTTGCTATTAAAAAAACTCTAGGCGCTTTATTAAAGTAACGAAGATTATTGTGAATTATTATTATTACGGTTAAGTGAAATGATTTTGGAGTAACTAAGCATGTAAACTAAGTACAGGTCATCTGAATTAAGACTTTTTAACTTCTTATTGATAAACATTGATGCAACTGGGTAAGAGTCTATGCAACTGGGTAAGAGTCTCAAACAAATGTGACAATAATAACATTCGAAACTTATGTTTTTCTATAAAGTACATTTCAGCAGGCCAAAACCAAGGCCATATCCTTAAATGTATTTTTATAGTTTAATTACCAATTAATGAGGAAAACACAAAACAAAAGGCATCCCTGCAAGTCAATTCCAATAGAAACCCAAAATAGCGTCCAAAACAGAATATCTACAAAATAAAACCAAAAAATACCTGTAAACCTCTTGTGCCGGCAGATGCTTATCATCCCCCTTTAGAAATATTTCTTACCTTACCTAAAGCTCCATTAATTAAAAAGCGATCTCCAAGCAAAGAAAATATACCAACAAATAATCTCAACAATGAGTGGAACTTTCGCAAAGCTAATTTCCACACTTTATATTCTGACATTGCAAATATAGACTGGTCCGTGCTTTTGCAGCAACAAGACGTCAATACCGCGGTTGATATTCTGTATGACAAGCTAAATGATGTTATTAATAACCATGTCCCTCGAAAAAGAGTATCACAATCACAAAAATATACATATCCACCTTGGTTCACTAGTGAAATAATATATTATATAAAGCTGAAATATTTTAATTTGAAAAAGTTTAAAACTTATGGACTCCAATTTAATAAAGAATTATACAAATATTACAGGTCAAAAGTAAAGGTGCTTATAAATGATGCTTATCAGAATTATTTAAAGGTAGTAGGCACAACACACAGTGTTGTTGATTCACAACACAAATCCGATAATATCCAAAAAGTAAGTATCAGTCCGTAGAGATAAGCCAGTGTCAAATATATCAGAATATAATATCAGTCCGTAGAGATAAGCCAGGGTCAAAAATATTAGAAAATAATCGCACGCAAAACACAAACACAGTACTCGTATGTAACGACGAATCTGAATGACATTACTTTGACATTGGACATAGACATAGATTGTCAAGCAACTACACGCGTTCCGTTATGCGCATTATTTTTTAGTATTAAATAAAAAAATAAAAACTAACTTACGCCTCAACATTATATATTACTATATAATTATTTTATTTAAGGTAAGAAATACCTACTCGAATAGTTTAAATTAATAAAATAAGATCATTTCTCGTCCTTATCCGCAAGTAGTAAGCATGTAAGGTACGGAACGTCCATTACTATATTATTTTTTTCTGTGGTCCATTATGGCGGATGTTCTTCGGTATATTGTATTTCAATAGCGTGACTTCATATTTTGAAATAAAATCTGACAAGTTCAGAGAGGCTAAAAACTATGTGTTAATACATTTTTCTATTTCTGTTTTACAATGTATTTACTATGTTTGTGTAAATGGAATGTCATTTTTTGTCCACATCCTTTGTGGTGATTACGCGTCTTTGTATATGTGGCACGACTTGCTAATTTCTTAAGAAAATCTCCTCTTTCTATTACTTTGAGCTGGTGCTGATTATGTAGAATGTGAGCATTCACTCCACACAAGTCCAGTATTCTATAGAAAATGACCACCCACCACCTTCTTGTTCTTCGGCTACTACTGTATATGGAACATTTCTTGTCGGTCTCGTCTACTCCTCCTTTAGTGGAGTTATAGTAGTGAATTATTTCAGGTTTTTTGGTGCGGTCATCTATGGTGTTGCTGTGATGCATTGAGGAAACCAAGACCACTGCTTTGTTCATCTTTGGGACATGTGAACACAGAGTCTTGTCTTTAGTAAACCCAAATAATGTAGAACCAATTTCTCGAGACTTTTGTGGCTGGAATTCTTTAGGTAACTCTCTTTTATTTTTTTTCATGGTCCCAACATACGTCAGTTTTCTCTTAGTTAATTCATCAACAAGCTCAATGGATGTAAACCAATTATCCGCAGTTACGTTACGGTTAGAGCCTTGAATCGGTTTCGTCAAACGCAGAACACACTGGGTGGGAACCAGAAGTTTCTTTTCTTCTGTTGACAGTCCCATCCCATCAGATCCTTTACCGGAATATATATAGCCATTATAAAAATAGAACGTCTTAGCGTCACATAAAGCGCGCACAATGAGTCCATATTTTCCTGGTTTTTTTGGCATGTAAGAGATCATATGGCTCCTTCCACGAAATTTCACCAACATTTCGTCAATAGTGACACATTCGCCAACAACATATATTTTTTGAGAGTTAGTGACAAACTTCTCAAAAAGCGAAGAGATCGTTGCTAGCTTATCAGTCTTTTGCCTCTCTGGACGATCATCAGGATTGTCAAAACGCAGGCAATGCAGTATAACCAAAAATCTAGTCTCAGACATACTGCATCTGAATATTTCGCAGCCTGTAGGTACCATCCGTTGCGAAAATATATCTCGAGCTTTCGTGGTTGGATTTTAGGACGGCAGAATAGTACAGTAATCCGAGAAATGCATTTAATTCTATTATATCTAAATGTTTCAATTCAGGTCTATCTTGACGTTTGAACTTTGCTTTGATGTCGTCAATTTTTTTGTTAGTCCATATCAAAATAGTCTCTCGCATATCAACATCAAAAAGCTTATCCCAAATACTGATAGGATCCTTGTTATCGTCCTCGGTCAAAAGTGAAGTAGATCGGCAGGTGACAATATTATGTTGAAGCGTTCGTACCCTGTTTGATGGTGGATTAGTAGCCCATTTGAAACGATTTTTGCCGTAGAAATAATTAGGTTGTGAACTTGAAGTTGCTGTACTTCGAAGATCTGAAAGTGGCACGTTACTATCTGAGCTGTCATTGTCCGTACTATCATCCCTTAAATCGTTGTCTTGTATGATATCTATGCCGGCAATCTCTTGGTCTTCTTGGTCACTAATATTATCTTCTGTGATGTCTTCAGCAAATACTAAACAATCAGCAATGTTGTTTTCATCTTCGGATTGATCTGACTCTAAAAGTATTTTATTCACTTCATCTTCAAATGAAGGATCGTCAACACGTAATATTTTTTTTGCCTTCTGTTGTGATGGCGACGTTGACCTTGAAGTTCGTTTAGACGCAGAAGTACTTATACTATATATTATATTATATTATATTATTACAAATACAATCGCAGTCAGAATAATTTTGTATGGAAAACGTGGACACGCGGTCTCACAGGCCGCAGTCGAAATTTAAAACAAAATAACTCACCCAAATCGCAGCCGGCGACGTAACCTCTCACCTTCGCAGTCGTTTCGCCACTAAAGTCGAAGCTACTAAGCGTCGCAGGAGCGGGGAGTGCGGGGAAGTGGGGTAAATGCGATTTTTGCAAACGAGAGCGGTCTGTGAGACCGCGCGTCCATAGTTAAAGGTTAATTGTAATTTATATAGTTAACTAGCAATTTCGCAATTGACATCGAGTTCGATCGAGTTTTGTTACATCTGCAATTTTTCAATACATATATATATACAGGTTGCGACTGTATGTTTATTAAAGTGATACTTATTAGTGTACTATATTATGTTTTTGTATATTACTATTACAATGTTGGTCGTAACTTATGACTTACTACTTAACTAACTATTCGTAATGCTTATCATGTACTTATACATAGCTATTCTCGCGTGTTTGCGGTAGCTACTCTGGAAGCACCGACTTTATAGTTGTAACTGACAACAAGGTTTTAATATCTTAAGGGTAGTTACCATAGTGGCCTACTCTGCTATAATTAATTAACACCCCTTGGGGCCCTCAGTACCCACTATGGTAACGCCACTAATAAACATACATATATAAATAGTTACAGGTTAAATCTTACTCGTGGTTTAACTATACGTCCACTTCTAGTTGTTATTTTACGGTCAGAATCCTTATCGTTAGCTTGCTTCATAGGTGCTGTGGTAGATTTAATATTAACATTGACATCAGATTTGTTATAGCTATAATTCTCTGTTTGCTCGCTATCGTTTTCGTTCAAAATAAACGCGGCTTTTAACCTATCAATGGATATATTTGCGGTTCTATTAGGCAACTGAATTGTATATACCTTATCTGTTCTCTTCAGAACACGGTAAGGACCTTCATATGTTGGGGTTAGGGACTTTTTTACCATTTCATTCCGTATAAATACATGTGTACAAAGCTTTAAATCTTTGCTGACAAATATTTTCCTGCTATCACTTACTGGTCTCATCTGAGGTTTCATTGAACTAATTGTTTTACGTAACTGTTCTATGTAATCGTGATGACTACTACTGTGTTGCTCACTTTGTTGAAAAAAGTCTGATGGTAATCTTAAAGGATGTCCGTAAATCAATTCTGCGGCACTGAACCCTGTATCTGTTCTCAGCGCGGCTCTCAACCCTAACATAACCGTTGGTAATTCCTCTACCCAATCTAATCTATCAGTCATTCTTGCTGTTAACGCATTTTTCAACGAACGATGCCACCTTTCTATTAATCCATTACTCTGTGGGTGGTACGCCGTCGTATGTATTTTGTATACGCCTAATAGCTTCATGAGTGCACTGAAAAGGTCGCTTTCAAATTGTCTTCCCTGGTCAGTGGTTATTCTACTAGGGCAACCGAATCTACAAATCCACTCTTTAAAGATTACACTGGAAACCGTATCAGCTGATACGTCAGAAACTGGAATAGCTCAGGCCAACGCGTGAAACGGTCCATAATTGTTATGCAATAACGATATCCTTGGCGAGACGTTGGTAACGGACCACCTATGTCAGTATGTATATGCTCGAATCTAGTACATTGTGGAAAAACGGCTAAACCTGAAAGTGTGTGTCTATTTATCTTTGCTTTTTGACAAGGTATACGCGCTTTTGCCCATGTGTTTATCTCTTTATTCATTCCTGGCCAGAAGAATCTTTTAGTTACTAATTTCCTTGTAGTACGAATACCTGGATGACTAAGATTATGAATACTATCGAAAGCTATTTTTCTATATTTCTTAGGTAAATACGGTCTAGCAGTATTATTTGAAACTTCACAATATATTTGCTTATCGGTGTTAGGTACGACTATGTATTTGAATTGGTGCTTATCGCTTATTGAGGTTGTAACCCAATGCTCTGCGTCCTGCGCGCGGGCTAATTCGCCGTAATCTATGCTCGTGGGACACAATATAGACTCAACACGCGATAACGCATCCGCTACAGTATTTTCCGAGCCGTTAATATGTTGTATATCGCTCGTGAACTCGCTTATATACATAAGTTGTCTGGCTCTTCTTGGAATTTCTTTATCACTATTAATTTTGGTAAAAGCGTATATCAACGGTTTATGATCAGTAAAGATTGTTATGTGTCGTCCTTCTATCATATTTCTGAAATGCAACATTGACATGTATATAGCAGTTAGCTCTTTATCGTACGTGCTGTATTTTTGCTGTGTGCTAGATAATTTTTTTGAAAAATATCCCAATGGTAACCAACTATCTTTAATCTTTTGTTGGAGTACCGCACCAACACAGGTATCTGACGCGTCTGTCATTAAAGCTAAAGGTACCTCCACATTAGGGTGAGACAATGTAACGGCGCTTTTAAGGCTATCCTTACATTGCTCGAAAGCTTCGATACTTTTCTCGTCCCAACTGATTTTAGTTTTATCCTTTTTCTTTGAGTTGTGTAAAAAACTGTTAAGCACTGTTTGATGTGATGCGGCATGAGGAAGGTGTGACCTATAGAAATTAATCATACCTAAAAATCTACGTAGCTGTTCTATCGTTTCTGGTCGCTTATAATCTGTAATTGCCTTTACCTTATCCGGTAATGGGCTGATGCCTTCCTCAGATACTAAATATCCTAAAAAATATAATTTTAATTGACCAAAAGCACATTTATTAACGTTAATCGTAATACCTAATTCATTAAGTCTATTGAACAAAATTCTAACGTGTTTTTTGTTTAATTTTTCTGTTTTAGATGCTATTAATATATCGTCTAAATAGCAAAAAAGTGCTGACTCACCAGTTTCATCTTCTATACGTTCTATTCCTTTTAATACCTGTTGATCCATAAACCTTTGGAACGTTTGAGCGGCATTCCTTAAGCCAAAACTCATCCTAGGGAACTCATACAAGCCAAATGGTGTGCATATACCTGTTTTTTCTATATCTTCTACTGCCACTGCCAGATTATGGTATGTCCTATTTAAATCTAGCCTAGTATAGCATTTCTTATTAGGTAACATGTATGTAAAATCCTGAAGGCGCGGTACCGGGTATCGATCAGGTTTTGTAATAGCGTTAAGCGCTCTATAATCTCCGCATGGACGTAATTGGCCATCCTTCTTTACTACGACATGTAACGGACTAGCCCATTCTCCTTTACCCGGTCGACAAATACCTAAATCCTGCATTTTCTGAAACTCCTCTTTTACCTTCTTATACCGGTCCGGAGGTAGTGGCCTTGGACGCGCAAATACCGGGGGACCGGAAGTTATGATATGGTGATAGACAGAATGAGACGGTTCTTTATACGCAATAGGCTTAGTAATACTCGAAAATTCCTCTAATATATCTCGATAAGGGTTATCGTTTTGTATGCTTTTAATTGAAGGCTGAACTTGCTTTACGATACACCCTACCACACATAAGTTAGTAATACTGTCCGTAATTCTCTTATTATATATATCAACAATTAATTTGTAATATTCTAAAAAATCAGCACCTATGATAGCTTGCTTAACGTCACAAATTATAAATGTCCATTTCAAGGATCTACGTAATCCTAAATTTAATTCTATTGTTTTAATACCATACGTTTTTATTTCGGTATTATTTTCTGCAAAGAGTTTGTATTCACTAGCTATTTGTTCACACTTAAATTGACTCACCGGCAAAACGGAGACGTTGGCTCCCGTGTCTACCAGAAAATGGATTCCGGTCGTCCTGTCTTTTACACACAAGCGGTGGTTCCCTTCCGGCTCCGTGCAGTCTCCCACCGAAATAGCCTGCACCGCATCTAGTTTTCCGGCTTCTCGCCATTGCTGTTTTGAGTTTCTAGACGCCTCGGTTGCTTCCAGTTGCAGGGCTTCTCGCATGTTCTAGCGCGGCTCCTAAACCGAAAGTGGTATTTGCAGAGCCAGTTTGGGCTTTCTGGGTTCCTCAGTAGTCTCCTGGGTTGTTAACGGGATCGTGTTCTACTTCTGTTCCACGGGTTTCTGTTGCTGTACTCCCATCGTCGTCCTCTAATTTCGCTTATTTCCACACGCAGTGTTTGTAGTTCTCTTGTCATTTGTGTTAGCTGTTCGGTCAGATTGGGCGTCACCGGTGCTGCAGACGTCGACGGTAAAAATGTCGTTACCTCGGCAATTTCATTAGGGCGTAAGTTTTCCATTATCTTGTCGGCTAACGCAGCTAAATCATCTAACTTCGTATCCTGTGCCACCGATAGAACAGCCTTTACCGAACCCGGAAGTCTAGATATCCATAGACGTTTCAGTGCTTCCGCAGATACCTGGGTGTTAGTGGCAAGCTCTGACATTCTTCTTAAGAGTTGTGACGGTCGTTGTGTTCCTAGATCCATTTCAGAGACTAGCTTATTGAATTGACGTTCAGCACTCTTTTCGTAAACAGTAATTAATCTGTCTCTAATAGTTTCGTACTTTTTATTTTCAGGTGGCGTAACAATAAGATCGTATACCTGTTGTAAGGCGTCTCTGCCAAGCTTCGCTACTACCATGTTGAATTTTGCGGTATCTCCCTGTTTCTGTGGCTCCATAATAGAATCAAATTGAGCAAACCATAGTTTCGGCATATCTTTCCAAAATTCTGGTATCTTCGAAGTAATGGATATCGCTGCTAGGTCCGTGACGGACTGCGTCGTCGTCGTCGTAGCGTCGCCTTGACCCGCTCCGGCAATTGTAGGCTTATTCATTTTAAAAATAGTTAGGGCACTGGTTTAGGCGGAGATCTCTCCCTGCCGAGCGTGATCAACGCCATGCTCGGCGGCGAGAGGTCGTGGCAGGCAGTGGTCTCCTTCTGCGAAGCTGTCATAGCGCAGAAGGAGACCGCGGAGAGGGTCAGGGAGAACAACCTCCTCGCTGACCCTCTCCGGCGCAGACGGACGGGAGCGAGAAGGAGGCGATTTGCCCGCCTTTTCGCTCCTGTATAGTGGGGTCACTGGTACAGAGTCGGGGGACTCTCTACCGGCTTGCACGGCCCCACACGTCTGGGGGATGGTCTTGGTGAGCAAGGCCTTCCCCCCATAGGTGCTGAGGCCCGGTCACCATCAGCCGGGCCAACCGCCAGGGCGGGATGGTGATTGCTAACGCGACCCCATCCCGCCCCACTCCGTTGGCGGAGGGACTGTTCACCCCAGGTTTTTAGTGTGTATACCGACCCCCTTCAGGGGCGGAGAGTCTCACATAACCCCTCCCCCCCCCGGGGGAGGGGGTATCCATAAAGGATTTTCCTGGGTCAAAAAAAAAAAAAACTGGTTGACGTTTAATATTCTATTTAATGTTACTAAGTTGTCCTATTGCTAACTTGCAAGGCAATAACTACGCGCATGCAAGGAATCACTTCCCGTTATCTTGTCCGCTATTTTAGTTCCACTAATTTCACTCGTATTATTGCACCGTCCGAAAAATAAATCACGTCACGTCACATCACGCCGGGGTCACCACTGTTATGCCTATACTTATTAGTATAGACGTGCGTGTTAAGTCGGTCCAGCCGAGGGTCACAGTAAATAAAACGGTGCTCGTGTGAACCGCATTTATTTGCGCGGAATCAAACCAAGTATACAAGTTGTTACATTCGCGGGAGGGAAGTGACTGCTCGCGCGGCAAGTGCCTCGTCGTTGTAATGTACATGATGCAATATCGAATATTATTGCATCATGCTTCCCGTGTCCCAACAGTGTACAACGTAATTTAACAAATTAAACACTTCACATTTTTCATTTACAATCTCTTTTTAATATGTGACTTGATTTGTTAATAACAACAAAACAAAGTTACTGACTCAATATTTAACTATATAAATCATTCAAGTACAGAAACGAAACAAAAACTTACATGTAATCAGTTCCATCAAAACATAACCTCTAAAGAATGTTTACGTCGGGCGATAACGCACTGACTAAGTTGTGTTGCTACAGAGCTATCCGAACGGCGCACGACAATTCCCGAACAGGGCCGCCAGCGTCCGCCAAAGCCGCGAGAAACGAAGTTAGGCAAGCGTGTACGACAACTTCCGAAATCAGTTTCGGTTTTGGCAAAAGTTTCGGCCAATTTTGGCCGAAACCGAAACTGCCGCCGGATCTTGATTTTTGGCTGAAACTCGGCCGAAACCGAAACCGAACTTTCGGTCGGACACTAGTTTTAATGTACTTCCAATCACCTAAATTCAACACAATCACAAAAAACAGTTGGCACAAATAATCGCGGCAAGAGTCGAGCGTTGTCTGAGATTAAATATATTTTTTTAAATGTTTTCGCTCCATAGGAGTTGTTTTTATTGGTCCGTGTTATTACGTCATTCATTCCGAAACTATTCGTAGCCAATATGCAATCAGCTTTGATCGGTAAGGTTGGTAATATACGGTTTTAAGCGAAGGCGGCGCGCGGCGTTTTGGCGCCAATTTGGTGGCTCGCGGGCTACGAAGGGTACAAATCTTGCCGGCTCGTATGCGAGCCGCCGGGCTACGACAGGGTGGTCCGCGCCTACGGCGGCCAAAAACCATCTGACGCCGGGCCATATGTTTACGTTACGACCCGTTATCGCCGCGTGCCACTTGAGTTTTTGTTATAGTGAATTACGACTCACTCATAGTTCATAGAATAAAGTCAAAGGTACTTCTGGAAAGCTTATGATATTAGCTACATTGTATAATAATCAGTGATCGGAGTAGGTAGATTGATTTTTGGTACTTGTATCATAAATGCACACAGAAAGAATAACATGGATAAGCCATTTTGTTACGTAGAATATTTTGTAGAGAAGTAGATAAGGCCTATAGTAATTTATTTTACCAATACATTGCAAGAGGACACGGCATTCAAATTATATACGGATTCCAGTAAAATGTCGGTTAATAGTGGAGTTAGCTGAATTGCGACTACATTACTAGAATATCATAATTTTGTTTCGCACTAAGCTCACTGGTTCATACTCTATTAAAGATTTAACAATATTAAGACTCATGGTATGTTCAGCAGGTTAAGCGAACAAACACAATACTAAAAATATTCTTATAGTACATCCAAACATGCTTTATACTCCTTGTAACTAGTAAAATATTACTTACCAAAGCTTGGTTTAAATATGTAGATCCAATTCAATAGTGAAAAATCTGAGTCCGTATATTCGAGCCAAATCGTGGTTTAGAGCAGATTCCAGAAGTCAGTATGTACACAAGCCAGGGTCAAGTAACGTTTTCACAACACAGTAACAAACAAAGATGCGCACTCTACGAACCGAAGTAAACGAGTGAGCTACCTGGCATGTCGTCGGCGGGCGTACGCATTGTTCTGATAACCGGTTATTGTACCACCCATGATCCTTTGTTCTGATTGGTCGTTGGGTTTTGTCAAATCGTGACTGTGTGCCGTTAAAAAAAATATGAAGAGTAATAAAGAATAATATTGCTCATTTTATTACAATTCCTACCTTTTTTTGAGGATGGCAAATCATCAAATGACTCCTTCCACTCTGGCAGAATAAAATTCCTACATAAGTTCCGGTTTTTTTTAAATAATCCACCAATTCCGGAGGAATGTCCATATTAATATATACGTTTCGGATCAATGACCCCATTTCAATCTACCTACTCCGATCACTGATAATAATATAAACAAGACCATTTGTGTTCAATTGTTTATATTATTAGACCTTTTGAAATGAGAGAATGTAAACAAATGACGACTCATATGATATATGTGCTGATATAAATAAAACTATTATATGTAACCTATCTTATTTGGGGGATTCTACCGTCACGGGTGGGACACTTGTACCTTAATTTTCAGTATGTGTGACTAATTTATGCTAATTGTATCAATGATATCAAATTAGTTCATATAGAAAATAAAAAAATAATCGATGTACTTTTATAGTTGCAGTAAAGACGGGATAACACAATGTAAAATTAAATAAAGAAGACAGTAAATCTTTGCTACGGGTGGGACAAAAATTTTACATTCTTATTATATATGAATAATTTTCAATAAAACTCTGCTAGTTGATTAAACTTTTTAATGCAAATTACTATATTTCTTTGAGACAATAAACTGAACGTAACATTTGAATAGAAAATAATGTCCTATTATTTAGACATTTTTTTATAAAAATTAAATAAAGTGTGTCACGGGTGGGACTAACACTGTCACGGGTGGGACACGTACGATTTGCTAGGCAAAATGAGCCGCTTATAAGTTTTATTTTCTTGATATGGATGCTAAAGTTTCATAATCAGAGTCACATCAGCTGCTTGAGTCTGTATCAGAGTATATATTTGCAACACTAAGCTTAACAGCTTTGCATCTTTTCAGATGCGAAGCAGCAGTAGTGCCCACTAATAAGTCTTCTTGATTGTAGCCTTTGAAAAAGTGGAGCGACTGTATTTTATCAATACCAGTCGCCAGTTTCCATCTACCATCTAGGATTTCTCTGTTAGCCTCAATTTCTTCTTCTGACAGATGTAAAATGTTGATGTTTTTAACAGTCTTAGCCGCTGCTACTACAAAATCTTCAGCACTGTTGATTTCAACTTTTCGCTGTTTAACCTGACTCCAAACAGCTCTTTTCACTATTGCACCTACCCCGTCTACAGCTCCTTTGCCATGAGATGTAGGAAAGAAGTACCAGGATCCTGAAATACCAAAATCATGGGGCATGTAACACAGATTTAATAGAGCGAATCTATTTGTCAATTGTGATGCTGCACCATCTGAAAATATTTTTATAATCTCCAAATCTTCAATCTTGTCTTTTAAGTAGGTCATTATTTTTTTCGAGCATGCAAATACTGTATATTTGTCATGACGTAACACATCACTTACAAGAGCAAAAGAATATTTTCTATCACTTGGCAACCAGGCACATGCAGTGAAAACAGTTATTTGCTTGTGACTCCAGTGAGCAGACTGGATTTCATCTTGAGTAACTGCTGCATAGTTTTCTGCGAAATCTATTTGTAAAACTGCTTCATTTGGTTGCATATTACATTTTGCGTCGTTAAAGGCCTGTGATTGCACTCTCTTTATATAAACGTGTCGCTTAAAACGATCAAGCTGATTATTTAATTCGATAATAGCCTCTTCAATGGACCCTCTTACAGTTACAACCTTAGGTCGCCCTTCAATTTCTATCCATTTTTTCCATTCAATAGGTTGAAACAAGTCCTCATTATTATCTAAAAGAGATCGTAAATCATAGCCCTTACAATGAGTACAGTGATCCAGCATGCATTCTTCGCTTTTTTAATTGCAGCAAACTTTTTCCAGTAAGTCACCACTTATGGAAGGAAACCCTGTAAATTTTTTAGCTATTGATTCAACCAGAAAAATAAAATTCGCGTGGTATTTACAGACACAAACATTGTGCGGCATCTCACTAGTCAGAAAGACGTGAGCTGGGTGAAGCTGATAAAACTTGACTATTTTTATCTTGATGTCAGGATATTCGAGTACAAATACAAAGAATAAGCTTCTCTCACTGTCATATTCATGTGCCGCTTTTGGCACAAAACTCTGTCGCCAGATTTCAGGTCTTTTACAGATTTCACATCTTTGATTCCTGGAGCCTGTCTACTGATACCATCACGTTGATAAAACTCTTTAAGTGCCCTTTTCCTATCATGTGTATTTTCGCCCGCTCGCGGATCTGGTCCGCATGCGGGTGATAACACGCTCTTGGCAACACGCAGGACTAAATTTTCGTTTGCCGCTGCAGTGTCGTACGTGTCGCCAGTGACTAAACTCGTGCACTAAGATGAACGTTAAAAAAGCAATTATATATTATTTTCAAAAATAAAATATGTAAACAACCATTCAGAGTAGATCCATATCTTGAAACTAGATCACTTACTGGAATGTTTAATGTAAATTATCAAAATCTCCGATATAACCATCACAAATTTAAGAACTACTTCCGAATGTCCCTTCGATCTTTTGATGAGTTACTGGGAAGAATTTAACATAAGTTGGCTGTATCCAGTTTACGACGAATTACAATAAGGGGCTGTCTCCACGAGCGAGAGAATCGCGACGAGTCCGCCCTTATATCGTCGGATAATCTCCACGAACGAGCGATAATTCCGCCGCGTATCGTCGCGAGTCGTAACGGAATCGCAGCGTTTTCGCGGCGACTCGTAACGGTATCGCCGCGTTGCCTTGACGACGCGTTGCGAAAGAAAGAATTCAGTTACGTGCCAGACGAGAGCGAAATAAGTAGTGTCTCAGTCGATAAAATAATTCTTTATTATGGATATAGTGTTATGGGGTGCTTCTGCAAGTACGCTAGTGAATATGCAGTTATTGTTATTGTTAAGAAGGGAAAAAAAGCGCCGTTGGTGGTGGACACATCCCATGTTGCTACGTCGTGAAAGTCATGGACATTTCCATGTGAATTATGAAGAATATCGAAATCATCCAGAATGGTTTGAAGATGAATATTTAATGCCAATTCCTGTTTTCGATGAACTGTTAAGTTTACTATCAAGACACTTATCAAAGCAAGATACTAATATGAGGAAAAGTATCGGGCCATGTGAAAGATTAGCAGTAACACTACAGTAAGTTTAAAGCAGATTTATTTTACTTAAACGCTTACATCAAATTAAAACTTAAAGTTTACATTCCATCAAAGTGTTCTAACATTTGAGCAATATCGTCCTCGCTTGTTGGTGTGGATGTACGAGAATAAGAGTCTAGCAATGTATGTGATGATGGTGTGTATTTCTTAATTGCGGCCATAATCTCAGTTCTGGCATCAATTAAACAGTCTTCTTTTATTTTGTCCATAAGTGGTAGCAACGAACGGAAAAATGCCTCATTTCCACGCTCGTCGCGATACTGTGGTTGAACATTATTTCTTTGTATATCTATACTCTCGCGCATAACATTCGATATCTCTTTATTAGATTCCAGAAACATTTGGACTAATGTTTTCTTTTTAATAGACGTGGATGGTTCCGTAACACTAGGGGTGGTATTAACCGAACTGTCGTCATCCTCAAAAACATCTTGACTGTCCTCATTGAACATGTTTGACGATGTTGAAACGTGTTCTGTGTGTTTCTTTAAAAAAAGTTATGCATCATAATGAATATACTTTCGTCGTTTTGAGGCAGCTTGACCGGATTTTGAACATTGCTGCAACTTTAACTCCTTACGAAATTGATCCCTTAAAGATTTCCATTTTGTCATTAACTCAAGTCCTGAAGCAAAGAGATAACTTTTAATTTAAATATTAAAATAATATATAAGTATACATATATTAATTGTTATGTATTTTAATAAAAAAAACAACACAGATTAATAAATCCGAACGCTTTGATGGAGTCTTCGTTTTACATCCCATTTAAAAAAACTTTTCATCAGGTGTGATTGCAAACAAACGCGAACCTATTTTATATTAAAAAATATATATGATAAAGTATATTTTTTAAATAATAATGTCATTTTCCAGATATCTCGCTTCTGGAACAAGTTATAAACGCCTTCAGAATAAGTTCAGAATTTCGAAAAAAACGTTGGCTAAATTAATAAAAGAAACATGTGGAATTATATGGCAAGTGCTAGCACCTACAGAAATGGCAGCCCCGAACAAAGAATCATGGAAAAGAATCTCAGAGGGATATTTAAAGACAATGCGAATTTCCCACATTGCTTGGGAGCGCTAGACGGCAAACACATTCGAATTCAGTGACCCCGGTATTCCGGCTCTCTATACTTTAATTATAAAAAGTACAACTCAATCGTTTTATTGGCTTTGGTGGATTCGAATTATTTATTTACTGTGATTGACGTAGGTTCTTATGGCCGTGAAAATGATTCTACCATTTTTCAATCTTCAATTCTAGGCCAGAAGCTAAATGTAGAAGCTCTTGATTTGCCCAAAGAATAAGAACTGGTATTTGGCGGACCCAAAATGCCATATGTGATTGTAGCTGATGAGGCCTTCGGTATTCATCGAAATTTAATGCGACCGTATCCAGGTCGATGTCTTCCTGCGGATAAAAAGATTTTCAACTACAGACTGTCTCGTGCGAGACGTTACGTGGAATGTATTTTTGGACAAATCACCTCATTATTTCGCATATTTCATAATACAATAAATCTTCAACCGGACAGTTCAATTCTTGTAATAAAAGCAGCTTGCGTTTTGCACAACTTCATAAAGCGTCGAGCATTAAATGCCACTGACGGGGAAAATGAAGACATATCCAATCAACAAAATATGACACCCGTACTTCAAAGGACAAGGAATTCGTGGTTGCAAATTCGAAACTTATTTAAAGATTATTTTAACACAGTGGGCGCGGTTCCTTGGCAAAATGACTACATCGTTTAATGAAAATTATCTTTCTTATAATTATTGTTAAAACAACGGTTTTGTACCGACGAATGTATATTATTTTGTTATATCATAGACAATAAAAACTAACAATTATAACAACAAAAATTACCTAAATAAATAATATTGTACGCTTATCTTTTTCTTTTTTTTCTTTAGAGGTTAGGTCATCTCACTCTGTAAACATAGCACTTCCCACATCATACCAATACTTTGTTTTAATTTCTCTGTTTCGATACTCGGCCAACTGAACATTGTAAAGGGCAGGTCTCTCTCTCATTTCAAGTATAAACTTTTCAATGTCAAACATTGTACTATTGTTTAAAAAGCATCTCGAAACGTCCTTGCTTAACGAGAGGCAACGCTGAAATGACGCTGCGTTTGACAGCGCGCTCGTCGCGAGAGCGCCGGGTCCGCTGCGCGAGCGCGCCGCGGGCCCACTGCTAGTCGCGGCGGGCTAGCGACGATGTAATGACGTTTCGCGCGCTCGTTACCACTCGTCGCATCGCGGCGATAATATCGCCGTGTGGAGACGGTTCCATAGAGAGTGTATAGAAATACGTGGCACGACGATAATATCGCCGCGATTCTCTCGCTCGTGGAGACAGCGCCTAAGGCGTTGTCCTAATAGAACGCGAATGCGCGATCATCGCGCGAGTTAGCGATGCGACCATCGCGTGTTCGCGCGACGTCAAAAACTGGGTGTCCTAATAGAACGCGAATAGGCGATTACGCGAATCTCGCTCGCGCGATTTGACGACGGGAGCGTGACCGTGGACTAGGGCAGTGGCACGGTCGATACCAACAACCATGGACGTCAGACACGCAAAATTTTTGCTGTTGGGAAATATTTGGATGACGTTTTGTGCGGATTAAGATGGAAATGAAAAAAAACAACGTGGGACGCAAAGTGCTTTGTTAAAAATGAGACCAATTCGTGGTGAATTTTACAATCAATATTATGACTTACGAGAAGATGAGTCTGCATTTTATGATTATATGTCTATGTCACCAGAAGCATTTGACTACCTATGCAATATGATCAGAGACGATTGCAATCATGTTGTTACCAACTACAGAAGACCTATAAGTGTGGAGGAAAGATTGGTGCTGACGATTAGGTGAGTGTAATTTCTATAATAATTTACTAGGTACTTGTTCAAATATACAGGGTGTTAAAGTAATTGCGTGCCAATCTCGTCAATCGTCTGGCTTAGGGGTAGACTCAGTATCGGTAAAGGAACCCAGGAAAAAGAAATCCAAGAAAAAAAAAATAAAATCAAAACAAAAAAAAATCGAGTGTTTGTATGTGAATCAATCCTCTTTATTTGATGAAGTTGATAAAACTTGAACGGTTAACACTACATCATGCGTATAAAAGTCACACAATGTGTTACGCTTGATGTGCTGTTGACTATGTACCTTGATTGTTATTTTTTTTTAATTAAATCAGTCAGCCAATTTCTGCAGAACGTTTGGGAACTACGCCCTTTGTATAAACTATATTTGAGATTTCAAGTCTTTTGGATTTGAATTTCGCTGACTAATTTAATTTATTGAAGGAAAAGAAAACAAATTACGTAGGTATAAATTAAATTGAGGGTTTATTTAAGTTCAAAGTAAAAAAAACAAACAAACTGCAAAGTTAGTAATCATTTACGATAGCTGAGTATCGTACTCGTGTAGACCTAGGGGATCATTTTCGTACTAGTTCCGCACCGACGACATTGAATGATATGACGCGTTTATCGGAGAGGGTAATATAGATTGCGATATTGGCGTAGATGATGTTGAAGAGGTAGTGAGACTAATTTCTTCAGCAATAAAATTTTGAATTTTACTTTTCATTCTTAGTTTCTGTACAGGCGTTAAATACTTGAAATATGGCGCCAATGATTTTAAGAACAACATGTCTTCATCGTCTTGTTCTTTGTTTTTCTCATTAAAAGCTTGTATTTTTTGTTTTTCCACTTCAATCATTTTTAGTTGAAAAAGCGTCAGTTCTGGTTTTTTTGCCTGTCTTTGCCTTTGCCTGAACTCGCTTGCTCTAGATGAACCAGACTCGCTGTCGTCTGTCGTCGTAGGGAATCTATTTCGGGGGATCAAATTACCACTAGTTAAAGAACTTGCGTTAACAGATTCCGAAACAGGTTCTTGATTTTCCACCACTTCTTCAATTTGATCCATTTCTGGAGTCTCAACTTGATCCATTTCTGGAGTTTCATCTTGATCTATTTCTGGAATCTCAACCGTGTCTGAATTTTGAGTTTCATTGTTATCAGATCCGGCATTTAAAACTTGAAAGTTGCTTTGGGTGTGCCTAGGTTTCACTATATCTTTTAAAAAAGATAGTTCCGTAAAAAAACACCACTTGCCTATATAAGTCTCATCGCTATTAGGACTGCCTGGGTCACCCGATCGAGGACGACGTACTTTCTTGGCTTCCTTCATGAAGACGTCTCTCAAATTTTTCCACTTGTTTTTGACGTCGGCTTCTATAACAATCATAAAAATATTAATGTGATAAGAATATACAAATAACTTTTCTCTATATAAGCAACCTAGGTTGAATACAATTTTCTTTTTTAAATTTTACATACATACATAGTCTCACGCCTGTTTTCCCGAAGAGGTAGGCAGAGGTGTTACTAGTACTTAATAGATACATTACACACTATCATATTAAGTACTTCACCCACTTTTCGCCAATTATGTATATTGGTCCCACGTAACAGGGGGCGAGCCTGTTGCCGTTTACCGGGCACTTTACCAGACTCCGTGCTGCTACTGAGAATTTCCAGACAGAAAAACCCATTAACACTTTGCCCGACCCGGGAATCGAACCCGGGACCTCGTGATCCGCAGTCGCTTACGCTACCACTGAACCACCGAGGCAGACCGAAAATATTACATTATAATAAAATAAAAATTTTCTCTTTTTACAGGTACCTAACAACAGGAACATCTTTCCGGAAATTATAAGTACCTTTCCGTATTTCAAAAACAGCCATAGCAAGCATTGTGTTGGAAGTTTGTACTGCCATTTGGAAAACTATGCATAACAAACACATGAAATTTCCCAGTACTGAAGAATTTAAAACTATAGCAGAATCTTTTTCAATGAAAAATAAATTCCCACATTGTTGTGGCAATTTGGACGGCAAACACATTCGCGTCAATAAGCCGGCGAAGTGTGGCAGCATGTACTACAATTATAAAATGTACAACTCCATTGTACTGTTAGCTGTCACAGATTTAAAAAATAAGTTTATAATTATTGACGTAGGTGCATATGGAAAAGACAGTGATAGCGGTGTGCTCAGTAATTCAAGTTTCTATCAAAAGCTGGAAAACGGAGATATTCAACTTCCTCCCGCAGAACCATTACCGAACTCTAACATTATGGCACCTTATGTGTTTTTAGGAGACGAGGCATTCCCACTAAAAACATTTACAATGCGACCTTATCCAAGAAGGCAAGCGACAGATGTCACAAAAATAAGATTCAATAAAAGATTATCTGCTACGAGAGTTGGTGTAGAATGCACATTTGGAATGATGGCCTCGAAATTTCGAATACTTTATAAACCTATAGAGACCTCGGTTGAAAACGCTATTAAAATTGTAATGTCAATCTGTCTCTTGCACAATATTTTAATAGATATGGACAAAACATATTATAGCGATCGACAACACCTTATAAAGCGCAATACACATTGAGCCCGCCGGGCCGCCGACATATGTCGGCAACTTTTTGTCGGCGGTCTAGTTGGCGGCTTCACTTAATACAAGTCGGAAAATTTGGTCGGCGACATGTCGGCGGCTTGAGATGAGAAATTTATTTGGCAGTCAGTGATTGCCGCGTGTCGATAAAGGTTGTGTGATTGTGTTATACAATTTTGGTGGTGTATCTTCGGTAATTCAGCAAATAGAAATAATCTTAAAAATGGACGATGGCAGTGATCTGTTGATAGCAGCTTCTGGAATGTTTATTGCTGGATCGCTACAAAGGGAACGAAGCTGTTGGGTTAGACCTAGTTTACTGAGTCGCAATTGTTATAGCAATTATGACAGATTAAGAGATTTGAAAGCAGATGACTTGATTGTACAAAATCCCATACATTTTAAAACATTCATGAAATTAACTAATACCGACTTTGAATATTTATTGAATATTGTTGGGCCGAGAATAGTTAAAAAAGATACAAATTGCAGAATTGCAATTACGCCACAAGACAGATTAGCAATAACATTAAAATACCTGAGTACGGGCGAATCATTCATTAGCCTTTGTGATGTGTTTAAAGTATCTCCTCAAATTATTTCATACATTATCCCAGAAGTATGCCAAGCTATAATCGATGGCCTTTCGGAGTATGTAAAGGTAACATTAAATGTTTATCTTTTGTAAATAAATCAAAATGATAATAAATATAAATGTAAATTTTAAATAGATGTATATTTTTTGTGCTGTTTGATTTAGTTCGAAGTATAATTTAGTTAATGTTCTTATTTTAGATTCCGAGAACTTCAAACGAATGGAAAAACGTTGCAGATCGATATCTGGATAGATGGAATGTTCCTAATTGCCTTGGGATCAATGGACGGAAAACACGTAAAAATTCAATGTCCACCAAGAAGTGGAAGTGAATATTTTAACTATAAAACTTATTTCAGTATTGTACTATTTGCATTAGTGGATGCAGATTACAAGTTTTTATACGCTAATGTGGGATGTCAGGGTCGCATTTCAGATGGCGGTGTTTTTAATAACTCTGCGTTATGTAGAATGTTAAATAACAATTCTTTAAATTTGCCGGACAACAAACCTCTACCTGGGAGAAATGTACCAGTGCCATATTTTTTTTTGGGTGATGATGCTTTTGCATTACAAACCCACATTATAAAACCTTACGATGGTAATCACACAAAAAGATCTCCCAAAAGAGTTTTCAATTATCGTATATGTCGAGGACGAAGAGTAGTTGAAAATGTGTTTGGGCAGTTAACCAGCAAATTTCAAATATTCAAGAGACCTATTCAGCTATGTCCACAAAAAACTGCTATAGTGACATTGGCCTGTGTACATTTGTTTAATTATATAAAAAAAAAATATACAGCGAAACGAATATGATTCTGAAAATAATAACGGAGAAATCATACCAGGTGAATGGCGCACAGTAACTCCTGAAAATGATTGTTTTGTTGCCTTGCTAAGAGAGGTCAATACAAATCTGTGTCCTGAAGATACAAGGAACGAGTTGGTTGAATATTTTCTCTCAGATGTCGGAAGCTTAGAATGGCAGTATGATCAATGATCAATTTAATCAAAATCTAAATTTAAAGATTTAATAAAAAAACATAATAATGATAGTTACTTATATTTTAATTTGTGTTTACAATTAGTGACTCTTACTAAATCATAACATTTCAAAAGACAGATTTATTTCGTGATAACTTTTCTCATGCTAAGCTATATTTATTTCAAATTATAACAATATAATAAAGATCTTAAAGAAAGTAAATTATTTTTCATTTATGGATTTAAAAACGTTCTCTATATCTTGGCTGCTTATACGTTCACTGTTAAAACTTTCATCAAGCGCTACTGGTACCGAAGATTCAACTCCAGGAAGTTGCGAATGAGGGCTGTTGATGGGATATAGAGGTGAAGGGATTGTATTTGGCTGATTATCAGGATTTGTGGTGGTAGAATGCGGATGATCCGGGCTCGTAATAGAAGAATATACAGACGATGAGCGGTTAGAAGGATATGCATTTGGCTGATCATTTGGAGAACCTGTATAGTACCCTGGATGACTACGGGAGCTAGAGGGTCTTGCGTAATCTGCATACATATCTGTCTGATATCCAATTTCGGTTTCAAAAATAATGTTATTAATTCGATGTTTTACTATTGCATTTGTTGATTTATCCATTTTTCTCAGTTTTGCTGCAATATATTCTCCAAAAAGAGTGTCTTCATCTTTTTCTTGTGTTTGATTTTGTCGATCGGTGACAGATTTCATAATATTCAGAGCTTGTGAAATCATTTCATTGTTTATATTTTTTCTGGGACGTTTAATCGTGTCATCGGCAAATGAATGAGATGAATTATTTTGCTGGGGTTGTACAACACTGCTCTCGTTTGATGTCTCCTGAAATTAAAATATTTTTAATCTGTTGTATTGTGTTACATAGAAAGTAAAGATAATGCACGGTCAGCACTTTTGAACTTGTTTTGTTATGTAAGGTAAAAGTGGGATAGTTGCCCCACATTTTGAAATTGATTTTTTTTTCCTACAAATTAATTATATTTAAACCAATTTTTCAATATTATCGTACATTGGTCTATTATTTATTATATTTTAAAAAGAAATTCAATGCAGCTATTGCTTATACATATAGAAAAAAACAAAAGTTACAGTACTAGTTCTGAGTATAGATGCCTCTTATATGGGTTAGATGCCCCGATGCTGTTGTCACTATGAGGATAGTTGCCCTTAGGTATAAATCAAAGCATATTTATAATTAACAAGTTTTATTTTAATATTTAGTTATGGCACATTACACTTTGGTTTTAATTTTCATATTCATTCACTAATCAGCTTCAGAAAAAAAAATATTCTTCACTTTGGTTTATTCTACTTCTTCACTTAGGTATATTTCACTTCTTCACTTTGGTATATAATTATTATTAGTTCTTATATTAATCAGCTTCAGAAAAAAAAAGTATTTCTACAGTTCAGTCTACTTGTTTTTTTTCGTACTCATTCGTTTAATCCTACCGCATTTATTGCAATAGTCGCCGTACATGGTACAATCCTCATATAGCCATTTTTTACACATTACACATTGTATCCAATCTACAGTTGATTTGGTCTTTTTATATTCTTCAAAGCATTCTTTGCATTCCCAATCCTTGTATGCCTCTGACTCAGATTCATCCGAATTATTTGAGATCGATATTTCATCACTCGACTCCTTGTATTCTATTCGTCTTTTCTTATTATTTTTTGCTGGAACTTTACTTTGAATCTTAGCTTGAGATCTCTGTTTTTTTTTTATGTAGAACAATTTCACCTGCTCTCGCCTGGTCGATATCTGAATCAGATTCATTAGAAATATCCGAGATGGTCATTTCATCACTAGATTCTCTAATGCCCTTTCTTTTCTTAATACATTTGGCTGGAATCTTCTTTGGAAACTTGACTGCAGTTCGTAACACTTTCTTCTGTACATCAGCTGTAGCTGTTCGACATTTATTTTTACAACGTATTCCTGGAGTAGCTTGGAGTACCTTTAACTTTAGATTTCTTCGCTTCAATATTTTCTTTACTGTTTAAAATTGCAGCTGATTGTTTTCCTCTCTTATGAAATGGAACCGGAACAATTGGCACCGGCGAAGATTCTTGCAAATATTTGCTTGATGTTTCTAGTTCCTCAATGTTGATAATATTATTATTCTGTGAAAGAATAGATGGGCTTGAATTAGAAAATCTCCTATCTGGTCGTATTACAAGGAGAAACGTTGGATAGATTTAGACCGACTCCCAGAGTTTGTACATTGAATGGACCTGGTTCCTGCTCAAGAGCTTCTTCATTTCTATAATAAATATCCATATAATTAGGAGTAACGTTAGAAAGAACTCGATCAACTACAGGACTTGATCTATTAGATCAAACTTGTTCCGGTTCTGGTGCATCATTTTCACCTGCATTGTCTTCTGTAGGCCTTTGATTACTCAAAGAAATGTCAGATATTGCAAAAAAGCTCTCTGGAACTGCAGAGGGATTGAAAGGGTAAATACCACAAGCCCTAAATCCCGAAATCGCATTGGAACTCGTGGCTGCTCGGGTCCACGCATTCCCAATAAGTTTTCCTGCAACTAATCGATTAATCTTTCGTTCCTTGTGTGACACTACCCAATTTTGTGTTTCAGCAGCAAAGAATGTTTTAAAAGGCTTAAAAAAACTGCGAGCCAGTGGTTGCAGCGCTTGAGTGGTGTGGCTGGGTAGGCAAAATAAAATTATATCATTTTCTTCGGCAGTTTGAAGCATATCTATAGCATTCGTGTGAGATGAATGACCATCCAGAATCAAAATAATCTTTCCTATTGGTTTTTTAGGTACAAGATGTTCTTTCAGCCACTTGTGAAATAATTCAGCATTCACGTACGCGGATTTTCTATTCATATAGACTTCTGATCCAGGTGGGAGCCCATCCTGAAATTCTGGTTTCTTGTTTACTCCTTTAATGATGACTACTGGGGGAAGAAAGTTCCCCACAGCATTGCAGCATGCTATTACTGATAAAGTTTCACCTTTTTCACCAGAAGTTATAGAATGGACTACTCTTGCGCCTCTTGTAGCTATGACTTTTCCAGTAGAGTTATTTAACTGGACACCTGTCTCATCTACATTGTAAATCCTATCCGGTTTATCCAGTAAGTCATGCTCTGTCATTACTTTAAGCAGTAGTTCAAACATTTTGTTAACTTCATCTCGATTTAATCCCTGTGCTCTTGCAACTGATAAGCCTTCTGCCTGACGAATACTTAACTCTTTATTACGTTCTAAAAATGATGTTAACCAATGCGGCCCAGCCTTTCGAGTCTCTTTATTAAAATTGGTTTCTTTACCCAGTTTTTCAGCAAACTCGAAAGCTAATCTTCGAATCATGTCCCGGGTTGGAGGGAAACCAGCTTTTTCTAATTTCTGTATATTCTGTATTTCTGTATACTCACCAAACGTTTTTCGTTTACAAAATCAAGAAGTGGGTGTTTTCCTATAAAAAAAAACTATGTTAGGAATAATACGATTTTTTTTTACTTAACAAGAACTTAGGTCATACAACTTTATTACCTAATGTCAGTTTTTCCGTATTTTTGTTAGCGAATCTTCGCCTCAATGTTCTTTAGGGAATTCCATATCTACGAGATATTTCGTTCATTCCTAGAATGCCTCTCGAAATTTCGTCTATTGCAGCTATTAATGCCTCTTGCGTCCATTCAGCTCGTGGACGAACTCCAACCTTTCTAATATATTTGCGAGGCATTTCTGAAAAGATGAAATGGGAACATGAACAAACATCAACAAACATCAACTAAATATCAGCAAACATCAACTTAATCAATAGGGGATAGATATACTCACGAAATACGAGGCGTCTATCCTTTTCAATAGGGATAGTTGCCCTAATTAAAATAAAAAAATCCCTTTTAAAAAATGACAAAATGTTACACTGACGGTAATATTCAAACTATACACTTGCAAATAATAATAAAATAATATAACTTACCTTTGGAAATGAAAAGTTCCACGCGTTTCTAAAATATCAAGATTCGTAATCCGCGATCTTTGTGAGCGAGCCCGTCGATCTTTCTTCATGAACACGCAACACGTCCGATCACAGCGGTTGCCGCTCGCACACTAGCGGGATGGGGGGTGTTCTTTGCTTATAAGTATTAACTGCGATCATAGAACGTTTGCAAGTCATAATTTGAATTTTGGGGCATCAATCCTCCTAGGGCAACTATCCCACTTTTACCTTACAATAAAATATTTTGGAAAAAAAAACTAAAAAAAAAAAAATGATACCGACTTCTAAAAAAACACAAAAAAGTATAAAATAACTTTTCTTATTACTATATTTATATTATTTTTATTTATATTACTATATTTTTCTACATATTATGAAAGTATTATATTAAATGGATTATTATAATTATGTACCTTAAACATCGAGGTAAATAAATAATGCAACTTACATGAAAATCTCGAAAATGGCTCGTTAAATCCAATTAGTAGGTATATTATATAACATAGATGTTTGTCAAAAATCTCATCAAATAAATGATGATTACAAAATAATTATTTATTTTATTTTGAAAATATTTGCCTCGTAATGTTTTCGTCGTCTTCAGTTTGTATTGAAGAAGTTAAGAGTAGTAGTAAAGAAGTTAATACAAAAAATACAAAAGTTGTGATTTAGTTTTCCAAAATGATTTAAAACTACCTAAAGATAATAAGTACGAATAGTTTAACTAAAGGTGTATACGATTTAACATAATAGGAAAACCCACCAAATACCTATGATGTCAAATAATTATGCGTACGTATGACAACCCTCGTGCGTCGCAACTTTGCCACGATTTTTACCCGCGCGATAACGATGTCTAGTTATGAGGTAACAAACATAAAAAGATAATTACATCATCCACATAGCAGTAATAAAAAAAATGCTCACAAAATAAAAAGTACTGAACCAAATTGGATGATGATGATGGTGTACTCTTTCAATCAAAAGAAGAATTTTCAAAATCGGTCCAGGCGTCTTTGAGAAATAGGGGAACATACATAAAAAAAAAATAAAAAAAAACCGGCCAAGTGCGAGTCGGACTCGCGCACGAAGGGTTCCGTACTCGTCGTAAGGGTTACGTAACCCTTGTAAAACCCCTGTAAAAATTATAAAATTAAAATATTAAGATAGATACGTATCTATCTTAATATTTTAATTTTATAATTTTTTTTTTAATATAATTTTTTTTAATTTTTTAGTATTTGTTGTTATAGCGGCAACGGAAATACATAATTTGTGAAAATTTCAGCTTTCTAGCTATCACGGTTTATGAGATACAGCCTGGAGACAGACAGACAGACAGACAGACAGATAGACAGTCAGACAGACAGACAGACAGGGGAGGCTTAGTAATAGGGTCCCGTTTTACCCTTTGGGTACGGAACCCTAAAAAAGATTACGACGAATTGAGAACCTCCTCCTTTTTTTGAAGTCGGTTAAAAATAATAAATGCATTTTTACTTACAGAATCGATCGTGGCAGTAGGAGTATTCTTGTTTTGCAAAAAACTAAATGATTTATATGCAAACCACTTGCTCTGATAAACACAATCTGTACCGCTACCCGACTTTTTTGAGTCAGTCACTTTTTTTGTCTCTCTACAATACTGACTTGTCAAGTTTTTAATTTTTCTTTCTATTTCTGATACATTTGTATTAAAATGGTTTGCTATTTCATTCAATGAGTCGAAACGCTTTGGTCGACTTTTATGATCTGGGTGTTTTGGATTCCACAATACCTCCTTCTCATGATAAAGATTAATTAACGTAAGACATTTTTCGTCGTTCCACTCCATGTCGTAAAAAAAAATACAAGCACATCACTACAGGTCGAGCGTCGCCGGGCAACTGAGCGCAGGCGTACCCAAGCCGCCAACATGTCGGCGGGAAACACGCGCGGGCGCATGTTGCCGACATGATTCTTTTCATACAGGCCACCGGGTTGTGTCGCCGGGCTTTGTCGGCGGCCCGGCGGGCTCAGTGTGTATTGCGCTTAAATCGACGACGACACAACACATTGACGACATTAAACAGAACCAGGCGAAATAATAACACTTCCAGAGCTGCGATTATTGCAAGACAGAATTTTACTAATTATTTCTCAAATTCGTCGTAAATAATGTAGTAAAGAAAATAAGTAATAAATAAAAAATATACTCACTTGTTTTATTTAGACTTCTCGCAACCAAATTCCACTCTCTGTCACTCTTTAGACGGTTTTTGTAGTCATCTTTACGTTTGTCCCAAAGAATTGGTCGATTACGAACCTCAATTATCAATTTATCTTCAAATGACATTTTACACAATTCTCGCAATCAAACACGTGCGTTGCGTTGACGTCAAGTTTACAAAATGGCGGCCGGCCGGCTGGCTGGGCTGGCAAGGCGAGAGGGGCCCGGGCGCGGTACCACGCCGACGTATTCGCACGAATTTCAATTAGGACACCTATTCAAATTCAATATGTTTGATCGCGCGTTCGTACGAACTAAGTTCGCGCAAATAGAGTTTCAAACATTTGAGTCGCGCGACCGCGTCGTGCGATTGTCAGTTAGGACACCTATTAGAGTTCAATATGTTTGATCGCGCGTTCGTACGAGTAAAATTCGCGCGAACTTACGATGATCGCGCATTCGCGTTCTATTAGGACAACGCCTAAGTCCTGCGGAGCGTTTAGCAGTTACTTTAAGGTAAGTTAACTTTTAAAATAATTATAATGCACACAGCATTAAAATTTATTCTTGCCTACCCCATAGGTACTAATTTGATAAAATTATGACTAAAATGTTCTTGGCAATTCGACAGCACGAAATCAAATCAGGTAATTCAGTTTCGTGGGGAGTAAGACATCCAGTCTCTGTAGTCATTAAGTCTGGAGCCTCGTTTCAAGACTTTCGAGAGTTTACGAAAATCATGTTTTGTGTGGTCTGAATGCTGACTCTGTGGCAGATTACATACCTAAGTATATCATTTAAAATTGGATACCTACTGAGATTTCTTACGTCAAATCCAAGACAAAATATTTTTTAAGTAGTGTTACCTAAAAAACGTTGGTGAAACTTTACAAGGCGGTCAGGTATCTACTAAACACATTATATGGCCACTTAGTCTAAGATCCGGCTTCAAGATTGCTACCTAAATCGCGTACGTGATCAAAAATTGGCTAAACCTTTCTATTACATCTTACAAGCTATTAAAATTCCTTTTTTTTTTCAAAACATTTGAATGTGAAATGGAAGATATTATAAGATAATCAGAAATATATATTTAAAGCGTATTATAATGAAACAATGGTTAATTACACTCAAACATGTTAAAATTAAAGGGTTTTCACAATAATTAAATTCGCAAGTCAATTCAAGTCAATCATCAGGAACAGGTGTACGGTTTTTGTTATTAGCAGTATCAGCTGTGTTGCCTTCGAAAATAGCTGCATTATCAATGGGACTAGACACGTAGCCTGTAGAATTGTAAGCAGGAATAGTCATGCCGCTCTCAAACACACCAGTATTGGCAGGGATACCACTGCTCATATCGTATGGACTAGGAGTACTTTGTGGTGTCGTTACAGAATTGCTTCCTGTCATTGAATAATTTATATTTTGCATATCCATCTCCATGATAACTTGCATTACTCTAGTGCGAAACATAAATTTCTGGTAATTTGTAAATCTCTTAAGAGTAGGCTGCAATGATTGAAAAAAGGCTGAATCTTCACTTATCAAGTCACTTCTCTCTATCTGATTGCTTTTCAAATATTCTAGTAAAGTATTTTCAAAATCAGATGTTGCCTTCTTCCTCTTTTGTGTTGGTGGTGCTGATGCTGGGATGGACTGCTGGTTTGTCGTAGCCGACGTAGACGGCAGCGGTATAAGGGGTGCCAAAGTAGACGGTGACTGCAGTGCAGTGGTAGGCGAAGATGGGATTACCACATGATCAGCTTCAGGTAGTGAGTCCTCTGTCGCAGTATCTATCACTCTGTCCAAAAAGTCAAAATTTCAAAATATTCCTACTTTTTCTTATTTTTTGCTCCTGAACCTGATGACTGATTTCCGGCCATTTTCTCTTTTTTGTACATATCCCTAGCAGCAGACAACGTCCGCCGCTGTCGACGGATGCGTCCGCATGCCGCGGCAGCCGACAACGTCCACCGTGCTCCGGCCGGAGCTACGCGTCGCAGTTTGTCATTGCATTCCTACCATCCGACCGGAGCCGACCGGCTGCCGACTGCCGCTGTCAAGCTCTATGCAAATATGAATTTTAACTTATACTCTATTTGGTTAGGTATTTAAATTAAATCAAATCAAACATTTATTTGCATAACTCAGGTACATAGTCGGTAGGTATATAATATAGAAACATGCCGAGTTATAATCTCAAAAGAAATGTGCATATATTAAATTGTGAAATAATAGAAATATCAAATAATAGAAAATAATAATGTTATGTCATAAAGTCGCGTATTTACTAAATGGAATAATGATATCAAATACAAAAAGTAAAAATAATTAAATTAAAATGTCAATTATATTTATAAAACGATTAAAATTTATCTGACAAGAAGTCTGTGACACTATAGTAATATTTCTCATTCAATAACTTATTCAACCTATGCTTAAATATGGCTACATTTGTTTCCCTAATATTTCTTGGTATCTTGTTATAAATTTTTGGACCCATTGCGAAGATACTATTATGCATTAAAGTAGTCTTTGTCTGACGCATACACAGTATGCTTTTATCTCTTTGCTGGCGATTAAAAGTTTTAGAAGCTAGCTCAAATAAGTGTAAATTATTTTTGACAAAAACAGCTACCTCGTATATGTAAAGACTAGGCAATGACAAAATATTATATTTTTAAAATATGGCATACAGCTATCTGTCGATTTTAGGGCAAACATTCACCTTATACAACGTTTCTGTGTTTTAAAGATAATTATTATATTTGTCGAATTGCCCCAAAAAATTATTCCATACCTGAGAAGCGACACTACTTAACCATGGTACGCAGTCAGAAGGGCATTTACATTTACCTTTTTTGCTAGTTCATACAGCATAAGCGGATTTACTAACCCTCTTGCATAATTGCTGTATATGCGGTTTCCAATTCAATTTGTTGTCAATGGTCAATCCTAAAAATGTTGTTAAATAAAGGTAAACAATCTTGATATGTCTTTTTTATCTAAAAACTCAGTTTAAAAATAAAATACTGCTAAATATCAAGATTGTTTACCTTTAGTTAAATACCTAACCAAATGGAGTATAATAGTTAATATACACTTCAATTTCCATTACCGTACTAAAAATGCGATCGGGCGCGGCCCGGTCGCGTCGGTCTGAATCTTACTTTAGGATTAATTTCTAAACGAATGTTTTCAAACGTATATTGTTATGTCAATCTAATGTCATGTCATAACCTTTGTGAAAAAAAAATTGCGAAAGAGATTCACAAGAATTTTAAATATTGTTTCAATACACTATAAACTTCAGTTTCTAACAATGATCCGTTGTCAAAGGAGATTGTTCTTATTTGCCCCAAGACCAACAAGCATTTTTAGTTAAAATATATTATTATATTTTAATTTTAATATACTTATTACTGCTTTACGTATCACCAGTATACCATAAGTACCAGAACAAAGAATGTCGAAGATGCCGCCATCTTCGACATTCTTTGTTTATATCAATGTCAATTTAGACACCGATTACATGTTGGTTAGGGATGTCCATTATTAATTTGTTATCGACTCGATTTATAATACTGTGATACACTTCATATTTATTTAGTTGTATTAAAATAATTAATAACTCATCCCATCTAAAAAAAAAAATATATATTTACAACAATAAGATGGCAGTGTAACATCCTGATATACGTGTCCCAAAAATTCAACGATAAGCTGGCACCGAATTGAGGTGGACCTACTTATCTACTACTCGAGAAAAAAAAGAAATATTCTATCTTCATTTCTTTTTTCATTACGAAAACAAAAGCGAAATCCTTAAAAAATTGACACCTCACCACTCGAATGTCCAGCGGACTTATAAAGTCAGAAGTCAAAAAGTCCGCATCTGTCAAGGAGTCTTTTAAAGTCCGATTGCTACCTGCGTTCATAAATCGCGATTTGTCACAGCAAACAGTTGTCAATCCTGCTTTTACTTGCACAATTCATAAGGCAAAGTACAAGGATGGCATAAAGACACTTGCTACGTACATAGAACAAACTAATCTCTGTTCCGTGAAGTTTGACATCAAGCGTCAGTGTGACGTAATCGGGCGCGCATAATGGTGTGTTTGTGTTTGGTTTTGTGCGAGTACTTTTCTTTATAGTGATAGAAATACTTCTGTACATCACGGATTGGTGTGTAATTAATTCATAAAATGTGTAGTTGATAATGGTTTGTGTCAGAAAAACTAATTTCTTCAAACATCTTTAGATATTTACTTCGCCATTTTTTCTTTTTTGTGATGTACTTTGTTATCTTTTTCGATTCTCGTAAACTAAATCGACGGTCCCTACGTAAAACATCGAAAGTTAAGAATGGTACTTTTCAGGAGAGCGATTTAAAGTTTATTTTTTGCATAACTTTGTCATTTATGGCTAGATCTTTATAAAATTTTAGATTCACTGTTAAATTAGGATCACAAACTATTATATAGCAGCAAAAAATAATAATTATGAACAGTTTTGGAGTGAATTGAGTTACGATAGTATACCGCGGAACTGAACTCGCTTTATTTATCGAAACTGGCACTTTCGATTATTTAGTGGGAAATGCATAAGCATAAATGTATCGAAACTGGCACTTTCGATCATTTACGTGACAAATATTGTAAAGGTATTTAACGTAACTGGTAGTTTCAATGAGTTACGTCGTAAAACAGAATTGCTTACACCTGTTTAGATATAAATGATAAGCTGTATGTGGCATATAAATATGGTATGGTAGTAAGTGTAGTATGGAGTTAACTGTGCACACCATATAATTCTTTCTATTATGATTATATAAAGTTCTGTACCTGGTAAGTCCCTCGGGTATAAATAAATACACGTAGTTCAATTCACAGAAGAGTAGATATATTCACAAGCACAAGCACAGATATAGTCCGGTAGAAAGATATACATGAGAAGGAGAAAGTCAGTGATAGCGTAGGAGAAAGCGTGAGAACAAGACAGCGATTGAAAAAGCACGTAAACAATATATGTGGCAATCGTAAGTTCGCGCGGCGGGTCAACGGACGACACGGGGTGCACGTCAGAGAGTTTAAGGTCGACTGAATGACATAGCGACCGGCGCCATCGCCACGCCTAGGTTCAGAGACAGATTGGAGCGCGGTTCCATTGAACTATATTCGCACAACGCCCAACGGCTTCGACGCTGTGCAGTGAAATAACATAATAATGTGTTGATATACATAGTTTGTAAGTATTATATATATAAATGTATATAGAATAGTGTAAGTATATAAGTGTGTAAATATAATAATTTTATGTGTTTGTGTTAATTATATAAGACACAAAATTGTTTATTTAGAAGATAAGTATATATATTGAAATTAAACTGCTATATACGGATTTTATCGCGTTGTTTATTTGACACTTTATTACAAAATTTTGAAAATTGTTACACTACTACTACTATTAAACTTTACTAATTTTTAAGCTAATTAAATTATTATTAAACTATTTAGACTTAATTTATTTTTACACTTTCCCCGACGTTTCGGTTGCTTTTCAGCAGCCATGGTCACGGGGAGACTAAGATGGTAGTTGTCTCAATGTTCTAGTGTAGTTATTTCAAAGTACCCGAACATAATTTAATCATTGGTGTTTCTATTTACGCAGAATGAGCTCAAAGTATCATGAAGTCCAGCTGTGGTTTGCTACCAACCCAAGAAGAAGCAAACCACAGCTAGACTTCATGATACTTTGAGCTCATTCTGCGTAAATAGAAACACCAATGATTAAATTATGTTCGGGTACTTTGAAATAATTACACTAGAACATTGAGACAACTACCATCTTAGTCTCCCCGTGACCATGGCTGCTGAAAAGCAACCGAAACGTCGCACTGTGGGCTGAAAATCGACCTCCATAGACATAGAAATGAAAGTTGCTAGATGTTCGTTTTGTTGACAGATATGGCTTCTATTAGCTATTATACACATAACAATGTCGTCTGAGCTAACTCCGCACAGAAATGAATTTATTATAAGGTTTTTTCGAAAAAAATGTATGGAGCTAGCATGAAAAATCTGAATATCTCTGAACTTGTAAGGAAAACCGTAATATCCTCAGAGATGGTTAAAGGACTAATTATTTGTGATTTTTTGACATACTTCATATAACGGTACCTGCTGCAGAATTTTTTTTAAAAATCATCTAATGTTTAATTAATTTTTTTTAACATTAAACGATTTGTTTTATTGTAAAAGTAAAGAAACAACACGTTATATGCATATAATACTAAATCTTCGCCAGTTATTTGTTAAAATATCAAGAAAATTATTTTTGCCTTACATAGTATATATGTTTTAAAACAGGTAATTGGATACCATTACTGAACTTTGCATACAGGTAAACTACTGAATAATAAATTAGCCTTCTAATGAGTTCTGAATAAGAGATTAAATGATTTGCAATATCGCACAATGGTAACTACGGATTACACTAATTAAATTCTTACAGGTAAGTACATAAGTAAACTAATTAGTTAATTAGACATGTTACGAGTTCTAAGAAATATTTTCGACAACTGTCTAATTATTTTATTATTATGTCTAAATGAAGGTATTTTTTTAAATCATTAAATTCTACTAATGTCAAAGTAAAGATCAATCGATAAGTTAGTTATTTTATTAACGCTAATAATAGGCATTAAATAAAAAGAAAAATAAATTAAAAAGGTATTTTTTAATAGTTGATAAAATTTATATAAAACAAAACATAGGTACAAAAGTATGCAAAAATATAAATAGGTACAAGAATAGTAATATAAAATATTTAAAAATAAATCAATTGCAAAACATAGTTACGTACCAAAGCTAAATAACGAAAGATCATGAAAAAATTACATTGAATAGAATTATAATTAAAAGTTTCTAGTTTTCCTTATCACTCTCGTCGATTTCTGAATCAGAATCTAGATTGCCTAAAAACTCAAAGTCAGTTTCTTGAAACTGAATTAAATTGAGGGTTTCAGGAAATAAATCCTCCTTTTTCTTGGCATCTAACTTGGGCCTTTGTACACACGGCAAAGGAATTAAGTATGCAGGCCACATTAGTAAATAAACTAGTGTGTGTAAAGTTCAACTGTTGTATTTAATACGTCTTTAAGCATGTGTTATCGTAGAAACTTGTTTCTATTACTCACACACTTACAAGTTACTGTTCTCAAAATCACTCGTAATTATCTTTTCAAGTATCATATACAAGTTAATTTCACTCAATAACATAATAGTTACGTGGCTCGAAGGTTTGAAAACCGAGTCGAGCGACCTATGAGTCTGGTGAACGCGGGTTCGAGCCTAAGCATAAATATATTTTAATTTTTGTTTAGGTATTGCTAATTTTGATTTATTATTTATGATAATCCATGCAACAATATCACTAAATCATTTTTTTTATTAACATATTTTTAAAACATTTTTATTAAAAATTAAACTTATTATGCCTTACGCGATTATTAATTTTTAAGAAGGTGAATTGTTATTTCATAATATATTTTGTTTAATTTTATATTTTACTTAAAGATAATTTGTTAGATATTTTTTCTGTTATAAATAATATATTATTGTGTAGGTATCTTTAGTTTTAAAGAAGTTATACAAAATAAAACAATATTCTGTTTCAACAATATTTATTAAAAACCACTGTATTGAATAATACACAATTTAATAATAAGTAAAATAAGCATGGACGCTTTTACCTTAAATACCAAATAAGTAAGGATAGGTAATATGAATCAACATGTTTACAAGTTAGAAATTATAGGCATAATAATTTCTAATCTCATTAACAATAACATCACTCACTTATGTGTTACCCACTTGGTATTTTTAAATATTAATAACCTATTGGTGCACCGTCACTATCTATTACTTTGTAATCGGCGCCTCATGCTCGCTACCATATTTGAGCACAGATCATTGCCACGAAATGATTCCCACGTTGAATTTACAACGGTATCTAAATTAGATTTAGACCTCACCTGCGATGGATCCCAGTTCAGCACCATATGACCCCATAAGTTTTCTATGGGATTTAAATCAGGACTTTTAGCAGGCCAGTTAATAACAGCCAAGTTATCCTGCGTATTTAGCCAGTTTTTCACTATGTGTACTCGATGCACAGCACAGTTATCATGCACAAAATATATGTGTTCCTGCGGATAAGCCACTCGCACAGTAGGTAACATCACATCTTTTAGAATATCCAGGTAACCTTGACTGGTATTACGACCCCCTATTTCGACTAGCTCACCAGGACCCATCGAAGACATCCAACCCCAGTATCCCAAAGTAATATGGCCACTAGACCTGCATGGTAGGACATTTTGTGCACTATAACGTTCACCTGGTTTTCTCCATAAAATTTTGCGTCCATCCTTATCTGACTTAAAACACTTTTCATCACTAAATATTACGATATTACCACACCAATTAAAGTCCAAATATTATCTCGCAAAGCGTAATCGATTTTGTCGATGAAGGTCAGACATTAAAATTTTCTTTGCTGGCCTGGAACATCTCAATCCAGCTGCACGTAAATGATTCCGGACAGTTTGAAGACTAACACCATGTGTAGTCGCCGTAGACCGTGTGGTTGCAAATGGAGTAGCCATATGCATCGCCACCATATCCCTGTGCCGTGAACAGGCATCCGTATAGGTGATAGCCCGTGGGCCAGGCCGACAACGATCTATGTGTCCCAAATCTGCATACCGGTGGACCCATAACTGCACGGTTCTCCTCTGTAAACAATAATTTGAAGTTAAATATCGAAACAACCACTTTCGTAAAAATATTATACTTAATTTTAGTATAATATTTTCATTGCTTACCGTTATCTTTAAACGTCTCGCAATTTCACTAAGTGAAATGTTTTGTTCATACAAAACGATTATTTCTGCTCTCAGTAGTGTAGTTAGCTGATTCATATTGGATAACTCAATAAAATAGATTTACAAAGCGTTAGCCACAACGGTCGATAGCTTTATAGACACCAGTATACAGTAGATGCAATCTAATGACAAACTAAAATAGTGATTATTATGAGGGTAGACAGTTTGACTCACATTAATATGTCTTGTAAAACATTCAATTCACCTTCTTAAAAATTAATAATCGCGTAAGGCATATGTAATAAGTTTTATTTTTAATAAAAAATGTTTAAAAAATATGTTAATAAAAAAATAATGATTTAGTGATATTGTTGCATGGATTATCATAAATAATAAATCAAAATTAGCAATACCTAAACAAAAATTAAAACATTATTGCTTAGGCTCGAACCCGCGTTCACCGGACTCATAGGTAGCTCGACTCGGTTTTCAAACCTTCGAGCCACGTAACTATTATATAATTGAGTGAAATTAACTTTTATATGATATTGTATATTGATTTTAAATACGATTCGCAGAAATAGTAAAAGATAATTATGAGTGACTTTGAAAACAGTAACTTGTAAGTGTGTGAGTAATAGAAACGAGTTTCTACGATAACACATGCTTAAAGACGTATTAAATACTACTGTTGAACTTTACACACACTAGTTTATTTACTAGTGTGGCCTGCATACTTAATTCCTTTGCCGTGTGTACATTTATAAAAGGATCCGAAGAAACAACTAACATATTAAAGATATCATGATTCGAATCTTGCCTGCTCTTTTTCTGCGAATGATGTTCCCGAAACCTCCTAAAATCTTTATTGCGAGACTCGGATGCTTCTTCCGAGAGACTTCCTATGGGTACAACATCATTCTTCTCGATTATGTCTGCCCCGTGTATAAGTAATTTTTGGACGGTTGATGACATATAGTACCAGTCATAATTCCACGTACCTCTCTGCTGTTTTGAAGGCATAATCTTTAAATTTAATTATATCTACTTTTTCCCCGGAAGTTATTGCCTGTAAAATCACAGCAAATCTTCTTATTAGTTCTTCGTCCAACCCAGTAATGGCTGCAGTTTTATGGGGAAATTTGAAAAACTTTCTTGCAGTGTTGCCGTCATTAGTAGTTCCGGAACCTTGTTTAACAATGTCAATCAATAGATTTAATTCGTCTTTAAATTTGTCTTGAATAATCTTTTTTCTCTTACTTAGCATTTCTTTGTGCTCGTTACCTCTCGCAGCCCACTCTTTAAAATCTAGTCTATACGAAATATGTAGTAAACATTCCATACAATTTATACGGGCGTGTAGAGATGACAATCCAAACTCGTATATGTCAGAAGATACGGTCTTTGCTGTTACTACACCCAAACGGTTCATTTCTGTCGGTTTTGCCAAACACAAATAGCATGATGAACTTGATCTGGCTTGAGACAAATACGTGCAGACTTTACCATCGATCATTGTCATCATTAGGTGATGATTCACCCTGTTTCTATTATTGCACTCTGTAGGAATGAGAGCCTTAATTTCTTCATCCATTTGTCGCTTGTGTTCGATGACTACTGCTTCGCTTTCCTTCACAAAAGTAAATTGAACTGGACGACAATACATTGCTGAGCATGGTTTTGGGTTCATCCACAAAGTATTGTCTCCATCAGTCAGTTTTAGTGGCACCAAGGAAGTCATGAAAATACTTGAATCGTCTTGATCGCTATCCATTTTCTGCTTGTATCGGCTTTGGTTTGACGCACCATCGAAACCCCATTTAGATATCAATTTTAAATCCTTATTTTGCACATCATCGTTAGGAAAACTTTGGAGGATTCTTTTGACCGTAATGTCGAGTAAAGCTTGAAGGGTTATTCTTGCCGATGAATCGGTCACTAACACTGATTGCTTCGGAGGATAGCATGCCAGCTTGGTTTGTTGCACTTTATAGTAGGATGGATAAATATCCTTTCTACCTTCCCGAATAGCTGACTCTCGTAAAGTGATGTATTGCCACTTTGATAATTTTAATGAAAGGAGTAATCCAAGTGCTTTTTCTGGTGTAAATAAGATAGTTTTCACCGGTTGCTTAAGCGTTTCCTTAATTTTAGAGGCTGCTTCAGGATGTTTCAGCATATATTCGATTACAGATGCGATATCCTCACAACCTTCTTCCTTAAAACGCGCTGCTGCTGTATGTGCCAATTCACTGGGATTGTCAGTTTTATGCTCATCAGATTTTCTCTTCTTCTGTTTGCTTCCCAGATCTTCGAATGGTTTTCGTGACCTCTTTGTCATTGTACCAACAGAGTATGATGTTGAGGGTTCTGGAGAGATTGATCTTGATCCCTCAGCAACAGTTGGTTCTTGAGCGACTAAATTTATACAACTTGGCCAATCGATCGTTGCTTGCAGCCAAATTTCGTATTGTTTTCTAAAAGTATCAAGAATTCGGTGAGATTTTTGCCACCTTTGTGATGCAGCTCGTACAAATCTCTGACAAAATTATTTTAGAGTCACTTGATCTTCAACGGAAAGACAAACGTCTAGGCGGGATATAACTTCACTAAACAATACCTCATGATCAAATGAAGTACTCTTACATTTTAGAAGAACGAATAGGTCTAAATTGGTATTTAAACTTTCCATTATAAAATTTCACAGTGATATGTTAGGGGTAACAAAGCTTAGAATAAACTAAATTATGATGCAAAATGTTAACCCTTTTATATTTCAGTCCAACATTAGTTAACGACCTCATTAGACAGTTGTCGAAAATATTTCTTAGAACTCGTAACATGTCTAATTAACTATTTAAGTTACTTATGTACTTACCTGTAAGATTTTAATTAGTGTAATCCGTAGTTACCATTGTGCGACATTGCAAATCACTTAATCTCTTATTCAGAACTCATTAGAAGGCTAATTTATTATTCAGTTGTTTACCTGTATGCAAAGTTCAGTAATGGTATCCAATTAACTGTTTTAAAACATATATACTATGTTAGGCAAAAATAATTTTCTTGATATTTTAACAAATAACTGGCGAAGATTTAGTATTATATGCATATAACGTGTTGTTTCTTTACTTATACACCAAAACAAATCGTTTAATGTAAAAAAAAATTAATTTAAAAATTCGATGATTTTAAAAAAAAATTCTGCAGCAGGTACCGTTATATGAAGTATGTCAAAAAATCACAAATAATTAGTCCTATAACCATCTCTGAGGATATTACGGTTTTCCTTGCAAGTTCAGAGATATTCAGATTTTTCATGCTAGCTCCATACATTTTTTTCGAAAAAACCTTATAATAAATTGTATAATAGCATATAATATATTGTATATTGTATACTTAATAGCTAATAGAAGCCATATCCGTCAACAAAACGAACATCTAGCAACTTTCATTTCTATGTCTATGGAGGTCGATTTTCAGCCCACAGTGCGTCGGGGAAAGTGTAAAAATAAATTAAGTCTAAATAGTTTAATAATAATTTAATTAGCTTAAAAATTAGTAAAGTTTAATAGTAGTAGTAGTGTAACAATTTTCAAAATTTTGTAATAAAGTGTCAAATAAACAACGCGATATAATCCGTATATAGCAGTTTAATTTCAATGAATAATATTCGCGTAAATAGAAGACAATATTAAGTATATATATGTAAATAATATGTAAGGAGCCTACATAAAAATAAATAAACAAATAATTAGGTAATATTTAATGAAAAATCTGAATGTAATATAACTAGCTTTATTAAAAATCACACGTTTTTGTTGTTTGTTTGCATAATAAATGCAATATTATGCCACTAATAATCACATAGAATCACATTTCAATTAAATCTTATTCTTTCTCCTCCTTGTTCTTTCTTTCTAATTAAGTCGTATTCCTTTTTCTCCTTAAATTAGTTATAATCACATTTCCATAAAGTCTTATAATTCTTTTTTCTCCTTACTTGTAATTGTAATAGGTACCCATGAACATAGTAATTACGAAACATAAATTTTAATTAGGTTCTAATAGAAAAATAATAAAAAGACTACAAATTTTAATAAACCAACATAAAAAACTTCTAGTAGAAAAAAAACTAAAACTCTTTGAGTTGAACTAAGTTAGATAAAAACATTAAAAACAAAAATCTTTTTACTTAATCTTACCTATATTCTTCCGTCCTCTCTTTTATCAATATGATAACAAAATGGAAAAAATTACGTATAAAAATAACATCTTCTAAAAAATAAAACTTTTAACAACTGTTAAGCAATAATAATCCTACGAATACAATATCTGAGATCAAAATAGTAGTAAAAATAACTCTTCTTATTGAACAATACCTATCTACTATAATGCTTTTAATCTGACTCATCTTCGTCTGTCTTTTTGTCATGCTTAATGTTTTTATAAAATCTATGCTACTCCTTTGGTATCACCAATGTATCACATAAAGAAACAAGATCTTTGTATTTCGCTTCGGTAATACTAAGAGTATTAGCATAAGCCACTTTTAATTCGTCATTGTTAATTTTCTTCCCACGTCTTCTCGTAACAACAAAGTTTAAACAATGTTGCTCACCCTTTAAATCATATTTAAAGAAAAGGCAGTTAGAAACATTCTTGTCTACTCTGATTTCCTTAATTTTGTTCCATTTTACTTTACAGCTGTTAGTATCCTTCTTCCAATTTCTATTATCTTGCAATATCGGGTGTCGGGATAGACAAATGAAACGCTCAAAGTACAATCTTAGACTACTTTATTTAGTGGATTACACTTGCTTATAATATCTTAATTATATGACGTCACTTCACCTCCGAGGGTGAAAGAAAAAAAAAAAAAATCGAATACAATGTGTTTTTTTTTTTTTTTACAAAATTATAGAAGAATGTATAAGAAACATGTATGTATGTTACTACAGCTAATATAAAATATTCATACTCATTTATGTACGTTAGAATATATGCATATTATTATCTATATCTATTAATTACGACTACGATACAATTTTGTTCTATCCTTATGTATTAATTCACATTTATTATTTTTATTTATTTTAACATTAGGTCCCATATCTTCTAATACATTGTAAGGGCCTTCAAAAATATTATCTAATTTTCTACCACACTCATTTTTTACTAAAACTAAATCACCTACATTATAAGTAATGGGGTTACATGTTTTATCATATAAAAGCTTACGTTTTTCCTTACTACTAATTAAATTATTTCTAGCATCCTGAAGAGCAACCTGCAATCTATATTTTAAATCTAAAGGGTAATTTTCTGGGTTATACAGTGGATCTACATTCATACAAATTGATTTAGGAATATTACAAACTCTACCAAAAATAAGTTCGAAAGGCGTATATTTTGTTTCCGTGTGTACTGTGTTATTGTAACTGAAACACCAAAATGGTATCCAGTGGGACCATGGATAACTGTTGTTACTGCAATAATTTCTTAAAAACGCACCTAAATGTTTGTGAGCATTTTCGAGGGAACCAATTGTTTGATGATGGTATGCGGTGGATGTAAGTTTTTCTATTTGTAATAATCTACAAACCTCTATCATAGTGGAAGAAATAAATTCAGAACCCCTGTCTGTTGCAATACATTCAGGTATTCCAAATCGCAAAATGAAATTCTGTACAAACGCTCTGGCTACAGTTATAGTCTCTTTATTTTTGATTGGATACGCCTCCATGAACTTTGTTAGTTCGCACTGTATAGTAAGAATATAACTATTATCGTCTTCGTCCCTATCTAATGGACCAACTAAGTCTAAATATATTTTTTGAAAACCAGCTGACGCGGTTGTAGTGATTGTCATTGGTTGCTTGGTATATCTACTATACTTTGATTTCTGACATGCAGGACACTTACTAACGAAATCACTAACATCTTTTTCGAGTTTTGGCCAGTAAAATTGTCTCTTAATATTATTTGTCATCCTGCGCACTCCAGCATGTCCACTGGTAGGCAGCAGATGAAAATCATTTAAAATGAATCGTTTAACGCTTTCGTCATCTATTCTTTGTACTCCTCGCAATATACATATCCTTGGACCGGTCCATGTCTTTAATATTTTGAGCTCATTACATAGTTCTTTAATAAATTCTTCATTTTCTTTATTTTTTATTATACATATTTCTTTTATTTTTTATTTCTTGCTAATATTCTCCAACTTAGTCACAAATTCGGCTCGCGAGAAATGTGCCCTAAAGCTGAGATTTATACAAAGCATCATTTTGCTAGGAATGTAAGCAAAACATTCTTCTTCAAAATATATTAGCTTATCTTTTCTATATTTGTCTATCTTATCCTTTTGTACTAAAATCATTTCTGTCAAATCGCTCGGTTTCCTTAATAACTCCACGATTCTTGGTTGATCAGACCTGTCATCGGTGGGTTTACTAAGTAACGGCGAGTCATTCTTACTTTCTTCATTCAGTCTCCTTTTTTGTGCCCTAGTCATCACATTTACTTTCGAAATTTCATCATTCATACTCTTTAATTCACTCGATGTTATGCACACTCTGGATAATGCATCCGCGACTGCATTATCCTTCCCTTTCACGTACACAATCTTAAAATCGTATTCCTCCAAAGTTAAACGAAACTTTAACAGTCTGCTTGATGGGTCTCTCATACCAAACAAATACACTAAGGGTTTGTGGTCAGTCATTATGGTAAAATGTCTAGCATATAAATATGGCCTAAAATATTTTACTGCCCATACTATGGCTGTCAGTTCTTTTTGAATGGTTGGATAATTTAATTCGGCTTTATTTAATGGCCTACTCGCATAAGCCACTGGTCTTAAGTCCTTATTACATAAAACTGCGCCAATAGCTATACCTGATGCATCAGTCTGTAAAATAAATTCATTTGAATCAGAGAAATTTGGATACTGGAGTATCGGGGGAGTTGCTAACGCCTGTTTTAGGTAATCAAATGACTTCTGACATTCGTCAGTCCATATAAAAGTCACATGTTTTCTACATAATCGGTTTAATGGTAGGGTAATTTCAGCAAAAGATGGTACAAATTTACGATAGTAGTTGCAGAAGGCTACAAATCTTCTAACTTCATCTGCGTTTTTGGGTACAGGATAATTTTGTAAGGCTTTGGTTTTTTCAGGATCAGGCAAAACGCCGTTTGCAGAAACAAGATGACCCAGATATAAGATTTCCTTTTTCAAAAATTGGCATTTAAGAGGATTAAGTTTTAAATTTACCTTTCTCAACCTCTCCAGCACAGAAATTAGATTCGAATTATGAACGTTTAAATTTCTACCGAATATTACTAAATCATCCATGTAAATAAAGCACTTTTCATACGTCAGACCAGACATAGCTATTGACATAACTCGACTAAAATTACTACAGGAAGTTTTAAGTCCCATTGGTAGTCGTTTTAATTGATACTGTCCTGTACTAGTAGAAAAGGCAGTATATTTTCGACTATTTGGATGAAGACTCACTTGGTAATAGACGACTCGATGGCGTAATGGTTAGTGTAACTGACTGCCACGCCTGGGGTCGCGGGTTCGATTCCCGCACAAGTCAAACATTTGTGTGCATGAACATGGGTGTTTGTCTTGGTCTGGGTGTTTCTATGTATAATATGTATGTATTTACAAAAAAAAAAGTATATATGTATGTTTATCCATTGTCTAGTACCCATAGTACAAGCTCTGCTTAGTTTGGGCTAGATGGTGTTGTGTGTATGTGGTAGAATATTATTATATTAATAGCTTTGGTTAAGATCTAAATGTGAGTAATAAATAGAGCCAGAAAGAGAGTCTAAAATATCAGTGATGTTTGGTAGAGGAAACTTGTCATCGACGATAACATCGTTAAGTTTCCTATAATCGACGACCAAACGCCACTGTTTCGATAAATTGTCTGATTTTTTTGGTACTAACAATACAGGACTTGACCATTCACTTGTCGATTCTTCTATTATGTCATCTTTTAACATTTGGTCTATTAGTCTATCTATTTCTGGTTTCATTGAATGTGGCAATCTGTAAGGTTTGACGTAGACAGGATTAACATTAGGTTTAAGGGTTATTGTTTGCTCATATACATTAGTGGTAGTTAGTTTATCACCAGGAAGAAAAAATACGTCTGAATATTTAGAACAAATGACTTCCAAGGAGACTTTTTCTTCTAAATTTAAATGTTTAAAATCTAATAATGTAAGTAAAGTTTTAGCTCTATTATATTAGCTTTAGATTTTGAGAAGGAAAATGTGTCGTATTCACTCAGAAGATTAACTTCTGGAATAAAATTAGCTAATCTAACTTCTTCTTCCCTAACATTAAGAATTCTAACTGGTATTTTTCCACAATTTGGTTTCACTATAGTTCCTGCTAGAAAGACATCCTTCTCTATCTCTATCGCGCTCACAAAACAATCATCAATCACATCCTTATCTAAGTACACATAATGAATAGTTTCACTACGAGCTGGTAGAATTAGATTGTTACTTAAATCTGGTTTATCAAAAAGAGGCAGGTTAGCTGTACAACCATTATAGTTAATTGTCAAAATACTCGATGCTAAATTAATGTTACAATAGTAACTTGAAAGAAAATCTAATCCTAAAATTCCGCTTGCTTTCAAAGGTAATTTATCAAAAACATGAAATTTATGTAAGAACGTTTCATCATTTTCTAAAGAAATATTCAGTGTTACTTGTCCCAATGACCTAATTTGACCTCCTATCCCATTAATCACTGTATCATCGTTAAGTATACGTATACTTTTTGGTAACTCATCCTTTTTTATGACTGATACTGAAGCACCAGTGTCTACTAAAAATATGAATTTCCTGTTACTGACATAAAATGATACGAATTTACTTTGTCCACTACAAGCTAAAACATAATCCTTAAACTCGAAAAAACGGATTTATGCTTTGCGAATGCCCAGGACTGCTTGAATTGTCAGCATTATTATTCTGGGAACTATTATTTTCACTTTCCTGAACCTCATAAATATTTCTAGAGTTACCAATATAACCACCTCTACGGCTATATCCACCACGATTAGTTGTACCCCGGTTATTAAATTGAAAAGGTCTAAAATTACCTCGAGCACGAAAATAAGTATGGGAATTATTGTAATACGTACTGCGTTGACCTTGAACTCTCGGCCTTGAGGAAGGTCTGAACTTACCACGAGATCTGCGTACGAACTGCATTACGTTCGGTGACCTGTTAGAGCTGGACGGCGCTGGTACCTCTTCATCTTTGGCCACCTGAATCGCGTCCTTGAGGCTGCTACAGTTCCGCGCAGCCACGATGGTGCTCAACCTAGAGTCCTTCAACCCATCTGAAAATTTCTTAATTGCCATTTTTTCGTTCACCGGTTTTAAAACAGAATATTTAGTGGAATCACCATGCGCCTGCGAGACAGTAAGTTCTGTAAAAAGTTTTTCTAGCTCAGAGCCATATTCCTCAATGGACCTCCACCCTTGGTTCATACGATAAAGTCGTAACTGAATAGATGTGGAACATTTAGTAGGTACTAAATGAGTTCGCACATCCTGAATCAAATCGCTAACTGTAGAGTAATCATTAGATAAACGTAATTTAGCCGATTCAGAAAGTCGACCTTTGAGCACAAATTTTATCAAACGGGTCTTCCCCGTATTATCTAACATTTCGGCGTACATCTCTACCGCATCAATCAACCGCTTGGTTGTATCCTCTTTACCATCTAAAAGTGGAATCAAACTACACGCCGTTCGGATATCGAATTCCATTGTTGCTACTAAACTATCACCAGAACAACTACACAATTGAGTTATCTCTAAAAACAATCGTTTTATATTATCATAAGCGGCAGTTAAGCATGACACTACTTCCGGCTTTTCATCACAAGATATTTTTGTTAACAATAATTGAGACTGGTTATATAAAATTTCAGCTTCCTTTAATTTATTTATTGTAATTAACCCCTTATATCTACTCTGACCTTTCTTTACTAAATAGTTACGAATAACAAGTAACTCATCGTATATTTTATAAAAAGTTTCAGCCATACTATTATAAAATAAAGTATAAAAATAATGATTGCATCATTACTGCTTGTCCCATTTCATATCATTGGATGCGTTATATGGTAAACTATTCTAAACTATACCATATACGTCGAGAGATATCATGTTCGGCGAGGCACTGTGCACGATTTATGACTTACTTACAATAGCCGTGAATGAAATAAAATATTTTGATATAAACGTAATTATATGAATTGTTAATTGATAAAAGTCACTTAATATACATATTGAATATACGTTAACGATTATATGTTACTATCTAAACTTATTTTACGTATATATCGGTAAAAAAAAGTCACTAATAATCTTCGAACATAGTTATCACTCTCAATGCTATTTATAGCGCGGTCCGTATTCCGACGACGAAAACACTATATCGCCAAGACTTTTATAAGTACTTACGCGAAGCCTATAATATGTGGAGAACACTGCACTTTTTGATTACGTACGTACACGATAACACGCACTTGATAAGCCGATTTTAGTTTTTTAGGACACTTCGACGTTTTATGCACTTTTATTTATTACTATTTTTACCGCTCAGACGTTGTCGTCGCGAACTGCTTGCTTATTGAAAAAAATCGCAGCCTCCCTGCGACGCAGCGACCGACGACTCAGTTGCCTCTCCATCCATTTGGTATGCATCTTCTTATAAAAATGGAAAATCGCATACAATGCTGCGGCCAATACGACGACTACTATGATCGTCAGTAATATATTGGTGGTGCCAATATTAGACAAGCTGGTTTCAGATGCCGCATTGTTCTTGCCATCTCCAGCAGCAGATTGCGCGATGATCGTCTCTTCTTTGGAGTATGTCTTGCCCATTCTTATGGATTATGGTGATAGATACTGATATCGTTGAAGGCTTTAGGGGAAAAAAATAGGAAACTGCACGCGAAAAAAAAAAAACTTTCTAGTCCGGGCTTTAACATTTACGTATCACTCGCGAATGCAATGCGCGTTGATGCCATATTTGGCACTGGCAGGGTCGCCATGCAATATCGGGTGTCGGGATAGACAAATGAAACGCTCAAAGTACAATCTTAGACTACTTTATTTAGTGGATTACACTTGCTTATAATATCTTAATTATATGACGTCACTTCAATCTAGAAAAGGTTTATAATCAAAAATGTCTTCTTGAGTTCGCACTAATGAATACCACTGGTCGGGCTTATAAATCAACTTCCTGTTTGACTCTTTCTCAATGAGAGCATGGACGCTATCACCCTCATTTTGGGTGTGGCCCTTTTCTAAGAAACGGTGAGTTATATCAACATTATATACTTTTGATAAATAAATATACATAGAATAGACTACTCTATTTCTATTTTGTCCTGAGCAGTTATCCGACCAAAATAGAAATTCCTTTGTACCTTTGTCAATAAGATTTTTCATAAACATCATCAAACAACTGCTGACTTCATTGGCTCCCCTTTCCTGTACATTCTGTCCACATATAGCAAAACCCTGCCTTATTTGCCATGTCAAAAATTGTAAAATTATGCACGGACAGTTTACGTTTGTAATATAAAAGTCTTACATCTCCATGAGGAGAATTTAGAATTTTTTGGCAGTCGAATGTCGCACAAATCACTTCACAATCTTTAAATTCTCTCGCAATTTTCTTGTTTTCAATGTGCTTAGTATAATCAGTTATTTGATCAACAGTTGGGTTTGTAGTGTTTGAATATGAATGACATTTATCACAAATATCTTTTTTAGGTACAAAAAATGCAATATTCAAGTTTTCATTGACTATATTAGTGTACTGGCGTAACGAAAGAGCTTTGCTCTCGTAATTTTTCAGTTGGTCCCATTCTCTATATAAGGAGAACATTTTACTCATGTTCAAATTATTGTCTAGGTACACTTTGCTACTGCTGTGTCTTGTATAATGTGATGGAACTGGCTGGAATGATGCGACATGGTCACAGACACTTTTTATCATTTCAGTGGTACGTACAACAGGATGATTATGGTGTTTTCCTCTATCATCTGGCAAAGTAATTCCTTCCTGATTTAATTTAGTATGAGCACTACGGATTATTTGATCGGTAATGCACAAAGTATTCAAAAACATTTTGAGGCAAACTTGTATAGATTCATACGATGAAGCATCTGGATTTTCTTTGTTATTAGGAAGTGGTAAAAAATATTTTGTTGTATATTTCCGCCTAGAAGGGCCTTCTACAGTGATGCTTTTCTTTGTACTTCTTAGACTAAATTTATTTATGTATTCCCATTGCAAGGTATGATCGCCTATTTTCCAAAATGTTGTCATTATATTTTCTCTTGTAGCATTGTCAAATTTTTCATAGCATTTTAATTTACAGGTAGTAGTAGCATACCGGCTTAAATTTTTTCCCTTTTTTAACTGTTCCCTTTTTTGTTATGTACTCCTGACCAGAATTCAATAGGCGTTTCCTTTTACTGTCTATCCATTTCTCAGCACATCTTTTCTTTTTTTCCCAGGGTTTTCTTTGAATGTTCTTTTCTTTATTGCATTTTTTGTTGTAGTACTCGTGCTAGGTGACTCACAATCCGAAACTGTTATCAGAGAGGCAACACTAGTGGGTTCGGTAAGTGGGTTTTGATGTTCCAGTTCTGTCAGCAGCGGTGTTACTGGACGCGGCGATGCAGGTGAGGATCTTGAGATGTTTTGGAAGGAGAATTCAGTTGGACTATCATCGAAATCCTGTCGTGGTGATGATAAGGGCGTGTGCTCAGAGCTACCTAAAATAACCAAATCCTTATCACTGTCGATTGGAGTGGGTGATTCGGATATTGTCTTCTCCAATATTGAAAAGTCTTCTGAGGACCAGTTTTTGTCCGATGAAAGTGCTTCGTCAATCATTCCCTCTAATACGTTCCATTCTCCTTCGCCAAATTGACAAGACACAGGCAGAGGTGAATCTAAACAAAGAAAAACAGTTGGTATTGACAGAATAGTACTTACCTACATAATTATTTTAGGCAAATTGTATGGAAAATGTGAGAATAAATAGTTTAACATTGAAACTGTCAGTTTCGTATTATTACTGAACTTCAAATATTCACCGCAATTAAATGAAAACAGTAGTTTCATTTTCTTGCTCAAATAAAAAACCGCAGTAAATTAATGAAACTGGTAGGTTCGTTTTCTTCCTAAAATAAAAAACCGCAGTAAATAAATGAAAGTGGCAGTTTCGTTTTATTTATCTACTCAAATACCGCAGTAAATAAATGAAACTACCAGTTTCGACAAAAGGTTACTACTTAATTACGACATATAACATCGAAACTGTCAAATTCCATGTTTTACTATGTATTTGCATTGGAATTCAGAATTCTATCCATCTATCGATAATTCTATCAATAAAAAGTAATAAGTAAATCACAATCTTCCTTAGAAACGTATAAAACTAATTATAAATAGTATTAAAATAGTATTACTTTACTAACTTACCGGGTTTAGGTGTTTCATCATGAATTACTTGCTGAGCGTCACTCTCTAAGTTTATTAAATGAAAAATTTTGTTACACCTAAAGGATCTAAATTTGTATTTATTCATTGTTTTTAATAATTGAAACAGAAACTCTCGCGCAAGGACACCTCAAGGCCGGTCGGCCGCTAACTGCCGCTAACTGTCGCGCGTGTGGCGTAAATACTCGAAAGTATAGTTTCGTCTCGCTCGCTCGTCGCTCGCACGCCGCTCACTCCCGCGTATTTCATCGAATCACAATTTTTGACTGCCTACTTCGGAAAGTTTAGTTACATTCGAAGATTTACGATTATATTTTCTGCTTTATAGGACGATTTTAGATTTTTTCTTCAATGGTATGAATAAATAAACATAAAAGAAAACTATTTAACGAATAAAAAAAAACGCGATTATTGAGTTTTGATGAATTACGTAGGGACCGTCGAAATAGTTCCAAGAGCTAAAACCTTTTTCTGTGATAAGTATGTGAACCAAACTATTGTTTAAAAATATTAACTAAAGCAGAATTTCTCAGAACGGAGCAATAAAAATACCCTATCTTTTGTTTACAGCTCGGGATTCTCGGGTTGCAATGTTACGATTATGGCACGCTTTTGTTTATGCTTGTAGAATGAAAAAAAATGTATGGATAGTTGTGTTGTTTCACTGGAATAATGTAAAATAGTTATTTTTAATGTAAATAAAATAAAAATAATATTTATTTAATTATAACTACCTAAGTACAATAATGAAATGAAATATTTATTACAATAATATATAATCTAGGCAAAATTTGCTTATCCTGGTTTTAAATTAGATTTAATAATATATTTCAAGACAAAGCTTTGCGAGTAATATTGCTTATTTCATGTCGCTTCTAACGATATAAAGTTTATACACAGTTCCTATACAAAAGTTTCGAGATATACTCGATGTAATCACCCGCGCCGCTATCGCGCGAGACCACCCAGAAGTAGTGGCCATATGCGGCACTTTGCGCAAAATTGCCGTGACAGTTGAGTGGATTATATTTTAAGTACCATTGCTATAATTTTACAAATATTACTGTGTTTTATTTTTGTATTGGCAACGTAAGTATCTATCACAACCATTAAAAATCCCAGAATGCCTGTAGTTTTTACACAAAAGGTTTTTTGTTGCAAGTTCTTAGAATTCGAATGAGACATGTGCGTAGTCCATAAAATAAGTTAGAGAGAGATTATGCGTTAGATGTGGATAAATAGATGCTCATTGTTTATTAACATTAGGGCAGGTAGAGAAGTAGTTGTCAGCAAGTCAGTACGAAGGATTATATTATTAAGAGAAATAACCTCAAAATCTTAGTTATAGTTTTAAACAAATCTATTTTCTGAAGTGTCCTTCATAAAATGTTGTTTTCGTAAGCATATTGGAGTATTATAGAATACGTAAATATTTTTCTTCGCAGTTGGTTCTGGGGCAAACGATGTATGGACGAGGAACCATCTCCTTTATAAGAGTGAATGAAAGTAAATAAATAAATATATGAAACTCACCAATATCTTTCTGTTCATCCTTAGCTTAATTTTTTATATTTAAATTTGGAATTATTGCTTTGCAAATTTCCAGCCAAGCAGCTGCCCTTGCATCCATTGAACTATATTACTAACGTATAGAACCGACACCCCGAACAAAAAGTTTGCTTCATTTTGGTAAAAGTTAGACCTAAGTTCGCTGCAGCGCTAAAAGAATAGTTATGTAATAAACCAAACTGTTAAATCCTGAAATTTTGTAGATTTTAATTCTTTTTCACAGAGAGTTAGTGCTTTAGCAACACTCGCACTTAAAAGCTGTGTGGCGAGTTTCACTTTCATTATTTGATTTCGAAATTGTATATGACGGGGCGTTAATTTATTAGCAAACCGAAGGCCTTCACTTTGCTGGAGTCTATTTAAATTAATAAGGAGATGCCATTTAATTTTCTGGTTATTTCCATCAAACAATAACCTCTTTCGTTCAAAAGAGTTTCTAATTAATTTAATTACATGACAGGGATCAATGAAAATGCATACTTTTTCTGATGTACTTGGATGAAGGAAGTAAGTTTTCAAATCATTCACATCAGACAACTGACATCCTAAAATTTCAGCAGCTTTAAAATTAGCAGCGCACCCATCAAATGTGAGATTTGCGACAGTTACACCAACCTCGTGGCACTCCTCTAAGCAAATTTTTATTAAGTTGGCTTTTGTTTGGGCTGTTATTCCAGATATTAGAAAGTACTCAACAGGCAGTTTTCAATTCTCATTTAAAGCCACGAGCATAAAAACTAAAGCCTGAGTTGCTACTGTATCCTCATCTTCTTCCACAGGGCCTACTCCAAAATTAACCATACCAAGTTTGCGTTTTTGATAAAATAGCTTTTGCTATTTGCACAGCTAAATAGCAAATGCTATACTAAATAATTAAAAAATTAATGCTAAATAGGCAACAGTGCCTTTGTAATATGCAATAATACTAGAAATAAATTGCAATATATTGTCTGGTATAATATATGATGAAAGCGTATGCAAAATAAATAAATACCGGGTATATAATTTGGAATTAAGCATAATATAAATGTTATTGGATACGTGACAGGTCCACTTCAGTACTATTGATGCTTGTTGGTTCGACAGGTTTGCGACGGGCAAGGATGATACAATTCTTTGTCCATATGTATTGCCATCCGTGTTGATGGGCAGTATCCCGCGCTCGCCGAAATAAATGTCTATTTATCTTCGTCAGCCTTTCGTTAATATAAAATTTTGTTGTTGGCAAAGAAATACCGAGCTCAGAGGTATCCGCTCCCCGCCGAACCCGCGCGCATCTAATGATCTCGTTACGTACGTCCCGCCTCGCCTCTAGTCCCGCGGCGCTCGTCGCGTTGAGATGTCTAGCGCCGACACGGCTCACGCTGATTAAGTCGTAATCCTCCAAAACAACATTGATCTTCGTGGCTATTAGCTTAACAATATGCGATAGATTTTCGTTGTTCGTTTTTGGGAGGTTGGCGATTTCTATGTCGTTGCATAAAAGCTGCTGCTCTCGCTCGTTGATCTCATTTTTCACGGGCCACCTGGGCAGGCGCAGATGTAGTTGAGGGGGGGGCAGGACTTTCCCTTCCCCTTGACTTCCCCTTTCCCTTCCCTACCACCGTCACCCATGTTTCCTGAGGGACGGCGGCGGCAGGGGCAACTCCGCTAGCGTTTTGGGTCCCCTTAGAGCTAGAGGGACCGGCGGTCGGTGCCGCTGCAGTAGTGACGGCAGCTTTGGGGGCCTGCTTGCCCCTCTTGCCCGCCTTGGGGGCAACCGGCTGAGGCCCCGGTGTGGGTGGCGTGGCGTCTGACCCCGCCCTCCTGGCATTCGCTCTCAGTGGCGGGCGGACCGTCGGTGCCGGCAGAAGCCGGTCCTCAAGCCCCGCGAGGCGGGCGCTCAACATCGTCCCGAGCGTGATGGTAAGGGAGCGCTTAAGCTCCTCCATCAGCTCGAGACCCACCTGGGGGGCGGCAGGGGCTGCCCGCGTCTCCACAGTGGCGGTAGCGGCGGCGGCGGCAGCGGCGGCGGTGGTGGCAGTCGTCGCCGCGGCGGCCTCCGTCTTTGCCTCAGCGAAGCCCCGACGGAGCGCCTTTACCTCCGCCTTGAGCGCCTCTCCCTCGAGACGCAGGCGGGAGTTGTCGGCCCGCCGCGTCTCCTCCGCCTCGCTGCGGCCTGCCAAGGTCCACCACCTCCCTCAGCAGCGACGCCGACCGCTTCAGGCGACCGACAAACTCGCCCTTTAAGTTGCCCGACTTTCAGGCCACCTCCAGGATGCAGGCGAGCTTCTCGCCCGCCCGCGCCCTTTATTCTTGGGCATTTAGGTCGCTCAAGTCGTCAACCAATGGGGTCGAATCAGACGCACTGCCGCTCAAGTCGGCGGCAACAGCAGCCGGCCCCTTCCCAAGGCGCCTCTCGCGCAGCGCCGCCTCAAACTCCGCATTCGGCAAGCGGGCCTGAGGAACTCCTCCCTGGAGGGGGGTGCCCTCTTCACCGCTCGCCCCCGCCCTCTGCTGGCAGTGGGCACCTTGGCGGCCGCCGTCCCTTCGGTCTCCGTGTCTGAGTCTAAATACCCAGGCACGGAGATCGAAGTGGACGGCCGCTTTCGGCTGCCTGCCTCCCTGGAGGTGGCCTCCACCACCACTTCGGCACGAGAGTCAAAAAACTCCACGTCCGAGATATCCTCAGGAGCACTCTCCTGCTCGGAGTGGCCCTGAGAAGCGCCGTTTTGATGGCGCTGAGAAGGGCCTTTTTGGTGGCCCTGATAAGGGCCTTTTTTAAACCTCCCACGCGCATCTCGCTGTTGGTTGGGCATGGCCGCAAGCGAACAGATAGGGACAGACAAACAAACAGACAGACTCGAACAATGAACCGGCACGCAAGTGCACTTTAGCCGAACACCGGTCTGACACTCCGTTACGGTGACAGAACCGGGTCGTTACCAGGGGACGCGACGAGGACGCAAGCACTATGGGGGTCCCCCTGATTTTATGGTACCTGCCCTAATCCATGTCAGGGTGATTTGTGAATCACTGTACAAAAATACCTTTAATGGGAATCTGGCGCTCAAAATGCTATGTACCGTGTGAGTGAGTTGAGCAAGCAACAATGCACTGTTTAATTCAAGCTTTGGAATTGTAATACTTTTATTTAGTGGAGCAATTTGCGATTTGGAGCATAAAAGGTTTGCATGTACCGTTCCATCATAGTTCAGTATTCTCAAATAAAGGCAACAACCGAATGCCTTTATGGATGCATCAGCATAACCGACCAGCTGGACGGCAACCCTTTTATCAAAATTTACACATCTCGGTATAGCGAGTGTTCCCATGGCTTTTAATTTTTCCATAAATGCATTCCATTGTTGAAGTTCTTCTAGGGGTAATATAGTATCCCAACATAATTTTTGTGCCCACAGCTTCTTCATCTGTAATTACTAAAATGGGTGAAGTTAATCCCATTTTTTTGGTGTTATAAATTGTCCAACAGGTACAAGTATCAAATCATTCTACCTTTAAGTGGCATGCTAATAATAATTACTTAATTAACATTATATAATGTTGATTCAAATGGAATGTAATGTTTATAAACTGGAATAAAACAAATGTATAATAGATTAAGACAATAAATAAATAACTAAAATAAAATTAAAATTACAGATGATATACAATTTAATGAATATCTTAAAATAATTTATTATTATATTTGCCAGTGCATACATATGAAAGGAAATAATGAAATACATTTTTATCGCTTACTTATTTAACTTAATGCTTCAACATTTTTAAAATTTATTACTTTTACTCATTTAGAAACTTTTTAAATTCTTTTATAACATTTGCACCAGTAATAATAATAATTGATATTAGGTAATGAACGTATTAACGCTCAGACGCTAGCGCTAAACCAAAATTGTAAAATATAATATTCACGCCGAATAATACATGTATGATAAGGATAGAGCGTTGTGTCCCGTTCAGCGTGAATGAGACAAAATACCAAAAATATAACGCACTCTCGCACGATTCGCAGCGTTCAACTTCTAATAGTTCAAAGTCCAAACAGTCTAGGTTGATGTGTCGCTGTGTGTACTTGATTCGTAGTTACAAAACATGGCCGACGAATGCGACGATATTTATTCGGTAATAAACATCGTGTAAACGAGTTTGATTTTCAGTGCTCACAGTCGCCTTATGATTAAAATTTTTGATTACCGAAATAAGCACGCGTTATCGTAATATTGCTAAATGAATATTTCACGCATTGGTATGAGTTTATTTTGGTTATTAATTTGTTTATTTTGCATTAAAATAGGTCGATCGTCGATGTGTCGATTTAGTTGTTTGTGGGTCGAACGTCTTGGTTCCAGTTCTCATGTCAGAAAGATCTAATAGCATTTATTTAATTACGTCGACTGTAAAATGTCAGTTAATGAAAATTTATTTATCAGTACGGTGCCAGTGAGGCGTCTAATGTTTTTGTGTGCACGTAAAGCGCTTATAAAAAAACGATAAATATCATCACTCACCTTCACTCAGTTAGTAAACAGCTCTGTTCTACTAGTATTTGATTCACGCCAATACATTCAGCACGACAACATTCGCCGTGACGTCAACGCTGACACCGTTTGCATGCTTTGCATCGGTACGATATACGACACTGATATCACTTCACTAAACAATTTTTAACCAACGCTTTTTATAATTACTAATTTTTATAAACATGTTCTTATAAAATTATTTATTACAGGCAGTTTTCAAATATCCCACCTTGTTCATTGATGCATAGTTGTGTCCGTTGCATCATCTCCTCACAAAGATTTCGCAACATCTGTGGTGTCACCGATCTAAAATCATTGATTATGCGAGTCCCCATCTCCTCACGAGAATCGCATGCTGCAGCATAAATAAAGTACTTTATGAAACTCCCACAACAAAAAACAAGCGGTGTGAGGTCCGGGGAGCGGGCTGGCCATAGAACGGGACCACTACGTCCGATCCACGTAGCGAAGCGCGTGTTTAAATACGGCGCGCACAACTTGCGTAATGTGCCGGCGCACTACCGTGCTGGAATGTCATTCTACTGTAGACCGTCACTGGCAAATCCTCTAGCTCTGCTTCAAGAAAATCTCTCAAAAATAATAAATAATTTTCCACATTGAGTGTGTTCTCGGTAGAAAAATGAGCCCGAAGAGAACATGGCCGACAATTCCCGCCCAAACATTTAGAACCCCTTTTTTTTCTTTTGACATACTCATAACACCATTCAGCTCAAACTAAGCAGAGCTTGTACTATTAGGTACTGGAAAATGGATAAACATACATATATACTTTTTTTTACATACATATTATACATATATATATACACAGTGTGAATCTCCATTATGTGCACATATTGAAACAGGCGAAATTAAACCGCATTTAGTCGACAAAAACATAAAATTAAAAAAAATACATAGTGTTTTATGACCGTTTGAAATTTTTTATGTATACTTTCCCTCTCTCTATGCCTTCCATGTGCAAGTCTTAGAGTCATTCTAAGATAAGTTTAATTGGATTTAATACCAGATACAACAATTGATTTTTAAAATATAAACATAGAACATGTTGTCAAAGACAAATGTTTGGTTGGGCTAACACCCACTTGTTCAAAATGACTGGCATCAAACTTGCTGTATCTAAATATAAGTTTAATATGATGACAGTTAGTGTTTTAAATGAATATATTTCTTGTTTATGTTTGCTATTTGTTGTAAGTAGTATTACAATAATTGACGGAACACAAATAAAATGCTATAATATAAACAAAACTGTAAACACAGAATTTCAGCCCTTTAAACAAAAAAATATGCAAACGATATAAGAAAAAAACTGAATTGGTACTGCAATTCTTATTAAAACAATCAAAATTATAATTGTCAAACTGAACAAAAAAACGTAATTGAACAAAGTAAAAGTGAGAGGAATTCTAACAAACGAACCAAAATTAGAAGAAACAGATGATCTACATTACTGTTCATCTTCATCATCTGTGTGGTGTATGTATATTGTTATTCCAGAATATTCTAAGCAATTACATCATTTATTATGTGTCATGTGTAACCTCATTTTATCTGATATTTAAATCGATGCTTTATACAATAAATGTACAGTCTTAATTATGAAGTCAAGTGTTTCACTTAGTCTCCTAATACATCCCGTACATGGCGACCCTGCCGAAACGGTCGACCGTCCGCGCGTCTCGGTTACTTGATATCGCGTTTCCATAATAAGTGTGTAACTTTTTTCGATTACGTGTTGCAATTATTATCGTTATAAAAAGTGATCGAAGATATTCGTTATGACTAAAGTAGAACAAAGCGAACGGTCCTACAAATTAAACGTTATTTTCGTATTTCGCGAATCTGTAACTAATCGTCATGGGTAACCAAAAGTCCCAAGAAGTTGTTATTGCTCAGAATGCTGCAGGGGGAAAAAACCAGGCTACAACAGACGAAATACAGCAGCACATGACAACTACGAATTTTTTGCTGATCGTAATATCAGCGTGCATTTTGTTGGGAGTGCTGTATTTTGCATATAAGCTATATAAGAAGTGTCATATGCAATGGATATCACGGCAAATCAATAGAGCCGCATTCAGAGCTTCCTATTTCCGGCGACAACCAGCGGCGATTCCCGGGTGTCTCGAGGGCGAGGCACAGGCTCCGAATAAACTCTATCTAGGCGTCGCGTAGTGAAAATCGGTAATGAGTGAGGTGTGCGGTGAGTCCTCGGTTCGATAAAGTGCGTGGTAATCGTTGTGCGAATAATACGGCTAAGTGGATAGTGCGTTTAGTGCGTTTTCTATACGATACGGCTCGTTTAAACGGTATAAGATGACAAATAAATATTTAGTGGACTGTATTGTTAGTATTAGTTATATATTAATCATAGCATAATAATGACGCGTACGTAGTAATCATATGATATACTTCAATAATGTCTTATTTGCATTTTGGTGGTAAGTTATGGCTATAACCTTACAGTCTTTATATAATGATTTAAAAGAAATAAGAACATATTTAATAAAAATCGGCTCGAGTAGAAGGCAAGGTAACATTTTAGTAACTAAATTGAGTGATGCCAATAAGATATATGAGCAATATTTAAGCTGGTTAAATGAGTATAATTTAAAATTAAGAAAAGTCGATGGTGACGATCCCCTTGTGCATAATTTTTGTAAGCAGTTTTTATCATTATATAACGAAGTAACTAATTTATGTCATAGTGAGACATCGAGTTCTAAGAATACTGTAACCATGACTACCTTTGATTTAAAAACTGCGTTGAACTTGTTGCCCTGTATGACTGATACAGAAGCCAATACTAAGCAATTAATAGATAATATTGATTATTATAATTCTTTATTAGAAAAAGACGTATGTAAAAAGAATTTAATTAATTTTATTTTAAAAAGTAGGCTGTCTCAAGCTGCTAAGTTAAGGTTAAAATCGAATTATTCTACTGTGAGCGATTTAATAGCGGACATGAAAACTCATCTTTTACCACGTAAGGCGGCAACTTCGATTTCAAGTAAATTAGAGCAAGTCAAACAAAATAATTTATCTATTTCAGATTACGGAAAGGAATTATCGGAGTTATTTGTAGACCTTACGATATCGCAAGCAGACGGCAATTCTGACAATTACTCAATATTGAAACCGTTAAATGAAAAAATAGCTATTAAAAAATTTGCTGACGGCTTGCGAAATCGTAGGCTCAGTACAATTATTGCAGCCAGAAACTTTAGCACCCTGAAGGACGCCATTCAAGCGGCTTTGGACGAAGAGGTCACCACCGCATCTGGTTCAGGAGAAATTATGGGTATGAATAAAAGATATTATTTTAATTCAAGTTATAGAGGTACGAGGAATCAATTTAGAGGTCACCAAGGAAGATACTGGAACCCGGCTCCTGTCCACAGCGTACACGGACGAGGTTTTCCAGGCGGTCAGCGAGGGTACAAGCAGCAGTTTGTTACTCGAGGCATGCCTGCTCGAGGTCAGCAGTTTAGAGGTCAGCAGTTCAGAGGTCAACAATATACAGGTATGTCTAGAGGAAACCAAAGGATACGGCAACAACCAAATGTTCACGTTATGAATGAAACTCAGCCTATAATTCAAAATTCAGAAAATGCGGGAAAATTTTTTCGTGACCAAAGTGAATAATGAACATTCTATTTTATCGTGTGATAGTGATTTTTTTACCAATTTTTCAGTAAATGGCAAAGTATTTTCATTTTTAGTAGATTCTGGTGCATCCTTGTGTGCTATTAAATATAAGAGTATTTTAGACCTAAATCTTACATTACATAAAGAAAACATTATAATAAATGGTCTTGGTGGTAAAGTCAATGCAATAGGATACGTGTTTATGAAATTGCGCTGCGATGATTTCATTGTTAGTCATAAGTTTTATGTTTTTTATACATTGCCAATTAAGTCTAATGGAATAATAGGTCGAGACTTTTTAAGAAGGTTCAAATCCATTTTAAATTTTGAACACAATAGGATGACAATGCGTGATAGATTTAATAAAATAATTAGTTTACCCATTACAAATAAATTAGATAATCAGTTAGAAATTTCGGCAAGATGCGAGTCTATTCATTATATTCAAACAGATTTTCAGGAAGAATGCGTAGTATGCTCACGAGAGATACAAGACGGCATTTATTTAGCGAGTTCTATTGCGACTCCTATCAACGGTACTATACCGGTTAAAATATTGAATACTACGGAAAATAATATAATTTTGCCCGAATTAAATTTCAATATTCACAAATTGAGTGATTATAATATTTGTTCCTTTAATAAAGTAGAGAATAAGGCGGAGAGAGTTAAACGGTTATTTTCCTGTATGAAGTTTTCACATATGAATGAGGAGGAACAAACATCTATCAGAAATTTATGTGCCAAATATGCAGATATTTTTTATTTAGCTGGAGATAAATTAAGTACGACTGAAATTTATACACACACAATAACTTTGAAACCAGGGACCAGCCCAGTTTTTTCGAAACAGTATAGATTACCTCATGTGCACAAAAGTGAAATTAAGCAGCAGATAGACAAAATGATTCAGGAAGGTATAGCTGAACCAAGTAAAAGTGATTGGTCAAGTCCTGTGTTATTAGTACCGAAGAAAGTAGACGCGACAGGTTCTAAAAAATGGCGTTTAGTTGTTGATTACCGGAAGTTGAACAATTGTATTGTAGATGACAAGTACCCTTTACCTGATATAACGGAAATATTAGAGTCATTGTCTGGTAGTATTTATTTCAGTCATTTAGACCTTCATCAAGGATATTATAACGTAAAATTAGATGAAAGTAGCCGAAAATTAACAGCATTTGCATCTGGTCAGTTTCAGATGACTAGAATACCAATGGGATTAAAGACAAGTCCTAGTTCATTTTCCCGTATGATGAATATAGCATTAGCGGGTCTAAATAACGAGAAATGTCTAATTTACTTAGATGATTTAATTTGCTTTGGGAGAAATTTAAATATTCACAATAGAAATTTACAGGATATTTTTGAACGATTACGTAAAGTAAATTTAAAATTAAACCCTTCAAAATGTGATTTTTTAAGAAAACAGATCTTGTATCTGGGGCATGTAATATCTAGTAAAGGTATACAGCCTGATCCGGAGAAAATTAATACAGTAAAAAATTACCCTTGTCCAAAAAATTGTGATGAAGTTAAGAGATTTGTAGCTTTCGTGAACTACTATCGAAAGTTCATAAAAAACTTTGCAGAAATTGCACATCCTTTTAATGCACTTTGCAGGAAAAATGTATCATTTAGTTGGGATCAAAATTGTCAAAATGCGTTTGAAACCCTTAGGGAAAAAATTATATCACCTCCGATTTTACAATATCCAGACTTTTCGGCGCAGAATCAATTTATTCTTGAAACTGATGCATCTAATTATGCCATAGGATCTATTTTAGCGAATAATGACAGACGTCCCATAGCATTTGCAAGTAGAAGTTTAAACAAAGCTGAAAAGAATTATCCTGTAATAGAGAAAGAATTACTGGCTATAGTATGGGCGGTAAAACATTTTCGTCCGTATCTATATGGTAGACATTTTAAAATTCGTACAGACCATAGACCTTTAATTTATCTTTTTAATATGAAAGACCCATCAAGTAGGTTAATGAAATTCAGACTTGCTCTAGAAGAATATAATTTTGATGTAGAATATGTGAAAGGTTGTAACAATAGTGCAGCAGATGCTTTATCTAGAATTTCGTCAAATGAACTGAAAGAAATGCATGATAGTATTGTAAATGTTTTAACGCGTGCACAAAGTAGGAAACTTAAAGATTCTTCGGTTGATATAACACCCTCAGATAATTGGCCTGATCATCCAAACGTCGTTGGGACTCATATTAAACCGAAAGAATCAGTAGAATTAGTATTTATAGACTTAAATAGTTATGAAAGAATAAAAAGTGAAGGTATTATTAGTAAAGAAACAGAATTATTTTGTTACGTAAGCAGCAAGCGTACGATGTTCATTAAATATTTAGGATCTCAATCACGAAGTACACGAGGTGAATTCGTGAGAGAACTAGATAATATATGTAAAGATCTTAATATAGAAGAAGTTTGTATGGTCAAAAAGAAAGAAAATGAAGATTTTATACGTAAATTATTGGAAGAAATAAAGAAAATAGAAGCTAGGACCGGTCCGCGTATATGCATTATAAAAGATGTCGAGAGAATAAGTAACAAAGATGACAGACGAGTAATCTTAAACGACTTTCATCTCCTACCAAGTAGTGGCCATGCTGGTATGAGAAGAATGTCTAATAATATTAATATTCTATATTCTATACCACATACTAAAAATATTATTATTGGCCCGGTATTGACAAAGACGTAAAAGACTTCGTAAAACGTTGTGATAAATGCCAACGACAGAAGCATTCTACCCCTAATAAAGAGCCAATGTGTGTCACAACTACAGCCAATTCGGCATTTGAAAAAGTATTTTTAGATCTTGTCGGACCTTTAGAAACGGATAATAATAATTTTAGTTATATACTCACTTTACAATGTGAACTGAGCAAATATGTTGAAGCTTATCCTTTAGTTTCTAAAAAGACTAATGACGTTGCTAAATCTTTAGTTAATAATTTTATTCTCAGGTATGGCGTTCCCAAGGAAATAGCTACTGATAGAGGTAAGAAATTTATATCATCTACATTTCAGGACGTTTGTAAATTATTACAAATTAAACAATTAAACTCTACGGCCTATCATCATCAAAGTATAGGTGCGTTAGAAGTATCACACAAACATTTAAATTCATTTCTTAGAATTCATACTGATAAGCACCCAGAGACTTGGAGTCAATGGCTTCCCTTTTGGTGCTTTGCATATAATACTTCAGTACATACAGAAACGAAGTTTACTCCTTACGAATTAGTGTTTGGTAAAAGATGTATTCTGCCAAGTAATTTATGTAAAGAGTTTGTAGAACCAATATACAGGGTTACAGGAAAAGTCGTGCTAGATCCGTTAAGGGCGTGGAGTACCCATCATTTCTGACTTATTTCACTATGAAACACCCTATCCTAAACTTAACCCTTTTCGAGATATTCGATTTTTAATTTTTTTATTGAAAATTGCCGACTTTTAGGCTACTAAAGGACAATGCAAATGTTACCTTGTTAGTTAGGCTCAAAAAAAAAAAAGTCATGTGCAGGTATAAGAATAGTGTCACATTAAAGATTGGACATATGTAATTCATATTTGTTATGACACCAAAAAAATTCGTCCTGGGAAAAAAAGGATATGGCTAAAATACCTACTTTTAGCTTTTAATAGAATAAAAACCAATTTTTATTTTTTATGATACTAAAACAGAACGGCCGTAGTTTTCTACGAGTGTATTCGTTTACAACCAACTTTTGCAGCTATTTACTACGAAACTAGTGCCACCCTTTGAAAAATATTTTTCAAAGTATTACCATACAGTGAATATTGAAAATAAACTCTGTAATTGTTTAAAAAGAAGTGCTAATGTAATCCTTATGTAGCGTAACAACACCTAATACATAATAGCACGGTTCATCTAATACTGCCGTTTTGAGGAAACTAATATGTTGGTATAAGTGTGTTATCGTTAATGAAAGAAGTAAGACTTTTAAGCACATTTATTTATTACAAGACAATTGTTACTACTTGAATTGTTACTACAATACAATTGTTGAATTACTTTTATTTCAATGCAATTGGTCAGAGTTCTTAAATATAAAAGAAGTAGGTACTACTTTTGAAGACGTCACTAATATTTCAATACAATTTGTCAGATAACATAATTATAAAAGAAATAGTACTTTTAAACACATGATTTGTCATTTAGATACCACTGTCTCTTATTCATCATTGTTGTGAATTACTTCATCTAAATAAAGAGCAGGGCGGTGAATTGAACCCTGGTGCCTGGCCCAAGCAAGATACCATACCACTGACATGACATGGGCGCAGACACCAATGGTTCGCCTGCCTGTAAAACAATTACAGCAGTAATTGTCAATGCTTGCCCTGCCTTCCAAGTTGTTGTCAACTAATATGTAGCAAAAATAGATTTTGGAGCCACTGTGCCTACTTTTTATCCGCGCTCTTAGAAGACAAACATCTGAATGGGGCAGATCAAAATTCTCCAATTGAGTAACCTGGTGTTGTGCACATATTTCTATTAAATAATCGTTACCTCTTACGTGCTCGCTATAGTAACTAGCCGCTAGTTTTAATTGATATGTCCCTACTGAATATAATATCAGTTCGTCTAGGGTGAGTTGAGGGAACTGTGGAAGATTTGGCACATCACCACGGATATTATTAAATGTAACTCTTTGCCGGTTTAAATTATTTGCGTCCACGTAGTCGGCTAAGCGATTGGGGTGATTTAACCTTGTCTCAATTATAGTTAAAAATTGGGTAGCGTGCCGATTGTCTTCCAATGGGATGTGAAAGGCATTGGTCAACGCTGCGGCTATCCTAAAGTCTTGGAACATGTGCAGCATTGATTTATTGAAATAATTTTGACGAAATATCCGGAAGTTCCTTTTGAACCTCCCATTCACCACTTCGACAGGCCACCGGCAAATCGTACAAAGTCTCGATTTATTGGCTTGGTCAGTATTTAACTGTTGTGATGAGCTTACGCTACCGACTGGTATTACGGCTCGATATCCAAAATCTTCCACCGTCCTTACAACGTCCCGAAATCCCCTGTCTAGGATAAACACATCTAGATTATTAAAATACCAAGGAAGCACACTATTTTCATGCTCTAGTAGCTCGTGTAAAATTGACGCATCGTTTTTGGTGGCTTCGTATGGACCTAATACATCTAAGATATAACCGTCGCTACTCACAATCATAAAAGGTTTTAATAAGTTCCTGTACTTATGTAAGCTGTAGGTATCTTTTTGGAAGGCAAAGTTAGCGCTTTTTTGAATGAAGATGTAAGTAGCATCACAAATCACTGTTACATTTTGAGTGTTTGCATCACAAAACAATGTTTTTGGTATTAAAAGATTTCTACTGGCAAACTCTTCTCGGCTAATGTGATCGAAACCCAAGTGCAAAGGCACGAATTCATTGGTTAAGCATTGTCTAGCAACATTGAATTTGTGTTCAAGATTTTGCCTTGTCATGCTAAAAAGTGTTGCAAGTCTATCATCGGCCTCTCCTGTTCGTAATTTAGCTAAATAAACGCCGAGAACGGTTTTAGGTTTTCGCGATCTTTGCACCAAGGATGGTGTTTCCTGAAGTATTTGCAGGAATTGTTCCATAGTCCGCCCAGTCCAGTAATAAAGCTCTTGTGCATCGAAATCTTCGACTTTTTCAAAATCAATATGACGGTTATTGGCTTTCTTTACCAATTGAAGCATGTCCAAAGTGTAGCGTGGGTTGAAGTTAAACAGTCGATTTGGAGAATCCAATAAGATTTGCCAACTACTTGTGGAAACGTGTATGTGACAGACTCGAGCTTCTGGTGGAATGTAATAGTCATGTTCCATAGCCATTTTTATTTTCACACTTTCTGGAATTCTTTGTCGAGTAGTGTTTTCGCATCCATAAAATATGCAGGATCTTGCCGCATTAGGTGCCCTAGAATATCCAGGTAGCCTAAAAGATACATTAGCATTCAGCTGTGGTGGGTTGTGATTTTCTTCATCTTCGTTGACCAATGCGTTATCGGGGCTGCGTTGCGGTTGTTGAACCACCATGTTATCCAGCTCTTCCTCTGAGTGGTCCGGTTGTACAAGTATAGATGGACTGTTTTGTTCTTGTGGCTCATCTTCGTTGGCCGATGCATTATCGGGGCTGCGTTGCGGTTGTTGAACCACCACGTTATCCAGCTCTTCCTCTGAGTGGTCCGGCTCTACAAGTATAGATGGACTGTGTTGTTCTTGTGGCTCAGGAACTCTTTCAGTCCTCTGTGCATCTTGAGCAGACTCTTGAACGGATTCAGCATTAGCTGGTTCCAGTCTACCCCGTCCAGCTCGTACCCAACAGCGATTGCACACGTGCTCGTCGTTATTGTATATTATCTGTAAATAATAAAATAACAATTTAAATAAAGGCCGATACCTTATTTTCACACTATGTCAATGGAAGACTATAAAAGTCGTCAGTTTATGATGTCCCTAGTAGCAGGAACAAAGGGCCTAGCGTGAGTTTTCATCGAGCGCGTTAACGTCCTCGATCGCGATAGAGTAAACTGCAAGACATTTTTATAATATTATTCACTTAAAATAACTCAGCGCAATCCGTCTAAGCAAAGAAATATTTACTGTAGGTATACTTATATATTTTTTAAAAGATTTAAAGGGTACAATCAAAACAAAACCTTTTATTGGGGTTAAAAAAGTGCAAGGTTTTTGAATGTAGAATATATTGCTACTTGTTCAATTCTCACTTACCTCAGTAGATACTGCTGATTGGATGTTTTCGATGGTCTGAGAATGCCTGTTGCGAAGCTCCGGAGTCAAAGTGTATCTTCGACATCGTAACACCGAACAGTTACACACCAAACAGATCACTTCAGATCGTGGTTCAAACATCGTTCAGATAGTTCAGGTCCGGTAAGCACAGCCAAAGTAAATATTTAAAGAATCGTCAAAGTCCATAAGAAATAGCCAGGTCACAGTAAAAATCACACAATAATAAAACACACAGTAACGTTCCGAAAGACAAAAGACGACTGCGCGTGCGCATAGTGCAAAAAAGGGCTCGAGCACCGAAATGTACGAATGAAATGGACGATGCGCGCTAATAATGTTCTCCGGGAGAGAGAAAGAGAGCGCTAATGACAACTGGCTGTCTCGTGGTGCTACCTCGCCGACCGCCGTATCTCAGACTCTTGGTTCGGTTAACGGTTAACAAAAGTGTAACAGCTATGATTTATTCAATACAAACAGAATGTGCGAGAAAAATACGGATTTATTTCATACAATTATGCATTTGATTCGATTCCCGGAGAAGTCAAACATTTGTGTGCATGAACATGGATGTTTGACTTGGTCTGGGTGTTTCTATGTATAATATGTATGTATTTACAAAAAAAAAAGTATATATGTATGTTTATCCATTGTCTAGTACCCATAGTACGAGCTGTGTGTATGTGTAGAATATTATTATTTATTATTATATTATACATTTTGAAGACATGTTCATGGACCTATATTTTTTAATTCCCAGGACCAATTTTCCCGACGTAGAAATAAAAGTTAATCGTATTTATGAGATCTACAAATTAGGGTATGTTTGAGCTCTGCACAGTTACTTTATTTTTATGAGCCCAATTACTTGCATCATCCTTTAATTTTGTTTATTTTGTGTGTCTTATTATAATTATTATTGCATTTTTACATGTGTAATAAGATGCTTTAAGACGTCAATCATTAAAATAGTGCATACATTAATTGAATAGGCCGTAGTAGATAAGTGAAAGTTAAGAAATTAAAAAAAATATTAGAAAGTTTATTTTTCTCTAAGGGATATCTAAAAAAAATATTATGACAGTTGTTCGGCAGATGTGTTTTAAAATATCTACGTTTTATCAGCTATCTAACGAGGTATAACAATCTAGGGTTTTATTTAAATGCAATGAAAAAAACTTAGTTTCATAGGTGACAGTGGAGCAGAAAATTAATACTTAGCCCTAAAAAGTAAAATAAAACAACAGGTAAGCATGAAATGTCATTTATTAAATCAGTTTTCACACATTTTTTTCTTACTCTACAGTTCATGTTCAACATGGGCACCTCTGTTTCTAATACATTGTCGCATCCTTCTACGGAGACCAGTCTTCACTACTCCAGTGGTCAACGTTGTCCTCATTTGATTTGCTGCATCCACAATCCTTTCTCTTAATTCTTCCACAGACGAAACTGGATTTGGCTTGCTGTATACAAGACTTTTCATGAGCCCCCACACATGAAAATCCATGGGGGTTAGGTCCGGACTTCTTGCTGGCCATGGCAACGGCCCACCTCGTCCTATCCCTTTGTTAGGATAATTTGTGTCCAGCCAGTCTCTGACACTTCTCCTGAAATGGGCAGGGCAGCCATCATGTTGGAACCACATGTCCCTGATCAAGTTGAGTGGCAGATCATCTAGCAAATCACTCAAGTCTCCTCTCAAAAAGTTTTCGTAACTTTCCCCATTTAGATTGTCCGGGAGAAAGTATATAGATAATGCCCATCCACACATTCACGCTGAATCTTCGTTGGGACCCCTTCACTCTTTTTTTATTGGGATTCCTTAGTTCTTTTGGGGCCCAGTAATGGGCGTTGTGATAGTTAGTTATGCCATCTTTATCAAATTTGGATTCATCTGTCCACAAGATATTTCTTAGAAAATCTGGGTCTTCTACGTCAGCATTTAGCATAAATCTGCAGAAGTCCAACCTTCTCGCGGGGTCTTCTTCTTCAATAGTGTGTACCGGCGTGTAATGGTACGGGTATAGGCCAGCAGTATGCACTGTAAACCACACTCTCCATTGCGAAAGTCCCAGATCACGGGCAACAATATTAGTGGAAGTAGTCGGATCCGTTCGAAAGCGTTGCACTATTTCATTGTCCTGTTCTTCGTCGTCATCAATTCTTGGTCTTCCCATGTCTGTATTTCGTCTCAAAACAGAGCCAGTTTCTCGAACTCTTCGATAAACTCTGTCAAAAACGGCCACATCCGGCACTCGACGACCAGGGAATCAAGTTATGTATTCGTTGCGAGCTTGCGCAGACACACAATCGCAGTATCCGTAACAAATAAGCATATCAGCATATTCCTCAGGTGTGTAGGACGTCATCTTCAACACTTCCGTATCACAAGTACAAATCCGAGTCCGGTTAACAAGCACAGTAGTCACAAATCACAAGAAATAGTCCAGAATCACAGCCAAGTCGAGAAAAAGAGCAAAACGATATCACATCTACTATGTACGAAGCACAAAAGCAGACTGACAACGAAAACAATATCCCGTGTAGTATTCCCAGCCCTTACCGGTCTATACAATATTTTTGTTTCATTCGCACCTACATAAATCGTCACTTGTCTCGCTCGCACGGTGCGTCTTAACTTGAAGGACAATAGGCGCGGGACCGTTAGAACTGCTACCTGGAGCGTCCCAACTACATTTTTTCCACGAAATGTATTACAATTCCTAGATTGTTATACCTCGTTAGATAGCTGATGAAACGTAGATATTTTAAAACACATCTGCCGACCAACTGTGATACTATTTTTTTTAGATATCCCTTAGAGAAAAATAAACTTTCTAATATTTTTTTTTATTTCTTAACTTTCACTTGTCTACTACGTCCTTTTCAATTAATTTATGCACTATTTTAATGATTGACGTCTTAAAGCATCTTATTACACATGTAAAAATGCAATAATAATAATAATAAGACACACAAAATAAACAAAATTAAATTTAGTAGCCTAAAAATCGGCAATTTACAATAAAAAAATTAAAAGTCAAATATCTCGAAAAGGGTTAAGTTTAGGATAGGGTGTTTCATAGTAAAATAAGTCAGAAATGATGGGCACTCCACGCCCTTAACGGATCTAGCACGACTTTTCCTGTAACCCTGTATAATTATGAAAGCTACCCATGTGAACTGAAATACCGCATACAGCTTTCACAAAAAGAAGCGAGAGAAAACTTACTAAGTAGCAAAATTCAAAGAAAAGCGAATTACGATAGATATATTAAACCTGTTACATATAGCGCAAATGACTTAGTTTTAGTAAAAAATGAAACAGGTAATAAATTAGATGACTTGTATTCAGGTCCTTATAAAGTTGTCAGGGATCTGCCACCAAACGTGGAAATTTTGAAAAACAATAAATTAGATATAGTCCATAAGAATAGAACTAAGCTATATTATTGTTAGTAGGGGAAAGTGGTTACCCTTCGTACGCTTTTTAGATTTTATTTTTTTAATTTATGATTAATAATCGAAATTATCTAGTTTATAGACCTAAGTATAACAAATATGTTGTAGTTTGTTACCAAAAAGTCCGACACTATTATGTCAAAAGGTTATAGAGTTATAGTCATTTTTCTACGATAAGATATTTGTACGAACTTGCCCCACGTACGGGGTACGTTCGTACAGTAGGTGGGGTACTTTCATACGCATGGGGTAGATTCATACAGGGTAATTAAAAAGCCTATTAAAGTCGTTAAATTTTTATTAATTATTATAAAAATATGTATTTCTCAAAGAACTAACTTAATAATATTTGACTTGACTCATAGTCGATAAATCTTTCTTTAGAAAAATAACAAAACATTAAATCATTCATCCTTAGTTTACTTATTGATAATTCTAAGTTTACAATCAGTCTAAATGAGATCTTTACAATCACTTTCTGTGAGATTGTTGGACAGTCTTTGACAATTAAAACTTAAAATAGGTAATCATACATTTTGATTGTTACTTTTGAAGTTATTGCACATTATAATTATTTAAATTAACTGCAAAAGTAAAAAGTCTAGCCATTCTAGCTGTACAGCCCGCTCTTGGTTCTGGATCAGGGAGGATCATGGCGACATCACTGATATACAGAGTGTGTATGTCTTCTATAACAGGGAAAAAGAATGACCATGATGATCCCGGTTTCTTCCGAAGATAAGATATTTTCAGCTCTGTACCCGAATAGTGACTGAGAACTTTTCCGACGTAATAAACAACAGAAGTCTTTTTTTCAAACTTTACCAAAACAAAACAATCATCTTTGATTTTCTCTGGTGTCACATTTAAATTATTATGGATACTACGATCATCAGTCTCTTCATCCGTTTCGAAATCGATTGGAGATGTTGAACTTTCACGCAAGCTAAATTGCGATCCTTCAGATTCCTCTGAATCTTCATCACTTTCTATTTGCTTTGCTTTCTTTTTCTTTTGTCTTGAATTAAGTTCCTTCAAACTACGTTTCACTGCTTTGGCTCTGGCTTTCCTTTCCTGTTCTATTTTTTTCAATTCTTTCTGTCTATGTCTCTCTTCTAGTTCAGTTTTTTCAGGTGTATCTGTATATATACGGGATTTACCCGGTTTTCTTCCTTTATTGGTTTTTCTGTTTCTAACAGCTGTAGGATAAGGTCTTATGATTTCTGGTGTTATGGGAAGATAAGCACTCGGTTCAGATTGTGTCTCAGCCGCTTGTGGTTCACCGGTTCCGGTAAAAATGTCTTGAGGATTTTGGAGCAAAGAAGGCGACTGTTCACGAATATCTGCCTCATTCATATCAGTCGACTGCACGCTGGTGGAAGGTTGAAGTTCAAGAGCGACAGTGCTTGTTTCCGGATTAGGTGTCACATTTACCGAATTATTTGAAGCATACACGTCAATGGGCGCGAAATCTTCATCACTGAAGGCCATTTCATTGAACGGCCATATACCTGGCTTTTCAAATCCACTTGTAATATTTTTTGCGGTAAAAGATTCAAAATATGCAAGTTTTACCAGTTTGGGTATATTATAAATGTTGATTGTTTTTCCAGGATTCGACATATGCCAATTATTGAACGCTATTTTCAACTTTGCCTTGAATGGACCGAACACTCCAACGTCTAAAGGCTGAAATCGATGACTTGTGTGCGGGGGAAAAGACACAAAAATGATGCCATTATCTCGAGCATATGTTATAGCCTGTAAGCTGATATGGCTTTCGTGATTATCACATAATAGTAAAATCGGATGCTCTTTAGAGCTCAGTATGTGTTTCTGGATGTGCTTTAATACTGAAACAAATATGTCAGCATTTATCCACCCACTTCTATTAGCAGCTCCGATGCTTCCTTCAGGCGCACCTTCTAGAAAATGGTCCTTGTAGTGTACACGTGGAAATACAAATAGCGGAGGGATAGTATTTCCGCTTGCAGAAATAATTGCGCCAAATGTCATCAACTCCCCTCTTTCCGCTGACACGATTTGTCCCACTTGTTTCTGTGATTTAGGAGCCAAAATTTTAGGAGTATCTAAAACTGTAGACACGCCGGACTCGTCAAAGTTAAATATCCTGTCGGCAGCAAAATTATGTCGCTGTAAGACATCACCCAAATTATTATAGAACTGCTGGACTGCAGTCTTATTGAAGGCGAACGATCTAGCTGCGCTTGTATTTTCCGGTTTTCGCAGACTGAGGTTGGCGTTTCTTTCTCTATACTTACGCATCCACTCTAAGCCGGCCATTTGGTTTTCATCCCATTTCGCGGGATATTTTAAATTTAAAGCTTTCGCGTATTCGTAGGCAAGTTTGCGAATTTGTACTGTTGTTAGCCCATAATGCATTTTGCAGCAATTAATAATGTAGTCATTTAAGCGTGTCTCTTCTTCCAAGGAGAAGACTTGTAGACTCGTGAACTTAGAATGAAATGTTCGTGAGGGTCCATCGCTGTTAGAGCCTTCTTTGAATTTCTTGACTCTGCTTTCCAACGTCGAGGTCTTGATGTTATATTTCAACGCGGCTTTCCTATACGACAAGCGTCCATGAATTACGTCGTCAACTGCTAATTTTATGGACTCCTCATCCACGTCTTGAGTACGCGTGCCCTTTTTTTTATATTTTCGCACCATGATTCTGCAATAAAATATTAATTGTAAGGCTTATTTAATAAACATATTTCATTTTGTTAGAAGAACAATACTTTATAAAAGGAAAGACATGTTATTGTGCTTTTTGCCTGGTATTTTAAAAGTTTATTATATTTTATTTCATAAAAATCTAATTATGATATTGTGGTGGTTAATAAAATCTAAAGGGGAGCGTTCGTACGCGTACGAATGTGCCCCCTGTTTGGCTGTACGAAAGCACCCCATACCTTGCACAAAATTAAAGTACAACTTTATACAAATTCTAATTTAGTTTGAGAAATATAACAATTAAAGCTCAAAATAAACAATATTAACATTAATTAATCATCACCATATTGTCAAAAACATAACAATTCTACTTACAATTGCGAATTACACCTAAGGAAAAAATTTACTCACCGCGCGCGAAAACACGTTACGTCTTGTCAGCCGATACACCGTGGTGCAAAGCACCACCAAGCAAAGGCGTGTTTGTGTGCCGTTTAGATTTTCTGCTATACTAACTGCACGAATGTGCCCCACGTACGAATGGTGACCACTTTCCCCTAATCTATGTAATCATGTTTATTAAAAAGATATAGACTTTATTGTTAATATAACCCTTATTCAAACGCGATCCTGTGGAGGAGTTAACAGAAAAGTAATAAAAAAAATACACACAAAAGGGGGTTTAATGGGGGAGAAGTACCCTTTTTCTTGTGGGAAGTATATATCCCGTCGTCTGTTATCGTCTGTAAAGAAGGGTGGAAATGTGGGAACTATAGTTCCCAGTGTCCAGTATGACATTAATATTTTAAAACACTAGCTAGTTGCCCTTGCTCCACTTATGAATTAAATTTTAACTTAAACATTTATATAGATCGTGATTTTTAATAAAGGAGCTAAAAGTACTCATCAATGCAAGTTTCTTTTACTAGTAGTAGTAGTAGTTTTCTGACTTCACTGTACATTTTTAGTTGAATATAGCTTTAGCTAGGTATGAATTTGCGTGAAGCAAGTCACTTGTATTGGTGAGTACTTTTCGGCGCTTAGGTAATCAATAAAATAAATTATTATACTCTTAATAGAAGTTTTGTATTCATATAGATTGAAATTATACTTATTACGTATTAGGGACTGTTTTTATCACATAGATCAGACTATCCTTTTTGTGTCAGTCTTTCATTTCTCATTAAAAAAATAAAATACTATTCTAGTTTATTCAATTTCAGTGGTATGAAACCTTTCAAAACATTCCTTGATGCATAGAGGTACGGTGCACGTGGAGCATACAATTTTTGTCCTTTTCTCCCGTTTTCTTGTGCTACAGAATCGGCATCTCTTATAAGTGTTACTTTCTTTTGGCATGTGTATACCTACATTCATTAACCGAATCTCTTCCGGCACTCCGAATGGGCCCCCTTTCTTGCTTGTAAAGGGTATACGTGGGCGTGCTTTTTTTTTAGAGTAGTTGTTTATTAGCGCACGTGCCAAACGCAGTCTAAATTCACGGTGTGAATGTGGTGTTACAGCATGTGTTACACTGTACGTTATGTATGAATTAATGATGGATGCATCAAACATAAAAAAGAAAAGACGCATCCAAAACTTTCGAGATTTCCTATTGATGGGGTAAGAGGATCTATAATGATCAAATAGATCCACCCCGCCCATGCTCATTGTGTAAGAAGCAATTGCTTTTGGGCAAAGAACTTCTACTCTTGACCCATCTTTTTGAGTTCTTTTCACATACATGATGTGCAATGGTTGATGTGCTGTGGTAAGCAATGTGACTTCTTTTGTATCGAGCCATTTTATTGCTGTGATAGGTTCTGATGTCACAGCCGAGAATTGATGCTTTTGTAGTCTTAACTCTTTTCGTTGCTTCTTCATCATTTCTGGGAGGTCTTTCCTATTTGATCTTACCGTTCCTACAGCATAAATACGTTTATTATAAAGATGTTCTAGTAAATTACAACCAGTGAAGAAATTGTCAAACGCTACAAGTGTATTCATGGGGAGATTATTGCTGAGTTTCATCACGACATTGTAGCCCAGACCTTCGTTTTCAATACTGTCACCCTTTCCCGTATATATCTGAAACTGGTATAGGTATCCAGTTTTGGCGTCGCATCTGGCCCATATTTTGAACCCCCTTTTAATGGGTTTTTTGGGCATGTATTGCTTCAATGAGCATCTGCCTTTAAACTTAACCATACATTCGTCTATTGACTGTACACTTGAATTGTGTGCCTCATTCTGATAGACTTCATTTAATGTTGTGATCAGTGGTTTTAATTTGTATAATTTGTCAAAATTTATTGAATCTCTCGGTGGTTCGATGCTGTTGTCATTAAGATGTAAATTTTCTGTTATTTTCTTGAATCTTGCTATTGGAAATACACGGGAAATTTCAGGATTATTATAGAAGGAATCGCTAGACCAATAAAGCTCCATGTCTGGTAAGGGATTTAAACCCATTAGGATAAGGATGCCTAAATATGCTCTGATGTCATTTTCATTGACTTCAATCCAGTTTTTACTATTTTTGTAGCGAGCATATCGATTTGTTTGTTCAACAATTAATTGTATTAAGTAATCTGGAAAGAATTTTTCAAAAATTGTTATTGGTTGTGTTTTATGGTTAAATTTAGATTTAGGTTGAAATTTTTTTGTAAAGTTTGGAATATCATGAGTGGTTATACATATTTCCCATTTCCGTGGCTGAGATCTATTTCTTTCCACTGTAGAACTCAGAGGAATTTGCAAATCCTCCTCGCTAACTAAATTTTCATCTATGTTAGTAACAAGTTGCTCATCATGTTCATATATGATTTCTTGTTGAAAAGGATCATCCGTGGAGACAATTTGTTGATTGGTATCTAGCCCTATTTCATGCTCAATTGATACTGGTAAATCACTGTCAGAAATAAGATTTTTCTAATATAGTACATTCAGGATGTTCCGGGTTTAGTATTTCTAATAAGTTCTCGCTTGTTTCTAGTGTGTTTGTAGTTTCCTCATGTTCTGTATTATCACCCAAATCATCAATCCCAAACATCTCTTCCAGTCGCATCTCGATTCTATCCTCTTCATTTTGTTGCAAAAAAGACCTTGAAGGACTTATTATAAAATCACCGTAAACTAAATCATCATCAGAATCATTATCGGACCAATCTTCCTCTTCTAAAATGTTTTCAATTAATTTTTCAGTTAGTTTTTTAGGTGGCATTTTTCTAAAACAAAAAAATAAAATAAACAAGTAATAAATTCTAATGTATTGGAACACTATTTGTCTAATTATCTGATCATGAAATAACTAATAAGTTGCATATACCAAGTTTTTTTGTTCAAGTTTATTCGGCCAACGGACACACGAATTTTATATATAGAATATCTGTATGTAGTTTGCAGTGACGAACACTGGGATAATATCTGCCCACATAGGGACTCAATTACAATCGACTTTACCAAGGTACAAACGAAAGATTGTGGGCATATTTTACGTCACACACAACCGTAATGTAGTGTAGTTTACATAGCTAAAACTCAAATCTACTTACCTAATTTTTTTTTCAGCACTACACTAAAAATTAAAAAATAACGGTCGTTTTCGGCCGCAAAATCACGTCAACTGACTTTGACGTGTGTTTAGCATGACATGTAATACTTCTCTAAAAAGTGTTGCCATTAAAAAGGTTCACTAAAATGTTAAGATTGCGTACATAAATATTACATTGCATTAGGTTTAAGCATATAAAAATAAAAGACGATTTACTACTATCTGAGATGTGGGAAGTATAGCTCTCTCAACGTTTTAATAAGGGATAAGCTCTATGTAATACTCTTGTATAAATTAATAAGAAAAATAAAACAAAAAAAACCATTGTACAATGTTTTTCATTTAAAAAAAAAAAAAGAAGGGATTTGTGGTGTATGTATATTGTTATTCCAGAATATTCTAAGCAATTACATCATTTATTATGTGTCATGTGTAACCTCATTTTATCTGATATTTAAATTGATGCTTTATACAATAAATGTACAGTCTTAATTATGAAGTCAGTGTTTCACTTAGTCTCCTAATACATCCCGTACATCTGTTTCTTCCAGCAAATCTTTAACTTTTTAACCGTATTTTAATTTTATTATTGCATTGGCGTATGACTTTAGAATAATTCCTTTATCGACTAGCTTTTTTAAATTATTATATTTTTGTAATGTTACAGGTAACTTCGCTGGGTATAGGCAGATCTTTGGTTCTGCACCGTTCAGACTACCCAAAGATATTTCTGTAGTACCAGCATTTGATAACATAGAATGCTTTATAAACAATGTTTTTAAATGTTGCTATACAAAGTTAACCTGATGAACCTTCTTAAAAGTCTTGTCTAAAATTGTATCAAAACTAATAAATTCTTTGCTTTCTAAAACAGAAACTTTGTATGGGGCTGGGTTTCTGCGAGCCATTTCTATAACCGTAGGCCATAGAGAAGGAGCCCATACAGTTGTTTTTTTTTACAGTATGCTCTATAATGGCATGCATAATGTCCACGGGCATAAAAGTGTGCCCGAGAATTAAATAATTTATTTGAATAACCTCTGAATTAGCGTATTGATACACAAAACAAAACATACTTAATATAGTTACTGAACAAAAAATTAATTTCTTGACGTTCTGTCTTTGATCCACTGTATTTATACAAGCATGTGCCAATTTCGTTAGCATCTCGGTGTGCATCAACTTCGCTCCATAGATTGCAATATTCTTTCTCAGTATTGATCTCGTAAATTGTAAAGTTATATACAGCTATCTTTCTCGTATAATAAAACGCCACATTTTCTCCATGTGGTCTATTTAGCACTTTTTGCATATCGAATCTGGCGCATATCACAGTTGAATCTACAGCATTAGGATTTTGATGAAATTTAAATCTTTGATATGATTCGTCTTTCTCGTAATTTCTCGCTAATGTCGTCAGACCACAAGTACACCTGACGCCTCGGGAGGTTGAGCACTGGCCCGGGGCATCGACGCGTCGCAGATCAGAGTCATTGCGCCCCGGAACCACTCCACCTCTAGCTTAACCTCTACAGGCCCTTCGCCCATCGGGGTCCAGGCGTGGACAATGGAGGCTTCCACCAGCACGTCTACATCGAGACGTTTCAGCGCCCACCGTGGGGACGACGGGGTGTGCACTCTCCTCGGGCGATCGTCCGGGATCGCCGGCGAGGCGGAGATGTCGAACCGCACGTAACGGTGGTCCGACAGAGACTCCGCCTCGACCAGCACTTGCCAGTCCCGGACGCGGCGCGCTACGGCAGGGTTTGCAAACGAGATGTCCACAATGAACTCGCCCTGCCAGCACACGCACGTGGCGACCGACCCCCGGTTAAGAACCACGAGGCCGGTCGCGATCGCCCACTCCTCCAGCGCGTCGCCGCGAGCGTCGGTGACAGGGGATCCCCAAGCCGTTGATTTGGCATTGAAGTCCCCCGCCACCATGACCGGACGCGATGGGTACCGATGAATCACGGCCCTCACCGCGCCCAAAAATCGCTCAAACTCGGCGAGGCGCCGGTTCGGAGAAAAGTACACCCCGATCAGGACGGATCCCTCCCAATCAACACACACATATCCCTCGCCCCTGTCTGTCATCACCAGGAGCGAGAGTCCAGACGAAACAATGGCCGCCGAGCCCCCAACGTCCCCAAACCAATTGTGTCGGCTGGGGACGCAGTAAGGCTCGGCGACCAAGGCGATGTCTATTGACCACTCCGCCATGTGCTGCCGCAAGATATCCTGCGCCCTGGCGGAGTGGTTAATGTTCACCTGTAGGAGGCGATGGACCATAATTAATTACGTGTCCATCGCCTCTCTGCTGCTCCCTGTTTGGGAGGGGGCCGGGGCGGCCGGAGTTCTGGCGACCGCCCCTCTGGCCCTACGTCTTTTTGGTGGGGAGCAAGATTTGCTCCCCATCCGGTGCTCCGCCGGCTTTCCTGCAGCCAAACAGATGCTGCAGGAAAGTTCAGCAGCGGAGCAGGCGGTGGCTTTGTGGCCGGGCTGGCCGCAACGATAACAAAAGTTCCTGCGATCAGTTTCGGCGGTGCATTGCCGCCTCACGTGCCCCGGTTCGAGGCAGCGGTAGCACCGCCTAGGCCTCGGCTCCAGGAGCTTCACCTGAGCCGAGTCCATCCCGACCAGCAAAAACGGCCGGCCGCAACCTTCTTCGCCGCAGCGATGGGGCAGCGCATCATCACCGTACACAGTCCGCTCTTGTTGCGGCACATCTCCCCCACTCTGACCTGCGCCTGAGGGCAGGCTCCGGCTTGTGCCACCGCAGCGGCGACATCCTCGGAGGAGGCCGAGTCGTCCAGCCCGGTTATCCGCATTTCAGCGGACTTCACCGGACGGGAGATCTTGACCTCCTCAGGCGTGAATAGGGACCGAATTGTAGCGGCTACCCTGTTCGCCTTGTCGCCGGAGGTGGCACCTGGGACATCTAAAATTCTGGCCACAGTGGCGGCAACCTTAAAGCAAACGCCTCCAGCGAGGCCCATCTCGGCGAGATTGTACTTCATAGCCTGAGTGGCCCGCCGGAGGATGCCCGCGTAACTGAATCCCTGCCATAGCCCCTCCTCCGTCAGCTCCACCATAACGGCGGTGGAGCGCGGGGGACGCAGGTCGGCCGGGCGGGGGAACTTCTTTTTATTTACCGGGGAAGCCCGGGAGGCTTTCTTCTTCCTCTTCCACCTGGTGACCTCCGTCCAAGGCTGTTCAGCCGACGTAGAGGCCACCGGGGCAGGTTTGGGCTGGGGGGCGGGGCGCGGCGGCGCTACAGTGGCGGTCGCCTTCCCCTTGCCCTTGCCTTTCCCTTTCCCCTTGGAAGAGGATGCCGACGGTGTGGGGGCAGATGTCTGCCTTGCCACCGGTAGCGCCGGGCCAGCCGGCGCACTCTCGACCATCCGGGGGCGGCCCCTGAGCGGGGGTCCCGGGATTGGGACGGGCGCGAGGCCACAGTTAGCCAGGCACGCTTCTACAATGTTGCGCGCCTGAGCCACTGTAGCCCGCATCAGCTCGTCCGCCCAGGTGGGACGCCGGTCCTCCGCGGGAGTAAGGGGCTGCACTGTGCGCCGCGAGAGGGGCGGGAACTCCTCCCGGGGCCCCTTGGCAGACTTTGCCTTTGCAGCGTCGGCCCGAGCGGCAGTGGCAGCGGCCGCCTTAATGGCCGTCACCTCCGTCCGGAGCTCCGCCAGCTGCCTATGCAGCCCTTCATTTTCCGACCTCCAGCGCCACTGTAGGTCGGAGGAAGTCTGCCCCCACAGATGGAAGAAGGCCTCTCTCATATCCTCCGTCGCGGTTTTGAGGTCCCGGACGAACCCTCCCTTCAGTTACCGGACCGGGCTGCCACCCTCAAGACGGTCTCGGCGCCAGTCTCGAACCGTTGCCTGAGGTCGGCAACCGAGTCCCCTCCCGTGGGGGACGCATCCGCGACCTCAGCCGCCTTGAGGAGGTCCCGACGGGCAGGCAAAGGCTGCCCGAGGAGCCTCCTCGCGGAGGGAGGCGGCATCGGGGAACCAGCCTTTTCTCCACAGGGCGTCCCCTCCACTACCACTACCTCCGTGTCCGAGCCAGAATCGGACGCGTGGTGCGACGTCTGCCGGCGCTGCGCGGAAGTGCCGGGCGCCGCCCAGAACTTGAGGGTGAGGGAAGCAGAGCTATCCCCCCTCCCCTCCTCCCTCTCCCGTCGAGCCATCGACGAGCACCGGCTCTGAGGTCGACTAGCCTCCGAGCCCGAGCTCGCCCGCGACTCGACGTCCAAGTCAGTGCCGGTGCCGGCGCTGAACACGCTCGACACGGAGTCGCTGCGTGCCAGCGCCGCCACCCGACACCGCGACCGTGTCCTCGGCGCCGCCGGGACACTATCCCCGACTGTCGGCGGGGACATACTCACTTCAACCTCCCCCTTTTTGAGGCCTTTCGTCCTCACTAATTTCGTCGCAGAGTCTGCGGCAACTTCGGTGCCAGATATTTCGCGCGGCACAGCGCTGTGATGTTGGTTGCCCCCCCCTTCAGAATACGAGGGGCAGACGTAGCCAGAAGGCTCCGTGAGGGATTCTCCAGGCGCGGCGCGCCTGGTACCCTCCTGGGGTAGGTTATTACCTTTAGCCGACATCATTAATAGTTTTTGGGGTGGCCCTAATGACTGGGTTCCACCAGCCATACAGCCCCTCGCCGAGCCACCAAAAACTTGGGCTTTGGGTAATTTTTATAGAGGTTTTCTTCCTCGCAGCCCGAAGGCCCCCGGTCCTGTCAGTTCAGGATTACGGGTTGGGCCGGATGGGGGTCCATGCTGGACCAATCCACCCGCCCCAAGACTGGGCAGGAAACCCATGCTTCCCACCTCGGCCTAAAGACCCCACTGGTAATTTTTTACAGAGGTTGTCTTCCTCTATCCCCCCGTGTTGGGTCGGATGGGGGTCCATGCTGGACCGATCTACCCGCCCCAAGACCGCCTGACTGGGCAGGACGCCTACACTCGCCACCCTGGCCTAACGGCCCCCACTGGTGATTTTTAAAGAGGTTTTCTTCCTCTATCCCCCCGTCTCATCCACGTGTTCTCTGATTAGCAGAGACCCCAAACGCGGCCCTCGCGGGCCGATAATCCCGAGACAAAATGCCTCGGGTTTCCTACGCGTGCCAGAGTATTAGCCACGAGTAATAATGTCCCCGAAAGGACATTATTACCCCAGTTGCCCGGGGTGTACCGGCCCAACGTATGCTGTTCCATCCCACGAGAAGTGTAGAAGGGACCAGTAGCCGTCAGGCACACTGGGAGGTTCTCTGGCCACACACCCCTAGGGGGCCAGCCCTAGGATGACTTCGAGGGCGGCTGTCGGTGTAGTTCTCATGCATCCTGTTATTGCTGAGCATGCCATTCTCTGGAATCTCTGCAGCTTGGTGATGATGGTATTGAATTCAGTCCTGGTCCACCATATGATAGCACCGTATGTTATTGTTGGTCTAGTTATGGCTGTATATAGCCACAAAGTTATTTTTGGGGAGAGTCCCCATGTCTTTCCGAGCATTCTGCTGCATTGGCATTGCATGCGCATGCTCGTTGTAATTTGTAGTCAAGGTGCTTGTTCCACAGCAATTCGCTGTCTAGTATGACCCCTAGATACTTGACTTCGTTGGTAAGTTTTATTTCGGTGTTGAATAGTTTCGGTAGTCTGAGGTTGCTTGAGTTTCTCTTGCGAGTAAATATTATAAGTTCTGTTTTTGTTGGGTTGACCGATAGACCATGGCTTATGCACCATTCTTCGATTATTCTGAAGGCAAATCTCATGAGGTCACACAGTATGTCCTCGAAGCATCCCGTCGCGAGAATTGCAAGGTCATCTGCATATCTCACTGTGAAGAGCCCTCTGCCGTTCAGTTTTCCTATTAAGTCGTGTACCACTATGTTCCATAGAAGTGGTGAAAGTACATCACCTTGTGGGCAGCCTTTGGCCACAATTCCCCTGGTTGTTGTGTTAACTGACAGTTGTATTGCTTTGTATTTCAGCATATTGTTTATCCACTCTGATAGCGTTGGAGCGACCCCATACGCTTCTAGTGCTTTGGTTATGCTGTTAAAGTTGGTTTTGTCAAAGGCTCCTTCTACATCAATGAAGGCGCCCAGCGTCGGTTGTTTTACGGTTAGTCTGTCTCCAATTCGCGATACAACGCTGTAGAGCGCTGATTCTGTGAAGTGTGCGTGTTGGTGTGGGTTTCCTCTTATTTCTTTATCACATAGCCTCTCTAGTGTTTAGAAGAGGAACGACGTGAGACTTATTCGCCGAAAAGATTTCGCTAAAGTGTAGTCGCTCCTGCCTGGTTTTGGAATAAATACCACTTTCATGCTCTGAATATATTAACAAGGTGGTCTGCTAGGAAATCGCCGCTCCATCTTAGTAGGCCGGGAAAGATTCCGTCTAGCCCTGCGGATTTGAAGGGAAAGAAGCTGTTAAAAGCCCATAACACTTTCTCTCTGTTGAGTTCCAGGGCTACAGTCCAATCTTGACTACTACATGCTCGTTCAGTGTACACTTCCCAGTTGTGAGTGCCGCTAATCTGGCACCCGGGAAAGTGTGTCTCTAGCAGTAGTGCGCTGGTTTCAGCATCTGATTTAGTCTAGGTGTTGTCGAGTTTCTTTAGACATCCAAGTATGTTCTCAGGTACACTTGATAGTATGCCCTTTACTCTAGTTGCCTGGCTGGTGTTTTCAATGTTGGTACAAAAACGCTTCTAGCATTTCAGTTTACGGAGTCGTCGCCCTTCTTGTAGGTTAATTTTGTGGTTTGATAGGTTTCCTAGTCATTTGGTCGTCGCATATTTATTGCTCTGTTGAACAGACGCCTTACTTTGCGACGTAATTTCTGCAATTCAGGGCCCCACCAGTGACGTTTGGACCTGTTTTGGGCGTCACGAGAGGGCAATTCTCTTCATAACTGTGGGTAATGATACAAGTGAGTGTATCAACATATTGTTCAATATCTTCGACTTCTGCCATACATATATGTATATCGGTGTGCTGGCGGTAGAGAATGCTGATTTGACAGTTTTAACAAATTTTAACCTATCCGTCTTACGTGGGACGCACCTAGGTTGTGGTGTGGGTAAGGCTATACTAAGGATAAAGCGTATCCATCTGTGGTCCGAGCATGACGCCTCCTTGGAGACGTGTCAGTCGGTGATGAAGTGGGATACTTCATCTGTTAATAGAGTAAGGTCTATAATAGTTTGTGCTCTTGAGTTTACAAATGTTAGTTCCGATCCTTTATTAACTAAAAGGTTAGTAGTGAAAAGATAGTTTACCAGTTCCTCTCCACGGGCGTTTGACTTTTTGCTGCTCCACAAAGTGTGGTGCGCGTTGGAGTCAGTGCATACGATGAGTTCCAGCTTTTCTTTTGCGCAATATTCCACCAGCGACATCAGTTCCGGCGATGGTATGTTCTCGTCGCTTGGCAGGTAAGCGGACGCTGGGACTAGATCACAGGACTGATTATTGATTGCTGCAGGAAACCTGGCAGCTGTCAAGTCTCTAGAACAGAATTCGGTTATTAAAAGTGTTTTGACGTGTTTGGGGGCATAGATACAGGTTCTGGGGTTACTTACGATGGTGTTCACAAGGAGTTTTCCACCGATGTTGTTGAGACCACAGATTCTGCCTTTCCTGATCCACAGCTCCTGGATTAGGGCTATGGTCTTGGGGTTTTCCTCCAGCGTTCTGCGTAGGGAAGCCGTTGCAGTGACGCTGTGCTGGAGGTTGGTTTGGAGTATGGGAGTGTGGCTAGTCTCGAAACGGAGAGGAGTTTAGGCGGCTGTCGCTGGCATCACTCCCCCCGATGTCGAGAAAGCACTCCTCTACTCCTGGGGATGTCGGGTTATCAGTCACAACAACAACATCCATCGCGTCCTGTTGTGGTTGTGATGGATTCCCGACAGGTGTTTTGCTTGGTCCGGCTGGTGTTTCTGCTTGAGTCGGTCTTTTTGGTTTCCTCCTCGAGGATCCAGACGTATATGTTTCCGAAGAGCCAGTAGAGGCTAAGAGCCTAGTGCTCTTAGACCTTAAAATACGATACTATTTAGGGCACTAGAGACTTCTCTTATTGCTGCTGTCATGTCCACCAAGCGTTGTACTGATTCAGAAAAGCTTCTTGCTGTCAGAAGTTCAGCCTCTACCCTTTGTCTCTCAATGGCAGCAAATAGTTCTTGGTCTTGGTCTAGCCTAGACCGAGTATGCCGAGTCCTTGTTCGTTGGGTTTGGCCTGTTCGAACATTAATTGGACTCCGATCTCTTTGTGGTGTGGAGTCTGGAGAGTAAAAAAGGCATTTAATAGGATATAAATAATAAACTCTATTAAGAGTATTTTTCAAAGATAGCCTCAGAATATATTACCTCTCACAGTCTCGACATTGAGTATACTTGGAGAAGCTGGCAACTCCAACAAATGCCTACCAATTTCTGATGCTGGTACTATTCCCTCTACTTGTATGTCTTCGCTTTGACTCTGCAAATATTCAACAATATTTTTTTTAATACATACTGTGGATGGGAAACGACTAACAGCAACATGGATATCCCCTACAGCGAAATCAGGGCCACCCATCACAGCTATTAGCCGTTGGTCAAGTGGAGACAGTACCGGCAAATTACTGGCAGTGCCACCACCTGTACGCTGTATTGATTGTGCATGTTGGGCACATGATTTTTTAAGTGCACACTTTTTGTCTGCCTAATACTAAAAAGAGGGGTGAAATCGTAATGTAACTATTGGTATACAAAACTTCAAGTAAACATAAAAGTATAGAAAGTACCTTTGCCCAGCCTTTTCCATCTTTCTGTGCACCGCCTAGAGCATTTAGGAACGTCGAGATTTCGTCCCATTTTCTTTTCGTCTCCTGTTTTGCATGGGCAGTGCGCAAGAACCCCTTGGCTATACCCGGGTTCTGCGTCAGGAAATCAACAAGAGTCTCCAATTGTTGGTAGGTAGGCCTACTCATTATCCTGGAACATAATACATATTTGTATTAGTGTGTAAACAAATGCACCTTGTATTAAATTTAAAGACATTTTCAGAAAAATATAATATTCATAAATTTATTTACCTGCCACTATTTCTTCGCCTTTTTTAACTTTAATATTTTTAAATATGTCGTGTGCTTGAGTCCCGGCCCAAGGTACTTCTGGTGTAGTTTAGTAGGGCTCAATGCTAACATTGCTGGCATGGTATCAAAATAAACTTACGAAATAGTTGAAAAATTTAAGTTATCCTGATCGTGAAACTCATAACTTTCTAAAAGTTAATGTTTGTTTACTTTACTGACAGCTCGTAGCGGGCAGTTTTTTTAAATGGAATGTGTAAGCAATGGTGTACTCAATCGGCCGTATCTGCTTAAATATTCATGGCAAAACACACTTGAATTAACTAACTAAATCTTAAGTAACGAACACTTCAAATCATAATTCCAGTTAAAATAAGTGTAAATCTCAAAAATATATTAAGTATTCACGTGTTTTAAATATTTTTGTATTTGGTCGTTCACATTTTTATTTCTATGGCCACCCCATGATATTCGGTATATTCGATCTTGCACTCGATCTCAATTTCAATTACGATTTTGTTCAAGAATGCTAAATAAAATCGGATTGGGATTGCAACTGAATCGGATTGGAATTAGATGGAGATTGGAATTGGTTTCCATAGTAAGCCTGCTGGGACAGTCCGCTATAAAATGCGCGACGGTTTCTTCGACGGCTGGGTCACATGGGCAAGCAGGTGAGTCCTTCTTTTTAAAACGGTGCAAGTATTGGGAAAATCCCCCGTGTCCTGTGAAGAGTTGTGTGTGCAAGTGTGTGAGTTTGACCTGCTTGTTTGTTCAGTACGCTTCCTTGGCGTCGAGGAAAAACATCTTTGTAACTCCGGACACGTGTCTACACCCAGCGGGATCCCCTATCTGAGAGACTTATGAATGATGCAGAGAATTAGATCTGGATATGTTCTACTGAATTATGCTGAAAACAGAATTTGTTCCGTATAATAAACGGAAATATAAACTTTTCTAAACGACCTCCAGCCAGCGGGATACTTACTAAAATTAAGTTTGGGGAGGTATAAATTGGTACTAACTTTTAGTTCTGTATTTATTCTGTTTAGCAAAACAAAAAACATACTTCGAACGTCCTTACTTCAGCCACAATCAAGCGGAAATGAAACCTCCAGTCAGCGGACTTTTTCTCTCAGCGACATTTTCTTGTAACTTTTGCACTAGTTTGATAACATTTAAATTATTTACGACTATAATTTTAATTAAATTACCTTTTCGTACATCTAGTATAAAAATTAAAAGTATAGTTTCGATGAAATTACAGTAATATATTATAATATATTGCCTATACATCAGAATAACACATAGGCTACAATTAGGCGTTGGAAGCCGCTGGAAAAAGCTAGGTAGTTAATTATATTGCCATAATTCTATGGGTGATATTATGTGTCACCGAACCCATTTTATTTTAAAAATATATAACTGTAGACAGAAGTGAACAGAGCAATAAGTAGGTTAAATAAAATATTAATAGTTTTAAAACTTTAATTAATTTACAATTTATAAAAATTATTGAATCATATACATTACAACATGGGGCAAAATTTTACCTTTACTCTTCGTTGCTTTACCGACTAGGTCATCATAACAATGCCAAGTACCTTTTCTTAAACAGTGTGATTTGTAGTGTCCAATTCCGCTAGGTATAGCGGCAGGACAATACTCAATAACCGAAAGTAATCGATATGTTTTGTTGTTTAACAACAAAGTTATGGGTGCCTCTGTTAATGAAATTTTGCGTATACCTATAACTTCGAAAGTTATTATGTCTAATAACTCGTACGAGTTATTTCGTGTGCCTTCACAATTATTACGACGACAGGGTGAATCTTTTTCAGTAATTCCGTTTAGTGCAGATTTAGAAAAGCAATACCTTTCATTTTTATGATGTTAAAATCAAGTGATAAAATAGCAATATTACGCTTAATGTGTTTGTTACTGCAACTCACAAAACTGCACGTACTCTGAAATTTTGCACTAGGAAAACGGTCAATGAGAATTTTTTCGTAAATAAATGTAACATTACAGTGACAGTTCATTAAGTTGTTATTAATTGGAAAACGCGTTTCTAGAACAAGTGACCTATTGGCGTAAATATCATACATATTAACACTTTTGACCATAGATTCAACAAGCTTCGAAAAACTGTCTGTATTATTTTCAACAGAATTCCTGACAAACACTGATTCGTGATATGCTACGGCAAAACATTGCGCAACTGAGTCAAAGGCGCAAGTGTTTACTACTTGAATATTTTGGTTCAAACTACCATTTTGTAAGACAGATATCTTGGTTCTTTTTGTTAAATTACTATCTTTTGATTTCAGTTTTCGTTTTTTTGTTAAACCTGTCCAATATTCGGTAATTTCGGTGGATTTTAAAAGCTTGTCTGAAAAAACTGACTCTTCGAGAAAATCATCTGTTTTCTTTTTTATACTCCTTTTAGACCGCAGTGCAATACTCTTTTTAGGGCGTAGTTTTACCCTGTGGCTATTTAAAAATTCAACTTTTTGATTATTTATGGCCATGTTCATTTCTCCCTGTAAATAATCATGATGTTTCACTAAGAAATTATCGACTCTCAGATTACTTTCATTTTTTAGTACTAGGGTTTTCAAAGTCTTAAAATGACTTTCTACATTGCTGCTACTTGGAGAATAGTTTGTGTTATGAAATATTGGGCACATAACATTTGAAAATAATGGTAACCTGGACAAAATTCGTATTATAACAGTACAAATATCAGGCAAATATAGTGAATTAATTCGATCACCATCGACGTCAATCAGTGTTAACATCAAATTTTGTCTGTCAATGAATTTTGTAAGCCAAGCTATTGGTTCGTAACCTGTTTTAGAACTACTATTGTTAGTTTCGACAAATATGTTTCTGTAATGGATGCCACCAATTGTAAGATCAGTGATATTAGGTAACACGATAGGTTCCTCTGGCAAATTTTTATATTTGTTTAGGAAGTCATATAAACGACTTTTGGACAGATTACAAATGGTTTCTGTTACATTTTGAGTGCATATATCATTTTTATACAGTGATACTATTACCATGTCAAGTGCAATCAACTTTATAGTTTCGTAATCTTGACATTTTTTAATCAATGTTAAGCATCCTACATAAAAAGATTTAATATGATAGTCAATTTTATCAAAACAAGCAAGTCTCCAAAGTGTTCTCAAGAAGTGAGACGTATCCAGTCGCACAAAACAAGATGGTACAATGGATGATTCTTTTTCTAAAATCTTGAAGCAGTGGTCTGTATATGATTTGGTGGAGTCGAAACCGGTGAACGCTTTTATTGTGGCGCTAATAAGTGCCGCTGAATCGTCTATGATGGCTTCATTTGGCGAAGCCATTGAGTCTTTCCATTGCGACAGCCACTGAGATATAGTGTCAGCTGTTTGCGACTCAGATAACATCTGCGACAATGGTACGCTAGCACCATTCTGCGCATAAGCAACTGCAACATATAGTAATATGTGTTTAGAATTACTTGGCTAAACACATATTACTATAAAAAAAAGCTTAAATATCATCACTTTTGTCACCTTTAGCAATATTTTTGCATATTGAGCCGGTTGCATCAATACAAACGCAAATATGCGTTTGACTCTTTAAACAGTTTTTATAATATTCAATTTGTTGTGGCGACCAGTAATATAAATAAAACGGTCGAGCCGAAACTTGTTGAATTAAAGTAGAAAAAGGTGGCATTGTTGTCATTTTGCACAAACTTAATAAAGGGTTATTATGAAGCACGTCTTCTTTCTTACTTTCATTTTTAATGTGGTGTAATTGTTCGAGCTTTGGAAGATATGGAGGCTCGGCTGCAGGTAGAATCGAGGTGGTTTGTGAGATCGTACTGTTAGAATTTTGAACGGGTAAAAGTTCTTCAGCTAATTCATTTCTTACTACAATAGCAGATTTATATTTAAGTCTTTCTGCAATTTCTCTTCTCTGATATGTTGTCATTCGCAATTTTGCTTTTGGATTATGTTTTATATTATTATTTTTAAATTTAATAGTGCAGTGGACATCAAGAAAAGCATCTGTGTTGGCCTTGGGAGTAATACACACTTTTAAATCAGCTGAACACTGATTACAATATCCAATACATACTACTTCACCGTCTTTGTAACAGAAATGTGATTTCATGCACCACGTGCAAGGTAATTTTGTCTGCTTCCATATTTCTAATGAAAGAATGTAGCTCCACTTGTGCTTAGGTAATTTAAGTTTCTTTGTGAATATTAAGTTTGGTTTGTTGGACAGATTTCTTTGTGTGTAGAAAAATTGTGGTTCGATTTCTTTCCATTTATGGCAGTCTATTAAAAAGTCGTATTGCTTAAACATCGTATCACAATCAGAATCCTCTGTATCCGAAGAACTACTAAATTCAGTTTTCTTATCTATATCTATATATATGTTTGTTTCATGTTTCGTCAAGAAAAAAAAAGTATAATTTCGTCTTATTGAGACATACAATGCTTTTGGAGACATTTTTCTGTTCAACTCTTGTGATATTATAGCATAAACGTTATCCTTTGGAGTTGGTAAATGGTCTGTAAGAGAATTACGTTTATATTTACACCAATATACTACAGCAAATATTATAATCTGGACGATAATTGCAACTGGATAGGAACAACAATTAAAAACTGAGGAACAACACTGTAAACTTAACACTAAAACGAATATAAAGAAAATAAAAAGCCAGCCTATACGTATAAGTAGGTAACATAATATCTGGGAATCGAACCCGATCAGCGTGAGGGGCATGCAAATTCCTCCCATCGATAAATCATGTACAGTACAGTTCTAGCCTACCATGAATTTCGAGTGTGAACAAAAATCAATATAATTTTTTTTATATTAAAAATAAACAGCATTTGTATAACCTACCTGCATCTTCAAAATAGTGGTGGTATCTTTGCAAGATAATTTTTTGTTCCTGTAGGCTTACTAAACTTTTTCTCCCCGACATTGTCATCACATCACTTTAATTAGCATCACACGAACTAATTTTTACTTATTGAATGTGCAATAAGTTTAATTAATGCACATTTATACTATATTTAAAACCGTACAATTCTATATTCTTATCAATATAGGAAATGCAAATATTCTTTACGCAATTGTGATTCACACAATATCACTAACCGAGATTTGTATTGCTAATAAACTACCCTACACCCAAACAACTTTAATTTGTACCTTTGTAGGTAGATTATTTTGTATTCTACCCACTTACTAGCTATCAAATTCTATACTTTTAATTTTTATACTAGATGTACGAAAAGGTAATTTAATTAAAATTATAGTCGTAAATAATTTAAATGTTATCAAACTAGTGCAAAAGTTACAAGAAAATGTCGCTGAGAGAAAAAGTCCGCTGACTGGAGGTTTCATTTCCGCTTGATTGTGGCTGAAGTAAGGACGTTCGAAGTATGTTTTTTGTTTTGCTAAACAGAATAAATACAGAACTAAAAGTTAGTGCCAATTTATACCTCCCCAAACTTAATTTTAGTAAGTATCCCGCTGGCTGGAGGTCGTTTAGAAAAGTTTATATTTCCGTTTATTATACGGAACAAATTCTGTTTTTAGCATAATTCAGTAGAACATATCCAGATCTAATTCTCTGCATCATTCATAAGTCTCTCAGATAGGGGATCCCGCTGGGTGTAGACACGTACTCCGGACTCCGGCTTTAGATTCTGACTGGTATCTCTTGTTCCATTCGTCAATCGAGTCCTGTCTGATGGCTCGCTTGACAAATGAAAGAGGACATTCGTCAAAGTCCGGTCTGGTCTTTTTACCAAGGGCTGCTTCCTTTTCCTTTGAGGTCAAATTTGAAGCTAAGGTCAAAGTCGTAGCTGAGGTCAAAGGTCGTTGCCAACGTCTATCGTAGCCGAGGTCAAAGTTGTAGCTGAGACCAAAGGTCAAAAGTCGTTGCCAACGTCTATCGTAGCCGAGGTCAAAGTTGTAGCAAAGATGTATCTGAGGTCAAAGGTCATTGCCAACGTCTATCGTACCTGAGGTCAAAGTCTTAAACGAGGTCAAAGTCGCTGCCGAGGTCAAAGGTCAAAGGTCGTTGCCGATGTCTATCGTAGCCGAGGTCAAAGATGTAGCTGAGGTCAAAGTGGTTACCGAGGTCAAGGTCGTAAACGAGCTTAGTCGTAGCCGAGGACAAAGTTGTAGCTGAGGCGAAAGTCGTAGCCTAGGTCAGAGGTCAAAGTCGTAGCTAAGGTCAAAACTGTAGCTAAGGTCAAAGTTGTAGCTGAGGTCAAAGTTGTAGCCGAGGTCAAAGTTGTAGTTGAGGTCAAAGTTGTAGCTGAGGTCAAAGTTGTAGCTGAGGTCAAAGTTGTTGCTGAGGTCAAAGTTGTAGCTGAGGTCAAAGTTGAAGCTGAGGTCAAAGTTGAAGCCGAGGTCAAGGCCACCTTGTCAAAGAGGTGAGGTCAGTCTTTTTTTTATAATATCTCTCCGAGGGTAAAACCACCCCGGAGAGGAGTTTATTGCGACACAGTGCGCTCTGCTATTTGATACAAATTTTTAGATAGGAATTTAAGTTATAATTTTACAGAGTTTGTAACAAAGAATTTAGTGTATGCATATTGTTTCTTCGCCGAGGTTTCGGCCCGCCGTATGAAACGGCAGGCCACTACCCGATAAGACCTACCCTATAGGCACTTCGCAATAATCCCTACTGTCCCCCCTAGAGAGGAGACGGACTCGACATAGAGGCGCGCGTGGGAACACGCACGCCGCCTCTACCATCTTACACTTAACAAACCATCTTATTCTCCCCGTGACCATGGCTGCTGAAAAGCAACCGAAACGTCGGGGAAAGTGTAAAAATAAATTAAGTCTAAATAGTTCTTAAAAATTTGTAAAGTTTAATAGTAGTAGTTTAACAATTTTCAAAATTTTGTAATAAAGTGTCAAATAAACAACGCGATAAAATCCGTATATAGCAGTTTAATTTCAAAGACATATATTACTTTTTATTCTTTTTATTTCTTTATTTCTGTTGTAGGTACTGTTTGGTATATTTATTTGGACACATACACCCAAATACATATTAATATACGTGTTTGTATGCGTATACATAAATATGGTTAGCAATAAATTTTTTTTCTTTTTTATTTTTACATAGTTCATTAGTTTATAATAATATTTATATATAAAATGCAGTAAGTAGCTGTGAAAAGGCAGTTGAGTACGATAAATATTTATTAGACAGCTGTAAACAAATGAGCGCAGTGTAGTTTCGAGCGCAGCTGGAAACTGCACTGTGAGAGCAACCTTATCCATTGCCATAGATTAGTATAAGTACAAAGGTATTCATTACTTTGTTGGTGTAGTCTAGGAGTTTGCTGACTTTTTGGACCATTTATATATTATGTATGTATATACTATTGTACTATGTATGTAAGTTTTCTTTTGTGTATATTGATAATTTGGCATTCTTTTATATCATCTGGAAGCTTATTGTACAGTGTAACCCCACCCCATATGTGTAATAAAATATTATATTTTTTTACCATTTTATTCTGTTCTGGGTGGACGTAGAATTATTTTATTTTTGTTTCTTAGTTTGTATAAAATTTACTTGTTTTTTAGAAAGTGTAATGTTTGTTTGTATAGTATTAACCTCGTAACGCCCAAGCTATTTTCTGGTAAGACGTGCTAAACGCCCAATGTTCAATACAATGTACAATATATTCTAACACGGTTACCGCCCACGCACATTTGACAATTTTCTTTTTGTGTAAACCTCAACCAGGATTCTTTTTATTAATTTTCTGGGTTCTATGGGGTAGAATAGAGCAGTGCTCCTAATTTTTAGTATTTATATCATGTTCATTTTAATGTACATTGGGCGTTTATGTGATCTGACTTTATCAAAAACAATTTTTAGATCAAACTTATGTTTTATTGTTTTAATCAGTCTCACTGTTACAAATCAGCCTTATTTTCAACTAGAAAGCAAAAGTAACTTAAATAATAAACTTTTATGTAAACTAAATCAAGTTTAACTCGAAAACTAGCATTTTTCTTCTTAATTTTTAGCTAAAAAATAAAAATAAATTAAAAATAAGCTTCTATGAAATATAAATCAACTTTTAACTTAAACATTACCATTTTTCTTATTTAAAATATATCTTAGAATTATTCAACAAAAATCACAGAATTATTCTTGGTTATTGCAGTGAAAATCAATAAAGCAGTTTCTTAATTTAGTTAGGCTAATTAGTATTTTTGTTTTGAGCCGTGCATTTATCCATCCAAATATTTATTTGTTTGATAACACGAAAACGTAAAAAGAAGTTATAATAGGCGCTCATATCTTCTTGCTTTCTCTCGGCGATAGCGTCGTGCCAAATAGCTGCAATGTGTATCTGAGTTGGGCTCAAGGTATACGCTAGTTACGTATATCCTTTTGCCAATGGATGTAGTGAATACTGTTGAACATAGATTTGGTGTGGTTTATTGTGTGAGTCCCATTGAGCTGCCTGCACCTTTGCGGATGAGTATGCAGGCTTTGGTGTGTCTGTTGGATTGAGGGTGTGGATATTGGTATGCAATGTAAGCGTGTGTATTGATTAGCCTGGAGGGTGAGTGTATTGCCAGTGTATGGTTCGTTAAGTACTGCCTGCACCTTTGCGGATGAGTATGCAGGCTTTGGTGTGTCTGTTGGATTGAGGGTGTGGATATTGGTATGCAATGTAATCGTGTGTATTAATTAGCCTGGAGGGTGAGTGTATTGCCAGTGTATGGTTCGTTAAGTAATATGATGTCTGTTTTGTGTGTGTATGTGTTGGGTGAGCTCATTTGTGGCAGCATATCCGCATCCTAGGTTGGCGTGAATAAGTGTGATGGGCTTGGTGTTGTTGTTGTGTGTGGTGTTTTGTGGGTCGATGTTGTTGTGTATTAGTATGGTGCGTATTTGGTTTCGTGTTTGGTTTGTGTGTGAGCGTGTGCGTGTGTTTGTGTGAGTGTTCGCGTGAGTGTTGCGTGTATTTGTGCAATTGTTGTTCATTACAAATAAAGTTTAAATCAGGATTGAAATTACAATAGAATAAATATAAAATAAAATTGAAATTAAAACTAAAATATGTACAGTTTTGTGTTACAGTTCTAGGGTGTGGTGTCCGTAGTCCGTAGTCTCCTCGGCCCGTTCTTTGGCTACGTGGATTCTGGAGCATGCGGCTTGATTATTGGCGGCGTGGTCAACTGATAATTTAGTGCCGAATTTGGTGTTGTGGCGGACACAATTATAGCAGGTGAGTTTGTTGTTTCTGTTTGGGCAGTTGTTTCCTGCGTGTGTCGTCTCCGCGCAGATATGGCAGGGGTGGACGACAGCCGTGCACTTATTGTGTGAGTGCCCAAACTGTAGGCACTTGCGGCACTGGATGTAGTGGGAGTGTGATTCGAGATGTACCTGTTGGTAGTTGATGCGGCGCGTTCTAGTTGTATGCGTTTTTGGTAGAAGGGTTAAATCTCTACCACTGCGTTGTATAGACGATCGGAGCGGTTATTGGTAAGGAAGCAAAGTCTGATGTCGTCGGCTAGGATTGCGTTTTGTCTGCTTAGTAGGTCACAGGTCTCTTCTCTTTTGGTGTCTTTATTGAGGATGAGATCCCCCTTGAGGGCTTTTGGCTCTGTGACTTTTAGGGTGCTGGTGGTGTTGCTGGTTATTCTATTGCGGATTTCATCTTTTTGTGTGTTATTATTAAATTCAACGTATACCCGGCCTTTCCTCAGGGCTTTCAGCTTTGTTGGAGCGAAGTTCTGTTTTTGAAGCTTATTTGTTCCTTAAATTGGTTGACAGTTTTTCCGAGTTTGCTGGTAATGGTGTGGAGGTGGTTGTTGATGATGGCTGGTGATGGGTTCGATGATAAGTTCCGGTTTCTTCAGTTGGGGTTTGTGGCTGTAGTGGCTGTGGCGTACGTCTTCTGGCTGCTGATGTGAGTGAGAGTAGACGGTGTGGCTGCGTTTTTAACGTGTTTTTAATGGTGGAGTGGATCTCTGCCACCAGTTCCTGTTTAAGTATTCTGTAGTTTTCAGAGATGGAGTGGTTGGACTCTTTTAAGTTGGGTCGATGATGATGTTAGTGAGGGTGGTGGGGAGGAGATCTGCTTGCTGAGTTTAGCTATCTCCTCAGCAGCCTCCTTAATCGACTTTTTGTTCGCTGCCGTCACGCTTTTCCCCTCGTCGACTAGCAGGGTTATGGTTTGGGCGAGTCTAGCTATTAGGTCCGCTATTGTGTCGCTGGTAGTGGTGGTTTGAATTATAGGCTCTTGGCTTGTCATTCTGACATCAGGTCACGCGCGCGTGACGTACCCGAGAGGCGTGGAATTGACGAAAAAGGGCGGGGGTAGGTAGGTAAATGAGTGATGGGGAATGGTAGGTGGGGATGCTAGCTATGTTTTTGTGAAAGAAGAACTCAGTTTGGTCGTATGGTTGCGAAGATATTTACGAAAATGTGAAAAAAAGTACGGTGGGGTGTGTTTTAGGGGGTGGGTTGGGTGAGTTACCCCAAAGATCGCTTCTCCTTGAGAGATTGAGAGAACGAAATTTCGGTTATTTTTGCTCTAACTCCACGCGCGGCGGAGCTATTAACAAATCCACGTTATGCGGTGATAGCGTCTAGGCGTACTTTTTAGGAAAAAATTAATAGTGTGAGTTTTCATAAAGTGCACATATGAAGATGAGTGAAACTAGGCATCATTTTATCGCTAGGAAAAATAATAAAAAGAAATAAAAAAATATATTCTTCGTTTTATACCTATTTATATTTTTTCTTTTGTAGTTATGGACCTTGTACCAAGAAAACCTTGTTACTTTTGAACCAGCTGGTTAATCGTGTTGAAACAAAAACAGTAATAATACGCAATGTGTAGACATAAGAGACGGTATACTATTCACAAAAGTCAAATTTCATAATAAATTATAATTATATTAATTAAACTGTTATCAAATTTCTTACTTAACTTCAGTTAAATTACGGTATTATTGCCTGAAATATAAAAATTATACAGGATTGAAATTTAAAATTTGGGGGACAGTAACAAAACTGATGGTAACAAAATTGTAAAGAACCATTTACACAATCATCGATCGCAATACGAAAAAAAATTAAACATACTTTAAAATCTGTGATAGAAACTAAATAATTACTATAACAGGGCGTGGTCAGAGATAGTCTTTGAAATGAAAGCCATACAGACATACGCATCTGTAACACATTTATTTTGTCGTTAACAGCACAACACAGGTTACAGTTATCAATTATCATAATTGCACAAGAAAACAAGTCTCGAAAGAGCGAGAGCCGCCGAGACGGAACAAATAATTACGCACGTCTCGTGGCAGCGTGATTGCGCGACTACCGAGCGCCGACTGGTGAGGGACGCGGGAGGCGCGGCAACGGCTACGACTCAACCGTGCGGCCGCGCACGTTGTCGCACTTTAACCTTCTACCGCGCGTTACAGTCTCCCCCTCTAACCCGAACGAACGTCCTCGCGGTTGGGTTAGCTTTTTACGAGGCCTACCCCTCCTACGTTTCTCCTGTATTGGAGCCTGGATGCGACCGACGAAAGGAGTCAATACCGAAGTGTGGTACTTACCCAGCAGTGTACCGTCACTGAGACGCTCGAGAGTATACGTTGTCGAACCGACCACGGACTGGATTTTATACGGCCCATCACGACGCGGTATAAATTTGGGTGTCTGCCCTTTGTTGGTGTCGTTGGTACCTTGGGTTTTTAGTAGAACTAGGTCACCAACCTTGTAGTCTGGAGCTGGCCGACGATGTTTATCGACGTATTTCTTCTGCGCTGCCTGAGCACTCTCATAGACGTCACGAGCGTCCAAAAGCACCGACGTGATTCTTTTTAGGTAATTAGTGATATCACCTACGTAATTGTCATTGTCGATTATAGTGCGCATTTCTGAAAGGACGTCTGCTGGTGCGCGCATCTCTCGCGCGAAGTTCAAATAGGTGGGCGAGTAGCCTGTGCCCGATGTGACTGCAGAGTTCATGGCAAAGCGGATGGCAGGTAGGTGAACGTCCCAAGTATCGTGATCTTTATTTACTAGAATGGCCAGCTGCGGTTTGAGATCTCGGTTTTTTCGTTCTACCGGGTTCGCCTCGGGGTGGTAATATGAAGTGAACGACTGAGTAATCCCCATAGCGTGACAAGTCTGCTGCATTACTTCGCTGATAAACTGGACCCCGTTGTCACTAACAAGGCGCCTAGGGACTCCAAACCGTAAGTAAACCTCTGATACTAATACTTTCGCACATTCCTCACTGGTAGCTGCGGCGAGAGGGAAGAGCTCCACCCAGCGCGTGCAAGTATCCTCAACTATCAAGACCCATTTGTGCCCTCTCCCTGTCTCGGGTAACGGACCGAACAAGTCGACAGCTAGAACTTCAAATCGACGTGCAGAAGCGGGCGTCTGCAACAGGCCAGCCGGTTTCCTATTGTCTGCCTTGTAGCGTTGGCAAGGTACACAATTTTTAACGTACTGCGTAACGTATGAACGCATTCCAGGCCAGTAATACTTACCGACTAAGCGTTGCAGCGTACGTTCTGCACCCATGTGACCCGCCGTGGGTGCATCGTGGTATTCGGCCAAAACTTTGGCGCGTTCCTGCTCTGGGACTACCAGACTGGCGTCGTCATACTCCTCATTTCCTGGGCAATACCTATAAAGTACTCCTTCAGTGAGCACGTAACCTTTATCAGCCCATGCCCTTCCCCTAAAGGTATCGTCGGATTCCAAGGCTTCGACAATTTTACTCACCTCCGGGTCTTTCAGCTGGTTCTCACGCAATTCCTTTAGACTGCAAGAGGGCATGTCGGCTACAGCACTGCACAGATCACAGTCAGCGTCTTCAGTACATGCCGGGCGTGAAAGCGTGTCGGCTATTACATTTACTTTACCTGGTGTGTATTCTATCTTCAGGTTATATTCCTGAAGGCTCAGGGCCCACCTTGCTAGACGGCCGCTCGGGGTCTTCATGCTCATCAACCATCTAAGGGGTTGATGGTCTGACCGGATCACAACCTCGGCTCCGTCTATATACCCTCTGAATTTGGATACCGCCCAGACGACGGCTAGGGCCTCTCTCTCGGTCGTGCTATAGTTTCTCTCAGCAGCTGTCAAGAGTCGGCTGGCGTATTCAATCGGGCGCTCATCGGTCCCCTCCCCCTGGAGGAGAGCCGCCCCGAGAGCGTACCCACTGCTGTCAGTTCTGAGGACGAAAGGTAACGTCGCATCAGCCTGACGTAGGATCGGCGCCGTCACCAGCAGCCGCTTGATCTGCTCAAAAGCAGCCTGTTGCTCTGGGCCCCATCGCCACACGCTTGCCTTTTTAAGTAGCGTCGTCATGGGTTTAGCAACCTCTGCGTAATCAGAGACAAAACGCCTGAACCAGCTGGAGGTCTGCAGGAAACACTTCAAATGTTTCACATTCCGGGGCGTAGGCATATCTGCGATTGCCGCAGTCTTCTCAGGATCGACATGTATGCCACCTGGTAAGATAATGTGCCCTAAGAACTTTACCGATTCCCTGGCGAAATGACTTTTCTCTCGATTTACCCGAAGGTTGAATAAGGCAAGTCTATCGAACACGGAGGTGAGGTCGGCGAGGTGTTTCTCGAAGGACTGATCAGACAGCAACAATAAGTCGTCTAAATATGCCAGAAGCGTGGCACCTGGCAAGTTTGACTTAAATCTGTCCATTAACCTCTGGAACGTAGCTCCTGAGTTGCGCAAACCCATTGGCATGCGTTTAAACCTGTATGTGCCAAGCGGGGTTGTGAATGCCGTCTTGTCCCTGTCACCTGGGTCCATATTGACCTGGAAATACCCTGCTCGGAGATCAAGAGTTGTCATGTATTTTGCAGTTTTTGCGTCATGAAGGATGTCCTCAATCCTTGGGAGTGGGTATCGATCAGGCTCCGTGACTGCATTGAGTTTGCGGTAGTCAATGCACAGCCTATAATTGCCATCTTTCTTCTTAACGAGGACAACGTTCGATGCCCAAGGTGACTCGCACTCCTCAATTACATTCGTATCGATGAGCTTGCGTAGCTCCTTTTCCAGTGCTTCCCTCTTAGGTGGGGATAGTCTATAAGGAGGAGAGGCCAGAGGTTCCTGTGTGCCACTTACCTTAATCTTATGAACAGCGAAATCTGTAGGAGGCCCTTCTGAAGCAAACTGAGCGACTCTGTCTTGTAAGAACGCGTTGAGTGCGGCCCTGTGCTCCGGTGACAAACTCGTACCTTCATCGTGGCGCAGCGATGCATCGTAGATATCTGTACGCATCACGGTCGCGCTGTTCAGTACATAAGAATGCACAAACGGGAACCGGTCTCCTGGGCTATCTGAAAAATGCCATGTCTCTTGGGCTATATCTAAGACAATACCCGCGTTGGCAATAAAATCGCGGCCTAAGAGTGTTCTAGTGTCATCACCAGGGAATATCATAAAGTCGGTGTCGACTCTTCGACTACCTAGGGTAACGGGTACTGCCGCGACCCTTACCATTTTCCTATGACACGAGCCGTCGGCGAGCCCGATATAACGTTCCATGTCTTGGAAATGTACACCGTTATTCAGTAATAATGAATACAATGAAGGGCTGGCGACGCTATGCGTGGCGCCGGTATCGACTATTGCTACCCCTTCCTTACCTGCTATACCCACAGAGATTAGCGGGTGTGGCGTCGTTGTAGCGAGAACGTCGCCTTTTACGACATTAAAGTCAGACGGCTTAGCGGGCGTGGGTTTGTTTGAACAAGTAACACACTTCGACCTAACGACCCCCGGTTGGCCGCAACCATAACACCGGATCGGATGAGTACTCTTATTACTACTTTCACTATCTGTTTTATTAACTTTGCGACATTCACTAGTCGCATGGCCGAACGCTTTGCAAAAAGAACATCTAATGCGAACACGTTTCGAGTTTTCGTTCGAGTTAGAGGTGAGATGAGAACTTGTGGTTGCGCTTGGACTCGTAGTAACGCTGCGATCGGGCACCGTAGTAGGTAAGTAGGTATTATTCGACGTTTTCGCGGCAACGACAGAGTTTTTTAATTCTGAGATAGAATCTTCCGCGAGTCTCGCTCTTTCTAACAAATTATCAACGTCGCTGACGGATTCTCTAGGCAAACGTTTACGTATTCGGCGATGTAACAGTCCATATATAATATCGACTTGCATAACACTTGGCACAACATACGGTAATCTAACTAATAAAGATCGTACCTTTGATATAAACACTTCGGCACGTTCACACTCACTGTGTTCACTCGCGAATACTTGTCGCAGTATTCTATACGCGGGCTGTTGCACGCCGTAAGCAGCACGTAGGCGCGCCAGAGCGTCCGGCCACGTGCTGACGCCGGCTCGCGCGCCGCGCCACCACACCGCTGCGTCGCCGGTTAATAGCATGGAGAGGCCGCGTAGCGCGTGTTCGTCGGTCACATCGGCGCAGTCCTTGAATACTTCTATTGCATCGATAAATGCTTCCAATGCCTCGGCTTCACGTGACTTCCCGTCGAATCTTGCGGTGCACTTTGCGAAGTTACCGCCGGATGCTGCGGATGCGTTCGCCCTGGGCGATGCCGCCGGTGTCGACGCGACTGGGTTCCATTGGTTGCTATGATGATGTAGAGATCGAAGAGTTTCTAAGAATGTGCGGTTGGTCTCCGCCTGTGTGCGGGCGAAAGACTCCATCATGGTGGTCAGAAGCCTTTCCGTATTCAGCGCTGCGGCAGGAGCTCCGGTCGGGGCCCCGCTGAGCGTGTCGCCGGGAGCGGCGCCCCCATGGGCGCGCGTCTCCTCAGACGCGTCGGTTGCGACGCGTACATGGGTGGTAGCGGCACCGGCGCAGGTGCGCGGCTCCACCGCCGAATCGTCGTCATCCTCGGAGTAGGCGTCGCCTTCTTCCTCGGGTTTGCGGTCGAATGCTGCCGCCTCCGCTGTCGCCGCCTGGGTTGCTCGGGTTATTCGTGGCATGATCACTGACTCTGAATTTAACTATATTCACTGGGTTCGTTATTCCAATGTTAGGTATGCTAACAATGGCCGCTAGTTGGGCGATCACTATAACAGGGCGTGGTCAGAGATAGTCTTTGAAATGAAAGCCATACAGACATACGCATCTGTAACACATTTATTTTGTCGTTAACAGCACAACACAGGTTACAGTTATCAATTATCATAATTGCACAAGAAAACAAGTCTCGAAAGAGCGAGAGCCGCCGAGACGGAACAAATAATTACGCACGTCTCGTGGCAGCGTGATTGCGCGACTACCGAGCGCCGACTGGTGAGGGACGCGGGAGGCGCGGCAACGGCTACGACTCAACCGTGCGGCCGCGCACGTTGTCGCACTTTAACCTTCTACCGCGCGTTACATTACTTTGATATAATCAACAAAATCAACTAGACAATTAACAATCAATATAAATGATATCAAATATTTTGCATAACATCCTTTTCAATTATTAATAAACCGTTTATACATGGATACAAAACTTCTTTCTACAAGTTGACTTTTAAAAAAAAGTATGTTGTGTGTATTGTTATAAAAAGATTATGAAATTTGCAAAGTGAGAAATATAATTACCTAGATTCTATTAAATTCACTAATGTAACAGAATATTATGCAAATCGTTTAGTTAAAACTATCTTAAAATATGAATATTTATTATAAGCAGATATTCACAATTTTCACGAAATATTATTGTACTTATATAGGTATATATAGGTACACGTAGTAAACTAAGTTAACAGTTACTTTTTGGCTTTTTTGAGATGTACATTAAAATAGGAACCACAGATTATGTTTAGTCTTTTTCAATTATGCTAATAAACTCACTAACTCACATAAAAGTATATTGCTCTTCATTATTAAAACCAAAAGATACATTAATTTAAAATATCAAACAATGCTGGCATTCGTCAGCCGGATAATGATCATAGACACTGAAATCACAATAAGTACACCAAAACTAAGGTGACTTTATTAAGAATTTGATTGAAATTAAACTACTATATACGGATTTTATCGCGTTATTTATTTTACACTTTATTACAAAATTTTTTAACTGTCACACTACTACTAGATACTGTTGAACTTTACTAATTTTTAAGCTAATTAATTTATTAAAATTATTAAAACTATTTATTTTTAAGTTTACACTTTCCGAGAGTCTCCCCGTGACCATGGCTGCTGAAAAGCAACCGAAACGTCTGGGAAAGTGTAAACTTAAACATAAATAGCTTTAATAGTTTTAATAAATTAATTAGTTTAAAAATTAGTAAAGTTCAATAGTATCTAGCAGTAGTGTGACAGTTTCAAAATTTTGTAATAAAGTGTAAAATAAATAACGCGATAAAATCCGTATATAGTAGTTTAATTTCAATGAATAACATTCGCATAAACAGAAGACAATATTATAAGAATTTGATGTTTTGTCGAATCATTGGCAGAAAGAAGTGAAATAATCTTGAATCTGAAGCCAGGACCGTCTTTTTGCATCCAAAACAATATTTAGACAAAATAAAATGGGTGGTTTGCCACGGCCACTGAGTCTATTATCGTAAAATACTTAAGATCTTCTATAGATAGGAACTTGTCTATATCAACTTCGATTCCCATGTTGTATATTTATTATTTAAGTTGGTCGCTAACGCCGTACTAATCTGAAATCAAAAGAAATGTATGAGGTTGACAGTGAATATATTATTTCTTCTGCCTTACAGTTATTTACCCACGTACGTTAGTAACTGTGATAATTAGGCATAAAAATACTGTACCTTCATCGAAACAAGCATCACATATGTAGTCAAAGTAAGTAGGACCTTCAATACAGTCGTCACAGTATATATTTTTACAGGCTAAACATTTTATTATTTTGCCAAGAATCGAACAAGAACATTTATGGCACTCTCTGAATGTGTTGGTTGAAATATTATTATCATTAGCACCTTTATTAGTAATATTTGGTTTGTTGCTATGTTTGGGTGTCTCGTCAGAAACAATTACTAGTGGCAATAATTCTATATTTATCAAATCAGTCTCTATTTCATTTTTGAACCGTTGCGAGCAATAATTTCGTCCGCGTCGTCCATAATAGTCCTCATATTTTCTAAGAAATCATAACAGTCTGTTGTTGTTTGGTCATACTCAAGATTGTTAATTATTGATTCCGGTGATTTTTTATCCTATTGCTGTTCTTTAAAAGGTACTTTAATATTTTTATACTTGTGTATTCTACAAGAGTCATTAGTCATTTTTGAAGATGACGAAAGCGAAACGTTCTCTTTGTTATTGTCATAAATGGGCTGGAGAATAGTATGGCTTTGGGAAGAAAAACATGAACAGTCCCCTCTCAGAGGTTCGCAGAAACAGCTCACGTCTCTAAATTTAATTGCATTTACGTAATTTGTTGTTATGATCTGATGTAAGTTCATAGTACCTTTTAATGGAATTAAACCATTTGGAAGTATCTCTGCTATTTCTTTAACATTTTGTTATTTTATTAGAAATACTTTTATGTTTTTAACAGTTGACTTAAGTATGTTATAAGCGTCAGTAGCATTTGTGATTTCACTTCCATAGCATATTTTTTTGTCCATTAATCTCTTAAGACAACCACCAATACCGTTAGCTACACTTTTGCCGGGTCCGCTTTCAAAAAATGACCATGTAAATAATTGCCAGTTATATTTTTCTCTGAAGTGTATTAATAAGTCAAAATTATTTTTTTGTCAATATTGTGATGTGGGTCCGTCCGAATAAAAATGTATAATATTGACTTCAGGGGTGTTTTCCTTAATCATGTTGAGTATCGGAGTTAAGTGCGCCCATAAAGCTGGAGGCTGATGATTATTGGTATCAGAGATAGTATAAAATTATTGAGAAACATTTTTCCAGTAGATCATACCAGTGTGTAATGTTATTTGGGATTTAGAAGCTCCAAAATGCATTGATTGAATTTCTTGGGAGAGCTTGCATTCAAAATTTACTGAAAAATCGCATCCAATGACAACCTCGTTGTCATTTAGAGTTTCAATTACCTTTCGGTATTCTTTTGACTGCTTAAGCATATTATAATGGTGTATTTTAAAAAATTTAAATATTTACAATGCTTTTAGTAAATCTTCAATAGATCCTGTTATTGTAGATTTAGTTGTCTTTTTCATCTTTACTAATTGTTCTTCTGTACCATTTTGTTTTTATCGGTTTCGTACGCATCTGAAATATCTAATTTTCGCATCGCACACTTTTCACAGTTACTATACATACAAGAATAACATTCAGTACTACAAACCAATTGATCCAACAGTTCTGAAACAGTCTTGTGTTTCAATATACCACGATGCTTTAAAGCAACAAACGGAAAGTTAAAATTACTGTGTTTATACACATACAAGTGTCTCTTGAGTTAATATGCGGTGATAAAACACAAAAGGGCTTTTGTTTAAAAAATGTGGTGAACCCAAACCGACCTCCTTCACTTTTATATTTTCTGTATAGATTGACCAAGCTATCAAGTAAATACCTTATTTGTTGTTTGTTTTTTTTGACGAGTTTTTGTCTGTTTCTTCCCTACTGTGTTACGACTCACGTCATCTCTTAAATAAAATGTTCGTATTTCTTCCAATTTAACCCTATCGCGATTGGTGTTCTTTCTTTTAATGTGCCCGTACTTTTATCCTAGTAAGGGAAAAATATTTAAAAGTTATTATGGACAATCGCCTTCTGTATCCGTGGCTAGATTGCTTTGTTAGATCAATCTAACCACGTCCACTCTTTTGTGTTCTTGGTCAGACCGATTAAATTAAAGAGCCCTCGGTCAGATTGGTAGCCAAACTCAGATTCTATGAGTTGAATAAAAAACACTTTGTAATTATTATCTTTTAAACTTAATGTGTGTTAAGGATACAAAGGTCCTCTAATGAAACACTTCACAACTTCAGAACTATTGATTTAATAACTGTACTAATTTAATAGTAAATAGCACTGTATAAAGCGTTCGAGTAAAAATCGAAATTGGCGGGGTATATTATACGGCCGTTGTGAACGAAACCATAGCGCGATTCAGCCGAACGGTACAACGCCATCTATCGCGCTATGGTTCCAACAAGGTATATATACGGCCGTTGTGAACGAAACCATAGCGCGATTCAGCCGAACGGTACAACGCCATCTATCGCGCTATGGTTCCAACAAAATAACAATCGATATTTAATTTCTTTAGACATACCGCCCACCAAGAACATAATTTATGTTCTTCAATACTGAAAACCGACCAACATAAATGCCCTCTATGGGGGTTACAACTCATGAACCGCCCACCATGAGGTCAGGGGCCATCAAACACAAATCTTAAAAATAACACTTTTAAAAAATAACAGTGGACTGTAACAATAATGAATTCAACTCCAAATTTAACAATAAATCATAAACTCTATGTTGTGACTGGCAAAATACAAAGTTTTGAGGTCGGACGTTTTATTAACGTTCCGTTACACTTGAGAGTTACAACTCGAGTGACTTTATCCGCACCAGGGTGCTTATCTACGATTTTACCTAGGAGCCATCGGGCAGGAGGTAAATTATCCTCCTTTACCAACACGACGTCACCAATATTTGGTTCTACAATGTGTCTAGTCCATTTGTAACGTTGCAACAAATGAGTCAAATACTCATTTGACCATCGCCGCCAAAAATCCTGTAACGTGCGTTGTGTAATTTGCCAACGCCTCAAACTACTCACATTCGCGGTTTCATAATTACGTTCGGGTACTGCTAAAAGAGATTCCCCGATTAAAAAATGCCCAGGTGTTAGAGGAACAGGATCATCAGAATTATCAGAAATCGTCGATAACGGCCTGGAGTTAAGACACGCTTCTACTTGACACAATAAAGTGGACATCTCTTCGTATGTCAGCTTGGAATCACCTATGACACGTCTCAAGTGATGTTTGGTAGATTTCACTCCGGCCTCCCAGAGGCCACCGAAGTTCGGAGAATGAGGCGGAATGAAATGCCAAGTAGTACTATTGTTGCCCAACCATTCTCTTATATCTTCTGCCACAGAAGACTTCTCAGCGGCTACCAAATGCTGAAGCTCTTTGGAAGCCCCGACAAAATTGGTACCGTTGTCGCTCCATATGTCACTAACGATACCTCGTCGAGCCACAAATCTCTTAAAGCCCGCGATAAAACCTTGAGACGATAGATCGCTAATGACCTCTAAATGAACTGCCTTTGTCACCATACAGACGAAAAGACAAATGTATCCCTTGTAGGATTGATGTCCTCGGCCCTTGCTAGTCCGAATGCTGATGGGGCCAGCGAAATCGACACCGCTATGCAAGAATGGTCTTGCTGGAATAACCCTACTAGACGGTAACTGACCCATAAATTGGGCTTGGGTTGTAGCTGAGTATCGTCTGCATTTAACACATTTACGTACGTATGCCTTAACCTTGACTTTGGCTGAAATTATCCAATACTTAGCACGTAAATAGTTTAACATCAATGTTGGTCCTCCGTGTAGAGTACTTTTGTGGGCATTATCGATTAGTAAATCGGTGAAGTGACTGGATTGAGGTAAAATTATGGGAAACTTCGTTGCATCATCCAAATTTGCATTTTGAATGCGACCGCTAACACGGAGCATACCTTCGCTATCAATAACTGGGCACAGTGGCTTCAACTTGCTTCGAGCCTTTACGTTTCCTGTCTTTCTTATGTCATTGATTTCTTCTTCAAATGACTGGTTCTGAACATGCCTTATGCAAACTTTCGTAGCTTCTTGTATCTCCTGGTTTGTTAAATAGTTTTCATATCTATTTTTCCTATCCAGTTGTTTTTTCCATCTCAAAACTCTTCTGCAATATGCGACGACTCGAATCAGTCTTTGAAGCGAGGAGAATTTCGTCCAAAGTGAATCGTCCTGGAGAATTTCAGTAGCGACATGTGCCTTGATAGATCGTTGCTCTATACTAGTAGCGATGGACTTCGGCATGGGGTATTCAATCACTTTGTCATGAAGCCACGAGGGGCCTTTAGTCCACAATGTGTTGCAGGCAAGGTCTTGCGGGGTCATACCCCTGGAGGCAATGTCGGCAGGATTTTGCGAGGTCTGAACATGAGCCCAGTGTGAATTATCAAAACGGGAAAGTATGGTAGAAACCCTGTTTCCCACAAAGGTTGACCAATGGCTTGGGTGTCGGCTGAGCCATGCTAAAACTACCGTGCAATCAGTCCACGTGTGTATTTGAGACATTGCAATACCCATAACTTCAGCTACTTCTACTATTAGCTCAGAAAGTAAAACTGCTCCCATTAATTCCAACCGTGGAATTGTTTGCTGCTTAACTGGTGCAACTCTGGTCTGCGATGTGACCAAATTGACATAAATGGTGTTGGTGTTATCTATAATTCTAATGTAAATCACTGCCGCATATGCGGCAATTGAGGCATCGCAGAACCCGTGCAATTCAACTGAGACGTCATCAAGTTTGGTGTGGACCCACCGCGGAATGCTGAACTGATTTAGGTGTAACAGGTTAGTACGATATGTTTGCCATTCTGCTAGTAATTCAGGCGTTAATTCTTCATCCCACTCTAATCTAGCAAGCCACAGCTTTTGAATGAAGATTTTTGACGTAACAATGCAAGGACTGATCCAGCCAAGCGGGTCAAACAACCGTGCAATGTCCGAAATCACCTTCCTCTTGGTAACGGGCGCCTGCTGTGAGGTAAGCATAACAGAATATTTAAATTCATCACTCCATCGATCCCATGAAATTCCTAATATCTTCATCACATTGTCTAGCTTAATTTCCTTTCCGTCCTGATTCTCACTATCCTGTATCTTCTTGTTTAATTCAGCACTACTACTCACCCATTTCTGCAACTGGAATCCACCCTTGGTAAGTAATTCTGTTAATCTTTTCTGAATAATTAGACCTTCTTCAACTGAATGACAACCTGTCATTAGGTCATCGACGTAAAAATCTTTCTTAATCTTTTCAGCCATTTCAGGACATTCTCTACCCTCGTCTACTGCCAACTGCTGCAACGTCTTCACTGCCAAATAAGGAGCCGCTGACGTCCCAAAGGTAACTCTTTCCATTCTGTATTCTTTCATTTCAGAATCCGGACTGTCACGCCACACTAGACGCTGAAAATCTGTGTGTTCAGGGGCTATCTTCACCTGTCTGTACATTTTCACTATGTCAGCACAGAGACTTATGGGATGTGTTCTCCATCTCATAATGATGTGACGCAACGGTGGTTGTAGTGTGGGACCAACCATGAGGTCATCGTTCAGAGACACTCCATTTATTCCTTTCATCGATGCATCAAAAACTATTCGGACCTTGGTTGTCGTTTTATCTTCACGGACAACGGCGTGATGGGGCAGATAAACCGCTGTAGGATTATTCTGGTCACCACTGCTTACTACTCTCATATGGCCCAGGTCGATGTATTCATGGAATGCCTCGAGGTATCGAGATTTGATGTCTGGATACCTCTTAAATTTCTTTTCAAGAAGCTGGAATCGTTTTATTGCGAGAGATCTGGAACTTCCATATTGGCATTGCGGATCTTCATATCGGAAGGGAAGGCTGACCACATATCTGCCTTCCTCATCACGACTAGTAGTTTGCTTGTAAATATCCTCGCAACGTTGCTCATCAGCAGAAAGAATTTTCCTTTCAGGAATGCAGGACTGGATCTCCCAAAATTGTCGTAAAATAGCGTTTTCATCAGGCTGATCTTCATAGCTATTTACGATATGATGACAAAGGACTGTGTTGCGACTAGACGAAACTTGCCCAGAAAGAATCCAGCCTAGTGCCGTGTTCTGAGCTATGGGTGTATCTACTTGACCTTTCATTAAACCTTCTCTGAGGACTTTCCCATAGACATTAGAACCGAGCAATATGTCTATCTTATTTGGTGTGTGGAATTCTGGGTCAGCTAAATACACAGCATTCAATTCCGGCCAGTTGAAATCTTTTAGTTTTTCAGAAGGCAATAACGACGTAATGGTGCTTAATACAAATGCTTGCACTTGGATACTAAAGTTAGGATCTAAACGAGAGTAAATAGTCACAGTTACTGCAAACCTAGATATTGACGTACCTTTCTCACCTCCTATTCCCGATATAACAGACTTCACTGGTCTCTTCTTGAGTCCCAGAAGCTGTACTGCAGATTCTGCGATAAAAGATGCTTGAGATCCCTGATCCAATAACACCCGAAGCACTTGCGTAGTGCCGTTGATTGCTTGGGCTTCCACCAGTGCGGTGGCCAACAAAACTTGACTGGGTATTGAGCCCTTGGAATAATGTGACAAGATATTTGTAGCGACGGAAGATTCGCTCTCTGATAACGATGCCTGTGCGCTAGCCACTGCTGATTTAACATCATTTGCTACACTGTTACTACGGACGTTTGAACCACTATTAGTAGCCTTGGGGTGCAGCAACGAATGATGTCGCCGTTTGCATGTTTGACATGAAGACTTACTACGACAAAACTTTATGGGATGACCGTGATTTAAGCAATTAAAACACAAACGCTTGTCTCGTGCAAAATCATGTCGAGTGTCGTAACTCTCCCGTGCGAATTGTTTACAATTTGCAATTTTGTGGGCTGCCCCACAGAATGAACAAGACCCATTAACATCAGTATTAGTCTCAGTATTAATTACATGATGAACCTTTGGCTTGTTACCTACATTGGTACTGGACTTAGACTTATTTGTCTTTAAATCTAAAAATTCAAGCGAGCGGAACCGGGTCTCCAAAAAATCTCTGAATTCCTTTAAAGTTGGTAACTCGTCTTTAGAGCAAACTTTGCTTTCCCATTGTTTTCGGGATTCCAAATCTAGCTTCGAACTAATGACATAAATAATCAAGACATCCCACGTGCTAATGTCAATTCCGAGATTTTTTAGACCATTCAGACATTCCATTGTGGTATCCAACAAATCCTTTATACCACTTGAACCCTCAGTTACATTAGACTGAGTCATAAACCTCTTTAATAAACAATTAGACAGAAATCGCTTGTTGTTGTATCTATTATTTAACAAAGACCAACACTGTACATAATTATCAGAAGTGACAGGAATGTGTCGAACTAATTGCTCTGCCTCACCAACCAATAAGCCTTTCAGATAGTGCATTTTTTGTACATCTGCCAAGTTACAATTATTATGTATTAAGGACGTAAACAAATCTTTAAACGTTGGCCATTCTGAATAATTACCAGAAAATTTGGCAATGCTAATTTTTGGTAATTTTACTGTATTATCATGAGAGCCCTTTTTATTGATTTGTTCAGGGGCAGAAGTGATGAACTGATCTAAACCTTCTTTTAATTGAGATTTATAAAAGATGTACAGTTCCTCGGTTGTTTCGTACACATCGTTTTTAAAATACTTGTCAGATGCGCGTTGAACATCCGTAACCGATTGTACTATGTTGTTATGACTTAATACGAAACTTTGCCACGATGCTTCTAGTGACTCTAATCTTGTTTCTATGTAAGATTTACTAATTCTTTCCTTGGGCGACTTTTTAAAGTTAATTTGAGCCTTTTCAATAAGAAGCTTTTTGTCATATTGCAATTTATATAACGCGTCCATCTTTCAAGTAATCACTGACAAAGTTACTATATATTAATCCAAGCAACAACACAAGAAATGTTTAAAGTGCTGATATCTCATGAAAATTTTACAAGTGTTTTACAATAATAAGTGGTCTATATAAAATTCGGCATAGGTTCCCCGTTGGAACGTTTTTTCTTAAATTATTTTAAGTCCAAACATTCAAATCAACAAATTTTACAAGTGAAATCTGAACCGTATCTCTTAACTAAACTCAATTCAATTTGAGCACAAATAAAAGTATAATACTATATTGACTATGAATTAATCAATTAATAACTAAACACTCATAAATTAAATTATCGTACTTTTATAAAGTCCTTAATCTTGATTGAATTACTCTTCTTGACTTGCTAACTTTATAATAAACACCAAAATGTACTCACGATTTTCTTCGGTTCCACAAACCTCACTTCATTATGTACGCTGTATTTTCTCGTCACACGTTCCTCAAAGGCGTCCTCAACGCCGTCGCACGTCGTCAACACGCTGATGACAAAGCGCCCTGAGCGCCACTGCTTGCCGCCGACTCGGAGATGTCAAGGCGCCCTGCGCGCCACTGCTTGCCGCGCCCTCCGGTGCTCCACAGCTTCGTCACAGCTCCGCACAACACTGCACTTTGCTTCCCGTTTAGGGTAAGCGGCGCTTCAGTGTCGATCCAACACTGGTTTCTACGCCTGATCACAACACGAGTCTACTAGCTCACTTTGCACCAGTATCCGGACTCGGTTAGGACCAATGTTAAGGATACAAAGGTCCTCTAATGAAACACTTCACAACTTCAGAACTATTGATTTAATAACTGTACTAATTTAATAGTAAATAGCACTGTATAAAGCGTTCGAGTAAAAATCGCAATTGGCGGGGTATATATACGGCCGTTGTGAACGAAACCATAGCGCGATTCAGCCGAACGGTACAACGCCATCTATCGCGCTATGGTTCCAACAAGGTATATATACGGCCGTTGTGAACGAAACCATAGCGCGATTCAGCCGAACGGTACAACGCCATCTATCGCGCTATGGTTCCAACAAAATAACAATCGATATTTAATTTCTTTAGACAATGTGTATTTTATTTTATTTTAAACTTAATATATATATATATTACAATTGTATATTAAAAAAATTACAATCAAAATGAACGAAATATTATCTCTTCAACTTCGTAATTTTTCGAGGAAATGCCCCCCAGATATTTGGTGGTCATTCAACATCTTTTGGCAGTTCATTATATACATATCTCTTTCAATTTGAACTTTCTCTCTAGTATCAGGTATGCTGCCATTTATTCGTATGGCATAGTATTCTGCATCTTCATGCAGACATTTCAACAACTTCATTAAATTTGGTTGTTTTCTGCCAACCAAATGATTTAATTTGTTATGCCAGCCCTCTGCAAAATTATTGTTCCGATGGCGTTGGCCATATACACACCATATTTTGGTCCATTCTGGATTTTTAAGCCATTGCGTCTGCATATATGGAAACACTTTCAATATCGCGTTTATTGCTGGTGTCTCAAAATCCATGGTGAATCTTGAAGGGTCCATGTTAGGGCTCCCACACATAAACACGTTACGACGTCGCGTCGTACAACGATGCGGCGTGGTTTCACGATACGACATCGTGTCGTGGAAATCTACGATGAGCATCGTAAAAAAACACGACATCGTAACGTAATGTGCCACGCACGATATACGGCACGATGCCGTCGATACAGTGAGGTGGTGTTTTAGTTCATTCCGAAAAATGGACCGCACTAGACACATTCTGCTTCTGCTGTTAATAAGAAGACGAAGAAAGAAAAGACAGATACTCAGAAGATATTGGATCCACCCATTTCTTTCAAACATGAATAACGGGAGTCACTTTATAAAGAAGTACAATGCCTTAAAAATAGACCACAACAAGTTTTTTGATTACTTTAGAATGAGTGTATCAAGTTTCGAAGAGTTACTTCATCGAATAACGCCACATATAGCAGGAAAATATGGCAGAGGCAGACCACCCATCGAACCTCTCGAGATGCTGGGATTAACTGTAAGGTAAATGAAACAACAACTTTCTCATATTTTTTCATTTCACAAATCAACGACACTAAACAACAATTTTTGAAAATTAAGTTATTAATAAAGAAAGCTTCACCTCAAATTATCAGATATTAAATCAACTTAAACATAATTTTAAATCAACAAAGGAATCCAAAGGTGTAAAACCTTTGGATTCCTTTTTTTAAGAAAAGTCGTAAAGCGATAGGGTTGATGCTATTGGTTCACGTGATGTATTCAAATAATCATTAGATACGCTCTCATCGCTTTGGCCTTGCTGGGCAGCTGGTGACAGTGCTGCTTCTCGGGTAGACTGTGTCGAACTTCCGGCTGTTTGGTAACCACCGTGGTAAGAACTTTGCCATGAACTTTGGGGTCTTTGTGATTCATAGTTACCCTGGTACGAAGATGGACAATTGCTCTGAGAATAATATATAGAGGTATGTTGCTGTGATTGTTCGTATAGATCCGTTAAAACATTTAAGACCCGACTTTGGAAAATTAACGTTTGATGATCATTTAGTTTATTTAAAGATGGCAATATCGCTTTAAAAAAAGATAAATGTCTGTTTTCGGGCTCTTCTAATTTTGCCATAATCTCTTCTTCAAATGTATCGACATTTCTCCTTTTTCGTGATGGCTGGGGTAGTATGGACTTTTAAATTTTCTTTTTGGACTTTCCTTTTGTGTGTTCTGATTGTTTGTTTCTAGATCTATTATACTATCATCGGTTTCGTTTTGATCATTTCTTTTGAAAAAAGGAGCTGTTTATATAAATGATATTCTTTAAGTTTGCTAGCGCCTGCTCCAGATTTATTTATTTCTTTAAGTTTTTTTACGTACTTGGCATAGTTATCTTTAATACCAGTCCATTTCTTTAACACAGCATTACCTGAAATAATAGTATTTTATGATTAGACACGCATAAATAAATAAATAATACATTCACTCGCCCATCCCACCAACACACGCACACACACGCACCACACTGATACACATATACACATGCATACCTTCACATAGATTATTTATTTATGTATACACTTTTAATTTGTAGTGTGGGTTATGCCTATACTACAAATTATTTCATTTATTTATTTCTTTATTTTATTTCAGGTTTTTGGCATCAGGAAACACCTTTCAAGACATGCATTTAAACTGCTATCGTGGAGCGTCTACTATTGCTAAAACTGTAAAAATAGTCTGTGGAGTTATATGGAAGCATCTTTTGATCGAAAATATACCGAAAATAACTACTGAGCGGCTAACAAAAATTGCTGAGAAGTTTGCCAAGAGTGCCAACTTTCCTAATTGCATAGGCGCACTTGACGGGAAACATGTTCGTATTTGGAGTCCCAAACATGGCGGATCGCTTTTTTATAATTACAAAAATTATCATTCTGTATTGTTGTTGGCTCTCGTAGATTCTAAATACAGATTGATTATGTTGATATTGGAGCATATGGCAAGGAATGTGACTCAACCGTTTACAATAATTCAAAATTGAATGAATTACTTTTAAAAGGACAACTTCCTTTACCAACGCCAAAGCCTTTACCAGGCTCCCAAACGCCTCTTCCTTTTGTTTTTATTGCAGACGAAGGCTTACCGTTAACAAATAATATAATGCGCCCATACCCGGGAAAACATTTGACGATACAACAAAGAGTTTTTAATTATCGTTTGAGCCGAGCAAGAAGATTTGTAGAATGTGCGTTCGGTATCCTGGCTAACAGGTGGAGGGTATTTCATCGACCATTAAATGTTTCTTTAGATCTTTGCACAAATATCATAAAAGCAAGCTGTGTTTTACATAATTTCATTCTAAACCGTGAAGTAACCGAAACATTTGAAGATATGATAATTGATGATTCTTTTATTGAACTACAACAATCCACACAGGAAGGTAGAACAAGCACAAGAACTACCGACATAAGGAATGAATTTTGTGATTACTTTAATAGTGATGTGGGAGCTCTTAGTTGGCAACTAAATAAAATATAGGATATTACTTACCATATTTTGGTTTTTCTTGATTACTTAATTCTTTAAAACAAGGAAATAAATTTTCGCACACCTCTTTCCATGCTGTTGTTTTTGCATTTTTATTCTTGTATTCTTCAGATGTTTTGTCCCATAGTACGGGACGCTGCTCGACTAGGGTAATTAAATGATCGACTTCAATAATATCCGTCATCTTTGAATTTTGAATAACAACTGCGCAGGATTGCATCGTGAGTTTCTAACGTCACGACGTCGTATCGTGCATCGACACGTTACGACGTCGTGACGTAGATTTCCACGACGCGACGTCGTATCGTGAAACGACGCCGCATCGTTGTACGTTGCGTCGTCGTAACGTGTTTATGTGTTTGAGCCCTTAGGGATTTGTGATTTAAGCATACTGAATAACGCGTAATAGCTTTTTTCAGTCCTGTCTGTCATCAGTACATAGACAAGCGGCACAACGTTTGTAGTATTTCTCGAACTACCCAAGTCTCCTTGTATTACATATAGTTGATAAAATGCTTTCGTGCAACTACGAAACGTTCCGTCTCCAAACAAATGCTTTTCGGTTTTTATGCATTCTTTTGCTTCTGCATATGCAAATGCAATTATTCTAATTTTTTCATACGTGTAGTCAAATAAAATAAACGAATCATACGTGGGTGGTATTTTAATTTCAGTGGTTTTTTAACATTATTTGCTGAATATTAGCATCTCTATTTCGAAATTTATAAACAACGCTTTGCACCGCCTTTAAATTTGGTATCTTTTTGACAATATCAATTCCTTGATCTTTCAATAGCTTCACACACTTTTTATATAGTAACGGAACTGGTTTAAATGATGTAGATGCAACATTCAATTTATACATTTGCAGGTCTAATATATTTTGCCCAACGTCGGGTAAACACGTATGATCTTTCGTCTTCACTATATTGGTATTCTTTTATTATGAAACAAAAAATAAACAATTCGATCTCCCGTCATACAAATAACAAAACAAAAACTCTCGTCGAATAGACTATGAGTAAGATTTAGTAGTACAGTGAACATCATAAATATATAATTATTGTACACTCTTACGCCCGCCCCAGACATAATTGATATCTTAGAAATGTTTGTTACTTCATCCGTATAGATATTTATGATGTTGCCTGTACCTAACACGGGAAAATAAAGGTAACATTTCCTTTTTTACTTGATACGGAAAACTACTATAAGGTATACTATATTATACTAACGTTTTCAATAGTCAATGAGCCATTACATTTTAACTTAGCGAAATTGAAAGAAAGAAAGAAAGAAAATAATTTTATTTGTTCCACGCTCATAATATAAGGTAACAGGAAACACAACCAAAAGTACCTATAGAACAAATAAGGTCCTGCGTCAGCAATGTTGCAGTATATCCACAACGCTGGTATTCTCGCAGAGCCTGAATGATTTCGGTACACGTAGGCAGTAACATACATACATACAATTCAATTAAAAACAAAATATCAAAAAACAAAAAGAGTAATTTAAATAAATTAGGCAGAAGGTAGATGGCAGAAAGTAATTTCATACTAAATAATAATATTGGTATTTATATAATACTTATATGTATACATATATATAGAATTAAAAGTACCTTGAAAATAATAAAAAACATAGATAATATAAAATAAATAATACATAATAAAGACGTTATATTAATAAAAACGTTATATTACAATGCAGCATATAATGTTGTGTTACATTTCTGAACGACCCCCGGCTCTTGTCAACAAAACATGACACTGATTGTCATCGATGTCATGTTGGTAGTAATAATTCTAAATATCAATTATTGAGAAATAAAATAAGCATCCATCGGCGTCTGCGCAATGAGAAAAAGAGGCTGGGATGATATTTTATAATAGGTTATATTTATACTTATCATGTATCAACATAAATTTTCACATAACAGACAGCTAAAAGTAGTGCAATCTACGTTTAAACTTATGTTGTGTCTATGGACATGTATATTATATAGTAAATTGCGGCACAACCAAATCGCTGATCCGTTTTTGTATACTTTATTTTTGTGGTATTGATGTCTAGAATGAAGCAGCACTTGACCACGTTTTCTTTTAATAAAGACTATTTTATCATTTACTATATTTTCAAATTCGGACGAGGTGGACGACATGGGAAATAAGATTATTGAATAATTATGTTATGATCCATTTGACAAATCAAATGTCATGTAATATGCAGTTTTTTACTAACAGCCAGTTATCACAAAAAGGTCAACGCAGTTTGTGAACCCTTTAGAATAGCAATCAGTTTTTAGTGTTATAGGTAGGTATGAGTAGACTGTGTTCAGGTACTGGTGTAGTTGGCGAGATAAATGATACGAGAGTCCACAATTCAATGTCATATATTTTGGAATAAACGTACACGGTTACATAATGCACACTAGTTTGATAGCGGGTATGGGCAACGACTGACTGTATTACTTTTCGCTTGTGGGAACATTGCTACGCGTTCATTACGCAGAATGATACGTCAGCATTGCCACCACAATATACGCCCCTTTGGAAAAAAATTTTTTATTACAAACACATCAAAAACAAAGAAAAAATTTTTTTACAAACTATCTTAATAACACAAAGAATACATTTTAATATAAACTTTCATTTCTTGAACAAAATGTTTGTAACCACTGTGTTAGTTTGATAAGACCCTTTTGTTTATACGTTACATATAATGTTACAGACTACGATTCTCATAACAATAATGTTGAACAAGTACAATTATTGTTTTGTTTATACCTATACTCACATTTAAAGATAATGCATATTTAGTACATAACACAAAGGTACATTCTTTAAAACATATGAAAAACACAAATTTATATTGATAATAAAATAACTTCAATAATTATAAAAATATATTTATTTATATTTAGCTACACACATAAAAATACACGTTGGTATGCTGGTTGATTCATCAGTTTACTAGGATATTTGGAGATACTCGTGCACTAACATTTGGCTGCTGCACAGTTTCTACCTTGATACTGGGCAGGGCAATAGAACTGGCAACAATTTCCTTTCGTAACCACTTTTTCACTCCCTTCTGACATCTATTTTTAAGATAACAGTAACTCATTGTCACAATAAATAGTATAATCACAATCATAATTGCACTGATCATATTAACTTTATAATCCACAGTTGTCACATTCGACAGATTTTCATTCACGACAACTTGTTCCTTGGTTTGATTGCTGCCCATTATCGGAATTTATTAAAACTTGTTACTCTGCCTACGCCAATATAACGAATAACATATGAAAATTGTTGCTTGCTACCGTATAATACCTAATAGATTGAATTACCAAGCTTTTTTGATTAATCATACAATTTATATTAATTACAAATATCTACTCGTCTTCTTGCTTACTCGGCCACTACGCGTAACATATTCTGAACTTAAGGGTTTGCTTGTTTGAAATTGAACCTTTTTTACTACATTTGAGGTACTTGTTTTTTTATTGTTTTCTATAACATTCTCCCGTTTGTCACTAGTTAGTACATCCTGTTCCATAACGTAAGCTGGCTTTAACCTATTTATGGAAACATTTACTTGCCTACCTGGTAACTGTATACAAAATATTTTATCTTTTCTATCAATAACGCGATAAGGTCCGTCATATGGACATTGTAACGGTTTCCGTACTGCGTCATTTCTTAGAAATACATAGTTACAATTATACAGATCTTTATGTACTGAAATTTTATTCGGTGACACTTTCACTCTTCTAACAGGTTTATGGCTATCAATTATTTCTTTTAACTTTGCTACATAATTCTGGGCGTCATCGGATTGCAAATTGCTGGTGTCGCAAAAATCACCAGGTATCCTAATATTACTACCAAACAACATTTGTGCGGCGGTTACGCCTGTATCTAATCTGACAGTTGTGCGTAACCCTAGCATAACCGTTGGTAGTTCATCAATCCAAGATGTGTTACTTAAACGTGCTGTTATGCCCGGTCCTCTCTATGCCTAATGCTTACCAGACTTGACTTTCGCCTTACTCAGCACTTTTAGACCATAGCAACGATATTCTCATACTATACCTCACTCTCTGTCCGATCTCCGAGCTGTTCACTTGCTTTTCATTTTCCATGTTTTTTAATTAATATAATTTATCTTCAAGGCCAACAAAATCTTTTTTTTAAAACCTAAATTCGGTCAGAGCGCGTAATATTTGGTGGCAGCGGTAAAGGGATTAGTAAAAGTCCCTCGGAAACGTCTCCCTTCCGTGTTAAAATTAAAGTTCTATTACGAATAATTACCGAAATCGTGCTTGACCTTGTGAAGTGAAAACTGACTGTAAGCCAGAAAAGTGGTCTTATATAAATATAACAATTCTATCGCTCGTGTGAAGTTATCAGCAGTGCTACAAATCCTGTGGTTCACCTCTGTGCCAAACCCAACAGCCAAAAATAAATATTAAGTACTTACCAACCTCTTTGAATAAATAAGCGAAAATAGAGAGAAGACGCGAAAACCTGTAAGAAGAAGACCTTGAGTACTTACCCTTGTATCCAGTTGACGAAACGTACTCACAATCACCAAAATCGTTTCATGGTCACCGTAGCCCAAGGACAGCCTTGCTTGCCTGTCGCCGTACAGTCGCCATCGTGCCGAATCTCCGCTACAATACTGAAAGGACCTCCTGTGACCCGAAATTATTTAATAATGTTCCTGCCAATCCTGTGAGTTATTTTATTTCTATATCTTTGAACTGTGTTAGGTCGTGATTGAAAAAACTTTAGTTTTCACCGTGTTTTAAGCCTAAAAAACATATGATATACGATAGAAACTAAGTTTAACACAAGCCAGTTTTGTTTATATTACTATTTTTGTGAATTCTTGTACACATTTCATCGTCTTATCATCCTAATAACGATTATTAATTTCTATTCCATATTTTAAACCTTTGTTATAAACTTACAAGTTACCGTGAGCAGTGTTATCGTCCGTCGCCCACGTATTAGGTGGCCGAGCTTTAGAGAATAGATAACGGTGTAGTACAGTGCACAGTTTAAGCTCATCTTATAACGCAAGTTATAACCTTGAGACACACGTTAAATAATTAACAACCATTTACCATTGGCAGTATTTAATAATTTTTATATTATTCAAATATGAGTAAACAATCAAACCCCAAGGAAGAGAATGCCTCTGCGTCTGGCGAAACTTTTGAAGTAAATATAAACTTCTTGATAAAATTTATCTCGAAATTTGACGGCACTCGAGAATTACTTAACCCATTTCTAAACAACTGTAGAAACGCCATAGAGTTAGCCACCGCCGTTCAAAAACCAATTTTATTCAAATTTATACTCAGCCAGTTAGAAGGCAGAGCGCAAACCGCGTGCTCTTTGAAAGAGTTTGATGACTTTGAACAATTCGAAAGCTTTTTACAAAATCTATATGGGGACCGAAAACACTATACCTACTTGCTCACGGAATTACAAGAATGTAGACAAGAACAAAAAGAGACGGTTAACCAGTTCGCCTTACGAATTGAAACTTGTTTATCTAAACTACTGTCCGAAATTAATTTAACGGTGCCAACTTCAAAGAGAAAGACAGAAAAGAAAGGAGAACTGGCTGGCCGTGCCGCCGCTATGGAAGATCTAGCTCTTCATACTTTTGTCACCGGACTTCATCCATCAGTGTCAACAATAATACGCTGTCGCGAACCCGAATCTTTATCGGATGCCATTAGTTACGCTTGCGAAGAAGAAAAAATATTTTTGAGCTCTCGAAAACATTTGATGACATTTCAAAATCGTGACAATGTAAAATATAGCCGTGATAATACTAAATACTCAACTCAAAATCAAGGTCGATCCCAACCCCCCAAATTTCAAGGTGGCGGCCCAGTATATAAAGGTGCCATAATCTGTAGATATTGTAAAAACATTGGGCACAGCATCGAAAATTGTAGGAAGCGCCAGTTTAATAATAACCGTAACCGTAATCTTAACGAATATCAACCTGGCCCTAGTAACAATAATACCGACCGTCCCCGTGACGTGAAATATATGCACGAGACGTACTCGTGTATAAACCGCGATGACAGTCAGCCTGGCGAACAATCTAATAACAATTTAAACTATTAAAATTTCCCGATGAGTGTCGCACGGGAAATGTAATTACAAAAGCCGACACAATACGTTCTAATTCCACTGTTTCCGTTACTAAATCCACTGTTTCCGATACTAATCACGCTGCTTCTTGTTCAAGTTCTAAATCCACTGTTTCTCGTACTCAATGCACTGAATCATTCGCTGAATCCACTGTTTCAACCGTAAAGCCTGCTACATCACTTGCCAAATCCTACGTTCATGCTACTAAATCAAAATATACCATTTCCAATCCTAAACCCGCTGTTTCCCAAACTACCTCTATGATATCAATCGATAACAATAAACATACTATTTCATTCTCTGACACTGTATCTGAAACGAAACTTTCTACTTCAAATGTCAACAACCGAATTCAAAATGATAATAAAATTTATGAGGTGATGTCTAACGCCACAAAACGATCCCTACCACATATTGTAATAAAAAATGATATTGCTAATTCTCCGTTAAAATTCCTGATCGACTCTGGTTCAATGGTTTGCCTTATTAAACAATCTTCTATCGATAGAATGCCCTCGCTAGGAGGAAAACAAATACTACTAAAGGGTATAGATGCCGGTGATGACACAATACGAACTGTAGGTAATGTTCAATTAATTATTCTACCAGATCCAAAAATAACATACGAATTTCATGTCGTTAACGAAATTAGCCTATCATACGACGGAATTATTGGAAGTGATTTACTAAACGATCTTGATTGCACAATTGATTACAATAAACATATTTTAAAAATTAAAGATACTAAGTTTGACCTCATTTTTAGTCATCCCGTATATACTATTCAGCCAAGATCAGAAACTATAATCGAATGTTCTGTTGCTAACCCCGAAATAACAGAAGGTATTGTATTGGACCAATATATCCATGAAGATTTATTAATTGCAAATTGCATAGTTTCTGTAAAAGAAAACAAAAGAATAAATATTTCAGTTGTTAATATCTCTGAATCACCTGTGACCTTATCATCTAATTTAAATATAAATCTCATTCCAATAAGTCCCTCGATTAAGTCGTATTGTTTCACTTCCACCGTAAGTAACGAGGCTAACGCCTATGCTAGGACACAAGAAGTCCTTAATCTTCTCAGAATTTCTCACCTTAACACTGAAGAAGCTAATGCTCTTCACGATGTTTGCTCCAATTTCTCAGACATTTTTCATATACCTGGTGACAAACTTTCGCATACAGATGCATTAAAACATAAAATAATAACAACCGCTCAGAATCCCATAAATGTCAAGTCTTATCGGTTCCCAGAGGTACACAAACAAGAAGTGAATAAACAAATTGATCAAATGCTTGGCCAAGATATTATTAGACATTCCACATCCCCATGGTCGTCCCCAATCTGGATAGTACCCAAAAAGTTAGACGCTTCTGGTGAACGCAAGTGGCGAATAGTTATTGACTACCGCAGATTAAACGACGTAACCATTGGTGACAGCTACCCAATCCCGCAAATTTCCGAAATTCTAGATCAGCTCGGTCGGAGCAAATACTTTTCCACTCTTGACCTTGCATCTGGATTCCACCAGATCCAAATTGACATAGAAGATGCGCCTAAAACTGCCTTTAGTGTACCTCAGGGTCACTTCGAATTTACAAGAATGCCATTTGGCTTAAAAAACGCTCCCGCTACTTTTCAGCGATTGATGAATACAGCTCTATCAGGCCTTCAAGGTGTGCGCTGTTTTGTATACCTTGACGACATCGTAATTTATTCACATGACCTTGGTACACACGTAGAAAACCTCTCATTAACCTTCCAAAGACTTCGAGATTTTAACCTAAAACTCCAGCCAGATAAATGTGAATTTCTCCGACGTGAAGTCGCTTACCTTGGCCATGTAATAACCGAAAATGGCGTAAAACCAAACCCTGAAAAAGTCAAGGCTGTAACCCAGTTTCCAACACCTAATAGTCCAAAGGACATTAAATCCTTCCTTGGCCTCGTCTCTTACTACCGCCGTTTTATACCAAACTTTTCCAAAATTGCTAAGCCACTAACTCATCTCCTAAAAAAGGATACCCCTTTCTTGTGGGAGAACCAACAGCAGCTATCTTTTGATGAATTAAAATACAAACTCACCTCTGCTCCCGTGCTTATATACCCGGATTTCTCTTCACCTTTTATCTTAACATGCGATGCTTCTAATCATGCAATTGGCGCCGTTCTGAGTCAAGGCCCGATTGGCAAAGATAGGCCAATAGCCTATGCCTCTCGCACACTTAACAAAAGTGAATCAAATTATAGCACCACAGAAAAAGAACTCCTGGCTATAATTTTTGGATGCAAAACTTTCCGTCCGTATCTCTATGGACGGAAATTTCAAATTATTACCGATCACAGGCCCTTAAAATGGCTCTTCAACCACAAAGATCCCAGTAGCAAGTTGCAGAGATGGCGGCTAAAATTAGAGGAGTTTGATTATGAAATCGCCTACCAAAAAGGTAAACTCAATGCAGCAGCTGACGCATTATCCCGCTATCCTGTTAACCCTATTAACGAAGAAATCCTCAACCTCGACGATAACATCAGCCCATTTAATGACAACCTCAACTTTGACTTCAGTCCTCCAAACTTACCTGATTTAACACAAAATCCTTTAACTGAATCCCAAGCTGCTCCGGGTCCTAGCTCCATCCCAAGTGGAAATCCTGAAATACATGCTAATCCTGAAACAAATGACAATCATAACTTACCTCTAACATCTCACATGGACCCTCCGCTGTCTCCTACATCCGATTCACCTGGAATCATTCCAAATTCTCAAATTCCCACCAATGATCCTTTAGAAATTCTTGACATCAACGACGATAATTATTCCCAATTCCTAAGAGCAATGAACAGTAAAAATTTTGAGTCAAATGCCAAAATCTTAGAATCCAACTCTAGTGTACTTACTAGCTCTGATAAAATACTTGTTATCCCCACCTCTATTGACCTTGATGAAAGTAACCTACACGTTGAAGAAATTTTAAATGACGTAACTAACAGAGAGGAAATTGTTAATAAAGAAAGAGTATTGTATTCATTTCTAAAACTCGAATACAAAAATAAAGTCGTGTATCTACTCCTTACTAAAGTTAATCATTTTGATAATGCTACTTACGAAGATCTATACAATAGTCTAAAGAATCTACGTAATGAACTAATTGTGAATTCACCAACTAATATAAGCATTACAGATTTCAAGAATCCTTTTGAATCTCATTCACACACCAAACTATATAATATTATATTATACTTATTCCATAATGTAGATATATTCGTAACCATTTATCGTAACGCTATTATCTTTCCATCTTTAAGTGATATAAAAAAGATTTTAAAAGAAAATCATGACATACCCGTTGCAGGTCATTTAGGAACAATCAGAATGCTAAAAAGAATTCAAGAAAGATATCATTGGAAAGGCATGCGTAACGATGTAGAAAATTATGTCAGATCATGTAAACTTTGTCAAGAAAATAAAGCACTCCGAAAAGTTAATCGCGAACCCATGAAAATCACTACAACTTCTACAGCTCCATTTCAACGTGTCGCCCTGGATATAGTGGGACCATTGCCTGAAGCAGGTCTTGCAAAACTAAAATACATACTAACGCTCCAGGACGACTTAACAAAATTTTCTATAGCTTACCCTATACGATCTACGACTGCAGAAGAAACTAGTGACTGCCTAATTCACTTTATATCTTTATTTGGCATACCAAAAACTATACTTACCGATCAAGGTACAAATTTCACTTCCGACCTTTTTAAAAGAACCTGCGACTTTTTAAAAATTAAGCAGTTGTGGTCTACTCCATATCACCCTCAGACGCAAGGCGCTCTTGAGCGCAGTCACTCGACTCTAAAGGAGTATCTCAAGTCGTTCGTGAGTGACGATCAGGACGATTGGCATCGTTATGTCTATACCGGTATTTTGACCTATAATACTACCGTTCATTGCACTACTAATTATACGCCTTACGAACTACTCTTTGGACAAAAACCCTTAATTCCAGATTCCGTCTATGATTATTCATCTGATCCTACCTATCCCGAATACTTGAAAATGCTTATTCATCGATTTAAACATACACGACAGAAAGCAATCGAAAACATTAATAACTCTAAGGAGAGATCAAAGAAATACTACGATGTTCAAACGAGACCTAAACGATATCAAATCGGTGATCTTGTATACCTTCGTAATCACCTGCGACTTAGAAAAGCGTTATCACCACAATGGAAAGGGCCTTATAAGGTAATTAAAGTTCACGACAATAATACAGTAACATTACTCATTAATAGGCGCCATGTTATACACCATTATGATCAAATAAAATTAGCAACACCTCGTTCGGCGTAATCGGTAACATTATTATCATATTCAAATTTTTCAGGATTACTCTACTATTTCTTCCCGCGTCACTCTCCACCCAAGAGCTTGTTCAACAACTGGATAAAAGCCCTGGGATATATTTTAATCCTATAAGTACTATGAAAATAATTAGTGACCACGCTTACTTTGTTATTCCAGTAGATTTAAGTTTTATTAAACCACATCTAGATAATATAAATACTATTTTAGGAACATCTAGGTTTATGTGTCACCAAAATGAGGCCATCAAGGATTTTCAATGTTATAATATGCTACAACCTCTCTCTACACTCTACAACGATATTGCTCGCGATTACAATGCTATATCACATCTAATCTCATCTAAGTCAAAACGATCAGCCTGGATTTCTGGAATAGGTTCGATTATGAAAAAAGCATTTGGAGTAATGGATGAGGAAGACTATGAAATGTATAATGATGCTATTCAAAAATTATATTCAAACGAAAAGCAATTAACGTTTTTAATGAAACAAAATATAATTATTTCTAAATCTGCAATCATTAACTTCAACGATACCCTTTATACTATTTCGAAAAATGAAGCTTATTTGAATGACGTCATTGACCAATTAACCTTAAGTCTAAAGAATATAACTGTAACTACTAATGAATTAATGCTTAGAAATAAAATTAATGAAGTAATTAACGCATTACACGCAAGTTTACTTACCTTATCATTTAAGGTCGAAGATATTATTAATTCTGTAATTTCTGCTAACAGTAATACTTTGCATCCTGCTATCATAACGCCGAAAGAATTATTTCATGAATTAGAAATAAACTCTAGGCACTTACCTAAATTTAGAGAACTGCCGTTAGACTTAGATATAAATAATATAATCCTACTTTTAAGAATATCTGAAGTAGTCCCTTACTACAGTAGTAATAAGATAATATTTGTTTTAAGAATACCTCTTGTTTACCAGTCTGATTTTGATCTTTATCAAGTAATACCAATACCTGTACCACATGATACCAATTCGCCTGACTCTTATGCAATGATTGTACCGACAACCAATTTTATTGCTCTTAATAAAGAAAAGTCGGCTTATTGTACTCTTAAAGACACAACATATTGTAAATCTTTAGATAAACATGTGATGATATGTGACATCTCTAATATATTATCAGTTAGTTCGGAACCTATATGTGAAATAGAATTATTAACCAAATTTGTAAAAGACTTGCCGTCTCAATGTGAAACTAAATTTATTTACGGTAATGTTAACATTTGGCAAAGTCTTGGCTCTAATAAATGGGTTTTTGTACAATCTCGAATTACGAAATTGTCTATTCAATGTTTGTCTAATATAACTGAAATAACTATAAGCGGTACAGGTTTGTTAAACCTTAAACCACAATGTACTGCATTCTGCAAAAATATTAGACTATTATCTATGTCAGAATTAACATATAATATAAGAAGTAATGAAATTAATTTAGATTTTAACATAATACAAGATAAGTGTTGTACATTAAGTAAATTTAATGAACTTAAAGTTAATGTTTCTACGTCCACTATTACAAACATCGATTTACAAGGTTTAAGACATCTCAAAAGCCTTACCGATGTTACGGATAAAACCCTTGATGATTTAAGTAATAATTTTACAACTAATGTAATATCTCATACTAGTTTATCTCTTTCAACGATTATATTAATTCTAGTAATTTCATTCCTAGCATTTCAATATCGCAAACTAGTTTGTAAAAAATGTAATAAACTGGATACAAATCCAGTAGAACCTGACGAGATAGAAGTCCAAACTACTCGTCCTAGAATAAGAATTATCTAAGTTAAGTTCTTTAATGTAGTAGCTCGGCTAGATCATTATTATGTTAACCTTTGCTTTCCCTATCTTTCCATCTCCCTATTTTTCAGTAAACTTACCTGTAAGGGTAAGTTTATTCTTGGCCGGGGAGGTGTTATGCCCGGTCCTCTCTATGCCTAATGCTTACCAGACTTGACTTTTGCCTTACTCAGCACTTTTAGACCATAGCAACGATATTCTCATACTATACCTCACTCTCTGTCCGATCTCCGAGCTGTTCACTTGCTTTTCATTTTCCATGTTTTTTAATTAATATAATTTATCTTCAAGGCCAACAAAATCTTTTTTTTAAAACCTAAATTCGGTCAGAGCGCGTAATAGTGCCATAAGAGCTACTTTTAACGATCGGTGCCAACGTTCAATTTTCCCATTGCTCTGCGGGTGATATGAAGTGGTACGAATTCTTTTGATTCCCATTAAGCTCATTAATTCCCTAAATAAACTACTCTCAAATTGTCTACCTTGATCACTCGTGAGCCTATCGGGACAACCGTAACGACATATCCACCCCTCATATACATTTCTTGCCACGTTTTCCGCAGTTATCTCTTTCAGTGGGATTGCTTCTGGCCAATTTGTATACCTATCAATAATAGTTAGTATATATCTAAAACCTTCTGATGTTGTCAACAAGGGTCCTACTATATCTACGTGAATATGTCCGAAACGTTTTGTTTTTTCAAAAATACCTAAACCAGACACAGTATGTTTCTGAACTTTCGCACGTTGACACTTAATACAATTTTTCGCCCATATTCCAATATCTTTATTTATCCCCGGCCAAAAATATCTATCCTTTACTAATTTTCTACTAGCCCTAATACCGGGATGACTTAAATTATGTATTGACTCGAAAGCTATGTGTCTAAACTCTTTAGGCAAGTATGGACGTGCCCTATCAGTGGACATTTCACAATAAACATACCTATTACTATCGTCTAATATAACACGCTTAAATAACAACTTGGAACTGTTATTTGATTCCTCTAACAAATGTGCAAACTTGCTGTCAACTTCCTGCGCACTGGCGAGTTCTGCGAAATTTATAACTGTGGGACATGTTATTGTTTCAATTCTTGACAATGTGTCGGCTACAATATTATTCAAACCACTTATGTGCCTAATATTTGTACTGAATTCACTAATGAACATAATCTGTCTCGCTCGTCGTGACGTCTCCCTATCTGTACCTACTTTACTGAAAACGAATGTTAACGGTTTGTGATCCGTAAAAATTACTAATTCACGACCTTCAATCATGTTACGAAAATGAATTATTGCTAAATAAATAGCTAATAGTTCTCTGTCGTACGTAGAGTATCTCTTTTGAGTCTCTGATAGCTTCCGTGAAAAATAACCTAAAGGTTGCCAGGCGTTATCAACCTTTTGTTGTAACACGGCGCCCACGCAAGTATTGCTCGCGTCGGTCATAAGTGACAAAGTTGCATCTTGTAACGGAAATGATAACAATACCGCGTTCTTAAGGTCGATTTTACATTGCTTAAAATTAATTTCCGCCTGCTCATTCCATACGATTAAACTTTTATCTTTACGCTTCGCTTTACCTAGATACCTATTTAATTCTGACTGATGTTCTGCTGAATGTGGTATGTGTGTTCTGTAAAAATTTAACATACCTAAAAATCTACGAAGGTCCGCGATAGTTTTGGGTTTTGGAAAATCTATTATTGCCTGTACCTTTTCATCTAAAGGCCTTAAGCCTTTGGTCGATACTTCAAAACCTAAAAAATATAACTTCTCCTGGCCAAATACACACTTTGAAAAATTTATAGTAATTCCATACTGGTCAAAACGCTGGAAAACTTGCTCTAACTGCTGCCTATGCATTTCTTCACTTTCAGCCGCTAATATTAAATCGTCTATGAAATTGAATACAAAGTCTAACCCTTTTAAAACTGTATGATGCATAAAACGCTGAAAAGTTTGTGCGGCGTTTCGCAAACCAAATGGCATTCGCGGAAATTCATATAAACCAAAAGGAGTAATAACGGCGGTCTTTTCTATATCACTTTCGGCTACGGGAATGCAATTATAAGCTCTATTTATATCTATTTTCGAAAATATCTTTTTATCTGCTAACAATTAGGGTAAAGTCTTGAAGTCTAGGCACAGGGTATCGATCGGGTTTCGTGATTGCATTTAACTTCCTATAATCGCCACAAGGTCTAATATTACCGTCCTTTTTGGGCACTATATGCAAAGGGCTGGCCCAAGAACTGTTACTCGGTCTACAAATACCTAATTCCTGCATCAATTTAAATTCATTTTTGGCTTTTACGTACCTGTCAGGCGGCAATTGTCTGGCTCTCGCATACACCGGGGGTCCAGTCGTCTCTATATGATGAACTACCCCGTGCTTGGGTATCTCTTTATATGAGACAGGTTTCGTTAAATCTGGAAATTTACTCAATAAATCATAATATGTACATTTTTGGGTAACGGTTTTAACAGTCGATTCAGTACACCTAGAAATGATACCCTTAGTACTTAAATTAGTAACCTGATCAATCAATCTGCGTCCGCTTAAATCAATTAACAAGTTATAGTTAGCCAAGAAGTCCGCACCTAAAATAGGTTGCTTTACATCCGCTAGTACAAATATCCAACGAAATGCTCGTCGCAGTCTTAAATCTAAAACCATACAATGCATACCATATGTTCTGATCTCAGTGCCATTTGCCGCATACAGTTTATATTGTTCTTTATTCAATGAATTATCGCCCGATTTTTTATACACTGCACTGCGCGGTAACACAGACACATTCGCACCACTATCCACTAAAAATTGTAAGCCTGATTTCCTGTCCATGACACTAAGACGGTTGTTACTACTGATTGCACGGTCACAGTCCCCCGTCGCTGACTGTACCGAATTCAGTTTTCCTCTGCCTTTTTCGTGCCTCCTTCTTTCCAGTTACAAGGTGGAATGCATTTGCTAGCTCTCTGTCGGTAACGGAAATGATAATGGCACAGCCAATTCGGATTATCTGGTGTCCTTCCACGTCCACGATTCCTTGAATTTGATCTTGATCTAAATCTCTTGTAGTTTCCACGTCTCCATGAGCCCCTCGTTCTTGTATTTATCTCATTCAATTTGTCACTTAGTTTTTGAATTTCAGCTATCATCCTATCTTCACAATTTGATGTTTCAGGCTTATTCTGTATGCTCGCAATACCTTGAACGGGTGTCAACGTTTCTGCCACCTTATCGGCAATCGACGCCAAAGTGTCTAATTCCTTGGAATCCGCTACAGCCAAAACACCACGTACTGCCGACGGCAGGTGATTTTGCCACAAAACTGCTAGTGTTTCGTTCGACACTTTTCCCCTAGCCAGATCTTGCATTTTACGTAAGAGTTGAGAAGGTTTTTGTTCTCCCAACTCCATTTCTCCAATCAGTTTCTTCAGTTGCCTATCTTCTGACTCTTGGTAGATGGAAATTAGCCTCTGTTTCAAAGTCTCGAATTTTTGTTTTTCCGGAGGGTTAATTAGTATCTCAGTTACTTGTTCGATTACATCTTTACTCAATTTTGTTATCACCACCTGATACTTCGATTCATCAGACATCTTTTGTGGGCTTAAGACTGCTTCTGCTTGGATAAACCACAGCTTCGGTGAAGTCTTCCAAAACTCCGGAATGCGCGCAGTCAAGGATACTGCGGATATTCCTTGACCTTCCAGGACGACGGCTTTTTCTTCTTCCGTTGACATTCTTCTTTTCTTTTTACTGCACTACACAATTTTATTATTTTATCAAAAATGTTTGTTACCACGCTACCAAACTGAAATTTGAGCCGTTGCCTTCCTACACCAGTATTTCGGGTTCGGGGTCACCACTTTAGTGTTATAGGTAGGTATGAGTAGACTGTGTTCAGGTACTGGTGTAGTTGGCGAGATAAATGATACGAGAGTCCACAATTCAATGTCATATATTTTGGAATAAACGTACACGGTTACATAATGCACACTAGTTTGATAGCGGGTATGGGCAACGACTGACTGTATTACTTTTCGCTTGTGGGAACATTGCTACGCGTTCATTACGCAGAATGATACGTCAGCATTGCCACCACAAGTTCATGGATATCTTATATCTTAAGTGTCTTTAGCTAGACTATTGAAATCTGACCAAGAACACAAAAGAGTGGACGTGGTTAGATTGATCTAATAATGCAATCTATCCTTATCTATAGTTTATAATTTTATATATCATTGATCACACACAACAAAAAAATGTGTTATCTACAAATAGATGTTTCCAGCCTGGTGTTTGTGTCCGATGTTTGAATGATTGTAAAGTCTACCGCGACACAATAAATCCTAGTACGAGAGTTGACTTATAAATAGAAAAAAAAGGAATTTTAATCTCAAATAAATCTTGATTTACATCCTTCAATATAGTATTCGAGAATTCATCATATATTTATAGAGAAACGTTGTGACAGGCCTACCTAAAACCGTATATTAAAATATATATGTATATACGTTTTAAAGAGGAAGAAAACGGCTATGCCGCAACTTTTTTGATGCGTTTTAATTTAATTTAAGTCTTTTGTATTGAATAATGTTCATTATTTTTCTTAAACTTTAAGACGAGATAAATTTTTGTTGTGTTCTTCCCTATGCAACTATGCAATCATAAATAATATAGATATTTTCATAAAACAAATAACCTCACTTTTCGCCTAAAATATTTATTTATATTATAACTAACTTAATTGTTAGTGTAGCGATGAAGAAGTTTCGACGATGGACAACAGATGACGCTGTACACAATATGCGCTTCGCCATACAAATATAAATACAAGTTTCTGACAACAACATTACGACCGCAGCATGCCAAGCATGACCACCCAGTCTGCTCAGAGGACCCTCCCTTTGAGCTGGAAGGACATCACACCATGTTCCTTCACATTAACTTGGTATTCTTGTAAAACCCTCGAGCTAATCTAAATGGTTATGTTTCAGTCGTGTCCAAATATTAGATCGGCTTGGTAGTTTGCATAAAGAATCCTTTCAAACGTACATACAATCAAATATATGGCACACACGCACTCATTTAATACAGTCCACTTGTTTTAACTTAATATATATATTTTTATTTCACCCAACTATAGTTGAAGACTTAATTAAACAGTTGACTAGTGGGTTTATTTTACAGCTCACATTTTAGATTTAAGATAGAATTGTATAAATAAAAACGCTTATAACGATTACATTATTATATATATTGGAGTGCTTTAGTTGATGAAGAACTCGTTGGAGCGCTGGTTCTGGTTGTGGCGCCACTTGCACGCCCAGTTCCAGCACGACATGCCGGCCCACGGCTCGTCCGTGTAGAACACCTGTCCGTTCTGGTACATCTGTGAGGACAACACACCGGTAAATGAACAGTACTTGCAGCTCTCACTACTCACCACCTTCTAGCACAACCTCTTATTCTGAACTCTGAGAAGAAGAAGAAGAAGATACATAACATTGTGTTTTGTTTACTACTATAAAACGTCTCGTAGTTCAGTGTGCTTCCTAACATGGTTCCTTTGAACACATCATACACATCTAGTAATCAAGTATAAATGTAGATGTCGCTTTCTATAAACTTAACACATTAAGTTTGGTGAAGTAAAACTTAACCAGCCAATGTAATCAGTATTTAACTATATGTATAAAATAATTAGGTACAGAATGCTGCTAAATACACCGTGAAAACATGTGAAATCACACAGTACAGTCGCGGGTTGATCAATTTGATTATTTGCAATTAAACGAAGTTGATCATGTGTGCGTGCGTGTTTTTACGCTTTATTTACATAATATGTAGCTAGCCATATGTACCTTTGTAATTCTATAGTAGGTTCGATCTAATTTAAATAATTCAACTATAATCGACCAACTCGCGAAATCTATTGAGTTCCTACATAACTCAAAACAACGATAAGTAAAATTATACATACAAAGGAAAGATCAGAGCTCTTGTAAGTGACCCCGTCGTATCCAAAACGGAATACAAAGTTCATGGAGAATATCGAGAAGATGCAGCGCACTTCCGTGGTCGCCGGAATGAAATAGCGATAGGGGCCGCAGAAGTAAGACACCTTAGGCTCGTACTCCACTGATTCTGGAAACTCCTCCCGTGGGTTTATCCTGGTAAAGAAAACGGATCGTATTTTATTAATGTAATATAATTAATTTTTTTTGTCGTAAACCCATAGAAACTGCTGTAAGCTTTAAAAAAACCATTTGAGACGCCTCTAGCGGATTCTTTGTTAAACTATTCGAAAAGTACCTATAGCAAGAAAGGTCATGATGTCCTTGTAGTGCGGTCATATGACGGTAGATGGCTGTATACAAAATGAACATAAACATGTTGAAAATCTCTGGTAATACGTTAGTATAGATTATAAAAGCTCTTTATTTTAAAAAACACTGTTTAAATTTACCGAATCAACAATGGATGTCCTTGTAGTGCGGTCATATGACGGTAGATGGCTGTATACAAAATAAACTGTCAAATGTCGGCCTCGGTGGCGTAGTGGTTAGTGTAACCGACTGCCACGCCTGAGGTCGCGGGTTCGATTCCCGCGCAAGTCAAACATTTGTGTGCATGAACATGGATGTTTGTCTTGGTCTGGGTGTTTCTATGTATAATATGTAAGTATTTACAAAAAAAAAAGTATATATGTATGTTTATCCATTGTCTAGTACCCATAGTACAAGCTCTGCTTAGTGTGGGCTAGATGGTGTTGTGTGTATGTGATAGAATATTATATTATATTATATTAAACATAAACATGTTGAAAATCTCTGGTAATACGTTAGTATAGATTATAAAAGCTCTTTAATTGTTTAAATTTACCGAATCAATTTTCCTATAGAATTTTACCGTCTCTTGTTGCTGTTCTTAATGATATCTAGTACATGAAGATAGACATAGTCGCTTGTCGTAATTATACTAATTTGTTGACACTGAGGATCCTTCATAAGTTCTCATAGCACTGACTGCACCTCCTCACGTTTAATCGGCGGCTTCTATTTCGTCCTTTGATAAGTTTTATAAAAGCGGGCTCTAACGGCGGCATCTATACTAATACTATTCATCATCATTATAATTTTTCATTGTCATCCCAGATGGTGGTAAGCGGCAACGTGGTAGACCAAGCCGTATAGGTAGCTACAGGGAAGACTGGTGCAAACTAACGCATAACAGGGAGATGTAGAAAAGCGAGAGGCAAGCCATTGCCCTGCAGTGAGACAATACAGGCTAGGGTTAGGGTTTCTAACAACATTTAATAAATATGAATTACTAGCTGTTGCCCGCGACTTCGTCCGCGTGGACTTTAATTTATTACCCAATACCTACTTTTAATTTGTTATCTAATTTTAATATATAAAACTACAACTAAAGAAATTAATAAGCCTAACTACACCTATATAGGTGTAGACTGTAGTTAGCTATATATTCAAAAAATACATATGGTATCGCGGACTTTTTTGTAGATATTGATACGTTCTATAATACTGTAGAACATTTTTATGTTCTATCATCAATAGTTTCCGCAGCGCACGCGATCACAGATTTTTAAGACTAATTTTTCACACCTTGGGTTATATTATTGCATTTTTATTAAGGACCTCCATTTTTTAAAAAAATGTAATCTAGCCTATGTCACTCAGTGAAGATGCAGCTTTCTAATGGTGAAAGAATTTTTAGAATCGGTCCAGTAGTTTTTGTGTGAAAACATTACAAACATACATACAAAAACACAAATGTTTCCTCTTTATAATATTAGTATGAAGTGTGAAGTATGATATGAATTATAAAACAACATATTTTCAGCCGCATCTTTACAATCTTTGTGTTATATTAGGATAAGAGATAAATATTTCGTTAGGAGGTTGTATTGCGATGTTATTTGTTTGTTTAAGTAAATAATGGAATAAAACCCGTAAAGTGGACATAGGTAAAAGTGTTTTCACGTACTTTATTGCCCTCATAAAGTATAAAGTACATTTACCCGAAATAAAGTAGAATACCTACTTTATTATAAAGTCCAGGTGGCAAGGCAACCCTAATCATCTGATATATAAAAATGTTAGTTTGTCAGACAGTGGTACTCACTTATAGATGCACTGCGCGTCGCTCCAGTTGTCGTCGGAGTGGCAGTAGAGGCCCTGGCTCGGGTCCTTCGCCTGGAACTGCTCCGCGTGCGGTCCCACGTATGTCGTCTCCGAGTGTCGGTGGTAGAACCCGATGAACGCGAACGCACCTCACACACAAACAACGATAGAGTTGTAAGTACTACGTTACATTCTATTATATTAAAATTGACAAATCTTAACTTTGGCTTGCAATAAATTAGTATGAACCGTATAACATGATATAATTAATAATATTAATGACATGTCGGAACGGCAATACTGTTAGTTGTTCTCTCTCTCTCTCTATCTCTCTCTCTCTCTCTCTCTTTTTTTTTATTAATTAAGATAAAAAGTAGTAGTACCTCTGAATGTGTAGCAGTGCGGCCTCCTCTCGCTGGAGAGGATCATCTGCGCGTCCTCCTGGTTGTGCGCCGACACGATGTAGTATGACGTGTCCAGGCATTTGAACTCTGCCACAACATAGCAAAAAAGTTCTTTTTTAGTTTAAATATTTGGCATCATCTTTTGGGTAATTGTACTGAATGGGAAGGTATTTTTTTAAACTCAAAAGCGTTGCTCAAGCGATGTTTAACATAAAAACAACCGACACCTGTGTAATCTTAATAATATTATAAGTTCGAAAGTATATCAGTCTATCTGTCTAGGTCTGTCTGTTACCTTTTCACGGCTAAACTACTCAACCGATTTAGATGAAATTTGGTACAGATATAGTTTAAAACCTGGGAAAGGTCATATGCTACTTTTTATTGATGTAGCAGCTACCACGCGGGCGGAGCCGTACCCAAAAGATAGTGTTTGATATTAGAGATATAATTATTTGTTAAAATAAATTATCACTTATTTCCATCTTTACTATATACCAGGAAAAGGACAACCAGCATGAGATCTCAATATCAAAACTTTTTGTCAACTGGATCATACAAAACTACATGGTTGAGAAAAAGTGTAATTGTTATATCGTATATAATAATAATAATAATAATATTCTACCACATACACACAACACCATCTAGCCCAAACTAAGCAGAGCTTGTACTACGGGTACTAGACAATGGATAAACATACATATATATACTTTTTTTTTTGTAAATACATACATATTATACATAGAAACACCCAGACCAAGACAAACATCCATGTTCATGCACACAAATGTTTGACTTGTGCGGGAATGGGAATGTTTTATATAAAGTATTATTATGTTGTAAGTGTTATGTTTCTAATATGTCAGTATATACTGTATAATAATAAGGTATACAGTAATATTAAAGATAACCGTTTAGTATATTTAATAACAATTTTGATGTAAATTACTATATCTTATCTTAATATATAAAATTCTCGTGTCACAATGTTAGTTACCATACTCCTCCGAAACGGCTTGACCGATTTTCATGAAATTTTAAATGCATATTTAGTAGGTCTGAGAATCGGCTACTATCTATTTTTCATACCCCTTAGTGATAAAGTAAACATAAAAAAAGAAAATTACTTTTGACAGAACGAAGTCTGTCCGGGCAGCTAGTATACTATAAGATTTGCACGCCTTTATGGCAAAATGTACAAGGATTCATATAACTGTATTCTACATCTAATCTCCATGCCTCAGAGAGCACGTTAAGCCGTCGGTCCCGGCTGCCATGAACATCTATCTATGGCAGTCGTTATTGGGAGAGTGTCGACACAAAAGATCCCACTGGGTCGAAGTGTCGCCGGTCTGCACTGACTCGCCCCCACATAAGATAAGATAAGATAACATCTAATATGTATGTATTACCTTCATTTTGGGCTAATAAACTACTATTTTTTTATTACTCTTTTTGATAACTGCCGCGCTAGTCATAAACTCTGTTTTGCGGGGAGTTTGCAAACATTCTAACAAGGCATACAAAGTACACCCAGACTCGGAACAACTATTGGAGTTTCACACAAATTTTTGGTCCGTATGGTGATTAGACTTAAACCAACTTAACTACGCCATCTGTGCAGCCAGATTAATGCCCGATTTTTTAAAGGCATCAACGATGTCTTATAACCTCAGGTTTAGTGATCCGACTGGCTGTTGCCAATTTAGCCAGACAATCTCAGCAGCTGACATGCTTTCGATTATATGCATTTTTGTGTTAATCTGCTTTGCAGAAATCGAGTGTCACTAATGCTAATTCAGATAAACTATTATCGTAGACATATGTTGTAATTTTCGTTCATTTGGAGAACAACTGGCATTTAGTCTGCCTAACGGTAGCAGTGACCTTACCCTTTAGACGTTTCTGAATGACATCGCATTGGAGTATATAAGAGGGAGCTGTACTCACCCCAAAATTGTCTGGTGCTCACCCCAGGTAGTTAAGTATCAAGTTAAAATGATAGCGATTTATTATAGGCCATTGCTGTTTAAGGACCGGGTCCTTCCCTCGAAAATAACCCTTGATACGCCAATACTATGCCATGCCACTCTGTGGCTGTCTGTGAGTAGGTGAAGGCACTTCTGGTGCTGGGATGTGTCCCAACCGCCACAACAATGCTGCCAAATAACCTTGTGTAGCTTCTGCTGTGAGAAGCGAGTCCAGAAAATGTTATGCTGTCAGCATCATTCATGGAATTTCGCGACTGCCTTTTGAAGAATTCGTAATGCTTTAGTCACTTTCTTGTTGTCGCAAGCTTGCATAGCACTGGTGTATATGAGATGATGGGCTGTGTCTACCCTAGGATTAACTAGGATGTTAGGCTTCAACTCAAAATTCTAGGGTCGTAAGTGTGCCGTCGCTGTTTACGAGCCGGCCTTCTCTACCCTGGAAAATAACACTAGGTACTGGATAATCATGCAACATCAATCTATTCATCCATATATCAATTAATCTATCCATTCATCTACCCATTTATTCATCCGTCCATCCATCCATTCATACATCCATCCATTAATCCATCATTCATCCATAGTTGTTTAAGTATATTCCGAGTCTCGTGTTGAGTATTAACGCTCACCAGGGCTGGAGTACAGTCCGAAGGGTATCTTGGCCTGCGTGGACTTGATCTTGGCCTCGGAGGTGTCCATCTTCTTGTTGAGCTTAAGCAGCACCATGGACATGAGCGCGATGTCGGTCGCGAACAGCAGCCGCTTCAGGTCCTTCGTGTGTTTCTCGATGAACGCGTACAGCTTCTTGGAGCTCGACTCGATGATCTCGTGACGCTCCGCCTACAACGGAAAACTAATTATTTAGTACATACTTAACTGGACAACAACATGGATTATCCATTGCTTTTTTAGTGAACGAGATTTAGCCCGCAGATTCACTCGCTCGAAAACAGTACTCTTTTCCCTGACAATGTGTATACGAAATTTCATGAAGATCGGTCGCGTAGTTCTGGTGTGAAAGCGTAATAAACAAACTCACATTCGCGTTTACAATATTAGTTAGGATTAGGATTTGCTACGGCATTAGTGGGAGTGTTCAGAACGTAAAAGTGGGACAGTATGCGCATTTGGCGTGATACTATACATTAATATAGGTACATATTTTTATGAGTTACCTAACTGGGATACCATTAGGTGGACTATGGTATTCGACCTAGAACGGTGGATATACTGTAGGTACTAGGCAGTTAGGTATAAATAGAAGGTAGTGCAAGTGACCGGGTTGTGCGGCTCCCTCATCCGTGAGTTCATGTAGCTGGTGTAGTCGCGCAGCTCCGCGAACTTCTCGTCCGCGTAGCTGTAGCGCGGGTCTATCTCCTTTGGGCCTGGCATGTTAAACGGTTTCTGGAACACAACACAACATTGCTTATCATTTACCTATTCTATAAATAACAATAACGTCTATGACATGGACGCAGAGCACTGAATTATTGCACTAAAACATATTGTGACTTAAAATAAAACATGAAAGAGCAATTGTACCTACAATACATTAAACTAAAGGGCACCCAAGATACAGGCATAGCCTAATTTGCTATGCATTATATACATCTTACCTTATAGCTATTTGTAGAATCGGTATTAAAGAGCTGGTAAAGGCAATTTCAGATTGCAATGTACTGGCTACCAGGCCCTTACTGAAGATACCCTCTATATTACGAGCGACTTTACAAACACACTATGGGTTTCTAAAACCAGTACAACTATAGTTATATGTGTATTTTTCGTACTGTCTTGAAGAAAATCTTGTGATTGGACAAAGTCGCCTACAATGTTTTTGTAATTATTGAAGTTATTCAACCTTTTTATAATAATATATAATATAAACCGACTTCAAAAATAATGAAAAGTAAGAAACAAATATTTTAGTCATTACTAAGCTAATAATGGAATCTTAATACAATAAAATAAATGCTTGAAGCCTGTTTATATTTTTATTGAAAAGTGAAATAAACAAATACCTATATCCGAATTGAGGACTTTCTCCGTTTTTACAAACAGAGAATACGTATATTGCTATTGATATTTTGATAGGCATCTGAATTAGTGAGAAAAGTGAGGGAGAAGGTTTAAAAATAAAATAAGTGTTAATACTCACGGTCTCAACAGTTGGGAATGATAGCCGGGCGAGCTGAAAATAATAATAACAATTAATTAAAAATATCTGTACAATGTACCTATGCCTGCATGATTAATAGATAGTAAATTAACATTGATACATCAAGCGGAAGAAGTATGTAAAAAGTTAAGCATACGTGTTACATAACTTATCTAAAGAAGTTAACATCATTACAAGACTAATGGCGTATCACGGTTTAGTGGCATCCATTTTGAGATTTGGTTTAATACTCTGGGGTAATTGCAGTATGAGAAAGCAATTGTTTAAAGCGCAGAAGCAATGTATAAGAAAATTTGTGGTTTAAAAATTACTGATAGTTGTGTACCAATGTTTAGGTCTCTTAAATTATTTACATTTCCTGCATTGTATATTTACGAAATTGCTGTCTTTGTTAAAATTAACAAGAGTTTATATACAACTATAACAGAAACCAGAAAAGGCCCTGTTAGAGCTCAGTGTAAAAACTTACTGCATGTTAAGACTGCGCCGAGCGTAAGACAGATAATGACAGAGCTCGTACGGCGCATATTCAAATCGGCGCGCGGCCGCCATAGTAAAATTGTACGGAGGATTTGAAGTGCTTTTTTGATAAATATGTATATATCTTTATTGTCAACCAATAACTTAAATATTTGGGACGGACAAATTGTAATATAACTATTTATGTTTCGTTTAAGCATAAAATAGGATAGATTTCTACTGTTATAATCTAAAAATCACGTAACTCGAGCTTACGTTTTCGCATTTTTCGTGTAAATTTACGTAATTTTGTAGGCGTAAATATTAATTATTTTAAGTTTTTACACGGAGTAATTGTAAACACATTCATTGTTATGGTAAATGTATATTTTATATTTGTATTAAACAAAAATTGTTGATTTTATTCACTTAACTGTGACCGCCTATTTTGGCACATTTCGCTCGGCGCAGTCTTAATGATTATAATACTGCCTTACTCAAAAAAAAGTGTCTTTAACATGAGCCCTATTATATATAACAAAATACCAGGCTTTATAAAAACTGCTGCCAATCCAGTTGTTTAAAACTAAATTGACATCGCTAGTGCTCGAAAATTGTTATTATTTTATGAACGATTATTTAAATGACCATACAATTTAGTTTTTTTAAATGTCGTCCTATCTTTTGTAATTTCATTTGATTTGCACAATTTTGTCATATATTATTTTTGTTTTGCATGCCTAATCTAAGATAGAATGTACAAAGATCTTATACCCTCTTGTTTACATAATTATTTGTTTTTACCTACATTCTATGCAAATAAACTTTATTATTATTATATTAAAATAATGCTTAAAATATTTATATTAAAATTTTAACCGTATTTAGTGTGTGGAATGTTCTGACCTACTATAAGTTGGTCTCGTACTCTCGTAGAAGGTGTGAAGAAATAGAGTATAACAATATAAATATATAACAGTTTATTGCACAGACACGAGAAAGGTTAGTATAGCACAGCACAGAATAAAGTCACAGTCAGAAGGAGTAGAATAGAAAATAGAAAGCATAGAATAGAAACTTAAGTATTTTCAAAATTATGATTTTAAAGCAAGAGTAGGTGTGTGTGCGCGGATTACTATTAGCACAAGCACCACGTTCAGGATCAGTTGATCGACTGCCGAGTGCCGAGCCTTGCGCCGGCGACGCATGAGATGCCGGATTGTTGACAAAATAATTTGCCCATCCGACAAATAGTTAATTTACATATTATAAAAGTCAATTATTCGAATTGTTATTTTATGTTACGTTATATGATATTACAGATACCGTTCTACCGTTGGCGCCAGGAAGCGCAAGATTGATCTAACAATGCAATCTAGCCACGGATACAGGAGGCCAAGCTGGTGGTACATTTCAAACATCTTCTCCATTGAAATTAGGATGTTTTTTGATTTCAATAGTCTTGCGTACAACTTACCAATTGAAATGATGAAACATCTTTGCTCGCTTTTGCAACGCTTAATGCTAGCAACACCTGCAAATAAATTCTATATTATATGCTGATAGCGCCTGTAAAAAACACATTGCAACACGTAGATCGTCTTCCACAACCTCATCTTTATTATTTTTAAGGGACTTTTAACAGACAATCTTTTTACTACAATATGTGGCTACATATGTTCTGTATGTCTCTTATATGTTCTGTAGTGGCCACAATGTTTACAACTATAGTCCGGCCAGCTCATAAACAATTATTGAAAGTGTCAGTTATTCCCAAAATAATTCTTTGGATAGCTATATCCAAAATATTGATGTGTATACTGTTATTGCTCGTCACTCCGGCCAGGATATTGTAGCCACCAGCCCACCACACAGCGGTTTACAAACCCTTTAAGTTGTATAACATACTGCTGTACATACCTATGGAGGCTGCCTGAACATTATAGCAGCGATTGATCACCGTGAACAAACAGACATTTTGATCGTGATCGATTTCAACTGCTTTCATCCTACAGCTTACGTTACAAAGGTGCGCCGTCACTTTGCTTATCTTTATAGAAATAGCGGCCTTCTATGCTACATTTTCTGACTATAGATTTCACCGATATAAAGAAATAAGCTACCGATACCAGGAATATAATCCACTAGTTACGTGGGTAATAACCGAACGCCAAAACTTTCAATAGCAGGTACCTAAATGAAGTATGAAGTCCATAAACCCTTTTCAAAAGACAACAAAATTAGAGCCTAGTGTAGACACATGTATCTAACAACACCTCACCGGTCCTGAATTTGCATGTTTCACATATCGTTATCTAGTTTGGGTATACTTTATGATCATTGTTTCTATGTTTTGTGCACTGAGTGTAGTTAGGGCTCCAGAGAAAGGTACTTTATTGCACGGATAGCTCATAGGGTTAATTGGTCACTTTACCATTGCCACTGCGCCAAGGGACGTGTGTTCAGTCCTCACTTGACACAAAAAAAATATTATCCACAAACAGTTGTTCCGAGACTAGATGTTTTTTGTGTTCGTTGTATAAATGTTTGTAATGATTACCGCGACACCAGATTTATTTCAAGGGCATGAGTGGTCTTTTAAACCATAAAATATATATTTTGCAATGCATGACACGGATTTAATTAAAATCTGTTTACACATATAATACTTACAGAACATAGTGGTAAAATATTTGAGTACGCCATAGAAGAAGTGAGATGTACCGAGAGCAGCGGCGAGCTCTTTGCGCTTTCACTAGCACACAACTACAAATAATTGCTTGTTAGAATAAAATTGATTGAAATAATTACGAACGTTGTTACTTTTATACCAATACCTAGTTTAATACAATATTTTAACTAGTTATTAGTTGCCTGTTTGCTTGTCTGTGAATCATTTTGCCTTTGAGCTTTTCATAGCATTATAATTTAGTTGATATAACTTTTATATGTTCATTTTGCTTAGATTTTTTTTAAAGACTGCTCTCAAAGGACTCCTGTGTTGCGGAAATCTTTACAAATATTAAACAAGGAGTAGCGGGGGAGGTCTTGAGTGTCTTGGAAGGCATGGACCGTCTTACGGAGGCGTTTCTTCGAGAAGTAGGCGCTAGCGTCTGTCTCTTCGTCTGATGGGGCATCCGAGAAATCGGCTGCGGGCGGAATGGTATCCATCTCACTCGATGGACGGCTCGAGACGGGCGAGGCGGTGTCGAGGGGGCAGGGGAAGGGGAAGCAGACGGCTGGCGAGAGGGGGTGAGTGAGGTTGGGCAGGATGCGTAGGATGGCATTCCCGAAAATTTCCTTGAGAAGAGAGTTCGGCCTAGGGTCATCAAAACTAATCACCCCGTCCATGATGACTGGTTGTTGATTAACTAGCGGCAACGTGGTAGACCAAGCCGTCGATAGGTAGCTACAGGGAAGACTGGTGCAAACTAACGCATAACAGGAAGATGTGGAAAAGCGAGAGGCAAGTCATTGCCCTGCAGTGAGACAATACAGGCTAGGGTTAGGGTTTCCAACAACATTTAACAAATATAAATTATAGAAAAACATATTTTAAGCCGCATCTTTACAATCTTTTTGTTATATTAGGACATAAATATTTCATTAGGAGGTTGTATTGCGATGTTATTTGTTTAAGTAAAAAAATGGAATAAAACCTGTAAAGTGGACATAGGTAAAAGTGTTTTCACGTACTTTATTGCCCTCATAAAGTATAAAGTACATTTACCCGAAATAAAGTAGAATACCTACTTTATTATAAAGTCCAGGTGGCAAGGCAACCCTAATCATCTGAAATATAAAAATGTTAGTTTGTCAGACAGTGGTACTCACTTATAGATGCACTGCGCGTCGCTCCAGTTGTCGTCGGAGTGGCAGTAGAGGCCCTGGCTCGGGTCCTTCGCCTGGAACTGCTCCGCATGTGGCCCCACGTACGTCGTCTCTGAGTGTCGGTGGTAGAACCCGATAAACGCGAACGCACCTCACACACAAACAACGATAGAGTTGTAAGTACTACTTTACATTCTATTGTTGTTGTTTCTTAAAGCCAGCTCACGGAACCCTAAAAGTGCGAACTACGATATAGTTCGTAATGATAGGCTGAACTCGCCATTGGGAGCCCCTCTGATCTACTTTAGAAGGTCCTTGCACTGCATACCTATGGATCCGCCCGCACAGTCAGCGGGCAGCAACCATAGGAAGAACACTCCGAATAAAGAAGATCTACAAGGAAGAATCTTTCCTGGCTTTTATTCGCCACCAACCCAGCAAACAAATGCGCCTATACGGCACATATAATGGTCCTTCAAGCCGCTATATTGTGAAGAATACTGCCTGAAGATTATAGTACTACAGTGAAGCTTGAAGATAGTATCCAGCGAAAGTATTCAAGGTCAAGAAATCAGCTGACGTCATGCCCGTTACACGCTACGAGAGTAGGGACCGCAAGCCGTCGAAAGAACAGAAGCCGTCGTCGTCCGAGGCCACTCCAGGGACCTCTGCAACCGGCACCAATACGGAAGCCACATCCAAATCGACACAGACAGGGACGACTGTCACGGAGAGTTCCGAGCAGACCTTCACTTCCGCGACGACTGAGCCAACCACCGTGACTTCCGCCGCCACCGCCTCGACCGCCGCAACCTACGCGTCAGTCGCCAACGCGTCCTACGCCTCGCACCCCGCCAGCGCCGCCGCCCATTTCGCCGCGACGACGCTTACTGCGGGTGCGAAACCGAAACAGCTGAGCCGCTCGCCGCCGCCACCTCCAGAGATGCCGAGAAACAGATGCCTCAACCGTGAAGCGAGTTGTCAAGCACGCCAGTACGTCGAAACCAACCGGCCCACAGTGCCTTAGCAAGAAGGAGAGAAAGGGGGGATTGACGCATAGCAAGTCGAAATTACAGAAGATGGCTAAAGCAAAAGAAGATTTGCTCCGCGTCCAAGTCGAACTAGCTGCGGCGCGCCTGGCCGCGCTAGAGACGGAGGACTCCGAAGAAAACTAAGAAGGAGAAGAAGATGACGTCTCCCTCTATTCAGAAGTCAACGCAAGAGTGGACAACTGGTTGGAGAACCAGGTGACTCGTCCCATCCTAGCCATCGCCAAGGCTACGGTCGTCCACGCCGAGCAACCAAAGCATGAAGAAGTTCGTCAAACACCAGCGGGAGGTCAAGGAGACCTAGCCCTCCTGTCTGAAGCCATAACTAAGGCTGTCAGCGCCGCCCAGCGACCCAAGTTCATCGAGCTACCGTTCTTCAATTGGTCACATCAGAAGTGGCTATACTTTCGCGCCGCCTATTATGAAACAGAAGCAATGTTCAGCGCCGTCGAGAATACAAACAGACTTCGGAGGAACTTGAAAGGCAAGGCCAAGGAAGCTGTAGGCGGGTTGCTGATCACAAATGCGCACCCAACAGAAGTGAAGACATTGGAATCCAGATTCGGAAGACCAGAGTTAATCGCCATGATAGAGATGGAAACACTTCGAGGTCTGCCGCGCCTCTCCGAGTCACCGAGAGATATCTGTATATTCGCCACGAAAGTCTCCAACGTCGTAGCAACTCTGAAGACGTTGGGTTGTTTAAATTATATGTACAACCCGGAACTGGCGAAGACGTTGGTAGATAACCTGACGCCGACACTGCGGTACCGCTACTACGACTTCTCAGCCACACAGCCGAGAGAAGACTCCTGCCTCATCAAACTGGAAAGATTCTTCAAGAGGGAAGCTGAGCTGTGCGGACCATACGCGTTGCTTGAACAGATGACCACACATTCGACAACCGCACCTCAAAAGAAGACGCAGCGGGTCACCAACGTGACTGAGAAGACCAATACACCGATGTGCTTCGTGTGCGAAAAAACCAATCACACTAACGCAACGAAGTGTGAAACATTTAAGAAGATGGATGTCAACGCCAGATGGGATGCTGCGAAGTCCAAACGCTTCGGCCTCGGCTTTTCTATATAAATCAGTTGTTTTTAAGGACTATAGCTTAATACAAAATCTTCAGCACTAATACGCGCACGCACCATTGTCACTATACACTTTATTCTTACGTTGTTTTGTTTTTATTTGTAGAAATAATGTTTCAGGTAGTTTGTAAACACGAAAACACTTATGTTTTTGATTTTGTTATCTAATTAGTTTATAAAACACTTAAACAACGATGTATATTGTTTATATCACTGTTATAAAAGTTTTGGTACTAAAATTGTTCACTATTAAACTGATTATTATTTTTAAACTTAGGACAAAATTATAAGGCTACTACTCTTTTGACAGATGACAGATAATCTAATACGAGGGCAAGTCATCGCAGTGTATACTGGCCCCGACAACATCATTGCGGACGGTGGACGTACAGACGAAGGGAGGTGTCCTGCGCGGCAGGAGTGATGTGCGGGACAATTAAATAGTGAATCATAGTGTGTATACAATGATTAATCGTGAACTAAGTGAACAGTGAACTGATAAGACAGTACATAGTATTTACGTGTTAGTATAATGCTTACATGCGAGTATATGAGATTTATATACTTGTATTCTTGTTAGATTCGCCTCTTTACGTTTGTTTTCATAAGATTCATGTTTTTTTCTCTTATCTGATTTGTTTGTATAGAATTCATAGTACTTCCGGGTAAGCAGTACGACCTATGTCTGATTTAATGTTACATTTTATGTGTCTTGTTATTGTATTTTTCCTGTATAGTTTATGATGTGTAGAAACTAAAAACATAATTTATAGTATATTATCATTGAATATTGTAAAGAAAACGCAAAATTGTCACGCGGCTCTCGTTATGGTTAGGATCCGCTGTACTTAAACTAACTGTACCGATTCCGACGCTTTGCTCTCATCGGTCGAAAGTTTTGTTCTATAATTGTTGACCAATCACAGAGCCTACATTTTTTAGGTCAATTCGGTATAAAAGAGGGGTCGGATCGCGGCACAGTCAGCATCCGCCCCGCACCGCCGCTGACGTCATCTTGTCGCAGTGGCGCAGTAATTTTATAACGTGACCTTATCAGGGCACTGTTACTACGCCACATCCTTATTGATAATGTAACCTCCGTGGCGCAGCGGTAGTGAATGCGACTGCTGTGCATGAGATCTCTGGTTCAAATCCCGGGTCGGGCCAACAAAAAGCTATTGGATTTTTCTGTAAAAGAAATCTCAATAGCAGCCCGGAGTTAGGAAATTGGCGGTGTTAGACACCCCCGTGCCTCGAAAAGCACGTAAAGCCGTTGGTCCTGCGCCTGATCTCTCTCCGGTCGTGTCGGAATAACGTCCCATCGGATCATGAGCGTTAGGGAACAGAGAGTGCACTTGTGATTGCGCACACACTTGTGCACTATAATATCTCCTGCGCAGATGGCCAGTCTCTGTTAAGACTGGCCGCCGTGGCCGAAATTCGGTCTGGAGGACATTATTATTATTATTATTATTATGTAAGTTCGTTTACAAATAGTATTACCAATAAGGATACCTGTTTCTATTAAACAAAGTCATAAGCCAATTCTGGGCAAAAACCAATACTTAGTATTGGTCCCCGGTTGATACCTAACGATGTTAACGAACCGAGGTGTAGCCCCGACACACCTACCGCACTCCATCAGAGTAAAGTCGGACGGAACTGGACCATTCGGCCTTGGGGGTGACCCCTAGTCGAACCCAGTTATCGCCTCCTCCCACCTTACCATACTCCCAACATCCTATTCTTGGGTCTTTCGTTTGGATGTGCTGGCCTACCCAGGCCTATACCACCCCGGCACCCGAGCAGCTAGAAACACTTCGCACATTAAGATCGGCGAAGGGATTACAAGATTAGGACTCATTAATTAAGCACACATCCTCCCAACCTATCCCAGTTGGGAGGGCACGCACCTACTCACCCCGGGATTATCCTCCCCGAGGACTGTATGATAACAATCAACCAGCCGGCAACTACTTGTTATTGCTAGTATTAGGTATACAGAGCTGTACTTATTGCACTCTTATAACTATTCGCGTTAGTTTAATAGCTAATCACCCCGGTCATCATGGCCGATGTCCTCAGTCTAGAAGTAATTCTCAGTAACCCTACTGCGCACGCCCGCGCCGGTCTCAGGTAAATTTTTCAGGGATGTCTTCCCACCCATCCCGGCTAAGCCCGATCTCCCTCCGCGACACAACCACGACGACACCCTCACTGCCGCCTACCTAAACGTCCGATCTCGCAGCCCGCTGCCCCTACGCTCCCTCGGCACCCCCTCGCCCGTCTTGAATCGTCCATCGAGTGCGATGGACACCATCCCGCCCCGATAGAATTCTCTGATACCTCATAAAGAAAAGAAACAGACGCTATCGCATACTCTTCCTCGACTGAAGAGCCTTTCACCCTGGTAACGGGAAAGAAACGCCTTCGCAAGGCGGCTAAGTCCGTGCCTTCCAAGGCACTCAAGACCTCCCCTGCTACTCCCGATGCGGCCCCTATCAGGCCACCCACCCCCACTCCCCCTTCCAGAGCCAAGTCCCTCGTCCCGCCGCCAGTGTTCATCCAGGACAAGTCCAAATGGATAACCGTGTCATCTTGGTGCAACGAGCACCACATAAACTACAGCCAGCCCCCGCGTAGAAACGGATTCATCTCACAGTGCCACCGGTGCCAGCTGTACGGCCCCTCGGCGCGTAACTGTTACATCATCCGCGATGAGTAAAATGCCTTGGCGATCACGCTACCGTAGAGTGCAAGCGTCCTAAGGACAGGGCGCTTTGCAAGGAACCAACCGCATGTGTCCTGTGTGGACAGCTCGGTCACCCCGCCAACTATCGCGATTGCCCCAAAGCTCCACGCGCATCTACACTAAGCGCTTCGTCGCAATCGGCTCGCTCCCACCCAGCGCCTCGCCCCGTTCAGTCCACTACCCTTAGCCCCCAGCGTCCCTCACCCTGGAGCGCACTCAACTCCCAAAGTGCGTGCCCGCCTCTCCCCATCCGACCCACGCAAACCGCAGACCCTCGCCAATAATTCTTTATCAACCCCGTGCCAAAGGTGGCTCAGCCTTCATCCATCCATCAATCCAGTCTTCCATCCATACATACATACATCCACCATTCTTTTTTTTATGTTTTAATTGTTGGCCTCAGATGGCCTTGATAACTTTACGCGGACTGCGGGTAAGTGCAGAAGGCTCCCATCCCGTTATAAAGTAAACTAGACAACGTTAGCCCTCAAGGGCGGACTACCACGGACCTCGGCTTGGGGCGTTGTTGGCAACGTGGATCTAAGGTGATCCACGGGGTTAACTTTAACGCGACGCGTATTCCGACTTCTGCGGCGAGGGCGTAACCGCGGACGATTTTGTATGGCTTTGCGAGCCGTGTATGCTCCGTTTTGAGCGAGAGCATCCATCATTCATCCATAATTGTTTAAGTATAGTCCGAGTCTCAAGTTGAGTATTAACGTAACGCTCACCAGGGCTGGAGTACAGTCCGAAGGGTATCTTGGCCTGCGTGGACTTGATCTTGGCCTTGGAGGTGTCCATCTTCTTGTTGAGCTTGAGCAGCACTATGGACATGAGCGCGATGTCGGTCGCGAACAGCAGCCTCTTCAGGTCCTTCGTGTGCTTCTCGATGAACGCGTACAGCTTCTTCGAGCCCCACACGATGATCTCGCGACGGCTACAACGGAAAGGGGACTTTTATATATTACGTAAGCATCAATGTAGGTAGGAGAGGAGGACTTTGCTATGCTTATGTTGAATGATATATTATGCTTACGTTTGCTCAATAGAGGATAAGTGGGTTAAAAAGGACTAAAATCTTGTTTAGTTGCAATACATCATGCTTGCAAACAATAAATAAATGTAGTGTTAGGTGGTAAGTAGGCAATAATAGGGAGCTCCAATTGCTGATAATAAAGTGCAAAACATGGTCTTGCAAACATTTATCAGGATCGGTTCAACCTTTTACTAGTGATCGATTAACAAGCGTTAAAATTTAAATGACTTCTTAATTCTCTATAATATATGTAAAAGTTTAAAAAGGTGGTACGACTATGGTTACATATTGCCATGATCTAGAGAGGGTAGGAGATATACCTACTCTGCTCGGATGCCATTCGGCGCACTATGATTGCATTAGTATATAGGTTAATTTTCCATGGACAACTTGCTTCTAAACTGCGTTAGCCTACATGTAGCCCTAGATTTTTAGGTAGGAAAAACGTTACAGCCTGGGGTTGGTAAAGTTTAAAAGTTATTTAGCTGCCAACAGCAGAATAACTTTTAAACTTTCGCGTTGTATTATATATATACACTAGTAGTTTTCCCGCGGTTTCACTCGCGTAAGTCCCGTTCCCGTGTGAATATCGAGTTTCATCCCTTTCACCCCCTTCAGGGTGGAATTTCCAAAAATCCTCTCTTAGTGCTTCCCTACACTCTCCAAGGAACATGCATGCCAAATTTCAGCTTCTTGCGTTCAGTAGTTTCGGCTGTGCGTTGTCTGTCAGTCACTCAGTAACGGAAGAGTTTTATATATATTGTTACCGGAAAACACGTGTTAAGTGGCCGTTACCCACTCCGTCGCGTCATCGTGCCATCGCAGTGACGTCAGCGTATCACCTGATTCGCACGCCTATAAATACGAGGCGCCAGCGCTGCTCGCGCTCTTCTCTTTCCGTTCGTCAAAGCGATAACATCGAATTGTTGTAATAGCGAGTTATTGTATTCATTTTATAGTTAATTTAATTGTTTAAATTACGTAATAAATAATAATTGATTGTTATATTTTTTTTAATATAATCCTGGTTGGTTTATAAGAATATAGATATACGCATTAACAGTGGCGTAGCGTGGATGTAAGCCGCCCGGGGCGGAATAAAAAGGTAAAGGGATTTCAATATATGATAAAATAATTTTAAATTTAAAAGACTATAATTTTCAATAATTCTAAAGAACTTGTCGATAAGAACAGTCATCATTATTGTGTATTGTACAGTTCATATATTTACAAGATATTATTATTACACAATATTGTCTTCTGTTTACGCGAATGTTATTCATTGAAATTATAAATAGCAGCGATAGCTCAGTGGGGAGACCAACAGACTGCAATGCAGAGAGTCTCGGGTTCGACCCCACGTCGCGCACCTCTGACTTTCGAAAGTTATACGACTTTTAGAAATTATGTGCGTATTAATTGACAATTATCGCTTGCTCCGTGCCTCGGAGAGCACGTTAAGACGTTGGTCCCGGCTGCCATGAACATCTATGGCAGTCGTTATTGGGAAAGTCAGTACCCTCTAATATTCTGACACTGGTCTAGCCTTAGGGTATCGTTAACCTTCGGGTTTCGGAGGTCAGGTGGCAGCCGCTCCGTGTAAAAACTAATATCCAGTCAAATCCGGTTAGACCAGAAAAGTCGACCCCAAGTAACTTGGGAATAATAAAGGCTAAGAGAGAAGAATACGGATATATACATATTGTTATTTCAATACAGTCATGTGCAGGTATGCATGTAAATAATGACTGTACATCAAAACTAACCATTGTTTCATTGTTAGTGAGACGTAGGTGTTTAATCTCACTCACAAAATGTATATACAGGATGTCCGGTAATTAATGGATAACCTTGAAATGTCTTATAGTAGAACTGATGGCCGTTCAGGTTTTTTTTTAATCTCTATTTTTTTGCCTTGTTAAACTTTCTTTTACACTACGACCATAAATGAATTAATTCCATCGGTTTTTTGTTGTTTTATTATTAAACACTAATTATGCTAATAGATAGACAGTCAAAAGGATGACTAGCTACAGAACTTATTAAAAAAGAAACTATATTTTTGTTGAAAAATATTTAAATTATTTTTTAATCAAAGTTTAAACATCTTGGGTATAAAAAAAAGTATGAATACATAAGCGACCAAAATTTTTATAATTTAAATATATAATGATAAAATCATATCTCAGGGTTATCCACTAATTACCGGACATCCTGTATATACATTTTGTGAGTGAGATTAAACACCTACGTCTCACTAACAATGAAACAATGGTTAGTTTTGATGTACAGTCATTATTTACATGCATACCTGCACATGACTGTATTGAAATAACAAGAAGGAAGCTAATAGAGTAAAATATGCCTGAGGAATATGCAGAACTACTTAAGCATTGCTTAACAACTGGCTATCTGTTGTGGGACAATAAATTCTACATACAAGTCGATGGTGTGGCAGTGGGCTCTCCAGTATCGCCTGTTGTTGCCGACTTATATATGAAGGACTTCGAGGCTCAAGCTTTATAGACTGCCCCCATCACACCCAGGATTTATAAGAGGTTTGTAGATGATAATTTTACAATATTACCAACAGATAGTGTAAGTGTATTCCTAGAACATCTTAATTCCATTAATAACAACATCCAATTTACTATGGAATTAGAGGCAAATAATTCATTAGCTTTCTTAGATGTACTTGTCATTAGGAATCCTGATCATTCTTTGAGCCACACTGTATATAGGAAAAAGACCCATACAAATAGATACTTAAACGGTAAATCTCACCACCATCCTAAACAGTTAGCTACCATGGGAATGTCTTTGTTTTAGAGAGCCCACAGGATCTGTGACAAGAAACACCTGGACGCCGAGCTTCAACATGTCAAGTAAGTACTGCAAGACAACAAGCTCCAACAGCCGCGCCGCTGTCATAGATCCCAAGAAAAGCCAGCCACAGTCGAGCGCCAGCCTGCTATACTGCCTTATGTAAGGTGTATCACTGACAAGATTGGCTACATCTTGAAGCGAGCTTCAATCAACACATACTTCAAGCCGCCAACGAAGATAAGTCAATTTTTACCATCCGTCAAGTGCCAACTACCTTTACAAAATGCAGGGGTCTATAAAATAGATTGGGACTGCGGACTCTCATACATTGGTCAAACCAAGAGAATCATAGGCACCCGCATGAAGGAACACATAGCTGATGTGAAACACCAACGTTTGTTGAAGTCTGCTGTGTGTGAACATGTGCAACAGGGGACCAACCACTACCTGAGATTTGACAAACCACAGATTCTCGCTAAAGAACACCGATTCCTACCAAGGATGCTTCCCGAGGCTATTGAAATCAAAAAACATCCTAATTTCAATAGAGAAGATAATATTCTATAATAATATTCTATCACATACACACAACACCATCTAGCCCAAACTAAGCAGAGCTTGTACTATGGGTACTAGACAATGGATAAACATACATATATACTTTTTTTTTGTAAATATATACATATTATACATAGAAACACCCAGACCAAGACAAACATCCATGTTCATGCACACAAATGTTTGACTTGTGCGGGAATCGAACCCACGACCTCAGGCGTGGCAGTCGGTTACACTAACCACTACGCCATCGAGTCGTCTAGATAGATATCGTCGTTTACTGTTAGTTGAACTAAGATTTATTTGAGAAAGGCAAGCTATAGAGTGTTCTTTTAATCATCATTATTTCCGTAATTATGTCTTCGAATAGATTTCAATTGCTTATTATCTATATTTGGCTATTTTGGTCGACAAGGTTGCTGACCACTGGTCTAGGTTGATACGTCGCTGTGTTTACGATATTTTTGGATTCAACAGTGTCATGCCGACAAGAATTATAACAAAAGCTGGTCATTAATGAAAATAATCTACATATACTTACAGCATATAGCCGTAATATATTTATATAAGCCATAGAAAAAGTGTTATGTATCGAAGGCGGCAGCGAGCTCTGTGCGCGTTCTCGACGCGCAAAAAATAATTGCTTGTTACAACCAACTTAATTGTATTAGCTATAAAAGTTATAGTTTTATAACGATCGACGAACGATCGAACGATCTAATTTAATTTGACATGTTCTTAATTATTGACTTCTTATCTTTTACTATTCTATTATCGGCAATGACATATTAATTTAATTATTTTTATAATTATTGTACGGATTTTATAATATATCTCACTTCATTGTTAAGAGACACTTAATTGACATGTTAATTATTGATGTTAATATAGATGAACAATTTTTATCAGGATCCGCAACCGCGGATGTGAGATTTCAAATATCCGTATCCGCATCCGCGGATGTCTAAAATCTGCATCCGTCAGATAATATTTTAGTTAATAGGGATCAAATCATCAAACACTCGACCTCTACATCGCATGTCTGATATATTAATAAACAGGCGGTTGCTGGTTCCATATTGTTTAACTTACGCTGATACTAATAAACGAAAGAAAAGTTATAGGTGGTGAAAACAAAAATATTGTTCTACAATATCTTATATAATAATAATAATAATAATATTCTACCACATACACACCGTCTAGCCCAAACTAAGCAGAGCTTGTACTATGGGTACTAGACAATGGATAAAAATACTTATATACTTTTTTTTGTAAATACATACATATTATACATATATAACTTTCATTATGCGTTTATTAGTAACAGGGTTACAGATTTTAAAAAGCAATATCTGAGAATATTTTATTTAAAGCCAAGAAGCGTGTGCATATGCTTGAAGTCCACGAAGCGTCTCTTCTTCCCCGCGGCTGGCATTATCGTCTTTAACCCTTTCTTGGACACGGTAAAATATCGTCGGTCAGGTGCTCGCTCTTGTGAATAGTATGACAATCCAGTGTCCAAAAAGAAGAACAGGAAAACTGTAAACCAAAACATTGTGATTCGAATATTCGATTGTTGCATTTTTATTCGGATAATTGACAACGAATCGACTTTCGAATAGGTACGCATTACTTACCATTTTTAACTACTTCTGTGGCGCAGCGGTATTCAATGCTGTGGATGAGTTCTCGGGTTCGAATCCCGCGACGGGCCAAGGAAAAAGGTAGGTATTAGGATTTTCTGTCAAAAAAATGCTAGGAGCAGAGAGTGCACTTGTATTTGCGCACACACTAAACTTGTATAAATACCGAAATTCGGTCTGAAGGACATTATTATCTACTTACCGGTATTTGAATGTCGATATCCATCGCCTATCGCCTTAGGTACAGGATTAAATTATAAATACTAATAATATTTTACCGAGTCTTGTTTACATCATATTCGATAACTTTTGTTACATCAATTTTCATAATTCATTATTAAACTTTTCAATACAAAAACACAAATATAATATGATCCTTATAAATAATTCTCGGGTAAAACGTTACAAGTATTTTTCATTAACCCTGATTAATATATTTTAAATCAAACTTTGCACTTACGCAAAACGTAAATCCAGCTCCAAACTAAATTCATCATCAATGTGTTTTTTGATTTACAATTTGAATGCCAGTCTGCCAGTCTACTCTCTCCAATATGCTAGTAGTTCTAACATTCATCAATACAAACTAAAATATACTTATACTTATATAACACCGTGCAAATTATGTCAATAAGGATCTTTTACCATGGAGGAAATGAACTGACTTTTTTATTTTCTTTGTGCCTGATTCAGCTTAAACTTCAGTCAATATTTCATTATTTGGCAGTCTACAGCGTCTATATGTATTATTAGACATGTGTAACACCCATGCCGGCGGCCAGGGTTGACGAGCGGTGTAGCCAGTTTGACTAAAATGACTGTGAGTGACATAAAGGATAACAGAGACCTTTGAAAATGACTTGATGACAATTTCACCCCTGAGCCTATAGCTCTGGCGCCACCACTACGACCGGGCGTAAAAATTATTGAAAAGCATTCTTTAATTTATATTAGGTATTATCACAAAATTGAGGTACCTATCTGCTTTTTTCGGTCTCAGCAGAAAAGCTATTCTGTCTCGATGGGACCTTAGTTAAAACGGTCGGCAAATGCAGTGTGTAATATTCTTAATGTACGCGCAACGAATCTGTAATCGTTTTCAATTAAAACACGCATCGGTTGAAATCTTTAGACACCTGCACGTGTAATTCAAGGTGTTTATTAAAAGTCATCAAATACATTTTGATAATAAAGTGCAAATTAAAATTATTATTAAAGTTATTAAAAGAATATTTACTCTATGTTTTATTTCGTTTTCTTTCATATATATCGTGGGGACTATATTATTGGGGCACAGGTAGTTACATAAGAAAGATTGAATATATAACGTACACAAATAGCAACGCGCGCGACGTGTGTTCGCGCCGTCTGCGTTGCAAGAGTGTTAATGGTGGTGGTGTGGGGCCACGGGCTGCAAGCGCATTCCTCCCGCGCACCACCTCAGGCACCGCTGCTGATAGAGCGCGCAAAATCCTTTCGCTCGGTGGTAGGCGAAGACAGTGAGGTCAAAGCTCGATCCACAAGAAAGTGCCCTGGTGTGACAGGAGCTAAATCTGTCGGATCGGTAGACATTGCCGTTAGTGGTCGTGAATTCATAACTGCTTCTATTTGTTAAAACAGTGTATATAATTCCTCAAAAGTTAAGCTACACTTACTAGAGATCCGTTTAAGGTGAAACTTAGCCGTCTTAACTCAGGCCTCCCAAATACCGCCGAAATGCGGTGCGTATAGAGAAGAAAATTTAAAAATAATACCTTCGTTGCACGCAAAATCGCAGATAGATTTTTTACACGTTTTAAACAGTCTGCTCAGCTCGCTACTGGCGCCTACAAAATTTTTACCGTTGTCAAAATAGATGGTGTGTGATCTGCCGCGACGTGAGATAAACTTGCGCAGAATAAATGCATTGCTACTTAGGTCGCTGACCGCTGACCTGAAGAGAGCAGCGAAAGTTCAGTGGAGAGACCAATAGACTGCAATGCAGAGGGTCTCGGGTTCGAACCCACGTCGCGCACCTCTGACTTTTGGAAGTTATATGACTTTTCGAAATTATGTGCGTATTGATTGACAATTATCGCCTGCTCCGTGCCTTGGAGAGCACGTTAAGCCGTCGGTCCCGGCTGCCATGGACATCTATGGCAGTCGTTATTGGGAGAGTATCGACACTAATGATCCCACTGGATCGAAGTGTCGCCGGTCTGCACTGACTGGTCCCCAGATAAGATAAGATAGGTCGCTGACCACTTCTAAGTGAACAACCTTAGTACTAAAACAGACGAATATACACAAATAACATTTAGAGGTTTTTGCGCCACGAACTTTACGGTTTAGAATTAAAAATGGCGCAACGAAGTCGGTGCCATAAGTTTCAAATGGTAAGGCAGGAGTGACACGTGGTTTAGGTAGATTACCCATTATGGGATTCAAAGGTTTAGCAGTAAATCTTTGACAACGAACACACTTTCGGAAAGTAGCACTGGCTAGTATCTTGCCTCCTAATGGCCAAAATTGGTCACGAATACTGTTTAAAAGTTGCTGAGGACCAGCGTGTAGGAGACGCAAGTGTTCTCTTTCGAATAGAAGTCGTGTGAACGTGAGCTTTGGATCTAATAAAATTTGGTGTATCATACGGACAGAACGGTGCGTTGTCGATACGACCACCAACACGCAAGATACCTTCCCGATCGAGAAATGGGTTTAAAGAGATAACGCGTGATTTTCGGTTAATTTCACGATTCGATTTTAGAGAATGAATCTCATTTGAACATGTTTCTGCTTGTGAAGCCTTTGCGAGAAATATAAGTGAGTTATTCAATTCAGACCAGGTAAGTTCGCCATTTAATTTGGTATTATTTTCTAATATTATAGATAAATCTTAATACATAAGCAATTATTCTTTGTAGTTTATAAAGGTTGGAATATTTATTAAATGGTATTATATTATTAGATAGGGTTATAGTATTCCGTGTGTGAGGAGTGGCTGGAGAGGCGCCATGGCGCCCTCACCTTCCGGCTGACACAGGTAATGACTGGCCACGGTTGTTTTGGCCAGTTCCTGTGTCGTATACGCCGGCAAGAGACGCCCGGTTGTCACCACTGCGGCGACTGCCGCGACGTAGTTGAGGACACGGCGCTGCACACTTTGGCGGTTTGCCCCGCCTGGGCATCGCAGCGCCGTGAATTGATCGCGGCAGTCGGATTGGTTGCCCTCTCGCTCCCGGCCGTAGTTCAGTCTATGGTCCGGAGTGAGAGGTCGTGGAACGCCGTCGCCTCCTTTTGTGAGGAAGTAATTTCCATCAAGGAGGCGGTGGAGCGGGAGATGGAGCGTTTGAACCCTCTCCCCAACCGCAGAGCCGGGCGCCGGAGGGCGCGAGACGACCTCCAGCCACCCTGAGGATTGACCTGGGGGTGGCGGGCTTTGTGGGCCTGCCCGCCATCCGTTCAGCACCAGGTCCGAGAGGCGGCGTGCGTGTTCCCACGCGCGCCTCTGTTGTTTCGAGTCCGTCTCCCCTCTAGGAGGGACAGTAGGGATAATTTGTGAAGAGTGCCTTTGGGTAGGTCTTTTGTGTAGTGGCCTGCCGTTTCATACGGCGGGCCGAAACCTCGGCGGGGTCGCGACCGCATGCGAAAGTGATTCGCGCGGCCCCGTCGATAGTGGTTTTGTCGAGGAACACCGTGGTAGGTTTAGTCGGTATTCCGGGAGGTACTTCATCTTTTCAACATCTTTATTTCACCCCGGCGAGTCCGACATAACCCCTCCGCCCGCCCCCGCGGAGGGGTATGCGTAATGCATTCCCCCACGTAAAAAAAAAAAAAAAAAAAAAGGGTTATAGTATTTAAGCTTATTTTTGTTTCAGGTAAAGTCATTAAAATATATTTAGACTCAGGCCACTCAGTTTCAGACTTAAAGAGAAACGAAGAGGCATACCACCAAATAGTGTAGTGTTACTAGGGAGAAGACGGGTTTGAATACCCCCTAGAAGCCATGTCAGCAGGATTAAATTCGGTAGGCACATGTCACCAAGTATTTTTGTCAGTTAATCCATTAATCTGTTCAAAGGTTTTCAGAGTTTTAGATTGAGCACGCAACCAACCTAGTACAATTATTGATTCTGTCCAAAATATTGAACGTGGAATCTTAGTTTTTAGACAATGTAATACCTTGTCGTTTAGTTTGACACCAAATAGGGCGCCTAATAACTCTAAGCGTGGAATCGTTTCTGTCTTCAAAGGGGAGACTCGAGTTTTTGCACACAATAAGTTCACTGAAACCCAAATTATTAGTCGATTTTAAATAGATGCACGCACTATAGGCATCTTGCGAAGCATCAGTAAAACAATGCGCCTCAACGCAGACAGGAGATTCACAAAAACAATATATAGGTATTTGAATATCAGCAAAATATTTATTATCATTATAAAAGTTAATCCACGAATTTTAATTTCTACTGGGACATCGTCGTCCCAGTCTAATTTTAGTAGCACAGTTTTTGCAGTATAATCTTATGCAAATAGTGCAGGCTGACAACAGACCTAGCGGGTCAAAGATTCCACAAGAATTTGACAGTATAGAACGTTTAGTCACTTTAGAAATGTTTTTAGCCTCAACAGAGTTATGCAGAGTATCAGGATTACGAGTCCATTTTAACCGTAACACAGAGGAGTGTTTACTGAAGTCCTGAGATTGAATAGTGACAGGAATATCATCTATTATACTAGTACAATTGGTTCACAGTTTTCGCAACGGAAAGCAACCTACAGAAAGTTTTTGAATCCACGTAAAAGTCATGTTTTGTAATGTCAGCAACAACTGTATCAGTACACTCTGTTGCAAGTTGTACTAGACATCGAGTACACAGATGTGGAGCAGAAGCTGTCTGTTAGTGCAACAATGATTGTTTTATTATTCTTCTTGGCAAACTATAATTTATTACTTATACAAATTATTTATAATTCAAAGAGTGGTCAAATTCGTGTCCGAGTCAAAAGCGTAGTGAAGTGTCGGCGCCCCTGCTCCCCGCTGCTGTCCACCAGTCTTCGTCCGATTTGCTTCAGCGCCATCTCGTGGTAGACCGATGAACTTTGATGAAGCCTACGCGTGCGTGCGCGCAAGGCCTATTGTGGTTGTCGTGAAGTTGCCCTCTTTCGACAAAGAGGGCGCGGAACGCAGCCTTAACATCCTCCACGGCCTTGAGAGCTCATGATAGCTCTCAACCGGAGCTAAATGTTGGCATCGGGCGATGCCGGAGCAGGTCCAGTGTCATCTGAGCCCAAAGGAAGAGGGCATATCTTGGAAAACGCCCTCTCAATGACACCCGTTGCAGTGCGAAGAGAGGCCACCCTCGCTACTCCATCTTTACCTGGAAAAACAGATAAAATTCTTCCCAGGCGCCATCGTAGCGGTGATAGGTTGTCATCTTTAATCAACACTAGCGTATTGGGTACTAGTGTGTTTTTATTCTCCTTCCACTTCATCCTCTGCTGCAGTTCTGAGACGTATTCTCTTGCCCATCGAGCCCAGAAGTGTTGTCTCAGTTGTTCAAGCCGCTGATATCGGGACAGTGAGTGTGTGGATTTGTGGGCAACATCTGGTTCAGCTGGTGCAGTCAACGGTCGACCCACTAGGAAATGCGCTGGCGTGAGAGGGCTAAAATCATTAGGATCTGTGGACAGAGGATATAAAGGGCGGGAATTCAGGACGGCTTCTATCTGTGTTAAAACCGTGCTGAATTCCTCGTAAGTTAAATGAGCATTCCCTACAACCCGTGAAATATGATACTTGCAGGACCTTACCCCTGCCTCCCACAGGCCGCCAAAATGAGGAGAATACGGAGGAATAAATTTGAATTCTATATTGTTTACAATAGCAAAATCAATTATATCATTTGAATATTTATTCAAATAGTGTGCGAACTCCTTAGCTGCACCTACAAAATTTCTCCCATTATCAGAAAACATTTGAATAGGTTTACCCCTACGTGAGATAAATCTTTTCAATGACATAAGATAACCTTCAGTCGATAATGAAGTGACTAATTCTAAATGTAAAGCTTTAGTAGCAAAACAAATAAACAAACACAAATAACATTTTTCCAACTTCGAACCCCGACCCTTTCGATTGAGTATATACAAGGGCCCAGCGTAATCAACGCCACAGCGTATAAATGGAAAACTGGCCTGCAGACGCTCGCTGGGTAAATTACCCATAATTGGTTGTGGTGTACTAGCTTTCATACGATAACATTTTAAACATCTTTGGACAACCTGCTTAGCAATATTTCTACCACCTAATATCCACCAAGTATCCCTGATGTGTGATAACAGTAACTGTGGACCCGCATGTAACAACTCGATATGCTTATGACGAAGTAATAACAACGTAACGTAATGTTTACTGCATAGTAATATGGGATGTTTTTTATCATAATCGAAATTGGAGTTACATAATCTGCCTCCTACTCTAAGAAGTTTATTATCATCTAAAAATATATTTAAACTAGATAAATTACGTGATGACTTAGTGCTTAAATTATTCACTAAGTCATTAATTTCCTGAGAAAATGATTCCATTTGTACTAACTTCATAAGCATTATTCTCGCATTTTTCAACTCGTTTACAGATAAAGAACCGGTATAGCGCTCACTGCTATTTTTTATTCGCACATTGTATATGAAGCGACTCACATATGCACAACTGCGCTTGAGTCTATTGTATGCCGAGAACCTGTGAAAATCAATTATATTATTAGTATGAGATAAACAAGTTGATACACTAACCGTATTTGATTTCATTTCCGGTAGCGTGTTTGTTTGAATATGTGCTTTCGTTTGTGTATTAGACCAACTATTTACCCTTTCTTGTAAAAATGCGGGCCCGCGCCACCACAGTAACGATTCATTAAGTTCTTGCAAGCCGACGCCGCGAGATAATAAGTCAGCTGGGTTATTAGTGCCGTCAATATGATACCAACAAGTATCACTCGTTAAATCGTTTATCTCCACCACACGGTTCTGCACAAATGTTTTTAACTGATTTGGAGACATTTTCAGCCAGCCTAGAACAATTGTGGAGTCAGTCCACATTATGATGTTATTAAATGAGACCCGAAGTGATTTTGTAATTTTATCTTTAAGCTTCGCACCTATTAACGCACCGCACAATTCAGGTCTAGGAATACTTAGTGGTTTGATCGGTGCTACTCGACTCTTTGCACATAATAGTTTTACAGTAATATTATTATCTACATCAGTTGTTCGAATATACGCGCAAGCGCCATATGCCGTTTGGCTCGCGTCGGTAAATATGTGTAACTCAACTACTGAAGGTGAAATACACATTACATATCTAGGTATGCGTAAATTATTTAAATTATATAAGGACATAACAATTTTTTTCCAACACAATATTATATCCTGTGACAGGATCTCATCCCAACCTACTTTAGAAAGCCACAATTTTTGTAATAATACCTTTGCTACTATTACAGTGGGACATAATAATCCGAGGGGATCGTAAATCTGAGACACAATTGACAGTATAGAACGTTTAGTGACCTTGGTAAAATCATCATGTATTTTTGATGTAAAGTGGAACTCATCCTCTTTATTATACCACCCTAAGCCTAATGTCTTACTAGAAACATTGTCGCCTAATGATAAATATTTCATGCCGTTAGCGTTTTCGGATGTTGTATTGATAACTAGCTTAGTTGAGTTTGTAACCCATTTACGCAAGGGGAAACAACCAGATTGACATACCTCATATACCTTATTACAAATATACTGTAATTGGGACTCCAGATCTGATCCCGTGACATAGTCATCAACATAAAAATCTTCTAGAATACTTCTAGAAACTTGTTCATCTTCACATTCTAAACCTAATTGTTTAATGCAACGCATACTTAAGAACGGAGCCGACGCGGTACCGTACGTTACAGTATTAAGCCGGTACACACTAAGCGGTTCCGACGGCCGTTCGCGCCATAATATTAATTGAAGGTTTCTTTGTTCTTCATGTATCAGAACTTGTCTAAATAATTTCTCAATATCTGCACAGGCAACGAATCTATATTGGCGAAAACGTAGTAAAATGGAAAATAAATCATTTTGTAAGGCAGGGCCGATATATTGTATATCATTTAGCGATTTATCTGACGACGTCTTTTGACTGCCGTCAAACACTACACGTAACTTAGTTGTAACACTGTCCTCCCGGAGTACTCCATGATGAGGTAAAACATAATAAGGTTTTGTAAAACTAAAATCATTTAAACGACTCATGTGTCCCAGGCTTACATACTCCCGCATGAAGTCACAATACATATTCTTATGTACTGTATTACGTTCGAGTTTGCGTTCTAAGGACAAAAATCTACTTTTAGCGGTTTCATAACTATCACCTAGAATCTGAGCTGGATATCGAAGTGGGATTCGAACTGAGAACCTACCGTTATCGACTCTTTTCGTAGTTTGCACAAACAATTCTTCGCAATTGCGCTCTTCTAAAGAAAAAGATTTTGAAGAACTATGCAACTCTTTGATTTCCCAAAATCGTTTTAACTGTTCATTCACTTCAACAGTTTGTACAAAATGACATTGACTTTTATAACGATTGAAGCGCTTATTATTGATATTTAAAGGACCTGCGATGATCCAACCTAACATAGTATTTAATAAATAAGGACCAGATGATAATCGAAGTTTATCCTCGAGCAGTAAATCCCAGAAATAGTCTGCACCGATTAATATATCTATTTCCGCGGGATCACTAAAGTTAGGATCGGCTAGGTTAATATCCTTAGGTATATTTATTAACTTGGCGTTTATACGTGTAGCGGGTACAGTCATTGTTATACTCTGTAATACTAGACATTTGATGCGCATATTATGATCACAGTATAGAGAACGAATATTAAGCTCACAAGAATGAAGCGCTTGTGTGACTGACTGTCCTATCCCGCTAATTTGATAAGTGGACTGTATTCCTTTAATATTTAATTTAGTACACAAAGCTTTAGAAATAATACAATGCTGACTGCCACTATCTAACAGAGCACGAGCTTTATAATATTTACCGTCGTTGCTAAGAACTTCCACCAAAGCGGTTGACAATAAAACCAATTGCGAGTTTGGCTTATTATTGTGTGATCGCATTGTATGTAAAGTCTGTACCGTCGGCGACCTAGGTAGTACAGAATCCGAGTGTATATCGGTTGCGGATTGATGCGCCTGCATTACCGATGACACCGAATTGTCTTTAATAAATTCAGGATGTAATAAACTGTTATGCTTATTACCACATTGCCTACAAGGACCGAATTGACAATCAGTAACCGTATGTCCTGCCCTTAAGCAATTTATACATAAATCTTTGCTTTTAACGAATTGAAGTTTCTCTCTAGTGCCCAAATCTAAGAATTGTTGGCACGCGTATAATGCGTGATGACAATTATTGCACAATACACAAGCGCGGGTACGCTTAGAAAACTTTTTATTAATACCTTGCATGGACACATAACTTTGACATGGCTTCTTAGTGGAATGAGAGTTAGAGTTAGCTTTAATCATTTCTAAAGTATCTGCTTTATCTTTTAAAAACTTTAAAAGTGATTCCAAATTGTAGCTTTTATCGTGATCACTAGTTGAACCACTGTTTTTAAACTGCTCCCAATCCTTTTCAATATTAGAATCTAATTTTGAGGTAATAATATATATCAGCAAGGTATCCCACGCCTCAGTAGGCTCACCCAGCGTTTTTAGAGCACGTAAATTTTTAAGAACATTATCTATCAATTTCCTGATCTGACCAGGCGATTCTTTAGTAACGGATGACAACGAAAACAAAGCCTTTACGTGATTATATATTAAAAGTTTATTGTTATTATACCTATTCTCCACTAGTTCCCAAGCGATAATATAGTTATCCGAGCAAAACTCGAGTGATTTTATAACCTGTAAGGCGTTTCCTGTCAGTGATGATCTCAAATAATGATACTTTTGAATATTGTCAAGCAGGCTAGAATTATGAATCATGGATAAAAACGAATCCCGAAACTCCAACCAATTATCGTAATTACCGTCGAACTTGGGGAGCGATATTGTAGGTAATTTTACCACATTATTATGATTACATGTATTAGATTTAGAATCAATGGCGCTATGAGAATGAGAGGTTTCGCTACTTTCAACTAGACAATTAGCTTCAGCCACCGAACTATAGTAGGAATTATCAAAAGTCTCCCGATATTCTAATTGTTCTGGAATCTCACTTTCTAACACTAACTCCTCGATCATAGTTTGTATTTTATTGAATTCGTCTAACAAACCATGAGCAGATGCTAATCTCAACTGTAATTCTGCTTTTTGTTTCGAATTTATGTCGGTACCCACTAACAAACTAACATATTTCTCAAATTGAGTAAGCATGCCCTTGATAGTGCCCCGTTTTCTCTTTAAATCAGACAGTTTCCTAGTATCCTGACTCGGATTCATAATGGCGGTCTATAAGAAGGAAAAGGCAAAGTACTCACTTTTTTTTCTGCAAGTCCGTGGATGGTGAATGATGCGCGCCGCCCTGACCTGGTATACGTGAGATACGCCTCCTATAAAATAAAGCACGATTTCACCACAAATAGAATGAATAGGGAAGGAGAAAAGATTGCCTTGCATCCACGTGGGCCCCGTACTTTCCGCCGGTATTTTCCGTAATATCCGGCTCGAAGGACCACAATGTTAGTGCATGGACTCAGGGTGCAGGCAACAATGATTGTTTTATTATTCTTCTTGGCAAACTATAATTTATTACTTATACAAATTATTTATAATTCAAAGAGTGGTCAAATTCGTGTCCGAGTCAAAAGCGTAGTGAAAGCGCCCCTGCTCCCCGCTGCTGTCCACCAGTCTTCGTCCGATTTGCTTCAGCGCCATCTCGTGGTAGACCGATGAACTTTGATGAAGCCTACGCGTGCGTGCGCGCAAGGCCTATTGTGGTTGTCGTGAAGTTGCCCTCTTTCGACAAAGAGGGCGCGGAACGCAGCCTTAACACTGTCCCATATGTAACAGTATTTAGTTGTAGAATTTTCAATGGGTGAATTTCGTCATCCCTTCAGAGTATAAGTGACGTTGGGAGTTATCAACCATAATTTGTCTATACATTTTTTGAATATCCCTTGTGACAACATAGTCATGTTGACGAAACCGCAGTAGAATGGACTTTAGATCATCCTGGACTACTGGTCCAACTAGCTGAATGTCATTGAGCGACTTACTAGAAGTAGTTGTGCTCGAAGCATCAAACACCACTCGAAGTGGAGTTGTTTCGCTACTCTCGCAGATCACAGCGTGGTGGGAAATATAATATCCGAAACTTAGACGGCATATCCCAGTCAGGTGTACTAAAGACTCATATTCTTTAATAAATTGAGTGTAGTCTTCTTTCAAGTTAGAATTATTCAGCCTTTTTTCTAGATTATAGAATCGCCGTTCTGCGATATGAAAAGAGTCCCCTAGAGCATCCTCCGGGGTTTCGCGAAAGGGAAGTTTTACAGAAAATCTTCCATCTTGTAAGCGGACAGTATTAACAATGAAATTACTTTCACAATATTTTTCATCATTACTAAACTTAGGTTTCCTTGGGACAGTAGGAATATTTTCAATTTCTCAGAATTTAGCTATGGACTCCTTAATTTCTTGACTAAAATTAGAATGCGTGGTAGACAGAGGATTCTGACCCGTTGGTTCTGAACTTCTGACACAAGCCAACCAAACTTAGAACTTAAGAGAGCGGGTTTATTTTCACCCAATTTGATATGCTTGGAATCTACAATTTCCCAGAATACATCCGCCCCTAACAATACATCAATTTCAGAGGGACGATAGAAGCTTGGGTCTGCTAGTTGTACATAATCAGGAATAGTTAGTAGTGAGGTGTTTACCGCAACACTCGGCAGCTTACCAGTAATTTCTGGTATAACAAGACAAGACACATTCATGTAGAAAGAATTTATTCTTGATTTTAAGTGCACGCCACACATTTTAGTAGGATTAGTTATTTTGTTATTATTAGTATTATTTGTTTATAAGCAGCGATAGCTCAGTGGGGAGACCAATAGACTGCAATGCAGAGGGTCTCGGGTTCGAACCCACGTCGCGCACCTCTGACTTTCGGAAGGTATATGACTTTTCGAAATTATGTGCGTATTGATTGACAATTATCGCCTGCTCCGTGCCTCGGAGAGCACGTTAAGCCGTCGGTCCCGGCTGCCATGAACATATATGGCAGTCGTTATTGGGAGAGTGTCGACACAAAAGATCCCACTGGGTCAAATTGTCGCCGGTCTGTACTGACTGGCCCCCACATAAGATACATAGATACATAGTTGGTTATTTATACTAGTAATTGATACATTAGTATGAGAACAAGTAAGATTTAATTTCCTTTATATTTTTCAAATATAAAGAAAGACTGGTTTCCATTATCGAGAAGAACCCTAGCCGGATGAGAACTACCAGTTTTATTGTCCATCAATTCCACCTCTGCAGTACATAGAAGAACATGCCCCGTTGTTGTAGCAGACAGAGAAGAACGGAGCCCAGGACCAGAAGCAAAATCAATAGGAACCATGGTAACAGTTGACATCTGAGAAGGCACAGTTACAGAAAGCAGGCGTCGCAGCAGAGTTACCCGTAGGTAAGTGAGTAGTATTATTATTAGCATTTGATTTATGAAGTAATAAGTTATGCCCTTTGTTACAGAATCGACAAGGAGTATGTTTGCATTTAGAAGAGAAATGACCAGGCCGGAAACAGATAAAAACAGTTTGTGCTTCGAAATTTCTTTCATTCGATCATCGACAGACATGGACTTAAATTAATCACATTTATAGACTAAATGATCCTGTGAACATACAGAGCATTTTAACGCGTTTGCGTTAAAGAAGAAACAAAAGATTTTGTGATTTTATTTTCTTTAAAATATGATTGAGGTTGTTTATCAGATTTAGTATTATAATTTTTACTGTACTGCAGGGTTTCCAAAACATCAGCACGATTGCGCAAGAACTCATAGAACTGTTCAAGTGTCGGAGAGGAAGTCAATTTGCTCCTATGCTCTTCCCATTTTTGACTTGTGGTGCCGTCTAGTTTCGTATTCATAATAAACACAATTATAGGGTCCCAATGAGACGTAGGTCCATTTAACGTATTTAAGGATCGTAAATTTTTTGAATAATAATCTATCATATAACGAAGTGATTTGTAAATTTCTTTAGTAATAGGATTAAAATCAAAAAGTGCCTTCAAGTGGTTGTTTACCAAGATCCTGTTGTTATCAAAGCGATTAACAAGTAAATTTCAAGCTACGGTATAATTATTAGCGGTAAACTCAACAGACTTAATAACATTTGACGCACCTCCCTCAAGTGAAGACCGTAAGTAGTAGAACTTATTAATGTCTGGAATGGAATAATTTTTATTTATTAATGAATTGAAAGTATCTCTAAATTCCATCCACTTAAGGTAGCTTCCATCACAGTAGGCAACTGGATAGTTGGCAGCTTCATATTGGAGTTCAATTTGCCGTGACGGCAATCATAAGATGAGCCAGTAGAAGATTTAATAGGTACATTGCAAGACGTAACATTATCTAATATAGTTTGAGCTAGTGCAATGTTAGAATAAAATTCATTCTCAGTTTTTTCATTCTCTTTCAATGGCTCCACGGACAAACACTCAATTTTGTTTTTTAGTACATCAAATTCTTTTTTAGTACATCAAATTCACTAAACAGATCCCTAAACCTTGACAATTTCAATTCGCAATTAATATTTTAGTAAATTCCTTTGATTCAATTAGTTAATAATAATATTCTATCACATACACACAACACCATCTAGCCCAAACTAAGCAGAGCTTGTACTATGGGTACTAGACAATGGATAAACATACATACATACTTTTTTTTTTGTAAATTCGTACTTATTATACATAGAAACACCCAGAACAAGACAAACATACATGTTCATGCACACAAATATTTGACTTGTGCGGGAATCGAACCCGCGACCTCAGGCATGGCAGTCGGTTACACTAACCACTACGCCATCGAGGCTATCTAAAGTTTAACTGTCTCTAAATATTTGGAAAAGTTTGTTACTCTTGAACGAATAGCAGTGCGTTGCTGAATATGTTGTTTCAATCGGGTGTCCATAATTATTCAATATTTCTTTTATACAAAATACGAGCTCAGTGAAAACTGAACAGACTGATCATAGAATATTATAATAAAATAAAATAACAAAAGCATTGATAGAAATAGTCAAACTATGCGCGTCGCACTAGGTACGGCCGAGCACGCGCAGCGATCTGCGAGCAACGTGGGCGCCGCGTAATGGTCACCTTCTCGAACTTTCGAGCGACCGGCGACCGCAGGCGTTCAACACGCTTCGGCGGGAAACAAGAGGCAGAGGTCACAATACGGCGAACCTGGAATTGTTAGGAAATCCGTGTAAGCAAAGCACAAAGCGCAATTAAATTTTAGGTTGTAAGCGTTGGAATACCTACAGCAGTAATTTACAGCTAGCTTGTTAAATACTTAACAAGCTAGCTGTAAATTACTGCTCGTAGGTACTACTTATTACTACTTTGTCTGTTGCTTCCCTCGTCGTCTCTTCGTCAACAGAAAGTAACAGACAAAGTAGTAATACGTATGTAGATGCTGTAGATAGGCAACCTAGGGCTCGAACAGAACCTAGAATTCATTAATTTTTAGGTTAGAGCATGCCACTCCACGAGTGCATGTAAGCAGCTAGATGTATTTATAGGTTCACCCTTGTTTGATCGAACAACGTTAGATATAATAATACTAAATCGAACAACGTTTAAGAAAATCATCACTTTGTATAATATCGTTTGATAGAATTTTCAGTTCATCGAATATTTATTTGCTATAACAACATTTGCGCTAATAATCAAAAGGTATAATGTTCATTACCCCGACTCAGAGTACCTCGACTCGGATAGGTTAGGTTAGAAGGCGAAGGCGGGAGCGAAGCGGAGCTGAGCTCCCGCCTTAGCCTTCGTGGGTTTTTTTTTTAAATTAGTTCTAATGAAATTAGTTCAAATAAATAATTACGCTAAATAAAAATTTACCAATGACTTATTCGGTCAAATGAATAATTCTTCGAAATGACTTTATTGCAACTAAAATTCGATTTAGTAATATTATATCTAACGTTGTTCGATCAAACAAGGGTGAACCGTATTTATAGATATTATATTTATCAAGACGTAACGCAAAGTGCGTAGAAGCGGGCTGAGTAAATTATAAATGCACCTTATTTTGCTATCTTATATATAAAATTCTCGTGTCACAATGTTAGTTACCATACTCCTCCGAAACGGCTTGACCGATTTTTATGAAATTTTATATGCATATTTAGTCGGCCTGAGAATCAGCTACTATCTATTTTTCATACCCCTTAGTGATAAAGTAAACATAAAAAAAAGAAAATTTACTTTTGACAGAACGAAGTCTGTCCGGGCAGCTAGTAATATATAATAATAATGTCCTCCATACCGAATTTCGAAAACGGCGGCCAATCTTAACGCAGACTAGCCATCTGCGCAGGAGATATTATAGTGCACAAGTATGTGCGCAAACACAAGTGCACTCTCTGTTCCCTAACCCTCATGATCCGACACGACCGGAGAGAGATCAGGCGCAGCACCAACGGCTTTACGTGCTTTCCGAGGCACAGGGGTGTCTAACACCGCCAACTTCCTAACTCCGGGCCCGTATTGAGATTTCTAAACAGAAAAACCCAATATATGTTTGTTGGCCCGACCCGGGATTCGAACCCGAGACCTCATGCACAGCAGTCGCGTTCACTACCGCAGCGCTCACAATCACTGTCACTTAGGTACCGAACACATGAACTAAAACTGGATACATCTCCCTGTGAGCAAAACCTCAACCAAACCACAGTTCTGGCACCGCCACCTCGGCAATCAATCCGGAGATATGTAGCTTTATGTCCTTCAGGTATATGTATAGGTTATCCAAAGCGCAGTGCAGAGCCAGCCCACAGTCAGCAATCAAAAGGTTGATCAGGAATCACGATCACGTCGGGGTCACCAATATTTAAATGATAGCCTTCTTCTGATCCCAGATAGGTTATAATATTGTCTTCTGTTTACGCAAATATTATTCATTGAAATTAAACTACTATATACGGATTTTATCGCGTTGTTTATTTGACACTATATTACATAATTTTGAAAATTTGTAACACTACTATTACTATTAAACTTTACTAATTTTTAAGCTAATTATATTGTTATTAAAACTATTTAGATTTGATTTAATTTTACACTTTCCCTGACGTTTCGGTTGCTTTTCAGCAGCCATGGTCACAGGGAGACTAAGATGGTAGTTGTCTCAATGTTCCAGTGTAGTTATTTCAAAGTACCCGAACATAATTTAATCATTGGTGTTTCTATTTACGCAGAATCCGTATATAGTAGTCTAGATAGGTTAATTTAATTTGATGTAGAATACAATTACATACATGTACAATTGAGGCACTGGTAGTTACACAAGAAAGATAGAATATATAACGTAAAAAAATAGGAACGCGCGAGACGTGTGTTCGCGCCGTCTGCGTTGCAAGAGTATTAATGGTCGTGGGGCCGCGGGCCGCGAGCGCATTCCTCCCGCGCACCACCTCAGGCCCCGCTGCTGGTAGGGCGCGCAACAGGTTCTCTTCTTTGTTTAGGTGTAAATAAGGCACATTTAAAACAAAATTAATCGGGAGAATTAACACAACCACGTTTATCGATTTTACTCATTTTGTACTTAAAAAGTTCATAAATAGCCAAAAAAAGATAACAACTAAAGATCGTATATATTTATCGTATCGATGACTTCAAACATTAAATTACCTATGTACCTCAAAAACAGAATTTTTTATGAGTAGGGGATTCAGCATGAATGGGGCGGCTCGACAGGGAAATAATAAAATAATAATAATAAAGTTATTTATTTTCTCACCACAATACATACATTTCACATAATATGAATTTTTCCACATTTAGTATCTTATTATACTGCGGCAGACTGGTGCCTAAACTAGGCTCAAGGCCTGTAATTCAGGACGCCAGGTCTGCTCCTTCAGTGTTTACATTTTTATCTTAGTTATTATAACTTATTAGGTAAGTACTCAGATTCACAATAGATTGTGGTCTAACATTTGATTGCATGCAAGATAATATAAATAAAAAAATAAAATAAAATGCTTTGTGTTTGTGTGCATGTCTGTGTGTGTTTGCGCATGTATGTGTGTGTGTTTGTGTGTCTGTGTATGCGTGTGTATGCGTGTGTGTGTGTGTGTGTATGTGTATGTGTATGTACATGCGTTGCGTAAATGACTACCCTCTATCAGAATATCGACGTTAAATAGCAGTATTCCTGCTGTTGTTTCGTTCGGTGAGTGAGAGTGCCAGAGGCCTAATCACCCTCTATCCCCCTTCCCGCTCCTTCTTCTTCCCACTTCCTTTCCTAAAAGATCGGCAACGCGCAAGTGATGCTTATGGTGTTGCAGGCGTCCATAGGCTACGGTGACCACTTACAATCAGGTGGGCTGTGTGATATGCTTGTTTGCCACCATAGTTGTATATAAAAAAAAACAAAATAAGAAAATACTGTATTGTATGTAATTGGACCTTATACAGCGCATTTTATTTTTATTTTTTTACAACTTAATTTGATGTGATAGCGAAATTTTGTGATTATATCAGGAATTAGTAATGCCTATAGAATCAAAACATATATATGGTTACTTTGTTGCGAAATCATGTGTATATAAAAATATAATATTGTCTTCTGTTTACGCGAATGTTATTCATTGAAATTAAACTACGTTATACGATAGGTAGGTACGATAAAAGCCGTATAAAGTAGTTTATTTTAATAAATAAAAATATTTTATCATGTAAGTGTGTAAAAGTAAGTATTCTTTTGCGAAAAAGGTTCTTAAACCTGAATGCGCGGAATGCGCGAGCTGAGTTCGCTCTGTGAGTTGCTATACTTATTACAATTTCCCCACATGAATCATGATGGCCGCGGCCCGCCAGGCACAATTACCCAGACTGATCAGAACATCCTCTCTTGTCGTATAGCAATATCACATAAATCTGTTTATTTTTATATTAAACCTTTGTTTCGAAGGTTCACAATAAAACTTCCGCAATGCAAACATCATGATCACAATTAACAATGGTAGTTTGAGAATTATTGATGACTAACAACACAATAAGTTATTAATTGTAAACATTACGAACATTTAAATGTAAATAACATTCCATTTGTGGGCCTCACTCTGTGGGCCGACACACAGTGTTTCAGTAGCGCCCTTCGCCGCGACCTTAGCACTGTTCAGGCAACGTTTTGCAAACGTTGCCAAGCACAGACAGCGTAAAGTCAAACTTACACGGCTGACAAAAGCAAAAATCTCGCCACTACGCACTTCAATGCTGTATTTCATACAAACATTTTAATTCATTTTTTACATAGATACATTTTCAAAGCACTTAGTCATATTTTCAAAGTATTTTATTTTCTATATAATCAAATTTTAACATAATATCAATGCAATGATAAGTGATTAGCGAAGCGAGCGAGCGACAGCGATTCGTCCAAGTTCATCCGTTATTAAGAACCATCTGAACAAGTACATCTTTGTTTACTCAAAGCTTAAATAATTTTCTAAAATGCTGCGGTATGCTCTAATGTTTACGTTGCTATGTTTGACATCCACAAGCGTTGCCAAAATATTTTCTAAATGTGAACTAGTTTACGAGTTGAGGAGACTAGGATATTCCGAAAACGAAATGAAAAATTGTAAGTAAACATTTTTTCTATTTATTGCTTCGCTTATTTAAGTAGATCCTTAATTAATCTTTCCAGTATTGTATAGAACATAACCGACGCATGTGCTTAATCGATCTATAAAATCTATACCTAAGTGTGGAATTTGACCCTATCCTAAGTGACAACTAACATGGAAATTTAGTTAGATATATGTTTAAAGAGCAGCGATAGCCTAGTGGGAAACCGTTAGACTGCCACGCAGAGGTCTCGAGTTCGAACCCAAGGCGCGCATCTCTGACTTTTCGAAGTTATATGCGTATTAAATAGTTAATTATCGCTTGCTTTAACGGTGAAGGAAAACAACTTGAGGAAACCTGCATGTCTGAGAGTTCTCCATAATGTTCTCGAAGATATGTGAAGTCTGCCAACCCGCACTGGGCCAGCGTGGTGGACTATGGCCTAACCCTTCTCACAGTGAGAAGAGGTCCGTGCCCAGCAGTGGGACAGTTTAATACAGGACTGATATTATTATATATTATATATGTTTAAAGATTTGGATGATTTCGTCTGCTCCTACTTCTGACGGGTAGGCCGTGCAATGCTGGATCCAAAGAATACATTGTGGTAAAAATACAATAAACGTTATTTTTTATATTCTATTAACTGTTTATTCATCTTATCCTGTGTCAACTACGGTGCGGTGCTCCCTACACGTACACTACCTACACTCCCAACAAACTCACTCCGGGTCAAAGGCCCAGTTACATCAGCTTATTTTAAGGGATCAGCACAACAGACTCTTGACTAATTTAATTCAATCAGCTAAAACAATTACTGACTATACACTACGTACCTACACATAATTTGAATATTCCCTAGAGATTACTAGATTTTTTCCAGTTAATATAGATTTTGTCAATATTTCTATACTTCGAGTACTTGTTTCTGGATAGAAGGTACACTACGTCCTTTTCTATATCCCTGATAACGAGTAGGTATGCGAAATTTCACGATGATCAGTCAAGTCGGGAAAGTGTAACAAACAAACAAACAAACTTATATTTGCATTTATAATATTAGTTAGCAAGTTTAGATAATAATTATGTCACTTACATTAGAAGGTCTTCTTTGAAGGTCGTATCAAGTGGCGAATGCAGGATTTCAGCTTGGTAGGGGTTGAGGAACTTGGCTTGAAGATAATGTAAGAAAGTAGGATAATATTAAGTTTAATTTGAGTTTTAGGGGTGGTCTCAGATGCTTTTGGCAGCGCATTTGCTTTCTTAGGATGCAGTGAAAAAACGGAATAACGAAGTAAGAAGCAGGTTAAAAATAAAATTGTTTTAATTCCAGTGGTGTGTCTGATCGAAATGTTTCGATCTCGAAGCATCGGTGGACCAGACCCGTACCAATCTTACGACTACGAGCTGCTTCAAATAAACGACCACTACTGGTGTAACTCTGGACCTTTTGCTGGCAGAGGGTGCAACGTACCATGCACTGGTAAGCTATATGTTTTATTTTTATACTATTATTGCGGCAAACAAGCGTTTGAACTACACGCCTGATGCTATGCGGCTATCGCAGCTCACGGCCTGATAGGAGTATCCTTGTTTAAACCTAAAAGCGCACTTGATCTAGTGTACCGTAGCAGCGAAATTAACTATCTCCTACAGAAGACCGCTGCCTAATGAATACTTTTGTTATGTGCCTTCAGTGACTAGACTTCTAGCTTTTTAATGAAACGCCAGTAGTCTTTCTTAGGAAGAAAGGCTACTGTCGTCTCCTTAAGTTTTGATCGAAGAGTTCGATCTCAAGGCGCGCATCTCTGACGTTTCGAAGTTATGTTCGTATTAAATAGTGTGAGTAAAGGAAAAAATCGTGAGTAAATCTACATGTCAGAGTTCTCCATAATGTTCTCGAAGATATCTGAAGTGTGCCAACCCGCACTGGGACACCGTGGATTATGGCCTAATCCTTCTGACACTGAGACGAGGACCGTGCCCAGCAGTGGGACAGTTCAATACAGAGCTGATATTATTATTATTATATTATTTAGACCAAGTAACTATACATTTTCAGATTTAATGTTGGACGACATCACAATAGCAGCTTCATGTGCAAAGTCACTACTGAACCATCGAAGCCGCGGCGCGTGGTACGTCTGGGAAATATTCTGTCGAGGGTTCAGGCTGCAGGAGCACGATTGCTGAACACACACTTACAATATCTGTACCAACTGTTGAATAAACTTTGCCATTATTTGTCATTAGTATCATTACATATGAAATTCAGCATTGTTTAATCTGTCCTGTTTAAAAAGACAACGCCCGCACTAGGAATGGGTAATTCCTGTATCGCGGAGGACTTTACAAACATTCAAACGACGGACACAAAGAACATCCAGACTCGGAACAACCATTTGTGGATCACACAAATTTTTGTCCCGTCTGGGATTCGAACACACAGCGCAGAGGCAGTGGCGAGGCGATGACTTAAATAACTACGCCATCAGTGCAGTCATTTGTACCCTTGTTTCCTAAAACAGTTACACAAGGCACGCATATCTGTTCTGACTGTTTTACCGAGTTTATATGTGCATTTAAAATTAAATTGTCGCTCGCTCTAAGGGGGAGGAAAACATCGGGCGGAGATCTACATATCAAAATCAAAATTTCTTCATTCATTTAGGTCACAAAGTAACATTAATGAACATCAAGGTTACACTAACTAAACTATAATTTCGAATTAACATTTACATGTTGCCACGTTTAGAAAGCGAGGGCGTAGAACCAATGAGAAGAACGGGTAAGAGTCTCTTGAAATTAAAGTGTTCTATACATGTACAGCTGCTGTAGTAAGTAGACAAGCAAACGCCCGCCTGACGGTAAGCGTTTAGCATTGCCTGTGAACGCTTGCAAAACTAGGGATGAGTATCAAAATAAAGATATTAGAAATAGGATGACGAAATAAAATGCACGGTGCCTGTAAGATACTTATTATTCTTGGAGCCACGACACTAAAACGTAAGTAAAACTAGTACAATTATTTTTCTTTTCATATTATTTCCGCACTGGGAATTTAAGAATCATTCCTATATCACGTGTTATAATTATGTTATTAACATTGAAAGAACGGTCACAAAGAACGCCCAGATTCTGAAAAACTATTTAAATAATAATAGATAATAATACCAGCCCTGTATACAAACTATCCCACTGCTGGACACGGGCCTCTTCTCACTGAGAGGAGGGTTATAAACAAACTATTATAAACTATTTGTTTACACTAATATTTGCCACGTATAAGAATGGAAGAGTGTTATTTGTTATATGTGTTATATGTTATTGACTGAGAGTGGCGAAATAACCACTTACGCCAGCATGATGGACTATGGCCTAACTAGACCACGCCTGCTTTTGAGAAGGGTCCCTGCCTAGCAGTGGGACAAGAACAGGGATGATATTATTATATATTTTTAGAAGACTACTCATGCGGCAGCCATTCTGTGAGACGTTCTGACGAGCTCCAATGCGCTGCTCTCAGAGTTGTTCATTAAGACCTTAAAAAAAGTGTGCGTTAATCCAGCAGGAGACTGTCTCCTAGAGTTATACGAGTGGAACGTATAATTAGTGCGTAACCAGCTGTAAATGTGTGTCGCATAAAAATGTTGTGCGTGTTATAGTTTTAAAAAAAAACGAAAAAAAATACCCAGCTGGAGTAACGTTGTTCTAGCAGGAAAATTCTAAACGAATGATCGGAGAGAGAAAATTTGCACGAGCAATATATGAACGAAAGCTAGATTTTGCTCTTATGAACGGCAGACGCACGACGCGCTAACCTGTGTTTTGATTTCATAAGTTATTCGACGACTTTATGGCAAATGTATACTAAATATTGATTATGATATTTACTAAACATTTAATTTCTATCTAGAAGAATTTAATTTGTCCGTTTTAAGTAGGATTTGGAGCTATCTTTAAATTTATTTTTCTATCAATCGAAATAATACTTATCATATTTCTGACTTGGCCGTGTCTCTAACAATTCTAAGTGTAATAAGGTAACAAGGGAGAATTTAAAAGTGTAAAGAACGAAAAATTCTATAGATTTTTAATAAAAACAACGCACGCTGTAGTAATGATTCCTGTGTGCCACGAAGGTCTTTACAAACATTTAAACAACGGACATAAAGAACACACAGACTCGGAACAACCATTTGTGGATCACACAAATTATTGTACCACTTGGTACCACCCACAGAACTTCATTTAGCCAGTGATTTTTTTGTTTTCTTGGACGGTATCTTTATAATGAAATAAATAAGACATTAACCATAATAAACAATAACAAACGCCAGTGTAAAGCAAATGTAAGGGAATGGCTATTAAAACTGTCATACGAAGATACAGAGAATTTACTTCACCCATTACCTTGACACAGCGCAGTACGTACATACACACACTCACACACACGCACTCACACACACGCACTCACACACACACACACACACACACACACACACACACACACACACACACACACACACACACACACACACACACTCACTCTCACACTCTCACACTCTCACACACTCTCACACTCTCACACACTCTCTCACACTCACACACTCTCACACACTCTCACACTCTCACACACTCTCTCACACTCACACACTCACACACTCTCACACACTCACACACACTCACACTCTCACACACTCACACACACTCATACACACTCACACACACTCACACACTCTCACACACTCTCACACACTCTCACACACTCTCACGCACGCACGCACGCACGCACGCACGCACACACGCACGCACGCACACACGCACGCACACACGCACGCACACACGCACACACGCACACACACACGCACATGCACACGCTCACGCTCACGCTCACGCTCACACTCACGCTCACGCTCACACTCACGCTCACACTCACAAACGTTTACTAAATTAATTATGTTTTGAATTGCTTTAATTTTCTGTTTTTATTACTTTTTTGCTTGTATATTGTTTTAACTTGTTAATTCTATGTAGGTTTTGTATATAAAATGTGTCATGGAAGGTCGCTGGTACTTATAGCTCAGGTCTTCCTATTTTAAGTACCAGCGTTCACAAATTGTAGCTTAAATCATGTATACAAAAATTGTTCCTAATAATTGTAATTATCTGTGAAATAATAAAAATAATTATTATTATATTATTATTATTGTTCCGTGTGGGGATCGAACCCACAACACTCAGCGCGGCGGCAGTGGTGAGGCAGTCACTTTAACCACTACGCCATCCGTGCAGTCAAAATAATTATATTAGTATTTCGTGCAGTACCATTTTGATCTTACCTTGCACCTCCGCCCTTAGGGCAGTAGCGTTGCGTGGATGTCAGCCGCCCGGGGCGAAAGAAAATGTTGCCCCCTCTTATTTAGGTCTTCTTCTTTTCTTCTTCTTCTTTTCGTGTGGTTGGTGGCCAACCTGTTGTCAAGAGTTGTTCAAGCTGCCCTTAAGCCTCTGACATACCTTAACGACTGCTATTAATTTGGCAACAACCTGGACCGACTTTTTACATGCCCGCCGAAGCACGGAGACGCTCAGATGAAATACCACTAAGCAGTCACCGATCTATAGACTGACCGCGCCCAAAGTTGCTTAACCTCGCTAATCGTTTACCGATCAGTAAGTGCAACTGGCTTTGAGCGCTTTAGGTAATTCAATTAAAAGACTATAATGATGAAGTAATACTTAATAATTTTTGGCAAGAACAGTCATCATTATCGTGTATTGTACATCTACCCATTCCTTAGTTCGTCATTTACTGGTACAAACATTTAAAAGATAATATTATTACCTATTTATTGTGAAATATTGCCGCTCCCTGAAAGTGCCGCCCAGGGCAGCAGAGGCGGCCGCCCTTGCTGTCCCCACTACGCTACGCCACTGGTTTTGAGAACCCTGCTCGAATTCACTAATGCTAACTGGCGAAATGAGGATTTAATACAGATCTGCCTTCCTCTAAAGACAGTCTAAGTAGTGTATGTGAATTGTCCGTTCCCCAAAAAGTAAGACACATAAATATCCATTCCTTTTATTTTAATTGCAGTTCAGTGTTATTTCCAAATAAATAATCAAAGGTATACAATAGTATTAGCATTGACGAACTTTCATTCACAGTACGGATTATTAGTCTTGTTCCGATTCTTTATCAAGAGCCTGCTACAATTTACATTATTCAGTCCAAAAGGATACAACCCACTAGTTCTGAATCCTGTTTCAATCGTTCGCGACGTCACACACTGATCCAGACATATTTTCACTTGGTTCGCAAAATCTATTCGAGTTAAAGGGCAGTTATTCTGACAATTAAAGTTACGGACCACAATCTTCCAGGCTTGTTCTACGGGTCTAAATACAGCGGCTTCCAGCGGCTGCAAGGCTTGCGCTGTATTCGGCAGCAATCCTATCAAAACGATGCCTTTCTCTTGACAAAACTTTAATAAAGTAGGCGATATGTAACCAACGCAACCGTCAAGGAATACTATAACTGGGAACTTTGTTTGGTGGTGTACAAGCCAGGGGTGGAAACACTCAATGATATACTGAGAGAAAGTTTCCGTATCCAGCCATCCAGATTCAGAGCTGGTCACACGCCAACCCTTAGGAACTACAGGATCTGAACTCTTAGAAGTATAAGGGTATATAACCATCGAAGGAAGGACCGAACCGTCTGCAGATACATTAACTACCACCGCCGAAAAGTCTTTTTCGTCCTCAGCTAGTCTTTGGACGCTTTCATTACTCCCTTTTCGGATAAGAACCTGTTTTCCCGAGGGATTCACAATTAACCCAATTTCGTCACAACTGAAAATTCTAGAAGGATCCTTTAAGACACTAAGAAGATTATTTAGTTTAAAATATTGTTCTAGTTGACAGAACCACACGCTAACCGCTTGTTCAGTGAGCCGGCACGGCTTGTATTTATTAATCACTAATTCCGAAATCACTGGATGTCTGTACATGAATTTGCGGAACCACATTCTGCCGGGGACGCCATTTTTGAAATGGTTGTGGCGTTTTAAGTCCTTCACATATTTCGCTATTGTGGCTAGAAGATAATTTTTTGTCACTCGAAAGCCAGCGTCTGCTAGGAGCTGTATCCACTCGACTAGGTTTCTTTCTTCATCAGCGTTTAGGGCTGCGGGTGCTCCGCTTCGATTGTTCACATACTTGTTGTCTCGCTTATTACGTAACGTGGTCGCCGGTATGCCGTAAAGTTTGGAGGTCTCGTACACAGTGGCACCCTCTCTGATAGCTTGCAGAGCAGCATTGAGTAAAGCTTGTGAGTATATCTTTCTTCTCGGTCGTTTTATAACACTGTAAATAAAATGGAATGTATGTAGTGGCGGTCTTGATATCATGATTAAAAATGAGAGAAGGCGTTTATTTTTTGGTTCGCCTTGTAATGTGATAAGTAGAGATCGGATACTCGGATGCATATTTACCTAAAATTCGATGTTGGCTATTATGAAATGCGCTTTTTCATCAACGAATACTACTATCTTTCATTTCTTTTCCATGTATTTTCTGTACGTACAAAATAACTTATTTCAATCCTTTACAAATAAATTAAATAGTACTGAATTCAATAAATATATTTATATTAATTTAATGTTTATTTACCACACTACTCTTTCCTTCACACCCTACATACACACATAGTTAAATGGGTAGTTAACATTTTATGTAAAGTAAATATACATCTTACTAATTTAGCAATATTATATTTAAAATATTCTCAGAAGTCGCTTCCATAATATGTTAGCCGAAAATTAACTTTAGGTAAATATGCGTCCGATTATCCGATCTCTAGTGATAAGTATTAGGGATGTTTTGATGCTTACCGTATTTTAGTAACATAATAATAATGATATATTTCAGAATATTCATTGTGTTAGTATTACTTAAACCTTACAAACTAGTGTTTGTAATTATTACGAAACAAGTAACACCTAAAAAAATATAAATAAAATTACACCACAGGATTATGAAGCCGCAACCAATGTCACAATATGGGGCTATCCCACCTGTCCACTATCGTGTTGATGATGCTATTGGTGTTGCGCAACTTATGCATAACGGTAAACATATGTCCAGGTAGACACGTAGGAAATAGTAGAAATCGTCCAATTAACCCTCAATGAACACAAAAAGTAAAATAGCGAGCTTTTCAGAGTAATAAAACCAAACCGAATTTCGGTTACGGCGGCCAATCTTAATTGAGAATGAACATTTGCGCACGAGATATTATAGTGCACAAGTAAACTCTGCTATGATCTATGTCTCCTAAACTCCGCTGTGATTTACCTATCCTATACTCCGCTAGCTCTACCTCTCCTAAACTCCGCTAGCTCTACCTCTCCTACACTCCGCTAGCTCTACCTCTCCTACACTCCGCTAGCTCTACCTCTCCTACACTCCGCTAGCTCTACCTCTCCTACACTCCGCTAGCTCTACCTCTCCTACACTCCGCTAGCTCTACCTCTCCTACACTCCGCTAGCTCTACCTCTCCTACACTCCGCTAGCTCTACCTCTCCTACACTCCGCTAGCTCTACCTCTCCTACACTCCGCTAGCTCTACCTCTCCTACACTCCGCTAGCTCTACCTCTCCTACACTCCGCTAGCTCTACCTCTCCTACACTCCGCTAGCTCTACCTCTCCTAAACTCCGCTAGCTCTACCTCTCCTAAACTCCGCTAGCTCTACCTCTCCTAAACTCCGCTAGCTCTACCTCTCCTAAACTCCGCTAGCTCTACCTCTCCTAAACTCCGATAGCTCTACCTCTCCTAAACTCCGCTAGCTCTACCTCTCCTAAACTCCGCTAGCTCTACCTCTCCTAAACTCCGATAGCTCTACCTCTCCTAAACTCCGCTAGCTCTACCTCTCCTAAACTCCGCTAGCTCTACCTCTCCTAAACTCCGATAGCTCTACCTCTCCTAAACTCCGCTAGCTCTACCTCTCCTAAACTCCGCTTTGCTCCAAATCTCCTAAAATGTAGTAGTTGTGAGCACATAACTCACGTGCACGGATCAGCTGGTTCGTCAGTCGTCGGCTCCGATACATACTCGCTCTCTTCATGTTCTCTGCAACGAACACTTTATTGAACGACTTTAAAAAAGGACTGTTTGTTATCTTGTACAACGAGAGATTATAATATGTTACCATACAATAATAATGTCCTGCAGACCGAATATCAGTCACGGCGGCCAATCTTAACGGAGACTGGCCATCTGCGCAGGCGATATTATAGTGCACAAGGGTGTGCGCAAACACAAGTGCACTCTCTGTTCCCTAACTCTCATGCTCCGATGGGACGGCATCCGACACGACCGGAAAGAGATTAGGTGCAGGACCAACGGCTTTATGTGCTTTTCGAGGCACGGGGGTGTCTAACACCGCCAGCTCCCGGCTATGATGCTATTGACATTTCTTAACAGAAAAATCCCAATAACTGTTTGTTGGCCCGATCCGGGATTCGAACCCGAGACCTCATGCACAGCAGTCGCATTCACTGCCGCTGCGCCACAGAGGCAGTTAAATCCATCTAATAGAAAGTAGATGAATCCATATTAACGTAGAAGTTTGGAAGCATTTCCACAATACTTGTAGGTATGGATTTATTTCAAGTTTTTGTATTAGTAAAGATACCTGCGATTTCGTTCGCATACAGTTCGCCCCCTGCGGCGACAGCTCAGTGAGGAGACCAACAGACTGCAATGCAGAGGGTCTCGGGTTCGAACCCACATCGCGCACCTCATGATGTTCATGACAGTCGGGACCGACGGCTTAACGTGCTCTCCGAGGCACGGAGCAGGCGATAATTGTCAATCAATACGCACATAATTTCGAAAAGTCATATAACTTCCGAAACCCTGAGGTGCGCGACGTGGGTTCGAACCTGAGACCCTCTGCATTGCAGTCTGTTGGTCTCCCCACTGAGCTATCGCTGCTCTTTAGATAGGATCATAGTATAGAAGAGAATGTAGCTCTGACTATTTAAGTAGAGCATTTGATTTCACGATCATCAAAATCAGATTTTTGGTAATTGAGAGCTTGAACCACGGAAGGACTAAGGATAATAACGAATTCGAGAAAAGTCGCGAGGAACAGCTAGTGCTAACTAGCTGGCTAGCAACATCTTATTCAAAAGCTCTTAAAGTATGCAATTTATAAATATAAAAATGAATCCCTGTAGCCCTCGGTAGCGCCATAATTTCAGAAAGACTTAACCGATTTCAAAAACTTTTTTTTAAAGATTCTTATAATTTGTAGAAGGTTCTTACGGAAAGAAAAGTTAAGAAAATTGCGCAGGAAATTTGATAATTTCAGAAAACTTAATGACAATTTTAACTTCGCGATTTTGACAGTTGGGCTAAGACAGGACAACGTCTGTCGGGTCAGCTAGTAGAAAATATAACTCACTCGTTCGGTTCATCTTCAAGTAGCTGTGCTGTCGTATTTTCCAATTCGACCTCAACTGGTTCCTGTTTTCTGCAAAAATAATATTATCATAAAATAGGGTTCCCTGCCCGCAAGACAACATGACCTGCGCTACTAACAATACTAACATTGTCGTATATAAGGAGAAACCAGGGTAGGTTGTGCCCATTACTGAGTTGTATGTCTTTTTCTACATATATGACAAAAAAAGAAACCAATCAAAACATGTAAGTATGCGTAATTTTACGATGATCGGTCGAGTCGTTAAGGCGTGAAAGTATAACAAACGAATAAACAATCAAACAAACCCACATTCGCAATTATAATATTAGTAATTACTAGAAGTTTGCCCGCGGTTTCACCCGCGTGAGTCCCGTTCCCGTGTTAATATCGGACATGTAAGTATGCGTAATTTTACGATGATCGGTCGAGTCGTTAAGGCGTGAAAGTATAACAAACGAATAAACAATCAAACAAACCCACATTCGCAATTATAATATTAGTAATTACTAGAAGTTTGCCCGCGGTTTCACCCGCGTGAGTCCCGTTCCCGTGTTAATATCGGATTTCACCCATTTCACCCCCTTCGGGGTGGAATTTCTAAAAAGCCTCTCTTAGTGCTCCCCTACACTCTCCAAGGAACATACATGCCAAATTTCAGCTTCTTGCGTGCAGTAGTTTCGGCTGTGCGTTGTCTGTCAGTCACTCAGTAACGGAAGAGTTTTATATATATAGATTATTTTATTTTCTACTTACTCATAGACATGTTCAATTGCAGTGTCTGACATTGCACCATTAGTGTCTGTATTGCAGTGCTCCTCCTGTCTGCGAACAAAACTAATGTTACATAACACATATCATCATGACTTCAACTGCCAGAGGAGATAAGCAGACTTCTGTTAAGTAAGCTACCACTGCTGCTTCATGTTATCTCCCTGTGTCGCAAAACACTTTACAAACTTCAATGTTTGTAAAGTCACAAGTGTGCAATGGACACAAACAGCAGACACGTGACTTCTATTTGCGGAACAGACAAAATTTGGCCCGGTGTTTATTTTATTTATAATAACGACAACTTCTTCAGTAGAAAGAGGTGAAATTATAACCAGGCTGCATATAATATAAATAATAATAGCCCTATGTTAAACTGTCCCACTGCTGGGCATGGGCCTCTTCTTAATGCGAGAAGGGTTGGGTTATATTCTACCACGGTTTCATCAGCACAGAGCGGTTTGGCAGACCTTACATATCTTCGATAACATTATGGAATTACGATGTTTTGCTTCGCCGTTACACCGAACGATAATTAAAATTATGAGAGATGCGCGCCTTGGGATCTTACTCTAGACCTTTGCGTAGCATCTAATTTTAATAGAGAAGATGGTTGGAATGTACCACCAGCTTGGGATCCAGTAATACAAATAGTCAAACCCAAGAAGAAGCAAACCACAGCTAGACTTCATGATACTTTGAGCTCATTCTGCGTAAATAGAAACACAAATGATTAAATTATGTTCGGGTACTTTGAAATAACTACACTGGAACATTGAGACAACTACCATCTTAGTCTCCCCGTGACCATGGCTGCTGAAAAGCAACCGAAACGTCGGGGAAAGTGTAAAAATAAATTAAATCTAAATAGTTTTAATAATAATTTAATTAGCTTAAAAATTTGTAAAGTTTAATAGTAGAAGTAGTGTAACTATTTTCAAAATTTTGTAATAAAGTGTCAAATAAACAACGCTATAAAATCGCTATAAAATCCGTATAATAGCAGTTTAATTTCAATGAATAATATTCGCGTAAATAGAAGACAATACTTTGCGTAGCAGTCCAACGGTCCCCCACTACGCTATTGTTGCCTCTAAGTTGCATATCTACAAACAAAATAGAGATGGATTCGTGCAAAAGTTGTGTCTTCGAAGAACAAAATTAACGATAAATAAGAAAGCCAAATTCGACTAGACAATAACTAGACAAGCAATGAAATGAGAACATCATTAATGTAGTCGAAGTCAACCAAGTACGCATCATCAAAGATATCTCAAAAACTATTAACACAAACATCAGAAGCACCAGCTTTCAAAAAATCATCAAAATCGGTTCAGCTAGAAGAAAGTTCTGAAGTAAGACACATAAAAAAAAATACATTCGAATTGAGAACCTTCACCTTATTTTGAAGTCGGTTAAAAATAATAATAGTGTATCTGATACCTTTCTTGTTTCAAAGGGTCAGCAGGTGGTTGTTGTTCATCTAAGAGCGCTTTGATCGTTTGCTCACTGACGCCGGTGGCTGCGGCGGTGCGCTTCAGAATGTTGGCTAGCGGGCTCAAGTCCACATCGTCCTTGTTAAAGAACTTTACATACTCATACTCCTTCTCAAGGTAGTGGTATACCCTGATTATCATTGCTTTACCCTGGAGAAAACACAATATTATATTATTACTAGATGACCCGGTGTACTTCGTATCACATATCCTAACGAATTTTCTATATTTTCTCACCGTTTAAACCTTCCCTGGACTACGACAAACATTTCAAAACCAAAATCAGCTAAATCGGCCGAGCCGTTCTCGAGTTTTAGCGAGACACACTATCACTACACTATCACTGCTGCATACATGTCCGTACCGAAGATCTATTTAAATAAAAATCAATTGCTGTTCGTCTCGCTAAAACCCGAGAACGGCTGGGCCGATTTAGCTGATTTTGGTTTTGAAGTGTTTGTCGTAGTCCAGGGAAGGTTTAAACGGTGAGAAAATATAGAAATCGTTAGGATAGGTGATACGAAGTACACCGGGTCATCTAGTTATAGATATTTTAGTTTTTTGAAAGTATACAACATTAGGAATAATTAATGTGTCGTGGGGGACTTTACAAACATTCTCACAATAGACACAAAGAACACCCAGATTCGGAATAATTCTTTAAAGATCCACACAAATGTTTGTCCCGCGGGGATCGAACCCACAATACTAGGCGCAGTAGCAGTGGCGACGCGACCACTTAACCCACTACCTACGCCATCCGTGCGGTCAAAGGAAAGAGAGAAATGATGTGCGGATTAAATAGTTGTTTATCATTTGCTTTAATGGTAGAGGGAGACGAAGAATTGTCATGCATATCAGTTTTCAATATATCTTTCGAAGACAAGTCTATCAACCTGTTCTGGGTCATCATGGTACACTAGGGACCCACCCTCTTCTTATAAGAGGCCCAGCAATGGGCCAGTTTATATACAGGGCAGATCTGAATAAATTATAGTCATGAAGGTATAGCCGAAAGTGTAACTCACCTACATAACGATCCAAAGAGGGCTATCGCGTTTGAATCCACCACTAGAGGTGCTAGTGGTAGCAAGGTCTCTAGACATATGCTCTATAGTCACTTCGACACTAACCATGGAAACCACTAATTACTACCGCCAACATAGACAGTATAATATTGCATCTACGACTGCCAAGTATAGATTGCCAGCAAGTGTGACAAGATTGACAGCACCTTACACGCTATTGGCACACTAGTGACCACAAAAATGATAGACCCCATTAAATATCCCCAATAAATATCACCTAATAGGTGTCCGACTGCCACGCCTAACGTCGTGGGTTCGATTCCCGCACATGTCCAACATTTGTGTGCATCAACATGGAAGTTTGTCTTCGTCTGGGTATTTCTATGTATAATAAGTATGTATACAAATATTTACAAAAAAAATAAAAAAATATATATGTACATATGTTTATCCATTGTCTAGTACCCATAGTACAAGCTCTGCTTAGTTTGGACTCGATGGTGTTGTGTGTATGTGGTAGAATATTATTATTATATTAATATGATTAACCATGGAAACAAAGAATTACTACCGTCAACGTAGACAGTATAAAGCTACATCTACGACTGCCAAATATAAATTATGACAGCAGGTGTGATAAGATTGACAGCACCTTACTCGCTATTGGCGTTGACTAGTAAGCACGAAAACGATAGCACCTATTAAATATCATCTTATAGATGTAATTGAGTTCAATTTCCAGGCAAAGTAAAATGTTATTAAGGTTTCATGTAATTGATTACTCAGTTACAACACAAAGACTGAAAAAAGAGGCCTGGTAAACAGCAATAGGTTTACATCCTATTAATAATAATAATGAAGTCTTTATTTCCTGAACATTTTACACTTGCCTCTGAGTATTTAAAAGTAAAAGATAAAAGTAATTATAAAAGTAAATATGAAAGCATCCTAACAAATATTATAATTGCAAATGTTAGTTTGTTTGTTACGCTTTCACGCCTGAACTATTTGACCAATCATCATGAAATTTCGCATACACGTTGTCAGCGGTACAGAAAAGGACATACCTACCAGGATCTTTCATCTAGAACAAAGTACTGTTCGCGATGGAAAGAAAAATAACATAACCTACATTAAGGCAAGCAAAGCAGCGGGCAAAATATAGTTAAATATAGAAGTAAAATCTACATTTATATTACAAAATGTCTCTTGTCATATTAAAGGGACCTAAAACTGAGCATGCAACACATCTCTGCCCACCCTCTCATTAATATACTGCAATAAGTCTATGTGGATTGTTCTCCAAGTTGGAATACTGAGTAACTTGGTCGCCTGAGTGAGAAAGCTGATAAGTGTTTTTAGGAAGTTAAGATATTGTGCCGATACTGGTACATTAATGTCTGTATATAAAGCCCTTGCACAGTCGGTCATATTGTATTGTGGCTTGGGGTGGTATAGGTCCAACTGTCATGCTACACCTAGAACGGGCACAAAGGGCAGTTCTTAAAGTAATGTCGAAAAGGCCTCGACCGTTCAGTACTATTCAATTATACAAGGAATGTTCAGTTTTAACTGTCAGGCAACTGTTTATTCTAATTGTAGTACTTTGATGCCAGCTAAATATTGCAGACAAACACAATACCCAGTAACAACATGTAAAACAAAAAATACTTTAAAAGTACTAAATATTTTTTGAGTCTCTGTCTAGATCTATTGTAAAACTGTTTAGAACCAATAAATATTATTATTATTATTATGAACAGTCGAAATGTATCCGAAAAGGTTTGGCTGTTCATAGAGGACTATTAGTGCCCACACTTATATATGAAAGTGAAAGTTGGGTATGGCAAAAGAAGCATGAGAGCAGAATAAATGCTGTAGAAATGAGAGCGCTGAGAGACATATTATGTGGTGTGATTCTGAAAGATAGAATAAGGAATAGTATGATTAGAGAGAGATGCGGCATGAAAGTGGATAGAGTGACAAGAATAGAAAAGGGTATGTTAAGCTGGTTTGGGCATGCAGAAAGAATGGACGAGGAAAAACTGACTAAGAAAGTTTATAAGGCTAGTGTGAATGGAACAGCCGCAAGAGGAAGACCTAGGCGAACGTTTCTCGATCAGATCGGTGGCGTTCTGGACAAAGGCCAGGTTAAGAGCACCTTAAACCGATGGGCGTGTATGACGAATGTGATGAAAATGAATAAAACCAGAGAAGTGTGTCAGGATCGTAGCAAATGGAAATCCGTAGTTTCTGCCTACCACTCTGGGAAACAGGCGTCATATGTATGTATGTATGTATTATTATTATGTAAATAATAACTTGAACTTACCTCATATATATCAGAGATTGACACAGGTGTTCCTTCACTATCAGGTCTACTTTCCACACTACCGCTTCCCTGGAATACAGCCAATATGTACTTTATATAAATAGAAATCTCTAAAACAGTGCTTAGGGCTGTGGCTTATTATATTATCTTTGGGATCATCATCAGCTTTTTATTTTTGTATTAATAGTCATAGGCCTTATCCTACCAACTACATGACTCTCTCAGGAAAAAGGCTATGAGTCTCTTGCTTTATTTCCTACAGACCTCATTGGCTTAGTTGCTTCTATAAACAGCTGCAAATCAGAAAGCCTAAGTTCAAATTCCAAGTAGTAATATAATATTATTGGGTTTACCTGTCAAGGAATTCACAGTAAGAGTATGAAATGAGGTTAGTAGGTTTTCATCCTACATGCTTTGAGAATTAGTGCAGGCCTATTTACTAATATTCTCTATGGAGCTTAGAAATTGTTATCACTGTTTGTAGGCTTTGATTTCAATATTCAATAGATGTAAAATACCCTTAAACAAATATAGGTGCTTTTTATCCCAAAATTATATAATAATAATAATATTCTATCACATACACACAACACCATCTAGCCCAAACTAAGCAGTAAAAGTAAACAGCAGCACAGCCTAGGATTAAGCTAGTAATTAGTATTATAGAATTAATTATACCTTTGATTGAGCTGTGCGAGAATTCAAAATAATGATATTTATTTTTGGATGGCGTGTTCTGTAACTGTAGGTCCAGTTAATACCTGCCATTTGCATAACATCCCACTTCTTAGGATATTTGCATTTCGGAATTTTCAAAGCGTATTCGTAAGCTAGTTGCCGTACGCAATTCATTGTAAGTGGTTGTTCCATTGCAATCTTCAACAGATGTTCTTCTAAAATATTTTCTTCTCTACATGTAAATATTTGTGACACAGTATGCCTATTAGGAAGCCTTCTTGTAAAATTAGACCTTGTACTATTATCCTTTATCCTGTTCAATCTACGTTGTAACATACCAACACTGACCCCATATTCCTGTGCTGCTACACAGATAGGATAGTTTTTGGTTAACACCGCATTGATTGCTGCTATCATGACATTTTTATCAACATCATTGAATTTTCTAATTCGTCTTCCACAGCGGCCAGACATTTTTAGTTTTAAATCTATAACAAAAATATGTTTTTATACAGGCATTTTCTGTAAATGTCGAAGCGTCACTGTAAGCATTTGGATGTAAAGTCTTCCCTAAATATTATGCTTCAAAGGTTCAAAATCTTTATTATCAATTTTCGAGATACATATAAACAATAATATGATACTCGTTAGTAAAAATCAAGATTGAAGTAATGTGCATACAAATATCGCAAAAATACTCTTAATGTTAGTAATAAATAAATTTACATTCACATAACTCACTTAATATATTCTAACAAACAAAATTGTTAAAAACTAGATAAAATTTCTCATCAAAATAAACAAAACTAATCTTCCAAAATGTCAAAACATTAGAGCAGTGCAAAACAAATAAATAGCGTGACATCCTTGTAATCGATAAGTTATTTTATTTTAATCGATTTATGAAATTAAACATTGACATATCTTATTTAGATTCTACAGGAAAGGAATGCATTTTGAAACAAAACATCAAGGAGGTAGTGATGCTGGAAGCCCTGCTATACTCCAGTTTTTATTATGACAGCAGGCAACACGAGCGAAGCAACTTTAAAGTAAATTTACAATAATAACCAGAGCTCCAGACCAGTGGCGTAGCATAGTGGGGGCGGCGGAGGCAGCCCGCCCCGGCCGGCACTTTTAGGGGGCGGAAAAATATCACAATTAATAATAATAATATCTTGTCAATATTTCATGACGAACGAGAGGAATGGGCAGATGTACAATACACAATAATTATGACTGTTTTTGCCGAAAAGTTATTTGGAATTACAAAATATTGTTGTCTTTTAAATTGAAATGCCTAAAGAAGAGGGTAGCAAAATTGCCCTGCCGCCCTGGGCGGCTGACACCCGCGCTACGCCACAGCTCCAGACTAAATATCGCCCATTCAGGCCAACTTTTACGAAGATTAGCTATCTGTGCACTAGATATAATAGTGTCAAATGTGTGTATTAATACAGGTACACTCTTTATTCTCTTCCTCATAGATATGATATCTATGAGGAAGAGAACTGGAGATCCAAGAGATTGCAATTGATCCGACACGACAGGATGAGTAGGTACGGCGTCAAGTCACGAAGGTTGTCCTAAATCCATTAACTATTTGTTCGTCCAGCCAGAATTCGAGCGTGGTACCCATGAACTGCCAAGTGCCAGCCCACTTCTTACTAAACCTTGCTTTTACAAAGATTTTTATATAAAATTTATTTCATTCTGTTTTTTCTTTCACTTCACTCACTTCATACTTCCAGTTTTATCACGTATGAAGTATTGTAAAATGCTTGCGCAATATTTCAGCTAGTTGTTTAAAATTCCGAAAATATTTATATTCGTTAAGTTTTAAAGTCTTATAGACTTTATTAAAACTTGAAAATATTAAATTAAGGCTCGTAGAACAATACCATTAAATCCAGATTCCAGGTATTTATTTAAGGTACATATTTAAGTATTCCTAGTAACTCTCAAACATTTTTAATACTTTTGAGTAATTGGTTAATCAAATAATATTTTTATGAGTAATAAATTACTGCCGATAAATGACCTATATTTCAAAAAATCTAACCCTTAAGTGAAACTGTGTGTGGCCCTGCTAATAAATTACAAACGAAATCGCCAGGAGAGGGTATTACCGTATACTCTATACACTGCAATAGATTTATTAGTGTCTACATGACCAGTCCTTGAATTGCATCCTAGTGCATCACTGTAAAAAAACCTCGGAAAAAATACATCACCATGCCGTACTGCTCAGTGAGATTTTGCGGAATAAACAACATGACGGAAGACTTCAGGAAAGACAATATTACATTTCACCGGTAAGTAAATACAAGCAGGAAATTATTGTTCATTTTGGTATTATAGCTCTACTTAAATGGGCCTCGATTATTGCCTGTCAATATTTTGCGCATGCGTTATTCTTCTCATGAAATCTTTAAGATGGACCGGAGCAACTTGCAACTTTACATGTGTAAAAATTGCGGGAAGAAGCTATCTAATACGTATTGTGTTACCATGGTTACGATGATAGATTAGCACTATTTGGCGCCAAAAATACAGCCGTGATATAAAGTAGCCACAGAAGAAATAGAGACTATACACAACACTGCGCTCCGCCGATACGTCGAGACAATAATTATGACACTTTATTGCGACGTAACGTCGTATGTAATTATTAATTATGTAATGTGACGTCGAAGTAAATAATTAATAAAGAAGTAAAGATTGTTTATGCCATAAGCGATAGCAAAATTTTTACAAATCCTATTTTGAGTTGGGTTGTTACTCATTAGAATAATATTCTTATTATTTTACAGAATATGCTGGCAGAGTGCTTAGATTAGGTACCCACGACATTTTAGCAAAGCTGAGATTTTACCACAAATATTTAATATGTAGGTACAAACGATCTTCACCGCATTATTAAGACCGCGGGCTCCTTTATTAATTTGTCTAATGGCTAAATGGCGTTTCGGATCCACTTACAATTGGTCTTAAAATACTCATCCTAAAAATCTAGGTATCTATATCTATAATACAAATATAATTAATTGTAATTATAGTTATTAACAAGCATGTTCGCGTAATAATATGATAAAATAATAGTTTCTACCTTAGGCCAATATTATATTAACATTCTTTCACTAAAATTGGTTATGTAGATTCAGCGATGTAGTGTTGCCTTTCTTTAGTTTTAAACAAACCATTGAGCTACTACGTAGTTACGTATGAGAGAAGAAAACATAACACGGCTGTAAGTTAGAATGCATGCTCCTGTACTCACTTAAGCCTGATCTATGTACTTACGTTAATGACATGTTTCAGTGCTGAGATTTTGCCCTAAAACGTGTCGTGTAGTAAGCGCATGGCAAAAGCTAAATGAGTTAAAATAATAATAATAATAATAAAGTTTATTACTCCATAAGAATAACACTTAATCTAGGTACAAAATTTAGGGCTTAAGGAATTCATAACAAACTGGAGACCCTGACTTCTAAACTACGTATGGACCTGTATCTTAGAAGCCAGTGCTACCTTCTGATAGTTACATTTATATAAGCCTCACAAGTGGGTAATCACTGATATTCTCATAAATAGTGAGAAAATACTAAGTACAAAATAGGGCTAGTGAAAATGGAGAAAACTATCTTTCTTTACTGTATAGTCAGAATACAAAATCTGCAAGTGTCTGCTTTAATAAAAGTGTGAGATTTATAATTAATTGTTGTGTGTTGTGTGTGTGTATGTGTGTGGGTGGGTGTTTATAAGGATGTTTGAGTGTATGAGTGTATATATAAATAAATATGAGTGTGTGAGAGTATTTTTCTACATAACTATGTATGTGTATTATCCAGCTTTTAATTCCCCAACAGAAGTTCCTCGGTATTACGGAAGGTAAGTTTTTTAAGAAAATCCTTTAGTGCAAGTTTAAGTTGAAATTTAGTTTTGGAGTGTATAATCAGTTTTTTATGTTAGAGATTTAGTACCTAAAAGCGTGCTACAAATGATGTTGAGTTGATGCAAATTAATATGTAATGAAACTTGGAAAATGGGACGGTATTACATAAATAATATATGTACCTATATAAGTAATAATTTAAGTATAAATTTTGATTGTTATTTGAAAATCAAGATAAACACCATAATATCAAGATAAATATCAAGCAGTGATGACCGTACAGTTAAAGTGCACCACAGTTTTGATATTGTAATGAATAATGTTTGCCGGGTCAGTTAGTATACATAATTAACAACATATGAATATAAAAGCTTAAATATCGTAGGTCTAGAAGCTCAGGCATGTTTTTCAGCTGTAGGTGGCTAACGAGCCTGCGACCCTCCTAGGCGTAGGTAAGTAAGTAAGTAAGTAGGTAAGGTAACTACCACTCATGCATATGGCTGTGTTTTGCTTGGCATCAGAGAAATAACTTTTAATGAAAATAATAATAAATAAAAATGTTTATTTATTCACAAACAGGGTTTTATGTTAAGTTATCTTGGACCGTCTTTTAAGCAATAATTTGCTTGTACAGCCCTTCCTTTGACATTAGCATTTTTAAGTGAATGAAACATATTTTTTTAAATTAAATATACGAAACCCCAATATAAAAAAATAAAAGTCATACTTTATGTCCTAAAGAAGCTACGAATAAAATATAACTCATGTGTATTCAGTGCCAAGTAATTCGATTATCTTATTTCTTTGTTTGGGCATCGATTCTAAATTGCTAAGATTCCATTCTTAGCTTAGTTGAGACTCAAAACTCTAAAGTGTTTTGAAGTCGAGTTACATATTTTATATATGAGCAGTGATAGCTCAGTAGGGAGACCAACAGACTGCAATGCAGAGGCTCTCCCTGGGTTCGAACCCACGTCGCGCACCGCTGACTTTCGGCAGTTATATGACTTTTCGAAATTATGTGCGTATTGATTGACAATTATCGCGTGCTCCGTGCCTCGGAGAGCACGTTAAGCCGTCGGTCCCGGCTGCCATGAACATCTATGGCAGTCGTTATTGGGAGAGTGTCGACACAAAAGATCCCACTGGGTCGAAGTGTCGCCGGTTTGCACTGACTGGCTCCCACATAAGATACATACATACATATTTTATGAAACTGTTATTTTGGTAGTCCCAGTAGTTCTCGTATATTTTCTGATGTATCCTTAAAGTTTAAAGTCCAAGTTCGAATACCGAGGCGATTTATATGGGACCAACGTGAAGTAGGTATAACTATGCAGCATGAAGCATGAAGCAGCGGTATCCCAATGGATGAGGCATTGATTTGCGATCGAGAGGTTGTAGGGTCAAACCCCACCAATTGCACTACCGACGCAAACCCTGACATAACCATTGTAGCTTAGCTGGAGGTGTTAATAAAAATACTAGTTCTTCGTAACTGAAATTGCTAGAAACCTTTAAACAGAAAACTATATTTTCATAATATTGTCTTCTGTTTACGCGAATATTATTAATTGAAATTAAACTACTATATACGGACTTTATCGCGTTGTTTATTTGACACTTTATTATATAAGAGTCTCCCCGTGGCCATGGCTACTGAAAAGCAACCGAAACGTCGGGGAAAGTGTTAAATTAAATTAAATCTAAATAGTTTTAATAATAATTTAATTAGCTTAAAAATTAGTTAAGTTTAATAGTAGTAGTAGTGTAACAATTATCAAAATTATGTAATAAAGTGTCAAATAAACAACGCGATAAAACCCGTATATAGTAGTTTAATTTCAACTATATTTTCAGCTTTCCAAATGATCCCGCAATAAAATTAAAGTGGGTCCTGGCGATTAGGCTCAAAAAGGAACGTTGGTACCCGTCATACGCCAGCGTGGTTTGTTCGCGTCATTTTAAAGAGGAATGCTTTCAATGGCTTAATAAACGAAAGCGTTTACTCAACACTGCTGTCCCGACAGAATATCTGTCTATATCGGTATGTGGTCTTCTTAGAGTAGCAAGTAAGTTTGTAGAGTGCCTCTCAGATTCGACTAATTTCTAGTGGTGAATTTTATACCAAGTCTATTAGAGTTCTTTGTTCTTTCAACGACTTGGTAGGCGATTTACTAGTCTAGATTATTTTACTTTTTGAGTTTGTATTTGCCACTTTTGTACAACATTAGACGCAATTATTACTAAGATATTGCTAATCTTTTATCTGATCCTTTTTAAATGCGCTTGATTACATTGTATTTTTTTTTTCAGTACATTCATAGGATGCAAAATTTGTATACAAAATGTAAAACACAGAGCAGCAAACCGGGCCCAAAATGTAAACGCCAAGAAAAGCCAGAGGCAGACAATGTTTACTATGTAATACTACAGTAATTAATATTCATTACTTTATATTTGATAAACTAGAGACAAATGAAAATATATTCCGAGGCTTAAATTATGAATACGCGCAGCGTATAACGATGGAAACAGTTCTATAGTACATACTGAAGGAAGAATATAACATTTCTATTTAATATTAGGCCTACCTAATCATTGATTAGTTATTTTCATCAATAAAGAATACAGAATTAGTGCATGGTTAGTGATGTATCGGACTCGATGGCGTAGTGGTTAGTGTAGCCGACTGCTACGCCTGAGGTCGCGGGTTCGATTCCCACACAAGTCAAACATTTGTGTGTATAAACATGTATGTTTGTCTAGGTCTGGGTGTTTCTATGTATATTATGTACGTATTTACAAAAAAAAGTATATATGTATGTTTATCCAATGTCTAGTAGGTACCCATAGTACAAGCTCTGCTTAGTTTGGACTAGATGGTGTTGTGTATATGTGATAGAATATTATATTATATTATAATCCTAACCATGCACTAATTCTGTATTCTGCAATGTTAAATTGTACTTTGTCCAGGGAAAGCTTATGATCTGCAAGGTTTATAGATATCTAGATGCAGAGTATAAGACACTACGGAGTTACTATGGTGAAGATTGTGACTTAACTCCCTTGTCTGATATCCTGCGGCGTACTGCCGAGGCCACTGGTATCTCCAAACGAACCGTCACTGCCGTTTTGAATAATGAGCGATTTATCATGGAGAAGAATGAGGCTGAGTTGATGTTAGCAACCTAAGAGCGGTATATTACGCTTTAGTGGAGTCGCGGCTAAGGTATAGCATACAGCTTTGGGGCAACAGCTACAAATATAACGGTTACAGGGCATTTGTGTTACAAAAAAGGGCAATTAGAACCATTGTTCGCATACCGCAATGGGAGTCCTGTAGGGGATACTTCAAAAGTCTTTCATTGTTAACAGTGCCATGTCTTTATTTATTGGTAGTTTTGAGTGACTTAGCTAAAAATATACACAATTATGAGACAGATATTGAAAGACAGCTGAGAGAAAGTACTAGGACAAAACATTTAAAACACAAATTAAAACCAAAACTGGATATTGTTAAGCACAGTGCGCAATACCAGGCGGTGAAGTTATTCAACTGTTTACCTGACTATATTATGAATGAAATATATAATCTGCACATATTTAAAAGAAAACTTAAGGACTACCTATTAGAAAACTGTTTCTATTCTATTGAGGATTTTATTAATATGAAGTAGTTTTCTTAAAATACGAATTGAATTTGCCTTTTTAATTAATTTTATTTAAACCATATTGACTTGTTTTTAAGTATTATATTAGAATTAATTGAACTATTTATAGATTGACATTATTGTAATAATTATATTTTTTATCTACTTACATTTATATACTCACATTTTTTTTTTTTAATATTATTGTTTTAATGCGTTTTTATCAGTGTAATAATTTATTCTGCATTATCATGACTTATTTTGTTATTTTTATTTAGATTAATACCTAAATGTTATTGTTTTAAATGAAATTTTTAATGGACCAAATTGTATATTCTTCTTTATTTTTATTTTTTTAATGAATTGTATGTTACTTTTATGTCACATTCAAACACAATTGTATATTGTTATTGAATAAATGAAATGAATGAAAATGAAATGAAATGCTTCGTTTGAACCGATGTTGGATCCTGAAAGGTATGTACCTATAATAAATAATCACTGAAATAAATTAAGATTGAAATTGTTAGGTATTAGCTTAAAGATACACTGGATCAAATTGGAATTATTCATGTCAAGATTTTGACCGCAATGCTGCCCGAGATTTTGTCAATTATCTATCCCTCTGGAACAATACTTTCTTCTGGACAAAAGGTACCCTATACGTTACCTATGCTATTTTATAGAAAGGCCCTAAACTCTAAAGGATTAAATATTATGACCATGAAAAATACTAGTTGCACAGCAAATATTGCACAGCATAACGAGTTCCTATACGTCTCAAATCACTGCATTCCGTCTCAGAAGGGTTAGGTTATGTTAGGTTCCTTCTTAAACCCACCCAAAAATAGGAGCCCCGCGAGGCGGGGCTCTGTCGACTTAGTTTGATCTCTTTAAATATATTTTGGTGTGGAATTAGTATTTTTGGTAAGCATATTTTGCTGTGCAATTAGTATTTTTTTGCTGAGTAGTTAAATACTACCCAACTCTAAATAGCGATTACCTTCACATAGCAACAACCCTAGAATTTTGAGTGAAATCTTTAAATTCTGGGGTAGGCACGGACCACGTGCTCCTGTCTTATGTACCTACGCTAATACGTGTAGTTATAAATGGCTTATGTTTAACTTATCACCAGATATAGTAAAATATAACAGTCAAAAATAGTCAAAAATAATAAATGATCACCAAAATTAAAACCGCATTATATTAAAGAGATCAAAATATGTCGACGGAGCCCCACTTCGCGGGGCTCCTATTTTTGGGTGGGTTTAAGAAGGAACCTAACATAACCTAACCCTTCCGAGACGGAATGCAGTGATTTGAGGCGTATAGGTGCTCGTTATGATATATTTTAGTAAGCATATTTTGCTGCGCAATTAGTATTTTTGGTGGTCATTATATTTAATCCCGTTATTAATTCAATGGAGGGCCTAGAACAACATTCATTTTTAGTCAACGTAAACGTCAGTGGCAATATTATAATATATAAACATTACAATTAGTTGATAAACATTTCTGTGTAGCAAATATTATATGCATATATTTTAACCTTACCTGCCGGATCCAATTGTAAATCTAAACCATCCAGGGACCCTTGAATGGGTCACACACACAAAAAGGTCATGAAAATCGGTCTAGCCAGGAGGAGTCCAGATATACACACGTACTGCAGAATTATTAATATATTATATATAAAAAATTGTGGGCGGTAGGTAAAACGGGTAATACAGAAAATTTTCTCATGTTACTGAATGAGCAAATCTACTCTGTTATACAAAATAAGAGCTTTTCTCATCGTGACAAAATCATTAATTAATATGCGCTACAGTTTGGCAGCTCTTGCAATGTTTTTTCATTGTTACAGTCTGAACGAACCGGCACACGAATTTGCGCGGGTGCCCCCGGCGCCGGTGCCATTACCGAAGGTGTCTTTACCGAAGGTGCCTATACCAAAGCTACTTACACCGAAGGCACCTCCAGCAATAATGCCCGCTGATGTGAGGAAATTGAACATAGCAAACAAACCGCCGCCACTACCAGTATCGCTTGTGCTTTTAGCGCCAGTAAATACTGCACACAGTGTTGCTAATACAGCAGAAAATCTCCTTGTACAACATGATAATCCCAATGAGCACAAGTAAGTTGTGAGGTGGTTGTTTTGCCAGAAATATATAGGATATGCGACAATAAATGTCGCTAAAAAAATATTTTAAGTAGTTTTTGCTCAAGATAATCGTAGGTTAGGTTTACCTACCGTTTATCCAGGAAAAAGCTTGGATAAACGGTACCCTATGTTCTTTCCTGTGCCCCTGACAACGTGTATGCGAAATTTCATGATGATCGGTCGAGTAACTACTGCGTTAAAGCGTAACAAACAAACAAACTCACATTCGCAGATTAGTTAGGATATTCGTTTATACATTTTATCTATAAAAAATAAGCATTCAAAGCCTCTCAATCCATAGATGCTTGTACTATTTGCGCATAGTACGAAGTGTACAAATGTGAACATATTAGCATGTTAACCATAAGCTTATTTTTAACACGCTTTTATTAGCTTGGTATGTATGTATCTATGTGTCTATGTAACGGAATCTTTGGACGTGATTTTCACCCCTTTCAAACCGACGGATTGATTTGAAACTTTGCACACTTATCGAGGACCGATGACATAGTATTTTTAAACTATTATTTATTAGATCTTAACGCAACTAAATTAACTACGATACATTTAATAGCTGTCATGTCTTGCATACGATTTCTAAAATTAGTTTTAGCTGAAGCCTTGATCTAATATTTTGATAATGCTAATAGTTCACTATGTTCTATTATATTTACATCACAAGTATTACACGCCTATATTGTCGAAGCAAGAGGCAGAGGGGTTATCTTTTTTTTTGTGTGTGTGTTAGTTGTTGGCCTCAGATGGCCTTTACAACTTTACGCGAACTGTGGGTGAGCGCAGAAGGCTGCCAACCCGTTATAAGTATACTAGACATCGTTATCCTCTAAGGGCGGACTATCACGGACCTCGGCTTGGGGCCTTGCCGTGGATCTAATGTGATCCACGGGATTAACGTTAACGTGACGCGTATGCCGACCTCTGCGGCGAGAGTGGAACCGCGGACGACTTTGAATGGCTGCGCGAGCCGTGTGTGCTCTGTCTTGAGCGAGGGTAATCCTGTCGTCTGGTTCGTCTAATATGTGCCTAGGTCTCCTAATTTTCGATATGCTAGATGGAGTGTAATTTATCGCCGCAACCACTAGCGGATTGGCGTGTGTCGGAGCAGAGTCGAAGTAGCTACGGGAACACTGCTTCATAAATTGCCTGATGGTCGGCAGCTTTAGATCTATGTGTAGATCTTCGTTGCGCACGAACCACGGTGCGCCCGTAGCTCTGCGCATGAAACTGTTTTGGAGTGTTTGTAGCCTATGGATTCTGTTTGGCCTAACGTGTGCTAATACTACACTAGCGTACATCATGATAGGTCTAACACATGCTGTATATAGCCAAATTTTGTGCCTAAGTGGTAATTTAGAGCGATTGTTAACGAGAGAATGAAGCCGACCTAACCCAAAGGCGGCCCAGTTACGAACCTGCGTTAGGTGAGGTCGGAATGAGAGTCGGTCATCAAGGGTGACACCTAGATACTTGGCTTCTGTAGACCATGGGATAGCGGAGCCAAACAGCCTTATTTGTGGGGTCGCACCCGGAGGGTATAGATGAGATGGTCTCCTGTGAAACAACACCGCCTGACTCTTCTCGGGATTGACCTCTATCCGCCATTTCCGAAACCAGGCGCCTAAGGCGTTGGCCGCGGATTGGATCTTCCTACTGACTGAAACTGGGTCTTTACCTGCGTAATAAATAGCTGTATCGTCTGCAAAAAGTGCTGTCTGCGCAAACCTATGCATCGGTATGTCGGCGATGTATAGAGAGTACAGCAGCGGAGAGGGCACTGAGCCCTGGGGCACACCGGTAAGTATAGCGGTAGCGAAAGCTTCTATCTGACAGAAAGTCTCGTAGGATGAGTACGAGCTTGGGAGGGACACCCTTGGTGAATAACTTGTACAACAAGCCATTGTGCCACACTTTGTTGAAAGCCTTGGCTATATTGTCAAAGAAGAGGACTCCGGTGAATTGATTGCGAGTGAGTCTCGCACTAATGTACTCAAGTATACAGTTCATTTGTTGAACGCACGAATGTTTAGTTTGAAAACCAAACTCTTTGTGGGGTATGAGCAGCGATGCATCGGCGTACGTTTTCTGCCTAACATAATTATAATAACCGCTCATAGACATTCCCTAGTCCTATAAGCAGACTAATAGGTCTATAACGACTGATAGATAAATAGACGGCTCGGTCTTAGGTTTGCCGGGCTTGGGTATCCCAATGACCACGGCTTGTTTCCACTGATGTGGAAATATATTATGTGATGGCGGCATTGAATATGCTAGTCAGAAGGACTACTAATGAGTACGGAAAGAGCTTAGTGTCCCTATTACTAATACCGTCCGAGCCGGGAACTTTTCTTGGGTGTAAGCTCTTAATGACCGTCCTAACTTCTTCGGGGGTGACTAAGGACACAATTTGATCATCATCTGCTACTTCGTCAGTCTGTCTGTCAGGCTAAGGCGGCAGCGGGAGGGAGTCTCGTCGCTCCACGTCACTATATAATATAATAATAATAATAATATAATATTCTACCACATACACACAACACCATCCAGCCCAAACTAAGCAGAACTTGTACTATGGGTTCTAGACAATGGATAAACATAAATAGTTTTTTTTTTTTTTTGTAAATACATACATATTATACATAGAAACACCCAAACCAAGACAAACATCCATGTTCATGCACACAAATGTTGGACTTGTGCGGGAATCGAACCCACGATGTTAGGCGTGGCAGTCGGACACCTATTAGGTGATATTTATTGGGGATATTTAATGGGGTCTATCATTTTTGTGGTCACTAGTGTGCCAATAGCGAATAAGGTGCTGTCAATCTTGTCACACTTGCTGGCAATCTATACTTGGCAGTCGTAGATGCAATATTATACTGTCTATGTTGGCGGTAGTAATTAGTGGTTTCCATGGTTAGTGTCGAAGTGACTATAGAGCATATGTCTAGAGACCTTGCTACCACTAGCACCTCTAGTGGTGGATTCAAACGCGATAGCCCTCTTTGGATCGTTATGTAGGTGAGTTACACTTTCGGCTATACCTTCATGACTATAATTTATTCAGATCTGCCCTGTATATAAACGGGAATATAAATTATATAATGTATATAAATTAAACAGTTCCACTGCTTACTACGGGCCTCTTCTCAGTGTAAGAAAGATTAGGCCAAAGTCCACCACGTTGGACCAGTGCGGGTTGGCAGACTTCACATATATTGGATAACATTATGGAGAACTTTCAGACATGCAAGTTTCCCCACGATGTTTTCTTTCACCGTTAAAGCAAGCGATAATTAACTTTTTAAGACTGCCCCGAGCGAAATGTGCCAAAACAGGCGGTCACAGTTAAGTGAATAAAATCAACACTTTTTGTTTAATACAAATATAAAATATACATTTACCATAACAATGAATGTGTTTACAATTACTCCGTGTAAAAACTTAAAATAATTAATATTTTCGCCTACAAAATTACGTAAATTTGAACGAAAATTGCAAAAATATAAGCTGATTTTTAGATTATAACAGTAGCAATCTATCCTATTTTATAGCTTAAACGAAACATAAATAGTTATATTACAATTTGTCCGCCCCAAATATTTAAGTTATTGGTTGACAATAAAGATACATATTTATCAAAAAAGCACTTCAAATCTTCCATACAATTTTACTTTGGCGGCCGCACGCCGATTTGTATATGCGCCGCACGAGCTCTGTCATTATCTGTCTTACGCGCGGCGCAGTCTTAATACGCATATAACTTCGAAAACTCAGAGATACACGCCTTAGGGTCGAACTTAAGACCTCTGCGTGTTGTCCAACAATCTTCCACTAGGCTATCGCTCTACAGGAAGGTTAGTTCTTATTTAACATACTGTCTTAATGTGTACTGCCCTTTAAAAACTGTGTGGTCACAATGAACCCTTATCGTATCTATCCTCACACTAATAATTATTTCCGAAATAGGCTTCCACATAAGCTTATATTAAATATAGGTACTTTGTGTATAGGTATGTCTAAAATATTTTTTGTCACCTAATATGTTATATCTATCTGTATCTTTTACGAATGTTATGTAAGAAAATTCTGTTCGAGAAACCTGGATTATTTTAACTTTTTAGCAGAGAGCAGAAGACTTATGCCCGTTTTCACCAACGGATAAGTATTCCTTAGCGGCTATTTGGGAACCCCTAACAAAAAATACGTTTCCACCAACGTTTAGGTGTCACTTAAATCTTTAAAGCAACTCTTATATTTAAAGGGCCCGATTGTTGGCTCCTAAAACTACTCTTATGCTTAGGTAACAGAATATTGTTTATTCATACGCGTCACACGAGTGATTTTCTATCATGGAAAATGATTTAGGACACTTCACAGAGAGTCTAGAAGCTATTGAGACTTTAGAGAACATTCAGCAAATAGTAAAAAGACCATGCATTCACCGTGAAAGAATCAACCACTTCAATAAATACTAATATTCTAATTGGCTCCGTTATGTAGTCCTGCACATATAAAGTGAGTAATATATTAGAACAGTATTTGAAAAATCCATAATCAATTCAAAACACTGAAAGCCAAAATCTATAAAAAGAAATATTACATTACGGTCGAAATCCAACCGTTTCAAACGAGGCTATTACTTATAACATTGTCTTACATTTACGCGAATGTTATAACATTGAAATTAAACTGTAGGAAACCGTATAGGAATACAAATGATTAAATTATGTTCGGGTACTTTGAAATAACTTCACTTCAGAACATTGAGACGATTAACATCTAAGTCATCTCGTCAACATGGCTGCTGTAAAGCAACCGAAACGTCGGGGAAAAGTTTAACTTAATTAATTTCAATAGCTTAAATTATAGTAATGTTCAATAATAGTAGTGTTATAGTTCAAAATTATGTAATAAAAGCGAGAAAATCCATATAAAGTAGTTTAATTTCAATGGGCTATAACTAGTTTTATTATTTAAGCTTCGTTTATGTAGAGAAACGAATCAGTTTATTTGATTACGGGTCTTTTTATACAGATTTCTGTTTCAGGCTTAACCATGTTTATCCATCAGAAGTTAGACCTGAAATGGTTCTAATTAAAGAAGAATTTATTGATGTCGCATCGGATGAGTGAGTATATTCACCTTTTTTCTTCCGCCATTTGTTGTTGTTTCTTTGGAGAAGCGATCTTCAGTAAAGCTCGCATTGGAATTAGTACAGAAACTAAATATTTTTTCGTTTGGTTTAAAAATTATAACATGATCATACTGAGTACTTCAAATTCTGATAAGTCACATATTAAAAATTAATTTTTAAAAAGACGTCTCCCATTCTTGTGTTGAATCCTGTGTCGCGATGTCTGTGTGTTTGACAAACATTCAAACACACAATGACAACCCAGACTCGGAACAACCATTTGTGGATCACACAAATTTGTGTCCGTTGTGGAATTCGAACCACTTAAACCATCGCCATCGCCAAACATCCGTGCAGTCAAATAAATACACAAACAAAAGCCTTTTGTAATTTAATGTTTATGCCAATCACTAGAGCAGCCAAAAGTTACGGTTTTAAACTATTATTATTATTACTTCGAAATTTTTCGAAGATAGTTTTCGCTTATCCCTACATCAGCGATCACAATGGTGGGCATCCATTGACAACCAACCATCAAGTGGCGAGTTATCATTTACTTGATAAAACCGGTAAATGTACCCAATTGATATAACATACACATCATCTAGTTGTCATTGCTTGCAGACAATATAAACCAGAGGGCTTCACTGTAACTGATGATAATATACCGTACACTTGTGATCTGGAAATTCCTGCGTTAAAAGCGGAACCTGAATCTTACAACACTTACGGGTAAGTATCCATCTAGGACCTACAACCATGTACAATTGTACGCGCAGACATTTATGTATCAAGTACTACTTAGTTCGACGCCTCCCACCCGCACTGGTACATAAATTGGACTGGGATTGTCTCAATTAATGACGCGATCAGATGTAATTTCAATCTATTTTTATGCCTGACATTGAGGTTTGGAATTGCAGTGGTTATGTGGTTAGCCGCAGAGGGCGCCATGTTTGTTGCTCGGCAAGCACGTGGCGTTCGAGCGTCGGATTCATGCGCGGCTAGTGTGTACCAGCTGGTATGCGCGAGGCACGGAGTTGCCTTAAGCGAAGTGGTGGCGTTAAACCTGCCACAACGCATCTCGGGCGTTTGCCTGCTCAGCAAGGAAGAGTCATAACTGGAGTGACTCGAGCCATACCCGGCTAGTGATAGACGTGTGGATGTACGTTGGGAAGTGAGCGTGCTTTATATAGCCCCGGCACCATAACAGAGATATGGGAGGCGGCTTCTCCGTTGGCTTCAACGAGGTTATCGTTAGCAACTCTCAGAGTTGCGAGTGGTGAGCGGCTTTATTGCTCTGGCACCTATCTGGGCAATAGGTAGTGCCACTTGGGCACCAGGTAGCTCGCTCTAACGAGAACCGGCTCCCTGGATTTGGGGACAAGACCTGTCTATAACTGGTCCCTGAAGGTGCTTTCGGGCCCCGGAAGGTACAGCTGCTCTCACTATATACCGAAAGTTGGGTGAGTGGGAACGCTATATCATAAACTTGAGTAGTCGTAGAGGAGTGGGTCTGTAGTCGTATCATAGGATAATCCGTGCCCGCTTAGAATATTCATAATTATGTTCATGTTATCTGTAGCTCACCTCTACTTTAGTTTAGTAGTTCTTACTTACTGAGTAAAATGTCAATAATCGAATTGATAATCGAATTGATAATCGATTATTGCTGCACATGCTACAGTCAAAAATTGAATAACTTCAGGAATAGTAAGTATTCACTATGTGCTTGACAGTAGCGGTGCCTAGCGGTTTCAATTATTCTGGAATGTCAAATAATGTTAGACAAATATTATGTTATTTTTTGTTAAATACTGTATGTGTGTGCGTGTGTGCGTGTGCGTGTGCGTGTGGGTGACCGTGTGCGTGTGCGTGTGCGCGTGGGTGACCGTGTGCGTGTTCGTGTGCGTGGGCGTGTGCGCGTGTGTGTGTGTGTGTATGTGTATGTGTGTGTGTTAAATATAAAACATAACATCTTATTCATGTCTATATTTAAGTGAAATGTGTACTGAATGAGTTAAATAACGCATTCAATTATAATTACTGTCTTTGAAAGCATTAAAATTGAGTTTGATTTAATTAATTTCCCTCTTGCATTTTATTTTTACAGATTTAATGTGGTCCTTGAGAATTTTGTGTTTCTTCGTTTGTATATACGTTGCTAGGGCATGGGAATTCTAACCGTGTTCTTTCGATATATTGTCGGCAATATTGTAGGAGCGTAACTTTCAATGTTCACTTTAAATTACGTCGTGAGGTTTTGGAGACCATGCCGACCCTAATTGACGGACGTAATAATAATAATGTTATACTTATCACATTAAGTATCGTAAAATCAAAATTCATGCAATAGGTAAAGTCTTAATATCGTAATTAAAGGTAAAGTTGCTACTTTTACGTATTTCTTTCTTCTTTTCACGTTTGAATTTTAAGGACGCTTTAGGAAACCTGTAGAATTTACATTGAGAATTCCTTTCGTTGATTTTGCAGCTTACAACACAATAACATCGACGACCTCTTTGAATAAGTAAACAAATTGTTTGAAATACTAAAGCAATTATATGACAGTATCTGCTGCGATCGCTTTATCTGAACCTCCATGCACTATACACATAGCCAATAGTATGATCACGATCGACTAAGAGTAGCTGTGTGTTAGGGTACATTACGAGGAAGCGTCCAAAGCAACACATTATTTCAATATCTATAGACTAAATTAAACATGTCTTAGAACAATGTCGCTTTCGAATATTGGTGTATCGTGTGTGCACTGTGGAGAAATTGACGAACTATTTTTAAACTTGCACGCCTGTAGGATAGATCAATGGCGATGTAAACAAAATATGCTTTGAAATTAACCTCAAATATATCTATTTACGATACATAAATATGTCTCTCTCGAAAAACCGACACCACACGGATTTCATACCAACTTATTGACCACGTATTGGAAAATTCTCAAGTTCCATCAAAACCTCCTATTCTACATGTTGGTGATGTTGGCCTATGTTATCTGAAAATACCATTGCCATAAATTTCCCAACGTGGAGAAGAGCTATTATGCGGAAATAAAGACGTAGCTTAAATCGTATAGTAGGATATCTCTAATTATATTCGATAAAAAAGCAGACAATAATAGTTCCAATTTTTGTATTGATTCTAGATTTTTGGATATGTAATCGTTGTTTATTTTTCTTTATGTTTTTGCAGTTTTAATATGAAACGTTTTCTTAACTGAGTTTCATGATCTATCCAAATTCAAAATGTATGTAGCGTAATTATGCGTATATAGGGTGTCTACTTTAAGCAGCGATAGCTCAGTGGGGAGACCAATAGACTACAATGCAGAGGGTCTCGGGTTCGAACCCACGTCGCGCACCTCTGACTTTCGGAAGTTATATGACTTTTCGAAATTATGTGCGTTTTGATTAACAATTATCGCCTGCTCCGTGCCTCGGAGAGCACGTTAAGCCGTCGGTCCCGGCTGCCATGAACATCTATGGCAGTCGTTATTGGGAGAGTGTCGACACAAAAGATCCCACTGGGTCGAAGTGTCGCCGGTCTGTACTGACTGAGTTATTGTTTTAATGAAGAAGTAATGCAGAAAACCAAAATCTATAATAAAACTGACGTGTTATCGAGTAAAACGGAGTCGGTCCGTATATAGAGTAGTGCCTTGGGTTCCAGTCCAGGGCCCCTTAGACTATTTTACTGAATTCACCTTGAGAGCTAGATTACATTTGCGTCTAATTGTAAGATATCTGACATAAATATTGTAAATTACAAAGGTCCTACAATTGACCCCTGCGGAACTCCCGAAGGGATATCTAGACATGTATTCACGCAGAACCACTGCTTGATTTCGATCGAATGTGAAGGATGAGAACCATCGAAATCATGAAACATTCACAAACCACAAACAATAGCCATTTACAATTTAATGTCAAAAATGTATTTGTCTCGCCAGTCAGGTCAGTGCCTTATGGTCAGAGTGGCCAGAGGTAGTGGCACAGAATATAGTTAATATGAAAGTAGCGGAGTGTTAGGCCTTTAACGAGCGCCCAAAGTGTCACGTCATTTAAATATTTATGCAAATATGTCGATAGAGTAGTTAAGTGATGTAGGAAATTGCTTTTGTATTAAACTCGAAAAAATCGACAGCGTACACACTGCTACACATCAAGTTAGACACCCTATGTATCTTATGTGGAGGCCAGTCAGTACAGACCGGCGACACTTCGACCCAGTGGGATCTTTTGTGTCGACACTCTCCCAATAACGACTGCCATAGATGTTCATGGCAGCCGGGACCGACGGCTTAACGTGCTCTCCGAGGCACGGAGCAGGCGATAATTGTTAATCAAAACGCACATAATTTCGAAAAGTCATATAACTTCCGAAAGTCAGAGGTGCGCGACGTGGGTTCGAACCCGAGACCCTCTGCATTGTAGTCTATTGGTCTCCCCACTGAGCTATCGCTGCTTAAAGTAGACACCCTATATACGCATAACTACGCTACATACAAAATAGAGAATTGTCGGAAAGGGGCACTGCATAGTGGTGTCGATGTAATGGTAAGGATTGAGCGTAACAAAAATATAACACACTCTCTCGCACGATTCGCAGCGTTCAACTTCTAATAGTTCAAAGTCCAAACAGTCTAGGTTAATGTGTCGCTGTGTATACACGATACATATGTATATATAAGCGCTGTCTTTATAAGCATATAGCTTTAAGATATGTTTACCAATCACGAGAGCAACCAAAGCATTCCATAGTAATTTTTGTTTAGAGCGCTGCGTCAGTAGCCAATAGTTTATACTGAACCGACGCTGCATCCATACCCAAACTAGTATTTTTTATATAAATATAAGAAAACTGTAAGGATCTACTTACTAATATTGCAATTATTGTATTGTTGGCCCTGAGACATACCTAAGCTTGCACATACAGTAATATCGTAGAACACTATTCGAAACATCCAAATTTAATACAATACATGAATCAAATTTTAAGTGTTTTTAGAAAGTACAGAAATACCTTTACACCAACTTATACACAAAATCAGCTCACTTGTGGCTGTTTGTTAGAAGCACAGTCCAACCACTAAAGCATTGCAAAGGAATAAATGATTTACTTCGCTTCGCTTCGTTAATATGTAGAAACGAATTAGTTTTTCAAATTAACGCACCTTATTGGACAGATTATTTTTTGTTACAGGCAAAATTATGTTTTGCCAATGGAGCTGCCAGCAGAGCTTTCATCTGAATTGCTTGTAATTAAAGAAGAAAATACTGATGCTGAATTGGATGAGTGAGTATTATCACCTGTTGAAACCACAGCGCCTCTTTTATGTCTGGATCCCTGTCTTCCTGGGTGTTCGTAACACAAAAGTGTTTGCTTGCGATCTTCTGTAAAGCGAAGTAGACTCGCATTCCGGGTAGGGCTATAGAGACTCCAAGCCCAAGCCTCTTTAAAATGGGTATCCTCATGAGGTTTCACAGAAATGATTTCTGAGAGCTTAATCATTTTGCATGTAGTACAAAAATAATTAAGGTTTACCACCTGTTCGTAGCTAAGGATCTCCTTTTTAACCCAGAGTGCTCCAGTCTCAACGAAATTTTGGGTTTAAAAGCTGATCCCTTATTATCATAATTACATATCTTAAATTTTATTTATCGTTACTCTGCCAATTGTTGGAATGCCAGACCATAGATTAATATAATTATAAACCGTGTGTGTATTAAAATGATTATTGTACCAAATCTTAATTTCAGCATAAACAACAATGTTCGAGATTTCAGTGACAAAACAGGTGAAATTAAGATGAACTCTGCAAACAACGAAATAGAACAGTAAGTATCTTCACTTTTGACTCCTCATCCTATGGTGTCGTGTGGGTAGCAAACTGATAAACGAAACTCCTGATAATAAACGATTGCCGTAGTTTGTAGAGGATTCTAATATTACAAACACAGTGAGAAATTGAAGCAACATTATGAAAATGTTTATAGCAGCACAGAGTCCTTAGAACTACATAATGTTATTCGCTTTGTTGCCAGTGTAAGTCATAAAGACTAGTAAACGTGCTGGCAGCAGAGCACCATATTTAAAATTCGGAACCTTGCCTACAAGAACACGACATAAGTTTATTAAATTGTGATCCTCAGTTTAGCTTCTCCGGGATTTACCCTACTATCTAGTATATAAAACTGAATACCGTCGCCCTATCTGTACCTATTTACTCTATATTATTTTTCTAATTAGCAGTTTTGCAATTGTCAAATAAACTTACACTTTTATTATCTTGAGTACATTTATGTAAGTGTGATTGTCCCAATTAATTTTTTTCACTTTACCTCAAAGTCAAAGTCAACAATCATTTATTCATTTAGGTCACAAAGTAACATTTATGAACATCAAAATATAGAGGTTAGTCAGTTTACTAAGTTACTGAAGCTACATTTAGGTTAGTTGCTAGGTTCAGGCAAGGGTTTAAGCCTATGAGAAGAAACCTGCAAAAATCTTACTTTCCATTATTATCAATATTTATTATTTAACATATTGCCTACACATAAACACAACACGCCACATGATAAACTAAGATTGTATAACAGTCGTAATTTAATTAAATAATAAAGATTTATACTTTATAATAACCAATAGTTGAAAGCAGTGTACTTAAATAAAACGTTTGTTGCAGCATGAAAGTCTCCTTAGATAATATAATATGGCATCAAGCGAAGCTGCCTGTCATGTACGAGCCTCGCGATGAATTCACCAACTATTACAAGTATGTTACTTATATAATAATAACAATAATATTAGCCCTGTATTACACTGCTGGGCACAGGCCTCTTCTCAGTATGAGAAGGGTTACTTATACTACTCGTTAAAACGTTCTCCCCTTAGGGGGACAGGATAAAATTAGTGATGCCCAAAGGGCAGGTCTATTTGTGTAGTGGCCTGCCGGCTCATACGGCGGGCCGAAACCTCGGCGGGGTCGCGATTGCATGTGAAAGCGATTCGCGCGGCTCCATCGTTTGCGGTTATGTCGAAGAACACCGTGGTAGGTTTAGTCGGTATTACCGGGATGTCGCTCACCATCTTTCCCCGGTGAGTCCGACATAACCTCTCCGTTGCTCCGCGGAGAGGTATGCGTCAAAGCATTACGCCATGTGAAAAAAATATAAAAAAAAATTCGTTAAGACGTTGCTGAATGTAGATCTCCCCAAAGATTCCGTGCATGCCTTCCCTGTCATTTTTAAATAGCATACTAATAATACATAATATTGGTGCGTAGTCAGTTTCAATATAAGTATCATATTGTCGCTGTGTGATGTCAATTTGGGCTATAATTTGCTTTAGTTTTTGTAAGGAGTTGTTACTCACTGCACCTTTCATATAAAACAAAAAACGTGCAATCACTGGGGTGGAATTTCTTACATAGTTAATATAGATTGTGTTATATAGCATGCCGCCAGATGGTCACTTCTGCAGCTAAATCATGGGTTACAGCTGTTCTGGAGCCGTACTCACAATCGAATCTCTTAAAGCACGATTGTCGCATGCGCGAGAATAAGACTGCGCATTTGATAGTACGAATAAGTACCTCTAGAATACTCTAGATATAGCGATTATTACAGTAGTTAATATGCAAGTGAGAAGGATCTACACGAATTCAGTAAGGATACTGAGACAAAGCCTCACATCTTCTGTCTCAAGTAGCGAGACGGTTTTACGCTTCGCGTTTTAAAGATGCCCAACACGCGTCGACATCTTCGTATTATTTTCGCTTATTATTATTGTGACTGTTTTAATATATTTGTGAGTAAAGAGTTCATTAGTTATGTGTGTAGTGTACACCGTGTGCTTTACGATGTCAAATTGCAGTACATTATAAAACGATTGTTGTTTCAAGCGCGGCCACGCAATGGCTATGTCTATAGGTTCTTTAATTTTCTAGAGCAGTATAGCTTTGTCTCGTTCTCGCGCATGCAATGACCTTAGATCATACACATATACTGATAGCAGTGAAAATGTTTGACAAGATGCAGGTCACTATTTTTTATATTACTTAATTGATAGGTACCCTTTAGTTAAAGTTCAGGACATATCTGACATTTTTTTAATACCTACTATTTCTATTTAATTTCAGGAACTTTTTTTAATTATTTGAATGCAGTAATGCAACTCATCTACAGGGGAGAACATATTAGAACAATTGAATATATGTATGTGTTTATAAACTTTAAACTTAAAATATTGTAATCATCTATTGTGGCTAGGGTTGCCAACTGTACTATATAATAAAGTATTGTACGTTATTTCGGGTAAACGTACTTTATACTTTATTAGGAAAATAAAGTTCTTACGTCAAAATACTTTATTTTATCTATGTCAACTTTTACCGGTTTTGTTGTTTACCTAAAGCAACGCTATAGTGATTCCCTAAAAATAATAAAAGCAATTATTTATCTATTTTAATATAGACATTGAGTTCCTTGATAATAAATATTTCTTAGATATCACTAGCATCAACAAAAATATGATAGCAAAAAGGCAGGTTAATTAAATAATACTTTATTTTCTTATTTTCAGATCTTGTACTTTACCTTAGATAGTTAATCTACATATTAATAGATACTGCAGTGCATCCGGTATGTTTGCCGACGCCGGCGTAGATGACTTTTATGCACTGATGAGGAAAAAAGTAGCTTCCTTAGTACAACGCGTACGGGTGAGTCGGAACAGTGTCTTGAGGATGGTGGGTGACAGAGTTGACTCTGTTCTTCTCGGTAGGTTTACTGAGCTCCACGTAAGGGGTGCGCAGAAGGGTCTGGGGAGGAGGTAGTGACTGTTCTGTACCTACTCATTGTGTTTATTTTTATTTTCATATAAAATTCTTGTGTTTGGCTATGGACTGTTTTGTCTGAAAATAAATGATTTTCATTTTATTTTATTTTATTTATAATCATTTGTTTGAATAAGATAAGTAAATTAACCTGTAAAGCCTTGACGAAACCTAAATGAAATGTGATTATAAGGGTATAGTTATAGACAATAAAACCTTAATTACTATCAAATTTAAAATTTAAATCTAATATGGTTGAATTTTGACCACTTGGCGACCGCTAGTGTACTCTATTCATTCAAAGTAAAGGTGGCAACCCTAATTGTGGCAAACATGATATTTACTGTAACTTGTCAACTGTAAGTAAACATCTGTAAACGTGGATATTTCATAAGTTTGTATACCCCGAAAATAATCCAAAACGTTGCATATAACTATCGTTTAATAAGTAAATATAATAAATGAATACAATATTTCAGCACATTAGTCATTTTAATGAAACTTTATGCTGTATCCATTTTTTTGAGGGTAACTGTACCTTCATATTGTAAGCAGTTTGTGGAAAGCCAATCTTAAAATTTGTAATTAAATGTTATTTAATAGAACTTACCTAATGTGTACCTGAATTATGTCCTCGTAAACTTAGGTCATAAACTAATCTGAATGTTTATTTTAAGCTATTGTCATTTATATAGTATACCTACCTAGATCGATTGAGTTATTAAGTGCCATTTACTATAGAAGACCAACCAAAATTGTTCATATCACGCGTTGGAGTACCACATGATCTCTAATTCCCTTAATCTGCGCCAAGCAACTACTGGAGCGATACGTTTTCTTTTTAATATAACACTTGCACTAAGAATAAATCCTGTGTCGTGGAATACTTTACAAACGATTAAAAAACGGACACAAAGAAAACCCAGACTCGGGATCAGGGATGTTGCGAAGTTTCGCGTCTGCATCCGTAATTGCGTAGCTTCCGCATCCGTAATTGCAGAGCTTCCGCATCGATTTGGACATCTGCATCCGCATCCGCAATAATCAACGCGGATGTTAATGCGAATCCAGATATAGCGCGGGTTGCGACAGGAAAGAAAATGAGTGGGCTATGAATGGCGCGATGATTCTTCAAGTGAAGATGAGAATCAAGAAGCACTAGAAAATGGTATAGCTAAATTTATAAGCCTTTGCACTCAGACGTGTCGTTGCAATAATCGGTTAAGTAAAAACGAGATGGGTGTAAAAACCCAGGATTCAACCTCTTCGTCTTAAATAGGTGTGTGCACACTAAGTTACAAGTCAATATTTTGCCATTTATAATACATGTGACCTTGTGACCCCTATATCTCGGGGGTCTTTTGAAGCATAGGGCCTATAAACTCGACCAAGATATGACCCCAAGATGTCTGCACACCAAGTTACAAGTCAATCGGTCCAATGGTTCCGGAGTTATGCCTGTCACTAAAACCAATATGTCACTAACAGAGAGACACACAGACCCAATACTGTTTTCATCAACCTCTGATTATTCTATCACATACACACAACACCATTTAGCCCAAACTAAGCAGAGCTTGTACTATGGGTACTAGACAATGGATAAACATATATAATATACTTTTTTTTGTAAATACATACATATTGTTATATATATGTGTAAACACGCAGACCAAGACAAACATCCATTTCCATGCACACAAATGTTTACATTATGCGGGAATCGAACCCGCGACCTCAGGCGTGGCAGTCGGTTACAATAACCAGCCATCGAGGCTGCCAAAAGTAAGTTGGAGACACTTGTTTTACACAAAAGAATACCTACTTCATATCTCCACCAACAGACTTAACTCAATGGTTAGGCTCCTGTTTCTAATTGATTGTCGCTGATACACTTTACTTATTAAACTTCATGGTACAAAATATAGATATTATCGTAAAAGAAATATTATTATATTGTTACAGAAACTTTATTTAACTGGTTGAATGCAGTAACATAACGAACTTTTACAGGAAAAACATTTCACACCAGATAATACATGTGTTTTTATAAAAATATTAAATAAATAATAAACTTCATAGGTATATTCATATTTCTTAGTGTTAATTGTTACTGGTTTGTGGACAGTCCATTTTAAGACTTGAATGTGATTGAATAGGTAGATTCTTATTGGGTAGGTAACTAAACCTTGTACCTACTCATAAGCTAATCTGATTGTTAGGTACTTTTTAGCTTATGTATATGTGTACCTAGATCGTAGCAAATATGTTGATTCTTGTAATCTTAATGATGGCATTTTAGTTCACTCGATAAAGTGTAATAGAACACAAAACATATCTCTAACATTTTAACGAAATAATTATAGTTTCATATAAGTAACTTTCATTTGAAGCGGTTTCTGAGATATATGTATCATAGTGTAAGATTAAGAGAAGATTGAGGTACACTCAAACGACATATTATTTTTTCTTTTATATTTTAGAAATATCGTTATTTGTTTTAAATGTTACAAAATATTGGTAACATGTCAATTTTGACAGTGACTCTCAATCTTCGCACACAATTCTGTATAAAACTGTATAAAACAAATTTAAATCTAGTAATTATATATAATTGATATAGATAAATAAATATAGGTATATTTATCTATAGTTATCAACGTATGTTGTTGACATCTACATGTACCTAATTAAATAGATTTATTTATATACTCTAGAAAAAAGTGTTGACGAGCTTTAACCCTTAAATGCATGAAGTCTTATTTTAGTAGAAGAAAAATGCATATTATAGTAAAATTGGGCATAGATTACAGGAAAAATAATAAAAAAAATCATAATCAATTATTTGTTTGTATTTTCAGGAAAAAACGACTTGTGCCGTTTTCGGCACTACATGCATTTGTTTACTACATACGTTTGTGTAATTGGTTAAAACAATCTTTATTTTTTTTCGAACATAAATGAACTTTACATTTTGCACACATAACAACTGTTTTTAAATTGCACGCAGGAAACATACACCTCATCCTATTTGTAGTTCTCACTTGCTCATGGCCCACGCCATCGAGTATTACGTCGATTGAGGGTAAAGCTTGGCAGGGTTTTCCACGGCGCATTTTAGGAGGAGGCCCAACATCTGCAATCGATGTAGAACGCGGACGACCCCTAGGTACAGGTGTTGCATATTTGCATAAAGTGTCTGCTAACTCGGACCGAAAGTCTGCAAGGTTCATAATGTCCTTAGTGGCTATACCTCTTTGACCTATTACTTTTCGGTAAAGAATCCACGAATTGATAATGCTTAGATCTAAAAGATGATAAAATATTCGAATATACCACTTTCTGCTTTTTATGCGAATCCTATATCTACCGAGGTGAGAATCCATTAGGTCTACACCCCCCATATGTGCATTATATTCTTTTACCAGCTTAGGACAAGGAATTTGAATTCTTCGTTTTAGCTTCTTATCAAACCTTTCGATTGTTTCTACAGGTTCTGCACCTACGTAGGTTGATGCCAGAACAACCTGCTTGTTATCCTTCCATGAAACCGCAGCTATATCCACATTGTCAAAATTAGTCACATATTCTTCATATGCTCCTCGAATCACTAAGGTTTTCATGACGTCTTGTTTATTTGGCAATTTGCATGTTTTTCCTAAACGATTTCTCTGTATCGTTCCTAAGGAATGGATACCTTCTTTGGACAAATGGTACATTAGGGGCAAAGATGTATAATAGTTGTCGAAATAAACTATATGGTTTCTCTGTCTAGGAACGACTCTAATCAGTCTCATAACAGTCTCTCCAACTACTCCTAAGTCAGGTTCATTTGGTAGTCTCTCTGCGTTTTCTTTACCTGCATATATAATGAAATTGTACGAATATCCCATTAGACTGCAGAGGACAAATAATTTAAATCCCCATTTGTTGGGCATATATTGTTTTAAAAAATGCCCTACTTTGGTTGAGCACATTTGCTCATCAATAGACAAGCGTTGGTCAATCGTTACACTGGAGAATTTATTGTTCAAATGACTAATCACAGGGCGCAATTTGTGCAACTTGTCATGGTCTGGATGGCTGACCGGAAGATGATTACTGTTATCATTGAAGTGCAGTATGCTCCTGATTTTTTCAAATTTATTGACGGGCATTGCTTCTTTTATCGGCCCAAACCCAAATTTACCCCAGTATGACCGAACATTAGGGTAGTGGTATACAGACATGAAAGTGACAATGCCTAAATATTTTCGTAAATCTTCTAATGTAAATGTCTCTGTTCTATTAGGTTGCTGCTGAGTTGCATATAAATTTGTCTCATGAACAATAGACTCCATAAACTCATCAGTGAAAAAGTACCTAAAAAAGTGATATGGTGTATCTAGTTCCATAACATTAGAGGGTAGTTCTGCGGGTCCTAAAAAAGCTATTTCATTTTCAGAATATACCAGATTTTGTTTTCTCCATAACAAATTTCTACCACCAATTGGCATATTATTAGTATTTTCAGGAGCACTTGAACTCGCTGATGATGAGTTAGCGATAGCATTATCAAATACTAAAGGAGGATCATTAACTTCACCATGTATTGGATCTGGATTGATGTAGTCATTATCACCACAAACTGGATCTAAAATTGGGTCTTCTAACTCTTCTAAAAGTGATTGACGAGTTGCGTAATAATCAAAATCTTCCCCGTCGGACTCTAGTTCATCTTCAGATATATCGCCATTTTCTAACATGCAAAGCATTTCTTTAATATTTTTATCATTCATAGCTGTAAGCCAACACAAAATCATGCTATACCAATCACCCGAGTAAAGCAAAATAATAAATAAAGTAAGGAATTGCATGAAGGGTCGTTTTCGGCACAACGATATTTTGGCATTTTTAGATATAAATTCTTGTAAAAGGAAGTAAAATAATAATAAGCACATATATTTGATACACATACCTGCTAGATTTATATTTTAGCTTTAAGTAATATAACAAATAAACCTGAATTTTTAGCGATTGAAGTTTTGAAATTCTTCTAAGCGGGAAACACGGTACGCACTTTCAATTAGACAGATAAAAAATGTATTGGTAGCATTGATCATCGACTGATATTCTCGTATTTTTCTTTATAGACCACAGATAAATAACATAATTACGGCTGTCTTTGTGACATTTCTTATTAGGTGGGATATTTGAAATCAAAAGTGTTGTTCCGTTTTGGGTACAATATGCATTTAAGGGTTAAGTGGACCTAATAAAAATAAAAATGTCTATACCTAGCCATGCCTGTGGCTTACTACCCACGTTTCTCTGTTTTATTAATGTTTTCGATGTACCTAGTAACCAGTATAATGTATAGTTGTTACAAGCAGTTGATGTTCTAAAATTCTAATTATACATTGTTGTGACTTTGATGTTGTAACAGAAAAATAAACGAATAAAAATGTGTATTATCGTTATTTTTATATCTTTTGATTCCGTTATACTTACTAGTAGATAACTTCATTATATATCTGCTTACATAATCAGCTTTAAACTTAAAATATTTTGTTAATAGCTTGACGTTAAGTGGTCATTAGGTACTTAAGTCTATGACTGAGTGGCGCGGTGGTATTGAATGCGATCGCCGTGCATGAGGCCTCAGGACCGAAACCTTGGTCTGTTCACAAACAAAAAATAAATTGGATTTTCTACCAATAAATTTCATCAGTAGCCCGCAGTTATGACGGTGGTGGTAGGTATTATAAATCCCCGTGGCTTGTAAAACACGTAAGCATTCGTTATTTAAATCAATTATTATATCAGGCCAGTAGGTAAACATTTTGATGGACAATATCTGTAGACATTTTCTTATAACAACATAATAAGCTTCTTGAACTTGTGACGCGGGTCGGTCGTTGCTGAGCGGCCGTGCTCGCGGCGCCCCTCCATCGGCTTCTCCTCCCCAGCGGCGGCCCTATAAATTCGCAACGCGACCTGGTGCCTGTTCCTTCCGCTGCGCTGCCTACTGAAGTTACGTGAACCCGGGTAGAATGGCGAACGACCGGCCCGCGTCACATACTTCTATGAATAAGACTGATGTTGTAATACCTAACAACGCTATTCATGGTGTTGTAAAAAAGAGCCAGACTTTTATGATTATGTAGCCACCGTACGTAGGTACCTATGCAGCCATGAACATCACAAGCGCGCTCCACAAGACCATAAATATTTTATAAACAAGATAAGTAGTTCCAAAAATAACTGTTCTTGTATTGTGGTAAGTTTTCTAGTTTTAGGCACAGGTGATGCCGCTTTCTCATCTGCATCGTGATGTTTGTATCGTTCCCACAGTTTTTTAAGTCGACAGACTGTAAAAAACATTGTGGACTACCTTTTAACGCGTAGTGCGTGTAACTTCATTAATACTATTTTGTGGCTAACTATCGTTGATAAGGTGGTACGAGCCCTTGAATAACTGCATATATGGCGTAGTGGTTTAAGCGGTCGCCTTGCCGCTGCCACTGCGCTGAGTGTTATGGGTTTGAATCCCACACGGGACAAAAATTTATGCGATCCACAAATGGTTAGTTCCAGTCTGGGTGTCCTTTGTGTCCGTTGAATAACAAAAAGAGGGGGAAATTAAATAAAAAAAAAAATTATTGAAACTACAATCACAGCGTAGAAATCTTTATTACTTAATGATTTCATAAAAACAAATGTTTATTAAAGCATAATCATTAAATTTATTATACATGTGGATCCTACAATATAAACTATAAATGCGGCAATAGACAACAGGATTTATTTGATGTTAAAATGAAAAACGTCATTGCGAATTTACATAAACGCTAATACAAACAGTGTTTTATAAATATTTGTGTAATATTTTTATTACTAGATAATCAATAAAAAATAATAATTCGATAATGCTTTTGTGGAAAAGTTCACTTAACGCAATAAATCACTAATTAAGTACTTAAAAAATAAATAGTCGGCGAAAACACACAAGCACAAAGAGACATGTATTTCAGCTATTTCTGATAATAATTAGATATTGTCAATTACTACATTAGCCGAAGTGTGTCGCGTATAACAACATACTGAGTTTTAAAACTGAGTTTAATTATTAAACTAATATAAATCGTATTTTTGAATTATGTATTACAAATCTTCTACGAATCTGTTGGTAACCAAAGGAGGATTTTTATAAATTATAATGGAATTAACTCCAATTAATAGAGATAAGAAACACGCATGTTTAAATTAAAAGCTAAATTAAACATGCGTGTAAATAATAAAAATAATAAAAATGTGTAAATAATATTTTGAATTCTGCATATTATATATATTCTGCAATACCTCAAGCGTTCGTGCAGAAATTGCAACTGCGCATTAACGGATAATGGTCGGAATGGATTCTTTTGCCGACACCGCGCTAAACCGAAAAGTCGCTAAAAACGTTCAGTTAAAATATTATTAAAATTATATTTAAATATGAAGTACCCAATATTTTATTCAATACCTAATTTCCATTCTAAACGTACCATAATGCAGATTCGCGACGTACTGGTAATAAATATTGAGATCACAAATACAGAAAGATGTTAAAAATAAACTACCCTGTTGCCTGCTAAATGCGAGAATGTCTACAAATAAACACTAGATACTGACAATCAGTTTGCCTTACGTCTAACGCTGCGAAACGCTTTTGGTGTAATAATTGTTGGTCAAAACATATGTTAAGTACACTGTGTAAACGACTTGCAAAAACATTCTAGAAAATCTACGACTATCCATTCACCGACTCGACATAAAATGTCGCCGCAACAAAGACGCGGACCTATGCGTTAAGTGATATGCGTCATGAACCATTCCAATACAATACCTCTAATCTAATATCCAATTTTACTCCTAACTCAAAATTTCAGTCTCCAAAAATGTCAGTCTTCCAAACTTTATTCAAAATCCACGCACTAATAAACGAGTGAACACGCACTATCACAGAGGTTCGGAATTGATTAAATTGTGCGTTTAGTCGGCAGAAAAGCATTCACAGATTCATCGTACGAAAGCTTTTAATTTAAAATTGTCAAAAGGAACATTTCGGCAAGAAAACGTTCGGCTGTCAGCCATATACAGGGCACAATTGTCATCCACCTGAAAATGTATTGACGAAATCGATATTTGATAAAATTATAATTGTCAACCAAAAGCTGACTCTAAACAGTTACCAAGTTATAAAATTCTGTAAACAGCTTTTCTCTGTAAATGTCTATTCTGTCAGTCACATCATTTGACAAATATACAAATTGAATTTTAATGTAGACTTCCAAATACGTAAAATTAGTAGCTCTAATTTAGATAGCCAATTTAATTTGAAGAATACGAGATAGTTATCACACGCACAGAATCAAAAATTAGTTTAACCTTTTGAACGCCAACGTCGTCTATACTCGACAAAACTGTTTTTTGTCGGTTCACAGAAAAATACAAAATAAACATATTAAATCATTACTTTTCTGTGTTTTAGTGATACAACTTAAAAATTGAATCCCCAATTATTACTTAATTGTATACAGCAAACAAAATTGTTATTAGTTATTGAAATATTTGATCATAAAAAACAATATATAATATATCGATTTTCGGGCTTGGCGTACAGGACATGGAGGTGCCGTTATGGCGTGGCGTTCAAAAGGTTAATAATGAGTATTTACAGAATAACACTGTTGGTTAACAAACTACACGAATTAAAGATTGAACAACACAATAACTTTCTTTAAATAAAATGGCTATAACCACACATTCTGTTATAATTTGTATAATTTTACGACCCTAAGTGATAAAAATAGTATCAGAGCTCGATAAAATTAAAATATAGATTCCATTTTTTTATATTTGATGGCTAATAATGACAACTGCGCCCATCATTAAATACAAAACAAGCAAAAAAAATGATTACCTTTTAGTGTCGAAACTCAGTTTCTTTTTTATAAATCACAACTAGATCACAATAAATATGAAGTAAGTACTAAAAAATAAATAATACTGCACTTATAGTTGCATTACAATCACAGCAAATTATGGCATAATATTAAAACTTACGTGCTACATATTTAGGGAATAATAGACAGACATTAAATGTATGACAATCACATCTATTTTGAAATAGCAAGTTATACTTGTTGTACTGCCCTGCCAACACTATAATAGCTTCGTTATGGCATAAATAAGGTACAGATGGCTAAATCAATAACAGAACTAATACATGCACAAAGGCCGAATTACAGTTACTATGTCCGACGTGACCCGCGCGTTAGATTTCTGGTAGTAACTATACAACGTTAACTATTATTTGGAATACAAAGAAATATATAATAATACCAGCCCTGTTTTAAACCGTCCCACTGCTGGGCACGGACCTCTTTTCAGTGTGAGAAGGCCATAAGCCATAGTCTACCACGCTGGCCCAGTGCGGGTTGGTAGACTTCACATATATTCAAGAACATTATGGAGAACTTTCAGACATGCAGGTTTCCTCACGATGTTTTCCTTCACCGTAAAAACAAGCGATAATTAACTATTTAATACGCACATAACTTCACGAAGTTAGAGATGTGCGCCTTAGGAACGAACTCGAGACCTTTGGCAGACCTCTGAGCTCGTGGTAGTCCAACGGTCTTCCACTAGGCTATTGCTTTATTACAAAGAAAAACGAATGCTTAAAAGTTACGCAGAAATAAAATTTTTAATAAAGTTAAAATATTACACAAAGTAACAGCTAAAAAGCTTAAATGGTGCTCAGGATACAGATGAAAACATGCTTAAATGTGACCCACGATACAGATGCAAAGAAGCAAAAATCTTACTCAGAATTACAAATACAAAAAAAGCCTATGTTTATCAAAGATATAGATAAAATAGCCTCAATGTTAGTCAAATCTATAGATGAAAAATAAACACCGAGTATCAGTGTTTCATCTATAGATAGGCTTATATTTTATATATTATTATATTTTTTGTGAATAACAAAGTCGAATACATTAATAGCTAGATCGTAATCTATACGACATGTCACATACATAACGCACGACCTCAAACACCCCAGTTAGATTATTAAATCGTAACAATAATATAATCATTAAAATGTTACTTTTATATACTTAAATATCTTATTTTAACGAATTGGTTCTCCTTATTGTGCGCAAATAGTAGGGGTATATTAAAATAAATCTAACATTATTGTCTTTATTGCATCAAAAACCTTATTGCCTTGAATTATGATATATTTTCGTTTATTTCAGCTGTTTAATAAATGGGTCACTATAATTTAATTCGTTTTAATTATTTTAGGGATAAAAATTACCTACACTAAAAATTGCTGGAATTGATTCAGTAGCCGATTTTGAACAAACTACTTTCAGGCTGTGCGTTTTTAGTATGTTACATGTTGTATATTAATACGTTAAGCAAAAACTTAGTACCCCTTTTTAAGAAAATTGAGCGGACGGAGTAGTATGAAATTTGGCAGTTAAAGTTTATACGGAGAAGGACTGGCGAATCCTAATATTTTTATAAAATATGCATTAGAAATACATTAAATTAATCAAAAAACACTACACGCAGACAACCATGCATTTGATACAAGCAGTCCAATCGCGTTCGTAGTATTTCGCTATTGTTCGGCTGATGTCGTAGAATTCTTCGTAACTATGGTTACATAATATGTATGTGGAGTAGGTGACTAAATGAAGTGTGATTATAAGGGTATAGTTAGATACAATAAACTCTTAATAACGATCAAAGTTAAAATTTAAATCAGTCATGGGCAAATTTCGACCACTTGGCGACCGCTAGTTAGTATAAATACATTTTATTATTAACTAGATTTTGCCCGCGGCTACGCTCGCCTTAATGTAAATTTTGCCAATTAATATCTATCCCTTGGAGGCACTTAATTTTTTCCGCATGATACCAACCCTATGTCCTTTTCTATATCCGTGACAACCTGTATTCGGAATTTTATAATGATCGGTCGAATAATAAAGGCGTGAAAGCGTAACAAACGATCACAAACTCACATTCGGATTTATAATATTAGTAAGGATTATATTAATTTAAATTTACGACGTATGTTTTAAGTTTTTTACGATAGCATTATATGCGTATTCGATTGCGTGTTATCATATCTAATTGAATTGGGCACGAACAGAAGTCACAAATAATTAAAAGCTGTTCCCCGAACTGTTTGAGATACAAACATCTGATTTCTGTTAGCAGGGCAGTGTACATTTTTATTTCTAAATTTCTTAATAACTACACACATAGTGAATAAAACCTGTATTGAAGAGAGAACACAAACACGGACACAAATTACATGAATACAGATGGCCGTCTCACGTTAACTCACACAGCCACACATAGCCGCGCGCTTATAGATCGAACATGAATTTAAGCTCGATGAAGCAACCAAACGCTCACTCCACACATTTTTCGGCTTCCTATCGTAGCGATTTAGTTATAGATCTAGTTTAAAATGAATAAATTTCGCTTTTTGCCTGCGGCTTCGCCTCTAGGAGGCCCTCGGAAAAGATACCGGAATAGAAATTCCTATGAGTTAATGCAAGACTCAATAAAAAGCACTTGTCGGGGACTAAACGACTGCTTACCATCAGGCGAAGTGTTATCATTTTGACAAGCAACAATAAAAAAGATCCCTCTCGTAAAATTTGTAAATGTTATGTATTGACTTGAAATTGTAGTACGGACGCGTCCATCTGTATATATTTAATTTGTGGTAGAAACACACAGACTTGAAATACATATCAACCTTTAGGCAACGCACTAGATGCTATTGTGAATCTTATTTCTAAAAGGTACGTATTAAAAACACACACATAGACACACACACATCTAAAACTAATAATACTGCAAAGAGTAAGCTGATTTAATCATACTCAATCACTTTTATACTTCCGTGTTACATGACATTATGTAACAAAAAACGAAACAAAAAGGTAAGCATGGGGCTCTGTTCCAAAATTTCTAAAATATCGGATTCGGTCAGATTTGCCTTGGCCATGGTCACTAGCAGACTGGCGCGGCGATGTCCGACTTCCATTTCTGAAGGTAGATGTTGTTTAGCCTACCTTCACATTTATTTTTTCCGTGTAGGGTAGATTTAGGAACCTGGCCGTAAAGTCAAGCCTTTTAAAAATGTACGTAAATACCTAGCTTGATCGCATTCTCTTTTTCTGTCACAATAGTCATACATATTCAATTCGTATGCATCATTCCATCAAATTAATCAAACGTATCAAATCACTCGCACTTGTAGCCGTTCTCTCCAATTACTCACTCCAACTAACATGCTTCCTATATTTATTGTAGCAAACATGTGACTGCGACATACGGCAATCGTAAAACCGATCACGAACCCTGGTTACCGAAATACCGAAATCGATCGATAGCAGAAATATTTTGCAAAAATCTAGTTTAAAAAGATTGATCAATCAACAGTAAGAAGTGCCGTGTTAAAATATGAGAACTATGTCGTTTTATAGTTTGTTATGATGTGCAATTTTTTAATGAGGTTCATGGTTGGAAATTGAAAAATACAAGAATTTAATCACCTGCAATATTGATAGAGGGTAATCAGACTAAGATGATGACAATGTAGATGAAGCCGCAGGGGACAGCTAGTCATATACAGCGTGAAACAAAACGGTGTGGTTATAAGTAGTAATCGTAATGTATATTGGCAAAAAATCTATGTATCGTAACGCCGGATACAAAAAGCCAGTAATTTTTTAAATTTTATGACAACTTTAAAAATTTATTTATTTATTATTTAAACAGCGTAATAAACGCATAAAATCGTTAACAAAATTGCGCCATTCGCGATAATTTCTTTCATGTTAGTTTGGTTTAGGTATCTACTAGAATGTGTGCTCATATTGATAAGTCGTCAAAAAGAAAATGCTATTATATCTTAATCGGATTTATTTGTCCATATTTTCGATTTTAGAGGGCCTATATAACGTGACGCTTAAACATGGCCACACCATTTTGTTACACGCTATATACAGATATCTTTAATCTAAGATGGCTATATTTATAACAAATTTGTTCTGAAAGCTGGGTATTACCTCAAATTTCTTGAAAGTCAAGGTATTTTGTGGAATAGTGTTCCTGGGGTATGTTTACCAGGATCTTTAAGAAAGCGCTATTCTGTCAGCAAGGTTCCAATAATTTCTCCACCAGACAGAACACATTTACTAATACTAGGAAGGGGTAAAGCCCAGTTACAAAAAAAAATAAGAATTCAATAATCGCTGAACGCCAACGGAGAAAATAATGTATATTTCTGAAAAAATCACAGCACAGCTTAATGCTGATTGGTCAACCTAAACATCCTATTCTCTCTTAAAGATGTTTCTCAAAATCAGTCATCATATTATACATACGTCTCGTTTCTGAGCAATGGCTTGAGCTCAGATTGAGAGGAGTCAGTCCTTGGTCCACTTCGTTGGTGCTGTCCGAAGTCAGTAGACTTCGCACACCTTAGGTACTATTAAGGCAATCTCTAGATTTCTTAAAGACTCCTACGCCTTAAAACGGGTGTAATGTAAGTACACTTATGCACTTTATTACAAAACGTCAAAATATATCACTTTTCATTAGGCCACAGTTATTATAGATTTTGTATAAGAAATGTCAATGAGGAATCGACATCAGTTCATAAGTAATCGTTAAATGTCTGCAGTAGTTAGAGAATATTTCTCCATAAATGAGCCTCTATATAGTGGAATTTATACAAGGCACGAAAACAGGGCAACTCGCGTATGCATACCTATAGCAATTTCGAAGCAATGTGCTCAATAGCAAGTAAATGACCAAAGTATGGAATTAATATGCTTATCACGACGCGTGAATGCGCCTGAGTTTGCAAATTGTATTTAACCGGCCACACTATTCTCTCTGTAGAAAAGTATCTATCAAATATCTTCGATATATTATTGAAAATGATCACAAAAGTTATTTTACATTGAGGGCGTATTTTGGACACGATTAAGCACGATTAAGCGTGTGATACGCTTATATGATACTATGAACTAACATATATGCGCCTATTTCAGCATTTTCTCGCGACCCAGTTGGGATCAGTTTGAAGCAATTTGTGCAAGCAGCGAGAGAGCGAAGCAATCAGTGTTTCCAGCTATCAACCGTGAGCTGTTCCGAGCAAGAACCCTTTGTAAACACTAAAACATTAAATCTTAGAAATATAACGCTTTGATTACCACGTAGGTCTAAGAATCAAAAGTCCAAATATGTAGGATTATGTTTAAAAAATGCCTTCTAGAAGTATAGTAATAATACCTTTTTTAAGATGAACAGATGCTAAAACCTGCTTTCTGATATAAGTCTAGCATATGCACGTGTAGGTCATACGAAATAGTCATGTGTTACTATAGCTTTATACATACGAAAACGAATTTATACGCACCGAAAATACGTCCTTTATGTGAACGCCCAAAAACTTCTAGGAATCGATTGCTTTTGTGTATAATATAAAATAGTTTACCTAATATTTTGAAGTAATTTTCAATATTAATTACGTTTAGCAAAGATACAAAGTATTTTATGGTCGTTGGGCGTATGTTTGCCACATGCCACATTTAGCCTAGTAAATTGGCTATTATACGTACGTGTCATCTTGAAAAGAATTTATTCACAGAGGAGCTCTGTCCAAAATACCAGTTCTTCATAATCTTCCATGTTTCTATATCTATTTTAGCATTACCCTTTGATTGAGCTCGTTTCATGGTCTTCATTCAGCATTTACATTAAGGGCTGTTACTGATGCCAAAAGAGGCTTTTATATATTGGATACTGGCATGTTTTAAAACTACATCATTATTATTATGGTGTTGGTTCTGGAATGCAGTAGTTATAATAAGAATATTAACAGTTATTTTTGTATTATCAACGTCTTATTGAAAGAGGGTAGTCTTATTTTTAAATTAGTTATGAGGGTATTCGAGACGTTGTCTACGTTTAAATGATATCATTTTACTGTTTACTGGGCTTCGGCGTGGACCTTCGTCATGTGCCTATTCAAGCTGTATTTCTGCACGAATGCACGATCGCACAGGGTACAAGGGAAATCCCTTTCATTCAAATGAATCTTAATGTGAACTTGCAAAGTAAATTTCTTCGCAAACTTTTTATTGCAGTATTGACATTCGAAGTTCTTCCTTCCACTGTGTACGCTCAAATGCCTTTCCAACAACCACTTATCACAAAAGGTCTTGTCGCAAATCTCGCATAGAAACTTTTTATTTTCCTCCTTAAAATGACGGTACTTAATATGAGCTGATAGAGCTGAGGAATGAGCGAAGTGCTTTGAGCAATGGTGGCACTGAGTCTCCGGCTTTTTGAACTTGTGTTTCGCAATCATATGATTTAATCTCTGGTTGTACTGCGGGTACACCATGGGACATTCCGGACATTTGTATATAGCTGGGTTTGTATGCTCCTTCCGGATATGATAAGCTTTAGCGGCAACTGATTTGAATGTTTTATCGCAGTGTTTGCACTTCAAGTCTGGGACTTTATGTCTGTCTACGTGCACTAATAGCTTATGTTCAGCAACGAATCTCTTGCCACAGATATTGCATATATAATCAGCGTCGTGCTCATTCATATGAGTGGTGAGATTCTTCACGAATCTAAATTCTTTACGGCATATGTAGCACTTAATACCGGCGCTCAAATCGTAGCCCAATATCCCATGAGAATTCTTCCTACCCGGTATCAATACATAAATTTTTCCATGTAAAACTTTCAAGTGTTCGAGTAATTTTTCGATTGTGTTGTAATTGCTGCCGCACAGTCGACAAGAGAGGTCGCTTACATCGGCTTTTACTAAATCCTTTGGGTATTTGACGGTCCGCATTATTTGCTTCTCAGTGATAGCCCAGTGTCTTACTTTGACATGGTTTTTGAGATCTTTGAAGAATAAGTAAGGCATGTCGCAGTAATGACACTGGTACTGATTATTGTTAATGTATCGAAACGGTATGATGGTGGTGTATTTGAGTACTAGTGTGATGTTTGCACGTAAATCCTGGTTGTTCTTCACGACCTCCGCGTAGTTGTATGTATTAGGTGGCAGACGCTTCCTTCGTTCTGAAATTGATGAAACACAAAAACTATGTATTATGTGTAACATTCAAACAACAATTTAATTTTGTTTATAATTCTTTTTTGCATTTAAGACTTTACTGTATTACAGTATTACAGTAGTGGAGTATTTTTGTCCCTACCGCTAACTGACAACATAGCTTCCCAATTATTTTTAAAACTGCTTGTCTATAGTTCTATTTGCGTCTATAGTTTGATACCAAAGCACCTCTGACGCATAATCTATAATATATTGGACAAATGAGTGCCGCAAATAAACTATTTTTTATTTATACGTACCTAATAATTAAAATGTTTATTGTGAGTATACTTTACGAGATAGATACATCCCATCCTAGATTTTTGTGGAGTTGTGTTTGATTCTATAGTACACACAGCGACACATCAACCTAGGCTGTTTGGACTTTGAACTATTAGAAGTTGAACGCTGCGAATCGTGTAAGAGAGTGCGTTATATTTTTGTTACGCTCTATCGTTACCATTACATCGACACCACTATCCACTGTCCCTTTCCGACAATTCTCTATTTTGTATGTAGCGTAGTTATACGTATATAGGGTGTCTAACTTGATGTGTAGCCATGTGTACATTATTTTGATGTATCTAATAGGGTTTAGCGTAAGCTATGTAAGCGCTAGCAAATAGAATTTTTGCCGCTTTTGATTGCACAAATCTGTGACTTTCGCCACTGTTTATAAAGTACCTGCTAGATTTTCATTCACGTATATTAGATTTCAATCCCTCGGCGACAGTAATTTTTTTCTGGATGAAAGGTACCATATGTACTTTCTGCACCATTTTATGATGAACGTTTGAGTAGTTAAGGCGTGAAACCGTAGCGAACAAACAAACTCACATTCGCATTTATAATATTAGTTAGGAAGTTAGGGTACTACAAACGCATTATACTTACATACACATCTTCGGAAAGAAATTGTTTAAGTGATCTCGTATAGACGCCATACGCGTCTACACGAGATCACTTAGAGAATTTCTCCCTACTGTTTATATTATGTATAAGACTGTCTTATAGCATTTAGAGAAAATATAGATCGTCAGTTGAATGCAAGTCGGTTGACAACTTGTCTTGCTTGTAGCTTGCTCCCACACCCGTGCATGTGCGTCTGTTTTCAAGTGTTATACTGAATCGACCATCTGTACCTACGTAGTATGCGGCGACATATTGCAGACCGCTTTCTCACCGACTCATCGCACATGTCAACCTGTTAACCTATTCTTTTTATCAGGTTCGGTAATTTGATACTGTGGTTTAAGTGGTGGTCTCGCCAGTGCCTCTACGCCGAATGCTGTGGGCTCAATCCAACATGTACAAAAATTGGAGTGATACGCAAATATTTGTGTCTGGGTGTTGTTCGTGTCCATTGTTTGAATCTTTGTAAATTTTCCCACGATAAAGGAATTATTAGTAGTGCAGGAAGAGTTACACGGGAAGCAGGTATATGATTTTAAACTATCGATTAATAGTCATATTTTGACCAACTTTTATTAGACTTATTATCAACACTTATCAACGTTAAACACGGTAGGAACTAAACTAAAGTAGATTTTAATGCACAGATACCGCAGTAACTTCAAATTAGTAAGTAAGTCTATGAATTCGATTTCTAAACTACAAAAATCGCAATCGATACTTTTTTGAGTCTGGGCATTCTATGCGCCCGTTTGTTTCAATGTTTGTCAAATCTCGCACAATATGGGCATTATTACCAGAACAGCACTTTAATTTTAAATTTGCACATAGTCTAACATTTTAAGAGGTATGACATAGCAAGAACTTTGCTTAAACCTGGTATTACGGTTAAATTATTGCATCTGTCTGCAGAATATCTCCAGTGCCGGCATTGCACTATGGTATAGCCTATGTCTACCATAGACCCTACAGAAGATCGCGAACCAACAACCATGTGCTGTGTTCCTGCTATGGGCAGAGTAAGCAAACTCTTTGGGTAGACTGTCTGCAGTCAGCGGAAGACCAGTAATCTACATCTCTTGCCCTGGCAACACAGCGACTCCCTACTATAAAGGATCGGCAACGCGCGTATTATTCCCCTAGTGTTGTAAGCCTCCGTAAGTTACCATCATGCCGTATTCACATCACGGTTATATAGTAAAAGCCCTATTCAGGTGCAACGAATTTCTCATTATCATGGCCTCTCATATGTTCCCTTAGCGTATAACTCCTCGCATACGACTTACAACAAATACTACAAGAATACGGCTTAACCCCAGTATGTTTCAGCATATGCTTTTTCAAACCATGGTTCGTTATAAACGCCATACCACACTCTAAGCACTTTTTATTTTTATGGCCGTGCGTTTGGCGAATGTGCGTCGCTAAATAATGCTTTATATTGTATTCCCGACTGCAAATGGGGCATTTGAACTTGTGCGTTATATTATGAACCTCTGACATATGTTTTATACGGTCATTATAATGTTTCATAGGTTTCAAACAAATCTGACATTTAATAACTCGGTTAGAATGTGCGCTTTCCATATGATTGGCTTTAGATATCTTAGTTTTAAGCACTTTGCCGCATTCTGCGCATGGAAATTGGCCGTTTTCGTGAGTGCGCTTGTGGACTTTTAAACGCTTTGAGTTTAAAAACGATTTGCCGCAAACATCGCATATGCAGTTCGCGTAATGCTCATTCAGGTGTGTAGTCAATCTTCTAAATACATGAAACTGTTGGCCGCACAAGTGACAAGTGTAAGGACTACCATCTACTTTATAATCAGCTATACATTCGTTATATATAACCTTCTTATGTACGTCGACAAAATGGCCGCGCATCGAATTGATATCTGTCAAAACCAATTTACAATGGCGGCATTCGAGATTTGAAATTTCAATCTGCAGTGAACGCGGGTATCGTTTTATTTTTTTTAATTCATCTTCTATATTTGTATGTGCTTTTAACGTGTGATCCCTAAGGAGGTTTATTTCCATAAAGTCCTGTTGGCAAAAGAAGCATTGGAACCAGCTCTTGTGGTGCCTGAACGGACAAGCAGTGGTGTCTCTAAGGATGGTGTCACACGTGAGCATGACGCGTTTCCGCTCCGATACTTGCTTCACAGCGGCTTGTGGCCTCGTGAAGAGGAAGCCTAAAAATAAAAATACATTTGAGAATCGGGTACTATGGCATGTATTGAACATTTGGGAGATCGCCTTTTACCCATGTTTGCAGACTATATACAACGGGACAACTTAAAATAATAAATAAAATAATCGAGTGCTGTTTCTGCACTAGGAAGGGTTTCCACAAACGGAAGGTGGGAGTATGCAGTATAATAATTTAATTAAAATGATTACTATAATAATTGAATCTCCTCATTTTGAATGAAATAAAGTCATATGTCCTAAATATTGTACTATATAATGTGTATTATTCCGAATGTTCATTTATAATAAAGTCCTAAAACATTTGCTAAAATTAGGTTATAGTAACAGAAACGAATCGCTGTAAATCTGACACCACGCAGACTTGTCGGCCCTACCCTTAGAGTATAATTTAAAATCGCGTAGGCGCTATGGGGCGAGGCGGCCCGTGGACTGAGGAGCAGGAGGCTGCGAGCGAGCCGCCGCGGCTGAGGCTGCAGCAAGCCGAAGCCGCAGTGGCGAGCGAAAACCGTCTGCGACGATTAGCACGCGTGGGACCGCCGGAGACCCGCAGCGCCGGAGTCGTGACAAAAGCCAAGGTTTGTAATACAAATAAGTTTTAAAAACATTATATAATTTGAATTTAGAACTTTAAACTTTTATTGAAAACGGTTTTAAGTGTTTTGTATATTATTGATTGTAATAATAATAATAATAATAATATTCTACCACATACACACAACACCATCTAGCCCAAACTAAGCAGAGCTTGTACTATGGTACTAGACAATGGATAAACATACATATATACATTTTTTTTTGTGAGTACATACGTATTATACATAGAAACACCCAGACCAAGACAAACATCCATGTTCATGCACACAAAATGTTTGACTTGTGCGGGAATCGAACCCGCGACCTCAGGCGTTGCAGTCGGTTACACTAACCACTACACCATCAAGGCCGACAGATAATATTTATGACAAACTAATTTAGGGTATATTGTATTTAGGAATTACAATTTTATAGCATTTGATATGTGTGACATGTGACATAAAGTTCGGGCAAGTTATCATTCGGACAAATAATGATTAGAACAAAAAAAAATATGGCACTTTAGATTATGGATAAAAAATTTTGGTAACACAATAGAGAACCAGGCCAAATTATTCGCACCGAAACTTAATGCGACGCGGTCGCACGGCGGGAGTGATGTGCGGGACAAGTAAATAGTTAATCATAGTGTGTATACAATTATTAGTCATGAACTAAGTGAATAGTGTACTGATAAGACAGTACATAGTATTTACGTGTTAGTATAATGTTTACATGTTAGTATATAAGATTGATATAATCGTATTCTTGTTAGATTCGCCTCTTTACATAGTTTTATGTTTGTTTTCATAAGATTCATGTTTAGGTTTTGATCTTATCTGATTTGTTTGTATTGAATTCATAGTATTTAGGGGTAAGCAGTACGACCTATGTCTGATTTAATGTTACATTTTATGTCTTGTTATTGTATGTTTAATATTTTTCGTGTAGGTATAGTTTATGATGTGTAAAAACTAAAAACATATAATTAATAGTATGTTATCATTAACTTTGTAAAGAAAAACCCAAAATTGTCACGCGGCTCTCGTTATGGTACAGATCCGTTGTACTTAAGCTAACTGTACCGATTCCGAAGCTTTGCTCCCATTGGTCGAAAGTTTTGTTCTATAATTGTTGACCAATCACAGGGCCTACATTGTTAGGCCAATTCGGTATAAAAGAAGGGTCGGATCGCGGTATCGACACAGTCAGCGGGCAGCAACCATAGGAAGAACACTCCGAATAAGGAATATCTACAAAGAAGAATCTCTCCTGGCTTTTATTCTCCACCAACCCAGCAAACAAATGAGCCTATACGGCACACATTCACATTAACTCACTATCCAAATTGTTCCTAGTCATTTTCGGGTTAACAGAGATTACCCGAGTCGTTAGTGTTTTTTAAGTATAGACTAGAATGTATCATATGATAAGTCGATAACAAAATATGTATACGACTTTGATTGACGCGGTTTTCTATTGTACAGGGGCTATATTATGTGACACTTAAATATGACCACATCTTGACAAATATTACCATTATATACAAAAAATGTTTGAGGTCAACCTCGATAGATGGCGTAGTTCCATTACGCTGAATCGCGCTATGGTTTTGTTACTGAGCACGCTATATAAGCTCAAGTCATTTTTTTAATAAATTCACTAACAGACAGACCCACAGACCCACATAGTGTTCTCATTAACCTCTGAAAAAGACTCAGAGTTTAATAACGGCCTAACCTGCTTGCGGCCTATATGGCAGTCTACGGCGAGACGCGACATAACGCGTACCTGTTTTGTGGGCGACCAGACGCGACACCACGAACTACGAAATGGTTGATTCTCAAATGCAGACTTCACAGAAGCAATTATGTAATCGAAAGTAAACAGTAACACACCACAACACTGTTTGAACATTTTAGAATCGTTTCTTAATTTTGGATATAAATTATAGGATTCGCCAAATATGTTCCTTTGTAAAAATATTATATTTGTTTTCTGTCTGTGTTTTTCACTGTATTTGTTTAAATGTCTGTACTTTAAGTATAAACTTTCAAGCAAAATTGCACTGTACTTCCCCATGATTCGAAAAGTAATGACCAAAATCACATAGGACATTTGTCGCGTGTAGCATAGCATTGCATTGCATCGTGTCGTGTCGCGTCGCAACGCGTCACGTTCGTCGCTCACGCGTCCCTCTTTCCCAGCCTTAGATTATACAGAGGGAACCACTGTGTCCTAGCATGTAAAGACACCTTTAAAGATTAGTAACAGACAGGTCCTGTCCTTAGAACCACCGATGCGCTATTCGTCCATCATCTCTTATAACCCCGAAGAGCTAGGTAGAGGTGTATTAGAACCACATTTCACCAATAGTTCTGTTAGGTCCCACAGAAAGCGAGTATTTTGCCGTTTCGTCTCGTTCCAGAAACCGTACTTCTACTGCGAATTTGTTAATAAGTAATTATCACTTTGCCCAACTAGGTTATAAAACCCGAAACGCTATACACTGCATCTCAACGTCGTATTAAATACCGCTGCGAAAAAGTAAAGATAAAAAATGTCTCACTTTTTTTCGGTGCACTATCAGCGCTGGCAACACTGTCAAGTTCGAAGCTATCATTGCCAGCGTTAGCCACGCTCTCGGTGACGTTGTTCTTCCTCGAAACTTCCGATATAGGTGTGTCCGAGTCCATATCTTCGTCTGTATTGGTAATCTGATCCTTGTTTATTCCTTGCCCTAAAGGTTTCTTCGTTTTAGGCGCCATTCGGTCGATGACAGGCCTTTCTGTATTAGTGTCTGTCATTGCCATTACGTCTATGGATGTGCTATCTGCGAAATTATGAACAATAACTTACTAATATCATCATGGATATCATGGACATTATATCATCTCCTTAAAGGAGAAACTGACTGACTAACGGATCAAAACATACCTACGTCAAACTGACTCTGGAACTTGCCAGTTTGCACACTAAAAAAATAGCAAGCAGTGACAGTCTAGTGGGAGACCGTTGGATTGCCACGCAGAGGTCCCGAGTTTGAAACTATGGCATCGCCCTTTGAATTTTCAACGCTATGTGCGTATTAAATAACGAAGTATCGGTCGCTTTAACGATTAAGAAAAACATCGTGAGGAAACCTGCATGTGAGAGAGTTCTCCAAAATGTTCAAAATAAATTTATTCAGATTAGGTTATAAGGTAACACTTATGAATGTCAAATTTACACTATTTTTTCTGCGAATTTACATTTACTGCCACGTTCAGCAAAGCAAGGGTGTAGGGCTCATAAGAAGAACGGGCAAGAAACTCATGGTCACTCTTTTTAATCGTCAAGTTTTGTTTACAAATCATAAGAGCTGTAAGGTGCTGCAACCATTTCTCCATGAACTATTACTGAACATACTCAAGCATTTAATAAAATTTGATGGTAGCCTCTAAAGCAGCAGAATGGTAAATAGGAGCATCCACTTACATATACATTAATAATCAAGACAAGGCATGATTGTAGTCCGTAGTTTAATCTAGTTTAAATAAAAATGTAGTTAGTAAATCATCGAATTACACGATACCAAGGTCGACCAGTCACCACAAGTAGCACCCGTTCACGAGTAAGACGCATGGGCCAGCCATCGTCCCCTTCGCCATATTGAAGGGAAGGGATCTATGATGGATGTTCTCTAGATATGTGAAGTCTGCCAACCGCCACAGGGCTAACGTGGTGGACTATGGCCTAACCCTTCTCACAATGAGAAGAGGCCCGTGCCCAGCAGTGAGACAGTTTATATAAAATGTCTCACTGCTGTATATACAGGGCTGATATTATTATTAATACTAATACACTAAGATTATTATTACACTAAGGGTAGGTTTTCTAATATTTATCATTATACAGATCTTGCAACAAATAATGCCAAGCTGAATCCCAGCGGTAGAGTACTTCTAGGAGGAATACCCGAATCACCCCTCATGTACGCTGGTGCCCACATATTTATGACGTAACAAGTTCCTACTCACCATCATCGTCGGAAGAGCTTGATGAAGAAGAGGGCGCTTTCGGCGTCTCCACTCTTAGTACTACCGGTTTGAATAAACCTGCACAAATAAAAGTAGATAGCTTTAACCTTTCTAATAATATTCATATACATATATACATCTAAACAGTGATAACGTTGATTTTGACAGATACTGTAGAACTACCCGCATATTTTTCTAGGTTTATGTGTTGGAACATGAGCCGAGCTAGGACCCTGCTAAATGGCGAACGGCAATCAATATTTAGCTTTTTCTTAGTTTTTGGTTGCACAGCATGTAACATAAGTTGTCAATATATTTAGGTAATGTATAGTAGATGTAACGAATAAGTCTTAATATCACATAAAAATTGGTAAACCATAGTCAAATTTTACTTTACTTTACTTTCATTTTGACTAAATAGCTTAAAGAAAATTTATAATATAGTAGCTTTAGCTCGCGGCTTCTATCGCTTAGGAACAGTACTATTCTCTGGATGAAAGGTAGCCAACGTCCTTTTCAGTACCTCTGACAAATTGTATGCGAAATATCATGATGATTGGTCGAGTTGTTAAGTGTCGTGAAAGCGTAACAAACAAACAAAATCACATTCGCGTTTATAATATTAGTTAGGATTCTTTCTTTTTAAAAAGACAACGCCCGCAATAGGAATAATTCCTGTATCGCGAGGGACTTTACAAACATTTAAACAACGGACACAAAGAACATCCAGATGTGGAACAACCATTTGTGGACCACACAATTTTTTGTAACGAGCTGGATTCGAATCCACAGCACTCGACGCAGTAGCATTGGCGAGGCGACCAGTTAAATCATTAAGCCATCCGTGAAAAAAAATAAGAAAATTAGTATAGAAAATTGTGGTTACGTTGAGTGCCCTTGCGGTACTCCACAAACTGTTGCTCAGCCTGCAGCACCTGCTTGCGGAAGCTGAGTGCTTCGCGCAGGTGGCGCACGCACAACTCGCACACCATCTTGCTGGGGCCCCACACTGGCAAGTATGACAGCTGCACACAATACAACATTACTTTTATACAGGCTATCTATTAAAAAGGATTTCTGGACAGCTAGTTTTACAGACTACTAGAGCTTTTGCCTGCGGCTTCGCTCGTGTAAAAGTAAGTTAGGTTATGTGAGTAACAGTACATTTCAAAAATATATAGACTATGTTACTCAGTGATAATATAGCTTTTTAATGGTTAAAGTATTTTAAAATCGGTTGAGTAGTTTTTATGTTATCTAAATCCTAACAAACAAACAAAAATACAAATAAACATAAAATGAAATCTTTCCTCTTCATAATATTAGTATAGATTAGATTTTGCCCGCGGTTTCGCTCGCGCTAATCTAGCTTTTGTCAATAAATTGCTATCTTTTGGGAATAGTACTATTTTCTAGGTGAAAGTTTCTGTCCCTGACAATTCAGGGACAGAAACTTTTATAAATTTCGATCATCATGAAATTTTGATCGGACGAGTAGATAAATGTGAAATCGTAACAAACAAACTCACAATCGCATTAATAATATTAGTAAGGATCAGGATTTACATACTGTAATTCCTATAGCAACACATCTCCTACCTTGTCTGGTCGAAGTAGTTGAGGTCATTTTTATACTAAGTACTAAAGTAGCAATTTAAGCATATGGTCCACTTAATGGTATGTAGCTTTCATATCATGACAACCGGTACGGGTTACATTTTTTGCCTGGCTTGCGTTTATCCGCGATCTCACCTGACGATAAGTGAGGAAGCAGTCGATGATGGAGCATGCTTGCCTAGAAGATACCTATTCACTCTCGACTTGAATACACCCAGATTGTACTCATTGGGAAACACAGACTTAGATACTCATTGATAATCATATCTATACTGTAGACTTGCATGCCTACACATTTGGCCGTTGTGCATCCCATCTGGAGTACTCAAAGGACCACTATTGGATCCTCTTTAGTTATGTGATTCATCACAGACATTAAATCATGATTTCAAATTCTGGAATACTGTTATATGCACAAGTCATAAATATATTTAATTACTTTATCACTAAACAGATACAAAAAGACTTATTTGTGTAAACTACTGTGCAATTAGAAAACTACAGCTTCGCATCTCCTAATGTTCTTTTATACCATTTACATTCCTTGAATCTAATGATGCATATGTGTGTCACATATTCATCAGCTTACTAAGACGATAATAATAATTATTACATGTGTTGCTTAATGTGTCTAGCATGCTGTGGCACATATTACGTGAGGAGGCTTCTGTCTCTGGAGTCCTAACCACCAGAAACTTAGACTCCATTCCTGATACAAATACTCATACATTTTATATTTCGGAGTTAAATAAAGTGAATAATAATAATAATAATTTTCGTGCCAATTATTAATCATTGGCTATAGTACCTATACATGTAAGATATTAATTTACTTTGCTTATACAAAATATGCCATTTTCGTTGGAAGTTAGTTAGGTGTGTTTTGACTAAGTCTCACATTTTGGCCATTTTGCATAGGTGACCAATCATAAGTAGACCGACGCAGCTATCCAGAAAAATGGTAGGGGCCTACCATGTATGTAATACCAATGTAGTACATGCATCTCTAATTTTGAACCGTCTAAACTAAGGTTATATAGCTCTCATATAAAGTATATAAAGGGAATTTCTGTATACTTGAACTATAATTTTGAACAATAAAGCTTATTATTATTATTATAGGGTAAGACCAATAGTCTACTAATTGCTTTTAATTTGGAATACAATTTACTAGTATTCTTATTTAGCTCGCCAATTAAGCTAGAATGATTGCATTAGGAGTGGATTCACATTAATAGTACAATGGGTTAAATTTGAACACACAAACTCTTGATCACAAGTCCAAACTCATTGATCGAGTTACGCTCAGGGCACTACCCATGTATAAAGTTTGGACATCTCATAAAGAAAGTTGATTCGCCTAATTGTGAGGTATGTGGAATCATTAAAGATGTCCAACACTTGCTAGCTGAGTGTGTAAGATATCAGAGGCAGAGGCACTCATTTGTGCAATTATTTGAAATAAATATAAAAGATATTGGAGCATTATCAAGTGTTTTAGCTGAACCTACATCAAAACCAGCTGTAGCTATTTATAACATGTTTTTGCACAAATTCTTTCTATTTTTGATAGTTAGATTAGTATAGGGAACAAAGGGGCTGACATTTTATTGTTAAAATAAAAAAGCTGTAAAATAAAAAGAATTTAAGAAAAAGTTGGTTTATTTATATTTTCAATACACTGCATAGACTTTCCAGTCCTGTAATATTTTTATTTGAAATCTGGCTACCTCATCCTGGCCAGGATCTCATATAAAATGTATTTATATGTTATTATTATCAAAGGGTATTGTATATCTTTCTTCAGCATCAATTGCATTCCTCAACCAAGTATTAAGGTTTGATTAAAACTAATAATAGCTTATAATTAAAATTTAAAATAAGGGCGTCATTGTGCGGCGATTGAGCCGGTCTTAATTTAGTCAAACAAAAATTTGGCCGGACCGGATTAAATAAGCCTAATGAACAGAGGTGAAATATCTCACTGTGATTCCGTAGCATTCTCGCAACATATCGGAATAAACTTCATTTTCGCCGGTCTCCGTAACATATGATGAGGTGACATCCCAAGTCCCACGGGTCGCCAGGCAACAGCGGCAGACATCGGGTTGTGATACCCAGCTCTCGGCGTAACTCGGATCCACCATTGTGAAAACAAATTACTTTACTTTCAAATAACAAAACAATCCATTACTATGTTAAAACCGTAGTATCGAATATATCGATATATAACGGATTTAAAATTTATCTTTATTTGACATGTTATTGTTATTATTATGTTTTAGTTAAACTCATTCATCCAACAGGGAATGGACTAAAGTTGGAAAGACACATCATGAAAAGACATAGACTCAGTTTTTTTCTTCGACAATATTGATTAAATCTTGGGTCATTGATACCCGTATGAACTGGCAATTTAACACCCTACGAACGTCATTACTTTCTTTATTTTCGTAGTATCTAAGCAAATTAGTAGCAAGTTTAACTAGCTACTATAGGGACACACAACACTTCCGACTACAGTAAAATATTCTAACGAAATGAGAGTATAAAGTTATAGAGTTGTCGAACTTACACAATGAAGATAGTTCGTGACATATGGTGAGTTACTTACTTACATAACGATAAAAGCCTCGAGCTTAGTGCGGAAGCCGCTGCCATTTATAAAATATATATTGTAGTAAATAGCTAAATAAATAAATAAAACGACTTAATATTTAAATATTATATCCTTTACATAGACCATAGGCAGAAGTAATATACTCTGTGGCTTGATTTAAATTCGCGCCATAAATGAGTAAACAAATAGGTACCTACCTACTTTAGTGATTTGAGTTTTCCTTCCAATCATCATTATATCAGTTAAATTTTTAAAGATACTAAATAAAACAGTTTAACTAAGACTTAATTACAGCCATGTCCCTTCGAAATGTAGAAATTAAAGCTAAAATCATAGATTATGATAATATTTGCAATTTAGCCGAAGAACTGAGTGGCAAACCGGCGACTTTGATCAAACAGGACGATACGTTTTACAATGTGAACGAAGGGCGTTTAAAACTAAGAACGTTTGAAGACTCTACAGCAACTCTCGTACGCTACGATCGTGCTGACGAAGGAGGTCCAAAACTCTCCAACTATGAGTTGTTGGATTTTGACAGTGAGAAGGCTAAAGTAATAGACGTAATGCTAAAGAAATGTTTGGGAATTCGTGGCAGAGTCGTAAAGGAACGGTGAGCTATCTCATAACAAGTTATGAACTCACTAATGTGCAATTCACTAGGCACTTTAGTGAGTTTCCTTAGCGCCTCCAAGGCTACACACCAACTAAATAAGCGTTTGTGAACTTTGTGAGATAACATAAACCAACCAAAAATATAATTACTCACAAATTTACAAATATGTTAGCTATGTATGCCTATATACCAGAAAGTTCTATGAGACTGGGTGGTATTAACACACTTTCTCAAAGTCAGCAGTTTGTCTGAGCACAGCTTGTGCATGGTCCCAACGGTCAAAACAATTTTTATGCATATGTTGCCAATAATCGTGTCTTAGAATAAGTTAACTATAGTCACTTATTGCTAGATTTCCGAACAATGAAATACTTTGTTTTTAATTTTCATTGTTTCATTTGTGCTTGTTTAATTGCTCTATTTAAACACCTATTATATTTGTAACTAATATACTTTATTCACCCTACTAATGCTTTATAATATGTTTTCAGCAAATTGTTCATGGTTGGCCAAACCCGAGTACACATAGACACAGTAAAGGACCTTGGTCACTACATGGAGTTAGAAGTGGTAATGAAGCCAGAACAGACCCTGGAAGAAGGTCAAAAAATTGCTGAAGATCTTCGTACTAAGCTTGGGGTCAAGGATGAAGACCTCATTGAGTGTGCTTATGTTGATTTACTAGATAAAAACTTTTACTGAATTTTTGTTTTCAGGTGCTTAACATAATCTGAACATTGTGATATTTTGAATAGTTTGTAGTTTTAAGTATACTTTGGTAAATAATAAACTGTTATAGAAATGGCTCAGATGTTTTAGTTTTAACCATAATTTTCTTAAATGCAAACCTTCTTTAAGTCTTATATGTTTTTGTGACAATCTGACTAAGAGTCACTACTCTAAACTTTGAGTCAGATTAACAGATCACAGACTGCGGTTCACTATCCCCAGTCTGTGATCATAGGAACTTGCTTTCCACTAACTGGGAAGGGTTACTCTAGTGAAGTACTTTACAGGGTACAGAACTCACAATATCTATTCATACATAGCCCCACGCCTCTATCCTCGAAAAGGTAGAGGTGTATGACATCAGCCACATTTCGCCAGATATGATTTTAGTTACCAGTTAATAAAGGTTGTACAGCTACCTATCGCCGGTTACTGGGCACACACCAATTTTTTGACAATCCCCTAGTAAAACTTGCTGATCCAGGAATTGTGTCCCCCGAGACCTCATACACATCAGCCGCGTTCACTACCGCTTCGCCACTGAGGCATTTAATGAACCGGTAAAATAAATAACATTTATATTAAAGTCGATACAGTCGTGGTAATTTCATATAATACAGGACGTTTAGGACATACTTCTATAGCTACTTAACATAAACTTCAATTACACAAAACGCTAAATACGAGTCTGACCTTTACGCACTGCGCTAGTGGGTAGCTAACTTCCTAAACTACTTAGATTACGTTGCAAGTTTTAGTACCTAGTATGGGATGTAATTGTTTTCATTTATGTAATCAATTATAAACTATTTATTTTCTTGAATCTGAAGAAATAAAAGTTGATAAACATATGTTGCATACCTATTTCCTAAATAGAATTCAAAATATTTTAATTCTGAAGAATGGTCTGAATCTACTGTTTCATTTTTTGTTACGCACTCCCTTACATCTAGTTTATGCACGGTTCATCGTGATTTTCTTCTCACCTCACTGAGGTGAAATCCCTCGATCGGCTGCCATTTGAGGTCACGGTAGAAGGTGGCGTTCCGTAGGTACCTGGGCGCGTTAACCGCCCAGAGAAGGCAGGACATACCAGGCCGCTGTCAGGTTATACTAGGCCGCTGTCAGGTAATACCAGGCCGGCCCCTCATATGTGAGGCGCGACCTGATATAGGTTTTACAGATGCGAGCTTGGCTCGCAGCGGCAATTTGGAAGACAGCAGGGGACGCAGCTTCGCCCGCGCTACCTTGGCCTTCGTGGTCGACCGTACATGTTGCACCATCGTCAGGTTTCTGTCGATGGTGACGCCCAGGTACTCGACCGTTGGCGACCAGGAGATTTCCTCCCCCATCAGCTGGAGGCGCGGTGGTTGGAGTACCCGTCCAGTCACCATCGCATGATTTTTTTAACTAGTTGCACTTGAGCCTGTACCTCTTCAGCCAGCCCGGAAGCGCTTCAAGTGCCCGGCTCATCTTCCGTGCAGCGTGTCTGCCGTTCCTGGAACTGGACAGGTACGCGGCATCGTCGGCGAAGACCGCCAACTTGACGTCGCCCACCACCGGAATATCATCGGTGTAGTGGACGTACAAGATGGGGGAGAGGCAGCTCCCCTGTGGGACCCTGGCCTGGATGATCTTCTCCTCTGACGTGGCGTCCTCGACGGCCACGTGGAATGTTTTTCCTTGGGAAGGAAGTGATGACCGTGACGAGTCGTTGTGGGAGCATGGACGTCGACAGTTTGTGGATGAGACCGTCATGCCACTCCCTGTCGAATGTCTTCTCCATATCGATCATTACAGTCACCGTATACCCGCAGTTATTCATCCACGTGGCCATCTCGCCTAGTACGCGAGTCAGCCGCAGCGTGATGGAGTGTTGGGCCCTGAACCCAGACTGTTCGGGCCTCGGCGTTAGGTTTATCCTCACCAGTAGTAGCCGCTCAAAGACTTTGGACGTCGTCGAGAGGAGAGTTATCAGCCGGCAGCTCGCCGTCTTCCTTAGGTCCTTGCCGGGTTGCGAGAGTACAATAACCCGGCCCCGCTTCCAGATGGTCGGGAAGTGGCCGGTCCTCAGGATGCCGTTGAAGAGCTGCAGCAGTGCCTTCCGGGGAAGTCGTTGCAGCGCGGAGTTCGGGATACCGTCCTCACCAGGCGCTTTTCGTGGGTTGGTACCTTGGATCACCGCGGCAACCCCTTGCAGGGTCACCAGCAGCTCCTCCTCCGATGGGGTGAGGGGAGTCGAGAGGTAGGTCCGGACTGAGTCCTCTACCTCTCGTGAGTGTTCCTCGTCTTGGACCTCGTGTGGAGTGAACTGCTGTTCGAGGCTGCACGCGATGATCTCTGCCCTGTATGCGGCCTTGTAGTGCAGGAGGCCGTCCTGCCCGAACAGGGGGCGCGTGGGGTTGGGCTCCACTGACAGCTGCCTGCAAAAGCATTTCAGTGAAGCTTGCTCGTCTTCCAGGTGAAATAGGTGGTTCTCCCACGCGTCTCCTCTGTGTTCCCACAGGGCGGCCTTGAGCTCGTTGGTGAGGCGGTTGTAGGCGGTCTTGTCCCGAGGGTGGCGGGTTCTCTTCCAGACGCGCGGTTGTATCTTTCCGTAGTCTATTTATACTCTTTGGTTGTAACTAACGATTAGAATTCGAAATCTTTAGCAATCACGCAGCTTAGCACGACCTATAATGACATTATTAGAATTTGCCAATTAGTTATATCAACAGAATTTTGACTTTTGGGTTTTAAGTAAAGTGACTAGGCAGGAGCACAAGTCTTTATATATATCTTTTAATCATTTTAACATATCTACTGAATAAAATTTAGATCGAAAGAGACATGAAAGACCGCTCTTTGAAGTTGTTACTTGTTACTAAAAATACCGAAACATCGGTAGGTTTGACTATGATCTTGACCAACCGATAGCCTATGTGTGAATCCAGGTGTACAGCTATCTACATACCAAGTTTTATCGCAATCGGTCCAGTAGTTTTTGCGTGAAAGAGTAACAAACATCCATACATCTATACAAACTTTCGCGTTTATAATATTAGTAAGGATGTAGTATCTCTAATAAGTTAATAACGAACAGATTCATTTTATAATAATTATTCAGAGAACTATACTCTGAACCAAAGACAATACCTTTGCTGAACCAAAGGATTGAGAGACCGATGACCGGATAGCCTACGGGATCCGTGTCTTTTCGTTTAGTGTAGTGAGGCGGTTCCTAATCCTTCGTCCCACTATTAAACAATATCTTTGGGAAAGCAATACTACAATATTTTTTGGATAGCCAGTCCAGCATATAATACAGGTCAGTATAAAGTCCCCAAAGTGCTACAATATTTAAAAAAAAAATGCTGGAATTTATGTCATATTATGTCAGTAATGTCATTATGTCACTATGTCAGTGTCGTTGATTGTTGTAATGTTTTGTTTACGATGTACTTTGTTATAATGTGGTAAAATGTATAATGTAGTAACGTATGTAATTATATAATCTACTCCTGCTGTTTAATCAATTTATATATATAATCTGGAATACAAAAAATGGAGATCGTTCAAAGTAAAACAGCATACGGTCAGTGCCGTTGCTGTTTAGCAAGAGGACACCACAAAGAACTGAAAAATGAATACTTCTTCAACGGCTTACGAGAAGTTTACTATGATATTTTCGCGGATACCTTTAATTTATTCGTAAGTGATGCATATGTATTGTGATAAAATCGTATTTTCTTGTATTTACTGTGAAATTTCAAAATATAAGCCGCTTATTGACGCATACTTCAATGCCTCATATTGACCCCCATTTTAGCGGTGTTGGGTCTCGCAATAATTGTACCGATAACTAAAACCAGTAGTGTAGCTTACAATCTCTTGTCTTCAAGAAGTACAGAAATTGGTTAAGTATTTAACATTTTTGACATTTCATTTCCCTGTGAACTCCTACAAGTAAGCCAGCTTTTGGAAAATGCTAATAATGTTCTGATACAATTTTGTTCTAACTTTGTCACTGTGCCACAGATTTATACCTCTATTTAACAATATTGACACAATGATAAAATCATTGTGGCTAAACAACTGTGTCTATTGCCCAATGCACAAATTCGTCCATTATATGAGCTTGTGTTGTAATGACAACTTTGCAATTTAATAAATTGCTGAGGTTAGATCAATATTACCACCATGAAGCTCACAGATGTAACCATATCAATATTCTTCCCTTCCATGAAGAGCATGTAAAGCATTGGACCAATGTTGTCATGTATAACATAAGTTGGTGAAATGAAATGAGAACTCAGTAAGCCCTAATAATCTAATATTGAATCAAACCTTAGATTGTCACTCGGAATTGGGTGATAGTCAACTGACCAACCTTAAGTTGAAGAAACTAACTAACTAAACATGTAACCATAAGAATATTAAGTCTGTAAAAAAAAATTTGTGATGCATTATTATATTAATTTAGATTGTGAGGATGACAGAGTGCAGAAGTGGATACTTCCCTGCTGCCAAGTATTGCGGGTTTCCATAAATAATTGTTCTGAGACCGAAGTATACTTTGTGTTTGTTGAAATGTATGATTGCAAATTACACATTGTGCAGGAGTTGTATTTAACTCATTTGCTGCCCCCTGCCTGCAAATAGAAGGTAGAAGGGGAATAGGAAGGCCAAGGAGGACATTCATAGATCAAGTAAAAGTTACATTGTATCAAGAAGTCAAAGCTTTGGCTGAAGAAAGGACATTATGGATGAAACTTTACCGACAAGAGCTTGGCTCTTAAATAGAAGAAAAAGCTGCCCCCTATATTTCTTGCCCTTTGCCCTGTAGCGCACCTGTGTGTTTAACAACTTTGTAAAAACAAGCCCGTACTCGGGTTTTTATACAATAGACACACATTAGTGTCGAAGGTACTGAGCTTAGGAATAGGCAAAATGTATGAAGCATGTATACATGTACAAGGCACAGTGGGATAATAATGAAATCATGCATGTGTGTGGGTGGCAGTTGATGTGTATATATATGTATGTGTATATACCTAAAAAAATTTGGATCTCCACCATTTTAGGTCTGGCTAAAATATATGTTAAGTGTAATGCTTATATCACTGAAAGGTTGGCAGATGTGTACTATATATACATTGTGCCAGATGTGGGTGTAGGTCCTACATAAAATAAATAAATAAAGCCTTAATTTCCCGAACACACATATAAAAGAAAAACCTTTACATTTCAAAGTAAAATAATGAAACCAAAAGTAAATATAAAAGTTTAAAATCTAAATGTAAAAGCTACACTTATATTACAGAATATCCCTTGTTTCGGTATGCCTTACGACAAAGGCCTCCTCCAACTCTTTTCAGTGCGTTCTGTCTGGTCTGTATGGTTACAGACACCTTGCCGTTACTAAGAACTTCTTGACAGGAGAAACCCTCAATACTGTGCCTGAACTGACAAAAATTTTGTTTTCGTTTTTTTTTAGTCATATCTTGCACTCTGAATTATTCCTGTATCGTGGGGGACTTTACAAATATTCAAACAACAGACACAAAAAACTCTCAGACTCAGAACAACCATTTGTGGATCACAGTAAAGAACAACCATTTGTGGATCACAGTAATTTTTGTCCTGTATGGGATTTGAACCCACAACACTCGACGTAGTGGCTGCGGTGAGGAGACCACTTAACCACACAATAGTAAACCTCACGCACAGCACTTGCATTCAATCATATTTGAATTGTTTCATGGGTGGTGAAAAGTGGGTGTAATATATCTTTGCATACCTTTTTGGTGATACAGGCTATGTTTGTATGTATATTAATAAGGATTTAATCACAGAATCTGATTCTAATCTATAAATTTTCCTTTTCATGGGCCTCACTATGTAAAGGAATAGGCCATAGTCCATGTCGCCCAGTGTGGTTAGGCAGCATTCAACTATCCTTGATAACATTATGTAGAACTCACAGACATGCTGATTTTCTCACAATGTTTTCCTCCAATGCCAAATTAATACACTCATAACTTTAAAAACTCAGACATACTGCGGGAGAAACTTGAGACATCTGTCTGCTACACAGACATTTAATACTCTTTGAATTTTTTATCTACCTTGCTATTTTTAGTGAGGTTCTAGTAACTGATATAGTCACCAAGTGATTACCTATGTTAGCCATGGGCACTTACAAAAAAAAACAGATTCATACTTCAACACTCTTTCATCCTTACTTCGTTACTTATAATCCTTACTAATATTGTTACGTGCTGGGTTCGACAGATAAGAATGCAAATAATATTACCCACTAAAACACGTTTTATTCAAACACACAATTAAATTAATCACAACAAACACTATACCACACTTTTTCACTGTAATTGCTTCAAACTCCGTAGTATTTTCGCTAAAAGTACCAGCGTCTTCTCTACGATTCTCGTAAGCATACCTACTACGTAGTTCCGTAAGATGTATGTATGTATCTTATGTGGGGGCCGGTCAGTGCAGACCAGCGACACTTCGACCCAGTGGGATCTTTTGTGTCGACACTCTCCCAATAACGACTGCCATAGATGTTCATGGCAGCCGGGACCGACGGCTTAACGTGCTCTCCGAGGCACGGAGCAGGCGATAATTGTCAATCAATACGCACATAATTTCGAAAAGTCATATGACTTCCGAAAGTCAGAGGTGCGCGACGTGGGTTCGAACCCGAGACCCTCTGCATTGCAGTCTGTTGGTCTCCCCACTGAGCTATCGGTACTCATTCCGTAAGATGTAAATAGATGGCGGTGTAAATGATTAGATGGAACTGCAGAGTCTTTCCCACAATGCCGAGAGATGTCACTGGGCGTAACAATATTATAAACTCGAAAGTAACTCTGTGTCTGTCTGTCTGTTACCTTTTCACGGCTAAACTACTCAACCGATTTAGATGAAATTTGGTAGAGCTATAGTTTAAAACCTGGGGACGGACATAGGCTACTTTTTATTGATGTAGGTACCACGCGGGCGGAGCTGCGCGCAAAAGCTAGTTAATACATAGCTTAACAAAGTCATATAATATCCTCCTACAAACCAGTGAACTAATCTTAATTAATCGTTTATTCCAGCTATCAAATAATCCAAACCTAACTACACTAATATGTGCAACATGTATCCATCGGCTACGAGATGCCACGAGCTTTCGTATGATGGTGGTGAGCACTGAGAAACAGCTGGTGGACTCAATGAACACGGCTAAACCAGATGAAGACACTTTGTTTGTTAATGGTGAGAAATAGAACCATAATATGTCTTCGACATCTCATTTATTACCCCTCTGGATATCTTTCCTATTGAGGCGTGTAAGGGTGCGACCGTGGCGTATGCGCGCGGGCTGCATAACACACTTCAACTGCAAAGAGCGCGCGCATCATATGAACTTGTGTTGTGCGTGCCTTGCAGTTTAGTTAGTAAATAAATAACTTTTTAAAATATCGGACGATAGTACTTCTAACTTCAAGGTAAACCTTTTTCTTCAGTACATTCCATAGAAATTAAAATAAAACATTTTTAGCCACTGGTAGTTAATAAAAACAAAATAAGAAGGTGAGCCCTAAGGTGTGAGTCATCCATGCGTGCAGTTTGCGATCCTTTCCCAAACAGATGTGTATGCAGTCTAACATAGCTGCGCAGTCACTATCTTGCTAGTAGACGTGAGTGCTTATTGCTTGGCCAGTTCCTTCCGATATCACAAAGTATCAATAAAAGTTTTCTGTTAACCCGTTCAATGCCCAGAACTCACCCTGTGGGTCGAACAAAAAATCGTTCGTGTGCCCAAAACTTCCATCTGCGTCGTGTGATGAGTGATTTTAGCTCAGATACGGTTGCTGGGCATGGCGTCGAGTCAACAATAGATACGTATAGACACGTCTCGGATGCGAGTTCTGGTCACACAGACGTTTTTTTGTTCTCATAGGGTGAGTGCTGGGCACTAAAAGAGTTAATAAAGGGACATTGATTTCTGCAATATGTGGCTGCTGTATAGTGCAGCTATTGCCGGAATAACAGAGAATCTAGCATGAGTATTGATAGCTCTTGATGCACCTAAATTGGTTTGCTTGATTTGCTCTTGGACGGATTTAACATTCATTCTTTAATAATAATCCATCCAACTTCATACTATTAGAGTATTTAAGGCAGATAACGAATTTAATCTATAATTAACCATCAAATGCCCCATAACCCAGATTTATTAGTTTCCATTGTAGTAATAATTCTGCAGTCCGGATCAAAATCCTCTCCGTGTAAGCCTCTCAAAGGGCCGGTATTTCCCTACCGCTAGGTGTTAGAACAATATATGTAAAGAGAAAGGACTGCACGGATGGCGTAGTGGTATTAGCGATCGCCTCGCCCTTGCCTTTGCGCCATGTTTTGCGGGTTCGATCATTAGCTTATCACCGTTTTTTCTAAAAGTGCTTTAAGAAATTGCATTCTGAGGTATGCCAACCGCCTAACGACCAAACAAGTTGTGTTGAGAGCTATAAAAACTTCTGATAAGTTTTCTTGTCTGTCTAATTTCAGTGTTAGTTGACGAGGATACATTGGACAGCCGCCCAGATGTGAAGGAGGAATCCCACGAGGACGTCAAACAAGAGACCGACGAGTGTCCCACCATCACTGACAGTGTAGACTATGAATCCGACTTCCTTACTGGTGAGCTCATTTTCCTTAAGCTATCCACATTAATACAGTAAAACCCGTTTAAGACGATTTCACAGGGACCCAACCAAAAACGCGTCTTAAGCGAGAAAGCGTATTATGCGGGATAGGGAAATAAAACCTACTATTACATATTATATTCTAATTTCCGACGTTAAATACATAGTGTAATTATAATTACGTTATTTAAAGTAATCACTTATTTTGGTTTAACAGAAAGATTTTGATGCATTAGCAATTACAAGATTTTCAACATTTAACTTTTGCAGTGCGTCTTCGCTTTGATTCAAAGAAGCTACATAGCGTCTTAAATCATTAACAGCTGATAATGCTTGGCGTTTAACAAAATCGGAGTTGATTCATCTTCGTCTTCATCATTATCACTTAGGGCCTCTTTTTGTGTGTTATTCACATTCTCAATAAGATCTTCAATTGATTGAATTTCGTACGGTGCCACATTGTCATCAATGGAAGAATACTCAGACAAACCCTGCAGTATCACGGGTTTCTTCTTCTTCTTCCAACACGACGTCAACTCCGTTATTTTGTTCGAGCGCTCGGCGTATTAAGCGGGATGACGAATCGTATAAAACGTTAAGAAATGTATGAAAACATGTCTCAAGTTGCAGGGACTGGCGTAAAATTGCGTATTATGCGAGAAGTCGTATTAAGCGGGTTCTACTGTATAATTTATTAATTACATTTTTGGTCCTGCTTACAATTAGAAGAAGCACGTGCCCAGCAATGGGACAGTTCATATACAGGGTTGATATTATTATATAATACATTTACGTTATACCATATCAGGCTGTATATGCTGTATAGTGGAAACCGTTAGACTGCCTGGCAGAGGTCTCAAGTTCTATCCCAAGGCGCGCATCTCTGACTTTTCGAAGTTATGTGCGTATTATTTAGCTAACTATCGCTTGCTTTAACGGTGAAGAAAAACACCGTGAGGAAACCTGCATGTCTAAGAGTTCTTAATAATGTTCTCAAAGATATGCGAAGTCTGCCAATCCGCACTGGGCCAGCGTGGTGGACTATGGCACATTCCTTCTCACACTGCTGAGAAGTGAACACATGCCCAGCAGTGGGACAGTTTAATACATGGCTGATATTATTATATTATATCAGGCTTTGTAGTTTTCTAGTAGTTTTCTTTCAATTATAAGCAAACACTATGTACACTTTATTAAAAAGTAAATTTTAATAATTATGATTTACAAAGAAAGTGTTTTTTATTTGTATTATATAGAGGTAACGGTAAAGTTTGTAAGTTTGACATAACATCACGCTACGAGCCACGGGAGCGACACAGTAATCATAAATGTGGGTTAAACCGTGACGAACAGCTATGATAGATCCCTATGATAGGGATATTTTTTGATTATTGAATCAACTTTTTGCAAGATTATTTCACTACCGCCAATAGTACACTGTAATTAGTATCTCCTCTACACTATAATTATGAACTTAAATAATAATTATAACTACATACATACTGTGGTTTCATCTGTGCACAGACTATGTCTCAAACAATCATAACGAGGAGCAAATTGAAGGCGAAGCTGCGTTACTCGCTCGTTTCGAGAACTTACCGCCCCTGCCCACCAGAGCTACCCTGCCCGATGTATGCCCAGAGTACTACAAGCACCTCACTATGCTCAAAGGTAAGCAGTTCATAGCATTATTATATAAACCAGAGAGTATTTATTCTTTTTTACAAGCATGGCCGCAAACAAACAAACGGCCTGTCTGATGGTATCGGTCTGCTGTTACCGTGGTATTTTATCCTAGCAACATTACTTAATGATCAGGTGTTGCCTGCCTACCTTTAAAAAGAGTTGCTGGTTAGGGGCTAGGGTCACTGGAACCCTGTTGACCAACATAGGAACTTAAGAAAAGTAAAGATCCAGGCACGCAGGAACACAATACAAGGTTTAGCTGAGATCTTTCTGTTCGATGATAGTTCTGCCCCAGTTGAATTGATCCAATTAAATCGAAATCCGTGAAAATGATGCCAGATCAGTAAATATTTTTTAAAACACACCATCTGAATTTTAGTTTTATTTCGCAGATATCAAAATAATTCCCCAAACAATTGCCAAGCTTGTCGAGGACTATGAGATCAGCGAAGAGAACCGCACCGCTCGCCGTCAGTACGTCACAGAGAAACTGGCGCACATCGTCAACACATCGACCATTCTAGAATGTTCCAACGTCACCCCATTCAGAAGTAAAAGCCGACAAGGATTTCCCTGCTTCTATTGCAGGAATATCTTCGAGAACCTCGAAAAATTACAGGAGCATACCGCAGAACACAAGAAACCCGAAATACTTAAAGTATTAAGAACCTACGGCGCTGAGTGCTTAGTGGTGTACGTCGATATCACAGATCTTAAATGTGGAATATGCAAACGAAGCATGCGAAGTCTCATCGAGCTTAAATATCATTTAATAAATGTACACAAGAAGAAAATGCATCTGGAATTCACTGATAGAGTTATACCATTCAAACTCTCGGACACCGGTATGTATGAGTGCCAACTATGCGGATTTAATTTTGAAACTTTTGGTGCCATTGAACGTCACATGAATGTCCATTTTAGAAACTATGTTTGCAAAGAGTGCGGTACCGGTTTCGTTACAAGATATCGACTAAAAGTTCACGTTAAAAGCATGCATGCAGGCGGTACTCATCCTTGTGAAGTCTGCGGCAAAATATTCTCGACTACACAAAAACATAAGAACCATGTCAACACTGTTCACAAGCTGATGAAGAGATTTAAGTGCACAAAATGTCCGGAACGTTTCGCCGAGTATTTTAGGCGGCAAAAACATATGGTACAGGCACACGGCTTTGCCCCTCTAAAGTATAAGTGCAATGTATGTGATAAGAGTTTTGACAGGAGGTACACTTTATCAAGACATATGAAGAGAGATCATTTGGAAGAGAGAGATTATCAATGCGAAATGTGTTCGTACAAATGTTTTACTAAGAACGAGTTGAGGGTGCATATGGTCAAACATAATGGTGAGAGGATATATGAATGTTCTGTGTGTAAGAAGTCGTATGCCAGGAAGAAAACGTTGAAGGAACATATGCGTATACATAATAATGACAGGCGATTTGCCTGCGCGGTCTGCGGTCAGGCCTTTGTACAGAAATGCAGTCTCAAAGGGCATTTGAAGACCCACCATTTTGAATTTCACATGCATTAAATTAATTAATAATTCTTTTTGTCGTTTTATTTTGAAACTATTGAATAAGTTTGTGCTTATTTAAGAAGGATAGGTACCAAATGTGCAGTCGCAGTTTCGTTTCTCGGAACGAGCTATGTTATTGGCACTTTCTGTTACAAACATTTGCAGCATCGAGGCTGAAAATGTTAGGTGAAATAATTTGGAACTATCTCTTGCCCCTATGGTGTTGTCACTTTTACCGAGTGACCTTAAAAGTAGTTAACAAAATTTAAGACAGGTGGTGTTGGGCACGCCACGATCGTGGCGGTAAGTCCCGTGTTTGAGGAGTGGCTGGAGAGGCGCCATGGCGCCCTCACCTTCCGGCTGACACAGGTAATGACTGGCCACGGTTGTTTTGGCCAGTTCCTGTGTCGTATACGCCGGCAAGAGACGCCCGGTTGTCACCACTGCGGCGACTGCCGCGACGTTGTTGAGGACACGGCGCTGCACACTTTGGCGGTTTGCCCCGCCTGGGCATCGCAGCGCCGTGAGTTGATCGCGGCAGTCGGATTGGTTGCCCTCTCGCTCCCGGCCGTAGTCCAGTCTATGGTCCGGAGTGAGAGGTCGTGGAACGCCGTCGCCTCCTTTTGTGAGGAAGTCATTTCCATCAAGGAGGCGGCGGAGCGGGAGAGGGAGCGTTTGAACCCTCTCCCCAACCGCAGAGCCGGGCGTGGCCTGGGGGTGGCGGGCTTTGTGGGCCTGCCCGCCATCCGTTCAGCACCAGGTCCGAGAGGCGGCGTGCGTGTTCCCACGCGCGCCTCTGTTGTTTCGAGTCCGTCTCCCCTCTAGGGGGGACAGTAGGGATAATATGTGAGGAGTGCCTTTGGGTAGGTCTTTCGTGTAGTGGCCTGCCGTTTCATACGGCGGGCCGAAACCTCGGCGGGGTCGCGACCGCATGCGAAAGTGATTCGCGCGGCCCCGTCGATAGCGGTTTTGTCGAGGAACACCGTGGTAGGTTTAGTCGGTATTCCGGGAGGTACTCTATCATCTTTAACATCTTTCTTTTACCCCGGCGAGCCCGACATAACCCCTCCGCCCGCCCCCGCGGAGGGGTATGCATCATGCATTCCTCCACGTAAAAAAAAAAAAAAAAAAAAAAAAAAGGTGGTCTACACAGGAGTACACATGGCCATACATCAAGTTAGAGACCCTATATACGCATAACTACGCTACATACAAAGTAGAAAATTGTCGGAAAGGGACAGTGCATAGTGGTGTCGATGTAATGTTAAGGATACAGCGTCGCGTCCCGTTTAGCGTGAATGAGTCAAAATAACAAAAATATAACGCATTCTCTTGCACGATTCGCAGCGTTCAACTTCTAATAGTTCAAAGTACAAACAGTCTAAGTTGATGTGTCGCTGTGTGTACATACAAACACAGAGCGCATCTATGTATGTGGTCGTAGCAAGTAGAAATTCGTCCTCTCGGCTATGGCCATCATAAAACAGGCATGAATCGATGAAATCCTATACTTTCCAATCTAATCAAATAATATTATACCATATAAAAAAATGAAATTCTACGAAATATTGAGAAACATGTTAAAATTAAACTCAAAACGTTAGTTAATCTAACTAAACGCTTTTTGTAGTTAACGAATTAAACTAAAATAATTCAATAAGACTTAGCCGTATTTTTTTATGCGAACTAATATTATAAATGTTGAGTTTGTTTGTTACTCTTTAACTACGACCGATCATCATGAAATGTCGCATACATATTTTCAGGGACGAACAAACCCTATGTCCTCTGTTCCCTTGAGAAATCTTTCTGAAACCTATTACTAACTCCTGTAAGCTACATTTACGCAAGGAAAGCCGCGTACAAAGTCTAGTAATCCAAAATGTTCATATTTCTTACTGGTCCCCTCAGTACAGATTTGCGCCGCTAGCAATACTCGAATACTACTGTCAAGTGTCAACTGTCAATAATGTCATACAATCAATGGACTTGTTATGTTCTTGACTTTGTAGTTTGTATAGAGTATCATATCTGTGACATACATAAATAAACCCTTTTTGTGTGAACTGTGTTTCGAAAGCTTTATTATTAAGGTAAATAATATTATGTCTAAATATAATGGGGCAGAAGGCGTAAAATTCAGTACCTAGTATTTATTTTTCCGTTGTATCGATCTAATACTCCTATGGTTACTAATCAAAAAACAATATTTTACAACAAACGCACATGAAAATTATAGCAACAGACGGTGTTATTGCCATAGCTTCTCGAGAGGGTTCATCTTATTTTAATTCATAATTAATTTAACAGAAGCAGTTTATTATTAAATATAAAATCATTATAAATACCTATTGTACATAAAATAATGTAGCATTCGAATTACAATCTTATTCAACTGTGATGTCACTAATAGAGTAATTTTATTGTATACTTGAAAGCGTTGCTCTTCCAATGCTTGTTTTAATTATTTGCAAGCTCAACAATATGATTTATAAATTAGCAGGTATGTATCAAAACATTGACAGTGACCACTGTACAACCAAGGCAGTTATATTTATTAATTTTTCAATTTATAGAATTCCAAATATAATTGGAATTCTATTATTTCTGTCTGCTTGTGTGCTCTGCCACTTAATAGGTTAACTGTATATAAAATTATAGATACGTAGATCCACATCTGTATTAACCCCAGGTAAGGATAGCCAGATATATGTTACGCTTTTGTTTGGTAACTATGATTGTATCCTATTAACTGTAAGCTTATAGTTGTCTTCTGGGATTAATTAAAGACTGTGTTGTTACTTGGCCATTTTAACAGAAGATATAGTACTGTTATCTGAGATCTTACTAATGATTCCAAACTTATACTGTTAAACAAACAATGCAGTCTTTGAATAATGTCTTTCTTTTAGCATGGTTCTATCTAGCGCAGCAGAGGCTAGGCGACAGAGGATCCTACTGAAAAGAGAACTCGCAAAACAAGAGAACCTTGAACTGGCAAGAAGGACAGAAATAGAGCAAGACAATGATGCTCTTTCAAAAAAAGAGGAGGTATTAATTTTTTTTGTTGTATTTATTTGCCTTGTTTTTAATTATTGGGGACTGCCACCCTAATGCTTGTTCCAAATGGGTTAGTACCAGCATTCTGTCTATTTCTGTGATCAATGTGATCATCTAATTGCAAAACTAACATAGGAGTTTATTTTTACTCTATTAACAGAGAACAGTGTATTAGGTATATTAGGGTCAGTTACTACTAACTATGACATAGGCCTCTGGCACTAATTGAATTGGAACTAAAGTCTTCTATTTGGAAAAGCTTTGTGAATAATATGAATTATATCAAAATTTCTATGTCATCCCACCATCTCCTTCGTGGTTTGCCCCAGCGACGGCGGCGACGACGGAGATGGCTGGACGACATAGAAAAGTTTATTGAGAGGGGAGGCCTTTGCCCAGCAGTGGGGTAAAAGGAGCAGAAGAAAAAATTTAAAAAAAATTATCATATATAATCTTGTTTTAGGAGAGCACTGCATCAGTATCATCTAATAAAGATGAGGAGGTGACACCAGAAAAGAAGCCAAGATTGGAGGCATCAAATGTAAGGATATAAATTTGATAAGGCTAGCCAGCTTATTACCATCCAGGAGACACAGTTGTAGACTCTGTGCTGCTACTGGCGAGTTTCTCAGAAGAAAATCTTAGTAATACTTTGCCTGGCCTAGTGTGTATTAAACCCAAGATCTAAAGCAGGGTAGTTATGAATTCTACATTTGTTTTTATGTATGCAACTAATATTCTAAATGAAAATACTACTGCATGAAGGATTATAAAAGGAATCTACATTTTCAGAATAGAAAATGAATACCCCAAAGCCTTATTTGTTGCCTGTTATTTCAGGACAGTGCCACAACCAAAGCACCAAATTCAGATGATAAGAAAACTGAAGAAAAGGAACCAGAGTTGCAGATACCGAGTGTAATGTATATTTTAAAATTTATCAATTAATAGTAAGGTATTGGGCAAGTAAGGGCTTTAAGCGCACACAGATCATATATGCGACAGCCACAAATGACAACAAAAGGCTGGTAGCTATACCTGGCTGCCGGTGCTTAGGCCGTCCACTGCGTTAAGCGGGTACACGGCGCGGGCGCCCGCGCGGTGTTCTGTTTTCTATTATAATGGGTCTCCCGTCGCACGCGGCGCGGGTGACGGAGCCCGCCCCGCGGACAACGTGTCCGCGCGACGAAGCACGCGAGCGGAGCTGTTTCTAGGAAATCACAGAGCGCTGCTTTGTTACTGCCGGCGCTACGAGAGGCGGGAGTCCGTCGCGGGCGCTCGCCCGCTCCGTGCACCTGCTTAACGCAGCGGACGGCCTTACAGTCATCGCCGATGGGCCGTGTGCGCAGAGCCTTAGAGCCTTTTATTGCTAAAGGCAAACTGGGCAAGTAAGGGCTCTAAGGCTTGGCGCACATGCATCATATCTGTGCGTCGTTACAAACATCCAAACAATGGACACAAGAAAATCTACAGGCACTGCCCACCTCGCCTCGCCCCCTTTAGATAAGCCACTGGTTCTCAATACGCCCCTTTTCAAGATAAGACAATAGTTCTCGAAAGTCCCCAACCCCTCTTCCGCTTCCCCCGTGGAAAATGGCTCGCATTTCAACTGCATATATCTTTTACAGAGTAGAGACATAGTCTCCAACGTGTTCAAGTACCTGTCTCAGGAATATAAGTTTTTGCGGACGTACAACACGGACGAATGCGATCTGCGCCCCCTGGCGGCTATCCACCGACGCACTGCCGAGGCCACTGGCTTCAGTAAGGACTTTGTTAAAAAGATCGTAAAGGAGGACCAAGCGATTATGGCGGCAAATAGGAGAAAGAGAAATAATCAGGAACAATGGTATGTATATTATCATAAGAGCCTTTTTTTTTTTTTACCTGGTTTGAATGCATGACCCATACCCCTCCGAGGGGTTATGTCGGACTCGCCGGGGTAAAAGAAGATGTTAAGATGATAAAGTACCTCCCGGAATACCGACTAAACCTACCACGGTGTTTCTCGACAAAACCACTATCGACGGGGCCGCGCGAATCACTTGCGCATACGGTCGCGACCCCGCCGAGGTTCCGGCACGCCGTATGAAACGGCAGGCCACTACACGAAAGACCTACCCAAAGGCACTCTTCACAAATTATCCCTACTGTCCCCTCTAGAGGGGAGACGGACTCGACACAGAGGCGAGCGTGGGAACACGCACGCCGCCTCTCGGACCTGGTGCTGAACGGATGGCGGGCAGGCCCACAAAGCCCGCCACCCCCAGATCAAACCTCAGGGTGGCTGGAGGTCGTCTCGCGAGAGTGCCTAGGATTTCAGAATTTCATTATTCAAGTTAGATTATGTGGTAATATGGGTTTAAATAATATCTATTTGTTGAATTATTTTTGCAATTATATCGCGAGAAAATCAGAGATAATGTAATTATTATCCGACCCAAACAGACGCATATAAGATGTGTATATAATTCTAAATTGACCCGCTGCATCATACCGTGTCCGACCTCACACGAGTTACCGAAGATACGTGACGGCCGGCGCATTATCGGGATTGACTGCGTGCTAGTAAACCAATGGATATTTTTTAAATTATTGACTTCATTTTTTGTTTATATTGCTGTTACATCTCTTTCAATACTACAGGTGATTAAATTGGCGCCCTGTATTTGCCTTATTTCGAAAGCCTGGGTGTTTACCTTCATCTTAATAAACAGAAATATTAACTTCTTGCCATCAATTTCCACTTTCATTTTCAGACTATTAGTTTCAAAATGTATTGTTGCAAAAAGAATTGGACTACTACAAGAGTTGAACACGTTGAAGATATCAGTAACACACACGTGAGAAAAACAAAGAGGGCGCCAGGCATTCTAAAACATTCTCTGACATCTCAGGATAATATAAAATCAGTACTGCAAAGAAAATTGCATCAAAATATGTTTTGCCGGTTTAGGAATAAAGGGTAGACATAAAATATTTTACCGTATCGTAGTAAACTCCCTAACTTACTGATTCTTCACTTCTTCCGTCATGGGAAATGAAATGCAAGTGCAATGCTGGGACCTGAAAATCAAACGCATATATGCAGTTTTTGTTAGAGCTAAGTTTAGTCATTGAAATTAAACTTCTATATTCTCTAAATATTTAGTAAATAGTTATATAATTCAATTATTTTAACATGTTGTCCCTAATAAATAAGGTATCAGAAATAAAACAAATATGAGATAAATAACAATTTTATTCAACATCCGGTTTTTTATATACAATTAACTGTTCATACTCCAAATCAACATGATGCACTCTGATATGATTTTTTAAACTGCATTTTTGGACGAACGCTTGCGCGCATGCGCCACAAGACCACCGCCTGTCATTGCGATGAATTTTCAAATGTTCTGACAAAGATTTGGCGCGAGCGTACTTTTTGTGACATACCTCACATTCAAACTTTTTCTCACCAGAATGTACTATAGAATGGGAAGCAAGTTTTGTAGGAGATTTAAACTTCATCCCGCAAACATTACAACTGTGTTTGGGCTCGTTCACTATTTTCAAATGGTCCTTTCTCATATGTGAATTTAAACTATTAGGTGTGTTATATTTCTTAGAACAAATCTTACAAGTTAAATTCAGCGGAGCTCGCTTGTGTACTTCTTCTAAATGCCTCATTCTTAATCGGTAAGTGGGAAAAGTTTCGTTACATATGGAACACATGAAGGATAACTTTTTATGCGTGTATCGGACATGACTTCTTAACAATGCATTGGACGTGCAAACTTTACCACAGATATCACATTTTACTGATTGACCGTCAACATGCAACTGACTATGAGCTCTTAGCCGCTCGGGAAGTAAGAAACACCGTCCACACACATCGCACACATAGTCACTGCTGTGCATGTTCATATGATTGGAAAGTGTTTTGAAAAACAAGAACTCAGTTTTACAAATGTAACATCTATACTTGCCATCGCTCAAATCGTACGCTAAAATAGAATCAACAGGCTTTATAGCATCGACATCATTAAATTTAATATTATGTTGTTCAGTAAGATGTGTCACTAACATTTCTAGGTTATCTATTCTTTTTTTACAGATCTTGCAAGTGATGTCGCTGACATCTGCCTTCACACGATCGTGAGGTCTTAGAATGCTTTTTAAAATAGTTTTAAAGTTGATATTCTCGTGTGATTGGAAGACATGAGCTTTTAATTCGTCGAAGCCGACATGCTGTTTGTTGCAATAAAGACAAGTAAAATATCCTTTGCTAGATTTAAATGGTACGATTGTGGAATGTTCTAGTATAAGGCAGACATTTTGTCTGGGCTTTATGTAGTTGACTTTACGAAATTCTATTTTCTCTCGTTTTTTGTTCTTTGGTATTATTATTATTCTTCTTTTACCTGCAAAAGATGGTTGGTGTTAATATAATATAAGCTCTCTGACTCAATCAGATGTAACTATAACATACAAAGCAGTTTTGAACAACAACTTTCATAATTACATCGTGTTGATCCGGCGAAAATTTCTGTTATATGCGGGCGAATTAAAACAGTTCTGTATGGGTGGGGGGCACTAGCGTGGCAGCCTGGAGCACGAGTAGGGCAAGGCATTGTTGAATCATGACCCTCTATAAAGTCCCCAAGTTAGTAATTACTCCCATTGTACTTCCCAGCCTTGGTCCTTGGCTACCCCAACTTGGAGTGGGTATGCAGTACATATTATTTTTCCCACAAGTATTAAGATCGTAAGTATTCAAGTACATTTTTAATTAGTTACTTAACCTAGTACCTTTATTGTTCTTGTCTGATGTTTTCCGTTTAACTTTCTTTCTGTTTTGAGGACCTGAAAAAACAAACATTGGATATTACGGAGTTCCGATCTACTAATTTTAAATGTTCCTTTATCCTGTGTCCTAAGATTACTCTAATTCTTTTAGTTTTCCATTTAGTGAGTGAGTTAAAATAATAAAATAAAACAATCGTATAAATACTCCACAGACTACTATAAGAAGATATATGTACATGATAGTACATAAATAACTTGAAAACTATGGCTAACGCTTCACTTATATTGAAACTTTGATTACCTACTTTATGAAGATTTGATAAGTGGCAGAGTGTGCCAACTATCCGAAGGCAGTTCCCTGCCTATCTGTGTATTCGGTCTCTCTATTCGCATCACGTATTTATTCGATTGTTAGCAAACTATGAATAAATAATAGCAAGACTGGTTATGCTTACACTGCTCATTAACATCGGCAAGATATCCGCATTGTACATCCAATTGTTCTGTCTTTATATAATGTGTATCTGGAATGCAAAATTTGGGTGTTATCAATCAAAATTAAAATATCTTTATTCATTTAGGTCATAAAGTAACACTTATGAACGTCAGCGTCAGTATTTAAAGGTAATATATGAGGGTAGACGGCAAATCCCGCACTTCGTGAAAGGCGCCGCTAAACTCATACCAGTCAATACGTGACCCCGATCTATTCAAATCAGTCGAAACGTCGGCAATCAATAGGTTTCTTAAATACTTAATCGATAATAAGAGCCGTTATAGAGTATTATATTATGTAATTGCTGGAATGTCAGGCATAATTGAAAAATAATTGTCTATCATCCAAGGTTTCAATTGCAATAGAAAAAGATTTACAGTGTTTACTAGCTAATACCTGTCACAATATTTCTCAACAGTTCTTCCCGTTTCTTTATAGTAATAATAATAATAATATTCTACCACATACACACAACACCATCTAGCCCAATCTAAGCAGAGCTTGTACTATGGGTACTAGACAATGGATAAACATACATATATACTTTTTTTTGTAAATACATACATATTATACATAGAAAGTGGGAAAACATTGTTCATCATGAAAGTAAGCAATAACTAACTATTTAATATGCGTATAACTTTGGAAAGTCAGTGCCTTAGGATCGAACTGAGAACTCTGCCATTAAATGTTATGTCTTTCTGATTATGTTAAAGTACATGAGGAATGTTGATATACCGTCATTTACGCCATCTTTGTAGTCGGCTTCATCATAATGATCATCATCAATATTATCCACTAGAAGGTCAATATTTTTCTCATCTGGTATCCACAACTCAGTGTTTGCACAAAATGTATCTGAAAACAAAAGTATATAATAATAGATTATTGTGATTTGTTGTCCGAGTCTGCAAGCTGTTTGCAGGATGCATAATCGTTTTATGCTATTGAGGATTAAGCCTGCCAGATATTCAATGCATACTATATAATATCACACTACAACCCAAAAGTGCAATGCAGACACCATAAGTCATAGGTAGTAAGATCATAATCACTCACTTTTTTCTGTCTCATCTGCAGCAGGTTCTATTGTTTCTGATCTTTCCACCTTAACAGGCATTTCTAAATCTGTAAAAAAGATTGTCTATGTTATGTATGACACAAAAGATGGATTAATAAATATTGATATGCACAACATACACATTCAAAAGGGTCCACAGTCCTTTATTGTAATTTATTTATTGTAACATAGCCATTATTTAAATATGGGTGTATGAGGGTAGTACAGCATGGTATGCCTATCATACATCACCATTTTTCTACCCCCATAATTGTAAAATATCAATTGGTTCATGACAACCAATATTAATTCCATTACCCAATATTTCGTTCATAAAAAGATTCCTCTATGCCAAACTGACCCAGGTCAAATATAACAAAAGTATGTTATATTTGACCTGGGTCAGTTTGAGCACCACCAAAACACAATTTTAATTTATTATTGACATGTATCTATGTGTTATTATGTTTACTTTTAAGACTTGATTGGATACCCAATATGCACCAAATTGTCTTACTTAATAAATAAACAGCTCTCTCCAGGTGTTCAGGCCTATACATACTACTTATAGTACAAGTTACAATGTCTACTCACCCACTAGTTTAGCTTCAAGATGAGTCTTACTCTGCAGCACTCTTTGTTTGAACTGTAGAGCACTTCTCAGCTGCGTGATGCACACCTCACATATCTGATCCTTGGACTGCTCATACTGTGGCCACTGTAATCATTATTACAAACCTGTACAGACGGAGACATTTACACTGTGTTTAGGGTAACAAATTAAGACAAAGAAATGAGTTGTATCAAGAGATCCAAATGATGATGGAATGTAGAGGAATGATGATTACTGATAGAAGATTTTAATTATAGAATAAATAGGGTTACCATAGATTATAAAAGACAAGTAGTTCTAACAGAGCAGATTGTTTAATCTGTGATTTTAGAGAAGAACTCGTAACAGATATTAACGTTAAACAATTGTTTTCCAATGTGCACGTCAATGTTGAAACAGTAGCAAATGATCAGATTGTTTATTCCACAGTATAGGTTTTACAATGGCACCAAAAGAACACTTAAAAACATTAAATCTAAATTCTTCCAAATTAGGCAAATTAATTAGATCTAAGTGTTGTTCTCTGCCTTGAACAGGCTCATTGTACGGCCAGGTTAGGAGTACCCCATTTTAAAAGGTTCATGAAGAATGTGATAAAACTAAATAAAGCAAAAGAGAATTGTAGTAAGCAGAAATCCTCCTTTAAATTATAAACTGTTGCAATACTTTTATTTGTGCCTCTAATACTTAGTGATAACATATCTTGTTTCTAAATTTTATTATGGCAAAAGTGGTAGACTGTACTTTTTTATAAATTATTTGATAAGCACCATTGTTCTCATATATTAGTCATAACAATTGTTTATTTACCTAAAATATAAAATTAAATAATACAGCTGTATCAGAGAAGGTAAAGAAAAATAAACTTACAGTCAAATTAAAGCACTCTTTGAGCATATGACCATATATTTCACTTTGTCCCATCCACACATGCTCAGACCACAGGCTCTTTAGGCATGGCAGCTCTAAGCAGCAGCAACAGAGTGCATACATGTCTGTTAACAATTGATGCTGGTTTTCACTGGAATTATAAACAATCTATAGTTAGTACTACTGAGACCCTGTACAGGATACCAAATTTTATCCTGAACAGAGGCTGTGCAGAGGATGTCTTGATAATTTATCATTCTTATTTTCTAATAGTTATCAACAATAGTATTAGACATCTGATAAATATCATAGCTTCATATCGATTGATTTTCTACCGACACCAATTCTATAAAGCGCTCGGGTGGTTAATGCGTCATGCGGTACGTTGATCGCATTGCGATTGCTAAGTTTCAGTTTGTCAATCGCAGCATGGGACGCTATTCGTCAAACGCACATTACATTTTTGATGATTTAGTGTTTTCGTATAACAGAGAAGAAATAAAAAAGGATCTATCTTACCTTACAGATTCAGACATAGTTTGTTATTAAATCCTCTTCATAACATTGATGAAGCTTACAAGACACTAGTATTGCGTTATGAAAAGTTTTAGTTATATGAAATACCCGCTGGGAATATACTACCATTACAAAGTTCTTTTTTTTTTTATCGTACGTTTTTAATAAATAATAATATTCTAGCTTTATTTGTGAATACCAATACGATTATAAGCTTTTGACAATTTTGACAGACAAGATCATTTTTTTTTGGACAGACAATTACTGATGTCATATAGAGATGTAGTCTTAGGCGAGTGATATGCATTTATCAATTAAACAAAACTTATCGATTGTTCTAGGAAATTTATATATTTCAAAATAAGATTGATTCATTATTTGATTACATATTAGCATCACACAAATATGGATGTAGAAATTACTATTCACACTGTATACGGACAATAGAGATAACCAACAAAAATAAATGTATCTACACAATACTACAAATAGATACATATTATGATATTGTGGCAACAAATGGTCTCCATTCAGCATTGATGTTGCGATAAAACTGACGTGATATCGCAACGCTGATTTTCAATGGAGACCACCATTACGCATGGACGTCAAGCCAGCTGCATACAATTTTACAAATAACAAAAAATGAGGAAAAATAAACTATTACTTAACTTATTATTACAAAAAACAAATACAAGACAAAAATAAAGAAAAATAAAATAAAAACCCATACAGTAGGTATGCATGTATTGACTCATGCGGAGATCCAACCCATAACACTCCCCACCGGCAGAGGCGAGGCACACACAAACGTGCCATCCGTGCCGTCAGGACAAGAAGCCAGTCTCGTGGATCCAAAAGTCTAGGTGGCGAAATATACTCACATTTTGCCTCACCCTTCGAGCTCATACAGCGCGAGTCTATACTGAATATAGTCTTCTCCTTTTTTGATCCTCTACACACAGCTACACATCAATCTAGACTGTTTGGACTTTGAACTATTAAAAGTAGAATGCTGCGAATCGTGCGAGTGCGTTATATTTTTGTTACGCTCTATCCTTACCATTACATAGACACTACTATGCACTGTCCCTTTTCGACAATTCTCAATTTTGTATGTAACGTAGTTATGCGTATATAGAGCGTCTAACTTGATGTGTAGCCGTGTGTACCAGTCAAATTACCTTAAAAGCTTAGTGAGATACAGCATACTTCTCCTTTGTTATTTCAATGTTTTATGTGATGTTACACCTATATTAGGTAGTGTTGCGGACAACGGGATACCTACTTCGTATGATAACGGATGCGACAACTTAAGAATAGTATTCAGGACATCAAAGACGTGTTACGGCCGTTTGACTCTCGTACACACAGCGACACATCAACCTAGATTGTTTGGACTTTGAACTATTAGAAGCTGAACTCTGCGAATCGTGCGAGAGAGTGCGCTTTATTTTAGTTACGCTCTATCCTTACCATTACATCGATACCACTATGCACTGTCCCTTTCCGACAATTCTCTATTTTGTATGCAGCGTAGTTATGCGTATATAGGGTGTCTAACTTGATGTGTAGCCGTGTGTACGTTCAGCCATAGAGGCAGAGATTGATGTTATGGCCGCGTTTGAATTGGCTAAGTTTACTGTTAATTATCTGGCTAGCCAGGGACAGATACTTGCTGAATTATAGATAAATCTGGCATAATATCATAGGAGACATGAGAATTTAAGCTTGGATCGAACACGGTAGTATTGCCGTACACATCCATCGGTTTAATCGCCGTCATTACAATTACACGAGTACATTTGCTGTATAATTAGTGCAGTGTTAGCCTGGATGAATGAACAGTTATAATATATAAATGCCTCATTGGTGTTGTAAGAAGCCTGTAAAAATGAGAAAATAAAAGAAGAAAAAAAGAACAGCAGTAATAAATTTAATGTTTTACTGATTTCCTTTGTCACGGAAAAAGAATATCATGAATTTACTTTCAGTTTAGACTCATCTGTATCACACTCCAGCCGTATACTGCCAAGATTAGCGTTCATGCTATTATTTACATTAGGTGTGAAACATGAACGGGTGACCCTTGGCGAAGTCACAGCCTCGATGTTACGTAAAATCATAGCTTTAGTTTGTACGTTTGCTGCTTTTCGAATTTGTTCATGCAACTCATTCTCCAAACATTTGATGTAAGAAGGGGATGTCACTCTATTTATTTCTTGAGACAATACATGCATACTATTATGAAGGGTAGGCATTAAACAGGAGTAACTATGTCTCGGCGACGTCATAGCTTCATTATTCCTAAATATAATAGATCTGGTTCGCACAGAAGCTATTTTTCGAATTTGTTCAAGCAACTCTCTCTCTAAGTTTTTAATATAAGACGATATTGGAATTTTATATGAACCTTGTGGCGTACAAGTCTTCTTTTTATTATTATTATTAACAGTAGGAATTAAACATAAGCGTGTAAGTCTTGGCGAAGTTAAAGATACGTTATTGTTAGAAAATAAAGCTTTAGCTTGTTCAGCTGCCTCTTTTCGAATTCGTTCAATAAACTCACTATCTAAGCGGCTGAGTTGAGAAGTTGAGGCGACATTTATGGCCCCTTGTAGCACAGAGTGCGTATTATTAGCAAGATTACTTTTAAAACACGTGCCGGTGAATGTTTGTGTTGTTATTGACTCATTATTGCGAAATATATTATCGTTAGTTTGATTGTTTGCTTCTTTTTTGAGATTGTTTTTTATATAACTAGGTGGTATTGGAATGACATCATAAAGATCTTCAAGAATTGAATTGCAATGGACTTCTGTATCTATATCTTTATTAGGCGTCTTAAACGGTGTGGCGTTATGCTCTTGTAGTTCATAGCTACCGGCGGCGGATGTTATCTGGTCGTGATGAGATTTCTTAGTCTCTGCAAAGACAAATATTCTACGTAGATAAAATTGTATAGATATTTAAAGTGCGCTAAGAAGTATATCTTTCGTTATTTTTCTGCAGTTACCTACAGCTATTGTCGACCTATTTTCGTCTTAAAAATAATATATTACGCAGCTATTGAGGCGTGATGTCCCAGATTTTATAATACATATTATACCCGTATACACCTAAGGATATAGTGATGCAAATTAAGAGACCATATCCAGCAGTGAACTGCGACAGACTATTTAATTGATTGTAAGCATATTGTGACTTTTTTAAATAATGTTTTTACTTCACCAATATCGATTAGCAACGAGAGAGTTTATTAAGAATTCAGTTTTGTATGAGGTTATTGAGCGTGAATAGAGGGATTTTCAATCCTATCCGCGTCAGCGGTGAGGAAAGCGAAGCGCCAACCACACACCGACTTGCGTCGCATTTACAGTTGACGTCGGCCGGCATGAATTAGTTGATAACAAAGTTTTCGCTGATAGGTGTATACCAATCCATCTGTAGATTTACTTTATTATTCTATATTGAAAGCTGTTACTAAAGTACCATTACAAAAATATTGCTTTTAATTTCGTTAAGTGTGTGGAGGGACGTGGTCTAACGGGACCACATCACACATGAGGATCATCCGACCAGGCTGGGTGATGGGGTGGGTGCCTGGCACGCTCTGGCCCGACGGTTTATGTCGGGAACTTGTATATATAGGTGCTTAGTCGCTGTGTAAATTTCCCTTGTGCAATTCAGGATTGTAGAACAGGCGTGATTCGTGTTCGTCTGTAGTCAGCACCTCTTCGTCTGCGCAGAGTAGCCACAAGTGTTTGTTGCAGCAATATGTTTAATTCATTATTTTTTTCTGTATGATATACGAGCAGACGGATCGCCTGATGGTGAGCGATTACCGCCGCTCATAGACCCGCAATACCAGAAGGGTCACAAGTGCGTTGCGTTCCATTTAAATTTGCCTCCACCAGAAGGCTGGGGAGGGAGGTCAGGAGGGGGATGGTTGGGCCTCCGGTACCCTCACTTATTCGATGAAACACAACGCAAACGCTGTTTCACGCCGCCGCGCCGGTTTTCTGTAAGGCCATGGTATCACTCCGGTCGAGCCGGCCCATTCGTGCTGAAGCATGGCTCTCCCACGATTAATGGGTAATTTGTGAAATATCCATATCATTCTTCTACTTTTGATCTTGCTATTTATATACAGGATGATTTTGAAATCGTGTAATAACTTTTAACCACGCGTTTTACTGCTGATATAGAATATCCATGACCATATATTTTTTGATTAATAGACAGCTCAAATTTATTTTATTTGGGAGCGTTTGCCGGTTATTTCACAGGCTTACTACTAGTGAAAAACGACTTTTAAATTTGGTTTGCGGCATGATAAGTGGCACGTTTGTCATAAATGTAAGAATAATCAAATATTACTGTTTAGATATTTTATGGTTTAAAACAGGGTTCGAAATTATGAACTTATGTACCTACTCAAAAATGTATAGGTACATTTTACATTAAAATCTATAATCTTATAATTTCGTGGTTTACTCAACATGGCCAAGCCGTATTACGTTGCCTTCGTAAATTTATTATTTCGGTCAGAAAGACTTGTCATAGAAATCCGATCTTGCCGATTGTCATTAGAACGTTAACGATGAGTATTAGTATATTTTAGCGGAACACAAGTCTGTCTTATCAGAAAAGCCCAATAACTTTTTGATGGCCCGACCTGGGACTCAGAACCTGAGACCTCAAGCAGGACAGTCGCATTCACTACCGCTGCGCAACGGTAAAATTTAATATGTCGGTATCGCAGCAAGTAAAATGATGTGCCATTACGTTTCATATTTCTATTGTTTGAGTTTCCAGCCTCCTCCTGCAATACAACTGTGAAAAATGTATTTAATTTCGTGCAGCAGTTTATGCGTGATGTGCGTACAAAAATACAGACAGAAAGAAGAAAAACTAAATAAAATATTTTGGTTTCTGTAGCACTTATTAAGTCCCCAACACTAAATTGCACATCATCATCGACTAGTTACAATATTGTTATATGTATAGTTTATTATTAGAAATATTTATACTAATACCATAACGAGGAAAGATTTGATTTTTTTATGGTTTGTTGGTTTGTAATTATTGTACTCAAAAACTAACCAAACGATTTCAAAAATTGTTTCACCATTAGAAATCTATATTTTCACTGAATAACATAGTCATATATTGTATTTAAAAGAAAGTACTTTTAAACCTAACCTCCTTTACGCGAGCGAAGCCGCGGAAAAAAGCTAGTTATGTATAAACTCAGACGTACATTCCGGTAGGTGTAGCCAGATTTGTATTACACCCACATTGCACAAACCATGTTTTAAGACCGTATTATAGAATACGACACTATTGCTGCTTGAGTACATTTTTAGACTATCTTACTACAAATCATTTTGTGGCCGACCTCAGATCACGCGAAAGACACCATCACTATAAACACTTTTCAACAACGACTTTGGTCAACATACCAGTGGTTTTATAAAAATAAAATTCTTTTTAGATAATATAACATATTTTTTATTATATTCACAGCAAAGTTAATCATCACATTCAGTCACTCTATCAGCTATATATATTATATTAACTTATGAATAAATCTTTTGGGATGCACGGAGATTATTATTTTCTGCAATTCTTCCCTTAAACTTTTGGGAACCAAGCTGTGTGCTGTGCTGTGTGTTTGGCTATAACAATTGTATTATATGAAATGGAGGATTTATCAGATACTTATTATAATTTAAGTCGATGACAGCAATACTACTTACAAAACTAATATACATATCCTTCGGCATTCAGCCTATCAGCGATTTCAACAGGTACCTACGCTTTCGAAATGCGGCCACTGAAGTTAATTTCTATATGCAGTTGGTATGAGCAAGTTAGAGATTATAGTAGGGAAAACATGGATAAGTTCTGTGTTTGTATGTCGTCTATAACTTTTTCAAACGTGTACCAAAAGAAAACACTGCAAGAGGCGTTTACCGAATTTTATGAAATATTGAAATTGTTTTATGATTTGTGTTTTCCAAGATATACGATAAAGAAGCCCATTAAAAATGGGAACTTTAACTGGCCAACAAAGGGAATAAGAAGATTATGTATACATAAAAGATATCTCTATATTCTTTAATTTTTTTGCTATGATATAATATTTTTATACACCACAGAAAGCTTTCGAAATGCGATCACTGAAATTATATTCTATAATAGAATCTTTTTACACACCACAGAAAACCTTCGAAATGCGCTCACTGGAATTATTTTCTATAGTAATTATGATCTTTTAGTTTTAATAACTTTCAGCGCGTTCCCACAAAACGTAAATGTCTTTTCAACTGACAAAATTACATCTCTAAACTCAATATTGGATACCATTCAGCAAATTGAAGGCTTTCTTTATTTCTTTGAATCAGTTAATCGTCGTTTTCGTGGCAGCAATCGACACTTCATACCAGCTTCGCGGAGACGTCGACGAACCGTTATTAAAGAGACATTGTGTGATGTAGCAACATTCCTGGTTTGACAAAAAGGATTCTCTCGAAATTGATGAACTATGTTGAAGTCTTGCGGTAGAGATGTCTTCCTTGGTCGTCCCGTTCTTTTACCTTCATTTAAGTTGCCTTCATTTTTCCAACGCCTTATCCACCGATAAACTGTGTTACGCTGCCGAAAGAAATACTTACTGTAATATAGTACCTATATGTGAAAGTGTAGGTATTCGTTAGTTGGATCTGCTGTTAGATCGTTTAATTTAGCATAATATTAGTTTGATAAATATAGCTAGGATTTGTAAGCCTCATCTCAGTGACAAACTCATTGTCATATCTTTTCACGTTAATTTTCTTTTAACTTTACTTTTACTTTTTAACTTTCCTCTTATAGTACAGTAAGGCTAGTTGCCATAGGTGAAATTGAACATAAATGAGCTGTAAAACATAAAAACTAGGCTATATTTTCTCTAGGTTCAAATGATCTACATATAAAACATCAAAATAGGTTCAGCGGTTTGTTAAATAAAATGTTATAGATAGTTTTTAATACAATTGTTAAGCTATACTTACAGCAACTCCCATTTGTCTCGCGATGTCTGCAATCGAACGTCCATGTTCTCTCAGCAATACTATTTTACATCGTTCTCGTTCGGTAATATGAGTATTAATCGGCATTATTGTATCTGTATCTATTACTTGGCACTAAAAGGCAATATAAATAGATAAAATACAATGATCATGCGATCAGTAAAGCCAATTTCATAAAATGCCTGCCTTACACTACACTCGCGTGCAACTAAATCGACTCAACTTTACAAAATGAAATAAGAGTGATTTTTATAACGATTTAAAAAAAAATATATAGAATACCTATATATTTTTAAAGCCTATTTTATAGGCTTTTAAATGATACTCTTTAAAATCTATGGCAGAATTTTCAAAATAATCAGATTTGAACGACAATGCAAAATAAAATGAATTATTGAAAATAATCATAGCGATAATTAACATAAAATAAAAACGAAATGTTATGAAAAATAAAGACATTTATTTAATCAATATTTAGTGTTGCTTCCCCTGGCCCTAATAACATCTCAAGGCGGTTCCTCATCGACCTGATAAGCTTCTTCATCAAGTCTTGGGGGAAAACTTCCTACTCCTCTTCCAGCGCTGTTTTCAGCTCGTGATGCTTGCAGGCGCTGGATTTCTGGCCCGAACCCTTAGTTTCAGCTCGTCCCATACGTGTTCTATGGGATTGAGATCCGCACTGAATGGCGGCCAGTCTATGGTCTGAATACCAACTTCTTGCAGGAACTGACGAGTTATTCGTGCTGTATGACACCGGGCATTGTCGTACTTTAGAAGGAAGACACATCTTATGAAGCCTTCATAAGGGACGACATGATCCAGGAGAATGTCCTCCACATATCTATTCGCAGTCAGACCGCCTCCTCGGCCTCCACCAGGGATGAAAACAAGCTCTGTTTTTCCTTCCAGTGAAATACCGGCCCACATCATACATGAACCACCACCATAGGACACTGTTTCAGCGAAACAGCATTGCAAAAATCGTTCACCTGGCCGCCTGTAGACTCGAGCTCTTCTGTCACTGCCATGCAGACATACTCTGCACTCGTCCGTGAACAGAACCGACCGCCATTACTCAGCGCTCCAATAGATGTGTTCGCGAGCAAATGCAAGGCAAGCTTGTCGGTGAGCTGTGGTCAATTTAGGACCTCTAGCAGGCCGTTTCGGAGTCAGGTTGGCATCTCTTAGGCATCTTTTGACCGTCCATTGACTGACAGCTACTCCTCGAACCTCTCTCAGTCGCTGCTGGACAGCAACACCGGTGAAATGGCGATTTCTGAGATTTGTCGAGACGATAAAATGGTCGTCCCTCTCAGAACTATGTCGGCGCCGATTGGTATTTGGCTTTCTGGAGTAAGAATTGGTCTCTTGGAATGTTTTGTATACCCCGGATACAGCAGATTGGCTCAAGTTTAATCGACGAGCGACTTCTCGCTGGCTAAAGCCCTGTTGCAGCAAAAAGACGACTTGAGCGGCTTCTTCTGGTCTTGTATCCATAGTGGTTGTAAATTGATCGTATCTTGCGGAGGTGTGTTCAGGTCAATTGTTGTTAAGCGACTGATAAGTGTGCATTACTTCCGGGGGTTTATATAGGGGGTTGCAACGCATAACTCGTGGCTATTGCAAGGAGTCAATTGTCGGAACTCATATGTATACCACGATATTATAAAAATTACTGAACAGATTTAAATGATAAATGTATTAATTTAAAGCCTTATAAAATAGGCTTTTAAAAATATATAGGTTATCTATATAATTTTTTCAATTAAGTATAAATAAATTACTCTCATTTCATTTTGTAAAGGTAAGTCGATTTAGTTGCACGCGAGTGTAGTTTCGTTAATGTGAAGTAAAATAAACAAACACAGGAAATTTTTAGAAAAAAAGAAAGGAATGGTTCAATATTGTTTTACTAACTATAACGAATAAAATATACCACAATATTGTTTGATAATTTTGAAAATTATAACCTAATCACCATGATTTTTTTAACTTAGCTAACGTAGAGTTTGACTGGACTAAGCGCCACTTATGTGCCAAACGCCTTTGCACCAGGCGCTATAGCTAGATAAGCATTAAGACGTAAAAAACCTGGTGAGTTTAGAAACTAGTCGAGCAAAACTGTTACGTTATAATTATGATAACAACTCACAAAAGCTTTTACAACAATTTTCGTATATTTTAGTTTGGTGGCAAATCGCAGATCGCTACTTTTCGTGCTGATTGTGCAGTCAGCAAAATAAGTCGATAAACATTTCTGTTATTTTGAATTGCTTTATCATTCACAAATTTTTAAAATGAGTAATAATAATGTCCTCTAGCCCAAATTTTTGCCACGGCGGCAAATTTAAATGGAGACTGGCCATCTGCGCAGGAGATATTATAGTGCAGAAGAGAGTGCGCAAACATAAGTGCACTCTCTGTTTCCTAACTCTCATGATCCGATGGGACGGTAATCCAACACGACCGGAGAGAGATCGGGCGCAGGACCAACAGCTTTACGTGCTTTCCGAGGCACGGGGGTGTCTAACACCGCCAACTTCCTAACTATGGGCTGCAATTGAGATTTCTTAACAGAAAAACCCAATAACTTTTTCTTGGCCCGATCCGAGATTCGAACCCGAGACCTCATGCACAGCAGTCGCATTCTCTACCGCTGCGCCATGGAAGCAGTGTAACTACATAATATACTTATGTACATATGTCGTTGACTGTACAACACTGTTACGATTGCCGCGCGCACGCACCAACTTACTACAGAGGGCGCCTCTATCGCGCGCATACGGTACGCTTAACCAAGTTGCAGATACTATAGATATCTTCTGTTGTACACTGAGTGAATTCACAAAAACGTCATTATTTGTGATTTGTTATAAATAAAACAAAAATATATATGTACTAAAAGTTGTCAGGTGAATTGTTAATCTTATATGTATAACAGATTTTTTTATCTTTTTGTTTAACTGTATGTAAATTAGTATATAGTATACAAAGTAGCTACATTATTGTATTAGGGTGCACCCTGTAAAAATAATTTATGTTTGATAAATAAATAAAAAAAAAACAACAGGCACGATATTAATGGTTGAATGCTATGAAAAATGGAAGTACAGCTATAACTCACCCGGGATTTCGTTAACCGCCGAGTTTTACTTGGCCTGGGTGATTCATCGATGCCATTTTCATCTTTGATTGATGTCGGTTGAGTATTTTCGTCTTCACCGGTATTGTTATATTCTGGGTTAATAGCTTCATTGGCATTATTAATGGTGCTCTCAGAAACAACATTTGAAGTTCCAGTTGTAATAAATGTAGGCCTTTTAAAAGAATCTTTGCAACCTGAGGTAGGTATAATTTCTTGTTCGTGGCTTGTATGCTCCTTCATAATTATTATGGATTTGTCATCTTCATTTGTAATATCAACGTTTTGAGTTTCTTCTGAATTTTCTGCAAGTGTACCGACATCTGTGTTACTTGGTGCCCGCAATAGGCAAATGAAGTTGCTTGTTTATTAAAAACGATACAATCAAGAGCTCGCCATTTTTCTATATCACTTCTCCAAAAGCCGGCAAGTTGCATGTACCAAAAGTGATTTTGGCTTATAAAATATTTTATTACAATAGATTTTCGCAAGTTATCGCCTAATTCGATTCAACATAAATCATTTTGTGGTAAATATTTCAGCCTTATATTGCTTTTTAGGTACGTCAGAAAATCGGATCGGAAGCCTATGGTGCTTCGATGAGATTTGATCTGTTTTGCAATTTATCGTATGTATTGTTTGAACACGCATGCTGACTCATCTATCTGATTTGTGGTTAATCTATCAATTTATATAACTAAATAAATCGCTTGTAGAATAATTTGCTGAATTTCATCTATAACAAATATGCCATCCTCGCTCTTCCTTTTTTCATTATTTGGATCATAAAACTTGTCTTTTGGTTAGAAGTAGTCAAGCAAGTATCTTTATTCTCTGCAACGATTTAATTCTAAGCGTCAGAAACTCTGGTTGATGATTTATTATTAACATGATGGGTCATATTTTGAAATATACATTGTCCAAAATTAAAGTATGGCTTCTTAATGAATAAAACTGAGAAAATCTACTTAATTTGTTTTATTTCAAGTAACAAAACGATTGAACAGCAAGAACACTAAATCATTGAGAGAGAGGCAGTGCTGCCATGAGCCATCTATACACAATATGTAAAACAATGGGCAACGACCCTGTGGCTATTCAGCCAAGATCAAAATTTTCACTTAACAAGTTAACATCCAATTATGCTATCTCGGCTTACGTAGAAGTTACGTAAGTGGGGCTCGTGGCATAAACTTAATGAACCACGCAGGTGGCAATAGGCTTGCTTTCTATTTCGTAGGTAAGGCCCAACAAAAAAAGGAGCGAGAAACATAGGGGCGAAATGTGGGTGTAACAGATTTAGGCCTACGTTTCCGAGACTATAAGTCACCTGTCTTAATCTCCAACTTCTGCTGGATTATTCTATTGTAATCTTACTATAATAGCTTAATATTGCAATGATTCAGATCAATCCTAACTAATATTAAGTACTAGATGTGCCCGAGGTTTCACCCGCGTTTATAGTTACTGCGCCGCCCCCGTGGGTCGTACCGTAATGTTATATAGCCTATAGCCTTCCTCGATAAATAGGCTATCCAACACTAAAAGAATTATTCAATTCGAACCAGTAGTTCCTGAAATTATCGCGTTCAACCAACCAAACAAACAAACAAACGCTTCAGCTTTATAATATTAGTATAGATAAATGCGAATGTGAGTTTGTTTGTTAAGCTTTTACGACTACTTGACCGATGATTTTTTTTTTTCCGATTTTTTGAATTTGATTCCGATTGAGAGAAGGACATCTTTCATGCAGAAAAAAGTACTGTTACTAAGCCGCGGGCTAAAGCTAATGCATTATCAAAAGCTAGATCAAAATAATATTATTTATATCTTACCTGTTATTCTTTGAAATTGTAACCACACTAATAAGGATCAAAGCCATCTTTTTATTTTTAAACAAGGCACCAATTTAGGTTTATATGTATTTTGTACTTTAAGTACGGTAGGTACATTTATGTATGCCTCAGCTCCACAGAACTCCTGCCTGGTGAGTTGGCACACCGTGATAGGTTTAGTCGGTAGGACTTGAAGCTTTCTATCTTTCCACTAGTGAGTCTGACGTAACTACCCTCTCCACTCCCATTTTAACGCAGAGGGAGAAGGGAAAATACATAACCCAACATAATTGTTTTTTTAAATGTACCTTTATGCCAGTGCAGTGATGGAATTCGACGTTGCAGCTACAGGTTAAAAGACGCAAAATAATAATTGGCTATGATTGACAACGGAAAGCAAGCGTATTATTTTTTCATATCGTTTATCGCATGGCAGTCAGCTTTCAGTTACAAATAATGGACTGAAGCGCACACCGGCCGAGTGTTAGTCGTCGATTGTATATTGATGCGTCTCAAAAACTATTTGTAACGCGCTACATTATATTTAATTTATCCATACTAATATTATAAAGAGAAATTATTTGATTTTCTGTTTGTTTGTACTTACAAAATCGGTTAAGTACAAAAAGTACTTAACCGATTTGAAACTTCTTTCGCCATAGGAAAGCTATAATACCACTGAGTAACATAGGCTATATCTTATTTAAAAAATGTATTGTTTCTAACATAACTTAACCTACTTTTGCTCAAGCGAAGCCGCGGGCAAAAGCTAGTTTTATATAGGTATATTTAATATTCAACTATTTTATAGTTATGCCATACTGCTTACTTACAGACTTAAATGAAAAATTATTAATCACATTTATTCAATATCAAAATGCATTATATAATTTCGAACCCTATATTAAGCGAATATAAATATAAATTAAATAATGAACTTATCGAAAGAGTATCCGAAGTGCGAGACCTTGGGATCCAGTTAGATAGTAAACTGATTTTTGATCGTCAGATGACATCTATTTCTAACAAGGCTCTACGAATGTTGGGTTTTGTATTCAGGGTTACCAAGGAATTTCAGCGTCCATCCACAGTATTGCTCTTGTATAAGACTATTATTAAACCGATACTCGAATATGGATCGGTAGTGTGGAATCCACAATTTAAAATCTATATTGATCTAATAAAAAAGATCCAAAATATAATAAATAAACATATTGCATGGAGATGTTATAAATATGAAAACTGCAGTGAAATAACTGCCTTGCCATCTCTCGAGCGCGACGGAATGAACGTGACCTAGTATTTTTGTTCAAAATTATAAGGAATCAAGTAGACTCATCTTATCTTTTAAGAAAGTTGGCTTTGGCTGTCCACGTATCAACGCAAGAAAAAAGCAATTTTTTTCTGTGTCCTTTGCTAGGACTAATTATAGGAGGAAATTCCTTTATAATAAGATCCTGCCGCTCGTTGAATAATCTTATTAATATCTGCAGTGACAATTCCATTGATGTGTTCCACCTTTCTTTATCAAAATTCAAGAAATCTATCCATGCCTGTCTTGTTCCTGCTTTGTGAAACTGAATTAAATAATATAACTTTATAACTTTGTAACTCTGTTCCTAGTACTGTACTTCTTTAAAATACTATTTTTTCTTGTTGTTCTATTGTTACGCTAATTACTTGTGCATTTGTTATTTTAGATTATAAATTCAAATATTTTTTGGCGCTACTGTATATTTATATGTGGAAACTGGTTTGGATTTAGTGTAGTTAATTTGAACATTAATTATTTTCGAATTGTATCTGTTTGTATCCCAAATAAAACAAAAAATTTAAAAAAATACATATATATTTTATTATACTTTTAAATAATTGTAATCTATAAAAATAATAATCTAAAATGTTGGTAACAAATTACTTGTATATAACTCTCCAGCTAAGCTAGAATGATTCTGTTAGGAGTAGGTTCACGTCCGCGTCGGTAGTGGAATGAGCACGATTAAATATCAGCACTATATTTAAATATCCCACTGCTGGTTACACTGTGAGAATGGTTAGGCCATAGTCCACCACGCTGGCCCAGGACTGGTTGGCAGACTTTACATATCTTTGGAAACATTACAGAGTACTCTCAGACATACAGGTTTCTCGATGTTTTCCTTCACTGTTAAACCGAGCGATAATAAACTTTTTAATATGCACATAACTTGGCAAGTCAGTTTTGAGTCAGCGTTTTAACAACTCTATCGTCTTATATAGTACTAGTAGTTTTCCCGCGGTTTCACCCGCGTGAGTCCCGTTCCCGTGTGAATATAGGGTTTCACCCCTTTCACCCCCTTCGGGGTGGAATTTCCAAAAATCCTCTCTTAGTGCTCCCCTACACTCTCCAAGGAACATACATGCCAAATTTCAGCTTCTTGCGTTCAGTAGTTTCGGCTGTGCGTTGTCTGTCAGTTACTCAGTAACGGAAGAGTTTTATGTATATAGATAAGTCGTCGTGACCGCACTAGAAACGTAAATACGCTCGAGTCGGCGCTAAAACGCTCGAGCAGTTTTAAAACGCTCAAGTCAAGACTCGAGTCAGTTCTAAAAGGCTCGAGCGCCGAACTCGACGCTCGACTCGAGCTTGAGCGCGAGTGTCTACGAAGTATGTAAAGAATAAATCAGTTTATTAATAATTACTTATTGTATATTTAATTTATGCTATGCCCGCGTGGATTTAATTTGTCACAGAAAGTTTTATCGCTTCCCTCGGGACTATTTCGCTTTTCTGGGGTTATTTATATTATTGGTAGTAGACACACTTACTTAGATAGTATGGTATAAGTGTGTGCGAGTCTATTTAGTTGATAGACAACAGAGTTTTATTCGTAAATTAAACTTTATTTATTGAAAATTATGATTTGCATATTTCTTATAAGTTAATAGGAAATATGCAAACACGCCGATAAAAATGATTTCCGATTTGAGTCGAAGTGCATAGGCACGTCACGCGTCATAGTGAATAAAGAATCTAAATAAATAAAAATTATACCCCCAGTAAAAATGATAACGCTTCGACGCTTGAGCGCGCAACTCGAGCATCCAACCCCGAGTCTTCAACGCTCAAAAGCGTCGACTCAGCGCTCAACGCTCGACGCTCAGTGCATTTTTACAACACTAGACCGCACCCTAACAATTATGTACAAAACGTTAAATAGACATGAGTGACAGAGATGGTGCTCTATATAGCCGAAGATAATCGATTATCTCTTTCTAAAGTTCGATGTGAAATCGATGTAAATACTTAAATATTGACTGCTGGGCACCTACTAAGTAAGTAAATTAAATTTATAAAACACTTACGTCGATCTGTTCCGTTTTTATTATTGTTAAAAATTGCCTCCTGTACTCTTTTTTCTATGTCACGATCTGAAATAATATAATTTCATTATTGTATTATTACTAGCTACTCATTACCTGAACCTCGTTTACGGTTCACGAATGACTCAAAGTATATCCAGATTTACAAACGTGTGGGACTCGAATCCACAACACTTAGCACGGCAGCGGAAACCTTTCACAATTTCATCAAAATCTGTTTAGTAGTTAAGATAATAATAATAATAATAATAATAATAATAATAATAAACTATGTTCTAAATATGTGTACACAGCGTCACAGTACAGTCAATAAAATACATTTCACATTTATATAACAAATAAGGCAAATAAGGTACTCTGTCACCGTACTATAATCTGTTTAAGTCCCTATTTGGCAAATTATCGTTAAACAGCAGTAGTGAAGAGACTGTAGCTTCTCCGCGCAGACGAAGAATTTTCGACGACAGACTGTTGTCACAATAGGCGCCTATTATCACGCTCGCCACACAATTCTGAATCACGCAGGTGAAGTCCACACAGCGTCTAAGTATAATATACAGGTTGTCCCGAAACTCAACGATAATCTGGTACCGGGCAAAAGGACAAGGTACACGTGTTATGCAAAAAAGACCATGTCACTTAGTCAAGCGTTAAAAGACATTTTTCGAAAAAGTTTAAAATTTGACGCCTGTGACGCATTTTTAAGTACTGTGATCACAATTTTCACAACTTTACAGTGATTTTTGCAATAATGTAATCTCAAATAACAGTGCTATTAATCGCAACTACAAATCAAAGTAATAAACATTGTTAACTTAAAATAAATTGAGTTTTGACGAGTTATGGTTTACAAAATTATTGTCAGTTAACTTTGACACTCCATGTTCGAAAAAAAACGTACCACACTTCCCTTGGCAAGTTATTTCAAAAGATGGCCCATTTAGTCTAGATTTCAAAATGGTACAACACTTGCCACTTTTCTTGCCAATGAAAGTGTTACTTCGTATTTTTTGCGAAGGGAAGGAAAAACTTAATCAAAATAAAACAGTAACACTTAATATCCTCCTAAAACTAAAGTAGATGCTCAAATTGTTTCCCTCCGGCACGAATACAAGCTCTGCATCGCCTCAGAAATGACCAATTCACCAGTCGTGCACATCTACTCGCATTTATTTCTTCTGACGCTGCATAAATTTTTTGGATCAATTCTAATAGATTTTGTATTGGTTTTGAGTAGACTTTTTCTTTTATGCATCCCCAGTAAAAACGATGCACGATCACCCAGTATGGTCGGAGAATTATCCTTTGTGTTGGAGGATCATTAAATCACGTTCCTACACCAGACCATTTCAGACACAGCATTATATCCATTACCGATCAACTTTACAAAGATAATATATTCAGATAGCTTAAAATTTATACGATAGAAAACAGAAAACCAAAAAAGGAGTAAAGCCACATGAACTGAAAGATAACAACCTATAATAATAATATAATTTATTGTCATAAAACCAATTACAAATACATAATACAAAACATTTCAACAACAGAAATATGCTTTAGTATGCCATTATTATTTGGAATCAATGCAATTCTTCTTAGGTTAAACCTGTACTGCGAAAGTTGTAAGATAAGATCGATTCATGCAAAGTTAACATTTTACCTTTGGATTACCTTTGGATTGGAGCGGTTTTGAACCGAGAATAAAGTCAAATTAATAATATTTATTAATATAATTATAATATTATTAACAAATATAAAATTTAAATTAAAAAACAGACAATAACCTTAACAACTTGCGTTTTTTTACTAGAAACAAAATTAAGTTCAATTACCAATTTGCAATGTGCACAATGTTTTACTTTATTTGTCAAATTTCCAAACATCTCTAAATAATAACATTATATACAACATAATACATGTAACATAAAAATAAAAACAAAGTCAGTCAAAAATATTTATTTCCATAACAATGTGCAAACAATTCTTGGACACGTCAATGCATTATTATATTAATAAAAAATAATAATAATAAAAAAATAGAAGGAAATAAAAATTTAGCATTGGAAAAGCCTGTTCGAGAAGTAGAGCTTTCATTAGAAGAAGCAGGCAAGAAACTCATGGCCACTCTTTTCAATCGACAGATGTTTATGTTAATGTAATGTAATGTAAATGTTATGTATCATTCAGTACTAGACTTACTAGGAATTTGAATTTTTGTAAGCAGCGATAGCTCAGTGGGGAGACCAACAGACTGCAATGCAGAGGGTCTTGGGTTCGAACCCACGTCGCGCACCTCTGACTTTCGGAAGTTATATGACTTTTCGAAATTATGTGCGTATTGATTGACATTAATTATCGCCTGCTCCGTGCCTCGGAGAGCACGTTAAGCCGTCGGTCCCGGCTGCCATGAACATCTATGGCAGTCGTTATTGGGAGAGTGTCGACACAAAAGATCCCACTGGGTCGAAGTGTCGCCGGTCTGCACTGACTGGCCCCACATAAGATACATACATACATACATACTAGAAATTTGGTCAGGCTTTCTTCTAGTAAGTCTAGCAGCAACTGTGAACGTTATCGGTCGCAACAAATGCCTCGGTTGTGAGAGATGAGACTACCTCCAAATGAACCGCCTTGGCTGCCAGACACACAAATAAACCTTGACAACCTTACTGTTACGAAGTGGCGACGTCTTAACAGAAAGGGACCTGCAAGTCCGCACCGACACCGGCGAAGGGTCTCGTCTCTGTGACACGATCAATGGGCAAATCCATCAACGGCTGCATGCGGCTTTTATCCTGTAACAAGGCATGCAGCGAAATATTATACTGCGGATCGTTCTTCGGGCAGACAAAATCCAAAATGGCCACCAACGCAATACAATCGTGCGAGTTTTAATGTGATGATCAGTCACCAGTAATTCAACCAAATGACCTTTCTTGGAAAGCAATGGGTGGCAGGCCCCGTAAGGAAGGTTGGCGTTCCAACATGCAAAAGACCTGAATCATCCAAAAAGGGGTTAAGTTTACTGAGCGCTCGACAACAAAGTTTTCCCAGTTTTCAAATTCTCAATTATAGTTCGAGTGTCTGCAATTATGGCAAAAGCGCTACTAATCCAAGCGGTGACACCTACCAAATGTGGAGTGAGCTGTTACAATTCAGCAAAAATCTGGATCGAACGCACTTTCTCGTTGTTCCACAGTGAGTGTTCGTAACCCAGGCAACGAGGTAGAAGCCAGTACTAGTGTTCGAGGACAGTCAGTATTTGGCAACTGGGGACCAGAAACAAACAATAATTCAAGACAAACCTGTTGAAGTCTGCGCAGAACCATCAATACAGTGCGCAGCTTCTTATTAGGTGCCAAATTTGGCCACTGAACCCCAATCCAATTAGACATCGTCATGTGCCTCAACGCTTCATCTCCTAGCATGAAGTCAATGTACTGTTATTTCAAAGCGAATACCTACTCATACGGCGTTCCATAGCCAATAATCGTTTCTGTGCAGTGGGCCGCGAAGTAGCAAGAGGCGGGCGTACAGAGTGGAACGGTAATCTTATCTCAAATTCCTGGTAGGCCCTGTGTCCCGGTCGGCCCGTTTTATTGTTCATTGATTAACCCCTTGTTCCACAGATCTGAGACTGAAGAACCCAAATTTGAGGTTGGTATTCAGTGTACGTATTAAAGCCACGAAGCGTGGTCAAGGTATCTTCAGAATTGACGCTAAATTTGGTCAGAGGAGATAAACCGCTTCCACTGCATCATTATGCCTGGCAAATTTAGTACTGAATGGTACACATCAATACAATTCGATGTTATATTATAATAAATTAAAAAGTAAACTAACATTCATAAAACTACAAGATATACTTGAGAATAATTAATTATAAGTAAAATAACTAATAAATCAAGAATAAGTTATAGCTAGTATAGTCTTCAAATTTTAATCCATACAAACGTTATTCCGATGTTATACCCACTTAAATCTTAATTTTTCTAAAGCTTTATTTAATCTCAGAATCAAAATATATATATGTACAAATATTAAAATATATGGTTGTGTGTAATTTATACCGTATATTACATAATGTAATACGTATTAAGTACTGTCCATGCCAATTGTATATTATGCTGGTGATACTACTAACAAAATAATGACAACCTATTTGTGTGACAGGGATGCACCAAGCTAATGTGAGACTCTCGTCAAGTCTATTCGTTTATATTTTTTTTCTTCGCTTAAAAGTAGGTTAGGTAGTAACAGTATGTACTCTCTTTATTAAAATAAAATATAGCCTATGTTATTTGGTGATTAGTGGTGCGATAAACGGCTTAATTTCGACAACGCTTACAACGTTGTGTTTATATTAAAAAGCGCGCGTCAAATAGTTTTATTATTGCTGTATTAAACATAATATTGTCGTCTGTTTACGCGAATATTATTCATTGAAATTAAACTACTATTTACGGATTTTATCGCGTTGTTTATTTAACACTTCATTACATAATTTTGAAAATTGTTACACTACTACTACTATTAAACTTTACTAATTTTTAAGCTAATTCAATTATTGTTAAAACTATATAGATTTAAATTTTTAACTATTTAGATTTTTAATTTTAATTATTATTAAAATTATGTAATACATTGTCAAATAAACAACGCGATAAAATCCGTATATAGTAGTTTAATTTCGCTGTATTAAACGTTAGTAAATACACTAAATTAATTTAATATCTACAAAATTTTAACTATTGACTTTCACATGTATAATTATCGCACTTAAAAGTTCCAGTTTATATTATTTACGTGCGTACGCACTTACGTAATGGCTGCGAAAAGCATACTAATAACTAACAAGTAACAATGCATCGAAGAAAAAATTGCTACTACTACTAACTATTGGTGATCTTCTCTTCTCCCTAGCCTTTATTATTCTCAAGTCACTGTATTACATAATTTTAATAATAATTAAAATTAAAAATCTAAATAGTTAAAAATTTAAATCTAAATAGTTTTAATAATAATTTAATTAGCTTAAAAATTAGTAAAGTTTAATAGTAGTAGTAGTGTAACAATTTTCAAAATTATGTAAACAAGTGTCAAATAAACAACGCGATAAAATCCGTATATAGCAGTTTAATTTCAATGAATAATATTCGCGTAAATAGAAGACAATATTATATCATACTGAATTTACTAAAATAAATTTAAAAGCTACATTTATCACTTATTGTCACGTGACTGCAAACGCCAATAAAAGCACATTACGTCATTAACCGCTAAAAAGCCGCAAAGGCTGTTTACTTCTTGGATTTTTCTTGGTTTGTGTTCATACCGACGAAATAACTGTGAATTACTTAGCATTAACACGATGGAAACTGGATTCATCAAAGGAAATAGTTCCAACTTACCAAAGATAGATTCTTTGATGGTGGCAAGCTTTTTTGCAAGAAACAACGACTTTTGTGCTTCAGAATTCAGGAACGTGAAAACATTTTTGTAAGTACAGTTTTACGTTTCATACTATTAAACTATCAACTAATACTTAAATAATAGTCAAGTAATAGATAATTCTATACCTTTTATATCTATTTTATCGTGTTTAGAACTTCGTTTAAATCACTGTGTTTAATAATTTTCCATGTCATTTTTCAGCTGAAATAAGAATTATTTTAGGGTAGGTAAATAAAAAGATAATATGTATTCATAGAGTACCCAATTTTATTTATAGATACTCTGATATTTTGTATATAGGTACTCAAAACTTACATCGAAGTGATTCTCACAAAAATAGGCGGTACTTGTTGTTGTTAACGCTGCTATATCTCTTCTAGCAAGTCTTAACCACTTTCTCCTGAATCGCTTATCTACAGGTACATAAATAAAAAAAATGTAGTAATTGTTGTACTATTACACATGGACACTGCACAGCATTTGTAAAACTGTGTTCATTTTGATTGTTTGTATTCACTTTTATATGAAGAAAACACATAAATTCGACAAATTCTCATGAATCGCGGACAATATCTAGCGGTTAGTGACGAATCACGTGACAGCCGTGAGAGTGTTTTAGTGAGAAAAATTAATATTCCTCTATTTTAGTATATTTTCTCATCGAAGATACTTATATTTTCAAATAAAATATTTTTTTTATGATAAACAAGAGTCGATCTTTAAAACAAAAGCAATTCCGAAAAATTGTCAACATTCCTATTAAGAATCATATAGTGGTCTATTCAGTGGCGGTTTTAAATTTGCCGCCGGTAGCTATTTTAATTTTGCCACCCCTCTGCAATTCCATAATTGATATTTATAAAAAAATTGTTGTTTATGAAATTGCAACTTTATGATTAAATTATATTTTTATCAGACCAACTGACAAATATTTATAGGTATTTATTATGATTAAAAATGTAAAGAAAAACTTTAGTTAAATGGTTATTTACAGTTTTTACTTATTGCAATATTACCATTTTTGTTTTTTTAATTAACATAATAATTCTAAAAAATGAAAAATATTTATTAACTTATACGCACCAGTACGCAATTTATTAAATTTTTTATTGAATTTTTATTTTACACTCAAGCAGGTTGTTAATATAATCAGAAATATCTGTAAAGTATTAATTTTCCACATATATATCTATATGATATCTGCCATTGTTATATTAAACAATTTTCTCAAATTTTCGGTTTCTATCCCTATATGTATATACATCTAGCATATCATATGGTTCATTAGGCTACAAGGTCATAAGTTCAAATGGTGACACCGTGTAAAAGAGTAAACATGATTTAGACCACATGTTAATATCTATGAATATACAACTGCTAAATTCTACATCTGCAATGAATCAGGAAACATCTGACTTTTCTGACAAATTCCACCGAGGAATCGCGTTACCAAAAATTTATGATGTCAGGAAAATCGACGTAAGTTGTTAAATACATCAGAGCAACTGATAAAAGAGAAAAAAAAAGAGAAATTTGAACGTGATTAGTGGAACTGCTGGAATCATTGGATGAAATCAAGGCTAATTATGCTAATCTTGAGACTGAATTGAAGTGGGCAATTGTGATAACGGGAGAGGAACGATTAGCTATCGTATTAATCACAATAAGCAAAACATCACAATGCTGACAGATGAAATGGCAAGATTGAAGTGCGGTGATAAGAAAGTCGGGCAAGAACGAAAGAAGTAACTTGATCAGCAATGGTGAAAACCAAGCAGGTGAATCAACAACACTTAGAAGCGGATAAATATCTTTAGAAAATCCGAAACAATAAAAAATGCTTTTACATATTCCTGCTTTTATTAATATTGTTATTATTATTTTATATTTAATTCGAAATTATGAGATTTATAACTTGTAATATGTGATCACTGATCGGTGATTTTACAAATATAATCTAAATTAAAAAATATTTTAGAATATATAAATATATTTCTAATAAAATATAATTTTATGTATTGAGAAAAGAAATTTCTCTAGCAAAGCTTTAATTTGAATTTTATATTATTTGCATTTATTTGTTATTAATTTATGTTAAAAAAAAAACAATAAAATCGATAAAAATAATAAATATGATATAGATATATATGTGGAATACTAATAAGGTAAGGTTATATACGAACACAGCTTACACAAAATAATAATGTACATTCAGTAAATGGTAAAAATCATAATCACAAGTTTATTATACAAAGCGTTTAGTAATTTTTCATAAACAGACGTTAGAGTATTCAATATACTGTATGTATAGAACTTAAATATTGTAATTTTCTAGACTCGTTTTCTCCGTGTATATAATAAAGATTTTTTCTGTACCATTATTATACCTTTAACTGCTCTTTCATTTAGCGAACCATGATTTAGTTAAAATTAAGAGTAGTTAGTATCTGTGATATGCTCTGAAGCATTCTATGCACAAGCCTGGCTGTTGAGGGCAATTCTCGCAAGCGAACAATGTTCCTATTCTCTTTTTTTTCGTTTTCCAGCAGCGGGCGCATCTTCTTCGTTTAGTGTTGCCTTTTGCGTCTTTATCTAATTTAATAAGACAATGGACAACTGTTTCCGATGCAAGTCGCAAATCCGGTGGTAAATAACGCTCTACAATAGATTTAATCACAATTAATCGTATAATACAATGCATCGATCGTCGTCACGGGTTGAGTCAACCCTTGACCACCATCGATGCAAGTCGGTTAAAACGTCGCGCGTCGGGCAATCAATAGGTGTTTATAAACTTTTAAATACTTTATCGCGAGTAAGACCCGTTACCTAGCATTATATTAAGTATGGGTACAAATCGCGATAGCCTAAAAACGTTTTTCATTAAAATATATTTTGTTAACTAAATAATACTTATTGTACAGAAAAAAATTATTTATCATAATGATTTGCATGATATGGATGATTATTTCTGTATACCATCTGTTCTCTAAGTGCGTCTTGTGCTCACATGAGTAGTTAGAAAGCATTTGGTCACGTCAATCAATCGCATTCATATATTCATTAGACTGTCTCACTATCTGTGGTTTGATTTAATTTTTGCCTGCGAATACGATTATTTTCAACATTTTCATTCAAATTTGATGAAATGGCCAATGGCCGCAGATATTATTTTTTGTGTTGTATGCACAATTATCATATAAATGACCATATAAACGTAGTATATGATTTACGTATATAGCGTAAGCCATGACTACTATAAAAAAAAATGACTTACCATCCTTCGTGTCTGGCTGATGTATATACTCAAGTGGATCAATGTTACCATCACTGTTACCATCATCATCATGGGTTGCAGCGTCCGCGCGTAGATTATCACCAAATATATAAGTCTCCGTATTCACCTCTCGTGTACCTTAAACATTATAAAGTACCAATTTATATTTCGCTCGCGTAAATGTGGGTTGGTTAGATTAGTAACAGTCCTTTTTTTGCCGAATGAAAGGTACTCTATGTCCTTTTCTATTTTCCTGGCAATGCGAAATTTCATGATAATCGGTTGAGTAGTTAAGGCGTGAAAGCGTAACAAACAAACTCACATTCGCATTTATAATATTAGGATAAGTGAAGAAGATCTGTGATACACTATATGCTTGTTTGCCAACTTTGTTGTATACAAAATTTAATGTAAAATTTATTGGCTCAACTACCAAACTATTGTTATTATTATTTTATATTTTAGTTCGAAGTTATAAGATTTATAACTTGTAATATGTGTTTAGTGATTATACAAATAATAATTAAACATAATATTGTCTTCTGTTTACGCTAATATTATTCATTAAAATTAAACTACTATATACGGATTTTATCGCGTTGTTTATTTGAAACTTTATTAAATAATTTTAAAACTGTACTGTACTGTATGTATAAAACTTAAATATTGTAATTTTCTAGACTCATTTTCTCCGTGTATATAATAATGAATTTTTTTTTCTGTACCATTATTATACCTTTACCTGCTCTTTCATTTAGCGAACCATGATTTAGTTAGAATTAAGACTAATTAGTATCTGTAATATGCTCTGAAGCATTCTATGCACAAGCCTGGCTGTTGAGGGCAATTCTCGCAAGCGAACAATGTTCCTATCCACCTTTTTTCGTTTTCCAGCAGCGGGCGCATCTCTTCGTTTAGTGTTGTCTTTTGCGGCTTTATCTAATTTAATAAGACAATGGACAACTGTTTCAGATGCAAGTCGCAAATCCGGTGGTAAATAACGCTCTACAATAGATTTAATCACAATTAATCGTATAATACAATGCATCGATCGTCGTCACGGGTTGAGTCAACCCTTGACCATCATAGATGCAAGTCGGTTAAAACGTCGCGAACAAGATTATTTTCAAAATTTCCATTCAAAAAGCAATGGCCATTCTCCTAACATGCCTGTACCTGAAAAATCATAAAAATCGTAACTTATTGGAACATAATATCTCGTTCTATTTGCTTATAAAGATATAAGTAAATTCGGACATTAGTATATTTTTAAAAGTCCGGATAAAGAAGTAATTAAGTAATAAGTCTTTTTGAAGTTATGAAGTTAGAAGTTATCGTTATAATTTTAAATTATGATTATAAATTGTATACATTTCGACAGATTATTTCCCGTGACCCGAATCTTAATTATTTATTCAATGTATTCTGCGAGGTAGGTTAGATTTTGTTAGGAACGTTATTGAGGAAGATTATGTTAGCGATTAAATAGGCTTGGTAATCGTCATTAATGTGTATCATATTAGGCATGGACACAAGTAAGTCTATTAGCAGTTCAGTCATTTTCAACACACATTTACTTATTCCATTAAAAATGTACACTCTACATACACATGTGTGATAGATGTCACACTTGCAGTGTGGATATTTTACTTTTAAAGCTGTGGCCAACGATAGAACGGCAATCGTGCGCGGCTTCCGCGTTGTCATTGGACGTCTGCCGCGGTAAATACCAGTTTATTGGTACATAGTCTTTAAGGTGTGTCCAAACTCCAAACATAGAGTGATACTAATTAAAATGGGTACGGGGAAAGAAAACAAATTATATTATTTATATTTTTATTATAAATCTCTTATAAAAACATCATTCAGAAATGCAGCAGGAGCAATTACATTCTGTTCATGTCTCCTCATGTCCTCCCCGCCGAGGAGATTACCACGTACTTGACCGGCAAGGGAGTGACGGTCAAGTATGCCAAGCACATCCGGGCCCGAATGGGCAGACCGGGGTGCATCTTCTTCGTGGCGAAGTCGCCAGCCGCCGCACAGGCCGCATATGCGGTGAATGAGGTGCCCCTCATGCCCGGCGTAGTCATCGAGGCCTGGAGGGGCAAAAAGGGTCACAATGCCATCGCTGCCAAGGATGCCGCCACGGTTCCCAAAATTGCCACAGGCCATTAGCCTGCATGCGGTGTGGTTGCGGACACCACGCACACGATTGCCCACGCCGCAGGGAGGAACCCCCGTCCTGCGCCAACTGCAATGGGCAACACACAGCCAGCAAACCCGCGTACCCAGTCTACAAACGGGAAGCACGTAGCCGCAGGATGGGCTTACCCCCAAGACGGGCCCCTCTCAACAGGTTGCTCACCTCAACCAAGTGACCGAGACAGCAAAGGCTACGCTGATGGAGAAAGCCAACGGCCTAGCCGACAAGGGCACACCTGCCATCAAACGCCCAAAGAAGAGAAGGAAGAAGAAGCAGCCAGCCAGCACTGGACTCCCCTCCTACCACCGAAGCGGGGGAGGCTGGAGCCACCACCACTGCTGTCAACAACGACGCGGAAAGGCAACAGCTTGCCACCCTACTCTCACTGTTCGCACAAGGAGTGAGGGCAGGCAAAATAGACACCACCAATGCTGCAGTCCATCCCCCTCAATGGATAAGCCACTAAGGGTGGTCTACTGTAACGCCCAGTCCTTGAAAGGGAAGATAGGCCTGCTACGCCTCTTCGTCAAGAAACAGCAGGTCGATGTCATGCTGATAAGCGAGACCCATCTGAAAACATCCGCCTCCCTCAAGATCCCGGGGTACTTCGTGTACCGACAAGATGAGGTCTCGCCGGCAGGCATAGCCTACCGGGGACTTGCTGTCCTTGTGAAGAGGTCAGTGGTGCATCAACTCGTCGAGCCGAAGGGACTCAACACCGTCTACGCTCTCGGTGTTGACGTTTCCGGGTGGACGAAAGTTGTGGGCTTCTACTTCCCTCCACACCCACCATCATCGCGGGAGACCTGAACGCCAAGCACCCGGCATGGCACTGCGCCAGCAGCGACCGCGCAGGAAAGCTTCTCTTTGGAGACGCCAGCACGTACCACTACGAAGTAGCCGGCCCCCGTGAACCTACCAGGCTAGATACCTCGGGGCACCACGCCGGCAACGTGCTAGACATCGTCGTCCACAAGGAACTGACGGCCTCCCCCACGAGCTGGCCCAATTCCACAAACCAGCCATCATTCGCACCCCGGAGGAAGTCGACGCAGCCGCCGAGAATCTCTCCAGGTTTATCCAGGCCGCACTTCAAACCTCCTCAAGCACTAAACAAATACGCGAGCAACGGGAACCCCTACCCGTACCTCTTCGGAGACTGCTTGAGGAGAAGCGAGAGGCCATAAGGACCTGGAAGAGAACCCGCCACCCTCGAGACAAGACCGCCGACAACCGCCTCACCAACGAGCTCAAGGTCGCCCTGTGGGAAAATAGGGGAGATTGGCATCGAGGATGACCAAGCCTCACTGACACGCCTTTGCAGGTAGTTGTCAGTGGAGCCCAACTCCACGCGCCACCTGTTCACTCCACACGAGGTCCAGGACGAGGAACACTCACGAGAGGTAGAGGACTCAGTCCGGACCTACCTCTCGACGCTCCACGTCCCATCAAAGGATGAACGGCTGGTGACTCAGAAAGAGATAGCCGCGGTGATCCGACTAAGCCCTGAAAAGCGCCTGGTGAGGACGGCATTCCCAACTCGGCGCTGCAACGACTTCCCCGGAAGGAACTGCTGGCGACGACCCAGCTCTTCAACGGCATCCTGAGGACCGGCCACTTCCCAGCCATCTAAGCCGGAGAGCTACCAGCCGTTAACTCTCGTCTTGACGACGTCCAAAGTATACGAGCGACTGCTGTTGGTGAGGATGAACCTTCACCTAACACCGAGGCCCGAACAGTTTGGGTTCAGGGCCCAGCATTCCACCACGCTGCAGCTGACTCGCGTACTTGGTGAGATGGCCACGTGGATAAACAGGGGCGGTTACACGGTGACCGCGATGCTCGACATGGAGAAGGCGTCCGAAAGGGTGTGGCATGACGGTCTCATCCACAAACTGTTGACGTCCACGCTCCCACGGCGACTCATCGCGGTCATCGTCTCCTTCCTTAAGGGTGAAAATTCGACGTGGTCGTCGAGAACGCCACATCAGAGGAGAAGTCCATCCAGGCCGGAGTCCCGCAAGGGAGCTGCCTCTCTCGCACCCTCTATGCCCACTACACCGACGACATCCCGATGGTGGGCACCGTCAAGTTGGTGCTCTACGCCGACGATGCTGCGTACCTGTCCAGCTCCAGGAACGCCAGACACGCTGCAAGAAAGATGAGCCAGACACATGAAGTGCTCCCGGGGTGGCTGAAAACGTGGAGGCTCAAGTGCAACGTGTCCAAGACCCAGGCGATGGTGACTGGACGGGTACACCCACCACCATGCCTCCAGCTGATGGTGGAGGAAATCTCTAGGTCGCCGACGGTCGGGTACCTGGGCGTCGCTATAGATATAGCCAGTTACTTCTCGTTGCATTTTTTGAATTTGTGGCACCTTAATGAGTAAATTACTTATTATTAACTTTTTTTCTTTAGTTAATCTGAGCTAATACTGAAATAAATGATCATCAATATTGAGCGGATCATTAAAAACAATTATATCATTTCTACTGACCTTAATATATGAAAACATATGCTCTACTGTGTTCTAAACTGTATAGAGCATCCCAACTATTGGCTAGTAAATGTTCAGTACAGACCCTGGAATGAGTGGGTAAATAATAGTGATGATTAATCATGATTTTAATACACAAGTCTTCAGAAATGCGATGAAACTCCTTACTAGTGCAAAGAGAAAAAGTACACCTAGTAGCAGTATTGGATGCCTGTCTATAATTTTGCATTGTGATAGTTGGGACTCATACAGGCACTGGTTGTATAACTGCTGGGACTTCAGGAATCCATTCTCATTGAGATGAAGCTGACGACACACTGGGATTGGGCATCACAACATCCACTTCATCAGATCTTTATTGTAAATCATCTGATCCTTCTAACTGCTGCATTGCTCCACAACACCCTGCGGTGTTGTTCAGAGGTTTCAATAACATGCTCCTGAGATTCTTCTTCAATACTAATTGAAGGCAAAGTTATTGGTACCCTCTCCGGTTGCTCTGCCTCTATACACAGAGCAGTTCTCCTTGCTTTCATCAAGCATGAATGACAAACTCTGTCTCATGTAGTTAGCTAAAACAAAAGAAATAAATTGTTAGATAGGTATATATCAACACATCAATATTTAAGTAGGGCATAATTATTGACTTCAATTTTTGTCAAATATTGCTGACAAAGAAATGATTTTAAATAATCCTGCTGTCTGATTTACCTCATGTGATTGAATAGAATTCATTATGATGGTAGCAATCATTTGTTGTAGCTCTGAGGGATTGCTGCATAATACTTGATCACTTTTTCTTTGAAGTATAGAGCATCCACACATCGGCATACTTGAGAGTGTCCCATTGCTTGCCTATGACTTCTGCCAGGTAGCTGGCTGTCATTGCTTGGTACTTCTTCATGAATAATTTGATTAACCCTCCTCATTACAAAATCTAAACAGGCCCGGCAGACATAATCATTTTCTGTAATCTGTAAAACAAAATTAGAGATAATTAATACAGAAACATACATTAATAATATAATTTATTCTTGTTATGTGTTTGTAGAATACATTATACAAAATGCCTAAGAATATAGTTTTTAAACCAAAACAAATGTATTATATAGATCTTTATCCTAAACTACTTATTCAGATTCTTTTTAAAGTTCTAATGTGATGCAGGTACATAATAACTAACATAGTAAAACGACGTTGAAACAATATGTTGTATTCTGGCTAAGTATAAGAAAATCTAAATAAGACTTACGATATCAGGCGAAATCCTTTCAGCAATAAGAGATAATACTCGTGTATCTTGCTCTAGGACAATGTGTCGCGCAATGTGATTTATAGTTTACTAGCTTCTACCCACGGCTCCGCCCGCGGTATGTACATATGTTACACATATCGCACCCTTAATAAAACAGAGACTTATCTCAGTATTTTGGATTAAACAAATTTGACTCTATTGCAAAGATTTAACACATATATAATATTAGAATTTAACATATACAATTAGAGTTCAAATTGCCTTACTTTCAAATTTCGAGTTAAGTCGCTGTTTTATTAATACTGCGATAAACCTTCCTCTTGAAACACTCTATCCATTGGTGATAACCGCATTAAAATCCGTCGCGTAGTTTTAAAGATATAAGCATACATAGGGACAGACAGACGGGAAGCGACTTTGTTTTATACTATGTAGTGATACATATCCGACAGTTAACACACAGCATGCGTGAAGCCATTTTGCCACACAACTTTTAGAACCAAAACGTGATGCAAGTTCATGTCTAATAAACGAAAGCCGACAGTAGAAGAATCAATCGGAGTCCTTAAGCAATGCCAGATAACAAAACAATTAGGAAAATAACACAAAATCGCACAGAACACAATATCACCGCCAAATGGACGCCAAAACAACAAAACGGTCTGCGCGCGATCACGTCTATCTTTTTTTTTAATTGTCAACAAATGGGGAGGTAGCTAATCAATCGATTTACAACTGAATAAATATTTCTATTTTAAACATGGTGTTAAAAACGGTTAATATTAATGATGAGCATGAAATTGTATTAAAAGCTACTAGTTTACTAATATAAATTGTATGCAGTGTCTCCAGATAGTTTATTTGAAAATACGGTGTTACCAAGTGAAAATTACGGTAGACTACGGTGTCAATAGAAAAAAATTAGACGCTTAATTTTGCCAGTTTTTATTCATAATCAGTCTTATAATCAATCTTGTATCAGAAATTGGTTTATTATTCACTTTTGTAAATAGAGCTGTTCATCATGTTTATCATTTTTTCTGTTGGAGCAAAATCTATGCAGTTTTTACCATTCCTTTGAATGCCTTGTTCGGCTAATATATTGCCGCTAATAGTTTTTGTAGCTAATTTGTTTCTCTTGTCCGTTTTTATGTTATTGATTTGACTGAAAACTCTTTCACAGTCAGCATTAGAGTGTGGTAGGCACAATATTTGAAGCATGAAGTTGCACAAGCTTGCGAATGGTTTCTTTCCATTTTTGTCTGTATTTGGATAATCTGAAAGTAAAAACAAACGAATCAGCTTTCTATAAGAGCCATCCATAATAAAGTATAACTACTAACAATATAAAATAACAAACCTCATGCCAAAATTTGTCAGGAGGGTAATTGGTATTCAGTTTATTGTGTTCGAAAGATGGCAAATATCTCCATTCGTCATCTAAATTCTGCTGTTCTTGCAAAGATTTGGGAGCTATGCGTGGCAATAGCGTAAAAAAAGGTGCCAAGGTGGAAGGTCTTTCGTGTGACAGACAAGCTTCTGGGCTTAGGGTAGAAATTGCATGAAGAAGTTGATCATCGAGGCTGTACCTTATTCTTATTGCAATTAGAGCCCTAATAATGAATTTTCGGCAGTTACTTTTGAACTCTCGTATGTCATGCTCATTGTTTGCCATTTGAGGTAACGATAATTGTTTGCGGACACCGAGGCCAAGGTATATATCGTCAAGATTCAGGTAAAGATTTTCGTTGGTGGGATCAATTTCGTCGAGCTTATCATTGCGCGTGCACTCCGGCCGCATAACAAGTGAGATCAGATCTTTATATAATTCTCTCATTTTAGTGTGCATTTCTGTGATAACAGTACTTTCACTTTGAAAGTACGCATTTGTTTTTGTAAATTTGGGTAACATCCAAGAAAGAAAATAGTAGTAGGCTTTAATGATTGGGTCATTTGGGCGTTTATGGATTTCTCTACACTCGTGATCATCTAACCATTTACTGTCGAAATAAAGTCGTAGAGCGTCCCATTGTTCCAACAATCGGTCGACAACTGCTAATAGCGATAACCACCTTGTTTGGGCTGGACGAAGTATTTTGTGTACATCAACTTCCACAAAAATTTGGAAAGGCTTAAACTGACTTTGACGTTTGCTGCTCGATTTAAAATGGTTGTAAACATCACGTGCTAGTTGTTCACAATCTGATGGTACTTCTTTAGCGGCGTCACTAGCACACAGGTGCAACGAGTGGCAGATACATTTGAGAATAACAATACCCGGGCAGGATTGTCGAAATCTGGATGACACTGAGTTGCGAACCCCCATCATTGTATTACAACCGTCCGACCCAAAACCTATTACGTTTTGTAGTGGTACGTTCTGTTCTTCAAATGATTTTACTATTGCATTATACAGATAATCTGCATTTGCGTTATGGTCGTCTGTGGACTCTTGAAATAGTTGAATAAGGTCCCAAAAACGACTTACTATTCGACTGATTTTCGAGTCGTAGTAATGGACGACAACACACATGGTTTTTACAACACCTATGTCTGTACTTTCGTCTACTAAAATTGAAAACTTCGTGCTTTTTAAATCAAATACAATAGACTCCTTTTCACTGACACCCAAGACATTAGTTATGACGGCTTGCAATTTGCTATGCTTCATTTTTAAACTTGTCACTATGCGAGAGTCGGGGAAAATATCGGCAAGTAAATCATTTAAATGATCCATCACAACATGTGAAATTTTATGTTCTGCCATGAAAGCTGCCAGCTTTAATTCAGCTCGTTTCACACTTTTATCACTCGATGACACCTTTGCATTTTCAAAAATCTTTGATATCGACGGCTGTTGACAGATACCTTTTAACTTATCCTTATGTTTTGTACCTTCTTTGTGTCGTTTTATGACACTTATTTCAGCCGTCATAGTTACTGCACATACAGTGCATGATGCTTTAAATGGATCAGTTGGGTGTTCCCTTAACCACGATGAAAAATCCTTATTGGTTAACCATTCCGACCGAAGCTTTTGTTTGTATATTTTACTTTTTTGTTTCTCACCTGCCTGGGTTTTTTGTTTTTTTGGCGTAGATGGGCCATCACTATCACTATCACTAGCCATTTGAATTCGTAAACTGATAAAACAATAGATAAATGCAGCAGAATGAAATTTTCTCGTGCAAATCGAAAAATTACACCAACATCACAATCTTATAAATGAATGTCATTATGCTGGTCAAATAAATAATCGTTAATTTTATTTAATTTATTTGCAAAATGTTACAATTTTATTTGGTCGGGTATACAAAGCAGGGAATCCCTAACTTTTTCTACGGTGCATTACGAATGAACCATGGAAAAACTCAGGGATTCCCCGCGTTATGCATGTCAGCTGTTGTTGTTTATTAAAAGGTTTGTTACAGTTATTAGATACCAGTCCTTTTAGCTTGAGCATCAGTATTGTCATATTAATTAATGTTTCTATCTCTAACAAAAATAATGGCTAATAAATCTAAAAAAACAAAGTTGCAAATTACGGTAGCTTTTGCTACCGTAACATAGATGCTACGGTAAGTGGTAAACCCGGCAAAATTACGGTATGTCTACCGTAATTACGGTGTATATGGAGACACTGATTGTATGTATGTTTGATATCATGTGTTATGATTATAATTTATTACCGTTATGAAATAAAACAGATTAAACTAAGAAAAAAAGACATGGACATCTCTAGTGATGCAAATACTTTTAGATGCGTTCAAATATAATGTTGATTTATACTTTTTATGAAGACGTTTATCTAAAGACTTAAAATAAAATGTTAGTATCGGATAATTACATGAACAATTATATACACGTTTGGTGATAATCCTTCGTCGGTAACAATTTCTGATATTTTCCACTAACGGTATTTGGTACAAAGTGGCCATTGTTCTTTGATGAAATGACCAATTGCCGCAATGTTATTTTTGTGTTGTATGCACAATTACCATATAAATGACCATATAAACGTAGTATATGATATACATATATAGCGTAAGCCGTAGTAGTCATATAGTATAGTACAGTAGTCACTATAAAAAAAAATGACTTACCACCATCCTTCGTGTCTGGCTGATGTATATCCTCAAGTGGATCCATGTTACTGTCACTGTTACCATCATCATCATGGGTTGCAACGTCCGCGCGTGGATTATCACCAAATATATAAGTCTCCGTATTCACCTCTCGAGTACCTTAAACATTATAAAGTACCAATTGTTATTATCCAATTTATATTTCGCTTGCGTAAATGTAGATTGGTTAGATTAGTAACAGACCTTTTTGCGAATGAAAGGTACTCTATGTCCTTTTCTATTTTCCTGGCAATGAGAAATTTCATGATAATCGGTTGAGTAGTTAAGACTGTGCCAAGCGTAAGACGCGGTTGGACTGAATGACAGAGCTCGATATTCAAATCGGCGCGCGGCCGCCATAGTAAAATTGTATGGAGGATTTGAAGTGCTTTTTTGATAAATATGTATCTTTATGTCAACCAATAACTTTTTTTGGGATTTTTTTTGCTGATTAGATTTCTTCTGTTATAATCTAAAAATCACGTAACACGAGTTTACGTTTTTGCATTTTCGTGCAAATTTACGTAATTTTGTAAGCGAAAATATTAATTATTTTAAGTTTTTTACACGGGAGTAATTGTAAACACATTCATTGTTATGGTAAATGTATATTTTATATTTGTATTAAACAAAAAGTGTTGATTTTATCAACTTAACTGTGACCGCCTGTTTTGGCACATTTCACTCGGCCCAGTCTTAACCGGTCGTATACCGCCGGCTCGCATACCAGCCGGCAGATTTGTACTCGTCGTAGGCCGGTGGCTCGCATGCGAGCCACCAAATTGGTTTTACGTTAGCTTAAGCTAAAGCGAAGGCGGCGCGCGGCGTTTTGGCGCCAATTTGGTGGCTCGCATGCGAGCCACCGGCCTACGACGGGTACAAATCTGCCGGCTGGTATGCGAGCCGGCGGTATACGACCGGTTAAGGCGTGAAAGCGTAACAAACAAACTCACATTCGCATTTATAATATTAGGATAAGTGAAGAAGACCTGTGATACACTCGTTAATGCTTGTTTGCCAACTTTGTTGTATACATATTTAATAAAAGATTGGCTCAACTAACAAACAGATTTTGATAAAATACTCTACCTAGTTTCGACTACACGGTTAACGTAGCGAGCGCGACGCCGCGCTGAAGTCTGAATGTTGTGAGTTAGAATCCTAGACGAGACAAATTATATTTATGTGAATCGTGAATCTCGGTGTGCCAGGAAAAAAAGAATTACTCCTACTGGGCGGAGATCTTTTTAAAACAAATTACATTGCTAATAATATGTATATATACATACTTACATAGATTCACGCCTGTTTCCCAGAGCGGTAAGCAGAGACTCCGGATTTCCATTTGCTACGATCCTGACACACTTCTCTGGCTTCATTCACTTTCATCACATTCCTCATACACGCTCGCCGGTTTAAGGTGCTCATGACTTGGCCTTTGTCCAGAACATCTTCGATCTGATCAAGAAACTTTCGCCTAGGCCTTCCCCTTGCGACTGTTCCATGCACTTATAAACTTTCCGCCTTATAGACTTTCTTAGTCAATGTTTTCTCGTCCAATTTTCTTTTCTTGTCACTATATCCACTTTCATGCCGCATATCTCTTTAATCACACTATTCCTTATTCTATATTTCTATAATAATATTATATACTGTACCTGTATTAGTTTCATCTGTTTCAACTTTTATTTTTATACCCTCCGGTTCAATGTTTACAGCATCTGTAAAAAAAAACACCATTATGTAACATTAATAAAGGCTATTCCAATAAATACAGAATTCCCCAGTGATACAAGTATGAGTAGAATTGCCTGCCGGGCCGCTGCCAATTTTTTGGTGATGGTAGTGGTTTTTTGGTATGGTGGGCGAATTTGTAAATAAAACACAATAAACTAGAATAAACAAATCTACAAAAGTTGATCTTTCATTCAGGAAATACGAATAGGTGCTCTGTTCTGACTGAATTTCAGTCACGGCAGCCAATCCTAACGCAGACTCGCAGACTCGCAGACTGGCGCAGGAGATATTATAGTGTACAAGTACAAGTGCACTCTCAGAATCCGATGGGACGGTAATCCGACACGACTGGAGTGGGATCATGCGCAGTACCAACAGCTATACGTGCTTTCCGGGGTGCGTTTCTTTGCTTTTTTATACGGGGGTGTCTAACACCGCCAACTTTCTAATCCCGGTCTGCTATTGAGGTTTCTCATCAGGCACCCGGGTTTTCACGCACGACAGTCGCATTCACTACCGCTGTGCCGCGGAGGCAGTTACTAACTGCAAATACTGTATGAATAGTGCCGAATGGAAATATATGTCAATTTCCGTTTATTACTCGGTGAAAAGTAATGGTTAAATAAATTATATTTTAGTCGCACCCAACATATTTATTTATTTAGTAATAGTTAATTAAAACCACATAAAAGCGTTTACATTAATTAACATGGAAACACTTAATCAATAAGAACAAAATTAATAATCGTAGAAATTAAAAGGTATAAAAAGTAGTGACAATAAAAACGGACCAATAATTACAAATTAACATGGGACTGTAGATTCCCTATTATACATAATTATTCTCATTCCTCCGCAAACAAATCACTGTTAGGGCTGGCACACAGAAGAGCGTTGACCACTTCTAAGGTGCGGCACACTGGAGACTTGGCTCTGGCAAGACTATAGTATTGTTACGTGCTGGGTTCGAGGGATAAGAATATTACCAACTAAATAACGTTTTATTCTAGCTAAATTTAAAACACCACACACTAGTTCAACACTTTTCACTCTAACCGCTTCAAACTCTGTGGTATTTTCGCTTCCGTTCGTTCCGATGAACTTGACTGCTTACAATTATTGTACTGCCTTGGTCGTGCGTGTGCTCCGTTATATATGTGGTTAAAAGTGTTTATGTAATTTTATAGAAGCGCCATCTCCGGGGTGTTCCTCAAAACAATACGAGAAAGTTCTAGCACACTTCGCGTACTGTCAAGCTACGTAGTTCAGTAAGACGTAAATAGATGACGCTGTAATAAATTATTTGAAGGCCGGATTCTTCCCGACAGTGCCGAGAGATGGCACTGGCTGTAACAGTATTTATGAAGTCGACGCCTCAGATAGTTTTTGAAAAACTTAGACTAATGACTAATCAGTAATCACTTACCTAGGATTGTTATGTGGTTATGCAGGATGCGCCGTTTGAACTGTAACGCGTTTCTCAACTGTGTGATGCATACCTCGCATATCTGATAATTTGTGTTTGCGATTTGCGGCCACTGAAAATAATGTCGAGTATTATAATCTTTCAGTAGCAGACAACACAATAAAAGATGAAGTAATGAAGCCTGGACATGTCTGTCGAATGCAACCTGAAGAAGATAAAGCACGCAACGAGTAGACTTGCAGCATAAAAGTGCACCTAAACTTAATATACTTACGGGGTGTCCTGCGTGAGCGACGAATACGACTCAACGCGACGACGCTGCGAACGCGACGAACGCGATCAAATAAACGGCCTACCCTGCTTGGGGCCTATTATCTATAGGGCAGTCTGCGGCGAGACACGACCTAACGCGTACCCGTTTTGTGGGCGACCAGACGCGACATCATGAACTACGCAATAGTTGATTCTCAAATTCAGACTTAATAGCAGCAATAATGTAATCGAAAGTAGATGGTAACACGCCACAATATTGTTTAAATCTTTAACCTTTTGAACGCCAATCACTTGTATACAAGTTCGAGATTTTCGTGCCCTCAGCGCCACTACTTGATTAGAAGTAATAATAGTACAAAATAAATTTACGACTTTTACAAGATCTTTTATTTTGTTTTTATGGAAAATTGCCCTGTTGTAAGCCATATTTTTAACATTGTCACAAATAATAAGTTCTTGTTTGTTTTATATTCAATAGAAAGAAAAACGCCAAAAAATATTTTAATGCCCCCAACGCCAAGTACTTGATATAAAGTAAGCCAGTGATGGGACACGATGAAGACCTCGCTATATTTCATCTCGTCGAAACGATCATAAATACTATTATTGCAAGAAAATGACGTGAATAAATAATATTTTATAAATATTGTAAACTATAAACTACGTTTTATTCACCTTAATCAAGAATAATTTTTTATGAAATAAAACAAAATATGGAAATACGGTATCAGTTTTTATTTAGCTTCGTAAATTAGTGAATAAACATTAATTTCAACTTATAATATTATTTGTCAATAGGACATTAATCCCATCCCTACGTTTTACTATAGATACGTTATACATTTGTAGCGTGGCGCTGGAGGACACATCGCGTATTATATAGATGGGCGTCGAAAAGGTTAATAATCGTTTCTTAATTTTGGATATAAATGATGGAATTTGCAAAATATATTTTCTTTATAAAAATTTTATATTTGTTTTCTTTCAGTGTATTTTACTATTTTTTTTTAAATGTCTTTACTTTAAGTATAAACTTTCAAGCACAATTGCACTGTACTTCCCCATGATTCGAGAAGTAATGACCAAACTCACGTAGGACATTTGTTGCGTGTAGCATCGCGTCGCATTGCAACTCATCACGTTCGTCGCTCATGCAGGATACCCCGTTATGACATAGCAGTCATTACACGTCGATAAATATTTTAACAAATTTCCATGAGAAATTAAGATTAAGCTGAAGGCTTATCTACTGAAAATGTGTTTGTACTCGCTAGATGACACGTAAATTATTTTTAATTTCTTGGTTATTATTGTTGTGACGCGGACCGGTCGTTGCTTCTCCTCCTCATCGGCGGCCCTATATATTCGCAACGCGCATTAGACCATGTTCCTCCACAAAAGTATGCAGTGCCCTAGGCATGCATTGGTGGCTGTGTACTATTCCTATATATTACATAAGCATGGATGAATAACTCAATTCAATTTACAGATGCATTTGAAAGACATTGCATGCAATAGGTTTCGAAATGTGATAAGTATAACCATAAATTTAAAATGTTCATCGCTGAATTTAAAAAGAGGTGCATCCTGGAATTGTATAAATGAACTCACAGCTATATTAAAGCACTCTTGAAGCATATCCCCATAAACCTCCAAGTTTCCCATCCACATGTACTCGGACCAGATGCTCTTGATGCATGGTAGCTCACAGCAGCAGCAACACTGTCCATATGCCTCTTGCAATTTACTAAAATATAAAATAGTATACTTTGGTAATCAAGCAACTTTTTCTATCACAAATAATTAAATCTCCATTGGTAGCACAATGCTAGTGTATGCAACTTCTATGCGTTTGAGACTGCATGCATCTATACTAATATCATAAAGGCTATGTAACTTCACGCTACGACCCACAAGGGCAGCGCAGTAACTATAAACACAGGTGAAACCGCTGGCACAGCTAGTACACACAGTTGTTCTATTCAGTCTTCGTCTTTTCTTTTCGTGTGATTAGTGGCCAACCTTTTATCAAGAGTTGTTCAAGCTGCCCGTAGGCCTCTGACATGGCTTAACGACTGCTGTCAATTTGGCAACAACCAGGACCGACTTTTTACATGTCCTCCGAAGCACGAAGACGGTCAGATGAAATACCACTAAGCGGTCACCCATCTATAGACTGACCGCACCCAACATTGCTTAACCTCGCTAATCGTTCACCGATCAAACTGGCTATGAGCTTCACAGTTTGGGCAAAGTATTATGGGATATTAGGTCTGAAACTGGTTGGCAAAAAATAGGTACAATACAACTGTATGGTACCCACTTTTGCCAACCAGTTAAATCCATATCATTTAAGATAGTTATCTTACCCTAAACTATTTAGATTTAATTTATTTTTACACAATCTAAATAGTTTAATAATAATTTAATTAGCTTAAAAATTAGTAAAGTTTAATAGTAGTAGTAGTGCAACAATTTTCAAAATTTTGTAATAAAGTGTCAAATAAACAACGCGATAAAATCCGTATATAGCAGTTTAAATTCAATGAATAATATTCGCGTAAATAGAAGACAATATATGTATCCTATTTGAAAATACAAAATATTTCTTATATGTTTCTTCATTCTTTCAAGGTTTTATGAATATAACTAACATTCTAATATTTAAAGATCTACTTTAATTAATTAGTAATATAATTTTTATCCTGGATATATTGTGGACACTTTTACCTAAATATAGGCAAGTGCCTGACGAAACTGATGGGACATACAAATCAATAATAATACATTTATGGCCATATTTCTTATTTATACTGACTAACAATATTGTTGCTGCTGTGGATGAGGGTTAGTTGGTGTAATCAAATTTTTAACAGATATTAATCTTTGATATATTATTATAATTAATCACTATTATCTTATGGGCTACTATTATATACTTCTTCTAGTGGGTGATATTAAAATTAATTTTATATATATCAATGAAAAACGTGTTTTTAGTATTTTATGTATATAAATTCCGATAAGTATAGGACTTATGCAGCATGAATGTGTCTACATACTTAAGTATGCCTGAGCATAATTAATAACCAATGTGTCAGCAATATCCCTATAGTGTATATTACTTATAAAATATGATTTTAGAAGTGCTACTATAATAATTCTAGATCGACACTTGCAAGAATGATTTTCAAGCTTATAATTAATTTAGTTTTCCATCTTTGTTAATTTCTGGCAACATTTTCACAACAAATTTCATAATCCATTTAATTTAAGTTCTATTGCTGTTTATTATGTATCCCAAATATATAAATAAATAATACCTCTGATATCGCGTGCATATGTCACAATAATTCTATATTATAAATATTGTAATCTAAATGTATCCCAAACCTAGGTGAATGAAATCGTGTAAACAAAATTAAAAGACTTACATCGGATTCGACATTGCTGTAGATTTGCCAGAGCTTTGTGTTCTTGGACTTCTTGTTACAGTGTCGTTCATGTCTCTTTAGGATAGTAGCTTCAGTTTAAAAAGGAGCCAAGAGCCATTGATTACATATACACATGATGTAAACTCTTTATAATTTTGCCGCTACTGTAAGTAGTAGTACAATTATTATAACACTACATGTGTTATAAAAATTGTTTATTTTTGTTGACAAATTTATAATGACGAAATAAAACCATAGATTTACACGAACAGTGCACACTAGTAAGAAATTAATAAGTCTATGTCTGGGGTCAAGAAATAAAGTAGGGGGTCAAATGATAAAACAAAAGTCGAGTGATCAATAGGTAGGTACTTAGATTTCTGACATCAAAAACAAATGCTCACGAATTAATTTTGACCTCTTGACTTATAAATAGTTTTAAGATTAACTAACAAAACAGTTTATATAGCTAAGATGTAAAGTTGTAGAAACAGTTTGTAATGTAGTACTACATACCAGTCATGAGCAAAAAAATTATTATAATTTATGACCGCTACATACTATATTAATGTAATTTACATGCGATTGTTTCATTGCATAACAGAGTTTAATTAAAAATATATGACATTTAAAAGCACAGTGAAATTAAAAAACACAAACAAAAAATTGAGTTGAAAACAGGCGAGTTTATTTTTCTTCTCAGCAAATAGTTTCGACTTTACTTACCTACCTTGGATCATCCACACTAATATTATATAATTAGGTGAAAATTAGTTTGTGCATCTACGTCTGTCTGTTCATTTGTTAGGTATTTCTATACAGCCAAACTGCTGGACTGATCTTGATGAAATTTGTCAGAGAGCCTCAAAGAGGTAGTTTGATACTTAGGAAAATACAGAGTACTTTTCATTTTGAGAAATTGGGCATGTAAGCTTAAATATGTGCGGACGAAGTCGTGAGCTGTGAAATGATGAAATCTGTATTATTTTTGATGAATTAGTTTTTTTTTTGATAATGAATTTTTTGAAATTACGAAATTTTTAACAGTCTAGCACCTTTTTAGAAGTGTTTAGCCATTTCTTGTTTCACTGACTTGGCAACACTGGAAATAACTATTAAAAAAAATTGACAACTCTCACTTCAAAAATAAAAAACAAACATGGCGTGCACACTGAATCCTAGGCCGTAATGATTTATTTATAAATAAGCTTGTATTAATGCTATACGTTAAATTAAGTTTAATATTATATTGTTCATCGGAGAGTTCTCTTAATATAACATCGAATCATTAAGATGTCGACGGAAAACTGGTTGCTTGAGAAAGACTTGTGTAGGTGCTGTCACGCAGAAGGAAATTTTAAAAATTTAGCTGAACCGTGTTCAGATTCAGGACACGAAGAGATATATGCAGACATGCTTAAATACTGTTTTGATATCAGTGTAAGTTTATTTATAAAATTAAATAGTAAGTACGCACGCTGTCTCGAAACCTGTACTGTCAATTTTTGTAAACAATTACTTAGTTTACATAATATTGTCTTCTGTTTACGCGAATATTATTCATTGAAATTAAACTACTATATACGGATTTTATCGCGTTGTTTATTTGACACTTTATTACATAATTTTGAAAATTGTTACACTACTACTACTATTAAACTTTACAAATTTTTAAGCTAATTAAATTATTATTAAAACTATTTCGATTTAATTTAATTTTACACTTTCCCCGACGTTTCGGTTGCTTTTCAGCAGTCATGGTCACGGGGAGACTTTGAAAAGCAACCGAAACGACGGGGAAAGTTTTTAATTTCAATGAATTACTTAGTTTGTTTATATTTTATAGTTTTTTCACTTTTGCTCATAACATGGTAGCACTATAATAGCAAATAAATAATGTACCAATATTTAGACAATCTACTTATTAAACCTTTTAAATCACAATTATTTTATGGCTAACCAAAACAAATAAAAAATAGAATGGGCTGCACCATTCAAACCTGTAATATTAATTATAGTTTATATCAATGAAAGTTTATACTACTGTCATCGCATATGATCCTGATGTTTCTGTTAACATCAGCAATGAACACTACCAACTCTAGTTGAGTACTTATAATACCTTGACCTGCCCTAAACAAAGGTACATAAATTAAAGAAAACTAAAATCTATAAATTGTGTAAGCACAATGACATACACAAAATAAATGTATGCTCCTTATGTATGCATGCTACATAAGGAGCATCAATTTATTTTTTATCTTCGTCGGCATATTGTATAGTGTAATAGGTAAACATAATTATATTTGGTTTGCATTATATTATACTCAATGCTGTGTGCTTTAAATATAAATATATAAGATTAGTTCTGAACACTTTTGAGTTAATGACATAAAATGTTCATTTTTGCGAAACAATTCAGTAAAGTGTATGTTGGTGTGAGTCTATGTAAGCCTTTATTGATGCATAATATTATGTTATATTTTAATATTAAATATGATGAACATTACACTGTGATAGTTAAACAATTTCTATAGAATTTCATGACCAAACTGAATTTAAAAATATTAGTGCTATCATTTATTAGCTGGAAACCAGACACAATGGAAAAAGTAATGTGTTCCATTTACCTTTATTAAAAGAATTAAAATATAAATAGGTTCTTGCAATTAAAGGGATTAGATCATGGTTTATCATGCTTCTCTGCTAAGTTCTACTTTATATAAACTTCTGTACTAATCAATATTAAGTGACCTTAAGTCACATAGATGCAATCAAAATTTAAATTAATACATAAATGTGTGTCACAATAATGTACATACCTTATGGATTATTTACACCTCTTATGCATTGTAGTAATGAACTAAATTTTAAGTTAATTTATGCATACACACAGTTATTTAATTATTGTAAATTAATTATGGATTTAGTAGAAAACAGTAATAAAGAGTAGTGTACTCAATATAAATAATGTCTTAGGCAAACTTTAGTCCGCATGTTATCAGCAAATGCTAGCCCTTACTTTTATAAATGGCAGAGACTGAGTACATAGGTACTTATAATAAATAAACATATTTTATTTTCTACATTACAGTTAGTACCAGTGCCCGGGTTGCTTTGTGCGGTAACATATACAATATGTGAATCCTGCATTGCCAGATTACGAGATGCATCCAAGTTCAAAAAAAGTGTGGTCTCATGTGAAGAGAAATTCAAGGACTTGTATAATAGGAATGTAATTAAAGGTAACAACTAATTGACACATATGTTAAAGCTTACTGAATACCTATAACTAAGCAGTTTTAGGACTCATTTAATAGGTACCAAGACAATAGTAACTTACCTGGCATATATCTACTGCTACCATCAATTTATCTCTCAATAGATAATAGGTGTTAGCCTGAGGCAGAAACAACAAAACTGTAAGCTCATAATCATTAATGTAGACAGAAGACCATTATATAGGACCAATGATGATATTTAACTAAAAATCAATTCAAATATCTATATATATAAAACTCTTCTGAACACAAGAAGCTGAAATTTGGCATGTATGTTCCTTGGAGAGTGTAGGGGAGCACTAAGAGAGGATTTTTGGAAATTCCATTCTGAAGGGGGTGAAAGTGGTGAAACCCGATATTCACACGGGAACGAGACTTACGCGGGTGAAACCGCGGGAAAACTACTAGTTATATATATAATTGTAATGGGTATTTAATGTAAGCATTTTACATGATTGCATTAATACCCACTATGATTTATTGTTATTTACAAAGACAACTTCCACACTAGGAATTTATCCTGTGTCGCCACACGACAAAGAGCACCCAGACTTGGAACAACCATTTGTGGATCACACAAAGTTTGGTCCCGTGTGGGGTGTGTCTTATTTTTATACTTGGGATTCGAACCCACAACATTCGGCGCAGTGGCATTGGCGAGGCGACCACATAAAACACTACGCCATCCGTGCAGACAAATGAGTCAATTATATATATAATACAATATACATCATGCAATGTGAAAGTTTAAAAGTTATTAAATATTATATGTTTATGCTTTTCAGTTGAAGAGCCTCATATAGACATTAAAGTAAAGGAAGAGACGCCAGATTCCTGTAATGATGGTAAGTACTGCTTGCATTATAAAACACCAGTAGGTTAGTTAAATGCAATTATTAATGGCTAAATATTGCATACTAGCATTGGCTCGTCGCTCCGCCCGCGTGGTACATAAATCAATAAAATGTAGCCTATGTCCTACTCTAGGTTTTATACTACCTCTGTACCAAAATTCATCCAAATCGGTTTAGTGGTTTATACTTCAATTAACAGAATATACAACCAAATACTTTTTTACTTTACGGCTTTGCAACGCATATAGCGGGGCGAGCTCTTTTATGGTTAATAGATGAGTAGATTTAAGTACCTGCGTTTAAATAAATACTACGAATGATATGATAGGAGATAATATTTATTCTAAAGTAAATATTGGTAAAAACACTTAACAACTGGTTACTAAAAGGTAACTTAATATTAAAAATGGTAAACTTAATGTTTTGATGGTAATTGAGCTCGGTTGCTGCTCGATTGCAAACTAACTTAGAAAGGCGAATAAAATTATAAAATCAACTCGTTTCAAATGTGAAGCGCTGAGCTGTTCGGATGCGTAGCTCTGAACAAATATTATACAGAGAAAAGACTTGATTTTTTGTTTGTTTGTAATGACTTAATTCAAAAACTACTTAACCGATTTTAAGAAAGCTATATTATAGCTATATACCTGGGGCATTGGGTCACGGAGACATTTAATGATGATCTAGATTTAGAAAGAGAGCGTAGGGCACTGTGTGTTAGGGCTAATATGCTGTCCCGCAGGTTTGCTCGTTGCACTAATAGTGTAAAAATAACTTTGTTCAAAGCATATTGTCACTCCTTATACACGTGCAGCCTGTGGACAAAGTATACCCAGGGAGCGTACAGGGCCCTACGCACTCAGTACAACAACGCCTTCAGGGTGCTGGTGGGGCTGCCTCGTCATTGCAGTGCATCGGGGATGCTGGCTGCGGCTGAGGTGGATAGCCTCTCGGCCATTATTAGAAAGCGCATAGCATCTCTGGTTGGGCGGGTACGGAGTAGCACCAATAGCATCCTGAAGGTGGTCTCGGCGAGGCTGGAAGCGGACAGTGGTATTATGCAACACTGGACTCGCTTCCAGCTCGTCAAAGACACTAATATTAATTATAATCACTATCCCTATCTGTAGTACTAATATAGCTTGTAAGAATATATTGTCACTAACACTCTATGGACTTGTTTCCGAAATAAAAACATTTTATTTTATTTTATTTTTTATTTTTTATATTATCACAGAGTAACATAGACAATATCTTATTTAAAAAAAAGTACTGTTGCACCTAACCTACTTTTACACGACCGTAGCCGCGGGCAAAAGCTAGTATTATTATAATTAACGTGATACAAAGTCCATGGCCGTTCTAATGACCTGTTATATTAATTTTACAGATGACTTGTCTCCGGGTGATGAGAACAATGATAACTTCGATGACCTGCCAGACTACACTTACGACGAGGAAGGTATGCCTTATACATGTTATATAATGACGACACAGATGGCGTAGAGATTTAAAGTGTTCCCCTCGTCACTGCCACTACGCCGAGGGTAGTAGGTTCGATTCAGGACAAAAAATTGTTGCTCCGGGTCTGGTTGTTCTTTGTGTCTGTTGTTTGAATGTTTGTAAAGTCCCCGCTATACAGGAATAGTTGTTAGTGCGGAAGAACTCTTTAAAAAATATATATATTTGAATTGTGTTTTAATACTTAAGATATCTACTTGACTGCACTATGACTGTACTTTGTACTGTGTGTATGTGTATGAAGGTATTTTATATGGAGCAAAATAAAAGTTAGACTTGTGAACACGAAGGTGGTTTATTTGCGACTGAATATAAAATATTATAATACAGCGGTCGCAGCCGCTCATTACATTGTTGAGTAGGTGCACACACGTATATTTTACTGACAAAGCAAAACTGTGTCCCCACAAATATATAAATGCTAACTTACTAATCATGTACTGTCTAGGTCTCACGTTATAGGGCTGAGCATGGTATTCTCTATCAGGAAACTTTTCGGACCCAGTACTGCCACTGAGATTTTCCAAACAGTAAATCCCTATAACAAACAAAATGTTAATGTCGTATAACGATTAGATTTAAGCATAGATTTAATTTTATTGCAAACGTATTTACTATTTAAACAATTATTCTAATAAAAAATGGTGCTGTAAATGTATTATTATAATACACATTTTGTTTTTAATACGTATAATTTTTTTTTTGTTAAATAATATTTTTGTTAAATAAAGCGAAGCGATAGCTCAGTGGGGAGACCAACAGACTGCAATGCAGAGGGTCTCGGGTTCGAACCCACGTCGCGCACCTCTGACTTTCGGAAGTTATGACTTTTCGAAATTATGTGCGTATTGATTGACAATTATCGCCTGCTCCGTGCCTCGGAGAGCACGTTAAGCCGTCGGTCCCGGCTGCCATGAATATCTATGGCAGTCGTTATTGGGAAAGTCAGTACCCTCTAATATCCTGACACTGGTCTAGCCTTAGGGTATCGTTAGCTCGCTTAGGGTTTCGGAGGTCAGGTGGCAGCCGCTCCGTGTAAAAACTGATATTCAGTCAAATCCGGTTAGACCAGAAAAGCCGACCCCAAGTGACTTGGGAATAATGAAGGCTAAGAGAGAAGAAGAATTTTTTTTTTGTTTATTTTGTATATTTTAACTAATTGTGTGTGCTCTGTACGAAATAAACATGATTTCTTTCTTTTCTTCTTTCTTTATAATATGACATTTATTGATTATAATTAATAATACTGCTAATACAGATTTCACGATCGTAAAGCTCACACTTGCTCCAAGACTAATGAGGCACCTTATCTATAATGTGTTTATAATTATCAGATGACAAAACGGATCCAGAGGAAACAGTCGAAGGAAGTAACCATACAACTATAGTCAGGAAGAAACCGAAAAAGGTGCAACTAAAGACAAAAGAAGTAAAATCAAAGGCAAAGAAGAAAGTTGGCAGACCGAAGAAAATGAAAGAAGAACCAATAGCAGACGAAGAAGGAGAGAAGAGAAAAGGTGAGCCTTTTGTTTCACATATACTATGCTTTATAATGTAATGTCGTCCAGACCGAATTTAGGTCACGGCGGCCAATCTTAACGTAGACTGGCCATCTGCGCAGGAGATATAATAGTTCACAAGTGTGCGCGCTAACACAAGTACACTCTCTGTTCCATAACTCTCGTGGGACGGTAATCTGACACGACCGGAGAGAGATCAGGCGCAGGACCAACGGCTTTACGTGCTTTCCGAGGTAGGAGGCTGTCTAACACCGCCAACTTTCTAACTCAGGGCGGCTATTGACATTTCTTAACAGGAAATCCCAATAAATTTCTTGTTGGCCCAACCCGGAATTCGAACCTGAGACCTCATACACAGCATTCACTAGCGCTGCGCCACGGAAGCAGTCACACTATACTTACTTACTATCTAATATAATAGACATGTTCTTAGCAAGTTCATGTTATGTAATAAGATCTGCAAGTCTACCATGATAACGTCTATCCAAAATTTCGGGCCGAACGAAAAACCTTTAACAGACAGTTTCTTCGGCTTTCGTTATTTAAACATGACATTAAATCCATTGTTCTGGCTCCTTATAATAACAATAATATTTTTATTACCATAAAAATTACAAATAATGCGGAACAAATTTCAAAAATCCAAAATTTGTTTACAATGTTCAAACTTTTCTGAATCAATAAAATTTCTTTAAAATGGACTTTATGAAAGAGTTTAGTACAATTATGAGCATACGTACCGGAATTAATTTAGAATTTTGGAATAAATGTGTTTCACGATACGAACTGTTAGCCTGAAACTTCAGCATATACGTTCCTTCGTAGGCCTGCTGGTCTTAAGCTTCGTGTCAAAAATACCGTAGCAAGCTCAGACGACTGTAGTTTATTTAATACGTCTTGAAATAAATTGTAAACAAACCAAAAATAGATTTGTTTAAATGTCACTATTGCAATATAAACACAGAAAAGATTTTTATTAATTTACCTTTGATGTGGGTTTTAAATAAGTACTACTGTTGTTGTTAAACGTTTGTGTTCTTCCAGCTAAGCTAGAATGCTTCTGTTAGAAGTCTGTAGTAAGCGATTCGAACACGCGATCCCTATATTGCAATTTGTTATCTATTGGGTTAACGCCGCATCGAATATAAAATATTATAGATCTCTCAATCAATTAAATATGTTCTTAATTATAATAATAAATAGCCCGTCTTATTCATAAATAACGTGAAGATACTCAAAATTGAATTATTATCAAAATACAGTACTACAGAATAAAGGTGCATTATTTAATTTCGTATTTTGTGGAGTTAGTCGGCATTTTTCTTTGTTTACATTTTGTCTCAAGCCTAGTTGAGTTGACTATAGCCATGGTTAAAAACTGAGTAAGTACAAGGTTTTGTTATAAGACGGAATATGTTTACAAATCGTATGTCTTGTATACGGACGGTGAAATTTTAATCGGTTTCAATCCTCATAACGGACAAACATTTTTGTGATGTAGGAATATTTGTTTAGATGTTCCGGATGTCCATGTTTTTATTGTATATCAAAGGTTTTCCAACATTGACTGCGTGGATAGCGTGGGTAAACCCCTCGCCACTGCCACTGCGCCGAGTGTTGTGGGTTCGAATCCCACACGGGACAAAATTTTGTGTGATCCACATGGTTGTTCCGAGTCTGGATGTTCTTTGTATCCGTTGTTTGAATATCTGTAAAGTACCTCGCGATACAGGAGATATTCTTAGTGCGGGAGATGCCTTTGAAAAAATATTTTCGACCATATCCTAAAACTTACAAGCGGGTTATAACGTCGTTATAACAAGTATTGTGCATATTACTGTATAAAAATGCAAGCTTGCCTAATAACGATTCTGTGTAAAATTAATAAATAAAGTTTTTTATTAGACATACTAAGTATTTTAACTTTACATCTTTAGTAAGATATTTTTTTATCAATAAGACCCTTAGACTTCTGATGGTAAGCGGTCACTATAGCCTATAATCACTTGCGTTATCAGACGTATCATTTGCACATTGTTGACCCTGGCGAACAAAGACTGGCGAAACATAGCAACAGTGTTACTCGTCTATACTATTAGTTTCGTCTCTAGTAATTAGTTAGGTACTAGTAGTAGTTCGTTCTAGAGTTACTGCACTCAATCTAACTACTTCTGTGCTTGATGGTTGTGATCTTGAATAAGGTTTTCCGCTTCGAAAATCTTTTTACTAATTAATTGTTTAATTTGGAAGCCTTTTGAACCTTATGGTAGGGGTTAGATGTCAAATCATAGACAAAAGACGCACATACTTCGTTGTGATGTATCTGCTATTTAAATGTAAACCTGTGAGAAAGTTAGCGAGATTCTACCATTACGTACCTGACAGTACTCATAACCAAACTTAAAATATTATTGCTACTTCAATTGCCGGTTTTATATAAATAACTAGTATTTCGCTTGGTTGCGCAACCCGCAAGCGGCCCGCGAGGGGGAATGCACAGCGAGGGGGGAAAAGGTCAGACAGTTTGAAAACTAATTTTAGATTTGGATTCAGGGACATTGAAAATCCTCGAAGCAAGAAAAAAAACCGTTGACCGATGACCTTAAAAATGTCCTTTTCTGGAAAGATCTCGTCGACCTCTATTACATTTGTACGAACACTCCCCGCCCATCTCTAACCGTTTCGGAGATATTAGAGGTCAAAGTTTGTATGGCAGCCATGTTTTTTTTCGCCTTCTCTAAAAGTTGCCAGGGTTTTAGGAAGATTTTGTTCGAGAACGACTCCCATAGATATCACTGTTTCCGAGATCCGATTGGGTACCACCACCAAGAACTGACCTTCCGAAGGTCAGACATTTTTCCCGGGCCTTCTGAACGATACGGCGCTATAATTACTTTTTTCCTACGACTCCCCCTTGTATGACTTCTATTTCTCTAAGTCAGTGAGTGGTAATTTAAGTTTATATAGTATGAATGATGAATATTATTGCTATTTGCTGCTGCTTATATAATAAAGTGATAATCAGACATAGACACTTACATTGAGTCAAAGTAGGCGTTACTTGGCAGAAGTCCATTGTAATGTGAAAGCGATTCGCGCGGCCCCGCCGTCTATGGTTATGTCGAGGAACACCGTGGTAGGTTTAGTCGGTATTAACGGAGTTTCTTTCCTCCGGTGAGCCTTTTGAAATAACTACACTGGAACATTGAGACAACTACCATCGTAGTCTCCCCGTGACCATAGCCGCTGAAAAGGAACCGAAACGTCGGGGAAAGTGTAAGCTTAAATATAAATAGCTTAAATAGTTTTAATAATAATTTAATTTGCTTAAAATTAATAAAGTTTAATAGTAGTAGTAGTGTAACAGTTTTCAAAATTATGTAATAAACTGTCAAATAAACAACGCGATAAAATCTGTATATAGTAGTTTAATTTCAATGAATAATATTCGCGTAAAAAGAAGACAACAGAACTGTTTTTGTAAAGTAATTCAACGTTTTAAAGTTGCCGCCATACATAAATTATTCCAAGAGAGACAGGTGCCTCTATCTTTTTAATTCAAGATTCAAGTACGCTAGTTGTAATCATGTCGATCTGTTACTGTGAGCACAATCTTTGTGGTTTACGATGTAAGGTATTTGTTTGGTTTTAAAATATATGTTATTAAACGATGCGATAAAATGTAATTCTTGTGACCGGGGGGCAAAATGTAAACCAACCATAAAATAAGTTCATTTGGTATGAGTGAAACATTAACATTATATATTTTATTATACATTATATATATTTGAAATATTGAATTTTTATTGTGATCAAAATTATTTTTCTTTGCTTATGCAAAGAATATTTAATTTAAGAAATCATCCGAAAGAATTTAAGAAATACCAAAGTATAACTTAGATATATTCTTTTTATTATCTCTTTGGCTAAATTAACATAATTGGAATGCTTTTGTGTATTTTATAAATAATGTAAGTTTTTAAATGTATGTAACTGACGTTGCAACACGATGTTTTATGGATTGACGCGTAATTATTTGTTTACATTTTGTGTCAAGGCTACTTCAATAGACTATTATATAAATCAAATTTTATAATCGTGTGTGAGAATTTGAAACCGAAGATATTTACGGGAACTAGTCACTTACACAAAAACAATAAATATTATACATTCGCCTTACCCCCCGGCGTATAGACCACAGCCGCTGCAAACAAATTCACGAAACAACAACCGAACAAACGAAGAGACGGAAAGACTAAAACCGTATGAAGTATATGAACAAGTATGTTTTCTGTCTGCAGAACAACCGAGACCGAAATTCCGCCTCACCGAAGGAGACTATACAGTAGAGGGCGACACATTCGCGTGCACGCGCTGCGACAAGCGATACGACAAAATATTCTCACTCAGGTTTCACGTCAAGACGAAACATTACAAAATACCGCGGTTCGTCTGCGCCTACTGCAAAAAGGAGTTTATGACGCCAGCGCCCCTAACCGTCCACAAGCTAGAAGCGCATAACGTTGACGAACGATTCAAATGCAACGCCTGCAAAGGAACTTTTAACACAAAAGTGCAATTACGAAAGCATATTAATAACTTCCATATGCTCGGTGAGAGGTATTCTTGTGAGTTTTGTGAGTACGAATCGTTTAGCTTCGAGAGCATGTACAAACACAAGTTCAAACATAAAACGTCGAAGGATCATCATTGCAGATTTTGTAGGAAAGCGTTCGTGAGGAAGACTACTTTGGATCTGCATGAGAGGATCCATACGGGGGATAGAAGGAAAGTTTGTAATGTTTGTGGACAAGCGTTCGTACAGAAAGCCAGTTTGAACTATCATATGACTAAATACCATCCTGAAGTTAACTTTTAGCAGCATGTTATATTTAAAGTAAAATGTACCCGAGGGTTATGACACTTACGTTTTTAACGAATACGTTAAAACGCTCAGTTCGTTTATGTGCTAGTGCGTAAAACGTCTCCGTCGCTCAATAGGACACGCCTCTCACACTGCAATTGGCATTGAATTCAACGGAAAACCAAAGCATAGTAAGTTTTATATTAACTAATATATAGTACATGGATATTGCAATACATTCACTGCATTAGCGAACCGAGTGTCAGGGCGTTGAACGTATTTGAAAGTAAAAGTCAAAAATCAATTATTAATTTAAATCACAAAGTAACACTTAGAAACATCGTAGTTTAGTGGTTAGTGAGTGATCGCTTTTGACGTATATGTCAAGACGCTTGGGCAACAAACACTTTTATATGTGTATTCTAGCGATGAGTGTAGTCGGTAATACTTCCTCATACGTCATATTGTTAAAATATGGAACAATTTAGGGTCCCTTGGAGGGATAGATGCCTCAGCCTTACAGCGTGTAACATTAAGATGTGGTCATATTTAAGGGTACAATGGCATTACATTTTCTTTTTTAATAGAAAATTTTCATTAGTTGCACGGAATTCTGGCGGTATGTGTCCGGTAGACGGCAATAAGCTTGCCCCAAAAAATTTTAATGTAGATGTGCTCTACTACGTTTAAATATAGTCACCTTTCTGCACGTTAAGTTGTTATGGGAGCCACTATGTCATCATGATATGTAAATTATAAACTCATATTGAGAATTGTGCACTATGGTTTTCTATCGTGTAAACATACTAAAAATGTCACTCTCCTTAGTATGGACACTTTTATGTCCGATCTAAGTGCGATGAACACAACTATGATTTAAATCTTTGCTTGCACCATATTCCGTGGGTCTGTAAAGGCAGAACTTCTCTGCCTTTCTCTTATGCAAATATACAGACGTGACTCTATTGTATAGAAGCAAATACAGGGTGTCTAGTGCGAGTTGTTTTTACGTTAACGCAATCGAAACGTTTACCGCGTTTGGCTCTCTAATTAGTTAAGAGCTTGGAGCGGGCCACTCGGAGCGCTGAACGTCATAAACGTGTCGACCGCGTTGTCGTAAATATAACTCGCACTGGGCACTCTAATCTTATCTTATCTTACGTACGTTACTAAATTTAAATATGAGCACAACTTCCTGTAAGACAAAGGGCTGGACCACAATGGTGGGTAGACATTTTCGGGTGTAGATGTCTGATTCTGTATATGTTTATTGTTAAGTTCATCTTTTAGAACTCATAATTATATTTGTTACTCGTTACGGAATGAAGTGCTTATGGTAAGCTCGCAAGTGCCGTTATGTTATCATTTCACTTGCAAATAGATAAATACAAAAATAGTGTGTGAAGCATTAATTGTCTATATCTAAGTCAAATTCGAAGTAGAATATTCATAAACAAACAATAGGTCGATATATTTTTATTTTTTGATTCAATAAATTACGTTGTCAAGATGTAAGATAAAAAATTAAATCCAATTAAAAAATAACCTTTAGGCGGTCTGTGACAACTTCTTGTAACGTTCTCTTCTGGATATGACTAATTCTGTTTTTGACCATTTTGTGTTATGACTATAAGTACAGGTGTGAACAAAAAGAAACAAGAGATATCCGACATTTTTTAATAATAGTTAACTAACAACAAAGAGTACTTTTTCAATACATTTCAATATGTGTGACGCAACTTATAGTAGATAATTTTTTTTAGGAATATGAAAAACTTTTCAAATCCGGTAGCAGTTTTCAAATGCCAGAAAAAGAACTCTCGATTCTTTATTTTAACACAGGTGAACATAGGCAGATCTCCCACTACGTTCTCATGTTTTTACAGCCAAAATCAAATATTAATGGCTCAGTCATTTAGCAACTAATTTTGAAGCTGTTTTAACAAAATTATTGTATACCTACTACAGGACGCCTAGTGGTCAAATTTCGACCAAAATTCCTAAGCTTGCTACTTTGTTTTCTTTTTTCTTTATTGCATATAAATAAGGTATAGGTAAATATAGTTACAAAGAATTGTACGACGTCAGACGAACAATGCCGAAATACTACAAACGCGATTTGACTGCGTGTGTCAAATGCATGGTTGTGTGCGTGTAGTGTCTTTTCATTAATTTAATGTATTTCTAATGCATATTTTATAAAAATATTAGGATTCGCCCCTCCTTCTCCATATAAACATTAAACTACTCCGACCGCGCAATTTTCGTAAAAACGGGTACAAAGTTTTTGCTTCACGTATGATATATAGATTACATGTATACCTTTTTAATGCTTATTGTTGTGGCATAAAAACTAACATAAAATCAAACAGACAGCAACCCTAATGTCAAATTAATGAAAAAGGAAGTGTAGTCATTTTATTAATTTGAAACCTGTTTGTTTACAAAGCAGATCAGTTTCAAATATTATATTGTGTCTTATAAAATAATGTGTAAGTACAATTTTACCGATATGATTAATTGCCTTACAAAGGTAAATATGTAGTATCTTTAACATAATATTTAAATCATACAACTAGATATTAAATAGCATATACATTTATATTTTACAGCTGTTTGTTTACAAATGTTCTGCATTCAATTTGGCTTGAGTAAAAATGTAAACATTTCAAAATTGTATTATTTTTTATGATTTAAATTGTTTTTCTTTATTAACGTGCAACTGAATATATGATCACTACGTTCTGTAACTTTAATTAAAACGGAATGAGCTGTTTTTACTTATGTTTTATTTATATGACGCTCACAGTAAATATAGATGGATGTATACTTTAGAAATATTAGTAATTATTTGTATTTAATGGTAGATATCCATTTATTTCTCGACGTTTCAACCGTTCAATCACTAATGCCAGTCAATCGAAACTTCAGGAAATGGATATCTTCTAGTTTTCATACTAGTAATAAGTAAATAACTCCATCCATACTTACTCTGAGATAACCATTACTCTCTATCTTCCGGTGGCTATGATTGTAATAATGCGCTTCGGTAAACTTCGCAATTATTCGGCAGCAATAAAACCAAAAAAAAATTATAAGCCTGCTCCTTCACCAGCTAGTTTCATGTCGTCAACATTATACGAAAATTGCTGAAGCGCATCGGCCGAATTTTCTGAAAGACTGGATAAATATTGTAATTATACTGTATAGAAGTATCACAAATACTTTTTACTATGAAGTTTTCTTGACGCAGGCTTGAAAATATAACACATTGCCAAATGGTAAAGGATATACTGTGGCTAGGATATACGTTTGTACATAAATTTGTTAGATACAGCAACACTAGAATCTGGTGTAGATATCTACTGTAGTATATTTTGTTCAGCAACATATCACTTCATAGTAAAGATGTTGTACTTACCGTAATATAACTAAAATCAATAAGCTTTAAAACTATATGTGACGTTATTATTTTTAATTTTATCGTTGTCTAGCAATTGGGTTTTACAGATACAGATAAGTTTATACGCAGTTTGTGACACTTTTACACTATACCTCTGCCGTAGAACAGGGTATTATTTAATTTCTAATTTCTTTATTTTATCTCCAACAAAGAATATACACGGCAATTTACAAATAATTTTTCACATAAGTATTATGAATGTCTATTCCTTCAATTACAAGAGACCACAGCATGCAATAAAAGGCAATTTGACAACAAAGATAAAAAGTTATAATAATTAAAATATTATGTGGTTCATAACCAAAACAGATATAAAGCGCTATACATGTATCAACAAACAAATAAATCATATTAAGACAAGATAATTAATATAATTTTGTCACGATGGTAAAAAGTTGCCATATCTTTCGTATGAAAACACAGAAATTGTGCTTGTTGGGAATATACTGCCGTCGAGCCGTTGCTCCGGGACAGAATAACAAGGCATTTCCTTATTTCGTAAACAAATATAGTGTACTGGTAGCTAAGGTAATGATTTATTGGAGGACAAATATGGTCTGCAAGTAGTAACTCAATGATTTCATAACGAGTCGGTTACTAAATAAAATAATATTTAAATAAATGCTAAAAAGATTCATGTTCATAATACCTACTTGTAAGGTTTATGGTTCTATAAGGAGTTTCGTGTTTTCTACTGCTTTCTGTTATGCGTTAGTGGTCTTCTGTATTTAAATATTCTACTCGTAATGTGGCACAAAACTGCGTTATCGACGTAACTGTTATCTGTAGTTTTAATTTGTTTTTAGTTTATGCGTACGATTTTCTTAATATTTATTCTGTACATTATAAGTTATAAGCAACTACACATCTTAATAGTATCACTTTTGTGTTTTATATGGTGAAGTGTACGGTTTACGGCCTGGGCCTTTTATGAGCAATAAAACTAATTTTGTAGGAAAAGACACATAGATGTCTGTTGTATTTATTTTATGATCGGCTGTTGGTTTGAGGTGAACTGGGTTTGATTCTCATATTGGACAGTTTTATTGTTTTTGTGTGTTGGTGTTTGGAACTGTGGTTGGCAGATGACGTTGAGGCCCATTACATAAATACTAGTGGTCGCCCAGTGACTGAAATTCGACAGTAGTTCTTTTTTTTTTTTATAGCTTTCCTTACTCATAACTCAATCACTAAAGACCTCCGTGACAATATAATAATAATAATAATATTCTATCATATACACACAACACCATCTAGCCCAAACTAAGCAAGCTTGTACTATGGGTACTAGATAATGGATAAACATACCAGCTAAAAGCTTTCCTCAAAATTGTTCCTGGCGTATTAATGTATAGGTATCCAATGATATATTGAAACTGTTCAGTGCTTGAATATACAGGGTGTCCGGTAATTAATGGATAACCTTGAAATGTCTTACAGGAGAACTGATGGCCGTTCAGAAAAAAAAAGAAAGAAGAACATAACTGAATTAATTCCATTTGTTTTTTGTTGCTTTATTATTAAACACTAATGATGCTAATAGATAGAGTCAAAAGTATGGAGAGTAATTGCACTTTTTAAATGTCTATCGGCTCTACTTTAAGACATTTTGAGGTTATCCATTAATTACCGGACACCCTGTACATAAACACTTGTCCTACCGACAAAGATTGGCCAGGGGCGAGTCTACTTAGTTCCTAGAGTGCTATGATTTGTCCTCTAAGTGAGGTTCAAAGAGCTTATTGCTACGATAGCGGCGTAAGAGTAGTAACAATGCTGCTGTGTTGCGCATCGTAAGATCTATAAGTTGTTTTCCAAGTTTCGGCAACGCACGAGTGATGCCTAATGTATTGCTAGCGGTCGTACGTTACTGTACCCGCTTACCGTCAGTCGGATCTTAAGCATGTATAACACCATTGTTATAAAACAATAAGGATACTTATACCAGTGATTACAACAAAAAAAAGTAGTATGGAACGGTCAATCTGTGTCAGTATAATCTGTACACATACCGAGAACTTGTCCACAACGATTGACAGCTAACTGACATTTTTCTTTCTAAATGACAAATCATTTTGTTTAGATTTTTTAATGTATCGTTTGCTAGGGTAGTCTTAACCATTGGCCTATTGACGCTTCAATATTAATTCTTATTTATTTAGATCATTAAATTCGTGGTGCTATACCGACTCGCATTACCGCAACTAATTCTAGAAACTGCTTACCAAAGCAGAGCATTAAAGCGTTCGTTTACTTCGTTTATGCCTCATATGGTGCGTTTAACGCATTTCGATTGCCACGTAAAGTTTTCTTTAGTTATGAAGAGGAAGTTTGATTTTATGTCTGTAAGGATTTAACTTAAAAACTACTCAACCGATAAAAGACGAAAGTATTTTTTAAATCTGATTTTATTTATTTACTTAATTAGAACGACTTCTACTAATTAAGGACGCAACTATAGTACTAATTTCACATTATTCCTTACACACTGACAATATCTTCCATTCATCCGCAAACATATCACACTGAGTGTTGTGGAGACAAGGAGAGCGTTGAGTGTGGCGAGAGACCGAGGTATGGGCGAATTGGCACGGGATACTCATGTGCGACAAGCTGGTAAGGCAAACAGCTTGTGCATTCTGCCGCGGCGGTAATGAATAGGAACAAATATCCTCAATAGCACATCATGAAGTTCTGGTTCCTCAAATTATGCCATGAACGATTTTGCACATAAGTAATTATTTTATACACCGAGTAAGAATACTTATTTTTAAATAAGTACTGTCCCTAACTTGACTTACTATTACGCGAGCGAAGGTCACTTACCCACCGTATGACGCATAGATCGACGAGCCAGCTGAGTGAGTAATTCATCGCCTAGCCATTGAATTAGGCATTACACCCCGTCAACAAAGTTAATAGAAATTACAAAGTTAGTAAATAATACTTAACACACTGCTAGGGCTTACCTACCCATTTTTTAACCTTGTGAGTCTTCTTCGAAGAGGTTAATGAAAACTCTTGGTAACGGTCTGTGTTAGTAACAGATTGATGTTAGTGACAGGCATAGCTCCGGTACCACTGGACCGATTGACTTGTAACTTGGTGTGCAGACACCTTGGGGTCATCCCTCGGTCTAGTTTGAATATGGGGCCTGTGGGTTAAAAATCCTTCGAGATATAGGGGTAATTTCTTTTTATTACTTTTACATTTAAGACGAAGAGAATGAATCCTGGGTTTTTACACCCATCTCGTTATTTATTAGCATTAGTTACACTGTGGTACCGAAAATGACTGTCTCGGTAACACAGTGTTAGTGTAAGCGACTGCTGTGTATGAGATTTTGGATTTTAGAGCGAGGAAAAATGTTATTTGGAATGTCTGTTATGAAATTCTTAGTAGTACTGTAATAGGAATGAGTGTAGGACTGTGCCCCATAGTCAGTAATGAGCTGGCTTAATGTGGCTAATACACATCTGCCAACCTGTCCAGGGATAAAGGCGGGGGTCTATGTATGTATGGTAATGAGAATTTGTTACGTAATATTATAAGTTAAAAACATTACATACTTGTTGCGGTGCACATAATTACTGTAAATATGTTTATAGTACATTTTTATTGAATTCGTATAAATATAAAGAAAATATAGGACGCTATAAGTGAAGTGTTTTATTCTGGTGAGCGTAAAACCTGCAGTCCTCAAACTCAAAAACTCAAACTCATTGATTGCGAAAATGGGTAATTTAGATAACATACAATTAAATTAGTCTCTCCATAATCCGCCTGAAGGTATGCAATTTTTTAGGTATTTTGTCTTTAATGATTGTACATTACTAATAATCACATAAAATTAATAAATTAAATACAATAATAACTCTATTAAAAATAATAAATGTCAGGCAATGTTATTGTGGTACAAGTCAATTAAGAATATATTATATGTCAAACAATAATTAAAAATTAAAATATGTCTAGTCAATAAATAAATAATACCATGTGTTATTTCTCATTATTATTACATTGCATGTCATTTATAAATTCGTTTACACTGTAATAGGCTTTTTCCACGAGTAATTGTTTGACTTTATGTTTAAATACATCGATGCTACTACTTTTTAATAACATTTTTGGTAAGCGATTATAATCTCGTGGCGCTATGCAAAATACACTGTTTGTCATCAATGCACTTTTGTGTTGAGGACAGTGAACTTGTTCATCCTGTTTGTTTGCTGTGTACATCACCACAGCACTGAAGGTGCACGGATGGTGTAGTAATATAAGTAGTCGGCTCACCACTAGGTACCACTATGCCGATTTCAAATCCCACACGAGACAAAACTTTGTGTATTTCACAAATGGTTGTGCTTACTCTCGGTGTTTCTCTGTGTCCGTTGTTTGAATGTTTATTAACCTTTTGAACGCCAACGTCGTCTCTACTCGACATGCGCAAGCGTGCACTGTGCGCCAACGTCGTCTATACTCGACAAAACTGTTTTTTGTCGGTTCACAGAAAAATACAAAATAAACATATTAAATCATTAGTTTTCTGTGTTTTAGTGATACAACTTAAAAATTGAATCCCCAATTATTACTTAATTGTATACAGCAAACAAAATTGTTATTAGTTATTGAAATATTTGATCATAAAAAACAATATATAATATATCGATTTTCGGGCTTGGCGTACAGGACATGGAGGTGCCGTTATGGCGTGGCGTTCAAAAGGTTAAGGAATTAACTTTTCGTAGAGACAAAGTAGTATTAAGAAAAATATATTCTAGCTGCCGGTTTCTGAATAGCATTACAACACAAATTAGTTAACATACGGTCAAAAGCATGCCAACTGCTGTAATTGGCTGACTAGGTTAGCAACAGCCAGTCAAATCATTTGATTTGATTTAATACTTCGTTGATATTAGCTTTATTTCTATTAGTTCTATTTAAAATCACAAATCTTTTTTGGTCACATGTAAATTTGGATACAAGAGACTTTGATTAGAGATTGCCGAAGCGTATGGCCATATACAGACGCTCATTTACTATAGGTAATTCTGACATAGTATTATCTTATAGACCTATATAGAGTTAACATTGCGAACTCACTTAAGATATAATATCAATTGTATACTAACGAAGGGACTGAAGCAGTCGCGTGGCGGATTGTGGGATGGACAAGACAGGGAAGGAAAGTATCGTTAATCGCTTTATAAGCTGGTGCGTTATGTCAACTGTCAACAATCATTACTAGACTGTTTGTTAAAAATAAGATGATGCATGCAATTGTTTATGGGAATCGCTTGCATAGTCTTTGAGACACCGTTAGAGAAATAAAAAATTACTGTTGTGCTATTAAGCTGGTTACAGCATTATTACCTACACTTGGTTACTAACTATACTTATAAATAAAAACAACACTCCGTCCACCGACAAGAAGCCTTTCACAAGAAGAAAGAAGACTGACGCCATTTTTCTTTCTTCTAGGCCGGGTGACTTACTATACGATCACACAAAACCTGTACTCTTGCAACGAGTGCGATCGATCCTTCGCGTCGCAGCCACTCGTGTCACAGCACTACCGTTTCGTCCATTTAAAGAGGCGACCTCGCGACCGCAAGTGTCCCAAGTGCGACGAAAGAATCCCAGGATACCTCCGTGCTTACCATCTCGAGAGCAAACACGGCATACCCGCACCTACCTGCGGCGTTTGCGGCAAAAAGTTTCGATTCCCTTGCCATGTTTTGCAGCATCAGAAAAAAGTACACATGGGAGAGAAAACAGCTGTTTGTGAAATTTGTCAAAAGAGTTTCTTTAACAAGCTAAACTTGAGGCTGCATATGTCAACGCACTCCAGTGTGAAAAAGTTTAAATGTGAGACTTGTAACAGAGAATTTCGATGGGAGAATAACCTGAAGGATCATGTCAAGATTCATACGGGAGATAAGCGATTCGTGTGTCGTGTATGTGACAAGGCATTCGTTCAAAAGTCCACGTTGAAACAACACACGTCGAGGAATCATCCTGGCGTTGAGGTCTCCTGATGTTTATGACAATCTAATGTGCACAGAAGTTGTTTGTATTTTGTAACAGGTCATAGACAAAAAATAAGCAAATCACTCTTTAATTCTTTCACTTACTGGTGATAGATATTTGAAATGAATTCTATAGAATTTCCGTGTTTCATCGCTTCATCTCTAGGAGGTGAAATAATCGAGAGATAGATTACTAACTCTGGTAATAACTGTGTGGGGAAAGTTCTAGACGAAAGAGGCAGGCAGTAATTACAATTACCTACTGGTGACAAGGAAAAAGCAGATACTGATCGCATATACGCTTTATTCTTTCTTTGTGCTGTGACTAAGCTTGTGAAGTGAACTAAATCTGACAATTATATGCATTATTATAAAATTCTTTGTTTTAATTTATGCATGTTCACATCTGCAGGCGTGCCGTGCTTATAAGTACTGCTGGTTATTGTCCTTAATGAGCCTCTTAACTTATAAAAATAATAGTTACATTTTCACATTTCATAAAATAATAGTTTATTTTTGACATTGAAGCAATTGGCAGGAAATTATCATCATCAGCAAACAACATTTTATTTTTAATGACATCTCGCGCACTATTCATAACTTATCTGTCACTAGGAATTTTACAAACAGAAACAACTTATAAAAGGTTTATTCTGGATCACACAAATTTTTGTCCCATTTGGGAATCTCGATAATCCTCGAATCTACAATATTCGAAGCAGTAGCAATGGCCAATAAAACCACTTTGTCATCCGTGCGGTCTTTTGAAACCACAAAATATTTTGAGCGAGTCAATAAATTACGGCAAGTAGGTATAATAATGATTTACGGCAAAGGAAGACTTCAGAGAAATGAAACATACCTGAAAGTACTTCATCTTTATATATTCTTGAAGGTGTGTGAAGTCTGCCAACACGCGTTTTCGACCAATAGTATATAATATGGCCAAAATTGCGATATCACTCTTGTCCACTCTTGTCATTTCTGGGACAGTTTATAAACAGGGTTAGCTTTGTTGTGAGCTACTTCTGAAAACACATTTGCATCCGTGTACCTATATCAACTGTGCGTTGAATTAGGTAATGCACCTTTTTATTATTTACCTACATCGTCGCAAATAGTCATTGTCTCGATAGCTTCAATATTATAAGATTCTGCAATACAAAACTTTACAAGCAGCAGAGTCATTACCAATTTCTCGGTGCCGACACTTATTAGTCGGCTCGGCCTGGGCAGTAGGTACCACCTTTTATAAGACATCATTGTAAGAGTTGTAGGTATCTCAGGAGACCATAGTTGTGGTTGTGTAGACGATTTATGTAACGGTGAAACGGAGAACGAAGATCGGAAGGATCGCATTAACCAATTAAGTTAACGTAACTTTAAGGAAATGTAAAATCTATATATTAATAAGTGAAGCATAAACTTTGTATCCCTTTTTACGAAAATTGCGCGGAAGGAGGAGTATGTAACTTGCCACAGTTACAATTTATAGGTACCTATGGAGAAGGAGTGGCAAATCCTAACATTTGTTATAAAATATGCATTAGAAATACATTAAATTAATGAAAAATGCATGGTTGTGTGCGTGTAGTGCACGCACACAACCATGCATTTGACACACACAGTCGAATGGCGTTCGTAGTATTTCGGCGTTGTTCGTCTGACGTCGTACAATTCTTTGTAACTATGGTTACATATTATACCTTATTTATATGTACCTAATACAGAAAAAGAAAAAAACAGTAGCCAGCTTAGGAATATCGTCAATGAAAGAGTATAGTTAAGTAAATAATAATTTGTTTGAAAAAGATAGGTATATTAACCTGTATAGCCTTGGTGAAGTCTAAATTAAATGTGATTATAAGTGTAAAGTTATAGACAATGAAACCTTAATAACGATCAAATTTAAAATTTAAATCAATTAAGGTCGAATTTTGACCACTAGGCGACCGCTAGTACTTTTAAATTCATTATAAGAACGTGCCTCAATATCGAAATTATAGAATACTAGAGTTTTCCCGCGGCTTCGCTCGTGTTAATCTAGAATTTTCAATAATTTTCTATCCTTTGGGAACCTACAAGGAAAGGTACCTACTACCCTATATTATTTTCTGTAACCCTGACAACGTGTATGCCAATTTTCGTGATGATCGGTCGAGTAGTTATGTTATTCGCGTTTATAATATTAATATTTAGCGTACAAGTAAGATAAGATAAATTTAATAATTAAAAGGCTTGTTATGTGCTTCGCTTCATATATCTAAGTTGTATTTTCAAAGAAATATAGGTATGGACAGAAAACACAACATTTTAAACGTGAACCTCAGAATTCTTTCATACTTTGTGTGCTTAATATATAAATTTAATACTACCTTCTTAAAGAGGATATGATTTAAATTGAACAACGACCTTTTTACATTTAATGCAATATTCTGAATTACCTAATCTAAAAGTTTCTGCAATTCTAAATATTAAATTTAATATAAACCATATATTTCTTTGAAAATGTACATTTACATAATATCTGATAATTTGTTTTTGTTATAGATTACACCAAAGAGACCGCCTCATACTACACGTTCGACAGAGCGGACGACGGCTCACATAACTACACGTGCACTTCTTGCATTAAAATATACAAAAGTTTAGCAAGCGTCGTGCAACACTACCGCCATGTACACTTACATTTACGACCGAAACTTCGCTCGTGTTATTACTGCGAAATTCGCGTCCCAGGACACCTAAGAGCATTCCACTTAGAAAAGGAGCACGGGATTCCAGCACCTACCTGTGGCGCTTGCGGGAAAAAATTCGCATATCCATTCCAAGTATTACGTCATCAAAAAAATGATCACATGGGCGAAAAAAAGTTCAGTTGTGAAGTCTGTGACATGAAATTCGCGTCGCAAGGCAATTTATCCCAACATTTCATTAAACATTCGGCGATTAGGGTCCACAAGTGCGAGTATTGTGAGAAGACTTTTAAGTGGAAGAAGAATTTAAGGACGCATATTTTAATGCATTTGGATGAGAGGCGGCACGTGTGCTCGGTTTGTCAAGAGGCGTTTGTTCAACAGACTAGCCTGAAGTATCACATCACTAAACGACATCCAGAGATGATTTAATAAATATTAAGCCTCAATACAGTGGTTTTATTTACAGACAACAAATACGCATCGCGCGACGTTTGTCTAAAATATATCCTAACTAATATTGTAAATGCAAATGTGAGTTTGTTTGTTTGTTTGTTACGCTTTCACGCCTTAACAGAAAAGGATAATGTACTGTTACAAACCTAACCTAACCGAAATTTACGTGAACGACACCGCGGGTAATATTTAGTATTGAATAATTATTTCATACAGTGCAATATGTCAAACTTTTATATACGAACATACCAACTTTACCTGAGGGCCTACATACCTACGTTCAGTTGCATTAGACGTATTTTGAATAAATTCAACCTTGTCATTAAATGAATGTTTATTTTTATTGCGGTATAAATTTTATGTAGCGTTCGACTGTCACCGTTGCTGTGCTAGGCTGAACATACGTATTTCATTATCCACGGGTAAGATAGGTAATAAATAAAAGACCAGCCAAATTAATTATAATACGAAAAAATTGCACATATACACGCTTTACACATTTTTGGAATTAAATGTACCTACATAACAGGGTCAAGTAGACACGATTCCTAGACCCTATCATATCATTTTGTAACGAATACTATTTAAAAGGATTCCTTCCCTAGCCCAGAACACCGGGGCTATACCTTTTCCAATGGCAGAAGCAATTTTATCATGGGATGGCTGTTTTCAAGATATGCTTTTGCCTCTTATTTTCGGTATCGAAAAGGTGGATCCACATTTTATGCATGGTGACAACACAGAGGCAATATTGGACCGAATTTTGGTATACATTTCCAAATATCGTGCATCTTTAACTCCGAAATATTGTTACTACAGTATTAACTAAATTACCTTTTTTTTTCCAGACTATCCTCAAGTCGACGACTACGTAACAGAAGCGGCTAGAACAGATAAAAAATACACATGCAAAGCTTGTGACATCGCATACAGAAGAGTTTCAGACCTGCGCTACCATATTAACAGAACGCACCTTAAAGAAAAGTTTATTAAATGTCAGCTATGCCAAGAAAGCTTTATGTACCACAGCCAACGGAAGCAACACATGAATAAAGTACATTCAACGCAAAAACCTGATAAATTCTTATGTGGGAATTGCAACCGACAATTTAAAAGGAAAAATACATTAGCAGAACATATGATGGATATCCATATTGAAAAAAAATGCGCTCACTGTCACTTGAGATTCGCGCGTAAAAAATATTTGTTTCATATGAACGAAGCTCATAATGTGCCGATGCCAACTTGTGGTGTTTGTGGATTACGTACTTTAATGCAGAGTGCTTTAATACGACACCAAAGGAATGTACATTTGAACGAGAAGAATAAGACATGCCGTGTTTGCACAAAGATGTTTCACACTGAATCAAATTTGCGGGATCACATGATCACTCACGAGCAAAATAGAGTTTTCAAATGTGATGTTTGCTGCAAAGATTTTGCTAGGAAGGAATGTTTCAAAGCTCACTACAGAATACATACAGGTGAACGACCGTTTCTGTGTAATGTGTGTAATGCGTCGTTTGTGCAGCGAGCGAGTTTGAGGTTTCATGTTAAAAGTCATCATCGGATCGTTAAGATGTTTCAATCGGGTGTTAAGTGAAGTAGTTTTGGTGACTTCAGTTCGAGGCTGGTGAAACTATTATAATCTACGAGCATTGATGACGGCTAAAATGTCAATAAAGTAGTATTATTTAATTAAACTACATTCCGACGGCGCGTAATGACGGCAGCTATATAGGTTGAAACGACCAAGCAAGGGGTAAAACAATACACGATTAGAGGAAATTTGTTTGAGTTACATATAAGGCGCTGAGTCACTGCGCTTAAATGGCTACCTATTACTATAAGTACTAGTGACCACGTTAATCTCTATATGACATTTAAGCATTGCTAGTCGAAGCGGCACACCGGCGGCAAGATAATCGACTTTAATTATGTCTGGCATTCCAAGTGTTGGGGATATATGGGTCCAATAGGAATATTACGAAGTGAAAATAAAATTGTCTTGGTTGATTTCGTGTTAACAATTTGAATGGAGTCTCACACTACCCACACAACGATACATAACTGGACCCATCATCCCCACCAACAAGACTTAAGGGTTAAATTATTACATACATATATTTTAAATCTTATAATTTTTATTATCCATCTTATCAGATGGGTAATAAAAATGCCTCGTTAGATGTATGTACTAATTTGATTAGAACATAGAAAATATACCTCTGTGTTGTATGTCATATACGTTAATTTATCTTTAGCGGTATCTTATTTATTAAAATAATGTAATTATTTAAATAATTGTGTTGTTTGTTTTAAGATGTTATTTAAATGAATTATACAGAACCATACTGCGGTGTTAAGCGCAAACGCGGTATCTCAAAAAAATTCGTTAATTTGATTTTTATGCCATCGGGTAGCTTAGAAAAATACGCATCTAAATTAAATTTTAAAAACCCATTTTTGTCGAATTCCGTTTAATAACTAAAAATAACTATCTGTAAGGTAATGAGAAAACTACTTTAACTTCAATTATCTCGAAACTAGCTGTCACTGAGATACCGCTTTTGCGCTTAGCATGGCAGCATAGGACTCCCGACTCGTAGTCACACCACATTATCACACCAGTATGACAAACGGTAATTTTTTTCTTGTTTGTCACACTACTGATTATCACACACCATGTATACCGTAATTGCTAGTACAGTGCCAACATAATGTAGTCGGTTTATCGACAAGTAATGCAATTGACCTATAACCTGGCATGTCTTCAGCTGTAAATAATCCGTGATTCATAATATGGTACTGCAACCTTATCTATAGTACTGGCCAGTTAGAAATGTATTGAGATAATGACAATGACTGACAAACGTCAACATATGAACAAAAACGATTGTCTATTAGTTTCACATTGGCTTTGTATCATGGATTTTTGTATTATTAACAGAAAACGTGGACAAGTGTTGTTATTTAAGCAACATCAATACTATAAACAGAAAGTTTACAAAAATTTGAATCAGATATGGTTTTGTCGTAACCGTCGTAACAGTATAAAGTGCTCCGGTTCAGTCACAATAAACGTAAGTGCTAGTGTATTCTTATCTAAATATAGGTACATACCGTGATCTGGTCTGCCTATCTATCTTCACGTTATGTCTCTAACGGGGCAGGTAGAGAGAAGGGAATGTAGTGCTTCGCGATCCTCGAATGACTACTCTTTTTGTGTTTTAATGATTCATCAAACGCTTTATGAACGAGTCTCTAGAAGTTATATTATCGCCTCAATATCCGTAATTTAATCGTTCTTTAAAATTCACAGGGACAAAATATTGTAAAAACAGTTGAGCACAAGAATACATGTCAACCAGATGAGAGCGATAATGAAATAGCGCTTTCGATACACAAAATACATGAAGTTGCTTGTACTTCTGCGAGGCCAATGACTAAAATCTTCGAGAAACATATTAGACCCTTAAAAGAAAAAGGGTTGAAAGTACCACAATTTGATAGCGTAAAATGCAGCCTGTATAATGCACGCAAACGAAAACTAAACGTGAATAAGACCGTTTTCAAACAAATTGAAGACGTAGAAGTACCTATTACATTTGAAAAATGTCTGATTGCTGATTATCAATATGAGAATACCAGACTATTAATATTTTGTGATGAAGACGCAAAGTTATTATTAAAAAGTGTAAAAGAATATTTTATTGATGCGACTTTTAAGAGTTGTCCACAACCATTTCCACAATTGCTTTCGATCCTCGGTGATTTGGGAAGCACATCTCAAAAAACTTCAGTTGTACCACTAATTCATGTGCTCATGAGTGACAAAAAAGAGTCAACATACGCTGCATTGTTCGACATCTTGAAAACTAAATTCCCCGATTGGTGTCCCACTGTATTTCACGCAGATTTCGAGATTGCTGTAGCAAATGCCTTAAGAATATTGTTTCCACTTATATCGATTAAAAAGTGTTACTATCACTATTGTCAGAGCTTATGGCGGAAAGCGAAATCAATTGGTTTGAAAAGTAAAATACATAAAAGAATTGTGGGATTATGTTCGGTACTGCCGCTAACTCCGTTAGAACTTGTTAAACACGGATGGGAGTACATAAAAACTGAAGCTAATGAATTGAGCGGGGAAAAGATTAAACAGTTCATAGCATACATGGGTCGTCAATGGCTAAATGATGAACAATATATTGCTGACTGGAATGTAGTTGGTCAAAGACACAGAACCAACAACGTTTGTGAAAGTTGGCACTCCCAATTAAACAAAAAGATAAATAAAAACTACGTAACCATACTAAAGTTATTAACAGTATTATTAAATGAAAAGGATATTAATATACAAAAAAAACGAAGGATCGACCAAACTGATAAAGATAATTTTATAATTTCGTCCCAATTAAAACTATTAAATGGCGAAATAACATTGGGACATTTCCTTGAAATATTGCGTTAAATAGTTCAAAATAATTTAATATAATACACACACCGGCAGAATTAGCGGAACACAAAAAACAAGAAATTAATGTATTTTTATGTTAGGTCTAATTTAAAAATGGAACATTAGTCGTCATTAATTTTTTCATTCATTTGTTTCAGTTTTTCATTCATATGTCTGTATGACTTTGAAGTGGATTTTTGTTTTCGTAAAATTTGCAAATTTCTTTTAGAAATATTGTTTTGCAGTTTTTGCAGAAATCTATGAAAAATGCATTTTGTTGTTTGATTTTTTTTTTAATTAAACTAAGTTTGGTCTTGCAAATTAATTGAAATATATGTTAATTTAAGTGTTGATTTATGATTAATTAATATTTGTTAATAAATAAATAATAATAAATAAATACATTACATGGTGTGTAAAAATCACTAGTGTGACAAATGAGAAAAAAAATACTGTTTGTCATACTGGTGTGATTAAATATAATGAATTTTAATTTACATATCGATAAAACAGCACTAGTTGATAATGACAAGTGACGATAAAAGGTGTTGTATTAGTGGCGGTGTGACTAACAAGAAAAAAACTCCTGATAGTCACACTGGTGTGATAACCTGGTGTGACCACGAGTCTGCAGCGCAGCATAGATTGCTACAACTTAGCACTGCTAATTACCGCTTCAAATTTCCATCGCTTCTTGCCGCATATGACGGCCTCGATGGCGTGGTGGTTAGTGTAACCGACTGCCACGCCTGAGGTCGCGGGTTCGATTCCCGCACAAGTCAAACATTTGTGTGCATGAACATGGATGTTTGTCTTGGTCTGGGTGTTTCTATGTATAATATGTATGTATTTACAAAAAAAAAAAGTATATATGTATGTTTATCCATTGTCTAGTACCCATAGTACAAGCTCTGCTTAGTTTGGGCTAGATGGTGTTGTGTGTATGTGGTAGAATATTATTATATATTATTATATTTTCGGAGAATTCTGCTTGCCATTGATATTAGGGCACTATTACTTATTAACATTTTGAGCGGTACTCCGGCGGCCAGACACAATAGGTTTACAATTATGTCAGGCGTTCCAACAATTGACAGGTTAAACAATCATCATCAAAATTTCATTAAGTTGAGAATGCCGAATACGCTCCAACCTTGATTGCAATTGATAATTTCCAGACAAAGAGGGATTTTTACGATTTTCTTAACTACCGCTAATGCCGATAGCTCACACGCCATTATATCAACGAGGTAGTACCCTGGATACTTATAGTAAAATGCTACGTGGGAACAATCGCGCCTCCTTAGCTGTTATACAGGCTGATTGGTAAAAGACTGGACATATTGAAGGAGAGTATTTACTCGATTCTGGACGACGAATATCTAAAAAAATAGTTTCTTAAACATTGACCTAGTTATCCAATAAAAACTTAATGTAACACTTGCGCATACACAAAAGCTAAAAAAACCCGCCCCCGCTACCGCACCCACACTCTCCCTAATTTGTACCCCCGCCCGTCCTTTTCTTATCAAAGGTCATTAGCCTCTAGCACAGCTGTGTGCGACCCGCGCAATGTCTACATTTTATAGATATTTCATACAAATTTTCATAAAGGTTTTCTATGCAGGTTACACAAATACCTTACATAATCACGGGGTAAGTTACCTAAAATATAAAATAATATAATACAGCTGTATCAGGGAAGGTAAAGAAGAATAAACTTACAGTCAAATTAAAGCACTCTTTGAGCATGTGACCATATATTTCACTCTGTCCCATCCACACATGCTCAGACCACAGGCTGTTAAGGCATGGCAGCTCTAAGCAGCAGCAACAGAGTGCATACTTGTCTGATAACAATTGATGCTGGTTTTCACTGGAACTATAAACAATCTACTGTTAGTACTACTGAGACCCTGAGTACTGAGTACAGGATACCAAATTTTATCCTGAACAGAGGCTGTGCAGAGGATGTCTTGATAATTTATCATTCTTATTTTCTAAGTTATCAACAATAGTATTAGGCATCAGATAAATATCATTGCTTTACATTGATTGATTTTCTACCAACACCAATTATATAAAGCGCTCGGTTGGTTTATGCGGCATACGGTACGTTGATCGCATTGCGATTGCTACGTTTCAGTTTTTCAATCGCAGCATGAGACGCAATATCTAAGTATCTAACTATCTAACTTATCTTACAGATTTAGACAAACTTACATACAACTAACTTTTCCTCTTCATAACATTGATGTGACTTACAAGACACTAGTAGGTAAGTATTGGGTTATGAAAAGTTTTAGTTATATGAAATATCCGATGGGAATATCATTACAAAATAAATTATTTTTCTTTATCGTACGTTTTTTAATAAATAATAATGTTCAAGCTTTATTTGTGAATATACGATTATAAGTTTTTGACAGGCTAGAACATTTTTATTTTGAACATACTATGAAGTATGACAGATGTCGTATAGGGATGTAGTAAGTAATTAAGAATTAAACTAGTGATATCCAATTAATTTGATTGATTGTTGTAGCAAATTGAAATATTTAAATGTTTGAGATTGACTTATTATTTGATTACATATTAGCATTACGCAAATACGGATGTAGACATTGGTATTCACGCGGTATACGGGCAATAGTGAAAACCAACTAAAATAAAGGTACCTACCCAATTCATAGAAACAACCAGACCAAGACAAACATCCATGTTCATGCACACAAATGTACGAGCTCGAAGGATGAGACAAATTGTGAATTCTGCCTCACCCTTCGAGCTCATACGGCGCAAGTCTATACTGAGTATAGTCTTCTCCTTTTTTGATCTTGTACCAGACAACTTACCTAAAAAGCTTTGTGAGATACAGCATACATCCCGTTTGTTATTTCTAACGTTATCAATATGGTGTTATACCTATATTATACAGTGTTGCGCACAACGGGATACCTACTTCGTATGATAACGGGCGCGACAACTTAAGAATAGTTAGTTCGAATTAAATTGAATACAACGCTAATATTCAGCACATCAAAGACGTATTACGGGCGTTTGTGACTCTCGTACGTTCAGCCATAGGACCGAGATTGATGATATGGCCGCGTTTGAATTGGCTAAGTTGACTGTTAATTATGTGGCTAGCCAGGGACAGATACTTGCTGAATTAAAGATAAATCTGGCATAATATCATAGGCAACATGAGAATTTAAGCTTGGATCGAACACGGTAGTATTGCCATACACATCCATCGGTTTAATCGCCGTCATTACAATTGCACGAGTACATTTGCTGTACAATTAGTGGAGTGTTAGCCTGGATGAATGAACAGTTATAATATATAAATGCCTCATCGGTGTTGTAAGAAGCCTGTAAAAATGAGAAAATAAAAGAAGAAAAGAAACAGCGGTAATAAATGTTTTACTGATTTCCTTTGTCACGGAAATAGAATATCATGAATTTACTTTCAGTTTAGACTCATCTGTATCACACTCCAGCCGTATACTGCCAAGATTAGCGTTCATGCTATTATTTACATTAGGTGTGAAACATGAACGGGTGAATCTTGGCGAAGTTACAGCCTCGATGTTACGAAAAATCATAGCTTTAGTTTTTGGGCTGCTGCTTTCGAATTTGTTCATACAACTCATTCTCCAAACATTTGATGTAAGAAGATAATGTAGTACTATTTATTTCTTGAGACAATACATGCATAGTATTATGAAGGGTAGGCATTAAACAGGAGCAACTATGTCTCGGCGACGTCATAGCTTTAATATTCCTAAATACTTATAATAGATCTGGTTCGCACAGAAGCTATTTTTCGAATTAGTTCAAGGAATTCTCTCTTTAAGTTTTTAAGATAAGACGATATTGGAATTTTATATGAAACTTGTGGCGTACAAGTCTTATTATTATTAACAGTAGGAATTAAACATAAGCGGTCTTGGCGAAGTTAAAGATACGTTATTGTTAGAAAATAAAGCTTTAGCTTGTTCAGCTGCCTCTTTTCGAATTCGTTCAATAAACTCACTATCCAAGCGGCTGAGTTGAGAAGTTGAAGCGACATTTATGGCCCCTTGCAGCACAGTGTGCGTATTATTACCAAGATTATTTTTGGAACACGTGCCGGTGAATCTTTGTTTTGTCATTGACTTGTTATTGTGCAAAATAATATCGTTAGTAATATTGTCTTCTATTTACGCGAATATTATTCATTGAAATTAAACTGCTATATACGGATTTTATCGCGTTGTTTATTTGACACTTTATTACAAGAGGGGAGACTCCCCGTGACCATGGCTGCTGAAAAGCAACCGAAACGTCGGGGAAAGTGTAAAAATAAATTAAATCTAAATAGTTTAATAATAATTTAATAAGCTTAAAAATTACCTAGTAAAGTTTAATAGTAGCAGTAGTGTAACAATTTTCAAAATTTTGTAATAAAGTGTCAAATAAACAACGCGATAAAATCCGTATACCTATAGCAGTTTAATTTCAATGAATATGGTTAGTTTTAACATTTGCTTCTTTTTTGAGATTGTTTTTATATAACTTGAACTAGGTGGTATTGGAACGACATCATAACGATCTTCAAGAATTGAATTGCAATGGACTTCTGTATCTATATCTTTATTAGGCGTCTTAAGCGGTGAGGCGTTATGCTCTTGTAGTTCATAGCTACCGGCGGACATTATCTGGTCGTGATGAGATTTCTTAGTCTCTGCAAAGACAAATATTCTACGTAGTTAAAATTGTATAGATATTTAAAGTGCGCTAAGAAGTATATCTTTCGTTATTTTTCTGCAGTTACCTACAGCTATTGTCGACCTACTTTACGATACTAATTATATTACACAGCTATTAGCGTATATTTGACATGCTGTCCCAGATTTTATAATACATATTATACCCGTATACAAGGGTATAGTGATGCAATTTAAAAGAGACCATATCCAGCAGTGAACTGCGACAGGCTATTTAATTGATTATAAGCATATTGTGGCTTTTTTTAATAATAATGCTATTACCTACTTCACCAATATCGATTAGTAAGAAGAGAGCTTATTAAATTTAGTTTTCTATGAGTTATTGAGCGTGAATAGAGGGATTGTCCATCCTATCCGCGTCAGCTGTGTGGCAAGCGCCAACCACACACCGACTTGCGTCGCATTTATGAATTAGTTATTTAGGCATGAATTAGTTGATATCGAAGTTATCACTGATAGGTGTATACTAATCCATAAAACCATCAACCCTTCATCATTAGCGGTAGATTGAGTTTATTATTCTTGTTTGAAAACTATTATAAAAAAAATTGTTTTCTAATTTCATTAAGTGTGTGGAGGAATGTGGTCTGATGGGACCCCATCACACATGAGGATCATCCGACCAGGCTGGGTGATGGGGTGGGTGCCTGGCGGGTCCCGGCCCGACGGTTGATGTTGGGAACTTATATATATATATGTATAGGTACTTAGTCAGAGCTTGTTGTGTACAGCGCATCATCGTCATGTCTGTAGTCGGCACTTCTACGTCTGCGCAGAGTAGCCACAAGTGTTTGTTGCAGGAATACGTTTATTTCATTAATTTTATTTTTTATGGTTTAGAACTCAAACGAGCAGACGGATCGCCTGATGGTAAGCGATTACCACCGCCCATGAACACCTGCAACACCAGATTTGCCCCCACCAGAAGGTTAGGGAGGGGGACGGTTGGGCCTACCGAAGGCCTCACTCACTCGACGAAACATAACGCAAACGCTATTACATGCCGGTTTTCTGTGAGGCCGTGGTATTACTCCGATCGAGTCGGTCCATTCGTGCTGAAGCGTGGCTCTCCCACGATTAATGTTTATTTCGTAAAATATCCATAACCTCTTACCATCAAGTGAATCCCAATTTTGACTGCTGATGTAGTAGGAAAGTAAATGTAATCATGCGTTTGTGAAATAAGTTGAGATTTTGTCTCAACAAAGCATTTTTGGACTATACAAATTGCATAGTGGTTTAAATGGTCACCATTGCCACTATTCTGAACGTTGCGTGTTCAGATCTCACATAGGACAAAAAATGTGTGATTCACCAATCACTGTTCCGAGTTTGGATGTTCTTCGTGTCCGTTGTTTGATTGTAAGTAAGGACCACAGCGATACAGGAATTATTCCAACTGCAGAAATTGTATAAATCAAAAAAATATTGTATTCTTTGTTAAAACAAAATCATAATTTATCCTGTTTATGTATAGTAAACCGCCGCTTACTAAACTCAGTAATTCTCTCAGTAGTCATGGCATGAAATCGTAATAAACTCCCATTTGAATTAGTAATATTAGTTGGGAAATAAATTAGCAAAACTTGTGATATTATTTTATTATGATACTGGTAAAAACTCAAACATCAAAATTAGTGGATCGCATGCTTCCTGTGTTGCCACATGTAGGTACGATGCTAGCGCCTTCATTTAATGTCTACTCTTTTATGTCGCACTGTACCTATGGTCATGCAGCTGCTGGAATACTTATCTATAGGGCTTCCTTTTCAGCGTAACGATGTTTGTTTGACTCCTTTATAATAAAAATAGAGTTACTGGTAAGCACACATCCTTAAAACTGGAATAAGACTAATATTAAGGGTATTTTAAATGAAATAACCACATCACGGCAGTATTTCATATAATTATACGTATGTTTGTATGTGTAAAGACAATCAAATTATGCTATGTCGAATATTATAAGTGGTTAAGCTATGCGACTATACACAAATTGTGTACTCTTGATTATGCTCTACATAATTATGCATACCTACATATTGATTAGTGGTAGATACATCGGTGCAGTATATCGTGCCAAGATCGTTGTTACACGTCCAGTCAGGAGCTCTTCTTTGACACAAGTCAGAAATGTGACAGGGCTTTCGTTCGTCTTTATGAACGGGGGATATAGATGGCATCCGAAGGAAGGTAAACGAGTGGATTCGCCAATGGACACCACAGGCGCACCATCGCTGTTGTATCTACCCTCAGTGGCGCAGAGACTTACGCATGCGAAGGCATCCGTTCGCAGTCGTTTGCTATCGCTAAACGAGACACACACAAACCTTACATTTGCGTGCAGTCGTCAACTCTTTTGCTTGGTCAGTACCCGGCCTAAGACACATATTGAGAATATTTCCTATATATGTATATCCACTTCTTTCAAAAATTGGAAAAGGTACGTCTATCAATTACGTAGGAGAATGAATGTCTACTATTTACTATTACAGACCAGTTTAAATGTACTCAGAAACTGATCTGCGCTAATATGCACTATTTATCTCTTGGTGCATGAACTTCAACTAAAAACTCGCTAAACACTACGTCTTGCTTGTGATACTTATATAGTAATTTGATTGTAACCGCAGTAACTAAACCTAAACAGTTACATCATTGTGTAGAGCAGCGATAGCTCAGTGGGGAGACCAACAGACTGCAATGCAGAGGGTCTCGGGTTCGAACCCACGTCGCGCACCTCTGACTTACGAAAGTTATATGACTTTTCGAAATTATGTGCGTATTGATTGACAATTATCGCCTGCTCCGTGCCTCGGAGAGCACGTTAAGCCGTCGGTCCCGGTTGCCATGAAAAGCTATGGCAGTCGTTATTTGAAGAATATCGACACAAAAGATCCTACTGGGTCGAAGTGTCGTTGGTCTGCACTGACTGGCCCCCACATAAGATAAGATAAGATAAGATACATTATGGTCGCTTATAATTTGTTTGTAGATAAGTAAAAGTCATCATTATTATTTTACTCATTATCCTGTACCTACACAAGTGTTACTCCTCTAAAAGTGCAGTTAACTGTTTTTATAAAAAATATGGTGTCATCTAAAAGGCAGATATGCTTAAAGTTAAATCAAATATTAATTACAGTCTATCGATGGAAATACTAAAAATGTACTTAACATTTTATATTTACAAATTAGGAACCTATGGACTCTCCTACAATGCAAGGTTACCTGGCAATGTGGTCTACAAGGGGCAGTCGGAAATATAATAAAAAAATATATTAATCTCACAAAGGGCCTGATCCTACATTCATAACTAGCATGAGGATCCTTTCGATGTCCATAATGACACGTCAACGTTAAAAAATTCCATTAAAATTGCTATAAAGTATAACTATTTATTTAGAAATACGCTTTTGCATTAAATGATATGTTTTGGTATGTACTGTTAGTGCCCTTTGGTTATCAAATGTCTTGTCACAAGCTTGGCATTTCAGAATAACAGGCTTTGCCCCGTGGACTTTGACTTCATGATTATTTTTTTTGGTATAGTCTGAGAACTTTTCCCCACAATAACCACACTTACTCCGCATGGAACAAGTTATATGGACAGCCCTTTCATGGTCTCTTCTCTTTACGGCAGTATTGAATACTTTAGAGCAGTAAGTGCATGTGAAAACACCAGTTACGTGCCTCGCAGCGTGGGTTTGTAAAATTCTTTTATTTACAAATCCAGCTCCGCACACATCACAAATATGATTTTTAAAATGAGTATTCATGTGTTCTAAAAGAACTTTGAAATTATTGTGATCGTTACCACAAATCACACATTTGATTAGATTGTCAATATTATCGAATTTGAACGGAATGATGTGATTCTTTATGTCACTATACAAATGTTTGAAATGTATCGATTGTAAATGATCTACTAAAGCTTCTAAGGAATCGATATTCATTTGACACAATTTACATTCTAGGTTTGTGATGTCCAGTTTGACGATAAAATTTGCCATTATTACGTTTTTCATAAACATTGCTTTGGAGTCTTCATGTTCCTTATTCGTATGAATTTTCAACTCAGCTGCTGTTTCGTGCTGTTGGCGGCAAAAACAACATCCGAAGCCAATCCCTGCATATCTGCCTATAGGTGTAGCATTAGAACTACACAATATTGTTCTAATATTATCCTTATGTTTATCCACTTCAGTTCTAATTATCCATTTGTTCTGCCTCGGTCGTGTCAATTCTTCATCAGTTTTTATTTCGATGAGTTTTATTTTGTTAGTATTGTCACGGGGTTTTAATTCAATAATCTCTAACCTCTTCACTTGTGGTTTTGTTTCTATCGTTAAAAGTTCTTTCCTTCCTTTTCGCGTATCTATAAATAAGAATAAACATTTTTATCAATAAGCGTACTTAACACAGACTTTTATTAATATCTATTTCAAGACAATTGTAAATAAGAAAACAATTGGTACTTGATGACATGTTTATTTCCAATAAAGGTTTTATAATACATGATAATTTAATTTCTGATTCTTTTCAAGAGCTTATAAGCTCTCAACTAAATAATATCTATAGGCAAGTACATATACATCTTCTAATGTGTCTTATACATACTAGATATCTCTTTAAATAAGCTAAGTTTAGGTCATTACACAGACAATACGTCTAAATAATGAGAGAAATGTAAAATAGATTTTCTGATATTCCTGTTTATTACATAAGTTTACCTGTACATACATATGTTATACACCATAAAGACAGAGAATAAAAAAAGAAATAGATGCACACATTTGATCGCATTCTAAAAGCATACAAACTGATTGTGCTTTTGACATCGTTCTTGCCATTTGTCCGCCACTTATTACGTAATATATGTTGGTATATTCAATCTATCAAAGTTTTCTTCGATCCTGTCTGTCATGCGCCGCAAGCCAATGAATCTCTCTCTTATTTTGACACTCCTAAGTATTTCCTGGATAGGAAAAGCTTAGATCATTCTCTGTGACCATGGAGTTACTACGTCGCAAAATTTAAAGGCGCCGCAGAGTGTTTTTATTATTACCTATAGGCGGCAGAACATGAATACAAACAACATCATAAAAACTTTAGGCACTGATGCCATTTATAGATCATAGAGAGTAGGTAATAGCGGGTAAGGTCGATAGAGAGTCAAGATTTATTGTTAAGTTCAATTATAAAACAATTTCTATCTTACCTAATCTTCTAACCACTAACAGAAACACAAATTAACTCATACCTACTTATTCCAAATTTGAGATCAATAAAGCGAAGTAAAAAATTAAATTGCATCTTTCAACTACATCGTGTATAAAATTACATTCACTTTAATATAACGTATGGGATTTGTTGTATATATTATATATATATATATATATATATATATATTGGTGTCTCGAGTATGTGCGGCCACTTCATACAGTCCTACAGGCACTATATATGTCAACATTTTTCTCTGTGATTACAAGTAAATTATGTTCAGTCGTTGCTTCTAATAGATAGATAGACGTATCTTTTCAAAAATGTTAAAAGTTTTTGACTATGACACTTGACTTTAAAGCAACAACGTAATTGCCTAAAAGTGGCTGCCCTTTATCGCATAACGAGCGATTTTATTACTCTAGTTGTAACATAACATACATTGTAACTATACTTCGATGCCGCGTGGGCAAAATAATTTCAGATATATTCGTAAATATACATTAAGCTCGGAATGCCGGGCATTGCACATCTTTCCTGGAGCATTTCATTGTTGTTTTCTTTAGGTATCAGTACCGCAATAATAATCGTTGTGTATTTGAAACGCCCTCTGTGTTGTGAACAGTTTACTGCACATTTTACATTTGAACTCCCTTTTTAATCCATGTGTGGATGCCTCGTGATGTATCATTTTATCGAAATCCGTAAATTTCTCCTCACAGACGCTGCACTTCGGCCTCTTTTTCACATACATATGCACCATTCGCTCGTGCACTTTCATTTTGACGCGTGTGTCAAAAATTTTGGCACAGTACCCGCAGTTGAATATCCCGATTTTATGTCTGTACATGTGCGCTTGCAGCATTCTTTTATTGACAAAGCCAGCTTCACATACTTCACAAATATAGTTGCTGTAGTGAGTGTTCATATGTTCTAATAAGATCTTAAAATTGTTATATTCGAAGGAACAGTCAACGCAATGTAGGGTTTCCGTATCGAACCTAAACGGTACGATGTGGTTACTGATGTCCGTATGAAAGTACTTCTCGTGTTCCATTGTCAAATGTTCGATGATCTCATAGAGTTCACTTACGGGACTCATGCACATTTCGCACCGAAGTCCTGTGATGTCTAACTTTACAATATAGTTCAGCATCGTGTAGTTATTCATAAAGGTAGATATGTTTTCTTCATCGTGGCGTTCGATTGTGTGCTTTTTTAGTTCGTTAGGGTCCGAAAATTGTTCTGTGCAGAAACAACACGAGTAACCGAGGCTGCCGTAGCGCCCGATTGGGGTAGCGTTCGTAGAAAGAAGGATCGTTCTGATATTTTCTCTGTGCTTTTCAACTTCACTTTTGATAACATGCTCTTCTAACTCATTGTCTTGTAACATATACGTCGTATCGACTTCAATCTCGATCAGTAAGGATTCCGGTTCGGTACCTACAAACAAATGTACGTTTAAGTATTTCAATAAATACAGATGTAGGGTAGGGTGGCAAGAAAATCGATTATAATAAGCAGGAGCGTGGAGCTATGTAAAAGCTTTCAGATTAGATGGTAATTTATTGGAATAACTTTGTTTCTTACTCTAGCGTTTGTGCTCAATTCGTGCTGTTGTTTATCAAGGACAATGACGTCACTTTACAAATATAAATTGTAATTATTTTGACTATTATTTGTATCTATACGAACCGAACCGACCGAACCGGTCGAACCGTTCGAATTAAAACATCACACGTAGGTAATACGTGCCCGTACGTACCCGTACGATGTGTGATCTAGATTATTGGGATTTCTTGGCTTTTTTAATACTTGACGCAGACAATGTCGAATATCGTCTATAAATAAATTACTTAAACTTGTAATCCAAATTAATAGTTCGACCTTATTATACATATTACAGCGTAATTTAGCCATCGTGAGAATGTTTATTTCTTCCTTTGCTGTACGGACGCGGGCTTTCGGGCATATTGCATTTTATCATTATGTCTCGATATGTAAAAGCTGGCAGGTTACATATATAACTACTTTCTAATCTTCAAATGTTATCTATACTCACAAAAAACCGTTTCAATTTGACAAAATATCGAATTTGTAGCTAGAACTGCTCTATATTAGTGCTAAATGTCACATTATAAAAATAAAACAACTATATGTATTACACTTTTATTTATGTACTGATTACAGCGCTCCAATTCGCACTCTTAATAAAACAGAGACTTATCTCAATATTTTGGATTAAACAAATTCGAACTCTATTGCAATGATTTAACACAAACATAATATTAGAATTTAGCATATACAATTAGAGTCTAAATTGCCTTACTTTCAAATTTCGAGTTAAGTCGCTGTTTTATTAAGAGTGCGAATTGTACTATACTCAACAATGTTTCTTCGAATTAATACGTGTTAAATGGAAGATTTCGTTGCATTTACTATACAGACGTTAACAACACGTATTATTACAAATAATCAAGGCGAAAAATGGCGGTAGACCATATCAGCGGCGTCGACCTTATATAACGCCATCTAATTTGCGTTGATGGGTTACTAAGTTGAAGTTTCGATCCACACTCGTTGCTCTATCGATGTTTACTCGTTCCATACACAATATTATGCTTAGCTTGAAATTACCATGTATCGTAAAATATATGTTATTTTGAAAATTGGCATAGCGTGTTTTGTGTGTCGAAAAACGATCTAGGTAGGCGTATTGTTTGAAATATCAAATAGACCATGATTGACCATTTCTTTAATCAGCTTAGTTAGTACGAGCTGCAGTAAATAGCTGCACTTATAAATGAAACAGTAATCATACCTATGTGTTCATATGTAACAATGAATATAAATATCTATACATACATGACCAAGACATCTGACATAGGTCAATGGGATGCAAATCGGAGCACCGCATGCTCTGCCTCGATTTCCTATCCAGTCGCGATCTGACGAAACTATAATATTGTGTCGATATATGTGCATAATACCTATTAAATACAATTAAGTGGCGTTAAATCAATAATAAAATATATACCATTATATTAAAATTAGTAGTATTATTGAACTACATTAAGTAATAAACAAGAGCAAAATATACTCCATAACTACTTCATCATCCGAATTCCAAGTAAACGTTTGCTACATTTTTAGACCCTCGGCGTGTGTCATACAGTCCAACTCGACCGTTGAAAATGATTTATAAATATCCTTAACTTTTAGGAAAAGGGCTATTGCTGAAATTGCTTGTCTTCTTAAAATTTAATTAAATCATACATTACATTATTGGATAATAATAAAAAAAGAATCGTAATTCGTAAAATGTGTCGATTTTCAAACCAAGTGTACATTCTTTTTATGTTCGAGCATTTTGCTGCGGATAACGAACCCTAAGTCGCAGAATTCACAAACGTAGTTCCTGTAATGTTCACTCATGTGATCTTGCAGATCAATATACTCTCCGATGTCAAGAGCGCAAACTCCACACAATATCTTTTTACCTTCATACTTAAACGGAACAATTTGATTCTTAATCAGCTTATGTATTACCCCATCGTGAGCAGACTTTAAGTGGTCCATGATATCTTCCAAACTGTTAATTGATGTATCGCAAATTTTACACTTGAGATGTGTTATATCTAGATATACGATATGCCTGGACAAGGAACGAGCGTTGAAGAATTCAGCTTTATCATTTTCATGGCATTGACCGGTATGTGTCTTCAATTCAGATGGACTTTGGAACTGATTTAAGCAGAAGCTGCAGGCAAATCTTGTGCCAACTCGACAACGCACTGGCGTAGCGTTCGAATACTTTAAAATCGTTCTGATATTGTCAAACTGCCAATCTAACTCTGATAGCCGTTTCTGCTGCGCTATTCTTTTCTGTTGGTCTCTGACCCACGGTATCGCCATCTTGCCCACGGGACGGATCGCGATGAAAGATGAAAAGTTTAATTTCTTATCCAGTGTTAGTTTCCTTGCTTCCTTTTCTTCCTCTTCTTCGCATAAAATCGGCGAAGATTCGCGTTGTTCTTTGCTTCTTGAGCGCAGATCTGTAAATTATGTTTTTCAAGTTTAGAGGTGACAAATAAATTTGAAATGCAATGTTAGTATTTTCATTGGTACCCACTTGATAATATTGATGACGATGATCAACATTCACCAGGATCAAACAGAAAATTATTAATTATGCTATTCATTTGAGATTATAAATCCCTGGCAACATATACAAATGTAATCAAATTTTTTGTTGACTTTATATTCATATAAAGACGAGCAATGATAACCAGCAAACATGAGGTCGTAGAAAGTTGAAATATAATTTAAGTATGCTATAAAACATATTTTTTTATTTAAGATTATCTAAGTTTTTAAGAAAAGTGTTAATGAAATAAATTTAGTTATAAGGCATTGACAATTTAAAGTATATATCTTAAAGTGAGATGAGAATCCTAACTAATATTATAAATGCGAATGTGAGTTTGTTACGCTTTCACGCCTTAACTCTCAACTCTCGTACTCGCTGTCAGGGGAACAGAAAAGGATATAGAGTAAGACCTTTCATCAAGAAAAATACACTTACTAATCTAACCTGACCTACATTATTACCGCGAGCGAAGCCGCAAGCTAAATCTAGTATTCTATAAAGGGTTTATATGAAAGCTGCGGGTTTATATGAAAGGATAAAAAGTTATATATCTATAATTCATAGTATAATTATAATTTGTTCTAATTCAATAAGTGTGATTTAAAACCAAACATCCAAACGTCTGAATAAATGTACACTTATCTTATCTTATCTTATGTGGGGGCCAGTCAGTGCAGACCGGCGACACTTCGACCCAGTGGGATCTTTTGTGTCGACACTCTCCCAATAACGACTGCCACTACATAGATATTCATGGCAGCCGGGACCGACGGCTTAACATGCTCTCCGAGGCACGGAGCAGGCGATAATTGTCAATCAATACGCACATAATTTCGAAAAGTCATATAACTTCCGAAAGTCAGAGGTGCGCGACGTGGGTTCGAACCCGAGACCCTCTGCATTGCAGTCTGTTGGTCTCCCCACTGAGCTATCGCTGCTAAATTTACACTTACTCGGTTTTAGTACTAATTGTATTAAGGGTGCAAATATGCAATGCTAAAAAAGCAAGACGCCGTTTTTATTTCATTTAACTATCCTCGTTTCCCTTCTATTTCGAAGTAGAACGAATTGATCATTATTTAAATACGCGTACTATTTGGTAGAAAATTAAATTATGACTTCGGCGCCACTTCTTGCCTGACGCCCTGGGCAGTTCCACAAATATTATTAACTAGTACTTAAAATAAAACAATTAAATGAGATTTCAATAATGTATTAAGTAAATGTTTACAAAATCTAATATGGTTGCCCATGCTTTGCTCGCATGTGGCTCTTCAAAGTACTTCGCTGTACAAATGCCAACTTACAAATATTGCAAGCAAATTTCCTATCATCGGCATGTGACCGAAGATGTTGTCGCAATGACTTTTTCGACGCGTAATATTTTGAACATACATGACACTGGAACTTTTTAACACCCGTATGCACCCTCATGTGTTCTCTCAAATATAGCTGCAAGAAAAATCGCTTATCACATATATCGCACACGTGTTCTCTCTCCATCAAATGGTCTTTCTTGACGTGTCGTGCCAAAGACCTTCTAGTAGTAAAGGTTCTGTCGCAGGCTGTACATTTCGAAGTTATTAATGGAGCGCCATGCTTTTGGACCATATGATGCATTTTCGCCCAGTAATCATCAAATTTTTCGTCACATAGTTTACATTTGTGCCTATTTTTTACACCTAGATGCATCCTCAGCTCGTGATTTCTTCGTTTTTGGTCACAAGCAAACGTTTTCTCGCAATTGCTGCATTTAAATTCTCCTTTTCCGTGCCTGTTTTTGTGACGTACTAACAAGCGCCTTGTTATAAAACCTGCGCTACATATATCACAGATATGATTGCTGAAGTGTTTGTGCATGTGTTCTTGTAACATTTTGAATGTGGAGTATTCTGTACTGCATATTGCACATCGTAACTCATCGGTGTCGAATTTAAATGGAATTAAATCCGTATTGTCCGTCACCATGTTTTTATCATGCTGCTCTTTTAGATGTCTTACAATATCATCTAATGTAATACATTTTTTGTTGCATATTTTACACTGTAAATTAGTTATGTCAACCTTAATTATGTACTGGAACGGTTTCGGCATTCGAAGAGCTTGTAGGTCAAAGTGTTCTTCAAGAGAATGATCCTTTAATTTCTTCGGTTCTGTAAACTTTTTAGGGCAAAAGTTACACCCGTATCCATCGCTGTCTTTATTTCTTATTAAAGTTGCATTAGAATATTGTAGAATCTTTTTCAAGTTGTCTGATCCTCTCTTAGCTTTCTTTTGTGGATGTTCGAGTGGTTCTGATTCAGCAATGTTTTCTTCTTTTGACGTACCAATATCTGCCTCTGTTACTTTGGTGTTCCGTGGTACACCTATAAACAAATAAATAACGTCAATTTCTTCAGTTGTTACAGTTAAATCTTGTATGTTAGTCTTCATTTAGCATCTTGACATCTATTGCAAGTACAATAGCTGCTTTGATTCGGTGGAAAAAATATACAGGTGAGCGAATATTTGAAGTCATAAATTATAATTTATATTATTATTATTTCAATACTACACGATAGATAGCTTAAAGTCTGCGCTAAACTTCCTCCCCGTGCTTCGAGCGCATATGACTTCGCCAACTGCACTTCTGCACAAAAGCCTGTCCACAATGTGAGCAGGCAAATCTCCTATCATTCGCGTGAATCCGCATGTGTTCTCTCAGAGTATTTTTTCGCCCGTATGCCTTGAAACAAACTTCGCATTTGAATTGTCTGAGTCCAGTATGTTTAGCCATGTGTTTCTGCAGACTGCTTTTTCCAAAAAATCTCATGTCACACTCGCTGCACTTATGTCTTCGCTCCAACAGGTGATCTTTCTTCGTGTGTCTTGATAACGACCTCTGATTATTAAAAGTTCGCTCACAAGCTGTGCATTTTAGGACGACTGGAGGTACTCCATGCTCTTTTACCATATGGTTAATCTTTTTCCAGTAATCAATAAATCTCTCCGAGCAGAATTTGCATTTATTTCGTGCGCTGAATCCAAGATGTGTTCTCTTCTGATGTTCGCGTCGTTTGAGCTGATTATTGAACGTTTTATCACACTGGTCACATTTAAATTCTCCGCTGCCATGTCGTTTCACGTGGCACATGCGAAGCCTGTCTGTTACAAATCCCGCCCCACATATTTCACAAACGTAATTTCCAAAGTGCGAATTCATGTGTTCCTGTAATAATTTGAATGTACCAAACTTTGTTGTACAAATAGCGCACTTTAGTTCGGGTGTATCAAATCTAAACGGCACTATATGGTTTTTGGCGTCCAGATACATATGCTTCTTATGTTCATTTTTCAAGTGGTATATAAAATCGTCAAGTTTTTCTATATCTTTATCACATAGCGCGCAGTTCAAATAAGTAATGTCAAGTTTGATGACGTGTTCTAACAATTTCGCGGACATGTATCTTATCAGTTTGTCATTATTGTGTTCTTCCAGGAAATGCTTCTTCAAGTTAGTCGGCTCTGGGAACTTTTTTAGGCAAAACGTACAGCCGTATCCTAAACTGTCTTTGCAGCGTATTGGGCTCGCGTTGGAATTGAGCAGTATATGTGTTAGGTTTACTCTGTTCTTCGCAGTTTCGGTAATCGAACCCTTAATGGCAAGACTGCCATCCCCCGTGGATCTTTTCGAGATAAACTTCAGTTCAACGGACGATTTTGTTGGTCTTTCTATTCGGATTATTCTAGTTCCCCGTCCGGGACCTACAAAGAGAAATTTTATATTATTGTTTTATACACTATTTTTGAGGTATGTTAAGTAGATATTTCAATCACTAGTCAGAACGAAATTTTATTAAAAATATCAATTAACAGAATTACCTGTATAGAAGTACATAATTGTACCTTAAGTATATTGTATATAAATATGTACGTAAAAAATTAAGATTTATAAATATCATCGAAATAATATTGTAAACAATAAATAGTCTTGGTGCTGTAATTATGCAAGACTTTATTAAACAGAATTATAACATGCCCCGCGTATTTCGCAAGAACTAAAATATGTGATTTCGCATACGGTGACTAAGTCTCTAGACATAAGATAATAATTTATTTATTCACTTAACATTAATAGATAATAGCAAGCTTTTTTCTTATTGTCAATGCTTTGTGATCTCAAACTTAAACTAATAAACAAGTAGCCTCGCTGTGTTTCGATTCTACGTGAATCTTCATACTATATTTGTGTACAAGCGTTTGTCCACAGAGCTCACATTTGAACCGCTTTTTATCTTCATGTGTTCTCATGTGCTCTCTCAAAGTTTATTTCTTCCAAATGCCTTTTGGCACACATCGCACTAAAAATCTCTGGAGCCTGTATGCGATATAAGATGACTCGTTAAACATATTTTAGTAAAATTGCCTTCTCACATTGCGTGCATTTATGCGGACGCTCCATTAAGTGGTCCCTTCTTGTGCAGTTTCTTACATCCGTAGAGTTCTTGAATAGTATATCATAAGCATTACATTTGTAAAGAGTCGCTTTTACGCAATGAACTTCCATGTGGCTTTATTTGTATCCAATCATTCGTGACTGTTCTTATTTCTATTGCTTTTGAATACTTTAAGACAATATTGATAAGTATAGGCACCGGCTATGTGGGAGATCTTGTGGTTATATATACATAGATATTGACGAATCCGGCATCGCAAATATCACAGATATTATTTCTGTAGTGTACGTGCATGTGAACAACTTGTTGAACACTTTTAAACACATGTAGCATTTTATAACATCACTGTCTAATTTAAACGGTAATATATGGTTTGGGATATCCATTAATATATTTTCTTGTTCACATCTCACACAAGTTAGCTGGCGTCTTCCTAAGTTGCTAAAGTATGTTTTTTTAAATGTATCGGGTTCCCGGAACTGTACTTCACAGTAGCAACAATTGTAACCGACGCTGCTGTACCTCCGTATAGGCGTCGAATTAGTACATCTCAATATCTCTCTGATATTTATAAGATGTTTCTCAGTTTTCATAGATTGGGATTTGAATATTTTTTAGTTTTGTCAATACAATCACTTTAGTCTTAGGTGTACTAACAGCTTTTTCTCTTTGATGACGGGATTTTGTTTACCTATACAGCATCAATTATTTTTGTATAGCTCTGCACATTCATACTGTTTCAATATGACTAATTCAGGTATATTGTAATTTCCTATTATACCACCGACCGTTCAGAAGTTTAATTCATCTATCTTATAGCAAGATATTGATTTTATTTTAGACTGGTTCACAGTTTAAGTTAAACAAACTTTAGTGTATCCTACACAATTTCTCCATGCTTAGACTTCATATGTCCTTTCCAGCTACACTTCTGTACGAATGCTTGTCCGCAGTGCTCACATTTAAAACGTCTCACATTGTCGTGTATTTTCATATGCTCCTTTAAAGTCTTTGCCCAAGGGTAAGCCTTCAAACAAACCGTGCAGTTAAAGACCCGCAATCTATTATGCTTAACCATGTGATTCTTCAACTCCAATGCCGTACAAAAGCTCATATCGCATTCTGAGCACTTATGTGGTTTTTGCATAAGGTGCACCCTTTTAATATGAGCCTGTAGCTTATTTCTGTCCGGGTATACTTTATCACACGCTTGACATTTAGGTGTCGGTATCTTCAATCCATGTAACGACACTAAATGAGCCTCTTTCTTCCTGAAATCACTGAATATCTCATTGCAGTATCCACATTTAAATATCAATTTATTATCTCTATGCTTCGCCCTTTCGTGCAGCCTTCTTTTGTTTTTCGTATCAAAAATTTGGGGGCAATATTCACATTTATATGTTCCGGTAACGTGTGTAAGTTTGTGGCTTGAGAGGCTGAAAGAGTTAAAGTAACCCACGTCACAAATCTCGCATATGTAATTTCTGTAATGTGTATGCATGTGTTCTTGTAGCATTTTAAATTTACTAAACGAGTTCATACAGATACAACATTGGAGCGTGTCTGTTACGAACTTGAAGGGAATGATGTGGTTTTTCACATCAGTATAAAGATTTTTTTGATGCTCGATCTTTAAATGATCAATTAGCTGCTCTATAGTGTTGATATTGCGATTACAAATTTTACATTCTAGTAATGTTATATCTAGCTTGATAAAGTAACGGTCCATGCTTAATTTCTTGATGAAGAAAGGATTTCGTACATCTTGGTGAACTTGTAGCGTGTGTTGTTTTAAATGCGCAGGTTCTCGGTACTGTTCATCACAGTAACAACACATATAACCCATGTCTCCGCAACGTCTGATAGGTGTAGCGTTAGACCAAAGCATCACTGCTTCTATATTTGTACGATGCTTATGTATTTCTATAGTTTTAACTTTAATCTTTTTCGTTTTGTTTGATACGAGTTTTGTTGGTTTAGATCTTGATGTAACATCATTGTATTTTGAATCACCAGATTGTTTTTCTTCAATTTGGTCATTTTCTGCTGGTGGACCTATAATGAAAAAATGTATTGTTGAACTTATGTCATTATTTTGTCAAACAATTTGAATGTTTTGGCAGCTGCAACTTAATATATGAATTTGTGTACAACACATTTTATAATGAACTATGATTTCAGTGCACATATGTATTTTGATTAAATAACTTGTGAAGTTAAAGTAATATAGGGTATAAGAAGAATGTATGTAGATAAGTATTGATCGGTAAGTTAAGCATTTAGCCAAATGATCAACCAGATAGATATTACTTACAGTCTAGTCGAATAAAATATTTAAACTACATTTTGTCATGATTTAAAACCAGTCGTGCTTTACTACCGACGTTTATTTTATAAGTTCTTCAAAATCCTTACCGCTTTACTAATATTATAAATTCGAAAGTAACTCTGTCTGTCTGTCTGTTACCTTTTCACGGCTTAACCGCTCAATCGATTTAGATGAAATTTGGTACAGATATAGCTTAAAACCTGAGGAAGGACATAGACTTTTTATTGATGTAGGTACCACGCGGGCGGAGCCGCACGCAAAAGCTAGTAACTTTATAATAGGTATTTAGGTGTATCACTCTGTGACTTGAAATTATTAACGTTACACGCTAGTTACTGTCGTTATAGAGGCATTGGCTTCAATCGATATTTTCCAACTAAAAGTTTCACAACAAGTTACATCATTCAGGGCTAAATTTAATATTCCTATTAGTCAGTTTTTAGTAGAGGCCAGAATTTGGCTGATCTTATGTTCATATTGCGTTGTTAACGGAGTGCGATCAAGTGACCATTTTAATGTTAAAGCAGATTAATTATTATTGAATTTTTTTATCAAACCTCACCTACTCTTTTTATTTGAGGTAACTGACGCTTGCATTCCTCTTGAAACTTAAAGTTCTATGTCTGACTTTCGTGTTGCTCGACCAGGTACATCTCTGTGCAAGTACTCGTAGCCGTGTTCGTTAAGAGAGTTTATCGACATGGGTTTTTACATCTTGTAAATTTTTCGGTCCAGAAAATATGTAATATACTTATTTATAGATAGATCGCAGTTATTTACTTATCTTGATACGTATGAAACTTCAATTACACTGTAAGCGTTTCCATCCATGTATAGTTGCTAAATGCCAGGCCGTGTGATTTAGTGATTATAATATAATAATAATAATAATAATATTCTACCACATACACACAACACTGTCTAGCCCAAACTAAGCAGAGCTTGTACTATGGGTACTAGACAATGGATAAACATACTTATATACTTTTTTTTTTTGTAAATACATACATATTATACATAGAAACACCCAGACCAAGACAAACATCCATGTTCATGCACACAAATGTTTGACTTGTGCGGGAATCGAACCCGCGACCTCAGGCGTGGCAGTCGGTTACACTAACCACTACGCCATCGAGGCCGACATTATGTAATATAAATAAGGCTTTATGTAACATAACCACTAAATATTTCAGTCACCCAGATGGTTTGACGGTGCTGTCAGAATTACCGAGTAAAATAATAATTTGTCTTAGTACCGTAATGGTACCTTAAGTATAATTTTCTGGTTTAACAAGCAGTAAAATGTATTTCTTTTAACACATAGAGGATCTTTTATATTTAGTTAAAACAGCCTTATAATGTAAATCCTCATCAACTGAGTTTTTGAAGTAATATGCGTATTAAATAGTTAATTATTGCTGGCTTTAACGGTGAATGGAAACTTCGTAAGGAAACCTGCATTGCTGAGAGTTCTCCATAGACATGTTCTCAAATATATGTGAAAACTGCCACACCTCACTAGGTCAGCGTGGTAGACTATGGCCTAACCCTTCTCACACTGAAAAGGGACTGTGCCCAGCTGTGGGACAGTTTATAAACAGGGCTGCGATAATTATAATGTAAATTGTTTCTAGATACTTATTTTTATTTCCTAAATACCATTATCTGATTGCTAATAGTAATTTCATTGTAACATTGAATTATGCAAGCGATAGGGACGAAAAGGGAGAGGAAGGCCAAGGAAAAGATGGATGGACTGTGTGAAGATGGATATGAAAGGAAAAGAGGTAAATGATCAGATGACGGATGACAGAGAAGTATGGAAGCGAAGGACATACTGCGCCGACCCCAAATAAATTGGTACCAGGGCAAGAGAATGATGATTGAATTATGCAATATTAATACAAAAATAACCTTTATTAATAATAGGTTACTAACATAGAATACACGACACATACAAGCACAATATTACTAACTGGCTTATTGCTATATATATAATACGTAACGGGTATTAACGCAATCGTGTATAATGTTTATCTTTTTTATGCTCGACGTTCGACCAGGTTACACCGACCAGCACCGCCGGTGTAACCTGGTCGAAACGCATGATCGCGTTACGTATTATATATATCATGCAACGCGAAAGTTTAAAAGATATTATGGCTTATAGCTGCCACTTTGTACGTTTGAAGCCTACCTGGATGGCTACTGGGATGTAATAAATATCTAATGAGTTAGTATATAGTCTACCTGTGTGCCAAGTTATATCCAGAGTATAAGATAATATTAGGTCTAAACGGCGAAGCTGCTTGAGTAGCAACTACCCAATCAATTATAATATTAATTGAAAGATAATTACCCAATTGAGTCGCAGCGGCACACCGGTGGCCAGACATAATAGATCTTAATTATATCTGGAATTGTCACACTTGACAGGTTACAACGATAGAAATTGGCAGCTACCAAGAGCTATGTGTGTTGAAATATCCATTGCGCTGGACGTTGCAATAAAGAAATCAATAAAGAAATAGTGGCGTAGTAGCTTAAGTGGTCGCCTCGCTACTGCCACTGCGCCGAGTGTTGTGGGTTCAAATCCCACACGGGACCAAACTTTGTGTGATCCACAAATGGTTGTGCCTAATCTGGGTGTTCATTGTGTCTGTTGCTTGAATGTTTGTAAAGTGTCACACGACCCACGACACAGGATTAAAAAATAGCGCGAGAGTCGTCTTTAAAAAAAAGAAAATGGTTAGATGCTCTTGTAATATCGCAAATAGTTGTTGTCACTTAAGTGGTGTAATAAAATTAATTATAATGTCAAATATTGATTTATTATTCAATTATAAAAAGTAATTAGTTCTTCTTACAATGAACTAGGTGAAAAATAAAAAAGCGTGGCTTCACACAATTTTACCGTGTTTGGATTTCATGTGCCATTTCCAGCTACCCTTTTGCACAAAAGCCTGTCCGCAAAGCTCACATTTGAATTGTCTAATATTATTATGTATTTTCATATGTTCTCGTAAAGATCCCGTTTTATAAAACATCTTTTCACAAACGGTGCATTTAATAGACCTTATTCCTGAATGCTTAGCCATGTGATGTTTTAACCCAGCAGGCTGGAAAAAGCCCATACCACATTGTGTACACTTGTGTTCTCTTTCCATCAAATGATCTCTCCTGACATGAAGACTTAGTAGTTTTCTTGTCTTAAAAACTTTATCACACGTTTGACATTTTGGCGTTGGCAATTTCAGTCCATGCGTTGACGCTAAATGGACTTCTTTTTGCAAAATACTGTTAAAAACTTCATTGCAATAACCACATTTTACACGAACAGGTTTTACTGAGTGAACTGCAATTTGGTGAGTCTTTTTCTTAAAATAAGTATCAAAAGATTCTGAGCAAAGATTACATTTAAATGTGGCAGTATGGTTTAACTTGTGATTTTTGAAACATTGAGTATTGACAAACCCTGCGCCGCAAACATCACAAATATAGTTGCTGTAATGTTTATGCATATGTTCAATCAGAGTTCTGAATTTACCAAATGCCTTTTTACAAATACAGCATTGCAAATTTTCTGTATCAAATTTGAACGGTGTAATATGGTTCTTTATGTCTGTATAAATTGTTTTCTTATGGTTAATCCTCAAATGTTCCATCAGTTGTTCTAGGCTGTCGATACTGCGATCACAGATCTTGCATCGGAGCGAGGTGATATCTATCCTGACTAATAAAGCGTATATACCTATTTTCATAAAGCATGCCTTATAGACATCATGATGTGTTTCAAGGGTATGTTCCTTTAAATTTGCAGGGTCTAAATACTGTTCCATGCAATAACAGCACATGTAACCCATATCTCCGTGTCGCCTGATTGGTGTAGCATTTGACCAAAGTAAAATTTCTCTTATATTTATTCGATGTTTATAAAGTTCATTTATCATTGATGATTTTGTTGCTGATTGGGTTACACTTTTAGAAATAGAATAATTGAGTTTGTTTTCTTCTTTTTTATCCTTAACAGTTCCTGCTGGAGTACCTATAATGAAAAAAATCTAGTTGAAATAAATATATTTTAATCGCTTTTAACGTTATGAATTTATAATCACAAAATTTGATTTTATAGTAGAAGATTCTGAGTTATTTAATTTCCTGTCTTAAAGCGTGGGGGCATCTTATTAGTGCAGTAGATGTGAGCATTTAGTATTTTCATGTTTCTGAGGAATCGTGAAATTTGTGATTTCTATAGATAAAAAACACTACTATTTAAGCTTAAAATGTCTTCTGTTTACCATGAATTCATAGTTCGTGTCCATATTAACATTGTTAGTTTTGTCATAGATGTGTATCTGTTAAAATTTATTTATATTTATAATACTGAATATTAAATCAGCTACGCAGTTAGACTGCTACGCAGAGGCTTCGAGTTCAATCCCAAGGCACGCATTTCTGATATTTCGAAGTTATGTGCGTATTCAATAGTTAGTTATCGCTTGCTTAACAAAAACAACAACAAACACCAAAAACCTGCATGTCTAAGAGTTCTCCATAATGTTCTCAAAGATATGTAAAGTCTGCCAAACCGCATTGGGCCAACGTAGTGGACTATGACCTAAATCTTCTTACACTGAAAAGAGGCCCGTGCCGAGCAGTGGGACAGTTTAATACAGGGCTGATATTATTATTGCTTTTATTACTTACGAGAAATCTTCGTTCAAATATATTGTAAAACAAATTACTAAATAGTCCAAGAACCACTGACTGTTTCTTTAGATTCTTTAGTCCGACTTGTTGGTCTTACTGTAGGCACAGATAATATAATACTATACTAGTACAGATGCTCTATCCTATATAACAATCTTGGACACGCCTAACTTGAGCTATTCAACTAGCTATTTTCTTACCTATCATTGTACACTAAAGGCAGTAAAAAAACTAGCGCTACTGCTGCCATCTACCCACCGCAAGTACACATACCGAATCCTATTTGATACCAGCTCATAAGAGATGGCGTTGTGACAGTAAAACAGGTACTTCACTGTTTACAACGGATAGAATAGTAATATACCTACCTAGATAATATACTTATTTGAACAAGACGATGCAATGTGCGCAACCTTGAGAATAAAAATTATCTAAACTAATATTATAAAGAGAAAACATTTGTGTTTTTGTATGTATGTTTGTAATGTTTTCACACAAAAACTATTTGACCGATTTTAAAAATTTTTCACCATTAGAAAGCTGCCTCTTTACTGAGTGACATAGGCTATATTACATTTTCAGAAAAATAGCGAACCTTAATAAAAATGCAATAATATAACCCAAGGTGTGAAAAAATTAGTCATAAAAAATCTGTCATCACGTGCGCTGCGGAAACTATTGATGATAGAACAAAAAAATGTTTTACAGTATTATAGAACGTATCAATATCTACAAAAAAGTCCGCAATACCATATGTCCAACTACTGTAGTTATGGCACTATAACAACTTTTTTACATTTTTTAAAGTTGATAAAAGTGCCGAAAATTATCAAACCATATTATTCATACCTATGTAATAATCCTTTTATTACGTATTAAAATAATCAAACCATATTATTAGTATGAATAATATGGTTTGATTATTTTCGGCACTTTTATCACTTTTATCCCATTTAATGATATTTTATTAAAGACCGTTTCAACACCCGTAAAAGACTTTTTAATTTATTAAAATCGGACATTTCATTCAAAAGATATAATTCTTTAGATATAGTAGGTAGTTTCTAAATATTAGTAGGTAGTTTTTAAGTATTAGCTATATATATAGCTAACTACACCTATATAGGTGTAGTAAGACTTATTAATTTCATTAGTTGTAGTTTTATATATTAAAATTAGATAACAAATTAAAAGTAGGTATTGGGTAATAAATTAAAGTCCACGCGGACGAAGTCGCGGGCAACAGCTAGTCTACCTATAATTTTGTGTGCCGGTATGCGTACGATCACACTTTGATTTAGTGATTCTCATTCGCTCGGTCGGCTTTTCGTAAATATAATGTTATGTTCTGTCAAAATTTGATCTTGTATAATTTTATTAGTTATATATTTTTTATTGGGCAATTATTTGTGCCCTTTCAGCAATGGTCAAGTTGGCAGGCATTGAAGATGATATTTATATGCAGTTGAGTAAAAAATAACACGGAAAAAATTTCTATTTTCTGAGGAAAATAATAGAAATCACTAAAATATATTTGACAAAATGTCAATTGTCAGTTTCCTTTATAAAATAGAATTTGGATGTCTAATGAAATAGATTTTATTACTTTTGTTTAGAAACATTTATATTTTATTTGTAGAAATTAATGTCTTATCCATTTATAATAAAGGTTAAAATGTCATGTACTTATAAGTGACCTATGACGTATGAATACTTATCAATTAGGTTTACGTCATTATTATGCATCTCTTTCAGTGATATCTTTTTAGTATGGACCTTGTTGTAATTTTCGATGACTAGGAAACTAAATCAAAACTGGTACACCACTTTCTTGGCCGACCGTACATCCTAGTTACATTTATATATGCCTATTTATATACTCAGTCGTTTATTTAATTTATTTATTTCAAAAGACAGCTCCCGCACTAGTAATTTTTCCTGTGTCGCTACTGACTTAACGAACATTCAAATAACGGACAAAAAGAACTCCCATGTAGTTACAATGAGCAGAATGGTAATTTGACGTTGCAACGGAATTCGTGCAGATTTTATTAAAAATAAGCAATACGACTACACTCAATGGATATAATGGTTTTCACATGTTCAGGATAAATCAATGTTGTTCTAGTTACGAATACGACAAAATTACCATGAAACAATAAATAAAATGTTAATTAAAATAAAATAATGAAATTGACTTTTACATTTTAATATATCGTTGAAATAAAATAAATAAACAATCTACACAATTTCTCCATGTTTGGACCTCATGTGTCCTCTCCAGCTACATTTCTGCACAAAGGCTTGTTCGCAGTGCTCGCATTTAAATCGTCTTACGTCATTATGTATATTCATATGTTCTTTTAAAGATTTTGCTCTGCCAAAAACCTTAGAACAAACATTGCATTTCAAAGACCTTAATCCAGTATGTTTTACCATATGCTTTTTCAATACAGTCGATCGGAAGAAGCTCATATCACATTCTGAACACTTAAATTGTCTTTCCATCAAGTGATCTTTCCTGATATGGATACTTAATAATCTTCTGTTCTTGAATACTTTGTCACACGCTTGACATTTTGGTGTCGGTATTTTTAAACCATGCGTTGACACTAAATGTGCTTCCTTCTTCCTATAATCGTTAAAAGTTTCATTGCAATAACCGCACTTATTTAAGTATTTAGTGAGTGACGATGCAGTCTTTTCTTGGATTTTTTTCTTAGCAGCGTCTCCATTATTGTGTATAGTATATATATGAGTTCTGAGACTATTGCTATAAGTGAAGCCTATATCGCAAATCTGGCAAATATAATTCCTATAATGTATGTTCATATGTTCGAGTAGTACTTTAAATTTACTAAATGATTTCATGCAAATACAACATTGGAGTATATCTGTGTCAAATTTGAGTGGGGTGATATGGCTTTTAATGTCAGTGTATATTATTTTTTCATGGACATTCTTCAAATGCTCCATTAGTTGCTCTATAGTGTCGATACCTTGATCACAGATCTTGCATAGTAGTGTGGTGATGTCTAATCGTACGATAAATCCAGTCATGTTCAATTTCATGAAAAATGCTTTTTGTACATCTTGATGGGCTTCAAGTGTATGTTGCTTTAAATTTGCAGGTTCCAAATATTGCTCTTCGCAATAACAACACATGTATCCCATATCTCCATAACGTCTGATCGGTGTAGCATTTGACCATAGCATCACTTCTCTTATGTTTGATCGATGTTTATGTAATTCACCTTTCATTGATACGAAAATGATTTCTTTGCCTGTGGAATCACTGGACTTACTTTTGTGCGTAATTTTGTGGTTTGTGAAACTTATAGAATTGACAAAGCCTTCGTTGCACACTTCACATATATAATTTTTGTAATGTATGTTCATGTGTTCTGCTAACATGTTATATTTACCAAATGTGGTCATGCAAATACAACATTGAAGCGTTTTCGTGTCGAATTTGAATGGAATGATGTGATTTTTAATGTCAGTATAAATTGATTTTTGATGATCGATCTTCAAATGTTTTAATAGTTGCTCCAGAGTTTCAATCTCTAGATTACAGATATTACATTGTAGTGAGGTTATGTCTAGCCTGACTACAAACCGGGTCAACTTATAGTTCATAAAATAAGCTTCTTGAACATCCTTGTGGGTTTGTAATGTGTGCTCCTTTAAACTTGCAGGGTCTACATATTGTTCCTCGCAGTAGGAGCACATGTAACCTATATCTCCGTAACGTCTGATCGGTGTAGCGTTTGACCAAAGCATTATTTCTTTTATGTTTGCCCGATGTTTATGTATTTCGCCTCTTATTGATACAAATGTTACTTCTTTGTTTACGCTATCAGCAGATTTCATTTTATGTGTAAGCTTATGGTTCGTGAGGTTCATGGAATTAACAAAACCTAAGTCACACACATCACAAATGTAGTTTCTGTGATGTGTGTTCATGTGTTCTACCAGCATTTTATATTTACTAAAGGTAGTCATGCAAATACAACATTGAGGTGTTTCTGTGTCAAATTTAAACGGAATTATGTGGTTTTTGATGTCGGTGTAAATATGTTTTTGATGGTCTATCTTTAAATGTCCCATCAGTTGTTCTAGGGCGTTAAAATGTTCATTGCATATTTTGCATTGCAGTGAGGTAATGTCTAATCTGACTACGTAACGGTCTATATTATATTTCATAAAAAAAGCATTTCGGACATCTTGATGGTTTTCTAAAGTGTGATTCTTTAAATTAGCAGGATGTAAGAACTGTGTCTCACAGTAACAGCACTTGTAGCCCACATCTCCGAGGCGCCTGATTGGTGTAGCGTTTGACCAAAGCAATACTTCTTTTATATTTGTACGATGTTTATGTATTCCATCTTTAAGTAGTACGGGTGTTTGCTCTTTCTTTACTTTATGACTGGATTTGATTTCTTCTGTTTCAACTTTAACAGTTCCTGCTGCCGTACCTATAATAAAAAAAATCCTTGTTGAACTCATGACATTTGTATGCATGCTGCAGATGTCACCCGTATGTTAGTTAAGTTATAAATTATTATTTTTATTAGACCCGATAATGTGAATCCTAAAAAGGGAACTATACATTTTTTTCTCATCTACTCGGGCTACAGTTTCAGGCTAAGTATAATATTCTCTGTTTCTTATTTATTTCGTTTCTTATTACCGCTTACACATGAGCTAACTGATAATAAGATGATTTTTTATAATATAAGGTAAAATAGGTAAGTTGCATATCGAAAGACCGGCTAATTATTTGTATTATGTTGAGTTCACTGAAACTGCAAAACTAACGTTCCAAAATATGTGAATATTGTATATTTACACCCTGGTAATAACAAATGTATATGTATTAAATTTTAATTTGATATATTACTGAATGATTTGCCATGAAATATCTTATATTTTACATGATAATTTCAATGACTAACGTGGTGTAACGTCAAGGCAAAATCATAATAAGCATCATTTATAAGTCAATGGAAAATATAGTCAAACAAGTTTATAGTTTTTTAACAAAATCGTTTAACAAAAGTTGTCATCGCTTTTTCAATAGTAATTCACACAACGTACCCATGCTTAGCGTTTATATGTCTTCTCAAGCTGCATTTTTGTATAAACGTTTGTCCGCAATGATCACATTTTAATAGTTTAACCTCGTTATGAATTTTCATATGCTGCCTTAATGTAGTTCTTCTGCTTAAAGTCTTTGAGCACACCTTGCATTTATAAGATCGGGATTCAGTATGTTTTATCATATGGTCCTTCAAGCTTGTGATACTAAAAAACCTCATATCACATTCTGAACATTCATGTCGTCTCTCCATCAAGTGATCTTTTTTTACATGGATTCTCAAAGACTGCCTGCTTTTAAAAATTCTGTCACACGCTTGGCACTTTGGTGAAGGCACTTTTAATCCATGCATTGCTACTAAATGAGCTTCTTTGTAACAATATGCACTGAAGGTTTCGTTGCAGTATCCACATTTATGTAACTTTTGAATAAGCGAGTGTACAGCTCTACCGTGAGCTGTTTTCTTGGCAGAGGTGTCAAAAACTTGCGGACAATGATCACATTTGAAAGTACCGGTGTCGTGCGTTCGAACGTGGTTCCTTAAACAGGTACGGTAAGCGAACCCTACGTCGCAAACCTTGCAAATATGATTTCTGTAATGCATGTTCATATGTTCTAGCAGCATCTTGTATTTAATAAATGATTTCATGCAAATGCAACATTGCAGCGTTTCTGTCACGAACTTAAGTGGGGTGATTTGATTATTTATGTCAGTATAAATTGCTTTATGATGGTCATTCTTCAAATGCTGCATCAGTTCTTCTAGAGCATCAAGATTTCGATCACAGATCTTGCATCGTAACGAGGTAATGTCTAATCTTACGACTAACCTGTCCATGTTTAATTTCATGAAGTAAGCTTTTCGAACATCTGGATGGTTTTCTAACGTGTGCTTCTTTAGATCTGCAGGCTTTTTGTAATGTTCGTCACAGTAACAGCACATGTAACCCATATCTATGGCACGTCTTATGGGCGTAGCATTCGACCATAGTATCACGTGTTCTATATTAGTCCGATGCTTCTCTATTATATTAGCTTGCTCGATTGTAGTTTCTTTTGATTTTGAAGTATCCTTCATTGTTTCTTCCTTTTGTGTTTTATCAGTTGTTACTGTAAGACCTATAAATAAAAGCGTAGCGTTAGGTGGCGTGGTCACTCGTACCTTTGTTAAGTTTTAACGGCTGGAACCTGAGCCGATTTGATAAAGTTGTATAAATGCAACTTAAACTAGGGTGGTTGTAGGATATATTTTTTTAATTAATTTGTTGTTAATGTATGTATGAATATTATTTCGATTTCGCAATAGGTTATTTCGAGCAAATAAACCTGTATTTTTGCCCTTGTAACGATAACGGTGTACTTCCAAACGAATAAGAGAGGTGAAAATTTGGGTTGTAATAATAAGTATAATATGTTATATCGTTTTGAATAGAAGGGCCTTAGAATTTTCTAAGGTTATACGGTGCGGCGCTCTGTTGCGGTACGTCACCAATTCGCTAATGCAACTGCGACAAGTATTATAGATTCAATTCCGACACTAAAGCTAAACAAAGATTTGTATCATCTATATGTTTAAGGGTGTTCTTTCTGTTTAAATATCAGCAAATTAACTCTGAGGCACAGCAATTGTATCCGTTGCCTGAGGACGTATTTAATTATTAATAAAATTTCTTTATATGTCATTAAATCTGAGGTAAGTGTAATAAGGGTTTTGTTATTTCGTTGAGTTATCTCGTAAAATAAGCGAAGCAGTGATATTTACTTCGCACTTTGGGATAGTTTCGTTGATATAAGCTTACATGTCCCACACCTGTACCAAGGAGTATTACGAGTATCTTTACAATATTTCGATATAATGTATTACTACAAAAAAGTGTAAACACTTTCCAACAAAACGGCGAATGTAATTTAATTGTACGCTTATTAATATAAAACAAGTGTATTCAATTAATATAAAACAAATTGTCAACACTTAACATTCTAAGTTACACAATTTCTCCATGTTTGGATCTCATATGTCCCCGCCAGCTACATTTCTGCACAAACGCCTGTCCACAATGCTCGCATTTGAACCGTCTAATATCATTGTGTATTTTCATATGCTCGCTTAAAGTATACTGTCTACCAAAAGACTTTAAACAAACGGTACATTTATATGATCGTAACCCAGTATGCTTCACCATATGATTTTTTAGTTCTCTTGTATTAAAAAAACTCATTTCGCATTCTGAGCACTTTCGTGATCTCTCCATTAAATGATTTCTCTTCACATGATCAGTAAGCGCTCTCGTGTTCTTAAAAACTTTCTCGCACGCCTGACATTTATGTGCCTGTCCATGCACTAATGCTAAATGAGCTTCCTTCTTTCTATACGCTGTGAAAGTTTCATTGCAGTGTCCACATTTAAATAATAACGATTTATGATTGTGTTTCCTTTCGTGAAGTCTTTTCTTGTTTTTTGTCTCAAACACTAACGGGCAGAAGTCACATTTAAACTCGCCATTGTTGTGTGTAAGCATGTGGTTACTGAAACTTAAAGAATTAATAAATCCTACATCGCAAATTTTGCAAATATAGTTTCTATAATGTGTATGCATATGCTCGAGCAACATCTTGAACTTACGAAATGTATTCATACAAATGCAACATTGTAGAGTTTCTGTTACAAATTTGAATGGAGTTATATGATTCTTAATGTCAGTATAAATTGTTTTCTGATGATCATTCTTCAAATGTTTCATCAATTGTTCAAGGGTGTCTAGACTTCGATCACAGATCTTGCATCTTAGTGAAGTGATGTCTAATCTGACCACAAATCGGTCTACGCTTAATTTCTTAATGAAGTAAGCTTTCCGGACATCTGAATGGATGTCTAACGTGTGCTTCTTTAAATCTGCAGGTTCTTTGTATTGACTATCGCAATAACAGCACATGTAGCCCACGTCTCCGGCGCGCCGGATTGGTGTAGCGTTCGACCAAAGCATCAGTTCTTTTATATTGGTCCGATGTTTATGTATTTCCTGCGCTTTCATTGGTATGAGTGGTGTTTGATTAGATGTTGGGGTAACATTTTTGTATTTTGTGTCACCTGGTCGGTTTCCTTCAGTCTTTACCTTGACAGTTTGTGCAGGACCTATAAATAAAATTATTATTACTTTACTGGTGAACTTACTTTAAGTTACTATTTGTTTAAAATATTGTTCTTCGACGTTTAGTAGCAATGCAAAAATAAAATCTCATTAGGTTGTTCTAATCATACTTGCGGTTTATCTTAATTTTGTACTAAACTTAACTTATATCCTTTAATTATTTGATACGGCTAGTTTCAAATAAAAACTTAATGAATAATCATAATGTTACTATACTAGAGCAAACCAAGAATAAATAGAATCCGATTAAAAAGTATTTAAAGATTACGTACGATCGAATTGAACATTTTGGCAGTCGAACTTATTGTATCTTAGTTATTTTTATATAAATACAGCAAGTTTGTAACTTCTTAGTTGCGATATTTGTAAAGTTACGTTACCAATGGCTTGTGTCATATGCGTGTTCACCTGATGTTTCATCTTCTAAATAGGCAGAAGTTAAATTTATCGTCAAGGTTCAGAAATGTTAATAGTGCCGCATAATACTTTATTGCGCATCTTAAGACTGGCTGTTATCAGATTAAGAGGTTTCTCGACCCGTAGTATACTATTGCACTTATCAAGATCTCATACATATTTTTTGTAAATATCTATTTAACTAAATCATTTTAATGAACAAAGTCGACCAATAAAGTAACTCTCACATCAATTTATACAATATCTCTATGTTTGGACCTCATATGTCCTCTCCAGCTACATTTCTGCACAAATGCTTGGCCGCAGTGTTTATATTTGAACCGTCTAATATCATCGAGTATTTCCATATGCTCTCTTTAAGTACTCGATCTATCGAATGCCTTTGAACAAACAGTATATATAAAAGTCCTTAACCCTATATGCTTTACCATGTGACGACTTAATTCAGCAGACTTCAAAAACTTCATATCGCACTCTGAACACCGATGTCGTCTTGCCAATAAGTGATCTCTCTTAACATTTAATAATTTCCAGTCATCAAAAACTTTGTCCCACGCTTGACACTTTGATGTTAGCACTATCAATCCATGAGTAGATACTAAATGAGCCTCATTTAATCTAAGCTCAGCAAAAATCTCGTTGCATTACCCGCATTTATATGCGCTTTGTTTAAGCGAGTGTATTACTCTATCAAAGGCTGTCTTCTTGGTGCTAGTATTAAAAACTATAGAGCAACGATCACATTTCAACGTGCCAGCGCTATGCCTCTGCATATGGTTTATAAGACTATTTTTAGAAATATAGCCTGCATCTTAAACCTTGCAGATATAATTTATGTAACGTATGTATGTTCATATGTTTCAAGCCGCATTTTGTATTTTTGTGTTTTTGCATTGCAATGTTTCTGTCATAAATTCGAGTAGGGTGATGTGGTCTTTAATATCCGTGTAAATCGTTTTTAAGAGGTCGCCCTTCAAATGTTCCATGAATTGATCTAGGGTATCTAAGTTCTGACCGCAGATTTTGCAGCGTAGTGATGTAATATCTAAACTGAAAACTAAGCAGTTCACGTTTAATTCGAAGAAGTTTCTCGTGCACTTTGATGGCTTTTTAATGTATGCTTTTTCAAATCTGCTGGTATTTTATAATGATCGTCGCAGTAATGGCATTATCTTATCTGGCCCTATCTCCGCAACGCCTTATAAATGTGGCATTTGAGCAACGCATAACTTCGATTACATTACTTCTGTGCTTACCAATTTGCTCAAATTTCGTTGATATTAGTGAAGTTAGACTTAGTTTTATATTTTTCGTTTTCATTAATAACGGCCAATAATAATGACCTACAAATGGAAAGTTAGTATGTCTTTATTTCGTTTATTCAGCATTAGAAATGTTTTCAGATAAATGATTTCTTTAAGTACGTATATTAAACATCTATGTTTGAAATTAAAATAATTATTTTGTGTATATATTAATTTTTAATCATTACATAACTATTACTAAGGTCTGCGTGTAAATTGTTTAGACGCGCATAGCTTTTCTCAGATGAGTAGGTAGAGCTGATTTTGCGATTCCTAAGGTCCTTCTTGCTTTATTCGCTCTTATTATACTTTATGCACGAACCGAATATTAGACTAAGGCAAGTGTTATTGAATACTAATAAGTTTTCCTCACGACTATTTATGTCTTGCTTACTTACTTATAGTCACAATATTCTAATGTACCGAATCAAAAATTATACGAGCTAGCGTACTGATAATAACAGTCAACCTGTTATTATCAGTACGCTAGCTCGTACGACAAAAACGTGTGATCGGAAGATATTCGGGCCCGGTTTGGTCTATTCTTTGTGACAATTGTTTGTATATTGATAAAATTGTGAACCCCTAGTGCGAGAGTCCTAACTAGTATTATAAATGCGAATGTGAGTTTGTTCGTTTATTACGCTCTCTTGCTAACACAAGCGGAGCCGCGGGCAAAATCTATCATTATTGGTAACCGTGAAGTAACAAAAATATACGTACAGAAAACGATATAGACTATATAGCACAAGCTGTACCTACAACAACAAATTTGCTCTGGCAGACATTTGGTACATGGACTTTGTTCTTTATTGATCACTTCCCCACAAATAGCGAGATAATTTAAAACCTTTATAATAATTCGACCATGCAGAACATCCAAACTAACAATCTAATATGTTTAATTTCAGAATCGGGATTTCAGAGATCACGTACCTATTAATCATATATTTTAGAATATATAATACACGTTTTCGGTATTGATACGATGTTTAAGTGGGTGGGTTTGAGGTAGCAGCAAAATATATTCTTTAAAATAAAATATAAATATCATGAAAGGCAGATGTAATTTTTTTGTTGGTGTAATATACGAATACTCCAAGTTAAATGTCACAATCGCCATCGTCTATAAGATAAACGTCACCCAGTCACCCTTTTTATCCCAAGAAGAAAATACAGAATGCGATTTACGTTTCGGCTAAATTTTACTTGATTATCGTGGAACACCTTAGTATTGTGTGGTGCGCACCCTAGGGCGTGAGGTGTATACTTAACATGGCTGGTATATAGGTCAACGCTGTCTTGTTGGCGAGCTCCCTCCACAAAATGCAACCTAGATACGTTAATGTCTAGAGGGGTGTAGTTTAATGTTGCTGTAATTATAATGTCATGGCTCGTAAAGGCTTTTCTTAAATTGAAAATAATACTCCAAATTATCTTTTATGAAAGTCCAAGTAGAAAAATAACATTTAGATTTAATTGAATATAACTTAGAACTATAGTTACTACTTGGAAGTTCTCATATTATCTAAGATATATGATAATTGGTTACTATAATAATAATAAGGGTTTGATGCAGAAGGCAGTGCTTTTAGATACGGCACGCATTGTGAGGAGGTTTCTGTCTCTGGAATCCTAACCACTGGCAGCTTGGAACCTGTTCCCAATGCCGGTGGGTACTATGCATTTTATATTTTTAAATGTATTTTTTATATTTGTATTTTTATAAATGAAAAATTTATTATAAGTATAGAAATAAAGATAATAATAATAACGTAAGATTAAGATTAATTAAGAGATTGATACAGGTTTTGAAACATTAGACGCAAACATTAAATAACGCGGAGAGGCATCCCCAATCTGCGCACTACTGAAATTTGCAAATATCGATAATGTGTTATACTATCCACAAGGCGCAGTAGTCGCCTTGCCACTACCAATATGCCAAATGTTGTTGATTTGGTATCCACATGAGACAAAATTTGCGTGATCCACGATATTTTTTAGAATCCAGGTATATTTTCCGGCACACGATTCGTTCCTAACGTGTTAATAAATGTTCGTTAGAAATATATGATTTAATTCCGATATTACATATTGTTATGTATTAGTTTATAGGTTAAAATAAAAGAAAATATTAAGTATCACATTTTAATAATTAAATTATATTAATATTCTTTATTATACAATTTCTCCATGTTTGGACCTCATGTGTCCTCTCCAGCTACACTTCTGCACAAATGCTTGTCCGCAGTGTTCACATTTGAATCGTCTAACATCATCGTGTATTTTCATATGTTCTCTTAGAGTTTTCGCTCTACAAAATGCCTTCGAACAAACAGTGCATTTAAAATTTCTTATACCAGTATGTTTGATCATGTGATCTTTTAATTCAGTAGACTGGAAAAAGCTCATGTCGCATTGTGTGCACTTATGTTGTCTTTCCATTAAATGATCTCGTTTTACATGAATACTTAATAACTTTCTGTCCTTAAAAACTTTGTCACACGCTTGACACTTCGGTGTTGGCACTTTTAGTCCATGCATAGATACTAAATGGGCCTCCTTCTTCCTATAATCGCTAAAAGTTTCACTGCAATAACCGCACTTTGAGAGAAGTGGTTTAAGCGAATGCATCGCTCGTTTATGGACTTTTATTTTAACCTTGGTGTCAAATATTTGTGGGCAGTGATCACATTTGTACGTGCCAGTATCGTGTGTAAGCTTGTGGCATTTAAGACCTTGAGAATTCACGAAGCCTACGTCGCAAATCTCACAAATATAATTTCTGTAATGCAAATTCATATGTTCAAGCAGTAACTTGAATTTTGTAAATGTGTTCATACAAATACAACATTGAAGCATTTCAGTTTCGAACTTGAACGGGATGATGTGGTTTTTTATGTCACTATAAATTGTTTTATGATGGTCGATCTTCAAATGATCCATCAGCTGTTCTAGTGTATCAAGATTTAGTTTACAGATTGTACACTGTAAAGCGGTAATGTCTAATCTAATAACGTACTGGTCCATGCTAACTTTTATCATAAAAGAAGCTTTATATACATCTCCGTGTGTTTCTAGAGTGTGTTTCTTCAAATCTGTAGGCTCTAGGTAGTGTTCTTCGCAGTAACAGCACATGTAGCCCATTCCTCCGTAACGTCTGATAGGTGTAGCGTTCGAGCAGACGATCACTTCTTTTATATTAGTCCGATGCTTCTGTAGTTCAGTATTTTTTGGCTCGGGTTTATATGTCTTCATATTTATGGTCTTATATGAGGTATTTTTAGATGTTCTTTTATTTTGTGCATTCCTGGAATGTTTTTCTTCAGAGTTTACTTTTACAGTTTCTCCTTGGGGACCACCTACAAAAAAAAGTTTTTTGTCGTTAATCATACTCATGATTACCATTTAATTTGTTCGTTCACTTGTCAATCGTGTATCACAATATCAATTAAATTTAACAGGTTTTTACGGATATTGCTGTTAAAATGTAATAACCGAAATTCTTGAGTTACTTATTTTGAAGATAGTGTCTGCACTTTTGTTACTAAGTACGGCTTTATAATAGTCTATTTTATTTGAGAAGTGTCAGGAGTTAATTAACTAAGGGACGAACAGAGATCATCAAGTTCTATATTCCATATCTACTAAAAGCCAACTAACCATGCTGCTTATACAATTTCTCCATGTTTGGACCTCATGTGTCCTCGCCAGCTACACTTCTGCACAAACGCTTGTCCACAGTGTTCACATTTAAACCGTCTAACATCATCGTGTATTTTCATATGCTCTCTTAAAGTCTTAGCCCTGCCAAAAGCTTTCGAACAAACTGTACATTTATGAGAGCGCTGCCCAGTATGCTTTACCATATGAATCTTTAGTTCCGTCTTATTGAAAAAACTCATATCGCATTCAGAACACTTTTGATCTCTCTCCATTAGGTGACTTCTTCTCACATGAAGATTTAAAGCTTTAGTATCCAAAAATGACTTATTACACGATTGGCATTTATGTGTTTGACCGCCATGCGCTGATACCAAATGAGCTTCTTTTTTGCTATAGTCAGTGAATGGTTCATTGCAATACCCACACTTAAACATCAGTCGTTTATTTCTATGCTTTGTTCTTTCGTGAAGCCTCCTCTTATTTTTTGTTTTAAATTCTTGTGGACAGTAATCACATTTAAATGTACCAGTATCATGTGAAAGCTTGTGCGTTTTAAGATTTCCGCTATTAGAGAAGCTTGTATCGCAAATATCGCAAACATAATTTCTGTAATGTGTATTCATATGTACGATCAATGTCCTGAATTTACTGAATATGTTCATACAAATACAACATTGGAACTTTTCAGTCAGGAACTTGAAAGGAATTATATGATTTTTTATGTCAGTGAATATTGTTTTGTGATGGTCTTTCTTTAAATGCTCCAACATCTGCTCAATGGTGTCAATGCTTTTCTTACAGATCTTGCATTGAAGTGCCGTTATATCTAACTTAATGACATATTGGTATCCGTGCTTAAGAGTCATAAAATAAGCTTGTTTGACATCGCGATGAGTTTCTAATGTATGTTTCTTTAAATCTGCAGCCTTAAGATATTGATCATCACAGTAACAACACACGTATCCTAAATCTCCGAAGCGTCTGATAGGCGTAGCGTTTGAACAAAGGAGCACTTCTTTTATATTAGTCTGATGTTTAAATAGATTCTCATTTGGTTGCTTTTGTGACGTTCTTTGTTTCTTAACTTTAGGTATAGCAAAAGTAGACCTTGTAACAACGTCTACATTTTTTGTAGTATCCATTAAGGATTTTTCTATGACCTCTTTCTCGGTTAATGCTGGGGAACCTATAAAAAAAAGTATTCTTTTATTGCGGTTATTCCTGTCTGGCCCCCTGTTATCTACTTCTAAACGAAAATAAAGTTCGATCTGTCTGAAGGAACTAATCTTTATTCCTTTTTGTCCCCCTGAAGAAACAGAGTACGCCAGATAGGAAATAATTAGTTCGGTTTTTTCCTGTTCAGATCAGGGGGACAGACAGGAATATTCCTTTTATTATCGCACTGCCACGCTGTTATGTAGCAATGCATTATAGTTTACCTCTTTTAAAATTGTAATGATGTGCCTGAACTCGACTCAAGTAAACATTATGGTTTATGACATTTTATACGTCTTATAATCTACTATTAGCCAATACAGAAATGTATTAACCTATTCACTCGTTGCATATGAATTCGAATTTAATGTTAACGTTTAATAAAGCTTATCCATCATAAAACCGAATCCTGGTTTCATTAAGTAATAAATTCAAACTGCACATATATGTCACACTGTTTATTATTTTAGCATTAACACTTTAAAAACAAACATTGTACAATATATTAATAATTATACTAGTTCTCCATGTTTAGTTCGCATGTGTCCCCTCCAACTGCATTTCTGCACAAAGGCTCGACCACAATGCTCGCATTTGAATCTCTCTTCTTCGTGTATACGCATATGGGAATTCAATGTCTTTTTTCTGCCATAAGCTTTCAGACAAATATTACAACGATATGCCCTCGAACCAGTGTGTTTTACCACATGATTCTTAAGGCCAGTCGATGAAAAAAATGACATTTCACATTCGGTACATTTGTGAGGTCTTTCCATTAAATGATCCCTTTTAACGTGAATGCTTAGTAATTTTCTGTTACTGAATACTTTGTCACATGCTTGACACTTGGGAGTTACAATCGTGACACCATGTGTATTAGCTAAATGTACCTCCTTTGTCCTGTAGTCTTTAAATGTTTCTGTGCAATAACCACACTTATACATCATATCTGAATGAGTATGTGCTGATCTTTCGTGGAGTCTCTTCCTTACTTGAGTCTTGTACACCTTAGGACAATAATCGCAGACAAAGGCACCTGTTCTGTGGTTTTCAGCGTGCTGTGCTAACGCGTTGCGGTTTACGAATCCAGAATCACAAATAGTACAAATAAAATTGCGGTAATGGATATGCATGTGCCTGACTAACATTCTAAACTTATTGAAAGAATTAGAACAAATAACACACCTAAGTAATTCGTTGTCGAATTTAAAAGGAAATATGTGACTTTTGACGTCTGTGAATATATTGATCCCATGAGAATTTTTTAAATGGTCCATTAGATTTTCTAATGTATTTATGTCTCTATTACATAGTTTACAGTTAAGCGCTGTAATATCAAGTTTAATGACGTACTCAGACATATTCATGTTTTTCATAAAATTTGCTTCTGATACATCTATATGCGTTTCTAGAGTATGTTTTTTTAAGTCTGCAGGTTCAGTATATTGATCATCGCAGAAGCAACAAGTGTAGCCAATTCCTCCAAATCGCCTAATCGGTGTTGCGTTGGAATTCATAAGAATTTCTTTAATATTGGCACGATGTTTCACCAAATCAGTCCTGGGTGCAATTTTGTTTTGAACGCTTAACACTATGTCCTCTTCATCACTCTCCGTTGATACTATGTCTTTCATGTCTTTTGTCACAACTCTTTTTTGTTGACTACCTACAAAGAAAAGGATTGATCATTTAAAAGCTACAATTTTATGATATTTATCGATGTCGGCTAAGGCAACAAAAAGCAAACACGGAATGAAAAAATTTAGAACTAACCTTACAATATCGTAAATTATAGTTAACCAATATGTGGTCGTCAACATTGTAAACCGCAGACAACGACAGTCGATAACGTAGAATTTGTTCTGAAGTAAGTACAGAACTTAAATTATGAATCGAGGTTGCATGAAATAAATAAAATATGAATATGGAAGCCATTGCCAGTGCAAGTGTATTTGTTTTTGATTTTCAATCCTTGGAGGTCTTGTCCTGGTTATTGTCTATATAATAATTGTCGATATAAGAGCTGCCCTATCACTTTTGTAACTATCGTTATATTCAGAATTACTAGTCGACTCTACATTACCTGATGATAAACAGCTTATCATCAGGCAACTTAGAGCCAATTAAAAAGGTTTGTAGGAAAAATGGAAATACAATTTAAGAATCGGATAAACAATCACGAACTGTTTTGAGTTTGCCAAAGTTAACCCAATAACATTCGCAAATTAATCTTCTGACTCCATCGCGCTAAAACAGTACTCCAAAATAAATTGCGTCGACCTTTCGTTATAAGCGCGTATCTGAATGTTAGGCAATCCTAAATATTATAATTATGTTAGACTGAATAGGCTTTCATCACATATCTCTAACTCTGTTCACTTGTAAGAAATAATGTAAATAGCTTTTACGGTAGTTTATTTTTTAAATATATGTAATATCATATTATTTTAAATTAATACCAATTTATGCAATATGGCGTAAATTTGCACCTTCCACCTAAAGGGCTAATACCTATATAATAATATTTTTTCGGCATACGCTATAACCCAAATGGCTTCGTAGTTTGTGGTGTCGTCAGACGCATCTTTACTGCGGGCGCGGTACATAATATAGACCGGGAGTGATAGATATTATACCCTGCTTATATTGCTTTTGGCAAAGATAATGTTTTTCGCTGTGGCAGCGGCCATTTCTCTTGACAGTCAAAGTTCTTGTTTAAGAAAATATTCACGATCACCGTGAAGCAAGACAAAAACATGTTCTTCAATTATGTGAACGAAATTGTAGATGTCTTTTATACTCGGTTACAATAAACTTATGAGGCCTTGTTGAACAACTCTTCGTCTGCACAGATGTAGTGGTCTATGTGGTCGCCTTGCCACTGCCACTGCGCCAAGTGTTGTGAGTTCGAATCCCACACGGGACAAAAATTTGTGTGATCCACAAATGGTTGTTCCGAGTCTGGGTGTTCTTTGTGTCCGTTGTCTGAATGTTTGTAAAGTCCCCGCGACACAGGAATTATCAATAGTGCGGTAGATGTCTTTTAAAAAAAACTCGGGACATAATATTGTATTCGTATTTCAAGTCATAGTGATAATAATAGCGTTACATAAATGTTATCCATTGCAAAGCTGTTGTCGTATGATATAGAAGAAAATGTTTCTATTTAGCTTCTTAAATAAATAAGGTAACGTTACCGCGAATATTAATTTATTAACAATCACAATCAATAATTCAATTTTATAGACATTTAAGATACAATCTCTCCGTGTCTATTTTTCATATGTGCTTTCCAGCTACACTTTTGCACGAACGCCTGTCCACAATGTTCACACTTGAAGCGCCGATCGTCATTGTGTATTCTCATGTGTTCTGTCAAAGTCTTCTTCCTTCCATAACACTTCAAACATACTTCACATTGAAATTTCTTGACGCCCGTATGTTTGACCATGTGCTGCGTAAGGTCATGGAGACGGTAAAATTTCATCTCACATAGAGAACAATTGTGCTGCCTTTCTAATAGATGGTCCTTCTTTATATGCGTTCTTAATTTCTTAGGCGTAGTAAATGATTTTTCACAAGCGTTGCATTTAGAAACTGTATTGTTGACACCATGAACTTTTGATAAATGCTGTTCTTTCATATAATACTCTCTGAATCCTTCATTACAGTATCCACAACGATTCACCACGTTCCGGTGGGTGTGGTTTGATCTTACATGCATCTTTTTCTTGGTAATAGTATCAAATACTTTAGGACAAAAATTACATGGGAAGGTTCCTTTCACGTGTGTATGTGCGTGACTGCTCAAACTACCCTGATTGATGAATCCAGCATCACATACTTCACAAATATAATTTCTGTAGTGTCTATGCATATGTTCCTGCAAAATCTTGAACCGCTCAAACGTATTTGGACATAAGCAACAAGTCAGCTGGTCTGTTTCAAACTTAAAGGGAATAATATGATTGTTTATATCTGTGTGTATTACTTTACTGTGTTTTTCCCTAAGATGCACCATCAGACCTTCAAGAGAATCTATGTTAGTATCACAGAGCAAGCAATTCAGATTTGTAATGTCAAGCCTGATAGAATATCTGTAAATGCCCATTCTGGTGCTTGAGGTAGAACTAACCTTGACGTTAGTTTGACCAACATGATTTGCTAAAGTATGCTTTTTTAATTCCTCTGGTTTCGGAAACTGGCCAGGACAAAAACTGCACATGTAGCCGATGCCTCCCTGCTTGAATATCGGAGTCGCATTAGTATATTTTAAAATCTCTTTCAGATTATGCAAGTGTTTCTCAAATTCTATTTTCACGTTCTTTTTAAAGTTTAATTTACTCTTAACTTTTCTAGTGTCCTCTTCAGTTTCATGTTTTACCAATGGTTCTAGATATTTGCTTTCCGATTTGACTTTCACTTTCTCTTGGATACCTATAAAGAAACATATCAAGTTCAGTTTCTTCGTCTTATTGATGTTTTAAGGATGATGATGAGAAGTATATCTAAAAGAAGACCGATTTGCGTTTACTTGTTTAATCTTGTTCGAAACCTTTATGAGCTATTGCAACAAACAATATTTTCTAGCTAAGCACTGAAACCTTTACTCTTATTTACATTTATGGCTGAACCACTTCAATATTTAAAATAAGTTAGTCTTACTCACGAAACAGCTAAGTCGAAGAAAGTGGCATTGAGTTGTCACGCGCATACACAACTCTAGTTATTATATGAACTTCGCAATCAAAACTGATACTATACACATAATTATTAAATTTCGTCTACCATCAAATAATATATCTCTTAGTCAGGTAATATATATAACAGATGTATGCATCTTACCGATTATTTATGATTGCTTTATGCCGTTGCCTGTAGAATTCAAGACAACAACATGAGGGATTTAGACACAAATAAAATGTAGTTATACGTGAAAAGATTTATTTAGAAATAAGTAATAATATAATTATTATTTAGAAATAATTCGGTTAAATGCTAACACGGTGCGGTGATTCAATGCAAAATAGAATATTATAAACCTTTAAATACTTAACAGGTAAAGCAGTTAACGTTTTATTTATTACTCTAAACATATTCTAGAAATACTGATTAGTCTTGAAATATTTACCCAACATTGTTTTGAAATGTATCGAGTTGGACTAGAATAACTTTGTGTCTCTTATATTAACATAAATGCATTCGTTCCTGACAAAAACAACAACTCAATGCAAATCCAAATTTTAAATATGATGACTCAAGACATTCTACAGCAAGAGAACACGTAAATGGATGTAAATTGTAAGTATATTAAAGTCTTGCTTCAACCACTAAAATCACATTAATAACATAGCAGATAATAAAAAACTTGTAATAGTAGTCACCAACAACTCTTCGGCTCGACACAACTGATCAAAATGACAGAGATAAACTTTTGTACACCTACGTAAACACTCAGCTTGAATATTTATTAGTAGTAGTTATACCTAGTGACTGACAGACAAGAAAACCGTCAGAGCCTGCTACATAGCATAACCCTACGCTAACAGTAGTAGCATGAAGTAAAACTATAGCGGCTAGATGTCAGTAGGCTTATGTCATATTAAATGGAATCTTATATAAAATGTATTTTTCGGGGGTCGTGAGGTATTATACCCATCTTGATTTATGAGAATATCCTCGAAGATATACTGGTGTAATATAACGTAGAAATAGATACTAATCTGGCAACCCAAACTTTATTTGTACCATGTGTTCGTAGGATTTTAGTTCACAATTCTCACATTCTCAAGTCTTTTTCTACCATAAGATCTAAAGCACACGTCACATTTGAACTTCTTAACTTTTGAATGCTGTAAACCATGTTTCTTTAACGCATCGTGGAAAAAGAATATCCACATTGGGTACATTTGTATACTACGGCTGCTTTAACAAAATAATATTTGAATTCAAAGGCTCTATATACAAATATGTATTCCGATACATTGTAAGTATAATCATTGAATATGATGCATGATAGGAGTACAAATAGTCTATATGGTTTACACAATATTATTGGAAAATATCTACATTAAATTAGTAGCGTTTTACAAGCAATTTCTTTGTTTACGACACGTCTTCTCCATGCTTATTTTTCATGTGACCCTTCCAGCTACACTTTTGCACAAAGGCCTGTCCACAATGCTCACACTTGAACCGTCTCTCGTCGTTGTGTATTCGCATGTGCTCTGTTAAAGTTGCCTTTCTCGCATAAGACTTTAAACAAACATCGCATTTGAACTCCTTCACGCCTGAATGTTTTAAGCCATGTTTATTCAATTCATCAAAAGAAAAGAATTTCATATCACATTGGGAACAATTAAAATTCCTCTCCATTAAATGATCTCTTCTTGTATGAATAGTCAAAGATCTTCTAATCCTAAACGTTCTGTCGCAAGCTCGACATTTAAAATTGAACGATACTCCGTGCACGCTTGATAAATGTTCATCTTTCAGACGAGATTTCCTGAACCGTTCGTTACAATAACCGCATCTATATTTCGTATGATTTTGTTTATGAACATTCTTTTCGTGATTCTTTTTCTTCTGTAGTGTGTTAAATGTTTTGTTGCAAAAGTCACATTTAAAACTACCTACTTTGTGACTCTCTGAATGATTGTCCAGGCAATCCTGAGTCACAAAACCATGATCACAGACATCGCAGATATAATTTCTGTAATGTGTGTGCATATGTTCCATTAACTTCTTGAACTTTTCGTAAACGTTTGTACATATACAGCAGCGAATCGCATCACTGTCAAACGTAAATGGTACAATGAGGTTCTTGACATCCGTATGAATTGCTTTTTTGTGTTCATTCTTTAAATGGTTAAATAAATTATCTAACGAATCGATATCATATTTACAAAGCTTGCAATTTAATCCAGTGATATCTAGCTTCACGCAATATGCCTTATCCTTTTTTTTAACCCATGATTTGCCTATCTTAGACTGATCTTTGTGTGATTGTATGTTATGTTTTTTTAGGTTGGCTGGATCACGAAAATAAGCGTCGCAGAAGAAGCAAAAATAGCCGACGTCAGCTTGTCGAAGTATTGGCGTTGCGTTAGTACATGTAAGTATCTGTGCAAGGTTATTCTGAGTTTTCTTAATCGCCTCTTTTATTTCTTTAAGCTTCGCTTTAGCATTATTTGCCTTTTCAAGGTTCACATTCCTTTCAGTTTTGATGGGTATGTCTTCATCACCTACAAAGAAAATGATGATGGTTATTCTGGGGCTTTTCATTATAGTTTTATTGTCACCGAGTATTATAATTGCATACTTTATCTGTAGATTATCGCATATTTTATTTGCAGTAGAATACACTATTTTATTCTGCGAGAATATCAATTGTTACACTACCTTGAGGTTTGTTAATATATCGACTTTAGCGATGTCAAGCACCACCAGCGTCTTTAAGGTAGGTACGGAAAGACGATATTCTTGTTTGTATTTTTTGTGCACGCCTATGCACCTATTCGTACAACAGTGGAATAATCAAATATATTATATATATATATATATATATATATATATATATATATATATATATATAATCTAAATAAGTATCATGTAATATACACTCAGCGGCACGGAATCTTAGCCAAGCTAAGATTTATGTGATCACAGAGATTTTAAGTGTTTCCAATGTTGTCTTCTGTTTACTTTTACTGTTTACTGTTGTAGTTGTTAATTGAATTCGAATACAAGTTATCTGATTACCTGCGTGTTTTCTACTGATTGAAACCAACATTTCTCACTTTCCATGTTCATTCACACAAATGTTTGACTTGTGCGGGAATCGAACCCGTGATCTCAGGCGTGGCAGTCGGTTACACTAACCACCACGCCATCGAGGCTGACAAATAATTAATAATTATATATTAATCATAGACGTATAGTTTATATATATTATATATTGGAGACAAAAACTTAATTCACTGTACGATTTCTCTATGATTGTTCTTCATGTGTCCTTTCCAGCTACATTTTTGCACGAATGCCTTACCACAGCTCTCACACTTAAAACGCCTCTCATCATTGTGTATTCTCATGTGCTCTTTTAAAGTCTTCTTCCTTCGATAAGACTTTGTGCATATGTCACATTGGAACTCTTTCAATCCTGAAAGCTTTAAGCCATGCATTTTTAATTCAGACGGTGAGAAAACTTCATATCACATTGGGTGCACTTGAACTTTCTTTCCATTAAATGATCTTTTCTCGTATGTATAGTCAAAGAACTACTGAGTCTGAAAGTTTTGTCACAGGCGCCACATTTGAAATTGAATACCACGCCATGGTTAGTCGTCAGGTGATCATCCTTGTGACGGGATTCCAAGAGTCGCTTTTCACAATAACTAATAATAATGTCTATATGGTTTCACGATATTCGCTATCGTCACCAATGATCAAGGAACTCAGTTATGTTATATATGTTATAACAATTCGATATTATTATTATGACGAATAAATGCTTTGTTTTCATTATACAGCGTAAAACATAAAGGTGAAGTCATAGTTAAGGGGTTATCGTAGAGTACGGTGGCACTTATAGCCAATATGTAATATAGTGGCACCGTGATCTAAAAGCGAGAGATTGTTTGAGGTTTTGGATTTCAGACAGCACTCATCGTCAAAAGTTATTGCCTGCAGATAAAAATATAATTCCTAACTAAGATGGTCTTAGTCTCCCCGTGAACATGGCTACTGTAAAGCAAACGAAACGTCGGGGCAGTGTAAACTTAAATATAACTAGTTTTAATTTATTTAAATAGCTGATATTGTAGTAAAGTTTAATAATAGTAGTGTTAGGGTTTTAAAATTGTATAATAAAAGTGTTTAAAGTAAAATAAACAACGCGACAAAATCCGTATAAAGTGTTTATTTTTAAAATATAATAACTATCTCGTGGAAAATTAATTGTATCTAAACGTTTTTATCTCTTCTCCTCTCTTGTCGCCTCAACCTTTTACTATATTAATTTTTATCTAAACAAAATATAGAGCGTTTCATTAGTCACAAGGCTCACTAGACCAGCTTAGGTAAGAATGCGTAAGAACGCGTTAATGTTACACATTGTACATTTTTAAATCTATGTATATAGATGTTAAAATCAGTAATATGATAACAATAAAAATCGACACATTATTTTAATAAATATATTTAGGCATTTATACTTTTGTATAACTAGGGTCCAGCTATAATATTTATCATATTTACATCTTCTTGTACACCCGATACATAAAAACTTTAAACCTAAATATCACTATTGTATAAACAGCATAATAACTATACTATATCGTCATGACGAATTCTTAAATGATTTTTCCAAGTACATTTTTGTACAAACGCTTGTCCACAGTGATTACACTTAAACCTCCTGTCATCGTTGTGAATTTTCATATGTTCCGCAAGGGTCTTCCTTCTAGCGTAAGACTTTTGACAAACGTCACATTTAAACTCTTTAACGCCGGAATGTTTAACAACATGCTGTTGCAACTGGTTGTTCGAGAAGAACTTCATCTCACATTGACTACATTTATAGTTTCTCTCCATTAAGTGATCTCTTCTAGTATGTATACTAAGAGACCTTTTAGTCGTAAAAGATTTATCGCAAGCTCTGCATGTATACTTTTGAATACAGACTCCATGTACTTTATCCAAATGCTCCTCTCTTTTATGATTTGTAGTGAATCGCTCATTGCAGTATCCACATTTGCTCGTTTTGTATTTTAAAATATGTACAGATTTTTCATGTGATTTCTTTTTACGTTGCGTGTCATACGTCTTTGAGCAATAGCTGCATTTAAAAGTACCTAGCTTGTGCCTACTAAGGTGTCGCATTAAACTGCCTCGGGTAAGAAACCCCATATCGCATTCATTACAGATGTAATTTCTATAATGTGAATGCATGTGTTCTTGTAACATTTTAAACCTCTCGAAAACGCTGGAACAGATGCAACATTTTATCGTCTCACTATCGAATTTAAACGGTAGTATTTGGTTAGGTATATCCGTAAATATTATCTTTTTATGTTTGTCCTGGAGATGTGCCAAAAGCTTTTCCAATGAGTCTATACTGTTTGTGCAAAGGTTACAAACCAAATCTGTAATGTCTAACTTAACAAAGTATTCGGTTTTTCTATTTCTAATATACCATGCGGCAGGATTATATTGGTCTGCGTGTAATTCTTTGCAGTGCTTCTTTAGATTAGCTGGGTTTGGGAACTGCTTAGGGCAATAACAGCAGACGTATCCTACATCTCCTCGGCGAAAAATAGGCGTGGCGTTAGAGCATAATAAAATCTCTTTTACATTACTATGAAGCTTCTGCAATTCTTCTCTTTTTTTCTTTACCTCTGCTGTATAATTGCTTACTATTTTAACTCTTTTCTTATTTGTGTCGCTATTAATTCGTTTGTGGTTTTTGTCTTCATCACCTATAAAGAAAATAACCAGTTATTTTCAAGTTTTCTTGCTGACCGGTTCGTTACAGAAACAGACATTGTAGAACTGTGTAAAATATCTTGTAAGTATAATAGGTGTATAAGCAGCAGTTACTTAAGGTATTTTAAAATGTAGTAAATAAGTATTAGAAGTTTTAAAAGATGTTTAAAATTGTATGACAAATTTAATTCGTTTAAATCTTTTTGATTAATTGGTCACATCTTAAGAAATATGTCGCACCTTGAAATGTCAAATTCTAAAATGTATTATGTTGCTGATTATATAATTAAAATAATATTTTCAAAATTATTATTTTACTAGTATTAAAATGTTTGCCTTCGAACCTGAACTTACTATTTATTTACAGTAAACATAAACAAGTTGTCTCACGTCTAAAACAATAGCTTTATCATAAATAACGTTGTTAAGTGAATAAATTTGTGATGACAATTACTTATTTCAGCATAAAAAGTTCAAGTAAAACACGCATGTTTATTGTCATAGAATTATTTAATTTCTTCAAACAAAATATAGATTCTGCTACAACCAACATTAAAATATGAATTAAGTCTATCTAGCGAGAGTTAATGGCAAATTAGGGATACCAATCTAAAAATTTATTAACTTACTTAAAAATATGGGCACCACATTTCCAATAAGCGCTTAACTAGAGAAATGCAGATTATTCAATAATATTTATAATGTTATAGTCCGTTTCAAATACGAAGTCCCATTTGACAGATGATTGTTAAACAACAAATGTGAAGAGACCATTTCAATCGACACCTCTCGATATCGATTACCGATTAACTTCCCAAACAAACTGTAATCATGGACGTAGAATCGAAACAGAATTGATAGAAAACAGAAAAACAAAAAAGAAGTCAATCCAAGTTTGACATATCGAAAGAATAGTTAAATCAAAGTTAACAGCGATAGCTGAGTGGCGAGACCAACAGACTGCAATGCAGAGGGTCTAGGGTTCGAACCCACATCGCGCACCTCTGACTTTCGGAAGTTATATGACTTCAAAATTATATGCGTATTGATTGACAATTATCGCCTGCTCGGTGTCTCGGAGAGCACGTTAAGCCGTCGGTCCAGGCTGCTATGAACATCTATGGCAGTCGTTATTGGAAAAGTCAGTACCCTCTAATATCCTGACACTGGTCTAGCCTTAGGGTATCGTTAGCCTTCGGGTTGCGGAGGTCAGGTGGCAACCGCTCCGTGTAAAAACTGATATACAGTCAAATCCGGTTAGACCAGAAAAGTCGACCCCAAGTGACTTGGGAATAATAAAGGCTAGGGAGAAGAAGAAGTTAAGTCAAAGATATATATAGAATGTGTTCATATGTAAAAAAGATCTGGGCTTATCCTCGATTAATTTGTAGTATGAGATACTTACTCCATACTTAGTATAAGGGTGGAATAAATATGGTATAACAGATTTTGATTGGCATGACGGCCACTCTTTAAAAACCAAGGGATATTTAAAACATACGTTCAATTTCGCATCTGTAATCCATTTTTTGATAAAGAAAATATTAAGGGTTTGCAGAATAGGATTTAAGGTACGTTGCAACCTAATCATTAATAATGCCGAATAACTGTAAAAAAATTACAATAATATTTGTTAGACATTTTTACCTCGAATTAGTTCGATATTATCCGATTCATTCTCTCGTGTCACTATGATTGATAGTATAAAAAAACCCTAGTGCGTAATCATGGTATTGTAGTAAAATAATAAATTATTATTTAAGACTAATATCAATAGAAATTATGAGTTGATTATGTTTGTGAAACAATTACATCAGGTTAAGTATGGATTCAAATCATTTTTAAATAGTCTTTATTACCATAATAAGTAATCGTTGTTTATTTTATCAATGCATATTAAATGTGCAGAGTTACGTGCTATGAAGTGTCAAAAGGGACTTCGTATTTGAAACAGACTATAACAATTTGCTTTTTGTAGTTCCACGTATGTAGTTGTTCAATTCCAGTCAATGTGGCGCTAGAAATAATTATGTAGATTTTCAACTTATATAGTTGCACGATTTTCTGTCAATGAGGTAACCCAACGTTTTGCATTCCTTATACCATTAACGTGGAAAGGCTTGCAAATTCGTCGCATTATAATTCCATAGGACATTAACGTTTGCTAGCTAGACTATATATACAACCAAATATAATTACACGAAATACGACGTAATAAAGTTTTACTAGACGTAACAATATCTCACACTAGCTCCCCGTGCCTATTCCTCATGTGACCTTTCCAGCTACACTTTTGCACGAACGCCTGTCCACAATGCTCACACTTAAACCGCCGATCGTCATTGTGTATTCTCATATGTTCTGTTAAAGTCTTTTTCCTGCCATACGACTTTAAACACACGTCACATTTGAACTCCCTCAATCCGGTGTGCTTAACCATGTGCAACTTTAGCTCGTTTGATCCAAAAAAGTTCATATCGCACTGTGTGCATTTAAATCGTCTTTCCATTAAATGATCTCGTTTAGTATGTATCGTCAACGCACTTTTATTGTCAAAAGACTTGTCACAAGCATGACATTTTACTGCTTTTATAATTACACCATGTGCTTTAGCCAAATGATGATCTCTTCTTTTATAATTAGTAAATTTCAAATTACAGTAGCCGCATTTGCTTAGTAAATTTGCGTGTATATGAACTGATTTCTCGTGGCTTTTCTTTTTTCGATGAGTGTCGAATACTTTTGAACATATATCACATTTGAATGTGCCAAGTTTGTGAGCTTCTGTGTGGGCTGCTAATATGTGTCTGTTTATAAATCCCGCATCACAAAACTCGCATACGAAATTTCTGAAGTGAGCATTCATGTGCTGTTGCAAATTTTTAAACTTGTTAAAGACGTTCGAACAATACATACATGCTAGTACATCATCGACGAAATTAAAAGGCATAATATGGTTTTTAATATCCGTGTGCAGTGGCTTTCCATGTGTCTTGATTAGATGGTCACATAGTTTTTCTAAAGTATCTATTTTGTCATCGCAAATTTTACAGCACAAATTTGTAATATCGAGTTTTACGAGGTATGAAAACATCATTTTGCCGGCCATGAATTTTAGCTTGGTCTTATCATCATGAGCTTCTAGTGTATGTTTTTTTAAGTCCGCCGGGTCAGGGTACTCGTCTCCGCAAAAGCTGCATGCGTAACCGATGCCTCCCCTGCATCTAATAGGGGTTGCGTTCGTACACTGAAGTATAAGTCGTATGTTACTGCGGTGCTTTTCCAACTCATATATCCTCGGTTTCACTAGTTTTTCACTAGCCGTTTCGTTGGCGTTACGTCGAACACCTACAAAGAAAAGTAAATAGTTATTTCATATCTTGATGAACTATTATTTTAGGGTCGCGTTCATATTATGTACTTATTTAATGTATCTTCTTCTGTAAGCGACTTCATTCTGCTTTCTTATCAGTCTTCAGTCTTAAATAATTCAGTTCAGATAAATATTTTTCATTCTTGATAAGGCAATTGACATGATTAAAGAAATTTTTGTCACAATTAATTTCAAGACGGAATACATCAACTGCTTTTGTGACATCGTAAATCCTTTACTGTATTATTAAAAAATACTACATATTTAGAATTAATGTAGGTATGCCATTTTTATGAACCCAAATATTTCATATACGATTGCAATACCAATGTCTGACACTGGAATGAAGAAAAATGCAAACTATTTTAAAACGTATTTAATAAAGAAGTATCTATTACTAATATAAATTATATACCTAAGTATAAAATGATGGAAGTATACATTTTTATTGCAATAACACGCTATGCTAATTATAAGTACAATAATAACATTTCACGCTTGGCGGAATCAGACTAAAGGAATTACGAGTTCTTTAAGAAAATATCTAGGCGACACACAAACACAATTCATCAAACTAAAAAAGTCAATAAATATTATTTGTAAGTAAGAGCGTGTTTGAGATCTTGAGAAGAATCGTGGCAGTTATTATTTATTACCTACGTAAGTACATATTGACTCCCGCAAGTATTTACCATACCATATTACAACGACCGTTATTTTCGATTTAAAACAGCTTATGAGACATCGTTCCTCACAGCGTTTAAGTTGTTTCAAGTTACAGGGAATTTACAAAAACTCTCCATGTTTCGTCCGCATATGACTCCTCCAACTGCATTTTTGCACAAACGCTTGTCCACAATGCTCGCATTTAAACCTCCTATCATCTGCATGGATACGCAGATGTTCTCTTAAAGTATGCCTTCTTCCAAAAGCTTTCTTGCACACTTCACACCTATACTGTTTTTCGCCGGTGTGCTTCACCATATGAGTGTTAAGGTCCTTCTTTCCATAAAATTTCATATCGCAATGATCGCACTCATATCTTCTTTCAAGTAAGTGGTCCCGTTTAGTATGACGTGTCAGTTTATCTCTTCTGGTAAACGTTTGATCGCATGCCTTACACTTAAGCACGAGTGGTGCAACACCGTGCTCTTGCACCATATGCTCATTTTTCTGAGCATAACTTAAGAATTTCAGTTGGCAATGTGGACATTTGTTCCTTCGGTGGTCTCCTGTATGAACGAATTTTTCGTGATTCGTCTTCTTATTTTGTGTGTCGAAAACTTTCGGACAAAAACTGCAATTAAACTCGCCTTGCTTATGTCTCGATAAATGGCTCTTAAGAGTCCTCTTGTTCACAAAAGGAGAATTGCAGACCTCGCATTTGTAATTTCCGTAGTGCATGTTCATATGTTCCTGTATTAGTTTGAACCGTTCGAAGTTCTTAGAGCATACCACACAAGTAAAGCCTTCACCTTCAAATTTGAACGGCAGTATATGATTATTTATATCTATGTAAATTTTTTTATTGTGATCTGTTTGTAAATGTGCTTCTAAACTTTGTAAATCTTCAATACTCTGGTCACAGATTACACATTTTAAACCACTGATATCTAGTTTGACGACATATACAGATAAGGGGCAACCATGCATGAATTTTGTTTTCGCAGAATCATCGTGATTGTCTAGCGTATGGGTTTTTAAATCTTTAGGTAGGGGGAATTGTTCTGTACAAAAGCAGCACGTGTATCCTATCCCATTGTAACTTCGTATAGGCGTCGCGTTGGAATGTAGTAAGATGGTCCTTATGTTGTGTAAATGTTTAGATTTCTCCTTGAGCATTAAGTTCGTTTCGAACGCCAATAATCCGTCCAGTACTTTAGGTTTTGAACGTTGCTTTGATATAGTGACGGTCCAATCGTTTTTATTTTTCTTTGTAACTGATGTCGGCTTTTTGAGCAAATTCATTAGTTTACTTACTTTTGGTTCTACTTTAATTTCTGTATTGCAGCCGACACCTACAAAGAAAAGTACTGAATTAAAATTCTCCTTTATATTCTTAAAATATTATGTAACCTAATGTTTAAGAATATTAGGGACTGAATAGTGTAATATATTATGTTCAGATTTAAATTTTATTTGTATTATTTCTATTTTGGCTTGTTAATTCTATTATTTCTTCTTCCATTCTCTTTTTGCACATAAGGATATCTTGTATACTCTTCATATTTTTTTTTGTATTTGGAACGAACGATGTTTTTCACAAAACTACGTTAGCACGTAGCTGGTCCAGTATTGGGCTTATATATAAGCAATCGGTAACGATAACTATGTGTACAAGTTAAATGTTACTCAGGTTAGATTGAAGATGATATTTTCATTTAATAAATTATTTTCATGACCCTTAATTTAATTGAACTGCAGTGTTGAATATTGTTAACTGTTTTGTCTTAATTCTGTATGAGAGGATACATTAATAAAAAGTAAGAGCCACACATGTCGAGTCGAGTTGATTGATTGTAGTATGAGATAGATCGTGGACGTATGCGCAAAGTTGTTTTAGAATGTATCGAAAGTCATTACTTTCGATAAGTAGGCATCGTATCAGGAATAGTTGCATTCGAATATTATATAAAGTGTCCCACTGCCGAGCACGGACCTATTGTCAGTGTAAGAAAAATTAAGCCAAGGTCCATCACGTTAGCCTAGTGCAGTTTGGCAGACTTCACATATCTTCGAGAACGAATATGTATCAAGAGAATCTTTTATCTTACTGGGACTTTCTCGATTTTGGCAGCCAAAAGGGTTGGGCCATGAATGTACCTAATGCCTTATAATTTAATTAGTATCTGAACAATGTAACCAAATATGGTAATGTTAAATAATGATCATAATAAGTGTAAGTAGAGATAATCATCAATATAATATTGGCAATTACGAAGGAATAGCTCGTATGTTAATTAGTGAGTATGGCAAACTTGGAAAAGATTGCGTCATAAGGATTTTGAAATAAAATGACGTAAAGTCGTTATCATAAATATAATAATTTAATTCTAGATTACAAAAAATTACCGGTACATACATTTATCACGATAAATACTGAGAAATATACATTAGAGATCGTTAGCGAAAGTACATAAGATTTAAGATAGATAAAGAGATTTTTAAGCATATTATGAAATACCATCAACGTTTTAGAAAGGAGCGACACTTTTCCAAATATTGTAAAACATGGATTTTATTAAAATTGTAAGATACCCTGCGGAACTAAGACTTATTTATTTTTGAGATATTTGCATAGCAAAACAAAATAGAACGACTTAAAGAAGAATGCATTGTGAAATAAGGTTAGTTAGACTTTTGGTCAACCAGTCAACGTGATTTTCTAACACAATAAATGTCTCAAAAATGTTATATCTATTTTCTATTTAGGATTTCGTTTAATTAGTCTTGTTTGGACGTTAGAATAATGGTATCCACCCAATAGCCGAAACAAAATATTATATTGCAGCGGCATACTTAAATCCAATATATGCTAGCGTTATTATAATACGTTTATCGATACGTCAATATACCTATTCGAAGTACGAATTTACGTTTGACTAAAAGTTTACACAACCGTTTCTTCTAAAATTTATTTACTTGGTCTAGTATAAATTTACTTGGCTATGTTCGATACCGGCATATTTGGCACTGTCATATTAGGCATCATCATATTTTTCGATATCCCGTGATTTTTCTTCATATGCTTCCGCTTGCTATTCTGCGTTGCATACGCCTTACCACAAACCTCGCACTTGAACTTTCTTTCGTTGGTGTGAGTCGCCATATAATGACCTAACATGTGCCTTTTGATAAAGAACCCCATACTACAAACAGAACACTCATACGGCCTTTCTTTTAAATGTACACTTCTCATATGCAACATCAAATTCGACTTTAAATTAAACTTTTTATCACACAAATCGCACTTAATCCCTTCCGCATTATGAACTTGCATCATGTGTCTTGTTTTCTGGTAATAATTCTTGAATCTAGCCTTGCAGATTTGACAAACACTGTCACCAGCAATTCCTTTATGTTCCGTGTTTACATGAGCTTTCTTTTTAGACTCAGCGGCAAACACTTGGCCACAATGCCTGCAAGGATAACTGGACTTTTTCTTGCCGTGCGTTGTTTCGTGTCTGTTTAGACGGAAGGAATTTACGAAGCCAGCGCCGCAAATGGTGCAAATGAAGTTCCTATAGTGTATATTCATGTGCTGCATCAACAGCTTCATGTTATGGAAGACCTCGTTGCATAGACAGCAGTTGATTTGCAGTTCATTCGTTAACTTGAATGGTTGAAAATAATCTGTGACTCCAAGATAGTATTTCTTTTCATGGAACGATACTAAATGTTCCGTCAAAGTTTGGAGTGAATCCATGGGTTGGTCACAAAGCGTACATTTTAGATCTACGATATCGAGAAAGGCTACAAAGCTGGCCATTCCGGAACCTGCTTTATATGAGGGTTTTTCCTTAGCGTGATCACTATGCGTATGGCTCCTAAGAATGTCTGGATTAGGATATGTTTTGAAGCAATAGGCACATATGTATCCTGCATCGTTCCTGTCCTTGAACGGAGTGACATTTGAACACTTGAGCAAAGTAGTCAAATTGTGCCACTGTTTCTTCATTTCTGGTAGATGCTTTTCGCGGTACATTAATCTATTTAATGGCTCATCCTCGTTTTCTTCTTTAACAGCGCGTTTGCGTTGTTTTTTTGTTGCTCCGGTATCGCCTATAAAAGAAAAATAATTTTCACACCCGGTTCAGTCTTCTTAGCATTAAACTAGTAACGAGGTTCTAAGCTGTTTTAAATTGCGGAAAATATTGCAAAAAAAATTACATCGTTTTATAACTCGCTCAATATAGAGAAAATTCCAAGAGTTAAATAATTTGACAAGTCTAACCAATATTCAATACAGATGCTTTGCAGTCAACACTATAGTCTACAATGTTCAAAACAACAAACTGTATAGTCCGTAAAATATAACTTGGATTCAACGACAGATGCCATCCAAATCACGCCCATTAAGTTCCGTGCTTTCAAGAAGGTAAAACAATATCATACTTTATTGGTAGAAGTAGCAGCGATAGCTCAGTGGGGAGACCAACAGACTGCAATGGAGAGGGTCTCGGGTTCGAACCCACGTCGCGCACCTCTGACTTTCGGAAGTTATATGACTTCTCGAAATTATGTGCGTATTGATTGACAATTATCGCCTGCTCCGTGCCTCGGAGAGCACGTTAAGCCGTTGGTCCCGGCTGCCATGAACATCTATGGCAGTCGTTATTGGGAAAGTCAGTACCCTCTAATATCCTGACACTGGACTAGCCTTAGGGTATCGTTAGCCTTCGGGTTGCGGAGGTCAGGTGGCAGCTGCTCCGTGTAAAAACTGATATCCAGTCAAATCCGGTTAGACCAGAAAAGCCGATCCCAGGTGACTTGGGAATAATAAAGGCTAAGAGAGAAGAAGATTGGTAGAAGTGCACGAATAGTGTGACATACATGACAGGCCATGTAAATAATAGTTCTTAAATTAAAATCGGCTTTGATTATTATTATTCGTTAAACCGTTTAATATATAAAATGTAAATAATTTAACAATTGAATGACTAAGTGCAGAAAACTTTATCGAAGATTGGGGATTCGATATACACTTTGTTAACATGATTTCGGTACGAAAATGTATTAATTATTTATAAGTTTCGCTCTAGTGACGCCTAATCTGATTATAGAGTTTAAAGTTCTGTCTTGGTAGCGCAGCGGTAGTTAATGGGACTGCTCCCGGATCAAGTCAACAAAAAGTTATTAAAGTTTTCCATCAAGAAATTCTCAATAGCAGCCTGCAGTTAGCAAGTTGGCGGTGTTGCACACCCCATGCCTCAAAAAGCAGGTCAAGTCGGTGGGTTTGCGCCTGATCACTCTGCAGTCATGTCGGATTGTTATCACATCGGACAATTAGAGTTAAGATATAGAGAGAGTACTTGCGGGGAGTGCGCTCCCTGTTATAGAAAGAGATAGTATAGTGCACATTAATGACTAACTAGCCACCTGGCTAGTCGCCGCAAAGATTGGCTATAATCGGGTTTCGGTCTGGAGGACTAATTACATATTTATTGCTGGTGATGTGGTTGATTTGAGTTCTGCGCCTTTAACTGAATAAAAATATTATTTGCTATTTCTCTTGTTTGATTTTATTATAATATATACAGATAAATAATTATTCAAAGATCAATGACATTAATCGATAAATTTATAATCGAACATGATTAACATCCTTCCGGCCCTTGGCATGTTACCTTGATAGTTGTTACTGGACCTAAGCTATACCTACTTTACAAACTATAAAAACGCGTATAGTTGTGTGATCTGTTTATATGATATCAAAATGTTATCCCGCTTCGCTATCGAACGGTTCTGGATATTACTGATTTTGTAGGTAGGTGTGTATTTTTGTAATGTCTTTCGGTCGTTAAATAAAAGTCGTACACTCAAATTTAATATAATAATAGTTTATTTGAAACACATCATCTATATCTTGTACATAGCAAAACTTATTTTACACTTCTGTTTAGAACACTATTACAACATTGTTATTGTGAAGGCATCATGTCAAGATATTACTAAGGCTCAGTTCCTATTTTTTTAAAAACGAGCCTTTTTAGCTACGGATTTAAAATTTAATTTTGAAATATTTTTTATAGTATCAAAATTAACTATCCGTAGCTAAAAGACTCGTTTCTTGATACCGGGCCTCAATGAGTCATCTTTCGAATTACGCTTTTAGTAGTTTTGCCAACTACCCTCGAATATACGTATATTGTGTAAATGCTTGTGTATTTTCATATATTATTGGAAAGAGCAGTTCCAATGTTGTAATTAACCCTTTGAACGCCAACTTCGGCTATACTCGACATGCACAAGCGTGCCCTGTGCGCTAACGTCGCCTATACTCGACAAAAACAGGTCACAAAAAAATACAAAATAAACATATTAAATCATTACTTTTCTGTGTTTTATTGTGCCTGGCATTAATTTCATTTAGACTGTTGTTTGCCCTAATCATCGTTTTTACATTATTAACAACTTGAATCAAAGGTCGTAAAGGATTTAATATTATAATGTTTTTGAATGTTTAAATTAATGGTCAATTTTTTATTCTAGAAGTATTGACAAAAGCAAATTATAATGGTTATCGATATAATTTTGGAATCTCTATTTTTACGTAGGTATTTATGTCGATTTTCGGGCTTGGCGTACAGGACATGGAGGTGCCATTATGGCGTGGCGTTCAAAAGGTTAATCATCATGTAATTCCAATATGACCGTAAGATACATAAGGTCTGTAAACAAAAAGTACTATAATTTCGTTAATTGCTATTGGCAATATTATATTCTTTATACTTTAGAACAAATAATATGTTTATATTATAAAAGTGCTTTACTGTTTAAAACGTACGATTGTAATCAAAATATTTGATTAAAGCAGTTAGAACAAAGATTCATTTTCATTCATTTTCTAACTGTGCTTTTAGATAAAATAACTGAGAACTCGAAATAAGATACTAGAGAACGTGTAACACAGTTGCCAGTAAGCCGCAGACCATAAACAATAAAATAATAGAACTAGGGCACCGTATCAATTATTCTGCAGCATTTTACCTCTAGCCTATTGGCACAGTTATTCCATTAGCAGTAGTAGCATGTCTGATTGAAGATTAGTTCATATTTTATTCGTAACTAAACCTCTGTATGTTATGTAGGCACACGGTTGTAATTTAGAATTATCATAGTCAAATTTGATTGCGATCATGTTTGACTTAGCATTAACTTGACTTGCAATTCGTGAGTTCGTTGATTTTATACATATTTCTATTTTATAAACAAATACATCATGTTCTCAGTTATGAGCTAGTTCTTGTACGTATACATATATTTACATAAAATACTGTATTATATAGAGATAATAACCAAAGTAACTTCAAAACGTATTTTTATTGCACTTGCAAACTAGAAGGCTTCTAAAATAAATCTATGCCTTCCATGATCTAGCTAATACTAATTCATAGTCTGCTAACCATCGTTGCCATGTGACGTAGGTACCAGCTAATGCTTAGCGGATATTTTTTATCCTCCCTTGTCTTGTCACACAACTTACAGAATGATTTACATGCTTTAGTCTGTTCGTTAGAGGTCTATGTGAATCAACTTTAGTGAGAACATAGTCGTCAGTATAGGAACGTAATAAAAGGCTATTACGTCTTTATATTGCTTTCTAAATGTGCAATTGCCCGGTTCATGTTAGAATTTATAAAGACTTCTAATGTAACGTTATTTTTAAACATAACGGATAAATGAAACGAATGAGTACGGATCTTAATACTTATGGACACTAAAGTTTATGTGAATTTACATAATTTGAATTGAAATGAAATTTGATTTAGGTATATTTGTAGCTGACAAACGAAAATTTAAAATAATAACATATTTTCATCAAACATAAACATATGGCAGTTTTGTACCACCTTAAAACTCATTTGAGTAGCAAAAGCATCGAGATCAAAGATCGAAACTGGCACTTACAAGCAATCATACGATATGGCAGTAGAAAGAAACAGTTTTAGTCAATATGAGCATTTTTAACCAATTAAAAACTTTTTCGATAAACTATTATTGGTACATATAAATGTTAGACCAACTTCATAGAACGTTCAACCATAATTCAGTAAAATATGTTCTCTATTGTAAGATTCTGTGGAGGGTGTTCAGCCAGTGTCTATGCTCATATTATAATAAAGTGTATATACATACGTATTCATCAAAATAATATACTAGATTAAAACGGTAGTATTATCAGAAACCGAATTCTCATGAAAGTAGCTATAAATATTTGATTTGCTAAACAAATTAGATGTGTGTAATTTGCATAATGTAAACAACGTCAAAAAATTGCTTCAATATATTTTATATAGGCATTGCAAGTTGTCAATGAGTGTCACATCTAACTACGATTACTATAAAATTAAAACGTCAGTACAATAGGGTAGTTACCTGTTTGATTTAGTACAATATTTTAGAAGAACAAATAGCAATCATAAGAAATCTTTCTACGTAAACAGTATCAAAATTGGTTGCAAAATAAGGGAGCAACTAATATTACAAATTTAAAAATGTGCAAGGGTTATTGTGGGAGATATCTCGCTGTATTTCTCCGACAGTGGCATTTAAATTATGGTTACGTCATAGTTTGTATCGTGTATGCTTTAACTGTCATTTGATACTTACTCCTTCCTACTACTAGATTTGAAACACTTATCGTATGTTTTTATGTATTTTAGAATTTGGGTGTAAATGTAACTATTTCACTTAAATAATAATATATTGTAAGTCAAGTATCCGCTGGATGGATAGTTTAAGTCATTTCTATTCAAGTTTATACTCTATGATCATTACGAATTGTAGTGTCTAGATGCCGTAAAATATGCCGCTTCAAATTCCACTAAAAATAATATCCATAAAGTTAGAATTATAGATGTATCACATTTCTTACAAGAAATATTAGAAAATTTTCTATTATCAAGTATTATTTTTATGAACTATCATAAAATGTGGCGAACGTTATTAACACAAAGTCTTTCACACCAGTCGCAATTATTTAAATTTCTAGAAAACTCCATGTACACAATGGGCAGCACTAGACATACGATTGCTCTTTCGCCTTATCCGCCATCGCCTTCCGCTTACTCTCAGCGGCTATCTGTTTCAGGGTCAACTCTCTATTATCTATCAAATGCTTAACATCATCGAACTCCTTGAAGATATCCAGATCGTCCTGATGTAAACGTACATGGCTCTTCAAACTACATTTCTGCATAAATGTCTTTTTACAAATCTCGCACTGGAATCTCTTGTCGTCTTCATGAACTTTCATGTGCTCCTTTAAAGTTCGTGCTCTTGAAAAAGTCTTACCGCAAATATCACAGGAGCACATCTCTCCTCCAGTATGTCTAGATAAATGGTCGACTAATCCTCTCTTAGAAAAGAACTTAGCATTACATTTGTCGCAAAGGAAGCTTCTTTGCTGTAAGTGGTGGTGTTTTATGTGCCTGTTTAGTTCGAACTTCTTCTTATATGTTTTATTGCAAGCGTTACAAGGGTATATAACAGGAGCCTGATTGTGCTCTTTAACTAAATGTTCGCTTCTGTCGTAATAACTCACAAATATTTCTGGACAATGCGGACATTTGTTGCGTAGCCAACCTCCTGTGTGCACTCCCTTTTCGTGATTTCGTTTCTTCGTTAGAGATGTATAAGTTTTGTCACAATAATCACAAGGGAATATGCCTTGAGCGTGTGTCTTGCCGTGCTTCCTCAGAGCCGCTATAGTTATGTATCCCACTCCGCATTTTTTGCAGCAATAATTTCTATAATGACTACTCATATGATGGTATAAATTCTTAAACGATATATGTACAACTGAACAAATAACGCATGTGAAATTTTGTCCGTTTTCCAAACGAAAGGGTAAGATAATGTCTTTTATATGCTTGTATATTGTCTTGTTGTGAATAGATACTAGGTGATCCTTGAGATCCACGAGATCCCTCATTTCTAGGTTGCAAACTGTACAGCTGAGATTAGTAATGTCTACTTTGATTGGGTTATAGCTAAGTTTATAATCTATGATGGAGTTGATTTTGTCTTTTTCGGATTGTTGAGCGGTATGGTCGCGCAGGTCCTGTATATTGGGGAAGTGTTTAGCGCAGTAAAGGCAGGAGAAGCCTCGGATCGTCTTGTCCCTGAAAGGACTTGCGTTGGAGTACTGTAGTATGGCGGTTAGGTTGACCCTGTGCTCAACGCGCTCCGGCGTCGCGCTTTCGTCCGATTTCTTTTTCCTTTTCCTGCGTTTGGGCACGTCGTCGTCCGTTCCTACAACAAACGAGCACATCTCATTATCTTCCATCGATTTCTTCTTACATTAGACTTCTTGTGTACGGACATTACTTCTGGCGTCGTTTTGGCACTGAACGAAATTATCCGTCAGATTTTGAATGTTTTGTCTTAGTGTATTTTATCTTTTCAGCCGTATTTAAAGGATTCAAATTAGGAGATAAATAAAACAACAATAATGAAAAGCAAAGCCTTTTTATTTTATTATTTTCACAACACATAACACAGCAAACATAAGATATATAAGATTGGCTGATTTACAATATTTTGAAGCATATTGAAAAAAATTTGATGTAACACAAATATAGTTATACAAATATATAGTTTTGAAAAGCATGTTTCAGTAAGAATCGCTTGATCATTAAATATGAACCTAAAACGACTATGGTACCGACTTTACGATTGCTAGCCTAACTTCTATTAGTCATAATTAATTAATGTGAAACTAGACAGACCGTTAGAATCCACATATTCATCAACGATATCAGAACTTGATTTGCATAAATAATGATGAGAAGAGAGCAAGGTACTAAAATCAGTACCTCAGCTAACATATCATAAAAATCTTGTATAATTAAAAATACGGTGTGACGTACTTGGGACGTAGCTTTTGGCATCCATAATAGAGGCATACCTGCGTCTTCTCACATAAAAGCTCATATGGTGCAAAGTATTTCCGGCAGTCGGTTGAGACATTTTCTTACAGATTACCGTGGTGGTAAAACGAGCATTAAAGCATTGTTATTGTATACGCAAATATGAGACAGCGCGTCACAAAGTGCTCATAGTTTAATCTCGTTCTTGCGCATGCATCAACAACACTTTAAGAATTGGTGGTAGTAAGTGTCACATTACATATTAACTTCAAGTCAATCACATTTTCTACTTATCAGATTGACAAACATATTTTAAAATGATTCTAGACTAATGTCAATCAAAAGAGTGTTTTTGCCAGACAAGCTTCATAACTATGTGTTTTTTCCGTGACACTAAAGTTATTTTCGAATGAACAAGTTTTATGCTTTAGGCGATAGCAAATTTTACATAACGGTATAAACTTTGTCTACACATAAAATACATACATTTACTACAGATATCGAAAAAGGTACTTACTTTGAATCCATTATCCATAGTTCTTGACGAATAGATGAACACCAAAAAACATTTGTCGTTACTTGACGAATATTCCGTTCTTCGGATATTTTATCGTGTAAAACTCTTAACATATAACTCTTCTGAAAGAATACGTCTTTAATGCAGAGTAATAAGGTCAAATATGTTAATTCGTTATTGGGCTGTGTTGAGCCAGCTGGGGTCAAATAAATAGAGTAGTTCACAGTTGAGGCCGAGATGCGTGAAATTGTAAAACGCTGTCTAAAAAATTTTGTGGTTAAAAAATAATTGCGTACTTAAAAGTAATTTAAAGTAGAATGGACTGTAATAGTATTTTTATAAAGAATAAGTTCATAGATTAACTCATTATATGCAAGAATTTCCTATAAAGAATTTGGTAAACAATTTGATATTGTTAATCAATATCAAAAATCAAAATATAATAAGCTATATTTAATAAAAAAAATTAGCAGCCATATTGTTAAAGATTAAAATGATAACTTTTTTATGTGGGAGTAAAAAGCGACCGCAATTATATGGATATTACCTTCATGTCTGTTTAGTTTTCAAAAATAGAGTTCAATCAGAAGCTCCTTGGTTTAAAGTTAAGTACAATCTATGCTAATATGATAACATTGACAACAATAATTATCGACCTTAAGAGCGACGTAATAATATTCTATCACATACACACAACACCATCTAGCCCAAACTAAGCAGAGCTTGTACTATGGGTACTAGACAATGGATAAACATTCATACATACTGTTTTCTTTTTGTAAATTCATACATATTATACATAGAAACACCCAGACCGAGACAAACATCCATGTTCACGCACACAAATGTTTGACTTGTGCGGGAATCGAACCCGCGACCTTAGGCGTGGCAGTCGGTTACACTAACCACTACGCCATCGAGTCGTCAATAATACAAAGTTTCTGTAATCAAATAGTGTTGAAATGTATCATTATACACAGTAAAGCTCCTTAATAGAAAATATACGTTCATATATAGGTTGAACAAAATAATAGTATGATATAATCATTATTAGTTTTAAAGGCCATAAGTCTGACGATGCAATGAGTTACAAGTTCCTATTCCATTCATAAACCAACGATTTCCTAAGCATTTCAAATACATATTGAGGTAAACCTTGATTTTCATAATAATGAGGCCGTGTCGATATAATATACCAAATAAATAAGAACTTTCTTTATTCTTTGTTGTAGTATAACAACACACACTTGGTCTTGTATCATGTTGTCTCTGGACAAATGGTCGAACAAAACATCCAACGTATAGTAATTAAGTGGGTCGTATTTTAAGGTCGTATAGTGGATTTATTAATAAATGATAGCCTCAGTTGTTTTATAAGAAAATGCTAGCTTGTCTAGAGAATATTTGAATTAGTATGTTATTACCAAAATATGCACGTACGGTTATTTGAACTCGGTTAATTAAGGCCAAGTTTTTTAAAAATGTTGTCCAGAAGTGTTCGAGAGAAATATTATTAAGATTAATTAATTATATTGATGTGCAAACGTAATACACCGTATTTAGATTTGCATAGCATAATAAAAAATGTTATTAAACATGTATATTTGGATGAAAATATTATTTATATATTACTTTGCTATTTGTCACCATTATTTTACGATCCTAAAACATGACCAAAAGTTACTGTTAACAGACATAAGTTGTTTTATATATGTACATATGTTTAATTAGAGCGCTTGGTACATTTATGTAAAAACGTAAGCAGCAAACGCACCCTGTTTGTAACGTTTGCATGGCTTGACAGGTTCCCTGTCCTGAACATAACAATAGATTTTCTATTGTCTCTATTACGGGACAGGGGGGAAGGGTTAAGATGGCACGCATTGCACACAAAAACCAAAGCGTAGCAATTGCTTTATATGTTCGACGTTACTCACACATAAGCGAACCAAGCGGTTTATTGTGATAAATGACCGTAACGTTATCGTTTTTTAAATAGGTTGTAGTCTAGTTGTAATCAATAGATTTTCTAACCGTATATTAAAAGGAGAAATGCTGTAGGCATTGATATGGTACGCAAGGACAAGACTAACAGACCCAGAAGAATCGGGTAGTATTATTGTTTCTTCTATTAACATTTGAAGTTTGAAAGCCAAACAAGAAACTAAGGAATAACAGAAACTACTTGACCAATCACGGGGCTGATTCCCAGAGGGGTAGGTTGGGACTACGGATTTCCATTTGCTACGATCCTGACACACTTCTCTAGCTTTATTAACTTTCATCACATTCCTCATACACGCTCACCGGTTCAAGGTGCTCTTAACCTGGCCTTTGTCCAGAACGTCTCCGATCTGATCGAGAAACGTTCGCCTAGGTTTTCCCCTTGCGACTGTTCCATTCACACTAGCCTTATAAACTTTCTTAGTCAGTATTTTGTCGTCCATTATTTCTACATGCCCAAACAAGCTTAAGCTTAAGTTCTGACTATAACAGTATTAAATAAATGGTATTTCCTGTCTGATAATAGTTACTGTTTCAGTAATCATTAAATCGGCCGACTGCTTTGAGTATTTCTGTACTATTTGTCATAGTTTCCGATTTGGCAAACTAGAAAACTTATAAAATTCACCCAGCTTATGTTATTTTTTGTAAATATGGTTGTTATAAGACTTGTGTCATTAGAACATTTCCTTTTGTTGCAAAGTAGAAGAAATCATTTGTTTATTTTTGCCAGTTAAAAGTTGTTATTGTTGTTGCTTAGTTCGTAAATAGCACATTAAGTGCATTTCATTTAAGGTCCGATTATTCAATCGTCAGATAACTATTTCTGAGGTATAAATATGTCAGTGTGACATTGTTCTATACAAAAGCTGTCAAAACGCGAAACATATTCGCCATATAGATTATCTGACGATTGATAAATCGGATCCTTAATGAGAGATATACTTGTAGAAACAGTTTTTAAGTATTCAGTACGATAGAGTTCAATGTTTTGACTTATATTGCTGAAATAACAACAATAAGTTAAGTAATATAATTCATAAGTAAGTAAAATTAGTTTACAATGAAGTGGTCAAATTTTGCTTAAATATTGAGTTAAGATGTAGGTTTATAGATCAAAAGATCTTATACTACGACATGCAAATGTAGACAATATTGCAAAGTTAATAACACAAAGAGCCTTATTCAGGCTTTACTTGTGCCCAAGCTATACGTTAACTTCAAATTCCTATTACTTACCTTGGTTGTCTTACAATTTATTATTTAATAGTTCATAGTTGATATAATGACGCAGAAAGAGCAGCGATAGCTCAGTGGGGAGACCAACAGACTGCAATGCAGAGGGTCTCGGGTTCGAACCCACGTCGCGCACCTCTGACTTTCGGGAGTTATATGACTTTTCGAAATTATGTGCGTATTGATTGACAATTATTGCCTGCTCCGTGCCTCGGAGAGCACGTTAAGCCGTCGGTCCCGGCTGCCATGAACATCTATGGCAGTCGTTATTGGGAAAGTCAGTACCCTATAATATTCTGACACTGGTCTAGCCTTAGGGTATCGTTAGCCTTCGGGTTGCGGAGGTCAGGTGGCAGCCGCTCCGTGTAAAAACTGATATCCAGTCAAATCCGGTTAGACCAGAAAAGCCGACCCCAAGTGCCTTGGGAATAATAAAGGCTAAGAGAGAAGAAGTGGATACAATGACGACCTTTTTTGAATTTTTATCCACCATTATCATAATTTGAAATCGAAGTTTATTGAAAATGTCCTCGTCTTTCAGGTAGTCCCCTACTTGTTGTGCATTTGAATATAAATGTTAAAAAATATGATGTAGTAGGTCAATCCCTCTGCTATAACTAAACTGTTTACCATACCTTGTTATACCAAATAACAAATCTCAATAAACATATGATTTGTGTTAGTGTGAGTTATTAAATCGGAAACTAGACAGATATTTGAACGACAAGACTAGATTGACCATGACAAAAGATTAAAATGGAGAGAACAAAATATTTTTTGAAATTATAAACACTCAATTTAACTGTTATATAAAATCACTGTAGTATTATAGCTTGGTAAATACCACAACATATACCACATACGCTTTATCTATGTCACTAATTTGCCAGATTTTAATTATTATTGCAATATGGTCATAAAATGGTACCTTGTGACAGTCCACACAAAATGGACGACTTATCTGACCAAATTTATAGAACACTAATTCGCTCTTAATAATTGTGTTTATCCTTGTCGTCCCTTCCTTTCAAGTTACAGTATTTTTGCCAGACTACACTCATTTAAGATCCACATTAATATTAAGTTGCAGATTTCCATCACCGTTAACGGTTCTTGGCATGTACTTAGAATCTAAGCTTGGATATGCTCGCTTATAATTTTGCAATATTGTCAAACTTATGAACTACACACAGAAATATTAAAGAACGAATCAGAAAAGCTGCTTCATCGACTTGTAAGCAATCAATTATTGTACAATATGACAATTTAGAGTAAGCAACTGCAACGTACACGTGTCAATTTACGTTTTAAAACCATTATAAAGGAATAATATGTAACTTTTTCTTAGTATAGTACCATTTTCAAATTTGAAAATATATATGAACGTTACTACTATGTTGCTACGTATATATCTATATACGCCTGTTCCTATATCAAGCAACTAGTCTTTTTACATACGGACGGTTAATTTTGGACATAATCTAAGAAAACATGTCGAAATTTAACTGTCCATAGGAAAAACGACTCCCTTTTTGATATAGGAACCAGGACATTGTCAAAGGTCCTTATCAGCACACGTAGGTTCTTCTAACAAACGTAAATTCGACGGAAATATATACATGCACTTTTCTGCGAACTCTATAATATTAGACAAATAAAAAGTACCTACATTGATATCCTGAACAAATAACTAGTACCCATCGATAATAGTTATTCCTTAAATATTTACACAAAGAAGCAGCTTCTCTAATACTTTCCATTATAAGTGAAACATTGGCTGTGTGTGAAAGAATCCTAACATACACTCGTATTATTGTTTGGTCACACATGTTTACAAACAACTTTTTACTTACTACACGAGTTGTACTGTCACGATTCGGTGTACCTCCAAATGTTAACTCGAAATACGTCACATTTGCAGTTTCTTATATCAATGTAAATAATCCATATTATAAAGTTCCAACTATTTAAAATCTACAGGCTCAAAAATAGTTCTACGTCAGAATCCTTTTTGTATTGACTTTCTGTAAAACCACTAGTATATTTTAATTCTTTTACATTTCTAGTTCTTTTATTTTAATATCTTTTTCCATATTCATTACTTGTCTTGACAGTTCGGTTTCCATACATCCAACATTCTTCTTTCTAGTTATTTCGTCACACAGAGCTCTTTTCTCTCGTCATAACTCTTCTTTCGTGTTCATCAATAGTTTATTTTGCCATTGCTGAATTTTGCCTATTCCGTTTTCTCATGATCAGTCTGCTCGCTTCATAATTATTATAGTGAAACCGTTTTTGGGGTCTTCTAGATGTCGATCTTATCTCAATCTTTATCCCATATATATCGAAAATCTTGGTTTACAGAAAGTATTTGTAAGTGAACTTACATTACGGCTGGAAAAGTACTTGAGCTTTTTTGATCCATTTTAAGTAAAATCCATATTTATTTGTTTGTTGTAACGGCATTTCGTATACAAGTTCCCTCGTAATTAACCATTTAGCAAGTTTTAAAACATTTCTATCAATCTTAGTTCAATGGTAATATTTCTATCTATGTAATCTCTTAAATGTTCACCTAAATTTCAAATAATGTATAATTTCTTTTTTGTGAAAGCCACCTCTACAAGCGTCACATACTGTTAAGCGAAAATATTCGCAACCTAAAGATTTCAAAGTCTATTTCTTACTTCGTTCCAATCGTGCTATGGAAATCTGTTCCTATACTGAAAATATTCTATAAATTGATTTGCTAAACAGAAAACTCTGTTCAAGGTTAGTAAATAATTCAGTCGAATAATATTGGTCGAAAGTATAATAAGATCTGCGGATACTTCCGCCAAGTTGTATGCATTTCAGTCTGTCTAGCGAGAGTTGATGAATATTATGAAACTGTCTGACAGTAGCTATTGTCGCTCTAGTTAGAACAACATGAAGAAAGCGATCATCATCGTAAATACACATACGTCACATGGTACAGGGCATATGCAGTGGCTACACTAATACTAATACACGAACGATATTGTTAGTGTCTGTATCAACTCTCGCTGTACAGACTTATTACAAATACATCCTACAAAGGTACACACTTGTTCGTATAAAGATACGTTCACACACGGCCAGGTTCACGATTGTCATTATAACAAGCACTTACGTTTCGTCGACGACTCGCCATTGTCTGACTTCGCCTTCTTAGCGCGAGATGTAGTGGCTCTTGTGGTTGCCCCGCGTTTTTTAGGTTTAGGCTCTTCAGCTTCTGTTTTTATGGGTACTTCGAATTCTGCAGAATAATCAAAAGGTTGATGTTACGACAAATTAGGAACATTAATTACTACTAAGAACAACTCTTCGCCCATTATCACAGGAGTAAATTGTAATATTAGTACTCATTTAAAATCTTAACAGCAATTTATTTTAACAACAATTCAAACATTTGTGTGCATGAATATGGATGTTTGTCTTGGTCTGGGTGTTTCTATGTATAATATGTATGTATTTACAAAAAAAAAAGTATATATGTATGTTTATCCATTGTCTACTACCCATAGTACAAGCTCTGCTTAGTTTGGGCTAGATAGTGTTGTGTGTATGTGGTAGAATATTATATTATTATTATTATTATTCGGACTATGTTGACGTTATTTTTACACCTACTTCGGGTATCGAACCTATGACTTTATTAATTCATAGGTTTGATTCCCAAATTAGTTTCATAGGTAGAATTAGTAGTAATCACAACTGCTGATTATTTTCGGCAGTTGTGAGAGACAAATACTGATGCAGCAGGGCCAATAACTTATAATGTCCTCGGTATAAAAAAGTGTTCCCTGGGGCTTAATGGTTCCTTTAGATGTAATGCACAGTCATTCGTTGTTCGAATAAAATCGTGCTCAATGGATGCAATAGACGCACTAATATATAGTATTGTCAACCCATTCGAATACAATTGAGCACATCGCTACTGCTGATATGATAATTATTATGAATAATATTAGTAGACATGGTTCATATTCACCTGGTCCGGAGTACCCGTCGTCGGCAGACAAGTTGTCATCGGAATCGTTGGCATCGTCCCCCGATACTTCCACCTTCACTATATTCGCTGAGAAACCAAAAACATACGTTACTTTATATAACCCATTATATTTTATTATTGTAATTTATCTAATATACGGGGTCTCCTCAAGTGTATGGCAGAGTTGAGGTATATACTAAAAGGATTTTTACGAAGAAACTTGCACATGGATCACAGACGTATTTATCAACTACTAAGTAAAAGTTCAAAGTCAAGTTCAAAGGGTGGATCAGTAAGCAAACACTCGTAGTAATTTAAGCGCCAAACTTACTGGACACTTGGCATCTCAATTCTACGTGACAAAAGACATATTGCTGACTGAAGCAGAGGCTAGTTTACTATTTGGAACGGTAGATAGTAATAGAGACGGTGAGATTTTATTTTTGATACATGTTAGATATCAAATAGCGATTAAGAAAATGCGAAATTGCCCACGAGTTTGCAAAATGAACTAAACATCTATGAAAGAGATAGCATAGAGTAGTATAAGGCAGTAAAAACCAAATAGATGGTAGTAAATGCAATATCATAGTTTTGTTTGTCTTTTCTGCACATGAAAGCGGCTATATGAAACAGGGCTGAAAATACCAGCTATAAATTACGGATAGTCCTTACTTATTGAGCATAATCTAAAGCGTAACATGTGACGAATCTCACTAGATTATCGATAAATATATCGAATTACAGATAACATGTGACGAATCTAACTAGATTATCGATAAATATATCGAATTACAGATAAATAGAAGATCTAAATGCTCGCATGAAATCTTCATTTCGATCTTCTTAAGAGGTAAATATACTGATCGATGAACAGAAATGAGGATTGAAAGAAACTTGAATTTAAATTTCAACTGAATATTGAGACTAAGAGTTTCCATCATCAAAAGCACCATGTAGCCAACTCCACATCGAATTCTACAATAACAGTATAACACTCTACATATAACGAAGACGCACAATTCGACTTTACGATACTCATAAGGAAAAAGGGATGGCAGCTCAAATCTAACGACATGTACATTTGTCTCTAAACGAGGGATTAAGTTTCAAGTACCGTCTCGCTAAAATTACGTTTAGGACTAAATAATCTCAATTAGGTTCGAAACTTGCCAGGTAAACGAAAAAGTAAACATATTATATAACCGTCTACTAAATTGTCTATTTAGTCTGGTGAGGATTTTTGGTAACAGTATTTTATTCGAAATCTTAAATGAAAATACACACATTTACTACAGTGAAACAAAGATAAATGTACAGTTCATTCAACAGAAACTCAGTAACTTGCATTGTGACTTTATTCTTTAAAGGTGCTTGTCCAACTGGTGTCGATGATTGTTGTTCCTAGTAAACAGATTGGTAGTGAGACTAGTCTTTCGCAAAGGGTTGTCTTGTTCCCGTTGTTCAGATTGCATTTAGTAATATTGTTTCAGGATCCTGTCTTTACATACTTTTAGAATTGATACAGCAAAATTTCAGCAATCTCTGACGAAGCTTCCTCTTATGTTGATATCTAAAAGTTTACGCCGTAGAAACAGCAGTTCAGAATAAAATCAGACAAAATGGTACTATTAGGACACTGGCCGGTGATGGGACTTAGATATTCAGCATCGTTTTATTTTTCAGTTTAGGCAACAAACCGGTGTCGACGGTATTTAAATACGAAAACAGCAATAATTATAAACATGACAGTTTGGCAAACATTTATGTCGACACATATTTTTATATTTGAAACGGAATATTGCAAGCGGTTTACGCCCGGATCCCACGACGCAACTGTCCATCATCAGAAGACTTCGAAATTGTCAATCAATCTTTTTCTATTGCAATAGTTGTGGTGGGCAATCCGATGGTGTGTGGTGGGTTCCTCTGTTCGTAAGTATTTCATCAGATTTTTGTCCAAAAATGTTATAAGTGACTCCATTTATAAAAAAATCCGATTATCATCATCGATTGATTATCGCCTGAGTTTTGCGTTATGTCATGAAACCGTTGTTTAATAATCCCAAGCAAATATTTTACTGTCCGACGGTTATCCTGTTTCCTGTTCTGTAGCAAGACAGATGACACGAGTATGGGACACCGGCTTCGAATAACCTACTTTACGCCTACAATGTCACATACGCGGTATTGGAGTAATACTCTTCCTAAAGAGAAATCTCTCTTCTATCAGTCCTCACCGATTGACGTTCCAGAGCAATTTCATTTCTATTTATAAATCGCAAATTGCCTTTCGATTGAAGCATAGAGTAAAAGATTTCTCTTTTTTTTACCTCTTCTGTAATTTCATACCCATGAAATTACAGAAATTCATGAGCATGGCAGTTAACACTAAGATCATAGAGCCAAAGCACAAGACGCAATTCAAAGTCATCATCATCATCATTTCAGCCTATTGCAGTCCACTGCTGGACATAAGCCTCCCCCAGGGTGCGCCACAAGGCCCGATATCCCGTTTTCGCCATCCAGTCACGTCATCCATACGTCAGTCACATAGAGCCAAAGCACAAGACGCAATTTAAAGTATATTATAAAAATTCTTACGTTTAAAAAGCTTGTTGAGCGTGAGTTTCTTAAATTGTTCTTCAGTATTCAACACTTGCTTCTTGAAGTTGGAGGCGTTGCGCAGTTGCGTGATGCACACCTCGCATATGCCGCCGTCTTCACCGTGTTCCGATGTGCCCAGCTGATGGGAGAAAAGTAATATTTTACTATGACAAAATTATTAAACATATGTATGGCTAATGTAAAGAAAACAAATTAAAAGACGTGTGACGCCCATATTCTACAACTGTTTAGACGGATAGGGTAGCCACAAATTGCGAGGGTACAAGTACTGGCTGGCCAAAGACTACGCGCAAAAACAGACAAATTTACATAATTTACATATTACGTTAAAATACGTGCCAAAAGAGACATCTCAGCTAGATTGTTTGCAATACGCGTTAAAGTGCATACTCTGAATCTCATTTAGTCTGTGCCATGCGCTTACTGCAAAAACCTGTTCGAGTTGAAAGTTGAAATCGAAGAGTTTAAATCCGAATGTGAGTGTTTGTTTGTTAAGCTTTCACGCCTAATCCTTGCCGATCATCATGAAATTTCGCGTACACGTCATCATGGGTACGAAGAAGGACATAGGGAACCTCTCATCCAAAAAAAAACCATTTCTGAGGGTTACAAAATTTACATAACCTACATTTACACGAGCGAAACCGCAGTCAAAATCTAGTTCTAAATATAACTTTGATGTGTTATACATTAATTATGTGCACAAATGGGCACAATACTAAGTAAATTAGGGACCGTGCTCTCTTTTAGCACATATATGTAGAACCTTCATATTAACCCAATGTTGGCACATGGCTTATTGGCACAGGCGATCTGAATTCGAAAAAATACGTTTGTGTACCAACTCCCAAACGGCTTGAAAGAACGCGATCTGACGCAGTGCAGAAGCTTCTATACAATTTATGTTGTGGTTACTATGGCCGTCTATAAAAATGGTGTAGGACGTAACTTCTAATGTAATAGTATTATGGCAACTTCAGAGTACATTTTCTCGGATTCAGGTCGGATGTGATGCCTAATTAAGGACCACATACAGCTGTCAATTACAGCACTCAGTCGACTTAATGGTGAAACACAGCAACATATGTTGCACATAAGATATAATCTTTCTGTATAAAATATATAAAAGTGCATGTATTAAAGCGCTTGACAATGTATATTAGCCTACCATACATAACACATCCGTAACATCATACAGACCCTATAACCAAAATTGGCACGATAGAATACCATATAACTTAAGAGCGTTTCGCCTTGTTGCATGTTACCAATAGCAATGCCGCAAATAAGTGTCATATTTTGAGATTGTAAATGTATTTAACCTCTCAACCAATCCAGTTATCTAAAATACAAAAAAGCTATTCAAACAAAAGAAGACTATCATAACAAAATTTATATTTTAAATAGTCTGGTTAAGTTCGGATGCCGAGCGGTTAATTTATTTGGTCTACATTTTCAAAATGTTTTACTTCGCTCTACTTTCGCTTGACTAAAGTAAAATGATGATACATTTTACTTTAGTCAAGCGAAGAGCAATTTATTTATTTATTTATTTATTTATTAGTATAAACAAATGGACAACATAACAGTATACACCAAATCGTTGTACAAGTTAAAACTTATATCTAATGTTATATACATTTATATTACCCGACATAATATACAAGGCTTATATAATTTATTAGAACATCCGCTTACATGAGTACAATAAAAGATTCGTAACTTAGTAACTAACTAAATATCTATCATCTCACAAAATCTTAAACAACTACGACTCACATCCATCCATCCCGAAGCAAATAGATCACATTCAGATTCTGATGTCAGAAGCATATTTAGTAAGGTCAGTGCACGAACAAGGGGCGAGTGATAAGAGCGAGCAAGAGCGAGCAATAAGTGATATAGGGTATAGTGCGTTTCAAATACGAAGTCCCATTTGACAGATGATCGTTGAACAGCGATAGTGAAGAGACCGTTTCAATCGACACATCAAGAAATCGATTACCGATTAACTTTCCAAACAAACTGTAATATCAGGTTTGGAAACGAACCAAAAAAAAATTGAAGCAGAAAAACAAAAAAGGAGTCCATCTAAGTTTGACATACCGAAAGAATAGAAAAGTCACAGTATACATAACGTGTTTAATTGTAAAAATAATATCTGGACTTATCCTTTATTAATTCCTAGTATCACATACTTACTCCAAACTAAGTAGAAGGGTGAAATAAATGTGGTATAACAGATTTTGATTTTCAAGACGACTACTCTTTAAACACTGGGATATTTAAACCCATACGTCCAATATCGCATCTTCAAATCGATTTATTGATAAATAAAATATATTAAGGGTTTGCAGAATGGGATTTTAGGTACGTTGCAACATAGTACAAATTTACAAAAGTATTTATTGGACAATTGTTTTTACCTCAAAATAGTTAAAAAAAAAAACTATTTATAATGTCGCGTCACTATGACTGAAAGTAAAAAAATTATCCTGGTGGGTAACCATGGTATTGTAGTAAAATGTTATTTTATTTTGATGTTTAAATTATTTATGAATAATATCAATAGAAATTATTAGTTGATGTTTTGTATAGATTATAATTGTTTTTAAATAGTCTTTAATACCATAAGTAATCATTGTTTATTTTAGAAATTTATATGAAATGTGCAGTTACGTACTATGAAGTGTTAAAAGGGACTTCGTATTTGAAATAGACTATAGTTAACTCACATTATTTTATTATTTAGATTAAGTAGTTACATTACCCAAACTATAAACACAAAGTATCTTTTAAATTGCTCAAAAATAAATTACGAACTTTTCAAATGTGGTAGCAGGGAAAATTGACAAATGACGCCAAATTATAATATCCACGATAACTGTGACGTAGACGCTATTTAATCGCAGCTGTGCTTGTGAGATAGCAAGACAACCCAACTACGACCCCACTTTTACTTATATCCAAATTGAAACCACCCAATCTGTACTAAATTCTAATACATGGTACAGCTATATTAAAAAATGTCTGCTGCCTATTAGGCAACTGTCAGCAAGGACCGCAAAAGAGCGGAAGAAATATTTGCGCTCATATTGCCAAGGTTTCATTTCATAATTTGGCAAAATTCTCTAGAGACTCTACGGGAACATGTATTTTATACCATAGAAGAGTTTTACGACTTCAAATAAATTCAAATTTTAAGTAGACTGTGACAAATTTGTTAATTTTAATTTATTGTATATTTGCATGCTATGTAATATAGTTAAATGGGCTTGTACAACTTTATATATTGTGTAACAACTTTTGTAACCCTATTTACAGCAAATAAATGATTTTGATTTGATTTTGATAGAGAAAATTACAGTAAGGATTTTTTTGTGGCGACTAATTAGGCGCCAGCTATTGTAGTATCTTGAGGATTGCCAACTGATCAGTGACCAGCAGTTTGGTTTCCTTCACGATTGTTTGACTGGTGGTCTAATATAAACTACTCAAAGCTAGGCAGTAGCATTCGAAAGCCAAGGGTGGTCCTGCCATCACCCTCTCGTTATTAGGAATATGGTCATAATTCTTCTGGATATAGGATTCCTGGAAGTACTCTAGTGCAGTTTTCTACTTAGAATTTACATACACTAAGATATGGGTAAGTAACCAATTTTTTTATATTCGCTGTCATAATGAGACACGAATCGTCAACCTTTTTAGAAAATTGAATTAAAATTGTTTATATTCCAATGTATTTCAGAACCTCCATTTTTTACATTCTTTAATTTACTCATTTTCTTTTTACTTGTTCTTTTGTCAGACCAGCACAAGATTACCAAACGTGGTAGTAACTTAATTAGCGAAACGCAAAATGTTAATTCCGAATCTCAGAATATGTGTACAGAATATGAAACTTTGCCAAAGAAAACCAGGGTATCAACAGACAGCCAGGAAACCTGTGTCTCGCAAGATGAATTACCTTATTCTCAACCTTTTAATGATTTATCCTATTCTAGAGAAATTTATAAATATATCCACAAAAATACCACTATCGCAACAAGAGAAATTGGTAAGGTTGCAAAATCAGTGCAGAAAAGCAATTTCAATGTAACGAATATTTTGGAAGCACTTAAAAATAATTATTCTGCAAACTATTATATTCAGCCAGTTCACTATAGGAACTTAAGACATCAAGAGTTCTTATAGAAAATCTCACGAAATAATTATGTATAGACAGCTAAAACGAAACTTCACACACACCTTATGTGAAGAAGCAGTGAATGTGTTAACCGAGTTTATAAACTTCGGCTCCTTTCGGGTGCCATACGCCATTCACAAAAGATATCCATGGCGCCTCTGCGCCGCCATCCGCACGGAATCGGTTAAGCAGTTTGAATAAAAATTATTCGTAACTTAAAATAATGGATATTACATTTAAATGAATATAAATTTCAGTTAATAATTGGTTAAAATGTCCTTAAATTAAGTTGATTTTGTGAATAACATTGAAGTTGTTTGCATAATATTATTGTTTACCAGCCCTGTCATACAACCCACGCGGAGAGTCCTTGGCATCTAGGAAGAAGTAAGAAAATAAATAAAACATATGTTTAAATCTAAAAACCAACACCACCACTACGAAGATCTATTAAATACATATACTGTAATAATAATAATATTCTACCACATACACACAACACCATCTAGCCCAAACTAAGCAGAGCTTGTACTATGGGTACTAGACAATGGATAAACATACATATATAGTTTTTTTTTTGTAAATACATAGGTACATATTGTACATAGAAACACCCAGACCAAGACAAACATCTATGTTCATAATATTGTCTTCTATTTACGCGAATATTATTCATTGAAATTAAACTGCTATATACGGATTTTATCGCGTTGTTTATTTGACACTTTATTACAAAATTTTGAAAATTGTTTCACTACTACTACTATTAAACTTTACTAATTTTTAAACTAATTAAATTATTATTAAACTATTTAGATTTAATTTATTTTTACTTTTACACTTTCCCCGACGTTTCGGTTGCTTTTCAGCAGCCATGGTCACGGGGTCAAGGTCGCCTGTTGTTGCTGACATATATATGGAGGACTTCGAGGCTCGAGCTTTACATACTGCCCCCATCACACCCAGGATTTATAAGAGGTTTGTAGATGATACTTTTACAATATTACCAACAGATAGTGCAAGTGTATTCCTAGAACATCTTAATTCCATTAATAATAACATCCAATTTACTATGGAATTAGAGGCAAATAATTTATTAGCTTTCTTAGATGTACTTGTCATCAGGAATCCTGATCATACTTTGAGCCACACTGTATATAGGAAAAAGACCCATACAAATAGGTACTTAAACGGTGAATCTCACCACCATCCTAAACAGTTAGCTACCGTGGGAATGTCTTTGTTTCAGAGAGCCCATGGGATCTGTGACAAGAAACACCTGGACGCCGAGCTTCAACATGTCAAGCAAGTACTGCAAGACAACAAGCTCCAACAGCCGCGCCGCTGTCACAGATCCCGAGAAAAGCCAGCCACAGTCGAGCGCCAGCCTGCTATACTGCCTTATGTAAGGGGTGTCACTGACAAGATTGGCTACATCTTGAAGCGAGCTTCAATCAACACATACTTCAAGCCGCCAACGAAGATAAGTCAATTTTTACCATCCGTCAAGTGCCAACTACCTTTACAAGATGCAGGGGTCTATAAAATAGATTGTGACTGCGGACTCTCATACATTGGTCAAACCAAGAGAAGCATAGGCACTCGCATAAAAGAACACATAGCTGATGTAAAACACCAACGCTCGTTGAAGTCTGCTGTGTGTGAACATGTGCAACAGGGGACCAACCACTACCTGAGATTTGACAAACCACAGATTCTCGCTAAAGAACACCGATTCCTACCAAGGATGCTTCGCGAGGCTATTGAAATCAAAAAACATCCTAATTTTAATAGAGAAGATGGTTGGAATGTACCACCAGCTTGGGACCCAGTAATAAAAATAGTCAAACCCAAGAAGAAGCAAACCACAGCTAGACTTCATGATACTTTGAGCTCATTCTGCGTAAATAGAAACACCAATGATTAAATTATGTTCGGGTACTTTGAAATAACTACACTGGAACATTGAGACAACTGCCATCTTAGTCTCCCCGTGACCATGGCTGCTGAAAAGCAACCGAAACGTCGGGGAAAGTGTAAAAGTAAAAATAAATTAAATCTAAATAGTTTAATAATAATTTAATTAGTTTAAAAATTAGTAAAGTTTAATAGTAGTAGTAGTGAAACAATTTTCAAAATTTTGTAATAAAGTGTCAAATAAACAACGCGATAAAATCCGTATATAGCAGTTTAATTTCAATCTATGTTCATGCACACAAATGTTTGACTTGTGCGGGAATCGAACCCGCGACCTCGGGCGTGGCAGTCGGTTACACTAACCACTACGCCATAGAGGCCGACTGACAGACTGTAGTATTTTATTTTAATTTTTAATGTGTATTTGCAAAGAAAAATGTATTTTAATATGAGCCCTCAACGTGGGTTCGTGTGCTCTCAAATGTGTTAAGTGGAGCTTTCTAAGACAGGCCTCTGTTTAGGGCGAAGAGTAGTTTGTTCGGTTCAGGCCCTCGAAGATCCAAATGCGAGCATGCATTGCAAAATAAAGTCTTTCAAACTATTTTTTATGGTCAGGCCTTTAAGAGGTTTAATGAGGTTAAAGTACATACATACATAGATTCAAACACTTTTACTAGTTACTGTTTAATTAAATTAAAGTTATCTAAATTTTAAAACTATTTAGGCTTTTCAGTCTAAATAGTAATATATTTAATTATTAGTTTATTCAAAATATAGTACAATACAGTATACGCGCATTGTAGGGGTACAAATCCCATCCAAGTCAATTATTTGTGTGATTTGCAAATTATTGTATTAAGTCAAAAATAAAATAAAATTTTGAATTTTACACAATGTTTATTACATTTGTAACTCAGTTTCTTCAATGGCTTTTTTTAATGTAAATTTCACTATACATTATTTCGCTATATATAAGAAACATTGTGAAAAATTCAAAATTTTAATTCGTATTTTGTTTGATTTTTGCAAAATTGTCATAAATTTATAATTATGTAAGCTGTGAATAACGGTGTGGGTTGCACATTTAATCAAACTTTATTTAAAATGTATTAGTAATAAGAACATAATGTTTGTTACTGTTTGTTATTCCAAATAAATAAATAAAAAAAAGTCTGGACGCACTTTGTGTTCGTAAATTGCTCGTAAAATTATACAACAATCGAGGACCCAAATGGCAGACATCTTAAAACAGGATATTCTATAGCGTATACCTTCACTAATAAGCATATTTAGTCAGATGATAAACTAAGACAAATAATTCAGCAGTTTTATGTTAGCCTAGACACATTAGATACATCTTTGTCAAAATGTGATACAATATATTATGATACCGTTTGTTATGATAATGGTGTTCGCGTATAAGAGTATAATTTTTTTTTATTGGTAGACTGGCTGACGTCACGCCGTCTGCGTCACAAGAGAATTTCTCCCTTTTTTGCAACATTTTTCCTTAATGCTCCGCTCCTATTAATCATACCGTGATGTTATATAGCATATAGCCTTCCTCGACAAATGGACTATCCAAAACTTAAATAATTTTGCAATTCGAACCAGTAGTTTCCGAGATTAACGCGTTCAACTAAACAGACAAACAAACACTTCAGCTTTATAATATTAGTATAGATATGACATTCTATTACAGAAATTACAAATACACAGATAGGCAGTTACAATTTACGCGCTAAAACAAACTCAGACAAGTCGGGCTAATCCAATAATCACACATACGACCAAATAAATCTTCGCTTGCTATACACTACTACATAAACGAGCCTGATAGTTTTAACGCTTAGTATTCGACCTGCTATCAGACTTTTATTTGTGGTGAAATAGTCCATATCAGGCAGACTTTATAGTAATGTCAAGAATCAATTTTCGAATTGGTATCGAACGTTATCAATAAATTAGTTACTTTACATACAATGTCTTTGCTGCAATTTATATCAAACAAGTATTGCACTCTTGCTCAATCGATTGAATTTATGCTCTTTGGGTGCTCAGACTTATTAAAAAAACTTACAAGAAGCTTATGACGTCAATATAAGGAAAAACTATAACTAAATTCATGAACGTGTTGACTTGCCGAAATAATTAATGCTATAGATGATAAAGGTTTACAGAGAGACTATAAATAATGATTTTTATATAGCCTTTGAGAGACTTATTAAGTATTTAATGTAACGAACGTAAGTAACGAAGCCTTCAATAAGGATCATTTATGAATAAGGCCGTATACATAAGCGATATTTATGGTATTAAGTGTCAGCGTGTGCGTTAAGCCCAGCTTTGCTGAGCTGTTGAGGCTACTGCTACACGTTTAATTAATTCAAGTTAAACGCATTCTCTAAAGTCACTACGACAGTTGTCATAGTAACTATCTATTATATATTATAACTGGATGTTCCAGTGGTTCCACCCGCGTTTATCGTTGCTGCGCCGCCCCCGTGGGTCGTAGCGTGGTCTTGTATAGCCTATAGCCTTCCTCGATAAATAGGCTATTCAACACTAAATTAATTTTTCAAATCGAACCTGTTCTTTCTGAGATTAGCGCGTTCAAACAAACAAACAAAGTCTTTAGCTTTATAATATTAGTATTACACCAATGAGCTAGTTTTTTTTTCAGAAGATCAGAATCAGTGATAAGAAGAGTTTGAAAGCCGAACTTTATCATGTAAAATAAGTTTCGCGAGACAATAATCCAAAACAACCACGCCGCCGCCACAGATCCCGTGAAATACTATTATAAACCTTATTTATTTTAATACGCAAATTGGTTGCAACTTTCCACCAGCTGGGGACCCAGTAATTCATTAATTCAAACCCAATAAGCAGCACACAGAAAGAATATTTTGAGTTCAGCTCATTCTACGTAAATATTTACACTAATGATTAAACTGTGGGTACTTCAAATTAACTTAATACCTCAAAAAAGAGGTAAACACCACCTTAGAAACGTCAGAGAAACGATAATACAAATAAATATAAGTAATATAAGAATTGTAAGAGCTAATTAAAAAAAATCGCGACTAAATCCGCATAAAGTATCTTATTTTTCATCGTAGTAAAATATTACGACCAAATGCCTGTTACAGCATCACCCGCGCGAGGTAAAGGAATGAGATGTGTTTTACTTTTCGCTCCCTCTCGGGACCTTTACGTATTGATCGTCACCTAAGCCTCGCCTTTGCCTATAATATTGTCCGTTTAATTTCTACAAGTAACCAAACTATGTACTAGACGCAGTCAGTGGCAGGCAAGCAGCAGAAAATAGTTTTCAACAACGTGATACTCACCGGTTGTTACTAGGCTAGAAGTTAAGATTATCTCACTAAAAATAATTTAGAGCAGCAGAAGATTTTCAAGCGAAAATAAAATCGTACGTAATAAAATTAATAATAAAAATAATGCACGATTTTAATTGTAGACTAAATCTATAATAAGAAACTTAATAAGAGTGTGCCCTCACAGGAGCTATGAAAAAAAAAATTGTCTTGGAGTAGAACAGTAAATTATGGAGTTCCCTAAAGCAGTGTTTTAGGACCCCTCCTCTTTCTACTATACATAAATGACCTAGCAAAACACATAAGCCACCCCATGGTGCTTTTCGCTGATGATAGCACAGTAGTTATAAATTGTAATGATCCTTCTACATACGAAGCGGAAATAAATATGACATTAAATAAAATTATATCCTGGCTCAATAATAATTATTCACATTATAAATTTAGACAAGACAAAGATAATGTATTTTTAGTAAGAATACCTAATAGAGATTTTGACATATTAATTATCCATTAAAATACAAACGACAGTAGGCACAAAATTCCTAGGCGTTATTATAGACAGTAACTTAAACTCTACCCAAACCACAGAAATATGTAAGAAAATTGAATAAGTTTGCCTATCTTTTACATAAACTTGCAAGAGTGATAAATATGGAAACAATTTTGATGACTTACCACGCATACGTTGTATCAGCACTTGGGTACGGCATTATTTTTTGGGGTAATGCAGTAGAGAGGGAGCTTGTTTTCAAAGCACAGAAAAAATGCGTTAGAGCTATTTATGGTTTATCTAGCACAGATAGTTGTCAGCCACTATTTAAGAGTTTAAAAATATTAACTTTACCGTCGTTATACATTTACTAAGTAAATATTTTCGTTAAAAGTAACATAAACTTATACCAAGCTGCTTTTAAGTTATTATAGACAATTAGGGAATAAAAATAAAGAAGAATAAAAAATACCGAGAGCAGAAACAGCTTTAATGAGGAAAAGCTTCTTTTGAATGGCCCTAAAAATATTCAACAAATTACCCGAACAAATAAGGTCTCTTAATCTGGACAATTTCATAAGTAAGCTGTATGATATTCCTTTTACAAAAATGTTACTATCCTTCAAATGAATATTTAGAAGATAATTCTCTTACTCGTTGACTGTATTAATATGACGATTATTTGTTTTCTGCTGACATTTTGTGAAATCATGTTGACATTATTGAAACGAATTTATTTTAAATTTATATTGTGACAAATTTGCTATTGAAATTCTGAACTATTAATTACACACTTTCATACAATTCAGCAAAAGTGTCACAATTTTTGTATAATTATCTACATGTATTACATTTGTACGCCACTAGGCAAAACATAGTGCTACTAAGAAAGCTCTGTAACATCTCTCACACTGTAATATTTACCTGTTTACAAATGAAGTATATTCTATTCCAAATAATGGTTAAAGCCAGCATTTATAAAGCGAAAGTTTACTGATAGTTTCGCAAATACAAGCGCGGTCGTGTGACTATGTAGACGCCGAGACGTGTCAAAAAATGCCGCAATTTGACAACGAGTACAGCAGGCCCGTTCGGGTGCTTTGACGATATCGTGTCTGGTAATGAATCTCAGATTTATCAGTATAATCTAGAAGTAGCGTCAGTTGACTATTTTAAAGTAAACCAACCTTTACTAAAATGAAGCAAGCAAGAAATGTAGGCAAAATTTACATCTCCTTTTTAATATGAATTTTTTTGTTGCCAGTACCTTTTGAAGTTACACGACATTTATGCCCATACTAATGGAATGTCATTGGATACTAGCCAGAAGTTATTATTACTGTGAGCAGTCAGCGATCCAGCACCTTATTTGTTTGCTGCTGCTGCCTCAGGAAAACGAGCCCGCTCACTTGACCATAAAATAAAGAACCGACAGAAAATTATAGACGAACATTTGCTTACAGACTAACTTATTTAGCATAGAGTGACTTTATTTGTTCCGCAAATAAAAACAATATATATTTTCTTTTTGCTTTCAAGATAGCAGTCGAACATAGACATGTTACATATTCAAAAATGTTACGAAAGATAGTTTACACATATGAAACTTTGTATACACGCCGATGGAGAGCTATTTAAAAAGATATAGGAATAAAATTGTAACATGTAGTATATTTGTTTGTAGCTACGCAAAGCTTTCCGAGTGTCCCACATAGATCCAGATAGTTGTTTAAAGGTCTGGTTACGTCTTGAATTACTTAAATGACAGTAACCCCACAAGTTACACCTCAGTTATCGAAATAATAGCAGTTTTAAAAAAAATATATCGGTAGGTAATGCTTGGCATTCAGAGAAAGCTCTAAAAATCAATTAACGTAAATTAGATACGTTGTAAAATTTAGTAATACGCACTTGTCACCGAATTCAGAGAACACATTGTTAATAATGACATGTATAATATTGATGTGCGATTATGCGAATAAACATGTTAAATAATATACAGTCAATATTATAGCTTCCATATCGTTATTAAGGCTATATATTAGGGTATCGTCAAAACATGTCGATGGGCACACGTGCACAACCAATTTATTGGTAAGTTAGAAGAAATGACAAACAATAAATAAGGTCATCAACTCGACTCAACTGTATGAAATATTTATACTAGCGATTATAGCTACTGCGGGTAGTAGTTATTAGACTTTAGGGCTTCGCTCGCCTTTATTCCATCGTAACGCCAATCGGGATAAAGTATCCTATATAATATTTTAATTCCGGACATATTATGTGTGCCAAGTTTCGTCGTCGTAGCAAGCATCCAAACATTTTCACAATCTTTCACATTTAGATACGAATTATTTGATGAAGATTCATTTACGTAATATAATCCGCACATTCCTTTCCTTTCGTCCAGTGTTTAATTCCTTCGCCAGGTTCGACAATTCACATGTGACCCTAGTGTGATAAATCATCATAGGTTGACCGCTTACCATCAGCCGTTGTAAAATAAAAACCTCTTTTAAGTGCTCTCTTGATGTAGAACTCTGTATATAAATCAAGAATACCTACTCTTGGTACATTACATTTGCCTATAGTAAACAGTATGGCAAAAACAAGAAACAATAAATTCTCTTAGAAATAGCGGCAAGTCTGTTAACAGTGTCAAAAACTTTAGCCTTTGTAATTAACTAATCAAGCAGTAATTAGGCGAAATCGAAATAAATCTAACGCACAAGCTGTCTTCTCCTTTTGAAAGCTTGTTTTAAACTGATCTCACGACATCCTTGTTACATTTTCAATACTCGGGTCGAGAAAAGTGAACATGAAGCCTTTCAGGCTACCAGACTCATTATCGTGCTGTTGTTAAGATTTTTCTAATACGTGAAACCATTAGACAAATCGACTAAATAATTGAGCCCAAGATCTCACGATCGCAACTAAACATTAGTGCAAACCTAAGCCTCGTGTACCAACTAAGCAAAATATACAAAATTTGGACAACTTTGCTGTTTCCACGGCTCAATCAGTGTATGGTTTTGCATGAAGCATGGACGTAGGACGACATAGGAAACTTGGTCATGTAGCAATACGTAATATATGGTTGATATAGAGTAAATGCAATAATTTTGTACGGATAGCACAGCGGACAAACGGCTGCCTCGCTGCAGTCTCCGCTCTAAGTGATGTGGGATCGAATACCCCACGAAACAATTATTTTACTGATTCACAAAATATTGTTTTGAGTCTGAGTGAACTTAGTGTCCGTTATTTGTAAGTTTGTAAAGTCTCCTGCTAGTCCTGTTGCGAAAGGAGATAGTTTTCTTAAAATAATATATAGGCATAATAGTTACAAAAAGAAAAAGTGCATTATAAGAAAGATCCGACTGAGAATTCGACCATAGTTTCTATCTCGTACAAAAATCCTGCCGCGAAGTATCATAGCGAGATTCTCGGTTATAGTCGAGACTTACCTACATATATGTATATATCGTTTGATATTAGTTCCCGAAAGTGGATAAATGTAGCTTCCTTTTAACTCCTCTATGATATATGTATAAATTAAAGCGAAATTTTCAATTTATTTTATATTTATTATATTAAATAGCGTAATTGGCGCAAATAGTTCTATTTGATGTAAAATAAATAATAATAATATAAGTAAATAGACGTGGGCCGTTCGTTCATTTAAGACTGAGCCGAGCGAAATGTACCAAAACAGGCGGTCACAGTTAAGTGAATGAAATCAACACTTTTTGATTAATACAAATATAAAATATACATTAACCATAACAATGAATGTGTTTAAAATTACTCCGTGTGAAAAAAAAATATTTTCGTATAAAATTTAAATTTTTCGTATATTTTAAAATTTTCGTGAATTTGCACGTAAAATGCAAAACCGTAAGCTCGTGTTACGTGATTTTTAGATTATAACAGTAGAAATCTATCCTATTGTTATGTGCTGGGTTCGACGGATAAGAATGCAAACAATATTACCGACTAAAACACGTTTTATTCAAACACACAATTAAATTTAAAACACAACAAACACTATACCACACTTTTGCACTGTAATTGCTTCAAACTCCGTAGTATTTTCACTTCCGTTCGCTTCGATGAACACTTGACCGCTTACGATTGTAAAACTGCCTTGGCGGTGCGCGTGCGCTCTATTTATACGCGGGTAAAGCGTTTCTAGAGTTTTCTAGTAACGCTGTACCCGGTATGTAAACAGTACGATGGTTCGAGAAAGTGCTTGCGTTCTCTATACCCTTCGCGTACTCACACTACGTAGTTCCGTAAGATGTCAATAGATGGCAGTGTAATAAAATATTAGACGGAACTGCCGAGTCTTTCCCACAATGCCGAGAGATGTCACTGGGCGTAACACTATTTTACAGCTTAAACGAAACATAAATAGTTAAATTACAATTTGTCTGTCCCAAATATTTAAGTTATTGGTTGACAATAAAGATTTATCAAAAAAACACTTCAAATCCTCCATACAATTTAATATGGCGGCCGCGCGCCGATTTGAATATGCGCCGCACGAGCTCTGTCATTATCTGTCTTACGCTCGGCGCAGTCTTAACTAAACTGTTTGGATATGGATTGTTATATGATTACAATTTAAAATTGACTTGATAATCACTGTACATAGTCTCAAGATAAGCATCGGTAGTACAGTACGGTGGTACAATGGGAAGAATGATGGACTGCTATGCTTTAGGTTTCAAGTTGGATCCAGAACATGCACACATGATGTTTTAAATATCATACATATCACCCAAATTCTATGTAACTATATTTACTATTGTATTAATATGTATGATGTGGTTGTGCTATTTAATTAATAAATCCTAACTAATATTATGAATGCGAATGTGAGTTTGTTTGCTTACATTTTGTTTGTTTGTTACTCTTTCACGTCTGAACTACTCGACCGATCATCATGAAATTTAGTATACACATTGTCAGGAGTACAGAATTAGAGAATAAGCAAGGGCCTTCTCATTGAATAATTCTTCAATGATGTGTGTAGACTGCGAACCAGCACTGGATAAGACCATTAAAATAAAAAGAGGATAAACCAGGAAGCAATAAAGCTTAGAAACACAATTTTATATGAGGACAAGCTTTTGGTCGCGGCTTCGCTCGCGTAAAAGTAGGGTAGATTAGGTGTAACAGTATTTTCTTTTGAGCCTATGTTACTCGGTGATAATATAGCTTCAAAATGAGCAATAAATTTTAAAATTTGTTGTGTAGTTTTTAAGTTAAACCCTTACAAACAAACGTAAAATCAAATCTTTCCTCTATATAATATTAGTATAGATTAGCGACCTACCCTCGCTTCGCACGGGTACTAGAGCATCAGTGTTGCATCAGCTTGTTGAGCATGTGGTTTCGATTTAAATGTAAAGTAATGTCCACACTGCCGGCGCCGCGGGGATGGTGTGCATCAAGCGAGTCTCGTCGGTATGAGACCGATTGAATTTATTTTCTCACGCGTCAGTTTTTATTTTGCGACAACTCCTAAGATATTTATTTAAATTGTATGGTGTAAGGGCTGTCATAATGTACATGAAATGCTTAAGGTAACTAACGTATTAAATTTTATAATTATTAATGCTGTATACGTCTAAAGACTTTGCTAATTACCACATTATATGTGACCATTTTTATAAGTTAGAATGGGTATAATAGTACCTAAGCTTTCCTTAAAAGATACATATTCCTTTACATACTTTTCATTAGACTTATAAAAGAGGAACAATCTAACCATTTTTTTTTTACATCTCGGTTTAGGCATCGTTATCGATAAAAGCTCTCAGTAGGCTTGACTTTAATCAACATTTTCAAAAAATCACCATCATTCTCCAACCAATCTACACAAATCCTTAACGATTTATATTTATACACCTAAACATTCCTTATGAATAAGCTTTGTCTATTGGTCAAAACCAGACGATAAACCATTTAGTGGTTTTTGAGTTTATCGTGAACATACAGACAGACATACAGACGCGGCGAGGGTCTTTGCTTTATAATATTATGTAGTGATTCAAGTGGCTTCCAGATACTTTGTAGATATAATAAATAGATTAAATATTGCAGTAACTCTACAATTTTATTGCAACACGGGAATTAATTTGAGACCTTTAGGACAGCAATAAGCAGAAGTAACAATCTATATTAGGGAAAGTGACATATTATATCTAGGTTTACAGAATAACACAAGGTTGATATTTCCATAATAGAAAATTTCGTGAATCCATTTGTTACCTCTTGTTTTTCAATGACATGTGAATATCCTGAATGAGCTTTCCGAAGCACACTGTATGTGGCCAAGAAGTTGTGATTTATAAATCTCACCTATTGCAAAACCAATGTAAACACTAATAAAAAATCTGCTAATATAAGCAATATAGCTTAGCTAGATGGGTCAACAATTGAGGCTGTTTTAAATACAAATTATTTTTTATTTGTAATATTATTATACTGTGTTGTGTGTATGTGATATTATATTATATTATATTATTATACATTTTAAATTTGAACAAGCCTTACTAAGTCATATTTTACACTCATTCCACCACTGGTACATCAACATCGACAAGGCCATATTGAATATCTAATTATTGGGCTTTTGTAACAATTGGCATGTGGAACACAAACCATGTATCTATCAACTTTCAAACCATGTTTTATGCAAATAAACATTTATTATTACTATAAGTATTTGTATTATGGCAAGCTATTGTTAGCCATTCATATAAGAGCAATCAACTGATAAATCAAATTATATATTATGTTATATTTTATTTAAATAATTGATTATAAACCAACCTTCTTATAATGGGTTTAAAGGTTGACAATTGCAATATAAAGAGGTAAAAAATAATAACAGATAATATAAATGTGTTTTAATTAAATAAATAAATATTTACATGTTACAGTCTAACAATCAAAATTATATTGATTTATTATTCCTATTGTGACAAAGTAGCTTCTTCTTCTTTAGTCTTAGTAGCTCAACAAAGTGTTCTAAAGTAAATGCACTCATATATGTATATAAACCTATACCTATGCAAGTCTCAGTTTACATTTCAGTGTGTGCTTGATACATAAAAGGATAATAGAGACTTTATGACAAAGGTCCAAATATAGCTAAAATTGTAATACACTACTAGTTGTCAACTCTGATATACATACATAGTACCAGTAAACAAGACTTCTCAAATCAGGCCAATACCCTACAGGCTATAAGTTCTTAGCCTATTTGCATGAATAAAAAGTATACTGGCAAGTGTAATCTAGAATTTTAGTCGGAAACGAAAACCGGTGCTTGCGTTATTGATTATTTTTTGCAAAATGTCCTTGACAATGACTGTCGGCGCTCAAGCCATTATCCAAATGCAAGACTGTTGTTTATGATACAAAACAAAGGCGTTGTTCCGTCATCTTCAGATATTCAAGATGTTACAATTCTTTGAATAATGGATACTTAGGAAGCTTAATTCAATAAAATTTACTACGCAAGCGTAGAGCGTCTACGAATGGTACGCTTGAGTTGGCAACGAACCTAATCGAATCGCCCGCTATACATACGAATATACAATTAGTACCCGACTGTTGTACTTTTCAAGAGTTCATTATCATAATAGAAATAATAAATATAAGTTCAGCATATTGTATGATATATCTGTCACTTATTTCAACTAGGTACTAAATTATAAATTACTTACACTTATATCGAAACATTCCCGTAACATGTCGGCATAGACCTCTTCCTCACCCATCCATGTATAAGAACTTTTAACGTCTTTAAACACACCTTCCGATGCACAACACCGGCACATACCGTTCATTATTGAAGTCTCCATAGTTTCTCAATACACTATTACAACATTTACACTTTTTAAATGCTAAACCTAATTGAATATGAGCTAAAGGACGCTACAGCTTCATAGCTCCGCCATTTTCTGAAGAGATGTTTTTAATTTCCATTTTGCCAGCACTTAAGATGAAGGCAAAGGAAGTGATATTTGCAGTTTGAGGTAATTGATAATATTAGTTTACTAATTGAATAGATACATAATGAAATTATTTATAGTTTCATTTTATCACAAAATATTTTCCTCAAAATTATTATAGTCCAGTAAAGAAAATAATAAATACAGATATACCGTTAAAGTAGTTGACTTTAGCTCTGATATATTGTCTTAATTTACAGTATTGACGCAAATATCCTGTAGTAAATGTTTATATAATAATAATCACTGTATCGATATGAATATACAATGCCACTATCCTCGCTACGCCATCATAGATACGAAGACAAGACAAGGCAACAAATTGATGCAGTTTGTCAGCGTAATCATTGGTACCGGGGCCGTTGATCACAACTATCAATTAATACTTAGCACAGCGATACCCTAGACCTAGTAGCAAACCGGTGGGACTGCCACGCAGAGGTCTCGAGTTCGATCCCAAGACACAAACTACCAATTTTTCGAAGTTTAGTGCGTATTAAATAGTTATTATCGCTCGCTTTAAAGGCAGAGGAAAACGTAACGTACATGCATAACCTTACGAACCGAATGAATTTTGCATATTTTTTTCAAAAATATGCTTTCGAAACCTTTCGAACCGTAAGAGTTTTCCATAATGTTAAGACTGTCAACCCGCACTGGGGCAACTGGGAGACATTAACGTTAAATTGTATTATATCGTGGTAAATAAGAAATTTTGGTAACACTGGCGCACAACAATCAAATGAATCCAATGGAACGATTCGAAAAATCCTTGACAGCTGACATTTGTTGATAATTGTCATTTATTAGCATCTTTGTGATTTTTAGCATCAGTTAAGACGAAAATCAGATATTGTAAACGTTAAAGTTGTAAGTTAGAGTGAGAAAGCAACGTACAAAATGTCTAAAAATAAGCTCAAATACCTATGGACATCACTATCAACATAATTATTACTAAGGGCTGTCAGATTTTTAGAGTAAAATATCTTAATATCACTAAGTGATTGGATTACTTGTGACTAGAATGTTTAATGGAAATCCTTGCCGTTGCTGCCTCGTGCGGCCCCCGGACAAGGACCTGAAATCGCCGTACACAAGACTCGGCAAATCGGAAGTTTACTCGGATATGCTGAAAGATTGCTTTGAAATTCACGTAAATATTGCTATTTACTATATTTAGTATGTTGAAGGCGTAGTAAGCCTTAATATTATACTGATAATGCCTTAAGATTGCGTATAACTTCATCATCTGCTAATTTTAATGTGATATTAATTTAAATTGCCTTCCTTTTACACTTACTATTATGTTATAATATTATATATTACTAAGTTAAACCGAAACTGTTTACTGCTTAAAAACACTCTCGAAAATGAGCATTTTAAACATCATGAAAACTTAATAAAAAGTTTAGTGTCTGAATATTTGCAACAACCAATTGAGAACCTATTAAAATTATTGGTTTTCTAAAACGTTGATTGTTTGTGATATAATTTTTTATTTGGGTTGCTGTCTAGGTTTAGAAAACATCACTTACATTACAGTACTTTGTGAGTGATTCTTATATACTTAATGATATAAGTGATTTCAGATCCAAAACCTATCTTTATAATTAACATGTCAATTGTATCTATGTATGACTGTGTTTAAATTAATAAAAGAAAGTCACTAACAAAAGCAGCTCCTGAAAGAGCTGAGAAATCCTGCCTACCTTAGTACATAATACATGATTGTCTGGCTGCATTTTACCTCAGGGAGGTCATACAGTCAGCATCATAAATCAATGAGCCATGGGCTTCACCCAGAAGTTCTGCAGGTACAACAAGGGCCAAATACGCCTGCTCGCAGGAGCTTTCACTGGCCATTTTGGCACCAACGACTTCCTGTGCAGATTAGGTTTGGCAAACAATTTGATCTGCAGAAACTGTGGTGAACAGGACGAGTCCATATCACATCTACTGTGTGAATGTGACGCCGTTGGCTGGACTAAGGATGGGTCTGATGGGATTGGCATATCCGAACCCTGAAGACTTCAGGCTTCTCCCTCTGAAGTGTACGCTGCGACTGATGCAGTACATTCATAGGGAGATAGCTCAGGGATAGATCTCGGGGCCGACACAAAAGATCCTACTGGGTCGAAGTGTCGCCGATCTACACTGATTGGCTCCCGAAATAAGATAAGATAAGATAAGATAAGATCATAAGTCAATACAAACTTGCAAGATTGTTCTATTGTTCAAAGTTATGATTAATATTTAATTTTTAAGCATAGTTAAAGTCAAAGAAAGTTTTAATCACTGTTCAAAAATACTTAGTACTAATTAATATATTTAGTTTATAAAATACTTTAACAAGTGAGTTCAATGTTCAGTTACTTATGTTGCATATAGAACTAGACTTGTCTAGCTGGCTGCTTTATGTTTGAGTTTAGAGAAAAGCCTAAGCTAATAAATAATCCAGCTGCATTTTACCTCATTCTTTGAATTGCTTCATATAATTCCAGATATCAGTAGAGTCCAGTGATGAGGATGGTGGTATATGTGAGATTTGCATTATGCGGTTGCGTGATGCGGTTGACTTTAAGCACCAAGTACAGCGCTGCCAGAAAGACTTTCAAGCTAAATTGCACAGTGTGAAAGGTACTAAACATATAATTTGACAATTCAATAATCAATCATTGGGTTCTACATGAATTCTATTGTTCTAGGTAAGAGTTAAAATATATTGATGCAAAATTACATAAAAATATGAGTAATTTAGACATGTGAATTTTACATATAGACTTAATTGAGACTTATAGGAGAACATGACAAATAAATATTGAATGATAAATAATACTCACATCTGTTTATCCCAAACATATAACATATGTAGGCACAGGCATATATACTTGTTTCATTTTTGCCCCGGTGAGCCCCACATAGCCTTTTCCTGTGGAGAAGTATGCATAAATGCATTCACATACTATAATAAATGCATATTATACCATCATTTAACCAGATAACTTTCTTAATCTCCAGTTAAAGTGGACTTGCCAAACCCTTAGCCATCATGTTATCAGACTTCATGTCACTAATGAGAATTTACCCAAAGAAACTCAAAATTATATCACTTGTCCGGGCATACATATACATATATTTCACATATAAAACAATAGCAATTATTGGCGACTTAAACATCAACATTGTATCTGATCGGCATGACTCCCAATCTGAGATATACCTCAATGTCTGTTCTTTTCATGAACTTCTGCCTGCTCACTTTATACCAACAAGAGGCAGGGCGCGTGTTTGGTCATGTAATTTTAAAAACACTGAGACGCACAAAGACCTTGTTACTGAATACTTATATCACAGATCACTTGCCTACCATGCTAAGTCTCGACTCTAACAATGTTTAAAATAAACCTAGATGCTTTGCTCGACGTACTGACTAGCATGCTGTAATTTCTGAGTTAAAAGCGTACAATTTCTTATTTTTATACGAAATTTACGATGCCGATTTCGCTGCTGAATTCCTTACATCGATTATCTCAGATGTCATCCAAAAGCACACCACAGAGTTTTGCCATACAGGAAAAGCATTATACGACCTTGGATGACACCTGGCCTTCTGAAATGTATAAAAAATCGAGATTATTTTGTACGTAGCGTAGTTATGCGTATATAGGGTGTCTAACTTGATGTGTAGCCGTGTGTACAACAAACAATTTATAAACGCTATCGTAATTATTGTAACAATTTGTTGCACAAGTTAAAATCTGCTTACGATCGCTTAAGACGCTGGTACCTGTGATAAAATGTATATGTTACGGCTAATAGCCGAAGTACGGCTACACCTAGTTTTAGCCGGCTAAACTTAAAAGTAACCTAACATAACCTAATATTGTCTTATATTTACGCGAATATTATTCATTGAAATTAAACTGCTATATACGGATTTTATCGCGTTGTTTATTTGACACTTTATTACAAAATTTTGAAAATTTTTACACTACTAAGTACTACTATTAAACTTTACTAATTTTTAAGCTAATTAAATTATTATTAACCTATTTAGATTTAATTTATTTTTACACTTTCCCCGACGTTTCGGTTGCTTTTCAGCAGCCATGGTCACGGGGTCATAGTCTCCCCGTGACCATGGCTGCTGAAAAGCAACCGAAACGTCGGGGAAAGTGTAAAAATAAATTAAATCTAAATAGTTTAATAATAATTTAATTAGCTTAAAAATTAGTAAAGTTTAATAGTAGTACTTAGTAGTGTAAAAATTTTCAAAATTTTGTAATAAAGTGTCAAATAAACAACGCGATAAAATCCGTATATAGCAGTTTAATTTCAACTAACATAATCTAACCGCATGTGGCCGGCTAAACCTAGTTGTAGCCGGCTAATCTTAAGTTTATGTTCACACCCACCTTTAGCCGTAACATATACATACATTAGTACAGGTGCTAATGTTTCACATTTTATTGTTTTTATATATTTTCTATGATGTTTATTATAATGTGATGATTTTTGTGAGCCCTTTTTGTGTACAAATAAATTATTACAATTACAATTTAAAAAATTGAAACATGTACAATTATAAAAATTTAAATCAGTCATCAATAACGAAATTTTAATTGTCAATATTTTGTTAATGGTGGTATGTCACAAATATATCAATCTTACCTGTTCCTATTGTATTTTAGATGAGTCTCCAAAGGTGAAAGAGGAACTGGCAGACTTAGATGAAGAGAATGGAATTTATTTCTTAGGTAAGTTGTGTTGATTTTGATAGGTGTATCATACACTCGGCGTCACAAAAATCGCACCTTTTTAAAATTCAATATTAAAGTACTTTTTCTCAAACTTTGTCAATAGTGAGAATATGATTGTAGGATATCATTGGAAAGGTTATTAAATTGCCTTTTAGAAATTATAAAGCGCGAATGTTTATTTTTATGTTTTAATAATAAAAAAATCAGAAACTCAGAAAATAATAAAATTAATAAAAAAACAAATTTAAAAAAATACAATTTCGTCCTTAAAATCTAGTGTTTCCGCCCCTAGCCTTGATGACAGCTTCCATCCTATCCTTCATGGACCTCATGAGAGTTACTACTCTCTCTTGAGGTATGTTATCCCATTCTTCGATCACGGCATCCTGGAGCTCTTGGAGAGTTGTGGGAGCAGGATTTCGTGCTCGTACATGCCTCTTTACATCATCCCAGAGGTGCTCGATAGGGTTAAGGTCCGGGCTTCGTGCTGGCCACTGCATAACAGAAATCTCGACTTCTTCCAAGTAATCACGCACACTGGCCGCGGTGTGGCAACGGGCGTTATCATGCATTAGTATGAACCCATCGCCAACAAAACCAGCATACGGGACCACATGGTCTTGCAAGATCTCCGTTATGTACCGAGCAGCATTCAGCGAACCTTGCCCTCGACCACCGCCAGTCCGAGAGACGCACACAAGTTCCGTTTTCCCGTCCACGGATATCCCACCCCAGAACATACAGGAACCACCCCCGTATTCTGTTGTTTCTTCGATGCAAGCTTGAGCAAAGCGCTCTCATTTTCTTCTGTAAACTCTTCTGCGTCTGTCATTACAGAAAAGACAAACTCTTGTCTCATCAGTAAACAGAACGGCTCTCCAATGGTCAAGCGTCCAAGTGACGTGCTCCTGAGCAAATTGTAGACGGTCTCTTCTGTGCTGCGTGGTCAATTTGGGACCTTTCGCAGGTCTGTGGGCAGTGATTTTCTTTTCTTTAAGTCTTCTTCTAATCGTAGAGACACTCACAGCCGTTCTACGAGCTGATCGGAGCTGCTGTTGCACCTTAACAGCATTACTGAAGCGATTGCGCAACGATGTGGAGACAATGAAGCGGTCGTCTCTCTCTGATGTACAGCGTTTTCTTCCTGATCCACGTCTTCGGATAAAGCCACCAGTCTCTTGGAACCGTTGATACACTCGTCGAACAGAGAAACGACTCAGATTTAATTGTAGAGCAACATAAACCTGACGTACTCCTTCTTGCAATAGTGCAATGACTTGAGCGGCTTCTTCAGAGGTGGTATCCATCTTCAGGTATTTTTTTCTTGAGTATGCTGTTCCGATGTGTACACTTTAAAGTCTGAGCAATGATTGACCCATTTTTTACCTGGACATGACCTTTTATACCCTATTCAGGTAGCTCAACTAGCGCTCTAATGGATGCGCATTTTTTTACCATTATGTTAAATGTTCCCTAATAATAAATTTTATTTTGGTTTTTAATTCTACCGACCAATAATGTAAAGGTATTGAAATGCTCTTAAAAATGATATATTTTTTTATCCAGTAGAATCAATGCGCTAAATTTTGGGAGGTGTTTATTGAAAAAAACAAAAAGGTGCGATTTTTGTGACGCCGAGTGTATAATAACAGAAAGACTGAATATTAAAAGTAGCTACTATGTGTATTTATTCATTAATCACTATAGCCTATGTATGTCTGCAATTTTAGGGGTATAATTCATAGAGAATTGTTTGCTAGGTACTAAATAGCCCTTAAAGCTTAAAGTAAAAATTATAATAGTACCTACATGTCTTTCCAAGTGTAAACCACAAATTGCATCGTTATTACTTAATTTATCTAATTATAGTCATAACCAATATATTTTTATTTGAGTATGAGACTACACCACAGTCTCCCCGTGACCATGGCTGCTGAAAAGCAACCGAAACGTCAGGGAAAGTGTAACAGTAAATTAAATCTAAATAGTTTTAATAGTTTTAATAATAATTCAATTAGCTTAAAAATTTGTAAAGTTTAATAATAGTAGTAGTGTAACAGTTTTCAAAATTATGTAATAAAGTGTCAAATAAATAACGCGATAAAATTCGTATATAGTAGTTTAATTTCAATGAATAATATTCGCGTAAACAGAAGAAAATATTATATGAGACCAAGCTCCAAAATGCAGTATAGTATCAAAAACAATTTTAGACATAAAACAAACAGATAAATTACTTTTCTCTTGTTCCATAGTGGCAAAATACTACATACATACATACTGTGCTATCATATTCTGTGAGCAATGGGCCTGCTTTATGGATATGTATTTTCTATGACTAAATCCCCAATATGGTAATACTAGAAGTACAATGAACATGAGTTATGATGATGGAACTTCCAGGATAAGAATGTCCTGTCAGTGTGTGCACAGACCACCAGTTATTTACTCTCGGTTCCTCTATGGTGGAAGAACTTGCCTAGTCAGGAAATAGATTGGGGAAGTCCAAGGGATTCTTCTTCTTCTTGCTAGTGCTTCTTCCGGTCTTGCCTTTACTGAATAAAACTATTAACAACCAGCTTTTCTCTCCGGCTTCGCTCGTTTGGAAACAGTACATTATTTCTGGACTCATCCAGATGACACGGATACAGGAAAAACAGATTACCTCAGTAATCTGTCTTTTTCTGTATCCGTGTCAATGTGTATGCAAAATTTCATGATAATCGTTCGAGTAGAGAATCTCGGCGGTTCCCAAAACTACTTACTGATCCGTATCCTAGGGACAGCTACCCGCATCTGATAGTTTCGTAGACTTGGGCCCGGTTTGTATATAAAAAAACTAGTCGTTTTAGCTATGAACAGTTAAATTTTGATATACATTTCATATTAAAAGTGTCAAAAATAAATTTTCCGTAAGTATAACGACTCGTTTCTAGATATATATGGGAATGCGGCCTAAGTACAATCTTATCGCTGACCAACAGGCGGGCGTAATGATTTCCGGCACTAATAACTAAACTTATTGTCTATTCGCAGAAATAAAGGATGAAGTATCAGACTTCGAGGACGAGGTGTTGAAGGATGATGACGAGGACGACAAGAAGTTGGCCGAAGTGTTCGGCTTCAACAATGTCACCATAAAAAAGTTCAACGAGAAGCGCTCCAAGAAACGATTACTGGATAAAGGCAGCTCGGGTTAGTAGACTCTTATTACTGAACTGCAAAGATTCTGGAGCAGCAGTTACGCACTGGAAGACGCAGCAGAGATAGGCCACAATGGTAGGTGGACTGAAGACCTGGTAAAGGTCGCTGTCTCGTAGAAGGCTCGCCTCCTTTTAACCTGTCAGCTTCATTATAACCAGACATAATGATAAATGTCTGAGGATTGACGAATTAAGTAGGAAACACAACTGGAGAAAATTATAATATATCGGTGTGCAATATATTCACACTCTACCTTATACTGAAATAATAATAATTTGTGTTAGTATTACATAAATCTTACAAACTAGTGTTCGACACAAGTAACACCTAATAAAGACATGTACACCACAGGCTTATGAAGCCGCAATGAATAACAATAAGGGACTATCCCACCTGTCCACTATCGTGCTGATGATGCTATTGTAGCTACCACGCACCTTATGCATGATGGAGCATTATAAACATCTATCAATCTACTAAAATAAATTCAATATTCCAGATCACAAATCGAAAAAACAGCTCGCTCGTCCCATGAAGATATCACTGCGCACGTTATCCCAAATGAACAAGTTCCTGAATCCAACAAAAGTGACGCCCTCTCGGCTCGTTAGCGACAACACCAAGCACAAGGTCAACATCGAGAATCTGCTCAAACACTCCAACTGCACGCCGTTCTTGAACAAAACGCTCTCAGGTAACTTTTTTTTTATGTCCTCAGTGGTTTAAGTAGTCGCCTGCCAGTACACCAAGTGTTGGTGGGTAGTTTGAGGTTTACAGGTCAGTTTGTGTGTTCCACAAACAATTATTACAAGTCTGGTTGAACTATGTGTCCTCTCGTTTAATTTTTTTTAAGTTGATATGTATTTTCATCACTGTAGCCACTGATGCCGTAGCAAAAATAACTAGTTTAAGTGCTTGTGCTCGGAAGGCGTTCATGTCAGTAGTGCAAGTTTCTGAATGAGGGCTATCGCAATTAAATTCACCACTAGAGGTGCTAGTGGATAGTAAGATCTCTAGACTTCATACCCTATAGTCACTTCAACAGTCATCATAGAAACCGTCAATTTTACTGATTAACACGGCTTTTGACAGCAGTTGTGATAGGATTGACAGGACCTTACGCGGTAGTGGCGCCGACTGGTAAACACAGAAACGGTAGCCCCTATTGAAACCACGCCCTTATAGGCCCGGTTTCTAAATCCAAGAAATAAGTCGTTTTACCTATGGACTGTCAATTATATGACAGAATATATAAATGAAAATGAAAAATATGTCTAAATTTAAAAAAGCTACTCGTTTCTTGAATATAGTAACCGGGCCTTAATTAATTCCGATGATTTTACCATTGGGTTAGTGGGCTTTTTTTTGAGTTCTATTATTCTTACAGCTATATTACATTTCAGGTATCATCTGCGCTTACTGCAAAGAAACGCACCCCGACCTGCCCCTACTCCGCAAACACATCGAAACTGCCCACATCAACGACAGTCTAATAGACAAGAAACGCATGGACAAAAGCAACTTATCCATTAAAATTGACATAACCGACCTCAAGTGCAACATCTGTCAAACGAAAACTGACGTCATTGGTAATTTAAAAAAGCATTTGATCAAAGAGCACGACATTAAGTTTTATCCCGACATTAACGACTACGTTCTAGAATTTAAACTTACGGACAGTGAAATTTTAAACTGTGCTTTATGTAATTCTACCTTCGAGACGTTTAAAATGTTGTTACAGCATATGAATGGGCATTATAGGAATTATATTTGTGAGATATGTGACTTAGGGTTTATAAATAAGCATAAGTTAAGAAATCATCAGCGTACACACGATATTGGAACTTTTAATTGTTCGTTTTGTGACAAAGTCTTCAGTACAAGGGTTAGGAAGTTATGCCATGAGAAGTATACTCATAACTCCGGTGCGAGGTACACGACCAGCTGTCCACACTGCGATGAGTCTTTCACGAGTTATTATCAACGGAACAGACATATGGCTGTAGCTCACAACGCCGCCGCGGCGACCTATAAGTGCAATATATGTGACAAGTCTTTTATACTGAAATCGAAACTAACATCTCATATAAAAAAGGTGCATTTAATGGAACGTAATCACATCTGTGCTGAATGTGGACAAGGGTTCTTTATAAAGCAGTCTTTAGACGAACATATGATCAAGCATAATGGTGAAAGGATATATAAATGCACTGTTTGTAGCAAAGCTTACGCGAGGAAAAAAACGTTGAGAGAACATATGAGGATTCATAATAATGATAGGCGATTTAAATGTGGTCTTTGTCCTTTAGCGTTCGTACAAAAGTGTAGTTTGAAAAGTCATATGTTGTCAAACCACGGGGTTACTTTGGCCGAGTATGAAAGTGGTAGAAATAAGGCTGGTAGCCCTTGAGACTAGTTTATGGGTTGCTAGGTGCAAAAATGTTGGGTGTAGTCATTTGGATGTTTATTTGTATGTTGAATATAAAGCGATATCGTTATCGATATTGTTTGATTTTTAACAAATTTTAATTTAAATATCTGCATAGAACAGGCAAATATATAAGGTTCGTTATATGCAGGTACACGATAGGACGTTCCCTCAGCTAAAGTCGTAAAAACGTATATACCTTATTTTTTTATTAATCAGGTTTTTCAACGGATTTTTATATTTGGTACTGTAATTTATTGTCTTATCACTTTTATTAGTTGTTGGTTCGATTACTTAGACACGAGACCGTCCTGTTGGACATACAGTCTTGAGTTTAGCTGACCTATCTGAGAGACAAAACTTTTACTAACGTCTTCTAACGTGGTAATCACTTACGACTGATCACATGGTAGTCTGATACGCCGTCGTCTGCAACTGCCTAACCCGTCATGATGACACAGGCTTGATGATAAGACAAAGTTAAAGTTGAAAGCCATAGGCATGTCGGACTTAACTCTCTGACTCGAACTTAGTTTGTTAATTTTTGATAGTTATTGAACATACATAATTCTATAAATTGATGATATAAGTTTACTATTTGATCGACACATGAATCGTATAACAGCCTAAATAACATAGTACGGTTTATAAACGTGCATTTTGGTTTTTATTGTGGGTTTCTGCATACATTTATTTGGGTATTAATAATATGTTGCCACAAATTATAGAGATACAGATGGCCCAGTGAATACAATGCACAGAGCATGACATGATAAATTACAATACTGTAATAGTCTGCCTCAGTATGCGTAGCGGCAACGAATGCGACTACTGTGCAGGAGGGCTCGGTTTCGATATTCGGATCAGGCAGCACAAGTTCTGTGCCCAATAGACAGCAATAGCGAGTCTATTCTAGTTGTTCCTCCTTGCTCGCAGCATACGCATACTTCGCTCGCATACGTCAACACGCGGTCTTCTGTACCTCTTTATTTTATGCCTAATGTCAGTTGACTGCTACAAAGTAAGTTATTTACATTAGATCTGGGATAAACACTGCCATGATAAATGCAATAATAGAATATAATGACCATAGTTGTTATTGTTAAGTATATTTATGTAAAATAACTGATATCGGTACTGAACTGTAATAGACTTGTATTTAGTCTCTGCGAACGCTCGGACCTGAGGCCTAGATGTGCCACAATGTTTTCTGGGTTCCAGCTACTTAATGAGTCAAACTGATGAATAAATTAAAGAAATATTTAAGGCGAATGTCAATAAAAAAGTCGCTATGGGAAAACCATTAAGATTTTCCATCCATATACATGACATGACATTTGAAGTATTTATTATAAAAAATATGTTTTTACAAATAAAAGTTATTATTGATATTATAAGCGAACGATCTGATCAGTTCTATGACATGAATGAAGCAAGAAATTTATGCCAGGATTTTTGAGACTGGTCTGCCTTACCCTCCGTGCAACAGTCTTGATTCTATGTATTATTGGCTTCACAAGGATATGGCTCTAGAGCAGCTGAAATAGATCAGGTACATACATAACCGTATGCCAGTTTACTTTAATATTTGATAACATAGAAGATTTAAACTACAAGTACACCTAAGTACAACTAAGAGCAGCGATAGCTCAGTGGGGAGACCAATAGACTGCAATGCAGAGGGTCTCGGGTTCGAACCCACGACGCGCACTTCTGACTTTCGGAAGTTATATGACTTTTCGAAATTATGTGCGTATTGATTGACAATTATCGCCTGCTCCGTGCCTCGGAGAGCACGTTAAGCCGTTGGTCCCGGCTGCCATAAACATCTATGGCAGTCGTTATTGGGAGAGTGTCGACACAAAAGATCCCACTGGGTCGAAGTGTCGCCGGTCTGCACTGACTGGCCCCCGCATAAGATACATACATAATATTTATAAAATAGTATGTATGTATGTATCTTATGAGATATATCTTATGAATTGCGGTTCATGGCAACCGGGACCGACGGCTTAACGTGCTTGCCGAGGCACGGAGCAGGCGATAATTGTCAATCAATACGCATATAATTCCGAAAAGTCATATAAGTTCCGAAAGTCAGAGGTGCGCGACGATAGAACTAAACCTTCGAAACCAACAAATGGCCAGGCTTGACGGAAATATTTATTCGTGTACTCAGTACAACATCTACATATTTTTTGAGCTTTCTCATCCTTCCCAAACAAAAAGGTGGCTACGGTTGACTGCTTTATTGATTTTGTTATATGTGTGGGAAAACTACAGGTAAAAGATTAAAACATTAAATGACGGACACTCCGTATCAGAAAACCAATTCATAAAATCGCAATACTGTGGACGCACAGTGACAGTCACAAGTTTACTTCAGTTTCTGTATTAGTTTATATTTTATCGAGTCCACAATTGACAGTCTACATTTAATATTATGCTAAAAGTTTATATGTTATAATAAACCTTAATCGGTTGAGTAAAGTTATATAAGATTTCAGTTATTATAATCGTTTATTCATAAATTTATAGTACCTATACATGGCTGAAACTAACTCAAAGATGACATACTGGAAACGGGTGATGACCCGTCCACCCACTGGACTCACCCACTGGTAGGTGGACGGGTAATTCACAATTACCCCTCCACCCACTACACTAGTGATTACATCTATTAATGAAACATGCCACAAACTATATACATAGTAGATGGCCGTCATACATAGATGGTCGTCTCAGTAAACAGACGCACTCGCACGAGGCCTCAACTTGGAATATTCAAAAGGTCAAAGATATGGATTGTTCACCCGTAGTAGTCCCCTCTAGAACTGACTGTCCCCCGGGTTGACAACTGGGCATTATCTTCACAGTTGTCACTTGAGTGAGAAATTTTTCCAATTGTTTACTTCCGATTACTTATACATATTACTTAGTTTCGCTCGCATAACGGTAGAGAAAATATCGCAAGTATTTTGTCGCGATATTTTTCTTACCGCTTATCTTCCAGAAGTGTAAAGTCTGCCATCCCGCCTTGGACTAGCGTAGTAGAACCCTTTTATACTGAGAGGAGGCCTGTACCCAGCAGAGGACATTCATAAACAGCGCTGATATTATTTCGTTAATAACTTTTATACATAAGAGCGTTTATGCCTTGTGGTTTGTCTAATTAAGTAAACATCCTCCCAACTTATCCCGGTTGGAAGGGCATGCACCTACTCACCCCGGGTCATCCGCCCCGGACCGTCTTAGTTAACAATCGGCCAGCCGGCAACCTGTTATTGTTAGGTTTACAGAGCTGCGCTTAACGCACTCTATAGTCGTATAAGTCGATTAGTAATCACTCCGGTCTTCATGGCCGGCGTGATAAGTTTCGAAACCATTTTCTCTCACCCTAGGGCGAACTCCCTTCTCAGGGAAATTTTCGGGGATGCCATCCCGCGCGACCCGTCTACGTCCGGTCTCCCTCCGCGACCCAACCTCCTTCGCCCGCCGCCCGCTTCCCCTTCCAGGACCACCGCCCTAGAGATAGGGCGCTTTGCGAGGAGCCACCCGTATGCGTTCTTTGCGGACATCTGGGTCACTCAGCTAATTAACGCGGCTGTCCTAAGGCGCCGCGCGCTCCCAAACGTGCTCAACACCCAGAATGCGTTCCCGCCTTTCCCCTCCAAACCTCAATCCCTTCTCCCGTCTCGACCTGTCCGACCCACGCAACCTGCAGCTCAAGGCTCCCCTGGCGCAATCTTTAACTGTCTATTTACCTATTAATCATTATAGACCTATTAGTCTGCTTAAAGGATTAGGAAAGGTCTATGAGTGGTTATAGTACGTTAGACAGAAAGCGTACGCCAACGCATCGCTGCTCATACTCCACGAACGGTTTGGTTTTCGAACTAAACATTTGTGCGTTCAACAAGTGCACCGTATAGTTGAGAACATTAGTGCGCGACTCACTCGCAATCAATTCACCGGAGACCTCTTCTTCGACGTAGCGAAGGCTTTCGACAAAGTGTGCCACAACGGCTTGTTGTACAAGCTATTCACCATGGGTGTCCCTCCCAAGCTCGAACTCATCCCACGAGACTTCTTGTCAGATAGAAGCTTTCGCTACCGCGACGAGGGGGTCTTGTCACCACCTCACGCTACGCGCCGGTGTGCCCCAGGGCTCAGTGCTCTCTCCGCTGCTGTACTCTCTGTACGTCGCCGACATACCGATGCATAGGTTCGCGCAGACAGCACTTTTTGCAGACGATACAGCTAATTATTATGCAAGTAAAGACTCAGTTTCAGTCAGTAGGAAGCTCCAATCCGCGGCCAACGCCTTAGGCGCCTGGTTTCGGAAATGGCGGATAGAGGTCAATCCCGAGAAGAGTCAGGCGGTGTTGTTTCACAGCAGACCATCTCACCTGTACCCTCCGGGTGCGACCCCACAAGTAAGGATGTTTGGCGCCGCTATCCCATGGGCGAGAGAAGCCAAGTATCTATGTGTCACCCTTGATGATCGATTCTCATTCCCACCTCACCTAAGGCAGGTTCGTAACCGGGCCGCCTTTTTGTTAGGTGGGCTTCTGGTCACTCACTTTCACGGTGAAGAAAAACATCGTGAGGAAACCTGCATGTAAGAGTTCTTCGTTAACCGTAATGTTCTCGAAGATATGTGAAGTCTGTCAACCCGTACTGGGATAGCGTGGTGGACTATGGCTTAACCTTTTGCACACTGAGAAGAGGCCCGTGCCCAGCAGTGCGACAATTTAATACATGGCTGCTATTATTATGTAAATATTGGGTCATAGGCCTTTGATGCGTTATGGTTATAGTAAAATGACTACAAATATATTGATATTCCATCTATGATATACTTTATAAAGTGTATTAAATACATTTTGAAAATAAAACCTAAATAAACTAAACTTACGTTTAAAAATGTCATGTTTGACACTTTTGCAATGTTGATATTCGTAACAGGCGTAAGCGCTTTTAAAACTTACAATCATGTCACGACATTTCCCATACTTAAGACGTTATAATAATTTTCTTTTAAATAGTAATATACGCCTAAAAGCAAGACAATACTATGCTGTCATTACAAAAGTCTTCTTTAGTGATTACTACATAAAATATTAACGTGATTTAAGTTATAAGTACGCCATGGGCTTTCGTATATGTGTGTGGAAATATGCGGATGATCTATATTTTGTTTTTCCTCTTAGTTATTTCTACATAGTAGCTAATAATATTGTACAATCTGTTAATTTATTTTTGTTAAATAATAAAGGATTTTATCTAATTATGTTTTTTATTTTATGTTAGTACTAGCGATCCACCCAGAACCGCTTCGCGCGCACGGGTAGTAGAGAATTGTCGTTATATTTCAAACAATTTACACAAAGCCTTAAGAAATTATACACCTAAACATCCCTCATGAATCACTCTGTCTATTAGTGAAAACCGCATGAAAATCCGTTTAGTAGTTTTTGAGTTTATTGCTAACAGCCAGGCAGACGCTGCGAGGGACTTTGTTTTATAATAGTGATGATTCTAAACAAGATAGATTGCTCATAATGAGCGAATTTACATGGAATGGTCCAGCATTGATTTACACATTTTATTATGAGTGATCTCTCGTTTATTATTTTAGGTTTATCCTAGATACTGTAGTAGAGATCATCAAGTCTTGGCACGTGGATTATACAAACAAACAATTAATGGACACCAAGTACACGTAGGCTCGGCACAAGGACTAATGGATAACACAAATAATTGTCGCGTGTGAGATTCGAACCCACGACACTGACCCATGCCATCTGCTCAGTCCATATGCAGGCAAAATGCAATGCACAAGGTTAACGTTTAATGATAGGAACAGAAAAACGAAAAAGGAACACATTCAAGTTTGACATTTCGAAAGAATAGTTACATCAAATTGAAATTAAACTACTATATACGGATTTTATCGCGTTGTTTATTTTACACTTTATTACATAATTTAGAAACTGTTACACTACTACTACTATCTAGTAGTAGTAGTGTAACAGTTTCTAAATTACTTGGCCGAGTATCTACTCGGCCAAGTGACAATGGCTGCTGAACAGCAACCGAAACGTCGGGGAAAGTGTAAACTTAAATATAAATAGATTCAATAGTTTTAATAATTTAATTAGCTTAAAAATTAGTAAAGTTTAATAGTATCTAGTAGTAGTAGTGTAACAGTTTCTAAATTATGTAACAAAGTGTAAAATAAATAACGCGATAAAATCCGTATATAGTAGTTTAATTTCAATGAATAACATTCGCGTAAACAGAAGACAATATTAGTTAAATCAAAACTATATATAAAGTACTTGTAAAAAAAAACTGGGCTTATCCTTGATTAATTCCTAGTATGACATACTTACTCCATAATATTGTCTTATGTTTACGCGAATGTTATACATTGAAATTAAACAAACGAACTCGAGACTGCAGCCCAGTGGTCTCCCACTAGGCCGTCGCTGCTGGCCTGCTTGTAGCTATGATATCTTCTTAATCTTATACCTATTAAATTTAAAGTGCTTCTTAAAGAGAATTATCTTTACTGCAATGGCTGCAAGATACTGACCAGTACTAACAGATAGGTATATTATATGTATTCTATAGAATACATATATATTGTGCATATGGCTATCCAAAGAATGTGAACCATTACCGGCCGGGCTATCGTTGAAAATATTGCAATCACATATTTGTAGTTTAAAAGTCCCATAATATTTCTTAATTATTGAGATAATTTCAAAGTCAAAGTCAAAGTCATAATATTTCTTAATTATTGAGATAATTTCAAAGTCAAAGTCAAAGTCATAATATTTCTTAATTATTGAGATAATTTCAAAGTCAAAGTCAAAGTCATAATATTTCTTAATTATTGAGATAATTTCAAAGTCAAAGTCAAAGTCATAATATTTCTTAATTATTGAGATAATTTCAAAGTCAAAGTCAAAGTCATAATATTTCTTAATTATTGAGATAATTTCAAAGTCAAAGTCAAAGTCATAATATTTCTTAATTATTGAGATAATTTCAAAGTCAAAGTCAAAGTCAAAGTCAAAAATCATTTATTAGGTCACAAAGTAACACTTATAAACGTCAAAATATATAGGTTAGTGAGTTTACTAAGTTACTGAAGCTACATTTACGTTAGTAGCTAGGTTATATATGTATGTATGGTTATAATTAACAATAATCTATATTTACTAATATTATAAAGCTGAAGAGTTTGTTTGTTTGAACGCGATAATCTCAGGTACTACTGGTTCGATTTAAAAAAATATATTAGTGTTGGATAGCCTATTTACCGAGGAAGGTTATAGGCTACATAACATCACGCTACGACCCACAGGGGAGGCGCAGTTATCATAAACGCGGGTGAAACATCTAGTATGTGCCCACGGTTTCAGTTAATAATATTGTAGAGATTAAATAATTTGGGTCTAGTTATGTTTTTCAATATAAATCTAAAATAGGCAGTAGAATAGCATGATGGCGCATACACTTGCACTTTGTGACAATGCAAAGGCAGTCCGTGACTAACGGCGGTAGTGGATTTGTAGTTTTCAATAATAATCAAAATGAGAAGCAGGATACTAGATAACATCACATATAATCACGAGGTACCTTTACATTACTAAATTGACTTATAGGTAATACAGATCTTTGAATCCTGAATGCAACAAGCAAATAATGCCATGAGTTTTTGTCAGTTAAGTAGTCGTTGACTGAATAGTAACCCTTCCGCATGAGCTGTATTTTAACGGCGCTTTTAAATTTAAGCAATGGTAAATTAATTATAATAATAGGTAGTTTATTAAAAAAACGTATACCGAGTCCCGCAAATGTATTGTGAACTTTATGTAAACGATGATGTGGGCTGACTAACTTGTTTACTTCTAGTGTTTACGTTATGAATATCACTGTTCTTAGTATATAAGTGAATATTATATTTAATAAACATAATGTTAGCAAATATACATTGCGAGCAACAGTAAGTATGCCTATTTCCTTAAATCGATTATACAGGGAAACTCGTGGACCTAAATTATAAATACTACGTACTGCACGCTTTTGGAGAATAAAAATTGTCTCAATATTAACTGCCTTGCCCCACAATAATATACCGTAGGACATGACACTGAAAGTAACTGAAGTATACTAGTCTCGCATTATCTACATCAGTAAACTGTCTTACTTTCCGTATTGCGTATGTGGCTTAGCTAAGTTTCCCTGCAAGGCACGATATATGACTGACACCCCACTGAACTTTGTGATCTAAAATCAAACCTAGAAAAACTGTCAATTGTACGAAAGTAATAATTTCATTATTTAAATTTAGATTTATGTTAGGACTCTTTACATTTGGCAATGTAAACTTGATACATTTAGTTTTTCCAGAATTTAGTAGTAAATTATTCGACGTAAACCAGTCCAGAATGTGCGCGAGCGAATCATTAACAGTATTTAAATTTGATGCTCTTCTGTCTACTTTAAAAATAAGGGGTGTGTCATCTGCAAATAAAACAATGTCAAACAAATCCTGCACGAAGAACGGCAAATCATTTACGTATACTAAAAACAGAAATTGTCCTAAAATAGAGCCCTGTGGCACGCCCATTGTGACCGGTAATCCAGAAGATCCACAGAAGATCCACTTCCGTTGATATCAACGTGTTGTAGTCTGTCGCTTAGGTAGGAACCAACTAAGTCAAGTGCAGTATCTCTGATACCATAATGCCTGAGTTTTCGCAGCAGCGTATGATGGTCAACGCAGTCAAAGGCTTTACAGAGATCACAGAATACGGCAATGGCATCTTGCGAATTTTCCCAGACACTGAATATATGTCTTAAAAGCGTAAAACCCGCATCTATCATAGAACGGCCCTTTCTAAAACCATATTGATCTGCATGAAATAAATTGTTTACACTGAAGTGCCTGTCTAATTGCTGTAATATAATCTTCTCAAATATTTGGCAAATAGCAGGTAATATTGAAATTGGCCAAAATTACTAGGGTCACTTTTGCATCCATTTTTAAATAAAGGTATTATTTTAGTACATTATTTATTACTTTAGAATTATTGTATATTATATTCGTTTAAATTTAAATACCCAAATAAGCAACATTTTTCTCCCGCCCTGGGCGACTGACACTCACGCTACGCCACTGGTAAGAGTGTACAGCTACATGCGCGAATTACTTGCGTCGCATCAGTTACGGTAAGTACCTACCTTAAATAGCGCTACTGCCCGCGCCATGTACTAGGACTTTAACGCGCATATTTTAGTGATCGCATTGCTATTGATGTTGTATCGATTACTACAATCTGTTTAATAGTTTAAAACACAGTTCACTCGTAATATCGAGCTTCCTCTATCGCCACTTTAACCAATCCTTAACTATGTAAGTTTTAAATAAAATACAAAAATAATTATTAAACATTTATTAACTACTTACACCAATTAGTATTTTATTATGATACAAATGTACAACTGTATAATCGGAACTTAACATTAATATTCTTAATAAATAATAAAATTTGTAAATTAAATAAATATGTAAATTTAGAAAAATGTATAATAAGTTTCATAATTTATGAGCAAGGAGCACGGCATACAGCACACTGTGCTTCTATTAGAGGCAAAAGTAAGGCCGTTATCCCACTGGCGTTTCCTAGGCGTTCGCGTATATCAAACGTTTGACCAGCGACAGCGTCGCGCGTACGTTGACGTCGCGAGTCCCTAGTGGCAAGCGATTGCGCTGCGACTTTGCGTCAACGTGACAACGGTGCGTTTTAAGGCAATAACGCCGTCCCTCTCAAATCAAATCGCAGCATGTGCGCGACGATAACTTTGCGTTCAGCGGATGCACAACGTTAACGTCGCGCGTCGCGACAACGCTGGAGAAACGCTAACGTTCGTAAAACGCCAGTGGGATAGCGGACTAATAATAATATCGATGTTGAGTAACAGATGGCGCCGAGCGCAGTGCACTGTCAGTTCGATAATATAAGTATCATATTAACCCTTTCGCTGCCCCGTAATCGACACAATAGAAAATCTATTGTTATGTTTCATATCTGATTCATCGGACAGAGAACCTGTTAAAATCGTGTGTGTAGATGTCGCTGACAAATTGAATGAATGAATTTATTATACAGCGTGTAACAGAAAGTTGTAAGGAGAACAACAGACTGCATTGCAGAGGGTCTCGGGTTCGAACCCACGTCGCGCACCCCTGACTTTCGGAAGATATATGACTTTTCGAAATTATGTGCGTATTGATTGACAATTATCGCCTGCTCCGTGCCTCGGAAAGTACTTTAAACCGTCGCTCCCGGCTGCCATGAAAATCTGTGGCAGTCGTTATTGAGAGAATGTTGACACAAACGATCCCACTGGGTCGAAGTGTCGCCGGTCTGCACTGACTGGCCCCCACATAAGATAAGATAACAGAAAGGTGTGGTCATATTTTATGACCGTAATGTATATCTGAAAATTAATAACCCATGTGTCCTATACCCGGTTCAAAACAAATTATTTCAAATATTATGATCATTTCAAACATAATTTTATTTGTTTATTATTTAAACATAGATACAAAAGCATTACATTTTCAGGCTCACTGAGGTCACCGAGTCGGCTGTTAGTGTCGTTTAAGTATATATTGATAAGTTAGTGAAAAAGAAAATGCTGCTAAGTAAAAATAATGTATACGAATTTATTTGCCGCAGTTTTCAATTGTACAGGGGCAATACACTTTTTGTTACACGCTCTGTAATACGATTTGGAGAGAGAAGGGGTCTGAACAAGTCTTATTCTTTGTTTAAGGAGTACATAAGTTTATTGGCTTTTTTACATACATTGGCACAAAACGTAGTTATTATTGTCTTAAGTAATAATAAAAAAAAGCAAAAATAAAAAGATTCTCAACCGTGCCATAAGCACATTAGTTATACAAATTTCAACCCTATGCGATTGTATTAACGTTCAATACAAATTGATATTGGAAGATTACCTTCGTCCCCACCTCTCCAGTAGTCTCCAGTGATGCCAGATTGCGTTAATTCATATTTGACGAAACTATTACTTACAATAAATCAATATGGATAAATGAACGCTTTGATATTAAAAACATATTAATATATTATTACTAGTAAGTATAATAAAATGGAAGAAAACTTTTATACATACATACATACATAGATTCACGCCTGTTTCCCAGAGGGATAGGCAGAGACTACGGATTTCCATTTGCTACGATCCTGACACACTTCTCTGGCTTCATTCACTTTCATCACATTCCTCATACACGCCCGTCTGTTCAAGGTGCTCTTAACCTGGCCTTTATCCAGAACGCCTCCGATCTGATCAAGAAACGTTCGCCTAGGTCTTCCTCTTGCGATTGTTCCATTCACTTTTATATCACAGTATAAAACTTAAATAGAATAAGGATACTAAAATCAGATATAAAAAACACAATTCCGTATGTGCGATAAACTGAACGATAGGTCAGCGGTTTTAACTGGTTCGATACATCTACCATTATAGCGCTAGATCTATTATAAAACCAAGGTGGCAAACAACCAAATGGTTTATCTGTTACTATGGTAACGATTAACGTCAGATGTACTGTATTAACGTACTAAGTTGTTACTGTGATAACAATAAAAGGATAAAAGATTACTGGCATCATATAATAATAATCTCCTCCAGATCGAATTTAGGTCACGGCGGTCAATCTTGAAGGAAACTGGTCATCGACGCATGAGATATTACAGTGCACAAGTTTGTGTGCGAATACAAGTGTAGTTTTGTAGGCCCAACCCAGGATTCGAGCCTCGTGCACAGCAGTCGTATTCTCTACAGCTGCGCCGCAGAGGCAGTTAGGCTGAAATAATTCATGTACGAAACAGAAGCCTGTTTTGCTGCGATATTCTGTAGGGTGACCGTTTTCCCAGCTGAACTATCCTACTCGATTCCTTTCTTCTAGCTTCGTAAAAAGGTCCTGACTTTAATAGATCTCCTACCATCTCCTTTTATCGCGAACTAGACAGCGCACTAGACTGTATAACGTGGTATCATTCTGCTACCGAACAGTTCTTAAAATTGCATATGATCATAATGTGATAATATCAGACAGTATGTCTCGCTCGCTCGCTCGGAAGGGTGTTGTAGAAAAACAATATATTTTTAAGTACACTAAAAAATGATTATAAATTAATTATTGCTGTTCATATTACGCATTTGGTACTGGGATCAGTAAAAGTCTCTGGATTGTCCCTGACAGATGTTTAGCTGTACGTTAACTAAAAGATAAGTAAAAAATGCTTTGCTTCTTAAGCGCCATGGTAATCATCGGTGATCGCGAAAACCTTTGATTGCATAAAAAAATTTCATATATTTTTTGTGTTTGGACATTTTGGATTAAAATTTGTTACATTATTTAAAGCTCTTGTGATTATCTTGTATAAACAATATATAAAGGCTTATCACATACTTAACTAATGTTAGTATGTATTAATATAAATAGGTATGTCTGTTTGATTGTAACATATGCTTTTCAATATCATTTATTAAATTACGATGACACTTTCATGAGTAGTGAGTACGCGACTCCGTCATGTCTTCAGACAAACAAATATCGAACACTTCGCCACATGCGTTTCTATGCTTGCCAAGTATTAACTAAATTAATATAAAGCAATTAAATATTACATATATTCTCAATAAGTTCTTGCTGAGCCTGCATAAGCAGTGACAAGAATGCTCATGCATACAGCTAAAATTGATTAAGGCATTGACTGAATTTGTTTAGTAATTAAGTTAAAATTCTGCCTTAAGAGAACTGCTTTTCCATTGCAAATCTTTCACTTTTATGTTATAAGATAACGTATGGCGGAATCGCTGTCTCGATATAGGAAGTTCGTATTATCATTTTGTGGTACAACTTAAGTAAGGCATGGATCGATTTACCAATGTTTACCGACACATTATAGACTCGCCATTTCATTAAACGAAATGAACTGTCTTTTCGGTAGAGGAAATGGCGCGTCGACAATATCGATTTAGTGTACAGCTTGTAACATAAAAATGTGGTATATTACATATTTAAAAACAGCCAGGTGGACCCTAGAAATAAAGTTTATGCCGAAAATCCTCTTTTAAAAATGTCTTAAAGAATAGTTTACCATACGATATTTAGGATTGTACATTTTTCTAATCATATGATTTCAGACTTAATTAGATAAGTAATGAGCCTCGAGACATGTATATAATATGTCTGGCAGTTTTAATTAAAAGTACATTTTAAATCATTGCACTTGCCCTTCTGTTGCCTGTAGGCTCGATATTACCTTCGGGCATGCTTAACGATTGCTTTTAAGACTGCGCCGAGCGTAAGACAGATAATGACAAAGCTCGTGCGGCGCATATTCAAATCGGCGCGCGGCCGCCATTATAAAATTGTATAGAGGCTTTGAAGTGCTCTTTTGATAAATATGTATCTTTATTGTCAACCAATAACTTAGATATTTGGGACGGACAACTTGTAATATAACTATTTATGTTTCGTTTAAGCTGTAAAATAGGATAGATTTCTACTGTTATAATCTAAAAATCACGTAACACGAGCTTGCAAGCTGCAAATTTACGTAATTTTGTAGGCGAAAATATTAATTATTTTAAGTTTTTTACACGGAGTAATTGTATACACATTCATTGTTATGGTAAATGTATATTTTATATTTGTATTAAACAAAAAGTGTTGATTTTATTCACTTAACTGTGACCGCCTGTTTTGGCACATTTCGCTCGGCGCAGTCTTAAGCATCCCCATCCCTAGTCATGCCATTGCTATTTCGACTGACTTTCATAACACGTCTTAAATATGACCACAGCTTCCTGTTACACGCCGTACATTCAGCACATCTTACTATTGAAACAAAACCAATATATCTACAGTATCTTCTACGAGATCCTTTCTACAACATTGGGATTTGACATACCATTATTGATCTTTCACCACAGGGCTAGACGTGATATCCGACGCGGCCAGACTGATCCCGTGGTTAGACAACAGATGACTCTTTAAACTGCACTTTTGCACAAATGTCATAGCACACACATCACACTTAAACCGCCTATCATTATTATGTATTCTCATATGTTCTCTTAACGTATACTTCCTTGCGTAAGACTTGTGGCACACCTCACAAGCATATATCCTTTCTCCTGTATGTTTAACCATATGAGCTTTCAACGCTTTCTTACTGAAGAATCGGTACCCACATTCCGTACACTGACAATTCCGTTCCATCAAATGACTTTTCTTTATATGGTACATAAGCAAGCTCTTCAGTATATAAGCTTTGTTACATACATTGCATTTGTATTGTGCTTCAGAATTGTGAACTTTGACCAAATGTTGATTCCGTTGGTAGTAGCTCCGGAATGGTTCATTGCAGTATGGACAGTTAGAGATGTTTCTCGCACCGAAATGCTTGATTTTCTCGTGGTAATGTTTCTTCCCTCGACTTGGAAACACTTTATCGCAGTGATCGCATTTAAAGCTGCCCTCCTGATGAGTCGTGCGATGTGCGTTGAGAGACCTTTTAGTAGCAAAAGATGTGTCGCATTTATTGCATGTATAGTTGCAGTAATGTTTATTCATATGCTGTTTCAACATCTTGAACGTTTCATAAGTTGAAGTACACATTGCACAATCGTACACATCACCTTTCTTAAGTTTAAATTGCAAAATGTGGTCTTTGATGTCATTGTATATAGTTTTATCGTGTGTTTTAACTAAATGGTCTTTTAATAAAGTTAAGTTGTCCATTTTTTCATCGCACAGCGTACAGCATAGCTCAAAAACATCTACTTTGACATTGTATTCAGTCATATCGAAGTTTGACTTGAAGTTCAGTCTCTCTGATTTGTGGTCCGTTTCTGTATGGTGTCTAAGGTCTGCTGGATCCGGGTAAGCTGACTCACAGTACCCACAAATGAAACCAAGCAGGGATTTATTTTTAAACGGTATTGCGTTGGAAAATTTAAGTATGGTGAGCAGATTTTCTCTGTGTTTGAATTTGTCGTTACAATTCCTGGTCCAAACGAGGTTGATTTTTTTATCAGCAAAGGGATCTTTAGAGATTTTTATTTTTCTGATTGAGTTTAGTTCTGTACGCTTCTTTTGTGCCTTCAAGTCAGGCATTTGGGTGGAATCTGAAATGAACAAATGTTACGTTTAATTTTAGAATAAAAAACGGATATTCACCAAACAACTCGATTAACAAAGTGTTGCAGCCATTATGCCATATACTACTGACTACAAAAAACTAAAGATAATAACTTAATAATATTATAGAGATGAAATAATTTGAGCTAAGGTATATTTTTTTAATATAAATCTAAAATAGACAGTAGGTTGGCATGATTGCACATACACTTAAACTTTGTGACTACTAAATTACATTACTAAACTGACTTATAAGTACTACAGATCTTTGAATCCTGTATAGAACAAGCAACTAGATGTCTAGATGACAAAAACGCATGGAATGAGTTTTTGACAAAAACGCATGGAATGAGTTTTTGTCATTTAAATAGTTGTTGACTGAATAATAACCCTGCTGAATAAGTTGTATTTTAACGGCGCTTTTAAATTTAAGCAATGATAAATTAATTATATTAATAGGTGGTTTATTAAAAAAACGTATACTGAGTCCCGCAAATGTATTGTGAACTTTATGTAAACGATGATATGGGCCTACTAACTTATGCTTATTTCTAGTTTTTACGTTATGGATATCATATTCTTATTATATAAGTGAATATTATGTTTAATAAACATAATGTTAGCAAATATATATTGCGACGCAACAGTAAGTATGCATATTTATTTAAATCGTTCTTTTAGGGAAACTCGTGGTCCTAAATTATAAATGCTACATACTGCACGCTTTTGAAGAATAAAAATTGTCACGATATCAGCTGCCTTGCCCCACAATTATATACCGTAGGACATGACACTATGAAAGTAACTAAAACTATTTTACTTTCCGAATTGCGTATGCGGCTGAGCTAAGTTTCTCTGCAAGACACGATATTTGAGCGCCCCAATGAACTTTGTGATCTGAATTTAATCCTAAAAAACTATAGATTGAACTAAAATAATAATTTCATCATTTATATTTATATTCACGTTAGGACTCTTTACATTTGGCAATGTAAACTTGATACATTTAGTTTTTTTAGAGTTTAGTAGTAAATTATTCCTCGTAAACCAGTCCAAGTCTTGCGCGAGTGAATCAACAACACTAAAATTTGGTGCTTTTCGGTCTACTTTAAAAATAAGGTATGTGTCATCCGCGATTAAAACAATGTCACACAAATCCTGTACAAAGAACGGCAAATCATTTACGTATACTGTACGAGCCAATAATGCTCGTACAACAATTTTATATTAAACTAATAAACACATACAAAATGTACATGTAATCAATATTATTCAGTCGTAACAAAACTGTTGTCGCGTAATATTGTGTATCTATATCAACTATTTTGAGGAAATAAACGATCGATTCAATATTGTGATTTGGTGTGTTTGTTTACCTAACTACAACAACTATACCGGAGTGCCGTTAACGACGAGATACTCCAACATATACTAAAGACAGAAAGGGTCCCAAAATTGATCCCTGTGGCACGCCCATTGTGACTGGTAATCCAGAAGATCTACTGCCGTTGATTGATATCATCGTGTTGTAGTCTACCGCTTAGGTAGGAATCAACTAAGACAAGTGCAGTATCTTGGATGCCATAATGCCTGAGTTTTCGCAACAGCGTATGATGGCCAACGCAGTCAAAGGCTTTAGAGAGATCACAGAATACGCCAATGACATCTTGCGAATTTTCCCAGGCACTGAATATATGTTTTAAAAGCGTAACACCCGCATTTATCGTAGAACGGCCCTTCCTAAAACCATATTGATATGCATGAAATAAATTGTTTACACTGAAGTGCCTCTATAATTGCTGTAATATAATCTTCTGAAATATTTAACTAATAGCAGGTAATATTGAAGTCACTTTTGCACCCATTTTTAAATAAAGGTATTATTTTACTACATTTCATTAAGTTTGGAAAATGCCCACATCAATGCATCCGTTAAATATTGCGGCTAGGTGTGGCGCTATATTAACAATAATACTTTCAACTAATTTTACCGAAATACCTCAGATGTCAGCAGATCTTTTTTAATTAAGCGACTTAATAACTTTTATTATATCATACGGATGTACATGTTCAAAACTAAATAGTATCTTGCGCTCTTCCACGTTGCTCCTAACTAAGTATTCTGCTTGAGCTGGGCAAGACCTAAGGGTACTAGTTGTGTTTAAAGGTATTTTCGCGAAGTAGTTATTGAATGTGTCGGCTATTTTAAAGTTATTTGAAATTACGTTATTATTTATATTCAGTTATAATTTATTATCACGCACCTTGCTGCAACCTGTTTCATTGTTAATAATGTTCCATGTAGCTTTAATTTTACTTTTAGATCTTTTAATTTTTGTTTTTAGTTCAAGGGACTTGGCAGTGGCACAAGTCTTTTTAAATAATTCTGAATAACTTTTAACATATTGAATAAAATTTGGATCGAAATTGTATTGTTTCATACCATATAATGCATATAACTTTGTTTTACTTTTATATATCTCAGATGTTGCCCAATCACAAAACTTAGTCTTATTATTCTGACTAAAGGTCTTACATTTAAAAATGTTATTATATTCTAAAGTAATTATGTTAAGTAAAGACTCCAGAGAAAGGTCCATATTGGCAACTTTGGCACTTATGTTATCATTAAATTCCTTTAAGCTCTATACTGGAATCCATACAACCCAGAGCATTCTCCTTATTCAATATTGTATTTTAAGACTGCGCCGAGCGTAAGACGCGATTGGACTGAATGACAGAACTCGAAATTCAAATCAGCGCGCGGCCGCCATTGTAAAATTGTATGAAGGATTTGAAGTGCTTTTTTGATAAATATGTATTTTTATTGTCAACCAATAACTTTAATATTTGGGACGGACAAATTGTAATATAACTATTTATGTTTCCATTAAGCTGTAAAATAGGATAGATTTCTACTGTTATAATCTAAAAATCATATAACACAAGCTAACGTATTTGCATTTTTCGTGAAAGTTTACTTTATTTTGTAAGCGAATATATTAATTATTTTAAGTTTTTTTTACACGGAGTAATTGTAAACACATTCATTGTTATGGTAAATGTATATTTTTTATTTGTATTAAACAAAAAGTGTTGATTTTATCAACTTAACTGTGACCGCCTGTTTTGGCACATTTTGCTCGGCGCAGTCTTAAAAGCTTATCGAGTTCAAAGATAATGAATGCTGTGCGTTATTATAATAGACATGCATTTGAGAAAATGTGTCATTTTCGTGGTACATGTAAGCACAGTTTAAGCAATAAATGTCTTTGTCTTTGTTTTTTTTTTGTCTTTGCTGTTGGTACGCCTAATAAATAAATAAAACTATTGCAATAAATAACCAGCAACCGTTGGACTGCCACGCAGAGGTCTCGAGTTCGAACCCAAGGCGCGCATCTCTGACTTTTCGAAGTTATATGCGTATTAAATAGTTAATTATCGCATGCTTTACCGGTGAAGGAAAACATTGTGAGGAAACCTGCATGTCTAAGAGTTCTTCATAATGTTCTCGAAGATATGTGAAGTATGCCAACCCGCACAAGGCCAGCGTGGTGGACTATGGCCTAACCCTTCTCACACTGAAAAGGGGCCCTTGCCCTGCAGTGGGGCAGTTTAATACAGGGCTATTATTATTAGTAATAAATAAATCGTTTGTTATAATCAGCTGAAAAATACACCAGATAATTTAAAATTTAATGACGTATAGCCTTTTTTCGACCACTCTAGCCCAAATAAGGAACTTCTTTCGTACAAACTATGTAAAGACAGCTGTCGATGAAACGACTGGTTACTGTCATTTTCGTCTGTTCTTACATGGATGACCACGGGCCACCACGCACGAAATCGCTCCGCTCCTTGGAAGTTATCGAATCCTGACGAAATCAACTCAACGCTACGAATGCGTCTACGCTACCACGGAACACCTTCCGATTACAAGTCTCCTGCATGGCGATCCTTGATCACGCACCTAAGGAAGGAGAAATCTCAGCTAAAAGGACACAGAAATCTTTTACTTACTTATTGAAGTAGCAAGCCGCGTAACCAGTGTTTTGATCTTATCAGCTTTCCAAGGGCCATCAGTAGTGTTCTTGTTCGACATTTTGATCACTTTGGGTTTACTTCTTTTAGGCTCCGTTTTCTTCTTTGCGGTGGCTTCCTTTGATTCTATCTTTATCTTTTCTATTGTAATTTCTCGAGCTGGAAATTTTCATGTCAATAATTCATATTTAAAATGTTGAATGTTATGCAGTAAAGACATCTATTGTATACCACGGTAACCCAACTCTTTGATTTTACTTTAATCATAGAGTGCAAGTGTTTCGTTGCCAATAGGTATTTGGTGACGGCATGATCGAGTCACTTAGCTAACTATCACCTAGTGAGCGACTGACCAATGACTGACTACACACGTACCTACTTTACTTATATTTCATTTGTGAGTTATAGTCGCGGGAGTTACAGTCCTAGTATTACAAGTACATAGGCTACGTTAACCGTTTACGCTTCTTTGTAACCTTTGTTGTATATATAAAGATCCGCGAGGTAGCTAAGTGACGAGCGAGGACAACCTAAGTAATGTTAGTCTAAAGGTATAATACTGCAAACTTAAGTGATAATGTTTATCGTTGCAGTCTATCGTGAGATCACGGTTTCGATTTCCGAGTCGGACAAAGTATATTTGGATTTTCTTTTAGAAAATCCACTGTCCGGAAATGTGCTCTGTAAACGGTAATAGGTTCTAAAACAAATTAACACTCTATGATACAAAAGTTCGCAGCCAAATAACCTTGTGTCATATACTTGCAGTGAGTAGGACTCTTAGAGCTTTTTGAAGAGGCGCCCTGGTAATATGGATACTGGAAGCAATGATAGGTCTGTATCTCGAGAGGTGGCAGGGATTTAATTTTGTAGGATTGCTAAAGCGAGCGATAACTCAAAAGTTTCGAGCATCCCTAAGCTACAAATAACTCTTGATGATCACTTTCTCTCTCGTTATCTAATTTGGTAGTATAAGAAAGAATTCTCACCAGCATCCGCCAAGAAGTAATCATCAGATTCATCACCACTGTCCATGGTCGGCTCTAATTTTACTTGAAATGGTTTCTCATCTGAAAATATTCATTGTATTATTAAAGAAATTATAATTGTAACTTTCGAAATTTTATATTTATTTTAACAATATTGGCTAGGCCTGCCAGCTGACATAAGTCTTTATACCTGAATAGAAATTGTGGAACACTACCGAAATCAATCAGGCCGTTTAGGTTAAAGTCATATTGCGCTGTCAATGATTGACAATGATTGATTATGACTAGATAATTATACCAGTTGACTACTAGAGTCTGTAGTGCAATACATTGTCAGTATTATGTACAGTGAGCTGCTAAGATACATACCCATGTCTACCGTTTTAGTTTAGACATGGGTATGTATCTTAGCAGCTAGCTATAAGCTAGCTAGCTATAAGCCAGTGGTCGGCAACCCGCGGCTCGCGAGCCGCATGCGGCTATTTGACTCTTCGGCTGCGGCTCTACCACGTAATGTTGGGTGTAGGCACAGAATATTACTTATTATATTGCCTTATAAGTATAATACCAAATTTTATTTAATTTACTGTTAGTTAAACTAAGACTTATCTGACAAAGTCAAGCGTAATGATGTCCTGTTACAGCAAAGCTTAAGAAAAATGGCTCTTTGACTAGATTATACTCGTGGATTGTCTATATTTGGCTCTTTTGGACGTAAAGGTTGCCGACCACTGGTATAAGCCAGTAATTGACGTCATCTAACGGAAATCAATACAAGAACTTTTAAGTAGTTTATTTATATCGTAATAGATGGCGGTGCACGACTATAATATAAAAAGAAGTAGATATCTTGATGACTAAATTTTAATAAATTTATTTCACACATTTTTTTAATCTATTTTAAATAAATAATAGTTTAAACGACTTGAAAGACACGCTTTATTTAAAAAACCATACTAAGATATTTCGATAACCTCACCCCACGCTTTTTTACATTAAAATTATTTATTTTATTAATCACACTAGCCTTATTTTGAAATACCAAAAGAAATATTTTCTACTTTTTAATTTGTTTTATAAATAAAGCGTGTTGTTTAAACTATTTTTCATTTTTTTTCTAAATTATTGTTTTGTCATCGGTCCTCGATAAATCTACGTTTAAAGGAAATCTGACTGTTTGAACTGGGTCAAAATCAAGTCCAAAGGAGACGGTTACAAACAAACAAACATACAGGTGAAGCTAATAAAAGCATATTAAAAAGAATACATTTTAGGGTAAAACAAGAACCAAAAGCAAAAGATTACAAATGAAATTATAAATTTATAGTAGGAAGTTTATCTTAAAGCTACTTTTGATGATTCATTGTAATTTGTTACAAATTTCACCTTTGCATTATATGTGTATGCATTGCAATATTTATAATATTGTAATAACCATCTAGTTAATTCATATTCATTCTAATTCTAGTATTCCCAGGATTTTGGACCTTAAGGTATCCATGCAATATTACAGGTGACTAAGGTGCTAAGCATAGTTTATCAGATCTGTATTGATAATTTTTTTTGGATATTGGCGTCCAGAAATTTCTAACAATTTTTCAGTCTTAATTGTATATATTATTCTTAATAACATAAGTAAACTTTCATACTTCTACAGAAGGGCTTCACTCACCTTTTGAATCAACTAATTCTTTGACTTTCCTTAGAAATTCCTTCTCAGTCACAAGCACTTGTTCTTTAAACATCAGGGAGCTGCGGAGACTCTTAATGCATACCTCACAGATGCCACTGAAGCCAGGATCTGAACTTGATAGCTGAAATTTGACAGTAATTTGCAAATTGTGGATATAATTAGAGTGATTGATAGCATATTATTATCTTAAGACTACCTCAGATATTGAAAGGTAGACCATACACTTCTTTATTCATTCATCCATAACACATTATCATTTGTCATATATTGTAGTGTTCCTAAATCAATGGGACCTTATAGAAGAATAAACAATGTTCCCTAACCAATGGGTTTTTATAGAAGAATAAACAATGTTCCCTAATCAATGGGTTTTTATAGAAGAATATACAAATATATTAAACACATCAATTGATATGGCTTTTATAATTTAGCTTAAATAAAACCCAGTTTTTAAACAACTATAAATTCTATGAGGAATGTGATGAAAGTGAATGAAGGCAGAGAAGTGTGTCAGGATCGTAGCAAATGGAAATCCGTAGTCTCTGCCTACCCCTCTGGGAAACAGGCGTGAATCTATGTAATGTAATGTAATAAATTCTAGCTCATGATTTTTATGGAGCAGGGATCAAACCAGTTTTAATTATTGCACCTCATACATATGTATCTAGCATGATTCACATTTATGTTGGATTTCACATCTATACAGTTATTACTTTTACACATAATGTCTTTCACTTGCTTTAGTTTGTTATGATGCTGGGAGACCTTGAACACAATTAGCAATAATTATGATCTCCCTGCCAACAGATGATGGATTTAATATTCATGTTAGAAATAATATTTTCTTCCAAAAAATATAAAGTTTTACAAATACTAATATGTATTTAAAATTAAAAATAATCTATTTGTATTTTGGAACAACTGTTGATTTTCAACAAAAGTAAAATCTTTAAAAATTACTACTACTGAAAAGTACTTCAAGTAAAACATTTAAAAGTCTGCATCTTATCCTTAAATATCATTAATTTAATTATAATATAAGATTAATATCAACACAATATATTGTTAGTTGAATAAAAAATATAGCTGCAATAACCAGTTTGTACAAATATTTTCCTTGTTGTTATCGTTACGACCGGTTTATTATGCACTAGGCAGAACTTGTAAACACTGGCCCCTTTTTGAAGGACTAAGTGATAACTATATAAGCTACTTGATAGCTTGGTGTACATTGGCTTATAGAGTAGTAAATAGCAATTTAAATGGTACTTACGACAATATTGAAGCATTCTTGCAACATATCGGCATATATTTCCGATTTGTCGAGCCAAGTGTAACTTGTGTGCAAGTCTTTGTGGAGGCCCCGCTGCGAGCAACAACGGCATACACTAAGCTCTTCCATGTTGATACTATTTACATCTATAATTTTATTGATACGTCTATTTCATAGAATAATGGAAAATAGATTTTTTACGAGAAATAGAAAATATTCACTTCAGCACTTTAATGTCGGGGTGCCTAGCAGTTAGAGTATGTTTTCCTAATTATTAAACGCTGGTGTCATATTTATAATATTACGTGAATAATTAGTTTTGTAGATACATCACAATTTTCTTATTAGATATTTTCATATAAGAATGCAGTTAGAAATATCTAAATTGAATTATAATCATTGACATCAACTCATTTTAAAATTATATTACCGGTGTTTCTGGTAATTTTTTTTAGTGTGGCAATTTCCGGCAATATTTTTATTTGACTTGACATTTTTCACCGTTCTGAAACCAAAGCTAAGCTTTTCAGATATGATTTTACTATACGGAAAGAATTCTTTTTGGATCCATTTCTGATTACTGCTACATCTACAATATTTATTTTCTTTGTTTTTATATTGTAATTAAACAACGCTTACAATATCCAAAACTTAATAAAAAGTTTATATTTATTTCATTGATTAAATACCGATAGCGACGCCGACAGAAGAAAACAGTACAATATACAAAATGGCGGACAACATGGAATATTGTATGCGGTTCTGAAGCTTGCTAATATTCCCTTTGTGTGTTAGTGTATTATATTAAAAATAATGCCAGTGTAGTGTTGTGACAATGGAGTTCGACGAGATTGTGGTGAAGGAAAGCCCTGGGCTTTGCCGATGCTGTCTTTCAGAGGGATGCTACAAAGACTTAGGGTCCGAGTATACCTGGATGAATGATACTGAGGTGTATGCCGATATGTTACTGGAATGTTTTGATATTAGCGTAAGTACTGTTAATACCTATATCAATGCTATGTAGAACGTTTCGTAAATTATATACGTTTGTAGAGACTACGCCTGCCGCTTTGAGTACCTATGCATAGTCTCAGTTGAGACCAAGACTGCCAAAGTGAATATTATCATAATATTGTGAGAAACCATCTGTGTTTATAATTATAGCATTCTCGTTTAGTCTAACTAGAAAATATTTTTTATTTACACTTGGTTTTTTTTATATGCTGTTAATATATTTTTATATTACTTACATATCAACAATAATTCTAATAATAATAATAAGTTCTCTAAATAAATGCATATTGTTACTAGTTATACCTAATATACTAAAGAATTATTTTTATCTATGTATACAGTATAGGTAATATTTATGATTACCCATCACATAACAGATCCTTTGTGGCTGCTGAAAATTGATTATAACCCTCTATTACTATTACCTGTCTGTGTTAGTGTCCGTTGACATTACATTAATATTGAATACTGAAAGCTTTTTCCTTAGCGCCCCTAAGGCTACACACCAACCAATGTCGCCTCAATAATAAAGAGTCAAGCGAATAAAATCTTAAACAATCAGTAATAAAATATACTAAGTACATGTCTTAGTAAAATAAACAAGTGAATAATATGTAGTTTAAATGAAAATATTCAACAAATACATCTTCTCTCTTAGTCTTTATTATTCCCAAGTCACTTGGGGTCGGCTTTTCTGGTCTAACCAGATTTGACTGGATATCAGTTTTTACACGGAGCGGCTGCCACCTGACCTCCGCAACCCGAAGGCTAACGATACCCTAAGGCTAGACCAGTGTCAGGATATCAGAGGGTACTAACTTTCCCAATAACGACTGCCATAGATGTTTATGGCAGCCGGGACCAACGGCTTAACGTGCTCTCCGAGGCACGGAGCAGGCGATAATTGTCAATCAATACGCACATAATTTCGAAGAGTCATATAACTTCCGAAAGTCAGAGGTGCGCGACGTGGGTTCGAACCCGAGACCCTCTGCATTGCAGTCTATTGGTCTCCTCACTGAGCTATCGCTGCTCTTACAAATACATGTTGAAGTTATTTAATATATATTATCATTATATCACAAATGTATAATATATTTTTTTACACTTCAGCCTTCCTGTATTTTGATAATTTACTTCTAAGTCTAATCAGAGAGGAATAAAGAAAATCTTTGTTACCAGATCACTCAGCACAATGAAGGTCCAAATGGACCCAATCGCCTCATCTGTGAAGTCTGTATCACACGTCTACGGGATGCATGCAACTTTAAGAAGCAGGTGTTGGACTCGGAGAAGAAATTCATTGACATGATGGGACGTGGCGAGTTCAGGCCTAAGGGTAAGATAAAGGCCTGTTTTTAACTAACATTTCCAGAATATGGAATCTAGATTAGGCTATGAAGGTCTCATCATTGATGGATTAGACCTTGACTACACACAGCCTAATTGATTTGATTTGATTTGATTTGATAAGATTCCAGGTTATAGTGTAGCAAAGGGTGTGCAGCTTTATGGGACTTCTAATTTAAATAATATAATTGCTGTTTTCTTTTTCTATCCTATAAAATGACTAAAAATAAGCTGAAAGTCATTTTGGCACTTTTTGTCTATAATGAGTGGTTCTCCAGATAATTACCGCTCACGAAGAGCGATATTCGTGGGCCAGGAGAATTTCCTTAGAAGGTAGGCAAACATCACGACTCAGAGCACACCCACTCGGTTAGGTTAGGTTAGAAGTCGGAGGCGGGAGCATAGCTCCCGCCGTAGCCTTCGATGGTTATTTTTTTTGCTAACCACCCAGAAAAAGGAGCCCCGCGGAGCGGGTCTCAGTCTTTGAATTTCACCCGTGCAAAGAGAATTTTAGTTTTTAATTTTTATGATAAATTTTATGATAAGTCCTGTGAGCCGTTCATATAGTACAAAAAGACTTGTTAGATATTTAGAAATATTATCCTCAGTGTTTCGAAAATTTGGCAAATTAATTTTTTGTGTGTTCTATCTTATAGAGGAGTGAAAAATAACCATCTTTCTCCCTTGTAAATTTTTCGCTATCTCTAATAGTTTCACGACAAAAGTGATTCAAAGTTTTATCATCGTATTAAAAATGCCGATTATCTCATAAACCACTCATCTTAGACAAAAAGTTCCAGGATGACTTCCGTCTTATTTTTTGTTGTTATATAGGATAACATTTAAAAAAAACAATGAGTTAAGAGAAATTTTATTATTACGAACCATTTCTGTCCCAAAAAATGCACACCCTTTGCTAAACTCTGACCAGATTCGATATTTACTTGTTGTAAAAAGGCTGCTTTTTTTTAATTCTCATTAAGAGTTGCTCTCTTCATCAAAGCAGTAATTTAAACTTTAATTATTATATTGGTATACTTAAACTAATATAGCAAATAATTGAGTGGAACCCTCATACTACTTTTGTCAGCATCTTTCATTCATCATTTATAATATTATAAATGAATGGTTTATTTGTTAATTAATTGAGTATTGGACATATGATTTAATACACATCTTTGATAATTATTTGTGTATTTTTGTGAGTAATGAGCATAGCGAATTTACTCCTACATTATATTTTATATTATTATGATATAATATATTTTACCTTTAGCTATACTGATTTTGGTTTTGTATTACAGTGCTTATCTATCAAGCACAAATGAAATGTGAAGACCCTCCGGATGAAGCACCCACTGAAGAAACAGAAGTGGAATACTTGGATGATGACATTGATTTTGTGGATGGTATGTACTTTCATTGTTGTATAACTTATTTGTATGTAATACAGATATCACATTTGTACGAAGTGTTGCATGGGCACATTGCTTTTAAATTATCTTGGCACCTATATTTGCTGCTACAGAATAATCAAACCCCAGTGCTTGCAATTAGGGGTTATTTTAACTGCCATCTTGCCATATGACCAATAAGTCAATAATTCTAATTATTTTTCTGATGATTCCTTTGCCCTTTATTGTATGTAAGCAATACTACTACTATATACTAGTGCCCGTATATTCTCATGAATTTGTATCTATATACATACAACATTTCACCCATAATATTTCAGATACAGATGATGTCATAAAAGATGAAACAGAACCTTCAGTATCAGACATTACGGTCAGTTCCCTCCCCGTCAAGGGCAAGCGAGGCCGGCCACGAAAGAACCTTGTCAAAACTGAGAAGAAGGCTAAGGTCGCCAAGTTGGATGACAAGCCGAAGAGCTCCAAGACTGTTGCTAAAGGTAGGTTTGAGCTTATACACAATTGATGTTGAAGTATGTCGTGATTTTTTGATTCTCTGTTTGAAGAATTAGTCACAGTCGAAGCTATTGGACTATGAGCACATGTACTTATATTCCCGAAGGGGTTGGCCTAGTTGTTTTACATTAACCAAACTAATAGCTCTAGTGTATTAAGGGGCAAGGCCTAGCACAGTCCAAGTAAAGTACCAGTAGTAGTCTCCTTAACCAAACTTATACCTCATATTTTTATACCTTGCGTTTAATCCTAAACGTCCCACATAGTAGAGGGCGACCCTATTGCAATCAACCAGGCACAATATTATAGTCTCCTCCATTGCTAGTGAAAATTTCTTGACAGAAAGATCCAGAAACACTTTGACGGATCCGAGAATACTACCCGAGATTAGATCTAGATGCACAGATCGAATTCACTACAGCTGCTGCACCATAGAAGTAAAATAAAATAAATATTGAATAATAAGAATAAACATAATACTGAATTTATGAATTGAAGAATGTTTAAACAATATCTGTAAACAGTATGCGTTTTACATTTACATGCTTAAATTCTCTAGATAGGTACACAAAACAGTGTAAGATAATCTGTAATACCCATTTTGGGTATTTACTTTAAATCTGTTATATACTGGATACCACTCCAAACTTAGCTGAATATTTTCTTACAAGAAACAATATCAGTTAAATTGTTTAAAAACATTGATTTAAATGTTGAAATGTAATTGTTTTTATCAAAAAATCACGACATATTCCATGATTTGTATTTTGAATTTCGTTGATATTTTTCTGTCACACAATCATTATATAAATGTATGATATAGTTATACCATAAAGACAGTAATGAAAATAAGAACAAATAAATATATATCTTGTTTCAGTAAAAATATGAACATTATGGACATGTTTCTGAAACTCAAAAACATTTGAGAAGCCTTGAATTACTTGTACTTTTTAAAATAACTAAAAAAGTTAGAAAGTTCTGTTTTGTGCAGTGGTGCAGTTTATGACGTTAAGAGTGCGCCGAGCGAAATGTGCCAAAACAGGCGGTCACAGTTAAGTGAATAAAATCAACACTTTTTGTTTAATACAAATATAAAATATACATTTACCGTAACAATGAATGTGTTTACAATTACTCCGTGTAAAAAACTTAAAATAATTAATATTTTCGCCTACAAAATTACGTAAATTTGCATGTAAAATGCAAAAACGTAAGCTCGCGTTACGTGATTTTTAGATTATAACAGTAGAAAACTATCCTATTTTACAGCTTAAACGAAACATAAATAGTTGTATTACAATTTGTCCGTCCCAAATATTTAAGTTATTGGTTGACAATAAAGATACATATTTATCAAAAAAGCACTTCAAATCCTCCATACGATTTTACTATGGTGGCCGCGCGCCGATTTGAATATGCGCCGCACGAGCTCTGACATTATCTGTCTTACGCTCGGCGCATTCTTCATTACTCAATGATTTTAGTTATTTTTTTCACTGCATATATTTGTAATATTTTTAGGATAATTGAGGAGTGATTTTTCAAAGGGGTTATTTCCACGTTTGGTAAAAAAAAAAAAACTATGAATGCCATCGTAATTGTTATGTTGAAAACTAGCCGTCAGTTCAAAATCCAATGCAAAAAGTACATATTTCCCAAGTAAAACTGACAGTCAAAAAGCTCATCCTTGTACAGAAGGACACATTTCCAGTATAATTTTAAGCCATGGTTAGAAGCTATCACGTTTCGAAACAAAAAGACACATTTCCTTATTATTATTTCCTGTGGACTCTGCAAAAACTTCTTACTAGTTTGAAGCAAAGGGATCACATCTCCTCTTCTTTTTTAAATAACCTAACTGACCTGAAAATTTATTATTTCTGCAACGATCTGCACGTTTTCCTTGTTGGCAACATTATAATCTACATTTATTTTTTGTCATTTTTAACAGTCACTTTGGCGGTTTGGCGGTTGGATGTCATTGATTGTCAATGTCAAAGGAAAACGCGCTCGTTACAATTTGTTGTTAATTCCAGCTAGATTTCGAGAGATTAATTGATTTTGAGAAAAAACGATAGTTAATTAAATAGATTTGATAATAGAATGATACAAAAATGTCTGTCTTTCGTTACAAATGGGCTCATTTCCAGGTGTTTCAACCAAAAGGCCATATTTCCAAACTACTATTTTTTATAAATCATAATTGAATTATGTAAGAATAACTATTTCAATGACTTCAGAGTACTGTTATTTGGCTCTATAACACAGGAGAAAATAAAAAAAAAGTTCCATAACACGGAGGGTGACGGATTTTCTCGATTTCTTAAAAATTGCTTAACATGGAAATAAGCCCTTTTGAAAATTCACTTCTCAATTGACATTATTAATGAACAGCTGTCTTTAATAATAATATTATTAAAGAACAGTGTATGTCCAAATTCCGGTTATTAATTATCACTGGCTTGCCTGCATAATTGAGGGCTCTGCATATTAGAGATGTGTGAAATCCGCCTAATTGGGTCAGTGTAGTATGTGTCTTATCATATTTGTTCTTAGATGAGGTATGTCTAGTAGTGGGACTTTCTTAATCTTAAAATTTGAATCATATAGACTCAATTATACGTAGGCCTTATTATAATTTTATTTGTGCTAACTACGTGTGCCGAAGTTATCGACGGGCTTAGGCGGGCATTTTAATACTTATTACAATTTATATAAAGCAACTTGTTCTACTGTTTTAATATGGATTTGTGTTTCAGAAACATGTGTTTATATTCTAGGAATCAGGTATGCGAAGTTTATCCAAGCTGTTGCCTAGTAAATTCTTGCTGAAACAAGCATTAGTGTAGTATTGCGACTGAATATTTATTTATTCATAGGTTCACCTACGATTGTTACACATTTCTTACAAGTAATAAATTCATAACAGATAAGGTATGGGTGCACAATATCAATCGGCAAACACAGCATTTAATATGCGAGAAGGGTAGGACATATGTGTCCCACTTGTTTTGCCACATTACTCTAGTGGTGAATCCGTGGCGTACATGTGGGTTCGATTCCCGGGTCAGACAATACTGCTTCTAGGTTAATTTGTAAGGACATTTTCAGTCACCAAGTCTATAATAGCAACAAATCGTATAACATTTATTATTAAAATGATAGACAAATTGAATATTGCATCGATATTCGCGTAAAATAGCGCTTGTTTGTGTGTCTTGTGATAAACTTCGCATCTGTTTGTCTCATTGAAGTCATGTCAAAAATGTATTGTTTGAACTACACTATCCATATTGTCGAATTGATGTCTACGAGAAACTTAATGTCTGCAAAGTAATTTGGTCAGCTATGATTTTAGTACCCACGTAATAGCGACCCTAAAGCCGTCTATCGGTCACATTGCTGGTGGTGATGCTGTTAAGATTTCCCTAATAGAAAAATCTAATAACACTTGACCCGCCAATTGAACCCGGGACCTCAGGACTGTATACTTTTGCCTCGTGGTCAACAAAGCAATCTTAATATTGTTATGTGCTGGGTTCTAGGGACAAAAATCTAAACAATATTACCGACTAACACACATTTTATTCTAACACACAATGAAATTTAAAACACTACAAACACTATTTAAACACTTTCCCACTCTGTTTCAAACTCTGATATTTTCGCTTCCGTTCGCTCCGATGAATACTTGACCGCTTACGATTGTAAACTGAGTTGACGTGCGCTGGTCTTGTCTTATATACGTGATTCAAGAGTTTCTGAAAATTTCTAGAAGCGCCATACCCGGTATAAACATGAGCTCCCTCTACTCTTCGCGTATTGACAAGCGACGTAGTTCAGTAAGACGTCAATAGATGGCGCTGTAATAAACTATTAGAAGGAACTGCTGAGTCTTCCCCACAGTGCCGAGAGATGGCACTGGCTGTAACTATATGTAATACAGTAATCATAAACGTGGGTGAAACCGCAGTGTTATGTTAACTGCTGTTTCCAATATGATTATGATTACTGCTCGGTTCCCGTGGGTCGTAGCGTAATGTTATATATAGTCTCTCTCCTTTCAAAATAGACCTATTAATTAAATAATTTTAAATCGGTCTGTTAGTTCCAGCGATTAGTGGATTTAACAAAGGAAAAAGCAATATCTTTAGGTTTATTATATTGGTATTAGCTAAACCCAACTGCTCCTTGTTATAGCCCAGTCTGCTGCTTGATGTTGCCCGTTCGCGTGGTAACATAACATAAGAAGTAAGTAAAATCACTCTCATATAAAAAGAAACACTATTTTGTAAAAATTGCATATCAATCCATCGAATACTTTTCGAGTTTTGCGGACACAAGCATATCGAAGCTGATTTTTATTTTTATAGAATGATAGATTTGTTGATCGATATTTGTGATAATATAAACTGCACTCATGACAAAATGTTTCTGCCATGACTTTTGTGGCACATTATCCTATTTATAAGTGCTAATGCTTGATCAAGAACATAAAAATATTATTTGATTCTAGAAATGCTGTACCAATATCTTTTTATAAGTCGCGATTGCTGCATTGCCATTTATTAAATTGTCTACTGGGTATCTTGCGTTACCCATGAGATGACCTCCAGCCATCCTGGGGTTTGACCTGGGGGTGGTGAGCTGCGTGGGCCTGCTCACCACCCGATCAGCACCAAGTCCGAGAGGCGGCGTGCGTGTTCCCACGTGCGCCTCTGTATCGTGTCTTTGTCCCTCCCAGGGGGACGGTGGAGGAAGTATTTCTGTGTAGTGGCCTGCCGTTTTACACGGCGGGTTGAAACCACGGCGGGGTCGCGATTGCATGTGAAAGCGATTCGCGCGGCCCCGCCGTCTATGGTTATGTTGAGGAACACCGTGGTAGGTTTAGTCGGTATTACCGGGGTATTACTCCCCCAGTGAGCCCGACATAACCTCTCCGTCGTCCAGCGGAGAGGTATGTGTCAAAGCATTGCCAAACGTAAAAAAAAAAAAAAAAAAAAAACCCACCTTGGCAAAAACGATGTATAGTCTTGCAGATATATTGCCAGTTTTTATGTTCTTAGACAAGTTATTTTTTATAATAAAGCTATTACTTTGAATTGGTATTTGCGCGACTGCCAGTCCTTTTGGATTGAACATTTTTATGACCATGACTAGTCATGTTTCATGACTAAACTTTACTTAAAATCTCGTCTTACGTTTACGCGAATGTTATTCATTGAAATTGAACTACTTTTATGGTTGTATTGTGGTTTATTTTAACAAACACTACCTACTTTCATATTATTAACATTATTTATATTTAGACTTTTCCCAACATTTCGGCTGCTTTTTGTCTGATTCCTCTCCGTAACATTGACTACTGAAAAGCAACCAAAACTTCGGGGACAGTACAGTATCTACCTATTTAAAGATAGATTTCATCGTTAAGACTGCGCCGAGCGAAATGTGCCAAAACAGGCGGTCACAGTTAAGTGAATAAAATCAACACTTTTTGTTTAATACAAATATAAAATATATATTTACCATAAGAAAGAATGTGTTTACAATTACTCCGTGTTAAAAAATTAAAATAATTAATATTTTCAACTACAAAATTACGTAAATATGCACGAAAAATGCAAAAACGTTAGCTCGTGTTATGTGATATTTAGATTATAACAGTAGAAATATATCTTATTTTACAGCTTAAACGAAACACAAATATTATTATATATTACAATTTGTCAGTCCCAAATATTTAAGTTATTGGTTGACAATAAAGATACATATTTATCAAAAAAGCACTTCAAATCCTCCATACAATTTTACTATGGCGGCCGCGCGCCGATTTGAATATGCGCCGTAAGAGCTATGTCATTATTATGCTATACGCATACGCTCGGCGCAGTGTTAAAACGAAGCTAGTGTTGTTAAAAATTAAACGCTATATAATCAATGGATAAAGATTCCGTTTCAATTTATCACTATCACTTAAAGTCTGATATAAGTATGTATGAAATGGTTTTATTTACTCAATTACTGACTTGTCAGTAAATCTTTTAACTTATTATATCTATGGAATGGTAAGGCCGTTTAGATACGGCATTTAAACATCATTAAACTAAAGAAATTTAAACAGTATGGGAACCAGTTGCGCCCAAAAAACATTGCATTATAGCTAAGTTGAAATTAAATCTTTTACTGTAAACATAAAGTCGACATTACTTAACTTATTTTTACGATTTTATGACACTGAATCGAAAAGTATATTTGATTTGTGTCAATAATAAAATTTAATATTGAAATTATTAAGTTTTGATAGATGTACATACAGCGACACATCAATCTAGACTGTTTGGACTTTGAACTGTTAGAAGTTGAACGCTACGAATCGTGTGAGAGAGTGCGTTATATTTTTGTTATATTGTCTCATTCACGCTGAACGGGACTCGACGCTCTATCCTTACCATTACATCGACACCACTATGCACTGTCCTTTTCCGACAATTCTCTATTTTGTATGTAGCGTAGTTTTGCGTACATAGGGTGTCTAACTTGATGTGTAGCCGTGTGTACATATGCATCCCAGATAAGTGATAACTAGGAAAGAAGTATCTTGCTCTCTCGTGCGCCTTTTAAAAAAAGCTGATCATATCACGAGTTCTACAAATTCGGGATAACAAGTAAATCGTATAGGTATCGAAATCTTATAATAATCGTAATTACGATAAACCGAGTCATACTTAGTTTGTTTAGATCAATGTTAATGTTAGCTAATATCGTTTAAATCTTTATAACATTTTTACATCGATTTCATTAGTCATGTATTTCTAGTCAATCTAGTTGTGATATACATGTGATGTATTAATGCCAATTCAATCGAGTGTTTCTTATTATAACGTAATATGTATATGTTCTGATTGCGTTAATACAAATTAGCTACACACAGATGTAGAATGCGTCTGATTTCGAGCTTAGTAGCAGAAGGTAACACCATAAATTAGCTAGATAAAGAATAGCGGTGTAGTACAACGCTTGAAATCAGACAGCGAGGATTGAATTGGCCGAGTTATTCGCTGTACGAACGCGTCAATGTTTAACTACTTCTGTTTCCATGCTTTATATTGAATCGTTATTCTGTAGGTAGGTCATTTGTGGTGTTAACTTCGTCTATTCATATCCATCTGTCACAATTGTGACTTCGCATACAATACTCCGTGATTGACTTCTACCGAATATATTTAAGAATCTTACGCGAATTTGAAATGTTTTACGGATTATATCTAACTTTTTCTATTTAGGATTATTATTTTTAGGATAGTTTTAATAGGCGTCGTGCAAGAGACTTAATATGAACCTAATCTATTGTTCGCGGTCACCGGTGACTGATACGTATTCTAATACTAGCTGTCATAGTTTGATCTATTCATAACGAATTGCTGACTATATATAATAAAGTCTCTGCCTACCCCTCTGGGAAATAGGCGTGAATCTATGTATGTATGTATGTAATAATATGCAATATATACATTGAAATTAAACTACTATATACGGATTTTATCGCGTTGTTTATTTGACACTATATTACATAATTTTGAAAATTTGTTACACTACTATTACTATTAATATATACAACAATATATACAATTTTGATTATATCTCAAACAAAGTTTACATACGCAGATCTAACTTGAAAATAATACAAGCCTGCATTCTACCCTCGATTTATGTGTTGCAAAGTACCTACTTTTGAGAACAATTGTAAAGCTAATTAATACAAGTTAAATGTATTTATTAATATTTTGTACTATAATTGCTAAATTGACTTATTAGTTGTTAAGAAATTATTTGTATCTTGAATCTATTAACCGGTCGTATACCGCCGGCTCGCATACCAGCCGGCAGATTTGTACCCGTCGTAGGCCGGTGGCTCGCATGCGAGCCACCAAATTGGTTTTACGTTAGCTTAAGCTAAAGCGAAGGCGGCGCGCGGCGTTTTGGCGCCAATTTGGTGGCTCGCATGCGAGCCACCGGCCTACGACGGGTACAAATCTGCCGGCTGGTATGCGAGCCGGCGGTATACGACCGGTTAAAGATTAAGACGACTATTGACATAAATACTAACTTAATGGCGAAAGCGATTTCAAATCGAGTATACTTATGTTCAGGCACACGATAGTACTTAACCACTCCCTGTGCTGTTAACAGAGTACCCTTTGTCCCTTGCGCCAGCAGCATGCTGATTCCTTTTTTAAAGGTAATTAACAGGCACGGTTACCGGTATTGAAAACATCTATCGGGTATGGTAACTGCTTACCAAAAGCCAGATCGTATGCTCGTTTGCCACTTAATCTGGATAAAAAACATGTTTCTATGCGTCACTATGCAACAAAATAGGACACTAAGACCAAGAGAGTCATAAAAGGCGTTTAGATTTCTCATAGAACATTTCAATTTTTAGGTCAGAAACCGCGCGCGGAGGCGTCGAGTAAGTCCTCCATAACATCAACAAAGCGCAACAAACTCATGAAGAGAAACGCCATTATCATTCTAGAGAACTCTACCGTCCTACCGTTCAAGTGGCACAGACAAAACTACCTTTGTTTCTATTGCCATCTCACTTTCAAAGACACTGACTTGCTCAAAGAACATACGAAAAATGAACACAGAAAATCTAACGTAAAAGCAGCCGTATCCTATCTACGGAGAGATGAAAAAGTCAAAATAGATGTGTCTCTCCTACAGTGTCGGATCTGCGAGAGTTATTTGACCGATTTGAATGACCTTATCGAACATATAAAGGTTTCACACGGTAAGATATTTGCTGAAGAATATGGGTATGGTTTAATACCCTACAATTTGCAGAACGATGTATTCCATTGCGCTATTTGTAAGGAGGAATTTCAGTATTTCATAAAGTTAAATCAACATATGAACCAACACTTTGGGAACTATATTTGTGAGTTATGTGGTAAATCGTTTCTAAGTCAAGATCGCCTTCGATGCCATTCCTTGACTCACGGCTCTGGATTCCGGTGCAACGAATGTCCGGAAACTTTCGACTCTTTGACTCAGAAGAACAACCACGAGTCTAAAATACACAATAAGGACAAGTTGCTTAAGTGTTTCTTCTGCACAGAAACGTTTGCTAACTACAACCAGAGGAAAAGACACCACAACATAATACACGATGTAAAAATACCTGAATACAACTGCCCGGTCTGCGGCAAAACTTTCCAGATTATGAGCAAAATGAAGGTCCATATAAAAGAAGTGCACATAAGAGAGAAGAATTTCTCTTGTACTATGTGCGATCAGAAATTTTTCTCACGGACACATGTGCAGAAGCACATGATAAAGCATTTTGGTGAGAAGGTGCATCAGTGTGAAGTATGTAAGAAGTCGTACGCAAGGAAACAGACTCTGAAGGATCATATGCGAATCCATGATAGTGACAAGAGATATATATGTTCAGTGTGTAGTCAGGGCTTCGTGCAGAATAACAGTATGAGACTGCACATGAGAGTACATCATCCAGAAGCAGTGAATTCATGAAAGTTTATATTAAACCACTTTATATTTGGATTATCTCTTTTAATCAATATTTATAAACATGTTCCCTGGCGTTTCGATTGTTTTCCGGCAGCCATGGTCACGGCTAGAATAAGGTGTCTGTTTCAAAGTCATAAAGTGTGAAGTTATTTTAATGTAATGTAATGTTGTCTTATCATTACCCATTACCCAAAACGTATTAAAAGTATATTAAAAGAGACTTAATTATATATAACTTAATATTTTTTACTAATTTTTATTAGAAGGTAGATGTCAATTCGGTCGTTTGATATTAGTTATATTTTAGTAATATTTATTTTTATTACTAATTAGCTGGTCTATAAGTATGTTCTCGTCATCAATTAACGCCTTAATTGAATTTAATGTTAACAACACATGTATCTCATTTGAGACAATAGTGATCAGTGAAGTAACCTCCGAAACACTATTATTAGAAAATAAAGTTCAATTACTAAAAATATAAAAATGAATAAGTGGAAAAATAGTACTGTTATTTCGTCGTAACATTTTAATTAGTTTCTGTTATAATTTTTTAGCGGGCATTTTTTTGTCTACATTTGTAAATTTAGCTTTATTTATTTTTGTATTTGTACCATATTCAGTCAATATTAAACATGTTATAAGTTGGAGCACTAATAGGTCAATAACACTCTATAATTATGAAACAGTATAGCATTTTAGTATCATAACAGTATTCGCATTAATGAATAAATAAAACAGTGTACCATTTTTTTGTTTGGTTGACTACTGGTTCGAAGGTTGGAAAGCCCATTTATCGAGGAAGGTTATAGGCCATATAACATCACGCTACGACGTTTCAATATCCGACTACAAAATTATTGTTTCGTGGTCGAGGCAGTTCGAGGCAGGCGATAAGTTTGCGCTGAGGTATATTGACGAATTGACGATCCATTTTACTAGGACAGCGATGTAACTTAAAATGGTGACAAACAGAATTTTGAAGCTTTATGAATTTTTGGCTCATTTACTTTCGCGTCCAACCCAGATCACTTGGCACATAATAGTAGTGAAACTACTATGCATCTGTACTAATAAAATAAATAGTAATATTATATATCTATTATTGAAAGTGTCCATAAGCTAACGTACCTATGTATTCACTATAATTACATATTGAATAGAATTAGGCGTTACTTGACGGCAATCCATTGTAATAAAATTATTGGGAAGAGAAGAATGCACCATTCACCCTGAGGTTTTCCACCCGCTGGGGTAGGCAATTCAAGGGTGCGTGGCGGGTTCCTAACTTTCCGACAATTTAATCACTATAATTACGCTTATTTTCCATCCCGATTTTATATAAGAAGAAACGGACTAGTGCGAGTTGATCTCGCCTACCCAGACCAGGGCAGTATCAATTTTTAAACAGAAATCTACCCAAATTCAAAAACCTTGTATGATTTACTGTTTTACGATGAAAAAAACAAAAAAGGCTACACTTTTATTTTACCTCATTTATTAGTTGACGATTTACCATAATAACACATCCGGATAAATATAAAAAAGTTTATTGATCGGGTTTGTATTACGGTTCAAAAGAAAGCCTTTAAAAAAAGGCTTGTCTGGCTTGGCAATAAGGACCTTATATATTCTCTCGTAACAATAAAAAAGGACGCACGTAATATAAAAAAATATTCATAAAATTCAAATTCATAAACACTATATTAATTAAAAAAGTATTCATATATTTTAACATCTCGAACTTGAAGACAAAATGTCACCTTTTGGATTAGTTAAAAAGCTTGAAATGTACCCTAAATTATGATATTAAAACATATAATTTATGTATTGTCTGAAGTAGAATTTTAGTCCGTGTTTGTTTTTAATACTATGGGTACAGTGACAGTAGCCTCATCTCTTTTCAGGTGTTAAATCGAGGAAATACAAGGGCTGCGAATCGTCCTCGATGCGCAGACGGCGAAATCTACAAATTCTATTCAACAATACATCTATTATACCGTTTAAATGGCGAGGCAAATATATGTGCTTTTATTGTAGCGAAGTCGTAGCGGAACACGCGGATTTAAGAAAACATACTAAATCTCACGGAGATTGTTCGACCAAAGATTATTCTTTAAAAGTATTAAAAGGTGGTCAGAATATGGAAATTAAAATTGACGTGTCCGATATTAATTGCGAAATTTGCTGCGAACCTTTTCTAACCTTTGATGAATTGATAACTCATTTATTCGCTAAACATAAGCTTGAATACGATAAGTCGATAGACATGGCTATAGAGGAGTATAGGCTAGTCGATCTTAGTTGTATAGTATGTAAAGAAAAATTCGCCTATTTCGGATATTTAGTGTCGCATGTTAACGTAAATCATCCTAAAAACTGCTTGATATGTGATAAGTGCAATCAGAAATTTAACAAGAAGAGAGATTTATTTTCTCATATTAAAAATTACCACAGGGAGGGTGGATATAAATGCGATATGTGTCCACAAAATTTCACTTCGTTAAATATATTGAGAAAACACAGAAATAATAGACATTTAACTTGGTGTACTGTTTGTCACTTGAAACTACCCTCAGCGGTTTTAAGACAGAAGCACATGGATTTGGAACACCCAGACAACGGATCCCTCGAATGTGATAATTGTTTCAAAGAATTCCATACAAAGCAAGGTCTCCGAATGCACAATAGAAAGTGTAGAGTTGAGGGTGTTTTAGAAATTGACATAAAAAGGGAAGACATGGACTTGGACCAAAATTACGATGACCAAGTGAAACGACCTAGTGTTAAACAAATTCGTCAAAATATCGTCACAGTCATCAACATGTCGACCGCAATACCGTTTAACTTTTATAAAAATAAGTTTAATTGCTTCTACTGTTTAAAAGATTTTCCAGATTCGGATTCGATGAGGGAGCACACTATTTTAGAACACCCAGTCTGTGACGTCAAACAAGAATGTATTCGAAAATGTCGGGAATCCGTCGCGTGCGTTAAAATCGACATTTCCACTCTTGCGTGTAAAATATGCTTCGAATCTATGAGTGACTTAGATAATCTTATCGACCATTTGATAGATAAACATAAAGCTAACTATGATAAGTCCATCACAACTTGCCTGCAACCTTACAGGCTAATCAAAGATCATATGGTTTGTCCGAATTGTCCTGAAGAAGTCTTTAGATTCTTCGGCACTTTGCTCAAACATATGAATAAAAAACATACTGACAACAACATTATTTGTGTTTACTGCGGTGAAACTTTTCGTCGAGATCAAAACTTACGCGTGCACATATGGAGACACCATCGCGATGGCAGATTCAAATGTAACATATGCGGCGCGGAGTGTAATATTCCATCCAGATTATACATGCACATGGCCAGCGCTCACGGCGTTAAGGCAGCTAAGTGTTCCAAATGTCCTGAAACTTTCACGACTCAGTATTTGAGGCAAAAACATTTAATTGAAGTACACGATTGCGGGCACAAGTGTTCTTACTGCGGGAAGCTTTTCACGCGAAATTCCTTTATGAGGGATCATGTAAGAAGAACTCACTTAAAGGAGAAAAATGTGGAATGCTCCATTTGCAACATGAAGTTCTTTAACAACGTCCTATTGAGGAGGCATATGGTGAAACACAGCGGGGAGAAGAATTTCCACTGTGATATTTGCGGTGAAAGATTCTTCTGGAGGAAGAGTCTTAGGACACATATTGCTAGGCATAACAGACATCTGAATCCTGTACAGATATAATTTAGTTTAATACATAATTATTTTACCACTATCTTCTCCTAAATATTTTAGAGCCAACCATGATCTCATTACTGTAATTAAATCAAGAATGAGACGTTTAATACACTATACAATGTGAAATCAAACAATATTTTATTTACTAGGAATACACGTACCGTCTATTTGCCAACTATGCCATCAATGGCTTACGGTTTGTGACATAAATTTTCGCCTTATGTTGCTCCTTAGCTTAACATAGAACTAATGTAGATATTATCAGATATAATTTGATTAAATTTGTAAAGTTCACTGCCATTTGGATCGGGCGTCCTATTAATGAGCGATACTAATATACCGCGCTAAAACCCCTTATGGGTTTTGATTAGAGGAATACCAGTATAATATTAGAAATGTTACATAATATTGCGGTATCAAGTTTATATGACTCACAAATGTAACTGAGCTGCGAACGTATTATATAACTGCAGCAAAAGCTATTTATATTTGGGGCTATTAAATGTAGTTCTGCTCTCGCTAGATTTTTCGTGCCGTACATGGTCTAAAATAAAAGTATCACTGCGTTTTCATCAATAAGAGCAGTAGAGCATATGACCTTCAAAGTAATGTAAAAAGTTTGTTATAAGTATATTTAATAATGCTTACTGGTACTAATGTTTAAATATTCCTCATATGTTTGTGGTCTACCTATACTTAATTCAGTATGTTTTACAACAAGAGATAATTTATATTTTATACCATGTGATAAATATCACCGCTATTTTAGTAACTGGTTTTTAATAATGACTTTTGGTTTATAATACTTAATAGATATAGTACACTATGTAGTATGTACTGTATTCATTCCTTGTATTTTAATTGTAAATTTAGGCCATATTTCACGGCACTAATTTAATCTTTCAGCGAAACTCAAAACTATCTAAAGCAATCGTTACGTTTTACTTCTACTTTAGGAAAAGCCTGCACAATTGCATTTATTATTTATATTTGTTTACCTGGCATCGACTTCTTCTAGGAAATATATTATGAAATCTCGCTCGAGAAGCATGCATATTGCAAACCCAAAATAAGCCATTCATGAAATAATGTTCTTACACCTCCTTGCACTGTCTTTTTGTCGCCGAAATACAATAGAGGAAATTTCTTTTCAGGTTCCGAAAGAGAGCCATCAAAGAAAAGTGCTAATTTTCTAAGGAGGCGGAACCTGATTATACTTTTCAACAACACCACATTGATACCTTTTAAGTGGCGGGGCAAATACTTATGCTTCTATTGCGGCGATGACGTTGACAATTACAAAATACTCATAACGCACACGAACAGTCACGGACGCTGCTCCGACAAAGACCGCGCTATGAGGCTCGTAAAATCATCAGACTCTGAAACGAAAATTGACGTGTCTCACATAATGTGCAAAATATGTTCACAATGTTTTGATTTCCTCGACGATGTTATTACCCATTTGATCTCTAAACATGATTTACCATATAACCAACACGCTGAGCTTATGATAACGCCATACAGGCTAATAGATCTCCAATGCCTGCATTGCGATAAAAAGTTCGATTATTTTCCAAAGCTAGTCACCCATATGAATACATACCATCCTAATGACTGCTTCTCGTGCAATCAATGCGACCAATTGTTCAACAAGAAGCGAGATTTAAGCACTCATGTAAGGAACTATCACAGGAAAGAATATCCGTGTATTAGGTGCCATGAAAGCTTTGCTTCAAATGTCACACTACGATTTCATAGACTACATGCTCATCCGTCTACCTGTAATATTTGTTTTCAAACGTTTGCCTCGGACAGTAAACGATTAAAACATATGAAAAATGATCATACAACCGGTCAAGTCAATTGCGGATTTTGTCAGCAAGAGTTGTCTACGAAACAAGCTATTCTGCGACACGTCTCTAAATGTACGGCAAAGATGGACCCTTCGCTGGAAACTGTCATAGTTGACGACGAGGAGAAGAAAGTTGCTACAAAAGATCTCAGAACTAGCATTGCTGCTATAATAAACATGTCCACCGCGTTACCATTTAAATTCTTCATGAGTAAATTCAGGTGCTTTTATTGCTCTAAAGACTTTTCAGACTGCGACAGTTTGAAAGAACATACAGTTATGGAGCACCCACAATGCGATGTAGGTGATAAATGTATGAAATTACGAAACAGATACGACGGAAATAAAATCAAAATTGATACCGCGTCCCTTTCCTGTAAACTCTGCTTTCAATCATTGGCAGATTTGGATATTTTGATCGAACACTTGACTACAGAACATAAGGTGCAATGTAATAAATCTGTAGAAAGTCTGTTGCAGCCATTTAAACTTATAAAGAACAGCTACCCTTGTCCACTTTGTGAAGAAGTATACAGATACTTTGGGTTATTACTCAAACATGTTAGCAAAAACCACACCGGCAATAAGTACATATGCGTCTTCTGCGGGCAACCGTTTAGGACTGACCCCAACCTTCGGGCTCATGTCATGCGTCACCACAAAATTTCTAACAACAGATACGAATGTAACCATTGCGACTTAATTTTCGCAACGTATAATAACTTAAAGATACATTTAGGAAGAGATCACGGCGTCAAAATGTTTAAATGTATGGAATGTTCAGATAAATTCTCCACTCAGTATTGGATGCAAAGGCACATGCTGACGGTTCACGGCGAAGGTCACAAATGCACTTACTGCGATAAAGCGTTTATTAAATATTCTTTTATGGTTAACCATGTTCGAAGGTTGCATTTGAAAGAGAAGAATGTGAAATGCAAGATATGTTTGGAAAGCTTTTTCGATCGGCAGAGGCTTAAGATGCACATGGTGAAGCATGTTGGCGAAAGAAACTTTCATTGCGACATTTGTTCCAAAAAGTTTCTATGGAAAAGGAATCTACGAGCTCATATCACATCTCATGTTAGAAACGCGAATGCTCAACCGAGCGTCACCTAACATATATTTTATTTATTTTGTGTTCTGCTCTTGATACTCTCCTTCACTGAATTTTTCAATATAGTTGTTAGTCGTTTCGAAATTCTTCAAGATTTTCATATTACCTACCTGCCCGTCATTTCTGTTTATGAAGAGTCCTCTTTAATAAGGAGAAATAGTACTATTTGATGATTAACATTCCTTAAGGATAGTCACTATTTAACTCGTTTTCGGATCGTATTTTCTATTATTAGTATTATAAATTATTGAACGTTTGAAACGTTATAAATAACGATAAATTTTGGTAATAAAATAAATACCAAATAGAAAATTTTATTCTTTAAAACAATTATGAAAACTATGTGTAAAAATATTTACTGAAGCCGCTTAAATTTATTGAACCTGACTAACCAAGTGACGATGATCGAAGTGGATATTAAATAATAACAGCAAAGTGTATAGAGGTACATTCATATAGCAAGGAACATTTCTTTTCAGATGAATTGCCACGCCCCTACGGAGGATGTACCTCTGAAAGGAGACGGAAAAATCTGAAAATACTTTTCGACCACACCTCAATAATGCCATTCAAATGGCGAGGCAAATATCTTTGCTTCTATTGCGGCAAGAACTACACCCAATACTCGGAGTTTAAAAAGCATACGAAATCTCACGGTATTTGCAACACAAAAGATTACTCGCTAAAATTAATCAAAGGAAATAACATCGAAATCAAAATCGATGTTTCAGAAATCTCTTGTGATATTTGTAACGAATCTTTCAATCGATTTGAGGAAATAATCGATCATTTGATTGGCAAACACAAATTAGAATACAATAAAAATATTGATATTCCATTCCAAGAGTACCGACTAGCAGATTTTAAGTGCCTACATTGCGAAGACCAGTTTTCTTACTTCGGATATTTAGTAAATCACGTGAACAACATGCATCCACAGAATTGCTTTATTTGTAACGATTGTGGGGGACGTTTCAATAAGAAGAGAGATTTAGCGATTCACATAAGGAACTATCATCGCGTGGGAGGCTATCCGTGTAGCATGTGCTTGCAGAGTTTTGATACTCTGCAGGCCATGCGAAGACATCAAAACAGTACGCATTTTAGACAGTGCAAGAGTTGCGGTTCTAGGTTCGCGTCTCTCTCGCTTTTGCAAAAACATTTGCAAGCTGAGCATAGCCACGATGAAGGTAACATGAAATGTAGCTACTGCTCTAAAGAGTTCCATTCCTCCATAGGTCTAAGGCAGCATATAAGCAAATGCAAAGTAAAAATAATATCGCAAGCCATACCAGAGTCTTTTCCTGAAGATAGCATTGAGCCTAGAAAGAAGCAAAACATTCTACAGATTCGTCAAAACATACAATGTGTTTTAAACATGTCTACGGCTATTCCCTTCAAATTCTTTTCCAAATATTCTTGCTTTTATTGCTCGAAGAAGTTCTTCGATTTCGATGACTTACGTGAACATACGACTATTGAACATCCCGTTTGTGATTTGAAACAGAAATGTATGAAAAAGTGCAAAGGCGAAAGGATTACCGTTAAAATTGATATTGCGGCTTTGGCTTGTAAAGTCTGTGGTCTTCCAATGCTCGATTTGGAATCTTTGATAAACCATTTAATAGTTGTGCATAAAGCGAATTATGATAAGTCTATCACTGGATGCCTCGAACCGTTTAGGATCATTAAAGATAACATGCCTTGTCCTATATGTCCGGATAAAATCTTTAGATACTTTGGAATCTTATTACGTCATGTGAACGCAGAGCACAGTAACAATAATAGGATTTGTGATTTCTGTGGCAGAAGCTTCCGTAACGCGGCCAATTTGAACGTTCATATAACGTACTCTCACACTGGTTCTTGTGAATGTGATGTCTGCGGCGTCAAATATAAAAACCAGTGGTGTTTAGCCAGGCATAGGGCTAAAACACATAACGCGAAAGACCACAAATGTCCCAAATGCCCTGAGAGTTTCAACTCACAATACCATAAGCAGAAGCATTTGATTAAAATGCACAATATTGGTCACAAGTGTGATTATTGTGATAAAATGTTCACAAGAAATTCGTTCATGAAAGACCACGTAAGACGGACGCATTTGAAAGAGAAAAATGTTCCTTGTTCTATTTGCAACGAGAAGTTCTTCGATAATTACCTTTTAAGGATGCATATGGTTAAGCATGAGGGAGATAGAAAATTCTGCTGCACTGTATGTGGCAAGGCCTTTTTAAGAAGGAGTAATTTGGCTTCCCACATGGAGATGCATAAAAAGTATGGACACGTGCAGTTACAAATTTGAGTAAGATTTCGTTATGTTTTACAGTTTATCTCACGACAAAAAATATATTACAATGGAAAATTGTAAAAGATTACTTTTAAAGAAACAAGACCAGTAACTAGGTAGGATTACAAGATAAAGAGTTTTAGAAATGCGTATAAGAATATGGATGTTACGTAAATATTCAATGTAGACACAGAAGCGGTTTAGCGCAAGATAGAGAACGTACGTGTTAGAAGAAATAAACAAGCAAAAGCTTTATACAAATATCACATAACAATTCTTGCCTAAGGGAAACTATTAGAGGTTAAAGGCAGCTTATTTAGATGTCAGGTTTAAGTACACCATATATAATTTTGTTTTATTTTTATTATGTGAAAATACTCTGCAGATGCTAATACCAACATATAAATATAACAACATAAACCAATTGATAAATGTTACATATAAAATAATTCAGGAACAAATCCAGCTACCATAGTTCATGCAGAAAATATACTAAACACGCCTCGACCGTTGACCAGCTTTTTAATATTAATAATCGTAACTAATACATACCTTTTTTGCCATAGTTGCATATTTTTGTAATGTATTAATTTTCAACTGGAGGTAATTTTAAAAGCTGGATTCGATGTTTACTATAATATTTTTAATCTTATTATTTTATTATAATCTTCCGTAATGAAGAAATAATGGCTGTTCAGTTAGAAAATTATAAAAGTCATAAAATATTGTGCGCATAGGAACGCGGTATTAAGGCTAAATGAAATAAAATTAAACAAAGGTACAAAGTTTGGCAGAAGTAGAAAATGCCGATATTTTACTAAAGCTGTTCACTATAGCCGACTTACTATTGGTGTAGGCAACTTGTAGGAATTGTTAAAAGATTTTGACATTTTATATGTAATAATTTGTCTAATCGTCGTAATAAAAATTGATCTCGATTATTTTATAGGTTTTAAGGCAGGTCTTAAATTATTAATTGTAACTTTAATGAATACTCGATTGTATCCTGTTAGTTATAATGTAGGCTTAAGATATTATATTTGTATATCAATGGTAGTCTAGATCGTACATTTACATATAAAGTGTAGAATTGTTTTTAAAAAGGGTAGCATTGACCGTTATTTTAAATGCAGGTAATGAAGTTAAAACTGTTTAAAAATAAACAGTCATTGTTTTATCTGAAATAAAATGATTATTATTATTATTATTATAAATTAATGATATACTACTTGAAATCTATGGTCTGGTGTAATTAAATGACGTATTTTCAGCAGGAATGTTTTCATTTACTTTCAATTGTATGTAGGTAGTCGTAACACGTCATATAAACAGTTTAGTTTCAACATAATTATGTGCTTCGTTATAAAGTGTACTTTATACAATTTTTTCTATACAGCCAGACAGAAAGAAAACATTATTAATGTTTACTTAGTGATTAATAAAATTATGACAAGCTTATCTGTTAATTTATTTGAATTTATACTGATCTTATTAGAAAGAAAGTTCGAATTCAGGGTCGGGCCAACAAAAACGTATTGGGTTTTCTGTTAAGAAATCTCAATACGAGCCCGGAGATAGGAAGTTGGCGGAAAGTACGTAAAGCCGTTGGTCCTGCGCCTGATCTCTCTCCGGTCGTGTCGGATTATCCGTCCCATCGGATCATGAGGGTTAGCGAACAGAGAGTGCTCTTGTGTTTGGGCACATACTTGTGCACTATAATATCTCCTGCGCCGATGGCCAGTCTCCGTTAAGATTGGCCGCCGTGAGAGAAATTCGGTCTGGAGGACATACATAATAGAAAGAAATGTATTACGATTCTCATTAAATCTACTCAGTAGATAAAATTTTGTGCTTATTAATATAAGCGCTTAATAGTAGCGCCGAAAGATAGAAAAGTAGTGTTAAGTATGCATAAAGGACTTGAGAATAATTTTATAATACTTAGAATATAAAAATAAATATTATGTATGGCTATAACCCGATGACACGCGTTGGCAATTTCAAATGACGATATGTTAATGAATACATTTCAGACGGAATCTTTTATTACAAAAAATAATAGACTACAAACAGTATGTAGCAGGCGGTCTTTAACCAACGTTTTTAGATTTAATAGAAACTCATGATGCCTAATATTTATTTCTTTCATCAGCCTACAGACTCTATACTTTTATTATTATTTCTGATTAAGTTTATAATGAAGGTTGAAACATTTAGATATGTACATATATATGTTGTACAGTCCGGACTTTGTGTTTCTTTATACTTTGTGTTTTGTGATTCTAATTTATTAATACAAATATAAATTATTATAATTTTCAAATCATGAACAATGCTATCTTGTCATTCTGGGCTATAATCCGGCTAATTTGAATGTCTAACGGCCACTCCTATCACTAACAAGTAAAAGTTATCCGAAAGATAAATCGCATGCTGTGTCACTCATGTTAGGTTAAAGAAAAGAGATGGCGAGACTTTTATCTTATATATAAATTCTATCTGGAGGTGGTAGTACAAGCCCTAAGACTATTGAATATTGTGATAATGAACTCTTACTGTATATGAATCGTGTAATAACATTGTAAGTTGATAATATACTATATAATATTTTATTTCAGTATTTTTATTCAGCACTGTTACTTCTCCTTTAACATAAATAGAACTAGTGGACCGTTATTAAGTTTTGTTCTTTTACGGTGGAAATTAATAGGCAACCAAATCAAAATATTGTTCTGATACCAAATAATTTAAACATTAATTATTCAAATTTTGGATTATGCTACTATTTTGAGCTGAAGTCGCTCGTTGGCGGCGAGCAATTGACAGACAATAATTAATTTGGACCGTTAGTTATTTTATATAGTGACTAATGGTTTATCATTATAACATGTTAAGACTGCGCCGAGCGAAAGCGGTCACAGTTAAGTGAATAAAATCAACACTTTTTGTTACATGCAAATATAAAATATACATTTACCATAAAAATGAACGTATTTACAATTACTCCGTGTAAAAAGCTTAAAATAAATAATATTTTCGCCTACTAAATTACGTAAATTTGCACAAATACAAAAACGTAAGCTCGTGTTACGTGATTTTTAGATTATAACAGTAGATATCTATCCTATTTTACAGCTTAAACGAAACATAAATAGTTATATTACAATTTGTCCGTCCCAAATGTTTAAGTTATTGGTTGACAATAAAGTTACATATTTATCAAAAAAGCTCTTCAAATCCTCCATACAATTTTACTATAGCGGCCGCGCGCCGATTTGAAGATGCGCCGCACGAGCTCTGTCATTATCTGTCTTACGCTCGGCGTAGTCTTAATGCTATCAGTATCGTAAAAACATCATACGATTAGTACGCTGAAGCCATTGCATCTTCGGTACATTGTATCTTCTGTATTTACATATCAAAGCTAAACATCACTAAGATCTTATTCGTAACTCTGAACCAAGTAGTAACATATATTTCGACGTATTTCTAATAAACGAACTTGTGTACTTGGTGTCAGTTTATACTTGTTTATGGCCTAAGAGTTCTACTGAATTGAAATGCAAACCCATTTGCTACTAATAACAAATGTGGTTAGGTCGAATAAACATATCAATAGCATTTTTAATCACGCTCGGTATATGACTATAATTCCTATATTTAATTCCTTGCGGTGATTTTCTTCTCAGAGATATTTGAAATTAACATAAGCCAATACCGTACCATATTGTCATTACATAACAACGTACTGATAACTCTTCTTTAAGCAGAAACTCTGGGCTATATAATGTACCCCGACTAAGGTTTAACTCATTGGGTTTCAATAATTTGAACACAATTAACCCCGGGATCTGAAAGGAGCTTTCCCTACAAACTACTTACGCAACCAAAGAACCCCTAAGAACCATCGAAAAGTAAAGCTGACATTTCTTTGCAGGTTCAAAATTCGATACAGGGGAGGACAAATATAAGAAAATGGAAGTCGCCCGAAAGCTCTTGGTAAAACGGCGCAATGTCGAATATATATTACAATATAGCAATGTGACTCCTTTCATGTGGCATAAGGGCAAGTACAAGTGTTTTTACTGCAACGAAACTACTAAAGACCCTGCCTTGCTCAGAGAACATAGTGCTAGTGTCCATCAGTTTGCTAATTTAGAACTAGTAGTTTTCGACAGAACGAAAAATAACAGAAATAAGGACGCTGCAATAAAAATTGACGTTACAGGCATATCCTGCAAGCTTTGTCCTCAAGCTGTAACCACTTTAGAAGAATTGATACATCATTTGATAATCGCTCATGATGCAGAGTATGACGTCAGCGTTCCTAATTGCTTGTTACCCTTCAAATTAGACAAAGATCAACCCACATGTCCAACCTGCAATATGAAGTTTGTGTTTTTCGAATACTTGCTTAGACATGCCAATAAGCATCATTTATCCCATCACTATATTTGTGACGTTTGTGGTACTAGTTTCCAAGGAGAAAATCATCTTAAAATGCACTACAGGTACTATCACAGGGAAGGTGGCTACACTTGCGAATACTGCGGCATAAGTCTTACCACGTTATCCAAGAAAATTCTTCATGAAAAGAATGTACATTTGGTTAATCTTTCCACTTGTCCCCACTGCCCAGAAACTTTTAAAAGCCCTTACCTGAAGAAACTGCATATGGCAAACGTTCATGGAGTGGAAGAACTAAAAATTAAATGTCCTTATTGTCCAAAAGTCTATCCTCAGGAATCTATAATGTCGAGACACATGAGGAGGGTCCACTTGAGAGAAAAGAACGTTGAATGCGAGGTCTGTGGACATAAATTCTTTGGTCCTTATGATGTGAAACTGCATATGGTCAAACATAATGGAGAAAAGAAATTTGTGTGTTCTGTGTGCGGAAAAAAATTCTCCAAGAGAAGTAATTTGAATTCGCATGCAGTGTTACATACCAGGGAGAAAGATTACGTATGCGAAATATGTAATAAAGCGTTTGCCCATCAGACTAATCTAAAAATGCACGTCAGGAACAGACACAGTCAATTCGATGAGACTAGAATAGATGATGAGATTGATGAGTGTGAAATGGTTAAAATGGAAATAATCCAAGATGAGCTGCAGGGAGAAGTAGCAGGACAATATATTCAATGATTAGAGGAGCAACCTTCTACGGCTGCTGTGGTCGAAGAAGGTTGTTCCTGGGTCACCAATGTAATCGAGAAAAACCATTTGGTCGAGGGTGATAGCTTAGTTGTGGTAAATTGTCCATCATCAAACGTTGTAAGCGAAGAACTCAGTTTTGTCAATAAATGTTTAATCAAAGATGGTTGTCAATCATCAAATGCCGTAGTTGAAGCAGTCCTTACCGTTGATGAAGAGTATTTGGCTAAAGAAGAGGATCCATCATATACTGCAAGAAGTAATTTAGATCAAGAAGGTGGTTCCTCTGCGGTTGTTGAAGAAAGTTGTTTGGTTTATAACAACTGCTTGATTGATGAAGGCTGTTCCTCAACGACTGCTGCAATCGAAGAAGTTCGTACCACCGCAACGTCGACAACCGAGGATGGCCTTTGTATAGTTGTGGATGCTACAAACGGCACTTCTACTCTCATACACCAGTGGCTTCGAGACGAAGACCTACCGACTGTTGGAGCAGTTGAGTCCTATGGAGACTCGGAATATACTGTCGAAGCGGAGGACGATGAATTAATGGACTAAATGTGTGCGATATTAGATTGTGTTTATTTAGTTATTTCTGACAATCATATCAGTATACTCGTGAAAATGTTGGCCCTAGACTTTTTAATGTGAAATTATGTATATATAGTTTTACATACTAAAGGTTGTTGCACTTTAGTGCACACGCAGCTCCGTTAAAGGAATAAAATAGGATAATGGTATTTGTGAAACGTTTTAGCTAAGCTAAGTTCCTATGTAGATCGGCAAATTATAAATTTACTTTAATCAAACATGAGTTTTAGCTCCGAACGATGATTAAAAAATCATTCTAAAGTTTAATACCGGTAGGGGTCGCTCGTCGACAGTAGAAAGCTTTTCTTATAATGTAACTACGAAACAACTTTTGTATTCGGTATTATAATAGGTTTTTATAATCAATAAATATGTTACTTAATATTAATACTCTGTATAATATTTTGTTGTACATATACGCCATGTATATTGGTGCTAGTTAATTAAATGTAAATAAATACCTAATTCCATATTAATTCGTTTGTATTTTACCACTTATATCTATTTATAAACTATACAATTATCCATGATATGTGAGCATTAGTACATTCAATATAATTATTGTATAGTTTTGTCGGGTTTTCTTTAAGCCACTCGTTAAAGTCATTTACTAAGCATTGGTTACATTATCATGACATTAATTGTTTTCAAGCAAAGATAATTAATATGAAGATACCCACATCTTCATATTTTTTTATCAACATGGTTCTCAATTTGTTAATATTACTTTTAACCTTTATTGCCGCAAAAGGGAAGCGTAAACCGACTCTTCTCTTTGCAGGACGTAAGGGCAGTACACAAGAAGACACGTACCTCGAACGGCTCACAAAAATCCGGAGAAATATACTGTTAGTCCTACGCTACGGTAAAGTCGTACCCTTCACTTGGCACACGAAAGGTTTCAAGTGCTTCTACTGCTTGAAACCTATGAGAGACTGCGAGACTCTGAAGGAGCATACCCACAAACACATCGTGGATTTAAATGTTTTCATTCCTAAAAGAATAATTTCTAAAGATGTGCCCATAAAAATTGATGTAACAGACCTAGGTTGCAAAGTTTGCCCCGAAGTTCACCTCAAGGACTTAGAAGAATTAATATCTCACATAATCTTCGTCCATAACGAACATTATGATACCAATTTAGGCGTATGTGTGTTTCCCTTTATTTTAAACAAGGATTTAATGCAATGCGTCTTATGTGAGAATCAGTACGATAATTTCTCATCCATGATTGGGCACATGCATAAAGACCATGTGAGTCATTCTTTCGTCTGCCAAATCTGCGGCTTGAGTTTCATGAGCCAAATTCGACTCAAGAGACACATAAGTAACAGTCATATTGGTTACCGATGTTCTGTGTGCGGCAAAATGTTTAACGCCTCACATCGTTTAGAGAAACACAAGCAGCGTTTCCACGGATACACAAAGTCTCATGAATGCAACTTATGCAGTGCGAATTTCGATAATGCCTACCAAATGAAAGTACACTTGGGTAAAGTACACAATGTAGAGAAATACATGATCAAATGTGATCATTGCCCAAAAGTATGCACGACAAAAGGTGCGATGCTACTTCATGTGCAAGCACAACATTCTGATTTGAAGTATGAATGCGACCTGTGCGATTACACGGCTGGGATCAAATGGCTTATCACTTTGCATAAGAGGAAACATTATGGAGATAAAGACTACTCATGTAGTATTTGTGAAAGACAGTTCCGTAGATCTAGCAATTTGAGAGCTCACATGAAGGTGCATTCTGGGGCGGCAGGCAGAGTATGCAGATTCTGTAGGAGAGGGTTCACGGACTTCGACACTTTAAAGAAGCATGAAATGGAATTCCATTATGGCGGAGATTCTTAAAACAAGGTTATAAGCTATAAAGATAATAGTATACTATCACTGCATTAAGACGACTTGTTCGGTAATCGCTATATGGATTTGTCTGTATATGAGTGCACCAGTTATCAGACGTTATTTTGAGCAAAATCTATCTAATGAATGGTCTGTGGTCGTGCTGCTACTTTTTATGCTTAAGTACAAAATAGGTGTCAGGACAGGATATATTTACCAAAAATATTTAAGATGATATAATAAGAATGCCTCATGGTAAATTAAAGGCCTCTATGTAAAAATCCTAATACAGTATCCAAATCTTATCGTGTCAGACTTGATACGACCAATAATTTACACAAGTTGTTGTTGTGCAACTTCGCCGTATTTACAGATGTGGCTATATACATATTAAATACGATTAATTGAACATGCCATATCATAAAGAACTAATTTTATTTTACATATTGATAAATAATGTACATATATCAATTCATACGTCACGCAACCTACACAAAATCAACTTGTATGCAACGTTCAAAATTCTTTGACGAACGCTGAGAAGCTCTGCAGAGCCACAATAACAAGAACTACCTCGTATCGCACATACGTAGCGTATTTTTATTTACCATCTCTTTTATGTAAAAACATACTAAAAATATGGGTATTAATCAATTTACTTCAGTAGTATTACTTTTGTATGATTATTGATTAAATATGCCTATTACTGAATGGTCCTAAAATTAAGCAAGTATGCAGATCAACACGGTCTGTATATTTAGTAACAAACTAAAAATTTGGACATAGCGATGATCACAGGATTACTTTGATGTAGTTATTTAACGTTTTCAGTTATAAGATGCTAGCACCTTCTTTTCTTCTTTTCGTGTGGCTAGTGGCCAACTTGTTGACAAGAGTTGTTCAAACCGCCCGTAGGCCTTTGACATGGTTTAACGACTGCTGTAAATTTGACAATAACCGGGACCGACATTTTACGTGCCCTCCGAAGCACGGAGACGCTCAGATGAAATACCACTAAGCGGTCACCCATCTATAGACTGGCCGCACCCAACGTTGCTTAATCTCGCTAATCGTTTACCGATCAGTGAGTGCAACTGGCTATGAGCGCCTCAAATTAGCACCTGTTCGGCAAATTAGGCATTGGTGTACTCATTCAGAAGTTTTTTGGATACAATGATACCTGGAAATTCTTAGAACGACACGAAATTCAGAAAATGCACTTCCATGGTGTGGTTGCTTTATTAGCAGGACGTCAGTAACTTCTGGGCAAAAATCTAAACAAAGTAGGAAAAGCTGTCCACTCCTTTGCCAAAAAGTTTCAACTAATTAAATGGTTTTTGTCAACAAATCTATCACACTATAATAATTGGTATTTGATCTAATTTTAATTATAAGATACACAAAACTTACTTTAAATTGGTTCTGATGCACGTTAAATATAAAAAACCCCTCACCCTTCATAGTATGATTAGGAACATCTAACATATTCCGACATTTAATTATCTTTATTTAACCATAATTGACTGAAGATAATTAAACCAGATTTTATATATAAAATCGTTTTGTTAAATATCCCTGTCCTGCTAGTCCAGCCACCGCCTGTTTGTTGACAAATGCAACAGCTGTAAAGCCATTTACAATGATATACCTACTATTTTCTTTATCACCCAAGGCATGTATAGACTTGCTTGGAGTGGTAAAGAACACAGTGCATGCACCAAAGTAGCAAAATAGAAGCGAAGAAATAAAATAAAAACCTTAATAATTTAGGATTTCGTGTCTGTCGAATTGATTGACATAAGGGCAATATGCAAGCTGGATCAAATAGATAGCTGTAGACCGTGCTTCAGAAAACTAAAAATATTAACAGTACCGTGTCTGTACATGTATGAGCTGGTGTTATTTGTCAGATCTAATTTAACGATGTACGAAAATTATAAAAACAAACGCCACAATTTTAAAGTTCACTGTCCTATATACCACTATATACACTATATATATATTATATTATATAGATACCAATATTATTATTTAGTATGAAATTACTTTCTGCCATCCACCTTCTGCCTAATTTATTTAAGTTACTCTTTTTTTTGCTTTTGATATTTTGTTTTTAATTGAGTTGTATGTATGTATGTTACTGCCTACATGCACCGAAATCATTCAGGGTCTGCGAGAATACCAGCGTTGTGGATATACTGCAACATTGCTGACGCAGGACCTTATTTGTTCTATATGTACTTTTGGTTGTGTTTTCTGTTACCTTATATAATGAGCGTGGAACAAATAAAATTATTTTCTTTCTTTCCTCAACACAAAAGTGCATTGATGACAAATAGTGTATTTTGCATAGCGCCACGAGTTTATAATCACTTACCAAAAATTTTATTAAATAGTAGTAGCATCGATGTATTTAAACATAAAGTCAAACAATTACTTGTGGAAAAAGCCTATTATAGTGTAAACGAATTTATAAATGACATGCAATGTAATAATAATGAGAAATAACACATGGTATTATTTATTTATTGACTTGACACATTTTAATTTTTAATTATTGTTTGACATATAATATATTCTTAATTGACTTGTACCACAATAACATTGCCTGACATTCATTATTTTAATAGAGTTATTATTGTATTTAATTTATTAATTTGATGTGATTATTAGTAATGTACAATCATTAAAGACAAAATACCTAAATATTGCATGCCTTCAGGCGGATTATGGAGAGACTAATTTAATTGTATATTATCTAAATTACCCATTTTCGCAATAAATGAGTTTGAGTTTGAATGTTTCAATAATTCAAATTCAAACGATTCTACTTTCTTTCGTAATTTATAGAACAGTGTTTGAAATAACACACAGGCCTTTATCATGCGTTTATTAGAAGGGCTAAGTCTGTCTATCAACCAGTAACACTGCTAATTAAAATAATTATGCGGAGTTCGAATTCACAATGACTTTTTTTTTGTTTAAACTCTTGCATAGACATGTCGATTTTATTAGCGTTGGAAACATATCGTTATTATAAACTCTTGGAATTCTTTAATTAAATCGTTGTTATGAATAACAAGGCAGTTTAAAATAAGGGTAAGGGCATCCAAAGTTAAGAACCGATGCTTTTAAGTGATTTTATATTATGTCATAATCTAACAAATGTATTTCTACTTTCATATTATTGTGTAAATGCATGAAGTTTTCTGGCTACCTCTAGAATAAACAAGTACCTAAATGGTCTCTAAAAGAACCTGTTTTCCTTGCAGGAGAACCTAGAGGTGGCCAGAAACCGAAGGAATCAGATACAAATGTATCCACTGAAGATGATTTTACCAATCACATCCAGACTACTAGCAAACCCACTGTGTCAGCGAAGCAAAAACGAAGTATTATGAGAAATAACGTGGTACAGGTCCTTATCAAGTCCACAGTCATGCCATTTCGATGGTTGAAAAGTTCCTACCGATGTTTTTATTGCTACGATATCTTTCAAGAAGCGTCAGAACTAAAGAATCACCAGCAGGTTCACACTGGAGATCTTATAAAAGAGCAGGCTATGAACAATTATTGGGAGCCCGTAGTCTACGTCGATATATCCAATTTGTCGTGTAAATTATGCCCTGAAAAGATCACGGATTTGTACGACCTGATCGACCATTTGATTGCAAAACACGACGTGGATTATAATAAAGATGTGGGTATTTGTATGGTGGCGTTCAAACTAGACAACTTTACTGTAAGCTGCCTTGCTTGTGGAGCTAGTTTTTATACATTCGGACCTTTACTGCATCACACCAACAAAGACCACAAAGGTACTTCAGCGATTCTGTGTGAAGTTTGTGGTCAACATTTTAAGGATGCTACGTTACTTCGTCTTCACGTAAAAACAATTCACGAAAATACAGGAGTTTTATGCCCTGAGTGTGGCGAAAAATTCGAAACCAGGTCAAAACTAAAAACACATCAGAAAAATCAACACGACTTGGACAAAAAATACAAGTGCTTAGTTTGTTCGCAAACTTTTCAGAGTCATTACAAAAGATCAAGGCATATGGCAGCTGAACACAAGAATCGACAAGAAATTAAATGCTTGCATTGTCCGAAGACGTTTGTCTTTCGGAGTATGATGATGACTCATTTGAGGGACACGCATTTAAAAGTTCGAAACCATATTTGCGGAGTTTGTGGCTGGAAAGCTTTTAACAGTAACAGGTTGAAAAATCACATGTACAAGCATAGCGGGGAGAAGAATTTTAAATGTGACGCCTGTGACAAGGCTTTTACGACTAAGAAAATTATGAGAGCACACTTTGCAAGGATGCATAAAAGTCCTCCAGCACCGATGTTGCATTACCAGAATCCTTTTGTGGCACAATAACTGAAACTGCTTACTATTTAGAATTATCTGGTCTTAATAGATCATTATTATAAGCCAAATACTGAATAAAGCTTACAATTAAATAATATAGTGGCTGTTATCTATTGGCATTCTACCTAATTCTTGAATAACTAGCAACTTTTTGATTTGGTGTGTGTGTCTCGTTATGGTTGATTTTGAGCTATCGTATATTCTAATAAAAATCGTTCCATAGTAATTACGATTGATGCAAGAAGCGTAAAAGCAAGTATGTTTTTTATATTAGTCTTTTCGTGTCGAATATTTAATGTGGCAGTATAAAACAATAAATAGAAGACTTAAAAGAATTTCATTTTTCAACTACCCTGTAGCTTGTAGTTTTAGTAAACTACTATTTTAACTATTAAATTTAGACGTTCATAAGTGTTACTTACTAACCTAAATGGTTTTGACTTTGGGCCGCCTTTCATGGCTAGCGTTCTCATGGCTGACAATTGGTATTTCTAAAATATTTTAATATTTTTGCGTCTTATTTACAAATACATATATAATAAAGTGATAACGCCGAAAACGTCGCCTGTTAGGGATAGCAAAACAAGTGTAGTGCCAAATAGTGCATTAAAGAGTGTTGAACTGTGTAATAAAGTTGTGCTGAGTAATAACTTTTTAATACGAATTTGAAGGGTTAACTCACTATCTCTATATTATTGAACATAAGTCAAGATTGAAAAAATCGAAGATATTTATTGAATATTGAAATAATTACTTGGAATGTATCCTTAGCTGATTATTTCTCCGATTGCAGCAAATAGTCCATATACTTAACAACAATGTAACATACCATAATAATTATCATATACACTCGCGTGCAAGTAAATCGACTCAAGTCTCAAGTGCGCATAAAAAGTGATATAACTAAAACATTACTTATTTTACCTCTATATAATGTTTTACATAATTAAAGCCTAGTAATTAGGCTTTCAAATGGTAGCATAATATCAGTAATTTAAATAAACACTTGTACTTAGAATGCAACTGAACGCAACCTCCCGTAAATTGCTCTGCGCTCTATACACAACTTGCGCGACACAACCCCCTATAAAAACCCTCTGTAATCGTTTTTTCTTATCAGTCGCTCATTAGACGTTGACCTGAACACATCTCTGCAAATTAAAGCCGTCATTTGAAGAAAATTATGGATACAAAACCTGAAGAAGCCGCTCAAGTCGTTGCCCTATTGCAAGAAGGGTTGAACCAGCGAGAAGTCGCTCGTCGTTTGAATATGAGTCAGTCCGCTGTCTCGAGAGTATACAGAAGGTTTCAAGAGACTGGAGCCTTCACTCGGAGGCCTAATACCAGCCGACGCCGGTGCACCTCGGAGCGTGACGACCGGTTTTTGGTCTCGACCTCTCTTCGAAATCGACACCTTACCGGCGTAGATGTGCAGCAGGAGCTACGTCAAGTTCGCGGGGTGACTGTCAGTCAGTGGACAGTTAGAAGAAGGTTGAAAGAAGCTAACCTTACTCCGAAAAGACCCGCTACAGGCCCGAAGTTGACCACAGGTCATCGTCAAGCACGCCTTCACTTTGCTCGAGAGCATTTGGATTGGAGCATAGAGCAATGGCAGTCAGTCCTGTTCACAGATGAGACGAGGATGTGTCTCCATGGCAGCGACAGGAGAGGTCGGGTATACCGTCGTCCCGGTGAACGGTTTTCACAGTGCTGCTTTGTGGAAACCGTTGCATATGGTGGCGGATCTTGCATGATGTGGGCCGGAATTTCCTTAGAAGGCAAAACGGAGCTTGTTTTCGTTCCTGGGGGAGGCCGGGGAGGAGGTCTGACCAGTGATCGTTACATTGAAAATGTTCTACTGGATCAAGTTGTCCCTTATCAAGGCTTTATTGGGGAAAATTTAATCTTGATGCATGACAATGCCCGATGTCACACTGCTCGGGCCACACGTGATTTCCTGAACGAAGTTGGAATTCACACTATGCATTGGCCAGCGCTCAGCCCCGATTTAAATCCCATTGAGCACATATGGGACGAGCTCAAAAGGAAAGTTAGAGCGAGGAATCCAGCTCCGACAAACATCAATGAGCTCAAGACTGCGTTGGTAGAAGAGTGGGGTCGAATACCACAATCATCCATTAAAAAGTTGATAAGGTCGATGAAGAATCGCATGAGAGCAGTGATCAGAGCTAGAGGAGGAAATACCAAATATTGACACGAATAAATTTTTTATCTTACGCACATTTTGTTTCATTTAAACACAATAACCCCATACTGTGAAATTGTATGAATTTTCAACATTTTTTACATTATCATTGGCATTAACCTTTTTTACTAAACTACTGAATCGATTTTCATGCAACTTACACCATTTTAAAGCTCAATTACTAGGCTTTAATTATGTAAAACATTATATAGAGGTATAATAAGGCATTTTTAAGTTATATCACTTTTTATGCGCACTTGAGGCTTGAGTCGATTTACTTGCACGCGAGTGTAGTTGGTCTGTCACTTTAAAATTGTAACTTGTGCCGAAGATTTGCAGTCTACAGTACTATTGATTTCACTGACTACTTTCTACGTCGTTGAACTATCCGCATTACGTCATCGAAGCCAAGATAGGCAGAATTCTTAATTTTTTAAGCGAGTTTTGTAAGTCTTTAAGAAAATCCATATCAGTGAAGTACCTATATGAATCTTTTTTCGCTTTTTCAGACGCGATGGCCGGCTATAACTTCATCTCAAAAGACCGTAACGTCAGCTCAAAAGCGGACTGTGCCAAATTTAAATCTTACTTAATTACAATACTTCAGAAATCAACCGCAATGCCTTTTAGGAGACACGAAAGCCATTATAAGTGCTTCTACTGCGAGCGCACTTTTCTTCTTACTTCTGATTTAAAAGAACATAATGCCCAACAACACAAATATATGGATTTTGATGAAAGTTTAAGAATTTGGACAGAATTTAACTTGGCGTCTCACTTCATGGTGGATATTCAAGGTTTGAGCTGCAGAGTCTGCAATACAAAACTATCCGATATGAATGATTTAAAGATACATTTTAGCGAGAGACACGACGAACTCCTTCCTAAGGAAGTACTTAATAACGTTATGTGTTTTAAACTATCTGACGATGCAATAAAATGTTTTTTGTGTACGGAAGAGTTCGAATTGTTTGACAATCTGATGCATCACATGGAATCAAATTCACACCTTTCTTGTCAGATATGCAATGAAAAGTTTAGTACTAACAAAGACTTTGTTGAACACGAAAAGACCTACTGTAAACCTTGCAGCCTTTGCGATATGAGATTCCAGTCAAAAAAACATAGAGATGCACATTTGAGACTCGTTCACTGTAAGGGGTTCCAGTGCGATTTTTGCTCACAACAATTTACGTTAAAAGTGACTTTAGCTCGCCACATTAGGAATATTCACTACAAAGAGAAAAACGGCACTTGCGATGTGTGTGGCAAAACATTCTTTGATACACACTACTTGAATTTACACAAAGTCAGCCACACCAAAATAAAACCATTCGAGTGTGATGTTTGCAAGAAGAAATTTACCAGAAACGAGGCGATGAAACTACACAAGCGTATTCACAACAACGACAGAAGATACGTGTGTAAAGTTTGCGGCAAATCATTTATACAATGGGTTTCGTTAAACATGCATAAGGTAGTGCATTCGGAAGAAAGGAATTTTAAGTGTCCAGTGTGTGACAGAGCGTTTAAAGACAAGAAAGCTTTGGGAAAACATTGTAAAAATGTGCATCAAAAAGAGGATATTAAAACTTTTAACATTAATACTGTCTAACGGTTTGTAGAAAAGAGCTATGAATATTGGTAATAAAATACTTGTCTATATTTTTATTGAACAAGTAGAAGAAATAATATTATGATCTTTACTTATTAATAAGTAAAGATCATCATACAATTTCTTATTTTTATAGTAATCTATAGTATGATTTTGTGGTCAGAATGTAGTGTTCATATTAGTGTTATGAGTGTCTTTAATACTATGGCTATATGCAAATTAATTAAGAGACATAAAGACGGGACAAGTTTCTTGAAGCAAGTGTCAAGCTATCCCTTTTTTTGTCGTCAAATAAAACAAAGATAGCATTACACTAGCTTCAAGAAACTGTCTTCGTGTAAATGAGCTACAGTTCATGCTGTCACCGTTTATAAATTCTATGATTGTGCGTTAGATTTGACCATTTGACGAAAGTTAGGAAAACTAAAATCCATCGACTATGCATTAAGACTGCGCCGAGCGTAAGACAGATAATGACAGAGCTGGTACGGCGCATATTCAAATCGGCGCGCGGCCGCCATAGTAAAATTGTATAGAGGATTTGAGGTGCTTTTTTGATAAATATGTATCTTTATTGTCAACCAACAACTTAAATATTTGGGACGGACAAATTGTAATATAACTATTTATTTTTCGTTTAAGCTGTAATATAGCATAGATTTCTACTGTTATAATCTTAAAATCACGTAACACGAGCTTACGTTTTTGCATTTTTCGTGCAAATTTATGTAATTTTGTAGACGAAAATATTAATTATTTTAAGTTTTTTAAACGGAGTATTTGTAAACACATTCATTGTTATGGTAAATGTATATTTTATATTTGTATTAAACAAAAAGTGATGATTTTATTCACTTAACTGTGACAGCCTGTTTTGGCACATTTCGCTCGGAGCAGTCTTCAAAGAGCGTTCAGTTACATTCTGCCGTCATAACTCCATAAATCGCGCTAGCAATGGATAGTGTTGAATTATTGATGAAGTGGATAAAAGACTATGAATTTTATGTGAATTTTAATAAAATGAGTATGCCAGTGAAATGGCTAAGCACCAGAATTTTATTTAAGAAACCACTACAAATATTTAATAGTTTTTTTTTAAATGACAATATTATGTGACACGCAGCACGCAATTCATTTATATTAACGCTCATGTCTGCCTGAATACATAATAAAATGATCTGAACAAGCCTTAAGTCGTGGATTTTACAATTTGCTTTTAAGATTTGAGCAGCTTTGTTGCTAAATTCAAGTCAGTCGAGCTAAAGGAATCTCTACTCAATATAAATAATAATATTAATAGCACTGTTTCAAGAACAATACTAACAACATTATTAATTAATATGAAATACTAGATATTGACCGCAGCTTCGCTCGCGTTAATTTTGTCAATAAATTTCTTGCCCTCGAGAACAGTACTTTATTTTTCGGATAAAAGGTTCTTTTCTGTAGGTACCTCTGACAACGTGTATGCGAAATTCCATGTTGATCGGTTGATTAGTTAAGGCGTGATAACATAGCAAACAAACAAACTCACATTCGTATTTATAATATTAGTTAAGGTTATTATATAAAATACTTTTTTACTACCAATAAATACAAGCATTAAATAGTAATTATTTTGTGTCGTTTTGTTGTCAAGATGCTGCCTTGTAGTTTCTTCAAGTCTTCTGTCACCGTTAAGGCATTAGAATAAACGTCGTTATTCGGAAATACATGGCAATGTTACTCGCTTTTAGGCGGAAAAGGAAAGACGAAGGAATATGACGCTGAAGCAGAAATAAAAGACAAACTCGGCATCTATTAACCCGACAGCAATACCCTTTAGGAAAAACGGCAACACTTACAGATTCTTTTACTGTGAGACAACTGAACAATCTGAACTGACATGTCACACTGTCAAAAGTACACAAGAATAAGACTAAAAAACGAATAGAACAGAATATTAACAAACAAATCGCAGTCTTAATAAAACAGCGACTTAACTCGAAATTTGAAAGTAAGGCAATTTGAACTCTAATTGTATATGTTAAATTCTAATATTATATTTGTGTTAAATCTTTGCAATAGAGTTCAAATTTGTTTAATCCAAAATACTGAGATAAGTCTCTGTTTTATTAAGGGTGCGAAATTATTAACAAGAACCTGATTGTAAAATTGGACGTTACCAAACATGAATGAAAAAATGCACCGAGTCTTTTGAAATCTAAAAGACCAAAGAAAAGTGTTTCGTTTCCGCAAACATGGTTAAACTGTAACAGAGAATTTGAACAACATGTTGTGTCTCAAACTCTCAGATTTTGAGTTCATATGTTTGTATATTGGCAAAGAATATGACTTCTTCAAAAGCTTATACCCAACTACTTTTTTGCAGAGAGCACGTTAACTAGTGGCCATAACACATCGTAGATATTTTTTTTTATTTAACCTATTCATTAGATTAAAGGAAGTAGAAAAATTTGGCAACGATGCCTTAGATAACCTCGTAATATACTATTATATCAGCATTATAAACATTTAGGGCCGATACTCACGAAAATAAAGGCAAGAAAATTACACAAAAAAATAGAAATGAAATTGTCTTATGCTTTCGTATTCTCATTAGATATATTTAATCGAGGACTTTAAAACAATTTTCACTTGCTGCATATTAAGGAAACATAATTAATTTTTAATGTGTATGATAACTTTTCCTAGAAAAGCCAACGGTTTATCGTGCACGACCGCCTATTTTATGCTTTATATGCTATAATAAAACTTATTATAGCTATCCATTTACCGTATTTTTTTATATTATTTTATATTTTTGCGTCCTTTTAATTGTAGGTATTAGACGCGTAATTAGTTTTAACGTGAGTATTATACTGAAAGCTTTTACAGTTAGGTATATAACTAGTTGAACATTGAACTTCCTAAAATTATTTATTCCTTACTAAGATCGTAAATGCGAAAGTAACTCTGTCTGTCTGTTACGATTTCGCGCTCAATCCGCTGAACCGATTAATGAAATTTGGAATGGAGATTAAGACCCTGGGAAGGACATAGGCTATATAACATCACACTACGGCTCACGGGAGCGGCGCAGTAACGACAAATACCACTGTCGCGGGTAAGACCGCGGGCACAGCTAGTGAATTATAAATCCTTATTAAAATTCTATATTTTTAACTGTCACTAAATTATATTTTACCTATTATTGCTATCTATACGTCTATACATAAGTCTTATTGTATCTAGTCGATGTCTATATATAGGAGATATTTAAGAAATATTTACTTCGGGAGCCTTTATAAGAGCTGTAGAAGTCAAAACTATTATTTTAGAATATTTATCAGTCTGCCTGTATGTTCGTAGGTATATTTCACAAAAACTACTGCATGAAATTGAATGCTGTTTTCACAATTATATAGCTGGAGATTACAACTTAAAATTTGGTGTATGTTTTATATTGATACGCCGAACGGTGGGCTGAAAATCGGCTTTCATAGAGTTAGGGATTTCAATTTGCAAGTGCCGGATTTTTTGTCGGATATAGCTTCTATTAGTTATTATTATATACAAAAATTACACCAGAGTTAATTCTGCACAAAAATGAAGGAATTATACTTAATTTCTTTACGAAAAATTTGTATGCAGCTGGTATGAAGTCAAAGTCACAAATTATTTATTCATTTAGGTCACAAAGTAACACTTATGAAAAATCTAATTATATCTTAAACTTAACTTAGGTCACAAAGTAACACTTATGAAAAATCTAATTATATCTTAAACATAACTTAGGTCACAAAGTAACACTTATGAAAAATCTAATTATATCTTAAACGGCAAGGAATGCCGTAATACCCTTACAGGTCGTTATAGTACTAATAATTTATGAGTTTTTGTCATATTCCACATAACAGTTATCGATAACTTTTTTTTTTTAATCGTCTTAATATTTATTTTTACATATGAAATGGTTTATTTTTGTGTTTGAGAAACACAGACTTAACAACACGTAACATAAATAGCGTCACCCCTATATCTCCAAAAGAGTAGGCAGAGATTTTTAGTACACCCACACTTAGACAACTATGTTAGAGCTAGATATTTATCAACACAAAATGAGTTTTAAAACTTTGGATACAACCAAAATACCAAATATCTAATTGTTTAGTCTTCTAATAAGTCTGAAAAGAAGTGATTAAGAAATTACAATGATTTAGTCTTCAAATAAGTCTGAATAGGTGATTAAATGATTTGCAATATCGCGCAACATTGCCAACTATGAACTATGACAAAAAATCGTAAATAATTAGTACTATAACCACCTGTAAGGATATTACGGTTTTCCTTGCCGTTTAAGAGATAATTAGACTTTTCGTACCGGATTCATACAAATTTTTCGTAAAGAAATTAAGTATAATGCCTTCGTTTTTGTGCAGAATTAACTCGGGTGTAATTTTTGTATATAATAATAATAAATAATAGAAGCTATATCCGGCAAAAAATCCAGCACTTGCAAATTGAAATTCCTAAGTCTATGAAAGCCGATATTTAGCCCACCGTGCGCCGCCTAAAAATCGTGTATTATGTATGTAAATCAGTTTCAACAAAGCAAGAAAATATAGATAGGTAGGTACCAATATACAATTTTCAATGTATACAAACTTAATGATTTGGTATATCAAAATCTAGCATATCGCAGTCTTAATAAAATAGCGACTTAACTCGAAATTTGAAAGTAAGGCAATTTGAACTCTAATTGTATATGTTAAATTCTAATATTATATTTGTGTTAAATCTTTGCAATAGAGTTCAAATTTGTTTAATCCAAAATACTGAGATAAGTCTCTGTTTTATTAAGGGTGCGATATGTGTATCAAGTTATGTTGCTGAGTATACATATCTGTGCTTATTATTTTTTTAATCGTAGAGAAATTCTGTTGCAGTTCTTGAATGCTATATGAATAATAAATATATTTTTCTCCAATAAAGTAGTTTTATTTTAGCATAATTACGTGAAACCTGTTCAAACCACAAAGTACCAAATATTGCGCGCTATAGTAGCGAGCGAGTGTGATTTGTGCCGTATCCTGCTGTTTAAACCAAAACACTAAGGGAGATCGTTCTCTTCGCTCAATTGATACTCTGACCTGAACTACGTGGCTAATCTGGCATAGTCTGCATAACCTATAAATGAATCTCCATAATTTACACTTGTAGGCTAAGTCGCATCCAGCTCGTATATAAATAAAATCATCTTGATTGGTATGTCAGTATTACAAGGATGGAGAATATTGCTGTTATCGTAGGGAAAGCACTACAGTATGTAAGCTTAGGGCGACGTTGCATTTTTATTTTTTTGTAAAGCTGTAGTTATATTCTGACAGCTACGTTAAAATAGAGAGCATTGTGCCTGAAAGACAATACAGGACATCTAACGGTATCCTTTCTTATTTCAGACCGATCAAAGGAGCATAAATTACTAGAGGAACGTCGAAAGGAACAGCTCGCCACGTTACTCACCATCATTATACAAAGTACTACCATAATACCGTTCAGATGGCATAAAAGCAAATACATGTGCTACTACTGCCGGTCCCTGTTCGTAGAAAGTGCGAAGTTAAGAGAACATACGGACATGGAACATCGTGAAATCGAAATAGAATCAGTTATCGTCAGAACATTGTATAGAAAGGGTACTATTAAAATAGATATATCCGACCTTTGGTGCTCTCGGTGCGAAGAACAATTCGAACGTTTTCAGGATTATTTCAATCACTTGTCTGTTATTCATGGTATATTTCTTGATAAAGATACTTCTAAATGCTTTGAGTGCTTCCATTTAGGAGACAATGGAATGTCCTGTTTGGATTGCGGCCAATATTTTAGGTTCTTCGGGCCCTTGCTTCTCCACAGACATAAATATCACACGGATCATTTCCTTTGCGAGATCTGTGGCCAGGGCTTTGTTGGTAAACACAACGTTGACAATCATGTGAAACAAATCCATGAGGTTAAATCGTGCAAACACTGTGACCTCACTTTTTCAACGCAGTATTCTTTAGCGAATCACGTGGAAAATGTCCACAGGACTGATAAACTAAAATGTCCATTATGCTCAGAGATTTTAGGCAACAGGTATTTGAAGAAACGACATATGGCTTTAGTTCACGATTGCAAAAATGCGCAATTCGTGTGCGAATGGTGTTCGAAGATATTTACGAGAAACAATAAATATGTGCAACACATATCGAGAGTGCATTATAAGGAGAAGAATTGTACATGTGAGGTATGTGGTCATAAAGTGTTTAATTTGGACGCCCTGAGGCGTCACATGGTCTGTCATGACGACGCCAGACCGTTCAAGTGTGAGATGTGCGATAAGACCTTCAGAAGAAAGAAGACGCTGGTGATACACATGAGAACGCATAAATTAGATGATGGTGTGATTGTAACTAACTAATTTTAATAGCATCTGATTACTTACAAATAAATGTTTGTTAAAATTAACTTGTTTCTTTTTGATACATCCACTTTTATACGGTATTTATTTATCGTAAACGCAACGTTCGGTACGCATATCGTCCATTAGTGTAACGCACGTTGCAGTCTCTATGCCTATCAGGGCTGAATGTCTTTGTTCTCTAAAATCTATGATAATAATATTAAGTCTTTTACGTTTACTGTGGATAGTCATACCCTTAGTCGTACCACAGAACGATCCATGACGCTTCTACGTCTACGTATCCAAAAGTCACTTGCACGTTAGACGTCAGTCAGTCGCTGGTTAAACTGGTTGAGTGGACCCAATACGCTTGTTAATAATTAAATTATCGTTATTGTCTAAGCTTGGACTCGCAAAACTAGCAACATGGTTGTTTCTTAAAACACTGCATAATCTGTTCAACCATCTATAGTGGTTAGACTAAAAGAAGAATCTGATATTTTGGTAAATGTTAAAGCTAGAAGTATTACTATTCACTAGATACTTGTCACATATGTACCTACATATGTATTCAAAATAAGAGATGCATATTTTCTTTTATTTATCACGATGGCATTATTTAATTGAAACTATTTTTAGTTTATTCTCTTTTTATTTATACGCTTGCTTTTGTTATGATGCAAGGTTAAACAATCAACTTTGAGCTATAATTTGACAAGGTTTATTAATCCACTTATTAAAAATGAAAATCCGATCAAGCTATTCATAAAATGCTGTCCTAAAAATAAATATCCTCATCCCTGATTCCTGTTTTGTTTTATTTACAGACGATCCTACGGCCTCTACGTCTCCCAATTTACCAAAACTCAGAAACAAGGAGAAATGGACCAAAGTCAGAAGATTAGTTGAAACCATTCTAAATCATTCCACTATTATGCCTTTTAGATGGTTTCGAAATAGTAAATACATGTGCTATTGGTGCGATAAAACGTTCTCTGACGTATTATCACTTAAAAAACACACAATACTTCACCAAAACTCTAATATGGAAAGTTTTCCCAAGCATCGAATATTTGACGCTAGACTGAAATGGGATATATCAGAAATTTCGTGCAAAGTATGTTGGGCAAGATTCACGCATTTCGACAGTTTTAAAAGCCATCTCTTGCAAGAGCATAGCACTAAGCTCGATGGAGAATTGTTTCGAAAGCAATTTTTTACGTTCAACTTGTGTGACGACGGTATGCTGTGCACTGAATGCGGTGAATATTTCAAGTTCTTCGCGTCTCTTCTTCGCCACGTGAGCGAATACCATTCGAAATCTACACAATATACATGTGATTTTTGTGCCAAACATTTCAGTTACAAAGATGCTATAAAACTACACATTCAAAACGTACACTTACATTCGAAGCGATCGTGCAATTATTGTCCTAAGACGTTTACCTCGCGCCTCGCGGTAGAGAAACATCAAGAAAAGGTTCACAAAGTAGCAAAGTATAAGTGCCCGCTGTGTGCCGAAGTATTAGTGAGCGACTATATGAAGAAAATGCACCTAAGTCGAGTACACGATATCAAAAAATATCAGTTTGCCTGCGACATGTGTACGAAGATTTACCCAATGAAGAATAGATTGTTAAGGCACAAGGCTTTGGTTCATCTTAAGGAAAAATTAATAACTTGCGAGATCTGTGGATTTAAGGTGTTTGGTATCCAAGAATTAAAATGTCATAAGGTTAAACATGCAGATATTAACATTAGGCCTTTCAAGTGCCTTGATTGTGATAAAACGTATCGTAGGAAGAAGAGTTTGACTGTGCATATTAAGGCTAAACATGTTTCTAAGTGAAGATGTGCGTCAGTAGTTGAATTGAATACTATGTACAATAGATGCGAGATAATCTAGCTCAATGTTTATCTAACCACCAATGATAATGAACAATTTCTATTGCATATTGGTATCACCGTGGTTATAAAAATGTATGGACTCCGTTACGTACATTGTTAATAGTGACGTTGTTTCAAAAACTAAGTGAGGTTGATTTCAGTGAATAATCTCCATATTTTTAATGATCAGCAGCGTGATAAGTAATGTATAGTCTAAATATTTGTTTAAACATTACGTGCTAAACGTTTTAGCCACTATCAATTTACGTACTCGGCCAATATCCATCTATTATAAATATTTAAGAATTAGGCGTAAATTTTAACGATAAGTTACGATAATCATTTATTTTGCTACCTGTACCGAAAGGTACCCTATGCTACTACCTGTTCTGAGAACTTGAATGTAAGCTTTACAATGAAATTATACATTACAAAAATGTTAACACTGTTATGCATAAAACATGATTTAATAAATATATTGTTATTTTATTTAAACCCTTATGTATTTTAATTAATCAGATGCCAATGCCGAATATATATAAGTATACAGTTAAGATGCACATGCGCACAATGTACTGTTACGAATTAGTTACGCAGAGTTGGCGAGTACATTAAGCTCGAATACAAACGCACTCATATAATAGAATCAAGTGGGCTGAATTGTATCGTATATTCGACCTACTGGTCTTTACTCGCTGGACGCAGCTGTGTAAGGATTCTATATGTTGTATTGATCCAGTCATATATGTATCATCCAGCACTCTTATGGACAAACTATTATTACCTCTGTACTGACATTGCAAAAACCGTTAAAGATTACAGAGAAAAGACCCTTCATGTGTAGAGATTTCGAATAAAAATAAGTTGGCGACGCTATTTCTTTTTTATATAAATAACTAGATGACCCGGTGTACTTCGTATCACCTATCCTAACGAATTTTTCTATATTTTCTCACCGTTTAGACCTTCCCTGGACTACGACAAACATTTCAAAACCAAAATCAGCTAAATCAGCCCAGCCGTTCTCGAGTTTTAGCGAGACAAACGAACAGCAATTGATTTATATATCTCTATTATATAGATAGATAATACGCGTTTAATCTGTCAAGAATACCAGATAATTAAAAATGTATAGTGACTGGCCACCGGTGTGCCGCTGCGACTGAGGTTTATGTACAATCAGTCCACAATAACGCTGCAGCAATCGGTTTTTTGGTATATCTTATAATAAACTTAATGATTGTTGCAGATTACCACACCCTACTAGCAGACGAAAGATACGCTGAAAAGCAACGGAAAGACGACCTCACGAGACTGATCACCGTCGTGCTCGAGAACTCGACCATTATGCCGTTTCGCTGGGCAGCCAACAAGTATATGTGTTTCTTTTGTTGCTGCACTTTCGTAGACTGCGCTATGTTAAAAGAACATACGTTAGAGGAACACAAAGACGCCAAACTACGACGTGTCTTAAGAGCATTGTTAGGCAGCGGTCGCGTCAAATTGGACACTTCAGATATCAGGTGCAGGAGATGCCCAAAACGCTTTGAAAATTTCGACAACTTCTTAGACCATATTTATGATACCCACGATTTGAAATTCAACCAAGATATAGCAAGATGCCTCTTTACATTCAACTTGTCTGACGATGGAATGTCCTGTCATGAGTGTGGACAAGAATTCAGGTTTTTTGGGCCGCTATTGAAGCATGCACACAAGTTCCATAATAAATATAAAACTTTCCTTTGTGAAATATGTGGTCAGGGTTTCGTAGCAAAAGCGAACGTCGAAAGCCACATTAAAAATGTGCACAGTTTGAAAGATAGACAGTGTCAGAAGTGTGATAAAGTATTTAGGAATCCGTACGCGTTGCAAGTTCATCGTGAGAGAGCGCATAAGACTGAATCGTTGAAATGCCCTAAGTGTCCTGAAAATTTCGCATCCAAGTATCTAAAGAAGCGTCATTTAGCGTTGATACACGATGTGAAAAAGCTCCAATTTAACTGTGACCAGTGCGATCGTGTTTTTACGATGAAGAGTCGACTGGTTCAACACCAGTTGAGGACTCATTTGAAGCAGAAGACTGTTTCTTGTGAGATTTGTGGCTTTAAAGTTTTCAATAATGATCTTTTGAAGCGGCATATGGTTCGTCACGACGACTCTAGGCCATTTCAGTGTGAATATTGCAAGAAAAGTTTTCAGAGGAAGAAGACTTTGGAGGTTCATACGAGGATACACACGAACGATAGGAGGTACGCGTGTAAAGAGTGCGGGAGGGCATTTGTCCAAGTTACCAGTTATAAGCTGCATATGAGGGTGCATCACGGAGGGAATGAAGGCTCCTCGTGGAATTGATGGCTGTTTGTTGCATTTCGTTTAGCTTTGCCTTTTGTAAATATAGTTACTGCTGAGTTTGTATTGAGTTTTATTTACGTTGACCTATGCCTGCATGTCATAGGACAGCCAGAGATGTATTACACCCGTTTTCCCGTCTACCTGCTATGCCCAGATGCCATAATGCTTCTGAGAGTTTCCTAAAGGTTTTGTAGTTCATACAGTAAAATTACCTACTACTGTTATCAATAAATAAAAAATTAAATAGCTATGATAATAATTGTAACAACGCATCCAATATTAGTATTATAAGTTATAAAACCATAAAGTATCGAACCCTGTTTCAACATGGTTTAATAAAAGTGTCCCGGTAAAAATACTTAATATTATAATTTAAAATTGATTTTAGTTGAGATAGTTTCTTATTAAAATATTTCTTATAGTATTATTTTATATTTATTATTATTTCTACTAACAGAATACTGAACGCTATTTATGACATGTAATAAAAAAATAAAAAAACTTTAAATTATTTAAATATATAACGTACTCTCTCGCAAATTATATAACTGATGTTTAGGTACGTGATAATTGTGGGTTGGAGCCACTATGGTGTATCAATAGAATTTTCTGAGAGTTCTGATAATCGTAAGGATAAGGTAAAGAGACTATTGAAGTTAAATTGATGTTGATAAAAATACTTAGTCAATATTATATGATATCCTGTGCTAATTTCGTTAATTCATAGCAGAAAATTTTAATAATACTACGTGAAGGTGTGAGTGATCATAATAAAACGGGTTTATTTTCACTATGTTCACAAAAAAAAACGTCGCAAGCGCGCGCCATGTTTTAAACTAAGGAACAAATACCTACCAGGGTAGCACAACACGACGACGTGCAAGTAAGTGAATTTTGCTTTAACCGTGTGATCTTAATGTTCTTCTTCCAAGATAGCTGGGACGTCAAGAGATTGAAGTTGGGTTATTGGACTTTAGTTGAAAGGATAAAAATTTATAGTGATGTAAGGCGCCATTTATTACGTAAGACGATTTACGGGAGCTCCGACCATGTTTTATTTTTTCTTATAAGGGTGTGGAAGGGATTTGATAGTTCTTACGGTCACAAAAATGCGCAACGTTAAGATAAAAGATCATACTTTGAAAAAGCGCGCGGGCAATCGCTCGTTTGTCGAGGTTCGTTCGGGTGTGTACCTATAGGTAAAGATGAATGATTAAAACCAACGTTTATTACTACCAAAAACATGCCTTAAAATTGTTACATTGAAAAATAAATATTAAAACAAAACGTAGGTAGGTATAATAATATTTATTTTTAATTCTTACGTAATCAATATTAAATAGGCGGAGGGGATCGTCCTATTATTTTTTTCTTATATTAGGGGGAGGGGGTCAAAAGCTAGCAAAAGTAGATTTAGCTACGTTATAAATGAAAGGCGCCTAATAAGTTTGTTAAGATATTTAAACAATGAATACCTATATAAAATGTATGAAATTATTGTGCAATGGTTCAGTCAGCCAACTGCAACAACTGACATGCGTTTGACCGTCTGTTAACAATTTTTTATATTGATCTGCCCGTCAGAAACTGAGTGTTAGTTTAGAAATGATATGAAAAATAAAAAATAAAAAAAATATATAAAAATGATTCTTCATTTTTACACATGGAAACTATTTCAATACTTAAAGCAGACAAACCAATAGGTAGTAGGGACCAAAAAATAAAAGTATGATCGCGACTGTGATAATTTGTTAATTTTGTTAAACAGGGTTAGTTTATACCTGTATCTGACTTGTCTAAGTGACAGATAGCCGCATAATTTTTTACAGCAATCGATGTTTTCCTAATTACGAAGCTGCTCAGCTCTTTGAACAAGTTCTATGCTAGGAATCTGTGAATCGATACTCGACAATCTTTACTTTCCAATGGTAGTTAACTGTCGTCACTATATAAGCTATCGTAGAAGACAGACAACCGCAATTTTTTTGTACAGATAAAATATATAAATTGTAAGTACCTAACACACAAACGTCTAATTAGTAGTTAACGCAAAGTTCTTAAACACCGCGGTCTGCGAAAAGTATGCCTGTGGTAGCCAACCAGGCATTCGTAGGTAAAATTTTAATAACGATTTCCCACCACCAATTTCTTTTACCTTTAAATAAAGACAACTTCTGTACTAGGAATAATTCCTGTGTCGCAGGGTACTTTTTAAACATTCAAACAGACACAAAGAATACCTAGACTCGAACAACCATTTGTGAAACATACAAAATTTTTTGAGATTCGAACTCATTCGGCAGTGGTGTGACTTAAACCACTACGCCATCTGTGCCGTCGAATTTCATAGAGTAATTATTAGTATTTCTTTCTTATCTGAGCATAAAATAAAACTCGATCGATGCTTAAAATATTTTATTATCACTCCAAATAGGTAAAAACATATAAATACATTTATTATTTACATAATTCTATACACGCATTCAGCTAATTCATTTATATCGACTACAGCTTTGGGATAATCCATTTGTCTAACAATTATTTTAAGTCTATACATAACATATATACGCCAATAGACATATATCTGTTATGTTATAGATCTCAATGGTAAATTGATTTAATGCATAGCAAAGCTGTGTTCAATGTAATTTAGCTATAAACAGTATAATATTTTAGTATTTGTCTAGCAATTTTCTAGTTATAATCTAATATACAAGTTAACAACCAAATTCACACTCCGCCTCTTTTAATATGGGATTACATATATCCCCATATGCAAAGATTTAAATCATAAATGAGCCCTACTACTGTCAAATATGGTCACCTTTCTGGACTTTAATCTGATATACAATGTCAACATGACATCTGAATTATAAATATAGTATTATCACGTTCATTTCTTGAAGATTGTACACTATCGTTCGCTATCTAATGTGTGAGCTCACTTTTATTGTTGGCAATTATTCGTGCTATACAGTATGTCCCTGGATAAAGTGCAATCCCGAAAGGGGATGAAACTAGTCCATGAATCATAGACAAAAAAATAGAAAAGAAAAATATATATATTGTAGGTTGAAATTAAACTACTATATACGAATTTTATTGCGTTGATTATTTGACACTTTATTACATAATTTTGAAAACTGTTACACTACTACTACCTTTACTAATTTTTAAGCTAATTAAATTATTATTAAAACTATTTAGATTTAATTTAATTTTTACACTTTCCCCGATGTTTCTGTTGCTTTTCAGCAGCAATGGTCTCCCGTGACCTTTGTTATTTTTTAGTATTTGACAGGTACTAGTCATAATTTTTTTTTAATTGAAAGCCCCATTGCCTCTGAAGAAATAGACATTATTGTACAGACGAGCCTTAATAAAAAATTAAAATCTTAACGTAAAAAACCTACAATATATACTCAATTTTTTCTACACACTGTATAAGTACAGTAAGGGTACATATATGATTTAAATCTTTGTCTATGTGTATAACTTAATATTTAAAGTATCTTAGTAGGTATGTAATAAATAAATTATTTGTATTTACAATATTGTCTTACATTGACTAGACGCTTCGAACTAATTGTAAACAATCGTTATAAGGCCAGTAATATGAATCCTAGCTAAGTATGAACAGTTCAAGCTATCATTATCGTATATTTAAAATACACAGTTTAAACTCTTTTATTTACTTCATATGCCGATTTACACATTACGAATCTATCACCCGGTTTCTGAAGGTTAACCAATTACGTGTTCAAATCAAGCTTGTATCAAGTTTTGGATTGGCTGTTGTTAAATGAGTCAGCCAATCACAGTGACTGACATGTGTTTGACCGACTGGGTGTCTAGTGAGAGTTGTTTTTACGTGAACGCAAACATTTTCTGCATTTGGCTTTTTGCTTATCAGAAACTGGGTGTTAGTCTAGAAATAAAAAGAGTATTAATAGTAGGTATAACGTGTATTAACAAAGGTATAATTGTGTAACTATACGCTTGTTCATACTGAAAATTGGTACTGCGTAACGTACGTACGAATATCGTAACGTAAAGTTGCAGCCGCTTCGATAGCGCAGCGATAGTTATAGTACTATGCATGCGAAATAGGCGTCGAATCCCGGATCGAGCGAATAATAATCATTTTCTGTCAGAAATTTGTCAATAGCAATTCGGCGTTAGGAATGGCCGGTGTTGTACACCTTCCTGCCTCGCAAAACACGTGAAACCGTTGGTTTTGCGCCTGATCTCTCTCATATCTTGCCAAATTACCGTCTGATCACACTATGAGAGTGCAAGTGTGTTTGCGCACACACTTCTGCATTATAATATCTCCTTAACAGTAGGCAGACTCCGTTGAGATTGACCTCTATGACCGAAATTTGGCCTGGAGGGACATTACGTTAATGCATCGGCATTTTTGTTAGATGCGCCTTTAAATGATATATTGAAAGACATTGCAGTTGTCTATTACACATCAAAATGCGTTGAGACCTATACAAAGTCAAGCCTATTTGTATATTATAAAGTATAACTACTTATATGTTACGTATGAACAAAGAAATGAGTATGTTTAAAAAATATAAATTGGTGGACTGTTTGTTGTGACATATTTATAAGATATTGAATTGAATATATTAGCAGCAGTGGGACTGTGAAACTGCCACTCAGATACGGTGGTATCATTTTTATACTGGGAGGAAAATGTTAATGACAATATGATACAAATACAAATGACCTGCTCAACACAACACACAAATAGACGCACACAAACAAACAGAAACGTATTGCGATTACTGATCAAGTCCACCGAATGCAGTGAATGACATTTGGTCCAATTAATCCGAAATAACTATGAGGCTTGCGTCTATTTTGGCAAGCTGTGTTGGCGGGGCCATCTATTATATCTAGTGAGTTTTGTGGCCGCTCTTATAACTATCTTTGTATAGGTCAATTTTCTTAAACGGAGATCGATTTTATATCAGCCTATTACTAGTCTACTACTATTACTTGTCAGTCTCGATGGCGTAGTGGTTAGTGTAACCGACTGCCACGCCCGAGGTCGCGGGTTCGATTCCCGCACAAGTCAAACATTTGTGTGCATGAACATGGATGTTTGTCTTGGTCTGGGTGTATCTATGTATAATATGTATGTATTTACCAAAAAAAAAAAGTATATATGTATGTTTATCCATTGTCTAGTACCCATAGTACAAGCTCTGCTTAGTTTGGGCTAGATGGTGTTGTGTGTATGTGGTAGAATATTATTACTAGGCCATGTAACCAGTTATTAGAACTATAAATCTATTAACACGTGTATAAGCCGTGGATATGCCTTATGGTTAATTTAAATCTAAGGACCCATTTCACAATCACCAATTAGCATTTATCTATAAGATAAATGTCATGTTATCACTCTTCTACCTAGCCTTTATTATTACCAAGTCACTTGGGATCGACTTTTCTGGATATCAGTTTTTACACAGAGCGGCTGCCACCTGACCTCCGCAACCCGAAGGCTAACGATACCCTAAGGCTAAACCAGTGTCAGGATATTAGAGGGTACTGACTTTCCCAATAACGACTGCCATAGATGTTCATGGCAGCCGGACCGACGGCTTAACGTGCTCTCCAATGTCATGCTATCACTAATAAAAATAAATAAAACATTTTTATTTCTTCTGCTTTCTAATCTATTACCTAAAAGAAAGGGTCAGCATGGTATTGATATTTTAAGTAATTTTACTGGATCATTGTGAAACAGGCCATAAAGCCGCATTATTGTCTAACGAATGGCGAATTACACTAATGATATTGTGAGTGCTATTTAACAATAAATTTTTTTTACTTGCAACGTGGCAAAATATCAGATCCTATAGATGTTTATAACACTAGCAGTAGGTACCTCATAAACCCTAATTCGTAAACCTCAAAGTTCATAAGCGTCATTAGCGTCGTTGATAAATAATTTAACGTCTGGTGTTGCAAACATTTAAATACACTCCTATTGGTGAATAAGCGCTTAATTACAACCACGGTGTTGTAAGCATTGTTAAAATCCTTGGTAAATAATTATAGGTACTTCTATTGATGCAAACATATAGGTCGACGATAATTTGCCACCTTGCCAGCGTAAAAAATACTAAGCATGCGTACCTTCTTCTCTCTTAGCCTTTATTATTCCCAAGTCACTTAGGGTCGGCTTTTCTGGTCTAACCGGATTTGACTGGATATCAGTTTTTATACGGAGCGGCTGCCACCAGACCTCCGCAACCCGAAGGCTAACGATACCCTAAGGCTAGACCAGTGTCAGGATATTAGAGGGTACTGACTTTCCCAATAACGACTGCCATAGATGTTCATGGCAGCCGGGACCGACGGCTTAACGTGCTCTCCGAGGCACGGAGCAGGCGATAATTGTCAATCAATACGCACATAATTTCGAAAAGTCATATAACTTCCGAAAGTCAGAGGTGCGCGACGTGGGTTCGAACCCGAGATCCTCTGCATTGCAGTCTGTTGGTCTCCCCACTGAGCTATCGCTGCTATACTAAGCATGCGTACCTATATTATCATAATTATAGTCTATCGACCTTTGTACTAGTGTATATAGTATTGCTTTTTAATTATTTGTCTTATAATCGATACATTAACGCAGGGTAAGCATTAGTAAGTGTATCGTGCCCATTTCTAGCCACGCCCACATTATAGGGACAGCTAATATGAGCACATCGTTATATTTCTTTAAAATAAACGTATTATAATTAGTTGCGAAATGTATACAGAGTTAATTGAAAATTACTAATAACCGTTCGTCCGTTACTTTTTATTCATGACTTAATACATTTCGTTACCGCTTGTTATGATTCATTATGTAATTTTTACATACAAAAATACAGATATTAAAATTGGCTGCTCTAATCTCACGACTAAGACTAAATAATATTATAAAGTATTAGGTTAAACAAACAACAAACCGCGTTGAGAGGGGCAATTTTAAACATGTTAAAGTATTGCCTTCTGTTTACGCGAATATTATTAATTGAAATTAAACTATACGGATTTTATCGCGTTGTTTATTTGACACTTTATTACATAATTTTGAAAACTGTTACACTACTTTTACTTTTAAACTTTACTAATTTTTAAGCTAATTAAATTATTAGTAAACTATTAAAACTATTTAATTAAAAAAAAAAAACTAAATAGTTTTAATAGTTTTAAAATAAACAACGCGATAAAATCCGAATATAGTAGTTTAATTTCAATGTTAAAGTATGTTTAAAAAGTGGTAGAACAAAACGTGTTAAGTAGGATGTAACGAAAACATGGTTAAAAGGTAATGAGTCTTTTTCATTGAACCTTTTATATACGTGCATACATAGGCTCATGCTAGCTTCCTAGAAAAGTGAGCAAAAATTCTCTACTTGGTATAACCTTGTCCCATCTCTCTTGCTCTCTTCCATTATATTACGTTCATCATTTAACTTGGGGCCTTAACGTTATATTTTAATGAGTCGTCATTGAATGAGACGGCGCATTTCAGAGTGTATAGCTTTGTCTTGATCTTTCACGAGCATAAAAAAGGCTTTGAGAGATCTTTATAAGGCCCCTGACCTTTCCTCTAAATGTCTTTGATCCGAATCAGAAAAGATCAAACCTAGGCCAACGTTCTTTGACTCCTCAAAGAACGTTAGCCTCAGTATTTCCGTTGTCTCCAATTGTTCCAATTCATGATTGTCAATATGGTGAGAATACAGTACAGTTAGCGAAATAAGTATGAGTATAATTATTGAATAATGATTATATATCTTTTACAGCAGTCATACAGAATCAGTCAAAATGCCATATTAAATAAAATGTTCATGTAAAATCAACTTGTGACGCTGGCTGTACAAAAGAATGCAATTGTTTCGTAAAAGCGTTCAAGTAATTAATACAACGCAGCTAAAGTGAATATGTATATAACATACAGTGTTTTAACAACTGCCAACGATCGTTTACAGGTGACGTAGATACCGGCTTATTAAGCAGTTAGCTGTATTGACCCGTCGAAGCCGTCAGACAAGAGCTTAACGCGATCGTTTGCAGACTGCATGAATTACTTTTACTTAAGTGTGGTGTTTAATTGCATAAGGAAGCTGCGTTACAAACAATACACATATTCTGAATTACGTGTTTAAAATAACTGGTACTGGTAAAATCCTCAAAGCATGCACTTGTATAGAAAGCTATAGGTATATATAGTATAGTAAACTATTTTACACTTTTCAACGATTTCCAAACACTTGCGTTTAATCGCAATGCGTGCTAACGCCATTTGCCTTTAGGAGAATACTATTTCCCGGGCGACCCCTATTTGTACCGTTTCAAAAACAAAATAAAGATGGGCTCTTCAAAAAAATACAAATCTCGACTAAGGCATAAATGTGACAATTTGATTTGTCAAAATTAATACAAATTTTTTTTACTAGAGTTCGCTCACTGATCGAAATTCGACCATAACTATTAGATATTCTTTTTGGTTGACAAACAGGAGAATAACGTGCCAAACTGTTTTCTTTATCTATTTATATAAAAAACAAACTGGTTTTTATTGATGACAATAAATCTCGTCAACAGAGTTACTAAACAGTACAATAAACAAAAAAATCGGTTTACAACCAGAAAAGAAAAAGCTACTGAACTTTTTGTTTTCACCTATTTATATATAGATCTAATGATTGAAAAATCAGTCCTAAAGAAAATTAATAAATAAATAAATATTCTTAACCAATGATCCGACTCCAAGCTCCAAACACAATCCTTTTTGCATCTGGATTTCCATTATTGAAGCATCAACAACTATTGTTTCACAACTATTTTACATATTTACGGTACTTTTTAACCTGTGGATTGTTAACTACTAACAGTTAACGTTAATATGGTCACTGACCCACCCCTAGAGCCCTATAGCACACATATCCCCCACGCACCTGTCACCATCACATTCGATACTGCTAATAACACTAATGAACACGTGTGGTGTATTCAAAACGCTTTTTTGTTCCGTTGAGGCAGTATGGAGTCCTTCGCGAAACTGAAGAATGAAAGGAGACTGTACTTCTTCGATTTTCTTGATAAATAGTCTGTGAGAACATTGCTGTCACCTGTAAAAAATCAGTTAACCTTAGAGATAACATTGGCAGACTGTTATACAGAGGCCTCGAATTCGAGCCCATTTTTGAACTTTCGATTCGTTATGTGCAAATTAACGATCTGTTATTCTCCGTCAATGAAAACGGATGAGCTAACTATCATCCCGAGATTGCCCAAATATTAATAGTTTCCCAAAAATAGTATTTATATAAATAAACATTCTTTAAATTCGTATGTACAAAGTAGTTTAATTTCAGTGGATATATTAAAAAGTATTAAAAAAAGAATATGACTAAAATTGCAAAACTAATAACACAAAAAGAAGCTTTTGTTTACAAAAATTATATACATATACAATTTGCTATGCATATAAATATTAGTATTTAGAGAACTTGAACTTACCGAGTAGTGGTTGTTTTTCCCCGGTAGTGGGTAAAACATAGTCGTTCGCTGAGAGGGACACGAACAGCGCGAACGGCACCACCCACAGGCACAGCGTGAAGTAAGCTAACACCTGTAACAAATAAATACTTATATAAAAATGAATATAAATACTTGTCTACACATTTCTTAAATAGCACACTACTACTTGCAATAATTTCTGCAGTCGCAATCGCAGGGGAATGTCCAAATATTCTAACAAGCGATGCAAAGAAACAGGTTAATATTCGTGTGATCCACATATAGTTGTGCCAAGTCTGGCTGTTTTTTTGTACCCATTGCTTGCAATTAGTTTTACCTTTTTTTTGACAGTATGCGCAATCTACATTAAGACTGCGACGAGCAAATTGTGCCAAACAGGCGGTCACAGTTGAATTAATAAAATATAATTTAAAATACAAATATAAAATATACATTTACCATAAGAATGAATGTGTTTACAATTACTCCGTGTAAAAAACTTAAAATAATTAATATATTCGCCTACAAAATTACGTAAATTTGCACGTGCTACGTGATTTTTAGATTATAACAGTAGAAATATATCCTATTATACAGCTTAAACGAAACATAGATAGTTATATTACAATTTGTCAGTCCCAAATATTTAAGTTATTGGTTGACAATAAAGATACATATTTATCAAAAAAGCACTTCAAATTCTCCATTCAATTTTACTAGGGCGGCCGCGCGCCGATTTGAATATGCGCCGCACGAGATCTGTCATTATCTGTCTTACGCTCGGCACAGTCTTAAGTTATGGGTAGAGTACTGTTCTCCTAGATATGCTACTGAGAAGCCTGTGTTTAGGAGAAGCCTATAAAATTTCCTGTTACATAGCAATTATTGTTGAGGGTAATTGCTGTTTAAACCATTCATGCCGAGACATAATTGTAAAATGTTTGTATATTTGTATGGACACGGTCAGAACGATAGTTAATAAGTTAAACACTAACCTCTGAAAAAGTATAATACACCGCTCCGAAAAACTTGAAGGCCAAGTAGTGATGTGTGACCAACGTGAGCACTGCTGTCAAGAACGTGATACTCGTCACCCTCACCACTGGGAAGTCTGACAGTAGGAATCCGTGTAAGGCTTGCTGCAGCAACCCCAGGGCGTTCAGGTATAGAGGAAACTCTTCAAAGATTAGCAGACCGATATGGATAGCTGCTGTTGCCTGAAAAATTAATTGGTTTTTAAACAGCTGGTTTTGGTATTGTTTAAATTGAGTAAATTTACGGTCTGTTAAAGTTGAAAGTATTCGGTTTTACGATCCACCAATGTTTTTAGGATTGTCTGTGAGGCAATTCTCAGTGGTAGTTTAGGGTCTGGAAATGTGTTTATTGTAATACTGGGTGTGTTTGTGGTGTCTGATATCATCGCAGAAAGTTTTCCTTTGTAATGGTCTTATTCAGGTTTAAAGACATTTATGGCCAGTCCTACAACTAACAAGTAAATGTTATCCGAAAGATAAATCGCATGCTGTCTCACTCATGTTAGGTTAAAGAAGAGAGATGGCGAGACTTTTATGTTATAGATAAATGCTATCTGGAGGCGGTAGGACAAACCCTTATTCTCATATAAGATTTACATCACTTCCATGAGAACATGGTTAATAAATAAATATGAGAATGTTAGTTGTCACAAAAATAACAAAATACAATTAATAATAACAGAATACAATTACAATGTTGAACTTAAGTAGATAATGTATTCAAAGATACTCTAAGAATAAATAAAATTTATTCACAATAGATTTCATTAAATTAAAATAATGATTTATTTGTTACAGTAAAATGAGAAAATCTCTTTTAAAATGTATTATATAAGGTAAAATTTTTACTTATTCTGTAAGTTTAAAGATACTTTGGTAACATAGACAATGGGCATCGATATTTTAGAGCCCAATCAAACTAGAGGCCCAGGTGATGTATCCTGGCGTCGTAAAGATGGAGTTCAAGGGTGACATTGATATCTCAAGGAACTGGAATCGTATAAACTGGCTATTCCTCTGACTATAAAATAGTAACGCTACCAGTACTTACTATAACCATCCAGCTGATGATGTATTTCGCCATCACCGAGTACTCTTCGACTAGCTCCGCCAAATAGTACAGACCCGCCGCTGGGAATAAATAAAACTGTGTTAACGGTTTAATAACGATAGCCTAATGGGAGACCGTTGGACTGCCACGCAGAAGTCTCGAGCTCGATCCCTAGGCACGAATCTCTTACGTTTCGAGTTTATGTGCGTATTAATTAGTTAATTATAGCCTGCTTTAACGGTTAAGGAAAACAATATTGTATGCAAACCTACATTTGTGAGAGTGCTCCATAATGTTCTTAAAGATATGTGAAGTTTACCAAACTGCACCGGGCCAGCGTGGTGGACTATGATCTAACCTTATCTTCTAGACTAATGAATAAAACTAATCTTATGATCTAGACTTATCTCTGCTGCATACGCAATTGAGCAAGTAAGACGACCTACTGATGTAGACACAGCAAGACAAGAATATTTTAGTTACATTCACGGTATCCTATAGTATATCATTATGTGGCAAGGCAACTGATATTGAGGCAATCTTTATACTCCGGAAGCATACAGTATGTGCCATATCTTGCTTGTTCTCTTGATAAACATTTAAAATAATATGCATTAACACATTCACTGCCACTGACATGCCTAGCGTGCCCTCACTAATCCTTATCGTCATGCCGCGAGCACGCCAGGCGTGTTCCCGGTTTTTCATCAATATCTCAAAGAATTTACTATATTTTCCATCGAAACACTCGAGCATAAACCTTATGCCGTAAGCTAAATAGTTTTGAAATGGCCCGCATGAAATTACATTTTAAATGTTATCCAAAAAAATTCAATAAGGACACGCCATGCGTGTTTATCTACAGGAGATCTCAACCTTTTATATTTAAAGATAAAATTATAATCTATACATAGAATAAAATTATAACTTATTGAATGTCTGTACATAGAAGATAATTAAGAAATTTTAATTGGCCCCTCAGGCCTATAAAACCCCAGTAGTAGCCAAATTGGATGCAGTTAGGTTATTAGGCCATAGTTGTATTGTAGCTAGACTAACTTAAAATCTAGTGTATGTTTCATCTTTATATGATGCGAAGCGACGTTACAGACGTTTGAGTGGTTTTTAACAGGTGTAGTGCATGGAAATCTGCATCCATAGTAGGCAAGTATACAAAAAATATATAGAATCACTCTTAGGACATTTTAGATACGTATTTGTGAACTAAGGCTTTAGCTTTAAAAACAAAAAAACATTTTTGGTCAAGCGTGAGTCGCCCACGGAATCAGTAGAATTGAACAAAATTTAAAAAACCAAATGTTGAGATTCTCTGATGAAGTTAAAATAATTCCTTACTGTGAAATCTATTTCCTGCCACAATTAAATTTTACAAACACAAGCACTTTTATAAACATGATGTAACTTCTGTAGTGCAAGAAAGATTAATGGATCTGCACAATTGAAGCCGAAATATCGATTTTTATGTTTTTATACCTTTAAACAGTGCCGGTGCATAGTGCCTAGCATGTCTATGTAATTTCATGTTGCAATACTGAGGGCACGCCTAGTGTGTTCGCGGTTTATATAGGGCGGCATTGCTGGAAATTACTAGAAAATTGTGGTGGCATTGAATGTATTAATCTTGTTATTTAGTTATGTTTAGTAGTAGTAGTGTATAATCTTTGTATTATATGCTATGATGGCTGAAATACCTTATGTGATATAGCTTATAAAATACTAAAATTATATTTAATTGGTGTTTTATAAGCATAGCTGTGACTGTAAGTTTTACCTGAAGCTAGCAAATAACCAAAATGGAGCTTAGGGAACTTAGTAAACTCATTAATCTATATATTTTGAAGTGACCTTGGACCTGAATAAATAAATATATTTTTTACTTTGACATTTTAACCAAAAACTCACAACCAAAATTGTATATTTATACTATGGGACCAATCAGACAGCCTTATTGTTAAATACACTACATTATGTATATGTAGTCTACTTCATCATCATCATCAGGCTATAATAGTCCACTGCTGGACATAGCCTTCCTTCCATAATCTACTTCATAACTAATATATAATAACATAAGGTTTCATAAGCAGTATATGATTAATACTTCACCTTGATGGCTTGTGGCAAATATAAATAAAATAACATAATATGCATTAGAAAATAAGAATATAAAATTTTAAAAAAAATTAATTAATAAAGAAGCAGCGATAGCTCAGTGGGGAGACCAACAGACTGCAATGCAGAGGGTCTCGGGTTCGAACCCACGTCGCGCACCTCTGACTTTCGGAAGTTATATGACTTTTCGAAATTATGTGCGTATTAATTGACAATTATCGCCTGCTCCGTGCCTCGGAGAGCACGTTAAGCCGTCGGTCCCGGCTGCCATGAACATCTATGGCAGTCGTTATTGGGTAAGTCAGTACCCTCTAATATCCTGACACTGGTCTAGCTTTAGGGTATCGTTAGCCTTCGGGTTGCGGAGGACAGGTGGCAGCCGCTCCGTGTAAAAACAGATATCCAGTCAAATCCGGTTAGACCAGAAAAGCCGATCCCAAGTGACTTGGGAATAATAAAGGCTAAGGGAGAAGAATATGCATTATATTATATTATTTTCTAATTTAAGAACATAATAATAAGTTATTTAACTTTGGTGTATAAAATATTGTTACTGTATAAATTGTTTTCCAAAATAAAGTAATATAAATAAAATAATATATAATTATGTTTCTAATTATTAAATTTATATGATAATTGTTAATAGTTATTTACAAAAGTTGATTGATTGTAAGCATTCTTTGTTAAATCATAAACCACACAGTATTGTATTGAAAATATCCTTTTAATTATTTGTAATTAATATACTCAAAAGCATTATGTTTGGCATAAAAAATCTTTTATCATAATTCTTTAAATTATTAACCTACATCCAATTTATCACCATATTTTAGGTATACCACAAGATAGTCTTTTTCAGTAAGGATATAGCACTCACCTTGGTGTTGCACCCAAAAGTTCAAATTTATGTTAAATGTACTAACAAGACTATATAGTAATATTGTCTTCTATTTACGCGAATATTATTCATTGAAATTAAACTGCTATATACGGATTTTATCGCGTTGTTTATTTGACACTTTATTACAAAATTTTGAAAATTGTTACACTTCTACTACTATTAAACTTTACTAATTTTTAAGCTAATTAAATTATTATTGAACTATTTAGATTTAATTTATTTTTACACTTTCCCCGACGTTTCGGTTGCTTTTCAGCAGCCATGGTCACGGGGAGACTAAGATGGTAGTTGTCTCAATGTTCCAGTGTAGTTATTTCAAAGTACCCGAACATAATTTAATCATTGGTGTTTCTATTTACGCAGAATGAGCTCAAAGTATCATGAAGTCTAGCTGTGGTTTGCTTCTTCTTGGGTTTGACTATTTTTATTACTGGATCCCAAGCTGGTGGTACATTCCACACACAAAAATTAGTAAAGTTTAATAGTAGTAGAAGTGTAACAATTTTCAAAATTTTGTAATAAAGTGTCAAATAAACAACGCGATAAAATCCGTATATAGCAGTTTAATTTCAATAAAGACTATATAGTCTTGTTGACTAGCTTAAACTATGTGTCTCCAATCATAACAATATTGTTATGACTGGAAACACATAGTTTAAGCTGGTCTTGATATTTGATTACTTGATTTAATAGGAATCGTGAAAAACCAAGATACAATTATAAAATACATTTTTGTTGTATTTCTTTCAAAGACACAAATATTAAAAAGAAAAGAGTAAATAAATTATAAATTTGCAGAGGCGATTTCTTGTGTAACAATTAATATTTGGAAGAAGAAATTAAATAATACCTCAAAAATAATTGTTTGGTTGATAATTAATAGACAAAAAGCAGTGAACATATATTTTTCAAATATATAGCATTAACATTTACCGATAAATAACTCTTTGTATATATACTAGGCCTTTAAAATTGTTTTCGACTCACCTATGGCTAGTGTGACGAATACGGCTTGAACGAATAACGATAATATACTTAACATATAAAGGAAAAACATGGTTATTTTATTAATTTTTCCACTTTGTTTTGAATTTTTCGAAACACTTTAAGGTTATACGCGTTGTCACTTGTCAAGTGAGCGCAGTAAACGTCAAATTAAATTATGATTTGTTAAGTTATAACGGTGTTACCAGTTTATAATATTTATTTAATTATTTCATACTAAATTTTGCCTTTTAATAATAAGCAATCGCCCGGGAACCGTTCTCTTTTTGAGGTGAAAGTTACCCCATGTCCTGTTCTGTTGCCTTGACAACGTGTATGCGAAATTTATGATGATCAGTCGAGTAGCTAAGACGTGAAAGAGTAACAAACAAACAAACGCACATTCGCATTTATAATATTATTTAGGATAACATATTTTATTTGAATAGAAAAGAAAACGAAATAAAACAAATCAAATAATTTACATATTATACGACTTTAATGGCTATTGTGATGTTTTTCATCTTTACTGTTCTAATAGGCAGTCGATTATATTTTAGCACTTAAAATATATGTTGATAACATAGAGTTAACATTTTAAACCACATTGAGTAGGACTTCATCATAAATAACACCATGTTCATTTTCGGCTTTGCATCCATAATAACCAACATCAGTCTTCTTCAATTTGGAAAACACAAATCCTTCATCCTCGCTTGGAACCACCTTGCCGTTGTAAGTCATAGTAATTTTGGGTTTTGGCACGCCAGTCGCTTGGCAGCCTATTTCTAAATCATGCCCTGCTTTGATGTCCATCTGTTTTGGAAAATGCTGGCTGAATTGTGGCGCGCCTGTTGAAATAATTAGTATTTTAGTAAATTAACACTTGTCTCTTAAAATACGGAGCTTTACTATTACAAGCCAGACACAGTGAGTTGTTGTGGTAGGGATACTTATTAAAAATAGAAAATCTAAGGTTTATTACTTGTCTAAAGAAGTCTATCTCACATTAAGTTAACGCACCTCTTGCGAAGTTTATTAGGGTCATTACATTTGCTTGTCTTATTATTTGGAGGAGACGATGTACGATGATCACTTATATCATCTTTGCTTATATCAGTATTATTGAAATCTTTACGAGAGCATGAGACAGAGATAGATAGACGTGGTGTATAGCTCTGTCTCTCTTGTAAAGTAAAATTCCATTATCACTCTCTTACAGCAATAGTGGTACTTAAGAAATCAGAAATATAATGAGTCACTATTATTTAGCAGCGACAGCCTAGTGGTAGAGAGTTGGCCTGCCACGCATAGGTCTTGAGTTCGATCCCAAGTGCCGAGATACTTCGAAAAGCCAGCTTTTCGAAGTTATGTGCGTATTAAATAGTTAATCATCGTTCGCTATAAAGGTGAAGGGAAAAATCGTGAGAAAACCTGTATGTCTGAGAGTTCTCCATAATGTTCTCAAATATATTAAGTCTACCAACCCGCACTGGGCCAGCGAGGTGGACTATTGCCAAACCTTGGGATACTTTAATACAGGGCTGATGTGATGATGTGTTTAATAAGCTAGTCTTATTATTATTTTTGTGCATAAGTACTGAAAGTTACTCTAAACTTGACTCTCATTGGGGGCAAGTCTGTAATTGCCACATTATGACATGGCAAACATTAAGCAGCAGTTCTGTTTTGGATGATATACTCTTCTGTACACACGGCTACACATCAAGTTAGACACCCTATATAGGCATAACTACGCTACATACAAAATAGAGAATTGTCGGAAAGGGACTGCGCATAGTGGTGTCGATGTAATGGTAAGGATAAAGCGTAACAAAAATATAACGCACTCTCTCGCACGATTTGCAGCGTTTAACTTCTAATAGTTCATAGTCCAAACAGTCTAGGTTGATGGGTCGCTGTGTGTACCCCTTCTGTGGTTTCTGACTCTATTCTAAAATGAAGGGCTCTAATAGAAGTCGGTCAACTTATAACGACTCGGTGAGATACTTACTGACAACAGACAATTTCATGCTGTGAGTTTGCTTCTTTCCAACCTCATTCCAAGCTTCACAGGTGTACGTGCCCTCGTCTTCCTTCGTAGTATCCTTGATCAACAGCCTCTTGCCTCCGGTACGGTTGCGATGGGTGATCCTGTCTCCAGGTTTACCGTTCACATTTTTCCTTGGGCTGCCTTCTTTGAACCAGTCTGGGTAAGCCAATGGACTGTAAACAAAAAAATATATTTTAAGGTCTTTCTTTATCTTTAAGTACTAGTAACCTAACTAAGTAATAATTTCGGAATCAAGTAAAGACATGGTGTTTCCTCGTCAAAGTTATAATAATTACGCATGGCTATCCCTGACAATGTATTTAGGATTTTCACAAGCATCTTCTATAAATCAGCGCTTTTAAGTTATGTTCTAGCTGCTGTTATAATTACTTTCCTTATCCATTGTGTTTACAAAAAAGAAAACTTAATTTGTAGCGTTGATATAATATTGAGTGATTTAGTTAAACTAAGCAATTATTTACGCGTATTATGTTCTGCGTCATAGTTATCTTTTACTAACAGATAACTATAACGAACTCGTGCCTAACACTGAAAAATACATAATACAGTTAAAGTATACAATATCTTTGAATATAATAAATTAATGATGATTCGTTTTTAATCTGCGGTTGTAAACATAGATTTATTTTATTTATGATAAGGGAGATTTAGAAAACCTGACAGCTGTCAAAATATTAGAGCTCATAAAAATGCCTTAAAATAAACATTAATAAAAATTAAATAATTATGTTGATATGTAAATCAAGAATGTGTGTAATCTATTACACAATATATGTTCTGAATATAGTTGTGGAGCTATATGACCAAATATCACAAATATGTGCAATAATGAGTCGCGATGTCGCGTTAGAATATTTGTATTACATTATGTCGCGTGCAGTAACATTTATTTTAGATTTTATACTTAAAACTACTTTAATAATAACATATGTAAGTTTTTTGATTATAGTTTTAAGAACATTGAATGAGGACATATTACAAAACCCTCCCTAACCTGATATATTGTTTATTATTTACCTTTTAGAAAGAACCTCTCCCTTTAATATTTTGGTTGAAATCTTCAAATACTACAAGTTGTAGAAGATCTGTCATTTGTGCCCTATTCTCAATTCGACGTACTTATGTACTGTTTTGTAAATACAATACCCGAACTACGAATGATTACTATAGCGCGGGGTACTTAGCAAACTTTTGAAGAATTGGCTACACTGGGTGCGACATTGTAGCGGGATTACCACTTAAACTATTGCAACATCCATATAACTTGTATTCTCCCAAACCTTGGAAAATCACAAGTAAAATAAAATATATCAGTCTAAAGTATACTTACGTGCCACCATAGATGCAGTATAGCATGGTGACGTCACCAGCTTTGGCGATCATGTCGTTGCTCAGGTACTGGGGTACCAGCTCGCCATTCTTAGGCTCCTTATCTTCGACCAGGCTCTTCAGGAAATGCTCAGCCAACACTACATCTCCCTTAACCGCTGGGCTTGAGGCTACGCAGATGTATTTGAAGCTAGGACTTATATCAGATTCGGTTACGTTTGAGAACCAGAGCGTACCATCAGGAGAAATCGTCTTCGTGTAACTGAGGATAGTTTCGACGATGCTCGGGTCTGAACGAAGCTGAGTTTTCCAAACGATTGTTGGTTTTGGGTAAGACTCTGGGATAGGACACTCCAGTTTATAAGGCCTGCCATGAACAGGGGCATGCTCCTTAGTTTCCACCTTTGGAGTGTTCAAGAAAGCTTTTTTCAGGGAAATTGGGCGTGTGCTGGCGGTTCCAACGGAGGTTTTGGCGAGGCAACGGTAGATTCCTTCGTCTTGTGGTTGTGGGTTGAAGAACATGATAGATCCTTCTCCTTCGCGTTGCCCGATGTGTCCGGCTGCTTTCCAGTCGAATGGAGCGCCGTTTTTGTACCACGAGTATCTGTAAAAAAAATTTTGACCATAGAATTTAGATCCTATATCGAATCGTGTTATAACCAACGTGGTGCTCTCGCTCTCCATAGGTACTAATATGATTAAATACGAATAAACATAGTGCTTTCTATTTGAAAATCTTAATAGTGCACGCATATCTCGAAATATCTACATTTGTGTTTAGGTATTTTTATTAGAACCAAGTGAGCTGAGCTGCGGGTAAAAGCTAAAATATGGATTACTGGATAATTGATATGCCATTTTCAGCATACCCGGGGGTGATGACGCACGCGACATTATGAGCATCATAACTAGATATATAACTAATACATATAAGAATAAATACATACTCGTAAGTCAATGAACTTACATAAATTATTTAAAATTTTGTATTTAGTACACGTCTGAAGAGTGAAATTTATCTCTTTGGTTTTGAAAACACCCGTCTCCGTATCGATAAGATTTTACAAGGAAAATGTGAGTATTATCCTTATAACTCGTTTGCATACCTAATTAAAACGCATACCTATAACATTTTATTGCTAGAGTTGATTGGTTCAGTTATATAAATGAACACTGAGCAAATAGATAATTGTTATTAATTTAAATATTGAAACGAATATATGTACTTATTTCTAAAAGGTATGTTCGTGGTCCATTACATCATTGTACGCTGCTAACTAGAGACTCGTTGCTCAAATAATTAATCTTCAAAGATTACATCTTCTAGGCCCGTAAAAAAGCATTATTCTAAACTAGTTAAGACTTGTAAAGTTATGTTGTTAAATAATATTGTATATCGTGAATACATACGAATGTATGTACTTATATAATATATTGAAATCAAACTACTTTATACGTCTTTTACTGCGTTGTTTTTTTATTACTATTTGAGCTATTTAAATAATTAGAACGATTTACACTCTCCCCGACGACGTCTCAATTGCTTTTAGCAGCCATGTTCACGTGGAGTTTTAAATAAACAAAGCGATTAAATCTATACATATAAAGCAGTTTTGTTTCGATACGTGTCTTGGGCTCAACTAATATGCAATTCTCGTACTAGAGCTGTATGCAAATAAAATCAATGGCTATTATTATTTTACTAAGGTCGTATGAATGTCTAATTAAAACATAAGACAATTGGAAAACCTACCCGATCCGAGAAATGAGCCAAAGATCTCGTGCACAGCAGTCAAATTCGCTACTTTTCCCCTAAAAATTGGCAGCGTGCAAGTAGTAGGTATAACCTTGTCACAAGCGTTCGAGCTACCACGCGAGACGTACGCATGTTTGCTGCTTAAGTTATATAAGCCTGTTTTTATTTAATAATTAATAGTATAGCAGCGATAGCTCAGTGGGGAGACCAACAGACTGCAATGCAGAGGGTGTCGGGTTTGAACCCACGTCGCGCACCTCTGACTTTCGAAAGTTATATGAGTTTTCGAAATTATGTGCGTATTGATTGACAATTATCGCCTGCTCCGTGCCTCAGAGACCATGTTAAGCCGTCGGTCCCGGCTGCCATGAACGTCTATGGCAGTCGTTATTGGGAACGTAAGTACCCTCTAATATCGTGACACTGGTCTAGCCTTTGGGTTGCGGAGGTCAGGTGGCAGCCGCTCCGTGTAAAAACTGATATCCAGTCAAATCCGGTTAGACTAGAAAAGCCGACGCCAGGTGACTTGGGAATAATAAAGGCTAAGGGAGAAGAATTAATAGTAATTTCATTATTTGTAATTTCGTTCCATTTCGCCAACTGTATGTATGTATGTCTGTACTTTGCTTGCTGTGGCCTGTAAGTAAGCACACTCAATCTACTGACCTAACACTATCGTATTTAGCTTTAAGTTGTGTGAATCTTTGTAGACGTTCCAATCAAATATTTCAATTAATAAAAAGAATACGTACTTGACATCCGTTTCCTCGTTTTCAATGACACACTCCAGCAGTACTGTTGAGTAGTTGTCGGCTTTGAACAACACCTCGGCTGGCTGGTCCTTCAACACAGGCAATGACTTGCTCGCCGTTGGGTGCGATTTGCCTACGGAAGATAAGCATGATTTAATATAAGTTTTGTCGGTGCTGCTGTGGTAATTAATGCGACTGCTGTGCTTGCGCTCTCAGGTTTGATTCCCTAGTACGGCAATAAATGTTTAGTTATTAGCTTTTGTGCTAGTAAATTCGTAGTAGCTCGGTGTTTGAATCGGTGTGTAAGAAGGTAGACGTAGATGATGAATACGAACGTGTTGCCATCTATGATTCTAGGATCTAAATAAGTGATTGCTCTTTTGTCGTCTTCGGGGTACATATTGAAATTCAGTGCTGCTAAGAATTTCTTAAATGAAAAATCCAGCAACACTTAACTGAATCGGGAATCTGATCCAAGACTACAATGACCGCAAGCTTATGTTACGGAACTAACGAAGCCGTCAGACTAATATTATCATTGTAAGTAGGTATACACTGCCACGGTGGCGTAGCGGTAGTGATTGCGACTAGTGACTACAATAAGCATGAGGTCTCTGGTTCTCATAATATTGTCTTCTGTTTACGCGAATATTATTCATTGAAATGAAACTCTAGAAACTAGAATCGTATATAGTATACGGATTTTATCGCGTTGTTTATTTGACACTTTATTACAAAATTTTGATTATTACAAAACTTTATTACATAATTTAGAAACTGTTACACTATTACTATATGTGCAACAGGGGACCAACCACTATCTCAGATTTGACAAACCACAAATTCTGACTAAAGAACACCGATTCCTACCAAGGATGCTTCGCGAGGCTATTGAAATCAAAAACCATCCTAATTTCAATAGAGAAGATGGTTGGAATGTAACACCAGCTTGGGATCCAGTAATTCAAATAGTCAAACCTAAGGAGAAGCAAACGACAGCTAGACTTCATGATACTTTGAGCTCATTCTGCGTAAATTCTGCGTAGTGGTTAGTGTAACCGACTGCCACGCCTGAGGTCGCGGGTTCGATTCCCGCACAAGTCAAACATTTGTGTGCATGAATATGGATGTTTGTCTTGGTCTGGGTGTTTCTATGTATAATAAGTATGTATTAAAAAAAAACAGTATATATCTACGTTTATTCACTGTCTAGTACCCATAGTACAAGCTCTGCTTAGTTTGGGCTAGATGGTGTTGTGTTGTATGTGATAGAATATCTACATATGTAAGTATATAGGTATGTTTTGTGATCGATAGCTGATTGGTGATAGCTTATCAATTTAAAACGATAATAAGAACAATTACCTCTTGAGAAATAACTGTTCTATGAATTAATTCTAACTGGCTGTAAACAAAAGTGATGAGGTGTATTTATAAGGAAATACACATTTAAAACAATAAATAAACGTTTTGAGCCGTAACGGTTCGTCGCCGACCGTATGCCGTATGCGTACACGTACATAGGCATGTGTCTAAGGTGTGATGGACTCCTAAGCTACGATGGTACACCCAAATAAATTGTCCCGTGTGGGATCCGAACCCACGACATTGCTGGCGGTAGTGGCGAGGCGACCGCTCGCCCGCTGCTCCATCTATGCAGTCTAAAACCAAGTTCAAGTCTGCGTAAATCCTCATCTATGAGGGTTTTATGTATCTAGCTATATACAACTCTAGAATGTGAGATGAATACTACTAGTAGGCACTAGATAATCTGGGGTGGATAGCTCGCATGACCCTCTTATATATACTGCAATGTGTCTGGCATCAGGATTCATGCAATCTTGAATTTGGTCTTAGACTGCCCAGAGAGCAGCGATAGCTCAGTGGGGAGAAGAACTGACTGCAATTCAGAGGGTCTCGGGTTCGAACCCATGTCGCGCACCTCTGACTTTCGGAAGTTATATGACTTCGAAATTATGTGCGTATTGATTGACAATTATCGCCTGCTCCATGCCTCGGAGAGCACGTTAAGCCGTCGGTCCCGGCTGCCATGAACATCTATGGCAGTCGTTATTAGGAGAATGTCGACACAAAAGATCCCACTGGGTCAAAGTGACGCTGGTCTGCACTGACTGGCCCCCACATAAGATAAGATAATAAGATAGACTGCCTTGATTGCGTAGCGGGCATCCGGTCACTCCGTCGCTGCCGCCATGCCAAGTGGAGTGGGTTCGAATCCCACACGAGTCTTAATTAATGTGACTCTAATTGTACTTTGTGTCCGTAATTTTCGTAGCAAAATACTCTGCGGCACAGGGCGGTGCGACACTAGCTGTGACAGCTAGTGCGGGATTTATCTTTTTTAAAACACCAGCGCTTTTAGATCCCACTTGATAAAAAGGAACTTACTGGAAAGATTTGTAGACATCGTTTCGTTACCAAGAATTTTCATACGCAACAAATGCGTTAACGCTATGTGTGACCCGAGAATTAAAACTGGGGCTTACAAGCAGCTATACCACTAGAGCAATGAGACTGTAATTTGATCTATACCCTAAAATACTTACATAGTACTATGCACGCCGCGAAGACGATAACACTTTTTAAAACGTTCATTTTCACACCTGGAACAAACGAACAAAATATTAGTTACCTATTTTAGGATATACACCGTGTCTAGATGAACGAGTTTCATATTTAGGGACATCATAAATCTTACACCATAGCCAATAGAAATATAAAAACACTCTTAAATCATAAAGAGAACCTTCATAATTATGAATAATGCAGCAAGATGTCAAAAAGTGTTCCCTGTCATCACCGCGCGAGACTCGCGCGACAGTACCTTTTGATAAGGCAGTGGACTGAGGAGTATGATCCGTTTTCTCTTCATACTTCTATCAATTAATATAATTTGTTGGATAATAAAGTCAAATAGGCATTAAAGTTTTTCTTGTTATACATATTTGAAACGAGAATCGATTAAAATTAAACTACTATATACGGATTTTATCGCGTTGTTTATTTGACACTTTATTACATAATTTTGAAAATTGTTACACTACTACTATTAAACTTTACAAATTTTTAAGCTAGTTAAAATATTATTAAAACTATTAAAACTATTTGGGTTAATTTAATTTTACACTTTTTCCTACGTTTCGGTTGCTTTTCAGCAGCCATGGTCACGGGGAGACTAAATAGTTTTAATAGCTTTAATAATAATTTAATTAGCTTAAAAATTAATAAAGTTTAATAGTAGTAGTAGTGTAACAATTTACAAAATTATGTATTAAAGTGTCAAATAAACAACGCGATAAAATCCGTATATAGTAGTTGAATTTCAATGAATAATATTCGCGTAAACAGAAGACAATATTATGAGAATCGATTACTCAAAACCATCCGGCAAAATGTCCCTAATCGGTCATGCTGTACGTGAAACGATGAAGGCAGTACTGAGCAACGTCGGTTATCTATAGACTTTCTTGACAAAGCTGAGGTGGTATGACCACATACACACAACACCATCTAGCCCAAACTAAGCAGAGCTTGTACTATGGGTTCTAGACAATGGATAAACATACATATATACTTTTTTTTTGTAAATACATACGTATTATACATAGAAACACCCAAACCAAGACAAACATCCATGTTCATGCACACAAATGTTTGACTTGTGCGGGAATCGAACCCGCGACCTCGGGCGTGGCAGTCGGTTACACTAACCACTACGCCATCGAGGCCGACAAACTAGTACTGAAATATCTTTGTGATGATAAATTATATACTTTAAATTTACAACACGTTACTCAAGTTTTTTCATTCGAACGAGGTAATTAATAAACATTATCGACTTGTATGTAAATATTTCTTTAGTTAACCGTTATTTTCGCAAGTTGGCCTCTTACAACCCGTCTTATAAAATCTTTAGACATGTACTACGACAAACGCCGAAAATTCGCACATTTAATATTTTTATACATAGTAGGGCCCTTTAACTGTGTAAGTACTAGTTCACATCAGAGATACAGTGTAAATAAATAAGCTACAATTAATTATCTGAAACTTGTAGATAAATCTTATCTATTAATAAAATGTTGTAGACACAACAAAACGTAAACTTTGTTTAATTATAAAATACTAAATATTTTACTTAAAAACAAACTATAAATAAAATACGCAAAAAACATATAAAAAGAATTAAAAAATTATCTTAAAAAAATGATTTAATAATACAAGTTTATCTAACTATGTATTTTCAAAAATAAATGATTATTGTGTACGCACCGGTCTGTTGACTTGTTGGCGGGAAACTGCATCTGAATATGGCGGCGACGCAGTATTTATATCGGTCAGAAATGATTCAGGTTTTGTTATGATGCGTAACAGGTACTGTCCCGCGGTCGGCTGATGCGGTGCGATGCGGGTGCCGTCGTGACGTAGGTACATACCTTTTAAAAATTTATCATAGTTCAAAGTTGCACCTTACACACATAACCTACTTAATTTATTGGTTGTTGACGTGAAAGCAAATACTATTTACACTGTAAGAGATATTAGCCATTAATATGCCAGTGAAGATAATTATGAAATAAAACATCAGGCCTGATTATAAACTGTCCCATAGCTGGGCGTGGGCCTCTTTGTAGTACGAGAAAAGTAAAGCTCCCAAACTATAAATGTCTTCTTTCAAATTGGTCGAACGGTCGACGGTGTTTTATAAATATAATATATTGATTGTTTTTTTATTATTAATACATAATGGTATTTAAATAATAATAAACAATAAATAATTGACATTACCACATAAGAATGCCTTATTTTTATTTTTATTTCGTAACACCTCTGATAATTACTTAAATACTTATTCACGCACACATAGGATAGTACTTAAAAAATAAATGAACGTGTTGCCAAAATAAGGTGAAAAATTCTGCTGATAGGACTGGACCTGACCCTCTTAGGGAACCTAAATAATACTTACATATAATATTGTCTTCTATTTACGCGAAATAACTACACTGGAACATTGAGACAACTACCATCTTAGTCTCCCCGTAACCATGGCTGCTGAAAAGCAAAAGAAACGTCGGGGAAAGTGTAAACTTAGGTAAATATAAATAGTTTTAATCATTTAATTAACTTAAAAATTAGTAAAATTTAATAGTAGTAGGTAGTAGTGTAACCATTTCTAAATTATGTAATAAAGTGTCAAATAAACAACCGATAAAATCCTTATATAGTAGTTTAATCTATATATTAATACGTGAACCAAAAACGATGTGCCCCTTTTTATGAAAATTGTGCGGACGGAGGAGTATGAAATTTGGCACAGTTAAAGTTTATATGGAGAAGGAATGGCGAAACTTAACATTTTTTAAAAATAAGCATTATAAATACATTAAATTAATGAATAAACACTACACGCACACAACCATGCATTCGACACAAGCAGTCGAATTTCGGCATTGTTCGTATGATGTAGGTACAATTCTTCGTAACTATGTTACATATGTATATGGAGTAGGTGGCTAAATGAAATGTGATTATAAGGGTATTGTTATAGGCAATAAAACCTTAATAACAATCAAACTTAAAATTTAAATCAATTATGGTCGAATTTCGATCACTTGGCGACCGCTAGTTTCAATTAATACTTACATAGTCCCCTCTATCCCCGAAAGATTGAAAGGGATGTTCTACAACCACATTTTGCCAGCAACGGTTTTAGTTCTCTTGTTATAGAGGGCGAGTTTATTGCCGTTGCTAACAAAAACTGTAGGCTTTTCTGTCAATAAATTCTTAGTACCTCAACCCTGAGTTAGGAAACTTGGTGGTGTAGCCTCGGAAAGTACGTAAAGCCGTAGGTCTTACGCCTGATCTTCCCTTCATGTTGGATTGTTGTCCCAACTGATTGTAAGAGGGCGGGAGTATAGCATGCACTTATGTTTGCGCATACACTTCTACATTGTAATATCTCCTTCGCAGATGACTAATCTTCTTTAAGATCACAACATCCGTGTTTCGGTTAGGACCTCATTATGAAGGGTATGGAGGGATGGAGGACAAGGAGAAAGAAGGAGACTTGACCACGGTCCTCTATCACTGAATAAATCGCAACAGTAAGGGTATTCTACATTACGACGGTTTATTCCTAGTCTAGCCAGCCCTTTCATACTGAAACCTGCAAGGCCCCACTAGACAATATTTTTCTTGCCAGAAAATCTCATGACAGTTTTACTGCAAGCAAAACTTGTTTTAAATTTCGCCAAACTGTGTAACAGATTGTAGGCGAAATCTGCACTCATTTAAAAAATTAGAATTATGTATACACACATTAGTTTGGCATAAGATACAATATAGATATTGAAACTTTATAGAAATTAAGTTAAATTTGAGTTTTTTTTTTTTTTTTTTTTTTTTTTACGTGGGGGAATGCATGACGCATACCCCTCCGCGGGGGCGGGCGGAGGGGTTATGTCGGGCTCGCCGGGGTAAAAGAAAGATGTTAAAGATGATAGAGTACCTCCCGGAATACCGACTAAACCTACCACGGTGTTCCTCGACAAAACCGCTATCGACGGGGCCGCGCGAATCACTTTCGCATGCGGTCGCGACCCCGCCGAGGTTTCGGCCCGCCGTATGAAACGGCAGGCCACTACACGAAAGACCTACCCAAAGGCACTCCTCACATATTATCCCTACTGTCCCCCCTAGAGGGGAGACGGACTCGAAACAACAGAGGCGCGCGTGGGAACACGCACGCCGCCTCTCGGACCTGGTGCTGAACGGATGGCGGGCAGGCCCACAAAGCCCGCCACCCCCAGGTCAAACCTCAGGGTGGCTGGAGGTCGTCTCGCGCCCTCCGGCGCCCGGCTCTGCGGTTGGGGAGAGGGTTCAAACGCTCCCTCTCCCGCAACTTTGAGATACATTAACGTTAGTAAGGCTGTTAATCTTCAATTTGATCATTAAATATTTGTAACAATATTTCTTTTAACTTTTTCTTAAATATATTTAAGCTGAAACAATTTTTTGGGATAATTATTTTGTTATGTAGTCTTGGTATTATACATATACATGCGTGTTCGTTCACCGTAGTAATTACATGAAACAGGCCCTTTGTATTTATTTCTTATAGCATGTCTAAGCATACAAAGTGGAGTTTCAGGTATTTTAAACTCTTCTTTATTATACTGTTCGACTCTTAACATATATTGAACGTTTTGATGCACAGGTAATTTATTACATACTTTAACCTTTTGAACGCCACGCCATAACGGCACCTCCATGTCCTGTACGCCAAGCCCGAAAATCGATATATTATATATTGTTTTTTATGATCAAATATTTCAATAACTAATAACAATTTTGTTTGCTGTATACAATTAAGTAATAATTGGGGATTCAATTTTTAAGTTGTATCACTAAAACACAGAAAACTGATGATTTAATATGTTTATTTTGTATTTTTCTGTGAACCGACAAAAAACAGTTTTGTCGAGTATAGACGACGTTGGCGCACAGGGCACGCTTGCGCATGTCGAGTATAGATGACGTTGGCGTTCAAAAGGTTAAACAATTTTATATGGTTTTTATTACATTTCTTTTTAGTGTTTTGTCTACAAAACTCTTTAGGAACCTACATTGTATATTTAATAATATATAATGTAAACAAAGACATTATTTTATTTATTTCTAGCATTTGATTGATGTTTATATGCAGCGATAGCCTTGTGGTAGACCGTTGGACTGCCCAGCAGAGGTCTCGAATTCAATCCTAAGGCACGCACCTCTGACTTGTTGAAACTATGTGTGTATTAATTGGTCAACTATCAGTCGATTTAACGTTGAAAAAAAACCGTGAGGTAGCCTGCATGTCTTAGAATTCTCCGTAATATTCTCGAAGATATGTGAAGTCTGGCAACCCGCACTGCCAGCGTGGTGAACTATGGCCTAACGCCTCTCACAAAAAGAAGAGGCCTGTGCCCAGCATTGGGATGGTTTATATACAGGACTGATATTTTTATTATTATAGTATTTGATAGATCGGTTATGACTTGTATAACTTGAGACAGTTTCCTTTTGATGCTATTAAAAATTAATTCAATGGGATTACCCGAGATCGCAATAATATCGTAATAAACGTGCACCTGATTCAACGATTAGTAGGTACTTCCTCATATAGGTAGGAATAGATTTTTATGTATAAAAATACAAAAGATAATAGTTGATACAAACATAGACTCACATTATTGTTCGCATACACACACACACACACACTCACACACACACACACATGCACGCACGCACGCACGCAGGCACGCACGCACGTACGCACGCAGGCACGCAGGCACGCACACACACACGCACACACTTTTGCTATCAAGCAAAATATTTAATATCGTCATTTATTTACCCAGTTTAGTTTGCGTTTCAGTTAGCTACTTGGGCTTCATTAAGGCAGGGCAGCTACTCTTAATTAGAGCAGGTAATATCCAAATGCCAATTTCTTTAAACTTTGAAAAATACATAGCAAACTTGCCTCACCATCAAAAAGGCAAGTTATAACCACCAGGGGTACCCTGAAATGAATACTGGCAATAAACAAAAGAGAACTGACGAAATTGGTTGTTGAAATGGTTTGTTGACTAAGATTGTAAATTTATTTTTTTAAGATACTTCACCTCTGAGCCTTTTCCGCTAACCGCCTTGACTAAGCTGACTAAATAATGAACAATAAAAGTTTTATTTAGCATGTTAGCTATCCATCAGGTATACCTTTTTTCCTTGATGACAGGTACCCTACATCCTTCCTTTGCCTGGACAACGTGTGTGCGACATTTCATAATAATCGGTCAAGTAGTTAAGGCTTGCAAGCGTAACAAACAAATCTCATTCGCATTAACCTTTCATTCAGAAAAAAGTAACTATTGTTTCCAAGATAAATAAAATTGATATACATTTATGCAAGCGAAGCCGTGGGCTTATATACTTGTATTATATATAAAAGCAACCGAAACGTCGGGGAAAGTGTAAACTTAAATATAAATAGTTTTAATAGATTTAATAATTTAATTAGCTTAAAAATTAGTAAAGTTTAATAGTATCTAGTAGACTACTACTAGATAATATTAAACTTTACTAATTTTTACACCTTATTACAAAATGTTAAAACTGTTACACTAGTAACAGTTTCAAAATTTTGTAATAAAGTGTCAAATAAACAACGCGATAAAATCCGTATAATATAGTAGTTTAATTTCAATGAATAACATTCGCGTAAACAGAAGACAATATTTGTATTATATAGATTGGCAAGATGAAGTTTTATACCGCGATGTCGTTTTATAAAACAACAAACTCTACTCGGCAAGTGAAATTATTGATCAGAGTGACGCTCTTGTCTCCTACAAGGTGAACAGATTACCGCATAAGGATAAGAAGCGTGAAGATACACCAAGGTGAAGGATGCCATTAATTGGTAAAAATGAGTTTTATTGGATCCAAAAATAGATTAAATAATTGATTAAGTTTTGGCTAAACTTTTTATCATATTATGGACATTATGAAAATGCATTAGTAACTAAAACAGGAAATTGATTGTACTATTTTTAAATAAAATATATGTAAATATAACTTTGTTTCATAATAACCAAGAATATTTTTAATTATTAATCAAATTGCCAATGTACGAAATTAAGCTACATTTAACTCTCTACTGATTAATTTAAAAGTAGTTAATTTTGGATTAAAAATATACTTTCCAAAGTAATCGCTCTCTTTTTACGTATATACATACCTAAGTATATTTTACAAATCTGTTAGTCAAGGGTGTTTGAGTTCACGGTCAACGCAAATAACAAGTTCCAACGTCTTTGGTAGCACACAAAATAGTTCTATACAGATAGCCGGCACTTTGCAACGTGCGACAACTAATTCTATCATACCTTGCGTTTTTGCTCTGATGTTGGCGCAATCGTAGTCTGTTGCAGTAAGCCTAAGCTCAGACTAATTCTTAACGTATACTACAGACTGAGTTGAGTATTACTATATTTTACGGACTTAGTACAGGGTCAATGATATTAAATGCAAAGAAATAGTGTATTACAGCTCTCATGTTTCCACAATGACTTGTTCTTTGAGAAAGATGTTGAGGTCACGATGGAGTTGACATGTCTGTACTGATAATAACCACAAAATAAAACTAAATATCATAAAATTTAATGGCCGTCAGCTTGTGACTATGGCCGGTGTAACCTAGTCGAAACGTCAAGTATTAAAAAGGTAAACAATATGCATGACCGCGTTAATACCTGTTATATATTATATATAATAGATATCATGCAATGTGAAAGTTTAAAAGTTATTAAATCTCAGTGGGTTTGATCTGACACCGCTTTTGCATTTGCGTCGTGTAAGTGTACACTGTACATACATCTATTTTGGCGAGCTATATTCAGCTGACCACATTCTTTTAGTGTAACTATTTACTTTGTATTATAAACTTGTAAGTATTACCATTTGGTTTGAGGCATGCATCTGATTATGCATAATTTGTGGTTGGCGTCAACAAACTTAGAACCCGTCTCGTTATCCATCGACTAAGTCCCAGTGTAGCCATTTTCCTTATACTACAACTGAACTTGGTGTCAGGGCCAATGCCCGCTGATTAGAAACATATTTGTCTAGTTATGCGCATTATAAAGGGTTGGCACTAAATCTATATTAATAATATAATATATTATAATGAGATTTTTGTTTATTTATGTTAGAGGTATTTTCTAAAACTACTGAATCGACGTTCGCTTACGCAAATTTTTGCAATAATGCGTTGATAGTGGCGGCACTTCTACTTAAAACAAATAATGAGATGAAATTTGTATGTTTACATGTAAGAAGTTTTAGAATTTCTGAACCACTATGCTGTTATATTATCTAGTATCTTATGTGGGAGCCAGTCAGTGCAGACCGGCGACACTTCGACCCAGTGGGATCTTTTGTGTCGACACTCTCCCAATAGCGACTGCCATAGATGTTCATGGCAGCCGGGACCGACGGCTTAACGTGCTCTCCGAGGCACGGAGCAGGCGATAATTGTCAATCAATACGCACATAATTTCGAAAAGTCATATGACTTCCGAAATAACAAACTTCATATGCTGTTATATAGTAACATATTAAGCTATGTTTCATTGTTACATGTCACGAGGGAACCCATTGTGGATAGCTTAAGACTTGTTTCTAACCATAGCTAATAAGACTTTTTTGTTTCGTATTATCAAAATATATTTTCTAATAATAGTGCTATAATGTATCTGCCTCACCTGGTGATAAGTGGTTAAAGTAGTCTAGTGATTCACTAGCTAAGCTTCAGAAGCTTGGAACATTGTGGAAACCCTACGTACTGCCTAATCAACATTATTGAGTCAATAACGTTTCTGAACAAGTTATTTTCATACCTTTCCATTGAGATATTATCATCAATCCAGTGTTGACTGCTCGCGGTATTGCCAATTGTGATATGCTAGGTTTCCAGTTTGGGTAAAGTGTATATTAAATTATAAATTATGGATTAGAAACATTATTAGGTTATGCACCCCCAGCAAAATTGCTATTTTCATGGCATTTTCAAGTCAAATATATTTTAATGTTTATTTAAAATGTCAGTTGATTGCATTTTGTTAGCCCTAAGTATAACTGCATTAAACTATATATAAAGAAACCATACACAGGATTATTGTGGCGTACGCTGCGAAATAAATTAAAACGAAAAAGATATAAGCAGGGCTGGCATTAGTCCAGGGCTTCCACAAGAAAGGCCAAAACACTCACTTTATCGTCTAGATCAAAAATTTTAAGGAGCCTCAAAGTTTTCGTTACTCTAGACAACCCTTAAATTTTGTCGTTTATATAATATTGTATAATATTTTGAGCTGCAGTAGTCCGCCGGCGGCCAGACACAATGGCTTTTCAATTAAGTGTAGAATTTTAGCAATTGACAGAATTTCAGCAATTGTCAGCTTGTGAGAACGGCCAGTGTAACCTAGTCGAAACTTCAAGCATAAATAAGGTAAACATTATGCATGATCGCTTTAATTTCCGTTACATATTATATCTATATCATGCAACGCGAAAGTTCAAAAATTACAGGAATGTGTAGGATGAGCCAGAATTTGGCACAAACTCAAGAATAGCTAATGCTTATAATCTCCTTGTTAACTACTGTCCACGAACGTTAGCAGATAACAAAAACTACCGCCTAATTTAGAAGTCTTTACCTACACGTTTGTTATAGTGTTTGTGTTGAACATTGTTAAAACCATGGTCTGGGTTGAGGCCTCAAAATAATAACGCCAGATAAATTTTTTGTAAAGTGTGTTCGACAAATAACTGTTCCGAGTCTAGGCGTTCTTTATGTCCGTTGTTTGAATGTTTGTAAGACCCGCGACACAGGAATTATTCGTAATGAAAGTTGTTCTTCTTTGTATAGATTTCATACATGATGTTGTTACATTGGTGAGACTCTGGCCAATGTATGGGCTGTAATTAACGTTCGGTCGACTTGCCCTTCTCTCGGTGTACGCTCACGTCTTTGTGAATGCGACAGTTTTAAGCATTTTATTGAGCCATTCTGTAGCTTCATGTTCTGTGACCTTAGAATATGTGTGTGAACTTGAAGTCTGTAACCCATCAGGACATAGGCATGAATTTATGATTCTAGTTATACAAGTTTATACATTCAAACATTAATTTAAAATAAAATGGAAATATATTCGATTTGAAACATTGAAATCGATTTAAATTGAATCAAGTTCTTTGTAGCCTACAATGCAGGGTTCATGGGCAAAGAAAATATATATATTAAGGTTAGAGATTACAAAAATAAGTTATCCTTGTATGACTTAATAGGTGTAGGCAGAGTTATATAACATCTACATTTCACCAGATATGTTGTAAGTTCTACCTTACAGATATATACCGGTTACGTAATATCTTACATTGTATGTCTCACACCTGTATCGTCAAGGGGGTATGCAGTCCATGTATTATATCCACATTTCGCCAGCTAACGCAAAGCTTAGCAAAGGCAGCGAGCGTATGCCGTCTATCGGTTGCCGTTTCAGTCTTCGGTGCTACTACAGATAATTTCTTGAAGAAACCTATTACTATAAAAAATATAGAAACTATTTACTCAACTCGATTATCAAACCTAGCCTCATGCACAGCCACCATTACCTTAATTGATGTATGTCATGGTATTGATACTTTGAAATAAGAGCATATCATTAATCTACATCAATTTATCTTTTTTGTTTTTATTGCGTTCATCGGTGACAGACGAGTCTGCGACCCACCTGATAGTAAGCGAGAACCGTGGCCTTAAACATGGCTGTGTTTTCTTAGCATTACAGAAGCAATGTCAAAAAAACACAACCAAGTCGCTGCCTACCGGAAGGAAAAGGGAAATGGAGCAGGATGGGGTTTGGGAAGGGAAGGGTGATTGGGCCTCCGGCGCTCTCACTCACCGAACGAAACATAACAGTTACTGTTATTTTACGTCGATCTTCTGTGAGAGGGTGGTACTTGCCCGGTCGAGCCGGTCCATTCATGCTGTAACCACCGATTAAAATTATCCTAAACTATGGACAAAAAGCATAGGATTTCGGATTCAAAAAAGACAAGGTTACCTCATCATCAGTCTATTGGGTGTGAAAGAAATGTTGATGTTTGTTTACCTTCAGAAAGGCCTCTCAAGTGATTATTACGCTATTCTACTGGACAACTTACAAGTATGTACGAAGTATACTACCAAGGGGTAGACTAAGAACCCAGATCCGTTGGACCCACGTCATTGTGTGCTATGTAACTTAACAACGTTAGTAATTTTTAAGGTAAGCCATTTATTATTGTTTTTTTGGTAAGCGTCAGATTGATCGGTTCGTTAGCAAATACGCATCCAAACAGTGTATATAACATTTGTTCTTACATTTATCATGTTATAATAATGTTATATAATTCTGTACATTTATCATGTTATAACTTAGGCTCCGTTATAGTAGGTACGTAATCAGTTTGAATGTTATATACATAGGTATATTGTACGGAGGACGATTCAAGTCTACCACAAGCGGGCAGATCGGTCCGCAAAGGCTTTCAGCGCTAAAAAGCAAAACACGACAGGGCCCCACTGTCAAACTAACTAAAATTCATACCTTGAATACCTATATATTATAGACTAAATTTTGCATGCAGCTTCACTTCCGTTAATCTACATTGTGTCACGAAATTTATTTCTGGTTGTTAATTCGAGGAGTTCATGCGTGAAAGCGAAACAAACAAACTCACATTCGCATTTATAATATTAGTTAGGATACACTGTCTACTCTTTCAGAAAGAAAATGCGAATATTGTCTTGATTGCTGACTGGTACTAAATAATGTTAATGCTATTAAATCAATAGAATCATTTATATCAGATAAATAAGGCTGCAACCCTAGCTAACCTAACCTGCGTTGTATACGGGATAACAAGACATAAACATGCACAGTTATCAGCTGTATACATAATTGTGTAGGTATGAAGCTGTGGGATTCACCGCGGCCAACTCCACGTAAACAGGGAAACCGCTAGTTTTCCTTTGTATCGGTCATAAGTGTCATGACACTCATGACTCTTTACAAAATGTACGTATTAGACGATCTGTCATGGCTTACCGTATGAATAAAGCTGTAAAACGTGTCTTATTGTTATCTATTGTATATGTTTAAATGCTAACTAATATTATAAATGCGAATGTGAACTGTGATTGTTTGTTATGTTTTCGCGCCTTACTACTCGACCGATCATCATGAAATTTTGCATACACATTGATAGGAGTACAAAAAAAGGACATTATTAGGGTTTTTAACCCAGAAAAAGTAAAACGGAACGCGGGCAAACGGGGCCCGTTTTTATATATATATATATATACAAGTTTTTGCCCGCGACTCCTTCCTCATAGATTTTAGTTGCTCAATGCTTTTTATCCTACCTCAAGGTCAAAAGTCCCGAAAACATTACATGCCAAATAAGAATTCTCAGTTATATAGGAAACTTCTTTAAAGCGAAATGCCTATTGATGCCCTTTATCACCAGGTGAGAATTTCGATATATCGGCCATTATTCCTTGTCTACATAATAGTGAGAAATTCCGTTCAAAATTTCAGTTTTTTTGCCGAGAGTTTCCCGTGTTTCCATCCATGTTTATGGCTAGGTACTTCTTCGCTGTCGTGGATTCTTGGCTCGTAACGTGATAGCCTACGGATGAAAGAATTTTTTAAACATACAAATCTTTCATCTTTATGATAATATTTCTATAGATTATATCTAGGTCACTTGGAGCATGTAACGACACGTACATACATACTTAGATACACGCCTGGGGTTCCCCAAAGTACGTCCTTCTCCCTAGCCTTTATTATTCCCAAGTCACTTGGGGTCGGCTTTTCTGGTCTGACCGGATTTGACTGGATATTAGTTTTTACACAGCGGCTGCCACCTGACCTCCGCAACCCGAAGGCTAACGATACCCTACGGCTAGACCAGTGTCAAGATATTATAGGGCACTGACTTCCCTATAACGACTGCCATAGATGTTCATGGTAGCCGGGACCGGCGGCTTAACGTGCTCTCCGAGGCACGGAGCAGGCGATAATTGTCAATCAATACGCACATAATTTCGAAAAGTCATATAACTTCCGAAACTCACGAGGTGCGCGACGTGGGTTCGAACCCGAGACCCTCTGCATTGTAGTCTGTTGGTCTCCCCACTGAGCTATCGCTGCTCGGGTTCCCCAAAGTAGGTAAAGGTGTTTATTACATACAAGCTGTTGTCTGCGACTTCGTCTGTGGAATTCTGTTATATTGAAGCTTTTACCTCTTCAGGGATAGTATTTTAAAATCATTTGCTTGCTTTCACCCATTGCACGATTTTGCACTATAAAATAGTCAGCTATGTTAAATTAAAGTAGGTTTGGTGGCTGAGTATGATGGGCGTATAAAATTTCATCATCATCATGGAAACAGAACATCAATTTTACGTAATTTCTACAAAAATGGCCAATTCGTGTCTAACTGCCCCGAAGTTAGAACTCCAGATACGGGAACCTCCTACGTGCCGTGGTTAACAATACCATCTTCTGCATCAAACCCAATCACCAAAAGCGAGCCTTTTAATGAATTGCCATAAATCTTAGAGTTCGAAAAAATGGTTCAAGTAATAGGCAAAGGTCACGTAATACCACGTGACCTTGGTCGGAGGTCAAAGGTCATAGTCATTTCGGGGGAATATCGACTATGCTAAGTCTTAGGCGTTGACCGCGAGTCTCTAGCTCTTACGGTTCTTGAGTTGAAAGTTGTATAACAGACAGACAAAGCTGTTGTATAAGAGTTTTTTCGAACTCTAAAAAGGGAGAGTTTAGAAAATAGGACTGACATTTTAAGTGATTGTGCGATATTATAATCGATATAAAGTTATTGGCAATTAGTGTCGTCTCTGTTTTGTCTGGACATTCGTTTTTATTCCATTTTCCTTAAGAATAGTTGAGACATGCGCGTGTTCAAGTTAAGGAAATAATAATACGCATGATGTAGAAGTAAAACCCACGTAGTCGCGTCAGCAGCGCTCGCTTGATGGCACACTTATCAGTGCGAGGTTCAAGGTTGGATTAAACATAAACAATAAATTGTTATGATGCAGTTACTAACCAAATACACATGACTGCGCGGGTGGCGTTTAGGTAGTGGTTTAAATGGTCGCCTGTTGTGGGTTCGATTCCCATTCTTTATATAATTATAAGGAATCCCTTACTATAAAATCTGTTAAGAGAGTTTAGATGGCCTGTATAAATTATGCGCCAAATCGCCAAACTTGCAAATCTATACTAATATTACAAAGCTGAAGAGTTTGTTTGTTTGTTTGTTTGAACGCGCTAATCTCAGGAACTAATAGACCGATTTAAAAATTTATTTTATTGTTGGATAGCCTATTTATCGAGGAAGGCTAAAGGCTATATAACATCACGCTACGACCCATGGGGGCAGCGCAGTAACGATAAACGTGGGTGAAACCGCGGGAACATCTAGTAATATTATAAAGCTGAAGCGTTTGTTTGTTTGGTTGAACGCGCTAATCTCAGGAACTACTGGTTCGAAATGAAAAATTCTCTTGAGTGTTGGACAGCCCATTCATCGAGGAAGGCTATCTGCTATATAACATCACGCTACGACCAATTATAGGAGAGGAGCATAAATAAAAAATGACGCAGACGGAAAAAAAATCTCTTATGTGAAGCAAACGAAGTTGCGCAGGTCTGCTAGTCTCAATATAATAACTTATATGTTTATATATATATATATATATATATATATATATATATATATATATATATATAGGTATATATATAATCTATATACTATATACATATAAACACAATTCTTTAAAACAAACTTATTTCTAAAATATTATAAAACAGAAAAAAAAGAAATCTAAATAATATAATATAATATATATACTAATAGGCGTCATAAAATTCCTCCGCATTACAGTCGACTGGTATTGTGCCTAGAAGACTGGCAGCATTGCCACGTTAAATGGCAATGCTTATTCTTGCCGCAAAATAAAGGCCAGCCTTCTGATCACGGGAAGCGTCGATTAATCTTTTTGCTATGTCTCTATAGCACGAGCACCGGGACCTCATAACTCAAAAACATAATCCCCTGCCAGGTTTTTGTATTTGCGCTGTTTGAGAGTCTCCGCGGATGCAGCAGCAGCACTAACACAACCCGCCGTGCTGGGAAGATGTGATGGCGCAAGGGTGTCAACACACGTTGCGTCCCACACCAAGGGAGTAATCTATATTAAGTTAATATTCAACAATGACTGCACGGATGGCGTACCTCGTGGTTTAAGTGGTCGCCTCGCCGCTGCCACCGCGCCGAATGTTGTGGTTGTGATCCACAAATTGTTGTTCCGAATCTGTTCGTTCTTCGTGTCCGTTGTTTGAATGTTTGTAAAGTCCTTGTGTAAATTTAACTTGTGGAGTGCAATAAATGTATTGAGTATTGAGTATTGAGTCCTAGTGCAGTTCTTTTAAAATAAAAAACAGAAATTGCATTTGGTAATACCCAACTAATTGCAGATCACACAATTTTTTGTGATCTATTCCCTACCAAAAAGCTGCCAAAGAGCTTATCTCGGGCAACCTACTGAGCGTCGTCCGGTGGGTAAACCGTAAAACTGCTGGAAACACGAAATAGCAAAAGACCCAAAAGAGATTAATGTATCTGATTGATCTGACATCGCACAAAACAGGAAGGAATACCGTACCTACTATGATGCCAGAGGCCATGGTCCACAGAGAGACACAGAGAGAACAGAGAAGAGAGTTGCTGAGCCAGCGAAATAAGTATTCCCTATCAGCTGTTCCCTTGGTGACACGGGAGAAGTAGAAATTTTCCACCTTTTTTTACTACCATGACGTCACTAGTTGGGATGAGTGGAATTTCAATTTCACTTATGTTTGTCCCGTGTGGGGATCAAACCCACAATACTAGGCGCGTGCTTAAGGAGACTAAACCGCATCACGACTTTCATGCAGTGGTTTCGGAGATTATTCTTTATATACAATCTCACAAAATTCACATTATCTCTGTAATATTAGTATAGATTACTATAAGGGACAATAGTAATGACTTTATTGTTTGTTATAATAATTTTATTAATAAAATGTTTATAATACCTATTTACTTAATTTAAATGGAAATATATTTTTAACAGATAATACACAGTTCACGTTTGATACGATTCTTATAAATATAATTGTCTATGATTTGGATGCAACAAATATCTTTTCAGATTTTTCGTCGTGAATTTTAATATCCTTTTGAACCTTTTTTGTTGGCAGTTTATCAGTAATATCTTCCTTATGAGGTGGCGTCTCATCTTCATCTATCTTCATTGCTGGCCGTACCACCTGTGACTCTTCACTTGATTTAAATTCCATTTTGTCAAAACAAAGCAGTAAATATTTGGCGTCTTTTTGGAATTGCTTTCCTTCTGGAGACATTAAATCTAATGATTTATCGTGCATATTAGGTAATTTACTTCTAGGCCTCCAAAAGTCATCGCTGGGATCGGTATTATCTGCGTAATGTCTCACTATAGTATACGAAATGGAAGCCATAGTGGGTCCTAGAAGCCGTTCTATATTCAAATGCGAAATTTGGGCAGGAGTAAGACTTTTCCTTAAAACTTTTCGATCCGTGTCTTTTGGCACAATGTTGTCAGTATTCGTATTTTGGTTTATTGTTTTAGGTGGAATAACAGTCTCTTGTTTTAAATTATTTTGTTTCAGAACGTCATTATCTTTTCTCGCTTCGATGTAAGGTTTGTTGACATATTTTGGTTTGGTCCATTCTGTTTTGCAAATATTTCGACTAAGAGTCGGGGAATCCTCGTTATGAACTGAAAATAAATACAAAATAGTCAAAGGGAGTTGTTAGCTACATCAGATATGCAGTTCAAACATGTCTGCATGTCGCAAAATAGCTGGTAAGAATAGCCACGACCAAGCTAAATGACGTGTAAAAGTGGCAACTGAGCAGGGATTATTTAAATCAGACCAATATTTCGTCACATCAGTCGGTACTTTATAGATTCAGAAAAAATATCGAAGGAGTCTGCCGCATAATCGAATGATAAGCTGCATTTCTTAAAATGGCACAGCGGAAGCAAACCTAGTCAAACAACCAGACTAAGAAAGTTTGCTCCATTGTACCAAAGTTCGCAGCCAAGCTTTATTTTTGTTCCTTTTGTGACCAGGGCTTACAACATTCATTTCCTCTATTCTAGCAACTAAAAGAACTTCTTAGTAGTTCAATTTCAGTAGACTGTAAAAAACAGGCGTGCAATCAGTTAAATTTAGTAGGTTAATCTACCTTTACTTTTAAGTGACTAGTCACACTACTGACTCCAAGTCAACATCTAGGCTGAGAAAATGGAATAAATAAAATCATAGAGGACACAGATGTGTTGGCTCCAGGTCGTTTATCGGTAAATCTTGTGTAACATCACCAGATTATAATTGCTTATTTTGTTTCGGAAGTTTTGTTCAAGCAACCAATATAAAACATTTATTTTTAAAATATATTTTCTCAGTGATGACTGAAAAAACGGATGACTGGAAAAACTTTACAATTAGGTATTATTATTATTAGATTTTCATCAAAGAATTAACTTATCTGAATAATAAATATAAGAATTGTTTCGTTCGTCTTATAATATGACATAAATAATAAATCGAGGCTTACTTTCGCGTTCAAAAAGACGTATGAATCCTTAGTAAAGCTTTACTATCTACGTAAGTCAAATCTTTCCTAAGGTATCACTAAAGTAATAATCAAATGCGGCACTGACACACTAACGTGTCAAAATCCAGATCCATGATTTTGACTGACAAGTTAGTGATTAGCCAAGGCGCCATTAATTTATAACTTAAGTCTATTATTGCTAGTTTTTTACCTTCTCCTGCCTGTATAAGAGAAAATAAGAATAGGCCGACCTTATCCCCCTGTTTAATATTTATTACGTAAGAATCTAAAGGAAAAATGAACACACGTTTGGTTTGTTTCCATGTTAATTTTACAAAGTAACAATTTTTAGGAATAGATGTTATATTTGTACCTACTAGTAATTTGAGTAGTAAAGCCTCGCTGATTTCAGCATGAATGGGCTGGCTCGACCGGTGTAGAACTCTCACAGAATATCAACGTGAAATAGGAGTATTCCTACTGTTGTTCCGTTTGGTGAGTGAGAATGCCGGAGGCCCAATTACCCTCTTTCCCCCTTCCCGCTCCTTCTCCTTCCCACTTCCTTTTAATCTTAAAGGGTCGGCAACGCGCAAGTGATGCCTCTGGTGTTGCAGGCGTCCATAGGCTACGGTAACCACTTATCAGGTGGGCCGTATGCTTATTTGTCAACGCAGTTGGACAAATAAGCATAATAATAATATATAATAATATAATTACTTATAATATAATTTCTTGGTAAGTAGTACTTAATTAATAAACATTGGTTTTAATCATTTATCTGTACCTTTACACATCTTAGCGAGCCTCGACACTCGTGCGGTTGCCAGGCCTTTTTCAAAGTATAATTGTTAACTTTGCGCATATTAGTGATCTTACGTAAGAACTATCAAGACTCCCTTACAAGGGGGTCCTTGTAAGAAAAATAAGACATGGTCGAACCCCTCCCCTCCTCCCTAAATTGTTTTACGTAGGTAATAAATGAATGGTGCCCAAGTGATTTGATTAGTTATTGCTTATTCATACTAAGCCAATCTCAGCAGTTGACATGTGTTAACAGTCTGATTGTTAGTGTCAATCTCAGCAGTTGACATGTGTTAACAGTCTGATTGTTAGTCTCAATCTCAGCAGTTGACATGTGTTAACAGTCTGATTGTTAGTCTCAATCTCAGCAGTTGACATGTGTTAACAGTCTGATTGTTAGTCTCAATCTCAGCAGTTGACATGTGTTAACAGTCTGATTGTTAGTCTCAATCTCAGCAGTTGACATGTGTTAACAGTCTGATTGTTAGTCTCAATCTCAGCAGTTGACATGTGTTAACAGTCTGATTGTTAGTCTTTGTGTTGAGTTGATCTGCCTTTTGAATCCAGTCTTTTATTTCTTTATATTTAAGGTATCGAAAATTACTTACTATAAAGTCTGCTATGAGGGTTTAGATAGCGTATATAAATTATACATATCTCTATTTGGGGCCACTGTGCTATCAGTAGAAGTCCTGTAGTGCTATTAATGACATACTTGTTTATATCTATAATCCATATTAGTTACATATACATTTAAATTAAACTACTATATACGGGTTTTGTCGCGTTGTTTATTTTAAAACACTTTTATTACATATACGGGTTTTGTCGCGTTGTTTATTTTAAAACACTTTTATAACATAATTTTGAACTATAACACTTCTATTTATTGAACTCTACTACAATTTAAGCTATTTAAATAATTAAACTATTTACTTATATTTAAGTTTTCACTTTTCCTCGACGTTTCAATTGCTTTACAGCAGCCATGGTCACGACTCTCCGTTCAATCGTAGTGTAGTGTTATAGTAGTGTAGAGATCAAAATTATATAAAAATTATGCAATAAAAGTTTTAAAATAAACTACGCAACAAAACCGTATAAAATTGTTTAATTTCAATGTATATCATTCGCATAACCGTAAGACAATATTACATAAGGTATACTGAAAATTCGGACTAAGAGGATTTTTTGTTTTACTGACTAACTAGTTTCTTTAGCTAGACTTGAAATCTGACCAAGGACACAAAAGAGGACGTGGTTATACTGATCGAACAATGCAATCCAGCCATGGATCCAGGAGGTAGTTAATATACAACCTAATAAAAGAAAATGTAGGTACTATCTTCAAAAAAATATACTGGTTGCATCTCCACGGACTATTGTCGAATGTCAAGTCTAAGAACACCAGACATTAAAAATCGATATTGTCTGGGCGCTGGTGTGTCGCCGCGACACAATAGGTTAATAGCCATTGTTTGTATATGTAATGCTGTAATATTAGGTATATATTTTTCATCAGGCACTACTTCATTATTTGGTATTTAAAGTGAATTGCGGCAATAGCTATGTATTGGCAGATAATTTAATTTGTCTCGTTGGTTAGACGGCTAAGATTCGCCTATGTTTACGGCCATTAGATTTCGGGCTCAGTAGTCGGCTGGGGCAAAATGTTCGTCAATTCTATAATAATAGCATCACGGAGTGTGTAAAGTGTGTGGTAGACGAGAAATCTTAATAGTAGACTGTTGTTGATTTTATGTGAAAACTGTTTTCTCATGGGTAAAAAGTAATTGTTGGTTTGAAAGGCGGCTAAGGGAGGGTACTAAACTCAAATCTTATTGCAATAACAATTCATTCGAATAGTATTACGAATAGAAAAATGTTTGAGACATACTATTCACACCACACACACATACACAAAATAGTTCTTTCAAAAATTTGCTCACTTATGTAATTTTTTTTTTACATTATTTTTTTTTTTATTTTTTGATTATACCATAGTTTAGTAGCAGTAAAATACAAATAAACGTAAATAGTAATATTACATAATATGCTTGTAATCAATTCGGGGAACCGGAACTGTTACTCCTTCATACAGGTTATACTGTAACCTAGTTAGGAGATCAGAACTGCACCCACTATAATTGTAGCAAATCAATAATTTTACCATGTATTATTAAACTATATACCTATGTACTGCAATATTTGAAATTGATCAATAAACTTTTATTATTATTATTATTATTATTCACACGTATTAACTTACTGGTATATGCAACCAGGTCTGTCAAAGTCATGAGGAAAAGTTAAAAAACGAAAATGCAGAATGCCACACAAAGATGATATTTAAAATTTGTCTCTCGTACTGCTAAAGATAAGTAAATGTCAAAAGAAAATGTATACTTCTATAAGATAAGCGCCGAACTGTAAACTATATCTGTTTTCGAAAGTAGTTGTTGCAAAAACGCCTAAAACTTGCAGCTGCTGCCGAGATGGCGATAATAAAACATCAAAGTAAGTTCATATTTTTTATTTTCGCTGTTTATCATTTGTTGAGATCTTATTTTAGAACTCTCCAATATCAACAACCTTAGGGTCGTCTAGTCTTATCGTACAATAGTCTAGTAATGAAAACGTTTTCTTGGGGTATGTCGGGAAACCAGTGCAAGGCTTCAATCCACACGGTGGGTCGTATACCGATCGCGGCGGTGGAGCAGGACAACCTTCGCTAGGACACTGTACTTTTGGACGCTTATATTTCTTTGGAAAGGGCCATGAAGGGATTGGTGTCCAAGGGGTATAGTTTTTAGATCTAAATTGAAAACGAGTTTTTGCTAAAGCTGCTGCTTCCAAACCAATTTTGCCACGTTTGTATGCAGATTCTAAAATATAACCCATATTCTGCAACTGAAGAATGATCTCTTCACTTAAATTTGCTGACGGTAAAGCATCGTTTGTTAAAGCGACTCCTTGTGATGCTTGCTGGTAAATGTCATTGTTTAGAGTCTCGTTGCGGCTAAGGGGTCCTAGATTGTAATCCAGACCAAGTGTCTCTAAATCACACTGGCTGCAATTAGTCTTCTTCGGTTTCCTCCTAGGGCTACAAGTCCTTGGCTTAGGTTTTAGTTTAGGATAACCAGGTGTTTTAAATACCGGCGATTTATGCCTTGGCTGTTGCATTGGTGGTATACTCTTCTTAGCTTGACCAGTGGACGTTAGTACAATTTGTTCAGAACTTAGTCGATTTCTTTCTTTCACCAGTTTCATCAGCTCAGATAGCTTTATATTATCTTTGATCTCGGGTAAGGGCGTAAGTGGAAGAGGAGTTTGGCCAACGACTGGTAATGTTGAGGTTAACGCAGCTCCTTTATTAGCCAATTGATTGACCTTCGGGCTATCAGCTTTAGTTGTCGTTTGATCTAATGCTGTTTCTTTTGCTTTTGAAGTGGTTGGTACAATATGTATTGGGGATTCAGTTAAGAGTTTAACTGGAGATTTAATCACAGGATCTACCGAGACATCAATAGAAGGGTTGACTGGAACATCAGCCAAAGGATGACCGACTGAAGATGAGACCTCCGTTCCCTTTACAGGAATCTCTGTTGCATTCGTATGGATCGCATCTCTATAATCAATTTTTTCACAACTAACCTCTAATTTTTCGCTTGTAGCCTGTAACTGTTCGCTTGCTACTTCTAACTTTTCACTCGCAGCTTGTAATTGTTCCTTTGTGGCATATAACTGTTCGCTTGCAATTTCTAACTTTTCACTTGTAGCTTGTAACTTTTGGCTTGTAGCTTGTAACTTTTGGCTTGTAGCCTGTAACTTTTCGCTTGTAGCTAATATACTTTTAACTAAATGTGCACCAGAGTTCTCTTTTGTTTTATAACTGGGATAATTCCTCAAGTGCTCATAAGCCATATAAGGTTCAGTACCTATGTGAAACTTTGTAGGGTTTATAGGATTTTGAATTGAATTCTCAGTAGATTGTTCAGTTGCCTCCTTTGAAATACTTTCTAGAGGTTTTACAATAGATGTTATTGTACCAATTTGTTTAATACAATTTATTGGTACAATCAACGGCATTTGTGGAGTAAATTCATTTCCAGGTAATCGTGGAGGTGTGGAACTAGATGTCTGATGATCTGTGGACTGTCTTTTAGTTAATTCCATTGTAGGATCTTCTTTAATCCTTGGTCCCTCATCCGTCATTTCTGAATTTCCTGCTTGTATTATTTTGATGTAATCATCTAACGAATTAGCTTTATTGACCTTTGCACGACGATTTATTTCTCCTGGTGAAAAAGACTCGCCGGCTTTTTCGGTAACGGTTTGTGCCTTAACATCCTCCGTTTCTTTCTCCATTACAAAACATTTCGCTAAGACATTACGTTCAAACACGGTCTCCGCGCCTTCAATGCTATTGAGTTCATTGACATTAACTAGAGGCTTAGGAGATATAGGACACGTTTCGTTGCATGTTAAAATATGTTTAGGATCTAAATGGTCGTTTGCCCAAATATCTTCGGACAAATTAGGATTATGTTTATTCGCTGTTGGCTTAGATGCTTGCCTGATTTCTAGTTCATCACTCTGATTAAGTGCTGACGTATCTGTTCGTATATGAATATTGCTGATTGCTGTAGCATTAGCATTGTCCTTGAGGTCGAATGGTTCAACACAGTTGGCGCTGGGTATGGTATTCTCTGATTTCTCTGCGTAAAGGTTTGATTGGACAACTTCACTCAATTCCTTGGATGTTTTTGTTCGATTTAAGCTGTGCCAATATTGTTTCTCAGCTTGTAAGGTAGAGGGGTTTAATTTTATTCCACCTAATCCAGTCAGATTGTTAGGAACAATATTCGAAAGATTTAATTTTCCTACACTAAAATCATCTACTGGTTTTTTGACCTCACAAGTCCCAGATGTGTATAAAGTATCCGACTTCAGTGAATTATCTGTCTTTGTTTCGCGAGAAGCTTTTTGACTTGTAATAGGAATGCCTAGATTTTCTTCCATTTCTTTTAGTAATATTTTGTCAACATCGGATTGAGATAATTTTATACAGCGATGTGCCATCGAATCTATGTTGTTATTAGCAATCGGTGCCGGTTTGTCCAAGTTACCTAATATTTTGGGTGTAGTATTAAATCCTTCCACTTTTGGTTGTTCTGCTACTACTAATGGTGTTTCCTCAATATGTTCTAATTTTTGAGCTAGTATTTCTTCATTTTGCTTATCAGTGGTGGACTTTACAGTCGCATCACAGAAATCATCATCGTACGGACTGCCATGTATGATTCTGTTTAGTTCCTCTGGAGTATGGTTTATGCGTCTGGTTCCCGATGGAGTGTCTTTTGAGTCAGTGTCACCTCGTTTCAGTGATCTGTATACATTCATTGTCTCTAAATCTATAGCTTGATTAGGCTCGTAATAGGCAGTCTTGTTTTCAATAGCAGTTTCGTATATGTCACTCCAATAAGCATCTATTTCTTGTTTGTCAAACTTTTCATTGCAACCGGGCTTCAAATCTATTTTCCATTTAGAAACATACTCATCAGGGTCGACGTCGTATAAACTGGTGTTCAGTTGTTGAGCATCTTGTTTAACTTCTGCTGGTTTACTTTTAGCCTGTTCAATCTGTTTAGCTTCTTTCTCCTTCATTAAAACAGCATCGTAACAAAGTACTGATTGGAAGTTATCTTCAGTTTTTCCAGAATGGTTATCGTCAGTAATTCGCTTAATCTTTACATGAGGCGTAGTATTGAAAGATTTTGAATCGTATTTGCCAAATATGCCGTGTTGTGTCTTTTTGTCTGTGATGATTTTACCATGATTCGTGTCGTTAGACATGTTAACGTGGGACAGAACTAATAAGTCCTCTTGCGGGGTCGGTTCACCAAAAATTTCATATATAACTTTACTGCATTTGTCATATTGAGTTGCCGAAGTCGACTTATATAGCGGCGCCCTTGACGAGATATTACTAGGAATATCAGGTCCCATCACATTATGTTTAGTGTGGCAAATATCTATGTCATTATTGCTTGTCAGGTCTAGTGGTTTACTCAGTGATACGACGGAGATCCCGTCCTTCAGGTGTTTTTCTGGAGATTGCGGTAGGTCATCATCGCTGGTTGCTTTTGAACTTTTCTGAACACAGTTTACGGCTGATGTAACTGAAAAATAGCGAAAGAAGCCGGTGAGTAATATTTCAATAGAGTTACGTAAGCAATATAGAAAAGTATAAATTATTAGCATCCTCGCGAGCTTTTTCCGCCATTTTAAAGTAATTAATTATATTTACTATTCTTACAATGGTGGCAGATGAGCCAGTTGCTAACCAGATGACAAGCAATAACCGACACTTATAGACATGGTGGTTACTGTCACTGGGAAAGAAATTACCACGGTGCTACCTGCCTTTTCAATATCATTTCGTTACCAAATGCTGCTGGTGTAATTAGATTGACTAGTTACATTTGCAAAATTTGGGAAACTTCAACGGATGGTTGTTTAGAAACGAATAAGTGTCGACGATTGACAAGAGATGGCGCTGTAGATAATGCACTGCGCCATAAAATGCCGAATCTCGCAATTGAAGATTTTACACAGCCACTTAGTATATATACAAGTTGTATGCACGATCACCCAGCCTGGGCGCAAGATTCTCCCTTTGTGTTAGAAGGACATCACATCACATCCCTCCACAAGTTTAAGCCGAATTAATTAATTACATTACACCATAGAGTAATTATTTTAAATTATATTTACAGTTCAATCTAAGGACTATGCCAGGTTGCCTAGCTACAAGGTGAATATTTTAATGTTCTATCAAACTCAGCGAATTTGATCATTGACATTTAAAACAGGATGAGGCAGATATGTTTTACTGGCGCACGAAAACTTAAAGACTCAGCGTAACGAGGAGTTTTTTTTTTGTTCCCAAAACAATATCGGTCAATAAAATTCCATGCAAAACAGTCAGCATAATTGTTCGAATGATAACCATTTCTTATAAGTAAGCTTTTTTGTTACCTATTCAGCTACTAATTAATTAATTATCAAGTATTATTAATTATCAATTTATTATTATTATTTTATTTATTAATTATCAATTTTTAACGCAAGTACCGTTATTAATAACAACTATATCAATCAGGTTTTCGACGTCAATTTTTACGAAAGTTTCATGTCTGGTGTATAATATCATTGAATTTTATACACGACATATACTGAATACTACATTATGGTACTTCTCGAGTTTACAAGATAGTTAAGCCAGCTTGACTATCAGCAGCGGTGGGGCTATGACGATTTTGTCTGCTCAAATAGCTCTTAAATCTGATATATCTCTGACAATTTCAACATTTAGTTCAATACGTTACCACTAAAATAGCAAATACAAACATGTTCCACGCGCGGGCGAGCGGGACGCGAGCCTTTTTTTCTGCCAACATAGAATAATCATCTGATGCACCATTGTCATGCCAAACACTTGTCAGTTTAAATCATTTATTTAATTATCCATATGACTTTATACTAGCGATATGACTTTGCTCAAATCAGACTACACACAGGCGAAATCATACAGACCGATCAGTGTAACCTCGTTCATGCTGAAGACCCTAGAGAGACTCACTGATCGGTATCTAAGGGAAGGTGCCCCAAACTCTTAAACCACTACACCGCCAGCAACATACCTACAGAAAAGGCAGATCGACGAAATCAGCGCTGCACTTTGTTGTGGGAACAATAGAAACAGCAGTATCTGACAAAATAATGACACTAGGGACCTTCATTGATATAGAAGGAGCCTTCGATAAGACAAAATTCAACAGCATCAGCCAGTCATTCAGCACGTTTGACGATGATAATACCACTAGTGGCTGGATCAATCAACTGCTAAAGATGCGGGCCATACAATTCACGATGAACTCTACCACGAGAGGCATAGTGGCCAAGGGATGTCCCTAAGGAGGAGTATTCTCACCGCTACTGTGGAACATCGTGGTAGATGACCTGTTGAAACGCCTTAACAGCAAATGCTACTACACGGTTGGATATGCGGACGACATAACCATTCTGATCAAAGGTGACTCAGAAAACAGTCTGTAATCGCATGCAATCAGCCCTCAGAAACAACCATCATGAACTGACGGTGAACCCGACTAAGACAGAACTGGTCTTTTTCACTCATAAAAGGAAAACCCAGTAGAACAACATGCCAAAATTATTTGGAACAGAACTCACCGTATCGCAAGAGGTCAAGTATTTAGGCGTAGTACTCGACCACAAGCTGAACTGGAGTAAGCACCTTAACTCGAAAATAACTAAAGCACATGAAGAATGTACAACATTCTGGCAATGCAGAAGATTAATAGGCAGAAAATGGTGCCTCAAACCATCTATAACCGTATGGCTCTATACGACCATAATACGCCCTATGATAATATATGGCGCCATAGTTTGGTGGCCCCGCCCTCTTCTAAGCACAGTCATACACAAACTACAAAGCTTACAACGACTCGCCTGCCTGGCGACGACAGGCAGTATGAGAACGACCCCCATAGCTGCGCTGGAGGCCATACTTAACCTCAGACCCTTACACCTTACACCTTACTTACTTTATACAGCAGGAAGCTGTCAACTGCCATACGGCTTGAAAAGGTAGGGCTCAGAAAACGGGACTAAAATGCTAAATTCCAGTAAAATTTCATCTCCCAATAAATATCAGAAAGCGTTCTCTTTGAAACTATCAAATTGATACCTTAGAAGAAGCAGCACCGATGTTTGAAAACATAACAGCTATAGATAAAACTAAAGGAGTGAAACAATACAAAAATATTACATTTAAAAATATACAATGATGATCACATTAAAATTAATACTTATGTTAAGCTGAGATTTAGAAGAAAAGGGCATAAAGTTTTTATTTACACGATGACTCAAGACACGTTGGAAATAAGAACGAAACTGTAAAAACCCTACACCAATACAATGTTTCTATGTACAATAAGAAATGTTTGTATGTTTATCCATTGTCTAGTAGCCATAGTACAAGCTCTGCTTAGTTTGGGCTAGATGGTGTTGTGTGTATGTGTAGAATATTATTATTATTACGAGTACTTTTGTTTTTCTCAGCTCAGGGCTGGTTTTGTCTACAGTTACGCGGCGAAAACAAGTAAATGTAGCGTGTGGTGTGTTTAAGGTCATGTAGATGAAGTGTTTTGTGTAACCTCGTTTTCATCAAGAGACAAACTTTCTAACTATTCTGCAGGTGTTCAGAATGGCAGCTTTTTGGAGCATAATGTATAGGGCATCTTTAAGGTCTATTAATTTAAGACTATGGTGAAGATGTTTAGGTATGATACCGGTGGTGGAAAGTTAATGCCTAATAATTCACTCCATTGCATTATTCATAAATAATAAAATTTAAGTTTCACTTCAGCCATTTTGATTAAGACTGCACCGAGAGAAATGTGCCAAAACAGGCGGTCACAGTTAAGTTGATAAAATCAATACTTTTTGTTTAATACAAATATAAAATATACATTTACCATAGCAATGAATGTGTTTACAATTACTCGTTTAAAAAACTTAAAATAATTAATATTTTCGCCTACAAATTTACGTAAATTTGCACGAAAAATGAAAAACGTAAGCATGTTACATGATTTTTAGATTATAACAGTAGAAATCTATCCTATTTTACAGCTTAAACGTAACATAAATAGTTATATTACAATTTGTCCGCCCCAAATATTTAAGTTTGAAAATATTATAATATTTATTAAAAATTCACTTCAAATCCTCCATACAATTTTACTATGGCGGCCGCGCGCCTATTTGAATATCGAGCTCTGTCATTCAGTCCAACCGCGTCTTACGCTCGGCGCAGTCTTAATATATGTTCTTTGTACAAACGTAACGATTTCGCTCGATGACGGACTCACGCGGTGTACGCGGGAATCTCGACTCTCGGTGCGCGTCCGAAGAATACGTTTCTTCTTGCAGTGTCTTTTGTAGGCTAATATAACGAAGGTATTTTAGCTTTTGTATAGGAGTGATTTATCTGTTACGTAGTATGTATCTTGTTTGGGGGCCAGTCAGTGCAGACCGGCGACACTTCGACCCAGTGGGATCTTTTGTGTCGACATTCTCCCAATAACGACTGCCATAGATGTTCATGGCAGCCGGGACCGACGGCTTAACGTGCTCTCCGAGGCACGGAGCAGGCGATAATTGTCAATCAATACGTACATAATTTCAAAAAGTCATATAACTTCCGAAAGTCAGAGCTGCGCGACGTGGGTTCGAACCCGAGACCCTCTGAATTGCAGTCTCCCCACTGAGCTATCGCTGCTCTTGTTGTAACTATTATATAATCTGTAACATGGTTATGCGACAGAACCACGAAACTATACGAAAAACGGTGAGCAGAAACAAAGGAATGTAGACAGACGAAGGAAGCACTCCTATCCTTAGACAAACATCTGTCGCGCAAACTACTACGTACCACAAGAAAAACCTACGCCACCTAGTAGGTATAAGAACAGGCCACTGCTCACTCAACAAACACCTATTCAACATCGGCATCACTGACAGCGCCTTATGTAGAGGCTGCATGGAGACCGAGGAGACACCAGCTCACGTGCTCCTACATTGTAAAAGCGTGAGCAACCAACGGGCGAAACTTCTAAACAGTCCAGAAACGATGCAGGAGGTACTGCGGTACACCGGTCCCCTATTATCTTTCTGGACGGAGCTGAGGTGGTATGAGTAACCGAAAAATTTTTCGCGTCGCACATAGGAGTATTTCGATCTAAAATCCAGTCAAAATTATTTAATCGTATTTTTATAATAAAACAGCATATTTCAATCAAATTAAGTCTTTAATCAAAATTAAAAGGACATATTAATAAGAAGATACGGTTTTTCACAAGGTTTAAACTCTTCTTAATAGTCTTCTTCGTCTTCATCCTCTTCCTCTAGGTTTTCGCTGCAAATATCATCTTCTTTTGAAGTAGATGATATAGAAGACGGCTCAATTGCCACCATCATTTCAAGCGCCTCCATCGTAAATGGTTTTTCTTGATTTGCTGCTTAGGTCTTATTGAGCTCAAGTAAGGATCTGAACTTAATAACAATCTGTTAAGAATATCTCGATTACACTCTTCTCGAGAAAATGTTCTTGCGAAATTAAGTCTATATTGCCTGAAGTTTTTATTTCGGGCTTCGGCTGCCTCCTCCGATAATTGCCCAATAGGCAAAATTGCCTGACTTATAATTTGGGCCCCGTGAACTAAAACTTTGTGAATTGTATGTAGGTGACATAGGGTGCCACCCATACAAATTAACATACAATTTTGCTGTTGTGTAAGCGTATGAATCAAATTTATCTGCATTTATGCTTATTCCACTAGAAATTACTTCAAGGATAGTTTTAAATCGCTTGATGAGAGTTCTACAATTTCAACTTCAATACCCGTTATCTGGGAAGACATATCAGGGTCAGAAAAAAATCCTCGCGATGTGTTGCCATCATTGGTGGTTCCATATCCAGCTTTCGGTACGTCTACGAGCAATCCCATTTGCTCCCTAAAATCTTTTTGTATCTTCTCTTTCGTTTCTTTGACAGTTCTTTTTTCTGCTAGTGTTCCCGCCTGCCATGTTTTCAAAGGGAGTTTATAGGCAAGGTGAAGCTGGCACTCAAAAAACCAAATTCTAGCATGAAGCACAGACAATCCAAACTGCAAAGCTTCGACATTTACCTCTTGGATTTCCTTTAATTTATTAAATTCTTTTGAAGTCTGTCCACAAATATAACTACGCATTGTTGATGATGTATCGGTCGCTGCGTTGCATATTTTACCATCTATCATTGTAAATAACATCGTATGTTTGATTTTAATTGACTCGTCAACTTCAGTAGGTGATAATTCTTTTATTTGGTTAGTGACATATGTTATTTCATCTTTAGTAATATCTTTTGATTCGCTAATAAATCTTATTCGAATTGGTCTACAAAATCTAATAGAAGATGGCGTCGGATTTTGCCAAATTAGTTTGGTTTCATCGTCTGTCTAAGCAATTAGTCTCAACGGTACTAGTGAACTTTGAAATATATTTGCGCCACTATTGGAAGAGTTTTGAAATTTTTGTTTAAACCGCGACTGCTGCGATCCATCGCATCCCCACTTAAATATTAAATCTAAATTTTCTTTTTCTTCGCTTGTGCAGTTCATTTCTATCACATCTGCTAGATATTTATATAGACGCGATGCTGTGTGATCTAATAGTCCTTAAAGTTGTATTTCCAGGCATGTTTCAGTAACTCGTATTGTTTCCTCTTTGGGGGTAACAATCTTTTTATGCCTTTTGCAACAAAGAGTAACATGGGTAGATGTTTTTGTTAGCATTATGTAGGATTTCCCATTGTCTTCTAGTGAAGTCACCCTCAACAAAAATTGCCAGTGCATCTTGTGGCGCGTGTTTTTAACACTTGTCTGTTTTTTGGTGATGTATATGTTTTCCTAAATTTTGATGCTCTGATTGGCGTTGCCAAAATTTCTTTTATCATCACTGAATCATCAGTGTTTCCAATGACACGTTGACTAACTCCAGCTGCAAAAACTAGTTCTTAAGGCGGTATTTGCTTCCGTATCGTACTCGTTCTTCGTCGCTTACTACATTCACTTAAGCTATCAAAAGATTTTACTGGACGGCCCGTTTTATGCGCAACTTCTGCATTAAATTTCTGCAACTCTATAGAAGATGTCAGCCATTTATAATTTTTACGCAAAAAACGCTATTCTTCGGTTCGGGTCTTTTTAATTCGATCTTAAAATATCTTAAACTACGTTTCAAAATGCTTCTTTTGTCGTCAGGGCAACGAGTAATTTCAGCTAATTTTGCTTCTAAAAATTCAAATTTTTCATCAATTTTCTTGCCTTCACAATCGCGCATAATATCATAAATACTCTTTTGGTAAAACTAACGGTTAATTCTATTATATCTGAAAATAAAAGATAAATAAAAGGTAAAAGTACATATACTAGATAATATTTAAATCATAAAATAAAACATTGACAAGCCTTGACAAATAAACAAAAACACGAATGATTAAACTTTTCATACAAATTTACAAAATTTTTCGCTCTTATGTTTAAAGTTGTAAAACAAACGCAACAAATGCAACATGGAATACTTCATTTATATTTTAAAATGATCTACATACCTTCTACTTCCATATTCAAAATGTTTTCTTTCCACAATTACACAAACCAAAGTTCAACTAAAACACCAATACAATGAAAAAATCGGACGCCGAAAACAAACACATACGGTCTATTACAACGACTGGGTTCAGACTGATTACGCGGGGAGGGGCAGCTACCTGCATAACAAAGGACCGCTTACTGTAGTACAAAAAGTGTGCTTTTAATGAGTGTTCGAAATCGAATTATGCAAATTCAACTTTCGACCGGGGTTTTAGATCGAAATACTCCTATGTCGCGTCGCGTCGGTTACTTACGCACAATGGCTTAACTTTGACTGCTTTAGGATCTTAAATGTTAGGTAGTCGGAAGTTAGAGGCACCTAAAGCTTTACTAACTATTGACATTTTTTTATGTTTTTGCAATTGCAACATACACATTACTGCAAAATTACTTCAGTGAACGCAGCTTCAAAGAAATAGACAAAGAATAAAATAAATAATACAACATTTTATTTTTAAAATGGATATGTTTCTAATTTTCAAAAGATAACTTAAAAATCTTCAAAGCCTTCAAACCTTCCTACCTACCTACAAACCTAAACCTTCAAATCACTGAAAATACTAACACTACCAGCATTGTATATTTTAGAATCTGCAGTGTTTATAAAAAGCAACCCCCACTTGTTCGAAAAAATGTCTGACATAAAAAGAATGCCAATACGTGCTCAATATTTGTCACAGTTGTGTAATATAAAATGCAAGACATCTTTAATGCAAAAGAGTTTTTTTGGCATCGCACCAAAAATCTACAATAAAATACCTGACAATATCAAAAATATGCCTTTAGTAAAATTTAAAAAAGCTCTTACACTATTACTAATTGACAAATGTTATTATAAAATTGAAGACTTTTTAAATGATAATTTAATACCAAAGAAGATTTAAAGTATTGTAATTTAATGTAAACTAATTATTTAATTCAATTCCAATATGTTAATAATTTCTTATAATATAAACTTCAAAACTACGCATGCATGCATGTTTTTCTATAAATATTTGTATGTCAAAATTGACAAGACATAGCGCACTATTTAGTTCTTAAGATCCATCTAAAATGTTAATACCTATGTTTCACAAATAAATTGATTTGATTTGATTTGATTTGAAAATAAATATACTCATCAAATAAATTAAGATTTCCATTTCATATCATATGACTATTCCGTTAAGTTCCTAATATTCTACAGATAAACCAATCTAAAAATGAACGCCTCTCCACAACGGTTACGCTCACATGCAAAGAAGGTATATAGATTCAACACTCATAAATAAAAGGCCTTCTACACGGTTGGGTCAGCCGCTCAACTACGGTCACGTCAAACTTGGTAGAGTTGATGCCAAAATTGGGAGTGTGGTCGTTGGTCGGACAACCAAATTGAGTTGACATCCAAACGACCTTGATTGCCAGCGCTGCGCTTGCAACAAAGGGCGAAAAGAGGGCGTTTGACAAACCAAACGTGTGAAAGGGGTGTTGCCCGACCGCGCATATTCATTTGATAGAGGCGTTGCGCGAAGTGGACTCGTAATGGACGCGTAATGGCGAGCGAGCGTGCAACATTGTCAGAGTTTTTAGAACTCTACAGAGATCTTCCCTGTTTGTGGGACTTAAGTTTTCATGATTATAAATAATATCAGCCCTGTATTAAACTGTCCTGCCTGCCTGCTGCCTCTTCTCACTGGAGAAGAGTTAGGCCATAGTCCACCACGCTGACTTAGTGCGGGTTGGCAGACTTCACATATCTTCGAGAACATTATGGAGAACTCTTAAACATGCAGGTTTCCTCACGATGTTTTCCTTCACCGTAAGAGCAAGCAATAATTAACTATTAAATACATATAATAATATAACTTCGAAAAGTCAAGTGGTTTAGGGGGCAAACGAGCACACGGATCGCCTGATGGTAAACGATTACCACCACCCATGGACAACCGCAACACCAGAGGAGTTACAAGTACGTTGCCGGCCTTTTAAGGAGCACGCTCTTTTCTTGAAGTGTTGAAGGTCGGGATGATCAGATGACATGCGCGCTTTGAGTTTGAACTCGAGACCTCTGCGTGGCAGTCGAACAGTTTATCACTAGGCTATAAATAAATCTACCTGTATACTACCCTACAATACTATACAATAATATTAAGAAATTATTAAGCGCCTGGCAAATTGATAATTGCAATTAGTGAAGAGACATGCAGGATTCTAACGTTTGCTATTGCCAATTTGCCAGGCACTTAATAATTTCTAACTATTATTTTCAAATTCCGCTTTGTTAATTCCTTAGATTTAATATTTTTTTTTAGTGTTGTAAGGTAATATACAGGTAGATTTATTTGGAAATGAATCCATACTTAAACAATTGGTATTTCGTTTAGAAACAGAAATACACCTGCAGATCTGACGTCAGGTTGGCGCCTCACTTTCTTTTTGAGCTATCTTTGAACTCGAAGAGGTAGAATTGCTTTCTTTATAGGTAGATTTAGGTAGATTCAGGGTAGATTTGATATCTTATTTCATGCTGATTCGTAACATTACACCCGCCATTCTGATGCACACAAAAAAACATATACAACATAAATGCGTGCCGCTTACAAAAGGAAAGCGAAGAAGGTAGGTAAAATTTATATTATTATATAGTACCTACATAATAGATTATGTAAGTAGGTATTTATTAAATGAAGGTTTTTATAGACAATCTTTTTATTAGGTAGATAGACAGTATGGGTACTGTTTTGCGTTTTTGAAAGGGCACCACTTTCGACGTGCGTAGGTACTGCTCACCACCGCTCACGTTAAAACTTAAGGTTTCCAACCATGCGATGGTGTAGAACCGCTGAGCAGTTTGGTTGACTGAAGTAAGGTCACGGTGGTTGGGCGTTTGACCCGACCGTCTAGAATAGGTTTAAATGACACGAACGCGCGACAGATCGAACGTATCGTTCTATACAAAGCGCACGTTCCCCGCCGTACAATGCTAATACCTGGATTGATCGCACGATTAGTGGACCTTTAAGTGCGGCGACGAGTCTGTTTTCAGTAAAGTCGCCGCACGCACATAAAGTGTTGCAATAATTAATTCTTTTCACACATTAAAATATCACGTCTTGTGAAGGAGCGTTCATTTTTAAAATAGTTTAACTATACCTACTTAACTACTGTTCTGCCATATTTATTGTGTTGATAGAGGTGCTGTGCGTGCACCGCACTTGAGTGGAACATAAATATTGTTCTAACTTGCTGTTCCAGTGGTAACATAGTTCAAATGACAATTTTGACAGCTGATCAAAGTAAGGTCCTCATAGCCCACAACAGGTTTTTGGCTGCCTTAAGACCAAGCTAAGACAATAGGAATACTTATCAAAGAAACTGGTGTTACTTACATTTCTTAAATTTGCCGAACGCAGCACATATAGAAGGAGTGTACTGCAGATTCCCCCGCAGTGCTCGGGGGACAAAAGCAATCGTACACACCTTCCTGATTTTTGAGATTGTGGTTCTTATCATCTTGTTTTTAAAAATGACGACTTAATTTGGGTAAATAATCAATGTTAATCAGCGAAAATAATTTTACATTTTTGTAGAAAGCATAAGTCTCACCAAAAAATAATTTGTAACTAGAACTTTTGTTCCAAGATATTTTAAATGCTTGTTTTCATTCTTTTAGTTATGCTGTTGACAGTCATAGGTGAAGACTAGCCTGTATTATTTCTTAAAAACGATATACGACCTATACAGCTGAATATAAAATCTGTGTAAAATGGTCATGGACATGTATCGATATCGATATGAACATTAAGAATCACTAAGTAGATATTTCAACAAATGTTTTGAGTACCTGAACAAAAACTATCATGTGGGATTTTATAGGATCAATCCTGTTTAACCAAAGAAATAAATGGATAGCTGATGTAAAAAGAACTAAGTAAGCAACGTTACCTTAGATTACGATATTACCTTAGAATACTAAAAGATCTGACTTACAAAATTGATTTTAAGTATAACAATTATTTTTACTATGTCTGTGTGTGCGTCGCCGTGGTCTCCGAAACTTTCCAACATAATTTGTTCCTAGTTATGATTTTATTGGAAGCGAAAGTTAGAGATACTAGCAAGTCCAAGTTATTTTCCTACGATATTCGATATAATATTGAAAGAAAAAGGTTAGCGATTCCCAGACCTAGCAAGATATACACGATTAATAATACGAAGGAACACTAACTCGTAAGTACCACACCAAATCCGGTAGTAATATCCTGCAATAGGACTATACTAGGTAGGACTCCTACTATCAAACAACTTCGGCCTACGAGCTTGACCATCCATTGTCAATGTGTATGGCCATCACATCTCTAAGCTTGTTGACAACCTGGTCATGTTCAATGTCAAGTAAATGAATTAAGATTGGGAATTCGAGCAATATAAGAAAAATCTGTAATCACAAAGATTTCCTTTTCAGTTAACTTGGGTGCAAACGTGAAAGGTATACCATATCGACTTAAAATCGACATACATTCAATAATACAAAATACAAATACTACTAGTAAAAATAGATGGCTGCTAGCTCTAATTCCAATGCTGACGTTTAAGACTCATCACCTCAACAAGATTGGAAAAATAAATATATTTATCTGCAGACTTTTACGTAGTTTTCAAATTTCTGGCTATTAAATAAAAAGCTGAACGCATCCTAATGTAATGCAAGCGAATGAACGTAACTTAATCAGAGCTTCGTTTCGTTGCTTATTGGCGTACTACAGTTTCTATTATAAACTTTAATAAAAATATTCTTCTCTTACAAACAAATTTTATCTATTACAGAGTAAATTAAAATAAATTTGATTATAGCTGCAAAATATATAATATATTGCCCATATTACGTAAGTCGTAACACTCGTAACATTCGTTCTTACAATAGTTAGCCAGACGAGCTGTATTCTTATTAGACGATTCTGCTGTAACAAAACGTCATTTCAAATGCAAGAAAATAACAAAGATGGCTGAAGAACAGGTGAGAACCAAAATATTATGATTTATAAATGATTTTAAATGAATTTAACGTAAATACAAACTCTAGCCGAGTTCTATAAGCTAACAAAATAATGTAGTAATCAGCTCCTTGCGATCTCATCACATATTTCCTCAAATTTGCAACACTTATTTGATGTTTGGACCGCGAAGCGAGAATTTTAGTGTTAACTTCTCAAAAGACTAGTATATTCACCTGTTATAAATGATAAAAACGTCTGATATTAGTGTAGAGCTGAATTGTTGTATGTTACTGTCGGCACTTTGGTTATAGCGCTATGTTTACACTACATATCCTTGAAATGTAATCAAAACTTCTATGTAATTGGTTGTTTGCTGCCCCCCAGTGCGTTTCGCGATATTATTCTTAAAACTCATCATGGTTTTATTAATTAATAAACGAATACGATAGTAAAGTTTAGTATTGTCTTTGATATAAGCAAATATAATGACACTGTATTAAGAATTATCTTAATTATAGGTACATTTACCTAACGTATGGTATGGTCAAGAGCAGTGATATGATCATTTAGAATTATACTACAATTGTTTCACTGTAGTATCCAAATTCTGTATAATATGCACAAGACATCAGAACATTGCAGTGATAACTAAATCATGGCTTTTGTTCATCTTATTCCTTTTCAGTCGCTTGCACTCACTTTTGTTTAAGAACTTACAGCAAATTTATTCCATCCATGAACTTTTCATGGTAAATTGAAGCTATGTTCTCTCAATTATTAGTTTTCAAGGTCTACTTGTGGCAAATATTGTTATGTATTCATCGTATGTATATTATTGAGCCACTTACAATTTTCTTACGTAAAATAGAAGTGAATAAATCTGAGCATGTGACAAATGTTTGTTTGCTAATTAAGTAATAGATGAAAAGTGTCCTTTACATTACACTCAATTTTTCTATCCCGCAACTAAAATGCTGTCTCCTAACTAAATTGACAGTAATATAATCACCCTATAAAAGTGTCCACACTAAAGAGTAAACTCACATATTACATTTACGTGATTTCTATTCATAGTTTTACACACAATTTTAAATATCAGTAACTGTGATAATACTGTTTATAATTTAGATGACATGGTGATGTTGATAACTTAAACATCCCGAAAGATGACCATATTTATTAAAATCTCTTCATATCATCTCTTTAAAGCCAAAGATTTAAGTAGGGTGCCGTCCATGATTTAAATTGAAATTAAACTGCTATATACGGATTTTATCGCGTTGTTTATTTGACACTTTATTACAAAATTTTGAAAATTGTTACACTGCTACTACTATTAAACTTTACTAATTTTTAAGCTAATTAAATTATTATTAAACCATTTAGATTTAATTTATTTTTACACTTTCCCCGACGTTTCGGTTGCTTTTCAGCAGCCATGGTCACGGGGAGACTAAGATGGCAGTTGTCTCAATGTTCCAGTGTAGTTATTTCAAAGTAACCGAACATAATTTAATCATTGGTGTTTCTATTTACGCAGAATGAGCTCAAAGTATCATGAAGTCTAGCTGTGGTTTGCTTCTTATTGGGTTTGACTATTTTTATTACTGGATAAAAGACGCGATAAAATCCGTATATAGCAGTTTAATTTCAATGAATACTATTCGCGTAAATAGAAGACAATATCATGATTTAAATGTTTGGCTTTAAAGAGAAATCTGACAAACAGTGTAGAAATTGTAAATTAACCAAGTTTGCCTAAAAGTATGAGTTTCCATATTCTCTGTAAATATAACAAATAGTTGTTTCAACATTTCTACCATCACTGACAACCATTTGACAGGCTTAGAGTCATAGTACTTACAACATTTTTTCATATGCATTTAATGGCGTTTTAGTCAGATTGGATAGCAAATTTGCTCTATACTCTTCATTATCATCATAATCATCTCAGCCGAAAGATGTCCACTGCTGGCCATAGTTTTCCACACAGTCACCTCATGGTTTTCCACACAGTCCCGGACTTGGGCCACCTCCAACCAACCACTGCACCTGCAGACCTTGCCAGGTCATCTAACTATTTAACAGGAACTATAGCATTTGCAACAATTTCATAGGAGAAAAGAGAGATTCTGTTGGTTAAACACTCACTGATGTACCATTCTGTTAGGGAACAGTCCATGGGCCAAATGTTCTTTGGGTGAAAAGTTATTGGTCGAAACATTCTGTTGGTTAAGCATTCACTGACGTATAGACATGTTGGCGAAACGTCCATGGGTGAAAGTCCTTTTGATAAAAGTTAATGGTTTAAAGATAATGTTGACAGTTCATGAACCAATCAACTGTTGGTCAATCATTTCAGACTCATCATCCCAAGCTATACAATTTTATTGTCATCCACCAATACTAACTTTGTGTTTTAGTTATCTTGTAATTGTTACAAAACTAATTTTTTTTAATAATTATTTGCAACGTAACTAACATACTTATGGCTCCCTTATGTTGAATGGCAACCATAGCCTATGGATGTCTGCTACACCTTACAATAAGACAGCCCGATCAATCCTTACAAAGTAGGTCTGAAAAGACCACATAAGAGGCAATGATTATGTGCTCTTTCAGCCAGCATAAGGCCTCGTAAAGGACCCTGTAACCTTACAATAGGAACACAGGACAAGGTTGTTTCGCATCTTTATATTTTTGAACAGAATCTCAAGTTTAAGTAATGATTTATAAAGTCCTCTGATGTATGAATTTGCATGAATGTTGTATGTAAATACATTGATTCATCCAACTTTGTTTATAAAATTACTAGCAATCTGCAATTTACATCTTTATAGTTACTACTAGCTTTTGCACGTGGCTCCGCCCGCGTGGTACCTTCGTCAATAAAAAGTAGCCTTTGCCCTTCCCAAGGTTTTAAACAATATCTGTATCAAATTCCATCTAAATCGGTTGAGTGGTTTAGTTAGCCGTGAAAAGGTAACAGACAGAGTTACTTTCGAATTTATAATATTAGTAAGGATAAGAATACCATTATATATTATGTAATAAGTTTTAGAAATTAAGTTACTATTGCATTTGCTTCACTATTGCATTAGTTTGTACTTGTAATAATAGTTGTAAGTGATGATTATATAAATAAATAAAAATAAAAATATTTACATATATACCCATAGCTAGGAGCAAACTTGCTAAATAATCTTAGTGGTGTGGGTATAGTGAAGGGTGTCATTTCATCTGTTAATATAGACTGGGATGATTGGCATACAACCAAATGTGCGTAAATCAATCATTGTTATTGCCAATTGATGGAACAAGGATGCAGTAGTGGTTTAAATGTTCACCATTGCAGCAAATGTGGTGTGTGTCAAATCCATATTGTTAAAATGGTATGATTCACAACAATATTATAAATATTAAAGAAACAGATATGATACTAGCACACAAAGCAAAATGTCACAATGGTTCTAGTTGTAAAATTTGCTGTTTGTGTAAAATCATGAGAATCCTTTGCAAAAAGCTTTCAAAGCACAATTGATCGAAGATAGGTTCTATCACATAAGCTCATTTCATATGTGTTTGTACTACTTATTAATTGAAATTATAATAGCATTACAGTCTGAGCACCAGATTTTCACATCTATGAATGTATTTTATATAATTGTTTATACCAAGGGTTTGCACATATTTCATAAGGTGTCATAGAATTGAATGTTATAAAAGTGAACGAAGCCAGAGAAGCGTGTCAGGATCGTAGCAAATGGAAATCCGTAGTCTCTGCCTACCCCTTTGGGAAACAGGCATGAATCTATGTATGTTTCACTGAGTTTCGTCTGTAGAGCCTTAGCAGACTTCAATAACATTAAAACTATAAAAGTTCTATATAACGGCTCCTTCGTTCGCAGTCACCTTGAATACGCCTCTCAAGTCTGGAATCCAAATTATACTATGTATAAAAATAGCTTAGAGGCCATACAGAGGCAATTTCTGAGGTACATTCAATTGCGATCTAATTGCTATATACCCAATTATTATAGCAGGTGTAAAAAATTCAATCTTCTTTCGCTAGAGGAAAGTTGAAAGGTTGCAGTTATTTCATTACTTTTAAGAATCGCGAATGGGTCCGTAGACGTTAGTGAACTGGTGAGCAAAATAGGGCTGCATGTGCATCTGCATTCCTGCGCTAATCACACCTACTACATACACCAACAGCTTGTACAACCTACAGGCAAAATTCATTTTTAATTCGAGCAAGTCGCATGTTCAACTCGGCATGCCAGTGTTGATATAGACTTGTTTACTTATAGTAATAGCCAAATAAAAAAAAATTGGTGTAACTTTTTCTTTATGTCTAAAAACCAGATGTAATGGTGTCTATTTCTTGCTATTATCTTGTTGTTTAAATGTCTTCTTCTATTATTTACACTTTATTCTGCTATCTGTGAAAACTTTTAATTAGCTTTCCTTTTTTTCGTTTTAAATCTGTCTATGATACTTGTTTAGCTGTAAGTTTTCATAAATTTGTAAAATAAAATAGAATAAAATGCATGTACATGTATGTGTCATAGAATTTATTGTGACATTAAACATTTTCTCAATTCAATAATAACAAATATGATCTAAGCACCATGTAATAACATGAAGTCAAGAGAAATTGTACAGGATAATAATAATTACTGTTATTAAAATTTGCACACAGTGAACACAGAACATGTATAGATATATAATCTTTAATTGAGATCTAACATTCTCTTTGTGTTACTTATGATTTTATATACATATACATTATCTTATCTAATCTTTTAACCGTAAAAAGCTCTCAGGTACTTGTGTAAATTACAAGAACAGCATATTACACCACTAAATAATAATAATAATAATATAATAATATTCTATCACATACACACAACACCATCTAGCCCAAACTAAGCAGAGCTTGTACTAAGTATGGGTACTAGACAATGGATAAACATACATATATACTTTTTTTTTGTAAATACATACATATTATACATAGAAACACCCAGACCAAGACAAACATCCAAGTTCACGCACACAAATGTTTGACTTGTGCGGGAATCGAACCCGCGACCTTAGGCGTGGCAGTCGGTTACACTAACCACTACGCCATCGAGTTCTATTATTGTCATTTGCTTATCAATGTCTTCCAGTATCCCTATCTAATTGGTGCCATAGGTAGTACAGAATATTTGCTATAACAGTCTTATTTATTTAATTTATAAGAAGCTAATAATATTGTTTAAAATGAATATATCTAAAATATTGTTCATAAATATGCTAACTTGCCTGATAACAGTTCTATAGATAATAAAGACTTATAGGAGTTTATGAATGTTCACAGAATGTTTATAAGAAACTTAACTTTATACTCTTTCATTGACAATATTTCTAAGCTTGCTACTTTGTTTTCTTGTTTCTTTATTACTTATAAATACGCAAATACATTATAATATAAATAGTATATCATTCCAATCCACCCAAAGGTTTCCTGTAAGGTATTGCTGATATATGTAATTATATATTGTTATATGTAACCATAGCTACGAAGAATAGTACTACATCAGCCGAACAATGCCGAAATACTACGATTCGACTGCGTGTGTCAAATGCATGGTTGTGTGCGTGTAGTGTATTATTATGAATTTTTTGCCTGAAGCTAGCCTAACCTAGCCTAAATATAGCTTCAGTAACTTAGTAAACTCACCACTAACTATATATTTTGATGTTCATAAGTGTTACTTTGTGACCTAAATGAATAAATGATTTTTGACTTTGACTTTGACTAACTACTAAATATATTAAGATTTCAGCAAGAACTTTTTTATAAGGATTGGCCTTTGGTCATCTACTTATATACCTACATACTTTTTTCACATTTCACTTCTAGAGGAGAGGATAAGAATACTCGCATGTCACAGACATGTATGTCAGAGAGTGTGCATTACAACCGTTTTGCTTCATAAAATATAAACAAGTACATAGATTTGCAGTATTTAAAAAAACTTTAGATTTTTGAAAGTCTAATCAACATGTAAAAATTAATCATGTCAATTGATTTGATTGGCTGTTGCTATTTCAGTCAGCTAATCCCCATAGTTGTCATGCATTTGACAATCTCTTAACAAAGTTTTGTGTTGATCTGCCTTTCAGAAACCATTTGTAAGAGTTGTTTAGTTACTAAACACTCAGACCGTTCAGTGAACATTTTTTGAAAGCATAGCATAGCATTTTTTGGAAAGAGAGGACATCCAACATAGGCTTATTAAATTAAACTTTTTATTTATTTATATTGCCAAATAATAGTTGAAATTTTTTTTTGTTTTTAGAGTCCCCTGTGACACAGGCTAGCTGTTTAACAGGATGAATCTTTAAATAAAAAAAAAATCGAACATAACTAGATGTGGTCCTTTCATGTCTTATAGTTTAAATTTGTTACTTTAGGGTCAGCTCAGATTGAGTAGTAAATGGCTCGAGTACTTCTGAAATGTAAATTTAAAATAAATTATATTTATTATAAATATATATTATATATTTATAATAAATATAAAATATATATAATATATATTTTATTATATATATTAATATATATTTATTTATTTTTAAAATGTAAATAAATATGAACCTTATCCCATTAAAATAGAGCCTAAAATCGTATATACGAAATATAATCTAGTGCAGCGAATAGCGGCGTGCTTTCGAACGTTCTTGCAAAATGCTCGCTCAGTCGCGAGCAGGATATCTCAAAATCAAATATATACGAATAATATACGATTTTGAACTCTATTTTAATCGGATAAGGTTCATATTTATTTACATTTTAAAACAGCTGAAGCTTATACTGCTTAATCTGGTTTGACTCTTATGGCCAGTTTCACAAGTATCAAGTAAATGTTATCCAAAATATAAATCGCATGCTGTCTCGCTCTTGTTAGGTTAAAGTAGAGGGATGGCGAGCCTTTTATCTTATAGATAAATGCTATTTGGAGTTTGTGGAACAGGCCCTTAGAGTGGTACAGGTATAATGTTATGTATATTAATTGTAGTTGTTGTTTGTTTGTAGGAGGTGATACAGATAGAGTTGCTATGCAAACAGCTGTACGAGTCGCAGGACCCTGTGGTCCGGGACCAGGCAGAAAAGGCGGTAGTTGGCTTCCAGGTATGTGCATACACATATATAAAAAAAATACAATTTCTGCACTTATTAATTCCTGTGCTGCGCGGGGTTTAAGGTTTAAGTTTAAGACATTTGTTTCTTATAAGAATATACATTCGTTTGTTTGAGAAACACAAGATTAACATAATTAATTGGAATGTTTCTAGCCAGACAAGTACAGGAGCGACGTTATTTAATTTTGATATTAATATGTATTGAGGGTATATTGGACATAGAACAACAAAGCTTTTTAAATTCAAAACATAATGTGATATAACAATAATGCGGGTAAACTTAAGACTGCGCCGAGCGTAAGACAGATAATGTCAAAGCTCGTGCGACGCATATTTAAATCGGCGCGCGGCCGCTATAGTAAAATTGTATGGAGGATTTGAAGTGCTTTTTTGATAAATATGTATCTTTATTGTCAACCAATAACTTAAATATTTGGGACGGACAAATTGTAATATAACTAATTATGTTTCGTTTAAGCTGTAAAGTAGGATAGATATCTACTATTATAATCTAAAAATCACGTAACACGAGCTTACGATTTTGCAAATTTACGTAATTTTGTAGGCGAAAATATTAATTATTTTAAGATTTTTACACGGAGTAATTGTAAACACATTCATTGTTATGGTAAATGTATGTTTTATATTTGTTTTAAACAAAAAGTGTTGATTTTATTCATTTAACCGTGACCGCCTGTTTTGGCACATTTCGCATGGCGCAGTCTTAAGATAATTAACATAGAAACAATCAACATAGGTAACACAAACGCGGAGCGATCGGAATGGTCTCATTACGTGTCGAAAAACGAAGCACATCAATTGCTATCATAAAAATTATCATGCAAATAATATAATTGTGATACTTATTATACATTATTTTACTTTTTACAGACAAATATTAGGCAGAATAAATTATATTGTTTTAAAATTTAATGATATAGTAGTACAATTTAGCAGCAGCGATAGCTCAATGGGGAAACCAACAGACTGCAATGCAGAGGGTCTCGGGTTCGAACCCACGTCGCGCACCACTGATTTTCGGAAGTTATAAGACTTTTCGAAATTATGTGGGTATTGATTGACAATTATCGCCTGCTCTGTGCCACGGAGAGCACGTTAAGTCGTCGGTCCCGGCTGCCATGAACATCTATGGCAGTCGTTATTGGGAAAGTCAGTACCCTCTAATATCCTGACACTGGTCTAGCCTTAGGGTATCGTTAGCCTTCGGGTTGTGGAGGTCACGTGGCAGCCGCTCCGTGTAAAACTGATATCCAGTCAAATCCAGTTAGACTAGAAAAGCCGACCCCAAGGGAAATAATAAAGGCAAAGGGAAAAGAAGAAGTACAATTTAAAAGTAGATTAGTAAATATTCTTAATTGAATTTATCAGAAAGATAAACTAGATTGTATTATTATTATTTTTGTTTTTAATTTTATTTTTATTTTTATTTTTTATTTTTATTTTTATTTTTATTGAATGGCAACCATTGAGCTTGTTATTATAAATGATTATTGTCAAGATAAATATATATAAGTTTTAACAAAATACAATAATGAAATATATTTAGTTATTAAGTATATATATTTATGTTACATTATTTATTCAGTTATTTATATTGATTTATGTCCTCGAAAACATATACTGCAATATTAATACGTTAACTAATATTTTGTAATAATCTTAATAATATAAAAGGATAACTTACGTAAATTCTATTACGCATTATATATTTATTGAAATAAGTTTACGGAAGATGTTTTAAATAATTGGCCATAACTATATAGAACACACTTTAACATAATATTTATGTGGTCGAGTTTAATATATGATATTTTATCTTCTTCTTGAATAATGGAAAGTATTGGATTCCTTTAATCTCTTTTGGCAGCTTATTGTATAGTTGAGCCCCTTCGTACATAATGTAATGTGCTCTGTAAGCACAGATTATTAGCATTTCTCATTAAACGTTGCTGAATTTGAGCCTTCTCAGTGAAATTTATTTGGGTTTTATTTAGGATTTTTCGTACGTTCGTACGTACGTTCGTAAGAATACATGTGTAATATTTGTGCTAATGTCATTAGGCCAGTCCTATATACCAGTATACTATACTTGACGGTGTTTGATAGTTGAAGTGGAACAATAGCTGGATTATTTTATTTTGAGACATTTGCAGTTGTTTTATACTTGTTTCTACTAGGTAGCATAAGTGAGGTTTAACTAAAGAGTTATATATAGTGTAGCATGTAGATTTTGGAAAACAAAGAACAGTATGCCGAAGCCTACCCATCAAGCCAGAGAGCTTTAATTATGTTTTTCCAATGTGAGGCTTCCAAGTGATTTGACTGTCCAGAATAAGTCCGGGACTTCCCGTTCGTGTTCGTCCCCCGTGATACAGGAATTCTACCTAGTAAGAAACTTGTCTTAAAAAAAAACAATACAATTATAGTCACCCATAGTATTGAAGCTACTAGCGGCGAAAGGTAGCGAGCCATAACGCGACGTATTTTATAGCAAGCAGAATCGATAATGGCTTGGCAGTGAACAATGGTCTGCTTTGCGCCGATATATCGCTTTAATGGACAGGCAGCCTTACATTCCTCTTTATTTTGTTGTTTTGGTGAAGATAGGTTTATTTAGCTCTGTATGTTTTATAATTATGAAATTATATCTTTTACAGCATTTCTGGCGAGTTAATGTATTATTTACACCAGTATTTTTAAAATAAAAGTTAATATATTGTGGTTTTTTCTTGTTAGTAAAACCATTTTTTATTGCGAATATCTACATTTTAAATGCACAGATCGATGCAGTTGAAAACACTGAATAAATTTATACATTTAAAGAATAAAATATTAATTTAAGTGTCGTTTCACACACATCGAATTAATTTAATGGGCGAAAGGCCACTTTCGTTTTCGGAAAGGGTCGATTCGTACACAAATTACAAAATTACAGAAACGAAGGCGTATTTGTTGAAGTGGTTGCCTCGCCACTGCACCGAGATATTGACAAGTGAACTTTTTTTTTTAAAATTTATCCTCGAAAGTCAATATGTGCACTATGATTGTATTGTGTGTTCCAGGAGTCGCCAGATACGCTGAGTAAGTGCCAGGCTCTGTTGGAGCGCGCCGACTCCAGCTACTCCCAACTGCTGGCCGCTACTACACTCTCCAAGCTCATCAGCAGGTAAATACATATATATGTATATATACTAAAATAATTTTATTATTTACTTCCATTAGCTTGTTGATGTTCCGCTATTGCACAAAAGCCTCTCCCTTGGACTTCACAGTCACTCTGTTGGTGGATATACGTATATTATTTAATATCTTTATATGTAAAAGAAGTATCCGCAAAGCTCGAAAAGGAACCGATGGATTAACTTGAATTTTTAAACAACGTTGCTTTTCTATATAAGTTTGTTTTATATACCTTTTCATTCCGAAGTGACAACGGGAACAGAACATTAAAATATAAAACTGAGCTACAGTGAACTGTGGGTTTAGCTAGTAATAGCATAAAAAGCGAATCGCCGTCTTGGTCGACTCACTGCTGTCTCCGTCTGCCGACTACTGTGAGTTCGAATCCCACGCGAAACAAAAATATATTTGTATTGGCAGGTCTATAGACCTCGTAATAGGCAATTTATCTCTCTACTTGACAAAATAGTCCATATTATTGTATGGACTATTTTGTCAAGTGGAGAGATTCACCTTAGGCGACCAGCGTGGTATTATCGAACTTGTGTAATAAAATTGTAATGTTTACAGATCGACTGCAAGCCTGTCTATACAGCAGCGTTTGGATATAAGGAACTATGTGCTGAACTACCTCGCCACTCGGCCCAAGTTGGCCTACTTCGTCATACAGGTAACCACTTTTATAACCTCTAGTGAAACACAAAAAGGCTAAATACCTTAAAAAATTGCTTTATCAGAATATATTTCTTGGGCACCATTACAAAATAATGCATTATTATTCAGTTATAACTTATAACTTTTAATAGGTATCTAAATAGTAAAGCATAATTAAGTGACAATATGATTTTATTAAAAATCCTAACAAATATTATAAAGGCAAATGTAATATTAGTTTGTTAGGTTTTCACAACTACTGGACCGATCATCATGACATTTCGCATACACGTTATCAAGCGAACAGAAAATTTCATTTATTTATTTATTTATTTATTAGTATAAACAAATGGACAACATAACAGTATACACCAAATCGTTGTACAAGTTAAAACTTATATCTAAAGTTATATACATTTATATTACCCGACATAATATACAAGGCTTATATAATTTATTAGAACATCTGCTTACATGAATGCAATAAAAGATTCGTAACTTAGTAACTAACTAAATATCTATCATCTCACAAAATCTTAAACAACTACGACTCACATCCATCCATCCCGAAGCAAATAGATCACATTCAGATTCTGATGTCAGAAGCATATTTAGTAAGGTCAGTGCACGAACAAGGGGCGAGTTGGCATAGAATATCATTCATCCGGAAGAAAATACCTACTGTTTCTAACCTTACCTGACTTACATTTACGCGAGTAATCCGCGGATAAAATAAAATAAAATGTAGAAAAAGAACATGAGTAGGTATGTATATACACACGGCTACACATCAATTTAGACACCCTATATACGCATAACTACGCTACATACAAAATAGACAATTGTCGGAAAGGGACAGTGCATAGTGGTGTAGACCCATCACGGTGCACTAATGCGTGCAGCGACGCCCGCGGCCCGTTCAGCGTGAATGAGACAAAATAACAAAAATATAACATACTCTCTCGCACGATTCGCAGCGTTCAACTTCTAATAGTTCAATCTGTTCAAAGTCTAAACAGTCTAGGTTGATGAGTCGTTGTGTGTACTTGTTACTGTGTGAGTATGTGTATGTAATTATGTATTTTTAATATTGTCTCTTTTTCTAATATTTAACTATTTTTAAATATTTTCTGCATTACACATTATATTTAATATGTTTGCAGGCGTTGGTTTCACTGTTCGCTCGCCTCACGAAGCTGAGCTGGTTCGACATGATTAAGGAGGAGTATGTGTTTCACAACGTCATCAATGACGTCACCACCTTCCTCAGGGTATGTATTTTATTCAAAGCTTTGATAATAATTTCAGGCTTGTATATGAACTGTCCCACTGCTGGGAACCAGCCTCTTTTCACTGTGAGAAGTCTTAGGCCATCTTCCACTACGCTGGCCCAGTACGGATAGGCAGACTTAATTTAAATTCAAGAACATTATGGAGAACTCTCAGACATGCAGGTTCCCTCATGATGTTTTCCTTCACCGTTAGAGCATACGATGATCATCTGATTAATACTTATATAACTTAGAAGAGTAAGAGCGTGCCTTAAGATCGAACACGAGACCTCTGCGTCACAGTCTAACAGTCACTAGGGTATTGCTGTATGTATATAGCATTAATTACTTCAGCATATTCAATATTATGTTACGTGATATTCAGTGAACGGAATTATAACATATCTTATAGTCGGTTTCGAATACGAAGTCCCATTTGACAGATGATCGCTGGGCAGCAATAATGAAGACACCGTTTCAATCGAAACAGCACGAATTCGATTACCGATTAACTTTATAAACAAACTGTAATCGTGGGTTTAGAATCGAAACAGAAATGATAGAAACAGAAAAACAAAAAGGGGGAATCAAACCAAGGTTGGCATATCGAAAGAATAGTTACATCAATGTTATCATACCGTGTTTATTTGTACATCTATGAGATATTTAAACTATAAGTCCAATATCACTTCAAATCTATTTATTGATAAAATATTTTTTAATTGCTGAATGGGATTTAAGGTACGTTGCAACCGAAAAATAATGAATTCCAAATACAATTTTACAATAGTATTTTTTGGACAATTGTTTTTAGCTCGAGTTAGATCGATTTTATCCGATTCATATTGTCGCGTCACTATGACTTAAAGTAAAAAAAAATACCATAGTGCGTAACTATGGTACTTTAGTAAAATGTTATTTTATATCGATGTTTAAATTATTTAAGACCAATATCAATCAAATTAATAGTTGATTATGTTTGTGACACAATTATGTCATGTTTTGTATAGATTCTAATTATTTTTAGATTGTCTATAGTACCATAAGCAATCATTGTTTATATTACAAATTATATGAAATGTACAGAGTTACGTGCTATGAAGTGTCAAAAGGTACTTCGTATTTGAAACAGACTATAATTATATATGTTATATTTCCTATTTAGATATATTCTTACCGCTAGAAAATGGCTATATAAATACTCAAAATAGGCGGGGCTTAATTAAACTAAACTGAACGAACGAACTGAACGGGACGAGTCCATATTACACCTACTGTGTGAATGTGACGCGTTGGCTGGACTAAGGATGGGTCTGATGGGGTTGGCATATCCGAACCCTGAAGACTTCAGACTTCTCCCTCTGAAGTGTACGCTGCGATTGATGCAGTACATTCATAGGGAGATAGCTAAAGGATAGATCTCGGGGCCGACACAAAAGATCCCACTGGGTCGAAGTGTCGCCGGTCTACACTGACTGGCCCCCGTAACAAGATAAGATAAGATAAACTAAACTGCGTCGCTATAGTTAAGTATAATTATATCAATGGATTTGAGTTCTTGACATTGACAACAAGTAAATAAACTGTAGAACAGAACAGCGACTAGCTATAATGACGTTTATTGTTGACTAGTGGAGTTGAGTAAGTAGCTATGGTGTCAATAATAAACTATGGTTAGTATAATATGAAAGTACTGCTTCCATTTTTTATTGACGTTCAATTGTGATATTCAATTAATCCTCTACCTTGCCCGAAAAAGTTTGTTCTCACCAAGAAGTATTTACTATTTTAGGTGTTATAGTGTCTTAATACTAATATTAGATAGGTACTTGTGAGAAAGTAAATAGTTTAAAATTATAAAATGCTACCACTGTGCATGGTCTTGTGTATGATTACTCGGTCGGTCTAAGAATAGTTACTGTGCTGCGGGGGTGTCTTTAAAAACATTTAAACAACGGACATAAAGAACAGTAGCAGCGATAGCTCAGTGGGGAGACCAACAGACTGCAATGCAGAGGGTCTCGGGTTTGAACCCACGTCGGGCGCTTTCGGAAGTTATATGACTTTTCGAAATTAGTTGCGTATTAATTGACAATTATCGCCCGCTCCGTGCCTCGGAGAGCACGTTAAGCCGTCGGTCCCGGCTGCCATGAACATCTATGGCAGTCGTTATTGGGAAAGTCAGTACCCTCTAATATCCTGACACTGGTCTAGCCTTAGGGTATCGTAAGCCTTCAAGTTGCAGAGGTCAGGTGGCAGCCGCTCCGTGTAAAAACTGATATCCAGTCAAATCCGGATAGACTAGAAAAGCCGACTCCAAGTGACTTGGGAATAATAAAGGTTAAGGGAGAAGAAGATAAAGAACTCCTAATCTCGCCACAATTATTTGTGGGTCACACCATGTTTGGCAATGTCGAGGCGACCACCACCACCACCACCACTATAAGCGGAATGACAGGTTTTTCTGTTAAAAATTCTTGCGGATGAGTCTGTTCTGAGTCTAAATGTTAGTAAAATCCCCGGGACATACAGGATTTATTCCTAATGCGGGTCTATTAAGTAGTTTTATATAAATCTATGTAAATCTTACCCGCGTCGCCATGAAAGTTAATAGTTGCTGAATGAAGTTTTTGTGGTCAGCAGAGTCAAGACCTATGCACCGTAGGAGTACAGCTGCTATCACAGCTGGTCGTGGAGATGAACCAGGTGTCTGATGCGGACGCCAACCGCTCGCTCGTCAAACACAGGAAGATTGCGTCCTCATTCAGGTATACTGTCATAGTAGGTGGTAGTGGACCTACAATATTTTTATTATTAAATAGCCAAGTCTTAGAATACCAGGCATAATTATAAATCTATCGTATCTAGCCACCGGTGTGCTGCCACTCAGTAGTTTAAGTCAATAGTTACATTATCCAAACTATAACATAAAATTAATTTTGAAATCTATTAAAAAATAAATAAGGTAAAACGTTTCAATTCTGGTAGTAGGGTTCGTATTGTCATATTACAGAAAAGGGATGCACGATACAAACAAAAAATCTTTAAATCTATCGAATATAATCGTTAAGATGTTCGAATATTGTTAAATGTGATTCGAATCAACTAATTAATGTACAGTATGTATTTTTGTTGTTCATTATTTTAGTAATTTGGTTTATAATAGTATTCTTGTTAACCCTTAACCTACGCTAGAATGGCCTAGTTAGGAGTTTTTCACATCGGTAGAGCAATTAGATCCGGTCTCTATGCTCAAATGAGTCGTTTTACGTATGGACAGTTAATTTCTGACATACGTTCTACGAAAAATATGTCAAAATAGAATTTTCCGTATTGAAATGAAATAATATTTATAAGTGGCTGGAGGTGACTGGATGGCGAAAACGGGAGATCGGGCCTTGTGGCGCACCCTGGGGGAGGCTTATGTCCAGCAGTGGACTGCAATAGGCTGAAATGATGATGATGATGATGAATATTTATTTGTCCGAATATGGGTATACAAAGTTAATAAAGTTATTGATCATTTCAGCCATATTCTGCCATTATCTGAAGTAGAAAATATTAATAATTGGATAAATTTATTGTAATTTTACAGTCACGTAATATTTTAATTCACATCATATAATATTTGCATGCATTAATTCATAGATTTTTATTATTTAATATATTTTTTTATACTATAAAAACATTTTCCTAATAATAATTTGAACAATTTTTGTTTAACTTTTAACACATTGAATGGCGCATGCATACATTTGTTTACATTTACTGTTTCCTTGAGTCTAGTTGGTAACTTGTTATAAATACGTATCGCCATGCAGTATACATTGTGATTGAATACATTTACTGTTTATTTTGGTACTAAAAGTTTGTGCGTATGTTTTAGACCAGGTCTTGTCACAACATCATTATGCTTACAGAATAAAAATCTACGTGCAAAAACACAAATTTCAAATATTTACAGATTTGGTAGTGGTAAAATATTAAGTTTTTAAAATATTCTTTACAACTCTCCGTTTTTTGTATGCCAACTATAATATTTCTCGCATACATTTCTTTTTCACAAGGAATGCTCTATTTGCCTCTACAGAATTACCCCATGTTATCAGAGCATATCTTAATTTTGATGAGTCATAGCCGTGCAGTTTTAAAGTGGCTACTTGTCTCAATCGATATAGAGCAAACACAAATCTGTCAAGATTTTGGCAAAGTTTGAAACTGTACCATTTTTGTATATTTTATATTTACTTGTAATTGCAGTCTAACCAATCGATTACATCATCTAACGTTTTGTTTATGCTCTAGGTTATTTTTATCGCTATCTTCTATAATTAGAGTAAGTGCCATCCGCGTACGTAGTACGCACATAATAGAAAAAGCAAGGGGCCAAGGAACACCAGAACTATTAAGTATGGTTTGACCAAAACCGCTGTACCGCGCCTTAGGTATGTGCGCGGCGAGACGGAGTAGGGGATTGCCGTGAGCCTTGACGAATGACAGCGGCCTGTTAGCCTGCGTTCCCTGCCCCCTTCCCACCGTCTCGACGCGCACATACCTAAGGCGCGGTACAGCGGTTTCGGTCAAACTATAATTTAAAATCGGACCTGAATGATGACGACACATTGATAACGATTTATGAAGTAACTCTTGAGCCTATCTAGCGCTTTTCCTTGACTTCCATATTTCTCGTGGTTATTTAATAATAATAGTTTATGATTTACAAAATCGAAAGCCTTGGGCCATATTACATATCTAGAAATATTGAAACTAAATTGTATTCTTGTTGAGATTTTCAGTTATTATTTCAGTGAGTGTAAAGCACGCCAAGGTTGCAGAGTAATTTTCTCTGTTATTAATTTTGGTTTTTCTAAGAACTTACATATTTTCGTGCTTAATTCTTTCAAAAATAATATTGGATTTAACGCAAAGGGTTCTATAATTATCCATATCAGTAGTATCACTCTTCTTGTATAAGGGTCTGACGACCGCTAATTTAAATTTTGGGGGAAAGTGACCTTGCTGAAGTGATAAATCAATAATGTGACACAAAGGAGAAGATATTATTTTAGTACATAATATTTAAATGTCAGTTCTAAGATGGTCGTATCCTGTCGGATTTGTATTATTCAAAGAATTAATAATTTAAAATATGACAATATTATGTACTGGTGTTAAGTTAAATGGTGTCAAAATTATTAGGAATTACGATCGGGTAGGTATTATATGTAGTATTATAGTCAGGTTCATTTATCATTATCATTAATAGTGGGAGACAAGTTAATAAAAAAAATATTGAGTTGCTGAGTTATTTGGTTTGTATTTGAATATTCAATATTGTTTACTTTTATAGTCGCTATGAAATTGGTGCTCTGCTTATCAGTTATATTATTTTAAATTATTTACTAGACTGTCGTACATTTATTATTCCCTTTGCTTATGTATTTCAAACTCTCTATTCTCTGAGCCTGAATCATACATTTTTTTAAGGATTATGTTGTAGTTCGTATACATAATTACATAATGATATGTATCTTTATTTTTCTTTGTCCGGGAACCTTTATATCGTAGATAGAGATAACATGTTTGCTTACCTACTTGATTTTATGAGCCTTTTAGAAATCCGCTTACTTATTGTAGGTAACCTTTTGTAATTTTGACAATAATTACAGGAATACATAGGTTATAGAATAAAGTAACGATGTCATGGAAATGATTAAAAGCTTCTTCGGTGTCGACACAATCAAATACGTCATTAAATGAGAGGGCAGATGGACATTGAATGTTAGGTGGGCGCACGAGAAAATAATCATTTTTATTGAGAAGCACGTCTTCCACCCATGATAGCCTACTCAACATCTGCACTTGTATGCAAATGATACCTGCATGCGATTTGCACACTCTCGTAAACATGTTTTCAATGCAAGCAACTTGTACGCAAATGTGACGTCATAGTTGCATGCAAGAGTTGCCTAATGGAATCGCGCCTTTAAAGCCAAGTATTCCCGCTATATTTTAGTGTAGAAGCGGGTATTTCATTTCATTAGTAACGAAAAAAATTTGGTGCCTCGTAGCGAAAACAACTCGTTTCCTAAGTACAGGCTCCGGGCCTTTGAGGGATTTGAACTCATTGATTGATTGCAAGTTTAAATACACATTGGGCGACCGTGTAACAGATATGTGTGGTGTATTGTTTGACAGCCGGTTTGTTTGTGCAGGGACACGCAGCTGTTCGAGATGTTCCGCCTGTCGTGCTCGCTGCTGGGCTCGATGCGCAGTAAGCCCGTGGAGCTGACGGACGAGCGCCAGCACGCGCTGCTGGCGGCGCTGCTCAAGCTCGCGCACAACTGCCTCACCTTCGACTTCATCGGCACCACCAGCGACGAGTCCAGCGACGACCTCTGCACCGTGCAGGTTAGTGCTTCCCTCTGATATGTATAAGCACGCGCTGCTGGCGGCGCTGCTCAAGCTCGCGCACAACTGCCTCACCTTTGACTTCATCGGCACCACCAGCGACGAGTCCAGCGACGACCTCTGCACCGTGCAGGTTAGTGCTTCCCTCTGATATGTATAAGCACGCGCTGCTGGCGGCGCTGCTCAAGCTCGCGCACAACTGCCTCACCTTCGACTTCATCGGCACCACCAGCGACGACCTCTGCACCGTGCAGGTTAGTGCCCCCCTCTGATATGTATAACCTTACTGCTGTTGATGGACGCTATATCATAAACAAGGTTTAGTCGTGGAGTAGTATGTACTAGTGCGAATTTGTTTTACCTTAACGCGAACGACACGTTTATGACGTTCGGCGCTCCGTTTGGCCCGCTCCAAACTCTTAACCCAATAGAGAGCTAAACGTTTCCATCGAATTAACGCAAAAACAAGTCCCACTAGACACCCTGGTTAGAAGGTTGTGTAGTCATACGTTCAGGTCCTGTAGGTATGTTAACTGTATGATGTGGAATGCTGCAAAATGCTTAAATGCTGCTAGAATCGTAGCTAAATCAAGGAGTGATATAATATAATTATATTTCTGTATGTGGACAGATGTTAATAAAAAAATTGTGTGTGTTAAAGTGAGTCCCTGGATGCAAGAGATTCAGAATTGGATCCAATAAAGGGCGCAACGATCACGACGTCTGTCGAGTCCACTAGTACTTCATATAATATAAGATAACGGGTCTTAATGCCGTTAATATTTATTTAATGATATACCTATTTATCACCACGATCGAGGCAAGACCGTCAAAAGGGCGGGACCCGTTTTGACCGACTTGCCTCGATGGTGATCACGGGTTGACTGGTGTGAGTTCAGCAACGCCTTCATGAAGTGCGGATTTCGGCAACTATCCTCATTTGGTCATTATATTTTATATTTCCAGTCGGTAGGTACTGTGTTATTTTTATTAAGAAGTCCCAGTAGCAGCAACGAGTCCGGAACTGAGTTCGTTATACGTTTATAGGCTCATTTGTTCCAAGTATGACTTATTTATGCCTTTACTTTCATGGTTGTACAGTGAGCTGCAAAAATGCATACCCATGTCAAAACTAAAATGGTATAAGCCGGTAAGTGACCGCATCTAACGGAAATCGTTGCAAGAACCGTTAAGTAATTTATTTATATCGTAATAGATGGCAGTGCACTACTATAAAATAAAAATTTATCAATTTCTTAATAATTCAAACATTATTCTGTGGCTGTGTTCGAGGGTTTTCCGGTTGAGATGATAATTCCTTATAATTTTCACCTATTGGCTAAAATGAGTACGCGTTGCAATATTTATAAAACAACACCATCTAGTTCATTCATATTCATTCTAATTCGAGTGTTCACAGGATTTTGGACCTTGAGGTGCCCTATTACAGGTGTCTGTAAATAACATGATATCAAATATTAATTAGCTAAATCCGGCTATATTTCGCTGTATATTAGTCTTACATTTTAGAGTTCGAAAAAACTATATTCATTCTAATTCGAGTGTTCACAGGATGTTGGACCTGAAGTTATCCATGCAATGTTACAGATGACTGTACAAGTTAGATGCTTTATATTATTTCTGTTTGGTCTCCAGATTCCCACATCGTGGCGGCCTACATTCCTAGAGTCGAGTACTCTGGACCTATTCTTTGAGCTGTACCACCTGTTAGGCGGTGCCCTAGCCAGCCTAGCACTTGCCTGTCTAGTGCAGCTCGCCTCGGTTAGGCGATCGCTGTTCAATAGTACGGAGCGTGCCAAGTTCCTGAACAGACTAGCTGCTGGAGTCCTCAGAATATTGGATAATACACAGGTATGTTACAATTCTTGTTCGCGTATCACGTACCTATACATATATCGATAGATGTGGCTAGTCTTAAGGCGCGCTGGTGCAGTGCTTTCTAACACAAAAACAAAATTATATCTATGTATAAATAGGCAAAGACAAAACAGTTTGGTACTTTTTCTCGTCTGTTAGATGACTGATTTTGTTTTTGGTAGCTGTCAAAGAGCTTTACTGTAATCAATAAAAAAAATTGAAACAGTTTTGGAATTAAATGTAAAGTCATGTCTTCTCTCTTAGCCTTTATTATTCTCAAGTCACTTGGGGTCGGCTTTTCTGGTCTAACCAGATTTGGCTGGATATCAGTTTTTACACGGAGCGGCTGCCACCTTACCTCCGCAACCCGAAGGCTAACGATATCCTAAGGCTAGACCAGTGTCAGGATATTAGAGGGTACTGACTTTCCCAATAACGACTGCCATAGATGTTCATGGCAGCCGGGACCGACGGCTTAACGTGCTCTCCGAGGCACGGAGCAGGCGATAATTGTTAATCAATACGCACATAATTTCGAAAAGTTATATAACTTCCGAAAGTCATAGGTGCGCGACATGAGTTCGAATCCGAGACCCTCTGCATTGCAGTCTGTTGGTCTCCCCACTGAGCTATCGCTGTCTGTGTGCTGCTGTGTATCATGTGCTGAATAAATAAATAATTAAAAAGAAACTCCTCAAATTTTCAACAATAATTACCGTCGAATTTCGATCACTAGGCAAATACTAGTTATCAGAAATATTGATCATATCTTCTAGCTGGTATTAACATGAATACTTGTCTTATAATTTTTAATATTAATTATTAGTAATGTTTTAAAATAAACAACAAGTACATACAAATATGATAAACGATCTATTATGTAATTCACTCTCTTTTTTCTTTTCATTGTTCTAAATCTATACTCTATACCATAGTCTATAGTCTATACTAGTATCCTCTAGTTAGTATTATTGACCTGTACCCATTCAAATGAAATGAAATATCTAATAAAATAAATGAAATATACTATTCCACAGGGCCTGTCAGACCCCACGAACTACCACGAGTTCTGCCGTCTCCTCGCTCGGCTGAAGTCGAACTACCAGCTGGGAGAGCTGGTGATGGTGGACAGTTACCCGCGGCTCATAGAGCTCATCGCCAAATTCACCGTGCAAAGTTTACAGGTAATATTTATTTGTTACTCGGCCTCGATGTCGTAGTGGTTAGTGTAACTGACTGCCACGCCTGAGATCGCGGGTTCGATTCCCGCACAAGTCAAACATTTGTGTGCATGAACATGAATGTTTGTCTTGGTCTGGGTGTTTTTATGTATAATATGTATTTATTTACAAAAAAAAACGATATATGTATGTTTATCCATTGTCTAGTACCCATAGCACAAGCTCTGCTTAGTTTGGGCTAGATGGTGTTGTGTGTATGTGATAGAATATTATTATTATTAACCTCTGAGTCTTCTTCGAAAATGTTAATGAAAACACTATGTGGGTCTGTGTGTCTGTCTGTTAGTGACCAGCATAATTCCGGCACTACTGGACCGATTGTAACTTCGTGTGCAGACGCCTTGGGGTCATACCTCGGTCGATTTTGAATATGGGCCCTGTGGGCCAAAGGACTCCCGAGATATAGGGGGCCATTTCTTTTCATTACTTTTACATTTAAGACGAAGAGGTTGAATCCGTGAAATAGTTAAAGAGGTAAAAATTTGATTTTCAACACACATTGAAAACGCACTAGTTAAAATTCACATAATTTCAATAAATGTGTACTTCATAACTTATCATGAACATACATATTAATGTTTATCTTAAATTATCATAAAGGTTATAAATTACATACTTGAGGAGCACTTTGCTCTTTAAGTATGTAATTTTGAACCTAACCGTTGAAGCAAGTATGATGACACTATTATCTCCCTCACTGATGATGCAGGTGTTTGAAGAAATGTCTGCATCATCAGGCACTATAGCCCTTTTTAAACTTCGAAGCATATACCTATAGCATACTTTAAATCTATTAGGATTAACTACAAACTGAGTTCATAAAGTCATAATTATTTGAGAAAATATAAATTTGCCTACATTTTAGAGGTATGTTGTGGGGGCGTGAGACTATGCAATATTGGTGCTTGTGTTTGCTTAATCTATCGTATGTTTATATTTTCGTAATACCTTATGATATGTCCTTTACCAAAAATATGCATTCGTAACCGATAAACAATCAGTTTTAAGCGTTAAGGTTAGTAAAATAAAGTTTAAAGTCGCTCGCACTTGTTAGCTCGTATCCGAGCCGGTAACAATTACACGGTATAAATGTAGCGGCTCGTATGCGACTTGCGAGCCTATGTCAAAGAGCAGGTTAAGGTGTTATTGCTCAATTTAACGGAACTTTGCGTCCAGTGGTGTGTGTAGGAGACTGATGATTTGATTGAATCAGTAATCTCTATTGTCTACTTGAGTCTGTTTCATATGAATTTTATCACATCCAAAATAACCCATGTACAGTGAGCTGCAGAAATGCATACCCATGTCAAAAATAAAATGGTATAAATCGGTGATTGACGCCATCTAACGGAAATCAATACAACTATTTTATTTATAGCGTAATAGATGGCGATGCACTACTATAAAATAAAAAGACGTAGAGTTCTTAATAAATCAAATTTCATAAATTTACTTTGAACTATTTTTTTATCTCTATTAACATAGCTTATTTAAAAAAGAACACATTTCAGGATAAAACAAGAAGCAGAGAATTATAAAATAAATTTTTAAATTTATAGTGGTTGGTATATAGATACTTTTGATAACTCGCTATTCTGGACGTACGCAAACATTATTCTGTCCATGTGTTCGAGTATCTTTTCGGTTGAGATTATAATTTCTTATAAATTTCACTTATTTGCTAAAATGAGTACCTGATGCAATATTGCAATATAAAACAACGCCATCTAGTTCATTTATATTCATTCTAACTCGAGGTGATCACAGGATTATGGACCTTGAGGTGCACTATTACAGTTGTCTGTAAATAACAGATATTAAATATTAATTAGCTAAACCCTTCCATATTTCGCTCTATATTAGTCTTATATTTCAGAGTTCGAAAAAACTCTTGTATAACAGCTTTGTCCGTCCGTCCGTCTGTTATACAGCTTTCAACTCAAGAACCGTAAGAGCTAGAGACTCGCGGTCAACGCCATTCGACTCGGCATTGTCGATATACCCCGAAATGACTATGATCTTTGACCTCTGACATCAAGGTCACGTGGTATCGCGTGACCTTTGCATGTTACTTGAACCATTTTTCAAACTAAGATTTACGGCAATTCATTGCCGATTCTCTCTTGTTTTATTAGTCGTTCCCATGGCAACTTTGGGATAAAAAGTATACAATAACAGTCAGTCGTACGGTAGCTTACGCCTTGACTTGACTGCACGGATGGCGTTGTGGTTTAAGTGGTCGTCTCGTCGCTGCTACTACGCCGGGTGCGGGTTTGAATCCCAAACGGGATGCAAATTTGTGTGATACACAAATTGTCGTCCCGTGTCTGGGTGTTCTTCGTGTCCGTTGTTTGAATGTTTGTAAAGCACCCCACGACACTAGTGCGGGGCTTGTATCCCCTAAACATTTAAAAAAAGGAAAAAGAAATGAACTATTGAATACATACATAACTTCTAAAAGTCAGAGATGTGCGCCTTGGGATCGAACACAAGTCCTTTGCGTGGCAGTTCAACGATCACTCACATACGGCTGCTTATTTTATATAATACATTGTTCTCAGATGTGGCAATTCGCCCCCAACTCAGTGCACTACCTACTGTCGCTGTGGCAGCGCATGGTGGTGTCGGTCCCGTACGTGAAGGCGAGCGAGCCGCACCTCCTGGAGACGTACGCGCCCGGCGTCACCGCCGCGTATATAGGCTCCAGGCTGGACTCTGTGCAGTGTGTGGTTGGGTAAGTACTTAGTTTTAAGCTTCAAAGCGATGGCGTAGTTCTACTAAAATCATAACTAATGTATACTAATATTATAAAGAGAAAAGATAAAATTTTTGTTTGTTTCTTTGTAAGCTATATTATCACCGAATAACATAGGCAATATTTTATTTAAAAGTACTATTACTAACATAACCTAGCCTAATCTATTATTACGCGAGCGTTGATTACGCTTTCACGCCTTAAGTACTCGACCGATCATCATGTAATTTTGCATACACGTTGTTAGGGGTACAGAAAAAGACAGGGTAACTTTCACCCAGAAAAAGTACTTATATTAATGCAAGTCAAGACGCGGGCAAAATTTGGTTCAAAATAAATTAATATCAATAATATGTTAATTCATATAGGTCAGAAAGTAGCACTATAAGTGTAACTTTGATGTTTATCAAAGTTACACTTATTGATGTTAATTTATATTTGCGTAGAGTAAATGCGAAAATCGGATATTACAATATTGTTTATTTTACAAACTTTTTCTGGAGTTGCAACCATTAAACCACTTACCGCTCATGAAACATTCAAGCAATAAGTAATATAAAAGTTAGCCTCTAATAGTAGTTTTTGGTAGACTAGGAGCATTCACTTAATAAAAACAACTCGAGACCATATTGACAGGCCTATTGTCCGACTCGAATAGCTTTTTATTTTAAGGTCTTCCTTTTAAAAGCAACCTGTTCGAGCCCTGCCTTTTCAATGCATTTATGTATTGTCGCAAGCCCTGCCAAAATTACCGAAATTAAATATACCTCTGACGACGGTGTTGTCACACTTGCAAAATTTCGCCAGCCTTTGAGAAAATTGTGTACTAAAATGTGCATTTTTGAACTTCTGTTAAACTTTACTTTTGTATTTTTCGGTTATTTGTTTGCAATCGAATTGAGTTTTTTGTGTGTGTTGTGTAGCTATTAGGCAGTTTTATTTTTCATTTTAAGTTACTATGGTTCTTTTTATTAGCCTACAAGCTGATATGAACTTGTGTTGGTTTGTCATGTCACAAAACTATGATTGATTGAGTCACATACTCTTGCAGGGATGGTCTGGAAGATCCCCTAGATGACGTGGGCACAGTGCAGCAGCAATTGGAACAGCTGTCGGTGATCGGGCGCTGCGAGTACGGCAAGACTTGCGCCCTACTAGTGGCGCACTTCGACCGCGCCGCCGCCGCCTACAGCGTCGAGACGCAGCCGCAGCAGACGCGCGTGCTACAGGGTACGTACACACAATGCAACGCAATAAAATGCAACGCAATGCAATGCAACGCAACGCATCACAGAACAGCAAAACACAACACAATCCGAGTCCCACCGACTAAATTTACCATGGTGAACTTATTCCTGTATTGAATAGTGGGTGGGTCGCGAACTAAAACTACTTCAGCGACCCACCCAGCAGTACCCCATGTAGGCTTATCGTCTGCCGGCGACGACTGCCTAGGCGACGCCCCGGCACGACGACCAGCGTCACCCCGACTTACAATTTGTTAAGTATGGATCTCGTAATGGCGAAGCTATTGCCTAGGTTTACCGGGCACATCTCCAAACACCGACTGATGCTGAGAATCTCTTGACAGTAAACACCCAATAACCCTTAGCCTGTCCTGGGAATCAAACCCGAGAACTCATACCTAAACACCCGAGCGGCTACTTAGAATTTCTTGACACAGAAATACTCAGTAACACTGCCGATGGCAATCGATCCCGATACCTCATACACAGCAATCGTATGAACTACCCTTGCGTCACCGTGTCTATACAGGGTGTGCGGCAATTAATGGATAACCTTGAAATGTCTTATAGCACAACCGTTGGCTGTTAAAAAAAAATGCAATAGCTAGTCATACTTTTGACTGTCTATCTATTAGTATAATTAGTGTTTAATAATAACACAACAAAAAACCGATGGAATTCATTCATTAATGGCCGTAGTGACAAGAAAGATAAATATGGTAATAAAAAAAACATCTCAGGTTAGGATAGATTTTTTTCTTATCTTATCTCTAAAATGTCTTACATTTCAAGGTTATCCATTAATTACCGGACACCTGTATAATATATTTAGTAATATAATTAGTATGCTGTGCCCAGCACAGTCCACAATTGATTCTTAGCTAAAAGTCTAGCATCTATTGTTATATACCTATATTGTGGCAAAGCAATAAAGATTTAAATTTGAATATATAATTTCCAGGTCAGCTGACGTGGCTGGTGTATATAATCGGGGCAGCTATAGGCGGGCGCGCGTCCGTCAACACGTGCGATGAGAACGATGCCATGGACGGAGAACTCGTGTGCCGAGTACTGCAGCTCATGGATCTGACTGACTCCAGGCTGGCTAATGTAAGTTATATACTTAGTATGGCACTTAGTATGAAGTGGCAGTAACCCAATTTATAAGAGTATGATCTGGCAGTAGCGTAATGGATAAGGCAATGGACGTCGAGGGTTCGAATCCCAGCCATTGCACTATGTACCCACTCCTACCACAAGAATTCTTGTTTAGCTGGACGAGTTAACAATTAATTAGTCTCTGAAATAGTGTGTCAGAAATGAGTTTAAGAAGCAGAATACACAGAAATATTATGTTTTTTTTGGTGCACCATAGTAAAATTTTCGATTGCATGGATAACGTTAAGCAAGCAGTAGCTTTCCCGCTGCCGCCGCGTCGTTTATAAGTTCAAATCCTATACGGGACAATTATTAGTTATTTTATTCCCTAAAAGCGTTTTTCGACTGCCTACTTTGTATCTGACATTAAAAGTTTAGTGACACACTTATTAAAGCGTAATTGATCATAAATCATAAATCATAAATCATTTATTCATTCAATTCATTTGAGGAGATTCTTTTAAAATATGACTAAATAGAGACTGCTGGTCACGCTCAGGTATAATCCGTTCAATACTCAGTGTTATGTGTACTTTAAGGTATAAACGAAGGAAAAATATTGATTAATTATTATCGTACATTGTGCAGGGTGGTTGTGAAAAATTGGAGCTGGCAATGATGTCGTTCTTCGAGCAATTCCGCAAGATCTACGTGGGAGAGCAGGTGCAGAAGAACAGCAAAGTGTACCGACGTCTCAGCGACGTGCTCGGCCTGGCCGACGAGAGCCAGCTGCTCAGCGTACTCATGAGGAAAATGTAAGTAACACATGTCACTACGAATGTAGCTCCGGCTTTAAGAGGTTGTGATTCTGCACAATTTGTTGCATAAGTGGAGTTGGTGTCTCAGGCCCAGTTCCTATATGAAGAAATAAGTCGTTTTAGTTACATCAGTTACATTTGACGTATTTTTCATAGAATGTCGGTCAAAAATTAACTGGAAATAAGTAAACCGACTTGTTTTTTTAATATAGAATAGAGAAAATAAAAAAAAAATACGAATTCGAATTCCCACCCGGGACAAAACATTATGTGATTCGCACATTATTGTTACCAGTTTTTTTAATGTATGAAAAGTCCTTCGCGATACTGGAAGTTTTTCTAGACTCAGTAGATGCACGGTGGTAGAAATTCAACAAAACGGAGCCAACATTTTTAAATTAACAGTATCTCCTTTTATGAATTTTAGCTTTCTTTAGTCCTTCTTCATATAAACTGACTACGTACATCTTATACTCAAGCGTGCAATATGCCTTTAAATATGGATGCAAAGCTTTCTCTTATATAAATTTAATTATCTTTTGTATCCTTTCCAGTATAACAAATTTGAAATACTGGGGTGGTTCAGAGCAGATAATAGCGAAGACGCTGGGTCTACTGAGCGATCTGAGCGGCGGCTACTCCTGCGTACGCAAACTTGTCAAGTTGGAAGAGGTGCAGTTTATGCTCACCCATCATACAGTAAGTCGTCATTGTGTATTTCTTGAGTGGAAGAGACGGTATGAATAAGCCTGCTCGGTCGGTGACGGTACTATTCTTCTAAGGGGACGTTATGTTCTTAACAGGAAAGCAATGTGTGACAGCATGATTTCTACTTTTGGTATTGTAAGCTATAGGTATTGCAGGCTACATATATAACATTAACATTTATTCATTTGAACCTGTTTAACCCATAAATGATGTCGACGCATTTGTCTTCTTTGAAAGACATTTAAAATTTTAATCAGAGTAGCCTGATCGTGGAGAAGCCTCCCAACCGTGCTTAAGTGACGTGTCAGATCGAAATTGCAATAACCGAATACCGCTGTAAGAGCAGTAGTATAAATATAGTAATATTGTAGTGTTTTCAAATGTATTTAGATTGGATCACTAGCCTAGCCAAATACAAATGCATTTTCTGTGACTTATCTGTTATTACTGCAACATCTGTGTAGCCAGGTTCAGAAGGGGTGACCATGGAAAACACCGAGTTTAGACACTCGTGAAGTCCCAGGGAAGTCTTTAGACCCGTAACGGTCTTACGACCCACAGTTAATTTAAAGAAGAATTCCACTTCCCTCAGAAGTAATGCTAGAGACAAAATAAAACATAACTATCTATTGTAAATAACACTGCTTGCTTCTAATAAGAATTTCCTTGAATTTTTTGAGGGACCTCAATATAAGCGCTATCTTATGTCATGGGAATCATGGGATCATCGACGCAGTCTAAAACGAGACATGGTAATTATATAATATGTATTGTTTTGTATTGTCCAGGCCGAACACTTCCCGTTCCTGGGTATAGCGGGTGTGGGGACAGCAGAGATGCGATGTCGCAGCATGCTGTATACAGCGCTCGGCCGCTTACTGATGGTTGACCTCGGGGAAGACGAGGACCGGTTCCTGCAGTTCATGATGCCACTTACTGGTAAGTGTGGGCAACGTGGGCATAGTGTGGGCAACGTGGTTATATATGGATAACGTGAGCATAATTCGCACCTTTGGAAACAAAGGGTCACTTCTGCATGTTTGTAAAAACACTGCAAAAGTGACCCTTTGTTCCCAAAGGTGCGTATGATGGGTAACGTTGGTATAGTGTGGGCAACGTAAAAAGTGTTTCACACATTAAGCAAAGTGTAGGTCATATGGAGAAACAAGTGAGAATCGGCAATTTTAGCGTTCGAAAAAATTGTTTACGTAATATGCAAAGGTCACGTGATACCTTGAGGTCAGAGGTCAAAGGTAAAGGTCATAGTCATTTCGGGGGTATATGGACCATGCTGAGTCGCATGGCGTTGACCACGAGTCTCTAGCTCTTACGGTTCTTGAGTTGAAAGTTGTATAACAGACGGACGGACGGACAAAGCTGTTGTATAAAAGTTTTTCGAACTCTAAAAAGAGTGAGAGACCTACTTTTAGCCCTGTATTGTCCCACTTTTGGGCACGGGCCTCTTATCAATGTTGGAAGGGTTAAGCCATAGTCCACCATGCTGGCCCAGTGCGGGTTGGCAGGCTTCACATATCTTCGAGTAAATTATTGAGAACTCTTAGACATGCAGGTTTGCTCACGATGTCTGTCACCGATACACATTTAATACGCAAATAACTTTGAAAAGTCAGTAGTGCGTGCTTTGGGATCGAACTGGAGACCTTTTTGTGCCAAACCCATTCTGATTATCATCATTATCATCAGGCTATAATAATCAACTGCTGGACATAGCCTTTCCCTAATGAGCACCATAGCGTCCTGTCTTCAGCTTGTCGCATCCAGCATATCTAACCTGCCTATATCTAATACTAATTCTATTTGTTTCAGCTGCTTTCGAAAGCATAATAGGATTGTTAAGCGGACCAGAGTCCCCGATGTTTGGCTCAGAAGACGCCAAGAAGACCCTGATAGGACTCGCCAGGGACCTGCGGGGACTAGCCTTCGCGTTCAACACCAAGACTATGTACATGATGCTCTTTGATTGGATGTGAGTACAGTATTATATCATTGACTCCCGTCTCCCGTTCTCCACTCCTGAGGTTCGTCGCGTGATGTTATATTATAGCCTGTATTTCTTTTTGATAAATTGATTTTCTAATGACAAAAATTATTAAAATTGGTTCAGTAGTTTCACAGTGAACTGATTACAAAGAAACAAATATTTCCTCTTTATAATATTAATCTAGATTGCACCATGACCATAATATAATGGCTTTTGTTTGTCTAGAATAAAGTAACTTTCAAATAGTGAAAAAAAATATTAGCTAAGCCGTATGTCCTGCGTTGCGTTGTTGTCCTGTCGGATTATGAGAGTGAGGGAACAGAGTGCGCTTGTGTTGGTGCGCTATAATATCTCCTGTGTCAATGGCCAGTCTCCATTATGATTTTTTATTTCATGCAGTTACACCTTTTCATAGGGAACCCTTTGCCTGAATCTAGCAATTAACATAAATGTAAATTTAGTCAATTTAGTAAACTCATTAACTCCTTTGACGTTTATAAGTGTTACTTTATGTATATTATTTGACCGATTTCGGCCACGGCGGCCAGTCTTAACGGAGACTGGTCATCTACGCAGGAAATATTATAGTGCATAAGTATGTGCGCAAACACAAGTGCACTCTCTGTTCCCTAACTTTCATGATCCGATGGGACGGTAATCTGACACGACCGGAGAGAAATCAGGCGCAGCACCAAGGGCTTTATGTGCTTTCCGAGGCGCGAGGGTGTCTAACACCGCCAACTTCCTAACTCCGGGCTGCTATTGAGTTTTCTTAACTGAAAAACCCAATAACTGTTTGTTGGCCCGACCCGGAATTCGAACCTGAGACCTCATGCACAGCAGCCGCATTCACTACCGCTGCGCCAGGGAGGCAGTTAAAGAGACTACAAATAACGGACATAAAGAACACCCAGGCTCAGAACAACTATTTATGGGTCTCACAAGTTTTTGCTCTTTGCGAGGATCAAACTTATAACTCAAACGTGAGATCTGAGTTTGACCCCACACAATATTATTATTTTTAGGTTTAAACTGGATGCTATGATGAAATAGGTCTTATGGACATACATGTAATGTTAGCATTACAATGTTTGCAGTTACCCAGTGTATATGAAGGTGCTGCTCCGCGGCATCGAGGTGTGGTTCTCGGAGCCGGCGCTGACGACGCCCGTGCTCAAGCTCACGGCCGAGCTGGCGCAGAACAGGAACCAGCGGCTGCACTTCGACGTGTCCTCGCCCAACGGCATACTGCTGTTCAGGGAGCTCTCCAACATCATATGCGCTTATGGTAATATATTACTATATATTAATTGAGTCTGTATAAAGAGAATTAGCGATAGCGTAGCAAAATACCGTTGGATAGCTACGCTGAGGTCTTGAGGCACAAACCTCTGACATATCGATGTGCGTATTAAATAGTTAATTATATTTAAAAAAAAAAAATTATATTAAAAAAATGGGAAAAAAAATCCCGAAACAAACTTCAAAATAACTACAATATATACATAAATATAAATCATTAGAATATTTAGAGTAAAAAAAATACATATATATTTATTTATGTGGATATATATACGTATATGTGTTATATATTGCATGCCAGCACTCACTTATATGTATATACTAATAACATACAGAAAAAAAAAACTATATATATATATATATATATAATACATATATATATATATATATATATATATAATACATATATATATATATATATATATATATATATATATATATATATATATATATATATATATATATATATATATATATATATATATATATATATAGTTTTTTTTATTAATATATATATATATATCTAAACCTCCTGCCTTCATTGCCATGACAGCCACATCTAGCTGTATTTGTGTTTGTTACTTTAGATCCGTGTTTGCTTGGTTGGTGATGTTGACAGTGATACGTTTAACATAAAATTATAAGTTTACCCACTTTATGTTTATAAAGTTTTACTTTCGTCTATTTTTCTGTACTCTCATTTATTGTAAATATGGATTCTCAGTAAGTGAATTATTGTAATTCTTATGAGAATAAAGTTCTTAAACCAGAATTATGAATCACTTTAACAGTGATGGAAAACATCTTGAGGCAACCTGCATGTCTGAGAGTCCTTCATAATGTTCTCGAGAATATGTGAAGTCTGCCAATTTGCACTGGATCAGCGTAGTAGATTATGGCCTAACCCTTCTGACGATAATAGGCCCGTAACCAGCACTGGAACAGTTTATATACAAGGCTGATATTACATATGAGTGCAGTAACACATCTTTAACTGTAGCAATTTTTAAAAAGAATAGTTTTTTTTCTTGTGTAGACTATAGTGTTGACACATCACAATTCATTATCGAATGGTTTTGTTCGCAAAACAATGTTTTCATCATTTAATCAAATTATTAATTAAGTGTGTGGGACGTAGAGTCACACACACTTACATACTAATGCAAACTCGTGCCTAGTGTTGGGACAGTTTATATACGAGATTGATGGTATTATTCTATTATGTGTGTTATAGGCAGTCGAATACTAACAGTGGACGTGAATAAGAAGCAGTTATACGCGTTGAAGCTTAAGGGCATCTCACTTTGCTTCTCCATACTGAAGGCGGCGCTGTGCGGCAACTACGCCAACTTCGGAGTGTTCAGGTAAACTTGACTGGTACTTTAGAGTGAGGGCGCTCGTGCTTGAACTCACTGCTACAAGTGTTAATGGATAAGAAGGTCTCCAGATGCCATATTATACTTTAGTCACTCAAGAGTAACCATAGGAAACAACAATTACTTTTCCTGGTTTGAAAAAGACTACTCCCGCTCTAGAAATAATGCCAAACATTTAAACAACGGACACAAAGAACATCCAAATTTGGAGCAACTATTTGTGGAACACCCAATTTTTCTCCCATGTGGGATTTGAACCCACAACACCCGGCGCTGTGCCAATGGCGAGGCGTCCACTTAAACTTCTATACCATCTGTGTAGTTACCGCCAAATACAGCAGCTTTTGCCAATAGCTGTGACTGGATTGGCAGGACCTAACTCACTAGTGGCATCGGCTAGTGTACACAAAAATGATAGCCCCCATTAAGTTATTTCTATTGCTGTTAGTCGCGCCAGTAGTTTATGGAGGTAGTGTTCCTTAAGCATAGCAGATATAATACCAAATAGAAGAACAAATCGTTTTTATATAGATAGTCAGATAAACACATCGCACTCTTAATAAAACAGCGACTTCACTCGAAATTTGAAAGTAGGGCAATTTGAACTCTAATTGTATATGTTAAATTCTAATATTATATTTGTGTTAAATCTTTGCAATAGAGTTCAAATTTGTTTAATTCAAAATACTGAGATAAGTCTCTGTTTTATTAAGGGTGCGACATGTCACCTAGTGATCGGTTGACCTCATTAGCAACAGACACTCAAAACAGGTAACATCAGTTAGATTTTGTCATGTCGTTTGTTAGCTCTTTAGAAGCTAGGAGGTAATGTCCTACTATTTTCATTCATGTGTTAAGGTAATAACTACCCTAACAGGTAAGTGAATTGTTCGATCAGACAGTATACCATGAGATTTTGGAGCTCTTGATAAACTCAACTCATTTGTTAGTCGGTTTATCTTCCCAAAAATTTTGACAAGCTCACGATCATTGCCGACCCGAAAAGGGACCTTGACCCTTTTGGTAAATAATAATAATAATAATAATATTCTATCACATACACACAACACCATCTAGCCCAAACTAAGCAGAGCTTGTACTATGGGTACTAGACAATGGATAAACATACATATATACTTTTTTTTTTGTAAATACATACATATTATACATAGAAACACCCAGACCAAGACAAACATCCATGTTCATGCACACAAATGTTTGACTTGTGCGGGAATCGAACCCGCGACCTCAGGCGTGGCAGTCGGTTACACTAACCACTACGCCATCGAGTCGTCGAAAAATCAGTCAATAAAGTCAATCAGTCAGTCGTCAAATGTAGAGAGTATGTCTGAAATTTGATGGGTTTCGTCCCTCTAATGGTGAATATTGTTACAGGTTATATCGCGACGAGGCACTGGATAACGCCCTCAATATGTTCGTCAAGCTACTACTCAGCATACCACAGAGCGATCTATTGGTGAGCAGTATTGTAGTATTAATACCAAGTGCCCTTTATTTATAGACGTTACTTCACAGTGTGTACTTTTTAAATTTGTTAATTATCACTGAGTTTAATGGCGTGGTCTTTAGATAAGGTGTATATAAATTGAACTGCCTCCGAGGCGCAGCGGTATTGAATACGACTGCTGTGCTGTCTCTGGTTCGAATCCCGGGTCTGGCCAAGAAAGAGTTATTGAGTTTTTCTGTTAATAAATGTCAATAGCAGCCCGGAGTTAGAAAGCTGGCGGTGTTAGACACCCCCGTGCCTCGGAAAGCACGTAAAGCCATTGGTCCTGCGTTTGATCTCTCTCTGGTTGTGTCGGATTATCTGTCTCATCGGATCATAAGAGTTAGAGAATGGAGAGTGCTCTTGTGTTTGCGCACACACTTGTGCACTATAATATCTCCTGAGCAGATGGCCAGTCTGCGTTAAGATTGGCCGCCGTGGCCGAAATTCGGTCTGGACATTAGTATTATGTATTTTAAACAGCGAATAAAATTGTAGCAGAATCGGTTGATGTCTACAGGATTTTAGTTATTGTATTTTACAGTTTTATGCATTGGTGTAATTAATGCTTCCGATCGGGCATACACCCTCACTCTCACATGAAGAATTTGATAAAATAATGTATAGACCGGTATAAATATCACCGTTGGTTTGATGAAGAAATAGGGCAGTATATTATGTTTATAGCAGCACTTCTGGATGTATCTAATGATGCCAATGTACAGAATCTTTGGGGGTAATTAAATTTAACTTTTCTATTCCAAATATAAGACCAGACATGTTTTATATTCGTAGGTACGCTGTTTTCACTAGATTTATGTAACTACCGAAGCACTCCGCATATTTTTCGTGAAATAGTTACGGTACCTAGAGAAACTGTTTTCATTGCTCCATTTAATTCAACCAATACTTAAAATTTGTATATATTGTTTAAAACATTCAAATTTTACTCGCCAAGAGTAGATATTTTCTCAAGTATTGAGTGATATTTCATGTATTTTAACATGTCAATACTCAATTTAAAACACCGCAAAAACGGCATCTTAAACAAAAGGGTATTTTTACGCAACAGAAACGCTTAGTCGCAGAGTATGCACTTCGCAAAATGTCTACAGGTCGCAAATTGTCCCTTTCTCAGAATGTTCGCAAAATATCACTTACGCAAAATGTCCCTTTCGCAAAATATCCCTAGTTATCAATTCGTTGGTATCAGTAAAAAAAAACTGTCAAGTGCGGAGGAGATTCGTGTACAGAGTGTTCCATAGTAATATATAATGCAGATAAGTATCACAAAAACTACAATAAAAGACATACATTACATAGTTTCTGAGATTTATTTATTCTGGTATTCATTTAATTTTTTTACAATTTGATACAAATATATTATTTATATATTAGATTTAATTTATGAACAATTTTGTTAAATAAAATGTTCTTTAATTATAAAGGGCATTTATAATTAAAGGTATTTACACTCGTGTGCAATTAAATCGACTAAAGCCGTCTATTTGTTTGTCCATTTTTTAGTAAAATGGAGTTTCCGATTTTCATTTTTATTTTTGTTGTTTGAATGCCTAATCTTTTCACTTTAAAATTACCTAATAATCAATGAAATCGGTTCAGTATTAATTGATGAAATCTAATTTTAACAAAAATGCATTAAAAGCGTTGATAAATGAAAACCATGAATTAAAATTTATTTTTAATAAAACTAATAATAATTAAATTTATCAATACTTGGTATTGCCTTCCCTAGCCCATATAACGGCTTACATAACATGATTCTTCATAGACTTTATTATTCTTAATAAAGTCTTTGGGAATCGTATGCCATTCTTCCTCTAGCGCAGTTTTAAGCTTGAAGATGCTTGATGGAATCGTATCTCTGACTCTCCGTTTCAGCTCGTCCCATAAATGCTCAATAGGATTCATATCGAGACTGAGGGCTGGCCATACCATCGTCTCGATTTCCACCTCTTGAAGGAACCGGCGAGTAACACTTGCTGTATGACACCGAGCGTTATCATGCATCCAAACAGATTCTCCCCGTTATACTCTGCGTAAGGTACAATATGATCGAGGAGGATGTCCTCCGCGTATTTTTCAGCGGTCAGACTCCGACCGCTACCAGGCACAAAAACGAGCTCAGTCCTCCCTTCAGTCTAGATCACGACGGAACTACCGCCATATGACACTGCTTCAGCAAAACAGCATTGCGAAAACAGCATTTCGAAAACCGTATTGCGAAAACCGTTCCCCTGGACACCTGTACATTCGGTCTCCATGGCAACGACAGAAGAGTCGTTGCCATGGAGACTCATTCTGCTCCCGTCAGTGAATAGGACGGAGCTCGATTGCTCAAGATAAGGTGTTCACGAGCAAATCGAAGCCGGGCTGGACGGTGTGCGGTCAGTTTCGGGGCCTTGGCTGGCCGTTTTCTAATTGTCCACTGACTGACAGCCACTCTTTGAAACCTTCTGGAGTCCTATTGCACGTCAATGACCGTGAGATGACGATTTCTCAGCGAAATTGAGATGATGAAGCGGACTTCCCTCTCTGATGTGCTGTCGTGCCTGTTGGTTTGTGGTTTTCGAATGAAGCCACCAGTCTCTTGAATTTTTCTGTGTACTCGTGAAACAGCAGATTGGCTCATGTTAAGTTCACAAGTGACTTGTTCTTGATTATGGCCCGCTTGCAACAAAGCTACAACTTGGCCCGCTTCTTCTTGAGTAGTGTCCATTTTTCTGCGATAGAAATAAATGGGGTTTACGGTGATGTGTACCGGTCAACGTCTGATGAGTGACTGATAAGAAATCATCAGGGATTCTTCTCTTAGACTCTTACGGGATCTCAGGGTAATCAAACCAGGTCGTGGGCCTGTCTTGGTGGTGGTCGTAAACAAATAAGAAATGTGGGTCATGTCAGCTTTTATAGCTGATTTAGTCCCTCAACTCATTTAGTTCATTGAGCAATTTGTGATTGCTCATGTTTGACCATGTTTATTTAAAAAGTTCTGTCATCATTTATTTACTAATACTAAACGACGGAAAGATATCGTTAGTAGTACTCAGTCGCAATCTAAGTATATTTTAACAATAGGTTTTTCGCATTTTCAGGTCCATTTCTTTAAAATAATATAAACAAAATAACTGCAATTTATGACAGAAATTATGATAACGCTAAGCAATATTTACAAACCTTGAACTACGATCAAACTGAAAATTTGATGACTTTTCAATAAGTGTTACGCAATAAAATAGCTCTTTAAGTAGTCATAGTAATTACTTAGTTTATAATGTAATTCGTAAGTTTTTATATACAAAGAATAAAGTTTTATAAGTATTGTTTTAGAATCTATATCTATATTATACAGTATGTGCCCTTAATGCCATGGCACAGATTACCCTATATATATACAGGCACCCCTTATATATTACCTTTACGATGTAACTTAAGCTCTGTATCAAATTGTACCAATTTAAGTTGAATAAATTATTATTATTATTTAAAAGGTGCTATATTTTGAAGAAAAGTAATAGTCTTTCGAATACGATTTTTTTTTATGAAAATCGGCAAATTGGTTTCTCAAATAATTAAGTTTTCGTGGAAATGTACGGCTCGAGTCAATTCAATTGAGCGCAAGTGTAGTTTTTGAATAACATATGACTATGGAACCCATAGATGGTTAATTTAAAATTAATATATATATATTAATATTCTATCACATACACACAACACCATCTAGCCCAAACTAAGCAGAGCTTGTACTATGGCTACTAGACAATGGATAAACATACATATATCCTTTTTTTTGTAAATACGTATATATTATACATAGAAACACCCAGACCCAGACAAACATCCATGTTCATGCACACAAATGTTTGACTTGTGCGGGAATCGAACCCGCGGCCGCAGGCGTGGCAGTCGGTTACACTAACCACTACGCCATCGAGTCGTCATAATTAGAGGGACATTCTGCTAAAGTGACATTTTACGAAATGTACATTCTGAGAAAATGACATTTTGCAACTTGTAAACATTTTGTGAAGTGGACATTTTGCGAATGGGCCAACAGCAAATGCGAATGGATTTCACTTTAGTTTCTTCTAAAAGTATACTCAGATTGCTTTAGTCTGGAGACCTAGCCATGCTACTTGGGCAACACACAACGCCCGAAAATATCATGGGCGGTTTTACTCAAAAGTGAAGTAGTTAATCGATTGAGCAAGATGGTAATTATGTAACGTGTTCGTGTCTGTGGCAGGACTACCCGAAGCTATCACAGACCTACTACGTACTGTTGGAGCGCCTGGCGCAGGACCACATGCCGTTCCTCGCTTCGCTACAGCCCGAAGCCACGCTCTACATACTGTGCTCCATCTCCGAGGGACTCACCGCGTTAGGTAACTCATGACTCGCATAGAACTGCTCCCACTACTGGCAGTACTACGTACTGTTGGTACTCCATCTCCGAGGGACTCACCGCGTTAGGTAACTCATGACTCGCACAGAACTGCTCCGGGTTATTCCACGTATCCCCATCAATGGGAATCTCTGAACTTTTCGTCCACAAATCCCCATTGACTGATCATAATCTTATCCTAGCAATGGAGATTTTTAGACATAACGTTCACAAATCCATCCAATCCATTGACTTATCAACGATGATATGTGGAAATCGATGAATTTTTCATCCACGGATCCCCATTACCTTGGCATCATCGAGTTCACAATGGGTATCTGTGGAAAAAAAGTTCATAGAACCCCATTAATAGTGTAAAAAGAAACAAAAACGGTATAGGTGAACATAGCAGTCTTTATTTCGTACACGTAATCATTAGACAATAACAATAAGCAGGTACTGTTGTATAAAGAAAACAAGCAAATTATTGGATTGTCAGAGACACTGTGTATATATTTAATATGGTAAATTGCCGAACCTAATTATTTATAACAATGTGCCTAATGGCATATTGAGTCTGCCCCATTTTTAATTTTGTAGTGCCTCCAGCATGTTTACAAAAAAGGTCTATTGACGACTATCTTGTTTCTTGCTTGTCGTACGCCGACGTCGAAGTGCTATTTTCATTTTTTTTATTAGACAACTCCCTTACTAGGAATACTTCCTTTATTGCGGGGGACTTTACAAACATTCATACAACAGACACAAAAAATACACCTAGACTCTGAACCATTTGTGGATCACACAATGTTTCTTCCCGTGTGGGATTCAAACTAAGAAATGTTGCGGATGCAGATTTTTCAACATCCGCGCATTTGGATACGGATGCGGATGTCCAAATCGATACGAAAGCTCCGCAATTGCGAATGTTGATGAAAATTCAGAAATCAGAAATATTTATTTGTAATCATAGGTTATACATGGGATGTTACAATGAATCGATATATCCGTTTATATCTTGCATTGAAGCGTTCATCTTATTTAATAAAAAGTATCTAATATCACCGCCTTCGCAGGTTCAAGCCTGTTTTGCAAAGGTTCATAAATTAAACACGTACTACTGAACAACTGATTTCTTTCTTATCGTAACCTATGTTACATCTGGAGCCGCATTACCATCCATACCTTGGTCGAGTTTGAATATGGGCCCTGTCAGTCAAAAGACCCCCGTGATATAGGGGTCACAAGGTCACATGTATTTTAAATGCTTTTACATTTAAGACGAAGAGGTTGAATCCTGGGTTTTTACACCCTTCTCGTTATATTACAGATACGAGCGTGTGCACGGGTTGTTGCGCGACGTTGGACCACATAGTCACATATCTATTTAAACAATTAGTACAGAAATGTGAGTATTTACTGCGTCATTATAGAATATTTTTATTAGAGAAATTATACAAATTTTAATTTTTTTATTCCTTAAAAGGTTTATTGAAAATAGTCTTTATTTTTAAATAAACCTCTTTGTAATTTTAATATGGAAAATATTGTGAACTACACAATTACAAATGCATAATGATAATACTCTAGATTAAGAAAATTGTATAACTGTCTGTTTTTCCTAATAAAAATAAATAAAATAATGTGTGTTATAGAAGTGTTTTGAGAATGGAATATATCCAACTATGGACTGTCATGTGTTGTGTGCCGACGGTCTGTTTACAGTCAGTCCCATAACCAGATGAAATATGATTTGCATGACACACTAATACCAAAATTAAATGCTACGCCAACTTTAATTATGGATATTGTTGGCTTTTACGCAAACGTGGATTATCAAATTAAAGACCTAAGATACCAGTCGCCAAATTCCGTCAATTTTGCAAACTTTCAAAGTTTTCTATTTTAAGAGTGGAACGTGTAGGTAAAACATGCAAATTGCGCTAGTTTACAAATAGAGCCGGTTTCTTTTTACTTGAAAAATACCGAATATATAATTCGGTATATAATCTCGTGTCACGGTGTTCGTGGTCACACTCCTCCGAAACGGCTCAAACGTTCTTTTTTTAATGTATATTTGGTAGGTATGAGAATAGGTCGCAAAGTATACTTCATACCGCTAAGATATAATTTATATGGCATAACAACGTTTGCCAGGTCAACTAGTAATTTGTATAATACAAGCTCTTCAAGGCAAATAATAATAGGTTCACTTGAAATGTAACCATTGCTAAAATGACGTAGGTCTGACGCCTCTGGTGTTTTGTATCATTATGTTATTTATTATGATATATATCTCTGTGTATAGCTAGCAACAAGGTGGCGAACCCGCGACAGCCGCCGCCTGAGACCAGCAACATGTTCATCGAGGTACTGCAGCGGCGGCCAGAGATCATGCAACAGCTGTTAGCCACCGTGAGTACACGTGTTCTACACCAAACAAGAATACCGTTGTACGAAAGTTGCCGCAATGCTCTATAGATGGCGTGGTACCATCTTGATGCATCGCGATATGGTTTCGTTACAGACGCCACTATCTAAGATGTAAAAAAATAATTAATAACAATTATTTTTTTAATAATTTCATTTAATTATGACAAGTTCGTGAGATTTATTGGTATCCGAAAGAATAACATGGTAGGTAATAAAAATATATATATAATTTAAAACAATGTAATTGTCGTAACAAGTCCTTTATTACATACAGTTATATGATTAATAGCAATACAACACTTACAATTACAAACAAACATGGGATGCCTCTGAAGGTGTCATATGTCTGTTTGTAATTTTAATGCTTCAACGTTTCAACGTTCATTTTACCTATTACTCTTTCGAGTACAAGTACAGCTGATTGATCTTCGAGTTAGACCAGCTTAACGAAACTGGCTAACCTCGAGGCGACTGACCCCCAAACTTAAGTAGAGGCATTTCACTTCGTACCATTCCCTAACCGATTTAAATTATCTTCTTCTCCCTAGCCTTTATTATTCCCAAGTCACTTGGGGTCGGCTTTTCTGGTCTAACCGGATTTGACTGGATATCAGTTTTTACACGGAGCGGCTACCACCTGACCTCTGCAACCCGCAGGCTAACGATACCCTAAGGCTAGACCAATGTCAGGGCACTGACTTCCCAATAACGACTGCCATAGATGTTCATGGCACCCGGGACCGACGGCTTAACGTGCTCTCCGAGGCATGGAGCAGGCGATAATTTTCAATTAATACGCACATAATTTCGAAAAGTCATATAACTTCCGAAAGTTAGAGGTGCGTGACGTGGGTTCGAACCCGAGACCCTCTGCTTTGTAGTCTGTTGGTCTCCTCACTGAGCTATCGCTGCTATTAACTGATTTAAATTATAATTGTATAAAAAATATCTATATTATAATAAAACATCTTTATGTATTTTAAGTACCGACTAGCAACACTCCACTAAACGGCGGCTTCTCTTATGTATTTTTTTCTATTAATTGTCGTCGCCTTTTTTACTCATAGGTAATCTATTAGCATAGTTGCTTAATAAGATAAGCGACATAGCTACGCGCGGTGTTGCTAAGTACCATGAACTAATAATCCTTTTTAACACGGATACTTATTACGTCTCTATTGTGACACAGGTATTGAACGTAATAATGTTCGAAGAGGGTTGCAATCAGTGGTCGATGTCGCGGCCACTGCTGGGCTTAATTCTGCTGAACGAGGAACAGTTCGCGCGCATCCGTGGCGACATGATCGCGCAACAGCCGCGCGACAAGCAACAGCAGCTGGCGCACTGGTTCAACGGACTCATGGCCGGCATCGAGCCCAACCTGCTCACCAAGAACAGGGACAGGTAGCTATGTCACAGGGACACACCGACACACGACACACGCAACACGACACACGACACACGATACACAACAAATGATACAAAACACATAACACAAGATACACGCAACACGACACACGAAACACGATACACGGCTTGACCACATCCGCGACGACATGATCACGCAGTAAATACAGAAGCCCACCTTACAATGTTTGGATTCTAAATCTATAGTCTCAGGCAATAAAGAACGATATGTAATTTAATTAGGGTGCTGAAGTATTATTATCAAAAAGAATAAGATATGCACAAGTGGTAGTACCATCCGTAAATAAACATGCATGAAAGAAACTGCTATAACAAAAATCTATATGAATTGTACAGGGATAGGCACCCTCTCAAAACAGGCGTGAAAATATATGTATATATATTCAATAGCGAAACAATTATTTTTCCAGATTCACCCAAAACTTGTCAATGTTCCGGCGCGACATCAACGATCTATTAAAAGGCGCGGCCGGCGTCAGCGGGGCGAACGTTAACGATATGATGACGTCATAAACACAGCGGCCCCCTGCCGCCGCCCGGGTTGAACACTTGGCATGCACTGCGTGTTATGTACTGGTATATGTCTCTGTAATACAAACAAAACTTTCAATGTACGGTGTTGTTGTATCTATCTGGCTTGCGGCGAATAGCGATCGGTCTAAAGTAGTCATGCACATTCGAAAGAAAGATATTCGAATATTATTGTGCATACTGTGATGTCTGCTTTTCGTCAAGGACGCATAATATATAGTTGTGCACATCGATAGTCTTATGTATATACATGTATACATGCCCAGTTATATACGCTATAAACTAAATAGCTCATCAGGTCTAATCCAGATGAATACAGTCTTTTGCAGTTCCAACAACGTGTAATATTAACGATGACTTTATGACGCACGCGTTGCACGATTTATTTAATATAAACAAGAATTAAGGCGATTGTCGAGTATTTACGTATCTTTTTGGAACTCTTAATATTGCTATGTCATTCAATATGTGACATGGCCGAAATATCTTCCAAAACGGTATATAAGGGCCCTTTACAGATGTGCCGTATTTTAACGTTCGTGTGATACGCGCGTGCACGTATTTAGTTACGAATAAATTGGCGTTTGATTTTGAAAAGTTATTTTTTCATTAGTATTTGTTCTAAAATTTAAAACAAGTAGTTAAATTTCAAACAAATACTGCTAAAAAATACCTCTTGACCTACCTCTTGATTTTTAAACGTCAATATCTCAAAAGTAACTGGGTGTGGATAAATGAATAAATGCGTGCACGTGCATATTACAATATGTTCCCGCGAACCTGTATAGGTCAATTAGTAGTGGCGAATGTCGACAGTACATAACGTTCCCTTGATAGAAAAGACTTTTAACTCAAAATTTTGAAGATAGGGAATTTAAACTCTAATATTGTGTTAGTTAGATATCTAATTGACTAATTTCCAAATTTCGAGTTAAGACTGTTTTTTCAAGACAACGATATACGAGCTTATAAGCGCAGAAAGTACGCCAGATTTGTAATAGCCCTCAATCCGACTACAAGCGCGTTAATTCTTGTTCGTATTCCAAAATATGGTGTTCAGATGTCGCTTCTCACAGTTTATACCGATCGCTATGTCCTGACGCATCCAAGGATTCTTTGTAATATGGTATTTCTGCCTTCTATAAAATAAACTTTAGATGTTTTCTACATTGTGTGCGCGTATTTGAAGTGTAGTTACTATACATCTAATGTACGTACGATAATATACATAGATATGGTTATTACTAGCTGTGACCCCCCGTTTTATGCACGTTAGATGACGTTGATGATTATTGCTGAATCGTTTTGGCTCGTGGATTGATATTATATATGCCTAATTTTCCTCTATAAAAGAGCTACATAACAAAGAAAGTATCTTCAAATCGCACTAGTAGTTCCCAAGATGAGCGCTATTAAACAAACAAATTCTTCAGCAATTTCACAAACGATAATATACTTCGGTGTACCAATTGCCAAGCATCTCAACCAGTCAACCATTGGATGATGCAAAAATCAAGTTAAATAGATATTATTAAGGCAAAGATTACTAATTAATTTCCGTCTCCAAATTCACAAGGCCAGACAAAAATGAACGCCATCTTAAATATGGACATTTTAAAAACGTGCAGTGGATTTTCCCTTTATTTTCTCCTTCAATGTCTACCGTAGTCGCAGCATGTGCCAGTTTTCTCCGTGAGATTAAATTGCCTTTCCTATATACATATGAAGCCATTTCATGTATAGTAAAAACTCTTGAAACATTCGGACTTACATTAGAATCACTATACGAACTTTTTATTAAAATTATTTAAGTACATAGTGTTGAATAAATATCTTGTGTAGTATCACGATTGTAGTTTAAAGGGGAGGGAAAGAGAAGGCATTTTTAGCGAATAAAGTTTATAGATCAATCTACTTTTTAAAATATTAAGTAATAAGTATACTAACTGTTTCCTTCCTCTTACAATATAACGCTGCTCGTCTGATATATTCTTCCAAGGGTGTAAGAGACACGTCATTTTGAAAAGGCATAAGCGACAATTCTATGGTTCTCATGACACTATACATTTTATGTCAAAAAGCTGTCTTATTGAATTTCATATTTGTGAAAAGTGAATCGTATTCAGATTAACTGGAAAACAAAATTTTGCTTTATAATCAAAAATTAACTAAGTGTCATAATTAGTCACTTTCCAGGCGAGTAGTTATAGATAAAATACTACACACATCGAGTGCCATCGCGAGATTGGCGTCGCCATTTTATTTTAAAATGCAAACGCTATGAGCTTTCGAATTATAAATATGTTCGCGCCGAAGTGTGCAGGCCATAGACAAGAACTTAGAGGCTAATGGTTTTAAACCTTTGACCGCCACGTCAAAAAAGCAAAAGCGCGTTCTCGGCGCCAAGGTACGATTTCATTCCTTAATTTGTCATGTAGACCGTGGCGTGCTGGACACATTTGGCTTTGTCATGTATATATGACTGTGGCGGTCAAAAGGTTAAGAACCATTTTGACTAACATTGGAAACAGATTATAAGATGGCCGCTTGTATCATGATGACACTCGAAAACCATAGACGTTTCCGTTCTAATTGTCTAAAAGTTAATTTTCACAAATGTCTCATAGTTATCGTAAGCAATATTCGTAGGTTGTATGTAAAACATAACATATGTCAAGTGTCCAAACTCTATCGTAGGTATTAGAACATTTGCTATAATACGATCTGATAGGGAATTTAAATGCCAATGCTTTAAATGTGACTGTTTGAAGGATGCTGAAATGTATGGCATGAGAATAATTTTATTTTTCTTAACAAAAAAAAATATAGTCATAAATGGTGATTATATAAAGCTCTGTCAATACTTTTGGGTAATAATTTATTAATTGAGACGTGCTAGAATTGTAGTAAGAGACGGTCCGTAATATTTGTCTATATGTGTGCATCTTTAATAACACGGGCAGCTGTGCTATGATAGAATTGGTAAAATTATTTCTATATAAATTAAATAAATCGGTTTTAATTTCTACTAAAATTGGCATAAGTTACGAAGATTCTTTGAATTTTAATATTTTTGGTGAACAAGAAAGGTTATTCTATTCTAAGGTATACGCTAACACGTGCGTTCAGTGCGAACCAAGTGCGAGCAAGCGACTAATATTACAATTAACATTCGGCCGACTTACACACACAAGACGCTCGAGAGTCAGTATATTGAGTCGGCCATCTGTATTTATGTAGTTTGTGGTCTGTGACTACGCAGGGTACATTCTTTAGTTCATATATTTTGTAATAAAATAGTCATTGACACAGTTTTATATATACCATTGTAAGTTATGTCCACATCCAATCATAGCACAATATTCTAGCGTCCGGCGATTTTAATGAAATCCTAACAAATCGTATTATTTAGCAAATAGTTAAATTTATATAATAATTATAACGATATATAGCTGGTTTAAAGTCATCAGAAAATATCACTACCTATACTATGTAAGTATAAAAGTATCACAAGATAATAATAATTATAATTTTGAATTAATTATATTTAGTTTTATTTTAATTTTGTTTATTAGAAAGTTACTGTGTTATATATCTTCCTTTTTAAATGTAAGTTGGTTAAATTTTTGTTTTGTGCCTTCTTTAAGATATCTTATGGCATGTTCGGATATGTGCTTGCATAGAAAACAAGGATTTGATACTTGAAGGTACAGACTCAGTCACAGCCAGCATTAACCCCTAGACTCGTGTAAGAACAGCACTGCAGTACATGTCAACGATCTACTAACAAATAGATACTGGGTCTAGTACAACATTTACTACCAATGTGTCCACCGTTGACTTATTAAGATATTACTAAAGATGTCCGAAATGTAATTTAATTGCTATATCCACATGAACAGCCACACGTGCCGACTGAAATCTTTATGTCGGGATAATTTTCGAACGCTGAATCGATATCTAAAATGTATTTGATCGAAGATAGATAATACAATTTCAAAATGAAATTACTCTAAATAAAAATATTATAATCATTCTTACAATTATTATATTATAAAAATATTACTAAATAATCTTTTTAATTTAAGGTTGGTTATATTTTATTATATTTTAACTACAGGCATTATTTTCACTGCAATGTGTGGCTATAATATATTGGCCGGCAATAGCAGCCATATTATTGAATACACAACAACATTTTGCATATGACTATCTGAAGAATTATGTTTGGAAAGTCACCACATTCAAATGTTTTGGAGCTGGCTGGGCTATAGATGAAAATCAGTGCGTCACGTATTGCAATTAAAAAAAGGACTTGTTAACATATAATAAAATAGGTGTTAAATTAAATTTATTTTTAAAACAAATATTGCAATTTTGCTGTGGCAGTCGAGCCTTTACGCGAGTCTAGTGATCAAACTGGGCAATACAGAATACAACCACTACAGAATAATGTTAAGCACATGTCCGTATATGTCATAACTGCTGTGAACATGTATGCATGTATGGTGTTATAACTATTGTATTGTAGCGAACACGATGTTCCTCTACCTTAGTAATGTAATGTCATTTAACTACTGTATTTTCGTTTTGTGTGATGACACGTAGATTATTATCACGCCACAAAACCTATAAATACAGATGGCCGATATCTGCCAAGCGAGAGATTAGCACTCTAGGCTAATTCTGGTACAAGCTGGAAATTAAATCTAGTGTAATTTTCGCACTAGTAATTTTTTGATATGACGCCGAATCCATTAAAGAATATGTGGTCAAAGCTGGGGAATAAAACTAGTGAAATTTTTTTGTATGAGCAATTTCGCGAGATGAATTCGTGCCAGCTATTATACAAATTAAAGATTACGCGGCAATTTCGCTTCAATTATATAGCAAAATAAATTGTGTTGTATAAATATCGGCTGTAATATCTATAGACTTGTATTATTTAAAAGGAAAATAAAGATACGTAGAGATGAGATTCTATTTCAAAGTATTGTCTTGAAATTAGTCTCGATTATTTCAAAATAAGCCAAGTGAAGAAAATGGTCTATACGTTTGGTATTTTTTTATCTACGAAACTATTTATAACAGGTCTACAATCGTTATTTTCGAGATGATGATACAGCTCTTGTCTAACTCTTCGAGGATTTAGAAATACGGCAGGCTTAATCTTTGGTCACTGTATGCCTTCGTGTTTGTGTGGGTGCGTCTGTTTTGCACACTGTATGCTATCGGCCATTTGTAGGTATGTAATTTGTGGCTTGATAGAGGAATATACAGACAATCTAGTGCAGTATTCCTGCGATAAATCAATTACCAGAACTCTTGAAAGGACGTTGTATTGTCAGTAGTTGCCATGCTACTGCGACCGCGCCGAGTGTCGTGGGTTCGATCCACACTCGTATCAAAAAATGGTGTGTTTCAGAAATAAAAGATGTAAGTCTGTTCTTTGTGTCCGTTATTGTGAATGTTTGTAAAGTCCCCCGTGACCTACGAATTATACCTAATGCGGGCAGTCTTTAAATTAAAAATAGCAAACAGCGGGTTTGTGACGTCACATAATTTGTATAGTGGCGACTTTTGGTGGGGCAATTCTACTTATGTCAATACTTGTAAATAATATACGTGTCATTACACAGCTAATTAGGTTCCTCTATGTGACAAACTGAATGTAAGCTAGAGTCAGTATAGATCCAACCACGCACGGTTCTGATATCACCATTTTGATTAGCTCGAGATCTGCTGGCGGTTTGAAAAAGCCTGACACAATTTAGTTACTGACCACAGATGTAGAAGACTGATAGCTTTTTGTTGCCAGGCTCCTTAAAAGGGCGCCGTGCTGTCAGCAAGGAACTAGTAACTTAGTCCGGGTGCTGGCAACACATGGCAACCGTATTTCTAAAAGGCTGGTAGCACTCGAGTGATATTCCTGATGTTGCAGGCGTTCATAGACTACTGTAACAATTCACCATCTAGTGGTATGACAGGGAACAACAGACTACAAGCTTATACTGTCTACAATTCTATCTTATTCTCTCATAAAGTAAGAATACAATAATATTTCTATAAGACAGATTAGTATAGCTACAGATTATGGTCAAGAATTACACTGTGTAATGTCTCTGAGCGTATACTTGAAATCACACGCATATATTGTGTTGCGGGTAGTTCACAGTGGTGAAACCTATGTTAGACACTTTCAGACGGCCTGGGTCTTTATCAACGTTCTCTTAGGCCTGGGTCCCATATTCAAGCATAGTCGTTTTAGCTTCGAACAGCTAAATTTGTGTGTGTCAAAAATTAACTACCTTTAGATAGACTCTAAATATCTTATAAAAAAATGAAGTAAAATATTGAATGCCTTTATTACGGCACTTCAAAAATTACCTAAAATTCATGCCTCTAGACCAGAATACATATCTCCTTAAAGCATTGTCATTGCATACGCCAGAACGAAAGAATCCTATAGACATTGTAACGCTTGAATGTTTGCTTTAGGAAATGCTGGTTAGGCCTTGATGATAATGGAAAGTTTATCAATCTGGTGATATATTAATCGCAAGTGGTTTCTGAGATAAGTACAATGTTTAATGTATAATGCAGTGTCCAGGACCCCTTTGTATAGAATATACTTGAGTGCAGATATACTTTAAGATTTTAGGGGTACAAAGTATTGCGCATTAAATAGTTAATTATCGCTAACTTTAACGGTAAAGAAAATCATCGTGAGGTAACCTACATGTCCGAGAGTTCCCCTTAATATTCTCAAAGAGGTATCAAGTCTGTTTTGTTGTGTTTGTTGTTAACTGCGCCAGCGTGACTGATTACGACAAAACCCATCTTATACTAAGAAGAGTCTCATAGCTCAATCGTTGGGCCATTTATAGAATCAGTTGATCTTATTCTTACTCTAGTCTTGTGTGGACTCAACGGGCACGCCGCTTAATTATAAGGTTCTGTAAAAATGTAACAGCCTGGTTAAAGATATTCTTTCGTAAGAAAGATGCAGTCAGATAACTTTAATTCGAGTTCCTACGGCAGGTTGTCAGGCGTCTAGAGGTGGTATTATACTGTCTACAGGAGACAGTAACAGTACAACCCTTCAGTTGTACATACATACATACATAGATCCACGCCTGTTTCCCAGAGGGGTAGGCAGAGACTACGGATTTCCATTTCCTACGATCCTGACACACTTCTCTGGCTTCATTCACTTTCATCACATTCCTCATACACGCCCGTCGGTTCAAGGTGCTTTTAACCTGGCCTTTGTCCAGAACGCCTCCGATCTGATCAAGAAACATTCGCATAGGTCTTCCTCTTGCGACTGTTCCATTCACACTAGCCTTATAAACTTTCTTAGTCAGTCTTTCCTCGTCCATTCTTTCTACATGCCTAAACCAGCTTAACATACCCTTTTCTATTCTTGTCACTATATAGTGACAATTTTGTTCTCCTACAACTGAAGGGATGGATATCCATCCCTTCAGTTGTAGGAGAACAAAATTTATATTTTATGCTCCTACAACTGAAGGGTTGTAAGAGACTACAACCCTTCAGTCCCTTTTTGAAGGGTTGTAGTCTCCCAATGTCACAAGCGAAGATTACGATAAAGGATACAGGAATACACTTCAATCCGTTTCTGCGTGAAAAGTGGTCAAACAAAATTACTTGGTTGGTTTATGCTTCATACGGTGCGTAGAACGCAATGCAATTGCCGCATAATTGCAATTGTATTACGTAGAAACCAATTGCTACGCTTTGGTTTTTGCGTTTAACGCGTCAGACGTGTGTCATCTTGGGCGACGCAAACGCGCAAATGAACTTCGCTTGCTGTATGAGTCTAACGCACCGTATGGGAACCAAGTGCTTAGCAAACATATTTTAGCATTCATAATTTAGTGACGAAATCATGAAACGATTTTAATTTATAATAACTTTAGTATATACCGCACTCAAGTGTATGTTAAGATAATGTCTTAAATACGACATTCCAAGATTAACGGTATGTATGCAAGGGGCACCGTGCTTACACTCGCTTTAGTGAAAACAACACTAGTACTATACTAGCCGTATTCAAACTTGGATAATTGATTTATAGAATGTTCAAATGTGTTCGAATGTTCGATTGTATTCGAATGATAATTATTGTCATTTATTGTTATTCGAAGAACTCTTTAACCGTTAATTAATTATTCATTGGAGATATCTGTGTATACGAATTTGAGATCAAAGCAGATTAGATAGTTGAATCAAATGGCAATCACTCGCCACTATCACCCACAACAAAATGAAAGATGGATTGCGCTCATATTAATGTACCAGCGAACTGTGAATTCGAATAATTGATTATTATATTATTCGAATAATGACCATTGACAGCAAGAAATCCGAATGCAATTGTGTTTTCGTAAAATAATCATTCTGTTTTGTCTATAAGTCACGCAACAGTAATGTAAATCAATGACGCAAGTACTCGTACGTGTCTTTCTGTGAGTGTGTTATCTTTGCGCGTTATATCGAGATGGGTTTTTGTAGTGACTTGTTCTGTGACAGTGTTGTTTTCACAGTAGCGATAAAGTAGGGATATTATATATACGTTATATGTGTGTATGTGTAGCGTGCTGTTTTATGTTACAACCAGACTTCATTTATAACAGAAAATATAAAATGTATTATAAAATTTGTTTATAAAACTTGAGATATATTTTATTCAGATCTGTGCCTAAATATTTCGTTTGTTTAATAAAATACTGTATTTTACCATCACGATGGTAGCGTCTGTTAGCGAAATAAATTTGCAGCTTTTCATCGTTGATTATTTCAACGTAAATGATTTTCGTTTTGGATTAGTTAATAGCTTGTATAGCTAGAGGGTGACGGCTGCCATCGATGCATGTAAAACAATGTCGTACAGATTGCCACCTCAGTATGACACTTGTAAACATACGACACCTATAGAGGCATGTGTACTGCGAGCTAGTGGGAAGTCGAAATAATGCAGTGATTGTCAGTACGTTGGATTGGTCCTCGATATACGCACGATTCTGTGTGCGTGCGTATAGTTACGTGTTATACTGAGACGGCTATCTGTATTTTTTTAATTTGTGGTCTTGTGTCGCAATGTCGTTATTTGTCGATCATTGCGAATTTTTAGTTGGATGTAAATTTTATGGACTTCAGGTACTTAACTTATTGCGTACGCGAAAGCGAGACGAAGCTATACGCCCTGCACCGCGCTGTCTCGTTCTTTCCTACGCATTAATCATGCTATAAACTACAGTGCCATGGTTTTAGATTCATGGTTTTTAATTATTATGTTGCATCAGAATGTTTCTCTTATAAGTGAAGTCTAGGATCCTTATGCTTATTGTTACTGATTGTCACAATACGTGAAGATAGGAAATAAAGTTATACTGACATTTTCTTACTGACATTTATTAGTCTCAACGTAAACCTTTTAAATTTTGATATATAGGCCAGACGGCTACGAAGAGCCTAAGGCCTATCGGACATAAGAGAAAAATAACCACGACAGAAATTTTAAACTAGCGAGTATGTCTTTTATTTCCGTTTCTATAATGTAATTTTCTGTAGAAACCCTAGTGTTGCTGACGTAGTTATGGCGACATTGGAATTTTATATTTTATAACAGGTGATGAAATTGAAATGTTCATTTTATAAGGTAATTATTTAAAAAATGTAGTCAAAAGTTGTTTGATGACGTCGTAAAATATATATAAAATACATATATTTTACAACGTGAACAAAAGTGTCCCTATAGCTCTTTTTCTAGATAGTACGATTTCGTGACTCGCAGTAACATTGGTCTACAGTCCTATAAGTTTTATCTAATGTAATTATTCAGTCGCTGTGTAGCGGTCTAGCTATGAGTTCTATATTGTTTGTATGTTGTTTTAATCTTAAGTTTTACTTAATGTTTTCCTAACGTACATCGATGCGTGCTTTATGTCAACTTGGAATTGAAAACTAAGACGCCAAACGCCGATTCGGAGACCGCGCGCATACAGTCCAAATAAACTAATATATTTTGTTATTTGTGTATGTCTAAGTAATAAATATTGTTTTTAATTGCTCAGACTAATATGCTTTGATGTACAGCGGCCATTATATTAAGCATAAATTTGATAGATACAGATGCCCAGCTTAAAACTACGCACGTACTTACAAATAGAAGAGTGCGTTGCAAGCAAATAGACCGAATTTCAATTAAGACTGCGCCGAGCGAAACGTGCCAAAACAGGCGGTCGCAGTTAAGTAAATAAAATCAACACTTTTGTTTAATACAAATATAAAATATACATTTACTATAACAATGAATGTGTTTACAATTACTCCGTGTAAAAAAGTTAAAATAATAAATATTTTCGCCTACAAAATTATGTAAATTTGCAAAAACGTAAGCTCGTGTTACGTGATTTTTAGATTATAACAGCAGAAATCTATCCTATTTTACAGCTTAAACGAAACATAAATAGTTATATTACAATTTGTCCGTCCCAAATATTTAAGTTATTGGTTGACAATAAAGATACATATTTATCAAAAAAGCATTTCAAAAGCTCCATACAATTTTACTATGGCGGCCGCGCGCCGATTTGAATATGCGCCGCTCGATCTCTGTCATTATCTGTCTTACGCTCGGCGCAGTCTTAATATGATAGGCTGAATCGGTCCTCGTTTGCGAATCTGGGCATCTGTACCTAACTTATTTGTGACTTTAAGTTTCAGAGATGTATATTTTTATCGATAAAGAAATATAAATAATGAAATTCTTAAATTTTAACTAACAATTAATTGAACAAATTTTATGTTGGCTGTCGATTGTTTAATATTTATTGTTTAATTTTATGTTGTTACATAGGGTCGATATTTCCATCACCAGAAAACCTTAAATGAGGCATAAATTCGACGTTTGATGAAATGATGGCCCTTAAGTTGTATTGGCAGTCTGAAAACAGACAGAACTGTTTACCGGCGTACCACAGTTTTATAATTCCCAGTTGGCATGCTGGCGCATCGGAGGCACGATTACTCGTCAATGGAATATATTTATATAGTTAGTACGTATTAAGTTTGTACGCAGTGCGTTACGCGCTTGTAAATACAATAAATAAATTGTGATTTGTACAAAGCGATTATTAATTTTTATTTATAGCTATTCTGGATGGAAATGTTATAGCTGTGTCCTCTTCTGTACCCCTGACAACGTTTATGCGAAAATACATGATAATCGATCGCGTAGTGAATGCGTGAAAGCATAACAAACAAACTCACGTTCGCATTTATAATATTAATAAGGATATCAAAACAAAGGCATTATACATCACTGTTAATATTGCGCCTGGTAATTTTCGGGCTTACAAAGGTCACCGAGTCAGCTGTTAGTTTTAAGTAGGTGTAGACTAGAATGTGCTGATATCGATAATTCTATAAAAAAACAGTATAATATATTAGTAAAAATAATGTAAATGGATTTATTTGTCGTGGTTTCTCATTGAACGGGGGCTACATTATGTGGTGCTTCAATATGACCACAGCTTTCTGTTACACACTGGATAATAATATAGGTACCTTTTGTCCGCGGCTTGGCTCGCTTAAAAGTAGGTATTACTTTTTAAAATAACACAAAGCCTATGTTACTCATTGATAATACAGCTTTCAAATGGTAAAGGAATTTTTATAAATAATTTTGGAGTTAAATCCTTACAAACAAAAAATAATTTAATCATTCCTGTTTATAATATTAACCGGTCGTATTCCGCCGGCTCGCATACTAGCCGGCAGATTTGTACGGCTATTCGTAGCCAATAGGCAATCAGTTTTGATCGGTAAGGTTGGTAATATACGGTTTTAAGCGAAGGCGGCGCGCGGCGTTTTGGCGCCAATTTGGTGGCTCGCATGCGAGCCACCGGCCTACGACGGGTACAAATCTGCCGGCTGGTATGCGAGCCGGCGGAATACGACCGGTTAGTATAGATGTTTGATATGTAAAAACAATACTTTCTTCTAAACAAGCATAATCAAAATTATTAATATTTCCCAGTAAAAAAGCCTTTTGAAATTAATAAGCACAGTGTAATCAGCTGTTGATTTCAACGACTGACCACGTGGCTCCCGCGCCGCACTATTATAGATTTAACACAATATAAATATAATATTGTCGTGATTTAATGTTGTTTATACGCGCGGAGCGCAGAATTTATTCCCTATGCGGTATGTCAGAGGCGACGTTTGTGTTGCATTACGCACGCTAACACATGCGGAGCCGCTTCACACAGCTCGCGCGGCCGCTGTAATGTTACGGCCTGCCACCGCTACATTGTAATTGTGGCGCTACTGTCGTTGCCGCCCCATCGAGGGTAGATCTTCGTTCGATAAACGATATTGATTTAATACATAATTGTATTAAATACTAACTAAATTACTGACTAGGGAGTCAAAGCTTCAAGTTTGTAACTATCAATTTAGGTTTGGAAATATCATTACAAAACTAATTCAATAGTGTTTGATAATTAAGTATTTTGATAACTCAAAGCATATTAACTCGGTCGTGGGTTCGATTCCCGCACAAGTCAAACATTTGTGTGCATGAACATGGATGTTTGTTTTGGTCTGGGTGTTTCTATGTATAATAAGAATGTATTTACAAAAAAATAAGTATATATGTATGTTTATCCATTGTCTAGTACCCATAGTACAAGCTCTGCTTAGTTTGGGCTAGATGGTGCTGTGTGTATGTGATAGAATATTATTATTATTATTATTATTATTATTAACTGGCCTTATTGAATCACATTAAATAAACAGTACTTATTGTAATGACGAATTTCATGTTCGTTAGTAAACAAAACTATCGATATCTAGTTACTTTCAAATGAATGTAAGTAACTATGGGCGGACGGTTAAGTCAACTATGTGTTGGAATGTGTGTAATACGTCGCTGGACCATTAAAGGCGTATGATAAGATGAAATGTATTTTTCTTTTTGTAGTCGATAACATTCAAATTTGCCTGATTGACCATTATTTCATCTCTAACTGGTTTAATGTGCGATGTGTAACTACAAGCAACCTACGGACGAACGGGTAACTTAACTATTTGTCAGTAGTGAATGTAATGGAACTTTGTTCCGGATACATCATTTCTGGTGAGTGTCCTACTAGCCAGGAACTATGGAATAGCATGTTCCTAGAAACGATATTGGCCTTCGTCTATAAGATACAATTGTATCTCTATCGCGGGATGCTTAAAAGCTCGCATAGTACATATTTTCACGTGTCACGTAATATATTGCTGCGCGTCTCTTGACCTTGAGGTTGACCGATAGTACTGGCTAAGCTGAGCTGCTAACTTTCCTTTACCGCTTAGCACAAGAATATCAAGGCGAGACGTTGACTTTATAGCATTTTACACCGTAACTACTGCGCCGATAGCAGATTTATCGGCCCACGCAGGTGCTCCATAACACATACCTACAACTTAGGTACTGCTGTACATTACTTACAATATAATAACATTTCACTCTGAGTACTAAAATAAATATACATAACATTGTTCTGTCTTTACTATAAAATGTCTTGTAGTTTCACTGAACTACTAAGAGGCATACTTGCCTCTTGGCATAGGCTTCCTGTAATATTTTCCACTGTATTCTGTCTAGCGCTACCCTTCTCCAATGGTGTCCTGCAATGAGTTTCAGGTCATCCTCCCATTTTGTTTATTGGCGTCCTCTGTGTCTCGTTTTCCATCTCTTGAGTACCAGTAGGAGATATTTACTTTACTTGTTCTATTTACTTTTTTTGTCCCTTATCATATGACCAGTCCATATCCAGTTTCTTTGGTCTATTTGAGTGAGTATGACAGCAACATTAGTTATCTCTTATTATTATGGTACATTACTTATAAAGTATCAAATTAAAGACCCAAAGTTAATGCAATTAATATCCTTGTCAAAACATAAAAGCATCTTTTACATTTATCACCTACATATTATTTTAATATGATCACCAATGAAAAGTTGAGCTCTAGAACTAAATCTAAATAGGTAGCATACAGATTTCTTATGTTAGTAAAATTGTTAATTCTTATATGAGACCATGGTTTCAGGAGCCCTTTTATAAGCAATTGAATAGTTTTGTGACATGCACAAAGCATCGCAAATCAAACTTAACATTTGTGAGCTAGGAACCTAACCTTTCAAGTCTTCACCTAGTATCAGAATGAATGAATGAATAAATAATATAAATAATAAAATCACCAAACGTTTAGAAATCAGATGTATTCAGTATCATATTTACATAAGTCTTAGATAAAAACATCTTTATTCTCAGAGGTTCCGTAACGAAAGTACTGATATTATATTTTGTCGTTATTTCTACTCTTAATAATCTAGTGTGTTAATTTTTTATTGTTTGTAGAACATTACTGCGTATATAGCAGATGTAATTATTAAGTTGATGATTCAAATGTATGAGGGTGCCAAAATGTGTAAATTAGTTATGTTGTATCTATTTACTATTTTATTAACTTAGATGACTGGTATTATAAATTAAATCCAATGTTTAAAATACGTCTGGGTATAATTATTATTTACTTCATTTTTGTTAAACAAAATATAAGCTTGTTCAAAACATATGTTTTATTGAGGTAAGTGAAAGATGAACTACTAAACTTCTTTCACTGAACTTCTACGTATAAAGGAAATCTAAGTAACCGTTCATTAATTTTGGAGGCTTTCTATCGTTTGTTTATATTATAGTATCCGAAAACATCCAATCGTAACAATCAGTTTTAAGCGTTAAGCCTAAAGATTTAAAGTGGCGTGCACTTTGTGGTTCGTATCCGAGCCGCTGGTAAATAGAGGTACACAATGTAGCGGCTCGTATGCGAGCCGCTGTCAAAGGACTGGGTTAAAAAACTACATATAAAGTATTTTACTCGAGCAGTAACTAAACAGCCCTTCTTTCAAAAAGGTTCACAACTAATACAAATTTATCTCAGGGCTCGTTTTTAACTTTTTGACTGATTTGTAATGTTACTTATTTTAAATCATGTCTTTATAAAACGTATTTTACTAAGACTAAACAAAATACCTTTTATTTAAAAAAGTATGTTATCTTTGATTAATGCAAAATAACATGTTTTTAAGTGAACTTTTTTAAAGATACTATTTTAATCTAAGAGCTTCCACTTTCATAGGTTTTAAAGCCTTATGTAAGAATAGGAGGGGATTTCGAAACCTTTTCCGCAATAAATAACCGGTTCCTTATATTGGCAACCTATTTTATTCACTTGTGACCTTTTCTTCGGCGCCGCTGCTGTGTTGCATGGAAATGGGACCAGGCGAGCGTGACGGCGGCGTGAGGGTTCTGCGTTTCATTGCTCAGGGTGTTTGCGAGGCATGTATGCATCTAGGATGGAGAATAGAAAAACGTTGTAAAATTTCGTAATCAAAGAGAGCGAGAAATTATTACATTTGCCACGCGATCTTTTTCTTTGATAACCAGCTATATGCACGTAATTACGCGAACGAATAGAAAGAAACTATATAAAAATAGTTTTAGAGACTGATAACCGATAATCTTTCACCATATGGCGACCTGCTCGCTTGTTTTTTTCTTTAGTAATAGAACAAATATGACTGCGATGAATATAAGTATTTGCATCCTTTTGCACATTTTTGTTGGCAGGTAATTCATTATTGTTGCAAAGGAGCTGTCAAGCTTCTATACTAATGTCTGTCTTAGTCTGTGTCTTTATGAGGATGCTTTCTGTGCCATGACAGAGTTTTAGCAGATTTACCTGATAGTTTGCTTACTGGCTTCACTATAATCTGCGGTGCCGTGCCGTCCCAAGACTTTATGATGTCATCAGGGCTTGGTCGATGAACTGGGGGAAGTTTTGCCCTGAAATGATCACGTTTATTATACATAACATAAAATATTCTAGATTATGCTAAACGTAGAACTCTAAGTACAAATATTGACTCCTTTAAATTTGGTCGGAGAAACGTATGATTTTTTTTTGAGAAGAAGTTATTTGCCTATTAACGTTTATTCAATAAAATATAAACGTCTTGTCAAAACATATTACAGGCTATTTATTGTATTAAATTCACATTAAAACAATATTTAATTTAAAAGAAAACATTTACATTAAAATATTTGACACAAATAACTTATTTATGAAATCTGTTTTTACATGGTATTGTCTGAACTAGGTCAGAGACCCGTGTTTTAGGCTGTTTCTAATTTGATTTCATATTGCCTAGACAGTAGACACTCTGACACAATGTGATTAATTTCAAGTCGCTGTTTATTTATCTGGTCAGCCAACATATAGGTTAGGTTGTTCAACTAATATATAACCTATTTAGGTTATATATTAGTTGAGCAGTATTACAAAAAATACAATGTAAATTAAGGTAATATCATATGGGACGATAAACTTCTCTTCGAATAAGATAGAACTTGCATGATTACTTATTGAATCTTAAAATTATAGGCACTACAATATGCACTTGTTAAGTGAGCGATGAGTATAGAAAAGATCAACCGTACTTAACAAACATGAAATAAGATTTGTAGCTAGCATTTCTTTTATTTAGTCGTGCTTAGTGGCTGTTTGATTGCTTCGAGGGTGACCGTGACGGTGAGGGTGATTTGCGTCGCCGCGACACGATTCACATGACTTGAACAGGTGCCTTTTGTCTGGTCCATTTATTCAATATGATAGCAACATGCGATAATTTGAAAACTTTTGACTCAATCAAATGTTTTCAAGCTTATGAATGCATTCGGTTGTTAATCAATTTGATTAGGCACCTACATTAAAGGGTCTAAACATTTCACGAATAGTCAGTTACATAACGGTTGTTATATGCACATATGTAGTTGTGTCGACACTATCGAGACGGCGATATTTATCAAGTCTTACAATACCAGACATAATTAAAAATCTCTCGTGTCTACCCGCTAGTGTGCCACTGCGAGTCAATACGTTAATTGTTAACATTGTGATTTTAACACTAAGTTCTCATTATAGACGTCGACGTATACCGTGAATAGTAAGTATAAGTGAATAGTTGATTTTTCACTCGGCTATGACAATTATTGGCGAAGCAGATATTTGTATATATGCGTGTAGCAACACTAATATATGCGCGTCTTAAATAGGTATGCCTATTGCCTACCTTGGCCCCGACGGCAGTACTTGAATCTCTCTTTTCAATGGTGTGATGTAGGCTCTCGGGTATTTTATTGCCATAAGTTTCTGCATCATCGGATTTGCTGGTATTGGTTTATTCACGCAATACACTTGGAATGTCTCTATATAAAGAAATAAATGACCATATATAGATAAAAATATTAATAACTATGTATGGCGATGTTAAGCGCTATCTCTAGGCTGTTAATAAAACCCTTACTGATTGCATAGTTCTATAAATTATTGATAGATGGCGCTTAGCAAAGTCTTTGATGTAGAACTATGGATTGCTTAATTATTGTTACCTACATAATATACAGCCTTGGCCAAAAGTATTAGGCACTCTATAAATTACTGCATATTTCAGGCTTAGAGAGAAATAAAACTAATTATAATGATTAAAGTACTTTATTTCCATTAGAATATTGTAAAAACATCAATATTTTGTTGGGCCACCCTTTGATTTTATGACAGCAGCAACTCTGTGGGGCATACTACGTACAAGTTTCGCTCATTCCTCTGGAGAAATTGCATCCCATTCTTGCACTAACGCGTTTTTTAAAGCAGTTTTTGATGTTATCGAGTGCTCTTTTATTTTTCTCTTCAAAATACTCCACAAATGTTCAATAGGATTTAGATCCGGGGACTGGGCAGGCCAATCTAACAGATCAATACAATTTTCAGTAAACCAGCGCATCGTAGTAGCTGACTTGTGACACGGAGCATTGTCTTGTTGGAATTTCACACCATTTAAGTTAGTGTCACCAAAAATACACGAAAGCGAAGGTACGAGAGCAGTTTCCAGTACATTAATGTATTTTTCACTGTTCATGCGACCTTCGCAAACAAACATTTTGCCGACTCCATTCGCAGCCATGCAACCCCAAATCATTACACTGCCTCCGCCGTGTTTTATGGTTGGTACTACGCAATCTGGGTGATATTCTTCGCCTTTGCGTCGTCTCACAAACGTCACACCTGGTGTTCCAAATACCCGTAGATTCCAAAAAAAAAGCACACATTACAAACTTTTATAACATTTGAGTTTGAAGACAAACACAACAATGATCGTTGTAATTGTGGTATAGACTTCACTAAAAAAACTTACCTTAAAGTTTGATTCGTCAGACCACAGCACATTAGACCAATCCTCTTCTGTGAAATGTTGGTATCTCAGAGCCCAATCAAGTCGTTTTCTTTTATTGTCTGCGGATAGCCACGGCTTCTTCCTAGCTTTGCAACCTTTTAAGCCGGCTTCTACTAGCCTTCGTCTTGCAGTTCGTGCGCTTATGGGATGTCCAGTCTCTTCAGTTAAAGCCACAGCAAGCTCCGAAGAAGTTTTTTTTCTATCTTTCACAGACTCTCGGATAAGTTTTCTGTCCTGACGGCTAGTAGTCACGCGTTTTCTGCCTGTTCTTGGTTTATTTGCATGAGAGCCAGTCTCAACAAAACGTTTGATAGCAGATTGAACGGCACATCGCGAACATTTCACCAACTTCGCGATTTCTTTTTGAGTCTTGCCTTGCTCATGTAAAAGTTCAATTTTTACACGATTTTCAATACTAATTTCGTTTCGTTTTGGCATTTTCAAATGAATTTCTTCTCAAATAATTCACAAAACCACAAATGCACTGTCTTTACACTAAGACTTCCAAATGGTAACTGACGAAACATTAAAAATAAAATTTGGAAAAAATAAAATTTTATTATTGACGCACCAGATGTTTTACAACTGCTTAAAAAATGCCGCCTATTGTCTTAAATAGTGTTTTATGATACCGGTATCGCAGTTCTATAGAATATTGTTTAATTGTTCAAATAGCACAGGTGTGCTATAACTATATTGGGGGTGCCTAATACTTTTGGCCAAGGCTGTATATATCCGTGCAAAAGGTAGTGAAGGTTTATAATTCGTTTTAAATATCAATTTAAATAAACTAAACAAGTTACCCCAAGGTCGCTCGATGTTAGATACGCTACCCATTGGCACTTTAATTTCCTTTATTACAACAACTTCCGGCACTATACCGTTCCACGGCGTCCTTGGGTCGTTGGGACCAGGGCGAGGGACAGGTTGAATTTTAGCTCTGAAATCACGTTGATGTTAATATAATAATAAAATATACATTGCATACAACAAGTCTATATATGTATACATGAAACATTTTCGCACGTTTAATTTACTTACATATATAATTATATCATCTTATTAAAAAAGGGTAAGATTCGTATTTTAGTACGTTTGGATTTTTGGTTATAAAGCAAAAATTATTGGTCCGCTTTTAAAAATTCATTCACCATTTAAAAGCTACTTTAGACAGAAGTAAAATAGGCTCTATAACATCACGCTATGAGACTTGGGAGCGCAGCAGTAGTCATAACCGAGAGTGCAACCGCCTGGACCAGTGAGTTATAAATAAAATAAAACATGTGAATGTGTTGCAACTAGCACCGTTGCGAATTTGTCTACAACAACTTGCATATGAGAACTAGCACTCACCCTAAAACATATCTTTGCTAATATAATAAATGCAAATGTGAGTTGTTTGTTTGTTTGTTACGCCTTTTCTACTGAGGCGCTCATAGCTAGTTGCACTCACTGATCGGTAAACGATTAGCGAGGTTAAGCAACGTTGGGTGCGGTCAGTCTATAGATAGGTGACCGCTTAGTGGTATTTCATCTTAGCGTTTCCGTGCTTCGGAGGGCACGTAAAAAGTCGGTCCCGGTTGTTGCCAAATTGACAGCAGTCGTTAAGCCATGTCAGAGGCCTACAGGCGGCTTGAACAACTCTTGACAACAGGTTGGCTACTAACCACACGAAAAGAAGAAAGAAGAAGAAGCCTTTTCTACTCGATCGATCATCATGAAATTTCGCATAGACGTTGTCTGGGGTATAGAAAACGACATAGGCTACTAATGTTATCGATGGTCGAACAATTTACGATAGTATTGCTTGGTCATATTATTGCTCATTCCCAGCCGACAGTATCGAAATTACTTCGATAGTTACTAAAACAAAACTATCGATACTATCGATACGCGTCGATAGATCATAGATAGTATCGATAGTATCGACATTTTTGGCGCGATACTATCGATAGTATCGATACTATCGATAATATCGTATCTCGATAGAAACGATAGTATCGACAAATTTCAATAGTATCGCCTAATTTTTCTTAAATTTTTCGGTCTCCATGGCGTAGTGGTTAGTGTAACCAACTGCCACGCCTGAGGTCGCGGGTTCAATTCCCGCACAAGTCAAACATTTGTGTGCATGAACATGGATGTTTGTCTTGGTCTGGGTGTTTCTATGTATAATATGTATGTATTTACAAAAAAAAAGTATATATGTATGTTTATCCATTGTCTAGTACCCATAGTACAAGCTCTGCTTAGTTTGGGCAAGATGGTGTTGGGTGCATGTGGTAAAAAAAAAAAAAAAATTCACTATCGATGATATCGATAGTATTGCAGCATTTCGATATTTTGGATAGGACTATTAGCGCTATCGACAATTTTTCAAGGTCAACTATCGATAGCGAAACTATCGCTATTGCAACAACACTATAGGGTACCTTTCTTTCAGAAAAAAGAAATGTTACTAACCTAACCTAACCTACATTACGCGAGCAAAGCCGCGGGCAAAATCTAGTTCACAATATGTGACCGTAAAGCAAAATAATTACTTGTTAATGTACAATTAAAAACGCATCGCGTAGAGTCTGGTATTCGGCCGGTTGCAAAAGTGTGAGTGTGTCTTTACGAGCGGTCCGGCCAATATGAGAGGTGTTATTTTCAGGATCCCTTCTTTTCGCATAATGTTTTTCCTAATGTTCTTTGGTATAACTATTTCGTCATAATTTTTTTTGGTAAGTGTAATAATATCTAACTTTCCTATACCTAATTGTTTTTGGCATATAGCAAATCTGTTGACATCCCTTACCTAACTTTACTTACGAAGCGAGTACAACCCAACGAATAGGTTCGTTAGGTTGACCCGGGGTGGCCCTTGGGCCAGTTCAGGCGGATAGTTGGGATAAAATACAATTAAAAATATGCCCAAATATATAGGATAAACCAAAGTATGCTATTGTGACGACTCCGCACGGACGAAGAAGTTCCGCCTACATTTAACAAATGGCGTTACATACAACAAGCGCTCAAATGACGTCATACAATTCTGAATCGCACAAGTAACATTTACACAGCGACTAATTATATATACAAGCTCCGACATCAACCGTCGGGCCGCAGCCCGCCAGGCACGATCAACCAGCCTGGTCGGAGGATCCTCCCTTTGTGTTGGAGGGACATCAGACCACGTTCCTCCAAACTATGTTATATTATGTCTTAAAATTTTGTGCAAATGGATAGGGAACCGTTATTTTCTAGTTTAGGAAGTGCCGTCTGTAAATTCCTACTTCTAAGCTCTAAAGTTAAATATATAGGTTATTTTTATTCTACTTAATTTACTTTATCCTCGGTGTAAGATCTGTAAGTCCTTTTAAAGGTGTGATGTCGGCTTTTGGATACTTTAGTTCCATAAGTCTGGTAACTACTGGGTTTTCCGGAATCGGACGTTTGAAAGTGCGCTTACTACGCCTTATAGCAGCACCTATTGAACAAACAAATTATTTATTTAGTACCAAATCTGCATGCACATTAGCGTAATTCAATAAATGCAGCAGGGATAGAATTCAAACAAAATGTTTGTAGCTTCAAATTTTACTTAGGACAAAGATTTGAGTGATCCACAAATGGTTATTCCAAGTCTGGGTGTACCTTCCAACCCAATCGGTAGCAGGAACTCTGGGGCCAGGTTACGTTAGAAGATGCATAGACTTTTCTCGTTCTTGCGCATGCAAAGTCAATGCTTTAACAGAGGATGGTAAGGCCTTTAAACTTCTTACTTAGACTTTTCAAAAGGCTGTACTTACTAATGACTAGTTTTTTCTTTTCTACTTTAGGTGTCGCCCCTTTGGTTAGCTTTTCTACTTTAGGTGTCGCCCCTTTGGTCAGCTTTTCTACTTTAGGTGTCGCCCCTTTGGTCAGCTTTTCTACTTTAGGTGTCGCCCCTCTGGTTAGCTTTTCTGCTTTAGGTGTTGATTCCTTAGTTAACATTTTTCCTTCAGATGATTTACTTAATTTCTGCAGTAAACTCTTGGTGGACAAAGTGAAATATAACCTATTGGAGTATCCTCCTACAACGTAAAATAAATAATAGATAAGAGCAAGAAACAGTGATAGCTAAGTGAGGAGATGATTTCATTACCACGGCGAGGTTTTATGGTCATTCCTATAGCACACACTTTGGACTTCTACAGTTTAGCATGCACCTCTGACAATTTCAATTATGTATGTGCGTATTCAATCGGTAATTCTTTCTCGCTTTAACAGTGAAGAAAAACAGCGTTTAAATGTTCTACATAATGTTGTCAAAGATTTGTGTCTGCTAATCAACATTCGGCCCAGGTAAACTATTTTAAAACTTATCATATAGGTAATTGAGAAGAGGTCCCAGCCGTGGGTCTGTTTATAAACAAGGCTAATAATAAGAGTGAGATAAAGATTGATCAAACATGGTAAATATAGTTAAGTAAGATTTTATTTGTTTGATAAATTAATACAAGTTCAATTTTATCCACATTTCGAAATCCGGGAGCCGCCCTTTTAGTGGCGTGAATTTTAAAAATTCTGTTCTACTAGAGTTCTACTAGAGAATTAATGCGCGAGCAAAATTTTACATGTCACTACATATTTTAAAACAAAGTGTCCCGCCGCGTCTGTCTCTTCGCGATAAACTTTCAAACTACTGAACGGATTTTCATGCCGTTTTTACCAATGGACAGAGTATTAACCTCTTGTATGCCGGAATACCAGACATAATAGAAAAAGCATTGTGTCTCGCGTAGATCCACGTTCCGGCATACCACAGGTTAATGAGGCTCAGATGTATAATTTGTTAAGGTTTTGCGAATTTGGGGGAGGGGGAGGGGGGGGAGAGGCGCTACTTATTACCTATATAAAATCACGCGTTTCACACCCACTTTTCGCCAACTACGTAGATATTAATTATACATAAAAGAGGGCGAGTATATGGCCGTTCACCTATGTTGTATAAAACATATATGTTCAGCCAACGCCATAAGTCTGTGAATATTCGCTAGATTTAGATTTAGTTTATCATACACAATAATGGTAATTTCTCTTCTTTTACTGCAGTATCAATTAAAGGACAGTTATTTTAAACACAATTCATTATAATATTGTTATATGTTTACTCGAATGTTATACATTCAAGTTAAACTACTTTATACGGACTTTGTCGCGTTGTTTATTTTAAAACATTTTTATTACATCATTTTGATACTCTACTATTATTGAACTTTACTGAATGCCATTTAAATTAATTAAATCTATGTATGTTTAAGTTTACTCTTTGCCCCGACGTTCGGTTGATTTACAGCAGCCATGTTTACGGGGAGACTAAGATGGTAGTTGTCTAAATGCTCTGAAGTGTACCTTAGTTATTTCAAAGTACCCGAACATAATTAAATCTTTGGTGTACCTATTTACGCAGAATGAGCTCAAAATATCATGAATTCTAGCTGTGTTTTGCTTCTTCTTGGGTTTGACTATTTGAATTTCACGATAAGCAGCGGCTTTGCTGTGTCCTGACATTGCTGAAGTCCATGAGCAGCGGTTACCACTTACCATTATGTGGGCCACTCGCTCGTCTGCCACCAATGGCAATAAAAAAAATACTGGATCCCAAGCTGGTGATACTTTTATGTAGAACATTAACAACTCAATTTTAATTTAAAAAAATATTGTTACAAATTTGTTAAATGTTCAGCTAGTTATGTCGCTGACTGTATCTACTATAGCAGATATTGAATACACTTGGCGAAACATCATCAAATACGCAGACAAATCAATTCGTTGCTTCAGACCTCTCCAAAGTCTTTTCTAATAGGCAACCTAATAATATTATTAAAAATTCAGAACACTCACTGCCTTGATACATTTCAAAGGGTACGCTTAAAATTTTTCTTAGATTTGTCATATTATAACGGATATTATGGTTATATTTCGTTTGGATCATTTATTTTGTTAGTATTAGTTGTAGGTATGTATTATAAATAAATTGTTTACATCAGTTTCATGGCGTTTTTGTATTTTATTTTATTTTGTTCACTGTGATATTCTATCAAATATTGAGTCTATTTCTTGTTGGGCGATTTGTAACGCATTGATTTGTGATTTTGTCAGTGATAGTATCTATGGTTTATGTACTTCTTAAATTACAAAAAGGTTATATTATGTCGGCTGACGTGGATAAAACCAAAAACAACTACAAAGATTTATGACAGGTACGATGACAGCCGACCACAGATATATTTAAAGAGGTAAAAGTACCTACTACTTCTACTATAATGTCTGTGGCAGTCAACTATGCTTGTATTGTTTCTGTGGAGAGCAGAACAGTCAGGCATCAAGCCAATAATGCTTTGATATGATATCTGGACAAAAGAAGCCTGGATACCAGTATTAGTAGTAGATAGCCTTTGTCTCGCTTTAGAGGACTAAAGGAATAAATGTGTGTATAAAAGAGAGTGAGCTTTATACAAAAAGGGAAAGAGTGACAAGAATAAGATATAGGTAAATGTGTATGAATAAATGTTATACGTATATGTTTATTTTGGGTCTGCTACTTCTATGTTTGTGGAGACTAGCAATCTCTATTGTTTGTCTGTGGTTCTTACGCAGGCACCAAAGAGTAAAGCGATTCCTCTGTTAGAAACATAGGTTTGAAATGTTGGTTACAACAACGTTGCAATGTCTGAAGCTACAGTTTGTTTCCAATCCGTAATCCATGCACGACTAGAAGCTGAATTCAATCGACTTAAATGTTTTTTTTTAAACACTACTCCAGCACTAAGACTGATTCCTGTGTCGCGGAGGACTACAGATATTCGAACAACGGACACAAAGAGCTCCCAGACTCGGAACAACCATTTGAGGATCACTCGGCGCAGTGGCAGTGGCGAGGGTAACTATTACTCCATCCGTGCAGTCACTTCATTTATTAGGTTTATTAAAATTCAACTGTCTACAACGAAGTAGAGTTATCGGTTACCTTCCAATATGATGTATAAATAAAATTACTTCATTAGATTTTGTGGTAGTTATAACTACCACAAAATCTAATGAAGTAATCTGTGTTAGGAACACAGAATAGGTCATCGAAATCAATAATCTATAACCCGAGAATCAAACCCAAGACGTTATTCACATCAGTTGAATACACTAGGTACTATAGGTCCTCCAGACAATTTAGGTCACGCCACCGCAGATGCGCAGGCGATATTATAGTACACAAGTGTGTGCGCAAATACAAGTGCCCTCGCTGTTCCCTAACTCTCATTAATTATCTAACGGGACGTCAATCTGACACTACCGGAGAGAGATTAGATTAAATCAGGCGCGGGACTATCTTTACGTGCTTTCCGAAGCACAGGGGGTGGCTAACACCGCCAAACTCTTAACTCCGGACTATTAGATATTTCTTAATCAAAAAACTCAAAAAAATTTTGTTGACTCGACCCGAGTACTCTTTCACAGCAGTTGCGGTAACAATAATGAAAATAAAATAAAAAATGACACATCGACTTTTATTATTTTAATAGCGTAGGTTTTTACAAAAAAACAACACTTACAAAAATCACAATGAATATAAGTATTCAGATATAATAAATATCATACATAAATTTCTTGCCAAGATGGTCACAAGGATCGTTGGACAATATAGCACTTTCTGGGTGAACATGCACCAATCTTGAAGTATCAGGAGTACCTAGAAATAGACCAGGATGTCAAACAAAATATTTGATCAGAGCGAGCCGCATGTACAATGCGACATGCCGGACTATTGATATTAACATTTTTTTCACTAGCGTCGCTAAATTAAAAAACAATTGTGCAACGTGTTCTTTACGGAATATTTCTTCCTGTGCATGATCATTACCATTAAGGTAAACGCTCAAACAAAAATAAAATGATATTTTAGTTATACAATAGTATAGACATGATGGTATTCATATTATAGATCATATGTATCAAAAGGATTGACCAGATCTAAAAGAGTAATATATAACAATAGTCTACTTTTAGTAATATATTCACGGTTATATATTTCATCAGTGAAAACTGTTAATTAGCCAGCCGGCCCATTATGTTAATTGTATTTCTAGCTGTAAGTTTACCCTAAAATGTAAAAATAAAATAAATTGTCTCGGAAAACAAGTGATAGTGTGTTAAGAAACGTGGTACGAGTCACATTCACCACCGCTGCGCCACAGAGGCAATAATATGTATTCTGTGTTTTACGAAAGAAGAAATGCACACAAGCGGCCAATATATAATACTAAAATAATGCTAGTTATGTTTATAACTGGGTATGCATCTCAAATAATTTAATTAAGTTTATTTAAGTCAATGTCACCTATTTCTTCTTTTTTGGTTTCTCTGGCAACATCCGCACCAAGTCTCTCATGGGCACATTAGTGGCCACCAGCTTCTCTGGCGGCGCTGCGGAATAAAATAAATAACATTTAATTAGCGATTTTGTGCAGTAACGTCAAAGAGCAGTCGTAGAATATATAGCATCTATTAAGATAACAAATATCTTCATAGATGCTATATAAACAAAACATAATATATAACTCGTTATTAATATTGACGAAAGGTTCATCAAATCATTCGATAGACAATTTTATTTTAATTTAATTAATCGATTTTTCGAAAGCAATTGCGTGCAACGCGATACGTACTATTTAAGCTACCATATCTCAGTGGAGCGGGTAAAGCCAGATGTTACTTTTTAACTAAGTGCTATCTAACAGGCATTATTTTTATTTCAATATGTGGCTGCAATGTTTTCAAGTACAGTTCAGCTATATCAAAAATATTTGTATGCATCGGCTGTTCAAACATAATTCTTTGATAGTCACATGCAAAATATTGACCTGTGTTTTTTACTATGTCTGTTATTGCCAGCCAGTATATTGCAGCTACACATTCTAGTAAAATAAAAGCCCATTTAGGACCTTATTTTAATGAAAATTTAAATAATGTCATAAAAGGTATAGATAGGTAATTACGTTTTTCTTGCCCTTCGTTTGTTTCCTGATAGCTATAATTGACAACTGTGCCTGATTACCCTCAACGAAATAATATAATTAACTAGATTTTGGCCACGGTTTCGGTCGCGTGATTGTGCGTTAGGTTAGATTAGATAAGTAACAGTACTTTTTCCTGGATGAAAATACCCAATGTCCTTTTATGTTCCCCTGAAAACGTGTACGCGAAATTTTATGATGATCGGTTGTGTAGTTAGGGCTTGAAAACGTAACAAACAAACAATAAATCATTTATAATATTATTATTATTATATTAATATTATTATTATTATATTAATATTATTATTATTATTATTATTATTATTATTAATTACTTACGTTTTTTCTTTCCCTTCGGTTGTGGTTTCTCCGGCAACATCCGCACCAAGTCTCTCATGGGCACATTAGTGGGCACCAGCTTTTCTGGGGGCGCTGCGGAATAAAAAATGCTTTAAGCATGAATCCTTTTCGGTTCTTAATTAATTATTCCCTATATAGTTAATTGGGACCGGGCCTTTTCATCTACGTGGCATATGTGCAGACTATTAACAGGAATATTCTTACAGAAAACTTCAATTACAATATCAGAGCTGATAATCATTTGTGTGGTCACAAAGTGTGTTCCTTTGTGAGCTAATTAAAAATAAAATATATTTTTCATAAACATCAACTTATACCTAATGATTAGTGATTTTACTGAAGTTACGTTTAGGTTATTCGCTAGGTGCCGGCAAAGGATTTAGCCAAATTTTTTTTTATATACAACTAAATTGGCAAATAAGAATACGGCCACCTGATGGTATGTGGTCACCGTAGCCTATAGACGCTTGCAACACCAGACGCATCACTTGCGCGTTGCCAACCTTTTGGGAAAGCAGGAAGTAGGAAGGAGAAGAAGCGGGAAGGGGGAAAGAGGCAGATTGGGCCTCCGGTACTCTCACTCACCAAACGAAACAACAGTAGGAATACTGCTATTTCACGTCGATATTCTGTGAGAGGGTAGTCCTTCCCCGGTCGAGCCGGCCCATTCACGCTGAAATCAGCGAGGCTCGACTACTCAGTCAGTCTATGTAAAGGTACCTGCAGGACACTCACGGCTAATCTTTTTGATGTTGAATTTTGGTTTTATACAGATCTCACGCGGGGTCAACATTTGTATGACCAGTAAATGTTTTTTTAATATTCAGACTGTTAATATAAAAATATTAGATTCTGTCCGCCTCTTCGCACGCCTAAATGTAGGTTAGGTTAGGTTAGTAAAATGCTATGTTAGTGATATAGATAGTTACGTTTTTTCTTCCCCTTCGGTTGTGGTTTCTCCGGCAACATCCGCAGCAAGTCTCTCAAGGGCACATTAGAGGGCACCAGTTTCTCTGGGGGCGCTGCGGAATTCAACAACAACGATAACTGATTAAAGCGTATAGGTATAACGTATAATACATAGCCTAAACTGCTATATAAGTCAGTGCTGTGTATGAGTTCCCGGGCCAACAAAATAGTTATTAGGGTTTTTTATGAAGAAAATAGGTAGTTGCACATATTATATAACAAAGTCCCCCGCCGCATCTGTCTATCTGTTCGCGATAAATTAAACTACTCAACGTATTTTTATGCGGCATCCACCATTAGACAGAGTGATTAATGAGTAAGGAGGTTTTGTACTGCCCGGGTAGGTATGACGTAATTTGCCCATCCTCTCCATCATTCAATATTGCATTGAATGAAGGAGAGAAAGATTGATAAAATAATTAAATAAAAGATTGATTGATTGATTGTATAAAGAAGTCGTCATGTCTTAGTCGCCCTCTCCTGTAAGGTATAGTTGACAACTGTACCTCATTACCCTCAAGGAAATAATATAATTAACTAGATTATAGGTTAGTAAAATGCTTTTTCTGGATGAAATCTCCTTTTCGGCACCCTGACCTCCTTCACATTTATAATATTTAAAATAAGGATATAGATAGTTACGTTTTTTCTTCCCCTTCGGTTGTGGTTTCTCCGGCAACATCCGCAGCAAGTCTCTCATGGGCACATTAGTGGGCACCAGCTTTTCTGGGGGCGCTGCGGAATAAATAAATTTTCTTTAAATTAGTGATATTTATGTATTTTGTTTTATTCAGTAGGTACAAATACAGACAGCAGATTAGCATAATAGAAATAATGGTCTTAATAGTACATATTGAGTAAATCTGACATCCAATTACAGTAGTATACAGGACAGGTTACCAACCATTTAAGAACTACCGACGCTTTACAAGAAAAAAATTTCAACGGCCTCTTCTACATAATAATAATTAATTATACCTATTTTATATGTTTGTCTATCTGATGTTATTCAAATGTTTTAATGTTTATTTACACCATAATAATAAGATAAACATTTAAGATGGCTAGATAAATTAATGTTATATCATGAAAAAATACCTGTAGTATTTTCAGCATTATATTATATTAAATTTCGAATTAGATAGGTACGTCGCTACTTGACTGTCATAACGCTCTCCAGTTTTTTTTTGTTTGTTATGCGGTAGGAGGCAAACGAGCAGACGGATCGCCTAATGGTAAGCGATTACCGCCGCCCATGGACACCCGCAACACCAGAGGAGTAACAAGTGCGTTGCCGGCCTTTTAAAAAGAAGTACGCTCTTTTCTTGAAGATTTGAAGGTCGTATTGGTCCGGAAATACCGCAGGCGACAGCTCATTCCACAGTTTTGTTGTGCGAGGCAGATAATTTTAATCAATCATCTAAATGATGGGGATGAAAATGCTGTCGCGTAGGACGATGGCGAAAAGAGGCGGCCTTGCCTTTAGACCCGTTACTGCCCCCACGAAAACCTAAGCGCCCACTAGGGGGCGGTACCGTTGGAAACCTACAGTATACAGTATAACATAGCTATTTTCGTTGTAAACATTGGAGTGTAGGCTGTAATAATAATATCCTTCAGACCGATTTCGGCCACGGCGGCCAGTCTTAACGGAGACTGGCCAACTACGCAGGAGATATTATAGTGCACAAGTGTGTGCGCAAACAAGTGCACTCTCTGTTCCCTAACTCTCATGATCCGATGGGACGGTAATCCGACACGACCGGAGAGAGATCAGGCGCAGGACCAACGGCTTTACGTGCTTTCCGAGGCGCGGGGTTGTCTAACACCGCCAACTTCCTAACTCCGGGCTGCTATTGAAATTTCTTAACTGAAAATCTCAATAACTGTTCGTTGGCCCGACCCGGGATTCGAACCCGAGATCTCATGCACAGCAGTCGCATTCACTACCGCTGCGCCACGGAGACATACTCTCACGCCTTTATTTTAGGCAAGCAGCAGGAGTTTCACACGGGATAACTAATAGGGATCCTTTCTTTTCGCATATTGTTTTTTTTTCTAATATATTATAGCATAATATTTCTTAGTAGGTATAATGTGAAGATGGGCCCGAGTTAACAATATACGGGTCACCAATTAAAAGAGTCTACTTTTAAATATCTAGGGAATTTCCTTGCCGACGACCTCTAGCGGTGCGGAGTAATATGTTGACTCGTAGATTTGCCCGGTGTACAGGCCTAGTTAAAATTACATTCTTTCAGGCTTACTGCCAGAGTCTGTACACGAGTAATCTATGGGTCAATTGTACTAAGAGATCGCTGGACGCCCTGCGCATCCTATATAATAATGCTTTTAGGATGTTGCTGGGATTGTCTCGTTACTGCAGTGCGTCGGAAATGTTCGCGCAAGCACGAACGGATGGCATTTACGCAATGGTGCGCAAAAAAACGGCCTCGCTACTGAGGAGAGTGAGGGACAGTCCTAACAGCATCCTGAGAACTGTTGCCGAGAATTTCTGTCCTCCACTTTTAAAAAAGTTTGTCTCTAGGTTAATTTATACTAACACTAGGAAACAAGTTAAATTGTATTACTAACAGTCTATGGATTCATTGGTCCGAAATAAAGCTATATTATTATTATTATTATAATACTTTGCCATAATTGTTTTTGGCGTACAGCAATTCTGGGGAGGTCCCCTTACCCGACTTTGCTTGCAAAGCTTTTAAGCATGTGCGACTGACTAATCGGTCAGGTTGACGCGGGGTGGGTCACCCCGAGCGGCTAGTTGTGATAATATACAATAAAAAAATGCGTAAGCTGTTGTGTAACTTTAATTAGGATAAACAAAAGTATGCCATGTTATATTATGTCTTTACGTTTTATGCAAATGGATAGGGAGCCGTCTGTATATCTAGCGTCACAGGGATAAAAAATTGCGTTAGTCGTATTTTTGAAAATCTTAACATTCTAATTAGTATCATATCGTAAATATGCGTCTTTGTAAAAACACACCCAGATTTGTTTGAAAACTCGGTGATACAGAGCATAGCCAAACTCAACATAAGTATAGATTAGGCATACCACCGACAAAACTGCAAAATATGTTTAAAAGAAATGCATATTATTTATGTTCATTAAAGTATTTAATAATGTCGGCCTCGATGGCGTAGTGATTAGTGTAACCGACTGCCACGCCTGAGGTCGCGGGTTCGATTCCCGCACAAGTCAAACATTTGTGTGTTTCTATGTATAATATGTACGTATTTACAAAAAAAAAAGTATATAAGTATGTTTATCCATTGTCCAGTACCCATAGTACAAGCTCTGCTTAGTTTGGGCTAGATGGTGTTGTATGTGGCAGAATATTATTAGAAAATAAACATTATGCCTAATATTGTAACTGAAGTACCACCGACATAATTTAAAAATAAATGGTTTTTGCCTGTGACCTAGCTCGCGCTACATTTGGTTCATATATTTTTATCCATCGGAAGCAGTACTTTTTCGTTTGAAAGGTACCTTATATTCTTTTCTGTTCCCCTGACAACGTGTATGCGAAATTTTATGATGATCGGTCGGGTAGTTAAGGTGAGAGAGCGTAACAAACAAACTCACATTCGCCGTTATAATGTTAGATAGGATTATTAAACAAAATGTATTATTGTAAGACCTAGGCGAACGTTTCTCGATCAGATCGGAGGCGTTCTGGACAAAGGCCAGGTTAAGAGCACCTTGAACCGACGGGCGTGTATGAGGAATATGATGAAAGTGAATGAAGCCAGAGAAGTGTAACAGGATCGTAGCAAATGGAAATCCGTAGTTCCTGCCTACCCCTCTGGTAAACAGGCGTGAATCTATATATGTATGTATGTACATTTGTTTGTTTCATTTCTTTGGAACAAACCATTCCGGCGCTCAATGGTGCTGCGATTCAGAACCTCTACTCAGAGCTCCTGGGGGGAAAACCAAGTATGCTTAATAGTATACAGAATTGCAATAAAAGTAAACAACGTAATAAACAACAAAACAACAACGAAATTAAAGAAGTAGGTACCTAAAGTTATATAAACTAATTAAAAAGTAACAAATTAACCTTATAAAGTCAAACAAGATAAGAAAGGTTACACAGCATAACAGTGTATGGGAGAAGGAGCATGCGGCTTTATTATTGAACTAGATGTGCCCGCGGTTTCACCCGCGTTTTACTGCGCTCCTGTGGGTCGTAGCGTGATGTTATATAGCCTTCCTCGATGAACATGCTATCCAACACTAAAATAACTTTTCAATTCGAACCAGTAGTTCCTGAGATTTGCGCGTTCAAAAAAAGAAACAACCTCTTTTATAATATTAGTAAAGATTTGGAAAAGACAATGATCAAATAGTTGCCAGTAGGTTGCAGTATTAAGCACATGAAGCACATTTAAATTGCCAAATTATAAACCTAGTAGAGCGGCTTACAAGAGTCAGCCTTAGGCCCGGCGTCCATTGGCAGCACGACATGGCAAGGTATTTTTAGGCGACGAAAAAAAATATAACCTAATCGCATGGAAATTTCAATTTTAACAGTCGTAAGTACAAAAACAATACCGCGGTATGCTTTTTTCTTTGTTTTCGTAAGAACCTTCTACAAATTATTTGAACACTAAAAAAATCCAATGAAATCGATAAAGTCGTTCTTAAATTATGGTGCGACCAAGGGAAACAGGGATTTATTTATTATTATATATATATAGATAGATTACAGCCGAGATGGCTGTAATTACCTACGTTTTTTCTTCCCCTTCGGTTGTGGTTTCTCCGGCAACATCCGCAGCAAGTCTCTCAAGGGCACATTAGAGGGCACCAGTCTGTCTGGCGGTGGCTTGGCGTACGATCGGCTTGAAAATACATCTATGAAGAACAAAATAAAATATTATATAGGTATATTCTGGATAAATCTCTTTAGCAATTAAGACTTTGGACTTAAAAAGCAGTTACCGTCTTCTGCGTGGAGATAATCGGTGAAAAGAAGAAAAAGAGGGAAGCGACCGAAGTTTAGATTGGGCCTTCGGCGCTCTCATGTACCAAACAGGATACAACCGTACATACACTGCTACTTTAGATACTGTCTTTACATCTATATGCCGTGATAAGGTAAGACTTGTCCAGTCACTTATTTTGAAACGACCACGACTACTTCACTGAAAATTATAATCTTTCCCATTCCTTTATTTAAATACTTTTCTTTTCATCCTATCTTTAATTGCTCTACAACTCTCACAACGCGCGAGTGCTAGGCTTGCAATTCATCATAGGTCACTATCAGGTAGACTATAATATTATACTATAATTAGTCTGTTTCCTCGAAAGATTTAAAAAAGATCCGCCAGAGGGCGCACTAGTTTGGGGTAGACGTGTTTTGATTTCCCTATTGACAATAACGTTAAAGTGTTATCTGTCTTATTACAAAAATATTAATAAAGTGAATAAAAAATATTAAAAAATTAATGGTCATGCCTACCAAACATTCTGCATTCGTGAATTGCACTTCGGATAGTCGATACAAACAAAATTTGTGCCATTTCTTAAACCTCAAGTTGACCCGAAAAGGTGTTTGTAGTAGATTCATTTATCGCGAAGAATAGATTAAACAATTGAAAAAATTAAAAAACTTACTTGTATACGAAACATTTAATTAATCCAAATGGTCCAACAATAGAAAATCCAAATCCGTTATTAGCGACTGTATCAAAGGTTAGTAACTGTTCATTTTAAGAGGTTATGCTCTAGATGTCAATCTATTAATGTATTAAAATTTAAAAAATACAAAAGTATAATTTTGCTATATTTGTATTTAAAATATTAAGGGCTTGTACTACCACCTCGAGATAGAGTTTATCTATAAGATAAAAGTCTCACCATCTCTCTTCTTTAACCTTACATGAGTGAGACAGCATGCGATTTATCTTTCGGATAAATTTTACTTGTTAGTGGTAGGTGTGGCCGTTAATATAATGGCTTATTTCAATCAATGTATTTTTTTAGATTCTTAATCATTGTAAAAGAAAGCATAGATGTGTTGAAGAGGATTTAAATTTCATTTGCTTCTGTTTATCCTCTAAACATTTACCAGCATAGAAACCGATAAAAAAAATTATCATTACCACTTGCAATGCATTCTTCAACTCTTTAATTTCTAAAAAGAGCAAGTATTACCAATATTATGTACAACTGTCAACGACAATTGACAACTAACCTTTCTACGAGTACATTTTTGTTACCTGAAACTGGTAAACCACGGCATGCAAGCCATCGTTTTAAATCCCGGACAAGATCATCTTGAATTTTTGCAAATTTCAATTTTCCTCCGGGTACATCATCTTCCGTTAAATACATTTTTACAATGTACGTTTTAAGTTACTGTCAATAGGGAGATCAAAACACGTGTAGCCGATGATTTCAAAAGACAAACAGACAATTTACATTTAGAATTTTCTTTATACAAGAAAAAAGTATCTGTCTCATACAAATTACGTGAGTGCCGCGTTGCATAGGGTGACGACGTAACCTTGTACGTGCGTACATGATATTTCATTACATTTTATCGGAAATAAGTCAGTTGCATGGCGATATACTATTTTACTTAAATAAATATTTTTTTTAAATGGAAACACCAATTATTATATAATGTTCAGGTACTTTGAAATAACTACACTGGAAAATTGAGACAACTACCATCTTAGTCTTCCCGTCACCATGGCTGCTGAAAAGCAAAGCAACCGAAACGTAGGGGAAAGTGTAAACTTAAACATAAATAGTTTTAATAATTTAATTACCTCAAAAATTTGTAAAGTTTAATAGTAGTTGTTTCTAAATTATGTAATAAAGTGTCAAATAAACATCGCGATAAAATCCGTATTTAATTTCAATAATGTTTTACTTACAATTTAGAATGATCAGCTATCACTATCGCAATTACTAATAAAAAAATATGATAATAGTTTTCTTTATTCAAATGTATATTTCTTAAAAAAGGTTTTAGTATATAATATTTAATATACTAAAGGTTAAGTACATAAGTGTTTTATTTATATTAGCAGTGCCTATTTCATTTATATTTTGTTAGTATTTTTTGCATATAGATATTTCCTGATTATTTTGTTGTTTTACTAGTTTCGACCCGATATCTGACGTTAGTTGCTGTGCTGAACTAGAAAGTATACTGGTAACGTTTACCTTTTTGAGGATATGTATTTTACAGGACTAGTACAAGTAAATCAACAACAAATTATCTCAATCACCTTTATTTAAAATTGTGAACAACTTATACTTATTATTAGCATATTTTACTGCAAAGGACGAACAGCTAGTTAGCATATTTATTTATTACATATTATATATTTTATTTTATTTTGTTTGTTTATTACATGGATGCCGTAAGTGAGTATACTTCTTCTGTTTCAAATCTTTAATGATATACGAGTATAGCAGTGATTTGTTTTTATTTCTTCAATCTAGCATTCTGCTATTGTAATTTTTTTATCTTTTTTGCTGCAACTCTTTTACGTTTTTCTAATCTATTAATATTTCTTTTAGGTGTAATTTTCTTGGCGAGTCAAATATTGAATTAAGATCGCTAACGTCTACATCAATTTCCTATACTTATGAAATTTGTACTGGCGTTGAAGGCCGGAGTTCTTCGTTCTCACAAACCTGTAAATAATAATAGACTAAGTTACTAAGATTCTAAAAATGGAGAACAAGTAAACAATATTTAGTTTTATTGTAGATATGCGTGAGACCAGTACCTTAATCTCAATTCGCGATATAGTCGATCCTTTTAGCCTTCTTAGTCCAGTATTTGATATATTAACATCTCTGTCATAAAAATGAGCAGAGCATACTCTTGCATTTTTATGAGGCTTGAAATAAGGCTCTTTTCGTTGTTGCCTTATAATGCGGCTCCAAATCTCTTTACGCGTGGTATCATTTGGAAATCTGTAAAAATTATCAGAATCGTAATTCGTGATTACATAATTGTGTAAATATTGCTTGTCTTCTCCTATATATTTTTACCAGAAGTTTGATGACGACAACAGCTCTGCACAGTTTGCATGAAGAAAATAAAAAAGTATTTCATAATATTTTATAAGTCCGAATCTGAGTTTTAAAACTTTAAAACAGATCTAATCTACTTCTGAAATACTTTTTTAATCTGAATAAGCCGTTTTGCCATCTGACGAAATCCACTGGCATTGCGTCAGGTGGCAAAGTTTATTTATTATTATTATTTTTAATTGTATTATTAGGTATAATTCAAAACTGCTTTAAAAAATTAAAATTAGTTCCTATGACAAAATAAAAAACAAAAGAAAATGACGCCTGTACAAGGTTATTTTGTGAAATTCGCGACATGGCCGCCATTGTCAACTTTGGTAGTAAAATTATAGCTGTAGAAATATATATATATTGCAATAAAATAATGTAAGGTTACTTACCGATGATACGATATCCCATGTTCCGTTTTAACCTTTGTGTCAATTTTTGCAACCTTTTACAATGCAACTAGGGATTTTTAGACAAGCATGTCCCGCGAACCGCAGACCGCGGTCAACTAAGTCACAGTTGGCCCTAAGCAGACATTTTAGTGCCAGCGCGCTGGTGCCATTTATTCGCTCGGTTAGCCTGGTCCTTACGCCAGTAATATCTATATATAATTCTACTGTACATGTGTATGTCACTGAACTCCTACTAAACGGCTGGACCGATTTTGATAAAAATTTGTGTGTTCATGTGGATTCGAGGATGGTTTAGATTTGGATTTCTGCTTTTTTTTCTCGTGTGTACAGGACAACGTCTGTCGGGACAGCTAGTAATATATAAGTCAATACGTGTACTCCTCACTAGTGCTGCCTCTGGCGGATCTTTTTTAAATCTTTCGAGGAAACAGGCTACTTATATTACACCACTTTCAAGTAGAAAGGTAAAAATATGTGGTTGAAGAAGTCAGCACATACTGGTACAAATACTAATTTAAGAATGGTTGATCTCATAGGATACGGTCTTATGGCCACTATCATCAAAACTCACTGAGCAGCAATAGCTCAGTGGGGAGACCAACAGACTGTAATGCAGAGGGTCTCGGGTTCGAACCCACGTCGCGCACCTCCAACTTTCGGAAGTTATATGAGTTTTCGAAATTAAGTGCGTATTGATTGACAATTATCGCCTGCTCCATGCCTCGGAGAGCACGTTAAGCCGTCGGTCCCGGCTGCCATGAACATCTATGGCAGTCGTTATTGGGAGAGTGTTGACACAAAAGATCCCACTGGGTCGAAGTGTCGCCGGTCTGCACTGACTGGCCCCACATAAGATACATCATCAAAACTCTTACCTAGTTTCGTAGCTTGACATAACTGAACGGGCAAATTAAAGAATCTCTTCAAGTTATTCATAATCTATGTTAATTACTCTCGTATTTGTAATTGCACGTGAAAATTTATATTACATCAATTATAAAATGAATGGATTTATATTTTCATTTAAAATTTATCATTGTATTCACCGAAATGACGATTCCACATGAATTTTTACGTCAAACTAGACTTCTATCATTGTGATTCGATTTTCAAACTCTGTCAACAATTTTTATATATCATAGTCTATTTTTTGATCGCAAAGAAGTTTAGTCATGAATCGTAGCGTATCCCATGGAATGATAAGTACTTATTATAATATAATTATTTAATCATAATTCCATGGCGTATTCACTTCTTGTATGGAAACTGTATTGTCATTGCCAGTAGGAACGCGTATGCTCCGTTCTGCTTCGCAACACTTTATCATTTGATCGTATAGGAACATGTGGTCTTCAGAATAAGTAGCTGGTGCGGCATACATTTTAATTTATTATATTCTTCATATTTGTAAAAGACCACACATTAAGACTTTCTTGATTTATAATTATTTTTTTATTAGTTTTGCATGCTACACATTGTCATTGTATCTCAAATTTTATTGTTATTATTTATTACTTATTGTTATAATCCAGACATAAACTCATATGCTGTGTCTTATATGTTTGTGATACAACCCCATTTTTTGAACAAAATCGTAGTTAGCAAACTATTTCGCCAAATCGATTTGGCTACGAGGAATTCCATTTCCTCGTGGCCAAACTCGTTTCAAAATAGGCAAAGTACATTCGCCAACGTTGAGAATACTTATTACTATATATACCTGCTTCTGTCGCCAGAAATGGCTTACTTACTCCTCGCCGTATGACGGTAGCCATACCAAAATAACTTCGTACTGAAGGCTCTAGGATTCCATTCTAGTAGCACTATAGAACATTTATATAGGTACATATACAGTACAGGATGTGTGTATAGCAGTGTGCAGCATCCAGCAGTGCATAGCAGCGATAGCTCAGTGGGGAGACCAACAGACTGCAATGGAGAGGGTCTCGGGTTTGAACCCACGACACGCACCTTTGACTTTCGGAAGTTATGACTTTTCGAAATTATGTGCATATTGATTGACAATTATCGCCTGCGCCGTGCCTCGGAGAGCACGTTAAGCCGTCGGTTCCGGCTGCCATGAACATCTATGGCAGTTGTTATTGGGAAAGTTAGTTCCCTCTAATATCCTGACACTGTTCTAGCCTTAGGGTATCGTTAGCCTTCGGGTTGCGGAGGTCAGGTGGCAGCCGCTCCGTGTAAAAACTGGTATCCAGTCAAATCCGGTTAGACTAGAAAAGACGACCCCAAGTGACTTGGGGAATAATAAAAGGCTAAGGGAGAAAATATACAGTACAGGATGTAGTGTAGCACGCCCTCCGACCAGGTGGGATGACGATCTGCGAAAGACTGCAGGCAAATGTTGGATGCGGTAAGTTGAAGACAGGGCGCTATGGCGCTCATTAGGGGAAGGCTATGTCCAGCAGTGGTCTATTATAGCATCATGATGATGATATACAGCACATACATTATAAATATAGTATTGCACATAGTTCGGTTTAAAGCATCTCATGTGAGGGATGATAGAATTTTCGAATATTTAGAATTAAATATTTTTGCAATTGTACACATTTATATTATATATATGCTGCTACTGAGAGAATCACTGGCACATAACGGGGATCACCACAATTGGTTTGCCGCGCCCCAATGACATACATAAGCCTATACATCATATTACTACAAAATGTGACACTTTTAAATACGCGTGCAAGAAAAGAAAATAAAGATTAGGCTGATTCTCGTGAGTTTAATTATAAGAAATAAGAATGGCACAACATGTGACATTTTTAAGTACGCGTGCAAGAGAAGAAAATAAAGATTAGGCTGATTCTCGTGAGTTTAATTATAAGAAATAAGAAGTGCACAACATGTGACATTTTTAAGTACGCGTGCAAGAGAAGAAAATAAAGATTAGGCTGATTCTCTTGAGTTTAATTATAAGAAATAAGAAGTGCACAACATCTACAAGTTCTTGGCGAGTTCCTGCGACTTGAGGACCACGTCTTCGATGGTGCCCACCATGTAGAACGCTGCCTCAGGGATTTGGTCCAATTCGCCGATCAGAATCTGTAAGATTATCAATTTGTTAATCGAGTCAAAAATCGATTTAGACCTTTTGCAACAGCCAAATAATTAAAATTAGTAACTTAGTTTGAGTTTATTTGTAGTTTAACGGCATTAGATCAATCCTGGTCCAGCCTGATTGAAGAAGTTCCTTCATCCTGCAAAAGTTCGTAGCCCAATGATCTTATGTTGTGGTTTTGCTGTGAGTACAGTTTTCTCTTTCGTCTAGTAGGTCTATTTCTATTAGGCCATAATATAAAAATTACACATAATTTGGAGGTTTGGTTAGCAGAGAGAGTGAAAACTATGCGGCATCAAAAATATATATGTCGGAGACGGTCATTAGTATGGTTACGAAACGCGGCACGTTAATGAAGATGTGGCAGCACTGTCGCGATGACGTCAACACGCAGCCAACTTCGCGTGCTACGACGGAGCCTACTTAAATGGAGGTGCCCTATATTCGACGGGGGAAACTTTTTACCGTCGGCAAGTGCGGACCTCCTTGCTAGGAACTGTCATTCGTTTCGTGCAAGACATTCGTGTTAATTTATTGTAAAGACAATAAAAGTGATCAGTGTGCATTTATTATTTCGCTTTGCTCGATCACCCCATTGTATGCCCGCATTATGTCTATCGATGGAGTTACTGAAAACTCTCTATATCCGACATCAGAAGTGAGTGCGGACCTCCTCGCTAGGAACTGTCATTCGTTTCGTGAAGACATTCGTGTTAATTTATTGTAAAGACAATAAAAGTGATCAGTGTGCATTTATTGTTTCACTTTGCTCGATCACCCTATTGTACGCCTGCATTATGTCTATCGATGGGGTTACTGAGGCACTCTATATCCAACATATATATTCTATATCAAATAAATTGATTCCTTTCATCTGATACGCTACTAATGTTAGTATACCATATTAAATATTCTAGCCCATATTCGGTCCTTTTGCAAAGAAGAAACACTCATTTTTATAAGCCGATGTTCGCGGTATTATCACAGCCCAATAATAATCACAGAAACATACCCAATATTTTAGGTTGTTGTAAAAATGCTGTTAATTATTACCCTTATGTTTATTATTTGGTCTCTTTATACATAAACGGTAATTTCGGAGAGAATAAGACATCCAAAAACGGAACTAGCAGGGTATAGCAAAGAAGAGGGTGAGTTGGAAAGGAAGAAGGAAGAGCTCCAATGGGCTCTTCCTTGGATATACAATCTGCTGTGCAATCACAGCACTGGGACATACCAAAAGTCATAGGTACATACTCTTTTGAATCCTTTGATAGTTTCCTCCAATTTGACTAGTTTACCGATGTGACCCGTAAACACCTCAGCGACCTGCAACCAACAATTCATGTACTGAACCTTTACAAATCGTTTACATACAGTCAAAGCGACGGATAAATCGTCGTGCCTATTTGTTACAATATGCGGTGGGACGGTTGAAGGTCCTAAACTGTCATTGACATTGACATTTATATACATCTGGTTAAAATAAAATTGCGCGCGTGGCACAGTACGTTTCGACTGGGCTTTGCCTGCCACATTATTTCACCCATTGTCTAAGATTTCGGACACTTATGATCCTTGCTTTACTAAGGTATTCATGGTCTGACGTTGAGGATTTAATATTACCTCTGCCTCTGCATCTAAGGCGATGTCATGCGTCGCCTATCACGTAATTGAAAAACTATGCTATTAGCAAGTACCTACATAATATATCGAATGTAACAACAGCTATTAAACTACTATCGAAGCTATCTTATGATACATTTTATTTGCTGTGTTGTTTTATCAATGATGTAATCGACTTTACCTGGAAGGGCTGCGATAAGAATCGTTGTATTTTACGAGCACGAGCCACGGTCAGCTTGTCATCTTCTGACAACTCGTCCATGCCCAAGATGGCGATTATGTCTTGGAGAGACTTGTAGTCCTTCAATGAAAAATGTCAGATAGGTGTTATTACATGTTAAAGGCTCGTTTACATGAGACAAGTTTCTTGAAGCAAGTATCATGCTATATTTATCTTCCTTGGTAAAAAGACAGGACAACACGATACTTGCTCCAAGAAATATTAGCAGTCTGCCTTTGTTTACTCTTGTTTTCCTATTTATGCTAACGCGGTTTTGCTCGCGTGGTATGTCATTAAAATATTATTTATCACTCAGAGAATATGCAGACAGCGTTTATATCCTTACGTATAAAAAAACCAATCCTTCATAAGTAAACAAAAAATATCTCTTTTAATATTAAGGCGTGAATAATTATACGAGTTATTCGAACCGTACTCTACGCCAGTTATCTTTGTCGTATTGAAATTACTAAGTTAAAGTCTCTGTATCCCCGAAGGGCTAGGCAGAGCATTATTACACGCACGTGGCATTCGCCGACTATGATATTTGATCCCATGTGATTATGGCGAGCCTTTAGCTAATTTACCCGGCTACACTTTTACACTCCGCGCGGCGATTTATATAATATAAATTAAATTAGGCAGATTCCAACCTGCAATATCTTCTGCACCCCTCGAGCCACGCCGTAATGCTCGTGTCCAATGATGTTAGGGTCCATGACCCGAGAGGTTGAGTCGAGCGGGTCCACGGCTGGGTACACGCCCAGCTCGGCGATGGCTCTGGACAGCACCGTGGTCGCGTCCAAGTGAGCGAAGGTTGTCGCAGGTGCGGGGTCTGTTAGGTCATCAGCTGGCACGTAGACAGCCTGAGAGAAGGTAGTGATGAAAGGAGCAATTTTTATCTTACCTATTTAATCTATAAACTGAATAAAATTCCTCTTGACTAAAGTGCAGGTAAACCTTAACGGGGGAACCTACATTAGCCTACAGAGAATAAGTTAAGTAAAATAAGTTGAAATATCGCTTTAAGGTAGAAGACTGACAGTAGAGTTACATTGATTTCTCCTATTCCAGCAACTTGCAAAAAGTACCATTATATTTATAAGTAACTACAAGCTTAAAAGCTTGTTAATTTTTAGTTAGACCATATTTTATATAATTATCCATTTTGTAGAAAACTGGGCTACCAATTCTTGTAACCCTCTCCAGCTAAGCTTAATACTTGTGTTAGTCGTATACCCAAACCTCATTTTTGCTTTGCTTTCAAATTAAGAATTGAAAAATAGTGGTTGAGATCAGTTTCAAAAGTATAGTCGCATCAAACAGCACAGGCTATGGTTGAAGTGAGTCCGCCTGACCTGCACGCTAGTAATAGAGCCTGTCTTGGTGGTGGTGATGCGCTCCTGCATGGTGCCCATGTCAGTGGCCAGGGTCGGCTGGTAGCCCACAGCAGACGGGATGCGGCCCAACAAAGCTGATACCTGGCAACGAGAGACGTCTGTCTTAAGAACTTACGTAGTTTTGATTTTGTGATTGATGCACATGAGATTAATTTAACAAAACTGAAGAAAATATGCTGCGTTTTAAAAATTAAACAACTAATTATAGATGTACCCTACGACGTTTAAATATGGTCACCTTTCTGGACATTAAATTGTTATCTGACACACAATGCAACATGGCATCTGGTTTACAAATAAAGTATTCTCACGTTCACAAATATTGAAAATTGTACACTGTCGTCTATCGTGGTAAATGTAATATTTTTCAGACCAGGGTCCATAACGTGATAGTAATGTGCAAGATCGTCCTTCTTAATGTATATGCTTCCCTATGCAATCGAACTACGGTGCGGGAATATTTATATTTAAAATAAAATTTATAGTCAATACACAAAAAATTATGAAAAAAGTTTTTTTTTACTACTAGGGTGGCTACCAAACTTACGGCCCACCTGATGGTAAGTGGTCACCATAGCCTATGGACACCTGTAACACCAAAGGCATCACTTGCGCGTTGCCGACCCTTTAGAAAAGGAAGTGGGAAGGAGAAGGAGCGGGAATGGCGGAAAGGGGGTGATTGGGCCTCCGGCACTCTCACTCACCGAACGAAACAACAGTAGGAATACTGGTATTTCACGTCGATATTCTGTAAGAGGGTAGTCCTTCCCCGGTCGAGCCGGCTCATTCATGCTGAAATCAGCGCGGCTCTACTACATACCTACCAATATTAAATATTGAGTGTCTCTTTGTCAGATTTAATTTTGCATTGCATTGCAATATTTCATTGACAGCAGCACATTAGTTTGGGTTTGGTCTGGGTGCACTGCGCCAACGTCTGCAAGGTGTTTCGAATCTGAGCAGCTAACTTACCTCAGAGCCCGCCTGCGTGAATCTGAAGATGTTATCGATAAACAGCAGCACATCCTGCCCCATCTTGTCTCTGAAGTGCTCGGCTACAGTTAGGCCTGTGAGAGCCACGCGAGCTCTGGCACCAGGAGGTTCATTCATCTGACCGTACACCAAGGATACCTGGTGAAGAACGAATATTACAGACCTTTCAAAAATTAAATACAACAAATTTTTCGATTTCGGTTTAAATCAAGTTAATTTTTCTTTATTAAATTTGAGCTTTAGAAGGATGCCCTGGGCATTTAATTACATATAGGCATAATAGTTGATGGTATATTTTTCTAGTGTAAATTAAAAAGAGAAATACGTATTATTAAACAATTCATACAGACGAAGGACCTTTGTGACTTCGTCTGCATGAATTACGGTTTGTCGACCAAGTCTTTTGCCTGGATTATACTATGGCGATATATTGCCAATCCGACTAAGCTAAATAAGATGTAAGACAGATTTAAGATAAACCTCAAGCTAAAATATGAAAGCTGCACCAATATATACTTTAAATGCGGAAACAAATAGACAGTCATATACAGCAGGTTTGGAAGCAATTTTTTTGGGTTGAAGCCATAACTATGGTTAAGTAGTCGATGTAATCGGCAATGACAGAAATAGTGAACAAAAATATGTATCCCGATTTATCCTGGTAAATTAGTTGGTTGAAATTAGTTGTTTGTGTAACGCGAGATGACCTCCAGCCACCTTGAAGTTTGACCTGCTCGCCACCCGATCAGCACCAGGTTCGAGAAGCGGCGTGCGTGTTCCCACGTGCGCCTCTGTATCGTGACTTTGTAGCCCCCGCTCAGGGGGATGGTGGAGGAAATATTCTTTGTGGAGTGGCCTACCGTTTCACACGGCGGGCCGAAACCACGGCGGGGTCGCGATTGCATGTGAAAGCGGTTTGCGCGGCCTTGCCGTCTATGGTTATGTCGAGGAACACCGTGGTAGGTTTAGTCGGTATTACCAGGGTATCTTTTCCCCGGTGAGCCCGACATAACCTCTCCGTTGCCCCGCGGAGAGGTATGCGTCAAAGCATTCCCCAACGTAAAAAAAAAAAAAACATCGTACAGATAAAAACTCGTGACGGTTATATAATACCTAGCATAGTATATAAGCACTGATTCTGTTACCTTAGAAGTCTTGTAATCATCGGTGATGACACCGCCGACCTTCATCTCGTTGTACAAGTCATTACCCTCGCGCGTGCGTTCGCCTACTCCGGCGAACACCTGCGGCATATTGCACTTATTTATTAGAGGTTTTAACTAATGCTGTTTACAAAGGCTATATATAAACATATCAAGAACTTTAATTTACTTTTTTATACTTTTTTTTATAATTAACGAGCTTTTACCAATGTTTAGAAATTATCTTAGGTTTAAAGAAATTTATTTCTCATAAAACAATTTTTGTTCATTTACAATGAGATTGAGTAATAACTAGTAATAAATTATTACAATGTTATAAAAGTCATTAGTATAAGTCTCTAGCGCATTGTAGCTGTTATAGTGTTAATACATATTTTTTTAGCAAATTTTTAAAGGTATTTATGTTATCGCAATCTTTTATCTCGTTAGGTAATTTGTTGAACATCTGTGCGCCCTCAAACAATACAGTTTTTTTTCCATAGTTTGTCCTTGCGGTCGGTAATTGTAGCTTGTTTTTATTTCTTAAGTTGTGTGTGAAAGTCTTTTTACGTAATTCTAGGTTTGATCGGATTGAGTTACTTGTTATTTTTTTGACAAGAATGCATGTAGTATATATATAAAGTTGTGTGATGTTCATTAGGTTAGTTTTTTTATATAATAATTTTGTTGGAGTTAGGTAGTGATAATGGAAAAGTATTTTAATAATTTTGTTTTGTGTTCTTTGGAGTGGAATTAAATTGGTTGGTGCTGCTGAGCCCCATATTTCGATAAGGTATTCGAGGTGTGACTTAATTAGGGAGTTATATATAATATTACGTACCTTATGTGGGATACAGTTTGACGCCTTGTGTAATGCTCCGAGTAATGACATTAGTTTTGTTTTGACATAATCAATATGTGGTTTCCAGGTAAGTTTTTCATCTACCCACAGACCTAAATATTTTTCTTGACTCGAGCGTTTGATTATTTCATTGTTTATTGTTAGCGGCGGGAAGTCTGGTATTTGTTTATTTTTAGCTGCAAAGATCATGAATGAGGTTTTAGACGTGTTTATTGTAAAGAAGATTATATTTTAACCATTCTTGTAATCTAATTAGGTCTTTTTGAGCGTCTGCAATTATATTGTTAATACATTTGTTAAAGTAAAAGAGACAAGTATCGTCTGCGTACAAGGTCAGGTGCCCGGTTAGGCCTATTTTATTTATGTTGTTGATGTAGATTAGGAACAATAAAGGACTGAGTATGGAGCCTTGAGGACAGCCAAAAGTTACGTATTTTATTGAGCTAGTAAAGTCATCTATTTTTACAACTTGTCTCCTATTTTCTAAAAATGATTTGAACATAGTGTGGGCTGTTCCCGTGACACCTATGTTGTGTAATTTTTGCAAAAGTTTTTGATGACTCACTGTGTCGAATGCCTTTTTTAAATCAATAAAAATGCCCAAAGAAATATTTTTTTGATCGATGTTAGTTTTAATTTTAGTGATTAGGTCGACTGCAGCTGCCGTGGTATTAGATTTTGGGCGGAACCCGTACTGTTCGTTTATTAAGAATCTTTTTTTTGTTAAATAGTCATTGAGTTGGTTATACAAAACTCGTTCGAAGATTTTCGAGATAACCGGCAAGACTGATACTGGTCTGTAGTTGCTTGGGTCGACTCGATTTCCCGATTTGTAAATAGGACTAACCTTAGCGATCTTTAGGGAATCCGGAAAAATTCCATGAGCTAAACACAAATTTATGCAGTTAGTCAGTTTGTCAGTTATTATGTTTTTTATGCATTTAATTGCTTTAGTGCTGATACCGTCGATGCTAGTGCTGGAGTTACTATCAAGGTCGTCAATAATTTTTAGTATTTCTTGATTACTACATGGTGTTAGTTCTGTAAGTGTTATCTCGTGTACATAGCTACTGTCATACATTAAGCTGTTTCCTGGGTTATCATGGTATGCCTTGGGTATTTCGTTAGCTAGTTGTGTTCCTACGGTTGAGAAGAAATAATTTAACAAGTTACAAATTGCGTTACCTTCTGTGATGGGACCCGTGTCCGAGTTTAATTTTGAGGGGGCACAGTTGTCCTTCACTTTATTTAATCGTAAGCTATTAATGGTTTCCCACATTTTTTTGGGTTGTTTATAACTTTTTTGAAACAGAATACAATAATAGGCCTCTTTCTGTGATTTGATTATCGTCTTCACTCTGTGTTTTTCTTCATTAAACTGTTTTCTCACATTGTCATCATTCGGGTTAGCTTTGCTTTGTTGCCATAAAACATTACGTGAGTTAATGGATTGTATTATATTTTTGGTGATCCAGTCGTTCTGTGGAGCGTTAAGTATTTTTGTCTTGGTTGCTTCTGTATTTGGTCCATAATAAATGTTTCTAGGTAGTGGTAGTTGTGGTTGTCATTCTCGTAGTTTGATTCCGAAGTATTTTTGTATAATTTTTCATAGTCCAGTGCTGAATACCGTCGTTTTTCTTTGATTTGTGTAGTTAATTTTCCAATTTCTACGAAGATTTGTTTATGGTCAGAAAGGCTTGATTCAATAATCGAGACGTTGAAGGAATGGTTTCTAATGTTGGTACAAATATGGTCGAGTATTGTATTCGTTGTGCTTGTTTCCCGTGTGCTGAACAATTGATGTATTTTGTTTAGTATTACGTAGCCGTTTTCTTTTATTTCATTTAGGTATTTTGTTACAGTGGTATTTGAGCTCAGTAAGTCGATATTGAAGTCCCCAAAGACCAGTGACCTTTTTCGTCGTTCCAGTTGTGAAGAGTAGGTTTCTAAGTATTTGGTTAAATTAGTTTCGCCTGGTTTATAAATAGCACCAATGTTTAGGGAGAGTTTATCTATATGTATCCATAGGTAGTGATTTTCGTCCTCAACCAGATCCTCCGTCACCTCGTATTTTATGTTGCTGTGTACGTATATGGATACCCCACCGCCTTTGGAGTTTTTCCTATAATTGTATATGTGTGAATAATTAGGTAGTTGGTATATTTTTGCGTCGTTTTCGGAGTTGATCCATGTTTCGGTAAAAATCAGTATGTGGGTAGTTGCTGGAATAGATTTTATTATGCATTTGATTTCGTCGAACTTCCCTGCTTTCCTAATACTGCGCAAATTAGCATAAAAGAACCTCAATGATGTTGAATGTACTGGAACTTCTTCGTATTTTGTGATTAATTGGTGATTTGTCGTGTCGGTATTTTTTTTTGATTTCTTTGTAGGTATCTCATTTCGTAGGTGAGTATCTATATGTTTTTTTGGTTATTGTTCGTTGTAATGGTAGGCTTTCCTTTAATATATTTGATTACCAGATTACTTTCTCCGTCTTGAACACGTTTATTCAACTCCTCTTTCAGCGATCGCAGGTAATGTCTTTGGGAAGGCGTTTGGTCCGAAAAGATTTGCACATTTTCTGGCAGATTGGTTCGATTACGTAGTAAGTGTTTGGGTGTATTAGTTTCGTTAAAGAAGACTTTTAGCGCGGAGTGTATTTACCGAGTCTCATTGACTTCGTTGGTTTTGGACAGTTTTCGTATAGCAATGTTAGCGTTTTTGTGATCTCCTCATTGTCGTAATTCCTCCTAGCATTCGAGTTTTTGTCATTCTTTTCCGGGATACCCACAATTACAATATTTTTCTCGCGTTCGCTGCGATCCTTTATCTCAAGAATAATATTTTCGTGACACACTGCTGTTTTGGATGTCGAGCCGTCGTAGATTTGTTGGTTTTTAATTTGGTGTATTTCATGTTCTATCTGTGTTATTTTATTTTCAGTTATCGTGGTTTTCGATTTTATGCATTCGATTTCAGAGTTTACGTGTTGAAATTGTTGTGAAAAAATTTCTGCTGTGGATTTTATTGTTTTGAGTTCATTTTTGATTTCTAACATTTCTTCCCGAATGTAGTGTAGATTTTCGTTTTGGGTTTTGGCAAAGTCCTCGAAAAATTTCATTATTTCCGTTCGAAAACCTGAGAGTTCTTTCTTGAATTCCATTTCCTCAGGACGCTCTTTTCGTTTTCTGTATGTAACGTTAGTAAGGAATTCTTCTTCGATTTGTGTAGATAAGTTTGGGACAGATCCACCACTTTGTCCTGTTCCGCGTGTAAGAAGTATATTTGGCGGCGTTTTCTGTATGTTCATTGTGTCCGTGTGTCACTGCAATCGAGTTGCTGCGCTTGCGCGCGAGCGGGATGGAGAGTTATGGTTCTCTTTCGCGCCCGTACACCTTGGTGTGTTGCCGGTTGGGACGTAAGGTAGCGAGTAACAAGGCACTGATTTGTCAATTTACACTTAGAACTGTACAGATTAGAGATTACTTTGCTACACTATAGTTTTATTCCAATTTTAGTTTCGCATTTTACGGTCCGACACGCGTCCGCTTTCGTCCAGCGCTAGAGGATTTACTCAATCTAAATCTCAAACTTAAGAATTTAATCTTAAGAATCGGTTTAGTAAATCCAGAGTACGTTTCTATAGTAACAAGTTAGTTAAATGTTACGTAAATTTTACTAGAATCACAGAGCACGGAACATGACTGCATAGCTGGCGTAGTGGTTTAATTCGTCGCCTAGCCGGTGTCATTGCTCAAAGTGTTGTCTAGGGCCAAAAAATTGTGTAGGCTGCAAATAGTTTTTTTTGAGTTTAGGGGCTCTTTGTGTCCTTTGAATGTTCTCCGCGACACACAAGCTGACGCTGTTGGCTGGTCGTCTATATGGGAGTGGAGACATTGAACACTTACAGAGTAACCACCGTGTGCCTTAGCTACGTTGTTGATCAGCTCCATAATCAGTACAGTCTTGCCGACGCCCGCGCCACCAAACAGTCCAATCTTGCCACCTATAACGCCAACAATTACAGAATTAATTAAAACCAATCAATGCCAGCCTTCCCTTCGAAGAGTGTATCTAGTCCCTGTATCCGTCTCGCCTTCATTATCACTACATGTTATAAAACAACATTTTCCGCCTTCTCTGTCTGTCTGTACGCGATAAGCTCAAAAACTACTGAGCGGATTTTCATGAAATTTTCATCAATAGGCATAGTGATTCATGTGGAAGGTTTAAGTGTATAATTCGTAGAGCTTTCGTGTAAATCCGTTAAAATATGACGATGTTTGTTAAAGATGTCGGGGAAAAACAAGACGACTGGGAGCTTTTATCGAAAACGTTGCCTAATTCTTTCGAGATATTACAAAACAATGTATGGTGGGATTGTTCCTCGTTTATAGATCTACGGAAAAGACCGCGATGGCATATCTAGTCTAGACTTGTCTGTTTTAACGGGAGCCTACTATAAACAGATAAACTTATACAAAAATGTTCACATATAATGTGGTAATTGAAAAGCTATTTAGACGGAGACATTATTAATCCTTATCAAATTAAATACGTTAGTGACCTTAAGCATTTCATGAACAATATGATAGCTCTTTACATTATACAATATCAATAAATATCTTAGCAGATATAAAATTAAAACAAACGTGCCAGAAAATAATCTGATCTCATACCGACAAGACTCGCTTGATGGAACCATCCCCGCGCCGCCAAGTATTGTGGACATAAGTGTCACAACATTTAAATATAATCCATATGATCAACGCAGCAAGCTGATGCGATGTTGATGCTTTACTACCAGTGCGAAGCCGGGGCGGGTGCTAGTAATAAATACATACATACATATATAGATTCACGCCTGTTTCCCAGAGGGGTAGGCAGAGACTACGGATTTCCATTTGCTACGATCCTGACACACTTCTCTGGCTTCATTCACTTTCATCACATTCCTCATACACACCCGTCGGTTCAAGGTGCTCTTAACCCGGCCTTTGTCCAGAACGCCTCCGATCTGATCAAGAAACGTTCGCCTAGGTCTTCCTCTTGCGACTGTTCCATTCATACTAGCCTTATAAACTTTCTTAGTCAGTCTTTTCTCGTCAATTCTTTCTACATGCCCAAACCAGCTTAACATACCCTTTTCTATTCTTGTCACTATATCCACTAGTAATAAATAAGCTGAGGTTTATACTTACCTTTGACATAGGGTGCAAGAAGGTCAACAACCTTTATGCCAGTGGCCAGGATCTCTTGTTCCACTGACATGTCTACGAACAGCGGCGCGTCCGCGTGTATGGGGGCAAACGAATTCGTTACGATCGGCCCGCGCTCGTCTGCCAAATATATTTGATTGTTTGTTGGTAAAAATGTGATATGGTGCTAGTTGTTGACTGCACGGAAGGGTAATGCACCGATCGTTGTGGTTTCGATCCCCATATATTTGTGTGATTCACAAATATGTAGTTGTTCTGAAACTGGGTATTTGATCCGTTATTTGTATAGTCTTTCGTGACACAGAAATTATGCAAAGTGCGATAACGTTTGTGACTGTTGAGAAATACAACGATGTGGCAGGATCCTATGATTTTGAAAAAGACCATGATGATTTTCCTTCTGCCCTAACCTTTAAGTCCTAAAACCAGGGTTGCCTTTGTAAAATGCTTGATTTAGAAGATATACCAGTTTAGTTAATACAATCTAGTGCTCTGGCTTTACTGCGGTCTGGTCAGTTAAGAAAAGATTTTTGATAAAAGACAGATCAGAAAATAAGAGTTATTGATTTCATTAACCATTTAAACCATTTAAACCATTTATTTTCGTTACACATATATACAAAAATTTCACATACAAAATAAGTATAAACTGGCATAGGTACATGCATAACAAAGGGCTCCAGCTCAGTATTTGCTGCGCACATGCACAGCACTGGTTTTCAGCTGGGCCCTGACTATTGAATTAATATGAATAGCACATAAATGTACACAAAGAAGGCAAAAGGTTACAAAACATACAACAAGTACGCATTTGGCTTCCTTCATTCTGAAACTCCAGGTACGTTACTTCTTTTGCTTGTGTTTGAAGTGGATTGAAGTGCATGTTAATAGTTACAGAATAAAAGGAAATCATTCTCGCGACGTCTCAGACGACAATCTGGGACTTTAGTCCTTAGGCACTCGCACTTAATTGTTAAAATAGCCTCAACGTTCTTTATATAAACTTCTGAGTTCTTTTCTTCTAAGATCTTACAATAAACTTACCAATGGGCTCTCCAATGACGTTAATAATTCTGCCAAGAGTTCCTTCTCCTACGGGGATGGTGATGGGTGCTCCTGTGTCTATGATGGGCTGACCTCGCACGAGACCTTCCGTACCGTCCATGGCAATGGTGCGACAAGCGTTCTCCCCGAGGTGCTGTGCTATCTCCAGTATCAGACGAGGTTCTGCAACAAATTTAATCACCTATAGTCTGCACCTATAGTCTGTTTCAAATACGAAGTCCTTTTTGACACTTCATAGCACGTAACTCTGCACATTTCATATAATTTGCTAAAATAAACAACAAGATTGCTTATGGTACTAAAGGCTATTTAAAAATAATTTTAAAATATACAAAACATGACATAATTGTTTCACAAAAATAATCAATTATTAATTTCCATTGATATTGGTCTAAATAACTTAAATAACAAAACAAAAAAACGTTTTACTACAATACCAAGGTTACACACTATGGTATTTTTTTTACTTTCAGTCATAGTGACGCGACAATATGAATTGGATAAAATCAAACTGACTCGAGCTAAAAACAATTATTGTCCGAGAAATAATTTTGTGAAATTGTATTTGTTATTAATTATTATTAGGTTGCAACGTACCTTAAATCCCACTCAGCAACCCCGTAATATATTTTCTTTATCACAAAATGGATCCGATCGAGGAATCGATATTGGACTTATAGTTTAAATATCTCATAGATGTACAAATAAACACGGTATGATAACATTGATGTAACTATTCTTTCGATATGCCAAACTTGGTTTGATTCCCCCTTTTTGTTTTTCTGTTTCTATCATTTCTGTTTCGATTCTAAACCCACGATTACAGTTTGTTTATAAAGTTAATCGGTAATCGATTTCGTGCTCTGTCGATTGAAATGGTGTCTTCACTATTGATATTGATATTGATATTGACTTCGTATTTTAAACAGACTAATGTCGCATGAGCTGAGAACATAAGGTAGCATAATTTCGGTCACAGCGGCAATTGTTAATGGAGATTTGCCATCTATGCAAAAGATGTTATAGTGTGTGTGTGGGCAGACACAAATGCACTCTCTTTGGCCTATGGATGGCGATTTGACACGGCCGATGATAGATCAGAGGCACAATCAACAGTTTTACATGTTTAAAGAGGCAGAATGCTATTATACAATTTCTTGACAGAATGCCTAATATTTTTTTTGACCCGTTTCGGGATTTGAATCCGAGGCCTCATGCACAGTCATATACACTATCAATGAACCACCGAGGTGGTATGAGATCGGCACAAACACAGTCGTCGCCAGGTATAAGATATTTTAGGTATTAGCTAGTATGACCGTCAGTTGCTGTATCTTTACTAGCATAATAACCCTCGTATCAAAACTGATTGATTCACACACCATGCGCTACAAGCATATTATCCAATATGTTATAGCTCACGACCGCGCCTTAACTTTCCATTCGCATTCGCCCTATATACATATGTACTTCCATGGTCAATTTTTTGTCGCCCATTCTCATTATCCATTGCATGTCATCTAAATGTCACAATATTGTCACTTTATTTATGTATATATAGCGACACTGCTGACGCTTTAGTTTCGTACAGCCAGGCGCAAGTATGCAGTAACACCGCGCGGCAGTCGTCTGTCTCCCCGCAACCACACAGTTAGGTCATAGCCCAATATGCATCTATACTTGTAACTGGTACCAGAGAATATACATATTATATCCATACAGTATACCATCAAATTATTTTATTTTGACAACCATACAGAACATTTCTGATAACGCCCACAAATATATAATACGAATACTAAAAAAGCTAAAACTTCTCCGTTAACAAGATTGAATCTGCTTACCTATACGAAAAGTTCTTCCACTAATGCTACATTATATTAATAATGTCCTCCAGACTGAATTTCGGTCACGGCGGCCAATCTTAACGGAGACTGGCCATCTGCGCAGGAGATATTATAGTGCACAAGTGTGTAGGTACGCAAACGCAAGTGCACTCTCTGTTTTCTAACTGGGTGACTCGGGCAATACGCGGCTTGTAGGCCAGAAAGGGTACACGTATGAATGTACGTCGGGAAGTGAGCGTGCTTACAGCTCCGGTACCACAGTGGAGATATAAGATAGGCCTCAGCGAGGACATCGTTAGCAACTCTTAGTTAGTTAGATCGCGAGTGGTGAGCGGCTTTATTGCTCCGGTACCTATCTGGAGAATAGGTAGTGCCACTTGGGTACGAGGTAGCTCGCTTACGAGAATCGAGTCTTACGATTTAGGGACAAGACCTGTCTATAACTGATCCCTTAAGGTGCTTTCGGGCACTGGATGGTACAGCGGCTCTCACTATATACCGGAAGGAGTGGGAACGCTATATCATAAACTTGAGTAGCCGTAGAGGAAGGGTCTGTTCTATAACTCTCATGATCCGATGGGACGGATAATCCGACACGACCGGAGAGAGATCAGGCGCAGGACTAACATGTCTATATGCGGAGCAGGGCCCTATGGAACCTGACGGACACGAACCTGCTGAAAAAATACTAAAAGTAATAAAACAAATTGTTTCCTAAAATACAAACTATTTGAATTAAACGTAAGGTTATTTGAAAAGTACTATTAAAATGCTGATAAGAAATATGTCTGTCTGGGCCGAAAGCGTCAAAACAAAATAGGGTCCCGCTGGCATGATAAAAGTTTTGCAGGCGCATTCCTTATATACTAATTATTATTTTGAAATAAAGCCAAGGTATTATAAAGATACTAATACACCGCTAAACGGTGACATATACTATTGGTCTGAAAACCTTCAAACAGCGGAGGGTCCTGCTGGGTAATTATTTAAGATTTCGCTGTAGCAATTAAGGTACTATTTTTTACTTATACGATTTGGCAAGTACTAAATACCACGCACGTAAACTTTTAGCTGTCAATCGAAATAAACGTAGGGTCCTGCTGCGCATACAGACATAGGACTAACGGCTTTACGTGCTTTCCGAGGCACGGGGGTGTCTAACACCGCCAACTGCCTAACTCCGGGCTCGTATTGAGATTTCTTAACAGAAAAACTCAATAACTTTTTGTTGGCCCGACCCGGGATTCGGATCCGAGACCTCATGCACAGCAGTCGCATTCACTACCGCTGCGCCACGGAAGTAGAATGTTACATTATCTTAGTAATATAGGCTATGTTCCAATGTGATATGACTGCACAGGTGGCGTAGTGGATATATGTATATAGTCGCCTCAGCACTGCCGCCCCGTCGAGTGTTGGGTTCGATCTCCACACGGGACAAAACATTGTGTAATCCACAAATGATTGTTCTGAGTCTGGGTGTTCTTTGGGTCCGTTGTTTGAATGCCCCGCGACACAGGAATTATTCTTAAGTCGAGAAATAATAAAATAACGCGAGCACAGCCGGGGACAAAAGATAGTAATGAGTATGGTGACTTACTGCGTCCAGGTACTTCAAGTGCGTTTAGAATGGGAGGCAGGTTTTCATCGAACTGCACGTCCACGACGGCCCCGATCACTGCAACACACAATACTAACTTATTAATTAAGATATTTACTTGTTTTGTACGTGTTTAGTCTAAGACTGCTGTTAGGAAATTATAGATATATTAGATTTTTCTTGTGTCTACGTAAATAAGGTTACGTTAGTAACGGTATTTTTCCTGGTTGAAAGGTACCCTATATTGTTTGCTGTACCTCTAATAACGTGTACATTAAATTTCATGATAATCGGTCAAATAGTTAAGGCGTGAAAGTGTAACAAAGAAACAAATTAAACTCTTCTTCTCCCTTAGCCTTTATTATTCCCAAGTCACTTGGGGTCAGCTTTTCTGGTCTAACTGGATTTGACTGGATATAAGTTTTTACACGGAGCGGCTGCCACCTGACCTCCGCAACCCGAAGGCTAACGATACCCTAAGGCTAGACCAGTGTCAGGATATTAGAGGGTACCGATTTTCCCAATAACGACTGCCATAGATGTTCACAACAACCAGGACTGACGGCTTAACGTGCTCTCCGAGGCACGCAGCAGGCTAAAATTGTCAATCAATACGCACATAATTTCGAAAAGACATATAACTTCCGAAAGTCAGAGGTGCGCGACGTGGGTTCGAACCCAAGACCCTCTGCATTGCAGTCTGTTGGTCTCGCCACTGAGCGATCGCTGCTTTTTTGAAAATAAACAATTTAAACTAATCCTAACTAATCGCTTTCCCCCCAGAACTACTCGGCCGATCATCATTAAATAATAATATAACAATAATATTCTATCACATACACACAACACCATCTAGCCCAAACTAAGCAGAGCTTGTACTATGGGTACTAGACAATGGATATATGTTATGTATGTTACATATACATATACCTGTTTTTTTGTAAATACGTATGTACATATTGTTACGTGCTGGGTTCGACGGATAAGAATGTAAACAATATTACCGCCTAAAACACGTTTTATCCAAACACACAATTAAATTTAAAACACAACTAGCTCTACTACACTTTTCCACTGTAACTGCTTCAAACTCCGTAGTATTTCCGCTTCGATGAATACTTGACCGCTTACGATTGTAAACTGACTCGGCGAGCGCTGGCCTTCCCTTTTTATACGCGGTTAAAGCGTTTCTAGTGTTTTCTAGTAACGCCATACACGGTATGTAAACAGTACGATGATTCGAGACAGTGCCAGCGTTCTCCCTACGCTTCGCGTACTCACACTACGTAGTTCCGTAAGATGTCAATAGATGGCGGTGTAATAAATTATTAGACGGAACTGCCGAGTCTTTCCCACGGCACTGGGCGCAACAATATTATACATAGAATAAATAAATAAATTTCGCATACACGTAGTCAGGGGAACAGAAAATGACATAGGGTACTATTCATCCAGAAAAAGTACTGTTACTAATCTAACTTTACCTATATTTAACTCGCGGGCAAAATCTAGTAATTTATTTATCTATACTAATATTATAAAGCTGAAGAGTTTGTTTGTTTAAACGCGCTAATCTCAGGCGCTAATGGTTCGATTTGAAAAATTATTTTAGTGTTGGATAAGCCTATTTATCGAAAAAGGCTATAGGTTTTATAACATCACGCTACGACCCACGGGGCCGGCGCAGTAACGAACATCTAGTTTAATATAATATTATAAATGCAAATGTGAGTGTAGTTGTGACGCTTTCACGCCCAAATGACTCGACCGATCATCAAGAAATTTCGCATTCAAGGAGTCAGGGCAACAGTAAACGACATAGAGCACCATTTATCCAGGAAAACTACTATTTTCGAGCAAGCGAAGTCGCGGGCTAAAGCTAGTATAGTAAAAAAAGTACGTTTCCAGCTTAGACGGGAAAAATATAACAAATATTCAGACAATTATTATTAAGTATTCTTGTCTTCTACCTAGGAAGTTTGGACTGACCAGCGATAATCCGGCCTTTGGTCCCTGCATGTTGTGGCGTGGGAGGTCCCGAAGACGGCGACGCCTGCGATGGCGGCGGCGGCTGCGATGGCGGCGCCACTGCAGGCGCTTTCGATGGCGCCTTCGATGGCGCCTTCGATGGCGCCTTCGATGACGCCTTTGCCGATCGTCTCTTCCCACCATCTTGCGACTGTGATGTGTGGAACTGGTTCGAAGCAGGCGGTAAACTTTATTTTAATTCTGTGATCATGTGATGGCCGCTAGAGGTACATGTTTTTATTGATCGCGTTATTCTTTGAAGACATAATCTTAATAATGTGGTCAAACCAAGCAACTCGTCTGTTAGGAAGAAAGGTCTCATTCACATCGTTACTATCTTGAAGAATCTCTCTGAGACTCATAATATCTACAACCGTTATTTTTTTAATCTACATATCCCGCTCAGACAATAATTTATGTATCGCGGGAGACATCACATACATTAAAACAATGGATATAATGAACATCGAGACTCTGTTCAAGCATTTGTTGACCACACAACACTCGGCGCGGTGGTCATATTATAAACAACTATTTCTATGATGTAAGCTTGATAGATTTCCTATAAGAAAACTGCCGAAATTTATATTTATCATCTACAGTTTACACAGAAATTTGAATATTTAATTTACTTTATATTTTCCGTGGGTTGGCGCATTGATGCCATTTATATGTTAATACTAGCCACCCGCCCCATCTTCGCACGAATAGTAGAGCATCAGTGTGGCATCAGCTTGTTGCGTCGAGAATATGGATTAGATTTAAATGTAACATATGTCCACATAACTTGGCGGCGCGGGAGTGGCTCCATCAAGCGAGTTTAGTCGATGTGAGACGGTTTGAATTTATTTTCTCACGCGTTAGTTTTTATTTTGCGATAAACTAAAGATATCCATTTAAATTATATAAAGGGTAATCATAATATGCATTAAATGCTTAAGGTATATATAATAACTAACGTATTTAATTTAATAAGGATTAATACTGTATCTCTTTGGAATTATTACTGTATATCTTCACAGCAGCGATAGCTCAGTGGCGAGACCAACAGACTGCAATGCAGAGGGTCTCGGGTTCGAACCCACGTCGCGCACCTCTGACTTTATGAAGTTATATGACTTTTCGAAATTATGTGCGTATTGATTGACAATTATCGCCTGCTCCGTGCTTCGGAGAGCACGTTAAGCCGTCGGTCCCCGCTGCCATGAACATCTATGGCAGTCGTTATTGGGAAGTCAGTGCCCTATAATATCCTGATACTGGTCTAGCCTTAGGGTATCTTTAGCCTTCGGGTTGCCGCGGAGGTCAGGTGACAGCCGCTCCGTGTAAAAACAGATATCCAGTCAAATCCGGTTAGACCAGAAAAGCCGACCCCAAGTGACTTGGGAATAATAAAGGCTAATGAGAAGAAGACTGTATCTCTTTAAATAGCTTTCCAATTACCACATCATATGTGACCTTTTTTAGAATGTGTAGCTATCCTAAAAGATAGAGATATGCCATCACGGACTTTTCTATAGACATATGAAGAGAAACAAGCCCACCAACCATACATTGTTTGGTTACATCTTAAGGGATTCGGCAACGTTTTCGTTTACGTAAAACCTTAAATTATACACCTTAAACCTTGCTCAAGAATCACTCTGCCTATGCAAATTACATGCAAATTCGTTCAGTAGTTTATGAGTTTATCGCTAACAGACAGTCAGCCGCGGCTGTGTGTCTATTTATTATACATATGTGTGACTTTTTTTTTTATATTTCGTGATTACAAACCTTTTTATTTGGCGTTTCAAGTAGACTCTTGAAGTTATTACAAGCGCCCAGTTTGTACATCGGCAGGTTTCTGTTCTCAATCTTTGGTGTCTGGCCGTCGTAGTTGAGAGTGGTTATTTTTATAGTATTACACGGAGGAGGCCGACGAAGAGGCACGATACTGGCTCTGAAAACATTACTTTATACTAGCTTTGTCTTACAGCTTCGTCTTCAAATTAAATATAGGCCATGTTGCTCGGTGATAATATAGCTGTCTAATGCTAAAATAATTATTGAAATCAGTTAAGTAGTTCTAGAGATAAATCCAAAAAAAAAACAAGTCTTTTCTCTTTGTAATATTAGTATAGATAAATATACTTTTAAACCTCATGCAATACAATCCTAAAGACCCACATGATACTTATAGTGTTAGAAACAAAGTTACTAAAGATGGCCAGGTTGTTACAATATGTTATACTACATCTTCCTCAGAAACAGTTTTTTTAGACAGAATGGTACTTTATGTACTTTTTTGTACCCCTGACAACTTGTATGTGAAACTTCATGATGATCGGTCGAGTAGTTAAGGCGTAAAAGCGTAACAAACAAACAAACTCGCATTTGCATTTATACTGGTTAGTGTACATTAGTTTGCTGGCTTGGTGAATAATGAAAGTCTGAAGTTTTCTTGTTGTTCCTTTATTCTTGATTGTTCACTGTTGTACTGTTGGCGGTGGACTGTGTCGACATACATTTTGCCACCCTCTTTTATACGCATTCTCATTAAAAAATACAAGCTTTCTAATTGGACAACCAATTAGAACTTAAGAAATTATAACCAATCAGAATCTATTTACATTTTGTGTCACAAGCTTAAGTACAACGATTCTTTACCATAGCGAGAACCGCTTATAGTTTTTGTCAAAAAACTGTGTAATCTCACATGAAATCCTTACAAACTATACATATTTACATTTGTTATAACGTATTCTAATATTAAAAAATATAAAACATATAACTTATCAATATCTTAATACTATTTACAACGTTAATAATTATTCGCGTTAGTTCCTATGGTCTCCGCCAGTGGCGCTGCTGTCCCGCACAGCATTTATAATATTATAAGTTTGGATTCTGCCTTACTTTTCCAGTGATCATTGCTTAGCCGAACTTTGCGATTTTGTGATTTTAATTCGTGTAGGGGTAACAACTTTATGCAAATATATGAAACTTATGTATAAGTATGTATGTACGACAATGTGATTCCAGTTCAGTCTATGTATAGCAGTTGTCGGGAATAAACGTATAGTATAGTAGCTGTGCCCGTGGTTACACCCGCGTTTCTGGTTACTGCGCCGCCCCGTGGGTCGTAGCGTGATAGTTAGTTAGTTAGTTGGACGTGTGTTATCCGCACTTAGCTACACAATTGGGCCGTTGTGCGTAAGTGTCCGACGCGAAAAAGCGTCATAGCGTGATGTTATATAACCTATAGCCTTCCTCGATAAATTGGCTATCCAACACTAAAATAATTTTTCAATTCGAACTAGTAGTTCCTGAGATTAGCGCGTTCAAACAAACAAACTCTTCAGCTTATAATATTAGTATAGATCCAGAAGTGGCCCGAAGCACCTAAATTTTATTCTTTAACTGGTATTTTACAAATTCATTACCTAGGCGATGCCTCCATGTTACTTTTCAAAGGAGTGACGTGGTCTTCCTGGCAACGTATTTCCTCGGTCGGCTGCTGTTGCTCGGTTGGCTGCGACTGATGTAGCTCTTTGGAGGATAGTAAGTCTGTATGTGACACCGTCGCTTCTTTATTAAACGCGACTGCACGGCTCTCGTCTAAAGAAATGTATATTTTAGTACATACGCCTTAATAACAGAAACATATATTATTATGAGTCGCGTTTGGATGGAACAGCCTGTCAACGGTAATATTGTATCGGCTCGTAAAAGTAAGTTCAGCAAACACTGATTTTAATGGGTAAGTCTCGAACTTACTTAGGTACTTTCCAACTTCCTTTTTTTTACATTCCATTTATACCTTTTTCCGAAGGTATACAACGGTCCTCAGGTATTGCAAGTGCACCTTGTTAGCCACTTGTATTGAATGAAACCAATTACAATGGTAATAATCGTTTTTGTAAGTATGAGCGTGAGTCTTCTGCACACATACACACCGGACAAAATACAATTACTATTCTTTCGACGGTTTCTTGTAAGATGCACATTCTTAATATCATTGAATAATTCGCAACGGCCAGACATATAGAGAGATGAAATGCATCACGACATTTGGTACCTATACACTCATAATATCATCTGGATTCTGGTATGTGTCTGTATTTATGAAAATCTACTTGTTCCTTGTTTCATCCACTTTAATAATTACTGCTGGTGCGTAGCACGTAGCGTGATGAAATGTAACCTATGTTACTTAATAATAAAGCAGCTTTCTTTTAGTCGATAGTTTTGGAGTTATTTCATCATAAAAAGAATCCAAATACTTTAAAAAGTATTGCGTTTCGGTTTACTCGCATTTGGTACTATACGCGTTCTCCAAGACCTCTTATTATAGTAAACTTATTGCATAATGCAAAGATTTAAAGTGTTTCATTCCTAGGAGTTGCGAGTCTTCATATTATGATGTTATTTTAGGTTTTTAAAGTCTCACTTGGGAATGTGCTAACCTTTTATTAAATTTGGAAATATTCGCGGTGGTGGTTTCAGGAAGGCGAACTTCACCGCTTGAGATATGGTTTCTTCTTTCTTTGGTAGATTTAAATGTCGGACTAATTGCCTGGTGCGAAAATTAAATATCATGTTTGGTATATCTGAGGAATAAAAGAAAGGGAATTTAAGTTGTGATTTCATTAAAAATCTGTAGATAATAATATTATGTCGGCCTCGATGGCGTAGTGGTTAGTGTAACCGACTGCCACGCCTGAGGTCGCGGGTTCGATTCCCGCACAAGTCAAACATTTGTGTGCATGAACATGGATGTTTGTTTTGGTCTGGGTGTTTCTATGTATAATATGTATGTATTTACAAAAAATAAAGTATATATATGTATGTTTATCCATTGTCTAGTACCCATAGTACAAGCTCTGCTTAGTTTGGGCTAGATGGCGTTGGCTGCATGTGGTAAAAACAAAAAAATAATTCACTATCGATGGTATCGATAGTATTGCAGCATTTCGATATTTTGGATAGGACTATTCGCGCTATCGACAATTTTTCACCAATCTGGTAACACCATCTGGTGTTGTGTGTATGTGGTAGAATATTATTATAATTAATATATGTTTTGTAAATATATTATAATTATTGAAAACAATTTTATTCTCAGAATCATGATGTCATTCGATCTCCACCGGAAAATGAGTATGATTTACAAATAGTTCCGAGTTTAGGTGTTATATGCTTGCGTTTTTTCAGTGTTTGTAAAATTCCACGCGACACAAGTTTATTAAATTGGATTGGCTTGGATTATTCCTGTTAATCTTTGGTAAAAGGAATCAAGATATTCTAACATATAACTAAATATATTCTATTGCACTAATTACTTGATTTTAATAACGACCGATGTCTCAGTTATATTACATTGGTTCGGAACAGTAAAGAGATCAAAAGTACTTAAAGTTTTGGGTTCATATCTCTAAGTAATCTGACCGTACATTCTGTTTTTAAAAATATCTACCATGTACACCACAAAGTCTTGTTACATTTCATAGATGTTTAAATAAAAGTATCTATAATAAAGATAGAATAAGGAGTAATGTGATTAGAGAGAGATGCGGCATGAAAGTGGATATAGGGACAAGAATAGAAAAAAGATGTTAAGCTGGTTTGGGCAAGTAAAAAGAATGGACAAAAAAAGACTGACTAAGAAAGTTTACAAGGCTAGTGTGAATGGAACAGTCGCAAGTGAAAGACCTAGGCGACCGTTTCTCGATCAGATTGGAGACGTTCTGGACAAAGGCCAGGTACAAAGCACCATAAACCGGCGAGGTTGTATGAGGAATGTGATGAAAGTGAATGAAGCCAGAGAAATGTGTCAGGATCGTAGCAAATGGAAATCCGTAGTGTCTGCCTACCCTTCTGAGAAACAGGCGGGAATCTATGTATGTAAATATGAACGAATTACATATTTACAGTTATAGTCAGATATGTAAGACGCAAGTCGCAAACCTTTGGGTATTATATAAACTTGTGGGAGTAAGCTCAGCAGAGGATATCACATTGACAAGATCATAAACATTCTGATGTTGATAAAACGCTTACAACACTAACATTGTGGTTTGATCCCTCGATACACTTCAACACGCGACACCATTTTTCTTACGTTGAACATTTTGTTGAACAATTTGGCTTCTATAACACTTTATTTTTGATTATGTATCTGTAGTTGTATGTTATAATATATTTAGTTTTAATATTGTATTACCATAAATGTTTTCTTTAAAAAATACACATTTGTTACGATAGTTTCAGTGCATATATTAATCAATGTCAATAAATAGAACAATCCAATTTATTTTCAAATTCTTACATATGGTAAGTTGTCTTTTACTAAAAATAGGTTGAATTACTTTTACCTACAACCTGTATATCTGAACCTCATTTTACTACCGCGAGTTGTAATTCGAGTTATATACATTTACCTATGTGAAATCGAGTTATATTTTCCTGTGTTGTGTTCTCGGCAAAAGAGGCGTGAATTTCAAAGTATACGAAGAAACGTGCGCATAAAAATAAATAATTATCGCTCGCTTTAACTGTGAAGGAAAACATCGTGAGGACATCTGCATATCTGAGAGTACTCAATAAGGTTTTCGAAGATATTTAAATTCTACGAGCCCGTACTGAGCCAGTGTGGTGCACTATGGCCTAATCCTTCTCACTCTGAGAAGAGACTGAAGTGGGACAGTTTAAAGTCGCTTTTATATTATGTTTGAAAAAACGGCTGGTACTGTTATTTTAATATTTATTTAATCAGCACAACAATTAGTTAAAACTATATCAACATGCAACGCCATCGAAGTTTGAAGTTACTGAAAAATGCATTTATTCCCTTACTGTTACTGTCTGATAGGACGGCAATCCACCACAACCGGCGTGACGGTAGCGAGAGATTATGCGTAACGTAAGCAGAGTGGCGCAGCAATAGTGTGTGTAACTGGAATGGGGAAAGAGCCATAGAAAAAAAGTTAATGATGTAGAATCTAAAACATATGACCTAGACGATTATGTACTAAAAATTAACGGAGCGTATGTTGGCAGCAGTAATAAAATCTACTAGATTCTTTATGTAGATTGTGTCAATAAATTTCTATACCTCGAAAACAGTACTTTTTTCCTGGATGAAGGTACCCAATGTCTTTTTTCGTACCCCTGACAACGTGTATAAATAATTGCATGATAATTAGTCGAGCAGTTAAGGCGTGAAAGCGTAAAAAACAACCAAATTTACAAACACACATTTACGTTTATAATATTAACAAAGATATGATATTTTATACCTGCAACGATATAGGCTTTTTACTTGCAGTAACAGTTAGTCAGTTAATTCGAACGTATACTAAACAACAGAATCCTGTCATACCTAGAATCAAATATTCTACTCAGTGACCGGCAATACGGGTTTCGCCGAAACCTGTCCACTGGAGACCATCTAGTGTATGCAACGCATTTGTGGAGCGAGGTCATTGAGAAACACGGCGAAACGTTGGCTGTTTCGTATGATATCTCAAAGGTCTTCGGCAGGGTCTGGCATGATAGCTTTATCAGCAAGCTCCTTTGGCCTAATCACTGGCCTTTGTATTTGGATAGCAGATTTCCTGAAGGGCCGCTCGATTCGAGTAGTCATTGATGGCTACTCATCCGAACAGAAGGCAATTAATGCCGGGGTCCCACAGGGATCAGTACTCTCTGCAACTCTCTTTTTGCTGCATATTAACGATTTGCTAAAACCCGGTTTGGGTACACAGACGACAGCACGCTTGTAGAGAGTTATGTTTCCAGGGCCAGGGCTAGTGGGGCACAGATACAGTTGTTCAGGGAAGCTATGATCGAGCATATGAACTTATACTTGAAAGTAGACTACTTTCAAGTATAAGTGATTGAGGTGATGCCAATATGGTTAAGTTCAATGGCTCTAAGACCCAGGCGTGTCTGTTCTCCGCGAAAAAAAGCGGATTCCAACTGGCTCTAACTTTCCGAGATGTATCCGTGCCGATAACAGATCTGGGTATGTCATTAGACTTCAAGCCTGAACTTTGGCTCCTATATTCAGGCAAAAGCCCAACTAGCCGCTAAAAAGCCGGGCATCCTCAATAAGGTGAGGTAGTATTTCATGCCAGAGCAGTTGCTTGTACCAAGCACAGGTTCACTCCTGCATGGAGTACTGTTCTCACCTTTGTAATGGATCTGCATATCAGCTCGAGCCTTTGCAGTCAATTGAGCGGAAGGCCAGGAGACTTATCAGCGATGACCAACTGGTCAACGCACGCCTCAAAAGCTTGGAGAATCTCGAGGGCTGCCAATCCTTCAGTTTTCTAACGAGTAAATTTCGGAGAGTGTGCAGAGGAACTGCATAATTTGATTCCTCCTTACCCATTCTACTATTGGACGACCAGACAAACAGACCAGTGGCACAGGTACATGGTGGATATACCACATTTAAGCACGAAGCATTTTGCTTCTACTTTTATAATGCGTACCGCAAAGGAGTGGAACTTACTACCTAAGTCTGTGTTTCCCGATGAATACAATCTGGGTGTCTTCAAGTCGAGATTGAATAGGTATTTTCTAGGCAAGCGTGCTCCATCGTCGACTGCATCGTCACTTAACTTCAGGTGAGATCGCGTTCAAACGCAAGCCTATTACAATTTTAAAAAAGAGCAGTCGTAATCTGAGTTTCAAACTAAACTTGGTATAATTAGGGGTAGAGTTTAATATGACTGATACATTCGTGACGCAAAATGTATGATACATGAAATAATAAAACAATAAGAAGCAAGTATAGCAAATACTTGCAGTCAAAGTTTTCTCTATAGCATCTTCTGTTCTTGGAAGGTTCAACATCGAATAACCAGCTAATAACTCTTCAAGCGAAGGTGATATTACTCGACTACTCACGTTGGAACGCTAAGGATTTATTTGAATATATTTTGTTTCTTTACAACTTTAACATATAACATATATGAACACAATACCAAACAAAGAGTAATGTTTAGTTACAAGCGAGTTGAAAAAAGCACATGTTTTCAATCATCTACAGGCAACAGGAGTGTCTTTCCTACCTACAGAAAAGTTACGCATCTATAACATGACAGATCTTCTTCTCTCTTAGCCTTTATTATTCTCAACTCACTTGGGGTCGGCTTTTCTGGTCTAACCGGATTTGACTGGATATCAGTTTTTACACGGAGCGGATGTCACCTGACCTCTGCCGCAACCCGAAGGCTAAAGATACCCTAAGGCTAGACCAGTATCAGGATATTATAGGGCACTGACTTCCCAATAACGACTGCCATAGATGTTCATGGCAGCGGGGACCGACGGCTTAACGTGCTCTCCGAAGCACGGAGCAGGCGATAATTGTCAATCAATACGCACATAATTTCGAAAAGTCATATAACTTCATAAAGTCAGAGGTGCGCGACGTGGGTTCGAACCCGAGACCCTCTGCATTGCAGTCTGTTGGTCTCCCCACTGAGCTATCGGGAACGTGGGAACACGCACGCCGCCTCTCCGACCTGGTGCTGAACGGATGACCTGTACTATTAGCCTAACTGTATGCTTGCAGGGAGACGACTGTTGTGCGGTGCTATCGTAAATAACACATAGCAAAAGCATCAACAGTATCCCTATAAATTATAAAAAATATTTATTAAATTGATAAATAGACGCCTAGTTTAAAATCGCCAAGTATTTAAATCTTACTCATATTTGTTTCATGTATAGCTTTATCTACAATAATAAAAATAGTTATAAAAAATTGACATGTATATTTATTAAATTTATCTGTAACCTGTGTTTCTTTTTATCTGTATTATTAAAATGCTGTTCCACTTTTTTAGTTTAATGTTATTAATTTGGACTGTATTAGACGCTCATTATCACTATTGAGGTGTTGCTGAAATTCAGCGCTGTATCGCAAGCGGTGCGGCATTATGCTGAGCAACATCTGTTTTTAATGAACACTGCGACGCGCATTGAACAGCAAGGACTCCATGTATAAATGTGTATTCTATATTATATATAATAATGTGTGTAATTAATTAATGTATTATGTAGTTATTAATATAGTATATATAATAATGTATATATGTTTTATTTTTATTATTATCAATTTATAAATACATTTGTTACTGTTACACACTAATTTTGTATTATAATAGTTTTGATTGTTTGTTGCAATGTTCATTAAAATAAAATATTTCTTTCTTTCTTTTATTTATTTTAACTGCTACTGATATTACGTGTGATCACGTCTATAATGTCCATCTTATCGGCTATATAGAGGATAAACTACGTATTAGGTCTTCAACTATGAATGTATACATGAAAAAAAATGCATAGAATTGGAATTGTCCATTCTTAGTTTTTTTATTGTACGTATAGTTAGTATGAAAGTTACAATGTTACCGATTTTCTTCACATACAGCGGCAACTTCATATTTTAACCCCTAGTATGAATAACCGCCGCCGCTCTTGATCCGAAATCATTGTTTTCTTAAGTTCTAGAATTAATTAATATTTTTGTGCCTATTTATTATCAATGATCACCGCTCGTGTTGATTCAAAATCATAGTTTACCTAGGTTCTTCCATTGTGTGTAATTCCGCGAGCGCTAGATTTAAAGTAGTCAAGTTACACAGTGAGTAATGAGGGCCGTGGGAACCGCCGCGTGCGCCTACAATTAACCCCTTCGCCCCCAGCTTTACATAAACCCTCTGTCAGCAACACATACTGAGCGGGCTTAAGTTACGATTCACAGACCAGTAACATTGCATTATGATTTTTAAGGGTAGCCGGCAATTTTATTCCTCATTTCGCTAGTTAGTTCACCATAAACCGACTCCGTATCATCATAAGATTTTCTAGCAGGAACACCAATAACACCTTGGCCGAGCCAGAACTGAACCTTGGCTTGCTTATACCCAACGAGGTTACCCAAATCATAGCATATGATTTAAAAATACAACCGTTAACTAGGACATGCCTCTCTAAAAGCATTTTAATTGCATGCGCGAGAACGACACAGCGCGGTACAGAATGTATAGTCGTATGCAATAATAAGGCTTAGTGGCGGATGGACGGTTAATTTTCATTGGAAATATATTATTACACATTTAGCGCGCTCGTATTCGCAACTACTGATCGCGTGATTTCGATTACCAGCAGCTCAGTTGTTTCATTGTCTTTATGGTGGTAAACACTTACGTTCCTGCACACCTGATTGTAAGTGGTAACTGATATTCATATACCTGGCTGTGTTCTTTCAAAGTAAGCCAAATTCAAATTCAAATTCAAATTCAAATTCTTTATTTGTAAACATAGGTATTAAGGGTTGTTACAATGGTAGTGTATGTGTCCAACTATGTTTTGCTTTGCCAAGATGCTGCCTAGTGATAATTATTAAAAACCTAAACTGTGTATTTTTAAAACATGGTTATGTGGCTTGTGGTGACCGCCAGCTGCAACCAAGTACAGCTAGTTCATAAAAAAAGCAATTTTTGTATGTTCCATGTGGTCATTGTGAGGCAAGGCTAAGCAACCAACAGTTTCATTTAAACAAACCAAGTTTTAAGTACATACTCTACATAGGCTTAAATTTCTAAATTAAATTTTATATCCACATAGACGTTCGTTACTCATGTTCACGAGCGTACTGCTATCAAAACCACCCCTTAAAACGGTACCATGTCATTAATGTTCTGGTGGTAGTGACATTAGTGTTGATAATTAACCTTTTCGCCCTACGTAATGGCGTAGAAACCAGCGACTATCACCTCGTGTAGTCACCCCAGTCAATAGCAGCGGCCTTCAAAAAAATTTCTAATTAGGGTTTCGCTTTTAAAAAACTACTAAATTGTTCTAGCTCCCTGGAGACTTTAGTTACATTCAACGGACACAAATAATTCTTGGGACAACAATATTGTGGTTAACCCAATTTTTGTCCTGTGTGAGGATAAATCCACAACATTCGGTGGAGTGGCAATGGCGAGGCGACGACTGAAATACGCTATTGTCGCTATTCGTGCAGTCTATGTCATTCATGTAGTGTAATATGGTCTTGTGGTTTCAACCGCGTTGGTTATACTACGTGAATTGAATATCTAGATACATAAACTCGCCTGTGTTTATTCCCCAAGGGGAAGGCAGGGGTGATAGCTTCCATTATATGCCTGGTAATCTATACCGTGGATCAGCGGTAGTGAATACTATTGCTGTGCATGAGGTCTTGGTTTTGAATCCCGGGTCAGGCCAACAAAAAGTTATTGGGTTTTTCTGTAAAGAAATCTCAATACGAGCCTGGGGTTAGGAAGTTGGCGGTGTTAGACACCCCCGTGCCTCAGAAAGCATGTAAAGCCGTTGGTCCTGCGCCTGATCTCCCTCCGGTCGTATCGGATTATCCGTGCCATCGGTTCGTGAGAGTTAGGGAAAAGAGAGTGCACTTGTGTTTGCCCACATACTTGTGCACTATAATATCTCCTGCGCAGATGGCCAGTCTCCGTTAAGATTGGCTGCCATGACTGAAATTCGGTCTGGAGGACATTAAGTATTATTAGTCTCAAAGTTATGTTATCACACCTATATTGCATTATGGTAACTTAGGTAAATAGAGGCGAAATAAAAATAAAATATTATATTTCAGCAGTATATTAGATGTGTATTCCTGTTAGAAAACCTTAACTTAATAAATAACAAATAAATGTTTTTGTTGACTACCTCGATGGATCAGCCATACTGTATGCGACTGCTGGGTTGCTGGACTGTGGGTTCAAATCCTGGATCGCGCCAGCAAAGAGTTATTGGGCTTTTCAGAAAAGGAATTCTTAGTAGCAGCCCGGTGTTAGAAAATTGGCGGAGTTACATCCCCTTAGAAAGCACGTGAGGCTTTTGGTCCTGCGGCTGATCTCCGGTTGTGTCGGATTACTATCCCATCGGTTTATGTAAGCCCAGGAACAGAGAGTGCACACACATTTGCACTATCAATCTCCGCTAATATTAGCCGCCGTGACCGAAATTCAGTCACGAAAACCAGTCTAAGATGCCGCGTTTTAAAGGGCAAGCGTTATCGGGCCGCCTACTAGGTATGTTTCTAATTGCCGTGCTGCAATTATTATGACTTTCCTAATAGAAAAACCCAGCAGCTACTTTTAGAGATTAAAGATATGTGCTTATAATTGTATTATATTCGAATGTTTCAAATTGAATATATTATCTATAAGTATGTGCGATGCGTTCTTGACTATGCAAGCTAGGTGTAGGTTGATGTCGGTGCGTTTATTCAAATATCATTCGAATGCAGAACTATGCGCATTTGTAGGTACCGAGGACGTTTTAGTATAAAGTACATTTCGCGCACCATACAAAGTAGATGTACCGGAGACGGTCTAGTACCCTTCGAGAGAAATTGCCATATAGACACCTATATGGCAACTTCTCTCGAAGGGTACTAGACCGTCTCCGGTCACGCAAGAGCACACGCTCTTTGAGGTCTAGCACTGTACATATGGTGTTTTCAAATAAGGGCTTTAAGCTTTCTTTGCAAGGTAATCAACGCACGGGGTTAAACCCAGGTCAATCCTAGACCATAGTATTTCAAGTGTTCAATGTATGCTTGAATTTTAGGATGGTAAGTTAAAATAAGAGCTCACCTCGCCATCGCCACTGCGCCGGTTTTTGTGGGTTCATTGCCAGGGAGTATAATATTATATTAGCAGTGCCCGGGATAAAAATCTGTGTATTAAAATAGGTGTTTTAACTCTGGATGTCCCTTGTGTCTGTCGTTTAAATATATGTAAAGCCACAATACAGGAATTAATCCTAGTACAGGAAGAAAAAAATACCAATGACACGTTACCCGACCCGTAGCAGCGATAGCTCAGTGGGGAGACCAACAGACTGCAATGTAGAGGATCTCGGGTTCGAACCCATGTCACGCACCTCTGACTTTCGGAAGTTATATGAATTTTCGAAATTATGTGCGTATTGATTGACAATTATCACCTGCTCCGTGCCTCGGAGAGCACGTTAAGCCGTCGGTCCCGGCTGCCATGAACATCTAGTGCAGTCGTTATTGGGAGAATGTCGACACAAAAGATCCCACTGGGTCGAAGTGTCGGCGGTCTGCACTGACTGGCCCCCACATAAGATACGATAAGATACCCGACCCGTGGAACGAACCTGAGATCTTATAGTCAGAAGTCGCATTAACTGAAGCTATGTTACAAAGTCAGAATTATCTATAGTAATATTATAAGAGACTTTTATTTTGTTTGTAATAAATAAACTCTTGGACCAATTTTTATAAAGCTACTTTATCAAAGTGTACCATAGTCTACTTATATATAAACACGCTACGGGCCACGTGAACGGGAACAGTAAATAATATTTCGATTTATTTGACACCAATCAAAGTACAATATTACATCTTATTTACATACTGACAACACAATAATCATGTGAGACCATTTCGATGCTATGAGCATTGACTCCTATGCTAGGAAAACCTGTGTTATAGTGATCATTCATCCGTCCATTGTTGCATTAAACATTACAATGTAAGATTAGATTGCACTTCAATGTATATTATACATGCCTGTGCCATAAACGTGGCCAAAACCGCGGGGGATATATATAGTTTATTATAAAGCGTCTCCATATACGCCTATGTTCAGTTATTCGTCGCTCATAACGCGTACAATGTCGTCGTTATAAGCATCAATTATAACGCCACGACGCCATGTTGTATCCGTTAGGTTCTTTACAGGTACACGAGTCAAATTTATGATTTTGAATTTACTTAATTTCTTTATCAGGATTTCGGTGTAGACTGCTTTGGTCGCGCAATAGTATCTGTAGTTTACGCAAGTGATGTTCGTTACATCTTCTGGGTTGGATTTACTGATCGGGTCTTCTTAAAAATATATTTTTGGTAGTAGCACGGAGTGTATAAGTCGTAGATAATGTACTTACTTGGTAGAAATTAATACACTCGTTGGCTATTAAGTGGGACCTAAAAACGTAGTCGGGTCAAATTGGGTGTAGTACCTATATCTATGCCTATCTCTTTAAGAATGTTGTGATCAGTCTATGTTAGGGATTTTCCTCCATGGCGCAGCAGTAGTGAATGCGACTGCTGTGCATGAGGTCTCGAATTCGAAGCCCAGGTCGGGCCAACAAAAAGATATTAGGTTTTTCTGTTAAGAAATCTCAATATGAGCCCGGAGTTAGAAAGTTGGCGGTGTTAAACTGTGGGTCGGAAAAGCACGTAAAGTCGTTGGTCCTACGCCTGATCTCTCTCCGGTCGTGTCGGATCACCGTCCCATCGGATTATGACGGTTAGGGAACAGAGAGTGCACTTGTGTTTGCGCACATACTTGTGCACTATAATATCTCCTGCGCAGAGGGCCAGTCTGTTAAGATTGGCTACCGTGGCCGAAACTCGGTCTGGAGAACATTATGTTTATTTATTTATTTATTGGTTTACCAGCAGTTATTACACTTAAACATTCATTACATACAGAACAACACATGGTAGGGATGGATTATCATTTTGAGAAACCACTGCTTTGCGTAAAATATTTCGATGTCAATTGTTAGTAAGTATATTCGTTAATATATCACAAAGGTTTGTCTGAAACCTTTGCTAAATATAGCTTGTAAAGCTCGGTTGACTCGGAAATCCAAATATGCTCCTTACGATTAGCTGCAAGCCTATTTTATGGTAAAACTCAATAACATATTATCAAATCTGGAAATGATTTGAGAACTTACGGTAAATGTTTAAAGACTATAACTTACGCTGACGTTTTATGAAATCGCAATCAAAAAGAAAATAGAAAATAGAAAATCGACGATATAAAGAGCCTTTCAAACCACCTGAAAAGTTAATGCCACTTCATTTAGTATTCACCGATCATAGTTACACGCGGTGTCATAAGCTAGGCCACGTTACGGCGCGGGAAATACAGGCGTGGCTCCGCCAATCACAGCTCGGGATACCATCTGATAATTACTCAACCGACCAATCGGAGACGAGGATTGGAGGCAGTAATTAATATGTCAGCCAATAGGGCAAGTGCGGGAAAATTACATAAGTGACATTGCGTTTTCCGTAGTGTTGTAATGTGCTGTTTAGTTAGTAGTGACGGTTGTTTGATTTAGGAATAACGGTGGAGTGAAAAATTAAAATATAACCTATCGGTAAAAAAAATATTATAACGTTAGACATGACGTTTGAGAGTTCATAATTATAATCTTATATATTATTAAAAATTATATACCCTTCTTCAATTAAATTAAAAAATATATATCTGTCTCAATTTTTGTGATAATATTAAAGGAAAAATAATAACAAAATTATCAAAAATATATTAATACTCAAATCTATTTGAATCTGCAGGATTTTTGTGCTAACTTTTATCCCAATGTATTCAAAATTCTCCTGAAATGAAAAATAGCTTCATAAGTAAACCCGTGGCATAAATTGACGCTTCCGCTTATGAATTAGTTTCATTTGTCAGATCCCGGGTAGGACAAAGCGTAAGGTTGTTCTTTTAGGAAATTCTCAGTAGTATTATGGACTTAAAAATTACATGGACTGAAAATGTGCCCGGCAGACAGTAATGAGCTTGCTCACTCTGCAAGCCTTAATTAATACACTAGAGTGCTCTATGCTACTTGAATAATTAATAGAACATATAAATAAAATAAAAGTCTATAGGTAATCCAATATTGATAAACACAATGTAATCAAACAGTAAATATTAAAGTTAAGAGTAAGTAAGTTTACAGTTTGTGTAAAATAACTAGAACACAGTGACATGTACTACCTAGGTAAATAGCACGCAGCGATATAGAAAAATGGCAGCGACTAAGGCCCGGTGCACATTGGCGGTACGGCACGGCAGGGGATCCTTCGGCATCCCTACATGTAAGCGCACACTGGCGGTAACTATGCCGTGATATCCTTAGGTATGCCGCGACGTCCTTAAGGATACCGAAGCATCTAAAGTACATCGGGTACGGGCGGGCGCTGTCTCGGCGCGTAATCCCGAAGACTGCCAAAGCGCTCCGAGGGATGCCGATGCGTTCCGAAGGCTGCCGACACGGCATGCTTAAGCATACTGCGGTATTGTTTTTGTACTTACGACTGTTAACATTCAAATTTCAACTTAATTTCCACATGATTAGCTTATATTTTTATTCGTCGCCTAAAAATACCTTGCCATGCCGTGCCGCCAATGGGCGCCGGGCCTTAATCTGAATCAGGCTTATTCTATGAATACACTAAGTACTCGCAGCAGGCACATGGTAACTTGGAATTGATTCTACTGTAGAGTGAAATTGCATTTCCCAATTGGATCGCTCCACATTTAAGCGGAATTATATCCAATCTCTTTCTCAATCTCGTCTCAAAAAGACTACAGCATATGGTTGCTGTATGGCACCGCGCAAGTGCTACCTCTCCGATATTACTCACATCATAGCCTTAGGGAACTACTCACCATCAGCAGGATTGCACGCTTGTTTGCCAATTAGGTGGTATAATAAAATACAGTAAATCCTGCCTAGATCTTCACCCTACCATGGCATACTAACAAAGAAGTTAGTTCGATAATTATGCTCTTGTGGTGAGAAGGATGTTCAGGCTTCTCAAAGGTTCTCTGTCTTGTGACAAGACAATTTCAGCTAGGATGTAGCCTCGTTGTCTGACAACTCAGTTTGCAGCTGAAGTCGAAACAGTTGAATACTAAGTTCAGCATTGAGTAACATGGACGCTTCGCAAACCAAAGGTGGCAGTTGCCTACGTGTAAGCAATGCTTTATTGAAACCGAGGGCGGTACTTGAGTCGGTACTTAATGCAATTTAAAAGAGCCGTTAAGGGACATTGTGCTGTCAGCAGAGGTTGCACGATATTTAATCCTTACGCTCGGAGCGTAGCTACTAATTTTACTAAAGGAAAGCAACATACAGGTTCTAATCTTAGTTGTTACAAGTGTCTTTGGGCTGCAGTAACCTACGGTGTGTTTACCGCATATATAACATTACTAACTGACCCGCGCAACTTCGTCTGTTTCACATAAGACAATATTCCCCGTTTATGTAACATTTTTCATTGATGCTCCACTCCAATTGGTCGTAGCGTGATGTTATATAGCCTATAGCCTTCCTCGATAAATGGGCTATCCAACACTGAAAGAATTTTTTTTAAAGTATTTCCTGATATTAGCGCATTCAACCAAACAAACAAATATTGTCTTCTATTTACGCGAATATTATTCATTGAAATTAAACTGCTATATACGGATTTTATCGCGTTGTTTATTTGACACTTTATTACAAAATTTTGAACATTGTTACACTACTACTACTATTAAACTTTACTAGGTAATTTTTAAGCTTATTAAATTATTATTAAACTATTTAAATTTAATTTATTTTTACACTTTCCCCGACGTTTCGGTTGCTTTTCAGCAGCCATGCTCACGAGGAGACTCTCCCCGTTAAAAATTACCTAGTAAAGTTTAATAGTAGTAGTAGTGTATCAATTTTCAAAATTTTGTAATAAAGTGTCAAATAAACAACGCGATAAAATCCGTATATAGCAGTTTAATTTCAATAAATAAACAAATATTAGTATAGATATATTGCCTGTAAATTGCCTGAAAAGTACGCTAAAGCTTTACTTTTAAATCCCACGGTAATAGGGAACGAGCTTATTATCGTCTACCATGCACACTTTGATTTCGTGCTGCTACAGAAAGCTCCTTAGCTTGTAACGAAGAAAAATTACACTTTCTCAGACCCAAGAATCGAACGTAGGGCCTCATTATCTCACGCAGTTTCACGGCATGAGACAAATTTTGCTGTAAACCCGCCTTAATAGAACAGAATAACAATATACGTAACGACGTTTTTTCGCCAGATGGTGTCTTAAAAACTAATCAAGTGAGAGTTGGACTCGCACATGAAGGGTTACATCGCACAAGAGCCCAACTTGCACTTGACTGTTTTTTATTAATTGTTGTTATAGCGACAATAGGAGAACAATCTGTGAAAATTTGAACTCTCTACCTATAAGGTTCATAAGATACAGCCTGTTAGACGGATGAACAGCGGAGGCTTAAAAAGAGTGATGTAAATGTAAGAGAGTGACTGTTGGACTGTGTATCGTTGAGGATGGAGCCCTCAGTGCCGCTGTATGAGCTGGAGTCAGTCGCGTGCTCAGCGCAGCACAGTGGAGCACTCGCAGCGCTGCGGCTGCTTCGGAGCTACAACCACTTCCTAGTGCCTCCAGGTCAGTCACGAAGTTATTCTATTTATTAAACTCTGTATGTGAAGCAATAAACATTTTTATTTTATTATTATAATCTTTATTTCAATATTTACAACACATTTTCCATTTTTAATTATACATATATAAAAATATTATTATGATTATTATTAAACTAGTGACCGATTCGTTAGAAGGTCCCTCGTTGTTTTGGACCCACGTGCGAATACTGCGCCGCTTACGTGGCTCGTAGCGTGACGTTATATAGCTTTAATTTTACTCTAACTGGGCTATTAAATGTAACAATATATTTTGAGACCCGACTGGTAGTTTTACTACTGGCTGTCCTCCACGGCTATGATAACCGCGCCGCTCCTGTGGCTCGTAGCGTGATGTAATATAACCTATAACCTTCATTAAGAAATGGGCTTTCAAAAGCAACAATATTTTTCTAGATTCGACGGGTAATGTTTAAGATAAGCACGCTTAAAATGCAATATACTTTCAGCTTTCTTGCATTTGTATAAAACATATTATGTCAATTTCAATACAATAAAATCAAAAGGTATACAAACGGTTTATTGACATGACCATAGACATTTTAATGATGTCCAATTGTAGCGTCAATTGTAAATCAATTAATTACCTAACCAAATCATTTGATTTGATGCAGCGAAAGACTTAAAAATGACATAAACACTGCTACAATTATATCTTACCGCGCTATAATTGTGGCCATCATTCGATGTCCGCAGTTGACCAAACAGAATATAGTTGATATACAGTAAAAACAAATTTGCAAAGTACATAATATTACGAACGAGCGAGTATGAGGAATGTGAATGAAGCCGCGGAAGTGTGTCAGGATCGTAGCAAATGGAAATCTATAGTCTCTGCCCTCCCCTCTAGGAAATAGGCGTGAATCTATGTATGTATATAATACATTGTTATAAAAATAACCTAATGAATAATTAGTAATTATTATTGACAGATTAATTTAAATTTTAAATTCCTCTAAATACCGTGTATTTTATTGCAAATTAATTTTAACTTTCTTTTTGTTGAACAAATTACGATTAACTATCATTAACAAAAAAAATTGTTAATGCCGTTTAACGATTTTTTTTGTCGTACAGCCTTATGCAGTCATAAATTATAGATATTTTTTCACAAGTCAAATAACCTCACATATCGTCTAAGATTTTTCAAATCAAATAATTATTTATTAATCAAACGCCAATTGCTTTAAATACACTAAGATATCATGTGAAAATTTTGAAAATATGGGTAAATGTGTTACTTATTCCATTTAGTAAGTAATTATGTGATAAATTCAACAAATTTAACACCAATTTGGTTTATATACATTTTTATCTTAATGGATTAAAATCGACTATAATACAATGGCAAAGGCCTTTGGGAGGTCTATGTCCAGCCGTGGACGTTTTTCGGTTGAGATGAATTTGAAAAATATAAATATTGCTGTCTGTACTCCTTCTCCATATAAACTTTAACTATGTCATATTTCACGCCATCGTGCGTGCAATATGCTTAAAAACGGGAAGGTACAAATTTGTCTCTTCGCGTATTAAAATATAGATTTTCAAGCCTTATTAGGTTTATAGAACACTAGTAGAGTTCCCGTGTGAATATCGGGTTTCACCCCTTTCACCCCCTTCGGGGTGGAATTTCCAAAAGTCCTCTCTTAGTGCTCCCCTACACTCTCCAAGAAACATACATGCCAAATTTCAGCTTCTTGCGTTCAGTAGTTTCGGCTGTGCGTTTTCTGTCAGTCACTCAGTAACGGAAAAGTTTTATATACGTATATAGATAAGTAGGCACCTACTAAATAAAATGTTGCATTGCCTTAGATTAAACTATTTGATTACAAATAACTTTGTGTCGCGGAGTATTTTACTAACATTGAAATAGCGGAAACAAAGTGCACTCAGACTCAAATCATCTATTTGTGGATGACAATTTTTTTTCCTGTTTGATAAAACTCACAACAGTCGATGCGACGGCAGTGACAAGGCGACCCCTTCAACGAATACGCCATGCGAGCAGTCAAGTTGTTCTTTTATTCCTCTTCCTCAGGGTTAGTAACTGTAGTCTTTCCTAGCGCGACTATTACAAGCGATAATAGTCTACAGTAACCGCTTACAATCAGGCTAGCAATGTATGTATGACGTTAAAGAGATAAAATAGAAAAGCTGCTGCACATTGAAATTAAACAAGTGAGAATTGGCAATGAATTGCCGTAAATCTTAAGAGTTCGAAAAACAATATATGCGAAGGTCACGTGATACCACGTGACCTTGAGGTCAGAGGGCGAAGGTCATAGTCATACCGGGGTATATCGACTATGCTGAGTCGAATGGCGTTGACCGCGAGTCTCTAGCTCTTACGGTTCTTGAGTTGAAAGTTGTATATTTATTTATTTATTTATAGTTAATTAAAACGACAAAGTCAGTTACATTAATTAACATAGAATATCTAAATACAATCTAAAAACTTATATCTAACATAATTTAAACATACAGACAAATAAAATATAACAAATAAAAAGAAACAAAATTTAACACAATATAGTTAAAAAACAATTAACATATATACTCATAAAGTTACTATCCACTAATAAGGAATAGGAGATATCCTGTCATACCTCTTCTCGCAGAAAATCAGACATTCTCTCAAAATCTTCTTCCATTCATCCGCAAACAAATCGCACTCAGGGCTAGCACCCAAGAGAGCGTTGAGCGCCTCCAGAGAGCGACAAACTGGGGACTCTGCCCTGGCAACTGTACGTGTATAACAGACCGACGAACGGACGGACGTTTTTTCGAACTCTAAAAGCTGAACTCTGGATTCTACCTTCGCCTCCTATTATTTTCCTTTTATCTCGGAAGCCGCTTATCAGGCGGCCGCAACGATCAGGTACTTCTGCGGCCTACGCGGATAAGCGACTACATTGGTAGTATCACAGATAATATAATACTATACTAGCATAGTATTAAACAGCGATAGCTCCGTGGGGAGACCAACAGACTGCAATGCAGAGGGTCTCGGGTTCGAATCCAGGTCACGCACGTCTGACATTCGGAAAGTTATATGACTTTTCGAAATTATTTGCGTATTGATTGACAAATTATCGCCTGCACCGTGCCTCGGAGAGCACGTTAAGCCGTCGGTTCCGGCGGCCGTGAACATCTATGGCAGTCGTTATTGGGAGAGTGTCGACAAAAAAGATTCCACTGAGTCGAAGTGTCGCCGGTCTGCACTGACTGGCCCCCACATAAGATACATAATATTAAACAAAAGTTGAATGCCCGACATAATGTTGCACGTTCGAATATCGCTACTAAAGTAAAGATTTTATTACATACATAGCCTCACGCCTATTTTCTCGAAGGTTAGGCAGTGTCTATAGAGCTGCACTTGCTACGATCCGGACCTAACTCTTGCTTCATTAACTTTTATTAAATTCTTCACGCATTCTGATCGGTTTAGGATACTCTTAACCTGGGCATTCACCAGAATCAGGATCGTTTGCTTAACATACGGCGCACTAGCAGAGGTGAGGTGATCACTAAAACCACTACGCATTTCGTGCATCCGTGTAATCATACGGCATCAAGAAGCTATAAGGCGCTATCATTATTATTTTACCTTCCGTCGCGGACATCCGCGTAGATCATCCGCATCGCACTAAATAGCACCTTAATGTTTTCAACGTAGAATTGTAGCAGCGGCGTAGCGTACGTAGCACAAATTCTGCTACGCGGCTACGGCCATCTACGACCGCGTTTCAGTTCACGTGTGCAGACTTCTTGCTTCTTTGTTTATTGGACAAAATATAAAACAATTCATTAGCAGACCTACAAGATACAATATTAGTGTTTGACTTTAAAGTGAATACTGTTTTATACATAACACACGGCGGCTAATCTTAACGGCGACTAGCCATCTACTTGGAAGATATTTTAATGCACAAGTGAATACGCAAACACATTGCGGTCTCTATTCCTTAATAGTTATAATCTTACAGGATGACACGCCTGGAGATTAGGCGCAAAACCGACAGTTTATCAAGACACCGAGGTGTAGAATGTGTATTAAAAATGTTATGAACAAATCATTAATATCATAAAGATACCTACTTGTAATTTCAGCTCAGACTGATACTGATGATACCTCTGAAATCATCATGTGGTTTTCTCTAGTTGCTCTATTACTAAACTGATTTAAATATTTTTCCGCAAACAACATAGGTAGGCTTTTTGCTGTGTCTGTATGTATTTTATTTTGTCAGTTTCGATAAATTTATTTGCTTTGTGTTTAAAAAGAGCAGTATAAGCGAGCAAATTCTGTAAATTTTGTAAGTGTCTCGTGCTTATATTTATAAAATTATGAAAAACAAAAACAGCTATATCACATATAACATTGAAAATCTATATTTTTTGCTCTAGTGAAGTATAGTGGCGTTATTCAGGGAGAAAACAGAGGAATATTTTTGTATGGACGAAATGCTGCCCGTATTTCCTCTTAAAGCATGCATGTTACAAAACCATTCAGACTATGTAGGATTTAACTGAAAAGCATTTGCATTAATTTATAAGACGTTATAATAATGACGAATACCAAAGTTGCAGTCCTTTCTATAAGCGAAAAACTTGTCAACAAAGAGACTCCGCTGTTATTACGGGAAATAAGAAATTTTGCCTACACTCCTGTACGCTAACCCTTGTACTTGCGAGAAGGATGTCACAATTGATAGACCTTAAGACATCAAACCATCTAAGCTTGTCATGTTGGGGTATTACCAGGGTTTGAGTTACCAATCGTAGGTGCAATAATGTTTCATAAAAATATTGATTTTAAACGCAATTAACCTCCAACCTTCTGACCGAACACCTGCATGGCTCCCATAACTAATTGTCACTACTCGTAATAGCTAAAACGATACTCTATCACACAAAAGTAGAGTTCATTTTCCCATGAATACATTTTAGATGATGACACTTGCTGGTTTTGTAAAAATATTTATTCTTTTTGCTACTGATACTTCAATATAGTACATATACGCATAGTTCGACGCCTACAGTTTTAACTCCATCTAGGTAGTTAGAATCAATCTATAAGGGAATACGCTGATAAGAAATACATCCACAATTCACCTGCTACTTCCTATTATACAAACATTCCAACAACGGACACAAAATACACCCAGACTCGGATCCCACACGGGATAAACAATGACGTAATCCACAAACAGTTGTTCCGAGCTCGGATGTTCTTTGCTTTCTTTTTTTTTATGTTTGTGTAGTCTCCCGCGACACAGGAATTATTCCTAATGCGCAAGATGGCTCCAAAACACAAATATAGTTCGCTAAGCATGTGCGTGCTCTACATTAATGAATATTCTCAGGCTTCGACGTTGTCGAATTATCCTCTCGTAGGAATCATTACCCTAGCAACTAGAAATACTAGTAAACCTTTCGCAGGAGCCTGATCGTAATTATATGTAGGTACATAATAATTGCAATCATAAAAAGCAATATGCACAATCGAATTATATTCGACTAGATTTTACACGCGGCTTCGCTCGCGTTACTGTAGATTTATGTTAAGTTAGATTTTTCAGTAGTGTATATGTTATTCTGATGTATAAACAATAATACTGTAAACTTTAATTAAAATCCGTTCAGTAGTTTTTGCGTGAAAGAGTAACAAACTTCCATCTATTCACCATTCTCACAAACTTTCAGATTTTTAACATTAGTAGGATTGTGTTGAGTACATCATACGCTATGCAATGTAAGTAACATTGTACCTGTAGTCTTAAATCAATATACATATATCAAGACAGGTTCTGGCACACTCACTGGCTGACTTATCAACGACGAACCCCTGGCTTTCTTGTACTAAGTATTTGGATCTAGAAACCCAAAATTTGCACACAGGTTCTCTTTGTAATGCACATTGACATTATATTAAAGGTGGATTTTTCGAAATTATCACATGTTAATGCCTGTGCAAATGATTACAATCCGCCTGATGGTAAGTACTAAGCAGTTGTGTAGATTTAATAATATCACTGTCACTGCATTTCATAAAACAAAGTTCTCCACCGCGTCTGTCTGCCTGCAATAAACTCAAAAACTACTGTAAGGATTTGCATGCTGTTTTCACCAATAGACAGAGTGATTCATGAGAAAGGAAACAAATTATACACCTTGAAGTGTATGATTTACTAAAGATTTTTGTAAATATGTTAATGTATGACAAACATTCTTCAATTCAATTCTTCACTACTACTAGAGACTTTAATTTTGTCATGTAAGTAGGTAATTATAACCACTGATAACTACATCCAGAATATTTTAATAGTTCTTTGGAGGTAGCTAGATTAGATTAAATCAAAGGCACTCACACCTAAGTAACAAGCGGAAGGATTCACAGGCAAAGACAAGCCTTAAATTTAAACATTTCAATAAATCTGCTATACAGCTATGTAATAACAAAATAAACATTGAGTATCGTGTGATGATACAGATTACGTGGGGTAATTGCACTTAATTATCTGCCACACCCCCGCGCTTGTGAGCTGTGCACCCCGGGGCAAGAGAAACAGGGGGCCAGGGGTTGGGCCGTGCCATCGCTGTTATGTGGTTATGGTAAAACAAATATTTTATCGGTATTTGCGGTTTTTATCACACCTGCCGGTTAAAACGAGAACTTTTCAATTTGTTTATAACTTGCAATAGGGTATTTAATTTAAAAGGATTTTAATTAATTACTTTGTCTAAATACGTAAGATAGAATTTGAAATAAATTATATGAAGCTATAGTGTATTAAATAACGAACGAAGACAGGCTATATTTTTGTGGGCGTCTGTACCTCATATATGTGGTATACTTTATTAAAAAAATCTATTTTCTTGGAAAAAGGTTAATTAATTTATTGGAACATCGGCTTTTTTTTTCATAGCCTTTCATGAACATGTAGATGTTTCATGAACATGTATTCTAGAGATTTTTATTAATCTAGAAACCAGAAATTTTGCACATACGCTCCTTATAAAACGCGACCGAGTATTAAAGTAGAAAATGTATTTTAACACCTACGGGTACATATGATTTTATTTCACATAAATAGGTGGTCTCTACTACTACTGCAAACGATTGAGTTGAAGCCTGCCAGATTCCATTTAACAAGAATTCTTACTAGTCCCTTCTAGTCTATGCTAATATTATAAAGCTGAATAGTTTGTTTGTTTGTTTGTTTGAACGCGCGCATCTCAGGAACTACTGGTTTCTAATTGAAAAATTATTTTAGTGTTGGATAGCCCATTTATCGAGGAAGGCTATAAGCTATATAAAATCACGCTATGTCCAATAAGAGTGGAGTAGCAAGGATTTTTTTTTTTCAAAAACGAGAAACATTCTCCTATATGAAGCAGACAAAGTTGCGCGGGTCAGCTAGTAGTATTATAAATGCGAATGTGAGTTTGTTTGTTGATTTTTTTTTGTTACGCTTTCACGCTTTAAGTACTTGGCCGATCATCACGAAGTTTCGCACACACATTGTCAAGAGTACAGAAAAGGACATAGAGAATCTCATCCCAAAAATGTACTGTTCCCGAGAAATAATTAATTTATTTACATAATCCACATTGAAGCGAACGAAGTTGCGGGCAAAACCTAGTCTACATATATGTAAGTAAACGTTAGACTGTTCAATCTACTCACGAGACCAAAAATTTTGTGAACCACAAATAATTGTTCTAAGCCCGGCCGTTGTAGGTCCATATATACGCTGTTTGAATATTTGTAAAACCAAACACAACATAGGGACTATCCCTAATATATAGGTTATATTTAAAGAACAAATATCGACGCAACTCAATTTACTAAAACTATATTTGTCAATCAAGTGTTACGGCACACTTGATCGACAAATATTTAATTTGTCGCGAACCCTTCTGTATATGACGCGTGGACTCAGCGGCGCAGGTGTGAGGTCGCACGGCCGCAGGTGCGTAATGTCAGGTAATGATGAGTCGTTACTTACAGCTCACCCCTACGTGTGCCTGTCGTAATGATGATGCCGTGATATAGGATTCAATGCGTATTTTTTTAAGTATTCATTAGAGGGTTGGCTATGTTTGAGTTTGTAAGTTATTTTATACACAATAGCAAATAAGATTGTTAAGAATCATAAAACAAACAAAATGAAAACCTAAGTATCGCCTTAAAATATGCTTATATTGGCTTTCAAATTGTTGAGGTAGGTAGGCAATATAGGCTTAGTAGATAAAGTTCTGCAGAGCATGCAGCTTTTTTTTACAATATTCTGTCGCAGATTTTTCAAGTGTCGCATTGTCGTACCAATTTGTCGTAGGTGAATGTACAAACGCATGTATATAGGGTCTCATTAAACTTTGTAGACATAGGCGTGATAAAGCTATTACAATTTTATAAGCGCTTTAATTATTAGATCATTATACGTTTATATCAATTATTATATTAATTTATAGATTTCCACAGTAAAATACTTTTTGTATTTTTGTCTAATTCATTGTAAAGTATTCATTCCCGAATTGCGAAAAGACTTAATTGGTAAGTAGTTTTGCCCTAATTTTACCTACTTTCAAATAAATCTTAAACATTCAAAGAAGCTTTATATGCCTGGCCTTATTTAATAAATAAAGTAAAAATCAAGACGCAATAACAAAACAAACAATTGACCCACAGATACAAAACAATAATGGCGGCCAAACGTTTATGAACGCGTGGCTCTGATCAACGAACAGGGCGCGATGGCGACGCACCACGCACCCGCACAACGTGGCGATATTAATAATTAATTATTTAGAACTAGGGGCCGATGTGATAATACATGTGCTAATAATTTAGTGGGTTTTACTAATTTTAGTGAGGGTCTGTTATTGACACGGTTAAATTTGGATCACGGGTCGTGATTTTATTCGTTTTGAATACATAGGTCTACGCGTGTATCGATTAGCCTTCTTACTTCATTTACATTTACGTCTATACTAATATTATAAAGACTAGCTGGGCTTCGCGGTTTCGCCCGCATAAGTACCTACCGATGTCGTGGGACAATATCGGGTTTAAAAGCCTATGTGTTAATTCAGGTCTCCAGCTATCTACGTTTTTAGTCATTTACAGTTTTACTTCTTTGTTTCATCGCAATCGGTTCAGTAGTTTTTGCGTGAAAGAGTAACAATCATCTATCCATCCATTCTCACAAACTTTTAGTAGTAAGTAGCAAGTATTAGTAGGATATTTCGATTTGTATGGTCGCTTGTAATGATTAAACGCAAAAACCAGTCAACCGATTTTCAAAATTCTGTCATCTGTAGATAGTTACTTTAACTAGAAATAACATAGGATATATAATATTACGTTACGAGCCACGAGAACCAAGAAGTAATCATAAACGTTTTCAGCCAAGCGGGGGGCAGCTAGTCTATCAATAAAAATCTTTGTTCCGACCGATTCATCATTGCCAAGCCAAAACTGCTGAAGCTTATTACTATCTATATATAATCTAAGTATATATAATTTAATTATAATATAGATGAGGCACCAGCAAAAATAACAAAATGCGTTGATCGTGGATCGACACAATTTTAACTATTCTAATAATTAATAATATCAGTCCTGTATTAAACTGTCCCACTGCTGGGCACGGGCCTCTTCACGGTGTGAGAAGGGTTAGGCCATTGTCCACCACGCTGGCCCAGTGCAGGTTGGCAGATTTCACAAATCTTCGAGAACATTATGGAGAACTCTCAGACAAGCAGGTTTCCTCACTATGTTTGCCGTCACTTTTAAAGCATGTGATAATTAACTATTTAAATACGCGCATAACTTCGAAAAGTCAGAGATGCGCGTCTTATAATCGACCGCACACTGGGCTATAAAATAAATAAGTATAAGTATACATACATAGCCATAATCTTTTTTATATTGTTTATGAGTAACATATTAAAGGAGGGGAATCCGAGCTGTTGCCATTCCTTTTGCACATTGAAATTTCGTTTGGGCTCAACGCGACAGTAATAGGTTTTATGTTCGTATTTCTTCTTAAGATACGTATATTACTTCCAGATGTGCACAACATGGTCGGTCCACTGCTCGCCGCGCTGCCGCCACAGCCACACTGTCTGCCGCCGTACTGCCACCACGTACCACCCAGGAGCACCACGCGTTTGTAATATTTATAACTTAACACTAGGAAGCAGGGTCATGAAAAACAGAAAACGAATTGAGAGTAGTTATCAGCTTTTCCTGCCATTTTTGTTGACCCTATGAAGTCAACAAAAATGGCAGAAAATGCTGATAACTAATGTCTTAAGAACATTGTGGCTTTGAGGTCAACAAAAATAGCAGATAAAACTTATTTATTTCTTGAAAATTCCGCTGATAGTAGTATAGCCACGTCTTATGTATGTTTTCACCTGGTAGAGTGCGTCGAAGCGTAACGTATTATACAATGAAACAACGGTAATAAATCGGTCAATTCTTGGATTGCCAAACATAATTTAAAACGTATTGTCTCTAGCCGCCGGTGTGAAGTCCATTTATACTTTTACCTTATTAATTTAGGAATCCTCGCGCATTTTGCGGTGTGTTCTTGGATACTTACGGCTGCTGCTGCTTCCAGCTGTTGCCGCATGCATCCTTACCTCACCTAGTCGGTTCAGGTGCCGGCGGCGTTTTCCGCGCATCCTCGCTTTTCTTCAGACCGACTAGTGCGGGCAGTATATTTGGCACTAGCTGTTCCGCGCAACTTTGCTTTTAACCGTGCCGACGCGCTCTGCCAGGTGTGAAATTGACTTTAATATCCAAATATATATTCTACTGTTTCTACATATATTATACTAGCTTTTGGTCGCGACTTCGTCTGCGTGGAATAGTTATGTACAATGGGCAGCATTTTTGATTTTTAAGAAATCTATATTGCAAGTAGCTTATTTTAATAAATTTTTATAAACTAAGGTTTTTTGTTTTCCACTCTTTGCTAAATCATAAAGATTTTGCGGGTTTGATGCTCATGAACACGCCACATAGAGTTGTCCATGGGAAACAGTATTTTTTATTATTATCGTAATTTATGCTGCTTTTAGGGGAATCTGCACTCTTATAAACTGAAATGGCAAATTGCTTGGCATTATCGGAATACGGAGAATTAACTTTGTGTAACAGTTGTGTGTAACAGTTTCAAATTGTAAAAGGATAAAAAAGTCTTGGATGACTTGAGGTTTATTAAAATGCATGAAAACAGGGACAAACTTCATATAAAATCAAAAAAGAACCCATCGAACGATATATATAGAACCACTTATATAAGGTACTAGAATTTTTGTAACACATTAAAAAAATTAAAAAAGGTCTGCGAATGTAGTTTAATAAATAAGGCAATTCAAAGTAATAACAATAAAATGTTAAAGGATACTATAACGCAAGTCACATACTCTAATAAATCCAATAACCCCGCTACTGAACTTCTTTCAAAAACAAACTCTTCGAATTCTATCAATAATATAAATAGATTTTTTGTAACAATCGGCCAAAATCTTGCTTTGAATATATTGAATACGGGCCCTCTCTCTGAACCCACTGCTTCTAATACCTGTTTATTTTCTTTTGCCCTGCTTCCCACAGATGATATAAAGGTCCGTAATATCATCTTAAACTTAAAAAAAAGATAAAGCTGCTGGTCACGATAACATCTCTTGTGCTTTTCTGAAGCGTTATCACCATAGTTTAATTACCCCTTTGGCATACATCTCCAATCTCATATTCTCTACTGGTGTCTTCCCTGTCTACAAAAGTGGCAACAGACACGAAGTCAACAATTATAGACCTATATCTATACTTCCTACTTTATCTAAAATTGTAGAGAAGCTATTAAACAAACGCCTAATAAATTACCTCGAGTCAAATAATCTTCTGTCGAGCTCTCAATTTGACTCCTCAATATTCTTAGACATAAAAAAAGCGTTTGACAGCGTCTCTGTCCCGCTACTACTAGGCAAATTAGAAAGCCTAGGGATTCGCAACAACCAGCTGGAATTGTTCAGGGACTACCTATCCAATAGAGCGCAAAGGGTAAAGGTTGGTAATGCTGTCAGTAATTATTTAGTCATTTCATACGGCGTACCCCAGGGTAGTGTGCTCGGTCCTACGCTTTTCCTAACATTTATTAATGACCTATGCAATTTACAGCTGCAAAATGGAAAAATTGTAGCTTTCGCTTATGACACAGCTCTGATTTTTCATGGTGATACCTGGGATTCGGTCTTCAGTTTGGCCCAAAATGGTTTAAACACTGTAGCTTCTTGGCTCAGAGGAAATGGTCTTACGCTTAATATAGACATAACCAGATACATACCCTTCTCTATCAAATACAACCCGCAGTCTATACATGAACATTTATCTATCATAGCCCATTCTTGTTCTACCGGCCACTCTTATTCGTGCGATCATCTCATAAGCGTTTCCAACATAAAATACCTTGGTATCATTATAGATAGTAAGCTTAGTTTTAATCAACATCTGGACCTTTTATCATCTAGTACTCGCAACTTAACAGTAATCTTTAGAAATCTTCGCATTGTTGCTGATAAATCGGTCATTAGAATGGTTTATGTGGCTCTATGCCAGTCTATCTTATCATACTGTATTACAGTATGGGGTGCATGTAAGACTAATTTGATAAAATTAGAAAGAGCACAAAGAGCGGTTATAAAGGTTAGTCTCTCATTGCCCTTCCTGCACCTCACTAAAAACTTATATGACCTTTCCGATGTCCTGATGTATCTAATTTCATCAAAATCGGTTGTGGGTTATGCGCGATAATGTGGAATTCCCATACAAATTTTCATCCATTTCCATTTCAACCCCTTCATGCCCTTTTTACAACATAAGGTAGCATATGTCCTTTCTCATGGTCTAGTCTACCTCTGTACCAATTTTCATTAACATCGGTTTAGTGGCTTAGGCGCGATAATGACGAATTCCCATACAAACTTTCATCCATTATTTCAACCCCTTCATGCCCTTTTTTACAATAAAAAGTAGCCTATGTCTTTTCCCGAGGTCTAGTCTATCTATGTACGAAATTTAATCAAAATCGGTTCAGTGGTTTAGGCGTGAAAGCATAACAGACAGACAGACAGAGTTACTTTCGCATTTATAATATTAGTAGGGAAGTAGCGATTAAGTAGGGATAATTACTGCCATATATGTTGCATAGGTATTGAAATTGTCCCGTGGGCTTGACCCCATGCGGCATGCATTACAATGCTTTAAGTGATCATGGTAAGACCGTTGGGATTATTACTCACAGCAGAAACACACAATCTACCGTAAGGTGCCTATACTTTCCCAGTAGGAATATTACTGTTTTGTATTAACCGGCGATGGCGCTATGCAATCACGCTCATAATTTATGCTTATCAATGTAAATTTCTTTTCAGTTCTACCATCACCAACAAGTGACATAGAAATCAGAAGGCGCGGTGAGAAGCGGCCAATACCACCCGAGCTCAAAGACGAGAAATACTTCGAAAGACGTCGAAGAAACAACCAGGCAGCCAAGAAGTCTAGAGACGCCAGGCGTATTCGAGAAGACCAGGTAAGACAGGTTAGATTAAATAGTTTCGGCTGTTTTAGATTCGAATCGAAATGGCTCAAATAATTATGTAATGTGCCTTAGATAGTTGTTTTAAGAGGACAGACAGAATGACATAGATTGCGGTTCTGACGACGTATTGATGACAGTGGAGTTTTCCGATCCGCGCGGTAAAGCAACCTCTTCCTCCTCCATCGTCACATTCAGGGATGGGTGACTATTATAAAATCACAGCTCTCCTTAGTCACTTTGAAAGAACCATAACATAAGACAGATGCCTTCGTTTTCTGAAAGGCATTTCATTTTTATTTCTATAAATATAATACTAACATTTTGGGTTACAGATTTCTAGTATTAATGTTACCCCTCAAGCTAAGCTAGAATATTTGTGTTAGGGGTGAGTTCACGTCGGTAGAGTAATGGGTGGGATTTGGTTCCAAGACTTTTCGGTCGCAAGTCCAATGCTTTATCCATTGACCTCCGGCCGCTTCTAAATACCAACACGGAGTCTGTATCAGGGTCCGGTGACGGCTATAGGTCGCCCTCTATCACGTAAGACGTAGCCAAATATACCCCTGATTACCCCAGATATACTAGCTTCCTTGTAATAGTCGTGACTGCGTGTGCAGATAGCCTGGCGGGCGTGTATGCTGGAACAAGAGAACGCGTCTCTCCGTGCACATGTCGCAGCCTTAAGACAAGAAGCCCTCGCGCTGCGGTCTCTATTGGCAGCCAGAGACGAGCAGCCAGCTCCATCATCCACCACACCCGATTAAAAGTATCCAGACGCCTATTAGATACTTCTCAGTACCAGCAGACCGTCTGGAATGTGCTCAGTAGACGATAATAGGATCATCTCTATGACGCGGAATCTAGACTTAAGCTAGCGCAATGTGGTTAAAATATATCTATTATCCATAGACGTAGGCATTCACGTCCAAACAAGAAAATGTCTACTCTCATATAGGCCGTACCGCACGGCGTAAGTGTGTATGTGCATACACACTTACACTATTACTATTACACATTGGCTGACATAGCAACGTTATAAATGTTACGCTAAAAAATTGACCGTTTAACGTTGAAATTAAACTACTATATATATATATAGATTTTATCGCGTTGTATATTTGACACTTTATTACATAATTTAGAAACTGTTACATTCTAACTACTGTTACGTCATACTTACGTTGTAAAGTCAGTCATTGTTCTTTTTTATTTTGTGTTCTTTTTTTTAAGGGTCAGTGCCTGCACTAGGATTAATTCCTGTGTCGCGGGAGACATTACAAACATTCAAACAACGGACACAAAGAACACCCAGACTCGGAACAACCATTTGTGGATCACACAAATTTTTGTCCCGTGTGGGATTCGAACCTACAACACTCGGCGCTGTGGCAGTGGCGAGGCGATCACTTAAACCACTGCGTAATCCGTGCAGCCAAAGATTGTATTCATCACAAAAATAAATAGTATATACCTAATTACGATTATAAATGATTTCATTCACTCACTGAAACTGCCATGCCATGTCGTATTTGTATAACAAAACTTTGTTAGCGCGGTGGGGCCTCTGATTCGTAAGTTTACGATTATTTCTTTAAGAATATTTAAGCGTGAGTTAATATGTTATTATATTATACTGAGCATCGATTTTTCAATCGTCAGATGGTTTATATGAGGTAAAAAATGTCCTAAGCTAGTTAACTTTTACTAGTTTATTCATTTATTTAATCTATGAATCAGCATACTATAAACGTGTGAGGTTGTGAGTGTACCTATTAAGATTGTAATCTAATAATTTATTTTAGAATAAGGAATTATCTGAAGACATTATCTCTTCTAATGTCTTTGGAATAAGCTATAGTAAAGTAGTAACGATTTGTTAAGTATTATGAAATTTAATCAACGTATCATTGGGATAAAGAACTTATTAAATTTCAAACTTCCATCCGATTTATAGTGAAAATGGGTACAGTCAAAGTAGCATACAATATAGTTGTTTAGGTCGAAAAGCAATAGAAAATATTGGCTTTAAGTACTCAAGGCACTAGCGGACGTTGGATATGGCTTACACTTGCAGGCACTACAAAGCTAGATTGATGAGTGGTATACTTTGAACCACGGACAAACTTTATAATAAATCTGTCAGGAATCTAATAAAGTAGGTACTGCTAAATGTTTAGTAGCTCCTGGTTAATATTTTAGCTCTTCTGGTTTCCGTGGTTACATGTACCATTTAATCTTGTCAAACTACAAGACTTAATGTTCTATGTTCTTCACATTTTGTGCTATTGTGTTTCTTAGGTGGAGTTATGGTTTTAGTGATTTGAAAGTCAGATGGCAGTTCACCAGTGTCATATATAATTTTGGTTGTATTAAAAATTTCGTTCTTGATCTCATTATTAGCTTCCTTTATTAACTCTATGAACATAATTATGATCGTTTTCTGCTGCTTTCCCGAGTTAAAGCTCCTGCAAAGCTTGGTCAAAATCAGATCTAATTATTTCGGGCCCTAATGTATCTAAGTCTACTTCTGTTTATTTTCTAAATCATTTTCATCCAAACCTTCCCTATCATATAATTTTTCTATGTACGTTTTCTATCTATTTACAATACTGTTATTGTCTATAAGATTTATACCATTTTCGTCTTTTATCATAGTACTTTTTCTTCTTATTGATTTATCTAAGCTATTAATGAGACTGTACGCTATATCTATCTGTCCTTTACTGATCAAATGTTCTATATCTTGGCATATTTTATTAATTTAACTTTCTTTATTTTCCCTGCATGCTAGGGTTATTTGAATAGTTAACAATCTATATTTATTTATACTTTCTTTATCTGTTTTATTTCTTAAAATTCTTCTTTCCAACATTAAACAATCGCTGATTTCAGCATGAATAGGCAGGCTCGACCGGGGAAGGACTACCCTCTCATAGAATATCAACGTGAAATAGCAGTATTTCTACTGTTGTGTTTCGTTCGGTGAGTGAGGGTACCAGAGGCCCAAACACCCTCTTTCCCCCTTCTCACTCCTTCTCCTTCCCACTTCCTTTTCTAAAAGGTCGGCAACGCGTAAGTGATGCCTCTGATGTTGCATGCGTCCATAGGCTACGGTGACCACTTTCCATCAGGTGGGCCGTATGCTTGATTGCTACCTTAATAGTATAATTTTTTATATCAATTGTATCTTCGTTCAAATACTTTTTTCCTTGGTACAAATTTTTGTTTTCCTAAACTTTTTTCAGCACTAGAACTAATTATACCTTTTATGTAGCACCATCTATCTTCTATATCTACTGTATTATTTTTGATGTTATATTGAGTACTATTTCTTTATATTATTATTATTAAGTATATTATGTTATTTTAAAACTTATTACATTTTTATTTTTCTTCATTATTTACATAAAGAAAGCAACAATCGTAATTTACAACTTAACTAATATTAACAAAACTAACAAATTTTTAAAACTGCTTTTGGTCATGATTTAGTCAAGCTAATATCTTGCAGTATCACTTGGTTTTCCATGTATGATGTCTTTCTTCATCTTCCACGTATAGAGTAGTCGCAATAATTAATTCATGTTCTTGACAAAGTTGATAAGCCTATCTCCTCTTTTGTTTCTGTTTTCTAGTCCAAAATTTCCTGTGATCCTGTCCTTCTTTTTATCACCCACCACTGCGTTCAAATCACCGATCAACACTAACTCGTCTTTTGTATATATAGAGTCAAACAAAAGAGATTTTATGGATGTGAGATGTTGATTCCTTTTGTCAAAATATAAATTTTTGCATGCTATGTTATATCTTAGCGAAACATGTTGAGCTACTGTATTAATATTAACATCAATGTATACCATGTTTTACGCAAATAAATGATTTACTTACTTACTTACTTACTCAATAATAGTGTCTAAATCTTCGTACATCTGTTTTTTATCTCTTCATCTGAGTGACTCGTAGTTGGCATATATACCTGAATTACGGCCTGTAAAGCAAGATTATTAATGCTAGTGGTTTTTAAAATTATTCCTATAGAGAATGAGCCCATTTTTGGTTTAATATAATCGTTGTTCCATTTAGCTCCTGTTTCTCCCCCGTGTATATCATTCTGTAATTGTTAATCCAAAATTCTCCACAACCTTCCCACCTAACTTCACTTAGACCTAATATATCTATTTTTAAACTATCGATTTCCATCAATATTCTTTCTAGATTTCCATCATCTTTAACGCCATTATCCAACATAGGCCTAACATTCCATGTTGCAATCAAGCAAAGGTTTCGCAGGATGACAACCGGGGTAGCCTTGCCGGGACGCCTACCTCTGCCGGACTCAGACCGCCACAGAATATTACGTCGTGGAAGCCCATTCTCAAGGGAACTATTTTCATGAATTGACCGTTCCATTACTACGTTGTTGGATTTCCAATAACGTTATCATTCGATAGAGTGGTAGTTTCCCCTTGCTTTCCACTCCGCAGTATCTTGACCGTTTTAGCTATTATGGCGACGCTCAAGATAGTCTGCTACAAAGCCAGATCAAAATCACTGTCCTTGCGCAGTACTGACAGTTAGTGCTGCCCTCTGTCAGGTTCCAAGATTTTCTCCTTGCGACATTGCCCCTTCCGCCTGATCCGCCGAACCGATGACTATCATCGCCTGAACCGAAACACTTAACCTGATTGACCTTTATAGATTTCAATTTTGAGTTAAAGTTTAAAGAGGTTTGTCTGGCCAGCCTTGTTTGTTTACTGAACTCTCTGATGGATTTATTAATACGGTAAGTCGATAAAAGGAAGTGCGATTGTTGGTTTGCCGTCTGAAAATGTAGTCGTTGTTTAGAGATGTAAGTTAGATTTTAGAATCTTTGCCTTACGTACTAGTCATTGCCGTCCAATGTGTGATCTCAGTATGCTTAGAATAAATATGTTACTGTATTATTTAATTAGTTGATAAGTGTCATAAAACATGAGGCGCGAATATCTAGGTGCCGCTTTTACCGACAGTGATAGGTTTCGTGAGTATTATAATGTCGTGCCTCGATAAAACTCTAGAAGTGTAATATAATAAAATGTAAATAAGGAATTCAATTTGGTCTTAAATAATGTTGAAATGACGATATGTGTCGCTACGTAAGCTCTAATCCTCAGTAGCGCAGCAGTAGTATATGCGATTTCTGTGCACGATGTCACGGATTCGATTACCGAGTCGGGCAGAATGTACACACAGCGACACATCAACCTAGACTGTTTGACTTTTAACTATTAGAAGTTGATCGCTGCGAATCATGCGAGAGAATGCGTTATATTTTTGTTATTTTGTCTCACTCACGCTGAACGGGACGCGACTCTCTATCCTTACCATTACATCGACACCACTATGCACAGTCCCTTTAAGACAATTCTCTATTTTGTATGTGGCGTAGTTATGCGTATACAGGTTGTCTAACTTGATGTGTAGCCGTGTGTACCAAATTGATTTTATCCGTCAATAAACTCTCAGTAGCTTAGAATCCAGAATTATGCCCGGTAAACGACAATAGGCTCTCCATCTATCGGGAACCCATTGTTTCGACAAAAAAATTTTATTGTCCTAATTTACTTTGGCATAACTAGTTAGGCATTTTTTTTTGTCATAATAATACTTTGACGTAATTGTTTTTTGGCATACTATTTCAGTAGGCATAAACATCATTTAGGCTAATACTTTGCCCCCTAATTTTGATTGGCATAAAGTTATAAGGCACAAAGTTCAAAAGGATAGCAAATATAACTTGGGTACCATCATATAACAATAGGATAGGGCGCGGCGGAGGTGGCCCTTGGACCACCCCTAAGCTGCCAACATGTTTATTTTTTATATATTTTTATTATTTTTTTAGTAGATATTTATTATGCCTATAATTATGCGGCGTATAATTATTATGCCTATAAATATTATGCTTAAATATCATTATGCATAAACTTTATGCTTTAGAATAGTATGCTTAACAAATGTTATGCTTATAGTAGATAATTATGCTTAAAAAGTTGTGCCTAAACAGTTAAGCCAAATTAATATTGTGCGTAACTATTATTAGGATAAGTAAAAGTATGCCATGTTAAATTATGACATACATTTTTATGCAAATAAATAGGGGACCCGATCTATCATGTGGTACCTAAAACTATAGGTACCTAGCCGGCGAAATGTGCTTAACCATTAATCGGGCAGGACAAAAAATTCAACTTTTCATGATTTAACTGTAAGCTCGTGTCATGTTAGGTAGTAGTGTAAATAAAATAAAGTATAAATTACTGAAACTGAAAATAAAAGGTTTTTTTCAGGTGGGTAATTATTCACCTCTGCCCGTTTACGGACAACCCAAGTGGGAAACTATTTCCTTTTGCCCAATTACGTCTATAAATTTAACTACCTACATTTCTTTACATTTCTTGTAATTTTTTTTAAACATTTTCGCTTTGTGTCTATTTCGTAACAACGTTACACAGATTATAATATATTAGTCAGTAACTAATCAAATACCTACTTATTAGAATCTTTTCTGAAGAAACTTCTTAGAATTAAGTCTGCACTACTTGAAAAACGCGCATTTTTTTCAAACATATTGTTAATGACTCTGACGTTGACATTTGACATTTGAATGGGTAGGATTGTCAATAAAATAATTCAGTAATTAATCAAAGATTATATTAGGGTAAAAAATAGAGTCTAAAGAGTTGTCATTTTAAAAACATTTGTGAAGTTAGCTAGATTGATGGGGTGGGAAAATAGTTCCCTGTGCCCGATTAAGGGTTAATACAACTTTGTTTACTTTTTCGGCGTTCTGGCATTACTATGTCATGCCAACATATTTCCTGTTCAAAGCCAATGCGGCACCATTAGTTATATGGAGTTACTATCCCCGACAAATTTCATCTTGTATAAGGTGTCATCATGCATAGGTAAGCAGTTATATAATTATACATATAAGTATATATTATACGAAATAGAAAAATAATTTACCTATGTAATCCCTACCGTCAACAGAGCGCGTGACATAGTAGCCATATTTAGTCCTCTTCTCAGTATTCATAGAATAATTTAAAGTAATTAAAACCTACTTTAATTTATTTTTTCATAAAATTCGTTCTTAATTACGCCAATTTGGACAAACATAATTTATCTTTTTATTCTTAAAAGTCCGTTATCGTTCTTTTTGTTGGCACGAAATGCATCAAGTACAGTCAGCAGCCATGGTCACGGGGAGACTAGTTTAATTTCAATAAATAATATTCGCGTAAACAGAAGACAATATTAAGTATTTTATAAATAATAATAATATAATATTCTACCACATACAAACAACACCATCTAGCCCAAACTAAGCAGAGCTTGTACTATGGGTACTAGACAATGGATAAACATACATATATACTTTTTTTTTTGTAAATACATACATATTATACATAGAAACACCCAGACCAATATAAATGAAAAATGTTTAATTATATATTCTTCTATAGTAATAAATTGTGATTAAAGTACCAATCCTTTAACTATTACTGTTCAATAAGGTTAGGAAATATTATTACCTATTGTCTATGATAAAGCAATCCAAAACTTAAAATTGTTTATCCACTTATGTCGCTGACTGTACCTAGTTGTAGGTTTGGTAATATTCATAGTCTAATGTCTTTGGCTTGACCAAACTTATTGTATAGGTTCGTGCAATATTAAATGTAACCTATTATTAAGTAGTCGATAACATAAATTTATTTCTTGTTTCTTTGCGTGCTAAGCCGGAATATGTTTTCAGTTTTAATTTTAATATAAATTGAGACGTCGACTCTCACTGTTATTTGAACGAATTAATTAAAATTGTCATAGTCCTACTTTTATGAACGAAACTACCTACCTAGTTTTAATATAACATATGTGTACCTTATCCTGAATAATAAAAATAAATGTTAACTTTACAAAGCGCTGTTTGTTTGACTGACCATATAGGTTGTGGCCAAATGTTCTGTTGGTAAAACTGAAATTTTCTTATATGTTTTAATATCCAATTATGCTTCCACCAGCGATTAAATCACTACCATCACATATAACTTAGTATCAAGTTTTGTAGGCATTTTAACTTTTATCACAAATCAGACGTAAGCGTAGCGTCATCTATCGTTATACAATTAAAGCTATGTTTCTTATAAATGCCACAAGAGAACACTACATTATTATAAAAAAAAATATAAAAAAAACATCGAATGTACACTTTTATTTTTTATAAGAAAATTAACTCAGTTATTGTTAATTTTATTAACAATTTTGATTATAATTTTATTTAATTACACATAATTTCATCATAATTATGTAACAAGTATGTTTTCGTTTATTACAGCATAGTATCGACAATAAGCTCTGCATGCCTATTGGTTCTAAGACCAATGACGTCATACACTCCGAATAGGAATCACCAATGGAATGTATATATGTGAACTTTTTGCCAATGAAAACCTGCCGGTTATAACGTAAAAACGAGAACATTCGAGGGCGCGCGGCAGTTCATTTTTATAGTGGCAAGTCTGACTGAGGTGTGCAAGAAAAAAAGTAAAAAATCGTTCTTTCATGAAGTTGCGTCACCCACATGTTCTGTTTGAAGTGATCTAAAGTCATAAAATAAATTAAATAGTTGATAATATTGTTACAAAAATGTTGACCGCTACGCGGGTGATCAGCCGAAAGGCTCTCGAGTGTTCCGGCCTCACTTCAGATATTTACACACAGAGGAATTTCTCGACAATTCTAAAAAACGTGAGTGACCATTTTATTTCTAAAAACGAATGAAAATCGTGTCAATTTCCCTGAAAACGTCAAAAACTTAATTTCTCTTGCCGTTCTAAATCTTCGATGCTATTATTGGGTTTTACTGAAATTATGCCGGTCGGGGGACACATGGAACTAAAGATAAAATATATATATTAGGTTAATAAATTCTATTATTTCTGTGCTTTGCAGACCGCAGCTCCCACAGTACCTATTTACCAGCGACATGTCCAACTCAGAAACAAGTAAGTCGTGTTTTAACCCACTTTGTCATATTTCATCATAACCTAACATCTCTAATATCTTGGATAACCTTTGTATGTATAATGAATAGTTAATTCTGAACGAAATATCTTGATTTCGGCGCCGCGTAACTGTTCGAATTTAGTCTCTGTATGATCAACATCCTAAATTGTCATAATTAGATACAGAAATTTTGTAATTGTTAACAATTACAAAATTTCTATAATGGTGGTAAATGGTCTATGTCTTTCACAGACTAGGTTAACCTAGTGTGTGAAAGACATAGACGATTCTTTGTTTCATAACAAATCTTATATTAGAACAATGATCTAATGAAACTAAAATTATTTATCGAATGAACTGTGACTTGTTGACATGTTGGAATTATAATTGCCCATTAAAGTTAGAAGTTGCTAGGGCTGATGTAATGGGTTTATAAACACTTGCAGTTTACTATTGATTTAAATATTAAACTAACCTAAAAATTGTAATCTATTGGGCATGACATAATTAAATAATTAACATAAAATATGCACAAATTATTTACAAGAATTATAAATAAAGCGAAAAATATAACAACAAAATTAAAAAGCATTGCATTGGGCATTGCTTCTAATCTCACATACTTTACATCTCGAGTTGCATTGAGCTACTCTGGTGGCTAAACACAATTGTTTTCCAATTAGGTATGTCTGGCATTTAAGCCATTTACAGATAAATTTGTAAACTTTATTTTTTAAAGACGGCTCCTGCCTTAGTAAAAATTCCTGTATCGCAGGAGACTATACAAATGGACACAAAGAACATCCAGACTCGAAACAACCATTTGTGGATCATACAAATTTATGTCCCACATGAGGATTGAACCCACAACACTCGGTGCAATGGCAGTGGCGAGGCAACCATTATTCCTCCATGCAGTCAGCATTGTAGTGAGAGTTACTCATAAAAGTGTTTATACCATAGGGACTAATTGCCAGCAAGGGGATGGCAAGTTATTATATATGTATCTATGTATATATATATGTATATATATATATATATTTATATGTGTATGTATATATATATTTATATATATATAGGACATATAATTAGAAACACTTGCAACATATTTCACGTTATACAAGGCACATTGCTGTAAAATATTTGTTTTTGGAAATTAAACAACAAAATGCATAGAATACGTTCAACAACTTATAATTCATTAATAAATAAATAAATATCAGAGTTTACAACTACCATTTAGATATTTAGTTACGTACAAACAACTAAACGACATTTGCTGTGCCATCCGTCATGGACAAGTAATTAGAAACAATAAAGAAATTAGGTAAAAAGCAAAGTTATTAACGTGTTAACGTCATCAATTTCAAATTATTTATGTAAAATTATGTTTGGTTTACTAAATATCCTAAAAATTAATATTTAGTTGCATAGCCTGTTATTAATGACGGCTCTGCAACAACGTGGCATTTATTCAAGTAATTTCATACATTTATTGAGTGGGATCGAATGGGACCTTTGTTGAAGCATGGCTTCGTAAAGTTCATTTTGACTGGAATTACGTTTAACGGAGACTTTTTTTTAACGACGTCCCACTAATTTTCAATAGGATTTAAATCGGGACTATTTGCAGGCCAGTCTAACATGGTAACACATTGCTCACTAAGAAAGGATTTAACACTGCGGGCCGTGTGTTTTGGGTCGTTATCGTACTGAAAGATAGATCCAGGTCACAGGCAAATGATCGTCGGTGTAGGGAATCATTGATCCATTATACCTTCAATCTTACGGACGGGTCCAACTCCGCAACCAGAAAAACATCCCCATACTTTAATGTTACCACCTCCGTGTTTGACTATGCTCGTCGTGTATTTATAATCAAAAGCATGGTTTATTAGACGTCTAACGTAGCGTTTGCCATCTGAATTCACCATATTTATTTTTGTTTCATCCGAGAATAACACTTTTTCCATTCTTGTACGGTCCAGTTAAGATATTTGTGTTGCTTGGTATGAAGCGGTACCTTTCGAGAAACCCTCCCGAACAATGCGGCCTACCAGTTTCGAGGAAATGTTCCTTGGGTTTTAGTAGTTCCGTTTCTTTTATAATGAGCAATAGCGTTGAAAACTTTCTTCACAGAACATTCTAGATGATTAGCAATTCTTCTATAAGCCCACTTTCAATCTAAATGTAATTTAACAATTAATTGCCTAGTGTACTCGTCACAACTCTTATTTTTACCCATTTTTAACAAACTTATTATTCACGGAATTCCAAATTGACGTTTAATTGTCGCCGAAACTACAGAAAAGGCGTAGAAAGAGATACTTTTTAATTTCTAAAATGGAACGAACCATCGGTCCTTTTTCTAATTAGTTGTCCAAGCGGCTAGTAATAGAAATTCAACTATCATTCATATTTAAACTCTTTTAATAATTAAAGATAGAACAGATTTCATTTTCTTATATTTTATGAGATTTTAACTCATTGGCTATATTCTGGCATAGTTAATAGTGATTTAATCTATATATTTTTTACTCATAACAATAGTTCTTTCTGTGTTTCCCTAAGTTTTATGTACTGTTTCTAATTATATGTCCACCACTGTATATATAATGATTATGCTGAGATCACTATTCAGGTTACTCTCCTTAATTCTAGGACAACTTATCAATTGTTCACTCACCTCAAGAAAAATTGGTTGTAACATATTGTACGATGTAATACTAATTATGTATTTAACATGATCCAGATTAGGTATCTATTTTATATCTTTCTATATTTTTAACTATGCATCATTAATTATTATCAATACACAGCCTATACGGTTGTGTATACAGATACACTTTATTTAAAATATTTCTTAATTAAATTAATCTGTCGAGACATAATTAAAAATCTATTGAATCTGGCCACCAGTGTGCCGTCGTAACTCAGTAAGTTAAACTCTTGGCACTCATTGGAACTCCAGGGTTCGAAGGAAATGTTTTTTTTTTATTGTATCCAGTTTCTGGCTAATTGAGGACTTAAATGCAACAGATTGTATTGCATGTCAGAAAACTGCACTGTAATTAAATCTTCACTTAGATGGTGCAATGCTTGTCTCGATACTGCCCTAGTCGTTGAGGGTTTAATCCTCACATATGAGAAATTTGTATAATCTACAAATTGTTGTTTTTTGCATAAGAATAATTTATGTCTATCCTTATAATATGTGAAGACTAAAGTATTATACTTTATAGGAGATTTATTTTAAAAGAAATATGCAAATCGTTTAAAATAAATGAGCAATACAAAACAAGCACCTTAATAAGATATTATGAGCAGTTAAAACTGTAAGACAATGCTATCTAAAGTGAAATTGGTAGGTATTATATAAATTTATTATTATATTTAAATATATATAAACAATTCGATGAAATCTGTACATGGTAGTTAAATTTCAATTAATAACATTCATGTAAACAGAAGACAATATTATATAAATTTTTCTTCAATATCATATACTATTGAATTAAATAGCACTTGTTCAAATTGTTTTATTTATAATGCATTGCACTGCCATCTGAAATGAAAATGTATGAAATCCATATCCATTTACATGTAATTATCCTAATAATTACTATACTAATTATTTTTGACCATAAATAGATTATAAACATAATTTGTGTAATCAGGTCCGATGGTGTCCGTGGCGCCGTCATCGGTATCGACTTGGGCACCACCAACTCATGCGTCGCCGTCATGGAGGGCAAGACACCCAAGGTAAGGAAATTATCTGCAACCATAACTTGACACTGTCAGATATGTACAATGATCGTGACTAGGCAGTTTCTTGAAGATTCTTTGTGGAAAAATCTATCTTGTGACTCAGTTCACACATACATTAGGACTAGTGTAGATTTAAACGGCCGGTAGATAGGGTTGCCAGATCGAATAACTATTATTAATTCGATTTCTTGTTTCTTTTGGATTGTCTAGGGTATAACTCATTGGAAATCAGACGGGAGATGCACCAACTTATAGCCATGTGCAAAATTCTGAGGAGAAAAATTGATGTAACAGACCTTCATGACGAGCTGTGTCGATTTTTTGTTCCTAATAACTACCGTCGCAACCGAAGGCACATGTTTGCCGTGCCATCATGTCACACCGTAGCGCGCGCTAAGTCACCCATACCACGTTTTCTGCTCTCAACGCTCTCCTGTACGCCAGTCCTGACTGTGACTTGTTTGCGGATGGATGGCCGAATATATTGTTAGTGTGTCAGCGATTTTGTGAGAGGAAGGAATGATTGTTCGTCTTGGTATCCATATAATTGTTTATTTGTTTCATATCTTTGTTTTAATTTTGTGTTTGATTCATGTTTTCCTATCTTTAATTATTGTAATTGGTGTACAACCGTTATAATGAAATAAATAAATCAAACTGATTGAATTTATATGCAGAAATATACTTATCTCAATTGGCAGTCTTTAAGGTAAAACTGGTATTAAATGGTGCGCCCGACAAGCTTTTTATGCTGGTATACCAACATAAACTTTTCTGTAAAATTTTATATTTTATTGCAAGGTTACGTAAAACGTCTGCAAAATACATAGTAATCCTAACTATCTGGCAACTCAGGCACGACTGTCAGATAGTTAAGATTATAGCGGTGTGAAGCACATAATGCTACAATGTCCTCTGTTCATAGATCTTTAGAAAGGATAATAATTACACATATTAATATGCTGCTATGTACTTCTACTATACGCTGCGGATACGTGCTTTCAAGTTTCTTAATTTGCTGAATGTTTTGAAAGTGGAAATCGAGAACGATTTAAGCATCAAAGAGTGTGTATTAAAACGTGATTCCTTAGTAAGTCTGAATTTTTGGCAGATGTCTATCGAGCACGCAACACACTAGGTTTGCACCAAACAATTCTTACATCTCATATTCTATTTGATCCGCGATCGTAAATGTGACATCTACAAACGCGATACAAATAATGACACTATTGTGGATGATTACTTTGGTATCTAATAGGAACGTTTGCAGTAGTTCGAGCTTCGCGGAGATATCCGTCTCATAATAAATAAAATATAGTTACCATGCTTACACTTACGTATGCACTAGCACTAATAATAATTATATCCTCCAGACCGATTTCGGCCACGGCGGCCAGTCTTAACAGAGACTGGCCATATTTGACATTATTGCTGTGCATAAGGTCGCTGTTTCGTATCCCGGGTCGGGCCAACAGTTATTGGGTTTTTCAGTTAAGAAATGTCAATAGCAGCCCGGAGTTAGTTGGCGGTGTAAGACAACCCCGTGCCTCGGAAAGCACGTAAAGCCGTTGGTCCTGCGCCTGATTTCTCTCCGGTCGTGTCGGTTTACCGTCCCATCGGATTATGAGAGTTAGGGAACAGAGAGAGCACTTGTGTTTGCGCACACACTTGTGCACTATAATATCTCCTGCGTAGTTAGCCAGTCTCCGTTAAGACTGGCCGCCGTGGCCGAAATCGGTCTGGAGGATATTATTATTAATGAGACAGCAAAATTTTTCTTGTGGGCTTAGAATATGTTGTCATACATATTTGTACATTACATTATTCATACTTAATGCTTATTATTTACTTATAAGTGTCTCAAAACTTTAATAGCAGATGGTTTCTTTGTATATTTTTGAATAACAACTACGAAATTTACATCAAGTTTAAAGAGAAAGGCAGAGTTTGTTGACTCGCTATTGAATTTTAATACTTAGTCTAAAATAGCTTATTATTGCAGCATATCTGAATCTATTTTAGGCATGCGCGAAGGGTTACAATTTAATAGTTCAGTTCACTCTTGCCTGTATTTCGTAATGCTGAACGCTAGTCGGTACCCCTAACCTTTCTTCAAGATTGTTCTGTTCAGGAGCCCTACCACACTTTGTTACTCAATCACGCGGAACCCGTTAAAAGCATTTGGATGAGACTTTGGTACATAGACAGTGTCCTGGATCGGATTCATTTTATCTCGGTACACATTCCCATGGGATTCGTGCGGGTAAAGCCCCGGACAGAAAAGTACATAAAAATAATTTGAAACAATGCTGCCAGACACAGCGCATTGTGAGAGTCCTAACCACCGGCAGCAAAGACAATGTTTCCGATGCCCGTGGATCATATGTTATACTATTTATATTTTACATAAATATAATAATAATAATAATATTCTACCACATATACACAACACCATCTAGCCCAAACTAAGCAGAGCTTGTACTATGGGTACTAGACAATGGATAAACATACATATATACTCTTTTTTTTGTAAATACATACATACATACATACATGAAAATACAAAAATAAATATGGTTCCTTTCAAATAAAATCAAGGATTGTTGCTTAATTTAAAAACATGTGGTTACACTTTGTAGAAAAATGCTTTTAAATATGATGGCCTGGTGCCCATATCAAAAAATTATTCGTGTTAGCTACGGAAGTAAACATGTCAAAAATTTACTACCCATAGGCAAAACGACTCGTTTTATTTTATATAAGACCCGGGCCGTTGAAGATTTTTTGTGAACCAAATTACACTGTAGTTTTGGCAGATATGTAAGCACCAAACCCACATTCCGCTGTAACCAAGTACTTTGACCGAGTAACTATTTCAAAATACACGTTAGATAACATGGCCACTTGTTACATTTATCTTATCAGTTCAGCTCAGGTTATGGCTTCATAAAAACTCGCTTCATATCGCTTTCATAAACGACTGCCGCCCGCAGTTTCTCCGTGATATATGGAAAGAGATTTATTCTGACAAATCATTCTTGTGTGATGGACTTTGTTCTGAAGAGTTGTTTGATAATTATGATGTATCTACCCACTTTTCACATTGGCAGGGGCTCATATTCACACCTCAGAACAAAACTGGTCATGTTTTAAATAGGTAATTAATTAATATAATTTCTTCCAAAATCTTGCTTTGTGGGGACAGCGTTCCTGCCATGATTTTCCTTAAAGACATGGCATGAGATTCAAAAAATTGATTCTTTTGGGTCAGCAACATGCGCGTCCTATCGCAAATTTTACATAATGCCATAGCCTGCAGTAACCGGCTATAATCATGCAGGCCGTGTTTGTCGCCTTCTATAAACTATCTAATACTACATAGCCGCGACTTAATCCACATTTTAGTTATGTGCTTATCTCATACCGAATTTCATTGAAAAACGTTTAGCTGTTTTGTAAGCGTAACTGACAGCACTTCCGCCATTCCAGTATTTATTTTTGCCAGTTATTTTCGGACAAAAATAAATATTTTCCAACGTCCGCGTCGACGAGAATTTCTTTTTATACATTTTAAGAATTAACAAGTGTTTCTTGCACTATAATGTGAGCTTTGGGTAAAATCAGTTTTTAGACAGGCCACCATTTTGTAGGTAAATACGATGGACGCTGTAGAGGTTTAGCTCAAGATGCCGTATTTAAAATTCTTTTCATACTAGCAAAATGACAAATGAGCAAGCATGATAGTTACTGTTAAAAATTCCTATACTTAAACTATAATTATATTAGTAATATATTCACTCCTCAGACATCACGCACTCACATCATCCATTCACACAGATACACACACTCACACACATACACACACCAACCATACATACATTCACACACATCATACTAGCTCACATGGACAATTATTTGTAATTACTTTTATTGATGATCACTCGAGTGGTAACAGTTTTTAACTATATATTAATTAAATATTATACTACCTATTATGTTAATGTATTAGTTAAGTCAAAACCAAAATGTTTTAGATTTTAATTGTATTTCTCTCTTTTCTTGATGTGCCCAAATAATGAAATTTTATTTGTAACAATCTCAAGGTGGAAGGCGCTGGCGACTGTAGCACAGTTTATACTAGTACGGTCGTCATCAAATTCTCTTTTCGTATTTATATCACGTTATATAATTTATGTATTAGATTAAGAGAAAAATTGTTAAAATCAAATGATGAAATAAATTATTATTATTATTATTATTATTACCTAAACCTATGTTCACAGTATTATTGTGACGTATTATATCTGAAACTAATATTTATGATAACAAAGCATCGTCGATCGGTGTCCGGGCCTATTCTCGGAACACGTTTGCAGCGATGCGAGAGTAGTCGCGGTACCAGCTAGTCGTCCGTCTAATACGCTCGACTTTCCTAGCAACCGCGGCACATTCACACTTGGATGTATTATTATGATAAATTAGGGTTATCGCCTTTGTTTTTCGCTGATAGAAATTCTAAGTAGCGGCATGTGAAAATGTTTACGGCAAATGCGAATAAGCTTGATCTCTTTTGCATGGGACCTAAAAACCTAGTTGGCAAAACACTAATTTCTTATCAACTATCCATTGTTTAAAAAAGACCGACACACGTGTTTTATGACCACTCAAGTTGCGACACCGCCGTTTGAATATTTCTTAGAATTGGCGCTTTTAAGCATTGTTGTAGTAATGAGTAGTGTCTAATCTTTGGAATATGGGTGTATTATTGCAAAAATTATCAGTTTAGAGTTCAGTGTGATTTGTGACGTTCCTGTGATAGTTACAAAAGTTCGCAAGCTCATAAAATGGCAAAAAGGAAACAGATTTCGCTTGAACAGCGGAGTGCTATCTGTACTTTGAACGAAGAAGGCTATTCTATGCGCCAAATCGCAGAAAAGGTCGGTGTTTCATACAAAGGTGTACATTATACTCTTGTACGAAAAAAAGCTACTGGAGAAAATCAAGACCGCAAGAGATCTGGACGTCCCAAATCTACGAAAAAGCAGGAAGATAACTACGTTGTGACGTTATCGAAACGAAATCGACGTTTAACTGCACCTCAAATTGGCGCTACTTTAAATGAAACCCGAGAAAAGCCAGTTTCAATAACAACTGTAAAAAGGCGTTTGCTATCTGCTGGTCTAAGAGGATGTTTAGCAGCCAACAAACCCAGATTGACTAGTGTTCATAAAAGAAAAAGACTGGAGTGGGCCAAAACACATAAAAACTGGACAGTAGAAGACTGGAAAAAAGTCCTTTGGACGGATGAGGATTGGGGATACTTCGCTAATAATAAACCCGGCCATCTGATCAAAATCACCGGGAAACTGAATAAAGAAGTCTATCTGAAAATACTTGAAGAAAATGCCCTTCCCTCTGGAATTAATGTGATCGGTCGAAATTTTGTTTTTGAACAAGATTATGCCCCTAAGCATTCATCCAAATTATGCCAAGGGTTCTTAGAGCAAAAACGGAAGTGAAAACGTTTTGCAAATTATGAAGTGGCCCTCACAATCGCCAGATTTGTCTCCGATTGAATTAGTATGGGATGAACTGGATAGAAAAGTGAAGAACCGGTGTCCATCGAGCTCAGCACAGTTGTGGGAATATTTATTTACAGAGCGAATGGAAGTCACTGGACGCCGAATACTTCAATAAATTAATCAAAAGAATGAGTAAAATTTGTGAACAAGTAATTAAGAATAAGGGTGGCCATTTTGACGTAGCCAAAATTTAACGATGGCTGTATACTTTTGTTCTGATTTGTACTGATTCTATTTAACTGAATGCTAATCTAAGGTTTGATTAAGATTTAAGTGTGATAAAGTATACTTTAAACATATTATAGTCGTTTTAATTAAAATTATCCTAGTGATTCCAAACTTTTGGACGGTAGTGTACCTACACCTTAGCTTATCCCTTCAGGTACGAGTCAATATATGTATGAAATTACACATTGCAAACTGCGTAAAACAATGATGGGAAAAGTATGTGTGTTTATAATCCCACATTCAATATTTAAAACGAAGAAACCAGTGTTATAAAATACTAGCTGCCTCGTTAGGTTTTACCCACGTATAATTACTGCGCCGCTCTCGTGGCCCGTAGCAAGATGTTATATAGCCTATGGTACTCCAGGATAAAGAAGTTTTTAAAGCTAAAAGATTGACGATTCCAGTAGTTTTTAATTTATTAGTTACTAACAGAAATACAAATCTTTATCCTTTATATTAGTATAGGTAGCTGATAGCATGAGGTTGTATTACACCACTGCGTAGTCTTCAATCACACAAGTGATGCTATGTTATGTCTAATTTATTGAATCCCTAAAACAGTTAGACTTTCGTAATCTGTCTGCATCGTCGAGAAACATTTACTTTGCTTTAGCAATTTGGATCAGAAGCCCTCTACCGGGTAAGCTAACTGCTTAGGATAGGTTCACGTCAGTATTGCAATAGGTTGTGGTCGAACCTGCCATCTCCCTTATGTCCAATGTCTTAACCAGTGGGCTATAATGTATTTTTTATCGTAGGTGGTGGAAAACAGCGAAGGTTCCCGCACTACTCCCTCCCATGTGGCGTTCAGCAAGGAAGGCGAGCGTCTTGTGGGTATGCCGGCCAAGCGCCAGGCCGTCACTAACAGCGGAAACACCTTCTACGCGACCAAGCGTCTCATCGGCAGGAGATTCGATGACCCTGAGGTCCAGAAGGACATGAAGAACCTCTCTTACAAGGTCACCAAGGCCTCCAATGGTGATGCTTGGGTTCAAGGTGTGTTGATATTTATCATTCATAGTGTTTTTGTACGTGGTTGTAGACTTCATAAACATAGTGGCAGGCTTAAAATCATAGATATGCCCTACTAAGTTTAAATATGTCAATTACCTAGGGGCACAGGATAAATTATTTGGGTGCTTAGTCCCCCCATGGGTAGGACAATGCCATTGGGAGGGCTTGGTCACCCTTAGGCCCTATAGAGTAATTAATTCTATTGTGTAGAAAGTCAAATGGATATTAGCAATAAAATAATTGTTCATTTTGTTACTTATTTTAATCAAAAGGTTATGCCATTCAAAAATACATAAGGTATCTTACAAATCTATTGGAAAGAGTATACTTATGTAAAAAGCATACATGATGCTTAATGCAATTGCTATTCTAGTGCAGGCGTGTAAAAGAGATACCTCTACTTCGCTCGTACTTTTTTTATGCTATTTATTGTTGCGTATAAAATAACGTGCAATACTAAATCTACTGGCATGTGGCAGTGTTGTGTATTGCACTTCTTACCATCAAGCAGTAAGCAGTCAATTTGATAGGATACAAATATGCAAACATATTTGTACCATTTTACAAGCATAATATAAGATAATTTGGCATATCTGTAAGTCTGTCTATATGACACTAATGTTTAATCAAAGCATCGTCGATCGGTGTCCGTGCCTGTGCTCGGAACACGTTTGCAGCGATGCGAGAGTAGTCGCGGTACCAGCTAGTCGTGCGTGACATGCGCTCGGCTTTCCTAGAAACCACGGCACATTCTTTTACCAAACTTCATATAATAAATAATGTCGTCCAGACCGAATTTCGGTCATGGCGGCCAATCTTAAGACTGCGCCGAGCGAAATGTGCCAAAACAGGCGGTCACAGTTAAGTGAATAAAATCAACATTTTTTGTTTAATACAAATATAAAATAAACATTTACCATAACAATAAATGTTTTTTACATTTACTCCGTGTAAAAAACTTAAAGTAATAAATATTTTCGCCCACAAAATTACCTAAATTTGCACGTGAAATGCAACAACGTAAGCTCGTTGATATTTCAATAATTTAATAACTTCATACAAGGTATTATTCATTGAGATTCACGGTTGACCTTGCATTACAGTGAGTATGGCTAAGCGCTGCGGATTCTCCGCCCTCTATCTCAAAAACGTTTGATCATGTGAAAACACTTTTTAGACAACATTTTTTGCATATTTTATGCTCTACAATTTTATAATAAATGTTAACATCATTGATGTTATAGAAACCGAGATAATAGCGAGAAACTGATTTTTGTGACCAGGAATTCAAAATCTAACAAATGTCCAGCAACTATGTCATTGACTGACTGACTACTTTCAAAAAGTCAAGTTTGCCTTATGCTCGCTACGAGTCGTTTTAGCTACGAACAGTTACTTGACATGTTATTCGTAGAATGTGATATGACCTTTAATAACTTACGGCGCAGACACGAGATTTTATGAGACTTGAGACAACTTTTAGAACACCAAAATAAAGGTGTATACGAGTTTACAGCTTATTATCTTTCATGCCGAGGTGAAACCCCGTTAATATGACTGGAATAGAAGGTTTTCTATTTCTAGTGCTCTGGTTCAGTATAAAAAGTCATTTTATTCATGCCCGGTTCTTATATGAAAGAGAAACGAGTCATTTTATCTGTGGACAGTTAATTTTTGTCACATTCTACGAATAATGTCAAAGTAACTGTTCGTAGCTAAAACGACTCGTAGCGAGCATAAGGCAAACTTGACTTTTTGAAAGTAGTCAGTCAGTCAATGACATAGTTGCTGGACATTTGTTAGATTTTGAATTCCTTGTCATTCAAAGTAACCTATTCTCATGTTTTTACAACAGTAATACTTAAAGGATAGTAAATTAGAGAATAATTAATATGTACGTTATAATAATGAGAAAGTTTCAATTCATAAACTAAGATTATAAATTAACTTATTATTATGCTTAGGAACTTATGTCGCTGATTGTACTATGTTAAAGAAATTCATTGAAAATATCTGAAATGCCCCTCAAATATAATTTTCTTCGTGTCGAACAGGTAGCGACGGCAAAGTATACTCGCCATCTCAAATCGGTGCCTTCGTCTTGGTCAAGATGAAGGAGACAGCTGAAGCTTACCTGAACACCACCGTTAAGAATGCAGTCATCACGGTGCCGGCGTACTTCAACGACTCGCAGCGACAGGCGACCAAAGATGCTGGTCAGTATGAACATCTCTATACAGCAAAGCTACAAAATATATAGATACAAAAGGACGAATGCAAGGGATTAATATTCGATTGACTGCTTGGAATTCGTAATAATTTGAGTGATCATCTCGTCACTGCTACACGGGACAAAAATGTTTGATGGCTAATTTACAAATAGTTGTGCCTAGTCTAGGTGTTGTTTGTGTCCGTTGTTGATTGTTTGTTAAGCCCACAGAAACTATTCTTAGTTCAAGGGATGACTTTTTAGAGAAGAAATGGTAATCTTAATACGAGGTGGTTGTATACACGGGCCTAGTTGCGAAGACGGCTGTTTTCGCTGGTGGTATTGATACGACCATCTGTGTTATGGTGTCGCTTATTCAATAAATAGCCAAGTAAAATCGAATGCATATTTTTGTAAATAGTTGGCACTTTACATTGAGTATAATTCTTCGTTGGCCATCTACTGTATGTAAATACCATTCCAAGCATCTTGAATATAGAAAAAGTTCCTTAGACTGGACATTTGCAATAACGGTTCACCAAGTATATGAAAAGTCATATCACACATGACACCCATACTTTCCTCACTGTTAGACCTTGTAGCCGCGTCCAGTAGTGGTGACCATAGAAAACGATAAGTTCTGACACTTAGTCTTGTTGGAATGTCTTGGAAGCCGCAATCAGGATTAGAGATTGCACAAGTTGATGTTAACTTAAGCCTGCCAACAGAGCCTATAGATAATTATACAGAAGCAGAGCCTATAGATAATTCTATAGAGGCATTTTAGTTTTTTAATGGATCGTCTTAGAGAAGAGGCGATTAGAATTTTAATATTAGGTCTTTACCTGTGAAATTGCCGTTAATGTCCTACATCTAATTTTGTAGATTTAATCTCCTAATATGATACCAAAGCATTGTCGATCAGTGTCCGGGCCTGTGCTCGGAACACGTTTGCAGCAATGCGAGAGTAGTCGCGGTACCAGCAAGTCGTGCGTCACATACGCTAGACTTTCCTAGAAATCGCGGCACATTCTTTCTCATAGATACGTCAATACCATCTCTCACAATGACGTCGTTGGTATTGCGTCACAAATGTATTATTATTCTTACAAGTAGATTATAATCGGTATGTATTTGTGTGTGAAGGTTGGAAAGGTCACTGCCGAAATCTTAAATGCTTGTATCAATGAGTACGATTCATGTTTTTGCCATTATTGGAATTCTCGCTCAAGCAATTGAGTGGCAACACGAAATCTTAATTGTTACTGGCAGAAAGCATGCAGCTTGCCACTTATAAGTTTGTTTCAAACACGACAAACAAGCTGTCAGTGTATACTGTATATACCTCTGCCTAATTTATAGTAATGTAACGAATTTAAAAAAAGGATGCCACTGTGCTACATATGATTCTCGAATAATAACATTTCAACAGCGGACACAACTATTTCAAGTTACACAAATTTTTGACCCATCTGCGTATCAAACTTACTGACCACTGAAACTACAGTGCCAGCCTTGCAGTTAAAACTATAGTCATGTTCATTATACCTATAGCATACATATACAGGACGTCCGGTAATTAATGGATAACCTTGAAATGACTTATAGTAGAACTGAGAGCCGTTCAGAAAAAAATATGAAAAATTTCTATCCTTACTACTACCTGAGATATATTTTTTTTTAATTGCCCTATTTAACATTCTTGTACCCTACGGCCATAAATGAATGAATTCCATCGGTTTTTTGTTGTGTTATTATTAAACACTAATTATGCTAATAGATAGACAGTCAAAAGTATGACTAGCTATTGCACTTAACTATAATTTTTATCTTTTTTTTTTTTATTTGAACGGCCATTAGTTCTACTATAAGACATTTCAAGGTTATCCATTAATTACCGGACACCCTGTATAATACAGGCAAGAAGTTCAGATAAGCACGCCTTTCATAAGTACACACAGCGTTTACAATATAGTGGTATTGTGTAGGACAAATCGCCGGTTTGAACGTGCTGCGTGTGATCAACGAGCCGACAGCCGCCGCTCTTGCGTACGGCATGGACAAGACTGACGACAAAATGTAAGTTTAACGTTTGACTTATAATACATTATTACTTAGTCATTACTCATTATTGATACTTCTTCTTTAATCAAAGAGCGTAGCTCATGTCGGTGTAGCTAACGCCACATAATGTCTTCTGCTTTCCTTTTAACCTCTTGATATGACCTGACTCTCATTTTTCTTTACTTGTATCTAACAAGTAAAGAAAAATGAGAGTCAGGTCATATCAAGTATGCCTAGGTCGTCCTCTCCTTCCTGATATTTTACTTTTAAGGATTGCTTAAAGAAGTCGCTATATGTAATAAATGACCAATAATTTTCCCTCTTTTGTTGTCTATTGTTTTCTGGAAAGACAGTTGGTTTTTCCTCAGTAATCAATACTAGTGGTCGAAAATAGAACGTACCTAATTAAAATAAATAACGGTACATAACAAGGAATTTTTTATATTTTTACATTTTGTTTTTATAAAAATAGTTTATATATAGCATATTAACTATAAATATCCCAAATATCACACTCCTTCGTGCGTGCAATTCTCAAAGAGCTCTTGTAGATAATATATAATAACTTTTAAACTTTCGCGTTGCATGATATATATATAATACGTAACGGGTATTAACGAGATCATGCATAATGTTTACCTTTTTTATACTTGACGTTTCGACCAGGTTACACCGGCCGTGGTCTTGTAAGCTGACTGGTGCTGCGATGTCATGTCTACGTTTGTAAGGCAGAAGAATCCTGATTTTTATCCAAGACTAGTGCGAGAAGCTATTCAAATAAAAAAACAGAAATTTCAATAGTGAAGATGGTTTCAAATTATCCGCGACGTGAAATCCCGTGATTAATAATCCGCAACTTCGCTGTTTTGCAGTCGGGTAATTCACAGAATACGGACACGACGGCTAGCATACGTAATAGGGATACCGTGAGTGTAGTTTGTGACGGTACATGGACAAACAAAAATATGCCAAAAGTGAGGGTGAATCAAGATTCTTCTGCCTCACCATCGGAAACATGACATCGCAGCACCAGTCAGCTTGTGACCACGGCCGGTGTAACCTGGTCGAAACGTCAAGCATAAAAAAGGTAAACATTATGCATGATCGCGTTAATATCCGTTACGTATTATATATAGATAATATATAATACGGGTGATGAACTGCTGTTAATACTGTAAATAATTATGATTCTCATATTATTCACTCATTATTATAACAACACACAGCAGCTCATATAAGAAAAGTACTGTATGAAACATTAACTAAGTGCAATTGAAAACAGTAGTCACGAGTTTCTTGTCAGCTTCTTCACATAAACACTCATTTTCTTAAATAGGCTTTCTTTCAACACCATATTTTATTCCCGTTTAACTTATACTTAAGCTTATAATTGTAAGCATCGTCGATCGGTGTCCGCGCCTGTGCTCGGAACACGTTTGCAGCGATGCGAGAGTAGTCGCGGTACCAGCTAGTCGTGTGTCACATACGCTCGACTTTCCTAGAAACCGCGGCACAGTCACATTTAGATATATTTCTATACAGCCAAACTGTCAAACAAGTATACTGTCTGCTTGATGACAGCCTGTAACTGATGGCTTATGTATAGAGAAGTATGTAACTATTATTAATTTGCTGTCTAGTATCGCCGTGTACGACTTGGGCGGTGGTACCTTCGATGTCTCCGTGCTGGAGATCCAGAAGGGAGTGTTCGAGGTAAAGAGTACCAACGGTGACACACTGCTCGGCGGAGAGGACTTCGACAATGTGATCGTCAACTTCCTCGTCGACGAGTTCAAACGCGACGTGAGTAATCACTTTTTTCAATGCATTACAACCTTTTTTTTTTAACCACTCTCAAATTTTTAAGGTTAGCTAAGCAATCAACTAGCTACCAATCAGACACCACATGTATAAACGTTACTCAGTATTGAGTGCTAGTTAAATGATAGTTAAGTACTAGCCATGGATTGATAATTAAATAAACCACTCTTGAATATTTAAGAGACAGCAAGTATTAAATAGCGTCTAATCAGATACGACATCTATAAACGTTCCTCAGCGTTGAGTGTTAGTTAAATAATATTTGAATAAAAGCAGTGGGTTTATTTTAAAACTTAATCATCAAGGACTTGAGATCTACATAGTTGGAAGGTCGCTAAGTATTAGTAAGCAATTATTTTATAAGTAAGTATGACAGTGTGTAAAGGAAATACGTGGTTGTATTTAAAAATGAAAAAAAACGTGAGAATTCGATCTCTTAGTCGGAGAGTGTATTGGGTTTCTCTCAAGAAGTTCTCAGTGGCATCACGCGATCTAAAACGGTAAATGACAACGGACTTGCCCCTTTTTAGTTAGAAAATAAAATTATCTATAACTGGCGAAATGTGGTTGTGCAAAACAACTCTGTCTGCTGCTTCGGAGACAGGCCAGACACTGTTAACGAAACCAAAATCAAACCTAAAATACATGCAACTGTAACGCAGTTCTATTTATACCTGGAGAAGTAGACATGATAGCTACATAAAGTTCTACTACCCACCTTCAGAATCCTCTGTTTGATATCGATTAAATATCGATTCGTACGTAACGCATCTTACGACCACAAGTTTCTTTTACGCATTCTATAATTATAATATAAATGTAAATATCAACGAAGCATTGTCGATCGGTGTCCGCGCCTGTGCTCGGAACACGTTTGCAGCGATGCGAGAGTAGTCGCGGTACCAGCTAGTCGTGCGTCTAATACGCTCGGCTTTCCTAGAAATCGCGGCACATTCACGCTTAGATATATATTATTATTATACAGTCAAACTGGCAGACAATCATACTGTCTGCCTGATGGTAGCTTGTAACTGATGACTTATGTACTCATAAAATCCAGGCGTATTTAGATTTGTGCGTTGTCGACGCAGGAAACACAAAATACCAGTCATTTGATAGCAGAGCGTCTACTAAAAGGAAATACCGGCATTATTTAAAAAAATGTTTTACATATCTATTACTGTCGCTCTAGGCACAAACGAAATATCACTGCAGAAGAGATACCTATGGCGAAAGCTGCCCGTATGTCCTCTGACTGGAATCTCTTGCGGCCGGACACAACAAAGTTGTTTGGTTGCGATCTTCTGTAGAATAAAGATACTTTATTATACACAATACTTTTTGGACCGCTTCAGTTTAAGGCAAATTTAGGCTTTAAATGAAAAACCTGCAGTGCCTGATGTCTCTGAAAATAATAATGAATGTAACAACTTAATTTATTACTAAAAGCGACGGCCTGTAATTGACTTTATCATCTATATTCCATATATTGTCACCTAGAATAAAGATGCTGGACCTCTATATACAAATTGATTATATTAAAGTTTATTTTGATTACACAGCAAGGTCTCGACATCCGCAAGGACGCTATGGCGATGCAGCGCCTGAAGGAGGCTGCTGAAAAGGCCAAGATTGAACTCTCCGGCTCCCTACAGACTGACATCAACTTGCCCTATCTGACCATGGACTCTTCTGGACCTAAGCACATGAATCTTAAGGTAAGATCATTTATCCTAACCAACACAAACACTTTTCTATCTAATGTACTTCCATGCTTTGTAAAAGAAAAAGGTCTATCTGAATCTTTAAGCCGGACGAAATATTGAGAAAATATGTATCGTGAAGTTTCTTCAGGTTCGTTTCTTTCAAAGTGACATTACTTAGTAGTTCGAATCTCTCCATGGTAAGGGTTAGGGAAATCAAAGCGTTACTTAATGTGTAAGAGAAATAGCACGAAAACGCAGCCCAAAGCTGTTGTATTTTCATCCTATTTTTCTTGTTTGAAAGCAAACTAAACTATTATGAAACCATCAAATTTCTACTTTCAGCCTGCATTCTTTCTCTAATAAATAGAGTAGACAAAAAGATAGTTATAGAGATAGGTATCTATGTACTTGTTTACTAAAATAGTAAGAGAAAATGGGCTATACTTTTCATGATAAGTATTATAGGTTTATAGATTGAATTGCCGTGTAGTTTACTACAGAGTGTATAGTTCGCGGTGACTGCAATGGAGGAATATTCTAAACCGACGTTTGGGCATGAAGAAAGTAAGATCAAGCATAATTGACGTTTTTCTTAAACATCAGTTGCTGTATCTAAGTATAACTCATATTAAATCTAACATTATTACGATTTAAATTGCATATAATGAGTTCAATATCGACAATACATTTTTATAATAAGCATCTACCCTTATAAATAACAAGTAAGGATTTTTTGATAATATAGCACTCTTAATAAAACAGCGACTTATTTCTAAATTTGGAAGTAAGGCAATTTGAAATCTAATTGTGTATGTTAAATTCTAATATTATATTTGTGTTAAATTATTTCAATAGAGTTTAAATTTGTTTAAACCAAAGTACTGAGATAAGTCTCTGTTTTATTAAGAGTGCGATATGTATTTTATGATGCATCAATTTTGATTTCCAGCTTCGATATGAGTAAATAGAGCAATAATGAGTGTGTGGATAATAAATATATAGTAAGATATATTGTTTGGAATATGAAATATTTTAGCATGTATGATTATACGTTTTATAATTGATTATAAAAGACAAGTATGAATGGGAAAGTTGAAAGGGCTAAGTTGGCGTATGTTTCCTAACCAAATTAGACAGATTGGATAAAGGCCAAATTTCTTTGTTTTTTTCTATAACTTAATCATCGATGTAAGTACTTATACTCATTATTGTACTCATATAATAGATACTAATGATATACATATCTAGATTACATTAGAAACACCGAACAGGCAGATTGAGAAGGTCGGGTCCATAGAATACGCGAAAACTATTTTTACATGAATCTGCGTATTGAGATTGGACGAGTTGTCTTAGATTTATTTTACTACCGCTTAAATACCTATAATTCGATGCAGATCACATAGGATATATACCTTTTTAATTTGTTAACGTATCTTATGGGAATAGGCAGAATATTACTAGTAAAAATGTTGATAAGTTTGTTAAGCATCGTCGATCGGTGTCCGCAGCTATGCTCGGAACACGTTTGCAGCGATGCGAGAGTAGTCGCGGTACCAGCTAGTCGTGTGTCTAATACGCTCGGCTTTCCTAGAAACCGCGGCACATTCACACTTAATTCTAAGGCTACGATTTAAATGTATGACGCAACACTTATTCGTTTTCAGCGTTTGTGTGATCCTCGGGTTAGCCTAGCTTTACTAAGACCTGTTTCCTATATCAAGAAGCAAGTCGTTTTAGCGACAAACAATTAAATTTTGACCTATGCTTTATAGAATATCTCAAAAATTAGCAGATTGCAAATTAAACAGCTTGTTTCTTGAATAAATAAACCAGGCTTTAGTCACGCATAGTCTCCAAATTGCTTGACCGACCCTGATAAAGTTTACAAGACATACAGGATCAGATTGCCAGCAAGATGCAACGTCACATAGTTAGATCACATGATCGGCAATAATCACGTGACCTCGTTTGCTTATGAATACTATAGTCCATGATACACTTGAGGAATTTGGTTCTAAAATTGTTTATTCCATTGTAGATGACCCGTTCGAAGCTGGAATCTTTGGTAGGAGATCTGATCAAGCGTACGGTGGCGCCGTGCCAGAGAGCGCTTCAAGATGCCGAGGTACAACGCTCCGACATCGGAGAAGTTCTTCTCGTCGGTGGCATGACCAGAATGCCTAAGGTAATTTACATATTTATTACTGCTACCACTGTAATACGTGTGTATCTAGGTTCTGCAGTGGTGGTGACCATAGAAAAAGTGGAGTTTTGATACTTGTGAAGTCTTGGGGCAAATTAAACTGTCTTGGGATCCGCAACCAATTGAAACAGAAGTATATAGTAGGAGTTGGAAAATAATTCCATTGATCTTAACAAAGCGGGAGATAAAATAAGAATATTTTGAAATAATTAACATACATTCATGCATCATATTCATGCATATAATTTTCATGCAGAATTTTTTCACCACATAAGTGTGGAACTTGGGTCCTCATGCACAGCAGTCGCATTCGCTACAGCTGCGCTGCCCAGACAGACACTGGCTATTATGCAAGTCTTTGCAATAAGTAAGCACCTAACAGCACAAAGCTGATGGCAGTCCCTCATGGCTGTCTCGGCTGTCTTTATGGATGGGTGCAACAGTAATCTGGGGTCATATTCACCGACTGCCTTGTTGGGCAGTCGGATTATAAGCTCACAGACATTTTATATAAAAAAAGTAGTTTCCTAATACCAGGTTTATTTTATTATATGCATAGTCAAACTATTCTAGTTTAAAGACGACGTAGTAGGCCTGGAGCCATACGCTTTCTATACCACTTAACGTTTTTTTAGCTAGTGGACGGCAGTGTCGCAGTGTTGTAATGTGCGTAATTGGATTCGAATTAAATTGGATTAGAGCGGGTACCTATTCCACACGGGGCAATATATTGTGTGATCTACAAATGGTTGTTCCTCTGGATGTTCTTTATGTCTGTTGTTTGAATGTAAGTAGCCCTCCACAATACAGGTATTCTTCCTAGTGCAGCAGTTGTCTTTTTAAACTGAACACTTAAAAGTGGATCGCTTCGTGTGCTTAGGTTAGAAAGATCAAAATATTATTAAAATAAATTGAGAGGGGTACCCATGACACAAGTTAAATCTTACTTTGGGTACCTACCAGTTAACAATTATTGTCTTCACCTTATATTGTGTTAACCTTGCTGTTTTTAAAACTGTACTTATTCTGGGAAATATATTTAATTTAAAATTTAATAATAAATTTATTTCCCATGTTTCTCTTATCTATCAGATATTTTTCTAATATATTAGAAAAATATCTGGCCCTTTGGGAGGCTTACACGGAAACATAGGTCCAACGTGGAGAGGCCTTCGAGAGTTTTAATCTAAAGTGGGATGTAACACCTTTGACGGCACTAGCCGCAGCAGGCGTAGGGCTATTATTACTGTACCCTAATACTTGTGGCCAATGGGAATGAGTGTATGATGAACCGGTATATTGCAAACTATGGATGAAGAACGGCGTCGTCTGGCCTGAATAATCTTTATTATTATTATGATGTAGGTCCAGTCGACGGTGCAAGAGATCTTCGGTCGCGCGCCGTCCCGCGCCGTGAACCCGGACGAGGCCGTGGCCGTGGGCGCCGCCGTGCAGGGCGGCGTGCTGGCGGGCGACGTCACCGACATCCTGCTGCTCGACGTCACCCCGCTGTCGCTCGGCATCGAGACCCTCGGCGGCGTCTTCACCAAGCTCATCACCAGGAACACCACCATCCCCACCAAGAAGAGCCAGGTCTTCTCCACCGGTCAGTTCACCATACATGTTTTATACTCAATCGAGTTGTATGCCATTCAAATATCGCTATATTAAGTTATATTTCAATGTCATACAACTCGATTGAGTCAGAAATAGTATTAAACTACTATATACGGCTTTTATCGCGTTGTTTATTTGACACTATTACATAATTTTGAAAAACTGTTACCCTACTACTACTATTAAACTTTACTAATTTTTAAGCTAATTGAATTATTATTAAAACTATTTAGATTTAATTTAATTTTACACTTTCCCCGACGTTTCGGTTGCTTTTCAGCAGCCATGGTCACGGGGAGACTAAGATGGTAGTTGTCTCAATGTTCCAGTGTAGTTATTTCAAAGTACTCAAACATAATTTAATCATTGGTGTTTCTATTTACGCAGAATGAGCTCAAAGTATCATGAAGTCTAGCTGTGGTTTGCTTCTTCTTGGGTTTGACTATTTTTATTACTGGATCCCAAGCTGGTGGTACATTCCAAGCATCTTCTCTATTAAAATTAGGATGTTTTTTGATTTCAATAGCCTCGCGAAGCATCCTTGGTAGGAATCGGTGTTCTTTAGCGAGAATCTGTGGTTTGTCAAATCTCAGGTAGTGGTTGGTCACCTGTTGCACATGTTCACACACAGCAGACTTCAACGAATAGATATCGTATCGTCGATATCGTATATCGTATCTTTATAATTGCGCACACAGAAACATACACAGAAACAAAATTTATTTGTTTATAATAATAGAGCGTAAATGTTATGAGAGGAAAAAATTTATTAGAAAGAGATATCCTAGAATCGATGAATATATTTAGTACTAAAAGCGTTTTGTATGATGAGCACACGTCAATAATCACTTATTTACGCATGCTATCTCTGGAATTAAGTACCTACTAAGGTGTTGAATACAGTTGTCCACGACGCGAGACTTTGTGAACGCACAGCTCACTTATTCACTACATTCGAATATATTGTTTTAATGAAACTGCATATTGTTACCGCGCTATGACTTGGCCTTCATCATTCGTGTGACGTCACACTTGTGCTACTAACTTCCCATTTCATCCACAGCTGCTGATGGCCAAACCCAAGTCGAAATCAAAGTACACCAAGGCGAGCGAGAGATGGCGACTGACAACAAATTGCTGGGGCAGTTCTCACTAGTGGGGATCCCACCCGCGCCGCGCGGAGTACCACAGATTGAGGTCACCTTCGACATTGACGCTAACGGTATCGTGCACGTCTCCGCACGGGACAAGGGCACTGGCAAGGAACAACAGAGTAAGTATTATGCATGTATCTTCAATAAGCAGCAGTTTAGTGGCAGACAGTTGGACCGCCAGAAGCTGGCTGTAGAGGTCTGAGGTTGAGGTTAAGAAAAAATTTTCAAAAAGTCATATAATATGACACTTACATGAAAATAAGCCGTCGGTCCCGGCTGCCATGAACATCTATGGCAGTCGTTATTGGGAGAATGTCGACACAAAACATCCCACTGGATCGAAGTGTCGCCGGTCTGCACTGACTGGCCCCCACATAAGATACATACATACATGAAAATAACAAGACATTAAGTGAAATACAAAAAGTAATTAAGATTACATGCAGTTGGTCACCCACCACTCGATACAGGCAATGCCTGTAACTTATGGCGAAATGTGCCCAAATACATACAGTACCCGGCGATAAACATTGCACATCGACCTTTGGAAAGAGACAATCGGCTAATTTCGGCTTCGTAGAGCGTTATCTCTGTCGTACGAAATACAAACAGTCCGGTATCTATTAGGAGCTGTTAAAACAATTATGATTTGCTTCTTTTGATAATTCTTTTTATTATTTGTATAAAATACACCAATTTTTCTATAAGTGATGGCTTTAGGTTGGGGTAAAATAAAATAAAAAAACATGTTCACATTATGTTTACGTATTTCATTATTTTGGAAAATTACAGCTGTAGTGGTGTACACAATAAACACTATTATACCTATTGTTAAATTGAGACATTGTAATAAAAATAATAATAATTCTAATTCTCAATTACTTCCATTTCACTATCTGTGCTCTCAAAGAGGTCAATATCACTGTCACTGTCAGCCGTATTTATCACTAGTCTATCAGTGTGATTGTCTAAACCGTGTTGAATGCTTCTATGTTCATTCTCACATTTGATTGCATGATCGCAAAGCTTTTTCTACTCTTCAGCCCCGATCATGTTTACTTTTTCAGTCAATAATGCTTTTACTGTAGTTAAATTCATACCCACATTACTAGAGGCTACATAGCCTTTCAGTTGAGACCATATATTTTCAATTAGATTAAAATCCGGGTGGTATGGTGGCAATCGCAACACAGTGTGCCCATGTTCGGCAAGTACTTTGTCCATGGAAAACTCTGTATACCTCTCCTTGTGCTGACATATAATAGCATAAACCTGGATTTTTGTTAATTTTGGATCAACTGGAATTTCGTGTCTGTTTAACCAGTTGATCATTTCCCTGTTCAATGGTGTTTGAGGGGGGTCTTTCAACATATTTGTTGTGATAGGGTGCGTTGTCGATAACTAGAACAGAAACACTGAGTATATATGGGATTAATTGATTAACCAGCCATTTTTCGTAGTTATCGTTATTCATTTCATTGTGATAGTCACCTGTAGTGCCCGTGGATTTGTACTTTAAAAGCACCGGGCACAAAGCCTTTTTCATTTCCCGCATGAACAATTATCAAACGTCGACCTTTTGAAATTGACCTTTTTACTCCTTTTTTCTTATCATCACTCCAAGATTTCCCTTTAGTGTGGGATGTATGTATGTAAGACTCATTCATGTAGACGATATTTTTTCCTGATTCGCGAAATATGCGTATTTTATCGAGGTATTCCATTCGTTTGAGACTTACATCGTGCTTTTCCATTAGAACTTTTCGATTATCTTCCATTTTAGTGAACCGAAATCCCATCTCGTGAAGTATTTTTCTCAACGTCTTTACAGGCCCATTGTAATTAATAGCTTCAGATAATTTAGCTTTTAATGATTTTATTGTTGGCAGTTCATTAAATCGTAAGTGAAAATCATACACCATTCTTCGAACAACATCATAATCAAAATCGTCCATATCCAAACGAAAATGCTTTTTTGGTCTTCCTTTTTTTGGAGTGGTGAACTTAATTTCAGTAGAATGTGTTTCAGTACTGACTTCGTTTAATATATTGTTCAAAGTTCTTTTTGAAATTCCAGTAGCAATTGCAACTCGCCCTTGAATGAACCTTCTTAAAATAACAACTTACATTTTAATCTTCATTTTTTTTAAATCTGTCAGCTTCGGTTACAAAATATTTATAAACATTGTAGATAATTTCGCGTGACTGACCTAGTAAAGGTTTCCCTCTTTTTCCTAAAGATGCCATAGTACAACATAAAATTATTGATATTTGGGGATGTTAACAACTCTAAATATATATTTTGAACTGGACGCGACCGCACTCTATCGCATTTGAACAACGACTGACAAAACGTCACATAGGTAGTGTGCGACAGAGAACGCTCTACGAAGCCGAAATTAGCCGATTGTCTCTTTCCAAAGGTCGATGTGCAATGTTTATCGCCGGGTACTGTACTGAGACAGTTGAGACTTAAAACTACTAAGTGAGTTTACATTTTTTATGTCCGATAGTAGTTTGTTGAATATAATATTACTTTTTGCATAATTAGATCGTACTTTTGGTAATACAAGTAAGCTAGCTCGACGAAGACTGCGTTTGCAAATTTGAGATTTCTTTACGAAAGACAGATTAGTATGGATGCTTTTGTTTATAATTTTCTTATTGTGATGCACTAGCTTTATTCCTTTAAGAATTTTAACAGTTGGTGTTAGATGCGGATATCGAAAGAGTGATTTTATAATTTTATTTTGTATTCTTTGAAGTTCATGTTTTTTAATTTTAGCAGCTTAAGGTACCCCAAACTTCTATAAGATAAAGCAAGTGTGATTTAACTAGAGGATTATAGATAGTACAGCGCATTTTTTTGGGTAAGCAGTGAGATATACTACAGAGAGAGCCAGTTAGTGCGGAAAGTTTATTTTTAATATGATGTATTTGTTTGTGCAATGTTAAGTTACTGTCAATTTTAAGTCCAAGGTATGTTTCGCAGGTTTTCTGCTCTAAGACTATGTTATTAATGGTCAGTGGGTGATGTGATGTTATACTTTTTTCTTAGCTTTGAAGATGATGTAACAATATTAGATGTATTTACTGTTAGCAAATTGTTTTGGAACCACTCATATAATAGATTGAGATCTTCCTGCGCTTGTGAAATGACGTCATGTATAAAACCTGCATATAGTAGTGCGCTTTATTCCGTCACTCTCATAGTCCAATGGCATGGCATTTCGTCGAGATTAGAGAGAGATCAGGCGCAGAATCATTCTAGCAAAGACGCGTTCCAATTAAAGGCAGCTTTTTGGTCGAGTTGCCTTCACATTACTTGCAGTGCCAATGGAACATTGCCCCGTCGATTACGACAATCACCGTTTTTCATCAAGACTATAAATATACTAGCTACACTGTCAATACCGTTTTCCATAAATTTGAGCCGTGTCTCGACCGTCACCAGAAGTACAATAGCTACACTGTTCTTAAATTATTTAATGGGGAATCTTGCTTCGTATATTGGCGCCCAAGATACAGACTCGTCTAGTTTGAGGATAACGTGACAATGTACTCTGTATTATCTATTCAGAAATAACTACTAAGTAGAACTAACCCATATTGTATGGTACAGTTGTAATCCAGTCATCTGGCGGTCTATCCAAGGATGAGATTGAGAACATGGTGAAGGCAGCAGAACAGTTCGCGTCCACCGATAAGCAGAGACGAGAGCGCGTTGAGGTCTGCAACCAGGCCGAGGGCGTGTTGCATGATACCGAGACCAAGATGGATGAGTACAAGAGCCAACTGCCACAAGAAGAGGTAAACTATAGCTTAAAATTATTTTTATACGTAGGCCTGGTTCCTATATTATAAAAACGAGTTGTTTTAGCTATTTTTATGTAATATGTATCAAAAATTCACTATCCATGGTAGATATAATAGTTTGTTTCTTGAAAATAGGAACCAGGCCTAAAAGAATAATAATTGTCTGGTAGCGAAATACTTTCTAAAGTCTGCCTAAAGTTGTTTCTTGAGTGGCCAACAATTAACACACACAAAAATTGTAGAGAGTACTAAATAAGAGGCACCTTAACGCATTAGCGCAGATATCGGCAGTGCCCTGAGTATTATATGGTTTGATCCCCATATGAGTAAAAATATGTAATCCACAGATACTTTTGCTGAGTGTGGTTCTAAGTTAGCGCTATTTCATAGGGGATTTTTAGTCGCTGTTTCTTAATCGGTTCAATAGTTTCAGTCCATTATATCAACATACAGACAAATGTTAGCTGACAATAATATTATTATAGATGTAGTTTGTGAGAACAAAGCACTCAATTTAAGCCAATGGTGGCATCACACACTGCTGTTGGTAAAGCCGGGTGCGAGAACAACGGGTCGTGTTATCACCCGCCGTGCACTATGCTCGGTGGCACGATTTAACGAACCTTACACATAAGGCAAAGCTAATAAATACAGTATAATAACGAATAACAGTGGAAAAGAAGATTGACGGTCAAGATCGATGTGTAAACCGTTTCACTGTTTGATCTGTCAACCATTAAAGTTTTGTTAGATTTTTCTGTCGAGAAATGCTCAGTAGCATTACGTGCTACTGAGCATTTCACGACAGAAAAATCTAACAAAACTTTAATAGTGACACAGACTGGCTTAGCCATAATGTAAACGACTGTCAGTAATGGTTGACAGATCAAACAGTTAAACGGTTTACACATCCGTCTAGGCTGCCGTCTAGGCCTTATTACATGGGCCTAAAACTATAGATAGCCAAATGTGGATGAATTATATATCTCTGCCTGCCTCTATAGGGATATAGGCATGAAACTATAAGTATGTAACAATGATTAGTAATAGGTTTAAACATAGAAAGAAAGAAAACCACTTGTATTAATATTAGTCAATATTCAAGCCGTCAAGACCCTTCTTCGTATTAGGTGTTATGTTGATTAAGTTATGAGGCCATTGGTATTGAAATAAATATGACATTACACTATTTAAAAACATCTTATTTAAATCGGGCGCTTTATCTTTTTTTGTTGATACAACTATACTATACTCCATTTGGTTAGGTACTTAATAATAATAATAATAGTTTATTGCCATAAAGTAATTTTACAATGTCGGATTTACTTATTAACACTTTTTCACAGGTTGCTTTAACACATTATAATTGTAGCATAACCTCCCCTAGCACTAGGCTAAGCCTGTCCTGCGGAAAGTTCTCAGGGATTGTTACAGTTTACATTAATTATATTATTATACAGATACACTGCGGCAATGAACATTTTGTTGTAATAGTAATATATAAAGTTTTTTGTATTTTTATTATTGCAGGCGTATTTAAATTATTTATCCTACGTCTTACTCTATAGTAATACAATAATGAAATAAAAGGAGACCACATGAATGATTATTGAAATAGTTACTACATTACTATTAGATTTAAGAATTTAAAAAAAAAATTAAATCGTGAAAGAAATTTTCATTAAATTAATTAAACATTATTAAGTAAGTCTTTTGAAAAGTTCTTCCGGTTTATTATAATCCCAGTTTAAAAGTTCCTTATTTAAGATGGTCATTACTTTGCGCAGGGGTAGAGTGTGCAGGTTGTACATTTTGTTTATTTTGTTATAGACATATGGTTTTAGAAAGCAGCAGAACCTTTTAGCGAACTGTTTTTACTGGAAAAGGTGGAATTCTAAAGACGCGTTTCCCGATCATGTCCTCGTAGCAGTCAGTCATTACTACCTCTTTGTGTGTTAGGAGGGCGAGTTTTTTTATGAAGTCTCCTGACACTTAGAACCTGAGATTCCGTAAAGACTTGAACTGTAGGATATTGAAAGGGCTTCCTTAGCATTGTTTTTAACACCGCGCGTTGAGCCCTTTCTAGGACAATAAGATGTGACGCAGCAGTGGCACCCCAGGCTAGAATACAATATTCAAGGAGTGATTGACCAAGCGTAAGATAAACTAGCCGCAGCAAGAAGCATATTGGAGCGACGTCGCGTAGTTGTTTCATAACATATATTTTTTACCTGATTCTTGCTGACGTGGCTAAAATATGCTCTCTGAAGTTGAGTTTCTCATCGATAATGACTCCTAGATACTTCATGTTGGTTACACGCTTGATTGGATTACAGCAACAGATTGACAGTGGTTCAGTCGCAGTAGAACACTTGGGAACAGTCAACTTCAGATCAGTAGGAGGGGCTGAGGCAGCGGTTTTATGGAAGCATATATAAGTGGTTTTGGCTGTATTTAGAGTTAAAAGATTGTCTTCTAACCATTCCCATACTCGACCGAGGCCCTCCTCTGCGATGATTTTCAGCTTTTCCTATGATTTCTCGTAGTATATCAAGACTGTGTCATCTGCGTAATTTATGACTTCAACGTTTTTTGAACAGTTAGTGGATAGGTCATTCATGTATATGAGGAAGAGCGTGGGGCCCAATATACTACCTCGCGGGACTTCAAATGCTACTTCACGCTCATCACTCATAAAGTTATCCACCTTTGTGCGTTGAAATCTACCGATGAGGTAACTGTGAAACCAGTCTAAGCAGATTCCTCTGATCCCAACAATTTCAAGCTTTCTTAGTATTATGAGGATTGAGACGGTATCGAATGCTTTCGCCAGGTCGAGAAAGACACCTAAACAAGCCGATCCTTCATCAAGATGGTTGGCTATAATGTTGGTCAAAAGTGTCACAGCATGTTCGGTGGATCTGCCCCGACGAAAACCAAATTGGCGGTCCGAGAAAAGACTTTCTTATTCCAAAAAGTCAAAAAGTTGTTTATTAATTATTTTTTCAAGCAGCTTAGAGAAGGTACACAGCAAAGAAATGGGCCTGAAATTATTGGGATCATTGGAAGCACCTCCCTTATGAATAGGCGTCACTGCAGCTACTTTCCATATCTTTGGGAATGTTCCCGTCGCCATACTGAGGTTGTATATGTAAGTTAAGGATTCGACTATAGCTTCAAAGATTTTATGAGTCGATTTGTGACACCATCTAGACCTGGGGCACTATTATCCTTAAGCTGTAGGATTAGGCTTTCAACTTCTGCAGCATTAGTAGGATTCAAGAAGGAGTTTTTTGGAGAAACTGGTAATCTGACCTTGGAGACTAATGAATTCTGTGATTGATTTCGGCGGTCTAAAATTTTACTAGCAAGGCAATGCCCTACCGTAACAAAAAAGCTGTTACAGTGGTCTATGGACGTTTTATGATTTTCCTTATTATCAAGCAAGTCAAGGGTTGATATTTTCTGAGAAGTCGATTGTGTAATTGTTTTTATTGCGTTCCATAACTTGCTTGGCTGGTTATGTCATTTTTCTAATTCTGTCCTATTATAGTTATTTTTTATTTTCCGTAGAAGGTTTTGGAAGAAATTCATGTATCGCTTATAAATCAGGTTTTTAAGTGGATCTTCTGAATTTTTTCGTGCGTCTAAATATAATTTATCTTTATGAATTGAACACCTTACAAGTCCAGGTGTCATCCATGGTTTAAATGTACTTTTACGTCGGCTGACTTGAGTAGTGGTGGAGTTCTGATTCATTATTATTGTTAAAGTGTTAATGAAAGAACTTGCGGCTTCAGTCGGGCACGACTTGCCAGTAACTACTGACCATTCTACGTTCTGGAGGTCAGAGTCAATAGCCTCCAAGTCAAATTTAGTGTACTGTTTTCTATCCCGCCGTGGTTTTTGCACATCTGAGTTAACTCCAACCATAACTAAGTCATGATCAGAAACATCCGATGTGCATACCACCAATTCAATGTTTTTTAAAGTCCTAACGAAGACATGATCGAGACACGCATCCTTGCGAGTGGGCTTATCTATAGCTGATTTGAATCCTAGATGGGCCAAAAGACACAAATAGTCTGAGCATAGCTCTGCATTCAAAATATTTATATTTATATCACCAGCGATTACATAGCACGGACTAATGGTCATATCAGTAACCACAGTTTAGAAAGAGCTTCGGAAGTTATTTGTACTGTGAAATGAAGGTGAGCGGTATATGCCCAAAATCGTCACTAATTGGTGTGTGGACTTGTAGTCCATTGGCTGGACTTGTAGTCCATTGGCATCAATTAAATTGGGCTCAGAAACTGTTGGCGACCAACATTTTTTTACATATATAACCACACCACCGGCTTTGTTTATAAATTTGGATGTCGCGAAATATCCGTCAATTTGACCTATCACTGTTCCTTTATCTATCCAACATTCAGTGAGAATAATTACTTCAAAGTTTAGATTAACTCTTTTTAATGTTATAAGGAAACTGTCAAAGTTCCGCTGCAGACGCCTAATATTCAATGTCAATATCTTTAACTTATATTTACACATAATTACTTTACAGTGCTCAGCAAGATCCATCTTGTGGCAAGTGATATGGAGAGAATTATCTATTTCATCTAGAAACTGTTGTGCCATTATTGTAAAGTTTTAAATACTTGTAGTATAGATTTATATAATACTACAGGTATAGATTTAACCACAATATGGAAAATTGAATGTGAACAATATAAAATAGGCATACAGGTTTTACTGAGAATAATAGTATTGACCATAGCGAAAGACATTTTCAACTGGATGACCAACGTAATAAATTTCTTGAAAACATTAGATTACATTTTTAGAGAAAAAGTCACATCAAGATTTGTGCGAACCTTTAGTTAAGTACCTAACCAAATGGAGTATAGTACTGTAACTGTTGTACACACATAAATAATGCGTGCTTCTCGGGTGACTTTAAAACTTCAAACAACGGACACATAACATTCAGATTCGAAACAACTGTTTGTAGATCACACTAATAATATTCTCGAACATGTGTGAAGTTTAATATTGTCTTCTGTTTACGCGAATGTTATTCATTGAAATTAAACAAATGAACAACGCGATAAAATCCGTATATAGTAGTTTAATTTCAATGTGTGAAGTTTGTTAACCCGCACTGGACCAGCCTGGTGGTCAATGGCCTAATCCTTCTCACACGGAGAAGAGGCCCGTGTCCAGCAGTGAAACAGTTTATATACAGAGCTGATAAAATGGTTCTTTTTAAAATTACATTTTACATTTATAGTGCGACAAACTGCGTGAGGAAATTGTCAAGCTCCGTGACCTCCTCGCTAAGAAGGACGAAACCGACCCTGAGACGATCCGCTCCGCCACTGGAACCTTGCAGCAGGCCAGCCTGAAGCTCTTCGAACAAGCATACAAGAAGGTAAGCACAGATGCCACAGGCCGGCAAATACAGTATACAACCAAAATACAAAAAGAAAGTTCTCTCTTTTAACAGGAGAAAAAGATTTTGACGGCACAGCGTTTCTCTAACCCCAAGTAATGACCGCAGAGTGCCTAGTGCACGTTGTTTTTACGTTAACGCGAATTATTTACCGCGTTCGGCTCTCTGATTGGTTAAGAGCTTGGAGCGGGCCAATCGGAGTGGCGAACGTCATAAACTTATCGATCGCGTTAACGTAAAACAAACTCGCACTAGGCACTCTGGTCTATGCATGAATGACAATATGCTTTTTTTAATCTGGTCTTGATTTGCTAGCAGACAGACAATAAACTAAGGCCCAGTTCCTATATCAAGAAACAAGTCGTTTTACATACGGGCGGTTTATTTTGACACATATTCTATAGATAATATGCCAATATTTAACTGTCCGTAGCTGAAACGACTCGTTTCTTGATATAGGCACCGGGCCTAAGGCTTTTCTGCACGAATATAAAGTTAAGAGTAAGATCTCGTTAAGAATGAAAGTACTCCACAGATGAACCGCTTTAGCTTGTAACTGAATGGTCTAAATCTTGGACTTAGATACTTTATTTTAAAACTTTATTGTTGTATAATCGTGTAAGCTTCAAACGCTATTTATCATGTGCAATTGTTGTGATGCAGTGTATACGTGCCAGGTATTTCATTGTGACGCAGCAATAGTGATAAGGGCTCAGTATCGATTCCTCAGACAAGAAGTGTTATTGGGTTTTACTGGCAAAAAGTTCTTAGTAACAACATGTAATTTGAAAAGCTGTAGTTTGAAGCTTAGTAGACAGCTAACTGCACATATTTGAGCCACTCCTTTTGGCACACGAGCGCGGTGGTCAAGCAATTGTGCTAAAGTAACTGAGTATGTTATCAACCGACCGCGGAATGTAGCGCGTCGGATGATTTAATACTCTTACATTATTGCAAAGTTGCAAAATATACCTAAAGGCAACAGTTTCCTGAAGCAAGTTTACTGCTGCTGTCTTACTTAACGAACAAAACACTCCTTCCTTGTTTTGTTCGTTAAGTAAGACAGTTCTTGTGAATATGGGTAAGGCTTGTCAAAATTAGATGGTATTTTCGGATGGCGCACGGCGCTAGCTGTTTCGTAGTTTGTGACCAATACTGAGGTCTTTGATTCAAGGCTTCGTTTTCTTGATAGAAAATTCAAATAGCACGAAATCTAGAAATCTGCTCGATAGACGACAATAAGCTTGGCCTTGATTACATATGAACTAGACGCTTTAAAACGGACAGTATTCTTCTGCAATGTGTTCGACTATAGCTCAGTCAGTTCAAGAAAGCATCAGCGATTACAACCGACTCCTTATGCTTTGGATAGTCATATCCAAAATATTGTGTAAGACTGTAAAATGGTTACAAATTACAATAAAATGATGGCTGTTTGAAAGTCCCTTTAAAAAGTATAATTATTATATATGTTCAAGTATAGTCGATGTCATGACCCTATATCATGATATTGTGTTTTTCACAGATGGCAGCCGAACGCGAAGGCGGCGCGCAACAACAGCAGCAGTCGACTGAACAAACACAGGAGAAGAAAGAAGAGAAAAATTAAACAAAGTAGCAGTGATGTGACCTTCTCTATTTCGAATATATGTGACGGACACGAAGGGTAGTTGTGTAGCGTGCGTTTGTGTGCGAGTTTACCGGTATTTACTACGAGTGGCTGAGGTTTATTGGTCCTAACAGAATTTCTATTATGCAAGCAATTTGCATTTCAGATGCAAGAAAATGCAAGTTTGTTGAAAATTAGACAATACATGTGTTGTTAATACGGCTATCCTTAGAGCGATAACTTGCATACTTGCATTGCCATATCTTGCATCATGGAAATGCTGCTTAAATACCAAGAGATTCCTTGTGTTTACAGTTATACAGTGTGTTTTAGTGATTTTACAGCTGTACAAGTGATATAATTGTTGGAAATAAATGAATTGTTCAATAACGTTGTTGTTTCTCACTTTCTGTAGAATGAGTTAAGTTTGTCGCTAAAATCACTGGAACCATTGTACGGTCAGGAAAATAATGCAATGCTCTGTGTGGCGTCTAGACGCCTGAAGATATCAAACTAGTGACTTGTGTAATGCTAAAAGCAAGTTATCGCATCTCGTTTACTGGCCCAATTTCACAGATTATTTAGATACAGATAATCGGTTTCAGATCCATACAGCAGCCGAGAATAACGTCGACCGTATAGTAATTACTGTATTCGGCCGTCTTAATTCATTACTGTACCCATACGTCTATGCAAAAGCTTCAGCACTGTGTATTAGGCTGTTCTGTATCTATCTAATTTGTGGCATAACTTAGCTCCAGATAGTAAGCTAATATTACTGTATGGGATTGGATTGTTACCACTCCATGCGAGCAAGCCATATGTTCTAACATATTTCTGATAAGCGTATGTAATCAATAAATTAAACAAATCCCAAATCTATGCAATAATATATGTATCTATTTTTATATCGATTGTACTTAGATTTTATTTTGTTATTACATATTGACGGGACATCTCGAGGTATAGTTTGACTGAAGACATGCCGCCTAGGATACATAAGACGATCCGAGGATAGTTAAGTCGGAGTGAGATTCTTAAAAAGATGTCATGATGAAAAAATATACCTGTTTAAATTCCACCAGTCATTATTTTACTGCGATATACAGGCTAGCTATATCTGCCATATTATTATCACACGTCAATGTTTGCATAATATAATAATCCAAAGAATTATGATTAGAAAGGCCGATGCCTCCAAATGGTTTTGAGCTAGCCAGGCTATAGTGTAAACATTGCCGGGAGTATTGCAAATACTATTGTAGTCAATGCTTACACCTTCGGCAAATATACCTGAGTATTACAAACAAGAGATGGCATATATGCGGTTTGATAGCCAGGCGGTAGAATTGTATAGGTGGAAATGAATATTCGCTTAGTATGAAACCTGCCGGCTCTAGGCATGCCACACAATTAGCAACTCTAATTCAAATATAGCAGGTGCAGCTAATACATATTATATTTGATCACCGGTGCGTTTAATGCTATTATCGCCTGCATTACTCTGAAGAAAGATAGTATTGTTCAAAAAGAGTTTTCGGTCAATAAAACATTATGTATAGTCCAATTTCCATACTCATCTTATTTAGTAAACAAATATAAAATCATTCTGTTACTGCTGTAGACTATATTTTGTTATGACAAAAGAAAGAAACCATATAAAGACCGTCTCTACATGTTTTCTTTAACCGACAGTATGCAATATTTGTTTATTAAATTGGATAAGTAATAATAAAATTACTATAAAAACAATGTATGTATGAATGTAAAATTGATGAATAAGTATCAAACTGTTATATATATTATATTTCATGTGGTTATTACATAATAGGTAATGAATACAATCATTTTGTCTGATCATAATTATGCATTAATACATTTTTAGCGTCATATTTGATCGTGAACTGTTCATTAAAATGCATTATACTACATTACCGCGCCTAGAATTATTCAGCTTGTAAATAAATTGTATGCCCATGATGGACGTTTCATAAATTTATATGGAGTAGTCCAATATGTTCTATGATTTTTGTTCTACTAATAGAATAAATAAGATTGGTTTTCTACAATGTTCTACTGAAAATTTTAAGTTTGTTCTTCTGATAGAGACAGTAAGAAATTTAAATGCCATTTTGTTCTATTAAAATTTTCAGTAGAACATTGTAGAATAAAAATCTAATTTGTTCTATTAGTAGAACAAAAAACATAAAACATATTGGAATACAGGAATTTACATGGATTGCGTAATGCAATTTTTTAAGTAGGTACAGATCGCCGAGCACGCTTATGCGCGGCGGCCTGCCTGTGCAGTATACTGTTATTGTGACCGCACAATATAATTACTCGTTGTGAAGGTATTAGTATATATTTGCATTTTCTTCCATCACATGTAGTCGTCATTATAATAATTAGATGTTAAATTTGTTATTTAATATGACAAGGAGCTGGTGTTTCCTCTGTAGATAATTTAGGCTTGCGGTCTATGTGATTAAACGCGCGGTTACGCGGTTGAGGTCATAGACTGTCGGACGCTAAACCACGCGGGTGAAATATAATCCATATAATGCTATTCGAATATCAGAGCGAGAGGTAACAACTGCCAGACGCAGCGGTAGTTCTGAGATTGCTGTTAATGCACAGCCTCCATTTCGATTCCCAGATTGGGCTCTGTTATTGGGGTTTTTGTCAATAATATGTATGTAGGTATGCAAGACCAAAACCATGTGTAAATTATAAAATAAAATCTTTAACGTCGCTTAGATTATAAATGTAGATGGCAAGCCTAGATAAAATTAGACTGTTATTATTTTAACTACATAAATTATAGAACCTAATTTATATTATATTAACTGCATAACACGATATTTTGTGTGCTTTAGAGTTTGTACCTTACGTATGGTGAGATCACGTGTTCAGTGCCTAAGTTGGGATATAATTATCGAAATTTCTATCGGAAAATTCTCAGTAAGAAAAAAACTAGTGTGTAGACGCTTACTACGTCTGGCGCGCCATCTATCACATGGTACTTATAACTGGACTAGCCAGATAGGTATGTGATATTCTACGCAAGAGTAACACTCTTATTAATTTTTATTGGTTATGAACATGCAAAATATTGTCTAGTGTAGTAGGTATGAATAGGACTACTTCAAAACTGCGATGGTACAAATTGATAACTATGGTTATGAAACTATTTAATTAACTTGGAAAAAGTACCCAGCAGGCAAAAGCTCGTACCTATTACGTAAGTGGTGGTTTTAACTATAGCTGGCCCATATTTGACTCTAATACCCTTCAGCTATGTAGCCGCGAATATAGGCATGATATACCTATATATGTTAGTCACTTAGTTATTGTAAACGATCGTTTACAGGTAACAAAATACCGTCTAATCCAACGGCTCGCCGGTACTGCCTTCGCCAATTTTTCTTTAATGAGATCGTTAGCTAATTGTAATAGTGAGCTGGCCTATATTGCGCTAGAATTATGCTAGTTGCTAGATCCGTCACAGTTGTCAAATAGTCAAATTTGAAATTGCAGTGTTCAATACAAATTTCGTGGCTTGTTAGTATCATTGCATTTAAAGTTAGTATACGTATGGAGGGGAAACGTGTATTGACCACTGTGCCACAAATTACACAGATACAGAGCGCCAACCTAATTTGAAAGCTGCCGCATTCAGAAATACACGTGAGAGACGAGCAATTCAACCGAATGTTGATGTTCGGTCGTCGATTGATATTTTTGCAAGTTGTATTGAGCTGGGCAATCTGTATTTAACGAATCTGTATCTGTACGAACCATATCGAAAACTGTCATCGTAACTGTGTATTGATATGAGTTTTAGTAGGTATAATGAGATGATTTTAGTATAATTGAGATGATTTCATCAACTTATTACCAATCTACGAATTTCACCATTTTGGTTTTATTATATTTTGTGTACCAAGTCATGTGGAGTTCATAGTTATGATGCCATTTTTCTCTGAAAAGTATTTGTTAATTTATACCTACATATGTTTCCGATATGTAGTAGTAGTATTACATATGTTTCAGATTTACCAAATACATCGCTAAGAAATAAATACTGAAATTTTATTTTTCGATCCTATAATTTGTCTGTGCATGGTGTAAAGACGTAATGTTAAAGTTTGCTTGTTTGATTAACATAACAGTAAGACGAACGAGTCGAGATAAAGAATGTAAACAAACTATCAAAGTATCAGCGGTTCTTGACATTTTTTTAATATTCAGAATATCTATCTAGGTACATACCTAAGTAGATTTTGGCCGCGACTTCGCCCTCGTAAATGTAGGTTAGGTAAGTAATAGTTCTTTGCTCTGGATAAAAGGTACCCCTATGTCCATTTATCTTGACAACGTGTATGCGAAATTTCATGATGATCGGTCGAGTAGTTAAGGCGTGAAAGTGTAACAAACAAACTCACATTCACTTACACATTCGCATTTATAATATTAGTTAGGATATCACTATTTACTTTGTTTTCAACATAACCGATTCATTGCGACGCCCATTTTCGAACACTTTTATCTGTGGCGGCGAACAAATATTTCGTGACACGATAGTCGTGTCAAGCGCCATAGAAGTTGATGACACGCCTATTGTGCCATAAGCCATGTACAAAACAAAATGCACTTTTTATGCTTTTCTACTTGTTTAGTCTTGAATTCTGTTTAGTTGACATCAAACATCGGACGTAAACAGCAGGTTACGTTGTGTAAAGTGGTTTTGAAGTGAATAACTATGTGTTTTACTGAAAATGGATGGTAAGTTACTTTTTTATTCAGATGTTGTAAACCTTTTGTACTGTTTTTATGAGAAGTTTTTATTTTAAGTTTTATTTATAAGCATTTCTTATGCTAAGGATTATTGTCTATTATAATGAGTCCAGTCTTCTCTCTTAGCCTTTATTATTCCCAAGTCACTTGGGGTCGGCTTTTCTGGTCTAACCGGATTTGACTGGATATCAGTTTTTACACGGAGCGGCTGCCACCTGACCTCCGCAACCCGAAGGCTAACGATACCCTAAGGCTAGACCAGTGTCAGAATATTAGAAGGTACTGACTTTCCCAATAACGACTGCCATAGATGTTCATGGCAGCCAGGACCGACGGCTTAACGTGCTCTCCGAGGCACGGAGCAGGCGATAATTGTCAATCAATACGCACATAATTTCGAAAAGTCATATAACTTCCGAAAGTCAGAGGTGCGCGACGTGGGTTCGAACCCGAGACCCTCTGCATTGCAGTCTGTTGGTCTCCCCACTGAGCTATCGCTGCTCTTTTTATGAGTCCAGTATTACACGCAAAAATGTACCTTATCACGCACGAGCATACAATAGATACTTAGCTGGTCCAAACACTCATTTCAATAATACATTTATTATATTAGCGACGAAAACATAATGGTCCTTTCCAAAGCCTTGCTGAGCCGAGCAAGCCGAGTTAAAAAGTAAATTCTTAAGCGATCGCAACGAGATTTAGTGAATGTAAAATTCAGTTGCAAAAAATATTGTAAACATTTATTTGTTTAGGTATCTTCTACTTATACTTTTAATGGTTATTACGGTAGTCTTATCGTACACAATTAAAAACAGGTACTGTTTAGAATAATTCAAGGTAATGCGTTGCATTAATAGGTACCTTATCGCTGTATTCGTAATGCTACTTATCAAGGTTTTCAACTCCTGAAATTATGTGATTCGCATAATATCCAGAAACGAAGACTATAGGCATGATCTGAATTCAAAACAATTAATGTTTAGTTCAAGAAACACCTCATAAAAATCAATTTGAGCGAGTTATAAGGAATTTAAAAATGACACGACATTCGTGTCACACGCCATATACGAAAAAAATGAATGGCACGCCTGTCGTGCCATCCGCAACGAATCGGTTAATAAATATAATAATAATAATCTGGCAACACTAAGTAACGTCTGTGTTTTTTAGAGACAAATATTTTATTTTCAGTTATATGTTTATTTTTGATATAAATCCATTTATTTCGAAACCAAATAAAAACAATAAGACGCTTTACACAATAAATACACAAAGTTACAGGCATAATAGCAAACATTCAACGGAAATGACTATTAAAAATATGACAACGTCAAAAGTGAAAATTTTCTCCGACACCGAAATTATTTGTAATAAAACAACACTAACAAGAGCCAGAAGAAGAGCCGCACCCCTACCACCTCCGGGTTCGTCGTTTAGCTCCGCCCCGCAGCCGTCGGTGCCTCGATCAGAATCGCCGGCCGCTGCAGTTGCGTCGAGCTCGAGTGGTGAATATTTCTCTCCGCCCTCGACACCGTCACCTGCACGTCGGCGGGGAAGAGGCCGGCCACCGACCCGCTTGGGACCCCGAGGCCCACCGACTTCGAATCGGGCCCCCGCTGCCGATGGTGATGTGCGCCGCATGCGATGGACCGAATCCATTAATGAAAACGTCATGCAGGCATATTTTGGGGCTACAAAGGGAGGAACTAACCTCACTGCGTATCGCAGCCGCATGCTTGTTCTGTTTCAGGCTCTTAAACAAAGCGTTAACGTTTCAGCACAGCGATTATTGGATCAAGTGCGGGTTATCCAACGCAGTCGACAGTTGGATGATACCGTGCTTGGTAGGCTACGCTCAGAATACTTACCTACGAGTCATACCATTCGCATCCAACCCGCAGTTACGCAGCTACCACCTGGTGCGACGCGGACGGGCAATAGTGCCAGCATGGAACTGGATGACATGACAAATTATGTAAGTAATCAGTACAATAAGGAGGTAAAGGATGCTTTGGAAAGTACGATTCAGGAATACCGGTACATGCAATTTACAATTCGGTCCCGTCTGCCTCGGTTACCTATGCATAGAAAAAATATAGCATTGGTGAGTGTCCTGGACTCGCTATTATCTAGCTATTTAGATAATAGCGAGAATGTCGCCGATACTCATTCGATCCTGTACTGTGCTGCTGTGGCGGCAAGTCGTATAGCGGGCATCAAGTTACCTACACATTTCCCTGCTATACGTCAAACATCTGTCGCCCCGGCCTGGCAGTGCAGGATTGGACGGCGTATTGCTGAGGCAAAGACACTCATCGGTAAGCTGATATCGGTAATACACGGACCAGGGTAATGCGCTATGTGGGCCGGGATTTTCTGGGGACTGGGATCAGTCCTTATGGTTACGTGTCTCAGGCCACAGAGCGCATTGACTTCCTGAAGCAGAAAGTCTATGCATGGGCAAATCGACTGCGCAGATATAAAAAACGCGTGGACCGGTATGTCATCAACCGCACGTTTCAAAGGGACCAAAGGTGGGTCTATGGAACCTGGGAACGGCCTGGTCTATGTGTGACCGATGTGGGGCTACCAGATGCCGATGTTACAAATACGTTTTGGAGGAACATCTGGTCGGTACCCGTCGGCCACACTGAGGGGGAGTGGATGCGGGACGTCAAGCTAGCAAGTGAGCTAATTCCAGAAATGGAAAGCGTGGTCATTGATAGCCAGGACGTAATTAGTGCGGTCCGATCCTTATCGAATTGGAAATCGCCAGGCCCGGACAGACTGCACAATTTCTGGCTGAAATAGCTGCGTAGCTCACATGCTTGTTTGGCTGCTCAATTTCAATCTGCTCTAGAATCTGGGTTGTTACCAGATTTTATGACCACGGGAATAACCCACCTACTCCATAAAACAGGTAGTACCAATGAACCCGGCAATTATAGACCGATAACATGTTTACCATCGATCTATAAGCTTCTTACATCTATTTTGAGAGCCAAGATATCTAAACATATTGATACAAATTCAATAATGTCAGCTTCTCAGAATGGATGTAAGAGGGGGGCCCGTGGCTTTAAGGAGCTCCTCCTCATTGACATGGCCATTAGCCAACAGGTTCGCCGTAAACGAAGCGATCTGGCAGCATGTTGGATAGATTATAAGAAAGCGTATGATTCGGTGCCACATGCATGGCTTTTGAGGGTGTTAGAGTTGTATAAAGTAAATGGAACTCTGCGCACCTTTTTGAAGTCATGCATGGGGCAATGGAAAACGGTTCTTAGCTATCCAGGATGTCGACAGATCTCTGGGAATGGCGAACTGATAAAAATTGAGCGGGGTATATTTCAGGGCGACAGCCTGAGTCCTCTTTGGTTTTGCTTAGCAATGAATCCTCTTAGTACATTACTAGAGGGTTCAGGGCTAGGTTACAGGTTACAAAGAGGTGGTGGAGTAATATCCCACTTGCTGTATATGGATGACTTAAAGTTGTTTGCCCACACTGATTTACAGCTGATGGATTTACTCAAAGTAACTGAAACTTTCAGTAAGTCTATCAGCATGGATTTTGGTGTGGATAAATGTGCTGTCATCCATGTAAAGCAAGGAAGGATAGTGGAATCCGAAGGAATACAACTTTCGGATTCCATTAACCTACGATCACTTCTTGTAACCGATACTTACAAGTACTTGGGTATGTCACGGGCGTTAAATATCAATAAGGCTGACATGAAGCAATCGTTGCAGGAGCGTTTCTTTGGTCGCCTGAAAAAAGTTTTAAATTGTCTTTTATCAGGTGGCAACAAGGTGCGCGCTTGTAACGGTTGGGTCATGCCGGTTCTCATGTAAGTTAAGTGAACTCAGACTGACCTGGATGCCCTGGACCGGCGGGTCCGTACACTCTTGACGGCATACCGTATGCATCACCCACATTCGTCTGTGATGAGGTTGTATATCCCGCGGAAATGTGGGGGCCGAGGCTTTCTGAATGCCAAGGCCTTTCATAACCGCGAGGTGTGCAACCTCAGAGAATAATTTCTCCAGGCAGACGTGGCTATGCATCGTGATGTAGTTGCTGTGGACAACGGACTCCCCCGCTCAGTTTGGCTAAAGAGAACTGGCGCAAGCCTGTAGTGCTTAGCACAAACGATCGCAGGGATGTATGGCAGAGCAAGGAGCTTCACGGTAGGTTCGGGTGTATCCCACTATTTCCATGGAAATGCAAAATGGAAAAAGTGGGACAAGCGTTTTATACAAATTATATCCCATTATTTCCATTGCGGCAAAAAACCGCTAGTACCCGGAAAGAAAAACGGTAGTAAAACCTTATTCCACCTAATCTGTTCATAAGGTACTGGTAGTTGACGAAAATGAAAAGTTATTTGTTTTTTTTTGTTTATCCGTCTGTGACATTCATCATCGAGCCGAAGTGTCACCAGCAGAATTGTGCTATTAATTATCAAAAAGTAAGTACTACAAAAAGTAAAATATTTGTGTGCATAAACATAGATGTTTGTCTTGGTCTGGGTGTTTCTATGTATAATATGTATGTATTTACAAAAAAAAGTATATATGTATGTTTATCCATTGTCTAGTACCCATAGTACAAGCTCTGCTTAGTTTGGGCTAGATGGTGTTGTGTGTATGTGGTAGAATATTATTATTATTATATTATTATATTTTGTTGCAGTGGAAGATGAATACAGCCAGTCTATTTTAAGCAATTTTCCAAATGAGACACACAGCAACTCTGATAGAATTGAATATTTAATACGATTGCCAGATGGTCAATCACAGTTGAGGAGTACAAACTCCACGCCAGACATATATATATCAACTGGTACTCAAACAACTGCAAAATCAACGAAATCTATTTCTACTCAAACAAATCATCATGAAAGTGAACTCATCATTGATACCGGGAAAATGTTGGCTTGGAAGTAAGTATTGTAGGCGAGAAGACCAAGATAAATTTGTAAAAGCATACTTCAGAACCGTAACGTCTTTGATTGATTTAATAACGAATGAAATAAGAACTAAACTATGGAATAAAATAAATAATTATAATTGATACAAAAGTGCCATTTTAGTTAAAAAGTGACCAATTAATATTGTGCCATTAATCAAATTTAATTGTTCTTCAAGAATCATCATGTCTTTTTTCATTTGGTAAATTTCACGTTTTTTTGAGTAATCTTCATTCAATACGCTATCTTCATATAAAATATGGAGTAACTGTACTATATTCAATTTCCGATTCCATGACTCTACCATATTGTTTGTGCGGTGGCGTTCTCCGAAAACGCACCAAACACGGCTAAAGTTATTTTTTAGCCAATAGTTCTCCATGTACGTCTTAAATTTTTTTTCAGCTTCACTATCACCCATCTCCGTTAGTATAAAATTCCATCCCTCTTCTATTTTATTTTCTGGCAATAACGGCAGCCTACATGAAAGTTGTAATATCATTTTCAAGTTAATAGACTTGTTCATGCCTATCGATTTTGCTTTTTTTGTCAATGATTTTACGAAATGAAAATAACATCCATTAATAATAGCGGCGGGAATCTTTTTTGTAAATGCTGTTATTAAATCCCGTTCAAAATCTAAATTTACCTTTCTTAGATTCCAATCAGGTATAGTTCTCTTTATCATATCCAATAATATGGAGTAAGTTATACGGCTTTTACTCGATAAAAATGCATAAATTACGGGCACCACTTTAGTTTGATTCATGTTACTTCCCAAATCTACATGAATTGTTATTAATTGAATGAATGGAACAGGGCATGCGTAAAATGTACCATCCACAAAATAATTACCATTTTTCAATAGACCTCTATTTTCTTCTCTACAAAAAATTAAAATTCTTTCGTCGTCATTGTAGTCCGCAAGCAAAAAATTTCGGAACGGTAAAGGTACTTCAACATCTTGAACTCTCTTCGAACAGACTCGCGGAACGTTTAAAACTTTGTTTCGGTGTCTGTACAGTGAAGACTTCTTTTCATTATACTTTGGTAATGGTTTACCAAGTAAATGTACGCCTTGGTCCTTCAAAGAGATTATCGCGGTATTGTAAGCTTTAGGAACAGTTACTTTGCCTTGTGCAGCTTCTTCAAAGCATTTATTCATACAAACATTAATAGTAGATTGAATTTCATCCGGGACGCAGCCAGTACTGTGACAAACTGATGTTTTAATTTCCTTAGCCTTTAATAAAATTAGGAAAATTAATATAACGGCAGTAGAATATGTAGCTAAAACTATTATTAAAATTCTAAAGTAACTACGTAAAGTGCTGGGAACTTACTGGGGATACTGTTAGCGACCCTCGGCATTTAGTTTTATGGCGTTTGTTGCATTTCCATAAAGTATTATTATTTTTATAGACTATGTGTTTAGTATATTCATATCCCATGTGCAATAGTACAACACCCTTCCCACTTTTTATAAACTCCATGAATAAAATTATTTTATTATTATTCAGTCAATGAATCAATAACGCAATAGTGCATTAATAGAACTATAATAATAATGACAGCTGACACTATGTTCGAAAGAGGTTTTATCTAAAGAGGAAATATGTAAATATAGTTACCATGTGCACGCCGTCATAAGAGGCAATGCAGCGTTTTTTAATCGCCGCGCCGCCCGCAATGGAAATAGTGGGAGACTCTGTCCCAGTATTTCCATCAATGGAAATACATAATGGAAATAGTGGGATTCACCCGTAGGTTCTACGAGCCTCTATATGGAGCCGATATAGACCTGTTAGCCTCCGTGATCTGGCTACGTTTCGGTGACCTCTTTGGGGAAATCGAAGGTTTTGTCTGTGCTATTGCTGACGAAGTTATCAAGACGAATAACTACCGGAAATATATCTTGAGGGCTGGTACGCTTGACATTTGTCGGGCGTGCCACCTACTTGGTGAGTCCCTCAGGCATATAGTTTCCGGTTGTTCTCGTCTTACTAACGGCGAGTACTTGCACAGACATAACCAAGCAGCCAGGATTATTCACCAGCAACTTGCTCTGAAATACAAACTTGTAGATGTTGAAGTGCTGTACTACAGGTATGTAGCTGAATCAGTTCTCGAAAATGGTCATGTCACGTTGTACTGGGATCGAACTATCATCACAGACAGGACTGTTGTGGCCAACAAACCTGACATTGTGGTGATAGATCGATCAGAGCGCCGTGCAATCATATCGATGTCACTATTCCGCATGACGGCAATCTCGTGAAAGCTGAAAAGGATAAACAAATCAAATATCTCGATTTAGCTCGCGAGGTTGTCGACATGTGGGATGTGGATTCGGCAATCATTGTACCGATAGTCATATCTGTCAATGTTCTAATTGCCAAGAGCCTCGATCACCATCTAAAGAGGCTCGCGTTAGGTACTTGGATCAGGGGTTTGATGCAGAAGGCAGTGCTATTAGATACAGCACGCATTGTGAGGAGGTTCCTGTCTCTGGAATCCTAACCACCGGCAGCTTGGACCCTGTTCCCGATGCCGGTGGGGTACCATACAATTTATATTTTTAAATGTATATTTTTATATATGTATATTTAAAAATGAAAATGTATTGCAAAAATAGAAATGAAGATGATAATAATAATAATAACGATTTTATTTCACGTGGCATAGACTAACATATGTACATACAATTTGTGTTAGTATTTATATAACTTATTAACTATGTTAGTAATGCTTCACTTGCACTCCTTTGTTGTGCGTTCATGTGGCACTTGTCCGCGGAAGCGACGGAACACCACACCCTTCAGCCAAAAGTCCTCCTTCATAAATACATACATGAAGAAAGCAAGTTGGTACTCGCACCACGAACGCCTTGAAGTTTAGGTTGCGACGCGACTCCAGCAGCTGCACTCTTGGCATGTACTTGGACTTCTGGCGTACATACTCCGCGATATCCTCCGCCTTAGTGGTGTAATGCAGGCGAGAGATGTTCACCGGTGTGTTCGATGCTGCAGCACGCAGGTTCGCACCAGGCTCCACAGGAGCTGTGCCGCAGCAGTTCTTATTGGTTTTCTGACGGCGCTTCCTCCTTTGCACCGTCACAAAACCACCCTCAGCATTATCCTCCCGGTTCTTTGCCATCTCAGGCACCGACTTCGCGGCGGGAGCAATGGGCGTCCTCGCAGCTATCTGCTGAGCCTCTATCCATTTCGGTCGCGCGGCGATGCGGGGAAGGGTCGCGGGGACGGGGGCGGGGCTGCAAGGCGCGCATATAGCGCACTCAACAGTCACAACATTCCGCGGCGACAAAACTACTGACGCGAAACTTGCAACCGATGCATTCAAGCAGCCTGCGCCTCGACGCGAGTTGACGTTGTTATTACGCGTCGGTGACCTACTTAAATCCACAGAATTGCGCAATTCTTCAACCTCCGTGCGCAAAACCATGACGGTGTCCTGGGATGCCTCTAACTTGTTGTGTACATCCGCTAAACTGGCCTTAAGGAAGACGATGTCCTTCAAAAGGCTTGTAACATCGACGTGGTCGAAAGTGACGGGAGGTAACTTATTCAAGTCCTTCGCCACAAACGTCGGCACGTCGTCAGGATCGGTCTTCTTCAGCAGCGTGATAATATCCTGCAGACTTTTCTTTGTCCCGTCACGTCTGCGAGACACCATCTGGTCACTTTTGTTAACCGACCTGTACACCAGCAGCTTGGCAGCAGCTATGTCCTCCTCGCTGAAGTTAGTGGAACATATCTGGATGGCCGAAACCTCGTCCATGACATCCAGCTTCTGTTGCAGGAACGCTAGCAGCTCATTCGCTACAAGTGTGTCACTCATGGCGATAAAAAAATACGAGCGACGGCTAGTGCCGCGCTAAGCAATAAAATAATTATATTTATATAGGTACGTGCACACGTCCGTCTAGGAGCGCCCCGTACAGAAATATGAATCAATAACATTTAAAAAGACTGTTTATTAAATTGTCAAACTATTCACGGTATATAATTATACGACATTTGAAGCTGGAACGATAGAACAAATTTCACGAAATTCCAAATTAGCTAAACACTAAACAAATGCTGATACCTCGTGCACCGATCAGAAGTCGATTACTTAGGATGACATGAGCTAATGTTATCAAGTAACACTTCCGGCCTCACATATACTGCTAGTACGGTTACATCTTAACCACTATATGTACATTAAAACCTATTATCGTTTTATAATTTAATTAATAATTTTATAATCAATAATCTAAATAGTTATTTCATATTTCTTTATACTTAATTATATTTAATAACTTGGCGCCTTCCGCTTGTCAGCTTCCGGCGCGATTAATAACGAGTACGTGTTGTTAGGTACTGAACTCTGAATGTCGAATAATCAATCCTATAGGTAATCATTTTGTTTTACTATGTATAATATAATGATAAAGCTATTAGATTCTTACTGATTTTGGGTTAGGCATAATTTTGTCACACCGGCGCCTCTGCTTCCGGTATAATAAATCTTACATACACATGTTACATAATCCTGTATTATTAAATAATCATTGTATGTAAATAATCATCAGAATATTTAAGATAAACAATGTTTAATATTATCTATTTAGTTTGTGAATTTAGTATTAAATTAGGTTAAACTTTTGTATAAATACCGGTGGTTAGAATATTTTGGGGACATTCATATTCTAACCGTTGAAACGAGCATTCAAGATAATATAAGTGCTTTTCTGTACAACTTGTCTTCATTGTCGCCGCCACCCTGACTATTCACCTTTTACACTTCAGAAGTGGGATTATGTCAGGCCCATACATCGACGGACTTGGTACGAAGAAAAGGAGACGCTGCAAGAATGCTGCACGCGATAGTGACGAATCATCGATTTTTTTTTCTTCCGTTGACGAAGAGTCCGTGTGGAAACATAAGCGAAGGAAAAAGCGGCGTGTCACCCAAACCGATGCGGAGGTTATACCAACGTTTCAGCCGGATGAAAAATCTAGCAACGTCAAGGGATGGATGCACAAAATCGACCAGTTGGGCGACGTATATGGATGGGACAACAAATACCGACAGTTCATCATGCAGATACGTCTTCGCGGGTCGGCTAGAGACTGGTATGATGATCTGAATGACTATGATCTCACGTGGAAGGGGTGGAAAGACGCTTTAGAGACTGCGTTTCCACGTTCTGCTGACTTCGTGGATCTACTGGAGTCAAAGCTTGCTAGGAAAAAAAAAAATTTGGAAACAATGACTAAATATTTCTACGACAAAGTTTCCTTGCTGAAAAAATGCAATATCATTGGCGAACCTGCAATTTCGTGCATAATTCGAGGTCTACCCACGGAAATAAGAGTCAACGCAAAGGCTTTCCAATGCGATACACAACAGCAACTATACTACGGGTATTTGTCGTCACTCGAAAACTACAAACAAGTTGAAGCCAGCCATACGCGGCCAACTACCACGTGGCGAAGAGAGGGCGCCGTTGCTCTAATTACAGGGATCGACTTTGGACCGAAAAAATGTTATGCCTGCCGAAGAGCAAATGACTGCAAGGTGCCGCGCTCCGAGGTGTGCCGTCGCCCGTGCCACGTGTCTGCCAGCTGCTGGTATGCGTCCAGCTCTTCACATAAAAAGGTCGGTAACGTTTTTTTTACAACATTTACGTAGATTTGTACAAGAAGGTAGTGGTAATTAATGGTTGTAGTCTCATTGCATACATAGATACGGGCAGCAAATTAAATATTCTCACTGTGGCACATGTTGATAAGTTAAAATTGAAAATTAAGCCTTCCGTAGTTACGATGAGAGGTTTTGGAGGTGCATATTCGACCTCTTTAGGAACGTCCCACGTGAATATTCACGTAGACAATATTTGTATAAGTGGATTTGTGGAATTAACCAATTACGATATAGCTGGTATAGATTTAATAATCGGACAATCAATGATAAATCAAGGTTATATCTCGAGATTAACACTAAATGGAACATTTCTTATGAATTCTGTATATTTTGAGATAGGCCATAATTAATTCCTATGTAATTTTAGGGGGACTTGTAAGGCCGAAAGATTGCTTTTTAAAAGTAATTAATATCGGAGACGAAATTATTGAATGGAAACCGAATAGACAAATAGCGCGCGCAGAAATTGTTACTGATAAACATTGACAAAGATTGACAGTTTACAAAGTAGTACCAATATTATGATACTTGACCAATATACTGACGAGGAATTGCAATTATCTAATATAGATACTGGAAATTTAGAAACTGCTAATTGCAGTCGATTGTTACGGTTACTCAATAAATACATATAATATATTTGCAAAAAATACAAAAGATTTAGGATGTACGGACTTAATGGAGATGCATATTCAGACCAAAACCATTTTTACATGACATACATAACGTTAATTACTTGGGTCATGAGATTACTACAGGCACAGTGCGACTGTGCCTGTAGTAAAGTTGCGTTGCTGAATATAAAAGACTTCAAAATGTCCAAGAAGTAAGACAATTTATTGGTCGGGCATCGTATTTTAGGAAATTTATTCGCGGTTATGCTGAAATAGCTAGATCTCTCACGCAGTTAACCAAAAAACATGTTGAATGGACTTGGGGCTCTGCCGAAGAAACTGCATTTCAAGTGTTAAAACAGTCTTGTTAAGAGACCAGTATTAGGTATATACGATAGGAATGCTCGCACGGAGCTTCACACTGATGCTAGTAAGCTAGCGCTAGGAGGTATCCTTTCGCAATACCAAAGCGATGGTGTTATAGCCCGCTGGTGACTTTCAATCCAAGATTATGATCTACAAATCGAGTATCGATCTGGATCGAATGAGGCACGTAGGAATCCAGTACAGGACCATGTCCTATTAATTGATAACTCTGATTGGCTAGTGACATTACAGTTACAAGACGAAAGTATTCAGTTTCTTTTATCTCAACTACGGAATGGTACAGACAATAAAAACATTATTGCTAACTATGCCATAAAGGATAACATTCTCTATAGAAAAACAATTGACGCGATACACACACTACATGTTGATGATTTAGGCCCAATTTTGTAAAAACCCGTTAATGAAAAGCGTATAATTATACTAGTTGTCCTTAGATTATTATATATGTCCGTAGATTCCTTCACAAAATTCGTATTTGCAAAACCTGTCAATTCAATTAAATTCAATTCTCGTATTTGCAAAACCTGTCAATTCAATTCAATTCAATTCAATTCAATTGTTTATTGCATTCCACAATGTAGGCTTAGGTGGTAACTTAAATAATATGACAGTTCATTATGGACCCTGTCGGGCACAACAACATAGGAGAGAGGAAACACAAACCTTTCAGATACAGTAATTCAAATGTTTTGCCCCTTTTTAGTTATTATTTGGGCATCCCAATTCATTTTTACCGGTATACCCTTCCGAGGAACCCAATGACTTCGAAAGTCAAGCGAAATCATTAGAAGAAAGGTTATCGAAAATTTACTGCTGTTGTTCGCGGTGAAGTCCTCCGACCTTATAATTCTTCCATTCCCGATGATAGCAGCACCAGTGAACATGAGGTTGATAGGTATGATTTAATAGACTTTAATAATTTGAAAACCGTAGCCAATGCGTTAAAATTGATGAGTACCTTAGCGATGAGGAATCAATCTCTTTTGGAGTCCCTCAGGAGAGCATATTGAGCCCGATCTTATTCCAAATATATGTAAACGACCTCTGCAATATGACTCTCCCGAATGCCGAAATCTTCGCTTAGAAGACACTGCAATTGTGGTAAGCGGACAATCGTGGAACAGCATCAAAATTAACGCGGAACTTGCATTAATCAAAATAACTGTGTACGTCAGCTATATGTCCTCCAATGTATCCTAAAAAAACATAGTCCCTGATCCTCATAAATTTGCCGAGGAGTATACGTCATAAAACTACGTTCGCAAAACACACTGGTGTTTTGCGAACGTAGGTAACGTAGGGGTAAAAACACCCTTATACTGATAAGGGTGTTTTTTTAATATATCGTGCGGATTTCATCACGCGTGTGGGATTGCCCCGCATGCAGAAAATTTCACGCAGCGTGAAACCCGATAGCCTATAATCTAGTTTTATGCGTACTCAGCTAAACATCGTTGCAGTATAAAAATAATAGAGGCACTATTTAGCAGTATTTTGAGTATTTTACAGTATTTTGTACTTTGAGTATTATTGTGAACAATAGTAGTCTGCCAGTGGTGAATTGAATAGTGCACACGTTTTAACACATAATAGGTTTTAGTGACTTAGGGAGAGGCCGTACAGAGATAATCTGAAGGTAAAAAAAAAACATCAACTTCTTTATTCAAAATCACAAATTCAACAATATTAATTTCACAGCAAAGTTTCTTAATCAATATTCGCATTATGTTGCTGACTATCGTTTCCACTAGTAGTAGTATCCACTATGTCTTGATTTACTAAAGCAGAGACTATGCGATTTTCGTCGCCTTCTGAAGTATTGTGAAGTGTTTGGTTCAACAATATGGTATCATTGCTGAAGTAGTTTTGATCGGTTTGGTTAGTTTGATTCGATAACTCATCACCAAATGGCGACATAGGTACCTATCGACTCCTGCTGATAGAAGTTATTCAATGATTGAATTTGGTGTTCCATTTCCATGAGCAAATTTAACACTTTTGTTCTAAACTTAAGTTTCTGATACGAATTAAAACGGTTTAATGCCAGCTGTATTGACTTGTAAAAAGCTAAATCGTCTGGTGCTATCTCCAATTCACTTGATTTTAAGTATTTCAGTAATTCTACTTCGAATTCGGAATTGGCTCTTTTAGGTTTCTTTTTGCATTTCCTGTCCGTTGATTAACTCTCTGAAGTCCTGAAGTACTTGGTTGTGTTTCCGTAGAAGATTGCTGCTGAACTAGTTCGATGGTTGAACTTGGCTGTTGCTTGTTTGCGCTTGTTTGTGAGTCTGTATTACCTGATTGTAAACTACTGTCTTGAGTTTGTTCTTCAGATAGCGTCTCATCTACATCTATATTCGTTGTTTTATCAAGAAAAGTCAACATATCATAGAAACTGTATTTTTTTTTCTTCTGGCTGGCTGAGCCAGACTGCTGCTTCTTATCGGAAGACTTCTCTTTACTATAAGTGTCTCTGGATTTTCTTATCTGAAATAATAACATTATTGTTTTAAATTAATAATAGGTAATCATGAGATATATAGGTACATACTATACTCTTTATTAATGAAACAAATATAGGTTGGAATTTATTCTAGAAATACTCATGGAAAACAAAGCTTTTACTTGCTCTTATTAGACTTTTAATAGAACTCTTATAAAAACAGTTAATAATACTCTGTATTCGAAGAATTTTTACATTACATAAACATAGTCTCACGCCTATATCCCCGAAGGGGTAAGCAGAGGTGTACTACACCCACATTTTGCCAACTATGTTTTTAGGTCCCATACGTAATAGGGAGCGAGCCTATTGCCGTCTACCGGGCACAAATTCCAGACTCCGTGCTGCTAATGAGAATTTCTGGACAGAAAAACCCAATAACACTTTTTGCCCGACCCGGGAATCGAACCCGAGACCTCGTGCACAGCAGTCGCATACACTAGCCGCTGCGCCACCGAGGCAGTTAATTTTTACTGTATACTTATTCCAAAGAATAGCTATTCCAACCACTATTCGGCGCATACTAGTCATTTAACTTTGTATATGGACTGAAAAATAATTCGATTCAGTAAAATGACAAATTTGTCCATACATTTTTTAAATTTTTATTTGCAGAAATCTGCCATTTTACAGAATCAAATAATTTGTCATGGTTTACATATTCTTTTTTTTCAGATATTTGGCAACTGAGAACACATTTACTGATCTACATTTTCCTACCTTATAGGAATAGCCACGATACGCCAAATAGTAAGACAAGTTTTTAGTGCTATTGTCATTGATTTGAAATATGAATGCATTCCAACGCCTAGTGAGAGCAAATGGAAAGAAATCGCACAAGGATTTTTCGCCAATGCAAATTTCCCAAACTGCCTGGGCGCAATTGATGGGAAGCACATACAAATAATTTGTCCACCGCAAAGTGGGTCAATAAATTTTAATTATAAGAAATATTTTTACATAGTATAGTACTCTTTGCGATGTGTGACGCTGATTACAATTTTACATACATCAAAGTTGGTGCGAGCGGAAGTAATGCCGATGCAGCTATTTTCAAAAAGAGTCGTCTATATGCTGGCATATAGACAACATAATAGGTAATTCTTGAGGATCGGGTACACCAAGTTTCATTGTCAAGTCTGGACTTGACAATGAAACTTTAGGTGTACCCGATCCTCAAGAATTACCTATTATTTGTGCAGATGAAGCCAATCAGTCTAATGTGAGACCTAAGTTACCATTTGTTATAGTGGGAGACGAGGCGTTTGGTTTATCATCGCATGTGATGCGACCGTATGCTCGTGATAACTCATCATATAAACAGAAAATATTTAATTATCGTCTCTCTAGGGCTAGACGTTACATAGAATGTACATTTGGAATGATGTCTAATAAGTTTAGGCTATTTCACAGGCCTATTAACGTTAAAATGGATCTTGCGCAGATAATACTGAAGGCGGCATGTCTACTTCATAATTTTATAAGAAAACGTGATGGTTACAGAGACAGAGATACATAAGTAATGAATGGTTTCTCGGGTTCATTACCTAGGCAGCAGACTGAACGAAATATTAGACAGGCAAGTAATACCAGGGATTTATTTGCTGAGTATTTTATAAAAGAAGGTAAACTTTCCTGGTAAGATAGATATGTGATTGGTTTATAAAGATAAAAGAAACAGTACAGACCGGCCAGCTCTCATTTCAGCTCTCAATATTCCCCACTACACTAGGTCAAATACCTAGTCCTCTAGAGGGCGCCAAATTCATTATCATGTGACGTCATAATATAACCTAACCAGCGGACAATAGAGATGCTTCGAACGATACCGCATTTGTCAATTTATGACAGGGATTTTAGAAGTTACCATCGAACCACAATAGTAATAGAACATTAGGACGTCTTCACAGAAAAGTGCCGTTTTCGGTAGTGTGTGCGTACGCGCTGCCACGCTCACATTAACATAATACACGATGAATTTGTAATCGTTTTGGAACCGAAATGGGGTAACATAAGATGATTAGTAGAACCAATAGAGAAGGGTAAATAAATTCTTATGTTTATAATAAAGAAATTGGTTTTTAAAAAATAGATTTCACTAATTCGAGTTTGGCATTAGTTACGCGCATACGATTCATTCACCCGCGCGTCACCCGCCCCGGCCCCTTTCGGTCGTGTTGCACTCGCGCGCTCGTCAGTTAATACGTTTCGAATAGACGCGAGTTCTTGCGTCCGACACAATCTTACACATGATTTAAAAATCTAGTAGGTATGGACACTGTAGTAAAAGTTAAAGTTTGAATTAAATATACTTATTATATACTTTATGTCGACGACGAAATTGATTGTATCTAGGTACAGTTCAATGACCTGTCGGATATCGGCTGATACGACCCACGAACGCAATACTTCTCTCTTTTCAAATAATTGAATTATGAAACACCAAAGTTGACACTATTGTTTAATAATAATGTCTAAGGTCTTTGAATCACTGGTGTACCCAGTATTGCACGACCATGTCAAACAATTAATATCCACTAATCAGCATGGTTTCATGGTTAAAAAATCTACAAACAAATCTTGTTAATTATGTCACTGAACTAACATCCGCAGTAGATAAAGGTCTTCAAATTGATGCAGTGTACACAGACTTTTCGAAGGCCTTCGACAAAGTAAATCATGAATTGCTGCTAAATAAGCTCCAGTCGTTGGGTGTAACCGGTATATCACACTGAGCTGGTGCAGAACTTACCTCGAAAATAGGACTTCTTCAGTGGTTGTAGACTGTAATGAGTCAGATCCCTACAATGCAACATCCGGTGTACCCCAGGGGTCCAATCTAGGGCCGTTTTTTTAATGTGTTTATCAACGACATATCAGACATATTTAAATACTCCACACCATACCTTTTTGCTGATGACTTAAAACTGACCCGTGTAATTTTGAATAATGTCGATACACAGCTATTACAAATTGATTTAAATAATCTGAGTCAATGGTGTACCAACAATAAAATGTACTGTACTTGTACTAAATGTTTTCATATAAAATTTACTAAAAAATACAATAAAGTCGAATCTGTTTACAATATTCAGGGAAACACACTAACAGAAGTAACAGTTATTCGTGACTTAGGAGTATACTTGGATAGTAAACTTAATTTTATAAATCATATAGACCAAATGCTTAATTCAGCTTACCGAGCTCTTGGCTTTATTTTGAGATCTTCAAAAGAATTTAAAAAACCAACCACTACATTACTTTTATTCAACAGTTACCTACGAAGCCAACTTGAATATTGCAGCACGGTGTGGAATCCTTCGTACCAAGTCCACATAAGTCGCATTGAAAGGGTTCAAAAGAGACTTGTCCGTCATCTAGCGTTTAGGTTTAAAGTAGGAAATTGTAGATCTTACACCTCACTTCAAACTTAAAGAATTAAAATCTCGCCGCACTATCTCCGACATGTTGTTCCTGTATAAGTTATTCAATAATGGCATTGACTGTCCAGATCTTCTTAGCAAACTACGCATTAACGTCCCTTCTCGTATTCCTCGTTATCCCAGCCCTTTACTGAAAGCCCCTCAACACAGAACAAACCTGGGTAAACACTCGCCGATTGTTAGGATGACCAATCAATACAACTCACTGTCATGTTCTTCCGACGATATAGACATTTTCTCCAACAGCCTAAGTACTTAAATTTAAGTTGCTGTTACACGCAAAACTTAATATTGAGTAAGTGTTGACCTATCTCCCCACTGTTCAACTCAATATATATAGTTTTTTTTTCTTTTAAATTTTAACTCTTGTTATTTTTACTTTAAATTGTATACTTTATTTCCATATTAAAAATTGATTGTTTGATATCTTAATGCAAGCTGTGGTCTCCTATAATTGAAGATGCACAAGGATTTGTATCTATTTATGTTTTATTTTTAGCATGTAAGGTGTAATCTTTGTTGGAGATCCAAATAAATAAATAAATAAATAAATAAATAAATACAATTCTTACGTGTATAAATGAGTATCCAATTTTTCCTTTATACTTTAAGCCGTAAATAAATAAAACAAGAATACTGTAGCACGGGCCGGGCGGGGTGCCGCGCCGAGTCGTCGCGTCGCATGCATCGCGCCGTGTCGTAGAAAATAAAAGTGACGACCCTAAGCATAACGTAAGAGTAGGCTAATAACTCTCCAAACGGTTTTAGATAACCTACTGTTCTATTACTACTGTGATCGAACTTAACTAAATGTAGGTAAGGTACCTTAGTGTAAATAGGTAGGTACATATTAGTTAAGTTCGATGGTAACTTCTAAATTACTTGTCATAAATTGACAAATGCAGTATCGTTTCAAGCGTCTCGATTTTCCGCTGGTTATAGGCTAACTAATATGTACCTAAGCGAAAATATTAATAATAAAATCGTATAAAAAGTACATACCTGCATTTTTCTTTTCCTCTTCACTCAAGCTTTCGAAATTTGGTGCTAGTTCCTTTAATATCTCTTCCCAGGCAGCACCTCTAGCATCTCTGTTTTTATATAGTTCATGGGATTTATCCCATTAACAAGGCCGCAGATGTACTTCAATTATGACACGTTCCGTATCAATTTTCATTTTGATTAACTGTACTACGCGCGCGTGCACCCCGCACGACAGTAAAATGCTCACTGGTTTTTATAGATGCGCTCACGCACGCGGGGCCCCCGCGTGGTGCTGCTGCCCAGGATCACTCCCCGCGTCCCGCGTGCGTATTCCACGCATTATAATAAATACTTGTATGAAAAGGACATTTGCGGGGCTTACGGGGATGAAATACGTACAATATTAAAAACACCCTTATAACTGAAAAATAAAGTCACAGAATGGCTTCTTCAACAAGATTATCTGAAAACTGAATCTATTTTAACATACGTCGCTTAACATAAATATCAACACATTCACAAAACTATGTAATAAACCCTTACAAACACGCTCACCCTTACCCTTCACATACACACACAACACACACACATACACGCATACACGCACACACACGCAAACAAAAACACACACACACACACACATCCACACTCGCACAGTTTAACCTAAGTTACATTTACGCACACCGGTAGTTCATTGATATAATTACACTAGACACAAGTTACAAATCTATTTCATGCAATAAATAACAGCCGAACACTGTCTCTTATAATACAGGTCCTATCCTAGTTTAAGAGACAGGGTTTCAAGATAATTGTATACAGATTTTTAAAGCTGCTTTAACGGATCTTGAACATTGTTATATTAATCCTTTTATTGTAACTCCTATATCATATAATACATATATGTAATAAGTATCTATGTATAATGTGTATCTGTAACTTTTTGAATCAATAAATATTATTATTATTATTATTATTTATTAGCTTGGCACCTTCCGCTTGTCAGCTTCCGGCGCGATTAATAAATGTAATGTTTGTATAAATACCGGCGGTTAGAATATTTTGGGGACATTCATATTCTAACCGTTGAAACGTGCATTCAAGATAATATAAGTGGTTTTCTGTACAACTTGTGTCTTCATTGTCGCCGCCACCCTTTCACCTTTTACACTAAGCTACTTCTGTTATGTACTTCTCTCGCGTTTCCAGTGTGAGACAAAAGGATTGATATAATTATCGTTTGCTGCCGTAACGTACCTGAATAAAGTGTGTGTTATATTTATATATTTTCTCACGTATCTGACATACTTTATATCTCTGTCACTACTCCCCGATGGTGTCTTTGGACACGGACCGTAACCGAAACATGCCATGACAGCAGCTAGACTAGTTATAGGACCAAAATACACCAATAATACACACATTTATTGAGTTATTTATATTAATTGTCTGGATGGACCATCGGCTTTGACTGTGGGTCCTCGTAGCGGTCGTTCGTGTTGATTTCCATTATACACACAATCCCATAAGCAAGTATCGCTAAACACACAAAAGTCACCAACAATCCGGATAAAATCCCAGGACTGAAGTATTTCGCGCATTCTGTACTGGGGCCGAAATTCGGAGGAGACGTAGGAGAATCGCCAGAAGACGGAGGAGGCGTAGGAGAATCGCCAGAAGGCGGAGGAGGCGGAGGAGGCTCAGGAGGCTCAGGAGACTCAGGAGACTCATCATCCCCTTCACGTTTCGCTGTCTTCTGGCGGAGGTAGTCTGTCATGCGGGGCTGGATCTGTATCAGAGTATAGACAATTCCGTGGTGGTAGCCGGCGACGATGCAGCGAGCAGTTTTAGGTGTGCGTTGCCCCAGCGGAAAAAGCATATATTTCAAAATTTGAGATTAACAGATTTTCAGTGTATGACGTCGTGTAATTCCAATGAAATAGCTTAAGAAATTAATTTGTGTGACTACATTAAATATTAGGCCCAATTTATACCGAGATGGTAGTTATCAGAAGCGCCTTAGGAACAAAGCAGACGACGGTTGGTCGTTCGCGGCTACTAACGGTCACGGAAATAGCAATCGCGGTTTGTCGGCCGCTTTTTTGTAGCCATCCGAACACGGTCGGGTTATTATGTCCGAATTGCGCGGGGGTTATCGGTTTTTTAACTGTATTTCGTTAATTATTTAGTGTAATGAGATGAAGTTTTACATGTGAATAGTTGAATTAATACACGAATTATTGGAATAAGTTTTATTTTGCATTTCTTTTAGAATATCGTACAATTAGACTGCTTATAAAACAGTGGTTTAGTCATGGTAAATTATCCCATAGCTCATTAATTACTAAGAGTACATCAATGATATTTGGCAAGACGTTGCAGATTCTTACAAGGTATGGTATAAACGTTATAAACTAGACCCTAAAGTGCATACTTTAAGTACTAGGACCTAATAACCTTATTGTACGTTTACATGTATATCTTCTGAACCCTATTTTTTTTTTTCAAGATCTCTATTCACAAACATAACTAATTCAAAACAACGTATGTACAAATCAACAGCTCTCTATGAAAGCATTTTATATGAAATCTAGCGAATGGCCAAACGTTGTCGGTCGCAGCGGAAACTTGAATATCTTCGCAGTTTATTGACACAAATTTAATTTTGACTATTAGCTCGCGTCATACATTCAATTTTAAATAAATTTTTTTCCCTCTACGTCCATGGGATAAAAAATTTCCACTGGGACAACGTTGTTGCAGCGGAAACGGTTTTTGGTGAATAACTCCCCAATGGTTGGAGATACACAAATTTTACTTACCATACACAATTACACGACGTCATACACTGAAAATCTATTAAACTCAAATTACGAAATTCAATCTTTTTTCGCTGGGGCAACGCACACCAGTTTTAGTGTCAAGCATTTCGCAGTAAGTAGGTATTTTAACTTTATTTTCATTACTAGAATACATAGTATCGCGTGAGAGGCACAAAAGCTCGCACAGTGACGGCGCCGCAGTCCTATTTTCCCTGTCCTCTTCCCGTGCAGTTGCCATTGCGTTTCGATCCCCGCGCTCGCTCATTTCCAAAAGGAGCAGCCACGCGCCCCTTCGCGCCTTTTAACATCACTTGCCGCTTGAAGTTCCGCTAATCACGCAATTTGGCTGACATTGTAGAACATTTTGAATGCTATGCAACAAGCAACTACGTAGGCACACGAAGAATAAAGAGAGTGTCCGGCGTCGGTCAAGTACAAACCGCGATTGCTATTTCCGTAATTGCTAGTTCCGTGAATGGAACTATGTCCGATATACAGCCATAAGGTCACTTATTGGCGTTTATATGGGACCTTAACACATAGCTGGAGTAGTGTCAGTGAGGGTTCCCAGTTTTTATAAGAGAAATAAAGTATTATTAGGTCAGAGAGATAAAATAGTATTTAAGAAAAGTAAACAGCATTTGATTTCTATACCATTATTTTTGATTTTTTTATTATTGCTTCTAAAACCAGCGGTCATCATGAAAACAGCATTTTCATTATATATACTTATACAATAGGTGTCTAAAACACTTCAGCCCACCTGTTTAACTCGTTCGCAACCGGCTGAAATTCCTGGTGTCACGCGGGAGGCCAGAATATTTTTAGTCTGTTCTAGGTACGTACGCACGCTCCGCAGATACGCGGGGCTGGCAACGAATGTGTTATACGCGTGACTATGACTATGAACTTAGTAGCGGCCGAGGCTGTAAACACTGCATGTGATGATCGATTTATTGTCATTGATTATTATAATTCGAATCGTAATTGAATATTCGAAACTTGATTTAAAGGCAAGATTTGTAATTCGTGGTCTATGGTACCTACAGTTGTCGCTACACTGGCAGTTTAAACATTCGTATTTGCCAAATAAGCGTAAGTATTTTAATAGGTATATTAATTCATTATTCAATGTCAAAGAGTCCTCTCGCTCTAGGCATACCTAGTTTCTGTATCGCGATATCTACACAAATATAACAGACAGAAAAGACATCCTCACGCGGCACAAACATTTAAATCCCGTGTGGAGTTCGAACCCACAATACTCGGCGTCGTAGTAGAGGCGAGTTCTTTTTTCTGTTTGTGTTAGTTAGTTGTTGGCCTCAGATGGCCTTTACAACTTTACGCGGACTATGGGTGAGCGCAGAAGGCTTCCAACGCGTTATAAAGTAAACTAGACAACGTTATCCTCGAAAGGCAAACTATCACGGATCTCGTCTCGAGGCGTTGTCGGCAACGTGGATCTAAGGTCCACGGGGTTAACGCTAATGCGACGCGTATTCCGACCTCTGCGGCGAGAAGGGAACCGCTGACGACTTTGTATTGCTGCGCGAGCTGTGTATGCTATGTTTTAAGCGAGTGTAATCCTATCGTCTGGTTCGTCTAATGCGCCTAGGGCTCCTAACTTTCGAAATCCTAGATGGAGTGTAATTTATCGCCGCAACCACTAGCGGGTTGGGGTGTGTCTGAGCAGACAATGGCGAGGCGACTACGTTAAACTTTAAACATCACCATGCCAACATGCCATGATACGCAATGCTAACATGAGATCTGAAGTATAAACATAGTATTATCACGCCAACTCATATTTAAAATTGTACAGTATCCTTCTCTATAAAACGTGCGACCTCACTTCTTTTAGTGTGGACAATTTTGATCTATGATTTAAATTGCTGTTTCGAATAATAATTTCAATATTTCGAATAACCTTGTACTTGGTGATAGTGACGAGACTGCCATCTCTAGTGTTGACTATGACAAGAGGCTCCGCACAAAAGTAGGACATGTTCCAGGGCGCACCGATCCTCATCTCCGTACGACCCACCTCCTCGCCAGCCTCAAGCAACGCCACGTCATCTATTCACAAAAGTCAGAGTTAAGAGCCATCTATATTAATAGATACCTACATATCGAGGGTTTACTGCGAAAACCTTTGTTTTTGGCAAAAATGAGTTAATTAAACCAAAATTCTTCTTTTTTTAGCTCTTTATACTAGTAAAACCAGCTAAGCGCTACGTTAAATAGTATAGAAGATAGTTCATGATAAAAACAGTTAAATACGTCAAAGTGCCCAATACTCGGTTGCAAAAATATCATAAACACCGTTGCTAATAATTACTGCAATAAAGTTACACGTAAAAAATAATTACGGTTCATAACATCTTTTTATTTTTCAATAATGTTAACAAATGTGCTTGTACAACTTCAATATTAAATTCTAAAAGAACTTAGTCGTATTTGTCTACAGATTTCGAGATTGTAATTATACCGCTACAATCTGGTAAGTTACTATTATCACATTTTAGATGTACCGAATTACTAAAATGAAAACAATATCGTTGACATGCAAAAGCAAATAAACGACAATAACTAGTTTAACATAACTATTTCTTTAGAATAGTAGGTCACATTATGTAGATATTATAATAGTACTAAAATGACATAAATTAATAGCATTGACATTAAATAAAATTTAAATTAAACAACGAAAATATGGATTAAAAAAGTTTAGTCAATGTTATTACAAATAAAACAAAATAAAATAAAATATGTATAGCAATCAGGTGCATAATAAAATTAAATCATACATTACTCAACTATGTTATGAATTATGAGTTGCTACGGCTTGATTTACGTTTGGAAATGTGTGATAATCCCCCTTGAGACTTTGCCTATACTGTCGCTATGAATGTCAACGAGGTCACTGCAACTATTGACAATTTTGCACATTCTAACCATAGCAGAGTTTGCTCCAAGTTCCGTCCTTCTCAATAGCGGACACAAAGGAGTTATCTTATTTCGAGAATACCTAGCTGGTGCACGAAATCTGAAAAGACTGAGAAGTTCTGGGCAATCAACTTTACCATTCTTATAGGCAAATATACCGTCAGCCACGATTCTTCGCAATGCAAGGGGGTGCATCCTGAAATACAGCAGTCGTGCATTGTAAGAAACCAGCTGCTTAGACATCCTGTTCGTAAAAGCCAGATGCCATAAGAAGCATTTTTGTAGACGCTCTAGACGCAAAATGTGCGTTGCATAATGTGGTCGGTATACAACACTGCATTACTCCAAGATGCTCCTTACCAAGCAATTGTACAACAGTATTTTAGTTTTGCTTTGGAACCCTTTAGTATTTCGCAAAACAAACCGGAGCATTCTTGACGCCCTTTTAAAAATGTTTTCGATGTGTGGTACGAAAGTAATCTTTTTATCAAATATTACACCTAAATCTCTAATTGTGTCTTGCTCTTTGCTTTCTTGGTTACTTATGAAATAATGTGAGTCAATAGTAATGAGTTTTTGGGAAAATTTTAGATGAGTTACTTTTTTTTGCGTTAAGTTTAATTTTATTATAGCTACACCATTCGATAATCCGGTTTAAGTCATCTTGCAAAAGTTTAGTCATGTACGGACTCAATCCTTTTTGCAAATTTCAAATCGTCAGCATATAAGAAGTAATCAGAAAAGTGGCAACAGCCCGGGAGATCATTTATGAATACATTAAATAATATCGGTGCCAAATGAGAACCCTGTGGGGCGCCAGAAGTAATGGCATAATTTGCAGATCGAAATCCGTTTACCACGATATAGAACTGACGATATGTTAGATATGATTTGAACCAATTTAATAATGGTCCAATAATACCGTATGCTGATAGCTTATAAATCAGTATAGAATGGGAGATCCTGTCGAAAGCCTTGCTAAAGTCTGTATAAATTACATCATACTGCTTATTGGCATCTAACCTTTGTATAACAGTTTCAGTAAATGTTAGCAAATTTGTAGCTGTTGATCCCGATGCAACAAATCCGTGTTGGCGCTCATGGATATAAAGTTTAAAGTGGCGTTGAAGGTATGGACACACCATTGACTCAAATATTTTAGCGAAAATTGACAGGATTGATATGGGTCTATAGTTGTATATAACATCTTTTTGGTCTGATTTATGCACAGGGACGACTTTAGCTTTTTTCCATTCTTATGGAAATACACCTGAGGTTAGAGACACATTATATATTTTTAATAAAGGAGTAACTAAGGCTGACGCACATGCTGAGATAAAAAGAGGTGGAATACCATCAGGACCAGCTCCTTTGTTTATATTCAATGGTTGTAATTTTTTAAGTAACCTTTCGGAATCTAATTTTGGGTATGTAAGGCATAGGCGGTTAATTTTCATTCAATTTAAAAAAGTGCAGTCGTCATATTCCTTGTCATCGTCGTGTCTATAAATGGATGAGAAATAGTCCACAAAGAGTTCGCAAATAGCATAGCCATTTGAAGTGGTAGTCCGTCCGTCGGTCATATTTAATGGACACTAGAACCACCACGTTTGGTTTTTCTATGTGCCCAAAATAGTTTAGGATTGTTAACGAGTTCCGTTTCCACATTTTTACGTAACTTTTAAACAAATCCTTAGTGTTTTGGCAACTAATTTTAGCTCTAATACATCCATAGGGTTATTATATTTTTTTAGACGCAGCCTTATTTTATTTTTTTCTGTTAAAGATCTTATAAGGGATCTGTTAGATCTGGTAGAGATTATTTCTAATCCTACGCTGTGGCACATATTCTTTTATAAGAGTGTTAACACGTTCGCTTCGCTTCTCAGCTAAAACTGTGTTCTAGAATGACATCATTTCAGCCTATTGCAGTCCACTGCTGGACATAAGCCTCCCCCAGGGTGCGCCACAAGGCCCGATCTCCCGTTTTCGCCATCCAGTCACCTCCAGCCACCTTTTTTAGGTCATCGGTCCATCTGGCCGGAGGGCGTCCTACACTACGCTTACCGAGTCGTGGTCTCCACTCGAGAACCCGTCTGCTCCAACGATCATCGGTTCTACGACAGATATGACCAGCCCACTGCCACTTCAGCCTGCTACACTTCTGAACTACGTCAGTGACTCTGGTTTTTTGTCGGATAACCTCGTTCCGGACTTTGTCCCTTAACGAGATTCCGAGCATACACCTTTCCATAGCTCGCTGAGTGACATGCAATCGGTGGGCTAGTTTCACTGTCAGGTTCCACGTCTCGGCTCCGTATGTCATGACCGGCAGGACGCATAGATTGAATACCTTGGTCTTCAGGCATTGTGGCAAGGGTGACTCGAAGATGTGACGCAACTTTCCAAACGCTGCCCAGCCAAGCTGCACTCTTCTGGTGATTTCACCCTCAAAGTTGTCTCGACCCAGCTTAACTTTTGTCCTAGGTAGACGTACTCCTGGACAACTTCAAGGGCTACACCTTCGACGGGAACGGGCTCAGGGACGATGTGCTCGTTGAACATGACCTTAGTCTTGTCCAAGTTCATCCCGAGCCCAACGCGTCTCGAGGCAGCATTAAGACCGGACAGCATTTTCTGAAGGTCTTGCAGCGATTCTGCCATTATAACTATGTCGTCAGCAAAGCGGAGGTGTGTGAGATATTCACCATTGACATTGATGCCCAGTCCATTCCACCGCAGGGTCTTGAAGACATCCTCCAGAGCATTGGTGAAGAGTTTCGGGGAAATAACGTCACCCTGTCTTACACCTCTGAGCAACTGGGTGGGTCTTGTTTGGTGGTTCTGCACTTGGACAGACATCGTTGCCATTTGGTAGAGACTTCTCAGCACCTCCACGTACCGCCAGTCGACTTGGCATCGCTGCAAAGACTCCAGAACAGCCCAGGTTTCGATGGAGTCGAAGGCCTTCTCGTAGTCCACAAACGCCAGACACAGCGGTTGGTTATACTCTTCGGACTTCTGTATAACCTGCCGAACAGTATGGATGTGGTCTACGGTGCTATAGCCTTTACGAAACCCAGCCTGTTCCGGTGGCTGAAAGGCGTCAAATCTTGATGCCAGACGATTCGTAACGACTCTCGAGAACAGCTTATAGACGTGGCTCAGAAGCGTGATCGGCCTATAGTTTTTAAGGAGCGTTTTGTTTCCTTTCTTGAAAAACAATGCTACTACACCTCTGCTCCACGCCTTCGGGGTAGTCCCATTGGTTATTACAGAGTTGAAGAGCCTCCTCAACTCCCCAAGAACAGGTTTACCCCCAGCCTTGAGGAGCTCAGAGGCTACTCCATCTTCACCGGGAGCCTTCCCATTATTAAGCTGTTTGAGAGCCGCCTCGATTTCGTTGACATCTACGTCTGGGAGATCGTCAGTGAAGTGGCGGGTAAGTGGGGCTCTAGGGTCTCTCGCATCAGGTGGAGGCTTCGGTGCGTGCGAGGCATACAGATGTCCGTAGAAGTCCTCAATTTCAGCGAGTATCCCCGGGACTGATGTGACGGTTACACCATGCGAGGTAACTAACTTTGTCAGATGACTCCTCCCCAGTGTCTTGGTGAAGACCTTCGACCCCCGATTTCGCTCGATTGCCTCATATACTAGGCGAGTGTTCCAGCTGCGCAGGTCGCGTCTTACCAAGTTCCTGATTTTCTTGTGGAGTGACTGGGGATCTGACAAAGATTCCTCTGGTGTCTCACGTCTAAATCGCATCAGATCCAGGGTCTCATTAGAAAGTTTGGACTTCTTATCTGATCGCCTTTTCCGAAAGTGCCTCGTTCCCACTTCGCGTATCACCCCAATTATGCCGTCCAGGTCCTCGTCAACATTTGCCGGGGTCTCTAGTGCGGCGAATCTATTTCGCAATTCCAATTGGAACGCATCATGGCCAGCTTGGGGCACATTTGGACGAAGAACAGACCTCACCATGCGACTGCGTTCAAGCTTAAAATTGATATTTAGGGTGCCTCGTACAAGCCGGTGATCGCTACCGGTATTAAACCTGCTGATCACTGAGACATCCCGAAATATGTTCTTCTTGTCGGCTATGATGAAGTCAATCTCGTTCTTCGTCACACCGTCGGGGCTCTTCCAGGTCCACTTCCGTTGGGGCTTTTTCTGATAAAAGGTGTTCATACAGAACAGCCCCTGCATGCTAAGGTAGTTGACCAGCATTTGGCCCCTATGGTTTCTGCGTCCATAGCTATGCTGTCCCAAACAAGATTCACCGCATTCTTTTCCCACTTTGGCGTTGAAGTCCCCCATGACAACTGTATAATGGGTTTTGGTGGTACGATGCATGGCCTTTGACACATCATCGTAAACGGCCTCCACCTCTTCATCTGAGCTGCTCGATGTCGGCGCATATACCTGTATGACCTTGAGAGAGTATCTCTCGGTCAGTTTCAGTACAAGGTATGCTACCCGGGTCGAGACGCTGCAGATCTCCACCACGTTGTCACGGAGGGCTTTGTTGACGAGAAATCCCACGCCACCCTGGGATTTTTGGCTTCCTTCCCTGAAGTAGAATATATGGCCTGACTCAAGGGTTACCGTGTCCTCTCCCTCTCTACGAACTTCCGATAACCCGAGAACATGCCATCGTATCTTCTCTAATTCTACTTCAAGGATCTGGAGGCTTTCGTCCAGCCGTAGACTGCGTCCATTAAATGTAGCCAGGATCAATTTTTGGCAGCCGTCCGTAGCCCGGGGATTCCTAGCACCCCCTAGCACCCCCTACCCTACCGTAACCAAGGCCGCTGCCGTGACCTGGAATAGTAGGGCGGCCGGGAACTGGGGGCCGTTTCTTTTTGGGACTCATCATGGGGGGGTTTTGCCCGTAGCCACCACGCTGGGCAGGCGGGTTGGTGACCGCAGTGTATTGATATGGACTGTGTTGTCTACGCAAGAGGCGCTGCTGCCCACCTCTCGGATGGTCCCTTAATCGCCTTCTACGATACCCACGGGAAGAAATGGGGTGGTGCTATTCTACTCTGCCGGCACCACTCGGTTGGAATGAGTGTAAGAATGACACAATAGTATAATATAGTATTCTTTCACATACACGCAACATCATCTAGCCCAAACTAAGCAGAGCTTGTACTATGGATACTAGACAATGGATAAACATACATATATAATTTTTTTTTGTAAATACATACATATTATACATAGAAACACCCAGACCAAGACAAACATCCATGTTTCCATACAAATAGATTTGGCGTTTAGATACGTTGTGTTGCATAATATTAGATGTTTTTAAGACAATATGACAGAAACGTTTTATCACGTCATCGTTTGCATACGTTGTGTCACTAATAATACAACTGAGATGACGTATGATTGACACAACATATGTTAATGTTTGTACCCAATCTTCTTCATTAGAAGTTGTTTCAGTGAGAGGAGGACACTCATGAGGTGAAGATAGTAGCTCGCCAGAGCGCCTACGCTCTTCTTGGACTACCTCATGGTGGCAGATTTCAACAACACTAGGACAAATTGGTCGGTCGGACAAATAAGTCATATTATATTAGACGATTTTTGTAATATGAGACCAGACGTATCTTCTTGTGGGGTCAAAATCTTTATCAGATCCAGAGTCACCATCACGATCCTGGAATGGGTCAGCCATGGTTGAGTCATCAGAGTTCTCAAAATTTCTCATTAGATATCTCTTACGTTTATCCATCTAAAACATACAAAATAACTCATGAGAAACAATTTTCACACTATACAATTATAACTGAATTGGGTATACAACCAAGTAATTATAAAAAAATAGCATAATATAAACACTTAAGATGTTTCTTTGTCTGCAAATATTACGATTCGTCACAACTGCACCGATGGAACGTGCGCACCCCGCTGCCGTGACACAGTCGAACTGAGTGTAGGAACGCGGGAGGCGCAGGGGACGTATATACACGTTGTGCATGTTCGTGTAGTGTGGCTGCATATTATAAAGAGCACTTTTTTGAAATGGTAAAAAGCTAAGACTACGTGACAGCAAAGCTTAGAGTTTTCGACATGTTGTGACACAAGGTACATTAAATCGAATTTTTGCTTTAAAGTTCACCGGATATCAACGTCCTGCTGCAAATAATATCCTGTTTTTTAACGTTATCGTACGTTGTGTCGGATCAAAATCTTAAACTATGACGTACAATCACGTTCTGTCCGCGCATCTTAAAATTCCTTTAACAAATCATTTACATTGTTCATTCCCTCAAACCGCTGATTCCAGTCTACTTCATTTATGCATTTCTTTATGTGCTCATAGTCAGCCTTGTAAAAATTTGGTCTCGTGTTAGAAGTGTTATATGGAAGACAATAACTATTTAATAAGGAGATAGAAATATCAAGAGGGGGATGTAGTTTGTCAACATTAGTTAAAGTGGTACAGGATTCAGAGACAGAGCATGAAGGCATCGTAGACAGAACCAAATCCAAGATACGGCCGAAATAGTTTTTTATATTATTGAATTGTGTGAGATTGCTAACGTGAATGAAATCTAATAATCTTTGACAGGAGCTAGGTAATAAACTATTATCTGCACTTCCATTCCAGTTTATTTTACTCAAGTTAAAGTCCCCGATAATATTAATAGGCATGTCAGTTGCTTCAATAACATGATTGCAGTGCTCGATGAAATGGTCAAGTGCAGAGAAGGCATACAGGAGGCGGCAGATATACTGCACAGATGATAATTTGTCGTGATGTGTGCAAAGTTGGGATATCGATTATGACCCAAAAATCCTCACATTTACTTTGCATTTAAGAATACATGACAATTTTTTTTTTGATACAGCTATTAGGGCTCCACCGCCATCTTTGTTACATTGGAAATCTGACGTTTCTCTATCCCTTCTGTAAACTGTGTATCTTTCATCGAACAACTCGCTATTAAGTATACTACTGTTTAGCCATGTTTCTGACAATATAATTATGTCGTAGTTCGAGCAGCATACATTACAATAAAAATTACTAGTTTTGTACGCAATCCTCTACAATTTTGATGTTATATGTTTACACTGTTGAATTTAAAATAAATAATAACTAAGACATGCAATATATAAATGGTGTACATACTAGATAATTCTGTTCAGACAATCCATATTCTTAATTAGTATGTATTCGGCGCCATCATTATTCCTTACAAATATTCTACCGTTTCTCACCCATACATATTTGTAATTATTTTCTTTGGCCTTAATTCTTGTAGCTGCATGAAGAGTTTTATTGGTGGGTGAAAGATGTTCTGCAACTTAAACAGGTGAACTCCGCCCAGAAAATCCTAACATTCCGCAGCTTAATTTGTTTTGGGGATTATCTCGATTATATTTCATAACCGATGCTAGAAGTTGATCGCGCAGCCTTGGTGAAGCAAGCTGGGTAATTATCGATCGAGAACGCACACTAGATGGGTTAGCTTTAGCAATGCGTGTACAGTGCAAAATGTCTGTTTCTTTTATTTCACAATTTACTGCTCGTCCAAGCTGCGTGACAATGGTATATAAATTTTCATTTTTATTTTCAGGAATGCATTGCACTTCCAAATTATTTGATCGGGAATGCTGTTCCACGTTGCTGATTCGCACAAGAAGGTCTCCAATAGTATTTTTGAGGACTGCGTTTTTAGTTTGAACTTTCTGTATGAGGTCGCTTGCAGATCGTACCCGTTTTTAAAATTCCTCAAATTTCTCGTTTGTAAATGACATCGATTCTACAATTTCTCTCACTTCCTTTTTTAACTATTCGAGTTGGTTGTTGATTGTAGAAACCATATTTTTGTTAAATTGTATCAACATCTCGTTGAATTCTTCTTTTATTATCTCTTGGATAATTACGCGAATCTCGGCGCTATTGCAGGAAGATGGTGGAGGCGACGGGGATCCGATAGCAGGTCTTTTATTGCCTCAATTCATTGATATATTGCGAATAGGCGTAGAGTCCTTATTAGAGGATTTAGGACCTGAATTTAAACACGTGGGGCATTTCCAAGGTTTATCAATTTCCGATTTATTAGGAGATGCTTTAAGGGATAAACAGGCATAATAAGATCTTCCACAAACTGCACATTTTATGCATTTCTCATCAGTATCATTTTCATTAGTGCAGCAACCCCATTGTAGAAAAACGCAGGCCATGATAAGTTTTGAAGTAGGTATTGAATAGAGAAAAAAAAAATTAAAAATACTAAAAATGTTCCAAGAGATTTTATTATAAAGTTCAAAAAGAGTGTCTGCGGTCGAGACGCGATCGTGTGGCACCTTAAGTGCGACCCGACGTCAAACGGCACACGGCCAAATTCCAGTTGAGAACGACACTGAAATTTGCAAGCAGTCTTCACGTGACGTGACGTAACTTCATTCGATTTAGTCTTGTTGTCATTAATGAGTCCAAAGTTCACTTATAGCAAAAAGTTTTTAATGTTAACGTCAGTTTATATGTTTATTAGCGTAATTTTCAATGTTTTAATTAATATTTCACTATTGTTCTATTACAGATATATCACACTAGCTGACCTGCGCAACTTTCGTCTGCTTCACATATGAGAATTTTCCCCGTTTTTGCAACATTTTTCATTGCTGCTCCGCTCCTATTGCTCGTAGCGTGATGTTATATAGCCTTCCTCGATAAATGGGCTATCCAACACTAAAAAGATTTTTCAATTCGGACCAGTAGTTTCTGAGATTAGCGCGTTCAAGCAAACAAACAAATAAACAAACTCTTGAGCTTTATAATATTAGTATAGATATACACTAAAGTTTAGTTTAGTATTATACTTTTTCACATAGAGTTACTTTTTACACGGATTTTTTTTTAAATTAAAATCACAGTTCACAGTTAATACAACCGTTAGCATGTCGGTACTCAGTGATGTCAAACTGACAATGATACTGAACTTTAGCAATATTCGTGTAAAACCGACTAACTGTACGACCTCACTCATGAATTTCCTTATTTAATGCACTTCTATCACACGTATTTACTTAGACTGTACAAAAATAAAATCTTTATCAAATAACCTAATTTGTGACTACTAAAGTATCTGAGGCCTACTACAATTACAATGTTTTTATTAGGTATGAACTTTTAAAACTCAACAACTTAAAACTAACTTGATTGCACTTAGCTGCTTTTCGCAGTAAACCCTCGATATATCAGTGAAGAAACAGGGTCTGATGTTCCTGCAACACAAAGGGAGGATCCTCCGATGAGGCTAGGTGATCGTGCCTGGCGGGCTGCGGCCCCACTGTTGATGATGAGAACTTGTATATTTATATATTAGGTACAGCAATCAGTCTACAGCGCCATCACTTGTCTGTGCGAAATCGCTACATAATATCTACTATTTATATATTAATACGTGAAGCAAAATCTTTGTACCCCTTTTTACGAAACTTTTGTGGACGGAGTAGTATGAAATTTGGCACAGTTAAAGGTTATATGGAGAAGGAGTAGCGAATCCTAATATTTTTATAAAATATGAATGAGAAATACATTAAATTAATAAAAAAACAACACGCACAACGTCCATGCATTTGACACAAGCAGTCGAATCGCGTTCGTAGTATTTCGGCATTGTTGTAGAATTCTTCGTAACTATGGTTACATATGTATGTGGAATAGGTCACTACATGAAATAATTATAATGGGTACAGTTATAGACATTAAACCTTAATAACGATCAAACTTAAAATTTAAATCAATTATTGTCGAATTTCGACCACTTGGCGACCGCTAGTACATATTATAATAAAATCGTACTGATCGATAATTCGATACCTATATGCATAGGAGATATTCAAGAAAAATAATGTGAATTTTTGTATTTGCTTGTAGGTTTGTACACGCATCACACAAAAACTACTGCACGAAATTGAATGCGGTACCTAGTTTATAGTTCTATTCTTTATTAGATTATCATATGATACATCTTGTTACGCCGCCTAGAAGTCAAGTATTATGTGTGTAGGTACATCTGAATCTTACACGCTTGAACAAAGAAAATATATACTATTGGAGGTCACATCTCTTTGGTATCGCAGAGGATATAAAACCAGAGCGCACTAAACGTCGTAGCGAACGTCATGCTTTCTCTCTGGATTGGGTGAACACGGTTCACAGTAGTAATATTGTACTTTGGTTGTGGTGATGCGGCCGAGATGTCTGCATTATTTCTGTTGCATTACTCCAACGTGTAATTTATGTAATTAGCTTCTGACTTATTTAATCGTAAATGTTCTCAGGTGCCGACTGTGATGACGATACTGGGTCCACGCCTGAGCAAGCTGCCAGATGCAATGATGTGCCTTCTTGTGGGGATACCTCGGAGTCTGTAGCAGGCACCCCCAGGACATTGGAAGCCTTGCAGCCTGAGAGCAGGGGAGCACGGAGACGTCCTCCAGTTAGGAGAGGCCGTGTTAGCCGAAAAAGAATAAACAAGCTGTTGGTAGCAGGGATGACGCGCAGTAGTGGGAGCGCGCGTCTATATAAGCGCATGCACCAGCCATTCCTGCTCTCTTTCGCCGCAGTGTCAACTTGTTAAGGAAAACCTCTGCTCGATTGTAGTCAACATATCTACTATGATTAATTATTTTTAATTGTTTAAAATCAGTTGGTAACTTCTAATAAATTTGTGTCTATTTTGTGTTAAACTTAAATGTAACTTTTTAGTTTGTAAATACATTTACCTTATGTTGCTGCTTGTTTTTAATTAATTAATTCGCCTTTAGGGTGATAAAAATACATATTTAAATTAAACGCGCAAAAAGTCGCGGGCTAAAGCTAATATACCTACCCATAAATAAAGCTGAAAATTATTATATAAATTAAGCTTATCTCTAGATCTAGATCATCAACATCAACATCATGCTACGAGCCACGGAAGCGGAGCAGTAATCATAAGCATGGAAGAAACCAGGCAGACTAGTTATGAAAATAACATAAAATATAACCTAGAATCCATCCGTAGTCCTTGAAACTGAAATTGAACTCCAGCTCGAAGTCGGTGTATGCCATTTTCGTGGTCATACTACGTCGTGTCCACAATTCCTTGGATATCATGGGCAGCTGATTGAACAGTGCTCGTCGAGTTGGAGATGCTGAGTACACGCCTGTGGAAAAATGCTAATTACCTACGTAACAAATTAGGTGACCGATTTGACTTTCTGAAATCGGTCATGTGATTTTTTATTAATTTGTTAGTCAGGGAGGCGAGTCGGCAAAACTCGTGTCCGAATAATGAAATTGTGAATAAAATGAGGTGATGTTTAGCCCAATGGATAAAGCATTGAACGTAGAAATAGCGGGTTAGAAGCCCATTACCCATGTGAAGCCATTCCTTACACAGCATTCAAACTCACCTGGAGGGATTAACAAGAATTCTAGTAATTTAGAACCCAAAGTGCGCGTAAAGTAAAAAAAGAGTTACGTCATACTAGATTATAGCGGCAACTTTTGTACAGACACAGATTGTTTACAGATTTATATTGTATGAGCTTGAGTCCGTGAAGATTCCACGTTAATGCATAACTGGATAAGGAGTCCCATGTGTTAACTTAGGACATGGTCTATCTGTGTGCTATGTTTAACCCAAATCTGTTAACTTGATGCGTGATTGAGTGACAAGCATCCAAATCTCATTTAGAATATTAATAGGTATAGTCCAAGATCCCAGGGCCTCCAGACATTACTTATTTTCTCAGAAATAAAATGTATGGGATATATAGCACTGAGAATTTAAGAAGTGAGTATTTTTTTACCTGCCTTTAACATCAGGTAACGGACAAATGGCCGCCGGGTCAGGCTAGCAGGTATGTATGAGTGTACCTACATCACCGTACCTCAAAACCACATACCTTACAGATACCTCAAAACCACATACCTCACAGATACCTAAAAAACCATTACCAAGAAAACAGCAACTACACACCAACATTTATTCGTTCAAGACTTTTGCAACTGTTTCAAGAAACACATGCGGCAACGGCCGCGAACATTGCCGTGATAACGGCAGTTGGACTTCATACGTTCATCATGGAAACATACGGCTACACAGCCAAGACGTCGCCGTGAAAACGACGGTTGGTGACTTTCGTTCAGCTACATAGAAACAAGAAGCGCAGCAAGTCTAAGAATCTTCGCGACGGACTTCACGATTCACGACGGCACAAGTTTTCTCCACGACGCCGACGTGTTGTTGCTGCGCGCCTCGACGAAATAGACGAGCCACACGACGCGCCCTATATTTATAAGTTCGGTGGTACTTGCGATCGGACGATGGCGTGACGTCAACGCGAGACTTACACGTGCCACGGTCAGGCGCTCGCCGATTGGCTAAAGCCGAGTTAGTGCGCTGTAGGCACCATACTACAAATGTAAATATTATTTGTATATAGCATGTGACTTTTTAAGTAAACTATGACACTGTTGTACCTCGTCTTATTTAAGAAGCCCAAGAAGTGAACTACAAGACCTCACCCCGCTACATATGCATACATTCAAAGTACATAATAACACTACTTTATCCCTTACATTTTATTCCTGAGAAAATAAGTAATGTGTGGGGGGCTCAGGGTCTTACTCTACTAGGATAATGAATAAAGTCAAGAAAAATATCACGCATGAATTTGGCTCATTTGCTCTTACATTACAAAAGCGTGAGCAAGCAAGGGACGCAACTTCAAACAATCTAGAAACGATGAAGGAAGTACCTACCGGCGCAATACTGATATCCTTTATTTTTTTGAGGCGATGAGTTACCGACCACCTTTTTGCGTTGGTCACTGACACGTAATGACCCAGTTGAGAGTAAGTGCGGATGGTATACGTTCAACTAACTAACTATCATGCACGAAATAGAGTAAATCTTACAAATCTGTTGTTGAATCTTCACTATCTGGTGAGGCATGTTAAAAACAACTCTAAGGTATATATCGCTTACCAGTAAACCGAAACAACGCTCCAGATGATACTATCATGACACCCAAATCTTTCGGTATCGGGTTCAGTGTGATCGGCATAAAATGTAACTTTTCTACAACTGTAGGATTGCTCTTCCCTGTATAAAACACAATCACTGGACCTGGCTTCAATTGTCGGACAGCAGTATACACCTCCTTAATAATCATATCATGTCGCCTCAAGCCGTCGATCCTAGTTTCATTTATGTTATCTTTGAAATATATGTAGATATACTTAAACGTATCTATCAGTTCCAGTTTCTTGCGAGACTTTAAGTAGAACACATTGTAGTCTTGAGGTGGAAACATATGAATTAACAAACTATATGGTTCAATGACAGCCGGCAAATATTGTGCTTTTTTATCTCTTACACTTTGCTGCATATATAAGTAGGGTGATCCGTGCTTATCTTTATGAGTTATATCTTCAACACTAAATGTCTCCTCCACAAATATTATGACGCTTTCGCTATGTTTAATTGTCTCCTGTATAATGTCTACAAATTTTCCTGCGCTTACTTTCTCAAAAGGGTTAGCCTCCATAGGTATGTGATCTAGAGCTTTGTCGTGGTCTATTATGAATACTGGTAATGTATTCTTTTCAGCCGTGCACGTGTTGAGGAGCAGAAAGCAAATTAAATTAAACAATGACATTGTGAATATGTTTTGCAACTCTAATATAAATAAGACAGCTTAATATTTCGGATATTCTGTAAGCCCGATGTCCGAGGCTCCGAACAAAAGAATAACATATTAATATTGTTTTTTACTTTTGTTCTATCATAAAAACAATAAAACTTCTATTTTATTAAAGGTTTTATTATTTAAGAAAAGTCCCTTTATTAGTGAACCTTTGTATATATTGTATATACATACCTACGTATATCTGTCTGTTGGTCTGCTTAGTTCTTTTATACTACGTAATGGATTTTGATGATAATAATTTCACTATGATATAGAGATTTTTTGTTCGGCAAGTCTAGGTATACCTACTTTATATAAGACATTATATTTAACTTCACAAACAAATCGTGACTAATTGGGTGCTACATACAAGACAGTCGACGACCAAAAGGGAATGGTGGTATGTATAAGACGCTATGGAAAAAAACTGGCATTCTTGACATGGATACAGTAATGCGGCTATGAAGACCACATTTAAAGTCGATCAGTAGTTTTACCGTGATGCGCGTACAAACATGCTTACCGACAGATATAAATTGTACATCTTTTATAAAATAATCACATATTTATCTTAATATTTCCTATGTACATATAACGAGTTATTATGTGTTATTAACCAGATTTTTAATTTTATTACGTGTAGGTATAGATTTGTGCAAGCAAATTTAAATCATGTCAGATTTGTTGTGTCTAGTGAAGACGTGTTACCAAAGTGCTCTGAAGTTTATCTAGATTCCAAGCGGTACAAGTAAATAATCAACTAAATAGTCGCTAAAAACTTGGTCCAGAGTGGAGAAGTGCACATTGCTGACGTTTTTGTCATAAGGGTGAAGTGTATCACGGATTCAAAACATAATTTTGCCGTTTTTGAGGTTATGTTTTGATTACGGGAAAATAAGCATTGATGTCTGACAGCTGACATTAACACTCTACAACCTAATCGTTCACTCACCATAGTGTTACAATTTAATGCTGTTCACCACCACCTCGAGACAGCAAAGCCAGCCTTGCTCTTTCTGACTGAGACGCATATATCGTCTCCAGCAGACACATGACAACAAGACTCAACTACCCTGGGTACGGACTAGAACACTCCATTCTGTCAAGGTCCGGAGTGTTTGTGTATATCAGAGACGATATCAGCTCTCGGCGCCTCAGCAATCTTGAAGGTAGGGATCTCTCCATCTTATGGCTCCGTGTAGACAGCGATGACCATCCCCGCGGCTATGCATGCCTCTATAGGTCCCATAGCGGTGATACCGAAACTGACCGACTCAATGAGCACATCCAGATGGCTTCAGACTTTGTGCAGCAGCAGATCTCGTCCACCACGCCAACTGGCTCAGTTCAAGTAAGATCGATCATGCGGGGAGATCTGTTCACGAATTTGCCCTGGCATATGGCCTGACACAACTGGTTACCATGCCCACGCGAATCCCAGATGTGGAGATCCATAATCCTTCACTGTTGGACCTTCTGCTGATTTCACACCCGTATGGCTACCACGTATCTGTTGGCGCCCCGCTTGGTTCCTCAGATCACTGCCTTGTCCGGAGCACAGTGCCTCTCATGTGCTCGCCGCAATCGCGTGTCGCACGCGGCCGCCGTATGTGGCACAACAAGTCAGCAGATTGGGATGCGATGCGGTCCTTCTTTGCGTCCTACCCTTGGGTTTAGGTATGCTTCTCGCCGGATGATCCCAATGCCGTTGCTGATTCTATTGCCGATGTGGTGCTACAGGGTATGGAGTGGAGTGGTCCCCATTGGTGGCAAATTTCGGCCTTGGTTTGGTACATCTTCCAAAAACGCTTCTCGCAGGAAGCAGGAAGCTTACTAAGCCTGGGCTGATGCGGAGACGGCATGTGATATAAATACCAGCGCACTACAAAAGGAGTATAACTTTGCTTCCAGGTCCTTCAAAAGAGACATTGCAAGGGCGAAGTCGGAGCACATCGGTAAAATTGGCGAGAGGCTTGAGCGTCTTCCTTCGGGAACTCGTGCATTCTAGTCTCTTTCAAAAGCTATCGAAGGAAATTTCTGCAAGCCATTCTTTCCACCTCTACACATGGGGAATTATTCGTTGGCCCACGACGCAAAAGAGAAAGCCAATCTTCTGGGCAAACTCTTTGCGTCCAACTCGACTTTGGTTGACGGGGGACAAAAACCGCCTACCATACCGTGGTGTGACGGTTGTATGCCGGATATCCGGTTTCTACCAACGCTCAGTGCGCTTAGCACTTCTATCCCTTGACATCCATAAGTCGAGTGTGCCTGATGGAATCCCTCCTATTGTGTTAAAGATGTGCGCTCCTGAGTTGGCACCGGTCTTAACGCGACTATTTCGGCTCTCTTACACTTCTGGCGTAGTCCCGACATCATGGAAGTCAGCATTATTCCCCAAACACAAAAAAGGCGACCGCTCAAATCCGTCCAACTACAGACCGATAGCCATAACCCCCCTTTTCTCGAAAATAATGGAATTCATTATAAACTGTCAGCTTTTACGGTACCTAGAGGGTCATCAGCTACTTAATGACCAGCAGTACGGCTTCCGTAAGGGTTGGTCGGCTGGTGATCTTCTAGTATACCTGACACATCGTTGGGCACAGGTCACCGAGACAAAGGGGGAAGCCTTGGCGGTTAGTTTGGACATAGCGAAGGCCTTCGATCGTGTCTGGTACAAAGCGCTTCTTTCGAAGCTCCCTTCCTATGGGCTTTCCGAGAGATTATGCGAATGAGCCACTAGCTTTTTAGCAGACAGAAGCATTAAGGTCGCAGTCGAAGGTGAATGCTCTAACTCCATGCCTGTAAATGCTGGTGTCCCGCAAGGCTGTGTGCTATTGCCTACTCTATTCCTCCTCCATATCAATGATATGTAGCAAATAAGCAACATTCATTGTAATGCGGACGACAGCACAAGCGATGCTCTCTATATCTCGGCCGCGCTAATATCTCTCGGGAAAACGTTATTGAGAGCCGAAACAAAAAAGTCTCGGTTTGGGGCAGACTTAATTTAGTCCTATTTAACCCCACAAAGACACAAGTCTGCGCGTTCACCGCTAAAAAACTGTCGTTGGTCGTATCTCCTCGTTTTGAGCACATCCCCATTACTGCCTCAGCCAATATTGGAATACTTGGTGTCGACATATCGAGTGAAGTTCAGTTCCGCGGCCATTTAGAGGGTAAGGCTAAATTAGCTTCGAAAAAGCTTGGTGTGCTTAACAGATCGAGACAGTATTTTACGCCGGCCCACCGCCTACTACTTTACAAGGCGCAGGTTCGGCCTCACATTTTCATTTTTGGGCAGGGGCACCCTAGTACCAGTTTTTTCTCTGGACCGCATTCAGCGGACAGCGACTTGAACCTTCGACTGCCAGGTTGTTTCAAATCGGCTAGACCCCTTGGCGCTGCGTAGAGATGTAGCCTCGCTATGCATCTTTTATCGCTTTTACTATGGAGAGTGCTCCGAGGAATTGTTCGGACTGATTCCTGCCGCCTCTTTTCGCCATCATCCTACGCGACAGAATTTCCATCCCCATCATTTAGATGGTTGGCAGTCCACTACTGTGCGTTTTTCTAGAAATTTTCTGCCTCGCACATCTAAACTGTGGAATGAACTGTCGCCTGCGGTATTTTCGGACCAATACGACCTACTAACATTTAAGAAAAGATCGTACTCCTTTTTAACAGGCCGGCAACGCACTTGTAACTCCTCTGGTGTTGCGGGTGTCCATGGACGGCGGTGTAGGGGCACTGTATGTTAATGTGTGCGTAGGAAACAGCGTTGTCAGCGAATGTATTATGCGCTAGTGCGGACCGCGGGGACAGGCGAGCAGTTCACTCCCCGACGCGGCAATACCCGGTACTGTGTATATTATTAGAACATATGTATACCCATTGTGAAGTAAAATATATACTTCGTTGATTATACTGTATACTATCTTTTATTTACATATCCAAAGTAGGCAATCCCTACAGCGATTAGCGTAATCGCTTACCATCAGGCGACTCGTATACTTGTTTGCCTCCAAGCTCATAAAAAAAAATTGTTGTTATTTACGTAGTCGAATGATATTTACGGGGCGCGTCGCTAGTATTTTATATGACTCAGTATTACTCTAACAAATTAATCTATAAAGAAATATATTTGTATTGCTTATATGAGTTATATGTATTTTGTTTGGAATCTCAACGCTCAGCTAAAAATCAAAACTTTATGGACAAAATACTCAGATTCAGAGTGTATTATCTTATTAGTCTATGAATTTATCCTTGTTCTCTAAAGTCTATGAATTTTCTACAAATATAAATGTTTTTAAAATTTCCATTTTTTTTGGGTAAATTATTTATTTTATTGTAGAGAAAATATGAATTATATTTTAATATGTTTACTATATAATGTAATAGTAGTTGCTATTTGTGATTACAGTAGACTAGATTATATTATTTTACTTGTAATATTTGTACCCAGATTACCAGTTACTACTGAAAAAGTATAAATTTAGTTTTTTTATACTACTAAAGTGGAAAAAAGGCATACGGCCCACCTGATGGTAAGTGGTCACCGTAGCCTATAGACGCCTGCAACACCAGAGGCATCATTTGCGCGTTCCCGACCTTATAAAAACCTTTTAACGCCCTTTTTTGAAGAACCCCATACTGTAGTCTTGTGGGAAAACCTGGGAAGGGAGTTCGTTCCACAACCTGAGCGTCCGCGGTAGAAAATTCCTTTGAAACCGCTTGGTGCGGCTTCAATGAATTAGGTATTATTACACAATAAATTGGCAACATTAAAGAACCATAGACAGAGCGTCAAACTTATCATATGATCACTTTTCACATGATCGGTGGTTAATCGTCATCGCCCAAACGCTGTCTTTTCATGACAATTTTGGACTCAAATATTAGCTTTTAGTCCGATTACGTCCATAGTTTAAGTCTTATAAAATGGCGTTTTGCCGAGTGGTGTTCCCGTTATTAGTTTTAAGTGTAATTAGCTGTTATGCGTCTAACGTTCCATTGTATATGTGGGGCATAAAGCCTGAATCTTCGACGAAAGCTAATCCTCTTCAGCCGGTTACTGAGTCCGAAGTTAAGTCTCTTCTGAAATGTGATGCTGATCAAGATAAGTTGATCCTTGTGTTCGTGGAGAAAACTCTTTCTGTAGAGGATTTATCACGCAAGAACAGCGATGGTGAGACATCTTTCCCGTATCTTCACAAAGAGCTTCCCAATGCTATTTACCTGCCTTCTGTGCAACACCCGCTACAAGCCCTGAAAGAATGTGCGGGCAAGTCGATGACCAGCATGGATCTTTCTGGTTTGCCAGAGGAAATTGGCACTAAATACTCAGAAATTGGCAATTTTGTCTTCATTCCTTTGGAAGACGCCATTGATGGCGAGTCCAGACCGGCCCTCCTGAGCCGCCACGATAACTTCATGAGCGAAATTGTATCCAATATGCAGAACAAATACAACACTGTGGTGGCGATCTACACAGCTCATTTCCCTTCATGGAGCGTTGTTGAAACCCCTATGACGCATTCTCGTGTCCGTCGTGCGGCCGGCAACAGCAGGACTTACACTGTGGATGGACTCGGATTGTACGTCCAGAGCATCACCCTAAAAACTGACAACAATGTAGCAACTCTGGCTACACTCGGTGGTCAGCGTACTGAATTCAACCCCACCAACATGTCATCCAAGTTGGACTTTGAGAATAGCACAAGCATCACCCTGAACTTCTACAGGAGCGGTGGCTACTGGTACTTCGGTAAGTTAACACTTATTTAAATAAAGAAGCCTGTTTCTATAGAACCAGACAAGGCTGCCAGTAGTTCCACCTTATTTTATGTGACTGACTCTAAAATTAACTTAATGAAGTCTTATTATACAAACCATTAAAATAGTTTATATTAGAGAAACATTCTCTAATGTATAATTTACATTCTCATACTTTGAATTACCTTAGATTAAATAATAATTAATGATCATGCATGCTTGTTGTTAGCATAGTTCCAAAGGAAATGCTATATAAAAGCTTTAATTGCACGGTCCATATATCTAATTTCTTATTTTTATCTAAAAAGCAATCTGTAATACATAAGGGAACCCTCTCATAAACATATTCTATCTAAATTTATGATCTGGCAGCCCTAAAACAAATTATTTTATAAAGATGTGATATGCCCGGTGATCTCACTGTGTAGTGACTTATTTTTGTTTATGCTCCATATTTATCTATATTATCTATCTATCACATGGTTGCCAATAAACACTATGATTGTGATAGACAAAAGAAAATCTTAAAAATCTCTTGCACTAGTTACACAGCAAGATTGACCAACCTTGTTCTATGATAGAATTTAGAATTGCATTTTCAATTTCATTATAAAACAAAATGTTTTAATACTGTGGCAATATTAAAAACCGAAGATTTATATCAGTCACAAATAACTTTCATACCATTCAATGTGTTTAAAATAGTTAAGACATTTTGATAACCACATTAAACTTGGAATGGCCTGTCTGTGATAATACTATCTATTGATGGTCAATTTTAATATTTTTAGAGATAGATATGTTACATAATAATATATTGTCTATGGTTGTCAGCTGACTTTGGCAGCAGAAAATAATGCCATCATTATTAAAATATCATACATACCTACTCAGATTTTATGCATAGATCCCCAAAGAAGTAAAGTTATTTTTATAAAATGTAATTACTTACTTGCACTATGCATGAATAGAAAAAAGTTAAATGAAGTTGTTCATAGTACTTATATGTAATAGTACATAAATATTAAATAGGAACAGCAAGCATTTCTTATTTCTTTTTGTGTGGTTAGTGGTCAAACTGTTGTCAAGAGTTGTTCAAGCCGCCTGTAGGCCTCTGACATGGCTTAACGACTGCTGTCAATTTGAGAACAACCGGGACCGACTTTTTAACTGCCCTCCGAAGCACGGAGACGCTCAGATGAAATACCACTAAGTGGTCACCCATCTATAGACTGACCGCATCCAACGCTGCTTAACCTCGCTAATCGTTTACCGATCAATGAGTGCAACTGACTATGAGCGCCTGAATGAATAACAGCAAACATGATATATTATAATTATATAATATACTTATGTAGTAGATGTCTTATACAAGCAGGCAGGTTCAGAATCAATCTGATAAGCTGATAACAATAGCTTCTAAGAGATATTCATAGACTCACTGCACTACATTCCTAGAAGTGTAGCCAGATATATTTTACCTTTTAATGTTTACTTGTGTGCATGTATTACAAATTACCATCAGACCTTTTGATTGAAAGTGTGGTATAAAAAATACACCACACTGCTTATTAGAATATCAGAACAAAACGGAATCATTTGTATTTTAGTTCGTAATGAATAAAGAACACCAGATTAGTAAAAATTCTGCACCATTAGGGATGAATTATATTAGACTGAAGCGTGCCCGGGGCGTGCCGTGTACGTGGCCCGGACGGGGCACGGATTTGAAGCGTTACATACATTTTGTATGAAGCAGTTTATATCACGCTCGTCTATACCACGGTTGTTGCACGGTCCCGCCCCATCCCGTCCACGGCCCGTTGTAATATGAACACTCTTCCGTGCTGCTTACGGACAGTGAGCGACAAATGTTTAGGGAGGGACCATGCACATTCTTTTTATTTCACCGAAGCTCAGTTTGGACGCAAATTTGTGATACGTACACAAAGGATTCGTTTGTTGCAACATTGTTGCATGTCTTTGAGGGATAATGGACGATGAAAAAGTTATTGAACATGTCCGAAAATTAGAACCGGACTTCCGGGCTTTAGCTCATTTAGTAAAATATCAAAGTTTTCTTTGGACATTCTAAAATATCCAAAGAATTTATCTTCATTGTCAGGTAAGTATCTACATAGAGTATTAAATTCTCTGTCAAAGTTACGCCTTCTCCAAAGAGGATGCACGCTCCATTTTCGTTTAACCTTGTTCTTCTTACTCCTTTCTTCTGCTCCCTCTTCATCAATAGCTATCGCAATAGCAGCCATCTCCAGTAAAGAAAACTCTATTATTATTAAATTGGGAATTATTCACATCATTACGGTACATTGAAGCGACCGTGGCAGCATAAAACCCGTTTAACACTCGGTGTAATATAATCGTACAGCACGGACGGGCTCCGCTCCGGCCCCGCCCCGGCCCCGGCCCGGACACGGCCCGGTCTAATATAATTCATCTCTTAGACAGCTACCATATTCAGAAGTAAAATAACAATACAACACCATGCTTAAGGGCCACGGCACAATAATCATAAATGTGGGTAGAACCATGCAGGACAGCTGGTATACGATAAATATGTACGGTTTAATAGTTTGAGTGGTTAGTTCGGAGCAAACATTACGGAAGAAATGGTTTCACAAGATCAATCATCAAATATCTCCGTAGCAGTACAGATTTTAGAATTGTGTGTGGTTATAGGCTCACTCCTTTTACGTGCGACATAAACAGTAGATGTAATACAGCTCGGTTAATCCGTTAAGGATCAAAATGCACTAGTCTAACATATGTATTTGTCAAAACTAGTGTTAGTTTAGTAGTCGAAATTCGACCTTAATCTGTTTTGCTGAACAAAAGCCTCTCCCTTGAACTTCCAAATCACTCTTTGAAGGTATCTCTTGCCAGTCTCTTTCAAAAACGCCCATGTCATCCCACCATCTCCGTTTAGGTCCCACTCTATTAGTCACACCTAACTATATTAACATAAAAATTGAACCGCTACAATTTCTTTTTATTAATAACAACAAAGGTAGTCTACAGCTACAAAATAAAAAAAAAAATCGGTTGACAAACAGAGAAGAAAGATGTGCTCAGCTGTTTTTTGCTTTTATTTATATATAGATTATTATTTGCAGACTCAATACTTCTGTCTGTTGCTTCGCTGACGGAGACCCTGATGCCTGTTGGTGATACAGTGTACGCTATCGAAGGTTTCTCCTACCGCTGCGGTCAAGACGTCAGCTTCACCAGCTCCAATCAATCCACAAACTATGCCATCACTTTCCAAAACTTGAAGGTATGGACAATATCCTGTGCAACTTTAGTTTCTCTTCTTAAAAGGAGCCAAATGCATAATTGGCTTTGGCTCCTGTTTTGGCTTTTGTTTGTTTGTTTGTACGGGTTTAACTCAAAACTACACAACCGATTTTAAAAATTCTTTCGCCATTAGTAACTTTATTATCACCGAGTAACATACGCCATATTTTATTTTCTAAAAGTACTGGTACACCTAACCTAAGCCGCGACCAAATGCTAGTGGGTTATAAATTACACTAGAAATTTGAAATTTGTTTACAAGAACACTATAGTTCTTGTTGATGCTTCCAGCTACTAACCTTGTGGAGTGCCGAGTGGGTTCACGTTAGTACTGCAATAGGTGAGATTCGAACCCACAACCTCTTGATTGCTAGTGCGATACCTTATAACAAAGCAGCCATGTCCTTTGGATACGGCTGTTTTGTTGAAATTGCATTTATAATACAAAATTACAATTATACTTTATCCAGAAGTAACATAGGCCTTATTGATCGATGTGATCGTGAAGATTCACGCGGAGCAGTAATCATAAACGTAGGGAGGAGAGGGGGAACAGCTAGTCTATACAAATAAATAAAATTGAAGTGACTGTAATGTTAAAATTACCACTTTATACTAAATGCATATGAAAGTATATAGAGTACTTATATAAAAAAAACCATTTTTAAAATGTTTGTCTGTTTGTTCCGGCTCATCTCTGAAACGGCTGGACTGATTTTGACGGGAGTTTCACTTGCAGATAAATTCATGTCGCACGAAATCCCTAACAACTACTCTATATAAATAAAAATCAATGTCAGGATGCCGGGATAGGTCGAAAATATAATGGTATTAATAAATGAAATAAAAAAAAATATTGACGTTATTTTATATAGATTGACAGAACAAAGACTAGTGTGGTGAGCTAGTTTTTAATAAAATTATGATCGCAGATCCAACCATACTTCGAGTCGACCAATGAGACTGTGAAGTTCGGCGACTCGTTGAACTGTGTCGGGTACTTCTCGGCTCCTATCTGGTCTGCAATCCTTGTGGTGTTCTTCCTACTGGCCATCACCTTCTACGGTATCATGATGATGCTCGACATTAGGACTATGGACAGGTAAATGCTTTGGAACAGGGTATTTCTTTTTAACCCTTTAAATTTTTCTATGTCATTGTCTTGGAGTAATAATAATATATTAATATCAGCCCTGTATTAAACTGTCTCGCTGCTGGGCACGGACGTGTTCCCAGTGTGAGAAGGGCTAGATCGAACAAAGTCCACCAAGATCATCTAAAAAAAAATTTTTTGGTCTCCTGAGGCTTAAAGATATGACACTCGGCGCTGTGGCAGTAGTGAGGCGACGTCATGTCAGTGCTGAGGACGACAGGTTCGATTCCCGTCAGAGATTCAAAAAGCCAAAAGTAAACTGTTGTTTATGCATATGATAGTGTCTAAATTAACATATCTTTGTTAATTTCAGGTTTGACGATCCTAAGGGCAAGACCATCACGATTAACACCGCTGAATAAGGTATGGTAAAATTACGATGTTTTATTAGTAAAATAGAGATGTTACCATATTTTTTTGTAAGTGCTTATCTTTAGATATATCATCGGTTGAACTATGCATTTTCATCTAAAGTGTATGATATTATGCACATTGTATTATTTGGTCGAGATTCCGTCTCGAGATATATCCGACAGAATTTTTATGTATGATCGAATGTTTTTTTAATTGTATTACTAATTTTTAAGATTATTGTTTGTATTGATTTTTTCGTAACATTTACACCACACCACATGCGTGTTTCATTGCATTTTGAGCACAATGTTTTTTTAAGATCATATTTCTGTAAAATATTTAGTTTTTTAAGGTTCATCTCTTGCTATTTGCTACATAAACATCGTATTTTCAAATAATCGACATTTTAGTCGATACTATGGTGCCGTAGTTCGGAATAGTTCACTGAGCTCAAATCGATTCCAAAACTATTTATTGTTAGTCGATTAATGTACTAAGAGAATGTTTTCGATGTATTTAATACTAATTAGACAACGGTGCCTGTAACGCAATAGACAATAGTCAAAGACTTAAACGTTCAATTCTTTAAAGTTTAGTCGATTATTAACTGTACGATTATTAAAAAACGTATTCAAATTCGATTCGACTAAATAAAACTTCAAATATATACTCCAAAAATATTGTTATATGCTTAATATAATATGCTTATTATGTACACTTAATGTAGAGTATTTATTATAAGTGTTTGTGAACCGAATATGTGCCTATGGATACAAAATACTGGCTGTTGTTTAAATTTATATAGATTTATGAACGTGCATAGATGGTGCATACTATGTTCACTTGAATACCTACTTCGCTAAAACTTATAAAATTGAACAGATAAATCTTATTTGAAATTACAAACAATTTCATATTGTGCACTATCTAAGTCAAATTAGCCTACATGAAGAATCCATGGCCTTAAAAAGTTTAGAAATCTGAATAGTCTTCGCACCTCTTTAATACAACGATAATAATCCGAGCTTTCGAATTCGTAAACTAAGTTAGTGATAACAATCCAAAAAAATTAACTAAATATATTGAGAAATTAAAGTGAACCCCAAGGATAAGAATACCCACTAAAAACGTGGTCCGCTACGAAATGACAAGTCTATGCTTTATAGCCTAATTTTTTAAGACCACCATAAAGGTTTGAAATTTCGTAGTTGACAGCGTTATATAAAAAAGTTTATAAAAGAAATGAGAGCCCTCCATTTTAGTGCCAATCAGTGTGTTAGTTCATTCCATAATTATTATATATGAATATAAATTGTAACAAAATATATTATAAGAACACTGTGGTAAGATTAAAAAAGTATACCTAGATTTGTTGTTTGGAGTTGGTAAGGTTAAGAATAATATTTTTGCTCTAGCAACAATAGCATTGTCACGCCACTTTTTTTATAAAAACTGCTTTTTATTTCAATAAAGTGGCAGTAATGTATCTTGATTGTGAAAAAGTTTAAATATATATTTTCTGGTATTACTAAACTCCCATATTTTTGACCTTTAATCTTTCTTTGTAAATAGAATTTGTTTTCGGCATTTTATTAATTATTGTTCAAAGTATTAAATCGTGAAACCAATATTTTCGTTTTGTTTTTATTTTGACCTCATGCGTTCCTATATAAAATATATGTATACTTCTAGCATAGTAATAATAGTTTGTGACATGTTGATTATTGAATAAAGTTAAATAAAGCTTATAATGTGTTGTCAGTTGCATCACCACCTTAGCCAGTTCTCCTCAAAATTGTAGATCATAAATATCTTCATTTACTTGAGATATCAGCTTTGATTCCCGGGCTGAGCAGTGACAAGGTCAAGAAGATCTCAAAAGCATGGAGCGTGCAACTGTACCCAGTAGACGTCATTAAGCTCGCAAGAATTATTTGGGATTTAAAACCAAATTTGATATATTATGTAGGTGTCATACATCATACAGGCACAAATCATCTCTCTTCACACTACCTGACATTGAATGTATGACCCGGGCAATGCCAGTCAGATCATCATCGTATGCCCGTGTTTTAGTGCCGGCTTTCTGAAGTACTGAATTAGAGAAATTGAATAAACCTGCTTACGATGAGAATTACATAATTCACCATAAATTTGATCTTGTTTAATGGAACCGGATGAAACGTGGCTTAGATTTCAGAGATATACAGACTCGTTAATATAAAATATAAAATAAATGTAAATGTGAGTTTGTTAGTATGACACGCTTTCACGCCTTAACTACTCGACTTATCGTCATGAAATTTGCCTAACACGTTGTTAGGAATACATAAAAGGCCTTGCTTCAAGATTCCATTAACATGGAGATTTCCAATTTTTATGCATAATCCTGTTTAGTAGTCAATTGTTTATAATGATATTGATAATTATCATTATGTATAAGTACAGTATATAAAAAAGATATTTGTCAATTTTCAAGATATTTTACTCAAATAAAGGACAATTACATACAAATATGATTTTAATTGTTAATTTATTTCCGTGTAAATAAATTTCGTATTAAATATATAAAAAAAATTGATCAAAATCGCACATCACAAGCCAAAACATCGTATTTCTACTACTTTGCTCAAAGAATAATGACAGGCGCTACTCATTATTAGCTTTGAAACATATTGTACTACCACGGTTAAATATATCTCTAGTATCAAATTGCAAAATGAATGTAGACATGAATCTCTAATAATTTTCTTTCAGCTTTAAAACGCCTGGAGGAATATTAATAACCATGTATGTATTAATACAAAAACTTGCTATAATAAATCAAGCAGGCGTCTAAGTTATTTCCTTTTCATAATTTTTTTCGTCTGACGGTATAGTGCTATAAAGATATATTTGTTTTATTTTAAACTATCACATACAAGTAAAAGTAGTTTTCTAGAGTTTCAAATAAATGTCAAGTTTTATCAAAATGTTCTATCGCTTTTTCTAAACTTGTTTTTATGATAGTTTAACGCATTATCAGCCGGCGGGCATAAGCCAGGTCCGTAGCTGGTAACCGTTAGGGTTGTAGATCAGCCGGCTTGCATAAGCCAGGTCCGTAGCTGGTAACCGTTAGGGTTGTAGATTAGCCGGCAGGTATAAGCCAGGTCCGTAGCTGGTAACCGTTAGGGTTATATTGAAACACGTAGACTGATTCAACTGAGAATATATTTACAATTTTTAAGCCTTCTTATATCCCATTTATTGTTCTTACAAGTATCGCTAGCACTAATGTGTACAATAATCATTTACACCAATCAGCGACAAGTAAACAAAATTCTACATTTATGAGTGAATTCTCGGAAATCCTTACGCGTGTGTGCGTGCGTATAAATTGTGCCACTATAAAAACAGATGGTAAGCTTCGCGCGTCGCCTCCAATATCACAGGCTACTGACCCGTATGCTGAAGCAGCATTCTATCTCCTTCCACACCTCTGAGGTCAAGACTTCCTTGACCAAGGAGAACCTCCCCGTGCACGAAGTGCACCGTATGGTTCGTAGTAGGTCTTACAAACCATACGACATGGTCCTCGTCTCACTGGACCAGACCGCCGCGGCTAAAGAAATATATAAACTGACCAGAGTATGCCACCTCTCTGGCATTACGGTCGAGCTCCCGCGAAAAAACGGCTTCAGTTCACAGTGCCACCGGTGCTAGCTGTATGGCCACTCGGCGCACAACTGTTTTGCAATACCGCGATGCGTGAAATGCCTCGGTGATCACGCTACCGCAGATTGCAATCGTCCTAAGGACAGAGCGCAATGCGAGGAGCCACCCGCATGTATCCTGTGTGGACAGATCGGTCACCCCGCCAATTACCGCGGCTGTCCCAAGGCGCCGCGCGCCCCCAAATCAAGCGCCCGATCTCAACCGGCTCCCAGCGGCGCCCCGTTCCGCTCAGTCCACTACCCTTAGACCCCAGCGACCCTCACTCTGGAACGTGCTCAATTCCTAAAGTGTGTTCCCACCTCTCCCCTCTAAACCTCAATCCCTTCTCTCGTCGCAACCCGTCCGACCCACGTAAACTTCTGCTTAAGCTCCCCTCGCGCAATCTATAGCTAGGCTCGCAAATAAAAATCCCGCGCCAAAGGTGGCTCAGCCCACCACAAACCCGCGTCCAGCGCCGATCCCCACGAGTACGGAGCCGTCTTCGCTCAAGTGGGTAGGTTCGCCAGCATCACGAGTTACGCAGAAATGCGCGCGCTGCTGGACGAGATTAGGGACAACCAAGGTGACTCTAATGCACTATTTCAAATATATGTCAGGTATTGCCATATATTCTACGCCTTAGAAAACTTTAGAGTAGACCCGTAATGGATACACACTACAGGCAGAGTCAAACTACGACCACTCGAGTTAGGGTTCTTTAACGCCAACGGCCTCTCATCACAACGTTCATTAGGGACCATCACTTAGACATATTTCTCGTGCAAGAAACTTTCTAAAAGCCAGCTCACAGAAACCCTAAAATGGCGAACTACGATATAGTTCGTAATGGTAGGCTGAACTCGCCCTTTGGAGGCACTCTGATCTACTTTAGAAGGTCCTTGCACTGCATACCTATGGATCCGCCCGCTTTGACGCCCTTTGAAGCACCGGTCTGTAGGCTGGCTATGTCAGGTCATCAACCTATCACCTTAGTCTCAGCATATTTGTCACCATATTCTACAGAGAACAATCCTAGGAGACTGCTAAAGAGCGATCTGCAAGCTCTTCTAGACTTAATGACTTTTGTGATTATCACGGGCGACCTAAACGCTAAGAATACCCGCTGAAATTGTCTGCCGACAAATCCGCGAGGCACGATACTATAGTCGCTCTCAGGGCTTCTTAGTTATGACATTATAACGGCACTAGAGCCGATGCACTACCCGGCAAACGTGACGCACCGACCTGACATATTAGAACGTGGCACTCCTAAGGAACATAAACTTGCGTTTGTGTTCTGTAGAAGTGTTACATGAGTTAGTATCTGACCACCGGCCTGTTATCATGTTAGGTCCTTGTGATACAGGTTCTATCCCTACTAGGTTGATTACTGATTAGGCTCGGCTTGAGAAAGAACTCGAGTCAACCTCATCGGAAATCAAACAACAACTCCCTGACATATTTAAGGCGCGAACTGACACCGAGGTGGCTATCGATCGCCTCACCGATCATGTTCAATCGTTAATTAACGATTGTTCTCGGGAAGTTCCTGCGACGGACGACCGTCGCTGGAACCTACCGAATGACGTACGTGATTTGTTGAGGCGAAAGAACGTCGCCACACGTGCCTACGATAGATACCCATGCGAGGCAAATCGGGTGAGACTGTGTTCCCTTCAGCGAGACGTTAAGTCACGTATAAAGGAAATGCGCGAAGCCCGATGGGACGCTACATTAAGCGAGTTAGAGCCTACGTACCTCGCCTTCTGGCAGCTGTGCCGATACCTCACTAAACATGTTCAGAAGTCCTCCGTCCGCCCTCCAGCATTCGACGATGACGAAAAGACCGAATGCCTAGCAAAAAGTCTTGAGCTTCAATGTACTCTTAGCGACCAACACATCGACTTAGACCACATCTTAGAGGTAGATACCGAGGTGGACCATCGAGCCTCTCTCCCACTGCCGCCTCAGCCGGACAGACAGACTGACATTGTAGCAAACGATGTAGAAAAGCGCCCGGCTCGGACGGTATTAGTAATAGGGTCATTAAGCTCTACCCATTCTCGTTAGTAGTCCTAGCATTTTCAATGCCGCCATCACTTATAATATATTTCCACAGCAGTGGAAACAAGCCGTGATCATTGGGATACCCAAGCCCGGCAAACCCAAGACCGAACCGTCTAGTTATAGACCTATTAGTCTGCTTAAAGGATTAGGGAAAGTCTATGAGCGGTTATTGTGTATTAGGCTGAAAGCGTACGCCGACACATCGCTGCTCATACCCCACGAACAGTTAGAAGTTAGAAGAAGAGTTGGTTTTCGAATTAAACATTCGTGCGTCCAACAAGTGCATCGTATTGTCGAGTACATTAGTACGAGACTCATTCGCAATCAATTTACCAGAGTCCTCTTCTTCGACGTAGCGAAGGCTTTTGACAAAGTGTGGCACAACGGCTTGTTGTACAAGCTATTCACTATGGGCGTCCCTCCCAAGTTCGTACTCATAGGAGACTTCTTGTCTAATAGAAGCTTTCGCTACCGCGTTGAGGGGACCTTGTAATCACCTCACGCTATACGCGCCGGTGTGCCCCAGGGCTCAGTGCTCTCTCCGCTGCTGTACCTACTCTCTGTACGTCGCCGACATACCGATGCATAGGTTCGAGCAGACAGCACTTTTTGCAGACGATACAGCTATTTATTATGCAGGTCAAGACCCAGTTTCAGTTAGTAGGAAAATCCAATCTGCAGCCAACGTCTTAGGCGCTTGCTTTCGGAAATGGAGGATAGAGGTCAATCCCGAGAAGAGTCAGGTGGTGTTGTTTCACAGGAGATCGCCACGCCTGTACCCTCCGGGTGCGACCCTTCAAATAAAGATGTCTTGCTCCGCTATCCCATGGGCTAGAGAAGCCAAGTATCTAGGTGTCACCCTTGATGACCGACTCTCCTTCCGACCTCACCGGTTCGCAACCGGGCCGCCTTTGTGCTAGGTCGGTTCCATTCTCTCATTAACAGTCACTCTAAACTTTCACTTAGGCACAAGGTTAGGCTATATACAGCATGTGTTAGACCCATCATGACGTACGCTAGCGTAGTATTCGCACACGTTAGGCCAAACAGAATCCATAGGCTACAAACACTACAAAACAGATTCATGCACAAAGCTACGGGAGCACCGTGGTTCGTGCGCAACGATGATCTACACGTAGATCTAGAGCTGCCGACCATCAGGCAATTCATGAAGCAGTGTTCCCGTAGCTACTTTGACTCGGCTCAGACACACCCCAACCCGCTAGTGGTTGCGGCGTTAAATTACACTACATCTAGGATATCTCAAGTTAGGAGACCTAGGCACATATTAGATCAACCAGATGATAGAATCACAGTCGCTCAAGACAAAGCATACACAGCTCGCGAAGTCCACGGTTTCGCCCTCGTCGCAAAGGTCGGAATACGCGTCGCTTTAACGTTAATCCCGTGGATCACCTTAGATCCACATTGCCGACAACGCCCCAAGCCGAGGTCCGTGTTAGTTAGCCCTTGGGGTTAACGTTGTCTAGTGTACTTTATAACGGGTTGGGAGCCCTCTTTGCTCACCCACAGTCCGCGTAAAGTTGTAGAGGCCATCTGAGGCTAAAAATAAAATGCGCACAAAAAAAAAAACGCGCTTTACCAGTTCGTGTGCTTGTGCATATAAACATACGCCACAATAGAATAATCCCACTTTGAAAATAGAAAATAGGTGCGTAAATATATATATCTTACTACATTAAATTATGTAAGAAATATATCTAAAAACCAATGCAAAAACCTCAAATATAATTTATAATAAAGTCATTTTGGGCTCAGTTCAGAACTTCAATGGGGTTATGTCCCTACTCCCTACGAAGATATTAATGATCCAAAATAATATAAATTGAAAGATCAGAATGTCTTTGTCCTAGGATGCAGGTTAGTATTAGGTGTTTTAACTTTGAGAGTTTTCCCTTAATTTAACCGTTTGTATAAGCTCGCTCTTCTGTGCGTTATTTAATAGCCTTTTAGAAACGTTGTAATTTTGTATGCTAGCCTAATAGGTACTTACGAAAGGTACAAATGACACGCAACAGACGTGCATGAAGATTGTAATAAAAGTGAATAAAGTCTGAGAAGTACTCGAGGATCATAGCAAAGGGATTTTTGTTATCTCTGTTTTCACTCTGAGCCTCTCTAATATTTTATCCTATGCCTGGGTCATCGCCTGGCGTCTGTTTGCGATAAACTCAAAACTACTGAACGGATTTGTATGCCGTTTTCACTAATAGGCAGAGTAATTCTTGGGGAAGGTCTAGATGTACCTATAATTTGTTAAGCTACGTATTTGTACTACCCGTACAAAGTCCCGGCTTTGCGCGGGTCGCTAGTTGACAATAACTGTATGAACTACAATTACTATATTCATCAGTTTTGGTTTAGTATTCTGTGAATAATTATTATGATTCTCTCAATATATTTTATTTTTGAAGGTACCTATAGGTATTATATCATTAGGTAATAAAGTTCAACGGCCTTATTCATAAAATATATCTTACTAACGCTTAATACGAAGGGTAGTTATAATATACAGTATACAGGTTGTCCGGTAATTAATGGATAACCTTGAAATGTCTTCTAGTAGAACTGATAGCCGTCCAGAAAAAAAAAGAGAAAGAAAAGTGCAATGGCTATTCATACTTTTGACTGTCTATCTATTAGCATAATTAGGGTTTAATAATAAAGCAACAAAAAACTAATGGAATTCATTCATTTATGGTCGTAGTGTACAAGATAGTTAAATATGGTAATAAAAAAAAGCCTTTTTTTCAAAACGGCCATTATTTCTACTATAAGACATGTCAAACTTATCCATTATTTACCGGACAACCTGTATATAATAAATGCATTGTAAAGATCTTTATATATAAATTTTCTGTAAATCTTTATTAAATACAGCATCGTTAATAGGAAACTAGCATTCTTATTCATTGTTATTAACAATACTTTTTAGAATTTCATAGTGTTGACGATATTATAATCGATTTCAGATATATTTATCGGCCTCGATGGCGTAGTGGTTAGTGTAACCGACTGCCACGCCTGAGGTCGCTGGTTCGATTCCTGCACAAGTCAAACATTTGTGTGCATGAACATGAATGTTTGTCTTAGTCTGGGTGTTTCTATGTATATAATATAAATGTATTTAGAAAAAAAAGGTATGTTATTCATTGTCAAGTACCTACCAATAGAACAAGCTCTGATTAGATTGGCCTAGACGGAGTAGTGTGTAGAAAAAAATCCTCTTGTAGGTAAGTTTAATGAATAAGGCCGTAAATTTACAAAGATCAGAGCCGCTTCGATATTTTTGTGCAGCTCACCCCCTTTGTCAGTATAAGTAAGTATAAATATATAATAATATAAATATGTATTCGATCTCGTAGCGCACCATATCCGGTCAGTGTGCTTTGAAGAGTTTATTTATGTCATACGACTTAAAGTTAAATTAAGGAATTAAGAGGGAAAGTGAATGTTTTTAAATTATCATCGTCATCATTTTTGTTTTTAATGTAATAGAGCTTCAGGCATGGCTTAATTTAACAAAGTTTATTCGTCTAACATTGAGTAATTTGTAGGTATATATTTAAAATCTCATAGGTATGTACAGATTTACAAGCACTTCTTAGAAAATAATATTTATAAATAACATTATTGTCATTATATTTTTGTATCAATATTGAGCATTTCAGGAATAAAATACCGCAGCATTGACCAATATTGAAAATAAAAATACATAAAATTATTGCGTTAGCAATACACAAATAATAATTATACAAGTCATGGAAAATGTCAGTCAATTTTAATAATTTACACAGCTCGCATTCTATTAACAAAAGGCTTTAGCAATGATATTCTGTTGCCAAGCGCCTTGTTATAAATCCAACGTATCGTGATTGGGCATGTAGGTAAATTTCACTGCCCTAAATAATAAAATGAAGCAACAGCTACCAATTACAATGATTTGACGTTAAAGAATCAGGGTTTCAACCTGCCTCATATTTTAGGTATAGCTTTCAATTTTTTATTTTATATTATTGTGACAAATACTTTAGTAGAGCTCTAGGAAAACTTACGCGAATTGTGAAAAGTATCCAGATGTCTACTAAATAATAAAATGGCGACCATGAGCGTGACATCACAGCAATTTCAGTATTTAAGTATCATAACTATAATGAATATATATTTTGTCTACTGCACACCTTACCAAAAATTTATTTACCTACTGCTAACTAACTATATAAATAATTATAGGTGTTGATATCGTATCCCCTGGCGGCCATTTTATCGTCGATCCAATCGCGAACGATCGAGACGTCGACGTATACGCCGGGAGTGCCGTCCTCGCCGCAACCGATACCCCACGCTACGATACCGCTCTGCATGTAACGGTCTTTCTCATACTGGAACAAAAGGTACATATTGATTCTACAAGGAAAAACAGGAATAAATTGCTATTTGAAAATGCCAGATGGCAGCAACGGACCCTGGGAGATACAAACGATTTGGTATATATTCGGTTACATAAGCCGATGTGATCGGAGACTACTGTACGCACACGTCTATGCTTGTGTGTGTCCGATTTGTGTACTGCGGCGACTATCAAATCTATTTATTTTGTACAACAGAAGTAGGTATATATCTCAGATTAGGAGCACCAAAGGCAATTCCAGATATTACAAATCTTATAAACTCCATCGTTTTTTTGACAGTAAAACAGAGATCTAAAGAAACATTTTGGCTGTAGTAACACTTTGGTAGGCCCTTCTCTAAAGGTGGACTGACAATGTGGGTGACCCAAGATCAGTCACGTATGTCCAACAGTGGACGTGTTTAGACTTAAGTGAGGAACACTCTGGTGGTGTAGTAAGGCTATCATTCTCATTTTTAGCGGTGTACTCACCTCAATCGGACATGACAGAGGTGATCCTCCGTCTCCTTTGCACGTGTCCTTGCCCTTCTCTCCTCCGGCACACATGAACGATGTGTGCAGTTCAAAGAACCTGCCGAGACGCGTGCGACGGAGCGCTGCTTGGCAGGCGTCGCGGGCTACTACTGGCACTTCGATCTGGAACGAGTTAATGGTCAATAATAATAATCAGGTGTTGCCCTCTGCTGTCTTTAAGCCGTACCTGTCTATGGCGACTATTGAAGGGGCCATCTAATGAGTCGGCGAGTCACCGTCTGCCATTCCGACTTTGTACTGTGACAATATATCTGACAGGCGCCGTTTTTAGAGTTCGAAAAAACTCTTATACAACAGCTTTGTCCGTCCGTCTGTTATACAACTTTCAAATTAAGAACCGTAAGAGCTAGATACTCGGGCTCAACGCCATTCGACTCAGCATAGTCAATATACCCCGAAATGACTATGACCTTTGACCTCTGACCTCAAGGTCTCGTGATATAAGTTTTTCGAACTCTTATATAACTTTTCGATTTACGGCAGATCATGGTCGTTTCTCACTTGTTATTCATAATTTTCATTATACCATCCTATCAAACACCAATCCCCATAGCCCAGATTTATTAGGTTGCATATGTAGCAATAGTCTTCTCCACTTGCTGCGGCTGGGGCATGTTGGATATATATCCCCGTGTAAGCCTTACAAAGGGCCGGATATTTTCCTAAGGTACTAAGAAAATGCCCGTGAAAGAGAGACAAGAAGAAACGCTAATGTTACGCTAGTTTACTGTATGAGATTGACAGTTTTCTATGCAACCGAGCTTATTCCTAGTGTCACCAAAAATAATAAGGAACGACGGGCTGTTCTTCTCGATAAAGCTCAGGATGATGAGACAGGCCTCCATAACAGCAATATGTGTGTGTCCTTTTATTTGTCTTTAATTTGCTACGAATTTATTTTCAAAATGGCCTGATGTAAATTACACTCATATAATCTTACAATATGTATTAATTCCAGCAATTAGAATAGCATCCGTCGTAGATTTACATATTGATTATGATAGTTGATTAGCTTTTCAATGGGTCACCTTCTTTAGGATGACCTGGTAACGGCCTTCTTTGCCGAACTTGTCCTTGCCCCAGCCGGTAGCAAAGCACCTGGTGCCAGCTGGTGTTCTCTGTCTTGCAGGAGGCAGACATACCACTCTTACGTTAGGAGCCAACTCCACAGGCTTAGCAAGGAACAGGATAGCTACATCGTAGAACAGATTTCCTGTAAAAAGAAGAAATCTATAGTAATAAATAGTATCAGAAAAAATTTCAGATATTTTTACAAATCGGCCGATTGATAAGCATGAGATTTTATCAGTATGGGTTAGCCCAGAGTCCACCACGCTGGCTCAGAGCCGGTTGGTAGCCTTCAGATATCTTAAGACGTTTTTATTTTTTAAAAAGACAATTCTCTCACTTGGGCTGTATCCTGTGTCACGGGGGACTTTACAAACATTCAAACAACGGACACGAAAACCATCCAGACTCAGAACAACCATTTGTGGATCACACAAAGTTTTGTTTCGTGTGGGATGAAGAACTCTCAGACATGCACGTTCCCACAAGATGTTTTGCTTCACCGTTAAAGCTAGCAATAATAAACTATTTGCTACGACCATTACTTCGAAAATAAAAAGGTGTGTGCCAAGGCCGATGCCTTGCTCTATAGCTATCTCCAGCTCGATAGCTGGAGACATAAAGTAAGTGTACATTAAGTCAACAGTGTCTCACTAAGCAATCGTTGCTAATAGTACTGGTAATAAATAGTTAAGTGAGTAACGTTAGGCTTTGACGCCTTTTCTACTCGACCGAGCATCATGATATATTGCATACACGTTGTTAGGGTACAGGATATCTAGTACTTCTCACCCAGAACGCAGTATTGTCCCGGAGTGAGCGATGCCGCGGACAAGACCTAGTTCTTGATATAACGTATTTTGCACTAGTATAGATGTCTACAGCTTTGCAGCCATACCTTTATTGAAATCCTTGTTAATGTCTACAGAAGCAACATCTCTGTCCTGGTAGGGGTATATCTCCTTGGTGCTCTGAGTGTCCCACTCGCCGGCTCGGACCCTTAAGGTCTTTGTGACGGCGACGTAGTGAGCTGCAGTCAGGACCGCACTCGGGTGTATCAGAGAACCACCGCCGACGTATACGTTCAGCTTCTGTCCGTCAGGCTCATTCTCATTGACTGGTTCAATCCTAAAAAGAAAAAATACATGTTATTCAAAAATATTTTTTATTCTGATACAGCTTTTGCCCCTAGAACATACAACTTAGATAGCACAAGAACGCCTACTGGAAAGACCCTGCGCTTCTACTATAATCGAAAGTGAAATAATAATTGACGTCTATTCTAATACTAGTAATCATCTGTGTAATTAGCGCTTAGGGTCTCCGAGTATTCGCCATAGTATTCCCAAGTTCTGGTATTCGACATCCTACACTGACGCTATGACCTTGTAGGGGAGCAGTGAGGAAATAGTTTCAAAATATAAAAATAAGAAAGAGAGCTGGTATACGAATTGCTACTCTACTTAATGAAAGTCTGACGAAATCTGTAAATTTTTTTTCGGTGGTCCCCTTTCACACGTCCTTTATGTTACACACTATATAGTGTCAATTCTTTTAATATTCGCAAAATATTCAATTATGACAGGAACGTGTACACACAACGACACATCAACCTAGACTGTTTGGACTTTGAACTATTAGAAGTTGAACGCTGCGAATCGTAGGAGAGAGTGCGTTATATTTTTGTTACGCCCTATCCTTACCATTACATCGATAACACTAGGCACGGTCCCTTTCCGACAATTGTCTATTTTGTATGTAGCATAGTTATGCGTATATAGGGTGTCTAACTTGATGTGTAGCCGTGTGTACCTAGGTTTCCTTACACTATTTTCAGAAAGAAAATATACGTTGAAAAGTTTTGGGGACTAAAGTTTTAACATTATACTCGTAATAGATGTTTGTGTTTGCATATAAATAATATAATTATATGTATATTGTGTACAAATTTTATTACAGTTTATAGCGATGTTTTGTAAAATATCCGAGTTGACTTCGGATTCGGACATTTTATAATCTAAAAATTTTCTTGGTCATGTGAATATACCTACTTATATAATTATAGCTGACCCGCGCAACTTTGTCTGCTTCAGATAAGGGAATTTACACTGGTTTTGCAACAATTATCATTGTTACACCACTCCTGTTGGTTGTAGCGTGGTGTTATATAGCCTATAGCCTTCCTCAATAAATAAATCATAAATCCAGAATTTGTATTCTATCAAAATACAAAACTTACTTAAGGATAGCCACCATCCAGGGGAATTCTCCAAACTTAGTCTCACCGGCGGTTTCCCCGGTTGTGCGCAGATCCGCGCCCTTAGGGTTACTCCAACCACAACCTTCACGCTGCAAACAACAACCTTCATTTTAGTTTTTATTTTCCACTAGAGTTGCTACTTAGAGGTGCTGATAGCGTTGAGCATGCACATGAACTAATAAGCATTCTAGCGACTGTTACATTACAGAAAAAAAAGGGTACGTTTTAGCGAACATTCTAGCGAGCGTTCTAGCAGGCATTCTAGCGTTCACTCATCATCATCGTTCGCTAGAATGATCGTAGCGATGTTTTGTTCTGTTTGTTATTCAGTTCGACAATTTAAAAACGGTGAAGGCTCGATTTTCCATTACAAGTAATGCTATCAGCATCATAAGGAACACTGCTCGGAATTAGTTTTTGGTCAGGGCACATTCCCAAGGCGCAACGCAGAACAATTTTCACTGTCAGGCTATTGTCGGCTCTGCTAGCATTGATATACTACTTTTTACTGCACATTACTTTTCGTCGCTAGTCACTTGAATGTTCATTCGTTTTTAACATTATTTCAATACAAGTAAAGTCAATAATAGTTTGGCAATTGACTTTAGATGTGCACCAGTCCTTAGTTTAGTTAAGCGCAAGCTTTCGAGAACGTACGCGAGGCAGACGTTTGCCTGTTACTAACCAGTTTATTTTTAAAGAAATCTCCCTCCCTATGAATAATTCCTGTATCGCGGGGAACTTTACAAAGATTTAAACAACGGACACAATAAACATCCAGACTCGGAACAACCATTTGTGGATCACATAAATTGTTGCTTCCGTGTGGGATTTGAACCCACAACACTCGGCGCAGTGGCAGTGGCAAGGCGCCCACTTAAACCACTACGATATCCGCGCAGCACTCATATATATTGTTACGCCCAGTGCCATCTCTCGGCACTGAGGGAAAGACTCGGCAGTTCCGTCTAATAATTTATTACACCGCCATCTATTGACGTCTTACGGAACTACATAGTTCAACGATACGCGAAGCCTAGAGAGAACGCTGGCACATTCTCGAATCTTTGTACTGTTTACATATCGGGTATGGCGTTACTAGAGAACTCTAGAAACGCTTTAACCGCGTATAATAAGGGAAGGCCAGCGCTCGCCGAGTCAGTTTACAATCGTAAGCGGTCAAGTATTCATCGAAACGAATGGAAGCGGAAATACTACGGAGTTTGAAGCAGTTACAGTGGAAAAGTGAAGTATAGTGGTGTTGTGTTTTAAATTTAATTGTGTGTTTGAATAAAACGTGTTTTACATTCTTAAAATGTAAACAATATTACCGTAACAATACTAATATTATAAAGCTGAAGAGTTTGTTTGTTTGGTTGAAAGCGCACGTTAATCTCAGCAGCTACTGGTTCGAATTGAAAAATACTTTTAGTGTTGGATAGCCTATTTATCGAGGAAGGCTATAAGCTATATAATATCACGGTACGACCCACGGGGGCGGCGCAGTAACCATAAACGCGAGTGAAACCGCGGGCACATCTAGTTACTTATATTATGTCGGCAGTGTTCGTGACGCCATATCCGTGCAGTCAATATATTCCGCGCAGATGGACAGACATACATAAACGACATTTTTTTGTACAGTATTATGGCTTAATCTAATATAAATAGAACAAGACAATTGTGAGAGACTTGTGCCCGAAATAGGTATAGGAATTCCTGTGTTAAGAGTCACCAGGCCCCCACGTCTTAATGATAGAATGACTTAAACCGAGAAGAGGCCCGTAGCCAGCAATGGGACAGTTTATATGTATACAGCGTTGATATATATAAACATCTGCAACCTTGACAACACCGTTATAATGGCCTCCTAAGCCTAACAAAGAATTTAATACGGTTTCCATTTTGTAATAAACCACGTCATCCGAATAAAATATTATGCAATCGTTCGGTTATTCCAAACTCAAAACCGGTTAGGTCAATGTTACCCAACTGACCACAGACAATTACACAATGTCAACGCGTCCTTGAATGCATTTTTTTTTAATGTGGTAGGATGTATTCTCGTCATATATTTACACATTGATATATTTGAGTTCTTATTGCATCCAGAAAAAATAAAAGACTTGATTGTATAGACGCATATTGCACGGCAAGTTTTAAGAATAGTAACAGTAAAAAGTAACTGTGTTCTATTGTTGTATATTTGATAATACTGAAATTTATAAAAAAGAAAAACTATCATTTACATCAACAAAAGCAACAATCATAATTTACAACTTAACTAATATTAACAAACCTAACTACTTATAAGTAAAACAAAATGGAATGGCACAAAGGACTGTAAATGAGAAAAAAAGGAAAGCAATAGGAGAAATATGGCTGGTTTGGGCAGTGTCGTAAAATGCCTCAGCATCGCTGCCGACCGAGAAAGTGTCCAGAAGACTGGCAGCAATGTCACGTAATTAGTTGTTGCTTTTCTTATTATCAATTATATATTTGAGCGGTTTATGAATCAGGGATGTTGCGAGTGCAGATTATTTGACATCCGCGGATGCGGACACGGATACGGGTCTTTGAAGACACACATCTGCGGCTGCGGATACGGATGTCCAAATCGAAGAGGAAGCTCCGCAATTGCGGATGTTGATGAAAATTGTTCATCTTATTTAATAAAAAGTATCTAATGTCACCGCATTCGCAGGTTCACCTGCAAAGGTTCATAAATTAAACGCGTGCTACTGAACAACTGATTTCTTTCTTATTGTTACCTACGCTATATCTGGATCCGAATTAACATCCGCGTAAATTATTGCGGATGCGGATGCAGATGTCCAATTGAATGCGGAAGCTCCGCAATTGCGGATGCGGATGCGAATATTCGCAACATCCCTGTTATGAATACTGCTTTGCACCCATGACTCGTAGCGTGTATGTAGTTACATTTAACCTATTCCCCATAAACTAGGATTTAGAAATCCTAACTAATATTATAAATGCGAAAGTGAATTTGTTCGTTACGTTTTCACGCCTTAACTACTCGACTGAACATCATGAAATTTTGCATACACGCTACTGATATCCGTGGCGCAGCGGTAGTGAATGCGACTGCTGTGCATGAGGTCTCGGGTTCGAATCCCGGGTCGGGCCAACAAAATATTATTAGGATTTTCTGTAAAGAAATCTCAATAGTAGCCCGGAGTTAGGAAGTTGGCGGTGTTAGATACCCCCGCGCCTCGGAAAGCACGTAAAGCCGTTGGTCCTGCGCCTGATCTTTCCAAAAGTAGTCGATGGTTTTCTTATAATGTTATATTAGGCAAACGAGCAGACGGATCGCCTGATGGTAAGCGATTACCGCCGCCCATGGATACCCGCAACACCAGAGGAGTCGCAAGTGCGTTGCCAGCCTTTTGAGGGGAAGGGGTTGGGCCTCCGGTACCCTCACTCACTCGACGAAACACAACGCAAGCGCTATTTCACGCCGGTTTTCTGTGAGGCCGTGGTTTCACTTTTGTCGAGCCGGCCCATTCGTGCCGAAGCGTGGCTCTCCCACGGTCAAAACTGATTGACTTGCATGCATGGAAGTGAAAGTTGGGTATGGCAAAAGAAGTATGAGACCAGAATAAATGCTGTAGAAATGAGAGCACTAAGAGACATTATGTGTGGTGCGCTGAAAGATAGAATAAGAAATAGTGTGATTAGAGAAAATTGCGGCATGAAAGTGGATATAGTGACAAAAATAGAAAAGGGTATGTTAAGATGGTTAAGGCATGTAGAAAGAATGGACGAGAAAATACTGACTAAGAAAGTTTATAAGGCTAGTGTGAATGGAACAGTCGCAAGAGGCAGACCTAGGCGAACGTTTCTTGATCAGATCGGAGACGTTCTGGACAAAGGCCAGGTTAAGAGCACTTTAAACCGGCGAGCGTGTATGAGGAATGTGATAAAAGTGAAGGAAGCCAGAGAAGTGTGTCAGGATCGCAGCAAATGGAAATCCGTAGTCTTTGCCTACCCCTCTGGGAAACAGGCGTGAATCTATGTATGTATGTGCCTATGCATTATACAATTTAGACCTGGAGCAAGCTGTCTCAGGTTGGTCGTTCTTCCGTCCGCTAGCCATTGAGTCGGAGCAACGGTCTCTGTCGTGCCAGGCATTTCTTGCCTGCGTTAGGCACTGCTGAGTGAATCGCTGATGTAGTTTCAGTTTCAGCGATCCACCCACTATTCAAGGCAGCGAGTTGACACACCGTGGTATGTTTAGTCGGTAGTTCGGGGCGTTTCATCTTTTTCTGGGTGAGCCCTGCACAACCTGTCCATTCCTCTTTTCGTCGGAGCGGAAGGTTTGAATGTACTCCGCCAAATAAAAAAATTGTTTTGTCGTTTGGCCGCGTCCTGCACTTGATAATTAGAAGCCTGGGTGGTTTACCTTTACGTTTCTTCTGCCTGGTGAAATGTGATAAGATACACCTCTGAATATCTCCGGTGATATGTCTATGGCGAGGCGTAAGACTATGTGTGTATGTGTTACAACTGGACTTTGGGCTGGCCGCCTTATATCATTCCCTGCTTTCAATAATTTGAAGGCTGTGCGTATGACTAACTGGCACGTATTAGTAATCTTGAGCGGTTTAAAAATAAAATAAGTAGTCTTGAGCGATAAGCAATACGTAGCAGTAGTATTACCTTCGGCTCGGGGGTTGGTTTAATAGGGTCTGTCTCGGGCCGCGTGTCTGGAACTTTGCAGCAGGTGTCGATGTATGAGGCGCAGGGACCGTCACGAACACTGCCAACATTAAAATGGGTAGTGAATAGCTGTTATTACGTTCTTGTATATTTATACCAATTTCTTCTTACTATGGTTAAGATTCCAACCAGTTTCTTTTTCTTTCATATAGAAATAACTCCCGTACTAGGCAAGTTTTCAATTTAACTTTTAAAGTTTTCTTTTAAACATTGATTCAATGAACATACTGAACATTAAAATTCGAATCAACTATAATATTACACAAATTTTCACCCATGTAAGTGTCGAGGTAGTATAGAATAACAATGTTTAGAACATCAAAAATTTTATTAAAATACCATTTAGTGAAAATTATTCGATCGATTGTTGTCATTCGATTTTTTCTCCTGATTTATCAATAAAGCGTCTTTAAGTTACAACTTAAAATCTAAAACATGATTTGATAATTAATCGAGCCTTCTTGTAATGCTTTTTCCTGCATCTAATCAATCATAAATTATTTGATTAAATTGATAATCGATAGTTTAAGCCTTGATTTCTAATGAAAAATTAACTATTTTTTACAAAATTCAAGGTATCTAGTAGAAAACAAAACAACGAGTAATTGCTTACCGTATATCAATAACGCCGACGCCATCAGTGATGACAGAGTTGTTCTTGTTGCAAAGGTAATAACTGACACACTCCCCAGTTGAACCGTCGTCCATTGTGCAGGAGAGGTCACCGTTAGCTGTAGAAAAACTACATAATATTAATATCAACCTTGTATTAAACAGTCCCACTGCTGGGCACGGGCTCCGTCTCAGTGTGAGAAGAGCTAGGCCATAATCCACCACGCCGGCCCAGTGCGGGTTGGTAGACTTAACATATCTCTGAAATCATTATGGATTTAAAGCATTTTGCCAGACTTTTTACACGTGCAGCCTGTGTGTTAAATATACTCAGAGGGCCTACAACGCTCTTCGAGTACAATATAATAACGCCTTCAGGGTACTTTTGGGGCACTGGCGATTCTGTAGTGCGTCAGGCATGTTTGCGGAGGCGCATACAGACAGCTTTGAAGCTGTAATGCGAAAGAGAACAGCATCTCTGATGCAAAGGATTCGCCGGAGCAAAAACAGTATCCTGAAGATGATCAGTGATAGGCTAGACTGTCCCTTCCTGTTGCACTGGACCCGTAGGCATAGCGGCGGGGCCGGTGCAGCAGGAAGATACATGAATAAATTTTAATAATTGTATAACTAACATAGTTTTTAAGTTATTGTCACTAACAAAATATGGATAATTCTGAATTAAATGTTTATTATTATTATAACTCAGTCGTCTCGTCAGTCAGTGAAGCAGAGAAACTAGTTTCTTTTAAAGTGCTGTCACTTTGTTACTTTAGTTTGGAGAATTGTGCTCCAGACGTGTTATTATTGCTTTTAAATAACGGAGGAGGAGGATCAAGAAGAGAAATCGAGAGTATTGGAAAAAAATGATTATTGAATCATTCCAAATCACTAGATTATCTGACACAAAACAGCGTCATCGTTAAACATAGATATGACCGTCCAGTGCCAAAGCTCGGGGCAAACTGAATTATAAGGCGAGTCAGCCGACTAAACAATCGGTGGTATGCGTGCGTGGAAGAGCGCCGTACTGATTTAGCAGTCGGCCGATAGTTTGCCGACGGTTCGGTTTGAAGGCAATCGTGTAGCCCATCAAACTGTTTTATCAGCCGATACCGAATCGTTATAATGTCCGCACTCCCATACATCTTTATACTGATTAAGAAACCAACGAAACTATCGGCCGATCGAAAGTCTGCAGTTTGCGGGGACTCTAAATCTTTTTCGAAAAAATGGTACAACATAACCTTGAGGTCAGAAGTCAAAGATCATAGTAATTTCGGGGTACATCGACTATGCTGAGTCGAATGGCGCTGACCGCGAGTCTCTAGCTCTTACGGTTCTTGAGTTGAAAGTTGTATAACAGACAGACGGACGGACGGACAAAGCTGTAGCTAAAAACCTACTTTCACAGAAACTAAGAAATATTTTTTTTAAGAACTCAATATCAGAGTTTACTCTATACAGGTGGTTATAACACTTCACTACTTAAAAAGAGTGTGTTGGGCGCCTGTCACTTATAATAAAGTGCCGAAAGATATTAAGGAGCAATCTGTTACTCTCTTTGTTCTCTCATGCTTCTGTTACTCTATTTAAAAAGCGTCTTTAAGCCTTACTGGCTCATAAATGTTATTACTTGGTTACAGACTTCTTGAATGATACATTACAATAAATATTGTTACTACCAATTTGCCATTGTTTGTAAAAGTATCTTCATCAGGTTAACTTTAGTATTTGTTTACTGCATTTTTTATTTCTTTGTGTATATTATTATCTCCCTTTTATTTAAATGGCTGTGTTAATTTTTGCATACCGCAATGTATAAGGATTCCGACAAACATGTACCTAACCATCATAATTTGAAAACCTACATTCTATGCAAATAAATATTTCTATTCTATTCTATTCTATTCTATTTTAACAAAATAAATAAACTTAAATTAGACACAAATTGAAACACCATTGTATTTCTTTTCGTCACAAGATTATGGACCTTATTTCTTTTGCAATATGGTTGACATTGCTTATGATAAGTTATTTGTTATTCAGTTCTAGTTTTTGTAAGAGCGGCAACGTTTGTTTTAATATCCCTGCTTGAGGTCTTGACACCTAAGTACTTTATCTCTGCCTTACACATGATGTTGTAAATTAAAAAACAAAAAAAAATCCTGTGGCTAAACTACTGAATACATTTGGTTCATAATTTGTAAATAGTCAAAGAATACCATGTAGTATATGTGGTATCAATTAATATGATAACATTTGCGTCACTTTGTATAATGTATAAAAAAGTGATGGATACTCTGAATAAAGCTCGCTGATTTCAGCATAAAAAGGCCGGCTCGACCGGGAAAGGATTACCCTCTCACAGAATATCGACGTGAAATAGCAGTATTCCTACTGTTGTGTCTCGTCGGGGAGTGAGAGTGCCGGTGACCCAATCACCCTCTTTACCCCTTCCCGCTCCTTCTCCTTCCCACTTCCTTTCCTAAAGGGTCGGCAACGCGCAAGTGATGCCTCTGGTGTTGCAGATGTCCATAGGCTACGGTGACTACTTAGCATCAGGTGGGCCGTATGCTTGTTGGCCACCTTGGTTGTATAAAAAGAAAATAAGAATAATGGTCTATAAATCTCGTAATTACCTGAATTGGTGTTGATTGGCGGGACGATGGTGGATGCAACTGGTTCCTTAAACTGTTTTAGTGGCGGTTGAGTGGTTGGCGGCTTGCCAAATATCTGACTGATGACAGAGTCCAGGTCACCATCGTTGCCAGTTTGGCAGTGGACTGCTGCCACTACCAGCAGAATAGATAGACTTTTGTACATCTGGAAAGAAGAGAGTTTCTGGTTAATGTGGTAGGTAATTATGTAATTATATAAAAGTCGCAAAATGGTCTTTCCTTTTGAATAAATATTTAAAATACAGAGTAAGTACTTAATTTTTCCCGTGGCTTCGCTCGCTTAAATGTACAATGTTAGGTTATGTTATAGTTTTTTTTATGAAAGGTATCTTATGTCCTTTTCGCTCCTCTGACAATGTGAAATTGCATAATGATCGGTCGAGTAGTTAAGGCGTGCAAGTGTAACAAACAAACTCACATTCACTTAGACATTCGTATATTTTATAATATTAATTAGGATATCACTATTTATTACTTTGTTTTCAACTTAATAAATACGAATCAATAACATTTCAAAATTCGTTATCTTTAACAGATACTGACAAGGATAATGAAATTGTCAATTTAATAAACACAAACTATTCACGACATATACGACATTCGAAGCTGCAACGATAACAATTTTTATTCACGAGAATGCCTATTTCACGAAATTCCAAATTAGCTAAACACTAAACAAATCGCACTCTTAATAAAACAGAGACTTATCTCAGTATTTTGGATTACCCTGAGGTTTGACCTGGGGGTGGTGGGCTGCGTGGGCCTGCCCGCCACCCGATCAGCACCAGGTCCGAGAGGCGGCGTGCGTGTTCCCACGCGCGCCTCTGAGTCGTGTTTTTGTCCCCCTACAAGGGGACAGTAGAGGGTCTTTTAAGTAGTGGCCTGCCGTTTCACACGGCGGGCCGAAACCTCGGCGGGGTCGCGATTGCATGTGAAAGCGATTCGCGCGGCCCCGCCGTCTATGGTTATGTCGAGGAACACCGTGGTAGGTTTAAAAAAAAGTATTTTGTATTAAAGAAATTTGAACTCTATTGCAATGATTTAACACAAATATAATATTAGAATTTAACATATACAATTAGAGTACAAATTGCCTTACTTTCAAATTTCGAGTTATGTCTCAGTTTTATTAAGAGTGCGAAATGCTGACACCTCGTGCACCGATTAGAAGTCGATTACTTAGGATGCCAGAGCTAAGCTACTTCTGTTATGTACTTCTCTCGCGTTTTCAGTGTGAGGCAAAAGAATTGACATAATTATAATCTGGGTAACTAACAACGAATAAATATTTTTGCATTTGATGGACAATTTATTATGGAAGGATATATTATAACATCACGCTACGAGCCATTGGAACGGAACAGTGGTAATGTGAATGAGGTCGCGTAAAACAGCTAATGTAAATACTAAAGATAGTAACCATATTATCGTTCGCTGTCGTAACGTACTGAATAAAGTGTGTGTTAATTTTATATATTTAAAATATATAATAATAAGTATATATTATAAATATATAAAATTAACACATTATCTAAACTGATATTATAAAGAGGAAACATTTGTGTTTTTGTATGTATGTTTGTAATGTTTTCACACAATAACTTTCGGACCGATTTCAAAAATTCTTTCACCATTAGAAAGCTCCATCTTCACTGAGTGACATAGGCTATATTACGTTTTCAAAAGAAATAGGGATCCTTAATAAAAATGCAATAATATAACCCAAGATGTAAAAAAATTTGTCATAAAAATCTGTCATCACGTGCGCTGCGGAAACTATTGATGATAGAACAAAAAAAATGTTTTACAGTATTACAGAACGTATCAATATCTACAAAAAAGTCCGCGATACCATATGTCCAACTACTGTAGTTATGCTACTATAACTACTTTTTTACATTTTAAAAGTTGATAAAAGTGCCGACAATAATCAAACCATATTATTCATACCTCTGTATTAATCCTTATCCCAATAAATGATATTTTATTAAAGACCGTTTCAATACCTGTAAAATACTTTTTAAATTATTAAAATCGGACATTTCATTCAAAATATATAATTCTTTAGATATAGTAGGTAGTTTCTAAATATTAGTAGGTAGTTTTTAAGTATTAGCTATATATATAGCTAACTACACCTATATAGGTGTAGTTAGACTTATTAATTTCTTTAGTTGTAGTTTTATATATTAAAATTACATGACAAATTAAAAGTAGGTCAATACCTACTTTTAATTTTTTCATGTAATTTTTGGAATACGTCCGCGTGGACTTTAATTTATTACCCAATGGTAATAAATTAAAGTCCACGCGGACGTATTCGCGGGCAACAGCTAGTATATTATATTTTTATTAGTTAGGTTTTTTTTAATTAACTACTGATCTACCTACTATCAAATATATAGAAGCTTATCTAGTCGCAAGTTCGCAACACTGAAGTTGACGTACTGTACTGTATGATAAAATTCTATCTATAGATAGGTAGTTAATCTGTGGTCAGAGGTCACTTTGCTTAGCTAGATTAAAATGTCATTAACCAGTTAATGACATACAGTAAATTAATACATATTGTACATAGAAACACCCAGACCAAGACAAACATCCATGATCATGCACACAAATGTTTGACTTGTGCGGGAATCGAACCCGCGACCTTAGGCGTGGCAGTCGGTTACACTAACCACTACACCGTCGAGGCCTACAAACAATACACGTACGAGCCTTCGCGGATTCACCCACGTGTATGTTAACTGCTCCGCCCCGTGGCTCGTAGCGTGATGTTATTAACCTATAATGTAAACAATAATTTAAAAAATTGACAAACTTGCGTTCGGCTTTATTATATTGCTATATTTTACCCGCGGCTCCACTCGCATAAAAGCAGATTTTATTAAAATAATGTATCAGTCGTATGTACTTTTCTGTACCCCTAACAACGTGTGTGCGAAGTTCATGTTGATCAGTCGAGTAGTTAAGGCGTGGGAGCGTGACAAACAAACTCACATTCGCATTTATAATACCTGTTAGTCAGGATTATTGTAGTGTCACGTGTTTTACACTCAATAGTGAAGGTCAGCTTATGTTAGTTAAGTATGCTGATTAAAAATACTCAGTACATAGAAATTAATTGACATATCTCAGAAACCACATCCGGCACGTTATTCATACAGTTTCATACCAATATGCATACTTAAGTTTTCCTTATAAACGTATAACAAACCATTCTTACTGTATTTAGATAAAGCCTTTTTTAACCCCGACTAATATTATGTGTCCGCGGTTTCGGTCGCGTAAATGTAGTTTAAATTATGAACAGTATTTTTTCTGGATGAAAAGTACCATATGTCCTTCTCTGTTCCCCTAAAAATGTGCATGCGCATTTTCATGATGATCGGTCGAGCAGTTGAGGCGTGAAAGCGTAACAAACAAACCCACATTCACATTTATAATATTAGTAGTTAGGATTTTTAAACATTGTGCATCAGTTTTTTTAATTAGACATTAGTTTTGTTATTTTAGCACCATTATTTTTTTGTACGTTATATATATATATATATATATATTATCATCATCACTGAGCAGCGATAGCTCAGTGGAGAGACCAACAGACTGCAATGCAGAGGGTCTCGGGTTCGAACCCACGTCGCGCACCTCTGACTTTCGGAAGTTATATGACTTTTCGAAATTATGTACGTATTGATTGACAATTATCGCCTGCTCCGTGCCTCGGAGAGCACGTTAAGCCGTCGGTCCTGGCTGCCATGAACATCTATGGCAATCGTTATTGGGAAAGTCAGTACCCTCTAATATCCTGACACTGGTCTAGCCTTAGGGTATTGTTAGCCTTCGGGTTGCGGAGGTCAGGTGGCAGCCGCTCCGTGTAAAAACTGATATCCAGTCAAATCCGGTTAGACTAGAAAAGCCGACCCCAAGTGACTTGGGAATAATAAAGGCTAGGCAGAAGATTTATTGTAAGAACTAGCCACTTTAAAACATAGCAAAATTCACTCGGATTTCACAGGATTCGGATTTGACAGTAAATCCGAGCGAATTTTGTTATTTGCAACACATAAGTTGAACGAATATTATAAAACATATAACAACATACATACATAACTCAAATCCTTTAAATAGATACTGTTTGTAAACAAAAATATATTTCGGTTTGGTTTTGTAAAAGGAAATAGAAGAATTGCCATACACTATAAATGATGGTGGTGATGCTGGCGGTGCCGACAGCGCGTACAAACTTACTGCAACAAGCGCCACTGACGCGAGCATTGCGCACACTTAACTACGTAGCTGAGCGCATTGACTTGTCTTCGTGTTCACTAAACGAATTCACAAAGGCCACTTACTGGATAGCTAGTTGTGATCAACATAATAATCTTTAGTTTTAGTATATTAAGTGTGTAATTGTGTAACTTCTCTATCGCATTGGTATGTTTATTACTGTAATGATAGATGTAAGTATGTATATAAATAAATAAATAAAAAATGTATATAGCAGCGAGACCCTACTGGGAAACCGTTGCACTGCCACGCAGACGTCTCGAGTTCGAACCCAAGGCGCGCATCTCTGACGTTTCGAAGTTATATGCGTATTAAATAGTTAATTATCGCTTGTTTTAACGGTGAAGGAAAACATCGTGAGGAAACCTGCATGTCTGAGAGTTCTACATAATGTTCTCGAAGATATGTGAAGTCTGCCAACCCGCAGTGGGTCAGCGTGGTGGACTATGGCCTAACCCTTCTCACAGTGAGAAGAGGCCCGTGCCCAGCAGTGGGACAGTTTAATACAGGGCTGATATTCTTATTTATATATTATATATTCTTGTTCCCCGCACAACACCTTCCTACCCTGCTGTGTTTTGTTTGTTAACGTCGCTGCTGTCTTTTATAATAATAATATAATATAATAATAATATTCTACCACATACACACAACACCATCTAGCCCAAACTAAGCAGAGCTTGTACTATGGGTACTAGACAATGGATAAACATACATATATACTTTTTTTTTTTGTAAATACATACAAATTATACATAGAAACACCCAGACCAAGACAAACATCCATATTCATGCACACAAATGTTTGACTTGTGCGGGAATCGAACCCGCGACCTCAGGCGTGGCAGTCGGTTATACTAACCACTACACCATCGAGGCCGACATTTATGACTGTGAGTAGTCTTATAACCTTGTATCCACTAGGCAACAATTGACGCACAACACGTGACGCTCAACAAGACCGGCAACGTTGCACAACAACGCGCGACGTTGCTAGCTGGCGCGCAATATGACGCGCGGCTAGTTGTTTGTTGCCGTGCAACATACAGTTGAGCATCACGTGTGGTCAGGTGGAGACGTGACGCGCAAAAATGTCCGTAGTGTGGTGTAATAAAGTGTGCTGAAATCAACACTAGTTTCTCTGGCGACATGTTGCCGACGACTGGTCATTCGTGGACAGAGAACGTTGCTAAACAATGTTGTGCAACATGTCGCGCGTCAAATGTTGCTTAGTGGATACGAGGCTTAAGTCTTGGTCGTGTGATTAGTGCAACTAATTTCAATATACCTATCTATTTTTGCATGAAATATGATCAATGAATTACGAAAATCAGTAAAACTAAATTTGTTAACTAAGGTATAATAAGTCTTAGGTACAAAGTTATTTATTTCATACTAGATTTTGCCCGCGTCTTCGCTTGCGTTAATGTAGATTATGTAAAAGAAATTCTATTCCTCGGAAATAGTACTCTATTTCTGAATGCAAGGTACCCAATCCACCGGTGGTGGTGCGATTGATCGATTGATTAAATGTCATAATGATCGATCGATTAGTTAAGGCGTAAAAGCGTGTCACGTGGACCAGGCGTGCCTCAGCAGCCACGATTGCTCCAGCGTGGAAGCGCCTCGCCCTCTCGCGGCCGCAAATAAAAACCACGGCTACGCCCTGAATCGCGCTTTTGCGCCTGCCGACGCTCATCAGTTAAGTGTCACTTCTGTGCTTCAGCCGGACCTCGCACCGAAGCCTTTTATAGAAACACGTCCTGAGATACTTTTTATTGTGTAAAAAATTAACTTCAGTCTTTCTGAATCTTTATATATATAATTCTACTGTACGTGTGTATGTCACTGAACTCCTCCTAAACGGCTGGACCAATTTTGATAAAAATGTTCGTGTGTGTTCATGTGGTTTCGAGGATGGTTTATATTTGGGTTTATTTTTTTCGTGTGTACAGGACAACGTCTGTCGGGACAGCTAGTATATGTATATAATACTCATCATAATCGTCGTCGTCGTGTAATTGCGAATTACAGTATTTAATTTATCGCCGCAACTTAGACTTCTCTTGTGGACCACGTGCTAAAAACGTGGCCCTCCTAAGAACTACTTTACAAGTGTAACAAACAAACTCACATTCACATTTATAATATTAGTAAGCTTTATCCCTATAAACACATGGAATTTGTATGCCTACACACCGAAGCGATAACTCTTCAATAGCCTGAGCTCTGACCGGGGTCGAGGTTACGAGTCTCTTGTTGACTCACGTCCTCGGTAAAACCCAATGTCACCATTAAATATTTAATCGCAGCTTGTTACACATATAAATATCACGTAATACACGTGGCCTTTGTAGGTATAGAACAGGCAAACCTGCGCATAATAGGGCTTGTTACTATTTTTGTAAACTATGTATGTCATTGTTAATTATTATGTCCGCAAGTTCATCAAGTTCGGTTGCAACTTTCTTAAGCGTGTTACACGACAATTCAAAGTCAAAGTGACAAAATAACACTTATGAACGTCATAACATATTGGTAAGTGAGTTTATTAAGTTACTGAAGCTACATTTAGGTTAGTTGCTAGGTTCAACCTTATGAGAACCTAGTAAAAATCTCACAGACTAGACTCTCTGATTTTTCGAAGTTATGTGCATATAAAATAGTTAACCTTTTGAACGCCACGCCATAACGGCACCTCCATGTCCTGTACGCCAAGCCCAAAAATCGATATATTATATATTGTTTTTTATGATCAAATATTTCAATAACTAATAACAATTTTGTTTGCTGTATACAATTAAGTAATAATTGGGGATTCAATTTTTAAGTTGTATCACTAAAACACAGAAAAGTAATGATTTAATATGTTTATTTTGTATTTTTCTGTGAACCGACAAAAAACAGTTTTGTCGAGTATAGACGACGTTGGCGCACAGGGCACGCTTGCGCATGTCGAGTATAGACGACGTTGGCGTTCAAAAGGTTAATTATCGCTTGCTTTAACGGTGAAGGAAAACATCGTGAAATTACCAGCATGTCTGAGAGATCTTCATAATGTTCTTGAGGATAGGTGAAGTCTGCCTACTCCTACCTACCCGCAGTCTGGGTTAGCTTGATGGACTATGGCCTAACCCGTCTCACACTGGGAAGAAGCCCGTGCCCAGCAGTGGGACAGGGCTGATTATTATAGCCATATTTTACCGACTCTATAAATCTAAATAACTATAACAATATATATTTTTGAGAACATTATGAACAACTCTCAGGTCTCGTCACCACGTTTTTCTTTAATTAATACACACATAACTTCGAAAAGACAGAGATCCGTGCCTTGAGATCAAATCCGAGCCCTTCAAGTGCCAACGGCTACTCACTACACTATTGCTGCTATTTAAGTTGACTTGCAATAATTATTTATAAGTCCATATTTGGCAAGGAACTCACAACAAGCGTGAGACTGTTAGTACCGCCAAGTAAAGATAATACCCGGAGACTTGATTAAAACGACGCTGGTTAAGTAATCTTTAACCACACGTGATAAATTGTTCGTATATATTATACATAACAATATACAAAGACTCCAGCCTTATCCCAAACAGGGATGCTTGCATTTCTCTTTTCATTCACTCTTTTCCTTAGAATGATTTTGATCTGATCAAAAAATGTCTGCCTTGGTTAGGTCTTGCGTACAAATACTATACAAATGATTTAACCCGTTCAGTAATTATTTTATTGTTCACTAGCTGACCCGCGCAACTTTGTCTGCTTCACATAAGAGAATTTTCACCGTTTTGCAACATTTTTCATTGCTGCTCCGCTCCTATTGGTTGTAGCGTGATGTTATATAGCCTATAGCCTTCCTCGATAAATGGGCTATTCAACACTAAAAAGATTTTTCAATTTTTTTGATTTTTCAAGCGCGTTCAAACAAACAAACAAACTCTTCAGCTTTATAATATTAGTATAGATTCCTTTCTCATGTTCCATTTTAGTTTACATTCCCCAATTCCTGTTACTATCGTCTTACGTTTACGCGAATGTTATACATTGAAATTCTACTACTTTATACGGTTTTACCCCTGAACATGGCAGCTGAAAAGCAACCCAATCGTCGGGGAAAGTGTAAACTTAAATAGTTTAAAAATTTAAATAGCAGGAATGTTTAACAGTAGTAGTTTAATAGTTTTAAAATTATGTAATAACTGGGTTTAGGTTAGGTTTGTAACATAACTTTTTTTCTGGATGAAAGGTATGTCCTGTTCAGTACCCCTGAGAACGTCTATGCAAAATTTCGTGATGATCGGTCGAGTAGTCAAGGCGTAAGAAACGAACAAACTCGCATTTATAAAGCATAAAGTAGCTTAATTCGTGTTTCTACCTTTTCTCTCTTCGTTATAGATCCCGTATCACTGAAATCGTGAACGTAGCCTATTGCTCTCAAACCCATAAACTAGTTTTATAGAAAACATGTCGATCTGTAGCTCCTGTACGTGAAAAAAGTTAAACCGAGTATGAGTGAAAGTGTCTGTTATTCTTCTCCCTTAGCCTTTATTATTCCCAAGTCACTTGGGGTCGGCTTTTCTAGTCTAACCGGATTTGACTGGATATCAGTTTTTACACGGAGCGGCTGCCACCTGACCTCCGCAACCCGAAGGCTAACGATACCCTAAAGCTAGACCAGTGTCAGGATATTTGAGGGAACTGACTTTCCCAATAACGACTGCCATAGATGTTCATGGCAGCCTGAAAGTGTCTGTTATTGGCACCCAATAATTCGTATCGGACCTCCGTGACTTCTTACAAAAACTATGGAAAGAGTAATCATTTATTCTGTCATCCAGTGTGGAAAAGGTATTGACTTTTTGAACACTGGATCGCGTATAAAAGGAAAGAAATAGGAGACGTGGGTATAGACACACCTCCCCTATTCGTTTTCTTTTATACCATACGATACCTAACTGTATTCTAGTTACAAATGCAAAATATAGATGTAGATTGTAATTCTAATTGATAAACATACATAAGATTTCTTTTTAAATAACCTTCAGTGTTATATTCAAGAAGATCATACAATCTTATCTTATCTTATGTGGGGGCCAGTCAGTGCAGACCGGCGACACTTCGACCCAGTGGGATCTCTGTGTCGACACTCTCCCAATAACGACTGCCATTACATAGATGTTCATGGCAGCCGGGACCGACCGGCTTAACGTGCTCTCCGAGGCACGGAGCAGGCGATAATTGTCAATCAATACGCACATAATTTCGAAAAGTCATATATTTTCCGAAAGTCAGAGGTGCGCGACGTGGGTTCGAACCCGAGACCCTCTGCATTGCAGTCTGTTGGTCTCCCCACTGAGCTATCGCTGCTCTTAAGATCATACAATAATGTCGTGTCTTACATTCGAATAAATAAATTTAAAAACTTGTTCTGTAAAGGATTGTGAATCAGATAAAAAAAGCTAACATTGATTCCTTTCTTTCGAGTCGGCTAAGCGTAAGTGACTATTGCAAGCGATAATCGTAATTGCTTACTGTCTGGCTCTTACTTCTTTACCATCACGACAGTAAAATAAACCTGTCCATAAATGCATTCAAAACTCTATGCTGAGCTTCTATTTATATGCAATATAAATATATTTATAGCAAAACATAAATCGTTTGGCCATGAAAATAACTTTTTGCTGGTCAACGCTGCACGTACCGGTTCTATTAACAAAGTGACAAGTGCGCTGACTACATCGCCGCGTCATCGGACTCGTTATATTCTTATAGAGATACTATTAGTAGACATTTGGACATAATATCAACCGTGCATATAAATTGGCCCTCTGCTGGGCACGGATTCTTCTCAGTGTGAGAAGGGTTACGCCTTAGTCCAACATAATAATAATATTCTATTAATAATAATATTCTACCACATATACACAACACCATCTAGCCCAAACTAAGCAGAGCTTATACTATGGGTAGGTACTAGACAATGGATAAACATACATATATACTATTTTTTTTGTAAATACATTCATATTATACATAGAAACACCCAGACCAAGACAAACATCCATGTTCATACACACAAATATTTGACTTGTGCGGGAATCGAACCCGCAACCTCAAGCGTGGCATTCGGTTACACTAACCACTACGCCATCGAGGCCATGCTGGCCTAATACGGGTTGGCAGACTTCACATATGTACAAATTACCTCATAATGTTTTCGTTAAGCGTTAAAGTAAGCAATACTTAATTATTTATTACGCAGATAACCAGTGAAAGGTGTCCTTGGGATCGAACTCGAGACCTCTGCGTGGCAGTTCAAACGGTCTCCTACTAGGCTGAAAATGTGATACCAATATACAATGTCTTTCACCGACATGTGACCACCCGGAAAATTATGACAATATACGCAAAATGATCGAGAAAATCGCTAAAATCTATCGTCTGTCGGCTGAAGATTTTTATAATATCAAAAATTTTAATTTATTTCGTGATAATCTTCACTTCCTGCACTAAATTTGCTGTATCTCGGATAAAAATCATTATGTTGGTGAAAGACATTGTATAGTCTAGGACAGTGAGACAGAGGAAAGCAATACTGGCTATATACAATATCGGTGTTAGATCAAGAAGAAGGCTAGCAAACTCGGGTTAGCTTAGATCATTTCAGCAATCCGCTACTTGCAAGGATCTGAGATGCTTCGTAACAAAGTTGCACTAGCTAGCTATCTGGGCAACGCAATGACGAAACGTACGTACGTAATACATATTTTGAGGCACCTACAGAGAAACTTCAAAGCGAAACGATATTTTTTAGGTAATCGAACACAACATAAGAACTAGGTTATTATGGAAAACAGAATATAACTTTTGAAGGTATTCAATTTTATAATAGTCTACCCGCAGTCCCGCACATATAAGAAATGTTGACACAGTTAGTTTATTTAAGTTCGTATTATCTCATTATATAGTAAGCAACCACTCGTTTCTCAATTAAAAGATATTAATTGTACATTTATTAAATATTTAAACGTTCTAGACGAGCATTGTATGAAATTATATTATTTTACAGTTAAAATATGTTCTCATGTAAGTGGCTTATGTGTCTTTTTGATAATAAGTTATTTAAACCTGACAACATTACCACAGGATCAATTAGACAATCAAAGAATTTAATTGATACATAATAAACCGAATATAACGGCAATTATTTTATAAATCCTGTTTCGACTTTTAGCATTTGATCAAAAACACGTTTCTAATCAAAATAATAAAAGCTAGCCTAATACGTAAAATGTATATTTAGCTAACAGCAACAATAAAGAATAATAAATTGTATTTTCTTAGATCATTATTTAAATACTCTAATTTCTTCCTGTTAAACTTATAATATATTTAGTATTATTGTTTTGCTATATTTAAGTATAATATATCTGTTTCTGCTTATAATCTTTTTCTAACTGTAGCATTGTAACATATGAATGCCGTGGCAACCTTTATCATTTATGACAGGTAGCATTAAACACTAGCTATAAGTTTTTGCCATAAGAACTTTTAATAATGGCCTTGTTGATTGTCCTCATTAAATAAATAAATATTTATTCAATAATACATTAGACATATTATGTCAATTTCATAGTAATGGATGTCAAAAATCTGATCCAGACTGTTTCTTATTGATAACTGCACATGTGTTAAGAATTTGATCTCATAAGTAGCTCAATAGCTATATGAGAGAGAAAGCTGGCATTCCAAAAATTACGTTTTAATTGTTTTGCAAGGGATTCTGTTAAGCCTAATCTGTTTTGATACCAATCAGAAATCAGAAATTTAGAATCAGTAATTCAAAATCAGAATCCAAAAGAAAGTTGTATCGATTGTTTTTAATTTTATAAAGACAACTCCCGCACTAAGAATAATTCCTTTATCGCGGAGGACTCTAAAACCATTCAAATAACGGACACAAAGAACACCCAGACTCGGAACAACCATTTGTGAAAACAACACACAGTCTGAATCAGAGTCTTGTCCCGTGTGGAATTCGAACCCACTACATTCGGCGCGGTGCCAGTGGCGATGCGACCAGTTAAACCACTCTGTCGTCCGTGTGTACCTAAATAATGTAATTATTTAAAATCTTTATCGTAGACGATCGCATGATCAATGATATTGTATCGTTTTTCTACAATGTCTTAGGCTTGTTTTACACGTACCACAACCACACTACAACCTCAACCACACCACAACCACACCACGTGGGCGGGCGCCATTTTGTATTGAAAATGAATAGTAGAATTTACACGAACTACATTTTGCCGTCATTATCGACCACGTGGGTGTAACGACCACATCGCAACGACAACACAACCACAACGCAACCGCCAGTGACACTGCGAAATTGCGTCCGACCACATTGCAGACACAACGCTGCGTCAACGCAGCGACATTGTGCGCACGCCTGCGCCCTCCCTAAATCCATAACAATGATAGCAACAGTAAAGTTTCCTATTCGAATTCCATGAGTTTGTTATCTTATAACATGTCCAGTCAATGCTGACCGGCGACACTTCGACCCAGTGGCATCTTTTGTATCGACACTCTCCCAATAACGACTGCCATAGATGTTTATGGCAGCCGGGACCGACGGCATAACGTGCTCTCCGAGGCACAGAGCAGGCGATAATTGTCAATCAATACGCACATAATTTCGAAAAGTCGTATAACTTCCGAAAGTCAGAGGAGCGCGACGTGGGTTCGAATCCGAGACCCTCTGCATTGCAGTCTGTTGGTCTCCCCACTGAGCTATCGCTGCTCTTTTTATGAGTTTGTTAAGTCAAGGCGTGTTTCCTCAACGAAAACTGGTGTCGAACTGTCTGTCTGCACTCGTGAGCGTCATTGCGTCGTCGCAACCACATCGCAACTACTAACGACTACTCAACCACATCCACATTTTGTAGGAACCACAACGCAACTGCAAAAAGGTGCAGCGACCCTATTCACACGTAATTAATTCCATAACACATCAAAATAATTTATTGACAGAAAAAACATAGGCACTTTCGCCTCGTTCAAAAACACACCCTGACACAGTATTTACTGGTAAATACTGTGTAAGTACGAGGGCCATTGTTAAATCTTTTCAATCGAATAGTAAACCATTACCTAACGAAATTGAGCACTCTAAGTGTTTGTAGGCACCTAAATGCAGTATTGATGGTATTTCTATTAACAACATCAGTTATGCGGATGACATGGTGTTGCTGGGTCCATCGGTGGGAGCTATCAGAGAGCTAATTAAAGTTTGTGAAGCCTACGCTGCCGCACATGGGTTAATATATAATGTGAAGAAGTGTGAGTACATGGTTTTTAAGGTCGGTGGCAAATGCCGTGAAGATGGACCCGAGTTAACAATATACGGGACACCAATTAAAAGAGTGTCTACTTTTAAATATCTAGGGCATTTCCTTGCCGACGACCTTAAGGACGATGTAGACATTGAAAGGGAACGTAGAGCTCTAGCGGTGCGGAGTAATATGTTGGTTCGTAGATTTGCCCGGTGTACAGGCCTAGTTAAAATTACACTCTTTCAGGCTTACTGCCAGAGTCTGTACACGGGTAATCTATGGGTCAATTGTACTAAGAGATCGCTGGACGCCCTACGCATCCAATATAATAATGCTTTCAGGATGTTGCTGGGATTGTCTTGTTACTGCAGTACGTCGGAAATGTTCGCGCAAGCACGAACGGATGGCTTTTACGCAATTGTGCGCAAAAAAATAGCCTCACAACTGAGGAGAGTGAGAGACAGTCCTAACAGCATCCTGAGAACTGTTGCTGAGAATTTCCATTCTCCACTTTTAAAAAAGTTTGTCTCTAGGTTAATTTATACTAACACTAGGAAATAAGTTAAATTGTATTACTAACAGTCTATGGATTCATTGGTCCGAAATAAAGCAATATTATTATTATTATTATAAGAAATTCTTTGGACGGAATGACGCTATTAAAAATAGACCTATGTCCAAACAAGATTGTGTTCTTGGAATTGATATACATATTAATCGATTCTCGCTAGGCTGAACGTCACGAGCTGTATGTTCCATTTATCTGTCGAAGGAATAGCAAGTATACTTAATAAAAAATAAAGGTCAGTGATGACGCAGGTAAAAGTTGCAACTTAATGCTCATTAAAACCTGGTATTTCTAAAATTGGGTCAACTCGGCTGGGGAAATACATGGTACATCCGTCGTAAGGAAGATCGGGGCTAAACATCCTCAATACTTTTGACAGCATAGACGACGGTAGTGGTCTAAGTGTTTGCCTCACTACTGACACTGCGGTGAGGGTAATGGGTTCGATTTCCACACGGGATACAAAAATGTGTTATTTACCAATAGTTGTTTCTAGTCTGAGTGTGTTTTGTGTCCGTTATTAGATTTTTGTAAAGTCCCCCGCGACACCAGATTTATTTCGAATATAATATTTTAGTACGTGTGTATGTCCCTAAACGGCTGAACCGATCGATTGATGAAATGTTTAGTGTGTGTTTGAGTGGCTTTCTGGGTGGATTAGATTTACAATTGGGCCCGGTAGGTGGACAGGACACCTTTTATCGGATCCACGAGTTATTCATCTGTATTTTAAGAAAGAAGATTATTTCTACTACGTTCTTAAGTTACGACAGGCTAGTATATTTACTGTTAAGTTGCGAAATGCCAACCATTTTCCTTATTTACACTACCATGATGTCACTATCAGTTATTTGAACGATTGTTAAACAAACAAGACGCTTAAAAGGCAATCAACTCGTTGGTAACGTAAGATATATTTGCTTTTAAGTAATAATGTCCTCCAGACTGAATTTCGGGTATAACGGCCAATCTACTTTAAAAGCGTATGCACAAACATAAGTGCACACTCTAATCCATCACTATTACACGATCCATTAGCAATCCGACAACAGCACCGAAAGATGATGGAGAAAAATGATAAGACCAACGACTTTACGTGCTTTTCCAGGCAGGAGAGTGGTAAACCGCCAACTTTCTAATTTTGGCTTATTACTATGATTCATTGAACGCTGGGCACGGACAACGGACTGTAGACAGTCGAGAGCAGCCCTACCGGCCATCTCACCACGTCTGACACACCGCCTGCTCAACCTACAAAGATTGGACCTTCGGACCATCGTGGGGATCCTAACAGGACACTGTCCCCTGAACAAACATCTTTACAACATCGGAGCAACAGACAGCCCACTCTGTAGGGGATGTCTGACCGAAGAAGAATCTGCTGCCCATGTAGTCCTGGAATGTGTGGGAGTAACAGCACAACGTAAGGAAATCCTCAACAACCCGAGGTCACTCCGCGAAGCCTGCGAAGACCCCAGGCAACTTCTGTGCTTCTGGGCGGAGTTGGGCTGGCTATCTCCGTAACCGGCCGACTCTCACGCATAATGGACCAACTTAGAGTTCAAATGCGGAAAAGGGAGTCCAATTACAATTACAATTACAATGATTCATTGAAATTAAACTACTATATACGGATTTTATCGCGTTATTTATTTTACACTTTATTACAAAATTTCGAAACTGTTACACTACTACTAGATACTATTAAACTTTACTAATAATAGCTAAATAAATTATTAAAACTATGGTGGTATGGTGGTAAACATGGCCACGGAGAGTCTCCCCGTGACCATGGCTGAGAAGCAACCGAAACGTTGGGGAAAGTGTAAACTTAAATATAAATAGTTTTAATAGTTTTAATAATTTAATTAGCTTAAAATTAGTAAAATTTAATAGTATCTAGTAGTAGTGTAACAGTTTCAAAATTTTGTAATAAAGTGTAAAATAAATAACGCGATAAAAGCCGTATATAGTAGTTTAATTTCAAAGAATAACATTCGCGTAAACAGAAAACAATATTTATTATTATGAACTACTTATCAGAAAAACCCGATATTTTTATGCCAGCACGACCGGTATTATTGTTTTATATGACACATTACTGATAATTTCCCTGTCGCGGAGGACTTCACAAACATTCAAATAACGTACACAAAGTTTTGTCCTATGTAGGATTCGAACCCACAACACTGCGATCTTCCATAGGATCCCGAGACGTCATGATACTAGCCGTAGGAATTTAAGAGCCTTTAAAGATTATCAGGGCTTAGACTCGGTACCTTTGTCAAGCAAAGATTGATTGCGTTGTGCGTTAGGTTCTTCTCAATGTCTGCTCCAGCATTGTTATACCTCACTTAGTTAAATGTGGTTGTAATTAACGATGTATACAATTGAATTTGAATTCTATTTGCATGTTTTCTTAATAAAATTAATAAATAAAAATAATGAAGCAACTTCAGTGAACATAAGTGCGTGAGCTGGGCTTGGGCATACACATTTTTTATTATTTATTTCAATAAGTGACTTTTTGATTATCCAAATCCGAAAAACAAAATTTTTACACTTACTTAAAAATGAATAAGGCTCATATTTTGTAGGAACTAAAATCTATAATACATTCTAACTATAATACATTCTGCTTCAGCCTATGTATTTATTAATGTATAATAATAATATTCTACCACATACACACAACACCATCTAGCCCAAACTAAGCAGAACTTGTATTTATTTTATTTATTATAATTTCATAACAAAAGATATTTTGTGTCGAAATGTATACAAATAGTTAATTTACAATAAAAACTTAAACATTATAAAATTAAATAGCCATGCACATGTTAATAACGGTTCATTAGCAAATGTCATAAATATAAATAATTAAAATTACACAATATTCCATTAAATTGAATTAAATATATATATATATATATATATATATATATATATATAAATTTATATATAAAAAAATATATATATATAAATTTAAAATATTTATACTATGGGTACCTACTAGACAATGGATAAACATACATATATACTGTTTTTTTTTGTAAATACATACATATTATACATAGAAACACCCAGACCAAGACAAACATCCATGTTCATGCACACAAATACTCGTGCGGGACTCGAACCCGCGACCTCAGGCGTGGGAGTCGGTTACACTAATCACTACGCCATCGAGGCCGCCATATGTATATATGATACGTATGTGCATCTGATGTAAATCTATATAGATTTAACCACCATATGATAGCAGCCGTAGGTAGTTAATGTCTAATTACAACTTAATATTCAATACCTTTATTGCGAGTGAGTAAGTGCGGCATAATTGCAACTACATCTCGCTTAATGAGACCTTCATGTCAAGGGCATCGCCAAGATAAAACAGGAGTAGAGGCAGACCCTAATAGTGATGTAACGAATGTAAATTTTTAGGCATTCGCAAATGCGAATGCGGTTGCGAATATCTGCCGTTCATTTTCGAGAATACGAATGCGAAGTATTCACTTTTTAATTTGGCGCCATTTATCTATGGCTTTATTTTGACAACTTACTCAGCGCGCGAGTCACACGCACACATTTGTCATGGTCTGCATCACATTCCGAGCATTGTCGAGCCGATCTGGCGCTTACGTTAATATATACATAGTTAATTTTAGGTTTTATAATATTATATTAGAAATTACAACTTACAAATACGTTAATAGGTATATAGTGATAACATAACTTTGAGACTAATAATACTTAATGTCCTCCAGACCGAATTTCGGTCATGGCAGCCAATCTTAACGGAGACTGGCCATCTGCGCAGGAGATATTATAGTGCACAAGTGTGCGCAAACAGATCCGATGGGACGGTAATCCGACACGACTGGAGAGAGATCAAGCGCAGGACCAACGGCTTTACGTGCTTTCCGAGGCACGGGAGTGTTTAACACTACCAACTTCCTAACTCTGGGTTCTTATTGAGATTTCGTAACAGAAAACCTAATAACATTTTTGTTGGTCCGACCCGGGATTCGAACCCGAGACCTCATACACAGCAGTCGCATTCACTACCGCTGCGCCACGGGGGCAGTATTCAGTAGCCGGAGGGATAGAATATTATTGTCAACATCTACATAAACGCCAGCATAATCGTGGGCGAAATCTAATCATTATATAACCTTATGCCTTTTTGTGCCTAACTAAAGCCGTTGGTTCTGTCTGATGTCAGATGTCCGATGATATGGTTTAAGTGATGGCGAAGTGGTTTATTTGTTCGTCTTGTCACTTCCACTACGACGAAAGTAGTGAATTTGAATCCCACACGGGACAAAATATTCTGTGATAGGTGTATTCCAAGTTTGGATGTTGTTTCTTGGTTGATTATAAGTCTGTCGCGATTCTGATCTATGAACTGTCCCAGTTTAATAGGCTGGCCTCGTTATTTAGAACAACGATCAATTACACAGTTGTTATTACATAAATGTAATCTGAAAATAACAAATGCGTAGCCGACAACGTTATTCACGGCATACATAGGAAGATATATTGTAGCTATCCGTATAAAATGGAGTGATAACAATTCTTAGATTAAACACATATATTTTTGTTGTTATGAATAAATAAATAAACATAATAAATAAAACATATAAATTAATATTGTGGGCGTCGATGGCGTAGTGGTTAGTGTAATAATGTTTAAAATAACTGCACTTCTTTTTTCTTTTGCTTTGCCAAAGACATTTATTTTCGATATTTTATATCACACTAGTGACCCGCCCCGGGTTCGCACGGGTAGTACAAAACCTTGACAAATTATACACCTAAACCTTCCTCATGAATCACTTCGTCTATTGGTGAAAACCGCATGAAAATCTGTTCAGCAGTTTATGACTTTATCGCGAATAGACAGACTGATGTGGCGGGGGCGTTTGTTTTATAATATTACTAGCTGTCCCGACAGACCTCGTCATGTAAACACCAAAAAAAAATTTACCCATATCTAAACCATCCTCGAATCCACATGAACACACACAAAATTTTTATCAAAATCGCTCCAGCCGTTTAGGAGGAGTTCAGTGACATACACACGTACAGTTGAATGATATATATAAAGATGTAGTAGGTAATACAATATTTTGAACATAGGGGGCTCTTGTTAGTATAAGAAGTATTTATCTATAAGATAAAAGTCTCTCCATCTCTCTTGTTTAAACTAACATGAGTGAGACAGCATGCGATTTATCTTTCGGATAACTTTTACTTCTTAGTTGTAGGAGTGGCCGTAAGCCATGCAGGTTTCCTCACGGTATTTTCCTTCATCGTTAAAGGTAACCGTATTAGTACGCAACTTAAAATAAATTTTCAACAGCTTAAGAGTCGTCATGAGTCTCTTTGCGAGCCATTATAAAATATTAAGTCTAAGAAACTTGGCAGCGACCTCCTTTTATGATAGTGTCAGCCAAAAATTCGGTGTATCTTTCTAAAATACCTACCTATTACCCATACCACTAGCATGCTATGAATGTGCTTTAGCGAGCATCTACAACATGCAAGTCAATGAAATAATAAGTAGGGAACAAGATTATATTTTTCATCATCATCTTCTCCATTAGCCTTTATTATTCCGAAGTCACTTGGGGTCGGCTTTTCTAGCCTAACCGGATTTGACTGGATATCAGTTTTTACACGGAGCGGCTGCCACCTGACCTCCGCAACCCAAAGGCTAACGATATCCTAAGGCTAGACCAGTGTCAGGATATTAGAAGGTACTGACTTTCCCAATAACGACAGCCGTAGATGTTCATGGCAGCCGGGACCGACGGCTTAACGTGCTTTCCGAGGCACGGAGCAGGCGATAATTGTCAATCAATATGCACATAATTTCGAAAAGTCATATAACTTCCGAAAGTCAGAGGTGCGCGTCGTGGGTTCGAACCCGAGACCCTCTGCATTGCAGTCTGTTGGTCTCCCCACTGAGCTATCACTGCTTTTTTTTATCATCATCAACAGGCTATAATAGTCCATTGCTAGACATAGCCTTCCCCTAATGAGCGCCATAGCGCTCTGTCTTCAGCTTGCTTCTTTATACTGCATTAAAAAAATACACAATTGGCTTAATATAGGCGTGACCAGGGTTTTGATAACCCAGGTCACGCCTCTCTTTAACGGTTTTTTGTTAAGGAGTTCCGTTACTTAAATTCCGAAACGAGGTAAATCTTATCAGAAAATAATTTAACCCATGTAAAAAGTAAAAGTCGACAAATTGCCAACATTTAAAAAAGTTGTTTTAAGGTTGTCAAGGGAGCAATAAACTTATGTTATGTACCTACTTTGTTTTAGAATTGTTATCACATATACTGTGTCTGCAATTACTTTACTTTTAAAACATTTCCTTTTTTACCTTGCTTTTATTTGTACAATAATAATACTAAATCTACTAAATTCAATACTTGCAAATGCTTTTAACTATTTTTGCTTTTGTATAACTTCAAAGTTACAGTAATATCAGTGTTATCTCACTAAGTCATTATGCATGTTGTGACACCTGAAATGTTCTGCATTTATACCCTTTTCATAAGATATTTTTATATGTGCATGTATTATGTAACAACCACTGGTTGTCCAATATAAAAAAAAAGGTATATATATTACCTGCAAATAACTTATTAACGATCAAAGTTTATCTTATATTGAATTGCGCACAGTTATCTAATTATAATCCTACTTAAAATAAGTTTTAAATAAAGAAAACATTGTTCAAATAAACATTCTGATTCTGATTCTGATTCTGATTCTGATTCAACGTTTCAAATATTACTTACCAACAATATGAACAAACTAATCTAATCTATTTTATATGTTTATATCAACCTTTGTAAGTTTATCAGTGAGACGCTAATTAACGTAATATACTGTAATAATAATAACAAGTGCTTATATCGAAGTTATCATTCGAATATTATTATTGTGAAAATAAAAACGTATGGAGAGTTTATTTATTAATTGTTAATATATTAAAATTAACAAGAGTTTCTATACAACAATAACAGAAACTAGAAAAAGCACTGTTAGAGCCCAGTATAAAAACTTACTGCACTATTATAACAAAATACCAGACGTTATAAACCTGCTCGAATACAATTGTTTAAAACTAAATTGACATCACTACTGCTCGACATTTTTATTATTTAACCAACGATTATTAAAATGACCAAACAATTAAGATTATTTTTAAAGTAATACTATCCTTATAATGTGTAATTTCACTTAATTATACAATTTTGTCATATATTATTTTGTAATCTTATATAATGTTTGCATGCTTAATCTATGGTACAATGTACAAGGAATCACTCTTTTATTAACATCATTATTTGTTTTCACCTATTTTCTATGCAAATAAACTTTATTATTATATTATTATGAAATTTTATTAAAAGATAGCTTAAATAATGGAAAATATAGTGCACATTTTGAATTTCAAGTTGCGGGTAAGAAATTGTAAAACTAAAAAGATTTTTTAACTAAATTGTAGTGATGACAATCGCAGAGTTTTTACGAAGTACCTTATTATAATATTTTAAGGTCATTTAGAACAAATTAAATCGGGGTTTTATTAATCCCGTGTCATAGATCTGACTTAACGACCCTATCAATTAAAAGCTAATTATTCAGATCATTACGAACTACATACTAATCTCTGTTCTGGCAAATCTATAGGACAACTTGAACTTCAAAACTTTATAAATGCGGCACTTGAAATCAGGAGTTGTATACCAAGAAATTACCTGATGTAAAACCAAATCAAGATTGATGAATGACCAAGAGACATTGTAACTTATTTACTTGTTACTCCAACTATATAAAAGACAAATAGATGGCCGTGAAAATCATCAACGCGAAGCTCGAAATCAAAAGCAAAATGACACCTACCATTACTACGAATTTTAGTCTTCAAAAATAGTTACCGAACACTAATAACATAACACAACCTGCTAAATACACTTTACACACAGTTCTGAGAAGCCGAGCCGGTTCTTTTTATTTTTTATTAATGTTTTCCTAGAGTTCTCGTCGCGCAAGGTCGATGCGCGCTCTCAACGCGCACTACTCATGATTTCATCGCGCGCTATATTATATGGTCTTATTCTGGCGTACTCGGCTACGTCATAAGTGTCAAAACCATTAGCTTAATATTATACTACCTTGGCGTCACAGCGGTAGTGAATCAAACTACTGTGAAGTTTCAAGTTGAAATTTCGACGGAAAATTTATTGGGATTTTGTCAATAAATTCTTAGCGACCGACCCGGAGTTGGGAGTTTCTTTCGAAAGCGCCTAAAACTGTTGGTCTTGCGTCTGATCGCACTGCGGTCGTGTCGGATTGCCTTGAAATACAGACAAAAAATATTAATTCTTTGTCAAAAGATTTTCAACAGCCGGCCAGGATTTAGGAGTTGCTTCCGAAAGCACCTAAAGCTGTTGGTCCTACGCCTGATGGCACTGCAGTCGTCTAGGATTGCTGGCCCATCTGATTATGAGAGTAAGGGAACAAAACATTAGGTACCTATACACTGGTGTTTACGCACACATTTGTATACTAAGTATAATATCTCCTGCGCAGATGGTCAGGCCCCATAAAGATTGGTCGCTATAATTAAAACTCGCTCTGGAGGATCTTAGACAGTACTTGACTATAAATATCACATAATTCACTTTAATTTATTTCCATACCTAATATAATTTATATTCTCTTACATTTAACAGTGATGCGTGACTTAGTTACTCGTATTCTGGGATTCCCTATCACCACTATCGGCACATCATCCGAATCATAGCTAGGCTTATAATATCACTACGATTCTGTCTACAGTCATTGACGTATGTATTTAATGCTTATTTCAATGGAATGCCTCGCACACAATCCTACAATTTTGAGTTGAAACCTATCATTAAAATAAGTGAGAATCGGCAATGATTGCCGTAAATCTTAGGGCCCTCGCCCACGGCGACTTTTTGTAGCGATGCAGTCGCGCGTTTCGTAAACGCGCGACAGCATCGCTACTAACGCGCGTTAGTCGCATTTGCAACGCGCTATAGAAGCGATGCCAACGCGCTACAGCATCGCGACTGTATCGATGCAAACGCGCGACCGTTTCGGACGACATCGGGGAGAGAACGGAGGGAGGGTGGCGCGTGAGTGGAGAACCGAAGTACGATGCATACCAAGTAATCTATCTTTATTAAATGGGTGCCTCCAATATTGACGCTGCTTTCGTTGCCCACGCTTCGGCTGCTTACGGAAAAGCAGCACTAAAGACAACGTGACTAATGTTGCCTCAACGGAGTCCATCTTGCAACTGGAGCGATCGCAGGCGGCATGTTTGTGCCGTTACTGAATCGCGTTTGCATCGCGACAGAAGCGCGACAGTATCGTGATTGCATCGCGACTGAATCGTGGTTATGTGGGCGAGGGCACACAGCTAGCGACTGCATCGCGACTGTATCGATGCGAACGCGCGACAGCATCGCTACTGCATCGCTAAAAAAAGTCGCCGTGGGCGGGGGCCCTTAGAGTTCGAAAAAATGGTTCAAGTAATATGCAAAAGTCACGTGATACCACGTGACCTTGAGGTCAGAGGTCAAAGGTCATCGTCATTTCAGGGGTATATCGACTATGCTGAGTCGAATGGCGTTGACTGCGAGTCTAGAGACTAGCGGTCAACGCCATTCGGGTTCTCTCTTACGGTTCTTGAGTAGAAAGTTGTATAACAGACAGACGGACGGACGGACGGAAAAAGCTGTTGTATAAGAGTTTTTCGAACTCTAAAATAATAATGCCAGCCTTGTATTGCCGGCACGGATGGCGTAGTGGTTTAAGTGGTCGCCTCGACACTGCCATTGCACCGAGTGTTGCGGGTTCGAATCCCACACGGGACAAAACATTGTGTGATTCACAAATGATTGTTTCGAGTCTGGATGTTCTTTCGTTGTTTGAATGTTTGTAAAGTCCCCCGCGACAGAGGAATTCTTCGTAGTGCGGGAGTTGTCTATTTTTTTTTATATAGTACCCCTCCTGCGCCGGCGCATCTTCCTAGTGAGAGAAGAGTAAGGACATAGTCCACTGTGTTGGACTAAAGCGGGTTGGGCGACTTCACATATCATCGAGAATATTATGGCGAACTCTCAGACTTAACAGTATAGGAAAACATCGTGAGGAAACATGCGTGAGGTTTCCTTACGATTTTTCCTTTACCGTTAAAGCAAGCCATAATTAACTATTTAATACGCACATACCTTCGAAAAGACACCTTTGCGTGGCAGTCCTACGGTCTACACTAGACAATCGTTGCTTGTATCCTACCCTTGGTTTGCTTTATTTTATTTCTAATTAGTGACCCGACACGGCATCGCACGGGTAATACAAAACCTTAACAAAATATACACTTAAACCTTCTTCATGAGACACTCTGTCTATTGGTGAAAACCGCATGAATCTGTTAAGTAGTTTTTGAGTTTATCGCGAATAGACAGACAGACAGACGCGGCGCGGCATGACGAACTTTTTTTTATGATATGTAGTGCTTTTTAAGTTTTGTAACTTGATTAGTAGTCTTTTTTTTATATTTAAAGTTTATGTTATTTTTGTATTATTTAACGGTAAACTTTATTTCCCAAGATACAGATTTGCCTTGTTTGGGGTAAGTGCTAATTATTTTGTAATATCTATTTAGAAATTAATAATTATAACTAACATAGCATCCTCGGGGATGACCATACAAGGATTCTAGGATGGTTACGGCAGATCTGGCGATCATAAGAAATCATAATTTGTTGGCGAATATAAGACGCCATATTCGCCAACACTTATGGTCCCTATAACCTATTAGGTCATCTACAAACCATATAGGTCAGTTTGTCTTCAGAAATTGAGTTTATGATTTATTGTATAGTGAAAAAGATAATTCATAATTATTGAAATAAGTTATGCATTAATAATATTAATGATTATTATTTAAATAGCTAACATAATGATGCTTATACGATAATTAATTAGATAATTTTATTATAATATTGTAATTTCAGAAATATTTATGTATAATTAATTTGTTAGCCGTACAGGGCGAAAATAGTGATACTATGTCAATGTGTTATAACGTGTACCTCAACCCGTCATAGGTATGTTTCACAAATAAAACAATTTGATTTAATCATTTTATATAATACAACATAAGTAGGTACATATATATCATTGACTTTGCATTTTGATTATTTGTTTAAACTTAAACTGACAAACAAAATATGTTACCGAATACCTATTCGAACTCATAGCCGTAATCCATGTAAATTTTTTGCTACTAATCGTTGTCGTACAAATGCAGGCAAACGAGCACCTATGTATCGCTTAGTTGAAGCCTTTAACAATAATTTCAATAGTATTGATTTATTTGCAACACGCCCTAGCATATTTAAAAAATTGTTACTTAGTGCTTTATCCTTATTATGATCTTATTTGATTGATAAAACAAAACCAAAAATAAGTGAATATTCTTAATACTTGTGCTTGCTAAATATTGCACATGTCTACTGGTTCTCATTGTAACCCATGAATGTATTGTATTAAATATGTGGTAAATGTCACTGGTGTCACAATTATGCTATATTTATTTTGTACAACCTACTGAAAACTAGATATTGTGTCATTGTTTGTTTACCTAAATAAATAAAAATAAAAAAAATAAAAAAAAAACTTTTTTTATTTCTTGTTATATTATTTAAAAGACACATACCATCTCATTCTGTTATAAAACCTTAACTAGATACACTTTTTAAATTTACTAGATTTGCTCGCATTTTCATACGTATCTATACTAATATAATAATAATATCGGCCCTGTATTAAACTGTCCCACTACTGGGCACGGGCTTATTATGCCATAGTCCACCACGCTGTCCCAGAGCGAGTTGGCAGACCTCACATATCTTCGAGAACATTATGGAGAACTCTCGGACATGCGAGTTTCCTCACGATGTTTTACGTTACCGTTAAAGCACTCGATAATTAACTATTAAGACTGCGTCGAGCGAAATGTGCCAAAACAGTCGGTCACAGTTAAGTGAATGAAATCAACACTTTTTGTTTAACCTGTGGTATGCCGGAACGTGGATCTACGCGAGACACAATGCTTTTTCTATTATGTCTGGTATTCGGGCATACAAGAGGTTAATACAAATATAAAATATTCACACACACATTTACCATAACAATAAATGTGTTTACAATTACTCCGTGTAAAAAACTTAAAATAATTAATTGTTTCGCCTACAAAATTACGTAAATTTGTGCAAAAACGTAAGCTTGTGTTACGTGATTTTTAGATTATAACAGTAGAAATCTATCCTATTTTACAGCTTAAACGAAACATAAATAGTTATATTACAATTTGTCCGTCCCAAATATTTAATTATTGTTTGACAATAAAGATACATATTTATCAAAAAAGCACTTCAAATCCTCCATACAATTTTACTATAGCGGCCGCGCGCCGATTTGAATATGCGGCGCACGAACTCTGTCGTTATCTGTCTTGCGCTCGGCGCAGTCTTAAATATGCATATAACTTCGTAAAGTCAGAGATGCGCGCCTTAGTACCGAACTCGAGACCTCTGCTTAGTAGTCCAACGGTACCCAATGCTGCTATATAGGTACGTATCTAATTTAAAATAATGAAACATATTTGCATGTATAAACAGACTTAAATGACAAGCTTACCACATCTAATTTGGTGAAGCGGGTGTGAAGATTTATTTAGTACCTAGTATTTCTGTAATAAAAAATATTCCAATAGCTTTTGTAATTTAGAAACACAACAAAGCTTTTTTTGGATGAAAGATGTACCCCTGACAGCGAGAATGCGAAATTTTAAGATGATCGGTCGAGTAGTTAAGGCGTGAAAGCGTTACAAACAAACAAAGATCATCATGAAAGGACATTGTTCAGCTGCCATACATTATTAGCCTACGAACCAACAGCCACAAACATATGATAAATATGTGGTTAAGGATGATCACATTCAATTAAAAGTGAATATAAGTCACGGACACTTCTGAATAATCCGGGAGGTCCATTATTATCATCCTTATTCCATCTTTCGCTTTTACCCCGATGAGTCCGACATAAACCGTTCGCCCGCCCCCGCGGAGGTATGCGTCAATGCATTCCACTACGTAAAAAAAGGGTTGACATGCTTGCACTATCGAAAAACGTATAATACCGAGACAGTGGTATTTATTATGGTATTTTACATTAAAACTTATGACTTTTTATGAAATTGGTCATATCTATGATGAAGTTCAATAATGGTATTTATAGAATAGCATTCGTATTAACTACGTAAGAAATATTATAGACAAGCTAAATAGGAAATAATTTTACTGATAAAACCGTACACATATTGTAAAAACTGTGGGCATGGCAACACTGCATGTCTCAGATGTAAACAATGGATGCCGATGTATTTGGAATCGAGAAAATACTTTTTAACACGAAAATAAGATTCGGAAGTGTCCGTGAGACTGTGATGATTGATGATTAAGTCATAAAATAAATTACAAATTATTGTTTAGGTGAAATGGGTGTTGATTCATAGGCCAAATTGTTCATTGTCCGTTGGCATACACGTTTTTGGGTGTACAGAGAAGGACACACGGTACCTTTCATCAAGAACAAAAGTATTGTTCCCAAAGGAATAGATATATGTATATAATAGATATTGATTGGGTAAGTTCGACTTTACAAATACTTTGGGGCGAATTAGAAGGCGCCCTAAATCACAACATATTATAAAACAAAACCCTCCGCCGCGTCAGTTCGCGATAAACTCAAAAACAACTGAATGGATTTTCATGCGGTTGTCACCAATAGGTATAGTCATTTATGAGGAAGGTTTAGGTGAATAATTAGTTAAGGTTTTCTACCGGTGCGAAGCCGGAGTAGGTCGATAGTCTTATATAATATAAATATAATATCAGCCCTGTATTAAATTGTCCCACTGCTAGGCACAGGCCTCGTCTGAGTGTGAAAATGCTTATACTATAATGTACTACGCTGACCCAGTGCAAGTTGACAGACTTCACATATCTACGAGAAAATTATGGAGAACTCTTAAAAATGCTGGATTCCTCACCATGTTTTCCTTGTGATAAACAGTTACCGTAATATATATTTCTTGTTTTTAAAAGACTACTCCAATTCCTGTTTTGCGGGGGACTTTACAAACATTCAAACAACGGACACAAACATCACTTAGACTCAAAACAAAGATTTATAGATCACACAAATTGTTGTCTCGTGTGGGGATTGGAACCACAATACTCGGCGAAGTGGCAATGGCGACGCGATCACTTAAATCACTACGTTACACATGCAGTCAAAGTGAAGGGGGCGGGTAGTTGGTAGGAAAGGAAAGTACAGAGAAGGGATTGGACCGCCTGCGTTCTCAAACGACGATGAATGGCGTAAATAGGTGAGAAAGAAAACTATTTATCCAATTAAAAAAATAGAAATGCATTTATTTGACTTCGGTATAAAATAACTTAACAATAGATATAGTTTATTTCTGCATATTTCTGAGATTCTGCACAACCTTTAACAATTTAATGTACGCATCAGATCTCTTAAATGGAGGTAGTAACTGCAATTCTCCTATAAGTAAATGACCAAAGTAATAATTTCTTCTATCACCTTCATCGTTGAGACCGCAATTGACACACGGCTTATCATCATTATTAACTTGGACATCAGACTGATCACTTCTGTTAACCTCCTCGTTACTGAAATCCTTATTACCCTCACGACTATTTATTTCCACCTGTATTTCCTCTTGTGCCGTAGAGTTATTTTCAGGTGCCACCAAAAAGTCTGTCATGCTTGTGATGTCACTGCCGCTGTATAAGAGACAAATAATTAGAAATTAGTAAGTATGAATCAGTATTATTGTTATTTACAGCTCGAATTCACATGTTAGGCACTTAAAACATATTGCATATTAATTAGGATAGCCTGAGGGTGAGAGCAAAGCGTCCTCATGCATTTTTGTTTTGTAATCTTTTGGTTGAAAACTAAAATTTATTGAAACTTTGAATCTCTTTTGAGATTTAAATTATGCAGGTGTTTTTTTTTTTGTTTCATGTTGTTACACCCAGTGCCATCTCTCGGCACTGTGGGGAAGCTCCCGGGCTTCCTGACAATTTAATACGGTGCCATCTATTGAAGTCGTACTGAACTACGTAGCTTGTCAGTACGCGAAGAGTAGAGAGAGCGCTAGAATTTTCTCGAATTTTCATACTGTTACATACCGGGTACCAGAAACGCTTGATCGCGTATATAAGACGCGGCACTGCCAAGTCAGCTTACAATCGTAAGCGGTCAAGTATTCAACGGAGCGAATGGAAGCGAAAATATAACAGAGTTTAAAACAGTTAGAGTGGAAAAGTGTATAAGTAGTGTGTGTAGTGTTTTAAATTTAATTGTGTGTTAGAATAAAACGTGTTTTAGTCGGTAATATTGTTTATATTTTTATCCCTCGAACCCAGAACGTAACAATATATTACACATAGACATATATTTATTGCATAAAACTGTGTGTACAATGGTGTTACATAATATTAGAATCAACAGTTACCCATTCGGGTATTGCACCTTACATTTGTTATTTTTAGTAAAAATCAAGAAATACTTAAAGACTACACATATTATTTATTATCAAAATATTACCTTAGAATATAAAAGGCATTATTGACAAGCCACTTTTTTAAAGCATTTTTAAACATATTGCCATTTAATTGTTTTATGTATACAGGGATATAATCAAACACGTATAGCAGTAATATAAGCGCTTTTATAATAAATATAATTGTTTATGTTTGGAAGGTTAATATTATATTTACTGCGAAAATTTAAATTAGAGTATGCCTCAAAATAAAAAAAATCGGTATTACATTTTACAAATAGGTAGAGCTGCAGTATGTATATACCCGTCAATGTTAGAAACCCTTTCTCTTTGAATGTATTGCGTAATGTGTCTGTGTTTTGCATGTTGTATATAATGCGCAAACATTTATTTTGAAACACAAATGTCGAATGTACATTTGTCATTTTCCCAATTAATGACACCGTATGTGAGTAGGGGATAAACATTGCCGAAGTATGCGGACCTGGCAGTAGAAATAGAAGTAGTTTCGACTAAAACAGTAAGAACATAACAATAACTGGAAAATCTTTTATAAATTTTTCAACATTTGCTTTCCAATTCATATGTTGATCGTTTTTTTTTTTTTACTTGGGTCTGCTTTGACGCATACCTCTCCGCGGGGCGACGGAGAGGTTATGTCGGGCTCACCGGGGAAAAGATACCCCGGTAATACCGACTAAACCTACCACGGTGTTCCTCGACATAACCATAGACGGCGAGGCCGCGCGAATCGCTTTCACATGCAATCGCGACCCCGCCGTGGTTTCGGCCCGCCGTGTGAAGCGGCAGGCCACTGCACGAAGAATATTTCCTCCACCATCCCCCTGAGCGGGGGGGACAAAGACACGATACAGAGGCGCACGTGGGAACACGCACGTCGCCTCTCGGACCTGGTGCTGATCGGGTGGCGAGCAGGCCCACGCAGCCCACCACCCCCAGGTCAAACTTCAAAGTGGCTGGAGGTCATCTCGCGCCCTCCGACGCCCGGTTCTGCGGTTGGGGAGAGGGTTTAAGCGCTCCCTCTCCCGCTCCGCCGCCTCCTTGATGGAAATTACTTCCTCACAGAAGGAGGCGACGGCGTTCCACGATCTCTCACTCCGGACCATAGACTGAACCACGGCCGGGAGTGAGAGGGCAACCAGTCCGACTGCCGCGATCAACTCACGGCGCTGCAATGCCCAGGCGGGGCAATCCACCAAAGTGTGCAGCGTCGTGTCCACAACAACATCGCGGCAGTCGCCGCAGTGATGACAACCGGGCGTCGCCTGCCGGCCTATACGACACAGGAACTGGCCAAAACAACCGTGGCCAGTCATTACCTGTGTCAGCCGGAAGGTGAGGGCGCCATGCCGCCTCTCCAGCCACTCCTCAAAAACGGGACTTACCGCCACGATCGTGGCGTGCCCGGCACTGGGGTGCACAAGTCGATTTCTCCATTCTTCCACCAGGCCCTGGCGGAGTTCGGACCGTGCCGTCTCTAAAGCGGGAAGACTTGGTCCTTCACCCCGAGCTAGTGCTTCCTGGCGCCAACGATAGAGTGACTAATGCCAAGGCCCACGCACGGCCTGGAATGCCGTCGGGCCCTGGGGCGGTGTTCTTGGAACGGAGTCTTGATACCGCCGCTCGCAACTCTGCTTGGGTCACTACGGGAACCACGTCGTCGTCTAAGTCCGCGTTGGATGCCATGGAAGGCGGAACCATCGGTGGAGGAGTGTGCTCCGCCCGTAAAGGGAAAAGAGCAGCCACCACTTCCTCAACTAAATGCGGCTGGAGACTTTGGGACAAGGGAGGCGCCCAGGGACGAAGCTTGCCCCTAACTATGAGATATGGACGCCCCCAGGGATTATGATCCAGAGTCCCCAGCAGCTCTTGGCGGGCCTGGTCTTTGGCCCGCTTGATGGCAGTTTTGAGATACCGCTTGGCCGTTCTGTAGGCCTCATACAGTTCCGCCTCTCTGGCGACAGAATCGGGAGGGCGGCGACGCCTCCTACGAAGCCGGATGTACTGACGTCGGCCCACCATGCAAGAATGACGCAGCTAGCCGATGTGATCCGACCACCAGTACACCCGGCGCCTAGCTGGTATATTGCGAGGTACTCTAGGCATCGCCGCATCACAAATTTGAGTCATGGACTCCCGGAACCACTCGTAACAGTAACAGTAACAATTTTCAAAATTTTGTAATAAAGTGTCAAATAAACAACGCGATAAAATCCGTATATAGCAGTTTAATTTCAATTCTATATTCCTTTATGGGAATGATGCATGCTTGCGAAGTAAGATCTATTGCACAAAAAGCTGTCTCACAGTTAATACCGCACATTCTTGGTATAAAGCTGTGTTTGGATCTTCGAGGTTTACGTGAGAGAACCTTAAGAACAGCTAACTGTGCTCTTTACAATTTAATCATAGTTGAAGAGCACACGCCGCCCCACACGGGAATACAGAAAGAAAGTACTGACTGAATTAAGAAGATGTCCGCAAGTTTCAGCGTGTCTAAGTCAGCAGAACATCTGAGCTTTTATATAATATAATTAAATTTCCTGGTCCAAACAGTCAATGACTCTACATGTTTATCCCAGCGAAGATAATTGTCTATTTGTACCCATTGTATTGCATCGTGCAGTTACAGTTGTCATTAAGCTTGAAACAGGTATAAACCTGTGAAGGTGAGGGAGAAAATGTCACATACTTCGTTTTATGTACGTCCAGTGTGAAAAGATTGGCAGTAAGCCAGGATTTAATGGTGGGAAAATCTTTTTGGCATAATTGAAGGTGAGTGCAGTTCTTCGTACACACAATCAATGCTGTGTTATCTGCGTAGGTAAAAGTTATGTAGTTTGGAATTGAAAGTTCACATACATCATTGATGTATTTCAAACAGAGACTCGAGATTAACATACTTCCTTTCGGAACGCCATAGGTAAGAGACTATTCTTCACTGATGTGCTGACCAATCTTCACACACTGACTCCTGACACAAAGATAGCTTTGGAACAGATCTAGAGCAAGACCTCTTATGCCTATGGGTTCTATCCTGTCTAGAAGAAATGGTATCTAAAACTTTAGAGAGGTCCAAAAATATATAAAGCCAGGGTCTTTAGCATCTTGTCCAGGGACGTTTCCGGTTGAAATTAGCTTGCTAAAACCTATTATAATTATGAATGTATTAACTTTTAACTCACTTTATTACATAATTATAGGTGTCGATATCGTATCCCTTGGCGGCCATCGTGTCGTCGATCCAGTCGCGCACGCTGGCGACGTCAACGTACACGCTGGGCGTGCCATCCTCACCACACCCGATCCCCCACGCCGCGATGCCGGTCTGCAGGTAACGGTCTGGCTCGGTCTGGAATGAAATAAACCAGGGATTAACAACAATACAAATATAAGTGGAATGATTTCGTATTAAATGTGACATATATTCCCACTTGATGTGATCAACGCACTACTTGCGGCAGTCTCATATGACATATGACTTAGCTAGATTTGACCAAAGACCACTTTATAGCTTTTCACACGCATGTTAACACGCAAGTTGTATGGCTCCATTTTGGCATGTAGTATTTAAGTGACCATGTCTCTATTTATTTTGTTTAAGACTATTAGATTATAAGAACCAAAAAGGAATCACTCAACCCATTGCTTTCTAACAACAAAATGAGTTTAAATTTTGGCTGTAGTATGGCTAACGTGGTGAAGCTCTTATCCTTATTTTAAACGGTATACTCGCTTTAATCGGACAAGACAGAGGCGATCCTCCATCTCCTTTGCACGTATTCTGGGCCTTCTCTCCGCCGGCACACATAAATGATGTGTGCAGTTCAAAAGATCTGCCGAGACGCGTCCTCTGGAGCGCTGTTTGGCAGTTGTCGTGGTCTACTACTGGTACATCGATCTGGAATGAAAAGAAGATCAACAACATAATTATGTACATAGACTCTGTGATAACTACATTTTACCAGCTATGCTTTAGTGTCTCACATTGCCAATTGGCGTCTACCAGGTCTATTTGCAGATTACGTACATGAACATTTCCTAGCAGAGAAACACAGTTATTCAGTTTGTGAAATGTTCAGTAACCAGCGTAACAATGGTACTGCATTTTTATAATAAAAATGCAGTACCATTGTTACGCTGGTTTCCTGCAAGGGGATAGCTGATACCCAGGGTCCACATCATTCTTACATGCATCAAATAAAGGGCTTTTCTTGACAATAAAATGTTGGTTCCCGGGACGGACCTACATACGTAGTTCAGAAATGCGTACCTTTTTCAAGATGACCTGGTAACGGCCTTCTCTACCAAACTTGTTCTTGCCCCAGCCGCTAATCGAGCACCTGGTGCCGGCTGGTGTACTACGCTGCGCGGGATGTAGACATGCCACTCCTACGTTCGGAGCCAATTCCACGGGCTCAACAAGGAACAGGATAGCTGCGTCGTTATATAGATTGCCTGCCAAGAGAATATAAGAGAACTTTAATATAATAATAGAGCAGCGATAGCTCAGTGGGGAGACCAACAAACTGCAATGCAGAGGGTCTCGGGTTAGAATCCACTTCGCGCACTTCTGACTTTCGGAAGTTATATGACTTTTCGAAATTATGTGCGTATTGATTGACAATTATCGTCTGCTCCGTGCCTCGGAGAGCACGTTATAATGATGGGTAGGACAAACCAAAAAGATAAAGTTGTATGAGGTACTCATTTCAGAAAATGAGATAGGACCACCTCATTTAAGGTGGTCCTCAAATGAAGTGTAGGTTGTAGTACACATAAAATGAGTCAGGTCGTAATTTTTGAGGCATGAGGTAAATGAGAGGCTTTTACTATATCATTGATGTTTGTGTCAAAAAGAAGCTTAGAGTCAAATGTGACTCCCAGATCCTTCAGATCCTTTTGGATGCCACAAGTCAATCATTTGTGTGCATGAACATGGATGTTTGTCTTGGTCTGGGTGTTTCTATGTATAATATGTATGTATTTACAAAAAAAAGTATATATGTATGTTTATCCATTGTCTAGTACCCATAGTACAAGCTCTGCTTAGTTTGGGCTAGATGGTGTTGTGTGTATGTGGTAGAATATTATTATTATTTGTTTTTACATAGATATTTTCAAAATGAGTCTTCTATTATACTAGGTACAGGTTCCCAGCCCTACCTTTATTGTAGTCCTTGTGAATTTCCACAGAAGCAACATCTCTGTCTTGGTGGGGATATATCTCCTTTGTGCTCTGAGTGTCCCACTCGCCGGCTCGGATCCTTAGGCTGTTAGCAGAGGCGATGTAGTGAGCTACAGTCAGTACTGCGCTCGGGTGTATCAAAGAACCACCGCCGACATATAGGTTCAGCTTCTCCCCATCAGGCTCATCAGCGTAGACTGGTTCACGTCTAAAATAAAAACATACAGAAGTTAAGTAAAAGTTTAATACAAATACAACACTATTAGCAAAGATTTTCAGACTGTGAAACTGAGTGCAACAACAAACCTAATGAGAAGACCACGAGACTCAAATGATTGCGCGCCCCGCTTCGACTAGAGACGACAGTTTTAATCCGGTGACGGACAACGCCACCTTAGGTTGTCAGTATGTGTTATAAGTATAATAGTAATCATCTGTGTAGTTACGATAGCCTATTGGGAGATCGTTAACACACTGTCGTTCTGCCAATTCTCAGTAGGACAGTGTGGTGGCAGGCAACAAAGGTCAGCTCGCGCATCAGCGTTAGTTTTCCACAGACATGTGAGAAACAGTCGAGTATCGCGGATCCCTCATGGTCGAACAGTTTTCGATACCATGTAACATAATTTATTAGTGATTGTGGCGACTCCGCAGAGACGAAGAAGTGCCGCCTACATCTAACAGATGGCGCTACAACCAACAAGCGCTCAAATGACGTCATATTATTCTGCATCGCACAAGTGGAGTTTACACAGCGACTAAGTATATATACCAGATCCCGACATCAACCGACGGGCCGCGGTCCGCCAGGCACAATCAATCAGTCTGGTCGGAGGATCCTCCCTTTGTGTTGGAGGGACATCACACTCTGTTCCTCCACATGATCATCTACGTAATGATCCAGAAGTGAATTTGGCCAGCGAGGTGGACTATGGCTCAGCCCTTCTCACATAGAGAAGAGGCCCGTGCCCATCCACGGGACCGTTTATGTAGAAAGCCGATATTATTATGATTAGTTGTCGCTAATAATCATCATGTCTGAGAGTTCTCCCAATGACAAAACTTTTCACACTGGCAAGGGTCGCCGTGGTCAGTACAGCAGCAGTTTAAAAAAACACAAAAAATAAAAAGGGCTTTATAAATCACAATGCTCGAAAAGTTAATCATCTCTGATAAAACAGTCCCTAAATATTTATTTAGGGACAGTTTTGACAGCAGTTTGTGCATTCTATGAAAAAGTCTCTTCATTTTCTTATTATTGCCGAAATTTGTTATCCATTTGTTGCGCGACCCTGACGTGTAACAAACTTAATGTTACATACTGCATATAACATAAAATTTATTGTATCAAATAATTCGTTAACAGAAAGTAAATTGTGTTCGGAATCTTCTTTTAAGCAATTTTTTTGTTTTTCTCCCTTAGCCTTTATTATTCCCAAGTCACTTGGGATCGGCTTTTCTAGTCTAACCAGATTTTCACTGGATATCAGTTTTTACACGGAGCGGCTGCCACCTGACCTAATAAGCAAATATAATACATATATGTATGTCTGTAGTAGAAAACTCCGCTCCTCTATATTTTACACTGCGTGAAATTATGAAATTAACTCTAGTATGCGTTAAAATGATATATTTAAATGCAAAATTATATTTAAAAATGTATGTGTGTGTGCGTTTTCTGTGCATATTATAAAGATAAAGATAAAGATAAAGATCATTTTATTTGTTATAACATGAGTATACATACATATTGCATGCAAGTTGTTAAATGAAATGTCAATGGCAGTCATGTTTAGCCTCTGCGGCATACAAATATATAACAAAAAACTTTTAATAATAATAATTAGTCTTGACATTACAGATTTGTATTAATAAATTATTCAATATACATTATTATAGAAAACATAATCAATAAAATCTATCTATATACTATACATATTTAACATTACATTATTTACCATTTAATTATACTATATTCTTATTACATTATTTTATGAATTCCATTTTATTATGCTTAATTAGCAGTACTTAACTCAGAATATAATAATTTATTTAAATGTCAATATTAAGTGTGATAGCAGTTAGGAGTCAATGTTGTCATCCAGAAAATTCTTTATAGTATAGTAGGCCTTATTTGCAAGGAAATTATTTAACTTCTTTTTAAAAATATTACTATTATATTCTTTCCAAAGTTTAGGCAATTTATTATATATTTTTGGGCCCATGCAAAATATGCTGTTATTCATTAAAGCAGTTTTTGATTTATGTAGGCGAAGTTTACTATTATCACGTCTATTGCGAACGACCGCATCAGATAGACGTGGAAACGTGGAAAAGATAATTCTTTCCATATTCGCAATATAATATATTAAATGAATTCTGGTAGCCATACTATCCCATGACTGAATTGGTTGCTTTTGCTATGACCTTCCAGAAAAAGTAATATTAATTGTAGAATCTAATTAGGTCACTTGGCGGAAATTAATTGTAATAAAATAATTTTAAAGCGGTGTGTATGCCCAGCCCCTAAACTAATCAGCCCCAGGAGTCTCAACAAATAATATCGCAGGAGTAGCGGTCTGTAACTTTAATTGCGACATAAAACAATTATATAAAAACCGCGTCGCGGTGAGCGTACGTTCGCTCCTAGGTCTCGTATGTAGTGTGTGGAGGCCCCCCCGCGCAACATGGAGGAGCGGCGGCGGCAGCGGCCGAGAACCGGTTCGATGACATACGCCACGGCGCACGGCGGTTCGGGTGTATGGAGGCCCGAATAAGCGGTATACTGCAAGTACATAGTTAATCAGAGGACTTCAGTATTGTCAACTGTTTTACTATTGCAGTAGTTAAGGTGAGCAATCCGATGGTGCGTTAAATAATTACGATGAGATGAGCCCATGGTTCCAAAAAATATGTACAGGATAGCTAATAGGATCATAGCAATTTTAAATTGTTTTTTTTTTGTTTTTCTGATAGCTGGTTACGACTGCATTTTATATATTATTAGGTACTAGCTTTTGCCCGCGGTTCCGCTTACTCGAAAACAGTTAGTACTTTTATTCTCGGTGAAAGTAACTCTGCGTCTTTTATAATTTTTATGATGATCGGCCGAGTAGTTAAGTCTTGAAAGCGAAAAAAATTTTTATTACATTATTTATCTTGAGTATATTTTTTTGAAACTGCCCGATATTTTCCATATTGTTACGCCCAGTGCCATCTCTCGGCATTGTGGGGAAGACTCGGCAGTTCCGTCTAATAATTTATTACACCGCCATCTATTGACGTCTTACGGAACTACGTAGTTCGTCGATACGCTAAGCGTAGAGAGAAGTGGCGAACGAACGAAACAGCGAACACTGGCACATTCTTGAATCTTCGTCCTGTTTACATACCGGGTATGGCGTTAATAGAAAACTTTAGAAACGCTTTAACCGCGTTTAAAAAGGGAAGGCCAGCGCTCGCCGAGTCAGCTTACAATCATAAGTGGTCAAGTATTCATCCAAGCGAAAGGAAGCGAAAGTACTACGGAGTTTGAAGCAGTTACAGTGAAAAAGTGTAATATAGTGTTTGTTGTGTTTTAAATTTAATTGTGTGCAAATAAATAAATAAAATGTGCAATAAAACGTGTTTTAGTCGGTAATATTGTTTACATTCTTATCCCTCGAACCCAGCACGTAACAATATTATTAAGTGTTTTGTCATTAAGCATAACTTACTTGATGATGGCCACTATCCAGGGGAATTCTCCAAACTTAGTCTCACCGACGGTCTCCCCGGTTGTGCGCAGGCCCGCGCCCTCAGGGTTACTCCACCCACAACCTTCACGCTGCAATCAATAATCTTGGTTATAGTTCAACGTCCATTTGATTTTTGTTATAAGGCAGGAATAATTTTAGTGACGCGGGGGACATTACAATCTTTTAAACAACGGACACAGAGAACTCCCAGACTCGTGACAACTATATAATATGTAATCTGTAGCACAAGCACTATTATGAATATTTCTTTTATTGTTTTGAAACAAATCCCAACATCCCTGACGCACTATAGCAACGTAGAAGCCCCATCAGGGCCCTGAACCCATTATTGTATTGGACTCGCCGGTCATTGTCAGCCATTTGCGTATACTTAATCTGCATATACTACACGTATAGAAATACTGGCTATACGCCTTGAATAGGGTTACTTTTACGTGCGCGGTGCATTGCGCAGACCTACAAGCCAACATGTTTGCCCTGACCAGCAAAGCACAGCTGGCAAAATGAGGTAGTAATATACCTCTAAATTTCTCCGCTGATATGTGTATGACGACGCGTAAGACTATTATTATTATGTGTGTATTACAACTGGGCTTTAGGCTAGCCGCCCAATATCGACGCCTGCTTTCAATAACTTGAAGGTTGTGCCTACGGCTTGCTGGCACGTATACTGCCAGAGCGATAAGCAACACGTAGAATAGCATCAACTCTTACCTTCGGCTCGGGGTCTGGTTTTATAGGGTCTGTCTCAGGCCGAGTGTTTAGTATAGGGCAGCACGTGTCGATGTATGAGGCGCAGGGACCGTCAATATCACTAGAGACAAAATAGAATTAAAGCCTGATATAATTAAATAACGCATTTGTAACATCAAGCTTTAGAAAATATGGTCAAGACTTTCTTTCTTATCTTGGTTTTACAAGGACATAAAAGCCAGCACTAAGAATTGTAGTAGTAGTGGTAATTATAGGGAACAATGCACATAATAACTGGAGTAAGCGTCTATGATCTGGAGACCCTATGAGAGTACATACGTATTACTTCTCGAGAAAATTCAGAAGTCATTTTAACGCTTCTTTTATAAAAAACTTTATCATTATTATCCTTTCCTCTATCCAACAAAATTTTTACTCGGAATGTTATGCTTTAATTCTCTGCAAGTAAGGCGTAATTACCACTTACTTACCTTTGTCTGCCAGGCTTTGCGTGGTAAATGTGACTGTCTGGAACTAGTAACACAGATGGTTAGGTTATTTGTCCACATTGTACCTAAAATACAACTTAGATCACGCAAAGTCCAGTTACTAGCGGTGCCTTACGCACGTACAGTGGCGCATGCCAACTCGCCCCTTGTTCGTGCACTGACCTTACTAAATATGCTTCTAACATCAGAATTTGAATGTGATCTATTTGCTTCGGGATGGATGGATGTGAGTCGTAGTTGTTTAAGATTTTGTGAGATGATAGATATTTAGTTAGTTACTAAGTTACGAATCTTTTATTGTACTCATGTAAGCAGATGTTATAATAAATTATATAAGCCTTGTATATTATGTCGGGTAATATAAATGTATACAATATTAGATATAAGTTTTAACTTGTACAACGATTTGGTGTATACTGTTATATTGTCCATTTGTTTATACTAATAAATAAATAAATAGTACTGAAACAAAGGCTATTCAGTTTCGAAACAAAGGCTCACGGGGAGACCATGTGACCATGGCTGCTGAAAAGCAACCGAAACGTCGGGGAAAGTGTAAAAATAAATTAAATCTAAATAGTTTAATAATAATTTAATTAGCTTAAAAATTAGTAAAGTTTAATAGTAGTAGTAGTGTAACAATTTTCAAAATTTTGTAATAAAGTGTCAAATAAACAACGCGATAAAATCCGTATATAGCAGTTTAATTTCAATGAATAATATTCGCGTAAACAGAAGACAATATAATTGTTACACTACTACTACTATTAAACTTTACTAGGTAATTTTTAAGCTTATTAAATTATTATTAAACTATTTAGATTTAATTTTTTTGTAATAAAGTGTCAAATAAACAACGCGATAAAATCCGTATATAGCAGTTTAATTTCAATGAATAATATTCGCGTAAATAGAAGACAATATTATATGTTAATTATGTTATCTTTTTAGTACATTTGTAAATATAGGTTATTAGATTATTAATAAATTAGTCATAAAAAATTATATTAAATTATTCCTTCGATCGGTCGATACATTTGACTTTTCTATCCGATTGATTAATAAGTCGACATTAATGATTGTATTAAATAATCGTGTATTTAAAAATACGTTTTGATAAAAGCTTTCCCTGCTGTCTGTAGTCTGTACGCATTAAAATTTATTGCCTTCTGCTCGATTTAATCGAGAAACAACTCGATTCATATCGATTGTATGTAGTAGAAAGCACAACAACTAGTAATCGCTTACCGTATATCAATAACGCCGATGTTGTCAGCGATGATCGTGTCGTTCCTGTCACAGAGGTAATAAGCGACACACTCGCCAATCGAGCCATCCGTCAATGTGCAGGACAGATCATCAGTATCTGCGAGGAAATATTAATTAATAATTACTTCATAACTCGCTAAATGTCCATTCCATTTTAGCTTAATTTTTCATAGTTTGTATTTGTCTTTTAAAACATTCTAAGCATTTAACTTGGACAACCGCACAAATTATTCATAGAAGTGTGGGTATCACATAGTTATATATAACCTTTTGTTCTGTGTTTTTGTTTTGATACCTACATATATGTATTATGTTAACGGACTAATTAGTGTAATGCATTTTTTTGTATTTTCTTATGTAAGCGACATGTAATTGTCTTTAATAAAAAATAAAGAAATATTGAACCGAACTCGCTTATAATGAGACAAAGTGATAATGTCAAATGTAATGATGAGTGTAGATTCACGCGAAATGCAGGAGCAATTCACATCCGCCTATATTTTCTTATTTATTAATTATAGCACCGCAGCGGTGGTAAAAGAGACTGGTGTTCCAGCAAACAGTTATCGGATTTTTCTTCCAATAAATTCTTAATTACCGACATAGCTCGCAGAATAAGCAAACTGGTGTGGCAATGGGCTGGCCATATCTGTAGAAGGACCGATGGCCGTTGGAGCAAGCGAGTCTTAGAGTGGAGACCGCGACTTGGTAAACGTAAGGTAGGACGCCCCCCGGCCAGGTGGACCGATGACCTGAAAAAGGTAGCTGGGTCAGACTGAATGCGGAAGGCGGAAGACCGGATGTTGTAGCGTAAAATGGGAGAGGCCTATGTCCAGCAGTGGACTGCGGTGGGCTGATTGATTGATTGATTGAAATTCTTAATAGGTAGCTCGGAACTAGGCAGTTGGTTGCTCTACGCCTGATTTCTTTTCGGTCGCGACGGATTGTCGTCCCATCGGACTATGTCAGTGAGGGATTAGAGAATATGTTTCCGAATATATTAGTGCACTATAATTATACAGCTCCTGCACAAACGGCCGGTCTTAAGTAAGATTGGTCGCCATGATTGAAAATCGGTATAGTGGACATTATTAATAAGCACTAACGCGCAAAGTTGTGACGCATAAGTAATTTACCTAATCGCACATTAATATAGATATTATTTTTTGTTCATTCGTTTATAATTTTAGTAAATTTACAATTATATATATAGATACGCACAAGAAACAACGTCCCTTTCTAGGTTAGTGCCTCCTTAAGAAGTAAGGTTGGTAGGCTAATCCTGCTCACCGCACGATCACAACACAAGTTTGTGTGACTGCGATCTTCTGCATGGTGGATATACTTTCAAGAGGAAAGATTTGATTTTTAGTTTGTCTGTAAGGATTTAAAAGCTTATCAACCGATTTTAAAATTCTTTCACATTTAGAAAGATATTGTTACGCCGTGACATCTCTCGGCATTGTGGGAAAGACTCAGCAGTTCCGTCTAATAATTTATTACACCGCCATCTATTGACATCTTACGGAACTACGTAATACGGTACGAGAATCATAGAGATCACGCTGGTACTTTCTCGAAACATCGTACTGTTTACATACCGGGTATATCGTTACTAGAAAACTCTAGAAACGCTTTACCCGCGTATAAATAGGGCACACGCGCACCGCCGAGTCAGTTTTACAATCGTAAGCGGTCAAGTGTTCATCGAAGCGAACGGAAGTGGAAATACTATGGAGTTTGAAGCAGTACAGTGAAAAAGTGTGGTATAGTGTTTGTTGTGTTTTAAATTTAATTGTGTGTTTGAATAAAACGTGTTCTAGTCGGTAATATTGTTTATATTCTTATCCGTCGAACCCAGCACGTAACAATATATAAATTATCACCGAGTAACACAGACTTTCTTTAAACAAGTAGGTCTTGTTACTAATGTAACCTATTTTGCAAATGCAAATGCTGGTACATTATAATTATATTCTATGGTACCGGTAACAAATAAAATAAATACATATTGAATTACGAACTACATGTGTAGTTGCGGAGAGACAACTGCCGCGCGGTGTTATCTGATATTTGCGCGACTACCCAAAACTGATGCGTCAGCAGTTACCGTACATTCTGCCACTCTACGTGTGACCACGTAAACCGTATGTTTGACATCAAATATGCTGCTAACAATTTCTTATCAAGCTTTTGACCGTTTCAGTCATGTATATGTTACGGCTAAAGGTGGGTGTGAACATAAACTTAAAATTAGCCGGCTACAACTAGGTGTAGCCGGCCACATGCGATAAGGTTATGTTAGGTTACTTTTGAGTTGTAGCCAGCTAAAACTAGGTGTAGCCGTACTTCGGCTATTAGCCGTAACATATACATGACAAAGCAAAATGTGTCCAGCTCGCCACGGTCACGACTACACGACAGACTTATAAACGCTAATAAATCTTATATTTTATAATTGTTTTTCTTATTTGTGTTGTTAATTATGTAGCTAGACTTCTCCCAATATATGTATATTATGTGACTTGCTTACTATTTGTATTATCCATATTAGCATAATATCCCAAAAAAGCGATGTATGTATTAAAGGATAAAATCGTAGCTTGGCGGTCAAAGAGTTAAAAATCCGATAAGACTTGCTATACCCTGGACTCGTGCTTATAAACAACAATCGTAGCTAATTAAACGAGCTGTACTTTGAACAGATGTCCAGAAAACTCACCTTTTTCAGAATCGGTATTGATTAGGGTAACGATGGTGGATGTGGCTAGTTCATTAAGTGGTTCTGTCGGAGCTTGAGTAGGCGGATTTCCAAATATTTCCTTAAAGATAGCGTCGTAGTCGATGTTGTTGCCAGACTGGCAGTGAACTGCACCCACTAGCACTAGAACGGCTAGAATTTTGTACATCTGGAAACAAGAAAATATTTTCTGGTTAATATTGTAATGTAGTAAATAATTTTCTGTTTTTATTTGTAGTATAGAGCAATGCTCTCAAGGTCGGTCAAGACGGTCCGATCCGTTCATGTTCGGCATGTCCGGATCGTCTTGGAAAAGTAGTACCATTATTTTATCGGTCAGTTTTTAATAATAAATGTTTACTGATGGTTGCTGTTTATCATAATTTAAGACGAACCATATTTAGCTTAATGTCGAGCATTTACAAACACAATACATCATATTTCTGTTTTTCTCTCAACGCTCTTCTGTAGGTACACCAATCCTGACTGTGACTTGTTTGCGGGTGGATGGCCGAGTATATTGTTAGTGTCAGCGAGTTTGTGAGAAGAAGGAATCATTGTGTCTGTCATGGTGATGACCCATATCATTAGTTACTTGTTTTATATCTTTGTTTTAATTTTTGCAGCTGTGTTTAATGTATTCATGTCTTTAATTATTATAATTGGTGTATAAACGTTATAATTAAATTCTGTTACCTCGATGGCGTAGTGGTTAGTGTAACAGACTGCCATGCCTGAGGTCGCAGGTTCGATTCCAGCACAAGCCAAACATTTGTGTGCATGAACAATGAACATGGGTGTTTCTATATATAATATGTATGTTTATCTATTGTATAGTATCCATAGTACAAGCTCTACTTAGTTTGGGCTAGATGGTGTTGTGTGTATGTGGTAGAATATTAGGTATTATAGAATATTATAAATAAATCATGCTATTTGCCATAAATAATAATTGATATTATAGTTTGTATGAATAAATAATAATATTGACTTCAATAATAATTACACGAATGTTATTCATTGAAATTTAAACTATATGATATATATATTATATATATACACCGTGAATTTGTAGTCGTTTTGGAACCGAAAACCTTATACTCTATATCAATAATAGAATCGATTAAACTCATTATTTTAATAAAATAAAATGTTTTTTTTTTTAGAATCAATAAATCTATTGTCGTTTACGAGAAATAAATGAGAACTCGTAGTAACGCCACTCAATTTCACGTACTACGTTTACCTACGCGTCACTACGATCGATATCATTCGTGTTTGACAACTTAAAAACATTCGCCAATAAAAATACAGAAACTGCCGCGCCCGCGCCGCCCGCCAATCCCCGCACACTACCCCAGGCGCCGGCAGAGCGAGCGCGAGCGGTTTTCCCCGTCCGACTCTGGTGCAAGCGCGCCCCGCACGCACCCCTTCCCGCCCTTCAGTACTGCAGCAACTCGCGCGCGTAATGGTCGTAACGTAATTATTCATTGTCACGCGAAAATGAGTCGTCAATACGAATATTCTAACGCTGAGTACTTGGCAATGGTACAGCTGTATGCTGTTGCCAATTTAAATTTGGAACAGGCCAGACGCTTATACTCCCAGCCGGAGCATTTGAATGCGCTGCGGCTACGAGGAATTGAAAGTCCTCAAGTGCCATCCACTCCCACTATCTTGGCTGCAACTCAGCGCCTTCTCGATCATGGAGAATTCCGTACGCCGACTCATGCGCAAGGCCGAAGACGCCTTAATGACTCCCCGGAGATCGAAGAGGATATTCTGGAGTACTTCGAGCGGGATCCGCGGCGAAGCACGAGAATGGCGGCTCAAGAATTTAATGTTAGCCAATACTTTATATGGAAAACATTAAATACCAATGGGTTACACCCTTATCATTTTCGTCGTGCTCACGTAATAAATAACAATGATGCACCAGCAAGGATCGCCCTATGTGAGTGGTTGTTGAATAATCCGAACGCGAACATACTGTGGACAGATGAGTCATTGTTTACTCGAGTGGGATTGTACAACGTGCATAATGAACATTACTGGACTCTTATAAACCCTCACTTAATACGGGAAGACCACCACCAAGTGAGGTTCAGTGTGAATGTTTGGGCCGGTATTGTAAACGACCGTTTAATAGGGCCTGTTTTTATTGAAGGTCATCTAACGGGTAGCTCGTATTTAGAAATGTTACGAACAGTAATATCCAAGCTATTGGAGGAAGTACCATTATCGATTATACACGATATGTACTACCAGCACGACGGCTGTCCCGCTCATTATGCAAGTTCAGTACGTGCCTACCTCAACAATGAGTTTGGCGATAAGTGGATTGGGCGCGGCGGTCCCGTGGCTTGGCCGCCGAGAAGCCCGGACTTAACGCCCCTAGATTTTTACTTGTGGTCGGAAATAAAAAGACTCGTGTATTCTCGTGAACATGAAAGTCGTGACGAGTTACGTAGTGCGATAGTGGACGCATTTGATAAAGTTAAAAGTGATAGAGACACATTAAGAAAACTTAAAGACAATGGTATCAAACGTGCTCGTTTGTGTATTGAACGTGGCGGACTTCATTTCGAGCAGTTGCTTCGATACAGGGAAGTGTAAATAATTTGTAAATAAACTGTCCATAGATACGTAAGTTGATTATTTTGTAAATAGCTCCAATTTTTTAAATACGCCTGAAATACTTAGAGTTCCTTCACCCTGTGATTATTTTTATTACATAATAAATAAAGTTAGCTATTTATCGAAGTTCAGATAAAGTATTTCCGACGGTCCTAAGCCCGTGTAAAGTATGAAGGAGAAATTGGAGTATCCATTTACGTATTAATTGTGATGTTTCACAATGCAGGTTTTTCATAGTAAAAGGAGATAACGCATTGCCTCGTATCAGCTGATTTTGGCTCTATTGAACTGCGATATGCCTATTATCAATTTCGTAGTTATTACATTTACTTAATTTTATTAATACTTGTGTAGTCACTAGTTTTTAAATCGCGCATAGGACACGGTCGGGATACACGCGGCTCTTTTGAGTCGATCTGTGTAGGCATCAGCTGATACACGTAGTTATCGTGCGTCGTTCATAAGTACCTACGCGACTGAGTGGCAACGCCGGCCGCCGCCGACGACGCGACGGTTCGCAGCCGCGCGAACACGTGTGCATGCGTTTGTGAATGAATTGTCCGTGCGTTACTACGATCAAACTCGAATAAGTGAAAAATATTATTCATATTCCAACTTTTTTACTATACACAGTACAATTAATTTACTATTTTTTATTGATACTACTAATTATCCTAAGTTACCACGTTTCGGTTCCAAAACGACTATAAATTCACGGTGTATATGATATATGATTGAGACAACTACCATCTTAGTCTCCCCGTGACCATGGCTGCTGAAAAGCAACCGAAACGTCGAGGAAAGTGTAAACTTAAAAATAAATAGTTTTAATAATTGAATTAGCTTAAAAATTTGTTAAGTTTAATAGTATCTAGTAGTAGTGTAACAGTTTCTAAATTATGTAATAAAGTACAAAATAAACAACGCGATAAAATCCGTATATAGTAGTTTAATTTCAATGAATAAATCTTATATATAAAATTCTCGTGTCACAATGTTAGTTACCATACTCCTTCGAAACGGCTTGACCGATTTTTATGAAATTTATATGCATATTTAGTAGGTCTGAGAATCGGCTACTATCTATTTTTTATACCCCTTAGTGATAAAGTAAACATAAAAAAAGAAAATTTACTTTTGACAGAACGAAGTCTGTCCGGGCAGCTAGTAATGTTATAGATTTTCTATGTACAAAAAAGTTATTTTACAGGTACCTATAAAATTGCCGTTTGCTAACCAAGCATCTTCTTACTACCCAATAAATAGAAGCTTATCTTGTTCTAGCATCGAAGCTCAGGTACTGTATTGTATGATTAAGTTCTACAGGTTAGCCGACCTCACAGTCGTTGTTCTACCTAATCGAGTTAATGTCAGCGCCACCTACCGGGTCCAATTGTAAATCTAAACCATCCAGGGATTGCCCATGATTCAGATTCAAACCACAAAGAATTTCATCAATTTGGTACAGCCGTTTAGGAAGAGTTCAGTGACATACACACGTCATAATAATAATATTTATAAAGACAGTCTGTGCAGTCTGCGTGAGAAGTCACTTTGCTCAATTTAATTAAAATGTCATTAACCATATAATGATATACAAGATATAAAAATGATATAATTATATAGTGTGTGTTGATTGTGAGGATATTTGGAAGTTGTTCTCAGGTTTTTCCTAAGTACCATATTGTCGTAATCTTGAATTAATTTGTAAATAATCTAAGTCAGTCTCGTGAATCCCCGTGCCATCAATCTGACTTAACGATCCTAGCGATTAATAGCTCATTACTAAGATAATTATGATCAAGTACCAACAATCATCTCAAATCTAAAGACTAAACTCCAAATCTTTACAAATGCGATATTTAAGTTCAGGACTTCTATACAAAATATAACCTAAACTATCAAACTAATATGCATGAATGACACGGTAACATATAGAAATTCATTTATTTGCTATTCAGACAGTTTAAAAAATATAAATGAAATTAAATATCATCAACGGGCACAAGATCAATTTTAAATTAAAACGGCACCTACCTTACTACGATGATTAGTCTCCAAAATCAGTTTGCAATAAAATAACAATATTTTCTAAATACACTTTAACACACTATTGTGAGAAGCCGAGCCGGTTCTTTTTATTTTTATGAATGTTTTCCTTGAGGTCTAGTCGCACAAGGTCGCGAACTGCTCGTGTCTTCATCGCGCGCTATGTTATAAGGTCTTATACTGTCGAATTCGCCTATGTCATAATCAGTAATTTAATAACGATGTACAGTGTAGTAAACTGTACCCTACTATTAGTTTTTAAGTTATGTAGTTTCGAGTGTGCTGGTAAGAGAAACCTCTACTCGTAGTATAACAACGTTTATTATTCACCAGTTACGTAAATACAATATAATATGGTATAGTGATTATCACATAGGTACGTTCGTTAAGTAGTTAAAGTGCACACTGAATCAAATTAATTATTGCGACGGAAAATAATCGACCGATTTGCGTTTCCATCTAAAGTATATTATACCTAAGTGTACGTAAACCGTACAAACGAAATTGAACTACTTTATACGAATTTTTGGCTTTCAAGAAGAAGCAAAACGCAGCTGGCCTCATGATATTTGAGCTCATTCTGCGTAAATTGAAACACCAATCATTTTTATATTATGTTCGTTGTGTGTACTTTGAAATAACTACACTACACGAGAGACTGAGATGTTGGTTGTCTGTAATAATTTAAATAGCTTAAATAGTAATAAAGTTTAACAGGAGTAGGTACATAGTTTTTAAGGTTAAAAACTACATAGTTCTGTTTATTTTAAAACACATATTACATAATAAAAGTGTTTTAAAATGAACAACGCAATATAATCTTTATAAAGTAGTTTAATTTCAATCAGTGGCGTAGCGTAGTGGGTGGCATGGGCAGCACTTTTAGGAGGCGGCAAAATCTCACAATAAATAATAATAATATCTTGTAAATATTTAAACCATTTCATAACGAACGAGAGGAATAGGCAGATGTACAATACACAATAATGATGACTGTTCATGGTAAAAAGTTCTTTAGAATTAGTTTACATTATAGGCTTTTAAATTTAAAAATCTAAATTACAGGGCGACACAATTTTCATTCGCCTCGGGTGGCTGACACTCATGCTACGCCACTGATTTCAATGTACCTTTAACATTCGTATAAACGTAAGACAATATTATATTTATTAGTCTAATGTAAAACATTAGAGTAATGTAATATTATCTTACGTTTATATGCCTACCTACCTGGTTGGCACAGCGGCAGTAAATTAAACTGCTGTGCCTGAGCTCTGAGAATTTTTTTCTGAGAATTTGAAATTCTGACAAAAAGTAATTGGGATTTCCTGGCAAGAAATTCTCAATAGCCGACCCGGAGTTACAAAGTGCCTCAGATAATAATCTAGAGTCGTTGTACCTGCGCCTGAATGCTCCCTGGTCGTGACCAAATAGTGAGTGCACTTCTGTTTTTGCACATACTTGTGCACTATAATATGTCTTATGCACATGCCCATTCACCGTTACGATTGGTCGTAACCGAATACGGCTTAGAAGACCTTACTTACTTAAGAACTGCTACCATCCAAGACCGAATCCTTGGAATAACTCCAGCTGCATGCATGACTCTGGAAATAATGATCTTTAAACAGCGAGTAACTTAAAGGTTATATTCCAGAGCTTGACGTGGTCATATTATTAAAATTTACAATGTTATTTATATCTATTGCCATGTTCCTATGACATTCCTATATTGCATAATCCTGATTTATCAAAATTGCATTATTGTCAGAACTGGAAACCTTCAAAAATTACAATATTCGCTGGGTATTTATGCTGTTTTTTAGGTTCCAACAAATAAATTGAACGAATCTAACAACATAAATAAAAACAGACAGACGTAGCCTACATTTTTATTATTTTGCTTATGAATAAAATATTAAAATTGGTTTAGTTATGAAGAATGGGGGAAAAGGAACAACATAAAGATTTTAAGGGTATAATCAGTCCAAGCTATAGTTGTCTCTTTCGCACACTGATATTTCGTATGCCCATCACGGGAGCAATAGATCTGTTAAAACGTTGTCTTTAAACGTTTTGATGTACAGGTTTTAGATTTCACGTCACAGAAGATATTTCAATAACTTCTGTCATGTGGAAACACAACCAAGCTGATGCCTCTTGTGAAGCACGTAGGTACGAAACAGGCCCACGGTATGTCTGATGATACGAGTAACTGTACCCTCTGTAATAATAATAAAACAAACACCCATACCCATAGCCCATATATTAGAATCCATACGTAGCAATAGTCCTACGCCTGCTGGCTGTGGCTAGTGCCGCTGTAGGTGTTCCATCCCACCTTTAATTAAAACTCTCTAAGGGTCTCTTCACGTTGGACCCATGTCTTCATGTAAGCCTCCCAAAAGGGCAGGTGTTTTCCTAATATAATAGTTATGTTAGAAAATACCTGTGAGAAACAATAATAATAAACCCCTCTGGGACAGTCGTTACCTCATCATGAGACTAAGGTGGTAACGGAGGGCACAGTACACTAGCTTTTAAATACCACCTTCGCCTTGTGATATAAACAAAAAATGTATCACCAGGTTAAATAAAAGCGCATAAACCGCAAGGCAGCTTGTGGCGAGCTGAATGTGAGTGGCGACACTGCGGTCCTGAATGCCTAAGAGAGTCGGTTAGGGCCTCATCCCCAATTTGCTGTTACTAGTTAGCTGGGGTGGAACATCAAGAGCGCCAGTATGACTCTCAACTCTGGCTTGCCTTGGTCAGTCGGTCAGAGGGAGGCCACTAGAGCTATATTCTTGGGGGTGGAAGTGTCATTTTCAAGGGCATAGCTACGGGGAAACCCGCTCCGGGTCTCCGTTGTCACGGGACCCGTGATGGCGTAACGGGCGCCGCACCGCTTGACACCCCTAGCCGCCCGCACCGGTGTCGCCCTGTACTGCTGGCTCGTATGCCTATGGTGGCTATTCAAGGGGCCCATTTAGTGAGTTGGCAAGACCATCTGCCCATTGCATTGATACTATTAGAGTATTCAGGGCAGACGCCGTTTTTCATCCATGGTTACCAATATACCGGTCCACCAAATACCCATACCATCAATTTATATTTATATGGCATTTCAAAGGTCAGGTGGCAGCCGCTCCGTGTAAAAACTGATATCCAGTCAAATCCGGTTAGACTAGAAAAGCCGACCCCAAGTGACTTGGGAATAATAAAGGCTAAGGGAGAAAATTTAATGACCGAATAAGACTTGATAGACTTATATACAGCAATCGCTTTCACGACGGCTCGGCTATGTAAACGAGGTATTTATATGAAAAAGGTATTCAATACTTCTAATAGCGGCCCGGAAAACTCAACATTACCAGAATCGGTATTGATTAGCGATACGATTGTGGATGTGCTTACTTGGTCGTCGTTGCCTGATTGGCTGCGGACTGTAGCTAATAACAGCACAACGGCTAGAATTTAGTACATCTAGAAAGAAGACATTTTCTGGTTAAAATGGTTTTTTTTTATTTATTCTTTATTGTCGTATAGATCAATGCTCTCAAGGTTTCGGCACGAATGGACCGACTCGGAAAGTAGTACCATCTTACAGAATATCTATGTCACGAAGCAGTATATATAGGTTTTGTTGTAAGTGGAAGCGATGAAAGCTCGTCACCATATCAGCCGCGCCGGTCTCTTACTTTTCCTACCTCCTATATAGGTTACGGTTGCAGTTAACCATCAGTAAGACCATAAACTTTGTGACCTACATGAATAAACATAATTTTGATTCAATTACATACAATATTTACATAAATAGAGGAGAAATTTTGTACTTGTCTACTTTGGAACGATGAGTGCGAAAGAGTGATAAAGTGCTTAGTTATATATATAACCTATTACTAACTTTTTTAAGTGTTTGATAAAGAGTAAATTCTATTCTGTGGTAAAGTGCTTAGTTATAGACCTCAACGATTTAAGTCTTTACAAATAAAACTTTTACTTATATAATTTAAGCAGCGTTAGCTCAGTGGAGAGACCAACAGATTGCAAAGCAGAGGATCTCAGGTTCGAACCCACGTCGCGCACCTCTGACTTTTGGAAGTTATATGACTTTTCAAAATTATGTGCGTATTGATTGACAATTATCGCCTGCTCCGTGCTTCGGAGAGCACGTTAAGCTGTCGGTCCCGGCTGCCATTAACATCTATGGCAGTCGTTATTGGGAGAGTGTCGACACAAAAGATCCCACTGGGTCGAAGTGTTGCCGGTCTGCACTGACTGGCCCCTACATAAGATACATACATATGTACATACTTATATAATTTGATGACCTTGCATTATTAAAATAAACAATGCTTATTTTGCAATATAATTTTGATAGCTCTGTTTTTAATAATTAGTAATTACAAAATAGTTGCTGGTTTTGATAATATCATAATTAATAGTTGATAATATAGATTTTTATGGAAAATACAATTTTACAGATTTACTATAGACAAAAAGTAATTTAATGGGTAGGTATCTATGAAATTTATAAAAATATGTTTTTAAATAATAATGACATAGTGTGTGTTGATTGTGAGGGGATTTGGATGTTGCTCTCCGGGATTTTCCTAAGTTCCCTACTGTCGTACCATCGTCGTCTTGAGTTAGAAATAATCAAAGTGAGTCTCGTAAATCCCCGTGCCATCAATCTGACTAAGATAATTATAATCTTATATCACATTTTCCGAACGCGGTCTTAAAGTCAGGAGTTGTATCCAGAACATAACTTAAACTCTCAAACTAATATTAATGAATGATCCGGTGACATATTGAAACTTATTTACTTGCTACTTAAGTATTAAATAAATTACATAATTGGAAAGAATGGAACTCACGCGCACCCTCGGATTGTCCAACTAACTACTGTAATAAAAAAGGCTGACAATATCGAACTCCTCTAGACAGGGGCAGCCGAGTCATGGGATTCTGGCGTACTCTAAATGGCAGTGTTCCGCTTCAAACACAAAATATGCGTAGACATGTGTTTCGCCTCAGCCACAGTACACTAACAACAGTAGTTTATCTAAGACCGCTCGGCGAGTTATTAGCCTACTCTTGCGTTGGCGCTTAAGGTTGTCACTTTATTTTTAGTTAAATATTATTTGCGTATGAGCAGCAGTATGTTTTTATTTATATAATTTAACGTATATTATTGTAGGAGCAGCGTTAGCTCAGTGGAGAGACCAACAGACTGCAATGCAGAGGGTCTCGGGTTCGAACCCACGATGCGCACCTCTGACTTTCGGAAGTTATATGACTTTTCGAAATTATGTGCGTATTGATTGACAATTATCGCCTGCTCCGTGTCTCGGAGAGCACGTTAAGCCGTTGGTCCCGGCTGCCATGAACATCTATGGTAGTCGTTATTGGGAAAGTCAGTACCCTCTAATATCCTGACACTGGTCTAGCTTTAGGGTATCGTTAGCCTTCGGGTTGCGGAGGTCAGGTGGCAGCCGCTCCGTGTAAAAACTGATATCCAGTCAAATCCGGTTAGACCAGGAAAGCAGCAGAAGTGACTTGGGAATAATAAAGGCTAAGAGAGAAGAAGAAGAAGAACGTGTATTATTATATAATATAAAGTGAGAGCAGAACGCGAGCGGGCGTGCAGCATAGGTACTTGAACGCGCCCGATCACACGACACACTCACGGTACGGCCCACGCTGCCGCCACATTATTCCGCCGTATATTATGCTAAAGTGTGCGCCGCAGCGCGTGCATACACGGCGCCCGGCGCACACGCACACAATCAAACCGGCAGCAGCACATTTCTATGAAGATAACTTACTGTTCTTAGTATACTGTGCCTCAGCGTAAAGCATCTTTGAGACAGTTTGTCAAAGAATGAGCGATGACTGATGGCCGTCCAGAAAAAGAAATTATTAAGAAAGTGCAATAGTTAGTCATACTTTTAACTGTCTATCTATTAGCATAATTAGTTTTTAATAATAAAATATCTATATATCGTCATTATCTCAGGTAGTAGTTAGGATAGATTCTTTTCATATTTTTTTCTGATCGGCCATCATTTCTACTATAAGACATTTCAAGGTTATCCATTAATTACCGGACATCTTGTATAATTATTAATATACTGACGTATTGAAGTTGGTTTGTTTGTTGAGCAATGTATTCTTATTCCGTTTTTAATCTCTAAATCTTCCAATACACTCATTTTAAAACGTTTTTGGCATAAATGTAAAATTTAAAAAGTATGGCGGCTTTTAGCAAAATGTGATATTTCGACATGAATATTTTTACACGCGTGCCTTGTGTACCTTGTATCTAACTTTAAAACTACGACCTTTTACCGCCTGTACCTATGCAATATTTATTGTAGTCGTCGCAAATCAATTTATATATGCCCGATTTTTGGCTGCTAGATATTTGATCTTTATTATTAGAAAGTAACAAATCTCAAACGTGCGAAAATTGTTTACCCAGTATATGGTTAGGTCCAAAAAATATATTGATCTATCTTGTTCCATTTCTAATATATAAATTTAACGACCTCGATGGTGTAGTGATTAGTGTAACCGACTGCCACGCCGGAGGTCGCGGGTTTGTTTCCCGCACAAGTCAAACATTTGTGTGCATGAACATGAATGTTTGTCTTGCTCTGGGTGTTTCTAAGTATAATATGAATGTATTTACAAAACAAAAAGTATATATGTATGTTTATCCATTGTCTAACTAACCCATAGTACAAGCTCTGCTTAGTTTGGGCTAGATGGTGTTGTGTGCATGTGATAGAATATTATTATATTATTATTATAATTTTCGTGTGAATATTATTGACTTAGCGTAATTATGAATTTGTCTGTCGGTACCCGTCCAAGCTATCAAAAAATCGTCGACTTATCGATAATAATATTAGAATGTGTAAGTATTATACAACATAAATAGATGAGAAGAAATATCATCAACGGGCAAAAGATCAAGTTAAATTTAAAACGGTACCTACCTTAGTACGATGATTAGTCTCCAAAATCAGTTTCCAATAACTTATATTGTAACACAATCTCCTAAACACAATAACTGATGTTAGAAACCGGTTTTTTAAATTTGTATACACGTTTTCTTCGAGACCTAGTCTCGACAAATTAGACGTGCACACTCAACGCGCGGTATTGCATGTTTCTGTCAAAAAATTCTTAATAGCAGCCCGGAATCAGGAAGTTGGCGATGTTGCACATCCCCGTGCCTGGGAAAATACATGAAGCCTGTGGTCCTGCGTGTGATCCCTCTCCAGTCACGTCGGTTCACCGTCTCATCGGTCTATGACAGTCAGGGAATAGTGTGCAGTTGTGTTTCCGCGCTGTTATGCACAATAATATATCATGCGCAGATGGCCAATTTCTGCTAGAATTGGTCGCATAACTGAAAGTAAAAATGCCTTATAACTCTTTCTCCAACCCTCCAACTTCTTGGTCCGAGAACTATTTCTTGTTCATACGGCTTCTAGGCGGCCTATCAAGATGAAACATGCACCAGATTTTAAGTTAGAGCGCCAGCATATAACTGAAAAAAGCGCTTTCAAACATTAGCTATGTGCAGACATCGTCCAATTAAAATTTGTTTTAATTGGAATAATTGATTAATTGGAAATTACATATGTATGTACCTATATACTTATTGATATGTATTCTATTATCACAGATTCCAGGTCTGAGAGGTGGCGGCGTGCGAGTTCCCACGCGTAATATCAGTCGTTTTGTCTTCGTCCAACAAAGGAACAAGTAGGCCATAACGAAAATTGTGTTTTTGGGTAGGGTAGTTTGGCGTAGGGGTCCGTCGATTTATACGGCTCGGGCTGAATCCACGGCGGGGTCGCGATTCGCATGTGAGAACGATTCGCGCGGCCCCGCTGACTCTGGTATCGTCGAGGAACACCGTGGTTATTTAATCAGTAGAACCGTGACGTACCATCTTTCCCCAGGTGAGTGAAAAGTGAGAGGTATGCGGCAATGCATTTTCCCAAGTAAAAAAACAAGCGTTTAATGTGATTGAATAGAAAATACTGCCTTAAAATAAATACCTTAATTTCAGTATATCAAGAAAAACATAATCCGTATATTACTAGGTATCTGTTTTTATTATCATATTCATATTATACTTATTTGTTCATAGCTAAATATTATTTACAATTTTTTATCAGTTTTGTCAAAACTATTCGAAATACACAAACATTAAATTATTTACAGCTGACTGCATATTACTAACTAACAATTGAAATTTGTAATTTAATCTGTCAAGTCTTAGACTACCAGACATATTTAAAGATCGATTGTGTCAGGCCACCGGGGTTCCGCTGCGAATCAATAGGCTAAAGTGTCTATCAGATGATGTACATGACATATTTCCAATCTTACATTTAAATCTTGTAAAAGATGATTATATTATTATTCATTTATTTATTTTTAGCCTGTACCGTCCCACTGCAAGGCAAAGGCCTCCCTTCGATCTTTCCACTCCTTTCTGTCCAGCGGGATTCGAGACAATTGGTCTCGAATCCCGGTTGAACGCATCCAATTCATGCTGCCATCGCATTCTGGGCCTGCCGCGGGGCCGTTTGTTATTTGGTGCCCCTTCTGTGGTGATTTTTGCCCACTTCTCTTCAGACATACGACAGACATGGCCAGCCCAGTTCTATTTGAGTTCGCCAGCAGCTTGGACCACGTCCTTGACCTTTGTTTCAGAGCGCAGTACCATATTTCTGATCTTATCTATCAGCTTAACACCGAGTATGTATGTATGTATCTTATGTGGGGGCCAGTCAGTGTAGACCGGCGACACTTCGATCCAGTGGGATCTTTTGTGTTGACACTCTCCCAATAACGACTGCCATAGATGTGCATGGCAGCCGGGACCGACGGCTTAACGTGCTCTCCGAGGCACGGAGCAGGCGATAATTGTCAATCAATACGCACATAATTTTGAAAAGTCTTATAACTTCTGAAAGCCAGAGGTGCGCGACATGGGTTCGAACCCGAGACCCTCTGCATTGCAGTCTGTTCGTCTCAGCTATCGCTGCTCTAACACCGAGTATACTGCGCTCCATGACATGATTATATTAATTAATAATTATAATTTATTTATCCAATTAAATTACAACAGTATAATTATAATAAGAATGAACATGATGTGGAAACAGTTTTGTAGAAAATTATGAAACGGTGACACCTATACTAATTATACATAATTAACCGGTCGTATTCCGCCGGCTCGCATACCAGCCGGCAGATTTGTACGGCTATTCGTAGCCAATAGGCAATCAGTTTTGATCGGTAAGGTTGGTAATATACGATTTTAAGCGAAGGCGGCGCGCGGCGTTTTGGCGCCAATTTGGTGGCTCGCATGCGAGCCACCGGCCTACGACGGGTACAAATCTGCCGGCTGGTATGCGAGCCGGCGGAATACGACCGGTTAATGAAACTAAAATTGACGGTTAATTAATTTTTTAACACGTTGAGTCGCAGCATTCAGCTGGCGGCCAGACACAATTGTGTGTCAATTATGTCTGGAATTCAAGCAACTGACAGAGTAACATATACTAAGATACTCTGTCAGTTGCTTCTGTCTGTAGTTTGCTTTAAGTTAATAAACGTAAGTGTTGATATCGTATCCTTTGCCGGCGACCTTGTTGTCGATCCAGTCTCGCATGATCGACACGTCGACGTATACGCCGGGGACTCCATCCGTCCCGCAGCCGATACCCCACGCCACGATACCGCTCTGTGCATAACGATTCTGCTCGTACTGGAACAAAACAACTTCCATACATACATACACTCACGCGTAAAAATTCTTTTAGTGTTGGATAGCTCATTTATCGAGGAAGGCTATAGGCTATATAACATCACGCTACGACCAGTAGAAGAGGAGCAGAATTGAAAATTGTTGCAAAACGGGGTAAATTCCCTTATATGAAGGAGACGAAGTTGCGCGGGTCATCTAGTTAGAAATATTGCCGCTTTTGTGCACAGTTCTAGACTCCGTACTGCTACTCTTCCTCCAAGACCTCATGAACAGCAGCGGCAGTATATAATAAAATGGCTTAGTGGTTAGTTTCGCACGAATTGTGCGAAACGATACACATCGAAATAATTTGGGTACAAAACTAGTGCAGACGGGGTAGCTTCGCACTACTCAAATAATAATAATAATAATAAAGTTTATTACTCCATAAGAATAACACTTAATCTAGGTACAAAATTTAGGGCTTAAGGAATACATAACAACCTGGAGACCCTGACTTCTAAACTAGGTATGGACCTGTATCTTAGAAGCCAGTGCTACCTTCTGATAGTTACATTTATATAAGCCTCACAAATGGTTACAATAATTGATTATCATTCTCATAAATAGTGAGAAAATACTAAGTACAAAATAGGGCTAGTGAAAATGGAGAAAACTATCTTTCTTTACTGTATAGTCAGAATACAAAATCTGCAAGTGTCTGCTTTAATAAAAGTGTGAGATTTATAATTAATTGTTAAGGCCAGGTTAAGAGCACCTTGAACCGACGGGCGTGTATGAGGAATGTGATGAAAGTGAATGAAGCCAGAGAAGTGTGTCAGGATCGTAGCAAATGGAAATCCGTAGTCTCTGCCTACCCCTCTGGGAAACAGGCATGAATCTATGTATGTATGTATGTATGTATAGTGTGTGGGTGTTTATAAGGAAGTTTGAGTGTGTATGAGTGTATATATAAATAAATATGAGTGTGTATGAGTGTATGAGTGTATATATAAATAAATATGAGTGTGTGAGAGTATTTTTCTACATAACTATATATGTGTATTATCCAACTGTTAATTCCCCAACAGGAGTTCCTCGGTATTACGGCAGGTAAGTTATTTAAGAAAATCCTTTAGTGCAAATTTAAGTTAAAATTTTGTTTAAACTGTATTTTCAGTTTTTATTTAAATTGTTATAAAGTTTAGTATTTGCCACGTAGAAGTGTCGTTTTGCGAATGAGTTGTTATGTGAAACAAGCATACGACCCACCTGATGGTAAGTGGTCACCGTAGCCTATGGACGCCTGCAATACCAGAGGCATCACTTGTGCGTTGCCGACCCTTTAGGAATAAAAGGAAGTGGGAAGGAAAAAGAACGGGAAGGGGGAAAGAGGGTGATTGGGCCTCCGGCACTCTCACTCTCCGAACGAAACACAACAGTAGGAATACTGCTATATCACGTCGATATTCTGTGAGAACCCTAGTCCTTCCCCGTTCGAGCCGGCCCATTCATGCTGAAATCAGCGAGGCTCTTCTACTCTGAACTCTTCGTTCTCTTGTTCTTAATTCTCATTATATCTCACGTGGAGGAGAACTGGTGGTATACTGACCTCTATGGAGCAAAACAGAGGTGATCCTCCGTCTCCCTTGCACGTATCCTTGTCCCTCTCTCCGCCGGCACACATGAACGAAGTGTGCAGTTGGAAGAATCTGCCGAGACGAGTGCGACGAAGCGCTGTCTGGCAAGCGTAGTGCTCTACTACTGGAAGTTCAACCTAGGTAGAAAACAAACGAAATTAAAATGTTAATTTTAATACTACAGTATCGTCGTTTTTTGCTTCGTCTTATATTAATACACTAGATTTTGCCCGCGACTTCACTCGCGTAAATACAGGTTAGTTTAAATTATTAACAGTACTTTTTCCTGGATAAACGGTACCTATGTCCTATTCTGCAAAATTTCATGATGATCAGGCGAGTATTTAAGGCGTGAAAATGTAACAAACAAACAAACGCACATTTGCATTTATAATAATAGTTAGGATGGTGGTCATCCACAAATGTGTAGCCATCAAAAAGTTATTTCAAAAAGACAACTCCCGCACTAGAAATGAATCCTGTGTCGCATTACAAACATTCAAACAACTGACACAAAGCACACCCATACCCGGAACAACTATTTGTAGATAACACAAATTTTCGAACCCACAATACTCGTCGCAGGGGCATCCGCGCAGTCGATCAATCAATCAATTTAAGAGCCTTGCTCTTGTCGTTGGAGCCTCTTCCATAGAAGATGAGAAGAAGAATAGAGAAAAATGAGAGGAAGAATAGAGAAACATATCTCCCTATTCTCTGCCATTACTTTGACCTCATGGTATGACATGACTGACTTTTTCCTTTACCTGATCTATTTAACTTCTCATTGGTCTACTTCTTCCCCTTCTTCCTTCAATTTTCCTTCTAAAACGGTCTTTATAAAGTTGTCATGTATTAAGTGTACCAACTTTATTCACTCCGATTCTCCACGACATCTTAAAATCATATATCTTTTTTACTGTATTAAGTACTTATTTTTCTTTCCGTCCAACTAATTCGTTGCATCTTACGCCACCACCATATTTTAAAGGTCTCCAATAATTTCCTGGCCTTTTGTGTCCTCATTGATTATTTCCATTGGGAATGTTTAGTAATAGCTCACCTTCTTCAAGATGACCTGGTACCGTCCCTCCTTGCCATATTTGTCCTTGCCCCAGCCGGTGGCGAAGCACCTGGTGCCGGCTTGGGTCCTCTGTCTTGGAGGAGGCAGGCATGCCACTCCCACGTTAGGAGCCAAGTCTACAGGCTTTGTGAGGAAAAGTACCGCTACGTCGTAGAACAGATTATCTGTAGAAGAATAGTGCTTTAGTATACAACCTTAACTAGCCTTATTTCTTTAATAATATTATAAATGCAAATATAAGTTTATTTATTTCCCTCGCAAGCATTACTTTTTCAGAAAAAGTTCTGCTGCAAGAAAAGGACATAGCTAACCTTTTATCCAGATAAACAGTTCCCTATGTGCTTTTCTGTATCCCTGACAACGTGTATGCGACATTTCATGATTAACGGTCAAGTAGTTAAGGCATGGAAGCTTAACAAACAAACTCACATTCGCATTTATAATATTAGTAAATATATCGATGTTATGTTACGTAATATATGATTGCAGGGACGCCTGACGAGAAAGAAAGAAAGATATTTCTATAATTATGTAATTTGTAAGTATGTGTTTAAAAATTATACTTTGTGAAAATTTACCTCCTGGCCGAATGTCATCAAAATATGGCGTATATGATCGTATATTGTGGTCTACTAAGCACAAATTCGACCCTAAATACACATATAATAGCTGTAATTCAAAATAATTAAGCGTTTATGCACAATTTGCTTCACTAACTGCTATTTTACAGATTTGACAAAGCGTGGTACGCGGTAATCGCCCGCCATCAAGCCAGTCTTTTTATCAGAACGAATAGCTCACCTCTTTGTTATAATATTTACAATATATATATATATATATATATATATATATGTTTTATGTCTATATATTATGTACATATATATAGCAGCGATAGCTCAGTGGAGAGACCAACAGTCTGCATTGCAGACTGTCTCGGGTTCGAACCCACGTCGCGCACCTCTGACTTTCGGAAGTTATATGACTTTATGAAAGTATGTGCGTATTGATTGACAATTATCGCCTGCTCCGTGCCTTGGATAGCACGTTAAGCCGTTGGTCCCGGCTGCCATGAATATCTATGGCAGTCGTTATTGGGTAAAGTCAGTACCCTCTAATATCCTGGAGCTGGTCTAGCCTTAGGGTATCGTTAGCCATCGGGTTGCGGAGGTCAGGTGGCAGCCACTCCGTATAAAAACTGACATCCAGTCAAATCCGGTTAGACCAGAAAAGCCGGCCCCAAGTGACTTGGGAATAATAAAGGCTAAGAGAGAAGAAGAAGATATATGTTTTATGTCTATTTTGGTATATTCGTTACTGTACTGGATAACCAACATTGACGTCATTATCTTATATGTATATGGCTATAAGGCTCGCTTGCCTTACTAAGCCAGTTGCCTAACCTATCGAGTCAAAGTGACACACCGATGGACACACACAATAGATTTAGATAGATATAGATTTTGAATTATGCCTGGTATTCCAAGACTACAACCGTTAATATACATCATTATAGGCACTATGTTGGACGACACATCGTTCCGCATCGCTTCTTGCCTCCGTTTAGGTGCTCCATGTGTTTCTCCGCTTCGATGTCACTGTGGTGAAGCCGTCAACGGCCTTGGCCACCATGGCCTATCTTGTAGCAGGAGTACCGGTCGTTTTTCGCAGCACGCCAACCTTAATAACATTATCCGTCGCGCTCTTGTCACCGCCGGCGTGCCAGCTCATCTTGAACATAATGGTTTGGCACGTGACGATGGGAAGAGACCGGACGGTATGTCATTGATGCCTTGTAAGATGGGTAGGCCCTTGGTGTGGGACGCAACGTGTGTCGACACCCTTGCGCCATCACCTCTTTCTCAGCACGGCGAGTTGTGCTGGCGTTGCTGCTGCATCCGCGGAAACTCTCAAACGGCGCAAATACAAAAACCTGGTCATGGGGTTCCAGTGCTCGTGCTCTCTATAGAGACATAGCAAAAAGGTTAATGGACGCTTCCCGTGACCAGAGGGCTGGCCTTTTTTTGCGGAAAGAATAAGCATTGCCATTCAACGTGGCAATACTGCCAGTCTTCTGGGCACACTACCAGTCGACTGTGATACAGAGGAATTTTGTAACGCCTATTAGAGGGTTTTAGTTGTTTTTTCCTTACTGTTTTATAATATTTTAGGTATAAGTTAGTTTTAAAGAATTGTGTTTATATGTACATAGTCAATAATTTACATCTTATTAGATTCGTCATTATTAGATTTAAATAAAAAAAGGCATAGTAAAATAAGTCTAAAAGAATCCAAAAACGAACTGAATCGTTACATGTATTTACAAAGAGCGTAAAAGTACTGAATTTCATAACGTTATTGAAGTTTAAGTTTGTGCACACGGAATATTGATTAGGTTTGTTCCCTTTATCTATACTAATTTTATAAAGAGGAAAGATTTGATTTTTGTTTGTTCGTTTGTAAGAATATAACCACACAACCAATTTTAAAAATTATTTCACTTTTACATAGCTGTATTACTACCGAGAAACATAGGCAATAGCATATTCTATTTACACAATAAAGTACTGTTACCAACATTTTTGTTTTACTTGGGGGAATGTTGCATCCTCTCCCTGGGGCGACGGAGAGGCTATGTCGGGCTTACTTAAAATATACCCTGGTTATACTGACTCAACCTACCACGGTGTTCCTCGACATAACCATAGACGGCGAGGCCGCGCGAATCGCTTTCACATGCAATCGCGACCCCGCCGAGGTTTAGACCCGCGCCGCATGAAACGACAGGCCACTACATAAAATACTTACTTTACTGTCCCCTTGTGGAGGGACGAAGACACGACACAAAAACACACGTAAGAACACGCACGCCGCCTCTCGGACCTGGTGCTGATTGGGTGGCGAGCAGGCTCACGCAGCCCACCACCCCCAGGTCAAACCTCAGGGTGGCTGGAGGTCATTTCGCGCCCTCCGGCGCTTGGTTCTGCAGTTGGGGAGAGAGTTTAAGCACTCCCTCTTCCGCTCCACCACCTCTTTGATGGAAATTACTTCCTCACAAAAGGAGGCGATGGCGTTTCACGATCTCTCACTCCGGACCATAGACTGGACCACGGCCGGGAGTGAGAGGGCAACCGAGTCCGACCGCCGCGATCAACTCACGGCGCTGCGATGCCCAGGCGGGGCAATTCACCAAAGTGTGCAGCGCCGTGTCCACAACAACATCGCGGCAGTCGCCGCAGTGATGACATCTGGGCGTCTCGTGCCGGCCTATACGACACAGGAACTGGCCAAAACAACCGTGGCCAGTCATAACCTGTGTCCGCCGGAAGAAGAGGGCGCCTTGCCGTCTCCCCAGCCACTCCTCAAAAAGGGACTTACCGCCACGATCGTGGCGTGCCCGAAGTACTGTTACTAACATAACGTAACCTACTTTTATGCGAGTGAAGCCGCGAGCAAAAGCTAGTTATTGGACATAATTGTTTTGAACATAAAACCATTTTTTATATTGATGGGAATATTTAGTACGCTACTTATGAATTAATCAGGTATTTTTAAGATTGATAAGTTGTTAGTGTCTTGCAGATATTTTCTCATAGCGCCCTTGGCCTAAACCTACGAGCTAACAGAAATGTTGCTTAAGTAATTTAGTAATGTCATGATCCTTTTTTTTTTGACATTCACAAATGTAATTTGCCACCTAAAAGATTTTGACTTTGCTAAGTGCCGTGATAACCTAGTGGATTGCCACGCAGGGATCTCGAATTCGATGCCAAGGCGCGCATCTCTTACTTTACAATATTACCAGTGTATTAAATAGTTAATTATCGCTCGCTTTAGCGGTGAAGATAAACATCGTGAGCAAACCTGCAAGTCTGAAAATTCTCTATAAACTTCTCGGAGATATTTGAAGTCTGCCACTCTGCGTTGGCGTGGTGGACTATGGCCTAACCCTTCTCACACTGAGAGCTAGTCTGACCCAGGAATGGGACGCTGGGTTGAAGAGTCTTGTAAAAGTTATTGCATTTATCGATCGTACTTTTATTGAAGTCCCTATGAATCTCTTTCGAGGCGACGTCCCTGTCCTGGTAGGGATATATCTCGTCTTCTGTTTGTGTGTCCCACTCGCCGGCTCTGATCTTCAGAGCGTCTGCCGTGAAGACAGTGTGGGCTGCTGTCAGAACGACGCTGGGGTGTATCAGCGACCCTCCACCGACGTACAGATCGAAAGATTTTTTATCAACAAACATCAACCTGAAATATAAAAGTGGTATTTCAATAATATTGTTCTCTTATCATTATCCTTACTAATCCGACTAATATTACACTGGGGAACAAAAAAAATGTACACATTTTCCTCGGCAATAATTTTGTTACTGGTTTTAATAAACACCTTCGTCATACCCGAAATGTATTTACTTTGTATGGATTGACTCTGGTTCTTGAAATATTCAATAAAAAGAACGGTTCCATCAGGACACTAGAACAATAAAAGAAAGATACCAAGGCCGATAGCATATTATGACGGCAGACTATTGCTTGAGTTTAATAATGGATTGTCCTGAACATAAACACAATAGAAAAGCTTACTGATGAAGTTTTCTAATACTTTTTCTTTATGATTTTTGTCAATAGCCTTTGTATTAAGTTTTCTTGTCGTCATTATATAGCCGCTTCTAAAATATATATTTAATATGTAATTGTATTTTTATTTCGACCTTCTTTCAGCCATATAGTTTATAGTCTTATCTCATAAACTAGAGTCAATTTAACAAATCTGATATTTTTCTCGTATCCAGCAACTTACACAAAATTGACTTCAACTTACCATGCCACAAAATTACCATTCCCTAGTGATGAATGTGAAAGTTTGTGAGGATGGATGGATGATTGTCTACTCTTTTTACGCACAAATTACTGAACGGATTTTGATGAAACTTTACAGTATTATCGTTTATATATCAGAATAACATAGACTACTAAAAATCTATCTTAACTTACATCTATCGTGAGTGAATCCGCAGACAAAATCTAGTATTATAAATGCGGATGTGAGTTTCTTTTTTTGTTACGCTTTGAGTAGATATTCGGCCTTTTGCGTCAATCGTTTGGAGACGGTTTTACCCTGAGAGAGGGCTACAGATAGGAAAATCTCTAATCATACTTAGCACGGCAACTAATGATTCCCCGATTACGTAATCACTGGGTAGGCACTAATAACCCATTACCGCGAAGCTTAATGCATAAACGATTATATCTATAAACTATTATGTGATTTACCCATATAAAATTAGCACAGGTATATTTTAATGACACAGCGTCAAAAACATTTATATAGTACGACCACGTATATAACGATATCTATTTATATAGTACGACCACGTATATAACCATATCTATTTATATAGTACGACCACGTATATAACGATATCTATTTATATAGTACGACCACGTATATAACGATATCTATTTATATAGTACGTCCACGTATATAACGATATCTATTTATATAGTAAACCACGTATATAACGATATCTATTTATATAGTACGACCACGTATATAACTATATCTATTTATATAGTACGACCACGTATATAACAATATCTATTTAGGTTAATTTGATTTAAAACATTGAGTTTGGTCATTTTAAATAAGTACGACATACTTCGATCATTTTGCTTCTTTAATATTGTTTAGGGCGTTAATCTTTATTAATATTATAAAGAGGAAAGATTAGATATTTTGTTTGTGTGTTTGTAAGGATTTAACTCACAATCTACTCGATCGATATTAATAATAATATGATCATTAGAAAGCTATATTATCACCGTATAAGTACCAAAATAGGATAGATTTTATTTAAAAAAATGTACGGTTAGTGAAATAACCCAACATTCTGTGTTTTTTTTTACATGGTGCGTGGGGTACTTTCTAATATATTTTCATAATCCCCACACCACGGATTTTTACATTAATATTATTAAATTATTTTCTACTTTTTAGTTTGGTTTTTATAATAAAGTTGTGTTTTAGTTTTTTTTATTATTATTTATTTTAAAGTTCTTTTTAAGACATAGGTACTAGTTTTGCCAACGGTTTTATACACGTAAACATGTATCCTTATCCTAATCCTAACTAATATTATACTAGCTTCTGCTGGTGGCGTCGCTTGCATAAATGTAGGTTAGGTTAGGTTACCAAGTGGCCTGAGAGGATTACGGGGCAGCTGCCCGTCTTGCCACGGCTGGAGTTGCCCTGGTTGTCGGCAGGATTAGGATGTTGGGACTGGAGGTGGCGCTGGAAAAGTCCGAGGCCCTATTATTTCATGGGCCTCGGCGGGCGCCGCCACCAGATGCCCACATCATCGTTGGAGGGGTCCGCATCGGGGTGGAGCCGAGTATGAAATACTTGGGGCTCCACCTCGACGGCCGCTGGAACTTTCGCGTCCATTTTAGCCGCCTGGCCCCCCGGCTGATGTCGGCGGCAGGAGCGCTTAGCTCTTTGCTGCCGAATATCGGGGGTCCGAGTGTCGTCTGCCGCCGCCTCTATTTGGGGGTGGTGCGGTCGATGGCCCTTTATGGAGCGCCCATTTGGGCTGACGCCCTCGATCGCCAAAACGTCGCCCTCCTGAGGAAACCGCAGAGGGCGATGGCGATCAGGGTGTCGCGGGCGTACCGCACCGTCTCCTTTGAGGCGGCGTGCGTTTTGGCGGCATCACCGCCTTGGGATTTGGAGGCGGAGGTCCAGGCGTCGGTGTATTACTGGCGTGCGGACCTCCGGCTCCATGGTGAGGAACCCACGCATTGTGCGGTGGAGACGCGAAGGTCCCAGGCTCGACTGGTCCTCGAGGAGAAGTGGGAAGGTAGACTGGCCCAGCCCCGCTACAGGGTGAGGACCGTCGAGGCTGTCCGTCCAGTACTAAGGCAGTGGACGGACAGACGGCGCGGACCGCTCACCTACCGGCTCACTCAGGTGCTCTCCGGACACGGCTGTTTCGGGGAGTACCTCTGCAAGATAGCCGGTAGGGAGCCGACAACCAGGTGCAACCATTGTGAGGAGTGTGACCAGGACACGGCGCAGCACACGCTGGAGGAGTGTCCGGCGTGGGCCGCGGAGCGCTGCGCCCTGGTCGCTGTGATTGGCCCCGACCTCTCGTTGCCGACTGTCGTATCCAGGATGGTCGGCGACGACAGGTGCTGGGGCGCAATGAGGTCCTTCTGCGAGACTGTCATCTCGCAGAAGGAGGCGGCGGAACGGGGGCGTGAGGATGATCCTTACGCCCCGGAAGTCCGCCGCCGGAGGAGAGGGCGCAGGAGACGCGCTTTTGTCGCTCTCCTGCCCCCCACTTAAGGGTTCCGGGTGGCAAGGCCTGAGGGGACCCTGCCACCCGTAAATTAGGAACCCCGAGAGGGCGCGCGCGGTGTTCCCGCGCGCCTTCTACCGTCGAAAGGGGAGAGCGGTCAGGCTCTCCCCTGGGGACGAGAGGTGGCCGGGTCCGTTTGACCCGGCCCACACCCACATGGGGGGGCCTGCTATGGATGAATCCTCCTAGAGCTCCCAACTGGCCCCCCCTATTGGATGAGAGAGGGAACACCCCAGGTTTTTTAGTGGGTAGACCAGCGCGTCTTGCTGGGAGTCCCACACTCCCCCGCCGGTGCCGTCCCCTAGCCGGCGGGCAGTGCATGAAGCATTTTTCCTGGGTAACAAAAAAAAAAAAAAAAAAAAAAAAGTTTACCAAGTGGCCAAATCTGCCAGGGTTGCAGGATGAATGCGCGAGTGATCCCTGCGCCCCAGCCATAGATAGTGAGAAGGAACACAGTGGTAAATTTAGTCCGTATTACGGGAATATCTCCATCTTTTCCCAAGTGAGTCCGACATAACCCCGCCGCCAGCCCCAGCGGAGGGATATGCATTCCCTCACGTAAAAAAAAGATTAGTTTCAGTTACGTTAGTAAAAAGGTTTAAAATGATTTTAAAAATAAAATGTAGCCTATGTTACTCGGCGATCATATAGCTTTTTAATGGTGAAAGAATTTTCAAAATCGATTTGTAGCTTTTGAATTAAATCCTTACAAACAGACAAAAAATCTAAAATATCAAATTTTATAATATTAGTAAGTATAGCAATGCGAATGTGAGTTTGTTTGTTATGCTTTCACGCCTTAACTACTCGACCGATCATAATTTAATTTGGCATACACGTTGTCAGGGGTTCAGAAAAGGTTATAGAGTAACTTTTATCCAAGAAGAAATCCTTTTACTAATCTAAACTAATCTATCTTTACTTGCGCGTGCAACCGCGGGTATTATTCTATAAGATACCCGTGTATGCAAAATTTCATGTAGATCGTTCAAATAAGTAGATAAGACGTGAAAGCTTAATAAAAGGTTTTTTTTTTTAGAGAAAGGCAACTCTCCCTCCAGTAATAAATCCTGTGTAGCAGTGTGTGTGCAGTGCAGAGGCGATCATTTAAACCACTACGCCATTTACACAATTAACTCATAATATTAAGTTAGGATAGAACTTGACACATTTTATTTTCCTGGTCTGGGTCGAAACCTAGGAATTTCGAGTGGCTGGAAGACTACTGTGCGATACGCGTAGTCTGTAGAGCAGAACTTAAGTAGGTACTTACTTGAGAACTGCTACCATCCAAGGGAATTCTCCGAACTTAGTCTCTCCGGCGGTCTCACCGGTGGTGCGCAGATCAGCGCCCTTGGGATTAGTCCAGCCGCAACCTTGACGCTAAAATAAAAGAACTTTAAAGAGTGTAACTTAAAGGTATGGTCATATTTCAAGATCGTAAAGTATTAGAGATAAAAAGCATCAATAATAATATCAGCCCTGTATTAAACTGTCCCACTGCACGAGCCTCTTCTCATTGTGAGAAGGATTAGGCCATAGTCCACAACGCTGGCCCAGTGCGGGTTGGCAGATTTCACATATCTTTGAGAACATTATAGAGAACTCTCGGACATGCAAGTTTCCTCACGATGGTTTTCCTTAGCCGTTCATCGGTCGAAAGCATCAAACTGAAAGAATAATCCGAACTAATATTCCCAAATACGAATATAAGTTTGTTTGTTACGCTATCACACCGAAACTACTCAATCGATCATCTTATAATTTCGGATACATGTTATCTGTGATACAGAGAAGGACATAGGGTACCTTGTATCTAGAAAAATAGTACTGTCCATAAGAAATAGAAATCAGTTGACAAAACCTACATTAAAGTGAGAAAAGCCGCGGGCAAAAGCTAGTCACATTAAAAACGAGGAAAAAAGATGATCCGTGAAGCAGGATTGAAAATGCGATCGCCACAAACCGTGTCGTCGCTTGACTACTAACACACGACAATATTGTCTAAATTAGTGTAATTGGTTGTAATAATTACATATATAATTCAATACAATAATTCTAAATAATTAAATAATTATTAATTTAGAATTCTTGTAACCGTTCTAATTTAATAAATAAATAGAAAAATATACATATAAGCCTAACTTAACCTAAGACGTATTTTATAATAATAATAATAATAATAATATTCTACCACATACACACAACACCATCTAGCCCAAACTAAGCAGAGCTTGTACTATGGGTTCTAGACAATGGATAAACATACATATATTCCTTTTTTTTTTGTAAGTACATACATATTATACATAGAAACACCCAGACCAAGACAAACATCCATGTTCATGCACACAAATGTTTGACTTGTGCGGGAATCGAACCCGCGACCTCAGGCGTGGCAGTCGGTTACACTAACCACTACGGCATAGAAGCCGACAAAAAAAAATGTATTACGTCTACATTTCGCTAAGTACAATATTAGCGTTTTTGTATAACATAAAAAATGGATTATGAAAACTTGTAGAACAAAAGTTGTTAAGTTAGGTATAAAGGAGTCTGACTACTACCCCGTCTCATGCCATGACCGTGCCATGACCGTGCTAGGAACGTGTCAGGCAAAAACATATTCTTTGTAAGGAAATGTATAAGACTATGCCCACTAGACCGTTCCGTCACCGACCAGCAGTTCCTATAGCAGGGCGTATTGTGTTGCTTTTCGTGTCTGATACGTTCCTAGCACGGTCATGGTACGAGACGGTGTTGTAGGCAGACTTCTTTAATAAGTAATGGGGTAAGATACACAAAATATGCTTATTTCGGGCCTAAGTGTTCTTAGCGATTGTTTCTTCTTTATTCTTTCACTTTATTTTTTAAAAATCTCACACACCAGGCTTATTTCTTGTGTCGCGGGGGACGTTACGAACGTTTAAACAACGGTCAAAAAGAACATCCTGATTCGGGAAAACCATTTGTGGATCGTACAAATTTTTGTCCCACGTAGGGATCGAACCCACAACACTCAGAACGGCAGCAGTGGTGAGGCGACCACTTAAATCTAGTCGCCATTCGTGCAGTCATGTTTGAAACGAACCCTTTTCAAACATTGAAATACAAATGAAAATAGTAACTATCGATATCTATATGAATGTAACATGTGAGCTCAATCTTTTCAGATTTCCGTGTAATCCTATTAGGATTACAGTACATATAATTCAAATCTTTGTCTAGTATCATATACTAGCTGACCCGCGGAACTTCTTCTACGTCATATAAGAAAATTTGCCTCGTTTTTGCAACATTTCTCATTAATGCGCCGCTCCTATTGATCGTAGCGTAATGTTATATAGCTTATAGCCTTCCTCGATAAATGGGCTATATAATACTAAAATAATTTTTCAATACGAACCAGTAGTTCCTGATAATAGCGCGTTCAACCAAACAAACAAACTCATCAGCTTTATAATATTAGTATAGACTAGCAGACCCGCGCAAGTTCGTCTGCGTCTCATAAGAGAAATTTCCCCGTTTTTGCAACATTTTTTATTGATGCCCCACTCCTATTGGTTGTAGCGTGATGTTATACGTTCAACCAAACAAAAAACTTTTCAGCTTTATAATATTAGTATAGATATCAGTGCACATACCAATGGTTCCTGTTTAGGTTTGATAGGGTCTGTAGCGGGCCGCTTGTCCGCGAGAGCGCAGCACACATTTAAATATGAAGCGCATGGACTTGTCTCGCCAAAACTGTTCGTAAAAATATAATAAATAATAATATTTTCAGTCACATATTAAAATGAGGAAACCTTTGTTACGACAAATTTTTTTGGCCCTTTTTTAATTTGGCATTAACAGTTAGGCATTTTTTTTTTTGTCATAATAATACTTTGACATCATTGATTTTGGCATATTATTTCAGTAGGCATACCTAAATATCATTCAGGCTAATGCTTTTTGCCCTAATTTTGATTGGCATAAAGTTATCAGGCATATACAGGTAACTTGGGTAGGTTACCATAGTATAACAATAGGTTAGGGTGCCGCGGTAAGGTAAGCTAACAAGGCCCAAGGTCCACCCCTAAGCCGACAATATGTTTATTTTATATACGAAAAGTATTTTATTTAATGTAAATACAACATTTTGAAACTTCAAATTTATGCTTTAGAATAGTATGCTTAACAATTATTATGCTTATAGTAATTATACTTAAAATAATTGTGCCTAAACAGTTATGCCAAATTAATATTGTGCGTATCTTATCTTATCTTATGTGGGGGCCAGTCAGTGCAGACCGGCGACACTTCGACCCAGTGGGATCTTTTGTGTCGACACTCTCCCAATAACGACTGCCACCGATGTTCATGGCAACCGGGACCGACGGCTTAACGTGCTCTCCGAGGCACGGAGCAGGCGATAATTGCCAATCAATACGCACATAATTTCAAAAAGTCATATAACTTCCAAAAGTCAGAGGTGCGCGACGTGCGTTCGAACCAGAGACCCTCTGCATTGCAGTCTGTTGGTCTCCCCACTGAGTTATCGCTGCTCTTAATATTGTGCGTAACTATTATTAGGATAAGTAAAAGTATGCCATGCTAAATTATGAGTATTTAATGGCCATATAACTAAATGCAGTCAAGCCTATAAGTCGCTCGGCTTTGTTATGAGACAGTCTGCTCGCTTCAGTAGGAGCGAAGCGATTACGGCATTATATTTTGCATTTGTTCGTAGCTAGCTCGAGTATAACTCTGCCATCTGGAACCCACACGAAATTATAAGTTATTGGTGGAACGGATGCAGCGAAAATTCGCCCGTTTTCTTTATAAAAAACTGTACGGATATTATCCATACCTGTACCCGTCTCTGTTCGTTTCGGGTATGATGGGTATTGATACTCTCGAACTGAGACGAAAATTGAGCCTTATGGCTCATTACTATTTGTTGCTCAATGGCAAGATAGATAATCCTGAAGCGTTATCGCGTTGCGGATTGTCTGCACCGAATCAGTACTTGAGAATGCGCTCGCGCCGTTTGCTCGCGGCGCCGACCGTACGCCGCACGTGCACCGCACAATTTGCTACTAGTTGTCAGGCCATTTCTACACTCAAATCTCTCATCGCTAACCAACCAAGTGTTATACTATATATAATACGTAACGGGTATTAACGCGATCATGCATAATGTTTACCTTTTTTATGCTTGACGTTTCGACCAAGTTACACCGGCCGTGGTCACAAGCTGACTGGTGCTGCGATGTCATGTCTCCGTTTGTGAGGCAGAAGAATCTTGATTCACCCTCACTTTTGGCATATTTTTGTTTGTCTATGTACCGTCACAAACTACACTCACGGATTATATTATTACGTATGCTAGCCGTCGTGTCCGGATTCTGTGAATTACCTGACTGTGCAATACAGCGAAGTTGCGTATTATTAATCACGGGATTTTACGTCGCGGATAATTTGAAACCATCTTCCCTATTGAAATTTCTATGTTTTTTGATTTCAATAGCTTCTTGCACTACTCTTGGATAAAAGTGGCGATCGGTGGAGAGGACTTCCGGACGATGAAATTCAATCCTATGATTAGTTCCCGATTCCAGTATATGTTCTGCAATTGCTGATTTGCCAGTCTGCCGGTTCTTCACAGCGATGTGTTTTTTGACCCTCTCAGCAATCTGTAATTCCTTTTACATATATAGGCGGGTCTCTGTCGTCTATTCACTACATATCCCTTATTCTTTAGTACCTCCCTCAGAACATGATTGAGTTCAGACTCTAAATGCTCGGGGTCACAAAGATCATGAGCTCTGTTTTTTAATGATGTTATAACGGATTGTAAGTGACCAGGGTATGTGTCCCATCTTACTCTAAATTAAAACTCTCGAAGGGCCTCTGTATGTTGGACTCATGTCCCCGTATAAGCCTCTTAAAGGGCTGGGTTTTTTCTAACGTATTAGGAAAATTCCCGTGAAAGAGAAACACGTAATAACCATTTTATTTCGCGTGGTATAGACGCATAGATAAATACCTTATGGACTAACATACATACAATTTGTGTTAGTATTTATATAACTTATTAACTATGTTAGTAATGCTTCACTTGCACTCTATTGTTGTACGTGCATGTGGCACTTGTCCGCGGAAGCGACGAAACGACACACGCTTCGGCCAAAAGTCCTCCTTCAAAAATACATGCAGAAAACAAGTTGGTTAAATCTAAGAGTATATTTACCGGATATCAAGCATCCCGTCTCCATCGGTGGTCACCGTGTTGTTCTTGTTGCACAGGTAGAAAGGAACACACTCGCCGTCCGAGCCGTTATCCAGCAAACACTTGAGGTCGTCTTTCGCTGGTTTAATATTTTATTTTCATTATTTATTTCATAACAAAAATACAAAAACATCATAAATACACATGCACATGTCAATTCTTTTTTATTAATAGATGTCAATCATTAAAATACAAATTATTCCATTAAATTAATTAGCGTGTCACTATTGATTATGATAATAATATAATATTTAAAAATATTCAATAGCAGTAAATGAAGGGGTTGAAATAAGGGGTGAAAGTTTGTATGGGAATTCGTCTTCATTATCGAAAATAAAACCATGAAACTTTGTATTTAGGCATTTAATAAGAAGTAAATAAATATTTGCTACAGCGATTTTAAAATTTCTTATTTTTAAAAAAACATGAGGATGTAATAGGAAGTCGTATGGAAATCCAAAAAAATCTGTCTATGTTACTATACGTATATTTATTGGAAACATGTGTATGATTAATAAAAATAACGTCAGCAGTATGCATATGTACTATTTGCAACATAATTATCCTAGAAATTTTAAAATGCTGTCTTGTTTAACTATTCCACGCGGTTGTAGCTGCGGGTAGTATAATAACCCTTTTCAAATACTTAACAATGTCTAAAGATTAGGTTAGTTATATATCAATAATGTCGTCATTTAAACAACATTAATGATTATGTAATACCATTAGCTGTAATCAGCTATTTCGACCGCGTGGAATTTAACAAAAAAACTAACATAGAAGTAGCCTATGTTACTCCTTATAACATCAGCTACCTGCCCGTGATGGTCCCGTCAAAAGCGACCCAGCCGTTTCAGAGATTAGCCGGAACAAACAGACAGACAGATAGTCAAAAATCTAAATAATTTATTTTTTGATATATACTTTTATATAACGCTATAGTAAACCGCTGTTGACTTTACAAACTGACACTTCAATTTTATTTATTTGTATATATTTATGACAGTTACTTAATCATTCATAGCTTGTTCTTAGATATACATTATTTAAATATTAATATTTAGTTAATATCAAAATAACAATCGATGCATATAATTATATTAGCATATATTTTGTCTGTAATATATTGTTATTTAATCAAGTTGTGACGTCACTTAAGATAATGGTATAAATAGAGAGGCATGATGATAAATTAGGCGAAAACGGGTTGGAAGCCTTCTGCGCTCACCCACAGTCCGCGTAAAGTTGTAAAGGACATCTGAGGTCAACAAAAAGTAAACACAAAAATAAATTGTCTAATATTTTTGATAGACTGGCGCGAAGAAATAAACTGCTTTTTTGTACTTACTACCTACTTGTTTTTCTCATAATTAACACATTCCCGGACAGTACGTCGAGAGACGTGAATTATGACCCTCATAATATGGCACTACGGCTGTAGGCGGCGATTTAAAATACACTAAAAGCAAAATTCCGTCCACGGCCGACTATTTCTCATAGCATTTATAGGAAGGATATGACTCTGTGCCGTTTTAAGCTAAAATACAGACCGCTGGAGCCACAGCAAACACTCCTGCCGTAAAACACGGTTTAGAACTCACTTGGTATGAATGTCCGCCTACAAGCGGTTACGTCTCTGACCGTTACTGCCGCAACACATACTTTTAGAACCGTGTAGTGTGGCAACACATCCTCAGACGTGATGTCATTTTGTATGGAAAGTTTGTGTGCCATATCACAAATTATTGAGAGTGGTTTTGTGTCCGTGAATGTGTTAATAAAAAATATTTCGCTGGGTATTTCAGTAATATTGTAGTAAGTAATTGTTCATGCGTAGACTTACGTGGTTCGCCGAATATCTGTTTAAGTACATTACGATCTATGGTATCATTGTCAACTTTTTGGCAATGGACCGCTACCACTAACAGCAGACAAGGAAGAGTTTTGTACATCTGAAAAGAAGAATGATATAGGTAATAATAGCAGCCCTGTATTAAACTGTCCCACTGCTGGGCACGGGCCTCTTCGCAATGCGAGAAGGGTTAGGCCATAGTCCACCACGCTGGCCCAGTGCGGATTGGCAGACTTCACATATCTTCGAGAACATTATGGAGAACTCTCAGACATGTAGCTTTCCTCACAATGTTTTCCTTCACCGTTAAAGCGAGTGATAATTAACTATTAAATTAAATATTAGCCTCGCTGATTTCAGCATGAACGGGCCGGCTCGACCGGGGAACGACTACCCGCTCACAGAATATCGACGTAAAATAGCAGTATTCCTACTGTTGTGTTTCGTTCGGTGAGTGAGAGTGCCGGTGACCCAATCACCCTCTTTCTCCCTTCCCGCTCCTTCTCCTTCCCACTTCCTTTCCTAAAGGGTCGGCAACGCACAAGTGATGCCTCTAGTGTTGCAGGCGTTTGGTGTCCTACGGTGACCACTTACCATCAGGTGGGCCGTCCGCTTGTTTGCCATATTAGTTGTATACCAAAAAAAAATTCATACGCACATAACTTCGAAAAGTCAGAAATGCGCGCCTTGAGTTCGAACTCAAGACCTCCTGCGTGGCAGTCCAAGTCCACTAGACTATCGCTGCTGTTTTAAAAGAAGAATGATACATTAGTGTAATGATACATGTATTTGGGATTACAATGGTGCAATAGGTATTTATTTTATATAAGCTTTTGCTCGCGGCTTCGTTCCCGTAAAAGTAGATTGGGTTATGTTAGTAACATTACTTCATTTTATTTAATAAAATATAGCCTATGTTACTCAGTGATGATATAGCTAACTAATGGTGAAAGAGTATTGAAATCGGTTGAGTAGTTTATGAGTTAAACCTTTACCAAGAAACAAAAAATCAAATCTTTCCTCTTTATGATATTTACTAGCGACCCGGCACAGATAAACTTTAATAATTATACACTAAAACCTTCCTGTCTATTGGTGAAAACCGTATGAAAATCCGTTTAGTAGTTTTTGAGTTTATCGCAAACAAACAGATGCGGCTGAGGACTTTGTTTTATAATATGTCTAGCTATCCCTCGGCAACAGTACTATTCTTCTGAATGCAGGGTACCCAGATTCTTTTCCGTACCGCTGCAAAGCGTATACGAAATTTCATGAAGGTTGGTCGAGTAGTTACGGCTTGAAAGCGTGACAAACATATAAATAAAGTCATATTCGCATTTATAATTAGTTAGGATTTACAATGTTTAACTATATATCGTATGTGCGGGCCAGTCAGTGCAGACCGGCGACACTTCGACCCAGTGGGATCTTTTATGTCGACACTCTCCCAATAACGACTGCCATAGATGTTCATGGCAGCCGGGACCGACGGCTGAACGTGCCCTCCGAGGCACGGAGCAGGCTATAATTGTCAATCAATACGCACATAATTTCGAAAAGTCATATAACTTCCGAAAGTCACAGGTGCGCGACGTGGGTTCGAACCCGAGACCCTCTGCATTGCAGTCTGTTGGTCTCCCCACTGAGCTATCGCTGCTCATAATGCTTAACTAACTAACTCATATTATTAGAAAATATTTATTTCGAAACCGGTTTTATTTTAAACACAACTGGTCTGACGAATGTCTTTCAAAACATTTTAATGTCATGCGCGAGAAAAGGACAACTCGTTAGTGTCTATAGCTTTGTCTCGTTATTGTGTATGCAATGACGAGGCTTTATCAGGTCGCTGTAAGGCCCCAGACCTATTTCAGCAAGACTAGTCTCGTTATAATATATGTAAACAAAGTATATAATCGCACCCTTAATAAAATAAAGACTTATCTCAGTATTTTGGATTAAACAAATTTGAACTCTATTGCAAAGATTTAACACAAACATAATATTAGAATTTAACATTTACAATTAGAGTTCAAATTGCCTTACTTTCAAATTTTGAGTTAGTTAAATGCGGATAACACACGTCCATGAAACTAAAATACCTGGAGTAATATTTGGATTGTTAATTAAATAACTCTCAGTAACAATCCGCGCGCGGGCGCTTCGCATCGTCGAACGTGTATCGTGTTTATCGTTTACTCGCTCCAGCGGCAACCGGTTTCGCATCGCGCGCCCAGTCTCGATTGTGTTTTTATTTGTAACCCATTATGTTGTTTACAAATGGATAGCGACGAATTAGAAGATGTTAACGAGTGCAATAATGCAAATATTTTAATAAGGGCGAATAATGAGTTGTCATGCAGTTCAGAAGATTTAAATGAAATGAGAGAAGACATGGAAGAGAACAATATAAACAATAGAGAAAATACATTACATAAGACAGATATCAGTGTCGATTGCTTACATAAAATAAATAGTAAACGAAACAGGGTGTTAGACAATGATGAGATATGGACAACAGTCACAAGAAAGGGCAAAAGGTTAGCGCGAGCAAGCACTGACACCAACACTGGGGATATAATAAGAATACCCGAGGACAAATTTGAAATAAGCGTCACGTCTGCAGAAGTGTTACCTAAGCAGTTCAAGCTATCAAAAACGTTAAATTCACAACAAATAGAAGGCATTACCCAGATAAAGTATATAAACTCGCATAAAGTCTTAATCTCATTTAATAATGAAGATAATTGTGATAAAATCATTAACTCCATATATTTTAAAAACCTTGGTTATAAATTTCAGAAGACTTTGGAAATTAGTCAGTCATTTGGTGTCATCAAAGATATTGATTTGGACCTAATGGAGGAAGAGATAATGACGGGGTTAATTAGCGAAACTCAAATCATTGGTGTTAAACGACTCAAGCGCAGAAACAATATGGATGGGAGATGGGAGCCTTCAGAAGCTGTTCGTGTATGTTTCAAGGGATCCTCGTTACCATCATACATTCACATATTTAATACTAGAGTTAAAGTTACTCCATATCAATACCCCGTAACTCAATGTTCCCGATGTTGGAGGTTTGGGCATACCGTTATATTATGCCCGTCCAATAAAGTTATTTGCCCCAAGTGCAGTAAGAGCCATCCCAACTGTGACACTTCAAATTACAGATGTAATAATTGCACCGGAAAACATATGGTGCTATCTAGAACTTGTCCGGCATTTATTAAAGAAAAAAGAATAAGGGAATTGATGTCCGAATTTAATTGCTCATATAAAAGAGCATTGACTATATATGTCCCTCCAGAAGACTCTGCCCCTTTTACGTCACTAAGCAATAATTGTAAGGATGCAATAACTGAAGAAATGGAAGGAGATAACGTGAATCATATTATACCATCTACTAACGAAGACAGTCATACTTATGCAAATGTAGTAAAAGCAGGCCGGAATCTAAAAGTAAAAACAAAGAAGAGAAAGAACAATCAAAGCGACACACACAACCAACAAAGTTCGAGTACAGAAGACATACAAGAACACACAAGTTCAGAGGGTGACTATGAAAATAGAGATCGAGATAGGATGAATAGTGTAAGGGAATCATATATAAAACGTAAAAATACCTGGGACGAGATATATAAACAACTTAAAGAAAGAATAATGGATGGTCAAATACCATGGGACATAAAAATCAAGGAAAGCGTAAGCATAATATTTGAATGGATTATATCTTTTATCATGCAATATGTGTCTGACCTGCCTGTAGTATCTTTCTTTAAAGAATGGATCAAGACAGTGCTAGGCCCTTAATCGTCAATATCCTTCAATGGAATGCCCAAAGCTTGCGACCAAAGGTTACTATGTTTGAAGCCCTATTAACTCAAGAAAAAATTCACATCGCTATCATTAATGAGACATGGTTTGATCCCGAAAGCCATTTCCGTTTGAGTGGATATAACGTGTTTAGAGAGGACCGCGAAGACGGATATGGAGGCATTGCTATTTTAACTCATAGTTCTTTAAAAGCATGTCGTGGTGAGATAAATATTATAAACACAGGGATTCAGATACTCTATATCAAATTACAAAACTGTGAACATATAGAAAACATCATATCTGTTTATTGCCCCTCATCAGTTCGTACGAGTAAGAGCGACTGGGACCAAATCTTCTCTTTGAGGACAGAAAAGACTTTGATAGCAGGAGACTTTAACGGACATCATTCTAACTGGTCTACCAAAACAGACGCCAGAGGCGTTCAGTTGTTTGACTCGCTTATGGAAAATAATTATGTTACCCTTAACGACGGTAACTCAACACGTGTTAAACTTGTTGATGGTGTAATTCAAAATACCTCCCCAGATATAACTATGGCTTCCTTGGACTTGGCACTGAAGGTTAATTGGCAAATTATGAACGAGAACCTGGGAAGTGACCATCTTGTCTTAAAAATTGAAACAGAAATTAGGCGCGCCTATATAAATAAATCTAAACGAAATTACAAAAAAGGGGATTGGATAAAATATAGACAAAAAGTTGATGAATACTTGTATAACTTAGACTTTCATTCAGATAACCAAAAAGCTTATGATGATTTTATAGAGATAATTAATGGGGCTGCAAATGAGAGTATACCCACCGTCAAATTTTGCGAAAATCCTGCGCGCGCTCAAAAATTTCAGCCAAAGCCATATTGGGGACCAGAATTATCACGTTTAGTTGGGGAGCGTCGACTTGCATTGGCAACATTCAGGAAGAATCCTACGCCTCAAAACTTACAGTCTTTGAAGAGTAAGATCAGTACTGCCCAAAGAGTGATTCGCAACGCTAAATATGAGTCATGGAAAGAATTTTGCAACAGTGCCGATGGCGAGAGCTCTGTATCTGATATGTGGAGACGGATGAAGTGGTTAAAGGGATATAGGTCCCCGCGAAGTGCCGTACCTCGAGAGAAGGTTGAAACTATAATGCGTGAATTGGCTCCAGATTTCGTTCCTCCACCTAAGCCTGACTTTGTGTCTGTAAACATGGAACTATCGATCCCAATATCGATTCAGGAGCTTAATAACTGCATCAAGCGTTCAGACACGGCGCCTGGCGAGGATGGTATAGCGTACTCAATGGTAAAACATCTCCCTGATTCAGGTAAAACAGCATTATCTTTGTTATATACCAGGTTTATGATATCGGGCTTTGTTCCCAGACAATGGAAGAGGGTCAAAGTTGTTCCTATTCCAAAACCTGGTCGCACCGAGAGCTCAGTGGTTGGTGTCAGGCCAATAGCTTTACTTTCTTGCCTATGTAAAATATTCCACACGATAATTGCTCGACGACTAGAATGGTTTCTAGAGAGGGACAACCGATTTTCTAACGAAACAGTGGGATTTCGTAGGACTAGGTCTTGCGCAGATAGTCTGTCTAGATTAGTGTCTCGTATCCAGATAGGATTATCAAACGGTATAACTACATTGGGATGCTTTATGGACATCGACAGTGCATATAATAAAATAGACATATCAGCTCTTCTAAAATTATTAGACAGTTTCGGTGCGGGTTCGATCCTATGCTCATATTTATGGGAGTTTTTACACGAGAGGCAATTGATAATTCATATAAATGATAATACAATGCTGAGTAGATTTACTGGGACTGGAATCGCTCAAGGAGACCCTCTCTCTCCACTATTATTCAATGCTGCCACTTCAAAGATCTGTCACAGCTTTACTAATGTTTTTGTTTCGCAATATGCGGATGACTTTGTAATATATGTAAGCAGACAAAATATTCCGGATGCGATAAATGATATACAAGCTGCTATTTTAACTTTTCTAAATCTTATAACGGAATTAGGATTACAGTTATCATTTAATAAAACAAAATTATGTTTATTTAGTAGAGGTAATAACAAAACAAATATCGCGATAGATATAAAGGAACATAGACTTGATTTGGTTAATAATATTAAGTATTTAGGGATGTGGTTAGACAGATCTTTGAAGTGGAAGAAACACATAAATGAAATTCATGAAAAATGTTCGAAATTTTTAAATATATTTAGGGTTTTGGCAGGTTCTAAGTGGGGTATGCATCCAAAACATCTTCGACGACTTTATATTTCAATTATTCGCAGTAGACTAGATTATAATTGTTTTTTATATGACAACTATGTAAACAGTCAATTAGCTAAATTAGACAAAATACAAAATGTATCTATGAGGGTGATTGGGGGGTTTATCAAGAGCACTCCGATACATGTAATGGAGAATGAGCTATGTCTTCAACCGCTTTTTCTCCGGCGACGTTACTTGGCTGGCAAATATTACCTCAAATCCAGATCTGTAAAGGACAACATAACTGTGTCCGTTCTAAATGTATTATCAAACTTATGCAATGGTGTATATTGGAGAAATAAAAAGCTTCCCCTACTGGTGGTAATTCACAGATCTCTTTATCAGACTCCTGTTCATTCTAGCTCGATGTTAGATATATTTACTCTTAACACATGGGTCAGCAATATTGATTTAGCTAAAACTATAATTCATGAGATTGATGGAGTGAATTTGCCAAAGAGGGATATTGCGATTGTTAATTTAAGAGAAACTTGTATTAGATATATAAATAATAATTATAATAACTTTTACCATTTGTTTACAGACGCCTCGAAAGATAGTAATTATTCAGGTGCGGCTATATATGATCCTCATACGAACGACACTATAAAATTTAAATGTAATGAGAATATGTCTATTATGTATTGCGAGTTGATAGCCATCTCGGAAGCTCTTGCCTATACCATGTCTGTTAACAGTGACCATATCGTTATCTTTTCTGACTCTAAAAGTGCTCTACTGCATCTGGCTCGGCTACCCTCGAGGTTTCGAGGTTCCCCGATAGCCTTAGTTATCCTCAATACCATAATTGAGATACGCAGGACAAAGAAAACAGTAGTTATTCAGTGGGTCCCATCTCATATTGGCATTGTGGGTAACGAAAAAGCAGACGAGGCGGCAAAATTGGCTTGCAGCGAGGGATATATTTACAGATGTCTACCACTATACACAGACCTCATACACACTATAAAAGAAAAGTGCAATGATTTATGGCAAGAATACTTTGATAAGCGATCTCTTATTAAGGGAATATGGTATAAGACTATTCAACCAGAAACCCTACGCCACCCGTGGTTTTTAGAAATGAATGCACACAGAAATCTAATTGTAACGTTGTTGAGACTACGTTCGGGACACATACCATCTAACAAGTTTACACACCTAATGGGAAAGTCGGATACATACAATTGTCCAGACTGTAACATCATTGACGACATCCAGCATGTGTTGTGTGAGTGTGTCCGAAACGAGTCTCTTCGACGACAGGTGCTGATTAAGAACTACAACGTTGGGCTGTGCAACAGTGCCTTGGCAGCTCCATTGTCGGATGAAGCCAAAATTCTATGTGCAATATATCTTGCGAGGATGGTCTCATGAGGAATCATTTATTTATTTTTAGTTGTAATAGTCTTAAGATTATAAAATTGTTAGCTGCTCTATAGGACGACATCGTCAATATTGACGAAGTTCCTTTAAATAAAGATTTAAAAAAAAAAAAAAAAAAAACTCTCAGTAACAGAACGTAGTTTGGAACTGTGCTCGATAAACAGCAAATCTTTACATGAGACCTAAAATCTTTGCTGGCTCAATGTGGATATAATAAATCTATACTTATCCTGTGATATACGCATGAGATGTGAGTATGTAGAAAGAAACAGTGGGAAGACCCTTTATCACATTGTTAACCTACACGTGTTATCTCTACATAGCTCAGAGGTTATCGGTTGGTACACAAACCAAACTGACAATAACATGCAAAAGATATTCTTTCTTTCGTTACATATTGGCTAAGGCGCCGTTTTACCTACGGACAGTTAAATATTGACATATTTTTCATAGAATATGTGTCAATAATAGGGTACCTATACCTGCCTATGTTTGATTTTGTACAGTAGGTATTTTACACACAAGAGAAATTTGCAATCATAAGAAACATTTTTGTTAGAACACTTAGCGTTGTTTATTTGACACTTTATTACATAATTTAGAAACTGTTACACTACTACTACTATAAACTTTACAAATTTTTAAGCTAATTAAGTTATTAAAACTGTTTATATTAAAGTTTACACTTTCCCCGACGTTTCGGTTGCTTTTCAGCAGCCATGGTCACGGGCAGACTAAGATGGTAGTTGTCTCAATGTTCCAGTGTCATTATTTCAAACTAGCCGAACATAATTTAATCATTGGTGTTTCTATTTACGATCACGTCAGACAAAACCAGACGGATATAGAAAATAGTTTTCGTATTTGCTAGCTCTTTTCTTGAGAAAGGTTATAGGCTATATAACATCACGCTACGGGAGCGGAGAAGTTATCATAAATGTGGGTTAAACCTTATTTTTTAAGAGGTTCGAAATATATTACAATCTGTAAATCTTATCAATGACGCCGCGTTCACTGACCTCGTGTGCGTAAGTACTGTTGTCTGTTTCTTACACATCACTCCAAATTTGCCCGAATCTCAAATAGGCAAATTTGGATGATTATCTTACTCGCGCAATACCTGGTACAAGCAACCAAAAAGTCGTCTCGTCATCGTCCAAACGTATTTTTAGACAAATGTAATCTATTATCTAAACTAATCTAAACTAATATTATAAAGAGGAAACATTTGTGTTTTTGTATGTATGTTTGTAATGTTTTCACACAAAAACTATAAGACCGATTTCAGAAATTCTTTCACCATTAGAAAGCTGCATCTTCACTGAGTGACATAGGCTATGTTACATTTTCAAAAAAAATAGGGATCCTTAATTAAAATGCTATAATATAACCCAAGGTGTGAAAAATTAGTCATAAAAAATCTGTCATCGCGTGCGCTGCGGAAACTATTGATGATAGAACAAAAAAATGTTGTACAGTATTATAAAATGTATCAATATCTACAAAAACGTCCACAATACCATATGTATTTTTTGAATATATAGCTAACTACACCTATATAGGTGTAGTTAGACTTATTAATTTCTTTAGTTGTAGTTTCATATATTAAAATTAGATTACAAATTAAAAGTAGGTATTGGGTAATAAATTAAAGTCCACGCGGACGAAGTCGTGGGCAACAGCTAGTTTTAATATATACTTCTATACTTATATTATAAATGTGAATGTGAGTTTCTTTGTTTGTTTTTCACGCCTAACTACTCGACCGATCATCATTTACAAATTTCGTATACACGTTGTCAGGGCACCGAGACGAACATAGGGTACTTCAATCCAGAAAAAAGTACTGTTACTAATCTTACTATCCTACATTTACGCGTGCAACGCCTCGGGCAAAATCTAGTCGTTATTATATATATATTACATATATTATTTTTAAATGATGATTTTCAGATGAATTTCGCTGTGTAGCAAGCAAAAACTTTTAGAGTAAGTTTTAGTTCCGCCTTTGCTTGGCTGAAAGTGACAACAGGTAAAGGTATATTTATAGTACAGTTTAGTTAGTGTAACCTTGACGTTCATAAGTTTTACTTTAGCTATCAAATGCAAAATATTTTTCCATTTCCGACTTTGATCTTGTTTGTTTGGAAATAAGCGCGATTGAGCGAAAAAGAAAATGTCAACCCCACTTCAGCATCGTTATATTATATTTAGCGTAATAGATTCAGATCTCATTGCTTAGGTTTCATAATATGTAACTATACAATAACTATTAACCAACATTATTGAACTCCGCTTTGTAAGGCAGGTCATGCTAAAGAGAGGTCAAGCTATATCTCAGTACTTACTTAACCAATTTTGATACAACAAAAACTAAATAATATCCTGAAATACACAATAGGTTTTATTACTAAGTCATCCTTAACAATCTATAAATTTCACGTGATACACGAACATTTAACACTTCGGCAATCAATGACAAATGTACTAAAATTATTTAATACTAGATTATGCACTCGCCTGCGATCGCGTACCTAAATGCCTGTTAGGATAGTAACAGTACTTTTTTTTGATAAAAGGTATGTTATGTCATTTTCTGTTCCCCTGACAAAGAGTATGCGAAATTTTATGACGATTGGTTAAGTAATTAAGGCTTAAAAGCGTATCAAACGAACAAACAAACTTATATTCGCATTTATAATATTAATTTGGATTAGGATTTAAGGAGAATAAATGGCACCCACCTTTATTAAACTATGCACTTATAACATAACGATACAATAATACATAAATATAATTAATATATTGTTGAACACAGCACAAAACTCACGTAATCGTTGCGCATTGACCGCGCACATAGTGAGAGCAGTACGTACGATAACTTTGATTTCGAACAAACACAATAATTATGTGCGATATTTAGGTATTATCTGACTGTACTTGTCTGTCATTATGATGTCAATAACCACATGTTTATATCAAAGGAGTTAAACGGGCAATATTTTATTTCTTTCTTTCTTTATTTGAGAATGCCAACATTCGTATACACCGTTACATATATTGTGACACAAGTAAAATATTATAAGTGTTACAAATAAAAATGACTAATTATTAATTTTTCCTCTTATAAATGTGACTGCACTGGTTTTAACTATAGCCCGGCCAGCTCCAAAATGCTTACAAACATATATAATGTATATTATTATAATATGGCTGCAAAGGAAATCTTAACAGATCCTATTTATTCACTCTAATCAAATTAATTATTACATATCAATATAATATCTATATATATAAATCTCGTGACACGGTGTTTGTGGTTGCACTCCTCCAAAACGACTCGACCGATTTTTATGATTTTTTTAGTTCAGGTTTTTGGTTGGTATGAGAATAGGTCGTAAAGTATATTACTTACCGCTAAGCTATATGGTGTCCCTGTACTTAATGTTTCTTTTTTAATTTTTTGTCAAAGATATTTATTTTGTATTTTTTTTTATAACCAAGAAATACCTATAAGCGCAATTTTCACCTTCCTACCCCCACCCTCCAATTTATTCATCGCGATTTTATTATATTTGTATGAACAATATCCTAAAAATAATTTATAGGGTAGAACAACTTTTGCCAGGTCAGCTAGTTTTATTATGTATTATGAATAAAAGGCATTTAAATATTGACATTATATAATATATATGTGACATTTTACAATTTGTATGACCATTTAAAATTAAAAAATTATATTTCTAATTCATTAAAAAATATTAATTTATTGTTAATTAAAATTATTGAAGCATATATTTTTATTATCATTTAGGTAATATTTTGTCGAAATATTATTGTTTTGAGTTTGAGTAACAATATTACTATATCAGAGGACATCAGGCAGTCTGGTCTAAAAATTAAAACTGACCTTGGAATACTTCTTATGGCTAGCTCATATACACCTACTACTATTGATCTAACCCTGTAACCAGGTTTTCTGACTAGCACAAAAAAAAAATTAATGAAGGGATTTTGAGCCCATTTCCAGTACGACCTCGTTCCTAGTACGACACCATTCCCAGCACTACCCCATTGTCAGTACGACCTCATTCCCAGTACGACCCTATTCCCAACACGATCCCATTCCCTATACGACCCCATTCCCAGTACGACCCCATAGTTTTCGTACTCGTATTAGTTATTTTTTTAAATGCATTATGATTTTTTTAATCATATTTTTGTTTCTAAACTGAATAACTACTCTGAAAATGCAGTTACAGGGTTAAGTTCATATATTTTTTTGTAGGTCTTAATATGAACTAGCTATTGGAAATAATCCTAGGTCTGGCCGCGCAATTTGTTTTTTTAGACCAACTTTGTATGGAGATTGCCTTATGTCCTTTGTACGCTTCAATGTAAGACACAGATGGAGATATTCATTCATTGTAACTATATTACCTATGTTTACAAATAAATGTAATAATACATACATACATAGATTCACGCCTGTTACCCAGAGGGGTAGGCAGATTCTACGGATTACCATTTGCTACGATCCTGACACACTTCTCTGGCTTCATTCACTTTCATCACATTCCTCATACACGCCCGTCGGTTCAAGGTGCTCTTAAATGTAATAATGTAGTATAAAAAATAAATAAACTAGTCATACAACAATATTGCCTAATAGCTAAACCGCTGTACTTCCACGCAGAAGTCTCGAGTTCGATCCTACAGCATGCAAGCGATAATTAATTCTAACTTCGTAAGGTAGGGGGACTTAACGAACTTAGAATTAATTATTGCTTGCTTTCTATGAGGAAACCTTTATATCTGCATGTGCTCCTTAATATTCTCAATTATGTATGAAGTCTGACAGCAAGCAATAGGCTTAAACCTTCTCACACAGGATAAGAAAGATATTATTTAAAAAACATTGGGTTTGAACAATTAAGTACTTATTCGCAAGCAAAAAAAAATACTGCGATTTTGAGATGGAATAACTTAAAGATACTTATTTCTTGATATCTTTAGATATTATTATTATTATTATATTATCAGCCGTGTATTAAACTGTCCCACTGCTGGGCACGGTGTGAGAACGGTTTAGGCCACTGTCCACCACGCTGGCCCAGTGCGGGTTGGCAGACTTCACATATCTTCGAGAACATTATTGAGAACTCTTAGACATGCAGGTTTCCTCACGATATTTTCCTTCACCATTAAAGCGAGCGATAATGAACTATTTAATACGCACATAACTTCGAAAAGTCAGAGATGCGCGCCTTGGGATCGAACTCGAGACCTCTGCGTGGCAGGCCAACGGTTTCCCGTATACTTATAGATATTATTAGTTAACAGCAATTCTGTTAATCACACTCGACGATTAACGTCGTACTTCATAATGAGTGTATAAACCTTGATATTTTACAGCTTATAATTGCATTGTCGACGTCATCGAGAAACAACATAGCTATGCGAAATTATTCGTCACGTTTATTAGTCGTTAAATACTAATGTGACGCGAACCGGTCGTTGCTGAGCGCCGTGCTCGCGGCGCCCCTCCATCGGCTTCTCCTCCCCAGCGACGGCCCTATATATTGGCAACGCGCCCTGGTGCCGGCCTCCTTCCGCTGCGCTGCCTACTGAAGTTAAGTGGTCCATTCTACACGGGACCACGTAACAAGCCTTCATCTTGAACCACGCCCTGAAATACTACTAAATATCTAGTCGAATTTAATTGTAGTTCTGTTTATTCTTATACACCTGTTGTAAGTGACAATATATGCTTATTGATCGCGTTGTTCATCTTTAATTTCAATTAAAATCCTAGGTCAACCACGCTCCTAAAGCGGGTTGACTACCATAACGTTACACTAGATTTCTTTTACAAGATGATGATATGTGGATTCTTTTATATACATAATTTCACGCGTGTCCCAACTGCCTCCATGGCGCAGCGGTAGTGAATGCGACTGCTGTGCATGAGGTCCCGGGTTCGAATCCCGGGTCGGGGCAACAAAATATGTATATTGGATTTTTCTGTTTAGAAATCTCAATACGAGCCCGGAGGTAGGATGTTGGCGGTGTTAGACAACCCCGTGCCTCGGAAAGCACGTAAAGCTGTTGGTTCTGCGCCTGATCTCTCTCCGGTTGTGTCGGATCACCGTCCCATCGGATTATGAGGCCCACATAGTTGTGCACTATAATATCTCCTGCGCAGAGGGCCAGTCTCTGTTAAGATTGGCCGCCGTTGCCGAAATTCGGTCTGGAGGACATTATTATTATTATATTATTATTCACGCGTGTGCTCCGATTAGGCCGAAGTTTATAACAGCACCGATAGCCCAGTGGGACACCGTTGGACTGTCACGCAGAGATCTCGAGTACGATCCCAAGGCACGGACCTCTGACTTTTCGAAGTTATGTGCGTATTTATTAGTTAATTAGATTTAGCCCACGGCTTATTTCACGTATAATGTAGGTAAGGTTAGGTTAGATAAGTAACTACTTTTTCTAAATAAAAGGTACTCTATGGCCTTTTCTGTTACCCTGACAACGTGTATGCAAAATTTCATGATAATCGATCGAATAGTTAAGGCGTGAAAGCGTAACAAACAAACTCACATTCGCATTTATAATGTTAGTTAGAATTAGGTTTATCGCTCGCTTTGACGCTTTTGAATATAAATCCGTCTTACACTGAAAAAAGGCCCGTGTCCAGCAGTGGGACAGCTTAATACAGGGCTCATATTGTATATACATATGTTACGGTAAGTGTCATTAATTAAAAACTATTAATAATTATCTGTCATTATTAATAATTACCTCATGATTTGGTAAATGTGAATATAAAATTGAAATTCATCACTTTTACCAGTTGTTATTAATAATTCACTCATCTCGTCCGTAAAAGTATTAAAATAAGACTCGAAGTTAGATGTCCAGTAGGTATTTGTTGATAATAATAATAAATAATAATAATAATAATAAATCCCTCTTGGACAGTCGTTATCTCATCATGAGACTAAAGCGATAAAGCTTTTAAACTACCACCTTCGCCTAGTGCTATAAACAAAAAAATGATCACCAGGTTAAATAAAAGCGCTCAAGCCACAGGGCAGCTAGTGGCGAGCTGAATGTGAGTGGCGACACTGCGATCCTGAATGCCTCCGAGAGTCGGTTAGGGCCTCGTCCCCGATTTGCCGTTACGGGCTGGCTGGGGTGGGAGTTTAAAAGCGCCTGTAGGACTCTCAACTCTGGCTTGCCATGGTCAGAAGGGGGCCGCTAGAGCTATATGCTTGGGCGTGGAAGTGTCATTTTCAAGGCCATAACTACGGAGAAATCCGCTCCGGGTCTCCATCCTGTCCTCCTGTCCTGTCCTGTCGGCCTCGATGGTGTAGTGGTTAGTGTAACCGACTGCCACGCCTGAGGTCGCGGGTTCGATTCCCGCACAAGTCAAACATTTGTGTGCATGAACATGGATGTTTGTCTTGGTCTGGGTGTTTCTATGTATAATATGTAAGTATTTACAAAAAAATGTATATATGTATGTTTATCCATTGTCTAGTACCATAGTACAAGCTCTGCTTAGTTTGGGCTAGATGGTGTTGTGTGTATGTGGTAGAATATTATTATTATTATTGTCACAAGACCCGTGATGGTGAAACCGGCGCCGCATCGCTCGACGCCCCTAGCCGCTCGCACCGGTGTTGCCCTCTGCTGCTGGCTTGTATGCCTATGGTGGCTATTCAGGAGGCCCATCTAGTGAGTTGGCGAGTCACCGTCTGACCATTGCATTGATGCTATTAGAGTATTCAGGGCAGACGCCGTTTTTCATCCATAGTTACCAATATACCGGTCCACCAAACACCCATACCCATAGGCCATATATTAGAATCCATAGGTAGCTATTTTCCTACGCCTACTGCGGCTAGTGCCGCTGTAGGTGTTCCATCCCACCTTTGATTAAAACTCTCGAAGGGCCTCTTCACGTTGGACCTATGTCTCCGTGTAAGCCTCCCAAAGGGCCAGGTATTTTCTAATATAATATGTTAGAAACTACTTGTGATAAGAGAAACATAATAATAATATTTTATTGTCACAAAAAAGATACACACGAAGAAATAACACATGGGTTATAAAAGTTTTAACATGTACAATAATTTTGTTGACCACTGATACCCAAAGTAAAATTTAACTTGTGGTATGGGTACCAGGGCTCTCGTAATTAGTTGCAACAGGTAGTTAATGCAAAAGTGTAGTGTATCGTAGATGCATATGTATGTGCTGACTTGCTAAGGTAAGAATAATAGATATACCTATATAATATTCAAATTAATAATATAATTATATAATACCATAGTTCTTACAAATACTATAAGAAACTTACATGCAAATCGTTATTTTGGTTTTGCTTAAATCAAACAAAAACAGATAAAATAAAAATTATACGAAGACTCCGTAAAATCGGTTTACTCCACTATGAATACCTGGGATGGAATAAAAACGATCAACTTTTAAAAATTTAATAATTTATTTTATTGCTACCGTCATTATGGTTAACACCCCAAATCAGAGCTATCCGACTCGGATTGAGCATCAGAGGATACAAAATTATTATTATAGTATCCTAAAATCACCTTTAAATAAATATCACTAATGCAACTTTTAAAAGCTTAAAAATACTTCAATACATACTTAAGTAACAGGGTGGTTATAAAAAAATAACCACGAACGCTAAGGCGAGAGCGGAGCCTTCTAACCTAAACTAGGTTAGAAGGCTCCGCTCTCGCCTTGGCGTATGTGATATTTATTTAAAGATGATTTTAAGATACTAAAATAATAATATTGTATCCTCTGATGCTCAATCGAACAGAAAGACGCTCAGCTCACGTTATTTTTTAAAATTTATTACTCTTGTCGTTACTGACTACTAAGGTTAAATTATTATTAATAATCACTGATAATTAAGTGATTAACTTTTTACCTTTACCTCGCCTTTGGGTAATTATTAATAATTGTGACGATAATCGCCTAGACGCCCGGCGAACGCGGGCGCACGTCACTAGCCACCTCTCGCGACCGGTGGTGCGACACTATATAAGGACGGACGGCGTCAGTCGCAAGCTCCTGGCGGCCCGGCTTCACACTCCCAGCTAAGTGTCCTGATGTACAAGGACCACGAAGCAAGTCTTTAGCGAACCACGCCCTGACTATAGTTCTATAAGTAGAGATTGTCTCTTTTAATTGTATCTTAATTCATTAAAAGTGTATTTGTTATACCTTCTCTCATTGTACTTCCTAATTATTCTACATTTCTCCTAAAGTAAACCCTAAAGGTTACATAATGATAGACAATTATTATTAATTTTCAATTTCTCACACTTACCGTGACATATACATAAGTAAGTCTCTCGTTTCACCAATCACGTTGTACATTATAGGATTAAATATTTATCATTCATCGGTTCATTAGTATAATAAAAACCATTCGATGAATATTTAATTTTAACTATGCTACATCAAGCAATAGTCTTTATCTACATCGTACATTCATACGTAAAGAAATGAGGCGCTGCCTACAATTTCTTTTTTTTGTTTTTATATATTATGTTATGTGAGACTCATACGGGAAAAGATAGAGATATACTGGTAATACCGACTAAACCTACCACGGTGTTCCTTCTCACAATCTATGGCCGAGGCGCAGGGACACTCGCGCATTCATCCTACATCCCCGGCAGATTTGGGCTGCCAATTGGTCGTGGCGGCCTCATCGCATTTCTTATAATACTCATTCATTGACAGGCGCGCGCGGAACACGACGCTCCGCCGTCTCGTGCCTGCTTCTGCACGGGCGACAGACTGCCCTAGTCTGTCGCCCCAGGCCAGCGCTCAAGGGGGCCGGAGATCGTTTAGCACCCTTCGGCGCCCGGTGCATCGACTGCGGGCCGGGAGGCTGGTTTTCGCCTCCCGTTCCCTTTCCGCCACCTCCTTAGCAAACATTACTACCTTGCATAAGGAGGCGGCGGCTACACATGCGCTCTCGCCTGTGACCATAGACTCTACCATGGCCGGTAGCGAGAGACGCTCCACTCTACTACTGCCGCGACGAGATCACGACGCTCTTCAGCCCAGGCTGAGCACTCTTCAAGGGTATGCTGCGCCGTATCTTCGAGGCAGTCCATGCAGTGATGGCACCGGGACGTCTCCTCTCGGCTGATGCAACATAGGTACTTCCCGAAACAGCCGTGCCTCGAGAGCACCTGCGTCGTCCGAAAGTCGAGGTCACCAAAACGCCTCTCCAGCCACTTCTCCATGATGGGTTTTGCCCTGCATAACAAGTTACCAGAATATTGTCTTCTATTTACGCGAATAGTATTCATTGAAATTAAACTGCTATATACGGATTTTATCGCGTTGTTTATTTGACACTTTATTACAAAATTTTGAAAATTGTTACACTACTACTACTATTAAACTTTATTAATTTTTAAGCTAATTAAATTATTATTAAACTATTTAGATTTAATTTATTTTTACACTTTCCCCGACGTTTCGGTTGCTTTTCAGCAGCCATGGTCACGGGGAGACTAATCTTAGTCTACACAACTGCCTAGACAACTGTCATCTGGCAGTTGTCTCAACTTTTGAGTTTGTAATAAAGTGTCAAATAAACAACGCGATAAAATCCGTATATAGCAGTTTAATTTCAAAGTTACCAGAACCTATTAAGAATGAAGGAAAACCAAATAATTTCATTAATAAGATAAAACTCTTTCTTCTACAAAAAAACGACTGCACTAAAAATAATACATGGATGGAAAATAACAATCTATAATAATATATACATATACATATATGTATATATATTATTTCTAACTATTCTAATACTTGGCATTACAGTATAAATCTAAACAGTGCAACAATAAGCTATTCCAAAAATATTTTATTAATATAATATAAATATTAAGGGACAAGCCCTCTTCCTCTCTCCTAATATATTTAGTATGCTGTGCCTGGCAGGGTCCACAATTGATTCTTAGCTATAAGTCTACCATCTATTATTATATACCTACTACATTGTGGCAAAGCAATAAAGATTTGAATTTGAATAAGGTTCACCAGATAAATGCTGTTGTACTTCTTGTGATATTTATCTATATATATGTTTAAAACTCTTCCGTTACTGAGTGACTGACAGACAACGCACAGCCGAAACTACTGAACGCAAGAAGCTGAAATTTGGCACGTATGTTCCTTGGAGAGTGTAGGGGAGCTCTAAGAGAGGATTTCTGGAAATTCCACCCTGAAGGGGGTGAAAGGGGTGAAACCCGATATTCACACGGGAACGGGACTTACGCGGGTGAAACCGCGGGAAAACTACTAGTACAATATATTTGTATGTAGCATAAGTTATCCTTTTTATACTTCAGAACACATCTTCTAACTATAAGGTGTCTTGTAACTAACTTAGATCACTAAAAATAATATATGAATTTTTTTTATATACTTATCTGATGTACAAGCTTACGGCCCACTACCACCCAGATGGTAAGTGGTCACCAAAGTCTATGGACGCCTGCAACACCAGAGGCATCACTTGCGCGTTGCCGACCCTTTAGGAAAGGAAGCGCAAAGGAGAAGGATCGGGAAGGGGGAAAGAGGGTGATTGGGACTCCGGTACTCTCACTCACCGAACGAAACACAACAGTAGGAATATTGCTTTTTCACGTCGATATTCTGTGAGAGGGTAGTTCTTCCCCGGTCGAGCCGGCCCATTCATGCTGAAATCAGCGAGGCTCTACTACTCTATAATGAATGAAATCTAAAATGAATAGCTCTGAAAAGCACAATATGATGACTATACACCATCCCTGTAGTCTGTTTAAGGTATTTGCTCGCCATTGCCGCTGGGCGAAGACTAGGAATTATTCCTGGAGTGGGAGTTGTATTTTTAAATAAAATAAAATACAAAATATAACCTTAATTTCGTGAATTTCTTATGAAATAGGTGAGCTGGTTTAAATTAGGTAAATGTTGGTTACTCTTGATCCTATCGGTGGCATGTCTAAAATTGTCCGGTTACTGCCGAGTGGAATATTAAAAATCATCTTCTCTCTTAGCCTTTATTATTCCCAAGTCACTTGAGGTCAGCTTTTCTGGTCTAACCGGATTTGACTGGATATCAGTTTTTACACGGAGCGGCTGCTACCTGACCTCCGCAACCCGAAGGCTAACGATACCCTAAGGCTAGACCAGTGTCAGGATATTAGAGGGTACTGACTTTCCCAATAACGACTGCCATAGATGTTCATGGCAGCCAGGACCGACGGCTTAACGTGCTCTCCGAGGCACGGAGCGGGCGATAATTGTCAATCAACACGCACATAATTTCGAAAAGTCATATACGTAACTTCCGAAAGTCAGAGGTGCGCGACGTGGGTTCGAACCCGCACTGCATTGCAGTGTGTTGGTCTCCCCACTGAGCTATCGCTGAAAAAATATAATATGTATATATATATATATATATATATATAAATATTAAAAATCATAATATTGTTTAATAGTTCAAGGGCATGCAAACATAAGAACTGTTGCATTATATGTATCTAGGGGTAGGCAAATTTTGACCTGGGGGTGGTGGGCTTTGTGGGCCTGCCCGCCATCCGTTCAGCACCAGGTCCGAGAGGCGGCGTGCGTGTTCCCACGCGCGCCTCTGTGTCGAGTCCGTCTCCCTTCTAGGGGGGACAGTAGGGATTATTTTTGCGAAGTGCCTATAAGGTAGGTCTTATCGGGTAGTGGTCTGCCGTTTCATATGGCGGGCCGAAACCTCGGCGGGGTCGCGACTGCATGCGCAAGTGTTTCGCGCGGCCCCGTCGATAGTGGTTTTGTCGAGGAACACCGTGGTAGGTTTAGTCGGTATTCCGGGAGGTACATTATTCTTATTCCATCTTTCTTTTACCCCGGCGAGTCCGACATAACCCGCCCGCCCCCGCGGAGGGGTATGCGTCATGCATTCCCCCACGTTAAAAAAAGAAAATAAAGGGGTAGGCAAATTAAACTGTGCCCAGTTACGGACATAAACTATCCACATATTATGTTGGACGTGCATTTCATCGTTTCGATTCATCATCATAATAACAACGCAGTCGATGAATATTTAATGTTAATTATCGCGATAGCTGTTTTATGTATATCATGCGTCATTTCTTTGAACTTAAACTAACACAAAGACATTGGCAGCTTTAACGTTTTTAACAATATTAAAAACATATATATTATAGCAAGAAGTTTCTTACACGAAATGCTATCCCAAAACTTCATTCAATCTAAAGTAACATGTCATTCGAAAGCAATATTTAAGTTTTTAATGTTAACCCGGTTATTTTTTGGTCAATACTTCCCACCGAGTAGTTCTCTTGTGCTGTGTGTGTTAGCTCGGTGCTATTGCATCGGTGTTTTTTGTTTGAACTGTTACGCCTATTTTTTTATAGATTTTCAGTCTCAGTTAGCGATATATTTTTACTCATCAATCTTATTACTAGAGTCTACGGCTTCTGTTGTTACGTCTTTCATCACTAAAGAACAATGTGTTAGTAAATTTTCTTCAAATTTGTACGCCCAACATTCTATTGTATTCCAATCAACTTCGTGCAGTTGGATTATTTATGTGATTATATTTTCTTTGTTAACATGTATCAACGCCTTTCAGTGGAACAGGTCGCCCAAAAAGGATATTTTTTTCATATATTTTTACGTCCATAATGTGTGTATAACCAGTCGAATACCCTTGATTTATATATCTGACCAATATCGAATAGTCGTAAACTTTCTAAAAAATAGACTTATTACCAAATTGCAAAATGCTAACCGTTCTGATGAGATGACTACCGAACATGTTAAGTATTTCGCTAACGCTTACGTGAAACTGTTTAAAAATGTATCGTCAACAACTGCTATGACGAGAGCTCGGGTGAGTACACATTTGTAATTTTAATAAGTATATAGTTTCACCGCGTAATGGAAACAGAGTTATATTAGCAAAAATATTTATAATTGGCCTGGAATTAAACAGTTACAGGACCGCGCCTGATGACCTTGGGACACTCCAGTAACGCTATCAGTAGTTGTCTTTTCCCCTTATGCTGATTACGCATTGACGGTACGATAGATGTTAAACATTACGTGGACTGTATACAAAACATGTTTTAGGTCTTCTCGCCTTTTGATCAGGCTCATGTTTTTGAAATTTTTATTAGGGGCGCAAGGCCTTGCGCGCCACGCTTTCATGTCGACGCTAATTACATGAATATTTTGCTTTTATACTAGCTTATCATGCTGGAAAAAATATCGTGCTCAGCAGTGGAACAGTTTATAAATAGGGCTGATAATTAATTACATATATGTTTTTAATATATATATTTTATTTTTATTTATTTCCAGATTATAGCGGCAATCACGTTTGACTTTTTTAAAATATGTATTCTTATATACTTTATGACTTCAACCGGCACAGGTTTTGTAAGTATAATGATTTATTATACAAATATAATGTATTTCTATTACTAGCTTCAGTCTGCGGCTTGACTCACGTGATTAACATTGCTACCCTGAGTCGAAATGACTGCATGCAAATAAACATTTATACTTATAATCAAACTTATAATATAATAACCTGAACAGAATCAGAAAATTGTTTCGTTTTTTTTTTGCTTGAACGCTGTTGTCTCTGGAACCAACAGTTGAATCTGAAACTTTTTGGTCTTGATTGCCGCGCTAATCTTTAGAGCCCTAAAATCCTTTTCTTGTTCGATAGCTAATTTGTGAGGAACGTTATAGACTAATATATATCACGCTATAAGCCACAGCAGCAGAGTTGTACTAAATCATAAACATGAAACCGCGGGGACAGTTAGTTCATAATTATAATACCTTTATCTATATAAAACAAAATTGTAAGACGCTAGTATAAATTAGGTAGATCTTTATTATAACTAAAAGAACATTACAGGCCAATTAATGAAAAACAAAATTGAATTATTGTTTCTTAAACTCACTAATTTTTATTTTTTAACTTCGACATCAAGTAGTTGGTACATAGTTCTTATTCTAACAAAAATTAAACGAATACTAACACATAATATACAACCTTTTATACTTTATGGAATACTTCATACCTAACCTTTTATACTGAATGTGTTAACTATAAAATATATATATTTATATATGTTACTTTTACTCCCCACTGAGCAGCGATAGCTCAGTGGGGAGACCAACAGACTGCAATGCAGAGGGTCTCGGGTTCGAACCCACGTCGAGCACCTCTGAGTTTCGGAAGTTATATGACTTTTCGAAATTATGTGCGTATTGATTGACAATTATCGCCTGCTCCGTGCCTCGGAGAGCACGTTAAGCCGTCGGTCCCGGCTGCCATGAACATCTATGGCAGTCGTTATTGGGAAAGTCAGTACCCTCTAATATCCTGACACTGGTCTAGCCTTAGGGTATCGTTAGCCTTCGGGTTGCGGAGGTCAGGTGGCAGCCGCTCCGTGTAAAAACTAATATCCAGTCAAATCCGGATAGACCAGAAAAGCCGACCCCAAGTGACTTGGGAATAATAAAGGCTAAGGGAGAAGACTTTTAAACAGATAAACGTATTTAAACCGAAATACTTGTAAATTTTATGCTTGTTAGCTTTCAACGATTTAGTCTCAAAGCAATTAAACTGAGTTATTTTTCCAAACGTATAATAAGAGATAAAAAGTTAATCGTACCGCGCATGTGCAGCATTATTCATGATTTTTTTCTGAAAACATTAATTGTAAATGTAGGTATGAAATAAATGTACATAGCTCAGTAACATTAATATAATGAAATAAATTTAAATATGCCTGTTTTTATATATGTTGGCAACAATGCACGTTATGTTTACTCTTCGTCCCGAAAATGATTTTTCTGTAAAATTCTAGTAATACTCATTTGGTATTCCGTTAAATTTTACTTATTGATGCGATAATAATCATTCAGAATCTTTATATAAATAATTTAAAAAAATCTAAATAGTTGTTTATTTGACACATTATTACAAAATTTTGAAAATTGTTACACTACTACTACTATTAAACTTTACTAATTTTAAGCTAATTAAATTATTATTAAACTATTTAGATTTAATTTATTTTTATTTTACACTTTCCCCGACGTTTCGGTTGCTTTTCAGCAGCCATGGTCACGGGGAGACTAAGATGGCAGTTGTCTCAATGTTCCAGTGTAGTTATTTCAAAGTACCCGAACATAATTTAATCATTGGTGTTTCTATTTACGCAGAATGAGCTCAAAGTATCATGAAGTCTAGCTGTGGTTTGCTTCTTCTTGGGTTTGACTATTTTTATTACTGGATCCCAAGCTGGTGGTACATTCCAACCATCTTCTCTATTAAAATTAGGATGTTTTTTGATTTCAATAGCCTCGCGAAGCATCCTTGGTAGGAATCGGTGTTCTTTAGCGAGAATCTGTGGTTTGTCAAATCTCAGGTAGTGGTTGGTCCCCTGTTGCACATGTTCACACACAGCAGACTTCAACGAGCGTTGGTGTTTTACATCAGCTATGTGTTCTTTTATGCGGGTGCCTATGTTACTCTTGGTTTGACCAATGTATGAGAGTCCGCAGTCACAATCTATTTTATAGACCCCTGCATCTTGTAAAGGTAGTTGGCACTTGACGGATGGTAAAAATTGACTTATCTTCGTTGGCGGCTTGAAGTATGTGTTGATTGAAGCTCGCTTCAAGATGTAGCCAATCTTGTCAGTGACACCCCTAACATAAGGCAGTATAGCAGGTTGGCGCTCGACTGTGGCTGGCTTTTCTCGGGATCTGTGACAGCGGCGCGGCTGTTGGAGCTTGTTGTCTTGCAGTACTTGCTTGACATGTTGAAGCTCGGCGTCCAGGTGTTTCTTGTCACAGATCTCATGGGCTCTCTGAAACAAAGACATTCCCACGGTAGCTAACTGTTTAGGATGGTGGTGAGATTCACCGTTTAAGTACCTATTTGTATGGGTCTTTTTAAAGTATGATCAGGATTCCTGATGACAAGTACATCTAAGAAAGCTAATGAATTATTTGCCTCTAATTCCATAGTAAATTGGATGTTATTGTTAATGGAATTAACATGAAATGAAGAACAAGAAAATGAAGTTTAATTTCAATGAATAATATTCGCGTAAATAGAAGACAATATTAAATCTAAATAGTGTTTAGCCCACAAAACTTGAAAATCAGCCAATAGATTGACATGTAATTTTTACACAGCGTCGCATTTCTATATAGGTAATAGTGTTTTATGTACGTTTTATCTCAAAGTACCAGGGAAATTGGTAATTATCTTTGTAGTTACTATTGCAGTCAGAGTGAAGCGTGGCCGGGTTTAGCTAGTATTGTTTATAATCGGGCACGCCACAATCGTGGCGGTAAGACCCGTCTGTGAGGAGTGGATGGAGACGGGACGACTTCGTAGTTGACGTGACGGGTCCAACACAACCATCACACAAATTCACAAACACAATAAAAACACACACAATTGCGGGACCTGGTCCCCGACGACAAAGCGGGGACCTATTCCCCCTTCCGACATTGAGGCGTGCGCGGAACACGAACGCCGCATACTCATACTCGGACCTGCGCTGATCGGGCGATGGACGGCCCCAATGGGTCCACCGCCCGCAGGCTTCTTTTCAGGGTGGCTGGAGGTCGTCTCGCGCCCTCCTGCGCCCGGCTCTGCGGTTAGGGAGAGCGATTGAACGTTCCCTCTCCCTCTCCGCCGCCTCCTTCACTAACATCACCTCCTCACAGAAGGAGGCGACGGCATTCCAAGACCTCTCGCTCGAAACCATGGACAGAATCATAGCCTCGAGCGAGAAGACGATCCTACCGACTGCCGCGAGCGTGGCACGGCGTTGCGTCGCCCAAGCAGGTCAACCTACCAATGTGTGCAACGCCGTGTCTTCCACAATTAATTGAGTAGTTGTCATTGTTAAATTTTGTACATTATTTTATATGCAACAGCGAATATCACTCAAAATTAATATTTTTTTAATACAGCATTAAAACAGTTAACAAAATGAAGGAGAAATTGAATTTCTCAGCTCCGGTGTGAGAAATAGTGAGATTATACATCTGCATTTAAAATAACGGTAACGTCACGTGATTGAATAGTCGAATATTTATATTCACCATAATTAGACAATTACCCCTCTGACCGTCTGTTTACGTTCTTTATCTCAACACTTATTTGGCCTGCCTGTTTCAGTACTATAGTGGTCAGTGATCCTATCTCTCTATCCAAATCCGTTCAATGGTTTACGCTTAATTAAGTACAAATAAAAACATATTTACAAGAGTTCACATTTGTAAGAAACCACCCACGTTTATAATTATGACACCGCTCCCGTGGCTCGTAGCGTATTATTATATTTTCTAAATCCTTCTATAAATAGTATTCGAGCGTTCAAATAAAAAAAAACAATGTCTACGACTTTATAATATTAGTTGAACTGTCTTTATACATCGTGTGTACCTTTTACAATTTATATTTTTTAATGTTTTATTTCGGAGAGATCGGGCCTTGTGGCGCACCCTGGGGGAGGCTTATGTCCTGCAGTGGACTGCAATAGGCTGAAATGATGATGATGATGAAATGTTTTATTTTATTTTAGCGATATTTCAAAGAGTGGTGCGTGCAAGTGGGTATTCACATAACAACTATGACTTTTGCACCAATATTGATGGAGATGGCGAATAATGATCTGGATGAAATAAAAATAATTCTAGCGAATCAGCTGCTGATTTACAAAGGTATATTACGAATTATTCGAGTTATTTATTGAGTCGTGCCTCGGAGAGCACGTTAAGCCGTCGGTCCCGGCTGCCATGAACATCTATGGCAGTCGTTATTGGGAAAGTCAGTACCCTCTAATATCCTGACACTGGTCTAGCCTTAGGGTATCGTTAGCCTTCGGGTTGCGGAGGTCAGGTGGCAGCCGCTCCGTGTAAAAACTGATATCCAGTCAAATCCGGTTAGACCAGAAAAGCCGACCCCAAGTGACTTGGGAATAATAAAGGCTAGGGAGAAGAATTACGAATTATTCGAATAACGTCGATTGTTTTAGTGTTATTCGTTTGCATAAGATTGTTGATGAATTAGTATTTAGCAATATTCGATTGCACTCAGTCGAATGTAGATTCGGCAGATCGTGTAAAATTTCAAATATTTGTGTAATCCTATTGGTATTAGAATGCTAGGCACAATCAACGAATAAATCATGGTCAATTCTGATATACTTATCTCGAACTCGTTTGTCGCCTCGCCAGTGGTTACTGTTGGTTATGGTTATACACACCAACTGTTTTTGCCTTGGCTACTGTCGAAAACTCAAATTATAACAGCCGGCTAAGACCCGGTTCCATTTAATCTTTAACACATTGTCAATGATAAATATGTCAACATTTAACTGTACGTAGCTAAAACGACTCGTTGCTTGAATATAGGAACTTGGTCACGTCATAGATATGTTTGGCAGAATCGACTGGCTGTAATGGAGATCATACAATTTTCGAATTACTTGATGATTTTTGATAAACATCGTGCATTGCAAGTGTACTGGTCCCTGCAAATTTCTTTCAAAGTGTAATGAAAATCTCTAGAAGTAAACCTCAATACTGTATGTTCATTAATGTTTTGCTGAACATATTATCGTCGGACAAAAGGTTGACCATGACAGTATATAGCAAGCACATGTGAATAGAGAAATTGTCAGTGAAACCTCGGCAATCGTTTCAGTATTCATAAGGAATACGATGGGAAAAGATGACACAAGCGATATAAATATGAAGTCTCTTGCAACCCGAACATATCTTCTGTAAAATCTATGTTCTGTACAAACAATAAATACAATAATTGAGACAGCCTTAATGTTACAGCTTAAGTGATTGCGACCGCTGTTTATGAGGTCTCAATTACGATTTCTGGCTCGCAAAGAATTATTGGGTGTTTCTGACTAGACATTCTTAGTTATAGTTATAGTTTTTTGAGTAGTAGAGCCTCGCTGATTTCAGCATGAATGGGCTGGCTCGACCGGGGAAGGACTACCCTCTCACAGAATATAAACGTGAAATAGCAGTATTCCTACTGTTGTGTTTCGTTCGGTGAGGGAGAGTGCCGGAAGCCCAATCACTCACTTTCCCCCTTTCCTTTCATTACCTTCCTTTCCGCTCCTTTTCCTTCCCACTTCCTTTCGTTGGCAACGCGCAAGTGATGCCTCTGGTGTTGTAGGCATCCATAGGCTACGGTGACCACTTACCATCAGGTGGGCCGTATGCTTGTTCGCCATTTTAGATGTAAAAAAATAGCACGGCGTCTGGTACGGTGCCCTCTAAACAAAAAAAAGGCTCACCCTCATTAGGTTAGATCTTAAAATAAAGCCAGGGATATGTAGATAACCAGTTTTAATTTGGTAAAAAGTAATATCGGTCAAGATGTTTTTGTTAGCTTTTCGCGCAATGATTCATATGCTTGTATTTTCCAGATAAGAACCTACGAACAGCTGCGAACGATGCTATGGACTACATTAACGCATGCCGTGCACAACATACAATGTGGAATGAAGTTCCGATAGACATAAGCTTAGTGTTAGGATTCATTGGTCTGTGCTCCGCTTACGTGATTGTGTTATTGCAGTTTGCTTATTAAATTATCATCATTTGTTAAATATGAATGACGAAATTATTAACCATTACTAAAGGCATAGCCTTTTCCCTAAACATTGCAGAAGTGTGTATGGGAACATACGCGAGAAAGGTTTATAGAATAAACTAGCTATGCCTGCAGTTTCACCCGCGTTTATGATTACTACGCCGCCCGTGTGGGTCGTAGAATGATGTTATACGGCCTATAACCTTACTCGATAAATAAGCTGTCAAACACTAAAATTCAATTAGAGCCAGTAGTTCCTGAGATTAGCGCGTTCAACCAAACAAACAAACGAACTCTTCAGCTTTATTATATTAGTATAGATAATAAATAATGTTCCTCATGCTGAATTTCGGTAATAGTGGTTAATCGTAACGGAGACTGGCCATCCACGCAGGAGATTATGCACAAGTGTATGCCCGAACACAAGTGCATTCTCATAATCCGGAGCGGCAATCTGACACAACCGTAGGAGATCAGGCGCAAGACCAACAGCAATACGTGCTTTTGGAGGCACAGGGTGTGTAACCTAGCCAACCTTAACACCAGGCAGCTATTGAGAAGTTCTACGCAGAAAAACTCAATATTATCTTGTTTGTATTTGGTTTGCTCGCCCGCTCTTCAGTCAGTCGTCGTCACGCCACAGACCGGGAACCGCACGCGCCTGGCGCGTGCGGGCGTACCTACTATTTATCTTTCCGTACACGGCAGAGCCCCAAATTACCCGAAATCTAATGTTTAGTGTTAAGTTCGTAACATGTAAACTGCATTTATGTGTGTTGATAAATAAAGAACTTTTTACCACTAAAATGTATATTAATCAGCGGAAACGCGCATTAATATAAATAAAATGCAGTGTGTTATAGGTAGTACTATAGAAGTAAGGACTATACAATCTCGTATATGTGTTGTGAACATAAATAGAAGAAACTTACAGTCTGCAATGTTTTTATTGATTTGGGAAATATTGATTTAATACTTAAGCTGGATTTTAGAAAATTATTATATCTGTCGGCGCAAGTCCATATAATCAATTATTTAAATATATTTATTTACCGCTAACTGACTTATAAACTGGTCTCTATTCATTTACTAAGATTTACCAGCTATTGCTTAAAATAAGAGTTGTAATGGTTTGTTGTTGTTCGAGACGACAAACTATTACTCATTATAATTTAAACATTCATTTTGAAGTAATTAAGCAATTGTTAAATTCATATCTTGATTTTTAAGCAATAACGAATTGATTTATATATATTTTTGTTAAGTTCAAATTCGAATACGTAAGCAAGTAAGTTCAAGGTTAAATTGAAGTGTCAAAAAGTATGTAATTCAAACATTTGAACTTAAACTAAAATGTTCTAATATTAAAAACAGTCTGTTGACTTTTGTAAAGAATTAACGTAATTAAATTAGCTATTAAGGAAGTGTGTGTTAAAATGAAATATTGTGATTGTATATTGACCTCCCAACGCCCGCCATCTTGAGCGCGTTTGGCGGACTTTGGCGTTGTGAATATAGATAAGACACTATGTTGTGAAGGCAAGCATTCTATTAAGAGTTCTCTCCAAGGCTAGAGCTCTTAACAAATTGTAATCTTGTGAGTACTAAATTTAACATTGATTTTGACTGTGTTGCTTTACGTAGTTAAGATTAAGATTGTGCTTAAGAATTACAAGTGTTTATTATCCAAAGCGTGTTTGATTACTTTCATTATTTGCAATGAGTGATGCATCTATTGAGAATAGTGATGTCAGCTCCGCTGACGTCATAGATTTAAAAACCCTGCTGGACCTTCTGCTCTGTAATATCTATTGTAGGCGGTAATATACATATAAGTTATTATTTTCATAATTAATTTCAATTTCCTGTAAATAAAGTTATAAAAGTTTCAACGATTTTTATGATTGCCATATTACTCGCAAACGCACAACTTTATATATATTATATTAAAAATTGTGCGTGTTACCCACATTTAAATATACAGTTAATCACTCAAATGTATGCAACGTCAGTATCAGATAAATTGTGTTGTTGTATTTAAATCGTGACACGAAGTGAACATTCTGTACAGAATTTTCATAAAAATATCATTAGAAATATCAGAAATATCAGCTTCAAATAGACAATATTTTCGTATTCGAGTCAAATAGCAACTGAAGAATACAAACCAAAGTCAAAGTCAGCTCAGAGCACACGTAAGTGAAACGCGATAGTGCAAAAAGTATTGTATTCGAATGTGCTCATTATTCGAATGGTAAGCCATTTGTCGGCCTTGATGGCGTAGTGGTTAGTGTAACCGACTGCCACGCTCAGGCGTGGCACCTCAGGGTCGCGGGTTCGATTCCCGCACAAGTCAAACATTTATGTGCTTGAACATGGCCTGGGTGGGTCTTGGTCTGGGTGTTTCTATGTATAATATGTATGTATTTACAAAAAAAAAGTATATATGTATGTTTATCCATTGTCTAGTACCCATAGTACAAGCTCTGCTTAGTTTGGGCTAGATGGTGTTGTGTGTATGTGATAGAATATTATATTATATTATATTATATTATTATTGTTTAGAGTGTTTCTCTTCTCGACCTTTGGCTCAGTATACTGAGTACCCGCCCTGAGACTCAGGGAAAAGGTGCCCCCGCTAATAAAAGCTGTATCTCCTAAAACTTTGCTGACTATTGTTGATGTGTAAAATTCTCAAATCGTTTTATGTAATCTGACCCTCCGAGTCTAGCCCGGTAATAACAGAACATCAGTTCTTCCAGTTCTGCTTGTGACCACGTTCTCCTCGCATCATATTTAATTGAACTTGTGGTCGACGTCAGTGTACCGGCAGAGCTTGCGGGAGACACCTCCCTACTCCGCAAAGTAACACCAATAGTTTCATCGGCTGTAGCATCTGGAGACCCCCTAACCTCCCTGTCCCCGAATCCCGACCAGCCGGTGCGTTGAAAGTCACTGCCTAGCATTCTGCCACGTCCGACACCAGCAACGAACGTGACCCAGCGATCGCCCCCGGGCAGCGGCCCTATACGTTTTTCATTTGAATTTTTCTCCATGTTTTATGGGTTACTTTTGCCATGTTAGCCGCGCCAGTAATGAGTCGCGTGTCCGCCCCCCACGTGAGTCAGCTGTTCGACGCGGACGTATGGTTGGATTTTAGGGGGCATATTATATTATATTATATTATTATATTATTATTTATTCGAATTCTTTCGTAATACCACATTAGCATAGATTCTAAAGTCCAGAATTCAACAACTATTTGAATATAACATTCGATTAATAATTGAATGCGGTAATGATAAATACATTAACACAATACGAATGCTAGCTAGCACACGGCACAGTGTACGGCACGGCAATTAGATCAACATTATTGCCCATCTTCAGTCATCAGTCAGTAGGCCTACGAAACATAACGTAAGAAATAAAGAGAATATTGAAAGGACATTGCCCATTCGCGGTCCAAATTTCCACCACTAATGAGACCTATGTTGTCAAATAGCTCATAAAATATACAATAACTTTTATTAAGACAGGACTAAAATATATTATGGGACTAAGGAGTTATGACCTTGTAAATAATATTACTATTCTCACTTTTTTATTTTATTTGATTACTTAGTCATGATTTTTTAGTAATGAAGTAGCTCTTTTATATTATGATGGTAAGGACTTATGACCTTGTAAATAATATTACATTTCAAACAATTGTTTTTTTTTTTTCATTTGATTACTTTTTCATGCTTTTTAATAATGAAGTAACCAATGATATTTTTATCTCTATTTAATGTAGTGACTGATAGATTCCACATCACCGCTAGCATCACACGACATGGGGTTAGCAGGTAGGCGATAAAACGATTTTGTCTCTTTCGCACATAAGAAAAAATCAAGCGCAACCGGTTTCTACTTGATCCAGAGACGCTAGTTACGTTCTGCGCAGTCGTTTATTAGCTTTCTTTTGCGTACTGTGTGTTTTGAATGTTTATTTATTCACGACTATTGGCTATTTCATACTGGACATTGATATAGACTCTATTTGTTTTGTGACCTTGGCAATATTATTTCGGACTTTGTGTTTGCTACGTGTATGCATTATTGCGATAATGGAAGGGGAAAGAAGACACTGTCTGTTGTAATTCTTCATTACTACGAAGAAGAAATTACCAATTACTTCAAGAGTTTCTGGATAACCACCCTGGAACAACAGAGCATATTCAAGGACTTTTGGCACCTCAACAGGTTAGCATTATATCAAATTTTTCTGTTTTTTTTTTTTTTTTGTGATTAATAGAAATGTGGTTCGATGTCCATTTTGTTCTTCATATTTTGAGTTGATGAAGTTCTTCCCTACTTAAATAACTTGAAAATGAGTCTCACACAACGCAAATTCTCATTAATTGTATGTACAGGTAATGATTTTATCGTCGATACATGTGTGTGAGAGCAGATTATATAGCGCACTCTCTCGCACTAACGGTTACGCGCAGTCACGCCCAGCGCTCGTGTGATATCCCTAGGAATAACTCATAGGCCACCGGCTACCTGCGTGTAGTTGAGTCGGACTAGAGTCACCAACCATAGATGGTAACCCTAGGTCGGACTGAGTATAGCACTAAGGGTGGACTTCGATCCAGTGTGCATTAGTCCATAATGATGTTACCAGTGACACTTCGGTAGATCGAGACTGTATATGTTTTGAAAGTAATATTTGAACGTTATCGCTCTTCGCAATAATTATTTCGACGTTTTAAAAATTAATCAGATTCTTAGCTCTATTTAAATATCACTTATAGCTCTATTTTGAACTAATCTCGGGTTTTTTTATTTGTTACAGTTAATACTGAGTGGCGAGCAATATATTTGCCGTAATTGTTGGTTGAGGATGCAGTATGCAGTAAATAGAAATCAACGCCAATGTGGCGAAAACGCTATAGTTCCTCGAGTTGGAAGACCAAGTGAAGGCTTTTTGAAACTCAAAAATACACGAAGGCACCGAATACAGCCAATACATACATCTTTTTTCAATGTGGTAGTGATAGTAGATGTCGTATACCGGAAACAATTACACTTGAACTTTTAGTGCATTCAAACTTCTATATCTCTCCAAGTGCAAGGGTGTGCCGAGAACATATGGAGCAAAATCAATGGATTCAATTAATTGACGTTCCAAATGCATCACATGAATTCACAGGCGAAATGTTTGTAGAAATTATTAAAACTCTGCAAACCGCCTTGAGTAATAATCCAAATACAATGGATTTTGAAAACCTACGTTCTATAGATCCAACAATGTTACATTACCGTGTAGGCTTAACACACAATGAAATCGAACAGATATTAAGAGAAACACCTTCCTTAGCATTACAACTAAGGAAGCCTAACATAGCGTTAGGCATTTATTTAATGAAGCTTTGGACGGGTGACAGCTATGAAAGACTGAGGGTTTTTTTTAACATGCCTCGCAGTACTCTAGAAAGGAAAATGAAGACTGCACGAACCTGTTTAACAAGAGAATTCGTACCACTACACCTCGGTTTCGATCACATTTCTAGGAATGATATTTTGGCAAGAAATCTGACTGTGCCAAGTGGAATTTATGGAAACCCAGAGGAACCAGCCCACGAAAGAAAGGCAATTGTGATCATTGATGGAACATATATCTTTATACAAAAGTCCAGCAACTTCCAATTTCAGCGACAAACATACAGCTTACACAAATATGATAACTTATTAAAACCATTTCTCATTGTCTGTACCGATGCTTACATAATAGATGTGACAGGACCATACGCGGCTACAAAAAATGATGCCCACATTATGCGAGACTTAATAAATGAAAACGAAAGAAACTTATTCCATTATTTCTTCGAATCCGCCGATGTTTTCATCTGCGACTGCGCCTTCAGAGATGTTATAGAAGAAATGAGATCGTGCGGGTATGAGGCTTCTATGCCTATAAGCAAACGGCGAGGCGAACCCCAATTGACAACGTCAGAGGAAAATAAGAATCGACTTGTTACGATTAACCGCTGGGTCATCGAGGTCGTCAATGGACGGTTTAAACGTGATTATAAATTGCTCCGCCAAGATTTTTTTAATCGCGCTGTGCACCGCATGATGGACTACTTTAGAGTTGCTGCTGCACTTATAAATGCGTTTCATGTTCCAGTTCACGATAACACTCACGCCTCAGAATTTCTGCGTATAATAGGAGAAAGAATGCACGAACCAAATCGTTTAGGCGCATATAATATAGAAAATAATTTAAATAGATAGCGGGCTAGCTTCCACAATATTGAAGCCGATGTAATCGGATCTGACGAGTTCCCAATACTCACCGAGAAAGATTTGACGTTGTTCGCACTTGGAACGTACCAAATAAAAATTGCACGAAGCTACTACAGCGAACACATACGTGATGGTGTATATCACATTGAAATCACAAGACATGGTGCATTAAATGACATCACCGGCTTTGGAATTGAAGGCGACAATGCTATGTTGCTACGCGTAAGGATACAATCCAGACATGCACGTGCGAGAGTGTACTACACGTATGTACTTGTGCACAGCAACTTAAATGGTCGAGAACCAATTAATAATTATTATTGTTCTTGTCTTTCTGGCATGCGAACATTAGGTTGCTGTGCACACGTCATGGTTATCGTGTGGTATTTTGGATGGGCGAGACACCAAACCACAATCAGTCTACTAGCAGCTGATCTAGATACCATAATTGTTGATGATTATGCATAAGACATTTTTTTGTATGTTCATTTGAATAAATCATTTGTAAAGATTTTTTATTTTCTTTCGAAAGGAGAAGTTGGATGCAGTCCCATCTAAAGCTATAAACTAAAAGCTAGAGACTGTTTAATAGTACCTTTTTACTTTTTGTTTAACCTCAGAATAGGCACATGCAGGTTTAGCTCTTCTTGGGCTATAAAAAATAGCTATTAACTTGTAGTTTGTACCTCTGGATAAGCCTGCGCTCTTAAGGTTAGTTGACGCAACCACTTAAATACAACAGAGTTCAATAATAATATTTTTTACGCCCAAAATAATATATTTGTTTTACTCCTATGATTTTACTGACATAGTATTTTTGAATGCCCCCTGGTGGAAAATGTTTTCTATTTAGTAGACTATTTACCTACATAGGTCTAATTGGTGGTGGAAATTTGGACCAAGTCCCATACATTTTTGGGCATTGTCCTTTGTATAATATGGATTATTAGACGGACAGTTAATTAAATAGTTATGTATAGATCAGATGCGGGTGCTGCGTGTGATACCATTACTCGAAACAATGACCTTCATAGCGAGAGGATCGCGCCAAGGTGTTTGCGAAGCGTCGCCGTCGTCCTCTTCTTTAAGTTCTGAGAATAAAATAATAAATTTTGTTACTTATAGAGTCATTATTTCTTACTTTAAAAAAATTTACTTGCTTCTATCGGCAAATATTTAATACATAGACGCGTCTGTCTACGTCTGAATAAGGTCACCATTCTGGATCAAGGGACAAGGAACTTTTAATTCCTCCTCCAACCGCAGAACCGGGCACCGAAGGGTGTGAGACGACCACCAGCCACCGTAAGGTAGTACCTGGGGTTGGTGGACTTCGGAGCCTGCTTACCACTCAACCAGTCCCAGGTCTGAGAGTTCGCGTGCGTGGTTGTTATCCGTCACACAATGCCAAGATGACATCTGAATTATAAATATAATGTTATCACGCAAGTTTAAGGTCTTTATTTCGTTCCTTCTTTATATAAATATTGTTAGAAATCTGATGGGAAACAGCTTAAAAAAATAACAGACGCACTTTCACCTTTAAATAATCATTGATTTATTCAAGGAATGCATTAACAAATAAAGTAAGAGATAATTGATATCACACAACAGCGATCACTCAGCACGTCCGTTCCGTCCACCGGTCGACGTCGAAGTGAGTCATTCAACGGGGTTCCCTACGGGGTCTCGGGGTAACCACACCAGGGCGTGGGCCTGTCTTGGTGGTCGTCGTCGCCGCCTGCTAATACAGGTGGGTCACTGGGGTGGGCCCGTGCGGGCCTGTTGGTCAGTCCGGGTCGTCAGGGCCGGTGGGTAGCGCAGCAAGCGAGGTCCAGCCCGCACGGGTGAGTCCACGCGGGCGGGGTGCGTGCCAGCAGCGCTCGGGTCAAGTTCGGTGGGGCCCCTCTTGCGCTTGGCGAGGTCGAGCTGCTCGGGAACAGTTGCCCGGGGAGCGCCCATCAGCCAGCATCAGGGGGAACGTTGATGTGGGTCCGGTGGGGTTGCCACGGAGAAGAGGTCTCGCGGCAGGGCCATCCTGTCCGGCGGTCGCTGATAGTAAGGCGCAAGCTCCCGCAGATGGCGGGCGTGCTATCCGTCGGCGGGCACGGACAGGTTGGTGCTCAGGCGTCTCACGAAGTCGTCAAAGTTCTCCATGCACAGGTCCCTGGTGATCGCACTAAGCAAGGGGCGTCGTCGATGGTGCGGAGCGCGAGCGACTGCTGCGCTCGCAACCGACGGCGGTTCGTCCCAAAGGTGAGAGCGAACTAAGCAGCGTAGGTGAGTGGGCTGCGGATGTACGCCTTGTACACGCTGAGCTTTGCGCGGAGCGGCAGTCGGGACGATAGCACGGGTCGCAGGAGGGTGCGCGCGATGCGCGTTTGGACGACTACGTTGTTGACGTGGGGCTTCATGGAGAGGGCGCGGTCGATAGTCACGCCGAGGTGTTTCACCGTCGCGGACTACTCGATGTTCTCTCCCATGAGCTTCAACTGTTGCAGGGCTATGCTGCCCATGAGAGTCTTCGCTACGTTGACCGTCAGTCTCTAGTCCTTCAGCCAGCTGGGAAGTGCGTCTAGGGTGCGCTGCATCTTGGTCACCGCGTGGACACCGTTCATCGATGTCGAGATGTAGGCGGCGTCGTCGGCGTACAGCGCGAGCTTAACGCCGTCGGTGACGGGTATGTCGTCCGTGTACCAAGAGTAGCACACGGGAGAGAGGCAACTTCCCTGGAGCACACCGGTGCCGATGGGCCGCTCTGTAGACGGGGCGCTTCCAACCGCCACTTAGAAGCGTCTGTCTTGCAGAAAGGTGGCCACGATCCTAACTATTCGACGGGGAGTAGTGGATGTGGACAGCTTGTTCAGCAAGCCGGTGTGCCATACGCAATCGAACGCTTTCTCCATATCGAGGAATACTGCGACGGCACGCTCGCGTTTGTTGCGAGCAATCGCGATGTCGTCCTCGCGAGCTGGTGAGTCGTGAAGTGTTCGGCGCGGAAGCCGAACTGTTCGTCGAGTGGCTAAAGGTGTGGTGTCATGTACAGCAGTAGCAGCTTCTCGAACAGCTTCGATGTCGTCGAGAGGGTGTGATGGGTCGATCGAAGTGAGTGATTGCGCGCTAAACGCGCTTTTATAACCCACTCGATCGGATGATTCGTGACGTTACTTGTTTACGTCGCATTCCACAAGCAACAATATTATAAAGAGGAACGATTTGATATTTTGTTTGTTTGTTTGCAAGGATTTGACTCAAAGACGACTCAACCGACTTTAAAATTCTTTCACCAATGGAAAGCTATATTGTCACCGAATAACATATGCTATATATTTTTTTAAAGTATTGTAACTAAACTACTATATACGGATTTTACGCGTTATTTATTTTACACTATATTACAAAATTTTTAAATTGTTACACTACTACTAGATACTATTAAATTTTACTAATTTTAAGAACACAGATTCCTACCAAGGATGCTTCGCGAGGCTATTGAAATCAAAAAGCATCCTAATTTTAATAGATAAGATGGTTGGAATGTACCACCAGCTTGGGATCCAGTCATTCAAATAGTCAAACCCAAGAAGAAGCAAACCACAACTAGACTTCATGATACTCTGAGCTCATTCTGCGTAAATAGAAACACCAATGATTAAATTATGTTCGGGTACTTTGAAATAACGACACTGGAACATTGAGACAATTACCATCTTAGTCTCCCCGTGACCATGGCTGCTGAAAAGCAACCGAAACTTCGGGGAAAGTGTAAACTTAAATATAAATAGTTTTAATAGGTTTAATAATTTAATTAGTAAAGTTTAATAGTATCTAGTAGTAGTGTAACAGTTTCAAAATTTTATAATATAGTGTAAAATAAATAACGCGATAAAATCCGTATATAGTAGTTTAATTTCAATGAATAACATTCGCGTAAACAGAAGACAATATTATACTGTAACTAACATAACCTAACCTACTTTTACGCAAGCGAAGCCGCGGGCAAAAAGCTAGTCTATCATAAAAATGTAATGTAGCTCACTTTTCTTAGTTTGGACACTTTATCGTGCGTGCGGTAAGAACACGAAATATGATTAATAACAGTAGTAGAGTGCGAGGCTCTGATTTCAGCATGAATTGGCCGGCTGGCCGGCTCGACCGGGGAAGGACTAGCCTATCACAGAATATCCACGTGAAATAGCAGTATTCCTACTGTTGTGTTTCGTTCGGTGAGTGAGAGTACTGGAGGCCCAATCACCCTCTTTCCCCCTTCCCGCTCCTTCTCCTTCCCACTTCCTTTCCTAAAGGGTCGGCAACGCGCAAGTGATGCCTCTGATGTTGCAGGCGTCCATAGGCTACAGTGACCACTTACCATCAGGTGGGCCGTAAGCTTGTTTGCCACCTCTGTACAAAAAAAACTGATTGAATTCTTTACACAGTTACACATTACTAGTACTCTTCACTGTGACCGCGTACCTATTGCAAAATCTCTGCTCACCTCATGTCAAAACAACATAGATATAAATGACAAACTCAACTCAATTCTTTCAACAGCAAATGACTGGATGGACTGCCATAACCTGGAAATAAATTATGCTAAAACTAAATTAATGATATTTCATCCCCATCAAAAATCGGCACTAAAACTTAACTTAAATTATAAAAATACCAAAATTGAACAAGTTGAAGAGTTTACTCTCCTCGGGTTGTCCATAGATACACACATAAATTGGAAGTCGCATATACAAAAAATACGAACTAAACTTTCAATATTCTCATATGCCTTAAGCGAAGTTAAAAAAACAACCAACTTACAAACTGCCCTTGTCACATACTATGCATATGCCCAAGCGTGGCTTAGCTACGGTATTATACTATGGGGCAATAGCACAGATTCACCGACCATATTTACATTACAAAAGAAACTAATTCGAATAATAGCTAATATTGAACCGACGAACAGCTGTAAACCACATTTTCAGGAATACAAAATACTTACACTTACTAGCTTATATATATTAGAAATATGTAAATTTGTCCGGAAACACCCAGAATTTTATAGTACACGTGCAGAAAAACAAACAACTTATACTTTACGACACAAACATAGATTAAATTTACCAACATCCCGACTTAAGATACACTCGTCTAGCACTCTGGTTATGTCTATAAAAATTTATAATAAATTACCGAAAGAAATTATACAGGAAAATAAAACAAATCTATTTATTAATAAATTAAAACATTTGCTGCTAACTAAAAGCTACTACACGATAAAAGAATTTTTCGACGATAAAATTTAACTTATCTTTAACGTTCTAAACACAAATATTATTTAAAGATAACACTAGCAATGAATATATAATTAACAAATTATAATTAACGATAATATTAATTGCATAACAATATAAAAGTATTAACAAAAGTACACATTAATATAAATTACATTGGATAGATGCATTATATTTTATATGCTTAAAACAAGTTATTTCTAATGCTATGTAGCCCTCTTCTTCTCTCCTAATTTGCTGTGCCCGAGATGGTCCATAATGACCTAATTTGTTTTATAAGTCCGTCTTTATAACATAGTGGAATGTAGAGAAATATTGAGTATTTGGTATGTATAGAATGTGATATTACTGTATCTGAAAGGTTTGTGTTTCCTCTCTCCTATGTTGTTGTGCCCGACAGGGTCCATAATGAACTGTCATATTATTTAAGTTACCACCTAAGCCTACATTGTGGCATGCAATAAACAATTGAATTGAATTGAATTGAATTGAATTGAAAATAGATACATTTTCTATGCAATCTTTGCAGTTTATGATGACCATAAATTTTAATAATGTCCTCCAGAACGAATTTTGGTCACGGTATAATAATATAATATTCTACCATATACACACAACACCATCTAGCCCAAACTAAGCAGAGCTTGTACTATGGGTACTAGACAATGGATAAACATACATATACTTTTTTTTTTGTAAATACATACATATTATACATAGCAACACCCAGACCAAGACAAACATTTTGCGGGAATCGAACCCGCGACCTCAGGCGTGGCAGTCGGTTACACTAACCACTACGCCATCAAGTCGTCAATCTTAACGGAGACTGGCCATCTGCGCAGGAGATATTATAGTGCACAAGTATGTGCGCAAACACAAGTGCACTCTCTGTTCCCTAACCCTCATGATCTGATGGGACGGTAATCCAACACGACCGGAGAGAGATCAGGCGCAGTACCAACCGCTTTACGTGCTTTCCGTGGCACGGGGGTGTCTAACACCGCCAAATCCGGGCTCATATTGAGATTTCTTAACGGAAAAACCCAATACCTTTTTGTTGGCCCGATCCGGGATTCGAACCCGAGACCTCATGCACAGCAGTCGCATTCACTACCGCTGCGCCACGGGGGCAGTTAAACACTGACACTCAATACCCCCGTAATAAAAGTACTGATGTATGTATCTTATGTGGGGGCCAGTCTGTGCAAACCGGCGACACTTCGACCCAGTGGAATCTTTTATGTCGACACCCTCCCAATAACGACTGCCATAGATATTCATGGCAGCCGGGACCGACGGCTTAACGTGCTCTCCAAGGCACGGAGCAGGCGATAATTGTCAATCAATACGCACATAATTTCAAAAAGTCATATAACTTCCGAAAGTCAGACGTGCGCGACGTCGGTTCGAACCCTAGACCCTCTGCATTGCAGTCTGTTGGTCTACCCACTGAGCTATCACTGCTAAAAGTACTCATAGTATTATTCGTGTACTATTAACACTAGATACTAATTAATGTTAAACTTGCCTAAACCGGTCAGCGATTCTTGCGCTGCCATTCCCTTCGTCGGATCTTTATCGACCGGAGGATTGCTACTTAGTTTCAACTGAGCCGCATGTATCGACAAAAGAGGTTTAGCCATCTGAATCGGTTGTAAAGGTGGAGCCTGCTTCTTAGGAACAAAGGTAGGCTGTTTCTTGACTAAACTTTTTGCTGTATATTTAGCTGCTGCAAGATTTTTCCCAAACAAGAATTCTTGCAGGATCTTCATATACCTCTGCATCTTCTTTATTGTCTTAAAGCGTATTTTCTTTTAGCACTCTTATACTATTTTCAATTTTGTATTTATATATTAAAAATAATGTAAGTATGTTGCTCTTTGACGTTTGGTGTTTTGGTAAAATGTTGTTATCTCATTTTAAATGACAGATTTATTGGAAAAAAGGTTCTAGTTCATCTATGTGCTTTTTGACAAGCCAAGGCACAGGTAACGCATTCACTCCTTATCTACTCGATCGGTCATTATGAAGTCCCGCATACACTTTTTCAGAGGAACAGAAAAAGACATAGGGTACCTTTCATCCAGAAGAAAGTACTGTTACTAACATAACTTAACATAGCCATTTATGCGAACGAAGCCGCTGGCAAAATCGAGTATAGTACTTATGTATGTAGACGATTGTAGGCTGCCAGGCCGCCGGTGTACGTTTGAAAGAAAAAAATATTTTTCTTTAAATGACGTACGAATCGTAGGCTGCACAAACGAATGCTTCGTATGTTTAAATGCTGGTGACATTATGAAACGCGGTGACGTCAGGGTGTTGCCTAAATATTCCGTTTGGTTTGGACAAATAATTATAAAATAATCGTACATGTCACGTGATACATCTAAAACAGGACAAAAGATTTTCTAGTGCCCGTTCCCGTGACATTTATTACAGAGTCCACGTGTGTGGGTCCACGTTAAAGAAGGATCAGTATCTGTAACTTATTTAGTAACTGGCGGATCCGACGTTGTCGTGCCCGATCCTTGGTTTTTAGATCGCACAGCGATCCATCCAAGAATCCACTCAAACATACATGTTTTATCAAAATCGGTGCAGCCGTTTAGGAGGTATTCAGCGACATACACACGTACAGAAGAGTCGTATATCTATACTAATATTATAAAGCTGAAGAGTTTGTTTGTTTGGTTGAACGCGCTAATCTCAGGAACTACTGGTTCGATTTGAAAAAATATTTTATTGTAAGATAGCCTATTTACCGAGGAAGGTTATAGGCTACATAACATCACGCTACGACCCACGGGGGCGGCGCAGTAATCATAAACGCGGGTGAAACCGCAGACACATCTAGTTTATATATAAAGATGCAATGCTATTGTACACAGAAAAGAAGTACCATATACCTACAGTATCATAGATCAAGATCGAATGTATGCATACCTGCTAGCTTGGCCCGGCGGCCATTTGTCTGTTACCAGGTGCTAGAGACAGGAAAAATAATACTCACTAGTCTTAAATTACTTAAGACTATATAGCTAATTAAGAAGAAAACCACATTGGTAGCCTCCTTGCTTCTTAAGTCGGTTAACAAATGATAGAAAAAAAATCTGCAACATCTGTCAAACAAATCAAAACTACACACCCGTCAAAATACTTCATCAATTCCTCTGCAAAGAATTCCTTTGTTCAACTATTGTCCGATTTAGCCACTGATGCAATAAGTAAAACTGTTACCTAGCTGTTGATAAGCCGGCGAGTTTTAATAAAATAAGTTGGAATCAAGATGCTCGGCTTAAGACCGCACGCGTGCTTGTCAAAGTTTATCACTACACGACAAGTTAAAGTGATTAAACTAGCTCTGTTAGGAGGGACTGTGTACGATGAGCAGTATCTGCGAAATGCTCAACCGAATGTAAGAAACCGTCAAGGTAATTTCATCCAAACATCTAAATTATATTAATATGTAGGTAGTTGTGCTCTCACAATACCTACTTGATCGCACGTAAAATATGTACACATAAAGAAAAATAAGCTTACACGTTAGACAGAAAATAATTTTTTTTATTCAACTAAGGTGACAAACATTCTTACGGCCCACCTGATGGTAAGTAGTCACCGTAGCCTATGGACACCTGCAACACCAGAGGCATCACTGACGCATTGCTGACCCTTTAGGAAAAGAAGTGGGAAGGAGAAGGAGCGGGAACGGGAGCAAGGTGGTGATTGGGCCTCCGGAACTCTCACTCACTGAACGAAATACAACAGTAGGAATACTGCTATTTCACGTCGATATTATGTGAGAGGGTAGTCCTTCGCCGGTCGAGCCGGCCCATTCATGCTGAAATCAGCGAGGCTCTATTACTCTAAAAATACTTAGTGTACAAATTTTTATACGAATGACTGTCTTAACTATTGTATTTATAATTCATAATTATGTAACATGACATCTGAATTATGCCTGTGAGTCGGATAACAACTTAACGATCCAGAAAGATGGCCATATTTATAGATTTAAATAATTGATATCCTCTAAACTAATTATAACGCCATCTTTGTACAAGTTTCAATTAACTTAAAGATGTTAACGCTATTGACAGATGGCGCTTTACGATTTGGTTTTATTCGGTTTCAATTATATTTTATTGGCCCTGCTAGCAAGTGATTACCGTTACCTATGGAATATGTATTCTAATTGACTCTGCGCAATAGATAAAAGATAAATTAATAATAGTACTGTAAATTATCTTTAGCTGCATATCTTTATTCTTGCTTTGTTATTAAACCAGATAACCTGATGATTGACAAGCCATGGCGGGATCCGTTGATGGCCAAGATACTCATAATGAACTCTGGAATACCACACAGCATCAATAGTCTCTAAGAACTGTATAATACACGAGACGGTGGCGTATACGAGGATCCCCAGAAATTTCATGTTTTAAAGCAGTCTACAAAAAATATTCTCGAACCACGGTAGTTAAATTAGAATATAAATGTAATATAGAAATAGCATTAATGCTAGGGCTCCAACTTCACTCATGTAATGTGCTCCAAATATAATACATAATGTTAAATGCATTATGTAAGATCGTGAATTGTGAGTACAGCACATTAAAGTAAGAAGTAGGTATTATTGTTAGATCTCAATTAACTTTTCTAAACTACTTTTTTAGTCAATCAGGAGGCTAAAATTATATAGTTTCATCACGATTGTTGGTATGTTTAATTTGTTTCTTTGCATCACAAGCAAATTATGCTTATTTATTTAGAGTTGAATACCACAGCCTAGCTATCCTTTCTGCTAGCAATATTCAACTATCGTTGGCAGGTAACAGAAGTACCAACTAACCAAGGTGAAAACTGATAATCGCCCCGGATAACATGTTCGTTAGCAGACTGTATTTAGCTAGACTTTAATATTATTTTAGTAACTCATCAATAAAATTAAGCAATGGTGAAATTAACTTTGAAACTTAAATTTATTTTTTCATGTTAATAATTAATTAGTAACTAATTATTGTGGTTGTAAAATAAATATTCGAAATATTCTTTCTCAACTTTGTTTTTTATTTTAAATGCTATCCTTATTTTTATTATTACCGCTATATTATCTGTTTGGTTTTTGCTAGTCCATTGGCATATGTTTAATTTTGTGTTTGCGCTTGAAGCCATTGGGGCTGAGGCAGATGTGACAAATTCACAACGAAGAAGTTACAACTACCGACTAGAGATGGCGCTGTATTCAATTCTACACTACTTCATATAAACTGCAGCAAAACCCGAATCGTGAAAGCGAAGTTTGCACATCGAGTAAGCAAATATACAAATTATATAATGTACCTATACAAGATCCAATAAATAAATCCTTAGGTTGTGAGCAGCCAGGCTCGTTTACAAAGCTTAGTCATAAGATCTTTTGTGGCCAAGGCATCTTATTTCTTCATAGTGCCAATGATGATGTGCCGGATTCTATTTATTTTTATTTTGTTTACAGGTTGAGTTAATTCATACTTTTTATATATAATGCAGTATTCAATACAATTTATAAAGTTAATTAAGAAAACTTTGTAGGTACCACTTTTACGCATATTGCCATAATTGATAAGTTTATCAAGAGAAGTGCAAAAAGATAAAACGGGAAAGAAGAATTATGCTTTAATTGGGTACTTACCTAAGTCAGTAATTGGATTTGCTGGAAGAAAATTATTTCAGAAATGAATAATTGAAAATGAATTGAAGAAAATAATTTGAAAAAGAAAAAAGAAAATAAGAACAGTCTTTACAGACCCACTTAGACACAATACTATTTGCTGACTAAACGAATGTTTGTCTCGTATGGGGAACGAACCTTAACCCAATGCGCCCTCGCAGATGCCAGGTAATTACACAAAACCATAGGGCGATCAAGCAGTCAGTTGCGTATTGTTAATAATTGGCAATTTGTTAATTGAACTATAAGATTTACAATCAATCAAACTAACCGGCTGCTCCTTAATTTGGTCATGATACAAGTGGTTACTCGCTCCGTGATCGAGGAGCTGGGAAGACCACAAGACAATGTTGGGGCTACTACGCTTTTTTCTGGTAATTATTAAAGTTTAAAAGTTATTTTGCATTTTGGGCCTGTCTTTGAACGCTTCCTCACCTGATTTAAGCAATAAGTAGGTTAAAAATAAACCACGCTTGTCGGTCAGTGTGACAATTTACTAATAGTAATGTACATATAAGTGGCAGTAGCCTAATATATAAGGCTTTGGACCAGCGATTGCACCGTCGCGCGTTGCCGTGAATCCAAGCACAAGTATAACAGATTAGTAGAGCCTCGCTGATTTCAGCATGAACTGGCCGGCTCGACTGAAGTGCTACCCTCTCACAGAATATCGACGTGAAATAGCAGTATTCCTACTGTTGTGTTTCGTTCGGTGAATGAGAGTACCGGAGGCCCAAACACCTCCTTTTCCCCTTCCCGCTCCTTCTCCTCCCCACTTCCTTTCCTAAAGGCTCAGCAACGTACAAGTGATGCCTCTGGTGTTGCATTCGTCCATAGGCTACGGTGACTACTTTCCATCAGGTGGACCGTAAGCTTGTTTGCCAGTTTAAAAGTATAAAAAAAAACTGGGTGAGATATCAAGAGTGGTACCTAACTTGCTACTAAAATGTTTATATAATAATCATATATTAATATAAATAATCATATATATCAATATGATTAATCATAAAAGGTAAGTTTATAAGCGAAACGCTTCATACGCAATTACGCACTAGTGTAAATTTTAAAACAAAATCCAGACACACTTAGATATAGCGACAAAACCATAATAAACGCGATGTCTTGGGAACAGTACTTTTCCTGAATTCAACTTAACCTAATGCCCTTTTTTAACCCCTGACAAAGTGTGTCTGAAATTTCATGACGATCGGTCAGGTAGTTAATTTGAAAGCGTCACAAACAAAAAAACAATCTCGCATACGTATTTACAACATTAGTTGGGATGCAAGACACCCGGCGCGTTCTGGCCTATTACGTACACTTTGTTAACGATTCTCTTAATAATACTTATGTCTTATCACTAGAAGCCTATGCAATAAATCCGATTGTATCCAATTTACAGCTATACCTAATCATCCATTTGTTTCTGAAGTTCGACGCTCAGTCTGTTTTGCCCTGCGATAGTAAAATGTATTATAAAGGTTTGTGTGGCAGAAATGAAAATACCAAACGTACATACTCAACGTAATTCACAACTGACCAGAATGGCTGACGCCTCTTTTTTATATCCATAACTGCGTGATCAATATAACAACACATCATCAGCATTCACACATAAAAATAAACTAAACACGCCTATATTAACAATAATCTAGTATGAATTATAAGTACGTATAATAATTAATTAATCTAACATTAGTAATAAAATAATAATAATCAGTTACTGCGATAACGCAGCGGAAGTTGAGGTGGTAGTTCTAATACTAAGGAGGCGGTAACAAATGTCTATAAAACCACACACAAGTAGACTTAGTGGGTAACGTATCGCTGCTGTGCGTTTACTTTTTAATCATAATCATAATCATAAATCATTTATTTGCTAGGAATGTAGGTAACATAATAGGATGGTCTTATTTTTAATATTTGGTGGCCAATACATTCTACCAATGAGGCATGCAAAATTACATTATATTAAAATAATTATTGTGATAATAATAAAACAAAAATTGTAAACAAAATAAAATAAAAAAATAAAAAAAAAAACATTAGAAACATTGATCGTCGCAAACATGTCATACAAAGATCATATAAAATTATGTCAAATTGGTGATTGATAGAACAGAAATGTCAATAGAATTATATCAAATTGGTAATATATTAGAAATGTCAGTCAATATTTATATTCAGTCAATATATTATAAAACAGAATCATTTTATTTACAATGAGGATTAATTATTAATAACATAAAATTATCATAGTAAGCTATCATTAAGAAAGTCATTGATCGAGTAGTAGCACTTTTGGACTAGAAGATCTGTTAGTTTCTTTTTTAGATGGTATAAAGTACTATTCTTAATGTCATATGGTAGTTTATTGAAACTTACCCGATTATGGCATAGTCTTGCTGTAAATAAATACAATTTCATAGCAGAAAGTGCTTCATAAAAAATATAGTAACTTCGCGAACACACAATGAGTCGCTTTGGCACGACACTCTATAGAATCAAAAGCCTCTAGTTGATACAGGCTGGACTTTGTATCACTGCGAGTGTGTTGAGGACACGGCGCAGCACACGCTCGAGCAATGTTCTGCTTGGGCGGTGCAGCGCCGTGAACTCATTGAGGTTGTGGGTGAAGACCTCTCGCTGCCGGCCGTGATCAAAGCCATGGTCGACAGCGAGAGGAAGTGGGCAGCGGTCGCATCCTTCTGCGAGGACATCATCTCGCAGAAGGAGGTGGCGGAGCGGATCCGTGAGGAAAGTATCCTTGCGGATCCGAGCCGTCGCCGGCGAACCGGGTGGCGCAGGCGCGCATTCGCGCGCCTCATGCCGCCGTAATGTAGGCCGCGGGTGGGAGAACGGGGATCTTCCACCCGCCAGCCATTGAGTCGGTCCGACGCCCTCTGTAGTGCCGGGGCGTCGTCCAGGAGTCGTAGTCTGCTGGGTGGATCGCTGAGGTAGTTTCTTTACCAGCGGCCCATCCACTATACAAGGCAGCGAAGGGGCACACTGTGGGGTTTTAGTCCGTATGCCCGAAATACGGGAGAGCCGGACATACCCCTCTCACCTGCCCCTAGTGGCGGGGGGGAGGAATGCATAAGGTGCATTTCCCCAAGAAAAAAAAAGGCTGGACTTTGTATACAGGTTAGGGTTGTCAACCATACTATTAAGAATAATCTTATATTAACGTTCTTTCTTACTCTCTATATGTATGTTTTTATATAATAAAGTGCAGATCTAGATATCATCTATGTTTATAAATACAACATTTTAATTAAACGAAGAAAAATACACTTGTCATACTAATATAAAGCAATAAAGCGAGCGTAATGCCGTAAATTGATACATAGTTCCGTGTTATTGAGCACTTACTAACAGAAATACTAATATCATTTTTCCTGACCAGAACATCGAACCTAGGACAAGAGCACACGATTACAAACAACTGTAGGCGCTAACTTATGCGAAGGAGCATATAGTCATAATAAAATTCATCCTCTTCCTAAATATAATAATACTAGCTGACCCGTGCAACTTCGTCTGCTTTACATATGAGAATTTTCCTCGTTTTTGCTACATTTTTCATTGATGCTCCGCTCCTATTGGTTGTAGCGTGATGTTATATAACCTATAGCCTTCCTCGATAAATGGGCTATCTAACACTAAAAGAATTTTTCAATACGAACCAATAGTTCCTGAGATTAGCGCGTTCAACCAAACAAACAAACTCTTCAGATTTATAATATTAGTATAGATCACGTCTGTATAGAAACTGTCCCACTGCTGGGCACGAGCCTCTTCAAATTGTGAGAATTGTTTAGCCATAGTCCACCACGCTGGCCCAATGCAAGTTGGTACACTTCACATATCTTCGAAACATTATTTAGAACTCTCAGCATGCAGGTTTGCTCACAATGTTTGTCCTCACCGTTAAAGCGAGCGATAAAATTAATTATCATAACTTCAAAAAGTCAGAGGGATGCGACTAGATCGATCTCGAGTCATGTATAAAATTTAGGCAGGCCTTATAGAGAAGATTTTTCCTATTATTTGGCACAAAGTATGCAATAAGCAGGACGTTACATAAGGTTTATGTTGTAATAATTTCTATGCATGAATTATTTATTTGCCGTGCCATACAATCAGCCGCAGATCCAAGGTGGTAGGATGGGCATACTATTCAGGCAGCTTTCAATGCGTGCATCTTATATCTGTGGAATATTTCGATCAAAATATTATTTAGTTTCTATTCGACGACTCGAAAACAACTGCCGTTACCACTACGCCAAGGGCTGTATAATCCAAAAATAGTTGTTAAGAACCTGGGTGCTTTTGTGTGCATTGTTTAATTGTTTGTATAGTCCCTAGAGACACAAACATTACTCTAGTGCGGCAAAAATCTTTTATAAAACGAAAATATACGAAAATAAAGGAGAAAGTAGAACAGCATGCTTGTAAGCATGTTACGGCATGTTTATATCTAGTCTATCTATTATATATGTATATGGCTATACTCCCGAGGGGATATGCAGAACTGTTTTTCAACCAAATTTTGCCAGTTATGACTTTTAGATCCGACGTTTTAGCGACGTGCCTATTGCTGTCTCATAGGCACAGTTCCACACTCCGTATTGCAACTAATAAATCCTTGACAGAAAACCACAATAACACCTTACGCAGCCTGGGAATCAAATCGGAGACCTTTTTATTGCGTTCATCGGTGACAGACGAGCCAGCGGCCCACCTGATAGTAAGCGAGAGCCGTGGCTCTTACACATGGCTGTGTTTTCTTAGCATTACAGAAGCAATGTCAAAAAAATACAACCAAGTCGCTGCCTACCGGAAGGAATAGGGGAATGGAGCAGGGTAGGGTTTGGGAAGGGAAGGGTGATTGGGCCTCCGGCGCTCTCACTCACCGAACGAAACATAACAGATACTGTAATTTTACGCCGATGTTCTGTGAGAGGGTGGTACTTCCCCGGTCGAGCCGGCCCATTCATGCTGTAACCAGCGTGGCCCTACCACTCAAGACCTGATACGCAATAGTCGCATTTGCTACCACTGCGATAATTATTTCACTATTTGTAAATTATTTGGTCAATACAATAAGAACCCGTTACGCAATCATTTGAATATATTTAATAAGTATATTTTCTGTTTATTTGCAGTTAATTTTCTCTCCATCTTTCGTGAACTCCGATAGTTTGCAAAACTTGGCATTCGACTACCCAAATGTAAGTAGAAATCCGTTTCATAGAACATACTTAGCCATAACAATAATCTTGTGGACGCAAGAGAACCGTCTAGTCTTTCTTTTGCAGTTCCTTGTATTAGTAGTATAACAACGCAATTTGATGCATATTTTTAACTTTAATTTATTATTAACACAGATTAAAGATGAAGTCTACGAGCAACCCGTTAACTTTATGGCGCCGAAGAAATCTCCTCATTCTAAGGTCAGTGAATGGTGTTTAATATACCTACCAGATACTTCGGGTAGTTACTTATACCGTACATTAGCTAAGAGGTAATTCCTGACCGCAGTCAAAAATAACTATTCCTTCAGTTGCCGCCCTCACCGAACAATACGGTAATCAAAAATTTTAATTTTACAGTAAAAATAAGATACGGTTTTTGGCTCGTAACTTTTTACCAGGTTTACATAGAAAAATCACTTATATACCAAAAGATAACTTTGTTTTTCGATAAAGTTATATAATTAAAAATATATGTTTTTACTAGATTGAAGTTATAAGCCAAAATTCATATTACCACAATTTAAATAGAATCTTCATCCGTAAAGCAACAATACGATTTTATTCGGGTAAATTATCGACAGTGATCTACACAGTAATAGTTATAGACTCGGAAATGAATTGTTATTATTTCATAGCATACAAAACAAGTTTCACAATTGTAAAAATATAATACCGTGTAGTCCGTATTGCAAAATAAAAGTAATATTTAATCAAATTCTTAAAATAAAACATGTTTTAAATTTTTTAAAGTATTTTGCTCATTGTATGAAAAAACAACATAGAAGAAATATAATTATCAATTTAACATTCATAGATTCATTTATTTTAATATTTCAGTGCACTCTAGGCAACATCTAGGTCTGACTAATCAAGATCGTCTGAGTTTTGCTGTTCCAAATTTCCGCAACATACAAGAGAGTTGTAAAAACCATGGCAATGTTTAGGTATAGCTTCACTAGCACACAATCCAAGTACATCATCATATAGAGGTTTGGGTATGGGGATAGGTTGGTGGTATGCAAGTCGAAATATTCTTCTCCAAAATTATATTTTAATTTTAAAACATGTGGTATGTTATGATATACTCTAATTTTCATCTTTGACCACGACATTTTTCTACCTTGTGTATCCTTAAGCCAGTTTTTCCCAGAGATGAGACATTTTTAATTCATAAAAGTCCCTTTGCTACATTTATTTTACGTTATAGTTCTCACCTTTTACTTTTGCATTCAATATAACGTCGTAGACTTGGTCAGGTGTAAAGAATACTTTATTCTTAACTGAGCGTTCAACACACGAATGCATGCTGTCACCCTCACTTTGGCTATGGCCAGTCTCAAAAAAATGGTGGGATCTACTTTCCAGCCCGTAAGTTTTTAAGGCATGTAGGTGCATGGCAAAAATAAATCTATTTTTGTTCTGCCCAGCCATCAGAATAAAATTATATATGTTTTATGACTCTTTATGCTTCCTGTTGTATAAATTGTAATAAACAGCTTCCAATTTAGTTTGATCCTCTTTTTGTAATAGAGAGGTGCCAGACATAGCAATATCCTGACTTATTAAGGGTGTTAAAAATTGTAAAAATATAAATGGGATATTTGCGCCTATAGTGGAACATACCTACCTCAGATTGAGGCAGGTTGAGGACTTTTTCTAAATAAAAAACAGCGACAGTAGTATTTGTTGAATGAACCGCATCTATTTTCTCTCTTTTTATTTCACGTACTCTATTTTTACGCTCCAGGTGTGTCCTATAATTGTCTTCCAAGGATACCTATTTCAATATGAAATGACTCTGAAATCTGTCAAGCTTTGATCTTTATTGATTTTTTCTAAGCCTGTGTAGATTCTGATATCTTCAAAGTATTAAGGAAATATATTTTGTATACCGGTATATTGCACCCATCTAAAGGAAAACTATATATAAGTGTTTGGGTTCTATTATTTTTGCGCGAAGACGTTAATCTTTTTATTGGTTTGGAAATGACACGTCTAGCAATATATTGCCACTGTAATTCGTGACTTTAAAGCTTACAAATTTTGTATTTGCTCAGTGGTGAACTTTTTATTACATGAACACACTGGACCTACTTTGAACGTTTTTTTTACGTTTCTTTTTTTTTTGAGTGACATCTTTTATATGCTTCGCCAGACTTTTTCAGATGTTTGTTTTTGATATCGTGCCATTCGTCTTTATTACATTTTCGTTTTCTGCAAAGACTTTTATTTTCTGAAGTTGAGGGCTCATTTTGCTCTATAATATTATCGAATTCTTGTAATATTTCTTCATGATTATCATTATTTAAAATAGAAAACGAGGGCAATTGAGGAGCCTGTATACTTTCTGCTTCGTTTAATCTTACTGGTGCTATTCCTTGAGGAGTAGTATATTGTGTAGATTAGCTTCATGTACTATCTTTAGTGCTGCTTACTTGTTTTTTGCAAATCATCAGTACAAGCGATCATAGTTTGCCCACCATCGATAATTTCGCTATATTCCGTAGTTGTATTATTTGCTTGAGAGTTACGGGGTTAATGTAATATCATTATCTAAAAAAATATTATCTTGATAGGAAGCTGTAGATAGATTTCTAGAATGTTGTTGTTCTACACTTTGTGGTTCAAAAGAGCAATTTTGAACAGTGAGATCATTCCCAGTTACGCTTTCATGTTGCTGCGGCAATTCTTAGTTGACTTTTTGGTTTAAAATTTTGTAAATGGCAAAAGGAGATGCTACAAAGTTTAAATTATCGATTATTAGAGATAAATTAGAAATCGTTGACAGACTACGAATATTATATAATATACGAATATTGGAACAAATCAATTCATCTATAAAAAAGGAATCTCCTCCTATACTGGAGGTTACACTAGGAGTGTCAGATGTGATTTCGCGGCAAGGACTTGGTATATATTCTGAATATTCTGGCGAAAAAGAGATTTTATCGTCTTCGAATATTAATGAAGCATGTGCTGGAGGCGGGGCTAAGGCTATCACTTTCTTTCACATGCCGACAAAGCGAGAGCAATGCATAGTAGTTGACGGAATAAATAGACGATACATCGCAACATGTCAATACTTGTCGAAATCCTCGCAAAGTATTATCGTTAGAGTTGCTTTATTTTCGTTGCCACGCGTTAAACAGTAGTCAACATAACGATTGCAACTCATACAAAGTAAATATTATCGCAATATAATGTTAATTAAAAAATTAATGAAACTTTTATCCGAATAATATGGTAATATGCATCACCGACATTAGTCTTATTTTTTTACTCGTATAAGATTGTGATAACAGTTTGCTGTAAAAGGTTTGACATTGAGAAGATAGTGGTAAACTATTATGTTGATATTCGCCATAAAACGATGTTTTTATTTTTAGGCAAACAGTACAGGTAAATTTATTACAAAATGACTATCTCGAAAAGTACTCGTACCAACGAATATTCTAAAAAAATTCACGTGGTGTAATCAACCCTCTCGAACAAACAATACTATTCAGTGAAGGCAGCGCAGTGTAACTATTATTATACCAATAACAATTTTTTTTTTATTAATTATCCACAATGAGTTTTGTATTTCTACCTTTTAAGAGATGACACGCCGTCGCCGGTATTAGTGTCGTGAGTGTAGCAGCTCCCTCGCTTCAGATTTTATAAATAAATAACTATTTACAAATTTAGTTATATACTTATCTAATTACACATTGGTTGTATTAGTATTGTATTATAGTGGTTCGTATGTAGCCTAACCCTCATCAGTACGAGAAGGGTTAAGGTATCCAGGTGGCTATGCAGGTTGGCAGACTTCAAACATCTTTGAGAAAATTATAGTAAACTCTCAGACGTACAGGTTTCCTTACGATGTTTTCCTTTACCGTTACGGCGAGCAAACATAAACTAGACTACATCATACAAAAATCTATAGTTGCCGTGTTACATCGTGTTAAATTGAACAATCTGTTTAAATTGTCACCGTCTTTTATATGTCATGTCGATAAAAATCGCAATCCTTTACCGCCCGCAATACCTGTCTGATAATACTTTAAATATAAGTGTTTAAAATGTTATTAGTTAACTTATTATAAGTAAGTATTCGCGTGCCTAGAAAAGGCGAAATGTGCTGTGGACAATAATTTATTTATTACAAAATCCTTGTGACTATATTTCGTGTGAATAAATGACTCTTTCTTCCAGACGGAGTCATCAGATGCACAAAGCACGGATCCCAAGCTAGACCCCTGGTCGCCATTCGACTTCTCCAAGTTCGACGCTTACCTGAACAACTACCAACAGGACGAGGAGAGAGAACACAACCGCATAAAGAGACGCGCGAGAGTGAGTATCGTCGTCCTATTATTATTGATTAGTCTTTTTTTTTTAACTGTGTGTGTGTGTGTGTGCGTGAATTCCTTTTTTTTAAACTGTGTGTGTGAATGCAACCACGTTGGATGATTTAATTGGGGTTTTCTGTAAAAAATCTCAATAGCAGCCCGGAGTTAGGAAGATGGCGGTGCACACACACCAAGTGCCTCGTAAAGCACGTAGAGCCGTTAGTTGTGCGCCTGATCCCTCTCCGGTCGTGTCCCATGGGACTATGAAAGTAGGAATAGCAGGTGAACTTATGTTAGCGCATCCACGTGTGCACTATAATGCAGTTGTCATTTCCCGTTAAAACTGGACGCCGTAGATTAGGTCGTCTGGAAAACCTTAATTATTGTTTCTATTGACTATACATATTATTATATTGCTATTGGGTAAGTCGGATGCTCAAAGTTGGAGACACACCCCAACTTCAACTTCATCGCCCCGATGACGATGAAGTTGGGGTGTGTCTGTCTTATCTACTAAAACTCAGATTTTAATAAACGTAAAAATATTAGGTTTAATCTCGACTTAGATTTTAAGTAGAACAAAATAAACTATGAGCTTAACTTGATACCAGATTTGTCTAATCTAACTAAATGACCGTTAACATTTCTCCATAGTTTAGGGTTGATATTTCTCTAAAAGGTCAAAGATTACTAATATACAGCCACACACAGTTTAATAATAGTATATTTAAAATATATATATTATTTAAGGAAACTTTGTACCTAAACACAAAATTTATTGAAACTGTTGACGTCAGAATATCAATTATATTATATTCACTAACTGATTTTATTTCAATAAACCACGAAGTACTTTAATCCGTGAAAGTGTTCAGTGAATAAAGAAATAGTACCTACTGCTACCATCGCCAAAACCGAAAGGAACGTCCAAAGACTCCTACTGACAAGATTATTTTCTGCCGCAGAGCGTAAGAAAATTTAACACCATGCTGGGGCCCTCACTTCGAGAAAGGCCACACCACTACCTGTACCCAGAACCAGTCAAAGACAGAATCATTGAGTTCACCACTACGAGCAGAAGGCCTGGAATTCTCCCTGACCAGATGAACCCTGGAGTCATATTCAGGGTGCGAATGTCTGACGCCATTCTCCGTATCAAGCAACGAATGTACGAAGACCCAGAGAGGCATATTGAAGCTGATATTATCTACACTAATTTGATCAAGAAGGTGGTTATGGACGAAATAACAAAGTTCCACAATCTTCTGCTGATGTATAAAACGGATAAGAGTATCAAAGAGCACTTGGGTGAATGTGGCGGCAGAATCTATAAGTTCATCAGTTATATGACTATAAAGGTACACATATACTGCCTGTTTGATGCTCTCTGGATCGATGGGAACCCTTACGTGATCGGAGACGAGTATTCCGTGACGCCGGTGGATATCCCTCCTATGTTGCAGTGTGACGCAGCCGAATGTAATTCGATAGTTTTCGTTGATTCTATTACAGAACCGAAGGATGTTGAGGAATGAGCTCAATAAAGTAATGGTTTAGATTATAGAGTTTTATTTTTTCGTTATGAATTTACTACCAGCTGTCTGTAGAAATAATATCCAGTGTGGTCATTACATTGGAGGCTCTTGTGAATATGATCCCTAAAATTGTATGTACTGATAAGAATTGTTATTCTTTTTTTATTAACACTTAATTATTACATACAGCGTCGTAGTTAGGGGTCCTTGGCGTCTATAAGGAAAGGCCAATATTGAGCTCACTATGTGCCGATTTATATACTGATTAAAAACGATACTGATATACAGACACGATAACTGATTAACAACGTTCCTTGCGCGTGCCCCTAAGGTGCTGATTGCGTACTTACAACTTTTCATTCATGGAACACTACTCTGAGTTGAGTTTATGCTAACATTTGGTTTACTTGTAACGTAAATACAACAACAATTATAATCATATAAAGAAATTGTATGTCGTCAATCTAAATAACATACTCAATTCAAAACAATTTGTCGGCCTCTATGGCGTAATGGTTAGTGTAACCAACTGCCACGCCTGAGGTCGCGGGTTCGATTCCCGCACAAGTCAAACATTTGTGTGCATGAACATGGATGTTTGTCTTGGTCTGGGTGTTTCTATGTATAATATGTATGTATTTACAAAAAAAAAGTATATAAGTATGTTTATCCATTGTCTAGTACCCATAGTACAAGCTCTGCTTAGTTTGGGCTAGACTGTGTTGTGTTTATGTGGTAGAATATTATTATGTGGTAGAATATTATTCATCAATCATATCGTCCAATTTTTATCTACGCTCTAAACTAACGACTTTCTTATTGTGTTGGGTTGCCGGCTAATTGACTAAGTAATAACTACTTATGTAAAACCCTATGTATGCTATGATCATACTATATAAGTCTGCTATGCACTTTTCTCTCTAAGCATTCGTGACAGAAGACGCAAAAACATCACTTAGACCTCAAGTGACCTGCCATAAGCATATTCATCCTGATTGTTAACTGTTCAGCTGCGAAACCATGACTTGAGTATGCGGCTGTGGCTTAACGAACCACTCACAGAGCACACCTTGTTTCATCCACGATAATGGTGTACCAATCCTTCATATCACTTCTATCACTCGATACAGGATCCTGTATGTAATTCCCCATTGATACCAAATTTGTAACCCGATAAAAGTGAAGGCATTTCTGTTCCTCTTTTCCTAAAAAATGGATTTGCTATTTTAATGACATTTGGCAATCTTACGATTATATATTAACATTCAATATATATCTACTAGTCGTTCTACCTACGGATAGTTCAGTTTGACATCTTTTAGAATATGTGTCAAAAATCAACTGTCCGTAGATAGAATAATCATAATATAATATTCTATCACATACACACAACACCATCTAGCCCAAACTAAGCAGAGCTTGTACTATGGGTACTAGACAATGGATAAACCTACATACATACTTTTTTTTTGTAAATACATACATATTATACATAGAAACACCCAGAACAAGACAAACATTCAAGTTCATGCACACAAATGTTTGACTTGTGCGGGAATCGAACCCGCGACCTTAGGCGTGGCAGTCGGTTACACTAGCCACTACGCCATCGAGTTGTCAATGATTAGTTTTTTGGATATTAAAACTAGCCATTAATAATTAATCAATGGTTACTGACCCATTACGCGGATCTGTGCAGGTTTATCACGAAATATAAATGAAAGTAAAAATCATGTTACTATTAAAGTTATAATCTGGCCATAAAATAGTAGCGAATATTTTTTATGATCACCTCATTAGATAAAAAAAGTTAGGTAAACAATTTTAATGGCTTTGTCCACAAAAGAAGACGGAGAACCCAGTTGCACACTACTCCACACAATATCTCTTAGCTCCAGACAGAATTTCGGCCAAGGCGGCCAGTCTTAACGGAAACTGGCCATCTGCGCAGGAGATATTATAGTGCACAAGTGTGTGCGCAAACACAAGTGCACTCTCTGTTCCCTAACTCTCATGATCCGATGGGGCGGTGATAATCTGACACGACTGGAGAGAGATCAGGCGCAGGACCAACGATTTTACGTGCTTTCCGAGGCACGGGGGTGTCTAACACCGCCAACTTCCTAACTCCGGGCTGCTATTGAGATTTCTTAACAGAAAAACCCAATAACTTTTATTGGCCCGACCCGGGATTCGAACCCGAGACCTCAAGCACAGCAGTCGCATTCACTACCGCTGCGCCACGGAGGTAGTCAAGCGCACATAAACAAGCTGACTGCCCGACTTCAGTCGTCGGGTCGTAGCCTGCCAGGTTCAGAATTATCGATCAACGCAGATCGTAGATGATAGCAGTCTACAAACAAGTACGGCCTCCACACAATTAGCTGTGATAGACGGTCATCATCATCTATCATGGCTGATTATGTAGAGGAACTTTAAGTACCTTATCCTAAACTAGATGTGCCCGCGGTTTCACCCGCGTTTATCGTTACTGCGCCGCCCCCGTGGGTCGTAGCTTGATGTTATATAGCCTATAACCTTCCTCGATAAATAGACTATCTAAAACTAAAAAAAATTTTGAATTCGAACTAGTAGTTCCTGAGATAAGCCCGTTCAAACAAACAAACAAACTCTTTAGCTTTATTTTATTTTAGAAAGAGGTTGTATATGGCATTTACTCTGTAAGATTTGACTGAAAACAAACTAGTTAATATTTGAGAACAGATATGAAAAATATATACGGTAGCGAGCCAGTTACCGCCTACCGGGTACTTTTTCAGAACCCGTGTTTGCAGTTCGTTCAACCCAGTTTCAAACCCGGGATCTTGTAAGCGTCCACTATGTCACTATGCATATGCACCAACAACAGTAAAACCATATACATATTTATATTAATATTTTTACGCAGACGTTGCTCAAGATTGGCATTAAGTGACACGTATCTCGAAATATCTATTAAATAGTATAAGAGCTATTTCTTGTTCCAGAAGCGCCGGGGACGAGGGGGCAAGCATCGCAATCGTCAGAGAATGACGGCCGCACCGCGGGATGGCGAGGTATGGCTTCGAAATAAAGCTCGCCATACAGAGACAGCGGGGGTGGAGCGGTGGCGGGGGTGGAGCGATAGCAGAGGCGGATTTTTTTAGTATTGTTCGAATTAGTATAAAACACACACGAGCCAGATCTATTGTACTAATTCGAACAATACCGGAAAACCAGCTCCGCTACCGCACCGTCTCCGCTGCCCATGTATGGCGGGCTTAAATCTTATAAGAGATCAAACATGTTGAATCTTATGGTAACCAGTTCCCGTAGCAGTTAGTGTGTTTTGGACGCTAAGTTCAGAAATAAATATTTATAGCTATGGACAGTTACAGTTTGATAAATTTTTCATACAATTTGTTACAAAAATTAACTGCCCGTAGGTAAAACGACTCGTTTCCTGAATCTAGGGACCCGGGCTTAGCCAACTTATTCATGACAAAATTAGGCTTGCCAAGGATTTATCATATTTTTTTTAAATACGCTTTCGAGTCCTCTTACCGTAGATTATGGACGCTTGCATCATCACAGATGCTGCTTCTTATTTACCGTCACTTTAACACTGCGTGATCGACCGTCTGTGTCTTCTTAATGAACCTAGATACTCAACTGGAAACTTATTATTCAGTTAGGCTGACTACCTGCACATGCTGTACATTATTTTCTATCCCAAAAAATATCATGTCTTTTTTTAGAGTAGCTTTTTCTAAAGGCATTAAAAGAGATCACAATACACATTAATGTTTATGGTACGAATAGAATAGTTTTTGGACGATGGTTCCAGTCATCGATCGTCCAAAAACTGCAATCTAAGCTATGATACATTTACTTTTCAATGAACATCTTAAAAAGGATCTCTGTGGCTATTTCTATAGAACCACGGGCGCGATTCCGTGGATAACATTGTTATCAATAAACTGATAATTTGTTTTTAGGGTAAGAATCAGTCGAGCACTGATGTGCCGATAGCACGGAGTGGCGACGCGGAAGAAGGTGTAACCAATGTCCGGAGGAAGAAAGGGAAGAAAACGAAAGTCTACGACCTGTACGAGCCTCCAATAAAGGTTAACACAAGTTCCTTAGAAGGCGCAGCAAATTATGGAGTCGACTCACCATTGTGATTGCGATAGATTCAATCGTCGTAATTCGTAGGGCATTCGCACATGTTAGAGGGCTGCTTTGTTCGTTTTTTACAGTAAATAAGGGGCACAATAGAAACAATAAGACGCAAATAAAATTATTTAATAGACACGCATCATTGTTGAGGACACTGAGCTTCAGAATAGCCAAAATGTATGAAGCACATATACATACTGTGTACAAGGCACAGTAAGATAATAATGAAATCACGCACGTGTGTAGGTGGCAGTTGATGTGTTAAGAATAAATTTGCCAGCGAAATATAACTATCCTTACTGCGTAGCGAATACATGCTTCAACGGATGCGAAAAGGGATGGTGTCTAAATTAAAGTCAAAAATTATTTATATATTTAGGTTAAAAAGTAACATTTGTGAAGCAGACCAGTTGGCAGAATATTTGCGTGTATTCAGTCCCCGTAACGACTACATATCATTTAAGCAGAGGTCGTGGGGTTAATGTGCTGACCGAGGCTCGAGAGGGTACGATTACCTACACATTTTATAAGGAAATTGCTGCTACCAGTGGTTTGACTTGCGGATCGGTTAGTCTTCGCGATCGCTACTGCATATGAATCTCGTATATCCCGTGAGTTTTCATAACACTCGACGTACCACTTCACGTCATTAAAATGTATTTCCATACATTTCATTCTACAAGTACCTCTAGCTTCACCTCTATTTATTACAGCATGCGAGAACATAAAATGCTATAGGAACACTGTTACACATTCTGGCATTCGTAAGGCCCCTGAACTCTTACCACTCCGTTAACTGTATTTTAATTAATTCTTCTTCAGCAATATGAATCAGGGTACGTGGAGATGCCTAAAGATTTATATCAAGCGCATTTGAGACCCGGCGTCATCTTCAGAATACACATGTCTGAGGCTGTTCTTAAGATGCAATATCGAAAGTAAGTAGACGTTTTATTAAATTGTCTAGTTTAACTAACTGACTGATTTTTCTTATTTAAGACGACTCTCGCCATCGTATGTTAGTCATAATTCCGATTGCAGTGGAAACAGAGACCACTTAGATCCGGAACAACTAAAGCTATGTGAATCACAGAAAGTGGCGATGGCCACTCCATAGCGCCTTTCTGTACGACAAGGATGGTTAAAGATGGTTATGGACACTTATGGATGCGATCCATAAACTTTACATGAGTTACCCGAAAGATCTAATCAGATAAACAGACGACTCGATGGCGTAGTAGTTAGTGTAACCGACTGCCACGCCTGAGGTCGCGGGTTCGATTCCCGCACAATTCAAACATTTGTGTGCATGAACATGGATGTTTGTCTTAGTCTAGGTGTTTCTATGTATAATATGGATGTATTTACAAAATAAAATATATATTTATGTTTATCCATTGTCTAGTAAGTACCCATAGTACAAGCCCTGCTTAGTTTAGGCTAGATGGTGCTGTGTGTATATGATAGAACATTATTAAACTTTAGATGAGTGATCAAAACGATAGTGATCCTTATGTAGGTACCTATTTAGAGTCTGAATGTTTTGAATTTGTCGTTTTCATGTTTGCAGTTTGCGCTACATATGTAGGTACATCCTAACAAGTGAGAAATGGCCATGAATTGGCGTAAATCTTAGAGATCGAAAAAATGGTATTGCGGTCAGAGGTCAAAGGTCATAGTCATTTCGGGGGTATATTGACTATGCTGAATCGAATGCCGCTGACCGCGAGTCTCTAGCTCTTACAGTTCTTGAGTTGAAAGATGGTATCACGTGACCTTGAGGTCAGAGGTCAAAGGTCATAGTCATTTCGGGTGTATATCGACTATGCTGAGTCGAATGGCGTTGACCACGAGTCTCTAACTCTAACGGTTCTTGAGTTGAAAGTTGTGTAATAGACAGACGTACGGACGGACGGACGGACGAAGCTGCTGTATAAGAGTTTTCCGAACTCTAAAAACTATACTGTACATCCATAGTCTCACGCGTATATCCCCAGGCGGGTGAGCAGAAATGTAATTCGCCAAGTATGATTTTCAGTCTTGCATAATAGAAGTGGGGGTGGTATTAACTTTCACCGAGAAACAATAAATGATTATTTTAGAAAAACAATAAATATATATAGCCCAGTGGGAAACCGTTGGACTGCCACGCAGAGGTCTCGAGTTCGATCCCAGGGCGCCCATCTCTGACTTTTCGTAGTTATGTGCGTATTAAATTGTTCGTGCCTCGGAAAGCACCTAAAGCCGTTGGTCCTGCGCCTAATCTCTCTTCGATCGTGTCTGATTACCGTCCTATCGGATCACGAAAGTAAAGGAACAGAGAATGCACTTGTGTTAGCGCACATACTTGTGTACTATAATATCTCCTGCGCAGATGGCCAGTCTCCGTTAAGACTGGCCGCCGTGACCGAAATTCAATCTGGAGGACATTATTATTATTATTATTAAATTTTTAATTATCGCTTGCTTTAACGGTGAAGAAAAACATCGTGAGGAAACCTGCATGTCTAAGAGTTCTCATTAATGTTCTCAAAGATAGGTGAAGTCTGCCAACCCGTACTGGTTCAGCGTGGTGGACTATGGCCTAACCCTTCTCACACTGAGAAGAGGCCCGTGCCCAACAGTGGGACAGTTAATATAGAGCTGATATTATTATATATATAGTTATATCAGCCTGTATTGACCCACTGCAGAGCAAAATTCTACCTCTCGCTTTGCCATATCTCTTTATTATGCGCTAGTTTGGACCAGTCTCTCCTACAGCTGCCTAATTTGTCCTGTCACCGTCACGTCAGTCTACCACTTCGCCGCTCAGCACCATCTGGAATCCAGTTTGTGCTGAATTTGGTCCAAAGCTGCTTCGGTTTTTGGCAATGTGTCAGCGGCTATCTGGGTGACATCTGCGGTCTGTGTTTTAGAGCGTAGTATGATATTTCTAACCCGGTCTGTTAGCTTTACCTGTTGGATACAACGCTCCACCGGTCGCTGGGAAGCTGATGTAATAACCTTGGAGTTATTAAACCAGCCTGTCTGGTGATGTGCGGACCTCTGCTTACAAGTTAAAGACTATGTTTGTGCACCATACGTAAGAAAAATAAATACAGAGTATATTATTGTGATCACCAGCTACGGCGAAGACAAAGACGAATCTGTGATAGAAGCAGATGTGGAGTACCTGCGGCTGACGCGCAAGGTCATCAACGACGAGATCACCAAGTTCGACGATCTGCAGTGGCTCAACGCCTGGTTCCTCAACAGATCCGAGCTGATACAAGAACACATGTGTAATACTAGGTATTATGCTGTAGGTAAGTTAGAGAATAGATTTCCAGTTATGTCTGGCATTTTAATAATTGACTGGCTAAGAGCGTAGCTTTTGTCCAATATCCAATCGCCTTAACAGTATATGTCTACTGCTTTCCGTTTAGCCTCTAGATACGACCCAATTCCTATAATTCCTTCACTTGTTAGTTGAAGGTGCGTGTGAGCCTTTCCCTTCATGTCCTGAATGGAAAAATGGTGCTAGAATGTTTCTAAATAAATAGTATAAAGTGGCCAATTATGGGTAATTAGCAGTGATTGGATAATCGGGCGTTAATATACGTGAACTTCACTTTTATTCCCACGAAAGAATAATACGGACATGCCTTTCAGAATACCAAATCCCAGAATCGTTTGAAATTCCTAAGATTGATAAAAATGTACCTGCATACAATTTTTTTTTTTTATTAAAATCAAATTAAATATTAATAAATAGGATATCTAATATATATAATATTTATTTATTATTTATTGATAAATATAATATTTTTTATATTTTATTTTTTAATACAAATCATATTATTTTATTTCGTATAAAATACAATAAATTAGTCGATTCGATCACTAATCTGTTAGATAGATAAATCAATTTCCACTACTTGACCACATTGTGCACATTATAAATTTTTATTGATATTCCATTTGTTTTTAATAAAATTAAGATACTAAATCAAAATAACCACTGCTATAACTTCATTAAGTTTGTTATAGGGAAATTCCCGGGAAGCCGGGATTACTTATTTATTCAGAAAGGAATGTCCATATTTTTTTTTATTTTTTCGTGGGAAGAAGGTTAGCTAAGCGCCCGATTATCCGATCACTGGTTATTAGTTATACCTATCGAATTAATTAGACGCGGCTTGCTTGAATATTGTCCGTTAGCAATGTCATTTGATTTCCTCCTCAATGTGTTGTTAGTTGAGGTACCTATACAATTTTATCGGTGTAGCGCGCAGTAAATATAATAGTAGCGTTTTTCGGGAGCATGTTTGTATCTTTATAATTCAATCTCATAGAGGCAAGAGGCAAGCCGGAGCCCGGTAATTTGTCGTTGGGTGGTCGCAACACCATAAATATTCCTAATACTTGCCCTTAATACCTATCATGCTCATAATATACAGCGTGATTGGTAAGACTAGACATATCGAAGGAGGGTATTTATTACCCGATTCTGGACCCAAATATCTAAAAAAATAGGTTCTTAAAATTTGACCTAGTTATCCAATGTGTTGACACTCTTCGCATATACCACAGCTGTGTTACAAACGATGACCGATTGGCCGTGCGACCTTGGTAACACCCGTTATTCCACGAAACGTACTGAGTGTACAGTAACCAAAACCTCTGCCCCCGCACTCTCCTAAATTTGCACCCCCAACCGTTCTTTTCTTATCAAAGGTCATTAGCCTCGGTAGCGCGGCGCGCACTGTTGTGTGCGACCCGCGCAGTGTTCATATTTTATGGATATTTCATACAAATTTTCATAAAGGTTTTCTTACCAGGTTACATAGATTTTTTTTATATACTTTACCTCTGACCGTAAATTATCATGTCCTTAAGTACGTACAATGATTAACCAGTCACCCTGTATAATTGTGAGCAGTAGTAATAGGGCCTCGCTGCTTTCAGCATAAATAGGCCGGCTCGACCGGGGGAGGACTACCCTCTCACAGAATATCAAGGTGAAATAGCAACATTCCTACTATTGTTTCGTTCGGTGAGTGAGAGTACCGAAGGCCCAATCACACTCTTTCCCCCTTCTCACTTCCTTTCCTAAAGGATCGGCAACGCGCAAGTAAAGCCTCTGGTATTGCAGGCGTCCATAGGCTTCGGTGACCGCTTACCATCAGGTGGCCGAGCGCTTGGTTACCATCTTCGTTGTTTAAAAAATTACGATATTACTAGTATTTACTAAAATTATTTAGTTTATCTTTTGCCTTAATATTATTCTCTTCTGCTTTCAGGCACGCCCCCCACAATGTTCACACACCCAGAAGAGTACATGAAGCGCCTATGTCTATTCGACGGGTTGTACATCGACCATATTCCCTACGTGGTGGGCGAGGACAGCTCGCTGATGGCCGCAGTGGCGCCCCCTGTGCTGCACTGTGATGCCGCTACGTGTACCTCTGTACCTTTTATAGATAGGTGAGAAAATGAAGCACTCTTACCGCTGCCGGCAAGACCAGTATTGTGGGTTCGAATCCCACAAAAGACAAATAGTGTTGCAACAAATAATCTCTCTCTCTCTCTCTGGATGTATTTAATTATATGTTTGTAGTAGTTACCTGTGACACAGAGATAGACGGCTATTACGAGAAGTGTCGTTTTTTTAAATAAATATGTTTTAGTAGCGCAAAGGTACCTAGTGAAACTCCGGTAAGACTAACAAAACGTTATAGGGTCTATTGAAATCCTCAATAGTAGACGGAGTTGCGAAGTTGGCGGTGTTGCACAAGTAAAGCCGTTGGGCCCACACCTGATCTCTCTGGTCGTACGTCGTCTCATCGGATTATGAGTCAGGCAACAGAGAGTGCAAGTGTGTGTGTGTGTTTGCGCACACTCCTGCACTATAATATCTCCTGCGCAGATGGCCAGTCTCCATTAAAATTGGCCGCCGTGACCTAAGTTCGGTTTGGAGGACATTGTTTTAATTTAACTTTAACTGCACGGATGGCGTAGTAATTTAAGTGGACACCTCGTACTGCGGTTGGTGCCACATTAGTGCGTTGCGTCGTTGCAACGGATCAACGCATTGTATGCCACATCTGCGCTGCGACGACGCACGCACTGATTTCAGTCTTCATTCCACAATGGATCGGGACACTGTCCGTCGTCGCACCAGAGCTCCGACAGCGCAGCACCCTGCCCTCCGCTTCGTTTCTCGTCCGTCGATCCGTTAAAACGTCGCTTGCGACGACTCAACGTATTAATGTGACATGTTATAAAAAATATATGGAAAACGACGCAGCATCGATGCTGCGACGACGCAACGCGCCGCATCGCAACGCACTAATGAAGCATCACGCTATTACGCCGAGTTTCAAATCACATACGGGACAAAAAATTATATGATTCTAAAATGATAGTTCTCTGTCTGGGTGTTCTTTGTGTCCATCGTTTGAATATCTGTAAAGTCCTCGCCAGATTTATTCCTAGTGCGGGAGTTGTGTTTGTTTTTAACCGGTCGTATACCGCCGGCTCGCATACCAGCCGGCAGATTTGTACCCGTCGTAGGCCGGTGGCTCGCATGCGAGCCACCAAATTGGTTTTACGTTAGCTTAAGCTAAAGCGAAGGCGGCGCGCGGCGTTTTGGCGCCAATTTGGTGGCTCGCATGCGAGCCACCGGCCTACGACGGGTACAAATCTGCCGGCTGGTATGCGAGCCGGCGGTATACGACCGGTTAATGCCTTTATTTATTTTTAGCGTGATGTTCGACGAGCGTTTCGCCCGTACGAACGTGCGCACCCTGACGCGGTGCCAGGCGAGTTGCCGTGCGCACTGCCGTAATGATCCCGACTGCCTCAAGCGCTGTTCTGACCGCTGCATGCGCGCCGACTAGCAGTAATAAACATGTGCACTATCCTCTTGTTTTATTATCAGCTTTATTATTATCATTACATCAGTTATTTGTATACTATATTCCGCAAAATATCACGCCCATCAAGTTTCTTATTTCATGACAGTAAAATGCTAGCAAAACAATTTAATATTTTATAATTAGTTAGAACTGTTAGAAGTGTGCGAATAATGACGTTCCTTTTGTCATCTAAAGTTGATAATTAAAAGTTGAGTTTCCCAAATTAATAATTGAGGTTTACATTTAATTACTATATTTGGAATAACATAACATAAACATAAACATGAAATGTAAGAAAATGCAAATAATTAGGTAATTATTCGCATTTTCTTACATTCATCAGGAATTTTCTGCACTTTAGTGACATTAATATGGAATAAATGCAAAACACTACATATAATGACGCATCCACACATGCCCGGCGGCCCGGCCGGCGGCGTGGCCGACGGCCAAACCGGCGGTCTGGTTGCCGGCACGCGCAACATTATCTGCGGCACGCGCGGCTTTTGAATGCCGGCGGCAGTTGATTTGCGGCTACGACACGGAGAGGTAATGTAGTGTGTGTTAGAAAAATTGCAACCTTTGGTTGCAATTTTCAGCAGCCTATGCAGGCCGCCGGTAAATCTGGCTGCAAAACCAACGGCAAAGCAGTCTGAAAGCCGGCGGCAAAACTGACGGCAAGGCAGTCTGAAAGCCGGCGTCATGTGTAGATGCACCATAATAAAAGCAAAATTCAACCCGGTGACTTTGCTGTTGATGATTCTAATACAATTACAGTTATGGAACCGACTGATCTCTACAAATATTTAGGATATAAGCAGCTTAAAGGTCTCGACCACACGATAATTAAACAAACACTATTAACGGAATACAAGAAGAGAACAAATGCCATTTGCTAAACACAGCTTACCGGAAAACACTTAATCAAAGCATTAAATACCTACGTTGTTCCAATATTAACCTATTCATTCGGGGTAATCAAATGGACTAAAACTGACATTGAACAACTAGAACGGACTACACGAACCACACTAACAAAACACAACCACCTACATCATAAATCTGCAACAGAGAGGCTCACCATTAAAAGACAGCATGGAGGCAGAGGCTTTATAGACATACACCACCTTTGGCAGAAACAAATTCATTACCTTAAAACATTCTTCTTCACAAAATCTTGCATAAGGCCCGGCACCCATTGGCGGCACGGCATGGCAAGGTATTTTTAGGCGACGAATAAAAACATAACCTAATCGTATGGAAATAAAGTTGAAATTTCAATGTACATAGTCGTAAGTACAAAACAATACCGCGGTATGCTTAGGCACGCAGCGTCGCCAGCCTTCGGACCGCTTCGGCATCCCTCGGAACGCTTTGGCAGTCTTCGGAATACCACGGCAAGAGAGCGCCCGAAGTACCTTAGACGCTTCGGTACGTTTAAGGACGTCGCGGCATACCTAAGGATGTTACGGCATAGTTACCGCTAGTGTGCGCTTACATGTAGGGATACCGAAGGATCCCCTGCCGTGCCGTACCGCCAATGTGCGCCGGGCCTAACGCTATAGTCCAAAATGATCTCAATTACACCCCGCTTAACCTACATGCACCACCTGATTCACAAAACCCTAACAATTCACAGACACAGAAAGTTGATAGCTGAAAAAATAAAACATTGCATGGACGACACCCACATGATTTAGAGCAGTCACATATCGATCCAATAGCATCAAACAAATGTCTGAAATTAGGTTCTTTATTTCCAGAAACAGAAGGATTTCTAACAGCCATTCAAGACCAGATAATAAATACAAAAAATTACAGGAATTATATAATTAAAGATCCTTCCCTTACTAGTGACAAATGCCGTAAATGTCATACTCTATCTATGCACAACACTCCCACAAATATTATTTATTATTACTAATATTATTTACCAAAAACTCGCACACAAACGCAAACTGATACAAGACTTAAACACTCCCTATTGCAAATACACGCCTGAAACTGTATTAGAAAATATCACTCATAAACTTTATTTTGACCGTGCCATTCTCACTGACAGGACCCATCCACTATAATAGACCGGACATAACATTAGTAGATAAACTTAATAAAATTACTTATCTTATAGATATCGCAAATCCTGACACGCATAATTTGCAAAAAACAATTAGTGAAAAATAAGTAAATATGCAGAACTAAAAGAAGAAGTGACAAGAATATGGAGCAGGACAAAGTCTATGTGGTACCCATTGTTCTTTCTTTCACCGGTATCATTCCTAAGCATCTTCGCCATAGCCTGAAATTAATTGATCTCAAAGAAACCTTGTACATTAGCCTGCAGAAAGCCGCAATTTCGAACACGTGCAGAATAGTCAGGAAATTCATGTCCCTTGATGAAAACCACACAATACAAACAACACCTTCAACATAATCTTTACACACTACACACTACATTTTACTTGGTTTCGGCCCGTAAATGTAATTAAAACCAGCCACAAGAGTTAAGTTATCGCGAGCGGAAAATAAGTTAAAAAAATATTTATTTATCAAAGTACAACGTTTACTCAATAAAAACTGTTACAAGACTGAATTAAATCTAATTACAAAAAATAGAATTAAAATTATGTATCAGCTAATTGACATGACGCAAACTGTCGTGTAGGCTGCAACATCGGCATAAAGGTGTTGTTATGCCGTGGTAACTCAAGCTGAGAAAAAAAGAAAACAGCAGAAGTCTTAGATATGTACTATATTTAATAACGATATACCATATACTTTAAACAATCTTAAGTCTACAATACACACGTTAAAATATACAATTTGTACATAGTTATTGCGTTTGTACCTTTATTTAAAAGGTCCATTTCTAGAAATATCCAGAATATTCGATTAGATCACACTGGCTCCCACTGAACACACTACATAGATACAGATGTCCGATTCAATAAAGCACGCGATAACACGCACTCATACATATATAAGCATGTGGATCAGACTTTCGATGAATCGTTTTCTGAGATCCATCTCGAACACTGGATCAATTCAATAAAATGATCGATCGTATCGTATTGAATGTTATCATGGGAAAAGACTTCATAAGCTGGCGACCTCATATTTTAAGCTTAAGCATCTCACATGTTTATTCGTTTATCGATGCGAACGATCTTTGATTAGATTAGAATAATTTAAGATTAATTGTTTTAACCTTCAACCAGACCAATTTTAATCAACCAGACCAATTTTAATCAACTTTAACTGTGATTATTGGCTTGGATTTGATTATGCCAAAGAACCTACTACTGTACCTATATCAGTCAGTCTCAACTAATTTCTCTTCAGTTGCGTAACGCACTCATCCTCCATCCACTCCGTGTGAGCGCATGTCTTCGCGTGTTATATCCCGGCCATCGGTATATATGTAGTTTGTGACACTACCCATAAAAGAGCACCTATTCTATCAACATCTGGGTTATTCTGATCCACTCATTACTATTCAAGACATAGGGCAATTCAATATGTCAAGAATATATGGCTAATCAATCAGTAGTACATTTTAATAATAGATTGAAACCCCAGATCCACCAAACCTGCGTCATTTTAGCAAGGTTACATTTTTATAATTGCTTTATACATAGTGTCCGCCAATAGGCATACATATATGTCAATACACGGATGGGGTAGTGGTTTAAGTGGACGTCTCGCCACTGCCACTGCGCCAAGAATTGTGGGTTCGAATCCCACACGGAACAAAAAATGTTGTGATCCATAAATGGTTGTTCCGTGTCTGGGTGTTCTTTGTGTCCGTTGTTTGAATGTTTGCAAAGTTGCTAGCACGCAGTGATATTGTCAAGTGGACCTCTTAAAACACTACGCCATCTGGGATCTTGTACTGTAAGGTAAAATCATTACAATCTCACTATTGGACGAGGCATCGCTCAGTACCAAATTGAATACCTTAAAGCGTCACGGGTCTCGTCGGACAGCCAAGATTTTCACAATGAACAATCATTTTATTATATCCAAGTACTAAGAGACTTCACTTACGATTCTTCAAAAAGTTTTTATTTTCAACATTGTGTGAAAAAAGTTGAAGTGGAACATAGGCTACCTGTATTCTACTCCATCTTTCAAACTTTCTACATTCCAAATTAAAACAAAATTCGTGCAGCAATTGAGCCTTTAAACAAACAAATGCAAACGTATAGCATTACTTTTGAATTAGAAGATCATATGCCTGTCCCATTCTAGTGTAGCACCACGATGTTGCATGCCATCATACTATGCTGCAAGCCATTATGCTGCATGTTACAATGTTACGCACTACCGTTACGAATTTTCATATTGGCGATGTTGTGATCTAGAATTTGGTCAAAGCACATACTTACACTCACAAATACAGCATCGAAAATATGTATTTTTCCTTTAGGATGTCTAATAAACATTCAAGTGAAAATATACATCACATTTCAATGATGCTAAAATATATGATATTTTTAGAAGATAATTCTTGCGCTAAGCATAATTTGCGTCTTGACAATTTTGCATGTGACAAAATGTGGCTTAATTTTCGTAAATGTACATTTAATTATTTGTGTTTACGAAGGCAAGCTGCAATAAGATTCAACATATAGCTGCTTTGATTGTTGAAGAAGAACATTTCAGTCAAATAAACTTGTGTTGTTTCCTTGAGAAGGCATAAATTAGATATGTACAGATGGCAAGTTCAAAATAAAGCATAAAAACAGACGAAGTCAAACATAGATGTGTGCGTAGATCGAGCAAACAGCAATTCAAAAGTCCCCACTTTTTTTCATACCTACACTTATTCTGATGCAATTGTTTTTACAATTTATAACATTAGCGTAAACGTAAGAAAATATTAAGTGAAAAGTTCCTTTTGAATACAATCTGTAACTTATAAAATAACGTACAAAATCAAACATAAGCAAAAGCCTAGTAATATTTGAATGACTTCATCTAAATATATGTACACTTTTTATTAGTATTTGAATGACTTCATCCAAATCGATGTACGCTCTTGTCTTTTTATGAGTTCGGGGTCTGTTTTCACACGTTATATTGAGCCGGTGTTCTGTATAATATATCAATTTGTGACGTAGTCTTACACTTGAAGTACAAAGACCACATTTCAATTTTACAGGACACCATTCTTCCTAAACTTCTTTATCAACTTTATCAATAGCAATTCCAATCAAGTATTCCCCAACAGTATCACTCTTACCAATAACATTTTCTTCTACAATCTTCCTTCCTGGTCTTAACACATAGTCAACTTTATCGATGAGGTCTTCACCGACGACCGCGTTGATCTTCTGCCGACCTGGTCTCTGAGGAGGAGTGACTATGTCGTGCTGCCGAAGCAAGTGCTTCTTCCAGTAGCAGCGGCGGGAGAAGCACGCGTGGCATACCTCGCACTCGAACCTGGGGACACTGAGTCGTTAATATTGTTAGATTCGTACTCTTGAACGAATGAAAGGTGCAGTTTTAATTGTCGACTTGCTAGTGTGCCAAGTTTTATGAATAAGTTCCTTCATTTAGACGGTTGCCTTAAAAACGCGTCAGTACTGGGCACGACTGATGTGCATGAAGTCTAGGGTTGGTCTGGCCAACAAAAAATTATTGAGTTGTTCTGTCAAGAAATTCTTAACAGAGTTTGGAAGTTAGCGAGCTTTTGACTTTATTTTAAGATAAGTAAAGTCGTGGTGTGTGTCTCTCCAACTGAAAGTGAGAATCCTCCGACCAGGCTAGTGATCGTGCCTGGCGGGTTGATGTCGGGCACTTTTATATACACTTAGTCGCTGTGTAACTTTTACTTGTGTGATGCAAGTTTGTATGGAGAACGTGATTTTAAGTGCTTATTGAGTACAGCACCATCTGTTGGATGTTGTCGGAACTTCTTCGTCAGTGCGGAATCGCCACAAACGTAAAGCTACTTCCCGTCAAGGATATATAAACTATAGATACGTTGCCCGCGCTCTGTAGTGGCAACATGAATGCAAGGTAATTACCAGAAGTCCATTTAGTCACGTACCAACCAGTGCCACGGTCGTACGTGACATTAAAATAACTTGAGCGAATAACATCCTCAACTACAAAAAAAAATGCCGTCCTGATTTTTAGGAAATGTAAATATTATACTGCAGCTGCGAAAGATAAAAAAGTATCATTTCATGCGTAAGTATAAATGAAAATGTTTTTCTTTTTTTTTTCGATGCCTTCATATCGCCGCTGGCGCCTAAGGTAAGTCACGTGCCGTTTTGCTCGCGCTCGGCCAATGAGCATGCACCACAGAATGATAACGTAATTAAAGAAATATATTTATCTCTCTCTAACAACAGGTATTCCGTAGATGACATTTAATTTTATTTCCCTTTCTTCGTGCGTCTAAGTAGCTGCTACCGATAGTATTTACGGTGTTCTCGAGTGCCGTGATGTTCATGCATGACGCGTCTATTTATATTACATCATTGCTTCCAGTGGTGTAACAATAGACCAGGTGGGTGGTATACAATATAGCTTTGGCACGCGAATTCGCTTGCGTAAAAGTTGGTAATGTTAGTAACAATTCTTTTTTTTAAATTATATATAGTTTCAAACTCTGTGATAATATAGTTCTTCCTTGCTAATTCTTACGAACAAAAAATCGAATGTTTCCTCTTTAGAATATTAGTATAGATATACTAACCTTTTAACTTCGTTATGCGAGTCTATATGCCTGTTAAGCTTGCTCCTGTCGAAGAACGTCATATGACAGATAGTGCACTCAAACGGGCGCTGCTTCATGTGGTTCCGTCGAATGTGGCCCGTCAGGTTCGACGATGTATAGTACGAAGCTGTGCAGTATTCACATTGATACATCTTTATACCTGTAATAGAAAGCAATAATTACTAAGTGATGAGGATGACGAATGTGATGAAAGTGAATGAAGCCAGAGAAGTGTCAGGATCGTAGCATGGAAATCCGTAGTCTCTGCCTACCCCACTGGGAAACAGGCGTGAATCTGCGTATGTATGTATGTTTAATAAGTGACTGACTAAGGGTCAACTCAGATTGAGCGAGAAAATGCTCGAGCATGTTCTTCACCTATTTGTCTATTATTTTTTTAGTATTTTTTTAATTACCAGTGTTCATCTTACGAGTACTACTCACGTAATGTGTTAATTGTGTGCGCGAGAAAGCTGGCACCCTAAACACAAGTTGAATCTTATTCTGGGTATCAGAGTATATCATAAATACTAAGTATTGTTTTTGTGATGCTGTTAGTATATTTTTGTGCCAAATTAAGCAAATAAAACTTCTTATTATTATTACCCCCACACTTAGAGTCAATCACGCGCCTCTGCATGAACAAGCTAACTCCTAAGATACAGATCTGCGTACCTAATTTAGGTGTTAGACCATTGTTTACTTTTTGAACTTGATGTACAACGTGCTGTATTCATGTGCCTTTGTTTTGTGCATTTTAAGTACTAATAAACAATTATTAAAAATTATTAAAAAAAGAAAATGTACAGTCGCGTATGACTCGCGGATATCCCTGCAGTTCGCCCATTAAGCCAGCCCGCAGTTGAAATTTAAAGTACATAGAAGAAATGTTCAGTTTCTTATTTTAAAAGAAAGTTTTAAATTCCCTACATGCTCTGTCTAGCCTGCGACACTCTGTTTAAGTGGTGCGCGAAGGGTCCCGTTTGAACACTCGCGAGTGTTCCAACATGTTCGCGAATGCTCGAACATGCTCGCGCAGTTGCAAGGAGGATGTTCGAATACACACACACCTATCCGCTGGACTAGATTATACATACTATTTGCATACGATTTTCAGCTCTATATGAAAAAATCAAAAAATAATTTTATTCAGATCAGGTTACAAGGTAACACTTATGAATGTCAAATTTACACTATTTTTTTCTGCGAATTTACATTTACTGCCACGTTCAGCAAAGCAAGGGTGTAGGGCTCATGAGAAGAACGGGCAAGAAACTCACGGTCACTCTTTTTAATCGTCAAGTTTTTGTTTACAAGTCATAAGAGCTGTAAGGTGCTGCAACCATTTCTCCATGAACTATTACTGAACATACTCAAGCATTTAATATAATAAATAATATAAAAATAAATTTAACATAATAATCTATGTATGGGATAAGGTTAATATTTTATTAACATTTTAAAAAAGCTTAAGTCCATAAAGTCTCGAATACGCGGCACATTAAATTGTTGAAGATATGCTTATTAAATAAATAGTTATTATTGATTGCGATGGTAAACTTATCTGAGAATTTAACGTAATTTAGTGTTCTACGTAAAGTCTATATAGAGAGAAGGCTGATATAATAATATAATAAATAACAATTAACTGCACGGATAGCGCAGGCAGCCTCGGTTGCCGCGACGCTGTCGCTGTGTAGTGCACTTCAATCCTACAAAGCACAAGTGTACGTCTCTCTGCGGCCGACGGAGCGGCGAGTGCATGCCGAGCTCAGCCAGGGTGGAAGTCCCAGGTCCTACCGACTAAACCTATCGCGGTGTGTCCACTAGCTGCCTTGAATGGTGGGTGGCTCGCAAGCATATCGAGTCCTCTTACAAGGGTTGAACAACACACCCTGCATTACTTTTCTTAAATCAGTTTCATAAAAGACTGCTTCCTCGCAAGTCGAGTGTCTCAAATATTTTCTTTTTAAAAGACATAGTCCTCACTAGGAATTATTAATCCTGTATCGCAGGGGACTTCATAAACATTCAAACAATGGACACAAAGAACACAAACACTCTAAACAACTATTTGCGGATCGTACCATTTTTTGTCCCGTGTGGGCATCAAACCCACAACACTCGGCGCGGTGGTAGTGGCGTGGTGCCCACATAAACCACTACGCACTCCGTGGGTTCCCTATTTATTCGCATAAAATTATATGTAATAATTTAACATGGCATACTTTTACTAATCCTAATAATAGTTACGCACTATATTCATTTGGCATAAATGTTTAGGCACCATTTTATAAGCATAATTACTGTACACATAGTAATTGTTAAGCATATTATTCTAAAGCATACATTTGAAGTTTTGTAAATGTTGTATTTGCATTTAATAAAATACTTTTCGTATATAAAATAAACATGTTGGCGGCTTAGGGGTGGCCCAAGGGCCACCCCCGCCGCTGCCTAACAATTTACACTATGGTACTCAAGTTATATATGCATTAAATTTATGCCAATCAAAAATTAGGGCAAAAACATTAGCCTAAATGATATTTATGCTTACTGAAATAGTATACCCAAAAAACAATAAAGTATGTCAAAGTACTATTATGACAAAAAAAAGATGCCTAACTCGTTATGCCAAATTAAAATAGGTCAAAAATAATTAGTCGAAACAAAGGGTTCCCCCATCCGTGCAGTCAATTGACATTTCTCAGTGCCGATCCTACTGTCTACCATCAGAAAATCTGTTAAAATCTTACCAGTGTGTATACGTATGTGTTTGACGAGGTCGTATTTGTGCCAAGTCTTGTACTCGCATTGGTCGCAACCGTACTTGGGCGGCAGGTGGGATTTGATATGCGTGTAGTGAGATGCGCGGTGGATGAACAGCTTCCCACATATCTGGAGACAAATGGAAACATAATTTATATTGAATCGAATAGGCGTTACTTGGCAGAAGTCCATAGTAATAAACTTATTGGGAAGAGAGGAACCCGCCACGGACCCTCGGATTGTTCACTCCAACTATTAAATAGAAAAAGGTTGACAATACCGAACTCCTCTGAATAGGGACTGACGACGTGGGACCCGGACGTACTCCAACCTGCAGTATTCCGCTACGAGCACAAAATATGCGTCGACACATGTTTCGCCTCAGTGCGAGGCATCTTCAGGACCGTTTGGCAACGTATGAGCGATGAGTAGGCTCTACTACCATTATTATCGCTTGAATGATGAAAAAGTTAATTATGTTGTGGGTAGGCAACATATTTCACATAAATTAAATTATTTTATACTCATATATTGTTAGTGTTGTATCTGCTTCTGTCAGGCCATGATGCCGCGTTATTACTACTGCTACGAATCCCGGTTAAGTTCGAAACTTGTCGAATCACACAGAGTCGAAAGTAATGATAACATTGGTACCCATTGATGGATAGCGGTTAGTGCAATTAGCACTATCGTTGCCACAGTTTAAGTATATCATTTTTATATATGCCTATTGGGAGACTGTTTGACTGCCAAGAAGTGGTTCTGGGTTCAAGCGAAAGACACGACGCACCTCTGATTTTTAGAAATTATGTGCGTATTTATTAACTATCGCGTGCTTTAACGTTGAAGGAAAACATCTTGAGGAAACCTGCATATCTGAGAGTTCTCCATGATATTTTCGAAGATATGCGAAATTTCCAACCCGCACTGGGCCAGCGTGGCATACTATGACCTAACCCTTCTCACACCGAGAAGAGGCCCGTACCCAGCAGTGGGACAGTTTATATACAGGGCTAATATTTTTTTTAAATATTATTTTAATTCTTCTGTAGATGTGTATTTCACTGAACTCCTCCAAAAGGATGGACCGATTTTGTTGACATTTTTGTGTCTTTGCGTGTGTCTCTAGATGGTTTGATTCACAATTGAACTCGGTAGCGCTGCGTTCAGGTTCCAGGAATATGTTTTTTGTTCGCGCAGGATAACCTCTGTTCGCTGTGATGTGTGCTAGACCGTTGGGAGGGCCACGGTAATGTATCGAGTTAGAAACCAAACGCACGCACCTCTGACTTCTTAAAGTATTGTGCGTTTAAATAGATAAGCGCCGAGTAATGTGGATCCGAATCCAACACGGAACAATTGATTGTATGATCTACAAATACTTGCCCTGTGTTTGTATGTACTTCGTGTCATTTAATTGTACATTTGTGAAGTCCTACGCGACCCACAATACAGGGCTTGATCCCAAATAAAATATTGTCTCTTCGTCTCGACTACATGTAAGTGAGCGTAAATGTAAATAGGTATAGTCACATAATATTGTCTTCTGTTTACGCGAATGTTATTCATTGAAATTAAACTACTATATATGGATTTTATCGCGTTATTTATTTTACACTTTATTACAAAATTTTGAAACTGTCACACTACTACTTGATACTATGGAACTTTACTAATTTTTAAGCTAATTAATTTATTAAATCTATTAAAACTATTTATATTTAAGTTTACACTTTCCGCGACGTTTCGGTTACTTTTCAGCAGCCATGGTCACGGGGAGACTAAGATGGTAGTTGTCTCAATGTTCCAGTGTCGTTATACCAAAGTACCCGAACATAATTTAATCATCGGTGTTTCCAAGAAGAAGCAAACCACAGCTAGACTTCATGATACTCTGAGCTCATTCTGCATAAATAGAAACACCAATGATTAAATTATGTTCGGGTACTTTGAAATAACTACACTGGAACATTGAGACAACTACCATCTTAGTCTAGCCGTGACCATGGCTGCTGAAAAGCAACCGAAACGTCGGGGAAAGTATAAACTTAAATATAAATAGTTTTAATAGATTTAATAAATTAATTAGCTTAAAAATTAGTAAAGTTCCATAGTATCAAGTAGTAGTGTGACAGTTTCAAAATTTTGTAATAAAGTGTAAAATAAATAACGCGATAAAATCCATATATAGTAGTTTAATTTCAAAGGTATAGTCACCTCACAAACCCAAGTCTCGCTATCCTTATGCATCTGTTTCTTATGTTCGTCGCATTGTAGCTTGTTGTCAAACTTGATGTTGCAAGATTCACAGTGCAGCTTCTTAAATTTGAACTTCTTCAGGCGGCGGGGTACAGCAGGGTTCATCGATTTTGGACGACCGACTCGTCTGACGGGTTTTGTAGGGGCACTGCAATAACAAATAGCAAATTCTTTAGATACATGGACTCATACCTATATCGCCGAGGGGTCTACTAGTAATGGCAATTTCTGCTATTTTTATTTATTGGTACGTAATATTATATTTGCAAGCAGCGATAGCTCAGTGGGGAGACCAACAGACTGCAATGCAGAGGGTCTCCGGTTCGAACGAAAAAAAAAATGACTTTTCGAAATTATGTGCGTATTAATTGACAATTATCGCCTGCTCCGTGCCTCGGAGAGCACGTTAAGCCGTTGGTCCCGGCTGCCATTAACATCTATGGCAGGCGTTATTGGGAGAGTCAGTACCCTCTAATATCCTGACACTGGTCTAGCCTTAGGGTATCGTTAGCCTTCGGGTTGCGGAGGTCAGGTGGCAGCCGCTCCGTGTAAAAACTAATATCCAGTCAAATCCGGTTAGACCAGAAAAGCCGACCCTAAGTGACTTGGGTATAATAAAGGCTAAGAAAGAAGAAGGTACGTAATATTATATTCCATAGCTATCCTAATAATTCAAATACGATAATTCACGGGGAGGGCTAATAATTACAATGCGTATAAGCGCGCTATCACTTGCCAAAAAATACTGATTGTTGACACGCAGTTGCCGAGCCTAAAAAATCAAATGTTGCAAGTACAACTCTACATAGCAATAGCTCTTAGATAAGTAGATCATAATTGCATTTCATTTAATCATAATGTATCCTGCGGAGATGGTGAACGCACGCTGATGTGCGATGCGATTGCTAAATTCAAATCGCTATTAATATCATTAATTGAATTTAGCAACTATATTTAATTTGATAATTACTCATTCTAATTTCAACCTACAAAATATCTTTAACAGTAAAATTGCCATATTTAATGTAGCTATATATATATAGTCTGTAATGGCAGTAAGTACGGCGGCCAATCTTAATGGAGACTGGCCATCTGCCCTGGAGATATTATAGAGCAAAATTGTGTGCGCAAACACAACTGTACTCTCTGTTCCCTGACTGTCATGAATCATAATCCATAGGACGGACATCGAAATAGGACACAACCGGAGAGTGATAAGGCGCAGGACCAATGGCTTTTCGAGGCACAGGGTGTCTAACACCGCCAACTACCTAACTCCGGGCTGCCATTGAGAATGTATACCTCATTCACAGCAGACGCATGTACTACCGCTGCGCCACTCAGACAGATGATGGTTCAGCCACAGGACATTATATGTATTATGTTTTTAAAGATCCATGTATTATTTTAATGTCGTATCGTCTAAAGTTCATGGTATACTGTCACTAACCTTTCAGTCTTCTCTTTTTTCACTTTCCCTCTCCTGTTCACATTTGGCATAACCACAGATGCCAACTCCACTTCTTCTTTAACCTGGAAAATAGTGCATCTTAATGCATATAATAATAATAACTTAATAATCAGCAGTCCTGACAAAGAAACAATAGCCTAGTGCGGTCCATTGGACTCGCGAGGATAGAGATTGATCCCATGGCTCTTCTGGTTTTCAGAGTTGTATGTATTATTGTGTATGTATATATATACACATTGTATATGTATATACAATGTGTATATATATACATGTTGTATACATTGTCGGCCTCGATGGCGTAGTGGTTAGTGTAACCGACTGCCACGCCTGAGGTCGCGGGTTCGATTCCCGCACAAGTCAAACATTTGTGTGCATGAACATGGCTGTTTGTCTTGGTCTGGGTGTTTCTATGTATAATATGTATGTATTTACAAAAAAAAAGTATATATCGCACTCTTAATAAAACATAGACTTATCTCAGTATTTTGGATTAAACAAATTTGAACTCTATTGCAATGATTTAACACAAATATAATATTAGAATTTAACATATACAATTAGAGCACAAATTGCCTTACTTTCAAATTTCGAGTATAGTCGCTGTTTTATTAACAGTGCGATGTGTATGTTTATCCATTGTCTAGTACCCATAGTACAAACTCTGCTTAGTTTGGGCTAGATGGTGTTGTGTGTATGTGGTAGAATATTATTATTATTATTGTATATGTATACATATTGTATGGTTAATTATCATTCTCTCATTTCTCATTCTCTTTTCTATAAAGTCTTCCAACTGCACTAGGTCAGCTTATTAACTATAGCGTTACCCTTCTGATAGGACAGTTTAGAAGAGAATATTATTATACCAATACTCTTATTGGAAAAATATTAAAGCCAAGATTTATATAATTCAATTATGTCCATATATCAAAATGAAAATAGATCTGTCATTTAATTGATTTTTTTATGCTTGTGAAAGTGACTACAATCACCCTGATGGTAGGCTTGTGTAATCCACAAGTAGTTTCTAGAGATCATCTAGTTTGCCAGCATGTACCTGTATGGATGCACACCACAAGTGAGTCTAGTAAGATGACTCTTACCTTCTCTACATAATCCTCCACTAACTCCTCTTCATACTCAATAATCTCCTCATATTCCACTTCAGTGACATCAGCCACCTCAGCCTTTATGCTCGTGTCCACCACCAGCTTGTGGAAGGTCTCGTCAGCCAATATACAAGATGTCTTAAACCTATATGCTATGGAGAGATCTCCGAGGCACTGTGCACATATTTTAGTAGGAAGACCATCTTCTTTTTTCAACTGTAATGAAAATAGCACCGTTTAAACTATTGAGTTGCAGCAGTGCACTGGGGTTCAGATTCAATTATGCCTGGCATCATAAGAGTGAAGGATATAGCTGTATCACCACTTAAAGGTAGTAATTCCACTCAAATTAGAGCACTGCTGCAGGTGGGAGAAGGCCCACCTTACGGGAGATTACAGCCAAATAACCTTGTGTTCATGTGTTCTTTCAATGGGTTTCTAAGCTTCATAAGTTGGGTTTGCCATCAGGTGATCTTTACCAGCTACAGCAACAGAACAGCTCCTTTTTTAAAAGGTTGGCAACATGTAAGAGGTACCCCAAGTGAAGTAAGCATGTTACAGTAACAGTGTTGGCCACCTTGCTGACTTAACATCTTACATGTATCCTCAAAGATTTAAACTTAAATTCCATGCTAAATGTTTCCACAAATCTATAGATTAGAGAAACGAGAAACCAGAATCAGATCTATAGATATTATGATGTTGATTCTTTTTATGAAATTTGACTTTATAGCATCTTAGTTTTAGTTGTCACCTTGCAACTGCCATGGCATTAAATATTGTGGGTTTTATTCCGATATGGGACAAAATTTGTGTGATCCTCAAATAGTATAATAATGTACTAGAGGTACTTTGTGCGTGTTTGCATGTTTATAAAGTCAACACAGAACTTACTCCTAGCGCAAGAGTTGTCTTCTTTGAAAAACAAATAAATTAGTTAAAAAGGATTCTCCTAACTGTGTAACATGTGGTATTGTTGAGGATGTTCAACATGTTTTGGAAGAATGTGTAAACTATAATGTTTTAAGGGCACAACTTATAGATGCCACAAATATATCTGTTTATAGTGTAGGTCTATTTCATGGCATTTTAGTCAATCCTGCATGTGATGATGCTAAAGTTTTATATTCTTTTTTATTAGGTAAATAAATTAGTTGATATTAAGTATTTAGGAGTAAGATATTTTGTACATGAACGATGGGATTGGCGTAGTCACTCCTGTGTACTGAAATCCCTTAAAAAAAATAGACAAAAAAAAAAAAAAAAAAAAAAAAAATTAGTGTTTTAATTTGTAAGTGCTTAGGCTATTATTTAGAATTTATACTCAATTAAATACTTATTAGAATAATGAGTGTGGTGTCTAATCTTATCAATGATGGACATCCTATAGTGGCTAAATAGTTACAACTACATTTACATCCAAAGTTGGACTAAATAGATAAGTAATGCTACTCTTAAAACTATATTCAACCTATTTATAGCAGACTAAGCTAGTATTTCCTGTGGGTTCACTCATATTAATCTATATTTTGTAAATTAATTGTTAATCTTCAGGAACAGTATTTTTCACTGGATGAAAGGTACCATATGTTGTTTCCTGTGCACATGACAACATGTATGCAAATTTTATGCTGTTTGATTGAGTAGTTAGCCGATTATATGTTTATTTTTTGTAATAACTTATGATATGTCCTTTACCAGAAACAAATCCATTCGTAGCCGATAAACAATCAGTTTTAACCATCAAAGTTAGTAAAATAAAGTTTAAAATGGCGCACACTAGGTCGCTCATATCCAAGTCAGTAACAAATACATGGTACAAATGTAGCAGCTCATATGCGAGCCTCTGTCAAAGGGCAGGTTAAGGTGTGGAAGCGTAACAAACAAATCAAAAAAATATCATTCACATTGACAATAGTAGTTAGGATATCACTATGATTTAGTGGGTCATAGCTATCAGAGATTCTAGATGCTGTGACAACCTATGGAGATTGTTTTCGAAATTGCTATATTAAGTCAATTATTATTTAATGATAGGCCACTTGCACACTCTTTGCTACACTCTGACCAGATCCTTAGATTTCATCCCCCTATACTATAAAATACCTAAGTAATTGTATTTATAAAATTTATGATCCAATGTGAAAATACCCAAAAATTTAAAATATATAAAATTTATTATTCTTTATATAGAATTGAGATTTCTGTCTGTATTACTGAAACCTTATTACATGACTGGGCAATTTAAAATGTGTACTTACACTAACTCCTGTACAAAATAATATTTCATCGATAATATTCTTCCTTTCCTTATCGAAGATACCACTCATGTTAACATTACGAGCCATACATATCCTGCAGGAATCCATTATAGTTGATAAATCTATTTTTTTATAACGAATCACTCCACTTGTTGCGTCGCGAACTTCCATGGTGTTTATACACTAATAAAATCATTGAATTAAAATAAAAAGCGTCACGTAACACATAACAAAATAAACAGTTGTAATCAAGTCGCAAAAACAGAAAGCCTCCAAGTAAATATATGAAAACCAAACTATGTTTGTTGTTTTTTACAGTATTCTTATTTAGTTGTAATAATAATCAGTGAAGACTGGTGAAACATTGTTGAAATTAATTAGCACTTTACTAAACGCCTTCAAATGTTAAAAATACATTAGTATCACATTTTCGAACATGAAAAATGGGAAAATGAAGTTAAATGGAATATTGGAAATTATTATCAAATTAAAACAATAGTGAGTGACACTGACAACCTGACTCTGCCACAATAACGAAGTGGAGTTATCTGTGTTATCTGTGGCAGTGGCATCTATAGTAAGTTTTTGTAAAATATACTGTGCTTGATTATTACATCGTTCACTTAACTTTTACTGCCAATATACAGTGTGAGTCTTTATAATATGCACATATCGAAATGAGAGAATTTATGCTTAATTGTATTGAAGGGGAAAACATTTAAAAAATCTAAATAATTTCTTATAATTTTATCGAAATTTTAAATATTTATTCGCTGCTGTGACCCCAGTGTAAACAAAACGGGTAACTTTTAAACTAAATGATCTATCGCGGTGAGACAAACGCCATAATGATTAGAAGTAATTAGGCGTCCTCAAAAAATGAAAATTGTGGAAAAAACTACCCTCAATTGAAAATAAACATGTCTTTATATCAAAAGTTTCTGCTTTTTTTTCATAATTTTTACAATAATCGTAAAATTTCTCAATAAGACGCCCGCATTACCTTTTTTATTTTAAGTTATTCTTCATCGTATTAGCCACCTAATGGCAAAAATTGCATGTTTATAACTCAATCAAAACATTTTCTATTAAGTGTTAAAAGATAGTACTCCAAACGCGCCATTTATTGTTCTCGTATGGAGAGTTTTCTGAGGACGCCTAATTACTTTCAATCAATAAAGTTTGTCTCATCGCGATAGATCATTTAGTTAAATTAAATTCTTAAAATTCCACAAAAATATTTAGAATAAAAAGGTTTTTTTAATATTTTTCCGTAGATAAAATTAAGCGTAAATTCCCTCGTTTCTATATGTGCACATTATAAAGACTCACACTGTATGTATATATTACGGCTAAAGGTGGGTGTGAACATAAACTTAAGATTAGCCGGCTACAACTAGGTGCAGCCGGCCACATGCGGTTAGGTTATGTTAGGTTACTTTTGAGTTAAGCCGGCTAAAACTAGGTGTAGCCGTACTTCGGCTATTAGCCGTAACATATAATATATTTCGTTATAAAAAGTGCTGCAGAAACGAAGCGTTCTCTATGGCACGTTCAGATACCCAATATATTAATGTGTTTTATAATCAATAATACAAATACAGTATTCAACAACGACACAGCTTTGCATGAGCTTAAATTTTAAACAAATGCGTTTTATAAACGATATTATGTAAAATAAAGTAATTATGCAAGCATTTATAGTAAATCACATTGAACCTAAATTAGACAAGTCAGATTTTATGTGTTTTTGAACAGTCTCTGGAAATGGCCGCGCTGTAAACGTCAATCGTGGTGCCATCGGCTCGTCGGTCGGTCGTTTTATCGTTGAATTATTAATCTTTAGATTACTTATCAGTGATTTAACAGTGCTTCAATACCAGTGTGCTACGCGCCGAAGTATATCAGTAAGTTCAATTTTATTCTTTTTGTGTATTTAATCTCAAAACTACTTTCAGATATAGATAGTAGTTATCAGCATATAAATGCTGATTTTAAAGAATTGATCGCTTTAATCCGACTGCAATACGATGGTAATAATCACCAGTGATTGCGGCATGACTATCTTATTCCGTAGATATAAGGTATTTATTTAATATTCGTGAAGTTGTATACATGCTTACGTTACGGCGCTCAAGGAAGATTGCTTTCTAAAATTACAGTTTTGTACTGATTAACTTTTATGTCTTGAAACGTTAAGTAATTCATATCTTTTACCGCTACTTCTATGTTTATATCAATATAAATACACACCTACTAATATTATATATAAATCCTTATATATATAAATCTTCTGTGCGTGTATTTGTAATTAAACTCCTAAACGGTTGGACCGATTTTGATGAAATTTTTTATGTGTGTTCAAGTGGATTCGAGAATGGTTTAGATTTCTTTTATTTTTTTTCTGTGTGTACAGACAACACCTGTCAGGACGGCTAGTGTTATATAAATCCCTTCAATAAAAATGTCTAAAACTGTCAAGTGTTGTGGTTATTTACTTAAAATTAAATAATACATGTATCTCAGTGCCCACATACACCGATACTGTAGAAAGTGTTAATTCTATTGTATCAGGTTTCCACCTCTAATAGATCTCTATGTTTATTAGTATGCAGATATGGATGCTGCAGTATCTAAATTATTTATGCTTCTTCGTATCTACACATCTTGTGAATATATGAAGAAATGTTTAATACTAAACAGATCCAAGACAATATACTAACAGTATAAATAACAGGCTGTATAATATGCTCAAGGTCTTTAAAACAATTTTAACATGGTGATTTTAAGACTAATACATGGTCTGAGTAGGTTTACTTACTCTTGTGATGAGAAATAGGTTTCAGAGATTCTATACAAAGTACTGTGTTGCGGGCAATGACATCTTTCTCGAGAAATTATCTATTTATAAGTAATACTCCTAGTATTGCAACACCTGCTGCTGATAAACTCAAAGTTATTTGTTCGAGCTTCTTGACCAATGTACTTTTGCAAATCAGCCCAGTTACTGATTCTATAGAAACCTCATCCATATGGATGTTTACCTTGAATTTGCTTTAAAACTAAATAAATGTAGGAAATAATGTATCTGTGTCTATGGTAATGTGCTTGTGTAGTCACCATAAACAGTTAAAGTGGGTAATGACAGCATACCTTTGCTCTTCAAGCATGCTCATCAGCTTGGAGTATTTATGAACTATCTTTGATCTTGTTGATTTTGTAATACTATTAACTTTCTATAATTGATCATTCTTCTTGCTATGACCATGACATACATTTTGTATTATCTGAGTTCATCAAAGTCTTTATTTTTAATCCAACCAAATCAGAATGCCTCTGATTTGGTCAGAACACATTTGTTTTTGTTTTACCATTGCAGTTGCTTCTTCTGCAATTGCATTGATTTGTTTCCTTTTGATCAAACACGAAACTTAATAATTTCATCATCTTCCATCATAACACTCTCTTATCCCACTATTTCTATCACTTGATAATAAAACAAGCTTAAATTTTATTATTGTTTGTAAGTAATTTGGAAGATATACACTAAATTTTGAAGGGAGCCAAACAAGTATTTCTCTACATGATTTGAATAACACAGCAATAAAACAATTTGACTATCTTTTCCATAAGGATACTGCAGTAAATAAACCACATGTAGTTCCATAATTATATATTCCATCATACATTTTTGCTTATGTTAGCATGCAGGTCTACAGTCCTGAGATTGATTCTCAGGTTAGGCAGTGTTGTTGGGTCTTATTAGCACTGAATCTGGAATTGCACCACTTGATGAAAATAGGCTCATCTCCCATTACAAGAAATCTATAAATATTGTCAGTAAAATGTGGGTGTTAAAGACTTACAAAGCTTGAGTCCAAATAATAATTATTATGACCCGAAATCTATACTAATATTATAAAGCTGAAGAGTTTGTTCGTTTGGTTGGTTGAACACGCTTATCTCAGAAGCTACTGGTCCGAATTGAAAAATTATTTTAGTGTTGGATAGCCTATTTATCGAGGAAGGCTATATAACATTACGCGACGCTGCGGCGCAGTAATCATAAACGCGAGTGAAACTGCGGGCACATCTAGTTATACAAAAGAAGGTAATTACAGTTGCTGTAATTACTTTATTAAGTATAATTTTGGGTCCCATTTATAAACATAGTAATTGTCTATTTTTAGGATACAATAATACATAAAACACATTGATCCATATATCAACCATAGTTAAGAGGTAAAGAAAATGTAATCTTGTGTCATTACATATTTAAAATACTAGCTAAAAGTAGGTTAGGTCATACTAGAAACAGTAGATACTTTTAAAATAATTAAATATTGCCCACATTGCTCTGTGATAATAAAGCTTTCTAATGGTGAAATCATTTATAAAATCGGTTAAGCAGTTTTAGATTTAAATCTTATCAAACAAACAAAAAATAAAGACTTTCCTCTTAATAATATTAGTATAGATAATAAACAGCCCCAAACTCTATCTTTATGCAAAAAATCACGCCAATGCATTCGCACAGTGATGCATGAAAGAAGGGCAAATTAACAATACCTACACTTTATAATTCATAAGAGTAGTAAGGATATACAAAGAAAAATAAAAATACAGCTATTACAACATAATGTAAGAGGCAGTAGCTTAATGGATAAGGCATCGGACTTGCAATCGTGGGTTCGAATCCTGCCCATTTCACTACCGACGTGAACCCACCACAAAAACAAGCATATTAGCATAGCCGGAAGGGTTAATAAGAATACTAGTCTTTTTAATCCATATCATTATTAAACTTCAAATAATAATTGAGGAAGGGGTTCACGATTTATTAATTTATAAATAATTATTGATTTGACTGACTAAGAAAGTTTATAAGGCTAGTGTGAATGGAACAGTCGCAAGAGGAAGACCTAGGCGAACGTTTCTTGATCAGATCGGAGGTGTTCTGGACAAAGGCCAGGTTAAGAGCACCTTGAACCGACGGGCGTGTATGAGGAATGTGATGAAAGTGAATGAAGCCAGAGAAGTGTGTCAGGATCGTAGCAAATGGAAATCCGTAGTCTCTGCCTACCCCTCTGGGAAATAGGCGTGAATCTGTGTATGTATGTATGTATGATTTGGAGAAAATATCTTGTGATAGGATAATCAAGTAGACTTGTAAAAGTTGAAAACAAAAATGTATCGAGCGAAATTGTTTAACCTTTTCGACGCCCATCTATATAATACGCGATGTGTCCTCCAGCGCCACGCTACAAATGTACAACGTATCTATAGTAAAACGTAGGGATGGGATTAATGTCCTATTGACAAATAATATTATAAGTTGAAATTAATATTTATTAATACCTACTTACGCGGCGCCGGCGATAAATAACAATAGCTGAGTTATTGTTATTTATTATCAACAACTTTTTTGCGCTGTGTCTTTTCAATAAACTAATAATTTGGAAAATAGGACGCGTTCTTTGCTCGCTCGAAATTGACACAATTTTCACTTAAAGTTTGTCGATTGAATGTGTTTATGTGTCATTTCAGTCCGAAGCGTGATTTCTTAATATTTAGGAAAAAAATATGTATAAATAAAATTTTGCTGACAAATCTAGGTACCTACTAGTCTGAAGATCTACAGATAGGTACGTAACTGAATATTCAACGCGAAATCGTATAAAATACAATTTCGCGTTGAATATTCAGTTAACATTTTGTAAACTGGAATCACATGTAAACACATTAAATCGATAAAGGATACCTAAGTATTAGGTACTGAAGAACCTATCTAATAGTCTATAATACCAAATGACATAATATATAATATTATGTCATTTAGTATTATAGACTAAATGACTACTATACTAATGAATACTAAATGACATAATAATAATACACTTTTCTTTAGAGATCGATACATCGAGTACAAGATTAAGATATAATAATACAATTTATTTAAACTTACCTCAGAATCAAATTCTTCCGATTCATTCAAACGGTGTTTCACTATCGATAATGATTAGAAAACCTATTTATTCTTGATTAAGGTGAATAAAACGTAGTTTATAGTTTACAATATTTATAAAATATTATTTATTCACGTCATTTTCTTGCAATAATAGTATTTATGATCGTTTCGACGAGATGAAATATAGCGAGGTCTTCATCGTGTCCCATCACTGGCTTACTTTATATCAAGTACTTGGCGTTGGGGGCATTAAAATATTTTCTGGCGTTTTTGTTTCTATTGAATATAAAACAAACAAGAACTTATTATTTGTGACAATGTTAAAAATATGGCTTACAACAGGGCAATTTTCCATAAAAACAAAATAAAAGATTTTGTAAAAGTCGTAAATTTATTTTATACTATTATTACTTCTAATCAAGTAGTGGCGCTGAGGGCACGAAAATCTCGAACTTGTATACAAGTGATTGGCGTTCAAAAGGTTAAATTATGTAACTGTTGTATAAGGAAAGAAAACATTGAATAACTCATATGCTTACTCCCACTTTGATAGCATGTGAGTCTGTTTCAGTATATTGATGCAAATTGCCATAAAGGCGCGATTCCATTAGGCAACTCTTGCATGCAAGTATGACGTCACATGCCGGTTTCACAGGCATACAAGTGAAGATGTTCGACGATTCAGTAGGCCATCATGGGTGTGCCAGAGAGAGTTCGGAACGGAGATCCTCCGGCGCTCCATGATAGATGGGAAGAGCGCCGCAGTTAGGTTTAGTCGGTATTCCGTGGCATCCGGCGAGTCCGACACTACCCACTGTTGCCGGCGCGGATTTCCGGCCGTGTCGACAGGAGTGGGTGTGCGTAAAGGCATTCCCCTGCGAAAAAAAGAAAAAAAAAAAAGGCCATCATGGGTGGATGACGTGCTGCTTAATAAAAATGATTTCTTTATCGTGCGCTCACCTAACAGACATTATGTTTCGATAATTTTTACAGTGATAGATATCATGTGCGTACCTACACATCACTCGTTTCGAAATTCTAAACCTGGAACTAATGTTAGCGCGTTCAATTTGCAGGTCACTTAAATAAAAATATGTATGTACAAGTTCAAACAACCCCATGCAAGTTGTAACTTGTACGCAACTTTGTACAAGTTGTATGCGATTTGCAACTTGCATGCAAGTAACAAATTGCCAAGTGGAATCGCGCCTTTAAATTAAGGAAATCTCCTCCTATTAGCAGCACGGACTCTGAAACTGCCCGACAGAAGGGAACAGGCTTATTACGTGGAATTCAAAACAATAACTGGTGAAATGTGGATGAAATACTTCTCCCCTTAAGGGGATTTGGCCGAGAGATATACGTATGTGTAAGTTGTTAGCAGCGATAGCATAGTGGGAAACCGTTGGACTGCCACGCAGAGGTCTTGGGTACGAACCTAAGGCGTGCATCTCTGACTTTTAGAAATTATATGCGTATTAAATGATTAATTATTGCTTGCTTTAACGGTGAAGGAAAACATCGTGAGGAAACCTGCATGTCTGAGAGTTCTCCATAATGTTCTCGAAGATATTATGTGAAGTCTGCCAAACCGCACTAGGCCAGCGTGGTGGGCTATGGACTAACCCTTCTCACACTGAGAAGAAGCCCACGCCCAGCAGTGAGACAGTTTAATACAGGGCTGATATTATTATGTTGTAGTCATAACACAATATTATCATAATTATTTAAGAAGAAGAAGTTGTTACATAAATCTCCCATCTTTCGTTCGCAACGACCTTCCCCGGCCTTGCTATCTCTTATCACATTTCCTAGTGTCGCGTAGAGGACATCGTGTCTTTCATGCGACTTTGCGTTGACAGACCCCGGGGCCACGGGTTATCGGGTAAGGGTAGGTGAAACGATTATAATATTAGCAACACATGCGACGGGAGACTTTTAATCTGTTCAATGTATGGACTGTTCCTGGTTTAATGATTATAGAGCGGCCAGATGTATGTAAAAGTATATCACACGGTGTAGCAGTAAGGTATGGATCTATTTAAGGCTCGTAAGTTATCATCTATCTTCTGTACTTGTATTGTATGAACGCGCTGGTATCTGGAACTACCAGCCAGATATGAAAATTATTTTTGCAGAAGGCTTATAGGCAGTATAACATTACGCTACGAACCAGGGCAGAATAACAGTAATTATAGACGCAGGTGAATACCAATATTATTTTTGTATTAATATTTACAAATTTTCTGTTTTCCTGAAAATACACAGTTCATAAGGTGGAATTTTGAAATCAATGACGTAGCTTCTTTTTCTTCTTTAGTTATTTGAGGTTTTATCCATTATGGAATGCCAAACTTATCGTAACTTATAGCTTATTAAATACAGAAAGACCAGCACTATTAATACTTAGCTGCTTAATTCATTTGTCGGTAATTTTCGGTTGAATTTGGACATGCCATCGACATCACCTCAAGATTCATTAAATTTAATAGATCTTTTCGGTGGGGTGGATCACCACATAACTTTGTTCTTTTGCTTTTCTTTTAAGCTCTTGACACGGCTCGACTCGAGAAGCAGAAGGGAGTCTGGAACAGTGCCCCATACACGGCAATTGGTTCGGTCCCTATTACGTAATATCTAACAAAGTATGTGTAAAATACATCTCTGCCTATTTCAAGGATATAGGCAGAGATGTATGAGAGTTCGCAACGTGCGTACAGAAGCTCGTTGTTTGGTTAGAAGCGTTAATGTGTGAACACTGGTACTGACACACCTATGCATGTGTGTGTGTGTGTGTGTCTACTTGTTATGATGAAATATGCTTTTTAAAACCAGTCGCAAATAAATTAACTTAGAGTCAACACCTCGTTTCTGTTACCACAATTAATACTTAATACACGTTTTTGAGTATTTTCCTTCCCCTTCGCCTTATTAAAGAACTAGATGTGCTCGCGGTTTCACCCGTGTTTATGATATTTACGCCGCCCTCGTGGGTCGTAGCGTGATGTTATATAGCCTATAGCTTTCCTCGACAAATAAGATATCTAACAAAAAAAAAATTTCAATTCGAACCAGTAGTTCCTGAGATTAGCGCGTTCAACCAAACAAACAAACAAACTCTTCGGCTTTATAATATTCGTATAGATATTATAATGTATACTCATGTTAATATATGTACCGCTGGCCAAGGAGTCAAGGCGAACGTTCTTTGTACCCTACACACGTGTTTCTGGCTAAATATTATAAGTAATGTGTTGCGTGATTTTAGTACGATTAGACAAGTTAAACGCGTTGTCAGATGATGGCACTTTCCAGAGCACGAACCTTACCTTACAAAAGGCCTGTCTATGTCTCGAAAATTTCGGTCCGAACGAAATGTCTATGCAGATTTCTCGAATCTCTTTCTTTCAAAGTGACATTATTACGTTGAATCAATGAACACATAAGTTTACTCATAAATTCACAAAGTAACAAAAAATTCTGTGATGTGAATTACATTTACTTGTTGCCATGTTCAGCAAAGCAAGGGCCTAGAAGCAATGGGAAGAACTGGATGGAAACTCAAAGCCATTCTAGTTAATCTCCAAGTTTATAATATTGTTAACTGTACAATTTAGTTCTGTTATGAACTGCAGCCATTAGACCACTTACCAGTTATTAAACACTCATGGAAGTGTTTAGTGTATTTTATGTTCACGTGGATGAATCCACAAGAATGACAGGGAAAACCATCCGATACTTCAGCATCTACGTTTTATGAAAGGTCTAGGTTTATAACCTGCCCCACTGCTGGGCACGGCCGTCTTCTCAATATGTAAAGGATTAGACCATTAGACGCGTGTTTAGATGTCAGGGCGCTTTCAAATAGATTGTGAGTAATAATTCTTGCCTCTCTAAGGCACGAATCTTACTTTAAAAGATACCGGTTTATTAACTGTCTCACTGCTGGGCATGGTCATCTTCTCAGTGCCGTGAGAAGGATTAGGTTATAATCTACCTCATTACCCCAATGGCAGTCGACAGCCATATTTTCCCACAAGGGAAAGCAATTACGTAATCCACAAATGGTTGTTCCGAATCTGGGTGTTCTTGGTGCCCGTTTTTAAATGTTTGTAAATAATAATAATAATAATAATATTCTATCACATACACACTACACCATCTAGCCCGAACTAAGCAGAGCTTGTACTATGGATACTAGACAATGGATAAACATACTTATATACTTTTTTTTTGTAAATATATACATATTATACATAGAAACACCCAGACCAAGACAAATATCCATGTTCATGAAATGTAGAGTCCTCAGGATTATCCCTAGCGGGAGGGGTCATTTTAACTTATTAAGTGGCAGGGGCACTCCTATGGCCAGACACGATAGATTTTCAATTATGACTGGCATTCCAAGCATTGACAGGTACAATCAAAATATAATATGAAGAACTCACAGACATTTCAATACTCAATACTCAATACATTTATTGCACTCCACAAGTTAAATAGATGTTACAATGGTATAATATAAGAAACATGTGTGGGCCTTGTCGGCACGGCAAGATGTAGGAGAGAGGAGGAAGTTTTACATATTTTATTATTTACATATTTTACTTATGATTGATATTTATTGACTATTATAATATATAGGTCATTTTATTAAGGTGTGCTTACTATAGTTAGATAGATATATTACTATAATTATTTTTATTATATGGTATTCTATTATATAATTATTATTATATTATTTTATTTATATGTTTTAATATTTTTATTAATTATATATTATTGTAGATTATCATTATTATCAAAGTTTGTAAAAAAAGAAAAGGAATTAAATGTCTCAGATATTATTATTATCAATGTATGTCATGTTTGTTTATATATTATGTATTTATTTGTATTTATGTTATTATTAGGTATATTATTATAAGTAATTATTTAAATTTCCATTTATTATGTTTCATATACATTTATTATTTAGGTATTCATTTATATGGTAGTAACATTTAGTTAATAGAAAGTGTTTTAATTTTTTTATTAATATACTGTCTTTAATTTCATTTTTTATTAGCGGGGGTAGCTTATTATATATTTTTATCGACATGACATGTGGACTAGATGAGTGGTCTCTGTTTTTTGTCTTCTCGTGTTGTATAGAAACTTTGGTGACTTCTAACAAACTTACATATTTCTAAAATGTATAGGCTAGGTAGCATCAATATTTTGTGTTCTATAATCATTTAGGTTGACCTACTAATTAGTAATTTTTTTTTTTGTGGGTGGGTGCATAAAAGTGTAGACGTGTTTGCTAAGTGAAAATTAGTTTAATTTAATATTATTTGATTTACACTGGCTTTTAATAATATATTTTGGAGTACTTACAAGTATAAATATATGTAGCACAAGAAATCTAACTTAACACCACCTGCCAGCTGCACATTTACACACTTATACATTACAAGAAGATGTCACAACTGCACGAGATTGAAAACGCACAAAAGAGCTTGGAAGATAGCTTCAATAAAAGGATGACTGAGCTTGAGGCACGGCTGCACAGCACTGGACCAGCTAAGGACACTGTAGCAAAAGTGGCAGAGGAGTTCCGTACCTTTCGTGAACTCATCTTTAACATGCTTGGCCTGCTTCGCAAGCAAATCAACGAGTGCTACAGAATGGTCGACACAATGGAGACTAGGCACCGGCGTAAGGCTCTCATCTTCTTGGGAGTTCCAGAGAAGGATAAGGAGGATTGCACTGCTGCCACTCTGGATATACTTCACAGGATGCTGGGGCTAAATGACATCATGCTCCCTAATCTTGAAGTCTGTCATAGGCTTGGAGCACAGCACAAGGATCATCCCAGGCCCTTACTTGTCCGGTTTACTTGCATCAAATCGAGAATTAATGTCTGGAGAGCTAAGTCAGCATTGAAGGGGTCAGCAGTCTCAGTTAGAGAGTTCCTAACCAAAACTCGCCAGGCAGTCTTCGTTAAAGCTCGTCAACAATACGGCATGAAAGCGGTGTGGACTCAAGATGGCATCATTGTTGTTAAAGTGTCCGACGGAAGACGTCATAAGGTCTCGTCGATGGATGAGCTCACTCTGTTACTGGAACAGCATCCAAAAGTATTGGAGCCGACTTCTTCAGCAACCAGCAGGAGTAATGTATATAACACTGGGAGTGCGGTTTCGTCGGGCGCAAATGTAAATAAAACCAACATGCGGAAATAGCTTTCAATACTAGTGTTTGCATGGCCGCGAGTATTCAGTTTTATTATTAATCCGTGATATCTTTGTAGTCATTTAGCAGCGAGGCTTGTATACTTGTTTGTTTACTATAATTTTGTTCACCCTCACTCACAAAATACTTATAATATTGTTTTCTTATATTCACGTTTGACATCTGTCATTATGTTGTCGATCTTACAAGTTTCGTTCTAAAACGCTAATCGTTCAAGTTTAGATATTTAGCTTTTGTCTTCTGTTTATATTATTGCGTTTTGTTATCCATAGTGAGTTATATCGTTGTTTTTTTTTCTTTTTGTTGTGTATTTTTTTCATTTTAAATATATTTCCTTTCAAATTGTGTGTGACAGGTTGCTGGCGGGTGGTGCAGAGTTTAAAACATTGCATTAATCGAAGTGCGTATATATTATAAGTTATTCTTTTAGTTTACTTATATTTATTTATTTATATTTATCGTATAGTATTTTGTATTTATTTTTGTCATGTTGTCTGATGATGAGTCATTTATTTCAGCTGATGAAGCTACCAGTTTGTCGAGTGATGATAGTTTTTGTTCAATCACTGATACGCTGGGCGATTTTGTGCGGCAGACGTTCTATCAACAGCCTGAATGTTGCTTGAACGTTTGTCACCTGAACGCTCAAAGTATTCCCAGTCATTATAGCGACTTTCTTGAGACTTTTACTAACACTAACGTTCATGCCATCCTGATTTCGGAGAGTTGGCTCAAACCTAATCTTCTTTCAACCTCGTACCCTTTAACTGGCTACATTCTTATCAGGAATGATAGGGTTGGCCGGCGAGGGGGTGGCGTGGCTATTTACCTGCGAGGTAATTTGCCGTATAAAATCATTGCTTCGTCTCCTTCTAACTCCACTTCATCTGCGGAATTTCTTTTTCTTGAGGTTTGTGTCAAAGGAGCTAAAACCGTTCTAGGGGTAGTATATTGTCCCCCCACTGTTGACTACTTCTCCAGTTTCGAATCGATTCTGGAATCTTTAGGGGCAGAGTACTCACATCATATCATCATGGGCGATTTTAACACTGACCTCCTAACACATAATTCCTTTCGTTCTCGTAAACTTCTCCAAATCATAGAATCCGCCAGTCTTCACGTTTTACCTTTAAATGCAACCCACCACAACATTAATGATACTGACACATGGCTGGATCTGATCCTTACCTCTGCTCCTACCTTAATCCGCAGTCATGGCCAACACCTGGCTCCCGGATTTTCCCATCATGACCTCATATTCATTTCCTATAACCTTAAACCACCCAAACCCTGTCCCAAAATTCTGCACAGGCGTTGTTTTGGGCGGATGGACGTGGACAAGCTACGTAAAGATGCTTCTGCTCTTAACTGGGAACGTTTGGAGACGGCTTCCACGGTGGATCAAAAGGTTGTTATTTTTAATAACGCTGTGGTGAACCTTTATAACGTCCACGCTCCCGTCCGTAGAATTAAGGTGAAGCATCCGCCCGCTCCTTGGATGTCAAGAGGTGTTAGAATAGCGATGCGGCGCAGGGATCGTACATTTCGCACTTTTAAAAAGGATCGCTCTGATGACAACTGGGTTCTTTTTAAAGTTGCTAGGAATCGGTGTAATCAGATGATACGTAATGCAAAACGCCGCCATATTCTCGATAGTATAACATCCTCATCTCCTGCTGATATTTGGCGGTTTCTTGGAACCCTAGGCATTGGCAACAAGCAACAAAGTGATCTGCGTACAACGATTGATTTGGATGATATCAATCAACATTTCACCTCTTCTATTATGCTGGATCAACAAATCAAGCGTTGTACTTTGGATTACTTAGCTAACCTACCCAGGCCCAAAATTGATCCTTTTTCGTTTTCTTCTGTAGACCCGGGTGAGATCAAAAAGATAATCCTGTCGATCAAGTCAAAGGCTGTGGGCTGTGATGGTATTAGTCGTCCTATGATCACGTCAATTCTTGATCAACTCCTTCCTGCCATATCCCATATCGTCAATTTTTCTCTTGACACTGGGAGTTTTCCTTCCTTGTGGCGTAGCGCCTTTGTTATCCCTCTTCCTAAGGTACCTAGTCCTTCCCTTCCAAACCACTACCGACCCATATCCATTCTTCCTTTCCTATCTAAAGTGCTCGAAGCATGTGTACACAAACAACTAGCACAGTTTGTGAACCTGAATAACCTATTGAGTCCTCTCCAATCTGGCTTTAGGCCTGGGCACAGCACTACTTCCGCTCTCCTCAAAGTGACTGGCGATATCAGGATGGGCATGGAGGATACCAAAGTCACTGTGTTGGCTTTGGTTGACTTCTCGAACGCCTTCAATACCGTCAGTCACGACATCCTGCTAGCGATCCTATCCCATCTTAATATCTCACCTGGTGTACTTGAATGGTTCTCAACATATCTTCAGGGACGCCAGCAGTCAGTACACATCGATGACATGTCATCGATTTGGCGTGACCTCGACTCTGGGGTTCCTCAAGGTGGCATTCTATCTCCGTTATTATTTTCTCTTTTTATTAACTTTATAACTACGAACCTTCAGTGCAAATATCATCTTTATGCTGATGACTTGCAGCTATATGCTCAAGACACTACGGATAATCTTCCTGGAGCCATTTCTAAAGTAAATGCTGATCTTGAAACAATTAGGAGCTGGTCGGGCAGATTTGGATTATCTGTTAACCCGGCTAAGTGCCAGTCAATCTTAGTTGGAAGTCAACGATTGATAAGCAGGTTGGACTCCAGTACTTTACCTCCTGTTGTGTATGATGGGACACCTATACCGTTCAGTCCTACTGTAAAGGATCTGGGTTTGCTCATTGACTCCAACTTGAATTGGCAATCTCAGGTTACTAGTGTCAGTCAGAGAGTAACTGGAACGCTACGCGCCTTGTATCGGCTAAAAAATTTCCTCCCATCTAAGACAAAAATAATGCTTGTACAGACTTTGATCTTTCCCTTAATTGACTATGGTGATGTGTGTTACTATGACCTGAATGCAGATCTACTCAATAAATATGACCGACTTCTAAATAACTGCATTCGATTCATTTATAATCTTCGTAAATATGACCATATTTCATCTCATAGATCCACTTTAAAATGGTTACCCATTCGTCAACGCCGTAGTTTGCGTGCCCTTACAGTATTATTTTCTGTTCTAACTTCACCAAATGCCCCCAGTTATTTAACCTGCCTTTTCCAATACCTATGTTCTAATCATGATAGAAATCTTCGTTCTACTAATAACCTTCTCTTACTTTGTCCCTCTCATACTTCTGGTTTCCTTCATTCTTCTTTCTTTGTCCAGTCTGTTATACTGTGGAATGCGCTCCCTCATGAAGTCAGGATGTCCACAAACCGTTACACTTTCAAGTTAAAAGTACGTGCTCTCCTCCTCGACCGTTTATCAGATTCTTCTCATCATTAATTTAATACGTATGATATGTATGTATGTATTTATGTATGTATGTATTTATGTATGCATGTATCTATATCTATATGAATATATATATATGTGAGTATATATTTTATTTAGTTTATTAGAGTATATATTTTATTTAGTGTATTAAATATGTTTATTGGTATGTATATATTGTGTCCATCAGGCTACTTTATGCACCTACTTTATTTGATCTCTGCATCACCCTAAGGTTGACTGGTAGAGAATGCCCTTGGCATTAAGTCCGCCGATGTATAATTTTATGCATAAAGTTTAAAAATAAAATAAATAAATAATTATGTTTTCCGTTAGCGTTATATACAACGATAGAATAGCTAGCTATTGAACAATACTATCCGTTAACTTCATTAATATCTAATAATATTCTGTCACATACACGCAACACCATCTAGCTAAGCATAGCTCGGGCTTGGTTTGCTATTGGTACTAGACAATGGATAAACATACATATGGACTATTTTTTTTAATACATACCTTCATATTATACATAGAAACACCCAGACCAAGACCAACATCCATGTTCATGCACACAAATGTTTGACTTGTGCGGGAATCCAACCCGCGACCTCAGGCGTGGCAGTCGGTTACACTAACCACTACGATTCTATCGAGCTACAAATTATATATTTAACTTTATTTAAATACAAACAAGATTATTGCTACATACATAGATTTACTTTTAATTGTAGGTAATGATGATAGCATTAGATGATGTACATATTTAAATGAAAATTATAATATAAACCGAGTTTAAAAGTAATAATGAACAAGTGAGAAACGGCAATGAATTGCCGTAAATCTTAGAGTTCGAAAAAATGGTATCACGTGACCGTGGTCAGAGGTCAAAGGTCATAGTCATTTCGGGGTATATCGAGTATGCTGAGTCGAATGGCGTCGTCTGAGTCCTTAGCTCTTACGGTTCTTAAGTTGAAAGTTGTATAACAGACGGACAAAGCTGTTGTATAAGAGTTTTTTTTCGAACTCTAATAAAACTACATACTATAACAGAAATTATATTATGTAGGTAAATAGAATATTAAGAATTGGATTTTGTCCAAGGCTTCGCTAGGGTAAATGTAGGTTAGCTCAGTACCGGTAATTTTTTTTAGATGAAAGGTACCTTATGTCCTTTTCTGTTCCCCTGACAACATGTGTGCCAAATTTCATGTTGATCGGTTGAGTAATTAAGGCGTGAAAGCGTAACAAACAAACAAACTTACATTCGCATTTGTAATATTAGTTAGGATTTTATTTAAAAGTAACTGATCTTCCTCTCTGTCGCTGTGTGTCCATAATTGTTACCAAACCTAACTGTAAAAGATGTTTTATACATTACTAGCTGACCCGCGCAACTTTGTCTGCTTCACATAAGAGAATATTGCCCGTTTTGCAACATTTTTCATTAATGCTCCGCTCCTATTGTTCGTAGCGTGATGTTATATAGCCTTCGTTAATAAAGTAGTTCCTCGTGGGTCGTAGCGTGATGTTATATAGCCTATAGCTTTCCTCGATAAATAGGATATGTAACAAAAAAAATTTTTCAATTCGTACCAGTAGTTCCTGAGATTAGCGCGTTCAAACAAACAAACAAGCAAACTCTTCAGCTTTATAATATTAGTATAGATGGAATGCAATTACATTTGGAAGTTCAAATTAAACGATTTGTATAAACGGTAGACGGACCTGTACTGTACTCATATCTCGCTATGTTGTTGGTTCCAAGTAATACAAGGCGAAAATCTGGTGACTTCGCGCTCCTACTGAGAATTTTCCATCAGAAAAACCCAATAATAATACGCTCGATCCGGAATCAAACCCGGAACAATCGTCAAACATAAATACAAACTTATATCACGGGGCAATCCGAGACCGTTTGTATTAAAAGTCATACTCTATAACCTATTATAATTCTGTATTTTTTCTTTTCGCGGGTATTTTTCTAATGCGTTAGGGAAATCCCGGCCCTTTGGGAGGCTTACACGGGGAATTGGCACAACATGCAGAGGCCCGTCGAGAGTTTTAGTTTAGAGTGAGATGGCTCACTTACCAAGGCGCTAGCCGCGGCAAGTGAAGGAGACTATTGCTACATATGGCACCTGTTAAATCTGGGCTACAGGAATAGGTGTTATTATTATTGTTATTACTCTATAACCGCCCGCTGTATCTTTCATATCATAAGAGTTAGGCAGAGGCGCATTACACCTACAATAATAAATCTCCTATATTTTAGGCCCCAATCATTATTGAGCGAGACTATTGCCATATTTACAAGGTACATTTAATTAAAAACTCACAGTTATAATAAGATATTATTAGCGAAATGTTTTGCTTATAAACAACTAATACCTATTAATGTTTTAGTTTCACAGATGTGGTCAATAGCTTATAGATAAGATAATAAATCTATATCAATGTCGGATGACATTATAACATAATATTGATCTATATTAACTGAAGGTCTTATGAACTTGTACAACATTCATAATTCAATGGACAACTTTTTAAAATAAGGCATCTGGGTTGCTCGCAAATATTACTGGGGCCCTGATCATAGAACTCTTTTTTAAGGAGGCTGGCAACCCTTTTAATGCAGGAAGACTTTACAAGGTTGTTTGGCTGCTATCTTCTGTACGGTGGTACTTCTTCAGCGTGGCTGATTGACTTCGTGCTAGAAAACCTCGAGTTCGATGCCCCTTCGGAAAAGTATTATTGAGGTTTTCTATTAATAATGAACTGTGTCCGAGAAACTGCAATAAGATAGTCCATATAACGTGGAGCTTTTAACTATAGCTAGCAAAATGTAGGTGTTTCATAAGCACCTGCTTACCTTTTTCGGGATATAGGGCTGAAATTATGTGCGTATGATCATTTAGATATATAGTTTTGGCCGTATATCCCGAAGATATGATATATATCTACATATATATATAAAACTCTTCCGTTACTGAGTGACTGACAGGCAACGCACAGCCAAAACTACTGAACGCAAGAAGCTGAATTTGGCATGTATGTTCCTTGGAGAGTGCAGGGGAGCACTAAGAGAGGATTTTTGAAAATTCCAACCTTAAGGGGGTGAAAGGAGTGAAACCCGATATTCACACGGGAACGGGCCTTACGCGGGTGAAACCGCGGCCAAACTACTAGTATATATATAACAACAGAACCAATTTACTGACTGACTGACTCATCATCACCCAGCTCAAACCCTTAGACCTGGAAAATAAAAATTTAGCACACAGTTGCAAATACAAAAATCATTTATTCATTTAGGCTACAAAGTAACTTATGAACGTCAAAGTTTATGAGTTAGCGAGTTTAATGAAGTTACCGAATTTATATTTAGATTAGTTAGTGGGTTCAGTGAATAATATTATAATAAAATTTGGTTATAAAATTGTTTTGTTTTCTATTATGTTATACATTAATGATGAAGACTTGCAAGTTGGCATGTTGGCACAGCAGGTAACCCGTCGCCTCACTGCTATCGCCGTGCTAATTGTCGTGGGTTCAAATCACATATGGAACAATTATTTTTGTGATCCGTAAGTGATTGTTCGGAGCCTAGGTGTATATTGTGCCCGTTAGTTGTATGTTTGTAAAGTGCCCCGCGACATGGCTTGTTTAGGTATCATACTCTGTGTTGCGAGGTAGGTGTAGTTAATAAAGGAATACCCAAAACATAAATACTGGAAAATTGTTGTCAAACACATCTGCTTACCCTTTCCAACCTTCCTGACCGGCCATGTTTAAATCTACATATGTATGCAAGTATATGCTCAGTACAGTAATATAGCGAGTAAATAGCTTCTTCTGCTCTCTTAGCCTTTATTATTTCCAAGTCACTTAGGGTCGGCTTTTCTGATCTAACCGGATTTGACTGGATATCAGTTTTTACACGGAGCGGCTGCCACCTGACCTCCGCAACCCGAAGGCTAACGATACCCTAAGGCTAGACCAGTGTCAGGATATTAGAGGGTATTGACTTTCCCAATAAACGACTGCCATAGATGTTCATGGCAGCCGGGACCAACGGCTTAACGTGTTCTCCGAAGCACGGAGCAGGCGATAATTGTCAGTTAATACGCACATAATTTCGAAATATCATATAACTTCCGAAAGTCAGAGGTGCGCGACGTGGGTTCGAACCCGAGACCCTCTGCATTGCAGTCTGTTGGTCTCCCCACTGAGCTATCGCTGCTTAGCGAGTTAATAGCTATTTTAGTTAATTACATAACAGCGAGTGTGATTGCGGAACCAGTATTTTGTGACCTCCCAAGGTTAAAGAACGTACTGTACAATGTGAAGGGTATGCTATTTATGTAACAGTTGTACTATAATTAAGGAATATTACCTTAGCAATCAAGTTCAAGAATTAATTTTGAGTTCATTTTGTCCGTGAATCCGTGTTCGCAAAGGGTACGCGTAGAAACACGTAGCTAGTACAGTATTCGTCCGTATGAGTTTGAGTTTTATAAGAGACAACTTTCGCCCTAGGATACACAAAGCCCCTTTTTTATACGTATATATACACATATATAAAACGTAGCTAGGAGGCTCATTGACTCAGCATATTTCTTGAAATAGGTGTTTTACTCGATATATATTGTCAAACTCCTGTGTATTTTAAATTGAAATCGTTGCGGGTTCCCAAGACAGTTTCACTGTCCCCAGGACTTTACAAACGTATAACCAGTGGGACCAGTCCCAAAAAAAGTGTCAAAAAACGAGATGGGTGTAAATACCCAGGATTTAACCTCTTCGTCTTAAATGTAAAAGCATTTAAAATACATGTGACCTTGTGACCCATATTCAAACTCGACCGACGTCGTTACAAGTTACAAGTCAATCGGTCCAGTGGTTCTGGAGTTATGCCTGTCACTAACACCAATCTGTCAGTAACAGACAGACACACAGACCCACGTAGTGTTTTCATTAACCTCTGAAGAAGACTCGAAGGTTAACAATCACAGTACTAAACTTGTTTAAAGAAACTGACTTCTTAATATTATTAAGTAATTATTTGTATTATTTTTAGATTTTTATTGTCAGTAATATATGTATGGTAAAATGGCTGCAACACCTCGTTGATACGAGTTGTAAAATACGGCAATCATATTTAATTGGTGATTTAAAAGAGTGGTCGTGAGATTCTTGCAGGTTTCTTCTCATAGGCAGAGGCTCCCCTTTGCCTGAACCTAGCAAACTAAATGTAGCTTCAGCAACGTTGTAAACTCTCAAACATATATATTTTGATGTTTGTAAGTACAACTTTTTGACCTAAATGTATATATGATTTTTGATGACTTGACATTGTCATTGTGTTAAAGGGCCTTTACAGCCGGGCCGAGCTACATAGCTACCATACTGTAGGCACTCGATAAAAGGCCAGACCTCTCGATACACCCTTGAGTCTAATCCGCACCTGTACCTTCTAACGTCGCCTAGTCTGTGACGTCGCACGAGGTCACTCAATGTCAACCACTTTTGTTTCTAAACACACGTGGCGAGTCCGCTCAGACGAAGAAATTCCGCCTACATCTAACAGATGGCGATACTCCGCACAGACGAAGAAGTTCCGCCTACATCTAACAGATGGCGCTAAATACGCTTAAATGACGTCACAATCCTTTATCGCACAAGTGGAGTTTTCACAGCGTCTAACTATACAGGGTGTCCCAAAAATCAACGTCAAGCCGAAAACGGATGACGGGCCAAGGGATGGTGGTACTCAAAAAAATATGAAAAAAAAATTTTTTGCTGCACTCTAAAAATTATAGCCATTTAAAAAAAAATGAGAAAATTAACACCTTGTTATGATTTTTCAAGTACTATGACTACAAAATGTTTACTTAGCTTAATTATTTTAGTGAGGATTTGTTACTGAATAATGCTAGTATACATTACAATTCAAAATTTGAACACAACTATCTTCATTTCAGAGGAAATATCCCTAATATGCCCAAACATGTACTCAAAATTATTACATTATTCAACTTTAAATGGCCGTGCTGAAAAAAAAATGTACTACACCATTTCAGCACGTGGCATCAAAAGATGGCGCATTTAATGGGCTTTCTAAAATGCTATAACACTTACTACATTTTATCCTAATTATGGATTTTTTTTCTAAAACAACTCGGGTCTAACCTTTTTTGTTTTACTCAAAAATGTTGGTAATGACATCTAGTTTCCCTCTAAGAAACAAATTAGTGTTATACATAACCCTCTTTTATGGCAGTCAGGTAAAAACTACTAGTGACACTGTTTTGCGAAGCTACTGTGAATAGGGCAAATACCTAATTTATTGATAAACCATATTAGATTCCTTTGGTCATTGTGAATCATTATGTGTTCAATTTGAAATAAAAATTCAACCATTCAAATCAACAGTTCATTTTATTTTGTTACAATAAATATTCAAATTGTTTGCCTTCAGCTTCAATGCATGCCCTACATCTCTTTAAAAACGAACGCTTTATTTTACGAGCAAAACTTCTTGAATTGATGTATTCAGCGGCCCCCGCAATTCTTTGTCGCAGTTCCTCTACGTTTGCGATAGGCTTAGAGTAAACTTGATCCTTCACTGCTCCCCAGTAAAAGAAATCAATGGGGTTTAAGTCTGGTGATCGGGCCGGCCACGAGATCGTACCAGACCGACCGATCCACCTATCCGGATATACTTGGTTAAGAAATTCCCTTACTGAGCGAGCATAGTGCGCAGGGCAGCCATCTTGTTGGAGCCACATACCTACGTAAATGTTGAGTGGCACGTCTTCCAATAAATCTGGTAGATGATTTTGTAAAAAGTCTAAGTAAGCCTCACTGGTTAAGGTGTCTGGGAGTTCGAAAGGTCCAATAATTCTACCGTTCAGAATACCGGTCCACATGTTTACTTTGAAGCGATATTGTGACCGATCTTCTCGCATTAAATGTGGGTTTTCCACGTGCCACTCATGCACATTATGTAGATTTAAGTAGCCATCTTTCTTAAAAGTTAACTCATCCGTCCAGAGTACTTTATCCAGGAAGTGGGGGTCTTCTCGGTGTCTTTGTAACATCGTTTCACAAAACGCAACCCTTGCAGGATAATCTTGAGGTGATAAAGATTGAACTCGTTGCGCATGGTACGGGTGGAGCTGGTTTTGCTGCAAAATCCGGTGTGCTGTACTCTTCGGCACTCCTATGCTTGTCTCAAGTCCACGTACTGAGACACTCGAGTCTTCTGCGACTGCTGCTAAAACTTCTTCCTCGTATGGAATGCTGGATCTTCCTGTACTGAACATTTGATTAGGAAATCGGCCTTCTGAGAGTGATCGGTGCAGATTAATAAATACTCTATGATCCGGATGACGCTCAGAATTGGGGTATCTCTCACGATAGAGTCGAGCTGCAGCATTAGCGTTGCACCTGCACTCTCCATAAATGAGATGCATGTTTGCATACTCCTGTGCTGTGTATCGAAGCGGCATGGTGGCGATCATAGAATACACACAATTACACGGTCAGCGATGACGATAGTCCAAAAGAAAGCCAAGTTAGTCACAAACGGTCAAATCACAAATCAAATCCAAGTAGCACGTAATCAAGTCCAATAAGCAAAGCCAAAGTTAGTAAGTACGAAAACGACACGAAGGAATACAGAACGATGCGCAGTAAACGAAATAACGTAACGTACTGAAGTATTGCAGTTCGTGCGCAGATGATCCGGTCTTGCTATCTTTTTCACTCGTGGCGTCTCTATCCGTCTCATTCTAACTCATGCCGTAGATGATGCTAAGGCTTGCTATCTCTTTCACTCACACTCTCACTAACACGTTGAAGTGGCGTCTCTCTCCGTTTCACTCTAACTCGTGCTGTTGATGATGCTCAGGCTTGCTATCTCTTTCACTCTCACACGTTGAAGTGGCGTCCTAATCTGTTTCACCCAAACTTGTACTGTCTTACTTTAATTTAAGTAAGCTTTAAATAAAATATGCATCGCATTAGAAGCATAAATCCAAGTTGTTTTAGAAAAAAAATCCATAATTAGGATAAAATGTAGTAAGTGTTATAGCATTTTAGAAAGCCCATTAAATGCGCCATCTTTTGATGCCACGTGCTGAAATGGCGTAGTACATTTTTTTTTCAGCACGGCCATTTAAAGTTGAATAATGTAATAATTTTGAGTACATGTTTGGGCATATTAGGGATATTTCCTCTGAAATGAAGATAGTTGTGTTCAAATTTTGAATTGTAATGTATACTAGCATTATTCAGTAACAAATCCTCACTAAAATAATTAAGCTAAGTAAACATTTTGTAGTTATAGTACTTGAAAAATCATAACAAGGTGTTAATTTTCTCATTTTTTTTTAAATGGCTATAATTTTTAGAGTGCAGCAAAAAATTTTTTTTTCATATTTTTTTGAGAACCACCATCCCTTGGCCCGTCATCCGGTTTCGGCTTGACGTTGATTTTTGGGACACCCTGTATATACAAGCTTCCGACATCAACCGTTGCGCCGCGGTCTGCCAGGTACGATCAACCAGCCTGGTCGGAGTATCCTCCCTTTATGTTGGAGGGACATCACACCTTGTTCCTCCACACACAGTTAACTGGAATTTAAGCTTAGAAATGTTTGTGTTGTGTTATTAGTCCTGATCCCTTCGCCAGGAATACCGTGGCTATATTTCTGCCGATTTTGGTAACTATACAGGGAATTCTATATATCTTCTAAACATACAGGGAATTCTAAAGATGTAAGGCATACATAGTGTCTTGCTTGTGTATCTCGACAAAGATAGGCTCATAGGCAGAGGTGTTACATCCGCATTTTTCTATATTAGCTTATTTGGTCAAATGTCAATAAATGTGAACCTATGTAGTTTATTTAGCAATTTGGCTCAGAGTAGTTACTGAGAACTTGCTAACAGAAAATGTCATATTATTTTCAAATCCCTGTTGTTTCGAACTCCTTTCCTCTTTTGATTGCATCGAACTCGCAATCGGTTTGTATATCCTATCCCTACCTATTGCATTGCTGGCTCTAAACATTGACCTTAGTCACTGGGTTACTAATACTAAGTACTGAAACGGTTAAAAAGAATACCAGAAATCTGCAACTGAAACTAGAAATCTTAAAAAGGAAAACAGCTGATGTTCTTTGTAATCCCTAACAGTCGTCTCTTACGCCACTTCATCATGTATGCCAATACGCTACTTTGCAAACACGACCAATTCTTATCCAGTCAAGCGCCTATATTACTGAGAATCTGTGATTGCCTTACGATCTTGTATTTGTCGTGTGACCGAGCTTATTAAACTGTCAATAGGCTATAATATCGCCATGTACTTATAAAAACGCTATGATAATCTGCACAACTGGTTATAACGTTATTTAGACGTAATTTACACGGTCAACCTTGGACACTGAGGTCAAAATGGATATAATTCGCTTGCAAATTTGCTATTAAACTTATTTTTTCTTTTATTATATAGGTAGATAATTAATTTTAATTTTAATTACTGCTGTCTTGGAAGCAAATATTAAGTACCTATTTAATCTTTGCTTCCAAGCGAGCTGTCGTTGAGGGAAAACATTGCGGAGTAACCAGCATATTTGAGAGTTACGCATAATGTTCTCGAAGATATGTAGAGTCTGTCAAAACGCACTGGGCCCACGAAACCTAATCCTTCCGTATTGATGACGGCTGTACTCTGCAGTAGAGCAGTTTATATATTATCTTGACTGTACAAGACTTCGTGCCTGACAATTGCAAAGATTCCTATGGCTGATCAGTGTTGCCACTGACATGCTAGCTGCACATTTACGCAATAATCGCCCTCTTCCATGCCACCAAGAGTACGTAAAGCAGTCGATACCAACTACAACTAGATATATATCATGAATATCTATGGCAGCCGAGGGTCAGTAACATTTTAAATAATCTAACATGTAGACTAGCTGTCAGAATATTTTAGGAATATGGTTCTCCTGTCGGTTGTTGAGGTCAGACAATGAGCGATTCGTGAGAGAACTTATATTCAGCTGAATCTGATTTTACTTTAAGCCCAGTCATAACTCCCTCAAAAATAAAGGTACAATGATGACATAATAATGTCTCTTACGGAGCAAACCTTAAAAAGTACAATTTTTACGCAATACTTAGGTAATAGTTGGCTTTGAGGGAAATCCTGGTGTTCCTTATATTACTAAAATTTGAGTTACTATCATTAGTATTCCTGTAAACCCCTCCAGCTAAGCTAGAATGCTTGTGTTAAGAGTAATTTCATATCGGTAGTGCAATATGAATAATTAGACTACGACCTCATAAACGCAAGTGCAACTCGGTATCCATCGGGCACCCATTGCTTTTCCTACGCCTTTTTATTAAAACTTAGTTTACAAGTGTTTTGTTCTTAGCTGTTTAATTAATAAAGCAATATAAATTATTGACAGTACATAAGATTTGCGTTAGTAAAAGACTTAGCGCGTTTATGCTAACAAAACTCGTATGAACCAATATATAATGACAATTGTAAATAACACTTGATGAGAATAATAGCACACACTGTTATTACATCATTGTTTTTCATAATTCTTGTCGCAACTTGTGTCGAATGTTTCAAGAATCGATCTCAGCGCAATAAATAGTTGTGTTATCCGCAGATAGTTGCTAGGAGATATTGTATTGACTCGCGTAATATAGAGAGTAAGAGTGTTTTTATTCGTAATTAATAAACTCAAAACTACTGGACTGATTTTGATAAGTTTTTCACGATTAGAAAGCTACTTTATCCAGAAGTAACATAGGCTACGAGCAAATAAATAATATCATTCTACGAGTCGCAGGGGCGGCGCAGTAGTCATAAACGTATGTGAAACTTAGGGTATTAGTGGTTAATACATATGTAAATGAATTTGACACTAGATGCTCATAAATCTGAATTTAACCCATTAAGTGTTGACCAAAAATCGATGAACGTTGCACACTGAACACATGGGTGAAAACAAGCGTTTAAGAGCACTCTAAGATTTTTAAATAGCGTGCTGATATACAAATATACACAATTGCTATAAATACCACAAGAAACTGTGACAATCGTCATATCAAGAAAGCGACAGTAACACTAACGCAATTTTACGTCTGACACAATTTTTTCATAACAGGTTGTACAACGAACTCCAATTACTGCCAGTCGTAGCGTAATAAAGTAAATTGGTTACTATAATACAATCTGTTTCGAATAATATGACACTTCTACACTTCAACGCGGACCGGTTGCTATAACGTTACAACACGTTTTATACTCCTGTCATGACTCCCAAGCAATATTATCTATACATACACATATAGTGTCACGCCTATATGTATCCCCGAAATGCAGAGTGTATTTCATCCCTTAACTATGGATTTACGTCCCATGTAAAAAGGGGCAAGCCGTATTGCCGTCTATCAGGCACAATACCAGACTTCGTGCTGTGCTACTGAGAATTTCTTAACAGAAAAAGCCTTAGCATTTGGCCCGGGAATTGAAACCGATTCGAATCAAACAGTCGCATACACTACGGCTACGACACCGAGGTAGGCAGTATCTTTGAGGTATAATAATGTTTTTTATTCTTGTTTTTTTTCTGGAATTTTTACACACAGCGTATGTCAGTTCCATCATAACCTAAACATAATGCTACACATATCAAACTATCTTAAAACATCCGACATGAATTCGAAAAGATCTTTCGCATAATCGCTATTTGGTTTAGATAAAAAAAATTTAAACATCCCCATGTCAGCTCCATTTAAATTCAAATTGGATACTAAACTATTTCTGCTAGACTCATATCTGACACACACATCATCAACAATTAATGATGTAAGTCCTCCACAACATCACATTCCTCACAATAAGGCGAAGCAGTTTTTTTCATCATGTAAAGGAATTGATTGGGAATGTGTCCAGATCTGTCCAATAACAATTAATTTCCTATTTAAACTACTATTCAAGCACCAGGGCACACGAAGAGGCTGACACTGTGTGGTCTTAGGTATACCATATTCCCATTTCTTATAACCGTTTATCAAAGTATTCCTGCCAGTCAACGTAGCAGTATACTAACTCTACAGGTGCATAGCGTTAACACATTGTTTCGTAACAATGAGTTGCGAACAATTAGGGATTACAAATATACCTAATTAAAATTCAATAAAGACGGGATGTTACAATATCATTGCGGTTAAGTAGACTGGTCGAAATTGTAACATTAATTTATTGTTACTTACTACATCATATTACTTGGCACGTTAACGCCGATGTATATGTGAGGTATACTCTATGTTTTGAATTGAAATAGCATATTTTGTGCTCAAAGCGGAATACTGCAAGTTGGAGTACGCCCGGGTCCCACGTCGTGGCTGTCCCTATTCAGAGGAGCTCGGTATTGTTAACCTTTTTCTATTGCAATAGTGGAGGTGGGCAAACCAAGGGTGCGTGGTGGGTTTCTCTCTTTCCAATAATTTTATTGAAATAGCCCTACTAAAAAAGTAGGTACCTCAGTACAGCAATATGTGTTAAAATCAAAAACTCATGTTACTGATGTGATTGGTTGTTGCTAATTCAATCAGGAAATCACAGCAGTTGTCATGAGTATCAGCGTCTGTTAATTATTATATCGATCTGCTATTGAGAAACTGTGGGTTAATCACGCATTCCAGGAAAGCTAGCTTGGATATTTTAACAAATATATCGGTTTTGTCTTACTTTGAAACTATATTCTTTGAATTCTTTAATGTTGACTAGTTTCATAACCGGTTGTATACGGTTCAACGTAAATTATTCAGCTCTAGCTCTAGATAAAAAGATAGCTCTATATCGTGTATAGGTTAAACCGATATAGATGTCATGGACCCAAATAACTGAGACATTTTTTACTCGCTTTAATATTGAGAGAAACGGTTTCAAGAAACCTGCCACATAGGTTTCTTCTTAAACATATTTATATACATGCGGGTCGTACCTATAGATTATGATGGTATGTCAAGCTTGTCATTCTTCTTTCTTTTCGTGTGGTTAGTGGCCAACCTGTTGTCAAGAGTTGTTCAAGCCGCCCGTAGGCTTCTGATATGGCTTAACGACTTCTGTCAATTTGACAACAACCGGGACCGACTTTTTACGTGCCCTCCGAAGCTTGGAGACGCTCAGATGAAATACTACTAAGCGGTCATCCATTTATAGACTGACCGCACCCAACGTTGCTTAACCTCGCTAATCGTTTACCGATCAGTGAGTGCAACTGGCTATGACTGGCTTAAGTCTTGTATTAAGACGTTATCACACTAATTCTGGCAAGTCCATGCTCAACACTAGGCGAACGCACCAACAAAGATGATATTATACCATAAACTAAAATTTCTTCGTATTTTTCTAATAAATAGTACCATTATCACATTAGCTATAATACCTATATCACGACAAACGTTCAAACGACGACCCTAAGAAGGTTCCCTATCCATTAGCATAAAATGTTAAGACCTAATATAACTTAGCATAATTTTGTTTGGCATAATTATATTTTCGCATAATATAATTACGCATAACAGCTTACGCATAATTTTTTAAGCATAATTTCTCTAACCATAATAATGATTAAGCATAATATTCTAAAGCATACATTTATTAAGCATAAAGTTCAAGCAAGCATGCAGCAGGCAGAGTTTCTGTCACGGCTCCGGCGCTGCGGGCCTCCGGCGGCCCCACGCGTGCTAATCGTCGCAGACAGCTTTCGCTCACCACCGCAGCTTAGGCTTGTTGGCAGCCGCCTGCTCCTCAGCCCGCGGGCCGCCTCGCCCCTACGCTTCTACACGATTTTAAATTACACTCTAGGGGTAGGACAAACAAGACTACGTAGAGTCGGTTTTGCAGCAATTTGGTTCTGTCACTAACTTTTGTTGCACAGCATATTAAATTTTTAACCAACAATATTATTTAATTGTTACAGAAACTCATCATTACTATACATTACATTCACTAACGTTATGCGAATCAAATTTATGCCAAAACAAATAAGTCTTTAAGATGATTATGCCAACATAAAATGTATGCCTAAAAAAATTATGCCGAAGTATTATTATGCCAAAACAAATTGTGCCAAAATCGTTATGCCGAAGTATATTAGGACAAAGAACATTATGCGAAAAGAAGAGATCCCCCCTAAGAAACACCCAATCTCTTAAAAATGTCTTCATGTTACTAATATATTATGTCTTGTGCTATGATCAAACCCATACTCGACGCAGCCGTGATGCGATGACCTTCTAAATCATAGTTATGCGCAAAACACTTGTATTCTAATCTCAAGTCATCCACTTAACATGACCCAGCTGTATGTCAATGTCATGGCCGCGGTCATCGCTGACATATGACGTCATAGCCCTCAATCAATTACATATTAATGTGTCACTTAACGACCGGACTCTATGACTTTCACCTTGAGTTTATACTTGATTGCCCTAGTAATTTGAAATGTGCGAAAGAAATTATGTTTAGTATGGAACTATGCATTTCTTTAATATATTGTACCGTCATTTGTAATAAAATGTTTATGTTAAGGAATATTAATCTTGAAACATGTCCTTTTTATTACATTACTAGTTTTTGCCCGTGGCTTCGCTCGCGTAAATGTAGGATAGGTTAGATTTACAACATACTTTTTCTGGATGAAAGGTAACCTATGCCCTATTCTCTACCCCTGACAACTTGTATGCAAAATTGCATGTTGATCGGTTGAGTAGTTAAGGCTTGAAAGCGTAACAAACAAACAAACACGCTTTCGCATTTATAACATTAGTTAGAAAGTTAGGATTAGGATGTACTAATGCTTATTATACTTTAATTGTGTACTACTTACTTTATGTATTACAAGCTTTCACCGATATAGAATTAGTAATACATAGTCGAATACATGTTCACACACACACAATAACAATGATAAGCTAAGGACATTTTAATAAATTAATTAAAAAAATTAATACGACATCTAATAAATTAATTAAAAAAATTAATACGACATCTAATAAATTAATATAACATATAATAAATTAATATCATAAGTATATAATTAATAAACAAAACAATTTGCAAATTTAGAATATATTTATTTCAGACTTCTTGATTAATTGTTTATTTTAACTAGTAATGATACAATATTAACTCAGTGGCTTCCTCCTTTCTTCTATCTGCTTGCCGTGCCCGACAGGGTCCATATTTGATCTTTTGTATTTTCTTGTAACAACATTTATACATATGGAGAGCAATAAAGCAATAAAGCATTAAAATTGAAAAAAAAAATTGAACTTGAAATTGAAATTGACATAGTCTAATGAAAAGTGCATGATTAAAAAATTAAGACCCTAAACTTTTACTGCTGCTCTCTTGTTTTTAAATATCTATTCCATGTCCTAAGAATTTATCTGACATAAAATCTCATAGTACACATTTGGCAGCCCAAAAACAAAAATTAACGTCGATCCGATGCTGCCTTGAAAATGAACAAACTAAGAAATGTAAGGGTTTTGCAAACCAACAAATAAATCGTTTTACGTAATAGTAAGATTAAGAAGTAGCAAGTTTCGTACAATATTCGCAAAGTAAATAATATTTTTCATTCTCCGTAAAAACTTGACTTACTGATCCGGAGAGCATAAGTTATTTCGATAACATAGTCACGTTATCAAACGAAATATCACGTTACATAGCTAACTAAAAAAATGTCATCCACATGATTAACGTTCACCTTAATAATAGTTGGAAACCTCATGATAACGGTTCATGCACCCGTCATAGTGGTCGCACGAGAACGAAACGCGCTGAACTAAATTTTGTATGCGCATACGCATGCTACCAATTGGCTCTCCTCGTATCAGTCGCGCGCTAGAAACCGCAAGGTGCGGACGCGTCGTTCGAAATTCAAAACATAATTCGCGAGTGATAAAATCGCGCGTGCACAATTATTATTTGTTAAATTATTATCTGGATTTGACCGAACGCCGAGGCGATTTTAAAGTAAGTGCGGCTTTGTATATTATTTATGTTAATTTATATGAATATGTAAATTTTGTAGCGAGTATATTGAAAGTGTGTACGGATCATAAAGTAATTGTAGCGCGTCGCACGTTAGTTTTATATTATAGAACTAATATTGAAGTGTACGGTGATTTAATATATTATCGACATCGTTGTTTGTGCTTCTTTTTCGGAATAAATGAATAATTCTAAATAAACCCTAGTCACTTAACATAATTTGAATTTTTAAACGTTGGATTTTAGTACGTTTAATGAAGAAACTATGCTATTTTTCATGTAGTTTATTAATGGAAATATGATGGAAAGTGCCTTGACATATTTGTCGTGACTTTAGCAAACAACTGTGAAACCGGTTGTGTGAGTGGCGTGGTTCATACGTACGAATCAAATATTGGTCGAGAGCGTACAAAGTTCACTTCACCGATCGCAATGGGCCACTGAATAATGTTGCCAGGTGCTTGTGACACGTTTTCAATTATATATTTTATGTTCACTCAATTGGGACATTAAAAGGTCTTTAAGAAGTACGCAAAATGACTCGCCTTTTGAAATTTAACTTACTAAAACCGCTTGAAGATCCATATAATCTCAATGTGTAAGATTTTCCTAAATTTAAGACATCATTGTCCGTATTTTCTTGTCTTCATGTTTTGTTTTTTTTGTTCAGTTTTGTCTAGTTCAGGTAAGCTGCTTAATATACATTTGTATAATCATGAAAACGTATATTTGTGATCGATGGCGTCATATCGTATTAAATCTGATTAATGATGATTTGATTGCTGTTGTCATAATAGTCTATAAATAGAATACTTTTTGTATTAGGTAGATAGATATATTTAAAGTTATGGTATCTTCGCGCTAATGTGTGATTGTTAATGTCGCGAAAAGATTTGGTCATAGTTATTATAACCTGCTTTTCACATAATAATGCTGCAGAAATATATATTCTAAGAAGGTTAAAGAGGCTACAAAATTAAACTGAATACTATCTCGGTCGACCGAAGACTTAGTAGTAGTCAGTAGCCGCAATGAGTGTGCCCAGTAAACTGCAATAAACTCGCTTACTTAACATCGACCCTAAAACATTGTCGAAATGTAAGTGGAACTCACTACCTAAGTTTGTGTATCCCGATGAGTACAATCTGGGTGTCTTCAAGTCGCGAGTAAATAGGTATCTTCTAGGCAATCGTGCTCCATCGTCGACTGCATCTTCACTTAACATCAGGTGAGATCGTGGTAAAACGCAAGCCAATTACAATAAAAAAATACAGTGACACCTACATCTGATTGAAATTCTATGTAAGTATAGCTAATGCTATATTTAATTTATTACTTTTGCATATTTATAATATTTTTGAAAGAATTGGCACGTAGTTAACATAAATTATTAGTACTAGTTGACTATGAGAAACCGCTAGTCGGTGGAGAAATTTGAAAGCAAGACAAGTTTTATCAACCAATAGCATATTTGGAGTTGATATTAGTGACAGTTTTTATTCTGCCTAACCGCAGTTTTTGACTGCCTTGTTAGATCCTTGGTAAAATTTGCATCTTTGACCTATACTTGAGATCAATTGCTGGGTCTGGCAAATGTATTTGAGACCTTCTTGTTTCCTGGAGAAGTAGGCAGAGACTACGGATTTCTACTTGCTACGATACACTTTAAATATATTCCTTATGTACGTTCTTAGGTTTAGGATGTCCTTAAACTGACCTTTCTCCAGAATGTCTTTGATGTGATCAGAGAACATTCGCTGAGGTCGTAATAAGTCATTATCATTTACATCACCCTCTTATTAAGTAGACCTAATATATAATCTTCCCGTCTAATGTCACAAATAGTGAGCAATCTTTTATCACCCTATGAGGATATACAGTTGTCAGTATATTATTTATTTCAGTGTAATGTAGTTCAGCCAATCTATTTCACATTTAATCTGGTATCGTTGAACTATCCCAAAAAGATTGAATGTATTTAAAAAGTAACGGTTATTTGAGTAACGTAATGTATGTCAGTGTACAAGGCGTAATCAGATATTCTAATTGGGTTTGGCGACCTTGACAATAGGCGTTTATGTACAATTACTGTTACTTGGCATTATACTGATCTTTTTAATTACGCCTCTTAATTAATGATATGCTAGTTTGTAGTTGTCGCCTGGTGAGATTGGTAGTCTTTTTTATTTCTGCCAGTTTATGATATTTTTGTCAGATTCCAAAGCTTAATTAAAGTAACACTTAAAGATAAATGGAGTATATAGCATAGCAACGCATACGTTAAATTTACACAGACAACCACTTTTAACCACCGACGCAAACAAGGAGTTTTTATAAGTTTAACATGTGTATTTGCTTGTGGCATCATAGCTCCTAAATTGATGAACTGAATTCAATTTAGCTTTTTCTGTTTGTAATGTAACTTTATTGAGAGTGTTCATAACCATCATTCAAGAAAATCTGTACAACTGTATAAGATCGTTAGCTATTTTCTAGTTAATTAGAGGATGTGAGCATTTTCCACAGCTGTGATTGATCAAAATTTAATATTCTGTTAGTTCCTTAGAAGGTTGTATCTGTGGGGATATCTTAATGTTTGATTTATAATTATATGATTAGATTTAACGAAATTATAGCATTGAATTCAAGCCATACATTTTGTTTAAATTATCAATTATAATTACAAATATTCTTGTTAATCCCTTAGCTAAGCTTTTGTAAGAAGTGGGTTCAAGTCTGTAGTCCAACGGATGGGATTCGAACTCACGATCACTCAGTTGGAAATTCAATATGTATCTCTGAAGGAATATACAAGTTCATTTAATTCACGTTAGTAGTAAAGTGTTATTATAATTTAATGACAATATTTAACTAAACTGGGGCCCAGAGAAAAGTCAAGGGCTGTATCAATTACTGGGAACGTCGTAACGCCGCAAGCGCCGCGTCGGTATGACAAACGCGACGTGTGCATTTTAAACTATTTGTGATTGTGTCGAGTTAATTATATAATTTATTTTAGCCAGTTTGACCTTATCGTTGCGTTGTTGAATCTTAATCGTACATAATTATGAAATACTTTTAAATGTTATACACATAAAGACCCACGCTTTTCCCCGAAGAAGCCAGAAATTGATTTCCAGTCACTGGGATTCTGGGATATATAACTCTTGCTTTCACTCTTATGCGTGCTCGGCTTCCAATACTTAACCTGGACTTTTGCGAGATACCAGTCTTCTCTTCTGATTATATATTATATACACATTTGTCTTATACAACATCTTAGACAACACCTTGTCGTCGCGTTTTTATATGTATTATATTTGTGGATATAAGAAAAATATAATCTAATATGAAATATCATTATTTTTTATTAAACCATTGCCTTATAGTAGTTTCAGAAAGCGCATTATCAATCTTTAACATTAATCCGCGCTTACTTTGTCATGGTCTGCATTGTGATTCATACTTGAAGTTTTCCTTAACTACCATTAACCAGGGTTAATTTTGATTCACAGCCTTCTGTTGTTACCTACGTTTATAGTCCTATGTTTTATTATATTGTTTTAGAGGTTTTTCTAATCAGTCTTTGGATTTAAAGCGTTTTAGTATTGTAGATACTCTTTATGGCACTTTATATAAACTCAATTCACTTCAGTTTTCTCATGCTGTACTAAGGTACAGCGGTATGGTAGCGGTATGGTACACACAAAATGGAGAATTGTCGGAAAGGGACAGTGCATAGTGTTGTCGATGTAATGGTAAGGATAGAGCGTCGCGTCCCGTTCAGCGTGAATGAGACAAAATAACAAAAATATAACGCACTCTCTCGCACGACTCGCAGCGTTCAATTTCTAATAGTTCAAAGTCCAAACAGTCTAGGTTGATGTGTCGCTGTGTGTACAGTCCCATTTACTATACACATGTACATATTGTTACGTCTATAACCCCGAAAGGATAGGCAGAGGTGCCTTGCTCTCTTAGTAGCGGTAGCGGTAGCTTATATTGCATAAGTTATATTCATTATTTTAAATAAATTTAATAAATAGAGTTTATTACATTTTATGTGATATAAACTATTTTATTACTGATTGTATTATGGGAAATTCTTTGTACTGTAATGTGTGGCTCATATATACAATCTAATGCCGGAAAGAACAGCCATATTATCGAATACATTCATATTTGGAATAGCCTATGCTTTTAAATAAGCTATAGGTGAAAACACTGCAGACATATATTGTAGTCAAAATATTTAGCTATGAAAACTCCTTGAGCTACTCGTATATAGTATAATAAAAAATTATCTATTATATATACGGGCCTCTTCTAAGATTAAGAAGTTAGACCATAATCCACCACGCTTACACAACACATATCTTCAAGAACATTATAGAGAACTCTCATGTAGGTATCCTCACGATGTTTTCCTTCACCGTTCAAGCAATAATTAACTCACCAATAAGTAAATATTGCCCTTCAACATCCTGTAAGTACGTGATTTTATTTTATGTTTATCGGACTCAAGAAAGTTCCCTCCGTTAATTGAATTAATCTAAATATTATCTTATTAATTATTGGTTTACTAAGTACGCAGTAGGAGGTATGTTTGCCGCAGCTATGCTCACAATTGGGCCAATTTACTTAAGAACATAAATAATGGTGGGTACTTGCCTTCACGGCTCTGTTCACAGAAGTAGGAGGCTGATGTTACGCATTACCTCTGGCATGGTTTCATGATTATTCAGGAGCTTGCAGGATTGTTATACATGCTTTGCCCATTTGTAGTTTTAGGTGCATATCGATATCAATTCTTCAATCAGAGACTGCGCTATCATTAGATCGTAGAGTTTGACTTGCAAACATTTAAAGAGGGTAGTTTACAACAAGATTGACCCTTATTTACATAACACATGCATACCTAGGAAATACCTACCTATAGGCAAACGGCCTCGTGTTGTGTTCTTGTGATAAGGGCATTCAGAGCTTAGGAAGGTGCTGTGCTGTCGTAATGGTGACTAGAGTCAGTTTTATTTTTAGGATATTTAGTCATTTCGAGTTAAAACAGCTTTATTGTTTAAAAATAGGTTTTTGTTGATCGATCTGGTAAAGCAAGCAGGTTTTCTATAATATTGTCTTCTGTTTATGCGAATATTATTCATTGAAATTAAACTATTATATACGGATGTTTTCGCGTCGTTTATTTGACACTTTATAACATAATTTAGAAAACTGTGTCACTACTACTACTATTAAACTAATTAAATTATTATTAAAACTATTTAGATTTAATTTAATTTTACACTTTCCCCGACGTTTCGGTTGCTTTTCAGCAGCCATGGTCACGGGGAGACTAAGATGGTAAGTGTCTCAATGTTCCAGTGTTTTCTATTCTTAGCGGAAAGCCAGACGACCAACTTTTTGTGAGGCTGGCGGACCTCTGACTATGTCATAATGAGGAATGACAGTTTTAGGTGAACTTAGACAGGTACACGTACAAACCATGCATAATTTCCATATATATGACTTTAATTTAAGCTATATGGCTTGTTTCACACGGACTATTCAATAATTGCTCTTCCCACCAGCGCTGTTATTCTTGAACAATTACCATGTGTAATATTGCTTGCGACAGCACAGCATGAGTCATTCATTCAATCTCATGCTTATTATTTCTGAAGCAGTGGTAAAAGTATGACACGTACATCAACAATGGTTTTAGTTTCGGCGTTTGTACGTGGGGCTAGGTTATAACCGTTCCCAAGCGTAGTTCCAGACTCTGTGAAAGACAGAGTCTGGAACTACTGAGAATTTTTGACGGAAATCGGAATCAATACCAACACCTCATGCATAGCCGTCGTATACTGCTGCGTCATTGTCTCAACTCCTTTGCTTGTGCAGTTTAGCATATATTTGCCACTACAGTAACGCATTTTCTTCTAACTGTCTCCGTGGCGCAGCGGTAGTGAATGCGACTGCTGTGCATGAGGTCTCGGGTTCGAATTCTGGGTCGGGCCAACAAAAAGTTATTGGGTTTTTCTGTTAAGAAATCTCAATAGCACTCCGGAGTTGGAAAGTTGGCGGTGTTAGACTCCCCCATGCCTCGGAAAACACGTAAAGCCGTTGGTCCTGCGCCTAATCTCTCTCCGGTCGTGTCGGACTGCCGTCCCATCGCATCATGAGAGTGAGGGAGATTAGATAATAAACCGTTAAGATTGGCTGCCGTGACCGACATTTGGTCTGGAGGACATTAACGCATTTTAAGGGGGTTCTTATTCACTACCTTGTATATCTTAGCGCTGCCGGCCCTCTGGTCTCATCGTCAAGAGTTTTCCGGATTAAAGAAGTTTCTGCAGAAAAATTCACTGCAGCACCATAACATCTGGCAACGCGTCCATTAAATACTAGAGAACTGCAGTAGATCAGACTACTCTGTCTGTCTCCAGGAATGTATAGATATAGTTCTAGGTACGTTTTCCATCTAAATAGGCTTATAGTAAGACGCCACTACGTTTGTCCATTCAAGTGTCGTACCAAAGGACTGAAATCGTTCCACAAATAGAACACAAAAGATTTTTGCAAGTCAATTGATAACTCGACTGAACACGTATGACCTATATTATAAAAAATATAACGCCTCTGTCTAAAGGGGTAAGCAGAGGTCTGGGTAGTGACTGCCTTAGTGACCCAGCGGTAGTGAATGCAACTGCAATAAATGAGGCTAACTTAACTTTGTACAGTTGCAGTTGCAATTTAAATACAAGATTTCGCTTGCGGATTTACTCGCGTAAATGTAGGTTAAGTTAGATTACTAACAGTACTTTTTCTGGAAAAAGGTACTGTCCTTTTCTGTTCCCCTAACAACATTTTATGTGAAATTTCATGATGATCGGTTGAGTAGTTAGGAATGCGCCGAGCGTAAGACAGATAATGACAGAACTTGTGCGGCGCATATTCAAACCATAGTAAAATTGTATGGAGAATCTGAAGTGCTTTTTTGATAAATATGTATCTTTATTGTCAACCAATAACTTAAATATATTTAATATTTGTATTAAACAAAAAGTGTTGATTTTATTTATTAACTGTGACCGCCTGTGGTGGCACATTTCGCTCGGCGCAGTCTTAAGGCGTCAAAACGTAAGAAACAAACAAATTCACATTCGGATCTATAATATTAGTTAGGATTTTGACTACAATACACTTAAACAAAATGTGGTCCTTTTGATCACGTATACCTTCTTACCGCAGTAAAACAACACGAGGTTGTTCGACATCTAGGTCTAGGTTGGAGGTATATGTCCAGAAAAGCTAGTCTTAGCTGTGTAGGTTCCTGACATTACTAAGGTCTTTCGTCAGCGATTACCTCTTACGACGACAAGAGGCAACCGCTAAAGCTGCAAGCGACAAGCACTAAGGGATTTTTTTTAAATTATCTTTTTGATATGTTCCACTTCTACGCAAAAGCGAGCAACTTTTGGTCTTGGACTTCCAAATCTCTGTTGGTGGATATCCCCTGCCAGTCTCTTTCAAAGGCGTCTAGGCCGCCATCTTCTGAAGGCAATATGAAAAGGAAATGAGATCCTTAATTTAAGTAGCTGGTATTATATAAGATAATAGGCATTCATATACTTTGATAATCTAGTAACTGATTGGTGACATTGATAAATAGCTTAAATGTTCATCCATATTATTAGTAATGACTCAGTTTGTAATAACCTGTTTGTATCTTAAAAGATATCAGATATGTCATTAAAATAATGATATCAGTCAAAAATATCCGCTCGAATTCAGGTATCTTATCTACGGCACACGTCCATTAGCTTTAAATAATACATATCTACTAATACCTAAAACAACTATGTATTACTTAGTATGTACTAACGTTATTGGCTATGTTTGATGTTATTGTACAAAACAGCAAATAGCATTCAAAAGAAATCTTTTTCCAAAATAGCATCAAAATTAGTTGCTAAATATAGGCACAATTCATATATTAAATTTGAGTATGAGATAAATTGGAATTGCATCCTGGCGGTATCCTACTATCTTACTTGCACATCTACCCTTACGCTGACTACGTCACAACGTTGTATCGTGAGTTTTACGTCATTTAATAATGACCCCTACTACCAGTCAGTTCCTCGATGGCGTAGTGGTTAGTGTAACCGACTGCCACGCCTGAGGTCGCGGGTTCGATTCCCGCACAAGTCAAACATTGGTGTGCATTAATATGGATGTTTGTCTTGGTCTGGGTGTTTCTATGTATAATATGTATGTACTTACAAAAAAAAAGTATATATGTATGTTTATCCATTGTCTAGTACCCATAGTACAAGCTCTGCTTAGTTTGGGTTAGATGGTGTTGTGTGTATGTGGTAGAATATTATAATATTATATTATTTTTATTATAAATTATAAGTAGATAACAAATATCATTGTATTTAAAATGTTGGTTAACGTAACTTTTAAAGTAATAAAATATTGAGTCAATAACCCTGTAATCCGTGAATCGTGAATACGTGAATCCGTGATCCGTTAAAGCAGCCTGTAACCGCGCTTATTAATTTTTATATGACTTTAAACAATTTTACAAAATGTATGCTTTTTGTATTAGAATAGAATAGAATAGAAGATTATTGGTTTCAGTATTACAGCAATTTTGTATTAATTACAGAATAAACTATAATATCGAAAGCAAAAGGGTTAAGCGTCAGCTTATGCTTGGATCCCGGAGAATTACCAAGCGAATAGTTAATAATTAGTGAATACTTGAATCACACCCTTCGATCTGGATAACATTGGAAAACTGGCAGTCGATGTAGACAGGATGTGACATTTACATTAACCCGAGAATATTGTTATTACTTTGGATTTGGTTTGGATGTACCCGACTGATCATAAAATTTCGCATAGGTACACGTTGTCAGGGGAACAGAAAAGAACATACACCTTTCATCCAAAAAAATAGTGCTGTTACTAACGTACATTTATGCGAGCGAAGCAGCGGGCAAGTCTAGTCTAGTAATGTTTAATAATGTTTAATAATGTTTTTTTTTTTATTTTTTTTTATTTTTTTTTTTATTATAATGATACCTTCCTCTCTAGCAATAAATTGTGTGTCGCGGAGGACTTTACAAACATCTTCTTTTCGTGTGGTTAGTGGCGAACCTGTAGTCAAGAGTTGTTCAAGCCGCCCGTAGGCCTCTGACATGGCTTAACGACTTGACTTGCTTAATGTAATTTACAAACATTCAAACAACGGACACAAAGAATACGGTAGACTCGGAATAACCATTTGTGGATCACACAAAGTTTTGTCCAGTGTGGGATTCGAACTCACAACACTCGGCGCAGTGGCAGTGGCGAGGCGACCATTTAAACCACTACGCCGTCCGTATAGTCCATTTAATAATAATAATAAACATTAATTCAGAATTATCCATATTTTGCTAGTAACAATAACTTAAAAACTATGTTAATTATACAATTATTAAAATTAATTCATGTATCTTCCTGCTGCACCGGCCCCGCCGCTATGCCTACGGGTCCAGTGCAACAGGAAGGGACAGTCTAGCCTATCACTGATCACCTTCAGGATACTGTTGTTGCTCCGGCGAAGCCTTTGCATCAGAGATGCTGTTCTCTTTCACATTACAGCTTCAAAGCTGTCTGTATGCGCCTCCGCAAACATGCCTGACGCGCTACAGAATCGCCGGAGCCCCAAAAGTACCCTGAAGGCGTTATTATATTGTACTCGAAGAGAGTTGTAGGCCCTCTGAGTATATCTAACCCGCAGGCTGCACGTGTAAAAAGTCTGGCAAAATGCTTTAAAAAGAGTGATTTTCACTTCTTTTGTAATGAGAACGCAATAATTGCAATATCATCCAACAACGAGTATCGGTCAATATGGTATCTTTTGGTTGATAATCGATGCAAATCAGCCAAGAAAGCAATCGATCTATCACCGATTTATTTTGATGGATCGTCCACCAATCGTTTGTAGATTAAGCGTAGCGATATAGGCATTTCGTGTGTGTAGTATGCGCCATTCTATTAATTGAACCACGATCGATTTGTTAGATATCAAACAAATAAACACTGCCGATCGATGTCGACTGATCTTAGCGTACCCTAATTTCATTCGAATGATTTTCGAATACAGTTGCGCAAGACGCGATACTTACTTTGTACTTTTAATAGACCATTTCTAAACAAGTGAATGTTTTATTTGGTAAACTAAGCATTTATCATAAAATGATTCAGTTATTGCTTTCAAACTATATTCGTTCAAATAAAAAGCTATGACTAAAAGAAATACATTATATGTATTGTTTCAACAACGTTGTAGGTACACAACACTAAAATTAAGTATGTCTTACTATTGGTGCAACGATTCTGGTGACACTTCAAATATTTTATTTCATAATACAACAGAAACGAGTTATATCCAATTAAAGAACTGATTCCAGATGTGAGCAGATGATCCCAACACGCGCTCTGCTTACGTCAGTAGACCAATGACACGGTAATCAAAAAACATGCTTGTTAATGATTAAAAATAATCTTTACTAAATTATCATATGAGCCGAGATATTCGATAATTGAAGTAAATCATCGATATTGATAAAACTAATTGTTTTTATACATATGTAGTATATCTCGACTCTATCGCCGAAGGAGCAATCAGAGGTGTTTTACGTTCACTTTTCGCTTTCTATGATTTTACCTGTGATATTACAAGTGGTCGTAGGTAACGGTAACTGCTTACCGTCAAGCAGGCTTGTTTATCATATTTTTATATGAAAGAAGGTTCTTATATTACAAGCTTTTATTGGCTACGGTAACCCTTAACCATGGACTTACCATCGTTACTTACCACTTTATATATGTAATTGTACTTACTACTGTATGTGTGCATGTCACTGAAATCCTCCTAAACGGTTGAGCCCATTTTGATGACACATTTTGTATGTGTTTGAATGGGTCCTTGGATTGTTTAGATTCTCAATAGTTGCAAACCATGGCTGAGGATAACGTCTGTCGGGTTCGCTAGTAGTGTATAAAATATGTAGTTTATAATTGTTATAGTCTCAGGCATAAACAATCTATTTTAATAACTGGTTCAAGGCTAACACTCAGTTAGTACTTATTAAATATTATATATAGACAGTTTAGAAAGTAGACGACCTTATTACAAATACTAGACTATGTCATAAAATCACTATATAAATAAAAACAAAATATAGGTGGCAGATTGGCAGCAATTAATTAGGTTTGATCAATTAGATAGCGTTTGACAGGTGTGCTGTTAAGTTTGTATAATGCAAAGTTCTTCAGATTATAGACAGAGTTGTGTAAACGACAGACTTTTAAGCAGAATAGCGATAGTTTAGTGAAAGATGCAGAGGCGTGTCCGTCTATAGGTCTCCCATTAGGCTATCGTTAAGACCCCTGTCTCAGGTCTTACCAATATTCTATAATATATATTCTATTTTATCACATAAACGCAATACCATCTAGTCCAAACTAAGCAGAGCAAAGTATGTATGTATGTTTATCCATTGTATAGGTACTAGACAATGGATAAACATACATACATACTTTTTTGTTTGTTAATATATACATATTATACATAGAAACGCCCAGACCAAGACAAACATCCATGTTCATGCACAAAAAAGTTTGACTTGTGCGGGAATCGAACGCGCGACCTCAGGCGTGGCTGTGGGTTACACTAGACACTACGTCATCGAGGCCGACATACTATTCTCTTGACTTGCCGAAGTTATGTGTGTGAGAAATTTGCATTGCATTGTGCGTAATTAATTGTTGAGAGACATGAGGGAATGCAAGCTGTTCGACGATGTTGTCAAGGGTACAGAGAAGTGTAGAGCTAACTTAAAGAAGGCTCCACCACCCTGTGTGATAGGTACCTAGCCAGGCAGAAAAAAAGAGATTGTGCATGTCTGTCTATCGCTCTTGCCTGTCTGGTAATCCTCCGTAATGTTCTCGAAGCTAGAATTTTAGTCGTTGTTAAGTCTAGGATTTCACCGTGAAACAGAGGATGTCGCCGTAAATCTTAGGATTTTCCCTCAAACCTAGGATGTAAAGGGTTTCTCCGTTAAACACAGGCTTTCGCTCAAACTACAACAGTCCAGCTAAAGGCAAAATATCACATCCCAACAATGGTGTATTCATTCCTGCGGTAATAAGCATTCAAATCAAGCCAAGCGTATACGGTGATTGACATGATATTAAGAAGATCACACCTTTGATAATAGCAAAATTACTTTTAAATTTAAACAAAATCTACAAGTCATCAAAAATTAAACGCGTGTGTGATGAACTATATCAAACTTCAATTCAATTCAATCGGTTTATTACGAATATAGGTTACAATAGGTGTTTACATAATATTTGGTAATAAGTAATAACAAACGTTTCGTACAGCTATATTTCACCGTTTGGCATGCAATATATTTATAGGATTATTTTATAATTTAAATATAGTTATGTCTGAGTGAATAAAAAATAATAATAATATAATTATCTTTTAAAATATATACAGACAATTTTAATTTTTTTATGTCCTAGTTATATAATATTATCTATAATTAAATTTGTCATCAAAATATTCATTTATGCTGTAGTATGCCTTATTGATAAGTAATTGCTTCAATTTAGTTTTAACTTGGAGCATTGTAATATGTTCAGTGGTTAATGATTATGGATACGTGGTGCCATACGATATATGCTATTGTTTAATCGGGCTGTTTTGTCAAACGGAAAATTTACTTTATGATTATGACGTTTGCTTTTCAAATGCTCAAACATGGAAATATGAGTAATGACAAAAATGGCTTCCTCATTAATATAAATGCAAGGCAGAGCTAGTAGTCTGTAATTAATAAAAACATCTTTGCAACTGTCTGTTGGTTTTAAATTACAAATCACCCTCACACATCTTTTCTGGGCTTTAAACACTAGCTGCTTGTCTAGAGAATTGCCCCAAAAGATGACACCATATCTTAGCACTGAATCTACATAACCGTGATAAGCGGTGAGCACAGCAGATTGATTCACAATTTTACTAAGCCTATATAATACATAAGAAAGCTGGTTTAACTTGGTACATATAGTTTGAAATTGCAATTTTCAATTTAAGTTTGAGTCAAGATTCAGCCCTAAAAATGTTGTATTCTCGACTTCATTGGTTCAAATTTGAATTTAGAAGAACCTTGTTGATTACAAAACAAGTTATTAACAAGATTACTCGATAAAAAAGTGCATAGTAACCATAATCATTGAATAAAAGATCTCGACTATTTAGTGGCATATTAGAACACATACCTACACTTCAACAACATTGAGACAACAATGTTAGTCTTCACGTGACCAAGGGAAAAAGCAACCGAAACGTTGGGAAAGTGTAATCTTAAATATAAATAATATGTATCTATATAACAATAATATCAGCCCTGCCTCATTAAACTGTCCTACTGCTGGGCACGGGCCTCTTCTCAAAGTGAGAAGGGTTCGGCCACCACGCTTGCCTAGTGCGGGTTGGCAGACTTCACATAACTCTGAGAACTTTATGGAGAACTCTTCACACATGCTGGTTTTCTCACGATGTTTTCCTTCACAGTTCAAGCAAGCAATATTACACTATTTAATACGCACATAACTTCGAAAAGTCAGAGATGAGCGCCTTGGGATCGATCTCGAAACCTCTGCGTGGCAATCGAACGGTTTCCTACTAGGCAATCGATGTAAAATCAAAATGCTTAGGACTGAAATCTCAATATATTTTTACTAGCCCGTCTCGGGATTTAAATTTAAAATTTAATGCACAGCAGTCACATTAACTACCATATATAGCAGCGATAGCTCAGTGGGGAGACCAACAGACTGCAATGAGAGGGTTTCGTCTCGGGTTCCAACCCACGTCGCGCACCTCTGACTTTCGGAAGTCATATGACTTTTCGAAATTATGTGCGTATTGATTGACAATTATCGCCTGCTCTGTGCCTCGGAGAGCACGTTAAGCCGTCGGTCCCGGCTGCCATGAACATCTGTGGCAGTCGTTATTGGGAGAGTGTCGACACAAAAGATCCCACTGGGTCGAAGTGTCGCCGGTCTGCACTGACTGGCCCCCACATAAGATAAGATAAGATAGGGCTATCGATGTAGTTTTAACTACATATAAAACAAAGATCCCGCCGCCTCCTGATAAACTCAAAAACGATTGAACGGATTTTCATGCGGTTTTCACCAATTTCAATTTCAACGGAGGGATTCAAGAGGACAGTTTAGGTGTGTAATTTGTTAAGGTTTTGTACTACCCGTGCAAAGCCGGGGCGAGTCGCTAGTAGTTTTAATAATTTAAATAGTAGTAAAGTTCAACAGAACTAGTTTAATAGTTTAAAATTATGTAATAATAGTGTTTTAAACCACGCTGTAATATCCGTAGTTTTATTTTAACCTTCGCGTAAACGTGAACCAACAGATTAGAATAATATTTGGGAGTACTTATGTAACACGGCATTTTGAACATCCTTATTGCGTTAGTTTTTTATTATAATAATATGTTCTTATAATATTATTATACTATACGATAGCCTAGTGTGGAACCGTTGGACCGCTACGCAGATGTCTGAAGTTCAATCCAAAGACTCTACCTTTGACTTTTACGCTAGTTTGTCTGTTCTCCATAACCAGAGCAAGAATAATTTAAGAATATGAATAATGTATTGGCATTATAAAACTACATTCATTGTTATCGGTGGTCTCAACAGAAGATCGAGGCTTGTGCCGCCGAGGCCTGAAGAGTTAACATGAGGCTTACACTTTAAAGATACTCGAAGGTTTCTGTCAAACCACACTGGGCTAGCGTGGTTGACTATGGTGTAATTCTTCTCACACTGAGAAGAAGCCCGTGCCGAGCTGTGCTGCAGTTTACATACAAGGCATATTTAACTACAAAAATATCATCACTATTAAGAGGACACACTGGAAAAATGCACTAACTTTCATCGAATAGTATAGTCCTATACTATTCGATGAAAGTTAGTGCATTTTTGTATGCTTATGAGAAGACCAATTAATCTAGAATTTTGATATAGGTAAATTGATGTCTTTTACTAGAATTTCCTAGCTCAAAAACACGATATTGTGATTTTGGCTCGATCATAATTATTTTAGAAAACACCTCCGAAAAATTACTATTTTTGAAATTACAAGGAAGTTATACTATCATTTTGCTTAGGAATTACTCAAATATATTGGTAACATCAATATTAGTGATTTGCTAGCTCATTATTTCCATAACTAAAACCAATCATTTTTAAATAATATTTTAAGTATTTTTAACAATTTCTAAGCGTTCTCGATCATTGCGGGCGCATCGCAATTTTAGACCTTATGACCGCTATTTAAGGATTGATACACAATGATTGTCATTGGGGCGGATATGGGCGGAGCTATTCTAAACGATAATTTTCGCGGTGTCCCCTTAAGTTATTACTTAGCATATATAGAATCGTACCACAAAATCTATATAATTGAACGTCAGTCATATCAAATTGATATTGTATAGCGCTGTCATTTCGATCTGCGGCAGAATATACAATATCGCAGCGAGATACATACACACACTAAAACACAACTCCTTGTTATCGTCACAGTAGGTTAACATCGTAATATTTTACGCTCAATTCTTTCATTATGAATATTCAAGTCACAGTCAAGGTTGTTCGTGTTTTATTAACAATAAGAGAGGAACTGATCAAACACGTGTAATAGTTTGCTTAATTTTGTTACATCTTTTAATTTAGTCAATGTCAAGCCAAAGTCAAATATAATTTACTCATTTAGGTCACAAAGTAACACTTACGAACGTCATAATATTTAGGTTAGTGTTATATATCATATATACTAAAAGGGGTAGTCAGAAGTGTATAACATTTAGGGAATTTTTTGAAATTATACTGCTATATACGGATTTTATCGCGTTGTTTATTTGACACTTTATTACAAAATTTTGAAAATTGTTACACTACTACTAAAAAAAAAAAAAAAATTAATTAAATCTAAATAGTTTAATAATAATTTAATTAGCTTAAAAATTAGTAAAGTTTAATAGTAGTAGTAGTGTAACAATTTTCAAAATTTTGTAATAAAGTGTCAAATAAACAACGTGATAAAATCCGTATATAGCAGTTTAATTTCAATGAATAATATTCGCGTAAATAGAAGACAATATTATTTAGGGAATTGCTTTTAAGTCCAACATAAAGGACGAGTTTATTATTGTCTACCGAGATGTACAAGTTCAATCTTACCTTGGGTACCAGAGTTCACTTAAACACTACATATGGAAATCTACTTTAGTACTTAATCTATTTCACTTTAACTATAACTCATGTTAGTGTAAATGTTCAACTAATTTGATCAATAAATAAATTTCATTCATTTCATTTCATTCATTCATTCATTCATGTATGTAGACTATACTGTTACTTAGTCTAACATAAAATTAATCACACTGTCCGACCCACAATTGTATGGAATCATAAGTGCAAAATAGCAACGGATCAACGACCATTTTTAAAGCGATTAAGTAATACTTTGGTATCTTTATAGCCTTACAGCTGACTCTTGCGGTTTCACATACATTTATGGGTAATGCTCCGCTCCCGTGGATCTTAGCGTGATGTTATATATTCTATATCCTTCCACAAGAAACGGATTTCATAACAAAATGTTTGAATCCGGACTTGGTGTTTCAAAGACTGCCTTCTAAATCTAAACTTACAAAGTTTACATCTTTATATTATTAGGGTGGCCTTCTACAGGCCACATTTCAATCTCCGTGCTTCTAAATAAGGGGAAATGCCGCCATCTAAATATTTAAAGAAAAGGTTTTAGGCACTATAGCTGTCGCGCTGGTCCCGAGCGTAATATCAATGTGCGAAAGTGATAACTGCAATGCTGATTACACATAAAAATTGTCAAAATCATCATCTCGTATCCCTGCTCGTCTAAAACTAAACTGATTTTAATAATTGTAAACCAGACATTCCAATGCACATGTCTGTCTGCCCGCCGTTCGATCCTTATAGACACTAATTTAATTATATATTCTAATCTGGTATATGTAGGTACGTAGTACGAGTCACCTTGCTCGCAATGGCATAAGCAGCGACCATGTCTATCGTACTTCAATTAAAACAACTAATAATATCAAACCTGTATTAAACTATCCCACTGCTGGGTACAGGCCTTTTCTCAGTGTGAGAAGGGTTAGGCCATAATCCACCACGCTGGCCGTACAGGTTGGCAGACTTCACATATCTTCGAGAACATTATGGAGAACTCTCAGACATGCAGTTTTCCTTATAATATTTTCCTTCACCGTTAAAGCGAGCGATAATTAACTATTACTAATACGCACATAACTTTGAAAAGTCAGCGCGCCGTGGGATGGAATTCGAGACCTCTGCGGAGCAATCTAAAGGTCCTACCACTAGGTAAGATAGTTAAAAGAACGATAAATATATATTTTTGTAAACATTCAAACACAATTACTAACACTAGTGATCGCCAATTGATCTAAGTTCGACTAAAATTAGATGATTTTAATACTATTAGCTTTCTGAACCCCTTCTACATATAAACTTTAGATATGCCAAATCTCACGCTTGTTCGTGCACGCAATATATTTAACACTCTTAAGCTCTTCACGTATAACATATGTATATATAGCGCAATAGGCAATATATATATATAGCGCAAATATGGCATACATTTGCCACCAAGTTTTGCATAATTATGTTTGCGTTCGATCACGAGGTCCTAGTGCCTTACGAGTCTCTTAAAACATTGATCATTTGTACAGAATATTACATAAAATATAGGTTTGGTTTGTTCTCGAGCATGCAATAAAGATATATGAAAAGATGGTGATATAGCACTCGATGGTAAGAAGCCAATTAACGTCTACATTGCATAGTTGCAAAGTACGGGCTGCTTCTGAGAATGAATTTCTTGTTTTCTGATAAGAGTATCTAGACTCTGGGTTTAAGCCTGCGCACCACCAAGACAGTTTATTTTACTGACTGTTGTATTGAGTTGATAAAGTTTATGTGATTGTCAATAACTTAGGCCCGTGCGGTCCCGCGGCATAAATCGCGTTTATCAGATAGATAAGCGATCGTGAGACCCCCAATGTTACTAGCACAGAGTTCTACAATGTGCCTATTAAATAACTATAAGTATTTTTTTTATTCTCATCATTAAAGATAATTCCTGCACTAGGAATCAATCCGGTGTAGCGGGGGACTTTACAACCATTCAAATAACGGACACAAAGAACACCCAGACTCAGTACAACCATTTCTGGATCACACATTGTTTTGTGCCGTGTGGGATTCCACAACACTCGGTGCAGTGGCAGTGTCGAGACGACCACTTAAGAGGACACACTGAAAAAATGCACTAACTATCATCGAATATTATAGGACTATGAGAAGACCAATTAATCTAGAATTTTGATATAGGTAAATTGATGTCTTTAACTAGAATTTCCTAGCTCAAAAACACGATATTGTGATTTTGGCTCGATCATAATTATTTTCGAAAACACCACTGAAAAATTACTATTTTTGAAATTACAAGGAAGTTACACTATCATTATGCTTAGGAATTACTCAAATATATTCGTAACATCAATATTAGTGATTTGGTAGCTCATTATTTCCATAACTAAAACCAATCATTTTTAAATAATATTTTAAGTTTTTTTTAACAATTTCTAAGCGTTCTCGATCATTGCGGGCGCATCGCAATTTTAGACCTTATGACCGCTATTTAAGGATTGATACACAATGAGTGTCATTGGGGCGGATATGGGCGGAAATATTCTAAACGATAATTTTCGCGGTGTCCCCTTAAACCACTACGCCATCCGTGCAGGCAAACATAGATATCTGGCAGAAGTAGAAATAATACACTCCAACCTGCTCCTTCGGATATACAGCCATGAGAGAATCACTACATATTATAACAAGTGAGAATAGCCAATGAATTGCCATAAATCTTAGAGTTCGAAAAAATGGTTCAAGTAATATGCAAAGGTCAAAGGTCATAGTCATTTCGGGGTATATCGACTATGCTGAATCGAATGGTGTTGACCGCGAGTCTCGTAGCTCTTACGGTTCTTGAGTTGAAAGTTGTATAACAAACAGACGAACGGACGGACGGACAAAGCTGTTGTATAAGAGATTTTCGAACTCCAAAACTACTAAACGGATTTTCACGCGGTTTTCACCAGAGTGATTCATGAAGGAAGGAGGAGTACTACCCGTGGGAAGTCGGGGCGGGTCGCTAGTATTTGTATATTGACTGGCAGTAGTATTGGTGGCCCAAGACCGGTCTGTGTGGAAGACCTTGGGGGAGGCCTATGTCCAGCAGTGGACGTCCTTTGGCTGATATGATAATGGCAATAGTAACTACTCTTACAAAATGACCATTTTTCTCAGCTATGCTATGTTTTCCGCATTATTGTTATTTTTAATATATTTATGTATTCAAATGCAAACTATTTCGTCGTGTTGTTCTTCTAGCTACGGGCAAAGACCATATTTTGTATTAATTATTTAATAATAACAATCGTATTAATTATTATAAATATAAGCAATTTTATTCAATATTTGTAAATTATTTTGCGTATTAATTATATTTTTTTGAAGAATTTGGCAAGTTAACGTTTCAGAGGTTACCAAATTATTTTGGAACTTGCAGTTTCAGTTAAATTTAGCAGCAAATCAGCAGCCATGGTCACGAGAAGACCAAAGTGATGTTTGTTGGACCAAATTATATTAATTTAGTACAAAGTTGTATTTTGTTTAAACTTTTAGTTTCGACATGGTCCAGACTAAGGAAGAGAGATCATGCACTCTCACGCAGGCTAGAGTTGAGTTGTCTCCTTTACTACGAAATAGTTATAAGCACCAATATCCCGAAATTGTATATATTATTATATATTTTTTTATTTGTATATTTTCTGCGTCGTCATGTTCAATCTTATCTAAATCTGTGAGATGTTAATATTGCTGAACGGTTATCGCCAGATTAAGATCATTCACAGTTGGTGGTTATGATGATTTCGTTGCTATATTGTTGTTTATCACAACTCGACATTTAAGCGTTGTTTTGTAAACAATTTGTCTTTTTGTTCGATATCCGCTTATTACGTAGAACTTAGAATATACCTAGCTAGTGAAATGTAGGTGTTATACGTACGTCTCAGGACATCCCCAATAGGTAAAAGCCCTATGTTATGTATGGCTTTAAAATTAAGGGTTTGTTCCGCATTCGACCCTCATGTTTCGTCCCAAACGTAAAAATACGCATTCGTCCTAAAAATGTTCCTTATATTTCCCTAAATTTATATAAATATGAATTTCTTAATGTAATTCCTATTTCGTCCCAAATTATGTTCCTTTTCTGTCCCTGTTTTTTTTTGTATGGTATCTTTTGTGCCGTCAGTCGAACAATATTTTAAAATACCTAGTTGATCTCTCGGCCAAGCTATGAGCTTATTATTTCATGACATCACAAGCCCGACAACGAAAAGATTTTAATATAATTTTAACCATGTTTTGTTGATAGCCACATGCTCAAAAATGTAATACGTAAAAGGAATCCTTTAAAAAGACGGGCAAATGAGGAACATTTTGGAATGTAGGACGTAATGTATGGGGCAAATGCGGAACAAACCAAATTAAGTTATATTGGTATATGTTTTGCACAAGAATTAATTTTACATACAATGACATACATAGTATCACGCGTATAACCCCGCAGGGGTAGGGAGATATATAAAAAGCTCTCACATTTTGCCAGCTGTGGTTTTACGACCCATGAAATTGGGAACGCATCGCGTTTCCGGGTCTAGTTTCGAAGCCGCTACATAAAATTTCATACATTCATAGATTCACGCCTGTTTCCCAGAGGGGTAGGCAAAGACTACGGATTTTCATTTGCTACGATCCTGACACACTTGGCTTCATTCACTTTCATAACATTCCTCATACACGCTCGCCGCTTTAAAGTGCTCTTAACCTGGCCTTTATCCAGAACGTCTCCGATCTGATCAAGAAACGTTCGCCTAGGCCTTACCCTTGCGACTGTTACACATAAAATTTCTTGGTAGTATTATCTGAAAACCCTTTGACCGATCTAAAAATCGGACCCAATACCTTATGCACATCAGTCATAGCATTGAAAATACTGCTTTGGTGTCGTAATGGTAGTAAATAGTTAAGATAATTACGCCACCAAAGCAGTATTTTTAGAAATACAACGGAATCTAACAAATCACTGATAATCTTTTTGATTACTCGTTATCACAACATAATATTATCGTTACAAACAAAGTAATATTTTTGTATCTAGTAATTCATTATTTATATCAATAAAGAAGTCATAAATTAGTACCAAGTACTGAACAAACTCGACCGATTTTATAAAAATACGGGTTATATCATATGAGACACGTAATTATGAAGGTACTCGCTCCGTGAAGTGTTATACGCCTTTTACCATCTCGCGTAAGTTTTCTGAAATACAGGTTAACAAAAATCATTGCCAACAGACGATTAAACGCTTCTTAACTGCTGTCATTGGCTGACAGTATTTGCAACAGCTACCATTTTGATTTTGACACACTTTTAGAAAAAGAATGTTATTCGTATGAACAACACCCTTTTTCTGAAAGTGTATGGTAGTATATGGTATAATAAACTCACGCCTGTTTATATATAGCGATATATATTCTATTTATATAGAAAGCATTTATATCCACCATATTATATACTGCCCCGATATACAAGGCTTATGACCATTGTCGCGTTTTTTGTTTCTCTATGCTGTAGCTATTATGGCGACTGCCATAATGTCTATAGTAATTACTTTAGAAAGAGTAGAAAGACAGGAAAACATCTCCGAGGTAGGTAGCTAATCATCTGTGTAAATAACTGACAGTGGAAACGACAAACAATAAGTAGGCCAATGGATAAGGCATTAGACATGCAATCGGGAAGTCGTGGATTCGAATCCTACTTACTACACTTTTATTATGTTACACGTGTATTATTACTTGTAGTACAGGCATGAGGTGGACTTCTAGAATGCTTGCTAGACAATTCCTACAATAAATGAATAAAAAAAAACAACTTGAGATCTTCTCTCTTAGCCTTTATTATGCCCAAGTCACTTGGGTTCGGCTTTTATGGTCTAACCGGATTTGATTGGATATCAGTTTTTACACGGAGCGACTGCCACCTGACCTCCGCAACCCGAAGGCTAACGCTAGGGCTAGACCAGTGTCAGGATATTAAAGGGTACTGAGTTTCCCAATACGACTGCCATAGATGTTCATGGCAGCCGGGGCCAACGGCTTAACGTGCTCTCCGAGGCGCGGAACAGGCGATAATTGTCAATCAATACTCACATAATTTCGACAAGTCATATAACTTCCGAAAGTCAGAGGTGCGCGACGTGGGTTCGAACCCGAGACCCTCTGCATTGTAGTCTGTTGGTCTCTCCACTGAGCTATCGCTGCTGCTTATATATAAAACAAATTGAAATAAATCTTTATTAAAAATAAGTCACAAGTCATTTGGTGGCGTGAACGCCAGTAAAGTGACTGGTGACTGAAAAAATGGTGATATTTATTTTTCTTGCTTGTCTAATGTAGTAAACAAATATGGCGTCCTATTATTGTAAATAGAGACCCCCATACCTACGTATTATCTTTCTTTTTTTGTCATCTATATTTACTAGAAAATGAATATAGTCTGAAGGGAGTAACTGAATAGCGTGAATGAAGAGTTGTAAGAAAAAGAGGTTAGATTGTATATCTAGTATCCCATTTTCTTGCATGTATTATTTAATGGTAGATGTTTTAAAGATGTCTGGAATCCGGAGGTAGAAGATACATGTTATTACGTCCGTATCGTTTAGAACAGTGACGCTAATAGCGAACAACAGTCTCGGTACACTTACTGCTGTTCTTAACCTTTGACTCGTGAGTGACGTCGACTCACTCAAACGTATACATTATACGTTTAGGCGTATTACACGCTAAACATATCACACTAATCTTTTATGCTTTTGGTTTTTAAAGACGTCGCACGCACTACGGTTAATTCCTGTGGATTATGAGTAAGTGAATTTACTCCGGAGTAACTTCACTAACGCATAAACTTTAACGTTCATAAATGTTACTCTGTGACTTAAATCAATTTAGACTTTGCATTGTGTCGTCCGTTGTGTCCGTTGTTTCAATGTTTGTAAAGGCTTCACTTTACAAATATAGACCAACGAACACAACGCACCCAGATACAGAGCAACAACTACCAAAATTTGTCTGTTGTTTCGATGTTTCTAGAGTTCCCCTCAACCCCAGTTTTGATCATAATGTAGGAGATTATATAAAAAAGAAAGGAAAAGAAAATGGTGACAATGGTGAGCTGATCACTGAAAACACTACACCATCCATGCAGTCTTCCGTGACATTTCGTCTTTATAGAGTAGAATATACTATTTTTAGTATTGGAAACATTTACCTTTGCAGGCTGTACTGTGGGTGTTTGAACTTGGTATTACGACCTTCACAAAACGCCAGTCATTGTACTTTGGCACTCGATTTAAACGAGATTACACGAGTGGCGTAACGGGCAGGTCTAATCGCTGTCGTCGTGCTGAGTGTAGTGAGTTCGAATCTCACAAGGGCTAGTCCCCCTGTGATCTATAAATGATTGTTCTGACTGTGTGTACTTTTTATTTATGTGTTAATAACAATACCATTCGCTTATACCTATATATATAAGAATGGGGCTAGATACGCCATACTAATCCCAAAATTGTCTGGAATTCATTTCAGGGTGTTACGTTTTAATTTAAAATTCCAGGGTTATAAGTAGGCTGTTTCTGCTTAGAGGCCAGAATCCTAGAAAATATCCCAAGATACGTCAATATGCAATACAGGATTTAATATTTACTGCGAGAGTTGCCTATTGAAGGCATGACGACCTGTAAGGCATCCTAATCGATGGTAGTAGAATGCTTAGATGTACAAAGACAGACTCCTTGAGCTATTGATTGCCAATAAGAATCTGTGTAAAGCAACTTCTCCAGCGCAGCAAATATTAAAAGATAAATTAAAAATAAAGCTTACATTAAAATAATTTTTAAAGTTACATTGAAATTATTAATTACCTTTGGCTGGCGATTAATAATAATATTCCTGACTTTTTTTGCCGGCGCTTCTCGTATATTTTGCCAATTAATAATTTATAATAGACGTTTTTGCCGATCTTACGTGCAATTTCTTATGTAATAACTTTATTTTTAGATTTATATATTATTGTGTAGGTTTTTATTGCGGTTTGTGTCGCTGTAATTTACTTGTTTACATCATTCTTCCGTACAAAATATGTTTTTGTCCGCATCACCGACTACTTCAAACGCGGCATCGCCTGTATTTTGCCTTGTCAAGAGGAAATATTTGTATGTTTGTTTGTAATGAATAAACTAAAAATAAAAAATAAATATTCTTTCATCATAAGAACGCTACTTTACTTAGATATAGGCTAGGCATAGGCTATATACAATCACGCTATGGGAGCGGCGCAGTAATCATAAACGTGGGTGAAACTTCAGGGGACTCGATGACGTAGTGGTTAGTGTAACCGACTACCACGCCTGAGGTCGCGGGTTCGATTCCCGCACAAGCCAAACTTTTGTGTGCATGAACATGGATGTTTGTCTTGGTCTGGGTGTTTCTATGTATAATATGTATGTATTTACAAAAAAGAAGTATATATGCATGTTTATCCATTGTCTAGTACCCATAGTACGAGCTCTGCGTTTGGGCTAGATGGTGTTGTGTATGTGATAGAATATATTATTATTATATTATAGAATATATTATTATAATGAACTACATTTTGCCCGCGGCTTCGCTCGCGTAAATGTAGGTTAGGTTAGATTAGTAAAAGTAGTTTTTCTGGATGAAAGGTACCCTATGTCCTTTTCTGTTTTTCTGACAACTTCTATGCGAAATTTCATAATGATCAGTCGAGTAGTTAAGACGTGAAAGCGTAACAAATAAACAAACAAACTCACATTCGCATTTATAATATTAGCTAGGATTTAAACATTACTTAAGCGAATTCGTACAAAAGATTACAGCCGAGGAATCCGAAAATGTTATGTGCTTACTGTGAGTGGATTTGCCAAAGACATTTGAGAAGGAAATTTTTCTTCCTTTTGCGTTAAATGTGACACAATTTCCTCTTGTTGTTAATAACCATTGTTCCACGTTAGTTACTAAATTCTGCGTTTATTAAGAGGAAATGCTGCGCAGCGTTTAGTTTATATATACATTCCTCCGTTTTCCCACCAGTAAAATGACCCTATATCTTTGAAATATACCTAATTAATATCTACCACTGCTATGTGCCTATGTTTTGTTTTATTTTTCACAATGTATTTTTTATAAAGAGTAGAAACTCTTTAACGAATCTAATGACATAAATCAATATGTAAAAACACAGCCGAAACTCTTTATAATATTGTTCATGAAAAAGTAAATTTATTTATTTATTAAATTAGAACGGTTACAATTACACTAATTCAGGTATTTACATTATATAAATTTAAGATATGTTTTCATAAAAAGCATTGCAAACATTCATGACGGCTTTCAAGTCGTCAGCAAAATCATCATCAATATCACATTATAATATTAGATGCCTATGTTTAGTTTTGGAGCAGGAAACAAGGGAATACGAGATGATGATAAGCAATCTAACATACACCGAACTGTAGTTATCTCTATCGCACATTGATATTTCGTTCGGGCCCAGCGAGACAGCAATAGATTTATTGAAAAAATATATTTAAATGTTTTGATTCCTGCATTTCCTTAAATACATATTACATATTAACTATAAATAAATAATTGATTGTCAGTCATCATCCAGCGGACCATATGGCTGTTTACCGAAAATACCAAATTCGTGTACACCACAGATAAAGGCATATGATGTAAGTATATTAACTTGGCTTCATAAACTTCTTCGGCTCGATGTCAAGAGGTCATTGCGGTGCCGTTACCCTGCTGGTGCCGTCTGGATGTGGGCTAATGTACTACGGTTGAACAATTTGAGATTCGAGCCGCTGTTACTTATGTCTAACTTTATGTCCATAATATAGGTGCCATATTAACTTAAAAAGACATCGCACTGAAGAATAATTCCTGTGTGACTTAACAAATATTCAACCAATGGACACAAAAAGCACCCAACCTCGGCACAACTATTTGAGAATAATTTTTCCTTTCTCTGACTTTTTGGTTGCTTTTCAGCAGTTATGGTCACGGGATTACTAAGATGGTGGTTATCTTAATGTCTTACAGATCACCATTTTAATCGTCAGGAGTAGTTGTAAATCTAAATTTAAATAGTAGAAAAGTAAGGTTCACATAAGATTTATATATTATGAGAATCTTCTCTTAAAAAGAACTCTTTAATTCTTTAGAAAATGTACAATAAATAGTTTGCAAGTTACCTAATACAAACTAAGACATTGATTTACATACAAATATAAGTGGCAAAGAAATTCCACTGGCATTTACTTAATGATGACGAAGTACTTATACCTATATCTATTTATTTTGAACAAATAACGTCCACGGGGGCCGCCCCTGCCTATAAGTCAACAGTATATGTATGTATTGAAGCTACGTAAAGATGTTTAGGATGATGCAACACCATTACTTGCGGATATCATCTGTAAGGCTGTTGAATAATGTGTGTAAAATAACGGATAGCATGTCTTATTCTGTGAAAATGTCAGCCTGTTAAAGGTAAGTAAGACTGTCAGATGGCCGCAGTATGGCCCTGTAAGGACCTTTAGAGAAACCTAAAAATGTAATGTTGTCGACTACCGTATTTGATTCCGTGAAACGCAAACTTACATATATTATATGCCATTGGACTCTAATGCCTTAAGTTGACGTTTGCGCCTGATCGTAATGTTTCGGAACGGGCGAAGTTATATTAAGATTACTCTGGAGCAATTCTCAGTTTCAGCATATGAGTTAAAAAATGTGACAGCATGTGGCGAATTGTCCACTATCTGTCGCTTCGAATATAAGTAGAAAATAAGTTTCTGCCAATTTGTGGAACAGAGATTTAAGTGATAATACAAATTAGTTTGATTTCCACACGGGACATAAAGAGCCAATTTCTAAGTACCTATAATATATTATATTATTGGGTAAACACTCCGCTACAGGTTACTTAGTTAAGAGTTGGGTTTTCTATGCCTTACAATAATAGAACAAACAGGCAAATGTATTCTTGTTATTAAAGCTACTGCTTTTCCTTGACTAAATTAATTGAACAATAGCATTAGTAGGACAGCCAGCGTAACTGACCTCACAATTTAAAGAAAGTAATTGGTATAGATCGGACGCGGGAAAACGCCAGGCTGGGTCTCGTGCTCGTGGCGTTTATTAAAAGTGATAAATCAGTCTGTAAAACCGAAATAGTAATCTGCCAGCAGCTTCGTAAACTGTCTTTCATGGATATGTCATAATTATGTTAATAAAGAGTAACCGGTTTACCTAAGAAGTGGCGGCCTGGAATTGTTTTTGGGGCAGTCAATAAAATATTCCAGCTTGCGAAATAACTACAGTGAAATGGCCTGTGACGTCCGTTTTTTTTTGTTTTGGGGCCGAAATCCGATTCTGCATATGACACAGACTCTCGTCGGTGTGTCTCCGAAGAGCTAGGTCTACATTACATTCCCTGTTTTAGGTACCATGTAAAAGGGACGACCTTATTGCCAACTACCGGGCCATTACCGATCTTCAGACTCCCGTGTTAATAATATCCTAACCGAAAAACTAAGTGTGGTTGATTATTGCGTAAGATCTTATTTCAAAAGAACTTTCGTATTCGGAGTAATTCCTGTTCCGCGGTAGACTTTGCAAACATTAAAAACACGGATACAAAAAGCATTGTGCGTAGTGGCAGCGGAGAAGCCACTAAATCCACTACACCATCCGTGCAGCCTTCAGATATCATTGTCATAAACTTTGACAACACAATAAAACAGACAGTAGAATAAATTGAGTGATGATAATATATTATCTGGAGCGTCGCGCGACACAGCGTCAACGCTGGCGTCGGTCACGGACGCTAATGATGTAATGCTGAGTCAAGTTCAAGGACACTACGTCAGTGCCTCTACAACGATTTCTTTATCCTCATGATTGGATTTGATAACATTCAGTTGTTTTATGGGTATACTGACACGCGTTTAAGAGCATCCGCGCCTTGATCCGATTGGCATTTTTGCTAGCAAGTGTCGTTGTTAAGGTTTTTAGCTGAGCCATATCGTTTTTTCTTCTTTTTTAATAATCTCTATAGGATAAAATATATATGTAGTCCTTTTACTATGGAAATATTGGATAGAAAATTTTAAATGCCAATATGGAGTATGATATTCTATAGCGTATTAAAATTCCTTCTGCGGTGTTAAACCGCATCGCAGGAATTCGCATTTTTGTGAGTTGACCCTAAGGTGTCAGATTAAGACAAGTTGACTCCAGGGATGGTGTAGCGGTGTAAGACGGTTTGGATGCTTTTCAGCAGCTATGATCTTTTTCTTACCAACTATTTCTTACTAAATGTAAGTTTTACATCGATATAGGTAATTAAAATTGGTATTATTAAAGGTGTTTGACCGCAACTTCGCTGGAGTTTTTAGAGTTCGAAAATATCTAAAATAAATCTTTTATACAATAGCTTTGTCAGTCCGTCTGTCTGATATACAACTTTCAACTCAAGAACCGTAAGAACTAGAGACTCGCGGTCAACGCCATTCGAATCAGCATAGTCGATATATCCCCGAAATGACTATGACCTTTCACCTCTGACCTCAAGACCTGATCTGACCTTTGCATATTACTTGAACCATTTTTCAAACTCTAGGATTTACGGCAATTCATTGCCGATTCTCACTTGTTACTGCCTATGTTTTTCCATAGTATAGTAGGTACCTACTATCTCCTTGGCAACTTTCATAAAAAAATGGTTTAGAGTTTTAGTCGTATAAATGTAACAATTACTTTCGCATTTATAATATCACTAGCTTTTGCCCGCGGCTAAAAGAAGATTAGGTATAACGGTACCTTTTTTAAATAAAATATTACCTATGTTACTCGGTGATAAATTGATAATATAGCTGTCCAATGGTGAAAGAATTTTTAGATTCGGTTGAGTAGTTTTTGGGTTAAATGGTTACAAACAAACAAAAAATCAAATCTTTCCTCTTTATAAAATTATTATTTTTGCTTACTGTGGCTAAATTGATACTGACTGTATCAATAATTATTTTAGTACTCGTCATCGTTAAAAATGTTCTGAAATCGCGATCAAAAAATCAGTATTAAGTGGATTAATATCAATGACTAACATTCGCGTAAACGTAAGACAACATTGTGCAAGTTCTACTTCTACTAATCATAGTAATAAACTCGTAAATGCGCAGATGAGTTAGATGGTCTGTATTTTTTTAAATCGCAATAGAGCAAGGTGGTCAGATCGATTGATGCGTTATGATAAGTTTACTGGCCAAAAAAGAAATTCGGCGCATAGTTCTTAAGGGAAGTCACGGCCCAAGTCTATTATAATACTAGATTTTGCCCGCGGCTTCGCCCTCGTAAATGAAGGTAAGGTTACGTTAGTAACAGCACTTTTCCTGGATGAAAGGTATCATATGTCCTTTTCTGTACACCTGACAACGTGTATACGAAATTTCATGATTCGATTCGAGTATTTAAGACGTGAAAGCGTTAATTCACCTTTTAATATTAGTCAGGATTAGAATTAATACGCGTAACAGATAATCAAGTTCCTAAGCGATGATACAAGATAAACTGCGTCAATTATTGCAATAAATATAATATCTTTATCATTAAAAAGATTTTCAGAATTGACTGATAGTTCCAGAGATTAGCGCGTTCAAACAAACAATCTCTTCAGGTTTATAATATTAGTACCAATATAGTAATATCAGCTCTGTATTAAACTGTCCCACTGCTGGGCACGGGCCTCTCCTCACTGGGAGAAGAGTAAGGCCATAGTCCACCAGGCTGACCCGGGGCGGGTAGGCAGTCTAAAACTCTTAGTACAATAGACAAAAAAGAGATATGTCAATTTCTGTGTGCATCCAAGAATGACAAAAAGTACCAGGAGAGCAGGATTTATAGCAAGTTATCAAATCTAATAAACGCGAGAGTGTTTCACTTGTAAATATTAGTAAGTAGATATCGAAATTTAATCATAACTTTTACCGTTCGCGTATTCCGAATGACTAACTGTTTCACCGAAGGTAAGACATCAACGCAATTACGTCGCCTCTGGCATCAATGGCCTGAGTAGAGTAGCCTGTTCGCTCCTCAGCTGATTCGCGTGACGTAGCCGCCGGCGAGATGATCACGCGATGCCGTTCGACACCAACCGGCCAATCACAGCGCGATATTTACTACGCCGACCAACTACACCGCCGCGTGCGCAAGGCGCAACGCGTTCCAAATTCGAATGTGTGGCGCGTACTCTATTTTACTTTTTTAAATATTTCTTGATTTGTTATACTATCGAAAAATAAAATTTGTTTTCTGTACATGTGAATATGATATTGCCATTTTCTGTTAAAAAATATGCGTAGTAGCACGGAATCTGGTAATGCGCGGTAAACGATATGTACTAGGCTAGCTATTTGTACACATTGCTGGCGAATAATAAGTCTCATAAGCATATCTCTGCCTATGCTATTAGTAGGTATAATGTAGGCCGTAAAAATGACGATACTCCATTGACATGTGCACTAGTGTCCATCCGCAGCATATTAAAATCATTTGTGGTTCACACAAACGATTGGCCCGTGGGGGAATCGAATCTTCAATACCTACTCGTTGGCAGAGTCTAGGCGACCGCTTGCTCCATCCAAATATTTGGAGAACGAAATGCTATTCCAAAAATTATTTAATTCTCAAAGGCACGTTTTTTGTTAGCCATAAGTGATCGAGATCGATTTTTTTACGCCTGAACGTTCCGACTTGTCCGGCCGCCTATCGCGCGCCATTGCGTTAATAATAACTGACGCAAGTTTTCCTCAACGAGGTTAATAGACCTTAGCATTGCGTATAATAGCAATCTAACTAAAGGTAATTCGTATAATTCGCTAACGATCTCGCTAAAACAATCGTATGTGGTGAGACACACAAGGAAAGTGTCGGCTAACTTAGCTAGTATTTTCTGCCAACGAACATTGAGAATCGTTCACAAATTTTAAAAATATTGAGTCTGGTCTCTGCTCTGTCGCTGCGACTCAATGGTTACACTACTTTACACGGATTTTATAGTTACGAGCCCGTTCGCCCCTCGACGTTCGCCCCCTAGTAGGTATTTGTTAGGTTTCTTCTTAAATTCTACCCAAAAATAGGGCTCCGTCTTTCTATGAAAGGGGCGAAAGTCAAGGGGCGTACGGGCTCGTAGCCGATTTTATTGCGTTGTGTATTTGAAAATATGCCTTTTTACATATTTTTTTAATTAATAAACTACTACTATTCAATTTTACTACTCTTTTAAGCTATATTATTAAAATGTTTAGATATATGCTTTCCCCGACGTTTCGATTGCTTTTCAGCAGCCATGGTCACGGAGAAACAATACGTGTGTTATTATTTACTTTTTGGAATATTGTTATATACCTTCTAACTAATAGGACCACCGTATATTTTTCTTAATACAAACTTTGAACCAACCACCTCTTACAATTTTTGTAAAACTCTTCGTACATGTTACCCTGTGTTTTGAGCTGTACTTTGATACGTCAGTCTGAGTCTCCTGTCGTATACTCTATAACGAAGATTCGAATACACAATTGTGTACAACTCGCAGCACGAACCCAGTATAATGTAGTCATCACATTCGTATTAATTAGAATGAAATTGTGTTATTGCTATCAGTGACTAATATACGTATTTCTTTTGTTTGCAGATATTATCCCTCATCCCTATGACGTAAGCGCGCACACACACATCGATAGCACACACACTACATACAACCATGTCGTCAAAAGCTATATACGAGGCGACCGGCAAGGACCTCATAAACAGGTAATGTACCCCTTTCTATTAGCCCTCTTACTCTCGCCTAATATTAGTTTTATTTTAAATTACAGCTTTGCTTTTTAAAACGACCTCTCCCAGCACAACATTCATACAGTGGACACAAAGAACACCCATATGCCTATACACCCATACACTAATGTGCGGAGCCCGACAGGATCCATAATGGTTTAATTTATTTAGGCATTTCAAAAATGACGGGACCGCCGTCGACCGTTTATTTAAATGGTATTATAGAACATAATATGGCATCCTATGCTATAACGTACACGAAGGACAGGGACAAAAAGCCATTGGTCCCTCACAAAATTTGCTCATCCACAAATGATTAATCCGAGTCTAGGCTATTCTCTGTGCCCGTTGTTTGAACGTTTGTAAAGTGTCCCATGAGACAGTAACTGCACCGCCAATTTATATACACCAACTTTTAGCTGGCTAGACCCAAAAATCGCAGTGACAATCACTGCTGATGCGTTAGTGAGGTGTATGTGCTTTCATTCCTTAATGTTTGTAATATTCTGAAGGTTTAGTTATTCTGTTTGCAGGCATATAGCCACTGGCACTGCGTTGGTGCCGTGTCGGTTCGCGACCTTCGAGCAGAGCACAGTATGGGAAGATGAGCTCGGCAAGAACCCCTGGCTCTCTAAAGAGGTAATAATACTTATCATCTTTTCATATATCTACATATTATAAAACAAAGTCCCCCACCGCGTCTGTACGCGATAAACTCAAAAACTACTGAACAGATTTTTATGAGGCTTTTACTAATAGACAGAGTGGTTCATGAGGATTCCTCGATGGCGTAGTGGTTAGTGTAACCGACTGCCACGCCTGAGGTCGCGGGTTCGATTCCCGCACAAGTCAAACATTTGTGTGCATGAACATGGATGTTTGTCTTGGTCTGGGTGTTTCTATGTATAATATGTATTATTTACGAAAAATAAAGTATATACCTATGTATGTTTATCCATTGTCTAGTCTCCATAGTACAAACTCTGCTTAGTGTGGGCTAGATAGTGTTGTGTGTATGTGATAGAATATTATATTATTTTAGAAAGTTGTCTTTTTTTGTATTCTGGACAACGTGTATGGTAATCACTAAAGTAGTTAGGACAAGAAAACGTAACAAGCAAACGCACATAATATTAGTTAAGATAGATTTAGTCTTTTATCGTAATTGAATGGTGTTTTCCTTATACTTTCACAGCAATTGGTGGTGAAACCCGATCAGTTGATCAAACGTCGTGGCAAGCTAGGTTTAGTCGGTGTGAACAAAACGGCTGCGGATGTGAGGAAATGGCTGAGCGAGCACATGGCCAAGGAACAACAGATTGGAGCCGCCGTTGGCAAGCTTAGGCATTTCATTGTGGAGCCGTTCATCAAACACGACGCGGTAAGTTGAGATTAACACCATCTACACAAGCATCATCATCGCAGCAGAAATAGGACTCCCCCAAGGTTTTTCACACAGATATACTAATAATAATAATAATGTCCTCCAGACCGAATTTCGGTCACAGCGGCCAATCTGGCAAGACTGGCCATCTGCGCAGGAGATATTATAGTGCACAAGCGTGTGCGCAAACACAAGTGCACTCTCAATACCTTCATTCTCATGATCCGATGGGACGGTAATCCGACACGACCGGAGAGAGACTAGGTGCAGGACCAACGGCTTTACGTGCTTTCCGAGGCACGGGGGTGTCTAACACCGCCAACTTCCGGGCTCGTATTGAGATTTCTTAACAGAAAAATCCAATACGGTTTTGTCGGCCTGACCTGGGATTCGAACTCGAGCTCACATGCACAGCAGTCGCATTCACTACAGCTGCGCTACGGAGGCAGTTAAACACTGCTTCAAATACGGTGGGTTCGATCTCCACACAGGACTAACATTTGTGCAATCCACAAATTGGTATTTCGTGGCTAGGTGTTTTTTCTAACCGTTGTTTGAATTATTGTAAAGACAGAAAGTATGACTAGTGCAAGATTTGCCATTTAAAAAAAACATTTGTACATATTTCCGTGTCAGAGAAAGGATCCGGGTAGGCGACGCTGCAAACGTGTACATGGATTAAAAAATAAATTGTCTGCCTTCATACAGGACAATGTCTTTTGAGTTCTCTAGTACTTATATATTATTTTGTTGATTGCAGACCGAGGAGATGTACCTTTGCATCCAGTCTGGCCGTCGCTCAGACACGATCCTGTTCCACCACCAAGGAGGTGTCGATGTAGGCGATGTTGACGCTTTGGCGATGAGACTCGAGGTAACACATAACTACAATAAAATTATCTCTGTATAGAAACTGTCCCACTGCTGGACATGGGTCTCTTCTCATTGTGAAAGGGTTGAGCCATATTCAACCACGCTGGCTCAATGCGGGTTGGCAGACTTCATATATCATCAAGAACATTATGGACACATGACATCATCAGAGGTGCCTTGGGATCAAACTCAAAATCTCTGCGTCTTGACATATCTAGGGTTATATAATCTAGAAAAGTAAAAAATACCGACATCCTATCATCACATAAAGCCTTTTAATTTTGAGTCGAAACCTGACATCCTGGGATGGGCACCAGATATTATTTGGGAGGCCACTTTTGTATGGGAAAGCAATAAGAAACGTACGACACGAGGTCTTCATATGACGAACAATAAGATAACATAAAACTCTAGCAAATTCTAACAAGACTGTTGTAAACTTAGATTTTTTTGTAGCTACTTCTCCCTAGCCTTTATTATTCCCAAGTCACTTGGGGTTGAGTTTTCTGGTCTAACCGGATTTGACTGGAAATTAGTTTTTACACGGAGCGACTGCCACCTGACCTCCGTAACTAGGCTAACGATACCCTAAGGCTAAACCAGTGTCAGGATATTATAGGGCACTGACCTCCCAATAACGACTGCTATAGATGTTCATGGCAGCCGGGACCGACGTCTTAACGTGCTCTCCGAGGCACGGAGCAGGCGATAATTGTCAATCAATACGCACATAATTTCGAAAAGTCGTATAACTTCCGAAAGTCAGAGGTGCGCGACGTGGGTTCGAACCCGAGACCCTCTGCATAGCAGTCTGTTGGTCTCCCCACTGAGCTATCGCTGCTGCTGTAGCTACTGTACTACTATAAATTACAAAAACATTATTGTTGTTCAACGGTGATTTTAAATGAGCTGCCGGGAGTTTCATGCATGTATCTTCATAGGCCCTTGCATGAGTTTAGTACCTAATCTAAATGTACCTTAAGTAAATTCACTAACCATACTACATTAACATTTTAGTCGTATATTGATAATGTTTTAATATTTCCAGGTACCCGTAGACTCTTTCCCGTCCGGCGAGGATATCGAACGGACGCTGTTAAAGAGTGTCAAATCCGCAACTATTAAAAGGTGACTGTTGCTCATCTCTCTCTTACACTTATGAATATGAATTATAACGTAAAAAGGACGGAGTTATCATCATTCTCAAGTATGTTATGCTAATATTCAAATATACGTCGCCAGGGTATAGCTCGCTTAGATAATAATAATAATAATAATATTCTACCACATACACACAACACTATCTAGCCCAAACTAAGCAGAGCTTGTACTATGGGTACTAGACAATGGATAAACATACATATATACTTTTTTTTTTTGTAATTACATACATATTATACATATAAACACCCAGACCAAGACAAACATCCATGTTCATGCACACAAAATGTTTGACTTGTGCGGGAATCGAACCCGCGAACTCAGGCGTGGCAGTCGGTTACACTAACCACTACGCCATCGAGTCGTCAAATATAACTTGCAACAATTTATCAGCTCACTTATACAATTGATAACATAGACGATTTCAACTATAGTTTAGGATACTCTTTGCTATAGGTTACTCGTAACTCGTCGCCTTTCTTCAGAAATGCAACGATATTTAGAAAACCTCCGTCTACATATCGCAGTCTTAATAAAACAGCGACTTAAATCGAAATTTGAAAGTAAGGCAATTTGAACTCTAATTGTATATGTTAAATTCTAATATTATATTTGTGTTAAATCTTTGCAATAGAGTTCAAATTTGTTTAATCCAAAATACTGAGATAAGTCTCTGTTTTATTAAGGGTGCGATATATTTTTATTAATATGATTAATATATCAATTTGTGTTTTAAGTTACTATTATTCTTGATAACCATTCCAGCTAAGCTCGATTGCTTGTGGTAAAAGTAGATTTACGTAGGAAGTGTAATGAGGTGATATTCTAACTCGCGACCTCTCGATAATAAGTCTAATGCCTTATCCTTAGGGCTACCGCTGTTTACGCACCGAATGCCCCATTCTTGTTTACCTTACGTTAATAAAATTATATACAGAAAAGAAGCACATATCTTACTAGTGCACGTAAATTAAAGACTTTATTTATAATGGACTAAAAGAAAATCTCTTCAAGAAAATCCCTTGTAAAATATTTGAAGCGCAATTGTTCGAATAGCAATCTCTTTCACCTAAGCTCTTTCCATATTTATTGCGACACTCATTAGTTCAAATTGTCAATACTTATGTAGTTAATAAGATCAAGAAAGTCTGGGCAGAAAATTTTCGACGTCCATTATTATAAAAGTAAAATATAATTGCTTGAAAACTTCTTGGAGAATAAAATGAAATCTATAGTAATCAATTGTCTCTTATTCCAGAATTCTGACCACATTCATAGGAGCCCTGTATCGCGTATACGTGGACCTCTATTTCACGTATATGGAGATCAACCCCATAGTGATAACGAACGAGCGCATCTACCTCCTGGACCTGGCAGCCAAGCTGGACCAGACCGCGGACTTCATCTGCGCCAAGAACTGGGGCGAGGTCACCTTCCCGCCACCTTTCGGACGAGATGCGTACCCTGAGGAGGCGCATATCGCTGACTTGGATGCTAAGAGTGGAGCCAGTCTTAAGGTATGTGATTCTTTGATATAGGTATATAAACTTAGTTTCGAATTTTCTGGTTCCTTGCAGTTGAATGTTGCTTGTTCTACAAAATGTACTAATGTTGGGTTTTCCTGTTAGGAAATTCTTAGTAGTAACAGGAAGTATTAAAATATATTCCAGTACATCTATCTTAAAAACATAGCTCACAAAATGTGGATAGCACGCTATATAATCGAACATCAGTGTCAACGCCTATAATTGGCCTTTCGGAAAGACAGACATGACAATAATAAATAATAAGTCAATAGTGTATTTGAAATGGGCACCTACAGGAAAGGCTTGCCTGTGGGACCACTGTGTGGGTAATGCTCAATATTAATTGTTTTTTAACAATAAATAATATTCTATTTATATATATGCATATCGGTGTCATTTAACCTCTTTGTGTCCGTTGTTTGGCTGTTAGTAAATTCTCCCGCGATACAGGAATTACTTTTTAGTTTTTTTTTCATAAAATGGTATTTTGTAATTAAACGATATATTTAAGTATGATGATGATGTAGTTCACTAGACATTTGCCAAGGGCCGTGCTTTCGTAACCCTGTTGAGATTACGTATATAACGATTACCTACCTAATTTATGTTTGTGTGACAGCTGACGGTGCTGAACAAGTCGGGCCGCATCTGGACGATGGTGGCTGGCGGCGGCGCGTCGGTGGTGTACACAGACACCATCTGCGAGCTGGGCGGTGCTGCCGAGCTCGCCAACTACGGAGAGTACTCCGGCGCACCCACTGAGAGCCAGACCGCTGACTACGCCAAGACTATCTTCAGTCTTATGTGTCGTGATAAGCATCCTAACGGAAAGGTATGATGTGCATGCTTCTATGCTATCATTTATTTAATTTGTCATGAGATTAAATACATATAAACAAACTAAGACAAATTATAAAATAATATAAATAAGGTTCTTTTAGGTGATGCTATTGCTGTTTCAAGTTTTATTACAATTCGTAATGGCAAGGTCTTGTAGTTAGTTGCTATTATAGTATTATATTAAATTTAAAATGACTCAATGTTTAATTATAAGTAAAACATTGAGTCAATATAAAATTTAATAGAATGCTCATTCTATTAAATAGGTATCTTTAATTTTTATTACTGTTATTAAATTTAAACATGTTATTCTAATAATCTTTAATATTAAAATATAAATTTTATTTAAAATACATGTAAAGATTAATAAAATATAGTGATTTTCAAAATATAAATTACAGGCACGATCTCTTTTCGTGTTTTGTCAGCTTTGAATCGCCATTTTTATGTAATGTTTGAAACAAGCTGTATAATATAATCTTTATGACTTATGTATATTCAAAGACAGCTTGGCCCTTGAACTATCAGATCCCCCAATCAGAGTCTTCTATTGCATGATACTTAAAATAAGAATAAAACTGACTTGGTCTAATTTCCTATAGCTTTACCACCATAATATTGTCTTCTATTTACGGGAATATTATTCATTGAAATTAAACTGCTATATACGGATTTTATCGCGTTGTTTATTTGACACTTTATTACAAAAATTTTAAAATTTTTACACTACTAAGTACTACTATTAAACTTTACTAATTTTTAAGCTAATTAAATTATTATTAAACTATTTAGATTTAATTTATTTTTACACTTTCCCCGACGTTTCGGTTGCTTTTCAGCAGCCATGGTCACGGGGAGACTAAGATGGCAGTTGTCTCAATGTTCCAGTGTAGTTATTTCAAAGTACCCGAACTTAATTTAATCATTGGTGTTTCTATTTACGCAGAATACCACTACTAATACTTTACCACCATCTTTAAAATGTTATTGCATACACAAGAACGAGATACAGCTTAATAGTGTTATGTTTCGTTCTCATGAAGGCAATACAAAAATGTTTTAAAAGTCTTCGCTACAGGTTTAGATTTATTAAGAGACGTTCCACATATGTCAAAGTCAACTGACATTTCTCAATTCGAGTTTGACACTAGCATATAGCGTTAACAAAGTTCGTTGTCTGCAGGTACTGATCATCGGCGGTGGTATTGCTAACTTCACGAACGTGGCGGACACTTTCCGTGGTATCATCACTGCTATCGAGACGTACAAAGACGCGCTCATCCAATACAATATCACCATCTTCGTGAGGAGAGGAGGCCCTAACTACCAAGAGGGACTTAGGTCAGTAATAACATTATTTTTCTCGATAGTAAACTGTAAGATGTGTCCGATAAAGGAAAATTAATATATAACATTTTATTATATTTTATCTAGTACTAACATCCCTTTATGCGTTAGTGCGTTTATCCATTATATGTAACATTAAAGAACAAGGGCGCAGACAGACTGCGTTCTATAATCTATTGGATAGTAGATATTTAATAGCTCACAAAGAGTATTGTATACTCATTTGATTTATTAGGTTAGAGTGAATTGGGTCAAAACCTTTTTGGTTCACATTGTGAACTATTGAGATTCTAGGTTGGATGAGATACTCGGTATGTTCGTAGCTCAACTTTATAGTTCAACCTAAATCTATTAATCTTTTTACTAGGTCACTTTCTTCTGTCTAGTAGCTTAGCCTATTAGAATAATGTAATACTTTACCGACATATGCTATATTTTTATTAGCATACTGTTCGCTCAATATACTGTACATCGTTAGTATCTATATGTAGTTATAGTATCTGTGGTCATGCAAATGTATTTTTTTTTAGTAACACACTAACCATACGTCTCTTTTCATTTCAAAACAAGCAAAGTGTAATCAACCTTATTACCTTAACACATACTATCCTCGTATTTAAAGCTCACTGGTCTGACCGCCATGCGCTATTACTTTAAAGATGGAACAAGATGGGTAAGATTTAATTTACTCTTAAAACAGAAATCGCACGTACGAAAAGGTCACTGTGTGCCCCTTTATAACATTGCACTGTCTAGGGACCTCTACATGACTTAATATGCTTATAAAGACTATATGTATGTGTGTGAATGGAACAGTCGCAAGAGGAAGACCTAGGCGAACGTTTCTTGATCAGATCGGAGGCGTTCTGGATAAAGGCCAGGTTAAGAGCACCTTGAACCGACGGGCGTGTATGAGGAATGTGATGAAAGTGAATGAAGCCAGAGAAGTGTGTCAGGATCGTAGCAAATGGAAATCCGTAGTCTCTGCCTACCCCTCTGGGAAACAGGCGTGAATCTATGTATGTATGTATGTAAAGACTATAAATATGTATGTTTGTTTATAGACAAATGCGTGAGGTGGGCCACAGGCTTCGTATCCCGTTGTACGTGTTTGGGCCAGAGAGTAACATGACCGCTATCGTGGGGCTGGCGCTGGGACAGTCGCCCATCCCTAAGGAACATCAGCTTGACTTCGCACCTAAACAACTGCCCAAGCCTCAGGCATCTGTGAGTATAGTATATGTAGTGAATTTATCCTTCTGCTTCGTGGCGTTATAGTGACATGATCGATCGTAAGATCTAAAATTAAAGCCTTCTGTTAAGACATTTTCAGTCACAGCAAAGAGTTTTTAAAAGTGCCCGGTACAGGGCAATAAGCTCGCCCTCTTTTACGTGACACTTGGAATATAACTGACAAAATGTAACCTGTACTACTTCTACATATTTCCTTCGGAGTCATACTGCCTGTATGTGTGTGTGTATGATTAACATTACAACAGAGTTCGGCCCATAAAAGTATGAGCACATAGGTACGACATTAGCTACTATCAAGAAAAATAAAACACGCTGTCAACGCCGCCACGAGTGACTCCTAGTGATAAATAACCTATACACTAACTGCTTCCGAGGCGCAGCGGTAGTGAATGTGACTGCTGTGCATGAGGTCTTGGGTTCAAATCCTGGGTCGGGCCAACAAAAAATCAGCCCGAAACCCGAGCAGAAGTTGGCGGTGTTAGAAACCCCCGTGCCTCGGAAAGCACGTTAAGCCGTTGGTCCTGCGCCTGATCTCTCTCTGGTCGTGTCGGATTACCGTCCCATCGGATCATGAGAGTTAGGGAACAAAGAGTGCACTTGTGTTTGCGCACACGCTTGTGCACTATAATATATCCTGCGCAGATGGCCAGTCTCCGTTAAGATTGGCCGCCATGACCGAAATTCGGTCTGGAGGACATTATACAGTCGCACGCCACCGTAGGCGTAAGCAAAGATGTATTTACACCCATATTTCGCCAATTATGGTTTTAAATCCTGCTTAATAAACTACCTAACAAAGTTCTAGACTCCATGCTGTCACTGCGAATTTCTTAGCAGATAATGTTCATAACACTTTGCCCTGAAAACGAGCACACTACAGCTGTGCCACTGAAACAACCCTATATAAAAACTTTAACAAACATCAAAGTATCTTCTTCTCTCTTAGCCTTTATTATTCCCAAGTCACTTGGGGTCGGCTTTTCTGGTCTAACCGGATTTGACTGGATATCAGTTTTTACACGGAGCGGCTGCCACCTGACCTCCGCAACCCGAAGGCTAACGATACCCTAAGTCTAGACCAGCGTCAGGGTATTAGAGGGTACTGACTTAACCAATAACGACTGCCATAGATGTTCATGGCAGCCGGGACCGACGGCTTAACGTGCTCTCCGAGGCACGGAGCAGGCGATAATTGTCAATCAATACGCACATAATTTCGAAAAGTCATATAATTCCCGAAAGTCAGAGGTGCGCGACGTGGGTTCGAACCCGAGACCCTCTGCATTGCAGTCTGTTGGTCTCACCACTGAGCTAGCTATCGCTGCTCAACAAACATCAAAGTATATTTATATTTAATTTGTTCCACAGCCAAAACCCAAAATCGAGCTGCCAGAGCTGACACAGAAGCTGTTAGACCTGGTGTGCTCGCAGGCGCCCACCAGACAAGACTTGGGGCAGGGCGTGAGCACCGCGCAGACACTGTTCACTGACCGCACCAAGGCAATCATCTGGGGCATGCAGAATAGGGCTATACAGGTATGAGAATTCTTATTACATCTTTAGCTATGCAATTGCCATTTATGTCCTACGCCTCATTTCGGGATTTCTGTACAAAATTCATTGGTTATTTTAAAAATTGACTTATAAATAAATAAAAATAAATTTATTCAGATTAGGTTACAAGGTAACACATGAATGTCAAATTTACACTATTTTTATATTTCGAATATAGATTATATATTACTAGCTGACCCGACAGTCGCTGTCCTGTCAATCTATACAAAATACATTTCACGTCATTAAATTCAATACCAAAACGACAATCAATTTATTTATTCATATTACCATTTTTTTTTTTTTTTTTTTTTTTTTCTCTCTCTCTTCCCGCCTATGTTTTGCATATTTTCGTTCATACAAACCTTGCCCTAACAAATAAAAACACAAAAGAAAAAAAACAGCCAAATCGGTCGAGCCGTTCTAAAGTGATACTTCGTCATACATGTGGCAATTGATTTTTATTTATATAGATAAATAATATGTATTTCTAATACTAAATATCAATAACCCTTTATACAATTTGTATTTAAAGTACCGATTTTCTGCATACGAAGTGGTAACTTCATATTTAAGCCCCTATTATTTTTTGTACCTACTGACAAGCATGCCTAATTAATAGCTATATACATCACTACGCCCCTAATTTTATCTCACACCGAAATTAATAATACTCGTGGTCTTTTCATTTTGCAATCAATTTTAATACTGTTTCCACATAAAGGTTGCCTTTAATTGCTCTCCGACATTGTGTTTAAACATATAGACTACACTATTAATATAGAACAATAAAACAAGCGGCCATTTTTACCCACTGTCATAAATGCTTGTAGTAGCGGCAGTACTAAATACTTTACGTACGATGGATGTAAACACATTGAGACATGCGCCGTAATACGGCTTCTGGAAAACAGATCAACACATAATGAGCTGTGATTGGCTGACTAAATTAGAAACAGCTAATCAAATGACTCGAAGAGAGAAAACAAACCGAAGGGACGCAACACCCTCGCCTTACGCCTTTTCTGTATATATTAGTAATCCACGCGGTATAAATGATCTGTGCTATCAACTGTGCTCCGCAGAGATTCTTATGAAATGTGTAATATCAGCCCTGTAGTATACTGTCCCACTGCTGGGCACGGGCCTCTTATCTGTGTGACAACAGTTAGGCTATAGTCCACCACGCTGGTCCAGTGCGGGTTAGCAGACTTCACATATTTTCGACAACATTATACATAACTTTTAGACATGCAGGTTTCCTCACGATGTCTTTATTTAGCGCTAAGCGAGCGATACTTAACTAATTAGTACGCACATAACTTTGAAAAGTCGGAGATGCGTGTCTCGGGATCGAACTCGAGGCCTCTGCGTGGCAATGTGTAACTATTTCTGTACGTTCATATACGCCTTGTTGCGACACAGGGAATGTTGGACTTCGACTACATCTGTCGGCGCGCGGAGCCGTCCGTCGTCGCTATCGTGTATCCCTTCACCGCCGATCATAAGCAGAAGTACTATTTCGGCAACAAGGAAGTCTTTATACCAGGTAAGGTCTATTAGTTAATTTAATTAGAATCATATCGCTATACTGTCTTGTTAGTCTTGTGGTATAAGTTCAAACTATTGTTTGATGGCAGACAAGCAGTGGTATGGGACAACTCTTATGAATAGCATTTCGTCTACACATGTGTTTGGTAGATGACCATAGCCGGACATAGCCTACCCAATAGGCATGTAGGCACATTATAACTATGTCATCTCAATCTTTTAGACGACTTACGACCTCAATTGTATTACTCAATTGTGCTGAATTATTATTTAATATTTTACTTCGTTATATATTTCTCTTTACATGTATGTATATCTGTATGCTCACACATACTTAATATTATAATATAAATACTCTCATTATGATCAAATAAACAAGCATTCTGAACACGGAAACCTACTTTTCACTACAAGGCACATATGGCAAAGTTGTTTTAATGGTCTCCTCGCCACTTCTACTATACCGAGCGATATGGGTTCAATGCCCAATCAGGATTTTAAAAAATTATATGATGTATAAATTGCTATTTCGAATCTGGATGTTCTTTGTTTGAATGTCTTTAAAGTTTCCCGCGATACAGAATTTATTCTGACTGGTTCCAAAAAATGTTTTTTTTTTGGAATTTGTTTGCCCACTACTAGTATTCTTGATAATCCCTCGAGCTAAGCAATGTATGGAGATTAAACTTACAAGCGTTTTACTAGTAGCATGAACACTTGCAAACGCGTGGTACATACATACATACATACATACATAGATTCACGACTGTTTCCTGACACACTTCGCGTGGTAAATAGCAATCAACTCCTCATTTCACTGCGCCGAGCGTAAGACAGATAATGACAGAGCTCGCGCGACGCATATTCAAATCGGCGCGCGGCCGCCATAGTCGAATTGTGTGGAGGATCTAAAGTGCTTTTTTTGATAAATATGTATCTTTATTGTCAACCAATAACTTAAATATTTGGGACGGACAAATTGTAATATAACTATTTATGTTTCGTTTAAGCTGTAAAATAGGATAGATTTCTACTGTTATAATCTAAAAATCACGTAACACAAGCTTACGTTTTTGCGCAAGTTTACGTAATTTTGTAGGCGAAACTATTAATTATTTTAAGTTTTTTCACGGACTAATTGTAAACACATTCATTGTTATGGTAAATGTATATTTTATATTTGTATTAAACAAAAAGTGTTGATTTCATTCACTTAACTGTGACCGCCTGTTTTCGCACATTTCGGCGCAGTCTTAATTACCAGTGAAATATATGCAAGATCCACGTTTGCCGACTTCATTAAGATAATATAGGGATGAGATGCGTCAATATGTATGTCAATATATGTTTGTATGTGTGCAGTGTTCTCTGATATGGACGTCGCCATGCGCAAGCATCAAGAAGCAACCGTGCTCGTGAACTTCGCGTCCTTGCGCTCTGCCTACGACAGCACTATGCAGGTAACTTATATGTCATAATACTTGCTTGTACAGATAGTGACATAAAATAAACGTTTGCAAATTTCAAATGATTTTATTATTCGTGTCGTGTAACCAATTTTTACAGCATTCAAATTGAACTACTTCATACGGATTTTATCGCGTTTTTATAGTTTGAAACACTGTTATGAGTTTATGACATCGTTTTTAAACGTTATGTAATAACAGTGTTTACAAAAATAAAAACGCGTCAAAATCCGTATAACGTAGTTTCAGTAACATTCGCGTAAACGTAAGACAATTTATAAATGCGATAGAGTAATAAATTGGCTTATTTTATTTCGTAAAATGGTATTGGCAATTTGATTTATTGTTCAGCTACTTATATCGTTGATTTTACCATATTTATATTTAAGCCTCCGTGATGCAGAGGTTGTTAATGCGACTGTGTTGTGTCTCAAAGGCAGGCCTGAAATTCAATTCCTGAGTCAGTCAAACTATTATTGGAATTTTGGTCATGAAATTATTTATAACTGTTCTAAGTCTGGCTCTTTACCTGTTAAGGCTCGCCCCCTATTATGTGTTACCTAAAATATATAAATGTGTGTAATAAACCTCTACCCTTGATGCTGTGGGAAGTTTCTTGAATAAAACAGTGATCTTGGAACGGTATATCGTTTATTAAAATATGCACAACCTAAATACAAACTTTAGTCACACAATGTATATCCATACCAGCTTGCCAAAATATAAAATCTACCAATTATAGAACAATCTACTTGGGATGATGTTCGGCGACCGCTGGCACCCATCTCGCTCTTGCACGCACGTTGTTTATGGCGTCGCCTTCTCGCACAGTATAAAAATAGCGGTCCGCTGCCGGCAGCTGCCAGTGCCCGATGTGTCTCAGTGCTGGCCTGTTGTCTGTTGATGTTAGGAACGCGACATGACGAAATGTATGTTATGTGGGTCCCATAAAAGATATTTCTGTAAAAATTTTGATGGCATCCTATCTTTTGGAATTTGTTTTCCACTTGTATGTAATGTAACCCATACTTTCCTAACGCCAAGAGCTTGGGTACTTCTATTTTTATAATAATTAACACAAACTTGTAGCTAAAATATAAGTATTATGTATTACAGGCCATGCAGCACCCACAGATTAACACGATCGTGATCATCGCCGAAGGTATCCCGGAGAACATGACCAGGAAAATTATCAAGGTGGCTGACACACGAGGTGTAAGTAGACATTTTAAATGTGTAATGCGCTTAGTAAAACTTCTACATATCATTATATTCCAATGGTGGTGATACACTTTTACTTTATTCTATACAGTGTATTGAAAACATTTTTATAATATAGGGGTATTCTTATGTGTTGCTGTAGGTGTACACATGAAATAATTGATGTTATGCCGTATGGTACATATATTTCCTGGTGCCAGTTATAAATTATATAAATACTTATTGAGTTAACTCATGGTCGCGGAGAGATGACTGACACGCGGCGGGGTCGCTTACTTGCGCCTGACTATAAAACTAAAGCGACAGCAGTGTCGCTACAATAATATAACCCATATAAATTAATTGTTACATATCTATACTAATATTATAAAGCTGAAGAGTTTGTTTGTTTGAGCGCGCTAATCTTTGGAACTACTGGTCCGAATTGAAAAATCTTTTTAGTGTTGGATAGACCATTTATCGAGGAATCCTATAGGCTATATAACATCACGCTACGACCAATAGGAGAGGAGCAGCAATGAAAAAAATTTCAAAAACGGGGAAAATTCTCTTATTTGAAGCAGACAAAGTTGCGCGGGTCAGCTCGTTATATATATAACGCTAGAGTAGTGTTTTTTTTATTCCTCATCAATAGCTTGGTGCAAAATGTGATCTTGGTAAAAATCAAATTATTTAAAGATAGTTTTATTTTAATTATTAACTTGATTAGTTGTTGAAAGCCGCTTCGGTATTACATAAGCAAGATTTAAGTTATTTCAACCCCCTTTTCCCTTTATCAGCAAAAGTAAGTAGAGCTTTTAATCACCACAATAAACGGTTGCCCCTATAATTGTATAAAAAAAACATGCGGGACAGTCTTTGGGGACTGCCGATACATGTGAAAACTAAGTAACTTGTGAATTGTATCGTCGAGCTATTAGATTATTATTTTTGAATTCTGAATGCGTTCAGTGACGATGATGCGAGTTTAATGATTTTTGTTCACCTAAAAAGTGCTAAACCCACCTAAAGAAGTTTTCACTTCAAAAATGTGATATACCACATCCACCATTTAAACACTCGACGATATTATTCTTTTGTATCTCCAGGTAAACATAATCGGTCCGGCGACGGTAGGCGGTATCAAGCCCGGCTGCTTCAAAATCGGCAACACAGCCGGTATGATCGACAATGTTGTAGACAGCAAACTCTACAGGGCTGGAAGGTAACGTACCTCAATATTATTATTAATAGTTTAAACAGATACTCCTAGAAAGATATTAAAAGTAATAGGGTATTTCTATTAATAAATCTCAATAGCAGCTCGGAGGTCGGCAGTTGGCGGTGTTAGACACCCCCGTGCCTCGGAAAGCATGTAAAGCCGTCGGTATTGCGCCTGATCACAGAGAGTGCACTTGTGTTGTTGTACACTTGTGCACTATAATATCTCCTGCGCAGATGGCCATTCTCCTTTAAAATTGGCCGCCGTGTTCGAAATTTAGTCTAGAAGACATTATTTCGAGAGTACAGAGGCTTAAGTGATGTTGCGCGCATGCCTTGAGTCCTCTTATGTGAAAAGGATGATCTAGGCGAACGTTTCCTTACCACTTAATGAACTGCTTCTTGAAAAGTATGGTTGATTACACGGATGTCGTAGTGGTTAAACTAGTCGCCTGAACAAAGCCACTGTGCCGAGTGTTAAGGATTCGAGCCCACACGGCACAAATAATTGTGGGGTCTACGAATAGTTGCGCCGAGCTTAGGTGCTTTTTGTATTTTTATACAGTCCAATGCGGTACAGGCATTATTCCTAGTGATTCCTAATGAAGAAGAGAGAGATTTTTATTCAAAAGAAAAACTGCCGATATTTATAAAAAAAAAATCTCTCTCTCTCTTAAAAATGTTTGTTAGTAGTTATGCTTGTAATAATAAATATAATGTGTGTATGTATGTTACAGTGTGGCGTACGTGTCTCGTTCGGGCGGTATGAGTAACGAGCTGAACAACATCATCTCGAAGGAGGCCGACGGAGTGTGCGAGGGAGTCGCCATCGGAGGAGACAGATACCCCGGCACTACCTTCATTGACCATTTGTTGAGGTAACAACACTTTGCAGCGACTTAGTCACGACACAGTGATATATACCAAACTAATGCAATCCACAATACCTTCAATACTTCAGTGTGGTGTAGTATGGAATTAAATCTATACTAATATTATAAAGCTGAAGACTTTGTTTGTTTGAGCGCGCTAATCTTTGGAACTACTGGTTCGATTTGAAAAATTATTTTAGTGTTGGATAGCCTATTTACCGAGGAAGGTTTTAGGCTACATAACATCACGCTACGACTTACAGGGGCGGTGCAGTAATCATAAACGCGGGTGAAACCGCGGGCACATCTAGTAATATATATAGCGAGGCGAGCGATACTTATTATTAAATTATAGTCAGCAATTTTTTAATTGTAAATTAATGTTAAATAAAATTCTTTTACAGTTTAAGTCACAGTCATCGCACGGGTGGCGTAGTGGTTAAGTACTTGTACCGCCACTACCGCTAGGTTGAGTGTTGTGGGTTTGAATCCCACACGAGACAAACCTTTATGTGAAACCAAAATGGTTGTTCCTAATCTGGATGTTCTTTGTGTCCGTTGTTTCTTCCACGACACAGGATTTATTCCTAGTGCGGGAGTTGTCATTTTATAAATAAAGAATTAATCATTTTACACAGATTAATCTTAAAGATAATTATCTTATTGCGCCGAGCGTAAGTCAGTTAATGGTAGAGCTCGTGCGGAGCATGTTCAAATCGGCGCGCGGCTGCCATAGTAAAATTGTATGGAGGATTTGAAGTGCTTTTTGATAAATATGTATCTTTATTGTCAACCAATAACTTAAATATTTGGGACGGACAAATTGTAATATAACTATTTATGTTTCGTTTAAGCTGTAAAATAGGATAGATTTCTACTGTCATAACCTAAAAATCACGTAACACGAGCTTACGTTTTTTACTTACATTTTTCGTACAAATTTATGTAATTTTGTAGGCGAAAATATTAATTATTTTAGGTTTTTTACACGGAGTACTTGTAAACACATTCATTGTTACGGTAAATGTATATTTTATATTTGTATGAAACTAAAAGTGTTGATTTTATTCCCTTAACTGTGACCGCCTATTTTGGCACATTTCGCTCGGCGCAGTCTTAACTTTAACATATCAAACTTAGTAGTATCATATATAAGTATCAAACAAATATATCAGAACTTTTGTATCTGTAAAAGATAATTCTTTTACAGATACAAAAGTTCTGTTATATTTGTTTGATACTTCTATTTGAAGCAGCAAGCTAGCTGAAGGACTGCAAGTAATTTACTTAAATCGACATCTGCTATAGCTTGTAATATTTTTTTCCCAGGTACGAGGCCGACCCGAACGTAAAGATGCTAGTCCTGCTCGGCGAAGTGGGTGGTGTAGAAGAGTACCACGTGTGCAAGGCCATCAGGGATGGAGTCATCAAGAAGCCCATGGTTGCGTGGTGTATAGGAACCTGTTCAGGTTAGTAGTATACCTTTTACATGTTATAACAGTTATACAGTGATTCGATTCGGCGATCGTACCATTCTAATGCAGTCGGATAAAGGTAAACAGGGGCTTACTGGTTTCACTCAACTCAGTCTCATCTGCGGCTGGAAAATATTCAAGTGTTTATAGGCAGCAATTTTAATTTTCATAAAATGTTAATATTTAATAACTGTTATCAGATATGTTGAGTATCACTGGTTACTATTGGTATAGCTCTGTATCAAAGCTCAATATATAACTTAACAGATTTATATATTATTGTTAACCGGTTTTTCTGCTCGGCAACAATCTCTGCGCGAAGTTTAAATTGGCAATAGACTCGATCCTTTGTTATTTAAACTTAAAAGTTAGATCTTGCAGTGGTTTTAGAGGTGACCTCGTTATTGCCAGTACGCTAAGGTGTTATCAATTTAATCTCCATTCGGGACAACAATTTGTGTCTACCAATATCGGTGAAATCCCCGCTAAAGTCCGATGCCATATAGTCAAATTTATATAGTGAAAATATTATTCTGTTTGACAACATATCAATGTTATATACCTCTATGTAATATAGGCTTGAATCTGTAATTTTGTATGTATGTTATAAACGTGCACGTCTGTGCCCGCAGACATGTTCACGTCGGAGGTGCAGTTCGGGCACGCGGGGTCGCTGGCGGGCTCGGCGCTGGAGAAGGCGGTGGCCAAGAACCGCGCGCTCAAGGCCTGCGGCGTCGCCGTGCCGGACTCCTTCGACACGCTCGGGGACTCCGTCAACAAGGTAACCGCAACAACCCACACGTCTGTACTAGTATTATAAATCTAAAGAGTCTGTTTGTTTCTTTGGTTGAACGCGCTAACCTTAGAAACTACTGCTTCGAATTGAAAAATTAATTTAGTGTTGGTTACGGAGCCCATTTACGGAGGAAGGTTATAAGCTATGTAACATCAGGCTACGAACAAATGCTGCAATAACAAAGAAAATTCTCTTATGTGACGCAGGCGAAGTTGCGCGGGTCAGCTAGTAAATTATAAAAAAGAAAAACGATAATACATTTATTGCTGTGCATGACAAAGTCAAATAAAGCAAATAATATAAAATGAAAGAAAAAGAAGGTACGCATATTTACATGAAGCAATCCAAAAAACTACATTAAACTATCCCATTGTTGGACACATGCCTCTTCTAATATTACTGGTATACAACCCTGACCTCTCGAGCTCTCAATGTGGCACACATTCCATCCATGGTATTGTTATTCTAATTCTCCCCTCTTATATAACAGTCTGCAATGACCTATATAAACCAATGTGCACAACGACATACTGTAACAGGTTGGGAGCCTTCTGCGGTCACTCATACTCCTCGTAAAGTTGTCAAGGCCATCTGAGGCCAACAACTAACAAAGAAGACCGACATACTGTACATTATCTAAAACACAGCTCATGTATGAATGTTCTTGTCGACACGTTTGAATGTATTTGTTCAACGCTAAGTGACATGAATCTTCTCCTTAGCCTTTATTATTCCCAAGTCACTTGGGGTCGGCTTTTCTAGTCTAACCGAGTTTGACTGGATATCAGTTTTTACACGGAGCGGCTGCCACCTGACCTCCGCAACCCGAAGGCTAACGATACCCTAAGGCTAGACCAGTGTCAGGATATTAGTGGGTACTGACTTTCCCAATAACGACTGCCATAGATGTTCATGCCAGCCGGGACCGACAGCTTAACGTGCTCTCCGAGGCACGGAGCAGGCGATAATCGTGATTCAATACGCACATAATTTCGAAAAGTCATATGACTTCCGAAAGTCAGAGGAGCGCGACGTGGGTTCGAATCCGAGACCCTCTGCATTGCAGTCTGTTGGTCTCCCCACTGAGCTATCGCTGCTATTGCTAAGTGACATGATTATTCTACCTATATCAGTCGTAAAACAGATTAGCGTTCCGACTGAAGAATAAAATAGTCGTTACTTTTTTTATATTAGATAGCGTCAAATTTCTATTTTTGTAAATGCCCCAACATAATTGTTATATTGATGGCTACAGGTTTACCAGAAGTTGGTGAAGGAAGGCAAGATCATCGTGAAGGAGGAGAGAGAACCCCCCAAGGTGCCCATGGACTACGACTGGGCGAGGGTACGTATTTATTTTTACTCACTGAATTTACATAATGTAGAGGAATACCTTGTCAGCCACACAGCATGCTTGCAGTCATGAGCCCTTAGGTTTGTTATTGATGGAAAACATTGTTTAATGATAAAGATTACGAATTGCAGTATAGTGCTAACAGGCGACAACTGATGCACACAAAGTGCTTACATAAACGACGCAAGTACAAAGTACCTGCGCCTCACGCATGCTTTGGTTGCTCAAACTGTCCGCGTCGTTTACAGTTGTCTATAGACCTGAGCGAGGAGCATGCAACTAAGTTATTTTTTTTAATCGTTGTTGTAATATAATGATTCTAAGACATATTGCAATGAAAATTATTTCATCAATTTGAAACGTAATTATCCAAGTCTTACAGCAATCATAGTTTTAGATAATGGCTAAGTGTTATATCAATGAAATATTAATTTAAATGAAATAAAATCTCTCATTTCGTAGTCGGCACCTTCTTCCAAAATCTATTTGTGCTAGATATAGATCTTGTCTTGAAGAATTATAAATATCGGCACACAGATTTAGTCACAGAAGATCGCTGATCTAATCCGTATGGCAAGACAACCACTATCCCAGTGTTATGTTTAATAATAGTAATAATAATGTCCTTCAGACAGAATTTCGGTCACGGCGGCCAATCTTAACGGAAACTAGCCATCTGCGCAGGACATATTATAGTGCACAAACGTGTGCGCAAACACAAAAGCACTCTCTGTTCCCTTACTCTCCTGATCCAATGGGACGGTAATCCGACACTACCAGAGAGAGATCAGGCGCAGGACCAACGGCTTTACGTGCTTTCCGAGGCACGGGGGTGTCTAACACCGCCAACTTCCTAACTCCGGGCTGCTATTGAGAATTCTCAACAGAAAACCCGATTACTTTTTTTCTTGGCCCAACTCGGGATTCGAACCCGATACCTCATGCACAGCAGTCGCATTCACTACCGCTGCGCCACGGAGGCAGTTAGTGTTATGTTGACACTAAATATTACCACATTTCTAATAACAACGTTGATATTCCAGAAACTGGGCATCATCCGTAAGCCGGCCGCGTTCATCTCCACCATCTGCGACGAGCGAGGCCAGGAGCTGGCGTACTGCGGAGTACCCATCAGCCAGGTCTTGGAGAGAGGGCTTGGAGTCGGTGGCACCATCAGTTTACTATGGTATGTTATATAACTTTACGAGTGATAAGCAAATAGATCGTTAGTGTTGTCGCCATAAAATCGCGCTTAGGTTTGTGTACTTCTTAGTAACTGTTTTAAAAGAAAATGGTATAATTAATTGTTTTTAACCCATCAAACTGCGTAACAGTTCATCTGCCGACTTAGTTTTGTTAAAATTACTAGTTACTTTTTTTAAATAATTTTATATTTATTTATTGAAAGTAACACTATCATCATATCATATCAGTTAAAAATGTTACTATTTTAACGTTCAGTAACATGTTAACATTTTTAGATGTTTTCAAAGCTTCCACACCGATAAAACATATTCTATATTTCAAAATGTAATAGTCGGTCCTGCAAAGAAAATGAATACATTTTATCAAGTAAATATTTTACTAACATTTTAACCGCTGTTTGGTATCTTTGTAATTTAAATCTTTCAGGCATTGTAGGAAGTGTGATGCCTTTACAGGTATATGCAACACGTACAATAACACATAACACATACATGATAAAACAATAACAATAAGTTATAACCAAACTAGAAATAATATAAATAAATATATAATATTGATTAGGTTGTTACATAAGTAGTACACAGTACTCAACGTTGTGTGTGCGTGTGTGCGTGCAGGTTCCAGCGCGAGCTGCCGGACTGGGCGAGCAAGTTCTTCGAGCTGGTGCTGATCGTGTGCGCCGACCACGGGCCCGCCGTGTCCGGCGCGCACAACACCATGGTCACCGCCCGCGCCGGGAAGGACCTCATCTCCTCCGTCGTCAGCGGACTGCTCACCATCGTACGTACACACATACACACTCACCCACTATACTGGCTATATATACCTGAAATAGTACACTCAGACCATTATTCTGAGTTAAATTTGTGGGCATTATTTTCAAAGTGACAGTTTTAGAAAACATCACATTGTTTTCTAAAACTGTCACTTTTCTGACTATGAATCATAACATAATGCATAAACCATCAATTTTATTAAATAAAACCATAGAATACCTCATTTACTAAAATACAGCAATATAATTAGAACGTCGTGATTTAACGTTAGGTATGCTTATGAGCAGATCTGCTCCAGGGCTCTCGGTGCTTCGGTGCAGACATGCACCATGGGATAACATTTATGTTTCGGTCAATGTTGTGCTTAAACAGATCAGCTGTTTGTCGCGCGCAGAACATAGTGGTCATTCTGCGGTGCGTTGTAATGGTAGCAATCCATTGCATACCGCGTAATAATATTAATCAATATAAAATCTTAATCTTGCGTATTTATGATTAATAGAAGTTTGCGTCGAGATAAGTTCTTATAGAAAGACGTCTTGCTAAAGTTTTCGGTATGCCGTCCCTTACATCCAGTATATAAACAGAGCCTGCCAAGTCTTGGAATATCACACATATTTACTTATCAACCCTTTGACCGCCACGTCTAAAAAACAAAAGCGTGCTTTCGGCACCACACTAGGATATCATCCTTTAATATCTTCATCGTTTTTGTGATCTTATGCTAATATGAATGAAAAAAATATGAAGCAGTTCACACAATATAAATTAGGATAAGTCTAGCTACATAATTAACAACACAAATAAGAAAAATGAAACATTTTTATGAAATTTATCACCGTTCAAAAATCTGTCATGTGGTTGTGACCATATGGCGTGCTGGACACATTTTGCTTTGTCATGTATGCAACTGTGGCAGTCAAAAGGTGAAGGATCTTCGACAAAGAATACACAAAAAATTGTACAAACAAATGAACATAAGTTTTGTATAATGTACTCCTTTAGTTATTGGAGACTACAGCGTGCTACTGGCGTTAGTGTGAGTGACGGGCGCCTGGGGCGGAAGAAAATATTACCGCCCTCTTAATTAGGTATTTCAATTTAAAAGACTGCGATATACAGAAATTATAAAGAACGTTTCGGCAAGAACAGTCATCATTATTGTGTATTATACATTTAATCATTCATCTTGTTCGTCATGAATCGGTTTAAATATTTACAAGATATTATTATTATTTATTGTGAAAATTTGCCGCCCCCTAAAAGTGCCGCCCGGGGCGGGCTGCCCCCACCTCGCGACGCCACTGTAGCATGCAAACACAAATAACAAAAAAGCATAAAATGGAAACCTATTGTGTCTGGTCGCCAGTGTATCACTGCGACTCAAAAGATAAAAAAATCTTACTGCATGCATGGCGTAATAGTTTAAATGGTCCACTACGCTGAGTGTTGTGGATTTGGTCAACACGGCTCACAAAATGTGTGATCAACAAATAGTTCGGCCTCGATGGCGTAGTGGTTAGTGTAACCGACTGCCACTCCTGAGGTCGCGGGTTCGATTCCCGCACAAGTCAAACATTTGTGTGCATGAATATGGATGTTTGTCTTGGTCTGGGTGTTTCTACGTATAATATGTATGTATTTACAAAAGAAAAGTATATATGTATGTTTATCCATTGTCTAGTACCCATAGTACAAGCTCTGCTTAGTTTGGGCTAGATGGTGTTGTGTGTATGTGGTAGAATATTATTGGAATATTAGTTATGCTCGGGGTGGACCAAGGGTATACTAAAAGTCGGAACAATTATTTCGCACTCTTAATAAAACAGCGACTTAACTCGAAATTTGAAAGTAAGGCAATTTGAACTCTAATTGTATATGTTAAATTCTAATATTATATTTGTGTTAAATCTTTGCAATAAAGTTCAAATTTGTTTAATCCAAAATACTGAGATAAGTCTCTGTTTTATTAAGGGTGCGATTTGTTGATCACACAATTTTGTAAAGTAACGACAAAGATATTAATCCTTCCGCAGGAGTCGTATTATTAAAATAAAGTGTTTATATTATTTTATTGATAACTGTCATACTCCAGGCGCTCCCAGTCTGAGAGTTGTTTATAAAAAATAATAAATGACCGCTAGTCACGAATATACGAATTACGCCACATATAGCTTCTGATGAAACAACACTAAGAGCGTTTACGCCTTGTGGTCTATAAATGACAACATCGCAAATAAGTGTCATATTTTGAGAATATTCAACCTAATAATTTAATTATGTATTCAAATTAATTTTCAAATAATTATATTAAATACATATTTTGACACTCTATGGACCGAGGTGAAAGTGTATCATAGATGCAATATAAGTATCAATGTTATCTTTTTACTATACACATTACGCATCGAAAACTTTTGACCCTACATTATCATAGTAAAAGGACAAAAAATATAATTATATTCTAAACTAGCTTTTCCCCCGCGGTTTCAGCCGCGTAAGTCCCGTTCCCGTGGTAATATCGAAATATCGATAAAAAACCTCTGTGTGAATCCAGGTTTCAAGTTATCTACATACCAAGTTTCATCGCAATCGGTCTAGCAGTATTTGCGTGAAAGAGTAACAAACATCCATACATCAATACAAACTTTCACGTTATATAATATTAGTATGGATGATGATCTTATCTTATCTAAGATAAGATAAGATAAGGATGATGATACAATTTTACTTTAGTCTGTAGAGGGTATTAAAAACATTTTTGAAAACAAAGTCCAAATAAAATAATTACATTTCGCACCCTTAATAAAACAGAGACTTATCTCAGTATTTTGGATTAAACAAATTTGAACTCTATTGCAAAGATTTAACACAAATATAATATTAGAATTTAACATATACAATTAGAGTTCAAATTGCCTTACTTTCAAATTTCGAGTTAAGTCACTGTTTTATTAAGAGTGCGATTTGTAAGAGGCATATAATTAAAACTCACAAATATACATAAGAAACTTATAATTCGGGTACACGAAGGCGAGCAGAATCTAACAAACTTCTCTTTATTAATATCAAGAAGACAATCAATAACAAAAACGCGACGCGTGTCTTACCGCGCGGACCCGCGGCCATTGTTTGTACCGCAAACGCGCGCCGACACGCTCGCTGCTACTGCTTGTGGCAGCCACTGTCACACCGCATCACACAGTCTGCGGCGACTCTGACGCGAAACTAAAACCGGAACCTGACCATATTTAAACATTTCGAAATATGACAGTTATTTACAATGTAGCTGTTCAGAAGCTTTCAATAGTTTCCCATTTAACAATGACTCTATAGCCTCATACCTATCCTCTTACTCCTTAGGGTGACCGTTTCGGCGGCGCGCTGGACCGGGCGGCGGCAGACTTCTGCGCCGCGTACGACCGCGGCCAACACCCGCAGGAGTTCGTCAACGAGAAGCGCGCCAAGGGAGAGCTCATCATGGGCATCGGGCACAGGTGCGTTCGACTTGTTACATACCGACTTGTATGTGTGTCATATTGTTGTACGATTTTCGATAAATATTTGAATGGTTAACGTATTAAACTGTATTCGAATAATAAACAAAAAAATTGTTAAAAGAATTAACCTTTTTAATGTGTCTGTCAATTATCAACTTATAGAAAAAGAATGTACAATACTAAATATCATTGATGTGTTTTGTAATTTAGTCTTAACGATGTACATTCGTTATACATTTCAACCCGACTGGATACATAATCGACTACAATAATGAAAGTATTAAAATATTAATTTGTTCAATTCTACGCGGACTACAAATTCAAATTCATTTATTCACAAGAAATGTGGTTACATAAAGATGGTAGGGTAATAACAATATCCTCACAATCTACCATAAAAATGGTGTGCGAATAATACAATATTTATAAAAACATGGTTAAATTACATACATCAATGTCAATTCTATAATTAATTAATGGTAATAATCGATAGCAAGTAAAGTCAAAAAGAAAAATAAAGAAAATTGGAATAAAATGTCATTTGAATTAGAATAATTGAAAGACTGAATTTAATTGTTAATTTGTATTGTGAATTTAATTGAAACAGAATTGTAAAGACTTTTTCTCAATCTATTGAATTATCAAATAATTTGTAAATTAAGACTTGGAATTCTAACTACCGTATTTCCCAGCACATAAGCGTTTAATTAAATAAACATAACATTGTATTGAACGCCTAAATTGAAGAAACGTTAGTATGAAAAATTTCAAAAAAGAAAATAAGATATGTCTAGAGTTTTAGTTCAATAGTCTACCATCAATAGGATGGATGATTCTAAGATTAAATTTAGTAATATGTACCACTAAAATTGCCATGATGTGAAGCATCACATCTTAGCAATTCTAGTAAAAAATTTCTTGTGAATTTTTGGATTCGTATTGCAAACATTCACAAGTAATTAGCAACAAAGACAAGTAAAGTCGACAATGGGTTAATAAAGCAGTGCCTAACCTGTGCGTGTGTGCGTGCGCAGGGTGAAGTCGATCAACAACCCGGACTCGCGCGTGCGCGAGCTGAAGGCGTACGTGACGGCGCGCTGGCCCGCGTGGCCGGTCACGCGCTACGCGCTGGACGTGGAGGCCATCACCACGCGCAAGAAGCCCAACCTCATCCTCAACGTCGACGGCATCGTGGCCGCCGCCATGGTCGACATGTTCCGCCACTGCCAGCTCTTCACGCAGTCAGTACCGCTCCTCTACTATACTCCTATACACCATTACACAACTACATCGGCACGTGTCAGTGGGACAGTTCCCACTGCTGGCCACGAACCTCTCCTCAGTGTGAGACGGGTTAGATTAGTCTATCACGCCAGCCCAATGTAGATTGGCAGTCTTTGCATATCTTCGAGAACAGAACTCTCAGACATGCAAGTTTCTTCGCTATATAATTTTCCTTCACCATTATAATATATATATATATATATATATATATATATATATATATATATATATATATATATATATATATATATAATATCAGCCCTGTATATAAACGCCACACTGCTGAGCACGAACCTTAACTTAGGTAATAAGTTCCCATTGCTGGGCACGAACTTCTCTTCAATGTGAGAAGGATTAGGCTATAGTCCACCGCACTGATCAAAAACCTTAAGGAATACTCTCAAACATGCAAATTTCCATACTATGTTTTTTATCCACCGTTAAAGCAAGCGATAACTAACTATTTAATCCATAAATTATGGTCAGATGTACGTTCCTTGAGCTATCTCAAGACAACAATCTAGTGAGAAACCGTTGACGACTTATCGAACTCAAAACCTTTAAGCGCGACAACGTGCCCGCTTGCCCGCTCCGCCATCTGCGCAATCAAAGTACGAAACAGCAATAACTTAATTGTTGAAGTATCGTCCTAGCGATACGTCAGTCGTGGGTTCGCTCCACTTATTATTCTACCACTTCTAACGCAAACATAAAATTAGCTGGAGGATGAATACTAGATTTTATACCTCAAATTTAAATTGACCTATTAACTGTAAACCGCATCAAAATTAGTTCAATTACTATTTTGAAGTAACTAAACGGATGGCGCAGTGGTTATGTGATCACGTCGCTATTGCAATTGCGCCGAGTGTTGTGGGTTCTAACCCCACCGGGGACAAAAATATGTGATCCGCTAATATTTGTGCCGAGCCTAGGTGTTTTTGTTTCTGTTGTTTGAATGTTTGTAAAGGTCCCCACGATACAGTACATTATTTATAGTATATGGAGCTGCATTTTAATTTTATAAAGAGTTCGATAGCTCCGTGGGGAGACTAACAGACTGCAATGCAGAGGGTCTCGGGTTCGAACCCACGTCGCGCACCTCTGACTTTCGGAAGTTATATGACTTTTCGTAATTATGTGCGTATTGATTGACAATTATCGCCTGCTGCGTGCCTCGGAGAGCACGTTAAGCCGTCGGTCCCGGCTGCCATGAACATCTATGGCAGTCGTTATTGGGAAAGTCAGTACCCTCTAATATCCTGACACTGGTCTAGTCTAGGGTTTCGGAGGTCAGGTGGCAGCCGCTCCGTGTAAAAACTGATATCCAGTCAAATCCGGTTAGACCAGAAAAGCCGATCCCAAGTGACTTAGGAATAATAAAGGCTAAGAGAGAAGAAGATAGAGATGCATTTTAAAAAGAAAATATACTGTTTTTATATTCCCCTTTTCCATAGGATTAAAACATAGCTAAAGAAATGACGGTGCAATACGACTCTACTAACCCTATAATAGGAAAGACAACATAACTTACATAATACTTTTATATTACAGGGAAGAAGGCAACAACTACATCAAGATGGGCTCAATCAATGCGATGTTCGTCCTAGGCCGAACGATCGGTCTGATCGGACATTTCCTAGACCAGAAGCGTATGAAGCAACCCCTGTACCGCCACCCGTGGGACGACATTACGTACATGTCGCCACTCAACTAAACGGGCCCTCAAGGCCAAGGGAGGAGAGTACACAAAAATAATGTCGCATAAAAAAATATATCTAAAATTTTTGGCCTTAGTTGATGTGTAAAAATGTTATAAGACTTCTGTCGTGTGACAGATTTGCTTGATATTATTGATTTAAATAATGCCTCGCTTTTACGGTAACTGTCCACCCCAATGGGACGTAGCGTGATGTTATATAGCCTAACCTTTCTAAATAAAAAAGCTATATAACGCAACATTTGTAAATCGCACTATTAGTTCCGGAGATTAACGCGTGCAAACATACGAAAAATAATCAATATGAAACGGCGTTCGGTTCGATCACTATTACATAAGACATAAAAATTTCTTAAAAAGTAAGTGCTATAAACATCTACTTACCCTATGTTAATGCTTCTTTAAGCTCTCGATTTTTTTCGATTACTCGTTTTTACATAACAAAAAAATAATAATTTAAAGGTAAATATCTGTAGTAACAGAAGTGAAAAGACCGTCACAAGTGCAGATTTTTATGATCTTTTTAAGATGCATATAAGTTTTTTTTTAAATACGTTACATACTATATTTTTTTATTATATTTCTCTGATAGCTATTATAACTTAGCCTGCTACCTGATTCCGGCTTGACATCGACTTCTAGAGCACCCTGTATACAGCCGTAGTTGTCGATCATCGAAATGTCAAGCAAATCTGTCCGCTATCAGGCCTCAGAATAGTCCTTTTGACCTCTACAGGCCGCAAAACGCTTACTGTTGCAATATATCGCTTGCTGTACCGAAATTAGTGTAACACTTATAAGGCCTGACCACAGATAATGTTATACATTCCTATTTATAACTAATATAAGAGCTTGTTTCACTGACAAGTTGTAAAAACATTATACCGTCCTTTTCTATTTATTGTAAATGGAAAGAGACAGTGTAATGTTTCTGTACTATGGTGGCTTAAACTGTATCGCGAGAATTTTGTATTCCGTCTCGTGTTTCGTGTGAATATAGAATATTTAAGCTACATACTATTTTCTAAAGGTGAGGTAACTGTTACATAGATCTTTAATAATATTATCAAAGACACATCTGTCAACTCACACTTGACAAGAATTTATTTTAACTAGCCCTTACTCGCGACTTCGTCTGCAAAATTTTAAAACGTAGCTTATTTCTTAATAACTTCAACTTAGGACTCCTTATCTTATAAAACCTTTCTTCGGTGTTTGAGTCTGACTAATATAGATTTAATCTGCATTTTCTTGAAACACAAGAATATAATAGCAATGCACATCTAGCGAAACAATTTAAATGCCATTTCAAATTCCAATATTCAAATATAACTTAAACCTTATTACTACACTATAGGCCTAAAGGCCACTCTCCGATTCTTGGCCTGTCAATCCCAAACACTTTTAATATAAATAATATAAGTTACATAGAGGGTTAATAAGTAAAAATGTTGTTACAAACGCCGACTCCATTCCAACTGGCGGGGACTTAGCAAGAGAGGGAGATATATACACATGCGACATACAGACAGACAGAGACAACATGTGTTTTTTTTACATAAGGTAACAGGGCGTGGTTCAAGATAAGTAAGGCTTCGGTACATGGTCCGGCGGAAGAGCACAGTGGACCTCTTAACTTTGACACGGCGGCCGGCAGAAGAGTCTCGATCCAGGGCGCGGCTGTGTTTATATTTGCGCCTAGACGGGTCCGCGTCACACACGTTGAAGATTTCTGCTTCGCTCTCGGGGCTCGTAGCGTGATGTTATACAGCCTATAAATCAAAATATGTTTTAAATTCGGTTGTTGGTTCTAGAGATAAGCGCGTTCGAACAAACAAACTCTTCAGCCTTATATACTATTTGCATAATCTGTTATTAAAGTTAAACATATAATATTAGTTATTATTTTCTTTATATACAAATATAAAGAAAATAATAACTAATTGGCACCTAGGCCTATCTCAAGTGAGAATAGGACTAAAATTACTTCAAACGCGCCAGCTAGAGATATCTAGCTCCAATCTAAATATCTTGGAAGACAAACAGGGCATATAAGACATCCTATACCTTTGTTAAGCGAAACACATCTCTGTCGGATCCATAAAAGCGTTGAAACAGGTGTGAATATAAATATGAACGCACAAATAATGGTGTATTATCCCGCCATTGCTAAGTCCACGCTTCTACCACTTATTTATATTTATGTTCAGGGTTTACCGGGTGATGAACGAGGCAAATGTGCGGTATTATTGACTTTACGAATACGACACGGGATTTTACGCGATCACTCCAGGTAAAATTTACCTGTGATTGTTTGATCACTTTGATGTGTCAATCAATCAAAGGTAAATTTACCTGAAGTGTTGTTGATCTAGTCCTAGCATTTGCCTATATATATATTTGTATAACTTCGAGTACTCACATCTTAAAATTAAGTTAAATTTGTTTTAATGCTGAATAACAAAGTTTTACAGTAAAAAAATATAGTTAATTTGACGTTTTTAGTTTTTAAATACAGGGCAACTTTGGCGCCAATAGTCGCGAGATAATCGGTGCTATCTGTCTTGTTATTTAGAAACTATTATTAACATATATAATAAGGTGACATAAACAATTGTCTGCCGTGCTATTAAATATAGTAATAAATTATTAATTTCACGGGCGATGATTGGTGCTTTCACCCTATAGCACTGTGACATGAGTGAGTGAGACAAGCTTCTACGACTTGCAACGAATAAATAAATAAATATAATTATATATTTATATAAATTATTGTGTTACAAACTTAACTAAGTACAAATTGTATAAAAAATTGATCACATCTCCAGCTACTAGTTATAAATTCACAACTCTCTATTGCGCTTCTATAAATATATATTTTTATACATATATAAATGTATGTATATTTATATTATAATTATAATAAAAGTTGTAAGTACGTTTGTAAGTGTTGATTTTTAAAGAAAATATTAAAAATATCGAACAAAAAATGTATTTTTGCACTTCGTAGGTTGTTTTGGTTTGTAACATTTATATATTGAATATAGTCTCTATAAAATGAAATTAGTTGATTTCTTGTCAGGTGGCAGCACCTGGCGTCGTGAGTTCCCGAGTTCAATTCTCGGAGCATATAGGATATTCTCAGTTAGCAGCACAGAACCCGGATGTGCCGTAATAAGCTTGTGGATCTCCTAACTCTTCGGAAATAGAGATGTCAATATTATAAATGTTACAAATTCCTTAGGGAAACTGCACGGACCATAATAATTGTTATAGAAAAGTGAGTGTCTGGTAGACATTAAGATATTGGGCGAGATTGTATTGTTAGCCCACCCATCCCACTGCTGGGCGCTTGCTCATTGCCCGGATAACAACCAGCCGTCTTTAATTTTTAAAAACAGCCTTACGTCAAGAATTACAGATTAACTTTGGCAATACTGTTGAAAGTGTTGCCAGATTTAAAAATGATTTACAATTTTTGGGTAATATAGGTATCAAGGGAAGTGCGACGTGTGCCCAGCGTTGGGATGGATGGGTGATCATATTGTGGCGTCCATACTCAGCACTGTTGTAATCGTAGACTATCACAAATATTACATTTATAAGTAAAATGGTGTCCTAACTTAGGTGTAGACTCGCTTTTTAGATAAAGCGCCTACGTTCGGAGGGTATCTAGAAAATATTAAACATTTTGTAATTTTAAATTGATAATGCCTAATTAAAATGAGCTGTAATTAGATTCATTAATTTCATTCTCATTTTATGTGATTGTTTAATTTGCAATTAATTCTGTTGTAATGCGCATCAATTAAAAAGCGTACGCTCTCGTATGGCGCTGATTTGCGCATGAACGTTTACGCCAATGTGCGTATGCGATGCTCAAACTGCGGTTGCGGTTTATTGCGCAAACGGGGCTTGAACTCGCGTGTAGACTTATTGTATTGTAATATTTGACATCTGTATAGAAGTAAGGCCTAACGCACGTGCGCGTGGAGACTTGACAAAAGATGTCTGGGAGTGCGGCTTTTAGTCGCGCGTGTGCATCGGTCCTTAGTAGTGTGTCGCAGGCTGTAACAAGCTGTTATTATTTGTACGTTATTTGTGTTTAAATCTCTAATTTATTGGTATATTTGTGAAAGTGGTTGGTATATGTAAATAATTGAAAATTTGTCAACTTATTTGTCATTATATTTTTTTATTTACTGTATTTTTTGTTTTATTTCTACTCCTATTATGGCTGCCTCGGCGGGGCAGTAGTAGTGAATACGACTGCTGTACATGGATTTTCATAGTAAGAAATTTTGTAAATAAGTATCACATTAGACTGTTGTTTGCCCTAATCATTGTTTTTACATTATTAACAACTCTAACAATTTGAATCAAAGATCGTAAAAGATTTAGTATTAGAATGATTTTTAATGTTTGAATTTATGGTCGATTTTTTATTCTAAAAGTATTGACTAGAAATAAATAATAATGGTTATCGATATAATTTTGGAATCCCTTTTTTTTACGTAGGTATTTATATCGATTTTCGGGCTTGGCGTATGACATGGAGGTACCGTTACGGCGTGGCGTTCAAAAGGTTAAAAAGAGCGATGTTATTATTTACAAAGAAACAAAGCACTAACATATAAAAGTCTGTTATTAAAAGGACCAAACATGGTCACCGATGCTTATAGGTCTACGTTTTTTATATAATAGCTTTCATTATTTTAATTTCATACTATTATTTTTCTTAGCAGCGATAGCTCAGTGGGGAGACCAACAGACTGCAATGCAGAGGGTCTAGGGTTCGAACCCACGTCGCGCACCTCTGACTTTCGGAAGTTATATGACTTTTCGAAATGATGTGCGTATTGATTGACAATTATCGTCTGCTCCGTGCCTCGGAGAGCACGTTAAGCCGTTGGTCCCGGCTGCCATTAACATCTATGGCAGTCGTTATTGGGCAAGTCAGTACCCTCTAATATCCTGACACTGGTCTAGCCTTAGGGTATCGTTAGCCTTCGGGTTGCGGAGGACAGGTGGCAGCTGCTCCGTGTAAAAACTGATATCCAGTCAAATCCGGTTAGACCAGAAAAGCCGACCCCAAGTGACTTGGGAATAATAAAGGCTAAGAGAGAAGACTATTATTTTTCTTGAATTTCTCCTTTTTGCATACAGACATTGACCAGTTATAATAAATATTGACCAATGTAATTTAAGTTATTATTATTATTATTATTTGTCGGCCTCAATGGCGTAGTGGTTGGTGCAACCGACTGCCAGGTAGGTCGCGGGTTCGATTCCCGCACTAGGCAAACATTTGTGTGTATGAACTTGGATGTTTGTCTTGGTCTGGGTGTTTCTATATATAATATGTATGTATTTACAAAAAAAAGTATATATGTATGTTTATCCATTGTCTAGTGCCCATAGTACAAGCTCTGCTTAGTTTGGGCTAGATGGTGTTGTGTGTATATATATGTGTTGTGTGTATGTGTATTATTATTATTATTAGAGCTTGTTCTATTCTGAAACTATAGACACGCACTAACACACAGTGGTTTTCAACTTCACCAATGCATCGAAGATATGTGTTCAATTCGCTTACATTTTGAGTAATCTAACAATGGTTACTCCACATCGGGGCATTGTTTTATTTACAGTAACATTATAAAGTTGTTTTTAAGTTTTGATGTTCTTGATAATTCTCTAGAACTACAAATCCGACTTGAACAATTCTTATTGCACTATGTTGTGGATAGATATAGGATATACATATAACATCACACTCGACCTATGGGAAGGAATCTGAAACGCGAGGTGCAACTACTTTATAAAAAACACAAATCGAGAAAACACAATCTTTTTAAAAAAAGCCTGTCATGTCATATCACTATGTCCTAATTCGAAACCTGGTTTCAATGTTTGTAAAGATTGATTATTATTCAAAACACAGAGATTACATCCCAAGTAATATTATAAATGTGAAAGTGAGTTTGTTTGTTATGCTTTCACGCCTTACGTACTCGACCGATTATAATGAAATTTGGTATACACGTTGCCACGAGAACAGAAAATTCTTCTCTTCTAATTTCTATCTTTTACAGCGTATGATGGCATATGTCTTACGATTTATAAATAAATGTAAAGGACAACCATCCCATTGCGGGAATCTTAAATCTTCTGAATTAACTAACTCATTATACTTGCTTTGCAAATTTAGCCAAATTGAGTCCTTTTCTGAGGAATACAACCTATTGTCAACAGGTAAACAGTTACCAACAAAAAGTAAATTTTTATCATTATCGCCATTTTTTGATAAAACTTCTAATCTAATTCGTGTTGGCGGAAGATTAAGCAATTCATTTTATGATTACAACGTAAAACATCCAATTCTTTTATCGAGCGCTCATCTCATTTGCACTTTATTATTTAACATGTACCATCTTCGTCTTTTACATGCAGGACCACAACTCTTACTTGCTACAGTTCGACACCACTTCTATCCTATTGGCGGCAGGAACTTAGCTAAAAAGGTCACACATCAATTTGTGAAGTGCTGTAGGATCAAGGCTAGAACTATCCAGCCTATGATGGGTAACCTTCCTGAGCAACGCCTACACTTAGAATTTCCCTTTTTAGATTCGGGAGTCGATTATGCTGGTCCAATTGTAATAGCTGACCGTAAGGGCAGAGGATGTCGCCTCGTTAAAAGCTTTATATGTGTGTTTGTGTGTTTGGCTACGAGAGCTGTCCATCTCGAACTCGTGTCTGACCTGACGAAAGATGCTTTCTTATCAGCTATGAACCGCTTTATTGCTCGAAGGGGGAAGCCACGCCACGTCTTTTCCGATAATGGCACAACGTTTGTCGGCGCTTTCAACGAGTTGGCCAAGCTTCTTTCACAAGATTTGAACCTCAGTGCAATTGATCCTGGTATTAACTTCCAATTTATACCTGCGTACACTCCACATTTTGGCGAATTATGGGAGTCCGCACTTAAGTCTGTCAAGCATCATCTTAGGCGTATTCTTGGTCTGACAAATCTGACCTTCGAAGAAATGGCAACTTGTTTAATTCAGATAGAGGCTATCTTGAACTCAAGACCTCTAACTACTCTTTCCAACGATCCTTCAGACCTTACCCCACTGACTCCTGCTCATTTCCTTATTGGTCGATCACTCGTAATGTTGCCTCATTCCCAGATCCAGACTGCCAACATCAACAACTTGTTCATCGAATAGAATGCTTGAAGCAGCATTTCTGGACTCGCTTCTCTCATGAATATGTTTTATGGCTTCAGGAGCGAACCAAGTGGCGTCGATCATCAGGAGAGCTGAAAGAAGGGGCGCTGGTTGTCATCATAGACAAACATTCACCACCTTTACTCTGGCTTTTAGGACGCATTGTTAAGGTGCTTCCTGGTACAGATGGCATCGCCAGAGTCGCCGACATCCGGACACGTAAGGGTGTCATTCGGCGTGCTTTCAATACCATCTGCCCTCTACCTGTGGCCTCTAGCGTTGAAGATGACTCTTCAACCGGGAGAGTATGTTGACAATCGTCAACACCAGCGCGGCGGCGGCCAGAGCGGGACGACGACATCGCGATCAGCTGGTGGCGCGCGCGCCGGCCACCGACCTCTAGTCAGCGGTCCGATCCTACAGCGGACACCCGTACCCGCGCCTTTATCTCACAATAGTTATTCATTATGTTGTAGAAATATAAATAACAAGTTTATACAGTCCACTGTTTCATTTCACCACGAGTTATCGTTGCAACATCTTGTTAAAAATAATTGAATAAGATAGTACAGAAATTAAATAAGGGACAGAATACCTACAGATTGTCTTTATGAAGCAAGTAGTAGCGAAGGTTTTGAAAGCGGTCAAGCGACCACCAGCCAAGCTCATCTTGTCCTTTATCACGGACAGAATTTCACTTTATGGCGCATCCTGGGGTCAACTTGTTCTCTGACCGCTACACAGAACAGGGTCGCCAGGGGTTCCGATAGTGTTACAGAGAGTTATTAACCTTTGTATTGGCTTACTTACTCACTCGCTAAAGCAGACAAGGGGCGCCATATAGTTATAGCCACAGGACGCCCGTAGAACTAAAACCGGCTCTTCTTCACAGCATCAGTTAAGTCAAGAAGGTCACTGATAAGGAAAAATATACGAAATACAATGTGAAGAAACTAGTTAGCTCCAATGTTTATGGTAATTATGTTAAAAAAAAACTGGTTTTATTTCGATTCTTCGTTTTGGGGCAGTGTTATTCTATAATACAAATATAAATATAGCATTACGCTTAATAGTTATATCTGCTTAGAAGTTGGCAGAGGAATATCATACCTTGTTTAGATGCCACACGTAGTGAGGGCCAAGCCTAATGACTTTACTAACAATTTCGTGAAATATAACCTAACTAGACTTTGACCGCGACTTCGCTTCCATAAATGTAGGTTAGGTTTCAGTAGATTAGTAACAGTACTTTTCTTTTCTTTTTTTTCTTTCTGGATGAAAAATAGTTATCCTACGTTCTTCTCTGTTCCACTAAAAACGTGTATGCGAAATTTCATGATATACGGTAGAGGAATTAAGACGTGAAAGCGTAACAAATAAACAAACTCGCATTCGCATTTATAATATTAGTAGTTTGCTTAACCTAGCTTCGTATTTATGCCTCACGATCACTTATGTGCAGAACAGGAATATCTAGCTTCGAAAGAATCTATGAATGACCTATACGGTGGTGGATCCGATCCGATCTGATAAACGTAGGGTAATATTATTGTCACTATATTAGTTTACCTAATTGAATAAAACTTATTATTTATTATGACTATTTATCTTTTTAAATCAAACGACCTCAATATAACCCTAATAAACTTCTATATACCTATAGCTATTACTAAGAACTAAATGATAATGATGATGCAGAATACTCCGTAATATTATCTTTTTACTACAATTTATAAACAGTAATACCGTTTCGGAACGCACGCACACACAAACACACCTTTACGCTGTTTTCCGAGATATATTGCGGTCTCAACACAGCGGGTGATAAATGAATAACGTCCTGCAGACCTTTCGGGCCAATCTTAACGGATTCTAGCCATCCGCGTAAGTGTGTGCGCAAACATAAGTGCACTCTTTATTCAGTCACTCTCAAAGGACAATGGGACAGCAATCATATCACCGATCGATGTGATATGAAAATTTTATTTTAAAGTTGTTTTTTATATTCAATGTTTTGCCTCTTCCCTGTTATGCCATTTCTGACAGCCGTGTGCAACTCGTATACAGTGAGATCTCGTCACGATGAATGGCTAATTAAAATACCTAACTAAATACTACTTATTAATTTAATAACTCAAACAACCTTTTGAAGTGCAAAGATATCTATTACTTTTCTTTTTAATTTGTAAGTGTAAGTCTTAGAATACCAGACATAATAAGAAATCTATTGTCTGGCCACCGGTGTGCAACTGAGGTTAAATAGCTTAAACGGTGTGCAACTGAGATTAAATAGCTTAAAATGTGTATATCTGGTGGTTGTGTGTAGTGGTTGATAAAGAAACGTTATTGTTAGTTTGTGGTTGCGCTCAGTAATAAAATTTAAAAGAGGGGTAGGTATCTCTAGCGGTGGAAAATTATTAGCTAATTATGGTGATAAAGATGATTTAAGCTTTAGGGATCATCAACCATCACAAAGAACATTTCGCATCCTTAATAAAACAGAAACTTATCTCAGTATTTTGGATTAAACAAATTTGAACTCTATTGCAAAAATTTAACACAAATATAATATTAGAAATTAACATATACAATTAGAGTTCAAATTGCCTTACTTTCAAATTTCGAGTTAAGTCGCTGTTTTATTAAGAGTGCGATTTGAACTCACATCAAATATCTTTGCATCACATAATTTTTTGTCCGGTGCTGTGATCGAATTAGCTATGCTTACTTACATAATTCTTTAATCGCTATGTATCGGTGTCACACGCTGATCAACTGCCCCAGCGCCCCGTGGTAGTTAATGTGACGCTTCTCTCTTAGCCTTTATTATTCCCAAGTCACTTGGGGTCGGCTTTTCTGGTCTAACCGGATTTGACTGGATATCAGTTTTTACACGGAGCGGCTGCCACCTGACCTCCGCAACCCGAAGGCTAACAATACCCTAAAGCTAGACCAGTGTCAGGATATTAGAGAGTATTGACTTTCCCAATAACGACTGCCATAGATGTTCATGGCAGCCGGGACCAACGGCTTAACGTGCTCTTCGAGGCACGGAGCAGGCGATAATTGTCAATCAATACGCACATAATTTCGAAAAGTCAGAGGTGCGCGACGTGGGTTCGAACCGAGACCCTCTGCATTGCAGTCTGTTGATCTCCCCACTGAGCTATCGCTGCTATATATGGCAGTTAATGTGACTGCTGTGCATTAAATTTTAGGTTTAAATCCCGAGACGGGCTCGTAAAAATCTATTGAGATTTCAGTCCTAAACACTTAGGTGATAGGTACCTACTAACTAGATTGGAGTTAAGAAGTTGCCGGTGTTGCACACCCTGTGCTTCGGAAAGCACGTAGGTAAAGCTACAACTTTTCTCTTAGGTAGGAAACAAGTATACGGCCCATACTGTAAGTGGTTATTATACTTATTATAGCCTATGCAAGCTCGCATTACCAGCGGTATTATGCGACCATTAGACATGCTATTAGGTGAAAGAGATAAATTACTGGTTCTGAGGATACCACAGCGCCTTTTTAAGGTGCCTAAAAACATTACAATTAAAAACAGGAACACAACACAAAGTTCAGTTGCAGTTCAATCAGTGCCAAGTTCACACTTCAATGTCTGTTTGTGGTATTCTCTTTCCGGTCTGCGTAACTAGGAAACTAGCTTAGTTTAGCTAATTCAAGGGCCTCACTCCGGGTAAATTAACAAACAACATTAAAAGTAAAAATCAAATATTAATTTACAAAATACCCACAAATATAGTGCAACCTAGCCAGCCTATCCAGCTAAGCATTCGTCGGTAGATTCTATTAATGTTTTGCTGCGATGAAGCATCTTTTAAAATCATGAATAGGTACTACAATACATATATTCTCGTCTTTGCTTTAAACCCATAAGGTATTTGCAACATAATATTAGTTACTATTACGTGGAAAGAACGCTTATTACATTATTAATAGATGTATTCATTGATGATCTAAACACGACAACATTTTATGCAGATATGTTTATAAAATTTTATGCAGGTTTGCTTGCCAGACCAATTTTCCTTGTAATTAAATCAATCAAGTGTTGGAATGCCAGAAATAATTAAAAACCGTATGTGTCTGGCCGCCAGAGGCCTGCGCCGTCTTAATCTTAAAGTAAATAAAAGTACCTAAGCTCATTGAAAACATAACGAACATTGTTCGCTCATATCCATAAAAAATCCAAAGAACCTTTTAGGAATTATTTATTTAGGTACCAAGATATAAATCTACGCTATCGCGCACAAACTAGCCTCTGAGCTGTTACCGAGAATTATACAAACAAAAAAACATTGCAAATATTTCAAATTCTTTCTGATTGATGATGTTTAAGAAAATTCTTATAAATTCAGAATCACAATTCCACGGCTTAATAAATGGATTTTTTCGTCGGTAGACGGTGTTTAGTGGGCATCGAACTCACGATCTTTCAGTCTAACGCTTAAAACAACTCTTTTTTTAAAAGACTACTTTCGGCTTTTCTTCCTTTCTCTATTCCCACTTTTCATAAATAATATCAGCTCTGTATTAAACTGACCCACTGCTGGGCATGGGCCTCTTCTCAGAGTGAGAGCGGTTAGGCCATAGTCCAAAACACTAGCTCAGTGCAGTTTGGCAGACTTCACATAACTTCGAGAACATTATGGAGAACTCATAGACGTGCAGGTTTCTTCACGATGTTTTCCCTAACTGTTAAAGTAGGCGATAATTAACTACTGAATATGCACATAATTTCGAAAAGTCAGCTGCTCTCTCACTTTTTATGATACTAATATAGACAAGCAAAGCAATAATTAGTGCATTACTTAAATGTTTATCACGTGTATAAATCTAAGCGCGACACCTGCATTGATATTGCCCAGGTGACCACTTAAACCACTCCTCCAATCGTGCAATGTTTGAGGCATTACCGCGTGAATCTGAACCAAGTATATTGCAATGTTGCGTGCTTACAAAAGCACACTAGGGCCTATCTTGTCTTTTTATACCCGAGTCAAGCTAAGTATCACTGGGTTTACCGGTTACAAAGAATAAGGAACAGCACAGAATCTGTGAGTTGTTTGAGATGATGGCCTCAGCTACTTTTTATCATCGCACCGCTCGCCGTCGGCAGGGATTTCATTCTCACACCTTACAACTTAATTAGTGCCGCACCAAGCGGTTCTAAAGGCATTCTCCCGCGGACGCTCAGGTTGTGGTACGAACTGCCTGCCGAGGTTTTCCCACTATACTACAGTATGAGGTTTTTCAAAAAGGGCGTTGAAAGGTTCTTACAAGGTCGGCATCACTCAAATAATGCCTCTGGTGTTGCAAGAGTTCAAAGGCGACGGTGACCACTTACTATCAGATGGGCCGGGCCGTATGGTTGTTAGCTACTTTAGTAGTATTAAAAAAATCTGTAAGAGTGCCCCGTAAACGGTATGAGGCTTACTCCTTATGATGTGTGACATTAGAATTATTTTGCATGGGTTCTAAAAACTAAGCTGGTAAATTGTATATCTATACTAATATTATAAAGCTACAGAGTTTGTAGGTTTGGTTGAACGAGTTAATCTCAAGAACTACTGGTTCGAATCGAAAAATACTTTCAGTATTGGATAGCCCATTTACCGAGGAAGGCTATAGGTTATATAACATCACGCTACTACCAATAGGAGCAGAGCATAAATGAAAAATGTTGCAAAAACGGGGCAAATTCTCTTATGTGAAGCAGACGAAGTTGCGCGGGTCAGCTAATGTATAATATACCCCTGCCTACCCTTTCGGGGATGTAGACTCGAGTATATGTATGTATGTGTCGTTGTATCGCAAGTTCACAGCCCCGCGTCTGGTCCGAGTCACGATACAACTTCAAGGCCGGATGGGTGTTCGCCTTCTCTTTTTTGTTTTTGTCGCAGATAACCTTTTGTTTATAACTGTACAGTATAAGGATAAAACATATCGCGTTCTGAAACGTACCGCCAGTGTGTGCGCAGACTGCGAACTTTATGCTAAAGTGTGTCTGACTTAATAATATTATATTATGTTATAAGTGTTTTGTTAATTTGGAAATAGCCGCGTCAAAGGTAGGTGTCGTTTAAAAATCCATTTAATAAGCCGTGGAATTGTGATACTGAATTTATCAGAATTTTCTTAAACATCATCAATCAGAAAGAATTTGAAATATTTGCAATGTTTTTTTGTTTGTAAAATTCTCGGTAACAGCTCAGAGGCTGGTTTGTGCGCGATGGCGTAGATTTATATCTTGGGACCTAAATAAATAATTCCAAAATGGTTCTTTGGATTTTTTATGGATATGAGCGAACAATGTTCGTTATGTTTTCAATGAGCTTAGGTACTTTTATTTACTTTAAGATTAAGACGGCGCTGGCCTCTGGCGGCCAGACACATACGGTTTTTAATTATTTCTGGCATTCCAACACTTGATTGATTTAATTACAAGGAAAATTGATCTGGCAAGCAAACCTGCATAAAATTTTATAAACATATCTGCATAAAATGTTGTCGTGTTTAGATCATCAATTAATACGTCTATTAATAATGTAATAAGCGTTCTTTCCACGTAATAGTAACTAATATTATGTTGCAAATACCTTATGGGTTTAAAGCAAAGACGAGAATATATTGTAGTACCTATTCATGATTTTAAAAGATGCTTCATCGCAGCAAAACATTAATAGAATCTATGACATCATAATATTATTTAATCTCTTCTATTTCCTTAAAAGCAAATATAATTATAGATACGTATTAAATATACTCTGTTGAGAAAAGTTGCAAATTTCAACTGGGTATTTGCCAATATTTATATAGATTCGAATTTCATCAAACCGCTATCGACAGCAACTTAAGTATATGATTATCAATTAACTACTCTAATGTAAAACGAAAACATTTGGTAGATATGGAATCTTTTTATAAAGTAAAGTTTGTATCGGTCTCAACATGAAATTCTCAATTCAGAAACTGGGGTTAGAAAAGCTTAGCTACCTTTCAACTAAATAGCTTTCAAGTCCTTGATCAATGATTAACCTGTGATCAACGGTCTGCCGCTATTAAAACACAACGTTAAGTAATGTTTACATGTAATTTTAAAGTAAAACTGCAAAGTAAACTACTTCTACTACAATTAAGACTAGGGTTACTAGACTAGGTCTAGTAACTTATAAGTAAGGGTCTTCGCGCTTATTCAAAAATCTATATTGAATCTAAGTTAAGTAATTTTACAAGTTATTTGCAAATGTTACAATGACAGTAGAGAATTGCAAACGATTACCCGCTCGCCTTCGTGAGTTGCAAGAACTATAACCTGTTAATTGTTGGAATATCATACTTAATTGTAAACCTATTGTTTCTGGCCGCCGGTGTGCAGCTGTGACTCATTAGGTCAAGTATATTAAACGAAACTTAGAACGCCTGCGTGACAAGTATCCCTTACATAACAAACTTCCAATATTGCATACGTAGTATGATAGTCTAGTAGACGAAGTCTGTATCTGCGTCCAGAAGATCACATGTAGCATCATAGCTCGAGAGATTTGTACACTGTGCTTATAAGCATTGCATGACCAAGGAACCGAACTTGCGACCTGAAGAAATATAAATCTAAACTTAAGCCACGAGACCAATGAGGCGACAAAATAAAATATGTTCTTTCTTTTCAGATGTACAGAATTGTATGTTTCTTGGTGTTAGTGGCATCAGTCCACTGTCAAATCAACAATAACTTAGACCCCAGCGTCCTGGCGGAGATATTCGGGACTGTTAATGATGCCACCACCACCACCACAACAACAACGACCACTACCACCCAGCAGCCTGCGATTGACAGGAATCAGGATCCACCTACAGGAACTTTCGTGCCGCCCCCCAATTTTGCTGCTTGTAAGTCAAGTTGTCAGGCGAAAACATATAGGCATCTGACGTCTTAAGCCCCACCAAATTGAGTAGTAGTTAAAGTATATGGTGGAGACCCCAAATTACGATTTGAGGTCTCCTGACACAGTTATTACTATACTTAAAAGAAGCCTCAACAACGTTTTATTTCAATGTATACATTCGCGTAAACGTAAGACGTGTTGTAGGTTTAAGCTGTTCATAACGAAATAGAGCACATTTCATTTATTTTTATCAATTTATTAGCTTTATACAGCCAGAGACTGCATATACAGCGAAGCAGCACTGTCATACAGAAATAAATAGTAATGTTAAAATTTAACATTTTATATATAACAAGGCTTTGCACGCATAAATCTAGGTTAAGTTAGATTATGTTAGTAACAGTAGTTTTTCTGGATAATGGTCCTTTTCTGTGTCCCCCTGACTTGTATGCGAAATTTGATGATGATCGGTCGAATAGTTAAGGCGTGAAAGTGTAACAAACAAACAGACTGACATTCGCATTTATGATAGCAGTTTTAAGAAGAATACGGGAATGTATTTAACTATATCCTTAGGAGAAGAACGGGTGAAACCGCTTTGATAAAACGACAGGCAGGACATTAGAATCAGTATATCATGAATACCGTGTAAGAACCGTGACTGCACACATGATGTAGTGGTTTGTGGGATCTACAAATGGTTGTTCTGAGTCTGGGTGTTCTTTTTGTCCGTTGTTTGAATGTTTGTAAAGTCCGCCGCGGATATTATTCCTAGTGCAGGAGTTATATTTTTAAATAACAAAAGAACCGAAGTGCAGAATCGATGAGTCGATGCTTGCTGGCGTATGGACTGAGATAACTGTACAGTCACCGGACTGGTTACAATAAGAATATTACATTTTTTTATGGGAAACATGTCTTTAAGTGAATGCAGTTGATTATAATAAATAATAATAATAACATCCGTTGTTTATAAACTGTCCTATTGCTGGACACGAGCCTAGATAAGAAGGGTTGGGCCATAATATTCTGGGCTACAATCGAAAAATCACCTAACAGAATATTTTCTAATATGTATAGACTACTGCATGACATATTTTACTTATATTTCAACAGTAATCATAAACGTGGGTGAAACTGCTGTGCTTACCTAGTAAACTTATATACGGATACACATTTTTGGTTGTGTACCTATAGATTTTATAGATTTTCATTTTGTACCTCCAGTTCTGAATGGCTAATCAACGATGAGTCGAAATTAAATAGAAGCCAAGCGATTGGATTGGCTGTTCAGTCAGCCAATCACACAACCGTCTGTTACAAATTGTTGTGTTGACCGACCCTTTAGAAACTGTTTGTTAGACACAAACTATTATGCGAAGAAGGCTCACCTCGGATTTTATATGAGCTTATAAAAAGCTATCGCCTCTATTGAGTCTGTGTTATTGATTGTTATTGTAGAACTAATAATCAAACTAATGGCCATTGTGATCAAAATAATAATAATAATAATTGTTTATTGCCATAAAGTAATTTTACAATGTCGGATTTACTTATTAACACTTTTTCACAGGTTGCTTTAACACATTATAATTGTAGCATAACCTCCCCTAGCACTAGGCTAAGCCTGTCCTGCGGAAAGTTCTCAGGGATTGTTACAGTTTACATTAATTATATTATTATACAGATACACTGCGGCAATGAACATTTTGTTGAAATAGTAATATATAAAGTTATGTTTTTTAAGTTTAAATATATATATATATATATATATGTATATATATAATAGTACAAATTATAAAAATGTTGAGATTTATACATGAATCCGTTGGGTAATGCTATATATATAAATTAAATACTTCCAAAACGCTTATAGTATGATAATTATAAAAAGATTTTTTGAAATTAAACTATATACGGATTTTATCGCGTTATTTATTTTACACTATATTACAAAATTTTGAAACTGTCTCACTACTCCTAGATACTATTAAACATTACTAATTTTTAAGCTAATTAAATTATTAAAACTTTTTTATGAGTGCGGACTTTTTTTACATTGGTTAAACCAAGAGAAGCATAGGCACCCACATGAAAGAACACATAGCTGATGTTAAACACCAACGCTTGTTGAAGTCTGCTGTGTGTGAACATGTGCAACAGGGGACCAACCACTACCTGAGATTTGACAAACCACAGATTCACGCTAAAGAACACAGATTCCTACCAAGGATGCTTCGCGAGGCTATTGAAATAAAAAAACATCCTAATTTCAATAGAGAAAATGGTTGGAATGTACCACCAGCTTAGGATCCAGTCATTCAAATAGTCAAACCCAAGAAGAAGCAAACCACAGCTAGACTTCATGATACTCTGAGCTCATTCTGCGTAAATAGAAACACCAATGATTAAATTATGTTCGGGTACTTTGAAATAACGACACTGGAACATTGAGACAACTACCATCTTAGTCTCCCCGTGACCATGGCTGCTTAAAAGCAACCGAAACGTCGGGGAAAGTGTAAACTTAAATATAAATAGTTTTAATAATATAATTAGCTTAAAAATTTGTAAAGTTTAATAGTATCTAGTAGTAGTGTGACAGTGTATCAAAATTTAGTAATAAAGTGTAAAATAAATAACGTGATGAAATCCGTATATAGTAAGTAGTTTAATTTCAATGAATAACATTCGGGTAAGACGACAATATTATTAAAAAGATTATAAGTGTATGTACGATTGTTTCGTTACCAAATGTTATTACTCAATTGCAGATTTTATAACTAACCAACTTACATAAGAAAGTACATTAATATTTCCAACTTATCACTTAATAGTTTTAGTAACCTGACATTGTCTAAATGTTGAGCATTGAAATTAACATTGACTGTAACTTGCAAATAATTATCTTTAGGTATTATGTATCTAATTGGATTGGTTCCTAGTCATAAGTATTTTGTACGCCTATCATTGGCAAAACATAGAGATCAATATAATATTTCTGCCGTTCTGCTATATGTAGAAGGTACCTATGTTTCCAAGGGAAATGATAAATATGATTATAAGATTATTGATCGTGAAGGTACAGGCTATAACAAGGCTACTTACTAATCACCTATTATTTAAATCACCACAGACGAAAATGTGACGTGTCCGTTGGAAGACGGCACGATGGGCGAGTGCGTCGCGTTCTACCTGTGCAACAAGAACGGCTCACTCAACACTGACGGCGATGGACTGCTTGACATCCGGTAAACTAACTTAATACAATCATACGCGTCATAGACCCACCCTCTCAACAATTATCCTGTGCCCCAGGTAATTTAAACTATACGTATAAATAACGGCAAAAGAATATTTTCGTCAGTTTTCATTAGTTTGTTTTGTCAAGAAATTCTAGTTGTAGGAATTCTAGCGGTGCTTACCCCGTGCCTCGGAAAGCACGTAAACATTGATCCTGCACATGATCTCTCGCTAGTACCGTATTGATTTACCGTCCTATCGGACTATGAGAGCTAGAGAATAGAGAGTATCTCCTGCCCAAAATCCATTCCACGTTAAGATTGACCGCCCTGACTGAAATTTGCTCTGTAGTTTAACGTATACAGGATGATTTTGAAATCGTGTAATTCCTTTTAACCACGCATTCTACTGGTGATATAGAATAACCCTGACCATATTTTTTTTATTAGAATTATGGTTTTGTAGTAATTAATGTACGAATTTGTTTCGTGAAATGGTTTCAGATAATCGTATGTATTATTTATTATATTTATAGAATTAAAATTGCCTCGGGTGGTTAACATATGACTATCTTAAAACCATTTCACGAAAAATACGGTACATTAATTATCCCAAAAAATTATACCAATAAAAAAAAATAAGGCCGGAGTTATTCTATACCACCAGTAGAATGGGTGGTTAACAGGATTACACGATTTCAAAATCACCTGTATAGAGCATACTAGATAGCAAATTGTGTTTTTATTTGATTAGTGTTGCGGATTCAGACTCTCCGTGCGGCTCCTACATGTCAACGTGCTGCGCGACCCCGGACACGAGGCCTTTGGACGACCCCATCAAGCCCGTCCCGGGACCACGGGTATGTATACCTAGAACCTACTTGTTATTCTAGTCTGTTCCTAAGACCATAGTACACGCTCATTTCGCCAACTGTTTTACGGTCCCACGTAGGTACGAGAAGACAAGCCTTTTCCAGACTTTAATACTCAATATTCGATTGAATTCCATAATTTTATCCAAAGATGGACATATAGATAAATCAGATCATTATTGACACTGTTGGGCAAAGCAAAGGAGAGAGGAAAAATACTATATAATAATATCAGCCCTGTATTAAACTATTCAACTGCTGGGCACGGACATCTTGTCAGTGTCAGAAAGGTTAGGCCATAGTCTACCACGCTGGCTCAGTGCGGGTTGGCAGACTTCACATTTCTTGGAGAACATTACAGATAACTCTTAGACACCAGATGCCATGTCACCTTAATACACCAGATGCCATGCACAGCAATCGCATTTCGTTAAGCAATTTTCTGGGTTTTTGAATAGTTGATTATCGCTGATTTTAACAGCGAAACACTGGGAAAAACGTGAAGAAAACTGCAAGGCAAGACAAGAGTTTATTATGTAGAATTCTAATGGCGTAGAGGATAAACAGTCGTCTCTCCATTCTTCTCACCCTGAGAACCCTCTCCCTTTTTTATACAGATATTAAATCTAGGGATTACGCCTATATAGTGAGCTTTTATAAACATTGAAACAAGGAATATTTAGACTAGTGAATATATTTATGGATCGTACAAAGGTACATTTGTCTCTAGGGCAATGCCCACCAGCCTCGCAGCCTTTGTGTAGTAGTGAAAGCGGGTGCTGTTCAGGAGGTCTGATTTTCGTTTAGTCGAGTAGACTCGGGCAAACTGTTACTAGGAATTTCAGCAGTAAACAGTTTATAAATGGACTCAATTTAAAATACAAAATTAAATCGACATTTTTATACCTATGGCAATGCAATCGCATTACGGCAATGCAATCAAATAATTATTATCTTCTAACAGATTAATAACTGGATATGAGCTCAACACCTACTGTATCGTAATCGAGTTTAAGCAGTTATTTTATTTTATATAACTCGTCTTATTTTTCTTGTTATAGATAGTGTAGTTTTATAAAAATAAAAAGTCGTAAATCTTAGAGTTCGAAAAAATGGTTTAAGTGATATGCAATGGTCAGAGGTCAAAGGTCGTAGTCATTACCGGGGTATATCGACTATGCTGAGTCGAATGGCGTTGACTGCGAGTCTCTAGCTCTTACGGTTCTTGAGTTGAAAGTTGTATAACAGACGGACGGACAAACCTGTTGTGTAAGAGATATTTCGAACTCTAAAAAGCATTCGGTCACAAGGGGCGATTACCTCTCCAACAGACCTTGTCGCTCTGACAACTAGCATTTGGTAGCGACCTCTGCCCACTTTTAAATATTAGAATCTTGCAAATATTTGCAAAGTTTTTGCACGGTTTGACCGGTGAAGTCACTACCTTCTCATATAATTTCTGTGTTAAGTAACAGTAAACATAAATCGCGCTACACAAACATCGAATGAAATTTAAAGTCAAACTGATATCTGATTGCAACCGCGCTAGAGGTGAGTTAGATATTCGAGCCCGACGCAGCGAGATATGGCTTCCCTGTCTCATCCACATTATAAGTATTTCTCTCTCCTATGTCAGGGTCTGTATTAATAAGGACTGCCTACGTACTTACCCCTTCAAGTATGGTAGGCAGCGGTTTGGATGTATTCCCTTTATATAACTTCTGTAGTACCAATGTAATATACATAACGATATTTGAGAGCGACGGTTAACGCGTACAATCAGGTGGGTCGTTTGCCATCAAAAGCATATCGTGGATCGTACATTAATCTATACTAATATTATAAAGCTGAAGAGTTTGTTTGTTTGTTTAGTTGAACGCGCTAATCTCAGGCAATTACAGGTTGGAATTGAAAAATTGTTTGAGTGTTCAATTGCACATTTTTCGAGGAAGGCTTATAAGCTATATTGATGTCATCATGACTACGATCAATAGGAGCGGAGCGTCAATGAAAAATGTTGCAAAATCCAGAAAAATTCTCTTATGTGAAGCAGATGGAGTTGCGTGGGTCATCTAGTAGATAATGTGTATGACATATTTATAGTCAACTGTCCTTCGATACGATAGCGCCATGCCTCTCGACCTATTTAGATTCTTTGAATTTACGTGTATTATCCAGACTCGATAGTTAAATTTAACAAAAGTACATGATGGATCTTAGTTTTTATTACGAGAATTGGTCCTCAGGTCAAGCGTCTAAAGGTAACTAAATATTATGAATGATGATAGTATTGATTCCTGTTAAACAAAAAATAGACTTAAGACCATACAACATGAAAGTTCATAAGTTATTATTGCGATTCACTTCACATTGATTGATGCATTATGCTACAACATTATAAATAGATCTGTACGTAAATATGATAATAAGTTATACACAACATTTATATGTTATTAAGAATTTATCATATCGTATGAGGTCGAGAATTTATACAATGTTTTTCCTTATTAAGAATGTTAAATAATTATGTACTGTCGTCCCCGTCGACCGGTTTGACTGCAGTGCTCACCGGCCAATACTCGCCAGACCGGCTAGCAACCAACATGACACATCGCACCCTTAATAAAACAGAGACTTATCTCAGTATTTTGGATTAATCAAATTTGAACTCTATTGCAAAGATTTAACACAAATATAATATTAGTATATAACATATACAGTTAGAGTTCAAATTGCTTTACTTTCAAATTTCGAGTTAAGTCACTGTTTTATTAAGAGTGCGACATGTTGCTTATAAACTTGAAATCATCTTCATTACGACGTAAACTTGTTTTTATAAGTTGTTTTTTTGTTGTCTCTGGTGGCAAACGGTCGACAACTAACCTAGTAAGGAGTAACAGTCGCGGTCGTTTTTTAGTATGGCAGAAGCAATTTTAAGGTAATAACCAAACCGCTGCCTACCTTGATAAGACGTAAAGGTAAGTGTGTAATTAGGCTCCCAGTGCTCTCATTATTTGAAAGAAACAATGATACAAATACCTTATGTCGAAATTCTGTGAGAAAGTAGCACCACCGCGGTCTAGCTGGCATATTCATGTATTGACCAGCAAGATTATTATTTAAATCATATACGAGGCTACAATATGTACTATATCGCCGGTTTTATTGAATGGAATCGAATGGGATGTAGACGTGCCGAAAATAATGTCACATGCTTTTTTTAAAGACTACTCTCGCTTAATGTCTTTTCCTGTGTGATATTACAATCGAGAGGGCGCGAGCTCATATCCTACCTATAGCACTATCAAAATGAGCCCTCTCTTTACACAAGCATTCTAGCTCAGCTGGAAGGGTAAACAATAATACTAGTAATTCGCAATACAAATTGCTAGTGATCCTTAAAACAGAAAGAAACAACAGACACAAATAAATCTCATATTCAGAGCGGCTTTTGCTCTTTTAGTAACTTTTTACCTACATTACCTACTAAAAACACAAAGATTTGGCGCGAGATTACTACCAATCTCAAACGTATAAGATTTTAAATTGAATATCGAAACTAATAATTTACATATTAATGACGGCTGCCATGAACATTATGGCAGTCGTTATTGGGAGAGTGTAGACACAAAAGATCCCACTGGGTCGAAGTGTCGCCGGTCTGCACTGACTGGCCCCCACATAAGATACATACATACATATTAATGAAGATAAACAAGTCAACACAGTACTTTACGTAGCTTAATTTTAATAAGTTTCTGTTTTGATTACTATACCACGGTTATTAATTAAAACATCTCATCAATTTACCTGATTTCAGGATTAATAGTAGTTAGTAGGTACTTGTTAAATAGGTATATATATAGGTGACAAATGGTACCAACAACCTGCCGTCAGCGTCCCATACGATTATAACGTAAACTAAGTTATTCAAGTACAAATCTAAACCTTTCTAATGGTATAACCTTTTTATCGAGTGACTTGAATTATTTTCATACATTCGACCTTTATAATATCAGCCCTGTCTCACTGCTGGGCATGAGCCTCTTCTAAGTGTGAGAAGGGTTAGGCCATAGTCTACCATGGCGGCCCAATGCGGGTTGGCAGACTTCACATATCTTAGAGAACATTATGGAGAACTCTTCGACATGCAGGTTTGCTCACGATGTTTTTCCTTCACCGTTAAAGCGAGCGATAATTCACTATGTAATAGGCACATAATTTTGAAAAGTCAGAGATTTGCGCCTCGGGATCGAACTCGAGACCTCAGCATGGTAGTCGAATGGTCTCCCACTAGGTTATTGCTGCTCATTAACGCTGACATAACACAAACCGTGTCTCCTAAGTTTGACTACCAGAGTTCTAGAGTATGAATTGTGATTATTCCAGCGTGAAGGTTGTGGATGGCGTAACCCGCAGGGCGCGGACATGCGCACTACTGGTGAGACACTGGGCGAGACCAAGTTTGGAGAGTTCCCTTGGATGGTGGCTATTCTTGAAGGAAAAGTAAAGTAAGTCTATATAAATTATACTAGCTGTTCAACACGTTTTTAACAACTTTTATTATTACTGCTCCGTTCCCGTGGCTCGTAGCGTGACGTTATAAAGCCCTCAAACGCAAAAGATTATTGCAAAGCCGACAGGCAGTACCAGAATGGCTTGTCCAAACAAAAAAATACAAATACTTAAGCATTATTACATTAGTAGGTATACTTATATAAGATTACCTAACAAAATATGAGAGCCCTATGCTAAATTAACCTACCCTATGTGGATTATATCAATTTTAAACTGATTATCTTTGAACTATTACATGTAATCATTCCGCGATATTTTGGTTGCATTTCAGCAACCATGATCACGAGGAGACTAATTCAGTCATTTTAAAACACATAAATCATTGTCGCACGTCAATGGCGTAGCGTGGGTGTCAGCCGCCCGAGGCGGAAGAAAATTTTGCCGCCCTTATTTACTTTAAATTTAAAATACTATAATATACAGTACCTAATTCTAAATAACGTTTCGGCAAGAACAGTCATCATTATTGTGTATTGCACATCTACCCATTCCTCTCGTTCGTCATTAAATGGTTCAAATATTTACAAGATATTATTATTATTTATTGTGAAATTTTGTCGCCGCTAAAAGTGCCGCCCGGGGCGGGCCGCCCCTACCGCCCCCACTAAGCTACGCCACTTCGACAGTTATGGTTAGAGGTCTGATAGTATGCAGGCCTATTGCCGTCTGCTTGACTGGAGATATTTTAAACGTCCGTGATGCTACTGAAAAAATTCTGACAGAAACGCCCACTAACATTGGCCTGGGACTTCAGACAGCAGTCGCATAATTACTGCCACTCAGGTTTTAAACACATTTGAAAGGAATAACACTACATAGAAACTCCACAACCCAGTCTAACATCTCGCTACGCACGATAGAATACAATCAATGACATATATTTCTTGTAGACCTGCTAATTACAACGGAACTCCAACCCCTAACATATACGTCGGCGGTGGTTCCCTGATCCATCCGAGCGTGGTGCTGACTGTAGCTCACTACGTCGCCAAGCCCAAAGATCTGAGAATCAGGGCCGGCGAGTGGGACACGCAGAGAGAAACGGAAATATACGCCTTTCAAGAGAGAGATGTCGCTTCCTTGGTGGTTCATAAAGACTTCAATAAAGGTACAAAGTTGTTACAAAACTTAGAGAAGAGAGATTGACATACGCTTTTTATAAAGCAAGGCTATTGTGAATGGCTTTTGTTAACTCAATCAGCTAATCATAGCAGAGTATGCATCTTTTTGAATGCCTGTTATAAAATGTTTGTGTTAATCTGTCTTTCAGAAATCTGTTGGTAGTTTTATAACTGTTTTGTTGGTTTAGTGATATAACTTAATATTAAAAATTATTTTATAAGCATTTTCAAGCATTCTCCAAATTTGCCTTCCTACATCATATCATTATTCTCTTATCTCAATCCCAACTCAATTACAACACAGTGAGTAGTCTACACAATATTTCTTCTCTTCAAAAACGTCATCTCATTATTAACTTATTTTTCTTTCCTATCATTCCTCATCCATTCCATCCATTTTTCCTTTGGCCTTCATCTACCTTTCTGTCCATTTACATTTATATTCGTACCTTTTATACACACGTGCGTTCAGCCTCAATATATGTATGTACATGCAATTACCTTTCAACCATTTATGCCATATTCGAATTTCCAGTATATACTAATAATATACAGTCAAGTAACTAAACCGATATGAACGACTAGATTTTACCTGCGGCTTCGCTCGCGTAAATGTAAGTTAGCTAAGGTTGAACACAGTGCTATTTTCTGGATGAAACAATGTCCTTTTCTGTTGCCCTGACGACGTGTATGCTAAATTTCATGATGACCGTTCGAGTAGTTAAGGCGTGAAAGCGTAACAAACAAACTCACATTCGCGTTTATTATATGAGTTAGGATTAGGATTAACCTGTCATTGCCATTGTTGGAGTGCTAGACATAATTGAAAACCTATTGTGACTGGCTGCCGCGGCAGTGTGTCGCTTTTTCGCAATTTATAATCGAAACTTTGTTCTTTAACAGGCAACCTTTTCTACGACGTAGCTGTTCTTTTCCTCGAACAGCCCGTGGACTTGACTCTTCACGTAGGAGTGGCATGTCTGCCACCGCCGAGAGAAAGGACTCAAGCCGGCACCAGGTGCTTCGCCACCGGCTGGGGTAACGACAAGTTCGGCAAGGCAGGACGGTACCAGGTCATCTTGAAGAAGGTGAGCCATCACTTATTTCGCTTAAACTGGGACTGCATTGCCGAACAATAAGATACGAAGCGTGCTTCTCAATCTGCGTCTTTGGTGGAACAGTAGTAAAAACTACTTCTCTTCGTAAGGAGTCTAGTTCGATTGTCGGGTCGAACAAAGTATTCTAAGTTTTATTGGGGTTTAGAATTGTGTGTAAAGGCTCGTCTCCTCTTACTTGGGATTTTAAATCATACGTGGTTAAATGTGCGCTCAATTAATTAAAAGGTGTACGTTACCGCAACAAAATGGTATAAAAAAATGTTGTGCTTTAGAGAGTTGAGAGTATAACAAATAATTAGTTTATGGTCAAGAGTAATTTGCGCACTAATAGCAAAATTTGTACAAGTTGTAGTTATTAAGTTATTCAAGAAAAGCAGATTTTTCTGCAGTAATTTTTGAAACATTACCCTGGCAAAACTATTTTTATAAAATCGTTTCAGCCCGAGAATAAATGCGTGAATAGATCGCTTTTGTTGCGTATTAAATGTTTGTAAACAGCAAAATTTGTGTGTGTTATGGTTCTAGAGTTATTTAAGATTTTGCTGCGGTAACGTTTTAACGATTGCCCAGATCTCAAAAACGGCTCAACATAGAAGTTTATTATTTATTAATAAAAAACATAATTAATATTAATAGTGCTAATTAATTGGAATATAGCTTATGGGTTAAATAAAGTTAAATTTCTTAGCTCATTAATTAGCCGGAAACCAGACACACTAAAATGTGATCGTGTCTGGGCCCCGAGGTCCTAACGTTGAAAACCATTTTTAAGAGAAGCTCTGTTATGTTGTTATACCGTTGAATGTAATAACTGCACGGACTGTGCAACGAATTTGATTCTAAATTTGATGAATCAGCTTTCGCTAAATTATTTCTTAAGCGGTCAAATCGTTTACGCATCATACGGTGTTTTAAACGCATTGCAATTGCCCTGTTCTATTTTATTAAACATTATGCATATGCTACGCTTTGGTTTTTAAAGGAAGACGCGTATCATGTTAAGCAATACAAATCATGCATAAGCGAACCGACCGCTTAAATATAAGAAATGAAATAAACAAGGTATTAATTAATATCTCTATCTCGTTTCAGATCGAAGTCCCAGTAGTAGACCGAAACACCTGCCAAGCTGCGCTCCGTCAAACGCGTCTCGGCAAACACTTCCAACTGCACTCATCGTTCATGTGTGCCGGAGGAGAGAAGGGCAAGGATACGTGCAGGGGCGACGGAGGATCACCACTGTCTTGTCCTATCGAGGTGAATGAACTGTAGATTACGACACGACGCGGATTAAATACCTAAGTTGTTAAAGTGTACTTATGGGAGTATGGGTGGCATAAGCAGCGCTGGCCTTAGTCCTTGTTCAGGGTAGAGCCAGATTGTCTTTTGGTGCCGTTTGGCCGACGCTTTCACTTCACGTAAACCCTACTTCGCTTTTGTTAACTGCCTCGGTGGCGCTGAGGTAGTGTATGCGACTGCTGTGCATGAGGTGTTCGAACCCCGGGTCAGGCCGACAAAAACTTATTGGGCGTTTCTGATAAGATTTAATTTCAATAGCAGCCCGGAGTTAGGAAGTTGGCGGTGTCAGATACCCTGTGCCTCGGACAGCACGCAAAGCCGTTGGTCCTGCGCCTGATCTCTCTCCGGTCGTATGTCAGATTACCGTCTATCGGATCATGAGAATTAGGGAACAGAGAGTGCAGTTGTGTTTGTGCACACACTTGTGCACTATAATATCTCCTGCGCAGATGGCCAATCTAGGTTCATATTGGCCGCCGTGATCGAAATTCTGTCTGGAGGGCATTATTATTATTATAGCAACCGACATTACAGCTCTAACTTATATAAATGTACCTACTACTCCCGCAGAGCATTTAAATGATAACCGGGAGCAACCAATTTAGTTTTAATAGCTGTAGCTCATTTAGGGCCAACTTATCAATCATCAGATAGCTAAGGAATAAATTTGACAGATCTTCTATACAAGGGGTGCAAAATCGGCAAAGACAGTTCTTAATTAGGGTCTACATATGTGGTGATTGAAAACCGAAACAAATTAATCAGCGGTAGTTTAATGAATAAAGCATTGGACTTGCGATCGAGAGTTCGCGGGTTTGAATCCCACCTATTGCATTACAGACGTGACCGCACTTCTAATACAAGCATTTTAGCTTAGGTGGTTAACAAGAATACTAGTAATTTTTGCAAACCAAATTGCAGGAGTCTTTTCAAAAAAATATATTATATGATTTATCTTACCCATTCAATCGCAGCGGCATACCGGCGGCCAGACAATAGATTTTCAATTACCTGCGCCAGGTTTAGCTAGTTACAGAACTTACAGATATCGATATGTTATTAAATACTTTCTGACGGAAAAAGTTTAGTACATATAAGTGCCAAGAGCGAGTGCTTTTCATAAGGTCTTTCATAATAGTTGCACGTAGTTAATTTTAAACGCAGGTGGCAGGCACCTCGTCGGGACAAAATCAAGGACTGCATTAAATTAAAATGTTGCCAATTCTTAGATTTCTTTTTAACCTTGTTCTATAAAAAAGTACCTACCTACAACTTGTAAAATAATTTCGAATCTTTCTCGGAAACCTCTACTTAGTAAATATTTTCGTAATACAAATAATAAGTTGGTTTTAACTATCAGAAATTATTTAATATAATAAATTTAAAAACAATTTTATACATGTACCTATTACATAAGGACATATATTGGATGTGTAATTATGATCATTACACATCCAATATATGAATCAGAATTAAATTCTGAATTACCTATTTTAAATTTGTTTTTCGAACACATTGGTAACGGTTGGTATTTTACTAAGGCCCGGTGTCGGTCCTATATCCAAGAAATAAGTCGTTTTACCTACGGGCATATAATTTTTGTCAAATATTCTGTGAATAAAATAAGTCTAAATTGTGCATTCCGTAACTAAAACAAACCGTTCACTTTTGATTAACTTAATTTTTTCTTAAACACTACATTTAATTGGATTTTAACATAAATAGGCTAATTATTTATTTTTTGTTTCCAGTTCGAAGAAGATCGTTTCGTGCAGAGCGGTATCGTGGCGTGGGGTATCGGGTGTGGAGATGACGGCACTCCGGGCGTGTACGTCGACGTGGCCATCATGCGTGACTGGATCGATAACGAGGTCCGTCGTAAGGGATACGATACCGACGCCTATAAGTATTAAAAGCAATAAAGATCGCTTGACAAAATACTTTCATCGTTTAATTTTATATTCTATATCTAACAAGACCTCTTTACAGTGATCGAGATTAGCCATTTACTCAATTGCATCCAAATTATGTTTAAATTAACTATCCATCGGGAATAGTAGTTTTTCTTGTATGAAAGGTACCCTATGTCATTTTCTGTTACCCTGACAACGTGTATGCGAAATTTCATGGTAATCGGTCGAGTAGTTAAGGCGTGAAAGCTTAACAAACAAACTTACATTCGCCTTTATAATATTAGTTAACATATTTGATACATTACCTACATACAACACTTTACAGAAGTGCGCGCATTGCGTCCTTGACAATACTTATATATCTACTAATATTTTTCAAATGCATAACTAATTAAGGTAGATTTTAAAACTTCAATCGTAATTTTCATTTATATTTCGGCAGATATACATATCTGACAATAATTTTATTGAGCAGTTACCTTCTCAATAAAATGCACAAGTATAATATTTATACTACCATACACGATCTAAGATGGTGGCCAAAGGTCGTAATGTATCTCTGTAATATTGTTTATTTAATGTGAAGGACGAATAAAACAATGTAATTAATTAACTTTTTATTTTCATTAAATTTCCTAACAGATAAAGTTTGTCACGGCGGCGGAACGCAACAATAAAACAATATGAATACATATAACTATTTAAATTATTGCATTTAAGGGCGTCTTGTTCAAATTATTTATACTCAACAACAATTGCATTCACAGGAAAATTATAATATAATATATTTTAATGGAAGTTGCCTAAGTCACAAGAATATATGTTTTACGGTGTGATGCAAAGGAAAAAGACTGGCTAAGTGATATTGGAAGAATCCTGAGTTTCTATTATTTACTCAATTTACTGAGTAGCACATATGTATATGTATAGTGATACATAATAAGGATTATATATATATATAACATAAGCGACAAACTTAATATACTTTTGAATAGCCATCTTTATAAAATACATGTTGTAGTTTTTCATAAGAATTCTTGACTTGATATGCAAAATGAAAATCAATAAATATATCCGAGTGGATTTATAAGCACCAATTTGTTTAAGGCCCGGTTCCTATATCAAGAAACGAGTCGTTTCAGCTACGGCAGATAAAATTTGACATATTTTTATATAATATGTGTCGCAAATTAACTATCCGTAGGTAAAACAAGTCATTTCTGGGAACTGAGCCTTAGATAGCATCCACTCGTACTTTTGTAACAAACAATATAGTTAGATATCTCCTATTTTATGTAACACATATTGCCTCAACGGCGATCAAAATAAATTGCTAAGTCAAAACGCTCATGAAAAATACAACATAATTAAACACCAGAGAAAAATAATAACAATCTGTGATTTAACAGCAAATTATTTGAAGAATAAATTTATTTTATCTAACAAACAGATAGACATGATTTTTAATATAAACAAAAACAAAATATTGCCGTACTAAAACTTACAAATTTATATCAAAAATGACTTCTCTAAATTAATTTAAATACATATAATTTTGTTTAAGAAGACATGCTTTTTTTATATTGTATAAACTTTAATAAAAAAGGATTTTGCTAAACATATATAAACGCCCGCCCTTCGCTTGTCGACTGATGGTATTGTATAACATCACTGCCACCTTCTAGGTGAGAACTAATACATAAAGGCGAAATATAAATAAAAATTTGGTTCTGCCCATCTCGTAAGGGACACTACGGCGTGATTTTATCTCGTTGGTCCCGTGGCATAAGGTCACATTTACATTTCCAGCCTGTCGTGAGTTTATTCCTAGGTTTAGGCAGTGTTATAATGGATTTTCTATCAGCCTTGCTAGTAGCGGCACGGAATTGTACAATGTGCTGGTAAGCGGCAATAGACACGCCTCCTATAATTAATTTAGCACATAATATACTTATGGCAAAATGTGGGTGTAAAATACCTCTACCCGTTTGGAGATATTCGAGAGTAAGTTACAAGGCATGGCATACCAGAAATTTCAGACCAAAGATTTTTGTTACTAGACTATCGCATATTTAATTTTAAACTGATAAGGTGTCAGAATTCTGAAACATAGGTATCTAAGCCTCGCGATACACAACACGGCATTTTGCATATATGCAAATCATCATAACTAGGCATTATTTATATAAATAAAATAACTGGGACACTATAGAGCAGTTGTTCCCAAAGTGGTGCAGGTGGTCCACCTAGGGGTCTCGACGGGAGTCAACGTTGGCGTGACAAAAAAAATGGGGATTCACAATTCGTTAGCGGAGGTGCGCGAAAATTGATTTGCTTTCGATAGTGAAGAACTAAAGTGTTGGCTTGACTTCACCTATAAACCTCGATCGACGGATATTTTGAGGGACCACACGCTAAACGGATAAAACGGTATGCACGTAGAGTATTAATCTTTTTTTTTAATTTTATCTAAAGAATATGGTAGACATGCTAGCATGCTATTTAGCAGCAGAGGGTCCACCGGAACTAGCAAAATTTTGAAAGTGGTCTATGAGAAAAAAGCGTCTGAGATCCTTTGCTATAGAGATTCCAAATTCTATGAGTACGAGCAAGGTCGAAAAATTTGGCGTTTTAGCCAAGAACATCGACAGAACTACTAAGCTAGTTTTTGCCGAGCATACCGACACTTTTCAATCAGGCATTTAAGCGGTCATTTAATTTATTCGGTAAACGCACTCCGTTTGCTATTTTATAGTTATTATTATTGAGTTCAATGCAGGGTATTACGCATAAACAAACCGAACGTTACTGTACGAACGCGTTTGTGTTAGTACAAGTAGTTAGTGCATTTTGTTAGACAGGTCAGGCTATTTAATTAGTATGATAATTAACTCGTGGTTAAAGATTCGATTGCAACATTATGCAAATTTAACAGTAGCACTCTTAATTAGTAACACGATCACGTAATTATGAATAATAAGCAATTCCATCAGTCGACAAGCCGATATAAACCTGATACGTTGTGACTACCACTTAATTTAACAGATAACCTTAAAATTATGAGTTCTCGAATAAACAGAGTATAAAATACTAACAATTTCTGAAAAAAAAACTCCGCCTGGACATTATTGCTAATAATAAATTTTAATAATAAAAAAACCTTAATAAATATCTACTATAAGCTATGAGTCGATAACAAAACATTAAAATTAAAATATAAATTATTTTACAATTTTGGTACCAGACATCCAATATTTGGACAAATTATATAAAAAATAATGTTTTTCTCATATATTATTTTATTATAATACAATTTCTTTTGGGGTGGGTGTAAGTATTCAGTACTACAGTGACGATGTAACGAATTCGAGGCGCACGGCAGTTTCACGGCCAAGTTGGGGACACTTTGTTTATCAATTAATATAATATTTTCGTCACTGTATACTTTACATTATTAGTAAATAAACTATTAGAGTAGGTATGTGAGTATCGCTCGTTCACGTGTATCGGCCTGCATGTTTCCTGTACATTTAAGTATAGAATTATTCACTCACACACTCCTGAATAATTTTTTTACCTTTATTAAATACTACGCTCACGCCAAGTGCTCCATTCCAGACTCAGCACAACTATTGAGGATGACACGTTTTGCCTTTATTCTGTGTCTAGATCAAACCTATAACACAATTATGGTGCATTGACAATGGTGAAGCAACCCTCGAAGCAAACCACTGTATTGTAGATGCGCTTAAATATATACATGCCGTTTATATTGCAAGACAAAATTGTTTATGTGGTAAACAATTTGCCTTGCAATATGAAAAGTAATACATTTTGTAAAAAAAAACATATTATTTGTATAAAATGGTTAATATGTTATAATATCTCAATTCCCTCGAGGTTCCTTGCGTAGAGTTAATTCATAACACCTACTTCAAATCTTTAGGTTTTATAAAATATTCCAGGTGACGTTCTATATATCCATCGACAGAAAAATCATTATCACAAAATAATTAAATACAGCAGATGGACTGCTTAAAGTAATACAAAACAGATGCGTTCACATTTAGACACATGCGTACAAAGAACAAAGCCGGGCTAATGCAAGTAAATGTTATTTGCCTGACTCGATACTATATTCTACGCGTCTATTTACGCATGTTATACTGAGCCGACCTTATGTATCTATCTAGTTTGTGACATGACAGATGTAAAGGAAACACGCAATCACGAACCGCACGAACGAGCTACAAAGTAAGCGAATGGACTTGTTTACACGTGAAACGAATGTATAATTATAAACAATATAACTTCGCCTATGAACAAAACAGCGAGCCGGATATTGGCAGTCAGACATTATACATAATATGTATACAAATATTTTAACTAATTATGTGGTTCTGTTAAATAACAACAAGGGATCTCGCAAAACTGTCTCGAACTTTGAGCTGAAGGCGCCATCATTTATAAATAGATTACCTTGTTAGTCAGGTAAGTGTAACTGGACTTCTCTGGATGTTTGATATCAATTTGTTTTTACTATTAATGCATCAAACAAGCACAAGTCATTTGTGGTAAGCACTTAGCGTAGCCAGTGTATATTAATAGAATTTGGAGAGTCATTCGCTGATTGTCAATGTTTTAAAAAAGAAACTGCTTTGCTGTTTATAATTTAATATGACAGATCTTTTGCTAAAAGGATATTTGTAAGACCAGAGGAGCAATTCACTGCTTTTAAACGTTTTAAAAAACGCTGCTATGCTGTGTTCGTATTAAGTATTACTGGTCCTCTGCTAACAGCAAAGTACTCTCTCTGTCTCTCTCTTTTTCTACCTTAAGGAGTGTTAGTGTGTTGCCTTACTCATTGTAAGTCCATAACACAAGATTATTTGATAGTGATATTTGGGATATACTTCATGAGCTGGACTGCTCCGGTTTAACGACATCCCTAGTTTAACAAAATACCCTGATTGGGCCCTACTTGTTTAAAAAGTACTACTAAGTTACTACGTATCCTAAATTCATATGTAACATATTTAAATTTTGTAGTTCCATAGATAAAACAATCCGATTAGCGGCCAATTTTTTTACTTAAGTTTCGACTAGACATAGGACGAGCGAACATCGTTTTAGATGATGAATAAAGAAGACTGCTATGCAAAGACCTTTGATAATATTGGAGTACAAGTAAAATGCGTGGCTGCCAAACCCGGCTAGCATTAGCGCCTTTCCGGCAGAGGAACTAGTGATTATAAATATATCATTTGTTATATCTATACTTTATCTACATCTTATACTTATACTATACGACGGTTTTGATAGATTTGACAGCTATACCTTATTTAATATACAAATATATATTAATTTTCTTATATACTTATTGTTATATATAACAAAAAAGTTGCTACATCGATAAAACATGTCCATTTGGAAGATTCTACACGATAACGTTTGCAATAGACGCCGTTTTGAATATACATTGTGAATATAAATTTAAAATCACAATTTATTGCTTTGAAATGTTATATAAATATAAACATTTCATTATTGAGTGATTATAAACATGGGCAGGCTAATGCTATTGACGCGACTGTAGATCTGATTATAACATGTTTTTATCGACGTAACGTAAAAAACTTCATCTAGGACTTGAAGATTTTGTCGGCTTTTAAGTATTCGAAGTCATAGCCGACTAAAACAGGATCATCAAAGTCTAAATTAGTAACTATTTTTATATATAAACGACCTCTAACTAGGGGCCCACTTATTTTATCAGAATAATGATAAAAATATATAAGTATGTATAACTCTTATATAATTCTCTACTATATAATATCTAAATCTATTATATAATAATAAAAAAAGATTATAATATTATTATAAACTAAAAATTAATTACAATTTGAGTTGTAGGGTTGCCATAGTCGAAACCCTTAATTTTTATAATACTCGATATATTTTTTAATCTATGGAAATGTGTATCCTGTTTTGTTTTAACCTGTCTTTCTGGCTGTTGTTTTGAATTTGTCTATGCTTAAACCTAAAAAACCTACACGGTTTGTTTATAGATAAAGATAATTACTATTGTCTATATTATGGAACTGTATAGTGTTACTATATAACTAGAATGCTATTTTAAACAGATATATTAAACTTGGCTCTCCATTGCCGCGCACTCAAATTTAAAACAACAGCTATTCTTCACACAACGTTTCAGTCGAAATTATACTAAAATAGTAAAATATAACAATAATTAATGTAACTAGTAACAACTGACCATAGCTTCTCTTTAAGACTTGCATGTCCTATTGTCAATGGTTCTTTATCTAATAATATGCATTACTTAATCAAAAGCTCAACAAGAAGCAACCAAATCCAATTTAAAAGGCATTGTGTCTTGTATATAATATATTACAACACAAGTAGTAAAAAGGCAATGAACGAAATTAGCTTATTATATTCCATTCAAATTTTATTTAAACAAACAGTTAATTATAATATAATAACAAATAACGATAATTAAATAGATATCCCGAATGCTGGCTGCCCAAGCGAGTTGTCGTTGAGTCATTCTAATAACTTCAGTCACCATTTGCATTTATTATGTAGTATTTTTGTGTATTTTATTTGTTTATAGTAACCTTGCTTTATCTAAATTCATCCGTCATGGTAGACCGATGATTTTTGATAAAGCAAGGTAACAATAGGTACCTATGGGACAGGAGGTTTAACCAATTGAAATACAATTCGTTCAGGGTAATGAAACTATAGTCAGTTGATATAGTATTAATTTTCTATTAATTAACAAATATTGAGATTGTTTTGTCGATCTGTCAATATTATAATAGGTCTAGCCGCCACGAGAATATTAAAAACATCGTATCATTCAATTTTAAACTTAATCGGAGTGAAATAAAGTTCTTTTCAGAATTACAAAATTGAGCTCTACTATGTATTTATTATTTGGAAATTGAACTGTGTGCCGTAATATTAAGGTTTATTATTGCTAAATATATATCTTGTTATTCTCATAGCGACATGTATGTAGGGAAAGTTATAAACAAAATTCTTAATCAATAAGAATAGTTTGGTCGTAGCTTAACGCTTAACAAACTTTAACGGCTGAAATCAATAAATTATCTAAAGAACCGCTTTTCTTTTCTTTACACCTATTAAAAGGACAAACACAAAGAATATTCAGACTTCGTAGTAAAAACAGAATCTTATTTTTCGAATGGGAGTCATTTGCTGCATAGGACTTTATAACCATTGCGTTCTCTAAGCAGTCATGGTCATTATATAGTCGTTTTCTAAAAATCATATACTAGGCTTTTTGTTCTGTAAATGGTCTTTCAAGTGAGCAATATTTTTACAACAACATGTGGCTGGAAATTATGCCAATATAGCCTGGCAACCTCTAAAACTATTGAAAGTTTCGAACAATCCAAACATAATTATTTAAATAGCCAATTGCAAAATATTGTCATGTACACACAGCGACGCATTAACCTAGACTGTTTGGACTTTGAACTATTAAAAGTTATTAAAACCTGCGAATCGTGCAAGAGAGTGCGTTATATTTTTATTACGCTCTATCCTTACCATTACATCGACACCACTATGCACTGTCCCTTTCCGATAATTCTCTATTTTGTATGTATGGTAGTTATGCGTATACAGCATTAGTTCCCAAAGTGGTCCAGGTGGACCTCCAGGGGTCCACGGGAGACTCGACGGGGGTCTACGTTGGCGTGACAAAAAAAATGGGGGTCCACAATTTGTAAGTCCATGAAAATTTATTTGCTTTCAAGAGTGAAGAAATAAACTGTGGGCTTGACTTCACCTATCAATGTAGGCAGATATTTTAACCGATTTTTCGGTAGAGAATTTCTAAAAAAAGTAAAAAATATCGTTAGCCCGCCTACCACAGCAGGTTCAGACAAGAGAATTAAAAAAAAAATTGTCGACCTGTAAAAATATGATCAAATTCTAAATACGAATGCCAAGGAATATGGTAGAAATGTAGCTGCAAGGGGTCCACCGGAACCTGCTAAATTTTAAAAGTGGTCTATGAGATTAATTCTGGTCACCTCTAGTATATAAGGTATCTAACTTGATGTGTAGCCATGTGTACTATTAAATATGACTGTTATTTCCAGCTACTACATTTCAGGCACACATTACAGTAAAAATAATGCAAGTTTAGAAGGCACGTTGATATGATCGAAAGATAGTTTATTGATACCAGCCGTTCTGTAGATAGGTCATCTGTGACATTGTAATATATAAGCAAAGCCTGTTATAAATATCAGTAAGGTGCTAAATTGCTTTTGAATATTTTGACAATACTATAGAAATATATTCACTGCGTTCTTGACTATGCATTGTAGATATCGAGTTGTACACAATTGTATTCGAATATCATTCAAGATAGGCACGAATGAATTTGTGAAACTGACATCGAATAGTAAACACACATAAAAAAATTCAGGCACGGTACCGTTTTTTATAATTTTGGTCTAATAACAGGTCTGGTATGTACACAGAAAACATATTTTACAAAAAAATAATCATAGGTGCACTACTACGTTTAAATATAGTCACCATTCTGGACGTTATCACCTAACATACAATACCAACATGACAACTGAATGACAAATATAGTATTATCACGCTCGCTCATATTGAAAATTGTATACTATCGTTCTGTATTTAATGTGAGCTCACTTTTCTTAGTGCGGACACCTTTCGTGCGATGTAGGTACATCTATGATTTAAATTTTTGCTATTTTAATAATAATGTTTTGAGTATAATTTAATATTTACAAGTCACAGACGCTACCTACGTTGTAGGGTCCTCGAGACCATCACGATTGTTCTTCGTCCTCGGTGTGGGGTTTCCTCGCCGCCACGATGGTAAGGTCCGGCCTGGTCCTCATGAGAGCGGAGGGGGAGGCCGGGGTAGACGCCGTGGGAGCCGGGGATTCGTTCCCGCGTAACGTATCAAGGGAAGCCACACGAATTGTCGGCCATTTACCACCTGAAAGGTTAAAGTTATGATCTCTTTAGATTTATATAATATTATAAGTATATTTTGCAAGATAAGTGATTAATTAAAGGGGATTAAAAAGAGGCAGTTTCTTGCCAGTTTCTCTTATTTTTTTATTGTTTTTATGCTTTTTCATTACGAAAACGTTTTAAGTATAAGTGCATAGGTAGTCAGTGACTATGACTGAATTACACTATTGAACGCCAAAATTAAATACCGTCATTTTGAAATGTAAGAATTAGTTTTTTTACATTTTACATTGGTAGTATCACGTGAGTCAAATTCCATTTAAATTAAAAGCATCCAGTCTGGGCACAATTGTTAGTTAATCATATACATTATGACTCGTTTTTTGGATCAAACCCATAATATAAATACATTTTGGCAGTGATGACTTTTACGCTAATTTTGCTTTTCAAACTCGATTGTATCATAACGCATTTGAGATCTAAATACATAGTTCTTGCAATGTATAGATAATACACCTCTGCCTAGACCTTCAGAGATATATTCGTGAGACTATATAACAATAATAATGCCCTCCAGACCGAATTTTGGACACGGCAGCTCATTTTAATGGAGACTGGCCATCTGCGTAGGAGATATTATAGTGCACAAGTGTGTGCGCAAACACAAGTGCTCTCTCTGTTTCCTAACTCTCATGATCCGATGGGACGGTAAGCCGACACGACCGGAGAGAGATCAGGCGCAAAACCAACGGCTTTACGTGCTTTCCGAGAAACGGAGGTGTGCAATACCGTCAACTTCCTAACACCGGGTCTCTATTGAGATTTTTTCACAGAATCTTTTTGTTGGCGCGACCCGAGATTCGAACTCGGGGTCTTATGCACAGCAGTTGTATAATAAGTAATAGTATGTGTACTGACTGGGCGCGGGCGGCGCGGCGGGTGGCTTGGCGTCGTACGTGGTGATGAGAGTCGCCGGAATCGGCTCCTCGTCCGTCACGCTGCCCACCACTATCTTCTTTATCGACTGCAACAGAACAACACATTACTATATACATTCCCATTTTTATATTATCACATAGATAACCCCCACTCTAGTAATAAACTCCTGTGTCGTCATTCATTCAATCTATTTTGGGTATTATAAAATAACAAAAAGATTTGATTTGTACCACTAAAATCTGCCTAAGAAGGCGAGGTATTAGAGTGTTATAAAATTATAATACATTAAATTATCAAATTACATTACGGTAGGATGCCGAACTCTTAGAAGCTTGCTAATGTGCAGCCCGTGCCAAAAAAAGGCAGTCGAGTCGACCCTGCGATCTACAGACCCATTTCAGTTACCTGTAAGACTCTGTAAGAGTATGGAACGTATACTAAACAACAGACTCCTTACATACCTAGAATCAAATACTCTGCTCAATGCCCAGCAATACGGGTTTTGCCGAAACTGGATTACTGGAGACCTTCTAGTGTATGCAACGCATATATGGAGCGAGGCCATCGAAAAAGACGGCGAATCATTAACTTTTTTCCTTGATATCTCAAAGGCCTTTGACAGGGTCTGGCATGAAAGCCTTATCAGCAAGCTTTCGTCCTTTGGCCTACTTACTGACCTCTGCGTTTGGATAGCAGATTCCCTGAAAAGCCGCTCGATTCGAATAGTCATTGTGGGCCACCCGTCCGAACAAAAGGCAATTAATGCCGGAGTTCCACAGGGATCAGTACTCTCTGCAACTTTCTTTTTGCTGCATATTAACGATCTGCTAAAACCCGGTACGTTTGCACACGACAGCACGCTTGTAGAGAGTTACGTCGCAAGTGGCGCACAGATACAGTTTCTCAGGGAAGCTATGATCGAGCGTACGAACTTATCTTTGAAGGCAGTCTCCGATTGGGGTGATGCCAACATGATTAAGGTCAATGCCTCTAAGACCCAGGCGTGTCTGTTCTCCGCCAAAAAGAGCCCATTCTAACTGGCTCCAACTTTCCGACATGTATCCGTGCCGATAACTAATCGCCTTGAGCTTCTGGATATGTCATTGACTCCAACCCTTAATTTTGGCTCTTATATTGATACAAAAGCCCAACTAGCCGCCAAAAAGCTGGGCATCCTGAGTAAGGTGAGGCAGTATTTTATGCCAGAACATTTACTAAATTTGTACTAAACACAGGTTCGATCCTGCGTGGAGTACTGTTCTCACCTCTGGGATAGTTGTGAAAAATATAAGCTGGAGGCTTTGGAGTCAATTGAGCGGAAGGCCAGGAAACTTATCGGCGATGACCAACTAGTCAACACTCGACTACAAAGCTTGGAGAATCGTCGTAAGGTTGCCAGTCTCTCGGTTTTCTATCAGATACATTTCGAAGAGTGTGCAGAGGAACTGCATAATTTGATTCCTCCTTCCCCATTCTACCATCGGACAATCAGACAATAAGACCAGCGACACATGTGGATATACCAAATTTACGCACGAAGCATTTTGCTTCCACTTTTATATGCGTACCGCAAAGGAGTGAAACACGCTACCTCGTGTCTGTGTTTCCCAACGAATACAATGTGGGTGTCTTAAAGTCGCGAGTGAATAGGTATCTTCTAGGCAAGTGTGCTCCATCGTCGACTACATCGTTACTTTACAACAGGTGAGATCGGAGTCAAAGCCTATTAAGCAATAAAAAAACGGGATTTTCCATTTATTTTCGAGTAAATCCGACATACCCTATCCGTTTACCTTTTCCCTTGGAGGGGGATACGTATATCACTTTCCTTCAAGATGAAAAAGGATAATAAGTTGACAGTACCTTATCCGAGGTGTTGATGTTAGGCGCAGCAGGCGCCGCGGGCGCGGGGCCGGGCGGCGCGGGCTTGCGGGCGGGCTTGGCGGCGGCGCCCGCGCTGTACGTGCGCGCGCGGATCTTCAGCGACGGGTCCATCTCGATCGGGATCGGCTGCTCGAAGTCTAAGGGGCCCAGGGACACATCACCAACCGTTACTACACCATGTCTTATACTTCTTATCAGACAAATAAATACATCTATGAAGTCAAAGGTAAGAACATCAATAGAACAAAGATATAAATTCAAAAATTATTAGTTTATAATCATAATTTATAATAAATAAGTACCAAATATTAGTACCGTTACTACGTCACGTCTTACAGGTGTCCTGCGTGAGCGACGAATACGATGCGACGCGACGCTGCAAACGCGACAAACGCGACAAACGCGATCAAAACAACGGCCTACTCTGCTTGCGGCCTATATGGCAGTCTGCGGCGAGACGCGACGTAACCCGTACCTACCTGTTTTACAACGAACTACGAAATGATTAATTCTTAAATTCAGACTTAGTAGCAGCAATAATGTTATCGAAAGTAGACGATAACATGTCACAATATTGTTTAAACATTTTATAATCGTTTCTTAATTTTGGATACAATTGATGGAATTCGCCAAATATGTTTCTTTGTAAAAATATTGTTTTCTTTCCGTGTATTTTACTTTATTTTTTTAAAGTCTCTTCTTGACGTATAAACTTTCAAGTAAAGTGGCACTGTACTTCCCCATGATTCGAGAAGTAATGAACAAAATCACGTAGGACATTTGTCGCGTGTAGCATCGCGTCGCATTGTATCGTGTCGCGTCGCGTCGCATCGCGTCGCATTCGTCGCTCACGCGGGACACCTCGTTATACTTTTTATTACAAATATAATATATACATAAATATATCAATGAAATGTGGCTATGGCTTCCAAGATTATTACTTGTAAATCATAAGACGATTATTATTTAAAAAAGATTTATACTATTATTAAAAATATGAATTCTAATGTTAACCTTTGTAACATATTATCTTTAGATTAGGATAAAAATAACCAACAGGAATTGATACACATATAAAAAAATCTTAATAGTAAATCACATTATTAGTAAAATATTAATAATATTAGAGACACTTTAAAAACAAAACATAGAGTCACGAAACAAACACTCCAACACCATGACTAAACATAACTCTTTCTATATAATTTATATTAATATATTATATACTGTTACGTCTATAGTATACCTAACCTGGTAAAAAGGTTCTTTTTATATAAAAATAAACACATTCAAAGTATAACTCCACGTCATACATTTGTAAAATAATTTAACATTTAAGATTCATAATATTGTCTTCTATTTACGCGAATATTATTCATTGAAATTAAACTGCTATATACGGATTTTATCGCGTTGTTTATTTGACACTTTATTACAAAATTTTGAAAATTATTACACTTCTACTACTATTAAACTTTACTAATTTTTAAGCTAATTAAATTATTATTAAACTATTTAGATTTAATTTATTCCCTCGACCGTTTATTTACTCTCCCCGTGACCATGGATGCTGAAAAGCAACCGAAACGTCGGGGAAAGTGTAAAAATAAATTAAATCTAAATAGTTTAATAATAATTTAATTAGCTTAAAAATTAGTAAAGTTTAATAGTAGTAGAAGTGTAACAATTTTCAAAATTTTGTAATAAAGTGTCAAATAAACAACGCGATAAAATCCGTATATAGCAGTTTAATTTCAATTTAAGATTCATATTGTGCTCGGTATCATAGCCCAAAGATCATTATCGGCAATTTTTATATATATGTACTTATATAGTAGTGCGCAGTGTAAACTTCGCTTGCGAGATTAATTGCGTGTGTAATTTAGTATAGCGCCATCTATCGTCATGTATTGCAACTTCTTTATGTTCGTTCGTTACATTACACATGCTTGGAGGGTCTGTTTCATAGCTCTCAAACACGACAAAGTAAAGCTAAAATAAAGATATAAAGGGTGTGTCGGTAGTGAGGACACTACCTTTGTCAGGTATACCGAAATCCGCGACGTGCGCGGCCAGGTTGGCGATGCTGACGCCCAGCGCCTGCGCCGCCGCGTCCAGCGACACCTCGCCGCGCTGCAGGCGCTCCAGCACCTCCGACGGACCCTTCGCCTGCCAGAAGTCGCGCACCGCCCTGCGACACCACACAACACACATCTTACATTTTTATACTCAGTAATATAAACTGCGGGTAAAATCTATATAGTATAGATTTTACTCGCGGCTTTCCTGGCGAAGATAATAGTTAGGCTAACCTAACCTTCAGAAAAGGACATAGGGTACCTTTCATCCACAAAGTACTATTGCTAACCTAAATTAGTAACAGTACTTTTTTCTGGCTAAGTTAGTAACAGTTCTTTTTTCTGGCTAAGTTAGTTACAGTACTTTTTCCTGTCTAAGTTAGTAACAGTACTTTTTCTGGATGAAATGTATCCTATGTCTTTTTCTGTACCTCTGAAAACGTGTATGCGAAATGTCATGATGATCGGTCGAGCAATTAAGGCGTGAAGGCGTAACAAACAAACAAACTCACATGCGTATTTATAATATTAATTAGGACAATGGCTGCAACACCTTGTTTATATAAATTGATTTTTTAAATGTTTTAAGACAACTCCCGGACGAGGGATATATCGCGTATGTCTCACTCACCCTGTATCGCGGAGGACTTAACAAACATTCAGAAACAGAATAAAAATCTCCTAGACTCAGAACTATTTGAAGATCACACAAATTTTAGTCCCGTGTGAGGATCGAACACACAACACTCGGCGCAGTGGCGGTAACGAAGCGACTACTTAAACCATTATACCTGTGAAGTCAATGTTTACATACCTGTAAGGCCTGTTGATACACCCGTACACGTCCCGGTACCGCCCGTACAGCGTGCCGTAGCTGACGCCCAGGATCTCCGCCGCTTGCTTCATCTCCAGCTCCTTCAGACGAACGGCTTCCATCACCTGGACAACAACCATATACATATAACTTGAAAATTGAACAACAATATAATAAAGCAAAGTACATTTATACAAGCTATGCGAAGAAGGGCCAGGCAAAACTTGGAAAACTATATCCTACAGGAAATCACAATCGTCTAGTAACAATAATAAACATACAGTCTTTTTGCTGGGATGGAGTAGGGATTCCAGATATCTTAAAAAGACGACGCAGGCAGATTCACCAAGAACTAACATTTGTAGTGTTCCTTGCGTTGACAGTTACTCCTGTTCAAAATTATTGGGAATGTGCGAGTGATACCCCTGGTATTGGAAGCGTCCAGAAAATACGGCAATCGGTTACCATCAATCTAACCAAACAATATATTTGCATCCTACAGAAGATCACAGCCAACCAACGTTGAGTTGATTTGCAACAATGAGTTTTCCAAAATTTCATCTGAAGTCCCTGTGGTACTGACATTGACTTTATAATTGGCGTAAGCACACGACGTTGTTTTCGACATAATTTATGTATACTTACGCCTAATCAATAATAATATAATGCCAGATCTATCTTCAGGATCCGAGTAGATAGGGTTTCGGGGGAAGAACTACGGGTCTCCCTCTTAAGATCAGGGTACTACGGGATTAGGCTAGTCCACTGCGCCTCGAAAGGCGTGTTCTATCAGCCGCCAATTAGAGTGCGTGGAGCCTGACAATGTGGTTGGACTCGTAGTGGCTATGTGGTTAGCCGCAGAGAGCGACATGTTTGTTGCCCGGCAAGCACGTGGCGTTCGGGCGTCGGACTCATGCGCGGCTAGTGCGAACCAGTCGGTCGCGCGAGGCACGTAGCAGTCTTTAGCGAAGTGGCGGCGTGGTTTCGCTGCCACAAGGCATCTCGGGCGCTTGCCTGCTCAGCAAGTAAGAGCCATAGCTAGAGTGACTCGGGCAGTACCAGGCTTGTAGGCCAAAATGGGTAGACGTATGGATATACGTTGGGAAGTGAGCGTGCCTTATACAGCTCCGGCACCATATTGAAGATATGGGAGGCGGATATCTCAGAGGTTAGGATGGAGAAATCGAGATTTGGGGACACAAGACCTGTCTATAACTGGTCCCGGAAGGTTCTCTCGGGCACTGGAAGGTACAGCGGCTCCCCCTAATATAACCTTGATGGTTGGTATAAGGGAACGCTATATCATAAATTGGACTAGTTCCAGAGAGAGGGGATGCTAGTTACATACAGCTTCTCAGTGTGAGAAGGATTAGACCATAGTCTACCACGATGACTCAGTGCGGTTCTGCACACTTTACATATCTTTGAGAGCATTATGGGGAACACACAAACATGTAGGTTTCCTCACCACTTCACCGTTTAAGCGAGCGATAATTAACTATTTGAAAATATTTGAAAGCTATCCTGCTTCGAAAAGTCAGATGAGCACGCCTTGGGATGAAAAGCCAGACCTTTGCCAGGCAGTCTAACGGGAGACCATTAAACTACCAGGCAAAAGTCTTGACTTTGAAGTCTTTCACTAGGCTATAGCTGCTCAATTTTCCGCGATAACGCGCGAATAGCATTAAGTAGAATGTCTCAATTTATATATGACCCTGCTACCAATAAAAGAAGTAAAAAAAAGAGTTGGATATCGATATTGTACATGAACAAGGAATGCGACATTAGAAGATGAACTAAAAAAAATACTTGTATCATTAGCAAAATACAATAACTCTTACCCGCTTCACATAGTTCTCCTCCCAGAACTGCGGTCTTCTACCGTGCTGTAGGTAGTCGCTCAGCTTCACCACATCCGTAAATCTGGGATCTGTAGGACCGGATTTGGGGCCTACTGTTGCTGGAAAAATCGCAAACTAATAGTCATCTAGTTACATATGATATATGTGCATATATATACACATTGACAGAAACCACTACATTCCTTGAAGGAATTTACTGCTTTTACTATATTACACAATTAGATCTTAGGCTGACCTCAGCTGGAGGAGCAAGTCAAGTATCGTTGTATCGAGTTCCTGCGGTCGGTAGGGATTCTAGACTCCTTAACCTATTGAGTCGAATCGGCACATCAAAGTCCAGACACAATAGATTTTTAATTATGTTTAGAATTTTAAGACGTGAAAGATTGAGGAATAAGGAAGCGGTGTGCTAGTAGTAAGTTATCAGCAACTTATATCGCTTGCACTGTTAGCAAAATTCCTTTTTAAAAGATCGGCATTGTGCATGTCTAAAGGATCTATAAGCAGATAAAAGATCATACAGCACACCTAATGGTGCTCTTATCATCATGCGGGTCGTGCTTACCACCAAGGTGGTAAAGAAAAGTATGTCCTTACGCTGTATAAGCTAGTAAATAAGCATAAGACCCGCCTGACGGCACGCTTGCCATCCGGAAGACCGTGCTTACCACCTAGGTGGTAAAGATAAGTACGTAACTCACGTTATATGTGTATACAGCCCGCTTGATGGTACGCTTACCATCGGGCAGCTCATACAAAAAATACACACTTCTCTATAGCACTTAGGTGGTATAGAGAAGTGTGTACTCACGTCTGGAGAGCGACATCTGCGCCTTGGCGAGCTCGACGCGCAGCTCGGAGGCGGCGCAGGCGGCGGCGGAGAGCGACGCGGCCGAGGAGGAGGCGGCGCGCTCTCGTTCGTTATGTACTCACGTCTGGAGAGCGACATCTGCGCCTTGGCGAGCTCGACGCGCAGCTCGGAGGCGGCGCAGGCGGCGGCGGAGAGCGACGCGGCCGAGGAGGAGGCGGCGCGCTCTCGTTCGTTATGTACTCACGTCTGGAGAGCGACATCTGCGCCTTGGCGAGCTCGACGCGCAGCTCGGAGGCGGCGCAGGCGGCGGCGGAGAGCGACGCGGCCGAGGAGGAGGCGGCGCGCTCTCGTTCGTTATGTACTCACGTCTGGAGAGCGACATCTGCGCCTTGGCGAGCTCGACGCGCAGCTCGGAGGCGGCGCAGGCGGCGGCGGAGAGCGACGCGGCCGAGGAGGAGGCGGCGCGCTCTCGTTCGTTATGTACTCACGTCTGGAGAGCGACATCTGCGCCTTGGCGAGCTCGACGCGCAGCTCGGAGGCGGCGCAGGCGGCGGCGGAGAGCGACGCGGCCGAGGAGGAGGCGGCGCGCTCTCGTTCGTTATGTACTCACGTCTGGAGAGCGACATCTGCGCCTTGGCGAGCTCGACGCGCAGCTCGGAGGCGGCGCAGGCGGCGGCGGAGAGCGACGCGGCCGAGGAGGAGGCGGCGCGCTCTCGTTCGTTATGTACTCACGTCTGGAGAGCGACATCTGCGCCTTGGCGAGCTCGACGCGCAGCTCGGAGGCGGCGCAGGCGGCGGCGGAGAGCGACGCGGCCGAGGAGGAGGCGGCGCGCTCTCGTTCGTTATGTACTCACGTCTGGAGAGCGACATCTGCGCCTTGGCGAGCTCGACGCGCAGCTCGGAGGCGGCGCAGGCGGCGGCGGAGAGCGACGCGGCCGAGGAGGAGGCGGCGCGCTCTCGTTCGTTATGTACTCACGTCTGGAGAGCGACATCTGCGCCTTGGCGAGCTCGACGCGCAGCTCGGAGGCGGCGCAGGCGGCGGCGGAGAGCGACGCGGCCGAGGAGGAGGCGGCGCGCTCTCGTTCGTTATGTACTCACGTCTGGAGAGCGACATCTGCGCCTTGGCGAGCTCGACGCGCAGCTCGGAGGCGGCGCAGGCGGCGGCGGAGAGCGACGCGGCCGAGGAGGAGGCGGCGCGCTCTCGTTCGTTATGTACTCACGTCTGGAGAGCGACATCTGCGCCTTGGCGAGCTCGACGCGCAGCTCGGAGGCGGCGCAGGCGGCGGCGGAGAGCGACGCGGCCGAGGAGGAGGCGGCGCGCTCTCGTTCGTTATGTACTCACGTCTGGAGAGCGACATCTGCGCCTTGGCGAGCTCGACGCGCAGCTCGGAGGCGGCGCAGGCGGCGGCGGAGAGCGACGCGGCCGAGGAGGAGGCGGCGCGCTCTCGTTCGTTATGTACTCACGTCTGGAGAGCGACATCTGCGCCTTGGCGAGCTCGACGCGCAGCTCGGAGGCGGCGCAGGCGGCGGCGGAGAGCGACGCGGCCGAGGAGGAGGCGGCGCGCTCTCGTTCGTTATGTACTCACGTCTGGAGAGCGACATCTGCGCCTTGGCGAGCTCGACGCGCAGCTCGGAGGCGGCGCAGGCGGCGGCGGAGAGCGACGCGGCCGAGGAGGAGGCGGCGCGCTCTCGTTCGTTATGTACTCACGTCTGGAGAGCGACATCTGCGCCTTGGCGAGCTCGACGCGCAGCTCGGAGGCGGCGCAGGCGGCGGCGGAGAGCGACGCGGCCGAGGAGGAGGCGGCGCGCTCTCGTTCGTTATGTACTCACGTCTGGAGAGCGACATCTGCGCCTTGGCGAGCTCGACGCGCAGCTCGGAGGCGGCGCAGGCGGCGGCGGAGAGCGACGCGGCCGAGGAGGAGGCGGCCGCGCGCGGCGCGCTCTCGTTCGACTCCTCATCTGACAATCGCACTACACTTACATATATTTTTTACACTACTTCTATATTGCAATAAAGAGGGTGGTTGTGAGTTTCTTGCTGGTGGCTTATAGGCTAAATCTTGTAACGAAATTTAGCAATTAACTTAACTTTAAACTTAGTACCTTCACTAAAATAGACTTCAGATTTTGTCTGAACCTAGCACCTAACATAATTGTAAATTCAGTAACTTCACTAAAATAGACTCAAGCTTTTGATTGAACCTAGCAGCTTACATAATTGTAAATTCAGTAACTTCACTAAAATAGACTCAAGCTTTTGATTGAACCTAGCACCTAACATAATTGTAAATTCAGTAACTTCGCTAAAATAGACTTAAGCTTTTGATTGAACCTAGCAGCTTACATAATTGTAAATTCAGTAACTTCACTAAAATAGACTCAAGCTTTTGATTGAACCTACAGCTAACATAATTGTAAATTCAGTAACTTCACTAAAATAGACTCAAGCTTTTGATTGAACCTAGCACCTAACATAATTGTAAATTCAGTAACTTCGCTAAAATAGACTCAAGCTTTTGATTGAACCTACAGCTAACATAATTGTAAATTCAGTAACTTCACTAAAATAGACTCAAGCTTTTGATTGAACCTACAGCTAACATAATTGTAAATTCAGTAAGTTCACTAAAATAGACTCAAGCCTTTGATTGAACCTACAGCTAACATAATTGTAAATTCAGTAACTTCACTAAAATAGACTCAAGCCTTTGATTGAACCTACAGCTAACATAATTGTAAATTCAGTAACTTCACTAAAATAGACTCAAGCTTTTGATTGAACCTAGCACCTAACATAATTGTAAATTCAGTAACTTCACTAAAATAGACTCAAGCTTTTGTTTGAACCTAGCAGTTAACATAATTTTATTATAAATTCAGTAACTTCACTAAACTCACTAACTCGTATACTTTGACGTTTATAAGTATTACTTTGTGACCTAAATGAACTGCAAATTTTATTGGCAGTCAAAGTCAAAAGATATTGACTTCCATTAAAATTTGCCGTCGTCTTAAATTTTATTACAGAAGCGAGATAAAGAAAGCATTCAAATTGATGGTCTATTAGCAAAGCCTTTATTAAATTTAAACATTACTTCAATTATATGAGAATGCAATACATATTTGTTTATATAAATATCTGGATATTCAGGTTTCATAGTTTATTCTTGTTAACCTGTTCAACAGATAAGCTATGAATTTTAAACTCACGGCTTCTCGGTCACAAGTCCTATGCCTATAAATTTATGTTAAAAATCTATACATTTGTTTTTATTGTTCGTTTTATGCATTATTACATTAAAGCTAAAAGTGGCTATTATTATTTTCATTTAAATATATTTTCACATATTTTTAGGTACTACATAAAGTCCTTCGAAATTGCTGCATTTGTTCAAGAGATGTGACAGAACTTACCTGCGCTGTTGTCTCCGTCGACTCTCAGCTTGGTGTGCAGGAAGGAGCCGATGTCGGCGGGCGTGTCGGCCCACTCGTCGTCGGACGCATCCCGCGACGTGGAGGCTGCGCTCTCGCGGGATGCGCCGCGCATGCCCCACCCCACCACACGCTCCGCTGTTATGTCCTACACAGACATGCGTATGTATTTATATGTTCCACTCCACTTTATATTTACGGACTAGCTAGACTAACTAGAATTTAATTTACACAGTCTGGTAACGGCTGTCAACGATCATTACTAATAATAATAATACATTTTTATTCAATAAATAAAAGTCTACAAAATTATACACACATTACAGGCTACTTATTTTATTAAATTCACATTAAAACTATATTTAATTTAAAGGAAAACATTAACAGGCGACAAAATATTCCAAAAGAAAGACAGGTATATTTTTTATTTCTGACTCGTTGCCACATTGCTTTGTATATAAACATCTTCAAATAAAAAGATCTATATATTAAATCATTATCTTTCTCCCTAGCCTTTATTATTCCCAAGTCACTTGGGGTCGGCTTCCTGGTCTAACCAGATTTGACTGGATATCAGTTTTTACACGGAGCGGCTGCCACGTGACCTCCGCAACCCGAAGGCTAACGATAACCTAAGACTGGACCAGTGTCAGGATAATTTAGGGCACTTTCCCAATAACGACTGCCATAGATGTTCATGGCAGCCAGAATCGACGGCTTAACGTGCTCTCCGAGGCACGGAGCAGGCGATAATTGTCAATCAATACATTAATATAAAATAAATTACATTACTATAAAAGTAACAAATGTAAAAAAGAATATACCAAGGCCCGAAAAGGACCCTTGTCCCCCAGCTTATGATATAACAACGTAGTGATGCAGCGCTGGTTTTAGGACAAGTCCCCAGGGAACGTTCAATACGATACCGCCAGAAATAAGTAGGTACCCGCTTGCTCTGTAAACCTAACGTATTTTTTATTTAGTAAGGTTTCATTCGCACGATGTATAATTTCTGTGTGGCGAGGAACTTCATTCAAACATCGGACACAAAGAACTCCAGTATTCGCCACAACTATTTGCATAGCGCATTTTTTTTGTGTCGTGTGGATTCGAAACCACAACACTCGGCGTAGTAGCAGCGTCGCGGCGACCGTGCAAGCCACTACCCATTCATGCAGTCACTATATTTATTATATCTCTTTATTTGTTAGAACAGTTTAAATTAAATTTAACTAGACTGTAATTATTGAGAAATATATAGTATAAAACATGGACTATATTTTATAGTCATGATATGGAAAGTAAAAGAAAATGGAAAATGTACCATGTCAGAAGAAGAAAGTAGTTGAAAAAATTATCAATGACGAAGGCAGACTAAATATTAAAAGAAAATAACTTATATTAATACCGATTTTTTTAAAAGTCTATGCTTTAAAATTTAGGTTATATCCCCTCATGCAGAAATATAAAAAATACATGAAGACAGGTGAATACGAGATGATAATTTCAGAGGTAAAAAGAGTCCGACCTGTAGTTGTCTCTTTTACACATTGCTAATTTATTCGGGGCCAGCGCGACAGCTATATGACTGTTAATAATCTTCTCATTAATTTAATTCAATTCAATATTTTATTTGCTTTCTACAATGTGTAATTAGATGGTAAACTTGAATATTTAAAAACAGATGATGATGGACTTGATATGAACAAATTATAAACTATTACAATTAAATAAATTTATTTATATTTTGTATTATTATTTCTAATCTGGACTTTATTGTCATTATGAAATTCATTTCTACAAATTTATTTCTTGGTCTGGGTGTTTCTATGTATAATATATAGGTATTAAAAAAAAAAGGTATTTGTATGTTTATCTATTGTCTAGTACCCATAGTACAAGTTCTGCTTAGTTTGGGCTAGATGGTGTTGTGTGTATGTGGTAGTATATTATTATTATTATTATTTGTATTACAATAGCATATTTTATTAAACAGATATTAAGTTGGTTAATAGATGCATTTTTCTCTTGATATTTTATTTTCATACGTATAACATGTTTCGCGTTTTTCTTAAAATAAATATAAGTTATTTTAGCTTGGCTTTTCTGCTGATATAAAAGTACAACTTCTCTCTCTCTTAAATATGAACAGATGTATACCACGATGTATGGATATGTATACATAGATTACATATCTATGTATACATATGCAAAGATTTAGAATAAAAGTCCCGAGAATAGATAATTTAAAAATATAATAGTACCGTAGGATATCTCACCAAGTTTCCGTGCTGCCATTCTTGATCTCGTTCTCTGTAACAATAGTATACACAGATAATACTTTATTTTACAACAAAGCATTTAAATATATTATGAACTAGCTGACCCGACAGTCGTTGTTCTGTCAATCTATACAAAAATACATTTCCCACAGATTTGCCGAACTTTTTTAAATTATATTATACAGATATAATTTTAATATAGTACTGGTACTGAGGGTATTGTCGAAGCAATGAATATCGTTATTCTAGGATCCGATAGACGGCGCTGTGGCTAATTTATTTAAAATGGCCTACTTTTAAAATCCTCTTTTATCATATTTAAAAGATAAGATATACTCACAGTTTAGGTATAGAGAGTGTTTCGTCATCAGTGTGTTCTGATCGACTCGCCTGTCTCTGTCTCTTTGGACTTGGACTGTCTCTGCAACACAAATAAACGATATAATTATATAAATACTTAAAATAATATGTCACTGCAATTTCAGTGACCACACCGATATTCAAGATAAGGTCTTTAATCGCAATGCCATCTAGCGGCATAAAGTATAGTTACGTTGTAAGCATTGCACGAAACTCTCACAGAGCGCCATCTATTATCGACAAGAGTAAGTACGGTCGCTAATAATACATGAACAACAACAGACCGCATTATTTATGTTTTATCTTTTTAAAATTTATTAGTTGTTGATAGAATTTTGAGTGTTAAACGAATTGGAGAATTTTATTGTTATCACCAGATTTTCAGGTGATAACAACAAAATTCTCTCTCTAAAATAATACCGACATTATTTTGATTTTCACGACTTTAAGATAAATTAAACAATAAACAAGATAAATATACTCACGAATCAGAATTTTCTCTTTTCACAGGACTATTTTTTTCTTTAATCGGTAGCTTTATTAATGGTGGAGGGCCCCCTGTAGACAAACAAAGCATGTATTTAAGTGAAATGAGTTACAGAACATTTACTTATATACAAACTCTCTATGTGCTTATAAATAAAGATATATAGTATTTTTTTAAGCTGCCATACATTTCAATACAAATATAAAGAATTCAAATTTGTTACTTTTCTACTTATAAATTTACTTTTAGTTTAGTAAAAGAGTGGCCATATCAACAAATATGGGAACACTTGTAGATCGCACCTTTATTTTGGAAATTATTTTGTAAAGGCGGAACAACTTAGTTGAACTCCATCTATTGTAACAAATGATAACTAAATTCGTCAACACAAAAACTTTTGGTTTATTCATTTTAGTACGGCATTTTCTACAAATTACATTGATTTACGGTGTTCAGTAACACTTTAATTTATTGGTATCAATAGTGGTGATACCTTCGGACCTTTATGCTAGCCCAAAAAGACAGCTTGCTTTAGTTAAACGCCCGCTGCAAATGAATAAAATTTGATCATATTCCAAAAACCCAGCATTGATGGCATGTCAAGCCATAAGCTCTATACGAAATTGTTGCTCTAAGCACGCTGATTTGAACTATGGCATCTTTAAAACTGAGAACATGCTGGTGCCCAGCAGTGGGTCAGTTTATATATAGGGTCAATATTATGATGTAACCTTACCGTTAACATTAAACCTTTCGCCAGACTTGTGTTCATCCTCCTTCGGCTTCGGTTCGGGTAGCTCCGGCGAGTGCTTCGGCGACGGGCGCTTCGGTGACGTGTGCTTCGGCTGCTTCGCTTCGATGTGTTGCTGCTTCTCTTGTGGCTTTGGGTGTGTCGGTGTCGCTGTTGCTACTATACCTGAAATTATTATAGTTTTAAAATTAGACAGTATTTTTTATAAGAATATTTATGGCAATAAAGGCACAGGTAAAAATGAGGCCAGGAACAAGTAATTCTTGTTTTAGGAATGGGTCTCTCGGAATACAGGAATCAAGCCCACAGACTCTTAATAACAAGTCCAATAGCTTATCCATTGCACTCATGCAGTTTATTTTTATGATAAGTACCTATCGATAAAATAATATTTGCTTTGCGATAATCATTAATGTTGTATTATGATTTTAATAATAAAGTATATTTAAAAATGCCTGTTATTATGCAACTACATGTTTGTTATTACATACCTACTATGATTAACAAAATATTATATTTAAAAATCCGGACAAGTGCGAGTCGGACTCGCCCACCGAGGGCTCTGTACAAATTTGTAGGTACATACTATAAAAAATTTTTGTCCTTGCATAAAGACCCTGTTTTTTTATGATTTAATTACAAATGTATAGCTTTCAGTTTTTTTACTATACTTGTAGTATAAGACGGTATTACTTGCCAAATTTCATAGTTCTAGGTCAACGGCAAAAACCCGATAAATTTTGATTCCCTTGAGAATGTCGAAATATACGTTTTTTGCGGCATAAACGGCCGTATCTTTTTTTACGTTAACTTGGAAGTTTAATTTTTTCGGAGCTTCAAGAGACTGTAGACATTAGTATATCGCTTTAATTTCAACTCGATACGACTCCACGCGTTCCCGAGATAAAGGGTCTTGACATACAGACGGACGGATGGACAACAAAGTGATCCTATAAAGGATCCGTTTTTTTCTTTTGAGGTACGGAGCCCTAAAAACGATGTAAGGATAGTTTACTAATTGTAGTGGTAGCTGTTAGCTATTACTTTAGTGAGACGGTCACCCATCAATGAACTTGACAGTGCAATCAATACCATAGACCAGTGGTCGGCAACACGCGGATCGCGAGCTCCTCGGCTGCGGCTGTTCCACGAAATGTTTAGTGCAGGCACGGAATATTACTAATTATCTTGCCTTATAAATATAATACCAAATTTTATTTATTTTACTGTTTAGTTAAACTTATGACTTATTTGAGAAAGGCAAGCTCGAGAGTGTAATTTTAATCCAAATTTTCCGTAATAATGTCCCTTGCTAAAGCAAAGCTTAAGTTAAAAAATTTTTAATAGGTTTCACTTGTGGATATTCTATATTTGGCTCTTTTGGACGACAAGGTTGCCGACCATTGCCGTATGGCCTAGACTAGAGGTACCCAGACTTTTTTTCTTATAGACCACTCTCAAAACCAGTCGCTGAGCTACTTGAAATATTATCTGCCTACACTGATAGGTGAAGTCAAGCCAACATTTTAGTTCTTCACTATCGAAAGCAAATAAATGTTCGTGGACCCCCGCTTACGAATTGTGGACCCCCATTTCTTGTCACGCCAACTTAGACCCCCGTCGAGTCTTCCGTGGACCCCTGGGGTCCACCTAGACCACTTTGGGAACTAATGGCCTAGACCAATTTTATTATATTTTAAAAGACAACTTTCTAATGAATCTTGTGTCGCGGTGGCCTTTAGTAACATTTAAGCACCTGGATTTTGAACAACTATTTATAGATAACAAATTCTAATCCCGTGTGGAGATCGAACCCACAGTTCTCAGCACAGTGGCAGTGGTAAGCTGACCACGTAAACCACTACTAGTCAAACACGGTAACCTGTATAAGCTTGTAGTGGTAAATACTGACCGGCTTCGCAGTCGGGCGGCTCGTCCTTATTGTTCCATCGTATGTCGGTGAGACCCTTGATGCGAAGCTCCTCCGCAGTCTTTAACAGACTTGCCAGCTGACTCTGCAAGGAATATAATACGTTATAAGTATATGAACATTTATCTGTTCACTCCTGACAGATACGTGAGCGACCGCTTTAGATGTAAAAACACAGCCAGAGGCCCAATCTCTGACGTAGAACCAAACATTGCGTAGGTGGAAAAGTGACAACACCGGTTTTATTGAAGCGTTAGTTTTAAGTAATGGGTGGCCTTTGCCTCTGTTATATTTTTTTATTATAAAACAGCACTGAATATGACAATACAAAGAAAACATTAATGAAAATGCGCAAGCAGCGCAGTACCTTGGGGGTCACCATCATCCCTTCGCCGTGGGTTTGATATTTATACAAAAAAATGTGTTACAGTTGCTTCCGTATTCTTTGCACCTATCCGTTATTTTAAGGTTTGTAAAGTCTCTTGAGATACAAGGATTAAAATTATGACCTAGCATTTAATATTTGAACACTCTGGACAAAGGCCAGCTTAAGAGCACCTTGAACCGACGGGCGTGTATGAGGAATGTGATGAAAGTGAATGAAGCCAGAGAAGTGTGTCAGGATCGTAGCAAATGGAAATCCGTAGTCTCTGCCTACCCCTCTGGGAAACAGGCGTGAATCTATGTATGTATGTATGTCATAATAATGCTTTCCATAATATTATAATACAATAAAGTCATTAATTATGGACCCTTTTATAATAAGTATTTTAATAAACAATAGTCAATTGAAACTAAGTAGCAATAAATAAATAATATATTTACCTATTTTAAGGGTCGTATGATACTCGAATCGCTTGGCGCATAGATATTAAATAATTACATTACACAGAAATTTAATTTAATTGATGTTATAATGAAAAAAGCATTAACTGTATTTAAACTATTTATTTTAATAAAAAGATTTAAGTGCATGACAGTGCGCGTTCACAAGGATAGACGAGAGAGAGAGCCTACGTAATAAAACAGAACATATGTATTACGCAGTATTGCTCTTAGAATTTGCGCAGGCGTCCACACTTTCATCATCCTCTCCTGGACGCAGACGCTTTAAACCCATTAGTGTGGTGAAGTTTTCATGCTTCGGTCGGTGCAGTCCTTTTGTCAATATATCAGCGACCATGTCTGCTGTGCATCTATATTTAACCATAACTTGTTTGGCAGCAATCTTCTCTCGCACGAAGTGGTAGCGTATGTCTATATGTTTACTGCGTGCGTGGTAGACAGCATTTCCTGAAAGACTAATTGCACTCTGATTATCGCAATAAAGAGTTATGGGTATACTTTTAAGTTCAGGTTGAAACTCGTCTGCCATCTGTTTTAACCAAAGAGCCTCCTGAATGGCCGACGCTAAAGACATATATTCCGCTTCAGTTGTTGAAAGGGCAATAGTCAGCTGTTTTTTAGAATTCCAGCTTACTGCGGCACCCTGAAAGAGAAATATGTAGCCCGTGCAGGACCTTCTATCTTCAATGTCATTTCCCCAGTCTGAATCGCAATAGCCTGAAATATTTCTATCATGATTCATCTTATAAACCATCTTCATATACATTGTAGCTTTCAGATATCTCAGGACTCGTTTCAATGCCATCCAATGTTCATTAGTTGGTTGATTATTGAATCTACTTAGAGAATTCACTATGTAGGTAATATCTGGTCGAGTCCCCTGTGATAGGTACAACAGGCAGCCAATTATTTCCTGATATGGTATGTTATTTAAAACTTCTTGTTGACTGTCCGCTTTCTTTAGTTTAACATTAGCATCAGTAGGAGTCCACATTGGTTTACAATTGTTCATTCCAAATCTTGTAAGTATCATTTTTATGTAAATGGATTGATCAATAGAAACTTCATTTGAATTTTCATCTTGTGATATTGTGAATCCGATACAATGCTTGGCTGTTCCTAAATCCTTCATGTAAAATTTTTCTTTTAATTTCCCTTTTATCATACAAGTAGTTTCTTCATTATTGAAAAAATATAGTAGGTCATCTACATATACTGCTATAAAAAGCATATCATGTTTATTTAAAATACGGTAGTAAACACATGGATCTATGTTTGAACAAGTCATTCCAATTTCTAACAGAGCAGTATTTAATTTCCTGTTCCATTGTCTGCTGGCTTGTTTGAGTCCATATATTGACTTGTTTAGTTTACATACTTTATTTTCTACTTCATAGCCAGGTGGCAAAGACATATAAATTTCCTCATCGATTTCGCCTTGCAAAAATGCAGTAACTGCATCCATTTGGTGTATTTTAAGTCCATATTTAGCAGCAAGACCAATCAAATATCGAATAGATGTATACCGAACCACTGGGGCGTACACTTCATTGTAATCAATGCCCTTGACTTGTTTATATCCTTTGATTACTAGCCTAGCTTTATAGCGTGTGATAGATCCATGACTATCCGTTTTAGTTTTATAAACCCATCTGCTAGGAATTACTGATTTTCCTTCTGGCAAGGTAACTTGTGTCCACGTATTATTTTTTATCAACGACTGATATTCTTCCTCCATGGCTCTCTTCCATTCATCAGCCTTTTCACTGCTTAGAGCTTCTTGTAGACTCTGTGGATCATTATTTAGTAAGTTAATTGTTGCTTCTACATTCTGACATATAAGTGATGAAGGGCTCCGATGAATACCATTGTAGTCATCGTTGTTTCTATGTCGTCGTGGTCTCAAAGTTATGTTGGATACTGGTGGTGATTCAATTGTTATATCAGGTAAGTATGTCTCATCATTTATATCTACAAATTGATCTGAATCATTATCATCTGTGGAACAAGTACTTTGAGATACAGCTTGTATTGCGTCTGTTTCGTGTGACTCATCATCATTAATGTTTCCTTCTACAGATTCTTCGGGTTCGACACACACAGGTAAGTATACAGTTTTGTTTTCTTTTACTTCATTATAACTGTCCTTTGCAATTTCATTTTTAATTTTCTCTATCTGTAAATTATGTTTATTAATGTCCTTTTCTTTTTCAGTTACATTGTCTACTTTGTTTCTTTTAATTGAAGCTTCAAGGAACACAACATCTCTACTTATTACTCCTTTATTTGTTTCAGGATCTATGAATCGGTAGCCTTTTGTACTGTCGCTGTAGCCAACGAATATTAACTTACGTGATTTCACATTAAGCTTCTTCTTTCACATTACTTCAATTTTTGGCATGTTGACTCGGGGGCATCCATGCATATGACCATGCACCGGGACTGGCTCACTGAAATTAAACCTGCACCTGTACCGAGCATACGAATTGCGAATAACATGAAAACTTCACCACACTAATGGGTTTAAAGCGTCTGCGTCCAGGAGAGGATGATGAAAGTGTGGACGCCTGCGCAAATTCTAAGAGCAATACTGCGTAATACATATGTTCTGTTTTATTACGTAGGCTCTCTCTCTCGTCTATCCTTGTGAACGCGCACTGTCATGCACTTAAATCTTTTTATTAAAATAAATAGTTTAAATACAGTTAATGCTTTTTTCATTATAACATCATTAATTTTGTATCAATGTTATTTAGTTTCAAGAAAAGCAATGACAAAATAAAATTATGATAAAAGGTTTCTAATACATATGAAATAATAATAATAATAACACAATCATTACAACACACACAGCTACATCGCGGTCACTCACAAGCTCATACTTAAACTAGCCTGATGTGCACGGGCCTCAGCGTGCCATCAGGATCTTACCGGCTAGCCGAGAAAATTAAGAAAATCAAATAATAATAATATTCTATCACATATACACAACACCATCTAGCCCAAACTAAGCAAAGGTTGTACTATGGGTACTAGACCATTTTATACATAATAAGTTTTTAAACTATCACGTCTAAATATGCAAGCTAATTAGCTTTATAATATACAGCTTAAAAAGCTATATTTTATAAAAGTTTACAAGCATATTAACCACCAAGTTAAAGTTTGTAATACTGCCATCTAGCAGCATCAATCTGAACTTCACATAAAATACTGCCATCTAGCTACATTAACTCGAACTTCTAATTTTTTACTGCCATCTAACGGCGGCTATCTGAATTGTTCCTGTAGATGGCATTGGTAATTGATTCTATAATAACAGAAATTGAGTGATTCATACAAAGCTTTACTTACGAATTAGACAATTTTATCTTAGTGTTACATAATTACGTTCTTTTTAGCAATAATAGTATGTGTGGCGAACGAGAAAGATTAATATTCCACGCGATATTTGAGATCGAATTAAGTGTATGACGTGGTGCACAATAGAATAGCTAGCCCTCCATCTCACTTTACTAATATGAATCGTATTTTTATATCATCACAAAATGTTGAGCGTATTAAAACTATCATAATTATTATGCAATGGCAAAGACACAGCGCCGCCAAAAAATAAATCTCCATTTTGGCCATGGCTTGACGAACACACTTCGTGTATAAATGAAGCGTTTCGGTAAACATCGCGGCCGCTCGGCATTATGCCCGTCTCTTTCCCACTCGTGCGTGAACATGCGACAGTGATACTGCATGGCCGTCACGAGGAGCAGCAGTCCAAAACAGTCTCACAGAAGTTCCGGAACGTTCTGCACGTTCGTTCTTCTAAATCTGACGGAATAGCATTGAGTTGATTGTACGCCAACGGGTCTGGGTCAACTTCAGAAGGTATTTATCTTATTAACAATATTTTTCTCCAATTTATTTTGACGTTCCCTCTGGTGCTGTGGCGGAACGCCAGTACGCCACAGCTTATCGCGAGGTCCCGAGTTCGATACTCGGACTTGTCAAATGTTAGTAAATCGTCCTAACGTTTTGTATCTATAGTCATATATATATATATATATAGGAAATTGTAATGAAATTTTTTTTAGCGGTTTAGCGAGGTATACATATAGGATTAGTCACGTTAATTTTTTGTTTTTATCGGTCCCGTGGTTTTGATATTCTAGTCAGGAGACTGTATATAATATCAATTAGATGCAGCAGACGATATAGGGATAAACACAATTCTGCCTAACCATAAGCAGTTGTGAGGGGTAATGTTTATGTGATTACTTACAGATATTTGTCTTTCCAGTATGAGAAAAGGCAAGGTGATAGGACAAGAGTCCAAGGAAATAATATTCAAGGTGTATCGCTATTTTGCGAGTGAAGCCAATAAGTTTAAACGAACACCCTATAATAATTATTTCAATAAGGTACAAGCGCGTGTGGCAAAGGCAACATGCGTGTCACATAGAAGTATATACAATTTGTTACAAACTCGAGATGTGTCTGGTCCTCTGTTAACGCAAGAAACGAGGCAAAAGTCTGTAGAAAATGATTCCAACTCTGATGAAATCGATTCAGAGGCAAACGATCCAGATAAGCCAGGACCCTCAAAGATAAAAAAAGTTAAAGATAGTAAAACAGTCACTGTCAAAACTGAGAATGAAGATGAACCACCGCCGTTGGCACCGTTATCTATTGATTATGTAAAGCCTGAACCTGGCAAGCTAACAGGAATAGATATAGAATATGGCCCTGCAATGATTAAATATAAAAATACCAGTGATAGTGATGATGCTGACTAGTGCGTGTACGACGCTATGATAATTCATAACAGTTTTATAAAATAACGTTTTTATTACATTACGATATATAAAAACCACGTGGTTTGATTTCAAAATACCATTTAATTATACTTAATAAACATCACCTCATAGTCATCGCAATATAAGATTGTGATTATGCTTTAAGCTGATTGTGTGGTTTCGGGTTCAATTCCTAGGTCAGACGGAGTGTTACTAAGTTTTTCTGTTGATAAACTCTTATATAGCTAGATAAAAGTGGTATAATACATCCCTGTCTCATCCTTCGGATATATATGTGTATATAATTATTAATTATACATTTATCACCTAAACCTATTAGCTATGACGTAGGTAGTACTAACGCTGTATAATAATCAGTCTGACATCCATGTCTTGGCGCAGTGAACGTTGATATCGACGTATGCCGAACATTTACGACAACTGCCGAAGCGACTTACTCTGATTTAATGATACCTAATTGTGAACGGATATTCCTACACGTCTAACATTTTATACAATATAGCATCCCGATAGTTCGTATTTTTAGTAAATTACATATAGGTAGTTTTGCAACTAAATACGAGTAACCTATCATTGTCGATACGTAAGAATAAATACAGAAGCCGATGAGTGTTCATTGTTCAGTAATAACGCCGCTCGGCAAGCGGCGCGGCGGCCATGTTAATATATTTATATGCCATCCCTTTTTCACTCGCATAAATACTGGCAACAGCTGTATACTATTAAACTGAATGCGTTCCGTTACCACGATTACGTCACAACGTCAGTTGTAGACAAGTTTTGGCGGCAACTACACGCGTCAGTGTTGTCGTGGAAGTGTATAGAGTTGTATACCCACCGATTGAATTTATTTCATAAGGTACGTTATGTTAGATGATGCACGATAATATTAGACTATAAATCGGATCGGCGACATTTGATACGGCTTTTTCAATGAAGTAATTGCCGGTCTGGTAAAAAATGACCTATCCAATGACATATATGTAATACGGTTCCAGATTTGTAACACGGGTTAAAACAGCAATTACTAACAATTTTTCTTACGCTCTTTCTCGGTTACATGTGAGCTTAAAGCAATTTCACCTGACTATCGTCTATCGTTAAATTTATAAATTATCACATGAATTTTGTTTATTTGCATTTCTTTTTTATTTTATCACAGGCGCGCTTTGTCTTGTACATGAAATAATACATTGTTCATAAACTCTTATTCGGGCCTATAGCTATGTGCCAAATCAGTGCGAAGAACACGCGCTTTACCTATAAGTACATAATTATATCGTAATACATATGCAGCCACTATACAGGATGTAACAGAAAGGTGGGTTCATATTTAAGGGTCACATAATATAGCGCATGTACAATGGAAGCGAGAATTAAATTTGTATACATTATTTTCACGAAGATATTGAATTTTCTTTTTTATCGATTTATAAATATCAGCATATTCTAATCGATACGTAAACAACACTACTGCATGCACGTGTATTTGTTTCTAAGAATTACAAAAGCTACTATATACGAATATTATCGCGTTGTTTATTTTACACTTTATTACATAATTTAGAAACTGTTACACTACTACTAGATACTATTAAACTTTACTAATTTTTAGGCTAATTAAATTATTAAAACTATTTATATTTTAGTTTACACTTTCCCCGACGTTTCGGTTGCTTTTCAGCAGCCATGGTCACGGGGAGACTGAGTCTCCAGTAGTCAGAAGGCAATATTATGTAAATTACAAAAGCTTTTTTTTTTTTTTTTTGTTCACTTTTGCTATTTTAATACCATTGACCATTATACTGTGCCCCCGATGTGGAATACCTATTCATTATTTACAATACAACTGGTCGTTCTAACATAGATCGGTGACCCCACAGATATTGCACAGTTGTTGTAACTCGTTTTGTATTGATATTTTAATAACAAATAAATAAAATAATTGAAATAGTCATAAAATATATATATGTAATAGATATGAGGTTAGGGCACATAGGTTATTTATCAGATATACATAGCGATCCTAAAATATGACCACATATTTCTGTTACACTCTGTATATAAGGTAGATATTTTATTAGAGTTTTATGTTCTTTACAGAATGGGTCGAGGAAAACTGATAGGTGAGGAGGCACGGGACATAATATACAAAGTATACCTGTACTTTGCCTATGAAGCTGAGAAGTTTAGATATAATCCCTATTTTCAAAGGATTCAGGCACGAGTTGCTACCGCTACTGGCGTTTCAATACAGTCTATATACCGATTAATAAAGGAAAAAGGCAAATATCAATCACATGCATACAACCAACGAAGTGAAGTAGAAAACACATTAAAAAGGAAATGTGACAACGAAGAATGTCATGCAAACGTAACAAATGGTTATACGAATCGACCAGATATTGAAACTGTGTATATTAAACCTGACCCAGTAGTAATAAAACTACATAAAATTCAACAGAAACCTCTGCAATCAACTACTGTTACATCGCCCGATCCTACAGAGCAAATAACCGCTGATAATGCTAAGCCAACAGCAGTAAACACTGCGCCAAAGCTCGTCAAAATACATCAGATTCGCACGAATGCTGAGCCGATATCAATATTACCTACGACAATGGATTCTGAACACAAAGCTAAGCCACGACTGATTAAAATTCGTAAAGTTGCACATATCATTGTGCCCAAAACAGTACTTAATGCGACGCCGAATTCAAACTCCGGATCTTCATTAATAAAAGAGCACCCGATTCCACAAGAAGCTGTTCCCAAAACGGTCCTGGCCAATGTGCCCAATACGAAAAAAGGATCAGCGTTTATAAAAGTTTATCCAATTTCACGGGATAATGTACCCAAAGCCGTAGTTGAATCAGTTCAGAATACTGCACAACGACAGACATTAGTGATGAAAACAGGTCCTATAGAATTTGATCCTGGATCGTTTGACAGTGACATTAAAACAGAAACAGATGATTCAAGTTTGGACTAATTAATTTTCGACATCCAATTTAGTCTCCTTTTTCACTGTTGTAGTTATAGCTAGTACTGTTTAGCAGTTTTAGCAGCACATTAATAATGTTTATCTGCAAAATGTTACTTTACAAGGTTGCTATGATCCATGGGCATTAAAATGTACAGAGTATTCCATATGGGTTCAATGTCAATTCGGAACGGTTAAGAACTCGATAAAGATAAAAATAGCAAATCACTTTTTTCAAACAAATTAAATCAATTTAATACGCGAACACCATATTTTATAAACATTGTTGTCTGTCATTTTTTCATTGTTGTTCTTTTTCCTTATTCATTGTTGTCACGGGTTTATTTATTGCTTCCTTATTTGTGTTACAAGTGTGGTGTAAACTAGTAGTGAAAACAAGCATAACATATGCTTGTGTTTTCCTTTTTATTGCGCTAAGATTAAGACTCACTTTGGCGTGATGTAATAATGTATACTAAGTATAAGAGGGGCAACATCTCCTAGATTTTTGTCGCTATAAGGTGCATGACCTTAGATACCTATGCTTAGACTCTCGGTCAGCTGTTACGGCAGATAAAACCCGTTGCAGTTTAGCAAAAACTAAAAATCTATCCTGTGGGTATCCTGCTCCTATTGAACTGAAATTTGGTGTAGAGCTTATATGTAGTACATACTATATGTAGATAGAAATATAGCCTCACTCTTGAATAATCAACCTTGTATAAATTGTATTGTAGTGGCTAACTATAGCTAATACTGCTTAGCAGTTTATGCATCCCATAGATAAAGTTTATCTGCAAAATACTACTTTCTAAATTATAGGTTATTTATTAATATAATAAATTATTAATATTACGTGACACAATGTTTAATTTGATATCCTATTTGACAATATGCAATATTAATTTAAAATGTAACTTGTTATGTCCAAAGATGCATTTCACAATATACAAAGGATACTCTTTGTTACGATACATATAGCTAAGAGTTAAATTTAATAGGTAAAATATGTTTAAATGATAGAGTATTACTCAAGCAGATCAAAGTTACCGTTGTACAGGCCTTTGTTTTAATTAGCATTAAAATAGTATTTCCATTGTCCATTTTGAAATAAATCTATTACCTTTTTTCAGAATGGTAAGAGGACGAGCAGTCGGAGCAGAAGCTCGTGAAACAATATATAATGTATACCTCTATTTCATCGAGGAAGCCAATAGATTCAAGAGGGCAGAAAATGGCTACTTTCAAAAGGTTCAAGAACGTGTTTGTCAGGCTACAGGGGTTTCAAGAAAGTTTATTTCCCGGTTATTGGACGAAAAGGACAAACTCGGTTCAGCTCCATTCACCACACCGTCAAAAAAACGAAAAATAAGTACAGTTAACGATACACGTTTAGAAAACAATCATAGTGAATTAACGTTACAAAACAATCCTCCGCCGCTGATATATTCAATAGTTCCGTTGAACGTTAAAGAGGAGCTGACGGACAGTGATCAGATTCCCCCAGAAACATTAACAGTGTCATTGGTGTTAGATAATAATGATGGAGAACCAATAATAAAGAGACATAAATCTAATAAATTCCCATATATTACCTTCGAATCAGATTCAGATTAATTTCTGAAGGAGTTAGTGCAAATTGTAAACTAATATAATTATTATTATAAATGAAAAGTTCATTTATCATTATATAGGTATGATCAAAGTATTGGGTAACTGTTTAATTCCTTAATACTTATCAAATTATTGTTATAATTAGACAATGATACACATAAAGATGAAGAATTTGTGAAAATTAATAAAACATTTAACAAAGATAATAATTCACACTATATAACGCATTTCATAATAAGTATATGCTATTTTAAATTATACTCAATAATGTTCTGCAACTTAATACCGATAAAATATTTGGCGACTATTAACTGTCAGTAGTCAGCTGAACATGTAAATAAATGTATTAATTAAAATAATTCATACGTTTTATTCCATTCTATTATTTAAGGAAAATGTTGATGCGCTCTGTTTCGGTTTGTTCAATAAATAAACATTTATTTTCCGAAATACATTACAACTCGGAATCTGTTAGTGGAAATAACAACAATTAATTATTGGTTATTAAATTTAAATAAAATGATTCGTCTAGCATCAACAGCTCTATACAGTTATGCCTGTGACGTGGCATTGCGATGTGGCCCGATCAATTCCGAAGAGAGCCGAATAGATAGCGTAGTTAGCCGAAGACTCAATGCAAATTGCAAACTATGGTTTTGATGTGTTAGATAGGTAGGTACATATCGCACATCCGGTAGAACAAAGTCAGAACATACATTTTGTTAATTTTACAGGAGAGCAAGACAAAGGTTTTTCATTTGTTTAATCTTAGATAATGACTTGAAATCTTTATAGAATTATGATGAATCTGAGTTTATTTTAATTAGCATATTTTTAATTAGTATTCGATGAATAAAATACCAAAAATAATTATTCCGTTTTTTTTTTAAATGTATTTAAAGCATTGACATCCTACAGTAGTGACGTTGTTCCACCGAAAATTATTGTTTTATTTACTTAATGACATAATTTTTCAATATTAAAACGCACAGAATTATATTTTTATAGTATTTATTATTATAATGACAAACAGTCAGTCTTTAACATCTTTAGAAATTTTAATGGCACAATAAATCACAGACTTTTATTTATAAAAGTAACTTGAATCTTAAAATTATAAAAATAGAAAGTAAATTAAACTTACAGGTAGCATTAGCGGTAAATGTGTGTGTGTGTGTATCTGTATGTGTGTGTGTGTGTGTATGTGTGTGTGCGTGTGTGTGTGTGTGTGTGTATGTGTGTGTGTGTATGTGTGTGTACCTAGTGTAAGTGTGCTTTCTCGTAATTGTTTTCTTTTTTTCAAATAAATCAATCAAAAAGTAAAACGTATCTAATAACAAAAAGTAATTCTTAGTTTTATCTTTCCACGAAAACCTAAAATACTAATAAAATTGAACACATTTTTAGCTTTGAGATCAAAATAGTGAGTTATAAAAATAACTGTACTGCTGAGGCACAATATTGTCTCGTAGCAATGTTGATAAATCATTCTTCTTTCGCCCAGTGATTGAAATTTTAGTATCATAAGCAGGTTTCAATTCGATATCTTGGATATTAGCCTCGTTCCTGGTAGAGCGCCCATACCTGATTTTGATTGGAACTGCAGTCCATTCTTTTTCTGCGTAAGAAGTTTTATATGAGTAAGTATCACTGTTTTTAGTAAACTTGATCATTTTAATATCAGTCAGCTTAATTGTTTTTCCGTCGATGTCTTTAGCTAAATTAATTCCCAGCTCATTACACAGTGACTTCAGTTCGATAAAATCGTCGTAGTTCAGTTCATGTACCACGTAGGGTTTGCCAGTTTTTTTAGCATTTCGAATAATTTGCACGTACTGGCTCGGCACGTAAATTGGCCCAGACTTTTTCGATTTTTTAATCGATTTTTCAATCACAGAGTGGGCATTGTCTCCCTCATTTTGGGTGTGTCCACGGATCAGGAACTTGTGAGTCAAAGAATTTATATTCAATACTGATACGGCGTAATAATACATTGACAGAATGTATCTGAAAAAAATAACAACGGATAAATCGATAGGTAAGTAATATAGAGAAGACAAGTAATTAATTTTATTGTAATCTATGTAGATTTAATTAAAAAATGAAGTAGTTACTGAACCTATTTTTTTGTTGGCCACAACAATTATCTGAATATAATACTATATCACAGTCAGGGTGAGACTCTGAAATCTCCTGCAAAAACTTAAATACACACGATCCAATTTCAATGGCACCGCGATTTCCTAACCCCTCGTGCCAAAAAAAGCATGATGTAGTTCCATTCTTTACGTCAGTAATCTGTAAATAAAAAAAAATGTTGTAAATATATAATAATTAGTTAATGTATGAATTTAATGTATTTTAATGTATAAAAGTGTGTGTAGTATTACCGTGAAATTGTAGCAGTTCAACTTAGATCTATAGAAGAAGGCTGATGATTCTCCCAGGGGAACTGGCATTACTGCCTGTAAATCATAAATTCCAACAATACTGGAAATATTGGCTTCTCTACATGCTTGTACGTCATGCTTTTTTTCTTTCCTGCTTAATTCTTTTTCGGTTTGGTGCTTGTTGTAACCTTCTTCTAAAGCCAGTTTATTCTCACCATCAGCATTTTTGTATGATTCGCATACATCGCATTGATCTTTCTTGGGTGTAAAGAAAGATACATTAAATTCGTTATTAAAGATTCTGGCATATAAATCGTAACTTGCTGAAATTTTGCTTAGCGATTCCCTTTGCTCTTTATAATGTCGGTGCATTTCTGCAATCGTAAGACCGCCGTCTATAAATTCGCGGCTGGTATTTGCACGTAAATAGTGACTTTCAATGCGAGGGATCGAATTAATATGATCACGTACGGATTGGGGTATCTCGGCGTCAAGTTTGCTATGCTTCGAATGCTTCCCTCGTTTATCTTCGGGTATCATACCTGACCCACTAGTCTTCGCTTCAGTTACAGTACGAAGTGTCCTTTCTCCTATCCCTAACGTATTTATCAAAAAAGTTTTGCACACTCTTGTAGATTTGCCTTGTCTTAAAAAGGCGAAACAGCAGTTAGGCTTTCTTTCTTTTGTTGACGTGGTTTTTATTCTTCGAATTGGTACCTGCAAAACAGTGGTACAGGAAGACAAAAAATCGCGTTGACGCTGAAAAGATGATAGTTGCCAGTAATTATCAAAAATCTCTCGTCTTTCAAGTGTCGTAAATTTTGATCTACAAGAGAGTCTGCACTTTTCGGTACAGGGTGGTTTCATCTCCTTACATTTTACAATTTTTCCTGTACGAGATACATATTGTTTGCCAGAATTCTTCAAAGTCTTCATTTTGTTTTTTTCCAGGCTCCTACATTTCTCCTGCGTTTTTTACCTTTCTTTACAGAAGCGGACGAATCAGATGTGGAACTTGAAGATGAGCTAGATGTCGAACTGGAAGATGAGCTTGATGAAGACGATCCCGATGAAGAACTCGATGACGAACTCGAGGATGAACTTGACAAAATACGCTTGCGTTTTTTGCTCTTTAAAGGACGCCAATCGTCTCCACTGTCCGTTCCAGAAAACTCTTCATTTTTGTCATTATTTTCTTCTATCAGTTGACAAGGAGATGATGAAATGTCTGTAATCGGCAGGCTTTCATCCGTATTTAACGATACCAGAACTTGTTGTCAACATAGCGATTTTAAACTTTCAACATTATATACCTCTTCGCCGCAGAGATTAAGAATCGTAGATGTTTTTGGTAATGAATTGTTCGTAATAATATCATCTGTAATAATAAATTGTAGGTAATAGGTTATTAGAAAATCGAAAGTGTGTTTGTATGTTGTGTAATGTATGTGTTAAATAAATAAATATGTATGTATGTATGGCATTAATATATAATATACCAAGATGCACACTCTCGAACAAAATTAACACTCGAAAGTGTCGTCAAACACTCTACAAGTCTCTATTTTTGCAAATTCAACGTATGGAAACGAAACGAATTTAAATGTATGGAACGAAAGCAATAATTCAAATAATTCTAAAATACAAACATTTTTCATAGAACTCTATTTGAAATAAGCGCACAATTTGGAATGTTGCACTTATTTTTTGCGGAAGTTTTTGTTACCTTGAGTGTGCATCTAGGGATTTTCATACATCAATGATGTATGGTATATAATATGTATGTATGTTTGTTCCATTTTCACGCCTTTTTATTAATGTATTATTATTTTCTTCACTGTAACCTTACCTTGTTTGTTAGACTCATCAGCTTTAGTTTTTATTTCAGACTCTTTAGCTCCATCATTATTTGCCTTCAGTTTGTTTTCATTATTTTTACCAATTTTCTGGGCCAGCGACAAACTACTTGGTAAAGATATTTTCAAATATGTTATATAATGTTATTATAATGTTTGTAAATAAATAATTACCTATGTAATTTAATTTTTCATGCCACTAAAACGCCTATGTAGTTAGTTATAAGAACTTACAGTTTGTGTTCGCTGAATCTTGCACGACTTCACTTGTATTAGTTTTAAAATTAATATCAGTGTGTGATGGTGTCAGACTTCTACACACTTTTTTTTTCACCTCGTTGTTTAAATCAATAGGAGGCACAAATTGTTCTTGAATTTCTTTCTCTAAAATTGATGGCGAAAGATCGGCGCGGGCGGTGTTGATAACTGAAGGCTGTATTGGTATTTCGTTTCTTCTTTCTTTATGAGTCTTCTTTGTTGGACTTGATGATGTGTTTAGGTTCAATTTAGGTGTTGAAGGTTGATCATCTAAATAGCTGTTTCCTTTGATTGTTTAGAAAAAGGTGGAGGAGCTGGCTCCCTTAGGGCTTTTTTAACCATTTTTAAATTACGTTTACTCGCCATGTTCTCTCAATGAAATACCTACAAGGGATACCCAATATTTTAAGTCAGCAGTTATGACTTGAACAATAAAATACCAGCCAGTAATAAAACAACAATGACACAAAACATATTTACGAATTGATTGTGATGAGTAGCTAGTGCTAAAATGTCACAAAATAAATTTACGTTATTGTAACTTCAATAACTTCACCACTATTCCAAATGACAAACGACACAAAATACATTTATGTCATCGTTCTTTTAATGAAAATAATGGTTTAAATAGACAAATGTCACAAAATACATTTCGGTCGTTATAGTCTTTAGGTAAATGAATTTCGTAGTGCCACAAAGTCACATTTGACATTTACGTTGATGTAGTTCCAAAGAATGAGAAAATTTAATGTCGTAATTACCTTAATGTCGATGTAGACTCAAGACACGACCTCACTCTGCGGGGGGCCCCGCGCAACTGCCAATCAGATGATGTTGCACCAGACTCGCGCGTTTTTTTCCCGTAATGCTACAACGTCACTCGCGCCATCTAGCGATATTTATTTGAACAAATAAAACGACTTTGTGCCCCCAAACGCGTTACAGATAATGAAACATTGTGGCATTATTAACTCAATATTGTAAATTTTTACAGTTCTGACTTTGTTCTACCGGATGTGCGATATATTGTTTTATAATCTATGCTCCGTTCGATTGAACCACAAGTACGGTTTTATTTAAAAAAATTACAGTAGGTAATGACTTGTGTATATACAATTTATTCTTTAAGATCAGACTGTCTATGAGCAGCTATCTAGGAATTATCATACACTGCCCTCTAGGTAGATAATGTACACAGAAAATGTGTAAGAATATATCGGCACTCGGCAGGTCTCTACATAAATAGGTAAGTAGGTTTTACAGCCAAACAATTATAGGTACTTTCTGCATACTAGGTTAGGCGAGTACCTGCTACAAAAAACTGTTTTCACATACCCACGTCCTTCCTTCTCCTTAGCCTTTATTATTCCCAAGTCACTTGGGGTCGGGTTTTCTGGTCTAACCGGATTTGACTGGATATCAGTTTTTACACGGAGCAGCTGCCACCTGACTTCCGCAACCCGAAGGCTAACGATACCCTAGGGCTAGACCAGTGTCAGGATATTAGAGGGTACTGACTTTCCCAATAACGACTGCCATAGATGTTCATGGCAGCTGGGACCGACGGCTTAACGTGCTCTCCGAGGTACGGAGCAGGCGATAATTGTCAATCAATACGCACATAATTTCGAATAGTCATATAACATCCGAAAGTCAGAGGTGCGCGACGTGGGTTCGAACCCGAGACCCTCTGCATTGCTGTCTGTTGGTCCTACTGAGCTATCGCTGCTATTCATATTATAAGTATTACATTAAAATTAATAATATGTTTTTGAATTCCCACAACACTCATCAAATATCACATGAACCATTTAAAAATAGTTAGTATATAATAGCAATTGTTACATACCCACGTCCTTCATTGTTATACAAATCAGTATTTTTAGAATATCGATATTAAGTAAATAATGTGTCTTCTACGTTTACATAAATACATAATAGAGTGTAGGTACCTACCTATATGAAAGTAGTGTTGCACACCTATTAGGTATGATGTTTCAATAATAGCCAATAAAAATACTAGATTAAGTACATTAAGCTCTGCTTAGTTTGGGCTAGACGGTGTTGTGTGTATGTGGTAGAATATTATTATTATTATTATTATTATTAAAATTTGAGTATCAATATGAAAATTTATATTATTTGTATTATTATAATCTGTTTTACCTGGTAGTTATTAAGCAGCTTTTTATGTATCATTGTTTATCTTATCCATAGTTTATGTAATGTTCTTGTAATAGTATTTGTGAAAGCTTGCCAATAGATTGATTGATTTAATCAATATTTACTATACATAGTTATAATGTGTAGTAAATATTGATTTACCTACTACACATTGAAACTATATCCTGGAATATAAGTCTGAAAGCTTTCCAATACACAAACAAAAATAAAAAACACTCTTCTCGGTATACAGTAACCACAAAATCTATTTTTTTTAATAAATACGTAGGTAATTTCTTATTAAATAAATACTTACTTACTTAATTCTGAATTAAATTTATTATAATGAATAATATGATTATTTATCAGTTGTTTATATTTAAGCTAAAGATTTTTTAGGTATGTGGAAATAAATTATGGATTGTCATTTGTATTCAAATAAGCACCTAACTAAAAAAAATTTAAATACCTCAAATAATAGGAGAGAACCTACTGAGATTCTCTCCTATTATTTGGGTTTTTTGAAGTTGGTATATAAAAATATACACCCCTGAAGGGTTTGGTAAATTTGCTTTATACTTCTGCCTGTATGTATGTAAGTAAGGGCATGAGTCTGTGTTTACATATGTGTTATTTTATTTAAAGTACTTATACAAACTACGAAATTATAACAAATGTATAATATAACAAAAATGACTTAGGTACTTACATATCTACCTGCTCACTAGCAAATATTTGACAATTTGTTTAATAAAATAGGTAGTTACAAAGGTGCAATTATATATTTTATGACTTGTCATTAATAACATAATATAGTGTGACGCAATAAGAATTTTAAAATGTAAATACCTACACAGCTTAGGCCTTAGAAGGCTTATATCATTTCTGGAGTTTGTGACCTATTTGAAACAAGCCGCTTTTTGGTGCCTTCTGGCTCAAAAAGCTTGCGCTTCAGTCGCTCTACCTCTAAACCCGCACTGGCCAATCGTTACAACGTTTAAAAGCACCTACTCACCACAGAATAAAAGTTTAATGGGTAAGAAGTTAGGAACAAAAAGTTGTGAAGAATTAAAAGAGGCAATGTACCACAGCACCCGCCTTGCTTTCGGCTATTTAGTTATTGTTATTTCACAGTTGCTTGTTTACAAATACAGACATACCACAAGTCCACAATAGCTCAAGTATAGTTCGTTATGCTTATGTTTGCGTTAATAATGAGGTCCCGGATTTCATAGCCCAGGTATTGGTATTGTTTTTATTTGTTATCAACTTATCATATTCCCACGGACGGATTCTATATCATACATTTGTTTTCAAAAACACTGCTACCGCACTTGAAAACGGGAATCACACAAAATGTTGTACCCGTTCGAACTTGTTTATTATATCTATGCGTTCTAACCTACAACATTTCGCTCCTAATGCCTAAAAGACCCTCCCTATCACCTAGAAATTAAAATTTTGCTAGTGAAACATATTATGCTCTCGGCGGGTTATTATAGTATTCTCGAACAAAAATGGCGTCATCCGTGCACATTTCTGCGGCTCGGCAACGTTCGGCGGCCGCATAGCTATTCGCTGTCCCTTACCCTCTCGTGCGAATTGCTGCGACAGAAAATACTGAGAATATTTACGTTATTACGTCAGTTGGTCAATCATTCCGGAACGAATAGTACGTGTTCGGATTTACGGAAGTATATTATATAGTTGTTAGCACCTGAATATACTATACCTATGTATACATATTTATAAGGTATGTGTAATATTATATTGTAAAGCACCGGTAGTCTAGTTGTTGTTGCCGCGACATCATGTCAGACGTCTCAAATTCGAACAGTAGTTTGACTTTTCAAAGTTCAGCAACCACAAGCAACTTCGTTGGTGCTGTGGTATAAGTTTGCGCCCGTTCGTTAGGTCCCGAGTTCAATGATAATATAAGCATAATTATATCTACCCTATCGGTCTCCGGCGCATAAGTTGACGTTTACGTTTGCAAACATAAACAGCAGGGTTCGACTGCCGAGTTGGGCAAGTTATTTTGCATTAATAATATCGTAGATATAATATGTAAGTATGTAAGGTTGGATTTATTTACTGAAACAATAAAACCTTTGTGATGAAACATCTACGTCACAGTGCGCATAAAAAAGTCTACGTATAATCTTTAATTAAGATCACGCGTTCTGTAAACTCGGCCAGTTCGGCTCATTTCGGATTTAGCGTTAAATAATAATTAACGAATCTTTGGCTCGATAGCTGGTTCGTTGACCGTCTGTGCTAATTATTCCCAAGCAGTATAGGTGCATATCGTCTTCGTCGCGCAGCGGTAATGAATGCGACTGCTGTGCACGATGTGTCAGGTTAGAATCTCGGGTATAATATATTTAATAGCAGCGCGAAATTTGGAAGTTGGCGGTATTACAAATCCCCGTGTTCCGGACGTAAGCACGTGAGCACGTGAAAGCGCTAGTCCTGTGCCTGATCTCTCACTAATTGTGTAGAATTGCCGTCCCATTGAATTATGGAAGTTAGGAAACAAAAAGTGCACATATGTTTGTGCAGATGACCAGTCTCCGTTAAGATTGGCAACCAAAATTCGGTCTGAGCAACATTATTATGAACTCACTAACCACTTAAGTTACTGTTAAACGTTCCAAGTGTGACTTTATGGCCCAAATAAATAATTGATTTTTAAATTTGATTGCGTTACAGGATGCCTCGAAATCGAATAGAAGGAGAAGCGCGTCAAGTAATATTCAACGTGTACTTGTACTTCGTGAACGAAGCGCAGACATTCAGAAGAATCGAAGATGGCTACTTCCAGAAGGTGCAAGAGCGAGTTGCTCAAGCTTGCTGTGTTTCCAGACGATTTGTACAAAATTTATTGAACGAACGAGAGCTACTTGGTCGCAACGCCTTCACAAACTCGCCGATAGCAGTAAGTGGACGAATGAAGAGAAAACCAGATGTAGAAGATTTGGATAATAAAAGCGCTGTAGGTAAAGCGAAAACTGCTGGCAATGAACCTACAAGCTGCCGGACACCTGTAACACATACGACACCACCTCCCCTAACACCGTTAGTGACACAGCAAGAATTACCACGCCTAACACCATTGGTACCACAGTCAGAAGTACCTCGGCGGAAAGCAATATCAGTAAAAATAAGGCCGCCTTTAACATCTTTTGGTACTAAACCGGAGATGCCACCGCTAACGCCGCTGTTTAAATCTCATATTTCTTCTTTGCCTCCACCTCCATTGATAGCCAAGAAAGTGCCCCCGTTATTGATGAAACCACAGCCACTATTAGACAGTTTCCACAGGATTGACTTTAAAACAGTGCCTATTGAATACGCGCCGTCTGATTTTGACTGTGATGTGTCAATCAAACAGGAGAAGTATGAAGACTCTGATTATGGTTAGGTGAGGGGTTTTCAGGTGAGGCCCTGGCCTATATAGCTTGTAAATTATAGCTTGGCTCCTGGAACAATTATCAGAGTAATAAGCCGAGGGCTGGACGATATCGATTAAAAAAGGATCCATAAATGTTATTGATCTCATTAATGTTTGAATACCACCCAAGACCCAAGCTATATTTAATTGTAATTTGTAAAGGTCCACATGCCACCCTAGAGTATTCCGTTGAAACTTTACATTCTGGGGTGCGGTCCATCTTGCCGCTTCTCATATATACCATAGGGTTCTCGCAATGGCATGCCTAAAGTAACAGAAGACATGGGAATTTTTCTAGATATTGAATTGTCATCTAAGACGCTATGTATGGCATTGCGTGCGTTATTATCATGCTCACTCATTTTGACAATTCTACACTATCGTTCTCAATCGAATATATGAACTTACCCTTCTTAGTCTTCTCTCTTAGCCTTCATTATTCCCAAGTCACTTGGGGTCGGCTTTTCTGGTCTAACCGGATTTGACTGGATATCAGTTTTTTAACACGGAGCGGCTGCCACCTGACCTCCGCAACCCGAAGGCTAACGATACCCTAAGGCTAGACCAGTGTCAGGATATTAGAGGGTACTGACTTTCCCAATAACGACTGCCATAGATGTTCATGGCAGCTGGGACCGACGGCTTAACCTGCTCTCCGAGGCACGGAGCAGGCGATGATTGTCAATCAATACGCACATAATTTCGAATAGTCATATAACATCCGAAAGTCAGAGGTGCGCGACGTGGGTTCGAACTCGAGACCCTCTGCATTGCAGTCTGTTGGTCTGTTTTTTTTTTGAACTTATCCTTCTTAGTATGAACACTTTTTCGAATGATCTAAGTACGGTGACATCTATGATTTAATTCTTTGTCCAGTATATGTTTTAAAGCATTTTACCAACGGACAGCCGTACTTTGCGGGCAATTGCTGTTTGTTTTGTTGCTCGATGTCCGCCGGACATTTTGTTTTTATCCTTCGTATGCATTGTTGCATAGAATTCGATTGACATGACCATTTTACCGAACTGTTGAATGTTGATTATTAAACGAATTTATTATAAAATTGATATGCCTTTTTCTGTTATGACCTATTGTAGACAACCGGTCTGCTGCATCCAGTCATTGGACTGGATGCGGCAGACCGGTTGTTCTGGCGTAAGATGGAAGAGGCTTATGCCCAGCAGTGGACGCCAGTCGACAATATTAATGTGTAAATAAAAGATCGCTACCTAAGTGTAAGTAAAATATAAAGTTACGTCTACTACATAAGTACATAGATATACAATAAAGCGTTAAATAAAAAATATTAATAATTTTTAGGCATGTTTACTTCACGCCATATTTAACCACTTTTTACAAGACTCATTACCTTTCTTCCAAGGAAAATATTTAAATATCCATGCGCCCCGCTCCCATGTAGTCTTAAGAATAATTAGTCTTGTGATTAGATCAACCAATTGCGATATTAGTATTTTTGTATGCAAAAACCAAATAATTAGTTATAAAAAGCGGTAAAATAAAAGTTGTTAAGTATGGTCTACCTACTTATAAATATGTGACAGGTAAAAGGTTACCTGTAACATATTTATTAACAGCAGCGATAGCCTAGTGGAAAACCTTTGGCTTGCCACGCAGAGGTCTCGAGTTCGAACCCAAGGCGCGCATCTCTGACTTTTCGAAGTTATATGCGTATTAAATAGTTAATTATCGCTTGCTTTAACGGTGAAGGAAGACATAGTGAGGAAACCAGCATATCTGAGAGTTCTCCATAATGTTCTCGAAGATATGTGAAGTCTGCCACCCCGCACTAGGCCAGCGTGGTGGACTATGGCTTAACCCTTCTCACAGTGAGAAGAGGTCCGTGCCCAGCATTAGAACAGTTTAATACAGGGCTGATATATTATTATTAAGGTTATCTATCAGTATTCTATATTTAACAGCGGTATACCGGAGGCGAGACACAATAGGATTTGGATTATTATGTCTGGCATTCTATCAACTGACATTTCAATTCTTTTTGTATATCAGTAATATTTTGTTGATTTTTATCTTGATAAATTAATATAAGTAGACAAATATGATAGGCAAAGAGCTTAAAGTCGAAGTGAAAGCATATTGATAGGTCCATAAAAGGCAAAGTAAGTTCACCACTAACACTATTTTCATTCTAGTTTCTCGTATATTGCATTTACTTGGTTCACGAAAAAGGTGATTGTAAGAAATGTATTGTTCAGTTGGTACCTGCTTATGATATTTTATATGAAAAGGTAAACTGGTACAGCACTAGCTGATAACCGCAACTGCGCTCGCGTAGTATTTAATTTAATAATAATCTAATTCTCATTGAATCTAGTCAGCTTAATCTAGTTAGCTTATTTTTATCAAGACTTCCAAGATCATACCTTCATAGTTGACAGCATTCCTATATTTACAAATTTTTATGGCCTACGTAAGCCCCTTTCAAATTTCTCAAACCTTAATAGGTAGGTACGTTTAACTTTATTTTTAATCGGTGGGTCTAAATAATAATACAAGATTTTAAATTATGAAATGTCTTTTTTTATCTACAAATCTGTATTTCGTAATGGCGAGAGATAGAGAGAGGAATACTCAAATAATCTTTCAAAGAAAAGAAAACATGTTATGTAATACATTAGATCGTTTAATGAAAAATAATTTATTAGCGAATTCTTATGCGGTAACTCTTATCGATGTACACAGTACCAACACTATTCGTATACAGTAATCCCTATTAATACCTATTATAACCTATTATAAATTCGAAAGGAACTATCAATCTGTTACCTTTTCACGGCTAAAACACTCAACCGATTTAGATGAAGTGTGGTACAGATCGCGCAATCTATGATGGCCGGACTGAACATAGCGTCACCGAATTGTTGCGCATGTACAGTCTGTCAGTCAGTACGGATTGCATCCCGCCCCCGCCCCCTGTCACCAAAGAGACCTAAAACTTACAACTGCGACGCCACTCGCGCAATGTTTAGACCGGCCATCATACAGTGCGCGATCTGTACAGATATTGTTTAAAACCTGGGGAAGGACATTGGCTGCATTTTATTGATGTAGGCACTACACAGTCCTATTTATAAATGTGAATGTGAGGTTGTTTGTTTGTTACGCTTACACGCCTTAACTTCTCGACCGATTATCATGAAATTACAGCAGCGATAGCTCAGTGGGGAGACCAACAGACTGCAATGCAGAGGGTCTCGAGTTCGAACCCACGTCGCGCACCTCTGACTTTTGGAAGTTATATGACTTTTCGAAATTATGTGCGTATTGATTGACAATTATCGCCTGCTCCGTGCCTCGGAGAGCACGTTAAGCCGTCGGTCTCGGCTGCCATGAACATCTATGGCAGTCGTTATTGGGAGAGTGTCGACACAAAAGATCCCACTGGGTCGAAGTGTCATGTCGCCGGTCTGCACTGACTGGCCCCCACATAAGATACATACATACATACATCATGAAATTACACATACACATTATCAATGTACCAGAAAAGGACATAGGGTACCTCTTACCCAGAACAAAGTACTATTACTAACCTAAGCAACATTTACAAAATTTGCAAATTCAACTTTCTCAGGACTTAGGAATAGTACTTTTTTTTGGATGAAAGGTATATGTTCTTTTCTGTACGCGTAGGTATGCAAAATGATTCATGAGGATCGATTGAGTAGTTAAAGCGTGAAAGTATAACAAACAAACAAACATTCACATTTATAGGTAATATTAGTTAGGATTAGGATAGTGTCCCCTATCGCCTATATTCGACTAAGGCTACCAATCTTAACAGATACTAGACATCTGCGGCGAATATAATTATTATAGTGCACAAGTGTGAGCGCGAACATACATAAGTGCTTAACTCCTATTCCCGCACTCCTATATTCGATCGGGACAGCAATGCAACGACCGCGTCGAATCAAATCAAAAGCGAATTCAGGCACCCTTACAAGATCTCCCTATATTCATTGTGATAGATACTTGTAAGACTAGTGAGTCTAGGTTTCAAATCAACATTCTAGGGTAGTATGTAGGCCATTCCCACATGAAAAAACTTAATATTCGATAATATATAATTGTAAAAATGTATATTAGAACAGGTTGCATTGGACATTTGTAAGTGGGATACCAATAGCCAAGGTATCGTTCCCACTTATGCATACGTATCTAATTTGGCAATGTGTAATGTGCATTGTGCATAAGTCTGCTTTCTAGTTGTTTGCATTTCGAAATGGCTTTTATAGCGATGCAACGAGATATCGAATATTCGATAATATCGACCCTAAAATTATCGATATTTTATCGATATCTAACCATCATCGATACGATATCATATCGACAAGAAATTAAATATCGATATCGAACGATATATAGAATATTCGATAATATCGACAATATCGACCCTAAACTACCGATATTTTTTAAATATTTCGATATCGAAAAGAAATTAAATAATCATTGCTTATATTTAAGATTTTATGATCGATTTTTGTCTATGGTGTTCTTTGTATTTGTTCTTTTGTTCAGAATAGTTCTTTCCACAGGAAATAGTAGGATTAGTAGGTCCAGATCATCGATATTTTCAGGCCTTCGATATAAATATCGATATGTATAAGTATCGATATTTATTATTTGCTTCTTATTTACTTACCCAAGTGGGTACTTTCAAGTTAGTAGTAGAAGTCTACTACTAACTTGAAAGTTCAGTATTATCGATAATATTGTATTGAAACTGTCGATATTATCGATCATCAATATTTTCAGGCCTACGATATAAATATGTAGGTATGGTTGAAAATAATAATAGATAGGTACTAGGTACCTACGTACTTGTATATGTATAAGTACCTACCTTGTTTTCTTTAACTAGTTTATTAAAGAAATTAAAAATACTCGTTGTGGTCACATACCATAATTATCTACTCACACAATAAAATACCACACGAGTTCTTACGCTTATTGTGTTCATATTGCATTGGTTCAGTTTTGTGTTTGTTATTGTGTCCGTTTGTACTTATTGTAATTTTCTTAAAGACTTCTAAGTTACTTTCTGTATTAAACTTAAATTATTTAAAATCACATGTTGTCGTGACTTATGTTTGTCGCAATTGTTCGGCGAAGCGGTAACTAAAACTTAATAAGTTTTATTGTACTTATGTAATTAGAATATTTTATTAAATAGGTACCTATCTATATTTAAAACTAGCAGTGCCCGCGGTCTCACCCCGTCAGTGGTATTTGGGATTACTGCGCCGCTCCCGTGAGCCGTAGCGTGATGTTATATACCCTATGTCCTTTCCAGGGTCACAGGCTATCTCCATTCTAAATTTCATCCAAGTCGGTTCAGCGGATTGAGCGTGAAAAGTTAACAGACAGACAGACAGACAGACGAGTTACTTTCGCATATAAAATATTAGTAAGATTAGCACTTTATAACATACTAGATTTTGCGCGCGGCTTCGCCCACGTGGTACCTACCCCAATGAAAAGTAGCCTATGTCCTTTCCCAGGTTTTAAACTACCTCTATATCAAATTACACCCAAATCGGGTGAATGGTTTAGCGGTGAATAGGTAACAGACAGACAGACAGAGTTACTTTCGAATCTGTACTTCTATGATAATATTATAAAGCTGAAGAGTTTGTTTGTTTGGTTGAACGCGCTAATCTCAGAAACTACTGGTTCGAATTGAAAAATTCTTATATAGTGTTGGATGGCCTATTTATCAAGGAAGGCTGTAGGCTATATAACATCACGCTACGACCCACGGGGGCTGCGCGTCGCAGTAACCATAAACACGAGTGAAACTGCGGGCACATCTAGTTTATAATATTAAGTAAAGATAGTAACGATAAACATTTAGTATATATTATTCCATACTAGGTAGGTATTATCCCATGCAGCAAGACTTTAGAAGTTAGCACGGTAACATAAAATTGTGTTACCCTTTAAATATTACGTCCAAATAAGAATGATGAAGCTTATTAAATTTGATTAAAAAAGGTTAAATACACAAGTTGTGTATTGTGTACATATACAAAACTTCAAACTGTTAAAGTAGCTACGGACATCTAGTCTCACATTTCCTCAAATTTAAGATTCAAACATCTACTTTCTTGTGTTGTAACAAAGTTTATCTATTTAATAAATTATAGATGGCGTTGTAAGATCATTTTAAAATTATTATTTATTTATCATTACTGACTTTAGGAGATAGAGCGACTTTAATATATACTTACTATTTATTTGTATTTCATCTAATGTGTTTAAATAATTCATCTCTAGTTAAAGATGAAATAATCATGCTTCGTCTGAATCTAGATATATTAAATACGTAACCTACCTTACCTTAACCTTACCTTTTTGTTAGTTTACCTTGAAGCAGCTTCATTTATATAGCTACCTATATAACTTAAGATACATTTAGTTATCAAATATTACTTACATAAAACGTAGTAGCACGCAAAGTGTTGCCACTATAATTAATGAATATGTTTTAGCAATCAGTTTTATAACATTTGCAGTCTCGTGACTAAATAAAAAGTAAAATATTTAATTAATTTATTAATTTAGGTATTGTATATAAATTTCATATATATCGCTGTTTAGTAAAGTAATAAATTTAATGGTAATAAACACAGGTGGCGCCATCTATATAAACAACTCAGTACTAGTTAAGTACGTACGGTACGTCCTTAGTTTCGCCAAATGTTTGATTCAATAATAGATGTCGCTGTGAGTCTTAACATATCTACTATATTTAGTTATTTACTACGCTACATTGCTACTTTTCATTTATTGAGCCTAGAAACAACATTTCATCCAATTTTATCCATGTTTATAACCATTAATTTTTAATTGGTATTTTCCCCTTTCGTCCGCTTTATTTTATCTATCTATATTCATTATTGTAAAGAAGCAGTATAGTGTATTTTGGAGTAATTTATTTAATATGTGTGGGGAAAAGCTGTCGCTAATCATAATCATTTATTTATCAATCATAGGTTAGAGAGATTGAAAACAATAGTTATTATAATAATAAATTGTTTGTTGCATTATCACGTGAATACTACTAATCAGATTTCAAAGCAGCTTGGGGTACAGTTTAAATCTAAGCGACACATGTTATGCTGCTTCGTAGAAACGGAGATACATAACATATTGTCTAGTAGTGTAAATTCGCGTATATAAAGAAAAGCCAGGTGAATCGTGCTCACTACGCAATATTGATTATTTAACTCATAATTCTATGATTGTGTGTCAAAATTGTAGATCATCGCTGTGTAGGGACCAGGCTAGGCCAGGCCAATCCTCTGGGTGGGTCGCTGATGTAATCCCAGTCTCGACGAGCCACCCACTATTAAAGGCAGCGAGTTGGCTCACCGCGGTATATATGGTTTAGTCGGTAGGACCTTGGACTTTCATACATCATACATTACATACCCTCACTGATCTCCCGCGGAGAGAGAAGCGCACAGGGTATTTCCATCACATTAAAAAATAAAATCTCGGATGCACTTTCATTAAGACGCAGAGTAAGTCGCGAGTAAAAGCTAATATTGTAATAGGTCAAGTGTGAAACGGCCCAGACGTCAGTGTATATGGTAGACATCGTTCGATTCCCGCACTGAATAAAGTTTACCCACTACTTTATTAATTAATTTGGGTCTCAAATGAAGTTCACAATCATAGAGAAGTATCCTAACTAATAATATAAATGCGACTGTAAGATTGTTTGTGTTAACCTCTGAGTCTTCTTCGAAGAGGTTACTGAAAACACTATGTGGGTCTGTGTGTCTGTCTGTTAGTGACAGCCGTAACAGGCATTGCTCCGGAACCACTAGGACGATTGACTTGTAACTTAATGTGCAGACACCTTGGGGTTATCCCTCGGTCGAGTTTGAATATGAGCCCTGTGGGTCAAAAGACCCCCGAGATATAAGGGTGACAAGGTCATAAGGTCAGGGGATATCCACCAACAGAGTGATTTGGAAGTCCATGGTAGAGGCTTTGCAGCAGTGGAAGATTACAAACGGCTGAAGAAAAACAAATCACATGTAGACGAAGAGGTTGAATCCTGGGTTTTTACACCCATCTCGTTTGTTACGCTTCACGTCGCTTTTGAACTATTTGGCCGAACATCATGAAATTTTGTGGGTCCAACGTCGCCATCGTTCATAAATGGTATTTTTATATGGAAAAAATTTATTGACGTTTTGATACTAAATTTAATTACGTGGGTATTTTTGTATAGATTGACAGGACAACGACTGTCGAGTCGAGTTTTTTGTTTGTTTGTAAGGATTCAACTCAAAAACTATAACAAGGCCTTAAAAGGAAAGTATTTTTGGTTTTATCTCGTGCGACCCACCGGTAGGTCACCCAAGGTACCGCTGGAAAGATAAATTAGCTAAAGACCTGAAAGAGATGAATATGCTCGATTGGTCTGACTTGGCACACAATAGGTCTGTCTTTATTGTCGTTAAACACTTAAATGTCGGAGTTTGTTGTTGTTAAACACTTTAATGTCGGAGGCCAAGGTTCAATTTGGGTCGCGACAGCGCGAAGTAAAAAAATCTTTCACCATTAGAAAGCTATATAATCCCCGAGGAACATAGGCTATATTACATTTTATAACAAGTGAGAAACAGATATGAGTTGCCGTAAATTTTAGAGTTCGAAAAAATGGTATCACGTGACCTTGAGGTCAGAGGTGAAAGGTCATAGTCATTTCGGGGTAAATCGACTATGCTGAGTCGAATGGCGTTGACCACGAGTCTAGCTCTTACGGTTCTTGAGTTGAAAGTTTTAGGTATAACAGACGGACGGACGGACAAAGCTGTTGTATAAGAGTTTTTTCGAACTCTAAAAAGTACCCTTACTAACATATTAAACACTAGCTGTGCCCGCGGTTTCACCCGCGTTTATAATTACTGCGCCGCCCCCGTGGGTCGTAGCGTGATGTTTGCCTGAATCTAGAAACTAACCTAAATGTAAATTCAGTAACTTCATTAAACTTTGACGTTCAAGTATGACTTTGTGACATAATAGAATGAATTATTTTTTATTTGACTTTGGCAGATCGTAGTCAGTGAGCGTAGAAATATACAAGTAACTGCCTCCGTGGCGCAGCGGGACTCAATGTGACTGCTGTGTATCAGGTCTCGGGTTCGAATCTCGGGTTGGGCTAACAAAAAGTTATTGGGTTTTCTGTTAACAATTCTCAATAGCAGCCTGGAGTTAAGAAGTTGGCGGTGGTAGACACCCCCGTGCCACGGAAAGCACGTAAAGCCGTTGGCCCTGCGTCTGATCTCTCTCCGGTCGTGTCAGATTATGAGAGTCAGGGAACAGAGAGTGCTTTTGTGTTTGCGCACACGCTTGTGCACTATAATATTTTCTGCGCAGATGGCTAGTCTTCGTTAAGATTGGCCGCCGTGACCGAAATTCGGTCTGGAGGAGGACATTACCTCTTCTGGTTATCTATGGCCGTAGCGAGATTGCCTTTAAACGTAGGATTCTGTTCAAACTGTAGTAGACCGGCTAGAGTAACTCCACTCTTTAGAACAGCGATTTATAAAGTGGGTTCCGTAGAAAAGTCACCAGGGTTCAGCAAGATTATTTATTTTTGGTTGTTAATTAATACCACGGTTAAGTACCTACAAAATATTATTTTCAAAATTGCATAAAATGTGACGAGAAGTTATGTTTTTGTTCATAATTTTTTATTATTTATTTAATTTACAGTGTCTTTCATTTGTAATCATCTGATATGGGGTTGTATAAAATATAAGGTATTTAAAAACCCTTGTGTTTTGTTCGCCACTTCCTCTGGTGATTCCCCAAGCTTGTTAAGGAGACGCTTTGGTATCTGTACTAGTGTTATTCCTAACGCTTGAAGCATAGCAATCATTGTTTGTAGGGGAGTCAACACGCGCGTTAATAAGGTACGGGCACTGCTTACCATCAGGTCGGTTCGGTTTATTTTAAAACACTATTATTATATTAATTACTAGCTGACCCGTCAGCCGTTATCCTGTCAATCTATGCAAAAATACATTTCACATAGATTTTAAAATTCAATATTAACAAGTCAATCAATTTTCAATTTCTTTTCATATAATAATACCATTTGAATTTCCTACATTTCCCGCGGATTATGCCGAAATTTTCGTTCATACAAACTTTGTCCTTCTCCAATTACATACACAACAAAAAAAAAACAAATCGGTCGAGCCCTTCTTAAGTGATGCTTCGTCGTACATGTGGCAATTGATTTTTATTTATATAGATGTAATAATAATGATTTTAAAATAAACCACGCAATATAATCCTTATTAAATAGTTACATCTTAATGTATAACATTCGCGTAAACGTAAGACAATATTATTAAATATTTTCGATGTTGTGATGTTCGATACTTAACGATGCATCAACTGGCGAACGGAATCTTGTATGTGAAGCAATTACACTATGATCTGAATTAAATAGTAATTATTATTTATTTGATTTTAATAATAGTTTACAGCAGTTAACACGTTTTTAATTATTTATCAATTAGTTGAACATTATTTCGATTGCGTGTTTTCTTATTTAATGTTATTGTCTATATTAAATTAAGCTGTGGTCAAAAGAGCTGAGCGTAACCATAAACGTCATATAACATTAAGGAAATGGTTAAGACCGAAAGGTGTCAATAGCTGCAAAGTTGTGGGAAACCCGCGGAGCTAGCTAGCAAAATAGTAACGATGTGCAATTGCAACAAAAATAGAAATTCTATTATTCGAAAATTATATGCTGCTGCATTCGAATGTTGATCAATTCTTTGTCACTCATTATAATTCGAATCATAATAGAATATTCGAAATTTGATTTGTACGATCGATAGATGGGTCATGGGCGATCGATATTTCTTCGAGCGATCTTTTGTTTAACTTCAGACAACAGTAATGACTTTTTATGTGAATAATAGAATTTTAAATAATAATAATAATATTATTTTTTATATAATTATATTACGTTTTGTGTAGTGATCGAAATCACCTAGTAAGCAAATAATATCTGTTTCAGATGACTACAAAATTGCGATGTCAGATTCATATGCGTGGGCCTAATATGTAACCAATATCAACGATTGCCGTTTAAGATTCGAATGACCCGAGTTTGTTTTACATTAACGCGATCGACACGTTTATAAATGACTTTCGGCGTTCTGATTGGCCCGCTCCAAGTTCTTAACCAATTAGAGAGCCGAACGCGGTAAACGTTTCGATCGCGTTGACATACAAACAACTCGCACTAGGCACCTAGTAATCGCTATAAAATATATAAATCGACTCACATGGTGCACGTTCATCTCGCCGGTATACATGTAGTCGAGGAGCGCCTTCAGGTGCTTGGGCTCCGCGCCGTCGATCACCAGCACCGGCTCGCCTTGAGCCTCGTGCGCGCCTAGCAGTGCGCCCAGTAGTTCCGAGCATGCTGCCAGCACTACCCTGCGGAAAGAAAACTTTCTATTAAACTACCACCAGTTAACGTTTGACTGCACGGATGGCGTAGTGGTTTAAGTGATCACCTGGTCACTGCCACTGCGCCTAGTGTTGTGGGTTCGAATCCCACACGGGATAAAACTTTGTGTGATCCACCAATGGTTGTCCCGAATCTGGATGTTCTTGTGTCTGTTGTTTGAATGTTTAAAAAGTCCCCCGCGACACAGGAATAATTCCTAGTGCTGGAACTGTCTTATAAAAAAAGGAAGGAAAGGAACCGATAGCCGTTGGAACAGAAAAGTTCTAGAGTGACGGCCACGCACCGGAAGACGCAGCAGGAGTAGGTCTCCACAAGGTGGACCGACCACCTGGTAAGGTTTGCGGGAAGCGGTTGGATGCGGGTAGCCCAAGACCGGTCTGTGTGGAAAACCTTGCGGGAGGACTATGTCCAGCATTGGACGTCTTTCGGCTGAGATAATGATGACCAGTTAACTTCCATCTAAATACATAGTCTCACGCCTATAGGTCATAGCACACATATCAGCTCGGAAACGGATCGTAACCGGATCAACTCGCCTCGCCTCGGAACAAGCTTGCAGTCCTCGCGCTTACGACTCGTCGTCCCCACGCTTACGTCTCTCCGTGCACTACTGTTGCCGAACGTGCTGTCATTTACAAGACAACTACCAGTCGTGTAGCGCGTGTTTTATTGAATTTATAGGTTAGATTTTAAACAAAAAATAACGATGATAAAGGATAAAGTCATTAAAGAAGTGAGAAAATATCCATATTAATATGATTTAAGTGAGCGCGGCGTAAGCGCCGCCTAGCCGTAACCGAGTCGACGTACCGGAGCTGTTGATTCGCTTTGGTTACGTTAGGTTGACGCCTGTTTCGCCATGCTCGGCGGCGAGAGGTCGTGGCAGGCAGTGGTCTCCTTCTGCGAAGCTGTCATGGCGCAGAAAGGGACCGCGGAGTGGGTCAGGGAGAACAACCTCCTCGCTGACCCTCTTCGACGCAGACGGACGGGAGCGAGAAGGAGGCGATTTGCCCGCCTTCTCGCTCCTGTATAGTGGGGTCACTGGTACAGAGTCGGGGGACCTCTCTACCGGCTTGCACGGCCCCACACGTCTGGGGGATGGCCTTGGTGAGCAAGGCCTTCCCTCCACAGGTGCTGAGGCCCGGTCACCATCAGCCGGGCCAACCGCCGGGGCGGGATGGTGATTGCTAACGCGACCCCATCCCGCCCCACTCCGTCGGCGGAGGGACTGCTCACCCCAGGTTTTTAGTATACCGACCCCCTTCAGGGGCGGAGAGTCTCACATAACCACCCTTCCCCCCGGGGGAGGGGGTACCCATAAAGGATTTCACTGGGTCAAAAAAAAAAAGGTTACCGCCTGTTTGACGGCGAGGCGAAAAGCGATACGGTGACGATACCTTTCCGAGTTGATATGTGTATGACCTTATATCTCCTAAGAAGCAGCCAGAGGTATATAACGGTTATATCGCCACCTTTGGTTTTAGGTCCCACGTAGGAGCGAGCTTATTGATGTCTGGCAGATTCCCAAACTCCGTGCTGGTACTAAGAACTTCTTGACAGAACTATCCAATAGCAGTACGCACGATTGCTGCAGCCACCGAGGAAATAAGAAAATGTTATTCACTCCATAACACATGATGTCTTAGTGGGAGACCGTTGGACTGCCACGCAAAGATCTCGAGTTCAACCCCAACGTACGAAATGCCGAATTTTCGAAATTAAGTTCGAATTAATTAGTTAATAATTGTTCGCTTTAGCGGTGAAGAAAAACACTGAGAAAATTTGCATATCTGGGAGTCCATAATGTTTTCGAAAATATGTATATCTTCTGAGCCTAACTCTTCTGAGACTGAGAAACGGTCCGTGCCCTGCAGTATATATGTATATAGTCTATAGAAAAATAATATCAGCTCTAGATATATCTAGGGCTGATATTATTTTTATTAATATTCTATGCTGTTATTCTATCTGATATATCAAATCTAATATAATTATTGTAACGGGACTAATGGATATTTATGTCTAAAATGTAGGCTCTACTATTTATATGGCTAAAAAACCAATGACTTTTAATTTATGTCTGTCTGTCATGTTCCGGTGTCACGTAAAACTAACGGATATTGATGCGGTTTTTACGGTTTGGTTGCATGAAGTTCAACTTTAAAACTTAGTCACGTTCTGATCACAGAACTGGCGTTGTGGGGCATAGATCGATCCACGTGAATCTGTACCTGGAAATGTACACCGAGTTGAGTTCTTTATTCATAGATATAATAACTTTTAAATAAAATTGATCCATAATTAAAGGAGTATCCCAAGGCATTGCGAATAATTCCGGTGTAGTAGGTACTTTACAAGCCTTCAAGCAACGAACATAAAGTACACCCAGATTCAGAACAACTATTTGTGAATCAAATAAATGTTTGTTCTGTGTGGAAATCGAACCCACAACACGCGGCGCAATGGCAGTGGCGACCACTTAAGCCTCTATACAATATGTGGAGTCACAACACGTATGTGATCCACAGACTGTTGTTTCGAGTAAGCGAGAACAAGAATTGTGATGGTCTCAAAAAATACAACTGGTAGCTCCACAATATACTATTGAAAATAATGTTGGTATTTAATTGGCTCTCGTAACAAAAAACCGCTAAGAACTTGTTTAACAAAATTATAACGTTAAACGTTTAGAAAATCTCAGTGGGAAGAGGTGTCGTACTAAATTAATTTTAATAACATTTTAATAATTATGTGTCCAAGAAATGATAAATAATTATATGAAAAAAAAAGATTTTTGTCTTGACTTTGCCTTTGACAGCACGGCGCCGCAGTTTGTCTGAGGTCTTCTGTAGAGAGGAGGTAGTTGGCCAGTTTAGCTGTCTCAAAATTAGTATATCGCTGTATCCACAACTCTCTTTATAATATGTTTATAGTATAACTAACAGTATTGATTTATTTGAACCGTTCGCGACCTAGTTGCGGTTTCATAATTTCATATTAACCAAGTATATTATATCAGAGACCACATATCATCGTGCGTGTTCTGACACCGAGGTATAAGTTGAAACTGAGGTTAGACAACATAGCGTGTACCGGCACGAAGGCCTGCTAAGAAGCAGGTACAAGAAAATTCATCTCCCTCACTAGTAGCAAGGCCTATGACATGGGCAGAATTATAATCGTTGAAGTAATTAAGGCATATGACATTTTCTTAACAGAATTGACGTTTTTACAAGTGAAAACGCCAATACCTTACAAACGCATAAAGATTTACCAGATTAGATGGGTAGTTTCTGAGATTAGTGCGCTCAAACAAACAAACTTTTCAGCTAAATAACATTCTGTCAGTCTCATTGAGTTGTGCCATGATGGGACAATTAATAGCTTTTGTCCTAGTAGTAAGTAGCATGGCTCAAATGACACCAGTGATTTGGTGCCAGAAGGCCCATTATCGTCAACACCATGATAATATAAGTTTCGAATAACGTAGATGTAAGAACTTTAGCACACATGATAATTTTTGCAAAAGAATTTTGTAGTTTTTTGGAACACTTGATACGGCGACCGACACGATGCGCAGGTAATACTCCGATTTCAGGGATTCAATAAGAATCCTGGATAATAATATTATTTATATACTGCTATATAATAAACTGTGTCCAAGTAAACCTCGTTGTCGGCCTCGATGGCGTAGTGGTTAGTGTAACCGACTGCCACGCCTGACCTCGCGGGTTCGATCCCCACACAAGTCAAACATTTATGTGCATGAACATGGATGTTTGTCTTGGTCTGGGTGTTTCTATGTATAATATGTACGTATTTACAAAAACAAAAAGTATATGTGTATGTTTATCCATTGTCTAGTACCCATAGTACAAGCTCTGCTTAGTTTGGGCTAGATGGTGTTGTGTGTATGTGGTAGAATATTATTATTATTAAACAGCAGTACGTCTAAACACGCCATTTAGATACTGCGATCGAACGCAGATTGTCACAATTTTTTTTTGTTATACGAGTAGATGGTCAGTCGTTGCAGTACTGTATTATCGCTTGCAATCCAGGGTATTACTCGAACAGACGCCAAGGAGATGAAGTTAAAGATAGGATGAACTTAAAGAAATAGTTGGGGTGCAGTTAAAAGCTATCGTCAGTCCTCGTCGTCTGGCTATATCTGAACTGGACAACTTTGGCACGGATTATGGGGCACGTTTCGTCTTTAAATTCAAATATTTATTCTTATGTTACTTGAAGTTTTGTTTGTTCTATTGTGTCTTACTGTCTGTCTTAGCAATAATTAATTATTCTTTCCTCCTCTCTTCCTAGGTAGTATGTGAGCTGAACAGAAGTAACTCTGTTACTGAGTTTCGACGACAAATAGTAATGCTATTATGTTTGTTTTCTTTAAGGGTTCAAGCCAGTCCTTCCTTCGGGTACTTATAATGCTATTAGAGTTGTATATTACTTCGACACTTACAAATATAATTAGTCGGATTTCGACTAAATACACCACTGGTAGGTACTAATAATGGACTATTTCGTTATATTATTTTTGTATACAAAAGGTAAGAGCTACATTCATCGCTAAGTATTTTGTCACGTTCCGATTATTAACACGTCAAACAAAGTTAAAAATAAAGCGTTAGCCCAAAATCGACATCACAATTGAAAATTTAAGTAATACCAATGTATTATCTGAAAATGCTGCCAATTGTGATTATTGTAATTTTTTACTCCATTACAATTCTTGCGCTCAAGGTAATTCCCACTATCGTGTGAGCTACACATCACACATAACTCTCACTGTTTTCCGTAAATTAAAGTCCTGATTGAATAAATATTAGACAACGGATCTAAATCGCATTTAAAAGGACACTAGGAATGATTCCTGTATCGCAGGGGACTTTACAAACATTCAAACAACGGACACAAAGAACACACACATTTGTGGATCACATAAATAGTTATCGTGTGGGGTTCGAGCCCACTACACCCGTCGCAGTGGCTGTGGCGAGGCGACCACTCAAATTGCTACGCCATGCGCCAGCCGTACAGAGATAAAGGTTAAGATCCATAGCCTTATATTATAATAAATTAGTACTAGCGGACCCGACATTGTCATGCCCGTACGAATCGAACGCAGCATCACGTACCGGGAAAATCCAATTGCGAATCGAAACCATCTAGAAACACGCTCAATCAATCAATCAGCCCACCGCAGTCCACTGCTGCACATAGGCCTCTCCCATTTTACGCCACAACATCCGGTCTTCCGCCTTCCGCATCCAGTCTGACCTAGCTACCCTTTTCAGGTCATCGGTCCATCTGGCCGGAAGGCGTCCTACCTTACGTTTACCAAGTCGCGGTCTCCACTCTAGGACTCGATAGAAACACGCTCAAAAACATAAAAATAAGGACAGACATTTAGAAGGCGTTCAGTGACATAAACATGTGCAGAAGAATAATTATAAATACATACATTAGGGACCCGCCCCGGCTTAGCACGGATAGTACAAAACCTTAACAAATTATACACGTTCACCTTCCTTATGAATCACTCTGTCTATTGGTGAAAGCTGTATGAAAAGCCGTTCAGTAGGTTTTGAGTTTATCGCGAACAGACAGGCAGACGCGGTGGGGGACTTTGTTTTATAATTTAATAATAATAATAATAATAAACGCCTCTGGGACAGTGGCTATCTCATCTTGAGACTAACGCGATAACGGAGGGCACAGTACACTAGCTTTTAAACTACCACCTTCGCCTTGTGATATAAACAAAAAATGTATCACCAGGGTAAATAAAAGCGCACAAACTGCAGGGCAGCTTGTGGCTAGCTGAATATGTGTGGCAAGTGGCGATACTGCGGTCCTGAATGCCTCAGAGAGTCAGTTAGGGCCTCGTCCCCAGCTTGCCGTTACTGGTTAGCTGGGGGTGGCATTTCATGAGCGGCAGTAGGACTCTCAACTCTGGCTTGCCTTGGTCGGCCGGTCAGAGAGAGGCCGCTAGAGCTATATGCTTGAGGGGTGGAAGTGTCATTTTTAAGGGCATAACTACGGGGAAACCCGCTTCGGGTCTCCGTTGTCACGAGACCCGTGATGGCGAAACCGGCGCCGCGGCGCCGCACCGCTCGATACCCCTCCTAGCCGTTCGCACCGGTGTTGCCCTCTGCTGCTGGCTTGTATGCCTATGGTGGTTATTCAGGAGACCCATCTAGTGAGTTGGCGAGTCACCGTCTGTCCATTGCATTGATGCTATTAGAATATTCAGGGCAGACGCCGTTTTTCATCCATAGTTACCAATATACCAGTCCACCAAATACCCATACCCATAGGCCATATATTAGAATCCATACGTAGTAATAGTCTTACGCCTGCTGTGGGCTGTGGCTAGTGCCGCTGTAGGTGTTCCATCCCACCTTTAATTAAAACTCTCTAAAGGCCTCTTCACGTTGGACCCATGTCTTCGTGTAAGCCTCCCAAAGGGCCAGGTATTTTTCTAATATAATAATTATGTTAGAAAATACCTGTGATAAGAGAAACATAATAATAATATTCTATCACATACACACAACACCATCTAACCCAAACTAAGCAGAGCTTGTACTACGGGTACTAGACAATGGAAAAACATACATATATACTTTTCTTGTTGTAAAAACATACATATTATACATAGAAACACCCAGACCAAGACAAAATTCCATGTTCATGCACACAAATGTTTGAGTTGTTCGGGAATCGAACCCGCGACCTCAGGCGTGGCAGTCGGTTACACTAACCACTACGCCATCGAGGCCGAATATGTAGTGATATAATAGATAAATATTGGTACAAATTGCGAAATCTAAAAACGTTTCTAGCCGTCAGTGAGCAAATCTAGTATGCAGTATATTATAATAATGAAGGTATAAGTTACCTGTGCGCTCTGAGCGAGACTCCGCGTATGTTCTGCGGCTCGACCGTGTCCTTGCCGGCCACCTGCGTCGCGAAACTCGGCGAGCAGTACAGCGTCACGTCACAGAACCGCTCTGGAACAACACATATACACATATCACATCATACTCTGATACCAAACTTAACCTACTGAATCGTAGCGGCACACCTGCTATATACAGTGGGTTATCAATTATGTCTGGCATTCCAACAATTGACAGGTTACGGCAAAATTCGGACATCAAAACACTTACAAAAAGGTTTTTAAGAGAATTAGTGCTGTCACGCTGGTCCCACACGAATTATCAATGTGTGAAAGAGCTAACTACAGCTCGGAGTATGCAAAATTGACAAAACCATAACCTCCCTATTCCCTTGTTTTCTTCTATAAAAGTAAACAGTTTTGAACAATATGAGAAGGACTTCGGCTATCTGTATGTTATTATTATTTTTATAAATTTTATTATATTTGTCTCAAAAAACAAAATTTAAAAAAGCTGTTATAGAATGACATCTTAATTTTCCTTCGTGATGGTGTGAGTTTAGGGAGAAAACAGAGAAATATGTTTGTATGGACTAAACTAAAAAACTAAGTATTGTCATGGCATGCTGTGCCAAAACGAAACAGCGCCTGTGTGTACCATCAAATAAGAAAAAAGGACATGGGCCCTTCCCATGTTTTTTTTTCTTATTTTAGCAAATAATATTACTTCAATATATCAAAAAAACAAATATATGTAATACTACATATCACGCGAATGTTACACATTGAAATTAAACTGCTTTACAAGGAACCGCAGGTAATTTAAAAAATAGCGGGTTATTTAATAAATAAACTATTACTATTATATCGCCTATAGTAGTGAAATGCCTTGGTTGCGCAGCGGTATTTAACGTCAATGCTGTACTTGAGACTTAAGGTTCAAAGCCAGCCTATAGGCGTGATATTAGTGTATAACCCGATCAGAGAAGAACCCTATACAAGATTACAGACAAAAACCAAAAAATTGCGGTTGAGGTTGTGCTATAAAGAAGAAAGCCAGAATAATCTTTAGACCTTGCGCTGACAACACATCGCCTTCTCATTTAAGACTGCGCCGAGCGAAAGGTGCCAAAACAGGCGGTCACAGTTAAGTGAATAAAATCAACACTTTTTGTTTAATACAAATATAAATTATACATTTACCATAACAATGAATGTGTTTACAATTATTCCGTGTAAAAAAACTTAAAATAATTAATATTTTTGCCTACAACATTACGTAAATTTGCAAGAAAATGCAAAAACGTAAGCTCGTGTTACGTGATTTTTAGATTATAACAATAGAAATCTATCCTATTTTACAGCTTAAACGAAACATAAATTGTTATATTACAATTTGTCCGTCCCAAATATTTAAGTTATTGTTTGACAATAAAGATACATATTTATCAAAAAAGCACTTCAAATCCACCATACAATTTTACTATGGCGGCCGCGCGCCGATTTGAATATCGAGCTCTGTCATTCAGTCTAACCGCGTCTTACGCTCGGCGCAGTCTTAATTAATAATTTTAAATGATATTACTTATATTATAACATGAAAGGAGGTACAAACCTATTCTATAAGTAGGTACTCTAATCCAAAAATACGTACGGCTGCTTTCGTACATTGGAGCGATAGGTATTAAAAAAACAAAATCTTCTCCGACGACTCAAGATGTTGTTTAATTCTTTCTTGAAACAAATTATAGATATGTACTGAACTTTATGTAGATGTTATAATTGTTATATGGCATAATCGTACAGATTGTAAGGAAAACAACGTGTGTTCGCTTCGAAGGTTTTTACCAATTAAACTTATAACAACTTATAACGAGTGAAAACGTGGACGATACTGGCACGAGAAAGGCAGAGAATTGATGCATGCGAGATGTGGTGCTGGAGGCGTATGCTGCGGATACCGTGGACTGCCAAACGCACCAATGCATCGATTCTTGCGCAGCTTGGAATAAAAATCTGCATATCCGCAATTTGTTAGCAGCGCATTTTGACATAGTTCGGCCACATAGTTCGGAGAGGAGATTCGAACATCGAAAAGCTGATCGTAGTTGGGAACACGGAGGGCAAGAGAGCTCGAGGACGATCCCCAATTAGATGGATCGATCAAGTAAAGCACTCATCTTCAACCAAACTCAGCTCGGTGGTCAGAAGTGCCATGAACAGGAACCGATGGACGCAAATCGTTCAATGCAAGTGTGGACTATCCCACGATGATCACGATCCTCCGACATGAGGAACCGACCATAGAGAGAGAGAGAGAACTTATAACTAATTACATTGACGGGCTCAACAGGTACTATTAATCTATACTAATATTAAAATCTGACTGCCCAATAAAATCTTATGCGTGCTCATAAATAAAAAAAATACATAACGCGTCGAATTGAGGACTTCCTCCTTTTCCTCGTATAACCAATGCGATAGTAGCACTGACTGTTGCGTTTTACCCCAGAGCTGCGAAAGCAATTTTGATGAAAATTGGAACGAAGATAGTTTGAACTCTGGTGATAGATATAAGACATTAAAAAACCGAGGTTGTAGATAGCCACTAGTATCTAAAACACTCACTTCGCAAGTCCATGTAAAAATTCTGCGTATACGCCTGTTATCTCTTTAAACCAAGTTTAACTCAGGTCGAATAAAGTTAGTATTGAGTAATTACCGTTCTGAATTCAATTTCAAAAATATTCAAAAAAATTCAATAACAGCACGCAATTTATTAATTATTACCTGAACAGATTCTGTAAAAAATTCAGCAAAATGTGTGTATGCAATACCCCTGTCTAACCTAATTCGATACAGACTTTATGTTAGATTTAAGAAACAAATGCATTCAAATAACTTACATACTAGTTCTTAGACATCATAATAAACAACGAGTAATAAATATCCTAAAAAATGTAGGCATCTATAAAATTTTGCGCTATAATAACGGTTTTATACCAAAGTAGGCAGGTCTCTACAAGGAGGTTGTATTTCAACAACCAATCAGCAAAAATACCTCTACATAATAAGCGGCCACTGGCTGTATATATAACTTCTCATTTCGTCACGTGTAAATTAAAAAGTTATATTTAAAAATATAGAACCGGTCCGCTTCGCGGTCAACTATAATTGTAATTTGTGCGGAATTCGTGTTTTGGAGGTTTTTTGCATTCGCTATCTAGATTAGCGCGATAAATGATCGGCGTGATAAACTTGTATAAAATGTGTTTTGTCTGTTGATAATATACCATATACCATCAAGGCTTCCTCGGTACAGCGTTTCCTAGTGAGGAAACCAAAGGCAACTTCGATATTAAAATGAATATAGTTTCGATATTGAATGGAACAGTCGCCAGAGGAAGACCTAGGCGAACGTTTCTTGATCAGATCGGAGGCGTTCTGGACAAAGGCCAGGTTAAGAGCACCTTGAACCGACGGGCGTGTATGAGGAATGTGATGAAAGTGAATGAAGCCAGAGAAGTGTGTCAGGATCGTAGCAAATGGAAATCCGTAGTCTCTGCCTACCCCTCTGGGAAACAGGCGTGAATCTATGTATGTATGTATGTATTTCGATATTATTTGCTGAAGGCTTTTGTCGTGTTGCTTAACAAGACGATTTCTATGTTGTACTATAATAAACTACAAAAAGAAAACCGTCTTAAGAAAAGAATATTCTAAAATAAAAGATGCACTAAAAAGTAAGATACTAATTGCGTATTTTTGTGTCTATGACTCACAATCAACTTATTGTTCTACTAATGTACAATCTATGCGTTTACCACGGTTCTTGCGTGGTAAACAGATAGATTGTTCAAACACACTTAAACTTCACATCTAACTCAACAAATACCTATGACTAACAAACATTTATTTAAAGTTCACCTAAGCAAATTTTTTTAAATATTTATTTGTGTATACTGTTTAAAAGACAATCAAAATATTAGTATAATATAATGTACAATTATTGTTATTTTTGGAGTGGGTGTCAGACGTTAAACGCCCTGCTCATATGAGACAGCGTCGTTTAAATGCGACAAACGAAGAAAGGGAGAAACGCCTATCTCAATATAGGAAATCTACCTCCAGGGCCATTTCATAAGAGCCATGTGAAGAGCGCAAAAATAGGCTTTCAATAATGCGAACTTACATAAATAATGTTTTGAACAGGGAAATCATTTTTAGCCATAGTGCATCCCATGATAATGCCAAATACGGCTAGGATGCTTGTTTTATTCCGGAGTTCCGGTGCCTAATGGCTTCAACGTCACATCAAAATTTGTATTATAGAAATAATTGTGATGTGTTTTTTGTTGTGTACCTTGTTAAGTTTTACAGTTGCACATAACTCTATACTATCGAAAACCAATTTGAATTGTGTAAACAATATATATACATGTGATTGCAGCAATCATATCATGGAAGATCATCATCAGAACATCACCAAATTAGAACGGGACCACCTCGAAATACTACGATGCGCTTCCAAACAATCCTATACAGTTGTATTATTGTTCATTTTACATCGACAAGTAAAAAAATGAGAACATCATCAATATAGTCGAAGTCAACCAAATACGCATTATTAAGGATAACTCAAAATCAACTGTTCAGATTTTGACCAAATTGAAATGGTACCACATAGGAAGCACCTTTCAAATAAAAAAAGAATCATCAAAATCGATTCACCTAGCAAAAAGATCTGAGGTAACATACATAAAAAAAATATAATCGAATAGAGGTCCTTTTTTTTAAGTTGATTAAAAACTGAATAAATCATTCGAAAACATATTTTCGTCATTGCCTGAAATCAGATGCATTGTGTTTGAGTCCCAAGGTGCAAGCGTTGGCCAAAATATTGATTTATTTTCATTTAATTATTTGTGATCGTAATCAATTCTAAAAATATTACAACAAAATTCTTAGTAAATATCAATGATAACAAAATTTTGACCTTCAGTCTCTTATCTGTTTTTAAGTCTTCAGGACTGCAACTGGTTATTTTTCAAATATATTTTCACATTAAAATTTATTTTTAACACTGAACGTGTCTAAAAATATATTTATATAATTGTATGGAAATTAACTCGTTCATGAAGTTATTACGACTATAGCTATTACCGTGTAAATTAGTAAAATTAGGTAAACTAGAAATATGTAAGTGAAATTATTATTATTGTTTGATTCAGACTAATGCAACTAACAGAGTAGGTACTGTGTTGAGAATAATATGTATTGGTCATATTAATTGAAATGTTATTATTATTTGTTAATTTAAATAATATATGAATATAACAATAACAATAATATCAGCCCTGTAGATATGTTGTCCCACTATTGGGCACGGACCTCTTCTCAGTGTGAGAAGGGATAGGCCATAGTCCACCGCGCGGGCCTGGTGCGGATTGGCAGACTTCTCATATCTTCGACAATATTATGGAGAACTCTCAGACATGTAGGTGTCCTCACGATGTTTTCCTTTACCGTTGCAGCAATTGGCTCAAGGACTTCTCATCAAATCCTACCAAAACAGCTGAAATTTTGCACAGAGGCTTCCTTTGTGATGTAGACAAGGCTGTATTTATAAAAATCCCACGGCATTAGGAATCAAGATCATTTTGGCTTTACTAATTTGGTTAATCGCAACAATTGCTATTATATACTATTTTTAAATGGTTCATGTGATATTTGATGTGTATAGCGGGAATTCAAAAACATATTATTAATTTTAATGTAATACTTATAATATGAATAGCAGCGATAGCTCAGTGGGGAGACCAACAGACTGCAATGCAGAGGGTCTCGGGTTCGAACCCACGTTGCGCACCTCTGACTTTCGGAAGCTATATGATTTTTCGGAATTATGTGCGTATTGATTGACAATTATCCCCTGCTTCGTGCCTCGGAGAGCAGGTTAATCCGTCGGTCCCAGCTGCCATGAACATCTATGGCAGTCGTTATTGGGAAAGTCAGTACCCTCTAATATCCTGACACTAGTTTAGCCTTAGGGTATCGTTAACCTTCGGGTTGCGGAGGTCAGGTGGCAGCCGTTCTGTGTAAAAACTGATATCCAGTCAAATCCGGTAACACTGGAAAAGCTGACCCCAAGTGACTTGGGAATAATAAAGGCTAGGGAGAAGAAGACTTATAATATGAATGGCGTCAATAAAGTATGTAAGTAATATCTTTATATATGTATGTATATAATCCTTCTGTAAGTGTGTATGTCACTGAACAGCTCCTAAACATCTAACCTGATTTTGATGAAATTTTTGTGTGTCTTGGGTTGGATGCTTGATCGGATTCTAGAAATATTTTTCGTTTCAGCAGGACAACGTCTATCAGATATGCTAGTTATTTTTGGAACAATATCATATATTTTGTTAAAAACTCATATTCAATCAAATAAATGATTTTTATATTTATCTTTTAACTGGCAACGAGGCTTCCGCCACCAGTCGATTTAATGGCACAAAATCTAGAATATATTTAAATTATTCATGTTTGGTATAAAACATAGCTCCAATATAGTTCTAATTATACATTCCGCCACACGTGACGGCGTCCGCCACAGCTAAAATTAGTGTCAGTTATTTAGTTTTACTTGTTCTGTGATCTATTTATGGACATACTAGTTTTAGGACTGATTATTTATTCAATCAGATAGATGTTATCTATGAATTGTACCAGACTAAAAAACATGCCTAACTGTTCTAAGAATGCGTCGCGCTGAGGCGAAATATGTTTCGACACATACAAGAATGCGTCGTGTTGAGGCGAAATATGTATTTTGTGTTTAAAGCTGAATACTGCAAGTTGGAATACGTCCGGATCCCACGCTGCGGTTGTTCCTATCCAGAGGAGTTCGGTATTGTCGACATTTTTCTATTGCAATAGTTGGGATGGGAAATCCGAGAGTGCGTGGCGGATTCCTGATTTTCTAATTATTTTATTACAATGGATTTCCTATAAGTAACGTCTAATTCAATTCTATAAATTATAACCTGACTGAGTGTAAACTATATGAATGATGGTTGCCTTGGTGATGCAGTGGTAACAAATATGACTGCTGTGCAAGAGGTCTTGGGTTCGATATCCGTCACAGGTCGATCAATGTTGTTGGTATTAAATAATTCTCTAGTGTCCGGTAGAGACTAATAGGCTTGCCTCAAAAATGCATATTTAGTATACCTACATCTGCCTACCCCTTCGGGGATTAGCGGCGTCTCTCTTCATATCTATGTATTCAATAATAAGATAGAAGTTATCCATTATAATGATATCAGAATTGTATATAAACTACCACTGCTGAGCTTGGATCCCTTCTCAGTACAGGAAGGGCTAGGCAATTGTCCTCTACGCTGGCTCTAAGCAAGTTGGTAGACTTCAAGCATCTTCAAGAATATAATAATAGAATAGTCTCTTGTGGCATTCGAACCCACAACATTCGCAGTGACAGTGGCGAGGGGACCACTAAAACCACTACGCCAGTCTGTCCGTTACAGCAAGCGATTTTATTTCAGTTTATAAATAACGCTGATATTGATATAATACGTGATGATACTTTATATATATAACTAGGACCGCCTCGTAGTCCCCTGGCACAGCGGCGCAGCGGTAGTGAATGCGACTGCTGTGCATGAGGTCTCGGAGTCGAATCCCGGGTAGGGCCAACAAAAAGTTATTGTGTTTTTCTGTTAAGAAATCTCAATACGAGCCCGAAGTTAGAAAGTTGGCGGTGTTAGATACCCCCCCCCCCCCCCGTGCCTCGGAAAGTATGTAAAGCCGTAGGTCCTGCCCCGGATCTCTCTCCGGTCATGTCGGATTATCCGTCCCATCGGATCGTGAGGGTTAGGGAACAGAGTATGCGCTTGTGTTTGCGCACACACTTGTGCACTATAATATCACCTGCGCAGATGACCAGTCTCCGTTAAGATTGGCCGCCGTGACCGAAATTCGGTCTGGAGGACATTATTATTATTAGCCCCGTGGTATAAGATACAGCTTATATACCTATACGTGTAATCATAAGTGGTAATCAAACTTAAAGCCTTATAGCGGTCTTAACAACTATCGCTGAGCTAACCAGGCAGTAATATTACAATCGCGCTAAGATTAACCGACTTTGCGTAGCAAGATTTGCAAGAAAAGTACTTTCTGACAACGTGCATTAACTGCCGCTAAAATACCATACGGACTACATTAGCTAGAGCCATTAGACTCGCCAAAAATGGGGAATTTTGCCTTCAACTTAAATCCTCACCACACCATCCATAATCTATGTAGGTATAATTATTATAAAAAAATTACAAAAAAGCACCCGGCCCGTAACCGGGGAATTCCAAATATTTTACTTAGTCATAATATTAAAATTTTTTGTTTAACTGTGCATTTGCTGATGTACACTGACCGACATAAGTCGATGTACATTTGGAAGATTTTATCTTTTCCTAGCAAATATATGTAGCGGTTGTTTAATCTACACTACAATATTATAGAGAAAACATTTGAGGTTTAGTATTTTTTATAACGAATGAACTCTAAAACTATAGCACTGATCTTAATGATTCTTATACCAATAGAAAGTCGCTTTAGCCAGAAGTATCATAAGGTATGTAATATCCCGCCACGAGTCACGGGAACGAAGAAGTAATTATAAACACGTGACAGTGATTAATATAATAATGAGGAATAGTAATAAAAAGATGATCACTCGCTTTAACGTAAAGAAAAACATCGTGAGGAAATTAGCTGAATGTTGTGATGAATGAATGTCTGAGAGTTCTCCATAATGTTCTCAAAGGTGTGTGAAATCTGCCAACAGGCTCTGGAGTAATGTGGTAAACTACGGCCTACCTTAAGATGAGGCGCCTACCCAACAGTGGGCTGGTTATATACAGGGTTGATATTGTTACTTTTATACACGCACGCAAGCACACACCAACATCACACTACTGACTACTCATACTTTCGTACGCACTTACTGCAAGACGCCATGTATTCATCATATAATTTCTGTTTTGATTTAATTTTCCTTTATTGTACATATATGTTATATTATATCTTTTGAACCACGATGAAAGAGACTGGCCTCCACGACACGGGGAATCCTAGTGTGGAGACCAGTGATTTATCTGTAATAGCTATGTATTTTTTCTGAACAATAAAGATTATTATTATTATTATATTATATTAATTTGCTTTTTTGTTATTTTCTTTATCTTATTATTAGGGATTTTTGTACAAAATGATTAAACATTTTTTATATTCATAAAACCGTGTTAGAAATGTTGCCAATGTCCCAGCTAGACATTGAAACCATTGAAAGACAAATTATGTATGTACAGTGAGGTGCAAAAATGGGTTAATAAATTTATAGTGGGTAGTTTATTTTATAGATAATTTCGATGACTCGCTTTTCTGTTCCTGTGTTAGAGTGTCTTTTCGGTTGAGATTAAAATTTGTTATAAATTTCACCTATTTGCTAAAATGTGTACGCTTTGCAATATTTGTAAAACAACGCCATCTAGTTCATTCATATTCATTCTAATTCGAGTGATTACATGATTTTGGGCCTTAAGGTATCCATGCAATATTACAGGTGGCTGTACCTAACTCATTGTGATACTATTAATAGTAACAGCGTTTTTTTATTCTTATAAGTCTGCACGGATGGCACAGTTGGTTAAGTGGTCGCCTACCCACTGCTAATGCGCCGAGTAATGGGAGTTCGATCCCACATGGCACATGCATTTGTGCGAACCACAAAAAGTTCTGCGTAAATAGAAACCCCATTGATTAAATTATGTTTGGGTACTTTGAAATAACGACACTGGAACATTGAGTAGTCTCCCCGTGACCATGGTTGCTAAAAAGCAACCGAACCGTCGGGGAAAGTGTAAACTTAAATATAAATACTTTTAATAATTTAATTAGCTTAAAAATTAGTAAAGTTTAATAGTATCTAGTAATAGTGTAACAGTTTTAAAATAAAATCCGTATATAGTAGTTTAATTTCAATGAATAACATTCGCGTAAACAGAAGACAATATTACACAAATAGTTGTTCTGAATATGTTATTGTGAACTATCCATATCGCGAAACAGATATTTATTAAAGCGAGAGTTTACTTATAAATAAAATTTAGAAATACCCTCTCGTCGATTGCCTTGGTAAGTTCGTTGTGGCTTACTATGGTTCTGCCCGATCCCGTAGGAACTTAGGGATAAAAAGTATCATATCTTATCTTATGTCAGGGCCAGTCAGTGCAGACCGGCGACACTTCGACCCAGTGGGATCTTTTGTGTCGACATTCTCCCAATAACGACTGCCATAGATGTTCATGGCAGCGGGAACCGACGGCTTAACGTGCTCTCCGAGGCACGGAGCAGGCGATAATTGTCAATCAATACGCACATAAAAGTATCCTAACTATAATATTATAAATGCGAACGTGAGTTTGTTTGTTACGCTTTCACGCCTTAACTACTCGACCGATCGTCATGAAATTTCGCATACACATTGTCAGGGAAACAGAAAAAGAACATAGGGTACCTTTCATCCAGAAAAAAAGTAGGTACTGTTATTAGTCTAAGCTAACCTACATTGATGCGAGCGAAGCCGCGGGCAAAATCTAGCATATTAAAAAATTTCAAGTCAATCCATCGACTACATTCGGTAGACAGCCATAGTTTCTCCTAGGCCTAAATGTATTGGATTAAAGGAGCAATAGCTGGAGGCGTGAGAGACTGTTTAAATGCCACGCTAAGATCTTAAGTTTGATCTCACGGCAAGCAACCTCTGGCATTACAAGCCATTTATATAAATGGACAATAAAACATTTTATTTGTTTACATATAAAACTCATCTGCCGTATATTTATGTCCGGAAATCTCGAAAAATAGTCGATTGTTTGAAATTTTTACACAACGTTTGACTTTTTTATAATATTTACTTTTTATCCCGAAGATTCTACTGGTGCGAGAAATTAATCATACAAAAAATCAGGCTGATCCACAGCCAGGCTTGACTGTGGCTCAGCCTGATATTTTTGTGTTTTTCTACAAAGGCATCTACATGATCTGAGGCCATGGAGGACTGTTAGTCTTGAGACTGTTAGTGTTACTCCCCCTGAACCTGCCTTAGCTACAAAAACATTACAAATTTAAATAAAACATCTAAATGATTAAAATCTCTTCGTTACAAGCACTGATTTGGTAGACAAAAACAATTAAAATGGCGTGATGCTTATAATAAAAAGTTAATTTTATGATGATATTGTAACCCAGATATCAAATAGTAAAAATAAATAAATTTTATTACAACTTTATTTATACAAAATACGAAAAGACTTAAAGCGGAAAGTGAAATTTATATTACCTGCGCAGCCAGCCATGCGGCCTTGTAATTCTTTATAAAGATCAAAAATTTTCCACAAATAATCTATACGTTACTAAAACAAAAATGTATATATCTGCATATTTATGTATCTAATTCTCGGAAACAAATTTAAAATGCCTACAACGTATGATTTAATATACGACGTACAAAGTGGAGATGACGGTTTAAATAAACATATATCTCATTCTGCCGAACCGCCGAAAACATGGCGAAAAGGAAGTGACTGAAGAACTGTCTTTTTCCTCGCATGGGTTATACCTTTCTCCTGATTAAACTTTCTACTATATTTTATTGCCTTATAATTAAGGCTAATCATTACTTTAAATTAATTTGTATTAAAGCACATGGCATGTCCACATACACCTGGAATTACCCTTAAGCATGCAGCAGTGGACCTACCGCGAGCCTAATATAGTCTTACTAACACAATACTATTATGGACATGATCCTCATTTCATTACCCATGGTTTAAATTGCCACATAACAGGGGGCAGACCTATTGTCGTCTTGACAAGCACACTTTGTTTTACTTCTGAGAATTATTACTTTGCCTCGCTTGAAATTTGATTTTCTGACCAAATACACAGCAGTTGCATTGATTACCGCTGCACAACTGAGACAGTAAAGGGTCTTTTAAACAGGCAATACTTTTATTGCCGTATGTGGTTGCAATGTTTCCAACTATAAATCATCCAGCTCAATAACATTTGAATAAATCGACCAATCCAATCATAATTCTTTGAATAGTCATATTTAAAATAGTGACGAGTGTTATAAAATATAGCTGATATTGCCGGCCATATTACAGTCACACATTGCAGTAAATATCATATGCCATCATTAGTACAATCAATGATTATTCCAGACAAACGAAACCGCGGCACTACCAACTAGCTAGCGAGACGTAAGTCCAAAGACCAATTTAGTAACTAATACAAAAATAATATGCTAACTAACTCATTTGAATATTTAAAAAAATCTTAGTTTTGGTAGTAGTATTTTTTGTCATAGATCAATTACAATTTTAACTTATACTGGTTTTGGATTTAAGAGGCCCCGCGTTTGAAAGAGACAGACCACAGCAGGGTGTTTATAGGGTTACCAAGTATATTCTTAAAAACAGTAATATATTTTATTTCGGCCCATAATACTGTTTATTGTTGGATAAAGAATAAGCAGAGATGTTGATAGTATTAAAATGTAGTTCATGTTTTTACGCACATTTGTCGCCTTCGGGTGCTGTTAACTTGGTCTTCTGAATGTTTCCGATGTGATCAGAGAACATACCGAGGTCTTCTCCTTTTGGCTGTCCCATTGCATTTATCTTACATACTTGGTCAATTTGGTATTTAACTAAGTAATATAGAGTCATTCAATACTACTACTACAACAATCAGAATAACGTATAGGCTTTCGCTAAACGACAAACGTCCTCTATTGGTGACAATATCCATAGAATTTCCCAAGAGTAAGCTGAAGGTTTCCGAGGCAAAAACTTCTAAAGACGTCGTGGTGTAAGTATGGGAGCTTTGGAAGATATATTTTTTGCTGAGGAAGCCACTGTAGCCAGCTATATGGAGACTGTTCGAGTGTACCGACTCACCCTGGGAACTACCTTCTAGATTTTGTCACGCGTTTATCCGGGAAGGAGCAGGCAGAGAAATATTACAACCACATTTCACCATCTATGGTTTTAGTTGGCATGTTATAGCCTATTGTCGTTTACCGCACACAGTTCTAGACTCCGTTCTGCTACTGAGAATGACGGAAAATCGAGAAGTTAATTTTTAAGGCTGCGCCAGCACTTTGTATAATTCCTGTGTCGCAGGAGACTCTTTAAACATTGACACAACGGACACAAAGAATCCACAACCTCCCTTGGATCACCTTAGATCCACGTTGCCGACAACGCCCCAAGCCGAGGTCCGTGGTAGTCCACCCTTGGGGGTTAACGTTGTCTAGTATACCTACCTTATAACGAATTGGGAGCCTTCTGCGCTCACCCACAGTCAGCGTAAAGTTGTCAAGGCCATCTGAAGGCGACAACTAACACAAAAAATAAAACATGCGGGGTGGTCTTTGGGGACTGCCGATAGAAGTGAAAACTAAGTAACTAATGAATTGTATCGTCGAGATTATTATTTTTGAATTTTGAATGCGTTCGGTGACGATGTCGCGAGTTCCATGATTTTTGTTCAAACTAAAAGGTTTAACTTAAAAAAAAAAGCCATAACACTTGGCGCAGCGCAGTGGCACCGGCGAGCCGACCTCTTAAACCACTACGTCATCCGTGCACTTCACGCACAGCAGTCGCATACACTACCGCTACGCTATCCACCGAGGCAGTTCTTTCCTTTAATTTATTTTCTTCAAACAATGCAAGAATGGCAACCCTAGTATTATAAGTTATGATAGACTATGGTAATCGCTTAGTACCACGACGCGCGAGCCGCATGTTTGCTATCTAATAAATATAAAAAATAAATTTTAATTAAACAATTACAAATTACACGTCACTTTTTACAACAAAAAACCTGTCCTACTATTTTGAACCAAGATATCTTTTTATATGTATTTTGAAAAACATAATGGTATAAAATTATCATACATTTATTTTTTGGGTTCCGTAAAAAAATAGTTAAATCGGTACTCCTAAGTTATAATATTTTCTGTCCACTAACCTCCCACAGCTGCTTATAGCTGCAATTGCTAATAGTATTGACTTAAAATTGCCATATTTATAATTAATGCTTGTCCAACTTTATTGTAAATTAAAAAAGCCATATAATAAGTCTTTTAAAAAAGGGCGAAAGAAGGTATGTACAAAAGAAATGATTATTTATTAATCTGTCAAGACTTCGAATGCCAGACATATTTTAAAACCTGTTGTGACCCAAAAGGTTTAATCATCATCACTGATGTCACTTAAAAGCTGCCATATTAAAATGAAACCGGGCTAGATGTACCTGCTTCATATCAAACTTTGTCCTTAGCGTCTTTTGTCTTTATACTGATGAAATTAGTGTTTGCCCTGCAGTGGGTGATTACGGACAAAATAAATAAATTAATCGATTACCCACAATACGTCATGTATGTCTTACATCATACAAAACCAGCCATTTAATCTATAGGGTGCCACTTGAAAATTGTATAAAAGGATTTCTTACGGTGCGACTCTGTCTGTCTCTCCTTCGTCTGTTTGTCACCGCTGCTTATGTCAGTAACTACGAATATTATGAACATGGGACTACATTTATGCGTAGGACCAAAAGTATATAACTTTCTATCAGTTTTTATTTGAGGTATGGAACCCTTGGTGTGTCAGTCCGACGCCCACCTAACCGATATTTTTTTACATGTGACGCATTTATTTTTGGACCAAACCGTGATGTTATATGTTATTAATAAACGTATTTGTGTATATTTTTACATATTAATGTATTTCTCATCCGGTTTTCGAATCTGTTTGCGAGCTGTTGTCATGTGAATAATTTTTGAGAATTGTTATTTGTAGTTTAGATGTATTTTGAGATTTTCAAGATGACTGTCAAGTTTTACATATATACAATTATACATACTAGATTTTATATATAGATATGAAGCGAATACGTTACTAGCGCACGAAAAGTGAAGACTCAATAACGTTCCAATTGAAACGTTGTTTTCAAAACAAATAATCAGAAAACACAAAAAATCTTTACAAGATAGTTAAAGCACAATTGTTGGAATGTTAACAATTCACGTATATTTTAGTTATATATTGCACTATTGATTAGTTCAATTTTTCAACATAAAGATATTTATTAATAAAAAAATTGCTTAGTAGGTATATAAGAGCATTGCATACATACTCGTATACACATAGACATTGCATCAGCTAAATTACGCTAACTACAAGCCATTATCTATACTAATATTATATAGCTGAAGAGTTTGTTTGGTTGAACGCGCTAATCTCAAGAACTACTAGTTCGAATTTAAATATTATTTTAGTGTTGGATAGCCCATTTATTGAGGAAAGCTATAGGCTATATTATAACATCACGCTACGACCAAAAGGAGCGGAGCATCAATGTAAAATGTTGCAAAAACGGAGAAAATTCTCTTATGTGAGGCAGGCGAAGTTGCGCAGGTCAGCTAGTATATCGTATATATAGAGGTATTGTATATGGGGCATACCGTCAGACTCCGAGGTTTTACTAAAAAATGCTTAACAGAAAGACCCATTAGTAAGAAATTAAATTAAATTTAAATGAAAGACAGAAATTTTCAATAATGTGACACTGGCCAGTTGGCACTAGTTTACAAGATACTAGCGGCCCGCGCCGACTTCGCCTGGATTGAATAATACATACATACAGTCTATGTCTTTGTTAAGTAATGTATCTTTAAAATAATAATTAATTATTTAAATGAGTACTGCCGGCGATTACCTCATAAATCCAAGCTTACAAAATTTACTTCTTTATAAAATTAGAATAAAAGATTATTTATGAGAAAATACAGACATTCTAAATATAAACATTCCTCCGCTTTTTGTGAGCAAAATTATAATATTTTTATTCGCCGGAGAAACATATTTTAAACGATATCAAATGCCATCTATATCTAAAACAAACCATATCTATATCCGTAGATTCTGATTACCCCCCTGGGAACCACGAATGAATTTATAACATACTTTTGATAATAATAATATCAGACGTGTTGATAAAATGTCCCACTGTTGGTACAGACATACCTCGTACGTACGCTCGTACGTACATACGTCTACTGAGGTCAGTACGGGTGTAATTCAGTTCAGGCGTACCCCAATACGGACGTATCACGTAGCGTTTAAACCCTTTCCCCAACCGCAGAGGCGGGCGCCGGAGGGCGCGGGACGACCTCCAGCCACCCTGAGGTTTGACCTGGGGGTGGCGGGCTTTGTGGGCCTGCCCGCCATCCGTTCAGCACCAGGTCCGAGAGGCGGCGTGCGTGTTCCCACGCGCGCCTCTGTTTCGAGTCCGTCTCCCCTCTAGGGGGGACAGTAGGGAGTGTTAGAAGTGCCTCTGGGTAGGTCAGGTGTAGTGGCCTGCCGTTTCATACGGCGGGCCGAAACCTCGGCGGGGTCGCGACCACATGCGAAAGTGATTCGCGCGGCCCCGTCGATAGTGGTTTTGTCGAGGAACACCGTGGTAGGTTTAGTCGGCATTCCGGGAGGTACATTTTCTTCTTAACATCTTTCTTTTACCCCGGCGAGTCCGACATAACCCCTCCGCCCGCCTCCGCGGAGGGGTATGCGTCATGCATTCCACCACGTAAAAAAAGAAAAAAAAAATGATGCAATACCCTAGATATATAACTTTAACCTGCTTAGTCGCAGCGGAACATTGGCGGCGAGCCTCAATATCTTTTTAATTACGTCTGGCATTCCAAGAATGGTCAGGATAATAGTGTCTTATAGACATCCAAAAACCTAATGCCCGTACTATTTTGTAATTAGTAATTGCACATGGCTCGACAATTTAAGCTAATAAGCGCAACAGAAATGGAAAGAATTTACGGATAAGAGACAACTCTCAATCAAACAATTGCGCTTAAATGTTTTGCAAAGAATTTCGTTAAACTGATTTTGCTATGGCACCCATAGGAAATAATAAATAATAATAATTTATTGTTCCAAATAGCCGCAATACCATCACATAAATACAATAAAAACAATTTTTGTATAGAACTTTTGCATTGAACTCTGGTACGCCCTTACAAAGGATTTCCCATTTTTGTTCTTCGAAGGTGGCAGATATGCAATTGGCACTACTTACAATAGCTATGCGCGAGTACGCGCGCGTACGTATGTGTGTTCACGTGTGTTGTGGATGTGTGGGTGTTCACGTGTGTTGTGGGTTTGTGGGTGTTCACGTGTGTTGAGGGTGTGTGGGTGTTCACGTGTGTTGTGGGTTTGTGGGTGTTCACGTGTGTTGTGGGTTTGTGGGTGTTCACGTGTGTGTGTTTGTGTGCGTGTATGTATGATAGAGATTAATAAATCTTCAGTTCCAGTGTAGTTTTTGGTCAGAAACCACTTGATTACAGCAGATTTGCCCAGTTAGGACAATTTCTAGTAGGTATGCACTTTGCGTGCGCTAGTAACATGTGGTATTTTTCCGGGATATAATGTTTTTGTCTGAAAGTTTTTCAATCGCTGAAATGACAGACATAATTGATACTTTTCTGACTACTGCTCCGCGCGCGTGGCTTGTAGCGTGATATAATATAGCCTATGTTACCTCTGGATATAGCTTATAAGCTTAGTAGTATAGCGTAGTATAGTGTAACTTTCTTCTGGTGAAATATTTTAAAATAAGTCCAGTAGCTTTTGAGTTTTTCCTTATAATCAAGAAATACGTTTTCCCTTTATAATATTAGTGACATTAGTGTAGACAAGAAAACAATCAATGTCTGGTATTTACTAGATATGTATATTATACTTTCAGTTATTTTCTTCTTTTTTTGATAGAAATAAATAAACGAACAATTATTAGTATTCTTGTTAACACCTTAAGGCTGTAATGCTTGCGTTTATTCTTTATTTTATTTTATTAAGGCTTACCAAAAGATGTTACAGATATGATAAGCAACATACAAGTATTTGTGTCTTAAATCTAATTGCACAACCAATTAGAGGCAAACGCCACATGCAAAATGTTTACTGTATCAACATCTATTACTTATAGTTGGGAGTAGTTTCACGTTGGTAGTGCAATCGGTGGGATTCGAATACAGACTCGTATGGACATTTTAGTTTATGCTATTATAATACATTAGTAATTACATAATAATATGTATGTATGTATCTTATGTCGGAGCCATTCAGTGCAGACCGGCGACACTTCGACCCAGTGAGATCTTTTGTGTCGACACTCTCCCAATAACGACTGCCATAGATGTTCATGGCAGCCGGGACCGACGGCTTAACGAGCTATCCGAGGCACGGAGCAGGCGATAATTGTCAATCAATACGCACATAATTTCGAAAAGTCATATAACTTCCGAAAGTCAGAGGTGCGCGACGTGGGTTCGAACCCGAGACCCTCTGCATTGCAGTCTGTTGGTCTCCCCACTGAGCTATCGCTAGTAATAAGTTAATTATAATTTACATAATAGTAAGCACGTACCTTTCTCCAAGAGCTGCGCGAACATATTTTGCACGTTCGAGTGGTGATGTTTCCATCTGAGGCAGTATTGTTGGGGCATCATCTTACACTAAACTATTATTAATAATCCAATAAATAATAATACAAGGCTTTGGTCTTAGGAAGGCAGGAAAAATTTCCAAGTTTGGTAGAAAATTTCCGAGTTTGGTAGAAAACTTTCGTGATTTGTAGAAATCTTTCTAGATTCGTAGAAAATTTTCGAGTTTGGTAGAAAAATTTGGTCGATAGTCCTATACAGATAATATATTATCTCTAATCTAAATAATTTCAGTTTAGGTACTCTGGGTTGCTTTAATTCGTGGAATGTAGTCCAATGGTGGGATTTTGTTATACCTGCAACAAAAACATACATTTTAGTATCGTTTTATACATAAATAATAACAAAAGAGATATTTGGAAAGCATCTTATTTATTATACGGTATAATATATGAACAATCATCACACAATATGTTTCTTCATATTGCTTTTTTATCTTTTAATTCGTTTCCGATATCAAAGTAAAGCACTTTAATGGGTTTGTCAATATACAAAACAATTCAATGATAAGTTATTCATACTTCATACGTCAAGATGTATACCTTACCAACATTTAATTTGTATGATATACATCGTACAGTTCATACGTCTGACGTGGGGAAAACCGAACCAACTAGCCAATTTTGAGTACTTAATCCACATCGCTATTAGTTCAATCTAAATTTTTCATTAGTGAGTGCAGACAAAACCTACTCTGTTTTTTAGATAAAATGTTAGCAATGTAGTCAAACGTGTAACATCGCGTTGTATATTTCCATCACTGAACCTCCACGTGATAATTTAATATGAAACCGTTTTATGAACGTATAGCATGCAGACTAGATTAACTGTATTAAAAACATGGAAATTTTTATTTAAACTTGTTGCCTCGAGCCATTTCTCTATCTTTCGGTTGCGACGGAGTTAAACAATTATAACATTATTAGTTGACTCATACATTACACGTATTAACAACATCAATATTTGCATTACTAAAATGAGGGTTACAATCCTACTATCAAAAATGTGAAAGTTTGTAAACATGTTTGGATGTTTGTTACTCGATCACGTAAACTGTTGAACGGATTTGGATGCAATTCGGTAAATAGATAGACCATGTCCTGGATGAATGCATACGCGAGCGCAAACGCAGGCAAGTACTAGTTAGAAGTATAACAAAGAGGTCAAATTAACACCATTGGTGTAGACGTCCGTCAAAAAATGTAATTGTTAACTGTACCAATGGGTTAAGGCCAAAATTAATAAACTGTCTGCTGATGATGTGTCCATCAGAGATAGATACTTGACATAACTTTAAGAATATTTTATCAGGTTAATTGGAAATTAAAATAATAACTGGATGTCTTGTAGCTCAGTTTACGGCAACAACAGTTATTTAATTAATTGCCTCATATCTAGAATTTCACCCGCGATCTTAAGAACTATGTCTCATATACGAAGTACACCGGGTCATCTAGTGTCTCATAAAAATGCTATCGGTAGTTTAACTTTTAAAGCAAATGCTTCTCTCTCTTCCTATATACCGAGGGAAATTATACATGCAACTATTTGTAGACCAGTGTCATCCCATGAGAATGCATATCATAACCGCGATTTAGCGGACGGCAGAATGTCTGTCGTACTTGGTGATCGAATCCATGATACTCGTCACGTTGCTGTGGCAAGATAGGCACTCGTGAACTCGTGATATCAATTTAAGTAACGGTTATGTGATATATAATGTTATTTACTTTATATACAACGTGTTGACCTAAATTCTCGTCATATTTTAGGAATTTATATAATTACATGCATAATTAATCATCTATATAAATGAAAATCAATTGCCACGTGTATGACGGAGCATCACTTTAGAACGGCTCCATCGATATGGCTGTTTTTTTTGTTGGGTTTCTAGTTTTCAGGACAAGATTTGTAAGAACGAAAATTTACGATAAATCCGCGGGAAATGTCTAAAATGTAAATGGTATTTTTATATCTATCTGATGCAATTACTGTAAGAATACCAGTCGAAAGGTAGGTTTGGCGGGATCCAGCCGCAACAAAGGGTATCTTCAGTGTCACATCTACTTCTGTGTAACTTGTATCTATTTTATGAACTAAAAATAAACATAAAACTTATTGAAGTTTTGATATTGAATTTATACAGATTGACAGGACAAAGACTGTCGGGGGTCAGTAGTAAAAAATAATTTTTACTGGCTTATATTTATTGAATACCCATATTTTCGATTAATGCCTTTTAATTTATTTTTCATGTTAATCTACTTTCCCGGTTTAAATAATAAGTTGTCGCTTTGTATGAAGAAAATCGGTAGCGTTGTGATTTTCATACTAACTTACTATACTTAATCGGAAAAGCCGACAATCCAGTCAGGAAAGATATTTGGGTCTGATACTAGACAATAAATTAACGTGGAGACCCCATATAGAATACCTTAAAACAAAAATCTCACCACTAGTTGGAGCATTACACCGAATTAGAAACTGTATCCCACACAATATACGCCCACTTATATATAACTCGCTTGTCAAACCTCACTTAGAATACTTAGTTGAGGTTTGGGAAGTGCAGCCAAAACAAATCTACATGAAATACAAGTTAAACAAAATAAACTTATTAAAGTACTATACAACTGTGACTACTTAACATCTACCAGTAAAATACAAAGATACAAAAATTCTAAATATTAAACAATTATACACTCACAAAACATGCATACTGATAATGAAAATCAACACAAAAGCACTCACAACTAGAATTCAGTACAAACTCACACACATACCACACACGACGACACAAACTACAACTACCAACACCCAGAACTGACTATGGAAAAAAGAACATTATACGAAAGAGCACAGCTGTACAACAAATTACCAGAAATACCATGAAATAAGAAACACTAAAACCTTAGCATTGTATAAAAAAAGTTTACTAGATTTTGTCACAAAAAATATTAAATTATCATCTCTTACCTTAACGTAACTGAGACTGTAATTTATAGAACACACTAAAATTGTATAGAATCTCAATATAAGTGAACTATACCTGTTCTTTTTGAGAATAAATAAATCTTTAACCCGAACCCCACTATGGTTTGTCTCATATTTACAAAAACTTTTACCATCATGTAATTATAGTGAATTGAAACAACAAATACGGGCAAAGATTAAGCGATATAACTAACTTTAAATACAAATTGTATAAAATGTTATGGATATATATTATAAATAATAGGTTATTATTGGTATATATGGACTATTTTCGAAATATATATGCATTTTAAAAAGATAAATATAATAATAATAATATTCTACCACATACACACAACACCATCTAGCCCAAACTAAGCAGAGCTTGTACTACGGGTACTAGACAATGGATAAACATACATATATACTTTCTTTTTTGTAAATACATACTTATTATACATAGAAACACCCAGACCAAGACAAACATCCAAGTTCATGCACACAAGTGTTTGACTTGTGCGGGAATCGAACCAATAATTCGGCCTCGGTGGCGTAGTGGTTGGTGTAACCGACTGCCATGCCTGAGGTCACGGGTTCGATTCCCGCACAAATTAAACATTTGTGTGCATGAACATAGATGTTTGTCTTGGTCTGGATGTTTCTAAGTATAAAATGAATTTACATTTAAAAAAAAGTATGTATGTATGTTTATCCATTGTCTAGAACCCATAGTATCTCTGCTTAGTTTGGGCTAGTTGGTGTTGTGTGTATGTGGTAGAATATTATTATATTAATAATTTTACTGCAATATTTGTACTAGCTGACCCGCGCTGTTTCAGCCACGTTTATAGTTATTGGTCCGCTCCCGTAGCTTGTAGCGTGATGTTATACCTATATCCTATGTTACTCTTAGATAAAGTAGCTTATTGAGGGGTTTTCTTTAATTGGTACTATTGTTATCTTGCAGGGAACAGTTAGTACTTTTACTTATATAATATTCTGCCTTAAAATTAAATGTAATACTTAAGACTGCGCCAAACGAAATGTGCAAAACAGACGGTCACAATTAAGTGAATAAATTCAACACTTTTTGTTTAATACAAATATAAAATATACATTCACCATACCAATGAATGTTTTTACAATTACTCCGTGTAAAAAACTTAAAATAATTAATATTTTCGCCTACAAAATTACGTAAATTTGCACGAAAAATGCAAAAACGTCAGCTCATGTTACGTGATTTTTAGATTATAACAGTAGTAATCTATCCTATTATACAGCTTAAACGAAACATAAATAGTTATATTACAATTTGTCCGTCCTAAATATTTAAGTTATTGGTTGACAATAAAGATACATATTTATCAAAAAAGCACTTCAAATCCCCCATACAATTTTACTATGGCGGCCGCGCGCCGATTTTAATATGCGCCGTACGAACTCTATCATTATCTGTCTTACGCTCGGCGCAGTCTTAATAACACGTTTCGCCTATACTCGAAGCATCTTTAATGGCGAAGTTGGCAAGACCTCCAGACATGGTCGTCGATTCACAATAGTGCAACGTGCCAAAATTAATTTTAGGACGGGTAAGGAAGACCCTCTGCTCTGCCCTCCCAATGACACATTTCCACAGCTAGCTTTTGGTTGATTGAATTGATTGAATTTGATTTTGACACGTCGCTTAACCTATAAGAAACTAAACCATGTGTTACACTTATAGTTATTTATATTGTACCAGCGGATCTAAAAGACGATATTTAAAAAATATATCATGGACCCGATCGCAGGGCATATCAGGGCAATCGAATAGTAAATCTCAACTATCTAGGGGCCCACTCAAACATACAAAAACAATCATCTATATGGTTCCGTTTTGGAGGAGTTTAATGACATACACACGTACAGAAGAAATATATAATAGATAAAACAGTTTTTGTCTATGGTGTTGCTTGTATAAATCCTACAGGAACGCATACCGAGATGGAAAGCCCTATGTGTTAATCGAATACAGTTATGTTCTACGTATGTGCCAAACATTCAAATGGTAAAAGCTTGAAAAACAAACAATCCAACATTTTAACAATATGTGAAATTTTAACATTAGTAGAAGTAGCACTGGCTCGTCCCCGTGGCATATGTTTGCACGTATGTACTTACACTCGATCGTGAGGTCTCCAGTTCTATTTTCAAGTGATACATTTTCTGTATCAGCTCGAAGTGAAATTTCGCATACACGTTGGTACTGACATGGGTACTTTTCGTCCAGAAAAACGCAAGCAAAGCCGTGGGCAAAAATAGTTTAATATATTTATAGTTTACTAGCGACTCGCCCCGGCTTCGCACGGGTAGTACAAAACCTTAACAAATTATACATTTACATTTTTAAACCTTCCTCATGAATCACCCTATCTATTGCTGAAAATCGCATGAAAATCCGTTCAGTAGTTTTTGAGTTTATCGCGAACAGACAGTCAGGCAGGCAGACAGACACGGCGCGGTCTTTATTTTATAATATGTAGTGATGACGAGCAACTAAAATCACTCGCAAACATAGTATTTTGTGTGGCTTATCGTAATTTTTAAATAAACACAAACACCCACACAGTTCGTCGAATAAATAACCTTTTTCCTTGTAAAGTACTAATTCGTTCGTTTTGACCGCGATAAGGGCTCGAACCTCTGACCGCGCTATCTGTGTTTCGAAAATTCATTACGTAAGCGGCCGATAACGTTATCGTACAGTTTTGGAAGTCGAAAATGTCGTTTTGTAAAACATTCCACTAGATAAACGGGCGCGTAGATAAAATTCTCTATTTGTAAATAGTTATCGGGTGTTGTTAAATAAAATAAGCCATCACACGTACATGGAGTAGCCATCTTGGAAATTAATATTTAGCGATTTGAAGGATACTAGCGGTCGCCAAGTGGTCAACATTCGACAATAATTAATTAATATTTTAAGATTGATCGTTATAAGGTATATATACCGCGAAATTGCACTAAGTACTTAAGGTATGTAACCATAATAATAATAATAATAATAATAATAATCATTTTATTTGCACAGAAAGTAGGTACTACTACTAGTACATAGTTACGAAGAATTGTACGTCATCGACCGAACCATGCTGAAATACTACGAACGCGATTTGACTGCGTGTGTCAAATGCATGGTTGTGTGTGTGTAGTGTTTTTTTCATTAAATCAATGTATTTCTAATGCATATTTTATAAAAATATTAGGATTTTATTACTCCTTCTCCATATAAACTTTAACTGTGCCAAATTTCATACTCCTCCGACCGCGCAATTTTCGTAAAAAGGGGTACAAAGTTTTTGCTTCACATATTAATATATAGATAATTCATTTTTAATAACCTATCGAGTCGCAGTGGCACTCCAGTGGTCAAACACAATCAATTTTTAAATATGTCTGGTATTCCTTGACAGATTAACATTAGGTACATTTTCTCTTGGGCGCCGCGGTAGTGACTGCGGTGCGTGTGGATGATTTGGGTTCAATACCCAAGACGTCAGATTAGGTTTTATCGGAATTTTATGCTAATAAATTAGTAAGTAACCACACGAAGTCTAGGTCTGTACCTGGTAAAAGGCAACGGCGAGCGACTATATATTTCATAGTAAAGAAGAATCTAATATGTTTCCGATTTACTATACGATTTCACTTGCACGACGTGGATGAGTTAATCGAAGCACACTCAAAGAAAATCAGACACAACGATCGAACCCAAAATTCAAAACAACTATTTGTTTCGTGTGGGCATCGAATCCTGAATACTCAGCGCAATGGCAGCAGCGATGCCATTACTTAAACCACTACGTTATCCGTGCAGGCTATTAGTGGTCAAGCAAGCCAGGGTAGGCTTCTAGGAAGTTATTGTCAATAACCCGTGCACGTGTAACACGTAATAGACAAGGACTTTAACTTGGTTATAACAATACTTAATCTGTGAGTAAGTTGATTACTTCTGACATATATAATACATTTGACAATCCATGTCAAAAAATAAACATTAAAATGTCTATGCGTCTAGCTTTGTGACGAACGAGACGACCGTTATGTAAAATAGACTCGAGACCCTCGCTATCCCCGAAAGGCCAGATAAAATTATATTACACACACATTTCGCTAGCTATTGATAATAATAATAATATTCTATCACATACACACAACACGATCTAGCCCAAACTAAGCACAGCTTGTACTATGGATACGAGGCAATGGATAAACATACATACCTATACACTTTTCTTTTTTTGGAAATCGATACATATTATACATATAAACACCCAGACCACGACTTACATCCATGTTCATGCACACAAATGGTTGACTTGTGTGGGAATCGAACCCGCGACCTCAGGCGTGGCAGTCGGTTACACTAACCACTACGCCATCGAGGCCAACATATTTCGGTACGTGTTGTTAAGTCCCATCTTATAGGCGGTAAGCCTGTTCTTTTCAATCAGGTGCATTTGCAAAACACCAAAACACACTGAGATTTTCTAACAGTGCTTGTCACGGGTATTGATTCTGGAATGTCACGATCAAATACATAAGCGCAAACTAATGCCGAGTGGCTTATATATCTAATTCCAAAGTTTAGAGGGGAGTACTATACGTAATATGTCGATCGTTTTATTACAAATCTCACGTAATGACTGATATTTTCCTTACAGTAAAACTACAGCGGGTCTCGGGTTCGAACCCACGTCGCGCACCTCTGACTTTCGGAAGTTATATAACTTTTCGTAATTATGTGCGTATTGATTGACAATTATCACCTGCTGCGTGCCTCGGAGAGCACGATAAGCCGTCGGTCCCGGCTGCCATGAACATCTATGGCAGTCGTTATTGGGAGAGTGTCGACACAAAAGATCCCACTGGGTCGAAGTGTCGCCGGTCTGCACTGACTGGCCCCCACATAAGATAAGATAAGATACGATACAGTAAAATTAAATAAAATTTTTGCACGACCCAGGCATATACATATATATCTTACCCAAGCCCTTATGTTAGACCGCAAACATAAGGAAACAAATTTATGCTAGGTATAGGACCAACGACATATATTGGACCTTAACAATGTAAGTATCGGCCTTGCATATACTCTAGCCTACTGCTGTGCATAGCCTTCTTCACAATGTGAAACAAAGATAGGCCATAGTCCACCACGCTGTCCCAAAGCCGTTTCAGCAGATCACATATCTACGAGAAAATTATGCAGAACTCTCAATAATGCAGGTTAACTTACAATGTTTTTCTTCACCGCCAAAGCCAACGATAATTAACTATTTAATACGCACATAACTTGGAAAAGTCAGAGGTGCGTGCGGAACGAAACTCGAGACCTCTGCGTGGCAGTCCAACGGTCACCCACTAGGCTTTATAACATTAAAACGGTTCTATTGGTTAAAATACGTGTATTTTTCGATCATCCTACTATATTGGACGAAACCACATGACGTAATTAATTTAATTGAACACAATATGTTTATAAAACACATTGTTTTCTTAGAACAATTGGTATGTAGGCACTTCCTTATACGAAAAGAAACACTTATTTATTATTCTACGAATTCATAGTAGGCAACCTAAATCGGAGGGCGTACATGACACGTTGCCTCCGCAACATTGTAATATACGTCATAAGAGCTAATAGACACATGTATGTAGATCATGTGTAATCTATACTCATATAATAGGAGGAAATTAAAGATTTGCTTTTTGTTTATTTGTAAGGATTTAACTCAAAAAATAATTAACCAATTTAAAAAATTCTTTATCCATTAGAAAGTTGTGTATATTATAATTTATAACCAAGTAGGCATAGGCTACATTTTACTTTTACAAAAGTACTGTTTCTTACATAACCTAACCTACTTTTACGCTAGTGAAGCCGCAGGCAAAAAGACCTATATTTTAATGGCAATGTTAGTTTGTTTGTTACATGTTGTCAGTAGTACAGAAAAGCCCATTGGGCCTTACTTCCAAAAAAAAGTACTGCTACGAGTAAAATAAACATATTGAAAAATCTACATTAGCGCGATAACGATACCGCTGGCAAAATCTAGGAGATATTGTAATTGTAATTGGTCTACCTTTTCCGCATTTGAACTCGAAGTTGGTCCATTATGCGTGAGAAAAGGAGATATTGAAGAAAAGTTATTGTGAGGGGTCTTTATAAGAGCTATACTAGCCACACCAACTATTTTTAGAATCATTATCTTTCAGTAAGATTGGACGCGCGTCACGCAAAAACCTCTGCACGAAATTGTGTGCGGTTTGACCGTTTGACCGTTGTACTGCTGTAGGTCTAACCTAAAATCGGTGCATGTTCCATCTTGATACGTCGCGTATTGTGTGTGTGTAGATCAGCTTCTTCTTAAATGCAAAGCTAGAAATATATAGATAGGTACCTACTTTTAAACTTCACGTCTGCAAAGTGGCGTGCAGAAGCTAGTCTAATCTAATAATATAAAGAGAAAATATTTCTTTAATTGTTTGTAATCAATAAACTCTGAAACAACTTAACCGGTTTGAATAATTCTTTCACCATTAGAAAGCTTTTTTATATTTTTCCAGAATAACATGCTAACTAGTATTATAAATGCGAATGTGAGTTTGTTTGTTTGTTACGCTTTCACGCATTAACTACTCGACAGATAATCATGAATCTCTTTACATTTGGGAAAGAGAATGAATCATTATTTTTATGTAATATAGTTGATAATAGTTTACTCACAATCATTAATACGCTCAAATGATAAAAAATTCTGAGGGTTGTATAATAATAATATATAATAATAATAATATGTATTTATTGACAGAAAAAATAAGATACATCCTTACACTACATAATACATATTACATCAACAGTGTTAAAGAATACCTGCCTTAAATAATTTAAGCTTATATTAAAATTATTTTTAAACCACGTTTATTTATAGTGTACACAATGTAAATGAAGTTCAAAAAGTTGTGTTTAAGCCTGCCTGAACTAGGATAAATCTGTGTTTCAAGACATCACTTGACAATTTATAATTATTAATTATTTTACACTAGCGCATGTTAATACAAATATTTACAGTCTAAAGTACATCTACGATTAAAGGTGTTTAGTAAGTAATATACAACTTTAAATTTATTATCAATATCATTTTAAGACTTCTAGCAGTTCTTCTGTGTCCGTATAATTTAATTTTCCTAGGTATTCCATTAACATGACTTTTTTTATAACGACATTATTATATTTAATAATTTATTTAACTTGATATATAAATACGGTCCGAAGAATACGTAGAATTTATTGACAAATGCGTGTCGTGTCTGGTTTGAGACTCTGTACAAACTAAGACTTTTCTTCTCTTATCTAAGGCCGGGGCCCACGGGACTTCAGTGTGCTGTTTAAGTATAGTGTGCATAATAAATAATTGACGAATGGTTAGCACCTTGCAAGCGGTGTAAAGCTGATATGTGGCAAATAAGAATGGGCGACGTGTGGCTACCTTAAGAACAGCTCTTTGAGCTGCTCTAGGGACAGGAGAATTGATTTGGCTGCTATATTCTTATTAAACTTATTAATTATTATATAATAAAACATAACAAGTAATAAAAACCTTGCTATCCATGTCTTAAGTTTAAATCAACTACATTAAGAACTATGGCCCGCGAATTGTACTAATAATACTAATATTATAAAGCTGAAGAGTTTGTTTGTTTGTTTGATTGAACGTTCTAATCTCAGGAACTACTAATCCGAATTGAAAAATTATTTTAGTGTTGGATAGCCCATTTATCGAGGAAGGTTATAGGCTATATAACATAACGCTACGGCCCACGGGGGCGGCGCAGTAATCATAAACGCGGATGAAACCGTGGGCACATGTAATCATTAATACTTATCAATGTCAAAGGTGAAAAGGTTTGGTAGTTTATCCTCCTATGACAAGCAACGTGCAACGGAGCAGCGGAGGGGTATGAGCCGATGTAATTATAGGAGTAATCCACAAACATTCACGATTCCTCTAGGATCTTAATTCTTCCATACAGCCACAGAATAACGTCGATGAATTTATCAAGAGCATGGTTGAAACGCATGAACGGACGGCGTAGTGCTTGCAGTAGTCCCCTCGCTACAGCCAGTACGTAGAATTTAAAATTAATTACTATACACGGACTTTCTTATAGTTCGAAAAAACTCTTATACAGCAACTTTGTCCGTCCGTCCGTCCGACTGTCTGTTATACAACTTTCAACTCAAGAACCGTAAGAGCTAGAGACTCGCGGTCAACGCCATTCGACTCAGTCGATATACCACCGAAATGACTATGACCTTTGAGCTCAAGGTCACGTGGAATCCTGTGACCTTTGCATATTACTTGAACCATTTTTTGGAACTCTAAGATGTACAACAATTCATTGCCGATTCTCACTTGTTTTTAGTTAACAATGCGATAAGATTCGTATGATGTAGTTTAATTTCAATGTATATAATTCGCTTAAACATAAGACAAGCCTAACATTATGAATGCGAGTGTGATATTGTTTGTTTGTTACGCTTTCAAGCCTTAGCTACTCGACCAATCATGAAATTTCGCACTTAACTTCGCACACAGAATAGGACATAGGGAACCTTTCATCCAGAAAAAAGTACTGTTATTAATCTAATCTACATTTAGGTACGTGAGCAAAGCCAACAATCAAGTATTGTATGAAATCACTGCGCAGATTGTTATGTGATCGAAACCCATACGGGACTAAACATTGTATGACCCACAAATCTGCAGTATATGTTCGTAAATATATAAAGAAAGATCTTTCTTCCTGACAATCCTACACACATACGTAGAATAGCTGTTATAGTGAGTTGTAACGAGGTTCTAGTGGCCGTGTTTCGTCACACGCCGCGGTGGGTCGGACACGGGTGACGTAATAACATTATTATTAACATCATCCGCATTTTTATACTACCAACTAGACAAACATGCATTATTTGTATTTATATTTTGAAAAGACACCTCCCTCAGTATGAATAATTCCTGTGACGCGGGGGACTTTACAAACATTCAAACAACGAAGACAAAGAACACCCAGACTCGGAACAACCATTTGTGGATCACACAAATTTTTGTCCCGTGTGGGATTCAAACCCACAACACTCGGCGCGGCGGCAGTGGCGAGGCGACCACTTACGCCTCTTTGCTATACGTGCAGTCAAATTTATTTATAATAAATAAGTTGCGAATGCCAAGAGCACATACAGGTACATTTTCTAAGAAACTAACATCGATTTCTTTCAATCACTAATCGTTACACTTAAGACTTCTAAACGGCCTTAATTTCTTGTGTGGCTGTAGTATAACTGTAGGTCTTGTGTGGCTGTAGTATAACTGTAGGCAATAACAAGAATATCACAGAATACACGTCAATATTTTACATATACGTAAATATCCAAAAAATATGTTTGAAATGGCCGATGCATCTATGTTTCTGAGCGGGCCGAGCTATAATTAAGAAGAATGTAGCCACATATTGCAGATAACTGTTGTCCGTTTAGAACCCTCTTCGTCCATATCTGTTCCCATATTTGCGAAAACAAGTATTTATATCCCTAAGTTAATAACGTTAAACGTAATAAAATATGGTGGATTCTAGCTACATAAAAGTTAACTTGAAAAAAATATTTAAAGATAACCTTGAGATCGATTACACATAATTAATTTTCTTGTTATTTTTTTTAGCTAAGCTATAGGTAATGTTTGCCAGGAGAAGGATTACGGCGGTTGTGCATCAACGGATCAAAGCCCAACCATTGGACACTGGTGGGATTCAAATTGCCGACCTTTCCATCGTAAATTCAATGCTTTATACATGGGGCCGCTTCAGTTTCATATTACTCTATAAACCTCTATGTACGTCTGTTGTTCGAAATCCATTTTCTTAATTAATAGAGTTAGGCAGACAGTTAGACTTCAAGAGCATCTTTTAAGATATATGCGGGAAAAAGACAGTTATACTCTCTGTAGAGTGTTGTCTAGTACGCGCATGCAAAAAAATACTTCCGGCCCTAAGACATTCTTCGGCACTCTTTCTTTTAAACACTTTAGTGCCTGCAGCTAAGTAGAGCCCAGACTTAACGGTACCCAAACCCTATTAAGCTATTGGTAGATCGCTATCGAGGTTAAGCGACTCAACACAATAGTTTCTAGAAAACCTTAATAACGTACGTCTAAGGCGAAACATAGAGTGCTGATGCTAACATAACAGCGAGGCGGTTTTTAGTCGCATTCATTTCCAAGTAAAAATGTCGCAATGCTACATATCTGGTACGTTTTCTTGTCGCAGTCGCAAACTTTCATTATTTCTTAGAATACGAGTAAAAACTTGGCCAAGTAGAACAGTTGCTGTGTTCGATGGTGCCTTGAGAAATATACGTTTTTTACTAGATAACCATTCTTGAGAAAATATTTGTTGTATACGGAAACGCTGATTCGTTGTTCCGATGTAAATTAAAAACGATTCGATAAAAGGCAATATGATATTTCTACATAGGGCGAAGGCAGAGGTGTCTCACACACTCATTTCGCCAGCTATGTTATATGCACCTGGTGAAAGCTGGGATTTTTAAATTTTAACCATCTAGGCAATGACATAACTCGACTGCTAATAAAATATGTAATTTCCACATGTCCAATATATTGCCCTCTTTCACCCTCTCTTATATATCTCTTACCAGAAAGAGAGAGTGGGAGTGTTTGTATCGGGCCTCTACTAGACTTATTATGATTTCAACAAATGAAATGAATAGCCAGATTCTAACATTAGACTAAATATTTTTGAGTTCAATACCCGGTTGGTGGCAAAGTGTTATTGGTATGGTAGGTAAATCCGAAACTGTCCCTGGTAAACGCCAATAAACTAGCCCTTTTATTATGTCGAACATAAAATCGTATTCGCGGAAAGGCATATAAAATATTAGTCAATTTATCCACTATTCTAGACGGTCCTGATAAGTGTTATCGTGCTTGTACACGACGCACGTGGCTGGCTCGGGCTATATGCGCAAGCTTCTAGTACAAATATATACACACATCAAAAAAGTCTGCGTTCTCTTGATAAAGTTGAGATATTTCTTTGGGCTTAAAATATTTAAAATAAATTATTACATGTGTTCTTTATTTAAGGATACATCATTAAAATGTAGAAAACATAAAATCTTCTTTTGTTTTCTATTAAAACGAGGTCAATGATAAATGACCCTCATTTTTGTTTCTGCCTGAACGCTGTTTTAATCAATTTCTCTAAAATTGTTTATTTGAAAAATGCCAGGTAAACTGTCTGAAGTTTTGCAAGCAAAAACAGTGTTATTGCGTGAATAAGGATATTCTACAAGCCATATCGCAGCCAGAGTCTCCGTTTTTTTCAAACCTTCGTCGTTACTACCCTGCAGAGATACTGGAGCCTTGGCAACCTGGCTGATCGACCTCGCATAGGCCGCCCGGCTGTCCTTAATAATGTTCAGAACCACTACATCAGAATTCTTGCCGCCCGTGATCCAATAATTAACGCTACCAAACTGAGATTAGAGCTGCGAGCTGCTACTGGACTGGATATTAGCACTCAGACCATACGTAATTTGTTTACACCATTTTAGATTACGATAAAGGAGATCCTGGCGAGTACCTTTGAATATACGGGAACGACAGCGACACAGATTGCAGAGAGCCAGGCAGCGTCAAAACGATGAAGACGAAGAAGAAGATATTTGGCGTAATTGTCTTTTCGTTGACGAAACACAAATTAGTTCGCAACCTGATAACCGACGTGTCCGAGTTTGGAGACGGCCTGGGAATTCCGAAAGGCAAAGAACTGCCACTGGAACCGTTCAGCAAGTATCTTTTTGGGGCGGAATAATGATTGGAGCTCGAACGCCTTTGATCTCGTACCAAGGCTCTATGACAGCTGTTATTGATGGCATCATCAGACCGTTCAGGATAAATTATGTTAACTAATTTATGTTGGTCGATGATAATGCGCCGGCACATCGAGCTCAACGAGTGAGAGCACTCCGGGAGTACGAAATCACGTGGTTAGACTGGCCTGTCGGCTCTGCGAACTTAAACACAGTCGAGCACGCATGGGACGCTCTCAAGCGAGCTGTTTGGAGTTGTCAGTCACCTCCAAAAACTCTGTCAAAGATCATGGAAGCCGCCATTCAAGAATGGGACAGGTTACCACAAGAACTATTGAACAACATGATCAACAGCATGCCCAGGAGGATTTTCGCATGCGTTCAAGCACGGGGGAGGAGTCATTTTGTATTAAATTTGTAAATAAAAGCATATACAAATGAATACAATTATTTACTTTAATCACATCTTCGCATTTCTTGGAATTACAAATATCACAGAGATCGATTGATCGATTGATCAATGATTTTTTAAAGAAAGTCGAAAAGAATATAAAGATTTTACATATTAAAATTGTGTGTTTTTTAATGTTAAAGCAATAAATAATGCATTCATTAATTATATTTTGACACGAGTAAAAATATCTCATCTTTTCCTAGTGAACGTGATCTTTTTTTGATGTGTATGTATACACACATCAAAAAAGTCCGCGTTCACTTGCAAGTTAATCATTTGACTGCTCGGATGGCGTAGTGATTCAAGTGTAGTATCCTCACCTCTACCCCCGTGCCAAGTGTTCAGTGCTGTAGGTAGATAGACAAAATAACAGACAAAAAATTGTGTGGGTCACAAATAGTTATTCCGAGTCTGGTTGTCCTTTGAGTCCGTTGTTTCAATGTTTGTAAATTTTTCTGTGGCACAGAAATAAAAATGAGTGCGGAAGTTATTAAAAAAGAAAAATAAGGCATGGTTGACGTCCATGCTCGTCATATACACGATTCATACAAGCTACACAAATGCCTCTACTTCCGTATTCCAATTCAAGTCAAAGTCAAAGATCATTTATGACTTAGTTTACTAAATTTACTGAATTTACATATATGTTAGTTGCTAAGTTCAGGCAATTCATAATATCACAATACCATTACGGGAGTAGCTATTCAGCAATCGCTTAATACAATAACTAAAATTTAATGCTAGGCAATAAAAAGACGCCAGCGATTAGAAACAGGATAAGTACAAAAATACTCAAAACTACGTAATCACTTCAATAAATAGTGTAAACACAAATAGCGGTGATTAGATAAGGCTTTTACTAGATGCCACCGATAACGCGCCGTCTATAAAAATACTTATTAGTTTACCTAGTACGTCATTTGATTAGAATACCAAATAAATACAAATTATTAACATAGTTTCACGTCTATACCCTGAAGAGAGACAGAGGTGTAATACAGCTATATTTCACGTAATACGGTGTCGCAGAGGTCTCGAGTTTGATCCAAAGGCGCACATCTCTAATTTTTCGAAGTCATGTGTGTCAAATAGTTAATTATCGCTCGCTCGAACCGCGAAGGATATCATCGTGAGGAAACCTGCATGTTTGAGAGTTCTTGATAATGTTCTCGAAGATATGTGAAGTCTGCCATCTCGCACTGGGCTAGCGTGGTGGACTATGGCTTAACCCTCCTAAGGGTCAGCGCAAACCGAACTGCAAAATGCTCGCGCATGGTCGAGCAAAATTTTGACTGCTCGACCATACAGACGGCGTGCTCGCTCCTCCGTGAGCAAGCTACGTTGAAAATGCTCTGGGTTGCCAGGCGGGCATGTATGACCAGTTTGATGCCAAATCCGACGTTGGCAGACGTGTTCAATATGGTTGACTGGGAATTAGAAATTATCGCCCTTTTGGCGTATGGGTAGAAGAAACGTGGCGCGAAAGATGTAAGTAGTAAACACACGTCCAGACAGTTGTCTCGCTGTAGCAATACTGAGTGCGGGCGGCGCGCGGCGGCGGCTCAAGCACGCTCGCGCATGTATAACGCATACTCGAACACGCATCTTCCAAGCTCGAGTATGGTCGAGCATCAAGTTTGGACGTGTATTTAAGTTTGCAATGAATAGAATTGTCATAAAAATAATTTTTCAGTAGTCTCAGGAAATGCTTTTCTCTGCTCTGCTCTTGGTGTGCGCTGACGCTAACACTGAGAAGACGCCCGAGCCTAGCAGTGGGACAGTTTAGTAACAGGACTGATATTATTATTTTCCGCAAGTTTCTCATATCACAGGTATTTTCTTACATATTTTATTAGAAAAATACCTGGCTCTTTGGGAGGCTTACACGGAGACATAGGTCCAACGTGAAAAGGCCCTTCGAGAGATTTAATCTAAGGTGGGATGGAACACCAACAGCGGCACTAGCCGCAGCAGGCGTAGGACTATTTTTATGTATGGATGCTAATATATATGGGCTATATGAATGGATGTTTGGATGGACCGGTATATTGGTAACTATGGATGAACGGCATCTGCCCTGAATACTCTAATAGCATCAATCGGATGAGCAGACAGTGACTCGCCAACTCAATAGATGGGGCCCCTGAATAGCCACCATAGGCATACAAGCCAGCAGCAGAGGGCAACCGGTGCAAGCGGCTAGGGGTGTTGAGCGGTGCGGCGCCGGTTTCACTATCACGGGTCTCGTGACCACGGAGACCCGGTGCGGGTTCCTCGTAGTTATGCCCTTGAAAATGACACTTCCACGCATATAGCTCTAGCGGCTACCCTCTGGTCGGCCGACCAAGGCAAGCCAGAGTTGAGAGTCCTACAGACGCTCTTTAAGTGCCACCCAGCCAAACAGGAACGGCAAGCCGGAGACGAATCCCTAGCCGACTCTCTGAGGCATTCAAGACCGCAGTGTCGCCACTCATATTCAGGTCGCCATAAGCTGCCTTCAGGTTTATATTATTATTAAGAAGGGGTCTATTGACGTCTACTCTAGTTTCAGATTTCGTGTATTTATTGATAGAAAATTACACACACAGTTAGGCAACTTATAATTATAGTAGGATACAAAGATTAATTGTGATGGGCTTAAGTATAACGTAATTATCTCATGAGTTATCGACATATGTACGTAGGTATTCTGCCTTTCCTAACAAACAATTCTGAAGCGCTGTTATCACATGATAGTTCAAAAGTCCAAACCTCACATATGAATTAATTAGTGAGATTTATTCAAATGATGTAATAATCACCGTGACCATATCTGTGTGCGAATTTTTATGTTCTGAGCAAATATTTAAATCATAGATTTTTTCGTCCTATCTAAGTACTGCGGAAGATAGATTGCACGAAAAGGTGTCTACTAGTAAATGTTAGCTCATACATTAGATAGAGAAAGATAGTGTACAATTTTCTGAAAGTACTTTTCCAGTTTGAGGCATTTATCAGGTTGTGTAATAAGTTGACGTGGCTGTGGCCTCTCCTGTAACGTGATTTCGAAAGAAGTTAAACCTAATATAAGATTTTAACAGATAATAAAGTTAAATCTACAGAATCAGATTAGACGTTACTTGGCGGCAAATCATTGTAATAAAATAATTGGGAAGAGAGGTACCCGTCCTCAGATTGCCCACCACAACTATGGGAATAGAAAAATGTTGAGATTAGTTATTCATCGCTCATTCATTGCAAAACTGTCCTGTGATGCGCTGAGTCGAAACACGTATCGACAACACATATTGGGTTCGAAGCGGAATACTGCAAGTGGGAGTACGCTCGGATTCCACGACGCGGCTGTACGGGTTATTGGCTGCACGAATTATGCAAAACGGCAGTGAAGATTTGCACACATAGAATTAATTTGAGTGCGAGACGGACTTCTCTGAAAAAAGAGGTGTGCGAAGTGACACTAAAAGAATATAATTTTTATAAAGTGACACTTAAGTCACTAAGCCGGCTGTCCACCATAAGAGGAGTGCGGTATTGCTAACCTTCTTCTGTTACAATGGTTGAGTTGGACAATCTGAGGCGGCGTGGCGTTTCTCTCTGCCCAATTGTTTTATTGAAGTGTAATCTACCTCGTACGCTTTTAATTTTTTAGGGTGATAGCTCACCAAAGACCTTTGAAGAATTGCTAGGCTAAATATACATTATATAATTATATTCAGGATGGAGTATTTTAGTGAGACAAGCCGGGCTTTTAGGCTGTTATATTGCGAATGCCTATCGCGATAAGCACACCACGTAGGGGACATTAAGATTTTATTATATAAATATCTGCGAGTGATTTGCAGAAGTTTATATAATAAAATACGTATCTGTGGTGCCACAATAAAGATTTTTCTTCCTTCTAAAAAACTACAATAATATGTATTAAAAACATAACTAATATTATCAAATTATAAAGTTAATGAACAGCGTTATCGGAAGTCAGCGAAGTCCAAGGTAACATTCGTTTTTTATATTTGACCCTATATTTTAAATATGATTAGCGGTTTCAAGGATCACATTGAGATAGGTCATGCCTGGTTCGTACTCTTATCACGGGAATAACATTTTAAAAATAATATATAATAACATACATATATAACCTATATATATATATCAAATATTTTTACTTTCGGACTTTAGATTTTTATATGCCTATTTTTTATGAGTAGATCATTTTCATACTAGGTATAAACATGTTAATGATCGAGTCCGCGATGTGATAGAATTTATATCTACCAAGTACGAGAATGTTCTGAATATTTAAACAACTGACATAAAGAACACTCAGGACCGCAGCAACTATTTGTGGATCACACAAATCTTTATCCCGTGTGGAGATCGAATACACAACATTTGTGTTTTAGATAAATATTTAAAGGACCAAATTATCCCAGACCATATCCGCAGTAGTGGGCAACCAAGTTACTACTTGTCCTAATGGCAAGTGGGATCTGTATGGTTACTCCTCTTAGTAAAATCCCTAAGCCACAAGGATATCATGAGTAGCAGGTCTGCCAAATTGAGTCCATTCGTTTCACTTTGACGTGTACTAAATCTGTAGTATTTTATCTACCAATTCTAAATTATAGTGCAAGTTGGGGCAAGATTCATAATGACCACGTGGCTGCATTATATCATATTTCGATTTATACCCAAAACGAGAGCATCAAAATCCACATATTGCATAACTAAAGAAGAATTTCCAACAATGCACTATTCCACACAATGTTTTCGCGACATCGTGCGAAGCAACAGCAAGCCGCACAAGTATTTATGTATCAGAAAAATGTTAATATTATTGGTGTAAGACAATCACAATTGCGCTGTGTGGAACGGAATGCGTTGTAAAAGTAAAAATTTCAAAACACACGTAGCTAGCAAGGCATCAATCAATACAAAACGGGCTAATTCTTGGGTATTCATGCAAAACCGTGTGCTCGTGCGCACTCAATGCGTTGCTTTACAACTGACGACACTCTGCTTATACGAATACACATTTCAATATTGATTTAAACAACGCGATGTTTGAGTTTTATCTGTCCGAAAAAGTAAAAATGTTACTCTTTTTACAGTAGTTCTACTATGTATTTTATTTATAGTTAAATTATTTCTGACGTAAGTAAGACACAGGGCCTTAATTAAAGCTGGGATTTTGCTAAAATTAAACCAGACCGTCTAAAGCAGTGCCTGTAAAAGATCGCAGTAAGGCAAACTTAGGTTGTGTTGTGCACCTGCACGGTAAAGGAGTATTCTAGGAATCTTACCAAAGCGTTGTACTGTCAGCAGAGCACCAGTAAACTATCTCTCTTGCGATGGCAACACAACGATCACAATTTTGATCACTTGTACTATACAAGTGTTATTCCTGGTGTTGTGAACATCACGTCATCATCATGCATAAGGAATGATAATCGGTTATCATCACGTGAGCTGTTGTTTGCTATCTTGGTTGTATAAAAAACTATGACATTATCTAAAAGGTTTTTAAAGTAATTATTTATCATGAATAACTTGATAACTGGCCACGAAGTTCTGTAACGCGTAAATATCTAAGACTTACCGGGGCATAAGTTGGTTATTATCGCGGATAGTAGGTTTGCACAGACGTCACTGTGTCAGTATGTAGGATCATAGTGTATTCGGTGGCACGGCTAATACCTTGAGACTACACCAAACTGAACTACATGCTGCTGGCAAAACAACGTGTGTAAACAGACGAGCTTACAGCGATTTTGGAGCAAGGAAAAGGGTAGGTAGTGGAGTATATCACACTTCGCTGGTTATGTTTTAAGGTTCCATATAAAAACCGTCTACCGGGCACTATTCCAGACTCCTTGCGTCCTTTGGTGCGTCGTCTGCCAGCTAAGAAATTTTAACGCGCAAACATAAAAAGTAAAGAATATATATAAAAAAATTGGCTTCAACTAGATGGTGCCGGAGTTATTTTCACAGAAACATAATCAAATATTTCAACTTAGGACTTTACGTTTGGCGCGTGCGTTTAATGTACCATACATAGATTCATAGATTCACGCCTGTTTCCCAGAGGGGTAGGCAGAGACTACGGATTTCCATTTGCTACGATCCTGACACACTTCTCTGGCTTCATTCACTTTCATCACATTCCTCATACACGCCCGTCGGTTCAAGGTGCTCTTAACCTGGCCTTTGTCCAGAACGCCTCCGATCTGATTTAATCTGATTAATCTGATTTAATGTACCACTGATTCAATAATTGAATTTGAATTTAATGTAGCCTCCATTTTAGAGCATATTTCGTTGTCATTCCGAGGACATTTTAACCTTTTACACAAATATTATTATCATATTATTTTATTGTTTTTTTTATACTACTTAGGTGTCAAACAAGCATGCGGCCCACCTGGTGGTAAGTGGTCACCGTAGCCTGTGGACGCCTGCAACACCAGAGGCATCACTTGCGCGTTGCCGACCCTTTAGGAACAAAAGGAAGTGGGAAGTAGAAGGAACGGGAATGTGGAAATAGGGTGATTGGGCCTCCGGCACTCTTACTCACCGAACGAAACACAACAGTAGAAATACTGCTATTTCACGTCGATATTCTGTGAGAGGGTGTCCTTTCCCGGTCGAGCCGGCCCATTCATGCTGAAATCAGCGAGGCTCTACTACTCATTATTACGTTGTTTTCGTTATTACGTAAGAATTAATTTTAATACTTTTTAATTGGCTAACTTGGTTATCGACCATTGCGAATCCAAGCGCGAGTCGTACTCGCACCCCGGGGATTCCATACAAAATAATATAACTTTGATAAGCAGCAATTACAAAATTGTTAGACTTGTTATAAAGAGGTTTAGAATGTCCAAGTGTGTGTCCGCTATGCCTACACTGGCGGCTTAGTGACATAGTTTTCAGTGATGTATATATAAGTGTTTACATTATATTTTAAAACCGAATGCATTGACGGTTTTCCCCATATACCTAAACGATTAGCAAAATTAAATGCTAAGAAAAATGTAATCGCAATCGCTACAGACCTAATAACTCGCCTTTAGTACTCGTAGGTATACGAATGTTATATACGATGCCCCAAAAGAACAGTGTCAAGCCGAATTCCAGAAGTAGAGCAAGCCTAGATGTTCTCCAATCATGTATATTCTGCCATTCATTGTAGTTTTCTAGTTAACAATTTACCAGATTTTGTCCGCGGATTTGCTCGCGTACTTAAATGTAAGTTAGATTAGATTCCTAACAGTAGTTTTTCCTTGATGAAAGGTACCCTTTCTTTGATGATGTCCTTTTCTGTTCCTCTGAGAGCATGTATGCGAAATTTCGTAATTATCAGTCGAGTAGTTAAAGCGTGAAACTGTGAACGCGTAACAAACAAACAAACTCACATACGCATTTAAAATATTAGTTAGGATTAACTTATTGAATAGCAGTGCCACACCGGCGGCCAGACATGTTAGGTTTTCAATTATGTCTTGACAGGCACTGACAGACTTGGCACTTTTGGAATTGACAGATTAATCTGTTTCCGATTTATTTAAACAGTCGCAAATCATGGGTATAATCAGTGATGATTCGAGTACCTACATTAGAGATGCTGTTAGACATTATACCTATATAATATAACGGTGGTATCCCATTTCCGATTTTCTCAAGATGTTTTCGTTCACCGTCAAAGCGAGCGATCATTAACAATTTAATACGCGCATTACTCGAAATTGCAACTGATAATTGTTTAACGAAAAAATCCAATAACACTTTATTTACTTCAGGAATTAACCCTGAGACCTCAAGCAGAGCAGCTGATGTCGCGTCAACGATGTTCCTCATGTTAATGAATTTTCAACACACCGAGTGACTAAGAGATAGCGACTGAGAATTTAGTATCACAACATTCGTGCAGGCATAATGCTCAACGCATTCCTAAAGGACTAGAAAAAGATGTGTTTTTTATACCTGGCTGATGGTAGACAGTTATCAAACAATATAGCCTTACAATAAATATTAAGAGCAGCGATAGCTCAGTGGGGAGACCAACAGACTGCAATGCAGAGGATCACGGGTTCGAACCCACGTCGCGCAACTCTGACTTTCGGAAGTTATATAACTTTTCGAAATTATGTGCGTATGACAACTCGATGGCGTAGTGGTTAATGTAACCGACTGTCACGCCTGAAGTCGCGGTTTCGATTCCCGCACAAGTCAAACATTTGTGTGCATGAACATGGTTGTTTGTCTTGGTCTGGGTGTTTCTATATATATATATATATATATATATAATATATAATATAATATTGTATCACATACACACAACACTATCTAGCCCAAACTAAGCAGAGCTTGTACTATGGGTACTAGACAATGGATAGACATACATATATACTTTTTTTTTGTAAATACATACTTATAATACAATCATATATATATATTGTATGTATTAACAAAAAATATATTTATGTATGTTTATCCATTGTCTAGTACCCATAGTACAAGCTCTGCTTAGTTTGGGCTAGATGGTGTTGTGTGTATGTATGTGGTAGAATATTATAATTATTATAATTGATTGAGAGCGAGAGATTAAGCTGGTTTGGGCATGTAGAAAGAATGGACGAGGAAAGACTGACTAAGAAAGTTTATAAGGCTAGTGTGAATGGAACAGTCGCAAGAGGAAGACCTAGGCGAACGTTTCTTGATCAGATCGGAGGCGTTCTGGACAAAGGCCAGGTTAAGAGCACCTTGAACCGACGGGCGTGTATGAGGAATGGGATGAAAGTGAATGAAGCCAGAGAAGTGTGTTAGGATCGTAGGAAATGGAAATCCGTAGTCTCTGCCTACCCCTCTGGGAAACAGGCGTGAATCTATGTATGTATGTATGTTGATTGAGAATTATCGCCTGCTCCGTGCCTCGGAGAGCACGTGAAGCCGTTGGTCCCGGCTGCCATGAACATCTATGGCAGTCGTTATTGGAAAGTCAGTGCCCTATAATATCCTGACACTGGTCTAGCCTTAGGGTATCGTTAGCCTTCGGGTTGTGGAGGTCAGGTGGCAGCCGCTCCGTGTAAAAACTGATATCCAGTCATATACGGTTAGACCAGAAAAGCCAACCATAAGTGACTTGGGAATAATAAAGGTTAGGGAGAAGAATAAATATTAAGGGTATTGATCGTTCGTTGCCGTCCTCGAAATAGGAATTACTAGTTTTACTGAACGGATAGCGCAATAGTTTAATTTTCAATAGTTTCACCGCTATGCCGCGTATTGTGAGTTCGTAGCCACACCATACTAAATATATTGCGATCGACAAATTACGATACCAAGACAAGGTGTTCTTTCTGTCCGTTGCTTGAATGTTTGTATAGTCCACTTCTATAAAAAATAAACTTAGTGCGGGTCATCATCATCATTCTCTTGCCCTGGTCCCAATTTATTTTGTCGGCGCGGTATGTCCTTCGCTTCCATACTTCTCTGTCACCCGTCATCTGATCATTTACCCCTTTTCTTTTCATATCCATCCTCACACAGTCCATCCATCTTTTCCCTGGCCTTCCTCTCCTTTTTCGTCCCTCTACCCTCATATCCATCACTTGCTTACCTACATACGTATCATCTCTTCGCATAACATGTCCATACAAAGCCAAACGATTTCATTTCACCTTCTCATCTATGGGCACCACTTTCAGAATGCGGGTGCTGTCATAAAAAAGGCTTTTTTATAGTATACGAGAGAAATAGATATGTAACCCTTCGGCACTCTTACTTACAGGGCAAAACACAGTTAGTTATATAAAAATATATGTTACATAATATGCTGTAATAAATAGGCGATTGAAAATGTGGCCATGACTTTTATGTGATAAGAACTCGACTCGGCGAACAGGCTTTTGTTAATATATAATTATTTATTACTTAATATTATTATTTTTTAATATTGACGTGTTTTAATAATAAGTAGTAGTAGAAAGTAAAATATAATAATTTTCATTTGCATTATATGAAGATTGCATACTATGACGTATGTATGTATCTTATGTGGGGGCCAGTCAGAGCAGACCGGCGACACTTCGACCCAGTGGGATCTTTTGTGTCGACACTCTCCCAATAACGACTGCCATAGATGTTCATGGCAGCCGGGACCGACGGCTTAACGTGCTCTCCGAGGCACGGAGCAGGCGATAATTGTCAATCAATACACACATAATTTCGAAAAGTCATATAACTTCCGAAAGTCAGAGGTGCGCGACGTGGGTTCGAACCCGAGACCCTCTGCATTGCAGTCTGTTGGTCTCCCCACTGAGCTATCGCTGCTCATACTATGACGTAACTCGTCTCTAACTGAGAAGAGAGCCACGCCACCAATGGAACTGATTATGTACAGGGCCGATACTATATAATATGTAAAATCTATCAAACAGTAAAAACAGTTACTCGTCTTAGGTTGGCTGCAATCGCCTCCGCTTTCGTATAAGTCGCGCCTAACAAGCCAGCCGCAATAATTCTCGCCAACTACAACCAGTTCTTAAACAAAACTTTATAATATCTATGGCGAACTAGAAGTAAATACTAGACACTAGTTATGTTCCTCGACTTTCCTTACGCGTTCCCTAAGCTGGTTTAGAAACCGCTAGGCGTGCGCCACAATGTAGCGTTCATGCAGTAGTACAAGGGATCTATATTTGATTTGTGTTACATGCTGAAACTGAACTCGCCAAGAAGAAGCGTTAACAATATGCATATATTGCAAGCCACCTTTGAAGGGAGAGTTGTATCTCGTTTAAATCTCACTAACTTTGTTTTAGGTAGTTGACTTCAAGGCCGTCTGGCGGGAACACTACCAAACTGCCTGCCGCTACTAAAAGCTTGTAACAGAAACAAATTTAATAACTGCTTGACCTTGAAATCGACCCTGGATCCGACGACAGCACGCCTAAATAAACGCTATGTGACCAACCAGCCGGTAGAGGCGGCAATTTAGACAACATGAACCCTTCTATATTTATTTTTTTAGGTATTTGAGTTAAAAAGCAACCAAAACGTAGAGGAAAATTCAAATATAAATAGTTAAAACTAATTATTTTATAGCAATTTATTTTATTATGTTTATAACATTTGCGTAAACGTAGATATTACTACGTTTTTAAGTGTGTACTATGCATTTCAACCAAGAATAGGATCGATTTTCCGCTATTTTAGAACAATGATGTCATCTATTTAAAACTGCCTTGCAATGTGCGTACGTATTTATAACAAAATACCAAGTCGCTTTAAAATATTGAACTCGAAAAAATTTAAGACAGAATTACACAAGTGGTTTACTGAATGTAATTTTTATAGTCTAAAAGATTTTATGGATGTGAGATGTTGATTCCTTTTGTCAAAATATAAATTTTTGCATGCTATGTTATATCTTAGCGAAACATGTTGAGCTACTGTATTAATATTAACATCAATGTATACCATGTTTTACGCAAATAAATGATTTACTTACTTACTTACTTACTATAAACGAATATATTTTTTAATATATTGCAGCATTCGATGACTTTGTTATATAATATAGAAAATAAACAGTGTGCTTTTGCTAATTTAATTTAATTGTCAGTTTTAGACAGCTGGTTCGGTCCTATTCTTTATTGAAACGCATAGTGTAAAGCAGGTTTATTTACACTCGCGTAAATGTAAGACAACACTGAATAAAAATTTACAATAAAATCAAAATCATAAGTACCTATCCCCAATCCAAGCACAGTTTCGAGTTTACCTACTGTGTATCGTATGCTGAGTGGCAATTACCTCGTCCCAGTCTTTTTGCTGCCATGCATTTACAATTCAATGGCGTACAAAAAGCGGTTGCAGCTGACTGCCTACGCTGCCAGTACGCCAGTTATTGTGGCCATATTGGCAATACCTAGTATTCAGATATACTCTTAGATACACGGAGATTTATAGAGGGTTTCTTGTTCGAGAATATGGTATGAACGAATGCGAAAATGTAATTGTAAAATAGCGTTTTGGGCGATTCAGTGGCGAGATTCGGTTATAGAATAAAGCAATCCTGATGAAATGACTCCTGAGTCTTCTTCACAGAAAAATAACAATAATAACCTGAAGTAAAAACTTTGTATCCCTTCTTACGAAAATTGCGCGGACGGAGGAGTATGAAATTTGGCACAGTTAAAGTTTATATAGAGAAGGAGTGGCGAATCCTAATATTTTTAATATGCATTAGAAATACATTAAATTAATGAAAAAACACTACACGCACACAACCATGCATTTGACACAAGCAGTCGAATCGCGTTTGTAGTATTTCGGCATGGTTCGGCTAATGTCGTAGAATTCTTCGTAACTATGGTTACATATGTATGTGGAGTAGGTGACTAAATTATATGTATGTAGGCAATTAAACCTCAATAACGACTAATCTTATAATTTAAATTAATTATGGTCGAATTTTGACTACTTGGCGACCAATAGTACAATTAATTAGATACACTAATGACGCATCTTGGACTTCACTAATTAAGTCATATTATAATTGAATGTAGTATTAGTGTGGCATTAGTGGATGTAAGTGCTTTGAATGAGGTTTTAGGTTCAACTCCCGGGTCGGGCAACGTGTATAGCGGTTTTTTGTCGTGAAATTCTCAGGGGCAGCATGGAGTTAGGCATTGTGCGCGGTAGCAGGCAACAGGTTTCCAACTATTACCTAGGACCTAAAATTATAAGGAAATGTGGGTGTTATCGGGCAATACACTTTTGCCTAACATTTCGTACATATATGTAGGTGTGTGAGACTATGTACGACTATATGTCTACTTTTGAAGATTATTAGGAGTTTGGTGAACAAATGATTAGTAGGTACTCTGGTTAACCTCTTCAGCCAAGCTAGATAAGCAGTCAAGCTTAGTATTAGAAGTGGGTAGAGCGATGAGTGAGATACAAACCCAGGTCCTCTCATCATAAGCCCAATGTCTTATCTATGAGTCTGCCACTAAGTTCCACTCATCTTACCATCCATATCTCTATTTAGTTTTCTCTATATTATTCACTTTCGGTTGCATGCTAGTGCTACATTTTCTATACTAATATTATAAAGAGGAAATATTTTTGTTTGTTTATTTGTAAGGATTTAACTCAAAAACTACTCAACCGACTTAAAAAATATTTTACTATTATAAAGCTATATGTTATCACAGAGTAACATAGGCTGTTTTATATTTTAAAAAGAAAAGTACTGTTACTAAGATAATTTATATTTTTTGCAGGATTGGTGTGCCCAACATCTACGACACGGATGCAGGCTGGTTCCCTGGTATATGTTGTCCCAGTTTCGATGCCTAGGTCAGACAAAGTGTAATACTAAAATAAATTCTCAGTATCAGCACGGAGTCTAGATGTGTGTCCGGTACTCATCTTATCAATTTTCTTTTAAAGGATACCCATTTACACAATCAATATAAAGACAAAAGGTTTGTATTTTTGTTTGTAATGCATGAACTTAAAACTAATGACATAATAGACCGATTTTAAAAATTTCGGCGCCTATTAGTGAACTACTTATCCAGAAGTAACATTACGCTAAGAGCCACGGGAGAGGCGCAGCAATCATAAACATGGGTGACACCGCGGAGAACACCTTCTTCTGCATATTAATTATTAATCATACATTATGATAACTAACTTGTATCCGTATGAGTCCCATGGGAACGCAAATCAGAATAAATCCAGAAAATGATCTATCTACGTGCCAAGTTTTCTTAAATTCCACTCAACGTTCTACGCGTCATTGATTAACAGACATCTCCACAAACTTTCTCATTTATTATAATTAAAATTATTTTGTAGATAGTCATCAAAAACATCACTTCTCGGCTTCGGCTTAATCGGCTTGAATACAGTAGTCATAGATAACAGAGAAAAATTATAGTTAATTTGGCCGATCCAGGACGTTTGTAGTGATCGTGATTGTAAGTCTGGAAATCCCCTCGCGATACGGGGATTTTTCAGGGTCGTTTTTTACAGGATACAAAATGACCATCATTTTATTAAAAATTTTAAATTATGTATGCTTAGCCATAGGACGTACTAGAAAATATATTTTTGTCGTACAGCCTTATGCAATCATAAATTATAGATATTTTTTCATAAGACAAATAACCTCACTTTTCCTCTAAGATTTTCAAATCAAATAATTATTTAATAATCAAACGCCAATTGCTTTAAAATACACTAAGATATCATAATAATAATAATATTCTACCACATAGTACCATACCATTTAGTAAGTAATTATGTGATAAATTTAACAAATTTTACATCAATTTGGTTTGTATACATTTCCAACCTTTTTTTTTTTTTTTTTTTTTTACGTGGGGGAATGCTTGATGCATACCCCTCCGCGGGGGCGGGCGGAGGGGTTATGTCGGACTCTCCGGGGTAAAAGAAAGATGTTAAGAAGAAAATGTACCTCCCGGAATACCGACTAAACCTACCACGGTGTTCCTCGACAAAACCACTATCGACGGGGCCGCGCGAATCACTTTCGCATGCGGTCGCGACCCCGCCGAGGTTTCGGCCCGCCGTATGAAACGGCAGGCCACTACACGAAAGATCTACCCAAAGGCACTTCTAACACTCCCTACTGTCCCCCCTAGAGGGGAGACGGACTCGAAACAACAGAGGCGCGCGTGGGAACACGCACGCCGCCTCTCGGACCTGGTGCTGAACGGATGGCGGGCAGGCCCACAAAGCCCGCCACCCCCAGGTCAAACCTCAGGGTGGCTGGAGGTCGTCTCGCGCCCTCCGGCGCCCGGCTCTGCGGTTGGGGAGAGGGTTCAAACGCTCCCTCTCCCGCTCCGCCGCCTCCTTGATGGAAATGACTTCCTCACAAAAGGAGGCGACGGCGTTCCACGACCTCTCACTCCGGACCATAGACTGAACTACGGCCGGGAGCGAGAGGGCAACCAATCCGACTGCCGCGATCAACTCACGGCGCTGCGATGCCCAGGCGGGGCAAACCGCCAAAGTGTGCAGCGCCGTGTCCTCAACAACGTCGCGGCAGTCGCCGCAGTGGTGACAACCGGGCGTCTCTTGCCGGCGTATACGACACAGGAACTGGCCAAAACAACCGTGGCCAGTCATTACCTGTGTCAGCCGGAAGGTGAGGGCGCCATGGCGCCTCTCCAGCCACTCCTCAAACACGGGACTTACCGCCACGATCGTGGCGTGCCCATACATTTCCAACCTAATGGATTGAAGTCGACTATAGATAAATCTTAAAGCACAACTTTGCCCTACAAAATCTATATTTTGTCTTATTAACTGTCGAAATAAATAATCGATCTAATCCAAACTCAATTAAAATAAAGGTATTTAAGATTAAAAATGTATTTCGACGGCCAACAAATTAATCTTTAATCTCAAGATTTTTAACAAGTTTCATTCATTAATCCGACTGTAGGTTGGCAACTAAGCATAGGTACCACCATGCAATTTTTTAGTTCTAGAGGCTCACCCACCATTCATGGCAGTTGGCACACCGTGGTTGGTTTAATCAGTAGTATCCGGGACGTTCCATCTTTTCTCGGATGAGCCCGACGTAACCTCTCCGCTCCTTAGTACGCGGAGAGGTATGCGACAACGTATTCCGCCACGTTAATAAAAATACAAAAAAATGAAAGGTACTGCCATGCAAGCGTATGCCGTACCCTATGGTCACCGGCATACGCAACGTTTGAGGAACTCTACCCGCGAGTATATCCGACCTCTTCGCCCGTATCGCAGAGGGCTATCTGAAAATGTCATTCCCCATATTAAAATATAATAATAAAAAAAGTGTAACACTCGTGCATAGCCAGTACTTTAAGAAAGAGGATGCTGTGCCCATAGACTTTAAATGATAGTTTATAAACACTTAGCGCAAACCAAGAATAGATTCCGAGACCTCACACACAGCAGCCGCGTACACTGCAAATGTTATAAATGACTAGTGTGAAATTGGGGTCCAGTTGAAAACCACCGTCAGCCCTGGTCTAGCAAATGCTGAACGGCACACCTTTTGCAACGACTGTGGGTGTCATAATTAGCCTTATTCTGTCTTTTTAATTCATTTATTTAATCTTAAATTAGCTAATAAACCTTTGTACTCTTATCTTTCTTTATTTGTTGAAACTGTCTATGCTACCATTGCGCCTAGGCAGTTTTGTAAATACTGTTTTATTTAGCTTGTTGATATGTTCCACTGCTGGGCAAAAGCCTCTCCCTTGGACTTCCAAATCTCTCTATTAGTGTATAACCCCTGCTAGTCACTTTCAAATACCTAAACAAATAATTAAAAGAAAATAATAATCAAGTAAAAGTGCTTTCAAACAAGAGTTCAATAACCAGCCTTCTTATCTGAGCATAGTTCAACTTTCATACTGTACTAATGTAAATAATTAAGTTTTTATTTGTGATTGAGGTCGTAAGTTCGATTCCCACGCGTGTAACCTAGAATCTGCATATCTATAAGCTATACAACTGGAACGAGGCTGTGTGTATTGGAGATACATTTGAAAACTGCGTAGGGACAACTGTTAGAGGTATTTGAACTTGGATTTTACAATGTTTGTTTGTCTGTTAGTTCCATATGAAAACACTATATAAAGGATTTGATGTGGTCGCAGCATTGGCGTACCCTAGGATTATTTTCCAGGAGAAGCCCGGCTCTTAAACAGCGAAGCCCTACTTATAACCTTAGAATATAAAGTTAAAACCTGACATCCTGGTGTGGGCGCCAGACTATCCAAACCTCTCACCCATCTGACCCTTTCTTATATTATATACTGGAGTATATGTAATGTAATAGAGCAGCGATAGCTCAGTGGGGAGACCAACAGACTGCAATGCAGAGTGTCTCGGGTTCGAACCCACGTCGCGCACCTCTGACTTTCGGAAGTTATATGACTTTTCGAAATTATGTGCGTATTGATTGACAATTATCGCCTGCTCTATGCCTCGGAGAGCACGTTAAGCCGTCGGTCCCGGCTGCCATGAACATCTATGGCAGTCGTTATTGGGAGAGTGTCGACACAAAGATCCCACTGGGTCGAAGTGTCGTCGGTCTGCACTGACTGGGCCCCACATAAGATACATACATATGTAATAGGGGTACAAAAACACAAGCCGTACAGTTTGGAAGCTTGTGTTTTTACACATGGTATGATTATAAATATCTATACTAATATTATAAAGAGGAAAGGTTTGTATTTTTGTTTGTAACAAGTAAACTCAAAAGTTACTAGACCTATTTAAAATTCTTTCGCTATTATATACATAAGCTATATAGCATCACGCTATGAGCCACGGGAGAAGAGCAGTAATCATAACCGTGGGTGAAACCTCGGGGGATGCTTGATATTATTATAACTTTGCGAGAAATTTATTAGTTTAGTTTATAAATATTATTAGTTTTTTGCCATACATAAGTGGACAAAAAGAAAAGTACTTGTTATATACCTATTAGTAATATGTAATTGTATTTTGTATGTGGGTGATTTTACGTTAAGGTGGCTAAATCAAAAAACCATACTTACGTTGACAATTTGCGCCAAACGACAAACATACATAATAATGAACAATGTTTACTTTGTTACCAGTGAATTACAATACCTAAATTAAAATAGTTTAGTTATTATTGCATGTTAACCTTAAAAAATGTATCTACCCTGGCCTGTCCCTTTACTATCTCGCAGAGAAGTCTGTGTAATTTAATACATTTCTCATTGATTAGACATTAGCATTATTTATTTAAAAAGGGGTAAATATACAAAAAGAAAATCATATTACTTCTAAATTCTATTAAAAAAATACGCAGTTTTTGTCCCTCGTATTTTTAGTATTCCTAGCCTTGACGTTTTACGTCCGTTAAAAAATTACGATGAAGCATTTGTCGTTACAAATTTATATCTCAGAGCATTGACTTTGATGTGGAGTTAACAACTAACGACGTGCGAGTCACTCGCGTGCTCTCATTGGCGGACAGTTCGATCAGGCCACTTAGCATTGTGCGGATGTGTCGGTGAATGCAGTATCTCCACTGGTAAGTCTTATTCATTTGTTATTCAAAGTATAACTGTGTTTGTAATGTATAGGTATTTACTTTAATTGCTGCGTAGTTTATCGTGTTCCTTCGTTTTTTCTTAACAATATATACTCTTCTGATTATGTTAGTTTTCCGGTGAAATGTCTCTCCCCTGCCGTATTGACCCTGCCTAATGAGATGCCAGGGTAAAGACCATAAGTTCAGGATAATTACGAAAGTGTGATATTAGCGGGCTGGGAATAAAAAGGGGAAACTTTTTAAAATCTATTAAGTGGGGTATGCAAAATAAAAGGATTTAAATGGCCATTACGAAAATACATACAATTTATATGTTTACGCATCTGTTCTTTTTTGTTTTAATCGATCGTTCACTTGTTTATGTGTATTATTTTAATTTAATACAACACATATTCGCTATTCTCTGTGTTTTATACATTGTTTGATTTTAGAAATGTTTGAATAAGCTTTTCATGCTTTTTAGGTCATGGCTCCCCGAAAAAAATTAACTCGTGAAGAATATCGAAAAAAAGCGTTTAACAGAAGGACTACGATACCAACGTATAAAAAATGGCCCTGATAAGTATTCTAAACAAAAGAAAAAGACAAGAAGAAATATGAAAGTAAAAAGAGGAAGGAACTATTAAGACTGTTAACCAAATGACACTCAGAGAAAACGAAACGATAGTAAGTTATGGAGAGAAAAGGCAAGATTGCGGAGACAATAGCGCTGTGAGTTTGTTGCGGCGCGCGGCGGTTGGAATTGTTGCCTTCTCGCTCTCGACCGTGGTTCAGTCCATGGTCCGGAGTGAGAGGTCGTGGAACGCCGTCGCCTCCTTCTGTAAGAAAGTTATTTCCATCAAGGAGGCGGCGGAGCGGGAGAAGGAGTACTTGAACTGTCTCCTCAACCGCAAACCATGCGCCGGAGGACGCAGGGCGATCTCCAGCCATATTTTACTTTGTTTCAAATAGAAGCTTTAAGTAGGTTGGTTCTTTTTAAAGAAAAAGAAATTATTATGTGATTTTTGTTTAAGTAGATACTAAGGAATTTTGTTTTCTTAACTTATGTTACTACATTAAAAAGACTATATATGAAGATTTAAAAGTTTGATTTGATAGTTATAAACTATCATAAAAACATTTACAAATAAAGATGATCCTCAAAAAAATCATCATTTTTATCGCCCCTGTACAGTAAGGTATCCTACCCTGGCCTTCATGTCTCTACCCAGCATAGAGTATCTCCACTGGTTCCTTAAAAAAATTATACAAAATACTTGATTACATAGTACAATTGAAATTAAACTGCTATATACGGATTTTATCGCGTTGTTTATTTGACACTTTATTACAAAATTTTGAAAATTGTTACACTACTACTACTATTAGACTTTACTAACTTTTAAGCTAATTAAATTATTATTAAACTATTTAGATTTAATTTATTTTTACACTTTCCTCGACGTTTCGGTTGCTTTTCAGCAGCCATGGTCACGGGGAGACTAAGATGGCAGTTGTCTCAATGTTCCAGTGTAGTTATTTCAAAGTACCCGAACATAATTTAATCATTGGTGTTTCTATTTACGCAGAATGAGCTCAAAGTATCATGAAGTCTAGCTGTGGTTTGCTTCTTCTTGGGTTTGACTATTTGTATTACTGGATCCCAAGCTGGTGGTACATTCCAACCATCTTCTCTATTAAAATTAGGATGTTTTTTGATTTCAATAGCCTCGCGAAGCATCCTTGGTAGGAATCGGTGTTCTTTAGCGAGAATCTGTGGTTTGTCAAATCTCAGGTAGTGGTTGGTCCCCTGTTGCACATGTTCACACACAGCACGATACGATAAAATCCGTATATAGCAGTTTAATTTCAATGAATAATATTCGCGTAAATAGAAGACAATATTACATAGTACAACTTCGAAAGAAGACATACTTTTAAATATTTATATCACGCCACCTTTTGTAACATCGGACAACCTCTTAACTTAGAATCAACCCATGTAGTATTATTTACTTTATAGATTTCTATGTTAATTTGTTATTATCTGTCTACCATGGAAGAAATTTTGTATTCCACTGACATGTCTAAACAAGTTAAACTGTACATAATTAATTTAGACTTTCACTTAAAAGCATGGTATAAACAATAATGTTTTATATGCTACGAAAACTATGTTGAAAACAAAAAAAAAATTTAACATGGTTTCAAGTGAATAATTTCATTGCAAGGGAATAGTGCATAGGATATACACGTAAAAGACGTCGACGTGAGACAGTACCTAGTTTTAAATCGATGGTATGTGTTTTACAGGCTTGTGATATCTGTGGTTCCACACAAGCTGATATAAAGCGGTTTTTTGTCTACTGATACGAAGCCGCCAAGTTAACAAGTGCGATGTGCCTCGCGATATATTCAAACTTCAATAATTTTGGTCCACAACTATGATGGTTATATGGTACAGGTATGGTATCATGTATCGTCATATGACAGAGATGCGCGTAATTTTATTCGAATGGTATGTTGTATACAATCCTACTGCCTACCAGGCATAGTGCTACGTAGACAGATCTACACTTGACAGATAATACCCAATTGCACTTTGCTTTACCCCGACATCGAACCCGAAAACTCGTGCACAGCAATCGCATGTCCAGATAATAAATAGCAAGTAATTCAAAAGATTTTTGACTCCGGCAAGGGTTCAATAACTCCTTATCACCAAATTTGATACTTAACAAATTAATAGATAATATTTTTTGTAAATTATTTCTGTGAATGAGAACTTTTTTGTTATAGAGGTCACAAGTTCGATTCCCACGCGTGTAACCTATAAACCGGTGGCATGCTTTAAATATTTAATCTTTCAAGACAAAGGGTCGTGTGTTATTTTCTTTTATAGTTACACGTGTATGTGATAATAGTTCGACACTAGTTGACAATCTATTTATAAAACAAAACTGAAAAACGAACATACGGCCCGCTTAGTAAATGTATACCATAGAATAGGCTATGGTGAATTGTAACCCGACGGATTTCATAACTCGCCCTTGCCCTAGGGAAAAGTAATCAAAGGAATGAGAGTGGTCAAATCCAACTGACCACTCTCATTCCTTTTCTAAAAAAGACTGGATTATCCTTTTCCTCTGAATTCAAGTCATGGCTTCATATCCATAAAGCAGATTTTGAACTTTGGTCCTCGACAAACCGTGTCGTTGCTCTGCCAATTGAGCTATTTATGGCCCTAAGTCTTGGATTGTTTGCCTCTGTGTTTCGCATCTAATGCAATCAACAACAACAATCTGGGTTAAGGAATACAGTTCCGTCTAATCCTTCAAGTAGATACGGGTGTGAAGATATACTGAAAGTTTCCTAACGGTGTCAGCGACTTCGATCGTTCGATCGATCCCGGGAGCCAGACACAATACTTTGTTCATTGTGTCTGGATATGGTTATTTTGACCTATAACATTATAATCTTTATGGATAATTTCCAACCAAAATATCTATCTACCTACACGCAAATCATCCTAACTGGTGTAGATGGTGATTTTAATTACTGATATTGCGTAGTATTCGTAATGATAGCGAATCGTCAACAGAAACGCGCCATTATAACTATGCAGCAAACAAAAAAAGGAACTACATAAATTGTAAACAACGGCCGACTGATGGCGTAGACAGTGGCGCCACGACCGATGGCAAACACAACTTTGTCCTTAGTTAATTGTGAAAATAAACATATGACGGATAGCGTCATTCTTTTTTTTTAAAGCTGGAGTTTGAACATAAACACAACGCGATGTAATGACTAATCTATCGTTATTGCGTTATATTATGAAATATTGTTGTTTTTAAGCAACGAAGATGGCAAATAAGCTTCCCCACCTAACCCTCGCTCGGTTTCTGAATTGAGAATTACATGTTGTGAACGATTCAATATTTAGGTACTTATGTATTATTTTTTATTTAGCTCAGCGGGGAGACCAACAGACTGCAATGCCCTCTGCATTGCAGTCTGTTGTTTCGGGTTCGAACTCACGTCGCGCACCCCTGACTTTCGGAAGTTGTATGACTTTTCGAAATTATGTGCGTATTGATTGACAATTATTGCCTGCTCCGTGCGTCAGCGAGCATGTTTAGCCGTCGGTCCTGGCTGCCATGAACATCTATGGCAGTTGTTATTGAGAAGTCAGTGCCCTATAATATCCTGACACTGGTCTAGTCTTAGGGTATCGTTAGCCTTCGGGACGCGGAGGTTCGGTGGCAGCTGCTCCGTGTAAAAACTGATATCCAGTCAAATCCAGTTAGACTAGAAAAGTCGACTTCAAGTGACTTGGGAATAATAAAGGCTAGGAAAAAACATTATGTGTTTCTATAACAAGTGTTTTTAAAACTGTTATACGTTATAACTTATAACATTTGAGTAGGTATTTGTAAATCATATAGGTCCTTAAGTAAATGCTCAGTTGATAGCGGGTATGATTAAATTTTTCTTCCATTCTGTAAAAAATATTTGTGTTAAAGCCATCTTCATACCAAATGATATCATAATCAGTTGAGCGGTTCAACCGTGGAACAGCTTAGTTTCGCGTTTATCTCTAGGCTTAGTATTTATATCTGACATTATCAATTAAAGTTAGGTCTTCTATGACGTGTAGTCATATGACCTAAAATTTGACGTTATTCTACTCTTGAGCGACCTTTACACTTTGGCACAAAATGTATTTGGATCGGTCCAGCCAGTTGCTACGCGTGTAACATACATAGATACATGTAGTACATGTTTTTTCTTTTCCTATTTGGTAAACAAACAGTCTACACGAATATTATGATAATGTTTGTATTTTTGTTTGACTATACTAATATTATTTAAAGGAAAGATTTGATTTTTCTTTGTTTGTCAAAATCTACCTAACCGATTTTAAATATCATTTCATCATTAGAAAGCTATATTATCAGTGAGTAACAGGCTATATTTTATTTAATAAAATATGGTTACTAACATAACCCAACCTACTTTTACGCGAACGAAGCCACGAGCAAAAGCTTGTAATTAATAAACTAAATCTACTAAACAGATTTTGAAGTCTTTTGACTTTAGATAGGTACATTATTTAAAAGTTACATAAAAACATAGTAGTAACTTAACAACTCACACTATATGCCAGAGATTAACAGTGAGAGAGAGACCCCCATTTTTTTGTCACGCCAACGTAGACCTCCGTCGAGTCTCCCGTGGACCCCTGGGGTCCATCTGGACCTCTTTGGGAACTAATGCTATATGCCAAAGCTAGCGAAATACATACTTAATATAAAATTAAATGTGGGTAAAACCGCCATGGCAGATATTATTATAAATCATTAAGTTACAACTTGCAGCCTATGTATATTCGTTCTCTAATATATACCACTACGCCTTGTTTGTATACTAGCCAAAGTCAAAGGCAAATATCATGTATTCATTTAGGTCACAAACAACACTAATGAACATCAAATTCTATTAGCTAGTGTGTTTACGGAGTTACTGAACTAACATTAAGATTAATAGCTAGGTCAGGCAAAGAGTTGAGCATAGAACATAAACTGCAATAAGATAGCCTGCAAGAAACCCACAGCCACACTTATTAAATTGCCATTGATTTTTGGTATTATACAATTTTTTTTTTCTAATGTGGCAAACAAGCATACGGCCCACTAGATGGAAAGTGGTCACCGTAGCCTATGGACGCATGCAACACCAGAGGCATCACTTACGCGTTGCCGACTCTTTAGGAAAGGAAGTGGGAAGGAGAAGAATGTGTTTGGGCCTCCGGTACTCTCACTCACCGAACGAAACACAACTGTAGGAATACTGCTATTTCACGTCGATATTCTGTGAGATATCCTTCCCGGTCGAGCCGGCCCATTCATGCTGAAATCAGCGAGGCTCTGAATACAAACTGTTCCACTGCTGACTACGAGCCTTTTCTCAGTGTGTGAAGGCTTAGGCCATAGTCCACCACGCTGATATAGTGCGGATTGACAAACTTCACTTAACTTCGACAAATTTAAGCAGAACTATCAAATGAGGTTTATTGACGACGATTTTCTTCGCTGTTTAGGCAAAAGATAATGAACTACATATATAATATAATAGCGTTTGGCATATAAGGTTCATAGTTAATCCGTAGTACCAGTTTCTAGAATTTGCAACATGATTCAGAATCTTCTCGATAATTAATTATACGAAACGAAAAACATATTTCTTGCATATACCATTTCGAACTATGTATTTATGACAATCAACAATTGAATTTGATTCGGTTATTAATTAATTACATACTCGATATATCAAGTTGACATTCGATACAATTTTTCTGAGCTATAATGTTTTACTTCATACGACATTAAATCGAATCGATCGATAATTAAGTTATCATGACGTTTTGAGTCGCACTCCTGGTCCGAGAACGATCGCTTATCTCCCCTTTCGGGTTGTCTCATTCACATTTGCATTGTATATAGATACTGCTTTGATGTCGCTGCGATAATGTATCCGTCTGCTGTTCTCAAGCACAGCCTCGGGTAGAAATTCTGAGTGGGCCTACAAAGGGTTATGAGGTTCTTCGATCAAGATATTCTTAATAGCAGCCCGAAGGAAGTTAGCGGTGTTGCATACTGCCTCCACCTCGAACATGTAATGCCGTTGGTACTGCGCTTCTATCCAGTCGTGTCGGCTTGTCGTATGATTGAACTATGGGAATGAAGGAATAGAGCGTAGACTTGTGTGCGCAAATACTTGTGTTCTATAATATCTCCAGCGCAGATGGCCTGTCTTCGTTAAGACTGGCTGCTTTAATCGTAATTCGATCTGGAGGACATTATTATTACAGTGGTTTTTGTGGACTGCCTACTTGGTTTGGAGGACCATATTATTAAAGTTAGTGCGGAAACGTGACAACCATATCTCCAGATCCATATCTCTATCCATGACCAGGGATCAAGATGCTCATTTCTAAAAGTGATTAGTGATTTTTGATACTGATATATGATAATGATGACTGCGGTTGAATAAAGAGCACGAAAGCAACCAGAATACAACGGAGACAAAAGCAAACAGAATGGGTAAAACTATTTGGGAATGAAACCATAGTTGGTCCCGTGCGAGATTGAATACAGCAGCATACAGAGTACTGGAGGAAGCGAGGTGAATACTTCAACCGCTGCGATATCCCTATAATGGTTGGTCCCTAAAGGTACTAGATCAAATGCGTCTTAGTTATGTAAATACACTAGTTTCCTTTTAAAACATTCTTTCGCTTCTCAGTAATGAAATCGTACAAATCGATTTTGATCCACTTCTCGTTATCAGATTAAAATGAAATTTTTTACACACGTGTAAACTCATTTTGAATAAAAATGTAACACACAGACGGTACTAAAGTGTAATCGGCGATCCGCCGAGCGCGGGTTATCGCTTCGCATTTATCCTATAATGAACATTGTTTAATTACATTGTTCTTTTTAACCTCTCCTGAATTTTGGGGAAATATCGCTCCCAAATTTTCATTGATTCTGTCGTCTGCTCTGTGCTACCAGTCTTTTATAAATATATTTAAGCCGTCGCGCTAGTGATTTCACAGTCTGTATCTAAGCATACTTTAGGGACCCATCGAGTCTTAATGCTTGTTCACTTTAGCAGACATGCTCCGTCCAATAGCATTTGATTATTGAACTCTCGCAGCCATAGTGCTTGTTTTAAGAGAATAATAACATTAGTAGTTATCTAACACTCTTTAAGAACGAGTTGTCTTGTCAGTAGATAACCAAAGATTTTGGCAGAGCACCTTAGCTGGCGAGGCGATGCGGTAGTCAGGTATATCTCAGATGTTCTAAGTGCTTATGCCCTGCGGCGCTTATCATTAAGCGGGCTGTATGCTTGTTAATATCATTAACTTTCAGATATAAAAATATATTTATCTGGTTTATAATAACAATTATGGATAATATTATAAGCATTTTGTAAACACAGAAGCATTTTTGTTACCAAGATGGCAAATAAGTATATATGTATATGGCTTTCTCAATGAGTCTAGAAAGCCTAGTCACAGCAAGAATAATAGGTTGTTTGGTTGCGATCTTCTGTAGAATGGAGGGTCTTTTACAGTTTGGGCGTAAATGCAGGCTTTAGTGAGATGCTAGCGTTAAGCGTCTATCTCGCCTAAAAGCATGTTCATTAAAACCAAGCTCGTTGATTCGTGGTCGAAGAATCACGTCCTATGTGACAGTTGATTTATCTCAATTATTAATTAACATGCTTAGACTCTTGTCTGTTAGGCGATTACTCATAGGTATACGATTAGTTAGAGATATATTAAAAGTAAATGATGCCTACCAACAATTGAATAGTCATTCAAAACTGAGACCTTGATCGGGCGAGTTTCCTAAGCGACAATAAGTCCAGCCGCTCCCTGCCTACTGTTAGCACGATGGTGGCCAGCACCCAAGGCCGGTGATGTCATTTACGGCTTGTATATTATGTATTGTCACGTATTGAACGACAAACATTTCGATGTATAAGTTTAAAAAATTACTAACTTTTGATCGACGACGTAGTTATTATATCATTTTAAATAAAGCCCTCCAGGCCGAAATTCGGCCACAGCGGTCAATCATAACAGACACTGGTCTTCTGCGCAGAAGAAATTATAGTGCACAAGTACACTCGCTATTCCCTAATCTACATAGTTCGATAGTATAGAAACTCGCCACGACTAGAGAGAAATTAGGCACAGGACTAACGGCTTTACGTGCTTTTCGAGGCACGTGTAATCTCCTTAAAAAGTGTATAACATAGACATGTCAATGATCAATTATGTTGAAAGTACGATGTATATTTTTGTATGGATAATGATTATTCAATATAAATCAGTTCCACCACAACTGTACTTGTTTCGGTTTATTAAAATTACGTCGATTGAATAGTTAACTATTTATTACTACACAATTAGCGTGGCTTAATACTGCGGTTCATAAAACATTAAACATTTTGTGTAAATTGTAGTTATGTTCCAAATTGCATAACGCTTTATGGTAAGCTGTTTGTGGACGCTTTTGGTATTTAGCTTGCACTCTGCGCTTCGTGTAATATTTAAAAGTAAACTGCTGTGTGTGTTATTATTAACATGTATTATAATTATGTGCGTAGGAAGTGTAGTCGGGTCCTTCATTTATTAGGTTCAGTTCTGATTTCGTAAAATTATAGACAAAGTCAAAAATCTATTATTAATTTAGGTCACAAAGTTACACCTATACACGTCGAAATCTATTGGCTAATTAGTTTACTTAGGTGCTAAAGCCACTTTTATGTTAGTTGCAAGGTTCACACTGGGTTGAGCTTATGATACAGCTGCAAGAAATTCACGACAACTCTTTTGAATCTCCACTAATAATGAAGGTAAAGAACCATACAAGTCATATCAACTTAGTGTCGCTTGCACTCATTATACTGAATCTTACCGACTACACAAATTTAGAAATAATACCAATTAAAGTTAATTTAATATTCAATTATTGTAAGTTTAATATTAAATACCCTCCTTAATCCCGAGCCATCAGTAAAGCTCTAACATTATTACATTCAGTGGCTTGAATAGCGCGCGGATGCGAAGAAAGCACGCTAAACCAACTACGGCTCGGCGTGTCCAATTTACAGGTTAATGATGAAACGCGGATACGGAAACGCTTCGTCATCTTTGCTTTCGTATCTCGGGCTCCAGTAATCGCAAAGTCATCATTAAAACTAGGTTGTAAGCGTTACTTTGCTTGTGCTTTATTATGGTTTATAAAATAATCGCAAGACGTAACTTTACACCCTGAATAGGACATTCAGCAGATTAGCTTGGTTCCGTTCTAACGCACAATAGATGGATTACTTTTTAAGGTTCTGGTTCTTTTTGTTACTATTTTACCTCCTTTGATTGCATTATACAATATAAGACACAGATCTTAACAGCTTTGATAAGGATTTAAAGGTATAGACAACTATGTATTTTCTACAGTATTGACCGACTTGCATCGATCGTGGTCGTAGGTAGACTAGCGTGAGCTCAGCAGTGTCTTCGTAAAGTTCAAGTTTTGACAACTACCCTCACTTTGTAATCTTTAACATTTCGTTAGACGTAACTTCGACATACGCCACTATCAAGATCTATACATTATTTAGTACATATCGCTAAAGTCAAAAAATTCATACATGATTATTTTTCTGTGTTTTTAAATAAGAACTTGCAGCAGAAATAGTGATAATATGAAGTAATGGATATTTATAAAGAACGCCACAACTACACCTGACACAATCCTACTATATGTATCTATCTATCTATTGGCCGTTTCATCTATTTAAGATGTTTTAAGCAGTGATTGTTTTAAACACTTCTTGAAGTAACTATTTGGTCCAATTCTAGAGCGGCAAGATCGACCGCAAATAGAGCATACGTATATCGCGACTGATGGACTTGATGGAAGGTTGTCGTTTTCGTGCCTTTTGGTCCTCTATTCGGCAAGCTTGTCAAACCACGCTCTATCGTGGAGCTTCATGTCTTGCGTAACCAAGTTTCTCCACCAGCCCCTATCTTCTGCAAGCTTCCCCATGCGCCATGCTCGATATTGAAAGAAGCCAAGTCACGCCTGGCGCAGTCTTTAAAGCGGAGTAATGGACGCCCAACACTTGTCTTGGCATTGGCTATAGCACCCAGCATGACCTGCCTTGGCATTCTGGAAGTGTCCATACGATGCACGTGAGCCACGGTAGTCGTTGTTGTTTAAGCAGTGCAGTTAGTTACGTTTTACTTTATGTATAAGTACCTTCACATGCTGGAAATGCTACCAAACAAGTATCAGCCGCAACTAGCAGAAGAGTGGCACAAATATACAAAAGGATCAGTTTGTTTGACTACCCCCAAATAATTTTATTTTGTAGCATGAAGTAAATGTAATATTACAATATCTTGTATCATGTCAGTTCACTGATTACAGGTCACTAAGTCTTTAGCCGACAAAAACATTATAATTTATTTATTGCTTGATATAGATTTCAAGCCAAATTGCTTGATTCCACCAAACGTTAAATATAGACCTTTATGCATATTGTAATACCTAAGAATAAATAGAATAATTGTTTTAACTTATAGATTTATACCCAACTATATTTGTAAATTTTCTCAATTTAAGTATATGAATTGCAACTGTGTTATTTTTCAGAAATTTATTTAAACCGAAACCGAAGATCGTTCTCATAGCGAGAATATAAGGTATTTTTATCAACGGATTCCGAGTGGTGAATAATTTGATACCAACTTCCCTGTTTCAAGTTATGCGGTTTCTGGTTAATTTTCCTTGTATGATACAAGCGATCTGTGAACAGCGCTTGAGGACGATGAAACTCGAGTGATATGTACCTTCTTAGAGAAACTTCGTTTTCTTCGTTCTTATAATATTGTAAAACTACCTCCTGCTCTCAGTGCTAAAACACACTGACATATAAATTTTTTTTTGTGCAACTTTACTGGCAAACAATCCTGCGGCCCATCTGATGGTTAGTGGTCACCGTAGCCAATGGACGCCTGTAATACCAAAGGCATCACTTGCGCGTTGCCGACCATTTAGGAAAAAAAAGTGGGAAGGAGAAGGGGCGGGAAGGTGGAAAGAGGGTGATTGGGCCACCGGCACTCTCATTCACCAAACGAAACACAACAGTAGAAACACTGCTATTTCACGTCGATATTCTGTGAGAGGGTAGTACTTCTCCGGTCGAGCCGGCCATTCATGCTGAAATCAGCGAGGCTCTACTACTCATTTATGTATAATTATTGTAATAATAACGTTGCAACTTTTGCGTTTCGCACGAAAAGTGAGGGTGGATGAATATTCTTCCGCGTCACAAATTGAGTCATGACATGGCCGAACTAGTCAGCTTGTGACCACGACCGGTGTAACCTGATCGAAACGTCATCAAAAGGCAAACATTATGCACGATCGTGTTAATACCTGTTACAAATTAAATATGTAATCGTTGTAATATGTCAACTACTGGAATTTTAGACATAATTAGTAAACCATTGTGGCTGGCCGCAGGCGGGCCGCTGCAGATCAGGTAAGTATTAATTTATTTGGAAGACCGACGACGCGCCGGCTGTTCTATCTGTGAAGATTATTTAAAAAATAATAATTTGAACGTTGCTATCGGTGGTATCACACCCCTTTGGAGAGCACATAAAGCCCTTGGGCCCGGTCATATTCAGCTGTTAAGAGAATTTATGACAGTCGTCTATGGTGTCCAAACCAGCAAATAATCTAACATCTGGATTGGCAACATAGTTTTACCAACACACTTTTCACATAATAAAAATAGGGTGAGAATAAGATAATCTTTCTGTAAGTACCTAAATAAATTAATGTTAGCTAAAAGCAATAAATAGAGACCCATGTATTTGTTGTCTTTCTCTTATTTGTCATATCTATTTATTAGAGACCGCATATATTAGAAGGAAAGCGCGGAAGAGGAAGGCCAAGAATAAGTTACATTAGTCAGATCAGGGAAAAGTTAGGTGTCATGTCGTACAGAGAAATGCAAGAAATGGCACTAGACAGACAGATATGGAGAGACAAGCTACACCGACAAGTCACTTAGACTTAAATAAGAAGAAGAAGAAGAGATATATTTATTATAGCAGCGATAGCTCAGTGGGGAGACCAACAGACTGCAATGCAGAGGGTCTCGGGTGCGAACCCACGTCGCGCACCTCTGACTGTCGGAAGTTATATGACTTTTCGAAATTATGTGCGTATTGATTGACAATTATCGCCTGCTCCGTGCCTCGGAGAGCACGTTAAGCCGTTGGTCCCGGCTGCCATGAACATCTATGGCAGTCGTTATTGGGAAAGTCAGTACCCTCTAATATCCTGACACTGGTCTTGCCTTAGGGTATCATTAGCCTTCGGGTTGCGTACGTGAGGTGGCAGCCGCTCCGTGTAAAAACTGATATCCAGTCAAATCCGGTTAGACCAGAAAAGCCGACCTCAAGTGACTTGGGAATAATAAAGGCTAAGAGAGAAGAAGAGACCGAATACATTCTGAAAGCAGTAACTAAATGATTTTCATAATATGCTTATTTACTAAATAATACAAAAAAAAAATGCGGATGCGTATAAATATATCTCAATTCAATTCAATTCAATTCACTTTATTTGCGTAATATAGGTTTACAAAGTTGTTACAAAATAATATGTTTCACTATATTATGCTTTTCAGCATGCAAATCTTATTTTTTACATACATATTCGTGCAAAATATTAGATAATTAAGAATTACTAACAACATTTAAATATAGAAAAGTCACATTTGTTTGATTAATAAAATAAAATGTCAGAACTTTTACATGTCATAAATATTTTAGATAGATGCAACATAATTATAATTTAATAAGTTAGATTAGGTATGTAATTATTATCCTCCATATATTCTTTAACTGAGTAGTAGATCTTTTCTACGAGTAAACAGCGCAACTTCCTCTTAAAGATATAAATGTTTGATTCATTCCGCAAATGTGATGGTAACTTATTGTAGAGTTTTGGACCCATGCAGAACACACTTTTATGTCGGAGAGTCGTCTTTGATGGTTGAATGCATAGTTTGTCATCATGACGCTTCCTGGTGCGGTGGTCAAACAGATGCTGATTAGATTTAATAAATAGCACTACTTCGAAAATATATATACAAGGTAACGTTAAAATTTTTAAATCTTTGAAATGCGGTCTACATGAGTCTGTCTGTTTTAAACAGCATATAGCCCTTACACATCGTTTTTGGGCTCTAAACACACAGTCCAAATCGGTGGAGCTGCCCCAGAACATAACACCATACCGAAGAATAGACGATACGTATCCATGGTATGCCACCAGCACTGTTGAAACATCAACAACTTTTCTGAGGTTGCGCAGAGCATGTGAATAGCTATTTATTTTTTTGCTTAAGTACTCCGTGTGTTGCTTCCATGTCATTTTACTGTCTATGAGTAATCCCAAAAACTTTGTTGACTCTACTTCTTCAATTATTTCATCGTTATGTTTTATATTTAAGGACTGAAATGATGGCCTTTGCCGAAAATTTATAGCTTTTGTTTTATTTATGTTAATTTTGAGATTATTACTAATGAGCCAATTTATTGTGTTTCCTAAAGTCAAATTAATATTATAAACAAGGTCAGTGTTAGTATATTTGTCAAAGAGTATGGTATTGTCATCGGCGAAAAGAGTCATCTGATTATCTGATTATCTGAAATGAAATAATTTGTAATTGTATTCTAGTTAATAAAAAAATCAAGGCAACTGCATAGATGGATACAAAAACGTCAAATAATTACGTTGCTTATATTTTGATATAAGATGGGACGATACAACAAACAGACATTGGCGTTTGTACATATGATATAGTAAAGATTACAATCTAATCTTGAGCGAGTGTAAATATCACATGAAGCACACCAATTAGCTTTTCATTAGGAATGTTTTGTCCGAGTGTGCATAGTCATTCGCAACATTCCACAGTACTCGGGTGACTGGTGCAATACGATTTTTTACGCCAACAAGCGCACAACCCGCCTGATGATAAGCGGTTACCGTAACCATAGTTGCTGCAAGAGATAACCACTGTTAAGCATGTTGGCATTACAGCGCCTAATCAACGTATAAACAGACCACAATTAATATTTGGTTGCAAAGAGTCAGAAGTACTTCCATATACGCTTAACAGGGTGGCTTGTCGCTTGCTTGCTTGATAAAATACTCCTAATTAAATATGTAGTAGTATATTACAATCAATTTAGCACTAGCAGGTAATACTTTAATGCTATCCATAATATAGTAATAAATAACAAGTGAGAATTGGCAATAAATTGCCGTAAATCTTACGAGTTCGAAAAAATGGTTCAAGTAATATGCAAAGGTCACGTGATACCACGTGACCTTTGTATATTACCACGTCAGAGGTCAAAGGTCATAGTCATTTCGGGGGTATATCGACTATGCTGAGTCGAATGGCGTTGACCGCGAGTCTCTAGCTGTTACGGTTCTTGAGTTGAAAGTTGTATAACAGACAGACGGACAAACCTGTTGTATAAGAGTTTTTTCGAACTCTAACAATGGACTCTAGTTAAAGGTATCAATTATGGACCCTTTCGTGTTTGCCATGTTTTAGTAAGTTCATCCACAAGATACAAGTGAAATTGATGTATAAAGAAGGAATAGGATTAATTGACTGGATTGCCTTTTTTATGGTATAGTACGCAAACGAGCTGACGGCCTCCTATTCGTGGGACCTACAACGATAGTTAGCTTACTATCGTTGAAGGTGACGATTAATAGCTTACCCTTTCAGTAACATATACCTGAAACTATGTATATATAATATTGTCTTCAGTTTACGTTTCAAAACACACACGGAAGCGAAACATGACCCAACAAGACTGGAAGCTTTCGAAATGTGGTGCTGGAGGCGCATGGAAAGAATCAGCTGGATAGAAAAGAAAAGCAACGTAGAAGTACTGAGCCTTGTTTAAGAAGAACGCAACATTTTGACGGCAATTGAGAACAGAAGAGGAAACATGTTTGCCAACTTGTAAGACATGACGACTTTATAAAAACATCATAGAAGGAAAAGTGGAAAAAAGAGAGGAAGGGGCAGACCCAAAAGGTCATTCAAAGGTCGACTAAAAGAAAAGGCGAAGGTCATCTCTTATAAAGAGGTCAAGATATTGGCCGAAAATCGAGAAAGATGGCGTATACTCCACCGACAAGAGCAAAGCTCTTAAGTATAAAGAAGAAAAAGTTTACGCGAATGTGATTCATTGAAAATTAGTAAAGATTAATAGTAGTAGTAGTGTAGCAGTTCCTAAATTATGTAATAAAGTGTTACACTATGTATATAATTTGTTTTGTTAAGAGAGAATTGTCAATCGCTTCTTTATCAGCGGTAGAACCAGTCTTAATTTTAATAAAACCTGATGAATTCGGAAGTACATCTTAAAAGTATAACCATGACGAGGCTGTATAAGTAACAAACATACCTACAGATATATTTATATCAGATAACGTCGGTCGACTATCGGCAAGTCATCCCTTTTTGTTGAGTTTACGTAACTTGTTCTCGGAATACAAAATGTTGAGCATTTCTGTCTCAGAACGTCGCGTTGCTTCTAAGAAGCGAACGGTTTTAAATAAATCTTTAGTTAGTTTAGGAGAAAGGAAGTGTTTTAGCTTTAACATTTATTTACTTTTTAGTTTTAAAAGTCGTTTCTTTATAACAGACGGAACGTGTCGGGTTTGATATTCCGAATAAAATAAAATATTAATTCAAGATCACAGAGACAGATAGTTTTTAAATAAAATTAATATATAAAACGTGTAATGTAATAAATGAATAAATATCTATATCATTAAAAAAAGTATCATAATCACAAAAATTATGATAACTTAAATATTACATTGCAGATATTTTTTGAAAGGTTCGCAATGCAATACCAGGAGATTGATCATAGGCTGCAGAAATCACTTATCATCATGGGGGTTTTATGCTTATTTGTTACTTAGGTATATAAAACAAATTGCTGTATTGATCTCAATTGAGGCATGCGGAAGTGCATGACATTCAATTTCGTTAGCAATGTCTTAGGTCACGTTTAATAGATTAGTCTATACGACTATTTAAGTCTTTATCATTAAGTCTATACTACTAAAATAAATCCTTAATAAAGTAAAAAATTTTTGTTCATCTCGGCTATAGAAGTAGAGACCTTTCAATCGACAGTTGCATAAATCGTTGCAACGTAGACTACATTTCCAAAAAACCCGCGTGAATCGTTCAACTCGTGTATATTGGCACAACTCTACGAAATAAAATGGTGAAAGTTGTTCTAACTAAAACAAAACTAGATATTTGACAACAGTTCGTTATAGTAACTGCGCAAATAGTGTTGTCCGATAACACACTAGGGTTTCGGCTTACCGGTTTCGGCCGACTTTTGCAAGACAACCCTCGTGAAGTTACTAATAACTTATGACTACATTAGGTACAAAGAAGACCAATATTCGGTATAAATATTTATCAGTAAAAAATCTATATGAAACGGTGATTGAAGTTTGATGACATTGATGTAATCGAATGAGACATTTTTAATTATATTCTTAGGTAATTCTGTATTACTGATAAGCAATTCTTAGTCACGTATTAATAGTAGGTACCATACATTAATTGAGCATAAAAGATCAGTACGACAAAATATGAAACTTTAAATTAATCATTATAGTGCGTTTCAAATATGAAGTCGCATTTGACATGTGATCGTTGAACAGCGATAGTGAAGAGACTGTTTCAATCGACACATCACGAAATCGATTACCGATTAACTTTCCAAACAAACTGTAATCAAGGGTTTAGAATCGAAACAAAAATTATAGAAACAGAAAACAAAAAAGAAGTCTATCTGAGTTTGACATATCGAAAGAATAGTTTAGTACATCAAAGTTATATATTACAACGTGTTTACTTGTAAAAAGATCTGGACTTATCCATGATTAATTCCTAATATCACATACTTACTCCATACTTAGTATAAGGGTAAAATAAATGTGGTATAGATTTTGATTACCAAGACGACTACTCTTTAAAAACTATGGGATATTAATTAAACCATACGTCCAATAACCCATCATCAAATCCATTTTTTGATAAAGAAAATATATTAAGGTTTCGCAGAATGGAATTTAAGGTACGTTGCAACGTAATAATAAATACCAAATACAAATTTGCAAAAGTATTTCTCGGACAATTGTTTTTACTTAGAATTCGATTTTATCTGATTCATATTATCGCATCACTATGACTGAAAGTAAAAATATTACCCTTTACGTAACCATGGTATTGTAGTAAAATGTTATTTTGTTTTGATGTTTAAATTATTTAAGACTAATATCAATAGAAATTATTAGTTCATTATGTTTTGAAACAATTATGTATGTATTTACAAAAAAAAAGTATATTATATGTATATTTATCCATTGTCTAGTAGCCATAGTACAAGCTCTGTTTAGTTTTGGCTAGATGGTGTTATGTGTATGTGATAGAATATTATTATAATTATAATTACATCTGGTTTTGTATAAATTCTAATTATTTTTAAGTAGTATTTAGTACCATAAGTAATCATTCTTTATTTTCAGCAATTTATATCAAATGTGCAGAGTTACGTGCTATGAAGTGTCAAAGGGACTTCGTATTTGAAACAGACTATATAATATTACGTATTACTTAAATCTTTCACAAAGTGTCATCCTGTTAAACAAGCATAATTACAAATTTATCAATAAACAAAATAAATCTTACTATGACATTAGTATTCTCTTCACCGAATACAGAAACTCAACAGGTTGAATGACATTCGAATCTCAACACTATAAAAAAATATGTTCGGACAACGCCTTTTACATTCATCGGAACACAAAACTGTTGGTTTTAGAAAACTGCGACAAAACCGGTAGGTAGGCTAAATCGGTAGGCCGTGGAACTGAGATGTCAAAATTATTGGAAACGCGAAATTAATTGGCATTGATTATCCATTAATGACCTTGTAATTGTAGACCTCGAGCGCTCATTCTCGCTTTCGATAAGATTATTAAACTAAATTTTCATTTGAATGAGCAATTTCAACAAGTTAACAATCAAACAATACATTTCTATTTCAATTTTTATTAAAAGACAATCCCTGCACTAGTGGTTGTGCCTGTATCGCGGAGACTTTACAAACATTCAAATAACGGACACCAAAACATCCAGACTCGGAACAACCATTTGTGGATCACACAAAGTTTTGTCCCGTGTGGGATTCGAACCCATAACACTTGGGGCAATAGTAGTGGCGAGTCGACCACCTAAAGCACTACGCCATCCGTGCAGTCATCACTAAAATATAAGTATTCGATAAAACACTAGAAAGAACCATAAGCAAATACTGCCGGCCATATTGTCTTACGGTTTTAAGATGAATCTAAAAATAACAAATTTAATTATAACTACCCAGTGGTCGAAATACGACCATAATCCATTTGTTTAAATATATATTATATTTCCTTTATCCACTCCTAGTTTACTTTAACTATAATAATAATAATAATAATAATATTCTATCACATACACACAACACCATCTAGCCCAAACTAAGCATAGCTTGTACTATGGGTACTAGACAATGGATAAACATACATATATACTTTTTTTTTTTTGTAAATATATACATATTATACATAGAAACACCCAGACCAAGACAAACATCGATGTTCATGCACACAAATGTTTGACTTGTGCGGGAATCGAACCCGCGACTTTAGGCGTGGCAGTCGGTTACACTAACCACTACGCCACCGAGGCCGACTATGTCAAAGTACACGCCATCGTGCGAATAATATACTTAATAAAGGGGATCAAAGTTTTCTTTTCACGTATTAATTTATTAATATCTAGTAAATATGTATATATGTCATATTTGGAAAGATTATAACAGTAAATTACATTCACGTAAATCTTTATAAACCGATAGCTAATTATAAATAGCACAACTGAACCGCTACAATTGCAAAATTATAATATTTCCGTGGCTTCGCTCACTCGGGTACAGTAGATACTTTTTTTCTGGATGCAAGGCATCCTGTGTCCTTTTTCTGTACCACTGACAACGTGTATGCGAAATTGTATGATCGTTCGAGTAGTTAAGGCATGAAAGCGTAACAAGCAAACTTACATTCACATTTATATAGTTAAGATATAATATAAAGTTTAAAACTATAACCCGACTACGTAAAAAAACCGGTCCAAAACAGTGGTTTACATTTTTGAAAATTGCATGTTTTTCTATTTTAGAACTCGTTATTTAAAGGTTATTTATTGTAGAGTTTCAGGTTTTATATGTTTACCAAAAAAGCACGTTAATGTTCATAAGTGTTATTCTGTGACCTATAAACGACCGCACCGAGTGGAAGAGGTGATCACTTGGTCTCTACTTAGAGCTATTAGCATAGCTCCATTGCTTGAAACACAAGACGAGTCCGAAACTCACTGCTCAAGTTTTCGAGAAACGAATGATAGTTAACAGAGTTGGGTGACCGGATATATGGTTTTGTAATCGGATAAATATCTAAAAAAGCAACCGCTTTTGCTAAACCAGTATCACGAATTCACGAACCCCCAACATCACCAAACACAAATTTTTAATACAGAAGTACTAGTAATATATCGCACTCTTAATAAAACAGCGACTTACCTCGAAATTTGAAAGTAAGGCAATTTGTACTCTAATTGTATATGTTAAATTCTAATATTATATTTGCGTTAAATCATTACAATAGAGTTCAAATTTGTTTAATCCAAAATACTGAGATAAGTCTATGTTTTATTAAGAGTGCGATATGTTTCTGTACGAAATTTTGTAAATGCGTAAGTATATCCAAATGAGACCGCGAGTTATTGAAACTCCATACATAACATGGTAATTACGAGATACGGATTTAAGTTATTTCGGTACTTTAATGGGACTTAACGGCAACACAACTACCGTCTATTTTTAGACGCACGTGGCTAACAACGTGACGATAACTATTACATGTATTATATGATCGTTTTTTTCTATTTACGATTATAAGACAAGGTTGTTTTAGGATTCTATTGTGAATACTTGTCGTGTAATTTTTGCATTTTATGTACTAGCCATAATCCGCGGTGAGGTGTATGAAAACCAGTATAATCAGACCTCTCGGTTGTATGCACGCTCATAGTAAATAGAGCTCAGAAAACTAGACACGTTTATCGATCAAATTAAAAAAAATAATCTTTACTAGATTGTAGTTCCAAGTGAAGAGAAATTTATTTAGCAATTTTTTTAAATACATATTGCACGGTCATAAATATTTCGTAAAGAACTTAGTGACATTAACACCCGGTTTCTAAATGGTTAATTAACGACTTGTTATACCTAATCTTATGTCGAGTGGTTTGATTGGCTGTTGTTTAATACAGTAAGCCAATCATGTCATTAGACATGCGCAATGACCAAATTGTTGGCAAATTTTTGGGTTGAACCGGGAGAAAACTTTCCAGCGTCATGTAAATGTCAGTTAAGAGTGGATAACCTCGCCGTTTCCAATTACTGGGTGTTGGTATGAATGGGCCTGTTGGCCTGGAGAACTACCACCCTTTTAAAGAAAACCAGCATAGGAGTAGGGCGTTTTGCCTAGTCAATAAGAGTTCTGGCGACACAAAACTTTTCTCAAAACTTCTCTTTAATTTCCTTTCTTTTAGAAACCGATTATAGCCCGTGGACTATAGTCGGGCGTGGCTGGGTACCTGCTTACCATCAAGCCGTATGCACGTTTGCTATATTGGTAATATAAAACAATCTAAATATTATATAAAACTCAGCTTCCGTGTGAAAAAGAAAATTAGTTGACATAATCACTTGACATTTTTACACAGCGTTGAATGTCTATAAAACTGTTTTAATGATATGCGTTTATTCCGAAGTTCTACGAGAACGAGAAATTAAAAATATCATAGTGAGCCACAGTAAAGCCGGGTATAGCTAGTAAGAAAATAAAATATACGTGATAAATAAACAACAGCCTCCCTTTTCGCAGACGTGCACTTGTAACGCTCAGACAATAGGTGGCAGATCTGCCGCCTCTTCACCGCCTCCGCTCCGCTCTCGGTTGACCGTGACATCTTATAAAATACGATGATTACCTAAAGTGTAACAATTTACCTCATTATTAAGCAGCTCATCTTCGCAAATATCAAAATAGTACGCACACAAGTCTTCAGTCACAGATTTTTAATCCCGTCTCTTAAGGAGTTTTTAAGCGAGCATTATTTTTACTGTAATGTATGGTTGCAATATATTGGTCGTCAAAACAGCCATATAATAGAATACACGTCAATATTTTGCATAATATAGCCATATTATTGCTGCCCAAAGAATAATGTTTGGAACAGCCGATGCATTCAAAATTTAAGGGGGGATCTATAGTTGAAAACATTGCAGTAAAATATCAATTTCAAGAGAGAGAGTAAGAAAAGCAGATATATAGATAATTGAGAATCACTATAAAATGCTTGTATGTTTTATCCAGTGGGTCAACATAAGAAAACTACGCTTGATATCTCTTGATAATTTGCATACTATGGAAACTAGATACAATAGAAATGAAACATGAGTAGGGTTGCTACAAGAAAATTTGGCATAACTCAGTGCTTTCGCCTGGAGACGCTTGCAAGCTTTGGGGTACAACACATGTATAAAACTTTGTCGAACCTGGTTAGGCTCGGACGTAGTGTTCATTACTGATAGAGAATTCTCAATTACTATTGAGACTGCACGTAGACTATTTATAAATGAACTCTTGAGAAATACGAGATATAAAACATATAGGCCGTAACACATCCATGCCTGGAAGGTCTCTTCTACTTGGATACCTTTTCTTATCATTTTTCGCATCATGTCAAGGAAACGCAGACATATTCATCAGCGGCGGTTGCCGCTTACCAACAGATTGGCCACTAATACCCATGGCATTAAAAAACCAACTTGTGCGTATGGTAACCCTACGCGTGTGTTAGTACGGAAAGCTAGACAAACAGTTTTCATTAATTAACACTTTATTATATTAAATCCGCTTATAAACGAGTGGCCGAGTTGCATGCCATTAGGGGCAGGCCCTTCACTCACGTATCAATATTCATGAGCAATGAGAATAAATAATGTATGTATTTTAAAATTAGAAATGTCTATTAAATATTCCAAATGTATACAGATTATTAAGTTTTTGTTAACTTGTAGGTATTTAATAGAAGCTGTATCCACGATTTCATATGAGCAGTCATGTGTTATGTATATTAGTAGATATTCTAGCTTAATTGGTAAAAAAACAAATCTATATAAATAAAAATCAATTGCCACATGTATGACGGAGCATCACTTTAGAACGGCCTGACCAATTTGACTGTTTTTTTTTGTTGTGTTTGACAAACCTTGTAGCTGACAAACCTTGTCCTGACAATTATGTCAGGACAAGGTTTGTCAGCTAGTTAGCTTAGTTAGTCCCTGCTTCAGAGTATTAATGTTCTTTAGGTATCAGTACGCCATATTTGTTTACTAAATAAGAACAAGTAAGAAAGAACAGCCTAGATGTCCTATCACACTTTAAAATTGACTGCATATACATAACTAAGTTTGTTCTAATGAGTCATAGTAGCATTACGCCAGAAGTCAGCACTGTTGATTACCGTGGTCGAAATAGACAAGTAGAACTTCATCATATAGCGTCATTGTGCATATGTTTACATACGTAGACTCCGCCAGTACTGTAGGGTGTAAGCAGATACAACTACACACTTTAATTTTTCTCATCAATTTCTTTGTGTGTGCTCGTCTGTTTATTTACCCATACCTAACTTAAAACTGGTGCAGTTCGAGATATCTTATAACTACTGAGTATTCAATAATATCAGCCATGCATATAAACTGTCGCATTGTTGTTGCCTCTTCTCAGTGTGAGAAGGATTAGCGATAGTCTTCCACGCTGGCCCAGTGCGGGTCGGCAGACTACACATATCTTCGAGAACATTATGATTGAACTGAGTGTTTGCTTACAGAGAACCTAAATAAATCTCTATCTACTCGTCCCGAGTATCGAACTAACTCAGGTTAGGTGGTGACTTGAACGAACGTGCAATACCATGTTGCTGTTATCTCAGTCAGTGATGGACATTGTAGTAAACTCGTGTCACTTAAGGTTTTATCACGAGAGCGTGAATTCTCGCTAAAATAAATATTTTGCGCATGGAATAGTAACTACTATAGATTATATTACTTTTTCTTCGTTTGACCACAATACCACATTCTCTCACGTGTTGCTTTTACCACTTTCTTCGGTAAGAGTATGTCTGTCATACAATACACAATGGATGAAATATTATTATCCTAAACAGTATCTAATTTATACTATGCATATTTTGCTTCCGTATGTGTATCCGCAGAACTGGATATATAATAGTTGGATAAATTAGTTTTTTTTTATACAACGTTATATTTCTATATGAGAATGTTTTTATGTACTTTTCACCACACAATTACCTCGTGAATTGGTAATTACAATGATCAGACTGAGGAACAGCAATTACATGAATCCGTTAGAGAACATACTCTATTTATAAAAAAATATAATGTGCCACAGGGTTTCTACAGAAGGACGTGGTGCGATACTCCCCAGGCAGCTTTCTTCTCCTTAAAGCTCAATTTGAATCTTTGCTTAAACCTCGCGTATGTTATTTAGGTAATTAAGTGTTACTATACATTTTTTTCCAGATTAGACTGAGGTTAATATAGCCTGGTTAGCTAAGGCCGGGCTCAAAGCGACAATTATTGTGAATCATACAAGTATTATTTTTGACTTTTATATATAACAAAACGTTTAACCAAAAACACATTGAAAGTGTGCATGGTTGCACAAACATTCCTAAAAAACTACGACCACTGAAAGTAGTTGTATTTTTAAAGAGCCTCGTGCCTCGGGCGTTTGTTTGCCAAAATCCGGTAGCGATATACCCGGATCACTTTTCATTTATTCATCGTTTCTGTTTGCAGTTTTCATTGCGTCCGATATATATTCGCCGTTACATCCGACGATATTGTTTTACGTGTTTATTGAAAAACTGTCTAACATTCCGCTTTTGGAATGTTAGTGAAAATGGCAGATGTATCGGTAAATATATAAGCTTAAGGTATTTTACTATTGTCGTGGTTAAAGTCACTACGTTATTTCAATGCACTGAGTATAAGCAAAGGTCTACGTGTTTGACTTCAGGGCATTTATATGGCCCAGGGCCCTGTCTAATCGAAGTTATACGGCGAAGAAAACATCGTGAGTAAACCTTTAGGGGTTACCATTCTCGAATAAAAGAAATGCTAACCTGCACTAACCCTTCTCACATTGAAAAGAAGCCCGTGCCCAGCATTGAACGGAACAAAACAACAAGTTGATTCGTTCTATTTTTCAACTATTTCAATGTGTATAAAACACGCCGCGATTCCAGAATAGTTTTAGTGCCTGAATTGACTAATAAAATACTCGCTGAAATCTATCATATAAAAGCAAAATATCCAATCACAGACTCATTCACTGAATAATCTTAAAATTCCCCGCTACAACTACTTAACCTATGACGCTAAAGTTTAGTAGGTAAGTTTGTAAAAGATGTCTGGGGAAGGATTTTATAACAAGGACGAATTAAAAGGGTCGAAAGGTGGTAGAAAGTTTATATACATGTATTTTGATTTCGATGTAAGAAACTGGATATTTGCTATTTCCAGTTTGTGTAATATTTTGTAAGTGTAAGTTTTAACCGAAGTTGGAATGCCAGACAAAGTTGAAAACCTATTGTGTCTGGCTGGCGGTGTGCCGCTGCCACTCAATAGGTTATATTGCAGGGATGAGTTAAGGCAGCAGTTTTATACATAAACTAGATGTGCCCGTGGTTTCACCCGCGTTTATGATTACTGCTCCGCCCCCGTGGGTCTTAGCGTGATGTTTTGCCTTCCTCGATAAATAAGCAATTTAACACTAAAATAATTTTTCAATTCGGACCCTCAGGTAGTTTCTGAGATTAGCGCGTTCAACTAAACAAACAAATATACAAACTCTTCAGCTTTTTAATATTACTATAGATTTATCTTGATGTCATGGGCCAAGTTTAGTACTTAGATTAATTATTATTAGATGAATTAAGGTAATTATAATTTTATTAACAACATTTCAAAGAAGAACCAGCGACAGTTTGGCGATTAGAATGAGCTCCCGTGTGTTTCATACTTCATCATCCTTCTGACATATTCTACTTCTCAGATTGGCTATTTTTACAATATTCAATTATTTATTTAATTTTTATATGTTGACTTTCGGTGTGTCTGAAATAACATATAAAATTATATTATGACTATGAATAGACAAGAATAATTACCAAGAAAGTCTAACGTCTAACAAATTAATGTGAATGAGGAGGTTGAAAGGGGAAGACTAAGACGAACGTTCTCTGGCCAGATAACAGCCTTTTTTGATATATTGATCCTGAGATGGGTGAAGGTTCGGGTGTAGAAATAAAAGACTACTGCTCGGGTCCCATGTTCAAAGTGTAATTCATATAATATAATTTATAAACATATAGGTTGACGCATAAAGCATCGTAGACAATAACTTGAGACTTACTGTTAAGGAGCATACTTATTTGCTAATATAAGGGAGCATGTATACACTACACTACAATCCATTTGAAAGCACTCTAAATGTACATGAAGAATAAATAAGAGAGAATGAAGCAAGAGCTTTATCAGAAGCGTAATAAATAGAATCAGCACTCTCTGCCTACACCTCAGGGAAACAGGTATGAGTATAATATAATAACAACATAGCAAGTCATAGATCTGGAGTTGTTAGTTGTACAGATAGTTGCGTCGCCTTGAAACAGATCTTGTAATGCCTCTCACAACATTCATACATAGTGCTTAAATTGTAACCCGCCTTGTTGGTCTCGTGGCATAAGTATGCTGTGATTGCTGTTAGTCGTGATGTCTCTGGTTTGATTGCCAGGTAGGCTGAAGTATAAGACTTACTGTTAGAAAATACTGAGTAGTAGATGACGCTACTATGGAGTCGGTAGACTCGCCTCCGATTTACCGACTTCTTACATATCGGATTGACTTATGTTTTACTCATGAAGTTACAAACATCCTTGGACAGAAGCTGCTGTTAAGTGGACTATAAGCTCTCCTGCCATCTTAGCAGTATATTTAAAAGAGTTATTGTCATCAGTGTATGTGTCTTTATAACTAAGACTAGTCGTCTCTCAGAGTTTCATCCACGTTTATGATTATTGCTCTGCCTCTGTTGCTCATAGCGTAATGTTATATATATTTTATCCTGCTAAAAAACTGAAAGTAAATGCAAAAAAAAATTTTCAAGTCGGACATGTAGTTTCAGAGATTAGCCCGTTCAAACAAACAATGATCAATCTCTTTAGCGTTATAAAATTTGTATAGATGAAATCCCAACTACTTGTTAGTAATTTTCTCTGTATATGTATAATTCAACAGCATATATATAGCCTTACAGCTGTATATCCCTAAAGAGGGAGGGGAGAAAATAGACTATTCTTACATATCGCAAGTTAAGTTTTAAATTCTACGTAGAACGCGAGCTTATTGCCGTCTATTGGTTACATTGCCAGATTCCATGGCTTTATTAAAAAATCCTAGTAATATTCAGCCTGACTTAGAAATCAAACGCGAGACCTCACAAGATCATTGAGACAATCTTGTTTAAATCATGCAATTTTAAAGATTAATATCCTATTGATCTTTTTGATGTGGAGGGCCTTCATAAGTAATGGCTATAACTCAGTCCGTGCCGGCGTTGCCTCTCAATATTTCATGGAACTCGCCGCGTTATCAACGCGCCAATGTCGCAAATATCTGACCTAGTATAAAATTAACTATTGTCCCTACATGTGTCGTTGTGAAACGGACGATATCATGACATAATGCTTGTCAAAATGATAACGTTTCGCTAGCTGTCATGTAAAGAAGAACTAGAACTACTGGATATCGCAGAGTAATTATAGTTTGGTTTCGCTTTTACGGTTATACAAATCTAGGCGTAGACAGCAGGACAATATAAATGCCTACTAGAAATAGTGAGATTTGTTTGAAATATTACTTAGGAGTAGCAACAAAGCGATGTGTAAAGGTCACTAAAGAATTGGAGAGAACAGACGAACGAAAACATTTAAAATATATTTACTTAAGTACTTTTATAAATGGAATTGCACGTAAACAGTAGATAAGTACCATCATTTAAAAAAATTATAATGCTATATACACGCCTGTATCCCTGGAGGGGTAGGCAAAGAAGACAATTACAATAGAAAATAAATAAAACAATGCTTTCGTAAAAAAATCCACAAAATGTAGGTTCATACTCAAAATCAGAAGAAATTCAGGTTTTAATTTTGTTTATATGGTTCACTCAGAAACAAATAATCGCTTGGTAAATTGTGTACCAGCAATTTATATTACGTACTTATACAAAATGTACGGCCGAGTTGTAAAACCGATAAAATGTCGGCATGTGGTTCCTTATTTTGATGAGATATCGCACATGTGTTTAGGCCAATTACAACATATTTACAAGAATAATAATGCTCGTACGTAAAAGCAATATTTACCAGCCCTTTCAAAATATGGATTGTTTTACCAGGAAAAAAAAAAAACAAAAACACAAACATTGGAAAATAAATAGGTATAAAAATATTTTATACAAAAACAAGTGAAACGTGGTTTAAAATGCATTTTGCTCCTCCTTCGCCATATATTTGCAAATTCTACTTAAAAAGAGGCTCAAAGTTGAAATTGAACTTATTTTACAGATTTTTATAAACACCGCGATAAAATGATATTAGATTTTTTTTAATAATTTTTTTTAATAATTCTATCACATACACACAACACCATCTAGCCCAAACTAAGCAGAGCTTGTACTATGAGTACTAGACAATGGATAAACATACATATATACTTTCTTTTTGTAAATACATACATATTATACATAGATTATGTATAATATTCGCGTAAAAGTAAGACAATATTAGATACAGTGTTCGTTTTTCACGTATAGGTACAGTCTACATCTTTATTCCGTTGGTAAGGAAAATCAGAATGCATAGCACATCGGATATAAAATAATTGATTCCTGAAAATTACTTTCGGATATTTTATTATTATTATATCATCAGCTAATAAAGCAGAATGTAAGCTATATGATCACACAACCGAGTAAGTATATGTGTATACTTTATAATTCAACTAAACGTATGAACATTTGTGAGCCTTCACAATCGTAATTTAAAATACCTACTCACGATCTACACGGCTTTTATAAAAATCTAGATAAAAACGCACTCGATATCGATGCAATACTTTTCCTTAACTTTCTCTAGAAAAATAAAACGCAATCAGCCTTTCGCTCTTGAACATAGGCAATCCAATCTACCAGAAATTGATCCTACTGTACCTATACATTTTACTCTAGTTGCCTTGTTCAGGACATTGGTGCGTCTGGCCTGGAGGAAGCAACTACGAAAGATTACGTAATTTAAAAAAAGGATTACTGACGTTTACTTCAGTAATCCTTTTTTTTAAATTACGTAAATTATTTCAGTAAATTATAGTATTAACTATCATTTACTGAAATAAATTGCTGTATTTTATTTACCAAGGATACAACCTACTGCAAACAGTTAAAAAGGAATCAATTTATAATATTGTAAGTCTGAAATTGAAGAATTCAGTGACGTTTTAGGATAAATCGTAAAAAAAGTGTGTTGTAAGGAGTAATCACTGGATAAAACTACCGCGCCTATTCTAAAAACTCTTGCATTAATATAAAGCAACACTAGTGCCGAGTAACATAGGTCATGTTTAAATGACCTGCCGCGTAATCGAAGCTGCGGTTGATAGCTATTACAGTATACTGTACGAGGTGGCTAAAGACTACAGTTGCGTAAGCGCAAGGCTGTCAAACTGAGATAATTACTTCCTAGGAACAACATAAGTAAATGATAGACGCAGTAGAATATTCTTTAAGACCTAGAGCAGAATCTGACCAAAATGGCAGCTCAATAACTGTGTTACATTAGCTTAAAAATTAAAGAATTGTAACGAAGAGACGATTTTCTTGCAAGATCAGCTTTACATACGACATAATTTATTTATTTTACAGCAAAGATATTCGTACATACAATATCTTATCTTATGTGGGGGCCAGTCAGTACATACAATAACTAAGTTCAAAAACGTGCAATGGGCAGCGGTATTCCTAACAGCAATCACTTCCAGGCACCCTTAGCATGGACAGGTAAGTTCAGAATACAATTATTATATAGAACATCATTACCACAAGACGGGTCACTGGTTTAACCTTTTGAACGCCACGCCATAACGGCACCTCCATGTCCTGTACGCCAAGCCCGAAAATCGATATATTATATATTGTTTTTTTTATGATCAAATATTTGAATAACTAATATGCAATTTTGTTTGCTGTGTGCAATTAAGTAATAATTGGGGATTAAATTTTTAAGTTGTATCAATAAAACACAGAAAAGTAATGATTTAGTATGTTTATTTTGTATTTTTCTGTGACCTGTTTTTTGTCGAGTATAGACGACGTTGGCGCACAGAGCACGCTTGCGCATGTCGAGTATAGCCGACGTTGGCGTTCAAAAGGTTAAACGTAATCTTAATTGTATTCTAGGCTTTCTATTAAGATATTTACTTTCCTATTAGGATATTGTCAGTATCGACACGGCAGAGATATGTATAAATCTAAGTTTTCAAACACAAAATATATTTTTGCATACAGTATCTGAAGAAATATGTATAATAAATTATAGGTTGTTAAAATCGGTTAAAATACTTCCAACAATTTAATAACACAGGGTGGGGACCCTACATTCAGTTGTTAGTGACGTCACTAATTTAACTCAACTTATCCTATTAGCAATAATAAGCGTGAGTTTAACTACCTAATTAAAATATTTTAACTCCAAGTCATTCGACAAGACAACTCGCAACGGTGCATATTTGTTTTAATTCCGTCCTTTTCTTTCAAACGTCGATTGGTATATCGACGTCTCTCTCTAATTCACATTGTTCCTAGAATGCAGTTGTTTATATAAGACATAGTTTAAAGGTCAAATTACTTGCTTTGCTCTCTTTGCGAGTCAAATTTTATAATGTGGTCGTTTTGGTATTACGATCCTTGTTGCTACGCCGATTGAATTTCAGCGGCCATTTGTATTTATGTGACGAACGAACATTGCAACAGTATGCTCATCATATTGCTCATTGTTATGATGAACGTATCTAAGAAATAGTGTCAAAGAAATAGTGTGCTTATTTTAAATAATCTTAATCGACTGCCTCGTTATTTCGTGGTTTTGATGCCTGACCCACGCGAAGTATTATTGGATTTTCCTGTTTGGAAAATATTGGTAATTTTACTTACTTTCTAATAGCTGCATATACTCTGGAAATGTGCCCGAAACGCGTCGAGATTTTGCAGTAGGCTCGCCTGCTATCACATTGTACTTAATACATAGCTGGGGAAATATATGTAGGTGTCATACACCTACCCCTTTAGGGACATACAAGTCTTTTACGAGAATGTGTAACATTTCATCTGAAACTGGTGGAAGTTAACTGAGTTGTAGCGGACAAGCTCTCACTTGGCAGACCTACAAATGCCCTAATCCATGTTTCAAAGAGTTTACAAAGTTTTCCCGGCATTAACGTCTCTCTAAATACAACAGTGAAGTCATGCATGGGGCAGCCATGACCTCGGTTGCTTTAACACATGGTCGAACCATAGAACACAATATCCCTTGGAGAGTCACATATCGAATGACAATTCGTGGAAATATTCGACCATATCCAATAGGAGAATAAGTTTGGGTACAATATTTTATATATTACTAGCTATCGTAAACAGTACTTTTTCTGGGTGAAAGGTACACTGTCTTTTTCTGTACCCCTGACGTATGCAAAATTTTATAATAATCGGTCCAGTTTAACAGGTTGAAAGCGTAACAAATAAACTTGCATTCGCATTTTTTCATCATTTCCCATTTGTTGGCACAATAGCATGATATGTATGCATTTTTTTACTTACTAACTATTTATTTAATTGTCTTTTTATTATTTTGTCTTTATTTTGTGAGAAAAATATGTAAGTAGTCATGTTTCTTTGTGACAATAAAGAATGATTTCTTTCTTTCTTTCATTTTTAATATTAGTTAGGATAATCGACATAATATATTTTTACATCCCACATTGTAGAATGTACTGCATCCTATTGTTTAATACCAAAACCACCAATTTATTGTTACCTAATACGAAATAAATGATTACTGATTCTTTTTTCGAATAATATTTAACAAGGTTAGTATCATTTGTCACTATGAAAAGGGTTGGAAATGAACTAAGCGAATTTCCTCTGACTCGCAGTGATTCAGAAAGTCACGACATCACAATTACGGTTCGATTTGATTGAATGTCATACCAAGTAGAGTATTTTTAGTGCAGAAAATTGTATCGATTGTCAATTTAATGTATTCAGTACTATGTAATCAATTTATAAAATAATCGATTTCTATGATTGATTGCTAAACGTATCCAGAAAATGTTTCTAAAATACGAGAAGTATGTTTTAAGATTAGTTATTTGAAAGATCTGTCAGAGAAAGTCTGTGTTTCACTAGGAAGGACGTTCAAATAACTAATCCAGGTTCAGAATATCTTAACCCGATGATGAGCATCCATGAAGAATGTGACGGAAGTGAATTAATGAAGACAGATATTATGTCTGGATATCGATTACTTAGTCTGCCTACCCCACTGGGAAAATACCTTAGATAAGGATGATGATGGTTTTATCTGTTGAACAACAAAACCATCATCATACTTGAGCATTCACACATAGGTATACAAGTTAAAGAATATAAAACATAGTAGCTCAGTCATGTTTTGCCGTTAGGGCAAAAACACAAACAAAAACAGGTGTTTGTGAAAAGGTGAGTCTGAGAGTCTGAGAGAAGAGTCTATTAACCGGTCGTATACCGCCGGCTCGCATACCAGCCGGCAGATTTGTACCCGTCGTAGGCCGGTGGCTCGCATGCGAGCCACCAAATTGGCGCCAAAACGCCGCGCGCCGCCTTCGCTTTAGCTTAAGCTAACGTAAAACCAATTTGGTGGCTCGCATGCGAGCCACCGGCCTACGACGGGTACAAATCTGCCGGCTGGTATGCGAGCCGGCGGTATACGACCGGTTAAAAACCAAGTATGTCGATTTGTAATACTGGGTCCTATACGTAGTATGCACCCAGAGAGGTAAAGCGGTAAACTTAAGTATAAATCTACCAATATAGTGTCACAAGCCATTCACGTCGACGAGGAAGGCCACAACGATGAAGAGATGACGTCTTAAATAAAAATAACCGAAAAGGTACAAAAATTGAGCGCCAATGAAACAATAAAATTATAGTTAATTAATTTTCAGTTTTCTAATATTCCAGTTACATTTCGTACAAAAAGTGGGTATGTAACTTTGCGTAAACCTTTATGTAATTATTATAACGTGTACCTACGTTTATATTATTGTATAATATAGGTGTACATAACACAAACTTACATACATATTTTTAAATAACAGAATATTGGTGTGCTTTGCCGATCATGAGTGCTAAGGACCGTTGGCCAAGATAGTCGGTACTGAATCAGTCAAGAAATATCCAGTAACGAACAGCAATAAGTTTGTTCCCTATTAGGTTTCCTTGCGTGTTCTACTACTTGTATGTTTCAAAAAATTGTCTTTCATGGTGCCCAAACCCATTTTCTACCATTGCACCGCTCGTCACTGGCCCAGAGTTTACCCTCACACATTGAAGCCTAAAGGAGTCTGCCCACTACACAGTCTCATACCATGACCGTGCTAGACGTATCAGACACGAAAAGCAACACGATACGCTCTGCTATAGGAACTGCTGGTCGGTGACGGAACGGTCTAGTGGGCAGTCTTATACATTTCCTTACAAAGAATATTTTTTTGCCTGACTCGTTCCTAGCACGGTCATGGTATGAGACGGGGTAGTGGGCAGACTCGTTTAAGCACGCACAGTGCGGTTTCGGAGACATTTCGCTCAAGCACTCTACGGATGTGAAATGAGCTCTCAGCTAAGGGTTTCTTAGGTGACTACAGTACGGAGTTTTCCAAGGTGTTAATAGCTCGGCAACGCTCTTCTGGTTATGTAAGCATCTATTTGCTACGGTAACCGTATGCTTCCAGGCGGGCCTGATCCTTCTTTACCACTATCGTGACATAAAAAATGGCGTTTCTGCCTAATGCTTCTATAACATATCTTCAGATTCATTTATCTGAAAGAAGGACCCACCATTGCCAATTATTTGGCGTCTTTATTCATGAATGAGTCGACTCACTCGGTGATGTTTTTACCTCTTACAGGAAACCTATGGAACAGTATGTGACAGTGTGAGATAGTTTGAGTGACTCACATACCCACCTCTCCTTTATTATTATAATACTGAGTGGAGTATTGGAACCAATCCTTACGTTATAGGCAGCGAGGCAATGAAGTAACTTATATAAAGGATATTAGCTGAAGAATAATATAGATGTTATCGCCGGTATGTTTCAGGTATATTACACAAAAATATGAAGGGGTAGGTAAAAAGTATGGTGCTTCTAAAATACATTTTTCTTGAATAAGTAACCGCGCGATACTTCGGATTACAGATAGAACATAATAATTTTAAGGTATTTTAGCATTATTTATATTTAATCCTAAACGGATATTTATTACATACTATTTAACAAAAAAGAGCTATTAATTATAACAAAAAAGTGGCTCCTTTGTATTTATCTTGGCAAAGTTTATATTTTAAGTATTATTAACAGTCTGCTAACCATCGGACTAAAACAATCGGTAAGGGAAGGATCGGTTTGCCGCTTGATTAACCGGTACATTGTATCATCTGTCTACGATCCTTCCCTTCGTCTGAACGTCTAACAGTCGTTAACAGACTTTGGATTAGTAAGACTATTATATATTATAATATTACAAACATGAACTAGCTCAACGTGTCTTTAAGGGCTAAACTGCTGTACCAATTTTGTTAACTATTTGTTAAAGACATCTTAGGCTACTTGTTAAAATAGATAAAACATGACGTGTGGATAAGAATGCGCCTCATTAATTTTGGTTAATTCGTTTTTAATCGACTTTTAAAATGAAGATAAGTAATATTTTTTTATTCTCACGCCTATATCTCTCAAAGGATAGGCAGCCGTACATTATACGCACAGATTGACAGCTATGAATTTAGGCCATGTGTAATAAGCGGGCTGGCCTATCCCTACCGGGGCCAAACTACGAAATCTGTGATTTTCCTGTTCAGAAATTCACAATGACACTGACAATTTCTGAACAGGAAAATCCAAAAACACTTTCAGACCTATGACTGGCTCATGAATGGGACCCGAGGCATTATGCATAGTATTGGCAATCACGCGCCGCCGAAGCAGTATGATACACATATTAGTAAAATAAGCATTAATGAATACTTAACCATCTAATCAACAGTGAATGTCTAACCATGGCACATACTCAGCAGCGGTATGCCGGCATTGAATATCAGAAAACTCAATGTTTGAGAGCTCTAAGATTTGGAGAAAATACGCAAATTATAAACATCAAGGGAGGTAGACCTGTTGAGCTTAGTAACTTTGCCCAAACCTAATTTGACCGGAGAAGTACAGTAAAGTGGCAATCTAAGAGAGTGGCTGTTGCTTGTCTGTCTTTTTTATCAGGCTTAAGCGTACTCTGAACGTAGCAATTGACAATGTATATGCAACTATAGTTATTATTGATGTACACGAAATTTACTTGATGACTACAATAAAAAAAATATTTTTGATGTGGTAAATAAATATGAACTTATGAGAAGTACGCCACTTGCTCAAACCTGGTATTTCACTCAAATTGGTGGAGTTTGTGTGTGGAAGTACTGGTGTCCTACAGACGGTCGCAGCCAAATGCCTTGTGGCGTGTCCCTGCGGTGATTAGTTCCCAAGCTCTTTAAGGAGGTGCTGTGCTGATGTTGAAACTCTAGTTATCTCTGTCCTTGGCTCTGGCCTGCATTTTCGCAGTGTGTAACAAGCGGCGAATTATACCCGTAGTGCTGTTATCGTCCAAGTTACAGCAAGCATTTACCAACCGTTTGTCACACAAACCACATCAAAATTTCCTTTACTCGCATCTTTAATCCCTGAGTTGACGCATTTGTAGTGACAGGGCGTTCGAAGAAACCACTGCGCCAGTCAGTTTTAAAAACGAGCTTTAATGCAGCGTCATGTCTTGCTCAACGTGCGACCAAATAATGTCGTTAGTGATCACTTCTCGTAGACGTGATAACGTCTTGTGCCTATAAAACGTAGTTCTGCTGTTTCCTATATCTATTAAAAACTACCCTGAGGATAAGGAAAAGACCATGGTCTGCTGTTATCCGAAGAACTGCTGTCTATTGAGTTTTCAAAATGTTTAAGGTAAGTTCGTTCGTCTAGTGGCATGTTTCTGTTACGTTTGCAGCAGATTGGGATGTCCTGGGTGCAATTACTAGGTCGGATAAAGCGTAAATGAATTTTTCTGTTAGGAAATCCTGAGTAGCAGCGCGGTTATAGTAATGTGCCGGACTTACGTAATGCGTGAGACCTTAAAAGAAAGATGGAAATATGTGTTATACACCTCTACTTATTCCCTTGTGGATATACAGGAATGAGTCTGTATATAGAATTGTGTCTGACAGATAGCAATAAACACATCAACGATTGAATGAGAAAATGAGACATAACTGTTAAAAAATGGTAGTCTTATTTCCCTAACTCTTCAAGAGATCAAAGGGTTACAGATAAGGATATTAATTTTCTGTTTTATTATGGTATGTTAAAAGTTGACCATAATGTTCAGATTGTAGTGACCTACTTTTTCCTGAAACAATATTTATTTATTTAACTATTGGCTCACAAAAAAGTTACAATGAAAGGGAAAAAGGGTATATACAGTTTATTCATGGAATTCTAATGTTTAAATTATCATAAAGTACAGCAATTTATTACTAATATAATTTTTTTAAGTCTTTATAATTATGAACAAATATATAATTTATATAATTATTGTCTTGTCATGTATAAACACTAAATCTAATATAATCATCCCTGTGATCATACAAGTGTTTAGGGATCCCGGAGGAAATATCCTAAGAACCATCATCCCGCTGCAGAGTGAAGGTTCTTCTGATACTTCAGTTTGTATAAATCAAAATGTATTTAGTTTTTATATTAACTATCTGTTAATACATCAGAGCTGATCAAAAACCAGGTTGATAGTCCAAAGAAGTCCAGTTTTATTCAAGAATTAGTGACTAACGAAATATAATAATTATTAATTTAAACAATTATAATGACCAATTACATTATCTTTGCCTAAGATATCAATGTCTGAAACAGCACAATATGACTGTAAAAACACACAAAATATCTGATAAGTTGAGTATTGAAAACATAGTTGTTTTATATTCAAATGTGCCATTCCATTGGTACATTATAGTCACTACTTATTTCAATGTAATCTATACTCAATAGTTTTGTATTGAGTATATATTTTTTTTGTATTGTTATAATTTGTAATTTATTCTACTATAATGATACTATTTATTATACTTAAAAAATAATATGAACACATATTAACTTCATTCTAGACTATCATACTATATCACTATAGGTCATTTGCCAATAATTATTTTTTTATAAATGACAAAAAAAAACTCAAATTGTTTTAATATTAATGATCAGATAGTAATTATCACCTAATTATAATATTTATTATTAGTTATAATGGCCCCTATTTAGGATTATACTGCAAGTATCATAGAAATTAATTATTTATAAATTACTCAGTTAATTAATATTATCAGATAGATATTCAATTGTGTAGAAAATTCTGGTTAAATTATATTAAATAAAAAATATTTGGTAGATTTTAATTAAGATTTTGATCTTAATTAAAAACTACCAAATATTTTTTAAATGTATTTATCTATTTAAAATCTATTTAAATGTCTACTCAGGGTGATTGCACCCTGCCTAGATATTTAAATAGATTTTAAACATTAATCAATGAACTATATTTTATCAAATAATAAAAATGTTGGTGGTGGAAACTGAATACTGAAGAGTTTTAAATGTCAAAGACATATAAAGAGGTCACACATTTTTTGTTAATTTTGTTGAAGGTCACACTATTATTAGCACACAACTGTTGGTTAATTTTTGTTCAGAGTTTTTAATAGAACAGCATTTTAAGTTCTCCATTTACCTTTAAATCATTTTATGTTTAAATTTACTAGATACAACAGGTTAACTAAAATTATATTATTCTGATTATGATGGTATCAGATTATTAGGAAACTTTTTGTTGAAATATCTTGAAATAAATCCAATCAGGAATAAGAGTGAGGGTGTGAAGTTTCCTGTTGTGGTTCACTGAAGTTGGTTGTCAACATCTGACACTGTTTAGGTTATGTTAGGGATGCAGGACTTGCAGCCAATGTGTCGCTACGCCGTCTAATGACCTTATGCACCGACGGGCCGGTGGCTGCAGCACTGCAAGGCCGTTCTAGAAATATCTGCGACCACTACTTACGAGCGAGCGTTCAGCTGTGTCGAAGTGAGCAGCAGCGGCGAGTCCAGCACGTCTGCTGCAGCATCCGACGCACAATAACACACTACGACGTGCACTTTCACAATCGGAATGCACCAGACACAAGTATCAACCAACAAAACACAAAACTAACACAAACACAAACATTTTCCATAGGATCGTATCACAGAAGTCAACGCTCGCACTCGCTCCGTGTTCCTCACCACTAACCCATATTCGGCCACTATATTACTGTGTAATCAACGGAATTATTACCAATTTACGGCACCGCGCTCGACGTCCGTTCGCCGCCGAGAAAATACTTATAAAATATTTTTCGAAAGCGCATAGACGCGCGGCGGACCTTTCGAAAATGTATAAAATACGATAGCGCGCTAAATAGGAAAATCGATAAGGCCGTTGAAACGCCGCCGAACCGAAACTAGAATAATAATTTATCAAAAAATGTAATAAAAACGACATTATTTTCTTGTGACGGTTCCGAGCTGTCAGAATTTTCTAAGTACAATACGAACTATTTCAGCCGTGCACTCGGCTCTTCCGTCGTAGGGCACTCCGTGAGTCGTTTCGATTCGGCTGGTTAGTAATCGCGTGCAAGCGAAACTCGACCTTATTGCCAATGCCACTTACGACTTTCCTACATTGCGCTAATCGCGAAAAATACGAAACGGATTCGAATTTGTTTGTAAAACTTACGACGAGTAGTAATCAGTGGATTGGAAAATTCCAAATAATAAACGGCGAGCGGGCGCGCGGTGTCCGTAGAAAGAAACGCGAGACACTGTTTTCGAAACAACATTGGCTCGACGTCATTTTTGGCGTATTTTGAGTTGGACGTGAACGGGAAAACTCGAAAGCATTCGGTTGTGCGAACGAGAAGGAATATATATTGATACAAACAAAACTAATCTTTATTGCGTCTGATGTTCATACATTATAGTTTGAGATTTGTGTAATATTATGTGAAAGTGAGTGAAGCCATACTATTTTGAAGTTTTTTTCTATAATACGTATAGATAGGCTAGAGAGGAGAACGGCTGTTTTTCTATGTAAAACTGTACTAGTGTGGGTTACTTCCCGTATGTGTAGTTATCGTATGGATGAAAAGTTATGATTGTGTGTGTTTTTGTATTACACTTATATAAAAATTGTATAGCGGGTGACTCGGCTCACGGAATCAATAATCTAAAAATTCATTTTTATATTTTTGAACGAGCTATGGACTGAGGCAGTAGGTATTATGCCTGTAGGTATTTCGATAGGTAGGAATTTGTACTGCATATTCAAAATGGTATGCGTAAATAGTATGTAGGTGGTTAGATAACTATTTGTGCTGTAGGTAAGTAAGTACTATTTATTGTTCAATCGCGTTGAATATTCAGCAGCTATTAGTTTATATGTACTGTTAAAATATGTAGGTTTTATTCAATGTAAGTACAAGCATACCTACGACAAGTTTTACAAATCCTGGTAATTTAACTGTTCCGCGTTCGATTTCCAAATTCCTTTTTAAAAATAAAATTAGTAAACTTTTTTAGTATTATAACAAGGAATCGTAATGTTTTCTTTAGCCAGATTAGAACTAAATAAACCGATTTCTTTAAAGAAAATATGTTTTAAAGGGGTAAGCAGTGGCCGGATAGGCAGCTATGGTACTTTAGTCAATAATTTAATCGGCGAGTAACATAACTGCGATGTGTTCAGATAATAGTACATATTCACCCCTACACTTAATCTAACTCCCTTAGAAATTCATTGGCTGCAGTACTCTACAGGACTAATAGCTAACACAACTATGCGTGTGAGTGTATGTGTGTGACTGTGTGTATATCCAGACCTTGATAGGGTTCTACACAAAAAATATGTACAAGGCTTTGTTAATTTTCCAGGGGTAGGCAGAGACTACCATTATAACATATACCTACCTACTTAAATTAATTAAGATCCAAACTTAGGAAAGAAAACAAAGAATATTTACATATAAATTAAAGGAGAATAGGTTTTAAGGTTTCATTACTCACTGGGGTTGATACGTACACTGATTCGGCTGGTAAGGGGTGAGGTGGCAAGATGGGGTGTATGATTAAATTACTGCGTCAGGTACCAAGTTAGCTACGACCATCAGATTAGTTATCTACATAGACTGACCTTAATTATATTATAACGATCATATTTCTTTAGGAACTGTGTGTTATGTCGGGATTAAATAACAAATGTTAACCTATTGAATCGCAGCGGCACACCGTTGGCCAGAGAAAACAGATTTAAAAAAGTCTGGTATCCTAATCTTTCAGATTAATAAAGTAGTATGTATTCCCAGCTTGTGATTTATTAACGTGTATATTTCATCGCATCTTCAGCTATGTCTGAAGGTAAAGTTTATAAATTTCGGGTCCTACCTCTGAAGACCTACCGTCCTGTATCTTAGTCTCTCAAGTTGCTGCTAGACCATATTCTAAAAGTCAGGCTTAATCAAAGGAATAAAGGAAGTTTTCTGGGCTGGTGGTCTGATAATCATAAGGTGGCAGGACTAGACCGAATACGGTAAGCGTATGATCGGGCGTTGTGCCGCAAGGAAGAGGGATTTATGAAGCAGTGGAGTGCCGGTGACCTGTACTTCTACGAAGGGTAGGAAGCAGCCCTAGCTGTTTTTAGCCTATTACTCGTAACTGCAGATCCCAACACATTGAGACTTGGCTATCAAGAGAGGTAGACTTAAGGTAAATGATATTTTTGTAAGAGTAAAGTTTAATACAGTCATGTATTTATCATAGGTTATGTTTAGTCACCACGAGGCGTCGCTCGTGTAGTATGTCGTTTATACGTAGCCTAGATTATTCAGAGATAGTAGCTTTCTATTAGTAAAAGAATTTTTATAATCTGTCTGGTAGTTCTAAGAGATGAACCTATATTATAATACAGTTGAAAATGAATGTTTTTTCAATATATAGCTATTTTAGTGCTGGACATACGCTTTTCCTTAGCTGAATTGTCTTGGAATTTTAAACAGAATTGAAAAGCTATTGTGTCCGGCTGCCGAAAGTGCCGCTGCGACTCATTAGGTTAATAGCATCCAAACCGCACGGCCCTTTGCTTATAATGTACCCAAGCAACCTATTCTAAGTTGCCAGACGGCTTGGCGGCGGATTACCTTATGTTTACCAATTCGCACTCTTCACAATGTGTTTGTCGTCTACTCTAGCAGCTGTCAGTGCAGCCGTGGTTTGGCAGACATGGATCATCTATTGCCACTTTAACTGTTTTATTCTGCGAGCTGTTTTATTCGACTTTGGTTCTTTATTCCTTTCTATAATTGCCATTACCATGTTCCAACAGAAGAGATTCTATTCTATTTTAGTCTTTTGGCTGTGGTTTTCTGTGCGAACTTCGGAGTTGTGCCTGTTTAAACGAAATCATAGATTTCAACATGTCCTGCATTCACAATACATATAGCTTTATATTGGACACGACAAATTCACGTTTCCAACAGACTTTATACTTAGTGTAAACACCCCATCAATCTCTAAAATGCAGTATGTGCCTATTGGCATGTATATAAAATACACGATGTTATATGTTTGAGTACATACATTCGCAACATTCCTTCACTTGTCAGCGAACTGCGTGAACTATGTAGTATTAGGCTAACATGCGCCCTACATTGAATAGGTAATCGATAGCCCATCTTGTTTGCGCGTAAGCTCTAACCTAATTTAATTGTATGTAGTGTAATGTTTCACGAATTGCACTACCCAAAACATTGCCTTCGTAACAGTTGGCCAACGGAAATGTGACTTCTAGCCATTTTCCTATCATATTAATTGTAAACTTAATCGTATATTTTGCATTGAACTATTCAGAGGTCAACGTTGTCTGCCCTTAATATTCCGCCTTCTATATTTGAAATGCTGAGAATGATGAGTCAATTATAACCATATGATAACCTATATACTTATTATAATTGTATATGCTTACTAACTTAGATATAGGTACTATGGTTACAATATAAATTAAATTTAAACTAAGAACTACCAAGCTACGTAATGTTTCGTATCTAATAAAAATCATACCTACATTGCAATGTTAAGCAACGCAGAATAAAATGATTTGCTAGTAAGTAGGTAGTTACTTAAGTCGCCATTTTTACTTGCACTAGTTGCACCCAACACATAAACATGTTGTGTATGTGTGCGTGTAACACAATCCAGTCGGTTCGCGCTGGAATTTTCCCACCTTTCTCTACAACTTGACTCTTAAACGGTACAATTGTACAAAGCTACATATTTTAATTGTATAGCTATATTCACATTAATTCTATTAGTTTAAGCACGCTCGGTGATTCAATGATAGGTGCATTTCTAAAAGGATTTTTGCTTTTTTATTGTCAAATATAGTATTAAGAAACTTAAACATTGAATCAATTGCAAAAAACAACATGTTATCCGTATAATTAATTCTATAGCACCAGTTATAATTAAAAAAGTGATGTATAATAATTGCATTGCTTTTATTAATTATTAAGTCAAATGCAATAGCATTTTGTACTCATTAAAATGGATTATCTAAAATACATAAAAACAATTGTGGTTATAATTTTCGTAATAATAGCGGTGTACGCGCAATAGTGAAAGATAACAAAAGGTAGACATAAAAAGACACTAAGGAACAAATGCCAGACGTTACGTCATTTCCTCTTACACGATGCAGAATCAACAATTGGCAGAATGCAGACGTGACGGTGTTGCAAGCGGAGTAAATAAAAAAATATAAGTAGATGTACTATGATAGTACATATTTAGAAAGATCAGTATTATGTAAAGCTTTTATTTGGTTGGCTATTATCAAAAACTATGGCGGCGTACGAATTATATGATGTTAGTCTTCACTGGTGCTTTATTAACCTCTGAGTCTTCTTCAGAGTGACAGATTGGTGTTAGTGGCAGGCATAACTCCGGAACCACTGGACCGATTGACTTGTAACTTGGTGTGCATACACCTTGGGGTCATACCTTGGTCTAGTTTGGGCGCTGTGGGTCAAAAGACCCCCGAGATATAGGGGTCACAAGGTCACATGTATTTTAAATGGCAAAATATTGACTTGTAACTTGGTGTGCAGACACCTTGGGGTCATACCTCGGTCGAGTTTGAATATGGGCCCTGTGGGTCAAAAGACCCCCGAGATATAGGGGTCACAAGGTCATAATCACAATATTTTAAATGATTTTAGATTTAAGACGAAGAGGTTGAATCCTGGATTTTTACACCCATCTCGTTATTTATTAAGACTGCGCCGAGCGTATGACAGATAATGACAGAGCTCGTGCGGCGCACATTCAAATCGGCGCGCGGCCGCCATAGTAAAATTGTATTGAGGATTTGAAGTGCTTTTTTGATAAATATGTATCTTTATTGTCAACCAATAACTTAAATATTTGGGACGGACAAATTGTAATATAACTATTTATGTTTTGTTTAAGCTGTGAAATAGGATAAATCTCTACTGTTATAATCTAAAAGTCACGTAACACGAACAAAGTACATACGTACACGTAACACGAGCAAATTTACGCAATTTTGTAGGCGAAAATATTAATTATTTTAAGTTTTTTACACGGAGTAATTGTAAACACATTCATTGTTATGGTAAATGTATATTTTATATTCGTATTAAACAAAAAGTGTTGATTTTATTCACTTAACTGTGACCACCTGTTTTGGCACATTTTGCTCGGCGCAGTCTTAATTTCAATGACTGTAGCATATTTATTTTAACATGATTAGGTACTATATGCTCGTTGTAAAATTGGTAAAGGTTAGTTACATATTTAACAATTATTTTAATTTTAATTTGTACTTAGTATACATTATTTGTGCCATATTAAAAGATCTTGTAAGATGCTCCAACTCGATGATGCACAAATAAGTCTATTACAAATAGTCATATACGTATTATGTATGACGACTCGATGGCGTAGTGGTTAGTGTAAGCGACTGCCACGCCTAAGGTCGCGGGTTCGATTCCCGCACAAGTCAAACATTTGTGTGCGTGAACTTGAATGTTTGTCTTGATCGGGGTGTTTCTATGTATAATATGTATGTATTTACAAAAAAAAAGTATGTATGTATGTTTATCCATTGTCTAGTAGCCATAGTACAAGCTCTGCTTAGTTTGGGCTAGATAGTGTTGTGTGTATGTGATGGAATATTATATTATATTATATTATTATGTATTATACTGCTGGACATTGGATTCTCATTGTGAGAAGCGTTAAACCATAAATAAGAATATCAATATGTCATATGTAGTAGTCTCCGTAGCTCAAAGCCGACATTTAAAAATATTTAGTGAATTAATCATGTTTTCACCTGTTCCTTTTGCTAAACATACACATACGGAGTTGCTTCGCTGTCTTGGTTAATATAAAAGATCACTGGTATACTTGCTGTACACAACGCCTCTTTAAGCGTTCAGCAAACCCAACTTATCGAAATACAATACAAGATTATTTGGATGTGATCTTCTGCAGGGTGACAATACTTCAGTCGAGTTATTTTTGGTTTGAGCGGGACACCGTTGTGCTTCTTCCCTGCTCATTATTCAAGACAAGACTTTTAAGGACGCTACTTATTAAGTGACCGATGTTAAGACTTGTGTCTTCTTATACAGATGTTATCAATACAGAATTTAATAAGATTGTAGAACGAAAATTATTATTATTATAATTTTTATTAACAATTTTAGTCCGCTATGTCCGTTATGCGTGTTTGACAGAGCGGTCAGTTGCGAGTGACACTCACACACACACATACATAGCCCGCTCGCCTTCATGCGTTGCAAGAACTATAACTGAAATGCATTTTATGTTCACATAATATGACATTTATTTTAACTTAGTAGTAAGTATACCATTGAGCAGCGATAGCTCAGTGGGGAGACCAACAGACTGCAATGCAGGGGGTCTCGAGTTTGAACCCACGTCGCGCACCTCTGACTTTCGGAAATTATATGACTTTTCGAAATTATGTGCATATTGATTGACAATTATCGCCTGCTCCGTGCCTCGGAGAGCACGTTAAGCCGTCGGTCCCGGCTGCCGTGAACGTCTATGGCAGTCGTTATTGGGAAAGTCAGTACCCTCTAATATCCTAACACTGGTCTAGCCTTAGGGTATCGTTAGCCTTCGGGTTGCGGCAGCCGCTCCGTGTAAAAACTGATATCCAGTCAAATCCGGTCAGACTAGAAAAGCCGATCCCAAGTGACTCGGGAATAATAAAGGCTAAGGAGAAGAAGAAGAGTCCGTTTGGACCAGGTTCTAGGTTGTTTCGACTCGGCTTCTGGAGTAAAACGAACTACTAACAGGCTTTATCAACCAAAAATTCCTAGAAGTGCCAATCCAAATGTCGTCTACGTTATTTTTAATATTTGAATCCTTTTATCAACAGGAATAGTCAGAGACATAAGTCGCTAAACATTTATCAATTTTGTAATTATTCTTTTATTCAATGTAACCATTGATCTCATGTTTTTACAACAGTTATAGGTAAATAATAGTTAATTTTATAATAGATAACAAATGTGTCATACTAATTATAAAGTTTTAATTTATAAGTTAATGTAAACTATTAACTGAATGTTTATCTATTTATGCAGCTGACTGTATTAAAAGGGGAGACTGATTGATTGATTGTTAGACTGAATCTGAATGAAGTATTAATGCACAGCTTTGGAACTGTGCGTACTGTCTAAAAACTTAACATTTTGAACACAGGCATTAATTAAGGAAGGATTTTCAACATCCCCTATAGAGATAGGTTAATAATTTAGCCACGTATGTATATATAAACTGTTAGTGCTGTTAAGTGCTAATATTTGCAATAAAGTAGATTTTAGCGGTATTAACATTAATTTAACATAAAATCCAAGTAGAATTTACGTGAAGTGAAGGCATCGACCTAGGGGCACTGAAGGAGCCATAACAGTATAAAATTTTCAAAAAAATATATATTTTTTTTCCTTTTTGTACAGTGTATATTTTCAAACATATTCTGTGAAACTTCAAGGCCGTATCTCTAATACTCTCCGTAAGGCAGCCTTCTAAAGAGCGACCGCTCGCAGGTATAAAATGCTCCATCTGCCTGAAGACGGAGCTCGGAGCTGACGTGTTGTTACCTACATTTTTTTGGCATTGTAAACGGGACTAAATAAAGAGAGGACCAAATATAGTTTTATCTTGTATAAATCGATAATGAAATCTATATACGCGTTTTTCTCGAATTGAGATTTTAATTTTGCTGACAATTTAACTCAAAGAGCAATTATCCGATAGACTTGAAAATTTAACTGAGTACTCTTGAATATATTTACTCTACGATGACCTAGGATATTTTTGATAGGATAAAAATTTACGCTTTGGCATTAAAAATACGACCGTTTTAAAGGCAAAAAATAAAAAAGTTCCAAATATCACCCAAATTTCCAGCGTTCACACTGGTTTGGTCCCTGAAAGACAATCTCGCTCGACACTGATCAAGGCTGCTAATGAAATTTTAAAATAAAGAGAAGACAATGCGGTTTCATTTCATTTATCTTATCTTATGTGGGGGCTGGTCAGTAGGATCTTTTCATTTCATTTACTGACACAATATATGTATATATGTATATATGTATGTATTGGAGATTGTTAAAGTGCCTGTCCGAGCGTTGCCTTGCTTGACAAACCGCGGGGCCATCTACCGGGTCCAATTTTGAATTCAAACTATAAAAGGACCCCTTCAAACACACACAAAACATTCTTCATTATCAGTACAGCCGTTCAGGAGGAGTTCAGTACACAGAAGTATTAGAGATATGCAAATATCACGATTGCCTTCTGAAATCCTATAGGCAAGTCAATAAGTCCACTGTCAGACTTAGCAACGAACTTATTTATGCTACAGTGATGCGCATAATTGCACTCGAATGATATTCGAATACATTGGTGACAACGCGATAACTACTTTGCATAATGAAAGACCCAGCTATGTTGTCAATACATTTGAATATAGTAGGCTAGTTGCCTATGTTTGATTTGTACACACAGCGACACATCAACCTAGACTGTTTGGATTTTGAACTATTAGAAGTTGAACGCTGCTAATCGTGCGAGAGAGTGCGTTATATTTTTGTTATTTTGTCTCACGTTGAATGGGACGCGACGCTCTATTCTTACCATTACATCGACCCCACTATGCACTGTCCCTTTCCGACAATTCTCTATATTGTATGTAGCGTAGTTACACGTATATAGGGTGTCTAGCTTTATGTGTAGACGTGTGTACATTATTTTACACGCAACAACAAATAGAAATGGGTATATCAGAAGAAATCTTTTTGTGCAAACTTCGTTGCAAAATAATGGAGCGATTAATATTTTAAATTTGGATATAAGGGTGTAGTGGGGATATCTCGCTATCTCCTTCGGACAGCTGCATTTATATAGTGATTACGTCACAGTTTGAATCGTGTATCTTTTTTCTGTCATTTGACAATGACTTCCACTACAAGGTTTGAAACGCTTGTATATTGTCTATTTTTGAGAAGATTACAATAGTTCTTTGTATTTTCGAGATTGGGTAACTATTGGACTCAAAAATAAAAAAATGTGAGTCAACTACGCTTCACGAATACGAATGTGTAACTATATCGATATTATGACATGTTTATCTCAGCCAGACTAGACTAACATAGACAAAGATAAAGTGAGACAGGTCCTGAGGTCCTGACTTAACCTTTACTGGTAAACAGCGATGATGAACACTAATTACAGTCTAATGAAGTAATGATAAACGAAAGTGATCTGTTATCTACTGCACTTGATTAAAATGTCAATCGTGTCTGGAAATAACGCATTCGTTGCAATGACTATTAGAATAGCTGACTGCATCGATGCAGCAATAGGCTCGCTTCCTACTACGTGCGACCTTAACAATTAGCTGGTGAAATAAGAGAGTTTAAGGCCTTTGCCCATCCATTCGGGGATACGGTCGTGAGAATATGTATGTACGACCAACGTTGTTCTTATGCTGGGGCTACATTAGCAGGCTACGGCGAATATTCGTGTTAACGCGATGAGTGTAGCGGGCTAGATCGTTGCAACGCGTTGTATTCGGGCGAAGACAATGTATTATCGGGGCCCTGTCGGTAAACTGGCGCGCATCGAAGGAATATAGCGCGCCAATATTCGATTGGGTAGCTACACCTACGTTCGTACGTTCGGTTTCTATGAATAGTAGTCATCCACCATCTCCTCTTTCTTCTCTTTTCATATTATTTTGATACTTGTAACTGTAGTAAATAATAATTTACTGACATATTATAATGTAACGTCACTTTCTCCATTTTGAGTTACCGCCTAGGTACGTCTCGGCCGCACAGCACAACCCGGCACGATGTATCGCGTCAACGCGACACGAATCGTCGCCCGCTTAATGTAGACAAGGAAATCGCGTATGTACACGATGTTTTTAGCGCGCCAACGCGACAAGAATCTTTGCCCGCTAATGTAGCCCTAGCATTAGCAAGTGAATCTTATCAGGCACAGTAACAGATTTTGTGCTGATACTGAGTAAAAAACAAAAGTTGGTTATTTACAGATATTTCATTTTGTTAAAAAGCTATATGTTAGGGCAAGATGCGTGTATCAATAGGTAGAACCAAATCATATAATATATTAATTAACAATTTTAAACTAGGTATGACAGGATATCCAAGTGTCCATTTACAATCTTTATTAGAATCTCACATCATAATATTAACGATATTGGACAAATTGTGATTTTGGGTAACTTTAAACGCGGTGCACCATAGACGCGTTTGCAGTTACCAAACATTTTCAAATACAAAAACAATTTAGTAGGTCAGTGAGGAGAAACTTTATTTTTAAATTTTCTGCTGGTTGTCTATTTATTTGACAGTTCGTAAGCGTATCACGTTTAGACATAGAATTAATTCAAATAACGTTACTATTGTATTTCTTTGAGTTCCATATAAATACGCCGCAATGTTTCATCTTAAAAGAATTTAAGGAATTTTGAGAAATAAACAATGTGCCTACTTATGGCGGTCGTAATTGAGCGTGAAAGCTTTTTAGAAAAACAAAAGCTGCCATCGAGATGCAATATAATTTTATATTTTGAATGCTAGTTCGATATTTTATAAAAAAAGTAAGTCCATTGTCAAGTCCAAGTCACATTGGTTGCTTAAATATTATTTATCGTAAGTTTGAATTACGGGGAGCGGTGAGTCAACGCATATGTTGTGTGTTACGAAAGAATATTATGTCTAGCCCTGTAAACATTGTAAACATTTGTTTATAAACATGGTCGCATAAACATGTTGCTGAGTTGCTGTCAACATGTTGCAGGTAACACTTGTGTTGCGGAGTTGATCACGCCATGCTGCAGAGTTGCCGCTTGGCGAGCGAAAACATCAGTTTATCGACAAATGTTAATGTGTGTGGACGTGTTTATAAACAGTTTTAAACATGGCACCAATGATAAAATAATGAAGTTGATAGAATTATTTCAATCTGAAACAATATTGTGGGATTCTTCGAATAATTGTTGCATTTGTTGCTCTTTTAGCTATTGACGTACCAATTAACTCTAGAAGACGTTCGAAATCACTTTTTGACATCCTCATAAAGTTAATAAAGGATCCATCTGCCATCGCAAGATCACTCATCAAATTTTCTCTTTGCATCAGATACTTTCGCACCTATCACTTCTTTTTTTAACACGCTTTTATTAGCTTGTTATGTATGTATCTATGTGTCTATGAATCTATGTAACGGAATCTTTGAACGTGATTTTCACCCCTTTCAAACCGACGGGTTGATTTGAAACTTTGCACAGTTATCGAGGACCGATGACAAAACAAAAAGTAAAATAATAAAAAAGAATATAATTAATTGTTTAAAAACTAAAAAACACGCTTTAGAAAGTATTTTATCAAAATATCTAAGAAAGCAGCCTACGCTTTTTTACATTAAAATTAATAAATTATTTTCTACTTTTTAAAGCGTGTTTTTTAGTATTTTTAACTATTTTTTTTAGAAAGATTTATTATAAGATACGCAAAAACAACAACACTACTTCCTCGAGCAACATTTTGACGCAGACTGGCGTGTGGAAGGGCAGTATGGCAGTTGAGCAACAGTTGTGCAACAAATGTTTACAATGAATACTGGGGCTTAAGCTCGTAAGATCGGAAAACATTTGAGACCTGCTACATACTTACATACGGTGATGATAGCCAGTGATCAACATATGTTAGATATGATTGAAACCGTCACAGAATCGGAAATAGTCTGTTATAGTCACAAACCTAACCTAGCTACTACAGAATTACCTAAGCCTTTTCCCCATAGCACCCTTAAGGCATAGCCGGTACTAAAGTTTGTTAAGGTAACTATATTCTACACGCATATAATGGAAATTTATAAAGGTAACCGTGTGTTCATGTGTAGTAGAGCCTCGCTGATTTCAGCATGAATGGGCCGGCTCGACCGGGAAAGGACTACCCTCTCACAGAATATCGACATAAAAGAGCAGTATGCCTACTGTTGTGTTTCGTTCGGTGAGTGAGAGTGCTGGAGGCCCAATCACCCTCTTTCCCTCTTCCCACTCCTTCTCTTTCCTACTTCCTTTTATTCCTAAATGGTCGGCAACGCGCAAGTGATGCCTCTGGTATTGTAGGCGTCTATAGGCTACGGTGACCACTTACCATCACGTGGGCCGTATGCTTGTTTGCCGACTTAGTAGAATAAATAAATTTGTAAAAGACATATATATATATATATATATATATATATGTATATTTACGCAAGGATGGCGTAGTGGTTTAAGTGGTCGCCTCGCCACTGCCACTATGCCGAGTGTTGTGGGTTCGATCCCACCCGGGACAAAAATGTGGTTGATCCACAAGTGGTTGTTCCGAGTCTGGGAGTTCTTTGTCTCCGTTTTTTGAATGTTTGTAAAGCAGCACAGGATTTATTCATAGTGGGGAAATTAAATAAAGTGATATGCTTAGTAGGCAGATCTGTTAAAAGCACTAGAAAAGCATGCAGTCTTTAAAAATCATGAGGTAGTCAATTGTTGATACTGTAATTAAAAAAAACGGACAATGATGGACAGCTTGTAATTAGCAACATGTGTACCTTAATTGTAACTGATCAAGTGTACTAAAATAAATAAATAAATCAATAAATTATTTAAAGATTTGTTCAGTTATCTCTGCACCAAAATAAGCAATTTGTAGATTTCGTAGAGTCTGGGCAGTTATTTATTTATTTATTTATTTAATCTTTGGAAGACCAACAGCAAACAATAACATTTTAAATGCATACAATACGCAACAGATAGCCAATTATAGGTCTCCGCTTTTAGCTACATTATATAAAAATAAAAAAATAAAAAATGATGCGTGAACACTGAACTTACAAACAAGCATATTAATAATGTATGAAATAATGAAAATTAAAAACAATGTAAAACATTAAGACGTAAAAAAATCTAAATTGAAAAGTTGTTGTGTTAATTTATTGCGGTTATCTATGGAAAAAATCAAGACTGAGCATCCGCCTCACTGAACTGGGTTTGCAAGTGAATATATCAAAATCATGTATTTTTGTTTGTCCATTTAGAGTATTAACTGCTCGCCAGAGAAATGCATTTTGACGATAGTTTGTAGAGACTAATGGTAGGTGTATAGGCACATAATGTCTTACGCTTCTGGTTGGTATATTAAAACTTATTTTATTTAAAAGGTCAGGGCAATCAATTATACCGGATAACATATTTAACAAATAAGTCACATCGGCAATTGCGCGGCGATGGGTTAAGGGAAGTATATGAAATTTTCTGCAGAGAATAAAATAATCATCGGACTTATAATGTATTTTCAGTTTATAACATAAAAATTTAATGAATTTGCGTTGTATGTTTTCGATTCTAGAGATGTAGTTATTATATCGCGGATTCCAAATCTGGCTTGCATATTCTAATATACTGCGTACATAGGTACAGTATATAATTTTTAGTGTTTTGGCTTCTTTGAAACTATCACATGTACGTATTACGAACCCTAGTGCCTGGTATGCCTTGGTTACTATGCTAGTAATGTGATCATCAAAAAGTAATTTAGGATCGTGTAATACGCCGAGATCGCGAACATTTCTGCATCGTTGTAGTTTGTGGCCATTTAGGTAGTATTCAGAGGATAAAGTGCTGGGTTTTCTACTATAGGTCATGACCAGACATTTAGAGGGATTTAAATCTAATTTATTAAGTTTGCAGTAATCGGTTAAGCGTATAAGATCTGATTGAACACCAAGGACATCCGTAGGCGTTGAAATAGCTGTAAATATTTTCATGTCATCAGCAAAGCACAAAACCTGGGAATTTTGGAAACACTTATCTATATCATTAACGAATATATTATGTATTATATAATATATATTAACACTTTTAAAAGTGGTTTTCGAGTTTCATCATCCTACGATGTGTTAACTGTCAAGCTGAATAACGTCATCACTAAATATAATCTTTAATTTATTGAACTTAAGGGACACTATTTCGACTGACACTGACGTCCTGACTGAACTGACTGACTGAATGGCTGACGCTTACAGTCACCTCACAAGAGAACTGTCAATAAACACATCAAAATGTAAGCAAGGCAATATGTCATTGATCAAATGTGGCAACTATGTGTGATCCACAGATTTTAGAGGATATGGAGTCTGGTTGCACTATGTGTCCACTACAGCTACAGAGTACGATAACGAAGGCGAGAAATATTCGTAAAAGAATGCAAATTCAATTTGATATGCGTCGAAACCGACTACTGAATCCTCATGGTGAAGTGTACCTCTGAGTCGTCTTTATACTGAATATTAAGGTTTTCTAAAGGCCTGATTAATTCTAACTGGGGATAGAATGAGAGTAGATCAATAAAACTTGATCGTCAATATGTTAATGATTTTAAGTAATATATTTTGCTAAATAACCGTCACCCGGAACTCAAAACGCGAAGGTTAACAGGTATATTTTTTTTCTGTGTGTCAACTGTTACGAAATAAGCATGTTAGTTTTTTTATAGCTTGAATCGAAAAAATATAGTCGCCGTTATTTATGGCATAGCTTTTAAAATTATTTATACTTTAAACATGACGAATGGTGACAATAATTTTACTAGAAATATTTAACATCACAAGTTTTTAAGGATTACTGAACGTGCGAAATAATTTCAGACTTACGGCACTTCTATTATCGCACCCTTAATAAAACAGAGACTTATCTCAGTATTTTGGATTAAACAAATTTGAACTCTATTGCAAAGATTTAACACAAATATAATATTAGAATTTAACATATACAATTAGAGTACAAATTGCCTTACTTTCAAATTTCGAGTTAAGTCGCTGTTTTATTAAGAGTGCGATATGTTCTGTATAAAAGGACTGTCGAGTTGCCTAGTATAAGTTTGCTTTCGAACATGAGAGTCTGAGTTCAATTTCAAATACGATGCGTCCGTTGCTTAATGGACTAGGCGTTGGACTTGCACTCGACAGGTCGTGGATTGAAACCCACCCATTGCACTACAAACGTGTATCAACTACTCATTTTTTTAAACACGGTGAAATGCTTTTACGCATACCTCTCCGCGAAAAAAGGAGAGCGGAGAGGTTATGTCGGGCTTATCAGAGGAATGATGGAACGTCCCGAATACTAACGATTAAACCCACCATGAGGCATAGTGTGCCAACTCACTGCCTTAAATGGTGGGTGGGTTGCTGGAACTGAAATGTAACAACCACTCCTAACACAAGTATTTTAGCTTATCTGCAGAGGTTAACAAGAATAGTTAATGCCTTCGTTGGGCACTGCTAGGTGGGTCGCTAAAGTAGTTTCAGTTTCAGCGACCCACCCACCATTCAAGAAGTAGGTACACCGTGGTACGTTTAGTCGGTAGGACCCAAGACTTCCATCTTTTCCGGGTAAGTCTGACATATCCTCTTCGATACCTCTATGCCCTCGAAGAGGGATGCGTAAATGCATTAAACCTCGATAAAAAAAGGGTTCAACAAAATAATAAGTAATTTTTTCAAAAAACTAATCTAATCATTTAAATATTAAAAAAATATATTTGGGAGTATCTGTTATAAATAGGGTTAATTATTTATAGTAGGTACAAGTACCTACGGTAAACATATCAATCTTCTCTCTTAGCCTTTATTATTCCCAAGTCACTTGGGGTCGGCTTTTCTGGTCTAACCGGATTTGACTGGATATCAGTTTTTTTTTTTCACTTTTTACGCGGAGCGGCTGCCACCTGACCTCCGCAACCCGAAGGCTAACGATACCCTAAGGCTAGACCAGTGTCAGGATATTAAAGGGGACTGGCTTTCCCAATAACAACTGCCATAGATGTTCATGGCAGCCGGGACCGACGGCTTAACGTGCTCTCCGAGGCACGGAGCAGGCGATAATTGTCAATCAATACGCACATAATTTCGAAAAGTCATATAACTTCCGAAAGTCAGAGTTGCGCGACGTGGGTTCGAACCCGAGACCCTCTGCATTGCAGTCTGTTGGTCTCCCCACTGAGCTATCGCTGCAGTAAACATATCAATATTCAAATAAAATAGAGAATTCATTATGAACGAGGGTCCATTGTAAACAGTCGTACAAATGGCTTGTCAGTATGAGGAATATATTATATGAAATAAGTTATATCTATAGATATAATACATAGTAGTGAAAGCAAAAATCATAATTTACAACTTAACTTATAAGTTATATCTTAGTTTGCTTTGGGATTAGTTGTAGTTATTATGAATGATTAATTTATACAAACATTAACGATCTTATTGATCCCGTACTTTATGTTTAAGGTTGAGTGGTTAGGTTGTGGCGTAAATGTCATTGCGACTTTCTGTTTAGTCATTTTAAATTAAAGGTTTCATTTTTCACTTCTTTTACATTACTTAATCGCGTGGCAAAAAGTATTGAGGACCTAATTAACTTCAATAATTATGAACTAAAATGTAATTAATGTATACATTTGATGTTTATTTTAATTACGGATAATACAATTTTTAATATAATTATGATACTGAGATCGGAACTATATCTTGAACAGACTTTTTTGCAAGAACTACCTCTCTGGTATCATTCAGTAACGGATAAAAACTAACAGTAATAACTGACAAACGTGCATTACGATTCGAAATAATGAATCTGCTTCTAACATGAATAATTACTGAGACCAACCCGTCCCGCGAAGCTCGACCTGCATGGGTCCAGTTATTTAAATTGTAAAATAAAAAACATCTTCTATGAAACCCGCGTTCTATTTTCAGTATATTAGAATCACTTTATTATAAATAATTAAAATATACAAATAATTAATGAAACAATTGTTGTAACCATTGGACATCTGTAGGCTCAGACCACTTCTCTCGCAAACTATATTCTGCTTGTACAATATAAATATACCTTCTTAATACTTAAGCTGTGTACTTTTTGATATTTAGATCTAGTATGCTAAATACTTACTTAAGATTGGTTAAGCATATAACAAGATAAATGATGATGTCAATGATCCGTTTGTAATATAATTAAATAAAAATAACAAATTTTAATAATATTGTGTTCAAGTTAACATGACATTTAATTTTGTTAGTTAATCATTGTTTTAAAATGTCAAACAGAATGTAAATTTTATTAGTGGAATTAACCAAAAAAAACTTTGAAATCAAAACTTTCAATATTCCTTACTTGCTAACTGAAAGCGAAAAAGAAGTTAGGTATATAACGAAAATATAAATATGTCTCTGTTTCTTTTTTTATCTTAACCATTGTGTAGAGAAAATAGATTTTTAAATTTTATTACTTCAAATTCAAATTCAAATTCAAAATTCTTTATTGCTAACTATGTGTACATAAATAAAGTTCTTAACAGAAGATATCAGTTCTTAGAACATAGTGGCCCTGTTAGGGCATTGCAATTTCATCATACATGTATGCTTATAATTGTAACAGTTGAACATGCAATAAATTGATTTAAGTACATTCATTAATTAAAAAGAGAAAATTTATAAATATTAAATTTTAGATAGGTCATCGTTTTAATTACATTATATCATTTACATCATATTAATTATAAATTATTAAAGTCATACCCAAATAAAAATACACCTGTCATGAGTTACCTGATTTAAAAATTATCATTATTCATTAATTCAATTATGTCACAGTATTGTAATCATTTAATATAAATTATCATAATCCTTTTAAAAAATATTTTACAGAATTATATTCACTTTAGTGATAGGTACTTTATTGAACAAAATTATTTTTCCTCAAGAAATTCTGCTATTGAGTAATATGCCTTTTTAATTAAGAAATTTTTCAGCATTCTTTTAAAAATAATAATTGAATTTATAATCTTAATGTCCATAGGTAGCTTGTTATAAATGTTTGTGCTCATACAGAAAATACTATTTTTGTACGCTCTAGTGTGGGACGCTTTATTTCTTAAGGTATTTTTAAGTCTCCTGCTTTTTAACGTATCATAGCTTGTAATGTTTAATTGATAGATATGGCTGCTATTTTGTAGCAAATAAATCGTTATTTCTAAATATGTAGGTTTTGCTATACACTGTACCAACCCCTCACATTGACGAGATCACTGAGCTACTGTTACCACTTACTTAATAAAAATCAACAATTTCCTTCTCCCTTAGCCTTTATTATTCCCAAGTCACTTGGGGTCGGCTTTTCTAGTCTAACCGGGTTTGATTGGATATCAGTTTTTACACGGAGCGGCTGCCACCTGACCTCCGCAACCCGAAGGCTAACGATACACTAAGGCTAGACCAGTGTCAGGATATTAGAGGGTACTGAAAAAAATAACTATTAAATTATAAACTAAAAATCAACACAACAATTACACAATAACAATAACTTTTAGATTTTTACTATTATAACTGAATATCTTAAGATTTTATCTTTTTAATATATATTTTGTTAAGATACCTACTCAATAAATCCTTCTAATTTTGCAATGATAGGTACCTAATGTTGTCTTTCAAAACCTAGCTTGCAATTCAGAATGCAAGCGTTAGAAAGCTCTCCGTTCCGCGACCATTATTTATTGAGATTGGGTAGTACAGTAGACCAATAAAGTTATCAACCAGTTTTCACCAAAGTTTCTGTTAGATCTAATTATCGCTAAGGTTGATTTTTATAACTTGACACACGGCATGCCGTAAATATAATACATGATAAAGAGAGCAATGGTCACTGTCATTATATAGGAGAAAACGACCTTATTCTTTCATGACGTTCAAATGAACCTCAACTGGTGGGTGGTAGACCACATATTTACCGACTGTATATAAAGTATCAATAGACGATATCATTTAATTTAATTACCTATTGTATCACAATAGGTTTTCAATTCTGGCATTCCAACAATTCACTGTTAACATGAGAACTTACTATTGTGACGTCATTCACGTCTCTTATTTCGAACAGACTTGTATGTTTTAATCCGTGGCGCTGAGGAGCGATCGAGCTTCTCAGCCGACCTAAAAATGATGTTGTCAATTGCTAGGTTTTAATTGGTTGCTGTAAACCGTTTTAATTCAATTAGAATCAATATAGTTAAACTATAAAAAGAATGATCTATAGATATTTATGATTACTTTTTAAGTTTATAACCAGTTTTTTACTTTCAGTTGAACATGTCATAAAAGTGCCTAATTGGATGAAAGGCCACTAATTATATTATTAAATACATGACATAGAACTGAACAAGAATATTGAATGAATTACTATGATGTCTCATTACATTTTTGCGTTTTATGAACAAGATGTTGAAATTTTTTCGCAGCAACATAGGTATTAAGTCGCCAGCACACTATCATAAATATTCTAACGTCACGTTTATGATACAAATATAACAAATTTTTCTATTTACTCTTAATAAGTATATGATTAAGTTAATTACGGCACTGCCTCAGTGACACTGCGAATGTTATGCATGAGCTCACGGGTTCGATACCGGATTCCCTCAAGAAATTCTCATTAGCGGCCCGGCGCGCAGCGTCTGGAAATGTGCCTAATGGACGTCAATAGCCGCCTGTTATGGGGACCAAAACCCGAAATAGAATTAATTTAGAAATTATATTGAATCGACGACTGTACGAGTGACGTGGGGGTTAAGTCTTCACTTCTACTGTATTAGATTTCTCTCCAAAAGAGACAATAAAATTATGATCCGCAGATATATATGAATAGTGCCAAGTTAGTCCCCCGTGATGATGAAAAGTTTGGAAGATTTATATACAATCCCAAACTGCAAGACGGTAAAAATAAAGTTTTGTGTGGATACATGAATCATAGTGAAGTAAATAGGGGATTTCTTAATAAGCACTAACACCGCGGCCAACTAGTTAAAAGATTATAAAACATACCAAGTTAATGTGCTAATCTAAGCGCGGACAAAGTTCGAGCATTAAAGTCGAACTTTGTCATTCGGGTTACGTATGAAAATATCTCATTTGTTATTATAAACACAACTTAAAATGTACAGAAAATTTGGTAAGACGGTGAGGGCAGCGCAAAAGGGTTAACGATTTAATTCACAAATGATACTTAGCACTAGGGTTGCGCCACATAAACATTATTAAAATTCGGGATTACCGATTTTAATGTGTAAATATAGATCAAGATCTCTTATTTAACTTTAACTATGAAATCCCATTTTGGGTGTGGGTTTAAATCTCTTGGACAACGCTTGAAGCCTCCAGACACAATGCTTTTGCTTTTTATGAGTTATAGAGTCTATTTAGGTGTAGCATAACTGATATTACAAACATAGAAACAACGGTTTGTCCCGTATGGGTCCCAAAACACTACTACTACGAACCTAAAGTACTTGTCGCTGCTAGTGAACATGGCTATATTGGCAATGTTCATTGAGCTTCGAGCTATGTTGAAGCAACACTAAGGTAAACACTCAGGCTATCTATTGCTTATTTATCACAGGCCTTTTTCACGGAGCACGAACGGCCATTTAGCTTTCAGTCGTAACGTTTTGGTACCATTGAGCTATTAGTAGGGGAGAAATCTCAACTAGATTGTCTGTAACACTCGTTAGAGCACATTGTCTCTAACTCATACAGTATTCTGTGTGAGTTAGAGACCATGTGCTCTAAGCCATGCACTTTCATATCGGTTCAGATTGTGCCCCATCCAACACACGGTCCGACTAGACCGGAGAGAGATCAGGACCGCAGGACCAACAGCTATGTGTGCTTTCGGAAGCACGCATGAGGTATGCAACACCGACAACTTCCTAGTTCCGAGCTACTGTTGAGATGTTTATCAAAACCCTAATAACTTTTTTGTTGTAATGTAAATGGTTTTGTACAGTTTTAATTAACGATAAATAAATAATAAATTGTTGTCTGACTTGAGCTTCAAGCCCGAGACCTCATGCATAGTAGGCGCGCTAACTACTGCTATATAACATTATTGTTTTTATGGCACACACATTTATAAAGTCAGCAACATAAGTAGCTAAACAATAAAAAAATAACCAATAGATTTTATGAATTATAATATTATTATACCGCATTTATAAAATAACGTTAAATTATCCGTCGTCTAACTGTTATTGTGTCGACAAATAAGGAATCATATTACTACGAATAAGAGAATCATTTAAACTCTCGCAAACGTGTAGCGACTTATGCAGCTGACTGGACACCTAATAATATTGTGCGACAGACCGTTAATAAGTTTGGTATACACCTTTAAAATGATAACAATTGTATCTTTCTACAAAGTGTTATCTAGAGGTGTATAATACGAAATAAACGTAATCTCCGTTATTGAAGGGCACCGTATATAATAATAATAATAATAAGTAAGTAAGTAAGTACGAACAACCCTTTACTTTCTCGACAGTACAGATGGTATTCCAAAGTCTAATAATAGAGATACGGAGCCATTTTATCACTTTTATCAGCGTGTCGAAACAACGGCCGGCAGTGACAACACGCCGCGCCGCCCGCGCCGCGCCGTGTTGCGTTTTGTGAGACAACCCTAGTCGAGGTTCGACGCACTCAACCGTTCTCATTTTAATTGTAACTTTACGTTATTTATTATTAACCGTAGACAACCGAAGTGAATGGGTTAACCCTTTTTTACAGCTTACAAAATTATTTGATTTGTTTTCTGAGATTCTGATTGTGAGAACACGGAATTGATTATTGTAGGAAAATATCAATTTTAACTGTAACAAATTAATGTTACAAAATGTTGACATTTCGACTTAGGGTTCGATGTAAGAGGCAAGATGTCGGTCCAAATTAGTTTTAAAGTAAGTATCTCTTTACAGGGATCGTAGAGTTTTTATTGTATATGATTCATACTTCAGTATGGCCCATCCAATCAGTAGTTCCTGAATAAACAGGACTTATCACAATCTTTCAGCAGCCAGATAATATTACCATAATATAAAATGTCGCCGAAGCGTAGCTATAGGCTATAAAATAAAAAAAATATATAAAAAGTTGGGTCAGGCTGTAAAACGAAGCCTGAGATCCAAGGAGGGAATAAAAAGGAGAAAAAAATAAAAAAGCCGTAAAAAGGCATTGGCGGGGTAATAGAAGTGAGCGGGGTGCGGGGGACGCGGTAAGGGGGAACTGTTCCTCGAACTTCCCACCGTTTCGAAAAATCGATCACGCAGCGCGTGTGTGGACTGTTTTGGATTTCGAATACGAAATTCTATAACTTTCCGCCTATTTAAACAAAATGACATCATAAAATCCCGACGATAAAGTTTATTTTACCTTGACACAGCAATAAATGTTTAAGTGTGTGTGACCCACACGCGCGTTCAAGATACCAAAATATTAATGGCATATCGTCCCGCCAAAATAGATTTTTTTGTGCGTGAATATTTTGTCCAAAGTACAAGAAGGCCAGGCCTGCGTATTTTCTAAAAGTTTGTTGTGTGTCTGCTAAGGAGGAAGTTGGGCTCGTCGCGAGAGCGGCTTTTTTTTATTTCTTTTTAATTTATGACCGATTATATACTGTCGTCGTAATTTTTGACTTTATTGACACAAACATAATCCAATGTATCTGCCTAACTACCTTTTAGCGTGACTGATTTGCGTAATGTATTAAAAATGAGGACAGCGTAAAGAAGATAAAATTCAGAATCGCCATTATAATAATAATAATATATTATAAGAATACATAGATATATATAGAGCTACTTAATTGATCTTGAAGTCTTCATTCTGAATAAAGAGACTCATTGAAAGATTTAAATTAATCAACTGATCCGCTAAGAGCAAACGAACAATGCAGAAATGAGTTTCTACCTACCGAAAAGAGGTGAGCCTCTTTTCGGTAGGTAAGTATTTGCGAGATTTATCTAGCATACAAGTTCTTAAAATTATCTGTATCAATGACTCACTATATTGACAAGTCAGTCAATTATGTGACAAATTAAATGTAAGGCTATTGAAAACTTCCAGTGAACGTTTAGATTAGCTGCGATTGATGAAGTAGCATGTACATAGTAAGCGAGACATGTACTACGTCACATCTGCAGATAGCTCGCACACGGAACACCCTAGACTGCTCCCATCCTACTTTCGAGATTTTTGAGAAGGGGTGGCGTAGGGAGGCTGTAAAAAATTTTATATCTTCGCGTCTGCGTGGATCAAGAAAAAAAATTCGAATCGATAACCGGCGGCATGACGAGCATTTTATGAACATTTTTATTTTTATATTTTATGGAAGTTTGAAATTGGTACGTCGCGTCGGGCTTAGCAGGCGGCCGATAGCGCGCCGTGGGACGTTTTGGAACTACATAATTCTAATTTCAAAACACGTCCATGTTTCGATCTTTAAAAATATTTTCAGGATGCCAAAGTAAACTAACCATAACTAACAATTCATGTTAGTGTGGACTACTTAACAAAATATAAACAGTTTAAATAAATTTATTATCCCAATTACTAGAAAGTTTAAAAGTTTACTGTTACAAAACGTTACGTTTATTTATAATAAAGGGGGTATAACATTAACAAATCGTTTCACACGTAAATTGAATTCTTAAGTAAACGGATTCCTGTAGGTCGTACCCTCGCCGCTCGCCACTCAATAAAGTGTCGGAGTTCAATCCAAATTATGATCTGTTCACGGATGAATGGCCGAGCTTATTACAGGTTTATTGTATTGTATGTGAGGGGGTTGACTTTTATGTCTATTTATTGCATACGTAGATTCAGCCCTAAGGGGGTAGGCAGAGTTGTCTCAAACACATTTTGCTAGCGATGTTTAAAGTCCAAAATAGTACACGAGCATATTGTTAGCTACTGAGTATATTTACAGACACCCTTGTTACAACTTTCGCAATGAAAATGGCACTGCACCTGATCTGGGAATCGAATCCACTCGGATTCGATTAAGCTTGTCGTCAGAACCCTCAGACAACAAGTTTAGATACCACTTTAATCGTATATCATACCATTATTTTATATATGATGAACGAAGCACTGATTTTGCCTACAAATGGACCTTACCGGGCAAAACGAAGTAACACAATAACATTAGGCCGATTTCCTATTTGAGGGTAGTACAGACTAAGTAGCTAAGCATTAAACAAAATTGCTACAGCTTTGCATGAATGAAAATTTACTTATTATTGTTTTATAGTAATGAATAATGATGAAAATATCTCGCCTTTTACTGCAGTATTATTCTAATGATAAAGCAATTCAAAATCTCACATACCTTTATTGTCTTATGTCGCTAACGATACCTCCGTCGTCTGTCATACTATCATCAAATAATTAACAACGGCTGCAGCGGATTCTTCCACTAATAAATGAATTTGAAGTCCAAGTCAGAAATTATATATTGACTAGCTTTAGCCCGCGACTTCGTTCGCGTGGAAAAGTTACTTGGGGCAGCATTTTTAATATTGTTAAGAAACTATTTTGCAAATAATTCTCATATAAATGCTGTGGTTTACTCCAAATAGTTTAATTTGATATATTTTTATACTCTACGTTTTTGTTTTTCCATCCTATGCTAAAACAAAGATTTTGCGGCTTTGATACTCGTCAGCACGCCACATAGAGATGCCCATGGAAAACAGTTTTGTTTATTATTATCGTAATTGCTGCTTTTAGGGGAATCTGCACTCTTTTAAACTGAAATGGCAAATCGGTCGTAATTATCGGAATACGGGGAATTAAAACATTTTCTCATTCTCCTTTTGCCATTCTAGTCATGACTACAGCTTTTATAATATTGTGTCCTAGGTGAGTAATTTGTTGCCGTGTACCATTACTGAGCAGCGATAGCTCAGTGGGGAAACCAACAGACTGCAATGCAGAGGGTCTCGGGTTCGAACCCACGTCGCGCACCTCTGACTTTCGGAAGATTTAGACTTTTCGAAATTATGTGCGTATTGATTGACAATTATCGCCTGCTCCGTGCCTCGGAGAGTACGTTAAGCCGTCGGTCCCGGCTGCCATGAACATCTATGGCAGTCGTTATTGGGAGAGTGTCGACACAAAAGATCCCACTGGGTCGAAGTGTCGCCGGTCTGCACTGACTGGCCCCCACATAAGATACATACATACCATTACGTAGACTTGGTGCGTCAAGATGTCTCATCAACAGAACTGGAATACCAACTTTCAGCCTTAACTTATGGGCAGGCACTCCTGATAATTCTAAAGAGTTAAGAAACTCTATAGGGTACGATGTCACTTGTTCAGTGTCCATAATGTTGTCTACTGAGAGGTACACGACAACATCTCCCTCAACATCTGACATAATGTGTTCGATTATCTGGCCTACTGTCTCATTTGTCGACGTCAAAATTAACCTTTCACACAACAATTCTTGATTGCCCATACTTATTTGTAGATCTGGATAAAGTCATCTCTGTTATTTTTACAAAGTCTCATGGTTTCATCTTCGATAATGACGAATGCCCATACAAACTTTCATCCCTTATTTCCGCTCCTTCATGCTCTTTTTTACAACAAAAGGTAACCTATGTCCTTTTCCAAGGTCTAGTCTATCTCTGTAACAAATTTCATCAAAATCGGTTGTGATGTAAGCACGATAATGACGATAATGAATTCTCATACAAACTTTTATCCCTTATTTCAACCCTTTCATACCCTTTTTTACAACAAATGGTAACCTGTGTCCTTCCTCAAGGTTTAGTTTGTCTCTGTAGGAAATTTCATTAAAATCGGTTGTGGTTTAGGCGTGAATATAATGAATTGCCATACAAACTTTCATTTCTTATTTCAACCCTTTCATGCCCTTTTTACAACAAAAGGTAACCTATGTCCTTTTCGCAAGTCCAGTCTATCTTTATACCAAATTTCATCAAAATCAGTTTTCAAATTCCCATACAAAGATTCATTTTATTACATATTATAGTAACTTATAATTATTATATCTGTTCTGTTTGCTTCGACATGGATGGATGCGTGTCTTAGCAGTTTGAGATTTTGTGAGTGATAGATGTTTAATTAATTGTATCAATGTTATGAATATTTTATTTTAAGAGAGTAAGATGTCGCAATAATTATTTAGAAATACCTAATAAGTATATGTATTATGTGTGGATGAATGCACATGGCAATGATAAACACAGGCGGGAGTGGATGGCCCTTAGGGGTCTGGAACACTCTAAGAAATTCATTGCAAACAGAGCCACGGGCTTCACCCGGAAGTTCTGCGGGTACAACAAGGGCCAAATACGCCTGCTCACAGGAGCGTTTACTGGTCACTTTGGCACCAATGACTTCCTGTGCAGATTGAGTTTGGCAAACAATTTGATCTGCAGAGCCTGTGGTGAACAGGAAGAGTCCATATTACACCTACTGTGTGAATGTGACGCGTTGGCTGGACTAAGGATGGGTCTTATGGGGTTGGCATATCCGAACCCTGAAAACTTTAGGCTTCTCCCTCTGAAGTGTACGCTGCGATTGATGCAGTACATTCATAGGGAGATAGCTAAGGTATACATCTCGGGGCCGACACAAAAGATCCCACTGGATCGAAGTGTCGCCGGTCTACACTGACTGGCCCCCGTAACAAGATAAGATAAGATAAGATGAGATTATGTGTGGAAATGTTAATGTAACATAATGTTACATAATATACTGTGTACATTTAACTTTGTGTATAATAATAAATAAATAATATTCAATATCAACATGAAGGCGCATACATATACACTCAGGGTTAAATGAAAAATACTAATAACCTACTGCCCGTGTGTCTTTTATATCGTTCTTAGGTTATGCTACTTTTTACAAAACTCTATACATTCCAAAAACATATTTTAACAACTTAAAAATTATATGCGTCCCGTCACCCGCACAACACCTTCCGGTATGTTGTTTAGTTACGCGTCAGTCTTGCTTTTAGAGTAACCAACTCCAATATATAAATTCTTGTATAAAAAAATTTATTAATGAATTATGGAAAATGATAGAACAACTGTTGTTAAGTAAGGTTTTTATATATATTAACCCGTTTTATATATTTTATATTATAGTATACCAATCCTTGAATCATGAGTCATATTTGTGACGTCATCTCCAAGACCCCAAAGCTTACAAACTAGACACTAGACACGTAGGTGTGTTTGCCTTGGTATTTAAGGGGTCCCTAACGAACGAAAGTCGAAATTTAATACCCCAGAAATAGATTAGAGGGGTGAAGGATGGAATAAGATTTGTTTTCAGTATCATTAGTGTCGCTGAGTGAGATTCCAGACGATGGTAAGGTTTTGATTTTGACCAAGTCAATGGGACTTGCTAGTCAGCTATACTGAACATTAATTTAAGAAAAACTGGATTCGGATCACGACACCACATAGCATATGCTATACCAAGTTAAGAACGTGACGTTGCCCATGTAGCTACACTTGATATAAATGACGATATACTGAACGTAGACTATGAGAGTGCGTACAGGAACTTTAGAAAACAGAATCATAGATCATATTACCATCCAACGATATTCTCCAACATTGTCACCCGATTGTGTGAATTTGTCCTTAATGCCATTGTTGGCATGGCATATGGGTTCTAGGTTCAATTATACAGTATAGTCAATGTTAAAATACCAAAATCCTACTCATGTTATAAACATAAAGATTTTTAAGTGCTTTGGATGTTCGGTAATGAATCAAGCTACAGCCTTTGTTCTGGTTTAGATCAAGGATTTATTTCAGTCCGTGATCTGGCAGAAACTATAAGGAAAATAAATCTGCTGTTTCATCCGCACATTTTTACACTCACGCCAAAATTTCATGCATTAAAATGTCAGCAACGATTTTAATCATAAAAACGTAAAATGTGTTACTTTCGCGTATGTATTGGATTTCATCGCGGGTTCGCCACCTTGGTTTTATTCGTTTATAATCGTACATTTTACGCAATGAATAAAGCGTAATTAAATCACTATTCAGCACATGAACTAACAACTTATAGTTTTATCACTAATATGCGGTTATGAGTAATACTTTTCTTAAAGTTTTTATGAACACAACCCTATAGCTATCTACCTACACTATTGATTTAATATGTACCTACTACGTTTAATACGTAGATAGAATAGAAGATATATATAATAGAAGATAGAAAACAACTCAACTAGATTATTTGTAAAACGTGTTGGAGTGCATGCTCTCTAGCTCACTTAGTCTGCCATGAGTCTACAGCAACGACACACTTGAGTGTAGTATTGCCAGTCAAACGAGTCTTTGCAGTAAGCGCCTGAATTAGTTTCAGTAAGTTATAGAGTATGCACTCCAACGCTTGTTTCAGTCTACTAACAAGGGCGTAGTGACTGCACGCATGGCGTAGTGATTTAAGTGGTCGCCTCGCCACTGCCGCCGCGCCGAGTGCTGTGGGTTCGATCCCCACAAGGGACAAAAATTTATGTGATCCAAATAATTTTTCCGAGTCTGAATGTTCTTTTTGTCCGTTGTTTGAATGTTTGTAAAGTCCCCCGTGACACAGGAATAGCTACTAGGGCAGAAGTTGCTTTAAAAAAAAATTACTGTTAGTGTTGGCACCTCTATTTCTCTTTCAATGGTCTATGCAAAAGATTTGTTTGAGTCGTTGCATTGCATTGGCTCGTTGTTGCGTGGAATTTGGACAAACTAACAGACATACACTCGCACATAACTTTGCCACTAGTATTTCATAATAAATGAAATAACAAGGCCAACGTACTCAGATTTTGTCTGCTCATTTCGCCACAGCAAAACTTTTTTCAGTTTCTATCAATAGCAGTTTTTTACTTTTATTGTTATGGCAAACGATTCAAATTAAAATATATTTGTACAGTCACACGAGGAAAATGATCGACAAAATATTTTTTTCTAAATAAAAATATTATGGCGCGTCATGGTGACTGGCGTGCTGAATCTATAGGATAATTATACTTATGTACAAAAAAGAGAGCAGTATGTTTTTTTAGAAACGATCTTCTACGATTATTTATTACGCCTCAATGGTTAAAATGGCCGCCTTATGATAAGGTGTCACCGCAAAAAATTTACGTCGTTTTGCACGCATGGAGCACTGGGCAAATGGACGCTAGGTGTTGTGGCTTTGAATCCCACACTGGACAATTATTTTGCAATTTAACTACTTTATACAGGTTTTTAACTAGTACTATTAAACCTTGCTACTATTTTAAGCCGTTTAAATTATTTAACTATTTAGATTTATACTTTCACCGACGTTTCGGTTGCTTTTTAACTCACGGGTCAATTATTATTGACTCATACGAATCACAAATCACTTATCTAAATCCAAATGCGTTAGTTATCATTTTAAGTAAGAAAATAAAATTGTTTTTTTTTTATTATATAACTAAATTATATTATATTACTAAATATTATTATATTACTAAATATTATCATATTACTAAATAGAAATAATGAATCGGTATTATGTCAAATAGTATTTATTGCTACAATTTTTTGTGTATTTACTTCTCAGTAACGTTGATATGTATTCAGTAGTCTGCCGTAGCTTTTTGCTACTTATTTTCAATATAATTGTACTGACCTATTGATACTTACAAAACACAGAATGCTGATGGAGAATGATATATGAGAAACCATATTTTTTTACTATTTACGTATGTGAGTCACCTCACGAAACTCTTATGTGATTAGAGATACGCCGATCATATTCTGATAGGTCATGAGCATGTGATTGAAAGATATTTGGAACCATTAGCTACGTGATTATTAGTTTTAATAATAACAGAAATTGGATCAGAATTGGAATATCAAATAATTTAGAGATATAAATAATACAATTATTATCATTTTAAGACCTTCGTTTTCTATAGCTATCACATTTTGTACCGAAAGACGGCTCTTTTCGTGTCATTTAACTCAATTTGTGTTGTGATAGACTGAATCTACATAGACTTGAAATTAAATTGCTATATACGGCTTTTATTTTACGGTTTCTCTTTTCCCGTCTATCACGGGGACACCCCCGTGACCATGGCTGCTAAAAAGCAACCGAAACGTCGGGAAAAGTTTAAACCTTAATCTAAATAGTTTAGTCATTTAAATAAATAGAAGTGAAGTAACGTAACACAATAATATCTACGTAGTCTTCCAAAATCATATAATTATCTACATAGTCTCTCAAAACTACATATATACAGTCAACTACATAAGTCGCTGAACATTTGTTAGATTTTGAATTCTTATATCATTTAAAGTAACCATCGTTATCATGTTTTTACATCAGTATCTGATAGTTAAAGGAAAGGAGAATACATTATAATAATTAGAAAGTTTTAATTCATAAACTAATGTTAGAAATTATTTTAATGTTAAGCTACTTATGTAGTTGACTGTACATAGTCTCAATCCTATATCGGCGGGCTGAGGTTTTTTGTACCAACATAACGCTAATTACGGTTTTAAGATACATGAAAAAGGAACAACCTAAAAGTTACTGCTTCTGTCCTTTCTTGATAGAATACCCAATAATACTTTGACCGATCCGGGATTTGAAACCACATTTTTTTATTGCCTTTGGTGGCAGACGAGCAAGTGGTCCTCCTGATGGAAAGTAGTAACCGCTACTCATGGACTTCAGCAATGTCAGGACACAACAAAGCCGCTGCCTACCTTGAAAGAAGAACTCTCTTTAAACCTCGTTTGAAGAAGGACATATCATAGCGCTCAGGAAGCACCGAAGCAGGCAGTTCATTCCAAAACTTGCATGTACGTGGGAGAAATGATCACTGAAAGCCCACATGCACAGCAGTCACATTCACTAAAGCTGTATCGCAGCTGCAACTACGAAATTATTGTTACTAAATAGTTTAGATATTGAAGATTGACAACTTGACGCTACTTATAAAAAACCGTTTCATTTACTGATTGATTTGTACCTACTGTTAAATATCGGTTCAACGAAGCCGATATGCTATATTGGCTAACTAAAAAGAGTGCTCCCGGCTTTTCCCAGGTGCTTCTAACTGGGTTTCATAGCCTAAATGTACCCGCTAGAAATGCAACAATAGATAGTTAAGTAATTGAAGTTGTTAGGGTGTGTTGAATAAAAAGGATACCTACTGTCGCCATTAGAAGTAGGTAGAGCAAACCACCTACTTATGTAAGTCTGAATTTCGCTCAGATTGCTCGCTGGCTGCAGGAGCCTGGGTGAGGAAGTACCTTCATACTATAGAAGATCGCAACCAAATAACCATGTGTTGTGATTCTGCAGTAAAAATGGTTCTAAATCTTCTTATGTACTAATCGAATAATAGTGTGACTAGAGAGAGATGCGGCATGAAAGTGGATATAGTAACAAGAATAGAAAAGGGTATGTTAAGCTGGTTTGGGCATGTAAGAAGAATGGACGAGGAAAGACTGACTAAGAAAGTTTATAAGGCTAGTGTGAATGGAACAGTCGCAAGAGGAAGACCTAGGCGAACGTTTCTTGATCAGATCGGAGGCGTTCTGGACAAAGGCCAGGTTAAGAGCACCTTGAACCGACGGGCGTGTATGAGGAATGTGATGAAAGTGAATGAAGCCAGAGAAGTGTGTCAGGATCGTAGCAAATGGAAATCCGTAGTCTCTGCCTACCCCTCTGGGAAATAGGCGTGAATCTATGTATGTATGTATGTATGTACTGTAATCGAATCAAATGATTATTTAATATGTATCTAATAGTACATTTTCTCGATGAAAGATACCCTATGTCCTTTTCTGTACCCCTGCCAACGTGTATGCGAAATTTCATGAAGATTCGTCGAGTAGTTAAGACGTGAAGGCGTAACAAACAAGCAAACTCACATTCGCATTTATAACATTAGTTAGCATTACTCTGTAATTATTTGCTAAACATACTATAAATTGTAAAACACATGCTATAAATGCATTTAATAATAATATAAAATTATCTACAAGAAAAGATTCAATTAATATAATTATAATCATAAAATTGCAATTAAATACGAATTTTAAGCAATATATAGGCAGCACAAAAAATATATCCAATCCAAAAACATATCATAGACAGTAATTGGTTGTGGCAGAACAACCAGAGCATTGAGCATCGAAGTAATAACATAATTATAATTCGAGCTACTTAAATTACACAGAAACATATTTGTTGCATTTAATTAAACCAACATATCTCTGGTCCAATTCTCGCAACAAACACCGTTCATAGTAGAGTAGTATAAGTCTTAGTGTCATGTCCTACAAATGGTATACTTATGTATCTTATGTGGAGGCCAGTCAGTGCAGACCAGCGACGCTTCGACCCAGTGGGATCTTTTGTGTCGACACTCGCCCAATAACTACTGCCATAGATGTTCATGGCAGCCGGGACCGACGGCTTAACGTGCTCTCCGAGGCACGGAGCACGCGATAAATGTCAATCAATACGCACATAATTTCGAAAAGTCATATAATTTCCGAAAGTCAGAGATGCGTGGCGTGGGTTCAAACCCTCTGCATTGCAGTCTGTTGGTCTCCCCACTGAGCTATCGCTGCTCAATGGTATACTTACTACTAAGTTAAAATAAATGTCATATTATGTGAACATAAAATGCATTTCAGTTATAGTTCTTGCAACGCATGAAGGCGAGCGGGCTATGTATGTGTGTGTGTGAGTGTCGCTCGCAACTGACCGCTCTGTCAAACACGCATACTACCGCACTGTGCATGTACACGTAAAGCCCGCTCGCCTTCGTGAGTTGCAAGAACTGTAACATTTAACGTTTATTACTAGTTCTGACCTCACTTTTTTACAAATTTTATTACACGTATTAACCGTCAGCTAAAAAATATAAGCTATTAAATTTCGCTCGCGTTATTATCATTTTATGTATCTCTGACATCGTGTAGGTATAGGCGTAATTTCATGATGATCGGTCGAGTAATTAAGGCGTGAAAGCGTCACATACAAACACACTTGCATTCGCATTAATAATATTAGTTAAGACTAACTGTTACCCGCGACGTCGTCCGCGTGGAATTTAACAAAAGAAATCTAAAGTAAAAGTAGCCTACGTTGCTCCTTATAATATAATATAAGCTATCTGCCAGTGAAAGTCCCGTCAAAATAGGCCCAGCCATTTCAGAGATTATCCGGAACAAACAGTCAGACAGCAGAAAAATGCTGTTATTTTGATATTATAAACATACCTACACTTTAGATTTATGTATTTGTATGTATAGATTAGGAAGTAAGATTAGTCAATGAGCAATTTATCATAAGTATATAGATATTGCGCGACCACAAACATATAAGACTTCACAGTGAAATAACGTAGATAGGAGATACCTAGTATACACTAGCACGAATAAGCGGTCTTGATTGATGACTTTAAATCCTATACTACTCATAGCTATAAAAAGTTTCTTGCTGACTTTACGTTTCTCAGATATTCGTGTAGATACAATCTATATATTTTGTGCACATTCATAATAAACATTATTATATATTGTATACTGATCATACATTTAGAAGATTGACGGATTGTTGTCCACACAACACTTCGAGCTTTTAACATCTTTCATACTTTGCTTAAGAATAGTTTTGCATCAAATCATTGAATTAGAAGGCTTACTGTACTTACAAGACTGAAGACTTACTCTATCTATGGACTTTATACTAGCTATAAAAAAGAAATATATCTATATCTATGCTAATATTATAATGAATATGATTTAAAAAGACATAGAAAATTATATTTGCGTGCGAATGTGAGGTACTGGGGTTAAATCTCGGATCGGACAATCACTTATTGGATTTTTCTATATGGCAAATTATAATAGCAGTATAGGGTCTATCATTTAAACCTTAATTGTGGAACGCAATGAACATTTGAGTATTGAGTCTAGAAATTCTCGATACATGGTAAAATCTCCTGTATTATATAACACTACTAACTAACTAAAACATAACTGCCGAAATAGGGGTGTAATTGGCTTATAACACCTATTTTGTTAAATAGTGGTGTCTATTAACCCGTTCGGAAATATACAGGGAGTATACGCTTGTATAAAATAGGCCCAGAAGAAACTCAATTTATTAAGAGATATTATAGGTTATAACATCACGATTCAACCCAAAGGAGCGGCGCACTGACCCCGACTATATAGAGCCTGGGGAATGAGGCCCCAAATGGCACATTGAAGGCCTCAGTCCTGTGCCCAGTGTGATACTTATACTTACATACAGCAACTAAAGTCAAAGCCAAAAAGCATTTATTTATTTAGGTCTCAAAGTAACATTTATGAACGGCAAGACTCATCAATTTGTGAGTGTAGTGAATTTTGGGTTTAGGGACCGCAGCCTTGCTCAGTGTGACTGTGGTGAGCTGTAGACATTGGCATATTTGTTTGTGTGCCCTCGTGCCCGAGCTTTTGCACAATATCTGAGCTTTGTGCAGTGTCGAATAGTATGCAAATGAAAATAATATTTATTTTACACAAGCAGAACCATTGACACGAAGAAGAAGAATTTTAGTGAATTTACTGAATTAACGTGTATATTAGTTGCTAGGTTTCGGTAAAAGTTTAAGCCTATGAAAAAATACCTGCAAGAAACTCACAGCCACTCTTTAAAACACCATTAAATTATAATTTCAGTATTTTACAAATCATATGCATAAGTGTTGGACTATAGTTGGTAAAACCACAAATCATAGCTTATATTATCTTTATATATATAAATCTTCTGTGCATGTGTTTGTAATTAAACTCTTCCTAAACGGCTGGACCGATTTTGATGAAATTCGAGAATGTTTTAGTTCTTTTTTTTCGTTTGTATAGGACGACGTCTGTCGGGACAGCTAGTCTTTACATATACAAAAGTTCTGTGCGTGTGTTTGTAATTAAACTCCTCCTAAATGGCTGGACCGATTTTAATGAATTTTTTTTGTGTGTGTTCAAGTGGATTCAAGAATAGTTTAGATTTCTTTTTATTTTGTTTTTTTATTGTGTTTTGGACAACATCTGTCGGGACAATTAGTATTATTATAAAGTAAATGTTTGAGTGACATTTAGACAGGGCGAGTACGCGTGTAGGTCACACTGCGTATAACACGCCTCGGCATAATTGCGAGCTAGTACCGGGCGCGAGACATTACTTACGCTTTTGACGACCTCGGCTCACTCGTAAAACTCATAAATCGACTACCGGCCAGCCCCGCACCGAGATCGATACGACGTGGGCGAACATCGATAAAGTTAAAAATGTTTTCTTTTATACTTTCAAGGGCTAATGCTCGTAAACGTGTTTAAAAAATGGAATAACAGAGTGCTGATCTAGTGTAATAAACGTCATATGTGAACTGAAATGTAATTTAAGTTTACACTAGATGTCCTAATCCTTCAGCAAGTATAAACTTAACGTAAAAGTGCAGTATCCATTTGGATATAGTATATGGTGGGCGATTTGACGCGGTAGGGTCGCATACCCGACTCATAAAATAGTAACGATCGAAATTGTATTGTACATACATACATAGATTCCCGTCTGTTTCCCAGAGGGATAGGCAGAGACTACGGATTTCCATTTGCTACGATCCTGACACACTTCTTTAGCTTCATTCACTTTGGTCATATTCCTCAACACGCTCGCTGGTTTAAGGTGCTCTTAATCTTGCCTTTGTCCAGAACGTCTCCGATCTGATCGACAAACGTTCGCCTAGGTCTTCCCCTTGCGACTGTTCCATTCACACTAGCCTTATAAACTTTCTTAATCAGTCTTTTCTCGTCCATTCTTTCTACATGCCCAAACCAGCTTAACATACCGTTTTCTATTCTTGTCATTATATCCACTTTCATGCCGCATCTTTCTCTAATCACACTATTCCTTATTCTATCGTTCAGAGTCACACCACATATTTTTCTCAGCGCTCTCATTTCTACAACATTTATTCTGCTCTCATGATTTCTTTGCCATATTATATTGTAACTAATTACATATCATGATATTTGTATATTTGGAAACATTAGGATTCTGCACGATGTATATGCCACACTTCTCCGTGCCGTAACCGCAAAATTCTTAAAAAGATTCACAAAGTTTCTTCTTTACGTATACACAGATTTAATTCAACATTCAAGTATTTTCATCATTTTTTCGATCGATAGTGATGCTGAGGCATTTTACGATGCTGCCTTAACCAGCCATTTCCATGCCACGTCTGAGGTCGCGGGTTCGATTCCCGCACAAGTCAAACATTTGTGTGCATGAACATGGATGTTTGTCTTGGACTGGGTGTTTCTATGTATAATATGTATGTATTTACAAAAAAAAAGTATATAAGTATGTTTATACATTGTCTAGTACCCATAGTACAAGCTCTGCTTAGTTTGGGCTAGACGGTGTTGTGTGTATGTGGTAGAATATTATTATTATTTACTATGATATATTTTGTTCCCTTCTTTTATTTTATATTCACGTATATTGTATGTTATCTAGATTTATATCTATGTATAGAGTTCTACATCCACAAGTCATCAGTATTACGACTAAAATCAACCTTACCTTCTGACTATAATTATTATAATTAAAAATAGCATATTATAATAATAGCAGAATTAATTCAATGTCGACCTACACGTGATCAATTTATTTTAATTTTATCTCACATTCAATATGGATATTTAAATGACCGGCTATAATTAATGAGCGAAATGAATTGATTTTGATATCTTTAGTTCAATTTATATTATTATTTAAAATATATATAGCCCTTTTAAACGTCTTAAAGTGAGTTACTAGCCTAGTTATGTTAGTATGTTGGTATAAATGTTACTATCTAACTGTCAAGCCGCTTCCTCTGGAAAGGAACGAAATAGATAACTTCATTTGCGCTGCATTCAATCTAAAATAGGCGAACGGTAGTCGGCTTCTTCTAAATGACTATGCAATTAATATAATTTTGTAATGATTTTGGATGTTTGTTACTCAATCACGCATAAGCCATTAAAAGGATTTGGATGAAACTTGGCAAACAGATAGATCATGCCCTGGATTAACTTTTCTATCTTGATCTATGAATGCTTTTTCTCGCGGTATGCGTTCCTGTAACATTTAAACGGATGAAGTCCAACCCAGAAACTAGTGCTATAATAAATCAGTAATGAGGCTATGCTATACATTGCACTATTTTAAAAAACTAGTTGATAGTGTGAACTAAATCGACAGTTTTTTGGTCAGTTTTCCAATTCTTTTTGACCCGCTGCGCTACTAAAGCTACTGAATAGATAATGATACTGTTCCCAATTTGATAAATAGCTGTTAAATTGGTAATCCTAATCCTAACCGCCTTCCATCCATAATTGCGTTTTGATGGACCAAATTTACCTATTGTTTGTGAAACGCAAATAATAGAAGTTAAAGCCAGGTATACAAATTATCCTGAGGAAACCTACATGTCTGAGAGTTCTCTATAATGTTCTCAAAGATATGTGAAGTTTGCCAACCCGCACTGAGCTAGTGTGGTGGACTATGGCCTAACCCTTCCCACACTGAAAAGAGTAGTTCCCAGCAGTGAGACAGTTTAATACAGAGCTGATATTATTAAAAAAGATTTACTATTATAGCCTAGTCGGTAGACCGTTAGACTGCCAACTGTACTGTTGAACACGTAAGACTACTCTTATATGCCCTGTGATCCTCAGGCACGCACCTCTGACTTCGAAGTTATGTGCGTAATAAATAATTAATTACCATTCGCATTAACGGTGAGGAAAACATCGTAAGGAAACCTGACGTCTGAGAGTTCTACAAAATGTGCTCGAAGATATGCTAAATCTGCCTAATCGAACTGGGCTACTCTCCGCGAAAAGACTTGTGACTAGCAGTGGGGCAGTTTATAAGAGCTGTTATTATAACGACATTATAAAAATAAAAATTACATTATATTATGTAAGGGGTGTCACTGACAAGGTTAGCTACATCTTGAAGCGAGCTTCAATCAACACATACTTCAAGCCACCAACGAAGATAAGTAAATTTTTACCATCCGTCAAGTGCCAACTACCTCTACAAGATGCAGAGGTCTATAAAATAGATTGTGACTGCGGACTCTCATACATTGGTCAAACCAAGAGAAGCATAGGCACTTGCATAAAAGAACACATAACTGATGTAAAACACCAACGTTCGTTGAAGTCTGCTGTGTGTGAACATGTGCAACAGGGGACCAACCACTTCCTGAGATTTGACAAACCACAGATTCTCGCTAAAGAACACCGATTCCTACCAAGGATGCTTCGCGAGGCTATTGAAATCAAAAAACATCCTAATTTCAATAGAGATGGTTGGAATGTACCACCAGCTTGGGATCCAGTAATTCAAATAGTCAAACCCAAGAAGAAGCAAACCACAGCTAGACTTCATGATATGTACTTTGAACTCATTCTGCGTAAATAAAAACAGCAATGATTAAATTATGTTCGGGTACTTTAAAATAACTACACTGGAACATTGAGACAACTGCCATCTTAGTCTCCCCGTGACCATGGCTGCTGAAAAGCAACCGAAACGTCGGGGAAAGTGTAAAATTAAAACTAAATCGTCGTATGATTTAAATAGCTTAAATTGAAGTAAAAGTATTTAACAATAGTAACCAGTAACCAGTAAAAGTATTTAACAATAGTAATTTAAAATTACAAAATTATGTTATAAAAGTGTTTTACAAAAAATAAACGAGGCGATAAAATGCGCATTTTTTTAACTTTAACTTACTATTAATCATTTATTGCTTACTAAAGAAGCAGTTTCAGAGGCATTTCTTCACACGGATGCCGAAGTTGATAAGATTCAAGATATTTATTTCCATTAAATAGCTGCAAGCACTTTTCAGCATTTTCCAAGTTGAATAGCAAATAAATAAGAAATGAGTGATTAAATATTACGAAAAATACCAGTTCAGGTTGTACAACTTATATAAGAAGAATCGTAAACATCATACATCCCAACTAATATTATAAACGCGCATGTTAGATGGTTTGTTTGTTACGTTTTCACGCTTTAACTACTTAACCGAATAGAAATTAATAAATTTCTATATGTACCATGAATTATCATGGAATCGCATAGGTACATATAGAAATTTATCGCCGAAATCTAGATTAACGTGAGCAAAGCCGCGGGCAAAATCTTGTATATAATAGGGTAGACAGAGGTGTATCTACAATTTATATATACAATCATATTTCATCATCAACTATGGATTCAGAACCATCGAATCTAATGCCGGTTATCGACTACATTTACAAACTCTGTGTTACTACTGGCAAAACGGCGTAGCAAAAAATCCCACCAACACTTTGATCAACCTGGCAAATGAATCCGATACCTCACGAACCTCAGCAAACCAACGCACTTATGCTATATCACATATAATATCAGCCCTGTATTAAACTGTCCAACTGTTTACGCCATAGTCCACCACACTATTCCAGTGCGGGTTGGCAGACTTCACATATCTTCGAAACATGGAGAACTCTGAGACATGTAGGTTTCCTCACGATGTTTTTCTTCTCCTTGGCCGTTAAAGCGACGCGGCGACGTATAATTAACTATTTAATACGCACATAACTTCGAAAAGCCAGAGATGCGCGCCTTGGGTTCGAACTCAAGACGTGAGAGTCCAACGGTCTCCCACTAGGCTATCGTTGTCCTGTATTTTCCATTACACCTTCGACATTTTTTTTTTTTTTTTTTTTATTTATTTTTTTAGGACCACCAGTGGTTATTACAAGAATGCATTCACAATAATAAAAAACAATAAATTTCTAGTCACTTGCATAACCTTTTAAGGTAGCCACTGCATGCACAAATAAGTGAGCAATATAAATATTAGTGTTTAGTATTTATGATTTATGAACATAATAGTAAAAAGAGGTAAGTCGCTAACTTTAAAAGATTATATAGACGAACAAATCGTACAGTGAAAAGTAACAAAATACTTAATGGTAATACTAATGCAGAAGGATCATAGTAATAATAATTATTTAGGATTTAAAAGACAGGCGAAATTCTCAATGTTTCCCAGTCCACGTAACAATAAAATAGGTAGCCAATAAATATATCTAAATGAATAATGGTAGAATATGATCATTAACAATATATAAATTCTAACAAATAATAGATAACAGAAAGGAAAAAAAAAATACAAATATAGCAAATTAAGTCAAAAGTACATTACAATTAAGTCACAGTTAAAAGACATTCAGACAGACATTTAAAACTAAATTTAAAAAAACAATGCCAGTTTCAGGAGACCAACGCACACGAAAGTATTAGGCAAGAAATGGTTCACGTAGTCACTTATGCAGTAATTCTGCAAGTATAAAATAAGTATTTCTAAATATTATAATAATAATAAACTTATTGACACCAAAGAAATTACAGGGTTGTATACATAAATACATACATATATTTGCAACGTTATGTTAAATCAATCGTTGTAATGTTTAATTAATGTGAGCAAGTTACATAAATAATTAAAAATAGATATATATTCCATGTACGCGGTGTACAGATTAAACGCGAGTAAACATTGATCGGGCATGTTCGGCGCACATCGTCAATTTCCGTAATTTTGGGGCTGCGAGAACAGCGACTTGTCTTTTTAGTTTATGGTCCGATACTTTACATAAGCTTTATAATTCAATTCTTGCAGTTTGTATAGAGTTACTGCTTTGGTAAATTGTCATGTGTCTAGCTTTGTACATTTTGGACTAAATACCTTCAAATATTATAGCTTTTGATTATTTAAATCCTAACTAATATTATAAATGAAAATGTGAGTTTATTTGTTTGCTTTATACACATTTACGCCTTAACTTTTCAACCGATCAACATGAAATTTTGCGTACACGTAGTCAGGGATACATAAACAAACAAGCCTTCCATCCAAAAAGTACTAGTCCCGGGTGGGGGCTACAAATTTATTAACAAATTCTACACTAATGCGAGCGGAACCGCGTGCAAAATCTAGTACCTAGTATATATTTTATAACAACAACATAAACAAGGAAGCGGTATCCCAATGGATATGGCGTTAACACATTAAATATAATACCGGTTATAAATTACTGCGAACAATACATTTATCTATTGTGTGTGCTACATGGCTGGCTAATGTATTCAACTTACGATTGAGAAGACGTGGGTTCGTTCCTTACCCATTATAATACCGACCTGAACCTGCTCGTGACACAAGCATCTAGTTTAGCCGAAGGGCTTAACAAGAAAACCAGGAGCTAGTAACCCAAACTACAAAAGATCTTTACAGAAACAGTTGAGTTCTTAACAAAACTTAGATTCCAATTTCTGTTTCGCAATATATTTATGGTGACATTGATTTCGGTTTAAAGAAATTTATTTTCTTATAAAAACTGTACAGTTCATTTAAAATAAGATATGCATAACAAACTCATTAAAATATAGTATAGCATCTCTAGCGCTTATTACTATTTATTACACATTTATAATATTTTTTAATTAAAATTAGTTAGCCATGTTAAATTACAATTCCATAATAATAATATGTCATTTAGAGTATTGATGGATTTAATGATTCCCCGTATAATATAATAAATGTCCATAATATAATTAAAATTAAATAACCAATAAGTAAGCAGTTCTTAAATTAGCGTTCTCTCGAAGTGTAACGAGTCACTTACATTGTGCTGAGATATTTCTTTAGTTTATTTTTAAATACATTCATACTGTAACTTTCTTTTATTTCTTCTGGCAGGTTATTATACAGCTGTGCTCCCTCAAATAATATAGTTTTTTTCCCATAGTTAGTGCGTGGTTTCCTTAGTTGAATTTTGTTTTTATGTCTAAAATTATATGTAGTTTCTTTTTTGTGTAGTTTAATGTTTGTTTGTATTGTTTGGTTACTAATCTTTCTAACTAGGATGCAAGTACAGTATGTGTAAAGTTGCGTAAGATTAAGTAGGTTAGTTTTTTCGTAAAGTGTTTTTGTTGGGGTCAAGTAGTTATAGTGATGAAGTATCTTAATAATTTTATTTTGGATGGTTTGTAATTGTTTTAAATGAGTGGCGGCGGCTGATCCCCATATTTCAATCATGTACTCAAGGTGTGATTTTACTAACGAGTTATAGATAACATTGCGCACTTTATATGGTATGCAATGTGCTATTTTGCGAAGGGCTCCTAGTAGTGATGTTAGCTTTGAGCGAATGTGATTGATGTGGAGATTCCACGTTAGTTTGTCGTCTATCCACAGGCCTAGATATTTTTCTGCGTTTGAGCGCTTTATTATTTCATTATTTATAGTTGGCGGTGTGAATGTGGGTATCTGTTTATTTTTTGCACCAACAATCATGTAAGATGTTTTTGAGGCGTTTATTGTTAACAAGTTATATTTTAGCCACTCAGTGAACAAATTCAGGTCTTTCTGTGCATCGGTCATGATGTCGTTAATTGACTTGTCAAAATAAAATAAACAGGTATCATCTGCGTAAAGTGTTAAATGGCCAGTGAGTCCTATTTTATTAATATTATTCACATAAATTAGAAAAAGTAATGGACTTATTATCGAGCCTTGCGGACAGCCGTAATCCAAGTTCTGAGGCGAACTAACAAAACTACCCATTTTTACAACCTGCCTTCTATTTTGCATGTATGATTTAAACATATTAAGCGCTGTGCCCCTAACGCCTGTATTGTGTAATTTTTCTAGTAATTTTTGAGGACTAACGGTGTCAAAACATTTTTTTAAATCAATAAATATACCTACAGCAAAGTTTTTTTCGTCAATATTAATTTTAATTTTTGTTATTAAATCTATCGCAGCTGATAGGGTACTAGATTTGGGTCGGAAACCATATTGTTCGTCAATTAAAAACTTTTTTCAATTAAATAGTTATTTAGACGAGTGTATATCACACGCTCAAATATTTTGGAAAGAATGGGTAGTACTGAGACGGGTCTGTAATTGCCCGGATCTGATCTACTGCCGGCCTTATAGATAGGACTGACCTTGGCAACCTTGAGTGCATCGGGAAAAGTGCCGCTTTGTAAACATTTGTTTATGCAGTTAGTTAGACTGTCAAGTATTATATTTTTTAGACATTTTATTGTTTTTGCACTTATTCCATCAAGCCCGGTACTTGTGTTAATGTCAAGGTCATCTATAATTTTCCATATTTCGTGAGTGGTACAGGGTTTCAGTTCGTCTAGTGTTGTGTTGTGTAAGTATGTGGGTTCGAACATTAGTGTATTGCCGTTTGATGTATGGTACATGTTTGGTATTTTATTAGCCAATTCTGAGCCTATTGATGTAAAAAATAAGTTAAATAAATCACAAATAGCTTTACCTTCTGTGATGACACCTGCGTCTGATATTAGCTTTGGGGGAGCACTGCTGTCCTTCGTTTTGTTTAACGCTAAATCATTAATCAGTTCCCACATTTTTTTAGGGTTATTGATATTGTTTTTAAACATGGTGTAGTAGTAGTTTCTCTTGCGCTCTTTTATCATTGTTTTCACTCTGTTTTGTTCCTTATTGACACTTTTTAGTAGTTCTTCGTCCTTCGAGTTAGATTTAGATAGATGCCATAAGTCGTTTCGTAGGTTGATCGCGTCTAAAATATCTTTGGTAATCCAATCTTCCTGTGGTGGGTTCACTATTTCGGTTTTTTGCATTTTACTATTGTTTACCTGTTCCAGGACAAAGTTTTCCAAGACACAATACTCGTTCTCGTCATTATTATACCGCGCTTTTAGGGTGTTTTCATAAAGACTTTTATAGTCGATCGCTGTGTACAGTATTTTCTTTTTTATTTTTGGTGCGAGACAGCCTATTTCTAGATAGATTTGCTTGTGATCAGACAAAGATGAATCGATTATTGACATGTTAAACGAGTGATTATTTATGTTTGTGCAGACATGATCTAGTATCGTGTTTGTTGTGCAGGTTTCTCTAGTGCTGTATAATATGTTTATTTTATTTAATAATTCGTATCCGGTTTCTTTTATCTCGTTTTGATATTTCGTGGCGTGGCTGTCAGAACTAAGCAAATCCATATTAAAATCTCCAAATACAATGGCTCGGCGTCGTCGTTCTAATTGTGTACAATATACATCCAAGAAGTTGCTTAAGTTAGTGTCCCCCGGTTTATATATCGCGCCAATGTTAAGCGATAATTTGTCTATGTGTATCCATAAGTAGTGATTTCCATTTTCACATAGCTCCTCTGTTATTTCATAATTGATACTGTTATGAATAAATATAGAAACTCCCCCACCTTTGCTGTTTTGTCGATAGTTATTTAGATTTCATTTTTATTTCGATTTTTTAGATTTCAGTACATATAACGTTTATGTCTGTCATAAATAATATAGCTAAACTAATATTATTTATGACATTGTAACTTGAAAATTGCTAATCGTCCTAAAACGCTCGCTTACTTCATAGCCGCGAGCCCAACGAACGTAATAGCAAAACTATTTACAGCCGGCGCCCTTTGCCCATCGACTATAACCTTTAATATCTTCACAATAAGGGTGATATTATTTAACAAGCTCGCGCTACTGTCCTCAATTCATAAGACGCATATTTTTTGTGTCACCTTGACATGTCACGGATCGCCATTTTAATTTTAATGTTAGTTTTAGATTAATATTATAGAGTAATAGTTAAATAATGATGGTAATAGGAGTTGTTTAAAATCATTGGTATTAGACATGATAATATTTTTGTATTTTTCCAATCATGGATATATTATCAGACAAGTATATGTAAGTATAATGTGGCAGTGCAACACATTATACGGATACTTGTCTGATCAGTGCGATACAGGTCTTGCGTTTAATCCCAAGCACGCATCTCTGATATTTTGAAGTTAATATCTTCAAAAAGTGTCTGGTCATTTTTAAAGTAAAGTTTTAACATTATATTAACCACTCATTCATTTAGACCACAAAGTAACACTTGTGAATGTCAAATTATGTAGTTAGTAAGTTTACTAAAACGTGTTGTATTTACTTATCTATTATCGCATTTATGGTGAAGGAAAACATCCATCCCGAAGACACCTAATATCTGACAGTCCTCCAGAATGTTCTCGGATTATATTTAATTTTATATAACGTATTGTAACAATCTATAGCATGATTTATGCAAATAAAAGACTATTAATATAAAGTAGTGTGTTGTGTTTCAAGTGTGGTTAAAGTCTCCAGGCTCTTTACGGAGGCTCTTACTACAAAGATGGTTTGGTTCCCGCTTGACCATTTAGCTGGGGACTAGTCCATTTGACCCTTATGCTTGCTGCCCAGAAACCTTTTATTTCAAGAGTCGAAAACGCGTGATTGATTCTTTTCTATCAAAACGTAGTGGTTATCTTATAACAAAGATCATGCCTATAATATTGGCCTGAAAGATTAGGCATGGGTCTCATTCTTAAGAATTTTCTAACATGCCCACGGCGCGTAACATTACATCTCGACTCAAATGACAACGTAACATGACTTAAAGCGCACACAGCACGTTAAATTAAAAAAGAATAAATATAAAAAGTAAATAATAGACAAAAAACTAAAAAACACGCGTTAAAAAGTAGAAAAAATAATAATAATTATAATTAAAAAAAATAGTTTTATAGTTTTTTAAACTGTTATTTACTTTTTCTTTTTTTTATATTTTTTATTTTTTCTGAATTATTGTATTGTCATTGGTCCTCGATAAGTGTGCAAAGTTTCAAATCAATCTGTCGGTTTGAAAAGGGTGAAAATCACGTTCAAAGATTCCGTTACATAGATACATACCAAGCTAATACAAGCGTGTTAACAATCTAATCCCTTTTAATTAATTAATATTAATAAAAAAGTTCTAATTTTCCTTGTCGTAACGAATTACTAACAATTTTGCCGACGTATTTAGTTTTTCATTTGTTTTATATTTACAATTTTTAATTTAGAAAATTAATAAAAGTGGTTTAAATTTGTATATAAACTTTTAATGGCAACTGAAAAGATTTTAAACTATAAAGTCGTAAATAATTTAGGATTACGGTATCCCTAGATTCTGTTGATATGTGTATATCACATGTATGCATAATGTGTGTATGAAATTTTCAGCACAGCTTGCAGTCTCTAGGACTCCTTACTGATATTATAAATGCGAAAAGATGTTTTTAAGTGTTTTACACAGCAACGGATCGATTCAACTTTTACTGTGATTTGGCTGAAGAACTACAGAGTGTACTCATCATTACGACAATACACGGTTCTTGTCCGGTTCTAAACCGCGGTGAAAAACCTTTTAAAGATAGTAGGTATAGCTGGAGAAAACAGCATTAGTAAAATAATAATATATACGTACCTACATTTCGGTGGCCTCGACTAAAACTCAGGCGCTTACCACCGAGGAAGTATTTACTGCGCTGTCACATTAAAAAGACCTTTAAGAGATTGTTGTCTATAGAAGGGCTAACTGCATTCACTTATTACATACCAGGTAACACACTGTCTACTTATCGTAATTAGAAATGTCGCCTTTGATCATAATGAGGTCATACAATCGCCACCTAAGCCTCGCATGTCAAAATACAAATGCGTTTAAATACAAGAAGCAATAATAACTACCGATAAAATGTGTGCACGGAGGGCGCTGTGGTTTTAGTGGTCGTCGCACCACTGCCAGCAGAAGTGTTGTGGGTTCAATCTTAATTCTTAAACGAGACAATGTGTGATCTAAAAATAGTTCTTTCGTATCTGGCTGTTATGTATGTAGATAACTTTATCCAAGCCTAAAATATATCTATGAATACCTTTGATATGCTTTGATAAGCTCATCCAAAACTTTCCAGTAAAATTTTATAATACATAATATATGTGAAAAGATGGATTACGCGTTGCATTTTATTGTAAAAATCTTATTGAGCTTGTATTATCCCGAATTGATATATATTATATCCCGATTGTAAAGTTGCGCGCCAGTGATTTGATCGACTCTTAAGTCCTTGCGGTTTAATGAAATTATCCTTGCATGGGGAAGTACGCTTTTATAAAATCTTACCTCTAAAAACACGTCCTTCCGACTCTTGCATTTTGTCTATTTCAGTCGCCAAGCAGATTTTCATTCCGTTTGAAGAACGGCTGTATGGACGACTACATCCGTTGCATCAATCAGAATGATTTTAAAATCATAATGTGCATGAAGCCTTTTGCCTGCCGTTTACGATAGGCAGCGGCTTGGCGGTATTTCCTTTTCATTAGGTACTTCTGCAATAATATTTCGCGTTGCATAGACACTGATAAATTAACTTACTGACTAACATACATGTACTTAACTTGTGTTAGTACTAGAGGTATCGAACCTCCGATATTTCTACCGATTTGGCGCTTATTCTACCGAAATGGAACGATTTTTCTACGACTTTGTTAATATAAGGAATTTCTCTCAATTTTTCTACCGATTTCCAACAATATCAATTCGCGTCCCTATATTTTATTTTACGGGGTTTCCGTACTGCTTAAAAGTCGATCGACGGATATTTTGGGGAATACCATTAATTGTGTTCAATTATACTTAGTATAAAAAAGCTCGTTTAGGAACACCGTGGTAGATTCAGTCAGTAGGACCCAAGAATTAAAAAAAATATAGGGATTTAATCAAATTTCTTAATTTTAACTCAATTTAACGATTTTTGGTCCGACATGTCCGAATATACCAATTTTACTTGGCAGCTCTACCGATTTCGCATTTTTACTTTCGAGACCACTGTTTAGTACACACGGCTACACATCAAGTTAGACACTCTATATACGCATAACTACGCCACATACAAAATAGAGAATTGTCGGAAAGGGACAGTGCATAGTGGTGTCGATGTAATGATAAGGATAGAGCGTAACAAAAATGTAACGCACTCTCTCGCATGATTTGCAGCGTTCGCAACTAATAGTTTAAAGTCCAAACAGTCTAGATTGATGCGTCGCTGTGTGTACCACTTTGTCATAAAACTTTACACTTGCTTACAAAAAATAATCTCATTTTATTTAATTTACGAACTAAATTATTCTGAGACTGAAGATATCTTATGTGTTCACTAATAAATAAAATAACCAGCATCATAAATTCATATTATTCCTTACGCACATACACCCTCACATATAGAAACTCGCGCGCACGTAAACAAACACGCACACATACACACACACGCACACGCACACGCACACGCACACGCACACGCACACGCACACGCACACGCACACGCACACGCACACGCACACGCACACGCACACGCACACGCACACGCACACGCACACGCACACGCTCACGCTCACGCTCACGCTCCCGCACACGCACACGCGCACGCGCAGATTACAATACAAATAGATGTAATGTAACCTATGCCAAATACAAATGTAACTGTTACTTAAAGCACAGGTTAACCTAGTTTAAGTGACAGTGTTCATGATTGTAAATCGAAATATGGTTATTTAATATATTATTTGTTTTTTGTAATTAATAAACTCTGAAACTACTGAACTGATTTCAATATTTCCTATTAGAAAGCTTCTTAAGTGGACACCGCGAAAATTATCGTTTAGAATACCTCCGCCCATATCCGCCCCAATGACACTCATTGTGTAGCAATCCTTAAATAGCATAGTCATAAGGTCTAAAATTGCGATGCGCCCGCAATGATCGAGAAATTGTTAGAAAAACTTAAAATATTATTTAAAAATGATTGGTTTTAGTTATGGAAATAATGAGCTAGCAAATCACTAATATTGATGTTACCAATATATTTGAGTAATTCCTAAGCATAATGATAGTGTACCTTCCTTGTAATTTCAAAAATAGTAATTTTTCAGAGGTGTTTTCGAAAATAATTAATATCGAGCCAAAATTACAATATCGTGTTTTTGTGCTAGGAAATTCTAGTTAAAGACATCAATTTACCTATATCAAAATTCTAGATTAATTAGTTTTCTCATAGTCCTATACTATTCGATGAAAGTTAGTGCATTTTTTCAGTGTGTCCTCTTAATCCAGAAGTGCCATAGGCTATAATTACGCCACGAGAGCGGTGCAGTTATCATAAACGTGGATGAAACCGAGAGAGACAGCTACTTATCTATAATGCCGATCAAACTGCCGGTCCACAGTCCATCGCTGTCCGTCGTAGAACGCCTAAGCGCTTACCAGTTAAACCGCTGCGCCTATCAAAGGCAATAAAGAAATAGTAATATTTTAGCAGTGTGTAATTTAATTAGTTAGGTAATTTAGTATTGACGTCATGACTACCGCACTAGGTGTTGTGTGTGCGTAAACATAACTCGACGCCCTCGAATGCACACGATAACAAAAACTTATATTACAACATATTAATGATTTGTGTGAATTCATAAAAAGGAACAGACATTATCGCGAATTGTGTTTAAAAACAAGAGAGAAACGACCATGATTTGCCGTAAAATTTAAAGTTAGAAAAAATGGTATCACGTGACCGATCAGAGGTCAAAGGTCATAGTCTTTTCGGGGTATATCGACTATGTTAAGTCGAATGGCGTTGACCGGGAGTCTCTAGCTCTTACGGTTCTTGAGTTGAAAGATGGTATTACGTGAACTTGAAGTCAGAGGTCAAAGGTCATAGTCAATTCAGGCGTATATCGACTATGCTGAGTCGAATGGCGTTGACCGCAAGTCTCTAGCTCTTACGGTTTTTGAGTTGAAAGATGGTATCACGTGAACTTGAAGTCAGAGGTCAAAGGTCATAGTCATTTCGGGGTATATCGACTATGCTAAGTCTTTTAATGGCGTTGACCGCGAGTCTCTAGCTCTTACGGTTCTTGAGTTGAAAGATGATATCACGTGAACTTGAAGTCAGAGGTCAAAGGTCATAGTCATTTCAGAGTATATCGACTATGCTAAGTCGAATGGCGTTGACCGCGAGTCTCTAGCTCTTACGGTTCTTGAGTTGAAAGATGGTATCACGTGAACTTGAAGTCAGAAGTCAAAGGTCATAGTCATTTCGGAGTATATCGACTATGCTAAGTCGAATAGCGTTGACCGCGAGTCTCTAGCTTTTACGGTTCTTGAGTTGAAAGATGGTATCACGTGAACTTGAAGTCAGAGGTCAAAGGTCATAGTCATTTCGGGCGTATATCGACTATGTTGAGTCGATTGGTGTTGACCGCGAGTCTCTAGCTCTTACGGTTCTTGAGTTGAAAGGTCTATAACAGACAGTCGGACGGACGGACGGACAAAGCTGTTGTATAAGAGTTTCTCGAACTCTAAAAAGCTATAACGTGTTCGGGTAATACCTGTAACGTGGTTGTTCACAAAACTGGACCCGCTATTCGTGTTTTTTCCTTTCGGGATTCAAGGGGGTAAAGACGGCACTTTTGTACCTAGTGTGACGATGTCTGTTTGTACGTTTACTTTCTCTATTTTTTCTTAAATAGGCAACTGCCGCACTAGGAATTATTTCTGTGTCGCAGGGGACTTTACAAACATTCAAATCACAGACACAAAAAACACTCAGTCAGGGAACAATCGCTTGTGGATCACACAAATTTTGGTCCCGTGTGGGGTTCGAACCCATTACACTTGGCGCGGCGGCAGTGGCGAGGCGACCACTTAAACCACGACGCCATCCATGCAGTTAAATCTCAATTCGAAGGCACGGATTGCTCAGCAAGTAAATGATCGCTTCACTGCTGCCGCCGCCTAGAGTATTGGAGATTCCAATTCCACAAAAGACATAATTATTTGTCTGATGCACAAATTATAGTTCTGAGTTTTGATTGATTTGAGCTTCATCCTCAGAACCGTCAGTTCTGATAACTAAGTGCCAATTGACATCATGACTGTAATTTTAGTTTTCAAATAAAAGAGTAATAGAGTATATACAAGTCGATGGTGTCGCAATGGGCTCCCCAGTATCGCCTGTTGTTGCTGACATATATATGGAGGACTTCGAGGCTCGAGCTTTACATACTGCCCCCATCACACCCAGGATTTATAAGAGGTTTGTAGGTGATACTTTTACAATATTACCAACAGATAGTGCAAATGTATTCCTAGAACATCTTAATTCCATTAATAACAACATCCAATTTACTATGGAATTAGAGGCAAATAATTCATTAGCTTTCTTAGATGTATTTGTCATCAGGAATCCTGATCATACTTTGAGCCACACTGTGAATAGGAAAAAGACCCATACAAATAGGTACTTAAACGGTGAATCTCACCACCATCCTAAACAGTTAGCTACCGTGGGAATGTCTTTGTTTCAGAGAGCCCATGGGATCTGTGACAAGAAACACCTGGACGCCGAGCTTCAACATGTTAAGCAAGTATTGCAAGACAACAAGCTCCAACAGCCGCGCCGCTGTCACAGATCCCGAGAAAAGCCAGGCACAGTCGAGTGCCAGCCTGCTATACTGCCTTATGTAAGGGGTGTCACTGACAAGATTGGCTACATCTTGAAGCGAGCTTCAATCAACACATACTTCAAGCCGCCAACGAAGATAAGTCAATTTTTACCATCCGTCAAGTGCCAACTACCTTTACAAGATGCAGGGGTCTATAAAATAGATTGTGACTGCGGACTCTCATACATTGGTCAAACCAAGAGAAACATAGGCACCCGCATAAAAGAACACATAGCTGATGTAAAACACCAACGCTCGTTGAAGTCTGCTGTGTGTGAACATGTGCAACAGGGGACCAACCACTACCTGAGATTTGACAAACCACAGATTCTCGCTAAAGAACACCGATTCCTACCAAGGATGCTTCGCGAGGCTATTGAAATCAAAAAACATCCTAATTTTAATAGAGAAGATGGTTGGAATGTACCACCAGCTTAGGATCCAGTAATACAAATAGTCAAACCCAAGAAGAAGCAAACCGCAGCTAGACTTCATGATACTTTGAGCTCATTCTGCGTAAATAGAAACACCAATGATTAAATTATGTTCGGGTACTTTGAAATAACTACACTGGAACATTGAGACAACTACCATCTTAGTCTCCCCGTGACCATGGCTGCTGAAAAGCAACCGAAACGTCGGGGAAAGTGTAAAATTAAATTAAATCTAAATAGTTTTAATAATAATTTAATTAGCTTAAAAGTAAGTAAAGTTTAATAGTAGTATAGTGTAACAGTTTTCAAAATTTTGTAATAAAGTGTAAAATAAACAATGCAATAAAATCCGTATATAGTAGTTTAATTTCAATGAATAATATTCGCGTAAATAGAAGACAATATTAAGTAATAGAGTAATTATATTTTAGTTGTGAAATGAGTGTAAATCGAACCTCTCGAATCACAAGTGCAGTCCCTTATCCATCGGGCTACCACCGCGCCGCTTTACTTGGTACCTACTAATCTGACGTGCGGTTTGAAACTTGTATTGTATAAGCCCCGACAACGGATGGCATAGTGGTTAACGTCGCCAATGCTACTGCGCCGAGTGTTATGGGTTCGATCCCTTCTCGGGACAAAAATGTATATGATCCACAATGAGTTTTTCACGTCTTTTGGTCTAACACGGTGGGTATATGTTATAAACGAAAATAAAATATTTATTGCGCTTCGCCGTTGTATTGTGTCATATTTATAATCTATGGAAGAGGCCTACATATTTGAGAAGGACATAAATATATTCTCTAAAAAAATTGCTAGCGAGCTTTTATATAAAAATTCAAATTGAGTGCCTATCGTAACCTTAAATCAAAATTTTACATATTTCCCATCTAAAAATTTAAATCACAATATTTTGTCGCTCATAATTTTTTACATTTTGTTTGGTATATTTGAATCTCAAAATATTATATTTCTTTATTAGATATAGCGTGGTATTTTGTGGTTGTAAATTTTATTACATTTAATTGAAGGTCAATACATACATATATATATATATATATATACGTAGGTAAATAGCCGTCTGTATTAACACTTTTAGAACCATAAAAGTGAAAAGCTACGGTAGAAATACCTTTCACCGAAGCTTTTCAGATAATAGTAATATTTACAAAATAAAGTGATAACATGAATCAAGTATATAAAAGTATAAAACTAAAATATATATATTTTTTGGTGCTTAGGTATCTATTAAGTTACCGACTTACCATAATAAATTAGTATTTAAATTTATTTAAAGGTTAAGCTAACATATAGCTCTTTTAAAATCAGTTATACATTTGTTTTTGCGCCGTTAGTATTCTTCGATACATCTTAGTATTTGCATACATAGGTACCTATATACATAATCACAAAGACTCACGATTACCTATACAAAATGCATATACACGAAGTAGTAAGTAGCGGTATCATATTACGCCTTATTTGTAGCCAATGTTTTAAGTCCAACAGCGTAGGGACTTTCCAGGCTGGTGCCTGGACGAGGGAAATTGCCAGATTCAAGGAGCTTTTCCTCCGACATTTGAACCAGAGACCTTAATATCTATTGCCAGCAAAAATAAGCGTATATTCACAACACATTTTGATGTTGGTGTGAATAAAATTTCGTGTTAAGAATTTTTAAATATGTGTTCTGTCATAATACCTTTCAAAATCAAAACGTTTAGGTTACACTAACTAAACGTAATGTCATTTAAAATATAGTATGTATTTACATTTAGTTGCCACGTTCTGCAAAGAATCCAGCTGGTTATTCTAGTTATTGTCACGTGACTCGGGTTTACGATTCTGGCGCAACGGCAATGTGCCTTCCGCGGTATTGGAGTTTACGTACTCCTTACATCACAAATAACAGGTGACGAATCTATATTAAATTGGGCTTCTTAAAATAAATTATCCGCCTACATACTATAATATTACTATTATTATCTATTATAGTTTAATCTTTGATAAAATTAAAACTAGGTGGAAATTAAAAACAAGTTTTAACTTTTAATGCTCAATTGAGAGTCTAGGTAGTGCTCAGTTTTGATACATCAGCGTATGTAATATTAATTGTTAATTCAGGCACAGAACACTCTTCAGGACCTACACTTAGTATCTTATCTTATCTTATGTGGGGGCCAGTCAGTGCAGACCGTCGACACTTCGACCCAGTGGGATCTTTTGTGTCGACATTCTCCAAATAACGATTGCCATAGATGTTCATGACAGCCGGGACCGACGGCTTAACGTGCTCTCCGAGGCACGGAGAAGGCAATAATTGTCAATCAATACGCATATAATTTCGAAAAGTCATATAACCGTCAGTCCGAGGTGCGCGACGTGGATTCGATCCCGAGACACTATGCATTGCAGTCTGTTGGTCTCCCCACTGAGCTATCGCTGCTCTAAGACTTCACTTAGTAACAAATTGATTAGTAGTTTTCTAGAGCAAGTAACATTATTTTTAAACACATCTATAAGTACTAATATTATAAAACTGAAGAGTGTGTTTGTTTGTTTAGTTGAACGCGCTAATCTCAGGTACTACTGGTCCGAATTGAAAAATTCTTTTAGTGTTGGGTAGCTAATTTATCGAGGAAGGCTATAGGCTATATAACATCACGCTACGACCCACGAGGGCGTCGCAGTAATCATAAACGCGGGTGAAACCAAGGGCACATCTAGTCTATTATAAATCTGTAACGTGGTTGCACAGATAAAATATAAAGCTACTGTATGGTTGACTTTACGACAATGTATAATGTTTTTTTTTACTATCTATCTGTTTGTAAATCCCGTAAAAACTACTGAACGAATTTTGATGCAGAGTAACAGTTTGATAGATTAGGATTCAACTTAAAATTGAATTGCCCGTAACTATTTTTTATTTATTTTATTATATTACAATACAATCTCTAACTGGGTTTTCTTTTCCATCATCATAGCTGAGTATTAAAAAAATATATATACAGAAATGTGTACACTCATCGCTCCACCATCAAATAACAATAATACGCGCCCAATATCGATAATTTATGCAAAACAACAAATTTGAAAATTCATTGCCGGTACAAAATATTCCATCGGCATACATAATAAAGTAATCTAATATAGACTGATATAAATATGTTAATATTTATATCAGTCATATAGAATGTTTTAGTATATTGTCTATGTATAGAATGTTTTAAACAAATCGATTTTATAACCACAAGTTATTAACATAGATTCGTTTAATTGAATGCATAGTGCCAAATTAAAGATGTATCTTTTATTTATGGTGTGATCACGCCTTCAAAGGCGACAGTGTGTGAATTAACTGTTGTACCACACACAACGGTAGATACACATTGTGTATCTGAAAAATGTGGTGATATTTAATCTATCAAGTTATAGGAAACTGGACATAATAAAAAAAATATATATTTAGTGTGGTCAGCGGTGTGCCGCTGCAACTCTATAAGTTAAACATCGTAATGTGTATGTGGCCTTAAACATATTTTTTACTATTAAGTAGTTTATCGTATAAAGTAGTTTATTTGTATGTACCGTAATGTATGTATCATTCGCGTAAACGTAAAGGTGTGTCAAAACATCGCGCGGCATTCCTGCGCGGCTGCCGCGCGCGGCGCACGCTGTGATTGGACGAATGCCGAACGCTTCTGACTACCTGCCGCGCACGATTACTTAGTGAACATTCGCCAGTATTTGTGTTTGGATGTGTAACGCCACGCCAGATGCCGAGCAGAGCCACGCCAACGCCATGCCAAAGCCAAGCCGTGACGGCCATCAGGGTGTGAAAACTGTCAAACCTTTACATGAAAAAAAATACTCACAGACAGTGCTGGTCTCTACAGTAAACGGTACAAAACTCAAGCCCTGTTCTTTCTAGACAATTGACAATTAGAATTGGCTTCTTCATAAATTTCTTATTATTGTACGCTATTTCCAAGAAATTCAAAGTAAATAAGCGTAATTTAGAAGGATTTTGTAAGAGTTATAAAAGCGCCATCTAGGCTACCCTAATTACTAAACGAATATAATGCCATCTAAAGTAAACGATACATAACTTTCAAAACTGATTGGAGAGTGGCGTATCTATTCTCAGTATATATAGTGTCTAGGTAGTGCCCTTGCGCTTGGCTCGTCTTGGCGGGGTGGCAGATAGGTATGAATTAAATCTGATGCCAACTAAATCGCGCGGCGTGTGTTAGGTGTGCCGCGCAAACATTCGTCGGCTTCGTCCTAACTAGAGCGCGGCAGAAATGTGTCCTGCAAACGCCGCGTGTTGCACACCTTAAGGCTAGGGCTACGTAAGTATAATATATTTTAGGTAACTAAAGGAGATGTTTCACTTTTATATAGGACTCCGGCTATAACTTGTACATCCTCAGGAAACCAGGGAAATGTACCCCTAAATACATTTAGTTAAGCTATTCTTTATTATTTTCTAGTATTTTCGTTGCGCAAAATAAAATATAAAATGTTTGACGTTTGTCGTGTGGACTATCTATGACAAGTTGGTAGATGACATTTATACCTAACCTAGAATGCTAGAATTGTCAGAAGTAAAAGAACTCTTGCTGGAATAATATTCACCAAAGAATTGTAAATTCTTGTAAAAATGAAAGGAAAACGTATGAATTCAGGAAAGTGTAATAAAAACATCCAATTCAGCATTGGAATATTTATTATCAGTCAATATGACATTGACAGTTAATGTCAAACATAAACGAAATGTTTCGTTCCGGAGAGCACCCTGCAAAATCAGTATTATAATAAATGAATATAAATCTTATGTTGATTGTTTGTTAAAAAGATGTGTATGATAGTTGAAATGAATAAATGATACTCTAAAACATATTTATTGTTGACATATATTATATATATTTATATGTTATTTACATTATTATATAGTACTTTCATACAGTTTTCGATATGATTTATGAACGCATACAAAATTATATGACAGAACCACCGTCATATTGAATATAATGGCAATAATATAAAAACTATTATTTTTAAGCGCAAGCGTAATCCGACTTACATTTAGGAAATAAAATGTTTGGCTGATAGTACATTTCATAGCCGAAAATGAAACATCTCCTTTGTACAGTTATGCAATGAATATATTTTCGGTACCTATATAGGTACCTAATCTCATGATATGTAAAATATCATGAGTAAACAAATTCTAACACAGGACAAACATTTGTCCTGTGTTAGAATTTGTAAGCTATATTTAGTGTATGTATGTTACGGCTAATAGCCGAAGTACGGCTACACCTAGTTTTAGCCAGCTAAACTCAAAAGTAACCTAACATAACCTAACCGCATGTGGCCTGCTGCACCTAGTTGTAGCCGGCTAATCTTAAGTTTATGTTCACACCCACCTTTAGCCGTAACATGTACACTAAATATAGCTTGGAAGGAGTGGGTAGATATGTTTTTACCGGGTACATTTTCAGACTATTGAGAATTGTGTAATAAATACCCAATAGCATTTTGCCCGATCCAAGGATCAAACTCGAGACATTTTGCAAAACCACGAAATGGCTAATAAAGTTTAACCTTTCTTTTCCGTCTGCAAAACACTCGCATTCACTATCGCCGTGCCATCAAATAATATAATACTGTTACAAATTACCTAATTTTTAATATATACTTGATAACTTAAGTACTTAAACATAAAAAAATATTTTTCACTATAACAACATGACACTGTATGACATTTCATAATGGTTTCCCATTTATTATTTAAATCCACATGTAATTTAATCAAAAGAGTAAGTTTAAATAAATTGTTATATAAAATATGCCGACAACAGTAATATTTTATAGGATTATGTAATTATGCGTTCCGAAGGTACGATATTGACTATTTAATATAGATGGCAAACTAGTGTTCGTCCGAATCGATGGCAAGCGGTTGCTGTAGATGACCAACCAAAGCGAGCGATAATAAAATGAATCTAGTCATGAGACCCCATTGTGATATTCGTGAGTAATAAAACGCTGTTTATTACGCAGACTGACTTGCGTAAAAGAGACACATACAATATAATATATGTAGGTTCAAGATTTAATAAGTACCTACAATATAAATACAATTAAATTATCATTATATCTACATTACACCCATGACTACATTGATTAATTATCGCACGCTTTTATCTGTGCAGAAAATATCTTGAGAAAACCTGCATGTCTCGAAGAAGTACGAAGACTATCAACCTGCACTGCCACAGCCAACTTCGTAGATTGAGGCCTAACCCTTCTCAAACTGAGAAGAATGCCCAGCAGAGTTTGAGAGCAGTAGAACCTCGCTGATTTCAGCATGAATGAGCCGACTCGATCGGGGAAGGATATTCTGTGAGAAGGGTTAGGGTCTCACAGAATATCCACGTGAAATAGCAGTATTCCTACTGTTTCGTTCCTTCGTTACCTTTTGTTCGATGAGTGAGAGTACCGGCGGCCCAATCACCCTCTTACCCTCTTCGCGCTCCTTCTCCTTCCCACTTCCTTTCTTAAAGGATCAGCAACACGCAAGTGATGCCTCTGGTGTTGCAGGCGTCCATAGGTTACGGTGACCACTTACCATCATGTATTACATGTTTGCCACATCAGTAGAATAAAAAAAAATGCTGTGGTACAGCTGATAACCTAGGTTATAAAGGTAGTATTGGGCTGCTTTGTTGGTTTCGTAATGTAAGTTTCCTCAGTTCAACTCACCAATCAAGCAAAGAGTTTGTAGTTTCTAAGCTAGCGTCGCCAAGACTGCAAACGTGATCGTTGGTCGAAAATAAGCTCGCCCCTTCTTAGTTCACCGCTAGTGAAAGCATATTTGGTGTTAATAAGGCGTAAATATGTATTTAAGGCTGTATTAACTGTATTTCTAAAATAAATACTTTCTCAAAATGTATGTTTGTTATAATGCCACATTGTCTATTGTGAGTCATCGGGTCGTTTTGATAAAGCTCATCGTATTGTGTACTAAACACCTCTCACGTGGAGCAGACACACATACAGATGTTAGCCAACCCACGTCATAGAAAGCTACCAGAATTTTAGCGAATAACAAAAGCATCCATCTTTATATTATAATTTATATGTTTATAAACTTGAACTACAAATGTTTTTGTTTCTACTATGGAAATATTTAAGTATTATACGTTATTAAACACATAAGAATTTAAATCGATCGATAAAAAATCGAAATTTATTATTGCTAAACTGTACCCAACATTGTCAGGTAAATATATTACTGTCCAATTCTTGTTTTACCATATCGCTAGTATTTTCTAAGACTAAATAAAATACTAAACAGAAAAGAATATCAGCATAAAAGACGTCTAGCTAATCGTAACTAGAGGTTTTATTCTCTCGAAGCAGAATTTTTTATGTGAGAAACCTCTGCCGAAATAAAAATGGTTTGTACGGTTTTTTTCTCAGCTGTACCTTTGAAAAAGTAGGCATTTTGCTACTATGTTTTCATGCGATTTAGTCATAATGCAAAGTAGAGAACATGAGATGTGGATTATTTACTACTAAGGTTTTTTGCATTGTAGGTATTGACAACCGGACCCCAATCATTTGCCATTATTATTAGAATTTGATCTATTAGGTGAAAATGTCTACTTAAATAAAAACATAAATAAATTGCTATACAATTATATGGATATTCACGTCAAAGTTGTCGGCGTTGCTGACCCCTAGCTGATCCTATAAAGTGTGTTGTTTTGCTGACAACGTATATAATAAAGGACTTCTTGTATGATTTGACATGACCTAAGTCTAGCTTTGACAGGTTCTAGCGTTGATACCGCTGTGTCTTACCTGTAATATTGTTGCACCCAAATAAAATAAGAATTAAGAAAATACATCTACCAGCCATTAACGATTATAGAGATTCATCCCTAGTCAACAAACAATCAAACGCATAACAACTGCTGTGATTGGCTGACTGAAATAGTAGCAGACCCACTGGACAGGAGGTTGTTTTTTTTTTAACATGCGTGAACCTTTTACGCCTGCCTCTCCGTGCGCCACGGAGAGGTTAGGTATGTCGGAATCACCGAGGAAAGATGGTGAGCGACATCCCGGTAATACCGACTAAACCTACCACGGTGTTCCTCGACATAACCGCAATCGGCGCGGCCGCGCGAATCGCTTTCACATGTAATCGCGTGCGCGTGTGAAACGGCAGGCCACTACACAAATAAACCTGCCATTTGGGCACCACTAATTTTATCCCCTGAGGGGGAGGACGGACACACGATACAGAGGCGCGCGTGGGAACACGCACGCCGCCTCTCGGATGAGGTTAATTTGCTACGTCGTTGATTAACCTATCAAAACCGGGTATTGTATGTTTTATATTAATTATATTGGTTATATTTTATATTTATTTATCCAGTTATATATTGTTTATGAGAAACAAAATAAAATGTATTGACTTGACATATTTTTATTGCAGTAACGTTTTTAACGTTACGTGAGTTTTTACAACAAACACCATTAATATAGTAGTTAATATTTAAATCCTAAAGTCGCCAAAGCTTAGCTCATTACTTAAAATCATCTCATATCGTCGGCGTCAAGTTGTGCGCATTGGATATAAAACAATCAATTTGCCTATCACGGCGCAACAACATTCTAAAATATTTCTTGTACCTATTAACGATTATTGCCGTTAGGCCAAAAATATTAAGCTTAAATGTAATGAGTTATGTAGTAATTCATCCATCGGCGTATGGACACCCGCGTCCAGACTCAATGCTTTAATCACTATGTCTCGGTATAATTAAGCTGTCAGTTAAAATAGATGATATTTATCCAGGACTTAGAGCTAGAGACTTTTTTAAGCAGGAATCCTTTTTGAAACGTGTTCACGTTATTTGGTCGTTATAGTCTTTTAGTTTAGTTATATTTTTGTCTTATTAGTAAAAGCTCAAACTGTTTCTGCATATATGCACCCCTGCCGCACCCTAACCTATTGTTACATTATGGTACCCAAGTTATATATATGCTTTATAAGTTTACGGCAAGCAAAATTAGGGCAAAAAGCATTAGCCTAAATGATATTTATGCCTACTGAAATAGTATGCCAAAAAACAATTATGTCAAAGTATAATTATGACAAACAAAAAGCCTAACTCGTTATGCCAAATTAAATTAGGACAAAAGGAATTAGTGAAAAGAAAGGGATCCCTTCTGCATAGGTACTATTACAATCGAATCTTGGAAAATGACTAACATTCCTAATTTATGTATAAATCAAGCAAAAGAATAGAACTTAATCAGTGTCATACATGGCAAACTAATATATAAGGTCGGGAAAAAAAATTTTCTTCCCATTTTATATGAAAACTCAAGACATTATTTTTCAAAGTTTATTTACATTTATGTAATTACAATATAAGTATATGTGCCATTTTGTTCGATGACTGTCTGCCATCTTGTAGGTAGTGACATGATCCCGCTGCTGTAAAAATTTTGGGACTTCTGATCAAAAAAACGCGACATGTAGTTTTGGCAGTCCTCTCTTGAAGTTAACCTGATACTGTCTAAATAATTTTGAAGAGACCAAAACAGGTGGATATCTGAAGGTGCAAGGTCAGGGCTATATGGCGGATGCATTAACACCTCCCAGCCAAACTCTCTTAGTTTTTGCTGAGTGACTAAAGATGTTTGAGGTCTAGCGTTATCGTGATGAAAAAAAATGATACCACACCCTTTCTATTGATTAATTCCGGCCGTTTTCTCTCAATTTCTTGCTTTAATCTCATCAGTTGTTGGTTGAGATCCGAATCGATGGTTCTGCCCGGCGGTAAAAGCTCATAATGAACAATACCCTTCCAATCCCACCATACACACAGCATCACCTTATTGTGAGTTAGCCCGGGTTTTGCCACAGTCTGTGAAGCCTGACCGCCTGAGTACACGGTTCATTAGGTTTCTTTCAGTGAGTTTGTGTGGCACCCAAATATCGAGCTATTTTGTATACCAGCTTTTTTCAAATAGGTCAAAACTGTTTTGTGGTCAATTCCCAGATCTTTAGTTATGTCGTAACTACTGACATGCCGATCTTGTTCCACTTTTTCAAAAATGGCGTCCATTTTATCCGTGACAGGGCGACCAGAGCGAGGTGCATCTTTGACATCAAAATTACCGGTTTAAAAACGTTTAAACCAACTTTGTGCTACTCTTACTGACACCGCATTAGGTGCAAATTTATTTCGCAGCTTGCGTTCCATTTTTCCCTTTTTTGTAACAAAATTTTAAAATGTATCGAATTTCTTCATTAGTTTCATTCATTTTGACAGAAAGAAAAACAAATGAAAACCGGCGGTAAACAATATTTTGCTAAATTGTTTCTTTTTTTGTAATGTAACCTTTTTAATAGTATCAAAATCAGCCAGGTAAAATTAATACAGCCAAAGAGATTTTATTAAAATTTATACAGACTATATGCGAAAAGACTTTTTCCCCGACCTATTATGTTAGGCATTTTAATCTATGGAAAAGTAAGCAACTAAACAAAACCAGAATAACTTCAACATAAAAAAATGCGGTGTACTAATAAAAATTCTTGACATAGGTACCTACTAACGATTGCAAGAACTAATAATATAATCCAAATAAGATCTCAACTCTCTTTTATCATTCCTATCAATACGATTAAATAGTAGGTACTACTTACTCAATTATTTAAACGATGTCAGAATGATTTATATGTCTCAATCAAGCGACGTCAAAACACTAGACCGTGAGAAAGTTTAATATTTACGACTCACGATCTGTTCAGTACTTAATTCTTAATTGCTATTTATAAATACGATCTCACATAATTTCAAGTCAGTAGGTATAAGTAAAAATCTGTAATATTATTTTTGTTGAGGAACATGTTCCGTCTCTCGACGCCGATTTTGACTACAGCGTCTAGGACATCACGTTTGTAGAATATAAACTTGATGTCCTAGACGCTGCACGTAAAGACGCACCCACAGATTTTAGATATAGGGAGATTGAAATTAAACTACTATATACGGATTTTATCTCGTTGTTTATTTGACACTATAATACATAATTTTGAAAATTTGTTACACTACTATTACTATTAAACTTTACTAATTTTTAAGCTAATTATATTGTTATTAAAACTATTTAGATTTGATTTAATTTTACACTTTCCCCGACGTTTCGGTTGCTTTTCAGCAGCCATGGTCACGGGGAGACTAAGATCGTAGTAGTCTCAATGTTCCAGTGTAGTTATTTCAAAGTACCCGAACATAATTTAATCATTGGTGTTTCTATTTACGCAGAATTATTATTATTATATTAAATTATATAGGGAGATGTTATCTTATCTTATCTTGTTTCGGGAGCCAATCAGTGTAGACCGGAGACACTTCGATCCAGTGGGATCTTTTGTGTCGGCCTCGAGATCTATCCCTGAGCTATCTCGCTATGAATTTACTGCATCAGTCGCAGCGTACACTTCAGAGGGAGAAGCCTGAAGTCTTCAGGGTTCGGATATGCCAATGCCATCAGACCCATTCTTAGTCCAGCCAACGCGTCACATTCACACAGTAGGTGTAATATGGACTCGTCCTGTTCACCACAGGCTCTGCAGATCAAATTGTTTGCCAAACTCAATCTGCACAGGAAGTCGTTGATGCCAAAATGACCAGTGAAAGCTCCTGTGAGCAGGCGTATTTGGCCCTTGTTGTACCCGCAGAACTTTCGGACGAAGCCCGTGGCTCTGTTTGCAATGAAATTCTTGGAGCGTTCCAGACCCCTAAGAGCCATCCACTCCAGCCTGTGTTTATCATTGCCATGTGCATTCATAGCTGCCTTGACGGTACTCTCAGAGAGTCCTACGAATGGCTCGGGGCCAACAAATAGTTGCACCGAGCCCTTCCTAGCTAATTCATCAGCCTCCTCATTACCCTGGACACCTGCATGCCCCGGAACCCACACCAGCCTGACGGTGTTTTTCCTGCTAGGGAGATGTTAGACTATCACATCTCCCTTTATCTCCAGAAGGTTAGGCAGACGTGTATGCACATTTTGCCAGCTACAGTTTTAGGGCCCATGTAATAGAGGACGGGGTCTAGTGCTCTTTACCAGGATTACTGTAGACTTCGTGATGATACTAGGATTTTCTTAACAGGAACCTGGAAATCCAAACCGAGACCTCATCCACTGCAGTCGCATACATGCTCGTTGCGCCATCGAGATAGTAAATTGTAATGATGCGTATAATTGCATTTTAATGATATTCGAATAACATTTTCAACACGCGGTACCCACAAGGCATTGTAAACGACGCATCGCACGTACCTACTTATGTATTATAAGATTTATAAGACAGGTCTAAGGGACTACTCACACTTATTCAGCTCTGTTCAGCTTTTGTCCATGGAAAACAACGATTTTGTATGGAGACGGGTACGCATCCGAAAAGCTAAACAGATGCGTACGCGTCTCCACACAAAATCGTTGATTTATAATTATAAATTAAATTAAAATTTATACACTAAATTTCGATATTGGCGGCCAATCCTAAACGAGACTGGTCAGTTGCGCAGTAGATATTATAATGCACATGCTTCCGTAGCGCAGCGGTACTTAGTGCGACTGCTTAGCATGAGGTCTCGGGTTCGAATCCCGGGTCGGGCCGACAAACACGTATTGGGTTTTTCTGTTAAGAAATCTCAATACGAGCCCGGAGTTAGGAAGTTGGCGGTGTTAGACACCCCCGTGCCTCGGAAAGCACGTAAACCCGTTGGTCCTGCGCCTGATCTTTCTCCTATCGTGTCGGATTATCCGTCCCATCGGACCATGAGGGTTAGGGAACAGAGAGTGCACTAGTGTTTGCGCACATACTTGTGCACTATAATATCTCCTGCGCAGATGGCTAATCTACGTTAAGATTGGCCGCCGTGACCGAAATTCGGTCTGGAGCACATTATTATTATAATGCACAAGGAGTGTACGCAAACACAAGCGCAATCTCTATTCTTTCTCTATTATAGTCCAATGGGCTAGTTATCTGATACGATAGGACAGAGATAACGCGCAAGACCAACTTTACGTGCCTGCCGAGGCAAGGGGTGCAAAATCGCGAACTTTCTTACTGGCTAATAAAAAAGTCTGGAGTAGCTTGCATCTTCGACGTATACTACTACATATTTCCAATAAGATAAAAATCAAATCATACACATATCATCTCTTTTGCAGGCATTAAAAATTAATTGAGGTCGACTATCCAGAAGAGTTTGAATACAAAGCTAAGATTTTTGGTATTTTGCCCAGCATCATACAAAAACCAACCAGCTTGGCGAACATTTTAACGTAAGTTTTATATATTTAATTATGTTCAGATAAACCGGGGATATGGTGAACCAGTCCATGCGGATGAAAGGGCTAGTTATGCAACTATTGGTAAAGAGCCCCGAGATTGCGAATGGAGCATCTGAGTTTATCTGGAAATATAAAGTAATGCGAACAAGCAATCTACTAGCGGATAAATGTACGAAAATGTTATTGGTATGTCTGAAATATTGCGTAATGTATTTATGAATCGGGGATATTTACTTAGTTATTTGTATGTTTAACCGTGTTTTATATATTGTAGGTACACACTCATGACCAGCATGAGGTAACTATGGTAGTTAAAATGCCACATACCTATGACTTTTCGAAGCTATTAAATAGTGGCAAACGAATAATACGCATATCATGGTAACTTATGAAAACTTGCAAAATCATCGCCCATGTTGAATGTTATGGATATTACTTACCTTGATCAAAGTAAGAGCTCGGTTCCGCCTGAAGTTAAGTAACTACCGTAGACTATGGATGCTTGCAATACCTGTAATATAGGCACATTTCTCTATATTTTCGAAGTTATGTGTATTAAAATAGTTAATTATCGCTCGCCGTAACGGTGACGGCAAACATTGTGAATATTCTGTGTAAAGTTATGGTAGCTAACCAGCTTTAGAGGCGTGGTTGACTTAGGATTTTAATAGAAATTAAAGATGAACAACGCGATCAATAAGCATATATTTGCATTTACAAAAGGTGTATGAGAATAAACAGAATTATAATTATATTCAACTAGGTATTTAGTGGTAGTTCAGGGCGTGGTTCAAGATGAAGGCTTGTTACGTGGTACCGGTTAGAAAGGGACCACTTAATTTCGGTAGGCAGCGCAGCAGATGGAGCCCGGCACCGGGACGCGTTGCCAATATATAGGGCCGCCGCTGGGGAGGAGAAGCCGATGGAGGGGCGCCGCGAGCACGGCCGCTCAGCAACGACCGGTCCGCGTCACGTCTGTACGTCTGAAAGTTTTTCGTAATCTTCTCGGAGATATGTTAAGGGTTCTAAAGCGTACTGGGCCACGCGTGCAGCGTAGCAGGATATGACCTAATCTTTTTAATACCAAGAAGCAACCCGTGCCATGTTAGTCCTGCTACGATGACAAACGCATTAGTCACATCTGATGAGTAGCGGTTATCGTAAACAGTGTAGTCTTGCAACTGAGGTTACACGTTGCCAATCTCGTGAAAGCACATGCTGCACTACGAGGCAAGAGATTTCAAGGTGATAAACTACAGCTGGCAGCACAACGAAACCATAAAAAGCTTCAGTATACCCCAGAAACATAGCTCACGGTTATTTGTCTGCAACCTTATGTATAATAAAGTAGTAGGTTTATGTGAAGACCGTCCTGGCCATGCCCTAAGCGGCATCCTCTCATAAACTAATCAAAACCAATAGCTCAATAGAGTTGTAGCAACGCCATATGGGCGAATGAGTTTTGACACATGCAAATAGATGACGCTTTACACAATTACACACTTAGCCATACAATCCAGTCTCGCAAGCGAAGTTTACACTGCGCGCTACTGTATATTATACAAGTCTAGATGCGCGCCGCAGTTTTACCCGTGTAAGTCCCGATGCCGTGCGTAGATCGGGATAAAAAAGTAGCCTATGTTATCTACTTATCATCATCGCATTCGGCTTAGTAGTTTTTGCGTGAATCAGTAAATAAATCCATTCATCCCCACAAACTTGCACATTTATAGATAATATTAGTAAGATTCCTATATCAACCGTTGCGCCGCAGCGCCCGCCAAGCAGGCTGAGTAATTATCCTGGTCGAAAGATCCTGCCTTTGTGTTGGAGACACATCACATAACATTCTTCCACAGGACTATTATCGGTAAGAAGTGACAAAGTCCAGGTGTTATTTAATCTACTACGAAAATGCCGCAGTTTTTCATAGTGGCGCAGCGGTAATGAAGATGGCTGCTGCTGTGCTGTGAATAATGGACTCGAGCTCGATGCTCATTTCCTGGGTTGAACAGTAGTGTTATTAGGTGTTCCTGTCAAAAATTATGTCTTACTCGCAAGGCTTGCACCATATTGCTTGTTTAATACGTGGTGCCTAAATCTATAGTTGACAAAATGTGCGTATATTACACCGCTTTCTACCCCTTTGGGAGTATAGGCGTGTTTTATGTATGTACGGTCGTGTCACAGTACATACATATACAGTATTCTATCTTCATACAAACGGTCGGAACTCGAGTCATATCTACGCGCCTCGGCGTTGGTATGCGCTTGGTTCGCAACCAGTCGCGAATGCGCCGCAGTGATAAACGGACGGTGTGATTGTTTTGTAAGCAGTAAGCGTACGATTTGTGATGATTTAATTTTATTGAATACTTTCTATTTCATACATTACGAATTTCATTTTTTACTAAATATTTTTTTATATAAAATATTTACAATCACTAAACTAGAAATAAACTCAAGTAGGTAGATAAAATTAAAATACTGTAGGCGGGCAGCCCTAACGCGTGTCTACGAACCGCGCTGTTGTAGGTAATTATATCAAGGACAGGGCCGAGTTACAATACTGTATATGTATGTACTGTGGTCGTGTGCACGATTAATTAAACATATTATTATAATAATAGATAATGAAAATACACAGCTTATCATCATTTTACATTTGAATTTGATAAAGTCCTATGATTAAGGGACTACTAGGAGCTTTTCATTAGGAAAAGCCTGCTAGCTAGCCCCAGCATTGACGGCTTTGCATGAGTGAACAAAAAGAATACCTAGACACCAGTGAACTATGAAGTCAGGCATTAAGCAAATTGTCCAAAAGCCGTGGCTTTCATGCTTAACTTGTATTTGCCACTTTGTTATCCACGTCATACGCAACAGTACCTGCCACAATGCAATTTAAACGACACCCACTCCAATAAAAGTTCTATTTTTAGCATCACACCACATAAAGATTAAAACAAAACCAACCCAAGACCAACATACGCCACAATAAAACACGTAATTTTATTCAAAAATACATAAAAAACAACGGCCGACTCATAATAATCCGGTTTGGACTCACTTGTACTCGTATTAATGGCTGACGAGCTATAAATAGAATTGAATATTTGTTGCTTTCTAATTTTGGCTCAACTTACGTCACCGCAACGGTATTAAATACCTACCAAGTTGAAAAAACTTGAATAAAAACATTTATTGATAAAAAACCGGTCGGATTGTTCCAAGGCTCAGTTCGTTGGGCAATTTTTTGTACTTCGCTCTTATTTTTTGGTGCCAAATGCAAACGATCTATCTGCCTACAGCTAGATTTTAAAGCTAGTAGCTTTGGTATTTTAGTAGCTGTAGCTAGATCTCTTGTCTGTGCAACTATTTTAACTATATGAGTATTATTATAGGTATATTTTGATAATTTGTCACTAATCTATTAGATTTTGCCCGTGGCATCGCTCGCGTTAATGTAGATTTTTAATAAATTTCGGTCATTCGGGACCAGTATTTTTTCTGGGCGAAAGATGCCATGTGTTCTTTTCTATACCCTCAACAACGTGTATGCAAAAATTTCATGATGATTGATTGAGTAGTTAAAGCTTGAAAGCTAACAAACAAACACCCACATTCGCATTTATAATATTAGTTTCGATCGAACTTTACTACGATAATTATATAGAAATTATCTAATACTGGCATCCGCCCGCGGCATCGCTCACGTGGTATGTTAGTATGTAAATACCTACTCATAATATATCACTTGAGCGAAGCCGCGGGCGGATGCCGGTATTAGGTATACCTACAATACCTACACATATAGCTTAAGTTTTAATGACATCACCAAAATGTATAATTGTAATATTTAAAGATGGAGCAGCTGTACAAAATTATGTCAAAGAATTTTTACAATCGGTTATGTAGTTATGACATCCACACAATGAAGCAAAATTGAAGTATTTTATAATGCTACCTACATGTATATATATACCTACATAAAATATATTATCATAGACTGGTGACACCCACAGTCCTGCTCTTTTTCTCATTAGAAGTAATTTCTTTATTAGAAGAAAAGCTGAATAAGTATTATTTTGGCAAGTTAACATTAGCAGTCAGTTATTCTTGTCATGGCTCGACAACTTTCTCAATCTTTGTAAGTCCGTAACATCAAAAAGGTATGAAAGCATGTTTATAAGAAGCGCCAAATAAAGAGCCTTTCAACTGTCACTTATACTACCATAGAACAAACAGACATTCTTATTAGATTCATTTATTTGGTAAGTGGAAACATGCTTGTAAAAGTTTAAGATTTCTTAACAAACTTTTACTTCATCTAATCATCAAAATATTGCGACCAAATGCACCTACATTCGGTATAAAGAAAGATGTTGCCTATTTTCTTTATACTGAAAAGTTCGCACACTAATATACAATCTGCAACATGGCAAGCGCATTACTAAGGGATATCGTATTATATTATCTGTGGTAATGGTGAGTGTATATGCGATGGGAGGCTATGAACGCTTGCTATACTAGAGGTACTGTTACCACATTGGCAATCCTATAAAATACTGGTATTTTTGCTAACAGTACACCGCATCTTTAGGGAGTGTTCGGTAGGTATAACTAAGTATCTCAAAATATAGATGGACTGAACATATTTTACGACAACCGCATGGTATACTAACATACGGCCCACCTGATTGTAAGCGATTATCACTGCCTGTGCATAGGCAGTGACAGCCTACAGTAATGTCCCAGGGGTTGCAGGCTATCACTGAGTGTACCACAAATCACGTGTGCATTGCCAGCTTTTAAAAATGGAGTTGTTAAGCCATCAGCAGCCGAGCGCAAATATTATTGGGCTTCCGCTGGCAATAGCACGTCTTCTATAGGAGAAACACAACATAAGGTAGCTTAACGGCAGTAATTATGTAAGGAGAAAATACATCTAGTACTATTTGCCACGGCTGGCTGAGCCAGTTCATGCGAAATTCTAAGGCTAAGTGAGGTTCGGGTTCGGCTCGCTTTAAGTTATCTCCTTTAAAGGCTATTCAGCGCTGTCTAAGAAGTATTTTCTTTGAATCCCAGAAAGAGCTGCATTTAAATAACAAGTAACGCTTCTAATCTCGTGGTTCTCTGAATGTCTAATCTAATATCGGATAATGGTTTCAATTTCAAGTTGCTTTGAACGTATTAAGAAGTACGAGCGCTGTTTAGCCATTAAAATTAGCATAAATAAACGATGTAAATAAAATGAGACAGCTAATGACTATTTATAATTACATATGCATTTCTTGCTAAAAACAGAAGCTTGTTGACAACCTCGGTTCAAAGCACAGGTATAGACGCTGTGCTTCACATCCTGTTATGTCAAACTGTCCAGCCAGCTAAGTATGCAAATTAATACAAGCGCTTCAAAAATCTCCAGTCAAAATACCGATTATTTTATAATAAACGTCGAAAAGGTCACATAAAAACTAAAACGAGGCAACGCTTCGGTTTGGAAAGCGCATTACTATGTACTTGTTCTAGTGTTTACTCAGCGCACTTGAGGGTCACGTTTTTGTTTAGCTTGACGTAACCACACTCAACATGGATGGTGCTTGGCCAATCTTTTGTAATATTCAAACATAACTGGGTAAAGAATGTTCTATAAAGAATGGCTGGATAATAATAGACTAAGTCTAAAACACACCTAATACATAATTACGCCTGGTTTACTCCTAAGTTGTTATCAAAGGGAATAAAGTGTATCTAATGAAATATTTATTCGCTGTCTAAGGTATCATAAACTATGTTTTAAATCACAAGTAATAGACGCAATCTTATCATGCAGATAAGGCGTAACTGATGTTTAAATGCAATTAATTAAGTCCAGTTGCACTTACCCACTTTGTATAATGTATATGTATACCTCGGGGAGCACGTTAAGCCGTCGGTCCCGGCTAACATGAACATCTATGGCAGTCGTTATTGGGAAAGTCAGTACCTTCTAATATCCTGACACTGGTCTAGCCATAGGGTATCGTTAGCCTTCGGGTTGCGGAGGTCAGGTGGCAGCCGCTCCGTGTAAAAACTGATATCCAGTCAAATCCGGTTAGACCAGAAAAGTCGACCCCAAGTGACTTGGGAATAATAAAGGCTAAGAGAGAAGAAGATGTAGATCTCTTTTCAAAACGAGTCATGTTAGTCCATCGAGTACCAATCAGAGCTTCAACCATTTTTATACAACCAAGATGGCAATCAAGCATAGCATGTCTGCTGATGCTATGTAGTGTAGAGCAGCCGCTTACCATCGAGCGAGCCGCATGCTTGCCGCAACTACGATCTCGGTGGTGGTAGTTCAGGTCGGTAGTCGATGGTTTAACCTGACTGGTTTTGAGAGGAGATCCGTGCAAAGTACTAGAATATACAGAGTAGAATGGCTACAGTAACTGTGGTTGCAAGCGTTTCTTCTTTCTAATTATGCTGTTGACGACTCTACAAAGAAATACCCTCTGCAAATCAGCGCAAGGGACAAAGGTAGGTCCCTGTTGATATCACAGTGTTGGGAGCATGACTTTCAGGATATAGATACTCACTTCGTCAGTCATCTGCTCAGATTTAATTGAAATCGCAGAACTAAATGAAGTTGATTGGTACTGATTTGAAAATGAAGGCTCTTATTCTGACGTCCTTTAACTAAAATGCCGTTAACCCACAAGCGCGCGAATATGACCTTTTAATGAAAAGTAATATAGCTTTGAATAGTCTATCTATAATTTTACTAGAATTTAAAACTATTTATCTTTATAATTATCTATCTATATTTATATTCTTGTATAGAATTCAAAATGATGTGACTTTTCTTAAAAAAGTCATAATCGCGCGCTTGTGGGTTAACGGTATTTTAGTTAAAGGACGGCAGTATTGTAAATCTGTCAACATCACTACGAAACCATAATTCATTTTTTAATCTAGGACGTGTATCTACTGTAAGTTAAGAAATAAATAAGAAACTGTTCTCTCTATTGATGTATTAAGAAAGTATAACATACATAGGTACAACGGTCGCTGTAATGTACAATAAATGCAATAGTTGTACTTAAGTACGAGTATATCGACAGAACAGGCCCAGTTTTTTTATATATATTTTAAGTAACAGCACAGTAAAACGCAGGTCACATTCCCGGCCGGAAACTTAACGGTCATTGAACTAGATAAAGTTATCATAAAGAACCAAAAATAACGACGATAACTTGTAAGTACCTTACTCTAAAATATATAAAGAAGCGTGAATATAAATAACTTTCGAATTTAAACAAGTACTAGTTGCGTCATATTATTTTTTGTGTTACGACCTTTTGGTTTTTTTTACTGTCGACGTTAGAGGCCGCGCCAGTGGAAAATTTTTGATTTACAATTGCGTTAAGAAGTTGTAGAGTTGTGCTAAGTATTTTCCTTGTATATATTTATGTTACTTCGTAGGTATTGGTTTCGAGATCGAGTCGTTTATTTAGTTCACATTACAACAAAATTGCAGTCAGATGAAAGTTGCTTTTATATTTATTGCAGTTTGTATTGTGACTCATCGCGTACAGTTTTGCTGTTTAGTGTATTCATTTAAATCATATTCATATTCTATTATATTCCACTAAAAGTCTAAAGTAAAAGAAAGAATAGACCTACTCCATGAAATTGGAAGAAGCTTAGAAAGGTTCAAGAAAAGTCATACCACTGGTAAACTATAATTCATATGCTATTTAAAATATGGTTTATATTTTTGAAATGGTGGATAGCTTAAGAAAATGTGGCCTAGAGATTTCTTATCTTTGTTCACACAGGCAAAATTAGCGATCTGCGATTGTCACCGAACAAGGCCAATTTCTCGCAATAAAATACGTTCAAAAAGAATTCCACTCTATCTAGTCCAAATAACATAGAATGTGATCTCAAAAGCAATTATATTCACATTAGACGTTTATTTTAATTTGAGAGAATACCATTTGTGATAATTATGACACTAAGAATAGATCGAAACAGTTTAATATTACAGAAATTAACCCTCAAATAATTAGGTAAATATTAAAATTTCTAAGTTTCGCGTTCTATCGATATTAATACTTCCTGAAGGATTATTTAAAAGGATATACTCATGGCATCACGAAGGCCTTTAAGCAGATGTTAATACAGCCGGGCCGCCAGCTCGTCTGTCACGAGCCAAAAAATATAATACCAGAATATAAAATAGAAGCACGTCCTGCTTACCGACATTTTTATGTGCACTTTTCTATACAGAATAAGTAAAATAATTCAGCTAGGTTGCTACAACCGCACTCCAATAAACGTGCGTTATAAATTAAGGTTGAGTCGCCATCTAGTGGTGGGCAATAACATTAAGCGTGATATTTTAATTAATATTCTTCGCAGACTTGTCGCGTAGATGATTAGCTAATATTGAAAACTGCTCTATGTCGATATTTTATTTAATTGGTATTTTATTTGAATTACATTTAGATATTGTAATTCTTGTCGGCCTCGATGGCGTAGTGGTTGTGTAACCGACTGCAACGCCTGAGGTCGCGGGTTCGATTCCCGCACAATTCAAACATTTGTGTGCATGAACATGGATGTTTGTTTTGGTCTGGGTGTTTCTATGTATAATATGTAAGTATAATATGTGTATAGGATATACAAAAAAAAAAGGTATATATGTATGTTTATCCATTGTCTAGAACCCATAGTACAAGCTCTGCTTAGTTTGGGCTAGATGGTGTTGTGTGTATGTGGTAGAATATTATTATTATTATTATATTCGAAGAACTAACGGTATATTATAAAAACAAGGTTAGGTACGCAAAGTGGCAGTCAACTTTTTGTTGAAAAGTAAACGCACGAATGTTTTTACTACAACAGCTTTTCTTATGCGCTTTTACGTTATATACTTACTGCAACTTAGACGGGAAGGCGATTTAGATTTTATTTTCGTGTAACAACATTTTTTGTCAAGTTTTTGTAATAATGTTGACTACAGTGTCTAAAAATAGCTGTGCACGAACACGTGTGAGCTATTTTTGAACCACAAACGGTTTTTATGGTGTAAAAAAGCAATTGCGGGTTACCGGCCGCTATAGTGATCTAAATAATTCGTGTCGTACACGGAGGCATTTACTTTAAACGATTTTGGTACTCCGTGAGCAGCCCGTGACAGAAATGATCGCATCACTCGTTAGTACGATATATCAGTCGCAGTATAAACTGAATGAATGGTTTAGCCACCTCACTTCTCCCTCGGAGTCGCGCCGTGATTAATAAATCATCTTCTCATTATCATAAGCTTTTCTCCTATTGGTATTAGCTTCAAAATTGAAGATATTTTATTTATGCTGCCATGAGTACCTAAGTATATATGCCAGATGGTCACCTTACAAAAGATCTGTTACGAGTAGGTATGTATATAGAATGAACAAAATTACATTATCTATTCCGCTTTACTTCGAGCAGTTTTCAGACAAGAGTATAGGTACAAGAACCGGGGTAAGAGTAGTAGGTACCTAACACTGATACTCTTTTGCACCCGATAAGTAGGTAACTACTTACCCTGTCAATTGTTGGAATGCCGAACATAATTAAAACCTATTGTGTCTAGACGCGGTGTGCCCCTGCGACTCAATAGGCTAACAGTAATAGGTAACAAGCCAATACATATTATATCCTCTTATCCTATTCCATTCTTCTCATTCTATTTTTGTAGGATCGATCAATAGCAATCAACATTATAACAAATTTATGTATAATTAAGTATTTTGTAGTATTGCAGACATAATCAATGGATCGAGCCGTGCAGTGATCAGCATTGCCATTACGCGTGTAGATGAGTAACTGAAATGGTCGTACTGCCATGTGCTACGGCGAGCAAATACCTAAAACCGTCGTTCCCAGCTGTCACATAAATTTAAATTTGGTCTATCTTGTAATATCCTTATTGGCAGTTGGAAAACATGCACGGCTCGCTTGCTAGTATGCGAGCACAGGCGGCAGTAACAGTCTATAATTCCTTGCGATATTAGAAATACTGCTGTCGCGATGTTGACCGTTTAGAAAATGAATAAAATTGGAGAGGTTTGTAAGTGAGCCACCAAAACTCGTTAACTTGCTGTTTTAATACTCTGCGGTTTCTTATCAAGGAGGACTGTACTACGGTGGTGTTCCCCGGTCAAGTTAACGCAATTGTACCATTACAATTGGCGATGGCATACTACCCTAATTACTTGCTGAATACTTAGTAATGAGTCATCCGCTTCTTATAATGTGGTAGTGTCAAGTCTGAGGTCGCTTTGATCCTCGCTTTTATAGTCAGATGGAACGTCAATCAGACAAGATCAGTCGCAGGACCAGCGGCTTAACGTGCTTGCCGAGTCACGGGGGTAAAACACCGTCGACTTCCTAATGCCGAACTATTACTTAAGGATTGATTCACAAAACTCCTATGTTTTATAATGTGGCTTGAAGTGGGATTCGAACGCTCCTCGTGCGTCACTTTCGCATATACTGACAAAGCTAGACGCAACGAAAAAAATTTACAATCTACTTATAAACATAATTCTTAAAAACACGTTAATGCATCCGAAATAAAATATATACTCTTATTACGTGTTATGCACGAGGATGTATTATATTATTCTTCATTTTGAAATGAAGATAAATAATATGTTAGGTATGATAAAACGATTTGTCCTGCATTTGCCCCTACATTACGTCCCACATTCCAAAATAGTCCTCATTCGCCCCTCTTTTTAAATTATTTATCTTTCGCCCTAAATTTTATACATATGGTTAACAAAACAAAACATAACAAAATTATTTTAAATCTTTCGTTGTCAGACTAGTGACGTCATGAAATCATAAGCCCAAAGTTTTACTGAGAGATCAACGAGGTATTTTAAAATATTTTTCGGATAACGGGACAAAAAATAACAGGGACGAAAAAGAACTTAATCTGGGACAAAAGAGGAATTACATTAAGAAATTAATATTAATTTCAATTTAGGAGCATATAAGGAAATTTTTTGGGGCGAATGCGCATTTCTACGCTTGGGACGCAACATGAGGGACGAATGCGGAATAAACCAATAAAACAAAAGGTGAAATTGGACGCCATCAATCTAAACGATCGAGTTTAATGCATAATAATTGAAAATCAAATTATATTTTTCTTTTCGCGCCTGGTAATGTAATATTCTGCTCTAAGTGTTTTTTACAAATTATTTACGTGTAATACTGTCAGAAAGTTAAATACATTTGATCAATAATTATTCATATTTATAGACGTTTATAGACTTACCTTTTTGTTCTCACATATCACAGGTCACACAACAACACCAGCCTTAACTGCAACACACTTTTAACTTTGGTTATATCTATTAATAATTAGTTGACACTATACATAAAAAGCAGATTTAAATTTTGCTATATCATGGCGTCTTGAGCGAAATCTACAGATGGCTATTCTCATAATAATTAATTAATAACGTTAGGGTACCTATATAACGTAGATGAAAATAACTGCAAAATGTAGTGTTAAACTGATTTCGTTTTAATTTTCTGATATGAATATTGCAGTATATCCCAGTACCTAATATATAAGTCAATGAGTATATCACATAACTCTATTTTGCAGAAAATATGAAACATAAAAGCATAACTTTTTCACGAGAACCCTGCTCAATTTGTTTTTTTTTTTATATTATGTCTATGATATTTATGCGTCAAAATCCCTTTTTTACTTTTTGATGTGTGGCACTGTATCGCTTGTCAGCATCCATATATGATTGACAAAGTTAGGTATGTACACCTAAGTATTTTTTTAGTTCTTTATATTCTTTCTTTATGTAAACTGTATAATTTGTTAGTCTGAGATTATCAACACAAAAGCAACATATAGAGCTTGAAATATTATTTTATTCATAAGTGTGACCTAAATGACTACATAATTTTGAATTTGGTTACATAGGGAACCATTGTCCTTTTAATAATAATAATCGTTTATTTCGGGTATTTACCCATAGAATTTAACATACTTGCTATAAAACTAAAATAAATCATACAAGAATTAAAAAAAATAAACGTATATTTAAAGCAGTTAGGAACTCTTGTACTTATTATTAGGCTCAAGCCACACACTGAATTGCCAGCTTTCAGCAGCGACGCGAAGAGTAGGGCACAGAGCTCGTGCCGCCGCGCGTCACCTGGCGCGGTCGCGTGGCGGCTGAGCGTCGCGCTAGCGTGCGCCAGTCTACGATCTACCTTTGGCAAGAGAACTCCTGATATGCTGTTTTGGAAAATATGGAATTGGTCATCATAGCACTTATTTCTGAAGCAGAGGAGGCACTTCACTGCTCGGGCGATGCATGGAACGGGCGAACAGGCTGGTGGGCCGCGAATCGGCTCACGTCGCCGCGCGACTGCTCGCGCCTATCAGCAACTGCTAGCGCCCACGCACGACCACGCGAGACTGTTCGAGCCGGCGCGAGGCTCCGCCACGCCTCGTTCATTATATCAAGCGTTTCTATATCTTGTAACATTGTACATAAAGTTTGTCTTGTTAAAACTGATCATCTCGTCGCTGCCTCGTTAATGTGGCTTGAGCCTTAGATTTACTAGTTTCTATATTTATAAGGTTTATTACGATAAATTTTATTACAATATTATTTCAATGTTTTGGACTATATCTAAATACATGCACTATCCGAAAAATTGCGGCTATGATGTTATTATTACTTTTGCTTACACGTGTATGAAATAATATTCTAATTTTACCAAAATTATAATATCTACTATAATTTTAGTTATATAATTAAGCGTTATTTGCATCGAAATATGATTCGAATTCAGATTGTATCGAATTTATAATCTGTGATGTACCTAGATTACTGTTTATAATTTGAAGCATAATCGAACAGGTATTCGAAACTGGATTTGACGTTTGTCGACGATGTTACGTATAACCTCTAATGACAGTGACCTTTTTTGATGCTACATAATATTGCTATACAAACCTTGTCAACATTTTTAACAAAATAATCGTGAGTCGGCGCATTCAAGGTTGTTAGGTTATTTCACACTTTGTTTCCAACCCTTGGAATCATGATATTGGCCCTGCACCACGTTAACAATCTGTTTTTATTGCCCATAGCTTATTTCAATGTGCCTAAATCTAAAACTCGAGTCAAAATGTTATATTTTTGCTCACTATAGAGAAATCAGTTTCCTCCAAGTCGTGTCTCTAAACTCTATGAAAGAGAATTAAATAAAAAGCAAACATTTCGTCCACCAACCGCCACTTTATTATCATTATAACAAATAAAATAGTTTTAAAATACCTGTGCAGGTGTTATTGACTAATACATAGTAATCAAATATGTTTCATAATATTAAATATAAGTATTTTTAATGAGAACAAAAATACAAGATGTCTTGGTTGGCTTTCTTCATAGATCGCATGCAGAACCATCGCCGAATCACGCGCACATGCGAATCGCGATTGCCGCACCGATTGTGTAAAAAAATATATAGCCTCGCGATTAAATCGCAGCCGACCGACGACAAAATACTGTCAAATAAAATATAGCAATGGACTATGTAGACGGTCGACGTTTTGATGCGACAGTGCGACGTTATTACAGTGCGCGCTGAACTTTATATCGAGTTCATATTGTTCTAAAACGGTCAGGTTCTAAATGCGAGCTCAGTCGTTAATGTGCACCATGCCGAATTGTCTATGTATACCTTAACTTTAAAAACCAGTGATTCTCAAATTGTGACATTCGTTTTCAGTCTTTGATAATATCGTAACAAACTAAATTCTGTCTTAAAGCCCGATTTAGCAAAATATATTTAAAAAAAATTAATAACATATATTTCGCCAGTAATAAAAATCGGGTATAAGTATATAATGTTAATAAAATAACAAAAAATTTAAACATCATTTTCTAAAATTTGCCTACTGCCTGACACATAAGAAGTCACTAGATGCCTAAGTCACATACTGTCTCTCTCTCTGTCAGCTCTCTAATAAAGTACTATTGTACCCTCGTTATAAAAACACTTTTATCACCATATTAGCTGAATGTCTACAACTGGATATGAGCACAAATCGTAGTTTTAGAATCCTTCTGCATTTACAACATGGATCTACTCCCACACAAAGATCAATATTTAATAACCGAAGACCCTCTATGATGTATAAAAATAACAAGACATTGGCTCCGCCATTGCATAACCCATCTATAAACTGTACAATTTGGCTCTTCAACTTAGCTAGAAATTCATTCAAGTAATAGAGAGTATGAATTTTCCTTGCTGGCATATGTATATATATATATATATATATATATATATATATATATACCTATTTAGGGTATAGAGTTATATATATATATGTATATGTATATGTATATATATATATATATATATATATATATATATATATATACATAACTTGTAGTGAGCCAGTAGATGTACGCATTTTTCTGGGGAGGTTCTTACCTAGGGGTAACCTGCCTAGGCTACCCCATAAACAAAGAAGCCTATGTGTATGTGTATATATATATATATACACATACACATAGGCTTCTTTGTTTATGGGGTAGCCTAGGCAGGTTACCCCTAGGTAAGAACCTCCCCAGAAAAATGCGTACATCTACTGGCTCACTACAAGTGTCAGACTTCAAAATGCTGTACATATTATTTGCTACAACACATACTATATCACAAAAGAACCACTGGTTATATTACCTATAGCCGATCGATACTAACGAACCATATAAATTCATTCACAAACAAACAACAGAAGCAACATTGCTACATATCGATCTCTCTAACGATATTTATATATTACATTGTCATGTACACCTTTTAAATAACTTTTTAACCGCAAAGAGACACTATCGTGGCGAAAACGACCACAATTAACTATATTGGCGTGCCTATTAGATCCCGAGTCGATCGTAAGGCACGATTGTTACACTGAATAGTTGTATGGGGTTTTCTGATCCCTAATAAGTAAAGGTTATTATTTTTCGTGTTTCTAGGGATACAGGGTATCATTATGGTATTTTACTCACTTAACCCTTTGAGTTATTGACAATGTCTGTAAACGGCTATATCACCGTTCAGACTTCGGAGCCCAGACACAATATTGTTTCTTTCATTGTGTCTAGATATGACTAATTAATAAGTCATCGGTAGGGATTATCTGACCCCTAAGAGCCACCCTATCGGGTTTAACTGAACCTAAAAGTGTATAGCTTGGAAAATACGTAATATAAAATGATAATACCTTCTATTTGCCTTCAACAAAGTAATCTCTTGGAGGGTAAACATAGTACTTAAGTGTCACATTCAACCAACAAAAATGTTGTTCAATTTAATGTATAATGATGACAATGTAATATATAAGTTAAGGTCGTGCACAGACGTGCGACACGGCCGACAATAACGAGATGTCCGTACGACCGTCCGCTTAATAGTCGTCGATGTCGTACAGGTTGTCGATTTCCTCGTCGTCCAACTGCATCGATTGGAAGTCTACCTTGTAGCGGAGAAGACCTGCATACGAAAAAATATATTAATATTCTTGATGTTATTTATGAAAGTGGAACTAGCTGCTCTAAATACAAAACAAAAATCCAACAAGGAAAAATATGACGATAATCTTAATTCTAGCCAATTTTAAGATTGATTTTAATCACCAGATGACCCATAACAGAGTTCACCATAAATCAATTTGGCGCTCTGACAATTTTATATAGAAACTATAACTTTTATATTTAAGTAGATTCGTAAAATACTTTATATAATGATTAAAAATCAGTCTTTATATTGGCTAATTGTAAAAATATATATAACAATGAAGCAAAAAGTAGTTTAAGTATAACATTCGCTTAAATGTAAGGCAATATTAAATCATTATTTATTTTTAGTATGCCATAGACCTTCCGCCAGAATCAGCTATAAAATGGATATGAAATAAATGCAAAAACAAGATCTAATAAGCACAACACTTTGTCAATCAGGATATATTTAAACTTATAATTCACTCATGAAATGTATTTACTGTTTCTATAGTTAGATTTATGGTATACTAAAATTACATGGATACTTTCAAATGTTGTTGTAAATTTTATAATGACACATTTTAATTAATACTGATGGTCATGGTCGATTTAACAGTAAATCCAAAGTGAGTTATATTTCATGTTTTAGTTGATATTTATTAATTAATAAAAAGCACACATGCAAAAGAAATATTGTTCAATTTAAGTTAAACAATAAATATACATAAATAATAATATTAATACACACTCCTCTTCTAACAATACACACTTAAAACAAAAAGTATTAAATGATCTTCAACAGTATCTTAAAACACAGATGCTGTAAATAATTAAACAAATAATGTACCTACCTATTTAAATAATATAATATGTTATAGTGAAAGTAACAAATATATAAAACAGTGTTAATAATGCATGCAACTTCATAAAAATAATACACACCAAAGCATAAGATTTAATATAAATTACCTTTCATCCGATTAGTTAGCACGTAAGTTAAATCACAACCCTGCCTATTGGCTTTGCCGTAGTCGGGTTAAAACAAATAGTTATCAAGTAAAACCAGGTAAACACGATACAACATGTACGCCATACATTTATATGTAAGAAGAGCATTATGCCTACAGCATAGTCAACCATATTAATATATCGCAAGTAACATTTCCAAAATAATTTTCTGTATACGCTGATGTCGCACGCTCAAATTGTTCTATAGGTAGTTCAGTTAAGGTAACACTTCACTCTCAAACGCAATATTAGAAGTGTACGTAACGCCGATGTATGTAATACCTTGCTATTATATGTGTGTATCCTATTATCAAATAATAATAAATTTGAACTAAGAATAAGGCATTAAGTTCTTTCGCATTACGCATACGTACACTTCATGTCAGTGTAGCCTGTTATCCTAATTCAATTACTGCAAACTTTAACAGATTGGATCTATAATTAATTTTAAAATTTCTATCAATAAAGAGGTATAGTATGAAGATTGTAAGACCCCTACAGTTATTAAAAATGCATCTACATATACACGTAGATCAAAACTCCAAAGAGCTATATACTCGACCTCTTTTTGAGCTAATCTGTGGATCTTTTTAACTATAAATTGACCTATAATCTATATTTTGGGTATATATCGAATCTCATGAAACTAATACCCTCTAATTGTCTTCCGAAAATAATGTATTAGTAATAGATATTTATATGGGAATATCCCTAAATTATTATAATTAAAGGGTTAAACCTTATTCATGGGGTTTACTGAACGACTCCTAAATGTGACCATTACTAAATGGTCATTAGAAGATCTGTTGTCTGTGTATCGACCTCGTATAAAGGGCACAAAACAAATACTACTTGGGCAGCACAATAACAAACTTTATATATAAGCATACAACTTTACTTTTTTTACCACACATTTTAATGCTTTACCGTAACTTATTCAACTAGAATTGAAACATTTTCACTTAATTATAATTGTAACTTATTTAATTTAAACAATTATATAAATAACACAACACAATAGGCTAGAAAGCTGATAGGGAATCCTTAGAGCCTGGTTATGCAGCCCAAGTGCGCCAGTGTTAGTACGTAGAAATTACTTTTGGGTCTATAAAAAACGTCCTACTAAAAGAACAGTAATGTTCTGACATTTATATGGACAGCGTATTACTATAGAGCGGTAGAGTAGGTGGCGCCATCTATCATAAAGATTCCCTATTAAATTATAAAAAAGAGCATACATTCGTTGGGTCGTGTACCCGACTATGGCCTCAAGAGATGTTATATTTTCAAGCACATATTACTTATCACTCAGCCGTTTTAAAACGATGCTTTCGTTATCCAATAGTCGGGCTTTAACAAATAAAACATAAAAAATAGAGAGAACCACAGTCACTTGTCCCTGATGTATGCTTTTCTTTGTCATTTTTCTTATATATGGATATGAGTTGTATATAATTTACCTGCCCAGAAACATTATGTATTGAATATGGTATATTTTATATATTATAGTTATTTATTTTTGCAATTAGCACTCATAGTTGATAACATATTTTGAATTGTTTCGTATAATGGTACGTCAAATTACGTTAGATTATATTAAGAAGTTCAGTCCAGCTATGGCACTGTTTATAAAAAAGGCTGATATTATTATCATATTATAACCAGAATATTATCAATATTGATTTATTAAACGCGATACCTGAACTGGATTCATTCATTTTCTTTTCATTCCATTCATTCATTTCATTTTTACTTTACCAATATATGTATTTATTTTAATGTATTATCGACGGCCAATCGGTCAATTTAAGTCAACCATTAAGTAGTAGTGAGGAACTCACCCCAGGTACGCAAAACAAATGTTTGTTTTTTTGTCCTAATCCGAAGGATCTTCTAAAGTTTCAGGTATTGCGTTAAATATGAGTGGGAATTTCGTTTACTAGCATATAAACACGATTTTGCAATTGGACAACTCAATCTTTCAATGACCCTTAATTTAACTAAGAAATTGCCATCGAAAAGTTAAATTCTCTTACTGCACAATGACACAACACCAAAATGTATAAATAACCACATATTATGAGCAAAATACAAATTGTATAAATATAAAAATATTTAATATTATCTTTGGAGCGAGCTATGCACAACACACTGGATATTATAACATGCAATATATTCGATGTCAACTTATTTGACTGATCACCATCAATGAAGAGATTATGATATATTACAGCAAATTCTTATATCTATTCCGAAGATATTTTAGTACATACGGATTTTTAAGGGAAATCGCGGGGTTACCGGGTTAGGTTACAGCAGTCGATTATACATTCGAATGTTTAAGTGAAGCCAATCGTTATTAGAATGCATTAATCTTTGTAATTATATTAATTGGATGTGCTGCTAAAATCATATTCGCGTGCGCAAAAATAAATTAAATCGTGGTCGAGTCGATTATAAGTCGAATATTCGATCATGATTTCGAATAAATTAAGATGTTAGTATATTTTTGAATTATTCGATGCTTTACCGCAACAATCGCGCATCACTATTGACGTTCGTGTGGGACTGGGCAAGAAGCTGAAAAGCAAGAAGGGGCTGATACGTACTTTAATCTTTAAGAATATTTAAAGGGGAAGGACTGTGTAAGCTAGCTGCATGCTAAAGGTTCGAAGGGATCTATACACCTATTATAATTCTAAAACTTATGTAATTCCAGAGCTTGGCTTATAAATATATTACTAATAAGTATAATCGCATTATTTCAGCACAGATTCGTTAAGCTGTTTATGGTCCGTATTTATAATTAAACTTATCGTCTGCTTATCTAAATATAATATCTAAGACAAATGTCATTCATATCACGGTTACTGTATACAATACCAACCCGAGGCGCGTAAAGGGCATTGTGTCAATTATAGACTTATAACACCTTATGTTTCTTTCCAGTTAAAAGCTATCACTAAGTTTAATAAAATACAAGTCAATTATGTACTGTTTATATCCTCCCAAGTTACGCACTAAAAAAACCTATCAATGCTTTGTTGGTTAAGATCAAGTAAAATTTTTTCACATGGTAATATAAGGACTTTGTTCGTTAAGACCCTGTTAAGTAATTTTCTAGTATTACATGAACGACTTTTAATATTTGACTAATAACTATAAAGAATATTATGCCCGCACATCTTACGTTTGTCTAAATTATACATTGAATTTGACGAACTCTTGTGATGAAGTAACTTTAGTATAAATAAAACGCAGATTTACCGATAACAATAATACATAATATATGCGTGTTTGTTAAATATTATAAAATCGAATATTAGCACATTAAGTATAAATATTAAGTAATAAATATATTTTACTATTTTATGCTTTAATTTATTGCTTTCTTTATACATTGTCTTTTAAATAATATTTCTTTATAGTGATAAAATATCGCTTATTTTTGTTCCTTTTGTATTGGAGTGGGCTATGTGTAATACAAAATGGTTTCTCAGTTGGATATTCCCTACACGACTTCCCCAGCGCCGATAGACTAAAATTATATCTGCAATTATTCCTCACTCACAGCTCCAATGATCACAATATAATAAGTACGTTGACAGGTGAAAGGAAAAGTCCCTTCCTTCCTGTAATACAAACTTTGATGGATACATTTTCTATATTGATTAGCAAATCGAAATAAAGCATATTTTCAAAGGGCTCTATAATAAGTTGTGTTCTGTTGTGCAGAAATGATTCAGGTGTTCTTTTTTAATTTATCTATAAGTATGAAAGTCTTTTGAATATACATCAAGTAATGCAAAAATCTATATTCAATTCTTTATAAAACGATATGCATAACATGATGTAGTAGGATAATAGTCACAAGAAAAATAAACTTATGTTTAAAATCAGCATAACTATTATTTATGTTTTTGTGGATTGGATCATTTTTGCACAACACAGTCCAATTTATGTATCGTTTTATATAAAATGTTTGAATTTTCTTTTTAAATAACTGCATACATTCATTCAATTAATTTCACGACAGTGAGATGGTTTAAGGTCGCAGGCAGAATTCAGTATGTTCAAGTGTTTCTCCCGAATTTGTACCATAAGGAGTAAGACTTATTTCGACTTTAATTATTAAGCAAACGGTTTCTTCCATTGTAAAAAATTACTATTTATTATAACTTTATATTAATTACTTTTTTTATATTGTGTTTTATACCATTTGTATTTATTTGTATACTTATATATAACTACATCTTATCGGTATGCCGTTTCATCACATGAACTATTGGTGTCGTATATCAAACGCAAGTACGGTTAAGTCACACACGTTATATAATGGCCTTCGAGTTGATAAGCAAACATTATATTATATACTATAGACAGATAAAATATTGGTTAATTGATAAGCGATTGTATAATTCCGTTTTATAACTCACTGCCGTAATATAATTATGTAGCAATTATATTATTAAGTATAATTAATCAAAGCAGACGCATAACATTTAATACAATATATAATAAACGAACTCTTTCTTATTTTAATATTATATTGCATTACAAATTATTACAATATTGGTTGAATTTATAATTATAGATAGTATCATACAACAGCAAAATTTGTTTTGAGTACCAAGAGCGTAGCAAGGGAAAACGTATGGAACTCCAAAGGTCTGGACCTGCCAGATGAGAAATAACCAACATCGCATAATAATTTGAGCCTCAGCACTACTCAAGGTTTATTTCACCATTGGAGAAACGTTGCGGAGTCCTTTAATTCTTTTATTAAATACGCCATCGCTTTTCTGACAAAACGGGCCAGCCATTTTGAAGAGTAGAGTAATATTTTATTTTATTATTGACTATTATTTGTCTCTAATATATTAGTATAAGAAAAAGTCATGTGTTGGCAGGTACAGAGACAACACAACGCCTTCGGTTGGCAAAGTGTATAATAAACTTGAGACATGTATTTATGTCATCGAGGCAAAATTGTGATATACTTCAGTTGATACAGTACTCTCTTGCTTCGTTCTTGATAAGTAAAAAAAAGTTCACTCAAAATAAATAGAACTTACATCTAACACATAGCATTGTAAATATAAATAATTTTATTAATATTTCTGGGCAGGCTGGTAGCGTATTTTTTTACTTAAACATGGTGTTTTTATTTCTTACAGTATTTTTCTAAAGACTTTACGACAAATCGATTTCACATCTAATGACCGTAGCGAGGTTTCTTTTATATATGATCCTTATCATGACTATGACCTACGAATACCGATTACTCGAAGGGCGTAGGCGACATTTTGATATTTAATTAGACTCTTTATGTAGTTATATTACGCTTAGTTATACGACGATTCCGCGTGAGAAAAGAAATTGTTGCCTTAAAAAAAGTCGCATACGCCGTAAGAGAATGCAAGAACCAAATAATATGAAATTAAACTTACACATGAGCGTTTTGTCGTAAAATATCTTTATAGCCTACAGTTAATAAGACCGACATAACATTATTTTACCCGCTGTTTTTATTGCTCCTTTCCGTGTACGGTACGTTGCGTTCATTCGTCGATAAGGGATTATTACGTAGCGCTAGATTAAGTAGTTTACCAGTAAACTTAATAATTTACGAATGTCTCTTATTACTCTAAATCTCTTAGTATGCGTATTGTGTACCTCGATTATGGATGCTCAACTTGAGTACCGCATTTGGTAATTCCAGTTTGCGGCCTCATATCATACTTACTTTGAAATATGCTTTTACATGCAGAAGTTAAATTAATCTGTTTTTATTTATGTATATATTAATTTAATTAAGTATCCCAAATAACACCTAGAAATACCCATAGCAATTAGGTATGCATTCGATTAACAAAGCAAACGAAAAGAACGGTAATTTTTCCATAAAATCTTTTATTTCACTGTCTTTCGCAGACGTCTCGGTAGCCTAGCGGGGAGAGCAGGCAGCTCTATATCTAATGTCGAAGGTTCGATCCCCAGCAAAACCGGCAAAAAGAACCATTGGTACGGTATACATAAATTCACTCACAGTTTCGTAAATCAAAGGATGTTAAAACCAACCGATTCTACAACTCTCAAATAAGTTCTTTCTCCGCTACTTAACAGGGAATATCGCTAGCGATTCTAATGGCGCGGCAGCCGAAAACTAAATTCTAACAAATTTACACTGCTAAACGTAGCTTGGCGACACTCACACATAATTATGACGTTGAATGCCACCTCCACCGTTTTGACTTTACTATTACGTGATATTTGGTAACACTGCACAGTAAAATATCCCAGCAAACGACCTGGGTCTACTTAGTTAATACATCGTATTTTATAAATTAATAGATAGATTCAAATTACTAATTATACTTTTAAGGATTTTTAAGGCAAGCTGTATCCTCAGCTAAGAAAATGGTCAAGTTGGCAAAATATTAGCTAACAGCTTAATTGGAGCTCGGGCTAGCTTTGCATGTTGGATTTATCTGACAAACATATTTATATCAATGTCTTTGTGTGATATTTATTATATTTTTATCAATTTTATCATTAATGATAATAGTATGCAACGATATCATAATATTATTGTATGGTCAAATGTGTATAGGTAATGAACTCGATCGCAAGGCACGAATCATAATTGTTTAATTGTCCATGTTAAATATATAGGTAATTATCGCTCGCTTTAACGGTAATGGCGCACATTGTAAGGAAACTGGCATTTTCAGTAATCCTCTATTATATGCTTGATGCTAATAGACTGGATACCCTTTCATTCTGAGACCCGTGTCCAGCAGTGGGACAGCTTATAAACAGGGCTGATATTATTATGTAAAATTTCGGTATGATTATATTTAATCTCTTGGTCAAAGCAGACCCCGGGAACCAGACAAAATGCTTTTTTAATGTGTTCACCAGCAAATTTGAAGTCGTATTTCAGAAATCATTTTGGTTTTGAAAAGTTTCTTTACATACCAAATTATATGTTAACTATTAATTTGAGCTTTACGCTGATGTACTACCAAGCTAATGGTAAACTATCTGATTATCTCTACTCTATTTACTAGCTAAATAATGTAACAGCTAAAGAAATACATTCCTTATAAACTTAACCTATGGTGTGTTGTACAGCTCAATGTTATAATCAGTGGATTTAGAATAAGACAAATGTCTTTACAACTGCAAATTAAGAAACATACTGAGACTTTATAATTCTCAATTTCGCTTGTATTTGCAACTCAACAAAACTTGGAATCGGCTTGCTTGTGCTCATTATATATTGAAAATATTTAATTCAACCATTCGGCGTCCAGACTAAATGATTTTATCGATATGGAAAAGATGAAAGCTTAAGATAGCTTATAGTTTATAAATGATAGCTTGAATAATATGACAGCTATCAGAATAACGCACTGGGATGATATTCATCATATTATAGATTATAAATTATAGGTTATTGTTCTCATCGACGTATCAAATAAATATTGTTACTGTACATTATATATTATAAATTTTAAATATTTTTCAAGTATGTTTTTCTTTTTCATTTAGCACATTATAAATAAAACGTTTTGTCAGATTTTGTGTTATGTTATGTAATTTGAATAATAATAATAATATGTATATCTTGATTTATTTTAGTTGCCTGCTCGATACCTTATAATATCTGCTACCAATAAAGTATGATATACTTTTGGGTTATTTTACTTATCGTCATGAAATACGGCATTTGATAGGTATGATACGGATGACAGCTGTCGCAGGACTCAAGCCATATTTATGAACTATAGTATATATTCTAGATCGAGCATTTTAATGAGGCAAACCGGGCTTTTGGACTTATATAAAGGTTTCGCCACTGATTACATGATTAATGCTAACATTGTAGTATTTACTCCCTACATAATATTATATGACTAAGTTGCTTTATTTCATGTATATATAATATATGTTATCTCTAAGAATAAAATCTGAGCACGAACATTTCTCGCGGTCTATAGCACCGGGACAACTCAGGTATTTAAATGTAATTTTATGTATATTCCGCTTCTAAAATTGTTTTTATACACTATAGCTACTGCATGTATATAATATAGAATTTGTGGCTATAATAATATATATCTAATTAGGGGCTTAGATGTTCATACTAGGATAAGTATATACTAAATTATGCGAACTTTGTAGTAAGTATACTTAAGACTACTTCACAATGATGCAAAATGAAAAGGATTTATTGAACCCTGTTGTCGATATTGATCAAGTTCGTGAAACGGTTTGAATTGGTATCGGTACATTAAAATTAAACTACTATATACGGATTTTATCGCGTTGTTTATTTTACACTTTATTACATAATTTAGAAACTGTTACACTACTATTACTATTGAACTTTACTAATTTTTAAGCTAATTAAATTATTGAAACTATTTATATTTAAGTTTACACTTACCCCAAGTTTAATTTCAATGAATAACATTCGCGTAAACAGTAGACAATATTATGGTATCGGTACACATAAAATCGTCAATGGAATAAACAAATTTCATATTTTATCTACAACTAATCTTTAATTTCACATTATACCTTAAACTAGATAATTCCAGTGCCGCAGTGATTATAAAATCAACATCTAGTCTCAGATGGGCAATCTGTGTATCACACAGATTGCACCACGCGGTGATCAATCCTGCAACTTTTTATGTATAGTCTGCAGTAATATAGTACACTAAAACTTTATACATTTGCTAAGGTGGCACAAAACATAAGTTCTGCCAGATGGTAAGCGGAGCTAGCAACACCAGGGGCACGCCTAGCGTGATGCCAACCTTTTAAATAGGAAGTTGCTATGCTGTTAGCACAACAGACAACAATGTCTAGTCTAATCCTAACAGTACAACGCCCCCTCAACGAATCTAGGAACCCTACTAACCGCAGAGAAACAAGCTTCTTGTCTGTGATCTTCTAGGGTCTTTCTCAGTCATTCTGTTTTTTTATTATTAGTTTAAGTGACACTTTTGAAATATTCTCATTACTTATGGATTTCACTTAACAAAAATATTATTTTAATATTTCAACCTTGTGGTATTTACTTAATAATGCTATTAGTAAGATTCTTATTTATAATAGTTATAAAGCACTTATTATTGGATTTTTTTATTGTAAGCATAAACATTCAACATCTTTTCATTTCTGTCCGTAGATTTAACCCTTAAAACGTGACCGCGGTAACAGTTGACCACCAACAATTTATCGATTTCGTCTGCTGAACGGCAGCCGAATTGTTAACTTATACATCTAGATATTACAACTACACACCAAACCGATAAAATTAAAACGAAACATAAAATTCGAAAATGTGGTAAATATTGTGATTTTGTTTTTAAATATTATTATAAAATATATCCAAAATATCAACATTTGACAAGTTGACAGACGATTAGCGAAGTGCGATGCTTCGGGCAAAATCGAACTATTCGAAATAATCTAATAGAGGCACGGATTGAATGAGACATCACTGACAAAAGCGCGGTTTTATATTTTTTATTTATGATGATAGCAGAGCACATCATACTTCTGCATTTCTACTAGAGACAAAATTAAACGAGCTTCTAAACGGACAATGTGTATTATATGGTCTCAATTATATCCCGACCAGAAATTGAATACATGCTTGAACGCATCGGCCCTTCCAAACACAGTGCTTTGGACAGCTATATGCAAAATATTGACTTGAATTCTTATTGGTGTTATTGCTGGCCAGTATGTTGCAGCCACATATCTATATATAAGAGGCAAAGAGAAGATCGTGCAGTTTCTCTTTTCTCCTCTGTTTGTCCACCTTAAGTTGCCGCTTTTTTGCTGTACGTATGTATTAAGAGCAGAAAAAGAATGCTGGAAGATTGTACATGTATATAGCTTTGCTCTTATTTTAAATAATGGATATGGTCGAATTTTTACCACAGGGCGAGGATATGTTTGCCTTGTCTTACAATAAATTAATGTCCGTTTAGAAGTACCTTAATAATAATTATGTTAAGTGACAATATAAGTGTCATGTTTGTATTTCGCGTGTAGTTGTTATTGGCACTGTTTGTATGCAACTATACAATATGATTAAGGGACAGTATCTAGTAGGAAGGAAGCTAGGTTGCTTTATTTCCGTGTACTGTAGTTTCTTGCATCCAATGGACAACTGTGACGAACTTATTTTCGTTCGTTCGTCGTCGTTACGTTATGACAATCTTATAATCGACCAACATCAACAATTGTGTCATTCGAATAACTATCAGAAACATTCGATTAACTTTAAGCATATTTATATTTTAATCAATATCGCACACGGCTAAGCCCTATTAGTTAATTATTAAATCTAATTTATAAAACGATTCGTTAGCTCAGGTTTGCTGCCTTACAAATAATTATGTATCGAATAACTTAAGCTTACCATAAATGGGCTTATATTATATAGATTTTCTAGCGCCAACTTTCAGGGCGAACGGCCTATCAACGCCATGTATACCTCTACGCTAATATTTCTTTCGCCGTTACGGAGATCGTTACCTTCTTAATCCTAGATTACCGTTACGTAACAATCCCTTGTGTCAATGTTCACGTCATCAAACAAATATAAATTATACGTTATCTAAGTGGGGAGGACAAACTCGTGTATAGGGGACAAAGCTAGAGTCACCAAACAAACAAATAACGTAATAAATACGACTAGAGGGAAAACAAACTCTTAAACGCCAGTTAATAAGCGGTAATAAATTAAAGTGAAATGAAAATGTGTATGAACACGTTGTTAAAGGTTGGACTCTGCTTAACGGCACAAATTAGATATATTCAGAGGGTCAGTACGGCGCATGGTAACAGCCTTACACGCAGACGCAGGAGTACAGCGACCAAAGCTCATGTGCGGATAACCGACTGACTGGCTACTCGCTGTACTCACAAGTCTGCGAGCATCAGTAGGCCTACTATGAAAAGTAAATGCCGAATTTTTGAGCAGACAGCTCGTACCGTGATAATCATTTTTCCGAAATTTGTCATGAATATGGGTACGTAACTTCTTGACTGTTCTAAACCCTTTCATGAAGAAGTTCGAACAACAGAGTAATATCATTTTGAAAGCAAAATTTCGAAGAATTTGCAATTGTATTTTGTCGTTCGGCCCGAAGTTTCGGATAGACATTTTCATGGTAGACCTACTGATATCACATGTTGTATAAATCCCTCTGTATATATCTAATCTGTGTCTGACATTAACATTAGTTGACATGTGTAACACCGAACTGGTAATGCGGCTTCGCTCGCTTATCCAATGATCCTGAATCCGACCGGCTATGTGCAGTCCAACCCTAAGACATTCCCAAACACGATCCACGTTTGAGAATTCGACCGCAGGACATAAACTTACATAAAATGACAAGTTAGAATAATAATTGAAGATACACGCGGGGTCAGCCGCTGCGTTATATAACCAACTACTTTGTATTATGATTTCTCAGTGCAATATTATCTGGATAATAAAATCATGTCATTAATAGAGATTCTGATGTGGTAGAAGACCACCATATGTCGTCGACTTTCCGACATCAATAATAACAGTAGGAATAAGTATACTATATTTAACTTTCAACATTCTTCTTTGCAAAAAGTATAAAAAATTTAAAATTGTTTACCTTATTTTCATTTTGTTTTGTTAGTGTAGCAATTATTATTTGTAAAGGTAAATGTACTACTACTCTATAGTTAATAAATTATTTTATCCGCTGTTGTAAGTTAAAAGATAAACTGCTTGTCACCTACTTAAAAAGTCTCTTGTCTATGGTAAGTAAACTACCAAAATGGCGACGACATTCATAGTTTTTATACTATATAATATCAAGGGTCGTTTCGAGATTCTCGTAAACATCATCTTATAAGCTCAATCGTTTACCTAAACCTAGCAACCAATCTAAATGTAGTATCAGTAACTTAGTCCTAACCAATAGATTTAAATGTTCATAAGTGATACTTTGTTACTTAAATAAACAAATAATTTTTGTCTTTGACCGTTCTTAAAGAAACTGCTGTTCTGACAGCCCAATAGACAAAGATTCTAGTCCTCTTACTGTCAAACCTTAGAAGCCTAGATATCTTACTTAATGTAGTGACACATCACAAAGTCGTTTATCCGCGTTTCATTTTATTTGACCCCTGCCAGCTGCGAGTTTGAGCGAATTCCACGTGTCGTGATGTTGCCTACATGTTACTACATATGTCATTTATAGCAAAGGGGACATTTTGCTATAAATTACGTATGTACATGTAACATCCAGCAGTGTATGCGTGTGAACACACACATGAACATTCAACTACCTATATTACATGATAATATCGCACTAGAAACGAATACACCAAACCTGTGACCACGTTTATGACTGCGATTAGTAAATTTATTATTATTGCTGCGGTAGCCATCAAAGACAAGTATTATTTGGGATATTGGGTAGTTGCTACAACTATCGTTATTATCATCCTCATACTTAATCTTTCCTTATTATTTCAAGGAATTAGGGTCACTTTATGATCTGACGTTTTTCGAAAAAAAAAGTTTAAGCGTAAAAAAAAGAATGTGCGTATTTTATAGTTGGAGATTTTACTTTTCACGCATGTATGTATGTTAACTTTTTGTTGTCTATTACTTATTTATTTTATTATTTTACTACAGACAATTAAAAGTCCTTCCTTTTTTAAATTATGTTAACGGTTACGGTTTCATTTTTGGCTCATAATTGATGGTATATAGCTAGAAGCCTTCGTCAATAAAACTTAAATTTATTTTTATTTGGTTTCGCCTTCGTTTTGCACACTCATACATTATTTCATTTATAAATAATAAAGGTTGAAGTCAATTACCCTATTACAGAGAGTATAACAGTATCATTATCTCTCGTTAGATAAGGCAGCGTACACACTGCGGTCACAGATGAAAAGCAGGCTTATATACGCAGCGTCTGAATACAGCGTGTCAAACAAAATATTGCAAGCATTTCTTAAACCTACATAATAATCTTTAATGGTGTATTTCAGGGCGTTTTACTAAAAAATCGTCGTTCCTTTACGTTTGTTACGTTTAATAGTCGTCAAGGTCTACATCGTCCAATGGTTCGTCGAGTTGTAGCGATTGGAAGTCCACTTTGTATCGGAGAATACCTGGTTTAGTATTAATATTTACGGTTTTATGTTCCAACGATGTCCGAGCAGCAGGAAAAGAGAGATATACAACAGTTAGTATTAGGAAATATTACATTCATTACAGAGCTAGCGCATACCAGTGACATTTTGCATAAAACATAACGAAAACATATAGTTTACGCACATTGGAAGACGTGACATAGACGTGACAAAAGTTCATATTCGTTCACGAAACGGCGAAGCCTTTCATATCACTTTATAGCGCATGTGTTAGTGCAGCTAGGTTACGTGACAAAAAGTCACTGGTATGCACTCAGCTTTTTAGACAATGTGTAATGTAATCACTGCATGGTCAACATTGCAATCATACAGTTTATTATAAGTTCGTGCAACGAGCGTTTACCAAGTCATCCAAATGTTAATAATAGCATTCGGAAAAATAGCTTTCCGGTTCGTTGCATCTGCGTATAATTACATTCAAATACTACTATGCACAACATTGGGATTACTTATATGGTTTCAATATAAAGATTTTTCGATATATTCGAATAAATTATTCGAATACGCATAAATAATTCGAATTTCAAATAAATAATTCGAATGCGCAAGACATAACTAGTTGTGTATAGGTAACTGGTAAGTTCTTTTCATTTACGGTTTCGGCAATAGAGATTATTGTTATCGAAATTCAACCTGATAGGATTGATTAACAGGGGAGTTAACGTTGCGTTTATTGCATTACACATTATCTATTATTAAATAAAAATAATTGTATACATACATATAACGCGTTAAATATAAATAGCAAGCCTCCTTTAGAACTATAGGTTCAAGCAACAGTTATTTAAGGTACAGTATCTAATTCTAATTTATACAGTCTGCTAACGATAAGCTAGCGGCGTATATTTGATTTTGTACTCAAAATTTTACGCATTATCAAATGCCATTGAAAAATCGTTTTCTATAATCACCCTTAAGACTTGTTGTAAAATGAGGGAGCTTATAAGTTTTGTAAGCGTGGCGGGGCTATTCCGATATCGCCCTCGCACGCTTTCACTTATGTTAAGGTTAAGTTGAAATAGGTATGGTGTTTATATTTGGCGTACTTCTTCTGTTATTTGATCATTGCCATAAAAAACTTAAAGATTTTAAGTGTATTTAAAAATTTATAGAATTTTTGTTTTTGACTGACTAAACATTTCTTATTAAAGCAAAGACTTGTCAACTACCCTTCTGTAAATTTAGTAGACATCAAGAAAAAGAATCGACTAATCAAGCAGTTAGCCGGTACGATTGTTTTAAGTACATTAGTTGGCAGACTGTATGAATAAGCCTTAGCTACACTGTGATACGGACGTGGTCAATAGTGTTGAGGAAAACAGCCCGATACACAACAGATCGGTTTTTTACGGTCTTTACAATCCGGTGCCTTCAATCTCGTCAATTCTTTAAGCCAATATTAGTTTTTAGTAAGCGTTCTTGATAAAGCATAAAACTACACATAAAGTAAATGACCGTCTTATTACCCTTTACGTATAACATAACCACTGTTAACACAACGTAAGGTTGCTAAAACATATATATTGTACGTGTGTATTGTGTGTGTGTGTGTGTGTGTGTGTGCGTGTGTGTGTTTGTGCGTGTGTGTGTGTGTGTGTGTGTGTCCGTGTGTGTGTGTGTGTGTGTGCGTGTGTGTGTGTGTGCGTGTGGGTGTGTGTGTGTGTGCGTGTGTGTGTGTGTGTGTGTGTGTGTACGCACCTCCGATGCCACCGAAGCCGCGCACGAACTGGCTGCCCTCCTGGCTCTTGTCGGTGATGATCTCGAGCGTGGCGCCAAACGACTTGTAATTGTTCGCGAGCCATTCCAGCAGCGGCTGGCACTCCACAAGCTCCAATTCTACCCCGCTCTGGAACACGAACGAGCACCATTAACTACCAGTGACACAATCATAAAGCATGCTACGGCTAGCATGAGCATAGCAGCGGTAGCATATCAGTCCGAAGTTAGTAAGTTGGCGGTGTGGACACCAGCAAGCTTCGGAAAGCCGTTGATCCTGCACCCGATTTCTCTTGTCGTAACGGATTGCCGACCTGACAGATTGTGAAAATTAGGGAACTCGCACTTTTTGTTTGCGCACACACTATAATTTGTCTTGCACAGATGTTCAGTTTCCGTTGAAATTAGCCGCGCAGAAATTTGATATAAGTAGAGGATACTATTATTAAAATAAATACATGATTATTATATACACACCCACATAACACCAACTAGACAATGTGTTGATCTGTTTGCCATATTTCGAGATATATAAGTAACAGGCATGTATATCCACATCTTTATGAAATTTATTTATTACCCATGTTTCCAATTATAGTTTTCAAATCTATACGAATATTACAAACAGGGAACCTTTAATTTTTGGTTTGTTTGTAACGAAAATACAGTTAACATAACTTACTAACCCTACATTTACGCAAGAAATTTAATATTAAATAAGAATAACGCTGCGCAAGCGCAATACGAGGCGTCGCATGTCAGCGTGCGTCGAAGACAAATTTTATACTAGATAATTTTATTTTTTTTATTTTGCTCGGCAGAATTGCCACACTCCGCCTGATGGTAAGCAGTCGTGTGGTCTAAGAGCAGCGGCCTCCACACCGTCCTCGTATCAGCCGAGGCGATGTTGAGGTCTCTACTTTGACGGCCAGAGAGGTGCTTTTTCACGTCCCGCTTAAAGGACCCAGGATTAAAGGAAGAAGGAAACACGTGCCTTGGCAGAGAATTCCATGCCTTGATCGTTCGGCAGAGGTATGAGGACCCAAACTTGTTGGTACGCGCTCTAGTCGCCTCTACCGTGTAAGGATGTCATCTGAGTCCAGCACGCGTTGTTCTGGATAGGAAAGGGGAGGGCGGGATTAGGTGGAATAACTCTTCAGAGCACTCCCCATGGTATATTTTGTAGAAACATGCCAATGAGGCAATGTCCCTACGGAGTTGCAGAGGTTCCAGTGAACTCGTGACCTCTGGATCTTTGATGATACGGACAGCCCGCCGCTATAACCTGTCGAGAGCGTCCAGCAAGTACTGCGCGGAGCCATCCCAAAGATGAGAACAGTACTCAACGCAAGGGCGCACTTGTGCCTTATACAATAGGCACAGCTGCCCAGGCGCGAAGAACCGCCTCACCTTGTTAAAAAACTCTGAGATTTCGCGAAGCTTGCTTAATGACGCCCTCGATGTAGTTTTTGGGATTAAGGGAGCGGCAAAGATCCATACCTAAGATGGAGAGGCTGTCACGTATCACCAGTGGAGTGTTCTTCAGATAAAGGAGGGAAAGTAACGGAGACTTTTTTGTTGAGAACGCACGTGCCTGGGTCTTCTTGGCGTTGAACTGGACCAAGTTCTTGGCACCCCATTCAGAGATGCGGTCCAAGGTCTGGTAAATTTCAACGACAAGATCCTGCCGTTTCCCCTCAACCTCAGCCTGTTTGGCCCCAGGATGTCCGAGATATCGCCCATGCACGGTACTGTTGTCCGCATAACAATGTATGTTGCTGAGATTCAACATATCATTGATATGCAGAATGAAACGTCACGTTGCCCAATACGTATATCAGGCATGGTCTAGCCGCAGTTGGCAATGTTAGGCGGCTGCGAACCGCAGTCATCGATTCGGGAGTTGGCCGCAAAGAGATTTGCAAGCAGATCTGCTTTCTCCTGCCGCCGCTCGTGACATCACTGTATGGAATATAATATTCCATACCCAGGATGATTTCACCATCGACAGCAGTAGCGCTCTGATGGATCCCTGTTCTTAAAGCAGCGTTGAGCCCAAGGGATGGATGCGAAGTACTCCCGCATTCCATCCCAGTCTGCTGACTAGTAGTGCCACAGTCGTCGTCTTGCCTCCTCGTGGGGGCGTAACAACAAAAGCTGTGGCACAAACCAGACAGTGGTCCGAGGTGCCCAGAGGAGCACGATTCGACACACTGTACCGGTTTGTGTTACTCGTCAGCAGCAGATCGAGCAGAGACCGCCTGACCTGCAATGACAGGTATCAGGGTGGGATGGAGTAACAGTTGAGACAGGCCATGCGTAAGAGCGAACGCTGTTTTGGGAGAACCCAACCAGGTCTCATGGTGGCCATTGAAATCTCCCAAGAACACCAACTCAGCGTTCGGAAACCGCTCCTGCGCGTCGTCTGCTGCCTGATTCAGGTAATCGAAGAGTCGAGTTGTCTTAGCGTCCCCTGAATGGGATCGGTAGAAGCACATGTAGATTTGGCTGAAAGACCCATGATCTACGTGTACCCAAAGGACAGAGAGGGAAGGGTCCTCTAAGCAGTGTAGACGGCGCAAGCAAATATCCGCCCTAACAAACAAGCATACCCCGGCTTTCGCGAGGAAACACTCCTCTAGCACGTAGCCGGGGTATTGCAGGTAGTTCGTGTCTGTAGGACGGCGTATTTGTGTCTCCGTTAGAAAAAGCTTTGCCGGCCGAGCCGTCTCCAGGTGGTGATGGACGGCATTAAGGTTAGCGTGGAATCCTCTGATGTTAATAAACTCCACGACAGAGGAAGCAGCGGTGGGGTTACGGCGATTGGCTGCTGTTTAACGACATTGCTTTGTTTGTACTGCCATAGAGTGAAGGTAAGGGGAAGCGTGTAAAAAAGAGGCGGCTATTCTCGCAGCATAGTGGGGCAAGGCGCAGAGCAGGTTTCGTCACATTACTGTGTGGTATGGCGATAGCCGATCCGACGGACGGAAGGATCCCCCGTACCCTCCAGAAAGTGGTCTCCGGTCACCATCCGGCACGAGTCACCTCGAGATTATGCGCGGCATGACGAGGCAGCCAATCAAGTTGGTTAGACTCTGTTGGGCCTCTGGACTATACCGCGGGCGGCCAGCAGAGCACCGTTTCTAGGGCTCTCCCTGGCCGCCAGATCGACTCGCGCCACCCACACAATGACTACGGCTACTCTGCAGGTCCCTCATAAGCTGCGAGAATTGTCACCTAATGCTTAGGCCTTCGGCGCTCTCATTCAACGAACGAAACACAGCAGTAAAACACTGCTGTTTCAGGTCGATTTTCTGCGAGAGGCTAGTACTTCCCCGGTCGAGCCGGCCTACTCTTGCTGTAACAACTTGGCTCTAATAACTTTAAATAGCGCGACAGTGATTAAAATTTACAAGTTATTATCCAATATATTATATTTACTTATATTAGTAGTTGGTTCACGTCGATTGTGTTGTAAGTGAGATTTGAGCTTCTGAACTTAAGATAGCTAGTTAATAGCTTGGCTATTAGACACTCTTATGTAAGATATCAATAATAAAACATACCTCTTTGTCTGTGAAATGTGACTTGTCTTTCTCTTGCTCGGGCGTCAGATGTAGGATGGTCTCTTGGTTGGTGGCGTGCGACTTCAAGACGTATCTGAAATTTTTATGGGCATACATGTATAACAAGTGTTAGATAGGCTTGATTGTCTAGCGGTAAACGTCATTAACCATCTAGTTTTAAATGGTTTGAATAGTTCTTTCTGTACACTAATCGTATGCTTGTTGGAACTTTGTAGTGTAGAAGTTGTCTTTAAAGAAGAAATAATTGAAGATATGATTTCATTAAATAAGCCGCCGCCGTCTTTTCTTAGGCATATCAATCCGGTATCGATTAATTAGAATGTAGATTCCTAGACAATTAAATATCGATTTCTTGTCTCGATGTACGTAATTACGTATAAGCAAAGTGAGGCTGGATTGAAAATGTAAGTATCTATAAGACCTAACAATCAAATACCGGTGTATTAACCGGTCGTATACCGCCGGCTCGCATACCAGCCGGCAGATTTGTACCCGTCGTAGGCCGGTGGCACGCATGCGAGCCACCAAATTGGCGCCAAAACGCCGCGCGCCGCCTTCGCTTTAGCTTAAGCTAACGTAAAACCAATTTGGTGGCTCGCATGCGAGCCACCGGCCTACGACGGGTACAAATCTGCCGGCTGGTATGCGAGCCGGCGGTATACGACCGGTTAAGCAAAAAATAATATTGGTAAGTATTGGTCACAAGCAGATTTGATCACCAAACCTGATCTACATTTTAATATATGCTTTTCTTGTCTCTAGTCATACTTGCATCAGCTGAGAAACGGCAATGAATTGCCTTAAATCTTAGAGTTCGAAAAAATGGTTCAAGTAATATGCAAAAGTCACGTGATACCACGTGACCCTTGAGGTCAGAGGTCAAAGATCATCGTCATTTCGGAGTATATCTACTATGCTGAGTCGAATGGCGTTGACTGCGAGTCTCTAGCTCTTACGGTTCTTGAGTTGAAAATTGTATAACAGACAGACGGGCGGACAAAGCTGTTGTATAACACTTTTTTCGAACTCTAAAACAATGTTGTTAAACTTGCTATAACATTGAAAGATCTAATGTCGATAATTATTATGTGTCAGCAGTCCTGATGTGTGTAGGGTCACATACTTACCCGTCATCTCGTTACTTTCCTTTCACCCCATATTTAATGCCTTTCTCCTAAGGCCGATATTGCGAGCCAACACAGTTTTATTTTAAAAATGTTTTTAACGTGCACCGGATTAGGAGACAATCACAGTCTACCGTAACCATTTACCATCAGGCAGGCCGTCCACTTGGCACGTGTGTTGTATAACAAAATAAGGAAATCATTATTTATGACATCATATAGTATGCTAACTATGATAATCAAACTATTGTTAGTACAGGAACATCCACATAACACAGCATTGTTTTGGCAATGTGATAATTATAATAATTCGTTGTCGCGATAGTTACGTAGTAATATAAAAACTAGCACTTATCTTATTTGGCATATAAGAGCGGAAGTTTGTACGTACGACGGCGACGCGGACATTTGGCAACTCAAGAGGTTTTAAATGATAATTATGTATGTTTATGATTTTGTCGGTAGTAATTAATGACACGAATATTATAAATGTGATGACTTGTAATGATGTTTGAAACTCAATCAAGCCTAAATCGTTTAACGAATTTAACACTTAGATAAATGTCTATGTCTAAACTAATATTATAAAGAGGAAAAATTTGTGTTTTTGTATGTATGTTTGTAATGTTTTCACACAAAAACTACCGGACCGATTTCAAAAATTCTTTCACTATTAGAAAGCTGCATCTTCGCTGAGGGACATAGGCTATATTACAGTTCCAAAAAAAATTGGGATCCTTAATATAAATGCAATAATATAACCCAAGGTGTGAAAAAATTTCCATAAAAATCTGTCATCGCGTGCGCTGCGGAAACTATTGATGATAGAACAAAAAAATGTTTTACAGTATTATAGAACGTATCAATATCTACAAAAAAGTCCGCGATACCATATGTATTTTTTGAATATATCGCTAACTACACCTATATAGGTGTAGTTAGACTTATTAATTTCTTTAGTTGTAGTTTTATATATTAAAATTATATAACAAATTAAAAGTAGGTATTGAGTAATAAATTAAAGTCCACGCGGACGAAGTCGCGGGCAACAGCTAGTCTTAGATAAAAGTATAGGTTATTTCTAATTCCCGTGGCAACCTCAAGGTAACCCAGTAGATAAGTGATAAACTAACATGAGTATTACACTAACTTTTTGTAAACCATGTATTTGATGGTCTTATGAATCACGTGTTGCTATTTAGATTGCCTTCTTGCTAATGTATAGAATATAACTAAAGATCAAACCGAATGTTAGAATATTTAATGGTACTCTTCTAAAGTCCGATGGTTTCACACACTTTTGGAAGCACGAAAGAGTTTCAATTTATTTTGTAAACTTTCAACCATTTATAATATGACGCGGTTTCCACGCGATTGCCATGCAGTCACTGATGTCTACTGTATATACCTATATACTGCTATCCAGACAATCTGAGCTTGCAATCCAGTATAATATTTGTATATCATGCTATGTTGCAAGGCTAGATTGCCTCAAGGGCCTCACCTCTGAATGTCAAGGTTCTCCCAACAGATGAGAGTTTCGACGGCACCCAGTTCAAGCGCGCGCAGTGTATCGTCTACTCCAAAACAATACTTGCCGGTGTCCTGAAATAAATTACCATTTTGATTAAGTGGCGATACACCCAGTACATCCATATACACCGAGTGTTAGGAAATCTACTTATGGAAGAGACATCGCGTCTCTAACAACTAACAACCCAGCCAGAGCGTTTGCATGTGATCACTAAGTGCACATATCGCCTACATCGATTAGCGGATTGATATCATTCCCCGCTTGTAACAAAACTTTATCCACAAATAGTTGTTTCGAGTCTTTGTGTGCATTTTCAATGTTTTCTATAAATCCAGCGACACAGAGATGATTTTAGTGTCTACGGGTGCAGAAGTGTGTCGTTTAAATTCCTTCACACTAATCACATAGCAAGTATAGCATATGTTAATATGCCGTAAAATTGTACGGCTCCTGAATGATTAGAACAAATGTTGAAAGCTAAAATTAAATGCTGTGTGAGTCATTGTTTACCAAGAACTAAGCGCCAATACTAGATCGTCGTTCGATTGAACTCAATTTTTGTTAGTTCTGTTCGACTCATAACTACTTAATAATATTTTTAGTTACGAATTGTTAACATAACTTTTTATGATTTGTATACGGTGCTTCTCCATAAATGCGAATAACGAAGTTAAAGGCTAAATATACATGATATAAAACTAACCTGTGAGATCTCGTCGAAGTACCTGCCGATGAGTTTCTTCTCCTGTATGAACTTGACATTCTGCAGCGACTCGGCCGCCAGCTCGATGGCCTGATTGAACCCGTTCTCACCGCCGTACGACACGTCCACCAACTTGATGATCTTGGCTTGGAGACGCTGTGGACACATCACATAACTTATTAAATAGGGTTTACTTTTTTTTTGATAAAAGTTATAGAATAATTATAAAATTTAGATCTGTTAACAAATAATATTTTATTCTATTTAATAAGTTTAAAGAGGTCGCCTAATCAGTGCGAGTTTCCTATGCGTTGTGTGATCGATTTCCACTCGAGAATATAATTTGTATGTTTGACAGATAGTTGTTCTGAATCATGACAAAATGATCTTATAAATTTAAATGATTGGACTCTCTCGCAGTACAGCAATTATTCCTGTTATTAGTGATGATGAAAAATAATATCAGAGGATGTTTAATATGAACTTATAAAGTAGAATTTCATTTGTATATCATGATGGGATGCTTTAGCTCAAGTATTATACTTGTTTGTGCTTAGGAAAAGTGAGCGCAGCTAGTAAATAATAATGACACTGTGCTGAATGACAGCAATAATAGTTCTTATATCCAGAAAATAATACTACCATCCAGACCATTTTTATACTCTGTTGCGAGGCCAGATTGTCTGATGGACCTCAACAAGGTCCCAAGAACGTGTTTCTGAAGTAGATATTAGATGACAATACTTACAGGATCGAACATATCAGACTGCGAAAGCTCAGTTTTGAAGTCGGCAGAACCGGCGAGAATGAGACCAGCGACGTTGGGGCGGTCGGCGCTGATAAACAGCTGCGTGGCCACCTCGGCCACCTTGCGCACGTAGTTGTGACGCTTCTCCATACGCAGACGCGCGAAACGCAGCGCGGACTGACCACCACGACCGTGCTTCTTCGGCAGGTCTACTGTGAACTTGTGTAGGACCTGTATACAAACAAAAGTACAGACTTAATGCTGTTTGCTGATGACAAGCCTTTAATAGCAGTCGAGGTAGGTACCGGGTCTTACTTAAGTAGGCGATACTATTTCGCATGCCGATTATGATTATTAACACTGTATGGGTTAGCTTTAGCTAGTCTGTAGTAATATGGTCACCCTTATATCATGATACTTAGCCTGTTTTCGTGAGAGCTATTTCATTACTTACACACAGACTCACGACTGCATATCCCTAAAAGGGTAGGCAGCGGTACTTTACATTTACTATTTTCTAGGTAAAATTGTAGGTCCCAAATAATAGAGAACAAATCTATTACTGTTCCTTGAAACTATTTAATGTAATATTTGTGAGGAACGCAAGGCCAGGGTACCTGCCTTGTAAGATTTTCTTTAGGATCGTTTTTATATCAAAGTTTATAACGGTAAATTAGTGTCAAGAAAGTCTTAATAGCCGCACGGAGTATTATATAGGTCTCACAAACAATCTTTCTCCAGTGTTAGCGCACGTCATGTACGCGTTAAATAGTCATAATGCCAGAAGCGCGTGTCTTGGGAACGAACTTGAGAGCTGTGTAGTCCTTGTGATCGAACTCGAGGCCTCGACATAGCCTCGGCTAATATTTATGAACAGAATAATCAAACGGTACGTACCTCTCTGGTGTTACCCTGCAGTGTACCGAAGAGCGCTCCGTTACCGTCCATCACGATGAAGCCGAATTTATTGTCATCTGCGAGCAGTGCCGTCAGAGCTTCTGTGTGGAACTTGTTGTCGCACAGGTACAAAGACGTGTTAATGGGCTTGAACGGCTCGAAGTCAATGTTCACTTTCTTTTCTTTGCCTTCCTCTGTGACGATCGTGCCGCAGTAGATAACTAGACCGTTCGGCGGTACTGGAAAATAAAAACAATCATATTTAATTCAATTATTAGTCTAATTTCTAGTTTAATGTAAATAACCTTTCTGTATTTGTAAACAGGCGTCAAATTACTAAGACGTTGTAGACATAACACTTACTTTATATACTTAATAATACAAACAAACAAACTTTTTAGCTTTATAATATTAGTATAGATAAACGAGTGTTCGCCTAGTGGTCAAAATTCGACCATAATTTGTTTTGATTTTCTAGATCTATATAAAAGAAAATCGGAGGCAAAATGGTCGTTGACTGTCTTGTCTTTACCTACTTATTATAGACCATTTTTTTTATTATGGCCTACATACATTTCACTTATTATGGCCACGCTGGATAACGCATCGGAATTGCGATCAAGATGTTAGTGGGTTCGAATTCGACCCAATTACAGTATCGAGGTACTAAAGAGGGTTAATCAAGCTTATGACGGATTATAGTCTTTGTTAGAAATTTCTTAATATCGGCAGTCTGGGCATATAGCTAGTAAACTGCCTGAATTTAAAGTACAAGATGTCGTGCTATAAAATAATAAGTATGATAACTGCTACGACAATATACCTACTCTACGATATTGATTTTTAGATTATAACAACAGTTTCTATTCCCATAGTCAACTAGTATATACAGATACTACATGTTGTGTATAACTATATGTATATTCTTAGTTACTTTTAATTGGATTTCTTTACATACACACGCGTATAATGCTTAAAGGGTAGAGGTACATGATATACACCTACATATTATGTATGTAGGATCGCACTAGAAAGCGACCCTATTGTTGAGTATATAAGTATTTATACCGCTACAAGGGAAAACCCAATAACACTTTATTTGATGTGGGAATATAACCTTACAATCGGCTGCCAAAATATGCGCAAGCTTGTACCAAAATATGCGCAAGTTTGTACCAAAATATGCGCATGCTTGTACCAATGGGGCCAAATAATCAGATTCTGTGTCAATTATCGGATCTGTGAACATTTATCGTAGACAAGAAATGTTCTGACGGAGAACCCCAATAAATTTCCAATGGTCGGATATCAAACCCACGACCTAACACTCGGTAGCATTGCAAGCATTTATACTCATGCTTCTGAATCAACGAGACAGTCTTTAAAACCAAAAGTACTATGACTCAGTTGCGTGTATTACACATTATTTTAAGCGGTTGTGAAATATCATGATAAAGTTGACTGACTCATCAAGTCATCGCACTGTCTCGCCTCCATTGTGCAGTAGTGTATGCGCCAACGTGCAGAGCAACCAATCATGAGTAGGTTCAATTCCCGACTCAGAATATTTGAAATTGGATTAGTCCTGCATCGTTGGTCTCCTTGCTATCTTTGCCTGACAGTTTATCATAAGCTCATGCTTACCGTTGGGTTTTGCTGATAGGAAATCTTTAGTAGCAGAGCTCCTATTACATAAAAAAAAAGGTTCTAAAAGATAAAGGTAATTTTTTTGCCACGTCGTTTATCGACAAATCTGATCGCAAACAAAACTTTCCATAGAGATTTTAGATGTGCTTCATCTCTCAGGTTTTCCAAGTTAATAACCACAGCTAAGCTAAGGGTACTGAGACAAGGTACCAGTAGTATTCCTTCACCTCCTTCTCACCTTTCTGTATATTCAGGTACGTTATAAATATTATGTAAATATATTAGTCACCTTTTGTGTACAACTTTAGCCTGTGCTGTACGGAGGTGATGGCGCCAAGCACAGACAGTCGGTTAACTCTCGACTTGATATTGGAAGCTGTACCGAACTCGTCGGCCAACATCTTGGACACTCTTGAGATCTGATCCTTCGGTGGAATGATCAGCGATATCATTGATGTGCCATTTCTGAAAAAAGGAAAATGCTAATTATTATATGACATCTGACGCTACACGATCATAATCATAGTTAAATTTATTTTGTAAACTATAGGTACAGTCAGCGACATACGTCGATAAACGTTCTCAAGATTTTAAAGTGCTCTATCATACACAATTATGGTAATTCCTCATCTATTGCTGCAGTAATTAATTAACCATACACTACTATAAAAAAAGAACATTTATTAATAAAATTTGTTTATTAATCAGCTACTTACGACGCTGACTGTTCATAGCAAGATGGCAGGAATACAATATTGATTTCTATGTTATACCAATGGATTCGCATACAAAATATGTCTAAAATTAATTTCAATTAAAACGACATAAATATAAAAACAGAAGTATTGAAGTTTCATAGAAAGATAGAAATATCGATTCGTTATACAAGATGGCGCAAACGTTATCACATTAAATGATATACTACCTTAAGCTGGTTGATATAAGACGGTTAACATAAACAAAAAACCTATTTTCGCAGAAGTTAAGTAATTATTTTTTTTTACTAAATAAATTAAATAAAATTAGACACAAATTGGAACACCATTTGTAACCAATCGTGCGCTGTAGCCAGCTCGTTAACGGCCATAGGTTCCGAGAAATCGTCTTTGTCAACTCGCTAGGATCCGGAAATTCCCGGACCCGATACAATACAACGGTTTTTTAATATCGCTGCTTAACCGGTCGTATACCGCCGGCTCGCATACCAGCCGGCAGATTTGTACCCGTCGTAGGCCGGTGGCTCGCATGCGAGCCACCAAATTGGCGCCAAAACGCCGCGCGCCGCCTTCGCTTAAGCGAAGGCGGCGCGCGGCGTTCGACGTACGACGTACGACGTCGTACGGCGTACGACGGGTACAAATCTGCCGGCTGCTATGCGAGCCGGCGGTATACGACCGGTTAAGGTCTTTGACAACTAAGTACAGTTATCTCTGCATTACATGATGTTCTAAAATTTCTAAATTATGAAAACAAATGAAATATCCTGTGGCTAAACTACTGAATACATTTGATTCATAATTTGTAAATAGTCAAAGAATACCATGTAGTATATGTGGTATCAATTAATGTGATAACATTTGCGCCACTTTGTAAATACTTGATTAGTTTAATAGTAACAATTCAAGGTAACTTTCTTTATAATTGATATTAATACATCACATCGGCCCCTTAGAAAAATTAATAATTGACATAAATTACTGTACTGTGCTACTTAATTTGCTCGAGAAATAGTTATTATAGATAATTACAGAGACAGAACATAATTATTACGTTCTTGCCGGCCGTTCAAGCTATCTTCATCGCTACATATTACTAGCTGTCCTCCGCAGTTTCACCTATGTTTATGATTACTGCAACGCACTCGTGGCTCGCAGGATGATGATAGGTATAATCTTACTCAAGAATTGAGCTATTAAATCAACTGGTACTGGACTGGTAGTTACAGAGATTAGCGAGTTAAAATAAAAAAAACTAACTTCTCTGTCTGTATGTATGTTTGTGCACTTAAAACCTAAGAACCACTGGTCTGATTTACATAATTCCTTTTTTAGTATGGGAATACTCTATCAGGACAGATTTTAGTATACATTTGGTTACGTTAGGCATCCTAGGGTATCAGCAGAAACAATTTTAGTACATCCTCGCGACGTGGCGTGATCTTAGGCAATAAGTAACAGACATGAGCCCTGAACACAGCTAGTAATATTACTAAATCGCCACACTCAACGCTCTCCTTGTGTCCACAACACTCAGTGTGATATGTTTGCGGATGAATGGAAGATATTATCAGTGAGTAAGTAATATTATGCAAAGTTAGTATGATAGTTGCGTCCTTAATTAGTATAAGTGACTTGTAGCCGTTTTATTTAAGTAAATTAATAAATAATAACAATAATAACAAGCAGCAAATTCAGGATAAGCACCTTACTTATTTCCACAAAACACTTGTAGATAATAGAAGGAATACGATATAAGCAACAGGAGGGGTGGTTTAGCGGCTACAGCGTGTGTAAACAACGTGCGGCCAATGACCCTTTACGGCGAGTGAGGACACCCTACGATTAAACCCGTTAGGGGTACAACTTGTATTTTATCTGACAGATGACCTTAATTGTAATAAATTCAATTATATGAGCTTCTCAAAGGGCTGTAAAGATTTCCTCCTCATTGATATGGTTATTAGCCAACAGATTCGTCGTAAGCGAAGGTGTCTGGCGACATGTTGAACTGATTCTAAGAAAGCGCATGATTCTGTATCATCTCTTAATATACTAGATATTAAGGCCGCGTTTATCTCTAATAGCAATTATAACATCCAGTATAGCTACTTCCATTGCATACTTCTAAGATAACACTGAGGAACAGTCATTTTGCGGCAGGGTAAGTTAAAGTAAATGTTGTTAAGTTCAGTATGCTGAATACGAGAAAAATATCAGATTTGTTAAATTGACTCTAGTTTATGAGATAAGAGTTTATAACTATATGTCTGAAAGGTCGAAATAAAATACAATTACATATTATATATATATATTTTACAAGCGGCTATATAACAACGACAAGAAAACTTAATACATATGCTATTAACTGAAAATGATAAAAATATATATTAGGAAGGACTTTATCTGTAAGCTTTTCTATTGTGTTTATGTTCAGGACAATCCCTTATTAAACTCAAGCAATAATCTGCCATCATAATATAGCTGTCTCATTGGCCTTGGTATCTTTCTTTCATTGTTCTAATGTCCTGATGGAACCGTTCTTTATGTTGAATATCTCAAGAACCAGAGTCAATCCATACAAAGTAAATACATTTCGGGTATGACTGATAAAGGTGTTTATTAAAGCCAGTAACAAAATCAATGCAGCAGAATAATTTTTTTTTTGTTTCCCCGTGTAATCATACGAAAGGTGACACATAGCATCGTCTTAGATGCAAAATATAGAGGCAAATTCCAAACCGTAACGTAGCACCATGAATAGCTAGCTTAGCTGATAAAGTGACGACACGGTTTATCGATGTCACAGATTGAAGCCGTACTTCATGGATTTAAAATTTTCTTCGTTTATAATTTACATGGCTCTAGAGCATTAGTTCCCAAAGTGCTCGGACCCCCAGGGGTCCACGGGAGACTCGACGGGGGTCTACGTTGGCGTGCCAAAAAATTAGCGTCTACAATTTTTAAGCGGAGGTCCATGAAGATTTATTTGCTTTCAATAGTGAAAAACTAAAATGTTAGCTTGACTTCACCTATCAATGTAGGCAGATAATATTTTAAGAAGCTCAGCGACTGTTACTTGTAAAAACTTGCATATATTCAGTACCAGTGGTCTCGAAACTATCGATAGAGAATTCCTAATGAAAAAAAATGTTCAGCGCGTCGAGGTTTGATCAAATTTTTTTATTGCATGAACTTGAAATGTAGCTGCTGGGTGTCCAACGGAATCTGCTAAATTTTGAAAGTGGTCTATGAGAAAAAAAAGGCTGCGAACCTCTGCTCCAGAGGAAGTTAAATGTTGTATAAAGTAAACTCTACGCACCTACGTCTTAAAGACGTGTATGCAGAAATAGAAAACGGTTTTAACAATCCGGGATACTAACGAATCTCTGGTAAAGGCTTGGAAAAACACTTAAGAAATATAATTTCAGGATGAGCTTGAGTCTCTTTTAGTTCCGCTTAGCACAAAAAATCTAGTTCCTTACAATGCCATCACGTTATTCTGTAACAGTTTTCATATCCAACTCAAATGTGACTTCGTAATTCAAGGTGACTGTAAGTAATAATCACAGAGCACGGAAGTATTCGAAACACGCTAGCGTCGCGCCTCGCTTGCTATCTTACTATTATTATAAAATAATCGCGGTTTCACCCACGTTTATGATTACTGCTCCACTCCCATGATACGTATCGAAGTGTTATGTTAGCCTATGTTACCGCTAGATTAAAAAAACCGAATCTGAAGTTTCATCGTTCATCGATTACAAACAAACAAGCAAATATTTCCTCAAGTATCAGTATGGTTGTAAAAGTCGGTGAAGATATTTGTTACTAAATTACCTATGCGTAAACCATTAAACAGAGTTAGATAAAACTTAACAAACAGATAGGTCATGTCCTGGAATAAAACCTACTTGTTATCCCGGTAGGCGTTTCCGTGGGATTCAATTGAACGAAGCCGCAAGCGGAAACTATCTATACTAATATTATAAAGCTGAAGAGTTTGTTTGTTTGAACGCGCTAATCTCAGGAGTTACTGGTCCGAATTGAAAAATTATTTTAGTGTTGGATAGCTCATTTATCGAGGAAGGCTATAGACTATATAACATCACGCTACGACCCACGGGGACGGCGCAGTAATCATAAACGCGGGTGAAACCGTGGGCGCATCTAGTTATACTGACAACTACACGCGATACAAATACAACACCTATATTATAGTAGCTATCTAGTAGGTAAAACCGCGACGCGTAGTATTTCGTACCCTGTAGCAACAAACTGCGAATTCTTAAGTGATAAAATAGTTTCGTGTTGAATACATCTCAATCATCTGTTCTAACACGTAAAATCGATAGCACCCTATGATTTACGTCAGATTAAAACCCGTTCACCCTTCGAACGAAACCAGCGGGCGTAACAATAGAACGCGAGGGTTGATATACGGCTACCTATCGATCGTAAACCACCCACTTTGCATAAAAATCACTTCTAACTTGATTTATTTTTAATTAAACGTGAAATATGGTGAGCTGGCGTTATCGTTGATGGTGGAATTCCTTGGGTTATTGGATATATTCTTACACACACACACATACTAACACAGGCTATACTTTATAGAAGCTTGGCATACATTGGGCACATTGCCAAACTTCGTGCATAAGTTTGCAGCCGATCCTAGCCTGGTTGGATCCAAGTGTCACGCAATGTTATTGGTTTTTTATGTGGTATTTCGCAATAGCAACATGTACACTATGCGTACAATCGGCTTGCTCCCTATTACGTGGGATCTTAATCATAGTTCGCGATATGTGTAAGAATTACGACTCCACCAACCATTGCTAAAATAAACAAGCTTGAGACTATGTAGATAAGTATTGAACGCACATGAAGCCGTACGCTTCGTAACTTATGTTGGATAATATTTAAATTCAATTATTACTAGTCCTTTCTTAGATTTACAGATATTGAGCCTATGCTCTAGGGCAGTGGTCGGCATCCTTGTCGTCCAAAAGAGCCAAATATAGACAATCCAAAGGTAAAATCTATTCAAGGAGCCATTTCTTTTTTAACTTAAGCTTTGCTTTAGCATTATTACGGAATATTTGGATTAAAATACACTCTCGAGCTTGCCTTTGTCAAATAAGTCTTAGTTAAACTAACAGCAAATAAAATAATATTTGGTATCATAATTATAAGGCAAGATATTAAGTAATATTCCGTGCCTGCACTAAACATTTCGAGGTGTCAAAGAGCCACATGCGGCTTGCCGACCACTGCTCTAGGGCAAACATTTCCGTCCAGACCCAATGCCGGCCAAAGGCGCTTTTGTATCGAGCGACATCACACAATGGCACTTTTTGCTCCTAATACCACCGAGTTGCCACAGGCATCCCTTGGAACCTGGCGCCTGGAGCAGTCGCTCAGTTCGCCGTATGGAAGGGCCGGCCTTGAGTCACGTGTTCGCTCTAGCAATGTGTTGATATATAAAAGTTTACTAAAGAAAGATCGTGAAGTACTACATGGACCACAAGGTATTGCTGACCGAGCTTCTAGCTAGCAGTCTCTTGTTTTTTTAGCGGTCCTGTTTCACCTTATACCCTGGTATAGGTATAACAGTTCATGTGGGGTATGAAGTATGTGTAGGGACTATTGAATGAGTAATTGCTTGGCGTATCAGCAGGTATACATAAAGTTTCAATGTCATTACCGAACGGTTTGTAAGGTGAGACCAATTCGTGTTTGTACGGCTTATCTGTTTTATAACTAGTTACAATCACGCGGCCACGCCAGACGAGCCAGGGTTGCCACAACATTTAATAAAGGCTTTTAGTCACATAAAGCATAGTGTAACGCCTATATTCCCGGAAGGAGCAGTGATGTACTATACACCAATATTTTGCCAGCTATGGTTTTAGGTAGTGATGCGCTGCTAAATGTTTGGTAACCACCACAGTTTACTTTTAAAATCCCATTGCATCAAACTATTGTTACAACTGCATACAGCAGCTCATCAAGAAAAATGGTTTGTTTTGTTAAACATTTGGCGATTAAAAAGAGTGGCCATGAGTTTCGTGCCTACTTCTTCTCATGAAAGCTCTACTCCTCGAACAGGTTTTGTCCAATGCTAAATCATTGTTTTCTTTTTTTTTTATTCTAGTTTTATTAATATATCTTATATAGTAATTAACGTGTCTAAAATTGCTTTCACATTATTACGGAAATAAATATTTTTGACTGACTAAAATTCTAGGACTGATTCTATGTAGACCATGACTTTTTATGGACCAATCTCCTTTGGAATATAACCTTAGGTATGTAAATGATTGTTTGTTAGCAGTAGCTTCCACTTAGTTTTACTTGGATGAGTCCAAAGCACGTCTTCTACTATGAGTAATAAAATTACACAGAGAAAGACTGTGTTTATAATAAGAGGCAACCCTAATGGCCAGCCAGACGAGAGTTCATTTGACTGATTACTTATTGGAAGGCGTGTAAGGTCATTTCTAACTTTCCGACCAACTAAATTGCTTAGTAACAGAGTGCTCGCTTTTTGTCCCGGGTTATTCACATAGTGTTAACGCGACAAGACCACATAAGACACGTTGCAAAAACCGATCGTTTTTGTTAAAATGGGCTAGTTGACTAATTTATTATTATATCTTAACTACCTCACTTACTTTCATTACGCTTCGATGTGGCTCAGTGTGATATTAATTATAAGGAAAGTAAATAGAAGAATTCTATTGCCCGTTCCTGTGAGAACGTGTATAAACGACATATAAACGTTATTATTTAGAAATGAAGCGTTGTTAAATTTCAAGTTCGAGTTTCACGGACGTAAATATACGGATACAATTTTTATATAAGTACAATAATGATTTTAAAAATATCTGCGCAAGGCGAAACGTAACTTACGAATATATGCACTCCAAAATAAACTGCTCTTTAATTGCATAAAATAAAAGGCGTGCAAGGGAGACATTTTCCCGCACTAAAATTTTAAGTTCAAACATTGTCTCACTTAGCAAAAATTGTTGCCAGTAATAGATTTCTTTTCAATGCTATTTGCCAATATTTTTACAGAAACCATAACCAGGCTATTACATCGTACTTACGATACTATAGATAGGACCAATAACACTTTTCGGACCTAGACATACTATAGATAAACATATAGTTTGTTCCACTCGATGAACAGAGTGGAGTTTTTGGTGTCTTTATATCACCTCAGAAGCAATTGAAATACGTAAGATTACCCAGGTAAAATGATTCGATATATTTGGTGGAATTAAATCACATCGCAACTTAATTTATTAATCTTGTGGACCTTATGGTGAGGTGATGTCAAGAACCTTATAATTATACTTTACTCATTTAAATTCAAATTATTTATTTTTGCAGAAAACACTCTTACCGTGGTATAAACCTTTAGCCACGAAGGCTCATTGCTCAATGAAGCAACCCTATGACATTAGCATGATTTATTAGTTGAATTATCACGGGTATCTCCAAAACTCGCAATACTGAGAATTGCAGCGTACAATTTCCTGGAACGAGAATCCTATAAGCGCTGGGTTTCGTTGCAAAATCAAGTAAATAACTTTCACGGTCAATGTTCAGGGGCGAACAGACTTGAACAGAGGCCGTGACCATGAATACTGAAGAGTAAAACACGTGACGGTGTTTTATTCTTATGTGAAAATATGGACGAAAACGAGCTCGATCTTCTGAAATATTTGCCAACATATAGCAGTCTTTTTTAATATTTTCCAAGATGTATTATGATATTTTTGGATTCTACGGTCAGCATCAAGTATCTTTTTAGAAGCTTGAAAAAGCGACTGAACGCTAAACGCCATACCCATTTAAATGTCAGATGCAAAAAAACTAGTGAAATTTCCATTAATATTGTTTAAACAGTATATAAACATAAAGCTTGACTCATTATCGTCATATATTTCAATATTCTCTTTTCGAATACAATACTCTGTTGTGTAATCCTTAATTACCGATCACCGTTCAAATACGAAAATCTTGTAATTAGATAGTTTAAACTATGCGGTGGTATCAAATTGTAATTATGTTATAGAACGACCTAAAAAATTATGTTTTAGATCTAAGTGTTGCTGCACACTCAGACATTTGTTGCGGTCACTAGTGGCTTCGATCGGTGGCCAAGATGAGCCACCAGACGCATCTAGCAGACGCAGCCACAAGTCGTTACCTGCGGCCACCCGTTGTAACCACTTGTGGTTTAATAATAGGGAGGTTGAAGCCGGCGACAGTGGTTGAGCGTGCGTGGACAACGGACCACTAATCGCAGCTTGTAGCTTAGAAGCGACCACACGAAGTAACAGTGTGCGTCAGTGTCATCTATACTAATATTATAAAGCTGAAGAGTTTGTTTATTTGTATGTTTGGTTAATAATCTCGCGATAATCTCAGAAACTACTGGTTCGAATTGAATAATTATTTTAGTGTTGGATAGCCTATTTATCGAGGCAGGCTATATATAATCAAGCTACGATCCACGGAGGCGGCGCAGTAACCTTAAACACGGGTGAAACCGCGGGCATAGCTAGTACAAAATATATGCAAATCGTCTACAGCTTGTGGCAGCTAGTAGTGACTTTGCTGTCGGCACCAACGATGGCCCAGTTTGCGGAAGCACTAAAACTCGATCAATGTCAGTGTGCAAAAATGTCGTATCAGATTGTTATCAACAACTTAATCATAAACAGTAGGATGTGTTACACCATAAATCACAAATGTCAACCATAAAATGAAACACGTACATTTTATGATCATGTTAAGGTAGGGATGAAGACGTTCATTGGAAATTTTTCTGAACAGTCCAAAAGATTGTTCCATGCAAGTAAGCAAGCATTGTTATTATGTTTTTAGTAAATTATCGAATAATATGGCGTAATTCACAATGAAACCAACAGCACTCGAAATTGAAGTCTTAGATCGACTGTTATTACTTTATTAGTTATGTACATATTTATTTATTTATTCGTTGGTACACCAACAGCATTACATATTACATTTTGACAATGTCATTGATGTGCGACTTAAATCTTAATGTATCGGCGACTATCACCCCAAGATCCTTTATTTCACTCACGTTTGCCAGTGGTTATATAGTTTGTAAGTAATAGGTAAGGAATAGTAGGTAATGCTAACAGCTGGACAGGGTCTCATAGCAACTCAGTTGTGCCGCCTTTTTAACTTGTGCTGGAATACCGGCCGTGTACCAAGTGATTGGTGCAAGGTCGTCATAGTACCTTTATACAAGGGAAATGGTTCACAGCAAGATTGCAAAAGCTATAGAGGCATTAGCTTGCTCAGCGTCGTCGGTAAATTATATGCAAAAGTGTTAATTGAAAGGGTTGTAAAAGTAACCGACGAGAAAATATGGGATGCACAAACGGGATTTCGAAAGGGTATGGGATGTACGGATCAGAACTTTTCCTTACGGTGCATAGCCGAGAGAGTTTTGGCCAAAGGTCAAAAGGTCTATTGCGCATTCGTGGATCTGGAAAGGCTTATGATAAAGTCGTGAGGAATGAACTTTGGTCGGTATTGTCCATGTATGGAGTGAAGAGCTCTGAAATCTCTTTATGATGATTCCAGAGCTTGTGTTAGGATAAATGGGACCTACACAGAATGGTTTAGCATCGAAAAAGGTGTTAGACAAGGATGTGTAGCGTCACCTTGGCTGTTTAACCTATACATGGACAATTGTTTAAAAGATTTAAAAGATTGTGAATGGGGATTAAGAATGAATGAGTTACTTGTCAAATGTCTTCTTTATGCCGATGACCAAGTAATACTTGCGTCATCAGCAGAAGAGTTGCAGGCGATGGTAACTATTATGCATTGTGCTTTTGAGAGTAAAGGAATGAAAATAAATGTAAGCAAGACGAAAGTAATGGTATTTGAAAAGGAAGAGTGCGTGACGATGTGTAATCTTATGATTGATGGAGAAAAAGTGGAGCAAGTGAAAGAGTTTGTATATTTGGGTACTTTGTTTACAAGGGATGGTAAACATGAGGGAGATATTGAAAGGAGAACGATTGCGGGAAACAAAGTGAATGGAGCTCTACGCGCTTTTATGAACAGTCGAAATGTTTCCAAAAAGGCACGTTTGGCTGTTCATAGAGGACTATTAGTGCCCACACTTATGTATGGAAGTGAAAGTTGGGTATGGCAAAAGAAGCATGAGAGCAGAATAAATGCTGTAGAAATGAGAGCGCTGAGAAATATATGTGGTGTGACTCTGAAAGATAGAATAAGGAATAGTGTAATTAGAGAGAGATGCGGCATGAAAGTTGATATAGTGACAAGAATAGAAAAGGGTATGTTAAGCTGGTTTGGGCATGTAGAAAGAATGGACGAGGAAAGACTGACTAAGAAAGTTTATAAAGCTAGTGTGAATGGAACAGTCGCAAGAGGAAGACCTAGGCGAACGTTTCTTGATCAGATCGAAGGTGTTCTGGACAAAGGCCAGGTTAAGAGCACCTTGAACCGACGGGCGTGTATGAGGAATGTGATGAAAGTGAATGAAGCCAGAGAAGTGTGTCAGGATCGTAGCAAATGGAAATCCGTAGTCTCTGCCTACCCCTCTGGGAAACAGGCGTGAATCTATGTATGTATGTATAGGTAAGGATTTCTTTTTCTTGGAGTAACGGATGTGAAAGCATTTTGTTGGATTTCAAATCATATTGTTGTTAATGCACCAACTTTCAAAGTTTTTTAAATCACTCTGGACATGCGTGCAGTCTTTTGGATCGGTAATTTTTTTATCCATCTTTGTCATCTGCAAACAGAAGACATAATTATGTCGTATAATCATCGCAAAAACTGTTAAACAGACTTAAATGCTGATTGGGTAATTTATAACATCATATTAATCTGGTTGGTCCTAATATGATAGAAATGTATACAAGAAGTGTCTGTGAATGTTACTTTGATTTTTCATTAATGAAAAGACTTTGTAGTTTTCTTTTTTGATAAAATAACGTAAAACTATTTAGCTTTAATTTAATTTTACATTTTCCCCGACGTTTTGGTTGCTTTTCAGCAGCCATGGTCACGGGGAGACTAAGATGGTAGCTGTCTCAATGTTCCAGTGTAGTTATTTCAAAGTACCCAAACATAATTTAATCATTGGTGTTTCTATTTACGCAGAATGAGCTCAAAGTATCATGAAGTCTAGCTGTGGTTTGCTTCTTCTTGGGTTTGACTATTTGTATTACTGGATCCCAAGCTGGTGGTACATTACACCCGTGACCATGGCTGCTGAAAAGCAACCGAAACGTCAGGGAAAGTGTAAAATTAAATTAAAGCTAATTAGTTTTAATAGTTTTAATAATAATTTAATTAGCTTAAAAGTTAGTAAAGTTTAATAGTAGTATAGTGTAACAGTTTTCAAAATGTTGTAATAAAGTGTCAAATAAACAACGAGATAAAATCTGTATATAGTAGTTTAATTTCAATGGATATGTAGATGAATGTCAAAATGAATGACTGTATCCTACACTAGAGAAATTATCACAAAAAATACTTGGCACATGACACATGAATTATGGAGACAAAGAGACTTTTAATACAACTCATCACTAAACTTAATAATGCTTTCGAATTACTTTCATTAAAATCACTAGATTAATTTTTAATGTCACTACTTTTCATGGCTATTTTTTAAATGAAAATAATTAAATTACAAATGAGATGCATTACACAGCCGTACACATTTGACAGTATTAGGGCTGGTCTAGACCAGCATTTAGTCCAGCTGTAATGTTGTCAACACAAATTAACACATAGGTAAGTTTTATAGTTGTTGAGTAGTAGACTATAGAAAAGAAAAGAACCTATACAGCAGTCACTATTGATAAGTAGTAATAGAAATGTAGGTTTATAACTTTGCATGTGTACATTGCATAACATTAGACAATATTCATTCTGATATAGAATATATTTTTTGCTATATTCTACAATATAGTATTATTGTATGCTAGTTATTCAACCTAGCAATAGATAAAATATTTTCAATTTCGATACTCGAAATTCAAACTGTTGCACGTATCGCGAGAGCAAGAAGGCGCGAATTTAAAAACGCTAGCTGTCAAACTTGCGCATGAGATGGATCCGCTATCCGCACACGTTGTACACACAACATAACCCACGCTACTACCAGTCGCTATGCAACCTCCCGCATCATCCACAGGACGCATTGTTCAGGTCGTAGTACATTGCGCATTCTTCTTGCACGCGTGTCAGCAAGGTTATGACTCGCGCATACATCAGGGGCGCATGTGTCGACAGTGACGCAGCCTCGTTGGCAATTCGGTCCAATCATGTGGCCAAAAACATTCCACGAAAAACACTTAATAACCAAACAAAAGTTATAATAATAGTTTAGAAGTATGACACACTCACCCTCTTGCCATTTCCAAGCTCTTGATGAGCTTCTTGATCTTCCAGATTTCAACATTGCGATCTGCTGACGATTCTTCAGACATTTTGGATTGGTTTTAATATAACACCACAAAACACACCAAAGGATGACTATTAATTAAAATAAAGTCTAAATAACACACCACTAAACTTCTAAATAAAGGGACTGAAGGAAAGGGAGCCCGACTTGCGATCTAAACTGCTCAAATCCAGATCGAACCGGACGGACCAGACACTCCGTTCACACACTTTCTAGTTTACAATGTTCACAAAGTCTGCCGTCGCGCGTACTTTTCTTCTTGTGCGGGGATTCTTGGATTTTTTCTTAATTCGGTTACCCCTAAGCATGTGGGACGCAGAAATAAGACATTACAGGGATAAAAAGATGACGTTGAACAAACGATCGAACGAACGCCTCGTCGTCCGTCGGAGAAATGAAAGAAAAAAAAAAGCGAGTTTATATTGCTAGTAGAAAAAATGTTTAATCCAATAATTATTATTGTATAGTTAGATAATAAAAACTATAGCAGCTATCTTAGGTTGTATTAATAAGCGAATTATTTAGCATTCTTATAGACTTATAAGTAAAATATTGCTGTTCAATCACAAATAAATAACAATTTATATTATGCTTGACGGATACCTATTTTTTCAGTAGCAACTAAAATCTGACATGGAATGTCAACAACCTACTGTCAAACTTTACTAGTGATAGTAGTGATGCACATTTAAAATCCTTTGTTGAAGTAGAAATCATATGTATGAGAATGACTACTTTGGCAATACTAAGTTAGAGTATTTGACTAAAGGAATAACGACTGGGGATGCCATTATAGATACTTGCGCGCATTTATTGCTAGGCGAATGTTATATATTATAAAGTAGTTTATTACGTATCCACCGATGTATACAGTGTGTCCCTGGATAAAGAGCAATCCCGGAAGGTGATGAAATTAGACCATGAATCATCGACAAGAAATTAAAAAAGAAATTCAAAGTATATTGTAGGTTTTTTACGTGTTTTAAGATTTTAATATTTTATTAAGGACCCTATGTACAAAAATATCGATTTCTTCCGAAATAGTGGATCTATTTACGTAAAATAAAATAAAATAACAAATAGCATGCCAAAAAGTAGCTACCATGACTAAAAATAAGTTTTGTAAGAAAAATACATCTTTTTTAAATGTTTTTTTAAATAACTTGAAATTACTAAATCTTTTGCCCACATAACTATGTAAATTTATAGCATTGAAATTAAACTACTATATACGGATTCGGAAATCCGTATATAGTAGTTTAATTTCAATGAATAACATTCGCGTAAACAGAAGACAATATTATAATTTATAGCATATTATTATTTTCTATTATGTTGCTTTCAATAAAAAAAATCATCATTCTAACTCAAAAAACGCGCTAGCTATAAGCTTCTGAAGTGGACACCTTACCAGTAGAGAAGTAAAATAATTTTTCTTCATTGTCGGAATCCGAAATCGAACCAGAAGGTACACCGCAGTCACTTTATCTGCAAACAGCCAAAGAAGAAACTATTTGGGTACCTATGACTATCTTTTATTATGCAGGTGGTTTTCGTCGACGTTTCCATACTATATACAAACTTTCCATAATTTATGATTTCCATAGTAGATAAATTATGGAAAGTTTGTCCCATATTAGACAAGATTCTAAGAGACTGCCGTGCCGTGCCCAAGGACGGTAAAAAGAAAAATTATATTGACTAAATGATCATCCCATTTACAGGCCTATTGACAAACGATAGTATTGCCTTGAAAAGTCCAACCCCACGGGCATTAACGCATTAACAGCCGGCGGGCATAAGCCAGGTCCGTAGCTGGTAATGGTTAGGGTGTAGATCAACCGGCAGGCATAAGCCAGGTCCGTAGCTGGAGTTATATTGAAACATGTAGACTGATTCAACTGAGAATATATTTTCAATTTGTAAGCCTTCTTATATCCCATTAATTGTTCTTACAAGTAACGCTAGCACTAATGTGTACAATAATCGTTTTTCGACAAGTAAATAACATTACAAGTCAAACATTTGTGTGCATTAACATGGACATACGACGTATAATATGTATGTATTTACAAAAAAAAAGTATATATGTATGTTTTTCCATTGTCTAGTACCCATAGTACAAGCTCTGCTTAGTTTGGGCTAGATGGTGTTGTGTGTATGTGATAGAATAATAATATTATTATTATTATTATTATTATACAATTTTACGAGGAATTCTTGAGCGTATGTGCGTGCGGCGCGACGACTATAAATACTGCCACGTATAAAAACAGAAAACAGCTTCGCGCGTCGCTTAGTCTATAGATTGGTTTCGTCGCGGCTAGAAGTTTGATGCTCCGTTCGATCGCCTTCGCGCGTCTCTTGGTTTCGGAGCGGCTAGACGAATGATGCTCCGTTCGATTCCAGGTTCCTCATAAACTTATAATTATGTTGTTTGTGCGTATATACCTACATACGCCACAAAAATTTAACAAATGAGAATGCATTCCATTTAGTAGAAAAGGTGGTCCTCCATTTAACCAAACCACTAGTACCAGCGCACTTAATATGTTTCGACAGATATTTTACCACGATGAGATTGGCTGATGAACTCGCAAATAGAGGCTTTGAATGTACCTGTACAATTATGAAGTACAATTAAGAAGTGATTGATAAAATTTATGATGATAAGACTTTGACTAGAAAGGGAAGAGGGAGTTGTGATGTATTGGTTTGGAATGATGGGGGGATAGCTTTTACTAAATGAATGGTCAATAAATTAGTAATAATGTTATCTACTATTCATGTGGCTAATAATATTGATACTATTTCACATCCAAAAGTTATGTGGTGTGGATTTAACAGACAGGTTACTGGCGGTATGTCCAAGTAGTAGTAAATTTATGGTTCATTTCGCTTTGATTAGATTTAGCTGTCATTTTTTGATAAAGTATAATCACGATCAGTTAGATAAAGGTTTAGCTGCGAGAATTTAAAAGACTGATTGCTGAAAGACCTATTGAAGAGAAGGTTCACAAAGACGACAATAACTTACCGATAACTGATAGTGGAGAACCTTCTTATTATTTGTTTAATATTTAATAATTGGTACAATGCCTAAATTTCTAATAAAAGTTGATTATCATGATTAAGAGGTGTGTTTTTGTTTTTAGTCTTGTTTAGTCTTTAGACCCAAATTCCTTTGTAAAGAACAAATTCCACCCTACCATTTGTGTTATTAAACCCGATGATGTGATACCCGATGTCCTACAAAATGAACAAATTATAATGCATCAAAGTTCATGCTAAAATAATCTTTGAGTCTCTACAAATAACGTTTGTTCTAGCAAAAATTATTATTTACACTTCGAACCAAGGCCGTACAGTATCAGGACTTATTAAGCCCTTCTGCAAAATTGTTTTTTAAAAAGGACATTCTGTTAACTTTACAAGAATAAAAATAAAATGGTGGACTTAAGCGGTTATTCTACTACTACTATTGGTAATCGGTACTGACTTCTGTCAAAATAACCGAACATAATTTATTTTCTCTATTTTCGGTGTTGGATGGGATAAGCACACACAGTCATATAATATATTTTACTATAAAAAGGCATATTAATCTCTATCATTACGATCACTCACAAAAACTGTTGTACTGATTTGCTGACACAAAGTTTAAAATCTATTATCTAAAAGATTCCGTGCTTCGGAGGGCACGTAAAAAGTTGGTCCCGGTTGTTGCCAAATTGACAGCAGTCGTTAAGCCATATCAGAGGCTTGAACAACTCTTGACAACAGGTTGGTAACTAACCACACGAAAAGGTAGAAGAAGATCTAAAAGATTCGATAAGGAGACAATTTGAAATAATAATAATAATTGAATTATTTTCTCTTCACAAAAAAGGTACATACAAATTTCATAATACAAGGATTTTTCACAATGTTTTGTAAGAGACTGGTGCCTGTGATAGGTATTTTAACACCTGTGTCACGGGTCACCAGCTCCCCACTTTAATGAACATTATTATTTAAATTAATCAGTCGTAGAAAACGTTTAGGTAAAGTTTAAAATACATACATAAATTAATAGGGAAAAAACATTGCTATACCATAATGGTCCATATGGTTGCGCATGAAATCTCAAAATAATATAATCATAATCATTTCAGCCCGGTATGCATACTATCCTCCGGCTTCTTCTCAATGTGAGCAAAATTAGGGTAACGTCCACCATGCTGGCCCAGCGCGGTCTGGCAGATTTTACATAATATCTCTTAAAAACATTATAATCGGCTTGTAGTTTTTATCTCTATGGTGACCATAGAGTATAGCATTACAATTCACACGCTATGTTTTGACATTCACATCACTATTCAATGTCAACTCGAGGCGAACTGAGATTTAGGTTATAAAATAAATTGGCAATCGTTTCAGAGATGTTACATAGTAAATTAAAACATTTTGGTACCACTAAATATACATTACACAATAATGTGCCGTTTCGCTGTTTAATTACATCTAGGGTTATACTAAAGAAATGGGTATGGATCGACGAGTTACTGACGAGAGTTGCCAAAAAGGAAAATACTATTATGTCTCCTTTACGAATTTTCCTGAAGGATTTGCGCGTGTGGAGTGATTGGACACGGAGTGGTATAGTGCATACTGTTGTTAGGAGGTGTAAAAGAGATCGTGGAGTTCGGGAAGTGATACAATGCTTCCGACAAGCATTTTTCCGCCCGAGACGAACCTTGCTTATATCAGCGACTGCCGCCTATAAGGCTCGAGGCGACGACGATTATAATACGCCTTCTTGTGAGAAAAGCATTTCGGATGTAGAGTTGCAGGTAAAATTTACATATTTGCATACGAAATCTAGCTTTTCGGCACATAGGAGGTTATTATCAGTGTGATATCTGCAACATAATAAAATTGAATATAATATAATAATAGGTATTATTTTTCATTATGTGTACACATAAACTGGTCATAAATTTATCGTTTGTTAATATTTAAGACAGTATAAGAATACACTAGAGGTAAAGGCTTGCAGGATATTTGAAGGTCATGACATAAATATAAACAAAGTAAGAAGACAGAGTTCATCTCTGTATAGTTTTGAATCCTTTGTTTGTTGACATTATGACTTTCAGAATGCAACAAAACAGGTGATAACTTTGTTATAATAATAAACCTTTTTGGATATTTATTTACTTTACCTTTTAAAAGATTATGTGTGTTGAAAACTATATCTTGAGCAAATACAAGTAAATATCATAACATAAATATATATATAACCCGCACTAGGCCAGAGTGGTAGACTATGACCTAACCCTTCTCACAGTGAGAAGAGGCCTGTGCCCAGCAGTGGGACAGTTTAATACAGGGCTGACATTATTATTATATATAAAGCACACCTGTAAAGTCAGGTTAGTAATGGTAAGTTGTAGGCCGAGGTGTATTATGCATAAGTATACATTATATGCTGTACAGTTGAGAGCTCATATTTATATATACAGCTTCAAATTTTGTGATACATGCCTTGAATTTTGATTCAAACCATTTATTTATGTTGCTTTTATGTTTGTATACAAATATATACAAAACTTACATATTTATAGAATTAAGACAGCATTTACAAGGTTTCACATACAAAATAAATATAAACTGACATAGGTACATGCATAACAAAGGGCTCCAGCTCAGTATTTGCTGCGCAAATGCACAGCACTAGTTTTCAGACAATTAAATTAATATTAATAGCACATAAATGTACACAAAAAAGACAAAAGGTTACAAAACATCAAAGCTTAAGTTAAAAGGACCCCCCAACATATTTAAAATATAAAATTCTTTTTTTATTATGAATCCGTATGAATGTAAACATATAGATAATATATACATATATAAATATGGCTGGCACAACATATACAACATGACACACAATAACAAGTATACCTAATGGTTACTATTTCCAAAATCTTTTAGTAGATTTGTTGACGACATGACGTTTCTAATAATAAAATCTAAAAATATAATCAATGTCTTTTGTGATTAGCGGTATCTTCAATCCTTAAAATAAGTGTTTTGTAACATTATTGTCATCTACAATATAATGATGCTGTAGAGGTGAAACACTTTATTAATAAGAATTTTATAAGATTGATTCTTTGATATTTTAAACAAAATTTCAGAAACAGATGAAATGTAGGAGTTCATTTCATCTGTTTCCCCAACAACTTGTAAATGTCTGGACACATTTCTACAAAACATATTAATTGACAGCTGCTACTTTAACCTATTATATTTATCCTCCTGAGTCCGAGAGTGTGGTTTTAATGAATTTTTTGCATATCTTTTGCTAGCTAGTACAGCCATCTTAGACCAAAAAAGGGGTCAACCTCAGAATCTAACGGAATAAGCTGAATTTTTGTATAGACCATTATTTTAGCAATACAAATGTTGTCTCAAAAGTCATATATGCCAATGTGTAGAGCGTCCTTAGATATTCAAGGTTAAAGGTCGAGAAAATTTTTTATCTACAAATTTCAAATACCTGGATCCATGAAATGACATTTTTAAGACAAATTCATTTAATGTCTTTACTACCTAAAATACTATTATCTTCAATAAAAATAACATTAAAATATATTTAGAATGATGCACTTTATTAAGTATTTAATTATTTGTATGTCAAAGGTAAGTGAAATTTGATGACTATTTGATTTAAAAGAAGTATAAATATCAGTATGAGGTATTAAATTGTTATTTAAGTAATATTTAATAAATAATTAAGTAAAAAACGGTATAATAGATTGGGATTCATGATTTACTTTGCGTTAAGGTATGTATGGCTGAGCGCTCCACACTCTGCGCCCTCTATTTCATAAACAGTTTGATGTATAAAAAAGGTCCAAAATGAAATTTATTTTCTACAACTTTCATAATAAATGGCAACACGATAGCAGGCAGAGAAAACAAGATATTCTCAAAAAACTGATTTTTGCGACCTTTGACCTTGAATATCTAAGGACGCTCACACATTGGCATATGAGACTTTTGAGACATTTGTAATGCTAAAATAAAGGTCTATACAAAAGTTCAGCTTATTCCATTAGATTCTGAGGTGACATGCCTTGATGACTGGACTAAGCTAATTTTGTGAATGGTATATAACCCCAGAAAATAATAAAAAAAACTAATATTTGGTAATTGCAGTTTTCTCAATGTTCTTATTATAGGCCTTTCGGTTCCAATGTAAGGTTTTTCCTTTTCAGTTGCAAAAAATCAATGATACTAATTAATTATACTTTTAATTAAGAATTGAACAAAAAATAAATCATGTTACTGATTAGAACAAAATAACGTTTCTTGTTAATAAACAGTATTTCTTTTTATAATTCAATTCTCATAATCAAATTCTTCTCATTACAATAAAAATAGAAGAATAATTAAGATAATTATTCAATAAAAAAATTATGTTGTTGTTGGATTGTTTCTTCCTTCTTCCGCTTATCTTCTTATTCTCGAACCTCTAACTCTTCTACCACTTGTTGTTCGAGTAATAATTCAGCGACTTCTAGTAAAAGACGATAGTGATAGTGATGGTGATAGGCCATGATAGGTGTCAAAATCAGTCACATCTTCTAATTCGACGCTGTTAGACTGTTTAGGGACTTCTCACACTTATTCAGCTCTGTTCAGCTTTTGTCCATAGAAAACAACGATTTTGCATGGAGACGCGTACGCATCCGTTCAGCTTTCCGCATCTATTCAGCTTTTGCGGCTGATTGGCATAAAATGAGGACAAATGTGTTTTTATCATGCGAATGCTATAGATAGAGGTCGCCGAACGCGGCGGAACAGCGCTGTACACGGATGGTACCCGACTCCTTGTCGACAAGTTGCGATCTGCATAGTTCCTGCATAGATTTGATTTATTATTACGTAATCATTATGCACGCAAGGATTGAGAGAGTTCGGACGTGTTTTAAAGTAATTACTTTATGGTAATGAAATAAAATTATGGACGAAGAGAAACTTATATTGCTAGTGCAAAAATTTTCTTATTACCGCTTACGCAGCATATTCAGTGGCGGACGCAGTAGATAGAAGCACTTCAGCGAAGATAACACGCTATGACGGCTTTTTTCATTCTTACGATGCTGTACGCGGCTGATAGAAGCAGAACTGTATAAGTGTGACTAAATTCGTTCAGCAAAACGCGAATGGAGCTGAATAAGTGTGAGTAGTCCCTTAGACGCAGACATTTCACACTGATGGAGTGGTATAAACGCTTCGTCATCATCTGAGCCACTAAAACCTCCCTCTGATACGTCAAGCTCCTGCAGAATATTATCTTCTGTCAACTCTTAAAAAAAACAATACTCGTACTTAGACCGCTTGTTCTAAATTTAGGACATCGAAAATGCCTTTCGCACCTTCATAAGAACCGAATGTACTAAAATAAGAACATGTATGAAACTTATAAAATAAAGCAGTTAATTTTTTAAATGTCGAAAGTAATATTGTTTTATATTACTTAGACAACAACTAATTATGCATAAGAAGTATACTTAAATATTAATATTAACCTAATAAAAATAATGATTATTACTGATTTACTTACTCTTTCAAAACGGTGCACGCGCTCTCTGGTCTTGTGATGCCATGTTTACCTTATGCACATACAGACAGGACGTCATCCTATTTTAGTTTTATTCTGTAGTTAAGAAACGTTTAATTCTACGCAACAAAACTACGTTTCGTAAATGATTCACTGCAAAAGATTTTTTATTGTTTAATGTTCTAAATTAAGGACTCAGGAGGTTATATTTTCGTATGATATGTCCTTTACCAAAAACAAATCCATTCATACTCAGTAAACAATCAGTTTTAAGCATTAGTAAAATAAGCTTTAAAGTGGCGCCCACTTGGTGACTTGTATCCAAGTCGATAACAAATACATGGTACAGATGTAGCGGGTCTTATGCAAGCCTCTGTCAAAGTTAACTTAAAACTGGGATATGTTTATTCCAATTAGTTAAATAGTTCCTGAGATATAAACTTTCTATTACATGAACAATAAAGTATAATAGTTATGTATCATGATGTATAATACTGCGCCGAGCGAATTGTGCCAAAACAGGCGGTCAGTGCAGTAAGTGAATAAAATCAACACTTTTTGTTTAATACAAATATATAATATACATTTACCATAACAATGAATTTGTTTACAATTACTCCGTGTAAAAAACTTAAAATAATTAATATTTTCGCCTACAAAATTACGTAAATTTGCAAAAACGTAAGCTCGTGTTACGTGATTTTTAGATTATAACAGTAGAAATCTATCCAATTTTACAGCTTAAACGAAACACACAGATATATTACAATTTTCGCGCAATTTTCGTAAAAACGGGTACAAAGATTTTGCTTCACGTATTAATATATAGATATTTGGGACGGACAATCCCAAATATCTATATATTAATACGTGAAGCAAAATCTTTGTACCCGTTTTTACGAAAATTGCGCGTACGGAGGAGTATGAAATTTGGCACAGTTAAAGTTTATATGGAGAAGGAGGGGCGGGTCCTAATATTTTTATAAAATATGTATTAGAAATACATTAAATTAATGAAAAAGAACTACACCCACACATCCATGCATTTGACACACGCAGTCGAATCGCTTTCGTAGTATTTCGGCATTATTCGTCTGACGTCGTACAATTCTTTGTTACTATGGTTACCTTATTTATATGTAATAAAGAAAAAAAGAAAACAAAGTAGCAAGCTTAGGAATTTTGGTAAAATTTTGACCACTAGGCGACTGCTAGTTTAAGTTATTGGTTGACAATAAAGATACATATTTATAAAAACAGCACTTCAAATCCTTCATACAATTTTACTATGGCGGCCGCGCGTCGATTTGAATATGCGCCGCACGAGCTGTGTCATTATCTGTCTTACGCTCGGCGCAGTCTTATGGGAAAGACTTGGCTAGTGAACACATTAAAAATAAGCATCCATTGGCTACAGGTTGTTTATGCTGACAGGCTAATAACATATTAATCATGTAATAGTAAAATATGTATATAAATAATTAATAGTATTATTGCAATTGGTCTCTCGTAAATTTATTTATATACAATAACTTGCCTAATGTCTAAGATTTAAAGGCACCTCGGAGCTCAGGCATTTTGTTTGACAGTTCTTTTTTGAAACTATGTATCTTATGTTATTTTCATAATATGGAAAAAGAAGCATTGGAAAAAGGTTTAATAAATAATCAAAATTTTCAATAATACCTTTATCATAATTAAAATCTAACATTTCTCAGCTCCTAGAAAATTATTAGAATAATATTGGTCCTATCAAATCATTTATTCATTATCTCTCACAAAATAAATTACCTATGCTTTATACATTTTGCTAGTATATTTATGGCCCCACATAATAAGTTATTGCTGTTTACCACATTCATTTTCAGATGAATACTGTTGGTGTAGGTAGGGTGGTGCAAAATCTGTTGATAATGATATCAGTTCTAGAAAGTGTATAGTATAATTTCGTCATAAGCATATGACACTGTAGACATAAGCTATGTTTATTTAAATAGGTATACTATAATATTTTAGTCTTACTTATTTTAAGTACTAACATCCAGTAGATGTAAATCTTATGTTATAACTAGCTTTTGCCTGCGACTTCGTTCGCGTGGAATAGTTACGATGAAAAGCATTTTTTAAATTTTTATGATACGTTTGTTGCAAATAATACTCATATAAATGCTGTGGTTTACAGTAAATAGCTTATTTTAATATATTTTTAAAAACTACGTATTTTTTATTCCGACCTATGCTAAAACAAAGATTTTGCAGGTTTGATACTCGTGAGCACGCCACATAGAGACGCCCATGGAAAACAGTTTTGTTTATTATTATCGTAACCGTGGCCTGCGCTCGCGCGGCGTGTATATATTAAGATGGCATATTTACTAATTATACAATGTTTCTGATTTTTACAACAATAGTTAGCTTATGTCCTTTCCCAAAGTCTAGTCTATCTCTGTACTAAATTTCATCAAAATCGGTTGTGATTTAGGCGCGATAATGACGAATTCCCGTACAAACTTTCATCCCTTATTTTAATCCCTTCATGCCCTTCTTACAACGAAAGGTAGCCTATGTCCTTTCCCAAAGTCTAGTCTATCTCTGTACCGAATTTCATCAAAATCGGTTGTGCTTTAGGCGCGATAATGACAAGTACAAACTTTCATCCCTTATTTTAACCCCTTTATGTCTTTTTACAACAAAAGATAACTTGTGCCTTTTCCCAATGTTTAGTTTATCTCTGTAGCCGATTTTATCAAAATCGGTTGTGGTTTAGGCCCGAATACGACGAACTCCCATACAAAGTATCATCCCTTATTTCAACCCCTTCATGCCCTTTTTTTACTAGAAAAAGTAACCTATGTCCTATACACTATATTCCTATGTAAGTAAGCTCCAGGGCCAGCTTTTAAACGCCATACTAATGTGTATGAAACGGTGTATTCTGAAGTGCACACTGGCCCGCGAAGTTGATATAGTGCAGTGTATACTTAAGTATACACTGGCCTGTGACAAGATAACCCTTGGTGTATACTTAAGTACACACTGGCGCTGACTGTGTTATTTGACATGTGTAAAACTAAATATAAAGCTTTTGTGTTAAGGATGGACTTGCAAATACTTGCTATTTCTTTTATTTTCTTTGCGATATTAACGCATGTAACTTAGTGTTCTATAACACTATGCAATTGTTGGTTGGGTTATGAGCCCTCGAGTGCCTGGTACTCATAGCTAGGTTGTAATTATAGTAAGCATTGAGGAAACAACATACCATTATGTTAGCAGTATCCATTATTCAAACATTACTTCACTTACACGAAAGTACTTTTATATTTCACTATATTACACACAGAAAATATAAAAGCTATTTTTACATATTATAACTCATTATTAAATGAAAATAGGCTTGGCGAGTTTTATATCAAAATCAATGTTCCGCGGGGAATTCCCGACAATAGATTATCTACACGAGTTCGGATACACGGCAAATAGTGCATTCCAAATGACCTAGACCATTTGTTCCCAAAGTGGTCCAGGTGGACCCCCAGGGAGACTCGACGGGGGTCTACGTTGGTGTGAAAAAAATGGTGGTCCACAATTCGTAAGCGGGGTCCACGAACATTTATTTGCTTTCGATAGTGAAGAACTAAGTTACTTGGAAAAACGTGCATATTCCATATTCAGTACCAGTGGTATAAAATTTAAAAGAAATTAAATCCAGAGAATTTAAAATAAATATAGGTCAGCCCGTAGAGATTTGATCAAATATAAATACGAATACCAAGGAATATGGTAGAAATGTGGCTGCAGGAGGTCCACCAGAACCTCCTAAATTTTGAAAGTGGTCTATGAGAAAAATGTCTGGGAACCTCTGACCTAGACGATAGTGTTTAATTTATAAGTAGTATAAATTAAATAGTATTACCTAGGCAATCGCAAAATCACAATTTAAAATAATAAGCCTTATTGAATAACAAAGAAAATAGTCAATCCATAAAGCAGGGTTTGAACGTGCGACCTTGACAAACCATGTTGTCTCTTTACCAACTAATCTTTTTATGGCGCCACGTCTGAAAATTGAGGCGATTTTGAAGTATTTGTTGCAATACTGGTATAATTATCAAAATATTGTAACAATACTGGTCCTCTCTCTATTATATATTCTGTTGTGTTCTTTCATATTAGTGACAACCATAACGAAGCTTCTTTCTGGGTGACAGCATTGACGATGTAGCTCACTGTTAGTGACAAGAACGACGACGCTTCTTTCTGTGGGTGACAATAATGACGTTGTTTCTTCGCAGGAGCTGTTAAAAGACCTGGAGGTGGTGGAAACACTGTCCCAGAGGACGCTGTTCTGCTGCGGCTGCGGCAAGAGACTCCTCATTGACAAGAAGCAGCCAGGGATCCACTACTGCTCGTTAGTATGTTTGTGTGGTGAAGCCATACCTCTTTACTAAGATTTGGAATAAAGTTTTAGTGTCTAGGACCGGTATCTCTGACCGTGAGAGCCTAGTCGGAGACTTGCTACGTAGAGTTCGATCCCAAAGCGCGCATCTCTGTCTTTTTGAAGTAATGTGCGTATTAAATAGTGAATTATCGCTCGCTTTAACGGTGAAGGAAAACATCGTGAGGAAACCTGCATGTCTGGGAGTACTCCATAACGTTCTCGAAGGTAGGCAGCGGCTTTGCTGTGTCCTGATATTGCTGAAGTCCATGAGCAGCGGGTACCACTTTCCATCAGGTGGACCACATGACTGTCTGCCACCGATGGCAATAAAAAAAAAAGTAAAGTTTGCCAACCCGCTCTGGGCCAGCGTGATGAACTATGGGCTAACGCTTCTCACAGTGAGAAGAGGCCCGTGCCCAGCAGTGGGACAGTTTAATACAGGGCTGATATTTGTATGTACGAGGAGAGTTCAATGTATTCTCGGTATAGGCATGAAAGAATAAGTAGAAAATTCAGAAAAAAATATTTTTTTTAATGTAGTCTACCATCACCTCAATGCACTTATTAAAGCGGGAAAGTAACTTTTCAATACAAGCTAAAAATATTTTTCTTACTTGTCTGAAAAATGTTCATTAATTGCCGCCTTTAACTCTTCATCGTCGGAAAAATGTTTACCTCGAACATCTTTCTTAAGGTTTGGGAACAGAAAGTAATCACTAGGGACCAGGTCTGGGCTGTAGGGTGGATGATTGATTTCTTCAAATCCGCATTCCCGCACAGCAGCCTTAGCAACGCGCCCTGTGTGAACCGGCGCGTTGCCGTGAAGAAGCAAGACACCTGCGGTCAATTTTCCACGTCTTTTTTCTTTTACTGCGTCCTTTAAATTACGTAGGGTGTTGGCGTAAGATGCGGCGGTAATACTTTGACGCTTTTTTGTGTACTCAATCAGTAAAAATCACTTAGAATCCCAAAACACTGTGGGTCGTCTTCAATACTCTCTCTACCCCGTCTAAATTCACTAGACCACTTTTGAATAGTAGATAATGAAGGAGCAGAATCTTGGTAAACAGTCACCATTTCTTCGTGAATAAATTTTTGAGTCCTTCCCTGTTTTGTAAGGAATTTCATCACAGCGCGATGCTGGATTTTTTTCAACATTGTCGCATCGGTCATCGTAGTTGCCTTTTCGTAATGATATCTTGAATATTAATGGTGAAAATTAAATAAAATTTTATATTTATACCCTCAAAGAGTGTCTTTAACTAATGAGATAATTTAATTACTTTCATCATTAGTATATCATCTCGATACCGAGAATACATTGAACGCCCCTCGTATATCAGAGCCCAAACGTTTTATTTCCAGTTTAATTACGCTTTTCGACCCAACCCGGCGTGGAATGAATTGTCGAACTCTTGATAATCGAGTTTTGCCGTTAGGACGCAAGTTTAATTGGGTCGGTTTTATGGTTCAGCTATAATTGCCGAGATAATAGTACCCGAATATGTAATTAATGGATCTGCGTAGTGTGCATAGTAATAGGAATACAAATATAATTATATATCATCTTTGATGCACTTTTACCTTAGTAAACATTTTAATTAAGCCTAAATAACTAAATTACATTTAAAAGTCTCAAAATATGACAATTACGTGCGATGTTGCTATAGGAAGCAGACTGTAAGGCGTCAACGCTCTTAATCGGCCCTCTATATAATTGTTTATTATATTCAGTTTGGCAAGTACCTGCGATGGTTTTTGATTAGCAAGTCCATGCTTGCTTTATCCGGTAATCCTACTACGCCGCCGACAGCAGGGCTCTAGTAATCTTAGTCTCGTTAAGTGCCAGCACAGCTCTCCAGCAGTCTTTTTAAGGGTGCCATACCAAATTGGTAATACGATGCCCTCGGTGCCGTTTTACCAATTTTCACCTTTTTCTACCTTTAGTCCGTTTGTGACTGATTTGTAGGGTCGGTGACCCGCAAATAATAGGTACCTTGATGCTGCAACACGTCATATCACGCAGGCCCCAAGCTGCTTTGACACGTTTGTTATATAAAAGTTTTGTGCTTTTTGTTTTTGTTTTTGTGCTTATACTAGATGTTCTCGCGGTTTCACCCGCGTTTATCGTTACTGCGCCGCCCCTCGTGGGTCGTAGCTTGATGTTATATAGCCTATAGCAATCTAACACACAAAGAATTTATCAAATCGAACCAGTAGTTCCTGATATTAGCGCGTTCAAACAAACAAACAAACAAACAAACTCTTCAGCTTTATAATATTAGTATAGATAAGTCGATAAATGCCAATTGATTGACATTGTATCTTATCTTAATACTAACAGAGTACCGACAACGGCATCAGTTCATAAAACTCACAAGTCACTAGTATTTAGAAAACACATTATACTGCTTCATCAAACAGTGATCCGCATTGCCTAAATTTATTATAGTCCTCCAAATGCTGCGGCCATTGTCGCCGTAGATGTCTTAAAGCGGGAATTTTGAATAAAACTCTCGAAGGGCCTCTTACCGTTTGACGCATGTCGCCGTAAGACTTCCAAAAAGCTGCTTATTCATCTAAAAGTACACGTGACAAGAGAAACAAAAATTATAATAATTATTAGTAAATAAAATCTATATTACAATTCTGGTTTGAATGGCTCGTTTTAAGTAAAGATTTATTTGTTACGTTAGCCACGTTTTAGCATTACTGCATTTGAAATATTAAGCACGATTAAAAATTGAGGATCGATGCTAAGTGATCACGAACAAAAGTATAAAAAAAATATATAAATCGCTGTTTAAAAATCGGTGAACATCTTGATATTTTTTGAAAATTTAGGCAACATATTGTTTTAAACTTGAAATTTGTTAAGAATCTCTTTAACAGTCATGCGAGATGATAGTGACCTTAATGTTGAAGGTCAATGGCAATAGTCAGCGCCGTAATCTGTAAATAAATAAACTATAATAATAATTGCAAAAAACATTCAGCGATAAGCATTGAATGCTATCGCGATAATGTAGATGTGCTAATGATATGGATAAACTTTTTTTTCTTTTCTTATGTGGGTGAATATTTTGACACATACCTCTCCGCGGGAAGACGCAGAGGTTATGTCGGGCTCACCGGGGGTAAGATACCCCGGTAATACCGACTAAACCTACCACGGTGTTCCTCGACATAACTATAGACGGTGGGGCCGCGCGAAACGCTTTCACATGCAATCGCGACCCTGCCGAGGTTTCGGCTCGCCGCGCCGTGTGAACCGGCAGGCCACTACATAAAAAAGACCCTCTACTGTCCCCATGTGGGGTGACAAAAACATGACTCAGAGGCGCGCGTGGATTTCCACGCCGCCTCTCGGACCTGGTGCTGATCGGGTGGCGAGCAGGCCCACGCAGCCCACCAACCCCAGGTCAAACCTTAGGGTAGCTGGAGATCATCTCGCGCCCTCCGGCGGCCGGTACTGCGGTTGGGGAGAGGATTTAACCGCTCCCTCCCGTTTCGCCGTCTCCTTGATGGACATGACTTCCTCACAGAAGGGGGCGACGACGTTCCACGATCTCTCGCTCCGGACCATAGATTGAACCACGGCCGGGAGCGAGAGGGCAACCATACCGACTGCCGCGATCAACTCACGGCGCTGCAATGCCCAGGCGGGGCAATCCGCCGAAGTGTGCAGCGCTGTATCCACAACAACATCGCGGCAGTCGCCGCAGTGATGACATCCGGGCGTCTCCCGCCGGCCTATGCGACACAAGAACTGGCCAAAACAACCGTGGCCAGTCATTACCTGTGTCAGCCGGAAGGTGAGAGTGCCATGCCGCCTCTCCAGCCACTCTTCAAGAGCGGGACTTACCGCCACGATCGTGGCGTGCCCAATATTGGCATACATTGTCACAACTATGATAATATTTCCTGCAGTTTTGTGATCGTTACTTTGACATAATTCAGCATTTGAAGAGCCGCGATCCGCCGGATGATGGTGGTAAGGTCCAATCATTCAACCTCTGAAAAAGCAATGATGTTTTGCAAATTGGCCAATTGTCCATGTTTGTAATTTTAGTATTAATGTACATATAAAGATGTATTAGCGAACCGCCACGACTTCGCATGGATAGTACAAAACCTTAACAAATTATACACCTAAACCTACCCCATAAATCACATTGGTGAAAAAAAAAATGCGTTCAGTAGTTTTTGAGTTTATCGCGGATAGACAGACAGACGCAGCGGGAGACTTTATAATATGTAGTGAAGTAGCGTAAACGTCGGGGAAAGTGTAAACTTAAATAGAAATAGTTTTAATAATTTAATTAGCTTAAAAATTAATAAAGTTCAATAGTACCTAGTAGTATTGTAACAGTTTCTAAATTATGTAATAAAGTGTAAAATAAACAACGCGATAAAATCCGTATATAGTAGTTTATTTTTAAAAGTATTTTATGAATGCAATATTCAAATTAATATTCTGTTTTTTAAACTGTGAATTTAATCAACCATGTTTTTGTCTTTGACTATGCTGTTATGTATGTATGTGCATTTGTAATAATGTTGAAATATAGAGCGAATTAAAATCTGCAAGTGTGTATCGACTTTAGTTGTTTAAGTACCTAAATAATAATGCTTAGGTAATACTGGCGATAAATTTAGTTCATCGACTAATTGGTGTTCGTTGTATGTGCAGGTGCAAGGTAGCGCAGGTGCCAGACACATCAGACCAATCGGACGGCTGGGTACCGTACATGGAGGCTGAGGATGTCATCATCTGGAGGAAAGAGTATAAGCCTGGACTTGGACTGTATGCTTATAAAGGTAATCGATTACGTGTTATATTTGGCGATGTCTATCTAATAAACTATTGCCGTGAACCTCGAAGAATTCTAGTTATTTATTTATTTATTAAGACTGCGCCGCGCCGAGCTTAAGACAGATAATGACAGAGCTCGTGCGGCGCATATTCAAATCGGCGCGCGGCCTCCATAGTAAAATTGTATGGAGGATTTGAAGTGCTTTTTTGATAAATATGTATCTTTATTGTTAAACAATAACTTAAATATTTGGGACGGACAACTTGTAATATAACTTATGCTTACTTACTTATACTTACTTGTAATAAAATTTATGTTCCGTTTAAGCTATAAAATAGGATAGATTTCTACTGTTATAATCTAAAAATCACGTAACACGAGCTTATGTTTTTGCATTTTTCGTGCAAATTATGGAGGAGAAAATATAAATTATTTTAAGTTTTTTACACGGAGTAATTGTAAACACATTCATTGTTATGGTAAATGTATATTTTATATTTGTATTAAACAAAAAGTGTTGATTTTATTCACTTAACTACGACCCACGGAGGCGGCGCAGTAACGATAAACGCGGGTGAAACCGCGGGAACATCTAGTCTATACTAATATTATAAAGCTGAAGAGTTTGTTTGTTTGTTTGATTGAACGCGCTAATCTCAGGAACTACTGGTCCGTATTGAAAAATTATTTTAGTATTGGGTAGCCCAATTATCGATGAAGGTTATAGGCTATATAACATCACGCTACGACCAATAGGTAATTATGTGAAGCAGACGAAGTTGCGCGGGTCAGCTAGTGCGTTATAAAAATGTTTAGATTGACGCAACTTTCTATTATCTTGACCTTGTTCGTCTACATGTGTACTAATTATTATCTAACTTCTTGCCGCTGCGCAGGCGCACAACAGTAGGTTAACGACATCGTTTATTTATAGATATTTATTTCATGTTGTTTCGAATGACAATGAATCTTCGCGTTGGTATTCGGTATATAATGGATTGTTTAAATATACACTAGTAATGACAAGCGCCATTACTTGTGTTTAAACTATCTACATAGTAGTATAAATCCAAAATCTGTTTTTATGTTTGAATTAGCTAATATAAGAAACCAAGTAGTAGGATAATATGAAACTTGACTACAAGGATGGTGTAGTGGTTTACGTGGTCGCCACGCCACTCCCATTGCGTTAATGTTCTGGGTTGTGGCTTCGAATCCCACACGGGACAAATCTTTGTGTGATCCACAAATGGTTGTTCTGAGTCGGGGTGTATTTTGCCTCCGTTGTTTGAATGTTTGTCAAGTCTCCACACAGACACAGGAATTATGCCAAGTTAAAAAGTTGTCTTCAAAAAACAAAAACAATAATTTTAAATAATGTCGGTTCACAATACCTGATTTGCTTGTGGTTTTCCGTACCCAATTTAACACAAGCTACACACAAATGATATAAAACACAAACAGTTATCAAGGAAAACCACATATAGACCGCCGTACGCCTATACCAACCAAGGATACACCGGCTCACGTGCTCTTACACTTCAAAAGCGTGAGTAACAGGCAAAGCGTCTAAACAATCAAGAAACGATGAAGTACTGCACAATACCGGTCACCTACTATCGTTCTGGACGGAGCTGAGGTGGTATGAGTAACCAACCAACTTTTCGCGTCGGTCACTTATGTACAATGGCCCAATTGTGAGGCTGAGTGTGGATACACAAGTCCAACTAACTAACTATACTACAAATAAATACGAGAATTCTGTTCTTAATTATAACTAGAATTATACTAAAACTAGAATTTTCCACGGCTTCGCTCGCGTAAATGTAAATTAGGTTAGGGTAGTAGCAGTAAATTTTTTTCAGCAGCAGCTTTACCTCAGTTGGGAGACCAACAGACTACAATGTATTTTAAAACATTACTAATAATTAATATTAAAAATTATAAGACAAGTATTCATGTTAATACCAGCTAGAAGAACTCAGTTGCCATCACGGCCGGAGGGGATATGATTAATATTTCTGATAACTAGTATTTGCCTAGTGATCGAAATTAGACGGTAATTATTGTTGAAAATTTGAGGTGTTTCTTTTTAATTATTTATTTATTCAGCACATGACTTTACATTTAATTCCAAAACTGTTTCAATTTTTTTTATTGATTACAGTAAAGCTCTTTGACAGCTACCAAGAACAAAATCAGTTATCAAACAGACGAGAAAATGTACTAAACTGTTTTGTCTTTGCCTATTTATACATAGATATAATTTTGTTTTTGTATAATATTGTCTTTAACAAGAAGCGATAGCTCAGTGGGGAGACCGACAGACTGCAATGCAGAGGGTCTCGGGTTCGAACCCACGTCGCGCACCACTAACTTTCGGAAGTTATATGACTTTTCGAAATGATGTGCGTATTGATCAACAATTATCGCTCCGTGTAAAAACTGATATCCAGTCAACTGCGGTTAGACCAGAAAAGCCGACCCCAAGTGACTTAGGAATAATAAAGGCTAGGAAGAAGAAGTAACAGTATTTTTTTTTAAATTGGTACTCGCTATCCCTTTTTTGGACCCCTGTCAACGTAAATGCAAAATTTCATGATGTCGAGTAGTGCAAAATTTCTCGATGTCGAAGTCGAGTGGTTAAGGCATGCAAGCGTAATAAACAAACAAACTGACATTCGCATTTATAATTTTAGTTAAGATAATATACAATAAAAAATTTGTTTTAGTTACAAGTGTTACATTGTTATACCATCTACTAGTTCCTGCGCGTGGCTTCGCCTGAATCTAACGGAAACGCATTATCTGATTAAAAAATATCTCATGCGTAAATTTAAGTTATATTTTCACATTTAAAATACATATTTTCTATTTTGTTATTTTTAAAAGACAACTGCACTAGGTATAAATCCTTTGTCGTGCACTTACTATTTTTTTATTTAAGCAATGGACACAAAGAACTTCCAAACTTGGAACAACTACTTGTGGTAAACTCACACATTTTATTGTATCTTCTGAAGATCGAACCCACAGCAGTCAGTCAGAAAACCAGTACGCTATCCGTGCAGTCTATATTAGTAGCATTAAAAGTTGTGTAGACTTAACCTTCTGTCTACATAGTGTAAAACATCGATATAACGACTTACGTAGCTATGTAAGTGATGATTGCTAAACGCGATACGATCACTCCCAAGGTCCAGTTATTTTCCGCAGCGTTACGTATTAGATACCTTGTTATCTGTTTGCCGAACTTTTGAGAGCAATTGGCTATTAACATACAATTGACTATGGTAATGGCAAAACGGCTCATTCACGCACGAATTGTTACTTCATACCTATGTAATGCGAAGAGGTAGTTAGAAAAGCATTACATTATCAAACTAGCTGACTCAACTTCGTCTGCTTCACATAAGAGAATTTTTCCCGGTTTTGCAACATTTTTCATTGATGCTCCGCTCCTATTGGTCATAGCGTGATGTTACATAGCCTATAACCTTCCTCGATAATTGGGCTATCAAACACTAAAATCATTTTTCAATTCGGATTAGATTGAACTGGGATTACCGCGTTCCACCAAACAAACAAATAAACTTTTCAGCTTTATAATAGTAGTATAGACTAGATGTGCCCGCGGGTTTACCCGCGTTTATGATTACTGCGCCGCCCGCGTGGGTCGTAGCGTGATGTTATGTAGCCTATAGCCTTCCTCGATAAATAGTTCAAACAAACAAACTCTTTAGCTTTATAATATTAGTATAGATGTGGAGGCAATACCCATGCTTAAATTTTTGTCTAGTCAATACAAAAAATGTTAAAAATGTTTGGCAACGCTATACTCTCTCGCGTTTTTAAACCTCATGTCCAAACGCGTGACTTATGAACAACGCCGGCAACGTTATCACTTGTTAATGCTATCATCCAATTATGTCATATCTTTGACATACTTGCGAGTTATTTTTGTTTTGTAAATATGTCAATGTTCATCGCTCAATGTTTATATAGACTTACGTAGGTCTCTGAAAATTTAGGCAGAGATGTGTTACTGTCATATTTCGCCAGCCATGGATTTCCTTAAAGTTTTACATTAGGATTCTAATTCTGTCAGGCAAGCCTATAGCAGTAGGGTTGTAAGAAATCCAATTAAGATGTTGATTTTCGTAATAGAAACCCAGACACCATGCTGCAGAGAATTTCTTGGCTTAAACACCCAGTAATACATTTTGACGAGAATTGAACCCGAGACCTCGGGTACAACAATCGCATTCAGTGTCGCTGCGCTACCAAGGCAGAGACTATTAACCAATTTAAAATTATATAATTTCTTCACGATGTTAATACAAGCTTGTAAACATGCCTAGTCTGACATCCGTTTGTTTCTGGACCGCAATGTCCAGGTGAAAACCAATGTCAGCGTTAAACGCCTGGCAAATGCTGAACTAAACTCCTCTTGCAACAGCCATGGGACATATTGTACTAACTAGCGGTCGCCAAGTGGTCGAAAATCGACCATAATTGATTTCAATTTCAAGTTTGATCGTCTTATTGTCCATAACTATACCCTTATAATCACATTTCATTTAATCACCTACTCCACATACATATGTAACCATAGGTAGTTACGAAGAATTCTACGACATCAGCCGAACAATGCCGAAGTACTACAAATGGGATTCGACTGCTTGTGTCAAATGCATAGTTGTGTGCGTGTAGATATATAATGCATATTTTATAAAAATATTAGTATTCGCCATTCCTTCTCTATATAAACATTAACTGTGCCAAATTTCATACTCCTCCATCCGCGCAATTTTCGTAAAAAGGTATACAAAGTTTTTGCTTCACGTATAATATAATTATAGATTTTGTTATAAAAATTCAATTATTTAATCTTGAGCAAACCACTTGTTCCATAATTTTTGTTTTAATCTTTCTTTTGTCTGTCTTACCAATAAGTGTTTCCTTAAGTATTCTTTTTTTTTAAACAGTCAGCGCATGCTTTACGTATAAATCCTATGTCCCGGGGTACCTAACAAACATGAAATCATAAGACACCAAGAACACTGACTCGACACAACTATTTGTGGATCACACATAATATTTCTGTCCCGTGTGTTGATCGAGCACAAAACTTTCGATGGAGTGACAGTGGCGAGGGACCTCTTAAATTTCTATGTCATTCGTGCAGTTGAAAGTTTAAGTTGCAATAATGTAATGGTGTTTGTTTTTGCAGTGTACGGTAGGTATCCAGAAGTGAGTGCGGCGGACTTCGCGGCGGTGCAGGTGGATGGCGCGTACCGGCGCGTGTGGGACGCGGCTGTGGCGGCGCTGGCGGTAGTCGAGAGAGGTGCCAACGGCCTGCCAGACCAAGCTGTGCTGCACTGGGAAGTGCTGTGGCCTGTAAGTCCTAATAAGTACTCCTACAAATAACTCTTAAACATAGAGGACTATCCATTAATTATATCACACCAATTTCATTACTTTTTGATCCCGCCTCACGACGGACAAATTGTAATATAACTATTTATGTTTCGTTGAGCTGTAAATAGGATAGATTTCTACTGTTATAATCTAAAAATCCCGTAACACGAGCTTACGTTTTTGCATTTTCTCGCAAATTTACTTAATTTTATAGGCGAAAATATTAATTGTTTTAAGTTTTTTACGCGGAGTAATTGTAAACACATTAATTGTTATGGTAAATGTATATTTTATATTTGTAAACAAAAAGTGTTGATTTTATTCACTTAACTGTGACCGCCTGTTTTGGCACATTTCGCTCGGCGCAGTCTTACCCTTAGCTAGTAAACACTTTTACTAGCTACTGTAAACAGTAGATTTAAGTTATTTATAAAAAAAAATAAACAACGCTATAATTTCCGTACAAATTGTTTAATTTAAAAAGCAATATACAAGTTTAATTTGAATACTCAATATGCCTTAATATTCCAGAGATTATTCGCAAACCGCGACTACGTATACATACGGCGGCACAAAGAGTTCGAAGTGGCGAGTAAGAGCCAGCCGCACACGGCGGGGCTGTTCCAACAAGCAGTGCGCGAGGAGCGCGCCGAGCCCGTCAGCACCGAGCGGCTCAGCGTGCACTCCAACGCGAAGCGGAAAGCTATGGAGGCATACGCGATGGAGAGAGACACTGGCGATATCTTAGAGAATAAGGTATTTATACGGTACCTATATATTCCAGAGAGATTAGATATACATAGGTGTATGCGTTTCAGTGCCTATGATTTATATTTTATTACTAGCTTTTGCCCGCGGCTTCGCTCCAGTAAAAGTAGGTTAGATTAGGCTTATGTTAGTAACACATCGTGGTAGGTTTAGTCGGTAGTACCCAGGACATAACCTCTCCGCCCCCCTTTTCCGCGGCGGAGAGATATGCGTTAAAGCATTCCACCACGGTAAAAATATTAATGTTAGCAACAGTAATTGATGACTTTTTCTGGATGAAAGTTACCATATATTCTTTTCTATACCCCTGACAACGGGTATTCGAAATTTCATGATGATCGGTCGAGTAGACAAACAACCAAAAAATCTCTATCTATTGCAGTATGCCATTTAAATTTATTAGTTAAGCGCAATTTGTTTCCTGGATGTTTGAAAACAGCAGTATTAGTCCTTATAATAATTAAATACTAACGATATATAATGACTAATGACAGAGCAGTGGTAGATTACATCTTAACTTGTTTGTGCTATTATTTTGTTCTTTGGGGAGAATTTACAGAAGAATACGGACCGCATTTCCTCTTAATTTCTTACATGTAGTTTTCGTGTGCAGGTGTACGTGATCCTGAGTCGTTCGTGTCAACACCCGGACGTGCCGGAGACGAAGCACGTGATCAGGGTCAGCGAGTACTGGAGTCATATGGTCGTCAAGACCTTGAACGGAGGCGACAAGGTATGCCCGCCGCGCTCTCGGGTAACTCCTTACTATAGATCTATCCCTTTATAACGGGTACAGTGCAATCTTCGATCAGAGCCAAGTTAGTAACTTTAGACTAAAAAACAATGTTTATAATAGAAGGTCATTATTATAAAATGCTATTTTCCTTAGGATGAAATTTTGATCATGGTGGTCAATTTTAACGGATGCTAGCCATCTGCGCAGGAGATTATTATAGTGCGCAATATATTATATATGACCCCACTAGCGTTAACTGATTATTATAGTCTATCTTATAGTCTGATGGGACGCCAATCCGTTCCGAACAAAGAAATTTCAGATACGAGACCAACGGATTTATAACTTAGTCTTAAAAATATATAACTGAATATAAACATACGTAAGTAAATATCTACAATCAGCAATATAAGTAGTTGAAAATTTAACAAATTTGCAAAAGTATTTTATTTATTCCATATCTTAAATATAATACTGGATTTTTGAACTGTGATAATATCAAATCTTTTTAAATATTTTTTTACTATTGCTGCTACAAAAGATTTTTTTTAATAATTTTGTATTTGTTTTAACATTAAATATTTTTTTGCATTGGCACGTAATGATAAGCCTTAAAAACATTAAATTTTACAGTAATATTAATATTTTAAACTGCAATCAAACAAATAAAATCAACATGACGGCATTTGGATCGTCCAGATTCAAACACTGCTATTCTGGCGTCTGTGCCTACGCGATAGTCAAATTAACAAGCTCGTAGTATAGTAAGAGAGTGGCATGTTCCAGTCGGGCATGGAATTCGTGCTGACGTACTACGACGAGCCGGCAGTGGGCGGCATGCCCAGCAGCGTGGCGGCGTGGGCCACGGGCCGCGCCGCGCCCGCCTACCTGCAGCGCATGCGCCGCGCCGCGCTCGACTACCGCGACTGGCGACACGTCACGCAACAGGTACAGGTACAGCAGCGTGGCGGCGTGGCCACGGGCCGCGCCGCGCCCGCCTACCTGCAGCGCATGCGCCGCGCCGCGCTCGACTACCGCGACTGGCGACACGTCACGCAACAGGTACAGGTACAGCAGCGTGGCGGCGTGGCCACGGGCCGCGCCGCGCCCGCCTACCTGCAGCGCATGCGCCGCGCCGCGCTCGACTACCGCGACTGGCGACACGTCACGCAACAGGTACAGGTACAGCAGCGTGGCGGCGTGGCCACGGGCCGCGCCGCGCCCGCCTACCTGCAGCGCATGCGCCGCGCCGCGCTCGACTACCGCGACTGGCGACACGTCACGCAACAGGTACAGGTACAGCAGCGTGGCGGCGTGGCCACGGGCCGCGCCGCGCCCGCCTACCTGCAGCGCATGCGCCGCGCCGCGCTCGACTACCGCGACTGGCGACACGTCACGCAACAGGTACACCTCTGATCAAGACTTATCACAGACAGGGACGATCCTGCGAACAGGCTAAGTGACCGTGCATAGTATCATCGCAGCAGCCCGCAATGGATCCATGGGCACTGGGCCGACCTCTCACTCTCTCTCGTGCAAATAATAATAATATTTCTTAAATTCAATAATTAAGTCTTTACAAAACACATTACAGGCTACTTATTGTATTCAATTCACATAAAAATTATATTTAATCTAAAAGAAAACATTGTCTTTGGGTCCATCGCATACGGGTTGGTTGCATAGTAATATAAGAGGTCGCTGCCGCGCTGCGTCGCCTGAGCAGTCCAGGCGCCAGCGATACCAGGGCGGGTTTAACTTCTAGATAGCTGGTGACCTACTTGCCAGAACCTTGTGTATAAGTAAGACACAAACTTTGAAAGCGCGATTCAGACTCCAATACAAGTTGTATGGGATGTGTAATTGAGTACAGCGCCATCTCTTAATACTTGTAATTTCTTCGTGCAATCCGCCATAATATCAACAACAAATATCTATAATCTAAAGGCTATACTAGTACCCTTTTCGATTGCAAGGCAGGCATGTTCATCAGCGTCAGGTATTGCCTACTATCAGGTGGGCAATTGGCTCTGCCATAAAATGTAGTTAACATGAAAATTACATACACGGCGGTATACACGGCGATGTAGCAGCGACTGTAAAGCTAATTATCAACCGTTAAATATGCACGCGCTTATAAACAGCGATATATTCAAATTTCAACTGAATGTTTTTATTTATACACTAAAACGATTGCATCGATACAATCACGCAATTGAATCGATAGCATTGATAGATCACTAGCGTCGCAATCCAGTCGCTCGCTGACTAATAGGCGTGACATTTGAATGGCTGTGAAAAATAGTTGTAATCGACTCCAGATTTAAGCACAATAATTAGTTGAACTATGATAAAAATTGCAAACGACTGTCAATCTATTGTATCGCAGTCGCAGGCACACCGGAGGCCTGCAGTCGGACTCGCAGGCACACCGGTGGCCTGACACAATAGATTTATAGGGGGTCTGCTCCGGGTTGTAGCCAATGAGGAACATATGTTGTAATATATATAACTAGGTGTGCGCGCGGTTTCACCCGCGTTTTTGATTACTACACCGCCCCCGTGGATCGTAGCGTGATGTTATATAGCCTATAACCTTCCTTGATAAATATGCTATCCAACAAAAAAATATTTTTCTATTCGAACCAGTAGTTCCTGAGATTAGCGCGTTCAACCAAACAAAAAACTCTTCAGCTTTATAATATAAGTATAGACTAGATGTTCACGCGGTTTCACACGCGTTTATCGTTACTGCGCCACCCCGTGGGTCGGTAGCGTGATGCTATATAGCCTATAGCTTTCCTCGATAAATAGGCTATCAAACACTAAAATAATTTTCAATTCGAACCAGTAGTTCCTGAGATTAGCGCGTTCAACCAACCAAACAAACAAACAAACTTTTCAGCTTTATAATATTAGTATAGATTTACTAGTACCAGAATACATAGTTACTGAAATATTATTATTAAAATGTTATCTTATCTTGTTTCGGGGACCAATCAGTGTTAGATCGGCGACACTTCGACCCAGTGGGATCTTTTGTGTCGTTATAAAAGCTGTGCAGTGCTCATACAAATGCGCACCTGTATGTAAAACTAATGCGTCAGCAGTCTGTCTCTACATAATACGTGTCGCTACAGATTTTTAATTATGTTTGGTATTCTAAGACTTGGCAGATTAATGTAATTTGTACTCTGGACGTACTCTGTATGCAAATTTTGTAAAAAATATAACAGATTTTATTTTACCTGTTCGTAGGAAATACCGGACTTCACCCCGTTCGTGACGGAGTCGACGGTAGATGACCAGAAGGATACACAACCGGTCAACGAACAAGATATGGAGGTACGGGAATACAATCCCTCTATACGTTGCTTGGTAAACAATGCGTTTATAGTTTCTAAAATTATCTAAATGTAGCGTTTGTCACTGCTCCAAAAACTGCAATAAAAGCGTATAAAGTATTTAATTCCAATTGTTTAACTTTCGCTTATATCTACGTAAGACAATATTTTATTTAAATTGAGCAGAATGATTTATGTAGTAGATTCTGTCGAATGATATTGATTACGACATGCTCACTCTATCATAAATCAGTTGCATTAATCGATTGGTGTGGTAATACTATTAAGCAAATGAAGAGGGCTCAATTCAAATTGATGAGCATGTAATGCAGTAGCCGGATATAGGCATTTATCAGTTGTACACAACTGCTTGCCTGAATAATAATAATAAAATATGTATGTCCCGTTTTTTAATTACTTCTTTCGCTCGAGGTGATTATTCCTGTATTGTGATCTATATTACAAACATTCTACCATTTATAGATGACACATTTTTGTGATGAGACTATTTCAGATATCTGATCATAAGGCAGTTACTAAAACTATTACATGTTTACTCTAATTTGCACACCCTTTCTTTAACTTTCTAGTCTTCAAAAAGCGGTCCTGAGATGGAAAACGGCGACGGCGAGAGCGAACGACGCGACCAGGGCACACAGACCGACGACTCAGAGCAGAAACGGAAACTCAAGGACACCACCACTGAGGACAAAAGCGTCGAGACAGAGAAAGAAATTAAACACGTCAGTATACACACATCTCTTTTTCTCTATTCTACCAAGCTAAGGTCACGGAGGCTGGTCATCTGCAAGGGAAGCGTTTGATAAACGCTAGTGCGCTTTCCATTCTCTCTTATAATCCAATCGGACGGTAATACGACACGACGGAGAAAACTCAAGCGTAGAACCGACGACTCGGAGCAGAAATGCAAGCTTTAGGATATCAGCACCGAGGACAAAGGCGTCGAGACAGATAAAGAAGTTAAACACGTCAGTATACATCAGTGGTGTAGCGTGGGTGTCAGCCGCGGTGTAACATTTGTTTGCCGCCCTCTTAATTAAGTATTTCAAATTAAAAGACTGTAGTTTTCAGTCATTCTAAAGAACTTTTCGGCGAGAACAGTCATCATTATTTGCAGTTCTAATATTTACAAGATATTATTATAATTTATTGTGAAATTTTGCCGCTACCTAAAAGTGCTGCCCGGGGCATGCCGCCCCCTGCCACCCCACTACTATACGCCACTGGTATACATACTTCTTGTTACTCTACACAGCCAAGCTAAGGTCACGGTATCTGTTCTGCCGACATAGACGTGGTGTGTTTTATATAAATTCTGCACGCTTGCGTTATTAATTTTATTATAAGAATATTCACATATTTAGCCATAGTTTACCACGCTGCCTCGCCCATTGTAGACTGCACGACTTGACATATCTTCGAGAACATTGTGAAGGTCTCTCAGACATGCAGGTTTCCTCACGATGTTTGCTTTACCGTTAAAACGAGCGATAATTAGCTATTTTATACGCATATACATAACATCGAAAAGTCAGAGGTGCGCGCCTAGGATCAAACTCGAGACGTACGTGGCAGTGCAATGGTGTCCTACTAGGCTATAAATATAATATATTGTTTAGTATGGAATGCCATACCATATCATTTTATCATCGAACCCATCTCGTAACGAGGTAGTTTTAAATTACTAATGATCGACAATGACGGTTTCAGGAATCCCCGCCACCGGAAGTTGTTACTCCAAAGGCGGTCGAGGATGAGGAGCCCAAAAATGGTGGGTGGTGGCGCTACCTCTACCCTTTCTACTATTTCGTTTAAGTATTATTATTAAGACATATATTATAGAATAAGGCTGTGGCCTCAATAGATAAACTGTTAGTGGCAGACAGCTGACAATTTGTAGCGAACTTTATACGGTATATTTAGAATTATAAACTAGTCACAAAAATTAAAGGATATAAAAAACATCCATATTTTGAGGTGATTGTCAACAGGCTGTAACTCCGAGAAAAATGATCGTACAGCAAAAAAAATAAATAAAGGGAATTTTGGCTTTAAGTGTCTAGTTTCTAGATCTGGCCATAATTTTTTTGTCATGGTCGGTTCCTAGTAAACCTTAGAAAACTACAAAAATATGATTTGCCATATTTTTGCTTGTCTTAACAAAGATTTAGGGGTTTCGAAAAACAATTTTTTGTCATTCCACTACAAAGCTTTTTTAGGAAATTTAATACATTTTAATTTGACTTAATTAAAATGCCTGTACGATGGTTTGCCGCGGAGTTATAGTCAATCTTAAATTATTAATTTTTGTGACTAGTTTATAACTCGCATGCTAAGCATGAATGTAAATTATAAACCAGAAAATGGATTTTCTTACTCCATTAAGTACTACAATAAAAATGTCGCCTATATCGCTTATAGAGAGAAATAACAACTCGTGAAGCAAAGCTATGAAGAGTTGATAGGAATTCAAGTTATGTTACAGTTTTCTTGTTTATAATTTACGTAATACTAAACATTAGGCTTCCTATACACATATACGATCGGCACATTAGTTCAGAAAGTTTTATTGGGTGACTAAATGGTTTAGAGCTAATAGATACATGTATTCGATTAGCGGGCAGGCACATTATCTAACACCTTCAAATGTACCATCTAGTTATGCTCATCGAATATGAAATATTATGTGTATAGCAAGCTTATACGAAAACTCAACTAATAACCAATTATTCAGTTATAAAGTTTGCTATATAAGGCCACAGGCTTTATAGTCCTATTTACACGGGACAAGTTTCGTGAAGCAATTGTATTGCTATCTTTGTCTTACTTGTTTTAAAGAACAGGGATAGAGTTACACTGGCTACAAACATCACGCCTCGTGTAAATGGAGGTTTACGCGCATTGTCGGTAGCCGACTGTAAATGCGACGCTCAAATATGTAATACAAAGTCAGCGGGCTGACTTTATGCAAAATGTGAACTTGTCCTAAGTCTCGAATTCAAGACTTTACTATGAGTACAAACATGTCAACTAACTATTGGATACGGATATAGGTATAGTAATTTAATAGTGATGTGCGTCATTCGAATGATAATCGAATACAATTGCGCGTAATCGATGCCTACTCTCGATGGTGCATGCTTATATAGTGATGACAATACACTCGATTGTAATTCGAAAGCACATCGCTAATATTTTCGCAAGTTACTCAAGTCAAGTGTGCAATTCTGTTAAATCTCACTACGAAACTCAAATTTAAGTCCGTTGTTATAGTTTAAGTTTTTCAGTAACCATAGGAATAAAAATTGGTTACTGGCGAGGCGACAATCGAGTTCGAAATGAGTATTAACAGAATAGCACGACAGATGACTTGCCTATCTGATATATAAAGGTATGCTTGAGATTTATAACTTAGAAAGACCTCTGGAGTTGGTACACCACCTCAAAAATTACCTTTACCATTTAAGATTTTACAACGAATCGTGCTTTTATCTATTACATTTAAATTAAAACGGTATACTAACACATTTTATTATACGATTACGTTTATAACAAAAAGCTAAAATTGTTTAAAATATAATATTTAAGTCGTAAGGAAGTCTCCACTTTTTGTCTCTGTTCTTTGAACTTTAGGTACATTAGCTCTACCTATTCCAATCACTGATGATGACAAAATGGTCTTTAAATACAAACTAAAATTTTAGTATAAAATTTAATAGTTTTAAATATTGCCCCTTAACTGGCACTGATCTATAAAGGCTATTAAACAAATAAAAAGTTTAAACGGGAACAGTTTAATATCCAAATATGTCACTTGTATAATTTTAAATCATGTTCATTTTATGGGCACAGCTTATAAATTCTTACATTTTTTAAATTGATCAAATTAATTTAGGTATGTTATAGAATATGATTTCTTTGCTATAATAAATAAATCATTTTAATTGGAACATATGGGTAGTATATAAGAAAATTTACAACAGTGCCATTTTTAATTGATTGAATATTATAGATTAAATTGATTAGATAGCGTTTAAATGTTTTTAGACTTTCGCCATTTGTACATATATTAGACCATGAGTCTTTATCGCCTTAGCAAGAAATTAAAGGTATAAATACCTATTTATTTCCCAACGTTTCGACCGACTTGCTCCGCTCGTGGTGACGGGTTCATTCTAATTCAGTATGCTCTCTCAAGTTCAGAAGTTCTTTAACTAATCATTATTGCATATTTGGAGATTTCATGCCAAAGAAATACTGATAAGATACACGTGCACTTACCATTGTACAACTGAATCTGTTTATTTAGTTCTTAACAATGAATTGCCGCGAATAGAATCCTAATAGAACACAAAAACGGCTTCCGTTTTAACAAATGATATCTCCTGCGCTAGGCATCAAGTCCTGTGTCGCAGAGGACTTAAGTCATACACCATGAATGGACAGAAAGTATACCGACACTAATTCTTAATAATTCCTAAATGACAGTCCGTACACTGTACATTCAAATCATTACCAAAGAATTTTAGTCTTTACAATTTGTAAATCACTCTTAGAAGTTAACCATTTTACCCTTACAAACACTGTCTTGTGGTTAAATAGCGCTTGTCCATTCGAAGCCAGACCGCGGCTACGTAGCTTAACCATAAATAGGAGTATTTATGCAGTAGCTGTTTAACTAAACCTACTGAATTATAAGATTGGAAAATGAGTATTAGGCTTTGTACCTAGGTATTTTGATAAGTAGATAATATAAATATTTTTATAATACACTAACATTAAAGTAATATTTTTTCTTGAATGCAAATTAATGAATTCAAAACTTTTCTAACACAATAAAATCACTAAGTCAAGGTTATTATGTTCTTGCAATACCCTTCTTAAGACTGCGCCGAGCGAAATGTGCAAAAACAGGCGGTCACAGTTAGGTGAATAAAATTAATACTTTTGTTAATACAAATATAAAATATACATTTACCATAACAATGAATGTGTTTACAATTACTCCGTGTAAAAATCTTAAAATAATTAATATTTTTGCCTACAAAATTACGAAAAATGCAAAAACGTAAGCTCGTGTTACGTGATTTTAGATTGTAACAGTAGAAATCTATCCTATTTTACAGCATAAACGAAACATAAATAGTTATATTACAATTTGTCCGTCCCAAATATTTAAGTTATTGTTTGACAATAAAGATACATATTGATCAAAAAAGCACGTCAATTCCTACATATAATTTGACTATGGCGGCCGCGCGCCGATTTGAATATGCGCCGCACGAGCTCTGTCATTATCTGTCTTACGCTCGGCGCAGTCTTAATGATAAGGATAAACACACAGGACAGATATCGAATCGATCATATCTGTGGATGTTGCTCACAACCTTTTATAATCTAAAAAAGAGATCTTCAAATGGCAATACAGATTTTCTTGAATCAAAGCTAAGAATACTCGGTCAAGTCACATTTCAAACTATTGAAACAAAATCAAAATCGGTTTATCCGTTCGAGAGCTATGTTGTCACTGAAAGATACATACGTTAAATATATAACGTTTGTCGATCTGCGTCAGGAGTTTAAAAAATATATTAACTGCGGCCTTATATCTGTATCAAGAAACGAGTTGTTTTAGCTACTGACAATTTAATTTGTACTTATTTTCCATGAAATATGTGTCTAAATTAACTGTCTGTAGGTAAAACTATTTGTTTTTTGAATGACCAGGCATGTGTAATAGATCGCTCTTAAAAGATAGCCTTGGTGTCACAAGCCTCTTTAGGCTGCGGTTACTGATAACCACCAAAGTAATCTGTCAATATTACTATCCGTTTTTATCCAAGTAATATAAATATACTAACCACCACAGCGCATATAATAATTCTGTATATGACAAAAAATATATTAATCTTAAATACTTTATTTTAATTTTAAACAACTAACAAACTAATCAGTAACACTCATCAAGTCTTCCAAATAATGTAATCGTTTATATTTAATTATAGAGTTAGATTTTTATTTTATAGTTTCATAGATAACACAAAATAGACGCACTGATTATTTATATAACTTTAGATTAGATAAAGTTTGCTTTATTACATATATCGATACCATTTTACTAATTATAAGAAGGTTTTATGAATTTAGTCAATTAATTATAATATTTGAATGTCCTGTTTTACCAATGCTTGCTAACAACAACACGTGTATACGATACCCATACTTGTTGTGTGGCGTTTATGAATTCTAGGACTAAGGAGCGTTCACGCCTTGTGGCCAGTTACGACGCAAATAAGTATAATATTTTGAAGTCTTCAAATATATTTTGAAAGGCTTCGATAATCAGATTTAATTATACTAGATTTTGTCCGCGTATTCGCTTGCGTAAATTTAGGATAGGTTAGTAACAGTATTTTTTTGATGTAAAGTTTTCTATAATGGTTTATGCACCGCCGCCGCAATAACTCTCAGATGGCAGGCTTTTCCCGATTTACTTGACACTTATCGTTGTAATTTAGCCAATGGCCTATGTGTTATTTTGATGTATAAACAATAATACTGTAGTTTCATCGAAATCCGTTTAGTAGTTTTTGCGTGACAGAGTAACAAACATCCATCCATCCAACCCCACAAACTTTCACATTTATAATATTAATAAAAAATAAAATAAAATAAAAAGTATTTATTACAAAAAGTGTTACATTATGTGTTATTACCAGCGGCCCCACACTAGGCAAGCCTGTCCTGTGGGTACCTATTTTGATTTACCATTTAAATTAACATATTGGGCTCAATCGACATCATTAAACCTTAATCATATATAACTAGTTTAACAATAATGTAGGAACAAGTTTTACAAATTATTATGGTACATTTTTTATTTTTTGTGTAAGAACGTATAAACTAAAATCTTTCTATATCTGCATATAATTATGATATTCATGTTATAACTAACTTTAATGTATATTATGTAAGTCTGTGTATGAGCATGAGTGTGTCTATATACATATATATGATAATAATAAATATAATAAATAAATAGATAGAGAAATATAATAAATACTTATAATAGTTGTTATGAAAATTTGATCTGGATTTTTTTTTTTATAGCGGATGAGTTAAAAGGTTTTCAGTAGAGTTGTACGAGAGTGAAAGCAACCAATCTGTTATTTTTACCTTTGCTTCTTTCACTGAGCTCTGTTTAATATCACAAGAGCTCGTTAATTTGTAGATTTATTTATATATATATATTATTTAATAGAATTCCATGTATGATTCACTTTTACCTTAGTCTTTAGAGTGTAATATTTTTCTATACCACATACACACAACACCATCTAGCCCAAACTAAGCAGAGCTTGTACTATGGGTACTAGACAATGGATAAACATACTTATATACTTTTTTTTTGTAAATACATACATATTATACATAGAAACACCCAGACCAAGACAAACATCCATGTTCATGCACACAAATATTTGACTTGTGCGGGAATCGAACCCGCGACCTCAAGCGTGGCGTTCGGTTACACTAACCACTACGCCATCGAGGCCGTGTATTAAAACATTTTGGTAATAAATCCCAAATAAATGATGGACACTTACAAAAATTCAAAATATGACACTTATTTGCGAAGTTGCCGTTCGAAACAGATTATAAGGCGTAAACGCTCTTAATGGGACTATTATTTATTACTTAGTATTGGTGAGCAGGCATTTAGGTCATTGTGGAATATGTAGTTTTAGGTAATATTGCCTCGTTTGTCCCGTGCTACACAACTATGAGGTCTCGAGTTCGTATCGGTCGAATGAAGTGCTGTGCTATTTTCTGTAACAAAATTTATTAGAGGTACGGCATCTGGAATGTATGGCTGAGTTCCCTACCTATAGATGGATGGCTGTTTCCCCTTCAAATAGCTTCTAAACTGCTGAGGGGAAACAGCCATGTCTTTACCGCTACCTAATAGGTGCTTCAATGGCATTTCTGCCACCAAAGAAAATAACAACAAAACTAACAATTTTCTAAAACTTCAATAATATTCAGTGGATAACTAAGTATTATTTAATTTGTAAGGGATAGTAACTTTAAGAAAGTTATATTATACTAACCAAGCATCACAAATAACATGTTATACAGATGGCCAGTATAATACAACATGCTAAAATACATGATCATATATATATATATATATATACCTACGATATGTGAACAAATCGAGCTAATGCAGTAAAATGTCTCTATTATATCAACGCGCGAACGCAATTTCGTATTTCGAGCGATGATCTAATGACAGACTGCTGTATCATACGACCATCTGCGTTTAACTAATCTGTGCAAATTGACTGCGGCATGCATCCACTATTTATGGTTTTGAACAAATTTTCCAATATTGGTACATGAACTAGACCTGATATGAAGTTTCAAATATATTTATATGCACATGGATTATATTTGTTTACTTACATATTACAAAATTGTATATAATACATATTATTATTATTATTATGTATTAGCATTTAAGAGGTACTAGTTACTATAGTTAAACTTAATAAAGTGTATCGATTCCTCATTTCCAGAGTGAAATTCAGTGCTGTAAACATAAGTAATTGTTATTTAAATAGTTAAGAAAATTTTGCAAAAGATATTCATAATAACTATTACGTTTATATTGGTTAATAAATGTATAATTTTTCGTTTTGTACTTCAACCATTTAAATTATTTGCTTGCTATCTCTCTGTAGCAACTCTTGTTGTCGCCTAGCTATCGCATTGTAACAACTCAAATTGTTTCCTAACTACCTCACTGTAACAATTTAAGTTGTTTTTCTAGCTATCTCATATGCAGTGCCAAATTACCCATATACCAAGAGCAATTGCGCATTACAACGGTCCCGCTCTCGTGGAATAAAAAATCTATGTCAGTATTTCACATAGCCTTCTGATGATATAATAATAAATAAGAATATACAGTCTGTGATAGCTACACGAATGAACGTAGATGAAGTATCTTATAGCAGAAGATTAATTTTACGTAAGTTTCTTTGAACTATTGGCACTTTATTTCGGCGGATCTATAGTTCTCCTTTTCATGATTGTTTCGGGGTGCGCGCTTAACCCAGCACTACTTATATAATCTGATTCTGAATCGTTGCACTTTGGAAATGAGGTATTGATAATATGCGAGCGAAACACGAGGAAAATAGATCGCATTTACTTTAATGTATTTGATTTAGATATTAATATACTTATCATTTATATACCAGTGCTAGCTCAGATGTTAAGGCATCGGATCGAACGATCGGAGAGATCGTCAATTTGATCTCCATCCGATGCACTATGTACGTGAACCCATTCGTTATATAAGCATTTCAGCTTAGCTGACGAGATTTACAAATACTTTTGATATTCCAAATAAATATATAATCATTTTACTCTAATTGAGATAGGGTAACAAGTCACATACATACAATTATATATATCCGTTATGTCAGTGAATGTTATAAATCTAACTACATTATTTTGTCTCTGTATTACCCCTAAGTACACACAGCGACACATCAATCTAGACTGTTTGGACTTTGAACTATTAGAAGTTGAAAGCTGCTAATCGTGCGAGAGTGCGTTATATTTTTGTTATTTTGTCTACCAAACAAATATCTAAACCATATAATTAAATCAATGGGTTTATGTTTGTGATATTGACAGTTATAAAATAGTACCGTTATTAACGGTAATAACGGTACTATTTTATAACTGTCAATGTTACAAACTCAAACATATTACGGAATAGTGAATAACGAATAATATATTCTAAAAGTTTTCATTGAACCCATATGTATTAATTACCATACTTTATTATTATTTAAAGACAACTCCCGCACTAGGAATCATTGGGTTAGGAGCCTTCTGCGCTCACCCACAGTCCGCGTAAAGTTATCAAGGCCGTCTGAGGCCAACAACCAAAACAAACAAAAAAATATTAGGAATCATTCATGTGTTGCTTTACAAACATTCAAACAACCGACACAAAGAACACCCAGACTCGGAACAACCATTTGTGGATCACACAAATTTTTGTCCCGTGTGGGGAATCGAACCCACAGCACTCAGCGCGGTGGCAGCGGCGAAGCGACCACTTATACCACTACGGCATCTGTGCAGTCATACTAAAGAATTATAAATAAAATAAAGCCTGTTGCATATAAAAATAACAGTTTCTTTACTAGCTGGTAATGTCACGAACTCAAACGGAAGAGCTATTAGCTATCTTACCCTATTAACAGTAACGTCCATTTTTGAGTAGCTGAGTATACTGTAAGTAGTTGTGTCAATAGTGAACTGTGGTCAGTGTAAAAGTACTGCGTTCATGTTTAATTTACTACTGCAAGGTAAAGAATGCTTTCATAAATGTCGTGTTTTAAATTACCTACCTATATAAATAAAAGTAAGGTATTATACTCGTTGATCTTACGCATAGGTATTGTTGTTAGAGTGACCTGGTACCCGACATGGTTGCAGACTGTACATTATTTTTCTTGTGTTTCGCTGGTTATTCTAGGTATAGATATAGACATAATAGACTCGGGCTCGATACGGTATGCTTGTAAGTTAAATGCGAAATTTAGTTCACAATTTATTCTATAATAATGTATTGTAAACTCTATTATATTCTCTTTAGCTAATCACATTAACGTCGAAAGTCTCTACTAACATGCTTAACCAACTATTTAAATCATAGTTGCACCCTAACTTCACCTAAAATCGTACGAAAAATTGTCCACATTGAAAAGAGTAAGATCACAAATGAGAGAACAGTAGTTACAATTTTCGATATGAGTGAACGTGATAATACTATATTTATAATTCAGATGTCATGTTGGCATTGTGTGTCAGATGACAAATTGACGTCTAGAAAGTTGACAAAGTAGTAGAACGCATCTTTAATTGAAATCTTTGTCTCTTGTTGTCACAATTATAATTACACAATTTCTTACATCCCTTACCTATTTCATTACCAAAAAAGTAATGAAAAATAATCATCGCATACTCTTCATCTAATGCTTCTATTAATATTTCTGTTTATTATGTATATTTATCTCAGATGCATAAATTATTGGTATCCTGTTCGGTATGTATTTCTTTTGTATAACCTTTCAACTACACAATATTTAACACGCTAATTTAATTTTTATAGTGCCTTTGAATATTACGTATTTACTTGTATTTGTACATTAAAGTGATATCCTTATCACAGATAATAATATTATCTGTGGATAAGTAGATATTATGTTAAAAATGCAATGTATCCAGCGAGTTTATTTTTCTTAATCCGATAATCCATCGCAATTTGATCAAATCGTCGTTAAAAATCAGATTAACCATAATAAAATTGAGAAATATATTTGGCCATTTTAAATTTTTGACAAAATATTATTCGTAAGCAATTCTGACCATTGAATAAAGTGCCACAATAATTACAAACTTACAATTGCGCTATCGAAAGCATCTTCTAAATTTAAACGAAAACGCTTTTAATTTCTCGCTGGATAGACGATATGGTAGAAGTATTCGACAAAATGGAGGGTTATTGAATCAATAGCATTTCGTTTGTTTTATGTTTTCCGTTTTGCAATAGAGTTGATCAGATACAGTCGCAGAAGTAAACATCCCCAGACAACAAGATTTAAATGACTATATTTAATGATCATCATTATTTATGGCAAGTTACAGAAAGATGTGGTCTTAAAAGGTCGTAAGATACGAATAGTAACTTATCCTTGAGAATTATTTTTATGTGCGATTGTGTCAGTTCTTCTCAGAAAGATATAGCAACTACCTACTTTAGTAATAACGTGCAAGCGAAACTACATTTCGTTGGATATCTACCATTATACCCTATTAATACCCACATATTTGGAACACCAATCAAAATTATTGTCTCCCAATCCAAATACCTAATTACAATCACATGTTGACCGGTGAATGTTTGACCAATGTTAACACAATTATGGTGAATGTTGACATTGGTCAATGTGTTTGCATGGACAAATATCAATTGTGACTCCCCGGTAAATAACAAACACATCAATTAATGAACAACCTATATTCTGTCATAGGATGAGAATAAGGCAAGCAGCGAAGAGAATAACCTAGCTAGAAGATTTCAGAGCCGTGTAGTCCAGACCTAAGTGTTAAAATTTTGTAATGATTATTTTATTTTTTAATAATATGTTTATAATCTTTTGACGCGATGCAACTATCACATGTGAAATACACATGCTGTCTACAACTCGACTACCTACCTATATTATAAATGAAATAATTCGTGACTTGGAACGAAGCCGGTTAGGTTTAAAACTACTTGTCTGCTACAGTAGTAGCATGTGTATATCAGACGTTGTGCATAACATTTTGTAAATATGTGTATAGATTGTTACAGTTGTCCATTAAAATCTATTACATTGTTAGTATTTGAAATTGTTTTTTTTTTTACTTTAATCCTATTTTTTTAATATTAATTTGGTACTTGCTATTTGGCTTTAAAATTAATAGTTTTCTGCCTCATACAGCTACAAGCTAATATGCTTGAGAAAGGTAAGGAAAGCTTTACATCAAAAGTGCTATGGATATAGGATTATATTTATTTATGACCGAGCGTAGTACCCTAGCCTCTGTATCCTAGGTAGGTAACCTAGAAGTAGCTAAATCCTGTGACCAATCTGGCACCTAGTGTCTTCTCAATAAATACAAGCTTACAACGGCACGACGGCGAAACGCAAGCGTCAGGGCTGCGAGAGCTTTAAGCAGTGCCTTATAAAAATCAGTACCCACCGGCGGCGGTGTCACTGTATACGATTGAGAATCCATGCTTTATATGACTCTAGTTATAAGTAGTAATAACGTGTTCTTCGGGAGAAACTAATTACTAGACAATAAAACACTATTGTGATTGGACATGGTGTATTTATTAAACACACAAGTTTGTTACACAAATCAGTCATAAAAAGATCTTTGTTATACTTACGACTATTTAAAACTACATAACAGAAACATTTTTTAGATAAAGCTCTCAACAGACTTAAGTTTACAATCCATTTGATAACTTTGACAACTGCGCCACTGAAATATATTTGTGTTATATATGAAGACTATATTTCATATTACTTTTTACGTCAATTCGCAATAAATTGATTGAATAAAAAGCGAAACAAAGTCTGCTAAAAACAAAGAAATCCGTTCAAAACAGTGGTCAAAGTTTATCGAATTTCAAGTAATAAACGCTAAGACAGTTAGATTAAACTACGGACTACAATCATGCCTTGTCTTGATTATTTATGTACATGTAAGTGGATGCTCATATTTACTATACTGCTTCTTTAGAGGCTACCATCAAATTTTATTAAATGCTTTAGTATGTTCAGTAGTAGTTCATGGAGAAATGGTTGCAGCACCTTACACTTATGATTTGTAAACGAAATATTATTGTAAACTTGGCGATTAAAAAGAGTGGCCATGAGTTTCTTGCTCGTTCTTCTCATGAAACCCACACCTTTGCTTTGCTGAACGTGGCAGTAAATATAAATTAACAGGAAAAAGAATTTGTATAACTTTGACATTCATAAGTGTTACCTTGTACCGTAGAACCGTACTTTGAATTGCGGGGTGACTTTGATAAAAACATCGCTTTAGTTTTAAACTTAAATTGTTCGGATTCTCAACGCATCCTTTCAGTCTTTCCTTTACTGCTGGCAGCATTGTATATCATTGTCATTGTGTTCAATCGTTGTGGCTGGATTCGTGCCGATTTGCAAAAAAATACATAAAATATGTAAGTAAGTACTAGTTTTGTGTAATTTTTGTTCCTGTTTGGGGATACTTTCGATCGCCGTACAAAAAAGGGGGTATCAAAGTAACCCTGATCATAGTTTATAGTTGATCAGTTTTCTCGAAAATTAAGCACAAAATAAATGTTTTTATTAAAAAATCAACAGTACATCCAAAACCGATATTTACATATTTTTGTATATTTTTTAGCTAGCATATTTTAAGAAAAATAATTTTAATTCCGATCCCCCCTTTTGATTGATCAAAGTCACCCCATTCTACCGTAACCTAACAAATTTTATTACATTAATTGATACCACATATACTACATGGTATTCTTTGACGATTTACAAATTGTGAACCAAATGTTTACAGTATTTTAGCCACAGGACATTTTTTTGTTTTCATAATTTAGTACATCATGTGTAATGTAAAGACAAATGTCAAAGACCTCAAGCAGCTATATTAAAACAAAACAAACAAACGAAAAAGAAACAAAAAAATAAGGTCCATAATCTCGTGACGAAAATAAATAGTTTAGTGTGTGCTTACTGTTACAATGGTGTTCCAATTTGTGTATAATTTTATTTTATTTATTTTGTTAAATACATAGGTTTTTTGTTTATGTTAACCGTCTTATATCAACCAGCTTAAGGCAGTATATCATTTAATGTAATGAGTTTTGCGCCACTTTTATATTAAATTCTACTTGGCGAACAAACAGCTTTGCTTTACCAAATCTTAGATTTAAAACACGGCCGGTGTAACCTGGTCGAAACGTCAAGCATAAAAAAAAGGTAAACATTATGCATGATCGCCTTAATACCCGTTACAAATATATATATATATATATATATATATATATATATATCATGCAACGCGAAAGTTTAAAAGTTATTATAAAACAAGTTGCATAATTAAGTAAAAATAAAAAATCCTTCCAAACAATGCATTGATTGAACTACCATAGTAAATAATCTATGTATAAAAACAAATCAACAATCAAAACTAAAAATCGAAATGAAAAGTAACAATCAACGTCACAAATTTGACAAACAAAAAGTGCTATCTCTACTGTTTCTGTCACCTACTAGGCTTACCTTATATGATGATGATAATGACACAAGAGTAATAAGGTTTTTAAACCGTAGCGCAGTACAAAACGTAGCCTAATACTAAGGAATCAGTTATACCCAAACATATAGCTAATTGTTTAATTATATCTTGTACAAACACATTGAAATTCAAAATCCTATTTTACGAAAATATCAATAGTAACATAGATTGCAAAATAGTGTGTTTTCTTATATGGTATCTATATAATTATTATGCTCTGCAGTTTCATACAATTTATATCAAAATATTTCAAATAGCTTGAATAAATTGGAATTCTTTAATATTTTACTCATATATGTGAGTGGCAAATAGCACAGCATTATTACTTATACCTCAATATCTTATAACTATTATGTTATATATAATAACAATTATGCTAAAGTCGACACTGTAAAATATAGACATAGCACCTTATTTGTAGAACTTAAACTATTTAAAATTTTCAGCTCTACCAATATAATGCACGTCATTATATTGGTAGAGCGATCTGTCGAAAAAGATCTCATAACTTATATGACTATAAAATGGGTAAATCACATTTTTGACTCGCGTGCCAAGTGTTGCGTGTTTAATTACCGAATCGTGATCAAAGCCGTAACGTTCGGCGCATGAGTCGCAGTCGTTCTAAATTGCATAAAAGCACTTTACACATAACAATTTAAATTCAATACAGGACGGAAATTGCTTAAACAAATAGAAGAGTTTGAGAAATGTATGTGTAATATTTTTTGAATATTTCACTTTAATGCCACTTCCAGCTAAACTTGTAAAACTAAATGTAAAAAATAAACCGGCAACATCAATTATATAAAAATACAGAAATAAACAACTTTCATAATTTCAAACAATATTAATGACAGCTTTAAAGATGATCTTCCAAATCATCTTGCATGCAATCATCAATAGTGTTTGGCTCAGTTTTAATAGTCTCTGAATTTAAGGCACAAATGGGTTCAGATTGACTATTCTCAGACTTTATGGTGATTCGATCAGACTTAGCAAATTGCAGTTTATATTGAGACATGTTGCTTGAAAACACTTGAGACATGTTCTCATGTGTTGTCTCAGTATTATTAGATTCTGTTTTTAGTGGTGCTATTGCCATTACTGGAGGCAAAATAGTTTTTAATGGTGCAGCAGCTGTATTTAATAGTGCAGAAGCTACTTTTGATGTTACAGAAGTATTTGTTTGTGCAGTAATTGCTATTATTGGAACAGATGTTTTTTGAACTGGTAACAAAGTTTTTGTTGCTAGGCTAGCAGTTGTATTTACCAAGGCCGTAGGTGTATTGACAGTTGCAGTAGTTGTATTGACTAATGCAGAATTAGAATTTTCAGGTGTACAAATATAATATTTGATTGGTGCAGTAGTTATTTTAACTGATGCAGGAGCCGTTTTGATTTGTGCTTTAGTTTTGATAGATCCAGTTTTTGTATTGAGTTGTGAGGCAGTTGTTTTGACTGATGTCATCGGGGTAGTAGTTATTTTGGTAGGTGCAGTAATTGTTTTGATTTGTGCTGTAGTTTTGGAGGCTGATGCAATAGTTGTTTTGGCAAGAGTGGTAGTTGTTTTGGCAAGAGTGGTAGTTGTTTTGGCAACAGTGGTAGTTGTTTTGGCAACAGTGGTAGTTGTTTTGGCAAGAGTGGTAGTTGTTTTGGCAAGAGTGCTAGTTGTTTTGGCAAGAGTGGTAGTTGTTTTGGCAAAAGTGGTTGTTTTAGCTGGCATGGTAGTTGCCTTGGCAGGTGCAGTAGTTGGTTTGACCTGTGCAGAATTTTTTGCCAATGTGGTAGTTGTTTTGGCAGGAGCAGCAGTTGATATGTTTGATACAGTGCTTGTTTTAGTTGCGATACCTGTTCTCGCTGGTCCTGTGCTCACTTTCACTGGAATAGCATTCACCTTGGGCGCCTTACGCTTACGGTTCTTCCTGTAATATGTATTAGTATTGTTGTATGAATATCCCGTCCATGAATTCTGTGGTGTATGTTGATATGAAGAATGGTATGGTACAACTGAAAAATAATGATTTTATTATTGTATTGAAGTTTTAGCTGTTTATTTTATTTTGTTTACAATTACTATTATTATTACTATTTAATTTTTTAAGCATATCAGATACTAGTAATCACTGTTGTAGTTGAGTATTCAAATATTAAAACAATGGACACAGAAGACCTGGACTAGGAATAATATCTGTTGTAGGGTAGTTTACAAATGTTAAAATAATAGCCACAAAGAACACCCAGACTTAGAACAACTATTTATAGATTTTTGATTTATTTGTCACATACCCTGGCTTTAGTTATGTAAACAACTGTACCATTGCATTAGTCTTGAAATTAGGCTATTGAATTGACATTTGAATATTTGAAGCTTTAAATGCTAGTCATATGATAAATAGCCCACTTGGGTTTTAAAAGCATTTATTGTAACTGTAGGGACTTTAGTACAAAAATAAATATATGGATAACAATGCATGTTCAATGACATGACCCGGCACTTCTAGGCCTCAAGTACATAAGTTAGTGTCTTGCATGCAACCTCTGCATAGGATACAAATATCTTTTTTAGGCAATTTAAAAGTGATATCTCTAATGTTAAAGTAATCCCTTGCAATTAAACTGGCCGCTTCAATCTCTTAATCGGTTGGCCAACTGTGGGACCCCAGGCCCATTGCCTTTCAAGCTAATTGATGAGTGAATATTATTAAAGTATTATTAAGCTTTGAAGGCTTTTTAACTTTTGTTTTTGTATATGGAGGCAACTTACGCGGCAATCAGTTTAAAATCGGTTTTTTATTCTATATCTTGTTATTTTTTGCATAGAATGACATCATCTTAATGTACTTTATTAAATACAATCAGGATTAAATGCCCAATTAAAGCACATTTGCCTGAAATTCCTTACAAAGCCTAAAAATGTCTCTACCCTGGCCTGTCCCCCTGCCGGTTTCCGTTTTAATTTGCAGACAAAACATACCTTTTGTGTATCAGTTGCTAAACAAAGTATGTTTATCACAACTTAAACAAATATACTTAAGTATTATTAAGGAAAAATACAACAATATTTGTTAATTTTCAATAATTATTAAACTTAACTTTCGTCCCACTTTTTTTTGTGTATCTACCCTGCCAAATTTCGTTCCTCTACTACAAACATAAATAAAAGGCTAGCATATGCCAAATATTGCTCACATACACATACATCTATTGACGGGAAGTTCGCAATACAAAACACACGAGCCATTAGAGCGCCGCCATTTGTTAGTTGTTGTGACGCGACAGTGCGGTGTAGTGGTTTCGCAAGATGATTATGTCTCTCCTCTGGTAAGTTGTGAAATTTATAATATCCATTTAATTTACTTGTATTTTCTACCCTAGTTCAATAATATTGTAATAGTTAAAGTGCGATATATAATTAACCCAAAAATGTCTTATAACAATTAAAAAAATTGCATTTGTCATGAAAACGTCTCTCCCCTGACAAGATAACCACCAGGGGAGATACTCACTGACCAGGGCAGATAATATGCATCATAAGATGTTTGAGCAAACTAACTCAGATATAGCTAATTTCTATCAACCTCAGTTTTAAATGACTCAAATAATTATGGCAAGTGTAAATTCTTATGATTATAAAAAAATTAGTAAGTTCTCAGTTCATATTGTTATTATATTATTGTCTAACATTGTTACAGATTACGGCAACGCGCTTTCTGCTTTTTAGACTAAAAAGATAAATTTCATAGAAAAGGAAGCTGTGATTCATATGGATTTCAGTGAAAATTACTTAACTTAATACGCAGAAGAAATTTAGGCATTCCGTTTTGGAGGTTCTCATCAACAGAGTGTGCATACGGTTGTAACTTATACGAAAGAAGAGGTATCAGGTGCAGTAAAGATTACATGCTATTGTTCGATGTCACTTAATTTGTTACATTCGCCTCCAGATATATTTGAACAGCTTGTCACCCGAAGTAGTGATCCTCCATTTTTGGAGCGATGGATCAGTAGCCCGATGTAGCCGTAACACAAATACATGTTATACTTTCTTGTCACTCATTTAATAGAATTTTATTCAACCCTCATACACTTTACGTAGAATTACCATGAAGCTGGACACGTTAAGGGGGATCCTAATGATGTCGGTCCTGTTTGCAAGAGATCAGTCCGACCGTTTGGTGGCTAGTGGCAAGGATATAGCATACCTGAGCGAGTTGTCAGATGCTCTCAAAAGAACTGTCCTAGCATCAATGTTTTCCTTATTCACGACAAAAATATCTTAGAAAAGGTGCTTTGCTTGCATTTGCCAAATAAAACAGACTTTTCCCGGTACTTTGCGTGTCAATCGAAAACAATAACAATCCAAAAAAAAAACTACGAAGTATTTAAGCCGCTTTTGCAATGAAAATGAATAATTATTTCAAAATTGATGTCATGACATACTCGTCTAATAAAAATCTCCGAGTCGAGGATGTTTACGGGCCAGATTTAGAGTTCGAAAACGAGAAAGAGAATCCATCTAACAGTGAACAAATTATCACACCAAAAGGTGGCAAGCATCAGATAGAGGATGAACAACAACCGTCGACATCCAAAAATACATTCAAGAACGGTAACTTTATTCTAGTCATACTACTATAAAAAATAGTACCGTTATGTGGCTATGTGTACCTACGGGTTTGAAAGAAGATGATGAGATACGTGTAGTTTTCTGTAAAAAAGGGGATCTTAAATTATTTATAGTTGATTAACAAGATATTTCATTCATTTCAGAGATAAGATTGTTCAGACACTCCCTACACTAAATCTTATTTTGAAAGGACGGAGGATGTTCTACTCTGTCAAAAAGTCGGTTAACGTGTTTCAGAAAGCTTAAGCATTTTATTTTCTATTATGTAGGCGAGAGAATGCCTTTAATTTGTTATTTATTGATATTTCATGGTTTGAGTAAAACATGTTCATTTAATAAAACATATAGCATAAGTATAGCTAATATGTAAATTATCCTGATTATCACAAGTCTGATTATCACTTAAAAGTATATTTTATTATTTGTTGAACGTACGATAGCATGTTAATTTACATATATTTTTATAAATGAAATTAATGACTCTTTTGTTTATTAGCTACAAGTAATGGCTGTAATATGATAGTCTGATTATAAGTTAAGCACAATGTTTAATAAAAGTGGATTTTATTAATTTTATTAACTATTTTATTGCGTCAAAGTATCTCCCCTGGTCAAATAAGTATCTACCCTGACCGTGATGTCTCTACCCTGTCTGATGTATTTACCCTGGCCTTCTTGTTAAAAAGTAACAAAATATGTATAAAGTGACTTGCCCTTCCGTGAAAAGGTACATAAACAGGACATAAACCGTAATATAAGTGATTAATGGAAAACCTCCAACTTTTCTCATTGGCAGTATCCTCTATGGACGTGAAACCTCTTATCGTAGAATTACCCATATATACATAATATATGATTGTAACTACAAGTACTTTAAACACATTGTCTTTTGTTTTTCTATAATTGTAACATAACCTAACAAGGCTAAAATATTATATTAAAGAGTAGTAACTTATAATGTCAACCAATCTATTTATGTAACAAATCAAGCATTTTGAAATGCAACAGGCACCCACAGGACAGGCTTTGCCTAGCGTGGGGCCGATGGATTTCAACAAATTGTATTATTTTTATGGTAATAAAAGCATTTTTAATTATTTATTTTATTTGCCATAAGCAAAATATGTTTGAAAATATATAAAGCCATGAAAGCCTGTCCAAACACAAAACTAACCTAACAAAAAACATGCAAATAAGCAATAAAGTTAGATGAATGAGAATTATTTAAGTTTTACAAACTTAAGTGAAATGTGCTGGTCATGGGTTTATAAGCTGATACCCACATCTCCAATCTCATTTTTTATTAACTAGAGTACAAAATTACATCCTATTTAGCTGTTTAACAGGGACATGACAAACAGGCAGTTAGTTTCAAATTTGAAAGATTAGTATGTTTAAAGTATAAAAGTATAAGCTAAACTTTTCTAAGATATGAATGCATTTTCAATTGTCTTAGCAACTTGAGTAAATTAAATACAAATAATCAGAGAAGTGTACAAATATCACTATCAGCCAGGTGACTATCTACAAATTACTGAGGGCTGCAGCTACCAACACACATAATATTAACTTGTTTTTTATTCTTATTCAACATTAGATGATGTGCTTTTCTAACATGCAGGTGATACTAGAGCACATATTATGCACTATGAATCTAATCACTAGTCTTCTTTTTCAATCACTATAGTCTTTAGGAGAGATATTAACTAGGTAGGTACTTATTTCTATTTACCATTTATAGGCTGATCTATTCAGTGACTATTAAAATGCTAAAGTAAACTAGGACATTTCTTAATTACAACATGTATTGTTTTATTGTTTTTTTCTTAAGCTGATATAGGTATGCACTTAATTTTTTAGATCCTATTATAACAATATGATAACCAGAACTTTAAAGAAAATGAATATAAGCAGATAAATAAGCAAAGAAAATTTGAATGATGGCAGTTAAATTTAAAAATATTGGGCAGTGGCAGTATAACATATTTCCAATTACGTTAGCTACAGTGCCATAACTTATACATAATCTTACCTGACCCTAGGTTATACTTCGTCCGTTTCGGATTCCATCCATCATGACTCTGACTTATTTGAGCCGATTGAGAGTATCTCACCAATGCAGCTCCCATTTGCACAACCATAATTTGTGATCTTGAAGACGTCGTAAGCGCAATTAATCTTTCCTTATACAATTCTGCGGCCAGTAAAGTTCGATCATATTCACAAAAGACGTCCGATTGCAATTCATTTGTGAGTAAATAGTCATTCAAAGCCAATTCTTGTCTTAAACAGTCGATGGTCTCGTGTAATTCATCAAAACGCTGTTCATTTGGACGATTGTACGTATTTTGTTCCCAATAATTATTGTTCCACGAAGCCATTTTATAATAATTTAATTAGATTCTAACCAGATAATTATGTATTATTAATATTATATTCCTGCAAGCGAAATTTATAAACTCGCTTGGCTAATATGACTATGAGACTAATGAGAGCGACATGGATATTGAAATAGAAAATAATGAAATTGAATCGATAACGGACAACTGTAGACGGATAATGTCAAAATTCAAATTGTCAATAAACTGTTCTTAGTGTCATTACTTTATAACCATAAATAGGTAATATGTTATTAGAGACGCGTATAATATGATACTAATCCAAGTTTGGTTTTCATACTTCGGAATTCGGAGTAGTTACAATCTCATTAAAATATTCTAAGTCTATGGTATTATCACTATGAGACATTAAATTATTATGCAGAAAACACTAAAACAGTATTAGATTTAGAATGCTATGATTAAGTAATTGATCAGTTAAACTATGTATATTAAGTGATATACATCATTATCTACTTCTTACACATTTGTCTGTGTCTACGTCGAAGTGTGTGTTCTAGTCAATCTCCAGATTTTCAGTTTTTATGTTTGTATCTTACAAAATACTCTCTATTGAAAATCAACGTTGGAATTCAACAGGATTCGGCACATTCTTTGGCACTGACGACTAAGACATTAATTAATGACTGACAGTGGAACTGCAGTGGCCGTCGGTAGTCTGAAATGTTCGGCACTAGGGCAATGTGGTAAACGCTCCATATACTTATTTCACAAAAATATTCTAAGTATACATGACACAAAATCGTATATCAATAAACAATTGTAATATTATAGGAAATAATAATTACTTACTACTAAAAATGATTATACAAATAGATAAACAAGAAAAGTAAAAATACATTTATTAAAGTTACTAGTTTAGTAACACAACTATTTCATCATTCTACATAAAAAGCTCTGTTATTCTCTAACTGCACCAGACTGTACGTAGGACTGTGCCCTCTCCCTGACTTGATCCAGTACGCTCCACAAACGGTAAAAACTTAGTTTTAAAATTTATTCTGGGCTTGAAGTCATGATCGCATGCGACTACATCCAAACGAGTAACTCTTTTGTAATAGCATTCCACAGGTATCTGTAAATATGATCGAAAACGGAATCAATAGAATCTAGGTGAAATAAGGCTGGCCTATCAATGACTTCATTTTTTTTAATTTTGTTTTCTTTTTGTTGAAATGTTTACTAGCAATTTGGGTTTCAAATTACTAGTATTCTTAACCCCTCCCATTCCCTCTAGCTAAGCTAGAATGCTTGTGTTAGGAGTGGGTTCACGTCACTAGTGCAATGGATGGGATTCGAACCCGCGACTTTTCTATCGGAAGTCCTATGACTTATCCATTGGATCCAAACCTAAGATTGGCTAAGCGATCGCTTAGTTCTAGGAATTTTACATAATTGTTTCCGTTTGTAAAATATTGCCATCTTCTTAACAGGCAAAGGACACAATCATCGACCTATTGGCGACCAACATTGACACGATGATGCGAATGCCATTTAAGTTGTTAGTGGTCGTAATTATAATGCTTAACAAGTCGGGACATAAAGATTATCTCTAGTGAGGGCATTGTAATTTCAGTAAAACATAATTTTAAATTATCATTGTGTATAAATATATTATGTTATTCTACTCACTGGTACTTCGACCTCAATGTCAGGGATATTTGGCGGTAGATATAAGGGTGGCAGTTCATATGGATCACCATCTACTTCCAGAAGATCGTCTGTCAATTGCCAATTGAAATGTATGGTAAGTATTGCAACTTAAGGTGTATGTAAAAAAATATACCTACTTCATTTTATGATTGATTTGGACATGATTTGGAGATATAGAGTAACTTGTAAGAACATCTTTGGCATACCTTAAAACACTAATTAAAAGTGAAAATCAGAAACGTGCATCAATTCTTTGTTAGCCTTCATATAGTTGGTATCTTAAAATTAACCATTTATTATCATGTACGTAAAAAAATATATTATTATATTAATGTATTTATTCATTCCATATAACCATAAATGTATAATTTTCTGTGCTCGGTGGGGTCCATAATGATCTAATTTGTTTATAAATCTACGATTATATAACATTATAATACTGTTTAGGAAACGCTCACCTATCCTTAATGGACATATATTTACTACTAACTAAATAAAGATTAAAAGAAATTACTTTATGGATTGTAATAACATTTTGTGTATTGAGTATGAAGGATATATGTATTTAAACAATAGCGTTGCGAAAACATTACTCTATAAGTTGCTCCTACAAATTATTACTTCTTGCAGGATCCATAATTGAGTACAGTAAAAGTAATACAAAAAGATGCATATTATTATTATTACCGAGTTTAAGATTATATCTACAGATTTGTAAGACTCACCCCATTGCCCAAGCTTGCATTTCATCTGCGCAATTATAGTACCGTTCAGAACTACGATACAGGCAATAAAGAACAACAGGAACAATCTAACATCCATACCGTGAAATAACCAACAAAAGCCTGCTGTGTCGCACCTCTCTATTTAAAAAACATGTGTAAATCACCGTCACTTACCGGAAATTAGCGATCAAATAGTATAATATTATTTGAAAAATAACAATGCATAACGTAATGAGAAAGCATGTCAAATGAGATCAATTAAATTAGTAGATATTCGTACGGAATAATGTAGCATGCATGAGGTCTAAAAGTAAGTGCATGGACAGCATACGCTAACGGTAACCCCTTACTACCAAGCGGGCTTATAATCTCGTTAGCTACTAAGGTGGGTAATATAAACAAGTTTTAAATATACATAGTCAGGTCATAAGTTCCATCACATGTTTAATATGAAACAATTGAGACATGTTTATTATTGATGTAAACATTTATATACCAAAATGAACTTAATAAAACACGGATTCTTATGCTAATAAAGTTTATTCAAAATGACCCCCGCGATTGTGAAAACAGGCCTTCAACCTGCGCGGCCAGTCGTCTATCGCAGCACGAACGAGGTCCATGTCAATTTCGGCGACTGCCTTAATCAAGGATGCTTTGAGTGACTCCAAATCAGGATGACGCGTTGATCAGGTCGTTTTCTCCAAGTGTTGCCACCAAATAAACAATTAATATAATTATATATAATAGTTAATATATAATAAATAATCTACTCAAATTTGGACTGAAGGAGGGCCAGTCTTCGTGCCGGATGAAGTCAATTTCACGCGTCTTGAGTGCTTTTCGCTCTATGAGCTGGCGCAGAATCTTGTTGCAATATCCAGCGCCTGTTATTGAACATGGTTTGAGAAACAGGTTCCACAAGGTTCGTGAGATCTGTATTTTGATATACAACTGCATTCGTTGTTACGCCTTTCTCACAAAAATGTACCTCAGTTAAGCCCTAATAAGAGACTCCCAACCAAACCATGAGTGAGGATGGAAAACGGCCTCGTTGGACACGCGGAACACGGTTGCTCGCTTCTTCACTGCTGTGTGCGTACACCTTATCATTTTGTTTGTTGTAGCTCTCTTCCACATTTTTCCGATGCTTGTTTCCCGTGTATCGCTTCAACAAAGCACGACATTTCTTCAACCTCAGGTCCATTAAACGAGCGTCCAAGCGATGTCCTGTTTTTCTTCGATATGCCCGAAGCCCTAAGTCTTCATTTAACACCCTTTTCACCGTGGTTCTGCTTAAACCCATCTGAAGGGGCAAAAGTTTTTGCTTACGTATGGGATTTCTTTGAATTCGTGCCTTCACAGCTTTTGTCACTGCTGGAGTCCTAACAGAGCGAGGGCGACCACTTCTTGACCTGTCATCTACACTAGAGTCTTCATTGTATCGTTTGATGGTACGATAAACGAATCATTTGGTTATATTCAAAAATCTCAATATGTCATAATCTGAATTGGCGCGTAACCGCAACGATGCAACGTAATAACCGCAACACGGTCTTCTTTAAGTGTCCACTCCATATTTAAAAAGGAGTAAAATTTCTAAAAAAGTACACATTTTTATATTCATGAAAAATTCGACATTCGAATTCATTCAAATTTTGTGGCCAGCATTTTAAATTCAAAAGTTTTTATTGTGTGACAGAACTTATAACCAGACTATGTACATATTATTGTAATGTAATTATAGTATATTAATAAAATCATCATTAACTTTAGTAATGTTAATTGTAAATACATCACAGAAAACGGAGTACTGCACTTCCAGTTTTGGTTTTGATTCCGGTAACTTGTTATGCTTTATCGTGCATATCAGTGTAGCGTTTAGGGCGGTACCAGTTGTTTTTAACAGCGGTGATCAATAATTTTGCAACTACATCGATGCTGCATTACGTTATGCGACCCTCTGTGTTTGTTCGCGTTGACTGTTTGCTTATAGATAGTTTATTATTTATATTTGATATGTTTTGATACGAAATAATTAAGCCTGAAAAGATTGTTTATGATTTTCCGCATACGAACTTTTGGATTCACCTAAAATTTGTATGCTGCGACTACCATCCTATAATGTGTGGCGAGTAGAGTTTGGTTGCTTTTTCGAGAATCTGAAATGTCGATATTTGATTAATAAATTTGCTTGTTTAGTAAGGCTAGGTGCTTATGCCAAAATGTTATGCTACCTGTAAAGCGTAGCGTTTGGCCAAGTTACTATATTTTACTAATAAAAGGCGCTGGTGACAAGAAATCCACACTTATGTATTAGAAATAAAGTTAAATGTCATCAAGATTTTCCGTAAAGAAAGTAGCAGCGCAAGATCTGGAGTTGTGCCAGGTAGACGACAAAAGTGTCACTTCCTATTACATAGGATCTTAAACTGCAGCTGCCGAAAAGTGGGTGATTTTATTATACAAAATAGCTATATTGATACAAAAATTAAATAAATGCCCTCGTATATTTGCATATACGTAGTTACATTGATTTGCTAGGGTATACATATATCTGAGGGGTAAAAAACGGCATGACATAAGTTGCATTTTTACAGTAAACCCTGGCGTCCACACGTGCTGGTTTAAGTAAGTTTCCGGTGCGGTGTACGTGTGCTTTGCTGAAACTTGCTACGAATACCCTGGGAGGTCGGTCGTACTCGCACACCTTGACTTGCAAGCCCGCTGGTAACCCGCCCTCTTCACAGTCGAATGTCTGAAATTATATGCAATCTGTGACATATCTATCGAGGTATATTATGAGTACAGCTAATCTTTCGCGCTTTCGTAGGGAGTAGGAGGTTCATGTCAGAAAAGAGGACATTGGGATATTGACCATACCGAACAGTTACAGTTAAACTACCTCGACCTGCGTTTCTAGTATACGTAGAATCCAGTTCTTTAAGAATGTTTATAGGCCTGATAGCGGAGGATAAGTTCTGAGCTCAGACCGTTGCGCTAGTAGTACAGTGCAGGACTCACTATGCTACGGTAACCGCTTATTACCAGGCAAGATATGCTTGTTTGTTGTCTTTTTAATACAAAAAAGAGTATTATTATAGAAAGGGTACTGTAGGTTGGTAAAGATGGATGTGGATATCTATGGTAGTAATACGTGAATCGAGTCAATACTTACATCGACTTCCACCTCCCATTCTCGAATTCCTTGTTGAAGATACTTCGCTTGCATCGGAAAGTCACCGAATTGTGTTTTATGTCCTGTTAATCAAACGTAAATAAACACAGGTGTAATTTGAAATAGTGTTCCCGAGGACTATAGGCTTTAAGCCTTTTTTTTAAGGCTAGACTCGTAATTAAGAGGCTTAACAGGCTAAAAGCCTATAAAGAAGTTTAGTCCTTTGGGCTAGGCCTTATTCAAGAGGTCCAAAAGGTCTTGCTAAAGGCTAACCTTTTTTAAGGCTAGTCTGACAACAGTAACCCTCTGAAATGGCTATGAAAGCTATGAAGCGCTTAGTCCTCGCAGGCGCGGATCCAGCCCTCAAAAAAGGTTGTGGTCACAGTCACCCGAAAATCGACCAAGTGCGAGTCGGAGTACGAACTCGCTCATGAACATTCATGACTCATGAACGACTTTTGAATTTGATTATTTCCTTATTTCCGCGCTTCAGAACTTTGGTCTTAGGAATGGAAATAATCATTGGAGGCAGTCAGACTCGATTTCGTCCAATTAAATAGTCAAACAGTTTCGATTAAATTCCAAATCAATTTCAGTCAATAAATTATTATTATTTCTTATTTTCTAGTAGCCAGTAAGCCAATATAGGGACCCTAGATTGGGTAAATAGGTATCTTGACGCTGACTGAGGAGTCGTAAGTATGACTAGCAAGTGAGATGCACCAGGCGAGACTTAATTAGGCTACCAATACCATAACAACTACTGAACCGATATTGATAAATTTTTTCAACTTCAAAGGATATTAAATTTAATTTAAACGCTAGGAAACATTTTACATTAAATAACTTTATTTATGTGCTTATCTACTTAAATTACAAATTCAAGCTTACATTTCTTTTTCGCGTAAACTTTGATAATTTCTTCGATATCCAGGTTCACATCTTTGTGTATATTTAAGAGAGCTAGCCCGGATAATCTTTCCTGTACCACTCAGGCACGCAACCAAGATTTTCCTGCGAATAGTAGAAAACGATCTCTCTGCGGTAGCTACGCTGACCAGGAGTTGCCAGTATTTGTAAGATTTTTTTATGTTAGGGTACTAATCTCGGTCGCAAGCTTCAATAAGATGAGCTATTGAGTCTGATATGGTCGAATTGTTTTCACATTCTCTTTCCCATTTTGTCCTTCAGAGTCGGTATTTATTTATAACAGTTGATTCACTATCGTTAATGAATAGGCGGTACATCTGAAACACTTTTTTCACTTTCACTGTCTCGATATCGATATCCTAATCCCTGACACTAACATTTGGTTTAGGTAGAAAATCTCCCAAATGAAATAGCTCGAGTACCTCTGGAGACAATCTCTCTTCCAAATCATTAATAATGGAATCTAATAGAGGTATGTAAATTTATTTCCGAAAGTACTCTTCCACCGATTTCGCCTCATAATTGAATGTGTTTGTTTGCCTTGGAATTGTACGTGGGGATGTTAATGTAACATCCAACTGTTTTGCTTGCTCTTTCGCCTCTGAAAATAATTGCTTGAATACAGACTCAGCGTTTTGGCGTTTCGATCGTAATACTTCCATGACATCTTCATACTTGTGTGTATGTGGTAGAATATTATTATTATTATTATCCTTCACTGCATTGGTGGCTCTTTTGATGTCAACCGATGCAGTTTACAGGAATCGGTTCAACGAAACTGACGTTCCTAAAATATAAAGAAAAAAGTTATTACCTTCCTCAAAAAAGAAATAAAAAATCGTTTTGAAATGTTTTGTTTTGTTGCCTAGAATATCGCTTAGCCATTTCAATGATATACCTAATAAAATCAGAGCTACGTAGTGTTTCCAAGAGACAGTGAGAGTCACTTGAAGTTTTATTATCTTGTCATGTCGATATTTTCTCCAGTGCGTTACAAATTTTAACCAGATTATCACCCTGGAATTGTAAATAGCCGTCGTGTCTTTCAACCCATCGTATCTCGCATATACTTTGAATTGCCGTACCATCAAGTTCTTCTGAGGATACTCTATGGCGTTTTGCAGAAGCGTTAGCAAACGCTACAATTTTTTTCATTGTTTCAGTTGTGTTTCTACAAGCGACGTTTGATGTCTTGGCCGAAGAGTTATTTAAGACATGATTGCTACAAGGACAACGTTTTGCATGGATGGCTTTTTTAGAGAGTTCCTGAACAGCACCTTCTGCGTCAGATGCCATTACTAAACAGCTGTCAGTTCCTATCCCTACACAAAAAACTAAATCTATATCAAATTTGTAGCAAAGATTGGCCACGATTTTCGCTAATGTGGTGCCTATTAACCGTAATTCTTTTGTGCCGTCTAAGCTATCTCCTTCTTCGCATTAAGGCATTTTCAGCATTTCATAAGCGTCGCAGAAGCATACAAAACCATTATTAAAATATCTGTATGATAGACTCATCTGTTCGGTATGTGAAATATCTGTAGTCTCGTCAAAAAGAATAGCGAATATCTTAGCTTTTTTCACGTTTTGTAAAATAGTTTCCTGAATCTTTTCTTTACAAATGTCTATAAGTTAGTTCTGTACAGTTTTGCTTATGTAAGTTGCTGTAGAACTTGTTGATGATAAATGGCGTTTGAGAACTGAGTCGCCTGCATCTATTCTAAATATCAACAGAGCTCGGAAATTTCATTCTGAAGAGGAGACGTCACTATGATCGGTGTTCGTGCTAAAAATCTGGCCATCGTCTCTGTGGCTAATGTGTCAATGGTATATTTTGAAGAACACACAATATTATACTTTTATTATTGGTCGTAAACGATCTCTGTTTTCTGTCACTTAAGCCATTCTTTGAGTAGAAAGCTGGTTAGCAATATCAACCTCAGGTTTATGATAATACGTCAAAAAGTTCTTCCCACTTTCAACGGCCATCTTATGGTAATGATTACGTTGATGTTGCAGTAATAACCCGCCTTCACCTAATAAGTTGTTAAAGGCTTTCAATGGTTCTTTCTTAAGACGTCCAGGGTTCGATCTAACGAAATCAGTGGCAGATGGAGTGATAAATAAGGCACAATATTTGCAATAAAGTCCCTCATCATTATGTGACAGCACAAGTCAATGGAATTTTTCAAGATATGATTTTGTACATGTTTTCTGTACGTTTTCGCGTATTTTTGCAAAACTTGGTGCAGAAAATCAAAGTTAGGTGGAGGCACCCAGTGTTTTTCTAGTAGTACAGCTTTAGTTGCATTAGGTAATTCATGCATGTTTTTTTTAGCAGAAATGTTGTTTCCGATATCTGAAGCAAATTCAGAGTTCCATGACAAGCCATTAGTTATAGTTGATGATAATGACGCTGTTAAAGCTGTCGACGTGGACTGATCAGAAGAAGATGCAATATCTAAATCATCATTCACTTCAGCTGGAGGACTATCAATTTCACTACCAGTACTCAATGCCCCAGCCTCAAACTCAACCCTAAGTTTTTTTTAAATATGTGGTAATCTTTCGCGTTGAAACACTATTATGACTCCGCTTAGAGCCACTTGTATCACAGAATAGAAAAAGGCAATAAAATTCGATCCAATTAAAAATGAAATAAAAATCGATGTGTACAGTCGAGATAGCATGAAATGTCCGATAAATATGTACTTAATAATTAATTAGTGGGCTATTACTATATTAGATGCATAGCTGCAAGGCCTGCGAGAGTAGCTGTAAGATTTAATTTAATAGATTACTTAGTTATCTATTAGTAGACTCCACAAAAACCTTCCCAAGAAAACGAACTTTTTGGTACCCACACCACACCACACAAACAAACAATAAATCAATAAACAATGCAATAAATGTTTTATTGCATCATCTGTAACTACGTTTTATTATAAAACAAAGATACAAATGATGATACGTAGTAGGCATGGAACATTTCACTTTTAACAGTGAAAAATCATATGAAATGATTTTTCATCAGTCACGTTTGCTACTTCGCTTCATTAGGCCTGCTAAAAATCACTCACGATATGAAATCACAGAATGCCAAAGTGGTTACCTATACTTGAGGAATACAGTTGCATCGAGTAAGCGCGATACCTAGCGAACGATTACAGTGCATGGTAGAAAGAGACAAACATTATTTTGTTAATTCGTATCTATTACCGGCTCATCGCATTGCCTCGCGTGGCCCGTGGCATTATGACCTTGATTAGGTCGAGAGTACATACAAAATATAGTCCTTACTCTCATAAGATTATAAGGCTCGCTTTTCTCTGCAGTAAAAAGTAGTAGCTCGCAATTTCGCAGTGTTTGTTTACATTAAGATTCTATAAAAAAATTAAATTTCACAGTACGTGTTGTACGTTGTACTTGAACACGACGTTCGTTAGGTTTTCTAATTGAAGTTAGAATTACTGCTAGTTACTCGTACGTAAAAGAGATTATTATTAGTGTAAATAAATCTTCATGTTAGTTTAAAATTGTATTACGTTTATATAAGTTAGGTAGTAATAATTACTCTTTAAATATTATTTAAATTAGAAAAATGAGCGCATTGATTTGGAACTACTACTTACGAGAATCGAGCATTGCACTGTAAGGTAGGTATGAAAGTCAAACAAGCTTTCATTATATTTAATTCATTAGGTAGTCTTATGCTATAATTCATATTTCATACTGAAGAAAATTGTAACAAATGCGAAGTTACTGCGACTCAGCAGCGGTAGCTCAGTGGTGAGACCAACAGACTGCAATGCAGAGGGTCTCGGGTTCGAACCCACGTCGCGCACCACTGACTCTCGGAAGTTATATGACTTTTCGAAATTATGTGCGTATTGATTGACAATTATCGCCTGCTCCGTGCCTCGGAAAGCACGTTAAGCCGTCGGTCCCGGCTGCAATGAACATCTATGGCAGTCGTTATTGGGAGAGTGTCGACACAAAAGATCCCACTGGGTCGAAGTGTCGCCGGTCTGCACTGACTGGCCCCCACATAAGATACATACATACTGCGACTCAGAATGAAAAATCATTGACTGTGAAATTTCACCTGTCAAATCACTGTGAAAAAGATTCGTCATTTCATTGAATGAAATGTAGCAATCATTTCCATGCCTAATACGTAGCGTAGGGCTTTGCATTAGAGCGGTAAAATAGAAATAATTTCATTAAAATAACTTACCTTCTTCTCTCTTAGCCTTTATTATTCCCAAGTCACTTGGGGTCGGCTTTTCTGGTCTAACCGGATTTGACTGGATATCAGTTTTTACACGGAGCGGCTGCCACCTGACCTCCGCAACCTGAAGGCTAACGATACCCTAAGGCTAGACCAGTGTCAGGATATTAGAGGGTACTGACTTTCCCAATAACGACTGCCATAGATGTTCATGGCAGCCGGGACCAACGGCTTAACGTGCTCTCCGAGGCACGGAGCAGGTGATAATTGTCAATCAATACGTACATAATTTCGAAAAGTCATATAACTTCCGAAAGTCAGAGGTGCGCGACGTGAGAGGCGCCGAGAGGCGGCGTGCGTGTTCCCACGCGCGCCTCTGTTTTGAGTCCGTCTCCCCTCTAGGGGGGGCACAGTAGGGTTTGGGTGGGGTTTTGCCAAAAAGGTAGGCCTCTTCGTGTAGAGGCCTGCCGTTTCATACGGCGGACCGAAACCTCGGTGGGATCGCGACCTGTCATGTGCAAGTGATTCGCGCGGCCCCGTCGATAGTGGTTTTGTCGAGGAACACCGTGGTAGGTTTAGTCGGTATTCCGGGAGGTACATTATTCTTATTCCAACTTTCTTTTACCCCGACGAATCCGACATAACCCCTCCGTCCGCCCCCGCGGAGGGGTATGCGTCATGCATGCCGCAATGTTAAAAAAAAAAGAATGTTTGACAGTACGAACTACTGACGTCACTCGTCAGCGGGGTCAGCGCCAGTACCGCCACGTCGCCACCAAAAAGGAATGCGGTTTGGAAGTTTTGGCGGCAATGTACATGTGCATGCATACAACACAACACACGCTTACTTTTCAATTAGTAGATGTATCTGTGCGAATGCGCGCACCCGGCCATCATCTCTTTTTTGCAATACAAGTATTCATGTGCCAAAAAGAAACAGATAATATGTTGTCAAATATCAAAAATGTGACATAACGTGTCAGCATATCGTCTATGGCTCTTTGCTGCGTGCTGAATCACGCACGATTCATGATTCATAATGTTTCTTTTTTATTTTATCAAGGCATAGCGTTTATTATCATCAGCCTATCAATCTCAATAGACCGTAAAAGTGTGACGTCACAAGTCTTTTAGGGTTGTGCGCATGCCCATCGTGCTCACAACAGATCGACCCTTCAGTCCTCGAGGCAATAGCTATACAAGTAACTATGACTTATATTCTATTAGTTAATTCTTTGGTCCATGTCTCTTAAATATTCTTGATGTTTTGCAATTATTTGCTCTTCAGGGGATGCTCCTTCCATTGCTCTTTAATAATTTTCATATTGATCCATTTTTTAATCGCTTAAGTCAAACATATGACAAAAACTAAACAGAAACCGTGTCTATACGTATTTGAAATTTAATAAACTAACCAGGCATTAAAACCAAAAGTACATCGGATGAGTCAAGCATAGCACGATTTTATATTTATAGCATGGTGGAAAAGCCAAAGACAAAACTTACCACAGTTAAAATAATTATGGCATTTGATATTTTATCTAAACATGCTAAACAAGTGTTCCCAGTGAACAATCGTTCTCCAAAGCAAGAAATTTGATACATACATTTTATTTAATTCATACGATCGCGATGGCTTACTTAGACTGAGTCTCAAACATAAGCCTATTACTTGAAAAGACTGCAATTAGCAAAAAATACCTAAAGGCTTTTATAGAATCATAGGCTTTTTAGAATGACGAAGGTTTTAAAGCCCTCCCTCCCCCCCCCCCTCCTCCCTTTATTATTATAGTTCTAAAAAGAGACCGATAGGATTAAATCTTAAAAAAAAACAAATCTAGAATCACTACAAAGGTCCCAAAATAAATAAATTAAAACATTGTTTAAATATCAATTCCTCGCACCAACAAATATATTACATAAAGAAACAAAATTATTAAATGTAACTCAAACATACATATGAAATATAAAACTTGTATATTAATAAGAAAAATACTAAATAAAGATATACATACTCAAATAACACTTACAAAGAAACAACAAATACTAAAAATTTGACTTAGACGCGCAAACGACCTTTGTCTCTTTCGCCCAAGAACTAATTATGGAAAAAGAAATTTAATGTACGAAAGTGCTAAATGATGTACCGAAATATATCAAAGAAGCAAAATCAATGCCTACCTTTAAAAAACACTTAAAATACTATTTTACATCTAATCAGTAATCTGAGCGCCTTAGTTCACTATTTCACATGTCGCTTCTAGCTACGCTCGATCTGTGTAATGAGCGCGTCCTAGCATTGTTTTCTCCTTGCTTATGTACGTTTTTTTACTAGTACCTTATATATTGTATATTATATTTTTATTACATTAAAATTAAAATTAACTTGAAAATGTATACTTTCGATTGAATGTGTTGAGTGAAGTGCTTCGATATCTAAGTGTACGCCTATGCTAAGATTATAATTTATTTGTATGTGTTTAAACTTTCTCATGTAAGTGAATTATTGTAAATTCTTATGAGAAATAAAGATATCTCAAACCTTAAATTTAAGTCCTCGGGAACACTAATTGTAAACGTACAGTCCGATGCAAACTTAATGGCGGCTCTGAACATCGTACGAGTCATTGCGCAGAACCTAATATTAGGTGTCAGCGGGACGTAGCAGCACGGGGTGGCAGGGCACCTCCCCGCCCGCCTTTTCTTTCACCCGCACTTGCCCCTCGCGTCTTGTATTTAGTGTGTGAGTTATATCCGTATACTGCCTACACCTACCTACCTGCGCACACCTGCACTCGCAGCTAACTTCCGAGCTGCCATTAAGTTTGCATTTAACTGTACAAATTTAAAACAAGGCTCACTGCTGGCATTTTTGCCCGAACATCGGTGAATTCGTAATTGGGACTAAAAATACATAAACTAAAGATGATTAAATAAAAGATTTAAACTATTTTTCAGAAAGTACCTCCCAACTCCTAAACAGCGTTGGCCTATGCTCCGGTAACTTGAGTTAAAGCCTGAGATTGCGCTCCTCCGTGGCGTCGGCGTCATTTGTTACGCCGACGACACACTTGTCACGGCGAGGGGTAAGTCGCACCGGGCGGCGGCCATACTGGCGACCGCTGGGGTCGCACAAGTCGTTGGTCGTATCCGGCGGTTGGGCCTCGAGGTGGCCCTGTCGAAATCCGAGGCCGTTTGTTTTCACGGCCCTCGGAACCGGCCACCTCCAGGGGCCCATATTATGGTAGGAGGGGTCCGCATCGGCGTCGAGTCGACCCTGAAATATCTGGGTCTTTTGCTCGACAGCCGGTGGGACTTTACAGCCCATTTTCGTCGTTTGGCTCCCATTCTTCGGGGCGCTGCGGGCGCGCTCTCGCGCCTGCTGCCCAACCTCGGGGGGCCAAACACCTCCTGGCGGAGGCTCTACGAGGGGGTCGTGCGGTCCATGGCCCTTTATGGGGCCCCAGTTTGGGCAGACAACCTGACGGCCCGAAACATTTCGGCGCTTCGTGCACCACAGCGCGCCATGGCCGTCAGGTTGATAAGAGGTTACCGCACGATCTCGTTCGAGGCTGCAAGCCTCCTCGCCGGATCGATGCCATGGGACCTGGAAGCGGCGCTCCTGGCATCACTTTATCGTTGGCGCCGGGAGGCGCTAGCTCGGAGCGAAGGACCGGCTCTTCCCGCTCTCGAGGCGGCGAGGTCCGAGCTCCGCCAGGTCCTAGTGGCAAATTGGAATTGGAAAAAAATTTGCCTAGTGGCAAATTGGAAAAAATTGGCACGCCACGATCGTGGCGGTAAGTCCCGTGTTTGAGGAGTGGCTGGAGAGGCGCCATGGCGCTCTCACCTTCCGGCTGACACAGGTAATGACTGGCCACGGTTGTTTTGGCCAGTTCCTGTGTCGTATACGCCGGCAAGAGACGCCCGGTTGTCACCACTGCGGCGACTGCCGCGACGTTGTTGAGGACACGGCGCTGCACACTTTGGCGGTTTGCCCCGCCTGGGCATCGCAGCGCCGTGAATTGATCGCGGCAGTCGGATTGGTTGCCCTCTCGCTCCCGGCCGTAGTTCAGTCTATGGTCCGGAGTGAGAGGTCGTGGAACGCCGTCGCCTCCTTTTGTGAGGAAGTTATTTCCATCAAGGAGGCGGCGGAGCGGGAGAGGGAGCGTTTGAACCCTCTCCCCAACCGCAGAGCCGGGCGCCGGAGGGCGCGGGACGACCTCCAGCCACCCTGAGGTTTGACCTGGGGGTGGCGGGCTTTGTGGGCCTGCCCGCCATCCGTTCAGCACCAGGTCCGAGAGGCGGCGTGCGTGTTCCCACGCGCGCCTCTGTTTTGAGTCCGTCCCCCCTCTAGGGGGGACAGTAGGGATAATTTGTGAGGAGTGCCTTTGGGTAGGTCTTTTGTGTAGTGGCCTGCCGTTTCATACGGCGGGCCGAAACCTCGGCGGGGTCGCGACCGCATGCGAAAGTGATTCGCGCGGCCCCGTCGATAGTGGTTTTGTCGAGGAACACCGTGGTAGGTTTAGTCAGTATTCCGGGAGGTACATTTTCTTCTTAACATCTTTCTTTTACCCCGGCGAGTCCGACATAACCCCTCCGCCCGCCCCCGCGGAGGGGTATGCATCAAGCATTCCCCCACGATAAAAAAAAAAAAACAAAAAAGCCTGAGATCCCTGTGGACATCAGATAATTGAGGGGTGGCGAGCCCATCTTGCCCTTCCTTATATAGGTACGCTAAAAAATAAAACGGGGGTAATATTGTGGCTTACTTGAAAACATAGATATATAATATTGATGCGATTGATTGCTTCGTAGTAACATTTTATAGTCTGTCCACCGGTGTGCCGCTGCGACTCGATAAGTCAATAATTGCTACAAGTACAGAAACATTGGCCCTGTTAGTCAATCAAAATCTTTCTTAAAATTTTCAGTGTCAGTAGAATTAGGTCTAAAAAACAATTAAGTAGCATTTAAAAAAAGTCTTGATCTCGTAATCATCTAAGGCATTATCTAACAGATTTGAACTTATAAAAAAATATATTGCATTGTGATTTTTCCGCGTAGAAAATTTAATGACTATTCGGAATACTAGCTTTCTCTTTTCTCCTTATAACTAATAAGGTTTACTACAAATGCCACCTATTCTATCTCCTTATACGTACTGTTTGAATGTAGTTTTTCGAGAGAGGGCGCTTCATGAAACATACATAAAATACATACATACATAGATTCACGCCTGTTTTCCAGAGGAGTAGGCAGAGACTATGGATTTCCATTTGATACGATCCTGACCCACTTCCCTGGCTTCATTCACTTTCATCACATTCCTCATACACGCTCGCCAGTTTAATATGCTCTTAACCTGGCCTTTGTCCAGAACTTCTCCGATCTGGTCAAGAAACGTTCGCCTAGGTTTGCCTCTTACGACTGTTCCATTCACACTAGCCTTATAAACTTTCACGTCCATTCTTTCTACATTCCCAAACCAGCTTAACATACCCTTTACTATTCTTGACATAAAATATATTATTATTAAAGTATTTACAAAATGACATCTTTTACCAGCTGATGAGATATAACAGTTTACTTTTATAATAGTCAGACTGATTAGAATCACTAATACTAAGCCTCTTTACTGCCTCAATATAAACTATCTGTGGGGATATCTATCAACGGAACTGTCGGCTATGAATTCGCTATCTCAGGGGCATGGGGATGAAGTATAAATGCGCGGGGACGGTAGTTTCGTGTTCCTGTTGGTAGAGTCCCTGTTGGGGTACATTTATGATTTATTATCATAAATAAAAACAAAAGCACGACGTAGTTGTTGCTTACTAGGTAGTTGCTTACTAGGCAAACTTTGAAAGTCAACGCCTCGAACCTAGTTATCCTAGAATGATGCTAAAATCGATTAAAGTCATTTAATTGCACTCTGAGTACAATAGCTCTGAAGTGTACAGAGATATTAATACGCAGCGATTGTCAACATAATATTGTCTTCTGTTTACGCGAATGTTATTCATTGAAATTATACTACTATATACGGATTTTATCGCGTTGTTTATTTTACACTTTATTACATAATTTAGAAACTATTACACTACTTCTAGATACTATAAAACTTTACTAATTTTTAAGCTAGTTAAATTATTAAAACTATTTATATTTAAGTTTACATTATAGCGGAAAATCCTTCATGTTAAATATTGAGCGGGCACAAAGAGTGCTTCTAAAGGTAGCAACCCGCTGACCCTACCGCTTTACCACACATCTTTTGTATGAAAATTGTAAAGTATTAACTGTCCGATAGCTTTTTATAATGTACACCGTACTTAAACAGCACGCAACGCTTACGTATAACATCAACCTTACTAACACTAAAAGACGGAAATATATTGTCTGTACCACACTTTCTAATTCAAAGTTTATTTTTACAAATAGATTTTTCGCATTCTTAGGGCCTTTTCTTTATAACAAGATAAATAAACAAACAGCTATATATAACCTAAGTTATGTAAAATCTAAGCAGATAGTCTGTCGGTACAAACAAACTTTAAATTATGAGGATACTGAAGATTTAGTGATTGTTGTTAAATAAGAAATAACAAGTTCCATGATAATAATTACAATCTTGGCCTATTTTTGCATATATTTATATAATAACTATGGTTAATTGTATATAACTTAGTTCCTAGTAGGATTTTTTCTTTTTTTTTTTTTTTAACCTGGGGGAATGCTTCATGTATACCCCTCCGCGGGGGCGGGCGGAGGGGTTATGTCGGACTCGCCGGGGTAAAAGAAAGATGTTAAGAAGAAAATGTACCTCCCGGAATACCGACTAAACCTACCACGGTGTTCCTCGACAAAACCACTATCGACGGGGCCGCGCGAATCACTTTCGCATGCGGTCGCGACCCCGCCGAGGTTTCGGCCCGCCGTATGAAACGGCAGGCCACTACACGAAAGATCTACCCAAAGGCACTTCTAACACTCCCTACTGTCCCCCCTAGAGGGGAGACGGACTCGAAACAACAGAGGCGCGCGTGGGAACACGCACGCCGCCACTCGGACCTGGTGCTGAACGGATGGCGGGCAGGCCCACAATAGTTCCTAGTAGTATATTGTAAGTACCCTTAACGCCTGTGGCACAGGTTTACCCTAGTACAGGCACCCATATAAAATTACCTATATTAATTATATTCTTTCTTCTTTTTTCTTAGTAATATTGTATTTTATGGACTGTATTCATGTTTTACCATTGCATTGTAATCAATAAATAAATTATTATTATTATTATTATTTCTTACTCAAATAGTAGTTAAGTTTTTTAAGAGTATAATGAAGTAGTTCGTCTCAAACCAGTAACTAATATTCTGAATTATAATATAATATTTAGTTTTTCTAATCAATTAAACTCACCGTATGTACGTGTACTACAGAAGTCTTGCTGCTGGGCAAATCCATGTCGGGCTACAGTAACAATACAAGTAAGCAAGAAATGCAGTGCAGTCTCCATAACGAGAGAACTATGCAAATATCATTAACCATATTACTTTATAAAAGCACTAGCTTAAACCGTTTCAAACTGGTATTTATTTCTGGGGTTGTAATGAGTGCATGTGACGAATTTTTGTTACATATTTTCACATTTAAATTACCTACTTAATTGTTATTATATATGCGCAAGTGCGTTTATACCAATTATTTCGTAGTAAATAATGAATCAACTTATAAAACTATTTTCACATTGAAGCTCCATCATAGATAGAGTGATCAATAATTATAAAGATTGTATACAAATAAGAAAAAAGTAAGACGTGTATAATATAATTATTATCTTTTTGCTCGATGGTTACATGGCATTTATCGGTTTTTTAAAAACAGGTTTGCAGTTTTAACGATTATTTAACTCTAATTTTCTTTAAAAATAAAATATTGTCTGTGGTTATTTTACCGAACTTTGCAAATATTTATATTCTTTATTGCAGTTTGCACCATTTAGGCGCCATTTGCAGTTCTCTATGTACCTATTACTTTACTCTTTGGTAAGCCGGTAACGGCAAAACTACAAATTACCTACCTGCTTTCAAAGATATCTCCAGCTCATCATTTTCTATACATACCTACATAATGTACGACGACGACCAAATAAATATTCCTTATTAGAATCTTGTAATATTACATATTTACACGATATAAAATGACCCAGGATTCACATAAATCTCAAGCGGATGGCGAAATGCAAACATTTCAAAATGAGTTTCGAATGGATGATTTGAAAGAAATGGTCGAGTTAAGTGGGTGTATGCAGAATACCAAAAGGCAATGGACTTTAATGGTGGCTAAACTAAAAAGGCAGAGATTAGTAGCGCTTGCAGCTTTGTCGAGGGCCAGAGTAATGCTGGCAAATATGCAATTATTCATAGCGGAAAACGAACTCAAAAATATTAATCATAAGAGAAAAGTGAAGTTGAACCGAAATAACGGTATGTTTTATTTTTAATTATCTCGGATCTGAGTTACTAACTAACTACTGTCTGGCAACTCAAGACAGCAATGAGTAAATAAAACTTGACATACATATGTAGGTAAATATCCGTTAGTAGCAAGTTTTGATATATTTGCCTTTTAATTAAATAATGATTATTATTGAAACAATAGACGCGAAGACCACATACCTAACCTAATACTTTATCTGGTAAACGCAAAACGCCTCTGGTACAGGGGTAGTGAACGTGACTGCTGTTCATAAGGTCGCGGGTTCGATTACCTGTTCGAACCCAATAATGGGTGATGATGGATGGGTTTTCGTCAAGAACTTCTCAGTAGCAGTACAGAATCTATAACTACCAAGGAATTGGCAATAGGCTTAACTCCTATTAGGTGGACTAACAATTATAGCTGGCAAAATGTGGGTGTATTTTATGGGGATATAGATATAAAGCTGTATGTATGTTAACTAAAAATATCTTTATTGCCTCATTGGTGTATAAATGCATATCAGTATATTAAAAGAAATAATCTACTCTTATATAGGTAAATCCAAAGGAGTTACTTCAACATGGAGAAACCAGCGGTATTCACCATACAGAAGTGCCACACCAACTACAAGTACTTCTTCGAGTTTAAGAAGTAATGTATTGTCTAATTCTTCGACTGCAAGTAAATCCAGTTGTAGCTCCACTTTAGAGTACATACCTAATAATAGGCAAAGCGTTCAATCACCAAAACTGAGCACCTCAACTGTTGAAAGCAATTTGACTTCTGATGTTAAGGAAACTAGCACTCCTTCTCAAAGTCCCGTATCAGTAGCGTCACTGAGTACATTGACAAAGTCAAATGCATCTGCCAACAGCTCTGATTCAAATAAACTTCTGACAGATTCTATCATCACAGAGTTTAATAAGCCCTATCAGAAGATAGAAAAGCCAGTAAATTACAGTACTAGCAATGACAGTAGTGAAAATAAGCTTACATCTACACCAAAGCATATGCCTCATATAAATAATGTACCAAAAAAGCGATCTCAGGATATTAAAATGAAGCCGGTATCAAATAAAATAGCTTACACACATGACAGTTTAAGTTATAAGTCTCATGTTTTATATGCACCGAGCACATCTAGTGTGAAGCCATCCTTACATCCCAGGGACTCAAGGGCATATTATTCTAAATTAAAATCTAAAGAAAAACCTATTACCCCTATGAAGCTTGCTGTTCCTCCAATGATGCGTAACAAGGATGTCCCAGCCACAAAGCAGAATGAACTAAAAAAACTGACACAGAAGGAGGTTCCGACTTCACCTGACATTGCTCAAAGTAATCATAACTGTTCTCCCCCTGCAACAAAACAGGCTAAAGGTAGAGGCATATTTATTTCAAACACAATCAAACACGATGATTATAGTCTTCTGTCAACTTCTACCCCAATTAAACAACGACAGGTGCCTCTTGTTATCCCAGATCAACATTCTAAAAGTAGACATAACACGCCTACTCCTACAATACACTCCAAGAAACACAATGATGATAATAGAGGTGAAAGAAAACACATTACCCCACCAAAAAAGCCTGAAAGTCGAAATGTTTTGGTTCCAATCATTTCAAATGTGGAACATAGACACATGACACTATCTACCCCACAAAAGTGGTTTGAAAATAAACATATTTGTGTCCCTGTTGCACCTATGTACAGACACAGTCTAAGCCAATATGTATGCAATGCCAACACTAAAGGAGATGGAAGACACTCACTGAATTATCTTCCTATGTTTGATAGTAACTCTAAAATAAAAGAGAATTGCACACCCAATACTCCTAAAAAAGTCTGTTTCTATCATAGTTCTTAAATATTACTAGGATTGTGTTACTAACATTTTGTTACCTTTGTGTATGATTGATCTCCATGTTGGTAGTGTTTGAAATGAACAGTAAGGGATATTAAGATACTTCTATTTTTGAGTATTACAAGGACTATATTTTTCTTTAAAGATCTCTATTTAGATTAGTATTGTGATCAAATACTAACTGCTTTAAATAATTAAAAGTGATGTAATAACTTAATGTTGGCATGTGCAAGACTAAACAGATCTCTCAGATCAGAAGTTATTTGATTGTACCTCTTGTGACTTCATTATGGTTATATTGATTGTAGAAAATGCATAAATATTTTATTATATGGGTGAGATTTTAAATATGAATTCGAATATGTTGTTTATGAATGAGTATCTGAAATTCTATATACCTCTCATTTTAATGTCTTAAGTCTTGTGGTTTCAATAAAATATTATATTATTCTAATTCTAAATACTAATTTAGTATAAGATATAATATAATATATTTATTAAATAACTATTGTATAATATTATTATTTCAGTAAATACACTTAGCAATTTATTTAAAGTATTTGTAATATCTTAACCACAGATCTTAACATAAATTGTATATGTAGATTTTTAATACTATCTATTTTAATTTACAACACAGACTAAAACCACGCCAAGTTATCATTAAAAATATTACTAAACAGAAATAATTTAAAATTTCAATACTAATAATTTTGGAATAATTCTTAGTATGAAAGCAATAGGCATAATTGAGTTTATTTGTATATTTTAAATGTGACATATTAGACACTAATAACTTTATAGTTACCAGAAAATTTTATAAACTAGTATCAAATACCTAGATGTTTTACAAAATTTAAATTAGCTGCTAGGTAAATAGAATTTTGGGTGTTAAAAATACGTTATATTCGAATTGTTGCTTATTTATAAGTAATAGTTGATTATATTTATAGACATTAGACCTATTTTACTTTTATAAGCAATGTGATTGTAGGACGATAACTTGAAAATGATGGCAACTAAATTAGCTAATCATTATATTGTATGATAAAACTGATATTATTAGTGTTGCCGCATGTGATTCAATTATATTAATGACAGTTCAATTATCATTTTATGACTTTCATAATAATGACACTTACAAAAATAACGATGTTATCAAACAATTAGTGGCGGGATGTACGTATCACGTAAGGCGTACTCAGAGATGTTTAATGACTACTAAAAGGAGCAAAGTTTTTAAAGCAAGTGTAGTGCCATCTTTCGGTGATAAAAACAGGAATAGAACGACACTTGCTTCAAGAAACAAAATACCCTTCTGTAAGGCCTCAGTATATTGATTTTTAATACTTAATTATTGAGAAATTTATGTTACCGTTAAATATCTCAGAGTGCGTCATATGTGCGCAAAATGTGTGTGGTAAATTTCTCAGACTTTTGTAGAAGTCATATCGTAAAACATATTTAATGTAAGAACTTAAGAATGTTTCTTTGTTTTATGTTGATTATTTATATTTTCTATTTTTATGAAGAAGTCTTTTATACCTTCACAATATTATTTGCATGATTGAGTACTATAAGATTGAATTACCAAAAGAAACAATATATATTATATATTAAATAAGTATTTTAATCTCTGGATACCTTTGTTTTCCTAGATTATTATCAATGTATACAAAGCCGTTTTGTCTCAAAGTTGAGACAACGGTAATTTTATAATTTGACTTGGTGTACAAGACTGATTTTGTTACGAGCTCACATCTGCGTATGCTACAAATATACCATGCTCAATTAAAATAGTGTTTTATTTATGTACTGTTATAATTTATTCTCTCTGCTGATAAAACTAATAAGTGTTACTTCTAAGCAAGGTTACTATTACAGACTAGCTAACGCCAACGGGCTCGCCCACCTAATTATGGCGATATAAAGTTGAACTAGTAGAATGTAGATACACAACCAATAGAAATACATATATGTACTCAATATGTTTTGTATCGTGTGGTGATCGAACCCACGATACTTGGCGCATTGGCCGAAGAGTGGTGATCACTAATTGAACCACTGCGTCATCTTGCAGTCGATTTAGCATTACAAACTTAAATGTTGTAAGTCGTACTCAGAATCAAGTTATTTTTGGTAAGCAGGAATAAATTACGTTCTGTGTCATCATCATCATCATCAGGCTATAATAGTCCATTGCTGGACATAGCCCTCCCCTAACGAGCGCCATAGCGCCCTGTCTTCAGCTTGCCGCATCCAGCATCTGCCTGCAGTCTTTCGCAGATCGTCATCCCACCTGGTCGGAGGGTGTCCTACACTACGTTTGCCGAGTCGCGGTTTCCACTCAAGAACACGTTTACCCCAGCGGCTGTCGGTTCTTCGCGCGATATGGCCAGCCGACTGCCACTTCAGCTTGCTAATTCTCTGAGCTATGTCGATGACTTTGGTTCTCTGTCGGATGTATTCGTTACGAATCCTATCCTTCAGAGAAACTCCGAGCATAGCTCTCTCCATAGCTCGCTGAGCGACTTTGAACTGGTGGACTAACCCTACCGTGAGTGTCCATGTCTCGGCTCCGTAGGTCATGACGGGTAGCACGCACTGATTGAAAACTTTCGTTTTCAAGCATTGCGGTATGGATGACGAGAAGACTCGGCGTAGTTTCCCAAACGCTGCCCAGCCCAGCTGGATCCTTCTAGCCTCCCTCTCGAAATTGTTTTTACCTAACTGCAGAATCTGCCCGAGGTAAGTGTATTCTGAAACGATATCGAGAGGGTGACCATGTACGACAATCGGTATTGGATCAATGTGGCCATTGATCATGACTTTGGTTTTATCCAAATTCATGCCAAGACCGATACGTCGCGAGGCTGCTGCTAGGCCGTCCAGCATCTGGTTCAGCTCTAGCGACTCCGCCATTAAGACTATGTCATCTGCGAATCGCAGGTGTGAGATGTAGTCGCCGTTTATGTTAATGCCCTTTCCTTTCCAGTCCAGCGTCTTAAACATATCTTCCAACGCGCTTGTGAACAGTTTCGGGGATATAACATCCCCCTGCCTCACTCTGCGCAATTGGATAGGTTTAGACTGCTAGCCCTGTACTTGGACACTCATGGTGGCGACTTCGTACAGACATCTCAGCACCTCGATATAACGATAGTCTACTTGGCATCGCTGTAGGGATTCCAGAACAGCCCAGGTTTCGGCAGAGTCAAAGGCCTTCTCATAGTCCACAAAGGCCAGACACAGGGGCTGATTATACTCTTGGGACTTCTGTATAATCTGCCTCACTGTGTGAATGTGGTCTATGGTGCCATATCCTCCGCGAAACCCGGCCTGTTCCGTTGGCTGGAACTCGTCGAGTCTCCTGGCGAGACGGTTCGTGACCACTCGTGAGAACAGCTTATAGACATGGCTCAAGAGCGAGATAGGTCTGTAATTTTTAAAGAGGGTTTTATCACCCTTCTTAAAAAAGAGCACCACCAAACTCGCGCTCCACGCCTTTGGAGTTCTCCCACTGTGAAGGTCGGCGTTAAAAAGGTTCTGTAATTCCTGTATAACAGGGGCTCCTCCAGCTTTAAGAAGCTCTGATGTTATTCCGTCCTCACCGGGGGCTTTTCCATTTTTAAGCTGCCTCAGAGCTAACACGATCTCGTCTTGACTGATGTCTGGCAGTTCGTCGGTGTAGTGGCGTATCAGGGTGGCTCTGGAATCGTGGTCATCTCGTCTGGAATGAGGGGCATGTGCAGCATATAATCGGCCATAGAAATCCTCTATCTCAGCGGCGATCTCCGGCTTCGACGAGACGGTCCTCCCGTCGTGCGTTTTAAGCTTCGTCAGGTGGCTCCTGCCAAGTTGCTGAGTGAATACTTTGGACCCTCGGTTTCGCTCTATCGCCTCTTCAATGAGGCGTGTGTTGGAGCTCCAAAGGTCGCGCCGTACCATCTTCGCAATTTCCTTGTTCAGGTCTGACCTCACAGACGAAGTCGCCAGTCCGTTGCGTTCTGCAGAATTTGATGCCCTCGTCCCTCAGAGTTTCACCAGATTGTGTAGGGTCTCGTCAGCGTCATCGGTGGGTTCCAAGGTGACAAATCTATCCCCGAGAACCTGTTGGAACTTCTCAGTCCCCGCCATGATTTGGATTGGGTTAGGTCGGAGCGTGGACTTCATCAGGCGGTTTCTTTCAAGCTTAAGTTGATATTCAGAGAGCCTCGGAGGAGGCGGTGATCAGATCCGGTATTGAACCTGTTGATCACTGAGACATCTCTGAATATGTGCTTGCTATCCGTCATGATGAAGTCGATCTCATTTTTAGTCACAGTGTCGGGGCTTTGCCATGTCCACTTCCTTTGAGGCTGTTTCTTAAAGAAGGAGTTCATTAAGAACAGTCCCTCTTTCTCAAGAAAGTTGACAAGCATTTGCACCCTGTGATTTCTAACTCCATAACCATGCGGGCCTATCCGGGATTCATTGCCAGTCTGGGTTCCCACTTTGCCGTTAAAGTCCCCCATAACAACATTGAAGTGAGCCTTAGTGGTGTTGTGTAAGGCTTTGGATATGTCTTCGTACATATCCTCCACTACATCATCCAAGTGTGTCGAGGTCGGTGCGTAAACCTATATGACCTTCATGCTATAGCGCTTGGACAGCCGAAGGATCAGGTACGCTACCCTGGTCGACACACTGGAGATTTCTTCAACGTTGTTAGAGAGGGCCTTATTGACGAGGAAACCTACGCCACCCTGGGATGTTTTATCACCCTCGCGAAAGTAGAGAAGATGGCCCGAGTCTAGGGTTACGGTGCCCTCCCCCTCTCTACGGACTTCACATAACCCCAGAACATGCCATGTAATGTTCTCTAACTCCACTTCCAACTGCGCTAGATGGTGGTCAAGCCTCAGAGTGCGTCCGTTAAACGTAGCCAGGGTCAAATTTTGTAATGAATGGCAGCCTAATGTAGCCCGGGGATTCATAGCACCCTCTGCCCCGCCGTTACCGTGGCCGCTGCCATGGCCAGGACTAGCGAGGCGGCCGGGAACTGGGGGCCATTTTCTTTTGGCGTGTATCATCATTTGGGTGTAATGCCCATAATCCCCACTCTGGGCATGCGGGTTGGGGATCGCAGTTCAATGGTGGATTTGTACTGCAGGGAGCGCTGCTGCCCGCTCCTCGGTTTGTGTCTCTTAGTCGCCTTTTACGACACCCACGGGAAGAGTTGGGTTGGTGCTATTCTATTTGGCCGACACCACACAGCAAACGTTCTGTGTAAGTACTCAAATATTCAGTACCGACTGCTGCCTGCAATCAGATAGCAACATATTGCTTGTTTTCCTGGTTCGTATCCATGTACGAATCTGAACCATAGTTATGACTATGTTATATAAGATTATCTTAGGGAGTCTTCCCGTAACCATGGCTGCTGAAAAGCAATCGTAATGTCGGGAAAAGTGTAAATCGAAATCTAAATAGTTTTTAATAAGTTAAATAGCTTATATAGTATTATAGTACATAGTTTAAATATTGTTACGTGCTGGGTTCGACGGATAAGAATATAAACAATATTACCGACTAAAACACTTTTATTCAAACACACAATTCAATTTAAAACAATAAACACTATACCACACTTTTTCACTGTACTGCTTCAAACTCCGTAGTATTTCCGCTTCCGTTCGCTTCGATGAACACTTGATCGCTTACGATTGTAAAACTCACTTGGCGGTGCGCGTGCGCCCTATTTATACGCGGCTAAAGCGCTTCTAGAGCTTTCCAGCAACGCCGTACTCGGCGTGTAAACAGCACGATGCTTCGAGAAAGTACCAGCATTCTCTCTAAGATTCTCGTACCGTACTATGCAGTTCCGTAAGATGTCAATAGATGGCGGTGTAAACTATTAGACGGAACCGCCGAGTCCCTCCCACAATGCCGAGAGATGTCACTGGGCGTAACAATATGTAGTAGTAAAGTATACGTATAAAGTAGACTCGGGCACGCCACGATTGTGGCGGTAAGTTCCGTGTTTCAGGAGTGGCTAGAGAGGCGGCATGGCGCCCTCACCTTCCGGCTGACACAGGTAAAGACTGGCCACGGTTGTTTTGGCCAATTCTTGTGTCGTATACGCCGACAAGAGACGCCCGGTTATCACCATTGCGGCGACTGCCGCGACGTTGTTGAGGACACGGCGCTGCACACTTTGGCGGTTTGCTCCGCCTGGGCATCGCAGAGCCGTGAGTTGATCGCGGCAGTTGGATTGGTTGCCCTCTCGCTCCCGGCCGTAGTTCAGTCTATAGTCCGGAGTGAGAGGTCGTGGAACGCCGTCGCCTCTTTCTGTGTGGAAGTGATTTCTATCAAGGAGGCAACATCTTTCTTTTACCCCGGTGAGTCCGACTTAACCCCTTCGCCCGCCCCCGCGGAGGGAGGGGTGTGCGTCTGATATCTCTAATATGAGAAGAGACAAGACCGACACTGCCCTGCAAAACGTTTGGCGGATTACCTGATACCTTACCCACTGTAAATATATTTGAAATTTACATATGGTTTATCAGACCTAAGTGGGTAGGTACTTAACTACTGAACGTATTCAACTTTTAGAAAGGACCTTTTATGAATAAGACCATAGGTTTATTATATTTTAATCCTTTTATTAGAACTGAAGATAAGATGTGCAATCTGATCCACGTACTGATGTCGAGGGTGAACCATGGTTTACATGAAAGAAATCGCAGATAAAACTAATATTAAAATTATATCAGTAAGGTTCTTTGGCGTTGAGGAATTTGGTGTGATGACCCTCCAATACAAAGGGAGGATCCTCTGACCAGACTGGGTGATCGTGTCTGGCGAGGCGCAGCTCAACTGTTAATGTAAAGAACTTATATAGGTATATGATTGCTCGCTGTGTAAATATCGCTTGCGTGGTTCAGGAATGTATGGTGGAAGGGTATATTGTGTATAGCGCCATCTCTTGACATCTGACGTAACTTCTACGTCTGTTTGGAGTCGCTACAGTGGTATAAGTTTGCACTGTTGTCGTTCGTGGGATCCGGGCTTGCTCGGATGATCTCAAATAGATAAGCTTTTCCATACCTACATTTTGATTAATTCAACAAAGTTGCCACTATGAGCGCTTTTAGGAATGTAGAAAGGCTAGGCAATTATATAAAGTAGATATGTTTAGTTGCGTCGGGAACTATGGAAAACTTAAGATGAATTCTTAGATTCTGACTGACAGAGAATCACAAAACATTCGTTTCAAATAAATACGTTCAGTGCACAGTATTTGTTTAGTATGGAGCATCAAATGCTGATGTTTGATGCATTGTTACGCGCAAAGCGTTTTAACTTGGAGGACCAGATTTAGCGGAGGGGTAAAGCGGCTGCAGTGCCGGACTTCAACAAAAAAAAGGACTCTACCTCACCAGGCAGAGGATTTTACTGAAGTTATTTCGAGAACTGGGTTATATTTTTGCCTGATTTGATAATTATTCGCAAAAGAAGTGAAACAGCCTTGTTACCCATGACTTGCTCCTATAGGTACATCCGATATCTATATGCCTTTATGAAAATTAGGTGTTAATGTGAAGTTAAGACTATTATATTTAGAATACCTATTAAGTATGAAAAATCACTTATTCCAGAATTTGTTGCACTTATTTATTAAACTAATTATTTTCTTCATAATTAAATTTTTTGGTATCTAAGTTTGAAATTACATTTAGTTACGTGCCTTCGTTAGATTAATTCCCGGTACGAGACGGTTGTTTTCGCGCGCTTTATAAGCCAGTGATCCAACGCAAGGGGCACTTGACTTACATCTGTCAACATGGGAGTTAGAGTGCATCTGTTACTAGCTACAGTCTGTGTAGTGGCTTTAGCCACTGTGACCCTTGGCCAGTCGCATTGCAAGACTACTTCATGGGGTGAGTTACATTTGTTAAAAGATATTAGTTATTTTGTATAGTCTTGACTAGTCACTGAAAAGAGAACTGCTATTCGAAACCGAAATTGATCCCTGAAACGATTATCATCAGGTTCAGCATGAGACATACTATGCAAAAAAATGCTGTCGAGACGATTAATAATATTTACTAATGTAGTAAGTAGATGCTTGTAGAATAACTAATTTAAGTCACTGACGAGGTAAGAAGATGTGAGAGCGTGTATCACCATCAAACCCTGCTGCACGTGAACAAACAACCTTTGTTTTCTGGTTCTGTACAAGTACTTTTCCTTGTTCATTATTCACTGCATTCTAAATACCTAACTCGACACGTTTGATCGTCGGCTCGTCTCTTAATACTTTTCATGAAAGAGTTTCTAGCAAGACGTTATTCAAAATGTATGGAAAAACATAACAACGTATAGATGTGTCCAAATTATTCAAGAACTATAAAATCTCATGGTTAACTTTGGATCTGATTCAGGTTTGCACGATATTTTCTCTACTATCTTATTTACGTTGGATATTTACTTGTCAGAGAATAAGTATCCGACAAACGCATAAATATTCAACACAAATTTCTAATGACGGACTGTAAAGAATTAAATCTAGTTAGATGCCATAATAATGGATATATTTTATTTTGTCAGGGGATTTATCAGGGACGCCACGCACATACGCACCCGTAACTCTACAGCCCGCTATCCGTGACTGGCAGTTGACTATCGCTGTGAGTATCAATCACTACTTTTATATATTGTGTCTGTTTCTAAATGCCTGCAATTGCCATTCAGACTGATTTAAGGCGAATTATAAATGATGAACTTTGTTATATCGCGACGAAACTGGTTAATTATTGATTCAATAATTTTAAGTAAATTGGTACCAAAACTTCGAATTTGGTAAAAAGAAAGATTTTTAATTTATAAACTACTTTTTACTTTTATATGTACTACTTAAGGTACTAACTGTGTGTGCACAAAAGCACTCTTATTCACAAACAAACTGCTTGCCAAGATGCTGGTAACGTTTACGTTGTCCCTAAAAAAGGAGAAGTATCTAAAACCTCGATCTACTGACGTTTTCAATAAACATTATCTTGGTTTGGTTCAAATTGCCGCTGTCGCCATATCGAGCTATGCTCATCATTAGGGAAATTACCCAACCAGTCCAGTGTCTTGAAAGATCCTACAATGCGTTAGTGAATACCTTTGCAGATATTACATCTGTTCTATGCCTTAAAGCAGTTCGACGTCAACCTGGAACTGGACAGTTATAGTGACGTTATTACATTGACTTCTCAAAAAGTGCCAGTTAATGTAACAATCATAGTAGTGCATTTATAACTGCCTTAATTTCCATAGAGATTTTCTCGTAGTCCAAAATGACAAATAACAAAATACCTACTCAGCAAATAATTATGCTTTTCACATAGCGTATTTTTGGAGCTATTCATCCTTTCAACTCGTTCCCTTTGTCACCACGCATATGATTTCAATGATTTCAGCAACCGCCGGAATGCGCGTACGGACAAGTAGTGGGCGTGTCTGTAACAGGCTGCGACTACGACAAGCCATCGCAACTGAAGTTCTTGGACAAGCTCCTCGTGTACGTGCATCGCACTGGACGCACTGAATATCCAGCATCGGCTACAGCTACTGTATACTGCAGCCTTATGTTCGGTGGAGCCAAAGACCATTCTCCCCAATTAGAGGCATCTGCCTGGGACGGTAGCAACTGGCATAAGGAGTCCGGCCTGGTTGCTACCCCGAACTAGCTCACCGTATTTGTAGACTGGTGCCTATTACTACATCAAAAACAGAAAAGCATGTTATAACTAAATGAAGTTGAACTTTTAACACATTATGGCTTGTAGGAACACGTATGGTTTACACTTAAACTCTCCCTGAACACCTGTACGAAGTATTATTTTTCTAAAGCTAAAGGATATAGCTAGAAAGGTTTCGTTTAATAAAATTTTAAACAAGCATGTTGCGCCGATATTTGGCAATAGAAATGTACACATCAGCTAATTGACTTCAAGCCGATTATTTATTGAAGAACCTATAGATCCACTCGAATAAATTTTACCGATTCAGTTTTGTAAAAGGTTAATAGTTTTGCGATTCAGTCTACAATGTACTTCCTTATAAAATATTCCTATTTCATTATTCTTTGTGTATATGTATAAATATACAAATTATATATACATATATCAGATGTCTTATTATTATCAATTAAAATAAATACCTACATACACACGGCATCACACATATTCCTAAAAGGATAATTATATGCAGAAAAGGTAAATTGCCGTTTACCACGAATGTGACTTTTTTACTGGCTTTACTCTTGTAATATTCTTCATAGATGCTTCAAGAACCGAGCATTTTTTACAGCCTGCTTTTCCATTTTACTATATAGGCGACAAACGAGCAGCTACCTGCATGCATTTTGGACGAATCCAATGCTGCTCCTCTTGGAAAAGCAATGGACGTTGATTCCATAACCCAAAAACACACTTCATCACTCTCATCTACAGTTTATCTATTCAAGCACATTGCGTACATTGGTCTCATGCACAAAGCATGACCATTTATAGCCATACGCCTAAGATAACAAACGATGCGGCATCACACCGCAGTGTTGTGTACGAGTCCTTAATATAAAAATCGTAAAATAAAGGTAATAATGACATACCTAAATAAACAAAAAGAAATAGCAATTACATTAATTCGTTTCGCGCACTACATAAATGAAGATAATATTGTATATTTAATTAGCGATAAGAGACGGTTATTTGCGTGCGGTTTATATACTGAGCTAGTGACGTGGGGAGCACTTGTCGTCTGACATCATGAAGGTTATGCTACATGTGTTGTTCGCTACGGCCTGTGTCGCTGCAGTGGTTGGCCAGGGACCGGGGCAGTCACACTGCACCTCTATCTCATGGGGTGAGTTAAAAAAGCTTTTAAAGTTGGTTTAGGTTGACCAAAGATATTAAATATTTAAACAGAGAAGAAATAGATACATCACTGGCGCACACATAGTAAAAATTAAAATAAAGTGCCCCTATAGGGACGTTTTCTATTAGTCTCAAAATCGATCAATAGCTATATCTTGTATGTAAGTCCTTTCGATATCTATATCGCTACTGATTAGTTAAAATTCTCAACACTTGCATTTTAACAACAATGAAATCATCTGGGCAGCTAATTTTCGACGATCAATAATTTAATACTATGAAACTAACATATTAATTATTTAAAATGTCATTGGTCTACGCATAGGTACGGCACTGACGTATCGGTTTTATGATAATGGGAATGCAGGCGTATTGCTGTAGGTAATCTTACGTTTTGAGTGTATAATAAAAATTGTGTGAGTCATCTAACGATAGGGCGTTATACCTACTATATGATCTTTCTTGTTTTCTCGTTAAGCATGATTAATATAACACTGTTTTAAAATAAGTTGGTACGGCTTCAGATATTAATATAGACGCAATTTTCCAAATAATCTGTAAGTATCTACCTATGGTTATATTTTAGTAAGTTAAAACTACACTCCCTACACTTCATAAATCGTGTATTAACAAAATAACTTATAACTATATTATCTAGGTGCTCCTTGCAAGTTGCGATTTACGACTGCTGTAACGTAGGTACCTATCTCGTAAAGTCTAGGAAAACTAGTAGTACCTATAGGTACCTACAACACTAAATAAGCTTAAATATTTTACACATATTGTTATAATATTATTAATGTTTATTTTTAATCTAAAGGGGAAGAAAAAGGAGCACAGATCAAGTTGCCTATAGTGGATTTTACGTCCGGACTCAGAGATTGGCAAGTAAAAATACCTGTAAGTAGTATCAAGTTATCTAGTTAATAAGTATTCATTTATGATTTAAATATACTAATATTATGCATATTTTTCTGGTTCAATAATCAACTACAATCGCAGCCACTGAGAGTGATGGTTCAGATTACAGAGCATCGAATCAAATCTTTATGCAATAGGTACACAAGTTATTGTTCTGAGTCTGGATGAACATTGTGTCCTTAAATTATCTTTGTACAATCTCCTACAATATACTCCTGAGTCCTCATGTAAAAAGAAATAGATACCTACAATTCTGATGATTATTACAGGTCGCGAGTGAATGTAGTGTGGTCAATGGATTGGATGCAGTCTCCTGTGACACCGACGTGACACCGGACTCCAGCTTCTTGAATGATTACCTCGTTTATGTTCATCGTAACGGAGACCTGGAGGGTGTAGGCAGTATACACGTCACTCTGTACTGTAACTAAGGGAAATAGCTCTCCAACTTGTAGCCTTATAGCAACAAAAATATAGTGTACATATCTACTCTTTACCATCTCACACTTTAATAAGTTACACAGATCTACAGCTTAATAAGTAGTGTTGTCTTATCAATGAATAAAAACGGAGAATTTGGTCTTTTGCAAAAGTCTAGGTTCTTTGTTTATTTCAATTCTATTATTTTCTTTGTGTCTGCTTATTCAATGGCTTTAAGGTCTATAGAGGAACGACATCAGTGTGCGGAAACTAGCTTGGAATTCTTTGCATCGTAATATTCTATCGGTTGTTAGCCAAAAGTTGTTAATAAGTGGAACGCAAAGAATAGAAGACGAATAGAGTATTACTGTTTACTGGTATTTTAGTAACAAAATATTTTTGTTGCAGTGGGGTGTAATGTTGTTAATCCCTATTTTGTATCGAACATTAAATTTATAATAACTAAATTAGTGGGTATACGTGTTAACACAGTATCAATGCATTTTACCAACGAAAAATCTAAATTATTGAAAGGTGATTTATGATGTCCCATTTCGTAACTATATGATTTGTAATTGTCTGTTTATATAAATATATTATTGATTTGTCAAGTAAGTTGTAGTTATTACTATTATTCAATAGCTATTGCATCAAGCTAGCTACTGACGACACATCCCTTGAATCAACTGTCAAATGCACGAACCTACAGCAAATGGATTTTATTCAGTTTGCGGCAACAGTGGCGACAACAGCAACGACACTTTCTTTGTGATGTCGGGCACATGCAACCTCAGGCACATACCTACATCTCTTTTGATGATATCTTAAAATTAACTAAGCAGACATAATTTGACACGCAGAAAAAATCTTTATGCCATCCACAAATAATTGTTCCGAGTCTGTATGTTCTTTGTGTCCCTTGTTCGAATGTAAAGTCATACATTATTCCTAGTGGAGTTATTCCTAGGGAGTTATAAATTTTCATGTTCTACTCTTCAAGTAATTTGGTACGATATTGTTTTGAAAGCTATATTTTAAATAAGTATATATAGGTATTTTTAGGAAAATGTGTTTCAATATCAACATCACCGTTAGGTACCTAATATCAGATAAGATAGCGCTGAAGAAAAAGACGTTTAAATGCTTGCTAATATTTCGATGGAACAGGAATAAACACAAACTTCAAAGATTAGATTAAATTATATCTAAGAAAGCATTTATTGTTTGTATAGGAGTGCAGTCAATATCCGGCAGAAATTTGTTTTTACAATGGTCCACCCAACCCTGCCAATAACTCAGTCCGCGCTGGAATATAATCATCTGCGCGCAACGCGCCGCTGCTGAGATGTTGTCCGTCAGGAGATCTGCACAAACAAACATATATATAGCAGGTAGAACATTTGAACAATATGTAAATGATTGTTTACAAGTGACAATACTACAACTAAGAAGGTAATGCCTTCCAAACTGTGGTACTTACTGCGGTCGTAAGTTTTTGGTTTTAATTCGCACACATTGTAGCTTTAATAATTTAAAAACATAATAACTAAGTAAGAAATTGGCTTAATAGGTAGGCTTTTGCCAATCGCAAATCTGTAGTTTCCTATTGAGGAAAAACCGTGAGTCTAAATAAGTACTAATCGCGACCTTTAACCTAAGGCAAGGAGTTGACAACTCTTTAAGGATACATTGGGCTATTATAAGAGGACAATAGTTGTCTGAGCAGGTTGCGTTTTTCCAGAGTCGGAACACAGAAGTGATAGGTACTTCTGGCGCTGAAAGCGGGTACTGTAACTGCAGATTATATGCTTATTTATGATTGCCTTTGGTGGCAGATGAATTGCGCGGCTCTGATGTTAAACCGTAACCTTTGCTCAAGGATATGGCTGTGTTATATTCTTCGGTATTACACAGGTAGGTAATGTGTGGAGAACACAGTTGCATTCACGGGAATGAGACTGCGCTTACATAGTATATTTTCTATATGACAAAACCTTTAAATGATGGTGGTGAACATCCAAGAACTTAACTTTAAAACAAGTAAAATAATCTATAAATGTATGAATGACAACGGCTCACCTTCACAACGTACGTTGCAACGTTTCCCGGGCGAGCCGCTGCTGCACCATAATCGGTCGTTGATTTGAAACAGACCCCAATTGTAGGAGTCTCCTGCAGCGGCGTCGCGCTTTAAATGCGTTTGAAACGAACTCTCTACTTCAACCAGACATATCACTGGAATAAAAATCAACATACTAGAAAATAATTTTTAAAAGAAATATTCATTTATACGTGATTACGAGTTTCACACCCTCTATCTCCCAAGGGCCTATTGTAGACCTGTGCCTACACAGGACTATTACACCCACATTTCGGCACAGCACATCTTAGGCGCAGTTCCCCGTTAAACTTGACCGCCGCCGCCGTGACCGAAACACAGTTTAGAGGAGATTATAGTAAAATAATAAATAATCGGTTACTTACGATCCTTCATTAGATATTCGGGAAACTCTTGTCTGCTTAGCTCTCTAACAAGTTCACATTTTTTAAACTTCATGGCGAAATTTGATGAAATTATAAAAAGTAATAAGAATTTGAAATTGACCCGAGCCATTGTATACCTGCCTGAGCGACGGGTTACTCTGGAATGTCTTCAATGAGTCGAGCTATAAGGAGGAGAATATTATAATTATATAGTTTACGTGTATATGAGGGTGTATATCAACTCATACCATAGTTTTAATATTTAATAAAGTCAATGTTATTATTTATACTCTTCTTAAGGTATTGTTTCGTACTCGTCACAAAAGCAGCGCGACGATATATAACTATAATAGATCAATTATTTAGTTGATCTATTAGGGTTCCGTATCACACGTCCGTCCGTCACAGCTGTTTATCTCAGGTCGCTACTATTCATGCTATTAACTCAAAATGTTGTATGCTGCTTGACCAACTTTATTACAAATCAAAAGATTGTCTGATCTTCACGTGAATATATTTTTTGACAATGTGCCCGAAAGAGGGTATTTAATAAGTAGAAATTCTAAATCAAATGAGATGTCATTTAAATGGCTTTACTAGAAGGTTATAAATATATTTATACTGCTAAGCTTTTAACTTAGGTCGCACTCCTTATTTCAAAAGTTGTGTGGATTTTAATTCATTACTAATGCGCTGAATTTGAGTGTTATTTTAGCCAAAACAAGTCAAGCTAAGCGATGTTTCCGGAGGATTTCTGAACTTCAAGCTGATCTTTTAGCATGCAGGTCTCGTAGCTCTATTCTTACTCTGAGTCGACGCTGTCTTGCGTTGACTACTCTTGTTGTTTTGGCAGGTACAGCACGTCAACACCGTAGTAATAAACCAATTTGTCAAAATTGTGAGAGCAATCAATCAATAATTGCGCACTAATTAACATTTAAGTACACCCAAAAAAAAGGATCGACATTTCGAACCTAGATTGCAAAATTTCGATTGGGTTTGATTATTAACAACAGCCGTGAACAACCATTTTTGGTCATATTCCGTGTCGCTATTACTTCGTATCTTTGTCCAAGGAAAAATAAATTACACAGCGGCAAGGAAACGGGAACTCCTGTGGAAATACAGAAAATATCCTAACAAGAATAATAAATCTAATCTAATAAACTATACCAAGCGACTTAAGAAAATTGTAAAGTTAACGCAACGAGCCCAAAATAACTACACTATAAAAAACTCAAAAAATAAATCAAAAACTGTATGGCAGATTATAAACAGCTCAACAAAAAATAAACCCACAGACTCTATTCCACACATTAAGTTTAATAATAATACTGTAACCAATCCTAGTACTATATCTAATATTTTAAATGATTATTTTATAAATAAAATTACACCTATTAATACTAATGATAAATATCAATACAAACAATACTTGACATCACGACTTAATTCTTTATTCACGAAACCTTGCATTCCAAATGATGTAATAATGATAATTAATGGACTGAAAGCATCTAATAGTGTTGGCCATGATGACATTTGCACTAAAGTAATAAAATATGTAGCTGATTATATTAGTCACCCGCTTAGTCATATACTAAACTTATCAACTGAAACTGGTACATTTCCAGATAACCTAAAAATAGCAATTATTATACCGGTACATAAAAAAGGTAGTAAAGAAAACTTAGAAAACTATAGACCTATAGCTTTGTTAACTATATTCTCAAAAATTTTTGAAAAGCACATATATAATATTTTATATGATTACTTCGAAAAGAATAAAATTTTAGTCGAAGAACAAAAAGGATTTCGGAAAGATAAAACTATAAATAACGCCATATATGACTTTCTAAATATAATTATGAATGGTGTTGACAATCGGACATCTATATGTGCCTGTTTCATGGATATGACACAGGCATTTGATTATGTGGATCATGGCATTTTAATGCATAAATTGGAGGCATATGGCATAAGAGGTGGCTTTCAAAAATTAATTGAAAATTATTTAAAAAATCGCACGCAATACACTAAACTTACGAGAGTCAATAGTGAAACAAAAATGGAAGAATCCTATCTTTCATGTAAACGTGGTAAATATGGTATACCACAAGGAAGCGTCCTAGGACCATTACTATTTATTATATATATAAATGACCTTCCAAAAGCTACGAACCATCCTATATCGCTCTTTGCTGACGATAGTACGATTGCTATTAAATGCACTAATATTAGGACATATGAACATGACATTAATAATGCTCTTAGTGACATCATTAAATGGATGAATGCTAATAATTTAAAAGTCAACATAGCAAAAACTAAAATAGTGCACTTTAGTCAACGTACAAGTGTTTCCTTGCCCACTGTAAACTATAATGGTAACCAAGTTTCTTCCGTCCAGTCAATCAAATTTTTGGGGCTTACTATCGATAACCAATTATCCTGGAAGTTACACATAGAACAAACCTGCAAAAAAGTTAGTAAATCAGTTTATGCTCTTTATGAATTGTCTCAGATTGCAAATATTGATACCATTTTGACTGCATACCATGGCCTTGTAGCTTCCGTGTTAAGGTACGGTGTGATTTTCTGGGGAAACTCAACCAACATAGAGTTAGCCTTTAAAGCGCAAAAGCGCTGCATTCGAGCCATGTTTGGGATGCAAGTAATTGACTCATGTAAATCAGCTTTTCAGGAACATAGAATTTTAACGCTTCCATGCCTTTACATTTATGAAACCGCCGTATTTGTGAAACAAAATCTAAATCTCTATAATAACGCATCCTCAATTAAACAACAACGTGATGTTTACCGGTTGTGTCTAAGCAAATGCAACACCACCCTCATGCACAAAAGTATATTTCATAAGGCACCTATTATATACAATAAAGTACCTAAAGACTTAAAGGCTATGAACTTAAATCTATTCAAGAAAAAATTTAAACTATTTTTAATACAAAAATGTTATTATAAAATTATTGATTATTTAAATGACAAATTTTAATGTATTCAATTTAATTTTAATTTTATATTTTGTTTTCATTATATTTATTTTATTTTATATTGTATTCTTTATTTTTACATTTTGGACATTTTTATTATATTTTAATCCCATATATTGTTTCTACAATTACCAATGTATAATTTAATTTTGTTAACTTAAAATTACATTTTGCATGCCATTCAAGGTAGGAACACTTGAGACCTTTATATATTATAAAACAACTTTGTACAGTGCTTTCTGCAAAAATAAATTGATTTGATTTGATTTGATTTGATTTGATTAAATATAGGTTGCGATTTGGAACCTATTTTGTATCGGTAACAGACCTGTGCCGTCGTCTTTCTTTCCCTGAAAGGAATACTTTAAAATACAATAACACGTTGATATATATTTTTTTAATACGGGATAGTGTTACATTATTATAGTTTAGACTAACAATGACTAACATAATATGACGTTTAGCAGTTGTAGTCGGGTAGCTTGCGTCCTTGGCAGAATACCCTCCAATTAGTCCACGCTTCGAATCCCTCCAGTAGTAAGATTATTTTGACACACTTTGATGCTATTGTAATGTTATCCATCAGGAGATCTAATGACAAAGATATGATTGATGAGATATGATGATATTGATTATGATATCAGACCTGTATATAAACTGTCCCACTGCTGGACACTGGCCTCTACCAAGTTTAAGAAGAATTAGGGCATAGTTCACCAGGCTAGTCCAGTGTGGGGTATGCGTTACGCTTGCTCCACCAAGTTACGCAAACAGAAAAAAGCTTTGCCAAAAAAGAATTCGGATTTATTCAAAATCGAAGTGAACAAAATAAAAAAATTGTCTAAGTAGAAATAATGAAGTTATAATGGTTTTAAGTTGGCCGCGCGAACGTTATGTGGAGGATTGTGCGGCCATGGAGATCTCAGCAAGTACTTGGGTTAGAGATCTAATTCTTTTTGTCAATTAATGACTGAATCTGTCAGAATTTGTCGAAAAATACTTATAAGCTCTAGATCTCAAAATCTTTTTGTCATGATCTGAGCATGACATTCCTCGATTTGTATTTATGTCTATTAAATGTAAAATCAATGTAATGCTTTATATCTGTATCAGCTATATTGGTGTTAGTTGCACCCTCTTTCAACAAATAGGTATTATCGGAAGACCAGCGTCGTCACACCATTGAGGTGTTACAACTAATGCTGAGATAATACATTTTTAACGACACCCTTACATGTTTTATCTTTCTTTTTGTTTAGTTTTATTTTGTATTTGCATAAGTATATCGTTAAATAAACTTATTTCTGTCTTTGTTTCTTTTTCCAGATCAATATTTCACGAAATATTCACCTTGGAAGTTATGGCCGCGCAGTCCTTCACTTGTTGTTTCTTTATGTTGATTATATTTTTAAAACTTAAGACTTCATACAGTAAAACTGTTACAAGAAGAAATTATTGTCTTAACTTGTCAAAACTAACGAAAGCAATAAATACTACTAAAGTTTAGTTAAACAGACGAAATCCGTCCAAACCAAAAAGTACATGGTCGAAATTTTACTTTGTATATTTATATAAGCAAAGTTATATAAATATTTCTATAATTGCTAGGATTTCGGTGTATACATCTATTTATTTGACATATTAACCGCATTAGAATGACATATCGTTTTTCCCTCAGAACAGTTTTCAACACGTGAAATCTCAAAAATGATGTTATCTCATACAATGTCCGAGCAGGGTAACCCTAATTTGAATTTGATTTGGAAATACCTCTAACTAAGCAAAGCATTGGTGTTGAATCGTTTATTCAACACGCGCTCGTCGCGCACCGGACATCGGCAGCGGGGACAAATTAAAGTTTGGAATGGATGCTATTGTTGTACCCAATCTTGTTCATTATAAGTTGTTTCAGTGAGACGAGACAATCCTCTAGGTCAGTTTTCTTATGCGTTGGTTGAATATAGTAGCACATCAGAGCGCCTACGTTCTTCTTGGACTACCTCATGGTGACAGATTTCAGCCACACCACGACAAATCGGTTTTAAAGTCAAATCCAGTCACCCATTTAGACACACGTCGAATGAAGGTGGCTCTTGGTTAAGAGACCGGAATTCCTCCTCATCATTGTAAATCTCCGCAAGGACATTGGAAATTAGAGAGATGGTGATTGCGTGTTCAGAGATTTTTTATACCATCAGTCTTTTTATAAAATCGTCACTAGAGTCAGAACTACAATCGGTGTTAGGTTTCCGAGTCAAATTGCCAACAGATTTTCAATGCAATTTGCCAGCATTTTTTGACGATTTCCGGCGGTAACTAATATGAGAACTTCCCCTTCCTGACGTATCTTCTTGTGGGTCAAAATCTTTATCCGATCCAAAGTCACCCTTACGATCCTGGAACAAGTCCGACACATGTCTTCAAAAATTCGCATTAGATTTATCTTACGCTTATCCATCTAAAACAAACAAAATAACTCATGAGAAATAATTTTCACAGAATACAATTATAACTGAATTGGTATACAACCAAGTATTAATAAAATAATAGCATATTATAAACACTTACGATGTTTTTTTGTCTGCAAATATTACGAGCCGCCACAACTGCGCCGATGGAACGCGCGCACCCCGCTACCGTGACACAGTCGAACTGAATGTAGCGACGTGGGAGGCGCGGGGGACGTACATATATACACGTTGTGCACATTAACAGAAGCACTTTTTTGAAATGATAAAGAGATAGTCTACGTGAAAGTAAAGTTTAGAATTTCCGATATGTTGTGACACAAGGTACATTAAATCGAATTTTTGCTTTAAAGGTCATCGGATATCAACGTCCTGCTGTAAATAATATTCTGTTTTTGAACGTTATCGTACGTTGTGCCGGGTCAAAATCTTAAACTAAGACGTACAATAACATTCTGTCCGCGAAAGTGTTAAGTTATTGGTAGCTGTTTATTGGTAGTTGTCTTTATAAACAACAAACAACGTAGGTATACTAATATAGACTGAATGCTTAACGTGCGTGGGACATTTAGTTGTACCTCTTTATATTTTCTTTAAATTAATAAGGTAATACGATTGTAATTTTGATGATAATGATCCATTTGTTCTATAGTTTTGATGGTTCCACGGTGTCTCACTGTCTGTCACATTAATATATAATGTCTATACACGTAGTAAGTAAGCAGCTCACCTGAGCATCGTATCCTGCAGGTGTTGCCCGGATAAGGCCCCGGGCTGCACCAGTCCCGGTCGTTTATCTGGAACAACCCGTACTCGTACGTGTTGTCTGGCTCTGGACCACCGATTATATGAGTCTGAAACATACTTGACTCTCCAACCAGGCATACCACTGAAACAATTACACAAGTTTTACTTAAACATTTAATAATACATCTACCTAGAATCTCAAGCAGACTAACTAACGAAATACTTTCGACCTCCAAAATATTACTAAAGGTTTTTAAAAGGCAGATTAACACAGCCGCACCTACTGCTTTTAATGTAATTAGTTTTTTATTAACGCGGATCACACTATACTATAATTGTGTCTGAATTTACTGAACAGAATGACGTGCAACTTGGTTTAGATTAAGAATAAAATATTTAGGAAGAGAAGAACCCGCCACGCACCCTCTAATTGTACACCACACACTAAGTATTGCATTAGAAAAAGGTTGACAACCCCGAATTCCTCTGAATAGGGACAGGCGCGTACTGATACCCAAGCGTACTTCAACTTGCAGTATTCGACGTCGAACACAAAATAAGTGTCTACAAGCGTTACACCTAAGCGCGAGGCATCTTCAAGACAGTTTGGCTAGATTGAACTGCAATCTATCAAACTATGGCAATAACCTAAAAATTTGCTCAGTGGCTATTAAGTGGCTAGTAGGAACGAGTAAATAAATATAAAACCAGTGGGGTGTATACTTACAGTCCTTCATTAGATCCTCCTTAAACCCTTGTCTTCTCAGCTCGTCAACTAACTCACATAACGCAAATCGTTTGCCAACACTTGACGAAATTACACAATATGTTACAAATATATAAACCAACAGCAACATTTCAACAAAACGTTAGAGATTGGCGCCTGATTTAATATCTTCAGACTGGTAACTCCATCTGACTTTGATGACCGATTTCACACCTACCTAAGTCGTTAAGAAATCGAAACGAAATCTAAGAAATTTAATTAAAAGCCGTAATATTATGCATGCACTGTATGCTTATAAACACACACCTAAACCTACCATACTCACCTGCAATTTCAAGGGTAAGTATCACTGGTCCCCTTTAAAAACCACAACGTCTTCTGAAGGAGTCTGGAAACCCTGTCGACACCACAACGTTTTGCCAATGATTCTGGAAGGCCTACTCACCGCAGGAACACAACACAAGGATGCTTAATTGCGACATTCTCTAAGATGGAAGTACCTTTCCAGCCAGGTTGATCTAGTTTGAACAAAGTATTAAATTAAGATTCTTCAAAAGATGAAATAACCAGCGGTCGAAGTCAGGCTAACATCACCATACTACCGAATTTCTCAATTAGATTTACGTACATATTTGCCGAGACTACCGAAATCTAGAGTGCGTTGTTCAACGATTAATGATGAATAATGGAGAATGATATTGTAATAATTGTACTGGCACGCAACAACAGCTCGTGTTTACTTTTATATGACATAATTAGATCCTAACAATAGAAAGAAATAACGTCGTGCGAGTGCGACGCGATCATCTATTTGGTATTAGTGACTGTTTTTAAATCCTTTTGTCTGCTCATACATCTATACTAATATTATGAAGAGGAAAGGTTTTATTTGATGTTTGTTTGTTTGTAAGGATTTAACTCAAAACAACTGAACCGATTCAAGTAAATTATTTACCATTAATAATTATCAATTTACCACCGAGTAACATAGTTTATAATTTATTTCTTTTATAAAGTATTTTTACTAACGTAACATAACTTTCTTTTATGCAAGCGAAGCTGCAGGCAAAAGCTGGTATTTTATACAAGCCTTGCCCGCCGCCTTCGTCTACATTTAGTCAAGATGTCATGTATCAAATAGCTGAGGAAACCGTAGCTGAATGGACCGTTATAATAAAAACTATGTGTAACACCTGAATACTTTCCTAGTATTCCATTAAGTCGGATATACAGTCTGTAACTCCCCAACTGACTAGATCCTCCCCTCCAAATAAACGCCAAAAAGGCAACACCGGGACCAGTAGAAAGGGTATCAACCGGTGCGCTGCCTGCTTCACTTGTTGTTTGTTGTGAAACAGGCAACGCACCGGTTGACACCGCGAAAACAGAACCTAGAGCGGATTCCCCGAAGTTGTGATCTTGAAAATTGGCCGATTGAGAGTCCTGCAAAAGCTCTTCAAGTGCCATCCCAGCCAATCAGTAAAGGCAATTCGAAGACGAGGCATTTATCGAATAACTGACGCATTCAAAACCGTACACTACGGTTTCGAATGCGTCAGTAATTGTCACCATACCACTCATGTTTAGCTCGCCAAGCCACTTTGCAGTTTATTATTATTATTATATGCTTACTCGCCCGTCGTCCGAACACTGTCTATGTCAAATATGCTCCTGACATGAGAATCAGAGTATGATCTGTATTCTTCGAGTTAGATAATTGTATGACTTAGTTATTTATGATTTTATACTAGAAGTTTCATGTTATACAACTTTTATTTTATCATTGTAAGGAGATGCAATAATCTATTTATAAAAAAATCTCGTGTCACGGTGTTTGTGATCGTACTCCTCCGAAACGGCTCGACCGATTTTTATGAAATTTTTTATGTATATATAGTAGTTATGAGAATAGGTTCTCAAGTATATTTCATAGCGCTAAGAAATAATCTATATAGCAGAACAACGTTTGCGGGGTCAGCTAATAATTTATAAATATTCAGTATATTATCTGTGGCAATATTAATGTAACATAATGTTACAACAAGGTGATTATGATTTGAATACGTATTGATTGTTTATAAATATGTACTTATTGTTTTATTTTAAACGTGCGTTTCGCCGTACACTATTAACTCCTTAGAGGTTTTCGTGTATGGTTATAATTCATTACCTAAGCGAGTGAAGCCGCGGGTAAAAGCTTAAGTTGCTTCTTTTTACGTATATATTAGGCAGAAATTAAATATATAACCTTTAAATGAGGGTTATCAGTAAAAGACTAAGGTGTTTAAGAAATACATGTTATTAAACAATGCAGCATTACATCAGTCTTCGTAGAAAGTTGTACCGTGAAAATATGGTATAACTAGATTTTTACCGCGGTAAATGTAAGTGTGGTTATTAAATAAAATAAAAATAACCGTAGGTACCTATTCTGGATTATCATCCAGAATAGGTACCTACTGTTATTTTTATTTTATATCCTTTTTTGTAACCCTAACTACGTGTATGCGGAATTTTAAACAAGTAACCAAACTCACATTTGCTTTTATAATATTAGTCAGCATGTTTGATAAATAACGTACAACAATTTACATAAGTGCGTGCATTGCGTCCTTGACAGTATATCTACTAATATTAATCGAATGCATAACTAATTAAGGTAGATTTTAAAACTTCAATCATTAATTAGTGCTTTGACGATGTTTCTCGCCACCGATGTTTTTTAATCAATCTTTTATTTATTATATTTTAATGCTGGCTGTTACATTTAATTTATTTCCTAGCTGACCCGTGCTACTTCGTCTGCTTCACTTAAGAGAATTTCCCGTGTTTGCAAATTTTTCATTGATGCTCCGCTGATCTACTGGGTCACCGTCGGACTACTGAAACATCGTGAGGAAACCCGCATGTCTGAGAGTTCTCCATAATGTTCTCGAATATATGTGAAGTCTGCCAACCCGCACTTGGCCAGCGTGGTGGACTTTGGCCTAATCCTTCTCACACTGAGAAGAGGCCCGTGCCCAGCAGAGAGGCAGTTTAATACGGGGCTGATATAATAATAATTAGTAGGTACCTAATCCTTCTATCTAGTTGACGCTACTACGCGAATTTGAAACATGTGTTTATGATAGTCCGAAGTCAAAACCTTTGAAGACGTGGAGCCACGCTTGCCGCTATCGTCTCCAACAGCTAAAACAGTTAGCTCTAAATATTATGTATAGCCCTGTCGTTCCGCCACAGGTCTCAATGGACCTTAGAATATACAACAAAAACAAAACAAAAACATTACAAGCGGATTATTGGCACAAACATGAAAAGCTTTTGCAACAGTGCACAAGTTGTACAAAATAAATGGTGTTTTCGTTTTTTTGCTAAGAAAATGCGTTTTGTGTTCTACATACTGCACGTTGGACCTTTGACTGTTAAACTCAAATGAAAATAAACAGATCCAGTATTGTTATTATTTGTTTCTCTTTCATGCGTATTTCCCTAATACGTTAGGAAAATACGCGGCCCTTTCCAAACGCTTACACGGAGACATGGGTCTAACGTGAAGAGGCCCTTCGAGAGTTTTAACCAAAGGTGGGATGGAACACCTACAGCGGCACTAGCCGCAGTAGGCGTATGACTATTGCTACGTACCTATGGATTCTAATATATGGGCTATGGGTATGGGTGTTTCATGGACTGGTATATTGGTAACTATGGATGATAAAACGGCTGATTATTATTATTTTTATTATTAGTTTTTACTACACTAATTAAGCTTCTACATTAATATATGTATTAAAAAGACTAAAATATAAATATACTCATACTCATAATTTTGTGGGATAGTGCATTGTGATTCAACAGTTATCGGACTAAATGTAAAAGGCGTTTTAAGTGAGCGTTCAAAATTAACAATTCCATATTTAATTTGTTCTATACACTAATTATTATCGGTAAGATGCAGCTATAAGTCGACAATAATTATTATATAACGACTGGAGTATATTTAATACTAGCTTTTGTGTGCGGCACCGCCCGCGTGGTACCAATTAAAAGTAGCCTATGTCTTTTCCCAGGTTTTAAGCTATCTCTGTATCAAATTTAATCCAAATCGGTGGAGTGATTTAGTCGTGAATAGGTAATTGACAGACAGACAGACAGAGTTACTTTTGATTTTCTTTGATAATATAATTAAAACTATTATTTTTAGGAAAAAATAAAACAAATCTATCTTTATGCTGTCATATCATGAATTTTATTATTATATTTGCAGCATTAAACAAACTATATAAGTAACAAATATTCGGTTTCAGAACGTCGCCTGTTTTTGTAAACGCGCGGGCAATTTGTAACTACATAAGTACCTATTTTTATAAAACTAATATGTAATGTGTATCTAATTCTAATTAGGTTTTAGAAAACAAAACCTTTGTTACTTTTTTAAGTATTAAAACATTTACAATAATTATGGCGGCGTACCACCTACTCGTGCCACCACCGATTGAAATGTCATTTCCAGATACACATTAAAAGTTGCTCGACATGATTATTATCTAATATCCTTTTGATATCAATATTATGTACCTAATATGTATTAATAAATTGTTATGTTTTATAAATAATCTTCAATAATTACTACTCGTTTTTTTTTTAACAAATTATTGAACATGTCTACGAAACAAATGAACGTCTACAAAACAAATGACTATCAGAAAGTGATCAGCTATCGATTGTGCTAACAAAAAAGTGTATAATACAAATGACTATCAGAAAGTGATCAGCCAGCGATAGTGCTCACAAGAAACAGGTGCATGCGATTTTCGACCTTATTAACAATTCATGACAGACTTTTTTTGGTATTTTCTTGCTTTCTGACATTAATACGTTATAAAATGATAAATTCTGAGTAAATCTCAAATAAGATCGAAAATCGCATGCACCTGTTTCTTGTGAGCACTATCGCTGGCTGATCACTTTCTGATAGTCATTTGTATTATAGACGTTAATTTGTCTTGTAGACACGTTCATTTGTTTTACACAATTTTTTTACTAACTTATTTTAGGTACCTATCCTTGTGATACCTACAACTAGTTGGACATAATTCCACTGTTGTACTACGAGTCATAATCATAAATTGACTGCATTTTATTGACTTACCATAAAAAAACGTAATTTTATACATAAACTAGCTGCCCGGACAAACTTCGTTCAGTCAAAAGTAATCTTTGTTTTTTTTATGTTTTCTTTATCACTAAGGGGTATGAAAAATAGATAGTAGCCGATTCTCAGACCTACTAAACATGCATAGAAAATTTCATAAAAATCGGTCAAGCCGTTTCGGAGGAGTATGGTAACTAACATTGTGACACAAGAATTTTATATATAAGATAAAGCAATACAAAATGTACATAACACATGTACATATAAGATTGTTGTATTTTATTTTATAATTTTTATTAAGTAATGTAAGTAGAGCATATATCATGATGTCACATTAAAAATTTTACCTTTTTGCTAAGACGATAACGTGCAATAAATTCTTGTTCGGACATAATGTTATTGAAAGCATTGCTTTCGTCACGAACCCGTCTTATCTTAGCTTTTTTTCAGCGTTTTGCTGAGTAGCGTCAGTCTCCAAAAACTCAAACAATAATAGTTCATCGTCGCACATTTCAGAAATTAACTAAGAACTAGGTATGTTACATAAAAGTAAAAGCAATAATTAAAGTAGCTATTCAAAAAAAGTTACTCCAGCTTAGCGTAAACTGAATGGTTTATTTTATTTACAATATGGCGCCTTTAATATGAAACGAAATGTCAAATGAAAGCTCATAATACGGTATTTGCCAGGCAATACTCGATCACCTGTCACGTGACCGCTGACTGGCTGGAGTTAGCATGTTTATAATACGAAATTGCAAGGCAGTTTACTTTACGCTGTATACTTCCTGGAAATAAGAATTTGTAATAAGGCCCCCGGACGAGGAACACTCACGAGAGGTAGAGGATTCAGTTCGGACCTACCTCTCGACGCCCCTCGTCCCATCGGAGGATGAGCTTCTGGTGACCCCGCAATCATGTTTCTTATACAGGAAGTAGTCGAAATATCTATTCTAATTCTATCTAGTAGATTCGGATAAGACTAACAGTTAAAGTATCTAAAAATGGAAATTAATCGCATTCTGCTTTACGTTGATATTTTCATCTATAACCTACTGCTATGGTTTAAAAAATAAATGCTATCGATGTATGTAATTATGGTATACTATTACCAAATGTATCAAGATTATGCTGTTTACACAATTTATTAAAAGTTCTACTCGCTCGCGCAGTAAAAGTGTTTTGTCTATAATTAGTAGAAGCATGTGGAACACTTATTGGGGTATTAAAACGAGATGATTTGCAAGGAACGTTAAAGCCAATGTTGTATAATAGATCGAAGCAATTTATATAATTTTTTTATATTTAAAAATAAGTAAAAAGTCGGCAATTTCTCTACGATTCTGTAGTGTCAACAGATGATACTTTTTACAGTATTCAATGTAATTATTGGAGTCGTACAGCATCCCCTGAAGAAATCATAAGTATTTAATAAAGCGCAATAAATATTAGCGATTTAGCAAATGGAAATCCGTAGTCTCTGCCTACCCCTCTGGGAAATAGGCGTGAATCTATGTATGTATGTATGTATGTATTAATAAAGCGCCCTCTATGCACTCTATTCGGTCTTCATATTTTTATAACATGGGTTCCAAATTTGGGAAGCGTATTCCAAATTGCTACGAACATAGGCACAATATAAAATTTTAAGAGTCTTAACTTCCGTAAAGCATTTAGAGATACGCATAACAAAACCTAATGCTTTTGAGCCTCTCTTAACAACAGCATCTATATGAGTGTCGAATAATAGTTTAGCGTCATGATGGACACCTAAATCACGAATAATGTTGCATCTGGATAAAGTTTGGCCGCACGATGTAGGTGATTATAATAGAACGCTTCCGTGAATATGTAGTTACCGAGCATTTGGACGGATTCAAATCTAATTTATTACATTGACAATATACCTCTAGTCGCTGTAGATCTTCCTGCACAGCATCCGCGTCATGAGACGAGAGTATATTTGAATAGATTTTCATATCGTCAGCGAAGCATAAAAGTTTGGAAGATTTCAGGCACTGGTCGATGTCGTTCATATAGACGATAAATAATAAAGGACCTAGTAAAGATCCTTGGGGGACTCCGCTAGGAACATGAACCCAACTTGACATGTAATTATTCAGTACTACAGCTTGCGATCTGTTATCAATATAAGATGAGAACCATCTCAGCAAGTTTCCCCGAATACCTATGTTGTTGAGCTTTGATAAAAGAATATTATGATCTATTCGATCAAAACATTTACTATAGTCTGTGTAAACGACATCGACCTGACCGCCTTTGTCCATGGCTTCAGTTATGAAGTCATTTAACAATATGAGATTAGTGACGGTAGATTGACCCTTTAGGAAACCATGTTGAGCAGAACTAAAGGAGTTAGCACGAGCAGAATATAACTGCTTGTAAATAATCCTTTCAAATACTTTAGCTACCACGCAAAGTTTAGATATAGGCCTGTAATTAATTATTTGGGTTTTGGAGCCTATTTTATGTGTAGGGGATATGAATGCCGATTTCCATACAGAGGGGACCACACTTAACAAAACAGTTTTTTTTAATAAAATCGAAATGGGCTCGGCGATTGTAGAAATACATATATACATATTGGTGATATACAGTTAGGATTTGTGGATGTGTGGATGTGTGGTGGATTTGTTAGGTTACTTGGAATGGCATTTGAAAGAAAATTTATGATTGAAATTACTTTCAATTCATTTTAGACATTATACTATCTATCGTATTAAGTCTTTAGTAAGATTTTTATTATAAAAAGTCCGTAAAAATAAAGTGAGGTAATATGAGATCCTCGCAAGACAAACTACGTCCAATTCTTTGGCAAATTTAATGCATTATCGTTAAGTCGATGATTTGGATGCCGTCGTCTATATAATTTATACGTTTTTATCATGTCTAGAATACTGACATTCATTGCTTTTCTATATTTTATTTACACTTTCACAATATGATTAAAAGTAAATATGTAACTAAAACATAATTATAATTTAACATAATATTACTACACATCAGACACTATTAATTATTGCGCAACTTCTTTAAACATGGGCAGTCTACAGTGATAACTATTTACATCTGTGGCAATTAGAAGTTTACCAATGAAAGGCATACTTATTAAGTGACACGTAAAATATTTTAAACCAGACAATATACAATATTCCGAGTGCCTAGTGCGAGATTGTTTTATGTTAACGCGACCGACACATTTATAACAGTCGGCGTTCTGATTGGCCCGCTCCAAGCTCTTCCAAACCAATCAGAGCCAAACGCGGTAAAAGTTTCGATTGTGTTAACGTAAAAACAACTCGCACTAGGCGCCCAGTGCTATTCTAACCTGGCAAATGCCCAAATACTAATTTGCCAGCCAGCTGTTTTACCCATAGACAGTAAAACAGACTGTTGGGATGCGTTAAGTAGGTACTCCAGCACTACTATTGCAGTCGCTAATATAAGCGATTATGTTGCAGTTTTAAGCTCATTAGCATTTATGAGATGACTAGATTTTGCACGCGGCTTTGCTCGCGTAAATGTAGCTTAGGTTAGGTAAGTAACAATACATATTAATTAACAAATAGTTTTTAATTAAAAAAATTCTAATAAATGTACACTATGTCCTCTTCTGTACCACTGACAAAGTGTATGCGAAATTTCAAGATGATGTCGAGTACAGCGTATCAAACAATCAAACAAACAAACTCACATTCGCATTTACAATATTAGTAAGGATAATCTAATTATTGCTATTTACAGAATTAAGATTTTGCTTTACTAATTATATCAAACTATGTAATTATAGTTTGATATCTAAGCTTGAAATTACATTTAGTTACGTGCCCTCGTTAGGCTAATTCGCGTTACGAGACGGTTATTCTCGCGCGCTTTATAAGCTAGTGATGCGACGTAGCGGGCACTTGACGAACATCTGTCAACATGGGAGTTACATTGCGTCTATTAGTAGCTACGGCTTGTGTCGCCTCTCTAGCTAATGAGGTTCTCGGGGGCTGCATTAGTGCCAGTTGGGGTAAGGCTTACACGATGTTTAAGTAACACGCAACAATGTACAATGTACCCTGAGGTCAAAGTCAACATCCGTGTGATTGTTAACAATATCATAATGATACAGTCACTACAGGTGTATTGTACATCTAAATACGTACATTAATGTTGTTTCTATTAGTCCAGGACGCGGTACCGATCCGCCTCAGTAGTGTAGCAGCAATTAATGCTGTGCAAATTCTCGAAAAAAAGTTATTGTCTTTTTGACAAAAGCTACTCAATTGAGTTAGGCAGTTAACGTTGCTGCACACCTTCTTGCCTCGGAAAGCACGTAAAGCGATTGATCCTGCGCCTGATTTCTCTTTAGTCTTGTTGTATTACCGTCCCGTTGGGTACGAGAATCAGGCAATAGAGAGTGTAGGTACTTGTATAATGTATGTGTAATATTCTTTTTTTTCATGCAAGCAATAGCTTTGTATTATATTGACTTGGACAAAGCAGCAGCTCACCACATGGTATAAATAATTTGTGCAGCATAAAAATTCTTTTCATAACGCTCAGCTGGTCACGTTAATTAGGTGACTGCTCGTCTTTAGTCAGTAGCATCCTAAATATCGCTTAATAAATAGCATACAAAACAAAATGTAATTTATATTGTATTTTTTACTGGGCATTCTCCATTGTAACCTACATAATTATCTGCTTAATTATATTATCTATCATTTGATTAATTATAATATTCGTTGTCAACAGGAGCGCCAGGCGAAAGCTTGTATCAATTGGATGACTTGACGGTGGATCTGAGCGGCAAAGATGTTGTATATGTGGATTTACCGGTGAGCATTTCATGATAATCTGATCAATTAATAATAATAATAAATAACGTTTATTTAATAAAATGTATGCCTGTGCTAGGTGATATATTTGAGAAAAATAATAAGTAAACAACTGGAAAAAAAAAGCAAAAGGGACGAGAACAATAGTGTAAATTTTTAAACTTTAACTTATGTTTGTGAGTGTATGTGAGTGTGTGTGAGTGTGTGTTTCTGTGTGTATGTGTATGATTGCTATGCGTTACAAGATGTTAAGATACAGTTGTTATTATTTGTTCAGTTTCATCATATTTTAGAGATAACATGAATACACCATGAACAACCATGATTGAACACTCTGTTTTATTTTGTAAAGGGTAAGTTTATAGATGGTTAGTGCCTTGTTTACCTACTTTGTTATAAATTCGAGAGCTTTGCGCATTGAAATGTCTTTGAGCAAGAGCTGAGCGACATTTAACCATTGGACATACTGGAAAATTGACCAAATACCATTGCTTACTATAGAGTTCTGGCGGCTTACATGTGTGAAAACTTTCTAAACGTCGTTTGTCAAAGATATCAAAAGAAATTTCCATTAGCCATTCAAAAAATTTGCAATTTTGTAGTAATAGCACACTTTTTTACCGCAACAAAATTATTTTAGCAATTGGAGACTATGGAAGAACGTGTCTTACAATTAGTATAAAGTTAAGTTAGATTTCTCATCATACATAAATTCGGTGCGCGTAGCCGACTCGCACTTGAATGGTGCTTATTATCTATTACCAGAAGTAATTCACCTTTCAAATATAATAATAATATAATATAATATTCTATCACATACACACAACACCATCTAGCTGTATTTGTGTTTGTTACTTTAGATCCGTGTTTGCTTGGTTGGTGATGTTGACAGTGATACGTTTAACATAAAATTATAAGTTTACCCACTTTATGTTTATATAAAGTTTTACGTTCGTCTATTTTTCTGTACGCTCATTTATTGTAAATATGGATTCTCAGTAAGTGAATTATTGTAATTCTTATGAGAATAAAGTTCTTAAACCAGATCTAGCCTACACTAAGCAAAACTTGTACTGTGGGTACCTACTAGACAATAATAATGTACCAGACGGGCGAACTCGGGGCCGAGGTTACTATGGCGATGGTTACGATAACAGCCGACAAGTCGCTGACGTCCTATACACGGTGTGTGGACTGTACTATAGCGGTTACTGGTCTGAGTGGAAGCGCTGAAAGGCGTGTTGTACGATGTGCGGGTCGGGGCTTCGATCAAATAATACACATGCTTCACTGTTCAGTTGTCTTGAGGTTTCTGGCTGGCTCCATTCGGTTCTTGAGGCTTGAAGATGAGGTTTCTTGAGCACCTAATATCGACCGATACTGTGTCGCTTAGGTATCTCAGATCTTTACTGTAACGAGAGCCGGCCAAAAACCACTGTTCAACAAGTTTTATTTTAATTATTAATTACACATTTCTGCTTATAACTATGGAACTATGCTAGCTAGTGCGATGGTACAACCAGTGCCGCGCAGGGCACGAAAAGACCTAGCTAGTGCTATTATGTTCATCATTCGGAAGTTAGGTCTAGGTATAGATAATTTAGGTTTTATGCTAAAAATCTAACTTGCGGTTATATGTATAAAGAGAAAAAGTTTAATAACTTTAGGACTACGATGTATAGGAATATAATTCCTTCAACATTCTATAGCGGCTTTCTTTATAAACACAACAGGTGAAACCTTCTATTAAAGCCTTATGACCTAGGAACCCTAATATACCTAACTTGAGGTAAAAATGTACATTTTATCAGTAATGTTTACATATTCACAAAATATTTCTGTAAACTATAGGAAAAATATATTATTACGTTATTTACACTGTTTAACTATATTGATTAGGTCTATATGTGACCTAATTCGACACTATATCCGAACTATAAACTTTATTGATACAGTATACTTAAATAACATGTATTGAATTTATAATCATAATATGAATCTTAAGTTACTGTTGACGTTGTCGCGAACAAATAATAATAATAATATTCAATCACATACACACAACACCATCTAGCCCAAACTAAGCAGAGCTTGTACTATGGGTACTAGACAATGGATAAACATACATATATACTTACTTTATTTTTTGTAAATACATCCATATTATACCTATGTATAATATGGATGTATTTCCAAAAAATATAAGTAAGTAAGAAAAGTAAGTTAAGAAACACCCAGACCAAGACAAACATCCATGTCCACGCACACAAATGTTTGACTTGTGCGGGAATCGAACCCGCGACCTCAGGCGTCTCTGTCGGTTACACTAACCACTACGCCATCGAGGCCGATGTCCATTTAAGCCTAAGTGTAAGATATTATGGGATCAATGATAAAAACTTAATTATGATTTTACAGACTCAAAGTTTTGGAATACTACCGGGCTGTCAAGTGGTCGGCATACGGGCCAAGTTCTGCGATGCAGACCACCTGAGCTTTACAGATAATTACACAGTAGCCGTACAGCGCGACGGGAAGAATCCGGAGAGTAAGGGAGTTCTGTCCAGCACGGTGCACTGTGTGCCGCTAGTCGCGCCAACGACTAAATCGTTCGCCTAACTCCAGTAAAAACATATACCAATATATCAGTGAACAGCGTAATCTTCTGTTAGATTAAACTTGATGGTCTTACGATTAATTATACCGCAATTCGCTACACACGCGTTGAGGCCATGGCATGTAAATAAGAGTAGAAAGACCTAAAATTGGTCAGCATTGTTTTCTGAGGTCATACGATATATCCTCGGGCACTATTGATCGACTTCGACTCTCATCATCGTACTATCATCAAATCAAGAGTTTCCAATATTCGATGATGGTTCGAATTGTAATCTGTGACAACGCATCACCCAGCATTTATGGTTTCCCAGGTTATGGGATCATATTAGATTCGATTATCCGAATTTTCTCTTTCATAGCAATTGCACATCGCTACACTAGACAGAAAGCAATTACCAACATCCATTTATCTCCAAGTAAAACATCACATTTAGCTACTGCCAAGGATCACCACAGCGCGCGTTTATTCCACTCAGAACCAACGCCGTTAAGATCTTCATCTATAAACAACATTACTTAAATAAGATACGCTGTTCGCCATTTCTATATTTCGAATAATGGTTTCGCTATAGTTCATACATGTTGTACACAAACCAAATCTTGTATGTATTACTAAATTATATATAAATTATATAAAATATTTTGCATTTTATTTAATTACTGCTTCGTAGGTTACCTACGTGAGACAAACTTGCACATATCGTCGCGAACCAATAGATGATTTGATAACTGAGTTGGAAAAATGGGGAATTGCTTGCAAATGTGTCTGGTAATACAGCATACTTACTACATTCTGGTAATACTCCTAGAGATATAAACTATAACTGAAAATATGGGTTTTTTACTCCTCGGTTTACCCCCTGAGATTAACAGACATACAAGTTTATGAACCGATGAATCAGTTAATTTATACCAGTGTTAGCAACGGGTAGAGGCGGCTTTACCTATGGTGCAGGGTGTGCGATGCACACGGGCGCAGCGGTGTTAGGGGGCGCCGGCCTCGGCACTTTCAATGAACCTGCGCCCGTGTTATGACGCCGGGCGTTACAACTCAACCCCACGTAAAAAGAGCTCCGCTTTGCATTTATTTTGTATGGCATCCGGAGCTCTTCTTATATGTGTCCAGTTACAGCAAAGCAAGGCGCGCCACGAGCGGCTCTTCCAATAGTAACTTTTGTTTCAACATGAAATAAACCTTAAACAGATATAATAATAATATTTATTTATTAACAGTAAAATAAGATACATCCTTACACTACATCATACATATTAAAATTGTAATCATCAACAGTGTTAAAGCATACCTGCCTTAAATAATTTAAGCTTAAATTAAAATTAATTATTAAACTAGGTTAATTTGTAGTGTATACAAAATAAATAAAGTTCAAAAGGTTATGTTTTTTTTTTAATGCCAATTTTTTTTAATTCTGATTGAACGCTGTTGACCAAAAAGTGCAGCTTTTTTCGTTCTTAAAGAATGACAGCAACGATCCCCGAAATCTTTATGGGGAAAGCAGGCACTTTGGTGGCTATCGATCGCCTCACCGGTCACGTTCATGGGAAGTTACTGCGATGGAAGACCGTCGCTGGCACCTACCGGATGACGTACGTGACTTGTTGGGGGAAAAGAATACCGCCACTCGTGCTTACGACAGCGGCACATCGGATTAGGATGCGATCATTTAAGCGAGAGATTAACCCTATAATAAAAAGATATTGGTAACGCGCTGGAATTGACCACAGTCAATTAAAGTTTGGATCCAATTGTTACTGTTTCTCCTGTAAACTCACGAGTAGAACGATCTGCTCGGTCGCCACTACCAACATCGGTGCCCTTGTTAGACGACAAATGTTAGGCCTAAACATCTGTTACTTGTCTCCCGAAACCAAGGCTGCTCATGAACAGTCAAATGTCAAGAAAAGTAGAAATATAAATCAATGTTCAATTTTTTATAATAATTTTTATAAACTACAATAAAAGTCATAAATTCAGTTACTTGTTTTATTGTAACCTCACGAATAGGATCGAACCTTGAGCCGCAGCGATATTCTAAAGTTTTCTAATTACGATTTTTAGTTCTGTAGGATTGTGTTGTGATGTTGTGTTTATGAAGTATACATTATAATTTCAATCAATCAATCGATCAATCAGCCCACCGCAGTCCACTGCTGGACATAGGCCTCTCCCATTTTACGCCACAACATCCGGTCTTCCGCCTTCCGCATCCAGTCTGACCCAGCTACCTTTTTCAGGTCATTGGTCCACCTGGCCGCGGGGCATCCTACCTTACGTTTACCAAGTCGCGGTCTCCACTCTAGGACTCGCTTGATCCAACGGCCATCGGTCCTTCTACAGATATGGCCAGCCCATTGCCACTTCAGCTTGCTTATTCTGCGAGCTATGTCGGTAACCTTGGTTCTTTGACGGATAACCTCATTTCTAAGTTTATCCCTCAAACTCCTAGCATAGCTCGCTCCATAGCCCGCTAAGTGACATTAAATTTTTGAACTAGCTCTACCGTGAGTGTCCACGTTTAGGCACCGTAGGTCATAACAGGTAGGACGCACTGGTCAAAGACTTTGGTCTTAAGGCATTGCGGTAAAGGCGATGAGAAAACGCTGCCCACCCCAACTGGATTCGCCTGTCGATTTCTTTCTCGAAGTTGTTACTACCAAACCGAATCACTTGTCCAAGGTAGACATACTCTTGAACAACTTCGAGCATCGACCCATCGACGTAAATCGGCCTCGGCATAACATGTCTATTAAACATGATCTTGGTTTTATCCAAGTTCATGCCGAGACCAACCCGTCGCGAGGCTCCATTTAGGCTGTGCAGTATCCCGTTAAGCTATTCCAGCGACTCTGCTATAATGACGATGTCATCGGCGAACCGTAGGTGTAAGATGTACTCACCGTTCACATTGATTCCCCGTCCAGTCCAGTCCAGTGTTTTAAAAACATCCTCAAGCGCGTTGATAAACAATTTGGGAGATATTACATCTCCCTGTCTCACTCCTCGACGCAGCTCTATCGGGTTCGATTTCTCATCCTGAAGCTGGACGGTCATTGTGGCGGTATCATACAGGCATCTCAACACTTCTATATAGCGCCAGTCAATGCGACATCGTTGCAGAGCATCCAGGACTGCCCAAGTTTCGATGGAGTCGAAGACTTTCTCGTAGTCCACGAAAGCCATACACAGCGGCTGATTGTACTCTTCAGTCTTCTGTAGAATCTGCCGAACAGTATTGTTACGCCCAGTGACATCTCTCGGCATTGTGGGAAAGACTCGGCAGTTCCGTCTAATAATTTATACCGCCATCTATTGACATCTTACGGAACTACGTAGTAGGTATGCTTACGAGAATCATAGAGAAGACGCTGGTACTTTCTCGAATCATCGTACTGTTTACATGCCGGGAGTGGCGTTGCTAGAAAGCTCTAGAAGCGCTTTACCCGCGTATAAATAGGGCGCACGCGCACCGCCAAGTCAGTTTACAGTCGTAAGCGATCAAGTGTTCATCGAAGCGAACGGAAGCGGAAATACTACGAAGTTTGAAGCAGTACAGTGAAAAAGTGTGGTATAGTGTTTGTAGTGTTTTAAATTTAATTGTGTGTTTGAATAAAACGAGTTTTAGTCGGTAATGTTGTTTATATTCTTATCTGTCGAACCCAGCACGTAACACTATTATTTATTATAACTCACATTGGCCATAGTCACGAATTTATCGTTCTTTTAAAACTAGGAACATATCCTTTTTATTTAAAGACAACGCCCGCATTAGAAATAAATACTGTTTCGCGAAGGACTTTACAAATGACGGACATAAAGAGCACTCAGATTTGAAAATACTATTTATGATTCACACAAATTTTTGTCCCGTGCTGGGATTGAAATCATAACAATCGGCGCGGAGACAGTAGCCAATCGACCATTTAAACCACTATGCCATCCCCACCGTGCCAACAATTCTACCTATTTTCATTTAATTTTAATGTTTCCTTACGAACAAGTTTACAATTCATGTGATCTATCGTCTCTGTGAATTGTCAAACAACCGTGTATTGAGATTATGGTTAGTCGTAGAACAATTTTGTCGCACAAGCGTTAAGCGTACATCCATTTATCGAACTTACATAGTACTCCCCTGTGACAATATGTCTTATAATTAATATCTCTACATACATAGCCTTACGCCTATATTGCCGAACAGCTTGACAGAGGAGCTGAGGAGCTTATAGTTTTAGAATTTCCAATTAATAGGGGTCAAGCATACCTACTGTAATATTGCTGTGCCGTTGTTTAAAAACGATATTTACTTAAATTAATAAACTGCTTCTGTGGTCCCATGGTATTCGTTTGATTTTATGTTGCCCTACAATTATGTAGTCCGGGGCTAGATATCCGAGTCAGGTACAGTGATAATGTGTATTGCAATAAGGAAATTTTCAATAGCAGCACGAAGACTAGAAATATGCTGGATAGACAGCAGTAGATTCGCATGAAAGATGCGCTGAGATCACACATCTGTCATGCGTATTGTCAAGTAACCGGACATAATAGATGCCTGCTAAGGGTTTATTTTCCATAGACTATGGACGTTTGCAGCAATAGATAAAGGACCGTGCTTTGTGGACCATAAAAAAATTACTGATGTCTTACTGTTGACACCGTGCCTAATAATCCTACACACCGCAGGCGCACAACACCAGGATTTTTAGGTGTTAGGTTTGTTAGGTGGTCTCTTGTAGGGTAGCGGCCCGAGTTCAAGCGAAATCCGTCTCATATCTAACTTCTGCTCGACTTCCCAAATGCGGTCTTTTTTTTTTTGTTGCACCCTTTTTCACAGGGTGTTCTAGCTCCTCTGTCAGAGAGAGAGCCTACTCTTTACAAAAGTGGGGCAGTTATCCCATCAAAGGGGCAGCTGTTCCTCCTACTCTACGTCTTTATTATATTTACATGTGCCCTGAAAGGGCTATTATTTTATTACTAAAACCTATTCACGCTCTCATTCCAGTCCTCTAGTACCATTCTAGTTCTCGCATTTATGCATATTGCCAGGATTTTAGCCTGATAGACGGTACAATGTGACGATAGAGCAAGTTTAAGGGCCTTGGTTTCGGTCCAGTCATTCCACATGGATAACGCGGCGCCGACCCAGCCCTCAATCTTGCTTCCGTCTCTGAAGATGCGCACCTCGATGTTGTTGGTGCGCTGAAGTTGTTCCTTGTCTACCAGATTTACGAACTCCAGGGTCGTATGCTCCGCGGGATGAGATGCCTCTATAGCCGGAGCCATTCGCTCGATCTCCCAGTCTCCCATCCATGGCTGGGTCACTCCTCCCTTGGCCTCGTATAGCGAGGCCACCTCGCGAACTCTGAGGTCCAGAGGGAGCTACCCAGCCAGGGTCAGCGCAGAGTACAGACCGTGCGATAGCTCTTACACAGCTTTTGGACGAATCCACGCTGTACAACGTTCAGCTGTTTTCGGACACCAAGCTTATTTACCACCGCGTACCAACTACTGGCGCAATACAGCACCGTCGGCTCACCGCCGCAACGTAGATGGCCCTGACCACCTCGGGGTGTAACCCCCCGCTGATCTTGCCCATCCGCGCCTGCATATGGTAGATGCCGATCGCCTTTCTGCATACATTTGTAACGTGTGTGTTGAATGTGAGTTTGTGGTCGATGGTGAGCCCCAGGATTTTGATTTCTTTGGACATTCCAATGTCTATCTCGCCCATGCTGAGGCGCGGGACATCGTACTTCAGCCTCCGCGTGATTACCATCGCACAAGTTTTGTGTGGTGCGAATTTCAGCTAAATTCCGATGCCCCATTCCCGCATATGCCCGAGAGAGGCATTGGCTTGTCCCTCAATCTCCAGGGCTGTGTCGCCATCGAACACCAACACCACATCATCCGCGAATGCCTGCACGTGTACCGCCCTACCACTTAGGTTATGCAAGAGGGGATCTAATAGAAGGTTCCACAGGAGTGGACCGCCTATCGAGCCCTGGACGCAGCCCTTTTCGGTGGAACGTCTGCACTCCTCGCCCGCGTAACACGTGGCCTTTGGAACTAGGTAGCATATAACAAATAAATAAATTTATTTCTTAATTTACAAGACACAAGACATTACATTGTGAACAATAGCGGTAGTACATGTTACAATGTATAGTAAGCCGCTGGCATCCGAACTAGGCAGAACCTGTATCTCAGACACCAGACATCTAAAATATTCGAAGTGCGTAGGTAGCTATGTGCGTTAAATGAAAAAATGTCAATAGGTAACATCAGTTAATATGTATTGAGTGCGTGTGTCTGTGTGTGCGTGTGTTAGGTAGCTATCTATATTTTCTTTCTTTGCATGTAAGCAGAAGCTGATCAACAAACATAATACTTGACTTCTAAGCAGCATATCAATATTTATTTATTTTTATTAGGTCAACCAACAACTGTTTACACCAATACATCGATCAGAACTTACAGACTAAGGTAACATAGCTCAGTGCAACAATTAATTATAGGTGTTATCGGTTATAATATAATACATCATGCACCAAATTTTGATTTTAAGTTAGAGCATAAGCAATACACCTGTTAAAATTGCATTCAATTTCGTGCAGCAGGTAATTGTTGCAGGCTGCGCGTACTATCATACAGACAGACAGGCAAAACTATTTACTATTTAACAGACGGCGCGCGGCGCAATGTTTGTCCAATGCTGAGAAATGCTGACTGACTAAGCAACAGTGAGTAAATCACTTGACATAAGTTTGACATGTCGTTGATTAGCTTGTCAGAAACTGGGTGTTAGTACATCTGATAAATACAAGTAATCACATCGCATCGGTAGCATTTAGTTGTAGAAATATCGATCGAGTTCTTTCATGAAGCAAACCAATTAATAAAAAGACAAAATATTTTATAAAGTAAATATATTTTAATACATATTAAAAGACATTGTGTTATAGTTACCTACTGCGTATATAAGATTTTTGAAGTGAGAACCCGCGAGTAGCACATTTATAAAACAAAATAAGTTTGAATCAATACAGATGACATTATAAATATGTAGGTACTTAGCGACAAGTGAAGCAGATTGAGTAATACTTTCGTTTATCGCGCGATAGCAAACGTCATAAAGCAGCTTGTAATTGACAATATATTTGGTTGTTATATTTTTGTAACTTGGCATTAAAGACCACATCATAACTACTTGTAAATAAACAGGCACGGAGTGAGCATTGTATTCTCTCCGTGTAGTTGTGCAACACCTAACGACTTCTAGCCACATAGTTGGTGGTGCAAAAACACATTTTTGGCGCTATGCCACATGTTCACAAAGTTAAATTCGACTGAAGCTGCTACTAGCTCGTATATCAGTATTTTTTTTGCTAAAATGCTAGGGCTACTCAGTGCCCGACACCGGCCAGCACCCCTTTAGTCTTCGGACTGTTCTCGTTGAGTTGTATGAGTACTGTGAAATCATCAGTAAAATTAGGCTCGCCGCCTCGCAGAACGCGACATCCTCAACATCCTCACTAGTACTTCCTGCTTGGCCTCTTTCCTGGCGCAGTGGTGATTACACTGGCCGATACACGGTCTACGTGACAGGGCATCCGCATTACCATGTGACTTGCCACTGCGATGCTGTATCACGAAGTCCTGTAGTTGTTGCCTGGCACGCACATCAGGTGTTCCTCCTACCGGCGACTGGTTTCTGTTACGTGGTTTCCTTCGCTTCGGGCAGCTCAACCTGATGTGGCCTCTCTCGCCGCAGCTATAGCACCGGGGTGAGGTCAACACTTCCCTGGTACGGTGAGCTCGATCATCCCGTCGTACTGCTTCCACTTCCTGAGCGTGGGCTAGGGCGTCCTTCAGGTTTTTGAAATGTCCGAGTCTTACTGCGGCCCTAACCTCCAGGTCTCGGATCCTGTCGGTGAAAGCTTGAACGAGGTTTCCGTCGATGAGCGCAGGTGAGGACTGGTACGCCTTTCGAACCAGCTTCTCCACCTCCAGGGCCCACTGCTGCAAGGTTTCACCAACACGTTGCGATCGGTCTTTCAGCTGTGCGCGAAGCACGTGTTCCAGATGTGCGTCGCCATATCTCGCTTCTAATGCCTCCAACAGCTTTTCATACGTGATGTCTTGACCAAGCGCCTCTAACACAGTCAAGGCCTGGTCACGAAGCCCCAAGGTGAGAGCGGTCAGAGCCTGTTCTTTCGTCCACCTGTTCGATTTCATGACAGCCTCGAACTGGATCTTATAGGCTGACCATGACGATGATCCGTCGAATGGTGGGACTTTAAAGCCTCGTGGTGAAGACGCCACAACCGCAGGTGCCACGATCCCATCGCCAGCCTTGAGCCCACGTATCGTTTTCTCCACCTCGGCGATGTGACTTTCATGGCGTTGGACTTGCTCTTTCACCTCCTTCACCTCCTTGCCAACCGTTGCGCTGAGGTCTTTTAACATCATCAGCTGCTCCTCCTGGCGGCGCATACCCTCCTCCTTATCGCGTTGCAGCTGTTCCTCAAGGCAGCGTGCCTGCTCCTCCTGGCGGCGTGCCTGCTCCTCCTGGCGGCGTGCCTGCTCCTCCTGGCGGCGCATGCCCTCTTCCTTATCGCGTTGCAGCTGTTCCTCGAGGCGGCGTGCCTGCTCCTCCTGGCGGCGCATGCCCTCTTCCTTATCGCGTTGCAGCTGTTCCTCGAGGCGGCGTGCCTGCTCCTCCTGGCGGCGTGCCTGCTCCTCCTGGCGGCGCATGCCCTCTTCCTTATCGCGTTGCAGCTGTTCCTCGAGGCGGCGTGCCTGCTCCTCCTGGCGGCGTGCCTGCTCCTGCATAAACGCCATCAGGTTCGCGAGGTCTAGGTTTACCGGCGAGTGAGCTGCACTAGTTGGTTCCGCTGCAGCTGCGGAGTCACGTTGTCCACCTGACGACGGCGAGGGGGCGTCTCCAAAGCGCCTCTGGTCCACATCTTGCTGGCGCTGGTTCCTGGTACGCACCCCTTCCACTTCCTCCTTTGGTAGTACTGGCATATTCTTATCTTACTTCTGACACCAATTGTTACGTGCTGGGCTCGACAGATAAGAATATAATCAATATTACCGACAAAAACACGTTTTATTCAGACACACAATTAAATTTAAAACACAACAAACACTATACCACACTTTTTCACTGTACTGCTTCAAACTCCGTAGTATTTCCGCTTCCGTTCGCTTCGATGAACACTTGACCGCTTACGATTGTAAACTGACTTGGCGGTGCGCGTGCGCCCTATTTATACGCGGCTAAAGCGCTTCTAGAGCTTTCTAGCAACGCCGCTCCCGGTATGCAAACTGTACGATGATTCGAGAAAGTACCAGCATCTTCTCTATGATTCTCGTAAGACAGATCACCGCACTTTTTCGTGCAGCTTATCATTTAATGTAAGAGCTCGTTAAGCACTTACACTATTTTACTTGTGTTAACTATTGGTTGATAGGGTATTGTTGCTTGTTAGAGTACACACGAAAACACTTCACCGTAATAGTTCAAATAGTTTAATGTTGTTACGTGTTCAAGTTATAAAAAGTATATAAAATAGTGGCGAGTCTTTCACTAGTTGGCAGTAAACTGTGTACTGCCGTAATAATTAAAAGTAATTAGTATATAGCAAGCACGCAATTCGCGTTGCCGCGTATGTTGCTGACTCGCTAAAATATATGTACGGTGGTGAGACCGTACACATACCTACTACGTAGTTCCGTAAGATGTCAATAGATGGCGGTGTAAATTATTAGACGGAACTGCCGAGTCTTTCCCACAATGCCGAGAGATGTCACGGGCGTAACAGTACCATGAATTCTATACAAACAAATCAGATAAGATCAAATCAAACATGAATCTTATGAGAATAAATATGAAACTACAAAATAAAAAATACTCATTGAAATTAAACTGCTATATACGGATTTTATCGCGTTGTTTATTTGACACTTTATTACAAAATTTTGAAAATTGTTACACTACTACTACTATTAAACTTTACTAATTTTTAAGCTAATTAAATTATTATTAAACTATTTAGATTTAATTTATTTTTACACTTTCTCCGACGTTTCGGTTGCCTTGTTGGTTAGTCTCCCCGTGACCATGGCTGCTGAAAAGCAACCGAAACGTAAACGTAAAAATGATGCTTGTACAGTAGATAGATGGCGCTACGGAAATCTATACTAATATTATAAAGCTGAAGAGTTTGTTTGTTTGGTTGAACGGGCTAATCAAAGGCACTACTGCTTCGAATTGAAAAATTATTTTTATGTTGGATAGCCCAAGTCACGAATCAGAACATAATAGCGTTCACAGCTAGTTGCACTCACTGATCGGTAATCGATTAGCGAGGTTAAGCAATGTTGGATGTGGTCAGTCAATAGATTGGTGACCGCTTCGTGGTATTTCATCTGAGCGTCTCCGTGCTTCAGAGGCCACGTAAAAAGTCAGTCCCGGTTGTTGTCAAATTGACAGCAGTTGTTAAGCCATGTCAAAGGCCTACGGGCGGCTTGAACAACTCTTGACAACAGGTTAGCCACTAACCACACGAAAAGAAAAGAGAATATGAACAAAAAGTAAACAGTTCCGAAAATAGATCATAGATGGCACTATAAGTACCAATGTTAATGTTAAGACCAATTAATTAGCATTATAGAAAAAAAATTGACCTAAATATGTTATTATAAATAAACATTGAACATATTTATTTAACGGACGTCAATGTAAACACCTTTATTTTATAATTTGAAGTTATCATTACATCAGTATTTTTTACATCGCACACAGGTTATCGATCTACCATTTTATTTTAAATAGGTCACTAGATGGCACTTTTATGTGTTTATGCAAGTCTACATAACACATATTTGATGTTGCGTTTGGCTCAGAACCGTGCGCGCCGGGCGCGGGCGCAGGGTAGGCAGGGTAGACCTGCCCACCCCCGCGCTACAAGGCCAAGTATGAAGTAATGCTTTCTATTTTACTTCTGAGAAAACTTCTGAGAAAAAATTGGTCGTATTTTTAGCTTCTTACTGTTGTCGAAGTCACGTGACGATATTATTACATCACATTTCGTGTCAAATATTATCACATTTTACCTAGATGATATTGTAATAAATATTCGAATATAATATGTACCGGACGGGCGAACTCGGGGCCAAGGTTACTATGGCGATGGTTACGATAACAGCAGACAAGTCGCTGACGTCCTATACACGGTGTGTAGACTGTACTGTAGCGGTTACTGGTCTCAGAGTGGAGGCGCTGAAAGGCGTGTTGTACGATGTGCGGGTCGGGGGCTTCGATCAAATAATACACATGCTTCACTGTTCAGTTGTCTTGAGGTTTCTGGCTGGCTCCATTCGGTTCTTGAGGCTTGAAGATGAGGTTTCTTGAGCACCTAATATCGACCGATACTGTGTCGATTAGTTACCTCAGATCTTTACTGTAACGAGAGCCGGCCAGAAACCACTGTTCAACAAGTTTTATTTTAATTATAAAAATTACACATTTCTGCTTATAACTACGGAACTATGCTAGCTAGCGCGATGGTACAACCAGTGCCGCGCAGGGCACGAAAAGACCTAGCTAGTGCTATTATTTTCATCTTTCGGAAGTTAGGTCTAGGTATATATATCTTAGGTTTTATGCTAAAAATCTAACTTGCGGTTATATCTATAAAGAGAAAAAGTTTAATAACTTTAGAACTATGATATATAGGAATATAATTCCTTCAACATCCTATAGCGCCTTTCTTAGCCCACAAATAAAACACAACAGGTGAAACCTTTTATTAAAGCCTTATGACCTGGGAACCCTAATATATCTAACTTGAGGCAAAAATGTACATTTTATCAGTAATGTTTACATATTCACAAAATATTTCTATAAACTATAGGAAAATATATTATTACGTTATTTACACTGTTTAACTATATTAATTAGGTCTATATGTGACCTAATTCGACACAATATCCGAATTTTTGAAATTTATAATCATAATATGAATCTTAAGTTACTGTTGACGTTGTTGCGAACATAAAAGTAATATTAAATGGGATAAAAAAAATTTTTGAGCGTCGCCGACCTATCCTCATAATATTTATTTAGACAGGAATATTTAAATAAAACCATACCACATCATAAATAGCGTTCTATAGGTTTAGGATTAGTAATATCGCATCTATAATTTAATAATAATGTGATTTTCATTCACTTATAATTAAGTACCACAATATTCATTAAGTACCTACCTATCTATTGTTACGTAACTTCAAATTCGTAGGGAAATAAATCATTGATATAAATATAATAGCAAAAGAATACAATTCTCAATAATTATGAGATGATTAAAAAATTACGGGCATGACAATTAATAACGGTACACCATACTGATTCAGTTGTTTTTTTAATTATTAATACATTGTTTTACAGGGAGTAAGTATATTAATAATTATTTAACTTCTGTTAAAGTATTAAGCAGGTCCAGATGATTATTATTTGACAATATAACTTCAGATTGCGATTTTTAATTTCAAATCGCTGTCTACGCCCGCGGTCACGTGCACGCTCACAGACGAATATTCACGAAGCTGACCGGATTCGGATATGCGTATGATTTAATTTCAAGTATGGCGTAAAATCGTAAGTGTCGAGTGGTATAGGTTTGATTCTCACACAGAAAATAACTTATGATTAACAGATTTCTGTATAGAGTCTGCTCCACATCATAAGGGTATGCCTATGAATCCTTTTGAGTAAAGTGCAGACTTATTATAGTTATATATTTTGATTTATGATAGTTAAATTCAAAAGAATCTTTGTGATGTATTTTATAAATAATCATGTATCATTTCAACAGAGACTAAATATTTGGCATTGTATAGTTGATTTCAAAAATCTAAATGCCATATGTTACATAATTTAATATTTATAATTATAAATAACAACTAAAGCAATAAATAAATAATAAAAAGCATTAAGTTTTATAGCTAGACCGATAATGTAAAAATGATTGAGCCTTGAGCTCTAAAACCTAAGACAATACCTACTTTTTAAAAGATACTTAAACTGACAACTTAATCAATCGTCAGACTGTAACACCTCTATTCGAGTAACGCTCGGTTCTTATATTCAAGCAACAATGTGTTTTAGCTGCGGAAAGTTTAATATTAACATGTTATAGAACACTAGATGCACCCGCGTTTATAGTTATGCACGTGTCTTCTGACTCATCGTCTGATGGGGCATCCGAGAACTCGGCTTGGGGCGGGATGGTGTCCATCTCACTCGATGGACGGTTTGAGACCGGCGAAGGGGTGTCGAGAGAGCGGAGGGGGCAGCGGGCTGCGAGATCGAGGGCAAGACTCTGCGGGTGTTGATGCGCGGGATGGTATCCCTGTATACTTCCCTGATAAGGGAGTTCGCCCTGAGAATATCTTCTAGACTAGGCACCCGGCCATGATGACCGGAGTGATTACTAATAAACGAACACGTCTAGTATAGAGAGCGTTAAGCGCAGCTCTGTAAACCTAACAATAAGTTGCCGGCTGGCTGACTGTTTACTAAGACGGCCCGGGGCGGATGACTTGGGGTGAGTAGGTGCGTGCACTCCCAACCGGGATAGATTGGGAGGATGTTTACTGTACTGGTTAGTGTACATTAGTTTGCTGGTTTGGTGAATAATGAAAGTCTGAAGTTTTCTTGTTGTTCCTTTATTCTTGATTGTTCACTGTTGTACTGTTGGCGGTGGACTGTGTCGACATACATTTTGCCACCCTCTTTTATACGCATTCTCATTAAAAAATACAAGCTTTCTAATTGGACAACCAATTAGAACTTAAGAAATTATAACCAATCAGAATCTATTTACATTTTGTGTCACAAGCTTAAGTACAACGATTCTTTACCATAGCGAGAACCGCTTATAGTTTTTGTCAAAAAACTGTGTAATCTCACATGAAATCCTTACAAACTATTCGTATTCTAATATTAAAAAATATAAAACATATAACTTATCAATATCTTAATACTATTTACAACGTTAATAATTATTCGCGTTAGTTCCTATGGTCTCCGCCAGTGGCGCTGCTGTCCCGCACATCTCTCCCGCCGTGCGAAGTCTTCGCATCTTCAGTCGGTGCGGGCGCGTTGTCCATGTTCACAGGGAGTACCACCAGCTTGCGTACAGGTCTACGTAGAATGCCGCCTTTTGTCCGGATGTCCACTGTCCTCACCACGTCGTCCGGTCCAGGGTAGGTCGCCGTCACTCGTCCTCGCACCCATATGTTTCGTGGCGAATTGGGGTCGACAACCTGCACTAGGTCGCTGACCTTAACAGCAGGTCCACGTCCGTGGGGCTCCCGCCGGTGTTGAAGCTCGGGCAGGTACTCTCGGAGCCAACGAGTCCAGAAAACGTCGGCTAGGCGCTGAGCTGCTCTCCACTTCGATCTCGAGGTCTCGTCGCGGTCGGTGAACGTCCCTGGCAGTGGCACTCTCCCTTGTCCACCCAATAGGAAGTGGTTTGGGGTGAGGGCTTCTGGGTCTTCGGCGCTGACGGAGACGTGCGTGAGGGGTCGGCTGTTCACGGTGTATTCGGCTTCGCTGAGCAGGGTCGTCAGAACTTCCTCCGTCGGACACTTCTCGTGTAGTGTAGCTGTGAGCGCGGTTTTGACCGACCTTACTAGGCGTTCCCATGCCCCGCCCATGAATGGGGCCCCGGGCGGTCTGTAACGCCAGGAGATGGTTTTCTTTGATGCCTCCTGCTCCATTCCGGCGATCGCCTCTCGAAGCTCTTTGTCCGCAGCCTTCAAATTGGTCCCGTTGTCCGACCATATCTCTGTGGGGCATCCACGTCGTGCGATCATCCTTCTTAATGCCATGATAGCAGAATCGGAGGTTAATGACCCCGCTATCTCTAAATGTATGGCGCGCGTTGTTAAACAGGTGAATATCGCTACGTATCTCTTTTGCCGCGTCCTTCCCACTGCTACAGATAAGGGCCCGAAGTAATCTATTCCGGTGTAAGTGAATGGTCGCTTGTGGTGTGCTAAACGACACGCTGGCAGGTCCCCAGTCCTCGGGTATGGAGGTGTTTGCGTTTTCATTCGGCAAAACAAACACGCTCTTATCACGGTTCGTGTTATCGGGCGCAGTCGTAGTACCCAATAATGTTGTCTGCACTCATTCACTGTTGTCTCGACACCGGCGTGATGTAACTCTCGGTGTACTGCTCGTATCCATAGCTTCACTGTCGCGTGATTCCCGTCCAGTATCATAGGGCTCGTAATCTGTTCGCCCACCTCTTTGACGGCGCGGATGCGGCTTCTCAGTTTGATAACGCCGTTGATCAGTTCAATACTCAGGTGTCGAAGACGGCTTTCACTGTTGACCGGCTTGTCGTATCTCAGTTCTTCAATTTCAGTTGCGAACGCCTGTTCTTGTGACGCACGCATCAGAAGTTCTTCTGCCCTTCTTATCAGATCTGCTGTTAGCGGAATGAATTTATTACTACGGGTTGACGGGGTTATCTTTTTCACTATTTTCTTTTCGCCCGATCGGTTCCATATCGGGTCCGCTTCCTTGTTTCTGATGGTTCTTCTATAATTGACCTTTTCTGTTGGACGTTGACACAACTGAAGGAATTGTAGCATCCTCGCTGTGGCGAAACGGAGGCGTGTCCAGTCGGAGAAACGTGACACTTCCGGCAGGCTTTCACTTAGTTTTGTTTTTCTTCGAATTTGAACGAGGTGTACCTTTTCTTCTGATGATTCCTCTTCTGTTTTCGTGGTTGGTGTCTCGGTCGGCCAGAGGTTTTCATCTTCGTATAAGAAGTCGGGACCTTTGTACCATCTATGGTGTTTGTTGAACTCGATAGGAAAGTCGCGGGTAGCGTCGTCGGCTACGTTTAGCTTGGTCGGCACCCAACGCCATTCGTTCACTTTCGTGCTCTCCTCTATCGCAGCTAGACGGTGTGCCACGAAGGGCTTATATGATCTGGAGCCTGTCTTTATCCATGTCAGCACCGTCCTGCTGTCTGTCCAGAACGTTCTGTTGTCGGGCTTCCTCTCGTGAGCTTCTGTGACCGCCTCGGCTAATCTTGTGCCCATTACTGCGGCCTGGAGTTCTAGCCTAGGTATTGACGTGAGTTTCAACGGTGCCACTTTTGCCTTAGCCATAATGAGGGATACGGCTGTCTCCCCATTCGGTGTCACTGCGCGCCAATACAGCACTGTTGAGTAGGCAGACTCGCTCGCGTCGGTGAATATGTGAAGCTGTAGTTCTGTCGCGTCGCTGTAGTGAAGATATCTCCTCGGTATGGTCACGTCTCGGAGTCTTTGTAGATGGGTCATCCACACCTTCCATTCTTCGGCCAGGTCCTCTTCAATCTCGGCTACCCAGTCCGTTCCTCTGCGCCATACTTCTTGAAGTAATTGCTTCGCCTTGATGGTCACCGGGGATGCGAAGCCGAGTGGGTCGAACAAAGACATGACGGTCTTGAGAGCCTCTCTCTTCGTCGGTGTCTCTCCCTCCAGCAGCTTCGGTTCGACTCTGGTCAGGTTGAGGTTGAAGATCAGCTCGTCGGTAGTGATCTTCCATATGACTCCTAGCACGCGTTCCGTCGTTTCTCCTGATGTGTACAGCTCGATGTCTTCTTTTCGCTCTTGTTCACCTAACGTCGCCAGTAGAGAGGGTGAATTTGACTTCCACTGTTTTAGCTCGAAGCTTGCTCGTTTATGCACATCTCGTACGTCCTTTGCTATGCGTATGGCATCTTCCAATGTCTCGAAGCTGTCTAGATAATCGTCGACGTAGTGTTTACTTCTTATTGCTAACGCTGCTTCCGGATGTGTAGCTTCGTACTGTTTCGCGTTTAGATCTTTTACATAGATCGCTGTGGATGGGGAGCTTGACGCGCCGAATATTAATGACGTCATCCTGTATTCTTCGGGCGGCTTGTCATCTCTCCTGTCTCCGCGCCACAGGTAACGGAGTGCGTCTCGATCTTGTTCTCGCAGCTTAACTTGCATGAACATTTCCTTGATATCGGCTGTAACTGCTATCGCGTGTTGTCGGAACTTCATGACGACTCCCGGCAATGACTGAAGTAAATCTGGGCCCTTAAGTAACATGTCGTTGAGTGATACGCCTTTAGTCTTGGCTGCAGCGTCGTGTACCACTCTCAGCTTCTCCGGCTTCATAGGGTTGACAACCGCGAAGTGTGGTAAGTACCACGTCTTCCCGGGTATCGCCTGCGGCGGTGCAGGTTCGGCGTACCCTTTCTTAATGAGAGCTGTCATCTGTTCTGTGTACTTGGCTTTCAATTCTTCGTCTCGGTCCAGCTTCTTTTCTATATTGTGCAGTCGTTTCACGGAGTTTTCATAGTTATCGGGTAAGCTGTAATCCTCTTTACGCCACAGGAGACTTGTCTCGTACCTGTCATCTTCTGTCTTCCTGGTGTTATTCTCTAGTATGCGAAGGGCTTGTTTTTCAGGATCCGACTTGGGTCTTCTGGGGTTCAGGCAGATCGCGTCCATCTCGAAGTACTGCTTAACGAGGCTTTCAATGCGATCTTCACTTTCTTCAATTACGTGTGATACGAAATCAGTACTGCATGCTTTGGGTTTCGTAAGGCTACCATGAAGCACCCAACCTAGCGGCGTAAGAGATGCCACCGGTTGATCTTTGCTTCCGTTTTTCACTTTTGACGCCAGCAGCAGATGCCAATTGTCTTGACCGATTAGAACCCTTGGCTTCACGTTATCATATGTTAGTTGATCTTCAATTTCACGTAGATGTTTGCACCCTTTCAGATGTTCCCTTAAGGCACTTTGGTATGACACTTGAAGATTTCTTACTGTGCGCGCTTGTATCTTGCCGGCGAAACCGTTGTGACTTTTTAGTGTAAACGTTACTCTTCTTGAAGCCACTTCCGATGTCTTGACGTCACTGATTGTCTGGATTCTAAGTGGGTCAACGGGTCCCTTAGCTCCTATCTGCTGAGCCAGGTGTTCATCTATCAGGGTGACCGTTGAACCGTCGTCCATTAGTGCGTAGGTGTCGATCGGTCCGCTTGCGCCTTCCACCTGTAATCGGCATAATCTTCAAGAATGCCTTCCTTCTCAAGGTCCATGTAGAGGTGATGACTTCTGTTGCCTCCGGTTCTGTCTTCTCGGCATTCTTATCGTAATGTAGCAGCTTGTGATGAGGTTTCTTACAGTCGTCTATCCCACACTGCTTAGTCTGACAACGATGCATGCTGTTCCTAAACTTTAGGCATCGGAAGCATAGGCGTTTCAACTTGGCTATGTCCCAACGTTCGTTCTCAGTCATTTCCTTGAAGCGTCCACACTCATTTGCCGCGTGCCCCATCTCTTCACAGGCTGGACATTTCGGCGTATACGGCTTCTCTGTAACATTGTGGACCTTCTGCGGCCTTCTCGGTGCGACGAATGATGGCTGAGTCGGTGTTTGTTCGGGTAACGCGTAAGGGCTGCATAGCGTCGCCTCTCTTCTCATAAACTTCTCTAGCTTGATAAGATCTGGATCTTCTTTCGGCTCGGCAGCGGAGAAGTCGAAGAATCTGTAGCGTAGCGTGGGTGTTAACTTGTCAACTATGGTCTTGCTCACTTCTGGATTGTACATGTAGTTAACACATTTCAAAGTTTTCAAAGTTGCCACTATGTTTGAGATCTTCGTGGCGTAGATGCAGATGTCGCGTGGCGACTCGGTGAGGCGCGGCAATCCTCGTAGCGCTTCCATTTGCATCATCGCGATCGCTTCTGGTCTTCCAAAACGGTTTTCGAGGGTCTTCATGATCTCGGATGGGTGACCGTTTATGATGAGTAGTCCCTCGACTGCTTCTTTCGCTTTCCCCTTGAGGTTTCTTCTCAACCTGTTCGTATTTTCAACGCCGGTATACATTTCTTCAGTTTCATAATAGGCGGCGCGAAAAGGTAACCACTCTTGATGCAGTCCACTGAACACGGGTAGGTCAATGAACTTGGGGCGTTGACCCGATCTAACGGCGAGTGTGATGGCTTCAGCTAGCGTCTTGAAGTCTTGAGCTCCCGCTGATGTTGTAGGCGGTGATTGACGGTGCTCTTCTGTTACTCCCGCCGGTGTTCGTTGCATTGTGGTTGCCGGCTGACAGTGCTCGTCTGTTGTTCTTTTGTTCGGCAGATCTTCTGACAGGTGCGGCTCGTTGGTGATTGCCAGTATGGGTTGGGGATTCTGCTTTTCTAACCAGTTGTCGACTCGTTCGTTGCGTTCGGTGCAAACGGAGACGTCTTCTGGTATTTCATCTTCATCGGAGTCTTCTGTTATTAAGGCGTTAAGGCGAGCGGTGGCTAACTCCACTTGCAGTCGAAGCAGCTCTTCCCGTGCCTTTGCTATCTTCTGTGCTTTGACTCGACTTGCGGAGGACCTTCCACTTGACCCCTTCTTGCTGGGTGCGGAAGGGCCTTGTGGTCTGCACGGCTCTGGCAGGCCACCGGTGTTCTTCAATCTTCTCTTGACAGTCGTAGTTTCACTTCGCATCAGGACTTCGGGGCAGGTGAGGGGGGGTTCGGCTCCCCTCGTACCAGGTGGCTTCATAAATACAGCGTCGATCGGCAGCGTCGTCGCTGTGGAGCGTGCTACTGAAGGTGCGGCAGCGGAGGGCGCTTCAATTCCCGAGGTGAGTCCGACTAAGGGCGCTAGCGTCGCGGCGACAGATGCGGCGTTGCTATCTGTTGTGACGGTAGCGTCCGTCGCTGTAAAGGCCGAACTTGCTTCGGTCGTAATCCCTGTCGTTGAAGTGCTCGTATCCTCAGACGACGAGGGAGTTTGGTCCGAGACCGTCTTGCGTCCTCTTCCTTCAGAGCGTGTCACGATGGCTTGAGCTTCTAACTTGCTTGCAAACTTGTAGTCTTCAGATTTGTTCTATCTTCGTACTTCAGTTTTCAGTCTTCACTGGAATCCGGCTCGAAGGACCATTTAATGTACTGGTTAGTGTACATTAGTTTGCTGGCTTGGTGAATAATGAAAGTCTGAAGTTTTCTTGTTGTTCCTTTATTCTTGATTGTTCACTGTTGTACTGTTGGCGGTGGACTGTGTCGACATACATTTTGCCACCCTCTTTTATACGCATTCTCATTAAAAAATACAAGCTTTCTAATTGGACAACCAATTAGAACTTAAGAAATTATAACCAATCAGAATCTATTTACATTTTGTGTCACAAGCTTAAGTACAACGATTCTTTACCATAGCGAGAACCGCTTATAGTTTTTGTCAAAAAATTGTGTAATCTCACATGAAATCCTTACAAACTATACATATTTACATTTGTTATAACGTATTCTAATATTAAAAAATATAAAACATATAACTTATCAATATCTTAATACTATTCACAACGTTAATAATTATTTGCGTTAGTTCCTATGGTCTCCGCCAGTGGCGCTGCTGTCCCGCACATTTACTTAATTAATGTGCCCTAAGCTTGTAATCCCTTCGCCAGCCTTAATGTGCGAGGGTTCCTAACTGCTCAGGTGCCAGGGTGCTATAGGCCTGGGTAGGCCGGCACATTCAAACGAAACACCCAAGAATAGAAATATGGAATGAGGTAAGGTGGGAGGAGGCGATAACTGGGTTTGACTGGGGCCATCCCCAAGGCCGAATGGTCCAGTCCCGGCCGACGGATCGCTTTGCACGGATCGCTTTGCTCTGTGGGAGCGCGGCAGGTGTGCCGGGTCTGCACCTCACCCAGCTTTGTTAACACCGATCGGTTTCAACCGGAAAACAAGTTTCCGTACTAAATAAGTCACTATTCGTAAGCGAACTGTGCGTTATCAGTAAAGAAAGTACCATTATAATGTGCGCACCCTGACAAGGTAGCGGCGTTTATTATAACGACACGATGAGCCGTAGAAAGCGACAAGATTGCGTCCTGTTAGCTGCGACACGAGGCGTGACGTCAGCGGCGGTCGGTGCGGTGTGAGGCGCGCGGGGCATGAGCGCAGCGAGAGCACGGAGCATGCGACCGCACTGGACGACGGCGATCGTGGACTAATAAAATAACAATCCCCCCGGGGAATCCACCCCTGAAGAGGGGGTCGGTACACACACTAAAAACCTGGGGTGAGCAGTCCCTCCGCCGACGTGTGACGTGACGCCACAGCACCTGTGGAGGGAAGGCCTTGCTCACCAAGGCCATCCCCCAGACGTGTGGGGCCGTGCAAGCCGGTAGAGAATCCGCCGACTCTGTACCAGTGACCCGACTATACAGGAGTGAAAAGTCGGGCAAATCCGATCCGATCCGATCCCGTCCGTCTGCACCGGAGAGGGTCAGCGAGGAGGTTGTTCTCCCTGACCCTCTCCGCGGTCTCTTTCTGCGCCATGACAGCTTCGCAGAAGGAGACCATTGCCTGCCACGACCTCTCGCCGCCGAGCATGACGTTCATCACGCTCGGCAGGGAGAGATCTCCGCCTATTATGGCCGAAAGCGTGTTCCGCTGCGGCCCATGCGGCACACGCCTCCAGCGTGTGGAGCGCCGTGTCTTCCGGCGCCTCACACTCGTGGCAAGCCGGGGTCGCCTCCCGTCTCGCGATCTGGTGCAAATACTTTCCGAAGCATCCGTGCCCGGAAAGCACTTGCACCAGTCGGAAGGTCAGCGACCCGAATCGCCACCCTATCCACCCCCGGAGGACCGGGCAAATGGCCTCCACCGTCCACTGGCCCGGGGCCGGTGGAGCCAGGTTCTCCGTCCACCGCCTCAATAGGGCGGCCAGCGCCTGTCGCCGCATGCGTGCGACCTCCTCCCACCCCGGGGGCTCCCCGTAAGACCTCCTCGCTGCCAATAAGTGGTAAACTTGACAATAACAACAACCTAAACCTGTACCGCTCAATTACCTAATGCGAATCTTTACCATAACGAGAACCCCGCGGCGTCAGATTTTGATTTTATTAGACATGACATAGGTATTTTTCTTCTTAAAATATATAATATATATTATTATTGCAGAGGTATTTCTTTATACATAATTTATAATATGTTTAACAAACTGTCTTCTTACTACTAGAATTGCAAGCATCAAATATACCTGTTCATTGTACTTGATTGTATACATATACATAATAATACAATATTTATTATAACCCTATAACAAATCATCATCATGTCAGCCAAAAGACGTCCACTGCTGGACATAAGCCTCCCCCAAGATTTTCCAAATATCGATTAACGAATATAATAGATTAGATTACGGTTTTGGGTTTTACATAATGATAATTAATGGTAATCTTATTTTTCATTACATTCACTTCTAAAATATTGTGATCCGGATTCCATTAAAAATACTCTCAAAAATTCACAGTTAGAAATACATTGAAAGACTGCTGAAATAATTTAAAACGTTTGAAATTAATTAAACCGAATTACCATCATTTTAATTTGTGAAAAATTAATTCAGTTAACCGCAAAGGTAAATGTTAATATATCATTCCGTTTTTGATAAAAAAATATAACGATCAAAGTCCAAATAGACCAATTATATTGCTTATATTATCTGATTGATCAACGCGCTGACGGCCACGCCTTCCTACGAGGGAGTGACGAACTGAATGCATAAATACAACGTCACGATTTTTACGTATTAGTTATAATCTCGGAGTCGGAGTCGGGAGTCGGGCAGTCGGGCTAGAGACACAGGCTATGTCGGTGGTTGTGGTGGATCAAAATAAAATATAAAATATACAATAATTGTGCGTAACGAGTGTAGTATAGTAATACTATACTATATAGTGATTGTTTCGTGCGTATGGATATGCGAGAGATTACACTCTCTTTGTACAGTACAGTACAGTACAGTACAGTACAGTACAGTACAGTACAGTACAGTACAGTACAGTACAGTACTTATAAGTTATAAGAGTATGTATAGTATCTACCTATAATAATGATGTATAGTACTAGTCAGTAGAAACAGTGTAATGTAGATTGTATAATATATAATTATTATGTACCGTTGTATAATGTTGAAATAAATGTACTACCTACTCTACTAGGTATAATAATTGATATTTTGGTGTTTTATTTTATTATTTATATATATACTGGTCATTTATATTGGTCAAGTAGAATAATGATAGAGTAGGTAAGTAGACTTGTGACTTTGTGTTTGTTTATATATAGAAACGAAACTCCGTTGTAGAGCAGAGCGTTCATGAATAAATTGTTAGCCCTGAAAAGGGCTGTTTTTTGATGTGTGTGCGTGTGCGAGCGCGCGCGCGCGCACACAGCACGCAGCTACTCCTCCATCTCTCGCTCGGTCGGCTGGCTGGCTGGCTGGCTGGCTGGCTGGCTGGCTGGCTGGCTGGGCTCGTACGCAACGCAGCGCAGCAGCAGCACCAGCAGCGGCAGCACGTACGTTGCTCGTAACAGTGGTAGTGTGCATGCGTGCATGTTGACGACGACGACGACGACGACTACGACGACACGTCACACACGACACGTTGGGTGTTGTCTGTGTGTGTTGACATGTTGACAAACCGACATGCGCGAAGTATTTACTTCTTGGCGGCGGCTGCTTTCTTAGCGGCGGGCTTAGATTTAGGCGTCGCGGCGGCCTTCTTAGGTTTAGGCGCCTTAGGCTTCTTAGTGGGTGGCTTGGCGGTCTTCTTAGCCTTAGGGGCGGCGCCACCCTTAGCCTTGGCGGGTGCTGCGGCCTTCTTGGGTGCGGGCTTCTTCTTAGCTGCGGCAGCCTTCTTGTCCTTGGCGGCGGCGGAGGCCTTCGACTTGGACGGTGAACCGGCACCGGCGGACGCGGATGCAGACGCGGCGGCGGCTTTCTTGGTCTTTGCACCGGCGGCGGTGGCGGTAGCCTTCTTGCCTCCCTTAGAGGCGGCAGCGGCACCCTTGCCGCTCGCGGACTTGCCGGCACCGGCGGTGGCGCTGGGTTTCTTCGCGGCGGCGGATTTCGATTCTAGCTTGAAAGAACCGGACGCGCCCTTACCCTTGGTCTGGATCAAAGCGCCAGATTCGACGGCGCTCTTCAGATATTTCCTTATGAAAGGTGCCAATTTTTCAGCGTCGACCTTGTACTGCGCGGCAATGTATTTCTTGATAGCCTGCAACGAGGATCCGCTGCGTTCCTTCATTTCTTTAATAGCGTTGTTCACCATTTCAGATGTCTTGGGATGTGTAGGTTTAGCCTTGGGTTTTTTCGCACCTCCCGCCTGTCTCGCTTGTTTCTTCGCTGGTGTAGCTGGAGCCGGAGCTTCGGTGGCAACTGCTGTGTCGGCCATTATAATGAATATGATTTAGTTAATTTAAGTTAACACACAAACAAACAACAAAACACTGTGTTTTTACTGTAGCGCACGTAGATAGCGTAGCGTAAAGACTTCGACTTTCGTAGATGTCGCCACTATACGCTAGCGGTCAATCGCTAAGGTACAACGAAACTTTACCATAACGAGGGCCGTTATGTCGCGAGACGTTTTCTCGTATGAACACTTCATACTTTTCACTAACACGTATCTAATTAAATAAATTTTTATATTACTTTTTATATATAAACATTATTATATATAATGTATATAGATACATAATGAACGAGACCACGTGAACAATGTATTTGTTCAAGCATTTTACACTCTATTGAAACGATATGATAGTTTATTTTCGCGACTGCCTACCAAGCATACCCAGTGTTCAGTTTAAAATGTATATTTCTCTATAAAACACAATGTTATTTATATAAATTGTCGACAAATCAACGACTATGTAATCGAGCTTGAACGGTAACAACATATTATTTGTATCTATACGATAATCGAAAGAATTATATGCATTAAAGTGAACCTTCGTAAAACACGTACAGTACTATCCTCTTGATACACAACATCACACAGACTGTACGAAGACTACCAATAAATGTATGATTATTATAACTTTTATTTGTGACAGTTAAATACTGTTATATTATGGTTACAATTATAATAACTAAATAATAAATATATATCATAATATTGCATAAACCATTCTTTTTCACACTATGGTTAGATTCGAATGAGACGCATCGTCGTCGTTTAAAGCGCTGTGTTACACACAGAATATTATGTGGTTTAAGTATTTATTCTATATAGTTAGCTCGTATTTAATTATTTTATAAAAAAACAAAAAACGTACGTTCTAAACACACACATAGATTATAATTTTTCAAGAGCATCTTTAGTTTCTAATAGGTAGTGGAGATATTACATAGTATTATTTATTAAAAATCAACAAAATATACACACATTTACTGACGACAATGCTGAATGTATGTAGGTACTGACTGTAATGTAACTTGTGGTGGTTAAATCTAATTAATAATTACATAAGTAATTGTAGTAAGTAATTGCATACAAATAATTTTTTTTATTTTTCTCTCTCGCTTTTCAGTAAGTTGCAGTTAACTACAGTTTACACCGCCTAAGTGTACGACGCGACGACGTTATGCGAATCTACTGATTTGGCTGCGACGGCTCTACCTACGACAAGGAAGGAGACGAAAATAAAATATGGCTTTCGGTGAGTAATTTTTAGTTAAATTCACATAACTATATATTAAATAATTATGTATGTATGTATGTATGTGTATGTATGTATGTATGTATGTATGTATGTACAATTTATTGGCTAATATTATACTTAAATTTGACTTTATACTGTTATAAATATAGAAACATAAACCAACATTAGGTTTATACGAATCATATGCGGCCCTGAAAAGGGCCTTTTTGTTTGCGTTTAAAAACCAGAGATTGCGCTCCGAGTGAACGATGAACGAACCTCATGGTTTTTATACGTTGCCGGTGTGGTGTTTAACCGCCAAAACCGTACAGGGTGCGACCTTGACGTTTAAGAGCGTAGACGACGTCCATGGCGGTGACGGTCTTCCTCTTGGCGTGCTCGGTGTATGTGACAGCGTCGCGGATCACGTTCTCGAGGAACACCTTCAGTACACCGCGCGTCTCTTCGTATATCAGACCGGAGATACGTTTGACGCCACCTCTACGAGCGAGACGACGGATAGCAGGCTTCGTGATACCCTGGATGTTATCACGAAGTACTTTCCTGTGACGCTTGGCTCCTCCTTTTCCCAAACCTTTACCACCCTTTCCGCGGCCGGTCATCTTGTTTGTTGTTTTCTCTTAACTTCTTACTTGAACACTCGAACAAATGACGCACGCGCGCACACGTTGTTCAACGGGCGAGCGCTGGCGAACGACTGGATAACGAACTTCGCATACGGCCCCCTTTATATAGCCTGTATATTCACAGCCGATCGTCGACGTTCGTGTATTTCGAGAGCGAGCGTTCTGCTCGTCGTCGTCGTCGTCGTACAGCGTCGTAGCACACACAAGCAGCAGGCCATAACATAAATAAATTTACAAACATGAAACTAACTATTAAATATAAAAATACAAAATATTAAAGATATAAAATTATATTATATTATATATGTATATGTATATACTTAATAGGTATGTACATAACATATAGGTTAAGCTTACTCATCATAACTAACATTAATTAAGATATAAAGAGAGAGGAGAAAATCGCTTATATTTTGTATACACAAAATAAAATGAAATCTATCAATCATAGGTACTAATAATATAATACATATTATGTAGGTACCGTATCTTGTTTGACTCTACCTCTAGTTATTTAAATAAGATTATTTCTTGTTTTTTTTATTTTATTTTAATTTTTTATTATATATTAAGTATATATTTAAAATTAATTTTCTTTGTGTTGAAGGAATAATAATTATATATAATATATTTTAACGCCGTGTGTATAAATTATGTATAGAGTAGAGACCGTTATGTATGTATGTATGTATGTATGTATGTATGTATGTGTAAATACATAATTATTAGGTATATTTTTGACTTTTTACTGTTCAACAAGAAACATATTTTTATTATATATGAATGATATGCGGCCCTGAAAAGGGCCTTTTGTTTTCATGTCATGTCGCGTGTGTAATGTGTTTATTTATTACAACAACATTACACACACACTAGACGTGTTATGTTAGCAAGCTAACGCGCGATTTAAGCGCGTTCGCCTCTGATTCTGCGAGCCAACTGTATGTCCTTTGGCATGATGGTGACGCGTTTGGCGTGAATGGCGCAGAGGTTGGTGTCTTCGAAGAGACCGACCAGATAAGCTTCGCTGGCCTCCTGCAGCGCCATAACGGCGGAACTCTGGAAACGAAGATCGGTCTTGAAGTCTTGGGCGATCTCACGCACCAGACGCTGGAACGGAAGCTTGCGGATCAACAGTTCGGTACTCTTCTGGTAACGACGAATCTCACGAAGTGCGACCGTGCCGGGTCTGTAACGGTGAGGTTTCTTGACGCCACCAGTAGCAGGTGCGCTCTTGCGAGCGGCCTTAGTGGCGAGCTGTTTCCTCGGGGCTTTACCACCGGTGGATTTGCGAGCGGTCTGCTTGGTACGCGCCATTGTTGGGAACGAACACGGACGAGTGAGCGAGTGTGATTATTCAAAGGTGCGGTGCGCGCGACGTCGTAACGCTTCGACGGTACGATACAGAATGTAAAATTGTGCGAGCGCGCCACCCATATTTATACACGACGTACATGTAGAAGCGTACGGAGTACGGACCGCGCGTTCGTAGCGTTTCAATTCACAATACAAACGTTGGCAGACAGACCAAAAATATATAATACTAGATTTACTTATAATATACTTACCTTAATTTTAATAATTTTAATACATACATGTAAATTTAAACGTAAGTATATACTTTTATTATCTATATAGGATACTTAAATATAGGTAGATAATATATAATTATTGTATGTATGTATGTATGTAAGTAAGTAAGTAATTAAAGTAACTGCTCTCTACATAGATTTAATAATTTCTTGGATGAAACAATACTAAAATATATTTAATTAGGTAAGTACATACACCTATAATAATATTATTATTATTATTATTATTATGTAAATTCAATTAATTATTTATTTAAGTTTTAAGTATTATGCTATTGTTTCTTTCTAACACACTTTTATTAGTAGATAAGTATTTTATTTATTTATTTATGAATTGGTTATGTGTGTACCTATACTATACCTATAATTATTATTAGGTATGCATTTATTTTGTAAATAATTAAATTAAATCGACTTTGTTTATGTTATTCAATAGAAACTGAACATTTGAATGTATTTGTGGCCCTGAAAAGGGCCTTTTGGTTTTCGTTGTGAGTTGAGCATGCATGCATACTCAAAGCACAAGAGCGGAGGAGCAGTACGCTAGCTCACTTCGAGCTGGTGTATTTGGTGACGGCTTTGGTGCCCTCGCTGACGGCGTGCTTGGCGAGCTCACCGGGCAACAGGAGTCTGACAGACGTCTGCACCTCCCTAGACGTAATGGTGGACCTCTTGTTGTAGTGGGCCAAACGCGACGCTTCGGCGGCGATACGTTCGAAGATGTCGTTCACGAACGAGTTCATGATGGACATAGCCTTACTGGAGATACCGGTGTCGGGGTGGACCTGTTTCAACACCTTGTAGATGTAGATAGCGTAGCTCTCCTTCCTCTTGTGCTTCTTCTTTTTCTTGTCAGTCTTAGAGATGTTCTTCTGGGCTTTGCCAGATTTCTTGGCGGCCTTTCCGCTTGTCTTGGGCGGCATGTTGTACGATGAACGAACGAACGAACGAACTGTGACTATCTATGGTGTACCGTGAACCTTACGGCGCGACGATCGGATGTGTTGTGAGCGTTCAAATATACGACAACGTTCTATTATAAGGGCCGTCCGGTCGCAAAGTTGCTACACGTTCGACGAGCCCGTAACAACCGACGGACCAATAGGAGCGCTTTAAAACTTCAGTTCGCTCTCGCCCGTCTGACGAGCGAGACACACACATAGATAGAGTGAGACGGCACTACACCATCACCGAATATCAGTCAGCATTAATAGATTTGTATGATTATTTTTCTATAGTAAGTGTCATAATATGTATATAATATTATGTAAGTGCATATACTTACATATTATATCTTACAATTATAATAATAATAATTATGTACCTACTTATATTATGATAAATTTATAACAACAAATTATGACATGTTATCAAATCACACGTTAGATTTATGTACCTATATTGAAATCAATTCAATATCTAAATACCTATATTATTATGTATACAATATAATACAACATTTAAAACACTTTTTGTTGTAGTCGTCTTGTATTAGTTACAGGTATAGAATATATTATTATAGTCCCTATTACACAAATTGTGTACCTAACGTACATAAATAAATAAATAAATAAAAATAAAAATATATATCTCTCTCTATACATATCTCTATCTATCTATCTATCTATCTATCTATCATATTTATTAATACAATTATTGTAATTCAAAATTGTACGCCCGTCTGTGTGTGTGAGTGTGACTCTACACTTCCTATATCATTTATAAGTACTGTATTACGGTCACTTAACTAACACAATCATCATTGTGTCCGCCTATTATTTTTCATAATTTTCTTAATTAATTAATATACACGTTTATTATATATGTATGTATGTATTTATTTGTTTATTTATTTATGTAGTTATTATAGACTTTCTTATCAATGTTCAATATAGAAACAGTCATATCATGTACATAAACATGACTTGACCAAGATACATATTGTGGCCCTGAAAAGGGCCGTTTTTTTTTGTTCACACATTATCGCGACACGACCACACACACACACACCCCTACATACAATTAGGTACATGGTATGCGTGCGTGTGTTGAATGATGTGATGTTGGCCAGTGCGATTGTTGCGACGTGCTTGCGCGTGCTTGAGAAATATTTAAGCCTTCTTCTCGGTCTTCTTGGGCAGGAGCACCGCCTGGATGTTGGGTAATACACCGCCTTGAGCGATCGTGACGCCTGAAAGCAGTTTGTTCAACTCCTCGTCGTTGCGGATCGCCAATTGAAGATGACGTGGTATGATCCTGGTCTTCTTGTTGTCCCTCGCGGCGTTACCGGCCAACTCGAGAACCTCAGCGGCTAGATATTCCATCACGGCGGCCAGATACACAGGTGCACCGGCACCTACGCGCTCGGCGTAGTTACCGTTACGTAGAAGTCTGTGTATACGACCCACGGGAAACTGTAGACCCGCACGGTTGGAACGTGACTTTGCCTTCCCCTTGACTTTTCCTCCTTTGCCACGTCCGGACATGTTGATTGGTTGTTTGTTGTGTTTTCTTTACGTAGCAGTAGAGCGAACGTACGATCGGTACGCGCGCAACGAGCGAATGGTGCGGTAATATCGGCCGTCTTTTTATTATATAGTCTGTCTCGATCGGTGAAACTACTGGTGGGGAAGGGAGCGAACGAAAACGACAGATAGAAATGTACGCGCACGCGCGTAGCAGACAAATTTAGTTACGTCTGATGTGTATTTTTGATGTTATGATTACAATAAGTATGTATTGTATATTATTTATATGTAGTAGGTATATATTATGTACATATAAATAAAATATAAAATAATCGGTGTATTACTAGTAGAGTCGGGCAGTCGGGCTAGAGACACAGGCTATGTCGGTGGTTGTGGTGGATCAAAATAAAATATAAAATATACAATAATTGTGCGTAACGAGTGTAGTATAGTAATACTATACTATATAGTGATTGTTTCGTGCGTATGGATATGCGAGAGATTACACTCTCTTTGTACAGTACAGTACAGTACAGTACAGTACAGTACAGTACAGTACAGTACAGTACAGTACAGTACAGTACTTATAAGTTATAAGAGTATGTATAGTATCTACCTATAATAATGATGTATAGTACTAGTCAGTAGAAACAGTGTAATGTAGATTGTATAATATATAATTATTATGTACCGTTGTATAATGTTGAAATAAATGTACTACCTACTCTACTAGGTATAATAATTGATATTTTGGTGTTTTATTTTATTATTTATATATATACTGGTCATTTATATTGGTCAAGTAGAATAATGATAGAGTAGGTAAGTAGACTTGTGACTTTGTGTTTGTTTATATATAGAAACGAAACTCCGTTGTAGAGCAGAGCGTTCATGAATAAATTGTTAGCCCTGAAAAGGGCTGTTTTTTGATGTGTGTGCGTGTGCGAGCGCGCGCGCGCGCACACAGCACGCAGCTACTCCTCCATCTCTCGCTCGGTCGGCTGGCTGGCTGGCTGGCTGGCTGGCTGGCTGGCTGGCTGGCTGGGCTCGTACGCAACGCAGCGCAGCAGCAGCACCAGCAGCGGCAGCACGTACGTTGCTCGTAACAGTGGTAGTGTGCATGCGTGCATGTTGACGACGACGACGACGACGACTACGACGACACGTCACACACGACACGTTGGGTGTTGTCTGTGTGTGTTGACATGTTGACAAACCGACATGCGCGAAGTATTTACTTCTTGGCGGCGGCTGCTTTCTTAGCGGCGGGCTTAGATTTAGGCGTCGCGGCGGCCTTCTTAGGTTTAGGCGCCTTAGGCTTCTTAGTGGGTGGCTTGGCGGTCTTCTTAGCCTTAGGGGCGGCGCCACCCTTAGCCTTGGCGGGTGCTGCGGCCTTCTTGGGTGCGGGCTTCTTCTTAGCTGCGGCAGCCTTCTTGTCCTTGGCGGCGGCGGAGGCCTTCGACTTGGACGGTGAACCGGCACCGGCGGACGCGGATGCAGACGCGGCGGCGGCTTTCTTGGTCTTTGCACCGGCGGCGGTGGCGGTAGCCTTCTTGCCTCCCTTAGAGGCGGCAGCGGCACCCTTGCCGCTCGCGGACTTGCCGGCACCGGCGGTGGCGCTGGGTTTCTTCGCGGCGGCGGATTTCGATTCTAGCTTGAAAGAACCGGACGCGCCCTTACCCTTGGTCTGGATCAAAGCGCCAGATTCGACGGCGCTCTTCAGATATTTCCTTATGAAAGGTGCCAATTTTTCAGCGTCGACCTTGTACTGCGCGGCAATGTATTTCTTGATAGCCTGCAACGAGGATCCGCTGCGTTCCTTCATTTCTTTAATAGCGTTGTTCACCATTTCAGATGTCTTGGGATGTGTAGGTTTAGCCTTGGGTTTTTTCGCACCTCCCGCCTGTCTCGCTTGTTTCTTCGCTGGTGTAGCTGGAGCCGGAGCTTCGGTGGCAACTGCTGTGTCGGCCATTATAATGAATATGATTTAGTTAATTTAAGTTAACACACAAACAAACAACAAAACACTGTGTTTTTACTGTAGCGCACGTAGATAGCGTAGCGTAAAGACTTCGACTTTCGTAGATGTCGCCACTATACGCTAGCGGTCAATCGCTAAGGTACAACGAAACTTTACCATAACGAGGGCCGTTATGTCGCGAGACGTTTTCTCGTATGAACACTTCATACTTTTCACTAACACGTATCTAATTAAATAAATTTTTATATTACTTTTTATATATAAACATTATTATATATAATGTATATAGATACATAATGAACGAGACCACGTGAACAATGTATTTGTTCAAGCATTTTACACTCTATTGAAACGATATGATAGTTTATTTTCGCGACTGCCTACCAAGCATACCCAGTGTTCAGTTTAAAATGTATATTTCTCTATAAAACACAATGTTATTTATATAAATTGTCGACAAATCAACGACTATGTAATCGAGCTTGAACGGTAACAACATATTATTTGTATCTATACGATAATCGAAAGAATTATATGCATTAAAGTGAACCTTCGTAAAACACGTACAGTACTATCCTCTTGATACACAACATCACACAGACTGTACGAAGACTACCAATAAATGTATGATTATTATAACTTTTATTTGTGACAGTTAAATACTGTTATATTATGGTTACAATTATAATAACTAAATAATAAATATATATCATAATATTGCATAAACCATTCTTTTTCACACTATGGTTAGATTCGAATGAGACGCATCGTCGTCGTTTAAAGCGCTGTGTTACACACAGAATATTATGTGGTTTAAGTATTTATTCTATATAGTTAGCTCGTATTTAATTATTTTATAAAAAACAAAAAACGTACGTTCTAAACACACACATAGATTATAATTTTTCAAGAGCATCTTTTAGTTTCTAATAGGTAGTGGAGATATTACATAGTATTATTTATTAAAAATCAACAAAATATACACACATTTACTGACGACAATGCTGAATG